>CM065895.1:962500-10187500 GCA_033439115.1 Firmiana major
TCTACGACTAAACCTTATGGATTAAGTGTATTTTTGCAAATTCTGTGTGACAGAATCATCTACCCAAATCAAACCTTAAAATAAAAAAAATAATAATAATACAAAACAAAACAAAGAGCAATATCCTATCAGACAACATTACTAACTAAATATTCATTCTAAGATGGGGTAGAATCTAAAAGAGTGACGATAATCTAGAAATTGACGTAATTCCCTAATTGCATTAAGAGCCTGTGTTGCTCACTTCAATTTTGTAGTCTGCTTGAAGGCACCAGCCGTCATTCTGGAGAATAGCGACCTTTTGACCAACCTTAACGCCATTGTTTGCGACGAATTGCAGCCAATGAGGACCTGATATGATTCTTGTGACCCTGTTGCCTTTAGAATTAACCTTGTATTTGAACATCCGTATGCACCCCTGCTTCTCGTCTTTCACCTTCATCACACCATCAAGTTTCGCCGCGGGGAACGGCTCGGAGCTAAATGTCTCTGTAATCGTCAGCTGCTTCATGTCATCCTCGTCAAGTATCTTTGAGAAAATAGCCATAGCTCTACCTTTGATAACGTGGGTTGTAATTTGAGAGAGAACTTGATTTCGTTTGCTACACAAATTAAGACACACAGCAGCAAGTTCTCCATTTATATTTATAGAGTGAGTTTCAACCTGCATTCTCTATTTCTCTGACGATCTCGAAGTTCAGTTCGAAAGGTATCGCGTTAACACTGTCCCTATCGGTTCTTTATCTTCGTGTGAAATAGAATTATTCTTTAGAAATAAATTTCTTTTATTGAAAAATTTAAAAAAAAAATCAAGTGATTGACCGCGAACAATTTATCCAAAACCTTTAAAACAGCTGGAACAACATTATATAACAACGATCCGATCGCGAGAAAAACTTTATATTTAAGAATGATTTAAGATATTTAGTTGTTTTTTTTTGACAACTCTGACTAATATTTCCTTAGGTATATTATATAACAACGATCCGATCGCGAGAAAAACTTTATATTTAAGAATGATTTAACATATTTAGCTGTTTTCTTTGACAACTCTGACTAATATTTCGTTAGGTATATTATATTTCCTTGTAAAATCTGACGCTTTGCTTTCAATGAATTCGAAAGGTTTCGTGCTATCACTTTTGCTATCGGTTCCAATAATTAGAAACTTGATTCTATAGTTTACTAATTGGACAGACATTTTCATGATTAAGGTTTAAATTGCACGAGCCTGTGATAAAATGTTTGAAAATTATAAGTAAATAAGATGGTAAAGACAATCACAGAAAAAAAAAAAAGTGTTTCCTTAAAAATAAAAAATGTTTGAAGTTATGATTAAGTTATTCACATGTTTTTAATCCATTTTATTTTTTATATGAATTAAAATTAATAGTTATGAAATTACACTATGAATGCAAACGTTTAATCTCGTGTCGTGTGTAATACAATTATTTTCTATCAATTATTTTCTTTTTATTAAAAAAACAAATAACAAACAAAATCGAGTAATTCACACGAAGAATTTATTCAGAATCTTTAAAACTGCTGGAACAACAATATATATATATATATATATATATCAACAATCCGATCGCGAGAAAAACTCTATAAAGTTTCGTAGGTATATTATATTTCCTTGTAAAATCTGACGCTTTGCTTTCGACGACGGTTTGACGTCATAACTTTGTTTCGCCGGAAAAAAACAATCAAAAGATTCGTGGGCCGCACAATCTTTTCTCAAACTAAACGTACGGTTTCTTAATTTCTTTATTAATTTTTAAATATCATAATCAAACAGGTTTAAATTAATATATGTAGATTAAGATTTGGATTTGAAAATGAACTTTTCTCGTAGCATCGATGTTTGTGTCTGTGACTGTATACCGTAAGTAATAAATTCCGAATTAAACCTTTGTAGTAAATAATAAAAATTGAGTCATAAAATTAAATCCGAAAATTAAGTCAAAATTTTTATGCAATTATTTTTGAAAAAGAGCATCTGACTTCTGACAATTTCATCTCGTAATATCTATAAACCTTTTTTTGATTTCCAAACTTCAATTTTCTTTATAAAAAAAATTTGAGTCGTAAAGTTAAAGAGAGAGCAGATATTCTCTTGCGGTGCTTCTTAGAGTTGGAAGATTCATCTCGTTCATGTCAATCTTCGTTGTTCGAAACCAGCAGTGGATTGATTGTTAATTAATTGCAAGGCTTTGTCTTGCAATATACTGTGGCCCATTAAAGGTTGGGATCTTATTTGGTTTGAAAAGGGTTTGGTTTAGGGTTTAGGGTGTGAGTTTCACAATTTCATTTGATTGTGCTTTGCAGTGAAGTGAGCATAGCTAGAATTGCTGCTTGCTATCATGGGAGAACGAAAGGGACAGAAGGAATACTTTAGCATGTGTGTTGAGACTTTAGAAGATAGCGCTGATATTGAAGAACCACAAAAATACAAAATGCATGACTGAACATTATTTTAACTTCAATGGAGAGATCTTTAAGAATACTTAATTACAAAACAAAAGAGAAACAAAGCAGATAGCTTCTTTATTCCTGGTACAACCTTTTTACACAAACCAGTGCCACTTAACGAGATCTCGTGGTTTTTTATTCATAAGGTAGTGAAAGAAAACAGCAAGAAACTGAAGGGTTTCTTGAGTTCTAGGTGCATGTTGCATCAACCTCTTTGCACAACTCTGATTCTGTAGAAGTCCTCATTGTCATCTTTTGTAAGAGTGACCATAGCATTAACTCTGTTTGCAGCGAAACCCCTCCACTCAGAACCGCTGATGTAGAAGATGTTGCCTCCTTCACTCCTGCAATCAAAGTTCCACCATCCTCCTGATCCATCAGTAACCCTCAAAACGCTTGAACCACGACGGAGTGCCCCGCCATGATAAGAAAACCTCAACCTTCCTTCAACATGGTTTCTTTGAAGATTGGTTTCGAAGATTCTCACCATCTCCACTGCTTTAGAAAACAAAATAGCCCTCGGAAGGTTGTGATTTTAAATCAAGCTCTCAGCGTTTGAAGTTTGTACCTACAACCAAAGGGTTTACCACTTTATATATAGAGCGAAGCAGCAGCTAATTTATTTAAAATATGATATTTACGATCGTGAGAAAAGGCTTAAATCATCCGACATTATTCGATATCGAATGTTTTCCAAAATGCTTCGTGCACATACATAATCGTTTGTCTTCGTTAGTTATCGCAAGAAAACTTGACGCACAACCTTAAAGTTAGTTTTGATTCATATGGTTTGCACGACAAACTAAGTCAAACAACAGAGGCGTCATTTTTCATTCTAAAGAAGAAAAAGTTTTGAACTAGACAAACATCTAACAAAGAAAATCCCAGACATAAGTTCAATTGTATTTTTTAAAAAAGGTGATTTATAACTTGGTTAGGAAGACGATAATATCAAATGCACGTGCTAGCTGTTTTAGTATACTATAATGTAATCATCATAAATGGCATGTCATTTTCTCCCCCAAAGTGGGTCTAAACAATTAGCTGATTCTACTTATAATTAAACTGGTTATAGGTTACAATCATTAGATGTTCCGTTAGTTCGCGTGAGATGCATACCATGACCATTGTTAATTTAAATAATAATAAAACTGATTCTAATAAAATTAACAATAATAAATATTTAAAGATATATATATTTTTAATAAAATAAAAAAATTAATATCAAAGATTAAAAATATAATTTTTCAAATAAAATTTTATCTTTTAATTAAAAACTTATTGAATTGTAGTTCATAGTACCGTACTGACGACCTAAATAATCCCTTTTTAAACATTTGTGATCGCTTGCTCTAGAGTTGGACGACCAATGTGAATTTATTCGGTCATGAACTTCAAAACAGCAGAACCAGTTTTTTAATTATCACCAATTCAATCGCGAGCGAAATTTAAAAATGATTTAATACATCAAGATGTTTTCTTTGACTTATTCAATATGTTTGTCAAAGGTCTTTGACTGCTACGACTAAAGTGCATACTTACATCCTAAGGTTTTTTTCGATTCTTTCATATTTAATTATCTTAAAAGTTTTGTTATATTATTATTTATAAATTATAATATATTAAACTCGAGCTTTCTGCCAACTCTGACGTTTTTTGCTTGCCATAATTCTGACGTCATAGCTTTTTTAGTCGGCTTCAAGCAGCTTACAAAAAGGTCATTGTCATGCAGAAAAAGAGGGCGATAAAGATTTCGTCTCATATCTAAAAGCTAAAGTTCTCAAATTGCGGCTGTCTAACTCATCGTCCGCTCGCCAAGGCGATCTTAATATAGTGATAAAAAATTGTGAGATTATGATGTGTGCACAAATTTTCACTCTAAAATTAAAATACGAATTAGTGATAAAATTTAATTTTTGTATTTATATGTGAATACAATTCTCTATTTTGAATTCTTTACAAAAAAGAATAATCCTCTGATTCGGTATCCTGAAATGCACTTATCGAGGACGTGACGCTTGATTCCGACGGAGTGAAAAGAGTGATTGTTGAGAGAAACGGTCAAGGGGCTTGTTGTTCCTCTTGAACTTGCAGCGGCGTGACTGATCGCTGAGAGAACGGTCTGTGGTTCCTCGTGGATTTGTAGCGACGCGGCTGATTGTTGAGAGAACGGTCTGTGACTTGTTGTCCTCCTCTTGTAGATTTGCTGACGGCTTTGTTGAAGAAAAGACTTGACTGAAGAGAAGGCTTGATCGGAGAACGGCCGAAATTCTGCAGGTTGATCGGAGAACGGCCGGAATTCTGCAGGCTTTCAATTCTCTGAGGAGGCTGAGACAGTGCTTTCTGTCTGCTTCTTCTGAGTACTCTGAGTCTTCTGACTATTTTCTGAGTCTTTTTTGAGTGTGGAAGAGCTCTCTATTTATAATGCTTGATGGTAGAGAGTTCTAAAGGGACTCGATCACTCCAAAGCTTATCTCTAATTAATTTAATTTAATTAGAGATAATACAATTGGTTAATAATTTTTATTTATCACAAATTTATTAAAAATTATTAATTAATTAAATATTTAATTTAATTAACTAATAATACTAATTAATTTTTTTAATGCCTACAAATGCCCCCTATTCAAGATACGTGCGTGCGTATGCTAGGCATGAAGTACGTATGGAACTTGAAGTCCATCAATGTCAAAAGCATGCGTGCTATGACAAAATTCCTTGATTTTTTTTAATAGCACAATATTTTTTTTTTGTGCTTTATATATATATATATATATATTGAATTTTGTGTTTATTTTCAACACAAATTGAACTAAAGAGATAAATTACAATTACATCTCTTCAGTTAGAGTTCAACTTAAATTCTTCTGTCAAACTATATATATTGACTGATAATCATAACTCCTCTTCATAAATTTCAAGCAGGTCATATCCTTTTTCATCAATTCTGCGGATCATTAGGTAAGTCTTTTTTTTTTTGGTGAATGTATGCTTGTATGCCCATGATAAACCATCTGTATGTTGATGTTTGAATTATTGTTACGTGGCCATCTATACTGTTATTTTGCATGCTTGAATTTTATTATTATACTGTGCTATCGCTGCGGCCATCATCTTCCCCGAGCGCTTCCTTACTAGCTCTTCATCACAGCAGCTAGCTCTCTGCCTCTATCACCATCGTTCCCGGTTCCTGCTTTGAAATTGATTCTGCTTCCATCTTCAACACTGGCCATGACAGCAACTCTGTTTTGCCATCTTCATCGCGGCGGCTAGCTCCCCAACACAGCAGCTAGCCCTCTGTCAGCAGCAAGCATTCTGTTTCATCCTCTTCTTCGCGGCAACTAGTTGTCCATCACAGCAACTAGTTCTCCATCACAGCAACTTTTTCACCGAAGAGATACCGGAGAAGTACTCTGACATCCGAAGCTTGGAATACATGGGTCTAAACATCATCGGTTTAACAAGAAAAAGTCCTGCGTTTTTGACTCGTTTGAAAAACCTGAAAAGCTTGTTCATTGGATATTTCAACGCCTATGAAGGAGGAATTCGACCTGAGTTTGGATCACTAAGTCAACTCGAAGTTCTCAACATGGCAAGCTGTAACCTGACCGGCGAGATTCCTGCGAGTTTGAGCAATTTGAAATGCTTGTACACATTATTCCTTCAAAAAAATCGTCTCACTGGCTGTATTCCTTCTCAACTCTCTGGTTTAATCAGCTTGAAATCGCTTGATCTTGCCACAAATGAACAAACAGGGGAGATACTAGAGAGTTTCTCTGCCTTACACTTATCAATTTGTTCAAAAATAATCTCTACAGTTCAATCCCTCCATCTGTAGGTGATTTTCCTCATCTCGAACCAGTCATTTCAATTGTCTCCAATTTTATTAATTTACATATCAGAACAAGAAAATATAGCCACCAGGTAAAAACGAGCGCCGATTCTTGGCTGTGGACGGGCTGGAAATGACTGAGCTTGTCAAGCTTTCGTTGTGTAGGGTTCCCAAAGAACATGGTCTGAGAACGGGTCACCATGTCTGTCATGGTAGGGGTCTGGTAAGCTTGAACGAGGCTTGTACTATCAGTGGAATCACCCCATGCTGTTGCTCTCTGCCAGGAATGTGAGCTCAAACCCGACAACACATAAGCCCTTCCAGATGACTCATATACACGACGATTTGCCATTCTTTCTTGCATCTCTTTTAGCTCAGCACATAATGCAACACATAACCTGTCACCAGCCCTTGCACAAATGATTTCTGATAAAGCCCTGCGACAACTCTCAAGGAGAGAAACAGCACCAGTGAGATCACCATGTTCAGCAGCAGCTCTAGCCTCACTTGCATTATTTCAGACATGTGACTGTATTATACCAGCAAAATTGCTAGCAAGTTTCAGGTTCCAAGGATTGCGTTCCATGGATTTTGTTGGTTCTGTCTTCTATGTCTGCACAATATACACTCCTCCAAGATACTTGAGAGCATAACTTCTGATTCTGAATACTTCATCGTGCCCGATAATTGGCTGCTGGTGAACAGATTCCCCAAGGACTGCTGGGCCTCCTACTTGTTTTTGAGGGTCGACATTTGTTACCAGTCCAGGTCCACCGCGACCCTGTTCTCGATTTCGATCAGAACCTTTGTCATTTTCAGCAAAATTAACTCGTAATTGCTGGCCATTGATCTCATAACCTTGAAGATTCCGCCGAGCACTTAGTGTTGTCTCCTCATCTTTGTATTCACAGAACCCATAACCTTTTGGTTTACCAGTTTCTCTATCAATAACCAGCCTGAAAGAAACAACAGGGCCAACCTCCCTGCAGATTTCTATAAGTTGTTCCTCAGTAGCATCGTATGGTATATTCCCCATGAAAACGCAGCGATGCTGAGAAGAGGCCATGAAAAGGGGAGAAATCAACACGAGAAGAAGCTGAAGCCGCTCCGGTGCTTCATCTTCTTCTTCCTCCACATCGCTCTTTCTCCTCTCTTTTTCCTTCTTCTTCTTTCAATCTGAGTATATAGATATACAAAACAGCTTGAAATGTATTAGGTTGGAGCGCTAAATTGGTTTGCCAGTTACGACAAGAAACAAAGATTTGCTTTGCTTTTTATCTCGATCAAATCTGCAACCCAAGAGGAAATCTCCCGGTTGTATAGACGCCGATCACTATTTCTACTAATTTTTCAACTTTGGGAGGCTTTGCCAATTTCTTTGCTGTTGAATCCGAGACTGTTTCTCCTTTCTCCATTATTCAATCTGTACGTGAATTTTGAAGATACCAATGATGTTGTATTAGTAATGTGGGAAACAAAAGCAGATAAAGGAGAAGATGTGGCCACAGGATCTCTTAGATGATTTTCCTGTTGACAACCCATTTTTCCTCCCGTCAGAGCCACGAGTTCTTGTCGTCACCACTTGCTTTATGATTGCCTGGAATATATCTCTAGTGCTGAATTCATGGGAAACATGGACCCATGCTCGAGTAGGAAAACGAGGTTGGATAAAACCTTTTTGGTAAGAGTGATCTTGCTGATGCCTCCCATTCTGACTATTGAAATTGCATGCCATTGGTCTTCGGTTTGGACAAGTTTTGTCACCAGCTCAGTTATGTCTTCGTCCAGGCCAACAGTATCCTCTTCTTCACCACGAGGAGACGATCTTCTCTGCTTCCGGAGCTTCTCCCTTGCAGTGTTAATCCCATCGGCCTGATAGGCTGTTCTGTTTCCATTACTGTGGGCGATGCCTTACAAGAAGAAGGTCCACCACGTGGTTCATGACCCTCACTACCTTCTAAATTCTCCTCCACATGCTTCAACTTTTTGGGCTTTGACAATTTCCCCTTCACGTTTTTGCTTTCTGGACAAACCCCTGTATCAATCACTTCAACAATGACATCTTTATTGAAGTTTGACACCGATCTGAGTCAATCCCAGTAGGAAATGTAGCAACACGAGTCGGTGATGGGCAGTAAACAGTCGATCAAGATTCAGGGTTGCTATGATGGCAGCGCCCCATTTTTTTTATTAATATTTTATCTAATTATGGATGAATTTATAGTGGCTTGTCACACTTTTTTTTTTAATTTGGTGTGACTGAACTTAGGATGAAGGGATTTCCTAAGCTGCCTACGTACCTTCTAAGAGAAGGATCAAGTCATTACGTAGTTCATTTATTTATTTATTTGTTATTTTGCCTTAATTTCTGCCTAGACCGCCCAAATGGGGTTTTCAATCTAGCAGGCTCTTTTTTTTTATTTGCCTTAATTTTTGCCTAGACCGCCCCGATGGGGTTTTCAATCTAGCAGGTTTTGCCTTAACTTTTGCCTAGACCGCCCTGATGGGGTTTTCAATCTAGCAGGCTTTGCCTTAACTTTTGCTTAGACCGCCCCGATGGGGTTTTCAATCTAGCAGGCTTTATTATTTTTTTTATTTAATGTTGTGCATAGAAATTGGAGCTTTCACGCATAATAGCATTTCAAAAATTTCCCATTGATAGGGCCGACTCGCAATCCGTCACTGTCGACTATCTTGTAAGCATTGTTTGTATAAACTTCTTGCACAACATAAGGTTCATCCCACTTGGAAGTAAACTTATCACCAGGATGATGATGGAAGTTAATTGGCCTGCACATGGCAAGCACTAAATCTCCTGCTTGAAAGGAACGTGGGCGGACTTTCTTGTTAAAAGCTTTAGAGAGGCGTGCTTGATAACATTCAAGATGTTGTTGTGCTTGCAAACGTCTTTCATCCAACGTTTCAAGCTCTTGAAGGCGCAATTGGGCATTGCTCTCTTGTGTTAAGCCTTCTTGAATGGCAATTCTTAAGGTAGAAATTTGACATTCCAGTGGAAGAATGGCTTCGACACCATAAACCAGGGCATATGGAGTAGCTTGCGTGGGTGTTCGATATGTAGTGCGATACGCCCAGAGTGCTTCTCCGATTCTTTCATGCCAATCTCTTTTACTTTTCGCAACAACTTTCTTCAACAAATTACAAAGTGTCTTGTTGAATGCTTCTGCAAGGCCATTTGCTGGGGCATTATACATGGAAGAATTGTATTGTTTGAAATTGAATTTCTCGCACAATTTATCCATGAGGCTATTGTAGAATTGTTCGCCATTATCAGTGATGATGTACCGAGGAACTCCATAGCGATAGATGATCTGCACACGAATGAATTCTACCACTTGTTCTTTCTTGACCTCTCTGAAAGGTAACGCTTCTGCCCACTTAGAGAAATAATCTGTTGCAGCCAGAATGTATAAGTGTCCTCTTGAAGACTTAGGCAATGGTCCTACAAGATCAAGACCCCATCCATCGAAAGGCCAAGATGCGACTGTGGGATGAAGAGGCTCCGATGACTGATGTATGTAATTGGCATGAAATTGGCATGGTTGACATTTCTTTGCAAAATCTATAGCATCTTGCGCCATTATAGGCCAATAATACCCCATTCTCTTGATCTTATAATGCATTTTCGGCCCAGATTGATGTGCGCCACAGATTCCAGAATGAACCTCTTCTAACACTTGTTTGGCTTCTTCACTTCCTAGGCAACGTAAGAATTGCCCATCAAATGACCTACGATACAAGGTATCTTTATAATAGATGAACCTTGTTGCTCTGCTCGCACTTCAGACTTGTGACGTAAGTCATTCGGAAGTTTGCCATGCTGAAGATAATCAATAATAGGCTGTCGCCAATCTTCAACTTCAATTGTGCATACCGATATCGCACTGACTTCTTCATGAACTATGTCTTGTAGAGGCACTATCCATCTGCAACATATTGGAACATTCAACTTTTCATCCTCATTGATGGCCAAAGTTGTTGCCAAGTTAGCCAAAGCATCTGCCTGTCGATTTTCACCTCTTGGGATATGCTTTAACGTTCTGAAATCAAACTTATCCATTAACCGTTTAGCATATTTGAAATATGAAATCAAATCTTCTTTCTTGACTTCATATTCTGTCAAGAGTTGCTGTATTATCAGCTTAGAGTCTCCATACTCTTCAATGTCTTTAATCCCCATTTCAAGTGCCATTTCTAAGCCTAAAATAAGTGCTTGATATTCAGCAACATTATTATAGCATAATTCGCTAAAGATAAAAGAATATGGCAAGACTTGATTGTAAGGGCTAACGAGAATTGCCTCCGCTCCTGCTCCACTTTGTCTTATAGCACCGTCAAAAAATAACCTCCAGCTTGGCTTTAAGTCGACAAAAAGGACTTCTTCATCGGGTAAATCATCTGACAATTTTCAATCAGACGGGATAGGATGATCTGCTAGAAAATCTGCCAAGGCTTGCCCCTTCACCGCCTTTTGAGAAACATAAAAATGTCATATTGTTGAAGGATTACTGCCCACTTTGCCAATCTCCCAGAGAAACTGGTCTGGACAAAATATATTTCACAGGATCTGCTCGTGCTATTAAATGGACGGTGTATGCTTGCATGTAGTGTCTTAGTTTATCAACGGCGAAGAACAAAGCAAGATACATTTTCTCAATAGGGGAGTAGTTTAATTCTGCCCCTACAAGCGTTCGGCTTAAATAGTATAAAGCCATTTGTTTCCTTTGCTCATCTTCTTGTGCGAGTAATGCCCCCAAGGACTTATCCTGTGCAGCAATATAAAGGACTAATGGCTTTTCATGAATGGGTGCTCCCAAAACTGGAGGATTAAGCAAGTATCTCTTAATCGCATTAAAAGAATTGCTACAGGATTCATCCAACTCGAATGGTGCGTCCTTCTTCATTAGTCGACTGAATGGTTGGCATCTTCCAGCTAGGTTTGAAATAAACCTTCGAATGTATGCCAATTTACCTTGAAGACTTCGGAGCTCTTTTAAGTTCTTAGGCTCTGGCATATTCTGGATAGCGTCTATCTTGGCCTGATCTATTTCAATGCCTCGGTGTCTCACGATAAAACCAAGGAACTTCCCAGATGTCACTCCAAAGGCACATTTCAGCGGGTTCATCTTCAGTTGGTACTTCCTCAGCCTATCAAACACTGAACGAAGATTTTCTAAATGGTCGTTTCTTCTCTTTGACTTGACCACAAGATCATCAACATAACATTCTACTGTTTTATGCAGTAGGTCATCAAAAATTCTCTGCATAGCACGTTGATAAGTTGCACCAGCATTTTTCAAACCAAAGGGCATTACTTTATAGCAATAAATCCCCTTAGGTGTTCGAAATGCGGTTAGCTCTTCATCTTTTGGTGCCATTCGAATCTGATTATAACCAGATGATCCATCCATGAATGACAAAGCCTCATGCCCTGTAGTAGCATCAACCATTATTTCGGTGATGGGCAGTGGAAAGTCATCTTTTGGGCATGCATTGTTTAGATCGCGAAAGTCGACACAGATGCGAAGTTGTCTATTCTTCTTTTTGACTGGCACTATATTAGCTATCCAAGATGGATATTTCACTTCACGTATGAATCCTGCATCGATCAACTTGTTGACTTCAGCTTCTATGAGTGGGATAAGATCAGGTCTATAGCGCCTTTGGGGCTGTTTAATTGGCTTTACTCCCTTTCGAACAACCAAGTTATGAACTGCAACTTTCGGATCAAGTCCGGGCATCTCTTTATATGGCCAGGCGAAGACGTCTTTGTATTCTAACAATAATGCGACATACTTTTCTTTTTCTTCTGGGCTAAGGAGTGCACTCAAAAATATAGGGCGTGGTGCATCCGAGGTGCCAAGATTTGTCTCCTCCAGCCTGTCGAGAGTTGCTTGTCCCCCATCTTCTAAAGCAGCAGGAGCTTCTTCTTCTTCGATTTCAGATGGATCTTCAGACTCATCTTCTGATGATTCATCATCTGCACTTTCTTGGATGGTTACATGATATGTTGAATAAACCTTTGTCTCATCTTCTTTGAGATGTACTGATGAGCTGGTGTCCACAACAGTATGACGTCGCACTTTCAATGGCCCTTCTGCAGAGATTTCAAGCTCTAAATGCCTCTTCATGCGAGATGGAATCGAGCTTCAGATTTTTTTATCATCCTTCAATTCAGTGCAGTTTTGACTTTCTTCTTGCTGCACTTCACTGCTTGAAATATTCAATCTATCAAAAACTGAATTGCGTCTTCTAGGTGCTTGACGTAACTCAGGGTGAGGGACATTGAGCCTATCAAACACTGAAATACGAGTTGCTGACGTTCCCAAACGATTGAATACTGACACACGAGTAGTGTTTTGAGGAGGATGAGTTGGAGAAGCTTTTGGCTCATCACATTCTTCATTAACCTCCACCGAAATGTGTTGAGTACTGACTAATTTATTCTTCCTGCCAACACGAATTCGTACCGAGTTTTGGGATTCACATCCTAATCCATCTTTTGGAAAAGGTTTCTCATCCGACTTGTTTATCAGCTTTTTATGAGTTTCAATGATCCCTTGCAACTTTGCAGTCGTCTTCCCATCATGCAACTCATCCATGGATGATGACTTGAAAAAGTCAAACCCAGCCTTAGCGATCAGTTTATAAGCCTTTGGATCGTAATTTTCAGTAGTACGACCTTGAGGCAAAGTCCCATGTTCTATTGTGCCTTGAGACGGTCGAACAAACCCTTTCAACGATTTCTTGGCTTGACTATGAGCCATGTTAGTTAGAGGCAATGTGCAAGCATCCTTCAACAGTTTTATTTCTTCTTTTATCCTGTCAGGAGAACACTCTGCTTGATTAAATTCTGAGCATTCCAAGAATGGCGATTGGCCTTCCTTGCGACGAGCCTTTGGAATATAGCGAAGAACTGGAGTTTCTTTTGCCTCTCTGGATGCAGATTCGACTGGATTGTCCTGTACAATATCTTCCAATGTAAGCTTAGGAATACCCTCAAGGGATGCATTTAAAGGCTCTTTCATCACAGTAGTGTCTGTTTTCTTTTTACACTTAATTTTAATTTTTCCTGTGCTCGGCATTTGAACGGGTAAAACTTCTTTTATATCACAGTTCTCTGAGTAGAACTTCGCATCAGCATAGTGAGACTCGACCTCATTGAATGGTTTTAAATCAGCATCAACCTTTCTCGGTCCGTCTCGATAAAACTTTAAGCATTGATGCAGTGTAGAAGGTACAACGCCATTTGCATGAATCCAAGGTTGCCCAAGCAACAACTTATATGTAGTTCTAGCGTCGATGACATGGAAGATTGTACTCGACATTAATTCACCGATCGCGACATCCACTCGTATTATTCCCAAAGCACGTTGCTCCATTTGATTGAAACCTTGGATCAAAAGTCGGCTTTTTGACAATTCATTAATTGTTATGCCAAGTTCCTCCATTGTTGCCTTGGGCATGATATTAACTGCAGACCCATTATAGACCAACATGCGATTCACCCTTTGTTCTCGGATGTATCCATAAACATAAAGTGGCCGATTGTGGGGTTTTGATCCTAACAACAGATCTTCATCTGTGAATGCAAGAGTTGTCAAGCAGTAATCACAAAAACTATCATCTGAAGCAGGTTTCGTGGGAGCTGGAAGATGTGCAGCGTAAATTTATGAGTTTTCCAAAGCATGCGCAATCGCGTCACGTGTTGCCTTTTGATACTGCAATAACTCGTAGATGGTAAGATGAGAAGAGATCCCTTTCAAGATCTTAAGGCATTCTTCTTGGACTGTTTTCGTCTAGCCATCTCCTCGAGCATTAATAGCCTTTGAGCTTTCTCCCTCTGACTCCTCTTTAAACGAAACCGTATGAACACCAACACTCACTTGTTCTTCCCTAAGAAAACCTTTAGGAAAGAATTCTTCTAGTGTTATTTGTTTTCGAGGCTTTTGCCTCAAAAAATTTTGGAATTGGGGATGCTTCATAGTTTTCTTCTGTCCCCAATGTGGATGCAAGTTATTTATCTGCTGAATTCCCTTTTGAAAAGGAAGGTTTGCGGATCGGACATATCGCTTTCGTGATTTTCGTCGCGTTACCAATGTCCATTGTTCTTCATCATCCGCAGCAGATTCAACATCTTCAAAAGAGCTAGTAATTGAGCTTGTCACCGTAACTGGCAAGGCAACAGGTTCCAAGCAGCCCAATAGTATCAGTTGATACGTTATGCCCTTTGTAGGCAAAGAAGTGAAAGTAGCATGATTTGACTCTACTATGTCGTCCATATCAAGTTCAATCTTGCGTTCATTCACTAGTTTCATTATCAAATCTTTCAGGTCAAAACATTTTTCAGTGGGATGACCAATGATGCCATGATACTTGCAATACTTTGGATCGGTAACTTTTCCCTTTTCTCCTGGCCTTTTGGACTCTGGAAGTTCAATCAGCTTCTGGTTCAGGAGTTGATCCAGCATATCAGCACATCTGAATCAGGAAAGGATATTTCTTTGCTTCTCTTTCTTCGAAGCTCAGGCGTTGTTTACTTCTCATTTGAGGCCGCCTGATATTTTTCTCAACCTTCTTAGTGCCCTTGGAGGAAAATTTTAAAGGTTTAGTCTCAACGAACAGAGACTCCTTAGCAGTGCTCTTTAAAGGCCTCTCAACCTTCTTGAAATCCTTTTTGTCTCTCCTAGGATCAAGAATCGAAGAACTTTTGTTACCAGAATGAGCAATACTCAACTCCATGTCATGAGCACGGGTGGCCAATTCTTCGAAAGTATGCGGCTTTATCCCTTGGAGAATGTAAAGAAGTTCCCAATGCATACCTTGGATGCACATCTCAACAGCAGAAATTTCAAAGAGCTTATCTTTGCAATCAAGACTTAACGCTCTCCATCTATTGATGTAGTCGACGACTGGTTCGTCTTTCCTTTGTTTGGTATTGGTTAGCTCTGTCATACTCACTGTGCGGTGAGTACTAAAGAAACGATTGAGAAACTCCCTCTCAAGTTGTTCCCAGCTATCAATAGACTTGGATTCCAAGTCAGTATACCATTCAAAGGCATTTCCTTTCAGCGACCTTACAAACTATTTAACCAGAAGATCTCCGTATGTTCCTGCATTGTTACACGTCTCCACAAAATGGGCAACGTGTTGACGTGGATTTCCCTTCCCATCGAACTGCTGGAACTTAGGAGGTTGATAATTTGCTGGCATCCTTAAATCATCAATTCTCCTCGTGTACGGTTTAATGTATGCATAATAGGACTTAGATGACGATCCACCATACTGAGCCTTGATGGTTGGTGGCTGTCGAAACCAACAATAATAATACCTACTCAAAATAAATTTAAACTGTAGTATAAATGAGTAGGGTCATTTCCCAAGAGATTGGTTAGATTTATTTTTCTGCAAAAGATTTAAAAAGAAAATATAATTGGGGGATTTGTGAAAATGAAAATTAAATTAAAATATAGGTAGAGAAATTGCTATATAAAAATTGAGAGAAAATCAATATAATGAAAACATCTAACCAAAGGAATAATCTTAGAATGGGTTCAGGGAATTGATCATTGATGCAAAAATAAATTCTCTTAATCTTTACCAAATTGGTTATGGTTATTGGTACGACCTAACAACCTATCCCTCCTTACTTCTTCGATAATCAGGATACGATCTCTAATTATTTCTCTTGTCAGTTAAACAACCTTAGATACGATCTTAAGATTTAATTTACCAACAGCATTGAAAACTAGAGAGACTACCAATTCTAACCAACAAACACACATGTAGGTTCATTTAAGCTAGATTATATATCTTCTTAACAGAGAATCGAAATCCTGTCTGAAATCAATTATGTTATTTACCACTTATATTAGAATGCCTAAACAATTACGGATTCAGGTTTCTAATTGGTGATATATTATCCTGACAATTGAACAAAGGGCCCTTTTTGCACAATCAATCAAAACAATAATTTAAACAAGAACAGAAGACATATAAATAATAAAGATATAAAAGAACAAGATAAAAACTAATTAGATCTCACAATTCTTAAAGAACCCAAACTTTAATTATCCTTTGGCTAGACTAAAGACTTAGCAAGCCATAAACCCCAAAGAAAAACACTAAAGAAAATATAAAATTGTATGAATATTCAAGAATTCAGAATTCAGAATTCCCAGCCTCTTCCACTCTTAGCCTATAAATACTAAATATCCTAACCCCAGAATCTGTTTCCAAAGGAAAGTTCTCTGATTGAGTTTGATTACAATTAAACTTCTTTCCTTTTTCCACCACTTGCCAAAGACAGATTTTGTATATATCTTCCTTAATAATTAAAATCTTCCACTTGCCATCTTTAGATTGATTCAGTCAACTTCAGCTACAAGTGATAGATCTCGACTTGAATTCCAAGATTTCTTCAGATTTTATGACTTGAGCAGAATTTGCAGCTTTTAGTCCATTTTGTCCATTTTCCTTCATTCACAATACAAAATAGAAAATATAAGTCAAATCCAAAAATTAAGCATATAAAAGAATTTAAATCATGGGAAAATATGACAATTAATATGTATAATATCTAACTTATCAAATTCCCCCACACCTAAACCTTGCTTGTCCTCAAGCATACACTAGTCTAAATTTATAATCTCTTCTCATCATTCCTTCATATTCTTCCTATGCTCATCCAAAACACATTCATTTTAATAATTAAAACACAAGTTTTTAAAGTGAATTCTCATAACACACATGAATAGCACTTTAATAACTCAATTAAATTCGTAAAGTGCATAGGATCAAACACCCTCGCAATTGGATTTCACTCATCACACTCTAAGTGTTTAGGGTATATATATCAATAAACTCTCAAGTCACTGCATAGAAGATTTCTTACCATAGGCTTACAAATTCATCATATCTCTTCCACCAATAAATGAATTAAGATGCAAAAATCTAAGGGTCTAAAAGGGTTGTAATGGGGCTTAGGTAAGGTATGATAAAAGGATTTTTAGGTTAAAGAAATTGAAAGAATCATACAAAGCTTTTCACATAAAATTCAAATCAATGATTTCAACAGACTGCTTTAATCACATAATTTTCAGAACGAACTTCCAAGCAATAAAAATTACACTTCTCTTTCTCTTTTTTTTTTTTTTTCATTTCATCATTTTTTTTTCAACTTTTTTTTTTTTCGATTTTCTTTTTTTTTCAAAAGAGAAGAACTCAATGAAAGCAATAGCTTGAAATACTAAATTTTCAACATATGCAATCCTTCCAAAAATATTTTGAAGTTTCATGTGCATAGGTCTATATGATTCATCAATTCAATGTTCAAAAAGAGGGAAAATCAACAAAAGGGTTTATTATGGCTTGTAATGTGGTTTAATTCAAAGAAAAATGTCAGGCTCAAAGTGGTTTCTCTAGAGGTTAATAATAATAAGGGTAGGCTAAAAAATGGTTTAATGACAAGAAAAAGGGTTTAACCTAAATGCCCTTATTTGATTAATTGCATCATATTCATCAAAGGGGTTGATTGAGACATGTATGGCAGAGCAAGTTCTAGAATAATCAACTATGCATGACAATCACACAAACAAAGAAATGGAGCATGATGTAATGAATGCTCATAGGCTCAAATATCACCAAAAAGGGTTATGTGTGCTAGATCCTATACTCTTTTTCATTTAATGAATTAAACGTAACTACTCAGTGTTGTAATGAGAATTCAAAATTGTTTAGCACATATGTGAATCACACATTTTTTTTTTCATGGAATAAGCATTGGAAAAATCTAGAACTCAAAGAAATCACAAATAATAACTAATGTATCTTTTGGAACAAATTTTTTATGGATTTGGAAAAATTTTCATGAAAATTAATCAAAAATGAAAGGAAAAGAAAGCAAAAATAGCAGAGTCACAATTAAATATCCTCCCCCACACCTAGACTATACATTGTCCTCAATGTATCAAAATAATTACTCAAACACTGTAAAAGAATTTAAAGAAATATGAAACTTCCCTGAAAAATGTTGAGCATCATGAAAAACATTGCATTGATTCCCACGACTTTGCCAATCCGAGCACACTTATGAGCGAAAGAAACTTCTGGATTTTCACCGCTAGTCATTGAAAAATTCCTCATACCGTGCGATTGTTAATCTTCGACAAAAATAACTATACCAAATTAGATAATACGAATAATAAAAATGTATAGCTAAATTTATTGGTTAAGTAAAGCAACCACCACAATTTTTTTTTTTGAAATATATAAATAAATAAAAATAAAATTCAAAACTAAGTTGGGTGGGTGCCGCAGGTTGGGTCTCGGATTGGTGTTTGGGGGATCACTGGTTGGACCGTGGGGGAGCTGGGTCTGCTGCCAGTCTCGGCTTGGTGAGTCGGGAAGAGATTGGAGAAGACGGTGCCGGGCTGCTGCCGGAGATTAACTGCTGGGTGCTACTGCAATCAGAAATGGAGCTGTTGCCGATTGCTGGAAGCTGGGAGGGGGGACCGGTCCCGGTTCCTGGTGAAGAATGAGGCAATCGGTGGATTCTGTTGGGGCTGTGAAGAAGAGAGACGAAGGTTGGGCTCGTCGGGGGAAGGGAGTCTGGCGTGCTGCGGCTGCTCTTGCTTCCGATTGGAGACTGGACTACCGGTAATGGGGAAAGATTGCTCCGGTGGGTAGTGCTCGAGGCTGGTTTCTCCAGTTTGATGGTTGCTTGGAGCTGGGAAGATGAAGATGGTGCCGAGAAGGGGGGGGTCTGCAGGCAAAAGGAAAAAAAATAAAAATATTAATAATAAGAATACCGAAAAATAAAATAGAATAAAAAAATAAATATATATATATATTTTTTAAGAGGAGATGGCAGAAGAAGTGTATTGATAGGGCGTGGGCACGCCCTATCAATACTTCTCTTCTGCCAATTTTTTTTTTTTTGGGCAGAAGAAGTGTTGTGATAGGGCGTGGGCACGCCCTATCAAATACTTGCTTCTGCAATTTTTTTTTTTTTTTTTTTTTTAAACTCAAAACATATATAAATTTTATCTATCACTAATAAAATAATCAAAATAAAAATAAAATTATGAATCAGAAAATATAGAAAAATTTTGGGTTGCCTCCCAAACAGCGCCTTTCTTTAAAGTCTTTGGCTAGACATAGTCATGCTCAATTATATGTTGGACATTGCAGCTCAATTCGTTCATTTTCGTGCACTTGTAAACCTTCATAAAAAGGCTTTAAGCGATGACCCTTGACCTTAGAGATCTGACCTGTATCCAAACTTTGAATTTCAATTTTACCACGAGGAAACACGTTAGTAACAATATAAGGGCCTAACCATCTAGAACGAAATTTACTAGAAAATATTTTTAATTTAGAATGAGATAGTTTAACTTTCTGATCAATATAAAAATTTTTCTTGGGAACTATATGATCATGAAAAGCCTTTATCTCTTCCTTGTAAATCCTAGAACTTTCACAATCATTATTGATATTAAACTTAATGATTTCATCATCAAATTCCATTGTGAGTATACCATCATGCACATCAATTTTGGTTCTAGATGTTTTTAGAAAAGGTCTTCCCAACAAAATTAAAGATCTAGATGAGTCATCATCATCCATATCAAGCACATAAAAATCAGCAGGGAAGATCAATCCATTTACCTGTACCAGAACATCCTCTAAAACACCTTCAGGATAAACGTTAGATCTATCAGCAAGTTGAATAATCACACCAGTCTCTTTTAGTGGTCCAACATTCAAAGATTTAAAAATAGACAAAGGCATGACATTAACTGAAGCTCCTAGATCTAACATTGCTCTTTCAATTTTAAGATTACCTACCTTACAAGGGATAGTAAACATACCTGGATCCTTGCATTTAGGAGGTAACTTTTTCTGGAGGACAGCTGAAACATTCTCACCCATGCTAACAAATTCATTACCTTTCAGTTTCCTCTTGTTGGTGCACAACTCCTTAAAAAACTTTGCATATCGAGGTATTTGTTTAATTGCATCAAGTAAAGGAATATTTACCTCGACCTTACGGAAGATGTCAAAAATTTCCTTTTCCTCCTCATCTTTTTTAGATTTAGATGATCTATAAGGAAAAGGAGGAACTAGTGTAAAAATGTTTTGTTGCATGACATTAGGTTCCTTAGGGTGATCCAACCGTGGCAGGGATGCAACAATTTCCTTTTCAGCTTCTTCTTCTGGAATGCGCTTTCGGGTTGTCTTGCTGGAATCCCCTACCTCGGTTCCACTCCTCAAGGTCATTGCACTAACATTCTGTTTAGGATTGATAACTGTTTGTGAGGGCAATTTTCCTTGAGATTCCAGTCTATTTACAGAAATGGCTAGCTGACTCATTTGATCCTCCAGCTTCTTAATGCTTGTCCTTGTCTCCTGTTGAAATTGTTGTGTGTTAATTGCAAGTGATTTAACAATTTCTTCAAGAGACGTACCTGAACTTGAGGATGGCTGATGTTGTTGTTGTTGTGGAGTAGGTTGGCTATATTGAGAATTTTGAAATTGAGGTCTTGCTCCGTAGCTAAAGTTGGGATGATTTCTCCACCCTGGGTTATAAGTATTTGAATATGGATCGTGATTCCTTTGTGGTGGACCTGGAAATCCTCCAACTGCATTTGCGTGCTCATGAGGTTCATCTTGAAGTGTGGGGCACATGTCGGTTGGGTGTCCAGTAGCAGCACAAATTTCACAGGCTTTAACTTGTTGTACGTTTCCCATTCCTATAGCCAATTGTTGAACAACAGATGTTAAATTAGCTATTTGATTTTCAAGAGAATGTGTATTTACCTCATTTACTCTTTTGTGGGGTATGTCTTGTCTGAATCCAAATTGTTGGGAGTTGGCAGCCATGGTGGAAATCAAATCTCTAGCCTCTCTAGGCGTCTTATTCACTATCGCCCCTCCACTGGCTGCGTCCATCATCCTTCTTTCCATGGGTAACAATCCTTCATAAAAATATTGAATTAAGAGTTGTTCAGAAATCCCATGTTGAGGACAACTTGCACAGAGTTGCTTAAATCTTTCCCAGTATTCATGAAGACTTTCAATATCTTTCTGCTTGATTCCACATATTTCTCTTCTAATGCTGGCAGCTCTTGAAGCAGGGAAAAATTTTTCCAAGAAAAGTCTCACCATCTCAGTCCATGTAGTTACAGAGCCAGGAGGTAAATAGAATAACCAATCTTTTGCTCTATCAGCTAGTGAGAACGGGAAAGCTCGCATTTTGATTTGCTCTTCAGTAACTCCTTGTGGTTTCAGGCTTGAACATACCACGTGAAATTCTTTTAAGTGCTTGTGAGGATCTTCATTCTCAAGACCATGGAACTTGGGAAGCAAATGGATCAAACCCGATCTTAACTCAAAATCTGCTTGCAAAGTCGGGTAATGAATGCAGAGGGGTTGTTGATTGACAGGTGGTGCAGCCAACTGCCTTAAAGTTTGCTCTTCTTCAGCCATTATTTCTTCAGTCTCTTCTTGTGCCTTTTGAGTTTTAGTTTCCTTCCTATTCCTCTTAGCTGTCTTTTCAATCTCAGGGTCGTACGGGATTAATTCACCTGCACGAAAAGAACGGGGCATCAAAATAAATCTAATTAAAAACCAATCCCCGGCAACGGCGCCAAAAATTGGTGGCTGTCGAAACCAACAATAATAATACCTACTCAAAATAAATTTAAACTGTAGTATAAATGAGTAGGGTCATTTCCCAAGAGATTGGTTAGATTTATTTTTCTGCAAAAGATTTAAAAAGAAAATATAATTGGGGGATTTGTGAAAATGAAAATTAAATTAAAATATAGGTAGAGAAATTGCTATATAAAAATTGAGAGAAAATCAATATAATGAAAACATCTAACCAAAGGAATAATCTTAGAATGGGTTCAGGGAATTGATCATTGATGCAAAAATAAATTCTCTTAATCTTTACCAAATTGGTTATGGTTATTGGTACGACCTAACAACCTATCCCTCCTTACTTCTTCGATAATCAGGATACGATCTCTAATTATTTCTCTTGTCAGTTAAACAACCTTAGATACGATCTTAAGATTTAATTTACCAACAGCATTGAAAACTAGAGAGACTACCAATTCTAACCAACAAACACACATGTAGGTTCATTTAAGCTAGATTATATATCTTCTTAACAGAGAATCGAAATCCTGTCTGAAATCAATTATGTTATTTACCACTTATATTAGAATGCCTAAACAATTACGGATTCAGGTTTCTAATTGGTGATATATTATCCTGACAATTGAACAAAGGGCCCTTTTTGCACAATCAATCAAAACAATAATTTAAACAAGAACAGAAGACATATAAATAATAAAGATATAAAAGAACAAGATAAAAACTAATTAGATCTCACAATTCTTAAAGAACCCAAACTTTAATTATCCTTTGGCTAGACTAAAGACTTAGCAAGCCATAAACCCCAAAGAAAAACACTAAAGAAAATATAAAATTGTATGAATATTCAAGAATTCAGAATTCAGAATTCCCAGCCTCTTCCACTCTTAGCCTATAAATACTAAATATCCTAACCCCAGAATCTGTTTCCAAAGGAAAGTTCTCTGATTGAGTTTGATTACAATTAAACTTCTTTCCTTTTTCCACCACTTGCCAAAGACAGATTTTGTATATATCTTCCTTAATAATTAAAATCTTCCACTTGCCATCTTTAGATTGATTCAGTCAACTTCAGCTACAAGTGATAGATCTCGACTTGAATTCCAAGATTTCTTCAGATTTTATGACTTGAGCAGAATTTGCAGCTTTTAGTCCATTTTGTCCATTTTCCTTCATTCACAATACAAAATAGAAAATATAAGTCAAATCCAAAAATTAAGCATATAAAAGAATTTAAATCATGGGAAAATATGACAATTAATATGTATAATATCTAACTTATCAATGGTATTTGCATTCATCTCTTGTAGTTATTGAACAGACAAAGACCCAACTGATATCGATGATGATCCGTTTTCGGGGTTTTCAACATCATGAACTGCTTTCAGTTTCCTAGCGGCTTCAGCAGTTGGTCTGTTTGGTGCTGGATTATCGTTGGATTCATCGTGTTGAGCTTCCAGTTGACTCTTCAACATCGCAATTTCAACATCCTTTTCTTCGACTATCTTATGCAGGGTCGACATCATCCTCTCCATTTCAGAGATCCTTTCCTCTAGAGTAGTCGCATTAGTAACCATTGCAGACATGGTTTGGAGAGTAGACACTGATTTTTCTGTTGGTACTTGCGAAGCAGATTTTCTTCCTGCCAAAAGATCCATCGAGATGACAGGCTGATGAGCAACATTGTTGATTGGCCCCATTAAGTCTTGACCTTGTGTTGCAAGATATCGTACTCTAGCACGAGTCGTCGGTCCAGTGTAACCAGGTTGCACGGTCGCAGCAGGGTTGAATTTGTGACTTGGTGCAGCAGTCTTCGGAGCCATAGATCTGATCAATTGGTTGATCTTGATTGATAATGGAGAGCGAGATGAGAGGCAGAGATGTCCCACTGGGTGTGCCAGAAATTTGTATACACAAATTTTCGCGTCTGTAAAATTAAAACATGAATTAGTAATAAAATTCAATTTTTGTATTTATATGTGAGTACAATTCTCTGTTTTGAATTCTTTACAAAAAAGAATAATCCTCTAATTCGGTCTCCTGAAATGCACTTGTCGAGGGCATGACGCTTGATCCCGACAGAGTGAAAAGAGTGATTGTTGAGAGAAATGGCCAAGGGGCTTGTTGTTCCTCTTGAACTTGCAGCGGCGTGGCTGATGGCTGAGAGAACGGTCTGTGGTTCCTCGTGGATTTGTAGAGACGCGGCTGATTGTTGAGAGAACGGTCTGTGACTTGTTGTCCTCTTGTAGATTTGCAGACGGCTTTGTTGAAGAAAAGACTTGACTGAAGAGAAGACTTGATCGGAGAACGGCCGAAATTCTGCAGGCTTTCAATTCTCTGAGGAGGCTGAGACTTCTTTTCTTCAATGCTTTCTGTCTGCTTCTTCTGAGTACTCTGAGTCTTCTGACTATTTTCTGAGTCTTCTTTGAGTGTGGAAGAGCTCTCTATTTATAATGCTTGATGGTAGAGAGTTCTAAAGGGACTCGATCACTCCAAAGCTTATCTCTAATTAATTTAATTTAATTAGAGATAATACAATTGGTTAATAATTTTTATTTATCACCAATTTATTAAAAATTATTAATTAATTAAATATTTAATTTAATTAACTAATAATACTAATTAATTTTTTTTAATGCCTACATATGAAATTTAATATTTGATTTTTATTAAATATGAATTTAAAATTTAATTCATTTATTTATTAGTTGAGTTAATTATAATTATTTAATAGTGTATTTATTTAAGTAAAATGATTTTTATAGCTATTTATACATGAAATATAAATGTTGATTGTTATTATTAATTTTAATGAAAATGTATTATTAAAAAATAAGATGTCTGCTCTCTTTTAGCAACATACGTATGTACAGTTTTTTTTTTTTTTTTTTTACATTTTAAACAAATAAGAGAACTTAGCGACTCAGAGTTAAAATTTGCAGCGAATAAATTATACATTTGTCTTTGAAGAAAATGCCAACCTCAATGGCTATACTTAAATTAGGTTTTATTGTTTGGATCTAGATTGCTCAAGCGTAAGATTATCCCTTTAAATTTAAAGGTCCGTCCATATTTAATCAGATTTAAGTAAAAATATTGGATACAATTAATAAATTTGAACAAAATTTTTAGGCTTGATATAAAATTCAGTCAAGCTCGAGTTTTACCTTTCGAAACACAAGTTCAGCTGAGCCCAACCCCAACATAATTAAAATTAAAAATTTTTGGATATATTTACTAAATATAATATAATTATATGTGTATAAAAAATTATTAATTAATAAATATTATTATATATTTAATATGAAAATTAATTTGTAAATTTTAAAAAATCAAATTAAATTTCAAAACAATTAAAAAATTAGAAACAAATAAACAAAAAATTAAAATAACAAAAAAATAAAATAAAATAATATTCAAGTCAAATAGGGCCAAACTTGGCTCGAGCTTACAGTGCATATTGGACTGAGTTTGAGCTTGTATTATGTGGCTCGAGCTAGGCCTGACCCATGATCATCTCTTTTTTGGACAATGTTTGACTGATAATTTTTTTTTATAGTTAAAACCTTAACTACTTTGACTTAATTTAGCATTAATAAAACAATTGAAAAAAAAGTTTTCATTGGAAAAAATGCTTAAAATTGTGGCTAGAAAATATAACTTTTGAATGTTTGAAATTACTATAAAAAACATTGTGGTGAATAAATAAGGTTTTATTTAATGATTGCTATTTTTCTTTAGAAGGGGTAAATCTAAGGTCTAAGTTTAATTATTAAATTAACTAATTTTTCATTTTTATCTCTTTTAATTCCCTCTACCAAATAAAGCCTTAGATTGTTCATCAAGTTTTCTCGCGCATACAAGTTAAAAATGTTTATATGTACGATTTTTGTCTTTCTCACGATAATATCATATTATTTATATATATATATATATATGTAATATATATATATTGTTTTTTTCTTTGGTTGCTCGAGTAAGTAAAGCTGCTTACCTCTATATAAACCCTTCGATGGAGGGACAAACCACTTCAGACACAAAGTTGAAAGTGCAATCAGATTACAATCTTCTAAGGTCTAAGTTTGTGAGGCGTTCTATTATTTATTTCGAGTGCTGCAGAAATGGTGAGACCCATCTTGGAAGAACCTCTTGATCGACACCGTAAAATATCGTGGAGCTTTAGTTATGATGGCCCTGCACTCCCATCTGGTAGAAGTAATTTGCGGGTTAAAAGGGGTTCTAACGAGTGGACCTTTAAATGCAAGGATTCAAGAAACGGCCGGTACACCATCAGCGGTTCTGATTGGGAGGCTTTTGCTAAATCCCTTCCGGACGATGCCCGTGTCGCTCTTTATTCCAAAGAAGTTGGGAAGGACTTCTACACAATCAGAGTGAATGGTGATTAGGCAGCTTGATTGCTTTTGCTACCTTATTATGAATAAATAAGCAGCATGACTAAGCGCTTGCAGCTCTAGTTTCTGCTTCTTCCAAGTAATTACTATTCGTGTAAGGGTTTGCTAGTAAGAATCATCTATTTGTCTGCTTTGCATCTTGTTTTCCCTTTTTTATTTTAAGAAAGTGGTGTTTGCATGAGCCGTTAGCACTCAAATATGTTTGAAACACGAAGGTACTGTCAACTGATCCATATCTCTAGCTGTCATTAATAATTATTTTGAGATTCATAAACTTTGAAGCAAAATATGATTTGATTACGATTTATCAAAAATAAAAAATAAAAAATTATTAGAAAGCACAAAAGATTTCACCTTGAAACATACTTTGATTAGACTTATTTAAGGTTGAGTCGCTAACTAAAATCCGAAAATCAGCTCAAATTTTGAGAGGTTATGAATAAAAATATCAAATGCAATTAATGAGTTTGAACAAATTTTTAGGTCAAAATTGGGCAAATTTGAACTTGATCTTTCAAAACTCAGACAAAGTTCGACTCGAACATAATTAAAATTAAAATTTTTGTAATATATTTATTAAGTATAATATAATTATATGTATATAAAACGTTATTAATTAATAAACATGATTATGTATATTTAATATGAAAACAAATGTGCAAATTTTAACAACTCAAATTAAATTTCCTTAAAAATCAACATGTTCCCACATAATAATAATAATAATAATGGCTTTAAATTCATCATCTCTTAATAAAAAGAAAATCAATATGTACCCTCAAAAAATTAAAAAAAAAAACAATCCATGGCTTTAAATTTATCATCTCTTAAGCAAGATAATGACCAATCGATAGTGATTAGAAAGAAATTGTCTCGCCATCTTACATACAAATTAAACATGATGATCCTAATCAAATTAATTAGGAGATTTTTTTTTTTAAATATCCTCTGTCGTTGACCTAGTTTATAATGCCAGATATGCTTAAAAATTACAAGTTTGTGAATCAAATTATCCAGTATGCATGCATTTTACTTGGAGAAAATGCGGCCAATCAATATATTGAAAAGTGATGGGTCTGCCAATTGTAAGGAGCAAAGAGCAGCAGCACGGCAACAAATATCAATCAGCTCGCTCTTTTAATTTTAAGATTTATATTCTTATACTAACTGTGTTAATAACTTTTTTTTCTTGCAGTGGTAATGATATTGTACACAATTTATATTTTTTCAATCGAATTTAAATTAATATTTTATTAATAAGTAAAATTATATATATAATGTTTTAAAAAATAAATATTATTTGTAAGTATTTTAAATATGTATATTTTTTAACTTCATTTATTCGTTTGACTGAGAAAATATTCTCTTACTATTTAATTATTAAAGAAAGTAAGCTGTTTTGTTGTGGACTTGGATTTGGACAGCTAGAATTTTAAATGTGGGGCCCAATCATTTTGCTTGTCTTTTTCCTGTATGATAATAAAGCCCTTTCTGTAAGCTTGCAACCAAACAGCCACTTAGCTCAAAAAAAAAAAAAAAAAAAAAACCAAACAGCCACGTGATCTATGACCTACGCGAGAATCGAGTGATAGCATCACACACTCACCCCCTGGTTCATCTAATAATTCTAAATGATGTATCACGAGAATGATATATCCAAAAAAATTATTTCGATTTTAGTTAATATTTAATAAAAATTATATATAAATATAAAAAAATAAAAAAAAATTATATTTAATGTATTTATTCAAATTTTAATATAAAATTTTTATAATTTATATAATACAAATTACATTTTTAATAACATTAATTTTAATAACATTAACACGAATCATACATACAAAATATTAAATTTATCCTTAAATCATTTTTTGCTCATAAAAGTCAGACTTCAATTTTGTAAAGAAAGAAATAATGCAGTTTATGAAGCTATAGTCTATAATAATATTATAAATAACAATATTAACAAAATAGAACTTTTTAAAAAAAAAATATAAAAGAATCAAAGAAAATCAACTTAAACAAAATTTCAAACATGGTTAATTTTTATGGCAAAACTGGATGCTTTTCGATTTTCTTTTGGTACGGAGGGTTTTTAAAGATTGCAATTTTGTAATTTGTAAATTTAAGAAAAAAAAATGTCGTCTGTGTTGATCACTTCAATTTTGTAGTCTGCTACAGAGCACCAGCCGTCATTGTGGGGAATAGCCACCCCGTGCCGTGACCAACTTGTACGCCTTCGTTTGCAAGAAAATCCAGCCAATGATGACCCTTTGAAAATTTGATACTGTAGTTTATTAATTGGATCCGACATTTTCATCATTAAGGTTTCTATTGCGCGAGGTTGTTTTATAATATTTGAAATGATAAGTGAATAAGTTACTAAGAAAATCTCAGAAAAAAAAAGTGTTGCCTTTGAAATTTTGTTTAAGTTGTTCATATCTTGTCTTTCATGAATTTTGCTTTTTTTTTGTGAATAAAAAATAAAAAATCAAAAATCAAAAAATCAAAATTTGTGGAATACACACTTTGATGCAAATATTTATACTTGTGTGAAAGAATTATATTTCCTTTTTGATATACTTATTCATATGTATTCTAAAAAGTTTTATTATATTAATATTATTATATTTATAATATTTTTTTCTCAGCTATATTTATAATTTTATGATAGACTACCGGTTCATAGATGTATTATTATATATATATAAAGGGTCCGTTTCCTTTGTTTATAAAATTGAAATCTGACTTTTATGATCAAGAAATGGGAGAGTTAGAATTGATAATTCATGATAATTAATGTTATTATGTAAACATGTGTTTAATTGTATAAAACATAAATATTTCATACTAAAATTTGCATAAATGCCATAAATAATTTTTTATTTTTATTATATATTAACTCTTGTCATATTTATATTTTTTAGTTATATCATTTAGAATTCTTAGATCGACCAATGGGTAAGAGTCTGAGGCTATGAGTCTATACTCGCGTACGTCTTAATATCGCGTGGTTATGTAGTTGAAAGTTTAGGGAAGGGCTTTATTATTATTATTATTATTATTATTATTATTATTATTATTTAGTTGAAAGTCTATTCTTTTCCTCAAAATTAAAAATCAATTAATACTTACAATTTTTAAGTCTGATTATACTTGCTAACATATAGCATAAGATAATAATAATATATACTCTTGACTAAAATTTTGTGTTTCATTTTGAGCTCAATAATATAAAGTATGAAGCACAACATATTCTTAACACATTATGATATTTGCTGAAAAAGAAATATATCATACCAGCAACATGAATATATTATATAGATGAACAAGAAAAAAAAATAGCAATAAATAAGCTATAATATATAGTCTAGTACATATAGAATGATATTTTTCGAGTTCTACATGAGAACCAATGCTCTCGTTTTATTGCTAAACCTTTGAGATTCACGGTCATTTTATTATTTTAGTACGAATAAAACCGTTTTTCCAAATGAAAACTTAGAGAATATATAAAAATAAGAACACATTAGCTATTACACAACATTACTACCAAATTATTCATTCTAAGCTGGGGTAGAATTCCGAAAGAGTGATGATAATCTTGCAATTGATGTAATTGCCTGGTTGGCTTATAAGCCTGTCTTGTTTACTTCAATTCTGTAGTGTGCTTCATTGCACCAGTTCTCCCGGTAAAAAGCAACCTTGTGACCAGCTTGAACGCCATTTATTGCAACGAATTGCCGCCAATGATTACCTGATATGACCCTATTTTTCGAGTTAACTTTGTACTCGAATGTCCATAACGACCCTTGATCGTCTTTCACCTTCATTTTAGAACCACTGACCGCAGAGGGGAACGGTCCGGTGTCAGATCTCCCTGCAATCGTTAGTTCCTTCAAGTCATTTTCGGCAAGTGTCTTTGAGAAACTAGCCATAGCTCTACCTTTGATAATTAACGTCGTAATTTGAGAGAGAACTTGATTGTTTTTGCTACAAATTAAAACACAGAGTAGCAAGTTCTCCATTTATAGAGAGTGTGAGAATCTTCTCAGTCAGCATTTTCTTATTCTCGGACGATATCGCGGTTTGGTTCGAAAGGTTTCATGCTATTACTCTGTTGTTATCGCACAAACCACACTCACGTCCTTTGCAAAACTTAGTTCTATAGTTTTTTTAATTTGACCTACACTTTCATGATTTAGTTCTAAGATTGCGCGAGGTTTTTTTTTTTTTTTAATTAAAAAAACAAATAAAATCAAAAGATTGATCATCGTGAATTTATCCAGTCATCAATTTAAAAAAACAACTGTTTTATCGAGTAACATTATATATAAGCCATCAGGAGAAAAACTTGAAATATAAGAATATTTTAACATATCAAGTTGTTTTCTTTGACTAATTCAACGTCTTTTTCAAAAGTCTTTCACCGCCGCTATTAACTTACATATATACATACACAACATATTAAGAGCTTAAGTTTAGAAGATTGTTGAGAAAAAAATATTAGTATTACAAATTACGGTTGAAAGAAATTTATTTTTTAATGGTTTTTTATATTTATTTTAAAATTTTGTTTATATTATCATATAAGTATAATATTATATCAAATTGGAGTTTTCGCCAACTCTAACTAATTTTTGGTAGATAATGTTATAAGAGCGTAACTCTGGTAGAATCTGACGCTTTTGCTTGCTATAATGGTGTGACGTCAAAACTTTTATGAGTGTAATTTTTTTGTAATAATGGTAAAAAAATTTACCAACTGAAAGTCCAATTTTTAAAGGCTTAGAACTTGAGGCTCCTCCTAGCAAGGCAAGTGGTTTTGTTTTTTTTTTTTTTTTTATTTGAGAAAAAAAGATTTGGATCGAATCGAATCTGGATTTCAAATAATAAAATTTAATTCAATTTATTTTTTTAATTGAGCTAAATTTACTTGTTTTATTTTTTTATTTAATATTTTTATATAAATCCTCTCAAAATTAAAAAAAGATTTTCGAGTTAACAGATTTTCGAGTTTCAAATATCAAAAACAAAAATTTTTGTCTTTGTGATGGTCTGTCCCTCGTCGAAGGGCTTGTATATAGCATAAACAGCTAAGGGTTTATAATAATACCATTTGTTTTTTTTAAAGACCATTATAAATTTAGCAATCAATATATAAAATCCTAAACTCTATACTAAATGTAACTTGAATTTATTTCGATCGTTCATGTATTTCGAGAAGTAAATTTTTTGACAAATTTTTTAAACGAATCTGGTGTTAACAGAGTAACCAATCTTGTTACTTGGTTATAATTTTATTAATAAATGCTTTAATTTTCAAAAAAAAATTTAAACATTTGCTAAATTCCCATTAATTTGTTGAGTTAAGTTTTTCTTTATTCAATCAAAAACTTCGATTTAAAAAACTTAAAAGAGTAATAATAATTATCTCTCTCGAACTAATTAAGATAACTAATTTGCTTTGTTTATAACATGATATAAATAGTAATTAATAATATTCCTTTTCTTTGTTAAAAAAGCATCGATCATGACCTGGCCAACAAGAAAATAAAATAATATCATATAAAAAAAGTAGTTCCATGGTATGGAAGACCTTCCAACATGTTTCCAATAACAAATGCAAACGCTAGCTGGAGCAATCTGAAGCTAGCCAGCGATCACATTCAGAAAAAAAAATGGCGTACGTTTGTTTAAAGATTTCACCATCGAGAGATAAGACAATAATAGCCTGCAACGATTCTAGCTAGACTCACAGTTACATTAATTAATTTTATATATCACCACCATTGTTTCAATTATTTCAAAATCAGTCTAACTGTCTATTTAAATAAATTTTAATTAAAAATTCTCTTAGATTCCTTAAACTGTAAAAACAGTTTTAAAATAAACAATTAATTAAACAACTGAGTTTGTCTCTTTTGTTCACCAAATATTTGGAGCTACTTAGCTCACACGATTGATCATCTTAGCATTAATATATCCTAATTAATAATGGATTATCGTCATAATGTTTTACCACAAAATCTTTCTTGAAACATTAATTAGACATATGCATGAAGCTTAAATCATGGATGACATTAGGTTATAGGTAGATTAATGTCTTAAAAGGATAAGTAATGTTACATATTTGCTTGTTTTATTTCTTTATTGTATAATCTTTTTGTACAATTTTTTTCATATATAGAAAAATAAAAGATTAATGTTAAATTTAATACACATTAATTAACTTACAGTAAAGAAAATCATAAAATCTAGCATTCAATTTATAAAACTTACTATGCCTAACACTAATATAACCATGAGCAATAAATGTGATTCAACCCAAGGTTTTGATTTGAAACTAATACAAGTTAGCTGAAATTTCATACCAACATATATAGCCGAGACAGTCTCTTATTTCTGTTCATGATCGTTGACAAAGGCCTTATGCAAACGCACGATAACTTCTCGCTATCTTGCGAGTATGAGATGTTCGAGTTTCAGTACTGTTTAAAGAAGATCATTTTCGGCTTAGGTTGTGAGAATTTAACATTAATTTCTTTGAACTAAGATCAAATTCGCTATCCAAAAGGTTTCTTCTTCCGCAAGATGTCACCAGCCCAGCCTTGCTCTGCTGGCAACACTCTACGCTATAGTTTATTTTGTACGACTTATAATTTAATAGTCGCGCTAACAATTACACACACACAGAATTATGAAACTTATTTCCCAAGCATGAAGTTTTCGGACCAATACACTTTTTTTTTCTTTAAACCAAAGAATTTTATTAGAAATAAAATCTTAACCTACAAAATCTTATTCTCTATTATTTTCTTTTCTTTTTTTTCCAAAATTGTTTTTTTTTTTCCATATTTTAAGTTGATTAGCACCAACTTGATTTGAATTTTCACCCACAAGTTTCCACAAAATTTGAATCAATATCAATATTTTCAATTTTGAAGTCTGAATTCTTTTGCAAATATATAGCATAATATGATATTGATAATATTATCTACTCTTTTATTCAAATTTTTGTAGTTCAATATAAAGTATTAAACACAACATACTATAACAAAATTTTTGCAGTTGATTTTGAGGTTAGTAATATACAGAATGAAGCATGACATACTCTTAATACATTTTGATTTTGGCTGAAAAATAAATCAATCATAGTAGCAACCTGATTAAAAATATATATATGTGAAAAAATGAAAAAAAGAAAAGAGTAAAAACCAATTCTCAAATAATAATAATAATAATAATAATAGCTGTAACATATAGTCTAGTACAAGAGAATGATATAGGTTTTATTTGGACATGGAAACTGTGGTTCTACGACAAAACCTTATGGATTAAGTGTATTTTTGCAAATTCTGTGTGACAGAATCATCTACCCAAATCAGACCTTAAAAAAAAAAAAAAACAAAACAAAACAAAGAGCAATGTCCTATCAGACAACATTACTAACAAAATATTCATTCTAAGATGGGGTAGAATCTAAAAGAGTGACGATAATCTAGAAATTGAAGTAATTCCCTAATTGCATTAAGAGCCTGTGTTGCTCACTTCAATTTTGTAGTCTGCTTGAGAGCACCAGCCGTCATTCTGGAGAATAGCGACCTTTTGACCAACCTGAACGCCATTGTCTGCGAGGAATTGCGGCCAACGAGGATCTGATATGATTCTTGTGACCCTGTTGCCTTTAGATTTAACCTTGTAGTTGAACTTCCATATGCACCCCTTCTCGTCTTTCACCTTCATCACACCATCACGTTTCGCCGCGGGGAACGGCTCGGAGCTAAATGTCTCTGTAATCGTCAGCTGCTTCATGTCATCCCTGTCTAGTATCTTTGAGAAAATAGCCATAGCTCTACCTTTGATAACTTGGGTTGTAATTTGAGAGAGAACTTGATTTCGTTTGCTACAAATTAAGACACACAGCAGCAAGTTCTCCATTTATATTTATAGAGTGAGTTTCAACCTGCATTCTCTATTTCTCTGACGATCTCGAAGTTCAGTTCAAAAGGTATCGTGCTAACACTGTCCCTATCGGTTCTTCTCATAAACCACACTTACATTATTTGGAAACTTGATTCTATAGCTTATTAATTGGACCGACATTTTCTTCTCTATAGTTTAAATTGCGCAAACTTTGTAATATAATGTTTGAAAATGACAAGTGGATCAGATCAAAAAGAAAATACACAAAAAAAAAAAAACCGAAATATTTCCTTAAAAACCAATGTTGAAAGTCGTGCAAGTTAATTTAACTTGTTCAGTTGTTTAATTATTCATTTTATTTTCTTATAAATTTAAAAATAAATATTTGTGGAATAAACACTTAGACGCAAACGCTTATCTTCGTGTGACATAGAATTATTCTTTGGAAATGAATTTCTTTTTATTGAAAAATTAAAAAAAAAATCAAGTGATTGACCGTCAACAATTTATCCAAAACCTTTAAAACAGCTGGAACAACATTATATTACAACGATCCGATCGCGAGAAAATCTTTATATTTAAGAACGATTTAACATATTTAGTTGTTTTCTTTGACAACTCTGACTAATATTTCGTTAGGTATATTATATTTCCTTGTAAAATCTGACGCTTTGCTTTCGATAAGTTCGAAAGGTTTCGTGCTATCACTTTTGCTATCGGTTCCAATAATTAGAAACTTGATTCTATAGTTTATTAATTGGACAGACATTTTCTTGATTAAGGTTTAAATTGCACAAGCCTGTCGTATAATGTTTGAAAATGATTAGTAAATAAGATTGTAAAGACAATCCGATCGCGAGAAAAACTCTATAAAGTTTCGTAGGTATATTATATTTCCTTGTAAAATCTGACGCTTTGCTTGCGACGACGGTCTGACGTCATAACTTTGTTTCGCCGGAAAAAAACAATCAAAAGATTCGTGGGCCGCACAATCTTTTCTCAAACTAAACATCTGAAATTGTGGCTGCCCGAAAGTCAACATCAGCAGCTCACCATCACTCACTTTATGAAAAAAAACGTACGGTTTCTTAATTTCTTTATTAATTTTTAAATATCATAATCAAACAGGTTTAAATTAATATATGTAGATTAAGATTTGGATTTGAAAATGAACTTTTCTCGTATCATTGATGTTTGTGTCTGTGACTATATACCATAAGTAGTAAATTCCGAATTAAACCTTTGTAGTAAACAATAAAAATTGAGTCATAAAATTAAATCCGAAAATTAAGTCAAAATTTTTATGCAATTATTTTTGAAAAAGAGCATCTGACTTCTGACAATTTCATCTCGTAATATCTATAAACCTTTTTTTGATTTCCAAACTTCAATTTTCTTTATAAAAAAAATTTGAGTCGTAAAGTTAAAGAGAGAGCAGATATTCTCTTGCGGTGCTTCTTAGAGTTGGAAGATTCATCTCGTCCATGTCAATCTTCGTTGTTCGAAACCAGCAGTGGATTGACTGTTAATTAATTGCAAGGCTTTGTCTTGCAATATACTGTGGCCCATTAAAGGTTGGGATCTTATTTAGGGTTTAGGGTGTGAGTTTCACAATTTCTTTTGATTGTGCTTTGCAGTGAAGTGAGCATAGCTAGAATTGCTGCTTGCTATCATGGGAGAACGAAAGGGACAGAAGGAATACTTTAGCATGTGTGTTGAGACTTTAGAAGATAGCGCTGATATTGAAGAACCACAAAATGCATGACTGAACATTATTTTAACTTCAATGGAGAGATCTTTAAGAAAACTTAATTACAAAACAAAAGAGAAACAAAGCAGATGGCTTCTTTATTCCTAGTACAACCTTTAAACACAAACCAGTGCCACTTAACGAGATCTCGTAGTTTTTTTATTCATCAGGTAATGAAAGAAAACAGCAAGAAACTGAAGGGTTTCTTGAGTTCTAGGTGCATGTTGCATCAACCTCTTTGCGCAACTCTGAATCTGTAGAAGTCCTCATTGTCATCTTTTGTAAGAGTGACCATAGCATTAACTCTGTTTGCAGCGAAACCCCTCCACTCAGAACCGCTGATGTAGAAGATGTTGCCTCCTTCACTCCTGCAATCAAAGTTCCACCATCCTCCTGATCCATCAGTAACCCTCAAAACGCTTGAACCACGACGGAGTGACCCGCCATGATAAGAAAACCTCAACCTTCCTTCAACATGGTTTCTTTGAAGATTGGTTTCGAAGATTCTCACCATCTCCACTGCTTTAGAAAACTAAATAGCCCTCGGAAGGTTGTGATTTTAAATCAAGCTCTCAGCGTTTGAAGTTTGTACCTACAACCAAAGGGTTTACCACTTTATATATAGAGCGAAGCAGCAGCTAATTTATTTAAAATATGATATATACGATCGTGAGAAAAGGCTTAAATCATCCGACATTATTCGATATCGAACGTTTTCCAAAATGCTTCGTGCACATGCATAATCGTTTGTCTTCGTTAGTTATCGCAAGAAAACTTGACGCACAACCTTAAAGTTAGTTTTGATTCATATGGTTTGCACGACAAACTAAGTCAAACAACAGAGGCGTCATTTTTCATTCTAAAAAAGAAAAAGTTTTGAACTAGACAAACATTTAACAAAGAAAATCCCAGACATAAGTTCAATTGTATTTTTTAAAAAAGGGGATTTATAACTTGGTTAGGAAGACGATAATATCAAATGCACGTGCTAGCTGTTTTAGTATACTATATTGTAAAGTGGGTCTAAACAATTAGCTGATTCTAGTTATAATTAAACAGGTTATAGGTTACAATCATTAGATGTTCCGTTAGTTCGCGTGAGATGCATACCATGACCATAGTTAATTTAAATAATAATAAAACTGATTCTAATAAAATTAAAAATAATAAAAAATATTTAAAGATGTATATATTTTTTTAATAAAATAATAAAAAAATTTAATATCAAAGATTAAAAAGATAATTTTTCAAATAAAATTTTATCTTTTAATTAAAAACTTATTGAATTGTAATTAAAAAAAAAAAAAAACTTATTGAATTGTAGTTCATAGTACCGTACTGATGACCTAAATAATCCCTTTTTAAACATTTGTGATCGCTTGCTCAAGAGTTGGACGACCAAAGTGAATTTATTCGGTCATGAACTTCAAAACAGCAGGACCAGTTTTTTAATTATCACCAATTCAATACATCAAGATGTTTTCTTTATTCGGTCATGATTTAATACATCAAGATGTTTTCTTTGACTTATTCAATATGTTTGTCAAAGGTCTTTGACTGCTACGACTAAAATGCATACTTACATACTAAGGTTTTCTTCGATTCTTTCATATTTAATTATTTTAAAAGTTTTGTTATATTATTATTTATAAATTATAATATATTAAACTAGAGCTTTCTGCCAACTCTGACTAATTTTTCGTAGATATATTATTATGAGTCTAATTGGTGTAAAATCTGACGCTTTTTGCTTGCAATAATTAAGGTCATTGTCCTACAGAAAAAGAGGGCGATAAAGATTCGGTCTCACATCTATAAGCTAAATTTCTCAAATTGCGGCTGTCTAACTCATCGTCCGCTCGCCAAGGCGATCTTAATAGAGTGATAAAAAATTGTGAGAATATGAAATTTATTATTTGATTTTTATTAAATATGAATTTAAAATTTAGTTTAATTATTTAGTAGTTGAGTTAATTATAATTATTTAATAATGTATTTATTTAAGTAAAATGATTTTTATAATTATTTATTCATGAAATATAAATATGAATTGTTATTATTAATTTTAATGAAAATGTATTATTAAAAAATAAGTTGTCTGCTCTCTTTTAGCAACATACGTATGTACAATTTTTTATTTTTTATTTATTTATTTTTAAAATATAATAGATAAATAAGAGAAATCAACGACTCAAAATTAGAAATTACAACGAATAAACTATAAACTTGTCTTTGAAGAAAATGCCAACACTGATGGCTATACTTAAATTAAGTTTTATTGTTTGGATCTAGATTGCTCAAGCGTAAGATTATCCATTTAAATTTGAAGGTACGTCCATATTTAATTGGATTTAAGTAAAATTATCATATACAATTAATAAATTTGAACAAAATTTTTAGGCTTGATATAAAATTCAGCCAAACTCGAGTTTTACCTTTCGAAACAAAAACTCGGTTGAGCCCAACTCCAACATAATTAAAATTAAAAATTTTTGAACATATTTACTAAATATAATATAATTATATGTGTATAAAAAATTATTAATTAATAAATATGATTATATATTTAATATGAAAATTAATATACAAATTTTGACAAATCAAATTAAATTTTAAAAAAATTTAAAAATAAAAATAAATAAACAAAAAATTAAAATAATAAAAAAATAAATAAAATAATATTCAAGTCAGATAGGGCCAAGCTTGGCTCGGGCTTGCAGTGCATGTTGGACCGAGTTTGAGCTTGTATTATGTGGCAACCCATAATCACCTCTTTTTTGGACAATATCTGGCTGATAAAATTTTTTTTATAGTTAAAACCTTAACTACTTTGACTTAATTTAGTATTGATAAAACAATTGAAAAAAAGTTTTCATTTGAAAAAATGCTTAAAATTGCGGCGAGAAAATAAACTTTTGAGTGTTTTTAAATTATTATAAAAAACCATTGTGGTGAATAAATAAAGTTTTATTTAATGATTATTATTTTTCTTCAGAAGGGGTAAATCTAAGGTTTAAGTTTAATTATTAAATTAACCAATTTTTCATTTTTTTCTCTTTTAATTCCCTCTACCAAATAAAGCCTTAGATTGTTCATCAAGTTTTCTCGCCCAGACAAGTTAAAAATGTTTATATGTACGATATCATATCAAAAGATTTTTGTCTTTCTCACGATAATATCATATTATAAATATAAATATATATATATATAAATATATATATATATATATATATGTTTTTTTCTTTGGTTGATCGAGTAAGTAAAGCTGCTTAACTCTATATAAACCCTTCGATGGAAGGACAAACCACTTCAGACACAAAGTTGAAAGTGCAATCAGATTACAATCTTCCAAGGTCTAAGTTTGTGAGGCGTTCTATTATTTATTTCGGGTGCTGCAGAAATGGTGGAACGCATCGCGGAATTAGACCGTCTTGATAATCACCGTAAAGAATCGTGGAGGTTTAGTTATAGTGTGTTGAAATTAATGGCTTATTAGCCTAGTAAGGAATCCCACATTGAAAAATCACAAAGGGAGAGAAAGAGTTTTGGCTTATAAATTGAGGCCTGGGCTAATAGGTTAGATATCCCTGAGCGAAATATAAATAGCCCATATATTTGTATTTTGGCTTTTCCCTATTAGTTTCTGGATTTTGCAATTGTGTCCAGATTTTGTAATAATTCCATTTTGGAATTAGTGAAGGTTTTCAGCAGCGCCCGTGGACGTAGGTAATTATACCGAACCACGTAAAATCTTGTGTTTTTCTCTTTTCTTCCTTTACGCTTTGCATTTGATCATTTGTTTTTGTCTGCTTCAATAATTAGTAGTTATAGTTGTATTTTATGCTTCCGCTTGTGCACAACAATTGGTATCAGAGCTCTTGGTTGTCGTAGTATGCTCTGTGGTTGCAGCGTTGTCTGATCCTCCACATCAGAAAAGAAAAATTATTCCTGAGCTGTTTGATTAAGAGCACTCTGTTATACTCTATTTATACCGTGTACGCCAGAACTGAGATAAAGTGGTAGTGCATGTCTAGGAAGGCTCTGGCTAAGGAAAAACTTGGTATTTAAGTGTGTCCTGGTGACCCACCTCTCTTTCCTGGGAGCTGACCTGGTGTACTGTTCACATAAATTGTGTTCTCTATTCTAGTATACGGTACTATTTAGAGTGTCACATCATTTTGGTATACGGTTAGTATACATTTGGGAGAATAGTTTGAAGCAGAAATGACAGCATCAACAAAAATTGAAGTGGAGAAATTTGATGGTCGAAATAATTTCGGCTTGTGGCAAAGTGAAGTTAAGGATGTCCTGTGTCAACAAGATTTAGACATCACTCTGGAAGAAAAGAAACCCGATGAGGTCAAAGAAAAAGATTGGGAGAGACTGAATGCAAAAGCATGTGGGTTGATTCGTTCATGTCTCTGCAGAGAACAGAAGTATCCATTCATGAAGGAAACTTCTGCCAAAATATTGTGGGAGGCGCTGGAGAATAAATATATGAAGAAAAGCAACGAGAATCGGCTTTATTTATTGAAGAGGCAATATCGCCTTCAGTTGAAATCGGGTATGAATATCAGTGATCACATCGATGAATTCAACCGTTTATTAGCTGATTTGTTGAATTTGGATGAAACCTTCAAAGATGAGCAAAAAGCTATGCTGCTAATAGGATCTCTTCCTGATGAGTTGGATCATTTGTGCATTACACTTATTCATGGAAAGGAAAAATTATCCTTTGAAGAAGTGTATGCAGCTTTGCTTAATTATGAAATTCGAAAGAAAGATCAGAAAGAGAATAGGGATGAATCAGCAGAGGCGCTCGTAGTTAGGGGACGAAGCCAAAGCCGAAGACGAGAAAGTAGGGGAAGATCACGTTCGAAGAAAAGACCTGATAAAGATGAATGTGCCTTTTGTCATGAGAAAGGGCATTGGAAGAAAAATTGTCCGAAGCTGCAGAAGAAAGATAAGGGTAAGGGCAAAGCTACTTCTGATGCATATGTAGTCGAACATATTAATGATGATTTCGCGTTGGTCGGTCAACCATCCACATCTGGAAGTAATGAGTGGATTTTGGATACGGGTTGTACTTATCATATGTGTCCACATAAGGAGTGGTTCTTCAACTTCGAAGCACTAGAAGGTGGAGTTGTTTTCATGGGTAATGATAACTCATGTAAAACTTTGGGGATAGGTTCAATCCAGTTAAAGAATGATGATGGATCAACTAGAGTTTTGACTGAAGTTCGATATGTACCAGAGTTGAAGAAGAATCTCATCTCATTGGGAGTCTTAGAATCTAAAGGCTATGGGGTAATTATTCGAGATGGAGTTTTGAAAGTTGTGTCTGGTGCTTTGGGGACTATGAAAGGCACAAGGAAGAATAACTTGTACTACTATAATGGTTGTACAGTTACTGGATCAACAGCAGCAGCTTTAGAGAATGATGTTGATTCAGATTCGATCAGGCTATGGCATATGCGCTTGGGACATGCAGGTGAGAAAGCCTTAAGCAGTTTGGTGAATCAAGGCTTGTTGAAAGGAGCAAAGACCTGCAAGTTAGATTTTTGTGAGTATTGTGTTCTGGGAAAGCAGACGAGAGTGAAATTTGGGGCTGCAATTCATAATACGAAAGGCATTTTGGATTATGTCCATTCTGATGTTTGGGGACCTACCAGGACAGCATCCATGGGGGGTAAACATTATTTTGTCACATTTGTTGATGACTTTTCCAGAAGAATTTGGGTGCATACGATGAAGACGAAGGATGACGTACTTGAGATTTTCATTAATTGAAAAAAGATGGTGGAAACTCAGACTGGAAGAAAGATTAAGTACCTCAGAACAGACAATGGAGGTGAATATAAAAGTGATCCTTTTCTGAGAATTTGTCAAGATGCTGGCATTGTACGTCATTTCACAGTCAGAAACACACCGCAGCAGAATGGGGTGGCAGAACGCATGAACCGAACGTTACTGGAGAAAGTTCGGTGTATGTTGTCCAATGCTGGATTGGGCAAGGAGTTTTGGGCTGAGGCAGTGACTTATACGTGTCATCTCATTAATCGGTTACCATCAACAGCAATTGATGGTAGAACTCCATTGGAGGTTTGGTCTGGAAAACCTGTTAATGATTATGATTCTTTACATGTATTTGGGTGTACTGCGTATTATCATGTAAAAGAATCTAAGTTGGATCCGAGAGCTAAGAAAGCTATTTTTGTGGGGATTTCATCAGAGGTAAAAGGATATCATCTATTATATCCAAATTCGAAGAAGATAATATTTAGTAGGGATGTTACTTTTGATGAATCTCCTATGTTGATGAAGAAAACAGATGAGAATGCTGAGGATATTTCGCAACAGGTGGAGTCTACACGGAAACAGGTGGAGTTTGAGTCAACAATTAATCTAGTTAAAATTGTTGAAAATGAGACTATTGAAGATGATGAAGAGGTTTCCGCCCAAGAACCTCTACTGCAACAAGAATCAATTGCAATGAATAGGCCAAGAAGGGAGATTTGCAAGCTTGCTCGTTTTGTTGATATGGTGGCCTATGCACTTCCAATTGTAGACGATGAAGTTCCTTCCACTTATAGAGAAGCAGTCCAATATTCTGAAATAGATAAGTGGAAGAATGCTATGGTGTGTACGAGACCCGATATTTCACAGGCAGTTGGAGTTGTGAGCAGGTATATGCATGATCCTGGTAAAGGACATTGGCAAGCCGTGAAATGGATACTACGGTATTTGTTGAAAACTATAGATATTGGTTTGGTCTTTCAGAAGGAGGACTCACTTGGTCAGGTAGCAATCGGATACGTTGATTCAGATTATGCTGGTGATTTGGATAAGCGTCGGTCAACTACTGGATATGTGTTCACTCTTGCAAAAGCTCCAGTAAGTTGGAAGTCTACCTTACAGTCAATCGTTGCTTTGTCTACAACAGAAGCAGAGTACATGGCGTTAGCAGAGGCTGTAAAGGAAGCAATTTGGTTACAAGGATTATTGAAAGAATTGAGAATGGGACAAAAGAATATCACTATTCATTCGGATAGTCAGAGTGCCATTTATTTAGCAAAGAATCCAGTATTCTATGTTCGCACTAAGCATATTGATGTTCGATATCATTTCGTGCGGGAAATTCTGACTGAAGGGAAGATTCTTTTACAGAAAATTGGGACTGCTGACAATCCCGCAGATATGATGACCAAAGTGGTGACAGCAATCAAGTTCAATCATTGTTTGAACTTGATTAATGTTTTGAAAGTCTGAGAGATACATTTGAAGGCATTGCTGAAGGCTAATTCGCCAAGGTGGAGATTTGTTGAAATTAATGGCTTATTAGCCTAGTAAGGAATCCCACATTGGAAAATCACAAAGGGAGAGAAAGAGTTTTGGCTTATAAATTGAGGCCTGGGCTAATAGGTTAGATATCCCTGAGAGAAATATAAATAGCCCATATATTTGTATTTTGGCTTTTCCCTATTAGTTTTTGGATTTTGCAATTGTGTCCAGATTTTGTAATAATTCCATTTTGGAATTAGTGAAAGTTTTCAGCAGCGCCCGTGGACGTAGGTAATTATACCGAACCACGTAAAATCTTGTGTTTTTCTCTTTTCTTCCTTTACGCTTTGCATTTGATCATTTGCTTTTGTCTGCTTCAATAATTAGTAGTTATAGTTGTATTTTATGCTTCCGCTTGTGCACAACATAGTGGCCGTGCACTCCCACCTGGTAGAAGTAATTTGTGGGTTAAAATGGGTTCTTACGAGTGGACCTTTGAATGCAAGGATTTAGGAAACGGCGAGTACATCATCAGAGGTTCTGGTTGGAAGGCTTTTGCTGGACCCCGGGATAATAATGCCAGTGTCGCTCTTTATTCCAAAGAAGTTGGGAAGGACTTCTACACAATCAGAGTGAATGGTGATTAGGCAGCTTGATTGCTTTTGCTACCTTATTATGAATAAATAAGCAGCATGACTAAGCGCTTGCAGCTCTAGTTTCTGCTTCTTTCTAAGTAATTACTATTCGTGTTAGGGTTTGCTAGTAAGAATCATCTATTTGTCTGCTTTGCATCTTGTTTTCCCTTTTTTATTTTAAGAAAGTGGTGTTTGCATGAGCCGTTAGCACTCAGTATGTTTGAAACACGAAGGTACTGTCAATTGATCCATATCTCTAGCTATCATTAATAATTATTTTGAGATTCATAAACTTTGAAGCAAAATATGGTTGGATTACGATTTATCAAAAATAAAAAATAAAAAATTATTAGAAAGCACAGAAGATTTCACCTAGAAACGTACTCTGATTAGACCTATTTAAGATTGAGTCGCTAACTAAAATCCGAAAATCAGCTCAAATTTTGGGAGGATTTGAATAAAAATATCAAATGCAATTAATGAGTTTAGACAAATTTTTAGGTCAAAATCGGGAGAAGCTGAACTTGATCTTTTAAAACTCAGACCAAGCTCAGCTCGAACATAATTAAAATTAAAATTTTTGTAATATATTTATTAAGTATAATATAATTATATATATATAAAGCGTTGTTAATTAATAAACATGATTATGTATATTTAATATGAAAACAAATGTGTAAATTTTAACAATTCAAATTAAATTTCCTTAAAAATCAACATGTTCCCACAACAAAATAATAATAATAATAATAATTCTAAATGATGTATCACGAGAATGATATATCTAAAAAAATTAATTCGATTTTAGTTAATATTTAATAAAAATTATATATAAATAGAAAAAAATAAAAAAAATTATATTTAATGTATTTATACAAATTTTAATATAATTTTTTTAATTTATATAATACAAATTACATTTTTAATAACATTAATTTTAATAACATTAACACGAATCATACATACAAAATATTAAATTTACCCTTAAATCATTTTTTGTTCATAAAAGTCCGACTTTAATTTTGTAAAGAAAGAAATAATGCAGTTTATGAAGCTATAGTCTATAATAATATTATAAATAACAATATTAATAAAATAGAACTTTTTAAAAAAAATATATAAAAGAATCAAAGAAAATCAACTTAAACAAAATTTCAAACATGGTTAATTTTTATGGCAAAACTGGATGCTTTTCGATTTTCTTTTGGTACGGAGGGTTTTTAAAGATCGCAAAACTTGAATGGTTTTTTTTTTTTTTTTTTTCTTTTTGAAGCTGAAAAGTTATTGATCTATGCTTTTTTGTCATGATTCTGAAGAGCAAGCGGTTTTCCGCTTCACTTTTTTACTATTATTCATTCTTTGAATGTTGTTACAAAATGATAACATGTTTTTTTATTTCTATTTTCGAAGTTTTTTGGTGCTCTTCTAAATTTTTTTTGAACTATGTTTCTCTTGCTCATTCTATTAATCAAATTGGCATAAAAAAATAAAAAGAAAATGTGATGAAATAATATATATATATATATATATATTATACACTCAATGACAATTTGATCTCTTAATCTTTTAATTGTTTCATTTTAATCCGTTCTAAAAGAATGTTTGATTAAAATGAATGAAAGTGTTGTTCGCGGCTACCACATGACTTTTGACATGAATATATTTTGTAACGAAAAAATTGAATCATTAAAACAATTGAAAGACATTTAACATACAAAAGAAGCTATACTAAAAGGTAAAGCTCTTACGAGTTATGAGTTTTTGGTAAGAAGTCATGGAAAACGAAATCAAATAAAACAAATTAATGGAAAACAAGAAAAAATTAAAAATATAGTTGCATGACCTTCTCTTAATTAACTTTTCAACGTGTTTTCACAACAAAATAAAATAAAAAAAATCAATTTATTGCTCTAGAAATTCATAATTTCTCAAATAAGTATAAATTAGTGGTCGATCACGTTTAGAAAGAAATTATCTTATCATCTTACATACAAATTAAAAATAATGATCTTATCAGCTTAGAAGAATTTTTTTAAGTATCCTCTTCGTTTGACCTAGTTTATATGCATCAAAAGTTTTAAGTTTGTGCATCAAATTATATAGCACTTCGACAATTGACATGCATGCATTTTCTTAAGAGAAATTAAAGGGGCTAATCAATATATTGAAAGTGATAGGTCTTCCAATTGTAAGGAGCAATCCTAATTAATTGTTGTATTTTCTGTTATATTTTTTGACAATAAATACATGCATAAGAAACATTATTTTTAAATTTTATTTTAAATGTAATTCTTATTGAACAAATCTATATAGACGTATACAAAGTTTTATTTTTCTTTTTTAACCAAAAATAAAACTGTTGTTCTCTATTATTTTCTTATTTGAACTTTCACCCTGTAGTTTCCTCAAAATTAAAAATCAATTAATACTTACAATTTTTAAGTCTGATTATACTTGCTAACATATAGCATAAGATAATAATAATATATACTCTTGACTAAAATTTTGTGTTTCATTTTGAGCTCCATAATATAAAGTATGAAGCACAACATATTCTTAACACATTATGATATTTGCTGAAAAAGAAATATATCATACCAGCAACATGATTATATAGATGAACAAGAAAAAAAATAAAATAGCAATAAATAAGCTATAATATATAGTCTAGTTCATTTAGAATGATATTTTTCGAGTTCTACATGAGAACCAATGCTCTCGTTTTATTGCTAAACCTTTGAGATTCACGGTCATTTTATTATTTTAGTACGAATAAAACCGTTTTTCCAAATGAAAACTTAGAGAATATAAATAAGAACACACTAGCTATTACACAACTTTGCTACCAAATTATTCATTCTAAGATGGGGTAGAATTCCGAAAGAGTGCTGATAATCTTGCAATTGATGTAATTGCCTGGTTGGTTTATGAGCCTGTCTTGTTTACTTCAATTCTGTAGTCTGCGTCACACCAGTTCTCCCGAACCTTGTGACCAGCTTGAACGCCATTTGTTGCAACGAATTGCTGCCAATGATAACCTGATATGACCCTATTTTTCGAGTTAACTTTGCACTCGAATTTCCATACGCCCCCTTGATCGTCTTTCACCGTCATTTTACGACCACTTACCGCAGAGGCGAACGTTCCGGTGTCAGATCTCCCTGCAATCGTTAGTTCCTTCAAGTCATTTTCGGCAAGTTTCTTTGAGAAACTAGCCATAGCTTTACCTTTGATAATTAACGTCGTAATTTGGGAGAGAACTTGATTGTTTTTGCTACAAATTAAAACACAGAGTAGCAAGTGCTCCATTTATAGAGAGTGTGAGAAACTTCTCAGTCAGCATTTTCTTATGCTCGGACGATATCGCGGTTTGGTTCGAAAGGTTTCATGCTATTACTCTGTTGTTATCGCACAAACCACACTCACGTCCTTTGCAAAACTTAGTTCTATAGTTTTTTTAGTTTGACCTACACTTTCATGATTTAGTTCTAAGATTGCGCGAGGTTTTTTTTTTTTAATTAAAAAAACAAATAAAATCAAAAGATTGATCATCGTGAATTTATCCAATCATCAATTTAAAAAAAACAACTGTTTTATCAAGCGACATTATATATAAGCCATCAGGAGAAAAACTTGAAATATAAGAATGTTTTAACATATCAAGTTGTTTTCTTTGACTAATTCAACGTCTTTTTCAAAAGTCTTTCACCACCGCTATTAACTTACATATATACATACACATATTAAGAGCTTAAATTTAGAAGATTGTTGAGAAAAAAATATTAGTATTACAAATTACGGTTGAAAGAAATTTATTTTTTAATGGTTTTTTATTTTGTACGACTTAAAATTTAATAGTCGCGCCAGCAATTCCACACACAAAGAATTATCAAAATTGTTTCCCAAGCATGAAGTTTTCGGACCAATACACTTTTTTTCTTTAAGCCAAAGAATTTTATTAGGAATAAAGCTAGCAAATACATTGGCAAGAGCCAATAGCAGGCTCGCATAGACCCAAGAAACAGAGTAAAAAAAACTTAATAAATTAATTAATTAGATTTTTTTATGCTATTAACCTACAAAATATTGTTCTGTATTTTTTTTTTTTTTTTGCTCCATCAAAAGATTCATTCAATATATATAAGGAAACATTAACGGGATATTAGCCTTGCTCCATTACAGTCATCCCACCAGCAAAACAGGAAACCAAAACAAAAGCCCCCTTAACAGTAAAATTTACCAAACATTAGCAACCCAAAACAAAGCAGTGATCCCAATTACACAGCAGAACTCAGCAAACATTATGACAGAGACAAGTACAAGCTTAACCACAACAAAGCCGGATACTGCCACCAAAATTGATAGATCAGAAAAGACAAAAACAACTACCAAAACGCAGAAAACATGGTTGATCTATCCACCCCCATTCTCGCTAAAGAGTCAGCAAAGGAATTGGCTTCCCTAAAACAATGAACAATTTCCACCTGTCCTATGAACTTTCAGAGTCTATCAATCTCATTAAATATACGTCATTCTTTCCAAGGTCTTTTATCTTTAAATTTGATCCATGTGACAGCAATCAAAGAGTCAGATTCAATAAGAATAGATTTCAGTCCAACATAAACTGAAGAGACATACAACTCCAAAGCAGTTTTAATGGCTCTTACCTCAGCCATGTTAGAATCCATAACACCAAGGGGACCATAAAACAAACCAAGAACACTGCCCGCGGAATCCCTTAAAACCCCCCCACATCCTGCTGGACTCGGTTTACCCCTTATTGACCCATCAACATTGAATTTTAACCAAAGAACCTCAGGACAAATCCATAGAACACCCCCTCTAACCGTTGATCTCACCCTCCCACAGCTCAAAAGATACGGCTCATTCCACCACCTTGCTTCCTCCAACCATTCCATCTCCTTTATAGCTTTAATCCAAAGCAGGGATCACATTTTAATATTAAACAACATATCCTAAAAATGAAACCTTTGTCTATTGAAAATAGTATCATTTCTTGCTAACCACAAAGACCAAAAAACAGATGCACACATAATCATCCAAACCTTCCTTTTAATCTTGTCAAAAAACATAGATTGGCACTGACACACAAAGCCTTCAATTGAATTAGGAACCACCCAACATAACTCCCACCAACTAAACACTCTGCACCAAGACAGCTAAGAGACATAACAGCCTACCAGTACACGATAACAGTCTTCCTCTTGCATCCCACACCATGCACTCAAACACCCTTCACTGAACTTCACACCTCTAGTTTTTAGGAAGGATTTATTAGGTAACGCATTTAATACAGCCAGCCATAGTAATGATTGCACCTTAGGAGGGATATTAAACTTCCAAATAAAGGAAAAATTAGCAGTCCTTAAATTATCCTCCCCTACTCTACCCAATTCAAAAACAAACCTCTTGGAGGAGAATGCCTCGGACTTATCGCACTCCCACACCGGTTTATCTTCTTTATCCTCTATCGACAATATTTTCCAACAATTTCTTTAAGCACTCCACACAAGCTTTTTCCCATTCAAATAAACCCCTCCTAAAACTAAATTTCCACTCCCCAAGATTCTTATACATATCCGCAACCTTTAAGTTCTTTTCAACTGATAGATTGTAAATTCTAGAAAAGCATTCATTCAATGATCTATCGCCCACCCACTTATCCAGCCAAAAAGAAATATTTTTACCATTCCCAATTATCCACCTACAGCCCTTTTTTCCCACCAATGAATTAACCCGTTCAACTGAGTTAATTGATACCACACTCTTCCATACCTTAGATAGCTTACCTAGTTAATTACAGGCTGGTTCCACATCTACTTCTCCTACCCCATACTTATCAACAATAAGCCTTCTCCATAATGCATCCTTTTCAACCCCATATCTCCACCACCATTTACCTAAGAGTGCCAAATTCTTGAAATATAGGTTCTGAATCCCTAAACCCCCAAACAGCCTAGGTTTACACACAATCTCCCACCTAACTTTAGCAATCCTCCTTCTATCATTTGACCCTCCCCATAGAAACTCCCTCCGGATTTGGTCTATTTTCCTAATGCTCTTTGGGGCTCTAAAAACCGAAAGGTAATAGACAGGTAATGCACTAAGAGTCGAATTAATAAGTGTAACTCTTCCCCCAAAGGATAGGTGCTTCCTCTGCCAAAGTGGTAGTCTCTCTTTAACCTTTTTAATCACCGGAGCCCACATGCTAACTCTCCTAGGGTTTGCTCCTAACGGAACTCCTAAATATGAAAAAGGCAGTGTACCTTTTTCACAGCCCAATGTACTAGTAATATTAGAAGAAATTTCCTCATCGATCCCTACTGAATAAACCTTGGACTTAGAAAAATTGATTTTTAGCCTAGACATCACCTCAAAGAAAATTAACAATCTCCTAATATTAAAGGCAGACACTATATTTGCTTCCGTAAAGATAATAGTGTCATCCGCAAACTGTAGATGAGAGATTCTCAAACCTGACTTAGACACTAACGCTCCCCTAAACTTATCTGTTCGTACAACATTTTTTAGAAATAAATGCAGCGACTCCATTGCTAGTATAAATAAAAACGGAGAGGGTGGATCACCTTGACGTAATCCCCTTTTCATGGGAAACTCTGGGGAAGGAGACCCATTAATTAGAACAACCACTCTAGCAGTCGACACACATTCATACATCCACCTCCTCCATCTAAGCCCAAACCCCATCTTCTGTAACACCATCATCAGAAAGTCCCACTCTAAACAGTCATAAGCTTTTTCAAAAAAAAATCAAGTTTAAAGATAATCCTGTCCCTATTCCAACACTTCTTCATACTATCAACAACCTCATTGGCTAATAACACACCATCCAGAATTTGTCTACCCCCAATGAAAGCGCTCTGTACATAGCTAACCAACTTACCCACAACTAGCTTTACCCTATTGACTAAGACCTTAACCAGAATTTTATACATCGAGTTCACTAGGCTAATAGGTCTATACTCTTTAAGATATGTTGGATTAGAGACCTTCAGAATAAGAGTAATAAGAGAAGAGTTCACACCTTTTTCGAGTCTGGAACTCTGATAAAAATCAGCAAGAAATTCAGCTACTTCTTCCTTCGGCACTCCCCAGGATCTCTTGAAGAAATTAAAATTATAACCGTCCGGTCCCCGTGCCTTTGACCCATAACAACTCCAGATCGCCTCTTTAATTTCCTGGAGGGAGAACGGCGCTTCCAACATCATAATATCCTCTCTGTTCAGCTGTCTAAACCCCAAATCATTCAAAATTGGTTTCCTCTAACTCTCATTGCCGAATACCTTTCTAAAATACTCAACAACTCCTGCCTTTACAGTAACCGGATCAGCCACCCACTTTCCATTAATGAAAATGCCTCCAATAAAATTCCTCTTAGCTCTATACTTCGCCTGGCAATGGAAATACTTCGTATTCCTATCCCCTTCTTTGACCCATTTACGTCGTGCCTTTTGTCTCCACAAAGATTCCCTTCCTTTAACTGCTTTCCATAAATCCCGAACCGCCACCTTTTTTAAATGTAACTCATCCTCAGTCAATTCCCTCCCACTAGCAATGCTGTCCAGCTGATCAATCTTCTCTTCCATCTCCATTACCTTCTTGTCAAGGGAGCCGAACACCTCCTTGTTCCATTGTTTCAGGAACTGTTTCAATCTATTAAGCTTCACTTTTAATTTGAATCTTGGTTTCCTGTCGATTTTTAGAGACTTCCATTTGTCAGTGACCACCTTCTTAAAATTAGGATCATCGTACCAGCAGTCAAGGAACTTAAACGGTCTTGGCCCCCAATCAACTAAGTCAGACGCAAGTAGGATTGGACAATGATCTGATACCGCTATTTTGAGCCCACTCTGGTATAAATTTTGAATGGAGATCAACCATCCCGAGGACACTAAAAAGCGATCCAACCTACTTCTTTTCGATCTGGAACCGAACCATGTAAATTTCTTGCCACTTAAAGGTAGGTTGATGAATTCACCAGCTGAAATAAAATCGTTGAAATCATCGATACCAACCCCGTCAGATATACACCCTCTTCTCTCATTCGAGCCCCTGACCGTATTGAAGTCACCTGCCACACACCATTGTCCTTCAAATGTGGCTTTTAACTCTAATATACACTGCCACAAAGCTTTTTTATCATTTCCACCGCTCGGTGCATACACATTCACTACAACACACTCAAAGTTATGCACTATCCACTTACCCTTCAAAGCAATAAACCTATCATTTACAACATCCACACTCTTACAGAAACAACTACTATCCCATATCATCACTAATCCAGCTGACTTCCCAACTGCAGGACTTTGGATCCACTCAAAATTTGAGGACGGCCATACCACCTCTACATCTCTAATATCCAGTGCTCTATTTTTGTTTCCTGCACCAAAACCATATCTGCTCTGGTTTCCATAATCTTCTTTTACAGAAGCCCTTTTCTTAACGTTAGATGATAACCCACGAGTATTCCAAGACAAAATACGCATTATTGCATTAATCAAAATTCTATATACAGATCTGGAAATTTCAACTGTAATCAAACTACCTCCCACCCCTTCCGAGACCTTCAATTCGCTGTGAAAAATTCCGTCGTAAGAAGACCAATCTCCAACAAGTTGTTTAAGACCGAGAGTTGCCTTCCCTTTGCATCACTGGCATCACCATCCTGCAATCTTCATCAAGATACTGCCTACAGAATTTGGAAAGCTCAAGAATAGTCTAGCTACCTTTACCCATGTATCACCACCCACTAAGTGCATTAACGGCCAGACACCCCTGTTTAGAAACACCACACAGCACTACTCCATCACTGACCCCGCCAAGACCAACTATCCGTCGTGAACAAAATCCACTGGAAATCGGCCAGACTCCAACGATCTTTGTAAAATCGAGGATTACCTTTCCTTTACATCGCTTGCATCACACCTGCGATTGTCATCAAGATACTACCTTTTCGGACCCTTCCGGTCGCTGTGGAAAATCCTCTGCGCACATGCCAGGCTCCATCGAACTTGTTAAGCCCGAGAGTTCCCATCCCTTTGTAACACTTTTTTACAGAAAGCAATCGCATCGCCACCTTGTGTTAATCCGAGATCATTTCGCAGATTCCAAACCGCCTCAGCCTCTTTGAAGCTCTCTTTTTTCCACGCACCCAGAAAATCTCCATCAGACAAAGACCCATTCGCGATTGGGCTCTCCTTCCTCAATTCCACTGCACGCAGCTTTCTCGCTTTGGTCTTCCTTCCCGCTTTCCTTCCTCTGCTAGTGACTTTGCTCAGCAGCTCCTCTTCAATCTCTTCGTATCTCTTCCACCATATCACTCTATTTTTATGAATAGGCGATCCTCTTTCTTCCCTACACTGCTCAGATTCAGAAAAAAAAAGCAGCCCTACTCAATCTGTGATCTCTAATTTCATGTTCCTGCCTCTCCTCATCGGGTCCAGCTATTTCCTCACGTCCTCCCCCAATACATCCTGCTTTACCCACAAAACCCATTAATTTCAGCCCATCCGTAAGGCCCGTTCCCATTCCAAGTCTTGCCGACTCATCCTCAACTGCCACTAATTCCAACCCATCACATAGGCCCACTTCAGCATTGTTCTCATTCACCTGACCCGATCCATCACCTGTGTCTTGCTTAGTCCCAGAAAAATCGGTCTCAGCCTCATCTGTCTGTCCCACCTCCTCCCGTATCTTTCTCAAGACGACTCCCCTGCAGTCAGCATTAATATCCATCTCCACACTTTTACTCTTCTCAGCCTGCATATCAGTTGGCTTTGGTACCCCCACCGAGGCTCCGGCCACATCATGAGCTGTTTCCAACAGAGTCTGTATTATTTTCTTTTAATTCTTTTTTTTTTCATTTTTTTCGATATTATAAGCTGATTAGCACCAACTTAATTTGAATTTTCACCCACAAGTTTCCACAAAATTTGAATCAATATCAATATTTTCAATTTTGAAGTCTGAATTCTTTTGCAAATATATAGCATAATATGATATTGATAATATTATCTACTCTTTTATTCAAAATTTTGTAGTTCAATATAAAGTATTAAACACAACATACTGTAACCGAATTTTTGCAGTTGATTTTGAGCTTAGTAATATACAGAATGAAGCATGACATACTCTTAATACATTTTGATTTGGCTGAAAAATAAATCAATCATAGTAGCAACCTGATTAAATATATATATATATATATATGTATATATGTGAAAAAAATGAAAAAAAGAGAGTAAAAGCCAATTCTCAAATAATAATAACAATAATAATAGCTGTAACATATAGTCTAGTACAAGAGAATGATATAGGTTTTATTTGGACATGGAAACTATGGTTCTACGACTAAACCTTATGGATTAAGTGTCGTTTTGCAAATTCAGTGTGACAGAATCATCTACCCAAATCAAACCTTAAAATAAAAAAAAAAATAATACAAAACAAAACAAAGAGCAGTATCCTATCAGACAACATTACTAACAAAATATTCATTCTAAGATGGGGTAGAATCTAAAAGAGTGACGATAATCTTGAAATTGACGTAATTCCCTAATTGCATTAAGAGCCTGTGTTGCTCACTTCAATTTTGTAGTCTGCTTGAGGGCACCAGCCGTCATTCTGGAGAATAGCGACCTTTTGACCAACCTTAACGCCATTGTTTGCGACGAATTGCAGCCAATGAGGACCTGATATGATTCTTGTGACCCTGTTGCCTTTAGAATTAACCTTGTATTTGAACTTCCATATGCACCCCTGCTTCTCGTCTTTCACCTTCATCACATCATCACGTTTCACCGCGGGGAACGGCTCGGAGCTAAATGTCTCTGTAATCGTCAGCTGCTTCATGTCATCCTCGTCAAGTATCTTTGAGAAAATAGCCATAGCTCTACCTTTGATAACGTGGGTTGTAATTTGAGAGAGAACTTGATTTCGTTTGCTACAAATTAAGACACACAGCAGCAAGTTCTCCATTTATATTTATAGAGTGAGTTTCAACCTGCATTCTCTATTTCTCTGACGATCTCGAAGTTCAGTTCGAAATGTATCGTGCTAACACTGTCCCTATCGGTTCTTTATCTTCGTGTGAAATAGAATTATTCTTTACAAATAATTTTTTTTATTGAAAAATTAAAAAAAAATCAAGTGATTGACCGCGAACAATTTATCCAAAACCTTTAAAACAGCTGGAACAACATTATATAACAACAATCCGATCGCGAGAAAAACTTTATATTTAAGAATGATTTAACATATTTAGTTGTTTTCTTTGACAACTCTGACTAATATTTTGTTAGGTATATTATATTTCCTTGTAAAATCTGACGCTTTGCTTTCGATAAATTCGAAAGGTTTCGTGCTATCACTTTTGCTATCGGTTCCAATAATTAGATACTTGATTCTATAGTTCATTAATTGGACAGACATTTTCATGATTAAGGTTTAAATTGCACGAGTCTGTGATATAATGTTTGAAAATGATAAGTAGATAAGATGGTAAAGACAATCACAAAAAAGAAAAAGTGTTTCCTGACAAACCAAACATGTTTGAAGTTATGATTAAGTTATTCACATGTTTTTAATCTATTTTATTTTTTATATAAATAAAAATTAATATTTATGAAATTACACTTAAAAACAAACGTTTAACTTTGTGTCGTGTGTAATACAATTATTGTCTACCAATTATTTTCTTTTTATTGAAAAAACAAATAACAAACAAAATCGACTAACTCACACGAAGAATTTATCCAGAATCTTTAAAACAGCTGGAACAAATATATATATATATATATATATATATATATATATATATATATATCAACAATCCGATCGCGAGAAAAACTCTATAAAGTTTCGTAGGTATATTATATTTCCTTGTAAAATCTGACGCTTTGCTTGCAACGACGGTTTGACGTCATAACTTTTCTCAAACTAAACATCTGAAATTGTGGCTGCCCGAAAGTCAACATCAGCAGCTCACCATCACTCACTTTATGGACAAAAAAACGTACGGTTTCTTAATTTCTTTTTTCATTTTTAAATATCATAATCAAACAGGTTTAAATTAATATATCTAGATTAAAATTTGGATTTGAAAATGAACTTTTCTCGTAGCATTGATGTTTGTGTCTGTGACTATGTACCATAAGTAGTAAATTCCGAATTAAACCTTTGTAGTAAACAATAAAATTTGAGTCATAAAATTAAATCCGAAAATTAAGTCAAAATTTTTATGCAATTATTTTTTAAGAAGAGCATCTGACTTCTGACAATTTCATCTCGTAATATCTATAAACCTTTTTTTGATTTCCAAACTTCAATTTTCTTTTTTTAAGAAGAGCATATATTCTCTTGCGGTGCTTCTCAGAGTTGGAAGATCCATCTCATTCATATCAATCTTCGTTGTTCGAAACCAGCATTGGATTGACTATTAATTAATTGCAAGGCTTTGTCTTGCAATATACTGTGGCCCATCAAAGGTTGGGATCTTATTTGGTTTGAAAAGGGTTTGGTTTAGGGTTTAGGGTGTGAGTTTCACAATTTCATTTGATTGTGCTTTGCAGTGAAGTGAGCATAGCTAGAATTGCTGCTTGCTATCATGGGAGAGCGAAAGAGAGAGATGGAATACTTTAGTAAGTGTGTTGAGACTTTAGAAGATGGCGCTCATATTGAAGAACCACAAAATGCATGACTGAACATTATTTTATCTTCAATGGAGAGATCTTTAAGAAAACTTAATTACAAAACAAAAGAGAAACAAAGCAGATAGCTTCTTTATTCCTAGCACAACCTTTTTACACAAACCAGTGCCACTTAACGAGATCTCGTGGTTTTTTATTCATAAGGTAATGAAAGAAAACAGCAAGAAACTGAAGGGTTTCTTGAGTTCTAGAGGTGCATGTTGCATCAACCTCTTTACACAACTCTGATTCTGTAGAAGTCCTCATTGTCATCTTTTGTAAGAGTGACCATAGCATTAACTCTATTTGCAGCGAAACCCCTCCACTCAGAACCGCTGATGTAGAAGATGTTGCCTCCTTCACTCCTGCAATCAAAGTTCCACCATCCTCCTGATCCATCAGTAACCCTCACAACGCTTGAACCACGACGGAGTGCCCCGCCATGATAAGAAAACCTCAAACTTTTTTCAATATGGTTTGTTTGAAGCTTGGTTTTGAAGATTGTATCCATCTCCACTGCTTTAAAAACTAAATAGCCCTCGGAAGGTTGTGATTTTATATCAAGCTCTCAACGTTTGACCTTAGAACGCCACGCAAACTTAGACCTTAGAATATTGTAATCTGATTGCACTTTCAATCAAGCTCTCAGCGTTTGAAGTTTGTACCTACAACCAAAGGGTTTACCACTTTATATATAGAGCGAAGCAGCAGCTAATTTATTTAAAATATGATATATACGATCGTGAGAAAAGGCTTAAATCATCCGACATTATTCGATATCGAACGTTTTCCAAAATGCTTCGTGCACATGCATAATCGTTTGTCTTCGTTAGTTATCGCAAGAAAACTTGACGCACAACCTTAAAGTTAGTTTTGATTCATATGGTTTGCACGACAAACTAAGTCAAACAACAGAGGCGTCATTTTTCATTCTAAAAAAGAAAAAGTTTTGAACTAGACAAACATCTAACAAAGAAAATCCCAGACATAAGTTCAATTGTATTTTTTAAAAAAGGGGATTTATAACTTGGTTAGGAAGACGATAATATCAAATGCACGTGCTAGCTGTTTTAGTATACTATAATGTAATCATCATAAATGGCATGTCATTTTCTCCCCAAAAGTGGGTCTAAACAATTAGCTGATTCTAGTTATAATTAAACAGGTTATAGGTTACAATCATTAGATGTTCCGTTAGTTCGCGTGAGATGCATACCATGGCCATAGTTAATTTAAATAATAATAAAACTGATTCTAATAAAATTAAAAATAATAAAAAATATTTAAAGATATATATATTTTTAATAAAATAATAAAAAAATTTAATATCAAAGATCAAAAAGATAATTTTTCAAATAAAATTTTATCTTTTAATTAAAAATTTATTGAATTGTAGTTCATAGTACCGTACTGATGACCTAAATAATCCCTTTTTAAACATTTGAGATCGCTTGCTCGAGAGTTGGACGACCAAAGTGAATTTATTCGGTCATGAACTTCAAAACAGCAGGACCAGTTTTTTAATTATCACCAATTCAATGGCGAGCGAAATTTAAAAATGATTTAATACATCAAGATGTTTTCCTTGACTTATTCAATATGTTTGTCAAAGGTCTTTGACTGCTACGACTAAAATGCATACTTACATACTAAGCTTTTCTTCGATTCTTTCATATTTAATTATTTTAAAAGTTTTGTTATATTATTATTTATAAATTATAATATATTAAACTCGAGCTTTCTGCCAACTCTGACGTTTTTTGCTTGCCATAATTGTGACCTCATAGCTTTTTTTAGTCGGCTTCAAGCAACTTACAAGAAGGTCATTGTCCTGCAGAAAAAGAGAGCGATAAAGATTCCGTCTCACATCTAAAAGCTAAATTTCTCAAATTGCGGCTGTCTAACTCATCGTCCGCTCGCCAAGGCGATCTTAATATAGTGATAAAAAATTGTGAGATTATGAAATTTATTATTTGATTTTTATTAAATATGAATTTAAAATTTAATTTAATTATTTAGTAGTTGAGTTAATTATAATTATTTAATAGATTATTTATTTAGGTAAAATAATTTTTATAGTTATTTATTCATGAAATATAAATATTAATTGTTATTATTAATTTTAATGAAAATATATTATTAAAAATAATTTTTATAGTTATTTATTCATAAAATATATTTTTAATATGAAAATTAATATGTAAATTTTGAAAAATTAAATTAAATTTCAAAGAAATTAGAAGAATGGAAACAAATAAATAAATAATTAAAATAAATAAATAAATAAAATAATATTCAAATCAGATAGAACCAAACTTGGCTCGGGCTTGCAATTCATGTTGGACCGAGTTTGAGCTTATATTATATGGCCCGAGTTAGGCTTGACCCATTATCACCTTTTTTTTGGATAATGTTTGACTGATAATATTTTTTATAGTTAAAACCTGAACTACTTTGACTTAATTTAGCATTAATAAAACAATTGAAAAAAAACTTTTCATTGGAAAAAATGCTTAAAATTGCGGCGAGAAAATATAACTTTTGAGTGTTTGAGATTATTATAAAAAACCATTGTGGTGAATAAATAATGTTTTATTTAATGATTGTTAATTTTGTTTAGAAGGGGTAAATCTAAAGTTTGAATCTTTTGTCATTTCTTGTACCTTCCTATTAAACTAAAAAAATTGTTGTGGTGAATTGAAATGTTTAAATTAACATAAAAAGACATAATTAAAGTTTAAAGATATTTTTGAAATGTTTAAAATTATCATAAAATGCATCATTAAAGTTTAAAGATATTGCGAAAAAAAAAAAATCACCGTAGAAATTACAGTTAAACTATAAAAGAACTTTTTTATTGAATTAAAATTAAACTTAATAATTGTAAACACGATATAATGACAAAATATAAAAAAGATACCATATAAAAAATAAAAATGATGTAGACTAAAATATGGTTAAAACAACACATAAATATAATAAAAATTAAAAAAATTATTCTTAATGCTTGGATAAATATTTTGATATTAAATTTTTATATTTCACAAAATATAAATATAATTTTACATAATAATACTAAAGTGAATTATATACATCAACTATCACCAAATTATAAAATATTACAGCACTTAAAACAAAAGCAACAAATATTCTCTTAACCGTACAAGAATTATATTTAAATTGTAATCATGATTCATGACTTACAGTACCAGCACGTAAAACCAAAATAAACTTGAGAAGATTTATAATGCAACAAACAATTACGTGAAAACAAAGTGATAACATAAGAAGCTGCTAATTCATTGGGGCACTTGCTCTACGTCAACCCAAATATCTTTTCCCATCAAGGGGAACATCTTTCTCTGGGCTTTAATCCTGTACTGAGCTTCTGTAGCTTCATCCTCCTCCTTGTAGAAATGAACTCTATCATCGATTCTTAGCCCTTTTGTCTGAACAAAATCGAGCCAGCCCGCAGATAGATAAGGTTTTGGATGATTACCTCTCAACCGAGTTGAGCAACGAAACCTCCACACTCTTCCAGTTGAATCTTTAACCAGCAAGTCCACGTAATGATCATTTCGGCCATTGGCAAACCCTAGTTGAGGTAAAGATGCGGTTGGGACGGCCAGACGTTTGTCAATATCCGTCTGCGTAAGCCCCTTCGTAAATAGGTGCATTATAGACTAAAAGTTATGGAGAGTAGATGAGGTTTCTTTATTATGAAAGGCTTGGAGAAGAGCTTTTGTTGAGATTATAGCTCTGATCTGATAAAACTTCACAGCTTTAAGCTTGCATATATATAATAGAAAAAGAAATGAGTGGTGCCGGGTGGGTGTGGGCTTAAGAGGCAAATCCGTGTCCCCCGCCGAAAATTTAGAACTTGGCAACCCCATCATATTCGAACTTGCAACACTATCATGTAGGAACTGGGAACCCCATCGATCTAGAGCTTGGCCGACACCTGTGAATTTTACTAATTTAGTTTTCTTTAATATGCCTTTAACCTTTAGTATCTCTTTTCATTCTTTATATGAAGCAAAGTCTAGCCGTGCTTAGTCATTAGTTTCTATGAATCTCAACGCACTGAAATGGTGGTTTTTCTCATATGAATTGCGTTCACAACCATAGTACCATTGATTGATCAAAGATTCTCTTAGAAAAAGACTTGTCAAGCTACTTTGTGATTAGTAGGGCCGGCAAAACAGATGTGTACTATAATACGTAGAGGGAGTTAGGCAATCTGACGTAAGATCTTTTACCATGTTGCGTGCATGGGTTGCTTCCAATTAAAATTAAAGATCTGCCATTTATGAAGTAGTAAGAAATCGAGAGTTGAAAATAAGGAAAGCACCAAAACATTGGCGACAAACTTGAAGGTTCTTGTATTTTTCGTTTGATCGCATTGTTGATCGACCATTAATTAAGTGACAAGTGTATCTTTCGAAATTAATTTCAATTTTTGCAGTATCTATAACGAGTTAGTTAGTGTTCGACAAACTTAGCACGTGAACTAAAAGCAGATGAAATCTTCTATACTGTAATCTTGCCCGTTGAAACCAACTTTTGGGTTCATTTTATTCTTCCATTTCCTTAGAATTGAGATGTGCCAATCCTTTTCTCTAGAATGTTCGGTTAATAAAAGAATTGAAATGAATTTCAAAGAACCAATATCTACTGTCTTCCTTTTTAATCATTGAAAGTGAAATTGAAGTACTCGAACATCATGCTTGTCTTTGTTTGGGGACAAATGGATTATTCAAAAACAGCTTAAAAGGTTAGGATCTTGCTTTGGCGGCCCATAGACTAGTCTTTTAGGAAGGAGACAGGCCCAATGACCACATCTTAATCAATTGTAAAAGTAGCTTTTGTCTCTAATAAAAAATAAAATAATTTTTCTAATTATTTATTTAAATCCATTTCATTAAAAATTTAACATAACTAAATGCCTTTAAAACATTTTTTTTTATTACTGAAAAACTAATATTTGATTACATATTATACTACATTGTACATGTATGCGGGTATGGATACACTATATGTATGTATTTAAGGGTCTAATTCTTTTAATTCAAAAAGTTAAACTCATTGGACAAGAAGTGTTTGAAAATAAAACCCGGACATGATATACGATACGCTTTATTATGATTATATTAGTAAAAATAAAATAAAAATTTAAAATTTCAAAATTAATATCTAAAGTAAGAGTAAGAGTCATATAGGGCTAAAAGATGAAAGTCATTAAATACAAATTGGACCTCTGCTGAGCTGACCCAAAATCCAAGTTAAGCTCATATATATACCCAAACTACTGAAAAATCAAAGCGCAAAACTATGTCCCAAGAATCACATAGTGGGAGGCTCATTAGCTAGGTGGCCTGGATTTTCAGTTTGAAAATCTTTGGGTTGGGCTGATATCTCATCACTCATCAAACCCATATTTTCTGGTTTTAATCCAGTAATCTAATCACTGAATAATGCATTAATGCTGTTATTGATTGTGAAAGTAATTCAGTGGTTCACATACAAAGAGAAAACAGCGGATAATCTTGATTGGCATCCCCTGCATCTCAAATTTCTTTTGGTCGGCATTTAAAGCTGCACAATCTGCTTGCCAACCATCCATCCTTTAAGCACCTTATCCACCATCTGTCTGCTGTACAAACAAAGCCCAATTTCATTCTCTTCTACTTTTGGTTCATAAGTTCTAAACTTACCCTTTCTTGTATAGCAATGGCAACAGCCTCGGCCACACTCTCTCCACCCACATTAGCTGCTGCCACTGTTGTCAATCCCAGGAGGAGAACTAGAGTTAATGTAAATTATATTACAGGATTGAATTCTTTCAGTGGGCTAAAAGCTCATAACAAGGTGGTCTCACTAGGCCAACCAATATGCATTGAGCAATCTTTTGCGAAGGTTGTGAGCTCACTGAAAGCTCCATCAAAGGGGAAAGGTAGAGGCGGTGCTGCTCTCTCTTCAACCTGCAGTGCAGTTGGTGAGATATTTAGGATTGCAGCGATCATGAATGGCCTTGTTCTCATTGGAGTTGCTGTGGGATTTGTTCTTCTTCGCATTGAAGCATCTGTGGAAGAGGCTGAGTGATAATCTTGGAAACTCCATCCACTTTCTTTTGGAAAATTTGTACTTTAATTGTTTTCATTCTTCATTGCTGTGGAAATAGTTTGTTTCCCATATCCAACTAAATTTCTATCTTAGGTTGCTAGGAAACTAAATTTCAATTCCGACCCTAATTACATAACTTGTGCCATCTTATTTATTAGTTTATTTTTTAAAATTATAAAATTTATTATTCCGACTTTAAAGACTATTGGCGTCTAAATTTCGATGATGAAAATATTTATTTATTTTTTAAGAATTAAAAAATTATTTTTTATTTTTTTAACATTTATTTTTTTCAACGTAATAATTCAGTCTTTAAAAGTCTTTAACGACAGAATAATGATCAAATAATTAAAAATAAAAAATTTAAAATTATACTTTTAACATTAAAATTTCGTCTCTAAAATTTTTCAACAACGTAATAAATAAAAAAATTTAAAATTATATTTTCAATATCAAAATTTCGTCTCCAAAAACTTTCAGCAACAGAATAACTTTTAAAGAATAAAATGTTTTTCCTTTTCTTCAGTTCCATTCCAACACTAAAGATTTTTATAGTCAAAAAAAAGAATTTAACATTTAAAAAATTGATATTTACCGTTAAAATTCTCCACATAAACTTTCAACGATAAATTTTTCTACCAATAAAATTAGTGATGGAATTTTTTCATTTGTGGTGGAAGACTTTAACATCTTCAAAATTAGCTATGAATAAGACATTGATTGTAATTTCCGACGAACTGTAAAAAATTTTGATAAAAAATTCTGCGTAAAAGCCTCATTTTCTTGTAGAGTGGACTCTTATTCAAATATTTTCTAGTTGACTGGTGGTTCCTTAGTGAAAAATCTTTGTGCATCATTTCAACCCAATAATTTTTGTCTGCCACCAAGAAAAATGCACCTTGAATCTTATATTGGTCTTCTCCACAATCTACAGTAATAAATTATACTGGTAAATCTGGTTACCACCATTACCATGCTATTAAACCATAGTAGAATTAATATGCAATCAGAGAGTCTTCCTCATCTCTCTCCATTGACAGCAAATTTCGAGAAAAATTTTGGAATTGAGAGATCCCAGCAAAATTAATCAAGAATTTATTATGTATCAGAATCATGCATACAAATTAATTCATTAGCTAACAGTGGCAATCTCTTGAAGGAAAACGGCACTGGCTAGGATGAAGATAGTGAAATGAAATGGTCGAGCATATGAACCTTCTTTCTGACAAGACAAGAGGAGCAAAGAGAAAAGTGAGAACTGTTTTATTCTTGGCTGTCAGAAATATTGCTTCAGGAAAATGTGAAGGCGAGGACAAAGATTCAACTAGCTCACAGTTTGGTCTATTTGGAAAAATGTGTCAAGGTTGTTTTTGTTGTGAAGGATATGAATTTATATATTTATAATAATCAGATTGTTAGAATAAGGAATAAAATTGGTGAGTTAGTCAAGAAGGGATATTTTTGACTTTCGAAAACTGCTAGTGACAAACAGTAAATTTGACTGTGGATATAAAAATTGCATTTATTTTAATAATATATTCGTGTGACACGTAAAATATAAAAAATTTTTATTAAATTTTATATTAACATGTTAAATAGAATTATTTTACTTTTTTAAGTTCGATAATTTTAAATATTACATAGTAACATGATATGAAAATATTATTAACATGACATTAGTTAAAATTTAATAAAATTACATATAAATATTATAAAAGCTAAAAAATAATTTTATATAAGACATGTCGATATAAATTATAATACAAAATTTTTATATTTTATATAATATGAATTTTATACAATACGAACATAAATTATCAAATTTAAATCTTATCGTTTCAATTAAATTTTAATATGTGTCACATTTTTATCTTTTATTTGTATGTATTGTTCCCCTCTAACATCATCGCATCATAACCTGGTGCTGTCATGATCAAGCTGGATATGTAATAGAAGGTAACTTGTGATGATGCTTATGATTCAAAGTCCATTGTGCTAATTAGGAACTCTTTAAGATCATGTTTGGATTTAAACGGATCATTTACAATTTTTTTTTATTTTTTTATTTTAATATAATATTTTTAATTATTATTTTATCATTTATTTTATTATTATGATTGAATATGAATATTTCATTATTTAATATTAATTTTATCATTATTTTTAATCTCCTTAAAATTAATTGTAACCAAACTTCTTGCTTATCTAAATAATCCCTAACTGAACTGGTGTGAAAGAGATTGGGAGCAGATGATGCTGCTTAGATGAGCTTTGAATGAGAGTGCAGTGCTGAATTAGCTGTTAATTAAGGGAGGATTCAAAAAGTAATCTTTGAAATTGATGCCAAGACTATGACTGACAATGTCTCGACGCAAGATGATAAATGGCAGCATTGGAAGATAACTCCCACCCTAGGGATATTTCAACTAGCTTTGAGAGCAAATAATGGCTAGTCAAAGGTTCAGCCCTGGCAAAGTCAAAGTGGTCTGGAAGGGATATGCCCTCAATTTCAAGGGTTGGTGGTGTTAATTTCAGCTGTGCATGTTAATATGAGTTTTTCCGACGCTGCATTTCAAGATAAACTCTAGTTTAATAATTTTAAGGTAAATTTTATTAAGATTTTTAAAGTTTTGTTATAATTTAATTTTAATTTTAATTTATTAATTTTGAAAATAAATATTTCATCTCAAATATTAACATATATCATTCAATTATTAAATTTAAATTAATATTATCATATTCTCAAGTATTAATAATGAATTTATTGCTATTTACCATTTTTAAGTATTTTTAAAAATTATATTATGTGAAATTTTTATTTTTTAATTCTAGAAAAGGTAGGTTAATAGATTTTTTTTAATAATAACTTAATAGAATGATTTTATTTATTGTCAAATTGATAATTTTAAGTTAAAATGTCTATTTTTCAACTTTATTTAAATAATGAGTTAGATTTAGATTAAAGTTAAAACTGAAAGATTCAAATAAAATTTATCTATAATTTTATTAAACATGTCATTCAATTACACAATAACCCATCAATTATCGAGGCAACTTTTTTTTCGCCTTTCTTGATAGACAGTTGCAAATCAAACTCTCTCATAGAGGTAGAAATGAAGAGATGATCCTTGGATTTTAAATAAATACCATTCATCGGATATAGAAAGTTCACATGATCAACAATATTATCGAGGAAGTTAATTTTAAAAACATTTTCAAAAATAAAAGAATGACTTCTGAATCCCGACACGCCCGAGAACCTTAACCGCAAAGCTTATGGCCTATGACCACGGATTGATGGGGTCAGTTTCTTACGGACCCTATTGGCGCCATACAAGGAAAATAGCGACGGTCCTCTCTAATCGTCCACTCGAGTTACTCATGCATGTCCGGGATTCAGAAGTCAACAATCTCCTTAAAGGGTTATACAAGGATTCAGTGAAAAGTGGAGGCGTTGCTGTAGTGCAAATGAAGGAGAAGTTTTCAGAATCGACAATGAATGTTATAGTGAGGATGATGACGGGAAAAAGATATGGTGGCCCTGATGGGAGAAAAGATGAGGAATCCAAGCGATGCCAGAATGCCTTGGATGATTTCTTTTATTTGGCGGGGCTGTTCACGATTTCAGACGCTGTTCCTTTTCTTGGCTTCATTGATGTGCTGACAGGATTGATAAGCAAATTTAAGAAGACTGAAAAGGAGTTGGATGCTGTGCTTGACGTCGGCAGAGGAGGCTTGCTGGAGATGCCGAAGACGAAAATCATGCTTTCTGTCTTGGATGGTGGCAAGACTTCCAAAGAACAGGCAGATATTACCATCAAGGCTACTTGTCAGGTACATGTTGATGCTCGGACTTTAACTCTTAAAAGTGGTGTTATCCAAATGATTTTAAGTTAGATGTTTAACATAATATGATATCAGAGAGTTCAAGTTTTGTATTATATAATGGAGTTAACTAAAGTGATAAACGCCTTCACTTATTATTAGTTGGTTCTAAATTGAGGTCTAACCTAACAAATTCTCAATGAATTTTAATTACCATTCTAGCCATTATTATGAAACGGAACTACGTTGACGATCAGACAATTCAATTTGATTGCAGAGTCTTCTCTTAGGTGGCAATGACACGACTGTGCTTACACGTACATTGACACTCTCCTTGCTATTGAACAACCACCATGCGGTAAAGAAGGCTCAGGAAGAACTCGAAGCCCAGGTTGGAAAGGATTGGCAAGTGGAGGAGTCAGACATAAAGAACCTCCCCTACTTGCAAGCCATTGTCAAGGAAGCATTGCGATTATACCCAGTCGCCCCTCTTTCAGTACCACGACTGTACAGTTGCGGGTTTCCATGTTCCAGCAGGCACTCGCCTTCTTGTTAACCTGTGGAAGTTGATGCGAGACCCCAATATCTGGGAAAAGCCTTCAGAGTTTGTGCCTGAGAGATTCCTTAATGAACATGCCGAATTGGTTCTGGTAGAAGGATGCGTCCAGGTGTGACTTTCGCGATTCAAATCCTGCACTTAGCATTGGCTCGGTTGCTTCATGGATTCGATTTGGGGACTGTCGCAGACAAACCAGTCGACATGACCGAAAGTCCTGCATTAATTCTGCCTAAAGCTACACCATTGGAGATCACCGTTACCCCAAGGCTATCTCCCAAGCTCTATGTCTGTTAATCAACACCGGAGATTGGAGAAATAATTGCCTTCCAATCCCAGATGCCGCATCCTCACTTTTTTTGGTGCATATTCACGGATCAATAAGCATGGCAGCTTATATATTTATATGTTTCTTCTACCTAAATTACATACTACAAGCTCAGAGTTTATCTTATTTTCCGATACAAAAAGCACTGTCTCATAAAATTGCCATGTTTCATTGGAAATTTTATGTTCTTAATGTTTCTGCAGTGGTAAATTAGTTATAATAACATTGTTTATTCTCCAAAAATATGTTTGTATAATGTTTCCATGTTCCTGCGGGCACTCGTCTTTTGGTTAACCTGTGGAAGTTGCAGCGTGACCCTAACATTTGGAATAAGCTTACAGATTTCCTGCCTGAGAGGTTCCTCAGTGACCATCCCAACTTGGATGTAAGGGGTCAAAATTTTGAGCTTCTACCATTTGGTTCTGGTAGAAGGATATGTCCGGGTATCACTTCTGCTCTTCAATTCCTGCACTTAGCTTTGGCTAGGCTGCTTCATGGATTCAAATGGGGGACAGTCTCCGATAAACCAATCGACATGACTGAAATTCTGGGAATGAGTCTTCATAAAGCTACACCATTAGAAGTTTCTCTTACCCCAAGGTTACCTTCCATGGCCTATGGGTAATTGGGCTTGGGTATTAACAATTGAGCACTGGAAAAAGAAACAGGTGCAGGCTAGATGCATATGTCATTCTATATTTGTGCGTGTATCACTCGGTTCACAATTCATTTTTGTTGAAAGCATGTCTCTGACTAAAATCAATTGCTTCAGCATATTTATAATTATATAGGAGTGATGAGTGTGAGGGCTGCCTAATGTAAACAAGGCTTTGGCTAACTAAGGAAGCTTTTGATCCTCGTATATTGGGATTTCCTCCCATCAAGTTCACATAGGATGTACTCTGTTTTGCTTAAAAACCACTACATAAACCAGACGCAATAACCACTTCAGTGCTTAGTTAAGACTAATCACTCATGGATACTGCTCATCAGTTGATTTAAAAATCTTATCATTTCAATTCAAACACTTAACATGCTGCAAATATTTAGAAAAAGCATAACATATTTACTCACAAGTGTAGAAGTTCAAGATCAGCCGTTGTGAAGTTACTCATATTCAGTTGATTGCACCCTTGGGGTGCATTTTCCAGCAAGCTTCAGGCAGGTGAATCCTGTGAATATCAAAATTCCAGAGCATCCAACTAAATTGCAAGTTGGTCAATGCTCTTGCCCTCACATCTGCTTCGTGTGAGTTACAAGTCACTGTTCCATACATGCTGTCATGCTGCTTTTAGCTAACTGCAAAATACATCCTTGTGGAACAAACTCACTAACTCAGGAATCCATAGCATAAAACCCATGTTCATAAACCAACAACCACTAAGCTGCCAGTGCCAGAAGAGAGACAAGCACTACGAGCTGCAAGAGCCGGTGATAATGACCTTCAAGTCCAACATGATCAGCTGAGTGGAAATGCCAACTCAATATCGCCTCTTGGAGGATGAAACTATGATCCTAAGAATGCCGTGAGAAAGCTTTGTGACTCCAAATTCCGCACAATTACTAAAAAATAACCATCCCATCTGGCATTGAAGAGATCAAATTCATGTATTCATTGAATCAAAGAAAAAAGAAGTAGAAACCTATGGTTGATCAACTTGATAACAGGCATGATCATTGCATCAAAATTTAGAAAAAAATAATAATAAAAACAAAAAAAATTACGATATTCTGATCAATTAATATTTCGAAATAAAGAAATTCAAAGTTAAAGAATCAACGAAATTCTGAATCATGAAATAATTAATAATAGCCAAAAAAATTGTATCCGTGAAAATCTCAAAAACTGACATCGAAATTAAGAATAATAATAATAATAATAATAACAAGAATGGTCTCAAGCAACGGCGACGGCTTGCCGATTTTGAGGCTCAAGGTTGTTCTTCGATTTGTTGTCAGCGAAGTCCTCGGCGTTGTAGATGACGGTGATGTAGAGAGAACAGCTTGGGCAACGAGCGATTTCCTCGCCAAGTTTAAGCTCTTCTTTCGTAATCTGGAAAAGATCGCCGCACGGGCATGGATATGTGTACGCCTGCAACTCCTCGTTCCACTGCATGTCCTCTATCTCCACGTCGTCGTACGACATCGTTCTAGTTTATTAATGTTGCAGTTTTCTTCTCTTGTTGATGCGAAGTTAAGTCACTCGGGTTTAGAGCTTGTTTTTATAGCCATCTCTTATGTCGGTTTACATTGCGGGTTATGGTTTGTCTCGAAATTACTATTTGGTCCTTGGTACAGTCGGCGACCAAACACTGGGCCGGGCCGAGTTCATTAAGGGACTTGGACGACTCTGGTTTGGTTTTTTAATTGGATTTACTTTTTATTCAAATCCATTCAAGAAATAAGTTTTAATCCATTTAAATTGCTCAAATGCCATCAAATTTTTAAAATAAAATACAAATATATATAAAAAAATACATAATAATTAATAAGAATAACAAAATAGTTTTTATTTGAGGTATCTTCAAAAATATTTTAAAACTTACAAAGTAGAATATCATTTTTAATGACTATCAAATTAAATTATGAAAAGAAAATTATAAAAAAATTATAATAATATTAATAATAATAAACTAAAAGATTGTTGACATGGATACCTTCTCTTTATTATATTTTACCCTTGATAATAAATATTTTTATTATCTTATTAAAAATATATATTATTAATAATTTTTTTATTTTTTTTTTTACCATTCAAACTAAATTTTTTTATCAACATTATCCTGAATGCAGTGCACTTAGAAGAATAGTGATGAATTCTTTTTTTTGTGAATTAAAAAAAAAAAAAAGAGTTTAACCGGCGAAAAGGTCTCTTATCTGAAAGCACACAGATACAAACAGGTAAACAACACACAGGAATACACTTTATCACTCTTTTCTCCGCCGCCCAAGACTGCGTGCGCCGCTGATGACAACCGAAAAACCACCCATCTAGTTCCTTATATAAACCACAAGCAACACCAATCCACTTCACATCCCAAAATATCAACCCCAGAAAATCTTCAAATATCTCAATCACCCTTTCAAATATCTTTCATTGCTTTATACACTCTTTGTTGTCTGCTTTTGTCAAGGAAGATTTTTTTGATTGTGTAGCAATGTCCGCGCTTGTGGATATATGGACTAAAGAGGTCGCCAAGTTGCGAGAAAAGGGTTTGACCCTTTTCTCCACTGGTTCAAGCCCTACTGCTGCTGAGTCCAGCCAGGTAGTTGGATCACAAGAAAAGAGCTCGACTGAGGAAGCACGAGCTTTCGTTAGCAGAGTCATGCGAGTCAACTCTCCTATAATGCTGTGCTCCGAGGGCTCTGTTTCCATGCTTGTTCAATGCTTCAGCCCTTGAAGAAGACAAAAGAAGATTAGAATAAGAGTGTATCGTGATTGGCTTTTTCACTCATATCCGCTTTCTGTTTACTGGTGTTTATGGGTTTCAAATATCTTGTGTAAATATATGGTTTGTAAAAAATCTTAATGCTATAAGCTTCTACGGGTTTGATTCAAACAAATGAATGAATTTGGTTGTAATTCTGACAATGACAGAAACAATGTTAATGTCTTTGCTGATATGTTCCGACTGAAGTGCTGTTTTCTTGTCACAATCTCTGAAACTCTCCAAACGTAAGTAACACTGGCATTTTAATAGAACTGGAAAAGCTTGACAGCAAAAGAAAAGATATAATAGTTTAGTATTGGTCATCTTTACCTTAAAGCACACAGATCAGTTCATACAATGTATATCTTCTATTAAAGAAGGTGTGCGCCGTAGGCTAGCAATCAAAACCGCCTATCGATTGCCTTTTGTGAAATCCACCCAAAGTAACCCCAGAAAACCTGAATATCTGAAGAACATTTTGAAAAGATCTTTTATTGCTTAATTTACTTATTTATTGTCTGCTTTTGTTTAAGAAATAGGATTCCTAGCCATGTCTGAGCTTGTAGATAAGCGGACGACCGAGCTCACCGAGCTATTTGAATGGGTCAATTCCATTTCTCTAGTGGTTCAATCCCTGCCAGTGTCACGGTCAGTTTTATTAAGTCCGTACAGATGGTTCAACCACAAGAATGAAGCTCAAAAGGGTTAATACCAATCAAATCATTGGTGACCTACTCCGAGGGGTCTGTTGCCCTTGAAGAAGAGCTTGATCCTTTATTTTTCCTTTCTTCGATGGTTTTTTTTCCCCTTTCTTTTTGATGATTCGCTTGTATAAATACATATCTTTTTGTTTAACAAGGGTAAGAAAGATTTGATATATAAAAAACTCAAGACTTTCCCAATTTTATTGTCACTTTGTGAGTTGAATCGGACAGTAAATTTTCTCAAGTTGATGATTTTCTTCGCCTGGCTTTAAGCCGACAACTGAAGTAGATGTGTAAAAATTTGAAGCCGATAGAGCTGTAACGTAAAGCCTCTGCAGACCAGTGGAAAACTAGAATCTACAGCCTCAGCCTGATAGGGTAAGTCCACTTTAAATCAGGGCTACATGCTCATTGCTCAGGGTCCCCCCCTGGAGTTCCGTTGAACTTTCCAACCTTGAGAACTATTTTGTTGCTTAGCTCCCGGGCCACGTGAACAACAGAAGATTGAAGCTTGCCTTTTTGAACTTTTCTATAGATACCATACCAGGCAGCAGCCCACAGCTTTATTCGAGAATTTCTTCTGTCTATTTCGCATGTATTCAATTCAATCATACTCCTCATGTTAACGGACAACTAAGTATGATCACAAAATCAAGTTGCTGATGAAGGATATCATATGTCTGATAGGACTTAAAGACGGTGTGAGCAACTACTTGGCAGAGCTTTCCCATAGGAGATATTCATAGGCAGCTTGGAGAATATCCAGAACTATGTACCCTTCTTCCAGTTTAACCGTATCTAGGGGCCAGCGGTCACCACACATGGATTTTTTTTTGTTTCCAACGAGTCAAAAGCCGCGTGCCTGACACCGCTGGTTCTGTAAAAACCCACAGCTCTTCTCATTTCTTCTATATAAACCCTTCCAGTTCCCGGCTCTTTTTCCTGCAAAGAGAAAAGCAAAACATTCCAAAGAAGAAAAGGAGGTTGTCCTTAAAGTTCGGGTGAGAAAAATGTCTGCAATAATAGGGGGGTGGATGGATGAGTTAGAGAAGCTCAAAGAGAAAGTTAAAGCAAGGAGGCCATTCTTGTCAATTAGGGCTAAAAAGGACCAGAAGTTTGCCAAGGAAGGCCATGTTGAAGAGAAGGAAGCTGGTGATGATGATGCTAAAGAAACTACAATGTCAGAAACTACTGTTTGTTTGCTTATGGACCGGTTTGTACCTTGGTGATTGAAGAGAGAAATGTAAAGTTCCATTGTCGTTGTATAACAAAGTTTTTTCTAGTTATGCTTGTGAATTTAAGTGTTGATTTATTGTGGATACGTTTAATTATTAAGTTTATGGCAGCTTTCATTGAATGTTCTTTGTTCTTTTTTTTTTTTTCTTTGTTCTGACGTTATTCTCCAGCAACAGCAAGTTAAATTGGAGCTTTAAAAGTGATTTAAGCAATGTTTTTTATTTGATTTTCAAGTTGCAGAAGGAAGAAAAAATTCTCAAGGATGCTTCATTCTTGAAAACAAAATATGTACTGTTTCACAGAATCACAATTGAGTTCTATGATTCAGAACTAAAAAAAATAAAGGAATCTGCAGTGGCAGAAAAAAACTGCTTCAGCTCTAGGAATCTGATTTCCCTACATCTCTTATTTAGGGTGTTAACTATTTTCAGTTTGAAGAACAAAAGGGGTCATGAGGTTGAGCTTGCCTCAATATCCTCAGACGACGGCTCATTGTTGATGAAGCTGTTTTCATTTTCGTCCCACTTAAGAATGTCCCTGGTGTATCTTAGAGCTTCATCAACAGAATCAGGTTCCAAGCCGGTAACCATTGAAACATACAACTTACGATCAGTGAGAGAAGTGAACAATCTCTTGAACTTCACAGCGATATAGTGGAAAGCTCTCTGTGCTAGTGAAGTGTAATTATTTCTATTGTTGCTGTCGTTGTTATAGTGATTATGGCTGATAACTGGCTTGAAGTCATGGAACCATTCGCAGCGAGACAGAGGAATCTGCTCAATCTTTTCTTCAAGCAGGTCAGCTTTGTTGAGTATTAGAAGGAAGTTCTTTTGCTCAAAGGTTGGATGGGTGACTAGACTTTCAAACAGTTGCTTGCTTGCCAACATTTTGTTTCTGAGAACTCCATTACTGTCTAATGAAAACTCGTCATAGTCAGTCAAGCAGACACAAAAGAGGACAATTTCGACATCTTCAAACATTTCCACCCACTTGCATTTCTCCCCGAGGCTACTGGGATGCAGTCTAATCAGTTGGTACCTGCAAATTAAGAGCAAGACATGCTCAGCAAGATAAACATATGTACTTCAATTTCAAAACTGATACCAATCACATGGTCAAATCTGTTTATTATTGTGAATAAAAAAATCTAATACTAGTAAGTTTGATTTCAGTCCCTTCAAAGCAAGCTTCTATAAGAATATAATTTACTGTTTATTTCGCTCATACCCTTTAAGGGAAGCATATAAAGAGTGACCAATTGTAGATCTACTCAACTTTGAATCTTGAAGAATAGAAAACCTCTCCTTCTCCTGTCATCATCATGAAGATAGAGATAAAGAGAATATTTTGTTTTATTTTTTTTCTTTTCTAAATAAAATAAAAGCCCCCGATCCCTATGGAAGATTCCTACTTTTGCCTGTATGAGGAATAATTTATATTTAACACAATAGGAAAACGGACTGCTTATATCCATTGAAGAAGAATATGAAATCTTCCAATGATGCACCCTATAGCCCCAAGGAATGTTTTGAACTGTCGAAGGGAAACAAAACCTTTGTGCTATTTTTAACCAAGTCTAAGACTCCGCTTGTCTCACCCAAATTCATAGAGGTGACCTTTAAGGATTTGTATTGCAGCTTATCAGTCATCAATATCACCTACAACATGATCTTCCTATTCCAAGATGAGATTTACTCGGAACCAGAGGGATCAGAAGCATCTAAACATTTAAGGCAATTATAGTGAATAAAAGTAAACATTTTAAATAAAAAATAGTATAACTAACTTTGCTGACGGATTATGCTGATAACCATCAATAGAGCTTTCTCGCTCTATTGTGGGAAAAGAGAATTCGATGCAAGAAAGTCCATTCGATGATGTAATTCCCTCGGCATACAAGATATCCATGTCAGAGGGCTCATAATCTGTCCTTGAGATCTCAACAGCCTGAGAAGAAGATAATTTTAAATTATTAGAGTTGCCAAGAAACCTGAATGAAGAGATATTAGTCATAGAAGTGAACAATGCTGCCAGATCCTGCACTTTTCTTCTTCAACTTCAATGACTTAAATAAGAAACTAGCAATTTCAGCTGCCCACTTTAGTTTTATTACAAAAAGTTTTAAGTTGGCAGGATAAAGAAAATGCTCAATGGCAGTGAAAGCAAACTTGAAGTATACTGCAAACTATGCATATTATACAATTTATACACCATATATGGAATAACTAAGCAGGAAACCATCAGTTAACAAATTTGACAAGCAGATTTTAGTGACTATAAAGCGCACAAAAAAGAAAAATGTTGAAAGGGAAAGAGGAGGTTGGAACATGGAACGACCCTTCGGTTCCACTCTGACAATTATTGCTATCAAACTAAAACCCACAGAGCAGGCTTACCCGTTCTAGGAAATAAGTAGCAGCAACTCTGGGCAGCCTTTCTAGTTCATGCCTCCGATTATATGTGGCCTGAAAGGCTGCATCATTCCACAGCTCCACAATAAATGGTGCATATTCACGAGTGGCAGCTGGGAAGATGACTTCCAAATTACCTGACACCATCACTTGGACAAGCCAATCCGAGAAAGCTTTCAGTCTTGGGGAAATGGAATATTTTGTTTTACCATCAATCTGGCTTCCACTGCCTGTTGTCAACAATAAAGTTCAAGCTCTATTCTACAGTGAATTATTCTGTGTGAAATGCAAGTTTTCTCTAGCCAAATTTATTAAAGGATAGCTAAACATAATTCATGAAAGACATAAACCTTCAGAATGGGAAATTCAATTAGTTAATGTCTTGCGAAAGTGTGAGAATATACATATCTATAGTGTAAGAACACGGCCACTACTGCACTTTTAAAAGGAAAAAAAAAAAAAAATAGTATCATATACAAAAGATTGCAATGAAAAACTTGCTTTCACAGGTAAATTTTTCCATTAAGGACACTAACATTCTTTTGCTTTGTATAAAGTGTGGAAAAGTCAACTATATTAAATTTAAGAAATATGTAAATATCTGTATCCCTAGAATTAAGATTAGACAATCCCCAAATCATAGAGATTAGATTTAGGCAGATTTTTAGTTTCCTTTTTACTACTTACAGCAGTTGTATATAATCCCAAGGGGCTTTGTATCATTGATAAGTTTTTCTCAATACAATATTCTGATTCTTCTCAGTAGGAAGACTCATCTACTTGTTTCATACTAGGCCTGATATTGCTTATATTGTTGGAGTGATTAGTCAATTCATGCATAGACCAAAAGAAGTTCACTTACAAGCAGCCAACAGAAGGGGATCCTCTTTAAAAGAAACTCAGGGCTAGTACTTGAGGCCTACACAGATGCAGACTATGCAGGGTCGGTAATTGATAAAAGAACCACGTCTGGGTATTGTACCTTTCTTGGAGGAAATCTTGTGATATGAAGAAGCAAAAAACAAAATGTGGTGACAAGATCTAGTGCAGAGGCAGAATTTCGGGCAATGGCTCAAAGAATATGTGAACTATTGTGGGTGAAGATCATTTTAGAAGACCTGAAGATCTCGTGGCATGGACCAATGAGACTATATTGCAACAACAAATTTACAATCAACATAGCACATAATCCAGTGCAAGCAGGCATTTCATTAAGGAGAAGTTAGATAGTTGATTAATTTGCACAACATATGTGACTACTAGTTGTTAACTCGCATATGTACTTACCAAAAGACTAAGTAATGTAGCGTTTCAAACCATTGTGTCCAAGCTGAGAATAAAAAATATCTATTCACCAGCTTAAGGGGAAAATATGTAAATATCTGTATCTCTAGAATTAAGGTTAGACAATTCCTAAATCATAGGGATTAGATTTAGGTAGATTTTTAGTTTTCTTTTTACTGCTTACAACAGTTGTATATAATCCCGAGGGTTTTGTATCATTGATAAGTTCTTCTCAATACAATATTCTGATTTTTCACATAAAGTAATAGTGGGAAACCTAAAAGAAAATATTTTATTAAAGCCCTGTCGGCCAAGGCATTTACAGATCATCTTGCTACCTTTGAGGCTTATCATAACTGATCTAAGCATTCAAAAATGGGGGCAGGAAGAGTATAAAAAGATTACTTGAAAATGTGTCTATAAAGAATGAACTGTAATGTCAAAAAGGGTTAAAATTATAATTTTAATCAGAAAGAAAATTCTCAGAGAATAAAGAAGACTTGGTGAAAATGTGCACAGTATAAATCATATTATTGTACCTGAAGAACCAGATCCATCAGCAATCTGCCTTTTTCTGTTCTCTACTAATATTTCTTCTTCAAACCGTTCTCGCCCCTCAAGCAATATAGCAAGATAGCCATACAACTTGCTCTGGATCATCAATTTGATATTTTGGCGCTCATTTTCAGAGAAAGGCATATTATACAGAATCCTGGCCTGAAATAAGCAAGTAACAAATTTAATGTTTCATTTAGACAGCCTATTCTGCATATCCAGTGTCATAAAACCAAGTTTAGTATTCATAAATATCAAGAAATTTTTAAATCAAAATTTAAGGTAATTGTAAACCAAGAACCATTAATGAGGATTCATTTACAATCTTGAATCTTGATCACCAATTGCATATCATGCACTTGTAATGGCTAAAGATATAGAAATAATTCACAGGTTATTGGAATAATTCCATCACTCTTGTCAACCTCCTCAAACCTTTAAAAATTCTAGATTGTAGTCAAAGGCATCTATTCATGGCTATACAGATGAGACAATGGCAATTTTGGTGGACAAAGCCCAAAGGTAAGTCAGTTCAAGATCCAAGATCTCCATCTACGCTGATGAAGGACAAATGGAAGGTATACGTGCGTAGATTCTATTTACAGCCATCAAAAAGGGGTAAAAGGTTAAATGAAATGAGTTGCCTTTTTTGGTATATTACCTGCTTATATATGGTACTCGTGCCAGACTTTTGATAGCCAACTAGAAGAATTTTAGAAAGTAATTGTTGCTCTATGGTTCTCTGGCAGACATCCTCTCCAGCAGGATTCACAGAATCAGGAGGAACCGGCAAAGACAAGACAGTGCAGAAAAGCTTAATTCCCATCTGAAAATAAGGTACATCCATGTTATTACTAGTACAGAATATACATATTTATAGGAAAATAATTACGCATATGCAATATGCATATCCTTATGAAAATATACCGTGTCCCATATAGACCGCTTTACATTCCTCTGACCCTCTTCCTGGTAGGATCCATCCGCACTTAGCCAAAAACTAGGTTTTCCTTCACAATGAACTCCTGCCAACTGCAATTATTTAACAGAATGGCATTCAAATTACATCTCTAAAAAAAATCATAATTCAAAAGAAATCAATCATGTAGAGCACAACAACCTTCAGCATCCACAGCTCTTTTTTAGTAATCTCTCGATTATTTATGAGTACTTTTGCATTTCCATTGCTTGCATTAGCCTTGATGAGACCTCCAACATTTAGCTGGGCAGTAATAATCTGGCAAGGCCCATGTCCTTCCTGGTTTTTAACAGAGCAGTAGTTCAAGTTTAATGGAACATTACGGAAGTTAGATTACCAAAAAAGAAAGGGAAAGATATATTAGCAACATTTGTTTATTACCTTTCCCCAGAATCCAGACAATTTATCATACCAATAGGATCCTGGTTTTAGCATTTTTGGTGGGTTTTGGCAGGTCTGCAAAACATGCAACTCATCTTGACTCAGTGGCTCTCCATTCACAACAACCAGCTCAGGTCGTAGCTGGTTAGCCTGGCACGTCCTCTCAGAATTCATTGCCTGTTGAATTTCCAACCGATTGAGCAGCTGCTTGAGCAGCCGAGAACATTTTCCAAGACTTCCTCGCCTTGACTCATTTATCTTCTTACCTATGCAAGTAACACATTTTCTTCCCTCCGGCATCGACCCCATTGCTCTCAGCACACACTTATAACAATACTTAGCATTACAAACAATACAAATCTCCTTTTCTGTAAACCTGTTTCCCTTTAAGCATTTATAACATGTACCCTTTTTTCCGATCCTCGCAATGGGTTGTGCAGAATGATTGCTTTCTATCTCAGAATGGCTGGAATCCTCCTCAAGCATGTCACATGATTCAGGATCACGGAAAGTTACAACAGATGGTCTTTTCACATGGCAAGGAGTCTCGTTGTTACCATCCTCCTCTTTCTGAGAAAAGACCCCAGATGATGAAAGTGCAGGTGAGCTTAAGTCTGATTCTGTTGTACCTGAATCAGGAGGATCCATATACTTCTGCAACCCTAAACCTTCCTGACGATCATCAGTTTGCTCAAACTCTGGCAACCTTCCTGATGTTTTACCCAAACTACCATGAACATCAGAAATTTCCAGAATGCCGGAACTTCCTATTCCATCACATAATTTCGTCCTGCACCCATCATCAATTCTCTGACCTAATGAATCCAAGCTATCAACTTGAACTGACGATTCATTAGACAAACCAGGACAATCAATGGATTTTCGAGCTGAACCCGGTCCAGAACCAAATTTTTTACCTTTGGACAGCTTTTGGTTCACTGGACTAGTCCTTACAATTGGTTGGATAACTGGCAATGAAATATCTTTCAAAACAAAGGAAGATGAAACTGTGGCAGCAGTCGGGAGTTGATCAACGTCCACCGGAACTACTTTGGGGATATCGAAAGTGACCGGAGGACCATGGTACTCAATAGCAAATGAGTATTCAATGCTATTTTCATCATCACCATCACCATCTTTAGGAGATGATTTCCCAAAAGGAAGAACTTTTCTTAGAAGGCCAGCCATCGCTTCTTTCAAGTCTCCAATCCAAAAATTAAGCCACCAAAACCAATCCCATAAACCCGAGAAACATAACCAATTATCTCAACAACCCATGAAGCAAACCAAAAAATCTAAAATCCCATGAAGCAGAACAGACAACATTAAAAACCCATGAAGCATAACCACCAACAAACAAAAGAATCAGACTTTAAATCCCATTAACCACCAGAACAACAATTTGCTAATATCTATTTCGTACATTCAAATAGAGCTAATTTCCCTCTGTTTTTCTTTTCTTCTAGAAGAGAAAGAAAACCAATAAATGAAAGCTGAGAAGTCTACTAGGATTGAGACAGAGCAGTGAAACGGGGAAATTTGCAAGAGAATTGAGAATGATAATGGTAGCGGACGATGAAGAAGAATGAATATGCTGAGTCTTCTCTTACCAGTAAACGACGAAGACCGGAGCGATGACTGAGTAGTCATATTTGTCCTAAATTTATTCATTGTTTTTCCACGTCAACACGGTGGCGAGTGGAGAGGAAACTGCCGGGAAACAGGAGCAAGCAAAGATGGAAATCGAAGGCTCCTCCTTACTTGAAATGTGTTAATTCACCCATCACTGTACGTTTCGGTCAATCAAAAGAGAGTTAAGTGAAAAACCACCAAACCGGAGGCTAATTGGTTCTGAGTTTTGTCCCAAAGTTGGAATTACGTTTTCTAACGTTATGTTTAGGTAACATGTAAATCCAGGAAAATCAAAGGAAAATATTAAGGATTTTCTTTCCATTTCCATGCCTTGCAAAACAGAAAATTATTTACCAATTTCCTTTCTTTTGTAACCCTATGACTACAAACAATAACTTTTTAATTCTTAATTATTTTTCCAGGATATCATGAGAAGAATTACATGTATCATATGTGAATTACATTTTTCTAATTTGAGTAAAGCACACGTGAAATTAAAGAAGAACTTAATGGACCCTACAATTCCAAATTTCTTTTGCTTAATGATGATATACAGTACGGAATTGAAAGATTTAAGAAAACTTATGAGAAAAAAACATAAATTATTAAATTGATTTCCACAAGTAAATTTTAGGTCTTCCTCTGACTTGGTCGATAATAAAAGGAGTTGATATGGTCATTGCTGACGAAAGAAAGTCCACTTCTCAAGTGGTTAGCACTAAAAATAAAACTAAAATTAATTAATAATAACTTTGTGGTAATTAGGATACGTTTCTAGAAGTAATTGAGTTTATTGAATATTATTAAAATTTGACTTTTTTTTCAAAAAAAAAAAAATCTTCTTAATGGAAGTTTTGAATTGGTCAATGCATGCCTTTTTTTCTTTTTCTAAAAAAAGAAAAAAACAAATTCGGACATAAATTAATTAAATAAAAAGACAAAACTCAATCACTAAATAAAAAAAGATTGTGTGTTTTAAGTAAATTTTGAGATTAACAGCGTTGAAAGAGCTTAATGCGTGTTTCACCCATTGAGTTTCACGTTAATTATTCATTTATTGACTTGGTAAAATGATGAAGTGAATTGACATGTTCTTTTTACTTGCAAAACAAGTTATGTTTTCTTTAGTAATAATAACCCAAACTCAGCTTCATGGCTCATCGTGATCGTCACATGGGATTAACTGTAAAATCTGACTATTTTTATTAGTTTTCAATCAATCAAAAATTAAAAAATATTTATTATTTAAAATTACATTTCTAGCCAAAAAAAAAAATCAGAAGTTATAAGTGAATGGAGCAAAAATTTAATTTAGTGAATTAATACATGATTTTATTATTTAAAAATAAATTCAAATTCTCATTTTTTAAAAACAAAAAGAAATGAAAATATTTATTAAATGATTGATAAATTTGTAACATAAAAGAGCTATTTTATCGGCTTGGATCCACACATTTCTGGCTTTTATGAATTCGTACAAACTATTCCTTAAGGCCCATTTATCTTTGGGTCAGTTCAGGCCCATAGTTTGGTACTCCATTGCCCAAAGCAAACCTATCGATCTAATTTCACATCATTCCTTGAGATGAAAAAAAAAAAAAAAAAGCTAATAAAAAAAAACAATTTTTAGGTATAAATGAATGAAAATTCATGTTTTAATTTGTAATTCTAATAATCAATATTCAATTCTTAACGACTTGAAAATAATGTTTCTTAATTTATGTTGAAAGTGAAAACACTTTCAAATAATCAAATGCGTGTCAACTTATGTTGATATGAACAAACGGGTGAACCGAGGCCATTAAAATTGATACACAAAACTATCTTATCTTGCTGTTTGCTCTCTGCCATAAATTCAATGCCATGGGGTACATGCTTCCGCAAAGACAAGCTAAATGTCTCCTAATAAAGCGAGTTGTGACAACTTGATTTGTCATTATCTCATAGATGTTTTCCTCCCAAGACTCCACTCACGCAAAACAATGGGATTATTGTGAAATCTTTGTTTCTGCAGAAGTGTGGCCCAAACAACATGATTTAATAGTTTCATGGTCAGCCAAAAGATGGGGTGTTTTTTTTTTTTTTCAATGTAATAGATTGATGTGAGAGTAAACAGTTAAATTCGTTCGAAGAAAAATTATTTTCAAAGTGCGTATAAATTAATCTAAAAATACTTTGATTTTAAAAAAAAATTAAAATTTTAATGTTAAAATTTATATTAATATATTAAGTAAAATATTTTTTATTATTTTGGTCAGTTTCATATATGAACTATACTCACTTTTAACCTATATTAATTTAGTGTTATTTTTTCATCGTCTTATCCAATCTAAATTGTCAAAGTTTTTGTACATTACGATGACACATGGCCAAAGTCCAATGGGTCTAAATAGAACGCACAGGCAGAACCGGCTAAAGTTCGATAGCCAGTTTAGTAATCATGTGGTTGAATAGGCAGTCGGTCAATCCGCGGTTTTAATGAGGATTAAAAGCTTTGAAAATTATGTGGTTTTACTCGAAATTATGGCACACGGTGTTTAGTCATAAAATTACACATAAGCATAAGGTATTAATTAACTTCTCTAATTAATTGTTTAAAAGGGTAAAATACAATCAACTACTTAATTAATTTAGCTAATTATAATAATAGACTTTTGTAGTTATATAAAAATAATTAAACTTCAATTTATGTTTTTTTATATATATATATATATTCGATATGTACCGAAATATTTTAATAATTGTGTCAACAAGTTTTTATTTAATAATTAAAAAAATTATCATATTATAAAATTTAAATTCGACCTATAAATACCAAAAGTCACATCAACAGGCTAGGAATCAATTGGATCAATAATGTAATTTTGGTCTCAACATTACATACGTAATATACACTTCCAATGCAATTACAACTAGACAAGAATATGTTCAACTTAGCATTTACAAACTTGGAACCAATAAAGCTTAAATTCAGAACTTTTACACAAACGGGCGGTAAATTTGTTCACACCCATGGGACCTTTCGGCCTCGGCCAAGTAAATAACTTGTAAACCTTGAGCTACAAGTAACATGCCGAAACTGTGCTTTTAAACAGGGAGGCGCCTCCCCGCTGGCAGAATAATTGGCAATTTACTTTATCTTCTACAAGCAGACTTCGAAATTTCCAAGTACCTTTTTTACTTTTTTTTGTCTGAGGTGGCAGTCTGGCATTGGCTAAAGCTTTCAATTTGTACACGTGGCGCCGTCCACGCCCACCAAAAGTGCCTTCGAGGGTAAGGCTCGGTCGAAACCGGGTGGTCCATGAAACAATCAGAAAAGCGTCGCACCACCGCGTCGTGGCTCCGCGTGTTGTGTACTTTCGCTTTCTCTTTCAACTTTTACAGTGTCTGTGCCATTAAGGTGCTTAATCACCTTCAAGTTCGGCGCGTGTTCAGAGACGCGCCACACCTTTACTGACTTGTCCAGGCTGCCACTGTAAACAATCCACTTCCGATCAGCCTTGGTTGACGTATGACGATCTTCTTCAACGGCTAGGCATTTTACGGGGCCGGTGTGACCTGATAAGACAGAAAGGCACGTGTGAATCCCACCTTCTTCTCGTCTCCACACGCATATGCTCTTATCAGCTGATCCGGTAAACACCAAATTCCCGGCCGTAGCCAAGCACAGCACAGCCATCTTATGGCCCCTTAGGACCCCGCCATGTGATAGGCGCTTTCGACGTTCCCAGAAGTGGACAAGCCCATCAGACGATCCACAGTACAGCACTGCTGATTCATGGTTCACAGCCAATGCTGTCACGGCGTTTTCTTGGTTCAACAACAATTGAACCAGGAAATGTTCTGTTCCTTTCCCATGTAACTCTCTCTTCCAAACCTTCACTGTCCCATCTGCCGATCCCGTAAACACCAAGCTATCGAATCCAGCCACGACAGAATTTATTGCGTCGTCATGAGCATCAATGGATTCCAAGCACTTCGAGTCCGCTAGTCGCCAAACTTTCAAGGTTTTATCCCAAGATCCTGAATATAACAACCCGATTTCTTCATTCAAGCTCAAGCAAGAAACCGCATCGAAGTGTTTGATTCGAAGAACGCTACGGTTTCTCCGAACTTCAACGTAGTTCTTTGGTTTAATAGAGCTTTTAATTACATCTCTGAATGTTGGCAAACTACCGAATCTTTTGTGGACGCTAGAGTTTGTCGATGAAACCTTCCAGACACGGATTTTACCGTCTTGATGACCAGTAAATATCCTATCACCCAATATAATAATGGCTTTAACCAAGCCACTTTTAGCATTAAAACCTGAAAACTCTTTCAAGTTCTTCCATACGCGGATGTTCTTGCTATCAGAACCAGTATATAACAAATCCCCAGAAGCAGCTAAAGAATAAATATGACCTTCTTCTCGTACAATGGATCCAATAAGCCCATTTTGGCCAAAATCATTTTCGACCTCAGAGTCAGACGGAGTAATCCATGGAGATTTGTTGTATGGAGAAGGCTGGTTCCATGGTGACATGTTCATATTAGGAGAACCCTCGCCGCTTGTTGTCGTGCTGTTTGAATACCTCGGGCTGGCCAAAGAAGCACTGCTTTTACGATGAGGGAGCTTGTCTTCGACACCAACGACGTTGCTGTTTACAGAAAACAAAGAAGGTTCAGATTGTTGGAAGAGAGTACTCAGATTTGGTCGCCTATGGAGGCTGGTTTGCTCCATAACCATCGTTCCACCCTTATCGTTTCTCATTCAATTTCTGGTAAATTAACAACGAGAATCAACAAAAAAAAAATGTATAAGAAGATTGGAACTTCCAGCACAAAATGCAAAGAAAACAAACGGAGAAAATTTTGTAGAGATTCTCTTTGACGGTAAAATGAAGAGCTAAGATAGAATTTGGAGTGTTGCTTTTGATTTTGTTTCTGAGAGGATTTGAAAGACTATATATAGATGGGATTGAATAGTAGTAGTAGGTAATGTTAGCTTCTGGGTTTTTGACACGTGGTAGATGAGACGTAATCATTAAGAACCGGGCGAACCGGGTATGCCGGTAACAAGGAAAGTACACCTTGATAATGAAATTTCTCTTTGCTTAATTATTTTCCTTTTATTTTTCTTTACATTTTGTTTAATCCTCACACGGTAGATTTGTTGTACGTGGAAGTGTCAGGAGGCTAGAATTTTGACCACAAGCTTCCATGGGAAGATATTGACCATTGAAAGTTGAAAATGTGAAAGGCATGCAAGAATATTGAACTTACTATATATATATCAAGGTTGCAAAACGTTTAGCAAAAGTAGAACAATAGGATTTGTAAAAACGATTCATCCATGGCCTTGAACTTCTTCTAGCTAGCTTCAATTAATATTTTGTTGAATAATGCATTTTTTTTATCAAAAATAGTTAAAATTTTGCTAGGTTGGTTTTCAAGAAGAGTTGTGAAGAAATGATTGGAAATTAATTAAGTTTGTAGTTCGATTCAAGCAAACATTAATTCCCCCCACAAAAGCTTAATAGCAAATTAAGGATTCCTTATGTTCAAATTTAAAGTAAATAAATATTAATTAGGCAAGGCTTTGTTTTTCTTATTTCTACTTATAATTTTGGTTATTGTTGTGTCTTTTTCTAAGCCTTTATTATTAGTTACATTCATTTATTACATAGTAACATTTCATCATATCTTTATTACATTCATTTACTACACATTATCGTTATCTTTGCCAATAATTGACAATAACGTATACTTGCTTTCAAAATTAAAAATTTAATTAGTTTAGTTGATTCACACAATTTTTTTAAAAATTACTTCTATTCGGTTTAGAATTCAAATCTTCATACTTACATTATTATATTTTATTTTATTTATTATTAAACTGTGACTTTCTTTATAAATATATACAATCTTGTGTTCAAGTTTAAGCATTAGAGGTAATTAAGAGATTATTGTAATTTCGTACATAAAGAATAGGAGATAGATTTTTTTTTTTAAATTGTTCATACTTACCTATATATACTAAACTAACAGAAATATTGAGATAATTCTCTCATTCTTTAATCCATATTTTAACTAAACAAAATTCGTATAAAATCCATCTTTTACATAAGGAAAAAACCTCACGCATGGGCATGGCTGAACGAAAATGCATGTGATCTGGTGGTATGTATGCATTAGTCTAGAGTTGCCGAGATTAAAGTAACCCATTTTTATCAGAACAATGATGTTCATTGGATTGAGCACTGCTCGTTCATATCCTAATCTAATTTACCACTTGTCCTTTCCTTACTAAGGCCATCAAGAGGTTATTTTCACTATTATTAGTTCGCTGACTGAGACATCAAAGGCAATTGTAAATGTTTCCAATTAGTAGTGCACCTTTTACAATAGTGGCGAACAATAAATCAACAGAAAATAACAACTCCTGTGGTGATTAGCTTTAGTGCATGACTTTCCAAGTGGACCCTCTCATCAGTTAATTTCCATCAGCCCATATACAAACATAGTTTTATTTGTAAGTACCCAAATTCAAATTTTAAACACAAAAATTTTTATATTTTAAATATAAAAATATTATTATTTAAATCAATACTCAAAATTAATAATTTTTATCGTATTATATATATATATATATATGAATGTAGTAAGTTGCTAGTAACACTAATAAATATTATAGCTTAATGGAAAAACACCAATTTCATTTTTCACATGACAATTAACTTTGTATTTATCAAATTTCAAGTCTCATCACAAGTTTGGTGAGCACCACAAGCTTTTGGTTGTGCGGTGTAGACTCGCGATAGCAGTCAGAGTCTTCAGAGCCGCGGCGGGCCAAAACCATTTTGGAATTTCAGATACGTATTTGGGCTGCTAAATGTTTCAACGTATCTTGAATCGCTGACACCTGCAGCAAAGCGATTCCTGATCGGTCGAGAAAACGACCACAAACGCCAACTGCCACGAAACTGCTTCATTTTATTATATATTTTCCCCCAATTTATTGAGTTTTTATATTTTGGTTTGGGTACGCTTCTCGTTGCCAAGTAATACATGTTATAGCACTTTGCCAATGCTATGTCTACCCGTGTCCAGACATGTCACACCGCGTTAGCATTATGGTAGTGCTGCCAAAATGGGAGTTGGGGTAAAGTATAAATCAGGTGCCTAATCAACGGGAAAAAAGGATACTTGTCCCGGGCAGCCAGCCAAACATGTGAAATGAAACTATGGGGGTTTAGGGTATTTACTTCATCAATTATTGGACCAACGTTTTCCTATAGATTGGAAATCAAAGAATTAATAAATAAAATTAATAATACGAATAGTAACAATAATCTTAATGAATGTATCGTTGTTAAGGTGTGATACAAGGTGTTCCTCATATTTGGGATACATGTGTTTAATGAAATAATCATTTTATATATTTTTATAATTAATATTATGAAGTAGCTGGTCGGCATAGCCTTGGACAGTTTATTAAATATGTACATGTTATGTATGTAGATATTGCATGTTTTAATTAAAATGTATATCTTATTGTTGCGGCCGGTAGTTCTTTGAAAGTAAGGGTCACATTTTCCCAAAATCAGAAATGGTTGTTGACTTTGATGCAATGAGACATTCATCCACAAGCAACTGTGAACCTGATCTCAATTATTACGGGAAAAAAAGGGTTAATTTTGAATCAATTAAAATTGTACCTTGAACAAGTAATAATCAGTATTCCATGATGATAAATACCGTAATCTATATTTATGATCTTTTCAATATTATTTAAATAATATGGATTATTTTATTAATTTTATTAATAAAATATAAAAATTTTAATATCGTTTTATAAGATTATATATTTTTATAGTTTGAAAATTGAAGCAGAAAATTATAAGAGAGATACGTGTCCGTTAAATGTTTATATTAACCAAGTTTATCTTGGACACTTGGCTCCTGTTTTATAAAGTAAAAATTCCCTGCCTCATAATATTAATTAATGATATTAATTTGTATATTAATGATATTAATTTGTATAGTAGTAAATAAGGGAAATTTAAAAGTCAAACCTAATATAGTATTACGTGTAGTATTTATTTAGAATTGAAAGCTTAACTCGTACTTGTATGCTAATCATCGAACAAATGCAACTACAGTCTGCTAATCAAGGATGCATGATTTAAGCAAGAAAAAAGAAAAGTGATTGGGATTAGTAAAGGGATCAGAAAGATGACAGGTACTGCCGTACAGATCTATTTTATTTTATTTGGATAATATAATTTAACATTAAGTAATAATCAATAAAACTACATAAGCATCAGATGAAGAATTGGTCACAAAAAACAGCATTTTATGAATAAAAAAAAATGTCGATATGGGCATGTGGCGGTCACCTACTAAATAATCATATTTGAATTTAAATATAGTTATATTGAAGATAACTTTTGGATTCTAAGATTACATAAACAAGAAGAATTGGTAAGAAAAATTAAAACAGTATCAAAAATAAGATATAATAGAATTTGATGGTTTCTTTTTTTTTATTGAATTTATCATTTATATAACTTGTCAGGAGGTGACTGAACATATTCCCGTAACCTGAACAAGATTGAACAAGTCAAATTGATTTATATATTTAGTTGATTCGATTGCATAAGCAGATATATGAAAAATATATTAGCATTGTGTGTGGCAAAGTGTCAAAATATGTTTTCACCACAAAAAATCTCTAGGGCTCAGCTTTAGGGTTCGAGAAAAAATTGTATAAATTAATTACTACATATATTTTTTTTATTTAAATTATATTATGTAATTATATTATTAAAAAAATCAATCATATAAATTTAAAAAAATTTATATATAATAATTAATAAATTTTTTAAAATAATTATTCGTCAGTTAATTATCACATATTATGTGTAATATCTATAAATATTTAAGTGTAATACACATGGGTTATATACAGTGGCTAATAGGCTAGTTACCAACTATGAGCATATCTCCTGTCAGGTGGCATGTGAAACTTGCCATTACTTGAGGACTTGTCTATCTAATTCGGCTAATAGGCATGAGATTTCGTAAAGATTGAAAATTGGTTTAATGATCCTGTCGCCATGCAAACGTTTCAGCATTTATAGTCGGCTGCGGCTGCTGATCAGTCTACCAATCCAATATGCTCACGCTTCGCACCAAACTAAAGTGACAGGGTGATCTCGAATCCGATAATGGGTTGTTGTGACAGTGGCTGTTTGGATTGCATCATAAAACTAACTGCTGATCCAAGTCAAGAATGCTGGTTCATGACTGTACTAAAATACTGTAGGAGTTTAGTGCACACCCGAAGAACATATTTTGATGAATTTTTTTGATGACTTAACCGATCGATTGTTGTTCTTGAAGTAGCGATTACCCTAAATCTTTTTCAACCTTGAAAGAGAGATCCATAATGGGTATTGGGTGACTCCTAGCCACAGATTGGCAATCATGCTGCTATTGTAGTGATGGTTTCGAATAAAGGAAGAACTGTACTTCAATGATTGTAACATTATGCCACTTTGACACCATTTTCTGAACAAAGAGAAGAGGTGTAGATTTGTTTGGAGCCCATCACAATTATTTGCTTTTCAAGGTAAACAAACCCCTTTTTAATCCATGTATTGTTCCTTTTCTTTATATATATATATATATATTTATGCTATACAGATACTAAAAGTAGATAGTATTAATGCTAGTTTGCTTTTATTTGAAATTGTTATTTCTTGTTCTGTTAATCGAGATTGACGGGAAAAATTAAAATGTAAATATAGTGTCTAAAATATTTATATTAAAATTTTCATGATTTTTCATTAGCAAATGATTTGTAAATTTAAAAAATTAAAAAATAATAATTTGAATTCGTAAATATCAATAATAAATTAAATATCTATTTGAATGTTAAAAATGAAATTATTTTTCCTATTCCTAAATTTTTATACATAAAAAATAAAAGAAATTGCTTTTCCTTGCGCTAGAAAAGGACACTAATGCATGCATGTTCTGATAATGGTCAGATGAAAGAGACAAATCAACATTAAACAACACGAAGCTTACCCTACATTTCCTCCACTATGAAGTAGTGAACTGACTGAGGTCCCTTCCCTAATAATGTCACAAGTGCTGATGCTACACTGCTTCAAACTTTGTCTCCAAACCCATTTCACAGCTCTTCTGATATTTCTTAAGCAATTGAAACCAGCGCCCCAACAGTCTTCTATTATTGGCCCCAAGAAGTGAGAGGAAGCAGCAGCGGAAGGAGAAGGAGAAGAAGAAGAAGAAAAGAAAGGAGAGATTCATGAGAACAAGTCTAGAATTTCTAGAAATTATAGCACGGATGGAAGTCATCCATTTTTAGTGTTATATATTAGGAAATTATTTGTGTGGGTCTACATATATCAATTTATTGTACATTACAAGTTATCTAATTTATTTTAGTTCATTTAAAAGTGATCTAATAAAGTTATTGGATTTCAGTGCATCTCAATTGGTATGAGCTTTACAATGTGTAAAGACTTGATATTTTATTCTATTTTAATGATAGACCAAAATAGAATAAAATATACTTCAGTTATAAATAAGTTATGGTCTCCAGTCTAAACGTAATTTTTCTCATTCTTATATCCAATCAGTGAGTGAGTTAAAATTTTCTCTCATAAATAAAATGTTTAGACTGAAAAACTGCTAACCCTAATCAATCAATTCAATGAATCCAGATACGCTTCCGTATTCTAATTTTCTTGATAATTGAACATAAAATTTTAAATATAATTATTATATAATTACAATATTCTTACCACTATACACTTGGCTTTCTTCTGCAGCTAAATGGACCATATTCTTTGATCTCTCGAGCCTGGAGTGACCAAAGAGTAAGGCAGCAGACAAATACAAAATCAAGAACTTCCAGCCACAGTTAGTGCTGTACACATGGCTTGCTTCTCTTCCCTGCATTATAAATAATAATTCAGAAACAAACAATACCCAAAAAGCATGGACTAACCAACAGCTGCAATAGACAGACAAGTTTCCCTAGCTAGCTAAGCACTATCAAATCAAGCATATCATGTCTAAGTCTAACAACATGAGAAAAGGAAGACAATTGCTTTAATTAATCTAGGGTTTCATGAGATTTTTCAATGATCATTATCTGTTGGCTTTGGATAATCATAAGCAAGCTGCAAGTCTAGAGTTTTTTCTTGCATGGTGGCTAGTATTGGTCAAGTAATAGAGGATTTGACTTTAATTCAGGGATAACGCAGTGTTTTCTGTTAACGTGTCAACAACCTGTTAACACCCACTGTATTATGGAGGCTCCAAGGAGGAGAGTTGTTGAGCAAAACCCAACTTTGCAAGAGACCTCCAGACTCCAGAGGACAAGAAGTTGAGCATTGACCAAATCAATAATTGTGATTCCAGAACCATTAACGCACTCAATGAATGAGCACGGCCCAGGACAATCGTAGCAGCAGTCTAGGCTAGCAGGTAGTGAGTTACTATATAAAGTAATATTTTCACTTAATATATTGAAAATCATGAATAAAATTGTCAAGAATTATATTTAATAGGTCTAACTTTACTAAAAAAAATATTGATAAAAAACTTTACCAAAGAAATAGAAATAAGTCCTCGGTTTTTTATTACATGAAATTAAAGCTATGAATTTTATTTCATTGTAACCATACCCATTAAATCTCAAGAATGTGTGAATTATGTTTAAATGACAAAATTCTTAATACATTTCTTCAAATATTTGTTATTAATTTCATCCAATTAAATCAAAATGACCATTTTTTACAAACTAAATCAATTCAATATTCTAATTATAACAAAATAAAGTAAAATATCAAATACTTATTTTCATTTTTGACTAAAGTTCGAGATTTCATTTGAGTGTATATTATTCTTATTTAATACAAAATTTTTTTCAGTACAATCATCATATTTGGTTTGGGCTAGCTGTCGACAGATGGCCCGTTTTATCCTTTAAAAGCCCAATTTCCCAACCTAGGGCTCGGCTTTCTTCGCGAAATCTAAAACTCAGTGGCCCAAGAGAAACTTCTGCCGCCATCGCCCGATCGTCTCCTTAAGCCCACAAAGCTATCTTGTTCTTCAAGTTCAAGAAAGAGCAACTCAGTTGCACAAACAACTCGAAGTGGCATAGCCGAGGTAGATCAAAGCTTTCCATCAATCAAGTCTTCATTCTTCAAACGTGAGAACCGAGCTACTTCAATCAATCTTCTGAAATGGAATTTGTTATCGAACAAGGCAAACAACAGCGCGAAGAATGCTCTACTTTGCTTCTGGTTCGCTCCTTTTTTTTTCCCTTTTTCCGCTTTTATAATTCCATCACTTAGGGTTATATACTTATGCTGTAATTCTTTATTTTGTTTTAGCCTGCTTTGTCGATTGGGAATGTGGGGCAGCTAGCAGTGGATTTGTTAATATCATCAATGAAAGCAGAGAGAATTGGATACTTAGACGATCCCTTTGTGCTTCCCTGCGTTGGAAATGATGCTTATGGGCCTATTCCTTGCGGCGAGCTTGCTCTCCCTCTTGAAGGTGCTCTCATTACTCACACTTTCCTCAAATTCTTTGTTTTAGGAGGTTTTGAGTAATTTTAACTCATTTTCTGTTGTTCTTAATATGTAGCTTACCAATCGTCTTCTAGTCGACTCACTCTTCTCCAACAGCGGTCTCCTGTCGTTAAGGTGTTGCTGCAGTTATAATTTTACTGATTCGATTATATTTTCTGGTGCACTTAAGTGCTGGCGTGATCTTTATGATAATTGAGTACTTGTTATCGATCAGGGCCCTATCTAAGCTTTTGTTTTAGGGGTCTCTATCATTCTTAGAAGTTACTCGTTTTCTTTTGGAGATGTAATGAAGTTTTTGTGTTTAAGTATTATAATATTGATGCTTTTGAATTAAAATGTTTCTCTATTAACCAATTTAGGATTTTGAGGATTTCACTAGCTAGCTTTACTGATTAAACTAAACTAGAAGGAGAATAGCCATTTGTTGCAAACCTCTATTTTCTCGCTTCTCTAGATAGTATTGGATCACTGGATATATGCACATAGTCAGATTCGAAGAGAATATAACTTCATTATTCGAGTCGAAGTTTTTTGAGCAACTTCTACCATTTTTCTTCTTTCTTGCTAATTTCACTTGAGTAATTAATTTGTAGACTGCTTGTAATTCATATTTTGTTTTATGGTCATTACAGGAAGCAGATGTATAACTAAATAATTATAGCCTCCTAAACAAGGAATCCAGATAATAAATATTTCAGAATTTAGGTAGTCAGTTACTTGCATTACTGACATATTTGCTATGCTAAAGGATTTTATAACTTTTAATTGCCTTCTTGAAGCAAAGAATGACAACTTGATGTTTTGTTCCTTGGACTTTGAATGTGCAGTCAGTACATATTTGACTAACTTATAATGTAGTGCAAGGAATGCTATTTCATGGTTGTCCTGACTTGAGGGATCTATCATGCCATTTGAAATTCATTAGTGAACTAACAGTTTATTTTCTGACCTTGTTTTGAATATATATATTTTTTGTTTCCCATTTCAACAAGGGATATGGTTGCAGGCTTGTTTTCCCCATCATTTGTTTATTTTTCTTTTTCTTCAATGCTATGACAATACTTAATTTGAATATTGATAGAATTATTTGATCTTTTAAATGGTCATCTACAAAGGGGATGATGGTTGAATTTGCCAAAAACTTGGCAAATTTTGCAGCTGCAAGTGGAAAGAAGGATGTTGTTCTGCTTTCCAGCTTGGATTTTGGAAAGTGGCAGAAAATTGATATGTCAAGGTATTTCATGCTGTAATTTTTCTTCAGCTAGTATTAATATACCTTGAAATTCTGTATTTAGTCAACATCATTATTTCCAGTTTCAATGCACCCTGCATTGGGGACAGCAAGTCTGCCGACTTGTGGATCTTTGGAATTATAGGTTATTGATTTACTTCTATTCTGGGAAATCACCTTAGCAGGTGGATATGCCCATTGTTTACTAGCAATTCAGCATTTGATCAATGCTGATTGTTTGGATTTGATTTCAGTGGTCTGCAGATATTTTACCTATCCAGCACCAATCCTGACAGAAGAGATGATCACTGTGAACAACTTGGATGGAGAAAGCTGCAAGAATACAATCCTGCTCAGAGATGTTGGAAGTATCTTAGCACCTTAGCTGAAGGAAGTACTATGCTGGAAAGCAATTTACCTTTTGAAGATGAGCTGGAAGAGGAAGATTACTACCCAAGTTTGCCTTTTGCAGCACTTTTTTCTTGTTTGAAGGTATTCTTCTTTTAAGTGCATATCCATTTAGTATTGAATGTTGGATTAGTCTGCCTTTTGCAGCAGTTTTTCTTTTTTACTTTTTTCTTTAAACTTTACATTTGCTATTTGATAATGGAGTACTATACAAAAATTACTTCGTGTGATGACCCCTGTATTTTACTGTGGCTTTCTTTGTAATTTTCTGTATAGGCCAAAGGTTTGAAGGTTACTTGCTTATTTTGCTACTGTTCTGAAGGGGATAATGTACATGATGCTTTTAATTTGGCTGAGGCAGCATGCAAACTTTTGGGGCTAAACCCATGTGCTTTTCATGGTAAGTTTCCTTTCTGCTTAAGATATCAATATTGCCTGTAACAGCTACTTGTGTGACATCTTTTGCCACCTATTACCTATCCCAAGATCAATAGATAAGGGGGACTAGGCCAGAATTGTATTGTTGAATAGTGCCTTCAACCCTTGATAATGTGCATTTTCTAAACAATTTGAAACTGAGAAATTTTTTTTCACAATTGTTAGTTTTTTTGTTATCATGAATTTCTTCAAGTGCAGCACGATGTAAGAAGGTACCATTATAAATTAATTTTTCATGTACTTACACGTTCTTTAAAGTAGTCTGCCGTAATGATACTCAACTAAGCATCTATGTTTCTCGATGCATGATTATTTCTCTTTTAACTTTCTCCTTAGAATTATTTTGGTGGAAAGTTTTTTTCCCAGTCATAAAGGCATGTTTTTTTGAATTAACACGGTCTTACAAATATAACAGATCCTCTACTAAGAATCTTAGACTTTTGGTTTTTAATATTAAAATTTGCGCATAGTTTAAGGTGTTTAGTATGTTCGTCTTGAAGGTTTACAGATCAGCAATTCAACATTATTTTGTGCATTACCAAAGTATTTTCCAATCATATGCACCTGCTAATGGACGTTCTCCTGTTTCCTCAATCATTTAGATGATCATAATGCTGGAAGAATATGTCATTTTATTTAAAAAAAAAAAAATTATTTTCCTGTTATTATTGTGATGTTTGCTTCATAAGTGAAGGTCTTATGGGGTTTTTGATCATGAATCCCGCTGTCACATTTTCTTCTACTATATCACTTTTTGTTCTGATTCAATTGTACTAGTCTCCAAACTTGTTTCATTGGAAGAGACTAAGCGATATGGGTGTTAAAGAGCATTTTAACCCCGAGCATATTTTTAATTGCTATCCCCCATTTTTTTTTGGGGATCTGTTTTTAAGAATTTAAAGTACTCAAAAGTGTTGTAATGTTTTCAGGTAATGAGAGTGGAAGTTGGCTTATCCCTTTCTCTTGGCAGACCGTATATGGACCACCACCAGATATGTCAATGTTTTAGTTTAGATCTGACGATCTATAGTAAAATTGACTAGCTGAATCTGTAATCTATTGCTGAAACGTTTGGTTTTGTTAGCACAAAAGTAGCATGTATTGGCACTTATGGAAGCAAGCATGTAGCAGCAGCATTTTTTTTGAATGAAGAAAGTATGTTCCTGAAGTTGTAGCAGCGCATGTTCTGTGATCTAATTTCTCCCTTGATTACCTTTCTATTATTAACTTGTTCTATCTGTCTGACTCTGAAGGTGGTGTTAGGTTAGTTTATGTTCACTGGTCTATTCCGTTCCCTCTTTCCCTTTGAATATCCACGTAGTGCAGGCTCACCCTTCAGTGTTGTCACATACCGGCAAAAGGGCGGGCATCCACAATCAACTTGAATCCAATGAGTGCTTGAATATTCAAACAAAAAGGGCTAGTCTCTTAACCCCCACTGCAAGCCCAATTGACTGATTTAGACTACATCCTGCAGCCCAGCAGGTAAATTTTTTATTGGTCTTGTACTCTTCAAGCAATAGACTTGGGTTCATTTCCAAGTGTTGGGTATTACTTTGATGATGGACTGACTTAAAACCCATTAAACCACAAATAAAACACGTGTCTGTATTGATAATATATAATATTTCTCTATTATTAGTCAATTATAAGTATTATTTTATTAATGGATAAAGTTAATAAAACATATTGATTTTAAAAATATATATCAATAAAATTTTTAATTTATTTTTAAGAGTATGTGTACATTTAAATTTTATTAATTAATGAGATAATAATTTGTGATTAATGAATAATGTCTAATTTTTATATATTACTAAGGTATTAAATGCAAACTCCATTTTTGAGTCATTTATAATTTCATCAATATAAATATATAATATAAAAATATTTAAAAATTTCACTAGGTGATTATATTTATAAATAAATTATTGAATTTTGGTTTTAAATAAATCTCTACTCGACCAAGGTCACGTAATGAGGATAAGAATAAGAGAATAACAATGTGAGTTGAGGTGACGTGTAATTAGTGATTAGATGGGCCACACAAATAAAATCTCTATGGTTTAAAAGATGACATCGATAACTTATAACTTCTTCTACACCCACAAAAAAAATAATAATTAATTTTCCTCCAAAACAAATGAAAGAGGACACGTAGTCAAAGTACAACTGTCAAACAGCTTCTTAGTTCAGCATCTTGTTCCACGTGGCACCTAATTTCCAAAACCAGCCAAATTACCTTTCTTTGTTAACACTCGGAGGCTTTACATTGGTTAGTACTTTCTACGCTTCTCTACTAACACTCTAAAACCAAATAGTCAACTGTTCCGTAGTTTGGTTTGGTCTGTTTTCTCACTCCCTTCCTTCGTTGTCTCCGTAGCATTTGAACTCGTAAGCTTCCCTTCTTTGTTTTTGTTTGTTTTTGCTTTTCATTGTTTCAAGAATCTCTTCTGTTGATCAAAAGGCGGAAGAGAAGAGGAAAATAATGATGGGAAAGAAGAGTTATTTGGCAATGAGAACTGAGCAAGAAGCAAGTTATCTGATTAGTTCTGATTTCAAAGAGCTAACCTTTGCTGCTAAGAAGCTTGCTAATCATGCCATCAAGCTGGGTTCTTTGGGATTTGGGACTTCATTTCTTGAATGGATCGCTTCCTTTGCTGCCATGTATGTTCATTTTCAGATTTTCACTCTACTTAATGATTCCTAGATGAATCCTCGTAATTTTTTATTTTTTTTCTCTGCTGTTATTCTCATGGTGATCCAAACCAATCAATCGATCCAATGTAATAGCTGTGGATTTTGTTATGAGAAGGGATTGTCCAGATTTGATAGTTTGATACTATAATTGTTGAACTGGAAGGCTTTTTAGTTTTCATCTTAGAATGTTTATGCGTATAAAATTTTTAGGATTCCATCCATTGATTCTATATTTTTGCTAATAATTTTTGCTTTTTTTTTTTCTTCCTGATTCTTTTCATTCATTGTCATGATTCTGTTTAGCTGTTTCTCGTGAGTTCTTTCACTTCTGTCTGAAAAATTCCTTGTTTGCTCTTCGTCAGAGGGTATTTTACCCTTCCTAACACCACCCTTACATATGCTAACTTCAGTTATTTGTTAGTATTATAAAACAAATTATTCTTCTAAAATCATGCTTTTCCTGTGCTCTCAAATCATGATTTTCAAGAATTCTGATGATTTACTCTATCCTTTGTGCTTAATGCAGTTATTTACTGATCTTGGACCGAACGAATTGGAAAACAAACATTCTTACAGCACTATTAATCCCATATATCTTCTTTAGTCTTCCTTCGTTATTGTTCAGCTTCTTTAGGTAACTCACAGCCTTGTGCATCCAGCACTCATTCTTTTAGCTCAAGTATTCTTTCTTCTTTTCAATTTCAATAAATTGTTTGGTCATGCAGGGGAGATGTTGGAAAATGGATTGCTTTTGTTGCAATTATTTTGCGCTTGTTCTTCCCCAGACGTTTCCCAGGTATAATACTGATCTAATCCCTCCATTACTCAGCCATGCTTGAGCTTGATACTAGATACTATCATGTAGTAATTCACCGGGATCTTTGTTTTTCCTTGAGCTGTGTGCTTTGCCATCTTCAATTTGATTGAATGTCAGGGTAATTCTGTTTATTACTTAATACTGAAACTGCAGATTGGCTGGAACTCCCCGCCGCTTTGATTCTTCTGATAGTGGTGGCTCCTAGCTTATTCTCAAGCACCATAAGAAGCAGCTGGGTTGGTGTGATAATATGCCTTGCCATTGCTTGTTACCTTCTTCAGGAACACATCAGAGCATCAGGTGGGTTTCGAAATTCTTTCACCAAAGCGCATGGAATATCAAACACAATTGGCATAATTATTCTGTTGGTCTACCCTGCTTGGGCTTTGGTAATTGACATCCTGTAAGTTCGAGATCAGCAGTTTGTGGATTGTTCATGCATTATTTCTCTGTAACATTTATATGTTGAGACATGCAAATTCGTTGTCATTGTTGTGCCATAAGACCTGGTTTTCTCTTTGCTTTTGTGCATTTGTAAGAATCCCTCGTTTGAAGGACATATTATAGTAATATTTTATTATTGTTGTGGAAAAATAGTCCCTTGAGGAACCCTGCATTGCTATCTTACTCCTGTAGAAAAATGTAAAAGCTTTGGGAAACCTTGAATACTCCAAGAACCGACAGAAAAGCACAAGAAGCTGTTGTCCGATTAAGATTATTACTAATCATCGTACCTCAAAATGTGTTGAAAAGAGAAGCTGCATACCAAGAGTATCATCTAGAGGTACATATGTTACAGCTTGACTGTTTCAAGCCTGTAAAGAGGGGAATGCTAACAAATTATACAAGTTTGGAAAGTTTTGACGGTGGCAATCCAGCAATCAATTAAGCAACTTGTTATTGCCTTGGTCGTAAGTCAGTCAAAACAGATGCCAGACCTACCTCCATAGCAATGATCCATTCTGGACAATTGGATCCATATAAACCACGTCGGTCCCTCTCTTAAAACAAGACCAAGGATTTTTTTTGTTAATCTTCAGATTACTAGAGGAAGCTATAAAGGAATGGTTGCGTTCTAACAGATTAACTAGAGGCTAACAGGATTCACAACACGGCTCTTCATGGCAGAGCCAATTTTGAGAGCAGCATCATAAGCCTCTTGATATATGATCCGTACATTCGGACCAGCTTGCTGTAAAACCCAATGAAATTATGCATTATATCAACCCAATGAAATTCTCGTTCCATCAAATTTTTTTAAATAAATATCAATCATAAATTACAAATAAAAATTATTTTTATATTTAATATAATATATAAATATCTCGTAAATTATATAAAAAGAATTATGCATTATAGCATCTTATAGAAAATTGAACTATGCTATTAAAAAAATTTTAACTTTAAATATTAATTTAAATGATTATATTTTCTCCTTTTAAGGAATGAAATCTACAAATTTAAAGTTTGGATTTCAGCCGGAATAATCGTGGTTCGGAAATCCTCCGCCTTCAAGGCCAGGCCAGTTTTGTCAAGTGTCAACACGTTCGCACCATGTGGGTCACCACATCAAATCTTCTTTTCCATCTTCCCACCATCTTTTCTGCTTTGTGGAGTCAAATATCTTACGCCACAAAGCAGACTCTTAATCCCCAATCACCGAATAATCACAAGAGACTATGTGATAAGAAGAATAAACTTAATCACGTGTTGACCACGTTTTAAACTGTTCCATACGTGTCAACAAGAAAAACCATGGAAATCCGATTGCGAGATGTGCTCACCCGCATAGAATAAGACCTCTTGATGGCATTAAATTCACCAATGCCGACGTGTCGTCTACCCGCCATCCCCCAGCGACAGGTCGTTGAGTGAGACCAGAGAAAGCAGTCAACCCTCCAACATTGATCCCTTCACACACCCACCATAACTTTAACGCCAACTCTTAGAAAACAACCATCCACCACTACCCTACGAAACTCCTCCATCGCCGATCATGGGGTTCAGAACCTGGGCCCCATCTCCATCTCCGACCCCCTCACCCTCCCCGTCATCACCACCGCTGTCTTCACCGTCGTCTACTTCTTCATCTTCATCTTCATCTTCGTCCTCATCACCGCCGCCTTCGAAGCTTCCAGTTGACTTCAGCCCACCGTTGATCGCCATGGTGGTAGTAGTCGCTGCAGCATTTTTAATCGTTACATATTCACGTCTCATCTCCAAGCGACTCATCCCTCCAATTCTTCGCTTCATCCACTTTTTCCGACCCTGTCGTCGCCGACGCGGCCACCTTCCATCCACCACGACTGATCTCGACTCTCTTCCACCCTCTGATCCCTTCGAACTCCCTCTTTCTCCTTACGGCCTCGATGACTCTGCCATCAAAACTCTGCCTCTATCACTTTACACTTCAAAAACAAAACCTAATAACAGCCCCAAAGACTGTGCCGTTTGTCTGTTAGAGTTCGAAGACAATGAATACGTCCGAACACTACCTGCTTGCTCCCATGCCTTCCATGTTGATTGCATCGACGTTTGGTTGAAATCACACGCTAATTGCCCTCTTTGTAGAGCAGGAATTTTTGCTGCAGAATCTCCTTTTACACCGTTAATGGCAGCCAGAATCCATCCTAACCTCGACGGTACTCTTTTACTCAACAGCACTCTGGATTCTCTAACGGAAAATCCTCTCCAGCCTCTTCCAAATAACACCATAACTGAAATAACCGAAGAAACGTCACCGAGAAGAGCGAATGGGAATAATAATTGTGAGGAAAGGTTCAATTTTGTTTTGAAAAGGTCGTATTCGTTTGGTTTCGAGAGGAGCTTAGCAGCGGAGAGAATGGTAACGGAGCCGCACACGGCGTCGCCTTGGAGGTATAGGAGAGGAGGGAATGGGTTTTGGAGCAAAAGGGCGTCGCCGTTTGGGTCGTTAATGTCGAAACCCAGAGTTTTCTCTTTTAGGTATTACAGAGGGATGAAAGCTTCGCCCTTTTTTCGACGGAGAGGGTTTTTCCCGTTATCGGAATCAAGTGTTAGATTTTCTGGAAGTGGCGGCGGCGGCGGCTCTTCGAGAAGAAGCAAGTCAATGGCGAGTCCCATGTTTTTAAGATCAGCGGCTTCAAGTGTGGCGGCCTTCTCGTCGAGTCGGCTCAGGTGCGGTGATCCCGAGGCATTACTGTCACCGGAGAGGTTTAACAACAGATAAAAGAAAAAACAGACAGAAATTACCCCAAAAAACAGCGGGACACGTGGAAGGTTGGATACAGAGATGGACGGAGAAGGGACGGTAGGAGATTGGTATCCGGTGACATTAATGGGAAACAAGCATGCAAGAGAGTTAATGGATGAGAGAGAACGAGGAAGGAAAGGTTGGGGCTCTGGCATGAGAGTCGAAAAAGGGCGGCATTAATGGCGGTGGGGAGCGGCATTAAATGAGAAAATTGACGAGAGAGAGACGATTTCTCGATCTTTCTCTTTCTTTCCTCACTCTGAGTCTGAGTCTCAGCCAGCCTATGGAAGAAGAAGAGGCTCATAAATGCTGAGACGTTGGACTTTGGGGGATTCTTGGCCGAAGAGTTCTTATAATTTTGTATGAGTTCCAAACCACACTCACAACGTTTAACTGATGTTGGTTTGGTTTGGTTTGGTTTGGTTTGGTTTGATTTAGGCTTAAGCTGCTGCGGCTTTGGGGTTGGGTTCGGTGTTTTCTCGTTGTCTTCCATCCGACAATGTCCACGTTCAACATGGCCATTTGTTGTGAAACCCATCTCTCAATTCTCATGTGCTTCCCATGTGGGCATGGACCGCACAGCTTCTGCTTTTGCTTATTGATGGAATTGGAAAACAAATGGCAGAGAGTAATAAGGCAATCTAGTCACTTCTTTTGCTCTGCTTATTTATGCACTCTGATGAAACATGAATTCTTCCTTTTGTTTATTCAATTTGCTTCTCACTTTGTCTACTTCTTTGAAATTGGAGAATCGGAGATCTTAATGCTTGCGAGTATACACATAGTAACATATTTTAACCTTTATTTATCGGTTTTCTACTTATTCTGTCATTGTTCTATCATTTATTCAAGATTTTGTATTTCTTATAATTTGATAATTTTAGATACAATATACATATGCAATATAAAAACAATACGAATAAAAGATACGAAATTGATGCTGAGTGAGACGAGTTAAAATTAAGTAAAAATTATATATAAATATGATAAAATTAAAAAATAAAATTTTATATTTTTGTATTGATATAAATTTAATATAAAATTTTTATATTTTATATGATATGAATATAATTTTACATAATATAAAAATAAATTATAAATATAAATTATTATCTACCTAGATATCTTCATTTAACCTTTTGAAAAGAAAATGAGATAAGAACAAAGCAATGAATCAAAATAAAAGTTCAACAGTTAATAAATTTTTAATTGAATAATTAAAAAAATTATAATATATTAATTTATAAAATTTATATTAAAATTCAAACAATTCAATCTCACCTCTTAATTATAAAAAAGAATAATAAAAGTTCAACTAACCGCAAGAAATAATGTAGGTTAGAGCCTTTGCATTGAATGCTACAAAGAACTGTCAATATTCAATACGTTAGGATCGAGGTTCCAGAGGTGTAGAAACTATGTTGAGATGTTGTTCAATGTCATTATAAAGATAGTGCATTATTGGTTGAATTTCACCTACCTAAAAAATGGAAGAAGGACAATATGCATGCTAATTATGTAGTAATTGAGTAAAATGTCATGTACATGTAAAAATAAACACATATATATATATATATATATACATATAATTGGTATATATTTTTTTCTTTTACAATATTATATGCATTATACACACAAAAATGTAAACACAGTACATACACAATTATTTTGTTGTGATATTCTTAATAAATTAAAAAAATGACTTTTTTTTTATTAGGTCAAAAGGAGGAGGAAACTCATAGAGCACGCACGTGCCACGTCTCTTTCCCTGATGCAGTAAAATCCCAAAAAATCCTAAATAAAAATATCTAACCATAAATGTACCGGAAACCCAAAGGTATCTAGGGTTTTAGCTTCTTTCCGTCGACCCAGACTCTAATCGAAAGCACAGAAAGTCGAATAGAAGCAGCAATGTTCCCAGGAATGTTTATGCGCAAACCAGACAAGGCGGCGGCCTTGAAGCAGCTGAAGGCACACGTCGCCATGTTTGGGGTGTGGGTAGCTGTGGTTCGTGTCACTCCTTTCATTCTTCATTACCTTTCTGATGAAAAGGAAGAGCTCAAGCTCCAGTTATAGATGCCTCCTCGCATTCATTTCAGTAAGTTAAAGACTTTGACTTTATTTTACTCTTTATCACCATTATTCTCTTACTAAAAGGCCAGTTTTGTGGACTGGGTGTTGTTTGTTGTGTGGGCTTTTCCAGATGCAAATTATTAGATCTGTTTTTTTTTTTTTTTTTAATTTTGTCTGAAATAGAGTTTGTTGTAAGTAGCAGAAGCAATAACCATACACAGCATACGTATTTGTATGCTCAAGACGTGTTTAGGGAGTAATCTGAGTGGTAGAAATGGAATGAGAGGTTTCCGAAAATGGCCAATCTGGTGTAACTTAAAGTTCTGTAAATAGTTATATTGAGGAAGGCAATGAAATTTCTGGATGATGAAATATCAGAAAAGGAATTTTGTAGGACTTGAAAGAAAAGAGTGACAGGGTAAAGGCATTGTTTTTGACCTTTGTCCATCGGAAGCTAATTTGAAAAGATTCATAGGAAGCTGGACGAGGATGCCTTGTCATTTGTGGTTTGAGCCTTGAGGTGGAGTACCCTCCAGGATGGGGCACTTCTAATTTCCTGAATGTCATTTTTATTTAATGTTGGGAGCATATTCATTGACTTGGGGTGATTTCTTTTTTTTTTTTTTTTTTTAAACAACTTTTTTGGAGTACACCAATCTGTTTGATTTCCTTAAAAGTTGCTATTACTGTATTGTTCCTAGCAGATAGTGATAGTAGCTCTGAAAGTGATTCTTCCTGTCCATTTGCAAAATATTGTTCCCTAGTGTCTTTCTCCTGGAAAATAAGATTAGAATAACCGGTTATTCTTCTAAACTTGCATAGCTGCAAATACATCCCATTTAATCCAAAAGTTTTTTATGGGGTTTTTTAGAGCTTTCTTTGTATCTTTTGCTGCAATTTATATCATTATCAAAATTAGTCGCTTTATCTTCGGTTTCCATGTCACAGGAAATTGCCTAATGCACTATTTTTTGTTTGTGATTCCTTGCCGCAATTAATGACAACTTTTATGTTGGCAATTCAAGTGGATACTGTTATTTCATTTTTTACCGTGATCTTTTGCATAATATAATCAGAACAAGTGCATGTCAAATTGATATTTTGTAATTTGCATTTTTTGGTTGAGAAACAAAATTCTTCTTATGGAACTATGGAATCATACAGTAGCCACATCCCTCCTTTTATCCGTTGTGTTTCTTAATGATGGTGATACGACTGGCTTAGTGGAAGACACTTTAGTTGTCTTTTATATGATGAATTATTGTTGATGTCGTCATTTTAGTCCTTGGCATGTGTCCCTTATTCACTCTACTGGAGTTTTTTATTTTAATTGCTTATATTTCCTCTTTTTTAGTGGTGCAGGCGGGTCTACAAGGAGAGACTTTGATCGTGCAATGTAAAAGAGTATGCAAATTCCAGATTCCTTTTTCGCTTTAGTATGAGGCCATCGTTTAACATTGAGGCTATTTGTACAATTGCTTTAATCATGCTTGTTAACGTTTTTATTGAAACTTAGGCTTAAATGCTTCCATTTTATGCCATGACTGGTTATATTATATCTAATTGAATATACTTTTGACTTCATTGCTACTTGCATAGGAAGATAATATATTGCCATGTCATAATTCCCTTCAAGGACTGAGTTGGTGAAATTGGGGAAAATTTTCCTTTTTCCTTGGGCCCTTCCCTTGATTTTATTTGATTTCTTTGCATTTTGTGTGAGGGAAAAAAAAAATGAGGTGGGGATTGGATCCAATGACAGAGCGGCTACTAAAAAACATATCATATGGAGCTGCTCTAGTTTTCTGAACCTTCTGCTGTAATGACCTCGTAGACATTAATCTGGTTATCTGTTAGTACTTGACTATTGAAAGTGATGGCAGTGGATGGTGCAATAACGGATCAAATTTGCAGAGGCTAAGGTCTAACAGCAGTTAATGCTAGTAATAAATAAATTTTGGGTGCTTCCTGTTCCTGCCATGGCACCTTTAAAATCCTGCATTTACCCAAGTACCATTTCATTGAAACACATTTTGAATTGTTAGTGTGTTCAGAATTCTTGATGATTTTCTCTTTTACAGTTTTACTGGAAGGCTTGAGAATCTGCAGAAATGGGCTTAGTGGTGTGCCATATAAGGCTATTTGCATTGGGCTGTCGATCAGCAAGTACTTGCTGACAGATGCTAATGTAGAATGTCGATTGTTACAAGTAAACCTATTCTATTCATTTAACCAAACAAGGGATCTCTGCCATGTCCAACGCGAACCTCAACACTAGTTTTCTTAGAGGGTGGAATCATTCTTCCCACTAACAAGGGAGTCTATAAGGCTATGACATGTGGAAAGTCCACAAGCCCTTCTTGTAAAACCATAGGCTCACCTTATACCTCCAATCCTTGGCTCATTATTTTCATTAGGATTTTACACTTTTATCACATTTTAATGCTCGTGGCCTTGATAAAGTGGCTGCTTTTTGGCCCCATCTGATGATGCTCCCATTTTCTTTCCAACCATAGAAAAAGAATGGAGGAAAGAATAAGGGGGTGTAAAACATGCACTAATCTTCCTTTTCTACATTTTCTTTTCTTTCACCGAAAAAAACTTTTTCTTTTCATAACACATGAAGGGACTGGTAAGTCAATCTAAGCTTTTTCTCAAGGTCAAGCTAAAAAAGATTACTTCACATCCTTTCCATTTGAGTAAATTTGATAATTTAAAATACGATAATGATGCGAAATATAAACGATATAAATAAAAAATATAAAGATGGTATAAATTAAAAATTAATAAAAATTAAATATGATTATAATAAAAGTTAATAAATAGATATATTAATTTTTACATGAAATTTTGTATATTACAATTTTATAAAACATAAACATAAATTTTACATATCTAGCTTGATGCTTTTAAGTTCAATAATCTAAACATAACCAGATTAGGTTATGTGGTTTGCAACTAATAAAATGTTATGGAAAACAAAAATAAGTACTATTATATTTTTATATTTTATGATATTCACTTCTTATTTTAGCAATTAATACTATCTGCAATCCAATTGTGATTACTGAAATTAATCTACCAACAGACTAAGCAACTGTTGGCCACAAACACATTTAAGACATGGTGACAGTTTGAAAATAACAAAGCTACAACTTTCAGCCAGAATAATCTCTCCCCCAAGTCTCGGTTTCGTGCCTTGAAGCATGTGAACGTGCCAGCCAATAGAACAAAGCGAACCTCTGTGTCAAATTCAACATAATTAAAACCAAACCAAAGCAAGCTTTCTATAATAGTCGAAACTCATAGCCTGAAACTCGCCTGTTGTTAGAAGTTAACAACTTTCTTGTTCTCTCTCTTATCAGGAACATCCATAGTTCATTGATTGGGAATTGTTGGATCAGTTGTATCGTTGATCATGCATCTGTTGTACAGTGCAGTTTTTGGATTGGTTTAGATGACAAATTTGGTGCTAAGATGAACCAGAGAATTTCCGGGTATCAAAGAAGAAGAAGGTTCGATGCAACACGGCCATGGCGGGAGTACCAGGCTCTGTGGGCACTAGTGCTGGCTTTTCGTTGAGATTGGGACAGACTATCTTTTCTTCTGCTTCTCTTCTCTTCATGTCTTTGGGAGTTGAGTTCTACAGCTACACTGCTTTCTGGTATGTCTCTACTCTCTTTCTTCTGCTTCCGCGCAAGGAAGAAAATAAATGTAAAACCGGCCTTGGATTGGATTCCCCATGAATTATATATTTACTGAAAACCTGTCTGTCAAGAGTCAAAACTTAAAATTGGATTTCCCATGTTTTCTAAATTTGAATGTTCCTTTCTGAAATTTCATCTGCTCCATTAGAAATAACAAATCAGAATCTGTCGATTCTGCTACTAAGTTTGTTTATTTATTTATTTATTTTAAACCAATATGAATCTCCGATTCCCTGTTAATATATTTTTTTCATTTCTTTCTCAAACAAAGAATGATTGGAACTATTTGGAAATTGCTGTTATTAGAGTCTTTTGATTGTCAGTACCCATGTTAACATTTCAGCTATTTGGTAACAATCATGGGTTTGGTCATTCCATGGAGTTTCACTTTGGCGTTGGTAGATGGGTACTCTGTTCTGCATAAATGCCCTGTTCGTCAGCCTGGAATATTGGTCATAATAGCTGCGGGAGACTGGGTATGGGCGAGTTATCAGTATGCCATTTTTAATGTATTTCTGACCAGAACCTGTTTGTTTGTCGGAAGCTGTTTGAATGAGTCAAAACTGATAAATCTTCTCATGACAGGTTTTATCAGTTCTCACACTCGCCGCAGCAAGTTCCACGGCTAGCGTTGTGGATCTCCTCCTCCACTCAAACGGACCCTATTGCTTACCAAAGTGTTGCAGCAGATATAAACTATCTGCCGCCATGGCTTTTCTCACTTGGTTTTTGTCTTTGGCTTCAGCTCTTCTCAATCTTTGGTTGCTCCCCTCCATGTAACTTTCGTTTGGGTATTTAATGTCCAACGCTCAAGGTAAAAATATAGACAGTCGCAATTAAGTTTAGTTCAAATAGTTCATACAATCGCTTTTAAAATGTAGCAATCCCTTTACATGGATTGTCCAGAGCTTTTTGGAGCTAGTTTTGATTATTGATAGTTATATACCGGGTTTCATAGAACATGGCCGCATTGCCTCGAAGCAAAGCCATGTTACTTCAAGCAATGCTCCAAGGTGGTGTGAAGCTTATCATTCTAATATCCATGCAAAAATCCTCAAATATATCTTATATTAATTGAAGTGAGCTCTACAAAAGTTTAAGGGAAATGGTTTAATTTCGGTTCTTTTGTGCATTGCTTGAAGAGCATTCATCAATCATGTCCGGAGAGAGGAATAATAATAGGCTCTATAATCATGCTACTGAGTCTATTAGGCAGGTGCTAGAACACATCAAAGAAGCTGTTTGTTTCAGACTGGCTGGTCTGCAAAACATAGCTGCTGGCTTTGTTAATGGAAACTTCTGTAATAATTGGGGTCTTACTGATTCCATGTTTGCTCAAACTTTTTGCTATCGGATAATGAAAAACCTAGTATTTAGTTTGGTATTGATATACAGGAAACTTCATCAAGCATAAAAAAAAAAAGAAAAATCTAGTGTAAGGTTCCTATATTTTGGGGTTTAAAGAAAATAATATGTATGCAAACTTACCTTGTATTATTATTTTCGTAAGGTCATAAAAAAGTAAATTTTACTATTATATCAAAGCTCATCCTAATTCCTCCCTTCTCCTCTCTTCACCAGGCACAAGGAACTGCTCATATCTGCAACCGGTTTACAGAAACATGTCAGGAGAATACAAGCACCATGGTTCTTAAACTTCGAAAGTGAACTTATGCAATGCCTTCAGCTCACCAAGTGACATTTCCTTAGGATTAAATCAAAGGTTAGGTTGAGACTGCAAACTCTTCATTAACATTTTCCTTGCATTACCAACTAGCTTATTTTAAGATGATTTCTCTTCTTCAAGATTAAGTGACTTCAAGTTCAACACTAGGAAAGCACTAAGCATATAACTTGTTGCAAAAGCCAGAGAGGCTTCCAAATACTAGTAGTATGCTCCAAATCCAATGCACAAGACTCTTACATTGTAGATTTTGGAAAGGGATATTTACCCTGTTTTTTTTTTTTCACGTTAACGAAAAAGTTTTTATCATGATTTAAACCCGTAATTTTTAAATCATAAAGATGTAATATTCACAGTTACATCAAAGTTCATCCTCACTTCAAATAACAAATGCAGAAGGAAAATTCTGCACCCATGACCTAATACCAGCAACAAAAAGGAGAAATCAATGTTAGAGAAGCTATGGATGAAGCAAAAAGAAAGCTTCCAATGCAGTGTCCTACTTCTCCATTGTTGCAAGTACAACACTACAATAGCTGGACGTGGACTATTACCTTACTAATCACTAGCAGTTATTCGAATATTCTTGATATTTTTCGTTTTTGTTCCAAAAGAAACCAAAACAATGAAGAGAAAAGAAGAAACTACCGTGACGTTATTATCTGATTCTTATAATCTTTTTCTTCTATAATTAGCACTATTGATTGTTGACCAGGATGGCATAGATTCTTCACCCAATTCCACATTTCCAACTTTGCCAAAGAAGACTATGAAAATTGTTATCATTCAATAAGTTTCTGTCTCTCTGACTATGGCCTCAGGTGACCGAGCAGGACTATTCACATTGGCCATTTCCAGTAGAGTAGATAGAATTTTTATCAGCTATCAATAAGCTGCTGTGTCGTCAAAGAATTGGGTTGTTTATGGCAATAGCCTAACAGCAGTAATGAATAAAGTTTATGAAAAATCTTCTGTTAGACACTTAAATATGTGAAGCTTTGTCAAGTTTCAACTTATCCTTAGCAGAATTAACATGAGATAATTTATCTTAACTAAACTAAGAATAAATTCCATGTAATCACATGCCACATCAGTACGTAGAGAGATGCCAATATCTGCAGGAATTCTTGGAGAGATGATCAGGAAAAACGGTCAACGAACAGGAATTTGTTCTCAGATGCCATCCTTTCTATTGAATGCAAAAGGGAGATATCATCCTCCAAATCATCTTCCACATCATGAATGAAAACAGAATTGTATGTCAAGACTATGATTCTAGCTAGCATTAGATTTGATCTGTAACCTTAAAAATAATAATAATAATAAAAAACAACTTTGGAAGGAAACATTCTTAGGTTTCTTTCAGGCAATGGTGTTGGATGCTTTACCAATGTGATTAAATTCCCAGAATACTGCCTTGATAATGTTGCTTATGTCTTAAATTGTCTTCCTAAGATGCTAAAATTCTTATTCCATCATTGGAACCTTAGATTTTCAGCAAGTATATATCCCCTCTAGATATGACCTAAAAGTTTACTTTTAGTATAACGATAAAGGTTATTTCTTTGTGATTTGAAGTCACGAATTCAAATCACGAGAACAATTTTTCCGTACTTATAAATATTTTAGTATTTTTAAATTTTACAATGTAAGAATTTTATGCATTGAATTTATCATTTATATGATCTTTGAGATATAGATATTCCACTTAATCTCTTCATACCTAATATACTCAGATAAATTGCACATTCAAATTAGTTTGAACAACTTTTTAGACTTTCTGAGAAAATTAAAAAAAAAAATGGAAAAGAAACGAAAACTCCAATGAAAGTCAGAGTATAGCAGCTGGCCAGGTTTCCATTCATCTATGAAACTAGGTGCATAGATTCTGAATTATTGGCTTGTCTCAGAGATGATAAATTACTAGTAGTTGTTATCTTGATCTTGGACACATGAATAATTTGCGTAACCATGTCAATGTTACTCGATTAAGTGGATCAGATAAAGGGAAAATTCGTATTCTTCTGTGGATAGGATCAAAAATGCCTTCTATCTGCTCTTTCCCTCATAGAAATCAGGATTCCAATGTACAATCACTAACGACCTTACCACCATCTTCAAGCATAATTCCCTACTCAGCTTCATTTTCAAGCCAAAACTACATAACCCTAGTATATCTCTTTTGTCAGAACTCAAAGCAAGCGTTTTAACCACATTATAAATCACCATTGGGATTGTTTCTTTAGAGGTCACAGAAAAAAAAAAAAAAAACCATGAAATACAATGAGATTTCCCATTTCAGCCACCCCCAACACATGATAAAATTTGAGTACACTGAAGTTCCATTCAAGTGTGATGGCTGCAAGGAAGTTGGCATAGGCTCACGTTATCAATGTTCCTTATGTGATTTTGATCTCCACATGCACTGTGCCATGCCTTCTAGTTCAATTTCTCACCCTTTCTACACAAAATGTTCCTTTCAGTTCCTCTCAAGGCCTCCTGGTGACACGCCTCGTTACTGCAACGCTTGCGAAAAGGATGTTAACGGCTTCGTTTATCATTGCAACTCATGTGGGTTTGATCTTCATCCCTGCTGTGCAAAGCTACCAATGGTGTTAGATGATGGAGAAGTCAAACTCTATCTGTATAGGAAGGTTAGTGCTCCCTGCCATAGATGTGGGCGTAAAGGAAGGAGCTGGAGTTACCGGTCTGCTTGCAAAAAATATAATTTGCATGTTGCCTGCGTTAGGGAAATGTTAGTGGAGAATTGGCATGAATTATACTTTGGACGTGGTAAAGGTACTAGGAAACTGGAGACTAGAATCCCGAGCTTGAAAAACACTCTTCAAACCCCTCATAACAGGAGTAAAGGCAAGGTGAAGAAATGCTGTGAGATGGCTGGTTTGGCTCTGCAATTTGTCATATCAGCTGTGCTTGGGGATCCGACCACTCTCATTGCTGGGGTTATTGGAACATTGATGTCAAGAGGTTGAGTTTTCAACTGGGGCTTGAACTGTTGTCTGGCTGATGCAATCTAATGTTGGCGACAGTAAAAAGGATACGTATGACTATGAATAAGGGGAGGTCTGTTTTTAAGGGACCCAAAAGGAGGAACAGCCCATATTCCCAAAAGCCGAACCGTCATATGGATGTAGGAATATGAATCTTGGGTTCCATTTATCCGTAGAACTGAGTTTTGATGTACATATTGTTGCACCCTACCTAGTAGATCTGTAGATGTAAACGAACAGAAACGGTTTGTGATGATGCTATATTTTTGTTCGTTTATTAATTTTAAAAAATATTATAAATAAAGTTATCATTTATAATTATTTATTAATCTTAACACACGATTATAAATAAAAGTATAATTTATTTATTTATATTTACGAATAAACATATTTAAAACTTATTCAAGATTTATTTAATATTCATTTGTTATTTAATTATAATAAGTTTTTAAATTACATATTTATTATTAAATTATTATGATATGTAATTAAAAAAATTACATTATATGTTTATGTATTATTTTTTAATTTGACATAATCTATATTAAAATGAATACAATTTTTTTTTTATAATTTTTTAATATTCACCAATATATTTATTTAATATTCATGAATATTTATTTGTGAACATATTTGTTTAATATTTATAAACATGTATTTGTAAATAGTTTTGTTAATATTTATATATAAACTTAAAAAAAAAAACACAAATAATATTACAAAATAGATAACGATCATAAATATAATAATATTTGTTCGATTATCTTGCGTTCATTTTGAGATGCCCCGTGATTTGATTTTTTTTTATTTTTATTTTTGTGTTTGGTACAGCTAAAAGGCAGAAGGAAAGAAAATGACAGAGAAAAAAAAGTGGAAAGAAAACAAATTTTAAAATTGTTTGGTAGAACAAAAAATGAGAAGAAAAAAAAAAAAAGTGAGGGAAATTAGAACATGGTAGGAAAGGGAAATAGCCATGGCCGAAGCTTCAATTATGAAAAAGAGGAGAAAGAAGACAAAGGAAATGAGTGAAATAATTGAGACAGATGTATCATGCAGCATGGGTCCCTAAAGAAAAAGAAACTGTGAAACGTAAAATGAAGAACAAGAGCCAGGATGCTTCCGAGTGGGAAACCATCGCAGCAGTTTTTGCTTGGCGAAGGACTGATCAATGTGTTCCGATATATCGACACCATTTTATGAATGTGTTGAAATTTCCTTTCATATTCAATTACCCAATCTAACGAACGTATGATCTGATTAATTTTAATAAGATTAAAAAAATAAAATAATTATTAAAGATATATATTTTTAATAAAATAATATTAAAATTTACCCAATATTTTGTTTTTTTTTTTTCTGCCCAATTCCCACCGTACTAGTGAGAATCGAGCTTCCAAACCCAGGCTGAATTGGCTCTTTTGGTCAATTCAAAACTTGACATTGTTTTGGTTCAAACAGTTTTTAAAAGTAATAGAGATTATTTTATTTTCAAGATCAAAACATATTATCAACTCATTAATTAAAATTTATAAATCTATTAAATTTTTACATAAATATACGAAAAAATCATCGACTAAACGAAAAATTATAAAGATTCAAATTTGCTTTTTAAAGTTTGAACCTTAACTATATTTGTCAAAGCATTGGCATAATCTTTGCTCTCTGGTGACCTTATAATTGACCGAATCTAAATCCTCACTTTGTTTGGCAGCCAGAAATCTCATACTAATGCATATTTAGATTAGCTTAAGAATATGTAAGATACTATTGGCTAGTGAATCTTGGACTCTTGGTCTTGTGGCATCCTTTGACTTTGCTTTTTCTCTGTCTATATAGAGCTCAATGCCACAATACTTTCCTCTGCTCAGCCTAGTTCTACTCTCCTTTCGTCTACCTTCAAGGCTCTCTGGTTTTCTCTCTAGACAGAGGAAATATTATTAGAATAATGGGTATTTGTGCATCTTGTCAATACACGACAGAGGGTGGAAACCCGAGCTGGCTGCCACCCACGACCAAAATAATATATCCAGATGGAAGGCTTGGAGTATTCAGGCAACCCATCAAAGCCGGTCTTGTTCTCTCCCAGAATCCAAACTGTTTCCTCTGCAACTCAGATCTTATGCATGTAAACTCATGCCTGCCTCAGGTGTCTGAAGATGAAGAACTTCAACTGGAAGAAATTTACTTTCTCATGCCACTGTCTAAATCTCAAGCAACACTTTCTCTTCAAGAATTATGTTCACTTGCCATTAAGGCCAGTGTAGCACTATCTCATTTGGACAAGGTTTACTCTTCACTAAATTTTTGCAACTCTCGGATCAAAAAGATGCAGGATTCATTGCAGCAGCTTGGTAATGAACGATGTTGTAAAGTTCCCATTGGATTCAACATCACTGGAATCAATTCCTCTGGGAAGACAGGCAACCCAAAAATTGTCTTCTAAATCCTAGAATTTTTCTCACATTGTCATCTTAGTCTGTGCTTGCTAGAGTTCAAATTTAGAAAATTACTGTATTGATGCATGGAACAGTTGCCATATTGGTGACAACACTTCAAAGGGTTGTTAAAGCTTAGGAATTGGAAGAGAAAATTATACTAAAACAAAACTTATTATAAATAGGCCCGTTTATTTTTAAATTGATAGTCGCTTATCATGAACACCAGTTTACATGTATAATATATGCAGCAGAATATCTGATACAATCTTTCTCTAGATTCAGAAACAGATTCATATATATATTGAATCCAATTTATTAAGTACTTAAGTAGGAATTTGTAAATCAAGAAGCTTGAGAGCAGGCCTTCATTTCTGTCTTAATGGCTGCAACCAAGCGATCATAAGCTTCACCCCATGCATTTTTCATCTCTGCTGACCACATTTCTGGAACTGCTTCTTTTATGGTCTCCAAAAGAGCAAATTTCGTGACCTGAAAGGGCTTTGCTAGCTATAAGATATCAATAATTCTTATTTGCACAATTCTGGTCATTTGAATATAGAGCCTTGAACCTTGATTTTGAACTGATTACATGAAAACATACCTCAAAATGTTCATCAACTACGCCATATTTGAAGTGGACAGCTCCTAGTTTCTTCAAACTTGATTCTCTCACAGTAACTTTGCCTGCTTTACGGAGTTGAACTGCAGATTCACATGTCTGCAAGACCAACATGTGAAGAACCCATCAGAGAATATGTAATATGGAATAAGATTCCTCCTAGAATTCTTACATTATTGTTCAAGGAATCGAGTTTCTAGTTATTTTTAGACTTTTGACAAAAGCAACATAATCGTTAGTTAGTTGCAAACAGCGTACCATAACAAAGACAGACATGGCATGGTGCTTGAGTTTTGGGTTTTGCTCCAGAGGAACATTTGAGTCTCTCAAGAATGAGAACAGCTTCTGGGCTGACGGTGCAATCTCAAAAATCCTTCCCATTCAATGCAAATCAATCTTACTTAATCCGAAACAAGTGAAAACAAAGAAATTACGAGAAGAATAACTTACTTCAAGAAGAATTTAAGGCCCAATTCTGCTGCATTCTTCTTCATTGCACTCCATGATTTGACCACCAGAGCTTCTCGCTCTTCAGTGAAAACTTTACCTTCATGGGTAGTCATCGCTCTTTAATAACCCTGGGATTTAATTAGCGCAGATATTGATTTCTGATTTGTATTACGGTGCTAATGCCAATCTTGAACAATGTTTATATAACAAACGCTGTGGAGATAAGATTAACTCTTCAAGGCACTGGGGAGCCATTTTTGCTGGTCACCATAAGATGTCACCAGCTACGACATGTTTCAAAACCAGGGGCTAGCCATGGCTCACAGAACATTGTTTTGGTTACATGACTTTCGGACATGATGGGTTTGACCATTAGATAAGTGTCCTAAATTGAATCTTTCTTCAACACAAATAAATAAAAATGTTGACAAGCGTGTTTTCTTGCATGGGTTGACCTCTCGTAAAAAAGATTTGGTTTTCACTTTTCAATCTTCAAAGTAAAGTTTCAAAAGGATCATTAGTGATGTTTATTACTGCAGGAAACCATTCAAAATTTGCTTGAGCATAGACAAGAATTGTTCTGTCTGAGAAACTATAGGTGTTCCAGCAGATTCGGAACTCCATAACCTGGTTTAGTAAATCTGTCACTGGCACAGAATGCAGCCATTTTGCTTCAAACCAAAAGCCGCTAATGTAAAACTTCATTACACCTAATTGGCAATAAAAGTAGAGTAATACAAACATTGGACAGTAATATCAAATTATCCGCACCCATAATTTACATCAGGCTTGGCAACAATGGACTCAAATGGTACTTCAACCCTCTCTTTTACCATGCATCGAGCTTCTCCGCCCTCCATCACAAGGACTTTCCCAGGTGGACATTGAACAGTGGAACTCTTCTCTTCAGTTGAACGGTGCTGAGGCATGTCCAAAGACTTGAGAGGGATGCCTTTCCCAAGGTTTGGAACAAAATTGGACAAGCTTAATATGTATACTAAACCAACAAGGGGAAGCACTGTCTTGACTGCTGAACTTATGAAGTAGCCCAATCCTTTCCTCAAGTTTCTGGATTCGTCTTGCTTCTTATTCTCCTGAAGTCCGTTCAGGTTCTTTGCTTCATTTCTTGGGTCACCAGAGATAACTCCTTTTGGCAAAGACTTGTTTGTTGACTGTAAGTGTGACAAATAGCCGTTGTCCAAAACCAAGGATAGTGGGGGCCGACTTGGGTACGGCGGAAGGAGGAGATCATAGTTGTTCTCCACTGTTTTACTAACAAAAGCAGCAGCCTCAAGAATCACTTCCAAGTCCTTCCCTTGATATTCTTCAAGCTTCTCCGAGAGTATTCTCCGGCTACAATCAATCTCAACAAGGGCGACTTCCTTTTCATACCGTTGCTGATGTTGCAGATTCTGGTAAGTGAAGAAAACTAAATTTCTGAACCATTCAAATCATAAGGATGTCTACTCTACTTTTGTTAATTTTTTAAGAATATGGTTTTAACACAAACATCTATTTTTCTAGACATAACCTTTTTATGCATGCAAAGACATAATGAAAATGGTTAAGTTCATTGGAATAGCATCCAAAAAGTTAGTGAAGAAAGGAAAAGACTACCAACAGATGCTTTTAATTCTTGGAAGTTCAACCTTCCTCGAGTAACTTCAGACAGAAATGTGTTACTCTGCCCCCATTCCAGAAAAACAAGCAAAAGGAGATGTCTATATTGTTAAACCTAGATGTCTTTAATCTTGAACGTGTTTAAGTGCTACACTCGCAAATCAGAGGATGCAGCCATAATAAAAAAGAATGACTTTAATCTTCAATGAGTTTTCCAGACTACTCTTCACACATAGCCCTGGATAAACTAATTAATAGGAAAATTGCCTTCTCAAACTCTTTCTATTTTCTAAAAGTTCAAGCAGTCCACAAAATCATTGTTGTCACATACAGCCAGTCTCAAGTCACTACAAAAAATGGCTAAACCGCAGGCAAGTATGTGCAGTATAATCATATAGTAGAAATAACAGCTTTTCACAATCCTAAGTACTGATAAACTAGCTCCAACTTCCTGAACCTAGTTTCCAAAGGCTTTCTTAAAGATACTCCAGAGCAGATGTCTATGGCAGTGCTGATGGTGTTGTTGAAATGGTAATTACTAATTTGTGAAATTGGTCCGACTACACGTAAACAACCACTATCAAAAGAATACGATTCGGGGAAGTTGTATATGGTGGAAATGATTGGATTCAATCAGATACAGAAACTGAACTTGACAAATTCTGACACTGTTTGTTTAGTTTTACCATGACTAGACAATCTAAAAGAGCCACAAAAAATCCAACCATCTTCCTTCCATTTTGTATTACTTAAACTAAGGATCAAAGTACAATTAATTGACAAAATACTAGACCATTAGGTAAAAAATCTATAAATAGGTAGAAACATCAAAACCAAGCTTATCTCTAACTCAACAAATGTAAGGCAATCCAGCCAGTATCTTAGACTTGATTTAATATCAGTCAGGAAAAAAGAAATGCATTTCAGACGATCATCATTAACCATTTATATTATAGCTAATGACTTGTGAAAGATTATAACAAGGCTTAGCTTTACCCCAAAGATTTGTTACTTATGTCCCATAATACAAAAACTGTGCCTTGAAATTAAGGATCCCATGGGTAATTTTCTTTTAGTTTCCCATTTAGTTTCGCATATTTCCATGCATACATGTCAACAAAAATGTTAAAACAATGAAACAAAATCAGGGTTTTTGAAGGGCTTCAAGTTTATAACAAAAAAACACCATGTTTAACAAAATGGGGAGAGAAAAGGCAAAGACTTTTGAACTCACAAACCTGTAAAGCAACGAGCTGGGATTCAAGGGATTCAAGAGCATCTCGTATATCCAAGAGCTTCTCTGTTTCTTCTTCTTCTTCTTCTTCTTCTTCCTCTTCTTCAGTCAGACTTCGATGAAAATGAGTGATTTTGTCTCCATTAAAGCTACCCAATTTATCAGTTGGTTCCTCTTCTTGTTTTCCTGGGCTTTGTTTCCTTGGAGAAGAGGGCTTGCTGGCGGTGGCTTTTTCGATGCAATTGCTGATTTTCAGCCTCAGCTCCGTAGCCTTTGCTAATGCTAACCCTACTCCCTCATCCTCCATTTTCTTTCCCCCCTCCTCTCTCCCCTTTATTTCTTCCTTTTCCTGTTTTCCTCTTGTGTTTATCACAAGTCAAAATCAGCAACAAAAGAGAAAAATAAGAGAGACGAAAATGGGATTTGTTAGTTAATACTTGACAGAGCTGATTGATGGGAGTTTGAAAGGAGTGGGACTTTTTTCTTTTTAATAAAGTATTTCATTAATTCAAAGAGGCAATTACTAATTAAAATATACAAAAAGAAGGAATTGTGAAACTTCCTTTCAAAGGATTGATGTGAAGAAGTTGCCAAAATAGCTTTGGGGCTCTGATGCACGAGTGATTTCAGTGAGCTCTTGGTCAGTAAATGGATGGGTTTGGATCTTTCATCTTTAATTCGGCTCGCCCGAAATCCAAATGACACCTTTCATTTTTTTTTTTAATTAAATAGGTAAATCAGTCTAATTATAAATAAAATTTTTAAGTTTAATTTGTTGATTATTTGAATTTTTGTTATTTTCAAATCAAAGGTAGATTATTCAAATATAATTTGAATATATTAATATTCAAACTGAACAATTCATCAACTTGATTAAATTATTTTTATATTTTATTATTAATTTATTATAAAAATATTAAATCAAACTTGGTTAAATCCCTCAGACTTGGGGTTTTAACCAATGCCCCAAAAGCAGTTCACCAGAGCAAACTCCAACCTCAATTTTTCAGACGAGATTATGTGGGCTCTGCAGCCTATGGTTCACGTGGTACGCATGTGACTGGTGAAAGTAGTCATTTTCTGTTTTATTTTCTTTTTATAAAACAATACTTTTTCCATTTTCTTCTCTTCCTATATAAGTCCTTTGGGATTTTGAATTCATTCACCATAGACGATGCTACATACTATTAGAAATGGTGTATATGTATAATAAATTGGAGTCTTGAATCCTGTCTTTTAATAATTGGATTCTGACTTTGTTCAGTACAACAAAAATCTTTGACTAAAAGAAAAAAATGCAAAGGCTCTTTTTATAGTAACAAACACCCACCCTGTTTCATGGTTTGGGAATTTTATACCTTTCTGTATTAGAGTTGGAAGAAACTGAATCAGTGAAGTATGAGTGTGAACTATCAAGATGATTGTATAATATCATACACAATGTGCATACAGGGATTCCACCTTGTCAATGGAGTAATCAGTGATCAAACTTAAGTCAAAGAGCAAATGAGCTTAAAGGTTAGAAAACAAGAACAGTCTGCTAGTAAGTGATGAACTTATGCTTTGATCCCTCCAACTGGCTGTTTATAGCATTGCCAGAAATACAATTTAAACAAAGATCCAATCAAACTCCATAGTCACTAAAACATGTACAGATTTAAAAGAGATCGACCTTTGCACCACATGAATCTCAGGAAGTGAATTTACATATGTGCGGAAGGCCAACTTAAGGCTTATATACAGTGAATGGATTTTCAATTCACAGAACTTTGAAAGATGAAAGAACCCATGGAATTCCAGAATTACTCTTCCAGGATACCTCTTATGTAGAAAGGAAGCACTAAGTGTGGGGGCCAAAAAAAGAATCTAAGCAGGGAAAGTAAAGCATTTGAGTGGTGCAAGATCCATAAATGATCAAATCCCATAGACAAAATGAGGGTCTCCTGTTAAATCTGTACATCTGTACTTATCTAGAAAAAGCCTATCAGAGATCAATTCCGATCGAGAATTTCTGCTGGCAAGTTCAGATCTAAGAATCCACCTCCATAACCCTCCTTTTTAGGTTGCTTCTTGGATGGGCAAACACTGTCATCTGAACTCTCAAAGCTGCAAGGTCGATCACGCTTGCCTAAAGTTCTATGTGTCAGTAAGATCTCTACAACATATAAGAATTTAAATAAATCTCCAAAATCTGTGTGTGTGTGTGTTGATCTCCAAAAAGTGAAGTGCACATACCACTAGTGCCACAGTCAGAGGGAAGGCATTTATCAGTAGTAGTGCTGGCTTTACTATTCCAACAGACAGCAAGCTCTGATGCTTTCTCAATGCCCTTAGATTTGTATGGGGCTATATTATGGGTATTAAGTTGGAGAGAACCCAATAAATCATTCTCAATGCATTGATACCTGCAGCCATAGTCTCAGTGGTTGAACTTAAAAACACTATCATAAACATCAATTACTCATTTATATAATAGCTATACTTACATTTTCTCACAAAGTTTATCAATGATAGCAGAAAGATTGATCACTTGCATTCGTATCTCCATAACTTTATCATCAGTATATTGATCAAAGGGCTCTTCCAAAAACTTAGAGAGTTTCTCAACATTTGCCTCAAGTTGCTGCTGCTGATCCTCAAATAGATGCTGTTTTATTTCCCTTTCCTCCTCTGTCATCTCATCCTTGAATAATTCTTCTCCAAACATGTAAAAGGCAAATGGGTATGAATATGAAAGGACCCGCCTTGATCTGAAAAGTCTACAGAGTCCATTAGTTACCCAGCTGAAATCTCTAAGCCTTGATTCCCTCTCTTCTGAAATTGATACCTTCTCCAGTATAGTTTCCTTGAGTTTACTCTCAAGCTTAAAGGAATCTGAATGAGCTTTATACCGGATGTGATAGTGCATATATCGATAGAGATCTCGCTTGGCTCGTTCAGTCTTTTTCTCACGGTCTTCTTTGTAGCGACCACAGCTGTGACCAGCAATTCTTGACCAAGTATGGTCCCGCCCAGTAGCTCCACCACACAGCCAACTGCATCAGTTGGAAAAGAGAGAAATGTGATAAAAAGTAGAATCTCAAGTAATTCATATTCAACACTGCGCAAATCATGCAAACAGCCAAACAATACCAGTACTTAGTCCCATATTATTAAAAATAAATAAATTAACACAGGAAAGAGGACAAACAAGTCACTAAGTTCAAAAGCTGTTATTTGAAATGAACATTTGTGCCAGAACCAAAAACTTAATTCTTGAGAAGTAATTGTCACAAAATTGAGATTAAGACGGCTTTCAAAAAATTTGCAAATTGTAATTACTATAAAAGGAAATCCTCACCAAAATGCTTGTCCACAGATACAGCTCACAAGATTACATCCACCATTCTTCTCCACAGGTTTGTGACACTTCGGACAGGGCTTTGTATGAACAGTGATCCAGTTTACTGTTTCTGATTCATCTCGGCACTTCTTGGTCCAAAGCTCCCACATCATACATGAACATGGCGAGTGTGCTTCTGACAAGCAACTGAAACAAAACTGTACACCACAAGAACACTCTACCTCACAAAATTCATCATCCTCAACGCGTATTGCATTTCCACAATGAGGAGTACTAGGGCACCATTTAACCATCCTATTATCTTCAATGTATGACTCAAGAAGAAAACGATCAAATTTCTCCGCTAGATCAGGATGACTTCTACGAACTAGATTTCTAACAACAGCTTCATCACAAATAGCATTGCACTTGTGTGCCATGCACCTAATGCGCCTACTTTGACCCTCATTTATTTTCACAACAAAATGCTCCGTCCAACCTGGAAAAAGAAGAGGGAAATAAATCAACTCAAAACACTAAAACATGCAAGCTGTTACAAGTTCGATAACTTTGTGCACACATCCTCAAAATTGACGTGTCCTGAGTTGATTGCTAAGGGTCAATTTCAAGATTTCTCAGCGTTGTTTACATGCTGATCCTATGTGGTCAGGTGATATGTACGAATGCTTCAATAAGAAACTTGCAGTCTGAGGGTGCTTACAGTCATTGCAAAAGGCATGGCCGCACTCCATTTTCGTCATATTATCACAAGGTAACTCCTCTATGCATATGTCACACATTGCAGTAGATGAAGATGACACTTGTGTTCCTGTATCCTCACTCTCAACAACAGAAACGCCTGCTTCAGAAAACAAGTCTGCTTTTCCCTTCTCCACAAGTACGGCAAGCAACTTTTCAACATCCCATCGATAATGGATTAATAATGTCCGAGCATGGTGCTCCCTAAGAGATAGCATGTCCATTACTCTCCGCAAATCTTCCCTCTACCCATAAAACCAAAACAGTCAATTGAACCCTATAAAATAAAACATACATGCAAGGGAAACCTGAAAAGGGAAAGGAGATAAATTTTTACCTGTGCAGCTAAAAGTGATTCTTTTGTAATAACCTGCGTAATGCAAAAGGGTCACAAAAAAAGAATGCCCATTCTTCAAATTAAGCATAAATAGGGGACAAAAAGAAGAGAAACTAGTAATTATGAATCCAGTTCTTCTTTACTGGGTTTTCCCATTAAGATTAAAGCTTAAATTTTTCAGGGGGAAAAGTTTCAATGCACAGAACGCCATTTAGCATAACAAAAGCACAAAGAACAAGTAAGAGGTTATGCACATGAAATAGAAAAAAAAAATCATCAAATTCGATGACCAGCAGCTCCTCTGCCTATGAAATTAAAGAATTCCCTAATGAGCACGCAAAAACCACACCCCCACAATAGAACCTGAAAGCTGCTTCAAATTACTCTAACCTCTCAAAATCCACAAACCCAGAAAGGAATAATAAAATAAAACATTGATATTTCAAACATTTACCAGCACTCCACAACTAATTCAAACCCCAAAACCCTCTTCAAAAAAATAAAAGGAAAGGCGAAAAAAACCCAGCTGTACACCCTAAAAATAAACCAAAAACAAAGAATCGGGAAATCAATGACAATTAAAACAAGAATTGAACTTCGAAGAAGCCAAAAGAAAGAGCGAAACAAAATTTGACCTTGGTCGTGGGACCCTTTGAAGGGGCCCAGAAATCGGAGTCCTCATTCTCGAGACCGTCGAGAGAATCTGGATCGGACGAATAGTAGCAAGCCTCATCGCTGCTCCCGCAATCCTCCATCGACCGATCGATCAATCAAAACAATCCCAATTTATTTATTTACTTATTTATTATAATTATTGTTGTTCTCGTTATAATATCTCAAAACCCAAAAAATTACTTTTAAAGCAAATTTCTGTAACGATCATAAGCAATCATTTATAAAAATGAATATGTTAAAAATTGTGAACCCATCAGTGAACAATGAAACGATTCCGGCTAGAATTTTACACTTTATTTTCTATTTGCCGGCGAAGAGTGTAAGAGAAGAAGAAGAATACGACGAAGCCGAAGAAGCTTTCCAATGGAAAACGAAGTTTGCAAGATACAACCAATAAAAAATACTATTTTTTCCTTTTTTTTTTAATTTATATTTAAAAAATTGTGTGAGCGAGAGAAAGAAATAGAGGCAGTGGTGAGGAAGAAGTGAAGATGCTTGCTACTGCAGCAATAAATGTACACTTATTCTAATAGTTTACCAGGGTGAGTGGGTTTAATTAATCAATAATTATATGATATTTTAATAAAATTATTAGACTCTATGATTTAATTTCTAATAGTTTTAATTAAAATAGCATCTAGAAAATAAGATTTTTTTTTTATATCTCATTAACTATCATTTATAAATTGAATTTACCTTTTTTTCTTTTTTATCACTCATTTTTAAAATGAAAAATAATAACTAATATTCGCATATTTATTTTCTTATAAATTATAATCTAAAACATAAAAAAGAATATCCGAAAAAAGAAATTCGAGATTTACAAATATAACGGCACGGAAAGCAATCGTAAGCAAATCCTAAGATGAAATGAATGACAAATCTAAACTAACCGACTTAGACACCACGTGCGTTGCACGTGATCATCCGATCCTTTGAATCCTCTGCTTTGTCTGAAAATCGCCAAACCTCCAAAGCTCCAAGCGATATCTCTGCTTCTCGAAACCTTCCTTTTCATCTCCTTTCGCGCCGGACCTCTCGCTGTTCTCCCTTCCATTCAACTTCCAAAGCCACTTCCCACGAACCGTAGAACCCTTTCCTCTGTTTTCGCTTCCACTTTTCCATCTCCTTCTTCACCTTCCCTTTCCTCTGAGACTCCCAAGACCGTGACCCCAGTAGCGCCTCTCAAGGACTCTCAGCGTTGGGTCTCTCGCACTGCCTTTTGTAGTGATTTATCAAACGGTGGTGTGGATTTCGGGGTCCGACTTTGCGGGTGGGTCGCTCTCCGGCGGATCCATGGTGAACTCGCCTTTCTTAATCTCAGAGACCACACTGGCATTGTCCAGGTATTCACTTAAACTTGCAACTTTAAAGCTGGTCTTGATGGTTTTTATTATTCTTTTAGGGGAGATAGAGAGAATTCCAGCATTAGCATCTAGTTTGAGTCTAACAAGAGAATAATTCTTGAGACAATGCTCTGCAGGGCCAGCTGATCGGATCTTGTTTGCAGTGGGCTATCATACATCCGCCAATGAACTAGGTTTGGTTGACTATGTAACATACTGAGGAGTCTTCTATCTTGAAATATATATGGTTGTTGCTTTCTTATTATTTTCTCTAACTTAAGCTTTTTTTTCAATTCTGAAATGCAGTCCAGGCATTCAGATTTATGGGTGACTGATTTCCCAATGTCTGAGTGGAATAATTCAGAGCAGGTTCTTGAGGTATGTCTCATGCTCTTGTTATCTCTGTAGTAATTCTAGTGAAATAATTAATATATATTTTATGCTTCCAGAAAATATATATATATATATATATATATATCATTGTTGTCTTACGTAGGTCCCTATGATAGTAGCTATTAGCTGCAGTGTGTGGTTTTCTCAGTTATTCTTAAGGAATTAACAGATTAGCTGAATTTCAAGATTTATTTTTTTCTTAGTATTATAGTTCCTGCTGTCATCTCAAATAAAAAGTAAATACTTCAAAATTTTGATTTTATCATTTCTCTATTTTTCTTCTTGTTTTCACATTCATGCTTAGACAACACACGGTGGAAGCTTTAGCATGTTGATGTATATGGAAGTTTTAGTTTGTTAAATTTATATATGTGGAAGTTTTAGTTTGTTAAATACTATATTGCTTCTTGCATTCGCCTGTTGTTGAAAATTTTGTTATCTTGTAGGCCTTGCATCGTCCATTTACTGCACCAAACCCTGAAGACATGGAAGATCTTTCTTCTGCACGTGCCCTTGCTTATTGCATGGTTTACAAAGGAGTTGAGGTATTTATATTGTTTGCTTTCTAGAAGTTCTAAGGATAAAGATTTGGTCGACCAGCAGAAAGTATTGGAAATTATTGTCATCTCTCCTGAACAAGTGAGGAGAACCTTGACCTATTAAAAAATAACCTCGATTATTGTTTGTACTGTTTGACTGGAGAATTCGTGTCTGTTACACATCTTCCTATTGAGTTGTTGCCTAGAAAACCAAGGTCGGGTTGGTTCTTTTATCTAACTAGTTGTCAATTTGATGTCTGACCACACACAAAACTGGCCTAAAGAAACATAAATATCATAAAGGAACATAATAAACCGGAATACTTATAAATCTTAGAAACACATAGATTAATTTGTTTGAGTTCCCTGTACTGTCCAAATAATGGTTTTATGTTACTTATTTAGACGCTGAAGATAAGGTTGGCTAACTGTTGGAAGCTTTAGACGTGGGTGCACCTCCACATGGTATGACATGCCTGGACCACAAAACTATGACTTCTATTTAGAATTGAAAAGATTCCAACTTTATCTATTTTTCTGCTGCAGGGGGAATTGCTTACGGTTTGGATAGATTGGTAATGTTACTAGCAAAGGCAAATTCTATCAGAGATGTCATTGCTTTCCCAAAGACAAGTAGTTCTCAGTGTGCTCTCACTCGGCGCCATCAAAAGTGGAAATCCAACAGTTGGAAGATCTCTCACGGCAGACTCAATAGTTTCTTGATTTGCCTGTCTACTTGGAAAACCAAATAGGTTGCTAATATCCCTTTTCATTGTCCTTTTTGTGATTTCCTTCGTTAAATTGTGCTTTTTCCATAGTTGATGTCACCTGTTAAAAGTTGGAATTTTCTGATTTGTATACATCTGATTCAATAAAGATTCAGTCTTGATCACCTAATTGCAAAACCCCCTTTTCAAAGACTGGAATTTTCTGAAATGGTAATTGTCTCCTGGATGCTCCACATCCCTTCCTTTGGAAACAAATCTACAAGTGAATTTGACCGTGCCTGTTGGGAAAAGATTCAATAACAAATTCAAATGTTGAAACAGATAGGAAATCCGTAATATATATGTACGTGGTCACTCCTAGTCTAAAGTTTAGGAATTCCCTGTTATTTTCTCTTTCAAATATACCAAAATATAACTTATGCTAATCTTGACTGCATGTCTGCTGCATATATAATAGAAACCAGCCGAGTTCGTTCATAATTATGTGAACCTTCAATGCAAGAAAATGCTTAACCTAGACATTTTACTCTTGAAATAGATTGCCAATGGCAATGCACTAACTGATTCATGAGGTGAATGAAATAGAGCTTTAGACATCCGGTCCTATTCCAGAATCAAGATCCTAGGAATATGTATTCTAGCAGAACCGCAGGCATAATTTTCAGTCTTGATCACTTGCAGTAAACTTGAACCAAATTATAATTGAGAATCCACTTGATTACAGCAGATTATCAGAAGTTGGCTTCTTTCATGATCAGCAACTTCATTGTAACACGACACCGACGCCATACCCTTCTTCACAAGAAATTATGGCAAGAAAATTACCCAGAAATGTCTGAGTTGTATTGCCATGAAATGGACAAGGGTGTAACGTACCAATGAAGAGTACGTAGCATTACATGTTTATTATCTGAGATGTTAATTCCATATAAATAAAACCGAAAAGAGATTCTGAAAGTTACCAAACCAGTATATAATTTAATTCAAGCAAAGCACAGCACAAACACAGTAAATTCTGGACAGCTCAAAGTGCTAAATATCTAATCCTTGATGCACATGATATAAATACTTACTCTTTTCCCCTCTATGAATTGCCATTCCTGCTCCAAAGCCCCCCTCACTGTCTCTACTGTGGAGTTTATTTTCTTTCGTTTTCTGGTTTTCGAGATGGAGAAGAAGAGTTTAGGTCGCCAAAGGGTTCAGATGGTGAAAATGAAGAAAGATAGCAATCTCCAAGTAACCTTCTCGAAGCGTCGGTCTGGTCTTTTCAAAAAGGCTAGTGAACTTTGCACTCTTTGTGGTGCTGAGATTGCCATCGTTGTCTTCTCGCCTGGGAAGAAGGTATTCTCCTTTGGCCACCCTGAACTTGGAAATGTTATTGATCGTTATCTCAGTTGCAGCCCTCCCGAGACTTCACGAACCATGCAGCTCATTGAGGTTCACCGTAATGCTAACGTCCGCGAACTCAACATGCAGCTTACTGAGGTTTGATTGGAATTGGAGACTGATTTTTACTCTCTTTTTTTCCTTTTAGTTATTGAATATAAGAGGTTAAATTCTTCTTTTCTGAAGCAACTTAAACAAGTTTTCTGTATTAGATGGTCTGTCAATTAGAAGCAGAAAAACTGCGTGGTGAAGAGCTTAACCAAATAAGGAAAGCAAGCCAAAACCGATATTGGTGGGAGGCCCCAATCGAGGAACTTAGTCTGCCACAACTCCAACAACTGAAATCTGCCTTGGAGGAGTTGAAAAAGACCGTGACAAAGCAAGCAGAGAAGCTTCTTATTCAGAATACAAATCCCCAGCAGTTCTTCATAGGGAGTTCCAGCGCAGGGGTGCTTCCTGATTACGAGACAAAGAACATTGCATTCGATGCAAATATGATGCCTCAGGGATACAGTGCTCCAAATATGATACCTCTGGAATACAACCCAAATCCTGAAGGATACAATCCAAACCCATACAATCCAAATCCTAAGGGATACAATCCTGCAGGTCCTCCAGGATTTGGACGTGGGTTTTTCTAGTTAGTTCAGTTGCTTTGTGTTGAATAAACAAAGAATTGTAGCCACTGTGTGTAAGTTTTCTGTATTTTGGCCTCTAAGTTGATTTTTGATGTGTAAATTTAGTTTGGCTCAGGACTGTAATCTCTGTTAGACTGAGATGGTTATGTTATAATAAGAGGAAATTGTTTTGATTTAACACTTGTTTTTCTTTTCCTGCGTCCCTGTTGTTTAATAAGAGGTCAAAGATTAAGTCATGGAAACAGTTTTTTGGTTAATGCGGATAAAAAATTATATACATATGATACTCTTCAGATCTCACAATATGATAATCTTAATTGATTTTTTGCGAATCAAACCGTATATATTTGTTTGGTCCAAACCTTTAGCTTTCGTAACTTTTCTTAATCGCTCGGCTTTCTTATGTTCAAATTACATCCCAGACAGTTCTAATGAAAAGGAGAAAACTCCCCATGTTAAATTGCAGATATATTGTTCTTGCCTGATCATGAAATTATGACATTCACAACATTAACCTCAGATTATAATAAGGTTATTCTATAACTGGCTGTCTAATTTAGTTTCTAATTGGTCAGAGCCAGCTTTGCATCAGCAGGCAAAAGGATAAGAATTAACATTATTATTTTTAAATAGCTCCTGAAAAGGTAAAACCAAAACATATTTTCATCCCATATATGGCATTTCCAGTCATTGTTTCTTTGTTGGCAGAGGAGAATCTATTGTAATTCTAGCATGAATTTTATCCACATATATGGTATGAACTGATTATAGAATAAGGTGAATGTTGGTGTTGTTCCTGGGATCATTTGAAACTAATTGTAGTCTAAACTGCCGGCATCTTGTGTATATCCATAATGATAAACTTTTTGATCTCGAAATTATTCTAATTGATTCTTGTAACTCTTTTAAAAAATAATTTTCAATAAATTTGAAATTCAACTAAATAATTACGATCTTTCTCTTATCATTCAGTTGCGATTTTCATTGTATAATATAATATTGATAATAAAAAACTTGCCTTAGATGCTAATGGCATTTCAGGTACTATAATTATGTGGACGGGTTCATTTCCAAATGTTATATGCTGGATGATTTTTACAAGCTTCTTCCATATATAAATAAGTGATTAAGATTCGTTCATATTTATAACTTTTAAAAATTTATTAAAAATGTGTGACAACTAAATTATCGTTCAATTTGATAGTAAAATTAACTAATTAGTTAGTTGATGCTTGAGATTAATATAATGTAAATTAATGTAAAATACAATTAATAAATTCGTTGGTGTCTTTTGAAGGAATAAATGTTGAATTCCTAGAAAGTAATATTGAAAATGAAAACGTAACTAAAAGCCCATGAATGTGCTTCCAAGATGATCAAATGCACATTTTATAATGCCAGTTGCCAACCAATATATACAATTAGTTTCACAGTAATTCTACATAAAGACTAAAGATTCTGGTAACCTCCAAAATCAGGATTAATCATACAAGTAATTTAGTGCTAAATATAGCTTAGGATGACAATAAACTTGATTAGTAACATATAAGGGAAACAACTCTATAAATACCCTCCACGTTTCTCCTTTTCCACATCCAAATAACCAGTGTTTGATACTTGTTTTCAGTCTGTTCAATTTTCAGTTCTTCCTTTGATTTTGTTCATCATGACCAAGAATTCTAACATGGGTCGCCAGAAGATCAAAATGGTGAAAATAGAAAAGAAGAATCATCTGCAAGTAACATTCTCTAAGCGTCGTGCTGGACTTTTTAAGAAAGCTAGTGAACTTTGCATACTTTGTGGCGTTGATGTTGCAGTACTTGTCTTCTCTCCCGCCAAGAAGGTTTTTTCTTTCGGATATCCTCATGTTGAATCTATCATTGATCGCTTTCTCAGTACTCGAAAGCCTTCTCTGCAAAACACTACTGCTCACCAGCGGGTTGAAGCACACCGAAATGCTCATATCCATGAGCTGAACATCCAATTAACTCAGCTTCTTGAACATCTAGAAATTGAGAAAAAAAGGGGAGAAGCGCTTGATAAGATCAGAAAAGCTGGCCAGAAACAGTGTTGGTGGCAGGCTCCTGTTGATGAACTTGGATCAAATGAGTTAGAACAACTGAGAATCGCACTTGAAGAGCTAAAGAAGAATGTAGCAAAGCAAGCCGACAAAGTTTTGTTTCAGTCTGCTAATAATCATTGGCAATTTCTAGCAGTCAACGATGGTATTAAACGACATTTTAATCCTTTTGATCAGAACAAAGTCATGAATGAGATGATCAATCTCAACTGCAGTGTGACTGATTATCAACATCAAGCGTATGGCTATGGCATTGGTGGTGATCAGCTGTTTTAAGTTTCTCATTATCTTTTATTTCGACAGTTACAAGCTAATAACTTCACTGTTATCAAATAGCTTTGTACTGATTGTTCTTTATGATCTATAATTTATGATTTTAAAGTATCAATATAATAACAGTTTTTGGAGGAATTAATAATGTTTCATTTATTTGTATCTTTATGTTGATCAGAAGAAAGCAAACAAGGGAACTTTAACCAGTCTTACTCAGATTTTTCTCTTGATTCACTATGAATAAGGGTGATTTTTTTAAGCAATCTTTTGATTGAGTAATTAAGATTTGTAACATTCTTTGAAGTTCAACCAACTTCAACTCCACCCTTAATTATTAAAAAAATATAAATTAATTTAGATTTAAGAGAATTAAATAATTATTTTAATTTTAGATTTATCAGAATTAAATAAGTATATTTTATTGTTATGGTACAAAAAAAAACGGAGAATGGAGCTCTCCATATAATCTTTCGAATAACTTTAAAATGCAGTTAATTAACCCCATTCTACCGAAAAAACTTTGAGTTGTAGATAGCTAATTCATTGAAATAGTAAGTTATTCTGGTTTGGTTGAAATAAAACTCGAATTTTGTTAGATTATATAAGTTCTTAAAAATAAAAATTAATAAAAAAATTTAAATTATTTTTAGAGGTTTGTCTATTTTTTTTTTTTTTATAATTGAGAATTGAAAGTTGAAATTATTTAAGTTTGAATTCAAAATTTATAATATAATATAATTTTTTTATTCAGTACAAATTTATTAATAAATATATATATTTTAAAATTTTATTCATTAATATGGTGATATTACGGCGTCAAATATAAACCAATGGCTGCTTGGAGTCTAAACCCTAAATACAATAAAAAAATAAAAACATCCGAATTCTCTGTACCCTTATTAGTTATTACAATGGCTGCTCTAAAACAGGTTAACAAAAACAGAAGCAGCAGCAACACCATCAAGGCAACGAGAGGCCGGCAGAAGATTCAGATAAAGAAGCTTGAAAATGAAAGCAGCCGCCAAGTCACTTTCTCAAAGCGCCGCACTGGTCTATTCAAGAAAGCTAGTGAACTTTGCGTTTTATGTGGTATAAACATAGGCATCATCGTCTTCTCTCCCAAGGGAAAACCTTTCTGCTTCGGCCACCCTAACATTGACACAATCTTGGATCGTTACCTTAGTGGAAACCCGGGTTCGGACGAGGAGGATGATTCAGCCACCTACGACACACTATGTTTCGAAGAGTTTAATGAGGAGTGCCAGGAGGCATTGCAGAAGCTACGGGAAGAGAAGAAACGAAGCAAAGAGATTGAAGAAGAGAAAGAAGGGAAGAGAAGCAAGGGAGAGTTTTGGTGGGATGAGCCTATTGATAATATGGAGATTGAAGAGCTTGAGGTGTACCTTAAAGCCATGGAAGAGTTGAGAAATAATGTGGAGAAAAAGTCTGATGAACCGATGGGGGATTGTTTTGCAGCGGCTACCGTGACTAATGCTGGTGGTTTGGGAAATGGTTTCGCTGATCAAAATGGTGGTTTTGACTCTGCAAGAGCTGATTTTGGTCTCGATGGTGTTCATTTTGCTCATGGTCCTGGCATAGATTTTGGAGGTGGTAGACAATTTTGAAATTGGCTATGTTGGTTTTTTTTTTTTTTTAATTAGTAAACGTAGATTATGTTCTAAACTTGCTTCTTCTTCTTTTTTCTATTTTTAACATTGTTTTGATGGAGGTTTGATGTTGCCATTGCATTATTCCATGTTCTTAGCTTTTTCGTCACACAAAATTTAATATTTTGTGCAATATAAGAGATTAAAACCTTCTTCTTCTGACTTGAAATTTTAGCTTTTAAACTTTGTTTTTGAAATAGAAGTCTTTAGCCCGAGGTGTAGTAGAAAAATGTAATTAAATATCACAATTCGAATTTTAAATTTGTAAAATATTTACGTTTAAAAATAAAAAATTACGATTAATTAATAAATTAATATTCAATGATCAATTTTAGCTTTTAAGCTTCAATTTCATGTACAACTATTTAGCTTTTCATATGTTTTCATTTTAGTGTATAAAAGAATTCTTATCTTGAATACATTAATTTTAGACGCAAATTTTTTACGATTTCTTAATTCCATTAAGCTAGGAAGCCCTCTTTTAATAGGATTGATCAGGTTTCTAGTATATTCTGGGGTTTGGGAGGAAAAAAGAGAGTAAATATCAATAATTAAAATTTAGATCTACCAAAATTTTATTTTTAAAAGTAAGAATATGACTAAATGAACAATACTCAAAAATCAATTTTAGCTTTTAAGCTTCAATTACATGTAGTAGTGTAAGTATTTAGCTTTTCATATGTTTTGATCTAACCTAATACATATTATATTACAAGGTACCTGCAAATAAATAAATATTTTATAATTAAATAAATTTATTTCAAATTCTTTGTATGATAATTATTATACTATAGATAATTTTTCCTTATATAATGAGTTAATTACCTGTTTTATATAGTAATTATTATAATTTCAATAATTAAAAAATATATCATTCCCATAAATATATATAGTATCATGTATGGTAATTATAGTATAAGTAAATAAAATTATTGCATATTTTATTCTCTTTTCCATTTGGATCTTCTTAAATAACAATTATCTAAATCATTTTTAAAATTCTTTGTATTGTAATTATTATATTATAAATAATTAAAAATATATCACTTTATGGTAATTAAAATAATATAATTAAATCATTATGTATTTTATTCTCTCTTCTTTTTTGATATTCTTAAATAATATTCATCTTATTTTTTGCCTAAACTGATTCTTAATTCCTACATCAATGTCTTGTTATAATTTGTCTCATCACTTATTTTTGAGTACTAAATCCGCGTGTTTGCACTGATTTGTGATATGGTAAGTTTTTTAAACTTAACTCATATGGACATACCAAGGCGTTTGAGTGATATGATAAATTATTATTATTATTATTATTATTATTATTATTTTATTATTATTATTATTATTTGTTCATAAAGGAATAGATGGAAGAGTTATGCCTTTTAAAGAAAAATTATACTATAAATAATTTCTATTTATATAGTGAGTTAATGCTATGATAATTACTAAACTGCTAATGATATGTTCTTATATGGTAACCATTTAAATATAAATCAATTATTATATTGTTGTTGATATGATTCTCATAAATATGTGTATTATATTTATACTTTGAAATTATATGGAATTGCAAGCAGTCATTCATTACATATATAAAATATGGAAAGAAATATATATGAAATGAAATCATTCCATATTTATATATGTATGCATATATTATATTTCAAAATATAAGCATCCTAACAAAATACTCGAATTAAATCATGTCTATATTTTATAATAACTAATTTAACATGAATAATTATTTAATATATTATTAATAAAATTTTTTAATTTTACAAATGAGATTAAAATGTTAAAATTTGTATCAATATATCAAATATAGATCATTTAAACTTTTATCAAATTTATATCTAGTTTTTCTCAAACTTTCATCTACATTATTTTTGTATTAATTTTTCATATGATTTTTTATCTTATCATCGTATTATGTTTAAAATTACTATATTCAAATTAAGCCTAACTAGACCCAAATTTTAGAAGTTCAAGAAATTCATCCACCAACAAAAGGCTTTACCTATTCTCAAAAGTACAAAATCTAAATATTATTAATAAGAAAAAAAAATGCGACTTGCCCATAATAATAAGATAAGTGAACACATAATTCCAATTAAACATGATTATTTTGTGCTCATGTACTCTCTCTTTCTTATATAGCTTTATTAATTTGAATATAAAAAATACGTATTATAGAAAATTTTTTGGGTAAAAATTTTCATTAATATTAATTGATTCAAAGTAGATTTAATTACACATAAACAATGTTAATATATTATTTAGATTAAAGTAATGACACAATTAAATAATGGGAATTTTATTGATAAAACTTAAAACAACAAAATTTTAAAAACATTTTTCTTATTAAACCTTGAAGAGAACTTTTTTTTCAATTGAAGAATCATTATTTTCAGATGATTGCACATGTAACTTAAAAGAGATAAGTCTATTCGTTTACAATCTTTTCATATTTACAGGACCAAACCGAAAAAAAGTAAAGAAAAAAAATACGCTCTCAATCAAAAATATATTTTTTAAAACGTGCGAGTGGGAGATTGTGACAAGTGGGAGAGTGAGACTCGTCGAATATTACTCTAGTTGGACCCTAGCTGGATTCCGTTGGCTTGATGATACACTGCTTAATTTAGACGCGGGAGATGAAATCGATAGAAATTAAAATTTAATAAATATTATATATAAATTCAATAAAATTAAATTAATATTTTTTATTTAATGTATCATACGAATTATAACATGTCAAAATACAATTTAATTCACAAATAAATTTGTTTATGAGTTAGGACAAATCTGATTAAGGTCGTGATTATATAAGGTATTAAAAAATAGAAAGTGAGTTTATATTTGGTTATGAATTAATACAAATTGAATTAAGATCAAAATTATATAAAGTTTTGAAAAATTAAAAATGACTGTAGGTTTGATCTAATTTAATTTCAACTTTAATTTTTTTCTCTAACTTTATTTTTATATAAATTAAATAAACTTTAACACCTCCAAACCCATCAAAATATTATTAAATTTTTAAAAAATTATAATAAAATATAAAAATATTAAAACACATAATAATTAATAAATATAACATAATAATTTCAAATAAATTCTTATAAAAAACTAAAAAAATGAAAATGAAAATTATAATTTAAAAACAATACAAACTTTAATTAAATTGCACAAAAATTTAAAAGTAATTAAAAATACATTAATATAAAAAGAATAAAAAAATTATAATTATTGGATTGAATTTGACATACCTTAAATTTGAAATGGTAAATTCTCATTTGATATATTTTATAACGAGTTTTAATTTTTAAATATAAATTTATTTAATAAATTTAATAATTTTATTTAAATTTATTCAAAATATAAATAAACATTCAAATTTAAATAAATAATCTAATCTTTAAATAGATCTTTTATAAATACAAAATATAAACCGGAATGATCATATTTGCTCTGGCCAATGTTTAGACTGATCACAGCTGTGAACCAGTTGAGTTGGGACTGCCCGACAGCCCACGCTTCCATCGCACGTTCGCACTGCAAAATTATCCGTACGTCGGGAGGGAGCTGATGAAGGGAAAGAGACGAAAGGGGTTTAAAAACGACAAAGGTAGAAAAGGGAAAACGACAGAGGATTCGCATAGTTTTATTTTCTTGAACATTGATGCTTCTTGCTGGCATCTTTTAGTTGTACGTGCGCATTGTGTGCCAGCTCATATCCTTGTCATCTAACTCCCATGCATGCCCAACACATTGTCTTGATTTGAAAGAGAATGATAGCTTGAGGCCGGTTCTAGTTTGAGGGTTCGTGAACTTGGTCTTCATTGCCACCCCAATCCATAAGTGGAATTCTTTAGATGAAATTTCACTGTCAAAATTTATTGTTAATGTTATATGCTCTTTAATTACATTAATTAGTCCTATTTGACTACTTGATTGAGAAAACTTGAATTATTGAGATAAAAAAATCGATTGATTTAAGATATACTTTGATAATTTCATACATAATATAATAATAATATTACATGAAAATATAAAAAAATACATATTAAAATTATATAATAACTTTATATGAATTGAACAAAAACAAAAAAAATATTTTACATTCGACATGTCATATAAATTTTATATTTATTTTCAAGTTTTACATAACAAAAATAAAAATTAACAAAGCATATATAATAAAATCATAAAACGTATCATTAATAATCTAAAAAAAATTTACCATAAAAGCTAAATGATATACTCCTAATGCTTATCTAATATCTAATTCGCATGAAGTAAATGTTCAAATGTCAAAACCAATCAATTTAGAAAAAAAATCATATTCAAAAGGAAAATCCCATTTCCAATTTCACCGTCTCTAAATTAAGATGGCTATGGTGGAATTATTATAGCATTTATGTATTTTCAGCTTTCTTTTCGACTAAGCAAAGGTTAGCATAGCAAGCTGCAGGCTAGCTGTTCACAGAAAAACACTACTGATTACTGAGGTGTCAATTAAGAATTTTCTCCATAAAAATGGTGGCATATGTTAAATGTAACTTTAAAAAATTGAAATGTCAGATTTTCTAGTGTCATCGCATGGCGTGACGCTAAGTTTGACCTCACCATATCCATCTCCCCTGTCTGCAGCAACCCAGCTATATTACAGCCTGTTTTCTCATTTCTGTCTTCTCTCTCTCAACTTTCCTTTTTGCTTTAAGCTCTTTATTTTGCCCTCCTAAACCTCAACGCCAAGTAATTCACAAGCAGCAACAAATAGAAGAAGAGAACGATTTTCTGCGAATGGATCCGTGCTCCTTTGTGCGAATCCTGGTGGGTAATTTAGCCCTGAAGTTTCCAGTTTCAACAAAGCCTTCATTTTCAAGAATCCACCCTGTTACTACTCCATGTTATTGCAAGATTAAACTCAAGAACTTCCCTCACCAAGTAGTTAAAATCCCTTATATCCAATCACCAGAAGACAGCAGCAGCCAAAACCCAGAAAGCAGCAACTCTTTTCAACAATCGCTGGCTGCGTGTTTCAGTCTAAGCAAGTCCCAGATCGACAGAATCATCTCCAGAGGGGGTTCGTCTTCTAAACTGTCCATTGAGGTTTACGCTGATCCTGATGGCAGTTCTTGTGGATTGGCATCTGGGAAATTGTTGGGAAGGGTTTCTATGCCTTTGGATCTACGTGGAGCGGAATCAAAGCCGTCTGTTGTTCATAATGGATGGATTGCCATAGGCCAAAATAGAAGCAACAAGAATGGATCATCTGCCAAGTTATCTTTAACTGTCAGGACTGAACCTGACCCGAGATTTGTGTTCCAGTTTGGCGGAGAGCCAGAGTGTAGTCCGCAGGTTTTCCAGGTTCAAGGGTGTGTTAAACAAGCTGTTTTCACTTGCAAGTTTGGTTTCAGGAACTCGAGTGATCGGAACTTGGGATCAAGGTTAGTTTATTTCATGTGTTCCGAAAGTGAATTGTTTACTATATAAAGTTCGAAAGATCTTCTTTTACATTCACTAGTCGTAAAATCTTTGACTTTGCAGTTTAATTTATGTTGTCAAAGTGTTTCTAAAATTTTTTATTGTTATATGTTATTCTGCAGATCATCTTTGTCAGAATCAAACACTTCAAGAAATTGGCTACCATCTTTGAAGTCTGATAAAAACCAATCCTCCAAAGAACGAAAAGGATGGTCAATTACAATCCACGATCTCTCAGGCTCTCCTGTAGCTATGGCATCAATGGTGACTCCATTCGTCCCATCTCCTGGCTCGGACAGGGTCAGCCGTTCCAATCCAGGTGCATGGCTAATTCTCCGTCCAGGATGTGGAACCTGGAAACCCTGGGGCCGCCTTGAGGCCTGGCGTGAGCCTGGTTTCACTGACGCCCTTGGTTACAGATTCGACCTCTTCCACGACGATATCGCTGCCACAGGCACAACCACCACCGTCGCCAGTTCAACCCTCAGCACCAAACTTGGTGGGAAATTCACCATGGATATGACAACTAACATAGCAACCCCATTAATAAGCCCACAAAGCAGCTGTGACTTCGGGTCAGGGTCACGTTGCGGGTCAAGACCAGGATCCGGATCAGGGTCAGACTTCGGGTTTGGGGTATCCCTATCCCCGCAGAGTTTGTACAGGGGTGGGTTTGTAATGTCATCAACAGTGGAAGGCGCGGGGAAATGCAGTAAACCGGAAGTGGAAGTAGGGGTACAGCACGTGACATGCACGGAGGATGCAGCAGCTTTTGTGGCATTGGCTGCGGCCATGGATCTAAGCATGGATGCTTGTCGGTCCTTCTCTCAAAAGCTAAGGAAAGAGTTGAGGCAGCAAACTCAGAACTCTGTCGTTTAATGTAGTGGGGTTTAGTCGTTTTAGGTTGTTTGTTGATAACTGATCTGATGAGTTGGTTAGCTGTTTTGTATTGGGATTCTCTTGGCAGATAACTAACAGCAGTTTGTACAGTGCGGAATGACAAAGCAGGATTTTTTTTTTTTCCTTCTAAATTTTCTTGTGATTAGTGATTTTATTCATTGTTTTATTCATTCCATGTATAAGCTTTGTTCCGTCCGAGAATCCTATGTTGTAAACTTTGGAAGCTTCCGAGTTCATGGTGATATAGGTATGGATAAGGATAACAAAGAAGCATTACTTATTTGCCAAAAACACTTGATCCAAGTGAAAGAATTATATGGCTAATGCAGTTTTGGTTTGAACTTCTTTACTGACTGAATCAACAAATCAGAGTTGAACAAATTTTAACTTGATTTCTATGAATTCAACTGTCCAAAGTCATTTTCAACCTTTCTCTTCCTAAACATTTTGAAAAGAGAGAGAAAACCCATTTTGAATCTTTCTCTTCCAGAAATGAAGGCTCTAAGTTGGCGGCTCAGGCCGTTGGATTCACTTAGGCTAGCCTCAGTTTGGTTCGGTTTCTTCACCATGAGGGCTCTCTCTCCAAACTCCAATGCTGCAGTTTCTTCTGATTATGATTATTATTATTTTCCATCAATATTAGTCCTCTAAGTTTATTCTTTACTTGATCTATTATGCCATAGCCATGGCGGTTTGTTTGAGTGTTGAGCTTTATTAGGAACTCTTATACTTGTAATTTACTAAAAACTTCCATTATGTTAGTCAGGCACGTACAATCATATGGATGCTGCAGCAATGGAATTCACATCAACATAAAGGAACTTCGAAAGCTAATCAATTGAACTTGAGACTTAGAGGATTTAAATCCTAGCACCTGCAAACTTTTATCCTATTCTCAGATTTCGACTTCCCTTCTACCAAAAAAGAACCTCGAAAGCATAATGAAAGCTGACATTTTCCTCATTTTTTTTCCCTTTTATTACTGTAAAAGAAATTGAACCATTTCTAGAGTACTTCATTTTCTACCTATCTACTTACGCTTCACCTCTGCCTGGTTTTAGCTGTTAGATCAGGACATGCAGTCCTATCTGAGATGAGAGATTCTCTTGGATGTTTTTCATCTTATAGCTGCCGACACCAAAGGGTAAGGCAGCAGTCTACTCCAAATGAATATACACTGTCATCTAAGCTTCGTTTTCGTTGTCCAGACATGCCCGTGCTGTATAATACCATTCTGTCGGGCATTTAAAACAGGATGCAATGAGGCTTCCTTCAGCAGACAGACGTTGACATTTCAGCGTCTCTTTTCAAAATTTGAAGCACCATTTTCATGTTGGCGCAAAAAATATTAAGTTTTCTGTACTTTTATAAAACAGAAGGATGCAAGTCTAATTAAGAATGATTGGGAGTCACGTAGCAGATGGATTCAACTGTTTTACAGCTTTCATCAAGAACTAATGAAGCGTGGTGAATAATATATTCTGTTTGATAATTGGTAACAAAAACATCTTAGGTCAATCTGCAGCCAAGCAGGTCTCTATACTTACATTTGTGGCATCGATTAGAAGCAGAAATTGAATAGTTCGGACAGATTTGTTTTGGTGGGGTAAGTTTATATCTTTATCATCACTAACATTGTTCTACATTGCCCTGCTGGAGAAAAGGTCTTAAGAATTTCAAAACAGTTTCACGTAAGGAAAACGAAGTAATTTTGGCTACCACTAAGCTGACATTTCCCTCTGAGTTCAAAATCCATAAACTATAAAATAAGCTGACATTTCAGAAATTCGATTGCTTGGGCTACATTGCATTTCAAGACATCATAAAAGGTTTGTCAATTGTCAGATTCAGGCCTTCAACATGAATGCGAATTGCATTTGCCAGCGTAAACTGACTACTTTGTTCATGAACTAAGCCATGTCAGAAATTGGAAATAGAAAATTAATAAATTATTGACGTACAGGAAGTTGCCATAAATTATACAGATTGCATTCACTGACAACATCAAGTCAACTAGAACTCTAAAAACAGCACCTGTCTATGTATCAAAATTAAGTGAAAAGATAACGGCTTCGGAGCATTCACAAAAAACTGAATATCCATACCATCGGATTCTTCATTCAGCTGCAGCATCTTCATTGTTGCTCCCTTCTGTTGTAATATCTGGCAATGTACTCAGATCTACACGAGCATCTTTCTCTTCTTGGGGGAGAGTATTGTCAGAAGAATCAATGGGGTCATGCTGACCTCCATCCACTGCTTCGTTTGAGGAAGTGTCTGCACTTTCATCTGTTCCACTTGATTCATTGTCACCTTCTGATTTCTCCTTCTGAGTTGAATCAGTAATCTCCTTAGGCACGGAAGACCCATAACTCTCCCCTCCAGCTGTTGCATTTATCTTGGCAATATCTTCTGACATAACAGACTCTGCATTGGTTGAAGAATTAGAGGAATCTCTTGCGCCCGAATCTACATTTTCAATTTTATTTGAATCTACAGTGCTGGAATCAGGCTGCTGGCTATCTGAAATCGTCTCATTGGCTTGCTCTTTATATTTTTCTGCAGTTACCATACTATCTTCTGTTGTATTTTGAGCTGAAGTTCCATTCTGCAGGGAACCTGGAATCTCTGTATTCACATCCGCAGGCTTATTTCCTGTTTCTTTACTCACTTCCATAGAGTTATTGCTTGCTTGGTCAATGAAGTCAGTTGTGTGTGTTGTACTTTGAAGAGAGATATACTCAGAGTTGGATAATCCGGTCTCATGATCATTTTCTTTGGCATAAGTCATATTCGAACTACCACCTTCGGTGTTTTTACCTTCATCAACCTTAAATTCTGACTTGTCTTCATTGCCATTAGTTTCCTCAGTTGTATTCGCTTTGCTCTCCTGCTCCAAAACATTCATCATTGAGTTGTCATTAGAACTTTCCATATCTAATTTATCAGCTTCAGTGTTAATACTTTGGGTGTCATGGGACACAGCACTGGAAGCATCATCTGCCTTGTAGTGCTCCTCTCTCGCCTCATGTGCATTCCTGCCACCTCCATCATGAGTCTGATCCTTTGCTAAATTTTCACTTTCTTCTTGACCATCTTTCTCTTCATTTTCTTTACCATCACCCTCCGCTTCTCTCCTTTTCTCCTCATCTATAAATTCTTCTTCATGCTCAGTTTCAGCATCTGCTATTTCTCGTTCATTTTCATCAACCTCACCATCTCCATCTCCTCCTCCCTCATCTTCTGCTTCTTCATCCTTAATTTCAGCTTCTTGCTCTTCATCGTCATGCTTTCTGATTTCATCTTCCCCCACTTCTTCTTCTTCATGTATACTTGCTTCTTCTTGCTCCTCCTCTTCATGTTTGCTTGTTTCTTCCTGCTCCTCTTCTTCATGCTTGCTTCCCTCTTCCTGCTCCTCTTCTTCATGTTTGCTTGCCCCTTCTAGCTCCTCTTTTTCAAGCCTCTTAGCTTTTTCTTCCTGTTCTTCATCATGCTTATTTCGCTGCTCTACTCCATTTTCTTCTTCCTCTTCTTCCTCGTGTTTGTAGTTCTTAGATACTTCCCGCACATGAGGAAGGTCTTTCCTCCCAAATATAGGAATCTCATCATCGCTTTGCACTTTCATAGAGGCTTTAGCACCATTCTCATCAAATTCTTTTCGCTTATCATGGGAGTGCTTGACTTGGTAGATTAACCAGAAGCAAACACCAAGTAGCAAACAAATCTGAAGAACATGCTTTATCTTGATGCCTTTGGATCTTTGGTTTCTACTAGGTGACTTCTTGAACATGATGTAAATCCAAATATCCCCTACTCTGATTTCCTTTCTCGCTTTATATGTATTGAGCAGCTGCCAGACTCCTGCCTACGATAAAACCTAGAATACCTGAATGACTAAAAAAGAGTTATCAACCATTTAAAAGATTAAATTGTATATCTGAAGAATAATCATAGTTCAGTCTTGCTTGCTTTTCAGGAAAAAAAAAAAAAGTAACCTTCGTCCATACTCCAGACTCCAGAGACTAAAATCATAACCTGAATGCTAAATGATAAAGCATCCAAAATCCTAGCAATATCCTTGAGATAAACTAATTCAGAAGTACTGCAATTTAAGTCTAAACTTTCGAAAACTAAGACCCAGAACAATATAGACTTCAAGGCCACAATACCACAATAGTGAATTCAACATACTCCGATTTAATTTGGAAAAATATAAGAACATAAGGGCAATCTTAAAATCCTCAAAGGAAAAGTGTACTTGTTATTGAATGACTAATAAAACTAGGAGTCAAAACGAGTGAGGTTAAACAAACAAGCTAACAAAAGATGAAACTTTCCATTTCAGATTTGAAATGATTTTTTTGATTAGGAATTGTCCTTTTCAAGAAGGAAAAACTATGAAAAATCCAAAAAATGCAAACTTCCTCACCTCCGGAAACCTATCACATCAGCTTCTTTTCTTAATACTGGACACCAGCAGTTTTCTAAGCTCATTACCATCCATCAGTGGCAGAAACACAGACAACTTCAGAATAGGGGATGGAGTAAGGAGAAGCCGAGGAGGTTATTAGAAAAATTTGCTTTTAGCATTTCTATTAATACTTCCTAAACCCCTTCAAAAGAGAAGGAAGACATAAAATAGAAAATCTTAGCTCTGCTACAACCAGCCATAAATGTTCTCTACATAATTCTCCTTCTGCTTCTCCAAATATTTTCAATATCATTAACAAACCGGTTTTCATCTTATTTCATAGTTTTAGCACGACCAAACTGCTATAACCTATAGAACCAAGTCGTCACATTTGACAATCAAAGAATCCAAACTAATCCAAATTATTTTTTCCTCCCTCCTGTCTTAACCTTGGCACCATACATGACATTGACCAACAGAGGCCAATTCCCATAAAAAAAAAAAAAAGAAGGAATATAAAACTCTCTTAGTTTCTCATATAATATGAACAATGTAAGCATATGAAGAAGCCCAGCTATGGATAAATAGTTTAATACATACAATAGCTCGGCAAATAACAGTTCTTCATCAAATGAAACAAACCCCTCTCTTTCTCATTAAAAACAGGAATTTCAACCACACCTTCCCTTCTGAAGAATGTACCAAGTTCAAATCCCTATACCAAGCTACAAAAAACAATTATAATATTCTCTCTTTACATATTAAAATAAGGCACATTTGATCAAATTAAAGGAAACCCAGATGAGGAAACCCCAAGGAAGCCCTAGCTAGAAGGAAAACAACACAGTGAAGCAATACCATCAATCTTGGATGAAAAATCTCAAGTTTTGAGATTTACAAACAAAACCCATTTTCCCAACATGGAGGTAAACATAAAGCAAAGAAACTGAAGATACAAACCCAAGCTCTAGCTATGAATAAGGAAGTTGCTTAAGCAGAGTAAACTACAGGGTTTAAATAAAACATAACAAACTGTAAGGTTGATAAGGCGAAAAAGAAAAACATACCTGGAGAAAAAGAGATTCGGGCAACAGATAAAGCAGTTAAAGTTGTCAAAGTCAAGAAGGTTTTAAGAGAGAGACAGAGATATTGTGAAGGAAGTCTTCACAGTTCTGACTTCCTTCTGCCGGATCCAAAACAAGGCAGAGAATGGCCACTTACCACTTCTACTCTTCTGGTTTTTCCAGATTTACCTTTCGGTCCCTCACCCAAAAAAGGATTTTATTTTATTTTTTCCATTTTTAGACGTTATTTGACCATTAAATTATTGCTCAAATTTTAAAAGACAAAAACGTTATCCTACGATGGTCGTGATTTTTGAAACATGGGTTGGATTTGGTTTTATAAACACAAAAAACTAGGTGCATTGGAAACCCAGTTTGCGGGTATTGAAGTATCTAACAAAAACTTCTTTATTGCATTATAAAAATTTTCAAATTTAATACATTGCTATTTCGGGAAAGTAAAATCATTCAATTATTAAAATTAAAAATACGTAAATTAGAGGAAGATTAAAAAAATAAAAAAGAATCATGTAATACTATAAAAATTAAAAAAATATGTTATTTTATATAAAAATAAATAAAAAATAAATCACACTGACAATTTAATTTAAATCATTTATTAATTTATATATTTTACTCAAATATTTAAATCTGTATTTTATCAAAAATCTATGTAGACTAGGACCATAATCAACTGGCTTCTTGCTTGTACAAGAAGAGCCCATATGTGATGAGCTCGCATTGTATTCTCTTTCGAGGCTGTGTTCGGATTCTGCCAATTTCACATGAACAGGCAACACAGCCGTCTCTTTGGATCATTATTTGAAAAGGTTGCCTACCTTGGACAAGCCTTCCAAGTTCCAATCATCTGTTTTCCTTCGTGATAGGAAAGAAATGTTGTGGACAAGAATCGGCTTAAAGATTAATGTTACAGCCATAGATCTCATGGACCACACGATGGACGCAACTTGTCCCGAGTAATACCAGTTTCCTTCTGCCATGATATTGAGCTTGTGGAGGGGTTGCACGGTTTTAACTCCAATCCTGCTGAAACTCTACCACCCATTATGAACTGTCGAACCATTTGAGCTAAACCCTGAGCTTTCCTCATGGCATTTTTGATCAAGTGAATATAGTGAGATTTTTATATATTAATCTTTTTTTTTAATTAGAAGGTGTCTTAATATCAAATTAGATATAAGATTAATATTTTTTTTATTTTTTGTAGTGGATATTCATTTAAAAAAATTTAAATACAAAATTTTTCGTTATAAATCATTTTCACTCTAAAATTCGAGACGACTTTACGTCACTTAACATGAAAAACAAGAAAAATATTTCAAACTCATGATGATGAATGGATCAATCAGCTTGCAGTAATATTAATCATTTTCTGGTGTTCTTTGCTTTGATCAACTTGCTTTGAAGCTAATCCACAATCATATAGTCTAATCTAACAACCAAAATCACTGCCAGGCATGGCTTAATAAATCGTATACACACCAACAAAAGAAGCAAGGAATAAACTCAAAGTCCTAGGAGATGCACAAAAGGTAGCTTGAAAGACCAAGTTATTCTAAAAAGATAAACAAAGGGGAAGAAAGCAAATCTCTTGTCAGGTTCTTTACATTCTTAAACTTTCTGCTAACCTGACAGACAAAAAGGTTCTTGTCAAGAAAGCCTCAGGGTATTCCCACAGCTACCTTACAAATATTAATTATATATAGTCATTTTACATCTTAAAACTCTATTTACAGTTTTAACATTTTTATTTTTTATTTTTCAATCTTCAATCACCAAAACAAGGCCCCTAAATTCAATTAGCAAATGTTCTAGTTTACGACCAGTGATTCACTCGAATTCTAAAAAAGAAAATTGGTTGTCCTGGAGGGATGAACAAAGCTTGGCATGCAAGTAATTAGTTGCCTCCTTGAAAAGAAAGTTAATTTTTGTACTCTGGTCAGCACATTCCAATAGAAAATCAAACAGCAGCGGCTAGAAAACTGGTAAGCCTAGCAAACCCCTTGAGAACTCATCTGGCAACATTCTAACGACCTAACATTCCCTTTGCTTCTTCCTAAAGATATTCTTGCTTTGCACAAAACATTGCCCTCCCTGTTCATCTTTTCACTGCAATCACATGCAATACCTATATATAGTATACCTATGATATACCCTGCACCAACCTGTCATCCCGTATTGTAGCTGTAGATCAATAGAGCCATGACTAATTGTTTCAAACTCAGAGCCTTAATCATCAGCATCTTTTTCTTGAATCTCTCTCGAATTTCATTAGCTTCGGTTGTTTCAACTGGAAATTTCAACAATGACTTCTTTGTGATGTGGGCTCCTAATCATGTAAACACCTCAGCTGATGGCAGGGAAAGAAGCTTGAAACTTGATCAAGAATCTGGTATGTTGGAAAGATAAATAAGGAAAGTTTTTATTTTTTTCTTTTTCCAGTGTTCGTGTTTCTTATTCCTTTCAATTGATACAGGATCTGGTTTTGCATCAACCCAGATGTTCTTGTTTGGTCGAATAGACATGCAAATTAAACTAGTACCTGGCAACTCAGCTGGAACAGTTTTGGCCTACTATGTAAGCAAAGCAGCATTTAACTCTTGTTCTCAGCCTCAATGTTCCTGATCCTTGTTCTAATTCGCTTAACCATATTGCTTTGGCTCTGTAGTTGTCATCAGATCAGCCTAATCGAGATGAGATAGACTTTGAGTTTCTCGGCAATGTGAGTGGCCAGCCATATATTGTTCAAACAAACATCTATGCTGATGGCTTTGACAACCGTGAAGAGAGGATTTATTTATGGTTTGATCCAACGGAGGACTTCCACACATATTCTGTATTATGGAACCTTCACCAAATTGTGTAAGTTGTCCTTTAGAAGACTATATAATTTTTTTAGTACTTGAAAGATTTGGAGTATCGGAGGTTACTCATCTCTAAGACCATAGGTGAGGGCATCCCATCAACCAAATCAATTGAATTTTCAACAAATTGTATATCAATAAAGGACCATAGGACTTTAGATGAGTAATTTGCATTTAAGAGTCAAATCTTAACCATTTACTTCTACCTCATTGGCAAATACATTTTTATACTTCTGTTCTTCACTATTCGTCTAGACAGTAGAGAAGATTCACTTTTCTCCATTGTTTTCTTCTTTTTCAGGTTTATGATAGATTCAATTCCTATTAGATTGTACAGAAACCATGCAGACAAGGGAGTGGCATATCCAAGGTGGCAGCCAATGAGCATCAAGATTAGCCTATGGAATGGGGACAGCTGGGCGACACGTGGTGGTCAGGACAAAATTGACTGGTCCAAGAGTCCCTTCATAGCTTCATTCAGGGATTACAAAATCGATGCCTGTGTCTGGAATGGGAACCCAAGATTTTGCAGGGCAGATAGCCCTTCAAACTGGTGGAACAAAAGCAGATTTGGCACTCTAACAAGGGTCCAGAAGAGATGGTTCAAATGGGTTAGGAAGTACCACATGGTCTATGATTATTGCCAAGATTATCAGAGATTCCAAAACAATCTTCCCAAGGAATGCTCCCTTCCCAAGTATTAATACAGAAAGTAGATCATTTTTACAGCGTTTTAGCATAGGCTTTATTCATATTTTTCTTTCAAAATTCTTCTGATCATGATTATACTTAATAAAAGCTACTATATTTGGAACCATTTCCAGTCTCTGGGGTTGTCCTTTCCATTCCAATTTCTTCGATGCTTCATTGGCTTAGGCTTAGAACCTTATATAGTTATCTCCATCACAAGGGGTGGTTGGAGTCGGCTATGTTACATTTGTTCTAATGTCGGAATATTGGTCCAACTTTGAACATCCGTCCAATTTTTTAGTAGCTTCGAAAAAAAAAATTTCCATAAATAAGTTTAAATTTAAAAATTAAGATAAAACAATTGTTTCAAGTTTAAATTAATTGTTTTAAACTTAAATCTAATTAGATTTGACCCTACCTAATAATTATGTTTTTTATTATTTTTATACTAATCTCTTTTTTATTTACTTTTATTTTTTGCATTTTAATTTGAGTTTGAATTATTTTTTGAAATTTTAATTTAAAACTTTCATATTTCTTGTAATTTTTTTTATATTTACTATTTTATGCCTGATGTGTTTTAATATTTTTATATTTTATTATAATTTTTTAAAAAATGATATTTGAATCGACCTAAATTTTCAATATTATATGTAAAAATGGATTTTAAAAAAAATTAAACTCAACAAATCCAATTCATATTAACTTGAATTCACTATCAATATCTTAATATTTTATTTAAACCTGATCCAATTCAACCCGTAACCCTTTCCAACATAGGTTCTCTACCAAAAAAGCAAATTAATAGGGTTTTTTTTTGCATTTTACTGTTAATTTTAACTAGTTTTAACGACTGGTATTTATAATTTGTACTCGTGTAATATAAAATTATATTTGTATTATATAAAATACAAAAATTTAGTATCAAAATTCGTGTTAACATAAAAATACAAAACATATTTAAATTTTTTATCATGATATATAATTCTTACTTATTTTTAAATTGTATCATATTCTTATATATTATTTATATTAAATTTTTATATCGTGTTTAAATTTATTAGGTCTAATTTTAGACCTATTGGTCAGGATAATTTATCTGGGAAAAAAAAACCCTTAAATACTTAATTTTACAAAGGCCTATGCCCTGCCCACGAACCTCGGCCCGGCACAGGTTGTCCCGCAACCGAACAGAGAGATGGGAAACACAAGCAAAGATCTCCTGCGGTTTGAGCACAAAACATCTCCCACTTCACCATTAGGTATCATGCTTGTTTTCTTGTTGCGGCTAATGTTAATTTCTGCAAACTTGGTTTCTATTCTATTTATTGAGATTTCAACATCTGACTGTGCATTGATTTTGGGGCTTTTACCTGTACAACAGAATCTGCACTTCTTATTTGTCGCACAAAGGACTCATTCTCTGAACCCCATGAACCTGATCCCGCAAAGAAACCCAATGTCACTCCTATTCCTAAAAGCCAGGGAAACTATTTCCCATCTTTGTGCTATTTGATCTTTATTTTTTTTTAGAAGTACTTATCTGGAAATTTCTGCCGAAGTTTGTAACTATGCACAGCTTTAAAGAATCTGAAACTGGTAGTATGTAATTTTTGGCAATGGTATTATGATCATTGTTTGAGCCTGGAAATTTGAGATTCTCGAGGAGAATAAAGACTATAAATTTTTAGTATTCTGAAATCACCAGAAGTCCAACATCTCTAGAGAAAAATGTTTCTTGGGTATTAGATGCTTATGCTGAGTGCTGAAGTCATCTTTTTGAATGTTGCAGTTTTGGGAAAAGTGAAAGATTTCCTTGGAGTCATGGCAGAAGCTAATAAAAAGCTGGATTTTGATGCTAAGGTTTGTTTTTAAATTTTACTCAAATTTTGCTCATTAGTACATGTTCTTTTTAGTTTCTGATGGTGGTCTTACTGTCATCGTCTATGTGTATCAGGATCGACCAATCAAAGATCGTCACGTGTCAAACACAGGAAAAGCCACGTGGCTGCTACAGCGTCAGAGCCTCACGCGACAGAGTAGTGTGGTAGGCGACACAGTATGGCGACAGAGACTCTTCCGCACAGGTCTGTGCGGCACAGTGGTCTCGACATACCTCTGTCGCATAGACCGCGGCAGACCTCTGCCGCCTGACTTGCGGCAGAGGTTCATACATACGCTCTGCCACCCGCTGAACTCTCCCGTAAAGTCGTCCAGCTCCGAATCGAGACAGAGTACAAAAGACTCTGTCGCGGCCCAGACACGCGCCTGGGCCTTAGCTCGAACCGACTTGGAGAAACCTATAAATATCCAGGTGAGCTCTCAGAAAAAGGAGACCGAGAACAAAAAAGAAGGGAAAAAACTTAAACTCTCTGAATTAAGTAATACATTCTCTTCTTCATTCCTTCATACACAACTCTCGATTTCTGACTTAATCATCGGAGTGCGCGTGCAGGGACAAATCCCTGCCCCCTCTGACTCCTGTTGTTTTTGCAGACTATACGAGGAACAAGTTGCATCGACGTCATCTCCTTGTCGTCAGTGCAATCCGAATACGTGGAAGGTATATTCCTGTTGCTGCTTAGCCAGGTTAACATCAATTGGCGCCGTCTGTGGGAAACTGACAAAAAGTCAGGTTCTCTATCCAAATGGTGAGGACACGCTCTACAGCAGAGCTGACAGGAGGGCAAAATTCTGTAAGTCCCCCTGTCAGGTCAGAGCAAGGACGGAGAGGGAAAGAAAAAGACCATAGGCAGGCCTTCGTTTCCCTGGAGGAATTTGAAACTCTAAGACGCAAAAATGAGGAGACGACGACAGCATTGAGAGCTATGGCGAGCTTTTTCAGAGACGCTCTCCCCCAATTCAGCTTACCCCATGAAGTGCAGCAGTTGGTGGGGGAAAGCATTCCTAGGCAGATCTACGAGAGAGGTCAACCCTCCACCTTGGTAAATATGGGACAAGAGGTAGGAACGCAAAACGAGGCCACTGGGCCGATCCAAAACTCTACCGCATTCCGAAGGAATTGTCCTATGGTGGGGTTACGCGAAGTGAATGCCACTGCAGACCCAGCAAGACGGAGTTCTCCCGCGGAAGGCAGGCGGCAGAGTCCGCCCGCAGCACCTGAGCGGCAGAGCTCACCCGCGAACCTCTGGCGGCAGAGTTCACCAGCGGACTACATGCGGCAGAGGTCTCCCGCAACACGTCTGCGACGAAGGTCTCCCGCAGCACGAAGGCGACAGAGCTCACCCGCGGACTACATGCGGCAGAGCTCACCCGCAGCTAACATGCGGCAGAGGTCTCCCGCAACATGTCTGCGACGAAGGTCTCCCGCAGCACGTAGGCGACAGAGTTCGCCCGCCACACAACGGCAGAGCTCACCCGCAGCGGGTAGGCGGCAGAGTTCTCCCTCATGGAGTGGTTCTTCTCCCGTGGGGTTGGAGCATGAGTCCAGAAAACATAGGTCCGGGGAGCAACGAAGACAGAGGAGTTCTGACCTCCGAGACTGTCTCGAAAGGTCAAGTCCCGGAATGGGAGGTGCTGGAAGGGGTGCCTACCAGTCGGACTCTTCTAGCCTTGAAGGGAGGCGAGCATACTCGGTTCAAGGGTCGAAAAACGTGGAAAAAGTTGTCGAAAGGATTTTGGGAAAAAGGAAACTGGTGTCTCCGGATGATCGTCAAAAAAGGAGGATTCCGTTTAGTCCGGAGATCATGAATAAACCTTTATCGAAGAAGTTCAAGATGCCTTCTATGGTCACTTACACCGGCAAAGCAGACCCCTATGACCACATACAGAGTTATGAGTCCCTCATGCTGCTGCATGGATGGGAGGACGAAATTATGTGCCGGGCTTTTTCTCTTACATTGTCCGGGCACGCTCTGAAGTGGTTCAATGGGTTGCGCCAAGGTTCCATCTCATCCTTCGACCAATTGCGAAATGAATTTTTGCAAATCTTGATGATTAATAGCCAGAGAAAGAAGGACGCCACTTACCTACTCACTCTGAAACAAGGGAATAAAGAATCCTTGAAGAGCTACGTAGATCGGTTCAGAGATGCAACCTTGAAGGTGGATGATCTACCAGCAGGGGTAGCCATGGCTGCAATGTTGCAAGGGACGAGGTCTGAAAAGTTGCAAGAATCCCTCTCCCTCGACCAGCCGCGGACACTTTTCGACCTATTTGCTAGAGCCAGTAAATATGTGGCTCAAGAAGAAGTAATGAAGATGGTACAGCCCCGAGTAGCAAGGGTGGTGCATTGATTCCCGTGGAAATTGGAGCGCTGTCATCCAGGATGGTGCCCTTAGTAGAAGAAGAGAATTCACAAGCACTAAGGGAAAGCCTGGATCTCCTTGATGAACATAGAGAAATCGCCGCTATTCGATTGGCATCCTATCATCAGAGGGTGGCCCACTACCATAATAGACGAATGAGAGATAGACCAATGTTCGAAGGGGATCTGGTGCTCAGAAAATCACATATCACGAATGTCCTAAGGGAAGACGGAAAATTCAGAGTCAATTGGGAAGCTCCATTCAGAATCAAACAAAAAAATTGGGCCCAACACCTACATCCTGGAAACTCTGCAAGGGAATCAGACGAGCCGTAAGAGCCTGAGGCGCAATAGCGTCACTGTGGCTAGGCGTGAAAATCAGACGAGCCGTAACAGCCTGAGGCGCTATGCGTCACTGTGGCCAGGCGTATACTCAGACGAGCCGTAAGAGCCTGAGACGCTATGCGTCACTGTGGCCAGGCGTATATTCAGAAGAGCCGTAAGAGCCTGAGGCGCTATGCGTCACTGTGGCCAGGCGTATACTCAGACGAGCCGTAAAAGCCTGAGACGCTATGCGTCACTGTGGCCAGGCGTATATTCAGAAGAGCCGTAAGAGCCTGAGGTGCTATGCGTCACTGTGGCCAGGCGTATACTCAGACGAGCCGTAAGAGCCTGAGACGCTATGCGTCACTGTGGCCAGGCGTATATTCAGAAGAGCCGTAAGAGCCTGAGACGCTATGCGTCACTGTGGCCAGGCGTAAATTCAGAAGAGCCGTAAGAGCCTGAGGCGCTATGCGTCATTGTGACCAGGTGTATATTCAGAAGACCCGTAAGAGCCTGAGGCGCTATGCGTCACTGTGGCCAGGCAAGAGCCGTAAGAGCCTGAGGCGCTATGCGTCGCTGTGGCCAGGCGTATATTCAGACAAACCGTAAGAGCCTGAGGCGCTATGCGTCACTGTGGCCAGGCAATGGAAACATAAAGGCCGTAAAAACTAAAGACGCGGTCGTGATAGTCAGGCCTCAGAAAGGTATGTAAAATTCTTTCTGAAAATATATCTGTCTATTAAGAATCCTCTTTCGCAGGAAAAATTCCTACCAAAGAGTGGGGAGCAATTGATGGTGGTCCTACTGTCACCGTCCACGTGTACCAGGATCGACCAATCAGAGATCGCCACGTGTCAAACACAGGAAAAGCCACGTGGCTGCTACAGCGTCAGAGCCTCACGCGACAGAGTAGCGTGGTAGGCGACACAGTATGGCGGCAGAGACTCTTCCGCACAGGTCTGTGCGGCACAGTAGTCTCGACATACCTCTGCCGCATAGACCGCGGCAGACCTCTGCCGCCTGAATTGCGGCAGAGGTTCATACATACGCTCTGCCACCCGCTGAACTCTCCCGCAAAGTCGTCCAGCTCTGAACCGCGACAGAGTACAAAAGACTCTGTCGCGGCCCAGACACGCGCCTGGGCCTCAGCTCGAACCGACTTGGAGAAACCTATAAATATCCAGATGAGCTCTCAGAAAAAGGAGACCGAGAACAAAAAAGAAGGGAAAAAACTTAAACTCTCTGAATTAAGTAATACATTCTCTTCTTCATTCCTTCATACACAACTCCCGATTTCTGACTTAATCATCGGAGTGCGCGTGCAGGGACAAATCCATGCCCCCTCTGACTCCTGTTGTTTTTGCAGACTATACGAGGAACAAGTTGCATCGACGTCATCTCCTTGTCGTCAGTGCAATCCGAATACGTGGAACGTATATTCCTATTGCTGCTTAGCCAGGTTAACATCCGTTTCTAACCTAGCTTCTTATTTATCAAATTGTAGAATCATTCTCAAGCATTTGATATTGAAGTACTCGACGGGAATGAATCCGAAATCATTGAAATGGTAACTTTGCAGTTGGATTCTCTCTATCTTTCGGATTGTGCAAATTGTGCTGTCTATGAGTTTGTTCTAATTTTTGGTTGCATATTGTACAACAGGATTTGATGTTGGGTGTGGCTGATCTTCATACCCCTGAGGCTCTGGCTGCTGCTGAATCTGCAATTGCAGGTAATCAGCCAGCAACTATGGTAGCTGGTAGTAGTAGTGGTGGTAGTAGCGGAACTGAATCAGATCATAGCATAGATGATAGTGATTATAAGGAGGAAAGCGACGGATGGAAATGATGGTAAAGAAAAATCCTTTCCTATGAAACTTGAAAAAGTCAACCCAGGCTGTCAGTGAAGCAACTAGACATAATCGATCAAAAAAGCGATCAAGGATAGTCGAGCTCTCCTGAAAACCTGTTTTTGGTTGAAAGAAGTTGGTCAAGACGTAACGTAGTAACTGCAGAACTACTGCAGCTTGCAGAATCTCAAATGACATGGGGAATAATCTCTTTTAAATTGAAGTTTCCTGAAAGTGTTCTTGTATTTTAGTGTTGTGTTACCTTGAAAATGAAGCACTGAGATGTAAGTTATAATTGAGTTGAAAATGCTGATCATTCATTCATGCAAGTATAAGTTGAGTTGATTATAAACTTGTAATGCTAACATGTTGAACATTCAAATTGCTCAAATGCAGCTGAGATTTGAGAACACAAATATCTATTCTAGTGTGGACTGAAAAGTTGGATAATCTAAACGGTGGAAGTAGTTATATAAAAGTGGGATCTTCCATACTTTCCATATAGGGTATCTGATAATTAATTAATCGCTCCTGCATTGATGAGAAGGAAAATGATTGCAAGTGTTAAAAATGGAACTTCAGATAAATTGAAAGTTACCTCTCAAAGGAACTGAATAAATCAATAGAATTACATTTCAAATTCAAATGTCATTTTGGTATTATACATCAATTTCCAGTTTCAAAGCAATCATGCATCTGAAATTGATCATGTTAAAAATGATCATCCTCATTTTTTTATTGCTAAATTCAGCAGTGAATATCTCGGGCAAGCAAGCTTTGTAAAATATTGCTTCTAATCTGCAACTTCCTTTATAAGAGGTATAGTGCGCCAAACCATCTTAGTATGGTGCCCGGAAAGCTTGCCTGGTGCACAAGTGTTAGAGGCGTAGTCATAGTCGCCCTTCTCATCAACCCACATTCTTACAGCATTGTTGCCCGAAAGGTCACTGGTGCTCATTGCAAGGTTCTCACCGTAAGGTCCAATGGAGTGCACAGGATTGCAGTCGCCAATGTGCTGATTAGCATAGCTTTGTGCATAGGCAGCTATCCTGTCGTCCCAAGTCATAGGGCCAACACGGACAGCCGCACGAGCAGTGTTGTGAGCGTTGGGTAGTCTTCTGGTGAGTCTCGGGCATGGGAGCTGGGAAGGACCAAGGCTAAAAGCAATGCCATGAGACAAGTAAGAGGTAGGAGAAACACCTTCGAAAACTCCATCAAGGAAATTCGTATTGAGTAGTTAATATTACAAAGCAAAAATGTTGAGCAATTGATGTGGTATATGCATGGATATTTACAGATAATTAATTACTTTGGCAGTTGAATGTTCAAACCCTTGTCACTGTTCAAGGATTTTTCTTTTAATATTTGTAAGTTTTTCTCATATTATTAGATCTTTTAAGTTCAATTTGAACTTAAACAGTAAGATTAACATTTCAGATCACAAAGTTAACTGTTCATTTCTTTCAATTACTCTTTGACACATTGCTACTATTGCACGTATCTTACTGTTCATCGGAGCTTGCTAATTCCAACATTTTCTGTATAATAATCCATACAGTCTTTATGCCGTGCATAAAAGATTTTCTGAACCATGCAATCTGGATGGACACCAGGCATCTTCATAACGCAATTCAAAGAACCTACGAAATGTATTAAATATATAGCAATAGAAAGGCTTAAAATGGAATCATGAATGGGTGGCTGATAATCATTGAATATGCTAAATGAATCTTTGACAAATTAGATGATAAGTATAATTAAGAGAGAAGAAGAAGCAAATATGGTTGTTCAAAGATTAAAATATGAATCAGAATTCACATGCATTGGATAAGAACTATTAACAAGGATAATATGTGGTTACCGTATAATGCTGAAATTTAGTACCGATCATACAGGCCTTGGAATACAGGTAAAAAAATCTCAGGTTTCTCGGCCTCATTTGTCTCCCATCTAACAATGTGTACTCACGGGAATACATTTCACTGTCTTATTCTATAATTAAAATTGTAGAAATTGAAAGCTATCATCATACTTATATTTTTATATATAAACACACATTTATTATTAATAAAATTCGACACGATCAGGAACTCTAATGTTTCGTAGCATATTGAACAAGCAAAGCAAGTGATGACAGATTGGACCCTACATTTCACGGATGAAAATAACAGATCTTGATTGCTTTGGTAGATGGTGATTTTCTCTAAATATACATATCTTGGGTGCAATTTGAAGCTTCAAAGGTTGAAGTGGCTAATATACTGTGGTTGATTGTGATTCGGTTATAATTATTGTTGATTTTGATAAAATCTGTGTATGACCTATCTTCGATGCTTTATTCCAGTCTTGTTGACTTTTTCTATCTATTTTATATTGTCTAGAAAAAATGCAAAGAGGATGAGATTGATATATGTGTTTATATCTCTTGTTCTTATAATTTTATGATAAAAAATAACATCTTTTTCATAATATATGTGTTTATATATATATATATATATATATATATATATATATATATATACTCAGAAGATGTATATATCATTTTTCAATTCATTAGTAAAAAATTATAGAAGCAAAAAAAAATTTATTAATACCTTCATCAATCATTTGATCATCTGCCTAACAGTGGGCTGATCAGTAGTACATAGAATATTTATTGGAGATAATTAAGTTGATTTGAAGTGAAGAGTTTTAAGAAAAAGAGGCCAAGTTTGGCGATTGGAAATTTATTTTTGGATTGACTTGGGACCTTTAGTAAGGTTTCTCGCCAATATAATTGCCTGGAGGATCATAGTTGCAACTAATGAAAGTTCCACCATTGTCGCATCTCACCTTAGCACACCCAACATGAACCGAGTCGCTCCAAACCACCTGAGTATAGTGCCCACAAACCTTGCCTGATTCACAACTGTTGGAGGAGTAATCGTAGCCGGCCTTCTCATCAACCCACATTTTTACGGCATCGGTGCCTGAAAGGTCACCGGTGCTCATAGCAAGGTTTTCACCGTAAGGTCCATCGGAGTGCACAAGATTGCAGTCTCCAATGTGCTGATTAGCATAGTCTTGTGCATAGGCAGCTACGGTGTCGTTCCAAGTCATAGGGCCAACACCGACCGCCTTACGAGCAGTGTTGTGAGCGTCAACGTAGTCTTCTGGCGAGTCTTGTGCATGGGAGCCGGGAAGGACCGAGGCTAAGGCCATGAGACAAGTAAGAGCTAGGGGAAACACCTTAAACTCCATTATGGAAATTTGTATCGTATAGTTAATATTGTAAAGCAAATATGTTGAGCAATTGATGTGGAAGATGCGTGGGTATTTATAGAGAACTAATTAGTTAGGGCAGTTGAATGTTTCAAACCATTGTTACTATTCAAGGATTTTTCTTTAATATTTATAATTTTTTCTGATATATTTAGGCTTTTAAATCTAATTTTAGCTTCGGTTACAATACTAAACTAATAATGAGGTTTCAGGCTAATATTTTCATTTGACTGATATTTTATTTAAATAACACGTTAAATTTCATAAAATGAAACAGTCTCAACAATTTATCAAGCATAAAAGAAAAAAAAAAAGAGATAATAATCTCAGGCTTAACTTGAGAGGTGCTATAGATTCCATCAAATAAAGATAATTTTTTTAAAAATAAGACAATATTTAAAAGATTTGACCCTTTTGTCTTTAGTTCTACCTATTATTTTATTAAAAATTATATATATTTAATGATCATTTTATTATTTTCAATCTCATAAGAATTAATTTCATCGCTCATCTAAACTAATATATGTTTTTTTAACTAGAAAAGATTCATATGCAATCATGGTATGCTAATTATGATCATATATTTAGTGTTGCATTACCTTGAAATGAAGCATTGAGATGTAAGTTATAATTGAATGAAAATGCAGATCATTCATTCTTGCAGTATAAGTTGAATTGAGTATACACTGGTAATGCTAACATGTTTAGCATTCAAATTGCTAGATGACAGATTTGTGAACGCAAATATCTATTCCAGAGAGTGTAGATTGAGAAGTTGGATAAACTAAACGGTGGAAGTAGTTATGTAAAAATGGGATCTTCCATATATTCCATATAGAATATATGAGAATTGATTGACTGCTTGAGACTTTAGTCACCACTCTGGGCTTATAGCACATGAGCCACCAACATTCTTTAACCCAACTCTAAGGAGTCATGGCCAACAATTGAAGATACCTCTTACAAAAGAAGTTGAGGATTGGGGATAAAGGAAAAGGGTTGCAGGTGTTAAAACCAGACCCGTTGCTATTGGTCGTGTCATTCTTAATTGCAAGGGTTGAGGACAAGGGAAAGAATTGTCGGTGTTAAAACGAGGTCCTGCTGGTATTGGTCGTGTCATTGAAATTGTAAGGATCTGTTTTTGTTTAGTTTTTCGAAAAATTATCAGGGTTGCAAACTCAAATTTGACTGAACTTAGTGGTAGTTGAAGTACAATCAATTGTTGTCAATACCAATATCAAACATGGCAATGCAAAGGCCATATTGTATCACCAAGTAATACTTTTAACCATTACATGCAATCGTCTTCATTCATTCTTCATGCATACTGTATAGTAATCTACAAAAACAAACGTGGAGATGGTCATTTGATAGTTAGAATAGAAGTTTTAAAACGGTGTTTCCCCAAAGACGTTGCCAGGAGGGTCATAGTTGCAAGTAATGAAAGTTCCTCCATTGTCACACCTTACCTTCGCGCACCCTACATGGACCGAGTTGCGCCAAACCACTTGAGTGTAACGTCCACAACTCTGGCCTGAAGTGCAAGTATTGGAATCGTAATCATAATAGACCTTCTCATCAACCCACATTTTCTCTACATCTGTGACCGCGAGGTCACCACTATCCCATGCAATGTTCTCTCCATATTGACCGCCCGAATGACAAGATCGCAATTGCCAGTTCTTTGATTGGCATAGCCTTGCGTATCGGCGGCGACTCGGTCATCCCAAGTTATTGCTTCAACTTTCACCTCGGCACGAGCTTTATTTTGAGCATCCAAGAATTCTTTCTGCAAGTCTTCGACGACAGAAGGCAAAGCAAAGGATATTGAGACGAAAGCAACCGCTAATGAAACTTTAGAGCAGGCCATTTGGTTTCTAGCAGGGTTCTCCAAGGTAAATTGCGGAGGTGATTGGTGAAGAATGAGAAACTAGGAACACGAAATACATATTATGGGAAATTTGTTCGAAGTAACGAATTCAGATAAGAATTCATAACAGTTTAATAAAATAAATTTGAGTTATCACTTAGTAAAACATATTTCCTTACTAAGAACATGCTTACAATATCCTTTCTAATAATACTATTTATTCCTTAATTTAGGAAGATATTAATCTTATTTATTAAGGTTTAACTTAATATTGTAGAGTTATAAAATTGTAATTAATTGAAAATTAGTTAATGTTGAAAACCCATTTTTTAAAAAATAAAACTTAAGAAAACAATCCAATACACTTTAAAAAATTTACATCTTTTTTTTGCTCAGTCAAACATGTTTATATATATATATTGTTAGAAAATTTAGATGATATATGACAATTTGGCTTTGAGGCATGTAGTATTACACTTTCTTGAGTATAATATTACTTCACACAGAAGCAAGTTATCTCAGGATACAACAAAGTCTTTAGAGATTTTCTGTGTGAATTGTGAAAGATCAAGAGTAAGGTTTCTGGAAATCAATCAAGAGTTTTATAGGTTCTAAATAATTGCAAATCAATGGTTGTAATTGACTGTTAATTAACAACCATTGATTTTCAACTGTTCCAGACATAACTGAAAAAATATGTCTGTTGAAACAGTTAAATTAATTTTAAAATTCAAAAATAATAATAATAATATAAAATAAAATAAAAATAAATATTAATAATTTTAAAATTCAAAAATAATAATAATAATATAAAATAAAATAAAAATAAATATTAAATTTAAAAATTGAAATATTTCAGAACCAAGTGCCCAAGTGCCAATCTTTTGACTTTTAAAATTAGTCAAAGTTTCAAATAAGTCCACAAGCCTTTAATAATTCAATTTACACTCTAAATTTGATTTTATCTTATAAACCCAACTATTGCTTTATTTATAAACAATGTGGGATTCAATTATAAGCTATCCAACATATATATATATATATATATATATATATATATATATATATATATATATATATATATTGATAAGAAAAAACATGCTTTTGTTTTGGTCAATGGCAGTCTTGTGCTTCTCTTGTGAACATTCATTTCCTGGAATTATGAACAATTCTAAACCTATTATAAAAAGAGAAGAAAAGAGAATTCAAAGAAATATTTACAAACACCATCCATGTTATATTATAGACTAAATAAAATATACCATAGATCTGTCTGTAGGTTCAGTACATTGTTTACTGTATATAACTTTAGTACTGCAGCAATGTGCTATTTTGAAGCAAATTAAAGAAACCGACTAAGTTGCCTGACAATCTGTTTTACGAATAGTTAAAAAAAATTATGACACTAAACAAATTTATTTTCTACTTTTAATTATAAAAAATACTGATTAATTATCCAATAAAAATTTATTTCAACACTATCTTTATTAATTATCTAAAATTTGACAACTTCATCTTTAAGTAACCAAAAAAAAAAAAATTGCTGGTCAGATATCTTTACTAGAAAATGCAATTATCCAACAAGAAAATTCCATTCTTATTATTGTTTTTCTAGATTTTTTTTTCCTCACCGATATATAGCCAATCAATCAACAACAAACTAGTAAAAGTGAAAGTTAGTGCAGCTTGACTCGCCTGGAATGTCGAAGTCTTCCTCCAAACAAAGCAAAAGGAAAACTATAAAATATGTGGTCTTAGATTGACCAATGTATTAATTCCAGATTTATATGCCATTTTCTTTTATTAAACTCGCTTTTAAAAAGATATCACATGCTCGATTATTCCAAATCGTGACGACTATGATAGATACATGTGTTACGCGTTGTTTATCAAGTAAATATGAAATAATAACGAGTAGCTAAAAAATAGCTAACCTTGTTTCTTTAATAAAAAATTATTTAAACTTTTATTCTTTATTAAATTAATATCCTGTTAGTTATACATGTATGAGTGTAAAAATAAAATAAAAAAATTTACTGACTAACAACCTTTTAATGAAGTAATTAAAAAAAATTATAATATATTATCAGATTTTAATTTGAATCTAAAAAATCTTTCCTCTATCATCAATTATTAGATTTTTTTTTTTAACAAAAAAAAACTAGTGAAAAATTTTGGAATTAAGTGAAATAGTTGATTCTTGGGAAAAAATTGAAGGTTCAAAGTTTAATAGTAGGTGGTTAATTGTGATTCGGTCATTATTTTTTTTTTTTTTGATTAAATCTGTGAATGACATATCATTGATGCCTTATTTCAGTCTCCATGACTTTTTTCTATCTATTTTAACTTGGCTTGAAAAAATGCCAAAAGGATAAGATTAATATTAATTTTTAAAGCTTAATTAATTTTAATAAAAAGAATTGGGCTTTAGAGCTTTAATACATAATTTGAAAAAAAAAATCAAAGAATATTTGACAGTTTTCTTTTTGTCCATATGACAATATTTCCATGGTTTTGTTTTTGAACTTTCTACTTCTGGAATCAAACATAGATTAAAAAAACTCATATTTTGAGTTGATCTCTTGTTCTTATAATTTTGTTAAAAAATAACATCTTTTTCATCATATGTGTATATATATATATATATATATATATATATATATATATATTTAAACAAGATATATTTATCATCTTACTATTTATTACTAGAAAATTATAGAGTAAAAGCAACTCGTAATAATAAAATTTTATTAATTCCTTCGTAATCATTTGATCATCTGCCTAACAGTGGGCTGATCAGTAGTACATAGAATATTTATTGGAGATAATTAAGTTGATTGAAGGGTTATAAGATAAAGAGGCTAAGTTTGGCGATTGGAAATTTATTTATGGATTGACTTGGAACCTTTAGTAAGGTTTCTGACCAATATAATTGCCTGGAGGATCATAGTTGCAACCAATGAAAGTTCCACCATTGTTGCACCTCACCTTAGCACACCCAAGACGAACCGAGCTGCGCCAAACCACCTGAGTATAGTGCCCACAAACCTTGCCTGGTGCACAACTGTTGGAGGCGTAATCGTAGTCGGCCTTCTCATCAACCCACATTTTTACGGCACCGGTGCCCGTAAGGTCACCGGTGCTCATGGCAAGGTTTTCACCGTAAGGTCCACTGGAGTGCACAAGATTGCAGTCACCAATGTGCTGCTTAGCATAGTTTTGCGCATAGGCAGCTACGGTATTGTCCCAAGTCATAGGGCCAACACCTACCGCCGCACGAGCAGTGTTGTGAGCGTTGACGTAGTCTTGTGGCGAGTCTTGTGCATGGGAGCCGGGCAGGACCGAGGCTAAGGCCATGAGACAAGTAAGAGCTAGGGGAAACACCTTAGAAAACTCCATCATGGAAATTTGTATCGTATAGTTAATATTGTAAAGCAAAGATGTTGAGCAATTGATGTGGAAGATGTGTGGGTATTTATAGAGAATTAATTAGTTAGGGCAGTTGAATATTTCAAACCATTGTTACTATTCAAGGATTTTTCTTTAACATTTATAATTTTTTTTTTGATATTTTTATTGAGTCCAATTTGAGCTTAGATTATAATATTAAACTAACTGTCTAGATCATAAAGTTAATCGTTCATGTCAATATTTTTATTTAACTAACCTTTTAGTTAAGTCATACGAACTATATAAAATGAAATAATCTCGACAACTCTTCCCTTCTTCTCTTTAAATTTATTTATTTTTTAATTTAACTAACCTTTCAGTTAAGTCATTTCTTTCAATTACTCTTTCACACGTTGCTATTGCATGTTATACTGTTCATGGGAACTTGTTAATTCCAACATTTCCTCTAATCAATAATCCATAATCTTGCTAAGTGCCGTGCATAGAAGATTTTTGGAACGAAATTGCAGATGGGACGGACACCGGGCATCTTCAGAACAAAATTCAAAGAACCTACGAAATGTATTAATAGCAATTGAAAGGCTAAAAAATTCATTATTTTATGGCTATATTGCCTAACATGCCTAATCCCTGATCAACCGGTAAATGACGTTCTCTTAATTGACTTAACCAATTGAATCGTCATATATATAGTTGTTCTCTTTTGCCTTGTTTTATAAGTTAATTGATTAAGCAATTAATAATGGCCTGATGTCATTCCTTAAGAGGATGTTTGATTCGTGTTATACGAAATAGAAGAAAATGAAAAATGTATTCTAAGAATAGAAAAAAAAAATATAAGTGAAATATGTGGTATTATGTTTTTTGGTTGGTAAAATAAAATAATTATTCTGAATTTATTGTTATCTTGTTTGGAATATAATAGAAATAGCCATAGGTATGATAATGATTAAAATACTCTTCATTTTTAAATTAGGATATTTTGTTTTTTTTTTCTCATTTTTTAATTACCAAACTACCATGTCCTATTATTATTAATTTATTATTCAATTTATTAATAATTAATATATATTAAGAAATTCATATATAAACTAATAAGAAAATAGTAAAGTAATATTTTTTTTTGTTAATATCAATAATTAATATTAAATTAATTAATAGTAATCTGTTAATAAATATTAGAAATCAGGTTTTGGGTTGCAAAGCAAATATGAAAGAATTGAAATTCTTTGCTCAAAGTGAATAACCAATCATAGAAATAAGTGGGGCTCACGAAAAACAGGAAAAGCAAGGGGAATTGAAACCAGAGTCCCCCAACCGTAGAACGTGTAAAATTTTCAGACGGAAAACCAAGTGTCGCGCCATTTCCCTTAAACTTTGGACTTTTTTTTTTTTTTTTTTACGGTAACTTTGGACGAATCTTGATAGGTCACACTTTTCTTAAAGTTAATTTTTTATGTCAGCAAGAGATGTCGCGAGCTCTTTTATATATATATATATATATATATATATATATATATATATATATATATATATATATATATATATAATTGGAAATAAGGTTTAAATTATTTGAGATTAATCAAAAATTGATTTGAAGAATAGGGAGTAAATATTTTTTAAATATTTAGATAAAGTTTATATCTTAAAATTATCATTATTAAAAAAATTTTATTTAAATATTATTTTTTATTCGAATAGAATTAATTTTAATTGATAAAACAGATGATTATAATTGAGATAATATAAAAAATTACTTAAAATTGAACTTAAACTTTAGAACATACCTTAATTTTTTTTATTCATTCCGTCTCAAGATTGTTGGTAAATGGTAAATCATTCCTTATTTATTCACCAAGACCATAGTCACCGAGATTTGTTATAACAAGTCTTCTTATCCTTTATATTTAATGTTGTGTTACTTTAGTAAATTAAATTACGTGTACATTAGAATATCTATTTTTGTTGGGAAAGAAAAAAAAAAAAGGGAAAAAAAGCTAAAAAAACAAAAAGTGTAAAGAAGGTAGAAATTTGTATGGCATGAAAAATACGTTGCCGTCTGGTTTCCGAAAGTTATCTAATTACGCAAAACAGTTACGTGTTGGGAAAAAACGTTGGCCTAGACCAGGACACGATCGGTTAATGAGTGCATATCTGACTTTTCCTGGTGTGCTATTTTCCCCTAGTGATTTTCATGACCCTTCAAATTCCTGCAAATATCACGGACTGACTATTCTTAGTCATCCCCGGTAATGTTACCTACTTGTTAAGTTAAAAAGAGAATCGTAACATATTATAAAATTTAAATTTAATTTAAATAATTTTATTTTTAATTAATAAATCATTTTTTTTATAATAAAAAATTTTGTTAATTTATAAATTGCTCGACTTGTTCAGAAATTTATTGATATTTTTATCAATATCAAATTCTAAATTATTGAGATAATACTACAGATACATGTACAGGAATAACTTATGTTTCTATTTTCATGGAGCCTGAATCTAGAAAACTTCTTATTCTTCCACAGGGGTCGCCATCGCTTCTCGCTAATTGCGGTGGAACAGATTGATCTTAAACTCAGTAAACCCATGTGAGAATAAAGGTTTGCGGAAATTTTGGCTTTGGGGCTGCGAAATTGTTTGTACATGCATGATCCTCGAAGCTCTTTCGATGACTTTAGAAGTTAGGCACTTGTATAGAAGGAAAATTCTAGTAGTCAATGCAATAGACTCCAAACTTGAAGATAAAAACTTGAAGATAGAAACAAAATGTCGTATGATCATCGGATTGTGAAAAGTCATATTATGTATAATACCGATCAAATGGATGATTTTTTTTATTTAGAAAAAGAAAAAAAATTCAATCTTCTTTCTTGTGAAACAATTACATGTCATTTATCATTAAATCAAATACTTCAATATAAATAAGTATATTTTCAGTTTTTTAGAATAATATCGTTATTGCTCCGATCAATACACGGAATACATGGAATTATTACGTACTTTAGTTTTCTAGTTAATTAGTAGGGACGTTCACCCACATAGTTCCCTGGGGGATTATAGTTGCAAATCACGAACCACCAGCCCTTGTTGCACTTAACCCTAGCACACCCAAGATGAATTGAGTTTTGCCAAACGACCTGAGTATAATGCAAGCACTCTCCACCGGTACATTCATTGGTATCGTAGTTGTAGTTAGACTTCTCATCAACCCACATTTTCACTGCTTCTTGGGCAGTCAAGGCATAGGAAGCTTCTGCAAGGTTCTCACCGTAGGGTCCATTCGAATGAACCAATTCACAGTCTGCAATCCTTTTATGAGCATATTGTCGTGCATAGGCTGCAAGAGTGGTGTTCCAAGTCAGTGGTCCAACCCCAACCTCTCCACGAGCTGCATTGTGGGCGCTAAGGTAGTCTTCACGGGTGAGCTTGGCAATGGAAACATGAGCTAGAGTTAAAGCAAAAAGGCAAACCGCTACTGAAAATTTGGTTAATCCCATTTCCTTGTTCTTCCTAAGAGGCTCAGATCGCGATGAGCAATATGTTTAGAAAAAGTAGTAACTTATATGGTTTTGAGAAATGCAATTTACACTTTTTTTTTTTTTGTGTAAAATTGCTTCTTATAAAAGCAAATTACCTCAAGATTTCTTTGTGAATATTAAAAATAAAAGAAATAGTAAATCAAAACTCAAAACTTGTTCTTCTTATATAGAACCTTAAAAGCTACAAACGAATGGTTATAATTATCTTTTAATTAATAATTATTTATTTGATAAATATAACTTTTAAAAATCTACAAATGAATGGTTGTAATTATTTATTAATTAACAACCATTCATTTTATAGACAACCGTTAAAATGTTTGTTACAAAGTTTAAAAAATTAAATGTGTAAAATTGGAAAACAGGCATGCTAATTCAAAACTCATTTTTGACCTTTTCAAATACATTTTTAAAATTAGCTTCAAAATTACATTACAAATTGTGTAAAATTGAAAGTGCCCAACTGCCTATATTTTAGACTTTAAAATTAATTTAAAGGTCCAAGCATCAATAGTCAAAACCCACTAACCCTTGAAGTCTTTAAATCTTTAAATTACATTATGTATATGATTTACGGTTAAAAAGATTTTGTTCTCTTCATTCACAAACAATGTGGAATTTTATCATTCTTTTTATTAAAGGGAGATTGTTAACTTTTATATTATGAACTATTCAACGTAAAAACAAACTCACTAGAAGGTTAAATTATCTTACCGATTTATTATTTACCATACAGATTGATGTGTGAGATTTTTTCCTTTTTCTCCTTTATTAAAAAATGCCAAAAAAAATTTTAATTAAAAAATCAACAAATGAAATATAACGTGTCAAACTCAAATTATAGTTAGCAATGGATACTCGTATTTCATTTGCATCTTGTATTAACCTATTTATAGGCTTGAAAGTTAACTCGATCTTTTAATGGGTTTGAACAAAAAAATAAGCTCGATGAATTGGCTTGGATAAAAGAAAATAAGTCAGATAAATTTTCGGGCTGAGCTAAGCCTTCAACCATTGTAACTTAAGCCCACCTCGGCCCGATCCGAACATAATAATTATTAAATTTTTTATATTTTTTATTAAATAAAATGTAATTATATATATTTAAAACATTATTAATTAATAAACATTATATACATTTAATATGAAAATTAATTTGTAAAGTTTGATAAACTAAATTAAATCTTAAGAGAATAAAAGAATTAAAAAAGAAACAAAATAATCAAAATTCAAAAAAAAAAAAATCAGACCGAATTAAGTTCGAACTTGCACAATAAAATATAAAATCGAACCTAAATTAAAATTCAAATATGAATAATCGAATTCAAATGTACAAGTAGTTCATTAATATATAGCTTAGCCCTAAACTAACCCGACCCGTAGACACCTTATCTTGTCATATAACAACAAATATAGTACAACGAGAGTTTCCTCATCACGCATCTAATTAATCTTTAATCTTTATAAAAGAGTTTTACCGCTACCAAAATTAAGGTTATTATTGACCGGAAATTTCCGTTGACAATGCCTTCAATTCTTTCGATAATAAAATCACTGACGAAATTTTGATTAATAATTCAATCGGTATTTCGTTCGTTGGTGATTGGATTTCGTTATTGGCTTTAATTTTCGTCAGAATTTTCATCAATAACACATGTTTTGTCGGTAATGTTATAAAAAAGTAAAATAAAATTCAAAAAATAAAAATTAATTCTTTCGAGGATACTCGATTTCCAAATAGAATTAATTTGGTTTATTGTTTATCTTAAAAGACCAATTAGTTTTCTAGTAAATTAGTAGGGACGTTCTCCCACATAGTTCCCTGGGGGATCATAGTTGCAAGTCACGAACCACCAGCCACTGTTGCACTTAACTCTAGCGCACCCAAGACGAGTTGATTTTCGCCAAACCACCTGAGTATAATGCAAGCAGTCTCCGCCGATACATTTATTGGCATCGTAGTTGTAGTGAGGCTTCTCGTCAACCCATAATTTCACTGCTTCTGCGCCAGTCAAGGCGTAGGAGGCTTCTGCAAGGTTCTCTCCGTAGGGTCCATTTGAATGAATCAAATCACAGTCTGCAATCCTTTTATTAGCATATTGCTGTGCATAGGCTGCAACAGTGGCGTCCCATGTCATCGGTCCAACCCCAACCTGTGCACGAGCTGCATTGTGGATGCGAAGGTAGTCTTGAGGGGAGTTCTGGGCAAGGGAACCATGAACTAGAGTTAAAGCTAAAAGGCAAACACCTACTAAAAATTTGGTTAATCCCATTTTTGTTCTTCTAAAAGCCTCGGATTGCAAATTTTCAAAAGAAAAACATCTGGTATATATAGGGAAATGCATCAACAATTAGAATCTGATATATTACATTCCAATCCATAAAAGATTGAGAGGGTAAAATTATCTTACCAATATATAACTTACCGTATCAAATTAACTTACCATATGGTTAGAGTTTTCTATTTTTGTATATTTTCTTTTTATATCGAAAAAATACTGTGTATCAAAAAGAAAAATGTAATGTGTCAACATCAAATTATAGTTAGCGATGAAACTTGTAATTCATTTGAATCCTATCATAGAATAACAAACATGACACAATGTAAATTCTTATTATGCATTTAAATTAACCCTTAATTTGAGAAAATGATTTCTAATTTAGTTAATACATGATCTAATCAATAACAACATCTGTCCTCTAAAAAGATTAGAAAGGTCCCTTTCAAAACCAGCTATTTGAAATCATGAGAAGTTAATCATGGTAAAGAATGAGGTTGGTACAACTAGTTAAATTTTAAATTTTTATGATTTTTTTTTGTTAATAATTAATCTGTAAATTTTTAAAAAAATATTGATAAACATTCAATAAATTTTTATATTTTAATAGTAAATGGACGATTTGCTCTGATTTTAGAGATTCATAACCACTTTTACTCTTAAACTTTACATAAAAAAAAATACAAAGTGTATAAACATTATACATATGCAGCCTACTATGTATAAACATTATATACATATGCAGCCTATGTAAAGCCGTCTCTCCGTGTCGCACAAACAAAGAAATAAGAAAAGCAGCCCAACCCCAAACGTCAAACTAACAACCACCATACATTTTTAATGTTTCCTGGTGATGTCAGTATTTTCCAATCCCATGTGCATATCACCAAGGAGAGGTGAAAATTGTGAGGTTTACTGGGGAAAGGCACGTGAATAAAGCCTATATGAATTTGACATTTCTGGCATTTCTTCGACTTCAGTAACAGCACAATAAATATTGATGCCTACGTTTTTCCATGCATATGGAGACCTCTCCCGAATTTTTGTCTTGTTTTTCCTCGTACCACACAACAAAAAATAAATCCCATGTGGTTACCATTGATTCATAGAAAAATTCGTACGGAACTGCAAATAGAATTTCTTACATGAAGTTTTGTTCGGATTTTAATTAAAATAGGATGATATTGTTCATACTCAAACTAAACGTTACAATAATCACAATGAAATTAAAATGGATTTTGGTTGTGATGGAACAATCCAACAATAGTTATGGGCATAGCATTAATTTATTTGCTCCTCCGTTGTGACATTCGAAGAATCAAACATAGCAGAGATTTGTGGGCGAAGAAATCAGAACAATGGTGTTTAATAAGGGCGTTGACCCTCTACGTTTCCAACAGGATCATAGCTGCAAATAACAAAAACCCAGCCATTCTTACACTTGGCTCTGCCGCACCCAAGGTGAACCGACTTGCTCCACACAATCTGAGTATAGTGTAGGCACTCATCTTCACCACCAATGCACTTGTTGGCAGCAGGGTCGTAGCTAGGCTCCTCACTAGCCCACATTTTCACGGCGTCGACGACGTTAAGGTTTCCATAGCCTTCAGCAATATTCTCACCGTAGGGTCCATAGGAATGCTCCATTTGGCAGTCTGAAATCCTTTTGTTGGCATAACTTTGGGCGTAGTTAGCCAAGGTGCGGTTCCAAGCGAGCGGACCGACCCCAACCTTGGCACGAATGGCGTTGTGTGCGTTCACGATGTCTTCAGGGGAATTTTGGGCTACGGAGAAGTGAGCCAGCGTTAGGGTCATGAAGCAAATGGCTAACAAAAGGTTGGGGAACATCATTTTCACAATATGCAGAGAAAAGAAACAGAACAAAGTTCTTTATGTTTTTTTTTTTTTTTTTGGGGGTTAGAATAAGAGGTGGTTTGGGTATTTATAGGCAAAATCCGAGCTAGGGAAGACATAGCTTAAAAGGGAATCATGAATGGGTTGATGACAAACATTGAATCTGTTGAATAAATCCTTCCAAAGTTATATCATAAAATATAATTAAGTGAGAAGAAGAAGCAAACATGGTTGTTCAAAGATTAAAATATGAATTAGAATTCACATGCATTGGATAAGAACAGTTAGCATTTTGTCTTACTTAGCAGGATTTTGACGGCCAAAATCCAATCTCCATTAACAAGGATTCGGATTAATTAACTCTCCTATCAACATGTGGTTAACATATAATGCTGAAAATTAGTACCGATCATACAGGCTTACCTCGGGCCTTCAAATATATGTAAAAAATCTCGGGCTTTTCAGCCTCATTTGTCACCCTTTTAATAGTACTGTGTAATCACGTGAACACATTTTACTAATTAAAATTGTAGAAATTTAAGGAAAGCTATGATCAAATATATATTTATTATTAATAAAATTCTCCATGATCAGGAGCTCTAATGTTTCGTAGTATATTGAACAAGCAAGTGATGACAGATTAGATCCAACATTTTACTGATTAATATGAACATGTTTTTCAATCTGAAAAGATTCATCTGCGAACATGAGATGCTAATCATGAGCATATAAATGATCATAGCATAACCATTGTTGAGCTGCACGAACCAAAAGCTAGTAAATGTGATATTATTTTACAATATCAGCAACTGAACTAAGAATTCATTCTCAGGGCTGAGAGTTTACAGTTCGAACGCAATCCTGACCCCTCCAAAAAAAAATCAAGATAATATGCATGTGATCAAGTAGTCTTAATGGATTAAATAAGAAAATATTGACAAGTTATCACGGAATTAGCGGGCATATAAGATGGAGATACCCGGCTTTCAGATTTCTCTACTTCAAATCCTCCCTTTATAAAAGGAAATTAATTTTAAAAAATAAAGAATAAAAATGCTTTGCATGATTTAGTAAAGTTTACTTTTTGACTAGATGGTACAGATAATAGAGAAATTATCATGTGATGCCGCAGTTTGATGCATGAAACCAGGATAAGTCCTTTTAGAAGCAACATTTTCAATCTCTTACTAATTTCCAAGTCTTCGTAATGATGAAAGCTTCCACTGATTTCTTCGTTCCAGTAAAAATTGGTGGCATTGGTCTCTATGATCAATGGAAAATGAATTGGTCTTCATTCCAAATCACTGAAATTCTGCAGGAAACCAATTTTCATTACCAAAACGTTGTTTTCACATTTAGAATTTGTTTAGATGTCTTGGAATTTTGAGAATAACCAGACCAAAAAGAGAGAGAGATCAAAAAAAATCTGTAGATTTTGAAGTTAAATATATGGAAATGCAAATGCAGATGCAATCATGCAAATCAAGCAGGCAAGTCAATGTTTGAAATGCCTCAAATTTTCTTGTATCATTAAAGCACTTCTACAAATTCAACACACTTACAAGAAAATAAATGCTGCTACTATGTAATGCACTCGCATGTCACAGCCACTATAACAGCAATAGAACATGTATTTAATTTGAATAATGCAGGTAATTACTTTTAAGAGATAGCATCTAATAAATTTGAAATGTAAATTTTAACACTTCAATTCCTCTTTTTATTCTCAATTTCCTTTGAAAAATATATGTATAAGAAAATTACTGCATATTGGCATGAATTTCAATTCCCCAAATTCCCTGATTTAATGGGATTAATTTTGTCAGATTCTCTAGTACACTATCAGACAGGACAAAAACTTACGTAGAATTTTATGTGAAATTTATGAAATTTCTATTAAAAACGATAAAATAAAAAATTACTTCGGAATTAAAACTTATGAATTGATAGAGTTCAATGAGAAAATCAAATAACATGCAAGAGAATATTAAAAAATAGTTTATAATCAAAATTTAATCCGTACTTATCCAATGGTAACAAATTTTAGTAAAGATATCTATCTCTAAAAAAATAAAAAAATTTATCATTTTCATTTAAATTTTGTACAAACTTATTCAATATAGCAAGGCCTTTCAATCTACTGGTTTGTATTTTCGATTTTGCAGTTAAACTTGTCATGAAAATTAAAAATATATATTGCATATAACGGTACTAGCATTTCTGTCGGAATATATTGTCTGATCTCAAACTATTAATTAAACCTGACAAGCCCAAACTAATTGTGGCTGCGGGGATTGTTAAGGCATACAAGACACAAGATGGTCGAATTTTTCTCTTTGGGCCGGGTCAGAATGCTAAGCGCATGCAAATAGGTGCACAAAGATTGTGCCTGCCATCCTCATTTGTTGATGCCATAAAGCAAACTGCCCTTGCCAACAAGCATTAGGTAAGTAGTAGAGCTTACTCTGATTCTTGATTATTATTCTTTCTTTTAATTTTATTACTATTTTTAATTGTCCTTCTATATTGTGTATGAACAATTGTGCTTCGATGGGAAATTTGTTCCACCTCATAGATAAGGATCATTGTATCGTATCTTAGGCCTCTCACGTTGATGGGAAACGTAGCAAACGAATAAACGAGATATGCCAAAAGATGATAGAAAGAAAGATTGGAACAGATCGTGAAGTATTGAATGCAGTAATATATGGTAGCAAAAGGTTATATGAGGCTGAAAACAAGGTAAAATAAAACTGAAAGAGGAAAATCAGAGAGAGTACTATAAAAGAATTTGAAAAGAGTGTTACCTTTCGATCAAAAGTCCTTAAATAGAGAGGGAGGTTGCAAGTACAAGAATTGCAAAATATTAGTATTTTTTTTTTGTTCATTACAAAAATAAGTATTAATAAAGCATAATGATGAAAATTAATAGCTATAAAAGAGTTAATGTTAATCTAAGGGGAGTAACACTTTTTGGAGATAGTAAATATTGAACAAAACAATCCATTATTTGTACTAAAAGGAAGAAAGAAAAGTTCTCATATTTAGAGAAAGTTTAGGAGAAGAACTAATAACTATCTTCATATTTGATCTATCAAGTTTATTTTTTAGAACATCTCAAATGAAGTTAACTTAAGAATTGTACCATATTCTCGATTTATTTTCACTTTTTCATTTTGGTGAAGGTATTATTAAGTAAAAATGTTAGTGTTATTCTATGAAGATAATATTCTCTAATTAGCTCTTCCAGGAATAAATTGTTTCAAGAATAGGTTATTTTGTTAAGATATTGTTCTTTGACTGAGCTATTTTGATAAATAATTGTTTGTAAAAAAGACATTCTAAGAAAAAATTTTATGAATGAGCTTTTAATGAAACAACTTTATTATTTATTTTGTTGTTTTTTTTTCACTAAAATATGACATTTAAAGTGACGAAATATTATTTTCCAAAATCAAGCATCGACAAGATTGTTGGGATCAATTTTGTTTTATGTTTTATTTTTTGTTTTCAAAACTTAGTAATATAAAACATAAATTATGTTCAATAGATTTTTTTTATTTTACAATTTAAAATTGACAACAAAATTAAGAAAATTAAGGGAAACATAAATTTTGTACTTCTTACAAATTCCAAAACATTTTGAAAACATGTTTTACTAAAAAATATGGGAGAAATATAACTTTAATTGAAGCCTCCATCCTAAATTCCACCTATAGTAAGTTTACTTTATTTATATCTACAACACTAAATGCCGTAGCCCCACAGCCTTTTTTGGCTTTCTCAATTCTTCACAACGCACATTTTCTTCCTCATTTTTCATTGCTTTTGATCTTTTCCTTCAAATCTCGATCATTTAAACTCTCCTTTTTCTTTTTCTGTATTTTGTATAATAAATTTTATTTTTTATTTTTAATTATGTTTATATAATTTTATGGATATCATATTAAAAATTATTTGTATTAAATTTAAATATTAATTGTATATAGATACATAGAGAATGAAATAAATCTCATATAATTTTTAAAATCATAATTTTAAGAGAAATTTTATATAATAATAAATAAAATACCTTTCGTAATATATAAAAATTAAGAATAAAATAGTAAATTATTAATAATATATTAAATTATATAATTTTAATGAAAAATATTTAATATTCAAACATTAATAAATTATAAAATTAAAAAAATATGTTTCAACTTATTTGATGCCTAAGATGCTTTCTGTATTTAATTTTTAAAATTATACAACAGCATACTAAACATGTTTTTGATTTTCAAAATAAAATAAAATAGAAACAAAATTTTAAAAAACAGAAAAATAAAACACAAAGTTGGCTAAATACCAAACGGCCCCTATACTATTACTCCTATATTGGTAGCACAACCTACCAAGGTTGCTATGGATTGAGCTCCTCTTTCTCCATTTTAATGCAGTGTTAGAAACTACTCACTATATCTGATCATCGTGAGCTATGTCTAGTATTTTTTTTGCCTAATATAGTTAGGGATCTCTAGATATTGTGTCTAAATTTAATCTATTGATCAATTAAGATGCCCTCTTTCTACGGCAATCTTGTGTATTTAAGGTTTTATTTTTCGAGTATTTTCTCAAAAAATTAAATTTTAATCTTAAAAAATATTGTTGAAGCATAAAATTATTCTTTCACTATTAATTTTAATTTTTTATTATTTTATTTAAAACATTTATACTTAATAATTATTTTATTTTTTAATTTTATTAAAATTAATTTTACTGTACATCTAAATTAACCCATACCAATCAAGTCAGTATCTTAGCCCAATAACAAAATAATAGAACCTACTTAAACAAGAAAACTGGCCACAAAGAATCAAAAAACAACCACCACGCCTAATGCACCAACCCTATTAATTTAGTGGGGTACCAAGAAATTTGGTGGGTGATTGGTTTAATGGGCTGATTACGAGGGTTAACCAGGACTCCAAATGGAAGTAATACCATTAATAGCAAGCAAGTTCTTCAAATATTTGCAGAACTATGGCATACTTACGTCTTCTCCAGAAGACGCTCATATAAGAATGAGTTGTCATCCTTATTTCTCAGGACGTTTCACAGAAGAGAAGAAAATCAAAAAGTGGAATTCATCAAGCATCATTGGTTCGTTCTGCAGACAGATTTTGAAGGGTTTTGCAGGTGAACTTGGAGAAGATTATCATAGATTTGGAGTCCATACCTTTCCTGTTTCTTATTACTGGTTTGGTGAGTGCATTGAAACAATTTATGTTTGCATTAAACTTATCAGAATGAGAAGATTAAGCAATTTCTGCAAGAAATACTGTATTTTGTGAAACAAGAAGCCATTGTTCTAATATAAACAGTATGCCAATAAGAAATGAAAACAAAAAAGAAACGCTAAATGCCAGAAAAAATGCAAAGAGGCTAAGAGAAAATGGCACTTGGTATTCAGATTGGCGGATTCCTAATAAAGTTCATGTTTTATATCTTGAAGTTGGAATTAAAGTAGATCTGGTCATGGGCCGAGCTGAATTTAGGTTGAGTTTAGACATGATATTAATAGATTTTATATGTGTCTAAGCTCAATTCGACCCGATATTTAGGTTTGCGTTTGTTGTCCAAGCTTGTTTTTAAAAATAACAAACAAAGCTTAGACCTACATAAATAAATCAATTTTTTTCAACAAAAAAAACATAATTTTGATTCTATTATTAAGTAATTTCTCTAATTGGGTCGTTAAATATAAATTTTTTTAATTGTTAATGGATTGACATATTTAATGGGTTTTATTAATTAGGCTTAATTTTGTTAAGTCTAACTGATTTATGCATATCTTATGGATTTATGTAAAGACATATTGAGATATTTAAATATATATATATATATTGTCAAGTTGTACCCGAGCTTTTAAAAATAAGAACAAGGTTCGATTCGAATTTTATCGGACCTATTTTCTTTGTTTAAGTCTGTTTTAATGAATATGATATTTTATGTAAATCTAATCAAATATCAAATAGACTTTTGAGATTGGATGAATAATTTGACCTTTGTCTAGTTTGAATAACTCTACAAATTTATAAACCATGCATGTCTCAAACTCATTTTGCATAGCTCCATAGTTTTTTAAATAGGCAAAGCCATGTTCAGTACCCTAGGCAATTGTGCTACAAAGTTGAATCAACTTTCAAGAATTGAAGCCCTCCTCTCAAAGACAAAGGTATGTAAATGTCCTCTTAGACCTTTATTTTGTTAAGTTCCTTCACATTTCTCAATTGTTTAGTATATTTTTCTAATAGTTGTTTCCTTAATTTAAATGTAAAATCATCTTAGTAAATTAGACAGATTACCTCAAATATACGCATACTTTTTTTTTTCTGTGCAAATTAGTCATATTTCTTACTTATTTATGTTAAAAAAATCAAATCATGTGAGAAAATAGGCTCATCTTGATTTCTATTTTTTTTTCATCAAATCTTAATATTCTTCTATTTTGCAGGTAAGATATTATATTGGTAGACCTGCCAAAGGTGCTCTGGAAAGTTTTGAACCCAGAATTTACAGGTAATGCCATGATGAAAGAGTGCAATTTTTTTTTTCACTTTGAACATTTGTGTTAATTGCATTTTCAATTGGTTAGTTAGGAAAAATCAACATATTTAGTCTCCTAATCAACACCATGAAAAGGTCCAAAAAAAATTAAGAATAGTAATAATCAACTTAAAAACGTTTCACTTGTAGTAAATTATTGCATATGAAAAGGAATGGTGCATGATCATTTGGCCTTATACCATGTTCGAATTCTCTCTTCAAATTAAAAAATATATATTAAAATTAAATTATAAATTAAAGATCAAAATTAATAATTTGCTAGTATTAAATAAGTAGATTAAATATGTACAAAAATACCAACCAAAATGTAAAATTTACACCCCAAATTTAATTAATATATATGTTGAATGATGAAAATTATAATTATTTAATAAAGTTTTGTTTTACTTACAAGATTTTGTGTACGTGATTTACTTTTTTTTAGCAAGCTCTATTAATTTATTGATTTTGATTTTTAATTTCTATTTCTATTTAAATATTTTTATTGAAAACCTTGCGCTGCTGTGCAATAAACTTCAATTTAAAAGTCATTCTTAATTAATAAAAAAATTGCTAATTTACTTCTTTTTCGTTACAAAGAAAAATCAATAAATTAAGAACTGATAAGAAAGCTTCAACCATTTTTCAAACTGATACTGTTCACTCTCAACACTCAATTTAATGCCAGCGTTGCATTGGCATCGGCCCCAAAAAAAAGTGAAGCATTTTCCGCTTTAAGACGAAATATGCATTTGACTTTTTTGACCTTTAAACCTCGTTTTCGTAACTTTTTTGACCTTTAAATCTCGTTTTTCATGCAGTGCATTGAACATTGTAGGGATAATAACTTGCGATAAATGTTTTGAAGGACCCACCTGTTCCATATTTTTCCTGGTTACGTTTTCTAATCCATTTATAACTTTTGATTTTTTTTTTTTTTTTGTTAAGACGTTCTAATTTGTTTTTATAAATGACATTCAGATTTTTTTAATGACAATATCCAATTGGACATAAATTAAAAAATTCAAAATAAAAAATAGATCAGAAAAAAAGGACTTAAAAATAATGCACTATAAGAATATAACAATAATTTATAAATATAAATTTTAAATCTTGAAAGAAAAAAAAATAAACAACACAAAAAATTGATCTTAATTTTTTAATTAAAAAATTTTAGATTTAATTTTTCTAAAAATCTTAATCTTTTTAATTAGATCTTCGTTGATAAAGGTAGATTTGTTATTTATACCATTTTTGTTGCGTAAATCAAGAACATATCTAAATGGTTATTTGACTATTATGCAGTGAATTTTCGCACTTGTTACATGATAATTTTTTAAAAAATATATTTTTATTAATATTTATTAATTATGATCATAAATTTTAAAAATATAAAAAGTTAGTTAACTAACATGTGACAAATACTAAATATTTAAGGGTATGTTTGACCTACTTGAAATTTTTATAAAAAATGTTGTTTGTGTAGAGTTTTTTTCTTTTTAAATGCCGTTAAGAAAAATTAAATTAATGTTTGACAAGTTTAGTATTAACATGTTGAAAACTATTTAATATAATTTTTATATATTTTTAATAAATGTAAAGATAAATTAATATATTAAATTAAATCACAAATATTGTAAGTGAAACAAATAAATAAAATAAAAATATTTTTCTGATTAAAATAAAAAATTAAATACATATAAAAATTACACAAAATAAATAAATTAATGTAGATTAATATAACCCTCTTTATAAATTTGTGAATTATTGAAGATTAAATGAAAATGTAAAAATTTTCACTAAATACATGTTATTAAAGTTAGTACTTCTTTAATAAACTTTAATTTATAGTTTCATAAAAAAAGTTAAAATATTCTTCCCACATAAATTGAAAATTTTAAAATTTTAAATGTTAAATACATGACTTGTTTTTACCATAAATAAGTTCTTTTATAAGTTAAACCAAATATGCACTAACTAATACTTGCAAATATATATAAATTATATATTTTTCAAAAATTCATATAAAATACATTTACCCAAGTTTTTATTATGAAATTTATAAAAGATTAATTTTAAAATATGTAATTTTGATAATCAATAAAATAATTATTTTAATAATATATGTATTAAAACAAAAAATATTTAAATAAATAATTTTTTAATATTATTTAAATTAATTTTCTTAATCAACTCTTGTTAGATATGAAACGGAATAATAATTGATTAATTAATATATTTTAGCTGTTTAAGGTAATTAAAAACATTATTGCATTAATTGTAAAGAGAGTCTAAGGAATCTCCTTAACTACGCATGGGACCAAACGGTCCTTACCATCATTTAATGCTTCGTGGCAAAGAATTCAAGTATAACGTGTATCTTAATATAAATATTATATATATATATATATATATATATATATATATGTATAACGTGGCTTATTATATATTTGAAATTTTATAGATTTTACGTGTTAAAAATGTAGATATATTTTATTTTATTTATTTATTACTTTTTAATTTTATTTAAAAAATATATATTATTATCTTAAAATCATTTATATAATCAGTATATTAAAAATAATCTTATAATCATATATAAATTTCAAGATTATATTTTATATATGGTCTGTCGATATATTTTATATCCGTAAATATATTTTATATATTATTATTGAATCTTGTTATGATACTTTATTAATTTTAAAAAAAAATTATTTAAAAATTTATTATTTAATGACTTAACATATTATAATTCATTGATAATATATGAAAATTTTCTTTTCAACATATTTATATATATATATAATATATATATATATATATATATATATATATGTGATGCACTGGAAAATATTATCAATACATTAAAAATTGACATGTTATCGACGAACAAACTAAAAAATTATCAAATTCTTATCAGCAAACTAAAAAAATAAAAAAAAATTGTATTTATTTATAAGAGATTGGTATTTTTTAATTTGGTCGTTAACAGGATTGCACTGGTACACTGTGCATTGTATACTATCTCTATTTAAAGACCCGTAAGTCCCTAATCTCACACACTAATTAGAGAACAAAAGCCAAATTTGATTTCTGTTCCCTGAAGAGCGAAATTAAGATTGCCAATGGGTTCTATACAGGAGCAGGAGGAAAGGTAAGAGCCTTTACATTTTCTGTAGTAGAACCTCTTTACTATCTAGTAAGTCATGTCTGATGTCTGATGTCTGATGTCTGATGTCTGATGCCAATGTTCAATGTTTTAACATTGTTTTTTACGTATGATGGGGTTTGAAAGCTGACTTAAATCTGTGTCGTGACGGCAGGGAGAAGGCAGAATATGCCAATGTGAATTGGGAAGAACTTGGATTTGCTCTAACTAAAACTGATTACATGTTTGTCATGAATTGCTCGGATGGTGAAGGAAAGTTTTCCCAAGGAATCTTGACTCGCTTTGGAAACATTGAACTGTGCCCTGCTTCTGGAATATTAAACTATGGCCAGGTTTGAACTGATCACCAGCTGTTTGAAAAATGTTCGTTACCTAAGGCTGAAACTATATGAAAATGGTGGCTTCAGGGGTTGTTCGAGGGACTAAAGGCATATAGGAAGGAAGATGAGGGAATTCTGCTGTTCAGGCCAAAAGAGAATGCCCTGCGGATGAAGATGGGTGCGGATAGAATGTGCATGCCATCGCCAACCATTGAACAATTCATAGATGCTGTGAAAAAGACTGTCCTGGCCAACAAGAAATGGGTATTAAACTCGAAACTTGACATGTTCATCTTACCAGAAAATGATTTCTTGTTCATGCCAAAGAATTGGATTATATATGCAGGTACCTCCGCATGGGAGAGGAGCACTGTATATCAGGCCTCTGCTCATGGGAATTGGCTCAAATCTGGGAGTGAAACCAGCTTCCGAGTACACATTCTTAGTGTATGCTTCACCCGTGGGCAATTACCATAAGGTATGTTAATGAAAACAAGATCATATGAAGAGAAATCAGGATGTTAATTTGGTGTTAAGTTGAAATACTTTGATTTTGAAGGGTGATATGAACTTGATCGTTGAAGACAAGGTCTGTCGAGCTACTCCTGGTGGTACAGGAGGTGTCAAAGCTGTCACTAATTATTCACCTGTAAGAACTTTCTGTATATGTGATTTCCTTTTAAGCATAATTGGATTATATTAGACTCTCTAAAAGGAAATGGTTGCTGTAGATTGAGATTTTCAGAGTTGTCATGGGGCTTTCTTGAATCTACTAATTGATTGCACGTGCAGATTTACAAGGCATTAACTCAAGCAAAAGCCAAAGGATTCTCCGATATCTTGTTTCTTGATGCACTGACTGGAAGATATATTGAGGAAGGCTCAGCTTGCAATGTCTTCATTCTCAAAGTAAGATCGATTGGTATTAGCAGTAGCTTGTTCACTGATTAGATAAACCAAAAACATAAGAGAATTTTAACTCAAAAAGGAACTAATTATGCATCTTTGTGTAGGGAAATGTAATCTCAACTCCTACAGCTCATGGGACTATTCTCCCAGGGATCACAAGAAAAAGCATCATTGAAATTGCATTAACTTTTGGTTACCAGGTAATAACAGATCAGAAATTACCATTGACATCTGCCCCAATTCCCACTGCAGAAATGGCTGTTTCATATTTATTGACATGCATGGTAACTCTGGACCTCTGGCTGTCAGGTCGAGGAACGAGCCGTTCCAATTGAGGAGGTGCTCGAAGCTGAAGAAGTCTTTTGCACAGGAACAGCTATGGTTCTCAAGTCTGTTGCAGGTATAACCTACCAAGGTAGAAGGTAGGGAAAAATCTAAGAACCATTGCTCAATCTGTCAATCATGGTTAGCTGCAAATGTGCAGCATCTCCAACTATGCTTCGATCTCATGACTCATGAGATTACAATTATCAAATTCGCTTATTAGTGCTCATATTAATGCAGGATTGAATACAAAATGGGAACAGAAACAGTAGCTCAGAGATTGTATGCAACACTGACAGGAATTCAAACTGGTCTTATCGAGGACAAGATGGGATGGACCCTTGAGATCGATTAACCTCCTCTCTTAGATGTAAAAGTACTTAGGAAATTGAGCTTTGGTATATTCCTTTTATGATTCTCTTTAGTTTCAATGAAAGGACATGTTCAATAAGGGCACTTGAATATTTCACTTAATTGCAAGTTTTCAATGCTTGATTCAAGGTACCTTGTGCCATTTGAGCTAATACTGGAGTCACAATTACTAATAATAAATGTCTTTAATTAAACCAATTTGTAGTGATAAATATAGTAGACTAAGCTGGTTGGCATGGCCTAAACTTTGTTTCATCAATTCAGGTTTGGCATAGAAGCACAAGACTTATCATCGAATCAGATTCTGAAATTGCTCTATGCTGGTATAAAAATGTCGAAAAAAGGCCGTGGAATCTTTAGATTCACTAGCAAAGGTAGCGGTCACCAGATTTGGCTTCTTCTATGCTTCTTGGCCCTCTGGTAGAAGCTTCATTAGGCTCGATAACATAATAGCCTATCAACATCTTTTGTTTTGGTGACTTACAGTACTTTTCATATTATTTTGTTATATTTACTTGGCCATTTCGCTGAACTGAGGTTCTCTATCCCCAAGGTTTCTCCGAAGATTTCGTTCTTCTCAGGTCTTTTTTCAATCAGTGAAATCTATGCCTATTGAAAAAAAACTATAGCTGACTACAAATTAATTTATATGAACAGTATGATGAATTTTAGTAAGGTGAAATTTATTTCGATAAAATTAAAAAAAAATGAAATGATCATTAAAATTTAATAACGTGACAAAAATATATAAAGCAAGGGTAATTGAATAATTTTACCCCTATCATTTTGTCTTGTAATATATTAGGCTGCCACTAGTAACAGTCAAATTAAGTCTTAAGTGATTGAAGTTGTGGTTTGCCTGTTCTTGTCATAAATAAATTATGGAATACTGCATCTTTAAATTTTTCTTCACGGTTGTATGGACCAGTTTTGGGTCTCAACTAATTGAGAACATTAAACATTAAACATTAAACAATAATAGTTTTTTTTTTTTTTTTTTAAGTTATGGATTCAAGTGAAAAGTGTCTCTTTTACTACAAAGAAAAAAGTTTTAGTAGGATTAAATCCAAGCAAACGTACCCACTTGCTTAAACTGAAATTGGCTATATGTATTAAAAGGATTCAATCGTTATCTACTAATATATTTAAAGGTGTAAATAAATTGGACTTTCGATGAACAGTTCATAAATATATTAGATTGGAGTTAGTTTATATTTGTTTATTAATCATAATAAATAATCACAAACAGAAATATGATTTGTATACTTATTGTTTGCAAATAAATTCGTTTAAAGTTTGTATTTGTTCATTTAATAAATCATTGAATATTCGTCTATTGTTCGATAATAATAAATTTTTAAATTATATATTTGATGATAAGTTTTTTAATATGTAAGTATTAAAATTATATATTTATGTAAGTTCTTTTTTAATTTGACATCCTAATATAATTTGTTTGTACTTTTTTTATTGTTTATAAACATTTTCGTTTAATATTCACGAACATATGTTCATTAATAAATTCATTTAATCATTTTTTTTTGTTTATAAGAAATAGAATGAGAGATTGAATAATCGAATTTTAGAACTAATTTCTATTAAAGAAGAGTAACAATTGCTAAATTAAATGTTAGTTATTATTCATTTAACATTTATTAACATGTATTCATAAATATGTTCGTTAATAAAAATAAATTTAACAAATACGAATAGATCACAAACAATATTATAAATTAAAAACATAAATATAATAAAAGTTCTTTCTTATTTAATTCGATTATACCCTAATAATACTTATTACTGGCCACCTGCAAAGAAAATCGACCCAAATGTCTAATCTAGTATAGTCTAGTGTGATTTTGAGGCACTGCCTTGAGTGGTCAAGCCTTCTTATATATCATTGAATTGATGGCGCTCAACAATACATTTCACAATTTATGCATATATTTCATTTTTTATTGTGTTATAGTGTGTAAAAATAAAAATTATTATATCAAAATTTATATAGATACGTACGTACCAAAAAAATTATATTTAATTTTTACCAATTTTAATTTATAATATTTGTCAAATTCTTATTATTTTATATTATTGAATTTAAAATCGTCACGTTCATTTAAAAATAATAAAATGATATATAACGTTGACATAGAATAACTTTATTTATTAGTAAGTAATGAGATTAAATCTCGTAAAAATTAAAAATGATTAAAAGATCATTAAAAATATATGACTTTAAATAAAATAATAAAAGAAATTCAAAGTAAAAATAAAATTGCAATTTTATCTTTTAAAGTTTTTTGCTTTCTAATACCAAATTTTAGCCGACCATGGCTCACCTGCCCCACACCGGTGTGCCTAACGGTGCCCACAACTTTCTGGTTACCACCGCAAGGGCAAAGGTTGTGTGCTAGAAAAGCAACATGCGAATGTTTCCTTATAAAAACCCTTCAACTCTGTAACTTCACACTAAGTAGAGAACAAAACCCAGTTTGATTTCTCCTTCCTTTTTCTTTCCAGTGGGTTCTACACGAGCAGGAGAAAAGGTAAGATCCTTCACATTTTCTGTCGTAGAACCTCTTTACTGACTAGTAGGTTTAGTTATGCATGATATCTGATGCAAATGTTCAATGTTTTAACATTGTTTTTTACGTATGATGGGTTTGAAAGCTGACTTAAATATGTGTTGTGACGGCAGGGAGAAGGCAGAATATGCCAATGTGAATTGGGATGAACTTGTATTTGCTCTAACTAAGACTGATTACATGTTTGTCATGAATTGCTCGGATGGTGAAGGAAAGTTTTCCCAGGAATCTTGACTCGCTTTGGAAACATTGAGCTGTGCCCTTCTTCTGGAATATTAAACTACGGCCAGGTTTGAACTGATCACCAGCTGTTTGAAAAAATTTTGTTACCTAAGGTTGAAACTACATGAAAAATGGTGGCTTCAGGGGTTGTTCGAGGGACTGACGGCATATAGGAAGGAAGATGAGGGAATTATGCTGTTCAGGCCAGAAGAGAATGCCCTGCGGATGAAGATTGGTGCGGATAGAATGTGCATGCCATCGCCAACCATTGAGCAATTCATAGATGTTGTGAAAAAGACTGTCCTGGCCAACAAGAAATGGATATCAAACTCGAAACTTGACATGTTCATCTTACCAGAAAATGATTTCTTGTTCATGCCAAAGAATTGGATTATATATGCAGGTACCTCAGCATGGGAGAGAAGCACTGTATATCAGGCCTCTGCTAGTGGGAATTGGCTCAAAGCTGGGAGTGAAACCAGCTTCCGAGTACACATTCTTACTGTATGCTTCCCCAATTACCATAAGGTATGTTAATAAAAACAAGTTCATATGAAAAGAAATGAGGATGTTTAATTTGGTGTTAAGTTGAAATACCTTGATTTTGAAGGGTGATATGAACTTGATCATTGAAGACAAGGTCTGTCGAGCTACTCCTGGTGGTACTGGTGGCATCAAAGCTGTCACTAATTATTCACCAGCAAGTAACATTTATTTATATATGATTTCCTTTTATGCATAACTGGATTATATTAGACTCTTTAAAAGGAAATGGCTGGTGTAGATTGAGATTTTCAAACTTGTCATGAGGCTTTCTTGAATCTACTAATTGATTGAACATGCAGACAAGGCATTAACTCAAGCAAAAGCCAAAGGATTCTCCGATGTCTTGTTTCTCGATGCACTGACTGGAAGATATATTGAGGAAGGTTCAACTTGCAATGTCTTCATTCTCAAGGTAAGTCTGATTGGTGTTAGCAGTCGTTTGTTCAGTGATTAGATGAACTGAAACATAAGAGAATTTTAACTCAAAAAAGAACTAATTATGCAATTTTGTCTAGGGAAATGTTATCTCAACCCCAACAGCTCATGGGACTATTCTCCCAGGGATCACAAGAAAAAGCATCATTGAAATTGCATGAACTTTTGGCTACCGGGTAATAGCAGATCAGAGATTCCCACTGCAGAAATGGTTGTTTCATATTTATCGACATGCCAGGTAACTCCAGACCCCTGGTTGTCAGGTTAGCTGCAAATGTGCAGCATCTGCAACTATGCTTCCATCTCATGAGATTACAATTATCAAATTCGCTTATTATTGATCATATTAATGCAGGATACAATACAAAATGGGACCAGAAACAGTAGCTCAGAAATTACATGCAACATTTACAGGATTCAAAATGGTCTTATCGAGGACAAGATGATTAACCTCCTTTTCTAGATGTAAAAGCATTCAAGAAACTGAGCATTGACATTTTCCTTTTATGGTTCTCTTTAGTTTCAATGAAAGAAAATGTTCAATAAGAGCATTTGAATATTTGACTCAATTGCATGTTTTCAATGCTTAAGGACAGCAATAAAATCCCTATTTCTCAAAATAGTAGAAACAGAGTGTAATACAAATTGAAAATTGTAACTCTTACAACAAGGCCATGAATCAGATTAATTCTAGACCCATCACCATAAATGAATCAAATGACCAAATTGCTAGTGATACTACATCAGTTTCTAATCTTTAAGACTATTTAGATGTGTTACAAACAGGTCATTCCACGTATCTGTAATTCCCGGTAAGCACCAATGCATGCAGTCATCATGTTTCTTTCCTCCGGCAGTGGAAGGGTGGGCATCTGCTCTGAACTCACTCATACGGGTGATATCTAGGATGTGGAAATTAGACCTCTTGAGGGCCTTGTGTAGGTGCTGATTCACAAGGCGTACCTCCACATTCGTCCCATTATTCTTCAATGAGAAGAGTTCTTCCACCTAAAAGGGGGATATAACCAAATCAAACCTTTTTAAGTTTGATCCAAAGTGGAAACACACCAACAGACGAAGTTTTTTGTCCTCAAAAGAAGATGGAAATAGTTCAGCATATGATAAGATGCAAGTTCATTTGAAAAGTACAATAAGATGCAAGCCGCATTTAGATCAACCAAAATAGCGTTCAACACAACTAGTAAATGGCAGTAAAAACCGAAAAAGAGACTCACTTGTTCCGGTAACAAAGGCTGTAACCGCTGACATGAACCACCTTGGTCCCAATCGCCTCCTTCAAAATGCCTGGGCGATTGTGTGCGGAAGAATTTAATAGCACCTGGTCGCATGGTTTTCTCCACAAACCTCATCTGCCAATTGAAGGTAAAACATTATAAGGGGAAATAAAAAAATATACAAACTTAAACGAAAGGGAAAAAAAAAGGATGAGATTCGGGTTCTATTTATTTTTGCTTCATTGCTGATGTTCACATTAAAGGTGTATGTTGTTATTTAGGAAAAATTGTAACTACTCCGCCAAAGCTGAGTGTTCTCTACACAAAAGTTGCATGTCTCACTTATTAAGATTTCTTGTGTAAAGTCTAATTTAAATTCCAGAAAATAATTAAAAAAAAAATTCCAGCAAACACCATTCGCGATAACATACCATATGCTTTAAAACCTTATCCAAGCCAACATCAGGAGGTATGGGAGGGATCACGGGCAGACCCTTTTCAAAGAAAAGCATGGGTGACTTGATAGGGTCAAATTTTGAAGGAGCCCACCACCTGTTAAAGAAGAATCAAGATGACAAATCTGAGTCAGGAAACCTCTGATAACAAAACGGAGATAAATAGATTAGAATAACAAGAAATTGTGACCAGGAATCAACATAAATATATAACACATCCACAAATTACAAAGCTAGAGCCAAAACGATTTGATGATTGCATATATCTCAACAAAATCACATCCAACTTTGGCAATTTATCATGTAATTAGAATCCACTTCTGGTCATTTCCTTTAAACATGAAAAAATATATATATATTTCAAACTTAGGACCAACAAACAAGAACATAAGCATATGCTACCATAAGAAGCATAAAAACAAAAAAAATCAGCACCAAAATCTCAGCAAATCATCATCCATTAACAGTCTACAACATATCAAAAGGGAAAGAAAACTACCAGTGTCCTGTGTTAAGGATTAGTATATCATGGAAGCTCGGAGCCTTTTCCCATGAGCCTTCTGGAATATCAACATCTACTCTATAACCCTCTTTATATCCAAGAGCTTCCAACTTACCACCATTACCGTTAGCTAACCACCTGCATCAAACAAGCAAGAGCGAACTAATTTAAACAAAATCTTTTTTCGAGAACAATACAGTCCACAACATGGAATAAAAACACAAACAAAAACACCTAACTAGTTATAGTAAAAAAAAAAAAAGGGCCTACAAACAGCTTACCTACCATAGCGTGCCAAAAGATTAGATCGATGATATGCAATGGTAAGATTATAGTGAAGAAAGATAAAGCCACGATCAGCTCCCGCCGGACGCCATTTCTTCACATCACTGGACACACGTTTCAGAGTGCAGAACAGAGAAACGAACATGTTTCTATTTAAGGAATCACCAACAAACCCTGCACTGTTGAATCTGAGTTAGGGGCTTTGGGCCTAATACAGCATAATTTCTCAGCACAAAGTCGAACGTTACTCCAAAAGGTTCTTCTTTTAGGGAGAAGAGAGAAAAATAACAGAACCCTAATGGCTTCAATTAACTAACTTCAAATATATATACTAATAAGCAACTGAATTTCGCTAGTAAGTTTCTCTAATTTCAACATCTCGCGAGTGAGAGAGGAAGGTACCAATGTTAGTATCTCTGTAAGTGTGAAGAAACCTGAGCGGATCAAACGGCGGCAGATGGCAGTTACGGGGCTTCCATCGCCACTTAACGATGTCTCGACCGTTAGATTTGTTGTTCAAAACGCAATTCCATCCTTTGAATATTTCCTTGCAGCTACTGTCATACCTATCGAATCTAGCGTCCGGGTCGTAGATCCACGACCCATCGGAGTAATCGCACGAAGAATCGCCCGATGCATCCGGGTAGGATTTGGCGGTAGCGCTGGCATTGGCGTCGATGTTATTTGTGGCAGTGATGGGTTTAAATAGGAGGAATTGGGGATGAGTTGGAGAAGAGGAAATGGATGCTTTTCTGGAAAGAGAGAGAAGGAAAAAAACTGAGACGAAGCAGATGAGGGAGAACAGAGGGAAAAGAGAAGAAAGCTTCCTTGTTGCTGCCATGGCGGTTTTTGTTAACTACTTTACACTTCTTCAATGAGCCAAGCGGCAAGGCCCAAGCGCAAAAACGGAGATCTAGCTTGAAACTCCAGATACGAACTATAAAAATTACTTTTGGATTCACGTAGGACGTAAAGCAATGGTGCTTAATTTAATTTATTTCACCAAAATTTGAATAATTTGAATAATAAATTAAACTACATTCATATAATTTAATATTTATTTTTTGAATTATAATATATAATTTAAAAATAACAAACTAAATTTATCATATTAAATTTAAATTTAAAAAATAAAATTCCACCATTCTCAAAATTAAATTTCAAATTTATAAATTAAACTGAACTTAAATTTTACATTAAATTATTTCAATTCAATTTAATTATAATACTAATATTTTTATATTTTCAAATTAAATTAAATTTAAACTTGATATTAAATTATCTTCGTTCTATTAAAACAAATTCTGCATACCACGGGAACTACGAGAGGCATCAACATCACTGGGAAACAAAGAGGCCTGGAAGACTAGAAATAATACATGACTGCAGAAACCAATTTAAGTACACTCACTTCCCCCATTAAATACTTCAAGTGAAAGAGATCTATGATCTATCCCTTGATGATTAGTACACAAAATTTAATAATCGAGGGTTCGGCAAACACAACGCTGTAACTACTTACCCTTCGGGTAAAAAGAGGATGCTGTTGAAACGCTCTTCATCTATACTTGATCGGTGAACATATGATGCTGAGACTCTTAATGCAATGACCTTAAGTGGAAAACTTGACATTCTGGCTTATATGATCTCTTGGTTGAATCTTGTTCAAACTTCTTTGCAGCAGTTTCATTCTCTTCTAGTTTAGTCTGAACAAAATACCGTATCCACCAAGATGAACTTCGTAATTTCGCCTTCACGAAAAACAGCAATTCACAGATCAGACCCTTTTTTCAAGTTAAAATCCCAGAAATCCCCAGAAATAAAATTCAGAGCACCATGTCACTTTCAATAAAATTCTAGAGCTACTGCTGGAACTTACCTTGATTCGATTTGACCTTAGACTCTTAAATATGCAAGCTATGTAATGGAACTACTATAGTAGTAGCTTTACGAAATCACCACAAATATTACTTTCCCAGCGTACCAAAAGTAAACTGATTAAGCTTGCGACTACTAAATACAGGAGAAAATAATAAATCAAAATGTGATACAGAAAGCCTTCAGGTGACCTATTAATAACCAAGCACTTACAGGACGACCAAATCTGGATAGCTCTGCAACTTTAGCTCTCTGCTGACCTGGATAACCTGCTCATAAAATCATATATTAGCAAGAAAACTACAGAAGCTGCATTATGTTTAAAATATGAAACCAAAAATTTGCAGGCAAGAATGCACAAAAAATCTTCACTAAGTCAGGCATCATCAACATTGTGATATTGATTAATGTATACAGTAGCTAAAACATTGCTGAACCCAATCTGAATCCAGTTACCATTTCACCAAATAAAGCAGCTAAAGACGGCTCCTTCCACTAGTCAAATCAGGTTTAAGTTTCCGTTTTCCTTGAATAGATGTACACACATATACAAAGTTACTATTTTATTTATTAAAAAAAAAAAAAAAAACAATGAGGAATTTACCAGAAAATATAATAACACCATCAGCAGATACCCTTGCCAGTTCTGGAAGAGTTTTGTTGAGGTACCTAGGAGACAAGTAATCCAAGGCATCTGATACAATGACTAAGGAAAATGATTTTGCACGGTATGGAAGAGGAAACTTGATATCTGCCACACGCACAATGGCTTTTCGCACAAGACTTCTGCAACTCACATCAGCATCATCTAAGTCATATGGCTCCACACCCCAGGCCTGAGTATCCTCTTCTTTTAGTAATTTGGACACCACTGAACAAGTATCGGGGCCTACATGCAATACTTTATGCATGCTGTCACCATAAACCTTCTTTAGAACAGGTAGTGCCCTCTGAACTTCCAATGTGCATGAAAAACCGCCTGCAAATTCATCAAAGTATTCTACCGCATCAGAATCCACAATATGAACCCCAGCTCTTAGAAAAGGCAGAGAAGCTATTGAACAGTTGCAACCTCAACCCATCAAGAGTACCAATGAAAGAAACAGGATCTAACAGTAAATTATCCTAAAGAGTTCTATAACTGCAAATCATTGATAAATTTCCAAAATTTATTTAGGCAGCCATTATGAGCTTCACATCCCATTTACAAATCATTTGTACTATAAATCTAACAGAACATCACACTGGAAATATTTTAAAACTTTACTACTCCATTCTAAATGTCACTCTTACACAACCTCCTCATAGACAGCAGCATCACAGACCAACAATCCATCATATTCAATATCCAAATTATTCGGAAGATTGGAAATTAAAATAACAAGATATCATAAGCATTTACCTTCAACTTTACTTGCTGCCTCTTTTTCACTGATAGGTCCACCTGTAACAAAATAATAATAATAAAAATAATAATAATAATAATAAATATAAAACATGTAACTATGAGTAAAGCTGGAAAAGACAATAGCTAGTGTTTTTCAATCTCGGTTAGCTCAATTAGCATGACATAGAGATTACTTTATGAAACGTTGCTAACTCAGCTACTGCATCTGAGAAAGAAAAGTTCAAAGAGGACTAAAGGAAGAGAAACCTGAACCACTATGCAAATAGCCAATCAGAAGAATTGCCCCCTGAAATTTTCAAGAAGCAATTTAATCATTATTCTTGAATTAAGCACACTTTATCCTAATAAATAATTACTTACATCATCTATTCAGAAAGCTAACAGAGAAGGAAAATAAGTTGATAAATTTGGCAGCAATTGCATACTTTCTGATTCAAAGAATACCATCGTTAATAGAAATCTAACACAAAGTCACATAAATGAAGAAAACACAATCGAGAATACCATCTTTAACTGAACTCTAACACAAAGTGGCATAAATGAATAAAACACTGTAGAGAAAAAAAATATGGAAGTTGAATTTACCAGAACCAAAAGCCCAATAGATAACAGAGGTGATGAGCGTGTTTTAGACTGCAGTGATCCCACAAATGGGATGCTTCCACCATCGGCAAATCGTCGAGCCGGATTTACGGGCCTCCTTGACATGGTTATATAATATTGATAAGACTGCATAGCATAGCAACTTTTGTTGAGAAACATTTCAAATTTTTTAATTTCCAATTTGATATAGTGGCACCGGCTGCAGTATTTGAAAGCATAATATGCAATTCAAATCATTTGATTTATTTCCATTCTTCAATTCTACCTATCAGTAAATATTCACAAATATTGGCAAATGAAGTATTTGTGTGAAACTTCTCATAAATAATAATAACAACTAAATCATAGTAAAAATATCACAACTAATACTATTTTTCATCCTAAGGAAAACAAAGGGGATGTCGTATATACTCGATTATCTTTTGAACAACTGTCCATCCTACACACATCAATATTTACAAACAACTTCTTAATTCCAAAATCTAAATCAGACTAGAACCCATGACATATCCTTGGATTCTTTAGATTGTAAAGAGCATAAAAAATTGGCCAGGATTCAGGAATTGCAATTTTAACAACTAATTATCATTCCCTTCCATCTACAATCACACTTTCTTCTCTAAGCAAGCATAATTCACTTAACTAACCAAATAATAAAATCCTCAACCCTATTTGCTACATTCCACAGTTCCTAAAACTGCTTGAGCATAATCACAATTTCCAATTTCGATTGACAATCCATTAACAATCAACCCCAATCAAATCCAATATTTTCTCATAATCAACCACACCCAATTCTACTTTCTCAATTAAAATCCACGCAAACCGATAATACTGTCATTCAAAAAAAAAAAGCAAATAATTTGGAAGGTTACCTGAATCAAAAAAGAATTGAAGAAGCAGAGTGTTTCATTTTTGGGATTTTTCTTAGGGCATGATCCAGATCTGTATCTGATCTTTACTAGCTCTGATTTTATTCTCCCTTTTTAAAAATTTTAAATTAATTAATAAAATAATACCAATATATTTGGGTTTTCTTTTCTCTTTTTTTCTTTTCAACACAGAATCCGAGTCGCCGTTAATCTTATCTCAGTCTTACTTTCATCTACTTATCGGTTCATTTGACGTTGGAAAAGGAAACGAAAGATTCCTTCTCCGAGACTCCACATGGCCAGCAGGTTGGTATAAAGCTGACTTGCTTGCTTTTACCATTTTACGTACTCATCATAAATTTTAAAAAATATATATTATTTAAAAAATTATTACTTAAATTTACTAGTTAATCTCATAAGATAATTCAATTATAAAAACTGACATACATTAAATATAAATTTTCTTAAATAAAAACTTAACTACTGCTCGTTATTAAAAAGAATAAAAATATTTTCATATTAGAATTTTTATTCATAAGCCTAGTCTAGCATTATTATTTTGATTAAAGAATTTGAATTAAAAATTATTTAAAAATGGTGAAAATATAATTTAAATTTTTAATTGTTTGGTATTGCTATAAAATTAAAGTGAAATATCCAAAAAGATAAACATGAATAATAAAAAATTTAAATACATAAAAAATAATAAAATTTATTTTGCTCACAGAATTACTATCACAAAAACATTCTTTTAAAAGTTTTTTTATTTTAATTTGGAGACTAAACTTTCAAATCAATTAAAAGTATATGTCAACAATTAAATAAAGCTCTTTTCTTTAAGAAGATATTTAATAGAAGTAGCATATTTATTTAATAAAACTAATTTGGAAAAAGATATGCATAAACTTAATCATTAATTAATACATGATATTTATTCTATTAAGTTTTTATTTTTTAATTAGTTTATGTATTCGAATGAACTTGTTGATTTTTTTTTTTTACATTAGGTATTATTTTTAAATATTTTTATTAGTTAATACCAATAAAAATGTGATCCTATTGAAACTGGGTAGGGTTTTTTTTTTTTTTTGTTATCATCAAAATTAAGTCAAAAACTAATCAAAAATCGCCATTGTTAACAACTTTTTTGGTACAATAAAAGCCTCAAGTATAAAAGTTCAAATATTAAATATCAAACTTTGAATTGTGAAACTTTCGCACTTTAGTGATGTTCATGTCATAATTGCTAATAATAAACGTCTTTAATTAAATCAAATTTTTGTTGGGATGAATATGGTTGACTAAGTGATTAAAGTTTTAATATGTAGTAGGTCTATTTTAATCATAAATAAATTAAGATTATTACTCAATACACTTAAAGTTAGATTTTTAGATTTTAAATTTAAAATTAAATTATAATATATATTTTTTATAAAATATTTAAAAATAAAAATAATTTATATTATCATTTTAATATTGCTTATAAAATTTAAAAATCTTATTAATACAATTTAACAATATATTAAATAATAATAATTTTAAATTATGAAATACGCATTTTTTAAAGTTTTAATTAAAGTTGGATGGATACTTTTTAGTTCTCAACTAATTATGACGTTGAATTTAAATAGTAAGTTTTAGTAGGATTAGACCGAAGCAAACATTACAACTTGCATAAATTAAATTCTGCTAAAAGCCGAAAGAGGAGCCAACCTTTGTCTTCTATTGCTAATTACTGTCCACCTACTAAGAAGGCCGACCCACGTGTCTAATCTGGTCTAATCTTGCTGTGTTTTCGAGGCACTGCCTTGAGTGGTCAAGCCTTTTTCTTCTGTATCGTTAAATTGGCGGTGCCTAACAGCGTATTCGACAATTTATGCATTAACTTCCGTATTTATATCACCTCAAATTATATAATATATTATAATTATTATATTAAAATTTATATTAATTTTTATCAATTTTCTATATAATTTATTAAATTTATAACTCATATTATGTTATATTATTTTTTTATCATATTATCATAATGCGTATGTTTACCTAATAGCAATAAAGCGGTGACAAAGATCACGACGTCGGCATAGAACAACCTAACGGCTTGGCGTTGGTGGTGACACAACTTTCCGGTGATCACCAAAAGGCCAAGGTTGTGTGCTAGAAGAGCAACATGAGAATATTTTGACCCCAGAAAACGCGAAAAGGCGAAAGCATGCAGTCGTTGTTGAAGATTAACTGATGGGTCGGGGCGGGTGTGCTAGATAAACTAGTGAATACTGACAGATTACCAATTGATTGTTGACATATATAGTCCTTGGAATTATACACTTTTAAAATACTAAAGTAAAGGTTTAATGTCTCAAATATATATATATATATATATATATATATATAGATTAGAATGTAAACAAATGAAATTTAAATGAATTTTGTTCCGTAAATTATGATTCAATAATTAAATTTAATTTTATAAATATTAAAATTTAAATTTAAAATTTTAAAATTATAAGTTTTTTCATTAAATTAAAATTTTATTAGTTATTTATTTTTGTTATTATTAGTTCAAATCAATAAATTTATATGATCTAAAAATTTCGATTTTTGTTTGAATTTACCTTCAAAAATCAAAAATACTGTAAGAAAAAATTATTAGAAGGGTACAATAACTTTTCTTTATTAGTGCACTTCAAAACTTAAATTAAAAATTCAGTAAGCTAATAAAATTTAGAGTAAAAAGATGATATATGTGATTTATTTATAAAAAATATTTAAAGTCAATAATTTTTAATCTGATTTATAATCCTATAATTTTTAGGATGACTCTGGATAATATTTTAAAATTAAAAAAATAATTTCGAGCTTATCAAATATTTATGAACCCAAAATAAGGATACTAGATAATTTGTCACGGATAGGCATTGTTTGGTATGACTTTCTATAAAAAATATTTGTCGTTAATAATGATTAAGGGAAGAAGGCTACACAATGGTGAGAAATGACGCAATCAAATGAGACAAAGAACTTTGTCAATTCAGCATTAATTTAGTGTTCAGGCACATCATTTTTTTAATTAATTAAGATGGATAGAGATTGAGGGTTAAAAATTTTTAAAAAATTATGAAAAATCAATTATTATCAATAATTTTAAGAGTAAAAGTTGTTTATTGCCAAGGTGCCAATTTGTAAAGATTTGACAAAAAAACAATTCACAAGTGTACTCTTATATAGAATAATAAATTAAATGATTAATATACACACACAAAAAAAGAACTATCAATTTATATCGGTGTAATATAAATTCTTTTATACATAAGTTTTGATTTCACGTACAATTGATTTTTTTTTCAATTTAATTGTTAAATTTAATAATTTATTTTTATTTATAGTTACGCAAAATTTTAAATTGATCCGATATTTTCATTATTTTGATTTAGAATAATATTTTTAATATATAATAAAAATTAAAATTATATTATTATAAAACAATTAATTAACTATTTGGTATTAATTAAAAATTTGACATGTATAATTAATATAAATAGAATATAAAATTTAATGATCAAATTTAAAATATATAAATCATATAAAAATATTAAAACTATAAAATTAAATTAATATTATCTCCATGTAACTTTTATATACAATATATAATGTAGTTTTGCCTGTTGGAAGATACAAATAAAGCCCGTCTTAGCAATTGTTTAATTTTATCCGCGAATTAGGCGGGTCAAATTGTTTGACCAGTGATATAACACATTAATAAATATACATACATATATAAATATATATATATATATATATATAAAGATTAATATATATCGATTTCATTTAAATTATATCACATAATATATTGTTAAAAATTGAATTATTTATTATATATCATAAGTCATAATTAAATAATATATATTTATTTCAATAAATTTATTAACAATGATATACAATAAATGATTAAAATTTTAAAAATGCGACAACATTATATGGCCTAAAAGAAATGATTTATTATAATTCTTTCTTATTGGATTAATCTCATCATCAAGAATTTGATACAATTAACTAAATTTAAATAAAAACTTAAAAATATTTTGATAGTATTAAAAAATAAAGTAATCATAAAAAACCTCTATTATTTGAGTTTTAATTAAATATGAAGGGGATTAAGTTATACAAATTTAATCTAAACTGCTCATTATTTTTATAACTTAATCTATGATTATTATTTTTAAAATTTACCGTTAAACTTAACAATTTATTTAATGCATATAAATTTTTGAATTAATTTGATATTTTTATTATTTTAATTGAAAATACATTTTAAAATAGATTAACGACTTAAATTTTATTATGAAACAAATATTTCGATATTTTTATTAATTTAAAATACGTAGCCTATATAAATAAATTATAAAATTTAACTATAAAATTAAATTAATTATATATATATATATGTGTAAGTTAATTTTTCCGTATTAAATAAATATTTTTGAAGTTTCAATACTTTGTTTTACGGCAACAGAGTTATAAACTTATTAACTAAATCTCTTACCCTACAAAAAACACACGTAGCATTGTTAGTTGTACACGTGAAACTTTAGAAAATGAGATGCAGTTGAGGGTGGACCGCATGTGCCACGGATTCGATGTTGCCGGCTCTCAAAAACAAATCATATCTTTTCTTTGCTTTACTTTACTTTTCTCTCTCAATATTTTACTTTGATACACTACTAAAGAATAATAGTAGTATTACATTATTAATAATAGTTGAGTTCAAAATTTAAACAATTTAATGCTCAGATAAATTTTTAACTTTATTAAAAAGTATATTTTATTATCAAATTAAAAAAATAAAATTTTATTTTGTTATAATTATAAATTATATTTTAAAAATATGTGAATGATATCTAATTGATAATTTTTTTAAAATAATATTCTCTCAAATATTTATAACTTAATTCATTCAATTAATTTTAAGAGTTTATATATTTATATGCATTCATTCGGTATAAATATCTTACAATGTCAATTATCAATAAAGTTCCACCTTATTAATATATTAATAAAAACTATGCAGGTCATTAAAAAAATATTATTGATATTATATTTTTTAACTTTACAATTAATACTATAATACTTTATAATTACTAGACAGCGTATAATATTTATATATTATAAGTACAGTAAATAGAAATTTTAAATTAAAAATATTTTTAAACAAATTAAATTAGTCAATTAAAATAAAGTTAAACATCTTAAATCATCAAAATTTTAATTATAATAAAAATAAAAAATAAAAATTATAACCTTAATTTAATGCATAAAATCAAAAACTTAAAACTTACTTTTATTTTGAACAAATTAAAAAAAAATTACACTACTGTAAAATAATTTGTTTTACATAATATTATTAGAAATCAACTTTTAAATTTAATAATGTATTCGAATTTATTATTAACGTAAAAGTTCAAATTAATTTGGTATCATAATCATTTAGATCGAAAATAATATTATTTTTAATATATATATTAATTGTTAAAATTTTATTATTATCAAATTATTAATTTAAAATTTTGATTAATTTAAAATTTTATACACCTTAATCTACTTAATAGAATATAACATTTAATAATTAGATTATAAAAAAATAAAATGGTGTAAAACTAAAAACACATGCTAATGTAAGGGATCCTCTAAGAAAGAAATGTTACTCTGAAAAATAAATTATTAAAAAAAAAAAAACTTGATCGGTCACAGTCTCTCTTTAAAAATTGAACACGAAAAGTGAAGTCAGAACTGTATAAATTGGAACCGCATACATTATTTCCGATTTCAATCACAAAGCGTAAGCCAGTAGCCACACGTCACTGTCTAACCGGACCCCATCCCTTTTTCACGCCAAATCGGCGGCCTACTCTACTTATCGTATTCTTTCTTTATTTTACCGGCTTATCAAATAAATACTTTGCATTTTCTAAAAAAATAATAATAATAAAAATTGATAGCTCTTAAAAATTTGCTTGGCAATGGAGGAGGTTCTTCACTTCTGTTCCTCGTTTCTCTAACGAAAGCCTACGGTTTCTTATTTTGGATTGCAGGTTGTTTTGAAAAAGAGAGAGGGAAGGGGAGGAAAGGAGAAGGAGAGAAATTGAATGGCGGTGGAGTACAAATGTTGCGAGGCGGATTTCTTTATTCACATATTGATAATAGTATTTTTGGTGATGTTCGCTGGGATGATGTCGGGCCTTACTTTGGGCCTTATGTCCTTGAGTCTTGTTGATCTAGAGGTTCTTGCCAAGTCTGGTACTCCTAAGGATCGTAAACATGCTGGTATTTTCTTCTGTCTTTCTTAGAAATGGATTTGATGCCTTATTTTTTTTTTCCCTTTTTTTTGTAATTAAGGAAAGAAAATAAAGAATCAGAATGTTGATTATGCATCTTTTATGACGTTGCTGATGGCAATGGTGTGGATGCCTTAACTTTACTTTATTGACGGCAATAAATGAACTAAAATCATGATTCATGAATTGGATGATAGAATTTTACTTAAATTATCTGTATTTCTGGATAATTTAGCTTGTTCTTTGAAAATTGTGGTTCATAATTTAGCTGGTTCTTTGAAATTTATGGTTCATAATTTAGCTTGTTCTTTGAAATTTATGGTGCATAATATATGAATTTAAGGTAGACTTACAAATTACATGACAAAACTGAATAGTGATCCTATAAATTAAGTGTTTGTTAATGAAATTATTGTCAGATATTGCTTTATGTACTGCATGTTCAATATTCAGATTAAATGCTGCCCACGCTAACTTTATTCCTTGTCCGGAACAGCAAAGATATTGCCGGTTGTCAAAAAACAGCATTTATTGCTCTGTACGCTACTTATATGCAATGCTGCTGCAATGGAGGTATATAGTATAGATACATCTTCAACAGGTGATTTGGTTACTTTTATTGGAAAATCTTAATGTTTTGGAACTTTTTGTATCAGACACTTCCCATTTTCCTTGATACTCTGGTCACAGCTTGGGGTGCTATCCTGATTTCGGTGACCTTGATTCTTTTGTTTGGTGAGGTGAGAATCACTTTTAATTTATTGAATTGAAGTGTTTTTGAATTCAGCACAAATAGACATTTTAGTTGAGCCGTGAGCATGACATTTGTGATATTACTTTTTTGATGTGTCATTTCCTTGAATTTTGGCTGTGCAACTTGTTCCAAAAAGGTTCCAACAGTTAGTTTTAAAAATTGTTTTCCAGCCGTTATGGCTTAGGACTTGCTCTTGAAAAGTGAAATTACATATAGCTGCATTGAAAGGTGGCAAGTTCTATGCATGTCCTAATTTCAATTTTAATTGTCTGTGCAGATAATACCACAATCTGTTTGTTCTCGATATGGTTTGGCAATTGGTGCAACAGTGGCTCCTGCCGTTCAAGTTCTTGTTTGGATCTGTTTTCCTGTTGCCTACCCAATAAGCAAGGTGATCAATGTTGCAAAAAGCACAAACCATTAATGCATTTTTAACATAGAGAAAGACAATCAAGCTTGTAAATTCCTTCAAATAGCTATTTTGACTGTAAAATGTTATATTTGATTTACAGCTGCTAGACTTTCTCCTGGGCCATGGACATGTAGCACTTTTTCGAAGAGCTGAGTTGAAAACCCTAGTAAATTTGCATGGGAATGAGGTTTGTAACTGATTCTAGTATTCCAAGTAATACTTCCTAAAACCTTTTATTTGACCCTAAAGTTTTGTATATCACTTTATTCTGTAACTTTATTGTTATTAATTTGGCTGTTTCCATTTATTGAATCAGTGCTTGTTTTGATTATTGATTTCACCTTCCATGCCATTAATTTGTTGCAGTTGCTAGTTTGCCTCTATAAAATTATTGATGTGTCTTTGCTTTCTGAATCACAATGCCTTCTTTCATATCTGCTTCTTTTATCATAACTTTCAGATTTATGAACCTTTTGTTGGACTTTTATTAGGCTGGAAAAGGTGGAGAACTGACGCATGATGAGACAACAATTATCGCTGGAGCACTTGAGCTCACTGAGAAAACAGCAAAAGATGCCATGACTCCTATATCTGAAACGTTTGCTATTGATATTAACGGCAAGCTTGACAGGTATATTTCTGTAAATTATTAAGAAAGATTAGCTATTTTTCAACTTTGATACCACTACATGCTTGCTATGGACAGGGAGTTGTTGAGTTTAATTTTGGAGAATGGACATAGCAGAGTGCCAGTTTATTACGAGCAACCTACAAACATAATTGGACTCATTCTGGTAATAATTTTTCTTTGTCTACAACTAGTGTAAGTTATAGTTTGTGGAGTGTTATGGTGTGCTTATTTTCAGCTTATCAGTTTCCCTCTTTCAAAGTGATTCGTTTAACATGAAATTGTTTAACTTTCAAAGTGATTTGTTATCATGAAATCTTTTAACTGTTGATGCCATGTGATATGATGAGCTTTCCTGTCTGTTTACGATGCTAATGGCTGCATGATTTTATTTTGATTTTTCTACTTTTTCCACTTTTTCCTATTACCTAGGCTCTTTTTTTTTTGGTTAAAAAAAATAAAAATTATGCGTGTTAGTTGAGCATTTACTAAACCGTTTATATTTTTATCTTAAAGGTCAAGAATTTATTGACAATTCATCCTGAAGATGAAGTACCTGTAAAGAATGTTACCATTCGAAGGATTCCGAGGTATCTTCCAGTAAATGGACCCTTTATAGAATGGACAACTTGTATTTGTATTATTCTGCAAAGCATTTACAGTCTACCCCTTTTATTCATTGGTTGTTTGCATGTTATAGGGTGCAAGAAAAATTGCCGTTGTATGATATATTAAATGATTTTCAGAAAGGTCATAGCCACATGGCCATCGTTGTAAGACAGTGCAACAAGACAGAGCAGCCGCCTTCTAGTAACTCTGCTGGGAGTATGTATCAGCCTCTTATCAGCATGTTCTTTTAGAATTTCCACTTATAACTTGACTTAGCAGTCCATAGAAACATTTTAATGATTCAAATTCTTTATCAATGCCTCACTGCCATTTTGGTATTTATATCATTGCTCTTCTTTGTGTCCATCTGTTTTTTTATTTCTCCCCTCTTAAAATAGGTCCCTTGCCGGAATTCAAAGTTGACATTGATGGCGACAAAACTTCGAAAGAGAATTCTCTTAGACGTAAGCGGTCACTTAAGAAATGCAAGAGCTTTCCTGCTACAGGCGGTTCTTTCAAGGGTGGTTCTCGAAGCAAGAAGTGGACAAAGGGAGCTGATTCAGACATCCTAAATCTAAATGGCAGTCCACTCCCAAAGCTTCCTGAAGAAGAGGAGGCTGTTGGCATAATAACCATGGAAGATGTCATTGAAGAGCTTTTACAGGTACTCGGACTATGTTTAGCAAGCTTCTGATTCCATTTTTTTTTTCAACAGTTTCTCACACGTTTGCCTTGAATGCGACCTTGTCTAGGAGGAGATCTTTGACGAGACGGATCATCACTACGAGGACTCATGACACTTCTTTCATGGCGAAGTTTTTCTGCTGTAGAGATAATGATGAAAAAATTGTTTGTCTATTTTGGCAGGTAGTTAAAAATTTGGTTTGATAGAGATTATTATAGGCATATTCGAAACTGTACCGGTTGTATGGTAATAGAAAATTTGTTGTCTGTATTTTTCTAAGGATGTTAAAAGCTTGTGTTAAGTAATTGCTGAGGAAAATGAAGGACGCTGTTAATTTACACATGTTTGGTAATAGATAATCGAATTTCTTTCTTGTTTGTTTATCATACAAAAAATTGATAAATTAGCCTTTTAATCTTCCGTTTAATTTACATATGTATTTCATGTTACACTACCTTCTCTTTTCAAATTAAACCCGCCTCGTCTTTTATCAAACTAAGCCCGCATCATTTTCCTTTTTTTTGTATTGATTTTGTATGGTGTGGTAGTATTATATTTAAAATTATCATTATCCATCTATTAATAACCAAATTCTAACCCCCACAACTTAATGCATTCTGAGCATTGCATCGGTGGTTGCTTTGCAAAAGTACAAAGAGAATGCTCGGCTCACGTAAAACGGGATCAAAGAAATGAAAACTCAGTGTTAACATTTAAAAGCATATTTTCATCATAGAATAGGTAAAGTTAAAACTGATAATTATTAGTAGTACATAGATTGGCAAAACTAGCTTCTGTAAAGCGCTTGGATTTAGTACTCACTTGCGATGTTTACTTGTTTTCTCTTCCTTTCTCTTCTTTTTCTTATCTCTAGGTTTTTCTTTAGATTTGTGCTTCCTACTGTGCTTCTTATCTGAGCTCCTGGAGTGGTCCTTTTCTTTCTTCCGTCTATGTTCCTCGTCGGAAGAAGATTTATCCGATTTCAATGAAGAAGGCTTCTCAGGGCCCAACACGACACGGTGTTCCCTTGCAATAGGGATTGTTGACAGCTTCTCTGGGGAGTCGGAATTTGTGGGGAGGTAAGGTCCTGTTTCATCCATCCTCGAACCTATAGAACCTCGACCGCGCTTCACCCTGTATTCATAAAACAGATTCATGTCAGCCAATGAATTTTCACCAATGACCTTTGTTTTGATTAAAACAGAATAACATATACAGCCCAAGGGGAAGCCTGCAAATGCAAACAAATGAGAGAGAGTGGAAAGAGACTCATGCCAAACCACTAATTCTTCCCCAGCACAACAGTTTTCATATTTTTTTTTTGAAGAAAAAAAATTACAGCTGGTTGGAGGTACAAACCTTGACTGAAGAAATTCCTCAACCTCTTTGTCTCTTAAACCTTCATCTTCCCTTGAATAACTACTCTCTGCGGCTCTCTTGCTTGATGAGCATGAAGAACTACTATTGCTGTCATGCCTCCTACTGCTGCTTCTAGAGGGGTTGTTCATGTCCCCATGACTCCTGTTATTCCTGCTATCATCTTTTGATGTTCCTTTTAGCCTATCATTTAGCTCCATCTCCTTTTGTCGAACTCGCCACATCTCATTCACTTCAACAGCTCTATTTGCTGAAAAAGAGGGGAAAACAAACAGGCAGACAACACATACATTAGCAACAAAAATCTGAGAGGAAAAAATATTGACAAGAGAAAAATCTACGTCAATTGCAAAATTCTCTTTATATTTAGACAGCGTATTGCAGGTGCAAAAGATAATCCCAAATTCAATGTACCAGAAAACATAGGATGGATCGAATGATTATCATCCTATTTCCTTATTATATTCTACTTTTCTCAGATGCATGTGTGCCATCCAATAAGAAATATTTTTCTCCTCAAACACTCCTTTCTTTTAGGTACGTAAAAGCTCTCAGTTCTTCTTTCACATCTCCAGGTCGGAATTTATAAAACTAGCCAGTGTTCTTAGCAAACTAACCTTGCTCTAGAAATTCTTTGCAAGCAGAGAAGGCGAGGACCAACCATCCACTGAAAACCACTTATAGCTAGAATCAAACAGAAAAAAAAAAAAGAAGAAGAATAGTAAACCTTGCTGTACACCGAGCACAGTTGCAGTAAGGAACCGTGAATTTGGCCGACCCCTTACTTTTGGCTGCTGAAGATAAACATGAACACCTTCCCTGTCCGCTTGCCGTTTCAGTTCTGCAGCTTCTTTTAAAAGAATAGAAGCTATTCTGTTTTCTGTTTCCAGATCCATCTAAGCTGCAAAAAGCATATTCAAAATCAGATGTTTTAGCAGATGCAATTTGCGTTGAAAATACATTGATAATTTTAAAATCACCAAAAGAAAATCTTTCAAAATATGACTTATAATAAAACCCGCCAGGGATTTATCAATGTGAAAACTGAAAAGCTCAAAATTGTACAATCATGAGCAAAAACCAAACAGAATCCGTTCGAAAGCCATGGCCAAATATGAAAAGTAAACTCTTTTAATTGCTCAAAAGAAAAACCAGAGATTCTGGCACGAAAAACAGCCCAAACACCAATATAAAAGGTAAAAATCAAAAACATCGAACGCATAGCAATTCATTCGATCTTTTCCACAAGCATCAGCAAATAAAAAAAAAATTCAAAATTCGTTCTCTTTTCAATATCCCCAAATCAGCAAATCCCAAGAAAAACAACAGCAGTTCTCACAAATTAAAAAGAAATCAGATACCCGTTATCTCAAGACAATTCCTATTTCTTCGATTTCCCAAAACCAACATTAGCATAGACAATAAGATTGCTGAGCAAAACAGATAAAAAAAAGAAAAAGAGAAAAATTACCCAAATCAAAGGATGAACCTGAGCGATGCCAGAGAAGAATCTGATTCAATTGAAGCAACCACACCGTTTCTATGATATCGAAAACCCTAACCCTAACTCTCTTTGAAACTCTTTCCAATTTGAAAGAGAAGCGACACCCGGTAGCTTTATTTTATTAATTAATTAACGCGTAATTCTTTTCCCAGTGGTCGAGTTGCTTGCCACGTCGGATAATAACAAGACAAAAAAAAGGTCCCAGATGACGTGGCAGAAAGATGAGTGCAAGTAATTAATTTGACTAGTTGACTAGTTGACTAGTTGACTCGAAGCCAAACGCTAGGGTTCAAATCGTTTGCTTTAGCTTAAGTACTCTGCCTTTCTTTCACAATACCAAAGCCGTCAGCCGTATAAAAGGAAGCGGCTTTTCCAGTATTTTCGGGGAAGAAAATAATCTGAATATGTCTTTGTTGAGCAATTTATCAACCTCAGTGATTTCCTCATCTTCCTCTGCTTTCTTTGCTCCAACGAATTTTAATGCAAGGTACTTTTTTTTTCCTTTAAGGTTTCTTGGCTCTGTTTGGTTGTTGAGAAAAAGATTGCCACTTCTCTTTCTTTTTATCATTTCAATCGAACAAGGTTCTTAGTTTTGACAATTTTGATTTTGCTTTTGTTGGGCTTTCTTTTGTTTTTGGGATTATGCGGCAGAACCCAGAGTGTTTCAGTTCCAGTGAAAAGCATCAATATAATCAAATGTGTTGCCACTCCCCAAGAGCAGCAGACTGGTGCTTATTCTTTTTCATGTTTTCTTATTATTATTGCGATCCATTTTGGGTATATGTAAAGTTAATTCTTTGAGTAGTTGAGCTGGTAATGTTACTAAGAACAACAGTTCATGAGTAGTAGCACAGATGGCTTAGAAATGGTATTTCTATTTTCTATTAATCCTTTCGAATTTCAAGAATTTTATAACTTAATGGTGCTATGCTGGTTGTTGTTTGTTTTGAAGCTTACAAAACTAAGGTTTCTCGCAATGCGAACATAGCCAAGCTTCAAGCTGGTTACCTGTTTCCAGAGGTCTGTTGCAAATTATTTGTAATGCTGGTCTTTGCTGCCATTGATGTTATACATGAACTTTTTCCCCGAGATACAGATTATGCTTGTCATGTCCTGTTTTCAGAAATGCTTCTGTTTTGACTGTATTCTTTTTCTTTAATAAGAAGGCTAAATTTGTTCGGTTGGTTTTACTTACTTTTATTTATCTGCTGTTTAGAGCACTTTTTTTTAATGGTTCTTGTAATAGGTTGCCAGAAAAAGGGCTGCGCACCTGCTGAAGTACCCAAATGCACAAGTGATAAGCCTTGGAATTGGTGATACTACTGAACCAATTCCAGATGTTATTACTTCTGCAATGGCAAAGGTGCGAATTCCATGTTTTTGTCCCTATTGTGATTTTGTGTTTCTGAGCAGTGATTGAATCGATGGACGATTATATGAGATTAAGCAAATATTCATCTGAATTATTTTCTATTTGGCAGAGATCTCATGCATTGTCTACACTGGAGGGTTACAGTGGTTATGGAGCCGAACAAGGTGAAAAAGTATGTCGTAGTTTTGAGTCTTTATCAATGTTTCAGAGTTGAAGCTCATTAATAAAGTTGTTATTTGATTTTATCACTGGTAGACGTGTGATTAGGTGGGGATGGGGCAGTAGCAAATTGCTAATGCTTATTTGTGAACTATAAACAAAAGGCACAAAGTGGATTGAATTGGGACATCAAATAAGTCCTCGAATGTTATACACAGGCATTTCTTTTGTATTTTATATGCCAAATACCATGTTTGAAGGCACAACTGAAATGTCAATATCTGCAGGCGCTGAGAGCAGCACTTGCTTCAACATTTTATAGCAACCTTGGCATTGAGGAAGATGATATATTTGTCTCAGATGGTGCTAAATGTGATATATCACGTCTTCAGGTTTGATTTAATTATAAGTTCTCTTTGCAAGTAATTTGCCTTATCTTTGCTTGAAATAATTGATTCTTATTTTGTTGTCTATCAAAATTAATCTTGGTTGTTTTGCTTTCAATTTGGGCCAGGTTGTTTTTGGATCTGATGTTACAATGGCAGTGCAAGACCCATCATACCCGGTAATTCATATTTATATGAAGTAGAATGACTTTTCTTTGTTGTATTAATGTGTCAATTTTTTTCAATCTATTTGATCATATTCTTATGTCATGATCATGTTGGGTTGCTCTGGTCCTTTGTTATATGAAGCTTCAACCAACAAATTTTCAGTTTGTTTCTCTGAAAGGAAGGTAGACCTGTGAAATTCTAATTTACCTACTCCAGTCTCTTCCTATTTCAAACATGCTATCACTCACTTTACCCCATCGAAACCAATACATATTAATTTTGACAGCTTACTAGGTTAGGAGTGTTAGTTTTGTGGGTGAGACCACGTTGGCACTTGTTATGTTGGGTCCTGGGTCTTTAACAATGACTGAATTACCAAATAGTAAAGAAAGCAAACAGCTTTTTCACTGCCCCCAACTGTTGGATTGTGTTTGCACCTGCTTGCACAACCTGTTGGTAGGATGGTTTTCCAAGTAGCAAGGCTGAGTTTATTTTTGGATTAAAATGGATGGAAAAGAAAAAAAAAAATAAGGAAACAAATAATGGAGTGGGGGGAAGAGGAAAATAGCTGCAAAAGAGAAAAACATGGCTTTCTTGTGTCTTTCTAATTATTTGCTATTCTATGCAGGCTTATGTAGATTCCAGTGTAATCATGGGTCAGACTGGACAGTTTCAAAAGGATGTTGAGAAGTATGCAAATATTGAGTACATGAGGTGTACACCAGATAATGGATTCTTTCCTGATTTATCCACTGTTGCTAGAACAGATATCATATTTTTCTGTTCACCCAACAATCCTACTGGCGCTGCTGCAACAAGAGAGCAATTGACCCGATTGGTTCAATTTGCCAAGGAGAATGGGTCTATCATTGTCTATGATTCTGCATATGCCATATATATGTCAGAAGATAACCCACGTTCTATCTTTGAAATTCCTGGAGCAAAAGAGGTAGTTCTGGATTTAATGATTTGTTCTTTAAATAGTGCTTGTTATCTAGAGTGGTAAAGTAATTGTATGTTTGATATGTAAATTTATTTATATTTATTATAGGTCGCAATTGAAACAGCTTCATTTAGCAAGTATGCTGGGTTTACTGGAGTTCGTCTTGGTTGGACTGTTGTTCCAAAACAGCTTCTGTTTTCAGATGGATTTCCTGTTGCCAAGGACTTCAACCGTATAGTTTGCACTTGCTTTAATGGTGCATCTAACATTGCCCAAGCTGGTGGCTTGGCTTGCCTATCACCTGAAGGGCTTGAGGTTAGTGTCCTTGCCAGGCTTTATCATCAAAATGTGTATTTCCTAATGTTTTTTTGTTCACTTCACCAAGTTTGTAATGTTCTGAAAATTTCATATACCACAGATGTTTTGAATGGCATTACTCTGGTTTTTGGATTTTGTTTCCTTGCAGGCTATGCAAGAGGTGATTGGCTTCTATAAAGAAAATACCAAAATTATAGTAGAGACATTTAACTCGCTTGGGTTTAGAGTGTTTGGAGGAAAAAATGCACCATATGTGTGGGTTCACTTTCCTGGCCGAAACTCATGGGATGTGTTTAGCGAGATACTTGAGAAGACCCACATTGTTACTACACCTGGAAGCGGTTTTGGACCTGGTGGTGAAGGTTTCATCAGGGTCAGTGCTTTTGGTCACAGGGAGAATGTCTTGGAAGCCTGCAGAAGATTCAAGCAGCTTTATAATTGAATCAAGAGCCTTTGACTGGCTTAGGGCATCTTGCTTTTGGAGCTGAGATGAAAGACTAGCTGCTTTTATGATTTTTGTTCTCTTTTCTTTGAGGAGCATTTGTCATGATATCTCATTGGATTCCATGTCTGGAAAAGGCTAGAAATGCGGGGAGTCTGTCATGCATAATTAGTTTCATTAGTTTCATCTCTGGATCTCTGGATTTTGTTTATTGAATAAGTTAATGGAACAAGTTGTTGCAAGCATCTGTATTCTGTGAGTCATGCAAGAGTGGCCCCCAGTTTGCAAAGCAAAGCAGAATAAGCCTACAGCCGAAGTCATTGTAGGCTTTAGCAATGGTTTGGGCCTCAGGGATACCTGTTATGTCGTCTGATGTAGCTTTGTGACAAGCTTTACACGAGGCGAGCTCAAAACTAAAACACAAACTTTGATCCTGCTGTGCACGGTAGGAATTCAATTGAAAGATTCCAACCATTGGATTGTAAGTAATGTTTCTCTCAAAGAGGAGCATTTTTTATGAAGCTGCTCGAGTTTGTATTTGATTCATTACAAGCACAGTAGCAAAAGTAAAGCCTGAGGTCTTGATCTTCATTTCAGTTTTACATACATTGTGGAAGAGATGCAATGGAGATTTCCTATTTTACATTGAGTACAGTAATAACTATGCCTAATACAACAACGCTATTCTTAATATAATCAAGAATCTACAGAAGTATAAAACTAGATCCTAAAGGCTAGAACTGTTCGATACTCTTCATAGTTTCAGCTTTGCAGGTTGTTTTATAATGCCCAGTCTGGTTACATCTACTACAATGCACTGTATGTTTCTCACAATTAAGATCCTCTACACATCCGTTTCTTTTCGGGGCGTCCTGGTGGCCTGCGAAACTTGGGTGGTCGCACGACTTGAGCACCCTCATCCATAGGGTTAGATGCCTCACCAATCTTATTCCATTCAATCTTCTGAGGAATGGGGTGCATCTCTTCTGCATATGTCTCGCGATAATTGGCAACAGTAAAACATTTCTCTGTGAAAGCATATGCATCTTTTCGGCATGAGAAGAGTGCTGCCACAGCATGTGAACAAGGTATTCCATAAAGTTGCCAATCTCGACAAGAACAAGAATGTTTCCCAATATTCACAATTTGTGATCGTTCAGCTGATATAACCTCAAATTCTACTTCATCATACTGTAGAACTTGATATGTTGATGCACGGCTGATAGCTTCTGGAATACGCGTCTCTGCAGTAGGGGCAAGTACAGAAAACCAAGAATGACTTAATTCGCCGGTCCTCAAACTCAAGATATCAATTTGCAGTGAATTTGCTCAATCACCTGGATTATAGGTAACTCCCGTGCTTCAAGAATCCACCGATTAAATTCCTCAATGTTTGATGAGAGGTGCCCATATCGTGTACCTTTGAAATATACCAATGCCCAGCAGGAAGGAGGAAATTGCTGTATCCACTTTGAAGCTTCAGGTGAAACCTCCTCTATTTCAGCCATTTTCTCTTTAAAAGCAATAATAGTTGTAGCATGTGCACAGCTTTCCAGAGAAGATGAACTAGCCGTGAGTTCTTGAACTCCCTGCCAATGCTTTCACTCAGATGGTGCACGCAAAAGGCATGACAGGAACTTGGGAACTTACTCCTCACTGCATCTATGATGCCTTTTTGTCCATCTGATAGAAAAGTGAACTCGGGCATTTTTTCAGAATTCATCTCTAAAGCCTTACGCAACTCTGATAAAAACCAGATACAGCTATCATCATTTTCTGTATCAACAACACCAAATGCAAATGGAAATAATCCGCCATCAGCATCAAAAGAAGTCGCTGAAAGCAAAGTACCAAGGTATTTGCTTTTAAGCTGGATTCCACCAAGCCCAACAATTGGCAAGCATCCATTCAAGAATCCATATATGGATGCATGAAAGGAAACAAAAAGCCGCTGGAATCGATTATCCGCACCAGTGGTGAACATCTCGGCGATACTACCAGGGTTTGTTTTCTTTATTTGCTCACAATAAGCAGGAAGCAAGCAGTATCCTCCTTCAGAAGAGCCATATATAGCAGCAAGTCCTCGTTCCTTTGCACGCCAAGCTTGCTTGTATGGTATAATGATCCCATATTGTTTATGAATGTCATGCAATATATCCTTTGGTTTGTAATTGATGTTATCCCGAAGTCGTTCCTCTATAAAACTCACAATCCAATCTACAGAGGCTTGATGGTGCCCAATTTGTGCATTTTTCCCACAAGTATGTGTTCCTTCAAGGCTTCTTATTGTAAAAGTTGGGGCATTATGATGCTTAACTGCACGAATGCGCCATGGACATCTTTCGGTGGCACACTTAGCAACATAACGGATAAGGTCACTTTTTATAATACGCAGCTCAAAGTGTCGAGCAATGGCAGCTTCCTTAATAGCATTACGGAAGGCCTTGACATCAGGGAACTCCTGACCAACAACAAAAGTGTGGTCGTCCATGGAGTAACTAATACAAATTAAGATTCCATCTCTACATGTGATGATCAACCAATTGGCTTCATCTAGCCCGAGATGGCAAGAAAGTTATCTTTCACTTATGGAAAAGAAGTTAATAAGACCAACCTTTTTGAAATCAATGCCCAAACCATTCAGGAAGCTGTGCATTAACACTCCAAAGAATGAAGTAAATAACCACAAAAAAGTCAACAAGAGAAAGGAACATTTTTACAAAGGAAAGCATCGGTTTCATCAAAGGAGGTTCTGAATTGAGTATCAAGTTAGATTAACCAAAAGAAGAAAAAGAAAAAGGTAGATAATTGGTTCTTTACACAAAGTATTACAAGAATAATATCAACTACTAAAATAGAAAATTCATGAAAACAAGATTGAGAAGGTACGGTTAGAAAGATTCATATCTGGCCATTACAAACTACCAGCAATTCCTCATTCATTAGAAACACAAATTGTATAATTTTGCTAGGAGAGAACCAAGGCTGGTATAAACAGGAGTATTCTAGATATACTTCAAATGACCCAACTGTGTTAACTGAAAAAGCAAAATTATGCCATCCTAGCCAAAAGTAATTGCTAAATACACATTGTTCATACCGACGAGCAGCAACTTCACTCTAAAACAGGAATAGAGACTAATAATCAGTTAAAACCGGGCTGCCAACCACATCTACCATAATAAAATGTTTATAATGCAATGCAAAAAATGTTTATTTAAAGTTACATTTACAACAGTAATTACAAAATGGATATTGTCCTCATAAAAAACACACAAATATTGACTTTAATTTCACATATATACATCCTTTTGAGTACAAATTCACTGTTCTAACGTCTATAAAACAAAACCCAGAAAGGAAAATCAGAGAAAAAACTACCCAGGCCACTGTAATAACTAACATGTAAGGTGAAAAAAGGAGGAAAATTTTGAAAATGCAAAGAAAAATTAAAGCAAGAAATATTATCCTAACATTTTCCTATTAACAATGCAATTCGAATAACAGCAAAACCAAACATAAAAATAGAATATTATAAAAAACCAAAAGCAAGTATGTTGAAAAAAGCAACTCTCAACATTAAAGGCAAACAATAAAATCAATTCCATGGGCAAACTAAGACGTAACGAGTAAGGCAATAGACCAATCGTTGAACAAAAAAGATAGAAACTCTTTTTAATATATGAATTTGTAAGAATGGCTTTTAACTGACCTTTTAAATAGATTAGAAAGAGAAAGTTACAACAATGGGAAGATCCAAGAATAGAAAGTAATCTTCAATTTCATTTTGGGATAGAATTGGGGATAATAGATTGGGAAATCTTGAGAAAGATTAGGGTTGATTAGGTCAAGTAAGAGTATTATTGTCTTTATGTTTTTCTTATGAGGGTGTTTCCGTCATACCATTTTTTATCATCATCTTAATTCTCATTATGTCATCAAAATCTTATCGTTTGAAGCAGTTGCAACCATGCTCATTCAATTTATGTTTACGGAAAAACCGAAAGTTATGGTTGAAATCTGCAACTTGCAAGACCTAGTCTTAGATCTCAACATTGCTGATGTGAACTTTGCTATATTAAGACTGCACTTGATTCAAAGAAAGAGTAAAATTATATGTCAATTCTTTGAAATAATAGCAACCAATATGGCTCCAGTTTTACACTTGTTTTGCTCACTAGCTGGAAAGTAACAAAAGAATGTAGCAGACTATACAACTTGGGTTTTTTCTTGGTAGTGAAGTGCTCTGAATTTTCATTGTTTTCTCAGTTTCAATCAACTGGAGGAGCTCTGTAATATGCTGGCACAGTTACTGGGAAAAACATTTGTCTGACTCCTTCAGCCTTTATAATTGGGAAAATGATGCCTGATGCACCCTGAAAATAGCATCAAATTATGGAGGAAACAGGTTTGATATATTTACCACATGGTGGTATTGAAATATAGTAGTGTTTAATGGAGCACAGACCGTAATCAATCGAGCCCCGGTCCAAATGCGTTTGGGTGAAGGAAATGGAAGCAGCAGGCGGCCAACACCATAAACTGCCACGGCGAAGAAATGTAGCACTAGGCTTATGGGGCGAGGGTTTAGACCGGAGAGTAGAGATATTGGTCCAACGGAAAATATGCCTCCAACGCTCAGATAGTCAAAGCAAGCTTGCCGCATTTCCTTCCTAGCTGGATCAGGGGAGGCACTGAATACCTTGTGTAAGGCACCAGCCAATGTGTTTATGGTAGATGCCACAGGCTGCAGATCATAAAACCAGAACCACCCAGCAGTCAGTGGAGAATTGTACTATTTTTTAAGCAACATGGACGAGTTGCCATCATTCTTTTGTTAGTATTTCTGAATTAAAGGAGAGTTTTCAATGCATTTGTAGCTTACCTTCCGCAAGGTATAAAAGGATTCAAGATATCTGCAAAGAGTAGATGCATCATGTAGATCGTGCAAGGGTCTTAGAAGATCCCTTAGTACAACAATATCAGACAGTGCAACAGTCATGCCTCCTCCAGTTAAAGGATGTCTCATATTGAATGCATCACCCATTAAAAGTGCTCCAGGAGTTGGGTGTGGAGCTGCAGGCATGCTTCTATTCGACATGGTTCTTATGTTCCCCCTTTCGATCGCAGAGATAAAGGAAGTGTAGAGTTCAGGAGGAATCTGATATGCGCAATCAAGTTGGTTAGAGTTAGACCACAAAATTAGTGGTGTGCTACAATTCTCAGGGAAGTAGAAGAGTTTACAAAGGCTAGTTTCTTTAATTACCTGGGGAGCCACCACGGTTTTTAAGTAATGGGCCATTTCACCATTGGAAACGGAAGGTACTTTTCTGCCAGGAACATCAACCAAGCAGCGAATCTCAGTGCTGCTGATAGGATAAAACAAGATTGGTGAAGGGTCTGCCAATATAACATGTCCATGATTTGCATGTGGGAGCTCACAGTTCTCCAGAATCAAACCAACAAAACAAGAGGGGACATCAACCTGCATCAAAAATAATTGCAGATGAATTACATTTTTCAACCAAAGAGTTTCTTATATAAGTTTTGATTGATTTTAGAAAGTGTTTGATATTTAGCAAGATTTGAATAAGAATCCTCACCTTAGGGTCACAAAGAGACCGTCGAAGATTTGAGAAACAACCATCACATACAATAGTAAGAGGAGCATATGCTATAAATTCTTGACCATCCTTGGATTTGTACTGAACTCCTTTGACAGTTCCATTTTCTTCAAGCAGAGATGTTACTGTTCCTTGTTCTAGACTTACACTTCATTATTGAAAAGGAAGAAATGATCAACAGGTACGACATTAAAAATTGAGTCAAAACACCATGAACAAGTAAAAAGAAAAGAAAAACTACGGTCTGATTGGTCGTGTAATGCTAATAGTAATAATTTATTAAGTTTGCCGTTTGTAATCCAATTAATATTGTTTAGGAGGAAAAGATCAAAAGAGCGGGACAAGAGAAGAACAAGGCATCAGAAGATACAGAGCAATGGAACTTGGGTTCATTTTAACTCAGTAAAAATGGTTTCTGTGAGGAGAAAGAAAAATACTTGGGAAGAGAAGCAGCTTTCTGTCGCATCCTTTGTATGAAACGTCCATTATGAAAGCTTCTTCCAGCAACATCAGATTGAAACTTTTCCAGGGGATAAGACAACCTGGTATTCTTACCATCCTTGTACAAAGCATAACCAGAGACTCGTTGAGCATCAATCTCATCCACACAATCTGCAGGCGCCAGAAAATTAACTTCGAAAGCCAGAAAAAAAAGAGTAGAAAGATCAGAGCAAGAAGAAGTTTGTTACTTACCTTCAAGACCCAATTCAATTAACTTAAGATAGCCCCCTGGTTGCAGAAGTTCACCGACAATTCTGTCAGGCTCGTTTAAGTCTCTCTCAATCACACGCACTCGCCGTCCGTCCTGAAACATGCAAGCAAAGAAATGTACCAGTTGAATCTCGAACATATAGAATCTAAGCTGAGAAAATTTCGAATAAAAATTCCAGGGAAGAGGGTGTTTGAGACCTTTCCAAGCGTATAAGCAAGAGCAGAACCAGCAACTCCAGCGCCAACAATGATCATGTCAGTAACACTCGCACCAACCTCCCCATTTCCTATTTCTTTCACACAATTTTCCACCGGAAACGCCATGAAAGAAGAGGCTTTTGTCTTGTTGAATCCTCTTACAAAACTACGGTACAAGAACACAAACCCCAGTAAAGAAGCTATCACTCCTTCAACTATGTATTCGTAAGCCATAATATGAGGAACACAATGGAAAAACAGTGAAAGAGGAAGAGGAAAGAGAGAGGTGAGGCTGCTTCAATGACTTCGTCTCCTTTTATAGACCTACCCTTTTGAAGTTTTGTGAATTCCTGAATGTTCTGTTTTCTGTTTTACGTGTGATTTAAGTATCCAGGCATGGCTGCCAAACTTAGCTCCTCCTAAATACAGTTTGGCAGGTAGTAATATGATCTTAATTAAAATTATTATATTAATAGACCATGTAGGCCATGGATGACCAATTCAATTACTACACTATGATTCTGGTAAGAGATCATAAGCTAGATCTTTACATACTAAGGCCATAATTACCAATGCTAATCCTTATACAATATCGTATACTATTATCTAATAAATTATATCGTAATTGATTAAAAATCATAATATTATACGTATAATACACTTTTATTATTATAATATTATATTCTAATATTAGAATATTATTATTATTATATTTATTTCTGTACTTGAAAATGAAAAAGAAATTGGAGTCAAATTTTACTTCATTAAACATAAGAAGATTCAAAATCTTAATCAAAGAGGGTTAAGAAAAACTCAAAACCCTAATATAATACAAAAGTAAAATCATCTGTTACAATTCAAACTTGAAACAAAACAAATTATAATATTTATTTAAACCTGCTAGTCAAATGATATTATTTGGAAGGTTTCTCTAAGAAAGATTGGATCAATTGGTCAAGGAGAGTTTGGTGAGATTTGGGAACACATGATACTGAAATATATAAACAATAGTCCAAGTAAGTTTGGAAGTCATTTCCTGGTTTTCCAAAACCATGGAAGCCAAGTTTGGGGGTGAAATATAGATCCAACATGACTGAAACAAATAGTAGAATAACTCTATTAAGTGTTAGAATGAGCATGCTACTAAGTTTGTTTACACATCATAAATTGATTTGGTCTAAAAATTCATTCACAAAGATCATTAATTATTATCTTTGTTCTTGATCGTGGCATGATTTTATTTTAAATTCTGTTTAATAAATATTTTATTTTTTATTTCGTTGCTTGCCTTTTGTTTTTATGTGAATAAAATATGTCACGTGACAACCCACAATACTATCTATGTCAATTACTATCTATGTCAATTGTGTCCAAAAAGTAATTAGTATCGTTTAACAAATTTAAATTTAATTGTGTTGTTTTAATAAAATAATAGTTTATAAACTTTTACAATCAAATAAAATATCGATAATTTATGTTTATTTTACGTAAAATATTATACTTAGTGGACTTAAAAGTTAATTAATTAGACGTGCACTCTTGATGAAAATGAAACAATGGAGCAAGTAGGTAAAAGATAAAACCTGCAAGATTCATTTTAATACTCGGTTTGATTAGACAAACTTTTTAATCTTGAATTCTCAACCAAATGTGAAACCTGTCTTATTCTTGTTTCAAGAATGCATTGAATGCCTAATATAAACCGTCTCATTATATATTCATACATAAATTTTTGAACTCCAAAATTTGTCAGTCCTTGATTTTATCATGTTTTATAGGATCGAAGGGTTAAAATCATGAGAATTATTTTTGTTTCCAATACATGCTATTCTATATGTACTTGAAAAAATCAATATAAGAATTCCAAGTTTAGTTAAATTAGTTCATGTAATTCACTTAAGAGATTTTTTTTAATTGGATTTAATAATTTATTTATTTATATCGTATTTATTTTGTACCAAATACATGTTTTAATATGAAAATTATTATGTCATAATTCATATCGGCACACCACATCAAATTTGAAACGGTTTTTAATTTTTGCGAAATTCATTTATAGTGTTTCACAACTTTAACTTTTATTACATTTATATCTTTTTCATGTCATAGTATCATATCTAAAATTATTATGTATACTTATAATAGCTTTAAGATTGAATTTAATCCCAACAAAGACGCAACCTATATGTCATTTATGTTGGTTTTGACATATATGAAGTAGACCTGTAGATACTTCAATTAGAATAATGAAAGTTATAAATGATGTAAAAAGGGGTCAAAATTAGAGGGAGACCGAAAAAGACTTAAAAAGAAATAATTCAGAAACATATGATGGAATAAGAGTTGAAAGAGCACATTACGCTAAATAAAAATAAATGAAAAAAGAAAATTTATGCTGATGATTTAGTGCGAATTTGTATATTGATTTATATAGCATATCCAAGTATTGGGGTAAATGTTCCAATGATAATTATGAATTTTTTCGCAAAAAAAAATTGATAAATGAGAATTGAAAAATGTCATTGTATAATTTCGAACTTAAATTTTATACGTCACAAATTTTTTTTATGCCTAAACCTTGTTCGTTGAATGAATTTAAGTACAGTGAAGAACAAAACTAGTAAATTTTGATGCTATGTAACGTATAATAGTAACTCGCAAGTACTATTTATTACTTTTTAATTGTAAAAAAAAGGGGTCGACTTTCATTAAAAATCAGAAAAAAAAAGAAAAAAAAAAAAAGAGTAACTCCCATTTTTGGCATCTTTCCATCGTTGATGAGTGGGCCACGCCCTTAATGAATATTGTTAAATATTATAAATGCGTCGGCCGTAGGTGCGGTCGTAAGAACTCTATATTGGTAGGCAGCATGCAGTTAACACTACATTAATCACTAATTGATTATGATTTAAAATCCCCCAATTAGGTTCTTTCACAATCCATTCTGTCCCAAGGATTTAGAGATCCAATTATAAAATGTAAAGAAATGTTATGTAGAGATGGAAAAGTGCTTTTATACCTCATATCCTTATCAAATATCTATATGTTTGATCCCTCATTAAGGTTTAGAAATCTAATAAAAAATTAACAAAAAAGACTTAGTCATAAGACATAATCGATCTCTTGTTAGGATTAAAAGATTCAATCATAAAACATAATCAATTCCATGTCGAGGTTCAAATAATCAATTATAAAACACGTAGTTGATCTCTTATTAGGGTTTAAAGATGTAATCATAAAACACAAGTTTCAATGCATTAAGAAAACTTGTACCATGGATTCAAATCAAACCAAAAAAGATCAATTAATAGCGTATACATGGCTGACACTGCAACGATTAGAAGAAAAATGGCAGCAAGTTTAACCTCTGTTGATGTGAGATCCTTCCTATAACTTTAGAAGATATTAATTTGTAACATATAAAGTGTAATTGAGTTGAATTGATATATTAAAGTATTTGAATTTGAACTCGACTCGAAAATTTGATACTCGATACTTTATTCGAATTCGGTCGAATTTTATTTTTTAAACTCGAGCTCAGCTCGAAATTGAATTCGAACTACTCGAGCTCGCTCGATTAAGCTTGACTATATAAGTTCGATTTTTTGCTCGAACTTGAACTCGATTCTAATACTCGACTTGAGCTCGAACTCGAACTCGCTCTTATATTCATTATATAAATATTATTATATACTAATATATATTATTAAAATATATAAATGCTCGATACTCAATTAAGTTCGCGAGTTATTCGAGTCGGATATCTAAGTGCTCGAATTCGACTCGCCCGAACTCGACTCGACTAAAATCGAGTCGAATTCGAGTTTTACTCGAGTCGAATCCGAGTAACTTACAAGTATCATTATTTCGCTTACACCCCTAATAACATATATGAAATTTTCTTGTATCCTTGATCTAAAGAGGGGGAGTTCTGTAATATGCTGGCACTGTTTGAGGGAAAAACATTTGTCTGACTCCTTCAGACTTTACAATGGGGTAAAGAATGCTTGATGCAACCTGGAAAACAACAAACAAAGACATCAGAATTGGTGATGGAAAACCATTGTAAGAGATGTTTAATAGAGAATAGAGAATAGAGAAACTGACCCAAATCAATTTAGCCCCAATCCACATGCGTTTGGGAGAAGGAAATGGAAGGAACAATCGGGCAACACCATATGTTGCCATGGCAAAGATATGAAATGCCAAGCTTAATGGACAAGGGTATAGACCAGAGATCAGAGCCGATAGTCCATCTGCAAATACACCTCCAAGACTCAAATAGCCCAAACATGCCAGTTGCATATTTTCCATTGCTGGATCAGACGCGGCACTGAATACCTTGTGTAGGACGTTAGCCAGTATATTTATTGTAGATGCCATTGGCTGCAGACAAGACGAAAACCCTCCAGTTAGTGCATAATCCTACAGTTCCTGGTGCAACTAACAAGTGAAGTTTCCTTCATTCTTAGACTCGTTTACTTACCTTCCTCAAAGTATAAAAAGATTCAAGATACTTGCAAACCGCGGTTGCATCATACAGATTGTGCAAGGGTCTTAGAAGATCCCTTAGTAGAACAACATCAGATAGTGCAACGGTCATTCCCCCTCCAGTTATAGGATGTCGCATATTGAATGCATCACCGGTCAAAAGTGCACCAGGAGTTGGGCGTGGAGCTGCAGCCATGATTTTATTCGGCATGGTTCTTATGTTATTCCTTTTCTCTACTGCAGACATAAAGGCAGTGTGCAGTTCCTGAGGAACCTGAAATGTGCAAGTCATATTGTTAGTCTGCAGAATCAGCCAAGGCAGGCTTGAAAACTGGTTGGCGAAAAAGAAGCTAGTAATCACTGATTACAGATACTATCTCAATTCTCAAATCCCCTAAAGAAAAGGGAAGTTTTCAATCCTTGTGACAATCATAAAGAGCACAAAAGAATTCATGAAAGAAAGATTCAAGTACCTTGGGAGACACCAGAGTTTTCAAGTAATGGGCCATTTCACCATCGGAAACAGAAGGTACATTTTGGCTAGGTACATCAACCAAGCAACGAATTTCAGTGCCGCTAATGGGATAAAACAGGATAGGCGAAGGATCTGCTAGTACAATTGCTCCAAAATTCGCATGCGGAAGTTTGCACTTCTCCAAAATCAAACCCACAAAATAAGAGGGGACATCAACCTGCAGAAACAATCAAAGATCTTTAATTCTTCTCAAAGCATAAAATCTAAGAGGATTAAGCAAGATTTCCAAAGCATTTTCACCTTAGGGTGGCAAAGAGAGCGCCTCAAATTAGAGAAACCACCGTCGCATACAATGGTGAGTGGAGCATATGCAGTCAGCACTTGACCACTCTTGTTTTTGTAGTGCACTCCTTTGACAGTCCCATTTTCTTCAAGCAGAGATGTCACAGTCCCTTGTTCTAGACTTACACTACATAATCAAAGGCTAAGAACATGAATTTGGAATTTGTAGAACAAGGTATAATTAATGATGTAACATCCTATGCTGAAATTGAAGAATGATTAAGACGAAGGAGATTGTACTTGTGAAGTGATGCAGCTTTCTCCCTCAACCTTTGAACAAAACGACCATTATGAAAGTTCTTTCCAGCCACATGGGACTGAAACTTTTCCAGAGGAAAAGATATCTTGGCACTCTTTCCATTCTTGTACAGAACATAACCCAAAATTCTCTGAGCATCGATCTCATCTACACAATCTGCAGTGCCATAAACCAATGTAAAAAAATAGGAAAATAAAATGCCAAAGACTCATGTGAAGTTGAAAGTATTATCCGTTTTAATTCAAAAATTCGACGGCAAGTAAAGGTTACGGATGTTCGACTCTCTTACTTACCCTCAAGGCCCAACTCAATTAATTTGAGGTAGCCGCCAGGCATTAGACCTTCACCAGCAATTCTGTCTGGTGCATTTAAGTCCCTCTCAATCACACGCACTTGACGTCCGTCCTGCAACATGTAAGCAGACAAGTACGTTAGTTGTTCTTGTAAACATCATAGTTAATCCAAATTTCAAGGATTGTTATGGAAACTCGATGAAGAAATTAAGATGGTGAAACTAAGCAAGGAAGAGAAAGAAATATTCGGACCTTTCCAAGAGAGTAGGCAAGAGCAGCACCGGCAACCCCCGCGCCGACAATGATAATATCTGTAGTCCCAACAATCTCACTGTTTCCTGTCTTCTTTACACAGTTTTCCTTCGGAAACTCCATAGAAGCTGTTCTTGTCTTCTTCTGTCCTCTCACTGAAGAATTGTAGTACAAGAAAACAAACGCCAGAAGAGAAGCTACCACTCCTCCAACTCCAACTAAATACTGGTAAGCCATTAATTTATGAACAATATAGCAGAACAACTATGGAAAGATAAAATGGTCAAGAAGAACGGTAGGAGAAAAGGGATGGGGTATCGGCTACTTTCCTTTTTCGTGTTTTTGTACTCTACTCCTTTGAAGTTCAGTTGATTTATAATTTCTTTCGTAATAGGCGGCTGAATTTGAATGCCAACTGGCTATCCACTACAGTTCGTACAGAATTGTCTTATACTATCATTTATCAAATGATCACTGATTCAAGATCGATGATGATAAGATCCGTCAACAAATGCTCCACTAGTTGGTGGCAGCGGATATGGATAAAACGGATTGCAGTTCTGCTATCTTATTACTTGTTAATTTGATGACAGCTTGACTCCTGTTCTGGAAATATCTCATTTGAGCCTTCCCAGCTCAACTTTGAATAAACTCCAAAGGGCTAGTTTAGTTTCTCCTTGCATAGAAATCTAAAAAATTATATATTTCATGCTTTAATTTCAACTAAATTTGATAATTTATATATAAAATTCGAGATAAAAAATAATTAATCTCTTAATTATTAATGAAAATTTTTAATTTTATATATATTTTATTATATTTTTTTTATTTTTTAACATTTTAAAAATATATATTATTAACGTAACCTCGCATATAAAATAAAAAAATTTCATTTATTATGAATAAAATAATTATTTTAAAATATAAAATAAAATATAAAAATTTTATATTAAAAAATAAAACTTTTTTCCTTTTTATTTTATTTATATTCCATTTTTATTAATTTTTAAATGTGTCACTTCAGTATATTAGGTTCGTATTTGCTTTCGTCGACCAACCATTCTGAGATATTTAAATGAGCATTAATTTCTCGGTCCTTATCTACTGCAAGCAATTAAAATGACAATTTTTATCCTTTTTTTCCTATATAGTTTGACTAAACCAAGCCATGAACTTTATATTGGGAATCTCGCTAACCCAAATAGCTTCAGTATTTCTGTTTACAAAATCGTTAGGCAAAGCCTAGCCCAACAACTGTATTGGGCTTATGCATTAGTCCGAGCTCGGGAATCTTTGTCAAGACGTCCAAATATTGTCCAATCAAGATTATAAACCGTAAGACTCTTTTAAACTAATTTTTTTTTTATATAAATTATAATCTCTTTAAATTGATTCCGTTAAAATTAATAAATCTTTTTAATGTAATGATTTGATAAAAATATAAATATATTATATAATAGTCAAAAATTAAAAAATCACCTCAAAATGCTAATATTTTTTATTTAAAGAATTAGAAAAGTATAAAATGTATTACATAAAATATATTTGAATTTTTTTAAGGAATTTATAGATTAAAAAGGGATTTTTAAAGATAATGTTATAGAATTATAGAAAGAATTTAATGGATATAAAAATTAAATTAATAACCAATGATTTATTTAAAAGGGTTTTATTCTATATCAAGTCGAGATTATTTCACTTCGCACAAATGTTCTTATTACTTATTAGAGGACAGCAAAAAGAAAAGAAAAGAAAAGAAAAGAAAAGAAAAGAAAAAGGAAAAAAAGCTAACATTTATTAGCAGCAATTTTCTTCCACCCTGCAAAGATGGCCAGCCTCTGAACTTCCAGGCCGATATGTTTTTCAGAAAAAAATTTCCGGTATTCTTATTCGTAACGAATGGAGCTCTGTGGTATGCTGGCATGGTTAGAGGAAAAAACGTTGGCCTTACGCCCTCGGACTTTGCAAGGGAGAAAAGGACGCCTAGGCCAATCTGAAAAATAAAAATGAAGAGTTAAAAATTGTAGCAGTGATAAACAGATCAACCAACAATGGATGTTTAATGGAGACACAAACAAACCCAAATGAATCTAGCTGCGGTCCATATGCGTTTGGGGGAAGGAAATGGAAGCAACAAGCGGCCGACACCATAGATTGCTACGGCAATCAAATGAAGAAGTAAGCTTAATGGACGGGGATTCAGACCAGAGAATATAGCCACCAGTCCATTTGAAAAACTGCCTCCAAGGCTTAAATAGCCAAAACATGCTAGGCGCATTCCCACCTCTGCCGGATCAGACGAGGAATTGCTAACTACCCTGTGCATAACGGCAGCCACTGTATTTATCGTGGATGCCATTGGCTGCAGCAACACCGAAGATTTCTTCATGTTAGGAGGAAAATTTCTGCAGTTTCTTATGCAAGAAAGCAAGAATTTTGCATACCCTCATTCTCGATTTTGTCTTGCATTTGTTTCCTTTTACTTATTTCAAACTATATTGATTCTAGTTCGATCCAAATGCAAACTTCAGTTTTCCCATATATATACACACACATATATCTAAAGCTATTTTCAGCTGACCTTCCTCAGGGTAAAAAAAGCCTCGAGATATTTGCAAAGAGCAGATGAATCAGATAGATCATGCAGGGGTCTTAGAAGATCTTTTAGCACTACAACATCAGAGAGGGCGACAGTCATTCCTCCACCAGTCAAAGGATGCCGCATATTGAATGCATCACCCATCAAAAGTGCACCGGAAGTCGGCTGTGGAGCTGCAGCCATGACTCTATTCGGCATGGTTCTTATGTTATTCTTCTTATCTATTGCAGAGATAAAGGCAGCGTACAGTTCCTGAGGAATCTGACAATCAAATACATGAATGGCTTAGAACAGGTTAATTAGCAAAATCTATATATAGCTGTTAATCATTTACGGGCATACCTGCGGAGCCACCACAGTTTTCAAATAATGGGCCATTTCGCCATTGCAAACAGAAGGAAGCTTTTGGCTTGGAACATCTACCATGCAACGAACTTCAGTGCTGCTAATACGATAAAACAATACAACTGAAGGATTCGCTATTATATAATGTCCATAACTTGGATGCGGAAGCTCACAGTTCTCCAGAATAAAAGCAACAAAATGAGAGGGGACATCAACCTGCAAAAACAATCAGAATAAACAATGTCAACAAGGCGGATACCGGACGGGACACAAGTGGAGCATTTCCATCTCCGTCGTTTTTCACCTTAGGGTTGCAAAGGGAGCGTCGCAAGTTTGAGAAACAACCATCGCATACGACGGTGAGAGGAGCAAATGCAGTGAGCTCTTGACCACTCTTGGTTTTGTAGCGTACACCTTTGATAATCCTATTTTCTTCAACTAGAGATGTTACCGTCCCCTGTTCAAGGCTCACGCTGCACCATTAAAACAGATATGAAATTCCGGAAAATGATGGTCCCATACTTAAGTCAACTTTACCATTAGCAATGGAAACAGTCAATTTAATCCTACTGCTGTGTTTCATAGTGATTGTTAGTTGCTATGTTTTAGAATTGCACTTAGTGGTTAATATTTTTCATAATTCATATTTTGATTTACTTGTTTTCAGGAGGTTAGTTTGTAGATTATGATTAAAAGTCATGGCTTAATTTTAGGATCATGATGTTAGTGGTTAGTTTCTTTATCTATAAGTTGTAATACATGTTGAATGAAGATGTATTCTTTCTTCTGTTCTTATTCTGTTTTCCTTTGGAATTAAAGGGAAAAAAACAATTATTTTTTTTCTCTAAACAAATACAACAATTGGCATCAGAGCAGATTTCTTAAGGGACCTGTGTATTGATATCATGGAAGGAAACGGTGAAGCTGTTTTCTCCTCAATTACACCTCCAATTTTTTATGGTGAGAATTACAAGATTTGGGCTGTGAGGATGGAGACATATCTGGAAGCATTGGATCTCTGGGAGGCCGTGGAAGATGAGTATGAAATTACTCCACTACCAAATAATCCTATAATGGCTCAAATTAAAACTTTCAAGGAGAAGAAAACCAAGAAATCAAAGGCAAAAGCCTGTTTGTTTGCTGCAGTCTCATCGACCATCTTCACTCGCATCATGTCTCTGAAATCAGCAAAAGCGATATGGGATTATCTCAAATCTGAGTATGAAGGCGATGAAAGGATTCAAGGAATGTAGGTGTTGAATTTGGTTCGTGATTTTGAGCTGCAAAGAATGAAGGAAACAGAAACTATCAAAGAATATTCTGATCGATTGCTTAGCATAGCAAATCGTGTTAGATTGTTGGGCTCTACTCTTTCAGATTCAAGGATTATTCAGAAAATCCTTGTAACAGTGCCTGAAAGATTTGAAACTACAATTACTACCTTAGAAAACAGTAAGGATCTGTCCAAAATTACACTAGCAGAGCTCTTAAGTGCTTTACAAGCACAAGAGCAACGTCGTGTAATGAGACAAGAAGGAGCTGTTGAAGGAGCATTAGCAATCAAGCATCAAGAAGACGGGAGAAACAAGAAGAACAAGAACAAGAAGGTTCAAGGAGCAAGTGGGGAAAGTACTGCAACAAGCAATAATCGTAAAGCAGGAAACAAAAGAAAAAATAATCCTCCTTGTTAACATTGTGGCAAGAAAGGTTATCCTCCATACAAATGTTGGAAGAGACCTGATGCAAAATGTAGCAAGTGCAATCAATTGGGTCATGAAGCTGTGATATGTAAAAACAGAATTCAGTAACAGGTTGAAGCCCAAGTTGCTGATGAAGAAGGAGAAGATCAACTCTTTGTTGCAACTTGCTTTACCAGCAGTGATCCAAATGAAAGCTGGTTAATTGATAGTGGCTGCACTAACCACATGACTCATAATAAGGAGTTGTTCAAAGAATTAAGGAGTACCGAGACAAGGAAAGTCAGAATTGGAAATGGTGATTATATCACTGTCAAAGGCAAAGGCACCATAGCTGTTGCATGTTGCTCTGGAACTAAGCTGATTTCAAATGTCTTTTATGTAAGACCCGAAAATTCGGTGTCACTTTAAGGAATTGATATTTAAAAATATGGATTAGTGTAATCTTGATCAAAAATCGAAGAAATAATTTAATTTCGAATCCAATTGATCAAGATATAAATTATCAGAATTTATCAAAATTTTTGTCTCGAAAAACGAGCCCAAAAATAGTGAAAAATATACCGAAAAGGTAAAATCGGACAGATAAATTCATTTGCGGACTAAATGAATTTAATAGGAATTTTTAAGATATTTTAGATATTTTTGGGATATTTTTGGGATAATTTTGGGATTTTTATTATTATTTTATAATAAAATAATAATAAAAATATATTATAAGAAAAAAAAAAAATCTGTAAAAAAAAAAAAAAAAACGGAATTGGAAAGTTAGAAATCGGGGAGAGAGAAAAGGGGGAAATCGCGAGAAAACAAGGCAAACCGAGGGAGAGAAGAAACCACCGGACGGCGAGCCACCGGCTAGGCTGACGGGCCGGCGAGGGCCGGCGAAGGCAGCCCATCACCGGGCGAACTCGCCAGCGGCCACCACGCGCCGTGAAAAGCCGCCGGCGAGGAGATCCGCGGGAGGGAAGCCGCGGGAGAGAGGGGCGAATTCGGCGGAATCCGACGCCGTTCAACCCCAGACGAGGTCAAAAGAAGCCTCTAGAGGCGAGGCCGAACCGTTTGCCGGTGGAATCGGCCGGAGAACCGATCGAAAGACGCCGGAACGGCGAAATGGCCACTGAACCGGTTCGGACCGGTTCAGTGTGAAAAGGGACTGAACCGGTCCGAACCGGTTCAGGAGGAGAGAGAAAGAAGAGAGAGAAAAAAAAAAAAAAAAAAATTTTCATCGGACTTCGGGTAAGTCGATACGAGGTCAAAAGTGGCCGATTTAATTTTCGATAAATTTATTTGAATTATATTTAATCGAAAATTAGCCCGAAAATGAAAAATACGAAATTGTGCAGTTCGACGATTAATTCCGAACGGAAGCCTGATCGAACTTCGATTCGCGCATCATCGCACAATATCGGGTAAGTAACGCTCATTTACGACAATTTATGTGATTAACGCGTATTTAAGATTTAATTTACGCATTTCGGATTAAATTTCGGATTTAGTGAATTATATTCGGAATTTCGAATAAACTGTCGTAAATGATATTCGGGCTATCCAAAGAGCTTGGAATGAAGCCCAATGGGTATTGATAGACCCAATGAGTCGATAGACCCTGATGAAGGGAATTAATACGTGAAAACGGGCTTAATACGGATTAAGACCCGATTAAAGTATTTAGGCCCATTTAGAGTAAACGGGCCCAATTAAGTGAAATGAACTGTATTAAATGTGTAATACAGTAGAAAACGTATAATTAATCCAGTGAATGGTTAAATGCAGCTCCAGAGTCATATTGAGAGTTGACCGGACTGGGAGATTTGGACAGCACAGAGGAAGAGAGGTCACACTACGTGATCCGAGGTAAGGGATCTATGGAAGCTATTAGAGATAGCTGTACGTATTTTCATCGTTGTTTACAGTCAATTAAATTTCGTATAGCGTATAGATATGAAATTTTTGGATAATACCCGAATATGGAAAAATTACGAAAATACCCTTAGACTCGGGAATTTTTGTAAATGCATAAAGTGCATGCAATCCATGTTTTCTCTGTGAAAAAGAGATTTTTGTGAAGCTAAAATGATAGACTGGCTTATGATTTGACTGTATGCATTAACTTGCACGTTTTTCTAAAAAGTGATTTGATTGACGAGTGATTTAATGGGATGTTTCCCTCTCACTTTGTTTTGTACCGTTTTGCATATTGCACTCGGTTTTGAGTACCACTGTGGTGGGAAATAGAGCCAGCTGTCTATTTTGTGTGTGTGAAATCGTGCTGGAGCATGATGAGATCTGTGGATTTATCCAGATCTGCTCCCACTTGATTTTGGTATTACATCTGTACAGACCGTGCTGGAGCACTGCTCGCACTGGATTCTGTTGTGATTTGTGATTGAGATCGTGCTGGAGCCTTGTGTTGACTGTGTGTCACACTGACTTGCTCGCACTAGATCTGAGACGACAGGCTATGGTTGATAATTTATTTGGTTGGGGTGGTGAGCTGTTGACTCAGGCACCTACAACTATGTGGTAATTGTACCTGGTTCACGGAGTACGCTGTACCGTGTAGACAACATGGAGTACACTGTACCGTGCAACTATGGGGTGTGAGGATTGCGTCTTTGGACTCGGGCATGCTTTGTCATTGCTCTGTTTTGTGATAGTCCTTAGATAGGAGCCGATGGATAGACTAATCCCCTCCTCGGACTCAGAGACACCCTGGCACACCTGATCAGTGATAGCTAGTGGGTCTCGGACTTTGGCCAAATGTTCCCTTGGATTTGTGTTGAAATCCCTGCCTAGTCTCACCTGATTTTATTGGTTTCGATGATGAAACTAATTGTGATTTGATTTCTGTGATGAAACCGTGTGAAATGAGAACATGATTTTAAAGTGAGTTTCAATACTGAACACAGAAAGATTTTACTCTGAATGAGTTTTGATATTCGGTTTTGGGCATTAAATTGCTATGTGTTTTACTATGATGGTTTTGTGAATGCCATGAGTTTTTCGGCATAAACCATGCATCATGAGCATTGTGGATAGTTTGATTATCTACTTGCTTTATAAATTAAGGAGAGTGTTTTGAAAAGTAAATGCATTTGTTTTACGAATTGATAAAACATGCATTATGAGCATCGTAGATAGTGTGGTTATCTACCTGCTTTCATATATTTCTTACTGAGCGCGTTATGCTCATCCCATTATTTTTCCCACCTCTACAGAGCATTTCAGTAGAGTGTTTAAGCTGCGTCCGTCCTGCGATCTTTTACACACAGCTATCCAGTAGCATCGAGGTATGCACACATGTACTTTTGTATCTGAATAATAGTGTACAGTGATGTAGTCATGTTATATGGGGGATGTATATGTTAGGCAATGTAAACGAATTTTAAATTCTAAAATAATAATTTTATAAGCTTCCGCAATATTTGTGCCTGGGACGAAAGCATTGCCTGTTATCCATATATATATAATATATGAAACTGAGTGAGGGATATTGACTCACAGCCCAACAATTAAAATGTGGTAAGTTCGCGAAAAATTTGTAGTGATTTTTATAAATTTGGGTCGCGACAGAGGTGGTATCAGAGCAATGTTGGTCTGATGTGAGTCAGTGTCAGTAATTAGAAAGTATACATCCCCATGTCACTGTACATTATTAGATACAATTGTGTGTACCGAGCTGTGGTTAAACTGAGAAATTGATTGTGTATGCGGGACTATCGGGATGTCTGACAGACATCGCAGCAGAGGAGAGAGTTCGCGTTCTCGGGGCCATAGAGAGTAGGTCCGAGAGACGCTGTGATAGGTTTGAGAGACCTTGTGAATCATCATGTGATTATGTTCCATCAGGTCCACTGAGACTATTGATGCTCGTGTTACGAGATTAGAGCGGAGTTGGAACACATTTATGAAGTTGTTCACTGAGGCTAACTTGACTATGGCTAGGTTAGAGAGTAGGCAAGGTCCGGCTGCTCAGATGACTTATACTGAGTCGGCAGTTGCTCCTGAGACACTTGCGCCTACACAGCTTGTACCTATGCCACGTGTTGGTAAGACCCCTATACCACCTGTAGTTCCACGACAAACTGGTGAGGATTCAGGGTTTGATTGTGAGTTTGACCGATTGAGGCAGTTTCGGAGCTCAAGCCTCCATCGTTCAGTGGGGTCAAGAACCCTTTAGTAGCAGAGGATTGGATCAACCGGTTTGAGAAGTTATATGACTTTTACTGATATTCGACCAATGAAAGAGTGGCCTTTGCTACATTCATGTTAGAAGGCGAAGTAGAGTATTGGTGAAAATTCACCTGACCCATCATGAAAGCTATGTATATCAGTTAATTGACTGGGAGATCTTTTTGGATGCCTTCAGGAGGCAGTACATCCCAGCCACTGCTCAACAGAGATTACAGATGGAATTTTGGTCTGATCTAGGGGAATAGATCGGTAGAAGAGTATGAGTCTCGATTTACATCATTGGAAAAAAATATGACCCCGATACCATGAGCAGTGAGATGCGAAAAGTTCATAAGTTTATGGAAGGATTGAGACCTTCCATAAGAGTCAGATTTGCCCTATTTGACGTCACGACTTACGAGGAGATCGTGCGTAGAGCTCAGTTGTGTGTGTAAGACTATGAGATGCACGTCCTTGAGTTTGGTAAAGTCGTGAAGGGCAAGAATAGAGATCAGAAGAGATCAACATAGGACTGTAGTGTCCGAGTGGAAAGAGGTCGTTTGTTAGACGACCGACAGTCGATGAGTCACGGGGTAGGATGATTAAGCCCCCGGTGTATCAAGTCTCGACTCCAGCTAGGGTTATAATGATTGGAGGACCCCTACTGATTACAGAACAATGTAGAGCATGTGGTAGATACCACGGCAGTAGGTCATGCCACGTATTGATTGGAACATGTTGTAGATGTGGTAAGACGAGGCATATGATAAAAGATTGCCTAGAGTTGCTGAGATAGCCTCACAGAAGGGTAAAGAATCAGAGAAGGATACAACTAGTACTTCTGCCCCGAAGAGGAGTGCTACAGCTGAAAAGAATGATGGAAACCTCTGACTGTGAAGAGATTACCGGTTGTTGAATAAGGCGATCATTAAGAACAAGTACCATATTCCAAGTATTGATGATCTATTGGATCAACTTCAAGGAGCACAGATCTTTTTCAAGATCGATCTGAGGTCTGGGTACCATCAGTTGAGAATCCGGAGTGGAGATGTACCCAAGACAGTTTTTCATAACCGTTATGGAAATTATGAATTCTTGGTTATGCCTTTCGAGCTAACTAATGCTCCTATAGATTTTATGGTATTGATGAATGGAGTGTTCAATCCATACTTGGATCGATTTGTCATAGTGTTTATAGATGATATTCTAGTGTATTGAAGTCTAGGGAAGAGCATGACTAGCATCTAAGCAGTGTGCTACAAACCCTCAGAGAGAGAAAGCTATATGTGAAGCTCAGTAAGTGTGATTTCTGGTAGGAACTGATATCATTTTTGGGTTTGGCTGGATATTACCGTCAATTTGTAGAAAGTTTTCTCTAAGTTGGCTGCTATATTGACACGTCTCACTCGAAAGAATGTTGCATTTAAGTGAGACAATGCATGTGAGAATAGTTTTCAGAAACTAAAGTAGTGATTGACCACTACGTCGATTTTCACTATTCTGACCAGCTCAGGAGATTTCTCTGAATATAGAGACACCTCGGGACAAGGACTGGGCTGTGTATTGATGCAGAACGGGAAGATAGTTGCTTATGGATCCAGACAACTTAAGGACCATGAGAAGAACTATCTGACCCATGATTTAGAGTTGGCAGCCATAGTGTTTGCACTGAAGATATGGTGCCGCTATTTGTACGGTGAGAAATTTTAGCTATTCACTGATCATAAGAGCCTCAAATATCTGTTTTCACAGAAAGATTTGAATATGAGGTAGAGACGATGAGTAGAGCTTCTGAAAGACGATGATTGTGAGATACTTTATCATCCGGGTAAAGCGAATGTAGTCGTTGATGCCTTGAGCAGAAAGAGCCTCAGGATGGTATCGTATATGATGGTAAGGGAACATGAACTGTTAGAGCAGTTTATTAGCCTCAGTTTGGATATAGACCCTTCTGATACTGATGCATATTGTGTGATAGCAAGTCTGAGATTGAAACCGGATTTGATAGACCGGACCAGACAAGCTCAGCGTATTGATCGCTTCTGTGTTGATATGCATAGTCAGAAACAGATGGGTAGAGTGACTGAGTGCACAGTTGTGATGATGGCCTGCTGAGATTCAAAGGTCGAATTTGCGTTCCCGATGACCCACAGCTAAAGAAATTGATTTGACAGAAGCTCATTCATCGAGATATATAGTGCATACTAGGAGTAATAGATGTATCAGAATCTTCGAAAAGCATATTGGTGGTCAGACATGAAGAAAGATGCTGCAGAGTTTGTGGCTAAGTGCCTTACATGTCCACAGGTTAAGGTAGAGCATCAGAAACTTGCAGAATTATTACAACCTCTACTTATACCGATATGAAAATGAGAGCACATCACCATGGATTTCATCATGAGTTACCGAGGACCCGACGGAACCATGATGCCATTTGGGTAATTGTGAATCGATTGACGAAGTCAGCTCACTTCTTAGCCGTGAAGGCTACGGATACTCTGAGTGCGTTGGCGAATCTGTGTGTACGGGAAATTGTGAGGCTATATGGTATTCCAGTGAGTATTGTGTCTGACAGGGATTCCCGCTTCACTTTCCACTTTTGGAAACATTTTCAGGAAGCTATGGGAACCCGATTGAGTGTTAGTACAGCTTTCCATTCTCAGTCCGATGGTCAGTGAGAGAACCATCCAGACTTTGGAGGATATGTTGAGAGCTTGTGTGTGGATTTCAGAGACTCCTGGGATGACCATTTGCCATTAGCCGAATTCGCCTATAACAATAGCTATCACTCGAGTATTGGGATGGCACCGTATGAGGCGTTATATGGTCTTAGGTGTCGATCTCCTATTGGATGGGAAGAAGTGAGTGACCAAAAGATGTTTGCTCCGATTTAGTGAAGCAAGCCTTTGAGGATGTCCAATTTATATGTGAGAAATTGAGGTAAGCTCAGAGTATACAGAAAAGCTACGTTGAGATGAGGCGTAAACCTTTGAAATTCACTGTAGGTGAATTGGTATTCTTGAAAGTTTTTCCCTCGAAAGGGATAATGAGATACTGAAGCGAGTGAGAAATAAGGCCTGTAGGCTAGCCTTAACACCTGAACTAGCAGGCATTCATAACGTCTTCCACACATTGATGCTTCCAAAGTATCATCTATATCAGACACATGTGATTCAGTATGAGCCATTTGAGCTCACAGAGGAAATGTCATAAATAGAGAAGTCAATTTGATATTGGATAGGAAAGAGAAAGCGTTACGGACCAGAACGATCACTCTGGTTAAGGTTCTTGGGCAGTACCCCACTTCAGAGGAAGTTATGTGGGAATTAGAGAGCCTTATGCGAGAGAAATATTCGCAGTTATTCGAGAATTGACTTGGTTCTAATTTGGAGGACCAAATTTCTTAAGGTGGGGAGGAATGTAAGACCCGAAAATTCGGTGTCACTTTAAGGAATTGATATTTAAAAATATGGATTAGTGTAATCTTGATCAAAAATCGAAGAAATAATTTAATTTCGAATCCAATTGATCAAGATATAAATTATCAGAATTTATCAAAATTTTTGTCTCGAAAAACGAGCCCAAAAATAGTGAAAAATATACCGAAAAGGTAAAATCGGACAGATAAATTCATTTGCGGACTAAATGAATTTAATAGGAATTTTTAAGATATTTTAGATATTTTTGGGATATTTTTGGGATAATTTTGGGATTTTTATTATTATTTTATAATAAAATAATAATAAAAATATATTATAAGAAAAAAAAAATCTGTAAAAAAAAAAAAAAAAAAAACGGAATTGGAAAGTTAGAAATCGGGGAGAGAGAAAAGGGGGAAATCGCGAGAAAACAAGGCAAACCGAGGGAGAGAAGAAACCACCGGACGGCGAGCCACCGGCTAGGCTGAGGGGCCGGCGAGGGCCGGCGAAGGCAGCCCATCACCGGGCGAACTCGCCAGCGGCCACCACGCGCCGTGAAAAGCCGCCGGCGAGGAGATCCGCGGGAGGGAAGCCGCGGGAGAGAGGGGCGAATTCGGCGGAATCCGACGCCGTTCAACCCCAGACGAGGTCAAAAGAAGCCTCTAGAGGCGAGGCCGAACCGTTTGCCGGTGGAATCGGCCGGAGAACCGATCGGAAGACGCCGGAACGGCGAAATGGCCACTGAACCGATTCGGACCGGTTCAGTGTGAAAAGGGACTGAACCGGTCCGAACCGGTTCAGGAGGAGAGAGAAAGAAGAGAGAGAAAAAAAAAAAAAAAAAAAAAAATTTTCATCGGACTTCGGGTAAGTCGATACGAGGTCAAAAGTGGCCGATTTAATTTTCGATAAATTTATTTGAATTATATTTAATCGAAAATTAGCCCGAAAATGAAAAATACGAAATTGTGCAGTTCGACGATTAATTCCGAACGGAAGCCTGATCGAACTTCGATTCGCGCATCATCGCACAATATCGGGTAAGTAACGCTCATTTACGACAATTTATGTGATTAACGCGTATTTAAGATTTAATTTACGCATTTCGGATTAAATTTCGGATTTAGTGAATTATATTCGGAATTTCGAATAAACTGTCGTAAATGATATTCGGGCTATCCAAAGAGCTTGGAATGAAGCCCAATGGGTATTGATAGACCCAATGAGTCGATAGACCCTGATGAAGGGAATTAATACGTGAAAACGGGCTTAATACGGATTAAGACCCGATTAAAGTATTTAGGCCCATTTAGAGTAAACGGGCCCAATTAAGTGAAATGAACTGTATTAAATGTGTAATACAGTAGAAAACGTATAATTAATCCAGTGAATGGTTAAATGCAGCTCCAGAGTCATATTGAGAGTTGACCGGACTGGGAGATTTGGACAGCACAGAGGAAGAGAGGTCACACTACGTGATCCGAGGTAAGGGATCTATGGAAGCTATTAGAGATAGCTGTACGTATTTTCATCGTTGTTTACAGTCAATTAAATTTCGTATAGCGTATAGATATGAAATTTTTGGATAATACCCGAATATGGAAAAATTACGAAAATACCCTTAGACTCGGGAATTTTTGTAAATGCATAAAGTGCATGCAATCCATGTTTTCTCTGTGAAAAAGAGATTTTTGTGAAGCTAAAATGATAGACTGGCTTATGATTTGACTGTATGCATTAACTTGCACGTTTTTCTAAAAAGTGATTTGATTGACGAGTGATTTAATGGGATGTTTCCCTCTCACTTTGTTTTATACCGTTTTGCATATTGCACTCGGTTTTGAGTACCACTGTGGTGGGAAATAGAGCCAGCTGTCTATTTTGTGTGTGTGAAATCGTGCTGGAGCATGATGAGATCTGTGGATTTATCCAGATCTGCTCCCACTTGATTTTGGTATTACATCTGTACAGACCGTGCTGGAGCACTGCTCGCACTGGATTCTGTTGTGATTTGTGATTGAGATCGTGCTGGAGCCTTGTGTTGACTGTGTGTCACACTGACTTGCTCGCACTAGATCTGAGACGACAGGCTATGGTTGATAATTTATTTGGTTGGGGTGGTGAGCTGTTGACTCAGGCACCTACAACTATGTGGTAATTGTACCTGGTTCACGGAGTACGCTGTACCGTGTAGACAACATGGAGTACACTGTACCGTGCAACTATGGGGTGTGAGGATTGCGTCTTTGGACTCGGGCATGCTTTGTCATTGCTCTGTTTTGTGATAGTCCTTAGATAGGAGCCGATGGATAGACTAATCCCCTCCTCGGACTCAGAGACACCCTGGCACACCTGATCAGTGATAGCTAGTGGGTCTCGGACTTTGGCCAAATGTTCCCTTGGATTTGTGTTGAAATCCCTGCCTAGTCTCACCTGATTTTATTGGTTTCGATGATGAAACTAATTGTGATTTGATTTCTGTGATGAAACCGTGTGAAATGAGAACATGATTTTAAAGTGAGTTTCAATACTGAACACAGAAAGATTTTACTCTGAATGAGTTTTGATATTCGGTTTTGGGCATTAAATTGCTATGTGTTTTACTATGATGGTTTTGTGAATGCCATGAGTTTTTCGGCATAAACCATGCATCATGAGCATTGTGGATAGTTTGATTATCTACTTGCTTTATAAATTAAGGAGAGTGTTTTGAAAAGTAAATGCATTTGTTTTACGAATTGATAAAACATGCATTATGAGCATCGTAGATAGTGTGGTTATCTACCTGCTTTCATATATTTCTTACTGAGCGCGTTATGCTCATCCCATTATTTTTCCCACCTCTACAGAGCATTTCAGTAGAGTGTTTAAGCTGCGTCCGTCCTGCGATCTTTTACACACAGCTATCCAGTAGCATCGAGGTATGCACACATGTACTTTTGTATCTGAATAATAGTGTACAGTGATGTAGTCATGTTATATGGGGGATGTATATGTTAGGCAATGTAAACGAATTTTAAATTCTAAAATAATAATTTTATAAGCTTCCGCAATATTTGTGCCTGGGACGAAAGCATTGCCTGTTATCCATATATATATAATATATGAAACTGAGTGAGGGATATTGACTCACAGCCCAACAATTAAAATGTGGTAAGTTCGCGAAAAATTTGTAGTGATTTTTATAAATTTGGGTCGCGACATTTTATGTCCCAGAGATTGATCAAAATTTGCTCAGTGTTGGTCAATTAATGGATAAAGGGTTTAGTGTCATCTTCAAAAACAAATCATGTGTGATTGAGGATCCAAAAGGTCAAGAAATGTTCAAGATCAAAATGGAAGGAAAGTGTTTTTCATTCAATCCATTGGAGGAGGAGCAATCTGCTTTTCCGATCAAAGACACCCTCACTGAAGTGTGGCACAAGAGACTTGGACACTATCATCACCAGGGACTGCTCCAGATGAAATCCAAGAAGATGGTGAATGATCTTCCAGAGCTTGCTGATCATATTCCAAACTGTAAGGCATGTCAGTTTGGAAAACAAAGTAGAAAACCATTTCCCAAAGTAGCTTGGAGAGCATCAGAGAAGCTGCAATTAATCCATATTGATATTTCAGGGCCACAAAGAACACCTTCTCTCAATGGTAGTCTTTAGTATGCTGCATTTATTGATGATTTCACCCGCATGTGTTGGATTTTCTTTTTGAAGCACAAGTTAGAGGTGACACAAGTTTTCTGGAATTTTAAGGCCAATGTTGAAAATCAAAGTGGCTGTAGAATTCAAATTCTCAGATCAAATAATGGTAAGGAATACACCTCTGAAACATTCAATCTGTTTTGTTCGGAGGCTGGTATCCAACATCAACTAACTGCTCCATATAGTCCACAACAAAATGGAGTAAGTGAGAGACGGAATAGATTCATATTGGAGATGACACGATGCATGCTACATGAGAAGAATTTGCCAAAGCAATTCTGGGCTGAAGCAGCAAACACTGCTGTCTTCTTGCAAAACAGGCTTCCCACAAAAGCAGTAAAGGATAAAACACCTTTTGAGGCATGGTATGGTTACAAACCATCTTTGAATTTTCTTAAAATCTTCGGATGTCTATGTTTTACTCATGTTCCACAGATCAAAAGAGACAAATTAGACAAAAGAGCTCTTCCAGGCATCTTCATTGGCTATAGTCCGGTTGCAAAAGCCTATAAAATTTTTCAGCCACAATCTGAAAAAATTGTTATAAGCAGGGATGTCCATTTTATGGAAGATGAAGAGTGGAATTGGGATAAGGCAACATTGGATCAAAATCCAAAGGAGCTGAAGTTCAAACCTTCTATTCTGATCACAAAAGAACAAGGTCTGGAAGATATGCAAACTGACGAGATTGATGACATTCCAATAAGAGGCACGAGGTAACTTTCTGATATTTATCAAAGATGCAATATTGCTGTGTGTGAGCCTACAGATTATAATGAAGCCAAGTTTAATCAAAAGTGGAAAGCTGCAATGGAGGAGGAGCTGTTCATGATTGAAAAGAACAAAACATGGGAGCTAGTTAATCGACCCCAAAATAGGAAAGTGATTGGTGTCAAGTGGGTGTTTAGAACTAAGCTCAATGCTGATGAAACAATCAATAAGCATAAAGCTAGGCTCGTGGTCAAAGGCTATGCTCAAGTATTTGGAGTGGACTACTCAAATACCTTTACTCCAGTTGCTAGACTCGACACAATCAGGCTTCTACTTGTTGTGGCTGCTCAAATGAACTAGAAAGTGTACCAATTAGATGTCAGATCGTCATTTCTAAATGGTTTTCTGCAAGACTGTAGAGCAACCGGAAGGCTATGTCAAGGAAACAGAAGAAGACAATGTCTATCTTCTTAAAAAGGCACTTTACGGATTGAAGTAAGCTCCAAGAGCCTGGTACAGCAGGATTGATGAACATCTGTTGACCTTAGGCTTTACGAAAAGCTTATCTGAATCTACATTATATGTCAAGCATAATGAAGCTGACATTCTTATTATATCACTTTATGTAGATGATCTACTTGTGATTGGAAGCAATCCTAGTATTGTGAAGAAGTTTAAAGATGAGATGAAGGAGTCTTTTGAAATGACAGATCTCGGTTTAATGACTTTCTTTCTTGGAATGGAGATTTAGTAAAGTGAACATGAGATTTTCATCTGTCAAAAGAAATATGCCAAGGAGATTCTGAAGAAGTTTAAGCTTGATGAATGCAAAGAAATGAGTACTCCGATGAATCCAAAAGAAAAGCTCTGTAAAGAAGATGGGACAAAAAAGATTGATCCAGCTTATTTCAGAAGTTTGATTGGTTGCTTAATGTATCTCACAACAACTCGTCCTGATATCTTGAATGTTGTATGTTGTCCAGGTTTATACATTGTGCGAGTGAATGGCATCTCAAGGCTGCAAAAAGGGTACTTAGATACATGAAGGGCACATGTGATTTTGGCATAAAATTCACAAGAAGTGAAGAATTCAAACTGGTTGGGTTTTCAGATAGTGATTGGGGAGGCTCCTTTGATGATATGAAGAGTAGTTCAGGTTATTGTTTCTCTCTTGGCTCAGGTGTCTTCTCGTGGAGTTCAAAGAAGCAAGAAATTGTTGCTCAATCCACAGCTGAAGCTGAGTTCATTGCCGCAACAGCTACTGTTAATCAAGCCTTATGGTTGAGAAAAATCCTAACCGATCTTAACTTGAAGCAGATGGAAAGCACAAAGATTTTTTGTGATAATCAAGCTGCCATTGCCATTTCCCTTAATCTTGTGTTCCACGGAAAGACCAAACACTTTAACATCAAACTCTATTTCTTGAGAGAAGTACAGAAAGAAGGAGCTGCTATCCTTGTTTACTGCAGATCTGAAGATTAATTGGCTAGTGTTTTTACTAAACTATTATCAGCTTGCAAGTTTGAATCCTTTAGATTGAAGCTTGGTGTGTGCAAATCCTAAAGCAAGGAGGAGTGTTAGTTACTATGTTTTAGGACTGCACTTAGTGGTTAATATTTTTTATAATCCATGTTTTGATTTACTTGTTTTCAGGAGGTTAGTTTATAGATTATGGTTAAAAGTCATGACTTAATTTTAGGATTATGATATTAGTGGTTAGTTTCTTTTATCTATAAGTTATAATACATGTTGAATGAAGATATATTCTTTTTTTTTGTTTTTATTCTGTTTTCCTTAGAATTAAAGGGAAAAAAAACAATTATTTTTTTTTCTCTAAACAAATACAACAGTGATGAATGAGAAACAGTAGTGTACTTGGGAAGAGATGAGGCTTTGTTCCTTATCTGCTGGACAAAGCGTCCATTGTGAAAGCCTCGTCCACAAACATCTAAGCTGAAATCTTTCAAAGGATACGGCAATTTTGTTGCTTTTCCATCCTTGTACAGAACATAGCCAAAGAAGGGTTGTGCATCAATCTTATCTACACAATCTGCAATGATTAAATGATCAACAGTATAGCCCGGAGCAAATTATTAAAAATGAATCTGATAAATAAAAAATTAATTATCTACATATATAAAAAATAAAATTTACAACTCTTCAACATTTTGATTACAATCACAGTTACATTAGAATTTTTTTTTTTATTAATTTTCAAAACCATTTTACGAGAAACAAATTAATATAGTGAATTAAGGCAAATTAAAGTAAATAGAATTTATTAGGTTAATATATTGGGTTTTTGTATTGTAAACTTTTGGGGGTTTCATTCCTCATCTTTACAAGGACTTTAGCATTTTGACTTCCCGTTTGCTGATCAGTCACCGAGACTCTGTAAGCATCCTATCACCGGAGCTCTGTCAAACTTTAAAAACCCCAAGAAAAACATTCTTTGTGTTTTCCATCATATAAAGATTTGTTGCTTATATCATACGTACCTTGAAGACCCAACTCCATTAACTTGAGGTAACCCCCTGGGATTAAAGCTTCACCAACAAATCTGTGGGGCTCAGATAAGTCTCTCTCGATCACTTGCACTCGACGTCCATCCTGCAACAGTCAAACATTAAGAAATTAAGCTTATCCAGAAAAATAAACATGAACAAGATGTTAAAGAGAAAATAATGCACATATACAGACTTTTCCAAGAGCATAAGCAAGAGCAGAACCAGCAACCCCTGCACCGACTATTATAATGTCTGTAGTGCTGCCTGCAACCTTGCAACCTGTTTTCTTTCTACAGTTCGGAAAGTCCATAGAAGAAGAAGTTCTTGCCTTGCTGAACCCTTTTACTTGAGTAATAATATTATTGTACAAGAAAACCAACACAAGGAGAGAAGCAATCAGTCCTCCAACTAAGTATTGGTAAGCCATTAAATCAAGGACCAATTTGCATAGAGCAAACTGAGATGAGAGCGCAACTAGAGTATTTCGTCTTTATGTAGTTTCAGATTTTTGCAATTTGTTGGTGGTGTTGTTAATGAATTATAAAATATCATTTTATTAATTTATAAATTTTAAAATAAATATTTATAAAAAATATTATTAAATTTATTAATTAATAAGACGTCATAATATAATTCGATCATAGTTTATGAGATTTTATACAATAATTGCATATTAAATATAAACTCTTATAGTTATACAACTAGAATTGAAAAAATATTATTCAATTTATATGTTTGAAGTATATATCAAATATAAATAATATAAGAAGATATCAAATCATAAATGAATTAAATATTTTAATTAAAAATTATAAAATATAAATTATAAGATAATTAAATATTAGAAAGAATAAAAAATAAAAAATATATATTATAAAAAATATTATTAACCACACATGACAAAATGTTAAAATAGAAGTTAAAAATATATTTTAATAATTTTCAAACATTAAGTAACATTTTGAAATATATTTTTATTATTGATCAAAATAATTATTATTATTATAAATATACATTTTATATACTTATGATATATATATATATATATATATATATATATATATATAATTGGTGTAAATAGTCGCACAAAGGACAAGTTGAGATATTTTGGAACCACAAGTAGAAGGGAGGTTGCTTTTTGTTAATGGGATGGACATTTTACAAATCATATGCTTTTGTGTGGTGATTAATTAGTTATTAAAAATTAAGTAATGTTTAAAATTATTTTGTAGTCAATATTAAGTTCTTTCATATTAATTGAGACTTTGTGAGTAGCTTACATCAATGTCTTTTCAAGTTGAATGATAGAAATTAAAATTTCTACCAACCTTTCAATCAAACAAAAAAATCCTGTACAGAGCTAATATGGTTAGCCGGCCATTAGACTATTATATATATATATATATATATATATATATATATATATATTAAATTTATATTTTTATTATGTAAGATTATATTTATATAAAATAAAAAAAATTTATCGATATATTAAATATATTTTTTAATTTTTATTATATTCATATATATATATTATTAAATATTAATTTATATCATTTTTATTATATTCATATATAAATTTGATTAAATATTAATTTATATTTTATTTGTATTATTTTTTATATCATAATATTATATTATATATAGAATTATTTATCTCCATGCCGAGTAACATGTTATTTGTAGCTGAATGTTGATGTTTAATTCCATATCGCTATTAACATTATTAACGGACAAGAATGAATCTCTTTCATTTCACGTTTCTTTCTACAAATTGGAAAGTCCATGGAAGAAGTCGTTGCCTTGTTGTATTAGTAATATTATTGTACAAGAAAACTGTCACACTCTCGTGAACTGGATGCGCGCGAGATGTGAGCGGGGTGCGTGATGTGCACGCGCGAGATGCGTGATTGTGCGCAAGCTGGCACATGGTGATATCGAGCAGGCCTGGGATTGGGGCTTGACATCGGCTGACAGTTGGCTGCTACTGAATCTGCATGAGGCGGACTTCACGCTTGATAGGCATTGAAGGAATTAACGAGCATTGAATGCAGAATGATACGCGTTAGGCGGATATCCAGGCGCGCATCAAGGGGGATTGATGGACAGACATGATTGTGGGGGATTGAGAGGATTTCGGGAGAATCCAGCATGATCCGCGTTGAGACAGTTGACTTGCCATATGCGGGGCAAGATCTCTGGAGATAATCTGTCTGTAATCAGTATTATTCAGTGCATTAATACTTTCCTTTTCTGGCTGGAGGTGTCAGCCAGTGCTTGTCTATATAATGTTGGTTGTGAATGGCAGTGAGACACAGACCTCCTTGAGTGAGTTGTTGTTGTGTCCCTGCAGCAGACTTATTTCTTTTATAAAGTGTGAATATAAAGGTTGAGGATTCTTGTAAGTGAACGTTTTCTTGCGGATTGGTCATGTTGCTTGTGTTGTGTTCGATTGGGTGTTGGTTGGCTGACTAAGTGCGAGACTTAGTGCCATCACGAAATGCGAAAAAATCTTAGTCTGAGATAACCCCGTGACAAAAACCAACACAAGGAGAGAGGCAACCAGTCCTCCAACTATGTATTGATAAGCTGTTAAATCAAAACCAATTTGCAAAATATGAAATGATATTAAGGAAGGAAGAGGACATGAGGTGAGAATGCAACTAGAGTATTTCGTCTTTATATGGTTATATGTTTTTGCTAAGATTTGAAGTGTTGAATTTATGAGTGTATAAATCTTATTTATCGTGTTAGGTACTCAAACTTAAAATGAGAATTTAACTTAAAAGATCAACTTATTATGTAAGAGAACTTTTTAAATTTAAATATTTCTTTATAATTGTCGATGAAATCCATATAAGATTCGTAACATTACTTATTCCTTGATAAGCAGACGTCCACAACGGCCGACTCTAAATGGCTTCGTTTCAGACTTTTCTTTGTATCAAGCAGCCCTTTTCTCCTTATGATGACTTCACTCCAGATTTTATCAAATACAAAATAGAACTTTTTTTTAGGTCACCCTCTTCATTGCACTGACTTTCAACAAAATGTATCAATGTTAGGTAATCAAATCTAAAAAGAGAGCCTAACCCAAAAAATCAACCTGTTAAGTATAAGAGTCCATCAAATTTAAATACTCATTGGCAATTGTTTATGGAATTGATGTGGAATACATAACACATTATTAATGAATTAAAAAATACCACTTAAATAGTTTATAAAAAATATTATTAAATTTATTAATTAATAAAATTTCATTTGATGATAGTTTATAAGATTTATACAATAACTATGTATTAAATATAAACTCTTACATTTATACAATTACATAACTTATATTGTTGTAAATAGGCTGCAGAAAGGGAAAATTAAGATATTTGAGAACCAAATATGCTTTTTTTTTGGTGATTAATTGGTTAATAAAAATTAAGTAATGTTTAAAAATTTTTTGTAGTCAATTAACAGTAGAGTTCTTTCATGTATCAAATAATTGTGACTTTGTGAGCATGTTACATTAATGTCTATTTTCAACCAAACTAAAAAAATTCTGTACAACTAGCATTCTTAGCCTATAATTAGACTTGTTAATTTATATACGTAACTTATATATATATGTTATGTAAAATTATATTTTTATTATATAAAATACAAAAATTTCATATTAATATATTAAATATAATTTTTTTTAAAACAACAAAAGAAAAAGAAATAAGGAATTGAAAGGAAGGAGTTTATTATGTAAAACGTGACTGTAATGACGTGGCTAATTTCTTTTTACCAAACAAGACTTTTTTTTTTAACATATTAAATTTTTGCAATTAAAAACTATCCTTTTTTTTTTTTTTTTTTGGAAATGGTAATTGTCTCATTTCTCCGAAATAAATTTACCAAAAAACCCTTGTGATGCAAACTGTATTACGAACATGTATCTAACGGCTACGTACCGAACCTCCAACAAATTTAAAACTATCCGCTCGGTACGGCTTCCAAGAAAAACAACTATTGCCACGGCTGTCGACTCTCTACCGGTTAGTTTCTTTCACCACGCTCCTCTCCTTCCTCTCCCATGTCTACGACGGCGAAAAAAATGGACGAAATTCAGATTAACGGCGCCGGTGAAGAAGTGATCGGCGACGACTTCTACGAGGAGATCGAGGCTCCTAAGTTCGTGGACTTCACCGCACCCAATCGCTGCCGCACTGAGAGTGATGACCGTTACTGGTTCTGCCTCCATGTCGGTGAGGTTCCTTATTCTTCTTCTGACTTTTCCGTTTTACTTCAGTTTTATGTTTAACTTTAACTGTAATTAATTTGTAGATAAACTAAGCTTAAAATTTGTATTTAGGGTTTTCTCAAATTTGGCAAATATTGACTTATATGTCCCAATGTTCTGGAATTCTTGTTCCTTAGGATGTGATCAAAAGCATGAAGAAGAAATGGATTCTGAAGCCATTTACAAAAATTTTCTTCTTCGGGTTAGTTACAAATTTTTCCCTTTTTTTCCCTCCCATTTTTTCATAATTTGTAAGTAATTGATCAACTTAAGCAATTGAATCTTTCAGGTTATGGCAGCTAGGAGTCCAAGTGTTCGGCTTCGGAAAGCTCTTTCCAGAAAAGATTCAAGGTATTTTATTTATATGAAAATGTTCATGTTTCTTTTGACAGGTCAGATTACATTGGCATTACATTTTTGTTTTTAATTGTTATGTTAGTTCGAATTTGCAATGCCCGCGAACTGTACCTGCTAAATCTTCAAAATCTAGAGTTTCAAGGTTGGCTATGATTTCATCCATTTCTCAGAAGATGGGTGAAGCCAAAGTGAAAGTTAGACCTGTTTCTAAGCAGAGTGCAACTACCCCAAACGTGAAGGCAGCAAAGCAATCATCTACTAAGGCCTTGACTACTGCGAGGAACAAAAATGGCATCTCAAATCCAGGTGCTTTTCGAAGTGGGAACCCGAAATCGACTATAATTAAAGAACCAGAGAATAGAGTGGTGGCAAAGGCTCTGGTATTTCACTCTCCAAAGAAGGCACTGAAGTTGAAGAAGTCTGTAGAGTTGAGTAGTTCGTTCAGAAAGATGTGTGCGGGGATGATGAAGCTTGAGATAACTGAGAAGAATAGATTGGCGTGTAATAAACCTTTAGATGCTTCAAGGAAACCGTTAAAAGGGAGAGAGGTTAAAAGCCGAGTATATGAGTCTTTGTGTTCTCAGAATCAGAAGAAGCAGGAAGCCAAATCTTTAAAATGTTTGAAGAAAAAGAAGGGAAAAGACATGCGGTTGGCCAAGGGCCCCATGTGTCATAAGCTGAATGAAAAGTGCTCAACTGAGATGGAGATTGAGGCAAAATCAGAGGATGGTTCTTTGGAAGTTTGCTCTACATCAGGTATTTCTAAGAATCCTTCAGAGAGCTTGGAGCAAGCAATAGACGAGAAAATCAAATTTTCATCTGGTTCTGGTACCTCAAGGAATAACATCGCCTCCCTTTCAAACTCTGAGTGGATGAATTCTGGTGGGCAGAATGAAATTAATGAAAGGATCAGACATGAAGAGAACATTGAACCATGTTCTGAGGACAAGGATATTGGTGAAGCCATGGAGAGTGATGACAAAGAAAATGCTTTGGCATCTCACATTAAAGTAAGTGAAAGCGAAGTCATGGGAATTGACGACAAGGAAAATGCAGCTGCTTCTGATGAAAACAGGTCTGTAATACTTGACATGTTTTTTTATACTTTTGTCTATGATTGACTTAATTAATTGCATTCACCATTGAATTTGCATGACAATTAATTGCAGAAAATTGAATTTTACCATGGTCAAGTTGGTGAAAAATGATGTTCTTGGGAAGCACAAGGCTTCTAAAGGCATTCAAAAGGTATTTTTTTCTTAGGAATCATATTCTTTGTATAATATCTGTTTCTTGATCGTTTGCCACCAATCATGTCATTTTCTGATATCTGTCCACGATGATGCAGGTTACTAAAGTAATGACTAACACATTGAAAGAAAACTCCACATCTGCAGTCAATGGTGGTCAAGGGATGAAGTACAGAAAACCTAAGCTCACATATCCCAAGCCTTTTAGGCTTAGAACTGATGTATGCAAATTGTTTATTTAGTAGATGATATTAAAAAGAAAAAGGCAGAAAGTTTTTCCTTGTTATCTAATTATCTACTGGCTGTTTAGGAAAGAGGAATCTTAAAGGAAGCAAACTTGGAGAAGAAGCATCTTCAAGAACCACTGAAAGATACAACTTTTTTTCCTGGAATCCAAGGTGGAAACTCAAGGAGAAAACATCAGAATGTACAAGTGAGTGCTTTGAGTTTTGACCTGTCATATATAATGGAAGAAATAAAGCCCTGGACCAATGGTTTTCTTTCCCTGACTACAGAGAAATGAAAAGAGCCTTGGACAAACTGGAACGGTTTGTACACATGAAGGCAGTGACAATGAATCAGATACAAGAACGCTAAAGGATCAACCAGTAAGTTAATTGCCATGAACCGAGGAAAGAAATAAAATGAGAAGAGAGAGTATAAAACCTTTCTGCTTTTCATTAATTGCCATGAACCGAGGAAAGAAATAAACTGAAAAGAGAGACTATTACCTTTCTGCTGCTCATTGCTGTTTCATATGGGGATTTTGCTGAAATGATTTTATGATACTATACTTTGTAGCAAATTATCAAAACCTGTCACTCGAGGATTTCAAAAGAAACTATGGAAAGAAAGGTTTTTACTACTCCACAGAAACAGACCATTCCTTTGCATCAGAGAACCAAATTTCCATCACTGCCAGAAAAAGGCCGAGACAAGGCAGCTAAAAAGTCCGAGTGCATATTGGAGAAGACAAAATTACCATCCATCAAGCAACTAGCGAGACCACGAGGGTAAGTAGCAATTAGAAAATATCCTTTGCTTTTATCAATGAAAATTTGTATGTTCTGTAAAGGAAATTATATTCTCAATTCTTGCAGCATGGCATCAAGTGGAAAGACATTGGCTGCTCGCACGAAACCTGGTCAACTTGGTGTAATAAAGGAAATGTCACCTACAACATCGAGATCGAAGGAAACATCAGATCCTAAAGAGAGTGAAACTTCCTTAGCCACGAAAACTTCTGCTTCTAATGCTTCAAGGCCATTTCCTCAACGAAGAAGGCATACAACCATTCCAAAGGAGCCAAACTTTCACAGCATTCATGTGCCAAAAAGCTGCACAAGGAGTTATTATACTGCACCTGTATCATAGTCGCCCTGGTCACGACTCACAAGCCAATTCTTTTTCTTTTGTTGAATTAGGTTTGCTTGCTTGCATTTCTTGTAGCAGGTGTGTTTTCGTATATTCTGTTACGTCTTATTCTTAAGGGAATTTTAAGTTCCCTTGAGTAATTGTTTGTAAGCTGTAAAATTTGTGATACAAAAATGATCTGTATTAATTCATTTACAAGATATACATATTTTTATTTGTGTTACAGTTCTTGTTTTCTGCCGACCAAGTGTTTTCTCATTTAAAGTTTCAAAAATTCTTTTTTGGGCAACCAAAGTTTCATATGTCGTAGTCTTCTGTATACGAGCTAATATTAGAAGTTTCCACAACGTGGAGATTTGAAGGAGCTTCTTGGCTACATTATTCAAGGGTATAGCCCAACATCACTCATCATGGTCTAGATCAGAGATTTCGAACAGAGGCAATTGGATGCATTTCTCCTAGTTCATGATTACCAAGTCCAAAATTAATTTCTCAAAATTCTTTCAATCTAGACAATAAAAACCTGTCCCTTTCATCTAATTTCGGTCTAGCAATATGCATCTTCAAGAGAACATGTCCACTTTACAAATCTGATAACAGGTCATTGTTTTATTTCAAGGTTGTCTGATTTATTGCTCTCTTGTGTCCTACATTTCTTTTTTTCAAAGCAAAAATAGCAGTTTTAAGAAACAAAGCCAACACAAGCGAAAGGCCTTAACGGATGAAGCATCAAACTACGTCTCTTTATGATGCACATCGACACGTATGCCTCTGCAACTTATAAATGTAGTCCAGCGCTGCAACTGCATGCATGCTTTAGTTTTCAAGGTCCATTCTTCTTGGCAAGGTTTTTCAGCTTCTCATTTGCAGCCACAAGTTCAGCTGCTATTCCTGGTTCGTTGGCTGAATGGCCCGCATCTGAAACAACCTGACCAGAACAACAAAAGTGATTTGTCAATTAGACAAAGGGATATAAAAGTCATAAGAATAATGACGGAAAATGGACATGTCCTAATTAAGAGATTAGGTTATTTAGTACTTATTAAATTGGTAATTTCATGTTTTATTAGGTTTTAGGTTTAATTATAAATATCTAAGTTGTATAATTTCAAAAACCTTTGATGGATGAATGATTGAGTTAGGATTACTTGTCCTACATCAAACAGCCTCCAGAGTCGGGTTGCACGCAAAATGCAGACCAAACAAGAAAGGCCAAAAACAACAACTCTCAAAGAGATTATAGCCTATTGCAAGCAAGAATTCAGTGCAAGCTTTGATTCCTCCTGGCAACCCAAACATGTAAAATCACATCTTCAAGAGACATATTGTAGTTCTTACCTTAAAATCTGCCTCTGGAAATACTTTGTGGAGATCCCAAGCTGACATCATGGGGCAGCAAACATCATATCTTCCCTGTTCATGTGGTTCAAGGGTATCAGACTAGGATCATAGACCTTTCAGAACAATTCCTCAAGTTACACATTCACAAATTTGTAGAATGCAATAGAAGAAATTTTTAGTCTTATTTACATCAAATATGTCATACAGCGGCAAAACTTCGGAGGGTAAAATAGCATGGGACCTTTTAAGTGTCTTATGAACAAGCAGAAAGGTTATCTGCAATGTTTGGGTGGTAAAGGTTATACATACCTGTACAATTGTAGTGTTAATATGCCTTATTTTATCAACATTGTCCAACAAGTACGAATCTGATGGTAAGAATCCTTTATTCACAAAGTAATGGTTCTCAATCCTTGCGAAAGCCTAAACAGAACAATGAAACACAAATGCGTCAAATTTGCAGCAGAACCTTAGCATCTTGTTTAGAGTATTGCATAGTTTCTAGCTATATGTCAAATTATAGGTCTTCTTGGGATTTAACTTACCAGTGAAAAATTATCATCATCCCCTTTCTTGATGTTTTCTTCATTTGGTAGAAGATGAGCAGTCATCATTTCCCATTTGGTCCACGCCCTAGCAGCTTCATACTAAGAAGTTAACCAGAGAGTTAACAGAAAAACATGGAACCATTGTTGACATGCCAAATACTGCAAGCTCACAAGTCGCAAAAATTCAGTAATCTCTACCAAGAATCCACAGCAAATTATATTAATTTCTTTGAATGATGCTTTCCAGCATTCATCTGCCTCAAAATAATGTGAATAGTAGATCAGAGAGACTTAGTATAGGAAGTTTAAAATGAAAAGAAAAGGGGCAAAGATCCTTTTGCTTTGAGTTATCTGTCTTGGTTTTGTCATCATTGATGACAAAGATACTTAGATATACTGATGGGGATAAAGTTCATATATATCTTCTTCAAATATAAAGATCCAATTGGTTCTCAACAGAAGAACCAAAATTCTAAAAGTTCTAGAAGTTCATGTATTTTCTCTATTTATTTAGACCTGAGTTCTACAAAAGCTCTCAATTTCCTCATCTTTTATTCGGAAAAGTTTTCTTTATCTAACCTAAGACAAGACCTCTAGTTATAATAGAAGTCGCTGGATCAATAAGGTAAACCTGTACAAGGACTAGAACTCTTGCCCAAATGCTACTTTATGGATCCGTAAAGGGTAGATATAATTACAAATATGGAATAGAACTTAAGGAAAGTGTACCTTGAAAGACAAATTTGAGTAAGATGTAAGACCAACTATCAAGATTGTCATACAGTAAATGAATGAATACATCTAAGAATCTAGTGATATATCTGAATCCAAGAAAACAAGTTAAAATGCTCCATTAGCCTAAACATTTCAAGAAGGAACATCATCATGCTGACTATAAAATTACAAGCAAAACAAAGTTGAGAATCTCAATAGAAAAAGAAAGACTACAGAAAATAGATATAGATCCACACAAGACACAGCCACCAATTATATATAGATTTGACTTGACCAACCGAAAGCAAGCCATGCCTCATTCAATTGGCAGGGCCTGCTGTCTCTCTCATAATATTAGGCTTGATTTCTGATATCGACTCTCAGCATTTTAAAGCAAGCATCACCGGGAAAAAAAAGGATTATAACAGGTTCAATAATCAATAAGGGTACAGTAAGGAGAGCAATGTATATAGGCCAGATGATTTCCTTACTTGTGTTTCCATATCATCAGAATTCAGTCTCTTATGGTAAGCAGTAACAAAGCTCTCCCTTTCATTTTCTGGAATAAGATCCCTAAATGGCTCCCAAGCTGCATGTTTAGAAGAAATGAATAACCATCCAGCGATTATCTTAGCATGGTTTAATCAGCAGTCATAAGGAAAAAAAAAATAGTCTCAACACAATGCACATAAAAGATGGGTTTAAATCATCAAGTAGTTCCTAAGCAATATGATTTTTTTTTTTTTGGGTATTACGAAGCAGTTTAAAATTACTTCTTTGTCCAATGGTTTACTTACACTGCCTCCATAACTATCTTGAAATTCATTAAAATCTTACAAATCAAACCTTTTTCCATGTATTTTGAAATTAAAATATCACCGAAAAAATAACAACTTATCTTACAATATTAGAACAACTGTCCTTTGCAATTAGACCAGCAAAGAATACACATAGAACATACCATCAGGGTAAATAGCAGCAGCACCACCTTCATAAAACCAATCAATCTCCTTCTTCCGTAAAAGAAATATCCCTCTTAGGACCAAGCCAGTAACCTTATAATAAATGAGAGAGATATTATCAATTCAATGTAAAGGATAGGAATTTATAGAATGGCTGGTTACAAAATTGTATTAATCAAGAGTTCCAACCAAGAAAATAACGGCCACTAAAGCAGGTTATGCACCTTGTCAGGATGTGATTCACTGTAAGCAAGAGCAAGTGTACTTCCCCATGAGCCACCAAAGACCTGAATAATCAGCAAACAGATGAAAACAATGTGGCTAACTCAGCAAGAACTGCTAACCCAAAGGTGACACTGGTTAAGCAATCAAAACTGCATATAAATACCTGCCATTCTGGAATTTCCAGGTGTTCTCTTAGCTTTTCGATGTCGTCAATTAGATCCCAAGTAGTGTTCTCTTCCAAGCAAGCATGGGGAGTACTCTTTCCTGCACCACGCTGCAAAAGCCAACAGGACATCTACTTATTAGAGGTTAAAAGAAAAACAAAGAAGTTAACATTAAGGCAGAAAGACTCTCACCTGATCAAATAAAACGATCTTATAAAATTGAGGGTCAAAGAATCTTCGATTACTTGGCGATGTTCCTCCTCCAGGTCCCCCATGAAGAAACACAACTGGCTATAAAATATGAACAGAATTGATAAGAAAACCAATGAAAAGAGGTCCCACTTCATTCCTAATTGATGGATACAGGCAATGTAGACTCACATGGCCATTTGGGTTTCCTGATTGCTCCCAGTAGATTGTGTGAACATCGGAAACCTTGAGAAAACCTGTGCTATATGGCTCTATAGCTGGATAAAGATCCCTGTTAAGTTCTTGAATTTCCTTCCCTGACTCCATGAAATCACTTAACTGAGTCTCAGACTTATAACCAACCCTTTGCACCCACAAAGATAACTTATTTTTCCCTGTAGAGAGTCAAAGCAAACAAATTTCAGCAAACCCATAACCACAAATGAATAAGAAAGAGAACTTGAAAATGTTCAGTTAAAAAAAAGGCAGGATTGGGGCACCTGAGAAGGTGAAATTCCTGGAACCTGACGGGAGGAATCTAGGGAAATGGAGAAGGGAAGATGTTGGGGGAAGTAAGGCGTGAGTGAAGGGAGAGTTTGATTTTGAGGCAAGCTTAAAACCTAGCCTCATTCTTACTTTATGGTAGTTGTCACGAGTTGATGCTTAGGCTAACTGATAAGCATTGCATTGGGCATCGAATTAGAATTCTAGGCAAATAAAATCAACCCACCTGGAATATTGGATTATTGTCTGTCTTTTCCTCATTTGCATATTTGGTTTATGCTAATGTTATCTCTGTATTCTCTTTTTTTTTTTATCACAAACCCTTCAAAATTTTAATTTTATCAGATATATTATATCTTAGATGATATGCATATATTGAAATTTTTTTTAAAAAAAAATTATAAGTTTGAAAAAATTTAAACAGGTAATATTATTTTCATAAGATTATGAAAATAGAATGATAAAAGAATATGGCAGGGACTTATTCTTCAATAGTCTTAAATTCCCTCCTCACTGGAATTTATTACCAAGTGCATCTAAGTTAGTTGATCTGATTAAAAAAAAAAAAAAAAAAAAGAGTGAGAAAGGAAAAACAAATTGAGCTGGTCCATTGGTTTGATTTATCTGTGGTTTTGTTTTTGTTTAAGGCAAAAGGGAAATTTTGAATTACTCAAGTTGTGTGCTATCTTTCATTATTCATGACTGAGTTACAAGTTTCAAGCCAGTCTGGAGCAACATGTGACCAGCTTCACTAGCTTTGCCTCACTTGCTCTTTTAATGTCCAAAGCCTTAATATATTAACTCTTTGCCCCTTCTTATTGGCAATTTTGTTGGCCAGTCAATGCAAACATTCAATGTTCAAACTTCAGTCACAAGAAAATATAGCCACCAACATTCTCGCATTTAAAAGGCCAACATTTCCCATCTGATATTCTTCTGGAATCAAGTGCCCTCTGTGTTAATGATCAACCAGGCTTTGTTTTTATACCAGCTGCAGTAGTTTTAAAGATAGAAAATTGGCAGATTCTTAGGCATTAGGCCTGGGGAATCCAGAGTAGCATCATCACTGATGTATGAAGTAGTTTTAGCTTTGTATTTACACTACTAGCAATCTAGCATTTAGCCTCAGAAGATAGTATTTGTTTCGTTCTCATCTGCCGCTTGACAGAGAGTAGAGCCTTGATTACATTATTGATTCTGAGACAAAACTGGTGCAACTATAATACAAGGAGGAAAAGACACCTACATAGTTATATTTATCATCTGCCATTGCTAGCTAGAAATCTACTGCAGGCTGCAGCTACAGTTGAAAGTAACTTTGCTCTATTTTATGAGCTAAGAAAAATAATCTTCCCAGTACCTTTGCTTAAACTCCAAGAAAGATCAGTCTTTAATCGTTACCGGATGATGAATTCAAACCCTCAGATGAACTTGCCACTGTTCTTCCATTCCCCAGTAGGGCTACTCTCACCATTTTTATGAACAATAATATCTGCAAGTGTACAAGGTTCAGCTTCCTCCAGCATTTGAACTACTGTTCTCATGCTAGGTCTAAGTACTGGAATCTTTGCTGTGCAGTGAACTGCAATTCGCAACACTTTGATGGCATCTTCCTTTAATGCCTCTGAGATGTTCAAGCCTACCACTTCAGCCAAATTTTCTTTGTTCTTCAGTTTACTGTAGATCCAGTGAACTATGTCCTTGTTCTCTCCAAATTCTGGCTCTACTGGCCTTTTTCCTGTGACCAACTCCATCAAGACAACTCCGAAGCTGTAAACATCACTCTTTTCATTTATCTTGCAGGTGTATGCATACTCTGCACCAAACCAAAAATAAACACAGTTCCAATTTATGTTGCAGTTGAAACTAGATCATAATGCACTTAATTCATACTATAATAGAGGGTAGTAGACACTTTAATCAACCAACATAAATCAATAAGGCTGAAAAAAAAAATGTAAAAGAAACAAAAGAATAAGAAACTTACCAGGAGCCATGTAGCCATGAGTTCCAGCTATGGCATTAGTCCAATCCCCTCCACCACCATTCTGCACTATCTTTGCAAGTCCAAAATCAGCAATCCTTGGCTTCCACTCTTCATCTAACAAAATATTGCTTGACTTCACGTCGCGGTGTATAACAGGTCTTTCACATCCATGATGCAAATACTCCAACCCTCTAGCAGCCCCTAATGCAATGGAATACCTCAGCTCCCAACTCATCTCCATCTTGTGACATGAGTGCAGCCTGTCCCACAAGCTACCATTAGGTAGGTACTCATAAACCAGCAGATTGCTGTCCTCACTTGTGATGCTACAGTAGAGCTTCACCACATTCACATGCCTAATGGCACTCAGTGCGGCCACCTCAGCATCATATTCTAGTGACCGGAAGTTGCTTCTTGTTAGCATAGCTGCAGTGCTCTGGTAGCTTTTACGGTTGCCCGAGTCTGAGCTCCAAATATGCTTCACAGCCAGTTCTTTGCCATCTTCCAATTCAACTCTATAGACATTTCCAGATCCCCCTTTACCTATCAAGTTCTCTGATTTGATGGCATCAATGATATCCTTTTCAGTGAAACTTAGCATGTGATATGATTTCATGCTCCATGAACCTTGCTTCAATGGATGATTAAGATTTCTCTGCCTTAATCTCACAAACAGGTAACATCCTAATGATAAAAGCAAGACTATTAATCCAGCTATGAAGCAGGATAAAAATGTTGGAAGATGACTTGATGTACCAGGATTCGATGAACATGGCTGAAAGTCCTCGAGATTTGAGCTACATAGGCCTGGATTCCCCTTAAAGCTATCTTTGAAAACCTGAATAGACAAAGATTTGGGTATGGGACCAACCAACCGGTTGTTGGACAAGTCCAGAAGGCTTAATCTTGAAGATGACAAAGTTGTTGGAATTTCACCAGAGAGTTCATTTTCAGATAAATTCAAGGAGTTCAGGCTACGCAAATATCCAAGACTATCAGGGATTTCCCCAGAAAGTGAGTTACCAGCAAGATTTACATCATTCAGAGAAACGCACGAGCCTAATGAGTGCGGTATCGTACCAGAAAACATGTTAGCATTCAAATAAAGGCTGCCTAGGCGCTTTAATTCTCCAATGGTTGCCGGAATTCGGCCAGAAAATTTATTTGAAGTAAGCCGAATTGAGACTAAGTTAGAAGCTTGAGAGATTGAAGTAGGCAATTCACCTGAAAATCGGTTGTTTGCCAAGAACAGTTGTGCTAGAGACTCAGCATTGCCAATAGCACCTGTCACTGTTCCTTCAAATTGATTCATGGTAAGATCAATGAGAGAGAGGTTTGGCAAACTCCATATACCAGCAGGGACAGAACCAGACAGCGAATTGTTGTTTACTCGTAAACGAGTTAAGGACCTGCAGTTTGCGTAGCTTTCTGGGAGAGTGCCGGTGAAGTTGTTCTGTAACAGAAGAAGCTCACGCATTTTTCCATTCTTGCACATGTCTGGTGGTATAGAACCTGTCAGAAAATTCTCCGAAACATCTATGTAAATAAAATCTGACCACGACCCAATTCTGGGGGGAAGCTGACCGGTAAGCTTGTTTCTGTAAAGTGATAATTCTTGGAGGTTCTTGAATTCACCAAACTCTTCAGGAATCTCTCCTGAGAAATGGTTTTCCAGGAGCTGCAAAGATTCAAGATTCTTCAAGGATCGCAACTCTGATAGGTTGCCTTCGAGCATATTCATTGACGCATCAAAGTTCACAAGACTTGTGAGATTTCCAAATCCAACAGGAAATTTTCCTGACAATGAGTTGTTGTAAAGCTCGAGTTGCCAAAGTTTGTTGAGTTTGACTATGCCTGCTGGGATTGGACCTGACAATCTGTTATCAGAGAGTTCAAGATTTTTTAGCTGAGTGAGGTTCTGAATTCCCTCAGGAATCTGTCCTGTGATGCTGCAATTTGTGAGATAAAGCCAAGACAATTTCTCCATATTTAAAACCTCAAGAGGAAATGGACTTGAAGTAAAGGGATTGTCACCCAGGCTTAAGAAAGTCAATTCTGTGAGATTTTCCAGTGATTTCCATGGAAAAATCCCGGAAAATCCGCTGTTGTTCAAATTCAAGAACTTCAATCCATTTAAAGAAGACAAGTCAGGCACTTCTCCAGAAAAAGAATTCAGTCCCAAATCCAGGTACTGCAGGCTTGCACATTTCTTCAGATCATCACTGACCTGGCCATGCAAAGAATTGTTTCCAAGATCAATCTTCTCCAACGATTGTAGCTCGCAGATGGCATCAAAAGGAAGAGAACCAACCAAATGTTGTTTGGGAAGATTGATTTCCGTGACGAATCCATTCGAATTGCAAACAACTCCTGTGAAGTAACACGCAGAATTTCCCCGTGTCCATGAATTAAAAACATCAGTATTTGACCTTCCAAGAGCCGACCTGAAGTTCAGCAGTATCTGCAGCTCATCAGACTCTGCACCAGAAATCAGCATGAACAAAAGAGAAAAGAGAAACATTGGAGAAGGCCATAGCCAGAAATTCAACCGGACCGACATGGCGGCCAGTGAAGACTAATTCAGCCCGCAGGTGGAGTTCTTGAGCAAGGGAAGCGTGGAAATGCAATAGACTATGGCATATGCCACGAGGGCGGCTTCAGTGTTTGAAAATTTGAGCTCTGTTCACGTGTAGAGATACGGATACCAGATGCTTGATTAGAAAGAAAAATCTGGCAAGTAAACTGAAGGAAAAGGAAAAACACGTCCAAAAGCAGTTAGGTAAGCGTAAGTGATTACTGAATACTGGGTATCCATTGTATTTTTTGGGGGTAAAGGATTTGGATCAAATTCTAAAATGTTTACGTCCGTATATCTTAATAATGATTGATAATTTACTTTGACTTTATAAACGACGTAAGTAAGTTTTATTCATGGCAGGTTCTTTGTATTTTCGACAACTTGGGAGATTTTCACCAGGTTTGGTAGGAGAAAACTGGGTTTAATCCAAGGAAGTAAGATCAATAACCATTCTATTGAGTTCTTGGTCAACATTTCACGCTTACTCAATGAATATTTTAAGGGTGCCGGGGCCCTGCTCCACAGTCTTGCATGCATTGCCTGTCCATTTCCATGTATACTTGCTTTGGTTTTTATCTGGATCTTTGTTTTCTTCCAGGGTCTAATCGAAAGAATATTATCAACAAGGAGACTGAACACCAATCTGTCAAAAAGATGGTCGGCAAATGTGAATTTGACCCGAATTCTGATTGCTTCAGAACTCCCAACCATTTATTGTCATTTTATTGATCCAACTTTTTGAGTACTACAAACAGCCACATTTCACAGTAACATTAATTTTGATAAAATTAAAACCAAAAGTAATAATAATGAAATTAATTATTGCAATTCAATAGTCACATTACAGTAAAACTCAGACTCTAATTATTATAATGATGTATTGAAATGTATACAAGATTCAAAGAGACCCTTGTTTGTATCATTTAAGATTGAAAAAAGATTAAGCAGCTTCGTACATTTTCCGTGTTTTGTGAATAAAAAATCTCATAGTCTGAGCTTAAAGTCATGGCAGGGCAGGAGAGGAGTAGAAAAACAATGGCCGCCGCGTTTGACTGAGGTGTCTATGGCCGACATGTGGAAGAAAGTCGGTGCCTAAACAAACACACTTCCTCCCTTCCATTGAAACTTTTGTGAAGCATCCATATCATTGGACTCGACCCGCCAGAAAAGTGACAAAAAGTTCCCGAACATTGAAAAATATAAAGGCAAGTTCTTGGAATTGTTTGTTGAAGGAACGTTTTTCTAACTGGTTTTTGTCGAGTTTCAGTGCTTTGCTGACTCACAATTCTGACTATTTTTGCGTGTCATGTGTGCATGGATAACCCCACCCCAGAAAGGAAGACTGAAACCCATGCCTTCTCACTTGCTTTTTCATGAATATTTAAGACTTTGGAAAGAAAAATCATTTCATCATTTAACAGGATTACATATAAAATATATTTAAAAATATACGTAATAATCTCTTAATCTTGATAATAAAATTATGAAATATTAAATCAATGACTATTATTTAATTAATTATTATTAAAATTTTAGATTTTACAAATAATATAAAATATAAATTATTAACTAATAATGTCATCAAAATTTTTATATTTCACAAATAAGATTTGGACGATAATATATAATATTTTTAAAAAATATTAAAAAATAAAAATAAATAAAATAATATATATATTATGCATCATTTTAATATTATTTGTGAAGTTTAAAAATTCAACTGTTATAATATTAAATAATAATAAAATATTATTATTTATTATTTTTATATATCATAAATTACAAAATAATTCTCTAACTTTATTGATAACAACTAAAAATTATTATAATGTATAAAATTAAATCAAATCCATATTATACGATATTGTGTCCCTTGACAAGATGGCATATCCTCGACTAAGAATCTCATTCTTTGCCAGCCTTATGTGGAGTCTACTTGCCAATATCTTCAAGATATTTCGGAAAAATAAAATAAAATTTCATTACCATTTACCACTCAACCATAAATTATATAAAGTTGTTGAAAAATTAATAGATTGATTTTTATTATTTCAAATTAAATAACTTAATTTTATTTATATTTAAGCAAACAAGAGAGGCCCAATTATTAGCAGGCCTGTGGATATTTTAGCCGAGGCCCACTAATGGGCTTCCTTTCTGTATATTTGACCCAACAATGTCAAACGGGCAAAGCCCGTTTAGCGGTGGGTCTAATATAGGAGTGTAAAATGGGTTGAAGCCCACGGGTTGATTCATAAAAATCATGGGCTTTTAACGATTCGATCCATTAATACGTGATCTGTTTAAAAATGGGTTTATACGGGTCAAGCCCGACAGGTAAATAATTTATACGGGCCAACCTGTACAGGTACGAATTGACTCGCGGACTATTCTACCAACACACCAATCAAACCTAATTTCTAAATCATTCTCATTCTATCTATTCTAATTTCTAAAGTTTAAACAAACAAAACTACAAAAGTAAAAAATTGAAAATTTACCAAAATAATGTTATTGTATTTTTATTTAATAATTGAAAATTTTATTTTATAGGTTTAGACGATGATAAGGAAAACAAAGATGAATTGGTGGAAGAATCAAATGATTCAAATCATTTAAACAATGAGATTAACCCACAAGTTTAATGTTGTTTGATGTGGAGTTTAATGGATGTTTGTAGATTTTATGACTTTTAAACTTATTTACTACTCTTTATTTAATTATTTAGACCATAATATTATGCCATGTGTAGTTTGTATTTGTAATGAGAGTTTGTTTAATGGATATTATGTTTGTGGACTTTATTTTTATTGGGATTAATATAATAATATTTGTAGAACTATTTTCACAATTTTATGACTTGCTTGTTTATGATATAATATATTGCTTATGTTGATATATATATATATATATATATATATATATATATATATACAAACCCATAATTTGTTTTTGTATATAATATATTGTTTTATGTGACTAATTTACAATTTGAAATTAAGTGGAGAACTCCAAATCATTTTAGTTTTTGTTTTGAACTTGTTATATTTGATCATGAGTAAGCTAATATTCCTCTTGTTAAAAAAATTTCAAATTAAATTTTGTATTTTAGTCTCAAATCTATGTGATTTGATTTTGTAACAATTTTGATTAATTCCCAAAACCCAATAATCATTTAACAAATTAAAATTAAATTTAATTAAGTGTTTAGACTCAATTCATTATTTTTTAAAATTCAATTCCTTATTTCAAAAAATAAAAGTTAAGTTAGTCCGCGGGTCGATCTGGCTCGCATTAGAATCGAACCGATTTTCACAATTTTAATCTATTTAAATGCAGACCTAAACAGACTCAATTCGTTTAAACTCGTATCCATATTAATCCGCATCAGCTCGTACCGTTAGATCCATTTTACACCTTAATAGAATAGATCCCTGCTAAGAATAACGTGACCTGGAAAACAAACAGTCCCAGAATCCGGGAATCTTCTGTTCTGCGTTTTGTTCGAGGTTGTTACTTGTTAGTCAACATCGGTTTCACTTACTTGTTCGCCAAGGAAAATGTTGGACATCAGGGAAGAGAAGGATCACAACCCTGAGATCGTTCGTGAATCCCAACGGCGTCGTTTCGCCAGCGTCGAAGATGTCGACGTCTTCGTCGACCTGGACAAAGTTCCTGCCGTTCAAGACCAAACCAGCTGCTGAAGCTTAAGGGCAGAAATCAAAGGCCTGGTAATGTCTTTCTAAACCTTTAGTTTCCATTCAAGGAGCAATTGCTCAGATTTGCTGAAAACTAGTTTTGTTACTCCAAAATTGTTGTTTACAACCTTTATCACAATTCACAATACCAATATACCATACAATTGTTTTATAGTACTTTTCAAAAGAAAATCCTGCCCTGATACTGTGATGCATATCACATGGTGTTTCAAGTTGTTGGAATTCTTACAAATTTCTCATAGAACTGTAAATTATTGCCATAATTTTGTATAGTTACAATGCCCCATCTTGAACAAGAAGATAAGGATTCGCCCCATCTTCTTTTCTTTTAATTGCAACAGGTTATAGTGGAAGTTTGCACCTTATACCCTTTCTTGGTTCGTAGGGAGTTATATGGGGAAACCATCTTGGATTTAATCTTTCTTAGGCAGGAGTAACAAATGTTCGATAAAAAATGTAAAAGACGAGGAAAGATAAAAAAAATTTAGAGATAACTGACAGACTAGCAGCTAGTGATGAAGTAAATATTTGATTATATCGCCATGACAAGTAACAAGTTCAGATGCCATAAGTATTTCTTTTTTGGCAGGAAAACAGACATCTCAAGTTTTTTATCACCTGGGAAATAAAACAAACCAAGTATATTTCTGTTGTGAAGCAGGAGTTTCGAGAGCCACATTTCTTTTGCGAGTATGGATTGGATAAGGACTTCAAAACTAGTTTCCACACAAACTAAATTTCGAAAATATATATGCATTTATGTCAACATCACCTTTATCTCTTAGTTTGCTTTTCTGATTAAATCCATTCATTCTTTGCACGTAGAACCGTAATATTACCCCCCACCAGACCCTTTAACCTGCACTGTCTCTCGGAAGAGAAAAGAAATGGAGTTTAGTTCATGTTGTCTCCTTACAGGTACAATTTTCAATGAGGAACGTAGCTTTTCTTGTTGTTTAATTATTGTATGTGTGGATTGCATATGGCAGATGGAGGAAAGTTCTGCTTTGAGGTAAGCTGATTGTAAAGCAAAAGGAGGGACACCAGGACTCAAATTTGCTATCTTAGGTGCAGCTGGAGGAATTGGACAGCCTCTTGAAATGCTAATGAAAATGAATCCCCTTGTCTCAGTTCTTCATTTTATGATGTTGTGAACTCTCCTGGCGTCACGGCTGATCTCAGCAAATGGACACTGGTGCAGTGGTAATATTTCTTCTCCAGATGTTTTCTTCTAAAGACTTGTACTATTATCACTTGTGAACACAACTTTGTATTATTATGTTAATTCAGAAACATTTGGATATGCAAAAATTGATGATCATTCAAGTGAAGTTCCTTTTGGGTTCTAGGTGCGAGGTTTCCTGGGGCAGCCGCAGCTTGACAGTGCTTTAACAGGCATTGACCTTGTGATCATACCTGCTGGTGTTCCAAGGAAGCCTGGAATGACAAGAGATGATCTTTTCAACATCAATGCTGGAATTGTCAGGACACTCTGTGAAGGAGTTGCAAAGTGCTGCCCAAATGCAATTGTTAATCTGATCAGCAACCCGGTCAATTCTACAGTTCCAATTCCAGCAGAGGTTCTTAAGATGGCTGGTCCTTGTGATCCAAAGCGACTTCTGGGAGTTACAACTCTTGATGTTGTGAGAGCAAACACTTTTGTGGTATGTATAACCTTATAACGTAACGATTATGGGAGAATCAATGTTTTTACTCATCGTTCATATCATGTAATTACTAGCCATAGAGCACCAAGAATCACATAGCAACGTTTTTTCATTTCTAGCTTTTACTTCTTACAGAAGCAAATTTTTCCCTTTTTTTCTTATATATTCTTGTATAGGCAGAAGTCCTGGGACTCGATCCTAGAGAAGTTAATGTCCCAGTTGTTGAAGGTCATGCAGGAGTGACAATTTTGCCTCTTTTGTCACAAGTTTTCGAGAATACCTTTAAATTTCACGTGTTTTCAGTTCCGATAACTATCTTCAGTTGAATTTACTTGATATTAATATTTGCAGGTTAAACCGGCATGCAGTTTCACCCCTGAAGAAACTGAATTCCTCACAACTCGCATTCAAAATGGTGGGACAGAAGTTGTTGAGGTATAAATATATACTTGAGTCAACTAGTATTAGATTTGCATGGGGCCTGTCTCTATTTTAAGTTGTCTCAGTATCACAACACAGCCATAGATATAAGAAAGATGGCAGGGAACCCATTTGGATTGAGTCATGAAGAAACTTGCTTTAACTATTTTTCCCATGGGTGAATTCATTAATGAAGATAGATATTGATCTTACCACTTATATTTTAAGTATGTTTTGTAATCCAAATCAACAAATTCAAGTATTAAAGTTTCGTCTTTTCTCTTATGCAGGCGAAAGCTGGGGCTGGATCTGCTACACTATCAATGGTTGGCCATTCTATCTTCACATCACTTTTGTACCATAATTCCTTTTTTAAAGGATAAATTCAAGCAACTAAAGGAAGTCCTTACATGTACAGGCATATGCAGCTGTCAAGTTTGCAGATGCATGCCTTAGAGGCTTGAGAGGAGATGCAGGAATTGTGGAATGTGCCTTTGTAGCTTCCCAGGTAAAGTCTTCAATGTTTATTTCATGCCAACAACATCATCTTTGTTTTGCATTTTCTGATTTTTTGATTTTTTATAGTCAAGAACACTCTGAATCACAGGTTACAGAACTCCCTTTCTTTGCAACAAGGGTACGACTTGGTCGTACTGGAGCTGAGGAAGTCTATTAATTGGGGCCTCTAAACCAGTATGAGAGGTATATATATAATCACTATCTACTATTTCAATTACAGATAGCAGATTACTCAACTAATTACTGTTTGATTTTTAACAGGATTGGTTTGGAGAAAGCAAAGAAAGAGTTAGCATGAAGCATTCAGAAGGTTATTGCCTTTATCAAGAAATGAATAGGTGATGAGCTAGTATTCATGATATAAGCAGCTTGAATCTGTTGCAGCCTTATGGGGCTTTTTATATGTTTTGGTACGTCAAAGAATCTGCTGGTAACATTCAACAGCAACACTGCTCCATCAATTGAGACCAGCATACCAAAGATCTACTCATTTTCTGGTTACTGTAGGAATATGATCTTGTACTTTAGACTTGTAGTACCACAAATTCTCCAAGAAACATCCAAAATTTTGAACTACTTGAGAGAATTATATAGTCAATGAGTCAATGGGTAAGGAAAAAAATTACACTTACAGCTCTTCTAAGTCACTGGATTAGGAAAAAAATTACACTCGATTCATCTCGTCTTTACAGTTTCTTTAACTAGACAAAATCTTAATCAATTTCCCTCTTTAACAATTTACAAGGTAAAGGGATTGGAAGGAGGGTGAACAACTGGAGTTTTTGACATGGTTATGTTCCCTGTCAGCACATTTGGTGCCACTGTATCCTCCACAACAACAGGGTTAACCTGCACCACTCTCTCTGGTATAACTTTCTCGCCATCGACCATAGCCAGTACCTCAAAATGCATTCTCACTGTCTCAGGCTTTGTCCTCCACTCAGGAAAACCCTCCAAATCAAACCCATCTCCTTCTTTCAACTTCTTCTCAATCCCAAAACCAATCTTCACAAATGTCTGAGCTGACACATCAGCCTTTAGTAACTTAAAGGAACCTTTCTTGTTTGCCTTTGGACCCAACACAGATGATAGCAGCGTCTCAAAACCAACCAAATTGGCATTCGAACCATTGACGGAAGCAAGAGGCCACATTGTAGCAAAGTGCTTTGGGGTTAGAACAGTAGCAGCTTCTTCTTGAAGATCAATAGTTGAAAGGGCATCCATGGCCTTAGTTTTAGACAAGGAGGATAGTTCAACAAGGCCAGGTGCAAGTCGCTTAAGCTTCAACCTGTTATTTGAAGATGCTGATGACGGAACAGTAAGGGAAGTCGGGCCAACAATGCGGAAGGAGAGGATTGGAGCATCCTGACTGCGAGAAGCATGACGAAGATGCTCAGCCAGGGCCATAAGACCAGATGCAAATCCATTATGAGTTCGGTTGAGAGGTAATGGAAGATCAATTGGGTGGCGCAAGCTCACTGATCGCGCGCCCTTAATAGTTACCACAGCACCATCTGCTAAAATTACCTTTTTCAAGACACCAGCATCCACATCATGCTGCAGAATTGACCCAACAACAGGATTAATGAATAGACTTCAAAAAATTATATAAGAGAACCCAATCTAAATTAGCAACAACCCAAATAATAATAATAATAATAATAAATCTAAATTCCAAGGCAAAAGCAAACAACTACTCCTTTTATAACCATCTGATCGACTTTTCGACCCCAAAAATCCTAAAAAATACCTAATTCAATTAGGGTGCTTTCTTTTTTTTTAAATCATGAATAATAGGATTGTAAATTACTGAATTTTCAATGATCAAAGCTTCAAAGAAACAATTTTTTTGTCGGGAAAAAATAAACCTCACCGGCAAGGAGATGCGCATATCCTTGGCGTCTTGAATCCAGAGCTCCATGGGTCCGGCCAGCTGAAACGGAGCTAAAACGGGTAACCCATTATCCGATACCCTCTTCTGCTCCACCAACCCATTTTCGTCTCCGGGTCTAGCTGGCTCTTCCACCCTAAAAATGGGCAAATCAACGTACTCCCACCGATTTACATCCTCCAAAAGCTTAAAAGGAATCACCTTCTTATCGATTTCAACGTCGAATTCATATGCCACTGAGTGGCCTACAAGGGCATCCCTCGGATCGAACCCTGAGATTTTAAAATCATTGGCTTGGAATCCAAATCCCTTCACAATTGCCTCTTTCAGATCCTAAAAGAAACCCATCAAATTATATTCCAAAAACTAATCAATGACTTGAAATTAAATAAAATAAAATAAAAGAGAAACGCTTACAGAGATAGCTTTGGGATGGGGGGTCGAAACCAAGGCGTCGGAAGAGGATAGAATCGTAAATAAAACGAAAATCAATGGCCCCATCGTGGTCGCCCGACCACCGACAAACAACACCACCGTAGGAGGAAGAGAGGGAATCGAATTCGCAGGCGAGCTTAGAAGATTTTGATTTTTCCTTTGGGATAAATTCAGAATATCTTAGTATGTAGGGTTAGTTACATGGAGGTTTCTAGACGAATGGTGGAGGGTCTAGGGGAAGATGACGTGGCGTTAACAGCCAATCAGAAGAGAGGAAATGATGCGAAACACAAATTCTATTGGTCAGGATCTGTCAGCATTTAATTCCATGCGGGGCCCATTTCCGCTTTCAGCGGGCTACTGACGAAAGTAAAAAAGGAAAAGACGTAACGACGTCGTTGCCGAAAAGAGAAATGACATTGGCGTCGCCCGGACTCGAACCGGAGACCTTCAGTGTGTTAGACTGACGTGATAACCAACTACACCACGACACCGTGTGCTTTTTAGGCGTATATCTTCAAGTATGGTAACAGGTCCTGAATGATTTGCTTACTTGCAATTAGAATGCTAAGACCAACCCAACTAATGCAGCCCAAAACATCTACAATAACTGTGATTTTCATTTCTTTTGATCATTAAAAGTCCGGTTAAGTTTTAATGAAAACTTGCAAATTGTCAATCAAATAAGATGGTTGAGAACGAAAGTTAAATTTAAATTTTATAAATAAAGTGAATAATTATTATCAATTCAATCAATTTTTATTTTTTATTGACAGTGATTTGCACTTTTATTATTGAGAACTTTATAGTTAAATTAACATGTTTTTTTTTTGAATCATCGATGGTGAAATTTTTTTATTTTATAAGTAAAATTAAAATAATGTTAAATAATTTAATTTTTTTATATTTTAAGATATATGTATGTAAGTCAATTCATTAATGACAAAAAAAAAATATTGAAACTATTAAAATCATGCAATGTGATTTTGTAAGTCATTGCATTAATGATAAGATCTGTTTTTTTTTCACTAAATCGAAGTCTCTTAGTAAAGATATTGAAATTTTAATTTTAAATTTACTAAAAGATATCTCTTTAAAAAATTACATGAAATGACTGTTTTAATATACTCATTATTTTAATGCTTTTTATAAACCCTAATTCCTTGTATTATATATTGTTTATTTTAAAAAATCTTATAAATCATTTGTTCTCGACTATGTATTTTTTTATAAGAAAAATGAAAGATCAACCATGCATTTAAACCATTAAAATCACGTAATTTGATTTTATAAATCTTTTAATTAATGAAAGAGACATTCAAAACAACTCAAATCATGCCATTTGATTTTGTAAGTCATTTCATTAACGACAAGATTTTGTTTTTTTTGGCCATTAAATCAAACTCTCATTAGGATAGAAATTGAAATTTTAATTTTAAATTTATTAAAAGTTATCTCTTAAAAAATTACATTAAATAATGGTTATAATATATTCTAATATTATTTATTATTTAATTAGAAAAAAAAATTCATATAAATCGTTTGTTCCCGACAATACATCCAAACTATTAAAATCGCGCAATTTGATTTTGTAAGTCATTTCATTAAATTAAAAAAAAAAAAATTGTTTTGTAAGTCATTTTATTGACTACAAACCCATTAAAATCATGCAGTTCTATTTTAAAGCCATTTCGTTAATGACAAAGAATATATGATAGAGACAAATTTATAATATTTTTATGATCATACTTATCCTTTAGCTATGCAAGTATCAGGATCGATTTAACATAAAATAATATTTTTTAAGATATTATGACAAATAAAGTCTTGTGGTGTGTGGTGTAGAACTAGTTTATTTTAATTTTTTAATGTTATATTTGTTGAAATTAATTGGCAGACGACTAGCTCCTTCACTTGAACAGATCGGCAGTATTGTCCAGAAAGCTAGTATACATGAGTGGCTTTCGTGGCAAATAGACAGTACAGATGGCATTGTTTAGTATAATTAATAATTTAAAAAAATTAAAAATAAATTATTTTATAGTTTTTGTATTTATATTAATTTCAATTTAAAAAATATATAATTTTTTTCAACATCGACTGCAGTGAGGGAACTCTCTAGAGTTTTCTACCAGAGGATATATGATATAGATGGAGACAGAACCTTGCAATGGGAATTTATTTCCCATCCTGTTTTTTTTTTTTTTTTTTAATTAAATTATTTTATTAATTTTTAATACATGTTATTAAATTATTACTTTTAATACATTATTACTATTTAACTTGTTACTCGTAATATTTTTTATTCACTTTTGATAATTTTTGTTTATTAAATAATTTTATTAATTTTTAATTTATAAAAAATAATATAAAATATTTTAATGATTTTCAATTATTTTACCAATTTTTTAAATCTATAATATATTATACATTTCATTATATATAATTTTAACATAAATGTCTTTAATAGTTATTTTATTTTTCATTACACTCAAATTTTTTTAGAGCGGCGCCAACCACACAGCAAAAATAAAGATTAATTTCATATCAAATATAATTTTCGTAGTTTACATAAAAAAAATTTATCATCACTACTGTAATTGCATTCAAACACATATTAGTATTTTACCATAAAATTTGACTATTATAGTAATTTTATAAGAATTAATCTTATTAGAATTAATCTCAATGCTGATCCAAATTAACTCTAAATAAATACAAATTGTTAGGACTGTTGTTTAGTATTTAATTCTAGCATTTCTTCGTGGAGAAAAATCACTTAAAATTGAGTATGACAGTGCAATTATTGAAGATATTTTAGTTGAGTCGAGACGATTCAGTATCAGATTTGAACTTGACACGAGTTTTATTGAGCTTGACTTTTGAAACTCGAACTTGATTCGATAGAATACTCGCATCGCTTAACTTTGACTCGTTAACATCAATTTCTTAATTTTCAACCATATATTACGAGAGTAAAATGATAAATTGATAATAAAATATTAAAAAGTTTTAAAAACTTAATTAAGCTCTTGAGCCGTTTGAATTGAGTATTAAAATATTCAAACTCAATTCGATTTGTTACATAAATAATTTTATTAAAAAATCAATTTAAATAATTATTAAATTAAATTTAAATAATTTAATTCATTTACCTACCTCATAATTACATTTGAGAAACAATGTCTATAAAAATTTTACAGTGCTATCCGTCAAATAAAATCAAAGTAAGCAGGTAATTTTGCAGGTCATTGGTTTACAACTCTTTAACAATGTTTCACCAACCTTAGTAGGGGTGGTTGGATTTATCCTAAGCAATTGTCTAACAATACCAAAGAAAAAGAAAAAATAATATTCTAATTATATGATAGCTGCAGTTCAACACAAACCAAAAGTAATGTCAATGAATCACCAAATTATAATATATGCTAATATTATATCTTTTCTAAGTCTGGTTTTGGTTTTGCCCTTCTGTTCAAGGCAACAAGACAATCATCGTAAAATATTTGGAATTTTGATACCGAATCCAGGATTTTCTCCTACTTTTACCAATTTCAGATTCCCACAATCATAACTAAATTTGAAAATTTATGCACATAACTTGTGTCACTTTTTTATTATTTTCGTATCAAATTATTGATTTATAAATTTTTTTTTGTTATCGTAGAAAAAAATTACATATATTATTTTTTTTTTAAATTTCATAATATAAAAGTATTATGTATTAAATTTATTTGTTTTTTTATTATATCAATATATTATATTTAAAATTATCCGATCTAATCAAAGCGATTATATGATTACAAGAAAAAAAATATGGAAAATGATTTGGATGAAATTGAGTACTACTTTCTTTCATTTCATTATTGCTATCCAAACTATTACAAACCAGCAGATAGATATTACAAGTAGAAAGAGGATCCGGCTTCAGAATTCCTCTAAAACACTGAAATGACAGACTACTGCTGCAAGAAAGGCAATTTGTCCACACACCTAAAAAACCATTTTTCTGTCCATTTTCCACCGATTTAGGTATGATTTGAGAAAGGGGAACATCATATATACATGTTCAGTTGAATTTTCAACCTTCCAAAGAAAAAAAAAAACAAATGAGCTGTGAGATGAGATCCAGATCACTAACAAGAAGGAATTGAACATGGTCAAACAGTAGGACCATGCAAAACTTGACTGAAAAGAACCCTCTTGCAAAAATGATCTTCTGACCAGGAAACAGTGGGGCTTGATGGTCTTGAACGGTGGAGCATTAAAAGGTCTTGTTGTTCAGAGTGTCTGAAATTATGCTTACAAGGATATGAATATTATTCCTAATCTTTAAAGCTTCCAGCTGCTATGGCTGCTATATATAGTATATGATATTTAAAGAGAGATTTAATAACTTATAACTGATCACATTAGCAGTTTTAGAGCTGCACGTAGCTTCTTCACAAGATCCTTCACCGTCATGCAGAATTCCTTATCCATCTGCAAAAAAAAAAGAAAAAAAAAAAAGAGATTGTTGAGGAAAAGTGCATGAAATAATGGCTTCCCATTTCTGTTTCGTACTTGTGTCAGTCATATTACAGAAACTATTAAGAAGGGGTTCTGTGGTTATGGAAACAAAGTACCTGAGCAACAATAGTTATGTCAAGAGCAGAACTCCCGAATGTCATGACATTGCTGTTGATGACTGACAGGTGACATTTCTCGATTTCAGAAATGATTCTGTCTGAAAATCCTTTTCTTTTTTCACAGTGAATTCTTATGAGAACACTTTTGTCACAAAACCTAGCTTCAATTTCTGGTAGTGGCTCATCAAAAGGGCTACTGAAATTTTCATCCGAAGACAAGTCATCAATATCAGCGAAGAGCTGAGATTTCTTCACAAAAACCACTGATTCCATTGATTTCTTCCTATTCTGCTCCTCAAGTGTCTTGACTTTCTCCTGCAGCTGTTTCAGATACTTGATAGCATCTCCAAGCACAGAAGCCTTGTCCATCTGCCAATCACATTGCAATATAAATTGGAAATTGGTACAGAAACTCAAATTACAAGTTATATGTATAGTTGTATACCAGAATATATACCTTCTTTAAGCCAGGAACTATAGCAGACAAAGCTATGAATTTCTGGCTGAGCTTTTCTCGCCGCTTCCTTTCCGCCATGATATGATCTTGTGTCTGAGAAATTCTACTGCCTGTGCTAATCCTCTTAGCTCCATGGCAACCCTTGAGCACATAGTTTTGGATTCCAAAGTGATTTTGAGGAAACAAGATATCAGAAGGGAAGGACTCCATGCTCTTAGAACCTGCTGCCAGTTCTATAGGCTTCACAATGCCCATTGAATTTATGTGGTTGTAACTGACAAAGGGGAGAGCGTCTGGATACGAAGCAGCTTGAAGGTTTGATATATCAGCTACATCAGTTTTGCATGAATTCCAGCTGCTGGTTCTAATTTGTTTTTCAAGTCTATCAATGGCAGGATGAGAATTTTCAACAGGAGGTTTGAGGTTAAATGAGGCAGGATAGTTATTAGAGAAAGAGTGCTGCAAGTTCTCTCCAAAACCAGCTGCTAATGGGAGGAGGCTGTGCTCATCAAGAGAGTTCATATGCCACTGATTGAACAAGTTAGGATCCTCCATTCCCTGTGGATTTAAGCTTTCAGTGCACATCCTTGAATCCACCATTTTCTTTAATTTACAGTTTGCATGGAAGTATTGACAATTAATGTTGCAGTTCATATAACAGTAACAATCAGTAATATGAACCAGAGAATTCAAGATCATCTTACCAGTTCAGGTAACTCCCTGATTGATGAAATCTCCATTGAAGACTTCACTTTCTGACAGAAAGAGCCTGTTGAAGATCCTGGCAGGAAAAGCAAAGAAACATATAATTGGAAGAACAAAGAATAAAGAAAGTAGGGTCCCATGAACAGAACCACAATAATAACAGTATAATGAGAAGCAAAATATAGCTGTAGACTGAATGCTCACCTTTTAATGATAGCTAAAGCTTTCTAATCTCAGAAAACTCCGGTAAAGAAGGAACCAAGTTTCAGAACTCCTGCTGTTATATAGTCCACCATGCACACCAATCTAAAGGATAGCAGATGTGAAATGGCACTTGGCATTTCAAACAGTCAATGAAAACCCTCTCTACTTCTGTCCATTACTGACAAGTAGGCCTCATAAACAATCCCCTCTTGTTTGTTGTTTTGCAGACTTTTAATGAGCATCTCCAACTAGTTTCGTTGAAAATTGATTCAATCGTACAAATGGAATTCCAGTGACCCCAAAACTGTTGTCCCAATCATACAAGCCACTCATTAATTACTAATATTTTTGCAGGAATGAAAACCATTGTAGATAAGCCAACGCACATATGAGTAATGGTCCTTCACAGTTGAAATTCATGTGATTGAAGATGTGGCAGATTATGATTGGCCCAACCAGTTTACGTTTATGTTTTTTTTTTCTTACGAACTTTCTGTTGACTTCCCTGTGATTCCAGCCAATGGAATGATGATAGCTGTTCGAAATTGCTGCACTAGACCACACCAATAAAGGCATTGGCCGGGACAATGTGGCCTGTCAAACCGACCCTTAAAGGCGTCGGCTGATATCAAGCACAACGGCCCATGATGAGGTTGATGGTTTTGCTTCAAGATTGGCAACCGAAATCATGATTAAACCGTTACATGTTTACATGATGATCGAGTAACAATGTTACCAAAAGAAGCTGCTTGCCCGAATTTGGATTGGAAACAAAACCGAAGACTCTGTTTTTGTTTGTCCATGGTTGAAATCATTGAGCCAACCTGTTAAATCATTGTCTCCAATCCCTAAAAGGAATCAGAAAATGTCAGGATTAAGAGATTTTCCACCCATTTGCTCAACTTTTATTGAAAAATTCTAATATTTATGTTCAACCAAATCTATTTTGATCAGAAGTAACTCAATCATGGACAGAATTATACCGTTGGTAATTAGAATATTCCTTTTTCCATGCCCCATGAACCCAAGAAAACAAGCAAGGACGAAAGTAAATGAACCTTCCCGGAAGATACCTTTCATGGCATTTTATGCTAAATAGTTGGTTTAGTTCAACCTCCTTTTCCTTTGAGAAATATTTCATACGTCATAATCAACTTGAAATTCACAAATGAGTGTATAATGATAAATAGGTTGATCGGTCCACTCAAAATCAATTTTTGATTCAATGTTTAAGTGATTTGAAAAAAAAAAAAATCATTTATTAGTTAGATTAGAATTTAAAAATTAAATTAAATTTATTTTCAATTGCTTAATAGTTTTTTAAATACCCAAGCTTATCTGCCCTATAAATGATTCTTTAAAACAATTTACTACTAATTTTTTTAAACGGAAATAGAAAATAAGTAAAAGAAATTGTAAAATTTGACTTTAATGAATAAAAATAATAATTTTACTTCCTTAAAATAAAAAATAAAAAATAAAAAATATTAATATTGCTGTCATTTGTATCCTCTTATTTATTAATATTTTACCACTATTTTTTAAAGAAAAAAAATCATTGTCAGCTACACGTGCAACAGTCCCCACAGTACCAAGTTTATATTTTTTTCACTGTCAAATTCCTTCTACTTCCGTGTTTCACGGTTACAATTTTCCCGGGAAAATCTTTTCTTATCTTTCCGGATTCTCAAAAAAAAAAAAAAAAAAAAAAACCCTACCAGAAACTCAATCCATGGCAGTTCCCAAACTAAAACTGAGGCCTCTGGGAAATACGGGCCTTCAACTTAGCAGCGTGGGCTTCGGAGCTTCCCCTCTTGGCAGCGTCTTCGGTCCCGTCTCTGAAAATGACGCTGTCGCCTCCGTCCGCGAAGCGTTCCGCCTCGGCATCAACTTCTTCGACACCTCCCCGTAAATTCCAAATTTCTCAACTTCAACAAATTCGGTTTTTAAAAGTTCCCTTTTCTAATTTTTTGCTGAATTTCATTATTATTAATTTGAAGGTATTATGGAGGGACATTGTCCGAGAAGATGCTTGGTAAGGGACTGAAAGCTCTTGGGGTCCCTAGAAATGAATATGTAGTTTCAACAAAATGTGGGAGATATCGTGAAGGTTTTGATTTCAGCGCTGAGAGAGTAACCAAAAGCATTGATGAAAGCTTGGAAAGGTTGCAACTTGATTATGTTGATATATTTCAATGCCATGACATCGAGTTCGGCTCTCTTGATCAGGTCCTTAATTAAGTAATTAAAGGGTTTATTATCATTTTCTTTTTACTAATATTTGTGGATTTTGATATCTCAATATACAGTAATCCTCACTTTTTGTTAATCAACAAATCAACGAGATTATCGTTCAAATGCGGACCCCTTTATGTTGGGTCTAAACTCTAAAGCTAATCATTTGTTAGGAAGTAGTTTGTCTTGCAAATTTGATATGAAAGCTTGGGTTAATTTAATTCAGTTTGTATGTGGTAACAGATTGTGAATGAGACAATTCCAGCTCTTCAGAAACTGAAGGAAGCTGGGAAGATTCGTTTCATTGGTATTACGGGATTGCCGTTGGAAATTTTTACTTACGTGCTTGATAGGGTTCCACCAGGCACAGTTGATGTGATTTTGTCGTATTGCCATTATAGTATTAATGATTCAACATTGGAGGATTTATTGCCTTACTTGAAGAACAAAGGTGTTGGTGTAATCAGTGCATCTCCACTTGCTATGGGGCTTCTTACTGAGCTTGGCCCACCGGAGTGGCATCCAGCGTCACCTGAACTCAAGGTGAGACTCCTAGGCCTCAGACTTCTGTAAAGTGCAAAGCTATTTATGCAACCTGATCTGTCTTGTTATGTGGTATCTGATATTGGAATGCCCTTATAATCTGTTGGATCTAATTGATGTGTGAACTGTGAACGAAGGCCTTTAACCTGAGAGTTTTAGGGAGAAAGAGACAAATTAGTACCTGTTATAAATCCTGTTTAGGGTATTAAGAGCAGTGATAATTCTTGTTTTAAAATTGGTTTGAGATAGAATATTCAAATGTCTGTCAAATAATGTGTCTGTTCAAACACCTTCCTTCAAGTATCTGCTATTAGTGCAAGAAAGACTTACTAAGAGCCTTGATTATTTGCACTTTGATTTTTCATGACAGATAAGATCATGGTTTTCTGACCTCTAAAGGTGTTGACGGAGCATACTGCATCTTGTATTAAATGTTGCAGCACAAATCTTCTGGCTGCTTGAACTTATATAAGTTGTAAAACTCGGAGACATTGTTTGCCGGATTGAATCTTAAGAACAGATTATATCTGAGTTCATGTCTGTTTGGCTTTAGCTACAATGCAGTTCATTATCATCACAACATATTCAATATTAATACTTTAAAAACGAATTTCACCATGAACTCACCTTTATCTATTTAATCATTCATTTCCATAGTTGATTTCATATATCTTCATAAGCTTTCATATATCTTCATAAGTTTGAGTAGTCATTGCTGTTGGATTTGATTTCTTTCTTCAGTCTGCCTGCCAAGCTGCTGCTGCCTATTGTAAAGGGAAAGGGAAGAATATTTCAAAGTTAGCTATGCAGTACAGCTTGTCAAACAAGGATATTTCGTCGGTGCTGGTTGGCATGAACTCAGTTAAACAGGTTTTGGTTCATCATTGGACTTAGTAGCCTCTTTTTTCTCTTATATTCTAGTATTGCACCTTTCTGAAATCTGTTTTATGCCCGAAAATAGAATGTTCTTGCTCAATCATTTACCAACATTTATGGATAATTTCCAGCTTCTTCATATCTGTCAAAACACGTTTATATTTTTTCATGAGCTTGCTGTTTGAGCGAGTAAAGTTTGTCAATAATCAGGTTGAAGAGAATGTGGTTGCTGCTACGGAACTAGCACTCTTCGGCCAAGATCAGGAAACTCTATCCGAGGTTGAAGCAATCCTGAAACCCGTGAAGAATCAGACATGGCCGAGCAGAATTCAACGTAGCTGACTGATATCCAGCTGTATTTTATTTCTGTATGCAGATTTCCCCACATTAGTTATTGATTCCAACTTGTGAGTGTCTTAGGGGTGGGGCAACCATTCTATTGTTGAATAATAAACTGTTTATCCAATTAAAAACAAGAATGTACTTTCTATTCAACATTTTGATTATCCTAATCAAATAAATAAATTATAATTCTCTTACTTGCTAAACTTAATTTAATTTTTTTAATATTATTTTTTTATATTGGTGTTAAAATTATAAATTCAAACCCAGAATATATCTAGAACTTTCGACTAGAGGTATTCAGAGTCAAGTTGGATCAAATTCGAGCTTAAATATAACATATATTAAGGAATTAAAAGTAAGTCCACATCGGTTTGGTTCAAATTTTTTTAATCTATTTTTCATCCAAAATTGATTTTATACACAATATAAGTCCGAACTAGTTCAGGTTAACTCAAATACTATTAAATTAAAAAAAAATCTAAAAACATAAAATATACATAATAATAATAATAATAATAAGTAAAATACAACAAAATTCTTAAAAAAATTACAAAAATATAAAAATCTAAATCAAAATCTAAAAAAATAGAAATTCAAATTAAATTGCACAAAAAATCTATAAGATAAAAAAAATACATTTGTATATATTTTTAATTATTTTCTTACTTGACATGTCTTTAAATATCTTTTTAAAATTTTAAAAATACAACATCATATTTTAATCAAATATCAAATTTATTAAATTCTAAAAATAATAAAAATTTATAACTATCAAGACAAATTTTAACAGTGCATTTGAATAAAGAATTTTAAATGTAAACATCTCAAAATTCATCAATTTAAAATATTAACATTTTTTAGTACACATAAAATAATATATATATTTTTTTTTGCAAATAAGATAATTACAAGTTAACGCTTTGGGCCTTTGGCTGAATTTTTATTGGGCCTTAGCCTTTTAATTAAAGCTTCTTTTAATAAGTTTGATAATGCCCAAACCCACCCCCCATATCCCCCCCCGAAAAAAAAAAAAAATATCGAAACTTGGTAAGCCACATGCTCAGAAAGCGCTTGAAAACCACCAACATACTCCCAAGCAATCCTTCACTGATTGAGAGTCCACAAATATAAATCAACCATGGCAGCAGCAGCCAGAGTGATAGCCGTCGCCAGCAGCTCCACGGCCGTGGCCTCTTCCTGCTTGCTCCTCAAAACGCAGTTCGCTTTGAAACGCGGCAGCAACGCACTTAGCTTCAACAACAGGAGACAATTGCCAAAAAGGTTGTTTTCTTGCAATGCCATTTATAACCCTCAGGTTCAGATCAAACAAGAAGGCCAGCCTGAAACCCTTGATTACAGAGTCTTCTTTGAAGATACTTCAGGCAAAAAGGTATTTTTCACTTCCTTTGTTTTTCAAAATCTTTGAAATTTAATTAGTAGTATATTAGTAATATATTTTGATGGTAATTGGGATTTGGTGGTGGCTTAGATTTCTCCTTGGCATCATGTTCCATTGCATTTGGGAGATGGCGTTTTTAACTTTATTGTTGAGATACCCAAAGAAACGCGTGCAAAAATGGAGGTTGCTACAGATGAACTATATACTCCTATTAAGCAGGATACAAAGAAGGGCAAGCTTAGATATTACCCGTAAGATTTGCTGATTCTGGTCATGTTTAGATTACTGCTCACTTCAATGCTTGGGTTATTTTCTACTTGAGTTTGTGCTAGGATGTTTAAATTTTTTCTAACAATTGTGCAATTAAGTTTTGCATTTCACCATGATTTTTTCTTCTTGGCAATGTCATATTTTAGCCGTAGAAACTTGTCTTCTTAGCTCATTGAAAGTGACTGAAAATAACTTAGTTACATTCAAGTATATATACAATAACTAGAGAAACTTGTCTGCTAAATAGCAGAGTTGTTGAGTAGCTTCTAACAACAGAAAATGATTTCAGGAGATGTAAGATTAGAGTTGTATGAAGCACATTACATGGCTTCAGTTGATTCGTGCTCCGAAGATCAGGGAGAGAACCATAAAAGTAAATATGAAGTTACAGAGAATCAAAGCACATTTTGTATGCTATTTTTGTTATTAGAATCGACTTGGTTTTAGTTTCTTGCTATTGTGAGTTTTCTTTGGCTAGTGTGTGTCAAAGAGGTTTAATTTCTGATTAATTCCATTCATTGTCCCTCAATTCCATTCATTGTCCCTCAGTTATAATATAAACTGGAATTATGGATTGCTTCCACAAACATGGGAAGACCCATCTCTTGCAAACTCTGAAGTTGAAGGAGCATTTGGTGATAATGACCCTGGTAATTCCAATACTTGATATTTCTTAAAAGGCTTATATATATATATATATATTTGGTGAAAAACAGCTTTTAAAATCTTGATATTTTTGTTTCTTTAAATTTGTAGTTGATGTTGTTGAGATCGGTGAAAGCCGGAGAAAGATTGGCGACATTCTGAAGGTTAAGCCCTTGGCTGCTTTAGCCATGATTGATGAAGGGGAACTTGACTGGAAAATAGTTGCCATCTCATTAGATGATCCAAGGGCTTCTCTCGTGAATGATGTTGATGATGTTGAGAAGCACTTCCCGGTATTTCTCTCTGTACTTGCAGGGTTTTGTTATAATTTCAGTTCACATTTGATCATGTCAACATCAAGAATACTGAAGCCAGGAACTGATTTACACTGTAATTGCAAGTTAGATTCTTGATATTGCCAGCTTATTTTACCATGACTGCAAGCATTTAAAGAACAGTGTTTCTTGTTATGAAATTGAATTACTTTAACTAATCTTAAGCATGGTTATCTCACAATTGCAAGTTTTGAGCATCCTTCTGGTGATGTTTTCAGGGGACTCTCACTGCAATCAGGGATTGGTTTAGAGACTACAAGATCCCTGATGGAAAACCAGCCAACAAGTTTGGTCTTGGCAACAAAGCGGCAAACAAGGTAAGCGTTCATTTTACCCTTTTCCTACTCCCAAAATACCTCTCTGTTTCACCCAGCTTCTGATCTCTAAACTTTTATCTGTATGGTAAACAGGATTATGCTCTTAAGGTTATTACAGAGACTAACGAGTCTTGGGCTAAACTTGTCAAAAGATCGATTCCCGCTGGAGAGCTTTCACTTGTATAAATGCTACAGGGCAATGCTCAACCATCTGAGTTTTTTACCCCTTTTGCAAGCAGGTTTTGGTAATCATACAAGTTGATACCAATTCTTTTGATTCTGCTTATTATTTGAGTAAATTAGAAAACCCTTTCAATTGGGACAGCAGTTCATATTCGTATGGTTGTTCTAATGGGGATTAATAGGAAGAGATGTTTTTCCTAAAGCAATAAACAATAAAAAACTTCCTGTTTGTGCCGAGAATGATCCAGGTCAAAATCAAGGAATTGAATTTTTGCTGCCAAATTTCAGTTGTACTTGAAAATGATGAAAACTCTGTTACTGGGAACCTTCTTTTAAATGCATTTCTTTCTCATTTACAGAATTAAAGTTTGTATGGTTAATTAACAGTAGTAAGAATACAGTGGCCAGCAGGCCCTCTGCCTGAGAACTTCGAACATAATACTCTTGAAGTCGGAACCAATTGCAATCTCTACCACCAGCTGAGTTCAAGGGCTTCCAGGAACCTTTTTTCCCATGCAGAATCAGCAGAAAAAGAACGATCAACCTCCATGTTTGGCTCTTTGCTCTTAGACCCAGATCTTCCTCTAATCGGAAGACCGCCCAATGCAACAACCCACTTTAGCGCTGAGGCCTTCACCTCCAACGGTGGTGACGGTGGAGGAGGAAGAGCTGGTGAAGTTGTTTTACCCTCATGAGAAAGGATCAACATTGCCGCTGTAGGCGCCATAACCAGAGATGAATGCTAAGGAATCGAGAATCAAATGGGTATTTGACAGATCGGTCGTCAGCTCAGCTGTTTATATACAGGGCGAGCAAGACGTTCGTTTGGGGGAAAGGAAGCAGTCTGTGGGCGTTCAGTCGGTTTTGTTTGGGACTTTTAACGAGAATCACATGGGCTCAACGTGATGGTAACTGGTCCAAAGGCACTGGTGATTTTTGCTCTGACTTTGACCAATCCAATCACGATCAATGGGCGTAAGCCCAGGTTATGGCAAGACGTACATAACATTCCATTATCAATTGGTTCCGATGGCAGCCGTTGTTTTTACGTAACTGTTGCTGGGATTAGACTAGACTTTAAACTGAAGAAGTCTGCCATTTTGGAAGAAGTACATAGCATTCCATCAATAATTGGCCCCCTGCAGCAAAGACGCGAATTTGTAGCTGATTATAATGGACTGTGAATATGACAAATTTATGTTAAATTAAAATATTATTTTTAATTATTATTAAATTTAATATTTTTTTATATTTTTATTTTTATATTATATTATCAACTTTAGAATCCAGAAGGGGAGAAGAACCACATCGCCAACTATGTGAATTGAAACTGCAGAGATAGCCACGGATGACGGCCTCAAACCTGACTTAATAGAGTGCAGACATGTGTAATTTACAGGCAAAGCTGTTCAATTTCTCAGCAAACAAGATTTTTCAGTTAGTTTACAAATGTTGTTACTGAGAGAAGCTGCAAAAAGAGCCAGGAATTGGGTGATGCAGAACAAGCTTTTGGTTCTCTTTGTTATTGATGTTCTGGCTCAAACTAAACTTTAATGTGAAACAAAAATAAATTTAATGTAAGGTCCCGTAGCTCAGTCGGTTAGAGCGTTGGTCTTATGAGCCGAAGGTCGCGAGTTCGAGCCTCGCTGGGACCATTTTTGTTTCATTTTTGTCTCTGTTTTCCCACCAGCTTGCACTCATTTCATTGCCTTGAAAACTAGCCTATCATGGTCACCGAGCTATATTCCTTTATCACTGCTACACACCATAGCTCTTCATTTTGTCAAAACCTCCAACGTGAAGATCAGCATGAAGAATGCAAATGATTAAAAAGAATCATTGCTGCTTTGCATTATATTCAATAAATATACATCGGGGTGCAGTTTCAAAAACTGAAACCTAGAATGAAACCTTTAGCAGCCAAAAGAATTAGGATGATAGCCTCAAATGAAGCTTAATAGTTTTTGGCTGAACAACAGCAAAACTTTCACTGAAAGTACCTTGTTTCTCAGCAACAATGTCAATCAGCATCTGACACCTTCAAACATGGAAAAGATCTGGCCAAACCCTTGATGGAGAAAAGACTACAGATGAGAAAGAGCTTCAAGCATTGATGCTTCTAATGTTCCTCGGTAGTGGTTAATGTATTTCTCTCTACCTCAGCTTCTGTTGTTTTCATTGGAAAGCCGTTCTTTGTATCTAGTTCACAATATAAAACACCTCGGGACTCTGGACTCTCACACTGTTGATGTACACTGTCGTGCTTTTCTTGATCTACTTCCCTTTGAGGATGGGAGGCATGAGTTCTATCTGCCAGGTTTTCTCTCGATGATTCATTTTCAGGTGAGGTGGACAATTTTTCTGTCTGAACTAAACCCCCTTGAATCCTGGAGACTTGAGCCACATCCATCTGGCTTTTCCTTGGTAAATTGTCCTCAGACAAGGTTGATGGTATTGATGTTTGAGCCTGAGGCATTCTTGCCTATTCAAAAGTATAAGAAAAATACCAAAAATAAAGTGAATTTTTGAAGACAGATTAGCCCATCTTCAGATATTATCCATCATTTAATGCTGAAATTTCAAACAAATGATCAACCAAAAAGTTCGGACTTGGGAGCAAAAGGAAGAAGCTATACAATTTTCTTTCACAGTGTTTGCATATCTACTAGAAGCTGTCAAGTGCTAATCGAATAAAGTTCGAATCACATTGGTAGATTCCATATAATGTATACATCCACGTACCTGCAGTGGCTTCATAATGTCAACCTCCCGATCCTCAGTTTTGCTGAGTTCTTCTTGAGCTTGCAACTCCATGGAATCTCGAAAAATCTGTCTGAGAAATGTCACATCATCAGACATGACACCAAATCCTTTCAAAAGCTTGGATCCAAGTTGTAAGCTTGTCTGCATGAATAAATAGGACATCCATAGTTAGGGAGCTGAAGCATGATTGTTGAACCTCATAATAGAAAGATGCAGCGTACAAAATTTTCACTACCTCTGTATTCTCCAAGATAGCATCTGTTGCACCAGCTTTCTTTAAATCTAAGAGATGTTTGAGGTCTTGAGCCCTTGCATAGATTGGGACCTTCACAGTAGCATGTTTTAGCAGAAGATTAGCAGTCCAGTCAGAGAAAAAAGTTTTCCTCTTTTGAAACAAAAAACTAGAAAAATAGAGAAAATTAAGAAATACTAATAGCAATCAATAGTGATCTAATCATCATACCAGAGATATCAAATTTCACAGGCGCACATGAAATAAAGTGCGAAATGGATCAGTAAGATCAAAATGCACAGTTGTTATAGAAAAATGAATTTAGATAAAGAAAATCAAATGTATATAAGTTTGTTCAAATTTTGGAAGCCTCAAGTAGCTACAAAAAAGAAAAGGAAAAACTTTTAGTAAGTTCCCATAATAGCAATTTTTTTATGTTCTGTCCTTTTATCATCAAAACTTGATTGAGTCTTATTTACAAAAGAAAGAAAGAGAGGCATTACTGCAGGGAAGGCGAGCCGAAGCCTTTGAACAGCTTCAACTGTCCTCTTCTTTCCTCTGTACATAATCATGACAGCTTTTGGAGAGGAGATAGCAGCAGATTGTAGAACAGCTGGACGCGACCCATCCCCATATAGAATTGGGAAACCGAGTTTCCTAGATGCCTGCAAATGCAGTAACAAATATTTTCAATACCATCACCTGTAATGTTTTAATATAAAGTCTGAAAAAGTAGCAAAAATGGTTATCCCGGTTTACATAATTTCCTAGAAATATTATAACTTTAAAACACCAGAAAACTATTTTACTGCAGGCAACTTAGTCCAATAAGTTAAGGTCCTTTTGCAGTACTTATTTAGTCATCTTAGAAGCCCACAGTTCCACTTCTGGATTATAACCAAGACATGCACTTGTGTAATTGGAATCAAAGTAAGATCTTAAGCATTCATCAAAATTTCAAATGTACACAAATATCTTAAATAAGATAGAACTATAGCATCATCATGAAATTTGGATACCTTCACCACCGAAGGATTGAGGTCAAAAGCAATATAAGGCAATCCCATAATGTCGCCATCTCCTCCAGATGCGAGTGGAGTTGACAAAAAGTTAGCAAGTACCTGCAAGCAAAACATTAGAGGACTAGAATAGAGTTGCTGCCAAGCGATAACTACCGTTGTTAGTGCATCATAATTGATGTACCTGGCCCATTTGCCCAAAGCCGATTATAACAACAGGTTCAGTTGCATCAAAGTTCACTGTCTCAGCAGCTTTCTGTGAAAAATTCTTCTTTAAGTTCAAACAGATTTAACCATTTTCTAAAGCAAGAAATGGTCCGGCCAACAGAACTACCCGGTCGGTTGAAAACAATAAACTAAAATACTAGAAAGAAGAAAATATTTAGTCATGAAAACTTAATCCAACCACACTATTGCAGCTCAATGTGGTTGCTTTCAATCATTTACCATATTGAGAACAAAATGAAATACGACTAGTACAAACATACATCTGCATCAAACTTGTCATCAAGAAAATCGGCAGCCCTTCTTCCAACTTCATTAAGCAGTGGGGTTAATGCCATTGACAGTACCACGACGATAATAAGCAGCTTATTAAGCTCAAGTGGTAGCACTCCTAGCCTGCTCGAGGATGGCAGAAGACTTTATAAGCATAAAGTAAACAGTAAAGCTTATTTATAGACAAGTCACACCATTGATTTAAGCAGTGACTAACCCGTTAGCTAGAGAAAAAACTACAAAGGCAAACTCGCCTCCTTGTGATAGAAGAAATCCTACTCTTATACTTTCCTGCAAGGTGAGTCCAACACGAGGACCTATTGCGGTAATGATTACTGTCTTGATGACAATCAAACCAGACAACAGTGCAAGCACATTAGGCCACTCTCGGAAAAGAAGCTGCAAAGAAACCAATATAACTTGCATTAAATCAAATCCTGGGAAGCATTATTACTGGATGAATTACTTATGATGGTGGGTACATTTTAACATTCTTCGTAAAACCAACATAAATTCATGCGATCAAACCTTTCCAGAGAACATAGCTACTTAAGGTTACCACAGCATGAATATTTCTATAGTGCTTATCACACAAAATAAATAAAACTGTAGGATGAAAGATAAAAAATACACAAATATCATAAAATTGACACTACTTTTAGCTTTTTTAGTTAAAATGCACAAAAAAGGCTTAAAAATAATTACTATACCTGCATGTCAATCGAAGTTCCAGTAGTCACAAAAAATAACCCAAGAAGCAAGCCTCTAAATGGCCGTATATCAGCTTCAATCTGTGTCCGGAAATTTGTTTCTGCCAATAATGCTCCAGCCAGAAATGCTCCAAGCTGGAAAATGAAATTAAACTTAGTTATCACATGGCTTGAAATGCATCAGTCTTAAATGCTACTTGCTACTGAGAATACATATCAAACCGTATCACTGAATCCCAATTGTTGGGTGAGAAGGGAAGTCCCAGCAACTGTTAGCAAGCAGAGTGCAACAAAGGCCTCTGAACTCCTTGTTTCGGCAACAACCTGAGAGTTAAAGAAATCTAAGTTAGTGATGCAGAAAATCAAATGCGTTGGAGTCTTTTTTTCCTTCTATTCTCTATTTAATAATAAACTGAACACACCTCAAAAACTCGCCTAAGAATGTATTTTCCTCCAAGAGAAAGCAGACCAAGCCCACCTAGCGCCTTCAAACTCTCTTGAGCTAGCATTGGCCAAATACTTTCCTCTATTAGATTCTGCAAAAATTGAAAAAGAGATTAAAATGGTGAAAGAATGACAGCATTCCAGATATATCTGATAAATGCATATAATATATCATAATCCATAAGAGATAAGGCTAATAAACAAGAAAGAAAAAGATGGTTAACAATTACACCAATGACAAGGTTTCTCCTATTGAAACATTATTCTAAAAATGAGATGGCAGAACTCCTTCCTCATCTAAGCATGTCATAATACCTGTATAAGAGGTGTTCAATATCAATTTTTCAAGCATGTCATACTACTTGTATAAGACTTGTATAAATTGCTTTCCATTCAGAGAAACGAATGAGGAGTTCACGCCTCACTAACTACAGATGAAAAGAAGGAAGATTACAAGAAAAAAAAATGGATTCCTTATATTTAAAAATACATATTCTAAAATTAATCCACAGTGAAGGGAGAGACGAGAGAGACTCCTCTATACCTGGCTCTCGAGCACTGGAAGTATGACTAACAGAGGGACAACGGCTATGTCCTGCAAATATCAAGTAGTAAGGTCCAAAAAGGTTATTGGCATCATATTTGTGATGTCTTTTTGCAATGAACCTAAAATATCCACAGATGAAAGTAATAGCAAATATAGTAAATTCTTCGGTATGTCAAATTAAATAGAATAAATAAGCCAAGCATGTCAAGTATAAATAAGAACCTGTAAAAGAAGTATCCCCAGAGTTGCAGAGCCAAATCTTGTTGGCAGCTCACCCTTCTCTGCAACAAGCTATATCTTATAATTGTAAGCTTTACAATGCTATATCAGGCGGCTTCATCTCATACCTCAATGAACAGGAAACGCTTGGCATGTAAAAACACTACAAAGCAAAGAACTTTACTTCTTTTGTTTTGTAATATGTATGAATTTGTTATGCTGGAATCTTGTTACAAAGAGCGAGTAGCATATCCAGATTTCCATTTCTAGAGAGGAGAAAAGGAAGAAAAAGAATACAAACGAGAGAGTCCTGTTTTTGAAAACAAATCTTCACTTGAAAAGCTAGAATCTCGAAACTACCAAATATACAAGTGGTGAGCACATTGTGATTTTAGCCAGAATGCCATGATTTATACTATCTACTTAAAGTGACAATGGCTGAAACAGCCATTTTAAGATATCTACCATTAGAATACCTGTAGAACAAAAGCTGAAGAAGATAGTGACAGAGCAGCACCAATCACTACGGCTTCATCAATGCTTCTGATGTTAACCTACAATTGTACCAAAAAAAGAATTATGTTAAAAAGGTTTAACCTAAAATGTTGATAATTCAGTAAAACAGCTTTCAATAAGTAAACTGTTGTTAGAAACATTCAAATTACAGACAATTACTAGCATAAAAAAGAAAAGAAAGAAAGAGCTATCAAACTTAAAAATCCTAGCCTATCTCTTCATCCTTTGCCACCAAATTCTTGACATAATTTTGTGTTGAATCTTCTAAATATTCTCTCTCTCTCTCTCTCTCTCTCTCTCTCCAATATTCAGTTTAAATTCCAAAATTCCAAACAAGATAACAAAATTGAAATAAATTAGTTTTTTTTTTTCCAAAATTTACTCAAATTTGAATCAAGTTTATGGATAGGAATAAATGGTATAAAACATATCGGCCAGTCCATTGCAATAAGAAGCACTACAGTTTGCACTATGACAAACTCATTGAAACACCAACCTAAATAAGTAGCAGATAATGATTAAAGCATTAATCATCGGGAACACAGGTTGAACAGATACAAGATGATTGGATCTAGAGTTCTCACCAGGTCAGGCCTAGAGTGAAATAGGAACTCTAGAATTCTGGTTCCAATAGCCCCATTAGGTGGAAGTTCAAATGCCGAGAAAGCGAGGGTGGATAAAAAAACCTTAAAAGTAGGAAGAGGAAAAAGACAATATCAATCACATTCAAAGAGAAAAATATGCTTCTCTAGCCCAACTTATATAACAAATACAGCTATACAGATGAAATTATAAGAGGAGAGACCAAAAAAAAGGCTAAACAAGTATTAAGGAAACCAAAGTCAAGGGTCCTTTGACTTATTTTGCAATGATTTATGAGCTTCCTGACCTTGTTTCACACTATGTTTATCATGGCATATGTGGAAAAGCACAACATTCTTTGCTATAAGCTAAACTTACAGTATTTGCTTTATTGAAATCACAAAGCTGGTCAAATTCGGCTCAGAACTAAATTAAACTCCCAAGGTACTTAGCAAAAGTTTCTACAAATAATGGGAAAAATGAAAATATAAAATAGAGACTCTACACATAAAGCTGGTGGCTTCTCTATGTGTTATTGCTGAAGAGGTAAAACCTCTGCCTAAATTAGTTTGGTGATGCACTTCATCTTTTCCATTTTTTACTTAAAAGAAGACAGTAGAATTTTCCCGCTCATGATCCTAACTAACCACTATACTGAGAAAATAGTGAAATCTAGTAATACATAGACATATTATTAAACTCAAAGAAACCTTCACAGAGCAATCTACAATTCCATATCATGCATATTTCAACAACTTAACTCATTTTTAGTCTAGTTTTCAATATAATATTGCTCAGTAGTTTTACAAATATATGAGTGATAAGACATGCAAAAATTTCAATTCCAATAATAAAATAACAATTCCTATTAACATCATACCTGAGTCAATCCCATGCCAAAGGCAAATTTTGCAAGAGCTTTTAGGCGTGCAAGTGAAAGCTCTAAACCCATTTCAAACAGCTGACAAGGAATGGGTATTAGCCCAAAATGCATAGGCATAATGTTTACAAAGTATTCTACATGAAATTTGCAGCATAAAAAAGCCATATGTTGCTTTCTCAAACTATCCTTCTTTATTTAAAGAGTTAAAATAACTAACAAACATCTATACAAATGCCAAGAAGATGGTTATAAATCCAAGAAATATGACCAGCTATATCATACTATTTATTTAGGTGCACACGAGCAGGATAATTAAAAGGACAGCTGTAAGGAACACAGTTGAGCAAAAGATGCATGATTTGCCATCAATATATTCAAGTCAAAGGACAGAATAGCTGTCTTTACTAATCCTCAGTGTCAATAATTATCATCTTTCTTCTAACACTAGGAGCAATCTAACTCAATTTAACAGAAAGAAAAATGGCATCTTACCTAATTATGCAATTAGCTTACCAGAAAAAGTATCCCCCATTCAGACAGGACTTTGACATCTGTAAGATTTCTAATCAACGCAAATTGATTCAGTACAACCCCAGCAAAGAAGAAGCCAAGTATCTGGAAGCAATTAACATTATTATTATTATTATTTTTTTACGATTAGGAATAAAGGCTCTAATGATGATGATGATGATGATGACTAGGGATGGAGGATTATCAATCAATAAGAATAATATTGACAGTTTCTTCCATTGAAGATTCCTCAAATAACTAATAAAACATCGTGCTTTACAAGTATGCTTGCCCTGGTTTATAGAGATAATACTGACAAGCCTATGCACATATCTTCATATATATAGATAGGTGAGAACCTCTCATTGATACGTGGTGATAGTGAATGAAATGCCAATGAAAAAGAAAATTGTGAGATCTACTCTACTTAAATTGTTTATCCTTACAGGGCTTGCTCTAATGATCTTGAATGCAGGAACAACCATGACAGTCACAGCCAAGAATGTAAGAGTATCCAATCCTAAATCATTAATGACATCAACAGCATTAGCAACATCAACTGCTGCATAGATCCATGACTTTTCCCGGTGAACCGGTCTCTTATTGTAGAAACTGACTCCCCTCTGATTAGATGGAGAAAAATGTAGAAAAGGTGTGCCACCAAATATGTTCTTTAAAGCATGAGTGCAATTATTCATTCTGACTTTTACTAATAGTGGTCGAGAATGGACTAGCATATTATTGATATGTCGCACATTAGAAGAATGCCTAGAAAACCATGATATCGCTTGAGAGTATGTGCCACCCGGGCTCTTATGTTTAACAAAGTCATAACCCTGCAAGATAAAAAACAACTGAACATGATTGCAAATAAACCGTTCAATAACATAAACCTCCTAACAACTCAAATACTCATAATTCATGGGATTAAACGTTCTCTAAACAACAGTTCAAATCCTCAATAATATCAGGATAAATCATATGCCAATCAAATCCTCAATAATATCAGGACAAATCATACTGCAAATCTTTTGAAAAAAAAAAAAAGGTAAAGAAAGTTTAACCATGACATAAGACTCACAAATTAGAAACCACTATACTTGAATATTTTGAATTGGAGATTCTATAGAATAAGTTCTAACAAATTTGGCGGTGGAAAGTAATGTTTTTAAACAACTAAAACAACTTTGGAAAAAAAAAAAAAAGACCAATATGATATTTCCTTGAAACACCAATGGAATTGTTTTACCTATCATAATCTGCACAATAACCTGAACTTCAAACTACTTAAATTATTAAGCTTATCTTTTCCACTATTCTGGCCTTTCAAATTAAAGTCATTTGCCAAAAGGTTCAGAACTAGAAGCACGCACGACATACATGTAAAACATAAAGACAGTTCAAACTCTTTCATCCATAGCTAGTGAAGAAAGAAACTCAAAGAGTAAAATCCGGAAAAGAAAATTTAAAGAAAGAAGAACCATTGCTTTGCACTTATGTAGTCAACGTTAAGAGATTGCATACCTTGGGACTAAGGCAACAAGATATTGACTCCAACATGGCGTTAAAAGGCTTAAAGTCTCAAGACCCAAGAACCAACTGCAACAGACAAGTTAAAAGGCATTTTCCATATTCTTTGAGAAACCCTAAAGATTCAAGTTAAGGGTTCTTGAATCTTGAAAAGAAAAGGAGATACGAACTCTTCGGTTTTTTTTTGCTTCCCTCTCTACTACCGTTTCTTGTGGGTATTCAAAGGGTAAAGAAGAGGAGGGGAATCGACCACGACATTTCAAAAACCAGTGATTTTGGCGCCTGTAAGAATTCTTGGAAATAATTGGAATCTCCGGGCAAGAGATGTGGTTCGTGGATTCTTGTCCGTTCAAGACAAAGAAGAAGTGGTTGATTTTTAAACTGGCAAGGTGACGTTATGCACACGTGGCAGTTGCTGATAAGATCGGAACATAACTCGATAATGATCGGGAAAACGGATATGGTTTGGATTTTGTGAAATTTTTATGAGAGACTTTTTTTGTAAAAAAAGAAAAGAAAAAAACACACACACACACCAAATGTTAAACGTCATTTTAATATTTAAGAGTATAATCCAATCAAATCATCATCGAATTATTAAAATTCCATTAAAAATTTTAACTCAATAATATATCAATTTATTAAATAAAGTTCAAATTTATCTAATAAAATTCAAATAATATAAATATTCTGTTAAATTAAATTTAAATTTAAATTTAAAATAATTAAACTTGAAAAGTAAAGTACAAATAATTGGAACATTCTATTGGATCAAATTTAATCATTTGAATATAGTAGTTAATCGTCTCGATTAATTTCTGTTATTCCTTCTACCTAGTTAAATGTAAGCCAAATGCAGTATTTCGAAAAGGGTAATTTTCCATGATGAACAGCTCTTCCATCATCTTGTGTCTTTTGCAACTGAAAGAAAGCAACTTCAACGACTATCTGGCTTTATCCTGAAAAGATTAAAGATCAATTTGTTTTTGGAGGATGCTATAGAACTAAAATCTCAATTGAAAAGAAATGGAGTAACCATAACCATATGCAACTCAACAAGGAAACTCCAAGCATTTTGCATGCATTGCAAGAAAGCAAGAAGTTCAAATACAATAGAACTATAAGTAGAATTTGACCCGGAAGTTAGACCAGTTCTAACTAGCATCACATTGCATTATGGCCGTGTTCTACACAGAATGAATAGTACTAACATTACTCCTATAAACAGGATTTACCCTGAAGAATTTGCAGGAACAAGCTATAGTAATATGCTCATATCCTGCACATTTACAGATACTCTCACATTTATAGGAACAAAATTTTGAATTTAGTTCCGAATTTAGTTTTATCAAACAAAACTTAAATTTAATATTGAATCATCTTAGTTCAAATCGATTACATCTTATCTTTTATAGCTTGCACCTAGTTAAATGTAAATAAAATGCCAATCTTCTGAAATGGGTAAGAATCATAATAATATGCAACCCAACAAAGAAACTCCAAACATTTTGCATACATTGCAAGAAAGCATGAAGTTCAAAAACAATAGAACCATACATAAGTAGAATTTGATTCAGAAGTTACACCGCTTCTTATTAGCACTACATTGAATTTTGGCCATGTTCTATACAGATTGAATGGTACTAACATAACTCCTATAAACAGGATTTAGGCCGGAAAAATTGCAGGAACAAACTTGAGTGATATGCTATTGACACATTTATGTTCATTCATTGGTGTTGGACCCTTCACCGTTAAATACATGGCCTAACTGCCCACCGCTAGCTGCACAACACAAGTAATTACAGTCCTCATACCATCTGGTTCTGGCTTGTAAAACATGGCACTCTTCCTTAGTAAAATTTACTCGAAACGCATACCAATTTAAGATGATACAGAACACTGGAATAGATGAAAACAAGTAGAGCAAATAGGAAAAAAGCTCACGTTGAGATTTATGGCCCCAGGGAGACGCTCATAGAAAGCTGGCCAACCTCAACCAGAACTAAGTTGCGTAGTACCCTTACCAAAAGAACTTGTCATATTCTCCTGTACAGTATCAACACAATGTCAAGAATTATCCATGGATATGTGTTAAACAGTATGATTCAGTAAAAACTATAGTGAGCAATTAAGCACAGTACCACTTTGTTTATAATAAAACAACCACCACAATGTGCATAAACAGCCCAGAAGGTATTCCATGAACATAACTAAAAGACAGCATCTTTGCAGATTGATCTATCAAACTCTGACAAGAGAAAAGTAAACACCAAAATCCAAAATTGTCAGATTCGACAGAAATTCTCCAGAAATGCCAATTCTTCACGAGTTACCTTTTCTTTTCCAATTTCATATAGCTCACTGGATTACAGACCTTATTTGGTCCAAAAGCAATAAAAGCTCAAACTTTATACAATTTATCACAAATATAAGGTACTAATCAACACTACCACTAGCTTACCAAACTTACTCGGTGCCCTTTTGTCTCAAAATTCGAAACTGCTCAGGGGAGAGAATAGCACGCCACTCTTCCTCGCCACTCTTCCTTGGATTTCTGGACGAACCCAGAAGCATCCATGGCCAAGACAACCCTCCCACGAAACATACGCTTGCTCTGGTGAAGGAACCTACCGGACCCAGACGAAGAAATGAAGCAAGAATGGCCCCTGGCGAAGAAAAATGGAAATTCCAAGCGGATATTGCACGGAAGAACAGAATTAGAAACAGTTTTCGAATAAATTCAGAAAGCTAGCGATAGAGGCGGGTTTTACTGCGGTGGCGGTGGCGGTGGCGGTGGCGAGGAGGAGAAAAAGGCGCCGTTTGAGGATGTGAAGCCCATTTGAGAGAGAAAGTTCGAGTTTTTTTTTTTCTTTCTTTTCTGAAACTCAACACCTCTAAACGACACGTCGTGCGAGTAATTGGTGGAATTACCGGAATAGGATAAGGGTATTTGAGGAAATTAAGAAGTCCACACGAGTGCTTGTTTTCTGCTGGAATTTGTCGCACGTGTGCCGGAGACTCCACGCACGCTTCACTTAACTTCCTTCTCAGGAATCAAAGTGAACCAGGGACTCACTCGCGCTTACGTCTGTCACTCTTCCTTCAATTTCGTTCCCAAATCAGGTAGCTTTCTTCAAATCTCCGTTTGAAATTTTTTTTACTGTGGTTTCCCCGTTTGTTTCCCGAGAAAACCGAGGAAAAAGTATGTCAAAACAAATTTTAGTTTTGCAACGTTAATATTCCTCATATTTATTCTTAATCATTTTAATTATGGTATCCGAAGAATGAAATCGGAAGAAAATTTTTTAGCTTATGTTCCTCTGTTTTCCGATCATTTCTCTGCAACAAAACATCGTCTCTTATGCTGAAAAATTAAACGTTTGTAAATTCTGGGTTTAAACTTTGAATTATTTTTTCTTTAATCATAATTCAAATTGCCTTTTTTAGATTGAATGTCGCATTTTTTACTGTTTGATTGTTGGCATTTTTTTCTTCAATTTGGATTTTTTTTTTAGAGATCTTTGATGCTCAAATTGTTTGTTCATACTATTTTTTAGGTAGTATTTATTAACCTTCACAATTTACTTGGTTTGTAAAAGGTTGGATTGAAAAGATGATCTGCTACTTTCCATTCTTTTCAATTGCTGATTAACATCAAATTTTGATCTTATTGAAATTAATGTTCATTTCTTTTGGTGTTCATTTCTTTTTGGTGGCTTACTATATTGCAGAGCATCAAATCTAGCATGATTTTGTTATGTTCATTAGACTGGTTTCCCAAGCAGCTTTAGGTTTTGTCAGTTTTAAAAATGACCTTATTCAAAGACAACGATCTGATCCTTAAAACACGTTCAAAGTCATAATAATGATTATTTGGCTACAACTTGTGTGTCTGAAAGCTATTTAAGTAATGCTGTTATTTTTTAAGATAAGCTTGTAGTTCATTTTGATGTTCATATTAAAAAAAAGAAGAAAAAGAAGAAAAAGAAGAAACCAGATGACTGTGTAGTCATGCCTCGCTTTTGATCCTACTGTTCAATTAGGTGGCTTTTCATATAGATTGCAGTTGGTATTGAGAAATTTGTTGGTTGTTGGTATTGAGTTAACCTGATATGAAGTTTTTTGTTTTGCCTTCTTCTTTGATTCGGGGTGAAGTTTGATAAAGGAAATATCTTTGATATGGTAGTATTTCTATGCTTACTGACCATCTTAATGTACCATTCGTTAACAAGTTTCCTTTTAGAATGTCAGCCTGTAGAAAAAGGTGCATAAAGATCATTTTAAAATTGAATCAAACACGTGTAAACCTTCCTTGGGATGTACTATAACATAAGAAAATGTTAACCGTATTTAATTTGCCGTGGTATTTTGCATGATTAAATGCATAGTAATATTCTGCAGTTCTACTTTTTGCCCAGGTTTAAAGCTTGTCAACATTTTTCCATGTCACTGCAAGAAGGTCACTTTCTATATCACCATATCCTACCCACAGCATAGTAATCTTTTCTTTGCACTCTGCTGTATCTACAAACAAATAAATAGGAGTTGTTATACCTGTGGTGTCACTTTTCGGGTTCCATAGATTAGTAGAGCTACAAGTGTATGTCAACCATCATCTAGTGAACATAGTAGCCAACTTGTTTAGAGAGCATCCTCCTTTCTTGAACAATTTACGCCCTTTAATGACCAGAAGTAATATCTGTTTTCCTTAATTGTTAGAAACTTTAGATTTTCTATGTTCTTGTAGCCTAAATTCCATCATTCAGATGTATTACACTTAAATTTATTGATTCCATACCCTACTTTTGTCTATTCTCTACAGGAACTTGTCATCAAGTTAAGATTAAGAAATGGAACTAAGCAACGTAAGAGATGCATTTGACCGTGTTGCTAAGAAGCAGAAATTATCATCCTCTAAATCCCAAGAAGTAGTTGATCAAGTTGGCCATGAAATTGAGCAGGCATTGGCAAAAATCAAGGCCATTAATGATCCCTTGTCTCCTGTTGATCTGAAATTGATTCTTACAGAGCTAAAACTCAAGCTCAGTACTGTTGGTCCACTCCACCAGTTAGAAGGACTGCAGAAGGAAAATAATATGAACCTCAGCAAGTACCCTAAACTTCTTGAAAGGTCATTCCATCCTGACATATCCAAGGCGTATAGAAATGTTGACTTTGACTTCCATTTGGTGAATCAGATAGTTGCAAGTCACTTCTACCGGCAAGGCTTGTTTGACCTAGGAGATTGCCTGATAAATGAAGCTGCAGAACCAGAGATGACTGCAATTAGATCTCATTTCTTAGAAATGTATCAAATTCTTGAAGCTTTGAAGGGTAAGAACCTTGAGCCTGCTCTGAACTGGATTACTGCCAATCGTGAGAAGCTGAAGCAAAATGGTTCAAATCTTGAGCTAAAACTTCACAGGCTTCAGTTTGTGGAGATTATTCAGAAAGGAACTAAAGCTGATGCGCTTAGTTATGCCAGAACTTACCTTGTCCCTTTAGCTTCTCTGCACATGAATGAGTTTCAGAAGCTTATGGTTTGCATCATATGGATAGGAAAGCTTAAAAATTGCCCACACGCTGAGCTAATGGCTCCAACACATTGGGAGGAATTTACCGAGGAGCTCATTCAACAATTTTGCAGTCTTGTGGGACAATCCTATCAGAGCCCATTAAGTGTGGCCATAGCAGCTGGTATTGAAGGTTTGCCTACGCTGCTGAAGCTGGCTAATGTAATGGCTGCAAAGAGGCAGGAGTGGCAAGCAATGAAACAGTTACCAGTGCCAGTGGAGTTGGGGAAGGAATTTCAGTATCACTCAGTATTTGTGTGTCCTGTGAGTAGAGATCAAGGCAGCGAAGAGAATCCACCAATGCTGATGCCTTGTCTGCATGTCCTCTGTCAGCAATCCATCATGAAGCTGTCGAAAAGCAGCTCTCGGACATTCAAATGTCCTTACTGTCCAGCAGAGGCTTCAGCTGCACAATGCAGGCAACTCTATTTCTGATGTCCACCAAGATTCTAGAGCAAGTGTCAAGCTGCTTCTTTTTAGTCCCTAAATTACTGCTTTTGAATTTTTTTTTGAGAAGATTGTATATAAATAGAAAGAAATTCTTTGTACATCCATGGTTTAATTTTAGAAGCCAAAACCTACTGATTTGATTGTGAAGTTTTCAACTCTGAGTCTCAAATAAATGGATAAACAGATGTAAACATTTCAACCATCCAAGTTTTTGATCTGTGACAGTGACAAGACAATAACTAAAATAGAAAAGAAAATTTCAATTAAACAAGTAGTTTATTACAATTTACAAGTTCTTGTGCAACCTTAAACTTACAATCTAAGTGTCTTGTGAAAACCCCACCATTCTCTTCAAACCAGGAAACATAACTGAAGAAGATTTGTCATCCTACAAATATTCATCCACCATTTCGTTAACTGACTTTACAGATAATGGATTAAAATTCTCTTCTTTCATCTTTCTCCGTTTCTTATTCACTTCCCCTTCTTTCAATGACAAATACTGGCACAACTCTGAAAACAGCAACTCTTTGCTTTTCTTCATAGCTTCCTCCTTTTGCTCCGAACGGGTATTAATCTTTTCCACAGATATTGCCAAATTTAATGCAAGAGCTCTGTCGCTGAAGTTCTTTTTGGTGCATGAGATGTCGTGGGTCTTGTTCGGTCTGTTGGTGAAAAGACGGTTTCCGAGATTGTCGGAGATTATTCGGGGAAAATTGAAACAAAGGCATTTTCATGGCCATTTTCAAAGGTTGTCGGATAATGAGTTTGGTTTAGATTGTCGGAGAGACGGGAGATTTTGGCGTTTGTTGGATTCTGCAGATTGAAAACGGAAATACTGGAGGAGGAGAAGAACAACATGCTCCAAAAACGATTTACGCCGCCGACAAAACGATTTCGGCATTAAATCAAATTACAATAACATGGGTGTTAAACAACTTCCATATTAGACAGTAACAGTACATGATTGCCTATTGACTTTCGCTGCATACAAGCAATATTCATAACCATGCAAGTAGACTCAAGCAGGCCAAGTTACCCACACCAGGTCATCTGGAGGGAAGAAATGGCACACTGGGGACGATCTGGGCTTGATTTTGAGCAAACGAAAAGAAACATGATCAGGGTCCCATTGAGAGGTATCCATATGGCAAGCAGCTGAAGCTTGCACTCTGTCACCGTTCTCAGCACCTAGTGAAACCTTAAAAAGCCTGGTTTCACTCTTCTGGCTGTGGCAGTAGAATACTGCATAAGGATATGGCAAAGTATGGCATGCAATAATTCTAGAAGTAGGGATCTGTTTAGGCATGCCCAAAATGGTATAGTTTTGAAGAAAGACAGTTGGGTTTTCGAGAAAAGTAGTGGTGAAAACTTCAAGGTGGGCATCCGAGCCAAACACAGAACGGGCAAAGTCGAGCATTGATTCCAGGGAAGTGGCACAAAACCTCGTCTCACCTTTGGGTGGTTCAAGTTCACATTGCTTAAGTGTATATTCCATGGCTTTGGCTTGGTGAGAGTCTTCAGAGAATGAGAAGAACTCAGTAAGTTGTGAGAGTTGTGCTGATGAGAAAGGAATAGAATTGGCTTCCTCTCTGGAGAGTAGCCAAGGAAAGGCTGAAAGATTTTTGCTGGGGAGGTAGATGGCCATTGTTTTGCCAACCTTAAGTTCATCAATCCTGAAGAAAATATTTACTGTAGGGTCCATGTTGGCTAATGCATGAGTTTCGCCATCCATGGCACTGGAAGATCGCTGCAAATAATTTCTGCTCATCATCTTCCGAGCATTACTGGCCTGTGCACACTGTAATCAAAATTGATAGAAGAACAAGTTTCAAAGCAGAGTTTAATGCTGAAATTGAAACTTAATATAAATCAATCAAGCTTATGTTGATTCTTACCATCAAAGCAAGAAAAACAGAAAGGAGAATGCACCAAGAAGCAAAATCAGAACCCATGAACTCTACTTTCTTTTCCTTCTGCTTTCGAAATAAAGAAACAGTACTCAACTAAATTAATCGGATACTTCGGCTAAGCAAAGATGGTATTTTAATGCAATGAGTTATATATTGTGAAATAATGCTCTGGTAACGAATATAATATGTCCCCCAGATAACATCAGAGATATCAAATTTGAGAAATTACAGGTGATGCCTTATTGTCTGGTTTTGGTCAAATTGTTATGCCATTCGTCTTTGTTTGGCTTTTTGGCTCTATGCCTACATGTAAACTCTGCATTCTTAATGGTCAAGGGCGCCGGAGCTGTCGCTCTGGAACGCATTCTGATGTTCAAGTCAGTGATGTGTTCAAGGTGGAGAGGATAAGAGCCATTACACCCTAATCACATGCTTATTAAATTATATAAAAGGCTCAATCATGTTCCTTGGTTCATTGTATCTTGGCAAGAATCAAAAGTAATAGTAAATGAACAAGACAGAATACGGTATAGATTTTCCAGTAGAAGGGTGGATTGTGAACTGACACAAGAAAACAGAATTGGCGAGGTTTGTGGCGGTAGTGGGATGGAATTTCTGCAGAAGAGTTGACTAGGAGCCTGTTGTCCTAGTGCAGAACGTACCCTGTCAGGTACTCAATGAATATATGCATGTTTCAACGAGATTGCAGTATCATATAGCACTGAAATCCTGTTGATTTCTTCATTGCAATGATTAAAGTAGAATCAAAAGCTGGTAACATGCTGTTGAAGTCCAATGGTGGCATATGTCAGCTATCATGAGATATCCAACTTGCAGGCCAGAAGGAGAGGCTGCAATTTTTCTTCAAAGATCTGTCCATTGAAAGAGGGCAACCATAATGCAATGGTAGCTCTAAGTTCAAGCGGAAATAATTTCCTGGTTAATGCAAACGGAAAGTTAGGTACACATAATTCTTTTTCTCCACCTTTAAGAATGCAGGAGATAAATTTTTCTTTGATCTTTGACAATACAAAACTCCCCATGAACACATACCAGCTAATGCCTAACTAATATTTGCATTTCACAAGTTTCAACCCTCTTTCATTTGTCCTACTCCTTTCCACATTAAAATTCTTACCATTTTTTCAATTGTTTATGATGAAGTTGTTACTTATTCTATCTTCTTTGTTTTTTTTTCATTGGTATTTTCTGTCTCGTGACTCTAACAGAAGAATATAGCAACTTCCAGAAATCTATTTCACTAATTGTCAACACAGCTGTAGCATATCTATTCAGAAGAGATTGCTTTACTGTGTGCTTCCTACCTCCAACAGGTACCTAAACCCTGCAACTATGCGTTGAATCCTAGCACACCGTTTTGCACAGTGCATAATATATCATCATCAACCTTACGTGGAGAATGGACATTTTTCTTTTCTTTGCCTAGAGTTGGCAATGTGAATGATTGGCCTCTCTTTTGTTGGGTTCTTATATCACAAAGGGTTGGATATGTGTTTATAAATGTGAAAAAAAACTTTGTGTTTTGAACTAGCATTTGGGGTTGAAAAAGTCTAATAATACTCAACATTGGCATCAAAACTTAAATTATTAACATTTCTATGTATATTACGAGCGAAAAAACGCTCCTCCAAGAGAAAGAGATTGTTAAGGTTTCTACATCAATTGCTTTATAAGTGTGAAGTAAAGTTTTATCCCACGAAAGCCATTAACACTCTTCCGAGGAACTCATGGAAATTAAGTGAACTTTGAAATTTATGAAAACAGGAGGGTTCATGAACTTCTCTTCTTCATTAAAAGTCACAGACTCACAGTGCTTTAAAACTAGTGAAGTAACCGAAAGAAGAAGATTTTTACCTAACTGTTAGGATTAAGATTGAATCATTCTTTAGTATTTTCACTAAGAGTAAGCTATAACTCCTAAGAACTTCTCGCCAATAGTTTCTGTAACTTATTGTTCAAGGTATCAGTTTCAGAGTTTAGGCATTAAATTAAAATGGGTTATTCTCCATTAATTAAGCAAAGTAGAAAGAAAGAAAATATGAAATTCAAAAGCTACAACTAGGCTTATATGTTTGATATGCAAATGAAGTTGACTTTGGCACATCAGGCCAAAGTAGTGATCATTTGCCCAGCCAACCACAGCATAAGCACCCATGTTAAAAATGTAAGAATAGGCCAAAACTATATGAGAAAAAGAAAGATTCTGTGCATGAACCAAATAGAAACAAATTCTTTGATAAGCACAGAATGGACAATTGTATCAAGTTGACTTTGGCTTGGAAAGAGCCAACCTAGAGTTGTCATGGGGGTCTCAGAGTCTATCCAACCTCTTTCAGAATTTGTCCATTTTCAATCCTTTTTCTCACAGTCTGAGCCACTTCTCACAGCACTTAACTTTATTGTTTGGTCTTTGTTGTTGGTCAGCTGATAATCAACAATAGGATCATGCAAAAGTCCATTCTAAGTTTGACATGTTGATTGGTATTAATGAATAATGCTAGTGTTTCGGAATTTTATGAGGAATTAAGGCTGTGTAATCAACCATTTCTTTTATAATGAGAGGTCAACTTTCAACAGAAAATTTTTTAGCTTAGAACTTTTTCGTAGTATGTAATCATGACTTTGCATTGCATCAACCCAAAATGGATTTTCACTTCCTGTGAAGTCATAAACAAGCTTTATTGTGTTAATTAACCTTCAATTCTTCATGTTTTTTCTCTCTTTTTCCTTGTTTAATCTTTTTTAGCTAAGTATCTTCCTGTGAGAGTCAACTCAAGACTAAATGTTCCTGACTTTGTTCTCTACAGATTGATCAATATATGCTGTGCTAGTTGATAATGATGAAAATGACTTGAGCTGTTGCTAGCTGGTATGTCCATGACAAGGACCTTACATCAACTGTTCAGCAGAAACCAAACCTGCTCCAAGCATTAGCCATAAGATGCTGAAGAAATGATCAATTTAATTAAGCCATGGCCATTAATTAAGTCAACCAAACACCAAAAGATAATGTTCCACCGAGAAAACCATTTCTAAATTCCATCTTGCCATCAACTGAGCAACCTTTTTTGTTGTTATGGCATATATTCAGTACTTTGCAAGTAGATCAGACAGCAGATGAGACATTCAGCGGCGTTTTTTTCACAATTTAGTGTACTTTATAAATGCCTCTAATTGCATATTCCGACTTAAAAACGCCTCCTATTCTAGCATCGGTAAACATAAGTACAGATTGCAGTTTTTCCTTCGTTTTGATAATGATGGGGAGATTTACTACTAAACTGATAGGATTGGAGCTTGTCTGTGTTTCACATCTTCAAAAAGTTATAGTACATAATAAAAGAGATCTAAGGTCTGTTATTGCTGTGGTTTTATCAGTTCTCTCACCCTAAAAGATTGAGCATTCTATAAACAAATCTCCATGATAATATTGCTTAAAATATTTCAACTAAGCTGCCATTAAAACGTGTGAGAATATAGCTTAAAATATTGCTTACTGTTTTTTGTCATGTCAAGGCGTGCTGAACTCTTGAAAAAGTTGCCACTGGACTCCGAAACTTGAGGTTGCATAGTACATAAAGGACCCTTGTGATCAAGGAAGGACCACCAACTCTAAAGATCGTTGCAAATTTAATAATATTATATTTTGCAGAGCTTAAGTTGAGCATACTATTTGTTTAGTTGTTAATTTCTTCAATAAACAGTGAAGTAAAATATGATAATCACTTTGTTGTCCTTTGCAAATGGCCTATAAATGGTCGGTCAGTCTTGAGATCAGCCTGCAATACAAAATAGCAATATTTAACTGTGTTTCAACAGCCTACCAAAGACATGAAGAAGACTTCCTTTGCTTTCTTCAGTATCTGCTTTCTTCTCCTGGTAAGCATTATTCACAAGAAATCTTGGTGCATCAACTCTAGTGAAAACCAGCTTCTGTAAGGTTATATTCAATCATAGTTTCAAGAAAAATCGATCACTCATCCGTTAAACTCAAGCCAGCTTATGTTATATTTCTATGAAGTTCTTCAGAATAACCCTTAATCTTTACACTTTGATTTTTTGCTTGGATGTTTAGTTTGCAAACCTCAACCATGCAAGAAAAGAACCTGGGGACTATTGGAAAACTGTAATGAAGGATCAACCCATGCCAGAAGCAATCAAAGGTCTTTTACATCAAGATTCAGCTATGGATTCTGAGACGAAAATGAAGCAGTTTGTCAAGGATTTCGACAGCAGACATAGCCTTATAATATACCACAGCAATCCCGAGAACAAAGAAGAAGATAAGATCAAGGACTTTAAGGATCAGAAACAACATAAATCTGATAAGAAAAACTAGATAGAAAGCTTGAATAAATAGAGGTTTTAAGGTTAATTTGTATGATATATATGTAGCTAGCTAGCAGTGTGCTGTTGGGATTAAATGCTGCAACTTTCTTAGTTATTGTTTCTTGATCTTGGTCTTGAGCTATTTTGATTGTTAAGAGAGATTGCAGAAAGGAGGGCTGAAGATACTAAGAAAAACTTGCTGCTTAATTCTATATGAAGCTAATTCTAGCAAATTGATTCAGTTTTTGTTAAATAAAGTCATCTGCTAGAGACTTTCACTTCAAATTAATTATGAATAGGAAATGAATTGCGAATACAAAAATTTTTAAATATGATACAATTACACAAGATAAAAATAGCATAAATAAAATATATAAAAGTGATACGAATTAAAAGTTTATAAAAATTATTTATGTATAAGATAAAAATTAAAATATAAATTTTATGTTTGGTGTTTCGATACGAATTTTGATACGAAATTTTCGTATTTTATATAATATAAAAATGAATATAAATTTTATACATGAATTACTATATTTATTTGCAAACATAAAATTTAAATCCGAATTTATTGATACTCATCTTTCAAAAAGACTATAAATTAATTTTATCAAATCCGGATATGAATCCTTAATTAGATTGAGAATCAGATCCATTATTATAAATATGAAACCTTTAACATAATTGGATTTTTTAAATTATTCTTTTTTAATAGTAATATATATTTTTTATAACTTCAAATTCTTACTTCCAATCCAAATATTGAGATGTCATGTTCAAAGACAAAAAAAAAATACTCGATAAATTACATTTTTAAACCACCTCAAATCAAAAACATAAAAAAAAAAAAAAAATTAAAGTTATTCATATTTAAAGATAAGAAACCTTAATTTATAAACCCTCTTGAAAAGTTTTTTACTGAAAAATAATTTGCTTTTAAGGTTCTTTTAAATTGTCAAGTAGATATACATTTAATTTAAAAATGTAATTTGTGCTTGTTTACCTAAGACATTAATTGGTTGAAAATAATGTAATAATTTTAGCTTTTTATTTATTTTTTAAATAAGGAGATAAATTACAAAACTTAAATGAAATTTAGGTTTGTAGATTTTTTCTTTCATACACAATTAGTCATCTAATCCTAACAATTAATGGTTAATATAACAAAAGATCCTTTGAATTTTATCAATTTACATTAAATAAAATTTTATATTTTTTTACATTTCCAAATTGGTCAATAGGTTTTTTTTTGTTACAATAAGTAATTAGGTTTTAATTTGTATATAAATCAAAAATTAAAAAATTTAATCTTTTTCTAAACAAAATTTTATTTGGATATAAATTAAAAGATAAATTTTTATTTAAATGTAAAAATATGTAGGATTTACTAATATAATAATAATAATAATAATAATAATAATATAAAATCCTCTAAATGAATGGATCAAGACTTCAGAGACCATGGGCTTTTTGTCATGTTTGGGCCAAATGGGCCATTATTAAAACAAAGCCCAATAAAGTTTCAGAAACTAATAGCGTCCGTCAGATCTACGACGCGTGTATCAGAAACTCCACCGACCTAAAACGAAAGGCTTCACCATATTATAAATAGGCCACCTGTAAAAGGGCGGAGCCGAGTGTTTATCGGCGTGCTTGGTAACGTTTCTTTTCCCTCTCTTCTGTTTCCCTCCTCTTCTTATTTCAAACATACTCTAACCTTAAATTATTGGTTACGATGGAATTGATCGATTTGAACTTTTGTTTAGGTTTGTTTATTACGGAGGCAGAGTTAAGAGTTGGATCCAAATCAAGAAGTCGGTGGCAGTATTTTCTTTTCGGTTGGTAAAGTTTTTTTATGCAATTCTGTTGCTAAATCTAAAGATAGTGTTTCAAACCCTAGGAATGGACTTTCTTTCTTTATTTTTTTTTTTGTAATATTTACTTCAAGAAACTCTAATTTCTTGAACTCAGAAAGGCACTTCTGTGATTTTTGAGGTAATTGATCTGAATTTTTTTGTAGAAAATATTTAAAATAGGACAAATAGGCTATTATAGATATAATTTTTGCACAGCGTTTAATTTATGAAGCTTTTTTTTTTTTGTAAAATTTTTCTTACTATTTGATTAGTTAGTAATAGTCTTATCTTATATGCAGCGAAGTAGAAGGCGTGGCCTAAAAGTTGCATTAGCTGGAATTGACCATTGACAATGATATTTGGGTACTTCATATTTTTATGTTGACTGATGATATATTATGACGATCCTTTCAGATGGGCACTTAATTCTCCTTGATGCTAAATAGCTTGTGAATTGTGATTATATGTGATGTCAAAGTCATTGGAGCAATCAATTAAAACCAAGGTATTGTCTTTGTTTATTACATAAGGATATGGCATCTAATTGCACTTAATTGTTTCTTAGAAATTATGTCGATTAATGGTGCATGTATGTGTGTGTGTGTGTATATATATATATATAGATATGCTTTTTCATTAACAATTCATGTGTTTACTGGTAGATAATGCTAACCATGTCAATGTTGAGTATGTGTCATTCTGCTTTCTTTCTTTCTTTCAAGGTTAGAACAGTTTCTGCTATCTAGCAACTAGCATTTGACTCAAGAGAGCATTTGTTTACACTCAAGCCAGATTTCAAGTTTCTCGGGGTGAGGTTACATTTATTCTTTTACTCTTAAGACGGTTAGTTATACTGTTATTTTTTACATCTTATATTATATAGTGCACATAGTAAAGTAAATCTCTTAGTGCTATGAACAGGGTGTTAAATTGCAAAGGGTGGCTAGTAGTATTGATTTTGTTGGCCTTTATGTAGTAGGGGATGATATATAGCTGAGCCTCTAGCAGGGGATTCACCAATCATCATCGAAATAAGCATTTTAATCTTTTCTGGTTTAATGATCAGAGATTGCTGTGTCTGGATAGTGCTTTTCTGAATTGCATCCTAAACTATTGAACCAGAGCTTTATGCTTGTTTCGGTCCAGTATCTGTCATGCATAGAGGTGAACTAATGTGTATATTTTTAACATGACCAAGATAAATGGAGAAATATAAATGCAACTGCCATGTGGGGATCAAAGCAGAAGGCCAAACTTGCTCTTAAAGAAATCAGTTGACCACTAAAAATGATGGTCTGCACCACCAAGAGAAGAAGTTGTTGATGCTAAGCCCCTTGCAGTTTCTAGAGGAACACCAAGGACAACTGGTCCACAAATCCAATTTCAAAGTTAGTTCTTACATAAATTATTATATCATGTTGAACTTACTTTTAATTGAATTGGGGCACATGAGTGCCTGATAGTAAAACATGAATAGTAGGTTACGTAATGCATATATTCTTATATCATACTGAAGTTACTTTTAGTTGAACTTGGGTATCACCAGTTTGAAAGAGCCAGGTGGTTCATGTGTTGTGACAGTTTGGTTTCTTGTAATGATGGCTGCTAATCCTGTTAGGATACTAACTTTTCTTCTCTTGCTGGTGGAAGTATCAATGAAGAACTGAAGATTGAATTGAGTTTTAAAGGTATTGCTGCTATTTTTCAGTTTGACATCTATTAACCCTTTCTGCTTGATTATTCTGGAAAAGCTACCTTGTCAAAATATCATTCATTCCATATGGCTAGTCCTTATTTTTGAAAGGTGCTTTAGCTTGTAAAGATGATCATTATGTACTTATTCTTATTAAATCAATTGATGTGATAAGACATTTAATTTGTAAACATTGGATTCACCATAATTAATTTGTCAACTTGTGCTACAGTGCAGTTTGGCCAGAGACTGAAAGCCCTGGGAGCAGAAAATTCTAAAGAAATTCTCTTCAGAAATTTCATATACATGTAAGCACACACATGTATGCGATGTTGTCCTATCCTCCTACCCACTCAATTATATGGTGCTTTAGCAGATGAAATAACAAATGTACTTAGAAGGCTCGAGCTTCAAATAAGGTCTTCAATGCTGAGGAGCAGAAGAATATTCTCAAAACCAGTACCTTACAACTGAAATTCTTAGGTCAGAGAACCCAGCGAGGAGGTATTCTCAAAACCAGGAAAAAGGTATATGAACCCCGTCTCTTCTGATTATTCTTTTATGCTAATGTTATCAAAGGCCAGTTGTTTATTCTTCCTTTGTTAAGACAAAAGTCCAACAATTAAAACATTTTATTACTTCAATTATTAATTTGTGATTTATGATTTTCTTTTTGATATTTTAAATATTTATAAAAAAATTTAATTCAAAATTCTAGTTCAAACACAAATAATCAAATTTGAAATCGAGTAAGGGATCGAGCTCTTTTTTTTTACTTGATAAACAAATCTAATTGAATAAGCTTGAATAATTATTTTTATCTCGAGTTAAGCTCGAGTTAAAAAAAAATCGAAATCCTTTCAATTTTGATTTTCTTCCGTCTTTTTCTATAACATATCAGCCAAAGGACATGAATGCAAACTGTCGTGAGAAAGGTTTAAACAAGTTTGGAATGATTAAATTAATTATTCCAAAGAGAAAATGTATGATGATTATGTAAAGAAATGAAACACACGTAGCACACGATAGGAATAAGAATCACTAGACGGCTAAAATAGTTATATAAAGAAAAATTTAATATTCTTAAAACTATGACTATGTAGCTGACTCCTCATTTTGATATCAATAACTAAGTTGAAGAATATATTCACAAAGTAAATAAAAGTAATTGAAGAATAAAGTAACTTTTTTTTACAACTATATTTTAGAAGGACGATAGGATAGTTTTCAGTAAAATTAAAAATAATGAAAAGATTATAAAAGATATATTTCATGTAATAAAATAATAAAAAAAATAAAAATAAAAATATTAATATAAAATTATCAAAAAAAAAAAATCTTATGTGGTGGCTACCAATAAAAGTTTTAGTAGAATGTGTCTACATCTTATTCTAAAATTCCATCCTAACATCATTGGTTTGGTGCATAAATCATAAAAATGGTGTAATTTTGAGTAAATTAATTGTTTGAAGCTTTTCATTTTCGTCACATTTTCAATTTTTTTATTTTTTTTTTATTTCATATGATTGAAAAGACAAGAATTTTTTTAAACAGTAAGCGATTTTTAAATTTCATTTCATGTATTTTTTTTCCTGTTAGTTTGAGTAAGATTATTTACATGAATTTTCCCATTTCGTCCTTTTATTTTTTATGAAAAAAATATTTATGTGAATTTAATGAATTTGTGAAATTTTTTTTATGTAATTACATGTATTTTTATTCGTTTTATGATATGAAATTTATACGAGTCAAAATAGTATTTAGGAAAATAGTGATTTTATTTAAATACTTGAAAGAAAAGCTAAATTCTATTTTTTCTCATCAATTGGTATGATAATTGTTTTTTAATAAGGGAGAGATTGTAAGAGATAAGTGTTTAATTTTGAGTTGAGTCTTTTTTTAAAAAATTGGATGTATTAAGCTCAATTAAATTTCAAAGTCTTATAAAAAAAATCATCATTTTATGTCTTTCGACAAAACTCAAAATCAAAATAATAAAAAGATTCTTTTACCACTAATCAACAATCGTTGTAGGAAAATTTTAATTTGGTATTAGATGCAAATATAAATTTATAAATTTTTATTTAATGTATTGGCTATGTATATATAATATAAATGTTATATATTGAAACTTAATTATAAAATATTGTTTCACTAATAAAAAATTAAAAATATATAAATCTTTAAAAAAAGAAATATTAATAAAATTTTTTATTTATTTTTAAATATTTTCCTAATTTATAACTTTGATCATGGATAGGATAACATTTTATTATTATATCAAATATAAATTCTAAATGTAAAGTAAAAAAAGGAAAAAAAAAGTCGGTCTTAGAAATTGAAACAATAATTAAATAAGTTAGTTTCAATCTGGCGGCATGTGATGAAGAAGGAATCATCCACGTCATCTGAGCTCTTCTTTGTGCAAAGCAGACAATAATAACCTCTTCCCCCCAGCTTTTGGCTTTGTGCCTTTCGTGGCACCCACTTTGTATGCTGCTCCAAAAGATCATCTACAACTCAGATACACCCTTTTTCACTTGCTTTGCCAACCGATCACTGCCACATAACACATGGGGACCCACTTGATCTTCTAATCAAATTACAAGGCTTTTGTTAGAAAAAAAACTAAGCGACCCACCAAGTCTTTCTTAAACGACACGTGGCCAACTTATGTTCCGTTTTGTCTCTTTAGTTGCTTTGCTTATCAGTTCGCAACGCAGTAAAAGCACGCATTTTTTTAGTAATAAGTAAGATTAAAAATAAAAAAGGTTATTTCTATAAATTTATAAGCGTTTCTCAATGAAAAAGAGATGCCCATAAATGCAAAGTTAGTAAAATAATTTAAAAACAAATAAATGAAGAGAAAAGTAGTTTGGAATAAGGAGAGAGAGAGAGGTGAATTCAAGAAGAGATTTTCAGGGCATAGTCGGCAGCCGGAAATTTTTGACGAGAATCATACAAATTCGTTTAGCTTTTTTTCTTTTTGCCCTTCAATTTTTTATGGTGTATAAATTCTAGGGTTATTCTTATGTTTTCATTATAATTTTTTTGTTGCCACCGAACTGTTCAGTTCAGAAGGAGAAGGAGCTGAGTTTATTGTCTATCCCAGGTGAGTTTGTTGTTGTTTTTCTTGGTTTGAATTAAATTTCAGCTATAGAATATCAAAATTTGAGATTCAGCTATGAATTTCTTAGGTTGTGGCAAAAGAGAAATAGTGAAAGAAGGGGCAATGATCATAGGTTTTATTTGAAATAGAGGAGTTTTTATTACTAAGTAGTAATAAAAATTTGAGTGTGAATCTTTTCTTTTTGGTTTATTTTTATCTCAATTCATGATTATTAACTCGGGAGTTTGTGCCTATAGTTTATGATTTTGATAAAGGGTTGTTTATGTTCTTAGCTGCAAACAAGTAAAGTTTCATATTTTCATGTTCTTAGCTGCAAACAAGTAAAGTTTCATATTTTCATGTTATGATGGAGAAAATGGGCAAAAAAAGAAAAGTTACTGCTTTACTCGTTATTGCTTGTCATTATAGAATATTGATGTTTCAACTTTAACTGGGGCAAGGGAACTGCATTTTCAGATTCCGAAGTTGAGTTAAGGTGCCAAGAGAATTTCCTATCTGAGTGCTTGAATGACTCGCTTAAAGAATCTATTCGATGCTGAAACTAATGCTGAACAGCTCGGTCCTGTATCATGCATCAATGTGGAGAATGTTGAAAGGTATTATATTCTCTTCAGCACCACATCTCATGTTTACATCGTGTTTGTTATGCTTAAAGTAAATTTCTGTTCTTGCAGGCTTAATGAGAAGTCGTTCTCAAATGGAGATTTTTTTGTTGGTGATTTTAAAGAAATTCTTCCCCATGGCAAGGGAAAGTACACATGGTCAGATGGCACAGTATACGAGGGTGATTGGGAAGAAGGGAAAATGACAGGCAAAGGACTGTTACTTTGTTCATCGGGAGCAAAATACAATGGTGATATCTCGGGTGGTTACCTTCATGGTTCTGGCGTTTTTACAGCACCTGATGGATCCATTTACGAAGGGCAATGGAGGATGAATATACAGCATGGAGTTGGAAGAAAGAAGTATTCCAATTCGGATGTTTATGAAGGAGAATGGAAGGAAGGAGTACAGGAAGGTAATGGTAGATATTTTTGGAATAATGGAAACAAATATATTGGGAATTGGAAACGTGGGAAAATGCATGGTAGAGGCGCTATGGAATGGGTAAATGGTGATCAGTACAATGGCTGTTGGTTTAATGGCTTAAGACATGGCTCTGGAACTTATCAGTATGCAGATGGGGGATACTATTTTGGAACATGGACCAGGGGCCTCAAGGACGGAAAAGGAATATTCTATCCTTCTGGAAGTAAACATCCCTCTCTAAAGAAGTGTTGTAACTCTCTGGGTTATGATAATGGTCATAAATGTGTGTTATCTCAATTCTCATCTTTAAATTTGGATGAATGCATGGTCAATAAACCAAGTGTTAAGCGTAGTCTTTCTGAGAAGATATCAGTAAGTGGAGTTTTAAGAAGTTCAGGTCGAATGTCGCACAAGACTGCCGAAAATTCTAGACTTTCTGATTCTGGCACAGAATTCCTACGCCATAATTCCTCAGGCACATTTTCCCTTGATTCTGAAGCTGGTCAAAGTGAGGTGCTAGAAAATACTGCTGTAATTTATGAGAGGGAGTACATGCAAGGAGTTATGATTAAAGAGAGAATAAGAGATTATAGTGAATTATCACAGAAATCTGAAAAGCAAACTAAATGTCGTGCCAAAGAAACAAAAAAGAGTTCATGGGGTGGCATTTTCAAAAGCAAAAACAGCTATCATTTGATGCTTAATTTGCAACTTGGTATAAGGTAAAAATGATTTAGATTAAATTTCCTTCCTTTTCTGACATACTTCAAACTCGTCAACTCAACTTAATGGGATATTAATTGATTCAGATTTAGAATTCTGCACGCCTTTTACTTAATCATTTGTGACAGTTTTCTCTTTATACACACACACACACACACACACACACACACACCCCTATACTTATACTGTCTTTGGCTTGATTACATGTTATAAAATGCTTGATTTGAAGTTCACAGGTATACTGTTGGCAAGATAACACCAGTGCCTAAGCGTGAGGTTCGAACAGCTGATTTTGGAGACCGAGCTAGAATTTCTATGTTTTTCCCTAGAAAGGGTTCTCAGTTTACCCCTCCACACAAATCAATTGATTTCTACTGGATGGATTATTGTCCTATGGTTTTCAGGTATTAAAATCTTTTGCACACTGTCTTGTTAGACTTGCGAAAAAAGATTGGCCCCATGCCTTTGATGATTGAATCCTATTGGTGGAGATATATCTTAGGAGCAATCTGAATTGTTATGATTTTAATCATCTGCAAAAAGAATCTTATACTTTGTGCATATTTGTTGCACTCTGTTAAGGAATCTGAGGGAAATGTTCAAGCTAGATGCAGCAGAGTACCTGATGTCCATTTGTGGTGATGATGGTCTGACAGAGATTTCTTCTCCAGGGAAAAGTGGCAGTATCTTCTATCTATCTCATGATGATAAATTTGTGATTAAGACATTGAAAAAATCTGAACTCAAGGTTTGAAGCTTTTCATGCATACTATCTACTCATTGCTATATTTATGTTTCCAATTTTCAAGCATGTTTTATCCAATTATCTATCAATTAAAACATCAATGGGCAAGGAAACCTTAGCAGTTACCTGATTTCAAACAGGATCCGCCATTTATTGTGACAATCTTAAAAATTAAAACCTTTTTCTCTTTTATTCTTTGGTTCTTAGATTGTATAATTTGTTTTTTCATGATTGTAATCATGAGATGACTGCATTAAAGAGTTTACTAATCTTAGGATTGACACTGTCTCAGTTATAAATTTAGTGTCAACATAATTGCCTGAGCTTGGACTAGGCCATTATTTTGTTTCCTAAACTTGCAGAACTGAACTCAGTTCTGATACCGAGAAAATTATAAGATGATTGTTTTTTTGACCAAAACTAGTATATTTTTAATGCACCCTTTTCAATACACACGGACAGCTGCTCTTGGCAAAGCTAATATTTATGATTCCATTGCCTGATGGTCATATTGATGGGGTCTACACCCTGAACTGTGCCTGGAATAAATGGCTAATGCTGTTAACATTTACTTATATTTACATCTAATGTTGGTTTTTGCATGATAGAGTTGGTAGTTTCACTTGGGTTAATGAAGAAAATGTGGGTTAGGAGTTTCCCTTAACTGGTAAAATTTTGCAATTGTTACAAGGACACAGAGAAGACAATAAAGGGTGCAGCTTTAGTTTAGGATGGCATTTGAAAATGAGTCTGTGCAAAAAAGGTGATCTGTCTCAAATAGTTGGCTGAAATTTTACCAAGCCATGTTAATAACATAATTGGTGTTTTACACTGATTTTAAATCTTTCCGCTCCCTGCTCTCTCTGTCTCTGCCAAGAAAACCCCCCACTCCAACCAGTCGCATTTTCATTTTCTTGTCAAATTTGCTTAGTAATATTTCATTGTGTACTCTGCTTCTGATTTAGTTTTATTTTTGAATTTATTAATTTAACCTCTCTTTTTGAAATACTAATATGTTTATATCTGAAGATTTCATGACAACTTTTCTTACTGTAGGCCTATACCCTTATGATTATGTACTCCGTTACATAAGTAATTTTCTTTTTCTGTGTAGGTTTTACTCAAGATGCTGCCTAAATACTACAATCACGTAAAGGAGCATGAAAATACTCTCATAACAAAATTTTTTGGGCTCCACCAGATAACTTTACCTGGCAGAAGAAAGGTATCTGTTAATCCATCTGGCTTAGCTTATATACAGCAATGTGCCTGGCTTATGATTAGTGCTCTGCTTCTAGGTGCGCTTTGTGGTTATGGGGAATATGTTTTGCACAGAACTGCGAATTCATCGTCGTTATGATCTAAAGGGATCAACTCATGGAAGATGTACAGATCAAGATAAAATTCAAGAAAATACTACATTGAAGGATCTTGATCTGTCATATGAATTTCATATGGACAAATCATTGCGGAAATTCCTTTTTCAGTAAGTTCCTCATCTTCATCCTCCGTAACATCACTTATGCATTAGTACTATAATTTTTCTCATAATTGGTAAATTGCAAACAAGCTTTAAGAGAAGGATGTTAAGTGCCTGCCAGTACCCAAGCTAGTAGATTCATTTGCTTATTTGTCCCTAATTGCAAGGTTCAAAGCTAAACAGTAGGTGGCTTCTGTTCTGCATGTATTTCACATTCAATGCTTCTTGCTTGTATCAATGTCATCTCTATTTCAAAATAAATTCAAATCAATGTTTAACTTTCATGCTGGATTTGTTTCCTTCTCTGTTGCTTTTTTAAAAGTTAAAATATTAAAGCTAGCTGTTCGAATCTATCTTAATTAGTATAGCTTGTGGCATGTAAATCATCATGCTTGTCCACTAATGTTGTCTAGTGAAGACATGAAGTCAAGCAATGGAAAAAAATGGTCCCAGTTGCGACCAGAAGCCTGTGCAAAGTTAAATGAAATAACTTTTTGACACTTTATTTTTGCACATTGGATGAGTATAAGCTTCCACGTGGAAATATTCTGCGGCAATAGTTAAAGTGTCCTGTTCCAATTTGAGAATGCTGTTGGAGTGAGCAGCCAAACCTTGTGCTGCATGTAGTTACTCAAGTTCACTGTTTCTCATAGCCCTGATAACTCAGTAATGCTGGAACTCATGTTTTAGACTAAATGGAAAAAGAAGTATGGTTTTCTTTCACATGTTTTTATTTAGGAACTTTGTTTCGGTTGTCCTCTTATCCTTAATGTCCTGCTTTACTTAGGGAATCTATTGATGTTTAGATTATAGGAGTAGATTGAGCTTTTTCCCCTTCTACTCTTATCTAAGGTATTAAGCAATTACATTGGTGCTTCTTAGCATGTTTTACTTACCAAAAACCTATTATATTTACCAGAAAGCATAATGATTTGTCACAACTATAACTCATGTCTGTTTTATTTCTAACAATCTTTCTTTTTGTCTGTATTGCAGCCAAATAGTATGTTTTACTCACGAAAAAACAAAAACCTATTATGCTTACCTGAAAGCATATGATGTCATAACCATAACTCTCTGTCTGTTTTACTTCTAACAATCAGTGTTCCTTTTGTTCCTGCTGCAGCCAAATTGCTCTGGACTGCGCGTTCTTGAAATCTCAACAGATAATTGATTATAGCCTTCTACTGGGTTTACATTTTAGAGCTCCTAAGCAACTAAATGGCCTCCTAGAACCTCCTAACATGATGCCAAATATTGAGAGCTCACCTGCTGGCCAAGGTAGGTGTCTTTCTGATTTAATTATTTTATGTTATTAATCTGTTTGTATGTTATTTACATGATGCTTGGTTTATGAGATGGAATGCAAAGGGTGGGTAGGAAGTAGTTACACCATAAGAATAAAATAACTTGGGAGTGGGAATAGAATGAAATTATACTGTCTGGTCATGAGACAGAGTAGTTGTCCTGGTCCTTTTCCTATATTTGGCCCTCAGGCACTGGAAACTAAGTTGAGGTGCACACTGCAAGAAAATTTACATAATATTTGCAATTGATGTGGTTCTGATTAAACCATTTGTTAGTGCAATGACACTTGGGTGTGGATGACTTAGAAATTGAGATACTATGACTTACATACAAACTGATTGGTAAACTTGTTGAAGAGTGACCTGGAACTAATCCAAGAGAGAGAAAGAAAATATGATAATACATGAATGTGATCTCCATTTTGGACTCTTGGAATGACTTTTTTTTTTTTATCTTGCAACTGATTTTGTGAGGTAATGTATTATGGGTGTGCACTTCCAATAAAGCTTTTTCAGTTCAAATTTTATCTTGCTTTTCTGGGGATACTTCTGTCTTCTGTTTTGGTTTCCTTTGTTTTCATGTTATTAATTTATCGAATAGTATGCAGCTTATGTTCTGCTTTCACTAGGTCTGACCACTGAAGGAGAAGTGTTGTTTCCTTCAAAAGGCTTGCTGCTGCTGGCTCATGAACCCAGCTCCGTAAACACTGAACCAGGTCCTCACATCAGAGGAAGCGCGTTAAGAGCTTTCTCTCTGGGTGACAAGGAAGTTGATGTTTTGGTGCCCGGTACTGGAAGGTAGCTGCTTTCATTCTCATTCTTTCTGCGCATAGGGTTGAAATTTTTTATCTCCAACATCATACAACACTAATAGGCCTAATACTTGTTGATTATTTCCTTCTTTGCCATTAGTTAGCAAACCCTAATATTTTTATAAGCTTGCGTGTTCCTGGAGTGAGTTCTGTTTGTATCGCTAATAGAACATATTACCTTTTGCTACACTTACCATAAAATATTTCTGAATATGGAGATTTTTCATTGTAAAGCTATCGTTGATGGTCATTTGGTCATTCGGCGCGACCGCTTTTGACTCAGGTTACGGGTGCAATTAGGAGTAAACATGCCAGCACAGGCTATTCACAAGCTTTCACAGGAGGAGGCTAATTCAGCCGAAGTTGAACTTTTTGAGGTTTATGATGTGATTCTCTATATGGGAATAATTGATATTTTACAGGAATACAATGCAAAGAAAAAGGCCGAGCATGCATGCAAATCAGTTAAATTTGACCCCTCGTCAATATCAGTTGTTGAACCCGAGCTGTATGCTAAACGTTTCACCGATTTCTTGCAACAAAAGGTTTTCCCTGAACAACCATGACTGAAAAACTGTTTATATTTCTGTTTTTACCATTGCTTCACAATTTCATTTTTGGTCCCTTCTTTTGTACTTTTTCTCACTTTGACGCAATTGTTTTTACAGTCATTTACTGTACAGTGATTACTCTCTCTACCTGTTGTTAACGTTTTTGTGTACTGTAAAGTGATATTGAGCATACCTAATAGGTGCAATGAAGTTTTCTTCTGATTTATCTGTGGTTAATGTTTTTGTTTAGTTTGAAGTGTATCTATAAAAATTACTGTAAAAATTATTTAATTATTATGTCTTATGGATTGGTAACTTTTCAGTTTCATTATCTGTGATTGTGTTGGGTGTTGTTGGGTCTTCTCACTCAAAAGCTAACTTGAAAAATGAGGTTCACAACTGATGTAGAATAATATCAACAATCTCTCAATTTTGCACATTGAGTTTTTAGCGAGCGGCGCAACTTAGATTATAATATCATTGTTGAATATTATTGGATTTTTTCAGCCTAAAAACTAATTCAATAAGTGGCGGGGTTTTTTTTTTCACCTCAATAGTTGAGATTGTACTAAGTTCTTTAATCTTTTCCGCATTTATGTACAATATAACTTCATTGTATTCTTAAATCCTGAGTGCATGCACCGTGCTTGACAATGCTTGTCGCTTCAAGTAACTGAAAAATACATCTTGAACAATATTCAGCATCTTCTAGCAGGCAAGATTCTCTATAAGTTCTGCAGCAAGCATTAGCTATTTGGAAAGTTCCTGTTCTTGTAAGCCTGTTAAGGTAAATAGATTTGACAATTATAGAAACAATATGAAAAAAAAAAAGAATAAAAGTTATAAAGATAACATGAGTTATAAATCGATAAAAATTATATACTAACATGAAAATACTAATAAAGAAGTTAAAAAGTTAGTGTGTAATGTATTGATATAAATTTAAACATAAAATTTTCTTATTTTATACTATACAGATATAATCTTACATTAGAGGAAGTTGAGTTGCCAGATCTACATGCTACTAGGCGTTTTGCAAGAGCTCAAGCGCAATCTTCACGCATCCCTGCAGATCGACCACTGCTTATCGGGGGTGACTGAATCATCCGAGCCAAAGTACCAGGTTTCTGTACTTAAAATGCCTGAAATGCTTCCTGCTATTAGAGTACTGAGCAGTGCTATTGAGTGCAGATAACTCTTTCTTTTGTTTTTATATCGTAATTTGGATATACATACGAATTATTCAAACTCGACTCAAAAATAAAATTATGAAGTGCAGTGTAGATAGCTTATTTTGTTACTAAATCCAATTTCCGGACCATTGATATATAATAAACAGAAAGTAAAGATCTTAGCAACACTCGAATTAATATAAGAACAGCACTTATTCAAGAAAAAGAGACTTCGAGGACTGTCCTTTTCTTTCTCCCACATGTTTTCCATCTGTTAACAAGAAGCAATGTCAGAATCAATCAAGCCAGTAGCTTGTACGGGGTTCTAGCTTAACATTTCAACTTGAAGAAAAAGAAAAGGTTAGCAATTTGACAATACACTGTATTGTATTTGATCAAACATTGATTCCTCCATAAATTTAACAGCAATTGTAATAAATGTTTTCCATTGCTGATCAGTGTTTGTTTGTTGCATGGAAATCAGAAACAAAATTAATGAGAATCACTTGTCACTCACTAACATAGGAGCTAGTGCATTAACAGGGACAAAGGCTTTACATGCCTTAACTCTCACATATACAAATTTCTGACCCCCTCTGTACCACTATTCTTCAATGCAAAATACTACTTTCTTTGACTTTTCTGTCTATGGATTTATGAAAAACACGTGTCAAATGTTCATATGCTAAAAAATATTGTATATAAATTCAGTAGATTTGAAATCCAAATCTCTCTTTCTTATCGATTATTAGATGAGTTCACATTCTATAATTAAGTAGAATGAAAGCACCGACCACCATAGAAGTGAGCGTAAGTAATGTGGGGCGGCTTGGGCAGATAGCCAATATTCCAGAACAAAGCACGGCAGCCACACGCAATTATCAAATTACCTCATCGATGGCCTGTCGGCATTGCAATCTAGGAACATAAAGCTTTACATAATTTTTTTTTTTTTTAAGTAAATTTGACAATCTCAAACACGACATGATAATTTGACACAAAAACAATATGAATAAAAAATAAAAAAATAATATAAATTAAATGTGATAAAAATTTATATATGAATATGATAAAAGATAAATTTGTATTTAATATATCGATATAAATTTTGTTACATGTCAACCCTAAAAATTCAAGAATCTTCATTGGAGAAAAGACAATAAGCAAGCTGGAACTATGGCCGCTCATCATATAAAATTTTCGGGATATATATATATCATCATACAATTTTTCTAGGTCGAGAGCAGATTTGTTGGGATTTTCGTTCATGATTTTGGAGAGCGTCGGTTCCACCTCTGGTGTTCCTGGAAGAGATTATGTGAATTGGCGAATAATCTAGAATTGTGAACTTCCCTGCACTTGAGATGCCTCTTGTGCTTGGTGCTCTTAAGAAATGATTACCAGGTTGGGAGTTTGGTTTTGTGAGTTGATATAAGAAGAGAATTTTATTTCCTTAATTTTTTCTTCTCTTTTTCTCTCGTTTCTCTCTTATTTCGAGAGGCATTTTTTTCGATTCTAAAGTAACTTTCTACTGAGAAAATAAAAAGCACTTAAAATTATTTATCATTTAGCAAAAATTTGTTTGAATGATATATTTTGTACATTTTGCTGTAAAATTTCTTTTCTAAATTTGCAATTGATATGCCAAAAAAAAAAAAAAATCGACAATTTTTATATGAAAAAACAATTGATAAAATTTCTTTCTTCTATTGAGTACATTTCAATGTTTGGAAATATACTAAACTATACATTCTTTTTCATTTTTACACTATTTGAGGATTTTGCCGTATCTTATGTCAAAAGCATCAGTCTTTACAGTTTTAGAGGCACATCTGCTATTGTAAATAGGGTAATTCCTTGATTTCCCATGGCTAAACAACCAAGAAAAGACAGATTTTTTTGTTTCTGATTAAAATTTGAAATTAATTTTACCACCTAAAGTAAAAAAGATGCCATACAAATTATTAGCCAGCGCAAGGCCAACAATATTTTCATAAGTCTTTTTGTGTTCTGCTCAACGTTCAGTCTATCTTGGATATTTTCATGGCACTATGAATGCGAGGAAAATCCAACAACAAAATGCCCACAAGTTGTAATACGATTCAAGTCCGAGTGTTGGGAAAATTTTGAAAGCTCCAAGATAATCACATGCCAATGCTCTTTTAGCATAGGCCCAATATATAATCACATCATGCAACAATTATTTCAATTTATTGACTTGGACCAAAGTGAAGGAGAAACAAAACAAAGTAGCAAATAGATGAATATAGATTCTCTTTTCACTATTGAATCGGCCTAAGATAATAAAAATGACCATTATGGTATCTTTCTTCGGTGAGTCAAATAACTCAAGCAACAAGAAATCAAAAGTTTTTTCGTAACCCAAAAGTTGACATAAAAAGAATCTTCGGTGCCTCGAAAGATTTAGGATAAAAAAAATCAAAAAATTTTTTGTGACTCGAAAACTGACATAAAAATAATATTCGGTGTCTCAAAGACTTGAGAGATAAAAAAAACCCTAAATCTTTCAATACCTAAAAATTAACATAAAAAGCATCTGCTAGAGTAAAAATTATTATTACTACGGTAATAGGTGGCTCAAAAACCTAAAGTTGTAAAAAGTAAAGATCTCATATAAACTCATTCCTCAATAGTGTGTTTGTAATAATTTAGGGTCGGTGCCTCAATAGTGTTATGTAAAGGAACCACTATATAAGAGATTCTCAATTTATTTGTAGATATTAAACTTTCGTTTAGAAAAATGGCATTCATATATATATATATATATATATATATATATATATATAACAAAAATAGCTTACATACACAAACATGCATGCACACATACATGTGAGGGTGAAGTTTTGGACACAATGTGTGCTATGGGAAATTTTTGGGTATGTGATGTTCAAAATTTCAAGACCCCTTGAAAGCTTACACTGATGTTTCGACAGTACCTTTTTAGCTTGTCTTCTTACTACAAACTACTTGATCCCTTGTAAGAAGAAGTATAAAAAAACAAAATGTCTAATTGGGAAGGATAAATTATTATTATTATTATTAAAATGATATTATTACAAATATGTAATAAATGTATTGTCCACGTAAAACTCTTTTCTAAAACAAACCCTATAATATTAATTAAGACTTAACTAAGACCATGGATTTGTGTGTGGGAGAGAGAATCTATCATGAGAAATGGAAAACAGACATGGTCAACACAAAAAGAGGCAGCAAAAATAAGTCAATGGCATCTTCTGATCTTTGTTTGTTGGCATTTTTGACAAGTGGGTCAAAAGGATTCCATGCAAAACTTAGAGCTCAGAGAAGACAGAAACTCAAGACTCTTAAGAGAGAGAGAAAATTAATTACTACCAATTTTTAGCAAAATCATTGCCTGAAACTGAACAACAGCTCATGACTTGGACAGAAACAGATCCGAGGAAGTGTTTGGTTGACGGGAATGAAGCCTGGTCCGAGATCATATAGGGCTATAAGTATCCAGAAACTTTCCCAAAAGAGAAAATCCAAGAAAATTTCATGGAAAAATAAAGATCAACCTAGATGACCTCGAGCCAAACAACATTCCCATCAACCTTGTCTCCTTTCATTTCTCTCTTTCAACTTCTCAAAAGCCTGAGGATCGTAGAGCCGTAAAATGAAGATGTTTGAGGGGAATGAAGCCTGGTCCGATACCTTCACTTCGATCACTTCAAAGCTCAAAGCCCCTGCATCGAGCCAGCCAACATTCCTCTCAAAGACAAACCATTTCCATCGACTTACTTGCTTAAAAAGAAAACCCTAGAAGATTCTTCAATAATCAACAACCCCAGACAGAAAATTTGAGAGAAAATGAGGAAAACAGAAAGAAAAAAGGGCAAAAAAACAGAACTTAGCCAGCCCTTTTTTTCACCTTGAAAAAAACCCTAGCCTACTTGGATTTATAGAGAGAAAGGTTAACATCTCCTTTGATGACATGACATCCCCCAAACACTTAAAAAAAAAGCTCACACTTCTCATTCAGCGCGTATCTCCACGCCCTCATCAAGTGTCAAACATATACCTAGACCAATCTTATGATATATATATATATATATATATATATATATATATATATGTATGTATGTATGTATTTATGTATGTATGTATGTATGTATGTATGATTTGATTTGATTGAGTTTGTTGGTGTTAATTAGGTTAGTGACAAAAAGCAGTACAAACCCTAGACATTTGATTAGGAAATTGATGCTGTTTCAAAAGGAAACAAACAAAATTAATCAAGGATTTAATTTTATGTTGTCTGTCACAGGCTGTTTTGGAGCATGAGTTTCTTAAAATATGGCACTGCTCTTTCCAATGTAAGACTACTCACATGATTATTAATTAGTTGCCACTTAAATAATTTTTCTTTACAAAAAAATGTTCAAAATTTGTGCCCATATCCAGCCTGATTTTACATGATTTTATTTTATTATTTTCTTTTATTATATATTTATTTTTAATTTAAAGAAATCAATTCTTACAGTATTTTGAATTTTTTTAAAAAAAGGCATATATCAATCAATGAACTACATACTCAATATCTTTTACTATCTTAATTTATATATCTGCAAGTGTGAATATGTGTACTAATCCCGTCAATAAAATTTAAAATTTTCATTCATTATAATAATATGAGATTATATATATTATATTTATATTTTATGCACTGTCTATGAATCATAATATGCTATTCCATTAATCATAAATTTTAAAATAAAGATTATTAAATTTATTAATTTATGATATATTATGATATGATTCAATAAACAGTGTATAGGATTTATTTACTAAACATTATCAAATACAAGCCCATATATGTTTATAAGAAGAATCCTTCAACATTACTCTATAGTAATTGACAATATATAGTACAATGAAGAAAGAGGGAAACTGAAATTTGAATCTAATCTTTTTTTTTAAGAAGATAATAACAATTAAGACAAACTTTGATTATTATATTAATTAATTTTTCTTTCCAATGACTAAACCCTAAACTTTCAATTATAATTTACTTTAAATTATGATTTGTTATGAAAGTAGATGACACTATCAAATATTTTAATATTATTCTTTTCACTATCAAAATTGGTAAATTTTTTTAGAATAATACATTAATGTCTAACAAACTAATGTAGGAACTATTGCTAGCTAAGGTTTCAATTTTCAATTGAAGTTGCAAGTATACTTAAAAGTACTGTGGTATAAATAAATCTTTGGGTTCTTTCTTGAACAAGTAGGTTAAAATTTTTTTTTTCTGATTAAGAAAAGTTGGTTGAGATTATATTAACATGTGAATGATTGCTAACTAATGGAACGAATATTTTTGTTAATATAATATTCCGAAACTATGATAGTCAAATGTAATTTAAAAAATTATGATTTTAATTAAAATAATCACTTAAATTAAATCTACATAATTACAAAATATCACATTAACAATTTGCATGAAATGGCATGGCTTGTTTATGCAACCCAAAATTTGATTGAAATCTTATGGGAATGCATTTGTCCATTATGTTTTCTCATTCATGATCCATGTAATAGTTTGATTGTGTAGAGTTGACTATTTTTATTTTTATAATTAAAAAGTAGAAATTAAAATTGTTAGAACTCGAATTCAAGGTTTTACGATATTTTACCATTTTTCTTTAAATTCTAAATAAAAAAATTAATTAAATATTTTTTTAAAATCTTTAGATATAACATCCATTCAAGTAAAATAAAAAATAAAATTTTGATTTGGGTTTTACTTTTATATATAAATACACACACGAGAAATATCTCTTAACGTTCATAATTTATATTATATTTAAAAAAATGATTATTGGGTATTTACAGATATGGATTAAAATATAAAGTATTATATAATTTAAATATCAGTTTAAGTGATATTAATTTTTTTTTTATTTTTTTAGTGGAATTGGTATCGTAATCACCATGCAAGTAGGATAGGTAGGGATAGGTTTAGAAAGAGAAGTCCGAGGCAATTTATTTCTATTTTCATCATTACCTTATTATTGGACTTTCAAAAGTGAAACAATCAAACAAGTACTTTTTTTTAGTTCCCTGAGTTTGTGACTTTTCTATCTCTGCATTCATTTCTACTTTGTACGGTTAACTCCAAAGTTGCCAAGCACAGATAATATTTACCTTTTTTACATTTTTGTACTATTTCCATTCATTTTTTTTTAAATGAACTGAATTTTTCGATGAATACTTAATTTTTTTTAATTTATTAAATGTATTATAATGATTCTACACTAAATTAAGAGAACAAAAAAAGTTTTGAATGGAATTGTTTTTTTCATTTTTTTCTCAATCACATATTTTATTAATTTTTTAATATTCAACAAATTCAAATCATCCTAATTAGACAGTTTTGGAAAAGTAATAGGATCCAAAAAAACCTTCAAAAAAAAAATTAGTTTAGTAATTGATCTCATATTTTTTTCATAATTAATTGAATCTTTATATTTCAATTTTTACTCAATTGGACTGTTTTTCAATTTTTCTTAGTAAATATCGTGATTAAAAATTAAAATCTAAGAGTTTAATTGTGCAAAAATTTAAATGTAAAGGTTTAATTGAGTGAAAATTAAAATGTAAAGGTTCAATTGAGTGAAAACTAAAAATATAAGAACTCAGTTGATTGTGAAAAAATATAAAGACTCAATTGCTAAATCATTTTTTCTCGAGAGCTTTCTTACTTTTTATCCTTTTGGAAAACATTGTCAACACTTTTTAAGTAAAATATTAGATTTTGTCCAAAACCATAATAATTAAAAATGTAATCGAATCGAATCGAGATGAATCATTATTAAATTTGAGTTCAGCTCAATTTAAACAGTTAAAACTTAAACTTGACTCCATAAAATATTTGAGTTACTTAAATTTAATTTGATAGATTAGAGTTCAATAAAATAAATCTTATTTATTAATTTTTAGACATAGATTATGAGATTAAATTAATAATAAAATATTAAAAATAATTACTAAAAAATTAACTAGATTCATGAACGGCTCAATTAAATAAAAATTACATGGAGATTTTTAGGGGGGGTTGGGGAGGAAGAGAGAGAGAGAAGATGTTTAACGGTGGAAGTAAAATTTGCCCGTTTACTAGAAATGGGGCGGGTGTCAGCGTCATGGAAGAGGGAAAGAAATAGCCCGAGTAACGAGGAACCGAATTTAATCGCCGACGTCGACGCTTCAAAATATTTCCACTCTCTCTATCGTCACGCTCTCTCCACGGCACGTGTTCAACAATATTCATTTCTGTTTTCATTTTTTGAAGATAAATTATGTATAGCCTAAGATTTCTTCTGTCAAAAAATAAATAAATAAATGTTAAAAACTTTTATAAAACCAATGAACAAATTGGAGAGCGCGTGGAAAGGGATTGGGAAGAAATTAATAAGATGATCGACGAAAACCCGAGTTAAAAAAAAAAAACTTTGTCATTTGTGTGGGAAAATGGGAAGAAGATGGACGGCTGAGATTCGCCCAAATCGTACTCTGGGGTAAGACCTAACTCCGTCTAGCCCTCCACGTGCTTGCATTAAATGCACCCTCACGTACAGTCACTTTTTTTTTTATTTTTTAAAACTCATATTAACCTTTTGTTTTTTTCTGTGTAGGCCACCACCAAGGAGGAATCGGGAGACCACACCACGTTGGTGTCCTGATAACCTGACATTCGGAACACGTGGTATCTTAACATTCGCTGTTTCTTTCGTATACGGACCCCACTTTGGCAATTATGCGTTAATGATGATGATAGATGTGAGAGAGATTAAAATAAGATGTGTCAGTCAGATTTGACAGTGTCACCAGCTGGTCAGACGACGAGAGTGCCGTATGCTACATTGTATTTGTGTGTTTGAATCACTGAGTTGACTCAACTCTCCCATGGAATGTCGACTATTTACTTGCTTCTTTATTTCGCTGGTTCGCATATTTCCCGCCTATTTCGTGATTTCAGTCATTCTTCGATTCCAATGCCATCGTCTGTGAGACTGCGACTGTCTGTATTTACAGTTTGGGTCCTACTCATTTTAATGTCTACCTTTTTTGTTGATCTCAATTTATTTCTAACATAGACAGACATTGTTTACTAAATTGAATTTTTAATCTAAAATTATTTACTATTTTACTGTTCTTTCCCACCAACTTTTCACGTTCAAATGTTTTTTTTTTTAATTTTTTATTTCACATGTCTCGATTATAAAATTGAATTCATATTTTATATATTAAAAATAAATAAAATTAAGTTCATTTAATATATTTATTTATTTACTTAGAGAGAAATGAATTCATGAAAAATCTCATAATTTGTCATTTAATCTAATATTTCTTTAATTACATTATTTAATTTTTAAAAAAAAATCAACTACTAAATTAAATATGAGATTATTTTATACACACACGTTTGTTTGTGATTGTGTGTGAAGACAATAAAACTTCAAATTGGTCATTGAATTCAAGACTACGACTGTTTAGCATGAGAATCCTCAACAGTAATGTTCTATATATTTTAGCTTCGAAATGTTGAAACAAGAAGAAAACAGGTGAAGCAAGAAAATGACATTACTCGTATATAAATATATATTATATATTCAGATTCTTCCCCTTCCCGAGCCACTCTAAAGTAACCTCGAATTCAGATTCACTGCTCAAATCAGAAACGCAATATCACAGTAAAAAGGGTGCTTGGACCCTTTGTAAACACGGTCAAATTGAACAGTGAATCAGCTCCATCCCCACGCTCTCCGAAGCAACCATGGTTGACCTGTGTGAGACATGTGCATGGGCTTGTGTGGACTTGGGCGCCTATCTACCTTCGATGGGTTTGGGCTTTGGACTCATTAAGTTCGCCAATCTAAAGCTTCATTATTTACGTGTAAACTTGATAAAATATTTTTAATATATTTTTTAACATAGATCGAACCCAACTCAAACCTTGTACTGAATTATTTTAACTCAGACTCGTTTACATCCTAATCAAAAAGGTGTGTAGCATTTGCAGATTGCAATCTAATCCCCTATCTTTCCTACAGGCTACAGCATACAAGTTGGGGCCCCAAGTGTAGCAATGTATAGCAAGCGGAATAGATTTCAACTTCAAAACTGAACTGACAATTATAGTAGGATCCACAAAACATAAATGCAAGTTCAGCACAAATTTTAGAAGGACTTGGACCAACTTCTTCAAACAATCATTTTGAGCCAAGCCCAAAGGATAACTTTGGTCGCAATTTGTTCTTTCCCAATAATTTCATCTGATTTAAACGTTCTTCCTCCTCCTGCTGCTTTTTCCTCTTCATGGCCTCTTCCTTTTGTCTTTGAAGCCTTTCTAGTTCCCGGTAACGTTCCTCTTCTCTCCGCTGCTGTTCCAGTGCTTCCCTTCTCTGAGATTCTTCCACCCTCTTTCGGTTCTCTTCAAGCATCTTTTCCAACTCTTCTTTCTCCTTTCGAGCTTGCTCCTGTATAACAATATCAGTCAAGGTAGATTATAAAATGGAAGGAACACAACCAGAATTCTATGGAGCAACTGAGGGTTTACTGATCAGACAACTTCAGCAATACATGATAAATCCGGTGGGTTAACTAGAGCTTCAGCTCATCTGGCACGTTTTTTGCATTTCACACACAATGTATCAAATATTAAGTATGATTGCGCCATTCCCCATTGCGGAAGAAACAAAAATTGGAACAAACACCAATAGACAAGTATTCACATGACTATTGCCTTTAGATAATTACCTCTTTTTGCCTAGCCTCAAGAAGAGCAGCTTCCTTTTCTTTTTCAAGTTGAGCTGCAACTTCAGCATTATGTCTTCTCCTACCCTCCTCTAATCGCTTCTGAATTTCCTGCTTGATTTCCTCAGAGTTCAATATCTCTTCAACTTTTTTCTGAATTGCATCTTCCACTCTCTTAGCAGTCTCTTCTTCTATCAGTTTCAATTCTGCTTCATGTTGACGCCTGGAAAAGAAAAGAAATGTCAAGCAGGAAAATGATATAGATGCATTTGGGGAAATAATCTGCAAGTTTACAATACAGATGTCTTTCCAAACCAGACAACAGTACATAAAAAGCAGCTGACAAGTCATGTTCCTTTTTCTTTCTCTCACCATCTTTCTTGATGCACTATGTAACTATAAAAATGGGCAGACTAACCTTCATGACGACAAAGGCACTAAAATAAGCTATGCTTTTAAGGCATACCTCTAATCGAACCTGATCCAAACAAAAGAGTTTCAAAACTGGTGAACAGTAGATAAACGTGCATCCAATCAGATCATCAATTATAACAAGTTGAATTATAGCAGTATCTTCCTTCAGAAAATCCTGTGGAGAAGAATGTCAAGTAACTTGATGCAATTTTATAACTTATCACCGTAATACTTCAAACCTTGCACTAAAATGCATTTTGACAAGAGATTGAATCTCTTTATAGACATGATCATATTTTTATGGATGGTGAATAATAATGGTTCAACTAAAAATGTTTAGTCAGAATGGCTATCACCGTAAATAACAAAACCAACAGAGTTAAGACGCTAGGACAACACAGACATTTCTCTCTTTGTTCTCTACAAAGCTAAGCAAATAAATCTCTCTCTCTCTCTCTCTCTCTCACCAGTCTTTGTCTTTGCATACTTCTGTGGATGCAAAATTGCGTGAAATGTACAATTAAAGCCCATCAACTCAGCTTGGTAAAATGCAATATAATAAAAGAGGTAAGGAAAAGGGACTTTGTATACATGCAACTGAATGCTTTTTGCCCATCAAAACTAAAATTAAAGCCTGGAAAAGAGTTCTGGTTTTCACAAGACCAGACAACGCACAAGGAATCCTTCTTTCATGTCTCCCATATGATTTATGGTTATATACCATCCAAGTAAACCAAATATCATATTGTTATGATAAATACTTTCTAATAATACATCAGCTTCCACTACATCCAAAGTGCTTTGACTCCGTCGCTCAATGTAATTGTGAGCTAAATATCAATAAACTTGGAAAAATGTAGCAAAAAAATTAAGAAGACTGGATAAAATTCAAGAAGATCTCAAAGAACACTGAAATGAAAAATAAATATTGTCTGCACAAAGATGAGAATATTTTATATACCTTTTCCTCTCTTCCTCTTCTTTTTTCAATTTCTCACTAGCATTTTTGCGCTCTATTGACCCAAGACTTGGGCTAGATGATTTATGAGTAGGAGACAATGAAGAACTCCTACTTCTTTGCCTCTTATAACGCTTCGGAGTTGGGGAACGACTTTTATGACGCCTTGCAGTTGGAGAACGACTTTTGCGACGACGTGGACTAATAGAACGACTCTTCCTTCTGTAAAGCAACACAAATTATTGAGCAATGGCTATAGACTTTGGGCATCACTAGCAACACGAACTAAGAACGCAGACAGCTCACCATCTAGCAGAATAAATATAAAAGCATATACAGTTACCTCATACATTGTTAAGATAAGCATTGAGCTCCATCATTTATGACACGAAGAAGATAATGTCACATTCAAGCAACGAAAGGAACCCATCGGCACCCATCACCTGCTCACTTTCCATCACAAGTGATGGGAAGAAACTGTATCTTTAATGTTCTAACGAAGGGCATGCTTCCTATCACTCTCATATAATTCTCTATATTTTGCTCCAATTGTATTTGTATTTAGCATATTTCCATTTTCCAAGCAAAAGGTAACTTCCTCACATATCTGATGCCCACTGAGATGTTGATAATTTCATAGAAGATGTCGAACAATACACCATCAAACTTTATTGGGATAATTCAGCTACACTTCTTTATCAGAATGGTGGTCATTAAACATAAATCTATAATCCTGAAGGTGCTCAAGGAAGTCAGGCAGTGATGCCATCCAAATAGAAAAGTATCACACACAAACAGCAAACCAAAAAGTTCAACTGCAATGCAAAAGCGAAACTGAAAGCACGGACTACAAAATGCCAACACCGCGTCCTCAACTGCAGATGCACCTTCAATTCGGCAAATTCAACTAGTCTAATTGCCTCCCCTTACCAGATTCTTGGCTAGGATCCAATTCTAAAAAAGGAATCATAATTGTAAACAGAAAGCAAACTAAATAGTCTTTCCAGTAAAGTCGATGGAACACCAAAAGATATACAAATAAGCATAGGCTGCGTACAGATAAACTTGAAGAATTCGTATTTCCAAACCGCAAGAAAAATTCCAGAGTTCCCAACCTTTCTTACAATATTCCTTATAGTATCTTGTAGGTTAACAAAATTAACATAAATAGCATAAATTTAAACGGGGTCACCTGCTATATGAATAAGATGAATATGGCGACCGGCTTCTGTCCCTTCGGCTCCTCCTTCCATACCTATGCCCTACAGGAGAAGGCGAATGTCTACGCCTATAAGAGGGCGAGCGAGATCGTGATCTTGACAAGTCTCGAGGCATCTGCTATCAGTCAATCAACTCAACGTTCTGAAATATATCCGTTTGTGCAAATCACAATGAATATATCAAACGTTTCTCCTGCAAAATTAAAATATCTATTTCTAAGTCAATACATTAAATTACATAAAAGGATTTTTTTTTAAAAAAAAAAAATTCAGATTAATCCTTAATCAAATTGACCTGAAAATTCAATATTATAGAGCTGAAAAGTAAAAATATCAGCTTAATAGACGAGATATTGCTTTTCGAGATTCCTTTCCTGTTTTCCCGGATTTTCTAGTTAAACAAACAAAAGGAAAAGAAAGCCGATAAATTTAATCCAATAGAAGAAACCCTAGAGCAGGCGCACCAGCGGACGAATATCAAAGATCTGAAGAAGTCACGCTTCGCATGAAATTGATCAATAAAAAAAAAAAAAAAAAACCCTAAAACATATACCAAATCAAAACCGAACCCTAAAGTGGGGAAATTAGACGAACGTCATGCGCACAAGGCCAAAAATAGAGAGCGAATTTACTGATTAATACTATTAAATTTATTAAACAAATTAAAGGAATGAGAATTTCGTACCAGAAATTTGGTAAAATTTGATGAAATCAACAAAAGAAAAAAAATTATCTTTGCCTATTTGCATCTAAGCTCATATGGGAAAGGTTCTGCGCCTGCCCTTTAATAGCCTTTAGATTTACGGGGATACAATTAACGAAATTTTCTTTTTTTTTTTTTATGTACATTTATCCGAAAAGCGAAATAAAATCTTATTAAGACATGTCCAGATGTTGACGTGGAAAGATCTTAGTGGAGGAATGCGAACGTGGTCAATAGTCGTGGACGTTGAAAAATGTTGACAATGAAAATTTTACATTTTTTTTGAATTATTGATATAGAAAATAAAATCTTAGAATTAAAATGGTTAACTATTATTATTTTTTTAATTAGAATTCGTCACTAATATTAGATATAAAAAATTAAAAATAAAATAAGACGTACAGAGATATTATAAGTAAATCAAAGTATTATATAAAGTTTTTGCATTGACTTTATATCTAAACCTATTTTAGGATAATCATATCTTATTTGTTTTGATTCATTATGAAGATATTTTAAAATTTATACCCAAAAAAAAAAACTGAGTTAATAAAAAAATTCATTTATTGAAATTCTTTAGCTTTTTTCTATTTTTTCAAATGAAATTAAAATATTCCATATGTTTTATTTTTAATTAACTTTTTATTTTTTTAGTATATCTCAAAATTGTATTTGTATCTGTTAATCGAATTTAATTATTTAAATTATAAGTAAATATATGCACATTAGAAAATGTCATTTTTAGTTAATCATCAAAAAAACAAAGTTCTGAGGCTTGGGAACGCACATTAGAAAATGTCATTTTTAGTTAATCATCAAAAAAACAAAGTTCTGAGGCTTGGGAACGTGGACAAGTGGAATTAATCAAATATAGGTTGAAATTTACATGTAAAGTCCTAAAAAAAAACATTTTCATTTGCTAATGAAATTTTTTATTTAATAACAATAAAAAAGTCTTTTGAAGTCTCGAGTTCAAATCGAAAATTATATTTTATACCAAAATTTTTAAATTACATTGAAATAGTTAATAAAGTGAATAAAGTAAAACTTATAGATGTCTTTTTGCTCTATTTACAAAGTTGAAAATTTTCCCTGTAAATGGAACTCATATATAATACATAAAATTTAGAGAGAACCTTAGGTTATTTGAAAACTTCAAGTTTGATGTGAGCAATATTTATGATGGAAGGAAGGAAGGACTAACTTGAAGAAATATCAAGAAAAAATGGAAATAGTTCCTGCAAAGTTACAAGCAAGATTAAAGCATTCCATGAGTTGGAACAGCCAAAGTTCCCTCAAATCTGACATGGGATTGGATTTGAAAGAATTTGCTATTAGTATTCAAGTTATGGTAGGCAGAAGATTTCTTTTTCTGCCTTTCTGGGGAATCCATAGCTTGAAATTATGAACCAGATTACTCCATTTTTACTTCTTTTGGAGTTTGCGGTAAGAGCTAGGATAACTCTGATTTATGGCATTTGCTTGTAGAATTCAACTGGAGCTTCTTTTTTGGGCATAAAAGTTTAAGAGTACGAAAGGCTACTTATCTCCAAAGTACCATCGACTGAATCAACAAGAAGTTGTAAAGATTCAGACCTAACTACTTTTAGCTCAACATTTGATTTTTGACCACTTGTGCCAACCTTGTTGGCAAATACAACTGAGATTTGATTCATAAGTAACATGTTGTATGACTAGGGTAAAATCTCAGCTCGTATTCAACTCTTGGCATTTCAGTTCTCAGTTTGTGACAAGCAAATAAACCAGAATGCAAATGCAAATAACCATCCATATGTATAACCACAGAAATTAACTCAAACTGCAGCTTTGACAGGATCATTCCTGAATAACATGAATATGATCAATTCAACATATCTAATCTGACTGTTGAAGAAACTGAAATCAGATTTAATGGAAACTCAAGATTTTGTGTAGGAATGAGGCCAACAAGAACTCAGATCATCATCATCATCCATCAGAGTTTTTATCCAAATATTAAAGTAGACTAATCAATACATAACTCACGCTAATTCACCATAACAACATTTTCACTGTAGCCAACACCCGACCCTTATTCTGGTGAAGTAATTGAAAGAATCTGTGATATCATTCAAGTCAAAAACACACAAAAAAGAAAGATGAACGAAAATCGCCTGCTTGATCTTACCAATTTTCTTATTCCTGAAACATATATTTGCCAAGTTCTTGAAATCCAGTTCATGGGTTTTAATTACTTTACCTTTTCTACATTAAAGGAAATATGCAAAGTAACAAACAGATCAGTCACATGAAAGAAACCCATAACGGCCCTTCCAATTATCCATGTAAATACAAAAGAAATACTGATCTCATGAAGGATGAACCTTTTTAGAGGAGAGTCCTTTCCAAGCAGATTTCATGGAAGCAGTAGCAGAATTCACTGCAGCCTCAATATACCTTTTGGAGGCAATAGTTGCGGCTTTTTCCATCAAGCTTCCCATTTTTCTAGCTTTCTCAGCTGTCTCTTCCAGCCCATCCAGTTCAGCCTTTGCCATGCGCTCCATTTCCTCCTCGAACCGCCTGAACTCATCCATTGCACTTTCCATGACAGATTCCAGATAATCGTCAGCCTGACGCATGGTTACTTCAGCTTCTTTCACCTCTATTTCATGCTCAAGTTCCATGGCAGCCCATGCCTTGTAAGATTCAATCTCAAACAACTTCATTAGGTCTTCGATCGTCGATGGATCAAAGTTCTTGTCTTGTAAAGCTTGATCTGACAGGAAGGTGAATTGGGAGAGGAGGGCTTCCATGCTTTGATGTTGGTGTGAATTCAAGGGCAGATCTAGCTAGAAAATAATGTTACAAATGGAAAAAGAAAGAGTCGGTGGAGAATCATATAACGTATGGCTACTTTGCTCCTATATTTCAACCAAATACTGGTGATAGAAAGTAAGGCCAAAAGGTCAAAAAAGTGTTCGGGAAAAATAAAAATTGAGTTCTTAATAATTTTTTTATAATTAATTGTGCTTTTAAATTATAATTTGTATTTTATTAAATTTTTTTAGTAATAGTAATTGTTATATTTTTATTTATGTGTAATAAAAATGATGTAAAAAACTAATAATTTTTATTTACAAAAAAATTTAATTAAATAAAAATTGAAATGTAACATGCAATTGATTGCAAAAAAAATATAAATACTTAATTACTAAAATTATTTTTTTTGAAAGTTTTTTTTGATTTTTTTTATTAAAAAATAAATATGGGTCTTCATATTTTATAGACCATAAAATGAATAGAATAAATAAAAAATTTATATTTGATGTATTTTTAGTGTATATATTATCTATACTTTCAATCAATCATAATATGTAGCATTATTAATTTGTAAATTTTAAAATTAAAATAAATATTATAAAATATTTTAATAAATAAAGTATCATAAAATAATTTAATAATAATATATAAAATTTATCTATAGACAGTGCAGTCTGACGGTAAAGAATAAGCCATTGGACCGTTGGAATTTTTTTTCATTTTATATTCATTTGGGATAAATCCTTTTAGCCTTTAATTTTAAAGAACCAAATTCTTTTTTTTGTTTGGTGGTATGTAGAAGGAGAAAGAGGACGATGGCTTTCCTTATCTCAATCAAGGATGGGAGTCTTGACATATAGTGAGAGGTAGGGCCATCCTATTTGACATTGTCGAGCACCAAATTTCTTGCTTTTTTTTTTCTTTTAATTCTATGAAAAAAAAAAAAAACCAAAAAGTCCTATGAGTTTTTAAGTTTTAATCTCGATTTTGGGAAAAAAAAAAAAGCCTTAACTGCTCATTTTAACATTTTAAAACTGAATAAATAAATAAATAATTGATTTAGGTGAACAGTAAAATTGATTTTAATTAAATTTAAAAAATTAAAATAATTATTAAAAATAAAAAATTTAAAAAAAAATTTAACATTAACAGTAGAAAAATAATTTAACTTTTTTATTTTTTTAATCATTTGTTAACATTTTCATCGGTTTCAGATGTCTCAATTGACACTAAGACAATAATACATAATTTAAAAAAATTAAAAATAATTATATAATTTTATTTTAATCGCACTTTAAGAATAATTATGTTCAATTTCGAGTTTTAGAGGGACAAATACTTGGATGACCGTTGAAGTTCATTGCATTGCCCTCTGGAAAGTACATAATGTCCTTACCAAGTTCAAAACTTGAACTTTCCCCAATGCTGTAGAAAGAAGATTGGAATCAACTTACTCCCCAAAAAGAACACATTTTTGACAGTAATTCCTTGTTTTGTGTTTCACTTCTGACACCAAAATGAAACTGGGTTAATGCTAGAGGCAGATGGATAGGCCTGTCATTGGCCCAAACTGAAGCTGTCTGGTTCCCGACAAAACCCACCCAAATAAAGACAGCCTGCGAGCTTTCAGGTTGGGCTCGGGCAGGTTGTCTTGGCTTCCAAGTTCCACCTCAAACAATATGATGGATGATGAAATGGTGATAATAGTCAAAGCATTTAATTTTTTAAGAAAGCAAGAAGGAAGCTGAAGCCGAAGTGGCCGTTTTCTTTGTTGGTGCTGCATACAGATCCAAATTCTTTGTCGTCATAATCACTTCTTCTACGATCTCAAAACCTGGAAATTTTACAATAAAAGAAACAAATTCGTTTAAGGAGAAAGGATGACGGGGAATGTTAAGGTGCGCAGGGTGGTGTTGTTCCCATCCTTGATGCTCGTGATATTGCTGTGGGCTTTTCTGAGTAATGCTCCGGTGGGTGACGCCATATGGTTGAATCTTCCCCCCACGGGAACCAAGTGCGTGTCCGAGGAAATCCAGAGCAACGTCGTCGTTTTGGCTGACTATGTCGTCGTTTCCGAGGTTCACGGTCACATCCCGACCATTTCTGTCAAGGTTCAATTCCGCTTTTGCCTTTCTTCTTCCTCCAAATTTCCCCTTTCTATCTGTTAGGTCAAGATTATTAGTATTTGCTAAAACTAAATTCAGAGTAATGAAAAGCTTAAAACTTTGATGTTATTTTTAAATTAATGAGACAAGGGTGCAAGGTTTGACGGTTATGTTCTTGAAATAGCTTGTTTTAGGGGAAATAATTGGCCATTGTAGCTGGAACATTTTAAACTATAAGCTGAAGCTTGGGCAAATTATGGAAAATCAGAGATGTAATTGTAGATTGAAATTTCAGAATAGGCTTGCAATGAATTCCTGGGAGTTGGGATCCAATGGAATTTATTTGGAACTGTTGAATTGATCTAAGTTAATAGCTGTAAAAATAACCATTGGATGTTGGAAGAAATGAAATATAAGGATGAAATTGTAATGATAATGAAATCAACATTGAAATTACCCCTTTAGAATGTTGTACCATGTTTTGGAACAGATATTCAATTACCGCCCCATGGTTTATCCTTTCAATATATTTTAAATCTGAAAAGGAAACTTTAAAACTGAATGGTGACTTATCCTCAAGCATAATTTACCTGCAGCAAACTTCGAACTCACAGTTTGTATTGTACAGGTGACATCCCCTTACGCGAACAATCTTCATCTAAAGGAGAATGTGACCCATGGTCAATTTGCATTCACAACTCAGGAGGCTGGCAATTACCTAGCATGTTTCTGGTCAGACAGACAAACTCATGGAGATGGAGAAGTTAGTGTCAACATTGACTGGAAAACTGGTATTGCGGCTAAAGACTGGGAGTCAGTTGCTAGAAAAGAAAAAATTGAGGTGAGAAATTTTATTTCCTTGTTTCGCCTTTTATCATGTCTGGATTTATAGAGGAAACCGTGGGTGGTCCTGCTTCCCGTGCAGATTGCAGACTAAATGTTGGTTCCAAATGGTTTTTGAGATGATCATACTTAAAGATGTTTTTGTGCTAGTATCAAGTTCACTAGAGAACTCTTTTCTTCCCAAGCTTCCCTTTTTCCTAAGCCTCAAGTTATACCAATCAACTTTTGTTCAAAAAGAATTAATATAGTAATTGTCGATTCCATCTTTTATGTTGTGGGTTTTGCGAGGTGAGGTTGAGAAAATGATTTTATGCACATCGAAAGCTTGGAAGTTGATATTGATGAGTTTAACTTTTTGAGTGACCTTGGCATTCATTTGATTAGTTTTGTAGGTTTGTCAACTTCACTTAACAAATTGGTTTGAGAAAGTAAATGAATTGGACTGCCTGATGACTATAGCATATTTACGTTGTAATCAAACTTTCTCCCTCATTCCTGTTTCTCTACGCTTCTTTTTTGTATGCATTGGTGTGTTTCATCATGCTTATTTACATATAGGGTGTTGAGCTCGAGCTGAGGAAACTTGAAGGAGCAGTGGAGGCCATTCATGAGAATTTACTCTATCTGAAAAGCAGGTAATTGTTAATATTTCCGTTAGCGCTCACTCATTCAAAGTTTGAAGCTAATATATTCCATATATTATTGATAACAGAGAAGCAGAAATGAGGACTGTGAGTGAGACCACAAACGGTAGAGTTGCATGGTTCAGTATCATGTCTTTGGGTATTTGCATCTCGGCTTCAGGTCTGCAAGTGTGGTACTTGAAGCGATTTTTTCATAAGAAGAAGCTTATCTAAAGTCTAAAACATTGATCATTAGATCAGGAAGTTCAAAAACTTGTTTTCTTTTCTCGTTTATTTTCTTTTCATGTATGTTGCAAGAGGAAAATTTTGATGCCATTAAAAGAGTAGTATTAACATTTACTATCATAAATAGAAATGGTTTAGTTTCCATCCTTAGCAGGCAGGAATAATGCATGCATGATACTTTATATTTTACACCCAACCTTATTCTTCTAAGATTGGTTTCATCCAATGGCACGTAGTTCTAGAACAAGATTAGCTGCTAGAACAATATACCCTGCTAAAAACATTGACAAAACCAGGTAAACGTTGACAATTCCATTCGGTGGTCTTTTATTTAGTCGATTTGAAGTACTCTCTGAATGTCAAAAGCAAAAACTTGATATGCCTAGGTTAACTTAGACTTAGTAGATCAAACACAAAACAACATTAGAGATGAAACTGAAAACTTGAAACTATCTCCATGAGAACCATCATGAAGCAGTCATCTTTGCTTTAATTAGCAGTCAAAACTGTTCAGTTCAAAGCTTGGAAAAAGAATTAGAAGCTGCCCCTTGTCAGTTTTATTCTATTCGAATTATTTTGCGGTTCATAAACCTAAGCCTGCAAATCTCATCAAAGAAATCATCTGTGCTGCTATGGCTGCTCTTCATTTGAAGAATCCTTATTACCATTTTCTTCAAGTTTTTCCCATACTTAAGTAGGGATTCCAGAGTGCTCATTTTCTGTTCAGCGTTTAGTGGTGATCTCACTTGGATCACAACTTCCTCTAGGCATGGAATTACAAAGCCTGGTTCTACCTGCAAATACAATAATATCTTGGAGGTTAAATTAGGCCAGAGAAACAAAAATAATACTTCTGTGTTGTGTTATCAACTGACATTTTTCAGGCTGCATTTCTGGCAAAGAGCAGCAAACATGGCTCCATGAATATCAAACTTTTGCAGTTTGGGATGGCTATTAAAAAATTCAACAAAGTCAACTTCTGGAAAGGGTAGAAGGGAGTCCAAATCTCCTGTAAATTCAACCTTCATGTACAGATGCTTCACTTCACTAGACCATTCTAGCATTTTACTTATTGCATCCCAACACCATTGGACCCCTCTCAGGGACAAGAATTCAAGGGCAGAAAGCTTCCCAAAGTCTACCATGTATACTTTGCCTAAAAGCATCACAAAGCAAGATGATCATTAAAATTCCATTTCAAGATATTGGTCTCTTTCTACATTTCCAAAAAAAAAAAAATCCTACATAAAAACAGAATAGCATACTAGAAGTGGAAATAGTTACCAGCATTGTTTGCTATTGAAAGCCTCCTCAGGCATGTAGTCTCAGGAACTCGAATCCAACTAAAACCTTGCATCTCAAGGAGTTCAATTTTCGGACAAGTGAAATAAAGGGTACAGTTCCCCAAGTCATAAAAGTCCAGGTTACACTGCTCTAAATATGGCAACTCAATTGAAACTGATCTAACCCCTTCACAACCAAGCAGTACTAAGTTAGTTAAATTAGGGCATGCTCTAAGTGCATCAGACAATGCAGGATCCTCCAATCTTGCTCCAACAATTTCAAGGCTTTGAAGGCTTTTAAAAATATCCCACTTGGGTGGATTAGCCATTAGCACACCCCAGAGCTTCAAAGACTCCAAATTCCTAGCCGCACTAATGCAGTCCAATTTGGAAGGGATATCAAGACATGCCTGATAATCAGTAATATTTCTGAGTTCAAGATGTTTGAGTGATGAATGCACCAGCAATAGCCACGACGCAAGACCAGCACTGGTGAACGGACTGTAAACAACAAGCTCCTCCAAGCATGCAATTGTCGAAAGTATTTTCCAGACAATCGTGTCCGGGCTATCACTGCCAGAGTGGCTATCAAAGGAGTTGCGAGGAAAGTAGAGACTTCTAAGGTAAGGCAATGACTCCTTCCATCTCTTGGATACACAATTACAAACTGCAACATCCCGAGCATTCTTCAAGTGTGACAAAATATACTGAAAAATTGCATCAGGAATAGAGTCCATTCCCTGAGAATGATGATCAAACAGGCAACCATCAATACTCAGATTACAGAAGCCAACATGGTAAACAAATAACCAATCAAAATATAATCCAAACCAACTATTAAAAGGGCAACAAAATTGTGGTTGCGGCTTATGCAATAACAGAAAGTACCATAAAAATTCACCTTAACAAACCATTATAGCAGTAATGGAACATCATTCAGCGAGGTTCAGTGAAAGAAAGAAAAAAAAAAAATCTATAATGTGTAATGTTGAGGTACTAATGTTTATTTTTCTGGCCTAAGCTTCATGAGTTCTAGCAATAGCTAAGTCATAATTCAACATTTATATCCAAGACTGAAAAAACATTACCAAAAGTAAAATCTTCAACAAAAATGAACTCAAACATCACCAGGCAACTAATTAAACTTGACTTTTGATTTAATCCAGAAACTAAAAACGATAAATAATTAGCATTGCGTACAAATCCACACAAAAGCACAAAATCAATCGAACCCAGATAAGATATAAACATTTTAAGATAAACCCAAACGAAATTCATGAATTCGGACCCAAAAAAATTCAAATTCACAATCAAATTCCAATATTTCAAACATGAGTACACGACCAGAAGTAAAATGAAAAGAAAGAATGGAGCCTTACAGCTATAATTTGAAAAGAAAAAGATAAAAACAGATCTGAGCTTTTCAGTTTCTAAGAAAATATCTACTTTTAAAGAGAGACAGAAAAAAGATGAAATGAAGAGGAGTATATGAAAGAAAAAGAAACTCAGTACAGAGAGGGAGAGAGTGGCGCGTGGGTTTAAGGGGTTTTTTTTTTTTCAAATTTTAAACAAAATTTAGAAAGAGGGATTTATTTATTTATTTATTTATTTTTTATTACTAATTAGTTATTATTTAAAAATTGAACCGGTTAACGGGCTTGGAAACAACTGCAGGCTGCAGTCCTGACGATCCACGAGCTTGGTTTTACAAATTTTTTATTGCTCGAATGAAGATGTAAACCGTTTACCTGAGTTAACTGTGTAATAAATAGAATATTTTAATATTTAATTTAAATAATTTATAAATTCAATTGAATTTTTATATGTATTTATAAATTTTTTATTTTTTAATTTATCATTTTATTTTTATAATATATAATTAAAATTAACAAATTAAATTTATCGAATTAAATAAATAATTTAAATATTTTATTGAGTTAAAAACAATCTTCAAAAATTTAATTTGATTGAGTTTTTAAATTTTAAATTTTTACGTTAAAAAATTATTTCATATTTCAATTATTATCATTCTCTAACATATACTTTTACTAATTTTTAATAAGTCTTTAAATCATTTAAATAAAAAAAATACCTTTTAACACTTAGCACTCAATCGCTCACAAAAAAATTAATTTGATTGATAAAAAAAATCTCGATTCGATTGTTATAAGAAGTATATTCTCTTGATCTTTAATGTTATTATAATCTTTTTTAACGCATATAAAAAATATAAATTAAGGATCAAAACATCAATTTAGATTCTATTAACTGCTTTTGCCTGGTAAACTTTTTTATCGAATATCATTAAAAAATTACTATTCATTTAAAAAAGAAAGTACCTTTTAAAACTTAGTATTCAATCTGCACAAAAATTGAATTTGGTCAATAAAAAAAAACTCAATTCGATTTCTTATAAAAAGTGTATTCTTTTGATATTTAATGTTATTATAATTATTATGTATGATAAAAAAATAAAAATAAAATATAAAAGTGTACCACGTGATGCATTTTTCATACGTTACGTGACGCACGAAGAAAATAAGTGAAAGATTGAATTTACAGCATTAAAAATAATATTGCAGGATATATAAATTATGCAATTTGGATAATTTTATCTTTAAATATTTTTTATTCTACAGGATGCGAAAAACAATAAAAAATACTTAATTAGTGGATAACTACGTAATTGAAGGTAGAATTAATCCCTATAAATAGATATTAGAGGTTATGTATGATTCATGAAACTAAGTTTCTAGTTTTACTAAAAAACTCTGTCAAAATTCTCTTCTGACTTAAGAATCGGAGTGCTTATTCATCTGATCATTATTTTTCTTGTAGGATCGAAACGAAAATGTCAAGAATACATCATCATTTTGTTTAACAGCACAAGTAATCTTTTTTTACATGTAAGAAAAATATATATTGATTTTAATGTTGAAATACAGATATAAGCAGCAAATATAATCCTCTTAATCGATTCAGCCTCACAAGTTTCCTAATCGAATATCGTTGAAAAATCATAATTAATTTGAATATCTACAAACCATAATAATCAGATAATTACGAAGACAAGCTGTCCCTAATACTAAACAGGAGAATCCGAAGGGGTGGTGGAAATGCATATGCCATGTAAGGATTTCTCATTAATGTAAAGCATTAATTGGAGTTTCCTTGGTATGGACGGATATGATTAACTGTGAAAATCATCAATGGACGGTTAAGATTCAATGAGCTTTCATTTAAAGGCTATCTTCACTTACAAACTTTGCGCACAGATTTCACAAATTGAGATTTCAATGTCTGTTTGCAGCACAGAGAAAAAAATAGTGGTGAACTCTGAACGGTCAGTGATCTACCAAAAAATAATTTGGGAAATCAACGCCGCCCGTTGATTATTTTCTGGTAAATCACTGATCCGATTAGATTTCATTTCTAAAATTCAATTTAAAATTTTTTTATATCTCAAGTTTTTTTAGAAAGAGATTTCTATCTTTTCCATTGAGCAGAGAATCATACTCAGATTTTTTTTTTTTAATTTCGATTTTAAACAATCGAGAGTTTTTATTTTCAACATGAAAATCCACCCGTTTTCCAATTTCATGCATAAGATTTTGTACCTTAAAAATTATTCGGGTAAGATTTCTTTACGAGAAAGAAAAGTCTTTATATCAACAGAAAATTTGATTTTTTTTTTTGGTTACGACGAAAGCTTTTGATTTAAAAAAATAAATAATATAATTGTTAAATTTTTAATTTTAAACATAAAAATCTGAATATTTAATTATTTATATTAATATTAAAAATCAAAATATTAAAACAAATGGTTCCGTAAGATAAATAAACTTAAAAATTTATGGTTCGAATAACGTGAAGATTTTTACTAGCAATAGCTGAAGCGGTGGCCAACCAAGAGTGATGCACTCAGTGCGGTCTGAATTCTTACAATAAATATTTATTTTTTTAAAAAAATATTAATATTTATATTTTAATTTTACAAATGAGATGTTTTTTTTTTTTTGGTACTGTCTGGATAATAAGCTCTAAAAACAGTTATTGGTTCAAAGGCTCGATGGGATTTTCTTTTCTTTTTGACAGCTAAGAGGCAGTGTTGTTACCTTGTAAGTTGTGAAGCAACGGGTCAAACTTAGGTCATCAAACCAACCAGTCTGAAGAGAACAACTTGATTACTTGAGGGTTTTCTCTACGCCTTTGGTTGGATGCTTTCTGATTTTTATTTTTAATGGCAATGGACATAACTTAAGAATCAATACACATCTCTTTACTTATATTCTTTGTCTTTTGGCAAACTAACAAAGTTACAATAAGTCAAACCAAATTGAAACCCCCCTCTTCTTATTGGATAATTAAAAAAATATGATGAAAAAAATAAATGACATTAGTTTTTTTTTTTTTTTTTTTACTCCCATAGCAAAATTAAGTGTTAAAACTTGACAAACATTTGAAAAAACATTTTCTAATGCCAATAATTACGTGATTTGTTGATGAAATATTGAATTTTTAATTTTAATGATCAAAATTCAATCACGACAATTTTAATTGTAACTTTATAAAGCGAAAACACCTTTGGTAAGCATAGAATGTGGTCTCTAATTATGGACTATAATATATATTTTTTATATATAAAAAGAGGAATAATTTGTTGAGTATGTATTTGTTTTGAATTGACATTACCGTTAATATAATGCTATTCTTGATTTGTGGCCACCATCCCTTGCTTTCTGAACTTTATATTATATATAAAAATAAAAAATAACACACAATGTAGTTGCAAAGAAGTGAAGAATGATTAGGTTTCTTCTGCCACCTTCTAAATATGATTATAAAAAAATATATAAAATGATAAGATTTACTGTTTAATTTTATATTCCTTTACACGTATCAAATTCAATAACATCGACTTTGGTGATCGGCTCAAATAAGTATTGTGTTTGTCTTTAAAATATGAAAATTTTATATTTATATTAAAATTTTATCATTTATATTTTTAATTTTTTTAAATCAAATTGATTAATTTTTCATATTTAAAATGATCAAAAATTGATTTCTCATTATTAAACCTAAAGTGTTCAATGTTGTACCAACAAATCATACGTTCTTTTTGATTATACATAATTCTATCACTGTGTTTTTTATATATATAATTTGTATGAAAAAATAAAATTGATTGTAAAAAAAGAAAAAAAAAGTTTACACAATATCATAATCCATAATCATTTTTTTAGTCAAAATAAATAATGCTAAAATTATACTTTTAAAAATAAGTAAATTATAATAATTTGATCTATCACCTTAAGTAAAATATTAAATTTAAAATTTATCTATAATATCTAATTAAAAAACCTATTTTATATTTTTATTTACAATAATTTTCTCTTTATTATCTATTTTTTATTTTCTCGATGGCAGGAAAAAAAAAAAAAAGAAAAGGAAGAAACAACAGCTGGCTAGACGTGAACAAGTGCCCACCTAGAAAATTCCAACTTGATTATAAAAAAAATAAAAGGAAGGAAAAAAAAATGGAAAGGCTTGGGCTTGTCCAATAAGCTTACAGTAGTGTTGGTAACTGTTGTCTAATCAAAGTATACATCAAATCCTCAATCTGTAGCATAAAATATTCATATAATTATTCCAATGGTTTAGAAAGGAGATCCTTGACTTGCCATTGGCCCACGTGCATGGCCATATTGGTCAATTTATTCCCTTCTTTTTACTATCACGTTAAATATAAAATTATTTTTTATTTTTTATATTTATATATAATTTTTATTAAATTTTAATTCATATATTTTTATATCATATTATCCTATTACGTTTAAAATTAAAATAATTATTTTACACATTATTAATAAATTTTTTTATTCAACAAATAAAATTAAAATAGTAAAACTATATATATATTATCGAATCTATTATTGAGTCTAGAGTAAAACCAATTTACATTAAAAAATAAATAAAACAATGGTGCATGAACATGATTATTAATAAAATAAAAAAAAGGAATGTACACTCTATTAAGCAATTGACCATTTTTTATTTAAAGTCACATTGGCCACCATTTGAATTTCAATTCTTATTGACACCAAATATTTACTTTTTATTTAGAATTATTAAAAATCAAATTATAATTATTAAATTTAAAGGTATGATATTTTACATGATTTTTTTTTATTTATTTTTTTACAGTTTTACATGATTGTTTAAAAAATATCTATATCAAATTTATATTAAATTTGAATGTACTTTAATAAGGAATAAAGTTATAATATTTGTGATTTTAACATTTATTAGAGCTTCAAAGCAAGGAATATAAATGATGTGAAATTTTTAATGAAAATATGATTAAATTTAAATTTAGTAGTTTTAAGCATACATGATAAACAAAATATAAATAATAAAATTTAATTTTAATAAATTTTAAAAATATTTTATATTTGATATGTCGATAAAAATTTTAATATCATAATAAATATAACAGATAATATATATATTATTAAATCTTATTAATTCAAAAGATTGATAATAGTAAAATACTTTTTTATAAAATCTTACACGAATTTTTCGTTTTTTTTTTTTTTTATTTTTCTTTCTTAGCACCGAGATTAACTCTACCAATTGAAATAAACAGAAACAAAAAAGAGAGAGAAAAAAAGTTGGTGTCAGAGAAGAGAAAGGGTGTTGTAAAAATTTACAGCGAGAGAGAGGCATTTGCCCACCGTTAACGCTTGTCTCACAATCCACACACTTCTTTCACTACCCTTTGCAAAGCTCTTCTTTGTTGTTGTTGTTGGTGGTGTCAGAGTAAGTAAGTTTCTAGAGAGAAAGAGAATAAGAAAAGGACCCAAGGGAGACAGAGAGAAAGAGAGAATATTTTCTTTTCTGTTCTTCCAGATGCTCTTTCAATGGGGAAAAACGAGGACCCAAATCTGCAGCAAAGAGAGCAGAGTCTTGAATCAGGAAACAATCAAGGGCATCCGGGATTCTTGTGTGGGAGATGTTGGATGGTTTTGTCAAGGCTTTCCAATGAGTTCAGTTTCAGATGTGTTTTTGTTTTGTTTCTCAGTTTGTCGGTTTTGCTGCCCGGGATCTTCTGGATCCTTCCTTTTCACTTTGTAAAGTCTGGGTTTGATGCCAAGCAAGCTATTAAGATCAGTGGTAATTTATTTTTAATTTGTTATATTCTTTGCATGATTAGGATTAAGGGTCTTATTTAGAAGCGAGTATCTTTAATTTTGGTTTTGTTGATTTTCATTGCATTTTTTTTTGGTCTAAATTTGGATCCTCATGTGTTGAGGGCTAATGGGTATTAGCCTGGTTGATGTTTCATTCATCCTGTAACTGTGATGGAATTAGGATTCCTAGCTTTCTCTTGTTGTATATTGCTACTTCATATATCATTTACACCTGGGTACTTGTAAATGATTTTTATAGATTCAAAATTGTATTTTAAATCTGGAATTTTGGTGTTCTAAAATGTTGTTTTTGCCTTGAAGTTCTTTCATAGGATTTTGATGTTTCATGGGATTTTGCCTTTTTGTTTTATTAGTTTCTGCTAATGTTTTATTTCACCTTCTTCTTGATTTTTGTGAGGGAAGGTTCTTTTTTGATTTCCAACAATTTTTCTATTTTATTGTATTTTATTTTATGATTAAAGTGCGGCTCGGATTAAAATTTTATCACAGGGAGTGATGTTTTGCTATATTTAGAGTATTTCTCCTTTTAGCAATAGGGGCAAGTAATTCATGGTTTGCTCCAATGCTTTCCCCCCTTTTTCTTTTAAATAAAAATGTCAAATTTATGAGATATAAGGGCTATGTTTGATTCTTTTTTCATATCTTAAATTGACAATCAGTCGATCACATAGAAACTAGTTATCTTTTGCAAGATCGTGATTATATAAGTTTTCAATTCTTTATTGAACTCGATGGTCTTCCTTGACATGTTACTTCTTTTTTGAATTGAGCTGTCCAACTAAGATAATTGATTCAGTTCCTTAGTTAGAATTGATCTATCATGGTTTGGTCTAAATGCAAATTGAAATAAAATCTTTCATTGATTGTGTTTCTATCACACTGAATGATCTTTTGAGTTCAATGATGTTGTTCCATAAGTAATTTTCCCTTTTTTGTTTATATTCATTTATTTTTTGCAGCCCCAGTTCATGCCTACTTCACACTTCAGAAACCAGTTTCGGAGCTTGTTCAGCATATTGAAAAGTTAGAGTATGATATCTATGAAGAAATAGGTGTTCCGGACACTAAGGTTTTACACTAATTTCTGCCATTATATTACATATATTTACCGCCATATTATGTTAAAAGTTTATATAAAAGCTACCTCATTTTCAACAGGTGGCTATCTTATCCATGCACCGGTCAGGTGCATCTAATTCTACTGATGTGGTGTTTGGTGTTCTTTCCGATCCCATAAATAGTCCAATAAATCCAGTATCCCTAAGTGTGCTGAGATCTTCTTTAGTTGAGCTGTTTCTCAAACATTCCAATCTGACTTTAACAACTTCAATTTTCGGGCAGCCTTCTCAGTTTGAGATTTTGAAGTTTCCCGGGGGTATCACTGTAATCCCTGTACAATCTGCTTCTATCTGGCAAAAAACGCAGATTCTATTTAATTTCACTCTGTATAATTCGATATCTGAAATAGAGGACAAAGTCACTGAGTTAAAGGATCAGCTAAAATATGGACTGCGTCTGAGGTCTTTTGAGGTATGACATCAGTTTCGAGCAATGCTCACTCATTTCACTTACAATAATGGTTGGTTTTTGGCCGGATCTATGATAGTCTCACATCACCATTATCATGACTTCAGATCTGGTCAAATAGTGTTTGGAAGTTGAAATAGGATGATTTCTTGCTACCAAATTATTCAAAATAGTTGAATTATGAATATTAGTAACTTGATTCTAATAAAGGATGAATAAATACACCACATCTTAAACGTTCTGAACTATTTGTTCTGGCATTCCTAGTTATTGAAGAGTCTGTGGTTCTTGATTAGCTCCTTTAGGATTTTTTATAGATTATAGATGCCAGATCATGTATTAGCAACTGCATCCTAAACCTAGTTTAGGAAATTAAAACCTTGAAGTTTCTTCAGTGCAATGGAACAGAAATTGGGGGTTGAGGGAATAGCAATTAGGAGCTTATCTTCCTTTTGTTTTTGCACCCTTTGATGCCCTAATATTTCAGTCCTATTTTTTGGTATTACTTGGTTATAACTGTTTTTATTTGTTCATCGCAGAATTTGTTTGTGCAATTAACAAACAAAAATGGCTCCACAATCTCGTCGCCAGTCATAGTTCAGGCTTCAGTGATGTCTGATAATTATGGTAGCCTTCTCCCTCAGAGATTAAAGCAGTTGGCTCAAACCATCACAGACTCTCCTGCAAGGAATCTTGGTCTTAATAATTCAGTCTTTGGTAAAGTTAAAGGCATTAGCTTATCATCTTATCTGAAAGGTACACTTCATGCTACTCCTCCCACTCCTTCACCAACTCCATCTCCGGGGCCATCAATATCCCCTCATCCTACTTTTTCGCCGACTCACTCTGCAGCATCATCACTCAAGAATCATCATCTTCCACCTTGTTCTAAGTGCAAAGCTGCTTCTCCATCTGGTCATAGTTCTCTGCATTCACCAGGTCCTGGACGCAGTCCCTACCTTTCTTTTCCTCCTTCGATTTCTCATGCCCCTTCTAGTGCAGTGACTCATCCCTCTCCCCCCTGTCCGTACTCTCGCCGTGCAATTCCGCCAAAGTCTTCACATAGGTCTCATTCTAACCAAATTTCTAACCACCCACCTCTAACAACTCCCCGGTCACAGTTGCCCCCAGATATACCACCCTTACCTTCAGTTTCTTATGGATCTCATCCAGGCCGGGGTGCAGATGGTATGAAAGGCCCGGTTTCTGCACCACTTGCTCAGTCTCCATCTGCGCCATCTCCATCATGTAAGCATATAATGCTAAGTGAATTATACACCTGCTTATATTTTTGTTTTCCATTTTGTTTTCCACCTATGTGAAGTGTGAAGGTAATATTGCTGTATTAAGTTTTTTAATATTTGCAAGATTCATCTAGTTCCCATCTATCTAAAATTTCTTATGGTGGTTTAGACAATAGAAATGGCAAATGGACATGCATTTGTTTCTACTTTTCTTTACATCAGTAAGCTCTAACAAATTTTAGTGATTGTTCTTCCTGATTGTTGTGCGTATTTGCAGCTATAGCAGCAGCCGTTCTCCCCAAGAAATTCTGGCTATTGGGAGTTTTAGGATTCTTGATCTTTCATCTCCTTTTATGATCACTGATTCATTTAGTGTCATACCACCCAACTTTCCAAGAGTTCCAAAGCACCATGATAGATGATGTTCATTTCCCAATTTTGATATGGCAAGGATGGCAGAAGCAGCTGTGAAAAGTTCTGAAATTTTTCCTTTTCCTTCAGGCAAGAAATGTACATGTAAATGAGATGAAAGATGAACTGCTGGTCAAAGCCAGAAAGTTGGCAGGCCGCTCATCTTATTACGAATGCTTACGATGTCATGACAAAACACGCAAGATGTTTTTCCCAAAGGGAATAACATCTAGAGATGGTGTGACTACTTAAGAAGCAGGCATCACCTCCCTGTTTTCAAGAAGAACCATCTGTAACATTTACTGATTCAAGTGTAAAGAATATGCTGGTTCTTTTTCGAGCAACTATAATTTCATGTGGAAATGTAAAAACTAGCTTTTTTATACTACTGAAACAAGATAATAAGAGTATATATTTACATGAATTCAGCTTGTTGAATAGCTTCTTCTAATGAATGGAATGGTATCTGGTAAAAACATGGTGTTTGATTCTTGGGTTCATGCCACATTGCATAATCATTCCATGGTTGTATTGCAAGTAGGCATTTAGGAATTCAGCTGATGTGTCGTGTTCATATCGGGTGTGCTTGGTGCACCAGACAGAATGGGATAATAAAAGGTAATATTAAAGAAGATAAGTATGGGAAAGAAAGAAATGATGGTGGTTGTGCAGTGGGTGGCAGTCACTATTTCATGATCCGATTTGGATTTGCATGCCAACTGGTATAAAAGCAGGTTTGCGTTCCTATCCCACTCTTGAGAGTGCATGCTGAGTTAGCAAATTAAGCAAACATTAGAGGATGATGCACCTTCCGAGCACTAACCAAACATTGTAAGATAACTTTGAAAAGAAAAAGGCTGAGAGACTAACAGGTAACTCAATTTGCAAAACAAAGGTTGTGCTGACATGTGGGAGGATAAATTTACAGAAACAATTATGCAAACAACTGCGCATAGTCTACAATTAACCAAACCAGAGCTTTTCCATTTAAACAGTAAAATTATAAGAACATTCTGATGATATCAATACTTAAACTGGTTATCAAGGTTTTTGTTTTCTGTCAATAAGGTAAAAAAGTGGTGCTCGGTCTGAGAATATTCTTCGGCCATCATTGGCCATAGATTCATACTTCCAGGCAGGTCCGAGAAACCAGGACATTGCTGCTCCGCCGAGCAAACCTCCCAGCTGAAATTGTAAATTACCACAGGAAATAAAATAAGAGAAACCAAAAGCTTACAAAAAGGCAACCAACAATTGAGAGAGAGGAATGTGAACAGATCTTTTTGTTCAATTATATTTTGAACCAACTCAAAAGTAAAAATGATTGCATTAGTGACAAAGCACCAGTTTGGAGATGAAAAGCACAAGCATATGTTTATGACGCAGAACTCTACCCAACAGAATTTAAATGGGCAAATAACAACAACGACACTTGTGTAAGAAGGAATGATAGACTTACATGTCCCCAGTTATCGATGCCTTTGGACGCTAGACCAATAACCTGCATGATCAACATTCATTACCGATGAGCTGGGAAAAGTTGGAACAAATGCGTGTGATGTGTCAAGAAAAGTTGGCTAGAACACAGTTGAGACTGCATTTTTTTTAAGTTATCAGTGTATGAGACCAGTGACAAAGCAAAAACTTGACTAAATCTAGACCTCTTTCAGAGAAAACGCTGGCAGGTCAAGGGACTTAATTTGGCATGTATGAGACAGATTTTTCAATAGTTCGCTTTATGGTTACTTGGGGACTCAAACATCGAGTTGCTAAAGCTTTGAGTCATACCATGTTTAAGAAAATAACTTGTGCTATACGTTGTAGATCTGCTTTAGCATCTTTGATCATGCCTCTATGCCTCATGACAAACACAGCAACCGAACCAACCTAGACAAACGATTAGTTCAAAATACTTTAGTAGGAACAGGTTCGCATGAACATCTATCTTATTGCATGAAGAAGTTCAAGACGACTTACCAAGCCAAAGATTGCTCCTGATGCACCAACTGCAGGTGCTTTGCAAAACCAGTAACTCGTTGCCGCACCTAGTTTTCAAGTGATCGAGTCAAAACTGTAATAGCAGGTAAGCAATTTATAACCTACTATAATGAGTTTACGGGTTAATACTTGAAATAGCCGATGCACAGTAAACTGCAAGAAATCTCCTTGGACCACTTATAATCTCCACAGTAGGGCCAATCGAGTTCAAAGAATAGCAATTGACCTGAGAACAACAAATTCTTTTATTAAAATAGAGAAATTAACTTTCCTAATCGAGAAATTCAGAACCATCTGATTCAAACCAAACCATGACGTGCCCGATATTTGCATGCAAAAGAGAAGATGTGGCCAGCCTCCAAATCTGTCCTTTGTCAATAAGACTATTGATCTGTATGCATAACATATAATCAAACATCAAACCATAGTTTTTCAGAAATCCCATGAAACCAAAACAGATATGTCTCTGAAGTTTTCATCCCGAATCGACACCAATCTCACCTTAGCTCCCCAAAACAACAGCTTCCCTTGTGTTGCCAGTTGTGCAACATACATTCTGCATAATGCATATATCAGTATAATTTTTAATCTTGTTTTATACAGACAGGTCAATGTTTGTTGAATGAACATGTAATACTTTTGACATCGGAAGACTTACAAGACATTGATTGCTATAAGGATGTTGGTCCATTTCCTTCTGTTAAATGAATTTCTCCCGGAAGTTGGCGTGTTGGATAATATACTACCCTCATTCCCAGTCTTCTTTATTTTGTCTTCTCCGTTCAAGAAACATAAGTAAAATGCACATGAAGATGTGAAAGCATCATTTGTAAATTGAAAAATGTCGGTTCCCACGAAGTTGGAAGTTGTTTTAGACCAAACATCCTTCAATCTAGGAACATTACACAGACGATGAGAGAGTTCCTGTTCAACAAGAGAGTTAAAAGGTTCAATCTTTCTCCAGATTAGTCTGATGGGATTTCCCCAGCAGGGAAATGGAAAGAGAGGGAGTAATTGAAGGGTACCTTGAAGGAGGAGCGGAGGAGAAACCCTAGGCGGAGCTGACGGCGGAGATGGTGGCCAAGTCGGAGAGAAGCTGCAGTGGTGATGACTTGGAGGGGTGTGGGTCCAACTGTTGTTGATGATGGTAGTGGGTCCCATAAGTCCCACTGGAAGAGGGATGGCTGAGGCGCAGTTGATCCCATCTATCCACTCCCAGGCGAAACCGAACTGCTCTTCTCTAATCTTCTAGGTGGAAAATCCCGTACTTCTGGAACTCACGTGGCGCTATCTAATGGAACTTTCCTTTTCTTTTTTTTTTAAAATTTTGTTAAATATAGTATTAGTATTTTTCTTTACTTGCAAGTGTAGACCTGCGCGATGTGGCGGATAAAAAAAATGACAAAACAAATTATAAATTTAATGATTTAATTAAATAAAAAAAAAATCATCACCCATGAATTTCTAATATCAAAATGCAATGCACCAAAAATGCAGAAAAACACAAAGGGAAAAAATATACTGAGCAAAATCGAGATCATTCCATGATGCAGGAACGATTTCAGAGATGTTTTCCCCTTTTATTCCTTTATATATTGTTCTAAAATTTCCCAAAAAAAATAAAAAGAACGAGGCAAAGAAATTAATTACTTCAAGGTTTAAGATTAATGGTCTGAAAAGCTCATGCTTCCTTGCTTGTTGTGCTTGGTGTGAATCTAATTCGCACCGCTCTTTTCTTTCCTTGTCGTGTGAAGGAGAATCGCTTGGTTGGGTTCTTTGCTTGCTTATTGCGTTTTCATCAACAGCAGCATTAGGCATGGATGGGAATTTGGTATTAGGAGATGATTTGCTGGAGAAAATCTGATTTTTCAAATTACTAAAAAGTTTATATATAAACAAAATATCTCATCGATTATCCCCTAAACTTTTTTTTTTTTTTTTAAGTCAGAAATTGGAATTCATTCATTCAAACCAATGAAACTTGCTCAGTCACAGTTACCCTCTTTGTATGTAGAGGAACACACATGCGAAAATTTCTCATCAACATTTTTGCATCATCTATGATCATTCCCACATGCGAATGATCGATTTTCATCGTTAGATAGCAGCCTCCTGATGACAAGTAGGGAATCACCTTCCAATTCAACATCTTGCAGTCCCAGATCCAGTGCAAACATTACCGCTTTCAGTGCTGCTAGAGATTCAACCGAGAGCAGCTGTATTCTTGACGCTTATGCACCCATTACTTCACCTCTGCTATTTCAAATGATCACCCCGATGCGTGCTGTTGTCCACTTGTCGCACCATCAAAGTTTATCAATCCACTTGATGATGGTCCTTGGCCGCGCTGTGTTATCTTTAGCATTAGCTGTGTTAAACTCTTCAATGTATTGCCAGATGAATCTGGTCGTGGCAGTAGGCTCTCTTCGTTTACCTTCATGAATTTCAGTGTTACTGTCATTCCAAATAGCCCATAGAGTTGGTGCAAATTGCTAAAACTGATTCGGGTCAAGAGCATTACCAAAATGAGAAATCCATTCAGTTGCATCATCTCTGCTGGTGCGATCCCATGCAAACTCCATTCCTCTCCAAACATCTGCAGCTCGAGGGCAAGATCGTAGGGCATGAGCAGTAGTTTCTTCATGAACCGTGCATCAAGGGCAAATACCACCTTCCGGCACCTTAAACTTTTTTTCTTCTTTGTTTTCTCAACTATAAGCAGATAAACAACATTTCCATGAATAAACTATAAGCAGATTTTTCAATAGTTCGCTTTATGGTTACTTGGGGACTCAAACGTCAAGTTGCAAAACCTTTGAGTCATACCATGTTTAAGAAAATAACTTGTGCAAAATGTTGCAGATCTTCATTAGCATCTCTGATCATGCCTCTATGCCTCATGACAAACACAGCAATCAAACCAACCTAGACTGACAAAAGAATTTCAAATGAGATATGGAAGGAGATAAAAGTAAACAATTGGTTCAAAATACTTTAGTTGGAACAGGTTCGCATGAACATCTATCTTATTTCGTGAAGAAGTTCAAGACGACTTACTAATCCAAAGATTGCTCCCGCTGCACCAACTGCAGGTGCTTTGCAAAACCAGTAACTCGTTGCCAAACCTAGTTTTCTTCAAGTGATTGAGTCAAAACTGTAATAGCAGGTAAACAATTTATAACCTACTATAATGAGTTTACGGGTTAATACTTGAAATAGCCGATGCACAGTAAACTGCAAGAAATCTCCTTGGACCACTTATAATCTCCACAGTCGGGCCAATCGAGTTCAAAGAATAGCAATTGACCTGAGAACAACAAATTCTTTTATTAAAATAGAGAAATTAACCTTCCTAATAGAGAAATTCAGAACCATCTGATTCAAACCAAACCATGACGTGCCCGATATTTTGCCTGCAAAAGAGAAGATGTGGCCACCAAATCTGTCCTTTGTCAATAAGACTATTTATCTGTATACATAACATATAATCAAGCACAACCATAGTTTTCAGAGATCCCATGAAACCGAAACAGATATGGATCCGAAGTTTTCATCCCAAATCGACACCAATCTCACCTTAGCTCCACAAAGCAACAGCTTCCCTCCACAAAGCAACAGCTTCCCTTGTGTTGCCAGTTGTGCAACATACATTCTGCATAATGCGTATATCAGTATAACTTTTAATCTTGTTTTATACAGGCAACTGAATGTTTGTTGAATGAACATGTAATAGTTTTGACATGGGAAGACTTACAAGACATTGATTGCTATAAGGATGTTGGTCCATTTCCTTCTGCTACATGGATTTCTCCTGGAAGTTTCCATTTTGGATAATTTAGGTTTAATAACCAAATATTCAATCAACTTTTTGTATAAAATAAAAATACATCTTCAACCTTTAATTTAGTGTATAAACTCTTAATATTTTGAAATAATGCAATTAAATCCATACTAATTATAATTTTTTACAGTAAAATGAAAATGTTGAAAAATCATAAAATTTTATTTTTTTATTTATTTTACTAAATTATATTATTTTAAAATGTTGAAAATTTATTTTATAATAAAATAAAAGTTTATGAATTTTTATAATAATTTAAAGGTTGAGCTTATATACATTTTGTGTTAAAAATTGGATGTATATTTACTATTAAGCCGATAATCTACTAGCCTCCTTCCCAATCTTCTTTCTTTTGTCTTCTGCATTGAAAAAATATAAGTCAGATGAACATGAAGACGTGAAAGCACCATTTGTGAATTGAAAAATGCCAGTTCCCATGAAGTTGGAAGCTGTTTCAGACATACATCCATCAATCTGGGAACGTTACATAGATGATGAGAGTTTCAGTTCAAGCAGAGAGTTAAAAAATCAATCTTTCTCCTGATTAGTCTGATGGGAATTCCCCAACAGGGAATTGGAAAGAGAGGATTAATTGGGGGTACCTTGAAGGAGGAGTGAAGGAGAAACCCTAGGCGGAGCTGACGGCGGAGATGGCGGCCGAGTCGGAGAGAAGCTGCTGTGGTGATGGCCTGGAGGGATGTGGATCCAACTGTTGTTGATGATGATGATGGTAGTGGGTCCCATAAGTCCCACTGGAAGGGGAACGGCTGAGGCGCAGCTGATCCCATCAATCCAGACCAGTCCAGACCAGAGCAGAGTGTTGGCGAAAACTGAACTACACTATTCTAATCTTTGAGGTAGAAAATCCCATACTTTTAGAACTGACGTGGCGCTGTCTAATGGAACTTTCTTTTTTTTCTTTCTTCTTTTATTTTTTATTTTGTTAAATATAGTACTAGTATTTTTCTTTTCTTATTTTTCATTATTTTTTATTTAACTAGGAATAAAAAATGTGAAATAGAATAAATAAATAAATAAATAAAGACCACTACTAAACACAAGCCTTTTATTTGAAGAAATAAAATAAAATAATGTGATTTTTTTTTTGAAAGAAAGATTATTTGGTTTTATTTATGTGGATAATACAGCAAGTTGAACTTTGAATAAACTCATAAGTAAAAATAGCTTCAAAACTTCATAAAAATAAAAAAAATAAAAATAAAAACAACGAAAATATTCTGTACAACAATGAATTTGTGTTTTAATCATATAATCAGAAGGATTTTCATTAAAATTTAGATGAATCTCCTTCCCTGCAAGAACTAGATAAAAACTATGAGTATGATGAACAACATTTCCATGAATAAACCATTGAGCTGAAAGCATAGATATGTTGGCTTCAAGTGATAAGAAACTGCAGATACACAGGAACCCAATTAAGACAATTTGATACCAACAACAAAAACTTGAAACAATTTAACTTCCAACAAAGTTTTATGATTCTTTTGCAGAAGTGAATTGAGAAATGAACAGACATGGAAGATAAAAGAAAAGTAAAATGTACCTGTTAAGACTCCAACACCTTCTCATTTTCTCATGAGTGTTTGTCTTGAAATTTAGTTTAGTATAGACTATGGAGTCATATATATTAACACAAACACACGTACCTGCCTTTGAAAGGGTTGAAAATACTACCAAATCTTTGTGTTTGCAGGCAGGTGATACACAGATAGAAGCTAAAGAATGAGCCAAGAGGGCCACCAGGAGCTAGCTGCAGCGGAAAACATAGCAGCTCTGTTATACAATTGCTATATATACATATATATGCATTGATTACTTAGAAATGTTGGAATCTATGGTTTCACGTCGGTAGACGATTTTGGATATGTAAATTCTAATAATGAATTTGAGGTTTATCCTGACCTAAAGATGAGATAACCTCCTATGTAATAAAGAAAACAAAAAGAGAAATGCTGGTAAGAGAAACCATGACAAGCAGAAGATCCTACCCTCGTGAGAGAAATCAGTTCCATTGATCCTGCTATCAAGAAAATCAAGATATCTGCGAGTCCAATGAGAGAATGCACGAAGAGGCCTTGAAGAGAGGAACTGAGTCCGGACCCATGTTAGGCCATTTGCCAGATCTTCAACACCAAACCCAATGTCCCCAAAATTGATCTCACCAGTTTCATTGTCACCAGCAGCGTTGGAATCATCAGTAATCTCATAACGACAAACGGGACAGGTGTTGTGAATGCTCAACCATGGCACGATGCAATCAGAGTGATACAAATGCTTGCATGGTAGCTCTCTTGCTTCTCCACCAACCTCCAACTCATCCTTGCAAACCGGGCAATGCGTGCTGTTGATTAGATGGTTTTCTGTGATTTTCACTGTCGGCAATGCTTCAATGGCTGAAGCAGCTGCTGCAGGAGGCCCTGGTCTGTCATTCTCCGTTAAGCTTTCAATCAAACCTCCCATGTCGCCTGTATTGTTCTCTCGAGGAGGAACAATGTTTTCCTGGAGAGGTGGCTCAATGAAATTGAGAGTGATCCAAGGTCCATTTTCAGGCCCTGATTCCCACCGAGTTCTTCTGCCATGATTAGTATTTTGCCGGCTGGTTGAGGGGTCAAGAGCAGCAGCCAAGTTATCCAACAACCGCGAGGCAGTTTGGTAGGGTTCAAGCCCAGAAGGATCAGCTCTAAGCCTAGGCCTTGAAACATCCAGCTCGTGACTAAGTTCACGAAAACAATGGGGACAATTAGTCTGAAACGGGTTTGCATTGGAAAACCTCAAGGTGCGTTGGCAATGGAAGCACCGGAAGTAATGGTAGGTTCTCATTCTTCTGATTCCATTGACGGTGACGCCCGGACGATGGCTAAGAGACATGTTTTTGCTATGCAAATTAGGATTGATTTTGATTTTCAGAAACGTAATTGAGATTTGAGGACGAAGAATTCAGAGCTCCTTATATATGTGAACTTACTTGTTTGAACAAAAGGAGAGAAAAGGATGCCTTCTGGATAACAGCAAGGGATTCCTTTCTCTTTAACAGGTGCTGTTTTCCTGGATTTCTGTTTGTCTTGTAGGAAAAGCAAAGGATGATTGAGAGTTGATGTTAACTTTGTTGTGCTTTTTGTTGCTTGAGAGTTTGAATGTTTGATGAATTAACATCTGTAGCCATGGCTGCAAGTAATTTGGCAGCCTCTATCTCATGCCACCAGGTTTCTTGCTGCCATAGCCCATAGTAGTTTCCAGGATCATATTTTTCCAGTATATCAATTTCCGTAGACTCCATTTCTGAGAGCATGGAACCAAAATTAAATTTCAACCCACCTTTAGCAGGTATTCAAGAAGGGAAAACATTTCCTTCTCGAATTGGAAAACTTACACCACCCTCTCTCAAGGTTTTTCATCAATTAATTTCTTTTTAATCAAAAATATTATATACCAACCCATCTATGGGAAAAGGTCTCTTTCCCCTAACCACTTTTCTGAGCTTTTTAATTTTTATTAACTAAGGGATAGTTTGTTTTTGTTTTTGTTTTCTATTTTCTGTTTTTGTTTTTAGTTTTTTGGAAAACAAAAACAGAAAATATGTTTGGTATTGATTTCTGTTTTAAAAAAACGAAAATGAAAATGAAAATTTTCAAAATTGTTGGAAACAAGAATTTGATATTTTCATTGTTTTCGGAAACATGTTTTCATTTTTGTTACTGTTCATAAATAAGTGAACAGTATTTATATATTAATATAATATTAATATATTTTCATAATAAAATTATAAAATAAAATTAATTAATATTTTAAAATAAAAATAACATTAATGTTTAATATAAAATATTATTTAATTAAAAAATAGTTTAATTTTAATATATTTATTTTAAATTAGAAAAATTGAAAAATGTAAAAAAAACAAGAAATAGCATAAACTATAATATCATAATATTTTTAATTTAAACTTGTATAATAATTGATTGAATATATTATAAATTTAAATAATATAATTTATTATAATTTAGATATGTTAATAATTAATATTATTGCTAATTGCTATTATATAATATATTTAATAAATATTTTATTAAATGATAATATTATTTAATATTATATATTTTTAATTAAATTTAAAACATATCACTCTTAATATAAAATAATTTAATATTATTAAAAAGTGAATACTTGACATTAAATAAAATTATTTATATTAAATATAACATGTTTTAATAATATATATTTTTTATAAATTACTTAGTTAAATATATTTTTTTAGTAATTTAATATTATTTCAATTAAAGTAAATAATATTATTAAATATAGGTAATAATTTATTAATTCATATTATTATTTAATATATAAAATTTAAAATGTTTATTAATCTGCATTATGATCTAATAAAATTAATATTAAAAATTTATTTATTATTATTTTAATTGAATTATTTTTTAAGTAATTATTTTATTTAATATTATATTTAATTATAATAAAATTTAAATAATATTAAATTTTAATATGATTAAAAGTAGATATTTCATATTAGTATTAAATATTATAAATAATATAATTTAATAATATGTACATAATATTATATAATAAATATATTATTATTTTTGTTCAATTTTTAAATTTTATTTTGTAATTGAATTATTGTATCTAAATCAGTTTAAAAATTTGTTCTGAATACGTAACAATTTTAACCAAACATGTTTTTTATTTTTAAAAATCGAAAACAAAACAAACTAAAACAAAAACAAAAATTTCAAAAAAAAAACACAAAACAAAAAACAAGAAACGATACCAAACGACCCCTAAGTAATTTAAAATCTTATTTCTAAAATATTGTATTACAAGGAAAATTTTTTACCGAATAATTAAGAAAAATTGTGATATGTTATAAAATTTAGCTTGAACTTGGAACTTGAATCACCTTGTCCTTATTCTAATTATAAAAAAAATTGAATAATTATCTTATCAATTCTAAGTAAAGGATTTTTTACTTCACAAATAGAATTAAGATAATTATACATTTCTTTTAAAATGTTAAGAAAATTAAAATAATAAAATAAGACATATATAATCATCTTAACCCTACTTGTAAAGTGAAAAAATTCTATTGACGATATATATATATATATATATATATATTATTCCAAAAAATATATATTTACTTTTCAATTCCTAAATTCTTACTTAATCTAAAATTGATTTTTAAACTAAATAAAATTATATTATAATATATTTATATTGTATTTATTTTATATTAAATATGATAAAACACAAAAATTATTGGATTACAATGTAACATATTGAGACACCAAAGACAAACAATTTTTTTCAATTTTTATAAAATTTATATATAATTTTCATTAAAACTTTAAAGTCGTATTTTTTTATATATATTTAGTATAATTTTCGTATTGTCTTAACACAGAGTATATCTGTAAAATTATAAATCTAAATAAAGTCCAGAAGAAAAATTGCAAATTGCAAAAAGAAAAAGCCATTTATGTAATTTAAAGGAAAAAAAATAATTGTCAATTGCTCATTTAATTTGGTCGTTAGAAACCAGAAAGTAGTTGCACTTTTGCTCATACGGCCCAATAAATTGAGCCCAAGTGGACAATGAGGCGACCCAAACTCACCGAGCCAGCTGACTGTACTCGCTGAAAACTCACCTGGGTCAAGTCATTTTTTTCCTCTCCAATCGGATTGGGCTGTCTTGTAGTCGGCTAAATTCTCCATCAAAAACCCCCTATCCCTTCTTCCCATCTCTCATCGCTTTCTCTCCCTCTTGAGAGAGAGAGAGAAAGTATAAACAAGAACCTCCTTTACAATCTTTTTCTAGGAAAAGAAAATAAATTCATAAACTCTTTCCATCCAAACATTAAAGAATGTCTCATATAATGTTCCAAGCCCCTCCACTTCCCAAAACCTTGTTATTAAAACCGAGTCTGCCGCCCCCTGCTCATCCTTTGTCCGTTAAGATTAGGAAGAATGTGACAGTGAAATGTTCGTCTTCTTCTTTAATCGACGGTGTAGATTCCTCCATCGCTGCTCTCGAGCGCTGTTTCTTGGCACCAGCGGCACCAGTGTCCTCCGGCTCTTCTGGTTCGGGTGAGGTGGGGCCGGTTATGAAAGGAGGAAAGTACGGTGCGTTTGGTGCGGTTACTTTGGAGAAAGGAAAGCTTGAGTTGTCTCAGAAACAGTCCACGTCTAGCCCTGAGGTTGGTTTTCAAAATCTTTAGTTTTGGTCTAAAGAGTTCAATTTTCACTCAATTAAGCTTAATTTGAGAAATGGGTATTAAGTGGTATTTTTGAAATTAGAGCAAGAAATGGCTTAGTGTTTAGGTATCAAAACTTTAGGAGCATTCAAAGACTGAATATTTATTAAATATGCGGAGAAAAAGGGATTCTATTGAATTTTATTAACAATGGAAATTACTTTCTTGAAATTTGTTAAATTTATAGGTAGTGAAGGAATTCAAATGGAAAATTTAGCCTATTTCTGTTGTTTAAGCTTATAGAAAAAAAAGAGAATTCCTTCCTGCTGAAAAGTCTTGTTTTTTGGTGAAATTTTAGAGGTTTCTCTTTTATAGTATGTAGCAAGATAAATGTGTATTCTCAATCTGAGGTTTTAAATATTAGTTTAGTATACTCAAGAAATGAATTACAATGAATCGTTGATATGTTCTAACAGAGCATAGCCTATACCATGCTGGAGCTCAAGTGTTGCTTAATAGCTTAAATGATTGTAATCTCCCATTGTTGCAAGATTGGGATGAAGCCTGACAGCAAGGATGACAATTAAATATGTTTCAGTACTCATTCTTTATAATTTCTTAAAAGTTAAACATCTGCCGTGTTAAATTAAGAACAAAATTCTTGTGACTGGCATGAATGATTTGCATATTGAACTTTGGATACAGTAGTTGGTTTGTTAAAATGTTGATTACATAACATGTTATGGACTTATGGCTGGGTCTAGGAGTACATCAGGTTTATGCCGATTTATTGTTTAGAGATATATATATATATATATATTTATTTATTTATTTATTTATGCTATTTTCTGTTGGTTGGGTGTGAGGATTGGGTTTGGATGCTCCTTTGACTATTAACATCAATAATATGATGCTAATGGCTCAAGCATGTGGTTCAAGTTCTTATTGTAAATCGATGTTTATTTCTTTAAGTTGTTTAAACCATTTTTCTCTTGAAAACATTGTCCAAAATTTTGGAAGGATCAACTGATTCATTTGAATTTACAGCTTGCAACTGGGGGAGGTGGTGGAGATATTGGAAAGAAAATTAATCATGGAGGTGGGGATGGAGGTGATGATGATGGAGATGATGACGATTATTTCGATGACTTTGATGATGATGGAGAGGGAGAGGAGGGTGGACTATTTAGAAGGCGGATGTTTCTTGAAGAGGTAAGAGATCAAAGTCCACCAGATATGCCATGTATGTTTTAACAACCTGTATTGTTCTAATGCTGAGGAATAAATTTTTATCTGTTGATTTTCCATCATTTTCTTTTTCAGCTTTTTGATCGAAAATTTGTAGATGCCGTATTGAATGAGTGGAACAAGACGATGATGGACTTGCCTGCTGGCTTTCGACAAGCTTATGAAATGGTTTAGTATCTTTTCTTATCGCCTTATCACATGGTTAAGGACTTTGTGATTTGGTGATCAGATGCTGACTAAAACTTTTTGCCTTCAGGGATTGGTCAGTTCAGCGCAAATGGTAAAATTCTTAGCAATTAATGCGAGGCCAACCACTAGTAGATTTATTTTTCGATCACTTCCTCAAGCGATGTCTCGTGCATTTATTGGCAGGTAACCCCAGATATGCTTCTATGCGCCTCTTGAGGATGTTTCTAGCATTCTAAATGAAATGAATATTTGACTGCAGCATATGGTTGAATCTGTCATTGGATACTTATGTACAATCTTGTTATTGTCAGGATGCTTGCGGATCCTGCCTTTTTATACAGGTTTCTTTTAGAGGAGGTTGCTACTATTGGCTCTTCTGTTTGGTGGGAGTTGAAGAATCGAAAGAATAGGTGGTTCTTCTTACTTGAGTAGATAAATGCTTGCCTCATTGATCCACTTCAGTAAATCAAACTAACAAATACATGCTTTACTTCTACAGGATTAAGCAAGAATGGGATCTGGCACTTATGAATGTGCTAACAGTAGCAGCATGCAATGCTCTTGTAGTTTGGTCTCTTGCTCCTTGTCGCTCTTATGGCAACACTTTTCGGTTTGACTTGCAAAACACATTGCAGAAGCTTCCAAACAATATATTTGAACGGAGTTACCCACTTAGAGAATTTGATTTGCAAAAGAGAATCCATTCTTTTTTCTACAAGGCTGCGGAGTTGTGCATTGTTGGATTAACTGCTGGAGCAGTGCAAGGTTCTTTGTCAAATTTTTTGGCCAGTAGAAAGAAGGAAAAGTAAGTAGACTTGACAATGTTTCAATTACCCTTTATTCCATTTATTTAAAAATGAAAAAATTTTCACTGCTTGCAAACTTCTGTACTTATATATTAATCGTGGGCTTTTTGTACTATTGGCAGGTTATCTGTGACAATTCCATCCACGAGTACCAATGCACTTGGTTATGGTGCTTTCCTTGGACTCTATGCAAATCTTAGATACCAGCTTTTGTGCGGATTTGATCAAGCAATGGTCAACCATTTTGATGTCATTGGTGTAGCATTGTTCTTCAGCACAGCTTTAAGGTCTCTCTCTCTCTCTCTCTCTCTCTCTCTCTCTCTCTCTCTCTCTTGCTCACCTCTCCCCTGCCACTTCCCCTTCTTTATTTCTCTCGTTTATGTTGTGCTAAGTGCATCTGGTAATTTTGCTTCCTTTCTTCTTCTGTCTATGCCTTTTTCTACATATCCTGCTACATATAGCCCTATGCATCTCTATCTTCTAATAATCATTTCAAAAATTTTCTACTTAATTAAGGGATCTCTAGTACCTTTACTGTTGCTCTTGCTCGCGTCATGGTTACTCGTCTTAGGATCTAGATCAACAAAAAATCAAGTGCTTGTTTATATCATTTCGAAGATGACAATTGATTTTTTTTGCACCTAGAACTTCATATTCGGTTGCTTCCATGCAATTTGTGGTATTCTTTATGTCTCACCTGATGGGTTCTATGCAGGGTTTTGAATGTTCAAATAGGAGAGAGATCAAGGCTGGCATGGCTAGGTGTTGAGGTGGATCCACTCGTTCAGTCTGATAACCTCTTGAAGGCTTACAATAGACCTTCTGAGGATGGGACTAGGTCATCTTCTAAATGGTTTATATCCAAGAATGCCATCGTGTCTGGTCTTGGACTTCTTGGCATAAAACAAGAAAGTGCTGAATCTGCTGCCAACAAGGAAACTGGGGCTCCAAAGGCCCGGAGAAAGAGGATTGTCCGGAAGAAGGTAACTGCAAGCTCTGCGTAGTTAGTTGACAAGATTACCATTGCTGTCCAATTTTGCTGCTTGTCGGATAGAATTCAATACAAAAGGGACCTCAACAAGGTGCGGATTTGCTATGATTCCAGTCTAGTGCTGATTACTGGCTAAAGCATTACCGCATGGCACCAGCACATTAACTGTAACATGAAGATTATTTTGGGGAAGGGTTCTTGACTGCTTATACTCGATTTGATTTGATGTTTAAGTATTTGTTATATTCATTCAAGTTCAACGAAGAGGCACACTCCAAGTTGAGTCGTTTGATTTCTTTTGCACCCCAAATAAATCGGAAGGGATGTTTTTGGCTGATACTTTGTTCTTAAGATGAACTATAGAGCATTGTGCAGACGATTGTTTAAGTAGTTAGAATAAAAGGCATAAATATACGGTTTCCTCTCAAGTGTTGCCAACTTCTTCTGATTCCCTGCCTGTAATCTTCCGTATGTCATTCGGCATGTGTTTTGGTAAGTGCCATAGCCATACAAACAATTCCTAGCCTATCTGAAATCGTTGGCCCATTTCTGATTGACTACCGTCCACAGGCCGTGGCCTCCAATGCTGAAATAAGATGTAAAAAAAAAATAAAAAAAAAGGGAGTTCGTACTAGGGCCGTAGTAGAAATAAGATGTAATATCATACTTAAGACTTTGATATGAAATAAATGGAAACGATTTAATATTAAATTTAAATTTAATTTAATTTGAGATTTAAAATATGGTTTAAGTTTGGTTAAATTTATCGATTGAATTTTAAATTTGATTTAATAAAATATTTGAATTACTTGAATTTGATTCAATAAAATCGAAATAAATTTTATAATCTTGATTTGTTATTTTTAATCATGAAACTAAAATGATAAATTAATAATACAATATAAAAATATATATTAAAAATTTAATTAAATTCGTGAACTGTTCAAATCAGATATTAAGATATTTAAATTCGATTCTACTCATTATTGAAATAATTCAAATTTAAATTCAAGAAATCAAACTTAGATTAATTTTTGAATACATAGTTACATGAAAGAAGGGTAAAAGGACTAGAAGAGTAACAAACACAGCAGGGTCTTGGCCTTTTTGTCTTAAAAAGCATTGAAGGTTCAGTCATTTATTTTCATCTCCAACCTCCATAACCGCGCATCTACAATCAATCTGGTGACGCTCGATTGACCGAGTTTACTCATCCCTTCAGTATTGGCTAGTGAACCATCCCACATTCCTCCATTTTCGATGGACCGAGGGTCAAACTCTTGCCTCCACCCCAGTCTTCTTCACTCTGACAGCCTCACCTACCTCTCACAGTCACTCACATACTGAAACCCATCACGGCCCTACACTCCCGCTGGCCGCCTCTTTTCCTGGGCTAACATCTTTTATCTTATCTCTCCAAGATTCTCGAAGTCGTTGATACCCTTTCGATTATCTTGAGCAAATCAAAGCAAAGGCTGACAGTTCTCCACGTTTACCACCATGCAGCCGTACATGTAAGAATTTACTTTTACTATTTGTTATGTGCAATGGGAATGTGTCTGAAAAGGAAGAGATTGGTCCGTTGCTAGATTGTGCAGTTCGTGTTCAGCTTTGTAGTTTCTGTTTTGATGCTTTACTACCATTTTTATAGGATTAGGTTGTTCAGGAATCAGGGCTTGGCGTTTCAATGCTGTTTTCAATGCCTCTCTTTTGGCTTCTTCATTGACTTTCATGGCAAGGGTTATGCCAACAAAAAGATTGTTAACAAGGAGGATAAACAATCATGATTCTGCTGTTTTCTTTGATTGGTGAATAAACAAGAGAAAAGAGCTTCAAATTTTCATCCTAATAACATCTTCTACCACTTGTTTTCATGATTTCCAATTGTCCATTACCATTAATTGAGCTTGTCTAATTACTACCTCGTTAATTGGCTGAGTAATGAATGACACAATCCCTGCTTAAGACACTTCAGAAGTCCATTACCATTACTTGAGCTTGTTTAACTACTACCTCGTTAATTGGCTGAGTAATGAATGACACAATCCTTGCTTAAGACACTTCAGAAGTCCACTGTAAGCCCTATTGAAAAATACCATAAGTCCAAGTTGTGGTTGATTTGGCTCCCACCGGACCTCCAGTGAGGTCCGATAGGCAGCTAGAAGATAAAAGAAAGAAAGTAATTTTTTTATTTATTTATAATTGATAGTGGTCCTACCATCAAAGTCCACGTGTATAAGGATCGACCAACCAGAGACCGTCACGTATCAAGCACAATATAAGTCACGTGGCTGTTATAGCGACAGAGTCTCTAGGCGATAGAGTCTCAACGCGACACAGTTGCATTGGTAGGCGACAGAGTCTCTAGGCGATAGAGACTCTGCGTAGAGTCTCTGTGCGACACTATATGTCGCGATAGACCTCTACCGCACAGATAGAGACAGAGCTCTACCGCATGTGCTGCGACAAAGCTCTGTCGCATATGCCGCAGCAGAGGTTCACGGATACTCTGCCGCATGTCGAACTCACCCGCAAGTCGTCCAGTTCCAAATCGCGACAGAGTACCAAATGACTCTGTCGCAGCCCAGACAAGCGCCTGGGCCTCATACCCAAAACACCATCGAACCTTGATAGAGTGTGAAGCCCGATCCGACCCGGGAGAAACCTATAAATACACCAGGTGAGCACTCAGAAAAAGGGGGCTGAAAAACTTGAATCTCCTTGATTCTGCTTAAACCCATTTCCTTTCTCCGATACACAGAAACACAGCTTTCTAACTTAATCATCGAAGTGTGCGTGCAGGGACAAATCCCTGCACCTCTCTGATCTTTGTTGTTCTTGCAGAAGATTCGACGCACGTGGAAGAAATTGCATCAACATCACCCCGTTGTCGTTTAAGGTAACATCAATTGGCACCGTCTGTGGGAATCAGAACGAAAAGTCAGATTCCTTATTAAAATAGTGAGGACACGTTCTACAGCGGGGGGGACAGGAGAGCAAAATTCTGTGAGTCCTCCTGTCAGGTCAGAGCAAGGACGAAGACAGAGTGAAAGGGATGGCAGAGGAGCCTTGGTTTCTTTAGAGAAATTCGAGACTCTGAAACGTCAGAATGAGAAGACGACGACAGCATTAAAGGCTATGGTGAACTTTTTCAGAGAGGTTCTCCCCCAGTTTAGTTTACCCCCTGAAGTGCAGCAGATGGTGGGGAAAAACATCCCAAGGCAGACCTACGAGAGAGGTGAACCCTCCACCATGGTGAATGCTGGGCAAGGGGAAGGAGCGCAAAATACTGCCACTGGACTGATTTCGAATTCTACCGCATTTCAAAGGAATCACCCTGTGGCAGGGTTACGGGAAGTGAATACTACCTCAGACCCTAGGCGACAGAGCTAGAGCTGGCAAAAGTTGGCCCGAGCCCGAAAATCCGCCCGAGCCCACCCGAGATCGAACCCGAGATCGGACCGAATTGACCAAAAAGTCAAAGGCCCGAGCCCGAGAAAAGCCCGACCCGAAAAAGCCCGAGCCCGATAAAGTCCGAACCCGAAAAAGCCCGAGCCCGAAAAAGCCCGAACCCGATACGGCCCGAACCCGAAACCGACCCGATCCGAAACCCGAAAAAGCCCAAATTTATAACCCGAGAAAGCCCGAATTATAATTATATAATTATTATATTAAAAAATAAATAAATAAATAAATAATAATACACTTTTTCTAATTAAAATTTATAAAATTTTAAAACAATCATTATTTATTTATTACATAATTATATCAATAATTTATTATCAACAAAATAAATATTAAATATTTACATTCAATTATTAAATAAAATTATTTTAAAACACAATATAATGTTCAATATCAAATAATTTTCAATATTATGCTTATTATATTTGTAATAATAAATAATAAATATATTATTAAATATAACATTTGATTTTATTATAAAAACAATTATTATACTATTTTATTATATTTATTTCATATTAAAATTTTAATTGTAATACAATAATAAATCAAATATATATATATATAAATCATTATATAATTGTAACATTTATTTAAATTTGATATTTCATATAAAACATTGAATACATTATTAACAAAATTAGAATTTAAATTCTGACTCCTATAACTCATAAATAAAAAAATAGTAATTTATTTTTTAAATTGTGATTATACTAAAAATAAGAATTGAAAATTAAAAAAAGGGGATCATACCCTTTTAAAGGTTGTAATAACTTTTTCACTGTAAAAAAAGATTCAGACTCAACTATGACATGTTTGCATCCAAATTCTCATGTCATTAACAAGTCAATGATTGTTATGTTCTAAATTAGTCCAAATATAGTAAAAAACAAACCAGCAAAGATGTCACGCCCTCCTCCCACACGCGACTTTACCAAAAACCACAATAAATTTTTCGTTTTTTACTTACCTTTATCTCCTCAACAGTTGGGCTGTGAATAGGCATTAGTCTCCTCATCCATGCATACCTTACCATTCTTTTTCGTATCATACATACATGACATTTATATCATAAGTAAATTCGTATTCTTAAATATAATTACATCATTACATCCCCCATATTAAAACATGTACATCACTGTATTTATACATTGTTCAGATACAAAAGAGTACGCGTGTGTATACCTTTCGCTAGATGGGGAGTGGCAGCGGATCAAAGGAATGCAATACCCTGGCCGACTCGATCTACTGATGAGAATCTGTAGAGATGGGGGGAAAATAAATGGGATGAGCTATCAACGCGCTCAGTAAGGAAATCAGGCAAGCAAGTAGACATCCATACTATCTACTTGAAAATAGTGCTTTGCCTTTCCTTCTCTCATTTCAAAAGCATGTTTAAAATATATATAATATAGTACAGATTTAAAATCCCATGTACTAAACACATGCTGGTTTATCAATCAGAGGTATTCATGCAAAACAATGCATAATAAATCATTTAAGAATGCCTTTATATAAAATATGCCATTTACATTCAAAACACAGGAAATATGGCATTTCTCATCACAACACAAATAAACTGGGTTTCGACCCATCCCTTAGGTCTACCCGTATCATAAAATACATGTGATATACCTTGCGAGACTCAGTGGCTAAATGCAATCTCTCTAGACTATGTAAGAGAGCCTCCCCGTCGAACAGAGCCTCCCCGCCTATTCTGGCTTAAGGATGTTGGGCTTAAGGATCTTACTGTTAGAGAGTATCTCCGGACTATGGCCATATCCTAACAATGGTGATCCCAGGCAATACAGTACTCGGTGTGCGGGGCAATCACTGCTGTAACTGGTGGGGGGGTCAGTCCATCACAACCGTCAGCTATCAACACACTCCTCCACAACTCCACAACACAAAACACGGTACAATGTACTCCATGCCACATGCACGGTACAACGTACACTCGTGGACCCATACATCATGGTCGGGGTGCCTGCCATAGGTCTTAGCCGCTCATACCATGGAAATACATCATAGTGGGGTGCCTGCGATAGGTCTTAGCCCTCATACTATGGAATAAATGCCACGTCTCTAAATTCACGTGAGAACATCTCAACAATGTGACACTCAGTCTACACGGAGGAAATCGTCACGGTTTTTCTAACATGTGTGTATATCACGAAAAACTACAGTGCGCGTCTTGAGTGTGACACACAGTCAACACTCCGCCTCAAAACACTGTATATGCATGTCAAAATATCAACACTAGTGCGAGTGAACCTCCAGCACCAGGTCATGCATCTCATGTAAAACTCGAGTACGAGCTAAACGCTCCAGCACTCTATCATGCACAAATCACATAAAAACTGAGTACGAGCAATGCTCCAATACTCTATCATGCATGTCAAATAAATGTAGTGCGAGTCAACCTCCAGCACTAATGTATGTGAAAAACATCTGAAATCAAGTGCGAGTTATGCTCTAGCACGATTGTTTCCACATAATTCGGTAGATGGCTCTTTAAAAATAGGGATGTTAAAAATCACTAAAATCAGCACTATAAAGTGTGCTTAATTTACATCGACCTCAAAACATTAGCCCATCCACCTACTCTTCTGCTACACAGCAGTAAAAACCACTCAAGACATCATTTCCATGCTTTTTACCACTTTTCCCAAAATTTCACTTTTTGCCTAACTAGGGGCAAAATCGTAATTTACCCATATCGGGTCCCTATAATTATTATAGATTTTCTCTGACCCTCAAACAATTTCAGTGAATGTAAAATCCAACGAAAATATGCACAGATATCTCTAGCTACTTGCAAGAGTCCCCTACCTCGGATCACGTCGTGTGACCTCTCTTCCTCTGTGCTGTCTAATCTCGCAGTCCGGTCAACTCTCAATATGACTCTGGAACTGCATTTAATCATTCACTGAGTTAATTACACTTTTCTTACTGTATTACACATTTAATACAGTTTATTTCACTTAAATTGGCCCTTTTACGCTTAATGGGCCTTAATCACGTTAATCGGGTCTTAATCTGTATTAAGCTCGTTCATCAAGGTCTATCGACTCATTGGGCCTATCAATACCCATTGGGCTTTATTCCAAGCTCTTTGGATAGCCCGTATATCATTTACGACATTTTATTCAATTTTCTGAATATAATTCACTAAATCCAAAATTTAATCCGAAATGCGTAAATTAAATCTTAAATACGCATAAATCACATAAATTGTCGTAAATGAGCTTTACTTACCCGAGATTGTGCGATGGTGCGCGAATCGGAGTTCGATCGGGCTTCCGTTCGGAATTAATCGTCGAACTGCACAATTTCGTATATTTAACTCCGGGTCAATTTCTGATTAAATATAATTTAAATAAATTTATCAGAAATTAAATTGGTCACTTTTGACCTCGTATCGACTTACCCGAAGTCCGGTGAAATCCCGAAAATTTTTCTTTTCCTTTTTCTTTCCTTTTTCCTCTTTTTCCCCTTTTCTCCTTGGCTGAACCGGTCCGGTCCGGTTCAGCACAGTCACTTTCCTCTGAACCGATCGACCGGTTCAGGGGTGATTTAGCCGTGCCGGCGTCGTCCGGCCGGTTCCCGGCGTGCCGCTGCCGCCGTTCGACGCGTCTTGGACAGGGGATCTCTCGGTTGGCCTCGATCGGAGCCAACTCCAGCCGGTGGCCGCCGGATTCCCCTCTCTTCTCTGAGGCCTTCAACTCCGTCGATCTCCCTTTTCCGGCGCCGGTGGAGCGCGTCCTGGTGGCAGGGGGTGTCGCACGGTGTCGACCTTCCTTTTCCGGTCGCGTGCCTGGCCGCTGATCGCCGGAGGTGGCTGGTCCGGCAGTCTCTCCCTTTCGTTGGTTTGGTCTCTCACGGTTTCTCTCTCCCCGCGTTTCCAATTCTCTGTTTTCAATTTCGCTTCTTTTTTTTTTTTAATAATGAATTTTTATTATTATTTTATTCATTAAAATAATAATAAAAATCCCAAAAATATCTCAAAAATTCTCAAAAATTCTAATTAAATTCATTTAGTCCGCAAATGAATTTATCAGTTCGATTTTACCTTTCCGGTATATTTTTTCCACTATTTTTGGGCTCGTTTTTGGAGATAAAAATTCCAAAAATATTAATTAAATTCAAATCTCGATCAATTGGACTCGAAATTCAATATTTTCCTCGTTATTGATCAAGATCTCTCGATTTCATATTTTTAATGAAATTTTCTCATCGGATTTATATCGAATTTTGGTCAATTGACCGTCTTACCCCTGTACTTGCTCAAAAATCACTTTAACCCTTATCTTGCTGTTATGTAGCTTACATGCATTTTTAATTCTCAATAAATCGATTGCATGATAGTAAATACTCTTCTTATGATTCAACTATGAAATATAACGTTCGTACGCATAGGAATCATAAGGTACAAGCTACATACGTAAATCAAAAACTCGGGTCTGACAAAAGAAAACATCAAACACTTAAAGTTATGACATGTAACATTATAAGAACAACAAAATAGAAAATATACAATCATTCTCATACACAGCCACCTAGTCATGGAGAAACCAATCCCTAGTCATACATTGCATGATGAACAAAACAGAAAAATACGATCATTCCATTCAACGCTAGCGGCTTGATGAATAATATACTCGAAAATATTGTAAATGCAGGAAGCAACTAAACTCTCTAAGAGCGACATTGTCTTCAAATAAGATTAATGAGGCAATGATCAATCATAATTACTCTTAATAAAAAAATTTAATTTTTTAACAATATAAATAGTAAGAAATAAAATATCAACATACGTTACAATTAGAACTCTTCATCCTCATCCATAAACCAATTAGTTCAATTTAATCAAACTTTCCTTCCAAATCTCATTGTTTCATCTTCTTCATCTAATAAAATATATAAAAATAATCATATAAGAATTTAAATAATAAAAAATTAATAAAATAATAATGACACTAAAATCTTACCACCTTTATCTATATCAAATCCATACAGCCAATTACGAGTGGTAATCAAAATTTCTGCATTATGTGTTATGAGACAATTTCTCCATTTGTTAATAACTCTACCACTCATACTAAATGCTGATTCAGATGCAACTGTGGTAATTGGAATACTCAATATATCCTTAGCCATAAGTGAAAGTATAGGGTGTCGAAATTGATTTTTCTTCCAATAATCAAGAACATCAATTTGAATCTTATAATCTTCTCTTGATTCATTCAAATATACATTTAACTCTAATCTATATAAAAGATATCTAGAATTGAAATTTCTAAATCCCTACAATAACAAAATAAGTTCATATATGAAATTATAATAACAAATGTAAATTAAAACTCAAAAAAGAATTACTTAATATAAAAAAATAATAATTTAATAAGTTACTAAAGCAATTTATATTAAACTTTTGAACAAAAAATTTATATAAATATGTTATCAAATTAACAATAAATATTTATATGTTTCAAATTTTATTTCTAGCTAGGAAATTTAAGTTTTTGCAATGTCTTGTCTTTTGTATAAATTTTATTACTAAATTATATAATTTTTTTCCTCATTAATTCATATTTCATCATTTTAATTATATTTTGTCTTATAATCATTATAATTAAATTATATCAGCTTTTTGGTTTATCTATTTTATTTAAACTTCGATATTATATTTAATAATTTTTTCAAACTTAAACTAATTGCATCTATCAATTGAGAATTTAGCTACAATTATAGAACTTTAATTAGGTATAATTTAAACGAATTGATAACAATTAATTAGTTATGATTTAGTTAAGCATATATGATTATTTATTTATTTGCCTACCTTATCGGTTCATATCTATATCAGTCCACTAAAATAATATCAGTAGATATTTTTTCTTGTGCATTATGCAACGTGGCGATCAAGACAAACATGCATCATTACTTGATTGTGCAAAAATAATTATTTTAAGTTAATTTTTTATTTAAATTATGTAACTAATTTATTAAAAATTAAAAATTTGTTATACTTATATATGATAACTAATTAGTAAATATTTTTTTTAATAATTATTTTGATAATAAATAATTAATTTTTTAACCATGTTACTATGTAATATGGTAATTCTGTTTGAAAATTATTAAATTAATTATATATATATATTAACGTGCAATATTTATTTTATTCCATTTTATACAATAATTTAATAATTTATCATGAAATCATATCATTTCTTTTCTTATTCTTTGAAAGCCTATCAACAATTTCAATTATTCTATAGATAGATTATATTTATAGTTCAGTCAAATTTTTTATGCTCTTCAATTTTTCTTGGCTAAGGCCAAAGAAATAAGCAAAACATTCATTTAGAAAAGAAGTGAAGAAGATAACATCTAGAAGTTGGAAGAAATCTGTAAAACTAAAAACAAACTAATAGAGGAAATAAAAAAAAATATTATGAAACTTTTATTAATCTAATTTTAGTGACTTCTGTTTAAAATTTAAAAATTTATTATTTTAATCATAATTAATAATTATCTTCTTTAATTTCCTAATTATTTATATTATACTTTTTTTTAAACTCACAAAGTTTTTTTATATAAATATATTTTTTTAGTGTATTATATATCAACTACAAAATATCAATCATATGGTAGTGTAAAATTGTATATGATATAATTATATTAAATATTAAAAAAAATATTTTTTAATTTAATATTCTAAATTTTTAATGAGACATTTGATTAATTAATGTAAACGATTATATTTAATACAATAATATTAATTATGATTTATGTACAAATAAAAAACAAATTAAAAATAAAATAGAGCTAATTAATTGATCATTTATTCATATTAAGTATTTTTTGGTAAATGATAATATTAATTGGTACTTTTCTTCATATAATATCTATATGTAATATTTTCTTTTGCATTTAATGAATATAATTATATCTACTATTTTATAATAAATATTGTAAGAAATTAAAAAAGAGTAAATTATTTTTGTCAAATAATAAATATTAAAATATAGAAATTTATTTTTATATAAATATTTATTCAAATATAAAATCATATAAAAATTAAATTAATTATCGCATTCAAATTTTTTTTTAAAAAAATTATAACTAATAAAGTTTCAAAATATTTCAAGCCGGCCCGCTAAACCCGCCCGACTAGAACCGGGACCGAACCTGAAAAAGCTCGAACTCGAAGAAGCCCGAACCCGAAGAAGCCCGAAACCGAAAAAACCCGAAACCGAAAAAGCCCGAACTCGAAAAAACCCGAACCCGAAAAAGCCCGAACCCAAAAATAACCGAACCCGAAAAAGCCTGAACCCGAAAAAACCCGAACCCGAAAAAGCCCGAGCCCGAAAAGAACCCGAACCGAGCCCGCCCGAGCCCGCCCGTTTGCCACCTCTAGACAGAGCTCTCCCGCGGAGCACAGGCGGCAGAGTTCTCCCACGGCACATAGGCGGCAGAGCTCACCTTCAGATCATAGGCGGCAGAGTTCCCCCGCGGCATTTAGGCGGCAGAGCTCTTCCGCATGGCGCAGTATTTCTCCAGAGGAGTTGGAGCATGAATTCGAAGATCATAGGTCTGGGGAGCGACGAAGACGGAAGGGTCCTGACCTCCGAGATTGTTTCGAAGGTACAAGGTCGAATCCCGGAATGGAAGGTGCCGGAAGGGGTGCTTATCAGTCGGACTCTTCAAGTCCCGAAGTAAGGGGAGCATACTCAGTTCAAGGGTCGAAAAAAGTGGAGAAAGTGGTCGAAAGGATTTTGGAAAAAAGGAAACTAGTGTCTCCGGATGATTGTCAAAAAAGGAGGATTTCGTTCAGTCCGGAGATCATCAACAAACCTTTGCCGAAAAAGTTCAAGATGCCTTCTATGGCCACTTACACAGGCAAAGCAGACCCTTATGACCACATACAGAGTTATGAGTCCCTCATGTTGCTGCATGGCTGGTAGGACGAAATTATGTGCAGAGCTTTTTCACTCACATTGACCGGGCATGCTCTGAAGTGGTTCAATGGGTTGCGCCAAGGTTCCATCTCATCCTTCGACCAATTGCGAAATGAATTTTTGCAAGTCTTCATGATTAATAGCCAGAGAAAGAAGGACGCTACTTACCTACTCACTCTGAAGCAAGGGAATAAAGAATCCTTGAAGAGCTACGTAGATCGTTTTCGATATGCAACCTTGGAGGTTGACGATCTACCGGTAGAGTAGCCATGACTGCAATGTTGCAAGGGACGAGGTCTGAAAAGTTGCAAGAATCCCTCTCCCTCGACCAACCGGCGACACTTTCCGACCTGTTTGCTAGAGCCAATAAATATGTGGCTCAAGAAGAAGTAATGAAGATAGTACAGCTCCAGTAACTCTCTCCCAGGGTACGATACAGCCAATTCCATTCGCACAATGGGGCTTGAACATTCTGGGGCCTTTCCCATTAGCCACAGGCCGAAGTCAGTAATAGGACTATTCTTCATGGGCTGAAGACCAGGTTAGACCAAGCTAAGGGGGCATGGGTGGACGAATTGTCTAGTGTTTTATGGGCATATCGTACCACTAGTCGGGTGTCGACCGGAGAAACGCCGTTCAGCCTCGTATACGGCGCTGAAGCATTGATCCCCGTGGAAATTGGAGCACTGTCACCCAAGATGGTGCCCTTAGTAAAAGAAAAGAATTCACAAGCATTAAGGAAAAGCCTAGATCTGCCAGACAAGCCGTAAGAGCCTGAGGCGCAATAGCGTCACTGTGGCCAGGCGTGAAAATCAGACGAGCCGTAAGAGCCTGAGGCGCTATGCGTCACTGTGGCCAGGCGTATACTCAGATGAGCCGTAAGAGCCTGAGGCGTTATGCGTCACTGTGGCCAGGCGTATACTCAGACGAGCCGTAAGAGCCTGAGGCGCAATGCGTCACTGTGGCCAGGCGTAAAAATCAGACGAGCCGTAAGAGCCTGAGGCGCAATAGCGTCACTGTGGCCAGGCGTAAAAATCAGACGAGCCGTAAGAGCCTGAGGCGCTATGCGCCACTGTGGCCAGGCATAAAAATCAGACGAGCCGTAAGAGCCTGAGGCGCAGACGAGCCGTAAGAGCCTGAGGCGCTATGCGTCACTGTGGCCAGGCATAAAAATCAGACGAGCCGTAAGAGCCTGAGGCACAATGCGTCACTATGGCCAGGCATAAAAATCAGACGAGCCGTAAGAGCCTGAGGCGCTATGCGTCACTGTGGCCAGACGTAAAAGATCAGAGGAGCTGTAAGAGCCTGAAGAGTAATTGCGTTACTATAGCCAGGCAATGGAAACATAAAGGCCGTAAGAACTGGAGACGCGCTCGCGTCGTGATAGTCAGGCCTCAGAAAGGTATGTAAAATTCTTTCCGAAAATATATCTTTATACCAAGAATCCTCTTTCGCAGGAAATATTCCTACCAAAGAGTGGGGAGCAATTGATAGTGGTCCTACCACCAAAGTCCACGTGTACAAGGATCGACCAACCAGAGACCGCCACGTATCAAGCACAATATAAGCCACGTGGCTGTTATAGCGACAGAGTCTCTAGGCGATAGAGTCTCAACGCGACACAGTTGCATTGGTAGGCGACCGAGTCTCTAGGCGATAGAGACTCTACGTAGAGTCTCTGTGCGACACTGTATGTCGCGATAGACCTCTACCGCATGTGCTGCGACAAAGCTCTGTCGCATATGCCGCAGCAGAGGTTCACGGATACTCTGCCGCATGTCGAACTCACCCGCAAGTCGTCCAGTTCCAAATCGCGACAGAGTACCAAATGACTCTGTCGCAGCCCAGACACGCGCCTGGGCCTCAGACCCAAAACACCATCGAACCCAGATAGATTGTGAAGCCCGATCCGACCCGGGAGAAACCTATAAATACACCAGGTGAGCACTCAGAAAAAGGGGGCTGAAAAACTTGAATCTCCTTGATTCTGCTTAAACCCATTTCCTTTCTCCGATACACAGAAACACACCTTTCTAACTTAATCATCGGAGTGTGCGTGCAGGGACAAATCCCTGCACCTCTCTGATCTTTGTTGTTCTTGCAGAAGATTCGACGCACGTGGAAGAAATTGTATCAACATCACCCAGTTGTCATTTAAGGCAACATCAATAATTTTTCTATATTTTTATTAAATCTATATGATTATTTTATTAATTTTTTATTTCAACGAAATCAGTTGATTTCTGAGAGGAGAGCTTGGTTTCTAGGCCCGTGACATAAATCCTAGTAATAATTTCAGGCCCTTTCCTCTTCGTTTCCCCTTCTTGTGCCACAAGACAGGATTTCATGCTCTCTCCTCGAACTGATTGGTCTGCATGCAGAACAACATATACGAGAAAAACACTAGTAATTAGAAATAAAAATGACTTAAGAGGATAAACTTGGCCCACTCAAAGAAGAATCGATCCTAGTCAGTTCTGTAGGGTCTGACAGGCTTCATTGAGTTGGAGTCTGCTAGCTGTTCTGTTGCTTCTCCATGCCCTTTCTATAGCTTCAGTTCGTCCACCGGTCACTGATCAGACATCTCATTGGCTAGCAAACCGCTTCTCGTTCGCTAATATTCATATCCGACGTATACGTCACAGCCTTACAGGGAATTGAATCACCGTGTGAAGAACGGAAGCCATGTGTCCTACGCATAAAACCATATTTAAAGGAAGAACTTTGGGAGTTGGGGGCTATTAACTGCCCCTCAACCACACTAAAAGTGACTTGTGAAACGGATGATACCACGACAGGGATGTTGCCTCTTGTCCTGTCAGGCCCGCCCCATGTGCGGTCAGTTTAGTTGCTGTAGTTCGAACTCTTTCCAACTCATGTATGTATATATTTTAAGTTCATTCCCTCGTATTTTGATTTTGTTAACATTTCCTTAAATATAAATATATCTTTTTATGTATATTAAATTATATTTTACTTAATTAACGTTTACATGACCGCTTGTCCACCTGTGAATTCTCCCCCCGCATATTTTATTTTTTGAATTTTTTTTTCAATTTCAATTATATTAGTTTATTTGATGTTGATTCCTAACGTTAAAAAATGCTGAAAAGTAGTGTTTTGATGCGTACGTATCGATTCAATTGTTAATTTAATGGATTGTGTGTAGGTTGTTATAATAAGTATATTAATTTTATAGATTTATATTTAATACTTTAATAATGTATAAAAGTTAAATATTATTAATTAATCATAGAATATCACTTCATTAATGAATAAAGTTTAAAAAATATAAAAAATCTTTAAAAATAAATTTAAAAAATTTATGATATTTATTTTTAAGAATTATATTTATTTAAAAATTTTGTTTATTAATAATATAATACTTTATGATTGACTAATAATATATACATACTATACGTTTTTAGGTCAATACATTAAATATAGTAAAAGGAGTAGGTGCGTTTATAAGTGTGAGAAAAAAATATTATTTTTTAATTTAATTTTTGAATTGAAAAGACATAATAAAATTTAATATTGATATCAAAATATAAATTAGCGATATCTCTTCTTTTGTATCGAGAAGTATTATACTCAAAACTCAACGTGTGAAAGAAAAATTATACAATTTTTATATCAATTATATTACACTTTTTGATCTATCATTTGGATTGCGAACACCCGTCAATATAAACTCTAATAAAAAGGAATAAGTTCCATTTTATTATTTAATTTATTTACTGGATAGATAGAATTTTCTAACCATATTTAAATGTTTCATGGTTGTGTTTTTAATTTCGTTTAAAATAGTAAAAAAAAATTAAGGTGAGAGGACGTGTGTGAAGAATAATATAGAAATACTATTAAGAACAATAAAAAAAGCAAAATCAATGTGGATTACATTAATTAGAGCATAGCAATCCGTACAACCATCAACGACTTGATCAACGTGATTGATTGATGAATGCAGCGATGGACTGATGGATGCTAATATCATGAGTAACACTCGATTTATAAAGTTTAACAGATACATTGTCGTTGGGTGGTGAATTGAATTCATTAGTGCGGAGGATCATAAATGAAAGACAAACAGCTAAAGAGTACAGAAATGCACTGGGGACCTTGATTGATCATTGATCAATCCAGCCAGCTAGCTATGGCTTTTAAAACCAGAACATCAGGTTTTCAAGTAACTTTTCATTGCTTAAAAACCCAATGCTCTTTGTCTTTCGCCTTACACCAGCCATTTCTCTCTTTCTCGTCCTCTCTGCTTGGAACGTTTCAGCCACCCACTGCAATGGAGCTTCCGTTTTTCCCTACCCTTTTCTCAACTTTAAAAAACTTGGTGGTGAAGCAACCCTTTTTCCCAACCCTGGAGGTTTGGCTGGTGAATCACCCGAGAATCCATGAGTTTTCATGGAACCATGGCCAAACTCCGGGCTCCTCCCGGAGATTTCTTACCCTCACTGTCTTATCCTATATCCTCTTCACGTTTATTCTCTCCCAAGTTCCCCGGCCTACTCTTGCCCGTCCGGTTCTGAAATCTGTGTCAGCAATCCACAACGTTTTCCTCCTCACTCTCTCTTTCGTCATGGCTCTCGGTTGCCTGGTTTCAATCTTCTCCCAGGTGCCTAACTTCAACGCCCTCGTCTGCTTCCCTAGCAGCACTTCGCCATCTGGGCCTCTCTTTTTCTGGGCCTATATATTTTACCTGTCGAAGATTGTTGAATTCATGGACACCCTTCTGATAATCCTCAGTAACTCCATGAAAAGACTATCCTTTCTTCACGTATACCATCACTCAATGGTGGTGATCATGTGTTACACTTGCTTAGACAGCGCTCAGTCTTCCTTTCCCGTGGTGCTAATTACCAACTGCATCGTGCATGTTGTAATGTACACCTACTACTTGTTATGCACCCTCGGGATGCGCCCGAAATGGAAGAAAATGGTGACGGATTTCCAGCTTTTGCAGTTCTGGGCAAGCTTCTTGATCATGGCTATGCTTGTATTCTACCACTTCACTGGCTCAGGCTGCTCTGGGATTTTGAGTTGGTGCTTCAACTCAGCCTTCATAATATCTCTTTTGTTCTTGTTCTCAGACTTCCATGCCAAGAATTACTCCCCCAAGGTTAAGGGTAGCTAATTAATCAGCCATTTCTTTTCCATTTTTATACTTAAATTTTCAGGGTGCTTCAGTTGAAGACCGTGCACTATGATAAATTACTTTTACAGTTTCTATTATTATTCGCCATGTATCTTAGTTATTACTAATAACTTTGGAAATGTTGGATTCTATTCTTTAAGCCATGATTAGACGGTGCATGTTCATGTTCATGTTCAAGATAAAAGCATTCTTTTCTATCCTCTGGTGAGAAATTAAAGCAGGAAATAATAGCTGTTACCATTAAATATGGTATCCAGGTGAGTTGATAAGTTTGTCAGGAAAATGTTCCCACAAGAAAAGAAAAGTTGTTTAGTATTTAAGGCATATAAGTTTGTAATCGATTCATTAATAGTGAATATCTTTCTTTTTATTTTTATTTTTATTTTTATTTTTTATTTTTTAATATATCTATAGTTCTATAAAATTCATTTGGAAAATCTAAAAAAATTTATTATTATTATATTAAATATTTTTTCCCAAAACATTTGGTTTGTCATATTATGAATGAATGATTTTAAATTCCAAGGATTCCTCAATATTTGATAGCAGTAATTTTGAAAGATTAATATTTATAATTATTTAATATAAATTTTTAATAGTAGTAATCGATTTATAAAATTTTTTATTTATAATTATATTATTTGTGAGGTTTATATTAGAAGGTTTGCTCAATATTTAGCAGTAATTTATTATGAGTCATCTATGGATCATAACTAATTTATCAAAATTAAAAGGCAGACAAAAATATTATCGAAGATTAATTTCTTGTCTCTACTTGATAAAAGGTAAAATAATTATTAGTTCGATATTGGTTAAGTTCAAAAACCAATTTTTGAATTGAAATTTGATGGATTAACATTTTTTTTTTATGTAATTTGATAAGAAAATTACACTTTTTTATATAACAAATTACTTTGTAATCCAATATGCACATTCGTCTCAAATTCTAACAATTTTTGTAAACAATAAAAAAAAAATTGTTTTAAAGCGTTTAACTATTTTTTGGTTTCTGATTCATTGAACCACGTTTTTGTTGTGTTAAATGAAAAAGAAAAGAATATTAAAAAAAGAAAAAGAAAAAATGGATTTTAAAGAATTGGTAAGCAAACAATCCAAGCATGATTTTAGAATTTACATTAAATTTCAAAATCTGGTTGGTGAAATTAAATAGTGAAATTAAATAGAGCTACTACGTACTATTATCCTTAAATAAAGGTCGAGAGGGTGTTAGGTGCATTATTGATACTATTATATATTATTTATGGAGTTTTTAAATTCTAAAAAAGAGATTAAAATAATAATACATACTGTTTAAAAATATTAAATAAATAAAAAATAAATACAATGAGATATATGTTATCATCTTAACGTGTAGTCTAAAAACTCCATAAAAAAGTATAAAATAATTATCCTAAATATGTATACAACATAAAAAAAAATTTTGAATTGAATCATGTAAAATGTAATTAAGAAACTATTTAAAACTTAATCTAATTGATTTATACACACTCTCATATCTTTCATTAAGTGTGAACTTCAAATTTTAATATCTACATTCTTTTATTTTTATCCCAAATCTTCGATTTGAAAAAATATTTCAAAAAAATGTTTGAAAACAATTATTTGAAGACAACATTAAAAGAAGTCAAAGCTGATGCCCAAGTTCAAACAGATAAAAATATTATAGTGGTTTTTATGTTCATCATGAAACCTAAGAAACTAGATTATATATAAAAGTATAAGTTGGATAAATTAAAGTCAATAATTAGAGGAGGCTCTTAACTGGATTTGATATTGAAATAATCTACACTAGTTTGAGGAGCCAAGACATCAATAATTTTTGACATACGAATTAAGATAAATTTGAAATTGTTTCGATTTAAATCTAAACTTTATAATATATCATAAATTCTTTTAATTAAGCTATCAAAATGTTGTCGGCAAGAGGGATTGGTTGTTAATAATGCAAGCTTTGATAGGCTTAGACCAACTCAGAAACGACTGTTTTCTTCTGGCATGGCAATGACATTTATAAACATTCTTAGATGCTTTGATTTTTCAGTGAACATCACATTCATTCAATTTAATGACGTTATGAAGTTCTCTTTCTCAGAGTTAGAAATTAGAAGGACCACAGTCCACGCTTGCTAGATTCATTAAGTGTAAAAGTAGTAGTAATGGGATATTTTTGCTTGTTTCAATTTTGGTAATTTTAGACCTGTGAATTAAGAAGAAAATGATATCATTAAAAATAACGAGCTAAAATTTGATAAGTTGTATATGAATATGATAAAAATTAAAAGAATATATATATTTGATGTGTCGATATAAATTTTAATATAAAATTTTTATAATTTATATTAAAATATATGTGATTTTACATATATATATATATATATTTATATATACGCTTCAACGTCTCATGCACGCTCGTAGGATTGATTGAAATCTCAATTTGGAAAAGGAAAAACAAACAAAGCCGCGAAGGGGCTCAAGTAACTTATTGAAGAATGTACATATTTCCTGTCAAACTCAGACATGTTCTGCCCCGCCCAGTGCCCATATACAAATATTCAGGCTTTAAGCACCGAATCATGTAACATGTTCCAAATCACCAAGTCAAGTTTGAAGCAATATCTTTTAGCGGATTGATTCAAATCTTGCTTTTCAATCTCTGGGGCTGTCTTCTTATGTAAGTTTTGTGTTAAATTTGAACCTAGAGAATCTCACAGATGAATCAAAGTTGCAATCTCATGTCATCTTTAGCAACTACATATACCGGGAATAATGAGGGTGAGCCTTAATGCATAAGTAAAGGTTCAAAAAAAGTCACGAATGTGTCCCATAACGTGGGTGTATTGTGTATTGGGTTTGGATTTGCCCTTTATATACCAGGGATAATCCAGTTGTCTATGGAATACCCCCATTAAAATCCTGGACTGTCTTAAGGATTATGAAAGAATATATGTAAGAATATGGAAAGATAAGAAGGCCAGAAAGAATTAAAAGTTTAATACAATGAAATGTGATTGAGGCAAGGTATAAACCAACTGGTTATGGAAGTAAGCAAGGAAGTCTTTTTGGGTTGTCACTGCTCGTAGATTCACCAACTCTCACACGTATTCTCCCACTTCACTTTATCTTCCAAGTTGTGAATGTTTAAAAGAAAGCCAAATCAGTCTTCCATGGCTGTCTGCAAGTGCCCCTGGTAGATTGGTGTAGGATGGCATTGGCTCGAAATTCTAGTTTACTACTTTTCTGCATTTTCATCATCTTTTCATCAGGTAAATTTTCTCTTCTTCATGCCTTTTCGCCAATTGAAGAAGAATAATATAGTTACTTGAGCAGCCAACTGATTAAATTTACTTATATTTGGTCAGATGCAAATGCAAGAAATTTTACCCTTGTGAATCAGTGCAAAGAGACAATATGGCCTGCAATAATCACAGACGGAGGCAACTTCCATGGTGAAGGTTTCAAATTAGAATCAGGCCAAACTGCCTTCTACAATGCCTCGGATGCTTGGAGTGGCCGAATATGGAGTCGGACAGGTTGCGATTTCAATAAAAATGGCAATGGTGCATGTCAAACGGGCAGCTGTGGCTCTTCCATAAATTGTACGAATGCCGGTAGCTTGCCTGTTACTATAGCCGAATTCACCCTTGGTGAAATCGATTACTATGATGTTAGCCTTGTTGATGGTTTTAATTTGCCTATTGTGATTATGCCTGGTGGTGGTAAAGGAAACTGCAGCACTGCCGGTTGTGATGGAGACTTGAGGCAGAATTGCTCGTCAGATCTTGTTGTCAAGAACAATAGCAAGGTTGTTGGTTGCAGGAGTGCCTGTGATGCATTCAACACCGACGAATATTGTTGTCGTGGCACGTATGAAGATCCTGTTGTGTGTTTGCCTACGAATTATTCCAAGAGTTTCAAACAAGTATGCCCTGCAGCATCTAGCTATGCTTATGATAATCGTGTTAGTATCATAACTTGCTCTGCATCAGATTACATGGTGGCATTTTGTGCAACAAGGTAAAGCTAGCTAACCTTCCAAAATGCATATATAAATCTGCAGTTCTGCAATAAGGGTATTTGCCATGGTTTGTAAAGCTCACTGATGGGTTGGTGCTGGTTGCAGGAACAACACAATTTGCACCTACCATGATCAGAAGCTTGTCTGCAGTATTAATACATCAGACGGCTTCAGGGCATTCACTCAAAGCTGGAGGAGTTTGATGCTGGCATTACCATTGGCTTCCATTTTACTAATTCTGCTTTAGCAAACTCTGAACAGTTCAGTTTTTCTGTCATTTTGAATCTAAAGGGATGTCATGCTTTATTTTTCTTTTTCGTCGTCCGGATTCTTTTGCATAGCTGGATACCTGGAAGAGGAAGAAGCCAACAACTATGTATCCTCCAGGGCAGTCCATGCTAATGTTTCAATTAAATCCATAGCCAGAGTTTCATGGTACATAACAGGCGTATTGGAGATTTTAATCTTTGAAAAAAAAGTCTAAAAAATGAGTGAATTCCAGTGTTAAATATGATGCAATTCACCCATCCCTTCAAAATTCAACTAACGTGCTAGAACAGAAGACTTCAGCCCCATCAACTTACTCAAACAATCATCTCACTCTAATTTATATGGCCAAAAGCAAGAGTTATATTGCCACATACATCTTGAAACGGTAAAAGATTATTTCACCTGCTAAACTGCTCAATAGAAACACTAGCAGCTTATGAAAGATTTCCATTAGCCATATTACTAGGAATAGTCGAGTGTCAACCTCATTTCCAGGATCAGGCTTTCCCCTGTGACCAGTTTTTACTAGTGGCTAAGTTACCTCAGTCAAAAAATTCTGGGTCTTTGACAGCCATGAATTTATTCTTTCTTGCACAGCATCTATCAAGACAAAAAAAAGATGCAAATACAGAACTAAGAATGAGAATTCCACGTTTCAGTATGAAAAGCATAGTGGGTTTTGCTAAGAACACTGGCTTAGATTACTGTATTTAAAAAATGTCTCACTCACAATTTCAATGGATTGAGAATCATCCTATTAGCTGACAACTGCTGCTATTAAGTTAGCAAAACCAACAATTTTAGACTTCAATGAATCATATAGTCATAATCTTAGCTTGTCAACGTATCTCAACAGCAAAAATGAAAGACTTGAAAACATAAATACATAAAAAGAAGAAACAAAAGAATAAAATTTGATCCTTGAGCAAAAAACAAAAATAATTAAAAGATGAATGCAAAGATACTAGTTTCAATGTCTTTGATCTGTCCCCCTGAGCTCCCTGTGAAGCAGAGTTTCTTGAGAAATATCCAAGCTTGCAAACGTCTTTATTGCCAGAAATTAAAGAATTCAACCCAAAACTCGAGGCTTTAAACTGGGTAAGCGGCAATTTCGTAACCATTTTTTTCTCCATGGTGGGAATCAAGATTCAAGAGTTGAGTCCATGAGTAGACGTAACCAAGCAAGTAGTTAAAATTAGGTCAAAGGGTGTTTCTTTTCTTGGGGAGAACTTTACAAAATTCAAGCTGCTGAATTGAAAAGACTAGTTTCTTTGGATGCTTGGGTTTCAAGGATTCTTGTTCAGGATTCAAGATTTGAGACAGGTTTCTAACGAAACATGTTGGAACCGAAGGGTAATAATTTTTGTCAAAGATGCCTTTATGTATCTATGAAATGATTCTTCATGCAGATTTCCGAGAAAATTCTGTCTGAATGCCTAACAGCATGTGCTACTACAAAAATTTGAAAGTAAAATCATGTAAAATCTTAAACTTTAATCAAAGTTTAGGAATATTGTAATTGCTGAAATAAGATTCTTTTTTTTTTTTAGAAAAATAGTTACCATACTTGCTTCTCTCCAAGCTCTGTAAATATGGCAGTCACCAACACATTAGAAACTTTCCCTTTGCAATCCCAAAATTTGAAAAAACTAGCCGTTTCTCCATCGCTAATGCAATTTCTTCACCCTGTTAAATTTTCTTATATATATTAACTATAATCTTCAATAGATTTACAAGAGAGATTGAGAAAATCTTTTTGGGTTTCCATAGATTTTTGAGCCATGAATTCTGGTCGCTGTGCTGCTTGCAGATATTTGAGAAGAAAATGTGCTGCGGATTGCATTCTCTCTCCTTATTTTCCATCCAATAATCCCCAAAGATTTGTTTCTGTTCACAGAATCTATGGTGCCAGTAACGTCACAAAACTACTTCAGGTAAACCTCCTTTACCATGCATAAAAATAGCTACAATCTCTTGATATATTATATATTTCTGACTTTGGTTTTACATTTTGGATCCATTTCTATAATCTGACTACTTTCTTTATACTTGCAAGTTCAAAATTTCAATTGATTTTAAAGACCCTTTCAAGTGTTACTTATGTAACAATTTTCAAGACAATACAAGATTTCTTGTCTATAATACTCTGTTTAATGGAGATGTTTGATTTATTTACATATATTTTTTGCTACGTGGTTTATACTCTTGGAAGTGACAAACATGTTTAACTTATTTTCCTTCGATTATCCAGCAACTCCCAACCCATTTGCGAGCTGAAGCAGCTGATTCCTTATACTTCGAGGCGCAATGTCGGGTAGAAGACCCTGTCTATGGCTGCGTTGGGATCATATTTCTGCTGCAGCAACAGATACAAAATGCAGAGAGCCAGCTAGCAATGGTTCAGGCTGAGATTGCAGTTCTGAAATCTCAGTCCCAACATTCCCAATCTCAACAACTTGAGCCTGAATCTGATTTCAATAATTTGCGGCAACAGCAGTTACACAATGTTGCCAACCTCAGCTTCTCCAATCGAGCTTTTTCTGGGTTTAAGTAGAATAACAACAAACAAGCTTAGTAATCATGGAGTAAAAGTGACTTGACAGAAAGCATAAATTGAAATACTTTGTTTAACCCATAGCATTTATATATTTATCCCAAAAAATAATTAGGAGAGAGTTTACATAACCCGATGAATTGGCTTTTGAGGTTATATTATATGATACATATTTTCTTGTTTTTCATTGCATTGAGCTTTTTACTGTCCTCATTCTCAAAGCAGCTGTGTTGCTTAAACAATATTCGTTTGTGCTACAGCTATGCGCATGCTTCACATTCTGACTAGTATCAACACAGATATAATAGGCTTGGCCTCCTTGTTCTAATATGTAATATGGATTATTCTTGATCTTAAAAAGAATCATTGGAACATATTTACTCTTGTGAATCAGTGCAAAGGGACAATATGGCTTGCAATGATCACAAACGCAGGCAACTTCCATGGTGAAGATTTTAAATTAGAATCGGGCCAAACTGCCTTCTACAAACTGCCTTCTACAATGCCACGGATGCATGGAGTGGCTGAATATGGGGTCGACAGGTTGCGATTTCGATAAAAATGGCAATGGTACATGTCAAACAGGCAGCTGTGGCACTTCCATAAATTGTACGAATGCCGGCAGCATGCCTGTTACCATAGCCGAATTCACCCTTGGTGAAATCGATTACTATGATGTTAGCCGAATTCAACTAATGTGCTAGAACAGAAGACCTCAGCCAGTTCAACTTAAACAATCATCTTACTCTAATTTATATGGCTAAGAGCAAGAGCTAAATTGCCACATACATTAGTGCAGCAATGTCTATACAAAAAAGGATGAAGAAATTCAGTGTAACTTTACCTTTTTGTATACCATAGCTGATTTTTCACTACAAAAATACAGTGTTTGGATGTCAAAAACTCTCTAGGTCTTCCGTCTCCAACTGCTCTACCTTCTTTCTGATTGCTTTCTTATCTGTTTGGCTTCTTTGGTTCACCGATTTAGACTCCTTGTCTTCAAATGGTAATACAAGTACAGGGGCTGCAGGCACAGTGAGCCACCGTTCCTTCAGGAAACTTAAGAATCTCATAACCATTTCCTTCCTGAATTCAAGCTCTCGAGTGAAGAGATCAAATAGAACAAAGGCAAGAACATACTTGAAAGGGACAATGAGAAGAATGGTTGCAGATGATAGCAACACCAGAGCAACCTCGGTTGTTACCTGCCAAAATGTTTAAAAGAAAGAACTTAATACAAATTAGCACCAAACAGTATTAAAATTTTCCAAAGCACTAAAAATCAAATGTTCTTATTATATTTTCACTCTTGAGTAGTCCTTTATGACTCATGACATCATACCTGAGGCTGACCTGCAAGGAGGATTGCACGTAATCTCAGGAGCGTAACATTCAGATTCTGGAGAAATTGTTCCACATCACGCATGGCATCTTTTAGAGCTATAATCTTTTGAATAGTATTTGAAGGTGGCTGATCACGGATAGTGACTTTTCCGAAAGATCTACCCAGACGACCTTGCTCCTTGAGCCCTTTAAGTGTTAGCATGCCAGTGGCCAAGATAATTAATGCCGTGGGAAACACATATGGCAGCAGATTTCTAGGGAGTAAATGTTCAACAGATCAGCTTAGTGTGCTAACGTGTAGTTATAAGAGTAAAAAACAACAGAAGTCGTGTAAATAAAAGACAAAGAGCTATTAGGTAAAAAAAACATCTTCAATCACAAGCTGAAGTCTTCCGTCTTCCAATGCCAGTATAAGCACACAATATCACATTCCATTCCTTTCCCAAGATCTAAAGCTCGAAAGCAAGGAATGATTTTGCAAGAGTTTATCAAATTTTAAATATTAAGACCGTAATATAGTATGGCTTATGTGGTACCTCATGAATTCATATTCAGAAAGTTATACTAACAAGTTGATAATTGTAAACAATCTATAACATCTCTGGTCTTAAGGCATAAATTAAACTGTCATCTTGCTCCAAATGATATATTTTAGCCATTTAGAACGTTAGTATTGCTTGTAAGAACTGAAACCAAGTATTGTTTGCATAACAATAATTTATGCAAAGTGTCTACCTGAAAATAATAGTATATACAAATGCAAGGAAAGAGACAGTCAACTGTGGTTCCTCCCAACGTCTAAGCTTTTCAAAATTCCTAGCAGTTATTGCCATAGGAAGAATAAGTTCCTGCATAAAGAATGTCAAATAAGTTCACTCAATTGACATAGGTTATATGTATAAACTCAATAGATGACTCGCTGACGGTGTGAACAGAATTTTGCTGAAATAAGAACCATACATGAGGAGAAACAAAAAACACTGCAGAATAGATGCCAAACCTTGAAAAGGTCAATATTACTGGGTATCCCTTGAAGTGTCGCTGCATCAATTGTGGCCTGAGTTTTTTCCACCGCCTGGTATTTTTGTTTGCAGATTGCTGCTGCTCTTTCTACTAGGGTCTCATCAGCGACAACAAGATTTTTATGTAACACTACAGCTGGTCTAATTGAAGAATGCTTCCAAAAACTAATGGAAGCACTAGAACCCCAAGATGGAGATCTCATCCACTTCCGCAAGTAAACACTTCCATCTATGTCAAAAACATGATCACTAAATTCAAATACCTGTTCAGAAGGGCTTGTTCCTTGAGTTCGTTGATACCCAGCATCTGTAACTTTTGCAACTAATGGACCACTCCAATAATTTACAGCTAGAGTTTGAAATACAAGATCACCATGAGGTGCATTTTGCAAAAAAGAGAACTGAACAAGTTTGATTGGATCATCCAACAACTTTCGCATAAACTGGAGTGCTTGAAGTCTAGCAATGCCATTAACGGCACCAGTTGTAGCCTTTTCCTTCCCTTTGTGAGAACCAAATACTTGATATAGAGATTGATCATCATCATCTGGTCCATACTCACTAAGAAACTTGTGTAGAGTAATAATTTCACTGATAAATGCATGCCAAACATCTCGTCTCAATTCACCTCCCAAGTCAACAAACTCCAGCACCCATTTTTGTGATCTAAATAGAAGTTAAAAAATAAATTATTTATTTATTAATAGGAACTCTAATAGAAAAAACAAAGGATCTTCAATTACATGACTGAAAAAATATGTAATAAGAAGTACAACAATGTGATGGTTGAGAATATAAAAAATTTCTGTATTCCTTACTCCTAAGTGTTGAAAACTACATTTGGCACATAAACAATTACTGACAGATGTAAGCTTATCAACAAAGTACTGCACAAGTAAAGTTCCAATGGTTCAAACTCCAAATTCAGACCATCAAATTTCCCCAGTGCCCATGTATGTAACTATGTGTAATGTTTTCCTTTTTCTACAAATATCAACCAGAAACCTGTGGTTTTGCATCAGATTAGTACTTTCTGCCCATAACTTCAAATATACTACATAAAAAAGAAGAAGAAGAAGTCCTTTCACCACCAAAACAAGATCTGAGAAGCTCACCCTGGACCAGATGAAACAGCTACTCCAGAGTCAAAAAGCCCTGAATTGAAAGGTCCAACTTTTACTTTCTTCACTTGCAATCCATGCCTTGTAAGATCGAGTCTTATTGGATCTTTCTGCCCTTGAAATCTAACTGCCTGCAACAACATGACAGTCACCAATCTCAAACACAATTTTATGCCCAAGAAATGGAACAGTTCTATTGTAAGATTCAGCTGTTCCGCCCTCAAATCAAATATAAGGACCAGTCCAACAGATCATACGATTATTCTAAGTTTCTCACAAGCCTGCTAAAATTTTCAAACTTTTCAACTCATTTTCATTAATAAAACAATATTTGGATGAACTCATCGATAAATAAAATTTCCAAAATGGAAAAAGGATACTTGCACCCCATTCTGCTTTGTATGTTTAAGAACCCCAGGTTATTTGCAGGAAGGAAAAATAGAAAATAATTAAAGGAGGAAAATGTCTATGCATTTATCAACTAGCGCCATCAGTCAACTCATGAACTAATGAAAAAGGTATCATAGGCTACAACATAAATTTGATAAACAAATTATAACGGACAATAAGTACCTCAAAATACAGCGCCTTATCCGTTAGAGTAAGTTTTCCTGGCCATGCCGTGTTATTTTCCCATTTTAGAACAGGTCGTTTCCTGCTAGAACCAATGCACAAGATTCTTTCCTCTGAGAGCTGAGGATATTCGCGGATTTGATATGATTTCCTTCCTTCATGGACTCTACACTAAAACCAGCAGGACTCAAGCTTACCCAAGTGAATTCAAAAAGAATTAAGTTAACAGAAATGGGCACTAACTAACAAAAGAAATACGTTAAAGTGGACACAAGGTCCACTGTTCAATACCATCAAATTTTTCATTATAAAGGTTCGAAGGGAGACAAGGAAGGAAGAAAGAATAGAAAGAATAAAAGATAAAGGAAAAACGAATTAGGCCGCTTCAAGTTAAGCAAGTTTGGGATTGTTTGTTCTAAAAACATAAGAAAAGAACTGGAAAGTTCTAGGGGTGGAAAGAGTTGAGCTATTTGCAGAACATGCAGGTCTGCACTCATGGAAAAGATTACACCAACTCAAGTAAAATTGTTATTATTATGTTACAAAAGCAGGGTTTCTCTCTCTCTCTCTCTCTTCAGTAATATTATTAGCATGGCGTGGTTGAGCTAGTACTGGTAGTTTACCTACTGCCAATTCACCTTATGATCATAAGGTTTAATGTAAAGTAGTAGTAGTATGAAATCAGAAGCTTACTTGAGAAGTTCATCAATATAAGTAAGCCACACCCTTAATGAGACGCCCTTTTCATCACCAGCAAGGGCTTTGAAAAGGTTATGCACTGTAGGGCGATCAGCCACACCTGAAACTGCAGGAGTGATACGAGAGAAAGCCTCTTCTCCGACCAGTTTTCCCTTAAATACCACCAAGAGAAATAATTAATTTCACAGCTCATACTCTTGCAACTCCATGTTGAATGCAAAATGCAAGGGTATTCTCTCTCTCTCGCTCTCTCTCTCCCTCACTCTGTGAATGGGGCAGGAAGATAGAGTGGGGTGGTTTGCCCCTGAATCAACTTGAATTGGATTTAATCAAGTTCTGGTAACAACATAATCAAAGGTAGTATAATTTCAGAATGCTTCGAAAGGTAGTAAAAGAAAAGAACCTGAAATGAAGCTTTTTTTGATGCATGAGCATTCAAATCATTTTTATCACAGTATGGATTCTCCCAAGCAAGCATTGTGATGAAAATTAGTCTCTGGAATGCAGGTTCCTGTAAATATAACAAAAATGTAACAGAAAATTAGGACACGCCTCACAAGATATATAAATCTTAATTGAAATAGAGAGAGGTTTAAGCGTACAAGCAAATTGAACTCTGGGTGAAGCCACTGATTAGGGGACTAATGAAAATGGTGGCAGGGGTAATAGAAATGCAAATAATACATTATTTAAAAATTTGAAAATTATTAATTATCAAAACAATTTTTTTTTTTCATATTAGGTGTATAACTGGAAGTGAATGTAGCAAAAGTCATACGTCTATGACACACATGCAACAAATAAGAAGCACAAGCAAATAAGTAAAAAAATTACAGAAAAAGGCCCTAAGCTCATATCTACTTCACCTCCATTGACTGGTCCATACAATCTTATGAAAACAATGAAAATTATAATAAAAAAGAACATAAATCGTTCATATAATAATAGTTTTAAGACCTTGAGGCAAGGATGCAGATCAGAGGCATCCCTTGACAAGAACCTAAAGCAGCAATACTCCACCAAATTTCGAGCATCATCATACACAGGTTTAGGAACGAGAGCTTTAAATATCTTCTGCATTTTTTGCCCAGTCAATCCATTCATCCTGCAAACTTAACTTCCAAGAGTCAAATCACAATATTTCATTCTAGAAACTCTTTACAGTATACGAATCATTAATATTCATTAAGGAAATGAAAAGAAAAACTCGGGATGTTGAGTTGTTGTCCGCTTTTATAAAGAAAAGTAGAATACTAACTCAAACCAATAAAAAAAAAAAAAATTATAAAACCTTGTTTACGGAATTTAACATTGTCTTAACTTATAAAGAGAACATTCTTGAAACATGTATACTGGTAGAGCACCTCTGTTCGAATTAATTGAAAGCACGAAAAATATCGCTTTCTTTTTCTTTTGAAATGTTCAATAGGCTAAATTCTTTGGTTTTTATAGCTTTTCTGGGCACAATACTTAGTTTTTTGGATAACAGTTACAGCAATAGCCTCAACTAAGTCTTCCAACTGTGCTCACTATTCAACAGCTACAAGGTTTTTTGCGGAAACCACTACCCTAACATGGATCGATTTTCACATACTCGTGCAACAAAACCCATAATTCACATAATTCTTGAAATATGTAAGAGATAACTTCACCTGCTAAACTGCTCAATCGACACAACAGCAGCTAATGAAAGATTTTCATTAGCCATACTACTAGGAATAGTCTGTTCTTCCAAAAATATTTCCTCCATGTCTTGAGTGTCAACCTCCTTTCCAGGATCAGGCTTTCCACTTCGACCAGTTTTTCCTAGTGGCGAAGTTACCTCAGTCAAAAAATGCTGGGTCTTTGACAGCCATGAATTTATTCTTTCTTGCACAGCATCTGTCAAGACAAAAAAAAGAAAAAAAAAAAGGTGCAAATACAGAACTAAGAATGAGAATTCCATTGTGGGTTTTGCTAAGAACACCTGCTAAGATTACTGTATTTAAAAAATGTCTCACTTTCAATTTCAATGGATTGAGAATCATCCTATTAGCTGTCAACTGCTGCTATTAAGTTAGCAAAACCAACAATTTTAGACTTCTATGAATCATAGTCATAATCTTAGCTTGTCAACGTATCTCAATAGCAAAAATTCAAGACCTGACAGCATAAATATATAAAAAGGACAATGTCGATAAAAAATTGATCTTTGAGCAAAAAACACAAATACTTAAGAGATAATGCAAACATACTGGTATCGATGTCTTTGAACTTCCATCTGTCCCCCTGAGCTCCCTCAAGCTTGAACCTTAACTTGTGCTGTGAAGCAGAGTTTCTTGAGAAATATCCAAACTTGCAAACATCTTTATTGCCAGAAATCAAAGAATTCAACCCAAAATTCGATGCTTTTAACTGGGCAACCGGAAACTTTGTAACCATTTTTTCTCTCTTTTTCTTTTTCTTTTTAGTGGGATTCAAGATTCAAGAGTTGAGTCCATGAGTAGACATAATTAAGCAAGTAGTTAAAATTAGGGCAAAGGTTGTTTCTTTTATTGGGGAGAACTTTACGAAATTCAAGCTGTTGAGTTGAAAAGACAAGTTTCTTAGGATGTTTGGGTTTCAATGATTCTTGTTCAGGATTCAAGATTTGAGACAGGTTTCAAACGAAACACGTTGGAACCAAAGGGAATAGATAGTCATAAAGGAAGAAGAAGAAGACGAAGATGAGAGAGGCGTGATGGAATGGCTTTCCACTTTCTGCTTAGGCAATTTGAGGGCAAAGAAAACTAATACAACGTGCTAGAAACTTGAATGATTGCTTTACATTTGCTAGCCGACGAGATAGAGCAACCAAAGTGTTGTCATGGATAACCAGCACCACTACTTATAGTAGAGTTAAGCAGTGAGCACCAGCGTATTTTGCCTTGTTTTCACATGTTTTTTTCTTCATAGTACTTGTCAAGTTGTCATTTATTTACCTCAAAACACTGGCCTAACTTCAAATCTTCAACGCTATCCAATAGTCAATACCCTATTCATCCCCTAGTTTTGGTTGACCGACTAGTCTTAAATCTCCGTCTTCCTTTCTTTATTATTATTTTTTTTTTTCCAATGAAGATCGGTTAGATCTGTCTTCTGAGTTATAATCTTGTTTTCTGATTAAAAAAAGAAAATACTTTTCTAGTAAAAGTTCCGGCAGGGAAGTGAAAATGCTGAAATTCTCGATCTGTCTTGCGTTGTCAAAATCCGCTATATTACACACGCGTAGATACTTGAATTCATAAATATGATTTGTTATATTATATGATTTCAAGTCTCTATATATAGTTCTTTGATTGGAAACAGAAACTAGTACATTCATGCATAGAGGAGTCAGGAAGGAACCAAGTAAGCAAATGCCTCACAACAAAAACTTGCCTGCTGCCTTGAGAAACTATTTCACCAGAGAGAAAATTTTTATATAACATATAAAAACCATATGTTATTAGAAAATATGTGTCCACTAAAGCTTGTAAGGTCTGTCCATCCCTGTGAAAGCTTCAATGCCTGAGCAATGCCAGTGCTGCCATGTTCAATCAGACCGGGATGCGGTAAGTTGGATCAACCATTTTCAAGATGAACAAGTTTCCTTTGTCACCTCTGGAAATCCTGTTGAAATAACAACAAATCTAACTCTTTTAAAGGAAGAAATTTCAAATCTCACATTAGCTATGTTTTGTAGAATTTTATGAGTTCATTGAGAAATATTCTGTCTACCTTTGAAAGATTTAAGATTTCATGCAAGATAAATTCTGCTCTTAATTTCTGAAATTTATGCTTCAGATAGGTTTATCATCTTCATTGCCCTCTCATTGAAGGTATGTTGGCTCAGGGTTCTTAATTCAACAAGGAAAGTTACAATTAAACCTCTGGATAACTGTTTAACCCACCTCAGTTCTTCATCCAGATATGTGATCTCTAATTCGCCGCGAGCTCTCCCAGGTGCCTTAATAGGTATCTGCAAATCAAGAACAAGATAAATTATACAATAGGCTTTAGACAAATATGCAGATAACTGAATAAACTTGAAGTACCTTCAAAAACCTATCTATCCTCATTCCTTAATCCTTCACGATGGGACTAAGGGCTAATTGATTAGTGGCAAGAAGATGCCCTCTCCGCATACTTGTTTATGTGTTATCTATGGCTTTATCAAGGAAAGAAACTTAAGAAGGAACTACCGGCACAATAACTGCAGGAAGGTCCTTTGCTCAGCAGATTAATTACCCACTTTTCCATTGCTAATGGTTCCTACATGTTAAAGGAGGTTCTTAATAGATCATTTATACTTTCTAATCAAGAGTAAACTTAGTAGAAAATGAGAATTATTCCCTAACTCAAATACCCAAGTTATGTATGATTTTCAATTTTCAAAATATTTTTGGAGGCTTTTCAGGTAAAGACAAAGTTCCACCCATAGGAGTTGATCTTGTTATGGACATCAGAAGTCTTAACCCGCAGCGCAGGAATTCAAACTTAAAATAACAAAAAAGGAAGAAACGTTGACATTATACTATAAAGAGCGAGAAGATTTTGGATATCAAACTATCAGTTGATTCAACATTTCAACTTACCAGACCTCCAATTTTGAAAGAATCAAATTTTACAGCCACTTTTTTTGCATTCAGAGGAGTTAGATCTGCCGTAACCTTCAAAACATAGATGACAGTTAAGAAGAAAGTCAATATTTACTGATTTTAATCATTTGATTATCTCCAAAAACAGAAATTTACAACAGAGGGCTTGAGCTTGACTCAAGCTTGGAAAGGCAAGTAAACAGCCTAAAACTAGAGCCATTCAAGTTTTACCTGGTTGAAGAAAGGCCAAGATTCCATATTCTGAGCCCTAAGTGTGTCTACATTGATTGCTTGGTAGTTTGTAGTTGATCTTAGGAACTTGGGTCTCTGTTAAAACATTAGTTTTAAAACAATTCTACTAGAATAAGCAATGGAACAAAAGAAATCAAGCAGAATGAGTTTAAAATTTGACATCTTCTTGTAGAATATGCATGGTTAGAAGTAGTTTAGCAGTTATCAGAAAGAGTATTCCACCTGAGTTTGCAAGATAGATTGGGAAGTGGTGTATATAAGCTCCCATTTTCCATTCAGTAAATCAGATTTCAGAGGCTCCTTTATGGGATTAACTGCTTCAAGCTTGCGCGCTAACTATTCAGAACAAGAGCTAATTGTTATAAACAAGGAGAGAAGGCTTAAAATTCAAGAACAAAATAATGGAAATAAGAAAAAGAGAAAAACCAACTTGATCAATCCTCTGCTGGTCCTCAGGGGTGGCATCAGCTCCTCGGTCAAGTGGTGCAATGGCTTCAAGCAGCTCTTCCTTGAGTACCTTTACCTTAGCAACCTTGCCTTTGTTTAAGAAAGCAGGGAAGAAAGAAACATTGACCCTCCATTTTTCGACAGAAGCTGATGTTCTTGACGGGTTGTAGCCGTTGGATTTGATAGGTTTGGCTGACAAGTGAAAACTGTTAAGTGAAGAGTGAGAAACGGGAAGCTTGGGAGATGCAGCAGCGTTTGAAGGGGATTGAGAGGTGGCAAAAATTGTCCGTAAGTTTGGAGATAAGGCCATGGCTGTCCACCAAAGCGTCGGATTTCAGAGCATTGAAACTTTAACATTTTCCTTGACACGTGCATAATGCATTGGTGCTATCCATTTTCATGGGCTGTTTTGCTTGGGGGCCTGATTGATTCTGGGTCTTCTTTCTGCTGTTTCTCTCCTTGAGCTTCAATTTACCTTGATTTTCAGGCCCTATTACTTTTGTGTTTTTCGTTTTTCAGGCTTGATTCCGGAATCAATCATGCATGTATAACATGGGCTCATGTTACGGTCAGTGTTAGGTGAAAACAGTCTTTTGACATGTAAAGAGCAGCATCATGCAAAATTGTTTGACCAACTACTGTAATTTTTTTTAAACGGTAATATATTTTTATATAATATTAATTATAAAATTATTTATAATTGATATTAATTAAAAAATTTAATTTAATTTAGTCCAACAAGATATGACTTAAAAGATTTTATTTTGACTCAACTATTATTGTTGTTGATGATATAGTTATAATCATACATCATACATCATACATTAATTGCTATTCTTTTTCTTTTAGTTTAGACTCTCGATATTTTATGATTATATTAAATTTCGATTAATTTGAAATCAAATATTTATCAGATCTTATGAAAGGATAATTTTTTCAATTATATTTATATTTACAAGACTTAAACTCGATATTTTACGTAAAAAGATCTAAACATTTACCATTCGAATCAACATAAGTTGATTAATTATTGTTCTCTTTCAATTCCAAGGCTCAGGAGTGCATTTTGCAAAATTTTCAGCAGCTTGCTATGGGGATGCGGAACATTAACAATCATTCAACAAATCTTCCCTTTTCTTCCGGATCTCTAGTGATGTACAATTGAGAGAACAAGCACCCATGATTTTCATAGGAAAGATTAAAAAAAAAAAAAAAGGGTCGAAAGAATGACTTAAGGTTCGATTGGATGCATGGCGGAATCTCCTCCATGATTGAATCTTATGAAGGAAATGTTTTTATTTTTTAATTCAACCTTCAACATCATATGGCTTGTTAGAATCTTTTGTCATTTGTGACGGTTGCCATGAGCCAAACGATTGAAAATTAGAAGAAAAAACGACCCAATGGGCAATGGCTCTGTTTATGGTTCGGCAAAATGCCGTCTTTAAGACCGACGCTTCCAAACCACACCCGACAAAACAGAAAAAAAAAAAAAAAAAGTATTAATCAAACAAGGAAGGGAGCTTTAAAAATGCGATTCAACAAGCAACTAAACCGAGCCATTGGTTCTTCCGCTTCATCTCCTTCAATGGCTCCTACCATTTCTTCTTTTTCCTCTTCCCACACCTTTCTTTCTTCTTCTCGTTCAATTTCTAATCCTCGTGTTACCCGTCAGCGCATCCTTTCTCCACGCCGCCATGCTTCTGTTTTCTTCACAAACTCGTCTAAAAACAATAATAACCTCACAACTCCTCCTTCGCAGGATAAAAATGAAAAACTTTCTTCTTCTTCAGGAAAAAAGTCTTTTGCTGTGGCAACAGGGGACCTTTTCTTGGGAATCGCAGCGAGATTAATAAAAAGCAGTTCTAATGATAGCCTTTATGAAAATTCAGGGTCAAGAATCCCAGTTTTTGACAGACCCAGAAAGAAAATTAATGAGAGAGAACTTCGAAACAGTGAAAACAATGATAATGAGAGAATTGGGGTGGTGATGGAAGATGAGATAGAGCCAGAGGTGCTATGGGAACAAAGAATTAAGGATATTGAAGCTGAGAAAGAACGAAGAGTGGTTACCAGCCCTGGGTTTAGCTTTTCTGCTGCTGGCCTTTTGTTTCCTTATCATCTTGGGGTTGCCCAGTTTCTCATCGAAAAGGGTTATATAAAGGTTTCATCTTCCTTTTTCCTCGCAAAATTTTCTACTTTTAATGTTCATTGGTGAGTTTGAATTCTGTTGGATTTGCTTGCTGAAAAATTATTTTTTGTAATGCAATGTTCATTAGTAGGGAAATTCATTTAGAAATCTGTTTCGTTTGAGGGAAAATTGGATTGAAGAATCTTGGCGACCTTATAGTTTAGTTTTGAGCAATAAGCAAGCATACAAAGTTAACGGGTGAATTCTGTTGGCTTTGGACACAGGTGGTGTCTATTTTAGAGTCAAATACTAATCTTTTCTTGCAAGTATAAACGGAAAACAGAATCGAATTGAATCTTCATTCTATTATCATTGATTCTTTTCTTAAGTCAATAAATTTGCTTACTCTACTCCAGTGATCATGAATATCTTTGCTCATTGTAGAATATATCTGTTCCAACTTCCAAAGGGAAATTGAGATGAAAAGATACAAGCAATTTGGAATGACAGCGAAAATTGCATTTAATATGAAATTTAACCTTCTAGTTTTCAGCAGAGGTTATGGAGATAATCAAGGTTTCTTATTTGGTTTTCTTGTAGCTTGGTTCTGGTACCATATTCAAATGCGTGTTTTTAATAAGCATATCTTTTACTTTAGAACATGCTTTGGCAGTATGGGTTTTAAGCAAGTACCGTGGCAAACTCTTAGATAACCCTGTGCAGTGGTATTTCATCTTGAACCATGCTGGTGATGTTTTCCATACTTGATGTTTCCTTTTCCCCTCTGATGCAGGAAACCACACCATTGGCTGGTTCGTCTGCTGGTGCCATAGTATGTGCAGTGATTGCTTCTGGAGCTAGCATGCATGAGGCCCTAGTAGCTACTAAAATCTTAGCTGACGATTGCCGGCTTAAAGGGACTGCATTTCGTCTTGGGGTATGCATAGGCACAATGATTCTATATGTGGCTTAATGCACTTGTAGCTCTGTTTTCTAAAATTTAGTTTCTTTATGTTTTATACTGTGTGTTGATTGATGGTCACCTTATTGCTAATTAGTGTGTATATTAGCAGTCTTTTTGCTCAATGAAAATGGTGCAGAGATTAATAATTACATTCAGACATCAATGCTTTTAAAGAAGCTTGATTTCATCTGTTTTGGTATTTTAGTGGCTTATTATTGCATTATGAACTCATATTTTTGTACAACTGGAATATTGTCTTCTTGTTTATTTATCAGCTTCTGACCAAGTTTAAGTTTTATTTGAACTTATCCTTTTTTAAAATCAACAGGCTGTTCTCCGAGATATTCTTGACAAGTTTCTGCCACTTGATGTTCATACTAGGTCAAATGGGAGGGTTCGTGGTGAGTGTTTCCTTTTTACTTGAAATGCACGATGAGCTTGTTAAATGGGTGCTAACCATGGGGACAGATTGTAGGCAATATATTGTTCACTATTATTAGTTTTTTTTGCAGGGGGCTAGGGAGGTGGTTCAATCTTGCTAAGTAAATACCACTTCGTCCCACAATTATAGTCTCTTTTCAAAAATTGGAAAAATCTATGAGTTGTCTATAGAAAAGAATTTTACTTTAGATTCAAATGATACTTTAAAAAGAAAATTAGAAACTGGATCTTTTGCATAGGGAGTACATAGAAAAAGCAAATAGTTAAAAACTTTTTAAACATATGTGACAAAATAATATTATCGTCCTACAATCGGAATATTTGCATTCCACATTCAGAACATGACAACATCTGGGTAGCAGTTTGGATCGAGTTGGTGACAAGGAAAAGGCAGAAAGGCTGCATTAGGATGGTAACGTACAAAGCATTGGTCAAATCATAATTTTAGAGATGTTTGCTGATGACTAGATTGCATTTTAAAATAGTGAAGTGACCACAAACACATTACGAATACAGTAAAAGAGGGGTGTGGCAGTAACTTTAGTCATCTTTGCACTAGATTCAACAATCTACCATTCTTTGTGCAAAGTTAAAGTTGGATGACATGAGTTTCCCCTTTTAGCACATAACCTTTCTTTATAAAGCTATTTGCATAACATGAAAGACTGATTTTAACTTGCTAATCTCCATCACTTCTAACAATTAATGTTTCTTCTAACCGCAACTTTTATGACAGTTGCTGTAACTCAGATTCTTTGGAGGCCTAGGGGTTTACTGGTGGATCAATTTGACTCTAAAGAAGATCTCATCAATGCAGTCTTTACATCTTCCTTCATTCCAGGGTAATTGGTTATTGCACAGTTCTGCATTTAAACACTTGTTCTGAAGTTACCTGAACCTGATACCTGATACAATATGTCTTTGCAGCTATCTTGCTCCTCGCCCAGCAACAATGTTTCGGAATCGTCTATGCATTGATGGGGGTTTGACTTTATTTATGCCCCCAACATCTGCTTCTAAAACGGTATTTTCTTGTCATCATTTAAAATGGAATATGGCTCTGTAAATTCTGGGAACCTTTTTGTCCTTGGACATTCTATCAATAAAATTTTGCGTTTGGATGAAACAAGGATTATTAATCATAAATGGTTATGAATTGAATTGCTTGGGTTTTAAGTTGAATTTTGATATTCTGACTACTATAACTTTAACAATAATATTTGCATTTTCAAGAGTTACTAAAATCTTTTGTATCTATAGGATAAAAAGCAAGGATCCAGTCCAATCTTTTTTGAGATCCATGTGTGACATTCCATATGAATATTGTCAAGACTCAAGAATAGCCTTGTATATATAGTCCACCAAGTTTTTATCACTGGTTAAATTTTGCAGGAACAAGATTGGCCTACTTTTATATATAGAGCGTTGATACACTTGCTTATCTACTTATTATTGGCAGTTGCATTCAACTGCGAAATTGAAGTCTTCTAACCAAGAATTTTTATTTTGAGAAAGTAAAAAGTTGGTAGGGTCCTATTTGAATGGGCCTAATATCAAACAATGAGAATCGTAGTAAGATGACTGTGGGTGGATACTAGTAAAATATTAAAGTTAACAATTATATAGCTTGGAAAGTTACTCAAAAATATATTTAACTGCCTTTTTGTAATTAAGGGTTGCAGTTGAATCTGTATAGCTACTGTACATGGCTTGAAACCTGCTATAATGAATACACAAGCTTACTCCTGGTAGTGATATGATGGCTCTTATTGTCCTTGCAGGTCCGTGTTTGTGCTTTTCCAGCCAGTGGCTTGGGATTGCAAGGAATTGGAATTAGTCCAGACTGCAATCCGGAGAATAGAGCTACCGGAAGAGAGGTAATCCTTTAGCTCCGCGAGTGTTCAATTATTCTTTTCCTTATAAGCTACTGACTTCTTGTCGCCAACTACTCCAGCTTTTCAACTGGGCAATGGAGCCAGCAGATGATGATATTCTTGATAGCCTCTTTGAGCTTGGATATCTAGATGCAGCTGTGTGGGGAGAGCAGAACCCCATCGAGAACATTGTTGCAGAAGAAAGTCCTCTTGTTGAGAATGGTTCTGCAAAGTAAATATTTAGAAGGTTATTTGTATGAAATACAGGGCATTAGAGTAACTCTCACCCCTCCAGGTTTCTCTTTTCCCATCCACCATGGCAAATAGGACAACTAAATATTTTTTGGGATCAATTGAGCTCGGGTAAAATATAGTTATAATAGCTAATGTCAAACTATCCTAAGATATCGTAGGCACAGCATGTGACAAACAAAGTAAATGTGGAATTTAGGATCCGCATATAATATTTACTGTCAGTTAATGCCAAAATCCATTCATACTTGGCTATCTAAGGTTTTCTACTTTCTTTTATTCTTATCTTAATCTTTCATACTTGATTGATAATTGAACTTCTATTTTTTCAGTTTGTTTCATTATTTAGAGTTTATGCCTTTCTCTTTTCCATCTATGTATTGAGTAGTGATTTTGCATATGCTTGTAGTAGGTAAAAAGCCCCATTTTTTCCTTAGGATGCTTGAAATTACTGGAGTTGTAGAATGTTGATTCCTCAATTTCAAATCTCTCTCTTCAAACCAAATAATTCACTGATTTCTTTGTTTAATAGCATTTGCTACAGTACACCATTGCTTTGATGATGTATGTATGTATGTATGTATGTATGTATGTAGAATTGAACTCATATTTGTAAGGCTTTTTAAAAAAAAAAAAAAAAAAGACCCTGAAAGTAGGGTCTGTCGGAGAGGAAATGGGAAAGGAGTAATCTTTGCTTTCATGGATCATCCAAATGGTATCTCGGAAAGGATCATCTTTTGAGGAAAACACTAGTCATTTACAAAACACATAATCAAAGAATAATTCTAAATCCCAATCATAGACTTGAAAATTTGAACTCTTTGTCAGAGGTGAGTTGATATTTGACAAAGGGATTACAGGCTGAGTGGAAGACAGAAACTGCCCATTCTGCATCATCCTTTGCAGCAAGTCGAAAGGCATTCCGATAGCGCAGAAGAGACGCATGATATCAAATCCCATAGTCAAAGAAACTATATTCTCTGCAATGGAAGTGTAAAAATCAGCACTCTTAAGACTGCTGAGTTTTCATTGTCAAAGCCTAGGGCATCATGACAGCATCTTTCTTTCCAACGTACAAAAGTGGAAGCAGAGAACGTACATTTGGTTATTGGAATCTAACAGAGATTATTCAATATTATTTTAATTATATTCAAAAATTTAAATATAATTATTTAATTTGAATTCAATTAAATTTGAGTTTAATTTAATAAAATATTTAAATTGTTGGAATTTGAATAAGTAAGCATGATTTATTAATTTACATATATGTTAAGAAGATAAAATAATAAAATAATAATAAAATATAAAAATATATATTAAAAAATTAAATTAAATTTTTAATTTTTTTAAAAATTAAATATTTAAATATTTAAATTTAAATAAATTAAATTCAAATAATAATCAAAGAATCAATCAACATAATTCGACTCATTTAGTAAAACACCGTATCCATCAGGTCGGACAACACTCTCACCATGCACGCATGCACGCTCTTTCTACATAACCCGTTTCTTATTTGAAAGGCTAATGACCAACGATTTCTCTAAGTTAATCAACTCTCCCTCCATTTGTTTCTAGTACAAAACCCCTTTTTTTCTCTCTCTCTTTTCTGTGTTATCTAGGGGTTCCCAGGGGCCTTGTTGCAGAGCCAATTTGGCATTCTGTCCACCTCCATCTTTAGCTCTTCGTGCACAGGCTTACAGGAGGCGGCCAGTATGTCAAACATGGCTCTGTAAATTTCTCCCTGTGAAACCCTAAGAGTAATTAGAGAAAATAGCAATACCCCATGAAGCCTTGAGTTCTTATTGCCGCAAAACTTGAAAGACAGTAGTAAAGCAGCAAGTCCGGTCGCAGGTACTGTAATCTATATCTTGTCTTGTCTACCATAACTGAATTAAGGACATTAAAGAAAGCGAGCTTCTACTTCATTTTCTAGAGCTGTTTTGTTCGTTCAATCGTTTCAGACCATGCTTAATTATCACTTGCTTTGTCTGGTCATTGAATCTTCATGTCCATGGACAACTAACGTAATATCTTCGTCAAGATTGATTGTTATCCCTTTAGCCCCTCAAATTTCGGTAAGGATTGGGTTGGAGTTTGGAGTTTCTGACCCGTGAGAGCTCCGTTTGCCTAGAACTTGAAGATCTTATCTGAGTTTTGACATCTAAGTTTTGTCCCTTTGCTTATTACATGTCAACCATCTGCGGAAGAGCTTAGAAAAGCAGCCAAAATGAGTTCACACGTAAAATTCGACTGTTTCCTTAACCCTTCATCGTATGTAATGTAATGATGGCAGAGATGGTAGCTTCACATGTTTAAAGCATCTTTAATGATGGTAGTGAGCACTTGCTCCATTGTCAATGGCTAACTCTTAGTGTGTGTCTTTTTGGTTAGGCCTTGGATTCCTAGAAGCAATATGGTTGGAAATAGTACAAATCCTAGACTTCCATTTTTGCTGAAAGTATGTGTGTTCGTGGAGGTTGCACCATCACGTATGTATATTTTTGGCAATGTTATATTATAGGAAAACAAATACGACTCACCAAAATATATACATTAAAAAATATTTTATTTTTTACATGTCGATTTAAATTTTGACATGATACATTATATTTTACATGATACTGACATAATTTAATATAATACAAATACAATATATATATATATATAACAAGTTTGGCATATGCTTGGGTTGAAAGAAGTAGCAGCAGAAAGCAGAAGAAGAAACATTCAAGTAAAGAATGCTTGAAGAATAAGGATATTGAAAGCTCAACTGTCTTGTTGGCTTCCCTTTAGGCCAAAGCAGAATCATCAAACACCTTTAATCATCAGCATGCTTACCTTGGGAAAAAAAAATCAGTTTCATATTCAAATTACACATAAATAATTGTGATATGTTTTAAAATTTGGTTTCGAATCTCAACTCATCTCAACTTATCTCGTTTATCAAAAAAATTTTGTTATGTATACCTATAGGTTACAAAGTTGTGCCTCATGGATTGTGTTAATGCGCCTGTGTAAACCAAGTTTCAAATATATTGACAAAGAAAATTAATACAAAGGAAATAATAAATTAACAAACAAAATTAATACAAAGGAAATTGCTCTTTAATTACTGTTAATGGTCTTGTTGTTTATTATCACTAATTGAAATTATTACCTTTAGGCCAATTTCCAGTAATTGAAATCAAATATCCTATCATCACAAGCGTTACTTACTGTGATTGCTTGTTCCTTGGAAATGGTGGTGGAAAGAGTTTGCTTGAGCGCTTCCTGGAAACTCAGAACCAAGAATGGTTAAGATCATTCAGTCTCTTCTTCTTTTATTTTCCAGTCGATGGTATTTTTTTAATCATTTTGATTTAATTTCTCTAGGTGTTTGCGATCAAATTCTGAAATGTTAACAATTTATGGACCTAGTGATTAAATAAAAGTTATAACATTCAATAAAATTTAAGTTCGAGTCCAACAATACTCAATCTTCACCCTCGATTATCAAAAAAATCTGAAAAAAAAAAATTGAATCACTGATGATTTAGTTATAATGTTTTCTTCCATAATCTACAAGAGTTTGCACAGGAAAATGAAGCAGAAAGATTTCCATTATGTTCATAGAGAAGAAATTTTAGGGTGCAGCCTCAATCCTTTCTCTGAAATTATCTTGATATGAAATCGAAGTTAGATCAGATGTTCCATGAAATGCCTTGTGTTTTTCATTCAAATGCCTCGGGATTTGAAAAAAAAATTATTATCTAATATATTGTCAATGAAATTTTAAAATTTCACAAATAAAATTAAAACAGTGACATATTCTAAAGATATTCGAATAATAAATAATAAATAAAATTATTATATGTCACCATCTTAATCATGCTTATGATATTTAAAATTTTTGTTTATAATATATTGAATAATAAAAAATATATATATATATATATATATATATGCTAAGTGAAATTTTTCCTAAAGAAACAACCCTTTATATTTATTACAAAGAAAGTACAAGTAAACCTTAGCCACAAAGCATCACTCAAGGTTTCTATTTAACCATCATTATAGATTATAAATGGCCTACCAACAAGCCACTCAAACAAAGCAAAGCTAACATGGGGTGATTCTAGCACTAGACTTGTTGACATCAAATCCAACAGAAATACTTAAAAGTTGATAAAGCAAACTTATTATCCTGGCCCTGGCTAGATCTCAGATTAGGCAGCCGTGACTGCTATCTTCATTCCAGCTTGACAGTGTCCAACAAAATTGCAGATGAAAAAGTTTTGGCCCTTCGCAAGCTTGATCTGATCCTTACCTGACCGGTAAACTTTAGCACCTTTTGGTGTTGTGCATGAGTTATATCCGGCCCTGTTGACAGCCACCACATTGTGGATTGAAGGGTTGTAGTTGAATACTGCAGTAACAAACACAAACACAATATTTGGGCTAAGATAGTCAGTGCTGAGTTAATGATCAAACAGCAATTACCTACTGCAATTGGAAAATGATTTGTTCTTGGTGCAGCTGCCAGGGTCTTTAATCTTCACGTCTCATTCTTTTATTTCATATTATTGAATGCCTCCAGAGAGTTGTTGGCAAATCATCAAGTTTATTGAATAATTCATTAATGGCGGCAGTACAATATACTCTGACCCAGGAAAGGAGACTACTTTTACAACTTCTTTTAGTTTTTATTCTTTCTAATTGCACCCACAAAAATAACACTACAGGCTACAGACTACAGACTCAGTCCATTTCCTGAAGGTAAAATCTAATAGTCAAAGTAGTTCTTTAGTAGGAAGTGAGGGTTCACAAACATTATTCCCTTCGAAAATTTCAGGCACAACATAATTTCAAGGCTGGCTGGGCAAGATATACCTAGCTGACAACCCTTTGGTAACCGACACCGACCAAAGTTCTTGGAGTCCAACATCATTGTTGCTAAATCTATGGGGAAAAGCAAGATTGAAGTAGTGGATATGCTTACCAAGTGTGTCACCAGCCTTGAAGCGCTTGCCGTTAGTCCAGCCAACCGTGTTGAAGGTCCAGCCACTGGATCCTCCAACAGTGTAAGTTGCTGCTTGAGCCAACTCAAAGTGAAGCAGCAACAAGCAGAACAGCACCGTGGCTGCCATTGCATTGCCTCTTCCCTGAGCCATTTCTCTAGAACTCGGAAAGCAGAGTTTAGTGTACACTGAAGAGTTTTAGAAGATTGAGTGAGGAGCTAGCTAAGGTAAGTTGCCCTTATAATGGGGTGGTTGGGGAACTTGGGTAGGACCCATGTTTCTCTGAACATGTCAACCGAAATTAATGGGTCCTGTCTGTGCCAATGCCATAGGAATCGGTTTGAATTACTAACAAAGATGACATCTACAAAGATGACATTTATGGGTTCGGCTAGATGCACAAAGACCAAGACTTTCGGAAAATATTTGTTTAAGTGCTTCTATGATCGTTATCATTTTGAATACGTGATTTTTAAATTAAAAAAAATCATTTCAACGTTACGTTAAAATTATCATTCACTATTCCTAGTAATAAGACAAAGAAAAAGCTATAAGTGGGATTAAAGTTTCCTAAAAGTGCTAGAAACAGATAATAAAGTCTGCCAGATGGTAAGTATGTTTCAATTGATTCATGATGAGATGAGAATGCTGTTATAATTACAGAATGGTTGCAACTTTACCATACAAATTTTAACTCTATTATTATCAGTTAGAGTCAACTACCAACCAACCACTCCGCAACAAATGTCGATGACTTTCTGGATCCAGTCCACACTCTAAGCAGATTTTCTGCAAGGAAAAAGCCCGTGTGTCAGAAAGAGGCACATGTCAATTCAACGCCTTGTTTATGTCAACTAGCCCACTACTTTACCACAACACGCAGACGGCTCTCAGATCTCTCTTAAAAAATGAAAATATAACTTGCAAAACCAGTAAACTACCGACGACTACATTCCTGCTAGTGAACTTATACAGTTCTGTGATTACTATAGTTTAAAGGAAAAAGGTTGGCCAAGTGCACTATGAATACCTGTTAGAGACTAATCCTGTTATTAAAGCACGGCATGCTTTCTCTTTCATGACTCCGCTTCATCCCACTTTGTTATTTCTTCTTTGGCTCTTTTCTTTCTGCTTCATTCTAAATTAATTATCCCATCTACCATCCAAGAACCAAAATTACATTACACGTGTCTGAAGTCAGAAAGTTATCTACCACTACAAACCATCTTTTTTAAATTCATCTTTAAATTGTAGGACCAATCTCTTCCTTGAGGATCTTCACAGCTTCCGAAACTCCATCCTGAACATGAAGAACAAGTATCAGATAATGTCGGTACTCGGTACCCAACACAACGATCATACGACAAACATTACACCAAAAATTAAAAGAGAGAGAGAATATCTGCAGAAAATTGGCCCACAATGGGGTTGGAAACTTGGCAGTTGTTGTCTCTTAAACAAGTTTTACATTATGAAGTTATGTAAGTTCTTTGAAAAGCTGATCTGTAATCCAAGCAGGAATCATTCCCGAGCAATGAAATTTTATGAAAATGGTGAACCATTGCCAAAAATTATCACTGCTATTGCAAATCCAGGCTAGTCTTTTTATGCAGTATCATCAAGTAAATGCATAGTGCACAGATGACAGTAATAACCATGGATCACATAGAAAATTGATCTTGAAAGAGAGATGCTTCACTGAAGTAAATTGCTGTCATTGATTTACGGAGATTAAGAGTACTACTTTTTACCATATAATTTACATAATTAATATCAATCTAATATTTATCAGCTTCGATTAGAAGATTGGACAGTAAAAATGTATAACAATATAGAGGAAGCCATTACCTCGAGAGAAATCCTTTTACCAACTTCTAATGCACGAGCTTTAACTCTAGGGGATAATGCATCATGAATTGCTTTTGATAGTACATTGGCAGCGACCCTGATACTTGTGTCACTAATATTTTCAGGAACAAGGTGGTTTCTTCTCAGTGGTTCTGGAGCAACTCCAAGCCAAAACATTTTCTCTGCCCAGTAGAATTGATCCAGCATAAACGGACATATTATCTGCATCCAATGATTATTAACTTTGAGAGAGAGCAGAGGGGAAGAAAAGGATGACAAACACCAATACCACACATACACATGTAAAAATATAAACCATAATTATATAAAACATGCATGAAAACTCCAATTAACTTGTATTCAGATTACGGAATCTGCTGTTGCATTCCATATAAAATGAAAATCATCTGTATGTTAGATGTCATATGCAAGCAACAATTCACCAAATGCTAAACAAAAAACCATTTTAACTATAATTGAGATCTGCAATAATAAATATAGTTGAAAAGGGGTTTACCATGCAACTGACCTGAGGGATACCTGCATAGAGTGCTGCAGCAGTGGATCCACTGGTTTTCCATTTAAGACAAGAATACAAATTATAAATCAGACCTAGTGATTGCCGTGAATTTGATTGAAATAAAATATCCTCATAAAGAAAATGAAATGTGATGGAAAACTCTCACCTTCCTCCATGATGAATTGCAGCTACACATCTTGGGAATAGCCAATTGTATGGTATCATACTAATTAAATGACAAGAAGACTAGTAAATTTCCACATAAATAATATAGAATGCATTTCTGTTATTTTCATTTTCTAATATTTTTTTCTTAAAAAAAAAAGGAAAAGAAAGAAGAGAGAGGCAAAGTTGAGAAAACTACATAAATGTTCCAAAAAGCCTATTTCACACACTTTTTTAGAAACACTCAGATCTGTATGACTTGAAGAAATAGTGATTAATAAATCTTCCAATAAGCTTCGTGTTAATTTCCAAACTAACATGTGCATTCTTCATCTTTTTAATATCCAGATGAAACTAGAAATTCTCACCCTGAAAGGCAAAAGAGCCGACTTTCGAAAAGAGATATCCCATTTTGAATCAACTGTCTTTGGTTCGAAACAGAAGATGCTTCATCGGCAATATCATTGACTGCTGCATCTAGTGGTTCATAGCCAGCTGTAAAAAGGATAAATCGGTAACATGTAATCCCAAGAACAGTTCGGAGAACTTTAAGAAATGCTTGAGGATTCCTCATAAACCCCATGCTGCAAACAGAAAAAGAACACCAAGTTCAGGAAAGAAGCAGATAAGATACTCAAAAGCTATCATCCATCAATGAATCATAAAATAGATAATCCACACAGATGCATGATAGGATCACACACATGACAGTTCCAACATATTATGTGTATCAAGCCAAGTTCTATCTTTATTTAGATTAAAAAAATGACGTTCCACAAACAGCAATATACAGGGATAATCCAAGTGTTGAGGAGATAAAATGCAATTTCAACAGAGCTAAGAAATCAGAAAAACTTATGAACCTACCTTCCGATAGAACTCAGCCCCACAAAAATTGGTGGGATTGACAAAGGAGTCTTAAGAAAATATTGCAACTCAGCATGAGCTGAACACATGTCATCTGTGGCCAGATGCCCGGAAGAAAGCAGTGTTGAAAGTTCTCCACATTCCTGGCAGGAAAATTGCCACTCGATAGGGAGGAACCAAAAGCCACAAACCCGAGTATGTGATGGCCAATAATCTGTTAACACAGTGATACCATAAGCAATCCAAATACGAGGAAGAAGAAGCAAAGCAGAAAACCAATTGCAGTTTTACTGATAGGCCCACAGAAACAACTAGTAACCAGAAACCTTATCACAAAAGCCACTCTAAAAAAATTGAACACATATGAGACATTGTCAAATATTTCATATAAAAGGAGTGAAACAAAAAGTGCAGAAACTGAGGAGTTACCTGGGCACTCAACAATTTCTTTGCTAAAACCATACCTGTTACATAGAAGTACTTGAAAATCAGAGATGGATATTCATGTATTAATCTTAATACTTTTTTTCAAAGGCTTTTCCCGCATAAATTATTGATGAATAGATTGCACATTCACCTCACACTTGTTTGAAAATTTTTATTAAATCACAATAAAGCCTCTATTATCATGTCAATTTCTCATTGTTACACAGATACAAGAGTTCTCTTACAGATTTTATTTGAAAAATTCAAGTATTGATTAAAAGCAATCTCTGTCTACCTTTAGCACGTGACATTAAATAAAGTACCGCACCCATTAAACACGGCATAGTTGGATAATAAGAGGGATGTTATTGCACTTGATTTGTTCAATCAAACAATAAGTCATTTCATTTATAGAATTCCAACGTAAAAGACATGACTTACAATAGTAGCGGAGAAGGTAGCCTATCATGCCAAGTAGGAAGACCTGTTACTGGATCCTGCTTAGAATATCAAACACCGTCTTAAATTAGCTAGTTTTAAACTGCATAACGAGTAAATGGGCTCTAAAAGAAAAGTACTGACTGTAAAAGGATATGGACTCAGATTCAAATCTTCAGTTCTCCATGACTCCCAATTTTCACTAAAAAGTGGCCACATCCAGTGAATTACATCCTTCCAACAAACCTATGTTCATATAACAATAGAGGTTAATATGCAAGATGCAAGGTTCATACCTATTTAAAGACTAGAAACAAATAGAAACTAATATCATATCAGATTTCAAAGGGAAAATCAGTTGATTTGTCAGAAGCACTTAATTTATGTGATTCAACTACCTTATCAGCGGGAGCTTCTTGGAGATATTTGTACAAAAGTGGAAGTTCTTTTCTGAACTGACGCTCAAAGAATGCAGGTGCACTACACAATAAAAAATAAACAAAATTAAGATCATCGATGAATTTAAAATACATTCAAGTGTGGAATCATCAGTATTTCAATATCCAATGAATAAAAAGATAATATCAGTTGCTGATAGATATATACCCAGGCCAGCCAGTAGGCATTTGGCCAAAATCATAACATCATAAATGGTCTGCTCAGAATTTTGTAGGTCAAGTTGCCTAAAAACAGGTAAAATTAAGTTGAATTTTGAGACACTGGCAATCATTCAGGGTTTCCTTCTTTTCTTTTGATAAATACATTGGACAAAACTAAATAAATGAATGCCATTTCCAGGGAACTAAGAAAACCTTTCAAAATATGGTTGTCTTCTTTCTCGAAACATAGAAATGATATCATACAGAACAAAATTCTTAAGATAGAAGATAAAATTCATTCCTTTACCTATATGGAACAACATAAGGAGCAACAACAACACAACGGACACGAAAAAGTTCAGCAAGGCTCCACCCTTCCTAAACAAACACCAAAATACAACCCTTAAAATAACTTGTATCATTACACCCAGAGTCTTAAGTTTCAATAAATCTATCCAATATCAACAGTAAATTTCAAATTTTCATTTGATTTGAATTCTTTTTTTCCCAATAAGAAATACCAAAGCGAAGAAATTTATCGCAATAAAATCACCCTCCAAGCTTGGACCATTCGCGAAGATCCTTTCAACTGCCGAGTAGCATTCTCGTCTGTGTTCTTTTCTAATAATCCTTCTCTGCTCCGAAAATTCTAATTCCAGTGAGCCTGACAAGACAAAATCAGGAATTCAAAAAAAAAAAACCTAAAATAGAAATGAAAAAAGGATGCAGCGGAAGCAAACCTGTCTTATCATCAGTTTCAGTTCCATTACTGGAAAGAACAGGTGGCGACGAGATTGGAACATAAATAACATTCTTTTTTGCCAAATGAGAACTTAGGTTCTACAAGAAAAATGAATCAAAATTTATAATTTTAAGCTAATTCTGAAACAAAAATAAAAAACCGGAAATGTAACTTCAATTAATCAGTAATTTAAGACTTGGAAAGAAAAAAGAGTACGAAGGACCTCATGTGATGAATGAGTGATAAAAACGACGTCGTAACTGTTCTGGTCAGTCGCGAAAGCTGCGGCAATGGCCTGGAATAAACAAAAATACAAAGACTGAAATTAAAATTGTTATCTTTCTCCATGGCAATTCAATCGAATTTAAGAAAAAAAAAAAAAACTAAAAGAGCTCAAAATTTTGTATTTTTTCTATTACAGCGATAGGGTTGACGTCGCCTTTAGTGCCGAAAGCCATGAAAACGGCGAGTCGTTTCGTCCTCTCCGTCAGCTTCCCTCCCTCCATTGCCGTTACAGTAAGCCTACACGGCATCTCTTCGTTTTTCGAAGTTTCGTTTTTTTTTTTTTCTCCTGGTTGGGTTGGAATACTTTGACCCTGCCCAATAAGGATCACTCGGCCCAAAATAATATTTAGGCCTAGCCACTTAAACAATTTGAAAATGAATTTTTGGACTTAAGCCCAAATTATTATTATTATTATTATTTTTATTATTTTGTTACCTTACTTTTTCTCGAGGATAAGGAAACAAAATGAAAATTAATGTTAGTGCTAGTGAAGAGCATTCCGTTTGTCACTTGTCATGCAAAAAAAAAAAAATTGATTAAATCAAATTTTTTATAAAAATATTTGTGTTAAAACTTAAAATTGAACTTTAAAAATTGTTATTTTCAATCTGTTTGGTTCATAATTTTAAACATAAAAATCAATTAATTTAATTGATTTAATCGAATTTAAAAATCAATTTAACACCAAAACATTATTTTATCAAAGTGCTTTTTTTTTATTTTTTAAACGGTTCTCAACAAATTTATTTACATTAAATTTAACAATTTTATGAAAAATTATCTTCCCGCGATGTTTCAATAGATGTTGACGGTTGAGCATTGGTTGTAACTAAAAAGATAAGCAAAATAAGAACTTGCGTGCAAATTGGTCTAATGATCTGTCTGAATATAGTCTTTCTTATGTTGTTTGAAAAAGGTTTCGTTATGTCGTTGTAAAGGTTTTTTTTTTTAGAACAAAATATGTATTATAAATTAAACAATTTATGGTTTATACGGCCATATAACAAATTAAGTAAAATATAAGGTGGAGAGACTCAAAGTATATCAATGAGTTAACATCTTTACTTCTCATTTTCGCTAAACGATTTATACAACTATTAGCCTCTCTGAAGATGTGATTCACCTTGACGTTTCCCAGTTTTTGCAAAATCACCCTGCAATAAAAAATCAGAGCAAAATGAGGATTTGAAAAATTAACTCCATCAAATTATGGAAACCCTTCTTGATTGTCAATTGTAAATCGTCTCGTAACGCCCATAGCTCAACAGCGAAACTAGTCGCATATCCAATGTTTTTCATGTAGCCACTGACCCAACATTCGATTGAATCTCTGAAAATATCACTAGAATTTGCTTTTTCAGGGCTTCTTAATGACGAGTCATCAGTATTCAGTTTGAGGAAACTAGGGGTGGTGGCTGCCAACATATTGTTTGATAGTGCCTCCAACCAATTCAAGCCATAGACCTAATTGTTTTAATAATGAACTTCATCGCATGAGCCATATGGTCCCTTTTTCTTTTTTCTATATTCTAAATATATCTAATTTCTTATACTCACAGCTTTGAGTTTGAACGTACAAAAATGAAAAACGGATATTAAAGGAATTACACCTATTTTCTTTCTTCTTGAATAATTGAATTTGAATTCCTTTTTCCTTCAACTAAAAAAATTACTTAAATTAAAAAAAAAAGATTACCTGAGAAAATGAAATGGAGCAAAAAAAAAATATAAAATACTTTACTCATTAACTAAAATAATCATGTTTCCACTAAAATATGAAAATCATGTAAGTCTATTTTTTGAGGTCCGAGTTTCAACAATTATATTCTTTTTTTTATTATAAAGAGATACAAAGAAAAATAGAGAATTAGATCAAGTTTTAATTATTAAATTCAAAAAATTTATTATATATATATATAATCTCTCAATTCAAGTTCCAACCCTAATCCTAGAGATTACATATATTAAAATCTCTCTCAAATTCAAATTTAAACCCTAATCTTAGCCCAAGATACAAAAAAAAAAAAAAATCTCTCTCAAATTAAAGACCATGCTTGATTTTGATTTTATTGAGTTTCCTCATCCTTGCTAAGCAAAATAAGGCTTAAAGCATTGGACCCAAGTGGAAAGGGGGGTGGATGCCTTTATATTGAGCGGTTGCACTTAATTTGAAAACTCATTCTGAATATGACTTGGGACATTATTATTTCCATTCTAATAATCTTATTTGTTTGAGATTTTAATTCATTTTTTCTTTAGTATTGTTTTCGGGTTAATCTTGCCTTAAATTATGAGTTGCAATAAAAATTAAGGCTCGGTTTGGTTGCCACCATTATTTAATGGTTAAAAATGAAAAGAAACATAAGTGACAAAGATAAAATTATTTTTATCTCTGCTTTATAATTTTTTTATTTAATTTAAATAATTAATTTTTTTTAACTTTATTAAAACCAATCTCATTTCATCAAACTAATCTCATTTCCCAACCATTCTAACCCTAAACTAAGAGGAGAAATTACTAACCATATGCGGTATTTGGTTGCCAGTTGACACATTGGCTTCTTTATCCAAGAAGCTGTCGGCTTAAGAGCTGCTGAGCCTCCGCCGCTTGCTTAAATCCCTCTGCCCTTCTGTTTTGACGTCCTATATATATAGTATTTCTTACTCTTCTTCTTCCTCCTTGAAGACATTGTAATTATTACTGTTAGCATGAAAATAATGGCTCTTGTTTTCCTTCTCTCTGTATTTACTTTCATTGGGATTTCCCAAGGCCAACTCAAAGTGGGTTTCTACTCTAACACATGCCCAGATGCCGAGTCTATTATCTCCGGCGTTGTCCGAAATGCAGCCCAGTCTAACTCCAACATCCCTCCAGTGTTGCTCAGGCTCCACTTCCATGATTGCTTTGTCGAGGTTCTTCTCCATCTCTCCATTTGTTCATTCGTTAACGTGTATAAAGAAATGAGAGTGGCATGCTGATTCTTAATGGAACTATATATATAATTATCATCAGGGCTGCGATGGTTCAATTCTGATAGAAAATGGTCCGAATGCTGAGAGACATGCATTTGGTCACCAGGGAGTCGGAGGCTTCGAAGTGATAGATCAAGCCAAAGCTCAGCTGGAAGCTACGTGTCCAGGAGTGGTTTCTTGTGCCGATATAGTCGCATTAGCAGCTCGAGATGCTATAGCATTGGTGTATAATTGGTTCACTGATATATTTCTTTCTCTTTTTGCTTCTTTATTCTGCATGTTTAGTCATTGTTTCGGTGTATGATATAGGCGAATGGACCATCGTATGAAGTTCCAACAGGCCGAAGAGATGGAAGGGTTTCGGATGTTTCCCTGGCGGATAACATGCCAGATGTTAGTAACTCAATCCAGCAACTCAAATCTAAGTTTCTTCAGAAAGGACTCTCAGAAAAAGACCTTGTGCTTCTCAGTGGTAAATCACCTTTCTCTCTCATGCATGTTTGGTGAAATCATGGTTGGTAGGAACTCAAGTGATATAGTATGACATAGTAAATGGTTTATTTGTGAATAATAATAAAATAAATAAATGAGATTTAAAAAGAGTTATGTACAATTTTTCTTTGCATTAGTGAAGAAATTCGTTCTCATATATATTATTAGGTTCAAAAAAAATTATCTTCACAATCTTCTCTATGCACTAATAGAGAAATTATTATGAAATTTGAAGAGAATTATATACGTAATTTTTTTTTATATTAATGAAAAAATCAAATATTATAAGATTTAAAATAATTACGTATACAATATTCTCGCTACATTAATTGATTGTTTTAAAAATTTAAACCAATAATTTAAACTCATAATTTTGGATTATAAAAGTACAACAGTGATAGTTGCAAATATTATATGATTTGGAAAAGATTATATATGCAATGTTCTCACTATATTAATGAATTGTTTTGAAAATTTAAACCAATAATTTAAATTCATAATTTTAGATTATAAAAAGATAATATTGATCGTTGCATTAAAATTCATCTTTAAAAGATTTATTTGTGAATATGCGTGAGAAAATGATGAGATTAATTAGTATTGATCCAAGAGAAAAGTTGACAATACCAAGCCAAACTAGGTAGATAAGCTACTGTTTTCAAGTCTTTTCTAGGACAGATCAATTCCTGAACAATAAAGTCTTACTAGCTTAGATAAAGCTTCAGTCACGTTTTGGCACTTTGTTGAATGTGCCAACCGCCAATTAAATCATTGTCCTCCACTTGCAAGCATCTAATGTGCTTTGGTGTTTCGAATGAAAATGCAGCTGCACATACCATTGGAACCACAGCTTGTTTTTTCATGACCAGAAGGCTTTACGATTTCCCCCCTGCTGGGGGTTCAGATCCTGCAATCAACCCTGAGTTCTTGCCACAGCTGCAATCCGTATGCCCTCAGAGCGGAGACGTGAATGTCAGACTACCAATTGACCGGGGAAGTGAGCAAACGTTTGATAAACAGATTCTAGACAACATCAGGAATGGATTTGCAGTGCTCGAATCTGATGCCAGGCTATACGACGATGAAACCACCAGGGCTGTGGTTGACTCCTATTTTGGATTGCTAAATCCGATATTTGGATCATCTTTCGAAGCAGACTTCGTTGAATCCATAGTGAAGATGGGCCAGATTGGTGTCCATACAGGGTTCCAAGGAGAAATCAGGCGTTCTTGTACAGCTTTCAATTGATGAATCATGCTACGAATTAGATGAAAATAATTTAGTAGCTTGTTTGATACCACTAATTGGTTAAATTCCTTAGCAATAAGATGCATTGATGCGTATAGAGAACATACTTTATGCCATGGTTTAAAGTTATCATTTGGCCATTTTACTTTATAATTTTCAGTTCAACAACCAGAAAACATTCATATCTAAGTGTGCTTATAAGTGAAAATCTCTGTAAATTGTGTTGAAAAAGAAAGTGAATACGACTCCAAAGTTCTTTTCATATTATCCTAAATGATTTCAGATTACCTGATAAGCAAGCAAGCAAGCCAAGCTTATCAGATTGTCGTCTATTTGACCAACGATGTTTATCGGCTGGCAGAAAAAAACAAAGATTCACACGCGGCAACGGTCGGATGAAAATGCCAAGCCTAATGGTCTCGTGCAAAGCACAGTGATTTTATGAATTTCGAGACGATAATGCCATTTTCAATGTCCTAATTTTGTCTTGTTTCTTTTGCTTTTGTTCCTTTGAATAAGCTCCCGTTGAGCGGAGAGAGAAGACAGACAAATTCCTGACGAGTGCATCGCACATGGGCAAACCAGTGAACATTATTAGTAAATATAAAAGAACAAAATATAGGTTAAGAGCCAAGTTGTTGCTCAACTTTTGCCCAATATTCATTGTTCCATACAGTTTAAAGTTTGAACAATGAATATTGATGTCACTCATTCTACAACACACGTGCTACCTACGAGTTCCATACAGAGAGGTATGGCTGCATGCCCTGACTAACCATTTCTTCCAGCCACATCAATGTTTCATGCTGCCTACCTATTGAGCAAAGCTGCCTTGTTAGTACAAGTTTCAGCACCAAGCCAAAGTGGTTTAATCGGCAGGAACTTACATGCAGTCAGTTGGACCTTGACCTTGATCTGCATACGGATAAAAAAATGAAAAAAAAAGAGAGCACAAACAAGAAGAAATCAACAAGTTAACTGAAAGTATAAATGATATTTCGATCTTCGACAAACACACATACCTGGATAATCTGGCAGGTGAAGGTGACTTTGATTTGGACACAGACCTGGATAAAGATAAGTAATCAGTCTAACCATGAGATAGAAGAGTCAAAGGCATGGAGGTAGTGGCTGTGCACGTGTGAAAGAATGTTTTTGTTTCTTTCTCAGCATGAGTGTTTTCTGTTTGTCCATTTATCTCTGTATGTGTGTATACGAGAGAGCCAAAAAAAAAACCCACATGAATTTAGAAGGTACAAGAAGTTCAATAAAATTATAGGTACCTCCGATTGCTTCTTGGACTCCCACTGCGACTTCTACTTCGGCTACGACCCCTACGCGGGCTACTGTCGTAGCATTTGACCTGAAATAACAGTTGCAAGTTTGCAACATAATGTGATTATTACAAAACAAACAATGTAATTATTAAAGAAAAATGATAAAGAAATGCCCTCAACCTAAATAAAGAAAGGGCATTCTTCTGTGTCAAAGGCAAAATTATTGTTCACGCACACCACAAACAGCCTCCAAAAACCATTATATTTTCAAGTGAAAACATTAAAACACAGCCAGCATAACTTATATACAAGTCAACTTCAAAAAAGAGTCATCACATCACATGTTTCCTTCTTCAGTCAAAACCTTTAACATGGGCAGAAAGCATATAAGAAAGCTCGAAAACTACTTAACTTTCAAAATCCAAAAAGAAAGGATTACCCTGATATAAGCCCTTGCAAAAGGATTTCGAAATTCAGAATCATCAAGTTTCCTGATCTGTGCAAGAATTAAGAGCAAAGTAAATAAAATAATCACGAAGCACAAATCATAAATAAATCAAATCAGTAGAATAATTTTAAATGACTTACAGCATATTTCATGTCATCGTAACTGGTATAGTCCACAATACCCATGGCTCCTGTAAGAGAAAAAAAACTATAGCTTAAGAAATGTAGAAATCCAACATCCGACAAATATAAAAGGAAATGCAAATGAAAAACAGATAGCTAATAGTCGTAACATGAAAGCAGTACGTGAACCTAATTAAACCTCATCCATAACCATCCTTATAAACTTCCGCAAAGCATACATCTCCAGCCTTACGCATGTGATCCTGAAATAAATGCACCAAGTTAAGTTCATATCCACATGTGAGGAACCTTAATGTAGAAGAAGTTGGAAAATCTCACCTTCAGATCTTGCCATGAAGCCGAAGAAGGCATTCCACGAACAACAACTAATCATAGTAAATGAAAATGTCAACATGATACGAGAAAAAATACAACCAGACCAAGATAAAAATAATAAAACATAAAGACTGAAACAGAAAATTGAACTTTGAAACTTGTATTATAAGTTTTACCTCGAAACTCAGACTTATGAGAAACAGCAAATTGTCCTCTACCAGCACCGCTGCCGCCACCACCACCACCATATCCACGTCGAGAAGATTGCTCTCTACCACCGTGGGTAAGTTCAACCTGACTCAAGGGTAAGAGATAAGAAACCACCTGGACAACAATGGCTAAATTAAATAATTTACTACTTAAAAGTCACTTACCCGGATACAAGACCCACCAAAATTATAGCCATCTCGGCCCTTGATTGCATCTTCGGCATCCAAAGGGTCCTCAAACTGCAAACAAGAACAGCTTAGAAATAGGCAGTAGAACAAGGCATGAATAAATTGATCAAAAAGTATGCCTTGAAGTAAGGTACATACCTCTGCAAAACAGTAACCAGGAGGGCGAGGAGGAAGCTTCAATTCTATATCCAAAATGCGTCCATACTGTGGCCCACAAAAGTCCTGTTAAAAGTGCCCAGCGTCCAGTATTCTAGGAGCAATTGGAAGATGGGGAAAAAAACAAATTAGTTGGACTTTTAAGGTGCTGCATAATTATTAGTTATATAAAAACAGATTTAAAGTCTTTTTTCAATTGTATTAAGTATTGGAGGAGTGGGATCGAGAAGAACAGATTGAAGCCAGAACAATATAAAGCACACTGAATAGCTGGTGGGTGTTTGACCAAGGGAAAGCATTCCATAATTCAATATGAAATTCATGCAAAAAACCCATCCATGTGCACATAAGAGAAGAAAATGCAGCTTTGCTTTTGCAAGACAAATTAAGTAGTTAATAACAGTTCACATAAATTAATCTTACATGTCTCAGTAACATGTTATTGGAAGCTTTAAGAATCATGAAAAGATTACAAGAATCAAAGACCATCAAACAAGAAACAATTTGACCAGAATAATCAAAATCAGCAGAAAGAGAGGGACCTTGGTGCAACAGAAAAGGTTGCCCCCTTGTGACCTAAAGGTCATAGGTTCAAGCGAATGCAATTTCTCTGTTAATGCAAAGGAAAGACTACGTACATATGACCCTCTCCAGACCTCAGAATATGAAAATTTTGTACATTGAGTTTCAATATTTAATCAAAATCAACAGAGTATTCTCATTTCTTTACTTATAAATATACGAAACAAAGAAAAGTCTGTATGAGACAAACCTTGTAGAAAAGGTCTTCAATCTCCCACTTTTTGACATCTATCGGTAGGTTACCAACATATATGGTCCGTGAAGAACGACCAGCCATTTGTTGATACAAGCAGCACAATGCACTGCACACAAAAAGTAAAAAAGAAAATCAACCCTTTTTAAAAGTCACAATTTGCATTTACAGTTTTCACCAGAATGTCTATTACATTGCTCAACAACATTGAGATAATAGGCAATAAAAGCAAAGCCAATTATGTGAAGCAGACCAAGAGCAACTCTTGAAGTGGTGCTCCACATGCTCCATTGCTCATGTGCTCCAAGATGCACAAGAGCTATTATTAAATAGATAACAAATTTGATCTCCTCTTCCTCTCCTTGACTTTCGCAGAGGGGTAGCGATCTTCTCAGAATGATCAAGAACCTCCATTACCAAAATACCCATAAATCCAATATGACTCCTTTGTCCCCATTTCTACATCCTTATGTATATTCCCAAAGCTCCTATCAGTTGTAGCTCCTTTCATCTATCATACAGAAAGGGTTTCAGTTATGAAATGTGATGACATTAATAAGAGATTTATGCATTCTCCAAGAGTTGTTATATGTGTATTGACGATTACTTGGGTCAGGGAACAATTAATATGTCCCAAAGTCTATTACTCAAACTGTATTTCCAAATGGGATAGATTTCTAGTTCTCAAAAAGCGATGGATGCACAACGCCCAAAGAAAAAAGGTATAAGTTATCGTGCATATAGTCAGGCATCAATGGAGCTAATATTAACCATTCTCTTTCAAAAAGAGAAGGAAATTGCAGCAAATGTAAATTGTAGGAATCCAAGGAGAAGGAAAATGAAAAAGAAGAAAAGCACTTAGAACCAGGCAATTGTCCAGGAATGGAATGAGTTTCATGTAAATGCTGTGTGCAAATGCTCAGAAGTCAGAAGATTTTGATCACTTGTTAATGGCGTCAGTTATCTTGCAAAAAAGATAAGCCAAGCTAGTAAAATAAGATGATAAACCAATAAATGAACAACGCAAAGATTTATGGGCCAAAATAAACAACTATGAAGAATCAAGCCTGAATTCAACCCCATTGACACCTCCTCACTTGTTAAAGAATTCTTAATTTCTAATGCTAGCTGGAAAATAGAAGGCATCATAAAAACTATTTGAAACACTTTCGAGTATTCTTTGTTTATTTGAACTAATTCAACTCTGTTATTCTAATAAATTGCTAAAATAACAAAAAAAAGTTACCCATCAAAGCAATCCACAAAATTATTTTTGAAAAATAAGTTTACAAGATAATGGGAAATTTGGGAAAACTGCTATGTCAGTTAGAAATTCATTTCAACAAACCCACACCCAAATCCTGATACAACCAAGAAGCCCAAGAAAGAAGTAATAATTTCATAACAAAAACAAAATTCTCCAACTATGAGTCTTACTTTTGTAAACCTAAAAAGAAACCCATGCTTGAACTGGTGGCTTTTACCTTTACCCTCCATTGGAGAGTCACTGTCAGGGATTCAACTCCATTCCACCCAGCTAGTCACAATATATATATATATATATATATATATATATGTATTTATATATATATAAATACATATAGAGAGATAATTAAAATTTAATCATAACTTAATTCTAAATATAAAAATATTAAAGTGCACTTCTTCAATTCTCAATTTAATTTGACGTGAATTCGTTAATGAATTAGTCAAATTTAAATAGTCATGATAGTTTTTATTTAAAAAAATTATGCTTTATTTTTTCTTAATGTTTTATATTTTTATATTAAGAATAAAAAATTATAATATAATTTTGCATAATAAATAAACTAAAATGATTTCGTATTTCACGAAATTAAAGAAGAAAAAATAATTTGAGGCTAATAAAATATTATCTTTAGCTAATAAATTAATGTAAACTGCATCATCAAATAAAAAACATAAAGTACAATTAAAATAACATTTATTTGAGTACACTTAATATTATTTACCAAAAAAAGCTAATATCTATCATAGACAAAGATAAACAAGTTTTTTTTTTTTTTTCATTCGACTAGTTTAGAATGAAAGGTAAATTTAATAAAACCATTAAATATAAAATTAAATATTATTATATAATATACTAAAAGTAATATTTAATATCTTTAAAAACCTTAAACCATTTTATAAAAAATTGTAAATAAATTATCGATATTTTATTATATAAAATTAAGATATTGAATCTTTTTGAATTAATTCCATTATTTTTTTTAATTAGACTCCATTAAAGTTTTTAAATATCTTCTTTCAAATATTTGCCATTCAATTATTAAGACAAAGATAAGTAATCATTTATAAATTAAATTATATAATTTAAAAAAATTTACAAGAAAATAAGAATTTTATACTGTTAAAATTTTAATTATAATAAACCAAAATTTTTATAACTGTAAGTTAACGTAATAACAAATCAAAGATACTTTTATTTAAAAAGAATATAATTTTATTTAAATATTATTTTAAAAAACAACTGAAAAATCTGCTTGAAGCACTACAGCAAATCGACAAAAAGATTTCAATAACATTGAAATAAAACAAAGTATCTTTTTTATAGATTAAAAAAAAAAGATTTCGTTGAGTATTCAAATCGAAATGATTCATAAAAAGATATTTTATATTCGAATTTTTATCGTATTAAATTTTTATAAATCAGCTTCAATCACAAAATTATTTCTAATGTTTTTTTAAAAAAAAAAATCTGTGTCCACGCAGACGTGCTTCTTGGGCGCGTAACGATACTTCCCCTCACCGACAGCAACGTTGTGCTTACTTCTTTGCTAAACCATTGCTTCAATCTCACTCGTTCTTCTCCCCCTTCCCTCAAATCCGCAGATCTACGCTCTCTCTCTGGTCAGGGCTAAGACCAATCCTTCCCCGATTCCTCGCCTTGGATTCCGCATTTCGACCAGCCATGAAATACATCGGCGTTTTAATCTTTCTTCTCTTATCAACCGCATTAACAGCGAGCTTCGCTTCAGTCCACATCTACCAGAAGCAACTCTTCAACGAAGTCGGCAATGCTTACCTTCTTCCCGGCGGCAGTGAAGGTCTCGCCGCCTCTCTCTCCTCCGACAACTCCGCCACCGATGGCCGCTCTTTCATTCGGTAATAGTGAAACATCTTATTTAAAAATGTGAACCTTTAGTTTCTTTTAAATTCAATTTATGAAAGTTTTAGAGGAAGAATGTGGCTTTTTTTCATCCATTTCGGATTAGATCTGTTAGAAAATCATTCATTGTTATCATGTTTGCAGATTTATTATTTAAGTCACTCCTGCGTAGTTGTATTTACGAGGATCAATAGAAGATGCATTATTGTTCTTTTTTTTTTTATAGATTTTTAGTTAATTGCATACGAAGTGAAATTGGTTAATTGAGCAGATCCAAGGTTTCAATGCCATTTTCATTTGTTAAAAATATATAATTAATTCTGCATTTCGGAATTTTATGTAGCCATAGATGCAACAATCATGTGTATCCATAAGTAAAACAAGTATGTTGATGCTGAATTAAGCATTTCCATTTTTCAGAAATTGATGCTATAAATGTATATTTTTATATAGGTTTGAGAATATCACATTCTGGAGGACCCAGGATGCTGCAGATGAACATTCTGACATGGAACATAGTACCGGGTTGATACAAGCGGTGATTTTTGAGGCTGCTGATAGAAATAATATTGGTGGTTCAGCTTATGGTGGACAGAGATCAATATGTTGCACCCCTGATCTTGCTAAGTTGGAAGGTTGCAAGCAAGGTGAAGTCATTAGGATACCGTCTGCAACGGATATTAACTGGCCAATTGTTTTAAACATACAGTTCGGTGCGAACTACTTATCCACAAGCATGGACAATGCAGAAGTTCCCATCACAAAAACTGGGATGTATAATTTGTTTTTTATAGCATGTGATCCGAAGCTCAAGGGAACAGTGATGAGTGGGAAGACAGTGTGGAAGAATCCTGATGGTTATTTACCTGGGAGAATGGCTCCATTGATGAAGTTCTATGTGTACATGGCGATTGCCTATTTGTTGCTCAGTGCCATTTGGTTCTCTCAGTACATGAGATTTTGGAAAGATATCCTGCAACTTCAGCACTGCATCACTGTTGTCATTGGACTGGGTTTGTTTGAAATGATATTGTGGTATCTTGACTATGCAAATTTTAACAATACAGGAATGAGGCCCGTTGTAATTACAACTTGGGTTGTGACAGTTGGAGCTATAAGAAAAACACTTTCTCGAATTCTCATACTTTCTGTTTCAATGGGTTATGGTGTTGTACGCCCAACTTTAGGAGGCCTTACCTCAAAGGTGCTTCTTCTTGGAACTACTTATTTTTTGGCATCTGAAGTGCTGGACGTTACCGAGTATGTAGGGACCATCAATGACATATCAGGAAGAGCCAGACTCTTCCTAGTACTTCCTGATGCATTTCTGGATGCATTTTTGATATTGTGGATCTTTACCTCTCTTTCAAAAACACTGGAGCAGCTACAGGTATTTCAAAATGTTATTTTTTCTGCTTTTAATGGTTAATGACCTCAAGTTTTTTCTATGCAATAACTGTGCATATTCTTTATCATGATTTCATTTAGCGATATTTTCTTCTCTTATGACTGACATTATTTTCATCCAGGCAAAGAGAATATCTGTAAAGTTGGACCTTTATAGGAAATTCTCAAATGCATTAGCCGTGGCAGTGATTGCTTCAGTTGCGTGGATAACTTATGAGGTATGATTTTATCAAGACTTTGGTTTCTTTCCTGGTTGGTTTTTGTTTGCTATGTTTCATCAATAATTGAAAATTTGTGAAGTATTGCAAGAAAGACATTTATTAATTGAAGTTAAAACTGTTATGTAGCCCTTAGTAAGATACCGGTGGTTCAATTTATGATGGATATGATTTGTTTGGTATTACAGGTATACTTCAAAGCAACGGATCCATTCAATGAGAGGTGGCAGAGTGCTTGGATTATCACAGCATTCTGGGACTTTCTTTCATTTGCGCTACTCTGTGTTATTTGCTACCTTTGGGCTCCATCTCAGAGCTCCCAACGGTGAGTTTTATTGTTGTAGAAGTTTTAGTGAGTCAATTGCATGGTCTTAACCTTTTTCCTTTCTATTCAATCTGAAAATGCTTAAATGGTAAGTCACCCGAGGTTTTCGCGTGCCGGAGGAGGTCAAGGAAACCTCTTGTGGCCGTGTTTAGCTTTGAGGACTTACCTTTATTGATAGAATCTGCAATCAAATAGACAGGAATTCCCCCCTGTAGATAGTTTGTCACTTGTCATGCAATTTTCGCAGGGTGATAAATCTATCTCATAGCTTTAATTTCATTGGTATTTTTACCATTTCTCCATGCTAACATACTCAATACTGCTTTTCCTCAGGTATGCATACTCGGAAGATGTTGGGGAGGAATTCGATGATGAAGAAGCTCAGTCTCTAACTAGGGGACAGTCCAACGGGGATGTCAGTTTAGTCAAACAGGAGAGGAAGAATGGAAATGCTGGCGTCTCTGATCAGGAGGATGACTCAGAAGAGGATAAGAGGGAGTAAAATCTCTCAATGGAACATGGTTTTAATCAACGTTGTTCAGTAGTGCCAAACGACCTCGACCAGATCCCAGGGGGAGATGAGCATATTGTCACCGGCTTAACAATATTTCAAACTAGCAGACAAAGGGAATCGATTCGATAACCAATATCGACTCTTGCTTACTTCTGCTGTGGGTAGGGAGCTGGTTGATTTCTTTGTCTTTTGTCCATTCTATGTAGTATTCTTTAGTTGTACATGAGAAAAGGGTTATGATTAGCCAAGAGAATAAACCAGGTATTGAATGGCATTGTTAAACCTCGTATCCTGATGCGTGAGAATAGTTGTTTTTTGTTGTAATATTTGGTGTGTTGTGAAATTTTTCTTACATGATACCCAGATGGGGCGGTTTCCATCTCATATTTTGGGTGTGCTGACTGGGAGAACAAGATTTATCAAAGAAGATTTGTTTTGTGTCCACTAGATTTTATTGTCTTAGTGCTGACAACCTTCAAAATTTGCAACAGACTGGGCAAATGTTATATTTTGGAAAGGCTGGCTAAATTAGGATAGATTTGATAATTTTATATACCATTATATAATATGAAGCAATATGATATGATAAAAGATACAAAAATAATAAGAATTTGAAGTTTTTATAATTTTTTTTATAATTTTTTATTTATTGATATAAATTGTAATACTATAATTTTTATATTTGACAAGTATTTGCACAAAATAAATAAGATATAATTACATGAATTATTAGATTTACTTTAGGGTCTAAAATAGTTTTTTTTTTTTTTTGTGTCATGGATAATTTAAATTTTTAATCTTTACTCAAATAAACTTTAACATTTATATTATACTTAAATAGATTTTATTCTTTAATTTATACTTAAGTAAAATCTTAATATTTTTTATTTAAAATAAAATTTATTTGAATACGAAGAATGAAGATTTATTTAAACATAATAAAAAAATAGACGAGTTTATTTAATCTGGATTATACCATATCGTTTACAAGAAGGAAAGTTTTGAAATTGGAACCGCAGGGGACAGAAATCGAAATACAATAACTATATGGACCAAAATGGAAATTACAATATTTGTGTTTCATTTCCCTAAATAAAATAGAGAATTCTTTTTCTTCTTCTTATTTTGAAATTATAGTTATACCTCTCTGGGCGATGGGATTGTGAAAAGATTTTGATTGATTACATGAACTGAACCAATAGTACTGCTAAATCACAGTCAAGGATTGAAGATTTCGAAAACATTAACCAATGGCTACCAATAATGGAGGGCGTGAAGAAGAGGAATTGGAAAAGATGGCGGAACTGAGCAAAACCCTAAAAGAAGGAGAAAGAATTCTTGCACCCACTCGAAGACCCGACGGTACCCTTCGTAAACCCATTCGGATTCGGGCCGGATATGTTCCCCAAGAGGAGGTCGCCATTTACCAGTCCAAAGGTGCTCTGGTATGTCACATCTCCATGTATGTAATGTATGCATTTTGGGTGTTTGTAATTTTTATCTTTCCGATTGTTTCAGTGATATCTCCTGAAAAACATTGTTGTTTGTTTTCTAAAAGGAAAAGGATAAAGAAGAACAAGAAGAGTGACGTTGATATTTGTTTTAATCTGTGATGCAGTGGAAAAAGGAGATGGCATCGCAAGTAGGGCCTCCAGGTTATGATCCAACTGCTGATGCAAAACCCAAGACTAAGTCAGCAAAGAGAAATGAAAGAAAGAAGGAGAAACGGCTACAGGTATGAAGCTTCTTGCTGTGATATTTTATAGATTTCCATTTACTGGTTTTTGCTATTTTGGTTCATTTCATTTTAATGCTTGGTTCTTTCAACTAACTCACAAGATAAATGATTTGATTTCCTTTTCTTTCCATGAAATAGTTGGCGAAATCTTTGGATGTACATGTTAGCCTTATGGTTTTACTGCAATTTTTTTTCTTTGTTACTTTCTGCTTGGCTTGAGCCTTGGCCCACTTCATGACTCCGAGCAGATGGTTATTTTCTTTTCTTGCTTGGTTTGCACACTAGCAATCAATCAATGCCCTTTCTCTTCAGGAAATGATAAAAAAAGTCCATGGAAACAGACCAGAACATCTTTAGTGTCAAAGAAAAGAAAGCTGTAGTAAATGTGTTTTCTGTGGCTTTGCGATGGCATATATAGTCTGCCAACAGCTTTCTAGCTTTTTAGGTTTCTCGTGAACAATGGACTTTTACTTCTTTGTCTCTGTTTCACTTTATCTCTTTGTTACTTGAAAAAAGGATGAAAAACTTGTTATTTATTATGTGTTCTAGATTTTAACTCGTATTGTTGCTAGATAGCTATGCAACAACATTGCTTCTGCTAGCTACAAAATTATTGAAAAGCTTATCTACTGCATTTGGTAGTTGATAGAATAAACTGAGTGGCTTTTGATATGAGCTTAATGTCTCTATGAATGTAGTGTGATATTGATATCTAGTCATCCCATTGTTTCAGACATTAAGCAACAAGATTCTGTATATTAACATTCAGCATTTGATTTACAATTTACTTATGGCAGGCTGCTCTTGAAAAGGGTAAGAACTTGGAAGCAGCGACGGATGATGAGATTAAAAATAATGATCTACCTGAGGAAGATTTAGATGATGGATCAGAATCTGTTAAATCATTGACATCTCAGATGACTGATCTTGCTGTTTCCCAAAATCCTGTTCCAACCTCTCCTCCCTCAAACTCAGTGGAGGTCTCAAATGCTGGGGCACCAGTTCAAGATATCGATAAAAAAATTCGGGCAATTAAAAAGAAGGTATGTCTTTACACTTTTCTATTAAATATAAAAGACAGTGGTTTTAATTTTTCCAGCATTCTATATAAAAGGCTTTATCTAAAATTTACTCTCACCCTTTATTCTCGAGAGATGGAAGACTTGTCACTATCAAATGTGATCATTAAGTAATAATCTGTGATGGGAGGAGAGCAAATTGAAAAATACTTTTTAAGGTTTAAAATAAAAAAAGAGATCTGAACTAGGAAAAAGATATATTATATTTGCACCTATTCAAATTAATAGAATGTTTACTTTCTGTTTTACTAAATTGATCTCATATGCATTTCCATGCGCATGTGCATCTTTGTGCATTTGGCTGGTATAACCACATGCTCTCGACAATTTTACCTCTACATATGGTGCAGACTGCAGAGTTTTGAAAAAAGTTCTAAATAAGTGTAAAATTATGCTGCCAGAACTTATCCACGCTGCTAAGAGAATTGAATGCTACTTTATCATTTTCAAATGCGTGCTTATTATTCTTCCTTTTGTGTATTGCTTATGCCCTTTTTTTGGACTGTGAGTGTAATGAAAGTCACTGCTAACAATTGACTTCTGGGTGCGCATCCCTTTCACTTTGTTCTCTTGCTTTGGGTATCTATATTTCAATTATCTTGACTCCTATTCTTTCTTTCTTTCTTTCTTTCCTCTTTGAGTCAGTTGCTTTCCCCTGAAGAGGCATTAAATAAGATTCTGGTTTTTGTGCACGATGCATGTCTTAAGAGAGTTTGTTTGCAGCAAATATATACAATGATTAGTTTGATGTGTACCTCTAACCTTTCTTGCGCATTCATTAGTTTGATGTTTTAGAAACATCAAGGTTACTACTGAATGTTTTAGTGCTACATGTTTGAAGACTTTCAGTGGCTTCAGCAATGAGTTACATCTTTATTTCAGTACCGGCGCAGTTGATGTTTTAGAAACATCAAGGTTACTACTGAATGTTTTAGTGCTACATGTTTGAAGACTTTCAGTGGCTTCAGCAAGGAGTTACATCTTTATTTTAGTACTGGCATGCTGCTAGTTAATTGTTTATATTGGTGCCCTTCCAATTCCTTGGATGGTGGCATGTTGCTTTTATGCTTTTTTAGAGAAAACTTGTTTAAAGCCTGACATGCTTTACAATACCTAAAGCATCAAGTGTATATAAGTTTCAGACTTTGGGTGTTATGTTTTTGACCTGAAGATTGGTTTCCACGTATAGATTCGGCTAGCTGAAGCTCAACAGCAGAAAACTCCTCAGCAAGACATGAAGTCAGAACAGCTGGAAAAGCTGGCAAAACTTGAAGGTTGGCGTGAGGAGCTAAAGCTTTTGGAGGATAAAAAGGCTGAATTGGCAACATTGTGAGTTTGGGCTTCCGTCTCTATGAAGAACTCTGTGGTTCATTTACATTTTGATGGGATGCAAAAACTGCATTTTGGAACAGAGTTCAATCTTTTGCGATTTTGTTCTAAAAGTGGCATGTGAATTTTGCATCGATGCATATGACCATGTTTAATCAGTACTCTTGTTTCCCGTCATTGCACATCAACCATTTAATACTAATATGATTGCCAATTTAGCTTAGTAGGTTTATTAGCATAATTTGCTTAGCATTTCATCATACTCCAATGTTAGAGTAGAAAATGTGCACCCGAAATTTTGACTTTCAGATTCTTTGAATCAATTGGATTATCTGTGATTCAAACACCAAATGACATTTATTAATGATCCTTTTCACCATTTCCCTCCGCAATGATGAAAGTTCTTACCTACCAAGTCGGGAAAACAGGCATGGGAGTGAGTACTCCATGGTTGTAAAAGCAACATGGTTGCAGGCTGTGGACGAAATTCCACAATCTCTCCTTCACGGCCAGTGTTAGTGAGTAGCAAATAATGTCTATTCACAATCTGATTTTCACATTATCTGGAAGGGGTAAGGGTGAAAGGATACTTGGGCAATGGAGCCTACATTAGCATTACTTCTACTGTCAAATTCTTTAGCCTTCCATCGCACCAAATGTAAAAGGGCGGCATTCCAACATGATTTTCGCCAAGAAATTAAGAACGAGGAAACACAGATTGTAACCCTGCAATTTTTCATCTGAGTACGGACAGTTTGCCTTGGTAACTTGCAAGCCATTAGGAAATTGGGCTTTTCCGAACATCTCTAATACGTTTGAGTTGAGAAACAGAGCTTGAGAGAGGGCAACACTGTATCCATTGGAAACGAGAAGGAACAACATGGAACATTCGAGATCAGCCGTCATCCATTCACAACGTTTTCCAAGCAGATTAATATTACTTGTTCTCTACTTGATCCAACAAAATTGACAACCTTGACCACATTCATGTTGTGAAAGGGAAGACGGTTTTGGGGAATTGAATAGAAAGGAAAGGATGACAAATAGCATGTTAAATATCCTGCAACTCATCTGTAGATTTGATACTACAACCGAAGATTTTACAGAGAAAAGCACTTTTGAGGCAATTGTATAAAAGAAGATCAAAATCTAGTGCAGAAACTTAAAGAATAAAACCAGTCAATGAAACACTTAACTCAACTTCACTAGCCAGACATCCAGACAAAACTGAGGAAGTGTCTACAACACTTCTGCTGCATTACTTTGTAATAGCACATATTGTCCTTGGTAACAGCCAAGATGATATCCAAGACCTGTATTTCAAATGATCAAACCCCTTTTATCGATCTGGAATCATGTTTATGTAGATTCAACATCTGATTCATCTAGTGCTTCTTTATACAGTTCGAAGTCTTCGGGGCTCCATCGGCAGATCAACTGTAGTCGGAAAGTAGCCATTTTGATCCCCAACAAGCGCTGCAAATAAATATAACATCAGCAACATTTAAGTTCCAATAGACACACATGGAGCCAGAAACAGATTACCGATTTGATGCATCGAGCGACTGCAAATACACAGTAAGTGACTGACTATTATTTAGCCAATATTCCCTCACTGACAATATTATATTATAACTAAGAAAATGAAGTATAAAACACGAACACACCAGTATCCGAGCAGACTCAGGTGACAAAGGCTTTCCCTCCTCACAGACAACAAAGTCTGAAACAAGTTCTACAACACCTGTACACCATCAACAAAGTTAATACAACACTAGTATATACCATACATATTTGGAGCCAAAAACAGAAGAAATAAATAATTGACCTTTGTTCAACCGAACAGGCATGCCTTGCTTGCGCAACAAGGGCTCCATCTCATGTGTGAACTGATCCAGAGGACCTTCTAAAAGTTCCACCTGAAAATGATAGAACAAATATGCATATCCAAACATTACTAATCAAGGATCATAAGCTTTGCAGTCAGATAAAAAGATATGATGTAGAATCATAATAGCTTGTCTTTCTCAACCTTTTCGGTTGCAATGCTTCCTGTCCTTGCAAAGTCAGTTTCTTCAAATTTGTTAAACAAGCTGCAATACAATTACACCAAAAAAATCAACAAGCAAATCTAAACTTGAATTGTAATGATCCAGACGTTTGTAATGCAAAACAAATGCGAAACTAAGATATCAGACATGGTTACCTCTCAACTTCTTCTCTTGCCATGTTGGTAAGAAACAGTCCAGTATCCCCACGCAGAAGCTATAAAGCAATTCAATAACAAAGAAAACAGCATAAAGCATATACACCGACAAATAAAAACAACTTATTCTCAGCATACTGAACAATGCAATACCTTAGAAACTTTGTAAAGACCCGGTCTAATCTCATCAGAAGCAGAACGACCTAGAGCAACTTGCATCACTTTGTTTGAACCAAGGAAGAATCTGAAGTAAAACCCAAACAAAATCTAAGAACAAGAAAGCAGAAAAGTATATGTACACCACCTCAAACTTAAATTCTTTTCACCTGCTGCTGGATTTGAGCTGCTCTCTGAACTCCTTGAGTTTCAGATTTCTCATGTTCTCAAAAGAGAAAACATAGATAGAACTGTAATTATCCGCAGCTTCCCTTATAGCATTCACAATCGACTCTTTATGTTCCCTTCCCTTCTTCTTTGTCTTTGATAATGAAACTGCAGAAACCATGAAATTCAAACATTTTCATAACTTCATAACCCTCCCCCAAAGTTAAACTTTCCATGATGAAATATTAGCAGAAAAATGAAAAACAAAGAAGGCAAACCTATTTTGTTACGCTTGGACTTCGGCATCTTCGATACTTAAGGTTGTCTTGTCTGGAGAAGAAAGGTGACAGCTTCGTTCTGCTTCTACAACTCCGAAAACCCTTTCTATGTTTCTCTTTCAGGCGTTGGTTTCTTAGGGTTTGAGCTTATATATGCGGCGGGCGTTCTTCTTCTTGCGGGTCTGGCGGAGGAGTTTGGAAATCCGGTTCTTCCGCCTCAGTAGCTCAGCCCAAAACCTTGGTCTCTGCAAGACCCAAGCCATTTCAACCTTGGATCAAGCAGCCCGTCCTGGGTCACAAGCCCTGCCCAATTGTTAGGCGACTGCAGGCTTGGATGCTGATTGGCCCGGCCCCGGATTGATGATTAAAATTTAAACCTACATTTACAATAAATTAACTCTCATTTATAAGAAAAAAATTTTCATACATAAAGATCCCAAATTTATTTATTTATTTTAACAAATTTTTTGATAGTTCGATGAGTTATGTTTTTAAATTTTGTTTGGATTTAATTTTTTTAAATGGTTTTTAATATATTTTTTACTTTGTCTTATGAAAAAAAGAGGACTAAGACAGACAGCGCATCTCGTTAGCATAAAGTCGCCCTTCACTAGCGAAAAGTCACTGAATTAATTTATTTTATTTTTCTTAAAATTGTATATTCTTATTATATTTAAATAAATATTTATCATTTGACTTATGCCAAATAAGTTTTTATTTTGAATAAAAAATTCATTTTCGTTAAAAACTTATTCAGAAAAAAATGAAAATTTTATTTAAATAAAAATTAAATATTAAGAATTTATTTAGAAATTAGACGCATTAAATGTATAAAATTTATCTAAATAAATTGGTAAAAGGAAAATAAAAATGGGGAAAATCTCTCCCACAGGTAATTCCCATTTTCTTTGAGTGGAAAGTCTCACCCATCAATGGAAAAGGAGAGAGAAAAAAAATAATAATAATAAAACAAATAAAGTAAAAAAAATAAAAAAAGCAACCAAGACAGACAGCGCAGCATAAAGCCGGCCTTTACTCAACCGTCCGTCATAGGCACGTGAGCCCTCAGCCCTTTTTGTGACAGAGCGTGAATCCCCATCGGAGCTGGCGTCATTTAGACGTGACTCATTGTGTAAGTAAACCGGCGCGTCCTGTAACAACCTCTCTTAAATGTACGCTACCTCCTCTCCTACCAACCCAAGAATCCCCGGAGCGTGCCATTTAGTTATCTGAAAGCGCGTCTACCTAGTTTCCAACCCAAGCACGTCTTATTTTTAAGTGGGAGCGTGAACTCCACCACCTTTCACAAGAGTGAAATTCCTATTTCTGCAGTTCCCCAAGAAAATACCCTTGAATCGGATTCGTCGAGTCATTTCTACGCCACTCTTTCTCTTCCTCTCTCTCTCTCTGAACAAAGCTGTTGGCGCCTTTCGCTCATTTCCTCTCTTTCAATCCCTCGGTTTCGTGGCCGAACAAAACCCTAAATTTCTCTCATTTTCTCCCCTAATTTTTATCTTTCTCTCTTTTATTTCAAATATACCTCTTCATTTCCCCAACATTTACCTGGTACGTTTGTCGTGTAATCTTTACTTTTCCCCATTGAATTTCCGTCGCTTGTTTATTTGTCTTGAAACTTTTGATTTCCTTCACTCGATAAGAAAGGAATATCGGGAATTTCATTTTTACTTTTTAAGCTTTGAAGACACTTATTATTATTTTTTTGTAATGAAATTATTTTAATCTTAAATACTTTCAGATGCCTGCTTTTTTATCTTTTATTAAAAAATTAAATATTGAATTCCATAATTGTAGATCTTAGATGGTTAAAGTCTCAAGTCCCATGTGGCTAAAATCGTAGGTTCATGTTCTCCTCTGATTATTTAGTTAGTTAATTGACTGTATAATCGCGTGAATCGCTAAAGCACGTTGTTTTGATTTATTTTATATATATATATATATACATATATATATATATATATACATATATATCTATTAACGCTGGATGTTTTGTTATCAGATGAGACTTGGTATCTCCAACTGACCCATTATATCGATCTAAATTTCCCCAACTTTTTCAGACAGGTGAGGTTTTTTCAAGTTCATCCTTTTAAATTATGAATTTCCACATCATATTTGGGTTGCCCATTGGTTGGGATTGTTCTTTTGCGATGTTCTATCTCAAAGATGATCTAATTCACTTGTATAATGGAATATAGATAATGAAACATGGATCTGAATTGTATCGAAGGTTATCTTTTTATTGATTTTTTGAGTTTGGTTGTATGTTGGCTGTGGTAGATGATCTAATTCGCTTGTATAATGAAACATGGACGTGAATTTTATTAAGGATAATGGTACATTACTGAATTTTTCTTTACGTTTACAGTTTATGAAGTTCATAGTTTGATATTGTTATATTTTTGAATGTTAACTAGAATCTTCATGTCATTGGTGGATTGCTCACTAGAAATTTTGTTTTGCAAGTATGGTGAGGACAGGGAGGTTATATTTGCTGATGGTGTGAGAATAATTTGTGGTGTTATGGTTTGGAAATGGAGATTTACTCCCCTTCCTGCCTCTTTCTGGTTTTACTTTCTTAAATGCTAGAAATTGTATGTCTATTTTATTGTGTCTCAATGAAGAGACTTTCACAAACATTTCAATATTAGAAACGGGCATATTGGTGTAATAGAGAAGAGGATAAGGCCACAATGTAGCTAAACATTTTGATAGATTTGTTTGTAGTCTGCTATTGTGAGATTAGAAGGGGAGTTATTATTTTATCTTGTTTGAGTTGTACAACTTGAAGTTCTAAGTACTAACAGCCGTGTATTACCATAGGTCTTCTTTTAATAATTAGTTTCTGTGAGCCTAAACAAGGTTAGTTGCAAGACAGATTTTTGATTTGGATGAAGATTGCTTGCCAGCTTCGATGCGTCTGTAGATAGACTGTTTTATTGAGTTTGGATATCGGAAGCCTTCTTTTATGCCTGCTCCTCCTTTAGCTTGGTAAAGATTGTGTGTTTGAGGGGAAAACAGCAGAAAAGAGAGAGAACAAGAAAGAAATGTGCCTGTGGGAATCACTGTGTGAGAGAGACCACCTGTATCTGCCTTAATAATCTGAGTATCTCATTATTCTTTTGAGATTACATGTATTTGTTTTGGATCATATACTAGTCTTTAATAGTTTAGATTTGAAATTAGAACAGTGCTGCTAGTCAATTTATAAGAGATGGACTATAGCATAAATGTGTATGATCCCTTCAGAAATCCTTGGATATCCTCCGACACAATAATATTACTGAAGTACAGAAAAATTTACTTTACTAGTTTAGATATTATTGTTTATAGGCGTAAAGGTACCATTAGCTTTAGAAAATTTAAAAGCACACTGAGAAATTTATCTGCTTTTACCATTATACATTGGACTTGAGATTATTTCCACTGTCATAAGATTATATGATTTTTCAATATTGTTTTGAGGTGTAGTTTACAAATGGCGAAAGGTAGCAAAGGACGACGTAGAATTGCTTTCCGGCAATTCAGGTCAACGCCATACTCGTTGGCCTCACGTTGTCAAGGGATCTCTGGGGATTTGTACCCCAAAAAATGTTCCAAAGCTTTGGATAAGAAAGATTGGGAAGATGCAACATGTTCTATTTGTATGGAGTGCCCTCACAATGCTGTTCTTCTTCTCTGTTCATCCCATGACAAGGGCTGTCGCCCTTACATGTGTGGAACTAGCTTCCGATACTCAAACTGCCTTGACCAATACGAGAAGTTCTATGCTAAAATAGACTCATCCAATCAAGAAGAAGCCTTGCTTAATTCCATTGATAATCCAGTTTTGGTGCCAGGTTCCAGTTGGCCTGTTGAGAAGTGTGAAGTAACTGAACTTGCGTGTCCACTTTGCCGAGGTCAAGTGAAAGGATGGACTGTAGTGGAACCTGCGAGGGAATATTTAAATGCTAAAAAGAGAAGCTGCATGCAGGATGACTGCCCCTTTGTTGGGACTTTTAAGGAACTAAGGAAACATATGAGAGCAGATCATCCATGTGCTCGACCACGCGAAGTGGATCCTACTCTTGAACAGAAATGGAGTACGCTTCAATTGGAGCGGGAGCGGGAAGATGTGATCAGCATAATAAGGTCAACGATACCAGGGGCAAGGGTTTTTGGTGATTATGTAATTGAAGGAAATCATCATGGTTTTGAGACAGATGAAGAGGATGGTCTGAATGCAAATACTGCAGAAAGGAATGGAGGTTTTGAAGTAGGCTTAGATGGTAATTTTCTGAACTTCTTTCTTCTGCTGCATGCATTTGGGCCATCAAGGAATGACCTTGGTAGAAGACAAAGTCAGCCTACATATGTAGCTGATGAGAATGCTGTAGGTGTTCGGCACACCTCTCCTGTTGGTTTATCTGATCAAGATGATGACAACTTTAGTAATGATGATGATGATGATGGCGGTGATATTGCTTTAGTTAGCCGCCTCCGTCGGCACGGCAGACTTCTTTTGGGACGATCTGGCAGAAGACGGAGACGAAGAGAAACCGTTGGAGGAGGTCAAATTTAAGATCTAAGCGGTACCTACAAAGGAGGGGAAACAGGAAGGTTTCATATCTCCATAGTATTAGGCAAAAATCAAGGTAAACACACATAAAAGATTAGATTTAAAATTTGCACTGATTTACCTCTCATTTATTTTAGGGATCATTAAAGTTGGCTGGGACAGTGAGTGGTGGAAACGATGGCTGTTTTCCATTGTTGTTGTGTAATCATTTGGATGTATCCATAATTCCTTGTCCTTTCTTTCTGTTAGTTTTCCGCTCTGTAAACATGTAATCTCTTAAGTTGACTTCTATAAATCATCTACTTATGTATATAGACTGGTACTGTCAAAAAGAAACCCGGGGCCTTTTTGATGCAGGGAACAATGAAGATTGAAAAATCGTCAAATGCTATGGCACCTTGATTGTATTTTAGGGGCAAGGAAATAAGTCCTTGAATGATTAAAACATTCTATTGATTTTTTATGAGATTCCGTTCATTTGCACTTTGTTTTGGCTGTAAAACTGCTGCATTTGAGTGATTGTTCTATTCATCTCCCACTGAAATCTTCGGCTAGGAGCCTGGGAAAATTGTCGTGTTGTCCAAGAGTATTGCAAGCATTGAAATGGAGTCTGATTCGGTGAATGGAAATCCAATTCCGGTGCCAGCAGAAGCTCATTCGAAATGACCAGGCAACATGTTATGTCGGAAGTTTTAAGAGTATTCCATGGCCAAAATATAAGAAAGGGTCAAGGTTTTTCAAGACTGTGGCCACCTCTTCAGATGTAAGTACATTTCCAGCCTTACCCTATATGGTTCTATACGTAAGCAAAGAGTTCACAGCCTGTTTATAACGTCTATAGGCTTCGAGGTAAGCACAAAGTATTTAATGAATAAAGTTAAAAATTATATAGATTTTTAAAAGTAAATATTAATAAAGTTTTTTATTTATCTTTCAGGATTCATTTATTTTTATATTTTGTTCATTAATTAGATAGCATTGAATCATGCTTTATGAATTTTTAAGATTTTATGATGAAATGATTGAATTAAACAGTAGTATTACATGTTAAATAGGTTAGTCAAACTTCTTTAATTTTTTTTTTATTCTTTTTTAACATTAGGATAGCTATGATGAGTCATAAACTTTAAATTATTGGATTGAAATGAATTGATAAGTCTGGAAGAATTTGAAAATTTTCAATTACATTTTTATCGATGGAATTAAGAAGAATTATATAAACTTAATTAAAATAGTTTAATTAAATCATAATGTTCTTATTTATAATGTCATAAACTTAATTAAAAGAGTTTAATTAAATAATAGGGATCACCACTTTTAATTAAATCCATTTAAGGAGTTTAATTAAACTTTCTCGCCTTATAATTAAAGGGATATGTCAATTTAAGCCAAAGAGTTTAATTAATTGTGGTCCCTTTAATTTAGTCATAAGTTTTAACTAATTTTATTAAATTTAATATTAATAAAAAGGAATAAAATATTAAAAGTTAACATCTTTATAAATGTAAAGTTTTTTCATAATAAATATAAATATATTAATTAATCATTTAAAAAATATAAATTAAGTTTCAAAAATTAAAAGTATCCTAACAAAATACGAAAAAAAAAAGCATCAATATTAAAAGAAAAAAAAAGAAAACCATAAGTGGGAAAATCTTTATGTTATAATGAAGAAATTTACAATAAAAATGAAAAATTTTGATTATATAATGTAAACATATATGATTAAACGTTAAATTAAGTGTTATTAGATATAAAATATGTTACAAGTATTGTAAACACATAAGAATAAAAATAAACATATTTTCTAATAAAATTATCGTGTATTTATGTTTATTGATCATAATTTTACATTTAGTTCTTATATGTTAGGATATTTTTATCATATTTTATATTTAATAATATTAAATTTATATTTAATTATGTATATTTACATTAATAAAAATTTTAACGCTATTAAACAAGTTCCCTATATAATATGGGTGTATTTGAAAATTGGAGTTTGATATTAATAGAAGAATCTATTGCAACCATAATTTATTGTCCTTAGAATTACAAGATAATTTTGAATACGGCATGTTCTCTGTATATATAAATTTAAGATCAATTGAAACGACGCCGTTCCAATTTCCAACAAAAGGATTCCAAAAACGTACTGGGCGGGAAAATGAAAACCTGAAAAGTGAACCCGCTGAGAGATTTAAAAAAAACACTCAAAACCAAACACCGCCTCGCCTAGACAGAGGAAAAAAATGAGGGGCACCACGCGCGGCCGTCCCACCGACTCCTTCAATGCTCCGCTGGGCCAACAATCGCGTGATTCCGATGCCAGCTTTGCCAGCAGCCGGCCTTCCATCGGTATGGGCCGCGCCGTCTCCGCCGCGGATCCCTACTCCGATCGCGCGTTCCAAGCGGCGACCATTCGCTCTATCAACGCCTTCTTCTCATCTCATTCCATTCCCCTTCTCTCCACCAAACCCTCTCAAGCTCCTTCTGCCAGGGACCTCTCAAATATCCTCACCTCCCTTCTTTCCCTTATCGGTTTCCCTTGCTCCAAACTCGAAGACGACCTAGGTTTCCTCCTGAAATCCCTAAATTGCCCCTTCAAATTCAACAAATCCACGCTTCGTGCTCCTAATACCCCCCACAATTGGCCTAATTGGCTAGGTATTGTTCACTGGCTGGTCCAACTTGCAATGTACAATGAACATTTATCTCAGAATTCCACAACTTCTTTTGCTCAAAACAATAGCATGACTGAATATGCTTTGGAGAGTTATACGCGATTTATACGCGGCGAGGATGATTTATTGGAGGTTTTAGACAAGGAGTTCATTGAAAAGTTGGAGAAAGAGAGGGAAAATGTGGTGGAGAACTCCAGGGCTTTGGAAAAGAGTGTTGGAGAACTGGAGGCGAAAGCGGAAGGGTTAAAGACGGGACCAACAGAGAGGCAAGTGTTAGAGAAGGAAAAGAGCGTGTTAGAGGAAGATGTGAAGAAGTTTCATGCTATGATCGCCGAGTTCACAGGGAGGATTGGGGCAATGGAGAAGGTCTTGGAGGAGAAGGAAAAGGAGTTGAATGCGAAGGAAGAGGAGAGGAGGCGAATTTGCGAGGAGAATGAAGAGCTTAAGAAAAGAGTGGAGTTGCAAACTTTTAATGCTAGAGACGTGGAGAGGATGAGGAGGGAGATGCAGGTTGTGGAGAGGGATATTGCGGAGGCCGAGGTTGCGAGGAATTCATGGGAGGATAAAGCTTGGGATCTTGATTCTAATGTTGGGCAGAAGTTTAAGGAGCTTGTCACGCTTGCAATGGAATGCAACCAAGCAATTAGGAGGTTTTATGACCTTTCAATTTGTTCATCTTTGTTCTCTGTTGCATGTTTATACATTGAACCATATTTTTCCAACATATTGCTCATTCATTTGATCTAGAATTTGATTTCCTATTACTAGTAAGTTTAGTTGATACCTGAAAATGTTAATACTGAAGATTGGTGTATTGAATTGTTCTGTTTCCTCCTTGTACAAGAAAGTGGGATTTAAAGTTATTAGTCGTTGCAGAATGATACCTGAAAATGAAGGAGGATAAATGATGCTCCACATTTTAAACAATTTTTGCATGCATGTCCTTGAATTTGTTATTTTGAGCAAGTTGCCAACTTATGCAGTTTTTCACCTAGTGCTCAGTAACAATTAATAGCAATGCTATCACTTTTGTGGTGGTTTTAGGTTAAAGCTTCATAATGATTTTCAGTATGAGATGAATGCTAAAGGCTCAACACCTGCTGAGGTGATGGGGATTGACTACAAAGCTACACTTAAGCCTGAACTAGAAAGCTATGCTGACAAAATAAGGGAGAGTTCTAAGAAAAAGTTTGAAGACATGATTATCCTTCAGCAACAATCAAAAGAAATGGCTACCAAGATTGAAGACAAAAAAAAACGTATTTCTGTGCTTCAATCCCGTATTGATGAAGTAAGTGCTTTGAAATCAGTTCTTCTACATAGATATTGTTTCCTTCTACTTCTTTTTGGTACATGTCATGATCAGCATGTATATACCTCTTTGGATTTTGACTTGGCCCCCACATTTCTTTCCTGCTCCTGAACCTTTATTCAATCTCACCTTTATGACTATTGAAATTCTATAAACCATACTTTCGGGGCATGTAAAACTTTTATGATATGTGGATCTAACAGAAGCAGGGCATCAGGTGGCAGAGATTTTTCATGAAAATTTGATGTTCCAAAGCTGAGACTTTATGCTTAAAGTTTTGTTTGATGACTCATTCCTCTATAGAATCTGAACTCTGAAATTCATTCAATTATCACTTATAAATAGGTTCTTTCATTGGCCTTAGTGAAATACCTGTAGGGAGGCATTTTTCTTGCCTTACGATGCTGGCTCTAGTCATTTGAGTGATGATCTGGATCTTTGTTTAGCTACTTTGAGGGGCCTAAGCATGTGGGCGGTGCAAGATGATGCCTACATTAGTTTTCACAGCCTATGACTTGTTTTGTTGTTTAATTGGGTAAAATGTTTGGTTCTTTCTGAAAAAAATGTGAAGAACGCAATAACAGAACCATGGCTTTCCATGATGTGTTTCTTGTTGAACACATTGCTATCCTGTTTTGAGAAGGATAAGAAGGCAACCAACCAACTGATAGCCTGGATCCAAGAACTTCTCAAATTTGAAACAGAAACATGCAGGGTTACTCTATTCTATCTCTACCTTGTTTTTCTTAACTCTCATGCACAGGATTCTTCTTACATCTTACCCTTTTTATCACTTCTATTCCTGTGAAGTCCATTTGAATGGTGCTAATGTCTGAAAATGCAAATAAACTAGTCAGTAATGCTCAAACTTGTAGTTTGTAAATGGCCAGTTTTAGATATTAACCTCCTGCTATTAATTATTCTTGTTAGGTTGAAGCCCAAATAAATTTGTTCAAGAAGGAAATGCAGGAATATGGCTATAGATCTACTGCAGAAGCCAAGAAAATGGTTGAGGATGTCGAACTTGAGGCTCATAAATTAGATATCACTCAAAGAGAAGCAGCAGATATTTTAAAGGTAGGCCTTTTGGTCTTTTGCTTAGTTGGTTAAAAATAAATTGAAAAAAATTGGAATGTCATGTAGTGCCTAGGAGTTATGGGCATTTGCAAAAGCAGATTATATCATGCTAAAGTGAAATTAAAGTGATTTTCGAGAAACAGGAATTCTTTCTCCCCACCCAAAAAAAAATTATCATGTGAGAACTTTAAATATGGTACTTACACTAAGGGCATGAGTGCCTCTATGATCCCTAATCAACTTTTTTCTTTTTCCTCAACAAAGGCTTCGCAACTGAGGTTGCAAGAGGCAATCCGACAAAGTGAAGAGGAAATTCAGATGCATGCACGCGAACTCTTTATGGTGGTTGATTCAGTCTCGAAATATAAAGAACATGTTGAATCCAAAATTTCAGAGATGAGGGTCAGTCTCTCAGAAACTGCTGCTGCTGTATCGGATGCTTACAAGGGTTCCTTGCCAGCACAATTCACTGGTAGTGCCAATCCAAGCTAGTAATATTAGCAGCAAATCTGTAATCTATGACTAAGGTTGGTCTTTTTCCTTGTGCTCAAACAACTATTTTCCTTCTCACTGCTGATTCCATACTATTAGTTCTAGGAAGTTGCCATGCCATTTCTGTCATTGTATGTAATGGTTTGATTTGATTCAAATGTTTGACTCTTTGCTAGTATCTATTTATAATCCTTGTTCATATGGTGTAAGATTTGAAGTTTTAAGTTACTATTTGAAAAAATAATCATGTGCCTATATAATCCTTGGCAGGAGTGAAAGGAAAAGGGTGGGGAAGCATAAATCAAAAGGAAAAGAAATTGATCTGTTCCTTTAGTAGTTGTTTCCTGTTTGGCAACAAATAATATTTGGAGAGACAAGATTAATGGCAAATTTTTGGAAGTCATTTGATTTTGTAATTTTTGTATTTAATTTGTGTCAAACATGGAGAACTTTTATACTAAGGTAAAAAATTTTAATTTTATTGTAAGATCAATGTAAATATGTATGATTAAGCTTAAATTTGATATTATTAAATATAAAATATATTAGAAGTATCATAAACAGATAAAAATAAATATAAAATTAAAATTAATAGAGGTAAGCATATATTAATAATTTTGTTATAAGATGTATTTATATTTATTTTTATGGATTTATGATATTTTTAATATTTTATTTTTAATGATGCTAAATTTATATTTAATCATGTGTGTTTATATTAATTTTACATTAAAATAAAAAATTTTGATCTTATTATATATTTTCTGTTTAATATGTATTAATTATAAAAAATATTATATTATAATTTGTGTAGATGTATCAAATACAAAATAATTTTTTTAATTTTTATTAAATTTATATACAATTATTAGTAAAAGTTTAATTTTTTTATTATTTTTGTATTGTATCATTTTCTAATAATTAAAAGTAAGAAAACAAGTTACAAATTAAATTTTATAACACATCAGAATTTTTTTAATTATTAGATTAAAAGACTATTGACTTTAATTTTATTTTATTGTTATTACATAGCTATTATCGTAAATCAAATGTTCTTAATTCTGTTTCCCTTAGTAACAGGAAAATTGCGTTTTTCCTTTTCGGAAATTGTGAGAAGCTTTTAGAAAATCTTTTTATCTTCTATTCTATCGAACAGGGAAAAAAAAGAATTTTTTTATAATTATTTTAGAAATTTTTAATGAAATTTTAAATTTTATAAAAAATTAAAATAATGATATATATTTTTTAAAAAATATAAATAAATAAATAAAATAAGTATGTGTCATTATTTTAAATTTATTTATAAAATTTACAAAATCTTTAATTATATATTAGATAATTTTTAAAGATAATTATTTTGTTAATAAAGTTTTTAATTAAGATAATAATACTTAATTTTTAAAATATATTAAAATGTATAATATAAATAAAATAATTCGGTATTATTCTCTTTGCATGCAAAATTTAAAAGTTTAATTAGGAATACAAAAATTTTTTTTTTTACACCATTCTCAAAGAAGTTTCGCGGCCGATGGGCCTTGGGAGTACACCAAATCCTTGCATTAAAAAAAGAAAAAAAAAAAAAGAAAAAAAGAGGAGACTCAATCCGACTCAACATCATACAACTCAATTCGACCCAGCATTAAACTCATACGTCGTTGGTTAGGGATTTTTCAAAAGATAGAGATAAAAACAACAAATAAAAAAGAAACCAGAAAAATCATACGGGTTTTCTTTATGCATCCACTTATAATTCAACAAAAACACATCACAAAATCTTAACGTTTTCCTTTTTTCATTTTCTTCTCAAGCTGATTAGCAAATTCGAAATTAAAAAAAATAAACATTTTTCCACTCGAAATAATAATAAAATAAAATAAAATAAAATAAAAATAAATACACAAGAAATAGAGTTCTTACGTTAGTTAGTCTCACCTTGTTTCTGTCTAATATAAAAGAAAAACCTTGCCCCTCCCTTCCTCGGCGCAATTCCATAGCATTCTCCTCTTTCTCTCCTTAAGTGCACAACGAAAGACTACGTCGATTTCTTTGCGCTAAAAAACAGTAAGACGACCGTTTATTTGTCTACTCGGTTTCGTTCTTTCCTTCTGGTTTCTCCTAGTTTTTCGCTCACTGCGTGAGAATTGAGGACGCCGAAGATTGGAGAGTCGTACGATTGAGGTTCTCTTTACTTTTGATTTGTCTTCGGTGATTTTGACAGTTAGCGACTGAAAATCCTTCTTATAATCTGGAATTTGTTTCGTTTTACTCTGTTACCGAACTGTTGATAGTGGAAAAAAAGAGGAACCTAGGTTTTTGAGAAGGTTTGGTGAAGGGGATGGTATAAGAAAATTTTAGGGTTCGGTTTTTCTGGTTATTTACCATAATGGGTCTGAGTTCTTCTTTGGGAACTGTATAGGTTTGTTCTTTCTTGTTGAAGGGGTAGAACTGTAATTTCAGAGACGACGGTCTTGGTCTTCTTAGTTTGTTCTTGAATTTTGAAGAACCCTAGAAGCAGCCTTTTTATTGATTAACTGCAGAAGCGCTTATTTACAGAATTGGCCTTTTGAGAAGATTTTTTGGAAACTCTTCAGGTAGATTTTATTAGTCAGCAAACCATAATTCAAGTTTCATGGAATTGATTGATTAATTGGTTGATTTTTGACAGAAGTTTGGTGACCTTAAAAGTATATATTGTATATAAGGACACAAAGGTAAACCTAATTACAGTGTACAGAACAGTTTTGAAGAATTTTGAATTGGGAAATTTTGGATTGTTGGAGTGAGCTACTTTGAAGCTTCAGCTTAAGTAAGCTATTGGATAAGTGATAGTGAAGTTAAGAAACAGCTATTGGATAAGTGATAGTGAAGTTAAGAAACAGAACAGTTTTTGGGAATATTGAGAAGCCTATAACCTGCAAAAAGAAAAACAAATTTGGGAAATTCTTTCTCTTTTTATGATCTTGTTTATGGAGAGTTATGGAAAAAAGTGAGCCTTCATTGGTACCAGAATGGTTGAAGAATGGTGGAAGTCTTACTAGTAGTGGCAATTCAAATCACCTTACATCATCGTCTTCACCTTCAGGTAATTCAGTTTATATCTTCATGTGTGTTACTTGTCTTGCCTTTTTGTCTAATAATAGCTTTTGAAGGATGCATATAGTGCTCAAATTGTTACTTTATATGCATCATTTTCCAAAATGTATATCTTCATTTTACTAGGTAAAAGAGAACAATATCATAAAATTTTGTAGGACTTTTTTTTCCTTCTAATTTATCCTTAGAGGTATGTCTCTAGGTTTAATATTTCTATCTAGTTGCTGCAACTAATTTACCTAGTTTCTGACAGTTTACAAAATTTGAAATTTATCTCCTTTCACTCATCAAGCAAATTGAATGTGAATGCCTATATTTTAATCTTGTTTTGATTATTTTTGTTATAGACAATCATTCTGCAGTGAGGCATAGAAATAAGTTGTCTATTGCCAGCAATCATGATATAGGCCGGACAACTGTTTTGGACAGGACTGCGTCTGCCTATTTTAGAAGGAGTTCTAGTAGCAACGGTTTTGCCCACTCACGGTCATATAGCAATTTTTCCAAAAGCCAGCGAGAAAGGGATTGGGAAAAAGATATTAATGGTTACCATGATAGGGAGAAGGCTGTTCTCAGTGACCACAGGAACCGAAACTATTCTGATTCTCTGGATAGCTTGCAGCCAAACATGTTTGGGAAGGATGTTTTACGGCAATCAAAGTCTATGATAACTGGCAGGCGCAGTGACACATGGCCTAGGAAAGCGACAAATGACTCAAGTGCCAGCAATAAAAGCAATCACGATAGCAGTGGTAATGGTTTGCTTAGTGTAGTTAGCCCTGCTGATGGTAATAAGTCTTCATTTGAACGTGATTTTCCTGTGCTTGGTGCTGAAGAAAGACAAGTTGGGTCAGAAATAGGAAGGGTTTCATCTCCTGGCTTGGGTACTGCTGTGCAGAGCTTGCCAGTGGGTACCTCAGCTGTTACTGGCAGTGATGGCTGGACATCAGCTCTAGCAGACATGCCAGCAGGTGTGGGAAACAGTGGCACGGGTGTTGCAGTTGCTTCACAAAATGTTTTTGCAGGCTCAGCTTCTCTCGCACCTACTACAATGACAGGCCTTAATATGGCTGAAACGTTGGCTCAGGGGCCTTCTCGTGCTCGTACACCTCCCTTGGTAACTTCAAAAATTCTCCCGTTCTTAAACTGTATTTGTTAGAACTATGTCAATCCTGATATTATCTGTTGTGTTTCTTGATTTAGTTAAATGTTGGAACTCAAAGGCTTGAGGAGCTGGCTATCAAACAGTCAAGGCAACTAATTCCCCTGGTGACAACATCAACACCTAAAACTCTGGTCAGCTGTTGTTCAGCTTCTCTATTAATATGTTTTTCTTCTTAAGATACTAGTTTCATTGTGGGGTATACGCCGAGCAGTATTTTTGTACTTAAACTTTTCATTTGGATCCACTTGGTAGGTTTGCATTTTTAGGTCAGTAGGCAATATATCTTAATGAAATTGTAGGTTCAGTGTCATATGGTATATATACTGGTTAATGATTGTTCACGTATGAACTTAAATTGAGGATATTATATGATTCTCTGTTCTTTTGGTTAGCGTGTGTGTGGGCATGAAGAGGTAGAAACTGTGGTGTTTGGAAGGCATGCGATGCTAATACTAATTTTCTTCACCATTGAGTCTTGCCTTGAAATCTATAATCAATATATGTTTTATTCTGTCCATAGATGCCTATCTATGTATATGAAGACTTATGTCCGATACAGTAACCTAAATTTGTATGCATGAACATGCATCTTCTGCTCTATATATTTGGATTTTGTTGAGTGTGTCTTCCAGTACCATCTATTAATTAATCATGATTTAGCAATTGTCTGGTGAACTGAATGCCAATATCTTCCTATGATTGTCTTGTCTTATCTGAAGTCTTAAGAATTTAGGAAGCATATGTTACAATTCTTGTTACATAACACATTGAGTGTTGTCTTGGGTTTTAGTTCAAGTTGTATAGAAATTCTTGAACATAAACTTCTTTATGAAATTTTTGCTTATTGGATGATTTTTAAGGTCACTTTTTCTTTTGCTTCTTGTTTTCGCCTATAGGTGGTCAGTCCTTCAGAGAAATCAAAACCTAAAGCTGGGCAGCAGCAGCATCCCTCACACTCTCTTAATTACACACGTGTTGCAACTTCAAGATCTGACAGTCTAAAAGTTTCTACCGAGAGCAGGCTTCGGGTACTCAAACCATCACGAGAATCGAATGGGGTCTCTTTAACCACAAAGGACAATTTGAGTCCATCAGCTGCTGCATCTGCTCCCTCTAGGAGCTCAGGCAACAGCCCCAGGTTTGCCACTGCTGATCGTAATCAGACTCCACTCTGGATAACCATTGAGAAGAGACCAACAGCTCAAGCCCAGAGTAGGAATGATTTCTTCAACCATCTAAAGAAGAAATCTACGACGAACTCAGCTTCCTCTATCCCTGATTCTGGCCCTCGTGTGTCACCATCTGTCTCAGAGAAGTCTGATGAACTTGGCACAGAGGATGCCAGCTCTTCTGTTACTCTGAAGGATGGGGGGGTTCCATCATCAGAAATCTCAATTGCTGACTTGCCAACTGAAAATAGGAGTGAAATAACTCACAATGGATATGCATATGTTGGGTCTCAGACTAGTGATGGAGACAGGCATTCAAGCCCTGATGTGATTCCTTATCCTGATGAGGAAGAGGCTGCATTTTTATATTCCCTTGGTTGGGAAGAGAATGCTGGAGATGATGAGGGTGGTCTTACGGAGGAGGAGATTAGCGCCTTCTTTGAGAAGGTAACCATTTCTCCATAATCTAGCTTTCTTATGCAATTAGCTTCTGTTATTCTTTGGTTAATCATTGAGAAATATCTTGTAGTGCATCTACTAAAAGGTTTTACCAATTTTTTTGTGCAGTACATTCAATTGAAACCAGTTTCAGAACTTTTCCATCGACTTCAGTCTTGTGGTAGTGACTCATCTGGATCGAGATCAATGGATGGAAAAGCTTCAACTCATCAAAAATTTTAATTGACTTGGGAAAATTTTAATGCATGCTGATGTGGCTACTCTTTTTTCCCCTTTTGTCTCTTTGATTGATAGTTCCTTTTTTTTTTTTTTTATAAAGATGGGAAAATTTTAATGGTCTGTTGCTGTTTGTGAGAGCGGATTGGATGAACTACAAATGATCCAGTCCTAAGAAGACCAGTGATGTGTTCTTCCTGGTCTTTTTTAACATAGGAATTTCTGAGATATAAAAAGGTTGAGAGTAGAGGGTAGGAATGAGTTTTTATCATGTCTGCAAAGTAAGAATTTGTTGGGGATAGTAGTTTTACCCTCTCTGGGTTTTAACTTGGGGCCGAGGGGCAAAATTCAACTAATAGCTTATGGTTTTATATATATATTTTATTATTTGAATAGGAAAAGAGGAAAGAAAAATTAGTTCTGTATGGTTCTTGTTTATCCATTCTCTCTGTTTCAACTTAAAATTTCATGCTTATATTTAAGGAATAACACCATTGTTCTGTTGAAGAAAAGCAGGGATGGTGCTTCAGTTTCGGCATGGTATCAAGGTATTTACTCAACTCTGAGATGCTGTTATATTAGTCACTTGTTCTTGCATGCCAAACCCTACACTCACCCGAGTCTGAGTAACATAGGTTGAATGTGGCATGAACTAGATGGCTGTATCAATTTAGATTCTTCAAGGATTTAGACTCTTATTTTTCACATTGAATGCTTTGGTGATACCAAAGTCTTCCGAATTTGGTCTTACCATTCAATTTTTTCCCTTTATTTCTATTGAAAATTGATTTCACACATACAGGTGAATGGTTTTTAATCTTTGGGGTCTAGATTTACCTGTCTGGTCTATGAGCCTTTTTTTCTTCTTCTAGTGTTGTAGATTAGTGCTTTTATTGCCTACCTAAAATCACTTCTCGTAGCTTTCCTTGATTTGGTCCTTTCAATTGGAAAAAACAAGAACTTAGTCCCTTTCAGCTCCCACGAGTCAACCCTTTGCTATGAAAGACCCTTTTTCTTTGGGCTAACTCCTTGAATATTCTTTAACCCATTGCCTCTAATGGAGGTAAACCAACCATGAAAAAAATATATATAAAAGCCTAAAAAATACTAAGAATCCAATCATAAAGCACAAATATCAACTTCAATATAGCATTAAAACGATCGACGGGGAAAAACTATACACCAATGAATGAATAATGAAAGAGTTTTTCGATATAATTTAAATAAAATTTAATTAAAACACATTAATGTGGGGAAAGATTTTCTCGATATAATCTAGGTCAAGTTATCATTAACATCGAAATAATACAGTGAAACAGGTATAGTTATTAAAAACAACAGTAACACAAAAGTGGCTAAGTTAATTGGGATGGAGAATTTAGATGGTATATTCGTCCACGTTCTCATAAATGTAATATTACGAATATAAACCAAAAATATCTTTGACCCAGAAGCCAGAAATGTAGTGTTAATTGTAATTCCAGTGAAAACCGAGTGTCATTATATAACTGACATTGTAAAACTTAGCATCAAAAGCAAAGGAAAAAAAAAAATCAATTAGATGACCTTGTCCAGCCGCAAATGGTGACTGATGACTCACCCTTGGTTCGGTTACTATCGAGTGAAAGAATTTTCGTAGCCGAGACATGTGCAGAGAAGGTCAAGTTTGAGGATCAGTAATAGTATCAGATTTATTAAAGAAATCAAGGTGGAGTCAACTCTTTTTCTTTTTTTTTTTTTCGTAATTTATCACCAATTTCAAGAAGTGATCGGTTCTCGATTGCCTCAATTTGTAAATACTTACATTAATTTGACATTATTATAAAAAAAAAATACAGTATCTATCCAAAGAAAAATCATCAAATAGCATTGGTATCTTTCTTTATCAAATGCAAAATTGATGAGAAACAGATAAAAGTGGCAAAATCAGCATTTTGATTAACAATTTTTTTGAATAAAAATTTAAAAGTATAAGAAATTATTATAATTTATTATAAAAATTTACGGATCTATTAGTTATCGTCTAACAAGAAAGAATTTTGAAGATTCAAACCTAAACACTCTGACATCCGAATTTTAATTATTTGTGTCAATTTTCATCGACAACATTTTTTTCTTAAGGAAGAGAATTATGAAATTAATATTTATTTTGACTGTAAATACAAAGTGTTATCGTATCATATTAAATATAAAATTAATTATGAAATTAATTTAATATATATATTTTTTATAATTTATTAAAAAAAGTAAAATCTGGGACGATTTCTTAATTTTTATTGTCAATATATAGAAAAACAAAATAACATAATTCCCGAAGATCCAATCCAATCCATATAAAATCATGTGCAATTTTTGATAGGTGGCATATATATATATATACAATATACATGTATATATATTCAGCAGCCTAATAAGTCAATGTTTCAAATAAATAAACAAATTTATTTAATGAGTTAAAATAGAAGTTAAAATCAGAATCAAATCAAGCAGAAGTTAAAAAAAATAATTGTAGCAATGGCTAAAATATTTCTCAAAGGCTGCAAACAGAAGTCTTCCATTGACACTGGTCCCATGCATTCATCTCCACGAAATCGCAACAGCTGTTTATAAATAAAAAAAAAAAAATCATATCCTCTCACAGTTTATAAAGTTGAAGTTTACGCCAAATACGGGAATTTATGATGGAAACTGCAGTCTTCTATTCTATTCTATTAACTAAACCAAAGCCTTGACCTTGATCTCTGGAAGAAATCAATTTCATTGTCAATCTTAGTTGTACAATTTTTATTTTTTTTAATTTTAATTTTAATTTCATTACCGAAATTAAGAATTCAGAATTCTATTAAAATTACACTATTGCTCACAATTTAGTCATTTCCTTTTCTTTTTTTTTTCATGTGAAGTGGAGGCGGGAAAATATTAATAATATTCATTTATTACTTTTATTTCGTGAGTGTGACTGTGAGGGGAATGGTTATATAGATAGATTTCCTACTTGCCTCAATCACGCATGCGTGGGATATATAACTTAAACAAGTTAAGTTTTGCTTCATAAATTAAATTCAATATCTAATTAAGGTTCATTTTAGGTCAATGGATAAGAAGAATTATATATATATATATATAACAAATATTACTATTAGAGTTACAAAAAACAGATTTCTCTTCTCTTTGTTATTTTTTAAAGTTTTTTTATTTATTTTTTAAAATTACATACATTCTTATATCATATATTAGATATAAAATTAATTCTTACTCGTACTTCGTAATTGATACTATTCAAAGAGAATTTGATTTGAGTATTCAAACATGAGACTTTTCATTATAAATCATCTACACTCAAAAACTTAATAATATCTTATACTGTTGAATTAATCCTTTGAATTTATCTTTTTAATTTCTTTAATTTAATCATTGTGGCTCTTTAGTTTGCTTAGCTATTAATTAATTCCCATAAAAGAAAAATTCAACAAGGGAAAAGGCTGCGGCGTCGCTTGCTCCTAATATTTTATATAGTTATACAGATGGATGTCTCCCTCCCTCACATCATGGCTGCATCCTCTCTTATTTTTTTTATTTTTTTGGTTTGAAGGTAGAAAGCAACGAGGATTTGAACTTAAATCTAATATATTTTAAGACCTAATAACGTTAGGCCAAACACACTAAACAACACATTAAATTGTATGGTTGGTTTAAAAATTAAATGATAAAAAAATTTTTGCATTTTTTAATAAATTGTTTCGAGTTCGAAATCAATTGTAATAAAATATTTTTGTAAAAAATTCGCTATGAAACTTTGAAACCTTTTATTACTCAACAAAGAAAATTCATATGTAAGTTATTTTACACATATGAAGAAAAATTTTGGTTTTAGTAAAAAAAAAAATGTGAATTAAATTTCATTAAAAAGTTTTAGCGTGCGAAGATGATTTAATATAAATAAAAATATTTGGATCAATACAAAAAAAAAGAACGTACTAAATGAAACTTAAAAACCTTTAGTGCTCATTTATGTTACATTAATGCAAGAAAATAAGAGTTTTTTTTATTCGAAAGTCTTCTATGAATAGATTTAAAAGGAGGGAAATTTTGTTTTTAGTAAAGAAAAAATCGAAAGCCTTTGAGGAAATCAGAAGAAACCACGAAAGCTAGCTAGCTCAGTCGATGGATTATTGATGGATCACTTTGAATTTATACTTCTACTATATTATTTACTAGAGGACACCATGTGTTTGTTCATATGATCAAATGATCTTTTCATGATGTTTTTGACAAAAGAAATTAATGATGTAGCATTGACTAATAATTATGAATGTGAACATGAAAACCAGGCATCGTCCATGCACCATCCGACAGTATTCGATCCGCAGAAGAGGATCGATTCACACTTCGCAGTTAAATATTAATAATTTAACAATTTCAAAGCATAAAAAAAAAAACTGTTAATCCACCATTCAATTGGACGAGCTGGAGACTTTTTGTAACATAAGCTAATCCCAACATTTTGGATAATTAAAGTATTATAATTTATAATATATGATTATAATAAGGAGACTTAATACTTAAAACTTAAGATTTGAAAATACTATGGAGTTCATTTTTATACGTTCTTAATTAGTAACAAATTTTAAATTTACGAACGAAATTATGAGACTGTTATATGTTTTTTTGTATCTTAATACATTTTAATTAAGTCATGTGTATTATTTTTTTTAATTCTACTTATTAAATTTAAAAATTTTATTGACTAACGGTTTATTGAGAGAATTAACAATTTTCATTTCCCTCCATCAAAACATAAAACTCCATTAATAATTAATTAAGTAAACTATATATCTCCAAGATATATATTCTTAAGAGTGGCGTGATTTTTAGGTTTATTGAAAAGCAAGAGAATTTTACGAGGTTGTGGAAAATCTAATAATTAAGCAAAGGCAGCCCCAAGCTAGCTGAAATATTAGGAAAAAAAAAAGTATTAAAGAAGTGCTAGATCTAATTCAAAGGGTTAATCAAAGAAGTGCTTGATTCAGTGGTATTAAACCTCGCTAAATTTTTTAATATCAATGATGTATAGCAAAAAATCTTATATTCGAATACTTATCAAATTAAATTTTCTCAGACTACTGCGTGTGTGTCGAATGTGATAAGGGACACTTCATTTTTTTTTTTCAAAAAAAAATGATAGATGCTAACTATGTATATGGTAATGGTAGTAATATCTCTTTAAATCATGACAGATCATAAGAATTGAATTTTAAAAATAATAATAATTTTTGATAATCAAAAGCAAAGATTCCCTAAGTACTTGGTAATATATTATTGCTTTCCCATTTAATAATTAAGGCTAATTATGGGAGAGAATATTTGGAAGTAAATTTTCATAGATAGTATTTTTTAATAGTACATTTTCATTAGAAGTTATAATTATAAACACTATAATACATTTCATAAATTGGTAACTATGAAAATAGTTTTACTCAAACTAAGTAAATATATTAATAAATAACGTAAATTAATTAAATTAATAAATAATTAGATTAATCTTGAACTCACATGTTAAAACCTGAATTTGAGACTTCAAACTCTTAGAACTTTAGTTTTCTTTATAGTATTTTAGACTTGATAGTATTCCAATAAAATAATAAACCCCATGGTTTTCTTTTTCGATTAGCTTTAGTTTTTAAGACAAGGTAAATGCCTTAATTACTTTTTTTAATTGAAAAAAACACACAAAAAATGACCGGCCATCTAGTTTAGTTTTAAAACTAAGTATTATCTCATATTATTATTAATTTTTTTAATAAAAAAGGTCAAAGTTTAAGCTTCAAAGAAAGATTATGGGTATTAAAATTTAAATTTTAAATTTATTGGATGTCACTTTTTTTATAAAAAAAATGACGATATAAATCATTTGATTAATCCTCAAATTTCTAGATTAATGTACTTTAATTTAATTAATTTAATCAAAAAATTTTGTGAATTGATTTCCAAACAAGAGCATCATACATGAAAAAAAAATTAAAATATAGATGAATATATTATATTTTTGAGTTAGGAGAATATGCATGGACTTTTAGAAGGAAAAATAAAGAAATAAGAAATAGATGATGAGATTTGGTAATTAAGTTTAGTATTCCAGGTTACATGGATCGTGGATGGTGATATATATATATATATATATATATAAGATTATTAAAATAATAAAATAGGTTGCAAGAAATGGATCAAGGAGAAGTATATGAGGTATTGCAATTGACAATTTCAAGATCTGATCCCTAGGAGCTTTCTTTTTGTTGTGGGATTTCGTATACTGTGGGGAGAAGATGATGTCAGTACTGTTTTATTTATTACATTAAATATTAATAGTAATCGTAGTAGTATTTATTTTATGTTCTTTCTAATTAACTCAGGAATGCAAATTGCAGCATATTATTATTATATGTGCCAATGCATATTTTGGGTGCCCTGCCAAAGAAACACCTTGCTTCATTAATTATCCCGGAAAAAGTAGTTGTCTTTTATTTATGAAAAAAAAATAATGTAATATAATATGCTATTAAATTCTATATGCAAAATAATGTATGATATATATATTTACATACAGTGGGAAATCTATTTATATTTTTCTATTCAAAATATATTACATAATTATGTAAATAAATAAAAGATTTAATTTTTTATGATCACGTGATTTAATTTGAACAGAATATATATATATATATATTAATTTAACATAATTATTCACAATTTTTTTTCAAAAAATTGCTTTCGTGAATTTCACTTAATATGTATGAAAAAATTAAAAAGAATCAAGATTTTCTTTGAGATCACAAAAGATACTTGTTAAATAGTTAGAAATTAGATTACATCCTAGTTTGCTGCAGTAATGGCATTTAAAAATCGTTGCATATGAAAATTGTTGCATATGAGCATTTAATAGCGTTGAGAATGGGCTAGTTAATTATAATCATGTAAAAGAATTAGTTTTTCATGTTGTTTATTAAATTAAGGTAAATACATTTAAAATTAGAGATGTCAAATAGGTTGGACAGTTCATGATACAACACGATTCAATATAATTCACACTTAAATAAGCGGATCGAGTCAATCATGATATGTAAATATATGTGTTATGTCGGGTTAAAGATTTTTAAACACATGAATTAGTACAACATGATCCATAAATGGATAGTACTAACACATAGCAGGCATGCTAACACAACATGGCACACAAGTTCATGTGTCGTGTCGTATTGACTTATTTATAAAAATAGAATTGTATTTAATAAGTTAATTATGAAATATTTGAATTATTGATACATAAATTTATAATTTTTTTCATTTTAAATACAAAATGTATGATATGTTACATTTTATATTTATAATTTCTTATTAAATACAATACTGATAAAAACTCATAAAAATAAGTTATTGAAGATTATTTTATTTAAAAATTGGTTAGATGAACTAATATATAAATTAATATTTAAATAGACGATATTAGTCCAATATAATTCATTTGACAGTTCTATCCAAAACCTACATATCTATTAACATCATAAGGTTGAAAATGATATTTTCTTTTTCTTTCTAATAAGTCTCTGAAAAATCAAAGCCCTAATCTTAAACATCTTTTTAATTTTTATTTTTTGTTATTAAGAGCAATAAAAAGGCAACAAAATGCATAATTGTATCCATAGTATAGGGGTAACTTTGTCTTTGTATAAAGAAGAAAGGGTCCAAAATAATGAAGCGTAGGGGGTGGAATGAGGGGTGCCCAAGTCTGTAATCGTAATTAAACAGCCATTTGATTACTATATAGTCTTTAATTAATTGAGTTTAATTAAGGACCCGATTAAAGTCAAAGCTTAGATGCCTCCTAGTTTATGTAATTATACGTCTTTGAGACGAGGGAATTGACTTTGGTGCCTCAAAAGCAGCATTTACAGTGAGAAAGAGAGAGAAAAGAGAGCCCTGGGACTTCAAGATTCAATCAATTTTCACAAACAGTAATGGGGAGAGAAGAAGCAAGGGAAATGGAGATTGATTTGTCCCTGAAAATAGATGCCAAAGAAGAAGAAGAGGAGGAGGAGGAGGAGGACAAAGAGGGGGATATGACAGAAGGAAAGGATTGTAAGATGCAAGAGGATGGTGGTAATCAAGAAGAGAAATCAGTAGATTTGCAAGATAAAGAGGAGACAACAATGGCTACCACAGGGGAAGTTGAAGATGGTTCACCATTGTTGGAATTGTCCTTGCAGGAAAACAGCAAGACAGAAGAGGTACTAGAATACTATATATGTGAAACTTATGAATGTTAGTGTAATCTTTCAATCATCTCCAGACAACCCTTAGCTTGCTTTTTATGATAATTTAGATAATAAAGTCCAGATTTTATGTTTAATTATTAGTTGTCCGTCCTGCAAATGGAGATGAATCGCATGAAAGAAGAGAATAAAGTGTTGAGGAAAGTGGTGGAGAAAACTATGCAGGATTACTATGATCTTCAGATGAAGTTTGCTGTTGTTCAGCAAAACAATCAGAAGGTTGCAAATTAGCAATGAATATTCTTTTTCGTTTGATTTTCATTTAGTTCTATTTTCATACACTTTAATCTTGAATTTGCGGTTTTGTTTGGTTTTTTAGGACCCTCAAATCTTTCTCTCACTAAATGGAAATGAAAATCCAAGTCAAGAACTGTTGGCAAACCAACGAAACTTAAATGTCAATAACCAGAAACTTGGGTCGTCGCCCTTAGAAGATGATGATGATGAAGGGAATGAACTAGGGTTGTCGTTAAGGCTACAAACCGGTTCCAATCAACGAGAGATTAGAGAAGAAGATCATAAGGAAGACCACAAAGAAGAAAGTCGAGAAACCCCAAACGTTGCATCAGTGCAAAACAAGCTTCACCAAAGTCACTTACCTGCAATCACTAGCCATGCTGTTTCTCCACCCAACAGGAAAGCTAGGGTTTCTGTCAGAGCAAGATGTCAAACTGCAACAGTAAGTTGAATTAGTAAAATCAGTCTGAACGATTGAAGATCAGTTCACAGTTAAATATTGGTCGCTTCTCTATTTGCAGATGAATGATGGGTGCCAATGGAGGAAATATGGTCAGAAAATTGCCAAAGGAAATCCTTGCCCACGAGCCTACTATCGTTGCACGGTAGCTCCAGGATGCCCAGTCAGGAAACAAGTACAGTATCGTAGCCAGTACTTGTTTAATCTCTCAATTTATACAGCTTTTTATATCATCTGTCTTGTGATTTAGGTGCAAAGATGCCTGGAGGACATGTCGATTCTGATTACAACTTACGAAGGCACTCACAATCATCCACTGCCAGTTGGAGCAACAGCCATGGCGTCGACAGCCTCAGCAGCAGCAGCTTCCTTCATGTTACTCGATTCAAGCAACCCAGCTCTCTCAAATGGCATCCCAAGTTTCAGTCAAGCCTCCCTCCATTACCAAAACCCTCATCTCATAAACTCATCAGCAGCTTCTCATCATCCCTCAAACATCAGGAGCATGAACCTCAACGACCCTTCAAAAGGAATCGTTCTTGACCTCACAAAAAACGATCATTTCGACCATCAGTTGCCAACAGCTAGCTCTTCCTCCCACCATTTATCAGCCCATCAACAAGCTTTTCCATGGATGCCAAGCAGATTAAACCATCACAATGCCAATATTGCAGCATTTGGCACCAGCTCTGGGACAAACGACAGAGAATGGAAATCTGAAGAAGACAAGTCATTAGCTGAAAATGTTACAGCAATTGCTTCCGATCCTAAATTTAGGGTTGCAGTTGCGGCTGCCATTACATCTCTGATAAATAAAGAAAGCCAAACAACTCATCCTATTGCTATTGGTTCTTCTTTGGTCGGTAGAGAGGGCGAGAGTGGGAGCTCTAGTACCAACAATTGGGTACTTGAATCTCTCTCGGGAACTGGTAAGCCCATTCAGCATTCACCTTAGAAGTTAGTAAAGATTATTATTTGAGCAATACTTTGTTTATTAAACTTTGCAGACAGATTAAAGGGTATATACAAAGGTTATGTACTTTTATATATCTTCTCTAAATTGGGTTCTCCCCCTCAATAATAATTCAGACTTATCCTGAAATATTATTTCCTTTTCCTTTTTATTATTATTTTTCTAATATTGAGGTTATTGCATATATAATTCATGTGATTTAACTGGATTTACACAAGATTTACAACATATACATTTACTAAATATCATTATTCTGAAATTATACATCAAAACGGAAATATTCTTTAGGTTCAAATTCAACATATCACAATTCTTTCTCAATCAATCGGTCAATAATTAATTGTTGGCATGTGAAAATGAGAATATTAAATGTAAATGCTCGATTGCATAATTTTCTAATTTTTTCTTCAAATACATGCACTCCATTGTCAAGTAACAATCATTGAATGATTTCCTGTATACACTTATTTTTGTTTTTCAAATTGCTTGATGATTAATTTGTTGAGAATTGGACAAATGTGAATTGATATGTTCTTCACCATAGTTATGATTCATACATACATACCTTTAATATACAATAGTGTCATGTACAAAATAAAAACCAAAATCTCAAAAATAACAGGGCCGGAAATTCTCAGCTTTAGAATTAAGCTTAGATAAGTATGGCATGCGGCTTTTGTGTAAAGTAAAGTTCTAATTATATGAAAGATTATGGTCCAGCAAGAACGTATCATTATTGATTATTGTGTGAATTTGTTGGTGAAATTTCCATTCTCAACTTATAAAGTACAGCGGTATGTATATAGATTGTGGTACACATGCTATGCATATACAATTATTTTGTCTACAGTTGGTTCTCCCTTCAATCAGACTACTCTTCCTCTTTGTTCTTCTTTTCTTCCCCTAAGTATATTTTTGGCGAGAGAGAATGAAAATGAAAAATTATATAAGAAAAAAATTCTCATCGTCCAACAATAATTAAAGAAAATAGTTTTCGAATAAAAATAAAAAAAGCTTGTACTGTAGTCTGCTTCTACATGAAGTATACTAAGAGTATTATAAGCTACGTTAAATTAACTATGGTGGCTGGCTTTTGTATATACTAATATCATATTCATTGTTAGACAAGTTTTTTTGACTCAATAAACGAGATTAAGATGATAATACATATTTTATTTTATTTATTTTTATTTTATTAATATGTTTAAAAGACTTGATAATTATCTTATATATATATATATATATATTTCATTATTCACACATATTTCTATTAACATCACTCTTTCTAGCATTAGAAGCAACGCAAAATCTAGTTCTCGACCGGTCATGTTGACAAAAATGTGTGAAACACTCTCTGACAAATTCGACAATAGAAATCATAGGAAAAACAAGTGATCTTCTCCTCCTCCTGACAAAGCAATCAAACAGTTTATTGAAAATGAAAACCGTAAGATTTCATATTAGCAACTCAACTTATCAAGAATGATTAGCCGGACAATGAAAGAGATATTTGACATATTTATTAAAAAAATTATATTTGTTATTACTCAATAGAATGATGACATATTATCGACACCTTTGTTTTTATTTTTGTGTCACGTCTAACAAGATTCTCTGCAAGAAAGAGAATAATCAGAGGGACGCAGATGTTGTTTCTTGCGTAAGCACTCCGATACTTAAGTTAGAAGGAATTTTGACAGAATTTCTGTAGAGAAAATAGAGATTTAGTTCTATGAATCATATCTGTCCCTCTATTTATATGGATTAATTATACCTTTAATCAAAAATTTAATGGGTAGAAACGTCTCCCTCACATGTTTTTTTCGTACTCCACGTGGCTCATTTTTATTATTTTTTATTTTATTTATTATTCTTTTCATCATGCACAATAATATTAAATTATGTCAATTACATTCGAACATTTTTTTTTAAATTATTAGGTATGCAACAATGAACTTATCATATTTTAAAAATCAAAATATAAACACTTCACATGCATTACTTAGATTGAGTTAACTGCTTAATTAAAGAACTATTGTTGTATTTCAATATGAGAACACTAAATTTTTCCTCTTTTTTTTCTTGTCAATAATTGCTTCTTGTCAAACCCAAATGTAATCACAACATAAAACAATAAATCCTGGTTGTAAAGTTTACGGCAGATTTCGGTTTAATATACCCTTTTTCTCTTTTACTCAGGGATGGTCGGCTAGCTAACAATATAAAATAAATACCTTACTTTAAGCTTAAAATAGATATAAAATAAAGTAGTCGATTTTATTGTAAAATTTTCTCTTTTTTATACAAGAGAAAAACAAAAGGTTTTGGTCCTTTGGCTTTGTATAATACACAAATTTTTCAAATGATCAAAATGAAGTCTTGAATTTGATCTACTTGACATAATTAATGCTGAACTAGATTTATGCGTTTTAAAAATAATAATAATTGCTAAGTTAGAGTAAGATCAATCTTATCGTAAGATCGATATATTTTATACTTATTTTAAATTTATTTTTATGTTAAAAATATTTTAAATACATAAAAATAAGTATAGAATTAATATCAATAGAGATAATTACATGATAAGAAATATAAACATATGAAAAATGTAAATTTAGTATAAAAAAGACAAAAACATATGATAATAAGTGTAAATACATAAAAATTAACATAAACACATAAAAATAAATGTAAAGTTAATGTCAATGTGTATAAAATAAGTTAATTTTATCATAAATAAACATAAATACATAAAAATTAATAACAATAAACTTAAAATAAATATAAAATAGATTAGTCTTACAATAAAATTTACCTTATTAAAGAATTCCACATTGCTAAGGTTTAATGACTAAAAAATGATTATGATATTATGTAAGATTTAATTAGATTTGAACCCATCCCATCTAAATTCACTTTTTAATTATAAAAAAAAAAACATATTGTTTTTAAATATTAAATTATTGGGTAATGGTTCCCTTCTTTGAAATTATCGAAATTTGTTGATTTTAGGCTACGGAAGTGAGCCTATGTGTTTGCAAGCATAGTCTAGTTATTGCTATATGTAGGAATAGAAGTGCCCTTTAAGTGTATATTCTTAAATCAAATTAGGCCAAAGTACTTCTTCACCTAATTAAATATCTACACACACAACTTTCGTCTTTTTTGAGACTTGTAAGTTACTTACTTACTCACGAGAAAAAAAAAATTATATATGAATTAGGATTCATTTAGATGGACTTAGTTTTAATTTAACGTGAGAAGATTTTATTATAAAAGATTCCTTCTTCTTCGATCCAAAAATTAATAAGATGCAGCATGCTGAAAATGTTTTTACCATACTACACTCATGTCACTCGAAGGATATTCAATATGATCAATAAGTGTGAATATACTACAACCGATCATTCAAATGTGATTTCAATAAGCTCTCATTTTGTAAGATTTAGAAAAAATTATTTATACAATATTTTTTTTATATTTGTTATGAGTAAAATAAAATAAGAAAAAAAATGATAATATTATATGTCATCATGATAAGGCGCGCGTTACATTAAAATTGAATACAAATGGAAGTAGACTCTGTGTCAAAATTTACCTAGACGATTTTGTACTTAGATATCTCCATTTAATGTCAATGGACAAATATGTAATTAAAGACAAAATTCTCCCTATAAATAGGGGTCAGGTATGATTTATGAATTAATTTCTGCTCTATTTTTTGACTGGATTGAGACTGTTGAAATCTCCTTTTGACTTAAGTATCGGAGTGTTTATGCAAAAAAAAAGCTCATGCGCCTCTCTGATTGTTCTGATTTTTGTAGAATTACGTGGCCAAAGGATCGAAGTACTGACGTGAGCAATTCATCGTTGTTGTGCTGGACAACAACAATATTAATAGAGATGTTGTTTTTATTTAAATTTATGATTTTCAAATTAACAAAACAATTTTTATTGTTGTACTAAAGTTTTCTGATTTTAATAAATTAGTAGATAATTATAAAATTGTGGATTAAAAGTTTTCTCTTAATTCCTTATTACTATTTCATATTATTATTATTATTATTATTATTATTATTGAAATACTTCGTTTGCTACTAGCTATTTGATTATAAAAATGTCACACTAATATATACATATATATATATATATGTATACATATTCATATGTTAACTAAAAGTTTACATGAGTTGCCCACAACCTTTAAGTGTAGGGATTAAAAAAAGTGTTATGGCATAGTATAAAATTTGAATTTAAACCGAAATAATTTTTTTTTTCAATCTTACTCTCTATCTATAATACATAAAAAAAACTTACATGAGTTTCTTTTTAGTTCAATATGATAATTACTAGACCTTATGATCGCATTCGATATAATAAGCTAATTACTTTTAAAATTTAAAGTTATTTGTATCTTGAAGATTATATTACAAACTTAATAATTTATTATTGGCTTACAAATGATTGATCTAAATCTTGTTAAAATTTAATCATAGAAAATTTTACTTTTTTACATAAATCAATATTATTAATGCAAAAGAATAATGTTCGTTTTGAGATATTGTCCATTATGAAAATTCGGAAGGATCGTTCTAACAGTTTTGTCCTTTAAAAAAAAAATGTTTTGGTAAGGAAATTGGTTCTTACTTATAAAGTTCCATTTTTGACTATTAGTTATGATATTGTCTATTTTGGATGCGAAGTATGAAGCGATAAAATTACCAAAACCTAATTATATGCAAGAACATTTATCTCTAAAATAAAATAAATAGATAATTACCAAAAGCATTTATCTTTTATATTTAATATAAAAACCCTAAACCCAAAAAGGTTAAAGTGGGCTGTGATTTGGATGGATTGGGGTTTCTTGGGTAATGATTTTGTTGGGCCATAGAATGTGTGTGTCATTTTCAATGGTCCTGAACTAATAATAATCTTAAAATAAAATCAAATCCCTTATTTTATAAATCTCTAAGAATTCTAGAAAATTTTCCATGGCGAGGGTTTTAGCGCGGGACACAGCTTAATCTTCTTCATTCTCTTCTTTTTCTTTCCTTTCTTGCGTTATAAACTAATAAAAATCCAAATGGGAAGCACCGCCGTCGAGAAGACAGCAGAGGAGCTTCAGCGAGAGATCGATGAGCTTCATCGCCAACAACGCGAGGTTTCTCTTTCCTTATCTTTCTCTCTTGTACATACGATTACGTATATTGTGAGATTCTGTTTTCAGTTTTTTTTTTTTTTTTTGTTTTATACAGATTACGGAGAGGCTGAGGGATCCTCGTGGTCTTCGAAGGGGAGGATTGTCAGGCATTAGTCCTCGTAACTTCGCCTCCAATGGTACTGGTCAGCGAGGCTTTCGACCGGTATGCCTCTATTGCTCATTAAGTTTTGCTTTTGCTTTTCTTTCCCTTGTTTTAGGTATAATTATATATTTTTTATTTTGTTTACCTTATGTTTAGGGTTTAGGGTTTTTAAATGGGTTTGTTTGTGTTGGTTATAGGCGGATAGGACTGATGCAGAAGACCAACCCCCGAATAAGAGGCGATTGTCGTCCGCTGTTGTCAAGGTAAACCTTGTCTTGCTGGACTTCCGTTAATTAGTAACAATTGAGTGAGAATCGACTGAGTCACTTAGTTTTTATTTTTCTTGTTTTTGTTATGGTTACTGAAACATTCAATTGTGACTTTCTTGATTTGGAGTGAAGTTGGAAGATGGAGAGATTATTGATGATGCTGAAGTGGCAAAGGATGTCAGTGACACGGCTGTGGAAGGATCTGCTGCAGTAAACGAGACTGATAGAGAGCTCTTCACTCGGCAGCAAACTGGGTGGTCTAGAAGCAATGGAAATCAAAGACCAGTGAAGAAGGTTCCTTTGCACTCTAGTTTTAAATTTCATTGTGCTTTGGCACTTTTTAGGTTTATGGATTCTGATACTTTTGATATTTTTTTTTTGTTAGGATGCTGAAGCTCCAATTGCAGAGCATGTTCCAAGGATTTTGCCGAAGGACGAGGATCCAAGTTTGATTAATAGAAATAAGAGAATGTTGGGACAACTTTTAGGGACTTTGGAGGTATTTTTCAAGTTGTTGTTGTCTTAGCAATTTGGATGCATGATAAAACGGGTTCTACTTTGGGGATTGTATACTATCAACCTATTGGTTGATTTTGTTTTTAATTTCTTTTAAGAGAACTGTGTGAAATCCTTAGAAACCCCCAACGGTCCCACAAAAATAATGTTCAATTATCATTGGAATTCCTACTCAAGATTGAAATCAAACCACCCAAACTTGTTAAGTAAAGCAAGTGTTGTTTGTCTACTCAAGAAATGGCTTTTCTAGACATTGAAAGTTGCTAAGTTTCTCAAGTGTAGTGCTTCTTTTCATAGATTATGATTCCAATTGTAGCGTCCATCTCCAGTTTTGTGATGGTTTCATATAAATGTATTCTTTATACAGAACTTAAAAAATCAATCATTTTAAAAGCCCCTTGACTTAATTATTTGAGTATTCTAACTCTAAAGTCCCCTTTTATCGCTCTTAAAAAGGCAGTTCCTTGTTTTTAATGCTAATGTTAACTCTTTCTATCTGTAACCTTCAGTATATTTGTAGCAATATCATTTTGTTTGCATCGAGTGCAGAGATTTAGGAAAGAAGATATGCAACTTTCAGGGACAGAGGCATATATGCGGAGGTCAAACTCTTTGCAAAGAGTAAGTATTTGTTATTTAATACTGTGATGTCTAGTTTCAGCTGTAAATCAAGTAACTTGTTATTTTTGGTTTCTTTTAATGAGCTCAGCAGTTCTTAGGGACTATGATGCAGATCATTAATTGGCTGGAAAGAACATTGGATTATTTTTTTTTTCATGAAACTCCAAAATTTATCTGTCCAACATATAAACAAATAAAACAGATGGTTTGGGGATTTACTACAATATAGTTTTTCACTGGTCACTGATATTTGGATCTCTTTGTAGGCTGAGCAAAGAGCTCGTGAAGAAAGTGAAAAGCTGAGGCAACAACAGCGTGAACAAATTGCAGAAAAGAGGAAGAGAGATCTGGTTTGTCATTGATCATATGTTGCCTTTAGTTAACATTAAAATGTGTTTAATGTGGAAGGAAGCAAATGGGTCTTATTCTTTTTGCTGCTTTTCCTCTCTGTATTACAGACTCTTAGGGCTCGTGTGGCTGCCAAGGCAGAAGAAAAACAGCTCGAGTTGTTGTTTCTTCAATGGAGTGAGCATCATAAAAAGCTTAGCAATTTTATAAGGTATATCTATTATCAATTTTGGTATGCTATGGTGTCAGTGCTTTCTGAGCATAAAATCATTTCTGCTTTACTATCCTCTTTGACAATCAAGGGCTCTAGTTTTAATATCTTTCTCTTATACCAATCTGCTGCAGGTTATTTTTAACTTTGGTCCAAAAGTGTCCATATTCACAATTTTATTGAGACAAAGATGAGTTTCTGATCATGTGCATGGTAGTGCTGAAGCAACCAAAGACTTGAATGTACCTGCTTTCAAGGATTTAGGTCTACTGCAGCAATTCTTTTTTTTTTTTTTAATTTTTTTCTACTCATTTTGATTGCTTTTGGGATGTGTTTCAGGACTAAAACAGAGCCTCCAATATATTATTTACCCACTAAACCATTGCATGAAGATGCAACCATATATGAGCAGCAAAAAGAACGAGTAAGTTCTCTCCCTTCTTTCTTGAGGCACATTGTGAAAAGTGGAAATATTTTATAAGAAAAACCAACTTTCTTCCCTAGTTTCTTCTAAGAAGCTACAGTTTCTGAAAAAGTCGTAATCATTTCCGTTTGCCTTTCTACTGTCTTGATGATGCTATATTACTTGTCAAATTTCGGACTTTTAGAGTAGCAGGGATAGTGTGTATCGGCGTTGTGCTACAATAAATGCACTCTGTTTCCGAAAGAGTTCCCTGCAAAATCAATTGTATGAGGAAGATGGGCAGTTGTTTTTCATCCTACTCATTGGAAATATCAACAATCATCTTCTTGACATCACTTCGCTCTATTTTGTGTTTCCTCTTCAAGGAGGAAACTTCTATGGTCAAAGTTTTCCTTGAAATACTTGATTTGGAATTTTGATATTAGCACCCAACAAATTACAAAAGTTGAGGGCAAGTAGAAGACTTTTAATTGAAAACAGAACACATGGTTTCATACATTGAAAAAAGTGGGGTTGGGGCCTTGGAATCAGGTTGTCTAATAAGAATTTTCTATTAATATACTAATATTCATGATGTATATACTTGCTTTTGCTTAACAGGAGTTTTTAGAATGGAAGACAGCTAGGAGAGAAGAACTGTCTGAATATCAGAAACAGATTGGAGAACAGTATGTTGCCAATGTTGAAAAGGAGCTGGAGAGGTGGCAAAATGCAAGGAAAGCTAGGAAAGCTAATAGTGACATAAACCTGCAAGAAACCATGGACAAAGAATTAGATACCCATAGACTTGAGCATGGTCCAAAGAAGAGAAAGATACCCGATGGAAACAATGAGGATGAGGAGGATGTGGAGGATATCAATGTTGCGGAGGATGATATGATGGACGAGGTGCTAGATGTCGATGATAATGTTCGGAGGGGAGATGAGACGGCCAAACCTGACCCCAACAGCACTAGTCCACCACCTGATAAAGTTGAGCAATGAATGTGACCAATTTAATAGTTCAATCTCTGCTAGGTCTGTTTTGTCATGTATTCTCTGTTCTTTTGTTTGTTTGTTTTCCCCCCACCTTGCGAATTACAAAATAGATTCGAGATGTTTTACTGAACGGCCTATTTATGCGAATTACCATTCTATTAGCTTAGCTTAATTAGTTTAATCTCTTCGATCATTTTATTTCTGAAGGTTAAGTGTTGTTCAGCTGTGCGGGAGCACCCACAAAATGCAGCAGAGTGATAGGAATGGTGAATGGTCCCAACGTGAAAGAGAAATGCCATACTCAATCTGAGGCGGCCTTCTGAAATTGCTGCTGCTTGTGGGCTGGCTGCTATGGACCGGTGCGTGCATACTTGTGTATGAACTGTGAATGCGATGTTCGTCACTTTCTTTCATCTTTTTCTCGCTTTTTTAAATAGTAATTAAAAAAAGAAAAAGGCATTTATGAAAGTTTTTTATATGAACTTTAGCCTTGCTTTTCCAATCTGTTTAAGTAAAAGCATTTCGATATATTTATGGGAAACTACCCCGAAGATGCCTATTCCGAACAAGTTGCTTCCGTCATGTACAAAATTTAATGTTTTAATTTAAGTCGTGAGAATTTTGTAAGTTTGAGTTGTTTTATCCGTATTTGCAACCTTTCTTTTTTCTAGATAAGTGATTTTTATTATAAAAAAACATTTATAATATTTCATTTTTACTCTTATCTTCATAACATTATTTTTTTTAAGCTTTTATTTTGAGTTCATTGGTGCAGCCTGTGGCTCAGTTTTATATCTCCAAGTGGATTAGTAATTATTAATTTAAAAAGTATTTTTAGTAAATTTGAAATTTAAATTTAATATTTGTTTTATTTTCATATTGCAATTTTTTATTTTTTGTTTATAGAGAGGTACAAGAAAGAAATGAATAATCAAATCTCAAATTTATTCTTTTTAAGAAAGGGTAATAACCATTATGTCAAAGTTCTGATTATTAGATTATGTATGTAGATAATAATACATTGTCATCTGAATTTTGATTTTTTAAATTATTTTTTTAATATTTTTAAATAATGTGTTATTATTTTAATATTAAATGTAAAATTTAAAAATTTTATTGATAATTTATTAAATAATTATTTCATATATATATATATATTTATATATATAGTAAGAACAATGCTTGCATTTAATTTATAAACTGAATTTGTAATTGTTAAGGTAAAGTTTTCTTCAATGAAAAGGGAAAGGAAAAAGAGAAGCTAAATGGCACCAAAACCAACCTACTTTATGGAGGTTGCAATAAACCAATGGTATTTACTAATTTGACTTGGTTTGGAAAAGCAAGAGAGAACAAACTTAACCAAATATCTTCACAAAGTTGTTGTATCCTTGTTGTTTTATCCGTCTTGGGCTGTTATTTTTCCCATTCATGACTATAGATGTTACTCTTGACACGCATGCTTAATCCATAAGACACACATGTGTTACTATAAAATTGTAACGGGTAACTTATGGTGGTAATTATTTTTGCTTACTTATATTTATAAATACCTCGAGAATCAATTTTCAAAAGAAAATATAAATCATTCTTCTTCTTTTTTTTTTTTTTGAAGAAATAGGTAAAATGCATTTACTTGATTTACCTAGTTTTTTCAGAAATAGGTAAATTTCGTTTATTAATTTTATATTAATTTTATATCTAACTTAAAATTATCATATTTTTACTGTTCAAATACATTGAAATTAGACCCACACCCACATTGCATAAGAAAGAAGAAGAAAGAACATAACATATATTTTATTTATCCCTTTAATTAAATTTATGCAATATTTAATTCCACTCTATTTTGTTTTTAACTCTTTGTTATACTTTTAATTTACCCTCTCAATCAAAGCCACCGAAAAGAAACCAAAAAAAAAACAAGAAAGGGTCAGACTCGAGTCTTCTCCCACTTTCACTCTCCGTTTCTCTCCTTCAAAAGCAAGAAGGGAAACCACTGTAGCTCCAAAAAAACTCAGGAAAAGCAGAGAGATAAGGGGGGGGAGAGAGAGAGAGAGGGAGACTTTTTCTTTGAAAACTAGAGAGAAAAGCAAATGCCAGCTGCAAACATGAACCCAAACCAACAGCCCCATGTCAGAGAAATGCGTCCAACGGCCAACGGTGACCACCACCATGGCCACGGTCTCACCGCCCCACCTCCCCAACGCCACCATGCTTATTATCCTCGCTCTTCCTCTTCCTCGGCCTCTCTCAAAGGCTGTTGTTGCTGCCTTTTCCTCCTCTTTTCCTTCTTAGCCCTTCTCGTGCTTGCTGTTGTCCTTATAATTGTCCTCGCTGTTAAACCCAAGAAGCCCCAGTTCGATCTCCAACAAGTAGGGGTCCAATACATGGGCATATCCACATCCAATCCTTCCTCCATTGACGGCACCGCCACCGCCGTCACAACCACCCCAACAACCGCTTCGTTGTCTTTAACCATCCACATGCTCTTCACAGCGGTGAATCCCAATAAGGTAGGGATCAAGTACGGCGAGTCTAGTTTCACCGTTATGTACCGTGGGATTCCTTTGGGGAAAGCTAAGGTTCCTGGGTTTTACCAAGAAGCTCACAGCACCAGAAACGTGGAGGCAACCATCGCCGTCGATCGAGCTAACTTGATGCAAGCTGATGCAGCTGATTTAATTAAAGATGCTTCGCTTAATGACCGTGTCGAGCTTAGAGTTTTGGGTGATGTTGGCGCCAAGATCCGTGTTTTGGACTTCGATTCTCCTGGCGTTCAGGTCACGCCATTCTCATCTGCCCTTTTCCTTTTCTCAACTTTCCCTTTTCGGGTTTAAAATTTTGCATACAATCCACCCTTTCTAATTACAGCATTGTCCGCCTCTTCTCCTTACGTTGGCCATTTTTTCTCTGACACAATCCTTCGTTATTAATCTTTTTAGACCTTGTTTCCTTCGAGAGCGGCGTAGGCGGTGGTGCCCTGTCGGCCAGTGGTGGCTCGTTTTAGCCACACCCCCACCACTAGCTGTCCCACTCTACCTTTTTATTTTTGTTTGTTTGTTTGTTTGTTTGTTTTTACTAAATTGCACCACACTTTTTGTTTTTGTCATCCATGCTAACTTGCGCCAATGAGATTCTAATATCTACTAGTAGTATGGAAGGGGATGTTCTTCCTTTTTCTCTCTTGGATACCTTCTTTTGTCGATTTTATGCTCGCTTTTCTGCCTCCCATATCTCTCATTTCTCAAATTTTTGGACAGAAATGTCATTTTCTTTCTGTGCCCATTGTTTTACAGGGAATATACTTGGTTTTTGATGCATTTTTCAGAATTTTTGGGTTGTGATTTTAACTTTCAATAATGGTAGTTGCTTGCATACTTTTCACTTGCTTTACCCAGAACAGAAGCACCAATGGCTTGTAGCCATCGTGCGGCTAGCTTTATTTCACGCAATCCTTTGACCATCGTCGGCCATTGTCCTGAACATTTTCATTTTTCACTGTGAATTATTCGATGCCATTGTTTAACTTTTACCAACTCAATCCACCGATTTTCTGGGATTTATTTATCATTTTGGATTGAGAATATTCTTTGCCTTTGGAATAAAAAAGGGTGATTAGGGAGAAAGAGAGAGCAGTGGGTAGTTGGTATGTGTTGTACCATTGTAGCATGGTGGTGTTGGTGTAGTAGTGGCATAAGCCAGAGGAGAATGTAAATGTGAAATGTTGGGTTTGTTTCTTTTCTGACCATGTGATCCTTGGTCTGGTGGGCTATCACTTGGCCCCACTTTAGTTGATCTCTGCAATGTAGGATCCACTACCCATCCATGAATTATTTCATGTGATCCAAAAATTTCAATCTCAATCCTCTTTCAAATTCACCTTGTGCTTGAGAATTCCTTGTCCAGATGCTTTCTTTTAAGAAATGGGGGTAAAAGAAAAAGTACTGCCCCATTACTTCTTAGATAAGATTATGAAGACATTCTTTAGCATTTCTTAGCCATGAAGCAGTCTGAATAATGTTTAAAGATTGTGATTTAACTCTCTGTCCATCTCATAATTGTCAGGTGTTGTATTCATGCTTTAAAACTTATGATTTCCTTTTCTGCGGTGGGATTGGCGAGCATTAAATTTCTTGTTTATGACAGATTGATAATGTTTCCTCAACATGTGAATTTTGTTTTTGTTTAATTCTCTCTCGGAATATTAACATGTAATATGGGTTTGTATTCAATGCACATACGGTTTATATATTAATGTAATGAGGTGACATATCATGGTTGACTGATAGCATATAGAGATTATATACTATCAGTTAGACCGGACAATTCATGTTTGTATCTTGAAAAATCGTGTTCATTGTTATTGTTATGTATAATACAAAAATTTCGTGTTAACAAGCTAAATATAAAACTTATTTTTTCGCTTTTTTTATATTCATATAAAATTTTACTTCCATCGTCTGTGTATCTCTTATTCTTGTTTTTTTTTTTTTTTGTTTAAAATTACAAGATCTATTATCAGTACATTAAATATAAACTCCTTTTGTTTTGGTTTAGTTCTTTATGTTGGAGTATTAACAAGTAATACGGCATTGGCAGGTATCGGTGGATTGTGCAATAGTGATAAGCCCTAGAAAGCAGTCTCTTACTTACAAGCAGTGTGGGTTTGATGGATTGAGTGTTTAAGCAAAACCTCCAAACTCATACAGTCAGCCATGGTAAACATCATTCTCTTTCATTGTTATCTATTCACTGTCAACAAATGGATTGAGAAAGAAAAGCAAAAGAGAATGCTAGAATTTTTCAGGGGAAGGAACGAAGAAAGAAGAAAGACTGTCTCTTCACATGGTTGGAGTATTACAAAAGTAAAAAAGCTTTGGCAAAGTCGCAAAGACAAGAAGATGAGAAGATTCTGAATGGGAAATCAGTTTTTGGTGCCTCCAACCCAAGATTTTGCTGATTTTTGTATCGTTTTCTTCGGTTGGAAGGAAATTTTTTTTTTTTCCTAACTTACATTGTAAAGCTGCATGTGCAGTGGTGTATGCTACTGTTCCTCATCCAACTGGCAAATATCATTCTCTTGCTCTTTGTGCAGTGGTGCCTCTGCCATGATACAATGGCCAATGGAGCAATCCAGCACATTCCTCGTTGTAAACGTGGCACGATTCTTTCTTGAATCAAATTTGAACCTGAGAAACAGATCTCACCTGAATGTGGTCTTCTGCGTTTCAAATGTTTATTCATCTTTTAAAGCCGATTTCAAATCGAGATTTTTTTAATTTTAGATTTTGAATATTAATTTAAATGATCTTTATATTTTTATTTATGAAAATAGTTGTAAATACTAACAATTATGAATGATTATTTACTAAACATTTTTTATTTTTTTCAAGTTAAAGATTTTTGTTGTATAAAAAAATTGTAGTATATATATCATCTTCAGATTTTTTATTTATTTATTATTTTACTTGAATGATCACGCATGATTGTTTGCATATAAAATTATTTGTTTAAACTTTAATTGATAAATCTGATAATTTATATATTTATTATGTATTTTTAATAATATATCATATAAAATATGAAAATTATTATATAATTATTTATGATCAAATTTTTTTCTTTTATATTTGAGGAAAAAAGATACAACACTTTTTTAAAATTTCTTTAATTATTAGATTAAGCGATGAAAGACAATTTAATTTTGAACTAAAATTTTGAGTTTAAGCTCTTAGATTCAAACTTTTTTTTTAACTAAATTTGTGTTGAAGCTTTGTCGTCATGTGATTTATTAATAAAGAATTAATAAAGTACTGAATTATTAAATTTAAATAATTATATTTTTATATTTACATAAAATATGCATATAAAAATATACATATGAATAAATCACAAGATTAATAACCATAAAAATGATATATTTCATGTAACATGAATCTGACGGGTTTAGTTGAGTGTGACTAAAACAAGTGGTTGAGATTGCAGGATTTAAAACTGATTGGCAAAAGAACTGGGAATAGTTGACATGTCAAATTTTGAGTGGACAATGGCACGGATAGGAGGGTTTCAACTTTCAACTTCAACATTGGAACCCCCGCTTCTTCTAAAACCCTAACCTAATCCAATACAACCCCGCCAATACCTCCTCCGCTTCTCATCCCACCTCCCTAATAAATAGCTTCTCAAAATAGAGCCTCTCTTTGGCCTTTGTTCGCGAAAGTTACTCTGAACACTCGAAGCTCCTCGCAAGCACTCACTTTAGCTAGGTATCTTCTTCTCTAACCCTAGATCTTGATTTTGCCTCTTTTTTTTTTTTTTCGTTTTATTGGATAGAATTTAATCGCTGAATCTTTTCCGAACTTGGATTCTTTATCTGTTTGGTTACTGAAAAAAACTGAGATTTGAAACGTGTTTTTCTTTTGGCAGAGAGAAAAATGGATCGGTACCAGAAGGTGGAGAAGCCAAAGGCCGACACACCGATAAACGAGAATGAACTGAGGATTACAGCTCAAGGGAGAATGAGGAATTATATTTCTTACGCCATGACTCTGCTTCAGGTTTTTCCTTCTTTTTTGTCTCTTAACTTTCCCTTTTATTTTTTTTCTTTTTTCCTGTTGGGTACTAAATAAATTCCAAGGTGTTGATTTATTTTGTTGTGGAAGAAACGAGTGGTATATTTGGGGTTATAGAATATTCTGTGGAAAGCTTTGGTTTCATGTTGTTTTGTAGGAGAAAGGCGCCAATGAGATTGTTCTTAAAGCCACAGGCAGAGCTATCAACAAGACTGTCATGATTGCTGAATTAATTAAGGTGGCTGTTCCATTTTTTCTGTCGTGTTTCTCTTTTCTTAATTTTGTTGTTAGGTATTGGTTTATGAACGGCATCTATGTTATGTGGTCATTTTGTTAATAATATTTGTATTCTTAATATGTGCAACATGTAAAATATATCTCCTTGCATATCTCCAATTTAGTTTTAGACGATGAGTGACATGTGATTTCTCTTATCTGCATAATCCCTTTTTTTTTTTATTAATGTATGAACTTCTTCCAGAGGAGGATTGTCGGTCTTCATCAGAACACTTTAACTGGATCAATAGACATAACTGACACATGGGAACCGCTAGAAGAAGGCCTTCTTCCGTAAGAACCTACATTTGCTATTCTTTCATCCAAGCATTCATTTTCTATCTAATATCATTGCCTCTAATGTTTGGCTTGCTGTGCAGCCTAGAAACCACCCGCCATGTTTCAATAATCACGATTAATTTGTCTAAAGGGGAGCTGGATTCCTCTTCAATAGGGTAACTGGTGACTGCTTATCTGTAAAAACTTAACAATGTTGAATATAATTTTGTCCGCTGAACCCTGTTATTTACTAATGATTGTCTTTGCATGCTGCTTTGTTGGTCTGACATACTTGATGTCAGATATCAACCTCCAATCCCAGCTGATCAAGTGAAGCCCTCAGCTGAGTTTGAGGATAATGAAGGAGGTGAGGCTATAATTTTTAATTGATGATTATCCATTTCTGATTTATGTTGTGTCTTTCATGAATTGATAATTATAATCCCATCTCATGCAAATTAGAGACCTCCCCTTACATCCAAAGCTAAGGACATGGTCTAGAAAAATATGGAGGTATAGGCAATCATCATGGCTTGTTCTGTACTAAAGTGACATTACTGTCATATAAATTTGACTCATTAAAAGTGTCTTTGGGCGTTTCATTCCTTTATAGGAGTTGGATACAATGAGTTAAAATCCATTCAGAATTTCGGCTTTGTTATTTTTCTTTTTCAACATGTTCTGGATACAAACTTCAGATCATGGTTGTGCCGTTTGATGATGAGCTGAAGGACATTTGTGTCCTTTAACTAGGTCAGAATAATTTCTAATCTTTGGGCAAGGTTAAGATTCAATTATATGCCTTTTGGTGACAAACGGTGTAGAGGACAGTAGAGGCAACAAGCTTGATAGCTAGGTTGTGTTGTGTTTGTTGGTTACTAATAGTTGCTGTATTTTGTGGGTCACAGCCTATTTTCCGTATCTGAATAGCTGTAGCCAGATGTTTTGATTTAAGGTTTTCTCTTGGAATGAGATGTACCTGATGATTGATTGGAAGTCTCATCCAGATTCTTGATGTATATCAAGTGTTTTTTTTTTCTTTTCATGAATTTATTGGGGCACATGTGAACCAATAATTACGTAAGATTTTTACTTGTGCAGGTAATATCAATGGCGGCATGGTGGAGCATAGGAATGGAGGATGGGATGGTGGGCGAGGTTACGGAGGCAGAGGTCGTGGTCGTGGGAGGGGACGTGGTTTCCGAGGGCGTGGAAGAGGGTATGGTGGTGGAAATATGCAGCGGGACTCAGGATATTACAATGGCAATGGTCCTGATGGACCATTGCCTGGCCAGGGTCGTGGTAAGTCTTTACTTTCCATTGCTTTCTTTTAATTTTACTGTTCTGGTTACTAAGTTCTGCTTTGGTGATTTGAGGTATTACAACACCAGTTCATTCTCTTTTTTTTTTTTTTACTAAATTATATATAGTTTCTCTTGTCATCAAGTTGAGTATATTTTGACTATTCACTTATAATAAATATATCCTTCTCCATGATATCTCTATAGAATAGAACATTGCATCAACGTCCCAAAAATTACAAAGGCCCTAACTTCTCTATCCCTCACATTTCAATTCATTACAGAACGTGTTTTTGAGTATTCAATTCACCATTTTGGCTAATCACTGATAACAGGTCGTGGACGGGGAAGGGGACGTGGTCGAGGTCGTGGTCAAGGTTTCAAATCTGATGCTCCATACCAGAAAACTGTTGAGCAACTAGCATCCTAGATTATGCAGAACTATGGCTTTAGATTGAAACAAACCAGTGGATGGCTGCTCTAACCATCGCAAGTCTTAGACATTATTGAAGCCTTTGATTGGAAAATGGAGTTGTAGGGGACCTTATATATTGGTTTTCTTTTCTAGGCCGCAATTTTTGTAGGAAAGTTGGTAGGATATTTTATCGCGCTCTGCCAATGTTGTACAATTTCTAGCTTTTTTTTTTGTTTTTTTTTATTGAAGATTATTTTCTCGAAATAAAAGAGCAGTACATTCGGAAATGCAGGCTTATTAGTAGGGCGTACGTTTACCTCGTTGCTTGGTATTTAGCAGAAGTCCCTGGCTCGACTCGTAAGAACGATACTGCATTTAGCTAACCATAATTTCTTCCTAAGACATCCAAAGGGAACGTAGAGTATATCTTACTTTTGCTAGCTTGGTCAGTTTATTACTTTTTTTTTTACTACAAGTAAAATTTGCTGAAATTCGTATTTAAATTTTACGCCTTTCTAATCACTCAATCAAAGAAATTGGTAATTATTTTTTGAACAGGTTGAGCTAGGCTATAATTTTTGGTACATTAAGCTAGTCTAGTTGAATGATGATAACTTATATTGGACTTAATTATAGCACTGTGGAAATGGGTTGATTAGATCCAGTCAGGGTTGGTCCTTAAAAGCCAGGCCAAATATGGGCTGAGCCGAAAAGGCATTTTAAAAAAATGGATTTGAAAACGTAAATTCCAATGCGATCCTAAGGGTTAACGGATTTAAGTGAGTTGGTTTATATTTTAAAAATTAAAAATTATATTGATAACTTATTTTTTACTAAATAAACAAAATAAAATTTTGAAACAAACATAAATAAATATCACATAAATTCATATCAAATCCATAGTTTTAAGTTTTCAACGTCATTTGAACATATTAATTGTCTAATAACAAGTGTTGTTACTAACTTGCTAGCTACGTTTTATTTTTTTTTTTCTTTGTTGCGTTGGTATGGCACTTGGCTAATGCCTTACTGACGTACCTTTGTATCAGGCCATTAGTGCATATAACATAACATTTGATTTAACTATACCATTCATTTAATTTTAATTTTATTAAAAGATATAATCAATGCATACAAACATTGGCTTGGTTAATTACTTATGCTTTGATTTTTTTTTTTAATTTTACTTTTAAAAGTATATTTAAAAAATCCACTTAAGTAAATAAATAAAATTAATTATATGTAAATATAATTATAAATTAAAAAATATTTAAAAACTATTTAGGCTCAAGCCTAAATAAGCTGGATTAAAAAACCCTTCTACTTAAATGGGCCACAAATTGATGTCTAAATTTTTAAAATATGAGCCGGATCAAATCAACCTAACAATACTTAACTGATTTTGATGATGTTACTTAATTAAAGTGAGTTTCTCAAGCTAGCAGGATGCAAAACTTGTGAAAAGGGAGAGTATTACCGGAATAAAATTATTGGAGAATTTTCTCCAGTTTTCTGGTTCGATCAGTTAAGTCGGCACATTTTGAACCCAAAGATTCATGTGCTACTAATACATTAGCAGCTAGTTGATGAAGATTAATACCTCTAAATTAATAAAAAAAACATAATTCCAACACGAATCAATCTAATTAATTTTATTTTAAAACTTTAAATAAAATTTCAATTCCAAATATCATATAGATAGTTATAATATTTCAAAATTATAAAACTACTTCAAAATGTTAATTTGCAAAAGATAGTGACCTTTAAAATTTTTTTATCACATTTTTCATCTTTAGAATTATCTTTAAAAAATGATTGTAATCATCTTCTTATTATAGTTAAAAGATTTTAATTAAATTTAACATTTCAAGAGATTTTTAAACAACTTACCATCCAAAATAAAAATAAAAATAAAAACAATAAAATAGTTTGATCATGTAAAACTTAAATAGGCCTATTTTTTAATTAAAATAATAATTTACATGATAACACTTCTTAACCCCTTTAAATTAATAATAAATGAAAATATTAGTTTACCGGGTTTTACCGTCGCACATTTCTTTGTTAATTGAATATTGGAACTCGTCGAAAATCTGGCATTAGTATGAGCTACCAGCAATTGGATTTGAAGAGTAACGAAGGTTTTGAATCACCAGTTCTGACTAACCTGCAAAGATTTAAGGGCCTTTGTTGAGTAAATGGTAACGGAAAAATGTTTTGCATAGAATGCAAAGTCAAGATGATCGGAAAAACAATCACATAAAGCCAGACAATCAGTGAGTACCTAATGTCTTTGGGATGTTAATTTCATTTTCAAGCACCTTCTTTTACCGAGGCGAATTCTTCATCTACTCATCAACTCTTCTTGACATATTTGCCAGGCAAAAAACTGAATTAAAAATATGGTGTTCAGAATAAATCTATGGGGAAAGAATATGATCAAGACTAACATTCCTCCCATGGTAAACTGGAGAACCAAATTACCCTAACTGACATAATTAATAATGGTATCTCATTTGATATCTAAATGTACGTGGAAAGTCGCTGTCAACAAAGAATGCAAAGCTTACCCTTCTTAAAATTTCTGCTTAGTCATCATCGTATCCCCCTTCAAATTCTGCATCTCCATAGTCATTGTCTTCCACTGGCCCTTGATCACCATCTCCGGCTATATTGTAAGCTGCATTATTTTCATTATCAGGGGCATCGGTATCATTCAGCATTTCTGCATCCCTGTGAATAACCTTCATCGACTCCAGATACTCATCACTGAACAACGAAGCGTAGGGTTTGTCTACCTGCATGAGCAATTTTCTTAGCTTGTGTTTTAAACAACATGGTGACTGAAAAGGATTCATTAGGATAGAGAAAGGGGACCCTTTTCAAACAATCTAATACTATATACTATTATCCCCATACTGACATACATATTTTCACAATAATTATTTGAAAACATATTCCATATTAGCAACGTATCTAAGTACATGCATTTCAATCTGAGCATTTAACTCAAACGGTAAATGCATGTATTTCCTACTCAAATCCCCCTTAGCTCAATATGAAAAAAGAAAAAAATGCATTTCATATGTGTCATTGGTCGTACTGTATATCTCTTGTGGCCAAGATGAATTTTCAAATAAATTATTAAAATCACTACCACCTTAAAGGAACATCCACGTTTCTCAGCACTTTCTATTAGGTTGCTCCAATGCTCATCTTTCTTCAACGTTGATGCTGAACCTACTACCTACAGAAACGAATAGGTTAAGTGCCTGATCGGCCTACTTCAAATTCGACTAGTCTCGGTATATTATAGTACCAGTACAGAAGACTTTGCTCGGGTGATTCCTACATTCATTCGCCGAAAATCAGACACAAAGCCAATGCCTCTATCCTTGCTTGCCCTAACACAAGAAAATATTACAACATCCTTTTCCCGTCCCTGAAAGGAAAAACAGAGATTGCATTAATCTTAGATCTATCATGCAGGATATTAACCAAAGCAACAATCACATGAAGTGATACACTTTAATGAATTTCAAAAACTTCTCGCACGATCTTGCAAGCTAGGCAAAATTGCAAAGTAATAGCTTATTAACTTGTTTATTGACTTTTAAAGCCTTTAAGTAAATCTTATAATTACAGCTATTACATCTATTATGCACACTGATGAAATGCGTCAAGAAATGATTGCAGGTGACCAGGTTTTCTCTAGGGGACTTCCATATTTCTGTGTCAACTGAAGTACAGAAGCGAATGAAGATAAATCAACCAAATATCGAGAATGTAGCTTTTACAAACTATATTCCCACAATCACAGTAAAATTATCAAAAATTCACTTGGCAGTGCCTAATAAAAACCAAATGTACTTGCATGATTGAAAGAAGATCTACTTCAACACACAAGGGAGAAAGCAGACCTGGAAACCATCAATGGTACCAATATCCACAACCTTTTTTGACTCCACCCCAAAAGTTTCCTGAAACCGCTCTTGCAATAGCTTGACTTGATGTCTATAAGGGCTTATAATTGCCAATTGAGAGCTTGACTTAAGCTCTGGATACATGGTTATCAATTTATGATACATGACAAGAACAAACTCAATCTCATCAGTATTTACCCAGGACCCACTTCCTGAGGGTTGTGACTCTTTTCCTTCATGTATATCGAAAAAGCAAAATGGTCCAAAGCAGCGGTATTTGTGCCAGTCACGAGTAGTTTGATCTTGAACGTCTGATCCATCTTCTAGTGCCTCATCATAGAACTCCTTTGAAGGAAAGCTTCTTATCTATTCAAAAAATAGATCAGATCAATTCAAAGAACTATGAAGTGGATACTTTTGGCAGCCCCATAAATTAGAGCGTAAACTGTGATATGTTTCACAATCTTGCTAAGAATAGATGATGCAAAAGAAGCACCATTAATAAGAGAAAGCACCATATCTAAAGATTAATAAACTTGAAGACTTAAAGAGTGCATCATCTCAAGCTGCTAAGTAATCAATCAAGCTCAGCACAGCATATCCAATTATCTATAATCTGCTTAAGTAGGTCACATAACAATGTTTTGGTTGTTAAAAGAAAATGTTACAGCTCAGTAAACAATTAGTTGACAATATAATTTATTTATTTTGGATAAATAACTTCAATAGACATTTATTATCTGACCTCAGGATGCATTCGATACTGGGTCTTAAGCATCTCTACAGGATAACCAGCCCTCTGAAATCTCTTGAACAAACTCGTGCCATAGCTTCAAGATTAAGATACATGTATGAGAGAGAGAGTACAAGAGAGAGAACACAAGATAAATAAATCTCCTTAGCACAACATTAAGTGTTTTACCCAAATTTCTCAGCAATTGGTGAAATTACAGTAGCTGGTAATTGAACTGGATCGCCTATCTAAGGAAAATTAGTAAATTAATAAACTGCATTAGTAACATTGCCCAAGAAAATAAATGGTAATGTAAATATCAAACAGTTGGTACATGTTTCCTGAAGCTTTTCTAGACTGTAGAATGAAGCTTGACAAAAGAATTTCACATAGAGATGAGATTCACAAGTTCCATATGTTAATTTCCTTTATTTGGGTATATATACATTGCATATTCCCATGGATGCAAACTAAAATGTAACTTCCAAATTCAGAATTCATATGGAATCTGTCATTCAGAAATTATGGGCTTTTCTCAATCAAGTCAACTACTTTCTTACCAATTTCACTTCTATATCCATTTTCTCTACGTCTATAAATTTTCAATATGCCCATGTAAAATGATGATAACTTACAAATTTCAGGTTATAATCACTTAATAGTTAATATTAATGTCCCCCACTTCAAACTTCTTAGAAAATATAAATTCTCCATCACAAAAAACTGTTATATGAAGAAAACGTTACACGAATTTAAAGCAATCTGCGAGAAAATACAACAAAATAATTTTAAAACAGGAGAGTAGAGGATAAAAAACCATATGCGGTAAAAGCATCAGAATTCTACCAGAAACACTTGTTTACATCCACTGGACAAAGGAACAAGAGTTGCAGGTTCCACCTGTTCAAGAACATACGACTAGATAAGGATGGCAGCACAAGATTTTTTTTTTTTTAATTGGGAGAGAGAGAGAGAGAGCAAGAGGAGGACGAGGAATAGAGAAAGAGATTTGCCTCATCTAAATCACTAGCAAATACTCCTAGGGATACAAATTGGCGAGTTGTGAGTTGCAACTGTGTAGCAAAAATTTTTTGAAAAAGGTTCCTCCAATGCCTTTGAAAAACAGATAAACAATGTCCAATGTCGGTCTCAAGAACTAAAGAGTAGTTCTGCCCTTCTCAAATTTTGAAAAGCTAACATACAACAGCTTAAGGACAAACTGAAGCAGCTTAATCAATATCACACTCACAAAAAGACAAAAATTTAGAAGTGCAAAAGAAATTTTAGACCCTTACAGCTTGGGCAGCTTCATCGATTATAACAACATCAAAACCAGAATTCAGTTTAGCAAGCAGTTCTGAACCACTGAAGCTGAGAGTGGAAAAGACCTGCCAATAGTACAAAGATGCAGTTAATTTAACCATTTGTTGGGCTTCACTAACAAGACAAATTAGATTTACATACAATGACAGCCTCATCCAAGACAGCAGCACGAATACTGTCAATATCCCTTCCTGAGGACCATTTTTTCTGCTTATCACCAGCCAATTGACGCTTTTGATTAACCTGCAAAGGAAATTTCTCTTATCATTATTGAATACCATCAAGATACCTTTCAAGAATACTTCTGTTGTCAACTGAATGCATTATGCAATTCTAGGTTTATGAAGGCAACTAGAATAATTGATAGAATTTTCTATGCTAGACTGTGCTTGCCTTGTGATTATAAAAGTTCCACTCATAAGAATGTCAATCTAACACTTATGCAGAGCGATCATGCTCATCATACTAATAATAAATGAAGTTCCAAGGTTAAACTAAATGCATACAAGGTAATCCATGGAGACCGCCTCTATGGAATGATGTGGTTTAAGACCTATGCGCACAACTTTAGGAGTATATGTGCGAACATTTTCATCACGAAGACCTGTAGAAAACAGAAAAAATAATGTAAAGCTATATCATGAATGATAACCACCACATGCACTCGAAAACATTTCAGACAACTTTGAAACCAACAATAATCCCCACCTCCAAAAGAATATTTACAGCATTAAATACCTAGTCATAGTCAAGCACTTCCATGGTTTTATAATGATACCAAACCTAAACTCAAGCAAACTAACTCATTATCAGAGCAACCTACTTAAACGGCTTCATTTGCTCTTTTCAGATGAACACCCAGTTTCTTTAGTCTATCACCTTTTCGTTTTAATTTTTCAAGAACTTAATACAGAGCAGAAGATCGAATATACATATTAAATCAAGCTGTAGGAGAGGAACATAAATTACATTAATGTTGGATTAAGAATATTAATCAAACCAACTAACCTTCTCAGTCTCCATGTTCCATGAACAAAAATACACCTTAAATTAAATTATTTTATTAATCTAGTCAATAGTAACCATTCCAATTAAACCTAATGATAAGTCTAGTATGGAATAGAAAAAGGAAAAAAGAAATTGCTGAACATGTTAGAAAAATGATTTAATAGTACCACTGTCTATGACTTATACACTGGCTTTTTTGTTTTGTTTTTTTTTTCTTTAGGGAAGGACAAGAAAGTGAGTAAAAGTCATACCTGTTTTTAGAAGGCGAAAAACAATCTCATCAAGGGCGGAGTTTGACGGTGCACATACTAGCACCCTTATGCGATATTTCCGACTGGAATTAACCACTTCTGGTTTCTGCACAGAAATTAAAGTTAGAATATGATAACTGATCAAATTGCCACAAGCCAACAAACCAATAGCAAGACTTAAGCCTGCCTACCAACTCATTTCCAGAAGTGGGAAAGAAACCATCATCACCGTCAATAGGCATGATAATATCCCTGGGATTAGCATTCCTTAGCCACGGAGAAGCCCGTCCCCAATGCTTGTATCTGCAGAATGCAAAAATATTAGAGATCAAGGTCAGCAAAAAATTGGCATATCAGTTAACATTCAGTACATACTTTTCTTCAATGGGTAGTTCTGGTCCACGATTTAGTTCAAACAATCCACCCCTGCAATAAGCAAATAAGCATGAGTATGAAATATGTAATGACACATTGCTCTAGATCTAGGAAAACAAAGAAAGGTAGCAAAATTTATACTTGGAGTGCACTCTTCCTGGAGTTGCATGCAAAATAGCACTTAGAAGTCCAAGGATGGTCTGTGTCTTCCCTGTTCCAGGTGGCCCCTAGGAAAAAAGTACATGGTAAGCAAACAAAAATTAAGGTACATACTATATACTTGATATAGGTGGCTGTAACAAAGAGTAATTGTGCTTAACAAGGTTATATTATACCTCACCAACTGTGTTGGGGAAATGACGTTACCAATTCTATGGCATGAATTTTACGGGTGTTGAACTCAAGAAAATGCTTGCATTAAAAATCGCTTCAGCTAATCATCAAAATTTTAAGTCCTCTTTCTACCCTTCAATTCAGTGTGAAGCACTTATATGAAAAAGCCTAGACATTAAAACTTCAATTCTTATTTTCTTTCATCGAATGCATTAATTCTATGCACATCTGTCATAGGCCATGGATATATCACTTCTACTTCAAATCCATCCCATATCACTTATTCAGTTTAGTACTTAAAAGTGACAGCATTACTTTAAAATGAGCGGATTATTGTACTAGGTTTACGAAATAAGAACACTAATAATTAAATGATTTAAGAAATTGGAATGGCATAGGATAGTCTTAAAAGAGAAAGAAAGAGTTATTTTTAATGAATTTAAAAATAAATAAAAAATAAAAAAAGCCAAAAAACAAATAGAAGAAACCAAGTGAGATGCTAGTTTGAACCTGTATCAGCACAAAGGCTTTACGAGACAGACCAGCCTGCAACAGAGAGAATTAAATGCTATTTGGTTATGAATAGACTATTAACAAAGTAGAATCTATGTACCAAAAAAAAAAAGGTCAAATCCAAACAAATAGTTTTTTTTTTTTTTTTTTTGGAATCCCAAACAAATAGTTGCTTATGCTAAAATTGCATAGACTAATCAGAAAATAAAGGAGAAAGGGATGGTTATCATGTAAACAACTAGCAATAATAAATTAACCAGAAACTCACATCTATAGCTTCCTGTTGAGATTTATTAAGGTTCTCTTTTAAATAATCATGAAGGGATCCAGAAATTTTCCAGGCTTGGTCTTCAAAACCAGAATCTCTTTCAGCAGCTGTCAATATTAAATCCTTGAAAGGGAGAGAACCAACAGAACATAGAGCTATATATTCCCGTGCAATAGTTGACAAACTACAAATCTGCAAGACATATTGCATTAACTAAATGCCTCAGCAGATATTGGATTCAATTTCACCTCCATATATCAGTATATATGACATATTTGCAGCATAAGAGAATGTGGGCAGAAGCAAAACCTTTGCATGGTCAAAGCAGGAAAGACAAAGGTATCTTATTACCTTTATACTGAACAAGCGTTTCTCCACTGCGCTAGCAGAAGAAGTGATAAGAGCTTGCATACGTATCAGCCTCTCAGAATTTTTTTCAACATCGGGATTGACTTGTGTGAACTCTCCAGCTAAGTACATTCTGAGCCTAAGCAGATTCTTTTGTCTATGCTCCACCAATGCAAATGCATATGTTGTTGGGAGTTTCTTACTACCCTCTTTAAACTGCAAGAAGCAAAAGCCTAATCAAGAATCCAATATATTTCATCCCTCTCAACCCTTTTTCCTTATTACAGGAAGTAAAAATCCTCTTCAGTCACCAAATAGCCCAAAAATATCATGAAAAAGAAACCAATAACATGGCTAAAATTATCAACTATATTTTCTATCAGTATCAGACTGGACTAGTTGAATTAATGAGTCCAATACATCAAAGAAACAATAGAAATGTACAAATAAATGAGGTGCCTACACAATTATAGCATAATAGCAAACATAACACAATCAATTATTTTAGGTACTTTTTGGTTGTTGATTTCGAAAATTTAACTATTTTTGGAAGAAGAAAATGTGTGTTTTACTTTTAATGAATAATTATGTAAGAAGTAGCTTTAGATATTAGTTAATTTATTTATTTTTAATCAATTATGATCTCTTCTCCTATCATTAGCTATAGCTTTTTACTATTTAGCAACTTTTAGAAAGAAAATAGCAAAAACAAAGATCGAAGGAAGCCTTAATTACCTCCTCTTTCGAAAGCAGCAACAAATCATTCTGTGATATTGATTCTTCTTCTTCTGCTTCATAAGTAACAGCAGGTGAGTGAAATCCATGGGCCTCATTGCATTCCATAACCAGCCTCAGCTTCCAATCCGTCACTGCAATGCTTAAGGACGAAGCATGAGAGAGAAAGATTGCTTTGACAAATTTTTCTCATAAACCAATTCGAGAAACCCTACCTTCTTCTTCATCTTTTTTCTGAACAATTTGAGCCTTGACTTCTTCGAATAAAAGCGGTTCGAAAGTAGACAAGTAATCATCATAGTCTTTGTATGTATCCTTCACTTCTTTTAAAGCCGACGTCGCCACAGCTTTGTTGTTTTTCTGCTTCCAATTTCCAAAAAGAAAAGCATTAAAAAAAACCATTGATAATTGAAAAGAAATGCAGAGGGAGACTTACATTGGAGAATTTGAGGAGGCGAAAATAGTCCCAACCAAGAATTATTTTACAGAAACGAGCAATCGAAGCTTCTTCTTGAAGCTTATCTTTGTCCACGGCCATGGCCGTTTGTCTTCAGGCTTCCCCTGGGCCAGGAAGTAGCCGTCTCTTCACTCTCCTTCAGCGATTCAGTTACCGAATCGTCGAGGTGCGTAAGAGCCCTTTGACGCAGGGACCGTTCCACCACTTCGACGACTGATGCGGACGCAGTTCCCTGGTTGTGAAAGAAGCCGTGTTTGTTATCTTTATATAGCAGAGGTCATTGGCATTGGATGGAGGGACTGAGAAGGTAGGAAATAAAAGGGTTTAACAAGAAAAGGTTTAAGGCGAGAAGACGATTGCAACCTTAGATTGGTCAGGTCGGTTACTTTATCGTGGGCTAGTGGATCAGCGGCCAATGGGCTATACAAAATGCAAATTATTTAGTTGGACGATCCAATTCCCATTACAAAAATTAGCCGGCAGGAACTATTATTCGTATCAGTGTCGAATCACTCAATAACATTAAAGCTAAAATTGTAGCATTTTTTTTTTGACAATCTAAATCACTTTTTCTTCGATTTAGTTTGTAATTGAAAAATATTTATTATTTTGATTGACTATAATTTGAGGGTTAATAAATAAAGAGAAAATTTATATTAGAATGATCTTTAAAAATTGACGTTTTAGGTATCAATAAAATAATAATACATCATATTTTTTAAAAGAGGTCTGTAATAATTATGTTACACTTATTCTTATCAAATTAATATAATTAAATTAATAAAAATTAACTATTAAATAAATTAATTTATTAACACCATATTTCGATATACATTAACAAAGAAAAGAAATGGAAAAGAAAAGAACGTAAAGTGAAAGAAATGAGAGGAAAGGAAAGAGTATACCAAGCATTGTTTTGATAATTAAAATTAATAAAAGAAAAAAAATGAAAGTAATGCTAATAACCTCTGTTTGGTTAAATAATGAAAAATAAAGTAAATTATTTATTATAATATATTTTTTTCAATTATAATCTCTTTGACTTAAATTTTATAATAAAATAAAATTAAATTTGATATTTATCTGTTAATTTTTTTTAAGTTTTTTTTCTTTCGTATTTACTTCAAATTGAGATTTTAGAGATTAAATAACTCAAGAGAAAGTAAAGGATGTTTACTCTCTTCTCTTTTCTTTCCTTGGCTATAATTTTTTTTTCAAACAAGGTAAAAATTTTCAATTTCTTTCGTTTTACTTAATTTTCTTTTCTTTTTTGTTTCATACATTTTATCCAAAAATAAGATAAGAATTTAATTTAATAAAGATGAATGTAAGATGATTATTATATGTATTTAAAATATTATTATTTTATTAATATTTAAAATATTAATTTTTTAAAATCATTATGAATTATTTTTATAAAAAAATCTATTTATTAAATCCTACACTTTACTGTACATAAGAAAATTCTGGAGAGTAGAACAATAAAATCTAGTGGTTAACATCACGAGAGTACATGAAGAATAAATTATAATTTTAGTTTTTTTTTTTTTAATCTGTCAAAACAAATTATGAATTACAAGTGGCTATATAATTTTTAGTATCGTTTTTTTTTTCTTTTTTAATTTGACTTTTATATTGATGAGCGCTTTGTCTTTCTTTTTTTTTTTCCTTTTTTCATTTGACTTTTTGATTGATGAGCGCATTTTTTTTTTCTAATATATCTCATGTCTTGATTTAAGCTTTATCATTAAATATATAAGTTTTGTTCATTCGTTTTAAGCAATACTTTTGATTGTATGTGCTTTAAAATTTTAAAAATTATTAACATTTTTTTTAGTTTTTAGTTAGAGTATAGACATTGTTTAAATTTTCAATTTATTTTTAAATGTAATTTATTTAATTAATTTTTTCTAATAACAAAGTTAGCAATTAACACTTATTGTTGAAGGTAATTTCTTAGTTAAAGTTTAGGTTTTCATTTTACTTATTTTTTAAATTTTATTTAGTTTAGATATTTTACTTATTTTTGTTTAATTTTTTTTAAAAGCTTTTTTAACTTTTATTTATCTATCAATTTTTTCTTCTAATTTTTCCAAAAAAAATTATTTAATACAAGTATAAAAACAAAAAATAGTAAGGGTAACGCACGTATAACTATATCTTTAACACCATATTTGTTTGTTGTAAATAATGATTTGCTTTCCTAGTAGAGCAAGTAATGTAAAATATAAATATAAAATTCCTAATATAAAATAAAAAATGTTAGAATTAATAAAATAAAATATTTAAATATTTTCTTAAAAAATACCGAATTAAATATAAGTCTCATACAGTGTGTATATATAATAATATTTTTCACTTTCAAAAATAACGGTAAATATTTTTATAGTTGTTATATTTTTTTTTATAACATATTATGTTTTTATAATTATTTAATTTTTTTATTTAACTATAACTAGTTTTTATACAAATTAAACTTTAATAATTTTATTTTTTAAAAAAGTTAAATATCTTATATGAAATTTAAATAAAATTTTAATAATATTAAATAAAATTTAATTTAAAAAATGTTTTTGGTGTAATTTTTATTTAATAAATCAAATATAATATAAATATATACTCATAATTTTATATATATTATAGATATAAAATTAATTAATTTTAATATTTATAAAATTTGTTTAAGATAATATACTATCCTAACATTTTATTTAATTTTATATCAAAAGTGAATAAGAAAAAAATGTTTTTTATGTAGAAGATTCTTATTCATATGTGGTGATTAATTCTGGGATACAAGTATTTGCTAAACTCCTTTTTTTTTTTGAACCTTGCCCTTAAGGATTAAGTGCATAGCCACTAACTCCATTTATATCTTATATTTTGTGGGCAAAAGAAACAAATAATGATCATAGGCGGCTAACTAATGTGATAAAATGTACTATCTACAGTCACGGTTATAGTCGATGCAAAAAAGCCAAAGAACAGTAACAACTATTACACTCATGTCAGGAATAGACCGATTTTCGTAAGAATGTGAAAGTTGTGGTCCAAATTATGACATGATGATGATATATTATAGTTTTTTTTAAAAATTTATAATTAAAATTAAAATTATCACATTTTAATTTTAACAAATTAATAAATATTATTTTTTATTTTTAATAAAAATAACAAAAAAATAAAATTGAAAATAAAAACAAAAAGCAACAACCAAACTAAACTTAAATTAATATAATAAAGACAAAACAAATGATAATATTTTAATGTTATTTATAAATTAAAAAAATCTTTGATAATTTACAGAATTATAGTTTGTTAAAATGGTATAAGTTAATGCTTTATAATATATAAATTAATAAATTTTTATTTGATTATAAATAAATTTTTAATTTGTTAAAATTATGTAATTAATTTAAATCTATTAAATTATGTAAATTTTTCCTTTTATATTATATTATACACATGATAATTTATAAAAATTATTTACATCAACAATCACGTAAGATATACAAATGATAGTTATTATTAGTATCATTCAATAAATTTAAATTTAATTATATTATTTTAAAATATTAAATTTATTTATAAAAAATAAATTTTATTAATTAATTTATATACAATAAAATATTGATAATTTATATATGTTCTGTGAAAAAAATTATGAATACATTCGGGAGTTAAATTTTTTTATTACTGAAAAAATTTAAAAAAAAAAAGTGATGACAAAGGACAGACAGCGCACGAGATTAAAGCAGAAGTAAAATTCTGCACGTAAAGTGTTAGAACTCAAAAAGCTAAAAGTCAGAAAGAACAAGAAGAAAAGTTTCATCCATTCTTTGACTTTTGAAATAAATCTGCACTTACAGATTACTTCCACCATCTTCCATACTTGCCTTTATAATTAATTAAATCATAAAAATAAACAATTTTATTTTATATTTTCACTGACTTTTTGGCCTTGGCTTCCCTTATCCATTGTCGGTGTGAAAAAAAATGGAATATATCGATTTAAAAAAAAATGGCGAAATCGTATCCTTGAAGATAGTGACTGAGCGTGTGGAACTGTAAATTGTTCGATTCGATTGTTTCTACCCGAAACCGCATAGTCTTCGGACGGCAGAGCCAGACTACGGAAACGGCAACCTAACCTTTTCACATTGTTACACACTCTAGCATCCTACTGGCTAGAGCGCGTGTCTTTTTGCTCTTCTTTCACTTTTTATTTTATTATTATAATTAATTTTTCGTCAACGAATTTTTTTAATTTTTTGTTAAATATTTTTTTTAATTTAATGATTTAATTTATAAAAAATGCTTATTTAAATTTATTTAAATGTATTGAGGGACAAATACTTAGATTTTTTATTAAAAACTATATCAATTAGATTTATTCACATATTTTTAAGATTTAATTATAATGAAGTAAAAGTTATAACTTTAATTTTATACAATAATAAAATGAAGGCTAATTTTTAAATTCTTTTAGTAAAATTAAATGATTTATTTGGGTGTTAAGATTAATTTTTAGTCAACAAACTCTACATTTCGTGAAAATTTGAAAAAAATAAATAAAATAAATAAACAAAGAACTTTTTTGTCTTCAAGCATGTAATAAATAAAGTGTAGTTGACAATTAAAATGAATTTTATTTTAGATTAAGGTGTTAAGTTTAATATTTGGTAGCTTTTGTCCAGTTCCTCGAACTAGTGCCAAATTGCATGAGAACGAAAGTTTGTAACTTATTATATCTGGCTTAAAATGAAAATAATATTTTTTTGATTGGAAAAAAAAATTTAGGTATGTTTAAATTAAAAAATATAGTAAATCATTTTTTTACAAATGATTGAGAATATTTAATTTGAAAAAAATTCTTACAAGCTACCGAGTTCATAAATGACAATGCATCTAACGGTATCAAATGCCTTAACTATATCCGACGGTATAAAATGGTAGGATCACATGAGATATCACCACAAATGCAAATTTTACTGAGCCTTTCAGTTAAAAAGTTTATATTGATTCTTAAAGCAGTGGTTGCTTTATCGCTATCTCCTACGGTGTCTTTAGCGAGCGACAGTGACGGCAGAGTCACTGGGCGAAACCGTCTTGTCTCGGGACGGCAAAGCCAAATAATAAAAACGGCAACCTAACGCGCTCTCTTTCTTAATGAATGAACTCTAAGGGTGCGTTCGGGAAAAAAAATTATTTTGAAAAAAAAAAATCTTTTATTCAAGAAAAAAATTTTAAAAGATAAATTTTAAGAAAAAAATTACTTTAGATTCAAAATTTTTTTTGATTCAAATAATTTAAAAATACTTTAGAATTTGAAGGTAATTATTTTACTTCAATTTTTCTTAAAATTGAGTATTGTAAGTAAAATAAAATGATTGATAAGGAATAAAATAATCGAACCAAACGAAAAAATCAAATGACGAAAAAAAATTAAGAGAAAAAAATTCTCCCCAACCAAACGCACCCCGAGAATTTGTTTCGTAACCATGTAGATTCATTTCGCATTTTTTTTTGGTGTGTTTTTTTAATCAAGAAGAGAAAATAGCTTAGATTAATCCTAGATAACTTTGAATCAACAGAAAGTTATTAGAACACTGGTTATTTTTTTCATTCCTTTAATTTTGGATTTAATTTTTGAAAGTATAAAAATAGGATTCAAAAGCAGAATTATAATTATAATAAATTAAACTTCAAATTTATTAAATATTGACGACATGAACAATTTAAAATAAATTTCAAATTCGTGATTAGATTTATTTACTATAAAATATGCCATGCTAATGGAATTTTAAAAAATAATCATGGTGAGAAATGTTTTTATAGGGTGATCCAAACAATAAAAAAAAAATATTTGATTTTTCTGAAAAATTTTAAAAACAATTTGCCTTCAAACATGAAATATAATGAAATGGAATTCTTTTTTATTTAGAGGTGTTAATTTATTGTGTTTGGTGGCTCTTTGTCAAGCTCCTTAATTAGACGAGGGTCAAATTGCATGAAATTGAAAATATTCTTTTTATTAATGCTTAAGTTAAAAATATAATAAATTATTTCTGCTGGTAAATAAAAACAAAAACTTCAATCCAAGACGAAATAAACAATATTGAATATTAAAATTTGGATAAAAAATACAATTTTGGCATAATTATTTGTAAAGTGGGTAATCCTCACAATTATTTGAACCTAGTTTTATTCCATTTAAGTATATGATTGCTACTCATATGTTTTCAACAAATTTAATAGTAATTGTGAAATTCTAATTTCCATAACCAATTTTCATTTTTTTAACAATTACATATCCTAAGTGAAATTTAATAAATTTTATTTATGAGTTATATGTAAAAAATAATATTTTAATAACAAATATTTTTGAAACATTTTTATGAACGTCTATAGTTCAAATGAAAATAATTTGATATTTTTTAAGTAAAATTTCAAATTAGAATTTTTTAAATAAAACAAACAATATTAAAAAAATCACTACAAAAATAAAATTCGATCATTTCAAATTTAATTGAGACTCAAAATGATTATTGTATAAAAAAAATTTAAAATAAATAAAATTTTTAATTTTTACTAACAAAATTAATAAATTAATACACACCCTTACTCTTACAATATATTAAAAACTGAAATCTAATAAAATATTTTTATTTTAAATTGGGAAAATAAATGAGGCAAATATTCTTAATTTTTTTAATATTCTTAAAATAGCAGTGATCTCTCGGGAATCTGGATTGTGATTGAACCAAATAGGCCCTGATGATGTAACTAATGTAACAAATAGTAAGTAAGCCGATCAATGAAATGACATAATTAACCCTACGTTTTACAATTGTGCGACTATAACCGCGAGTACACGTTATCCATCTCGCAGGTTCTCCTTGCCTCCCTCAATTTCCATGTTTCTGTGCTTTCCTTCTCTTTTGCATTTAAGCTGTTCAGCTTAGCTTTTCGCCTCTCAAATAAATCTCCTCGCGGTACCAAATCCTTCTTATTCTTTTTTCCATCCAAACAGCGGAAAGCTAAAAAAAAAAGGGACAGTGAGCAAAGAAGTGGAGAGAAAAATCCTGAAAATTCGAGGGTGTCATGGCGTCGTCTAAGGTGATAACGACCACGTCACAGACGAATCCTGATCTGCCACGTCAACCATCTCTTTGCTCTTCCCTCTCCACCCTCCTCTCCGATCTTCAAAACCAACAAAATAATGAAAACCAATCTCAGGATGGCCTTGGGTCCATGAACATGGACGATCTTTTGAAAAACATATACACGTCCGTACCACCGCCACCAGCTACTTCCGACGCACACCCGCAGTTCCCCGGCGCGGCCATATCATGCGATGGGAGTTTCTCGCTTCCTAAGGATGTGGCGAACAAGTCCGTGGACGACGTTTGGAAGGAGATCGTGGACGGTGGCGGCGATCAGAGACAGGGAGGTCCACAAGAAGGGATGACGTTGGAGGATTTTTTGACAAAAGCCGGGGCCGGGGCGGTCAGAGAAGAGGATGCCAGGGGAGTTGTTAATCAGGTGGGAGTAGGTGCTGGAGTCTATGCTGTGGATCCGGTCGTTATCAACGGTGGTGGAAGCCAGTTTCCGGCGTTTGGAAACAACGGCGGTGTTGATCATCAGAGGTTGGTGGCGCCAGTAGTTGGAGGCGCGAGAGGAAAAAGACGCGCAGTGGAGGAACCGCCTTTGGATAAAGCGACGCAGCAGAAACAGAGGAGAATGATCAAGAACAGAGAATCAGCTGCTAGGTCTAGAGAACGCAAACAGGTCAGTCTTCTGTTTGGTTGGCGAGAAAATGGAAAGAAATATTAGTCCTTTTTATCTCATTCAAATTCTTAATTGTTTTTGTTCCCATTTTAAAAACCTGTTTTCTGCTATTAAACTGTGATCTTTAGTTATGATATTTTGTACTTTGAAATTTCATCTTTGTTTTGCTTTCCTTGTTGATATTTAGGCTTATACTGTTGAATTGGAATCACTGGTGACACGATTGGAAGAAGAGAATGCCCGGCTGCTGAGAGAAGAGGTATACAGGCAGCTGTATCATATGATTTAAAATTATATTGAAGAATTTCAGTGTCTGCATATTGAAATGTAGAATTCTCTCTTGATGGAGCTTTAACTTTTTTTGTAAGTTCTACCCTTTTAAACTTTTGCTAGTAATTAGTTGTTGAACTTGTAAACAGAGTATAGCAATGGAAGTAATCCCAAAATAGACTTGCTGCAAACTGTGTTGAGATGTCGAAATGTTGTATTAACAAGCTTCTTTGTATAATCGTCATAGCTTGAGCTGTTGAAATAACAGGGATTTTCCCTTTCCTTTGATGCTTTCCATGTTGAGGAATGTGCATGAAACATGAATGGTTATTATAGTGTTATATGAATGCTGCTGTATTGATTGTTCAACTTACTTTGCAGGCTGAGCTGAACAAGGAGAGGTTTAAGCAGGTATGTTTCTTTACTTTAGCACCTTTTAATTCTATTATGTGCTCATATGTCTTAAGATATGGGTTTGTGTCATGTATATGTTCATATAATGTAAAATGCTAAAACATTTTGTCAAAATTTTTCTGGCATGCCAAATGCATTTTTTTTAGTGTTCGTCATATTCATATGCATAATTTACCAAATTTTTGTCATTTTCGTATCTTTCATTCGTGTCATGTCATTCCATTGTGTTTAGGATTGCCAGATGCAGTGGTGACCAATGTTTGGATACAAGTGTTGCTGAACCCAGTCTATGTTTTTTAATTGTGGGTGAAAGAAAAATTCATCAAACAAATAAACGGTTCCAAGGTTCATAGTCTGCTCAGTAATATGATTAAATGTGGTAGTAGATAAATTAAAGCTAAAGAACATCAACACTCAAATCATTTAAGCAGATGTCATTTGAAGTTAAATTCTTTTACTGCATTCATCAGGATTGAATTTTATGTGATGAATAATGTAGGTTTATATACTACGATGACAATTTATTAGAGTAGTAACTAATTCAACATTGTGCTAAAGGCTGAAATCTAATCATAATTGTGCTCATTGCTTGAAAAATGATTGATGTTAGTAATTCTGACGCCCTCTTGTGGTTTATTTCAATTACAGCTGATGGAGAACCTGATCCCTGCTGAGGAGAAGGGAAGACCACCCCGAGTTCTGAGGCGAGTTCATTCTATGCAATGGTAAATGTAACACCTCCTGGTTTATGTGTCCATGACAATATGAAAGCAAAAGCTTATTAGGTTCTGTGCCTTACCATTATTGAAGCTATAGAGAAAAACAGCAAGAACCAGTTGAAGTGGGTTTCCCAAACCAAAGATGAAACGGCAAAATAGAAATTTCAAAGCTTGATTTACCTATGTGAGGTTTATCTATTGGGAATAGTTGGACTTTCTTTTGCATAGGAAATCATATGCAGTTGAGATCTGTAAAGATCTCGTTACAGTTGATATTGCTTAGGTATTGTAAATAAAAAAGAAAACCTTATTTGTGTAAAGTGATTCTCCTTGAATCCTGTCCGAAGAGGAAGGTGGTAGGCCTGAGAACTAGTCTTATACGAATTCAGGAATTCTGATGTTAAATTAAATCCATAAGAATATTCGAGTGAAAATACTTTACATTATCTTCATGATAAATCTGAACGTGGTGCCATTAAGTAGTGCCAGGGCCTCAAATGTAAGGAACGATGATGACAGAACACCAAACAAACCCACACCTGCAGCAATGTTCTCACAACATAAATGACGATACCATACACTGCTACCATCTTAACAGTCATCACTGCCTTTGCCAGTACCGTTGGTGTTTATTGGTCACCTTGCATCAAAGTATTGATTGGTTGTTTCCGAAGCAAATTTTCTCCCACGTAAAACAATTAAATCCTGGACTTAGTGATTGTTATAAAAAAATATTAAGGAAAAAAATCTCCCTCGTTACAATCGAAGCTTTTATGATCACAAAACTGTCCTTAATTTCCCTTCTCCAGATCTCTACTTATCATAAGTTTCATATTTTGATCATGTAGTAACTCGGCAACGTCTAGGAGAAGCAAGCAGCTAATCGATCATTCATGAATTAACGAGGAATACAAACAGAAGTTAAAGAGTTCAGGGTTTCCTACGATGCAAGCCTGTCTTTCAGGAAGCACCACAGATAAAATTAGTTTACAACAACACAGCTGTATCAATTTTCCATCCTACTAATGAGTGATCTCTCCAAGAGAAGAAGTCGCAGAAGAAAATGAAAGTGGTGAAAGAAAATGTTAAGGATTGCCATTAATCTTTAATATGTTTTGCTGGTCACAGTTATCATTTTATCGTATTATTCACAAGCCAATTTCGTGTCAAAGCTGCTCAGGCAGATTGCAAAAGCCTGAAACGCAGATAAGGGATACCTGTAATCCATCGTGAACATATCTTTGCTGACCTTGCCAAACTGTAGGATTATCTTATCGATATCAGGTGGTGCAGGCTGAGATGGGGTGGGTGCACCAGCAGGCGGTTGTGTGGCCGCGATCAACTGAAAGTTCTTGACAGATGCAACAGTTACCCGCCCTCGGAAATTCAGGCACCAACACTGTAATTGCTCGTGCCATCTAGGGGGCTTGTTTTTGAGGATCAAGGGTTTCATTTTCCCATCCTCATCATCGTCATGAGACATACCAATTTCTGAAAATCGGGTGCTGCTAAACTCAACAGAATGTTCAAGAGACTTTGAGAAGGAAATGCTCCTGAATGAGTCCTCCAAAGGGTGGCGAAGAAGCTCTGGCTGGCCAGGGACAGAACCACCTGCATCAAGAGCTGAGGTAGGGATAGAATGCATGATGCAATGCATCCTTCGGGGGCCCCGGGTGCCAAGAACATTCAGTTCGTAAGTAACCTGAGCTATGTTGTAGCTGCCAGTAGGAACTTTAGGGGAAACTTTCTTGGAGTAAAATCTTCGACTTGATCGGCCTGGCGGAGGAACATGAGCAGAGGTATAGGCAGGCTGCGTATCATATATTATGAATTTTGTGCCGAGGAAGTTTGACCTGGAACAAAACACAAAGAAATAATTTCAAATTTATATTCCACAAATATGAAAACTTGTGCAAGTTATAATGAAGTAAAGAACCTTTCCAAAAGTTAGCATCCAAAAGTTAGCATCTAAAATCAAAGAAAGCAATTTGGGCCAAGGAAATGTGGAAACCAATGTAAAAAGAGAGTTGTGAAAGAAATTATTAAGCATAATTTTCTAGAACTAAACTGACTAGAATGGGTTTATTTTCCAAGGTATCATCCTGTGACAGATTTTCCAATTGCAAAATAAAAGGAAATTTGCGGTGCTTTACGGTAAAAAAATTATATTGGTTAATAAAGAAGAGATTCTACTTCTACACTGAGAGAACTAGAATGCTGATGCTTGATTCAAATCGCTAACACTATACATCAGGTCGAAGGGCAATATTTGCATTAAGATGTCACAATCCATTTTACATTCATACCTCAGCTTTCCAATGTAACTGCTGCTTGATCTTGAAATGTTGTCAGCATTCATGGAAATTATATACTCTGTAGAAGTAGTCCTGCGTGTCCTTTTTGCAGAAAGAAGGAATTTCCCATTTTCAACTAGCAAGGCTGCGTAAGAGAAAATATAAGACAAGAGTTGGAAGGACCTAGTGCTTGGTAATATGTAGTCACATTACTCCATTTCAATGGTTGTATTAAATGAAACAATTCAGGCCATACTTCAAATCGAAGAATAAGCCCGACAAGTGTCAGTGACAATGCCTATGTATTCCAGCATGAAACATACAAGTAAAAAGAGAAATAAAAAAAAAATTAAAATTATAACACGCAATCCTCATGTAAATATATGCATTACCACAATAAGATCAATAATTAGATCACATCTAATTTTACAACAGCAACTTAATTAAAAAAATGGTTGCAGAGAAACAAACTTACCAGGACTAAGACACAGAAAGAGGTGATATGTTAATTTCGATTTATCCCTTTTAATGAAACACTGGATCATTCCATCACGTGACCCAGGCTGAAAAGTAAAACAAGATAGTTCAGTCTTGAGTTCTCAATATGGTAAGAACTGATTATACGTTTCAACATAATCTCCACATAAATGCAAAGATACAAGAATTACAGTAGAGATTTCCAGGATCAACTCAAATCAGACAAAGACTAATCTATATTTAATGAATCAATGATATTACCTGCTTCAGAGACACCGGGAAAGTAAGCTTCCCACAGAATTCAGGACTCTTAACAATTTCTTTGCAGATGACTCTCCATGATTGGCAAACCGATGCACATGCAACAACATTCTTTCGAGTAGGCCACGTGCTCTCACTCTCTTCCAACCTCTTGATAACATCAATAAGTAGCTCTGGAGGGAGATTAGCCCAACGGCTGTTCTGAATTACAAGAGGCTCATCATGCAAATCATGTAAAGAGCCATGAGATTTTCCTCTGTGATGCCCCGTCAATCTAACATCAAAACTCCGTCTAGACAAGCTCCCAAAACTATCCCGCACATCACGAACTATGCTCCGGAACGACATTTTTCAAGCAGAGAGCAAAGCCAACTAATTATAATGTCCGTGCTGAAGAATTCCAATAATAATACTTTGCTGATTATGTGCTAGTGGCTGCATATAAATGAAACGACTCAGTTCCCACCACAAATCTACTAGTAAAGAGGAAAATAAAGGGAAAAGAAAACAGAAAATTACCAAAAAGAAAGTAGAAAATAGAGATAATCACTAGGGCAACCTTCACATGGAACCGATAGAACTTTAACTATATAACAGGTAACAACCAATTCCCACCAAAAAAAAAAAAAAATCGATCCGCTTAGACTATTAAATTGGTTTATCCACCTCTGACAGAACTTGCATAGATTCATAATTTTTTGAAGAATAATTATATCTTCTGTTCTACAAAACCAAAAGTCTGCAAAAGACTCTGCTGGGAGACTTCCAGAGACAATCTTCACTGGAGAATTTTTCTAGTTTCCTTCCTCACCTCTTCTTTCTTTCTCTCTCACCATTATGGAGGGATGAAAATTTGAAAGGAAAAGGAATGAAAACAAATTATTTTGTACGCTAGTAAAATAAAGGAGGAAAATTATTGCTTGATATCATGGAAACTCGGCTAAGCTACGAAGTCTCATTTAACTCAAGCAAGGACCAGATAATTTAAGCATTGTTGCTAATGTCAAAGTAAATATTTGAAGATTCTCATCAAATTTCCCACTTAAACGAAAATTTTCTCCCTAAATGACCATGATTTAGCAAGATAAGTAGACCTACCATGAGTTAAGCACAACACCAAATAAATAAATTTACCTTCCAAAAATCAAAGCTTTAAATTTCAAGGCTGAATCTGATCAAACCACCGTAGCTTTAGCTTCAGAACCCACCCAAGATCTGCTGAAAAAATAAAATAAAATAAAATTTGCAAACAAACCCATATTACTTTCAAATCTAGGTTTGTAACTTGTAAGATTCAATACAGCGAACAGAACAAAGATTTCATGAAATCTAAAAAAGTAAGATGAGATCCGTTTTTATGTACCTGAAAAATGCAGCGAATCCAAAGACAAGAAGATCAAAAACAAAAAACCCAGACAGCTTTTTTACATAGGAAAACAGAAAAAGGAAAAAGAAAGTGGTGGCGATTGGATCGAAGTCAGAAGTGTTTCAAGTTCAACAGTCTTCCCTTTCTCTCTATTTTCTGAAGTCTACTCTGAACCTTTTCTCAGTCTAATCCGGACTCCAGACCCACATTAAATTTAGCTCACGGGCTTACCCAACCAAAATTAAAAAAAAAAAAAAAACTTAAATAATAAAAAAATGCAAAAGGCTACTCTACATTGTTTTTATTTTTATATTTAATTCTCACAAATTTAAAGACCTTAGTAAAAAAAATATAAAATAATACTACTTAAAATATCAATAAAAAATATATAATTAATAATTAAAATATTTAATATATAATATAATAAATTTATATTTTATAAAATTTAATACAAAATAAAATCGTTGATGTGAAATTTTTTAATAAAAAATAATATTATGTTGGTGCATGACGTACAGAGCGAAAATGCAGACTCCAACAAACCAACGACTATTATAATACACCGTTTGACTTTTCCGTTTGGATTATCTGACTGAGGGAAACAGCATAGATTTTTCTTAGAAACCAAACAAAATAATTTACATTGAATTTAATGAGTATCTTCTCGTTTTGTTCTTTCCTTTGTCCTCAAAAAAAAAAAAAAAAAAAAGCTCTGAATTGGGTTTTATCCATTTCCGGGAACGTTAGGAAAATCGCAACTTCTCGAATCTGTTTTTCGATCTATTTATTTTATTTATGTCAAATAAATTTTATTAATAAATAACCAAACTTGCAAAAGCACTAATCATAATTAAAGTCCCTCAACTCATCATGACATCCAAATCAAGAGAAATCTTTTTTTTGGGTTGAAAAAGAGAAAATTTTCTTTTATATACAGTATTTAATAGCACGATAAAAAAAATTTAAAAATGAAAATCCATATTTTTTTAAGAAAAAAAAATCATTTTCTCATTTATTAAAAATAAATGCAAAATAAGAAGGTGTTATTGTATTTTTATTTTTTGCAAATTTAAAGCTTGAGCATAGAACAAAGAAAAACAACAAACAAAACCCACAATAGAGACTAGACAACAACACCCAAACAACGAGCTTAAGCAGTGGGTGACCAAAGAAAGATATTTTTATTTTATAAAATTTTATAAATTTCTTTTAATTTTCATAAAAACAACAAGAAATAAACAATTGAGACAAAAAAAAAAAACTATAATAAAGATTGAACGCATAAAAAATTTAAAATGAGATTAAAAAAATAAAAATAATTAGGGGAATTTTAGGGTGTTTTCAAATGTATGGAATTAAGCTACATAGTGATTTGACTAAATCCGACTTTGTCATCCTTTTTCCACGCTTTACTTTAATAGCATCAATCGCCATCGGTGGAGAATCCAATGGTTGCGATGGTTTTTGACTTTGATAACTGTGGGACCCCTTTACTCGCCACGTCAACTCTTTCCCTCTGCCATCTCTGTTTTCGGTCAAAGGGTTAGGTGACGCAAATTATGGCAATGGCACGTTGTTGCCATTGTCAAGCAGTCTTGCAAAACTTGAAATGACGACAACGCCCTCTCTGCCTCACGCACTTTTTTATTCTTTAAAAAATGTATTTTTTGTATATTTGATTTGGGTTAAACAATAATAGATAATTTTTTTCCTTAATTAACTTTACCCATTTTATTACAAAATTCGAATATAAAACTTCAAAAATAAATATTCAAACTTTACTCATTAAATGATTTTCTTTTCGTGCCATAACATAATTCCAATATTGAACTTTTAAGTTGAATAAATTTTGTAATTTACTAACGAGAATGAGCGGGATTTTTACATTGATGTGGTTTTTTTTTTTTTTGGTTAATGATCATAATCACATTCATGACTGAACAAGATTCAAAAAAAATTTGAATTTCAATCTTTTTTGATAAATTTATATAACCAGTGATTGAAGATTGAATTTGATGAATAATGCTTTTATTTTTACCTTGGATTTAGATTTGATTTTTTTTTAATAATGTATTTTTATTCAAAATTATAATCATAATCCGCATATTACATTTAATGAACATCTAATTTAATAAAGTGATAAATGCATAAAATTATAATAAACTATACAAATAATAATAATAAATTAAACAAATCTTACACTTAATGAGACTTGAATCTTTTGATTCGAACTTAAAATTTATAGAGTAAAATAATAAAAATGCTTCAAGTCTTTATTACTTTATTTAAATGAATCTTTATTCTTTTATTGCATCTATACTAACTTTTAATCTTTAATTTGAATCGAATAAGCTCTTAAATTATAATTTATAATCAAATAAATCTTTAACCTTTAATTTGTTATCTAAATGAACTTTTAACATAAGTCAGTCTTCTATGAAAGTGAACAATAGGTTTTTTCTATTAGAGTTAAAACCAAATTTCTTTCATAAAAAGGGTCAATTAGATATTATATATATATATATAACATATAATATATAAATAATTAATATAATATACTATATAATATTAAATTATTAAGATTATATATTTGAAAGAAAGTCAAATAATTCAATTGATTTAATTCATAATGTTAGACACTGATTTAATCGAATAAATTAACATATAAAAATAAACTTAAACTAAAAAACAACTTAATTGAATCGAATTAACTTAATTTTGATTGGTTACGTCGGTTTGAATTAGTTTTTATTCATCTATAATCTTTTATTTGAAATAAGAATTTATTTAAGTAAAAATTAAAGGATAAAAACTTATTTAGATACAATAATAAAATGGGGGTTTATTTAAAAAATGTGAAATGGTTTAAGGGGTTTTGTAATATTTTAGCCAAATTCATAAGGTTGAAAAATTAACTATTAACTTAAAACTCATGTCAGTGAACAGCGTCCAGGCGGCCGCCAGGCCTCGCCCCCATGGGCTTTCGCAACTTGTGGCTCTGGTAACTCACTAACGTAGCCGCCTACTTTGAATTCCGAAGCTGAATTTAAGAAGGAAATCGACATGGCAAGTTTCATCAGGTTAAGGAACTTACCAAAGCTAACAGAATCCAATACTAACAAAACGTTATAATGAATCAAAAACTGGAAAAACCCAACATTCCAAGGTTATTGTGCTTTTCCTTCTGCCTCTTCCTCTACCGCCGTTCGTCGGAGTTCATTTGGCGAAACCTTGGAGGCCTGCTTCATCAGTTTGATTGTTAGTAGAAGTACTGCTGCAATTTGTAGAGTTGGCGTTGATCTCCATTGGTTTACCTTGCTGGGAGCTTGCTGTTGATGGCAGCACTTCTTTACTTGACGCTGCTGATTGATTCTTCATCTCTTTGCCTTTACCCCAAAGCACAGCATACAGCCCCAGCACTCTTAACCCTGCTCCCAGTATGCTGTAATTTAAGAAAAATGTTTTAAATTTCTTTACTGGAAATTAACAGTTCAATTATTAATTGATATATTTATATACATATATACCTTCCCAAATACAGCTTTGCTTTTAAAAACAATGACTCTGCCAAAGCGACTAGAACTAGCATTAGAGGGTTAAAAATTGATCCGAACAAAGGGCCTTTGATGCGCAAACACCAAGTGACCATGACACATGACAATCCAGACACTACAATTCCCTGCAACAGAAGAAAAATTGCATAATCCATGTGCAATTGAGTTAGAAATTTAGCTATAAAATAAAATGATGACTTGTAAATATTGCCCATTCAATTAAACTTGACAATTTTAACTATGACATCATAATACTATATGAATAAGAAATATAAAATTAATACAGAGTATAATTCAGTAAAAATTATATATATCAATAAGAAATTGCAAAAGAAAATAAAATAAATGAACAAAAAAACTGTGAAATAAATTTATCATTTGAATTACGGATTTACGAAAAGTAAAGATACGAATTCATACAAAAATATGATATTGCAAAAATTAAAAAAAACATTGATTTCACACAAATTTTATTATGAAATTTTCATACTTTATATTATAAAAATATGATTTTATATAATATGAATATAAATTATATACATGAATAATTAGTTTTACATGTAATGGAAAAAAGAGTGACGCACCGCGTATGCAACAGTGAGAAGCCTAACATTCCATCCTAATTTCCAATGGCTCCAATCTCTCTCCAAGCAAAGTGCATAAACAACAGATTGTATTGCTCCCATTATACACATCAAAGCCGTACTTGAGTAAGGACATGGGTATTTCTTACTCATTTTAGCCTGCATGACAAGAAGACTTTTCCCAAAGACCAAGTTTCACAATAACAATATAGTAATAATGTGTGTATGTATATATACCTGTATGATCAACCAGAAAGTGTAAGTGATGCAGCTGGCGAAAGCCAGGAATGAACCCAAAAGAGTCTTGGAAGAGCTTGGATGTGATGAAGATGCACAGTGGTCGCAATGATTTGCAGGGTTAAAATGCGTTGGCCAAATGTGAACTTCTACTCCTTTGTAAAAGGTGAGCAGCATTGCTCCACCTATCCCTATTAACGTTCCAAAAACTTTTGCCTTCCCTGCCATTGTTCCAAAAGCTAGCTTTTCCATTCTGTGATGAAACCGACCATGCCATTTGATAATACATAAGATGATATGCAGATAAATATATAATTTTACATGGGAAAATCAGGGATGAAGGAAAGATGCAAACCCGAGAGAAACGGCTAATATGAAGGTTGTGACTGGGATGAGATTAGTCATGGCAGAAGCAAATGTCGCAGATGTTAGAGCCAGGCTTTCTATATACAAATTCTGAGACAGTGATCCCCTGCAGAAAATTAGTAGAAAAGAATCTATTCAAATTTTAATACGTATGCTTCCCAATTTATAATTAAAGAAAGTTTTTATTTCTATTTTCTATCTTGCTTTAAGGAAATTCAGCAGGCTAATGTTTGTGTGTCTAATCTAGTAAAAGTTTGAGAATAGTAAAATATTGACTACGAACTTACCCGAATAACCCACAAAGAAATGCTTGGAAGAGTATGATCCAAGTCGGTTTTGGCCTATTCCTGTGTAAAAAAATCCAAACAATTTTAGAGGATACTATAAATAAATAAAAAATTATATTATATATCGTCAATAAAATTTGTAAATTTTAATAATTTTTAATTAAAAAGGATACATCATTTGAGATAAATAGACTACTTAAAAATTTAACATTTCATTATTTATGTCTTAATTTTAAATTGAACGAGGAATTAAGAAAATCTAAATCAATTAATACAAGAAAAATGAATCAATGAAAATTTTGGGAACTTAAAGTAAACTTGAGTAAGGAGTAAACCATTTTTTTTTTAGGATTCTAAAATTTGAAAGCAAGAGCTTCTTTCTTAAATTAAAAAAAAAGAGTTAAACATTAATTTGACTTCAATTCGTTAACAACAAGCTCTATATAAATGTTGATTTTTTAATAACTATTAAATAGAATATATGTAATATACATTGTTAATATATAAATAGTAAACCGAAATTCATCATTTTGATTCCATGGAAAAAAAAAAATCATATTATTAAAATGTAAAAAGCTAATTCCTTTTTCCATTTTATTTGTTTGATTTTTTTTAAAAAATTAATTTTTAAAAATTTTTAATTTTGAAATGATTTTTCTTCCTCTTGTAGAATTAATTTTTAATTTTGAAATGAAAATTTTTCTGCATTTATGCATGTTTCTTGAAACTTGATTTTTGACAAGTTGAAGATTATTTTCCTTCATGCATGAACAGTAATACTTAGAATTTTAATCAGTAATACTAATTTTCAAAAAGGAAAAATGAAAAAAATAAATAAATAGAAGGAAGAAACAAATGGCAAACCTTTCGAGAAAGAGAGCCAGAGGAAGCATAACGGGAACTGCAAATAAGAATCTATAGGCAGTGATAATCCTCAAGCTCATTCCATCATTTGCTGCCACTTTATACAGCATGTTCATTCCAGCAAACGTGACTTGAACTACCACCATCACCATTGCTGGCTTCAACCCTTGTAAAATACTACAAATCTTCGCCATTTTTCTTTCCTTTTAGAAGCTTCTGCATGCACTGTCGTTTTCTGCTGCTTCTGTTGCTTTGCTGAGCACTGCAATTCTCAAACCCTAGAAATTTTAAAAAAGAAAAAGATGGTAAGAGTGAGAGAGACAATAGAGTCTTGAGAATTTTAATTATTTTTTAAACTTGTAAATGACTGTTTAGCGTAGTCATAATCACAAGCTAATTATGCGTATTCAAGACGTTGCCTAATCAACACGTCCTCAATTTCTACTAATTATAAGGTTTAATTGAAATTAGTGCTTTGCTTTATTTTATTTTTCATTTCCCCACTTTGCCTTATTAATTAATACTTATTCCATTTTGAAAGAGTTTTTTTTTATTATTATTTATTTTTTTTTTTAATTTGGCGGAGTTGGTACGTTTTCACACATGATTATTTGATAGCTTTAAATATATCACGGTAAAAGTAATCAGAAAAAAAATATAAATATTACACTGATTGAAATTGATAAATCTTTAAATTTGATAAAAATCAAAAAAATTATTTCATATTTGATATATTGATATAAATTATAATTAATGGTTTGTTCGATTCACGTGGTGAATTATGGGCAGTGGGTTTTTCAACAAAAGGAGAAAAAAAAAAGATAAGGATTGTTTTTTATTATTTTAATAAAAATAATATATTTTTAATTATATTTTTATCATTTTCAATCTCATAAATTTCACATTTTATCTAAACTAATTTTAAATAATTTTAATATTTTATACGTATTTAACAAAAAAATAAAATACAAATACACTAATAACAATACTTAATTTTTTTTAATCTCACGCTTATCAACAATTGTTTGTAAATTTACTACTGTAATTTCCGTTGGAATTCCTTATTCCCCTTATTTATAACTAATTAGTTATTAATCAACAATTTTAATTTTTTTATTATAACTTCTGGAGATCATCAATGGCAGGATTATGCCTAACGAAAAACATTATTGAATATGTTAAAAAGTGCGTGGCAGTCTGTCAAGCTATCACACATTGTTTTCCTTTTTTTGCCATGTTTTTCTTCTTTTCCTAATTCCTACATCCTATTCCTTCGGTGAATCTTTACTGACGACAATGCTATTATCGTTGCTGTTAATGGAGGTGGTGTGGTCGTCTGAAGTAGTGACAATTACAACCTCCATAGCTTCATTTTCCGGGAAACTTGAAGTTGATGGCACTAGTTGATTCATCTTCTTCATCTCCTTGCCTTTTCCCCACAGCACAGCATACAACCCCATCACAATTAGCACTGCTCCTATTACGCTGTAATTAAGCAAAAAAAAAAAAATCAATTTCGATTAATATTAGTTAATGTTATTAAATTTGAGATGGCTAATTCAAACATTCTTTTTAGTTTTTAATAAATTTAAAATTTAAATTTAAACATATGTAATATTTTTCTCTCATCAACATATTAGACTTCTCTTATATAAAAAAATTAGCCAATTTTATTTATATATGCTTAAAAATAATTCTTTACATATTCATATTTGTGAAAAACTTTTTGCTTGAATATATATATATATATATATATATATATATATATATTAATGAGATTCATAAAAAAAATTGTGATATATTATAATATTTAAATTTAAATATTCAAACAATATCAATTATCGCCTTCAATTATTAAAAACCGTTTTTAATTAATTTTCTTTTTTTTTCTTAACCCATAACTTTTTTTTTTTAATTTGAGGAAAATGGTTTTCTGTTATTCCAAATAATTCCTACTTACCTTCCAAGATAGAGCTTTTCTTCAAGAAACAATGAGCCAGCAAAGGCTACTATGATGAGCATTAAAGGGTTGAAAACAGATGCATAAAGCGGACCTCTCATTTGCACGCACCAAGATATTAAGCTAAACATTAACCCCGATGCTAAAATTCCCTGCAAATCAGAAAAGTGTATGATTAGCCATGGGTTAAACATTTAAAAAGAGCGATAACACATGATACATTATAAAATTTAAATTCGAATTCGAATAATTTTAATTTTAATTAAGATTTCCTTCAATAATTATAATAATTAACATACTGCGTAAGCGACTGTGAGAAGCCTGATATTCCAGCCTAATTTCCACTGACTCTTGTCTTTCTCCATGCAAAGTGCAAAAACAGTTGATTGTAAGGCTCCCATGGTGCATATCAATGCCGTGCTTGTGTAATAACATGGGTATTTCTCGCTCATCTTAGCCTGTAAAACAAATAAATAGACAGAATTAAAGGATAGAAAATTAGGGAAAAATTGAATTAAATTGAATTACCTGAATGTTCAGCCAAAGAGCATAAGTGGTGCAGCTGCCGAGAGCCAGCAAAGCACCCAATAGATGGTGGGCAGACCCTGGATGCGAGGAATTAGACCCGTGGCGTCCATGGCGTAAAAGGTGAAGATGGGTCGAACCCATACTAATTTGGATTCCTTTGTAAAGTGTGAGCAGCATTGCCCCACCTATTCCAATTAATGTTCCCAGCACCTTTGCTCTCCCTGCGATTGTTCCCAAGGCTAGCTTTTCCAATCTGCCATGAAAATGGATCGGAATTTGGAACCATTGAAGTTTCATTCAATTGGATGACATGCAACAAAAAGCTACTACTGATTAATTTGTTTTTAAGTAAAAACTGGATGAGTCAAAGAAGCACATATACCCAACGGTGGTGGCCATGATGAAAGTTATGGCTGGTACGAGATTGCTCATGGCAGATACAAATGTCGCAGATGTTAAGGCCAGGCCTTCTATGTACAAATTTTGAGTTAGTGATCCCCTGCGTACAAAATTAAACAGTATTTTCAACAAATTAAACATATTTTTGACTTGTTTTGTTATTGTAATTTCATTTTGGATTAAGGGTAAATTTGAATAAACAGTAAAATTGAAAAAAAAAAAAAATTGAATCACACTGATAGTCACTAAACATCCAAATTGTCCATGATGCAGTGATTTCATCCAATGCAGTGAGATAAAAAAAATAAAAATTTAGTGGAAGAAAAATTACCTTTTCATATTTAATTTTAATTTTTTTATTATTTTATTAAAAATATATATTTTTAAAATTATTTTTTCTTTTCAATTTTATCAAAATCAAACAAACCCTGTTCAAACTAAGCTTTATAACTGAGTAAACACTAAAGAGGGAGCATGCAGAAGTAGGTTTATGGAAAAAGAGCGGTACTGTGACTGTCATTCAATATTGCAACATTTTGAGCAAATGAAAAAGACTCTGCAACTAGTTTCGGTTGCATCTAGCTGGCTTCAGTGTTCTAACTTCGGCTATTAATAGTACGTGCATGGCAACTGGCAAACAAAGGAGCCTGAGTCCTGAGAGATTGAGACTTTAATTAAGCCTGGCACAGAAACTTACCCAAGTAAGGCACATAAAAATGCTTGAATCAATACAGTCCAACTCAGTTTTGGCCTCTTCCTGCACAACAAATATCCCAAAAAGCAAGGTGTAAAATAAAATAAAATAAAATAAGTGACATAAAAATCTTTTACTCTTAATCTTCATGATTTATTGCTTCTCAGAACTACCTAACATGAAAAAGCTAAAGAGTGGTATACTAGAGATACTTCCTTTTTAATTGAGAGTAAATTATAAATAAGATATTAATAATAATTCGGGATTTAATACAATTTATTCATGTAATTTTTTTTTTAAAATAATTTTAATTAGATTTAAGTTTTTAATTTCAACACTTGTAATTTCGACCATGCATGAAACTTACTAGTATTCTAATTATGTTAAGAAGGGAAAGAACCCAGAACAATGAAGAAAAAAGAAAGAAAGAAATCAAAAGAAATCAAATTACCTTTCAACAATGAAAGCAAGAGGGACCATGACAGCCGTGGCAAATATGAACCTATAAGCGACGATAATCCTCAAGCTCATTCCATCATTTGCTGCCAATTTGTACAACACGTTAACCCCAGCAAACACAACCTGAACAACCACCATCAACATTGCAGGCTTTAATCCATGCAAAATGTTTATAATCTGCCCCATCTTTTCTTTTTCCAAAGACCAGAAACCCAAGTTGAAGGAGACTTGAACCAATTAAGCTCTTTTGTTTGATCTGCTGAGCACAGCTATTCACAAACCCCTGAGCAGGTGGTAAGTAGCTTAGCTTGGTTGACGGTTGTGCCCTGTGACTGTGAAGAAAATGGGGGCTGAATACTCAGAATTTATAAGCTATAAAGATCCACTGTATCATATTTATTTATAATCTCTTTCTTCGGTAAATAGGAGCTGCATGCGGTGTTTAACCGGGTCACCATGTATGTAGCGGCGCCTGCGCACGTGCTCGGTTTCCCACTTCAAACGTAACACTTCCATTTGCTTTTGAAGCTTTTACCAAAGCACTATAATTTTTTAGGTTTCATTTTGAATTCCATTCCGAAATCTTTCCATAGTATTGAGTTAATTAACTTGTTAATTGGGTTTTACTTAACTATGTATGTGGCGTACTGTTCTTCCCCACCAGTGGGGAATGTAGGCAGACGTGTGTGAGCAGCTTTCTTCTCGGTGTTTACAACACGTAGATAGTGCATGGTGTGGCAGTTCTCATGGTGCTCCCACGTTAGTGGGTGCGCAGTCTTCTTGGACAGTTCCTTCTAAGCGGCTATTTTTCTTTTAATGTTTGTTTGATAACCCTGAAACTCAAGGAAAAAATAGTAATATACCATAAGAAATAAAACCTGTAGGTGTGTTTGATATCTGAGAAAATGATGGAAAAGGTAATGAAAATAGAACCCATAATATTTATACCAAGTAATGTTCTTTTTAATTAATGATGTTTTTATTATCGTAAAAATAAGATAAGCTTCTTGCAAATCTTTTAAGAGAGAATATTTAATAAGTTTAAAGTTCAAATATCATTATAATTTTATATTTTTTTTATCTTATTTTTAAATTATAATCTCTTTTATAAAAGAAATAATAGTTAGGAAATGTATGAAAGTAAGATATTAAATTGTTTTATCATCAAATTGTTTTATCATCCTTTTGTGGTTGATACATCCGATTGCCAATGAAATAAATATTTACCATAAGAAGATGTAATGAAGTCGTAAAAGGCAGCCTTGAGTGGAGGTATTTGCTTTTTTCAGGCCGATGATAATGAGATTAGAATTTGGCTTTGGTGCTCTTTTTTTCCTTATATTTTCTCAAATTATGGAAGCATAAACTAATGATTTAGAAAACAAGAAATCCTAAAGACGATTAATAAACAGTTTCCAACAGAGAGTGTTTAAAATAAACACTCAAAACTCATCAAAGATTTCCACAACTTGAAAAATATTTGCCTTGCGGGGAATACAAAAGTTTTGACACTCTACTTCTATTGGTAAGCAAAGGCTAGTTTTCAAAGGAATAGTGAACAGCCATTAATGCTTTCTTTGGCTAAGGTTTCAGACAAATTAGGTAAATGGAGCATGAAGAGATTGCTTTCTGCACTACCCCACCTTTGTTTGTTTCATTTCTTTCTCACAGTTTTAGTTATAAATTAATAGCTTAGAACTCAATTAAGTATTAAATGTGAAGTTTAAAATAATTTAAAGTAGGAGATTCAGTGCATAAATCATTATCATCATGAGGAATATGTATCATCCAAAACTCAAAAAACATATGAGGGAATACTGTTCAAAACATACCCATGATTTATTCATGTCCTAATCCAAAAGTTAATTAGTATTAATTAATCACGACGGAAGCTTTTTATTGGTTTCAAGCGTACGTGTACAAATTGTATGGAGAAAGCAAATCAAAAGATATGATATTCTATGATTGTATTAAAGTATTCTATAGGGAACCTTTCTAATGATGACAAGATGGCTAAGAAAAAGGAAAAAGATTAGAAAGTTTGGAGTGTCTCTTGAAGCAACTGTACCAAAATCTGCTGAACAGCCAGCTGGCAATGGCAAACATGGCGTTAGAATGACAATTGAAGGCAAAATTGTAATATGGGGAAATGTTTCTGCCATTTCCTTCTCATTTTGATCATCATCTTCTGATTCATCAGATTCTTTATCAATTGTTGGTGCTGGTACTAATTGAGTTTTTTGCTTCATCTCTTTAGCTTTGCCCCACAGCACCAGATATAGTCCACACACAATCAATATTCCTCCTTCAGAAATAACTAAGTGAAAAGACCATTTATAGGTCAAAGTTATACCTTTGTAAGTAGTTAAGAATGCTGTCTTAAATGATTTATCCATGATTTATTCATGCTCTAATCCAAAAGTTAATTGGTATTAATTAATCACAGAAAGAAGCTTTTTGATTGGATAATTCTGTTCACAGACAATATCTCAAGCGATGAACATTGGAGTGTCTTCTGCAGTGATTGTACCAAAATCTGAGGAAGAGCCAGCTGCAAATGGTAAACATTGGCATTGGAATGCAAATTCAAGGAAGAATTGTGATCTGGGGAACTGATTCTTCCGTTTCCTTCTTCTCATTTTGATCATCTTCTGATTCATCAGATTCCTTATTAGCTGTTGGTGCTGGTACTAATTGAGAATTTTGCTTCATCTCTTTGGCTTTGCCCCACAACACCACATATAGTCCACACACAATCAATATTCCTCCTATGATGCTGTTGATTTACAGAAATAACCAAATTAAAAAACTATTTATAAGTTATACCCTTTTCAAGTTAAGAATGCAGTCCTTAAACGATTAGTGCCTGCCACATATGGAAATTGTAGATTTAACAATTATTACTGTGATTTGCAAATAAAAAAGTAATGGTGGAAACCTTATTGGAGGAGAGAAATTCATGTTTACGACTTAACGTGAGTTTTATATGATAATTTATATAATTTAGCCAGTATCGGAATAAAGGTTCGAATGATGATGAGTGAAGGAAACCTTAATCCAGTTTCCCTAATTAAGTGCTATTTAGATGTAAGCATATACCTCCCTAAGTGTAGCTTCTCATCCAATATCAGGGATCCTACAATGGCAACAAAGACAAGCCCCAAAGGATTGAAAATAGATGCATATAGGGGACCTTTCAAACGTACACCCCAGGAGACCAAGAAGACCATTATAGCAGAGCCCATGATTCCCTGCAACATACAGGAGTTCATATTAATTCCAAATGGCATTTTCCAATGGAGAAACAGAGAACAAACTAAAATTAGTATATGAATTTGATACAGCAATCAACATACCGCGTATGCTACGGCTAAAAGCCTAACATTCCAGCCTAGTTTCCATTGACTCCAACCTTTTTCTGTGCAAAGGGCGACTATAGAAGCTTGTATTGATCCCATTAAGCACATCAAAGCAGTAGATGAATAAAGGTAAGGGAATTTGACACTCATTTTAGCCTAATAGAGTTAAAGAATGAGAACAACATGTAAGTTTAATAAACTTTTAACCCGGAAATTTTGTGAGATACAAATTTATTTCAAAGTCACCTGAAGGATCAACCACAAAGAGAAAGAAATGGTACTTAAAAGGCCCAAAAAAGCACCCAGAATGAACTTGCCAGTGTCATGCAATGAAGGTCCAGCGCCCCCAGGTTGCTGATGATGGTGTAAAAGGTCTACATTTGTTGACCAAATGTTAATTTCTTTCCCTTTATAAAATGTGAACACCATTGCTCCACCTATTCCTATTGCTGTCCCTAACACCTTGGCCTTCCCTGCTACAGTTCCAATAGCCAATTTCTCCATCCTGAGATGAAATTTGGACCCAAAAGGTGGATATATTGAAAAGTAACAATCATACTATCAACCTATAATAGATTTTGAATAATTCATAATGACTAATGAGTAAGATACGTACTTAAAACAAATGGCCAAGATAAAAGTAATGGCTGGAGCCAGGTTCATCATGGCATAAATAAATGTTGCAGATGTATACACCAAGCTTTGCAGATACAAGTTTTGACCTAATGATCCCCTGTTCAGTTTGAGAATTATCTTTTTCAATATAATAAAAATCTGCAGAATCTCTTTTGACTCATATAAGAATCTTCAGAAACTGTTTCACATGTACTATTGGTAAGAAAAAGAAAGTGCATATTTATGGATTTAACTTACCCAAGTAACCCACAAAGAAATGCTTGTAATAGTACCATTCGATTGAGACTTCCCAAGCTTTTGCTATGGGAAACAAAGAATTCAAGATTTAACATACTAGAATTAACGAAAACTGATAAAAAAAAAAAAAGGAAAGATTAATATCGATTGATAGACCTTTCGAATATGAGAGCAATGGGGATCATAACGACGGCGGCAAACAGGAATCGGTAGGCAATGATAATCCTCAAGCTCATTCCATCATTTGCTGCCAATTTATACATCACATTAAGCCCACCAAATATAATCTGAACAATCACCATTAACAATGGAGGCTTTAACCTATGAACAAGATTCCCAATCCGCCCCATTTTATAAAAAAAAAATTACAGCCAAGGTATTCAACGACGACTTTTTTGAATCAGCTGAAGATATGAAGAAGCAGAGACCCTTTTGCCTTCTTGATTTCTTGCTTGTCTTAATTCTCCCTGAATAGATTCTTGTTCTGTCTTCTCTGTTTTTTGAAACAGAAAAGCATAGAACGAATGAACTGGCTGAAGAGAGACGTACCGAAAGAATATACAGTCACGTAAGCTCTTGAGTCAAAAAGGTGTTCATGCAAATATGTTAATTTATTTTTTCCAAATCAAGATTGCTTTTATTGGAAAAGATAATTTACATATAAGATATTAAAAACTTATTTCCAATTAAGTATTATATCAGAAGGTATGTTAAATACTGCGGGTTTAAGTAGAATTAGACGCATAATATTTTCTTAATTAATGTTAAATATACATGAGTTGAGAGGTTTTAAGGATAAAAACCACCATTCATCATGTTTTTTTTTTATTAAATATTTTTTAAATATATTTTAATAAATATGTGATAACTTTTTAATTTCTATCGATTATTTTTTTTTCAAAAAAAATTAAATTTAAAGTTCAGATTTATTTTTTTAAAAATGATAACATCTATGAAGAAGTTTTAATTGTTATCATATAAAATTAATAGCTTTTATAAGAGAGTAAATTTTTTTTAAATTGGTTAATATTTTATAATTATTTTTTTAAAATTTCTTAATACACTAATTATCGATTTGTCTATTTGATTTATCACATAATTTTTTTTTTTCAATTTATTTATACCGTTAAAACAACCTTCAAAATTTGAATAATATGAAAAAGAAATTAAACCTAAAAATACAACTGCTGTGGAATTACTAATTTTTTATTTTTTATTTTTAAAATTACAATTAAAATTTGAATTTGAAATCGCTCAACTTCCATACCATTGAGCTGATTTGTTCAACAATCCATCCATTTAATATATTTTGCTTGTTATAGCATTAACGTAGGGTCAGACGTGTATATATATTTATATATATTACATAACAGAGTAAGCCTATCTTAAATTACTTTTTTATTCTAATTTTGTTCCTTCACTCGGTCTTATTAATTAGATATGTGTTTTGTGGCTCTTTCAACGATTTTAATTCGCCGAGAATATAAAAATGAATTAAAAAAAAAGAAATAAAAGTCAAAACTAAATGAAAATTTTGAAAATTAATTTAAATGATTCATGTATAGCAGTGCAGTAAGATCAAATTATATAGGATAAAAAAGTAAAAAAAAAAATATAATTATTTTTTCATCCTTAATTTTAAATTTTTATTATTATTTAATTAAAAATATATTTTTAATATTTAATTTTTTCATTTATAATTTTATTAAAATTAATTGCAATCAAGAGTTGATATACAACGAATTGTCGCTGTCATTCAATATTGCAACATTTTTAAGCAAATGAAAAATGACTATGTTTGAAAAATTAAGTTTTAATCGAATGATTGTTATTTTTTTATAAAAAAAATTAGATTTAAACTTCGATTTTTTTATATTATACCTTCTTGTAAACAAAAAAAAAAATGACTATTTTTGGCTATTAATAAATCCTTTTATAGGTTTCAAGCGTAAGCAAATTGTACAGAGAAAACAATTTATATATTTTTTTATATATATATATATATTTTTACATATTATTGGTTTTTTTAAACTCTATTATAAATTTTTAGTTTCAAAATAAGTTTTTATGTGATTTTTTTAATAGAAAATTTCACTAAATTTATCTAAGAATATATTGCAATTTGCAAACAATAAAAACAAATAATGATTTCCAAACAACAAAATAAACTCACAATTAGGCCTCATTTCCCAATAGAATAAATTAACAACATAAAGCTTTTTTCGTCCTATATTTGATGATGTCATCATCATCTCTCACTATATTTCATGTTGTTACTGGGTTTCCTTTGCTTCTGGCTTCTTTTCCTGCTGTGCTTCAGTCACCTTTGTGACAGCTTGTGCCTCAGCTTTTGGTTCTTCTTTCTTTGGCTCTACCTTGGGTTCTTCCTTTTCTTCTTTCTTTGCTTCTTCATTTGATTCTTCTTTTTTGACCTCTGTTGGTTTTGGTTCTTCTTTCCTCGGTTCTGCAGGAGCTTCTACTTGGGGCTTCTGGGCCTCGTCTGCTTCCTTCTTTCCCTCAGTCTTTTCTTGCTGCAGGCCATGCATTACAAAGAATAAACAAATTAGGATTGTGCAGCTATGGAAATGTATAGAAACCTAAAGAAAAGCTAGAGAATTAACATTACTTCATCAAGCAAAGAACTTAGAGATTTTTCTTTGGTTTCATCAACTCCATCAGCCTTGTTTTCCTCTTTCTCAACCTTGATCACTTCCTCAGTGGTGTGTTGATCAGACTGAACGGATTCCTCCTTGGCGGGTTCAGGAGGTGGTGCAGCAGCAGAAGCCCTGGCCTCATCCCTCATTGCCTTTGGCACACTAGCGCAAGCACCCATGTTCGTTTTGATGATCAATCTCTAAAATTAATTCCAAAAAGGAGGGGAGAGAACCTTTCTCTATTTCTCTTTATATTAATATTAGAGAAAGGTTTGAAGAAGAACACAAAGAAAAGCAAAAGAAATGAAGCCTTTTGTGATGAGAGAATCATTTGCCTTGGGGGTTTAAATAGGGTTTGGTTTGGTTTGTTTTGTCCATATGTTTTTCAATGGTGGAGAAAGATTTAAGGATTCCCGTTTTTAGGGTTCTTTTTTCACTTAATTTAGCATATCTTAATTTAGCTTATCCTTTTTACTTTGGGAAACATGAATATTGCAACAAGATCTCAAGATTACTCAGTTTAGATTGAATGCACCAGCTAATAAATCTGCTTATCCTTTTTTAATTTTAGAAACATGGCTATGCACTCATTCCCAAGTTTCAGAAACTTGTTTCCCAGTCTCATCTTGTCCAGCTTCAAGTCCTGTTGCTAGCTATTAAGCTTGCCATTTCAACTGCAGCTTCTCTAAGTTGAGAACCTCGGACTAATTTAGCTGTAACTTTTGTCTCTCTAGTTGATACACCCGATATGCCATCCCTCTGCTTCATTGCCTTCAGGTGAGTTACATTATACAGTGGTTTTGAGCATCCAAATTTTGGAGGAAGCCCACAGTCTCAGATTCCCAAGACCTGCAACTTCGTTTTCATTTGTTTGCTTCAAACACATTTCAGTGACTGCAGAAAACCCAGATTTGCACCATGCTACTCAGCCGTATCACCTTGAGCGTTTAAAGTTTGGTTAGAATCCAATGGCTTTGAAGTATTTGCAAAACCTGCAATCTCATTTTCTTACATCTTTCCCCTTCTCAGATACATCAATTAGAGTTCTCAACAACCATGGCAGTTGCAGAAGTGCCTTTCCCCTGTAAATCATTCAATCTCCTATATGTAACCCCTCTCAACCATGACCATGGAAACACACTTCCATTTTCCTAGTTTCCTCAAAAGAGAAGACATTTTTCTCTGCCTACCCACACAATCAGTGCAAGAATCCGCCCCATGTAAGAAAGAATAATAATCAAAAGCTTCATCATTTTTCCAATCAATTTCATGCACTGCCAGGATGACACATCCTCTCTTTCACCAACTTCATTGTTCTCAAGCTTGCATTGTTCAGCATAATTTGTCACATCATCCTCAATAACCATGCTTTCCTGTCTCTCATCCTGAACTAAACCAAAAGCAGAAGGAAGTTGGGGCATGCATGGCTTTTGTTCGTGTTGAAGCTGCATTGATCCTTGCAGGTCTAGACAACCATATGCCTATCTCTGCAATATGTTACCACCATAGATGGTTGACATTGCATTTGTTGTCAAGCAAATATGTGATAAACTATTTCGACCAAATCGAAAAAATATGTCTGTCAGGCTATAATCCAGTTGCTTGGTTGGTATATCAATGCAATTGGAGCACAATTGAAGAGTTCAGCAGACACAAACAGTTAAAAGTCATTCTCAGTTAGCACCTAGCTAAAGAGTCTCATTGATCGATTTTTCATTCCCTGAATACCAGTAAGTACTATTAGATTTATCAGTAAAAGCTTAAGCAACAGTTAGACAGCCAAAATCCATCAAGTTTCTAGGACTGATTCGAAAAAACAACTAGCAATTTCATGAAAGTAGATTCGAATGATAGCCTACAAATTGCATAAACCATGAAAAACTATTCTTATAAAGGACTAATTTGGATAGATGCTGCGATTAGCTTCATTGATATTGAAACAAATAAAATAATTATTAAAAATATTTATTTTTTAATAAATTAATAAGAAAATAAAAAATAAGATAAAATTATTAAATTAACCTTCAAACAATTTGTCATTTAGTAGCAATTGACGTAAATAAAAATGAAATGCCTGAAAGGCAACTTGTTCACATTTGGCTTCGGTTCTAACATATGCGCAGGTACAGTATTTAGGTGCCACTGGTCGGTTCATTGATGCTCACTACAGATAACATAGAAAACACAGCTGACTACAAGTTATGGCAAATGTTGCACAGCAAAATTATAATTGTCTACAAATAATTCATCAAAAATATACGTTAATAAAATAGTAAAAAAATAAACAAAAACACAATTTATATAATTCGATTATAAATCTATGTCCACTAACGAAAACGACGAAAAAATTTACTATAATAATAAAATAAAATTACAATAATTTTGACATTCAAACTTACGATATACTTTTCAAAATCCGAAGAATAATAGTTTTCAATAATCTAACTCTTTTTTCTTACTTTACTCTTTTGGATTAGTAAAACCACAATGTACCGAATTATCTCTATTTATAGTTGTGAATAGGTGAAGTAATAAAATTTCATGAACAGCAAGAAAGTTTCCTATTGATTCCAGCTTGCTTATTCTTCAAAGCTAAAAAATGTGTATATAGTTTACTTGGAGAGAATCCAACTTATTCTATTTTTGACAACTGATTTGCCTTATTTTTCAAGTCACAATTAACAACAATAACACATAACAATAAACCTTAATCGATGGGAGTGAAACAAAATAAGATGATGCATCATGTATCATTCAGGAAAACATGAGGCAATGTTGACAATTCAAATAGACCCAGCAAAAATTTATAGCCAGTAAGCTTTTCATTACACCAATCTCAAAATAGGATTCTAATAAGTAACTCAGATCACAAAATGTAGTCAGTTTTCACACAGCTCTTTTCTTGTTCTTAAGTTCAAATGCCAAACACTCATTTTCAAGCTTCATACATTCATTTTCCAGCCTCATCTTGTCCAAATCCATATACTTGTTCCAATTGATCCTTCGCCAATTAAACTGTTGCTTCCCCAACTCAAGCTTTTGGACCTGAATTTGCAACTTCTGCTTTTGCAACTGAAGTAAGCGAAATGCCATCCACTGCTCCTGCAACCTATTTGCATGGCTGTCATTAGGGTAAAAATGATTCATATCAACTCGATCATCTTGTTTAGCAGCTCCTGACTTTTTGCCATACTCCTCAATTTTCAAAGGATTGCCAACAATCACATCGTTCATTTCATTCATTTGTTTTGACCTCTTTGAGGATAGCTTGGGAAACCTGGGGGTTCCCCTATTGTCGTCTGTTTCCTTAAATTGATCATCAGCTCTAGCATCTTGCTGTTCTTTGTCAAAGTCATCATCCCCATTGTGTTGCCTAGACTGATTAGGCTCATTCTTGTCTTTACTTCCAATAGCCAACTGCAAGGAGCGCTGCACCTCTGGATCATGAGGGAGATGCAATCTGTTCCCAGTATGATATGAACACATCTCCTCATGGAACAGATTCTTTGAGCTCAAAATTTTCTTTACTTCCTCCTTTTCCTTATCAGATACATTCATTATGTCCAAAAGCTCCGGGTTCTCTACAACCTTGCAAGAAGTACCTCGGCCAAGAACATCATTAAGTCTCTTATATCTTTTATTTAATTCACTGAACTTGTGCTCGCATTGCAGAGGTGACACATGATAACCCCTTTCGACCATGAGTTTAGAAACACACTTCCACCTCCCTATCTTCTGCAACGTAGAGGGACTTTTGCTAACACCACCCAGACAATCAGAAGAAGCACCCTCTTCAATATAATTAGCAGCATCAATCAAAAGCTTAACCATTTGTTCTGTCCATTTTACACGATGCCACAAGAACTCTCTTATCCCCTCACGACCATCATAACATCCATCACCGGCTTGTTCTTCAAAATTAATCCCATTATTATGACTTGTCACCTTCTTCACTCTCCCATTATGTTTTTCATTTTCTTTCACATTTTCTGACCCGAAAGGCAAAACATCTTGATGAAATTGGGAACCTTGCTGGTGAAATTGTGGGTTTAACCCTTGATTAAACTGCATTGAGCCCTGCGAGTATAAGAGAGCAAATGCCTGACCATCCGGAATCAGATTACCATCTGATGTAGGATTTAGTTCCATAGCTTGCCAGACAAAAAAAAAATAGAAACTTTTTAAAACCAAAGACACGGAAAATTTCAATACAAATACAACTCTGTTTCTTGAATGTAGCTTACCAGCTTTATAGACCGAACTGGCCTTGGGTAGAAAAAGGCAATGCTGCTAATATTAGTTGGTAATTAAAACAGGATCCTTAAGCGGATACAACAATTAAAGCGGAATCAAGTACCAAGATTCAGAAAATCTGAAACAATTAAACACCCAAAATCCATACAATATCCAACATGAAGAAATCAAATGTAACCCCCCATTTGTTCACCCCAGACGCAGATTAATTGAAGTTGAAACTATTAACAAACACATTCTTGGGATTCTTTTCAATGGAGGAGTAAGTTCTAAAGTAATAGTACTTGCTGATAAGAGACTTATCTGGCACAAAAGCAAAGACCCATTTCATCGGTATTGTAAAGGTTGTTTTTTTTCTTTCTTAACAAGAAAAATTTTATCCTCGGCTCCAACACTCCAATCAACTCTTTCTGCGGATTGCACGCTTTGCAGTATTGAGTTGGGCTGGATTTGGTCTGGGCTGCAAATATGAATTGTAGGCCATTATTAGGCTTTACCTTTAAGGCTTAAGCTTAGTTGAGCTTATTCCTCGACAAAACCCTATTATATTCTTGATTTTTCCTTTATTTTCCCGCCGCTAAAACTCTGAACGCCGTCCCTGAGCTCTGAGTTAGCCAATCTATGGATGTTGGTTTAAGAAGCGTATCTCCAAAAAGTTAATTACTTCGGTCATGGATCCCTTAATTGAGAAAAGCAATCAACTTCAACCAGAAGAGAAGCAAGAAACGCCTTTACCTCTACAGCGGAACGCCAACAACTCGAAGCCGGCTCCAAAACGTTTCGTCAAGAACCAAATCCCTGACTCAATCCTCAACGATGTCTCCCTCAACGCCGCCATTTCGCTTCTTCCTTCAAACTACAATTTCGAAATTCATAAATGCGTGTGGCGCATTCGGTCCACGGGCGCCAAGCGCGTCGCACTCCAATTTCCTGAAGGTCTCTTGATGTACTCCTTTGTCATCTCCGATATCCTCACTTCTTTCGCTGACGTCACCCACTGCTTTATCCTCGGCGATGTCACCTACGGAGCGTGCTGCGTCGACGATCTCTCCGCCACCGCTCTTGGTGCCGATTTGTTAATTCACTACGGCCACAGCTGCTTAGTCCCTATCGACTCCACCAAAATCCCTTGCCTTTACGTCTTCGTCGAGATTAAAATCAATGTCGACGGTCTCGTCAAAACAATCGAACACAACCTTACCTCTTCCAAGGAATCCGTTATCCTTGCTGGGACGATTCAGTTTTCCTCAGCGATTAGGTCGGCGAAGCCAGAGCTAGAAAAAGGAGGGTTTAAGGTTTTAATTCCTCAGTCAAAACCGCTATCAGCTGGTGAAGTTTTAGGTTGCACTGCTCCCAAAATTGGTTCAGTTGCGAATGCTAATGAATCCGTGGCGGTTTTTGTGGCGGACGGGAGGTTTCATTTAGAGGCGTTTATGATTGCGAATCCAGGGATCAAGGCCTTTCGATACGATCCTTATTTAGGGAAGTTGTTCCTGGAGGAATATGATCATAAGGGGATGAGGGAAACGCGAAGGAGAGCTATAGAGAAGGCAAAAAGAGCGAAGAGCTGGGGGATTGTGTTGGGGACATTGGGGAGGCAAGGCAATCCCAGGGTTTTAGAGAGGTTAGAAGAGAAAATGAGGAAGAAAGGGTTCGATTATACGGTCTTTTTGATGTCGGAAATTAGTCCTGCACGGATTGCTTTGTTTGAAGATTCAGTGGATGCTTGGATTCAAATTGCTTGTCCTAGGCTTTCTATTGATTGGGGTGATGCATTTGTAAAACCTTTGCTGACTACATTTGAGGCAGAGATTGCTCTTGGGGAGATATCTGGGTGGTGGGAGAGAAAGGGATTTGGTTCCTGTGGAAATGGACTGAGTTGTGTGGAGAGTAAATCATGTTGCGAGGGAAGCGAGGATATCGGTAGTAGCGATTATCCCATGGATTATTATGCACAGGATGGTGGGGAATGGAATTCCTCTTATGTGAAGAAGTTGGCTCGTCCAGTGAGGAGAAACATTGCTCCTGCCTCCAGCAATGCTGCTGTCATTTAGCAGCTCGGGAAGGGACAATTGAAACTCTGTATTCATATGAGATCATCTAACTCTTTTTATGTCATTTCTTTATCTAATTTATAGGAGGTTTCAACATGAGTGCTGGTTGAATGACTTTTTGTTTTCATGTGTCAATTGTAACTTGTAAGGTAGAAGATCATAGAATGCGATAGAGACAAAAACTAATATAGCTTGAAGACCAGTTGGAGTTGAAAGTGTTGCTGAAATTTGTTCTTGTTTCTGCTTTTTTAGTTGTCTTGTTATAAAGAAGTTTTGCACTATGAATTCGGGGTTTGTGTTATTAGATTGATGATTTGAATGTGTGCATGGAATATTCCATTTTAAACCACATTTTTTGGTACATCTTTCAATATTTACTGGATATTCGATCTTTATTTTTTTGCCATGCTGCAAAGATATGTATCAGAAGAATGAAGAAGTATATATTATTGAACTTAACCCCCAGAAAGAGAATCACAATCAAGTCCTTGTTACAGTTTTCTGGTAATGGGGTTTTGAAGATGGTTATATAGCTTTTGATATGCATATGCTTAAACTAGTTTAATGAGAAATGTTCCTTTTGACTGGAAACCTTATGGATGTTGAAATTGATATATTGATGACTTGATTAGAGAGCCACCAGATGTAGCTTATAGTTACTAGACCACTAATGAGGAGGGGAGTGAGACCAGTGGCATGCCATGCTAGTCAGAGATTGAACTTTGATGTGGGATAGCAATTTAAAGAAGGTTATTGGTAATGATAAATAGGCAGGGCAAGTCTAGGTGAAATTGTGCATCACCTGTGGTTTTAAATAGCAAAGAGGTGAATGAAACGAATGAAACTTGAGTACCACCTCAGATATAGCAGATAAAGGGGAAAAAAATTACAGATAGGTGTAGGTGAAAGAGATGAGGATCTAGGGGCTCCCCTTCCCTTACCTGTTATCTCCTTTTTATGGCGCAGAGAATTCTTCAGTTGTCTGAATATTGATATCCCTGTTTATTATCTGTCATCTAGGAAATCCCAAATATGACCTTGACTGTTTCTCACTTGGTAAGTTACATTAAATCTGGAAAAGGAATGTAAAGTTTCACATATTATATTTGCAGATGACCATAATTTATACTACAATAAATTAGAGTATTTTTCTTGACGAACAAAAATTGTACTATCATTCTTATAAAAAGAAAACTTATTATATGTAAGGATGATCATCAAATTTTATGCATTACATCACACATTAAGCTTAAACAGACTTATGAGGTCTACATGTTTATGCATTGTTTTCTTCTGCAGCAGCAGCAGCAGCAGCAGCATAGAGTGCTTTAATTTCTTCTACATCATCATAACTGCCAAGGAAAATTGGAGAACGCTCATGTATCTTCTTTGGAACCAAGTCAAGCGCCTGTGTGGAAATTAACAAAATATGGGGAGTTCAGTGGCTTATGAGATGGAATAGTGAGTGAAAGGAGGATTGTGAAAGAAAAATTTGAAGGCGGATGTCGTCATACCTGTTGCTTTCCAGTGAAAGCCTGACCTCCTGCTTGCTCCATCAAGTATGACATAGGGAAGACTTCATAAAGAACACTGTATTGGAAGTTGAATTTGTTAGTATCAAATATTAGTCCGTAGATTTTGACAGGAAACCAGAATTGCAAGGAGAATGAAGCTTCTGTAGCAATATTACCGTAGCTTCCCATTGGGACTTTTCTTATCTGCAGGGTATAAAAAGATACCCCCATAAAGCAATGTGCGGTGGATATCTGCAACCATGCTGCAAGGCAATAGGATTAGTAGAAGCTATTTATTAACTTTCTCAGAAGAGAATAAAGTAACAAGTGGGGAAAAGAAATGTGATTCTGATACGTATTTACCTTCCAATGTATCTAAGTGACTTGGGTGGTGAACCATCCATAGGGAACTTGCATTTTTCCACGAATTTTGTGGTTGGCTCATCCCAGTTTTTGGCATTTCCTTCATTTACTGAATAAATCTTTCCTTTCTTAGGTATCTGCTCCAAACATAAAACAGATAGAAATTTGGCTTGGAAATGTAAGTGGGGTTAGTCCAGAAATGTTCAGGCAAATCCCTCAGTTTTTCTCTTGAAAAACAAAAATGAAACATTACAGGAAAGAGGACGAGGAATCAAACTTTGTAAACAATCAAGTAATTGTTCATGCCTTGATATTGGGATGAGTTAATATGAACTCCCCAAGAGATGGATCAAGTGTGAAGCCATTAACGCCACTCCCAGTACTCAGCACTAGCTGCAAATCAGAGAAAGACTTGCTAGGGTTTTACTTGACAATACAGAACAAAATGGATGAAAAATGGAAGCAGAAACATTTCAAAATGCAAAGCATGAATGCTATGATGGTGACTGTTTATACCGTGCAGGCGCTTCCATACATGCAATAGCCAGCTGCTAACAGATTTCTTCCAGGTTGCAATACATCATCAAGAGTTGGGTTGTTTTTATCTTTCACCAGATAAATCCCGAAGATCTGATTACAAAAGGGAAAAATGCTTGTTATTGTTCATGTAAACCAGGCTATAATGTCTAGTCAGCGGAAATGCTGAAGCAAACAGCAAGCTTGGGGGTGGATTAGTGGCCACTACAGTTCCTATGGAGACACCACAGTCGATGTTTGAGGATCCATCCAATGGATCAAAAACAACAATGTATCTGAACAAACAACAGAAGATTGTGGCATAAAAAGTTAGTCCAGAGATAGTAAACAGCATTTGGTTCAACAAAGAACAGAGAACTTCTGCAGAAACCTTCCACGCTTTGACGGCTCCACAAACCTAGCCTCTTCTTCCTCCTCCGAAACAAGGATGCTCTAGAAAATATGTAAAATTAGAAAACTTTAAGAAGAGGTTTCCAATCTCAGTAATCACTAGTTGTATTCAATTAATAGATTTCAGACTTACCGTTCGTCCACTGCTAATCAAAGCCTTGACAAAAACTTCATTTGAAAGCACATCCAACTTCTTTTGTTCTTCACCCTGAAACAGGAAAAAGCTGAAATTACGTAACAGAAGATTCCTTTCCTTGATATCTTTATTACGAGTTTAAGTCACGAAAATAGTTTCTTGGCTAATGCAGAAAAAAAGCTGTATACGTATGATCGTCTCCTAACCCATAACGCGAGAGGCTAGCCATTAGCAGGGGATTTTGACAACGAAGACATACCTGAACATTGGTATCTCCTGCAAGTCCAATGAGTTTTGCAAGACCTGCCTGTAACCATAGAAAATGCCGAGTCAATTTGGAATCTGATATCAGGCTACAAAACACCAAATCCTGTCATATTTATGAACTAAACCAAGATTAAATTTCAGAAATGATCAAGAAAGAGTGTAAAAACCTTGCTAACAGAAGAGCAGACGAATTTGCAGCCAAGAACAATGTGACTGAGCAAGATGGTGAAATCTCCACGAGATTCAGGGTACTTGGATTGCTCATTCAAGACATAGCGAGTGATGGTCATCAAATCAGTTCTATGAGCATCAGCTGCATGATCCATGGCGGCCTTTGTCAGGACTAAAAGAAGAACACTCAGATCTTTCTCTCAATAGATTAATCTTTCGTTTAGCTATCAAATTAACAAGCAACCAGAGGGAAAAAAATAAAGGAAAAAAGAGATAAATGAGGAAAGCAAAGAATCCTTTTAAGCTTCTGCTTTATTGGGTAAGACAGAGAAGTGGGGAATAAACATATAGTATTCCACGTTTTAGGGATTACAACTTGGACTGGGATGATATCATAGAATATAACCAACAGGGTCGTCTGAAATTAGTCAATGAAGGATCGGAATGACACGTTTGGATGCCTGATCTGGCTGTGACTCATACAGAATCAAGATCAGCTCATTCCATTTGCAATCTATGTTGTCGATAATGCTATGAGTCCTTGCCTTCTAATCAACAATGGCAGATCTTTGGGTCATTTTTGTGGTTCGTGATTATGGAATATGGGTTTTAATCAAATTTTAATTTCAACCAAATTAAAAAAGAAAAATTATTTAATGTTTCAATCATTGTTACTGATATTTTCATATTTTTTTAGAGTGAGACGACATATACTTAACCGATATTAAAAAAAAAAAAAATGAATACTAAAAAAATAAAATATGACGATCTCTTAACTTTATATAAAGTTGGAATGTTAAATATTTACATTCAAATTTAAATTTTTATAATTTTTTTATAAATGAAACGGAAATTTTAAAAAGTTTAAAAATAAATATTTAATAAGTTCTATTAACAATAATATGAATAATTAATATGTCAATATTATGAACGATTTTAAGGTATATTAATGTTAGTAAATACTAAAATAGCAAGAAAAAATATAATTTTTTTTTTTAAAAAAAAGGTATTCAAATAAAAGATTTACCTTCTAGTTCTTACAATTTGCCACCAATCCAAAAAAAAAAAAAAACTCATTTAAGGGGTACATGATCTAACAAAAAGCACCAAAAAGGATTCTCGGCCTAATAGAAAAATAATGGACCAAAGCAACTACCAAGTTCCATACAAGCCACTCGATGCCAATAGTAATTTTGACATTTAACATCTGAAATCTAAAGTGGGAACTCAAAGCATCAACTATATATAATACCAGCATCTTCCCTCCATTGATAGACAAAGCTTCAGAAGTCAACCAAACTGAACTCACATAGACACGACTGAATAATGTAGAGTTGGGATCATCCAAATCAGAAGCACTTGCGGTGAACAATGGCAGGACCCGATTCATCATACTCACCCTTGGAAATCCACATCTACAACATTAAAAAACAGAAAATAAGCATAGACATTCAATTACATTCGGTACACCTACAAGAGATGTACTTGGAAAATTAGAAGTTAAAGAACAAAAGTTACCTGCTGGAAGGTGCTAAGGGATGCTAAAATGGATCCTCCAATCCAGACACTGTATTTTCTCTCGGGAGGTGCAACGACCTTGATCTTCATGCTGCTAGGGGCAAGAGCAGTGATTTCCTTACTCATCCTATCAGCAATACCAGGGAACATGGTTGATCCACCGCTAAGTACAATGTTTCCGTACAGATCCTTTCTGATATCGACATCACACTTCATGATGGAGTTGTATGTAGTTTCGTGGATTCCGGCAGCTTCCATTCCAATCAGAGATGGCTGGAAGAGTACTTCAGGGCAACGGAACCTCTCTGCTCCAATTGTGATCACTTGCCCATCAGGCAATTCATAACTCTTTTCAATAGTAGAGCTACTCTTGGCAGTCTCCAGTTCTTGCTCATAATCAAGAGCGACATAAGCAAGTTTTTCTTTCATGTCACGAACAATTTCTCGCTCTGCTGTCGTTGTAAAAGAATACCCTCTCTCGGTTAAGATCTTCATCAAGGAATCTGTAAGATCACGACCAGCAAGATCTAACCGGAGAATAGCATGGGGGAGGGCGTATCCTTCATAAATTGGCACCGTGTGGCTTACACCATCACCAGAATCCAAGACAATACCTATTCAAACATATGAGAATGGAATTAATACTAGATGAAAGGAAAAAAAAAAAAAAAAAAGCCAAAGTCTCCATTCCAATTTTCAGTTTGAAATAATAAATAACAAAATAGCATCAAACGAGCAAAACCAAGTGACCGTACAGCTTGTTAGTTAAGTCATCGACTCTAGAATACAGCCAAAACCATTATCCAATCTATAAATAGATACCTGTTGTACGACCACTGGCATAAAGTGAAAGAACTGCCTGAATAGCAACATACATAGCAGGCGCATTGAATGTTTCAAACATAATCTGGGTCATCTTCTCCCTATTAGCCTTAGGGTTGAGTGGTGCTTCTGTAAGAAGTACTGGATGTTCTTCAGGTGCAACACGAAGCTCATTGTAGAACGTATGGTGCCAAATCTTCTCCATGTCATCCCAGTTGCTGACAATGCCATGTTCAATTGGGTATTTCAAGGTAAGGATACCTCTCTTAGACTGGGCTTCATCACCTACATAAGCATCCTTTTGACCCATCCCAACCATGACACCTGTGTGGCGTGGGCGACCAACGATGCTAGGGAACACTGCCCTAGGGGCATCATCACCAGCAAAACCGGCCTGAAAATACAAGAATAAAGCAAGCATCAGCATTTGCGCAGTTAGAACAAATATATAACAAAACAAAAGCCATCTAAAATCAATTGCATCAAAAGATAAAACATGCGAGTACATGACAGAAAATAGAATCATTGTCAGATTGTCATTATCAAAATTGTCTTTGTGAAAACTTGGAATTCAATATTCATCAGGTCATACTAAGAAAATATATTAAACCTATAAAACATTGAAAGATAATTCACTAACCTTGACCATTCCAGTTCCATTATCACAGACAAGAGGTTGAATATCCTCATCCGCCATCTCTTATTAGCCTGAACAAGGAAAGGGGATTATAGTTAGATGAAAACTTTTTTCCAAGAAACCAAAAAATTTGAAGAAAAACACGAACATTTTTTTTTCTTGACTTGAAAATTATTAAGATCAACCCACTACAAAAACGAGTATCAAACTCAACATGAAATTTGTTGCATTGTTAACTGTATCACACCAAATATGAATAATTTATAATAGTATTTTAACTCCTTAGATGTTAAAACTTTGTCTCTGTAAAAAGGAGGGCAAAGACATGGTCTGTATGTCATCTGCACAAGGCACTAGTGAAATGTAGTTCATAAATGTTCACAATTTTTACTCTCCATGGCAGGTAAATTCCTAAAATCATAAAGCCCCAATAAAAGTCAAACCAAACATCAAACAGTAACTCCAGTTCTGATAATATCAATCAATCATTAAAGAAATCAAAGCATAAAATTGAAACTACAAAAGAATTAAACACATATTACACCACAATCTATTAATGAGCATATACCAAATTCTATAGAATCCAAGGTTCTCAAGCAAACACCAATCCAAACTTCATCAAAGATCTAGATGAATGGGACATGTATATCAACTTGAGGCATGAGGAAACCACAATAAATTTCAAATTAAAACTGTAATAAGCAAGCCCAACAGAAATCACAATAGACTAATAAAGCCAGAACTTTAGGCAGATCTAAATCAGAAAAACATAAACAAAGTTGACCATTTGACACTCAACCAACACTCCACAAGAAATAAAAACAAGGGATATGATTAGATACCCAAAAATATTCAGACATAAATAAGCAAAGATATAGATCAAAAAGCAATCAAAAAACAGATGAAAGAAACAAACCTTGTTTATGCAAAAGGCTGAGCTTCACTGTGACTTTCGAAAATAGAGAAATTGACAATTTTTTTGACAGAGAAGCCGTAACTTAAAAGACACGATGGAGTAATGTCAGCTGCGGCTTTAATATATAGTAGAAATAAGAGTGAAATGCAGATGAAATTCAGCCCAAATTCAGTTTAGCCCTGTTTGGCTGCTGAGAAAAATAAATAAAAAAATAAATTTATTCTAAAAAGGTGTTCACCATGCACTATTCAATGAGGAAGAGAAAGGAAATGAGCTGGGAAAAGGAATCTTACGCTTTTGAGGTGTTTTGCTGAATTTCGGAATCCAAACAAAGCCTTACGTAGCAGTCCAAATTCCACCATGGAGTCTTTGCCAGGTGATGATGCGGACGTTCAGAAGACTTATGGGGTTGATGCCAGGCCAGCAGGGCTGGCTACAGCCTACACTTAGGCTGGGCGGTGAGTCGAAGTCGTGCCCTTTGGCCTCCATGAATTGTCTAGCAATGTCGGCTTCAGCATTGGCTGGCAATGGCCCCCACTTTTTTGCGTTGTAATTATAATTAGGTTTTAGTTTTGCTAAACCGTTTATTAAGTATTAAAAAATTATATTTTTCTTTTAAGATTTTACGATCAGATAACTTTGAATCAGTTTGAATAAAACTCAAAATTAATATTTTTTTGGATGATTTTATACTTATAATCTTTAAATCAGTCTGATATATTTTAAAAAATTAATTTTCTTACTGTTTCTTATTTTAAAATCTCAATTCAAAATTTTTAAATGTAAAATTAAATTTATTTTATTATTATTATTTGTATTTATCAAATTATCGAATTTATCGAATATGAATGTAATAGGCTATAATAAAATCACAACAATATTAATCTGTTTTATGAAAGTTACCATGTGGGCTTTCTTTGTGGTCTCATTTTCCAGCCCAAGAACTAACGGACTATTTTGTTGACCCAAATGGATAAAGCCCAAACATTCTGGTCCAAACCAGGCACGTGGTGCGTAGTACGCACAGCGATGACGCTCACGTTTGTTTATACTCGGTTTCCGCACGAAAGTCCCAGCCCGAGTAGTCGGAGCTGAGATTTCGTGCTCTTCTGGTACTCTTGAATTTCAATTTGGTTCATTTTCTTCTCTATTAACACTTATTATCTTTTGATCTTATTTGATGCAGATGGATCTGTTTTTTTCTTTCGTTGACTGATCAGAACTTTTCCTTCAATTATTTTTACTGATCTGTAAATCTAGGGTTTCGGGTTTAATAGATTTCATATTTTCCTTTTTTTTCCCCAAATGAGAAATTTCAGTATTTCATTTTCCGTTTAGGGTTTTGGAAATTTACTCGATTGCCGAGTTTCAGTTTTTGAGATTGTTGACTTTGTAACTAATGTGCTTTTTCTTTTTTATTGTTGTTTGCTAGTTAGGTGATCTCGAAAACTCTTCACCGCTGAGTTATTGACGTCGTTTGCTATGTAAGCTTTAAACATGTATCTTATATCTGTCTGATCATTTGCTTTCAAGTGGACTGAGTTTGATATCTATTTAAAAATTTTGTTTGTTGTGCATGATTTTGTTAGTCATTTTCTCTTTATTGGTTTCTTGTTCTTTCATATCGTTATTGAGAATAGGAAAAGATAATAAGTCTGTGCATGAAGTCTGTATGGTGCATTTGTGTATATAAGTCCGTGATTCATGTATGGTGTTGGTGGGTGGGTTGTCTGTGCAATTCCTTTCTCTAATCTAACCAATCGGAGAAGCAATGGGCGGTGCATAGGATAAGGAGTACTTTATAATGCTCAATCATCAAAATAGCTGTTTTTATAATCTAATATCAGTAGATGTTAATGTCAATTATCAGGAAATAACAGTTATATTCTGGGAATACTAGTTTCTTATAATTATTTCAATCTTCCTTTTGGTTGTAGTTGATAGTTGCTTCCTAATTACATTTTTTGATCAGTAAAAAAGTGATGTTATTTTTCCTCCAACTTGTAACTGCCCTTCAATTCCATGCCCATATCTCAATTATTTATCTGTTAAAAATATTTTAGGGCGGATGAGGAACCTGTTGATCAAAAGAAGTATCTTGAAGAGGGTTGTAAGCCTAAATGTGTGAAACAACTTCGTTCATATGAGGTTTGTAGTAAACTAGTTGTTTTGGATATTTGAGCAAGGTTTACAGAATCTCTTTTATCTTTCTTTCCATTATGAGTTTGATAATTGTTGTTAGAAGTATAAACTCATGTGATGTTATATGCTTTTATTAATGGAATTTTCATTGTGGATTGCTGATTTTTGGACTGTTCCTATTGTACTCTCTTTCTCTCTCCTTCTTTTGGGCGGTTTACTTCTTTTTTTATTAATTACTAGTGTGTTCGTTAGGAGAGTGCTTAGCAATTTTAATCTTTTGTTGACTTTTTCAAAGAGTCACTACCTCGTTGTTTTCTTAGGATTATATCTGTTTTGATTGAGTTACTTGTAGATTAATTTGTTGATTACTTTCAGTTCGGGGACTAAAAGTTTTATTCAGTATATCTTGAAGTGAAACCCACATTCCATTGCTGGCTCTGTTGATGCCAACAGACTTTTCCTCCAATACCATCTCATTTACTAATTTGCACCCAAACATCATTTCTGCTGCATGTTATGCGGTTTTCATAAATTTATCTCAGTTTGGAGAATTCCATAGAAGGGCTTATTTCCTTGTTTATTTATTTTTAAATCTGCCTTCCTATCATTTCCATCTGTTTTACTTGAAAACTTTCGGCTATTTGAACAAAAGCTTTCTTAAAAGAAAAATGAAGGAAGAAGACTATACCTTCTCAACATTTGATGATTCTATATGGATTGATTGCATGCTTTATCTTAAACCCAGCGTAACGTCATGAAAAGGTTGAGGCTAGAACTAGTTATTGAGGATATATGTGAAGTCTCTGTAATGCAAGTTGTTTTCTTCTATTGAGTCAGACCCTACTCCATATTTCACTAAAATCCAGATTAAAGCAAAATCTAACAACTTAATTGCTTGATAAAAATGATAGGTCTCAGTAACATATATATTCACTGTGCAAGGGGCATGCCTGTATTGACTGAACCATGGATTTATTTATCTTTTCTTGAGACACTTATTAATGGTTCTAAAATGCTCAAATTTATAATTGGACATGGTTTCCTCTTGAGAAACTTCTGTTTTCTTGCTTACAACATTATTCTGCTATGATTTGAATTGTGTGGCTACTTGTAACTTACTGCTTCCCTACAGGCGTGTATTAAGAGAATCCAAGGCGATGAAACTGGGCACAAGCATTGCACTGGTCAATATTTTGACTATTGGTCTTGTGTTGATAAATGTGTAAGTATTTTCATTTGCTTGGTCCCACTTTGGTTAAATTCTATACCTTTGCCTGATACTAACTTTCTGGAATGCAGGTTGCTCCACCGCTATTCTCGAAATTGAAATAACGGAGGCCAATGTTGCGTAACATCGGCATCATATCCTGCTGTTTTGCGTTCCAAAGCCAGTGATTATTTCAGAACTATCGATCTTGAACTGTAAACTTGAGATGCCTGCGTGGCTTGTCTGAGAACTGCTTATATTTTTTGTTACTGTGGAAAACTTTTAATCATTGTCAATAAATTTGGATCCTGGGAGAATTGCCGACGGCCTATGGGCAACGGTCGGATGTGACATAAAAGAATGACTGCGACATAATGAAATCCACTTAATCCCGATAAGTATAAACCTGGTTCGTGGCTGTGAATACTTTGGTCCCGCTCGTTGACCTTGCTCGATTTGGGCGAAGCTCTGGACAAAATGTTTATAATTGCAAATCAACATGGTAATTTTACTATTTTATATTTAGATGAGATACAAAATATTAAATATGTTTTTGTAGTTTTTAATACGTATAACTATTGTTTTAAAAATAACAAACAGAAGTCTTGAAATTAATATATTTTTCTAACTTGAAATCTTGCGTATGTACTTGTAATATTTGTGCCGTTATTATATAGATTTATATTTCATGTAATGTCAAGAGTATAAGTCTTATATATATACTGTTAAGTTAATTAAAACCTGTCATATTATAAATTCATAAATTTTAAAATAAAAAATTTTAAATATAAATATTATTAAATTCACTAATTAATAAGATTTTAATTTAAAAGCTAAATTTAAAATTTAAAATTTTTTATATATTTTTCATTTAAAAACACTATTTTTATTCGAATCCAATAAGGATTTAATGTTTTTGAAATTATTCATTTTAAATTTTTATTTCAGAATTAAATGTTGTGTACTGTTAAATTACTACTGGGGTTAATAATTACACGCATCTACGATTGAGAAAAAGTTTTTAATAGATTATTGTCTAAATTTTTTTTCTTAAAGAATTCTTTCATTCTAGATTTGTGAAATTTTCTAATCCACCGTTTCATTTTTTCCAAAATTTGTCAAGCTATCATTCCTTGTTCGGGTTTCTTATATTTCCTCACTAATCAAATATCACTTAATTAATAATAATTAAAACTTGAATTAACGATTATTTATTATTGATCTCTTAAAAGAATTAGATTTAAAATTTGACCAGAAAAACAAATCAAAACAAAATTCATAATTAAAACCTAAGGATCGCTTTTCTGTTAATTATTGTATCAGATGCTTTCAAAATTTTCTTTTTATTGGGAGATATAGGAGCAATTTCTACATAGATTTTGTTATTATTAGTATTAGAAAAAGGAAAAGAGCTGAGGCACCGGAGACAAAGGAAAGGTTCGTTGGCCAGTGGTGGTCGACGGGCTAGAGGCAGCACAATCAAAGAGGGCGGTAGTGGTTCATTTGCTGCAAAAAGTGTTGGAATCAAAACTTTATCTCTAAATCTAAAAAATAATTTTTTAAAATTTTTTAAAGATTTTTCGTTGCCATCAAGTAGTGGCCGATGGTGGAATGCGTTGGTCGACCAACTACCGACCCTCTTTTGTAGGTTTCATAAAGAAACCAATGGGAGAGAAGGGGATTTTTAAAAGGGGCGTGAGAGAGTGGGAGAGTGTAGAGAGAGAAAAAAACCAATCAGAAATGAGTTATTTTAGAGGGGATGTGGAGGAAAAAAAAAAGTAAGAAAGAAAAATGAAAGGAAAGAAAGAAAAAAAATTAATTATAATATTTTAGAATGAAATATATGTTTTAATCTTTATTTTTATTAACATTAGTAATATCATTTTTTAAATAACGTGTGATTTTCAAACTCATCAAAAAATTTTTAATTGATCAATTTTGAAAATATATTATCTTGATTTGACTTAAATACAAAATTATTTCCTTAATTGAAAAATAACTTGAAGATTATTCGAACGTGTTTAAGTTTATTAACATTAATTTATATTTATTCTTATGTATTTATAATATTTTTAAAATATTTTACACTTAAGCATGTGGATTTATATTGATCTTTCAGTAAAATAAAAAATTTTAATCTTACAATAAAATTTTCGACTAATAATATATTCAATATAAACTCGTATTAAGTTACATCTCTTCTTAAATAATATGAATATTGTTTTGGATACCAAGTATTTGAATTGTCAATGTTGCTGATGAATCACCATTCTCAATCACCTTATAACCAATTAAATGAAAATTGTGAACATACATAACCATGAACAAACAAAATTTTGGAGAAGGAAAAAGAAGAAGACTCAATTCCAGTAACAACTAGGGGAAAAATAACTGAAAAAAAGAATCAATCTTTGCTTGTCATGAAAAAATTAGATCATACATAAAATATTAGTAATGGTATAGACTATAGTTCTGTGGACAATCCAACCCCTTTCCAAGTGTGAAAGAATTAGATTCCTCTCATAGTCATTTTCATCTGGCAAGTGGCTATCACATCACTTCTACAGCTGAAATATGCTTATAAAACTGGGCGTGTGCCCTCCACACTCCTTCATATCCAATCACCATTTTCTTACGTTCTGATAGTTTTTTCTATACTATGTCAACCCTTGAGGAGATCAGATCCCAAAGCTCCTTCAATATTGAAGCTGCAACAAACGAGGAAAATGAAGTTGAGGTTTTTGATTATGCCAAGAGGGCACAGTGGCTTCGAGCTGCTGTGTTAGGAGCCAATGATGGGTTGCTGTCTACGGCATCTTTGATGATGGGAGTTGGTGCTGTCCGTAAAGACTCCAAAACCATGATCCTGACAGGGATTGCTGGCTTGGTTGCTGGTGCTTGTAGCATGGCGATTGGTGAGTTTGTCTCGGTTTACTCACAATATGACATTGAATTGTCTCAGATAAAGAGAGAAAAAATGAGTAAACGTGATTTTGCTGATGATTTGGAGACGAAGAAAACAAGTTTGCCTAATCCCTGGCAAGCAGCTGGTGCATCTGCGCTTGCTTTTGCAATCGGGGCTGTGATACCGTTGCTTGGTGCTGCGTTCATAAGGGACTATATGGTGAGGTTGGTGGTGGTGTTGGCTGTTGTGAGCTTGGCCCTGATAGGGTTTGGTGCGTCTGCAGCCCTGCTGGGGGGTGCACGCATGTTGAAGTCATCTTTAAGGGTGCTGGTTGGAGGATGGCTAGCCATGGGAATAACTTTTGGCCTCACCAAGCTGATTGGTCGTTCTGGACTCTAATCATGCTTGTATATTTAATTATAATAGCTTTTCCTTGCATGATCTTCTCTCCTTTTGCTTTTCACTTCATTATTATTTTCTTTTTAGTGTTTCCTCTAAATTATTACTTAAATTATTTTTAAAGTGATCGATGAATTTGCCTGGTTTCCCTGTCATATATCACACCAATATTAGCAGCCTCCAGAAATAACAAGCAAGTAAATCCGTGTATGATTGAAAAACCAAACATGTATAGGTTTTGGGTTTTCGTTCACCAAATGATAGAAAACAGCCTATTACAAGGAATAAAATAAGGTCGGGAAAATGGAATTTGTTTCCTCAATTCCTGGCAGAAAAGGAGGCGTGCCATAGTAATGATCATGTGTTATTTTCGTTTGTCACTAGCAGCATGAAAGATGAACAAAAAAACATCCACGGATGTTAAATATCATGATTTAATCTAACGGTTATTAATTTTTTTTAAAAGATTAAGTTGTTCGATTCCATACGTCTTCTTATACCTCCATATGAATCAATAAAAAAAATCTACAACAAAAAAAATATTTTATGAATTCATTAGATTTGATCAAACTATTGTTTGAATCAATCCAAAGAAAAAATATTCAATGCCCATAGTTAAATTCAATGTAGCTAACTGTAAGGATTTACTGGGGCAGGAAAAACATAAAAATATATCAAAATAAGTATTATATTAACACAAGTTGTATATCAAGATAACTACTATATTGTCAGCATAATTATTTCTTTTGAATATTATTATCAAGTGAAGAAAATAACCTGAATTTGCCTTTTGATGATTCACTGGTTTCTTTTGTAGAAAGCATCTATTAAAGAGGAATTACATTATATGGAATAATCAATGAGGTAAAGAAAAATCTAACCTAAAGAAATGGAATAAAGGAACTAAGTAGGGAGGAGTCCCATTTTTTTTAGTCATTACCAATTATTATTCTGATTAAAGCAAGTACAACACAAAATCCTCTTCATATATAGGGTGTTGTAAGAGACAAGATGGTGGGAATTAGTCTTAACAATTGCAAAAGAAGGATTTTCTTGGAATAATCAAACAAATGAAATCAGAATTCATGGGTCTAATTAATTTACGCAACACACAATTATTTTTAAAAAATAACATCAAATGAATTTAAAGTTGATATTGTACTACTTACAATATTTTCTATCTTTTTCGAATTACAAAATGCAAATATTTAATATGTATTAGTGATGTGTTTTAAGATGGTTAAAACAAAAGTTATTTATATTTATAAATAAATGATGTATGGGTAAGTAGATAACTATAGACTAAATTATTGAATTATAATTCATTTAATATATACCCTTTTTCTTATTTTATTCATAAATTTTACTTAATCTTTGCTTTTTATTTTTATGAGTCAATTCATTTTTATTTTTAATGATAGATTGATAGTTCAATCTTAAAATGTTATTTTCTAAGTAAAAAAAAAAAAAATTAAATGTTGATGAACTTTTAGAATAGTTTGTGAAATTTGTTATTATTAATATTTATATTTTCATTTATCTTACATTATATATGTTTTTATGATTATTTTAATGTTTACTATTATTACAAGAGATATTTATTAAAGAGACCTAAACACTGTTCCTTTGTCAAGTTGAAGTCATGCTTTGGTTGACTTGAATCAACTGGCTATCTGCGGGGTTGGAGTTACGGCAAAGACTGCGGTTTCTCACTTGTTTAGCAATCAGTGGTCAACCGTAAAGGGCATCAAAATCTTGAGAGAATCGAAAACCAAAGCTCTCAGACTTTTTCATGGGAATAACTAAGCTTACACTAGCAATCCTCAAAAACACCAAAAATCCAAAGTTAGCATGGCAACTCTTCAAGCGCATTCAATCTTCACCCACTAATCCTTCCTTTCTTTCTTCAGTACCCACCATTGCCCGTATCCTTATTCGTTCCAAAATGCTCCCTGAAATCGACCATCTTCACCTCCTCCTCTTATCCCAAGAAAATTCCCTTTGTTCGCTCATTTCCCTTGTCAATCTCTTAGCTAAATCTGGTTTCTTTGATAAAGCCTTTTCCCAATTCCAATCCATCAGAACAAAGTTCCCACAAAACCCGCCTTCCATTTGTCTGTACAATGTTCTCTTTGAATGTTGTATTAGAGAAAGACGTTCAGATTGTGTGCTTTGGTTGTATAAAGATATGGTCATTGCTGGTGTTTCTCCACAGACTTATACTTTTAATCTTTTGATTTGTGGGTTGTGTGATTTGGGTCATTTGGAGGACGCGAGAGAGTTGTTTGATAAAATGTCTGGGAAAGGTTGCCTGCCGAATGAGTTTAGTTTCGGTATTTTGATCCGTGGATATTGTAGATTTGGCCTTGCTAACAAAGGGTTGGAGCTGTTAGATGAGATGAGGAGATTCAGGATTTTTCCAAATAGAGTTGTGTATAATACATTGATTTCTAGTTTTTGTAAGGAAGGTAAAACTGATGATGCTGAAAAATTGGTAGAAAGAATGAGAGAGGACGGTTTGTTTCCAGATGTCGTGACATTCAATTCTAGAATATCGGCTCTTTGTAGAGCAGGTAAAATTCTTGAAGCATCAAGGATTTTTAGGGACATGCAAATAGATGAAGAATTGGGGTTACCTCGGCCAAATTTTATAACCTATAATCTAATGCTTGAGGGGTTTTGTATGCAAGGGATGCTGGAGGAAGCTAAAACCTTGGTCGAGTCTATGGAGAAAAATGGTGATTTGATGAATTTAGAGAGTTATAATATTTGGTTGTCGGGGTTGCTAAGAAATGCAAAGTTAGTAGAGGCTCAATTAGTGCTTAAAGACATGGTAAATAACGGTGTAGAACCTAATATTTACTCTTATAACATTGTGATTGATGGTCTATGCAAGAATGGGATGCTTTCTGATGCAAGAATGGTGATGGGTTTTATTATAAGGAGTGGTCTTTCTCCTGATACAGTAACTTATAGCACTTTACTGCGTGGCTACTGTCGTAAAGGGAAGTTATATGAAGCCAATAATATTCTACAAGAGATGATGAGAAATGGCTGTGTCCCTAATACTTACACTTGCAATATTTTGCTGCATAGCCTATGGAAAGAGGATAAAATATCAGAGGCAGAAGAGTTGTTGCAAAAGATGAACGAAAAAGGTTATGGTGTGGATGCTGTGACATGCAATATTCTAATTGGTGGCTTGTGTAAAAGTGGGAAATTGGACAAAGCTATGGAAATTGCAAATGAGATGTGGACACATGGAAGTGCTGCTCTAGGTAACCTAGGAAACTCATTTATTAGCCTAGTTGATGATGTTAACAGTAGCAAGAGATGTATTCCTGACTTAGTTACATATTCAATCATAATTAGTGCTCTATGCAAGGCTGGGAGGATAGATGAAGCTAAAAGGAAATTCAAAGAGATGACGGGTAAAAACTTGCAACCAGATTCAGTTATTTTTGATACTTTCATCCATTATTTCTGTCAAGAAGGAAAGATCTCATCTGCATTTCGAGTGCTTAAGGACATGGAGAAAAAAGGATGTAATAAGAGCATACAAACTTATAATTCACTGATACTTGGCTTAGGAAGTAAAAATCAAATATTTGAAATTTATGGACTTGTGGATGAGATGAGAGAAAGAGGGATTACTCCTAGTGTTTGCACATACAATAATATTATTTGGTCTCTTTGCAAAAATGGGAAAATCCAAGACACGACTTCTATCTTGGATGAAATGCTGCAAATGGGTATAAACCCTAATATTTCTTCCTTCAGGATGTTAATAGAAGCTTTCTGTAAGGAATGTGATTTTGGAGTAGCGAAGGAGTTATTTGAGATTGCTCTTAGTATATGTGGCCACAAGGAAGCCTTTTATAGTTTAATGTTCAATGAGTTGCTTGTTGGAGGGCAAATGTCAGAAGCTAAAGTGATCTTTGAAGCTGCATTAGATAGATCATTTCATCTGGGCAGCTTCCTTTATAAGGATCTCATTGAAAAACTTTGTAAAGACGGGAAGTTAGAGGAAGCTAGTGGTATTTTACGTAAGTTGATTATCAAAGGATATAAATTTGATCCTGCATCATTCATGCCGGTGGTTGATGATTTGGGTAAAAGAGGAAATAAGCATGAGGCTGATGAACTTGCAGAGAAGATGTTGGAGATGGCATCAGATGGTAGAGTGGCAAATAAGATATATCGAAATGCTAGGGAATCAATCCATAGAAAAGAAACAAAGTACGGAGATGACTGGCAAACAATAGTGCACAGGTATGACTGATGTAGTATTTCTGTCTATGTTCTTTTCTTCTTTGGCTTGGTTGATCTTTGGATGTTTGGTGCCAATTGCTAAACATAGACAGCAGTGAACTATAGTCTTTCCTCAAAAATGAAAAAGTATAAAAAATTCATTTTCAAATAAAATTGTATATATAATGTCATGGTTTAAGTTTGAGCATTCTGAAGCAGTCATGAACATATTTGCTTTCGTAATTTTTATCAAGCACCTTTTATGTATTCTGGTATAGGAATATTCAGCTGCCAGTAAAACTGGAGCTGTCCAGCACTCCAATATTTTGATATATTTGTACTTATAATGATCTTTGTCTAGTAATCAATCATATTCTATCATGATTTTGATTAGTGCAGTATTGCCCTCCATATATTATTTGGTGTACTTGACAATTGACATAGCTTCTATTTAATATTCTTTTACAGAGATGATGGCAGTGGAATTGCTTTGAAAGCTCTTAAGCGAGTACAGAAAGGCTGGGGTCAGGGAAGTATGTTAAGTTTGCAGCCCCAGAAAAATGAGTTTCTTGATTACCGGTGAAGCTGGTGGTTAAATTCCCATTTATCTGAAGATAGTTTTAAAGGCTGCTAATAATTAACTTGGGTTTTATTTGTTACTCATGGAGGATTTGCTAGGCAGTACTCACGCAAAATAATTCATATTGATTTTGCTGCCTTCAGAAGTGAGGAATTCGGGCTGATGATGTGGAGTAAGTTGTGATTGCCGACTTATTTCAGTGAATTGTCTGTGCTTGTGAAGTTTTTTTCTGCTGCAAAAAATTTTCAGTGACACCTAATTGCTGCCTCTTTTTTTATTTTTGAAGATGGATAGCAATTTGCCAAGCTCGATGAAGCATTTTTTTTCTTGCTCAAAACTAGAATTGTTTTTGCCAAGCTTCCTTATCCATTATATATGTTTCTTACTTCCTGATGCCCTGATGTTCTCTCTACGAGGCTCAAGTTTATAGGTAAAGCTCTTGAAGCATGTTACTAATTGCATGAATATTTTTTCATATTCATTATGTCAAGCATGGTGATTTTTGTTGCAATCTTACCATGACTGCAATCCAAAGAAAAAAGAAGAAAAAAATTATATACTTTTTTAATTTCCCACCTTTTTGTTGTTTGCAGCCTACCAGGAATGTGTTCATTTCAGAATCTAGATTGGATAGTCTCATCCTTTTTCTTCTTCGCCAATAGTATGCTAATTTTTTAGGAAGGTTTTCCTTTCTTTCTTTTTTTTTTTTTTTTTTGAGAGAGATTTTATAATGTAGTACTATACTGGATAGAGTTTCATACTTTAAGTTTAGCATTTGATTTAGGGATTTGTACAGTGTACTATCAAACTGGAAGTGAACCTGGTTTTAGTATGTTAGTGCCTAAAACAGAAATTCAATGTAAACATGTAAGATTATTGTAAATAAATCAGAAATCTTAGTGTCACATGACTTTTACTTATGATTTTTCTCAAGGAGTGCAGTTTAATAAAGTTTCTGGTGCGGATATGTTTCCTTGAGCAAGTTCTTTTTTCCCTTTAGATATTATACTTTCAATCCCTTACTCCGCTAATCACTCATCCAAACTTAGTACAAATAGTATGTCACATACAAGGAACACACACATATAAGGGTTTATATGATACCCTGTCTGTGTATAAATCTTATAAACTGTTATTGAATAATATCATGATATCTCATTCATTAGTAAATTTAAAAATATTTATTGTTTAAAAAAAAAATTCATTTTAAAATTTATGAATTATTAATGAAATAACTGGTTATGATTCATTGACACAAGTATCAATTATAAAAACTATATATAAAGTATTACTTTCAGCAAATTTGCATTGTATTTTATGGCACAGATTGGTAGTCTGTATAGATCTCCAATGCTCGCGTTTATCTACTTTTCATGGTTCTTTTACATTAGTGCAGATTGTGATGTTGGATCAACTGTGGTTCTTGTTATCAAATTATTCAGGTTTAGAGTCAAACTAAGAAAACCAAAACTGCCCATAACAAGCCTTTCCAGATGGAAAAACCTCTAGGTTCCTAACAAGCTACTGATTTCTTCTGTAATTCCCTTTTTTTTTTCTTTCTTCCCATTGTATGTGAGTCTTATCTATGATCTTTTTCAGAATGTTCATGCTTGCGATTCTGCTCAAAACTGTAAGTATGTCAGCATGCGATTATATGTTCTCACATCAAATTCTGCATAGCAGCATATGCCAGGATACATACTCATTGAAAAAGAAAATTTTCTATCTTATTACAATCTTTGAACTTATCAGGTTCTACAAATTTGATTTGATAAATTAAAGAATTAAGCAGATAAATTTGAAAATGTTATTGAACATTTTAATTTCGTTCTTATTTGGATATATAAATGCACTGTCAAATTTCAGGTATACAGAATGATTCTAATCCTAGATTACAAGTCATATACAACTTCAGCAAAGATGCCAGATGAAAGAATTCAAGTTTTCTTCAGAGACCTAACGTCAAATCCAAAGCTAGGCCTGAATAGTAAGAAGATGAATCATTTTCAACAGGGGCAGGTAAATTCAGGTCCAAACAGCAATCTTGCCTTGTTGCCAAAAGGTTTAGCCCTTGGTTCAGTGATCTCTCATCCTCTTTCTCCCAATGGCACCTCATATGCCCACCCAAGGCTTGACCACTAGAGAACACCCTCAAGCAAATGCTGCACTTGTGCCCCAAAACCATCATCAACTTGCTATTGTCTTCCACATTTTCTTTCACTAAGCCTTCACCATGGCCGTGCTGATCCTCAACCTCGTAGCCTTCACTTCTTGTTATTGCGAAACAACCCTTAACGTTCTTGTGACTAGCCTTGTGGCCCCCCAATGCTTGGCGTGACCCGAAAACCTTCTTGCAACTTGAGCATTCGAACTGGAAATTTGCACCCAAACTTGCACCCAAAGCATCATTTTCTTGAACCCCAGGTTGATAATGTGTATCACATTCGCTCTCACTAGCAGCGGCAGCACCATTTGCCAGCATCAACAAGGATGCAGCAATCTCATGATCCTCCACAGTCATCAAGGTGTCGACATTATTCATCTGCTTAACAGGCGAAACAGGCCGGCGATAATTTGGAGGAGGGTTAATTCCACGCCACTGTCGCTCAGGGTGACATCGCATATGTCCGAAAAGTGCTTTCCATGACCAAAACTTCCTGCCACATTCACTACAAGGCATTGTAATCTTTGGTGCAGCAGGGTCAGGTTTTTTGGCACATTTAGGCCTGGAAACGGTGCTAGAACAAGTTGGGAATTGACCAGCATCAATCTTTATCAATTTGGACCGTTTCTTGCGGTTATTTGGATCATAATTCACAGCATGGCTTGACGAAGAAGGCAAGACAGGCAAGTCGGGGATGTTGTGTTGAGTAAGAGAAGTGAATTGAAACCCGGGATCAGAATCAATGTTTTCGTTCATTTTCAGAAAAAGATAGCAGAAAGACAATGAAGAGTTGAAAGAGGTAAAAAGTGTGAAAATGGTGGATGTCTTGCTTATATGTAGGAGTGTTGGCAGTTACCAGATTATGGGACAGGGAAGTTCCGAACTGGGCGGTTTTGTTTTTTCAGTTGGATGTTGGAAGCATGGGGTAGTTACTTTGGCCTTAGCCATTACTGCGGGTTATGCTTCAGTGCATTAACCGAGCATTAAATCCGACGTGCATTCTCTTTATAGGGTAGCCTATGAGCATGCGACATTGCTCATGGATAAAAGCTTAATGATTCAGTGCTTGAATGCTATTTATAAAGGGAATCAAAACACAATTAACACACACACACATATATATATATATATATATATATATATATATATATATATATATATATCATATAATATGATTGTCAAATGTTCTTTGTAAAAATTATTTCATTTTGATGAACAAAACTTGTATTTATATTGGCCTGTTGAACCCGAAAATTAATGATTTCGCTAAGAATCTAATTAATACTGTTGATAAGATTTTTTTTTTAATTAAAAATATACATTACATGAGAGCTTTTAGTTATAATCAAATATTAGCATTCGTAAAATCACTAAAATCAATCAAACAAATCAATGAATAATCGATACAACTCGTACAGTGAGATTCGAACTATGAATTTCCTTGCCTCGGTAACGTCCTTAAAACCATCACTATTATTAATAAGATTAAGGCTTGGCTTCCGATAGGTGCTTTTGAGAGGTGATCGTTTGACTTACAGTTCCTTCAAGCTCAGTATTATTATGCTTTTAGGATGCTAATCTAATCTAATCTAGCATTTTCCCTTGTTCTGTTGTTCATTGTCTTTCAATCCTCCCTTCTGCTCTCGTACGTTGAAGCATTAGTATTTTAGTATTTGCAGATGAGTAAGTTTCTGTAAGAAAAAGAAACATGTAAGTCGAAAATTGTACAGGTTACATGGTTGTTGACTTTGCTAGTCTGAGCTGATGGCATGGCACTAGCTAGAGAAAATCCCATAAATTCAGCCCAACTGAACAATTTCAGCCTCAACTTCTTAAATTCAATACAATCGCTTGAGTAGAACATTCAGCATACTTAATCACAAAAATTAGGTAGATAAGATGCTAATTTAACAGGAAAGACTGGCTTTAGTACCAGCCATTTAAAGGATCATTTCGGTACTACATTATGACAGTACTATTTGAATTTGATACTGTACATAGCTTTTGCTAGGAAAATACACACAAGATATTCCGAGTAGATAACTACAGTACCAGATAGCAAGCACACAGATGATCACTGCAGAAAAACTAGGCAAAAGGAAGAACTGAACAAATTTGCGTGCTCACCCTCTATGGATGGGTTACAACTTACAACACTCACTACCTCGCACCTGATGCCTTTTATCTGTATGATCTGGTTGACAAGAGGGATCTTTAGCCATCTTCATAGTTTTTCCCAGTACATTTAAAACGGCAACATGCTGCAACTCTTTTGCTGTAACAGGGAGAGAGAGATTAGATTATATCAGATCCCTGCAGTGCAAAAATAGTAAAAGATGCTTAAGGATCATATAGCATGAATGCCGGTACTTCCATGCCTTCGTAAATAATGGCAGCTAACAAAGATTATGGACCTCAAACCAGTTCCCAGTTACAACTGCTTTGTTTGCTACAAAGATATGATAACAAAATAAGATGTATTGAATCTGGTAAATCACCAACTAGGTGCGCAAACACACATGCACACACAGACACATTACCTTCCTCCAGTGAGAGCTGAATTGATCTTTTTTCCAGATCAATAGCATGTCTGCTGAGTTCAACTGCAGAAAGAGATCGAAGAACTGACAAGATAACATAAATAAATATGCAGATCAGTATTATAAGAATTTCACAATTGAATAGAATACAGTAACACTATCATCAAAGCTCATGGACATACTCTGGATATAATCTTCTTGATTGGATTGGTCCAACTTTTTCAATAGCAACTGCAATTGATAATACCGCTCTTCCCAATGAAGTTTTTGAGTTCCCACTGGACTATCTATCAAAGGAGCAGCAGAAACAACTGGATGTTGATTGGATTCTGAGGATGCTAATCTCATAGCAGACTTTCCAAGAGGTAAAGGTACAGAAGGTTTAGCAACTGAACTTGTCAAGGAAGCCATTGGGAGTGGTGAAAATGCTGGAAAACAAGAAACTTTTGGCTCCTTTATTTGGGATTTTTGTTGGCTAATTTCCTCCATTTGACCAACTTGCCTGAGCTGTTGCCAATTACTTGTGCTGGGAGAGTCAAAAGCACCGCTTTTGCCTAATTCTGCTTCAGATTTTCTACGGACATAGACAAGATGCCCATTTGCAGTACTATTGCTTGGAGATTGGCAGTGTGAGGGGCTCACAGGGCATTCAGGGGATGGTCTCTTAGTTCCAGAAACCTTAATAGGATCAATAACAGGTCCTCCATCCTTAGAAAACGGGGAGTTTCCTGTGGAGTTGGGCACAATTCTATTTTCGTTCTGTAGATCTCTCAGTGGTTTCTTCTTTGCACCAACTGAAGGCAGCTTATCACAAGTGGGCAAGTTATTTTCTGGATTACGCAGTCCATATTCACTGAAATTAGAGTCTATTGTTTGTTGAACCATCTGATTATGTTTGATTCTGGTAAAGGTAATAAGAAGACCATGGTCATGATAATGGAATCCAAAAACTTATCACACTGTTCTTAAATTAAATAAGGAAAAAGGGCTTGTTGGAGATATAATTTCTGCAACCTGAATGAATAAATATAGCTTTGAGGAATCTACATATTGCTTGATTAGTAAGAGACCAGACCGTCGAATAAATGATTCTAGCTTTTGGCTTAAACTGAATATACTATTAAGTAAATTTAGCGACCTAAAGCTGTAATATAGATCACTCAGGGAAATTGATCAGATCCATAAACGCAAAACCAAGCAGACCATGGCATCAATACTTGCAACAGGCAAATCATTAAGCAGAAGGTAATGAAAATACACTGATTGATTTTTATTTTTGTCAACCATTTCTCATGACAAACATGATATAGTAAGTTCAAGCATATTCTCTCTAATTAATATTAATAAAAGCCCCATTGTTCCTTTTCACATTACACATTATTTCTCATTAGAGGGGAGAAAATAAAAAGTAATTGATCAAAAGAGATTACCTTGTAGAAATTAAATTTTTTAGCAAACAATAACAAGGTACCATCCTCACCTCTCCGTCAAATTTGAACTAGTTTTATCCGATTATGGCAATATGATTTGCAATTACTGCATCTTAAAACGTTTAACAACCACCTTAAACAGAAGGTGTGACTAGGGTGTATTGTGGAATCAAATTAAAAAATGGAACTTATATTATATCATTTGAGAATAATGTTTATACTAAAATACATTTACAAAATGAATCAACAAATTTGAAATCTGTATTTTTTTTCAATTCCGAAAAAAGAAAACTATAGATCTCCAATGAGCTTGAAATTCATCAAACACCTCTAGCTATATTATGAAGCAGTGAATGCAATGTAAACGGACACATACATTCTCCATGCATGTAGGTTTAATTTTCATTTCACAGCAACAAGCAACAAACTTGATATTACAAAATGTAACGCAATTAGGTTATTTTCAGTCATATTGAACAAGGAATACTTTAACTCAATAAATGGCAGAATTGAAGATTACATCTAAAGGCATAACTTAACTAAAAGCATAACAAAAACAGAAAGAATAAAAAATACACACAAGCATATAAAGACTAACAGCTGCACTCTTTCACTTTTTCTTATTCTATCAACAATACACATGACAAATTGCAAACATGTAAAGAACCAGTGTCCAGGATGTTTCATTTAACACAAATTAAACAACTTTTGGAGCCAAGGGTTCTGTAAAATGCATTGAAATAACAATACCCATTGAATCAAAATGCAAAAATTTGCACAAAAATCGAAATACTTATGCAATGCTATCAAAGTTGATCACATTCTGAACATTCAAAACGACCTAACAAATAAAAGAACAAGCAACGATTAAGGAAAGTGAAATGCTATAAATGAGAAATATGAAGAAAACCTTGAATTAAAACAGAGCCAGAGAAGACATTTACCTTAGCTCATTGAGAACGCAGAGGAAGAGAGGAAAGGAGAGAAAGAACGATCGGGTTTCAAAAGCAAGGAAATTTGCCTCTAACGGAGTTGTTCAATTTACCGTTTAGTCCTTTTGTTCTTTTTAACTTTCTTAGTTTCTTTGACGAGTTTTGGGAAAATTTCAACATGACACCCTAATCTTTAGAGAATTTATTGAATTTCCCCAACTCTTTTACGTTGGTTTTTGGCCTTTTTCACTTTTTTTTTTGGTAACAATTGTCACTAACTTAACAAAAAATTTAAATCAATAATTTTTTTTATCAGTGATTAAAAAAATTATAATATTTCGTAATTATAATATATAAATATTTTTTTGTTCGATTAAAAAATTATGATATATTATAAAATTTTAAAAATTCTGATATATCATAAAATTTGATTTCAAATTCCTGATTGAATGGTAAAAAGAACAAACTACGCAAGTCCTAAGTTTACCTTGCTTGAAGAACAAAACATTGGAGAAAAAGAAGAAAATTTGCAATTCTATTCTTTCTTTAAGTCCTATTCTCTTTAAATGTAGAATAATTGGCTTAGTTTGTTGAGGAAGAAAACTACTACAAATGAAGTTCTTCAGGAGTTCTCTATATTAAGAAACAAGAATCGTCTGGCCATCTAGGAGTTAGAAGAGTTTCCTCTGGTTATCCTGTTTTGGACTTTTTCAAGTAGGCAAAGGTTGTGCAAGTTCACATTTCCTCAACAGGACTGTGACTTCTGAATTGAAGCCAAAACAAAGTAAATCTTCTTATCTTGCAGACTTGCACTTCAATGCATGCTTCGATAGGCAATTTCATCGACTTCATACTCAATGTAAGAGTAAAATTTCCAGAAAGAATCCACAGAGAATTGAAAAGCAATGGAGAACAGAAATCACAATGCCAGAAGCATCCTCTTAAGTTCTTCAAATTAGAAAAAAGCAATAATCCAAAGTGTATGTACATAAGCAAGTGTGCGGGCGAAAGATGGAATGATCCAAGTATGCATAAACCTATATCGACAAGTTCTCGGGTATATCATCGTGTTTACCTGCTTATTAAACACGCCCAAAAAAGGAATCAGATTGCATGCCCATAATCTGTGGTTTGCTAAGGCACCAGGCCAAATCAACTAATCTTACATGTCTTACATGAGAGTTCTTGGTCAAATTTAAAAGCATGAAATTTTGAGGAATTACTGCCCGGGATTTCCCAGAAGTCTCTCGACCGCGGCATGGACATTTCCAGCAGTAGCGCGTAGTGCTCTGATATTCTCTTGTGTATCGTAGAAACCCATTTCTTGGAGTTGTGATAATTGTGTAGCATACAGTTCTTCAGGGGGAACTGGAAAAACAATGAACATGACATTAGTATTGACCTAAACGCGTAGCAAAGCGAAGTCTTCATAAAGAAATAAGAATGCTAACCATTAGGTTGGTTGGGAACACTCAGACTGCCAGCACCTAGACCACCAAACATATTCATCAACAACTCCAGACCGGCGGTACCTGTACCTGTACCTGGTGCCCCTGAAAATGCAATTGAACAAAATGAAGTGTAAAACATAAGGATAGACGAAATAATTGCAGCTAAAGGAAGGTAGCAAAGCAAACTAGAGAGTTTAATGTTAGAGAGAGCCCTTGACTGTTCAAGGAAGTATTCTTCATGCCCTTTGTAGAGAAAATCCAAAACTACACTTTGGACTTGTTTGGTTCAGTACCTGTAGTAGCATCGGTCTGTGCTGAATCCCTGTAAGAAGGCAAAATGTGGTGAAAAAAAGGCAGTGATAAACAATCGAGGCATGAATGCTAAAGGCATGCTTAATTTCCTTTTGTATTCTTAGGGCCAAATTAACATATAAAAATAAAAAACAGAGAGAACTTGATTCTATTTTTTAAATCCCTCAAATGATCCAAGCTAAACCAATTATTTAGAAATAATTATCTAATACTGTTCCATAAGGTAGGGAAATCAATCATGAAACCAGAAATATTCACTTTAGAAAGCAATTCTGACATATGTAACAGTAGCATGCACAAGTCTTAGTAAAACTTCAAAAGCAAGAGTAATTGAGGTTTTTGTTACCAATGGAATAGACAAAGGTAGGTACAAGCACTTACTGGGTTGATTGCTGTCGGTTGAGCTGAGACAGAAGCGACTGCTGTAAAGCTAGCATTTGCTGCAGGAAATATAAGAAAACAAGGGAAAAGTGAACATAGGTGACTTTACTGTCAAAACAGCACTTAAAAACATCAAATACTCTGATATTATCCAGAGGGGTAGCCTTAACATGCCTACAAGGCAATATCAGCTGGGGTGACCTTAAATAAAAGAAAGATACAAAGCCATAAGTCATGCAGGCATTTATCAGGAGAGAAGTCGGAGATGAATTGGGCATAGAATAAACCTGCATTGTCTCAGGGGAAAACATCTGACGAAGAACTTCTGGGTTTTGCATCATTTCTCTCAATTGAGGATTCAAATCAAACATACCCCGTAGTTGGGGGTTGAGATTCATAATCTAAAAAGTAAAAAGAGATTCTTAACAAAATGGACATAAGAAAATGACAATCTCTAGAAGAAGGATTCTTCAAAGTACCTGATTCATATATTGGGGATTAGTCGCTATGCTCTGCATCATCTGTGATATAGCTGGGTTTTGCAACAATTGAGTCAACTGAGAAGCATCTGGCATTCCATTCAATATGGGCGGCATATCTGGTAGACCAAGGCCTCCCAGACTGCCAATACCTGGTGTCCTGGCATCCCCAGCAGGATTTGACCTTGCAGTAGTAGAATTGGTCTGGGTCCCCCCTGACAATTCGCAGCACAGAGAAATGCATCAAGAAATCAGGATTTAAAACACAGATGCAACAGTAGTAAACTGCAATTAAAGACAACAAGTGATTTAGATGTTTCAGCTCACTCTATATTACCTTTCATACTGCAACTGTGGTAAAACAGTGTAGGACACAACAGTTTAACTTACCATACATTTTTTTCCTAAATTTGAAGGAATCCCTCATTTAAATTGGAAAACGTCAAAACAAAAGATAAAAGTAATTCATAATCATGCAACACTAGCTATGATTAGATGAGTCTCAAACAAATCATTAATCCCACAACTGAACAAACTTAGTATAATATCCCACTTTAAATATTTCAGATATTCTAGTTCTTTCAATGTCAGTTTCATCCAGCAACTTACGTAAGAAATTGTGGTACACATCACCTTAGCTTACTGTACAAATTTTCTAAATAAGAAGAATCCCTCGTCCATATTGCAAAATGTCAGACGAAAAGATAACAATTCATAAGCACACAACATTAAACAAGTACCACAAACTATAATTACATGAATCTCAATCAAATCATTCACCCCACAACTAAATAAACACAGTATAATGTTTTATTTTAAACATTGATCAAGTCCACATAATCAAAATTACTCAGACCATCAGCTTTCAAGATCAGGCTTCTTTCGGCAAACACATAATTTTTCTTGTCAATCAAGCATTTTGGATTCTAGTCTACCTTTCTTCTCTACAATAGGAATAGCACGTGCATAAAATTAAACAAAAAAAAAGGCACATTGGGCTAAAGTGTACGGCTAGACAGAAAAGATGCTTTAACGAAGTTCAGAAGGCTGAAACTTACCACCAGCAACAGTGTTGCTCCAAGGGTTAGGAAGAGGATTTGTATTTGGGGAAGCTTGTCCCTGAGCGGTTTCAGAACCAGTTGTAGAAGTGTTGTTAGGGGAGTCCCTAGCTTGAAAACCACCTTGATTGCCTAATAAAGCTGCAAATGGGTTGGAAACAGGACTATTTCCATTATTTCCAGCCAGAGTTGTAGCATTCAGAAATGGCTCCTGAACATTTTCATACATACGCCTAAGCATGTTAAATCCCTCAGGAGAGGATTCAATATTACTCATAGCCCTGTCAGTGTTTCGCATCATTTCACGCATGAGTTCAGGGTTTCTTGCAGCTTCTAATGTCTGCCGAAGAATGCTAGGATCATTAAGTATATGCCCAAGCTCTGGATTCCGATCAATAATCTCACGCATTTGGGGATTGCTCATAATCAAACTGCGCATCAACTCTGGGTTATTCATCAAACTTTGAATAGCAGGTGTATTCATTATTTCCCTCATCATGTTGGGATTTTGTGTCAGTTGTTGCTGTACTTGTTCAAATTCAGGAAGCCCAGATCCAAACATGCCAAAGCCTCCACTGCCACCAAGTGGATTAAGTCCTGGGAATAAGGATGCTCCCAGACCAGCACCCTCATTAGAACCAACACCGCGTGTGACCCCTGGTGTAGTATTAGGAGTTGCAACATTTGTGGTAGCTGCGGGAGGAGGCGTAGATGAAGATGGGGCAAAACCACGCACCATGTGGACAGTATGATCAGCTTGCAATCCTTCAATAAGGGTTAAAAAAGTGAAAAGGTCAAATCACCATTGAATATTTAGGCACAAATCTGGGTGCACATATTATAAAGTTACTTTAACCCTCCTATGAAATAGAATTATGTTCTAAAGTAAGCATTACATGGCATTTACAATTATAGGTCTCATGATAGTGATTAATGAGCTATTATTAAGTTATCAAAATACATTTTGTTTTAACTGATCAGAGAAACCAGATTCTGTTCAGATTGCCACTTGTATAAATGTTTTGTATAAAGAGAGGAAATATAGCATCCTATACATAGACATATATATTTACTGAACCACCATTAGATATTAACCATTTAAGACAAAATTGACAGAAAAAGGTGGAGAGTAGGTGCATGTGATGTAAATTGCTTATCTAAAAGAACCACAGGTTTAGCAAGCACGTGCACAGCTCAAACCCCAACTGTCATTTCTTATGTTAAATTACTTGATAATTTTTCATCCTCCAGTAGCTAGAAGCAAATTCTCCATAACTCATTAACCAAATAAAACTATATCATCAGTTCTCAAAAGACTTGCAAATCATGGGTAATATTAACATTAATGCCTTCCGATTTCTTTTTCTCAAGGATACATGGATATAGATATCCAGCAAAATCACCCGCGATCATGTCACAGTCTAAAGTTACTCCGGGTTAGGCAATCAAATCCATGGCCATCTAAACCAGCTCAAAGGCAGCTCAACAAAATCAATACAAAATCACCAAAATCAGCATTTTCTCAAAATAAGAACCCAATTACTTACACTCTTTTTTTAAGAAAATCAAACAATTCCTGATACTTCCAAATTTATTATCAATACCTTCTTTTTCTTTTTTTTTAAGAAATTTCCATCAAAACAGGAAATACCCAAACATTAAGAAGAAAGGAAAAAATTCTCCCTAAAGGCGATTAAAACTTACCATAACTTTGAAGGGTTTGGTCGTCCTTCAAGATTCGCCCTTTATAAATCAATCGTTGCTGATCAGCTGGGATATCGCAATTCTGAGCCAAAACAGATTTGAAAGATCCAACGGTAGATTCGAGGCTAGTCCTCACAGTAAATTTAGTACCACTTGAGCAGCGGATATTAACCATAACTCCCTCTTCTTCTCCTCCATTGCCACCGATTCTTGACTCACTCGAATCGCCTTCCGCACCCATATCTTCTCTCTCTCAGATCGATCAAAAACCCTAACACTAGAAAATTAGATAAATACGAACACAATTTCCTTTCCCCCTTCCTTTGCTATAAGTTAGAATTTCTTCTTTCTTATTGAGGGAGTGTAAATATTTTCTCAAAAAATATAAGTATCAAAGAATTAGGCAAATTTTTATAATGAATTGTAAAGAAAAGCAGGATTTTTAGATTTGGGGAAAAATGGGGACCCTAACATTACAGAGCTTCGATTGGGTTTGCGTTGTCAGTGAGCCTTTGTCTTTGTGGAGAGAGAAACTAAGTGGAAATCCGGATATTCTTTATTTCATTTTTTAAACAACAGGTTGGTCTGTAGCCAATAGTATTCTGCCACGTTAGCTAGATCTGGTACCCTTGAGGGTATTTTAGTCTTGAAAATGGGCTCAGAGTCAAACTTTGTTCGTATTCGGCCCAATTGAGTTTGTCGAGCCGTAATTATTTATTGCCCACTAAATGTCAGGTCGGCCATTTTTAATAAGGAAGCATTTTTAATAATTCAAATAAAATTATTTTCCTTGCATTGCAAATTTCATATTTCTCCCATTCAAGGTATTTTATTGATTTTTTTCGAGTTAATTAGATCGGAATTTGTGGATATACAAATTAAAAAAAAGATTTTAAAAATAAATAATAAATAATAATAAATGAAAATAAAAAAATCTCGTATCTAATTATATTTAATGTTTTTATATCTCATTATAAGTGGCATTGCCTAGTTGTCTCTTTTTTCCTTTTGTTATAATTGTCTTTTCTATGTAATACAGCTCTTAAAATATCCGCTCACTATTAATTTTTGGTTCATCGGAAGGAAAAATGAAAAACAACTTCGATTACTCGGATATATAGATTTTGATGTTGCCTACCTGACAGCAACAAGAAAATGTCTTTCGCGTAGTCTGATTGCACTAACGACAAAAGGGTGACGTCAATGCAATTTGACCCACGTGTTCTTCGTATATCCTGCAAAAACAACAAGAATCAGAGGGGGGGATTTGTCCCTGCACGCGCACTCCGACGATCAAGTCAGTGATCGGGAGTTATGTGTATAAGAAGAGGAGAATGTAATTCTCAATTCAAAGAGTTTTGAGTATTTCTCCATGTTTTTCTCTTTTTTGAATCCAATCCCTTTTTTCAGAGAGCTCACCTGGTATTTATAGGTTTCTGCAGGTCAGTTCGAGCTGAGGCCCAGGCGCATGTCTGGGCCGCGACAGAGTCATAGAGCACTCTGTCGCGCCTCGAATTCAAGCAACTAGCGAGGGACCTCTACCGCAGACTGTGCGGGAGACCTCTACCGCAGTTTGTGCGGGAGACTATGCCGCATGCTATACAAGAGACCTCTACCGCGGTCTGCGCGGGAGACTATGCCGCATGCTATACAAGAGACCTCTACCGCGGTCTGCGCGGGAGACTATGCCGCATGATGTGCGGGAGACCTCTACCGCGGGATGTGCGGGAGACTATGCCGCATGCTGTGCGGGAGACCTCTACCGCGGGATGTGCGGGAGACTATGCCGCAGGCTGTACGAGAGACCTCTATTGCGGGCTGTGCGGGAGACTATGCCGCATGATGTGCGGGAGACCTCTACCGCGGGATGTGCGGGAGACTATGTCGCGGTCTGTGCGAGAGACCAATGTCGCGATATGGGCGATGGAGGTCTGCCGCGCCACACTGTCGCCAAATCTGCCACGTGGCTCGGTTCCGATTTGACACGTGGCGGGCTGATAGTTGCACACGTGGTTTCTGGTGACACGACCACCATCAATTGCTCCCCACTCTTTGGCAGGAATCATTCCTGCGAAAGAGTATCTGGGTCTGAATTTTCTCGGGTCGGGTCGGATCTCCGCGCGTGTGTCGACGCAGGCGAGCCGCTATATATACTGGACCCCTGCTGTCCTTGTCGCTATTGAGTTCTCCCGCAAAAAGACACTCAGCCGCGATTTTCTCTGCACACTCTCTCGCAACTCTGCCGCACTTTACTGTACTCTGCCGCAAGTCTGTCGCGTACACATCACTGTGTCGCAACTCTGCCGCAACTTCTTCATACTCTGTCGCCAATCTCTCCTTTACTTCATTTTAGGTAATTTCATAGTCTCAGTCCCACTCTTTTGATTTACAGACTCCTAAAATGGCTGGCCATGGTATAGAAAAACAAATTGATCAAGTCGACTTTAAAGGAAGCCGACGTCCAAGACCTAGAATCCCGATTTTCTTTACCTGAGGGATACTCTTATAGGCTCCCAACCCCTCAGGAGAGTGACATACGTCGTGTGTCCGACGGGGCTGTCATTTTTAGGGCAGCTTTGGAGTTAGGACTCCGCTTCCCCTTGTCCGACTTAGGGGCTTCCTTCTTTAGGACGCACCGGATATCCCCGGGGCAACTGCATCCTCATGCATGGATGCAATTGGTAGCATTCACTGTGCACTGCCATTTAAGGGGCGTCTCTCCGTCTCTTCCTCTTTTAGAAGTATTCTTTAGGCTTCGAGGGAGCCCCGGCTTGGTGCCTTACTCGCTTCAGCGGGTGTATCAGCCCGGTTTTGAGAACCGATTGTTTGAGAAACCTGCTAACAAGCTGCATGGTTTCGAGACTGAATGGCTGGTGATGGGATTACCCGAGGGCCTAGATATCCCCACTCGTTGGGGAACCAGGCGTGAAATTCCCAAGGGCCCTCGGATCGCCACGCTTAGGGAGCAGCTGTCTTCTGACGTTAATAAGCTGCTAGTCCCTCAACCCCTTAGCCTCGATGCCCTTTTATCAAATGAAAATTTGATATCGGTCGACTGGGGTGTGGGTCTGGTCCCTGTTGCCGGACCCTCTGTTCCGTCGTCAGATCCTCTGCCTTCGGCTTCTCCCGAGTTGAATCCTGAAGCCCCTAGGCCGCAAGAGGATATAGGGGGCACCAATCTGGAATCCAGCTCTGGTAGCGAACCCTTAGCCGATCTCACTGGTTGGGAAGGGTTCGGCTCCACTTTCATGGTGCTCCCGGACGACGAGGGGATAAATATCGAGTCCCTTCAGGAGCACTTAGACTCTCCTGACGGTAACTTTTATTTTTTTTCGCTGCTTATCATTTTTGATCAATTTATTGATCACTGATCTTCTTTTTCTTTTTTGCAGATATGAGTCATTTTCGGCAATCATTAGGTCGCCATGTTTCTGAGGCTGGTCCTTCCAGCGCTCCTGCCAGGAAGAGGCATCGTTTGGCTGACGATGTCCCAAGTGAGGCACCTGTCCCCTCTCATCCACCTCGTGCTCGGACCCCTCCTGTTTCTAGACAGGCGATGCCTCCCCCTCCTTCAGAACAGAGAGATCTCTCTCGGGATAGGGGGAGAGTTACCTCGTCTTCACGGGGGGCTTCCGGGTCATCCGGGCTATCACGCTCCGAGGAGCGCGCGGAATGCAATATCATTCCGTCTCAGCGGAAGAATAGAAGGCGCCTGTACATCGAGGGTTCAATGGGAAGTAGGTCGATATTGCCGAGGATAGGTCCTGCCGACGAGAGGCCCTATTCTGTGGACGGGGGAAATATTATGAGGGGCCACGAGTTTCGAGTCTACCCCGAGGTTCGTGACAATGACATTTTGGACACTCCCGAGGTGGCCTCCCGGTTGAGCTGGTCCACTATCCTTCCTCGATATGAGGCAAGGATATTCAGAAACTACCCCGAGGGGGAAGACTTAGCCGATATCGAGGCGTTGAGGGTAAGTTTCTGATTTCTCTTCTCTTTGATTGCTTTTTGCAGCATGCTTTGAATCTAACATTTTTGCATTTTTCGCAGCTGGCTCAACGGACTGTGGCAAATAATGCCCAACATCGGGCTTACCGGGAGCGAGCCGACAGAGAGATCCGGGAGTTGAGGGACAAAGTTATGTAGTTACAGAACATGGTCAACAACTTGTCCCCTCTCCCGGATTTAGTTCGAAGCCTGAGGAGCAGCTTACTAAGGCTCATCAAGACCTCGGTCTTGCAAAGGGGGATCTCACGGTGGAGACGGCCCGGTCTTGTAAACTCCAAGAGGACCTGCAGGAGGCTCATTCTGAGTTAGACCGTATGCAATCCAACTACAGGTCTATGCTCACTCGAAATCAAGAGCTCGAGCAGCGTGTTGCTGAGTTGGAAGGCCAAGCTGCTCCTGTACTGTCCCAGGCCGAGATTGACAGCATACGGGCCGAGGCCGTAAAGGAGTATCGTCTCTCCAAAGATTGCTTGAGGCGGAAGGAAGACTTCTCCAACCCTTATGTTAAGTACGGGTTCTACCTGGCCCGATCTTGGCTAGAAGCACACAGGGAAGGAGAGGAGTTTCCTGAGCTCCAATACACCCATGAGGCGATGCTCTTTGAGGCCCCTGATTGGACCAAGTACGAGCCCGAGGCTGAGCCTGCGGACGAGCTGTTCAAGAGGACTGCTCAGGACGACCTCGTCAACCTTGCTGGTCCTTGGGAGCCCGCGGATCTGGACGGTGCTCCTGAGCCTATAGAAGCCCTCATTGATTTAGACGGCGAGGAGGGCGAGCAGTCCCTTGGAAGTGAAGGTTTTGCAGCTGATCCCCAGCTTCCTCCCGGAGAGTAGATAGGGATTTTTGCTTTTTGTATTTCTTGTATTTCATTTCAAGTACTTTGTTTTTTGTTTTAACTTTGTACCTTTGTCGAAATGTAATTGTAAAGATCTGTTAAAGATCTGCTTGTACCGACACTTGAATGAAATGAAATTGAGATTTTTGTTCATGCTTTGTATTGCACTACTTCTCTAATTGTCATTTATCATTCTTTGTCTATTTATTTTGGTTGAATGTATTCGTGCATGCTCCCCAATTCTTGATAGAAAGGTAAACTTTCAGAAAGAATTTTTTGAGCGAATGTATAATTGTTTAAGGCTTGATTACTGCGACGTGTATGCGTCTTTAGTTTTTATAGCCTTGATATTTTGATTACCTGGCCACGGTGACGCGTAGCGTCTTAGGCCGTTATGGTTAATTGAATGTTTTATGCCTGGCCTTAGTGACGCATTGCGTCTCAAGCTCTCACGGCTCTTTTGAGTATATGCCTGGCCACAGTGACGCGTTGCGTCTCAGGCTCTTACGGCTCGTTTGAGTATATGCCTGGCCATAGTGACGCGTTGCGTCTCAGGCTCTTACGGTTCTTGTGTGGATGTATATATACCTGTTTTATAGTGATGCGTATACGCCTGGCCACAGTGACGCAAAGCGCCTCAGGCTCTTACGGCTCGTCTGAACTACGCCTGGCCACAGTGACGCAAAGCGCCTCAGGCTCTTACGGCTCGTCTGAACTACGCCTGGCCACAGTGACGCATAGCACCTCAGGCTCTTACGGCTCGTCTGAACTACGCCTGGCCACAGTGACGCAAAGCGCCTCAGGCTCTTACGGCTCGGCTGAACTACGCCTGGCCACAGTGACGCATAGCGCCTCAGGCTCTTACGGCTCATCTGAATTACGCCTGGCCACAGTGACGCAAAGCGCCTCAGGCTCTTACGGCTCGTCTGAACTACGCCTGGCCACAGTGACGCAAAGCGCCTCAGGCTCTTACGGCTCGGTGGAACTACGCCTGGCCACAGTGACGCAAAGCGCCTCAGGCTCTTACGGCTCGGTGGAACTACGCCTGGCCACAGTGACGCAAAGCGCCTCAGGCTCTTACGGCTCGTCTGAACTACGCCTGGCCACAGTGACGCATAGTGCCTTAGGCTCTTACGGCTCGTCTGAACTACGCCTGGCCACAGTGACGCAAAGCGCCTCAGGCTCTTACGGCTCGGTGGAACTACGCCTGGCCACAGTGACGCAAAGCGCCTCAGGCTCTTACGGCTCGGCTGAACGGCCTACTTTGGGTCTGGCCCACTCAACCTGTATTGTCCGTTTTGGGTTTGGCCCGTTGGTAGCCTGCGTTCGCAGGGCTCGAACCAAGGGCAGCCCTCACGATTTTGAATCCTGTCACGAGATTTTGACTTACAACAAAAAGATAATTCATATATCGGTTAGGTAATGACATCTGGTGACAGTGTAAGTAAAACAATAGTGCTTGGGAAGGAAGATGTAGTGGTTAATTCAAATACAGCTTTAAGTGATTTGAATTCCACGTTTTCCCTATCTTCTTCCCTTGTAGAGTTTCCAGAGCGCAGGTGTTGGGTCCGATCTTGCATCTGATTCTGTAGGGACCTTCCCAGTTGGCTCTGAACTTCCCATCCTCCTTCAGGGCATTCGTGATCTGCGACTTTCTGAGCACTAGATCTCCCTCAGACATTGGCCTATCTTTCACCCGACTATTGTAATAGTTGGCTACCCTCTGATGATAGGATGCCAATCGAATAGCCGCGGTTTCTCTATGTTCGTCGAGTAGATCCAAGCTTTCCCTTAGAGATTGTGAATTTTTTTCCTCTACTAAGGGTACCACTCTTGGTGATAATGCTCTAATCTCCACGGGGATCAGTGCTTCTGCGCCGTATACAAGGCTGAATGGCGTTTCTTTAGTCGACACACGACTGGTGGTACGATATGCCCATAAAACACTAGGCAATTCGTCCACCCATGCCCCTTTTGCTTTGTCTAGCCTGGTCTTCAGCTCATGAAGGATGGTCCGATTACTAACTTCGACCTGTCCATTAGCTTGAGGATATGACACTGAGGAGATCCTTAGCTGAATGTTGAGGCTCTTACAAAATTCACGGAAGGCGTTGCAATCAAATTGCTTTCCATGGTCGGCATTTAGGATGCGGGGAATTCCGAATCGACAAATAATGTCTTTCCACACCATTGCCTCCAATTTCTTTTCCGTGATTGTGGCTAAAGGCTCTGCTTCAATCCACTTTGTAAAGTAATCGGTAGCCACTAGCAGGAACTTTCTTTGGCCCGTGGCTAAGGGGAAAGGTCCAAGGATGTCTAATCCCCACTGTGCAAAAGGAATTGGCTGTACTGTGCCTTGAGAGGGAGTCACTGGGGCTGTTGTGATAGGCGCAAACCTCTGACATTTGTCACATTTGCGGGTTTGGTCCATCGCATCTTTCTTCAACGTTGGCCAGTAGAATCCCGATCGCAGTACTTTAGCAGCAAGAGCTCTCGCTCCTAAGTGTTCGCCGCATATTCCTTCATGCACTTCAGCTAAAGCGTAGCTTGCTTGTTTCGGTCCCAGACATTTCAATAAGGGTGACGAATATCCCCTTTTGTACAGTTCTCCATTGATGAGTGTGAACTTCGCCCCTTGTATTTTTAAGTGACGAGCCTCGTCCTTATCTTGGGGGAGTGTTCCTTCGGTGAGATACTGTTTGTATGGAGATCTCCAATCGTCTCCCACTTGAATGTCACACACTTCGACCTCTTCAATACTAGGTCGTTCGAGTCTCTCCACCTTCACTGTCCTGCCTCGTGTTTCGGTGGAAGAGGCTAACTTAGATAAAGCATCAGCATGTGTGTTTTCGGACCGGTTGATTTGTATCAGCTGAAAGTTTTTGAAAGTCTGTGCCAGAAGTTGGACTTTCTTCAAGTAAGGGACCAGCATCGGCTCCCGTACCTCGTACTCTCCGCTGAATTGGTTCACCACCAATTGAGAATCACTGTGTGCTATCAAGTGGTGAACCTGTAGCTTATTCGCTAACATCATCCCTGCTATCAGAGCTTCATACTCCGCTATGTTGTTCGAACTGGGGAATCTGAACCGTAGGGAGTATTCAAGGGATTTTTCTTCGGGTGAAACCAGGACTATACCCGCTCCGCTTCCGTTAGCACTTGATGCCCCGTCGACATGCAGCAACCAGGGGTGAGCCTCCCCTTCATTGCTGTCGCTTGGGATAGTGCATTCTACGATGAAGTCGGCCAGAGCTTGACCTTTGATAGCCTGCCGTGGTTGGAATGTGATTTCGTATCCCCCAAGCTCCACTGCCCATTTCACTAACCTTCCTGAATGTTCAGGTTTCTGGAGGATCTGTCTTAACGGTTGATCTGTCAAGACAGTGATAGGGTGTGCTTGAAAATACCGGCGCAACTTTCGCGAGGCCATCAAAAGGGCTAATGCTAGCTTTTCGGCCAGTGGATAGCAGGTCTCTGGATTTAATAACACTTTACTCACATAGTAGATGGGACGGTGCACACTTTCATCTTTCTTCAGTAGCACCGCACTGACGGCGAAATCGCCGACGCCCAAATACATATAGAGTTGTTCTCCTTCAAGGGGCCTTGTTAACAAAGGCAGCTGTTTCAAGTAATCCTTGAGGTCTTCAAAGGCTTTTTGACAATCTTCCGTCCATTCGAAGTTCTTCCCCCCCGTAGAGTTTTGAAGAACGACAGGCTCTTTTCTGCTGATTTTGACAAGAAGCGATTCAGAGCTGCTATCCTGCCTGTCAATCTCTGGACCTCTCTTACGGTGGTTGGGGTTTTCATGTCAATGACAGCCTGTACCTTCTCAGGATTTGCCTCAATGCCCCTGTTAGTGATCATGAAGCCTAAGAACTTCCCTGATCTTACCCCGAATGAGCACTTTTCAGGGTTTAGCTTCATGTTGAATCTCCTCAATACTTCGAATACCTTGGACATTTGATCAGTATGAGACTCTCCTACGCGGCTCTTGATTATCATGTCGTCCACGTAGGCTTCCATGGTATTTCTCAGAAGATCTTTGAACACTTTGCTCACCATTCTTTGATAGGTGGCTCCCGCGTTCTTTAAACCAAACGGCATTACCCGATAGCAATAGGTTTCGTCGTCGGTTATAAAGGAAGTCTTTTCTTCGTCTTCAGGGTGAAGCATGATTTGGTGATACCCGGAGAATGCATCCAAGAAACTGAGGAATTCGTATCCGGATGTATCGTCTACGAGTCTGTCTATCCGAGGTAGGGGGTATGAATCTTTAGGGCAGGCTTTGTTCAGGTCTGTGAAATCCACACACATTCGCCACTTCTCGCTAGATTTCTTTACCATCACTACATTGGCTAACCACTCAGGGTAGTAGACCTCTCGGATGAATCCGACGCCCAGGAGTTTATTCACTTCTTCAGTGATTGCTTTTTGTCGCTCCGGGGCGAAACTCCTCTTCTTCTGTTTGACGGGTCTGTGTCCGGGTATGATGTTAAGTTCATGGCAAATCACTTCGGGACTAACCCCGGGCATGTCTACCGGGCTCCAGGCGAAGATATCCGAGTTTCTCCTCAGGCACTCGACTATGTCGTTCTTTAGTTGTTCGCCTAGTTGGGTCCTGATGTATGCCTTCTTTCCCTCGTCTCCCTCGATTAGCTCAATGGGTTCTGTCTCCTCTACTGGCTGAGGTTTGGGCAGATCTTCTATGCACAAGATTTCTTTCCTCTGTACTACCTTGTTGGCAGTGGAAGCGAGATAACAAGTACGGGCGCTCTTTTGGTTTCCTCGTACTTGCCCGACTCCGTTGGGAGTGGGAAACTTCATCAACAGATAGCAAGAGGATATTACCGCCCTCATGTCATTCAGCACAGGTCTACCTAAAATCATGTTGTAGGCAGCAGAGGTTGACCTGACCACCATGAACAATACTTGCCGGGTCACATTCTTCGGGTGCTCTCCGAGAGTCACAGGCAACTCTATGGACCCGACAACCTTCACTCGCTCCCCCGTGAATCCATATAGTGGCGTCATAACGGGCTTTAACCTATCTTCGGATATGCTCATTTTTTCGAAGCAGTTCCAATAGATCAGGTTCACTGAGCTTCCGTTATCGATTAGGACCCTGCTCACCGGGTGTTTGGCCACTACCGTGGATATCACCATGGGGTCGTCATGGGGCATGACAATATCACCTTTGTCAGCCGGAGTGAACATGATGGGCTCTTCATCCGCCTGCTCCTCCATCACCGCGTTAACCTGATACGCTTGCCTAGCGTAACTTTTGTGGGAAGTAGAGGAGCTTCCTGCACCTGAGTCCCCGCCTGCGATAACATTTATCGCGGGAGCTGTAGGTTCGTTGTTTGGCGGATTAGCACTGGGGATGGGCCTGATTATTTCGTTTCTAGGCCTATCCCTTCTATTATCATTATTTGCCCCCGTCCGTGGACGATCATTCCTTTGGTCGCGCGGAGGATAACGGGGTCTCTCGCTCCTCCATAGGAAGCGGTTGATCTTCCCTTCTCTGGCCAGCCTTTCCAACTGGTCCATTAAGTCTCTGCACCTCTCTGTTGGGTGTCCGTGAGCACAATGGAATTCGCAGTAAGCTTCAGTGTTTCGTCCTACGTCTCCAATTTTCTTCTTGGAGAATTTCAATAATCCTGCCCCTTCGATGGCTGCCAGTATTGCAGTGCGAGGCTCGTTTAACTTGGTATAACCTTCATACCTGAGCCTAGGGGCTTTGTCAGTTCTCACAGGTCTTGGGAAGCTTCTCTCGGGTGCATCTCTCTCTCTTTTCTTTTCTTCCTTCGCCTCCCTGGGCTGTATCATTCTCATCACTTCTTCTTGAGCTACATACTTGTTAGCCCTGGCAAAGAGGTCGAAAATCATCGGTTGATCGAGAGAGAGGGATTCTTGTAGCTTCTCGGAGCTCGTCCCTTGCAGCATTGCAGCTAAGGCTATGCCTACTGGTAGATCTTCCACTTCCAAGGTTGCATCTCGGAAGCGATCTACAAAGCTTTTCAAGGGTTCTTTATTCTCTTGTTTAAGCGTGAGTAGGTAGGTAGCGTCTTTCTTCCTCTGGCTGTGGATCATGAAGACTTTGAGGAATTCGTTTCTCAACTCATCAAAAGAGGAGATTGAACCTTCGCTCAACCCGTTGAACCACTTGAGAGCATGCCCGGACAATGTGAGAGAAAAAGCTTTACACATAATCTCGTCCTCCCATCCATGTAACAGCATGAGGGATTCATAACTCTGAATATGGTCATAGGGATCCGCTTTGCCGGTATAAGTAGCCATAGAAGGCATTTTGAACTTCTTCGGTAAAGGTTTGTTCATGATCTCCAGGCTGAATGGGATCCTCCTCCTTTGTCCGTCATCCGGAGACACTAGCTTTTTCTTCTCGAGGATCCTTTGGACGACCTTCTCCACGTCCTCCGACCCTCGAGCTGAGTAAGGTCCTGTCCCTTCTGGTCTAGAAGAGTCCGATTGGTAAATGCCTCTTCCAGCACCTCTCACTACGGGACTTGATATCTCGGGACCTTCTTGTGGGTTAAAATCTCCTTGTCTCCGTTGCTCCCCAGCTCTATGTGCCCTTAGGTCATGTTCCAACACTACGGGGGATGAGTTGCGGCAGGTAGGGAGACTCTGCCGCCTAGGGGCTGCGGGAGGACCCTGCCGCATAATCGGCGAACTCTGCCGCCCATAGGACAAAGGAGATGTTTGACGCATGGGAGATGCGGGTGAGCTGTGTCGCCTATGAGTCTCTGGCGAACTCTGTCGCCCGGGAGCTGCGGGCGGACTCTGTCGTACCTGAGCCACTGGAGAACTCTGCCGCCTGGGAGCTGAGGGTGAGCTCTGTCTCGCTGGATCGGCAGTAGCGTTGCGTGGCGTTCCTGCCTCTTGTCCAATGTTTACCAGGCTGGAGGGCTGACCTCTCTCGTAGGTCTGCCGGGGTGTGCTTTCCCCTACTAACTGCTGCACTTCATGGGGTAAGCTGAATTGGGGAAGAGCATCTCTGAAGAAGCTCACCATAGCTTTCAATGCAGTTGTAGTCTCCGTATTTTTGTGTTTCAGGGCCTCGAATTCCTCCAGGGAGACTAAGGGTTCTCCTTGAGCCCTTTCACTGTGTCTTCTTCGCTGTTCTGATCTGACAGGGGGACTTACAGAGTTCTGCCCTCCTGTCAATTCTGCTGTTGAGCGTGTCCTCACCATTTCGATAGAGAACCTGACTTTTTGTCGAGATTCCCACAGACGGCGCCAATTGATGTTGCCTACCTGACAGCAACAAGAAAATGCCTTTCGCGTAGTCTGATTGCACTAACGACAAAAGGGTGACGTCAATGCAATTTGACCCACGTGTTCTTCGTATATCCTGCAAAAACAACAGGAATCAGAGGGGGCAGGGATTTGTCCCTGCACGCGCACTCCGACGATCAAGTCAGTGATCGGGAGTTATGTGTATAAGAAGAGGAGAATGTAATTCTCAATTCAAAGAGTTTTGAGTATTTCTCCCTGTTTTTCTCTTTTTTGAATCCAATCCCTTTTTTCAGAGAGCTCACCTGGTATTTATAGGTTTCTGCAGGTCAGTTCGAGCTGAGGCCCAGGCGCGTGTCTGGGCCGCGACAGAGTCATAGAGCACTCTGTCGCGCCTCGAATTCAAGCAACTAGCGAGGGACCTCTACCGCAGACTGTGCGGGAGACCTCTACCGCAGTTTGTGCGGGAGACTATGCCGCATGCTATACAAGAGACCTCTACCGCGGTCTGCGCGGGAGACTATGCCGCATGCTATACAAGAGACCTCTACCGCGGTCTGTGCGGGAGACTATGCCGCATGATGTGCGGGAGACCTCTACCGCGGGATGTGCGGGAGACTATGTCGCAGGCTGTGCGGGAGACCTCTACCGCGGGATGTGCGGGAGACTATGCCGCAGGCTGTACGAGAGACCTCTATTGCGGGCTGTGCGGGAGCCCTCTCCCGCGGTCTGTGCGGGAGACTATGCCGCATGATGTGCGGGAGAGCTCTACCTCGGGATGTGCGGGAGACTATGTCGCGGTCTGTGCGAGAGACCAATGTCGCGATATGGGCGATGGAGGTCTGCCGCGCCACACTGTCGCCAAATCTGCCACGTGGCTCGGTTCCGATTTGACACGTGGCGGGCGGATAGTTGCACACGTGGTTTCTGGTGACACGACCACCATCAGATTTAAAGTATGTACTTGCAAAAATTCACAATCTCTAATATGTTGTGAAGCCATGAAAGATACAATTGACAGATTAAAACAAAAGAAATGTTTCATTTTAACATTAGAATGCAGAAACTTACAGACAACATTGGAAGTTGGAACCATTCTGAGGATTAAGTTCAAGGGATATGTTCACACTTGCTCATATGCTGTAATAAGGAATTAGCTTTTCTTTGTGCTCTGGTTGTTCCAGTAATGGTGATCTCTCTCAGAGGTTCATAAACACCAAACTGGAGAGCAGCTAAGAGAAGGGATGAATTGTTTAGCCCCAACTCTAGAAGTACTGACACTGCACATTCCTTGTTCTTGGAAGTCCCAGTTCTCATGATTTCTACCAGAGTTTTGATGAATGACAATCGACCAATTTGATTTCGACCCTCGGGATGAGATGCAAGAAGTAACAAGATTGAGAGAGCTTCATCGATCATGCCCAGGTTTTTATCCTCGAGTAAATGAAGTAATGGTGGAATAATGCCTGCTTTAATGGCTCTAGACTTGTTGGATTGGTTTAAAGACAGGTTAAAGAGTGCTGTGGCAGCGTCTTTTTTACCTCTCGTTGTCCCATTTTGCAGAAGATTTACTAATGGTTGGATTCCATTGAAGCTTCCAACTAGAACTTTGTTTTCATCAAGCATTGATAAGCTGAATAAGGCTGCAGCCGAGTTCTCTCTAGCTTCATCAGCTCCATTTTGCAGGATTTCAATGATGGCCGGAATGGCTCCTTCTCTGGCTATAAGTCTCTTGTTTGTCTCATCAATTGACAGGTTTAAGAGGGCAGTGACAGTGTGTTCTTGAATGCTGGAATCAGGATAGGACAACAGCTGAACTATACGAGGGATTCCGCCATTGTTGGCAATGAATATTCTGTTTTCTGGGTTCTCTTTTGAGAGCATGCGGATCTTCACAATGGCATCTCTACGCACATCCGGAAGACTTGAAGATAGATTTTGGACCAATGAAGAGATCTCTTCCATGAGTTGAGCAGAATAATTATCAGAAGATGCATGGCTATCCTTGTTGGGCAGTTGAAAATTGTTCTTCTCACACCATTGCAGAATAAGGTTGCGGAGTGCAAAATTTGGTGCTAGAGACAAATGATCTAAAGTTTGTCCAGTCTTTGGACACGATCTATGGTTGGAATTTAACCACTTCCGAATGCTTTCTCTTTCATAAGTCTTCAAAAAATGCAAGGAAAAAAAAAAAAAACCATCTTAGTTTTCTTGAAACATGTAACAGTAAGAAGTTTTAATCAAAATTTATGAGCTTCCAAACTAGATTTGACTTGTTCCAGATGGAAAGATAGTTTAATGCTCCAACATGCTGTGTGCTATTAGGTCTTATCAAGCCCAAAAACAAGTTTCAGGTAATGCTCCAACATGCTGTGTGCTATTAGGTCTTATCAAGCCCAAAAACTAGTTTCAGGTAAGACTTTTCCTACGGTTACAAACACACACCTAACCCCCTTTCACATCAGATGTAGAAAAACCTAATAATTTTTTCTTTCAAACATTCTTTTGTGCCCGACACACAAAGAGATGTTGAGATATTAATATTAGTAATATTGGACCCTCTTAACCCAAACACCTATTTACATAGTAATATGAGATTACCTGTCCAGTTGCCACAATAACAGGATCTGTCATGATTTCTAACGTAATTGGGCAGAGAAATTCATGAGGAATCAACGAAGATTGACACCTCTGGAGAGTTCTTGTTGAAATGGGACCATCAAGAGAAACAGTTTCATCAATCCCTGCAATTTGTTTGAACTTGCCCAGAAGATCTAAAATCTGCTGTATGGTTTCATTCTGTCCACCTCTACGTTTCACTAGTTTTCTGATAGCTGCTGTTTCCGCTTTCAAGTCTGCAATGGTATGTAATTCTAGCTTGTTTGCTAGTCTTTCTAGTATAGCACTGTCTGCATTTCTATCATCCTTTTTAGAGAACACAACCATCATATCCATTGCTAATTCCATATCTTGCGTATCTGTTCTCCTCTTTGCCCTTTTAAGTTGCATTCTCATTAGCTCAACCTGAAGCCAAATAAAAATTAATATAAGCACCAATCCAATTGAGGAAAAAAAAGTGGTAAATTTGGATTTTTTTTTTACAAGGGAGGTCGAAATTTGGGAACTGAGCAGGGGTTGCAGCTATTAGGATTTGAATCTCAAACTTGTTAAATGTCACCTTTTAAGAATGACTGCAAAAACAATTTGAATTAAACCCAAGTTTGATATCACAAACACTAAGCCAGAAAGCATCTAGAAACTCAACCAATGAACCAAGAAGCCATGAGTTGTTCTTGTTCAAGACCTCAAGATGTAAAGGACAAGAATTAAGAAAGGAAATTAAAAGTTTATCCAAACAGAAAAATGCTGATTTTTAAAGCAATTTATGAAATCACATAGCAACAAGAACCTGTTGACAATAAAAAAGTCTCATCCCCATAGCTACTGATTCTTGTTAAAACTGATTTATCCTGGTGAAATTCTATCTCCAAGCAGTAGATCCAGAACTGGTAGAACTTAGAAGTAGATTCTGGGTTTAAATTAATATAAAGAGAAATGAAACATTACTTGTTCTTTCACTTCAACAGAAACTGCCAGCTCATCATAAGGCATGTCATCAAGAGCCCGATTTAGTTTGTCATGAACAGCATGAAATCTACCCATCACCGCCTCACTTTCCATTGCCTAATTTTGACAGACAAAGAACACAGGACAAGACAAGATCGTCAATCAGGGCAGAAGATAACAAATCCAAAAATCCAATCAAATTAAGAGAGGAAATGAAAAGTAGGCAACCACGTGATTATTACCAAATATATCTTGCTTCCATAGTTACAATCCTTCAACAACTTCTTTGCTCCAAGCAGTGCTTTCTTCAAACTAACCAGAGCATTCAAACCCAAACCCGAAACTGATTTATCAAGCTCCCCTATCTCCTCCAGAAATGGCGTCAAAAGCTTCAATCTCCTCACCAAATTCAAACACTCCTTACTTTGAGTCTTCCTGAATCCAGCATAAGACCCAACAGTGTGAATCACTTCTATCAGTTCCCTAACAACCTCACTCTCTTCTCCAACATCCGTCACAATCTGCCTCTCCATTTCTTATCAACAAGCTTAAATCTCAAAAGGGTAGCTAGAAATCCTCTAACCTTTTTACTTCCCTGAAAATAAAATGGAGGGGTCAGCTGCAAGTGATGAGTATTAATAAAGAAACTTGTCACGTTTCTACAGAACATGACTATTTTAATTTTTTTTAATTTGGCGGCTTTATTGAGGAGGATGATTAATAACGGTTAGTTCGCGGGGCTTGCGGTTTTCTAAATGTGGAAAATAGGAAAGAAAAAGTAAGTTTTGAAGAACAGTTTATGCAGTTCACGCGGTGATTTGACAATGGTGACGCATATTCACATGCAATGATTTCCTGGGATTGTTTGGATTGCTGAATAGGGACCCACTGTTAGCTTTTGTTTTCAGATAATGGAACAAGAAGATCCAAGCCATGGAGCCTTAGGGTTCGAGACTGAAATTTAGGAAAAGCTTCTGGTGAATGGTGATGCTATGATGGACGAAATCAGGAAACAAAATAGAAAATCATCATGAACAAATTATAGAATCAAGTTGGTAAAAAGATTCTTTGAGTGGATCAGTCTAAATTGACTCAAAAGAAAATAGTTATACTACATTTGAGTCAAAATTAGAAATCTTAAAATTAGCAAAAATTATTTAAATTAATAATATTTGAAATTGACTTAAATACATCTTGCTGGAACTCATTTGTTTTATTCCGGGAATATAATTTAAGGTTAATTTAGATAAACAGTAAATTTGATTTTAGTCAGATTGAAAAAAAATTATAAAGAAAGAATAATTTTAACAAGATAATAAAAATATTTTAAAAAAATAAAAGTATAATTTTACTCTTTCATCGATTTTATCTTATCGTTTAGAGGTCACCGTATCTCCAGTGCAATAAGACTCAAACTACCTATGATATAAAGAAATTATATGTTAGAATAATAATTATTTATAAAAATAAAAAAAAAATGTACGAAAGATATTAAAATTTAAATTTTAAATCGTGCATTCAAATCAATAATATATCCTAATAAAAAAGTAATAAAGGGATAATTGGTAAAGGAAAGAGCGCTATAATATTATTAATGTATTCCTATTCAACCCGTTTATCATACTTCATATTATATGTTTTCCAACTACATCGTGACTGATAATTAAGTAGGCATTACTGATAAATCTCGTGAACTTAATCTTATTCTGAACTTTAAGCTTCGACTATATTGGTTCACAGTAAAGAAGCTCTTGCTGGGAGCCAAATCTCCATTGGCTCCAAACGGTTAGTGAAATTTGGGAGCTAAATTTCAACTATTCAATCTCAAATTTGGTGCATGATACTTGATTCTAATCATTTTAACAAAGTAACCTCTAATCAATAGAAAAGAAAAAGCTAGTAGATGTTAAAAAGTAATTGCCTTTAGCATATATCAAACAAAATTAAAAGTCTAGATTTTCTAAAGTTGCGTTTGAAAACAGTGTGATGCAATGAAAAATATAATATTTTTACAGTTTTATTTTTATTTATTTATTTTTTCAATTTTAATATAGTATATATTTTTAATGATAATTTTATCATTTATATCACTATTAGTATTACGATTGAATCCATATACATCACTGTTTGACACTAATTTCATTGTTATCATATCGTCATTGTTATTTTTAATCTTATCAAAATTACTCGCAATAATTTCTTTACTCATCCAATCTATCCCTAGAAAGAATATCTTGTAAGATTTTTCTAATTGCATTATCAAAATCATAACCTATTGTGTATGTTAAAGTTAAAAGATTAGAGATCTTATGTTACATAAAAAGAGGTGAGGAACCAAAAGAAGAGGTTACATAAAAGTTAATTTTTTTTAACTCTAGTTAATTACATAATTTTTTTTTAATTATCTTGACTCGGTTTAAGCTCAAAATTAAATGTTGATTTAACTATAAAGTCATACAATGATTATTTTAGCTGTTCTATCAATGAATTTTTATTAAAAAAAAAATTGAGTGAACAAATTTATTTCAAAAAATTTTTATTAAAAGATTAACCCTTAATTGTTCAATTAATGTGTCTTAAAACAAACTAATAATGTGATCAATGGGATAAGAATTAAGATGCCATTGCTAACGTGTTAAAAGTAACAATTGTAAACCATAAATATTCTAAGAAAAATTCATGAATAAATTCAGTTTAAATTTATTTATATTCTAAAAATAAACGACTTTGAGCAAAATCCTAAATGTTAACCAGGGGCTTAAATTAAACATGGAGCCGAAGGAGACGAAGGCTATTCCACCATTTCCGCTGTTATGGGGCCGCCATTGATGAAGAAGGTCGGACATAAAATCATGCTGCCAGCACAAGTTGCCTGCTCGCTACTGCTCAAATGTGTCATGAGAATGGATAAGATAAAAAGAATTTAACAATTAAATTTTTTTTTTTTGAAGGATATAAAATTTAGCAATTTAACTTTAGTATTATTTATTAGATTTTTTTAGAAAAATAAAATCTGAAAATAAAAAAAGAGATAACAGCCTCCCATTTCTCTATGAGTGTGGCCTTAGCTCCGACACTTATCCAAAAAATTTCAATATTCTAATTGAGATTAACAATTGCAATCTAAATTGTTTAAGGTTCATATATATATATATATATATTTACATTTTTAATTTTAAAATGCATGTTTTATAAGTCTACATTTCGAATTTTAGTAATTATATATTTTTTTTTCTGAAACCAAGAAAAAAAATTCTATGGTAAAAGAATGTGTTAGATATTGTTAATTTTGTCGGGAAAAAAATATTAATGAAACAAGAGAGAGATTTGGAGTGCCACGTGTTTGGAAGTTTCAAAGAACCATCGTTAACTCTTTTTGGTGGAGAAGAGCGTAAACGATGGCTCGATATTCATAAGCTCTTGGGTTCAATCCCGACCCCACGGAGCCGAGATGGCTCATACTTTCGAAAAGGGTGAAGACGTGGCATGATTTTAATCGTCGGATGAACCATCTGTCTTTTCCATTATTTTTAGATCCAACGGTCGATGTTTACTAGCCGTTAACTTTCAAATAAGAAGGTGTGAAGACTATTCCTAATTCCTTTCCTTTCCTTTTTGTCATCTCTTTTTCATAAGCGGATATAGAGAGATAAAAGGCTTAATTAGGGTTTGTTTCTTCCCTTTTTCTTGTTTGAATATCGAATTTAAGGGTTTGTTTAGTTCAAAATCATGATTTACAGTTCCGTTTAACAGATTGTTAAGTTGGGGTTTGGCTTCTTTGAAGTGTTTTGGGTCTACGTCATAATCAAGTTAGCTTCAACTTCTTTTCTTCTTCCCTTAATAATTCTTGTTAAATGGGTGTTTTTCAATCAATCTGAAGTTTGTTTGATCTTCTTGGTTCCCTTGAAGGGTCTTGGAAGTGGGGTTTTAGTCTTGAAGAAAACAAAAGAATGAGAAGATCAAAGGAGAACAATCCAGGTCTCATTGCACCAGCAAACGGTCAAGGTAATTCTTAACATAATTTTGAGTTTTCTTTTATAATATTTAGTTTTGACCACCAGCTGTATGGTTCATCTGTTTGATTTTCTTACATTCTTTTTCCTTTTCTTATTGAAATCTTTTGTAAACCGAAAGATGAGCTTAGAATGGGTGCTGTCAAGATGGTGAAGGACATGGGGCAAAATCAAAGAAGGGCTCTGAGTAGCATCAATCAGAACATCATAGGAGCTTCCCTCAACCGCCCTTGTGCGGTTAACAAAAGAGAATTTACTGGGTACTTTCAAATTTCATAATCTTAAACTTAGTTAAAATATTGAAATTGAAATTGACTTTGTGATTGTCTTATGCAGGAAAGATGAACTTTGCAGTAAGAAGTCAGCTTTGGAGCAAAGACCAAATACAAGGTTCTATCTTACTCTTTATTTTTAGTTTTTTTTTTTTTCCTTTAATGTTCTTTTTATGCTCTTGATCTTTTTTTAAGGTGAATTTTGTCTTCAAAAGATGAATTTATATTTGTTTTTGTACGTTTAGGAGTTTGGCTGTTGAAACGGTTAGCAACCAGCATCACTTCCTTGAAGTACTATCTATACTGACCACAGATTGGGAAGCTTTATGATTTTCTATTCTACAATTTCTTAAGCAATTTTAAATTAATACAGAAACCAAAACCTTAGAAAACTAAGTAGAATTTGTTGGACTGAATGTGTTGCAGGACACTAAGAATCAAACTAAGTTGACATTGAAGCCTGGTGGCCTGGAGGATTCTGTAATCATTAATGTGGAAGAGTATGAGGATGATAATGATGTTATGGTCCCTATGTTTGTGAAGCACACAGAAGCAGTATTAGATGAAACGGATGGGATGGTATGTGTTTTTATAGTAATATCTACATTTTCTTTACTCTTGAAATGTTTTTTTTTGGATATATTTGTTGGCAAAGCAGCATGCTTACAACATCACCTTTCTATTGAATATACATAGGAGTTAGAAATGGAAGATGTGGAGGATTCTATTATTGATATTGACAGCAGTGATTCAAAAGATCCTCTTGCAGTTGTTGAGTATGTAGATGACATTTATGCTTATTACAGAGAAACTGAGGTGAGTTTTATTTAGATGTTCAAACTATGGTTTTATACTCATCTTCATATGAATTTATCTCAATTTGTTTATATATCATTTATATGTCTAGTGAATCAAGTTTTGGATGCATTGTTAACTATAATTTTTTTTCTTAATAACTGGGGAGTGGGAGTTGAGGTTGCTTACAAGCTTTACAGTATACCACAACTCTTTCTTAACCATTCGAGTACGAGATTGTTGGCTGTTAACTATAAACTTTGCCAATGAAACAATTTACAGGAAACTAGGTGGAGTATCATTCAATTGAATTGTTGGTCACTGGTGTTTGAATTAATTATCAGGGGTCATTTTTGCAGGTGTCTTCATGTGTCTCTCCAAATTACATGGACAGGCAATTTGACATCAATGACAAAATGAGGGCCATCCTCATTGATTGGCTTATTGAGGTATAGTTTAACCTTAGTTGTTTCTTTCTTTTTTCCCTAAAGGCAGTTAGAAAGGAGCTATCAAGAATATACTTGCCAAATTAAAATGTTAGAATTTTGTATTTCTGCATATGTTCTTGTTCAAATTTGAGCGTGTCTAGAGAGTACTAATGATATAATTTACAACAGGTCCACTACAAATTTGAACTTATGGATGAAACATTGTTCCTTACCATCAATCTCATAGACAGATTCTTGGAGCGTTGCACTGTGACCCGAAAGAAGCTTCAATTGGTTGGCATGACAGCCATGCTATTAGCATGCAAGTATGAGGAGGTTTCTGTCCCATTAGTGGAGGATTTTGTTCTGATTTCGGACAAGGCTTATACTAGGAGGGATGTTTTAGATATGGTAATTAAATTTCCTACAATGGTTCTTAGTGCCTAGTTCCTCGGTTTTCCTTCTATTTCTCTAGGTATATTTAATAGCTTTTCTGTGTTTCTAGGAGAAATTAATGGTGAACACTTTACAATTCAACATGTCAGTGCCAACTCCATATGTTTTCATGAGGAGATTTCTCAAGGCTGCACAATCCGACAAAAAGGTAAATAAAAGGCTTTCCATTGAATCAATCACTATAAGTTTGTTAAGCCTTCTGTCATTTGATCCTCACAAATTATACTGATGAGATGTATTATTTACTACTGTACCATACCAGCTGAAATTTCTCTCCTCCTTCCTCATTGAGCTGTGCCTGGTGGAATATGAAATGCTCAAGTTCCAACCATCTCTGCTAGCTGCTACAGCAATTTACACAGCACAGTGCAGTCTTTGCCGGTTCAAAAACTGGACTAAGACTAGTGAGTGGCATAGTAATTACTCAGAAGATCAGCTGCTGTAAGTTCTTCCTATATTTGGATTGCTACTTGCTAGGATAGAAGAGTTTATCAGTACTAATGAAGGATGCTTGTTATGTGCCAACAGGGAATGCTCACGATTGATGGTTACTTACCATCGGAGGGCTGGATCAGGAAAACTCACGGGAGTGTACAGAAAGTATAGTGCATACAAGTTCGGGAATGCTGCAAAAACTGAACCAGCACAATTCCTCCTAGATCTTTGACACGACTGTAGACTTGGGAATTTTCAGTTGCAACATTGAGCAACCTAGAAGCAGAATGTGAGCTTCTCATTGTGAAAACTAAAAATCTATAGTTTAGTGGTGTCGTTCCTTTCTTGTTATTTTGAAACTATGTCTTGAAATGGTGATCATTGATGCCATTTGAATCCAAAATTCCACACTGGATTGTAGTTGTCATATGCACCTGCTCATGAGGTGGCTACCAAACGGTGAGGTCAGAAATGCACATTTTTCATGTTATTGCATCGAATGACCTCATTTATAGTTATACTAGTATTCCTGCAGTTAACCTGTACTACTTACCAGGACTTTCTTTTGATTCAGTCTTGTAACAGTACGGAAAAAACTGTTCATGATCAAGTTGTATTTGCCTGATATGGTTGCTTTGTGTTTATGCATTTGTTTTTATGTATATTTTTAATTAAAATTAAATAAAAATTGATTATTTAATAATTAGATTTATTTACAGGTTGAATCAATCTGAAAATAAATCCAAGACAAAGACTTGGCCTGAATCGGGCTTGATCTGATGATCTGTGCAAAAGTCTACTAATGAACACCTAATTTACTACCCTTTTAATAAAGCATATCTACTACAATGGGTTTCAAACATGAAGGAAATGGAAAAGCCTATTCAATGGCCTGCAAACATGAACAAAGAAGAAGGATTACGTATGAGACCAACAAGGGAAAACTGAAATGGGTTTGAAACAGGTAGGAATTATAGAACAACAAAAAGTTTAGTTATGCCGCTGAAATAGGATCTCATATTGTTGACTGATAGAAGGGAACAAGTTGGAACTACTCCAATGCATCGCCATGGCATCATGAAAGGAAATAAGAACTTAATTTTGTTTTATAAAGACTCAATTAATAATATAACAGAGGTTGAGTTTTACTGCTATTCTTCTTTTCTTCCTACTAAGCACCAAATCCATTTCCGGATGAAGATTTTGACACTTCTTGCTATCAAATGTATTAAAAAGAAAATAGGTAGACGAGATTAAACAAACACAAGTTTTTGATGCTGAGCAAACTCCTAAAATCACAATACTTGCAAGTTGCAACAATGTAACTGCTATATAATGAATAGGATCAGACATTGCAAAAAGAAATAAAAAAATACAAATAAATAAAATATGGGGTATAGAAAAATTGCAAAGGAGAAAACCAGATCCTTATTTCATCCAATGCCACATTATTACAATCCATCTTAAATTGTAAAAAAGAAAAACGAAAATTGCAACTCATTAAACAGTCAACTTTCATTAAAAAAAAAAAGCTCTTCGATACAAGGATCGACTTGATTATTTCGAAAAGAATATCATACTTGAAATCTAATAATGGAATATAGAAACCAAGAAAATTGTACTACGTGATGATTTTAAGACTTAAAAGTCCATGATGGAGGTGCCAGTCTTCTAGAAGTAATCAGTCTAGCTTAGAAATGACAGCATCAACAACTTCTTGTGTAGTGCTAGAACCACCAAGATCTTTGGTTCGGTATTTGCCCTCTGAGATTACACGTTTCACTGCATTCTCAAGTCGATCGGCAAATGAAGGAAACTGGAGGTGCCTCAACATCATGGCAGAGGAGAGAAGCAAAGCCACTGGATTTGCTGTCTTTTGCTCGACTATCTTTTCTTTCCCCACATTCCCTGCTGAAGCACCTTGCTCAAAGACAGCATATTCAGCTCCCACATTACCTATTATAAAGAGAATCGTTTAATGAAATAGCCACAAGACTACTTAAATTAGATAGCTAGCACAATCACTATTTTGACGGGTTCCAGATTATACCGATGCCATGAAATAGCTAAAAACTGAAAAGCAACAAATGTTAATAGGAACCGAATCACATTATTAAGTAATTGGTACCTCCAGGCATGACACCAGTGCCTCCAGCAATACCAGCTGCTGTATTTGCAACAAGATTCCCGTAAAGATTAGGAGTAACCTAAAGACACAGAAGGGGTCCAGCAGTTGGGGGAAAAGGCAAAACAGTCAAAGGTCAAATCACCTACAAAATAATATAAATGGGATGCAACACAAAAGAAAGTTACAAAAATCTCCTGTGCAAAGGACTCTCCTAGCAAATTATACAGCATTTTCTACAACAATATAAATTGTGTTTGGCATTGATAACAAAGATGTAAAAAAGCATACTTTACTGATCCATGGTCAAGAAAATTGGAATCTATCAAAGGATCACGTTCAGGTAGATGTTTTAAAATTTTCCAAGTGTCATACATCAATATATACTGCAAGGGAAATGTTAAGATACTAACCGCAAATTTCATAAGCAATATCATCATGCATAAACATCAATGACTACCAAGCCAGGGTGCAGCCAAGGAGTTCATATTAAAAAAGATAATAATAATAATAATAATAATAATAATAATAATAATAATAATAACAACTCGCATACCATGACATTAAACTGTTCTGGTTTCGAAACAAGTTGCATACAACAATTGTCCACAATGATTTCATTATATTTGATACTTGGATATTTAGTTGCAACTTCCCGGCAAGACTCTAAAAACAACCCATCAGCAAGTTTCATTATGTTGGCCTTATGAACAGCAGTAACCTTCTTTCGATTGTTTAAATAAGCATACTCAAATGCATATTTTGCAATCCGCTCTGAACAGAACTTGGTTATCACCTAACCAAAAAAAAAAAAAAAAGCTAAATTAGATATCTTCAAATTTTCATAAAAACAAAAGCAATTCAATTACAATTAGTTACTTACCTTAAGGCTCTCAACAACGCCAGGCACCACCTCATGTTCGAGACCCGAGTATTCACCTTCGGTATTCTCCCTAATTACCACGATATCAACGTTTTCATGTCTGGTTGGTAATCCTGGTAAGTTACAACAATTGACCAAGGAAGCGTATAAATCCAATTCTTTTCTTAATTGCATATTCAATGAACTAACTCCACCTCCCATTGGTGTTCTCAACCCTCCTTTCAGACAAACTTTGTTCTTCTTTATTGAATCCATGACTTCCTGGGGCACCCGCTTCATGTCGCCGTGAACTTCGTACTTCTCGAAATAAACTGGCGCGTGCATTGCTTCCATCACTTGTTCCACAGCGCTTGTCACCAATGGTCCGATCCCATCTCCTGGGATTAGGGTAACGGGTCTTGGGGCTCCGTCTCCGGGCCGGGGCATGTAGGTGACGGTTCGGATTTGACTTTTTCCGGTTATAAGGGTTTTCAGCAGAGGAAGCGATCTGCGTGACTTCGACATTTTGGGGTGACGGTCGAGATTTCGGAGTTATTGATGGTCAAATTAGGGTTTTTAAGTTCGTGAGAAAAGGAGAAATAGAGTTGCAGAACAGACCATTTGACGAATGACGAGTAGCGGTGGCTAAGGGAAGAGAAAGTGCTAATTTTGCAAAGTGGCCCCTTTATTTTAATGATTCTATATTTTTAACACAGTTATTTTTTAAACCCTTAATTTATAGATGACATAATTGTGAATAAGACAATCTACTACTACTATTGGCTCTTTGGACATTTGCAAAAGATGACGGTTGACATTGGAGTTATATCAGAGCTATTCGTATTAATTAGTATTAGAGCAATTCATAATTGATATTTAAACAATTATGATAATTGATATTAAAGTAATTTGTAATAATTGGTATCAAAATCAAATTACAAAGAATGAAATAAGTAAATACTGTTTTTTTTTTCTTCGTATTGAAATTTCTACAAGCAGTCCAAGAATTGGTACATATTAGATTTCATATTCTTTGCGAGGAAAAGGGCAATGCACGCTCTTATTTACAAGGGGAATGTAATCCAGATATTCCAAGTAAGCTCGGGGAAAACCATCAAATTTCCAGAGTTAACAGCCCTCAAATGTTTTCAGCTGCTTGCAGTCTTGAAATGTGTAGTCCTTAAATCAAACTAACATAATAGAAGAGTATGTAATGCATGAGAGAAGACAGAGTGCAGGCTTGTTGAGGATCACTAAAATGGAAATTGAATGAAGAAAGTGGGGGGTAATGAAAGGATTATCCATCTGTTTATATATAAGTGAATCTGAATAACACTTGCATAATGTCATTTTCCAAGAATCCAATTACAAACCACACTTAAAGATGGGAAATTTAACGTTTTTTGGACATTTTCCAAGAATACAATTACAACAAGCTACAAATGTACCTGAATAACACTTGTATATGGATATCTGACGAAATTATGGGTAAAAAGAACCAAGTGAAACTTTTTAGTACTGCACAGTAGGGGAAAGAATTAAGAAAGGTAGTAGAAATAAAAAAGAGACTATATCAACACCAACCCCAACTGCAGAAACTTACCCGAATACAGAAAAAAATGCTATCAATTGTCAAAACCTACTGGTTGTAAGGGAACAAAAATATATGTTCTTTTGAATACTCAAAGGTTCAAATCTTGATTAAAACCAGCATGTGGACTTAATATCTAGAAAATAATGAATGGCCCAACTAAGTGCATAGGTGCTCAGATAATCAGCTTCACATCTGTGTTTACTTCATCAAATGGTATCTGCAATTTGGATCATGCTGCCTTCTTCATGCACTGGACCAGCGAAAAGCAGGCTCGGAAAATTATATCCAAAAAAGCTGCACTAATGCGTTGCTGAAGACGTAGCAACAGAGCTGCACAATCCCATCTTCTGACCTAACAGTGTGAGTTGCTCGACAAACTCCATTCCAGTTAAAATTTCTGTTGTTCCGTATATAACATGCTTGACAGGCTGCTGACGCTGGGCAAGGTCTTGCAAGCTGCCATACTCTACATAATTTCCACCGCCGATCATGAAAACAATAGCTTCTTTAAAGGGTCCTTTCAGATGGCTGCTACTAGTGCCAGAGCTCGACTTAGGGGCACGTGGATCAAACACAAGGTAAGAATCAATTTCAGGATTTGGCTTCCCCTCCATCAAAGCTTCCACAGTCCTTGTCAATGCCAGCTGCCTATCACTAGATAAAAGGTTCTTCACACCTGCAGTGACAGCACTGATCGACTGGCCATAGAGCTTCTCAGCCCAATCAACAATGTTATTTCTACTGGCAGAATTTGCCGATGCCAATGAAACATTCAAGGACTTGATCTTCTTCACATACTGAAATGCACTTGTATCAACCTCAGATTCTCTTAGTGCTGCTTCAACTGCCTCTGCTTCAGATGGATTAATGGTTTCTGAAGAGATAATATACATTATAGCAAAACGCAGCTTATCTATCTTGGTACCTTTTCCCTTAAGTACACCCAGCAACTCATTTCGATCAATGCCACCTCTGTCCATCATGTCATTCTCCTTCTTTACATAAGAGTCTAGAGATCTCTCCTTTATTTCACCCAAGAGAACAGTTGCAATGTTTGTGTGTTTATCAATAACCTGCTTCCGTTCTGTCAGCTCAGGCAGGGAGTTCACTGCATTCATTAAGTGCTTTGTGTTCCCAATCAAGTCTGTACCATCAAACTCAGCTCCAGCACTCCCACCGGTCCTTCTGTTCACCTCATCAACATCCTTCTTATATTTATTCAATTGGGTCTCAATCTCAACAGCAACTTCAGGGAATTCCAATGATCCGTTTGCCATCCAAAATGGGTCTGAGCTATCCAACTCATACGATTTCATTCCACCTTTCTCTCCTGGCACACTCAACCTATTAAGCTTTAATCCAAGAATATCATGTACGAGCGGGCGGTACCGAAAATCATGTTGAATCCCAGCAGATAACTCAAAATTCCGATCAAAGATGCACAAAATTGGACGCTGAAATGAGCCTAAAAAACCCCCACCTTCAGAAAACAAATTGTTCTTAGACAACAAATGATCCCTCAACTTCTGATCCAAAGCTGAAGCAACCATCTCTGCTGGTCCACCACGCGGGCATCTTATTATGGGCACCACAGCAAGTGTAGCCAAAACACAAAATAATCCACTAACAACCCTCTCTATAATATCCTCGATCTCTTTATCCCCAGCAGATGGATCATTCAATTGCACATAAGTAGACCTCTGGGACAATGAGAACAAATTATCCTCCAATGTCACAAATTCCAAATACTGATCATGTACCTTCGAAATCCTATGGATTGAATCCGAATTCAAAGTCCCAGAAGCAAGATCCTCCAAAAGCACCCTTGGTATAGATGATGAGAAATTGAGATGGAAACTATCATATAGAGAACGCGAGGCATCGGCTACAATTCTCTGGATATTGGAATTATTAGGCTGAACAAAATACACAGCCGGCACATCATGGACAGGTTTTCGATCCTTGTCAATAAGGAAGTAAAGGGTAACACCGTGTTTCCGCAGATCCTTGACATGGATCAATGGGGAAAGTATATTTTGACAAAATTTGTCATAAATCAAGATCTTATAAACCTCTTCATTAGCAGTTCCAGTGGGATTCACAGGTTGGTTCAGATTCAGCATTCGGATAATACATTCTGTAAACCCAACAAACAATAAAGACCAAAACACCCACTAAGATCAAAGCTCCAAAATGACAGATCAAATTCAACAACCCAGTAAAGAATCCACTGAGCAAAAAAAAAAAAAAAAAAAGTAAAGCAAAAAAACCAGACAAAATCACAAAACTATTCCCTAAGTTACAATTTTAAAAAAATGGAGGGTTTGCTGTGGGTTTATGGATTGAGATTCAAAGAATAATAGATCAAATTCAACAAAACTCAAACAGGGTCAAAATCAGAAGCGTAAAAGTTCGTTCCAATTGCATCTACTTTAAAATCTATAAAAGAGAAATGAAATGGGGTTTTGGTAATTAGAGGGGAAACGAAGGAAAGAGATCTAAACAGAGAATTTACCTGTTTGCTTTTGGCGAAGATTGAGAGCCATAGCAGACTGGAAAACTGAGTTCTTTGTAGCCAATAATAGACTTTCAATCAAACTTCAAGGCTCGAATTCGTTGCCTTGGTTTCTTTCGTCGGCAATTAAAAGGCCAGTGGGAGAGAGCTCTCTTCTCTGTTCCTCTGCGGTGTGTTTATTGTAGTATTCTACAGTTGCAAATTGATATCTCGCCACGTTGCGGAAAGTGATTATTAGAAGATGTGTTTGGTTGTCTACCAAAATAGAAAACCGTAAAGAAATAGAAAGGATAAAGTGTAAAGGAAACTCTTTTCCATCCAAACGCGGCCTTAAAAAGATTTCCCTTTTGATAGAAGATTTCATTCGGTTGCAACTCCCAAGCGCACGGGAAGGAAGCAAAGCGAAAGAAACAGCAACAGAGATGGCAACATCGTCGTTTCTGCGTAACAGATATTGGGTACTCAGGCATGGCAAAAGCATCCCAAACGAGAAAGGCCTTATTGTTTCTTCATTGGTCAGTCAATCTCTGCACTCTTCTAACGTTGTCTGTCTTGCAATGGTGTGTTATGATTATGTCTTCCAAGCAGCTACTGCCTGCCTGTTTTCTTGTTTTTTTCCTATAGAAATGCTTATCTTATCTGGGTCTATGCAGAAATATGTGAAATTGATCTTAGCACTATGATTCTATCAGGTTCAGGACATGTTTTTTTAGATGCCAACTGATGCTAAGCTTCATTTTAAGCAATGATTTCTTTTCATATTGTTTGCAAAATCATGAAATTTACATGTCAGTCTCTAGATTGTATCCATTTGCCAACTTCCAATTTTGCTACTTGGTGCCGGTTATTAACCAATGTTTAGAATCCCATCAGGAAAATGGCATTCGTCTTGAATATCGGTTAGCATCTGAAGGTGTTGAGCAAGCTCAGTTGGCTGGAAAATTGTTCTTGAAGGTAAACTGCTTCTATGCTAGTGAACAAATTTACACTGCTGACGGAATGTTTCTAGGATATTAATACTGAAAAACACATAGCTGGCTTGTGATTGCTTTAACAGAATGTAGGTACTAAAACATGTGGCTTGAAATTAGTAACTTGAAACTTGAAGGTCTCTCACTTGTTGCCTATTTCTTAACCTAGTCATTTCATGTGTTTACTGTCTTTCACTCCCCTTTAATGGGAAAAAAATGAAAAAAAAGAAGCTGCTTTACTCAAAGATGGATTACCTACCAAGTGCAGGAATTGAAGGAAAACAACATGCCACTTGAAAATGTGCGTATTTGTTACTCACCATTTGCAAGGACAAGTCATACGGCAGAGGTTGTCGCATCTGTTTTGAATCTTCCATTTGAGGGCCCTCAATGCAAGGTGAATTTTTTCACCATCTCAAAGATTCACCTATTGAAGAAGTGGGGGGGTGGGGGGGTGGAGATTAAATGGTGCTTATAATTGAGATGCTACTCATGATTTTGTGTCAGTTGATTCGATCTTTTCTTGAGGAAAAAAATGTTATATCAAATGAAATTGCTATTTCTACTTTCCTTCTCTGATATTAAATAAATGCTATTGGGTGGATGGGCAGGCCATAGAAGATCTTCGAGAACGTTTCTTTGGTCCTTCATTTGAACTTCTGTCGCATGATAAAGTAAGCTACATGTAATCAGGCTCAGTTTATATTTTCCAAAGCATAATGTTGCAGGTGAAGGATTCAGAGGTCTATCATAAAACACAACAGTTATTGGGTTATTGAGTCGATATGCAGGAAACTATAGACAGAGTGTATGAACTATAAAGTATTTTTGCCTATTTACCCTTTATGGCAATTGGCACTTGAATCTTTCCTAACTTTTGTTGTAAATCATAAACAGTATCCAGAAATATGGGCCTTAGATGAAAAAGATCCATTCATGAGGCCAGAAGGTGGAGAAAGTGTTGATGATGTGGCTTCTAGACTTGCAACTGCCATGGTGACGATGGAATCAGAATACCAAGGGTAAATTATTCACCTTTCTTTGACTTTGGAGCAAACAAGACCAATGGAATAGTTCTAGAAAACCAAACAGCTTTGTCTATTTCATTTTTCCGGAGAGAAAATGTTTAACAGACATCTCAAATTATGAGATATAAAAAAGGGCTTTGGGCAAGTATCAAATTAATAATTGTGTGCAGAGGCATACACAAAAGGATGAAGTCGATTGTTTGTGATTGGAATCCTAAAGCCCTAAAGCTGGTTAAACTAAGGATAAAGATTCTAATTTACTCTCACTAAATCTAGGAATTCGCTCTAGTTTTATGACATCAAAAGTAGAAGTGATTATCAGATTGTTATTCCAGTGTTCTGTGTAAGTAATAGGGTATCAACTATGCATAATCATTATAACATATTGATGCTTAGCTGACCCCCTATTGTGAGACTAGTTTAAGTTAATATTCTTTTTTTCCCAAAGCAGATGTGCTATCTTGGTTGTCAGCCATGGCGATCCCTTGCAAATCTTGCAAACCATACTCAATGCAGCCTCAGAACAGATGGAGTCAAGTTGCAGTGACCTAGCATTGAGAATTCAAGCAGTTAGAATCCCCTCTATCTTATCACAGCATCGGAAGTTTGCACTGCTCACAGGAGAGCTTAGGACAGTTATATAACCCGAACTGCTCCCCCTATTCTATTCTGCCAAGTGTTGGAAAAACTTGGCCCGTATTTCATGACTGAATAATGTACTTTGGCATTCATATGATCAATCTTTCATTACATATTGCTAGCTATGTTTATCTCTTTTCACTTATGTTCAGTCATTCCAGCCATGGTGACCATGGAGAATTGTAGATTTTTTCATACAAGAACCATGAATTGATGAGTCCTTGATGAGGATTTTTATATGGAAGTGCAACATTTACCATTTTCCTGTTTAAGAATGTATGAGAACAAAGTCACTACAGTACTATTCAAATTGCAGCGTTCTGTACAAAAGCAAATCTTACACGAGTGAGAGGGAGAATGCCTCCAAATTTCGTGCACATATTCGTAGCAAGAATACAGACAGCTGTTATCAGTTTGAAACTTTACGTACTGTGATTTTCAGGCATTAATCAGGCTTAGTTTGGACAGAAAACATTTGCCAAGTATTCTCAAAAGAATGAGCAAGGATGTCCTAATCGTGCGACTTGATTCTTAATTCGTTGTATGCTGGCCAAGCCCGAATAAATTCTATGCAACATGACATCTATTACAGTAGATATGCACGACCACGAGTAACCCTGCGTACACTACCACCACATTTTATGAACAGCAGGAATTTGAAAGACAACTCCAGCTGCCTCATGCAGAAATAATGCACCTCACCATGTCTACCAAGCTAGCCGCCCACGAGCTAAGGATAGGTCAGACCAGCGTATCTTGGGTTCATATGGCCATGAATAGGGTAAATTTTGATAGACGATATAATTGAATTCATTAAAATTAAAAAAAAAAATGAAATGACTATTAACTAAAAGTTACTTTAATAAAATAATAAAATGGTAAAAAAGTATTTTCACCCCTTAAATTTTTGTTTGTTAGTGGGGGGTTTCCACCGCATCCAAACCCCCACATTAATCATTTGTAACCTATCTTTGGCCCCTAATACAATATCCACCATAGCTTTAAGATTCACTCCGCATTTCCTCCGAAAAGGAAAAAATAAAAAAGAGATTAACATGCAATAAAAGAAACCTAACATATTTAAATTCATTGACCATTTTAAGAAAAGTATAATGCAATTTGGCCTCATCAGAAATATGAAAAGCATAAACATTCACACATTTCTTCTATTCTAGGCAAAAAAATCCGCACATTTCATATTTGATGACTTGATATCAAGATAAACTAAATTTGACCACCTTACTTAAATTCGTACTGTATGTATATATATATATATATATCAAGTCATGGTATTAACATCTTAAATATTATCCAGCTATTCTTCATTAACATCGTTTTAGTAAGAGATTAAGAGACTGACAAGTATGGAAGGCTTGGTTCAATCCTCTGCCATTTATTCTCCTCTCACTCCCATAAGCTTTTTGGAGAGAGCTTCCATGGTTTATGGTGACAGTCTCCATTGTTTATGGTTCTTTGAAATATACATCGAAAGAGACTTTCCAACGATGCTACAAACTTGCCTGTGCCCTAAGCCAACTGAAAGTCTCTCATGGCGATATTGTAAGCTCTAATGTTTTCAACTTTCAACTTTTTGTTTAGTTTTTCCTGTTCTAACCATTTTTCTGATCAGGTTGCAGCATTGGGTCCAAACATCCCGGTCCCGGAGCTATACGAGCTTCACTTTGCTGTTCCAATGGCAGGAGCAGTTGTTTCTCCTCTGAACGTTTACCACGAATCAACCACATTAGCTGCACAACTGAAACTGTTGGAAGCCAAAGTCTTGTTTGTTGACCACCAATTTCTCAACCTTCCGCTTGAAGCCTTCGAGATCCTTGCCAAAACATGCACTGATTACAAATTTCCTCTAGTCGTATTGATGCTAGAGACTGATCCTGAGGCTAAGATAGCCTCCAATGATCATCAGCTTTCTGGTTATCGTATTTATGACTCTCTTCTCAATTCGACAACTGGTTCTGACTTCGAGATTGTAGGGCCAAAGAGTGAATGCGACCCGATTTCCGTTGTATTTACTTCAGGTACTACAGGAGAGCCGAAAGCTATTGCTCACAGCCACAGAGGAGCGTATTTGACAACTCTTGCTGAAATTCTTCTCAATGAAATGAAAGCCATGCCTGTTTATTTATGGACAGTTCCTATGTTCAGAACATATGATGCCAATCTTGGCGGTCCCTTCTCTAAAGGATGTTCTGATCGTTGCATGCATGCTTGAATAGAACAAGTTGATGTTTATCAACAAAGATGAATAAAATAAAAAGTTATGCTAAGTCTTAACAAATTAAGAATGTCTCCATTCTCTATGTTTCTAATCATTTTTATTTAACTTATATGGTATTTGAAAAACCATACATTTCGCAAGTCAACATAAATTATTATCTAATATATTATTGTTAAAATTTTTAAATTTTATAATCAAAATTAAAATATTGACACATATATACCTCATAAGTAATATTAAAAATAAAAAAATAAAATGGAATATTTGTCCACATTTTAGTTCTATTTATAGAGTTTAAATTTTCTATTAATAGTGTATTAAATAATAATTCAACTAATATTTATCATTGAGAAAAAAAATACTAAATTTTGAATTTTGAATTTGCAAAACTTTAATATTTAAAGAATATTTAATTTAATACACTAAAAATATATAGAATTGTGAATAAAAATTTTCCTTATTTTATTGAATATTTTATTCTAAATATTCAATTTGAAGATTTCTTTATTTAATTTAGTGTATTATATGTTGAAATACTTGCATTGTTTCTGAGTTTTCATTATGCTGTTAAATCTGCAGGATTATAGTTTTGACGATAGGATGGGTAATATTTCTGTCATCCGTCATTCCTGTAAACTTTTTACTCAAAGGGCAGGATAAGTTGAGGAAAAAGATGGAGGTATGAACTTGTATTGTATGCATTTCTAGCTTGTGCAGCTTTTATGTTTCTCTTTTTGTTTCTATGTATATGTGTATGCATGTCTGTGAGTGATTTAAGAGCATAATAGAGTCAAACTTATCTGAATGATGGAAAGTAAAACTTATCTGAGCACTCTTTCCATGGATTAAACAGGTGTTTGTGGCCAATCGTACTTATACGATCCATTTCATCGTATTAGAATAGATGACTCCATTTGCTGTCATTATGCAGAAGCACCTTGGATGACCCAGTAAGTAATAGTGCAAACACTTTAGAAATGATGTTTATAGATTTCAATGTTGCAAGGGATTCTTGAATACGTGATTAGTCAGTTGCATGGTTTTTTAAGTTTTTTTTTTTTTGAAGAGTTAAAGATAATAAAACGTATTTTTTTTAATGTTTTTTTGTTGATTTTTTTAATATTCTCAAAAGATTATATGTCATTGTATTAATTTCACTCGTAAATTTAAAAGATTTTATTGATAAAAAGTTTAATAATAATTTTTTTTTTCAAAATTATTTTTCCATATATCTGGTGATACACTAATCTTTTAAAACTCATCAGTGATAGCCTGTTACTCCAACTTTCATATTACATTATTGACATCATGGAATTCCTTACCTTTATGTTTTCATATTAAAATCCCTATAGGGAAATAAATAACTTTGTGTTTTCTAAAATTTCTCCATTATTTAATATTATATAAATAAAATTTTTATTTTATACGAGCAATCGCAGATTTAAACTTTGGAGCAAATGCGAGGCTTGATGTAGAATGAACGTGTTGAATGGTTAGCTAATAATTGCGTAAATAATCGACTGGCCTGGTCCTATGACGTCCTTTTCCTTTTCTTGCGTAAACAAAATGAAAATACCAAAAAACAAATCAACAAATTCAAGTCATCCACATGTTTGGTTTTATTCTTTAAGTTTAAAATACGCAACTTTTGAAATCAATTGGCCATTTTGCTGTTATTGATAAGAGAGTCTGGTCATTTTGCCCCGTCATTGCGGCAGATAATGTTTGGGATTGACTCAAAACCATTCAACACTTCGGATTATTCTTCTGGTGGAACTCGCAGCATTCAAATGCCGGAATCGATCAATCATCGTTAATCAATTGTGACCTTCAACAAAGAAAATATTGCAGAGAAGAGAACCCAAGTTGCCGAAAGGAAGGTGAAATCTAAAACTGAAAGTGTCTCATCAAAGCAAATGTCTGTTCAGAGAAGACATACAATGGCGTCCAAGTTCAAATGTCTAAAAGCAATCAAGATACTCAAATGTCTCTTTAAATGACTAATGCATGACAAACGAATTCTAATATTATTTGGAAAACAGATGTTTTAGTTTGAAAGTTGTTAAAATATGGGAAATTAATTATTGTTTTGATATTAATTATCTTTATAAAGCACACAAATAGACTTTTATGGTAAAAGTATTGTTTTTAAGCATATTTTAAATTTTTCCTAAATATAATTTAATTATTTTATTATATTTATATCGGAAAATAACTAAATAAATAAAGAGATCTTAATAAAAATGTTTTTGAGGATGAACATAATTTCTCGTTGAGAGTGAATTATTAAAAATTAGTATTTTTCTAATATTTTATTTTATTTTTATATTTGTTTATTATCAATTTGTAACATTGAATTTAAGAGTTTTATTGGGATCTATTCAACTATAGAAATGTTGATCAACATCATTGGAAAATTTGTTCGTAGGAAGAAATTGGGAGCAATTATTTGGTTAGTCCACCCTTGTGAATAATTCTTTATTTTCCCTTTTTTCTTTTGTATGATTAAGCAATCTCATCGATCAGATATTTTTTTAATTGAATATCAAAACGCTATTTTATAATTTTATTTTTGACATGTCATTGCTCTTTTTATGTAAAAAAAAAAAAAAGGTGTAAAGAAAAAAAAATTGTGTATTTAGATTAGTTCTTTCATCTATATATTCACAAATAATTAAATAATTGATCATTCTTTCATCATAATTATTACATTATTGAGATTTCTAAACCAATAGACATCATGGTCATTGGATGGTTACTTGGTTTGGAATAAAAGAAGTCACATTCTAGAAGTTGGATAAATCCTGAGCCTAGAAAATGAGTGCCACCGGGAAATTCCATTAACAAGTCGGTGAAAAAGGGGCCCTGGACTACCGTATGACATCATTAATCATGATAGCTTTCTAGAGAGAATGAGAAATGGCGACACGAATAATGAAAGTTAAAAATCTAGAGAGAATTTTATACGTTGAGTTTGTGTCAAAGCATAACTTTCAGAGAGAGGCAAAAATCTCAAATCTTGTTCACCTGCCCCAGAAATCACTTGCTTCAACTGTTCAAGGGTTGATAGGCTAAACGCGGGGTCTCCGTACATGCAGCAGAACTAGGTAGGTACGCGTTTCTCTTATTTCATTGATTTCCAATGATATAATACTATATTTGGTTTATCTTTTGACTGTTCAAATTAATTTATTCAATAGTATTTTTGGATTTTTCCTGAGCATGTGTCTTTGATTGCTCTATTTAAGGCATCCAAGAATCCAGTGCTTTAACCACTTCTCGCATCTCGCAATCAACTCTTTGAGAAAATTTCAAGTGATCCAAATCCTAGAATGTTGTCTGTTCAATTGTGTGTGGCAGCTTTGCTTGTTATATGCATTACTCACTGGATTTATCGATGGAGAAATCCCAAGTGCAACGGAATCCTCCCTCCTGGTTCAATGGGGCTGCCTCTTATCGGGGAGTCCCTTCAGTTACTTGTCCCCGGTAACTCCTTCGATATTCCACCGTTTGTCAAAGCCAGACTCCAGAGGTATTGCTTCAAAACCTTGAATTCTTGCTCCTGCAAATGTTGAGTAGAAGATGAATTGGGAAAATGATGAATTCCTTGTTCATTTACATTTCAGGTATGGGCCCATTTTCAGAACCAGTGTGGCAGGCAGAGCAGTGGTTGTCTCAGCTGATCCTGAATTCAACCATTTCATCTTTCAACAGCAGGGTAGATTGGTTGAATCATGGTCTTTGGACTTGTTCGCAAAGCTATTCAAGCAAGCGGAAAACAGACCCGACGGAGCCTATGTTCACAAATATGTTCGAAACTTGACTTTGAGTCATTTCGGCGTGGAGAGCCTCAAAGAGAAACTGCTTCCTCCCTTGGAAGCAATGATTCGTGAGACCATTAACACTTGGTCCAACCAGGAATCCATTGAAGTATCAGACGCTGTTTCAGCTGTAAGCTTCAGAGATTGTTTCGCTATTATAAATAAATACAGTGATTCCATGCTTTTTCTCTGCTTTCAACTAAGAAAAAAACTGATCTCTTTGGCCAAACACAGATGGCTTTTAACTTCTCCACAAGGGAGCTGTACAGTTTGGATGCTTCAAGTTTTTCACAAAACTTGAGAGAGATGTTTAATGGCATATCACGTGGCCTAATGTCCTTTCCCTTGAACATCCCCGGCACAACGTATAACAAATGCCTGAAGGTAATTCAGTCTAAAATTTAGATTTTTTTAATTCAGCAGAGAAGATATTCATGCAATGGTAAAAATTATTTTATTATGGTTTGAATATTATGGGTTTAAGTAATTTTTTTATTTTTAGTAAATTTCAGAATGAATATGGTAACTTAATTTTAAGGCATGTAATATTATTTTTTTTTAGTGTAATATTACTTCATGCAGAAACAAATTATTTCAAAATATAATTAAATTTTTCAGAGATTTTTTGGTGGATTATGAAAAATTTAGAGTATTTTTTCTATATATCAAACTAAATTTATATTGATTCTTAATAGTTATAAATCAAAATATTAATTAACAATAATTAATTTTTCAAATATAACTGTTTCAAAGTAATTGAATTTAAATACATTTGAAATTAAAAAATTAAATTTAAACATTTTTATAAAAATAAAAAATTTAAAATCAAATCAAAAAGTCAAAAACTTAAATACTCATCTTTCAAAACTTTTAAAATTATCTTAAAAGTCCAAACAATCTCCCAAATCCTTACTATGACAAGTTAACCAACATATGTTGACCGAAGGCCAGATACAATAGCAAGATTTTTTTTTATTTCTGTTAATTTGACTAATGTCCTGTCCCTCTGACAGAACAAAAAGGCGGCGTTAGATTTGCTGTCCATTCTGGTAAAGGAAAGGCGTATTTCGCCAGATCAGATGCACAAAAAAGGGGACGCACTAGAGCACGTTCTAGACGACTCGACGTCCGAAGAGTTTTTGACCGAAGATTTCATTGCCCAACTAATGTTCGGACTTTCATTTGTTTCATTTGATTCGGTTTCATTGGTAGCAGCATTGCTTGTGAAGTTTCTTGGAGAAACCCCTCTGGTGTTAGAGGAATTAACTGTACAGACATAAGCTTCTGGACCCCAACTTTTTACATTAGAATATCAGATGCCTATGTTTAAGTTTTTATCAATTTACATTAATTTGAAAGATTTGTGCTTCATTATCAGGCTGAACATGAGGGAATACTAAAGAAAAGACATAATCCAAAGTCTTCATTAACATGGGAAGAATACAAGTCAATGACGTTCACCCTTCAAGTATGTGTGATCAGAGTCAACCTCCATCAATTCAGTCCTTTTTGACGAAGAAATTCGACAATTATCTCACAAACTATGTAATAAACAGGTTATCAATGAGACACTCAGGCTAGGGAGCGTATCGCCAGGATTGCTACGAAGGGCTCGGAAAGATATTCAATTCAACGGTATGCTCATACCGGATATGTATTAATGTGCTTATTAATGTCCCTCAATTTGATTGCAGGGTATAATTTTAGTTTTTACCATTAACGATCATCTGATCTATGCCACAGGGTATACAATTCCAAAAGGATGGGCGATTATGCTTGTCTCTTCCGCAGTTCAGATGAATCCTGAAATTTACAAGGATCCACTTGCATTCAATCCATGGCGTTGGAAGGTGAGCAACAATTTCTTTTTTTTTTTTTTTTTTTTCATCAGTCATTGATGGATGTTGATTGTTGAGCGATCAAATTTTCAGAGTACTGATTTTTTTTTTTTTTTTCCGGTTTGCCTATGTCGTGATCTTGAATGGAAAAAAGGACCTTGAACCAAGTATTATTTCCAAGAATTATATGCCATTTGGCTCAGGAATTAAGCAATGTGCAGGATCAGAGTACACTAAACTCTTCTTGGCCACCTTCATTCACGTCTTAGTCACCAAATACAGGTAACTAATCCCGATTTACTCTAGACCCGATCATGGATGGATTCAATTTGGACTGCATTATATAATAATAATTTATATAAAATTTAAACCCAATCCAATCAGTAAATTTTAATTTGATTTTTTATCTAGATCCCTTTTTATATTATAATATAATCCTCAAGTATAATTCACCTAAATATTATTTTATTTATTTTTTCATACTTTAATTACTTGTTTATTTATTTTTTATTTTTTAATCTCTTTTAAAATTTAATTTGATCTATCAAAATTTACATATTAAATATATATAATCATATTTATTAATCAATAATTATATATATAGAGTAAATAAATTTAAAAAATTTAAATTTAATTATGTTTGACTCAAGTAAAATCGAATTTTAACTTTAAAAAATTAAATTTAAATTTAATTTAATTTTTAATCGAATCTAAATTATATCTAAATTTATTAATTACGTTTTATATTTTTGTACAAATCCAATTGAATATGGGACGAATCTTCACGAGTGATACGCCTCTTGAGCATGTCTAGTTTCCTTGCCTAATCAGCCACTAGTTAGAGATCACGAAGAGTTTTCTCGCTTTTGCGTCTGCAGGTGGAAAAAGATCAGAGGAGGAGACGTGACCCGAAACCCTATGTTGCATCTTAAAGATGGGCTTTGCGTTAAGGTCTTGGAAAAGCATGATTGAAGGGATTGGCATGATCGATTCTGGAAACCATCATTGAGATTGCGTGGCCATTATTATTTTATCATCAACTAGCTAGTGTTTACGTCATTGGTGCAGCGAAGACTGCGCAGGAAAAGGAAAGATCACGATAAGGAAGCAAAAGGCCGAATTTAGCTACTTTTAGCTTTAGTTGTAATATTATATTTTGATCAATTATCTAATACACAATCAACAAAATTTATAAATTTTTTGAATAAAATAAAAAAAAATACATAAATCATTTATTTATATTTTATTTTTTAATATTTTTTAAAAAATTACGTATTATTATTCTAATTAAAAACTTTATTAATGATTTATTAAATAATTGTTTATATATTTTAATTATCTTTCATTTCTACTTTCTTTGTCTGATTTTAAGAATATCCGTGAAATGGTGTCTACACACCTTGGAAGGAATGGTAATCGTGTGGAATGCAGAGACCAATACTTATCTTTTCGAAAAAAATGTCTCATAAATATAATTTGAAGTTTTTAATTATATATCTTAATATAATCTTACGACAACTATAGGTTTAGAAGGAAAGGTTAGGAGACTCTTGCCTTTTTCAAATGAACTCTAGAAAAATTATGAGTGCTTTCTTTCTTAGAAGTTTTTATATTTGACATTATATTACAATTTTAATAAAATTTTCTTATTTCAAAAGCATCAATTACTGGAATATTGTAATTATTATTACAAGAACAAAGATCATAATTATGGAGTCATTATGATTCTTCTCTTTGTACAAAATTCAATCAAATTAAATTCTTTTAACATTCAAATTTCATAAATGAGAGTATTATTTTTAAGTATATTTTAAAAAAATTATTATATTCATTGAAGCTTAGGACTTTGATACTATTTTAAATTTATAATATTATTATTATTTATTATTATTATGTAAATAGAAAATAACACTAAAAAATGAATAACATAAAAGAGGTTCAATCCGTCGACAATGAGGGCCTACATACATAGAGAAACTCAATGGATTATATTGCTAATATTTTAATTTACATAAAAGAGAGTACATAGAAGACATTTACATAAATGATGTAGATAATGTATAAATAATAATAATTAAAAAAATTTAGAAATTACAACTAATTATAATTGATATATTATTGTAATAAATGATTAATTGCTCTCTCGATTACCAAAGATAGGGCCTATCTAGTGTTCCTATGGCCATGATCACTGCTGCTTTCACCTCCACTTTCCGCACTGGAATACCCTGATTTTTACGATTTTTCCTTCCCCTTGCAACCATCCTTTGCTTTCTTAATTTCATCACATGGTTACCCTAAAGAAAACGATAGATTTGGCAATCTTCTTCTTCTTCTTTAAAAGATTAATTTGCAAATTTTTCTGCAAGATAGTAGATAGTAATGGTTATTGTTATAATAGTAATGGTTATTGTTATATACTCTATAATAAATTACACACTTAATTTCTTACAAAATTATATCTTATAAAAATGACAATTAGATCATTATCTGATACAGTGGACAAACTGAATGTTGGTGACGATCGTGGAGCAGATCATGTGAAGCGAAATAGGAAGCTTCCAGCTAAATTATAAGATTATTATTATTAGACTATTATTATTTATTATAGAATATCTAATATTTTAAAAATTATTAGTTTCACTATTATATAAACTCTATTGGAGTAAACTACTATATAAACTCTCTTGAAGTACTAAGAAGTTTTAGATTAAAATAAATTTTATTTTCTCTACGTTACAATTTCTATTCCTCCTTGAATTCTCCTCTGTCTACTTCCTGCCCAAATTTCTATCTCACTCAATTCTTTTATTTTCCTACTCCTAATTTTCTCTTAAGAGTAAGTATTCACTCTAAACAATACTAACTTGTTACGAACTCGTATCATTATCACATCAATTATCAGAGTTATATAAACATCTCATATCAATGATATTAGTTACAACAATAACTTTTTTTTTTGCATAATTATTATTATTTTTCATTTCTATTGTTAAGGTTTTTTTAATTTGAGTGTTGAAATGCACTTTTAGATTTTATTTTTGATTTTTTTTCACTCTTTTCATATATTAATTAATTATAGAATTAAATTATTATCCAATACGTTATCAATAAAATGTTTAAATTTTACAAATAAACTTAATAATATATATCAACATTTTAAGTCAACTTATAAAATCTATTGTATTAATTAAATATCGTCATATAATTATTCCATTGCCGAAAGTTCCAGCCAATAGATATCATGATTCTAAAATTGCTTACTTGGTTTGCCGAAAGTTCAAACCAAGTTGCTTACTTGGTTTGAAAAAAGAGACAATCTAGAAGTCGGGTAAATTCTGAGTCTAGAAGGTGAGTGCCACCGGGTAATTTCCTCAACAACTCAACGAATAAGGGGCCTTAGAGGTCTGACATCATAAATCATGCATGGTCGCTTTCTAGAAGAGATTTAGAAACAGTAACACCAATTGTAAAAGATAAAGTTGAAACAACCATCTCCTGTCAGAACATAATTTTCAGACAAGAATCTAAAATCTGAAATCTTGTTTACCTGCCGCGGAAGTCGCTTCAACTGCAAGTGTTGAAACTTCAAAGCGGGGGACCCCAGAGAAACAAAACAACTCTGTAGGTATGTGTTTCTGTTATTTCATTAATATTTTGTCACTTGGCTTATCTTTTGACTGTTCTAATTAGTGGGTGCTAAATTATTCAGTTTTTTTTTTTCCCGGTTTTTCCTGAGCCCGTGTCTCTGGTTCGTCTATTTAAGGTCTCCATGAATCCAGTGCTTTAAACACTTTCTGGCTCTCGATCCAAAACCTTTAAGAAACTTTTAGGCAATCGAAATCCCGGAATGTTGTCTGTTCAATTGTGTGTGGCTGCTTTGCTTGTTATATGCATTACTCACTGGATTTATAGATGGAGAAATCCCAAGTGCAATGGAATCCTCCCTCCAGGTTCAATGGGGCTCCCTCTCATCGGTGAGTCACTTCAGTTACTCGTCCCCGGTAACTCGTTGGATATTCCACCGTTTGTCAAAACCAGGCTCCGGAGGTATTGCTTCAAAACCTTGAAATCTTGCCGTTGCAAGCGTTGAGTAGAAGATGAATTGGGCAAATGATGAGTTCCTTGTTCATTTACATTTCAGGTATGGGCCCATTTTCAGAACCAGTGTGGCAGGCAGGGCAGTGGTTGTCTCAGCTGATTCTGAATTCAACCATTTCATTTTTCAACAACAGGGTAGATTGGTTGAATCATGGTCTTTGGACTTGTTCGCAAAGCTATTCAAGCAAGCGGAAAACAGACCCGACGGAGCCTATGTTCACAGGTATGTTCGAAACTTGACTTTGAGTCATTTTGGCGTTGAGAGCCTCAAAGAGAAACTGCTTCCTCCGCTGGAAGCAATGATTCGTGAGACCATTAGCACTTGGTCCAAAAAGGAATCCATTGAAGCAACAGACGCTGTTTCAGCTGTAGGTTTCTAAGATTGATTCGCTAATACAGTGATTCCATGCTTTTTCTCTGCTTTCAACTAATAACTGATCTCGTTGGCAAAAAACAGTTAGCTTTTGACTTTTCCACAAGGGAGCTGTACAGTTCTGATGCTTTAAGTTTTTCACAAAGCTTAAGAGAGATGTTTAATGGCATATCTCGTGGCCAAATGTCCTTTCCCTTGAACATCCCTGGTACAACTTATAACAAATGTCTCAAGGTAATTTAGTCTAAAATTGGATTTTACACTATAGATTCAAAAGAGAGCAACTTTACGTGATGAGAAAAATTATTTTATTGTGATTTAAAAATCATAAATTTAAAAGAAAGTACCTTTTTATTAATGTTAAAAGCAAATTGTGTATAATGATATATATATATATATATATATATATTTTTTCTGTTAATTCGACTAATGTCCAGTCACTCTGACAGAACAAAAAGGCAGCGTTAGACTTACTGTCCATTCTGATAAAGGCAAGGCGCATTTCGCCTGATCAGGTGCACAAAAAAGGAGATGCACTAGATCACGTTCTAGACGACGTTGCTTCTGAAAAGTTTTTGACCGAAGATTTCATTGCCCAACTAATGTTCGGACTTTCATTTGTTTCATTTGATTCGGTTTCATTGGTAGCAGCATTGCTTATGAAGTTTCTTGGAGATAACCCTCTGGTGTTAGAGGAATTAACTGTACAGACATAAGCCTCTGGACCTCAACTTTTTACATTAAAATATCAGCTGCTGATGTTTAAGTTCTTATCAATTTACATTAATTTGGAAGATTCTGTGCTTTATTATTAGGCTGAACATAAGGGAATACTAAAGAAAAGAGAGAATCCAAAGTCATCAATGACATGGGAGGAATACAAGTCAATGACGTTTACCCTTCAAGTATGTGATATGCGTCAAGTCAACATGCATCATTTATTCCTTTTTGACAAAGAAATACTACCATTTTGAATCTCAAAAATTACCATCCATGCAATAAGCAGGTTATCAATGAAACACTGAGGCTAGGAAGCCTTTCACCAGGATTGCTAAGAAGGGCTCGGAAAGATATTCAATTTAACGGTATGCTCATACCAGATATGTATTAATGTGCTTATTAATGTCCCTCAATTTGATTGCAGGGTATATTTTTAGTTTTTACCATTGACGATCATCTGATCTATGCCACAGGGTATACAATTCCAAAAGGATGGGCGATTATGCTTCTCTCTTCCGCTGTTCAGATGAATCCTGAAATTTACAAGGATCCACTTGCTTTCAATCCATGGCGTTGGAAGGTGAGAAACAATTTCTTTTCTTCATACGAGCATGGATGGATGTTGAGTGATCAAATTATCAGAAGTACTGATGCTTTTTTTTGTTTGTCTATGTCATGTGATCTTGAATGGAAAAAAGGATCTTGAACCGAGTGTTATTTCCAAGAATTATATGCCATTTGGCTCTGGAATTAAGCAATGTGCAGGATCAGAGTACACTAAACTCTTCTTGGCCACCTTCATTCACGTCTTAGTTACTAAATATAGGTAATTAATCCTTATTTACTTTCATAATTAGCCATCATCAGTTAGAGATCATAAACATTTTTCTCGTTTCTGCATCTGCAGGTGGATAAAGATCAAAGGAGGAGACGTTATCCGAAATCCTATGTTGCATTTTAAAAATGGGCTTTGCATTAAGATCTTGGAGAAGAATGATTCGTGAAGACTGAGCAGAAAAAGGAAACGAACATAAAGAAGCTAAAGACAGAATTTAGCTATAGTTGTAATATGATATTTTAATTATAGTTCATTGTAATTCTACTTCTTTTTTTTTTTTAAATTATAATAAAATTCTCTTATTTGAAAAGATCAATTATTGGAATATTGTTATTATTATTATAAGAATAAATATCATAATTAAGGAGGAGTCATTAATGATTCTTTTCTTTGTATAAAATTCAATCACATCAAATTCTTTTAACATTCAAATTTCATAAATAAATAAAAGTTGTATTTTTTAGGATATTTGAAATTTTCTCATGCGTAGTTCAATTGTTTCAATAATATTTATGTTTTTTTTAGTTATAAACTAAATATTTGATACTAAAAATTGAGACGAATTGCTTTGCTTTGATCCAAATATTATAACATGTTATAATTTTTTTAATCACTCAATCAATAATACTTATGTTTGGATGCCGTCAATTTATGGTAGTGTACATTTGAGAAAGATAAACAAAAAAACACATTAATAGATCTAAGTTAAAATGCTATGTACTTCACCACATGAGTGTTTCTCACTATATAAATTTGCATTATTCATCATAATTAAGCCGCAAGCGAAGGGAAATATCAGCACGATAATGCAAATATAAAATTTCTCGTTATTGGGTATCAAGAACATCATGATTCATGAAGTACACTTCTTTTGACCGTTTGGAAAATGAAGCTAATGGTGCACTCTGATGTAATGACTTGTTTTTTGGGGGACAGAAATTATGAACAATGGTAGAAAACAAGCCAAAAATTTAAATGATCTCCAATAATTGAAATTTTAATTCCTTTTATTTTTCTATTTTAATTATTTGTTGCACTATGGAGGTGAAAGCTGCAAACCTCTGAAAATTAATAACCAATTATTTATCTTTTTTCAGTTTTTGTCTTCCCTTCAAAATGGTTGTTGGAAAAGAGAATTTCAAGTTATAATCCTTTCATATCCATAATAAAACTGTGGTAATTTGCCATGATTGAATTTAATTAACTTTTTATTATAATAATTTAAATTTAAACTCAACTCAAAAATAAATAAAATTCAAATAATCATTAATCAAACTAAAACAATTCTAAAATAAAATAATAGTATGATTGATTTAAACACCTGCTGCTCATCAGCCTAAAGTAAATTAGGTTTGTCCCAAGGTTAACTTGCTTAACCCCACTACGTGCTGCCACCACCAGAAATAACCATTACGAGCTGCAACTACTAGAAATCAACAAATTTGTGATTTGAAATGTGGATTTTTTTTCTCAATTACCATAATTTTGAAATTGACATGAACTGTTTGTCAACTTCTTCATATGAATAAATCTACCGCAACAATCATAAGTCCAGAGTCTTCTGATCTGAAGCGAGAAAACTGGGAATGTGGTACGCCATGCTACCTTGTCAGTGAAGGAAGAGTACTGCTAAACCTATAGCTTCTTCTTCTTCATTGGAAACAGAAGGAGATTCCATTAATGGGCTTAGCAACAAAACATTTGTTGAGTTAACGTACCAATTGCTGTTTGTTTTGGACCCTGGCTTGATTTTAAGCAGCTAGCTCCACACAGAGAAGCGCCATTTCCCATCCACAAGGCTAACCTTGCTCTCGATTAATTGATTTCGTCAGCAATCAAGCTAGTTTGACTTTACTAGCTGTCTTCTCTTCTTTGTATATACTTGGTATAATATTTGTTTAATGGTTCTCGAGATTGAGATTGTTGCACATCCCAATAATTCTAACTTAAGTTTCATGTTCATGATTGTAAAGTTTTTAGTTTCACAAATACTATTTTAATTCTAATAATTGGTGGTTTAAAGTCTACTAATAAGTGTTAGTTGGAAGAACTTGGAAGCAATTTTCGGGTTAGTCCACCTTGTAAGTAACAAATATAATTAACTTTATTATATTTTCATGATCTGATAAATTTTTGAAAATTATAGATTCAAAAAGATTTAAGCATGTAGATTATTAAAGATTGGAGATCTTAAAAACATATTAAGAACTTCAATTTTTTTTTTTTATTTTGCTCTTATCATTTAGATATTTTATTAATTCACGATTCAAAAAAATATTTTAGAATTTTACTTTCAACATTATTTTCACACATTTTATCTATGTATGAACATATCATAATTTATAACTATTCCTATAAAGAGAATCCTTTTTTAAAAAAAGAAAAAAAATTCCGTTAAAACATCATCAACAATTGAAGAATTCTATAATAAGGTCGATCTTATTGTAAGATCTACTTATTTTAAACTTATTTTTATTTATTTTTATGCGTTGATGTTTTTTTATGATAATGTTAACTTATTTTATATTTAATGACACTAAGTTAGTGTTTATTTTTATGTGTTTATATTTATTTTTATATATTTATATTTATTATCATATATTTACATCTTTTTAACTTTAAATTTACTTTCATATTTTTATACTTCTTATTATGTAATTATGTATTGACTTTAATTTTTCATTTATTGTCATGTGTTTATGATATTTTTAAAATAAGTATAAAATAAATTGATCATATAATAAGATTGATTTTATTGTAAAATTTTTCGAATAGGACAAATGATCCGTTTATAGAAGAGAGTAATCTTCGACAAAAAAAAAAAATATTAATTAGAAACAGTGAGCCAATTGATAAAAGTTCAAACTAAAAGCAACAATTAATCTACAGTCAAAACAAAACCTTCAGACAAAGAAGCGAAACCTGAGGAAGTGATCACTTGGAAAGGTTATACGAATTTAATATTAATAAAAAATAAATATAAATATGATAAAAATTTTAAAAAATAATTTTTTTTAACTTGTGATATAATATTGACACAAAAATATGAATTATATGCACAAATTTATTATATCTGTTATCAAAGAATCAAAATGTATGTAAAATTTCGACAAGTAATGAATTCTATTATTGCATTCATTTCTCATTAATAACTTGATTTCTCTTTTTCTTGAGGAATTTTACAATTTACTTCTAATATATTAAATTTCATATTAAACTTATAATAAAGTAAAAAATTTTAAACTTATTATAAAATTTTTCTCGTTCTCTGATTAATTATCTAATTTATTCAGTAATTTATTGGATTTTTCATGAGCACATGTCTCCGATTCGTCTATTTAAGATATACATGAATCCAGTGCAGCACATCTCGGATCTCGCAATAAACTCTTCGAGAAAATTTGAAGCGATCAAAATCCGAGAATGTTGACTGTTCAATTGTGTGTGGCTGCATTGATTGTTATATGCATTACTCACTGGATTTATAGATGGAGAAATCCCAAGTGCAATGGAGTCCTCCCTCCTGGTTCAATGGGTTTCCCTCTCATCGGGGAGTCCCTTCAGTTACTCGTCCCCGGTAACTCCTTCGATATTCTACCGTTTGTCAAAACCAGACTCCAGAGGTATTGCTTCAAAACCTTGAAATCTTGCTTTTGCAAAATGTTGAGTAGAAGATGAATACGCCAAATGATGAATTCGTTGTCCATTTACATTTCAGATATGGGCCAATTTTCAGAACCAGTGTGGCAGGCAGGGCAGTGGTTGTATCAGCTGACCCTGAATTCAACTATTTCATTTTTCAGCAACAAGGTAGATTGGTTGAGACATGGTCTTTGGACTTGTTCGCAAAGCTCTTCAAGCAGGCGGAAAACAGACCCGACAGAGCCTATGTTCACAAGTATGTTCGAAACCTGACTTTGAGTCATTTTGGTGTGGAGAGCCTCAAAGAGAAACTGCTTCGTCCGTTGGAAGCAATGGTTCGTGAGACCATTAGCACTTGGTCCAACCAGGAATCCATTGAAGTATCAGACGCTTTTTCGGCCGTAAGTTTCTAAGATTATTTCGCTATTGTAAACATGTCTTACAAAACAAAGAACACTGATATGTTGGCAAAAAACAGATGGCTTTTAAGTTTTCTACGAAGGAGCTGTACAGTCCTGATGATGCAAGTTTTTCACAAAAGTTAAGAGAGATGTTTATTGGCATAACACGTAGCCTCATGTCCTTTCCCTTGAATATCCCTGGTACAACGTATAACAAATGTCTTAAGGTAATTTAGTGTAAAACTAAACTTTCAATTTGAAGTTCATTTTCTGTTAATTCGACTCATGTCTTGTCACTCGCACAGAACCGTAAGACGGCGTTAGATTTACTGTCCAATCTGGCCAGAGAAAGGCATGCTTCACCTGATCAGATGCACAAGAAAGGGGATGTACTAGATCACGTCCTAGAAGACATGACATCCGAAAGCTTTTTGACCCAAGATTTCATTGCTCAACTAATGTTTGGACTCACATTTGTTTCATTTGATTCTGTCTCAATGGTAGCAACCGTGCTTATAAAGTTGCTTGGAGATAACCCTTTGGTGTTAGAGGAATTAACTGTACATACATGTGCCTCTGGACCTGAACTATTTACCTTAAAATTCATATCAGCTGACGATGTTTAAGTTCTTACAATTTCGAGGATTTGTGCTTTATCATCAGGCTGAGCACGAGGGAATTTTACAGAAAAGAGAGAATCCAAATTCCTCAATAACATGGGAAGAATACAAGTCAATGGCGTTTACCCTTCAAGTATGTGATTTGTGTCAACCTCCATTAATTCATTCCTTTGTGACAATGAAATACTACCATTTTTGAATCTCACAAATTACTATCTATATATGTAATAAACAGGTTATCAATGAGACACTCAGGCTGGCAAGCGTATCACCAGGATTGCTAAGAAGGGCGCGGAAAGATATTCAATTCAATGGTATGATCATACCAGACATGTTTTAATGTGCTTAATGTCCCTTAATTTGATTGCAGAGTGCTATTTTAATATGTACCATTGATGATCATCTGATCTATGCTACAGGGTTTACAATTCCAAAAGGATGGGCAATTATGCTTGTCTCTTCCGCAGTTCAGATGAATCCTGACATTTACAAGGATCCGCTTGCATTCAATCCATGGCGTTGGAAGGTGAGCAACAATTTTTTTTTTTTTCCAATTCAGGCATTGATGGATGTTGAGCGATCAAAATTTCAGAAGTACTGATTTTTTTTTCTTTTCTCTTTATCTCTGTCATGTGATCTTGAATGGAAAAAAGGACCTTGAACCAAGTGTTATTAGCAAAAATTATATGCCATTTGGTTCAGGAATTAAACATTGTGCAGGATCAGAGTACACTAAACTCTTCTTGGCCATCTTTATTCACGTCTTAGTCACCAAATATAGGTAATTAACTCTTGTTTATTCTTATATTATCCATCAGTTACAGATCATAAACATTTTAATTTCTGGATTTTGCATCTGCAGATGGATAAAGATCAGAGGAGGAGACATTACCCGAAATCCTATGTTGCAATTTAAAAACGGGCTTTGCATTAAGATCTTGGAGAAGAATTGATTAATGGATTGGCATCAATTCTGGAAATTTCACATATTATGAAATTTACTATTATAAAGTTTGAGATTGCATGGCTAATGAAAAGATCAGAAAGAAGCTAAAGACAGAACCTAGCTATGTTTAGCTTTAGTTGTAATATGATGTTTTAATAATTGTCATTTCAGCTTCTAATTTCTTTGTTTCGTTGTAAGAATATCCATGAAATATATATACATATATATAGATACACTCAGTTAGATAATGGCAAACAATTTTTCACTTATTAAAGTCAAAATTAAGCCCAAGTTAGAAAGAAAGACATAAGCAGCTGTTACACTGTACAACCCAAAATTAAGGCATGATTAAAAATATTCAAATGCATTTTATATCAATTTGTATCATGTATAAAAAATTATAAGTTAGATACTAAGAATTTATATTAAATATGTATAATAAACACAAACAAACAATAATAAATAATGATAAAAAAATAAACAAATAAAAAAAAAAAGGGAACACAATGATATAAATCTATGAATAAAAATATAAATAGCAAAAAAATTATTAACTTTATGAAATGAAAATCCTAAATAAAATATAAATTACTTGTAATAAAAATAAAATTTCACTCATAGTAAAAAAAAACAAGAATAATAAAAAGAAAATTTAAGAAAAACACTAAAAATATTTCTTAAAACTAACACAAACTCTAAAAGAGATAACATCTAAGTGAAAATTTTTCTTTTATTTTATATTTTGATGATTAATTGGAATTATTTCACATTATAAAAATTAATATCAAAATAAATAAATAAATTTTGGGCTCAACCTAAGACAAAATCTTATCGGGCTTAGCACATATACCCACCCTCTTTGTCCTCTTTCTTTTCTCTTCACCCTCAAAATATTAAGGAAAGAAACCTTTGCATTTTGATAACATAAAATTAGAAAGAAATACAAGCAGAGTTGAAGAATTTAAATGTTGTCTTGATGGTATCTTGTTTGCTAACTTTTCCAGAAACATGGTGCACCAGCTCTTTCTAATATCAGATAAATACCATGTAATGAACTCTTGTTTAAGCTTTTGTGCTTGATTCTAAGTTCAAACAAATTGTAATGTTAGATTTTCAATGAACAGTTCCTATTTATTCTAACATATTGTAATGTTGGATTTTCAATTTAGAAGTGTCTGTACAGGAACAACTTTTGGAGCTGTTTTTAACTGTTCTATTTCAGCTCTCTTATTTTTATTTTCTGCTTTTTCCATTGCAATATATGCAAGTCGTGCCATGTAGCACGATAATGATTTTTTCTTAAAAAGTCAATTATATTGATAAAAAAAATTTAATTAGACATAATTTATATATTGAACAATTTAAACATTTAGTCAATTATATTAGAAAATATTGTAAAATAGAACTTATTAAACAAATCCATTATCTAAAAAACGCAAAATAAATATTTAAAGGTGAAAAATAAATTATTTTTGTAAATATATTGTAGCATATCACAATAAATAACAATAAATTGTAAATTTTTTTGTTTGGTTATTAGAAAAAAAACTATAATTTAATAAATAATAAAAAATGCTACTTAAAGTTATCTATAGTGACAAATTGAGAAATTTGATAACAATGAATAATAAATTTTAATCTGTGATTGTATATGTAAACAAAATTACAAATTTAGAAGTACGTAACTGATTTTCTTTTATATCATTAAATTGACTTAATTGATGAATTAAAATTTAATTCAATTAGTTTATAAAATCTTCAATAAATTTTGAAACCTAACACCTATATTTTTTTCTGCATCATCATTTATTATTAGAAAAGTCAACTAATAATGAATTATTACCCTTTACGTTGAGTGTTATAAGCACCACAAATAATATTAAAAAATTATCATATCTCTCTTTTTATTTTTAATTAATATTTTATATATTTTTAATATTTTGAAAGATTTGTATCACCTTTTTTAATTCTAATTATAAAATTAAAATCTCCACAATTATGTAAAAAAAATTTTACATCAATTCATAAAATAAATTTTTAAAGATAAAAGTTGGAAGGAAACGTGCCCCATTTATTTCACGTTTGTCTTTCATCTAAACGACACATCAGCATTTTTTCTCTCTCTACAGTTCTTCTCTCGCCTTCTCTCTCTACAGTAATCCTCTCGCTCTCTACAGTCTCTCCACAGTAGCCCTCTCGCTCTCTACAGTCGCTTTCTGCACAGTCATGATCTCTCTGCAGTTCCCTCAAATTCCTTATTTTTCCTTTTCCTTTTTCTTGGGTTCAATCAGGAGGCCAAATCTATTGCTACTGCTCCGACAGCTACTCTCCTACAATGTCTCGCCTTCGCCGGTTGCAGCAGTGGGCATCGAAGCGACGGCAGCGTGTGGGAACAAGCTTTCCCGTCCGTTTTGACCTCCCTTCGACGATGAGTGTCCATTCCATCTCTTCCTCCTTTGTTCTCTTCCTTTTCCCCTCTCTCTCTCTCTCTCTCGTCGCAGGTGGCACTTTCGGTCGGTTGGCCTCTACCCTTCCATTTCTTTAACTTTTTTTTTTTTTATTTAGGTTAAGTCTGTTAGGCAGACTTGGTGAAGAGGACCATTAATGACCAAATTTAAGTGAAACCCTCTATTATTGATGGAAATAGGTTTATAATAAAAAGCCTCTATCCTTCCATTTCTTTAACTTTTTTTTTTTTAATTTGGGTTAAATCTGTTAGGCAGACTTGATGAAGATGGCCATTAATGATCAAATTTAAGTGAGACCCTCTATTAATGATGGAAGTAGGTTTATAATAAAAAAAAAAGTTTACTTTACTCTTTTTCTCCTCTTCTGTTCGATGAAAACAAAACAAAAGCAAAAAAAAAAAAAAAACAAAACAAAACAATTCTCTACCCGTTCTCTACTTGCAATGACAGCACAAACAAAAGATTGTGCTCTCTCTTTTAAGTTCCTTTACTGATGTTTTCAAAGTATATATTTTTTCTCTATTTTATTATGCATTCTTGTTATTAATAATTTAGCAAAAAAAAAAACATGAACTTGGTGCAATTATTATGAGAGAGAAGCATGGGCTATGTTGTGCTTGTTGAATAAAGCACTGGTGTGATAATGCTATCCCATGAATTTGTTCACAAGTTGAAAAGATCACATTGTGGATTATGGCCAGCAACGAAGATCAATCAAATCCTTTAGACAATTCTATTTATTACAAAAGAAAATTCAATTTTGTTATTTTCATTAAATTTTGACACGCAACAGCAACAGTTATCTTTACTTTATAGTATTTTTATAATAATAAAAATTTTTAACAAATTATTTTGATATTAAATATTAATATACTCTTATCATACTATAAAAAATATATATAATTAAAAAACCATTTTTCATTTAAAAAAATAAAAAGTAGAACAATTTATATATAAATATATAAAATAAAGATCCAATACAGAAAATCTGTAAAATTTTTATATTTTAAAAATAAAAATAATAAAATATAATTATTTAAATTAATATTCATTTCGAATAAAAATATCCGTTACTAACTCTTAAATTACTCAATTTAGATCAAGCGCATCATAAGAAATTGCTACTAAACATGCAGAGTTATTTGAAATTTTGTAAATTAAGTGATATATTATATTTGAAAAAAAAAATTCAATTGAGTTTTTCCAATTTCTCAAGCTCTGCAGAGATCTATATATGGAGAGGCAGAAAAGCAGATAACAACAATGGAGAGGCATGTGGCCATCATTGGAGCTGGAATAAGTGGCCTCCTTGCCTGTAAATATACCTTGTCAAAGGGTTTCCATCCTATTGTTTTCGAGTCCCAAAGCAGTGTTGGAGGGGTTTGGACCAAGACGGTGCAGACTACAAAGCTCCAAACTCCCAAGCCATTTTATCAGTTCTCTGATTTCCCTTGGCCATCTTCAGTCACAGAAGATTTTCCTAACCAACACCAAGTTTTTGACTATGTTCAGGCATATGCAGAACATTTTCACTTGCTTAAGCACATTAAATTCAACACCAAAGTTGCTGGTATTGAGTATGAAGGGCCCCGGGATGAGGAGATTCAATCGTGGAGTTTATGGGGTGGCACTGGCGAGCCCTTTAGCTCCAAAGGGAAATGGAAGGTTATTGTGGAAGACTCGAAAACCCTTTCAACTGAGGTATGGTGCAAACATGCAAGTTACCAGGATTCTTCTTCGTGCAGCAAATTATTTCTTAGTTCTGATTAAGACTTTAATGAAATTTATTGCAGGTTTACCAAGTGGACTTTGTAATTGTCTGTGCGGGGCGGTTTAGTGGTCTGCCTAATATTCCAGAATTCCCTCGAAACAAGGGCCCGGAAGCATTTCATGGTAAGGTAATACATTCCATGCACTATGCTGCCATGGATCATGAAAAGGCTGCTGAATTCACCAAAGGCAAAAGAGTCATTGTTGTTGGGTTCCACAAATCTGCACTGGACATTGCAATGGAGTGCTCCGCTGCAAATGGTAGATAGAACTTAATCCAAACTGTTGGGATTCATACCTCTTTCCACATTAGTCTAAGTTAGCTAAAATACCTTTGGTATAGTTCTAAGAAATAAATTTCTTCAAATTTCAATTGGATTGCAGGAATGGAAAATCCATGTACAGTTTTTTACAGGACTCCACACTGGAACGTCCCTGATTATCTTCCTTGGGGGTTTTCACTCGCATATATGTATCTCAACCGTTTCTCAGAGCTCATGGTTCATAAGCCTGGTGAAGGGTTTCTCCTTGGCATCTTAGCTACAATTCTTGCACCATTGGTAAAATATTTCTTTATTTCTTTTCCCTTGCAATTTCACATTCTCTTAAATTATCTTCTATTTTACCTATGTTAGATGGAACTCATGGGTTCAGATCACAAAACAGATTTTTCACTAATATGAAAGAAAGTTGCTTACATATGACATTTTTTAGATCTCATAATATGAGAGTTTTATGTACTGAATCTGTCTTTTATCTTTTATTTATGATCAATAAGCAATATGCCATTCAAATTCTTCATTTTAGATAGCATGGCAATTAGATTCTATAACCAAAGAATGAATCTAGCTAGTCTTTATGCCAATGCTGGTTCCATTAAAGATTGCCTAGCTTTCCAAAATCAGGCCATTTGCTTTCTCTGAGATTTCTATACCAAAGAAGACCTTCCATTATGTTCTCTACCTTTTCTATAGTTTTTTCCATTACCTTTCTAAAGGATGATTTCTTGTAATACAATTGACAGAGATGGGCATATTCAAAATTTGTTGAAACTGATATAAAAAAGAAGCTTCGTTTGGCAAAGCATGGCATGGTTCCAAATCATAGCTTCCTCCATGACATCAGTTCTTGCTTGATCTCAACAGTCCCAGAAAAATTCTATGACAAAGTCGAAGAGGGAACAATCAAATTGAAGAAGGCTCCCAGCTTCAGTTTCTGTCACAATGGCGTTTTGGTCGAAGGTGAGAGTACACCTATAGAGGCAGACGTGGTTATCTTGGCCACAGGATTCAAAGGGGAGAAAAAGCTCAGAAACATTTTCGTGTCCCAAACATTCCAAGACTACATAACTGGAAACCCCGATGCATCAATTCCGCTTTACAGGTTGATTAAATTTTATCTAGGTCCAGTTCTTTACTTTGGGCAATTCTCATTAACTTTCTTGCTTGATCAGGGAATGCATTCAGCCTAGGATACCTCAACTAGCCGTAATCGGATTCTCTGTGAGTGTCGCAAACCTGTACACCTCGGAGATAAGATGCCGATGGCTAGCAGAACTTCTGGATGGCACATTCAAGCTACCTAGCATTAAAGAGATGGAAAAGGATGTAGCAGATTGGGATGCGTATTTGAAGCAATACTCAGGTGAATACCATCGTAGAAAGTGCATTGGTGCTCTGCATATATGGTATAATGATCAACTGTGCAAGGATATGGGATGGAATCCAAGGCGGAAGAAGGGATTCTTTGCTGAACTTTTTGAACCTTATGGCCCCATGGATTATGTCCCTAATTAAATTGGCTCGTAGCCATTGCAGACAATTCTAATATCTTACATTCCAAAACCCATGTTAACTCTTCATTTCGGAGGCCTAAAATGCTACTGTTATCATCTTGTTTGTTCCCTATTTCAATAAATGAATTTTGATTTTTCAAAGCATGATATAAGAATAATCAATATTGTAAATGAAAAATATTTTTATAATTTTTTTATTTTAAATTATATTTAATTTTTATCAAGTCCATAAACAATATCTCATATCATCATATTATTTTCGTATTATAATCATGTTTGTCAAAATTATTCTCATGTCATATTCTATGGTTACTATCGTATTTGTCAAAATTATGCGCTCTAGATGGTAAAACTGATAAGTTGCATATTATACATATTAATTGTCATATTTTTCCATGATTTAAATTCTTTTATATGTTTAATTTTTAGATTTGACTTATATTTTCTATTTTGTATTGTGAATGAAGGAAAATGGATAAAATGGATTAAAAGCTGCAAATTCTGCTCAAGTCACAAAATCAGAAGAAATCTTAGAATTCAAGTCAAGATCTATCACTTGTAGTTGAAGTTGACTTAAACAGTCTAAAGATGTCAAGTGGAAGATTTTAATTATTAAGGAAAAGATATGCAATTACTGTCTTGGCAAGTGGTGGAAAAAGGAAAGAAGTTTAATTGTAATCAAACTCAATCAGAGAACTTTCCTTTGGAAACAGATTCTGGGGCTAGAATATTTAGTATTTATAGACTAAGAGTGGCTAGGGAGAGACATCAAACTGAATCTTCATACAATTTTATATTTTCTTTAGTTTTTTTCTCTGAACTTATGGCTTGCTAAACTTTTAGTCTAGCCAAAGGATAATTAAAGTTTGGGTTTTTCAAGAACTGTGAGATCTAATTAGTTTTATATTGTTCTTTTATATCTTTATTATTTATATGTCTTCTGTTCTTGTTTAAATTATTGTTTTGATTGATTGTGCAAAACGGACCCTTTGTTCAATTGTCAGGATAATATATCACCAATTAGAAACCTGAATCCGTAATTGTTTAGGCATTCTAATATAAGTGGTAAATAACATAATTGATTTCAGATAGGATTTCAATTCTCTGTTAAGAAGATATATAATCTAACTTAAATGAGCCTACATGTGTGTTTGTTGGTTAGAATTGGTAGTCTCTCTAGTTTTCAATGCTGTTAGTAAATTAAATCTTAAGATCGTATCTAAGGTTGTTTAACTGACAAGAGAAATAATTAGAGATCGTATCCTGATTATCGAAGAAGTAAGGAGGGATAGGTTGTTAGGTCGTACCAATAACCATAACCAATTTGGTAAAAATTAAAAGAATTTATTTTTGTATCAATGATCAATTCCATGAACCCATTCTAAAATTATTCCTTTGGTTAGATGTTTTCATCATATTGATTTTCTCTCAATTTTTATATAGCGATTTCTTTGCCTATATTTTAATTTAATTTTCATTTTCACAAATCCCCCAATTATATTTTCTTTTTAAATCTTTTGCAGAAAAATAAATCTAACCAATCTCTTGGGAAATGACCCTACTCATTTATACTACAGTTTAAATTTAATTTTGAGTAGGATTTATCATTGTTGGTCTCGAAAACCACCAATTTTTGGCGCCGTTGTCGGGGATTGATTTTTAATTAGATTTATTTTGATGCCCCGTTCTTTTCGTGCAGGTGAATTAATCCCATACAACCATGAGATTGAAAAGACAGCTAAGAGGAATAAGAAGGAAACAAAAATTCAAAAGGCACCAGAAGCTACATCTTCATCCCCTGGACTGAATTTAGCAGTTGATAGTGATTCTGAGATTGAAAAAAAATGTCTGAAGAAGAGCAAACTTTAAGACAGTTGGCTGCACCACATGTAAATCAACAACCCCTCTGCATTCATTATCCAACTCTGCAAGCAGATTTTGAATTAAGATCGGGTTTAATCCATTTGCTTCCCAAATTCCATGGTCTTGAGAATGAAGATCCTCACAAACACTTAAAAGAATTTCACGTGGTATGTGCAAGCCTGAAACCACAAGGACTTACTGAAAAACAAATCAAAATGCGAGCTTTCCCGTTCTCATTAGCTGATAGAGCAAAAGATTGGTTGTTCTATTTACCTCCTGGTTCTATAACCACGTGGACTGAAATAGTGAGATTGTTTCTTGACAAATTTTTCCCTGCTTCAAGAGCTGCTAGCATTAGAAGAGAGATATGTGGAATCAAGCAGAAAGATATTGAAACTCTTCATGAATACTGGGAAAGATTTAAGCAACTCTGTGCAAGTTATCCTCAACATGAGATTTCTGAACAGCTCTTAATTCAATACTTTTATGAAGGATTGTTACCCATGGAAAGAAGGATGATGGACGCAGCCAGTGGAGGTGCGATAGTGAACAAGACGCCTAGAGAGGCTAGAGATTTGATTTCCACCATGACTGTTAACTCCCAGCAGTTTGGATTCAGACAAGATATATCCCATAGAAGAGTAAATGAGGTAAATACACATTCTCTTGAAAATCAAATAGCTAATCTAACATCTGTTGTTCAACAATTGGCTATAGGAATGGGAAACGTACAACAAGTTAAGACCTGTGGAATTTGTACCGCTACTGGACACCCAACCGACATGTGCCCCACACTTCAAGATGAACCTCATGAGCACGCAAATGCAGTTGAAGGATTTCCAGGTCCACTATAAAGGAATCACGATCCATATTCGAACACTTATAACCCAGGGTGGAGAAATCATCCCAACTTTAGCTATGGAGCAAGGCCTCATTTTCAGAATTCTCAATATAGCCAGCCTGCTCCACAACAACAACAACATCAGCCATCCTCAAGTTCAGGTACGTCTCTTGAAGAAATTGTTAAATCACTTGCAATTAACACATAACAATTTCAACAGGAGACAAGGACAAGCATTAAGAAGTTGGAGGATCAAATGAGTCAGCTAGCCATTTCTGTGAATAGACTGGAATCTCAAGGAAAATTGCCCTCACAGACAGTCATCAATCCTAAATAGAATGTTAGTGCAATGACCTTGAGGAGTGGAACTGAGGTAGGGGAGTCTAGCAAGACAACCCGAAAGCGCATTCCAGAAGAAGAAGCTAAAAAGGAAGTTACTGCACCCCTGCCACGGTTGGATCAACCGAAGGAATCTAATGGCGAGAAACAAAAAGTTTTTACACCAGTTCCTCCTTTTCCTTATAGATCATCTAAATCCAAAAAGGATGAGGAGGAAAAAGAAATTTTTGACATCTTTCGCAAGATTGAGGTAAATATTCCTTTACTTGATGTAATTAAACAGGTACCTCGATATGCCAAATTTCTCAAGGAGTTGTGCATCAACAAAAGGAAACTGAAAGGTAATGAATTTGTTAGCATGGGTGAGAATGTTTCAGCTGTCCTTCAGAAAAAGTTGCCTCTTAAATGCAAGGATCTAGGTATGTTTACTATCCCTTGTAAGGTAGGTAATCTTAAAATTGAAAGAGTAATGTTAGATCTAGGAGCTTCAATTAATGTCATGCCTCTGTCTATTTATAAATCTTTGAATGTTGGACCATTAAAAGAGACTGGTGTGATTATTCAACTTGCTGATAGATCTAACGTTTATCCTGAAGGTGTTCTAGAGGATGTTCTGGTACAAGTAAATGGATTGATCTTTCCTGCTGATTTTTATGTGCTTGATATGGAGGATGATGATTTATCTATATCTTTAATTTTGCTAGGAAGGCCTTTCTTAAAAACATCCAGGACTAAAATTGATGTGCATAATGGTACACTCACAATGGAATTTGATGATGAAATCATTAAGTTTAATATCAATAATGACTGTGAGAGTTCTAGGATTTACAAGGAAGAGATAAAGGCTCTTCATGATCATATAGTTTCCAAGAAAAAAATTTATATTGGTCAGAAAGTTATACTATCTCATTCTAAATTAAAAATGTTTCCTAGTAAATTTCGTTCTAGATGGTTAGGCCCTTATGTTGTTACTAACGTGTTTTCTCGTGGTAAAATTGAAATTCAAAATTTGGATACAGGTCAGATATCTAAAGTTAAGGGTCATCGTTTAAAGCCTTTTTTTGAAGGTTTACAAGTGCATGAAGTTGAACAAATTGGGTTGGAATGTCCAACATATAATTAAGCATGATCATGTCTAGCCAAAGACTTTAAAGAAAGGCGCTATTTGGGAGGCAACCCAAAATTTCTCTTTATTTTTTGATTTGTAATTATTTTTCTTTATTTTTTTGTTATTTTATTAATAATAAAGAAGATTTATGTGTTTTGATCTAAAGAAAAAAAAACAGAAGAAGTGTTTACATAAGGCGTGCCCACGCCTTATCTTGAGAACACTTCTGTTTTCAAAAAAAAAAAAAAAAGCAAAACGCAGAAGAGCATTGTGGATAGGGCGTGGGCACGCCCTATCAATACAATACTTTTGCCACCAAAATACTTTTTCTGTTAAAAAAATAAAAATAAAATAAAAAAACAACAATTCTTTTCTTTTATTATTATTTTTTTTTCTTCTTCTGCAGATTCCGACCACCTGCTCTGCACTCTTCTTCCCGGCTTCGACTGCAACCGATCTGCTCGACCATCAGCAAAACCGAGACTGGTTCTCTCCACAGCAGTACCGGCGATCAGCGGCAACAGAACCGATAGCACCATCAGTAGCCGATCCTTCTTCACAGCCCAGACTGCCGTTCACCTTGCTGCAACACAGCAGCTCCGTCCCCTTCCACAGCTCCTCCCCGATCTCCACTCTCCAACCGATCCTGCAGCACCAATCTTCCCGAGCCACCGAGCCGAGACCCACTTACCGGCAGCAGCAGTGGTAGCCCGATAATATAGATAGCCCCTTCTCCAAACAACACAGAAGCTCCGGCAGCAGACCCAGCTCCCCCACGGTCCAACCAGTGATCCCCGACCCCTTCGAGCTTCACGCAGAGAGCCAATCACAGCAGTCCCACTTTCTGCAACAGTTCCGGCAGTACCAGTAACCACCATCGACTGCCTCAATCTTCACCAATTTTTCGAGCTTCACAGTAACGACTGCAACATCACCAAGCAACCCGAGAACTCTCTGTCGGCAACAGACCCATACCCGAGACCTCCTCTACTCCCGAGCTCCCAAACTCCAATTACCCAGCAGAACCGAGCACCCCTTGATATTTTTTTATATATTATTTTTATTATATTTTTCAGAAAAAAAGGAGAAAAAAATTGAAAAAAAAAATAATAATAATAATAATAAGAAAAAAAATGAATTGATAATTGTGGTGGTGGTCAACAAGTTTCAAATATACCATTTTTATTATTATCATTATTTGATTTGGTACAGTTATTTATGTCTGTTGGAAATTAACAATCGCAGGGGTGAAGAATTTTTCAATGACTAGCAGAGGAAATCAAGGAGCTTCTTTCGCTCGTGAGCGTGCTCGGATTGGCAAAGTCGTGGAAATCAATGCAATGGTTTACAGTGTTCAACATTTTTCAGGGAAGTTATTTCTCTTAATTATTTTTCAGTTTTTGAGCACGTATTTGATACATTGGGGACAATGTATAGTCTAGGTGTGGGGGAGATTATTTAATTGTGACTATGATATTTGTTTTATTTTCCTTTCATTCTTGATTAATTTTCATGAAAATTTTTACACATCCAAAAAAAAAAATTGTTTCAAAAGGTACATTAGTTATTGTTTATAATTTCTTTGAATTCTAGATTTTTTCAATGCTTATCCCATGAAAAAAAAAATTGTGATTTACATACGTGCAAAACAATTTTGAATTCTCATTAAAACACTGATTAGTTACTTTTAATTCATTGAATGAAAAAGTGTATAGGATCTAGCACATATAACCCTTTTTTGTGAGAATTGAGCCTAAGAGCATTCATTACATCATGCTCTATTTTCTTTGTTTATGTGATTGTCATGCATAGTCGATTATTCTAGAACTTGTTCTGTCATACATGTCTTAATCAACCCCTTTAATGAATAAGATGTAATAAATCAAATAAGGGCATTTAGGTTAAACCATTTTCCTTGACATTATACCATTTCTTTTCTAGCCTACCCTTATTATTATTAACCCCTTAGAGAAACCACTTTGAGCCTAGCCTTTTCTTTGAATTAAACCACATTACAAGTCATATTAAATATTTTTTGTTGATTTTTCCTCTTTTTGAACCTTGAATTGATGAATCATATAGACTTATGCACATGAAATTTCAAAATATTTTTGGAAAGATTGCATATGTTGAAAATTTAGTATTTCAAGTTATTGCTTTCATTGAGTTCTCTTTTGAAAAAAAGAAAAACGAGAAAAAAAAGTTGAAAAAAAAAGAAAAAAAAAAGAGAAAAGAAAAGAAGAAAAAAATGAAAATGAAAAATAAAAAGAGATGTGCAATTTTCAATGCTTGGAAGCTAGTTATAGAATTAATTGTCGTTCAATCAAAGGTACGCATTGTATAATTGGATGAATGTGATGTGGCAATCTTTAGAAATCATTGATTTGAATTTTATGTGAAAAGTTTTGTATGATTCTTTCAATTTCTCAAACCTAAAAATCCTTTTATCATACCTTACCTAAGCCCCATTACAACCCCTTTTTAGACCCTTAGATTTTTGCATCTTAATTCATTCATTGGTGGAAGAGATGTGATGAATTTGCAAGCTTATGGTAAGAAATCTTCTATACAATGACTTGAGAGTTCATTGATATATACCTTAAACATAGAGTGTGATGAGTGAAATCCAATTGCGAGGGTGTTGGATTCTGTGTACTTTATGAATTTAATTGAATCATTAAAGTGCTATTCATGTGTGTTATGAGAATTCGCCTTAAAAACTTATGTTTTATTTCTTGAAAAGAATGTGTTATGGATAAGCATAAGAAGAATATGAAGGAATGATGAGAAAAAATTATGAATTTAGACTATTGTATGCTTGAGGACAAGCAAGGTTTAGGTATGGGGGAATTTGATAAGTTGCATATTATACATATTAATTGTCATATTTTTCCATGATTTAAATTCTTTTATATGCTTAATTTTTGGATTTGACTTATATTTTCTATTTTGTATTGTGAATGAAGGAAAATGGATAAAATGGATTAAAAGCTGCAAATTCTGCTCAAGTCACAAAATCAGAAGAAATCTTGGAATTCAAGTCAAGATCTATCACTTGTAGTTGAAGTTGACTTAAACAGTCTAAAGATGTCAAGTGGAAGATTTTAATTATTAAGGAAAAGATATGCAATTACTGTCTTGGCAAGTGGTGAAAAAAGGAAAGAAATTTAATTGTAATCAAACTCAATCAGAGAACTTTCCTTTGGAAACAGATTCTGGGGTTAGAATATTTAGTATTTATAGACTAAGAGTGGCTAGGGAGAGACATCAAACTGAATCTTCATACAATTTTATATTTTCTTTAGTGTTTTTCTCTGAACTTATGGCTTGCTAAACTTTTAGTCTAGCCAAAGGATAATTAAAGTTTGAGTTTTTCAAGAATTGTGAGATCTAATTAGTTTTATATTGTTCTTTTATATCTTTATTATTTATATGTCTTCTGTTCTTGTTTAAATTATTGTTTTGATTGATTGTGCAAAAAGGGCCATTTGTTCAATTGTCAGGATAATATATCACCAATTAGAAACCTGAATCCGTAATTGTTTAGGCATTCTAATATAAGTGGTAAATAACATAATTGATTTCAGATAGGATTTCAATTCTCTGTTAAGAAGATATATAATCTAACTTAAATGAGGCTACATGTGTGTTTGTTGGTTAGAATTGGTAGTCTCTCTAGTTTCAATGCTGTTAGTAAATTAAATCTTAAGATCGTATCTAAGGTTGTTTAACTGACAAGAGAAATAATTAGAAATCGTATCCTGATTATCGAAGAAGTAAGGAGGGATAGGTTGTTAGGTCGTACCAATAACCATAACCAATTTGGTAAAGATTAAAAGAATTTATTTTTGCATCAATGATCAATTCCATGAACCCATTCTAAAATTATTCCTTTTGTTAGATGTTTTCATCATATTGATTTTCTCTCAATTTTTATATAGCGATTTCTTTGCTTATATTTTAATTTAATTTTCATTTTCACAAATTCTCCAATTATATTTTCTTTTTAAATCTTTTACAGAAAAATAAATCTAACCAATCTCTTAGGAAATGACCATACTCATTTATACTACAGTTTAAATTTAATTTTGAGTAGGATTTATCATTGTTGGTCTCGACAACCACCAAAAACCTAGCCCACGTACCATGAATAAACCCTACAAATGAATCTGTTACAGTAGTGTTATTGGTGAAGCCCATAAAACCACATAGAACACAAAAGGCTGACGAATATTTCTCGCAGGAAACCCATAAACGACATGTAGCATGGAAACCCTATCTATTACCAAGATAATACAGACTTACGTTACGTATCGGCCAAGTATCTATGATTTCAAGATTTCTTCATCGGAGATATGAATCTAAGTTCATGTCAGAACATGTCGAACGATGGAGAAGGAAATATATTATTAATGGTATTTTAAAATTTTATAAATAAGATTAAGATAATGCTATATAATTTTTAAAGAAAATTTAAAAAAAATAAAGAAAAGTATGCTTTACTTTTTTAGTTATATTTGTAGAGTCTAAAACCTTCACTAATAATATATTGAATAATATTTCGTATCTATATATGTGTATGTGTTGTTGGTTGGCAGAGCCACAATTGTTGAAAACAATTGTGGCAGTGCCAAAATTGGTTTCAATCAATTGTGGTTATGCCACAATTGGTTGAAACATTTAAGGCACTGGAGATGGGAGCTCTCCTATAAATTGAGTTCCCCTCATCCTCATTTCATCATCCCATTCCAAACCAAGAAGAGAAAAGTTCTCTCTAGTTGTCTTCCTCCCTTGTTAGAGAAAGAGTTATTTCTCTTAGTTTAATAGAGAGATTTAGTAGTTCTCTCCTTGTATTTAGAGAGAAGTATTTTGTAACATTTCTCATAGAAAAATTCTTCACAGCCTTGTCCGTGGACGTAGCCTAAATTGGGTGAACCACGTAAAATCTCGTGTGCCTTATTTTCATTTTATCTATATTCTCAACTCAACTTTAGCTGCGTATTATCGCTTACGCAAAGCCGATCTCCTAACAGTGGTATCAGAGCAACCAGGTCGAGGTTCTGTTCGTATCGTGACATTGTTCACAAGTACTGTTCACGTATACGATATTTTAGTAGTGTGAATAAAATTGGTCTAGGAAGTTCTGTCTAAGGAGGCTGGTATTTAAGTGGACCGTTTGTGTCCCTCCAAGTCTTTCCTGGGAACTTACTTAGTAAAGGTATTATTGTCGCGACCCAAATTTACAAAAATCACTACAAATTTTTCGCGAACTTACCACATTTCAATTGTTGGGCTGTGAGTCAATATCCCTCACTCAGTTTCATATATTATATATATATGCATAACAGGCAATGCTTTCGTCCCATGCACAAATATTGCGGAAGCTTATAAAATTATCATTTTAGAATTTAAAATTCGTTTACATTGCCTAACATATACATCCCCCATATAACATGACTACATCACTGTACACTATTATTCAGATACAAAAGTACATGTGTGCATACCTCGATGCTGCTGGATAACTGTGTGTAAAAGATCGCAGGATGGATGCAGCTTATACACTCTACTGAAATGCTCTGTAGAGGTGGGAAAAATAATGGGATGAGCATAACGCGCTCAGTAAGAAATATATGAAAGCAGGTAGATAACCACACTATCTACGATACTCATAATGCATGTTTTATCAACTTGTAAAACAAATGCATTTACTTTTCAAAACACTCTCATTAATTTATAAAGCAAGTAGATAATCAAACTATCCACGATGTTCATGATGCATGGTTTATGCCGAAAAACTCATGGCATTCACAAAACCATTATAATAAAACACATAGCAATTTAATGCCCAAAACCGAATATCAAAACTCATTCAGAGTAAAATCTTTCTGTGTTCAGTATTGAAACTCACTTTAAAATCATATTCTCATTTCAAACGGTTTCATCACAGAAATCAAATCAAAATTTGTTTCATCACCGAAACCAATAAAGCAGATGAGACTAGGCAGGGATTTCAACACAAATCCAAGGGAACATTTGGCCAAAGTCCGAGACCCACAAGCTATCACGGATCAGGTGTGCCAGGGTGTCTCTGAGTCCGAAGAGGGGATTAGTCTATCCATCGGCTCCTATCTAAGGACTATCACAAAACAGAGCAATGACAAAGCATGCCCGAGTCCAAAGACGCAATCCTCACATCCCATAGTTGCACGGTACAGTGTACTCCATGTTGTCTACACGGTACAGCGTACTCCATGAACCACAGTACAATTACCACATAGTTGTAGGTGCCTGAGTCAAAAGCTCACCACCCCAACCAAATAAGTTATCAACCATAGCCTGTCGTCTCAGATCTAGTGCGAGCAAGTCAGTGTGTGAGGTCCTGCCTACCACAGGCGACCTCTCTGGGCCCCTGCTGCGACAGCCTCCTACTCAACTCGAGGGCTCCAGCACGATCTCAATCACAAATCACAACAGAATCCAGTGCGAGCAGTGCTCCAGCACGGTCTGTACAGATGAAATACCCAAAATCAAGTGGGAGCGGATCTGGATAAATTCACAGATCTCATCATGCTCCAGCACGATTTCACACACACAAAATAGACAGCTGGCTCTATTTCCCACCACAGTGGTACTCAAAACCGAGTGCAATATGCAAAACGGTACAAAACAAAATGAGAGGGAAACATCCCATCAAATCACTTGTCAATCAAATCATTTTTTTAAAAAAACGTGCAAGTTAATGCATACAGTCAAGTCATGAGCCAGTCTATCATTTTAGCTTCACAAAAATCTCTTTTTCACAGAGAAAACATGGATTGCATGCACTTTATGCATTTCTAAATTCCTGAGTCTAAGGGTATTTTCGTAATTTTCTCATATTTGGGTACTATCCAAAAATTTCATATCTATACGCTATACGAAATTTAATTGACTGTAAACGACGATGAAAATACGTACAGCTATCTCTAATAGCTCCCATAGATCCCTTACCTCGGATCACGTAGTGTGACCTCTCTTCCTTTGTGCTGTCCAAATCTCGCAGTCCGGTCAACTCTCAATATGACTCTGGAGCTGCATTTAACCATTCACTGGATTAATTACACGTTTCCTACTGTATTACACATTTAATACAGTTCATTTCACTTAATTGGGCCCGTTTACTCTTAATGGGCCTAATTACTTTAATCGGGCCTTAATCCGTATTAAGCCCGTTTTTCACGTATTATTTCCCTTCATCAGGGTCTATCGACTCATTGGGTCTATTAATACCCATTGGGCTTCGTTCCAAACTCTTTGGATAGCCCGAATATCATTTACGACAATTTATTCGAAATTCCAAATATAATTCACAAAATCCAAAATTTAATCCGAAATGCGTAAAATAAATCTTAAATACGCGTTAATCACATAAATTGTCGTAAATGAGCTTTACTTACCCGATATTGTGCGATGGTACGCGAATCGGAGTTCGATCTGGCTTCCGTTCGGAATTAAATCGTCGAACTGCACAATTTCGTATTTTTCATTTTCGGGCCAATTTTCGATTAAATATAATTCAAATAAATTTATCAAAAATTAAATCGATCACTTTTGACCTCGTATCGACTTACCCGAAGTTCGATGAAAAAATTTTTTTTTCTCTCTCTTCTTTCTCTCTCCTCCTGAACCGGTTCGGACCGATTCAGTCCCTTTTCACACTGAACCGGTCCGAACCGATTCAGTGGAAGTTTTGCCGTTGCCGGCGCTGCCGACCGGTTCCCGGCCCGATTCCACCGTCGTTCGGCTCGGCTCGGGCTGGGGAGCCTTCTTTTGGCCTGGCCTAGGGTCGATCGGCGCCGGTGGCGGCCGAATCGCCCCTTCTCCCCCGCGGCCTCTCCCCCTCCGATCTCTCTGCCGGTGGCGCTCTGGGGTGCGTGGTGGCGCTCGGACGGTCCCTCGGTGCCGGCCGACCCTTCGCCTGGCACCTCTCGCCCTCTATCGCCGCCCGTTGCCGCCGGTGAAGAAAATCAGGGGAGATCGATTTTCTCCCCTGTTTCGCGTTTCAAACTTCTGTTTCTCTTTTTTTTTTTTTTTCAATTCGTTTTTCTTTTTTTTTTTTAACAAATTTTTTTTTATAATATATTTTTATTATTATTTTATTCTTAAAATAATAATAAAAATATTAAAATATCCCAAAAATATCTAAAATATCTTAAAAATATCTCAAAAATTTCTATTAAATTCATTTAGTCTGTAAATGAATTTATCAGTCCGATTTTACCTTTTCGGTATATTTTTCCACTATTTTTGAGCTCGTTTTTCGAGGTAAAAATTTTGATAAATTCTAATAATTTATATCTTGATCAATTGGACTCGAAATTAATTTATTTCTTCTTTATTGATCAAGATTACATAAAATCCATGATTAAAATGACAATTTCTTAAAGAAATGACACCGAATTTTTGGGTCTTACATTCCTCCCCACCTTAAGAAATTTGGTCCTCCAAATTAGAACCAAGTCAATTCTCGAATAACTGCGAATATTTCTCTCGCATGAAGCTCTTTAATTCCCATATAACTTCCTCTGAAGTGTGGTACTGCCCAAAAAACCTTAACCAGAGTGATCGTTCTGGTCCGTAACACTTTCTCTTTCCTATTCAATATATGAATCGACTTCTCTACATATGACATTTCCTCTGTGAGCTCCAACGGCTCATACTGAATCGAATGTGTCTGATCTAGATGATACTTCCGAAGCATCAACGTGTGGAATATGTTATGAATGCCTGCTAGTTCAGGTGTCAAGGCTAGCCTACAGGCCTTATTTTCCACTCGCTTCAGTATCTCATTATCCCTTTCGAGGGAAAAACTTTCAAGAATATTGATTCACCTACAGTGAATTCCAAAGGCTTATGCCTTTTCTCAGCATAACTTTTCTGTTTGCTCTAAGCTATCCACAATCTTTCATATTTCAACTGAACATCTTCAGAGGCTTGCTTCACTAAATCGGAGCAAACATCTTTCGGTCACTCACTTCTTCCCATCAAATAGGAGATCGACACCTAAGACCATATAACGCCTCATACGGTGCCATCCCAATACTCGAGTGATAGCTGTTGTTATAGGCGAATTCGGCTAATGGCAAATGGTCATCCCAGGAGTCTCTGAAATCCACACACAAGCTCTCAACATATACTCCAAAGTCTGGATGGTTCTCTCACTGACCATCGGACTGAGAATGGAAAGCTGTACTGACACTCAATCGGGTTCCTTAGCTTCCTGAAAATGTTTCCAAAAATGAAAAGTGAAGCGGGAATCCCTGTCAGACACAATACTCACTGGAACACCATGCAGCCTCACAATCTCCCGTACACACAGATTCGCCAACGCACTCAGAGTATCCGTAGCCTTCACGGCTAAGAAGTGAGCTGACTTCGTCAATCATTCCACAATCACTCAAATGGCATCATGGTTTCGTCGGGTCCTCGGTAACTCATAATGAAATCCATGGTGATGTGCTCTCATTTTCATGTCGGTATAAGTAGAGGTTGCAATAATTCTGCATGTTTCTAATGCTCTACATTAACCTGTTGACATGTAAGGCACTTAGCCACAAACTCTGCAGCATCTTTCTTCACGTCTGACTACTAATATGCTTTTCCGAAGATTCTGATACATCTATTACTCCCCGTATGCATTGCATACCTCGATGAATGAGCTTCTGTCAAATCAATTTCTTTAGCTGTGGGTCATCGGGAACGCAAATTCGACCTCTGAATCTCAGCAGGCCATCATCACAACTGTGCACTCAGTCACTCTACCCATCTGTATCTGACTATACATATCAACACAAAAGCGATCAATACACTGAGCTTGTCTGGTCCGGTCTATCAAATCCGGTTTCAATCTCAGACTTGCTATCACACAATATGCGTCAGTGTCAGAAGGGTCTATATCTAGACTGAGGCTAGTAAACTGCTCTAACAATTCATGTTCCCTGACCATCATGTACCATACCATCCTGAGGCTCTTTCTGCTCAAGGTATCAGCGACTACATTCGCTTTACCCGGATGATAAAGTATCTCATAATCATCGTCTTTCAGAAGCTCTACTCATCGTCTCTGCCTCATATTCAATTCTTTTTGTGAAAACAGATATTTGAGGCTTTTATTATCAGTAAATACCTGAAATTTCTCACCGTACAAATAGTGACACCATATCTTCAGTGCAAACACTACGACTGCCAACTCTAAATCATGGGTCAGATAGTTCTTCTCATAATCCTTAAGTTGTCTGGATCCATAAGCAACTATCTTTCCATTCTGTATCAATACACAGCCCAGTCCTTGTCCCGAGGTGTCTCTATATATAGAGAAACCTCATGAGCTGGTCGAAATGGTGAGAATCAGCGCAGTGGTCAGTCACTATTTTAGTTCCTGAAAACTATTCTCACATGCATTGTCTCACTTAAATGCAACATTCTTTCGAGTGAGACGTGTCAATGAAGCAGCCAATTTAGAGAAACTTTCTACAAATTGACGGTAACATCCAGCCAAACCCAAAAATAATATTTGTTCCTACCAGAAATCATACTTACTGAGCTTCTCATATAGCTTTCTCTCTCTGAGGGTTTGTAGCACACTACTTAGATGCTAGTCATGCTCTTCCCTAGACTTCAAATACACCAGAATGTCATCTTTAAACACTATGACAAATCGATCCAAGTATGGATTGAACACTCCATTCATCAATACTATAAAAGCTATAGGAGCATTCGTTAGCCCGAAAGGCATAACCAAGAATTCATAATGTCCATAACGCGTATGAAAAACTGTCTTGGGTACATCTCCACTCCGGATTCTCAACTGATGGTACCCAGACCTCAGATTGATCTTGAAAAAGATCCGTGCTTCCTGAAGTTGATCCAATAGATCATCAATACGTGGAATAAGGTACTTGTTCTTAATGATCGCCTTATTCAAAAATCGGTAATCTATTCACAGTTGGAGGTTTTCATCCTTCTTTTCAGCTGTAGCCTTCCTCTTCGGGTCAGAAGTACTAGCTGTATCCTTCTCTGACTCTTTGCCCTTTTGTGGGGCTATCTCAACCAACTCTGGGCAATCCTTTATCATATGCCCCGTCTTGCCATATCTAAAATATGTTCCAATCAATACGTGGCATGACCTACTACCGTGGTATCTACCACATGCTCTACATTGTTCTGTAATCAGTAGGGGTCCTCCAATCATTATACCCTTAACTAGAGTCGAGACCTGATACACCGGGGGCTTAATCATCCTACCTCGTGACTCATCGACCCTCGGTCGTCTAACAAACGACCTCTTCCCCACTTGGACATTACAGTCCTATGTTGATCTCTTCTGATCTCTATTCTTGCCCTTCACGACTTTACCAAACTCAAGGACGTGCATCTCATAGTCTTACTCACACAACTAAGCTCTACGCACGATCTCCTCGTAAGTCGTGATGTCACATAGGGTTAATCTGACTCTGATGGAAGGTCTCAATCCTTCCATAAACTTGCGAACTTTTCGCATCTCACCACTCACGGTATCGGGGTCATATCTTCCCAATGATGTAAATCGAGACTCATACTCGTCTACCGATCTATTCCCCTGAATCAGACCAAAAAATTTCATCTGTAATCTCTATTGAGCAGTGGCTGGGATATACTGCCTCCTAAAGGCATCCAAAAAGATCTCCCAGTCAATCAACTGATATACATAGCTTTCATGATGGGTCGGACGAATTTCCACCAATACTCTGCTTCGCCTTCTAACATGAATGTAGCAAAGGCCACTCTTTCATTGGTCGAACATCGGTAAAAGTCATATAACTTCTCAAACCAGTTGATCCAATCCTCTGCTACTAAAGGGTTCTTGACCCCACTGAACGATGGAGGCTTGAGCTCCGAAACTGCCTCAATCGGTCAAACTCACAATCAAACCCTGAATCCTCTCCAGTTTGTCATGGAACTACAGGTGGTACAGGGGTTTCACCAACACGTGGCATAGGTACAGGCTGTGTAGGCGCAAGTGTCTCAGGAGCAACTGTCAACTCAGTATAAATCGTCTGAGCAGCCGGACATTGCCTACTCTCTAACCTAGCCATAGTCAAGTTAGCCTGAGTGAACAACTTCATAAATGTGTTCCAACTCCGCTCTAATCTCGTAACACGAGCATCAATAGTCTCAGCTGGACCTAATGGAATATGATCACATGACGATTCACAAGGTCTCTCAAACCTATCACAGCGTCTCTCGGACCTACTCTCTATGGCCCCGAGAACGCGTACTCTCTACTCTGCGGCGATGTCTGTCAGACATCTCAATCGTCCCGCATACAAAAATCAATTTTTCAGTTTAACCACAGCTCGGTACACACAATTGTATCTAATAATGTACAGTGACATGGGGATGTATACTTTCTAACTACAGACACTGACTCACATCAGACCAACATTGCTCTGATACCACTTCTGTCGCGACCCAAATTTACAAAAATCACTACAAATTTTTCGAGAACTTACCACATTTCAATTGTTGGGCTGTGAGTCAATATCCCTCACTCAGTTTCATATATTATATATATATGCATAACAGGCAATGCTTTCGTCCCAGGCACAAATATTGCGGAAGTTTATAAAATTATCATTTTAGAATTTAAAATTCGTTTACATTGCCTAACATATACATCCCCCATATAACATGACTACATCACTGTACACTATTATTCAGATACAAAAGTACATGTGTGCATACCTCGATGCTGCTGGATAACTGTGTGTAAAAGATCGCAGGATGGATGCAGCTTATACACTCTACTGAAATGCTCTGTAGAGGTGGAAAAAATAATGGGATGAGCATAACGCGCTCAGTAAGAAATATAATGAAAGCAGGTAGATAACCACACTATCTACGATGCTCATAATGCATGTTTTATCAACTCGTAAAACAAATGCATTTACTTTTCAAAACACTCTCATTAATTTATAAAGCAAGTAGATAATCAAACTATCCACGATGTTCATGATGCATGGTTTATGCCGAAAAACTCATGGCATTCACAAAACCATTATAATAAAACACATAGCAATTTAATGCCCAAAACCGAATATCAAAACTCATTCAGAGTAAAATCTTTCTGTGTTCAGTATTGAAACTCACTTTAAAATCATATTCTCATTCCAAACGGTTTCATCACAGAAATCAAATCAAAATTTGTTTCATCACCGAAACCAATAAAGCAGATGAGACTAGGCAGGGATTTCAACACAAATCCAAGGGAACATTTGGCCAAAGTCCGAGACCCACAAGCTATCACGGATCAGGTGTGCCAGGGTGTCTCTGAGTCCGAGGAGGGGATTAGTCTATCCATCGGCTCCTATCTAAGGACTATCACAAAACAGAGCAATGACAAAGCATGCCCGAGTCCAAAGACGCAATCCTCACATCCCATAGTTGCACGGTACAGTGTACTCCATGTTGTCTACACGGTACAGCGTACTCCATGAACCACAGTACAATTACCACATAGTTGTAGGTGCCTGAGTCAAAAGCTCACCACCCCAACCAAATAAGTTATCAACCATAGCCTGTCGTCTCAGATCTAGTGCGAGCAAGTCAGTGTGTGAGGTCCTGCCTACCACAGGCGACCTCTCTGGGCCCCTGCTGCGACAGCCTCCTACTCAACTCGAGGGCTCCAGCACGATCTCAATCACAAATCACAACAGAATCCAGTGCGAGCAGTGCTCCAGCACGGTCTGTACAGATGAAATACCCAAAATCAAGTGGGAGCGGATCTGGATAAATTCACAGATCTCATCATGCTCCAGCACGATTTCACACACACAAAATAGACAGCTGGCTCTATTTCCCACCACAGTGGTACTCAAAACCGAGTGCAATATGCAAAACGGTACAAAACAAAATGAGAGGGAAACATCCCATCAAATCACTTGTCAATCAAATCATTTTTTTAAAAAAACGTGCAAGTTAATGCATACAGTCAAGTCATGAGCCAGTCTATCATTTTAGCTTCACAAAAATCTCTTTTTCACAGAGAAAACATGGATTGCATGCACTTTATGCATTTCTAAATTCCTGAGTCTAAGGGTATTTTCGTAATTTTTTCATATTTGGGTACTATCCAAAAATTTCATATCTATACGTTATACGAAATTTAATTGACTGTAAACGACGATGAAAATACGTACAGCTATCTCTAATAGCTCCCATAGATCCCTTACCTCGGATCACGTAGTGTGACCTCTCTTCCTCTGTGCTGTCCAAATCTCGCAGTCTGGTCAACTCTCAATATGACTCTGGAGCTGCATTTAACCATTCACTGGATTAATTACACGTTTCCTACTGTATTACACATTTAATACAGTTCATTTCACTTAATTGGGCCCGTTTACTCTTAATGGGCCTAATTACTTTAATCGGGCCTTAATCCGTATTAAGCCCATTTTTCACGTATTATTTTCCTTCATCAGGGTCTATCGACTCATTGGGTCTATTAATACCCATTGGGTTTCGTTCCAAACTCTTTGGATAGCCCGAATATCATTTACGACAATTTATTTGAAATTTCAAATATAATTCACAAAATCCAAAATTTAATCCGAAATGCGTAAAATAAATCTTAAATACGCGTTAATCACATAAATTGTCGTAAATGAGCTTTACTTACCCGATATTGTGCGATGGTACGCGAATCGGAGTTCGATCTGGCTTCCGTTCGGAATTAAATCGTCGAACTGCACAATTTCGTATTTTTCATTTCCGGGCCAATTTTCGATTAAATATAATTCAAATAAATTAATCGAAAATTAAATCGATCACTTTTGACCTCGTATCGACTTACCCGAAGTCCGATGAAAAATTTTTTTTTTCTCTCTCTTCTTTCTCTCTCCTCCTGAACCGGTTCGGACCGGTTCAGTCCCTTTTCACATTGAACCGGTCCGAACCGATTCAGTGGAAGTTTTGCCGTTGCCGACGCTGCCGGCCGGTTCCCGGCCCGATTCCACCGCCTTTCGGCTCGGCTCGGGCTGGGGAGCCTTCTTTTGGCCTGGCCTGGGGTCGATCGGCGCCGGTGGCGGCCGAATCGCCCCTTCTCCCCCGCGGCCTCTCCCCCTCCGATCTCTCTGCCGGTGGCGCTCTGGGGTGCGTGGTGGTGCTCGGACGGTCCCTCGGTGCCGGCCGACCCTTCGCCTGGCACCTCTCGCCCTCTATCGCCGCCCGTTGCCGCCGGTGAAGAAAATCAGGGGAGATCGGTTTTCTCCCCTGTTTCGCGTTTCAAACTTCTGTTTCTCTTTCTTTTTTTTTTTTTTCAATTCGTTTTTCTTTTTTTTTTTTTAACAAATTTTTTTTATAATATATTTTTATTATTATTTTATTCTTAAAATAATAATAAAAATATTAAAATATCCCAAAAATATCTAAAATATCTTAAAAATATCTCAAAAATTCCTATTAAATTCATTTCGTCTGTAAATGAATTTATCAGTCCGATTTTACCTTTTCGGTATATTTTTTCACTATTTTTGAGCTCGTTTTTCGAGGTAAAAATTTTGATAAATTCTAATAATTTATATCTTGATCAATTGGACTCGAAATTAATTTATTTCTTCTTTATTGATCAAGATTACATAAAATCCATGATTAAAATGTCAATTTCTTAAAGAAATACACCGAATTTTTGGGTCTTACAATTATTCACACGGTACTATTGTTTCGTATACGTTACAGTTCGTAGTGAAACGGTAAAAGTTGAGCAAATCGCGACGTGCAAGATGGCGGCAAAGTTTGAGATTCAGAAGTTCAAAGGGAGCAATTTCTCTTTGTGGAAAATGAAGATAAAGGCAGTATTAAGGAAAGACAATTGCCTAGCAGCAATTGACAAAAGGCCAGAAGGAATTACGGATGCAAAGTGGGAAGAGACTGATGGCAATGCTGTTGCCAACTTACATCTAGCACTTGCAGATGAAGTATTATCTAGCATTGCTGAAAAGAAGTCAGCAAAGGAAATTTGGGATACGCTAACAAAGCTGTACGAGGTCAAATCGTTACACAACAAAATCTTCTTGAAGCGAAAATTATACACTCTACGGATGGCGGAATCCACATCGGTGACCGATCACATCAACACTTTAAACACTCTATTTTCACAACTCACTTCATTGAGTCAGATAATAGCAGAAAGTGAACGTGCAGAGATTCTACTTCAAAGTCTACCAGATTCGTATGATCAACTCATCATCAACTTGACCAATGGTATTCTCTCAGACTCTTTAGTTTTTGAGGATGTTGCATCGGCTGTCTTAGAAGAAGAAGATAGGCGAAAGAACAAGGAAGATAGATTGGCAAGTTCGCAACAAGCAGAAGCTTTAACGATGACGAGAGGGAGATCAATGGAACGTGGTTCAAGTGGGAGCCAAAATCATGGTAGATCAAAATCAAGAAGTAAGAAGAATGTTAAGTGCTACAACTGTGGCAAAAGAGGGCACTTCAAGAATGAGTGTAGGTTACTCAAGAAGAATAGAGATTTCAAAGCGAAAGGTCCTGAGTTGGCAAATGTTCAGGGATGTGTAGCAGAAAACTTGAGTGATGGCGAAGTTCTATGCAGCGAGGCAACAACAACTGTTGAAAGCAGAAAGAAGTTTGCAGATATATGGCTGATTGATTCAGGAGCAACGTGGCACATGACCTCACGTAGAGAGTGGTTCCAGCAATATGAACCTGTCTCAGGAGGATCGGTGTACATGGGTGATAATCATGCCTTGGAAATCATTGGCATAGGTACCATCAAAATAAAAATGTATGATGGTATAATTCGCACCATTCAAGGAGTTCGACATGTGACAGGCTTAAAGAAGAACCTATTGTCTTTGGGACAATTGGATGATCTTGGTTGTAAGACTCGCATAGAAAATGGAGTCTTGAAGATCATTAAAGGAGCGCTTGTTGTTTTGAAGGCAGAAAAGATTGCTGCAAATTTATACATGCTTAAAGGAGAAACACACCAGGAGGCAACTGTTTCGATTGCATCGATCAGTTCTACAGAAGAGGTGACGACAATGTGGCATAAAAAACTAGGCCACATGTCAGAGAAAGGTCTAAAGGTTCTCTCTGACCAGAAATTGATCCCTGGGCTTACAAAGGTTGCTTTACCCTTTTTAAACTTTCAGTGGAGGTCTCAATTAGTTTATAAAATCTTCAATAAATTTAAAACCTAACACCTATATTTTTTTCTACATCATCATTTATTATAAAAAAAAAATCGACTAATAATGAATTATTACCCTTTACGTTGAGTGTTAAGCACCACAAATAAAATTAAAAAATTATCATATTTTTTATTTTATTTTTAATTAATATTTTATATATTTTTAATATTTTGAAAGATTTGTATTTTTTTAATTCTAATTATAAAATTAATATCTCTACAATTATGTAAAAAAATAAAAAATTTTACATCGATTCATAAAATAAATTATTAATAATTTAGCAAAAAAAACATGAACTTGGTGCCATTATTATGAGAGAGAGAAGCATGGGCTATGTTGTGCTTGTTGAATAAAGCACTGGTGTGATAATGCTATCCCATGAATTTGTTCACAAGTTGAAAAGATCACATTGTGGATTATGGCCAGCAATGAAGATCAATCAAATCCTTTAGACAATTCTTTTTATGACAAAAGAAAATTCAATTTTGTTATTGTCATTAAATTTTGATACGCAACAGCAACATGCCAGCGATATCCAAGCAACAGTTATCTTTACTTTATAGTATTTTTATAATAATAAAATTTTTTAACAAATTATTTTGATATTAAATACTAGAATATACTCTTATCATACTATATAAAATATATATAATTAAGAAACCATTTTTCATTTAAAAAATAAATAAAATAGAACAATTTATATATAAATATATAAAATAAAGATCCAATACAAAAAATCTGTAAAAATTTTATATTTTAAAAATGAAAATAATAAAATATAATTATTTAAATTAATATTCATTTCGAATAAAAATATCTGTTACTAACTCTTAAATTACTCAATTTAGATCAAGCGCATCATAAGAAATTGCTACTAAACATGCAGAGTTATTTGAAATTTTGTAAATTAAGTGATATATTATATTTGAAAAAAAAAAAATTCTATTGAGTTTTTCCAATTTCTCGAGCTCTGCAGAGATCTATATATGGAGAGGCAGAAAAGCAGATAACAACAATGGAGAGGCAAGTGGCCATCATTGGAGCTGGAATAAGTGGCCTCCTTGCCTGTAAATATACCTTGTCAAAGGGTTTCCGTCCTATTGTTTTCGAGTCCCAAAGCAGTGTTGGAGGGGTTTGGACCAAGACGGTGCAGACTACAAAGCTCCAAACTCCCAAGCCATTTTATCAGTTCTCTGATTTCCCTTGGCCATCTTCAGTCACAGAAGATTTTCCTAACCAACACCAAGTTTTTGACTATGTTCAGGCATATGCAGAACATTTTCACTTGCTTAAGCACATCAAATTCAACACCAAAGTTGCTGGTATTGAGTATGAAGGCCCCCGGGATGAGGAGATTCAATCATGGAGTTTATGGGGTGGGACTGGTGAGCCCTTTAGCTCCAAAGGGAAATGGAAGGTTATTGTGGAAGACTCGAAAACCCTTTCAACTGAGGTATGGTGCAAACATGCAAGTTACCGGGATTCTTCTTCTTGCAGCAAATTATTTCTTTGTTCTGATTAAGACTTTAATGAAATTTATTGCAGGTTTACCGAGTGGACTTTGTAATTGTCTGTGCGGGGCGGTTTAGTGGTCTGCCTAACATTCCAGAATTCCCTCGAAACAAGGGCCCGGAAGCATTTCATGGTAAGGTAATACATTCCATGGACTATGCTGCCATGGATAATGAAAAGGCTGCCGAATTCACCAAAGGCAAAAGAGTCATCGTTGTTGGGTTCCAGAAATCTGCACTGGACATTGCAATGGAGTGCTCCGCTGCAAATGGTAGATAGAACTTAATCCAAACTGTTGGGATTCATACCTCTTTCCACATTAGTCTAAGTTATCTAATACCTTTGGTATGGTTCTAAGAAATAAATTTCTTCAAATTTCAATTGGATTGCAGGAATGGAAAATCCATGTACAGTTTTTTACAGGACTCCACACTGGAACGTCCCTGATTATCTTCCTTGGGGGTTTTCACTCGCATATATGTATCTCAACCGTTTCTCAGAGCTCATGGTTCATAAGCCTTGTGAAGGGTTTCTCCTTGGCATCTTAGCTACAATTCTTGCACCATTGGTAAAATATTTCTTTATTTCTTTTCCCTTGCAATTTCACATTCTCTTAAATTATCTTCTATTTTACCTATGTTAGATGGAACTCATGGGTTCAGATCACAAAAACAGATTTTTCACTAACGTGAAAGAAAGTTACGTACATATGACATTTTTTAGATCTCACAATATGAAAGTTTTATGTATTGAATCTGTCTTTTATCTTTTATTTATGATCAATAAGCAATATGCCATTCAAATTCTTCATTCTAGATAGCATGGAAATTAGATTCTATAACCAAAGAATGAATCTAGCTAGTCTTTATGCCAATGCTGGTTCCATTAAAGATTGCCTAGCTTTCCAAAATCAGGCCATTTGCTTTATCTGAGATTTCTATACCAAAGAAGACCTTCCATTATGTTCTTTACCTTTTCTATAGTTTTTTCCATTACCTTTCTAAAGGATGATTACTTGTAATACAATTGACAGAGATGGGCATATTCAAAATTTGTTGAAACTGATATAAAAAAGAAGCTTCGTTTGGCAAAGCATGGCATGGTTCCAAATCATAGCTTCCTCCATGACATCAGTTCTTGCTTGATCTCAACAGTCCCAGAAAAATTCTATGACAAAGTCGAAGAGGGAACAATCAAATTGAAGAAGGCTCCCAGCTTCAGTTTCTGTCACAATGGCGTTTTGGTCGAAGGTGAGAGTACACCTATACAGGCAGACGTGGTTATCTTGGCCACAGGATTCAAAGGGGAGAAAAAGCTCAGAAACATTTTCGTGTCCCAAACATTCCAAGACTCCATAACTGGAAACCCCGATGCATCAATTCCACTTTACAGGTTGATTAAATTTTATCTAGGTCCAGTTCTTTACTTTGGGCAATTCTCATTAACTTTCTTGTTTGATCAGGGAATGCATTCAGCCTAGGATACCTCAACTAGCCGTAATCGGATTCTCTGAGAGTGTCGCAAACCTGTACACCTCGGAGATAAGATGCCGATGGCTAGCAGAACTTCTGGATGGCACATTCAAGCTACCTAGCATTAAAGAGATGGAAAAGGATGTAGCAGATTGGGATGCGTATTTGAAGCAATACTCAGGTGAATACCATCTTAGAAAGTGCATTGGTGCTCTGCATATATGGTATAATGATCAACTGTGCAAGGATATGGGATGGAATCCAAGGCGGAAGAAGGGATTCTTTGCTGAACTTTTTGAACCTTATGGCCCCATGGATTATGTCCCTAATTAAACTGGCTCGTAGCCATTGCAGACAATTCTAATATCTTACATTCCAAAACCCACATTTTCTCTTCATTTCGGAGGCCAGAAATGCTGCTGTTATCATCTTGTTTGTCCCCTATTTCAATAATTGAATTTTGGTTTTAAAAAGCACAATGTAAGAATAATCAATGTCTTATTTTGTGTAGAATGAAAAACATCTCTATGATATTTCGTTTTATTTTGCATTATATTTAATTTTTATTAAGTCCATAAACAATACATCATATGGTCATATTATTTTCGTATTATAATCATGTTTGTTAAAATTATTCTCATGTCATGTTATATTTGTCAAAATTGTGCGATCTAGATGGAAAAACCCTACAAAGCGTACCATAAATAAACCCTACAAATGAATCTATTACAGTAGTGTTATTGGTGAAGCCCATAAAACCACATAGAACATAACAGGCCTGACGAATATTTCTCGCAGGAAACCCATAAACCATATTGAACCAAAGCGACACGTAGCATGGAATCCCTATCTATTACCAAGACAAGATAATACAGACCTGCGAATCGGCTAAGTATTTATGATTTCAAGATTTCTTCATCGGAGATATGAATCTAAGTTCATGTCAGAACATGTCGAACGATGGAGAAGGAAATAGCCATTATTGGAGCTGGTATTAGCGGCATCCTCTACACCCTGTCAAAGGGTTTCCATCCGATAGTTTTCGAGTCCCTGAGCAGCATCGGTGGTGTGGACCAGAGACCAAGCTTCGGACGCTCAGATTTTCCTTGGCCATCTTCAGTCACAGAAGAGTTCCCAAGCCACTATCAAGTCCTGGAATATGCGAAAGCTTATGCTCATCATCTTGATTTGCTTCGACACATTAAATTCCATTACCGAAGTTGTTTACCGTGTTGCCATTGAAGCTCCGGAGAGAAGTAATTTCAACAAAAACACTGGGAAAGTGAAACTGATTCGGCGATAATCCAACCGGTTTTCATAGTCGGCGTGAATTTTAAGCTACGGCTAATTGGGCTTACTAGGCCCGAATACTTTGGGATATTTAGGGCATTCAGCTTATAACAGTCTAAAATAATGATAAAGTCTTAATTAATTTAATTTAATTTAATAAAACCTATATGTATTTTATATATTATCTAAAAGTTCATTTTATATATATCCATCAAACGAGATTAAAATACTATCATAAATTATTTTTTAATATTATTTTAAAAAATATATATTATTATGCTAAACACGTTTGCTAAAAATTCAATTAAAGTGTGTAAAATAACTTTTATTATTTAATTCAATTTTATTATATTTTCTTCTTATATATATATTATTATTCAATATATTATTAGTGACGTTTTTAAACTCTACAAATGAAATTAAAATAACGATACATATTTTTAAATAAAATTTTTAAAAAAATAAAGTGAGGTATATTTTATTATCTTAACTATACTTGTAAAATCTACAACCTCCACTAATAGTAATTGGATAATACTCTTGTATTTATATATGTGTACGTGCGTGTTTGAGGCTATGAAAATGAATCTCATATATTATTTTAGTTTTATTTGTAAAGTCAAAAATTTTTATTGATAATATATTAGATAATTAATTTTTAGTTGTGCGATGCACCTATTAGTTTTAATTATTTAAATTTACAAATATATAAAATAATATTATTTAATTTATATGTTTAAAAAATATATATAATAAATATAATAGAATAAAGATACCTAATCATAAAAAAAAATATTTAATTAAAAAATTATAAATTCAAAATATAAGATAAACAAGTATTAGAAAGAATGAAAAAAATAAAAATCAAATTTAAATAGTATTATTAAGCACAACAACAAAATGTTAAAATAGAAATTAAAATTATATTTTACTAATTTTTAAGCATTAGAGCAAGGTATATGCTTATTATTAACCAAAATAACCATTATTATAAATATGCATATTATATACATATAATATAAATATGCATTCTTATATATAATATATATAAGAATGATTATATCATAAAGATATTTTATATTTAAAAGTACAATAACTCTTGTAATGTACGAATTAATTTTATCTATTTAAATATGTATGTTCATAACTATTTATAAATTTATATGTTTTATACATGAATTTTATTCATTAAAAAAATAATAATTTTAAATAATTTAAATAATATACATGATATTGATAGCTTAATCCTACTTTTATACCTTTCAATTTAGTTGATATTTTTTTTAAATAAATTAAAGTTAAAATTACATATTTTATAATATAAATAGATATTAATTAATATTTTATTTAGTTTTCTAAATAGATAATATTAAAATTATATTTTTAAATATTTTTAAATTAGATAGTATTTAAATTTATTACAAGATAATTATTTTTAAGAAATGTTAAAAAATTTAGGAATTAGATAAATTTTAAGAAAATGAAAACATTTAGTATTTAATATTAATTTTGGCTTAGATTACATGGAGTTATTGGATACTTATGTATCATCTAAAAAAAATGTCCATATAGATATCTTATCTAATTTGCTTTATAAGTTTGTAATATAGTATATATTAGATTAGATATTATTTATTTATTTATATATGTGTATGTGTGCTTGTGTGTGTGTGTGTGTGTTTGAGGCTATGAAAATGAATCCAATATTATTGAAATTATAAATGCAATGTTCTACCAACAAATTACACAACAGTTGACAACTATAATTTTTTAAAAAATTTAAATTTGATTGAATAAGATAACTAATAAAAATGATTTGATGTTGGATGGCTTTGCAACTAGGATTAATTTAATTTATCAAACCCGAGATCTTGCATTAAATCAATAGTTTATACTCACCCTTCTAATCATCGTATATTGTAATTAAAAAAAAAAGTGTGGGCAGTGGGCACCCATAGATACAGTAGAGTTTGAAAGCAGAATTTCAGGTGACGGATTCAGACAGGAAACTTTAACGTTTTCATAAGAATCATTACTGATAACAAATCCTGAAAGAACCCATCCGAAACCGAAAGGCTGAAAACAACATATGCATCAAAGTTGAAACAAGATGGAGAAAGTGGCCAACATGTTTCATTTTCAGAACTTGGAATCCTGTCTGCTTCAGCCTTACTTATCCATTCAGAAACTTTAAATTGAAAATTGGGGTTTAAGAAGGAGAATGGACTACTTATTAGAAAAAGTTGTACAAGCTTTTGAGATCACTCTTCAACTAAAAAGGGTTTATTCCTTCGACCAAATCAATAATTTCTGACGCATAATACGATCAAAAAGACATTGCAATTATCTGCTGTGGTTACAACATTTTCTTAATTTACTGGAAAAGATGGAGAGAAAACAAGAGCAAAATGGAAAGAAAGTCCCAGTTCAAACTGATCGTTGAAACATCATTGCTTGGAGAAGATGCTGCGTCATCCAAAGTGAGAAACAAGAAGATTGTGAGTACTGGGTTAGTGATAATCATAAAAGCTCTGAAAACTGGTGGGATGGATTTTCAGATTTTCGTCATCTCTAGGTCAGTAACATTACGGCCATGATAAACACAATTAGGTAGATATGAAATTTTCGTGTTTTACATGACACAAACATGAATGAACATGTTTGATATTAAGAAAGACAGCCTGAAGAGTTTCATTTACTTACTTGAACAAATGGAGTCCTGAACACGGGTAGTGAAGATGGTTGAGGTGTTAAAGCCAGCATAGGAACACGTTATCCGATTGCAACCCGAAATGGTACTATTGCCAAGCGATAAACCATCACATTGCGTAGGTGGGCAGGTCTCCCACTTGGATGGTTTATTCTGATATGGTTCACAATGTAATCTGACAAAGCCATCATAGAAACACACAATCAGATCCAGAAGACGTTAGCAAATTGAAAGGCCAAATTCCTTGAAGAACAAGGCATTTGAAGATACACTTACGTCCAGTTTTTAGCAGCATCACACGAGCATCTCACACAACCATTAGCAGTGAAGAGGTACGTGCCATTAGCAGCAAGTAAAGGATAGTCCAATGAGTCGGTTCTTACAGATGAGTTGCAGGCTGTAAAAAAAATGAAAAACTCAAGTTACAATGGCTAGGTTCTATAGCAAACAATTTTTTGCAGACTAAATGAAAGATTGCCTGGTATCTTTGATCTCATTAACTGATTGAAGCCTGATTAGTAGTAGTAGCAGACTAGCAGCAGTAATATTTCACCACCCAGAACCATACTCACCAGGCCCAGAAACCAAAACCCAACAAGCAGGATTGGAGGTGGACAAGAGGGCAAGAACAGATTAATTGAAAAATATCATAGGATTCTCTTGTTGGTAAAAAACAAAAGAAGAATCATTCAAACAATATTTAGTATACATATGTGGCAAACAATCCCTCACCAAGCTATCCAAGAGTAAGAACTTTAGCTATGCAAACTAGGGTAATTCTACAATAATTTCTGTCATCACCCCAAAAAATAAGAAGGCTGAAAAGGAAGAAAAGGACCTGAAATTTAAATCCAAAAGTACTCAGACCATTCTGGGAAATCAAACAGTTGCTAGTGGACACCAGTGGAAGGAAAGGGAATTCAAGTGGTGGGGCATACATCATAATGATTTGACAAGACTGGCTAGTCTCCACAATAAATCAGTTTGATTTTTAATTTAATAACTTATTAATGGTGCTTCATAATTCATAGTTTGTCAGGACATGAAAAGGTTAACCAGATCTAGCAAAAAATATCAAGAAAATACATCAAGATTCAAGGATTCAAGAATCAAGACCCAGTTAACTGTTAACATAAATTATTTTTAATGGCAGCTTTTATTTTTTAGACAAGGGATAGAACAAAAGTTACTATACCTTGGAGAGGAACATCGATGGGTTGGTCAGCTTTTAACTCATTTTCGGCTTTGATACCATTAAGGGTAGCCAAAGTCTGTTCATCAGTTCCAAACTCCCGAGCAATCTCCGGCAAAGAACTGCCTGACTTCACCATGTGCGCGTAATGCACCACTTTCTTGCCGTTCACCTCATCACAGCTACAGGGCAACGGGATGCTCAGATTCTGCCCAATCTTTATCACGTTGGGATCGGGAATCCCATTAGCGGCTTGAATTTGCGGGTACAGCACTAACCGCGAGAATATCTCAGCCGCTATGTGATAAAGCGTGTCACCTGGTTGAACCGTGTAATTTGGACCCCTGTTGGAAGTTCCAGTGTTATTGTAGCAAACACAATTGATGGGGACTTTGATGACTTGTTGTGCAGATATGTTTTGGCTACGTGGAGTTGAGGGAGATAAGTTGTTGGCTCCGAGGAGACTCCGGAAGTTCTTGACATTGAAAAGAGATTGAATGGCGCCGAGGTTGGTGTTGTTGACGGTGATATAGCCAACCAGGGCATGACACTCGCTTGGGGAGCTACAGTTGAAGCTTTGAGCGGTGGAGTACTCCAGGGTACTGAGAGCTGAGAGTAACACTGGAAGGAGAAGAAACAGTTTAGCAAAACCCATGTTTCTTTTCTGCAGCTTGCTCCTGTTCTTCGTGTGTAGGATGTTTTTATAAACCAGGGTTGTATAGTGGGGTCAGTTAGGCAGGAAGGTTGGATTTCCTAAAGAGAAAAGCTGGAAATTGCGGAGAAACGAGGTTTGGGAGAAAGGAGATGAGAGGGATTTGGCTTTTAAGAAGACATTTGAGTATCTTGACTGCTTAGACTTTGAAAGTTCGAACAGTTTCGGAAGACTTGGACACCTTTGAATTTGTTTTCTCTGCGATCACACTTGCTTTGATGGGAAACCGTTCACTACGGTTTTAGATTTCACTGTCCTTTCTGCAACTTGGGTTCACTTCTCCGCAATATTTTCAATGTTGAAAAGTCACAATTGATGAATTGTATGATTGATCAATTCCGGGTTTTGAATAATGCGAGTTCCACCAGATGAATAATCTGAACTGTGGACGAATGGTTTTGAGTCAATCACAAAAATTATTTGCAGCAATAATGGGGCAAAACGCCAGCCATCGGCGCTCCAACGACAATGAAAATGGCCAGTGGACCTCTACAGTTGCATATTTTATAAGAATAAAACCAAACATGTGAAGGGCATAAATTTTCTTGATTTGTTTTTGGGTATCGACATCGTGCAGCTGTAAGCTCGTATGTTGAATACGCAACGCAAGAAAAAGACGTAACAGGGCCAGCCCGGCGGATAATTTACGCCATTGTTAGCCATCCAGTCAACTCGTTCATTCCATATCAAGTGTTGCATTTGCTCTAACTCCCGAGTTTTAACATGCCATTGTGAATATAATTTGGATTCGAATCATATAAAAATAAATAAAATTTATATTAATATATTAATCATAATTTTTATTAATTTTTATATATTCATATTTTATTTTTATTTTTATTAGTATAGTTTTAATATATATCCTGTCAAAGTTGACCAAATCCTTGGCGGCAAAAGAATTAAAAGAAGGCTTACTTATTGGAGCTATCCCTACATGCGCTAAAACCTAACTTCAATTAAGATTTTTGGAACTATAATAAATAAAGTATTAAGAAAAAAATAGCAGAGTAGTTAAAATCTGTTAGCTTCTATTCTTTAGGCCAAATAAAAATGCCACATCAACAACTCTGAGAACCAACTAGATGTCCAGAAATAAAGGCTACAGTTCTGACCAATAAAAGCATTAGAATTCAACAAATGAGAGATCAAGTGCGCAGACATGCCTCATGATCAAGATTATGACAACTAAACAAACTAAGCAAATGTACATGACGCTATCACTTTTCTTCAAGTCGGCGAAGCACAGATTCAGCAAAGCTTTGTTGCCTGCAAGTGTTAAATGACCCATTTAGACTACTACTATTCTTAGTTCCAGAAACAAGCTCAAAAATTCAAAGCATTAAAAAAAAATGAACAGCACGTATGGAATTTGACAATAATTCATATACTTTGAAGCAAACATTCAATTCATCTAAAAGTCATAAAATGAAAGAATCACAAATGTAGTAGCCTATGTTTATGAATTATGGAGAAAAACAAATAAATGATGTAGCTATATTCTTATTATATTACAAGTGTTACTGAAATGGTGTCCTCATCCTGAGTAAGTCAAGGACTAGAAAGTCCTGTTATAAGGGTAGGTTAACAAGAACAAGAGACCTAGTTGCAAACCGCGTCCATAAATTATTTTAGATCGTAATTCGTAGATGCATTGACATGAAAAGCTATATCTTCGTGGTATTAACAACAGCAGTACCATGAACAACCAAGAACGATCTCATAGTTCCAGCTACCATTTAAGATGCCCCATGCATCTATGCGGTTAAATGTAATACGCATGATAGGAAAATTAGATATTAGTGACTGGCATCTATTAAAACACAAATGATGTTCTAAAAATATCAGATGTTATCACAACCGAGAAAGAGGGAAAGGAATAGGAGAGGAGTGTCTTACTTTTGCTCTCTATGCTTGGGGCTAGGGCGAGAGTACTTCAAATATCCATCCCATGGAACCTTTTTAAGACCTGCTCGGACAGATATTATGTCTCTGACCCTGTATAGAAAAATATCAACTTAATCAAAGCTATTACTTTCTAGATGACGACACAAAGACCTGATTTTGTGTCTATAAAAGCTAAGAGATGACTTAAAACTTGTTAACATGTACCCTCAAGTACCGATTGCAAATAATTAAGTACTTACCTCTCTGCAAATTCAATCGGAGTTTCTCCAGGTTTTAAACTTTGGGGCTCTAGGTACCACACATCACAAACAACAGCCCAGGATGTCATAAGCTGCAATAGATGCATTGTGAAGGACTGCCTGCAGGAAATTTAATATTATTAAGACAACACAGGTATCTCCAACTGCAAAACAACACATCAATAACGACAAAATATGGAAGACATTTTATAGTTGTGTAGGAACAGTTGAAGACTTTGTGATTAATTGCTTACTTCCGGCTATTCCAAAACGCATCAACAAAAATTTTATTGTATTTGATTGCAATCGGGCAAACTGTGCAACCAAGTTCGAATGCACCCTAACATCATCAGAGAAACCAAGAAGTTAAAGAAAGTAGGAAGCATATGAAAGGAACAACTTAAGCAGTTCTCCCCAAATACTAAAAGCTTTACCTTCTTAAACATAACACTATATTGATTGTTTACACAGGTCCCTTCAGGAAATATGAGAAGAGGATTATTGTCAACTCCCTGAACATGGTCCCTTAACCTGAAATTCAGAAGTTTCACAATCATGAGAAGGAAAACGTATTGATATAAACATTTTCCCTACTCTGATTGCACTTACTTCTTTGCTACGATTTCACGATCTTTTGCCTCTGAACGGTTAAACCAAATACACCCTACACTCTCTAAAATAGTGCTCTGTAGCAGTCCTATATGTAGAAAGAAATCAAACAGATTATTTCATTCTCAATACACAATATATAAACCTAATTTTCACTCCTCCGAGACTGTCACCAAATTCTATTTTTAAAGAAAGAAAAAATAGCAAAGCACCAGGAGTTGCATGCTTTCAACTTGAGAAGATGAAAGGCTGCATCATAACATTTAAAGCATAGCCATAAATTCCAACTTAATGACATAGCCATTGTAATTCTTTCACTTAAAGTTATCAACACATTATAATCATAACATGCACCATGAAATCTATTAAACTAAGCAGCAAGGACATGCATTTCTCTGTCACTAACGTTTGGGAGCCATTAAATATCTTTGTGAATAACAGGGCGATTAGCAGAATAATAGTAATGGAGTATGATATATCCATAAAATCTTGGAGAAATTTTAGAAAACACAATGCTATATATTTCCCAATAGGGTTTTTCATGTGAAAACATAAAAATAGGGAATTCTATAAGTCAATAATGTAATGTGAAAGTTGGAGTGACAGGCTATCACTGATGAGTTTTAAAGCTCACGTATAACCAGATGTAAAGAAACATGATTCAGGAAAAGTCAGAAAAGCATGCAATTGACAAATCGACGAATCCTTGCAACATTAAAAGCTATAAACATCATTTGTAAGTGTTTGTGATACTACTTACCAACCCATCCAAGGTGCTTCTGCATAATGACAGCAAATGGAGTCATCTGTTCTAATATGATGAAATCGATCATAGAAGTATGATTGGCCACAAACACCTGTTCAATCCATGGAAAGGAATGCTCAGATATATTTTACTTTCCAAAGACACGCAGCCTAAAAGGAGTACAAAAGTATCAGTATAAAGTGCATAAAGAATAATCAGCTAAACCTGCTTGGGCCGCATGCTAGGCCGTGGTCCATGGTACTTAACCACTCCGGTCCAGGACGCAACAAAGAAGCTGCAGATTAGCTCCACCAAAACCCTCTGAAAAGAAAATCTAATAAAGTCTAGGCATGAACTTTGCATGTGGTAAATGTGCAAGAATACAAGGTAATGCACAAGCTTGCAAGCAGAATATAGGAAATCCCCAAAGAGAGAATGCCAAAAGTTGCATGCTAGAATTTTAAACCTTTTCTTCCTTAATTAGCATGGTATGAAACTAACAAAACCACCACTCACAGACATGCATACACATATACATATGAGAGACATAAAAGTTGCACAAGCTAGAAATGCATACAAGTTCACACCTCCATCTTTTTCCGCAACTTATCCTGCCCTTTGAGTAGAAAGTGTACAGGAATGACGAATGACAGAAATATTATCCATCCTACCGTCAAAACTATAACCCTGCGGATTTAACAGAATAATGGAAACTCAGGAACAATGCTAGTATTTCAACATAAAAAACTACCTACTAACCTCCAAAACAGACACAAGCAAACTTCATTTAAAAAAAAAAAATTCTTGAAATAAACAATTCAATGTTATTTTTGAAAAGTAGAATGGCTAACCTCACAGGGAACAAAATCAAGTACCGAACTGCCACACCAAAACACCACAGAGGAAACAGATACACATTCCAGTTCCACGGTTCAGGAGGATTTGACTTAAAACACCGTGTGAATGAATCCTGCTCATTGAGTACACAGCTATAATCAGTTAAATCGTTTTTTTCACCGGATACTTCTACTCAAGATCAAAACTTTAGGGTGAACAAGAACACACCGATCATTTTTCTTTTATAAAAAATTAGTATATAGTTCAACTGTAACTCACACTCAAATACAAAAAATAACATGAAAATCATGAATTTTGTTATTCACAAATTATAGGTATTTGCTTTCGACAATCATTTTCCCGGGGAACATGCAAAACTTTTACAATGAATTAGGAAGAGAGAGAAAGAGAGAGAGCTTTACATCAACAATGGCACCGGCAGCTTCCGTTAAAGTGGGAGATATGTCAAGTAAATCCCGTCTGAAACCAAATCAAAAACCATAATCAATAATTAACTGATTTTTAAGAAAAAAAAAATCGAAAGAAAAGAGGGGGGAAGCGCAATTACAGGCGAAGCTTGCCGCGGGGTTCTTGAATGGAGGATCCGGAAGGGAGATAATCTTCGATGTTGAGTCGATCCAAATCCAATTCGGAGCTCGACGAGGTCAGCTTCCCTTCGCTACTACTCATTGCTTCTGTTTTTTCTCGGGTCTGATTTGGTTTGACTGTCGGGATTTTGTTTTGTTTTTGACTTTTAGGTGCGTTTGGTTCGAAAAAAAAAATAAAATAAAATAAAATTATTTTTTATCCCAAAAAAATTTTTAAAGGGTAAATTTTAAGAAAAAAATTATTTTAGATAAAAAAAATTTTTGAGTCAGATAATTTAAAAATACTTCAGGATTCGAAAGGTAATCATTTTACTCCAGATTTTTTCAAAATTGAGTACTGTAGATAAAATAAAATGACTGACAAAAAGGAAAAGAAACGAACCAAACGAGGGAATCGAATTACGAAAAAAAAATTACAGGAAAAAAAAATCCCCCAAACCAAACGCCCCTTAATAACCTCTTCTTGCAATAGTGATAAACAAAATAGCTTTTTTTTTTTTAATTTTTGGTTACAACATCTTTTTTTTTATTTACTGTCTTCATGCAATACACCGAAAATTCAATGTCTTGTAACCAAAAAAAAAAAAAAAACCTAATTCAATGTCTGTGTTTTAATGTTTTCTAAATAAAAATAAATTTTTTTATTTTATATTTCTTATTTCAAATGAAAAACTTCAATGACTTTTTAATTTTGATTTATCTATATAATTAAGTATTTTCTTTTCTAAATTCTAAGTAATTTTTTTCTTTTTTTTTAAAAATTTTCTTACTGAATATATAAAAAATCCAACTTTTTTTTTCCTGTAAATGAATTTGGTTTTATTAAAGCAATAGTCTGCTACAAAAGAGTTAAGTTTTATACAAAATATTACATTAAAGAATAAAAATAATAAAATTATGAGTCAATAAACATCTAGTCAATATTTTAAATTTTTAATTACTACAAAATAACGATTAACAAAATTCTCAGTTAATATTTAAATGGATTAAATTTCGTAACATCTTTCTCTAATAAATTATAAGATTGTTGAATTGCTTTTAGTTTGCTTTTCAAATAGCATTAATATTGCAACGGTTAATCCATAAGTATTACTGTTTTTTTGGTTCATTCTGTTTTATATATAGTCGTGATTTTATATATTAATTTATTAAAATAAAAATTTTGATAATATTCAAAATTTTGAACCGTAATAATATATTAGTATAGATTATTTTCCCATTTAATTATAGAGTTCTTTAATCTTACAAAAAAAATTAAAAAATTATTATATAACTTAATTTTTGATATTTTAAATAATATATTTTATCAATTTAATTTTATTTGTAGAATTTAAATTTTTTACCAATCATATAGATTAGATAATTCTCTCATTCCAAACTTGGGCCTTGGGCCAAGGTCCCAATTGTTCACTCATAGAGGATGAGATGGTCGGTATTGGAAAAACGGTGTCGTTGTTTGCTGTGGCATGAGCTACGGCCACGAGCCAGCTGGCCAAAAGGCAACCAGAAAGTATACGTGGCATAGATCGTAATCCACTTCAATGAACAACGTGGCATGATTCACATCCATTGTTTTCCTTCTCTCTCCGCCTGTTAACGAAGGGAGTACTCGAACTCCCACTCAGCAAAGCAGCAATGGCGTTGAGACTTCCCACTCAGCTAGCGACACGTGGCACATTCAACCATCGGAACCACGCCAAACCCAGCACCAACTCGCTGTCATGGCGGCGGACACTATCGCTGGACACTCTACTTCCCAGCTCCACCTCCGTCACCACCAGTAAGCACCCTTTTTCCACGTTGCTTCGAACAATTATATTCCCATCTCAATTATTCTTGGTTTTCTTTTTCTCCGACAGAAAAATCCCACGTCCAACAATTGGTAACGTGCAGTGCCAGTGGAAGTTCTCAAGCTGTGAATTTGGCTCCGGGGACTCCTATCAGACCGACAAGCATACTGGTAGTCGGTTCTACGGGAACTCTAGGAAGACAAATCGTGAGACGCGCACTCGATGAAGGGTACGATGTAAGGTGCCTTGTCCGGCCAAGACCCGCACCGGCCGACTTCCTCCGTGACTGGGGCGCAACCGTTGTCAACGTAAATCTTATAATTGAACTAATTTTTCGATTAAACCTTTTTAAACTTTGCCCGTTAATGCTTACATTCATTTCTGAGCAGGCAGACCTTAGTAAACCCGAGACAATTCCCGCAACATTGGTTGGTATTCATACAGTTATAGATTGTGCCACGGGTCGTCCAGAAGAGCCCATCAAAACGGTATCTTTGAATAATAATGGTGAATTCTGCTGTGTTTTGTTTTGACTTTTTGTTCAAATTATCAAAGCTGTGTTCTGTTTTAGGTAGATTGGGAAGGAAAAGTTGCTCTTATACAATGTGCAAAAGCAATGGGGATTCAGAAATATGTATTCTACTCTATTCACAATTGTGATAAGCATCCTGAAGTTCCATTAATGGAGATCAAGTATTGCACCGAGAAGTTTCTTCAGGACTCTGGCTTAAACCACATCATAATTCGGTTATGTGGTTTCATGCAAGTAAATGTCTTATTCATTGTCTTTTGCTTGTAGTATATATATGTTTTTAAATCATACTAATAAAGTTCTATGCTTTAAAATGAACATAAACAGAAACATGTGATTGCTTGGCAGAACTAGTGTGATTGAATTAATGTATGTGTTTTCACCATGTTTCTTTTTTGTACTAAAGCTGTCTTTTTATAAATGGTTGTTGCCAATTTGTCAGGGGCTTATTGGGCAATATGCAGTACCTATACTGGAAGAGAAGTCTGTGTGGGGGACTGATGCTCCAACAAGAATAGCTTACATGGACACACAGGTTAGACATGCATAAATTGTTTGGTGGGTTGGTTTCATGTATTCGGCAGGATACAGGTTATTTATCATGGGATTTAGGTATTTAATCAGGTTTTCTTTTGATTTTAGGATATAGCTCGATTGACATTTGTAGCTTTACGCAATGAGAACGTTAATGGCAAGCTTCTCACTTTTGCTGGTCCTCGTGCTTGGACAACCCAAGAGGTATATAAGAATCTTTATTGTTGATGACCGACATTCTATTGCGCTCTTTCATACTCTGACTTTTTCTGGTGAATAATAGTGCAATGTTTTAGATTTCTTATAGTCGGTATCTTTAGATCATCATGACTCCTTATGTTAACATGTTGCCATTCCTGGGAAGTTGAGAACAACTGTTTCTAAGTGCTTTTGGAGAGCTCTTCGATAAAAGCCATTGATTTATTGTGTTTGTTTTAGGTGATAGCATTATGTGAGAGGCTCGCAGGGCAAGATGCAAATGTCACCACAGTTCCAGTTACCATCTTAAGATTTACGCGCCAGCTGACTCGATTTTTTGAGTGGACAAATGATGTTGCTGATAGGTTGGCATTTTCAGAGGTAATAAGTGATTATTTTTCTCTTTTACTCATTTTAATCTCATAAGCTTGCTTAGAGCCATGTCCAGGATACTAATGTTGTGCATGTTGCAGGTCCTTACAAGTGACACTGTTTTCTCGGCTCCAATGGCAGAGACTTATAGTCTTCTTGGTGTCGATTCGAAAGACATAGTTACCCTGGAAAAGTATCTGCAGGATTACTTCACAAACATTTTGAAGAAATTGAAAGACCTCAAAGCTCAATCAAAGCAAACTGACATCTTTTTTTGAAAGAAGACCTACTTGTAATTACTGTGTAACTTATGTTATATAGACATGAAACAAACTGGAGGTACCATTTTCTTTTTTTCCTGGGAGATCATTCTGTTATTATAATTGTTATTCATTTGCTGGTATACTTACTAGAGCACTATGATCAAAATTTGGACAGTCGTTTTCAATGGAAGAAAGTAAATTTCTCCTCACAGGTCCTTTGGTATTAATCTTGCGCATAGGATTGGAGTTGAAAAGTAGAAATTGGAGGAGACAAAATATTGTCTTAGAATATCTCAGCTCTGCTCCATACAATCTGTAGCCCAGCCCATCAAACTTGTCAGGCTTCTACACTCTTGGGATGAAGATGAACCTCTTAAACTTTACCGAGCAAGTTCTTATTGAATATTCAAGACCCAAGTTGATTTCATGGCTAGATTTTACAAAAAAGTGAGAGTTCTAGCAGGTAGTTGAGGCTTATGGGATTAAAAAAGTAGGAGTAATGATGGCAATGGTGTGCCTTACTCTACCTATTTGATGGCATAGGGTAGGCCATTTCAATTTCACCAACTGGCCATATGTTGAAGCATTGGGTTGGGCCCCAATTTGTACATTTCGGATTTCCTTGTTCCAACAAAACTGACTTCTAAGACACAACAAGATTAAAGGTAAGTGATGGGAAAAAGGGTAAAGCCCCACCAAAAATTGATGTCTGGTACCATTTGGACTAATAATTTGAGGCAAATATGATTGTATAATTCCTTTATTTTGTCATGTACGAGGGCCACTGATGCAAAGATAAAGAGAGAATGAAGAACAGAGGAGAGGAGGGCCTATCATCAATGCAATGTGCTAATCAAAATTATTATACTTCCAAACATTATTATGTGATTTTGATTGTGATTAGTTTTCCTTTTAGATTGCTCCAATTTATGATTAATATTGATAATCGAGAGTTAGATATTTTACTTGTTGGAAGTTATTAGATCTTTTTATCCCAAAAACTAACCTAATTATAAATAAACATCAAATTTTTTTTATAACCGATATGGGAACATCCCAACAATCTCCTCCTTCTTACAGGCAAAGAGCTTTTTTACTCGGAACTATGAACACATGGAGATATTGGGGATTCCAATAATCTCTTCCTTCACACATTGAACTTTACAAATCTTTTCTCCGTCAGGAACACAGAAAGAGTTATTAACAACTCAGGTGCTATCAAACTTTCTCATTTCCAAAACTAACTTAGGAGATAAGATTTTCGTTCTCACTTTTAAACACACATCCAATCTCTTTCGCAACCTAAGTAAAAACACCCCAACCTAATAGATTATAGGATTGTTGATATTTGAATTCGATCACCTTTAGGAATAGCAAAGGACAAAAAAATGTATGAATTGGGGTCCTTTCTCTTCTTTTTTGCCTCTTATCCTTGGTTTCTCTTTTCATTTTGGAATTTTGGGGGTTTGAGTTGACTTGGGTATCATGAAATTCCTCCCCCTTTTCTCCCATTATAGCATATTTTGATGTCTGCCATTCTTTCTCCACTTTGACAGGCCCAGATATCTCGAGAATGATTCATACTATAAACCTCAAATTGCCAAAACAACAAGAACTTGTTGTAAAGTTAATGAAATTTCTTTGAAAAAAAAAAAAAAGGAATCTTGCAGCTTGCAACTATCACAAAGACAATCTGTCGGCATAATTTGTAGTGACTACTGTTATCACGAGGGGCTCAAGATTTAGAAGGCAGTAAAATTTGAAGGACAGAAAAAAAAAAAAGTTCTCTTTTATCAAAAAAATAAAGAACTTTTTTATTTTTTAATAAGGTAGCTGGTCAGATTAAGGGGACTGAGCTTATTCTTTTCATTGCATGTATCATGATTCCAATTCGCCATTGTTGACCATTTAAATGCTTCTTCTGTTCTTACTTTGAAGCACATTTTGCACATTTTTTTGTGCTTTGCAGCCTTAAAATCAATTTGTTAACCCCACAAAAATTAGTCTAATTAATAAAGAGGAGAATTCTAATGCTAAGTATTAATCTAAATGATTCTGTATAATTTTTAAGGTGTAAGAATTCTATAAGATGAAAATGTATTTTTATTTTTTCTAAATCAATAAGTATCAATGTAATAAAAAAATGAAAGAATTTTTTTTTCTTCTTCCAATTAAAATTCAATTTTTGTATAAAATATTTCGAATCTTACGTCAATATAAATACACCTTTATAACTAAAAATTTAATTTTATTTATAGAATTTAAAAGATAAAAATTTTATTATTAATGTATTAAATAATCATTCATATTTTAACCTCAATGAGATTTGAGAAAATCCTTTCTATAGTTGAAGTTCCTTTCAATGGCCAATTTGAAAGGGTTATTCAAATGGGATGGCTGTAAATTTAGTTAGAACATTCAAGTTCTTCCCTGCAGGGTTCATCTTGTCCTTTTGACTTGCTGTTAGTCAATCGAGAGCTAAAACTAACGAGAGTGGGAGATTCCAAAGCCCTTCACTGACTGGGCATAACTTGGATTCCAGTGGTATCAAGCAAAAGAAATGTACCCAAACTTAGTAAATCCCCCATCCTTGAAATTCGTATAAAATGCCAAATTCCCACCATCCCTAAAATGTAATTGTCTCTTCACAAAGTACTATCCAACGGTCTTTTCTTATGTGGTGGCCACTGGGTCTGGCCTGCATTTGTCCTTGCGATATTGGACCCAGATTTTGTTTCAGGAGGTTTTTGCATCAAAATTCAATTTTTTTTTTTTTTTTAATGCTGGAGGTTTTTTCTTGTAAGTTTTTTTTTTGGGGAGATGGAATAAATACTTTTCGTTTTTATTTATTTATTTTTTAATAAGTGGAAATTAACCCTAAAAGTGGCAAAAACCTTACATTCTTTTCTACAAGACAGGATCTCATGGCAGTTTTCACCACCCACTTGAATTGAGATAGGGTTTCAGAGCTAACACAGAAAAGTGAAATTGATTGTTACCAGTCTCATCTCTGACCCACTTTTCTATCACCATAGATAGCTTTTACTTGAATTAAAAGATTATACTGTTTGTTATTTGAGCTTACTATTACTTTGTCACATGGTTTGCTACCCAGATGAATCAGGAGGCCCTCCGCAGCTACTCACAGTGTACCAAATCTGTCAATTCTGCTGCTTCTCCCCTTGTTGACCAAGCCAGCAAACCTTGTAAATGTAGACTCTGCAATGCAAGCAATTCAGTGATTCACCAATAGGATTTGTGGAGAAAGAACTCTACAAACCAAGGTGAAAGCTACCTTCTGCATGCATATTCCAACTGTCTATGCAGTAAAGTGAAGCATTCCTTAAATGTTGTTCACTGTCTTATTCATTTTCAAACTTCAAATCATGCATAAATGGGAAGAAAATTAATAATAATTAAAATTGTTTCATTGAAGTTGACTTTTTATTGTTGTGTTTATTTTTATATTAAACACTTATAAAAATACAAAATTATTGTTTTACAATTGGTGTTTAACACTTTAGATTCATATTCAAGCTGAGATTAAAAATTGAAATTTTTTTAGAATATGATAGATGTTAATTGTAATTATGTAAATTCATGATTATGTATGTTTGTGAATTATAAATCCTTGATTATAGCAAGGAAACGGTGGACATTGAGGTTTGTTGGTAAATTCCCTTCTTACATAAACCTAAGCCTTTGTTTTGTAGTTGATTTGGAATAATTATCCTCGAATCCACCATGGTACATTTGGATTTCCGACAGAAATTTGGGAAATTGCAATTTTTGATTCATAATTGCCGTTCACTTTTCCATGTTTACAGCACGTGAAGTGTACAATTTTGCACATACCAAAAACACAGGTGTAAATGGACATTATTTCTTTATTAGTATAATTTCTTATTTAATTACTCTTTTTCTACTTTATTCTTCCATTTTACTTCATAGTAAACTCTTTTTTCTAGATCATATTTACATTTATTGCTTAAAATTGAGGTTTTATTGAGTGAATTTCAAACATTTTCCAAAAAAAAAAAAAAACACATATGATTAACGATACATAATTAATAATAAATTATGTTAAATTCGAGATTTAATCTAACTGATTTATGCTCTCTTAAATATCACAGGGTTAGAACATACATGAAAAGTAAATGGCTTTGTTAATGACTTAATGTAGGACTAAACAAAGAGGGGACAGCATCTAAATATTACTATATGCATAATGCACCTAACATTTTAGCTAAAAAATGTTGGTCACATGTCAATGTATTATGGTCCAATTATAATGCTAATAGGCCTGTACTGACACATTGGATCCCTTTTTAAAATGATGCACTTTGTACAATCTTGCTTCATCTTGGTTTCCTCCTCTGAGAGAAACTAGAGAGGCTAGATAGTAGAGAGAGAATAAATGGGGAATTGGTGGATTTGGATCATGGTATTGATCGGTTTAGTATTGAGTTCTTTTTAGTTTTGTATTAAATTGAGTTTCTTTGTTCATTGTAGATCAATTTGGGATCGAATATTTAAAATAATATTAGATCTCAAAATTTGTTTTGTGAATTTTATTTTATATCTTTTTGAAGTTTGTCACATGATAATTATGTCTAAATATGATGATGAAAATCTATTAAAATTATATTATATAACACATTTATGAAATCTTCGATTTCTGTATTCAAATTAACCTCTCCACTAATAACGAATGAGTTAATTAAAAAATTGTTTAAGTAAAGAAGAAAGAAAACACAAATGTTACAAAATTTTCAAAATAACTACTTTCCCTTGTATAATTCAAACTCATATTGTATCATAGATTCAATGTATTCTGAATTTAACATTTTTGAAAAATTACTTTAATAACTTACCCACGCGTATCATGTAATTATAAATTAGAATCATATTGATCTACTAATGAAAATTAAGAATGAGGTTAACCATGTCATAAGTTTATGGAAGAAGAATGTAGAATTTTGGCCAATGCAATATCCTAAGGGTGCATTTGGTTGGGGGAAATTTAAAATTTCCCTTGTAATTTTTTTTTCATCATTTGATTCCCTCATTTGGTTCAATTCTTTTTCTTTTTGTCAACCATTTTATTTTACCTACAGTGCTCAATTTTAAAAAAATCTGGGGTAAAATGATTACTTTTGGATCCTGAGGTATTTTTAGATTACCTGAGTCAAAATTTTTTTTTTGGGGATTTAAAGTAATTTTTTCCTGGATAAAAGGTAATTTTTTTTTCCCCTGAACCAAACACCCCCTAAAAGTTTTATTTTAGTATATTGGTAGAACATGACAATGGTTTATTTATTATTGGCATTACTCATAAAATTCCAAGCTTCCACTTGAATCTCTTGAGTGATTGGCAGCTTGGCATTAGACAGCATGAAATCAAAATTCCTTTTTAGTGGATATATCACTAAAGTTTGCCAACTCATTTCACGGCCAAAAAATTGCAATAAATTAAGATGGTAAATTTAAGAATTTAATTCAATTAATTCATGTATTTTTTAAAATATTTTAATTTAAAATTCAAATTTCAATATTGGCATACTGTTTTTTAAATTCAATATAAAAAAAGAGTAAATTATATTAAAATCATCCTAAAATGTGAATTTTTAAGCACCAAGAAAATAATGTCACCTCATATTAACTCACATTAATTATTATTATCAAAACCAACAATTATCATTAACTCAATTAACTCACATTAATTATTATTATCAAAACCAACAATTGACCTATAAAAAAATACATAATAAATATTAAATATTATCTTGAAAAATATAAAACAAACAATCTCAATAAAAATAATTATATTTTCAATCCAATTAAAATAAAAAAAATTCAAGAAACTGTAACCAAAAAAAAAAAAGAAGGGATAAAAATTTTGATAAAAAAACTTATTTGAAAAAGTGATAAAATAGATTTTTTTTAAAAAAAATTAAGATAAAAGTGATTTATTTAATATTTGAATGTGTATAGTATTAATTATATATATTTTAAAAAAATGATTGTGTCAATATTTTAGTGGTGCCTAAAATCTAACTTCTTAGAATTATCCTAATATATAATTGCATAATTATGATCAATTTCCTTCTGATGATTGTTGCCATTAAAATTCACTTCCAATTACGTGGTGTCTGTCACTCTTCTAAATATTTGTTCATTAATTCTCAAATTTCGCTCCATGTAATTATGAAATATGAGAATGCTGCTACCTTCTCCTGCATAAACATTCATCATTTTTTTTCTCTCCTAAAATAATTAATATAAAAATAAAATAAAATATTTAATTTAAGGATCAAATATCGGCACTTACAATATCTTACTTAATAGCTATTAAAATTTAATTTCCCTTCAAATAAATGCTTTTTAATACGGTAGTTGACTCAAATAATTTTTGGTCCATTAATCTATTTGGTAAAATTCCCCTTAAATTTCTTGGTCGGTACCTGCTATACTCATAGCAATTATGGCTTTTGACCCTTCCAATAACTCTCTTCCAATGCCAAGAGGGGACCATACAATTTCAATGCCGAACATTTTGCAAGATGAAGTTTCATAGAATCACCTAAGCTCAGGTGGCTCAATAAAGCTTTTGTCCACTTCTCTCTTCTAGTTTCTTCTTTTTCATTCTACCTTTTTCTTATTATAACTCAATCACATAGGTTTGAGTGGTCATAATTCATGAATCCTCTCAGTGAAACCAATGGAAAACTATTATTTGACAATTTTAAAAAAATAACTATAGATGTTGAAATTTAATAATTCACTATAATTTGTGATACGTTCATATGTAAAAATTTTATATGAATCAACTGGATTAAGTCGATGTTAGTTAGCATCTTCCTACTATTAATTAGTTAATTAGAGATTGAACTTAATTTCGATATCAATCTTGTAGAGAACAACCAAGAATTTTGTGTGTGCTTGATCTGTGCTATTGTATGCAAGTATCCCAAGTGCAAACCTGCTTTATGTTTGTGGCATTTGTGGTCCATTCTTGTTAATGCTCTGCATGAATGCCACCTATAATATTGAAAGATGCTTACTACTTAACTCAAAACGTGAAAAACAATGTCGCTGGTGATATTTATTTTCATAATGGGGATCGAGATCCCAAAAAGATACATAAACTTTAGGAAAGAATGATATGATCGATACTATATTATTGCCAACATTTGAATCCCAAGTTTCATTATGCTCCTTCTAAAAATTACAAACTCATATTGTAAATTTATTGTGTAGCAATGACCGATAATCGTAGTAACAATAAAAAGTCGAAGTAAAAGAGTGCATTTTTTAGATTGTTCGAAAAATTAACCCATGAGAGTGAAGTTATTGTTCCTTGGCATCAATTATCATAGTCCTAATATATACATATATATATATATATATATATCATATTTTTACTTTTAAATTATTGTATGAGTTTTTGCATGTATGAGATTAGAACTTCAGCATGCGTCAGCAGCCACCTTCTTCTTTTTCCATGTCAAAACCCTAATTTTATAAAAAAAGTTATGCTTTTTGTGTAAGAGTGATGGAGAAAAAATTTAAATGGATTCTATGTCATAGATTATATATATATATATATATATATATATATATATATATATATATATTGCTAATGCTAATTAATTTCTTGGCTACCAAATCGTTTAAAATGGGTTATAACTTTTTGAAAATAAGAGAAAGTTATATAGTCTTACAGAAGAAATAAAAATTGGCTTATAAGTAGATTAACCACTCTTGCCCAAGTGAAATTACTTGGTGCTTTTGGCTTTTGAAAGCTCTTTTATGCCGATCAACAACTCTTAGCCTAGCTAGGTTCTTTACTTTTCATTTATGATTCTGAATTTTCCATAAGACTTTAGACCAGGCCACTATAGGAAACTAATGAAATAATCAATAATATACAAAGTAGATTAGGTGTTAAGGTTTTAATTAACACCATCGATTTTTCTTTGCATTAAAGGGTAGAAGGAAAATTATTGGACATGGAAATTGGACGAATCATTGGACCATTGTCACTTGTTTGTTGTGAAAATATTGAACTTGCTCCTCATTGGATCTTATTAACTTTATATCTTTGGTCATTCTCTTTCCAATATTTGAGAACATAGTTGTTGACATTAGGAACCTTTTACTTTGTTTCAAAGCTATCATTGATCAAAAATTTGAACAAAGGATATATAGCCTTGACTAATCGGATGGTTATAAATTTAACAAGAATACCTAAATAAGTCTCGAATTTTATTCTAAAATGAAAATTATTGTAATTAAAACTTTGAAGGTATAATTTTTTTTTTGGTTGAGTTATTTTAGTTGAAAGATTTAATTTGTACTTATTTAGATTCATTGAAGTAAGCTGTATGATTAATAATCAATGAAATATTAGTTTAAAATTTTATCAATAGGACTGTCATTCACCTATTTCTAAGCTTTGAATGAAATAAAAATTTTCATAACTTTAATTTTATGTAATAAAATATTGAGAGTTTATTTGTATTTTTTTTAATAAAATTCAAAAAATTATTTGAGCAAACCTAAATTTAAAGCACAATTTTTCTACTACTGGTCATTTAAGTTGGGTATTAAACAAAAAACATCCAGTTCTTGTCTATTACATTCTCAATTCATCTTTAAGCATTATTTAAATGTGTTGGTTTCACAATTCATAATTAAGACTTACATATATGAAAAATATTGAAAAAATTAAAATAAAAGAAAGAGTCCAGCTCCGAAAGAGCAATATCCCAGAAGTCCAATTGAGTGAGGGAATGATTTGTACCTTTGCCACACCAAGTTCACCAATAATCACTATTCTAATGTCAGAACATCTATGATTAGGAGAATAGAATGTAATTAACCACTAACCACAAAAAAAAGACTATAATAATATGTGAATCATAGATCAATTTTATAATTTAAGCAACATCTTTAATCAAATTGGGGTTCCATTGATTTACAAGCTAGTCATGGGACTGAAGAAAAAATGCCATGTGCCATGGAGGCATGCACCACACCCTATAAATCCTTTTCAACGTTTATTTTTTCTATACAAATTATTTTAATACAATGGTAGGAGAGTTTGAGTCCATCAAAAAGCTGTGAGAAAGTAATTTATCATAAATTCGCTTAATCTTGCAAAAATAAACCTATTTTGCCCAATTTAAAAGTAAGATATTTTGATCGAAATTTAAAAACCTTTTTACTGCTAAAAAAACTATAAACCCAATTACGATTAATAATAAATAATAAATAGTATATAGTTTTTATATCATTTCAAATCGAGGCAGGACTGTGCATGGTGCAATCTCATGCCCACAACATGCTATATTATTATTTTTATTTGATTAAGCACTCGATCCCTCTCCTCACGTGCACACTCATGGACTGGGAATTTTGAATATTCCAAATCAATGGCCTTTGAGGAGGAAAAGGTGTTCGTAGGTGGTCTCCCATGTTTGTTTATCTTTGAATGTTCTTTGGCTTGCTAGAATAATGTTTGTTTTCTTTCCTAGGGTTCTTTTTTATGTTGTTAGCCATGCCATGCTCATGCTACTTTAGAATATTGTTCCCAAATCATGCCATGCTACAGCCTTATTCAAAGCAAAATTCAAAGTGAAAGTATTCAATTTTTTTGACTGCATATAATAAGAGTACTCCTAAGACCTAAATCAACATTTTCTTAATACAAAGGAGATTATAATTTGGGAATAGAAGAAGATGTTGGGGATGAGATTTAAAATTGAAATTAACATGAAATTATATTTTAAAAAGATTATATGAATCAATTAAACTAAATTTTGAGTTTTAAAATTTAAAATAAATTTAATAATTTAAAATAGATGTACAATATAAGTTAATAATTTATATATTATACATAATTCGAATATACTTTAACATAGAGTGAATATATATATTTTTTTACAAATATAATTTACCATAACATATGTTAAATATGCATATTATTAATCAAATATAATTTAAGGGGTGAAAAAGGTGGGTGAAATTGGTAAGGTGCTTCATGACGAAGTTATACATATCGGAGAAAGAAAAGCCAATGTAATACGTCACTCAACGTCTTATCTTATTATCTTATGCTTATATGCAACAATCTGAAAATGAAATGGATGAGAAAACCGTCAATGGCTTGATTGCGACTTTACAAACTTCATTCCAATCTTTGATACAGGAAAATCAGAAGAGGGTTTAAATAGTTTTTTATTTGGATGTTGGACCTCAATTTTGTTTAGTACTCTTGACTCTTATCTGACCGAATTGCCCATCTAATTTAAAGGAAATTACCTGTTTTGACTAGGGCAATTTCGGTGGTCTATGACTCTTCTTGTTCAAAGAAATGTCGTTTTCCTTTGTAGAAATTAGAAAAGTAGGGACTTGAATGGGAAAAAGGAAAGAAGAGACTTAAAGAAATGGAATTTTCATGACGATGGCGCCTTTGTTTAGACTTCAGTTTTGAATAAAATCAGACCATGATAATTAACTATGGTAACAAGGAAAAAAACACTCCTCTTTTTATCTTACTCAAAATTTCAGGTTGAAAATGAAAATAAATTTAAAAATACTTGATGAGTATATTCGTATTTGATATATTTAAATACTTTTAATAAATATACATAAATTAAAACTGTAGTATTACGTATTTTTTAAATTATTTTAAGTTATTGTTTTTTAAATTCGATTTAATGTATGTACTTTTTTGTAAATATTTTAAACTTTTGTGTTTTTAATCCCCTATGGCCTTACATGTTAATTAAATTTTTGCGAGATGAGAATGGATATGAATATGAAATACTCAATTGTATGAAAGTGTGGAGATGAGTATAATAAAAATAAGATGAGCAAGGTTTTAGCTATTCCATGCGCACCTATTGACATCCCTAGTTAGGTTCGATTTTTCTATTTAAGTTGCATTTATTTTTGGTTAGGCTAATGGATAGATGAATTGAATATTTGGATATTGTAGTTAAGTATTCAATAAAATGTAGGAATGAAAAATAAAATGTCCTCAAAATGCCATGAATCTGCCAAAGCAAAGATTGCCTAGCAAATTGATTTCTCTTTTGCTGTGCAAAGTCTATAAAAATTCTGATTGTCATGAAGTACAGGCACAATGTCTTAAAGGCCATCAATAATTTGGAAATTCTTGTTATATGGTCCCTATCTTCTTTTCACCTTTATTTACCTTTCATTCATTGTGATGTTTTTGTTTATTTCTCTTTTTCTTTCACTGCAATATTTCTTCTTTTAAATTCATAATACTATCAATTTTGGAAATCACACTTAAAAACTTATTAAATTTAATATCCATGGAAGGTTTGAGGAATGCATAAAAAAACAATGCTTTGTTTTATTTTTTTTCGTTAAAAAAAATTTAAAAGTACGAGAGGTTATATCGTATGTAAACTTAGAGTAAATTATTAATTCATTATTAAGATTTACGAATTTATTAAATTTTAATATACAAATTTTTCAAACTTACAAATCGCTTAATAACTAGAGACCGTGAGAATTCGAATTTAAGTACTTTATTTTTATTATACAATTTTGTTTTTATTATTAAATAGTTAATCCTATATCAAATGATATTAAGTGAAGGGATACAATTCAAGTATAAGATCACCGAAACTTTTAAATTTAATAGATGCTTGATAACAATAATTATATCAGAACCTTATAACATGTAAACGAAAATTAAAAAAAAAAAAAAAAAGGACTTAGCACATGTTTAAACTCACACATTAAAAATCAGAAGATGTCCTTACAGTTAAGTAACTGTAATTATCATGTGCATACCTAGCAATAGTGTGTAACTCTACACTTGTCTAAGTCATGGCTAAAACCTAAATTTGATAATGTATTATAAAATGTCCTTTCTTTTCTTTCATATAAACTTGAATTATTTATGGCCAGTTAACAGTTTAGCTGTCTCTTCCCTACCAAATATTTTTTCTTTTGGTGAAAACTACTAGCAAATATTCCCTTCCTGTGATCACTGCTCTGACCTTAACCACAAGAATTGCCTCACTTCAACAACATAAAAAAAAAATATTGAACCAATTTTAGTGCTAGTTTGTTGGGTAATTTGGAACCCTTTATTACAATATGTTTTATTAATAGATTGACAATATGTATACTCGTATGTGTCGTATTTGCATCAAGTTAAGTACTTAATGCATAAAACATAAAAATTAATATATTATAATTTTTAATTACATATCAAATACGAAATATATTTTTTGATTTAATTTTTATCAAAAGTTTAAGTCGAGTAATTTTAATATTCTTTTCTTATTGTATTACTATTTATGTCTAGAATCATTATCCTTCCTTTAGAAAAAAAGAGAGGTGATATTGACCATCTAGCGGTTGCTAAGCCCACCAAACTAAATATAATTGTACTAATTCTACAAAACCATTGGGTTTTTTCAGATACAAAATCAAAATCAAGTTAGAAAATTTGTTGGCCTTTTCCCAAATGCTATGGTCCCATCAACCATAACATAATGTATTGGAGTTTATAAAATGAGATAATTCTTATACCACCCAAGTCCATTTTCTAACAACAATTTGTCTATTCTCTATATCTATTTCTAATCAAATATTGCCGTTGCAAAAGGTTTAAATTCAATATATTGGAATGTACATTTGTACTATTTTGATTTTCTTTTTTGGACAATAGGCAAAGTGAAAAATGAAATTGGCCCAAATTGACGAATTGTTGTAATATATATACTTTTCAATCTTAATTATTCGATTAAAACGTTATTGACATATATTTTACTGTTTTTTTTTATTAATTTCGTCAATGTAAAAGTTTACAAACTACTTGCCACGAGAACAAGGACCTTGTTGATTTTCCAAGAATAAAATATAAGGGTAGTTAAAATTTTTATATAAAGAAAAAAAATCAAAATTTACTCTTTAAATAAGAAATTATGTTTTTATAATTTATAATTTGTAATTTTGTGAAAATTTCAAATTACCATTTTTTGTATAAAAAACTAAATTATACTAAAAAATAAAAAATCATTAACTAATTATTTTTTTTCTAAAAAATAGTGCATTAAATATTTAGGTGCATACCCACAATTATAAAAGATTAATAAAGAATGATGAATTAAAATCTTATTTTAATTAATTCATGCAATTTTTAATAAATTTAAAATTTAAAATTTAAAAGTTAACGTTATTTTATTAAAATGAATAATAATATATGGTGGAAAAGGGTATTTGCGGAAGATTGGCAATGATAAAATAAATGATTAGGGAGAAAATAACGTCGTGATTTCTCGAGGCGGCAGCAATTGCCAAAATTTTCCTTCAAACCAAACAACATCTCTCCCTAATAACTCCACTCCCATCTCCCCAGTCTCTGACTCTGAATTCTCAAATACCCCCAAAATAGAAAAACATGACATTTCTATTTTCTTTTCCAAATGACAATTTTTTTATAACCATTTGTTAAAATTGAAAATAGAAAGTGAAAAAGAAAGAGAATTTGATTTTTTTATTATTCTTAACAACGCTAATCCACTGCAGCAGCAATTTACACCGACGCACAAAGCTAACACTGTTTAGAAGAGTTTTCTCTCTCTCTTCCTTCTTCTTTCTTTTTCTGCTGCAACCCGACGACAAACTCCGCGCTGGCATAGATTCCCTCTTTGTCTTCCTTTCCGTCTTCTTTCTTTCTCCCTTCTACCCTAGAATTTTCCGGAGAAACAATCACTATTATCATGTTTTTTGTTCTTTTCATCTAAACCAGATACTAAACGTTGTTGGGTCTTTTTCTTTTTGGGAAGTTATGGGATGTTCCAGTTCAAAGTTAGATGATCTCCCGGCGGTTGCTCTTTGTCGGGAAAGATGTACTTTTTTAGATGACGCGATTCAGCAACGTTTTGCTTTAGCGGAAGCTCATGTTGCTTACACAGCTTCTTTGAAATTGTTTGGTCAGTCTTTGAATAATTTCATCGAGCATGATTTTGGAATTTCTTCTGGGGCGTTGCCTCCTTCTCCTCCGTCTCCTGATAAACTTAAAAGCAAGGCGGTGGATCCAGTGGAAGTTGGATCAAGTTCACCCAAAAAAGGTGCTATTTCTCACCACCATACACGTTCGAATTCTGGGTCTCATCTTCACTTCCATTCTGATTCAGATGAGGATGACTCTGGCGGCTCTTTGCACCATTCAGATCATTCTTCTCCTTTGCACGATCCTGATGGGGATCATATAGAGTACCAAAACTATGCCAATTATGGAACTCCTGAAACTGGGTCTTTTCCAGGTGGGTTTATGCGTATGAATTTTATGAAGAAGCAACCAACGCCGTCTATTGTTTATGAACAAAGGCCTATGAATCCAGAGACGGCTTATATGGGTGAAGCGTCATCTTCTTCTTATTATCCTTACTCTTATGTAAGTAATAATAATCCTAGTTCTAGTTCCTACCCTTATCCGGGGTACCAAAATTATGGTGGTTTTAGCAATTATCCGTCTTATTCGGAGCCTGGTTATGGGTCTTCAATGCAACCGTCGACGATGGCCGGGGGGTCATCCTCGAAACCGCCTCCGCCTCCACCCTCACCTCCGAAAGCTTCAGCGTGGGATTTCTTGAACCCTTTCCAGAGTTATGAAAACTACTATCGTCCGTCTACGCCGAGTAGGGATTCGAGGGAGGTGAGAGAAGAGGAAGGAATCCCTGACTTGGAAGATGAGGATTATCAACATGAAGTAATTAAAGAAGTGCACGGAAATCAGAAGTTCGTTGATAGCGGAGGTTATTCGAAGTCCCCAGTTGAAGATGAGGTCGGGAAAGTTGTTGGTAGTGAAGCAAACACTTCCCATTATCAGACTAGGCCGAGTGTTGGCATGGAAAATGATGATGTGGAATATGAGGTTCATGTGGTGGATAAGAAAGTTGTGGATAATGAGAGATCTGAGGAGCGTGGTAACGGCTCACAAGGCGCTCCAAGGGATGTTGTTGAAGTGGTTAGAGAGATACAGTTTCAGTTTGTGAGAGCTTCCGAGTCTGGGAGTGAAATTGCCAAATTGCTTGAGGTGGGAACGCTTCCTTATCAGCGCAAACATGGTAAGGATTTCATTTTCTTTTACGGGATTATTGTGTTATTGATTTGTCTGTTTTCTTGATTTGTAAGAATTTTCTGAATATGCATCAGGATTGGAAAGTTGTGATTTTTGCTATTTATATGGGTTATTGATTCGCAGCTTGATTAGGTTGGGCCTTTTTTTTTCCAATAAAAAAATTGGGTTTTCTTTAACAGTAACACTAACTGTGGATTTTGGGATCTTTGTTAAACAGTTTCCAAGATGTTGCATGTAGTTACTCCTTCGTTATCATCTCTGCCATCTACTTCGAAGACTGCTGGGTCTTCATCTTCGGCTGGCAACTCTGATCCTGCTTTTCTAGACTTCAATGAAGAATTGGCAAGGAAACCTAAAAACCTTTCCTCTACTTTGCAGAAGTTATATCTTTGGGAAAAGAAACTCTACAATGAAGTAAAGGTATTGTCTTGATGATGTGTTGCCTGTTGTTGAACTTGGTTTCTGTTTCTGCCCAACCCTTTACCCATTCACTCTTTAAAATTTCAGATTCATGATTATCTCAAAATGCCGTATGGACTACTTGATTCATGGCTATTAGTATTGGTTTTACATTTGGTTCCTTTTAATTTCTGTCTATTGTGTTAGAATATGTTTGATTGTCTATTATTATCTGCCCCTGTTTTAGCTTAATTTGATCTATATCACGTAATGAGCTGTTTCTCCCAAGATTACTGCTCTGAGATATTCACTTTTGAAGGGTTCATGGTGTTGCATTTTATGTTTGTCATGGATAACATAATGGTGGTTTATATTTCATATTATGTTGTCTCTTCATCCATTTTAGGAATACCTTGTGATCATCATGACTTGGTTTTCTGGTGGCATGGCAATGGCTTAGTTAAGCCTGGGATTAAGAGCAGTTGGGCCTTTCCTTTTTGTAGTACTGTAACCTGTCTGATCCTCTTTAACCAGTAGATTCTGATGCAATGCAGGCTGAGGAGAAGATGCGGGTAGTTTACGACAGGAAATGTCGCAAGTTGAAGCGACTAGATGAAATGGGTGCTGAATCTAATAAAGTTGATGCAACGCGGAATATAATCAGGGACCTATCCACAAAGATAAGAATTGCAATTCAAGTTGTTGACAAGATATCTGTGACAATTAATAAGATCAGGGATGAGGAGCTATGGCCACTGCTCAATGAACTGATTGAAGGGTATTATTTCTGCTTGTCTAACTCTCTGCATTTTCCTATCGCCTTCTGCATTCTCTACTTACATTGCTCTTTAGTCTTAACTTCTTAATTGAGTATTTTGGTCTTAGCTGACATAATTTTGTCTTACTTTTGGCTTTGTTATTTGAGTGTGTTTATTTGACTTCTTTAATTAGCATCTTTAATCAGATTATTTGTTGCTGTCTTTATTAGTTCCACAATTACATTTCTTTGGCATTTTTTAGTAGTTTTTATATTTTCTATGGGAATCTCTTGTCATTCCTGATTATTAGTAGATATGCCGTTGAAGCTTGTAACTCTGTGTACAGTCGACTTTAGAGAGGTGGATGTCAATGATTGGTGCTGAACTGAGAAATCTTACAAGGGTATGAGGGGTCAAAGAAAGAAAGAAAGAAAAGAAGCTAGCAAACCTGCCCCCAGTCAAAAGATTCTACTACAGTTATTTGGATATGTGCTGTTAGATCATGCTTTTCTTTTCCACTTTTTCTTTCTCTTTACGTGGATTCTCGAAATATTAGATCACATTTTTTTATGGGTTTGGCCTAAAATGTCTGTTACTATATTGGGAAGGTTATTTATATGAGATTCAGGTTTAGTGCTTGAGATTCTATACCTATTGAGATCTCATTAGAAGTTGTGAAAAGCCCGTTCCGTATGATGCCTTATTAACCCAAAGATACAAAATAGAAACGGATTACTTTTAAGTCTAGAAATTGCGTCATTTACTCTTTTTTTTTTTTAATTCACTGGGGAGGGGGATCGTCTTTTACTGAAAGGATTTTTTTCTTTTTTTGGTACATTTTTCTTCCTGGGTCTGCTTCATCTGAAGTAGAAGACAAATAGTTAAATCGGTTACTAGATTTATGTGCAGTGAGCAATAATGTGCTTTCAAGGAAGTTCTTACTTCTTATCTGTTGTGTTTGGGAATGTGGATTTTAGATAATGTATTTCATTTTGGTGTGTTATGTAAATAGTTCTAATATATCTAGTTGATATCTTAAATATTATAAGATTCAAATACCTATGTTTTTGATAGAGTGAGTTTGAGCACGACTTTTCATCTAAGTATTTCAAATGCACCATCAAACACTATATATTGTATAATTTATGCAACAAGCCAAGTTCGAATACACCATTATGAGATCATGTTGACAAATGCAATATGGGAAGACTTAATTAATTGCCGTTGAAGACATTTTATTAAAAGTTTGTTATAAGTTGTTATATGAATAAAGGCCTTAGAAGTGAAGCAAACCTTCTTTGGCTGCAAGAATTGTGCGACTTCTGTATATACTGATGTCAAATTACTTTTGATTGAATCTTTCGCATGCTTTTCTATTTGCTTTTTCTAACTTTATTTTTTTTGTCCTTTATCATGGTTTTAATTTCCTTGATTGTATTAAATTTTCAATTTTTTCTCTCTCCAAAACCGAAATACACTTATCGTGTACAATTATCTTTTCTATCTTTGTCTTATATCATTTCCTTAATTCTTTTTTCAGGTTAAACAGAATGTGGAAAGGTATGCTTGAATGCCATCGTAGGCAATGCCTGGCGATTAGAGAAGCAAAAAGTTTAGGCTCTATTGGATCTGGTAAAAAGAACGGTGATGATCATCTTAAGGCCACATTGCAGCTTGAGCATGAACTTATTAGTTGGACTAAAAGCTTCTCTAGTTGGATGGTTGCCCAGAAGTGTTATGTCAGGGCTTTGAACAATTGGCTTCTTAAATGTCTCTACTATGAACCAGAAGTGACAGATGATGGAATAGCTCCCTTCTCACCTAGTAGGGTAGGTGCACCCCTCATATTCGTAATCTGCAATCAGTGGTCACAAGCAATAGACAGAATATCTGAAAGGGAGGTGGTTGACTCTATGCGACTTTTTGCCACAAGTATTTTCCAGCTTTGGGAACAAGATAAGTCAGAAATGCATCGGAGAATGATGGCCAATAAGGATTTAGAGAGAAAAGCTAGGATCTTGGATAGAGAGGATCAAAAGCTACAGAAAGCGATCCAAGCATTAGATAAGAAAATTGTTTTGGTCGCTGGAGATGGTAATAGTCTCTCAGTAGCTGGACATGTTGTATATCAGAGTGATACTAGCAACAGTAGTCTGCAGGGAAGCTTGCAACGCATTTTTGAGGCGATGGAAAGGTTTAGCTCCGAGTCCTCCAAAGCCTATGAGGAGCTTTTGCAACGTGTCAAAGAAACGATTGCTCAAGAGCAAGAGAGAGTTTCGTAGGGCTGTAAAATGAAATGAATCATGCCATCCCTTTGGATTGATAAGTAGTTTACAATATGCAGTTTATTGCCCTGTGAGAAATGAAGCTTAGTGCTGTCAGGCCTTTTAACGCACAACTTGGCTGGTTGCTTGTCTGTTAGGTAAGACTTTGTTATGAGTCGGATGATGTGGGAAACAAGATTGGAGCAAGTCTTAGCATTGTTATTGTTGAGGAGATGATTAATCATCTGCCTCTGACTACAGTCGTTTCAGATGGGCTATGCACAATTGAAGAGATCAGGATGGGCAAGTTGCTAAGTGTTGCATATTGCAAAGCCTTCCAACTGTCAAGCTTGCCAGGAGCCTGAGCTATTGATTCTTTCCATTTGCTCATTTGGGGGTGGTGAGAAGTGAGAACAATTCATGGTGTCCAACATCCAACTGGAAGTGCAACCCATTGTCTTCTATCAACCAGTTGGCATCGTGCACCACTCTTTCATTGAAAAAAATGGGGTATGCTTCTGCAAAAGAAAGCAGCCAATGTGGCCAACCATAGGAGTAAGCAGATTCTCCATCAGTTTTGCATATGCTTAAGAGTTTTAATGTTGTACTATAATGCAATTTTCTTTTCCATTTGGAATTAAATTATATTACATCAATTTTTGTATAGACTACAGTTTGACATCCTGCAAATTGAAGAAAGCAAACGTCAATAAAGAATGGTGTTATGACGAGCCAGAATGAAATTCTTACCATTGAAGAAGTTTGCCTGCCTTTTAACTATTGTCTAGGCTTACTTCTCATTTACTCCCGACTTTGTACCACCAACCTGCTTAGAACAGTTTGGCTCGTTAAATGTGTCAAGCACCCGAAGATCCCAGGAATTATCATGACCTGCATGGAAATTTGCAATCCCAACTTATTACTCGCTTTAAATAGAAAGTTTTACGATTTTATTTAACAAAATGAATCATATTTCTTATTATAGTAAAGTTGTGTAATATTTTGATGCTGGATTGAGATATTTATGTTTTTTTAATTGATATCATAAGTCTAACATAAAACAGAACTAAGATCATATTAGCTTTGAGATTTTAGAAGGGGTTTTCATTATATGGCAAAGTTTTAGAGGCGATAGTAAAAAATAACTTAATTTTTGGACTTTAGATAGATGATTGCTCTGATATTATTTATAAATATTATATCTAATTTGTAAAATATTATTTGCTTTAATTCGACGAGTTCTTAATTTTATTTAAAAAAATTCTGTAAATATGAATAGAGGTATTTAGTTGAAAGATTTTATAATATGAATTCAACACTTTGATGATAATATTTTGAAAATAATTGTACCCATATTGACAAAGTACAGCATCTGGGAGTACAGATTCATGGTTACAAAATTTTACAGCTGAAATATGTCTGAAAAAACAACTGGTACTGATGATTATTGAAGAAAATAAAATCCAAGAAGATTACCCAAAATATTCCATCCCAGAATGAAAATGAATTAACTTCTTTTGTTTTCGTGTTTAGAAAGCCTAGTACGAATACCATATAGGACAGTCTCATTTGCCTTTATTATTTGTTGCCTCCCTTTCTAAGTGCTGGGTTGTTCTTCTGTGTCTAAATTTGAGTTTCAATGCTTCCAATCAGTGGCTGGACCTAAAGTGCTTAGCAGATGTCCTACGATTAACCAAGGTGGTTGCGACACCACCAGAGTCGAGGAGCAAGGCAACAGGCCTTTTGACCGAGGGGTAACTCCGAGACTATATATATATAATATTTACAAACATGTATGAATAAAAAATTATCTTATTTTCAAAATTAGAGTATATTATCAATTTATTATTAAAATTTATAAATTTATTCAACTTTTACTCGTAAATTTTTAAAATTTACATATTATCTAAGAAGAAGAAGAAGGTGTAAAGTTTCAAATTGAGGGCTTTACGTTTGACATTGGAACTTTAATTATTTGTCGACTCCTTGAGACATTCTTCTAGTATAACTAAAAGACACTTGTTTTCTCCTTACAAAGATAATATGCTGGTTATTGTGTGATTAATCCCAGTTTCTCAGCCATGAAAGGGCACGGTGGCCCCCATTAAGGGACACCCTTGTAATTTGCCATGACTTTTCTCCAATGGTTACTGCTGCTGCCTAGCTGGATTGCGACTTTAAAAGCTAGTCTTTCCCCCACGTTCGAGCCGGAAAGAAAAGAGAGAAGAAATTCTTTCATTCCTTGCTTAAAGAAATTCCCAGGTTATGGCATGGCATCTAGGAAGTGGCATATCGTCGTTTGGTGGAACACAGAAATTAGGCCAGCTATGAGTGGAGAATATATCCTTTCTCCATCAGTTTTCATGCTTAATCTGTTCTTAGAATCTCATTAGAGCCAATTTAAACCACATAATGACACGTTTAAGCATCTAAAGACAAATTGAGGAGGACATGATACTAGTCTAAAAAGTTTTTTTCCTTCTGTCTTGTAAGAAAATAGTCCAATTAAAACAAAGAACAACAATGGAAACGTTGAAAATTTTGAAAAAAAAAAAAAGTGTTCTGTTCTAATTTTTAGGAACTCAAATTTGAGTATTAAATTAAATGATTATTTTTAATTAAATGTAAAATTTAAATTTAAACATTTATATATATATATATATATATATATATATTTGGATTATAAGACTTAATATGAATTCATAAATCAATCAAAATTGAAGGGTCAATTTAACTGGAAAAATTACTAATTTGTTGACACCTAATAAATCTCATCCATATGTTACTTGTTGGAGCTTTTGGTTCAATGAACTCTTCCAGCCTTTTGGCTTTTTGCTTATGAAATTAGAGCAAAATTTAATTGCTAAGAAAGCTATATTAGTAAGATGGAATTTTTGATCTACTCACTTGACAAACATGATTTATCAACTGGAAACACAATTTTCATGCATTTGCTTTCTTGTGATACTATCATAAACGTGTACAATGGTAAATAAACTGAGTAAATTAAAATGGAATTTAAAGGGGGAAAAAGAGATTCGAAGAAAAGAAAAGAAAGAAAAGGAAAAAAAAAACAGTGTGAAACTGAGTAAATGCTACTACGGCTACTATCATTGAATTATGATATCAATTAAGAAGTAAGCTGAGTAATTTCCCAGGGGCTGTGTAGAAAGTGACAGTGTGACTATAACTATCAATGTCTGAAAGTTAGAAATGAAGACTCCTCTATTACCGCAACAAATGAAACATTGTCATAGGAGACACTTGCAGAGTTGGAGTATCAGCCCACGCAAAGACAAGAAAAACCAGAAACAAAAACAAACTCAAACCCTTTAAACAAGGAAACAGAAGTACTTTGTAGTAACAAAGACAGAAACTCAACATTCAAAGTCCTAAACCCATTTTTATTTTTGTCAAAACCAAAAACCCTTGTCTTTCTTTGTCGCATGATTCTGTTATGAACTTCTGAAAAGTAGAGCAAAGCTTCAATCAAACTGAAAAAAAAAAAAAAACTGAATTATGGGTTGTTGTGGATCATCTTTTCTAGCAGAGACCCACCCAGAAAAAGATCAGACTCAGCAACAACAACAGGAGCCCCAGAACCATAACCAATCAGGTACAGGTGCTGGACCCGACGCGGCTTCTGTTAATGGAGTCCCTTCTTTCTCGAAGTTCTCTTTGGCTGACCTCAAAGCAGCCACCAATAATTTCAATTCAGATAACATAGTTTCTGAAAGTGGGGAAAAAGCTCCTAACCTTGTTTATAAAGGTCGTTTACAAAACAGGAAATGGATCGCTGTGAAGAAGTTTACGAAGATGGCTTGGCCTGACCCCAAGCAGTTTGCGGTATTATTATCATTATGGTTTTTTTTTTTCTTTCTATTTTGAGTTTTTAGTTGAAGTGGTTTTTTGTGGATTTGGTTAGGAGGAAGCATGGAGAGTAGGGAAGTTGAGACACAGGAAGCTGGCCAATTTGATAGGGTACTGCTGTGATGGAGATGAAAGGCTGCTTGTTGCTGAGTTTATGATTAATGATACTCTTGCTAAGCATTTGTTCCATTGTAAGTTCTCATTCTCTTTTAACTTTGAAGAAATCCTGTTCTTTTTTCTTTTTTTTCAAATTTTAATTTCTTGCTCTTGTTTTAAGTAGCTTTATCAGGCTTGATTTTTCAGGTCTTGCTAATTGTTGTCAAGATCATGCCTTCTGTAACTCTAGCTTAGTCTTTGTTTCCTTTCCAGTTATTCTTGTTTTATTGCTTATGTCATAACTTGTTTATCCAAGAATTTTTGTTTAATTTCTTGCTAATTTTTTTGAGTTCCTATAATCCATACTGAACCTATAGCATAGATTTCAGGTAGGTTTTTCTTAGGAAGTTTGATATACATGGTAATATCAGCGATATTATTCTTTGATAGTTTTCCAATGCTTTTAGGTTGAGAATATATCGGGATTTTTCTGTTTATCTCAGACTAAATTTGGGTCTTTGTTCACATTATACAGGGGAAAATCAAACCATTGAGTGGGCAATGCGTTTAAGAGTGGCTTTCTGCATTGCTGAAGCTTTAGATTATTGTGGTAGCGAGGGCCATCCGTTATATCATGATTTAAATGCTTACAGGGTTATCTTTGATGAGGTATTGGTCTCTTGAATTTAAATTTGCTTATTATGTATAGACTGTTTGTGTCCTCTTTCTCGAGCATAACTATCATTTAGGGCAGTAATTGATGTCTTTTTAATGGATTTTTTAGGATGGTGATCCACGTCTTTCATGTTTCGGCCTGATGAAAAACAGCAGGGATGGGAAAAGTTATAGCACTAATCTTGCCTACACACCTCCTGAATATCTAAGAAATGGTAATTCCTTTGCTATTTGATATATTTCTGCTGGTTATTTTTTACCTTCATAAAATACTTATTCTTTCTTCTTGTTGTCCAAATATAAAGGGATTTACCTGTTACTCATATCTGGAAGTCACTTTGGTCCTTATTAATGTTACTCTACGTAATTGATTTATATTGACTCCATTGATTTACTTCAATTCTTGAATGTTTCCCCAGTAAAAGACTCCTTTTCCTTTATTTCAATGAAGTTTGAGTAAACTATATGAATAATTTTAGGTAGCCAACTTTGGCAGACTTCCTGTTGTTTCAACAGATACTGTTGAACTTCTAGAGATCTTTGTTTCTTCCTCACTTTGGTAAAAACTTGGTTAGTATTTCTCATAGAGCATACAAACAGGGAGCTAGAGGCCAGGCTTTTATGTAAATGGATTCTGGTGTTAATTTCTTAATTCATATTTGGTGTTTGCATAGCTAAGTTGAATTATACATATGATTCTTTCCAGACCCCACAACGTAAGAGCTTTGTGCTCTGGGTTTATCCTTTTTATCATATAGAAAATCATTTCCGGATGTATGATTACCTTTTTTTTCTGTCATTTTAGTATGCTAGCTATTTTGTACTGTTACACGATGTATGAGAACTGTTTTCTCTTTTCATTGAATTTTCTTGAACTTATGCTTCTTGATATTGCCACAATTTTGTATATTGTAGGAAGAGTTACCCCTCAAAGCATTATTTACAGCTTTGGCACTGTTCTTCTTGATTTGCTTAGTGGGAAGCACATCCCTCCTAGTCATGTAAGTGGATTTAAACGGCTTATATTTGGGGTTAAAGGGATGCATTCATAGTAATATGTAGTGTTTTTTTTTTCCTCTGCAACCCAGAATAAGTTATCTTATGGGCTCTTCCAATGCTTCTCAACTAGAACTTGCCATTCAAATCGTGAGTTTATGAGGTTTAACTGCTCTGCTGTAATTCCTTTTTTTCTGATTAATTTTGAAACCTTGTACTTACCAAACTTCAATTATTCCAGTTCAACTGCTGCTTGTCTTATGTCTTTTCCTGTGCTACTGTAAGACAGTAATAATTTTGAAGGATACAAACTTTGGTTTTATTTTGAGGGCTGTGCATCTGTGCAGGCGCTGGATATGATACGAGGTAAAAACATCATTCTCCTCATGGATTCACTTTTAGAGGGAAAATTTTCTACAGAGGAGGCAACTACGGTTGTTGGCCTTGCCTCTCAATGTTTGCAATATGAGCCCAGGGAGCGGCCTGGTACGAAGGACCTTGTTGCCACACTTGCTCCATTACAAACCAAACCTGATGTAAAGAACTTTGCTGCTTTAACCTATTCAATTTCGTAATTTATTCTTTCTTTATTGGTGAGCCAAAGGTTTAGGACCTGGAGGTTGCATCTATTGTCTTTAGTTAAAGTTGAAAACTTTTCACATATATGGTTTCTGCAGTAAATAAAATCACTCAATGGCCCCAGATTTGATGAAGAAAATGATAGGTTTCGTATCTGAGTCGTCCCATCAATGCTTCTTTGCATGCTTCACCTTGCTGTTGTTACCTTGAACTTGTCCAAAAGTTAAAAACGATATGGAGTCAATGACATTATATTTATTACCTGGTGGCTGTTGTTTTGAAGATCAGAATAGCATGCTTTTCCTTTTAGATCCTGATTACTGTATCTCTTGGTTTGCAGGTTCCATCTTATGTCATGCTTGGAATCTCAAGGTATGAGGAAGCTCCACCACCTCCACAGCGTCCTCTTTCACCAATGGGTGGGGCCTGTTCTCGACTTGACCTAACAGCTCTTCATCATATATTGTTGATGAATCGCTACAAGGATGATGAAGGGACGAAGGAGGTGAATGACTTGCTTGAGTGAATCCTTCTATCTATTTTCTTTAGTCTTTTGCTAAAAAGTTTATATAATTGCGGATTGCTTCAGTTATCTTTCTAAGAATGGACCCAGCAGATGAGAGACATGCTTGAGGCTAGGAAGCGAGGGGACTATGCATTCCATGATAAAGATTTTAAAACCCCCATTGACTGTTATTCCCAGGTTTAACTTCAAGACTTCAACTTGTCTAGAAGTTTATGTTCTTTGCTAGAGAATTTGTCCAAGTTCTTTATGTTGAACCTCTTGAGCATCTAAATAAATTTTACTCATGCTGTGATGAGACAAATGTTAAACCTGGCCTACCATTAAACCTTCTTGAGTTGGGATGGAAGCCTTATGGTTACATTTTGCAGTTCATAAATGTTGGAACCAACATAAATGCTGGAACCATGGTCTACCCGACTGTTTTTGCTCGGCGCAGTCTGTGCTATCTGTTCTATGATCAACCATATGCTGCCCTTGCAGATGCAATGCATGCTCAAATTGTGAATCCTGAGTGGCCCACGGGCTTCTACATGCAGTCGGTTGCCCTTGCCAAACTAGACATGCATAAGGATGCATCAGACATGTTAAAAGAAGCTACTCGACTTGAAGAAAAGAAGCAACGAGGCACAAAGGCACCACGAGAACAAAATTGAGTATCGATTCTTCACCCCTGTATCCAAGCTTGTTGAGGCTGCCCAAAGTTTGAATACCTGTCCTTAATGTTTGCAAATATATGCTTAATAAGGAAGCTCCACCATTTCTGCAACATGTCATGCAAATCTTTCTTGTCAATGATGAGGTTCCTGAAACAAATTCTCAAGTTCTCTTATAAAAGCAATTATCTTGTAGAGAAAAAATAAGGACTAGACTCCTCTGTAAATGGCAGTCCGAGGCAGTTTGAAGCAAATCCTCAAGTAAAGGCAGTTTTACTAATAAGCATACTGTAAGTATTTGAATGATGGAAATCAAGCTCAAACATTATTTTTAGGCACAAACAAGTCATTGCACAGCTCTTGGGAACATGAGGAAAATCTGGAACCCATACTTATAGGACGCTTTTTAGGAAACGTAACTGTAAGATTTTTGAGTCAAACCGGACAGTATTTTGTAGATTGAGTACGGATCTCAACTCTTTGAAGATGCTCTTATCACCCCTCCTGAGGTTGGAAGGGGACTCTTCATGCCTTACCCTGCATCACTCAACTGATACATTTTAGCCTCGACAACCAATCTAGAATATTAGAGCTAAGGCGTAATACAAGTGACAAAAATGGATAATGTCAACAGTTGTTTTCAAAATGTCCAGTGACTCCAACTTGCCTTGTCACCCTTGTTGGTTCTCTACTCATCTTGATATCTGCAATCGTTCAACATAAATTTTCCCACCGCTCTTCCGGGTCCTCTTGCTTCAGAAGCAAGAACAAGATAGGAGACGAGGCTTAAATTCCATTCCTTGGCTTTATTTCTATGCTAAGAAACATTTGATTTCAAAACCTTTCGAGTAATGTGGCTAGTCGGTGTGGTTTTATCATTGTTTTTTCCTCCGAATTTCAGACTTCTAGTTTGCACGAGCGGCATTGCAGCCCTGTCGCTCCTACCAGCATACATGCAATGTGGCCACTTTCTTCTCTTGTTTGCAACCTGTATTTTCTTGTAGTTGTTTTTTCAATAGAAATTATTCAAAATTTAGCACGAGTGGCACTGGAATCTTGTCCCCCATGAGGCATATCTCAGCCTGATATGCAGGATCATTTCTGCATGACCAAATATTGATTGGATGTGTGATCTGCAATTACACTTTACTGGAAGTTTGTCAAATCTGCACAACCATACAAAATGGATTGGACAGGAAGATGATAGTTTATTGCGTGAGAGGAGGCAGAGGCCACAGTGCCACTCGTGCACAATAATTAAGCAGCATTTCTGTTAAAAAAAAAGTGTTAGCTCATCATGTTTATTTAATTAAGCTGGTTTCAGACTTTGGAAAAGATTGGTTTGTTGAGATTAGAGTGTGGTAAGTTGGGTTGGGGGGAGACATTGAGCAAACATCGGCAGCAAAAATGTTGAGAACCAGATCAGGGTCACGTTAGGACTCATGGAGGTTGCAGATGAGATTCCTTTTGTCTCCCTATTGCCAATATATATGATTAGAGCTTGAGGGGGAAGCTGCATTGAGTTGAACACATTGTACATTGAAGCCTTTAGCCTTTTGAACACAAAGATGGCTTCTTCAGCTTTGAACCAAAAATCCAATTTTCATGCTCGTTCAAACAGCTTGCCTTCTAGACCTCATCCACTTATTCCTCAAATAGATGAGCATTTGTGTAGGCTGAAATCCAATGAAGCCGACTCTTCATTGTCTCCATTAATCAGCGAAAAACTCAGGGGCCTTAGAGATCTGTATGAGTTGGTTGATAGTTTGCTTCAATTGCCTCTCACACAAAATTCCTTAGCCCAACAGTACAATGATATACAGGTTAACGAGTTGTTGAATGGATCTCTCAGGCTCTTGGATGTGTGTGGTGTGGCCAAGGATACTTTATTGCAGGCCAAGGAAGATTCCCAAAAGCTTCAATCAAGTTTGAGAAGAAGACGAGGTGATGATGCTGAGTTCACAAATGAAGCCAAGGCATACGTAGCTTCAAGGAAGAAGGCAAAGAAGTTAATAAACAAGTCCTTGAGAGATTTGAAGAGTAAATGTGGCTTTGCTCACTTAGAAAATGGTGTTGAAGCTACATTTAGTATGTTAAGAGAGGTAGAAGGAGTTACCTTCACAGTGTTTGAATCTCTACTGTCCTACATCAGTGGGACAAAAATGCAACCAAAATCTACCAACTGGTCTTTGGTGTCCAAGTTGATGCACTCCAAACGGGTAACATGCGAGGGGAAAGCTTCAGAAGCCATTGAATTTGTGAAAGTGGATGCAGTTTTGTGCGCTCTCATTGGTCACAAGACTAGGAAATCTAGTAACATGAGCACTGAGAATGCACAAACTGAGTTGCAGAAATTGGAGTCAAGCATTCAAGATCTTGAAGATGGAGTGGAGTGCCTGCTTAGGCTCTTGATCAAAACTAGAGTTTCAATTCTCAACATCCTCAGCCATTAGCTGCAGAAGATTATGTCAGATGGAATCTAAGAAAACTTTCCACAATTTTGTTGTACAATCCTTGTATATGGCTCAAAAATACATGTATACTTGATCTGATCATAAATGAATACAATTTTCATGAACAAATCTGCCTCTTTCTTTGTTTTTCATGTGGTGTTTAATCTTTTTATATATGTATACTTATACTTAACATCAAAGAAGGAAGCAAAGAAGGAAGCAAAGAAGGAAGAAAGAAGGTGACCCTGAAATCCTTGAGTAAATGCACTTTCTCAGATAGTGCTGACCATGAAAACATGCCCACTGTTAGAATGTTGAGAGATGTGGAGGAAGTTAGTCCATTTTGGTGTTTGATTCTCTGTTGTCTTATATCTCTGGTGCAAATGCTCAATCAAAGCCAAGCAGCTGGTCTTTAGATTCCTGTTTTGTGCATTCCAAGGGCATAGGATTTGAAGAAGAAGCAAATCATAGCTATGAATTTGAGAATGAGAAGGCAGATTCAACTTTGAGCACCATCAACAAGATAACAAAAACAGTCAAGTTAGTCCTGTTGATTCCCAAACTGCCTTGGAGAAATTCCCAAATTGGAGTAAGCATTCAGGATCTCCAGGATTAGATAGTGCAATAAGATGTTTGATCTAAAACATAGTGTCTCTTCTCAACCATTAGTACCGAGATTACAATTTTGCTATAAATTTTTTGTAAATGAGAAGATGTATACTTCTTTTTTATCATAATTCAATACAAAAATTTCCTCTTAAAATTGTATTAAATTATTCCATGTAAACATTGTTATTTCTTTTATTAACTCATAATCAAAATAGTAGTATATTATAAAAATGATGAGAATTTAAACTATAAATAGAAATAATAATAATAATAATTCTAAACCTCTTAGAACAGTGAGTAAACCTTATGTAGGCAAAGGTTGCAAGAACTCTGCCCAAATTGAATTTTATTGCATAGTCTAAACATAACTTTAGAAATCTGAAATCATTTCCAATTCTATAAAATTCTACCATATGCTTCTAGTTTCTTTGTTAATTTCTGAATTTTCTTATCCTGCTCTATTGCATGCTCTCTTCTGAACAGAATTAGGTTACAGGGTGCAGTTGGTATGACAAGATCTATAGAACTTGAGTCCAAAGCCACACGGGAATTCCACATCACAGCTGAAAAGATTGCGTTGTCTCATTGAACACTGATCAAATGTGAATGAGGTTCACATGGTTAATTCAAAACAAAAAACTATTGAAATTCGATGAAGAAATGGGCTGGCAGGGGACAATACAATATATTCAGATCACTTACAGATATAAGTATTCTCATCTTGCCTGCCATTGGTTAAACACATTAATCACGTTCCAATAAAAATTTGATCAGATTCAAATGTCATTTATCCACAATTTTCACTTACATGTACGTTTGTACTTGAGCAGAGATGGCAGAAGCTGCGGAGATGGTGCAGCCCATTGTTTTGTAGGCATTAAAAAATAATAATTAATTAGTATTATTAGTTAATTAAATTAAATATTTAATTAATTAATAATTTTTAATAAATTGGTGATAAATAAAAATTATCAATCAATTGTATTATCTCTAATTAAATTAAATTAATTAGAGATAAATCCTGAAGTGATCGAGTCCCTTTAGAACTCTCTACCATCAAGTATTATAAATAGAGAGCTCTTCCACACTCAGAAAATACTCAGCAGAAGACAGTCAGAAGACTCAGAATACTCAGAAGAAGCGGACAGAAAGCACTGAAGAAGAGAAGTCTCATCCTCCTCAGAGAATTGAAAGCCTGCAGAATTCCGGCCGTTCTCCGATCAAGCCTTCTCTTCAGTCAAGTCTTTTCTTCAACAAAGCCGTCAGCAAATCCACGAGAGGACAACAAGTCTCAGACCGTTCTCTCAACAATCAGCCGCGCCGCTACAAATCCACGAGGAACCACAGACCGTTCTCTCAACGATCAGCCACGCCCCTGCAAATTCAAGAGGAACAACAAGCCCTTCGGCCGTTTCTCTCAACAATCACTCCGTCGGGATCAAGCGTCACGTCCTCGACAAGTGCAATCAGGAGACCGAATCAGAGGATTATAATTCTTTTTGTAAAGAATTCAAAACAGAGAATTGTACTCACATATAAATACAAAAATTGAATTTTATCACTAATTCGTGTTTTAATTTTACAGACGCGAAAATTTGTGTATACAAATTTCTGGCACACCCAGTGGGACATCTCTGCCTCTCATCTCGCTCTCCATTATCAATCAAGATCAACCAATTGATCAGATCTATGGCTCCGAAGACTGCTGCACAAAGTCACAAATTCAACCCTGCTGCGACCGTGCAACCTGGTTACACTGGACCGACGACTCGTGCTAGAGTATGATATCTTGCAACACAAGGTCAAGATTTAATGGGGCCAATCAACGATGCTGCTCATCAACCTGTCATTTCGATGGATCTTTTGGCAGGAAGAAAATCTGCTTCGCAAGTACCAACAGAACAATCAGTGTCTACTCTCCAAACCATGTCTGCGATGGTTACTAATGCGACTACTCTAGAGGAAAGGATCTCTGAAATGGAGAGGATGATGTCGACCCTGCACAAGATAGTCGAAGAAAAGGATGTTGAAATTGCGATGTTGAAGAGTCAACTGGAAGCTCAACACGATGAAGAATCCAACGATAATCCAGCACCAAACAGACCAACTGCTGAAGCCGCTAGGAAACTGAAAGCAGTTCAAGGTGCTGAAAACCCCGAAAACGGATCATCACCGATATCAGTTGGGTCTTTGTCTGTTCAACAACTACAAGAGATGATTGCAAATACCATCAAGGCTCAGTATGGTGAATCGTCATCTAAGTCTTATTATGCATACATTAAACCGTATATGAGGAGAATTGATGATTTAAGGATGCCGGCAAATTATCAACCTCCTAAGTTCCAGCCCTTCGATGGGAAGGGAAATCCACGTCAACACGTGGCCCATTTTGTGGAGACGTGTAACAATGCAGGAACATACGGAGATCTTCTGGTTAAACAGTTTGTAAGGTCGCTGAAAGGAAATGCCTTTGAATAGTATACTGACTTGAAATCCGAGTCTATTGATAGCTGGGAACAACTTGAGAGGGAGTTTCTCAATCGTTTCTTTAGTACTCGCCACACAGTGAGTATGACAGAGCTAACCAATACCAAACAAAGGAAAGACGAACCAGTCGTCGACTACATCAATAGATGGAGAGCGTTAAGTCTTGATTGCAAAGATAAGCTCTCTGAAATTTCTGCTGTTGAGATGTGCATCCAAGGTATGCATTGGGAACTTCTTTACATTCTCCAAGGGATAAAGCCGCATACTTTCGAAGAATTGGCCACCCGTGCTCATGACATGGAGTTGAGTATTGCTCATTCTAGTAACAAAAGTTCTTCGATTCTTGATCCTAGGAGAGACAAGAAGGATTTCAAGAAGGTTGAGAGGCCTTTAAAGAGCACTGCTAAGGAGTCTCTGTTCGTTGAGACTAAACCTTTAAAATTTTCCTCCAAAGGCACTAAGAAGGCTGAGAAAAATATCAGGCGACCTTAAATGAGAAATATACAACGCCTGAGCTTCGAAGAAAGAGAAGCAAAGAAATATCCTTTCCCTGATTCAGATGTGCCTGACATGCTGGATCAACTCCTGAAGCAAAAGCTAATTGAACTTCCAGAGTCCAAAAGGCCAGGAGAAAAGGGAAAAGTTACTGATCCAAAGTATTGCAAGTATCATGGAATCATTGGTCATCCCACTGAAAAATGTTTTGACCTGAAAGATTTGATAATGAAGCTAGTGAATGAGCGCAAGATTGAACTTGATATGGACGACATAGTAGAGTCAAATCATGCTACTTTCACTTCGTTGCCTACAAAAGGCATAACGTATCGACTGATTCAATTTGGCTGCTTGGAACCTGTTGCCCTGCCAGTTGCGGTAACAAGCTCAATTGCTAGCTCTTTTAAAGATGTTGAATCTGCTACAGATGATGAAGAACAATGGACACTGGAAACGCGACGAAGATCGCGAAAGCGATATGTCCGATCCGCAAACCTTCCTTTTCAAAAGGGAACTCAGCAGATAAATAACTCGCATCCACGTTGGGGACAGAAGAAAACTATGAGGCATCCCCAATTCCAAAATTTTTTGAGGCAAAAGCCTCGAAAACATATAACACTAGAAGAATTCTTTCCTAAAGGTTTTCTTAGGGAAGAACAAGTGAGTGTTGGTGTTCATATGGTTTCGTTTAAAGAGGAGTCAGAGGGAGAAAGCTCAAAGGCCATTAAGGCTCGAGGAGATGGCCAGACGAAAACAGTCCGGGAAGAATGCCTTAAGATCTTAAAAGGGATCTCTTCTCATCTTACCATCTACGAGCTGTTGCAGTATCCAAAGGCAACACGTGACGCGATTGCGCATGCTTTGGAAAACCCAAAAATTTACGTTGCACATCTTCCAGCTCCCATGAAACCTGCTTCAGATGATGGTTTTTGTGATTACTGCTTGACAACTCTTGCATTCACAGATGAGGATCTGTTGTTAGGATCAAAACCTCACAATCGGCCACTTTATGTTTATGGATACATCTGAGACCAAAGGGTGAATCGCATGTTGGTCGATAATGGGTCTGCAGTTAATATCATGCCCAAGGCAACAATGGAGGAACTTGGCATATCAATTAATGAATTGTCAAAAAGCCGACTTTTGATCCAAGGTTTCAATCAAATGGAGCAACGTGCCTTGGGAATAATATGAGTGGATATCGCGATCGGTGAATTAATGTCGAGTACAATCTTCCATGTCATCGACGCCAGAACTACATATAAGTTGTTGCTCGGGCGACCTTGGATTCATGCAAATGGCGTTGTACCTTCTACACTGCATCAATGCTTAAAGTTTTATCGAGACGGACCGAGAAAGGTTGATGCTGATTTAAAATCATTCAATGAGGTCGAGTCTCACTATGCTGATGCGAAGTTCTACTCAGAGAACTGTGATATAAAAGAAGTTTTACCCACTCAAATGCCAAGCACCGAAAAAATTGAAATTAAGGGTAAAAAGAAAATAGATCCTAATGTGATGAAAGAGCCTTTAGATACATCCCTTGAAGGTGTTCCCAAGCTTACATTGGAAGATGTTGTAAAGGACAATCCAGTCGAATCTGCATCCAGAGAGACAAAAGAAACTCCAGTTCTTCGCTATATTCCAAAGGCTCGGCGCAAGGAAGGTCAATCGTCATTCTTGGAATGCTCAGAAATTAATCAAGCAGAGTGTTCTCCTGACAGGATAAAAGAAGACATAAAACTGTTGAAGGATGCTTGCACATTGCCTCTAACTAAGATGGCTCATAGTCAAGCCAAGAAGCCGTTGAAAGGGTTCGTTCGACCGTCCCAAGGCGCAATAGAACATGGGATTTTGCCTCAAGGTTGTACTGCTAAAAATTACGATCCAAAGGCTTATAAACTGATCGCTAAGGCTGGGTTCGATTTTTTCAAGTCATCATCCATGAATGAGTTGCATGATGGGAAGACGACTGCAAAGTTGCAAGGGATCATTGAAACTCATAAAAAGCTGATAAACAAGTCGGATGGGAAACCTTTTCCAAAAGATGGATTAGGATGTGAATCCCAAAACCCGATACGAATTCGTGTTGGCAGGAAGAATAAATCTGTCAGTACTCAACACATTTCGGTGGAGGTTATTGAAGAATGTGATGAACCAAAAGCTTCTCCAACTCATCCTCCTCAAAACACTACTCGTGTGTCAGTATTCAATCGTTTGGGAACGTCAGCAACTCGTATTTCAGTGTTTGATAGGCTCAATGTCCCTCACCCTGTTACGTCAAGCACCTAGAAGACGCAATTCAGTTTTTGATAGATTGAATGCTTCAAGCAGTGAAGTGCAGCAAGAAGAAAGTCAAAACTGCACTGAATTGAAGGATGATAAAGAAATCCGAAGCTCGATTCCATCTCGCATGAAGAGGCGTTTAGAGCTTGAAATCTCAGCAGAAGACAGTCAGAAGACCCAGAATACTCAGAAGAAGCAGACAGAAAGCACTGAAGAAGAGAAGTCTCATCCTCCTCAGAGAATTGAAAGCCTGCAGAATTTCGGCCGTTCTTCGATCAAGCCTTCTCTTCAGTCAAGTCTTTTCTTCAACAAAGCCATCAGCAAATCCACGAGAGGACAACAAGTCTCAGACCGTTCTCTCAACAATCAGCCGCGTCGCTACAAATCCACGAGGAACCACAGACCGTTCTCTCAACGATCAGCCACGCCCCTGCAAATTCAAGAGGAACAACAAGCCCTTCGGTCGTTTCTCTCAACAATCACTCCGTCGGGATCAAGCGTCACGCCCTCGACAAGTGCAATCAGGAGACCGAATCAGAGGATTATAATTCTTTTTGTAAAGAATTCAAAACAGAGAATTGTACTCACATATAAATACAAAAATTAAATTTTATCACTAATTCGTGTTTTAATTTTACAGACGCGGGGTAGCAGATGTGGAAGAATGATATTGCTGACCTGAATAATTGTTTGGAAGAAACAGTACCAAATATAGGATGAATGCCCATCTAAGCAAAGCCTATCGTGCAGCAGTCAGAGTTAGGCAAGTGAGATTGGGTAATTTTTGTGCTCTAATCATTTTTATCTCTCTGCGTGGAATTTCATTTGTTTCTTCGGATAATTCAGTTTATCTCCTATCAAAAATCATTTTTTTTTTCTGACCGTGGATCATCAGATCAAACCCAATCGTACAAGGGTAAGAATTGGTCTTCTGACATCGAGTTACAATTTGTTGCTGCTCATTCAGATAAAAAAAAAATCAGTTGTCTCCAATCGAAATCGGTGAAAGTGCTTCCCTCCTTTCCTCTGTAGTAACCAGCGTTATAGGCATCAGATCTACATTCATATCAATGCTTGTTGTAGATAAATTCGGTCGAAGAGTACTGTTTATAATCGGGGGAATTCAAATGCTTGCAACACAAATAACAATCGGAGGATTCATGACAGCTTTGTTAGGAGATCATGGCGGATTGAGCAAAACGAGTGCTTACATGGTTTTAGTTCTGATATGAATATATGTTTCCGGGTTCGGGTTATCTTGGGGTCCATTGGAATGGTTAGTTCCCAGTGAGATTTATCCATTGGAGATTCGCTCAGCAGGCCAAAGCATCACTGTAGCAGTCAGCTTTTTCTTCTGTTTCCTTATTAGATAAACATTTCTAGCCATGCTTTGCCACATGAAATCTGGGATTTTCTACCTTTTTGGGGATGGGTAGCGGCGATGACTCACAGAGTTAGCTGCTGTGGTGAAAAGTCGGCAGAGGCACGTCATGAAGCCAGGCAGTGAATGAATTCGAGAAAAACGACAACAACGAACCCAGAAACACGTCGGTACAGTGGAGGCAGCAAGCCGGTAGACAATTAGCAATCTTGAGAGTGTTGAAGGTGGAAGCAGAATCAATTGCAGAGAAGGAACCGGGAACGATGGTGATAAAGGCGAAGAACCAGCTACTGCGACAGAGGGCTAGCTGTTGTGTTGAAGAGCTAGTCCCCACAATAAAAACAACGAAACAGAGAGCTGCCGTGACAGAGAGCTAGCTGTTGTGTTGAAGAGCTAGCCTCCGCGATGAACATGACAAAACAGAGAGCTGCTGCCATGGCCAGTGTTGAAGGTGGAGGCAGAATTAACTTCAGAACAGATAACGAACCCCGGAAGCAAAACAATAGCAGTGAAGCCAGTTGACACGGCACAATGGTATGGTATGCGATAAAAAAAAAAAACAAATGGCAAAATTCAAGCATACAAGATAGCAGTACAGATGCCCACAACAGTAATTCAAACATCCACATGATTTATGATGGAGCGTACGAGCATAAATTCAAAAAAAAAAAAAGAGAAAAGTCTTACATAATGATTCGCAGAATTGATCTCAGCTGCTTGAAATTTATGAAGAGGAGTTATGATTATCAATCAATATATATAATTTGACAGAAGAATTTAAGTTGAACTCTAACTGAAGAGATGTAATTGTAATTTATCTCTTTAGTTCAATTTGTGTTGAAAATAAACACAAAATTCAATATATATATATATATATATATATAAAGCAAAAAAAAAAAAAATCAAGGAATTTTGTCATAGCACGCATGCTTTTGACATTGATGGACTTCAAGTTCCATGCGTACTTCATGCCTAGCATACGCACGCCCGTATCTTGAAGTGGGGGCATTTGTAGGCATTAAAAAAATAATAATTAATTAGTATTATTAGTTAATTAAATTAAATATTTAATTAATTAATAATTTCTAATAAATTGGTGATAAATAAAAATTATCAATCAATTGTATTATCTCTAATTAAATTAAATTAATTAGAGATAAATCCTGGAGTGATCGAGTCCCTTTAGAACTCTCTACCATCAAGTATTATAAATAGAGAGCTCTTCCACACTCAGAAAACACTCAGCAGAAGACAGTCAGAAGACTCAGAATACTCAGAAGAAGCAGACAGAAAGCACTGAAAAAGAGAAGTCTCATCCTCCTCAGAGAATTGAAAGCCTGCAGAATTTCGCCCGTTCTCCGATCAAGCCTTCTCTTCAGTCAAGTCTTTTCTTCAGCAAAGCCGTCAGCAAATCCACGAGAGGACAACAAGTCTCAAACCGTTCTCTCAACAATCAACCGCGCCGCTACAAATCTACGAGGAACCACAGACCGTTCTCTCAACGATCAGCCACGCCCCTGCAAATTCAAGAGGAACAACAAGCCCTTCGGCCGTTTCTCTCAACAATCACTCCGTCGGGATCAAGCGTCACGCCCTCGACAAGTGCAATCAGGAGACCGAATCAGAGGATTATAATTCTTTTTGTAAAGAATTCAAAATAGAGAATTGTACTCACATATAAATACAAAAATTGAATTTTATCACTAATTCATGTTTTAATTTTACAGACGCGAAAATTTGTGTATACATGTTTCATTGGCTAATTATAGATGAGAACCCTCCATTTGTATAATTAGCCAGCTTTCCTGTTCCATTGGAAGCTATACCCCAGGGAAGGTGGTGCTTAATCTTTTGGTGGTTATGCCCAAGGCTATAATTTAATCTGCACGTCCAAATATGTCAGACACACCAATATAATAGTAGAAACAAGTCTGTCTTTTCTTGTATAACAAGACAAGCCATTCTTGCACATAATACATGTAAATCTGTGGATTCAAAATATATGGTTGGTGAGCTGGGTTGGGAACCTGGTGAGAGACATTGCATCGACATTGCAGAGATTGCATTTAAACCCGAATCCAGAAAAAAATATGATGTCTGATGAAGATGAGATTCCTCATAACTCGCCTGATATATAACATGCAGATGCTGATGGAAGAGTCTGTAACTACATTGAACATTAAAGTCTCCCTGAGGCAGACGCAGAAAAGAAAAAATTAGCAGTCGGAGAAAATTGTCATGGCATTTCTGCTGTAACTTTTTACATGTTCTGCCAATACTTGTCTTATTGCATCAGGTGTTAGGTAGTTTTTTGACAAGATAAAGTAATGGTAATCCATTTTGTTAGGCAAAGATGTAAGATAGTTGTTAGGAGTTGTTAACTTAACCTCTATGTGATGTGTGTATAAAGTAATAAACAATATATCCAAAAAATAGAGGTTTTTTCAAAAAATCTTCAACTCTTTTTTCAGTCTTTTCTCTCATGCTCTTCTTTGTTTCATATCTTTCAATTGGTATCAGAGCAGTTCATGATCTTGATGGCCTGAAAGTCATTGAGAGTTGAGTGAAAAAAAAGAAAAGAAAAAAAAATCAGCATACACAACCAGCAAAACTTCTGTCAATCAAAGATGGCCTCAAGCAGTTGCAACTTGCCTTAACCACCTATTTTCTCTAGTGAAAACTACTAGATATGGTCTGTCAAAATGAAGACCTATTTATGTGCTTTTGATCTATGGGATGTGGTTGAGAATGAGAAAGAACCACCTCATTTACTAGCTAACCTAATTGTAAATCAATTGAAAAATTATAGTGAAAAGAAAGCTAAGAGATACAAAGCAAAGAACTACATTGAATCATCAGTTTTTGATGAAATTTTCATCAGAATCATGACTTGTGAGACAGCAAAACAAGCTTGGAACATGCTCAAAGAAGAATTTATGGGCAGTGACAAGATAAGACAGATGCGAGTACTCAACCTCAAAAGGGAATATGAAGTCTTGAAAATGAAAGAATCTGAAACTCTGAAAGAGTATAATGATAGACACATGAAGATAGTAAACAAGCTTAGGCTTTTTAGAGAGGAGATGACAGATAAAAGAGTTGTAGAAAAAGTTCTTATCAGTTCACCAGAGAGGTTTGAAACATTAAGGAAGAGCTTTGGTGTTTCCAGTAAAAATGCCAAGGAGGAGTGTTAGCAGTTGAAGAAAGCTGTCATGACATTTCTGCTATAACTTTTTACATGTTCTGCCAATACTTGTCTTATTGTGTGTTAGGTAGTTTTTTGACAAGATAAGACAATGGTAATTCATTTTGTTAGGTAAAGATGTAAGATAGTTGTTAGTAGGGGTGTAAGCGATATAGTGGTGCTCGCAAACTATTCGGATTCGACTCGAGCAAAATTCGAATTCAGTTCGATTTTAGTCGAGTTGAGCTCAAACTCGAGCTATTCAAGCTATCGAGTGAGTCGAATTCGAGCACTTAGATACCCGGTTCAAGTAGCTCGCGAGCCTAATCGAGTCTCGAACTTTTATATATTTTAATAATATATATTATTATATAATAATATTTATCTAATAAGTGTAAGAGCGAGCTCGAGTTCGAGTTCGAGCTCGAGTCAAGCCTTAGAATCGAGCTCGAATTCGAGCAAAAAATCGAATTTATATAATCGAGCCTAATCGAGTAAGCTCGAGCAGCTTAAACTCGATCTCGAGCCGAGCTCGAATTTAAAAAATAAGGTTCGACAGAGCTCGAGTCGAGTATCGAGTACCGAGTTTTCGAGTAGAGCACGAGTTCGAGCACCTCACTGTATCGGCTCGACTCGGCTCGATTACACCCCTAGTTATTAGGAGTTGTTAAGTTAACCTCTATGTGATGTGTGTATAAAGTAATGAATAATGTATCCAAAAAACAAAGATTTTTTCAGAAAATCTTCGACTCTTTCTTCAGTTTTTTTTTTCTTTTTTTCATTTCCTTCAAATAGCAGCTGGTAATTCACATGCTCGTTCTATTAGCTTGCTGTCTCGATCACACCCCACAATTACACAAATAAAAGAGCAGCTTTGCCGGTTAAGGCCTGTTGATATTACCTCTTTGTCACTGTCAGGAATCAACTGCAAACTCAGTGGCCTTGGAGATCTGTTTGATTGTTTTGATAAGTTTTTGTTGTTGCCGCAGACACAACAAGCCTTATCCCTAGGACGCAATGAAAATTGGCTGATGAGTTGCTAGATGGACTACTGCCACTGGATGTGTGTAGCACTGCTAAGGATGTCTTGTCACAGGCCAAAAAACACATACAAGAATTTCAGTCAACGTTGCTAAGAAGACGGGCTGATGAATGTGAGCTTGCAAAGGAGGTTGGACAGTAATTTGCCTCCAGGAAGAAGGCAAAGAAGATGATTCACAAGGCCTTGAAAGTTTTGAAGACTAAACATGCTTGCTCGCTTTCAGATAAAGGCAATGACACCCTGGCCATGGTAGACATGTCAAGACAGATTCAAGGTGTAACTCTCGCCACGCTCCAATCTTTGCTTTTCTATATATCTGGATTGAAGACACTATCAAAGAATAGCAGCTGGACCTTAGTTTCTAATTTGATGCGCTCAAAACATGATGCCTGCGTGGAAGAAGCTATGGAAAGTAATGAATTAAAGAAGGTGGATGCTGTGTTACAAATCTTGCTTGGTCAGAAAACAAAGAAATCTAATAACTTGCGCACTGAGAATGTGCAAACCGACCTGGGGAAATTGGAGTTGAGCATTGAAGATCTTGAACAAGAACTAGAATGCTTGCACAAGGGTTTGATCAAAACCAGAGTCTCCCTTCTTAACATCCTTAACCACTAGATAATCAAAAAACCTCATATCAGTCTATTCTTGTACAGAATTGCAAGATATGAATGTACAATTTTTCCAGATATAATTATAAATAGCAATTTTAACAATATTGGTATTGTTTAGGAATCTGAATTCTTCATTTTCTTTTCTGAGAATGTAATTTTAGAGGCAGCTTATTTCTTTTTTCCAGGGATCCTCAATATTCTACTCTGTTTCAAACACCAGGATGTAAACAGGAGATAAAACATGGTCACACGCTTGAAAGTTGAAACATATCTCCGCCAAAGATGAGCACACGAGTGGAACCACAACCTCGCTTCCTGTCGGGAGACAGGCCAAGCTGGCTTGCATCTGCATCACTGCATGGTTCTATGTCGACGCCACTCGTGCGCTTAAAATCATATAAAAAATATATGCATAAAACTTTCACATTGTGAGGTTAGGAAAAAGTTATATGTATAGAGTCTTTCTTTCGCATTAACAAAGATGCTATTTCAACTTGAATCTATAACTCCAGATCACACAAGAGTAGCTTTTATGGCTGCGGCGAGTGCTAGAAATCATATAACTTGGAAAATTCAGTTGTGAGATGGGAAGTTGGCGATGATGGGGAGACCCCTAACATTGCAGCGATATTAGTGTTTACATGCTGATCAAAAGGCAACAGAAATGAAGAGGGTAATCTGCCAAACGATTATATTCCAAAGAAGAATCTGCAATGGCTACCTCTCATTAATTAAAAAAAAAAATTTGCAGTACAGTGCCAGCTTTCTGTAGCATGGCAAGACATGGAAAAGCATGCGGATCTTGCCTCCCTTATTGCAAAACAAATTCATCAATAATGCAATTATTAAGGAAAGAAAAATAAGAAACAAAGAGAAAACAACTGTTTCCCGGAGACCAGCATTGCAGATTATGTTATATTATCAGATTCAAGATGCTTTTGGGCTATAATTGTTGAAATAATTAAGTAATGAGTTATTGATGGTGGTGGAGAGGAGACAGAACATTAACATTTTGGAGATAGTTGAGTAGATCCAGATCAAGTTCATGTTACTTCTAATTGATGTTTGAAGAGAATGAGATTCCCTTGTCTCCTATCTGTAATATATATTGAGCAGATGCTAATGGAAAGACAGCAAATAGCTAGACTAGTTGAACACAAAATCAAGGCTTTTCTCTTTTCTCTAAAACAGGAAAAATGGCTACCTCTTCTTACCATTCTCGATCCAACAGCTTGCCCTCCAGGCAACACCCCCTTGCTTCACAAATCGATGAGAACCTGAGCCGATTGAGTGAATCAGAAGGGGCTTCAACGTCATCATCAATAGGTCATAAGCTTAAAGGCCTTCAAGATTTGCATGAATGTGTTGATATGTTGCTTCAACTGCCCCTCACTCAACAGGCTCTAGCCCAAGCGCAGCACCGAAAAGGGGTTGAAGAACTATTGGATGGATCTCTTATGATCTTGGATGTATGTAGCACTGCCAAGGATGCTTTGCTGCAAACAAAGGAATGTACACAAGAAGTTCAATCAGTTTTGCGCAGAAGACGGGCCGAAATGGGGCTTGCAAATGAGGTTAAGAAATACTTAACCTCTAGGAAGGCAGTGAAGAAAGCAATCTGCAAGACCTTAAAGAATCTGAAGCAAATGGAAACTAAACTTAACACCTCTTCTTTCGAAAAGGATGATGAGAATGGAGCTGTGCCTAGCATCTTAAGAGAAGTGGAAGCAGTTACAGTCAGAGTGCTGGAATCCGTGTTGTCTTTCATCTCAGGGCCAGATGCAGAATCAAAGTTGTGCCGCTGGTCTCTAGTTTCAAAGTTAATTCACCAGAAAAGAGTAGGATCTGTGGAAGAAGAGCAAAAAACAAATGAAATTGCCAATGCTGAAGCTACATTACGCACCCTCATCAAATCTGACAACATCAAGCACCTTGAAAACTCGCAAAACGAGCTCCAAAAATCAGAGTTTTGCATTCAAGATCTTGAAGAAGGACTTGAAACCCTCTTCAGGCGTTTAATCAAAGCTAGAGTTACTGTTCTCAATATCCTCAATTAATAATCTTGAGATTCCAATTGTACATAAATGACCTGTACACAGTTAGTTATACAAAAGTTACATGATCATTTTTCCACAAATTTCTTCTCTTTTCCTACTTTTGGGATATATTTTACTCATCTTCACCAGAATGCTTCGGTGCTTATTATTGCAGTCACATATTATTGCAAACGAAGCCACAATTTTGCAGTGTCAACCATTGAGTCTTATGGATTAACATCTAGTTTTTCAAGGACACTTTCCCTTGTTAACATACAAGTTGAACGATAGAGCCTGCATTACCAGATTTGCAGACTCAGAAAATTTCTTGCATTCTACAACTGGTAACTGAGTATCTGACCTGTCAGGATTCCTCTTGTCTTCTTTGGAGATAACTGAAAGCCTGTTGACATTAATTTGTATCATATGGTAGACGTTAATCATGCATGCTTTAAAAGCTAAAAAAATCTGCTGGCTGTTTTTCTGTTCTTTTTATGTTATCAATTACTCACAAAACTAAGTTTTGTTAAGGAAAGGGGGAGCCAATATCATCTTACCGGATCTGCCACCTCTTGTTTAGCAATTATCTAAAAACTCTTCAACATTTGATCTAATCATTCAGATCTGATTAGCAAAATGGAGCATCGAAACATGTGAATGATGAGGATGGGTAGACTTTGAAGATGCATTTCAATGAAGTTTAAACAGTCTGTTCTCTGCCTCAAAATTATATTGACCTTTGGATGCTTAGTAGAACACTCAAAGGAGAAAAACAAAAAACAAAATATCAGTATCAAATTACTATATCTAAATTTACATGATTTTGGACTTCTAATCAATGGAATGATTTGACTCAAGACCCCCCAAAGATTAAATATATTTACTATGATCACAATCACATAATGGCATTTCTTGTCGGAGAAAATAGTTGAATATATAATTACGTCCCAACTTCTAAGGGTAAACCTTATCCTACCAAATAGAAATGAATAGTTCCTGTTCCAGCACTCGTGCAAACATTTCATTGTCGCATTTTTATTTTATTTTTTTATTTAGATGAAACCATGTCAACAACATTCGTGTACAGCGAACTTGGATAGGATCAACGTGTGCAAAGATTAGCATAGAGTTTATATGTTAACTTAATCGGACAGTGAGCTGGAGAGCTGGTCCAAGGGAGACATTGCATAAACAGTGCTGACAGTGTTTAGATCGAGATCGAAATTGAGCAAAAAAAATTGGATGATAGAAGCAGCATGAGATTCCTGTTCTCTATCTGACCTGATATATATATATATATATATATATATATATATATATATATATATTTGAGCTGATGCCTACTGCTGCATAGCAAGTTGCTGTAAACATTCAACAATTAGGCCTCTTTCCTCAAGAAAAATGGCTGCCCAAACTTTTCACCAGACTCGCTCTAACAGCTTCCTCATTCCATCTAGACCAAATCCACTTGTTTCACAGATTAATGAGCATCTGAACAGATTAAGGGTTTCTGATGCTACATCTACATCATCATCATCATCATCAATAAGCCATAAACTAAATGGCCTTCAGGATTTGTATGATTGTGTTGATAAGTTGCTCCAGTTGCCCTTTTCCCAAAAAGCTTTAGCCCAAGAACAACACAAGGAATGGATTAATGAGTTGTTGGATGGATCTCTTAGGCTCTTGGACCTGTGCAACACTGCTAAGTATGTTGTGCTGCAAACAAAAGAAAGTGCACAGGAAATCCAATCAGTTTTGCGTAGAAGACGAAGTGGTGAACTTGAGCTTGTCGGTGAGGTGAGGAAGTACCTTACATCCAGGAAAGTTGTTCAAAAGACTATCCACAAGACATTGAGAAATTTGAAGGGCCTTGAAACAAAACGCGTCTTCTCTTCTTCAAATGATCATGAGACCAAGGCCGTGGTTAGCTTGTTAAGGGAGGTTGAAGCAGTCGCTTCTTCCATGTTTGAGTACTTATTGTCCCTGATCTCAGGGCCAAAGGAACGAACAAAGCCTGGCAGCTGGTTGTTAATTTCCAAACTGTTGCACCACAAACGAATAGCATGTGAGCAAGAGGGAAGAGGCATCAATGAATTTGAAAAAGTTGATTCCGCTTTAAGATCACTAGCGAGTCAGAAGATGTGCAAATCTAAGAACATGAACTTTGAGATGCAAAACCAGCTAAAAGACCTGGAGCAATGTATTCAAGATCTAGAAGATGGACTTGAGTGCCTCTTCAGGTGTATGATCAAAGCTAGAGTCTCTCTTCTCAACATTCTCAACCCCTAGAAAATTATGCCAACTTCAATCATGTATAGAAATGAAATATACATATAAATGAAATACAATTTTGATGCTACAATTATTTCCTAGAAGTTATTTCTGTCTATTTTCCCTATTTCAATAGCATTTGACAGAGAAAATCAGAGCTGAATTTCAAATTCGTGACATTTGATGCCATAAATTAAATGTTTCAAGCTTCACAGATGATGTTTTTTTCTGATCAGTTGATTAAGAGGTTTTAAACCAGATTAGGACAGAGCTAACTAAATTGAGTCAAAACTAAAAGTAAAGAGAGCAAGAAATCTTCAGGATGAGCTGTTGACAAAACTCAGAGAGTTCTCTGCAACAAGTTTTTTGACCCAAGTTATCTTTTGCAATTTTAATACGTTGTTAATGAATATGTCAAGATTCCTATTGTCTCAAAAATTAACCAGAAGAAATTATTAAACACTAATCAAAAGTTAATTGTCATTCACATGGTTGATTCAGATCATACACGTGTTACTTTATAGAAAATTGTTATAGCTGTGTTTCTGTTAGGAGACAGTTGAATCTTCAAGAAATTTGCTATCATTTTCCTAGAATTTTTTTTTTTTTTAAATGCAGCTTAGTGCATGCCTTCCTAATAAAAATATAGAACTTCATATTTCTGTAGCATGGCAAGACGTATAGAAGTCAAGCATGTGGATCTTGCCTCCTCCTTGCAGAGCAGAATCAACAATAAGGCTATAACAGACAGACAAGTTAAAGCAATGATTCATTAATTTAAAAAAAAAAGAGAAGGTAAATGACCATTGCCTGTAAAACAATGTCAACAGCCCTAATGCATTGGCAGCAAGGACGGTATCAGCATGTGTAAATCTCTTTTATATTTAACATACTTGGATAGTGAGCTGGAGAGCTGTTAGAGGGGAGACATTGCATGAACATTGCTGACACCTTTTGATGGAGATCAGAATCATGTCAGCATTAGCTGATAGAAGATGCATTTGAGATTCCTTTTGTCTCCATGCCTGATATATATTGGAGCAGATGCTTAATACTGCAGAGCAAAAACATTCAACAATTAAGCATCTTTCCTCAGAGGAAAAAATGGCTATCCAAACTATTCACCACACCCGCTGTAACAGCTTTCCCCTCCCATCAAAACAACACCCAGTAGCTGCAGAGGTTAATGAGCATTTGAACAGATTAAGGGCTTCTGAAGCTAAATCTACCTCATCATCATCAATAAGCCATGAGCTAAATGGCTTTCAAGATTTGTATTATTGTGTTGACAAGTTGCTTCAGCTACCTTTGTCCCAGCAAACTTTAGCCCAAGAACAACATAAGGAATGGGTTAATGAGTTGTTGGATGGTTCTCTTAGGGTCCTGGACCTGTGCAGCACTGCTAAGGATGTTGTGCAGCAAACAAAAGAAAGCTCAAATGAACTTCAATCAGTTTTGCGCAGGAAGAGTGACAAAATTGAGTTTGGAAGTGAGATTAGGAAGTACTTGACCTCCAGGAAAGTTGTCAAAAAGACTATCCACAAGGCATTGGGGAATTTGAAGGCCATACAAAGAAAACACATTTTCTCTCCTTCAGGAGATCATGAGACGAAGGCCATTGTTAGCATGCTTCAGGAGGTTGAAGCGGTCACTTCTTCCATGTTTGAGTATTTGTTATCTCTGATCTCAGGGCCAAAGCCTGGAAGTTGGTCATTAGTTTCAAAACTATTGCATCACAAAAAAATAGCACGCGAGGAAGCAGGAAGAAAGTAAATAATTTTGAAAAGGTTGATGCTTCTTTAAAATTCTTTGCGACACAGAAGATGAGAAAATCTGAGAACAATATGAGTGCAGAGATGCAAAACCAGCTAAAAGACTTGGAGCTGTGCATTCAAGATCTTGAAGATGGACTTGAGTGCCTCTTCAGGTGTATGATCAAAGCTAGAGTCTCCCTTCTCAACATCCTCAACCAATAGAAATTTTTATTACCTGGATCCGTCAATCCTGTATAGAAATGAAATATACATATAAATGAAATACTCTTTCTTTACTACAGCTAATTACTCTTTTGCTCATACTATTATGACCATTGAATGTCCTGCTTTTCTCTGTCAGTAGCAATTACTTTAACCTTCATTACAGATTAAAAAAAAAAATCCCCAGTAAATGAAATAGAACAAGGTCATAATAAAGGAAAATATGGCTAAACAATGAGAAAAGTATATGAAATTTAGAACATCTGCAATTCAAATGCTAAAAGGTTTGGGAGAAAATTAAGAAGCAGAGTAACTCAGTTATGAGTTAAACGAATTCGTTAGGTCAACCAATAAGTTAAAGCTTTGGTTTTTGTCTTTTGCTTTCATCTTCCCAAGATGAGCTACCTCCAGGCTAAGTTCTGAAAACAAGGGACAAAAGAAAGCAATTAGTGAAGTTCGAGGCTGTTAGGATTCCTTTTGTATCAAAATTAAAGAATAATAAATTATCACTCTGCAAAACTTCAATGTCATTCGCATGGATGCATGCACTCAGCAAGATAACAGGCTGAAATTTAAATGTTTCATTTTAAACAATGAAAATAGTGATGGCTATCTTTTAGTTTAGGCGGACAGATCAATATCTGTTGACATCAATCATTAAAGTCCAGCCATTTCTCTATACTTTGGCAAGATATGTAGAAATTGAGCTTGCAGATCTTGCCAGCCCCCTGCACGACAAGAAATTCAAAAAGACTAATCAAAAACTTGATAAACTCAATCATGTCAATTGCATACACATGTTCATGCTAAAGAAAAGGATCAAACAATTATGACTAATAGATTAGTTTCAGATGTGGGAGCGCATGAGTGATGCAGACCCCTTGTCTCCAATGATGGAGTTTATACATTGAATTATACAATTAGCAGACAATAAATTAGTCCTGACAGGCAGGAGTGTACAGAATACAGAAGAAAATAAAAGCAATTGTCTCCGGAAACAATTTTAAAACCGCTTGTTCATTGCCCCTTACTTAATATAGTCTTATCTCAATAATCAAGATATATTAGGTGTTTATATTAAAAACAAGTATGTTAATGAGTTGTAGAGCTGGTTAGGAGGAGACATTGCTTGAACCATGCTGAGATAATTGTTCAGATTGGTGTCAGGACCATGTTACCCCTAACTGCAATTTGAAATGATGAGATTCTTCATGTCTCCCCCATCACATAATATATATTGGGTAGATGAAGGGAAAAAGCAAATTCCCAGATTGAATTGAGAACACAACTGCTAAGTTTTCTCTCCAGAAGAAATAATGGCTACCACTCCTTCAAACATCCAAACCTGTTACCATGCTCGTTCTAATAGCTTTCCCTCCAGATCACACCCACTAAGTTCAGAGGTTAATGAGCATTTGAGTAGATTGGCATCATCTGAATCTACATCAACATCATCATCCTTAAACCACAAACTCGGCAGTCTTCAAGATTTACATGGTTGCATTGATAAGCTGCTTCAACTGCCCCTCACACGACAAATCTTAGCCCAAGAGCAGCAGAGGGAATATGTCGATGAGCTATTGAATGGATCTCTTAATCTTTTAGATGTGTGCACCATTGCCAAAGATGCCTTATTGCAAGTAAAGGAATGCACACTAGAACTTCAATCTATCTTGCGCAGAAAGAGAGGTGCTACACCAGGGCTTGCTAATGAGGTTAGAAAATACTTGATCTCTAGGAAGGCAGCTAAAAAGGAAATCTTGAAGGCCCTAAAGAATTTGAAGCATAAGGAAAATAAACAAAGCACCGTCTGCAATGAGACTGGAGCCATGATTAGCCTCTTAAGGGAGGTGCAAGCAGTCACAATCAGTGTGCTAGAATCCTTGTTGTCCTTCACTTTTGGGCCTGAAAAAGAATCAAAGATGAGCCGTTGGTCACTAGTCTCAAAAATATTGCAAACAAAGAGAATAGGAACAGAAAAGGAACAGCAGATCAATGAAATGGCAACTGCTGAAGCTACATTGCTATCCCTTGCAACAAGAAAATCTGACATCACGCAGATTGAGAAAGTTCAAAATGAACTGCAAAAATCAAAGTCCTACATTCAAGACTTCGAAGAAGGGCTCGAGGGTCTCTTTAGGCAGTTGATCAAAGTCAGAGTCAATATTCTCAACATAATCAACCATTAGATAACCTCAAATATAATGTGAATTCATTTTGTACATTAGATGCAACACAAATGTAATATTCTTAAGTCAAAGAAAAATATAATTTAGAAAATTTTGTTTCTCTTGCATATTCCTCCTTTTCATATTCCTTTTTTTAGTTATTTTCTGTATTTAGAATCTCAAAAATTAACCATCTCTTTCAAATGCATTCGAATGAACCTTGTTATCCAACGAGTTGATCAAAAAAATTTGACTATAGGAATAACATAAAATTTGCCACTTCTAGAGGAGACCAATATGCCTTCTTTATCAAAGTAAAAGCTGTCAGAATGAAAACAATTAGATGCTTAAAATACAAGGAATACAGATTTTTAAACGATTGGCTCATACCTCACTCGTTTTCAGAAAACAAAAAATATTCTTGACATCCTATGCCCTGCATATGCACTTGTAAGCCTCGTGTTTATCTGTAAAGATTGCAAAACCAAATATAAGGATCTTGCCTGCCTGCCTCTTTGATGACAGTCTTAGCTGGACCACTAGCATTTGATGGATTAATCACTAATCTTGCAAGGGGCACCTTACCTTAACAAATGGAAATGAATAGCATATGGTGATACACACGTGCAAACAATGAAGTAATCGTGGCTTTTTCTTATTAAATTGAAACAAAGTCAACAGTCTGGCAGCTTGGATGGTATCAACGTGTGCAAAGAAGTCCCTAGGTTTTATATTTCAACATGCATGGATAACGATGTGGAGAGATGGTAGAGGGGAGACATTGCATGACATTTCTGACACACTTTGATCGAGATCTAAATCATGTCAGAAGAAACACTTGAGATTCCTTTTGCCTCCATGACCTGATATATAAATATGTATACATATATATACATGTGCATATACTGGAGCAGATGTCTATTACTGAAGAGCAAATTGCAAGAAACATTCAACAATTAGGCCTCTTTCTTCAGGAAAAAAAAATGGCTAGCCAAACAATTCACTATACTCGCTCTAACAATTCCCCATGTCATCTAGATAAAATCCACTAGCTACAGAGGTTAATGAGAAGTTTGAACAGATTAAGGGCTTCTGAAGCTACATCTACGGTCTACCTCATCATCATCAATAAGCCATAGACTAAATGGCTTCCAGGATTTGTATGGTTGTGTTGATAAGTTGCTTCAGTTGCCTTTTTCCAAGCAAGCTTTAGCGCCAAAACAACATAAGGAATGGGGTGGTGAATTGTTGGATAGTCCTCTGAGGCTCCTGGACATGTTCAGCTCTGCTAAGGATATTGTGCTGCAAACAAAAGAAAACGTAAACGAACTTCAATCAAGTTTGCATGCAAGGAAGAGTGGTAATTGAGCATGTAAGTGAGCTGAGAAAGTACTTAACCTTCAGGAAAGTTGTCAAAAACCACAATGCATTGCAAAATTTGAAGGGCATACGAACAGAACATATTTTCTTTCCCCCAGAAGATCATTAGAAGAAGACCATTAATAGCATGCTACGAGAGGCCGAAGCAGTCACTTCCTCCATGTTTAAGTATTTGTTGTCTCTAATCTCAGGGCCAAATGCCGGAAGTGGATCATTAGTTTTGAAACTATTGCATCACAAAAGAACACCGTTCAATAAAGCAGGAAGAGATGTAAATGATTTTTTTTTGATGAATGAATTTGAAAAGGGTTGATGCTGCTTTAAAATCAATCATGTCGGAAGATGCGCAAATCTGAGAACATTATGAATGTTGAGCTGCAGAACCAACTAAAACAATGGGAGCTGTGTATTCATTTTCATGAAGGCGGACTTGAGTGCCTCTTCAGGTGTATGATCAAAGCCAAAGTCTCCCTTCTCAATATCCTTAGCCCATAGAAGATTGTGATAATCTAATCTGTCAGTCCTGTGCAGAAATGAAATCTACAAATGAATGAAATACTCTTTATTTACTCTTTTGCACATACTATTATGACTTTTTCATGTCTTCTTTTCTGCTTTCATTAGCATATACTTTAACCTTCTATTCAGATTAAACAAAAAAAAAAAAAAACCAGTGAAGGAGAATGGACAAGATCATGATAAAGGAAAAGATTGCTGAAGAATTATACAAAAAAATAAATAAATAAGTAAATAAATAAATTTGCAATCTAATGCTAAAAGGTTTGGGGCAAATTTAAGAAAAAACAGCAACTCAATGAGTTAAACAAATTCGTTAGGTCAACCAAAAAGCTAATCTTTGGTTTTTGTTTTTACTTTCTTCCTCCCAAGATGAGCTACCCCTAGAGTTCTAAAAACAAGGGACAAAAGAAGCGATTAGTGAAGTTTCAAGCTGTAAGGATTACTTTTGTCTCAGAATTAAAGAATGAGAAATTATCGGTCTGCAAAACTTCAATACCATCCACACAGATGCATGCACTAACTAAGCAAGTTAACCAGCTGAAATTTAAAAGTTACACACGTTTTAATTAACAAAACTGCGATAGCTTGCCTTTCAGTTTAGGCAGACAGCTTAAGAATCCTGACACATCAATCAAACTTCATCCATTTTTCTACACACTGGCAATTTGCAAGATGTCTACAAGTTGAGCTCGCAGATCTTGCCTGCCTTCTGCACAACAAGAAATTCAGTACACTATTCAAAAACTTGATAAACTCAACCATGATAATTGCATACATATGTTCATTCTAAAAAAAATGATCAAACAATTATGATTACATAAAGTGATGCAGATCCCTTGTCTCCAAATGGTTGAGGTTATAGATTAAATTAGACAATTAGCAGGCAATAAATTAGTCCTGACAGGCAGAAATGTACAGAATACAGAAAAAAAAAAATAGCCATTGTCTCTGAAACTATTTTTAAAACCGCTCGTGCATCGCCCATTATATAGTATAGTCTTATTCCAAGATGAAGATATATTAGGAGCTTACTAATTAAAACAATTATGTTATGAGTTGTAGAGTTGGTTAGGAGGAGACATTGCTCGAACCACGCTAAGATAATTGTTCAAATTGGTGTCAAGTACATGTTACCTCTGACTGCAATTTGAAATGATCAGATTCTTAATGTCTTCCCCATCACATAATATATATTGAGTAGATGAAGGGAACAAAGCAAATTCCCAGATCGAATTGAGAACAGAACTTCAAAGTTTTCTCTCCAGAAGAAATAATGGCTACCACTCCTTCAAACATCCAAACCTGTTAACATGATCGTTCTAATAGCTTTCCCTCTGGATCACACCCACTAAGTTCGGAGGTTGAAGAGCATTTGAGTAGACTGGCATCATCTGAATCTGCATCTACATCATCATCCTTAAACCATAAACTCAGCAGTCTTTAAGATTTACATGATTGCATTGACAAGATGCTTCAACTGCCCCTTACACAACAAATCTTAGCCCAAGAGAAGCAGAGGGAATACGTCGATGAGCTGTTGAATAGATCTCTTTGGCTTTTGGATATGTGCTACACCACCAAGGCTGCCCTACTTGAAGTAAAGAATACACACTAGAACTTCAATCTATCTTGGGACGAAAGAGAGGAGCTACATCAGGGCTTGTTAATGAGGTTAGAAAATACTTGAGCTCTAGGAAGGTAGCTAAAAAGGCAAACTCGAAGGCTCTAAAAAATTTGAAACATAAGGGAAATAAATAAAGCATTGTCTGCAATGAGACTGGAGTCACGATTAGCCTTTTAAGGAGGTATAAACAATCACAGTCAGTGTGCTAGATTTCTTATTATCCTTCACTTTTGGGCCTGAAAAAGAATCAAAGATGAGCCGTTGGTCACTAGTCTCAAAGATATTGCAAACAAAATGAATATGAACAAAAAAGGAACTGCAGATCAATGAAATGGCAATTGCTGAAGCCACATTGCTATCCCTTGCAACAAGAAAATTTGACATGATGCAAATTGAAAATGTTCAAAATGAACGGTAAAAGTCAGAGTGTTGCATTCAAGATTTCGAAGAAGGACTTGAGGGTCTCTTTAGGCACCTGATCAAAGTCAGAGTCAATATTCTCAACATACTCAACCAATAGATAGCCTCAAATATCATGTGAATTCATCTTGTACAGTAGATGCAACACAAATGTAATATTCTTACGTCAAAAAAATATATACTTTAGAAAATTTTGCTTCTAATGCATATTCCTCCTTTCATATTCTCTTTTTGTTTCTTTTTTGTATTTAGAATCTCAAACATTCTCTTTCAAATGCATCGGAATGAACCTCGCGACTCAAGATAACAAAAATTAGCTGATAGGATAACACAAAATTTGCATCAGCAATATGACTGGAGGAATCCAATGTGACTTTCTTATCAAAATAAAAGCAGTCAAAAACTCAAAATTCATATTGTCTCGAGGAAAATAACTGAATTCTTATAATTTAAATATACTTATATACATACTTTTACATGACTGACTCATTGTTAGCCTTATGCTGTTGTATAATATAATGTAAAGATTGCAAAACCAAGTATAAAGATCTTGTCTGCATCTTGCGTTAGCATAAATAATAGAGATTATCACAAGCAGGAATCATAAGCATGTGGTCGTTAAAAACACTTCAGAAACAGTGTTCATCTTCGTCGCAAAGTCATTGTTGCACAAAAAATTAGTTCATCCAATGAAAAAATCAGAATATGTAAAACAGAGCATATAATAATCAAAACAAAAGACAAAGTAGAATTCAAAATTTTCTTTCTTAAATAAATAATGAAATAAAAGTTAAAAAAATACTTGCAAGGTTAGTATGAAAAGAATCGGAAAAATTCTTCCGGTAATTTTTTTTTTTCAAAACTGCAACAAAAATTGAAAGACAAAAGGTACGTAAAGAAGACAACTTTCTTTGCCTTAAAAAACATTCGATAAATTCAAAACAAAATTAAAATTCATAAAAGATAACACCTTGATTAGGACCTTGATTATTCATGATTTCTTTAAAAGTAGAATCAGATAAAGAATATTTGTGTCGCGGAAGTTGAAAAGCAAAAAGTTTCTAAATCAGACTAAACTCTTGCCATGCAACTTCTCCATTCTTTTCTTTTCATCGCAATTAAGATTTTTGAAAACGTACTAATCTCTCCCAAAAAAAATTCGAAATTCTTGTCTTTCCATCGCATTGTTACATACAAAATGATCGAAATTAGAGTTTCTGAAATCGTGTCAAAACGATCGAAATTAAGGTTTTTGAAAACGTTTTGATCTCTTCCAAAAAAAGATTGAAATTTTTTTCTTTCCATTGCTTTGTCACGTATAATAAAATCGAAATTAAGGTTTTTGAAATCGTTCTGATTACTCAAAAAACAACCAAAATTCTTTTCTTTTCGTCGCATTGTCACATACAAAACGATCGAAATTAAGGTTTCTGAAAACGTTTTGATTTCCCCAAAAAAAGACCGAAATTCTTTTCTTTCCATTCCATTGTAACTTACAATACGATTGAAATTAGGGTTTCTACTAACGTTCTTATCTCTCCAAAAAAAAAGATCGAAACTCTTTTCTCTCCATCGCACAAAACGATCAAAATTAGGGTTTTCGAAAACATTTCAAAATTAGGGTTATGAAAAATATTTTTATAAGATTATTGAACCGAAATTATAGTATTAAAAGTTTTTTAAAAAAATTTAATTTATTTAGAGAACCTAATTGAAACATTATGAAATAATGATTTGGGAAAAAAAATCCATAATGAACTTTAATAACATCGCCTTTGAAAATAAATATAAAGAATTGATCATAACAACTCTTTGGAAAGCAAATTCTAAAATACGAAAAATAAATTGCTTCCGTATTATTTTCTTGACAACACAGTCTTTAGTTTTATTTAATTAAGCAAGTTGGAGAGGGGGGGGGGGGGGGGGGTGTGTGTGTCGCGGAGGTGCCGGATAACCTAATATTATAAAACTAATTTATCATATTATAGAGGGAATGAGACGATAAAATAATTTTACAAGATATTACTTAGATTGCTATTAACAACTTCATTTACATAGTTATTGAGTCGAAAGAAGTTGATTACAAGTTTGCAATTGGTAATGATTATTATCAAATATATGGTCATTAAAGTTTTTAAATTTTATAAGTATAGTATCACGTATTTATTATATTTTTTAAATTTTTTAAAATATTGTGTTATCATTTTAATATTATATATGAAATTTAAAAATTCTATCCATACTGTATTGGATAATAATTTTATATTAAAAAATAGATATAAAGGGTTAAAGAGCATCAAAAGTAAAATTTTAAGATATATTTTGAAGCTTAAGTTAATGAGGTAAAAAAATAATAATTTTTTTGGTATTAAAAAAAGAAGATAATTTTAAAGTATTGAAAAAAAAAAGGTAATTGCTTTTTTTATTATGAGAAAATATTTGATAATTATGAAAAAAATAAAATTACTAGATTTGAATCCATTCTTTATAATATTTTAAACTTTTCCAATCACCTAATTAAGAAATTATTAACCACCAATTATTTTTATACTTCATGAACAATTATGTGATTATCTTTTCAAATATCATAATTCTCGGAAACTCTAGTGGAAACTTTCATGATAAAAAAACCAATGGTGTACAGCTTTCAAAAACCTGCTTTAATGAAAACAAACAGATTCAAGAAAAGACAAAATCATGTTATCATCCTGGTCAAATGTTGTTTTGTGCTTGTTTGAGTGGCAAGTGTTCAAAGAAAAAAAAAAGTATGTTAAGGTTGGAGAGTGGTAATTGTTTACAAAGATGATGATCTTCATTAAATGCAAGGCACCAAAACCTAAACTTTAGACTATGAAAAAATATATACCAATAACGAAAAGCCGCCTGGTTTGGCTGAAAAAAGAAAGAAAAAGCCGCCGGGCATATGCCTTCATTGTGGAATATCCTCTCAGCTTTTGTTGGTGTGTGGAAAATACGCGCTAAATTCCATTAGTCAGTATACTAATTCGATATCTTATTACATAATATACCTTAATTTTGATTGGAACTACACATGAACATATTTTTTCTTTAAAAAAAAAAAGAAAATTATAAATAGTAAGATTTTAAGCTTAAATACGTTAGATATATTTTTTAAAAATAATTGTTAATGGAATTCATCCAAAAATTATTTATTTTTGTTAATCTGATTTCTGCTAGATAATAGTGAATCCTTTCCTTTGTAATGACTTTGAAAAGATGGATTTCTCAACTGCATTTTATCAAGGCGAGCACATGCAAAGCTGAAAAAAAAATTTGTATACGAGCACCATGGTTGGTTTTCCACGCACTGACAGTAGCGACTTTCGAGTGAAAGTGTCATTAATGTTGCGCGGCCTCCGGAACAGAATTCATGTGCAAGAAGCCAAGATGATCCAGCAGCCGCCCACATGCCAGCCGGTCCTTTTCAACTTTTCGTTAGTAAAAGAGAACCGGTCGAGCTTATCTGATAGGATGAGAAACTGAAACCTGACAGTGCCTATTAGGATAACGGGGGAAAATAATTATAAGTTATGATTATGTTTTTAAAAAAACTGTGGTGTAAATATAGTATGGATTATAATTTAACTTTAATTGTAATTTTTAATATAAAGGAATATTTATTTTTTATAAATAGATGATAATTAAAAATATAAACGTAGTATATATATAATCGATTTGTTCTGAGAAAGCAAGTTGAAAAAATAAAAAAAATAAAAAATAAACTTTTTATATAAACGTAATTAAATTTATAATGTATGAAAATTAAAACAAGATTAAGATTTTAAAATCATAATGAAAGATATTACAATTGGGCCGCCTTCAATAATAGTAATCTTTACGCTTTGTCCTCACAATGCAATCTCTTATAGATTGTGAATTTTATAGGAACTCATTGTAAAAATTTCTTCTTTGAGCTTAAGTATATAATTTCTCCTAAACCCCAAGAAAAAGAACTGTAAAAGATTACTCTTTTAAGTCTTGAAAAAAGAAAATGCATTAACAAATTCTAAAGTGACTTTGGGAACTTCTTAATGGGATGTTAAAGAGAGGATGTAGACATTGTTGGCCAATTCGTTGTGTCAATTGTTCTCTTTTTATACACTTTTACAATTCAAATATGTTTTTAATTTTCTACATTTTCTTTAAATTGCAAATTTCCTATTAAGTCAGATTAAAAATTGTAATTGTGGAAAATTTTCTTTAGATAACAATTCAAATTAGATAAAATCAACCAAAAGTAAAATATACTTAAAGATTTTTATTGATTTTACAAATAAGTTTTGAAAATTTTTGAATTTTTGAAGTTAAGGTATAGATTTTGATGAATGGAAGAAGGAAAATGGTGTGAGAGATGAAAGAAGAATGATGAAAAAGGGAAAGACATTTGAGTTTATTTAGCTTGGAGGTATGCTAGTAATTTTAAGTAAAGAAAAGAAAGTTTGTGATATATTTAATAAAGGAGGTTAAAGATAAAATTTTGTAATCTAAATAACATTTCTCCAAAAATAAATAAGAAAACCACAAACTTAGATTCTCTTACCTATCCACGTGTCGCATTTTCCCACATTAAGATCCCAACTGTGGTCATGCGAACGTGGCAGCCGCTTCCAAAAAATATCTTGCATTTAACATTACACATCCATGACTAGAGGTGTAATCGAGTCAAGTCGATACAGTGAGGTGCTCGAATTCGAGCTCGACTCGAAACTCGGTGCTCGATTCAAGTCTTATTTTTTAAATTCGAGCTCGGCTCGAGATCGAATTCGAGCTAGTCGAGCTCACTCGATTAGGCTCGATTATATAAGCTCGATATTTTGCTCGAACTCGATTAGGCTGGATTAGGCTCGAATCATTATATAAATATTATTATATTATTAAAATATATAAAAACTCGATGCTCGATTAGGTTCGCGAGCTACTCGAGTAGGGTATTTAAGTGCTCGAATTCGGCTCGCTCGATAGCTCGAGCTCGAGCTCGACTCGACTAAAATCGAACCGAATTCGAGTTTTGCTCGAGTCGAACCCGAATAGCTTGCGAGCACCACTGTATCGTATACACCCCTACCCATAACCCACCCAACAACTTTCCCTTCCCTTCCCTTCCCCTGCGGCCCCTATCCCACAGCATGGATTATCACCACCACATCATGGCAGTGTCGTCCCGACACTCCCGTTCCAAAAAATCAAAAAACAATGGCGCATGTTGAGGCGGCCCACCTTTTGATCTGAATCCTCAATTTTTTTTTTTTTTTTAAGAGAAAATCACAGTCTCTGTTTCTTCTTTCCTTTGTTTTTAAGAAGAGGATGTGATCTCTCTCCATCACACCCATATATGAACATTTATCCTTTCGCCCTTCACTCAAACACTGACAAAATCAGATTAAAAATGAGGTTTCAGCTTTTGTAAAAAAAAAAAAATGTTAATAGTTCCAATCAAAATTAAGGTACCTATGTAAAAAGCCGCCGGGCATATATGCCTTCACTGTGGAATATCCCCTCAGGTTTTGTTGGTGTGGGGAAAATACGGGTTAAATTCCATTAACCAGTGCTCTAATTCGATATCTTATTACATAGGATACTTTAATTTTGATTGAAACTATACACTAAAATGTTTTTTTTTTTTTTTTTACAAATAAGAGAACAGACCAAAAAAAAAATTATAGATGTTAAGATTTAAACTTAAATACGTTGGATATATATTTTAAAAATAATTGTTAATGAAGAAGAATTCATCCAAAAATCATTCATTTTTGTTTATCTGATTTCTGCGAGAAAATTGTGCATCCTTTCCTTTGTAATGTCTTTGAAAAGATGGATTTCTCAGCTCCATTTTATCAAGGCGAGCATATGCAAATCTGAAAATAAAATTTGTAAACGAGCACCATGGTTGGTTTTCCACGCACTGACAGTAGCGACTTTCGAGTGAAAGTGTCTTTAATGTTGCGCGGCCTCCAGGACAGAATTCATGTGCAAGAAGCTAAGATGATCCAACAGCCGCCCACATGCCAGCCGGTCCTTTTCAACTTTTCTTTAGAAAAAAGATCCGGTCGAGCTTATCAGATAGGATGAGAAACTGAAACCTGACAGCGCCTATTTGAATAATGTGATCTCTCTCCATCACACCCACTATTTATATGAACATCTATCCTTTCGCCCTTCACTCAAACATTAACAAAATCAGATTAAAAATGAGGTTTCAGCTTCAGGCCTTGTCGGTTTTCTCCTTGTTCTTGTCCTATGTTGTAGTCATAGGCTCAGCTGAGCAGTGTGGACGGCAAGCAGGTGGCGCTCTCTGCCCGGGAGGCCTCTGTTGTAGCCAATATGGTTGGTGTGGCAACACTGATGACTTCTGCAAAAATGGTTGCCAAAGTCAGTGCACCGGAGGCGGCGGCGGCGACCTCGCTAGTCTTATAAATAGGGAAAAGTTTGAACAAATGCTTTTGCATAGAAACGATGGGGCTTGTCCCGCCCGTGGCTTCTACACCTATGATGCTTTCATATCTGCTGCAAAGTCTTACCCTACCTTCGCTTCAACTGGCGATGATGCCACTCGTAAGAGGGAAATTGCTGCATTCTTGGGCCAAACTTCCCACGAAACCACTGGTTAGTCCATTATGAAAAACATACTTCACCCTCTTTTAAATAAGACTCTGCGAAGAGATCTTAGAAAACATCATCATTTTAACAGATAATTTGATGATGATGCTGCAGGTGGGGCAGGTTGGAGTCCTCCCGATGGTCCATATGCTTGGGGATACTGCTACAACAAGGAATTAAACCCCTCACCTTACTGCGATCCGGGATATCCAAACTACCCTTGTGCTCCTGGTCAGCAATATTTTGGCCGGGGTCCCATGCAACTAACTTGGTATCTGCCTGACCTTTCACCGCTCTTTTGATTTTCTTGGTTTTGTTTGATTAACTTTGATGTTTCAGGAACTACAACTACGGGCAATGTGGAAATGCCCTAGGGGTGAACCTGTTAAACGACCCGGATCTTCTAATAAGGGACCCTGTAATTTCCTTCAAGTCAGCATTCTGGTTCTGGATGACTCCACAATCGCCAAAGCCTTCTTGCCACGACGTGATCACCGGAGCCTGGTCACCGTCAGGTAGCGATCAGGCAGCAGGGCGGGTTTCAGGGTATGGTTTGATCACAAATATTATCAATGGCGGCCTTGAATGTGGTCAGGGTTGGAATGCAAAGGTAGAGGACCGCATTGGGTTCTATAAGAGGTATTGTGACATACTTGGAGTTAGCTATGGTAACAATCTTGATTGCTACAACCAGCGACCCTATGGGAATGGACTCTCGGTGGACTCAATGTAGCTTTAGTGTCAAATGTCATCGGTAAAAGAACAAATTAAGATGTTTGAACTTCTATATTTAAGAATGCATCATAACAGGGATCTGATCGAACTTAGTTTGTTGGATTCGCTATGGCACTATGTCCTATGATTCTCTGAAATTGCTGTCCGGAGATGTTTTCATGTAGTCTTTGATGCTTTGAGAAAGAATAATAAAAGGGGCTGATTTCTATCATTAGTTCTGCTCTGAAAAACATTAATGATCAAGTGATCAAATTCCCAGATTAATACTAGCCAACAGTACACTACCATTTCATCATGATGTTTACTTATTCTACATGAAAAATCTCCAGCTAGTTGGAAATTAAATGTCAAATAAGTGATAAATTTGAGTAGACCGTTAACCAAGTCAACAACCATGACGCAGCAGCTACCTGTCATTTCCCACTGAACCGTTTGGGCCCATCATTCTTGCTTATTTGCCGTTCTCTTTGGTCTTTTTGTTCTGAATCGAAAGACAATCTTACCAAAGGCTGGCCGGCCCATGGACTAGTATTTCAAGGTTCATCTACTACCTACAGCAATCCGAGTTATAGCAAGTTATTGGCATCAAATTTCCAATTTTCCACTTACAAAACCTCCAAGAAATGTTAAAGCAAATTAGATGTAAAGATTCATGCAAAATTTTTTCATTAACAGAGAGGGAGCTGATTAAATAGTTGGATGTAGTAGATACTTAAAGCTTATTTACAACAACGTCGGAGTCTAAATTATGCTTTGCATAGTAATTTAGGCATTAGAAATTCAAGATGTTGGCATACGGTGTCAGGTTTTGAAACCATGGACTATTTAGCTGAGTCCAGAATTGATCCTGTGTCCAGTCATTGATCATTTTGGGTAGTTGAAGCTCTGGCAAGATTTCCTTGCCTAATGGTAATTGCAGAGATGCTGAAGAAATTTTGTTCTGCTTTGTCATTCCAGCCTTTTTCTCTTCTACCATTGCTTCTTCTTCTCCTCCTTCTTCAATTTCTTTCTTGAAGACGACTTGGGATGTAGAAATCAATGGCAGCAAATCTTCTTTTGGGCTGCAGAAAGAGATGGTAGGAGATGAAGGAGATGTGTTCATTGTCCTCGAATCTTCTTCCATTGCTGCCCTTTGCTCCAGGACTTTCAAGGAAGTTGCCTTCCTATAAATCTTACACAAAACTATGTCCTGCATTCAGTCATACAAAAATACATCAGATAACATTTATCTGTACACTACAGAGCATTGTATGAACTAATGAGAATGGCATCCCCAACATTTGCAATAGGTCTAAATCCTTTACATTTAAAATCCTTTAAGAAAGTTTGGTGTGAACCTAGGAAAAATAAAATACTGAAGTCGAAAGTCAAGTCTTTTCACTCATAATTTTTTATTTCTTTATGATTTAACAATTTGAAACTCTTTCTATGTAGTTACTGGTTAATACAGTAATCTTAAGCTAGATACTTCTTCATTAAGTTACCTATTGTATGTCATATCATCAAACAGATACCGAAGAAAAAAAAAACCAGTTTCCAGGGTTTCTGTCCTTAGTATGATACTATTTACTCGGAAGGAGAACTCGATGTTTAATGACAAAGATATGCAGCCGCCGAGTGGTTAAGTAAGAGTATAAGAATTAAGTTTAAATCCAAGTAATCTCATGCACGACCCCTCACATTAAAGTCTAAAAATGAATTAATCCTCTGCTAATGCCAGATTAACTTAAAAAATGGAAAAGCTACCTTAGGCAAGGAGCAACCATCAGGGAGTCGATATTCGTTCATGACCCAGTCAGTCTTGGTTCCTCGCGGAGCTCTTCCCTTGTAGAAAACAAGAGTCTTTTTCAGGCCAATTATCCGCTTTGGATCGGATAAGCTCACAATTTTCCGATCAGAACCAGTGGCTTTCCAGAACCCATTTTCAGTAGTCCTGTTAGGCCTCCCTCCACTGCCATGCTTCCGGTCTCTAGGCACAAAAAAATACCATTCTCTCTCTCCAATCTTCGACAATCCTACAAAACATCAATAAACAAAAGCATCCTAAGCATAACCAATCATATTTGCCTATTACATATCGTCAAACAAACAAACCAAATCATTTTTACCAGGCAATTCCCATGGAGCATGGTGATAGATGTTGAGAAATCCAATTATATCACAACGCAATTTCTTGCCATAAATCATGTTTTTGAGATAAAAATCAAGGAGTTCTTCCTCGGTCGGATGGAATCGGAAGCCTGGAAGTTCAATCTCCAGGGTGGTATCATCCATATAGGATTGGCAGCTCATAGTGGAATTGAATTGAATTGATCACTCAATATACTCAATACTCAATACAGCTATATATTTATTTTTCAGGATTTCAGGGTTGGTTTAAGATAGACAATGAAAGTTGTTGTTGCATGCAAAGACACAGTCTTGGTAGATATTTATAAGGATTGTAACATGATGAGGGAATTAAAGACCAAGTCATCACAAGAATTTGTGTGGGAAGCAGAAAAGTCTTGGGAAAATTGCAAGTATCTGCAAGAAATGGAAACTGATATGTTTTCCCGGTGGAACCCACACGCTAAAGCACACGAAAGTCTCCAGCGACTATCCTGTGGGGTGGACAAGGACTGATTTTCTGATTTCTTTGCTTGACGTCCTTTTTCTTTTGTTGGTGGACTTTTACTTGGAAATTCCAGGACATGGAGAGGTTTTTCCAAGTAAATTTCTGCCACACAATTTGATCTTTGAACAAATGAGTTGAAATTGCAGATTCATGTTTCTACTAAAATAACGGAGTCAGCTGATCTTTTTATTCTTTTCAATTTTGTAATAAGCTTTATTTGAATTAGTCATAATAAAAATTGATTAATTTCCCTATGTTGCCATATAATTTACTCTTTCAACTGATTAATTTATTTTCTCAACTAAAATGAATCCAAACTTTCCGAAGTTTGAAGTAAACAGGATAATTCTATATATTGTAAATATTAAATTAATTTTTAATTTTTATCACAAATTTTAATTCACGTTCTCTGTAAATAAAATTATTTGAGAATAATTTGGAGTTTTGAATGCCACTGTATTTTATTCAGTACTTCACCTATTTAGCCAATGCCCAATAACGACAAGTTTCAGTACGTAAAGACCGGCTTTTTTGTGCTTGGGTTTTTTCACAGCAAAATTCTTAACAGACAGTAAAACTCACAAAATAAGAATTACAAGCAAGAATGAAGCATTACACTATGCTTACAAATACTTGAAATTTAACCCATCTCGTATTTACAGGATCGTACTTTAATTATTTAACTACTTAATCAAAAATTTATATTCGATTTAATATATAATCTTCAAAAATTGGTTTGAAATCATTTATTTTCAAAATCAAAAAAATAAAAAATAAAATAAAATTATTTTTTTTGCAATTCAATTTTTTTTAATCGGTTGCTTATTATTTGTATATATTTATCAAAAAAATAATATATTATAAGAGAAATTATAACAATAATGTTCATAAAATCAATCAAGTAAACTAACATATAAATTAACATATGGTTTATACATTTATTGTGGCATTATTAGATAATGATCGATTGCTTATTATATTTGTATAATATTCTAAACTAAAATGTTAAAATATGAAGCTCAGAAGTGAATGCAATGCAAGATGAAAAACATGTTATAGCCGTAATTTCTTGGATTGCTAATTTGCTATGTATAATATATTGTAAGAATCAGACAACATGTGTTTGTGTTATCGAACTTTGGTCAGTCACCTTCAATTTCAAACAATTACCGTACTGTTTACTTTGTTGACTCCAATTAAAAAAAAAAATAATTAAGCTTTAAAAAAGGACTGTCTCAACAAACAATCTTTGTGAATTAATTAATGCTTCACGAAATGTGACCTCGTAGTATAATATGTATCATTAATTAGTGGCAGTGGGCGGTGGGACAATCAATATTTTTTACTGAGTTCGTTTTTCAGACACAGACGCCGGTGAAATATTTCATTTTTATGAACGGAATTGATAAATTATTTTTTAAAAAAAATTTAATTTTATTAGTGAGATTTAAAAAATTACATTTTTAATTATTTATCATATTTAAAGAGGAGAATTTTGGTACAAATGTAAAATTATTTTTTTTAATTTTTTGTGATTAGAAAATTATGTATTCACGAAAAATAATATCTTTGCTAAGGAGGTAAAATAAGTAAATTAATTGTGAGTTTTTTGAATTTTATTAGAAGATTATTTAAATTTGACTCGTTTAATTATTTTTTAATTTTTTAATTATATTTTGTTAATAATTTGTTATTTTACTCTCATAATATATTATTAAAAAATGACAAATCAAATCTAATGAGTTGAGTTTGAATTTATCAAGTTAAGTTCTAACGATTCAAGTATTCTATTGAATCGATTTCAAGTTTCGAAAGTTAAGCTTACTCAAATTCAAATTGAATTTCGAGTTTTTAAATTGAATTAAATTCGAATCTGATACTAGATCATTTCAACTAAAATTTAAATTTGATATTAGATCCTCTCAACTAAATTCAATTGTACTCTTCTTCTCTAATACCCTTTTCAAACCCTAAAATATAAAAAAATTATACATTAAATTATCCTTCTTTTTAGTATATCATAAACATTATAAAATATCTGTGTTAAGTTCGTCAGTAAAGTATAGAAATCTATAGTGATAATTATGAAACAGCGCCGCTTAGTGAAAGAGGAAGACTTGAATTTTTTTTTTCCAAATTGTCAATTCAAAAGAAACAACGCGTTTTTAGCAGAATTTGTCTCATATAAAGTATTTATTAATTTGTATAATATTATCTCTATTCTCATCTATCAATCTCAATACTATATGCCTGGTTTAAACATAAAGTGGAGTTTTGTGGCTTCCATGGATGCTTTGACTTGGAAGTCTTTGCTCATAAGTCGTCATGACTCCAAGTCCTTCTCCATCCTGGGTAAACGATGGAAATATGGTTTTTTTTTTTTTTTTTTTGTCTTTTTTATGCAATGATAGTATTGTTATTACCATACACGAAGTAAAAGTTACTCAAGAAAAAAAAAAAAAGAGTAAAAGTTAATTATATTGATTTATAAGGATTAACTTAATTGATAAATAGAGTAGTTTTTGTGGTCAATTATGACTTAATAGTTGTGAAAAATACTTTAAAAGTTAAATCATTAATGAATGAATATAGTATTTAATTTAATTAATTCATACTATTTTTTAAATATAATTTTCAAAATTAAGTAGATGTAAAGTTTGAATTTTAATATTTAAATTTATTTTTACCTATTATTAACATTTTATTTTCTAAAAAATATTCAAATCAACGATTTTAAAATTTAATTTAAAAATTCATATAAACACTCTAAAAAAAAAACTTTGACAAATTTAGAATTTTAATGTTAATGCTTGGAATCTTTTTTCGTCCCTAAGTTAGAAGATAACTTACTATTAAGTAATGATATTGATAGGATCTATGCTTTGGTTAATGTAAAGATTAAATGGTAATTTCGTCAAGAAATGCTCTAAAAGGATGGCCAGAACTGTCGCAAGTAAACCAAGTCACTTTCGCTGCAATTTCCCAGAAATTTCCAAAGTTTTTATGATGATGAATTTCATATTCAATACTTTTCTTAGAAAGGTTCACTAATTGCTACAGAAAACACGGTTTCACTTTTCAATAATTAGAAGGATAAAAAACTAATATTTTATACTTCCGAATTTTAAATTTTATAAACAATGTTATAATATTATCAAATATTTTTTTATTTATCATATGAATTTATTAATTTTTATAATATATGTTGCTGGAGTATGTAATAATTTTAATTGATGAAATTTTTAAATTTTATTAATGATGTATTAGATAATGTATTTTATAAGAAATGTAATTTATCATGAAAATTTAATTTCTTTATTCTTACTTATAATAAGTACGTAAATAGAAAATGAATATTTTTACAATAATAGATTATTTCCTAACCCAAGGGAAATGCTTTAGGATGCATTTTTCGCAGAATAAAAGAGTGGAAGGATGAATAGGAGAATATGAAAAAAAATATAAAGAAAATGAATTTTATTGATGTTTGGAAAATGAGAAATATATATATATATATATATATTAGGAATGATTGTTATTTTTTATCTATAAATATATTTATAAAATTATTTTTTATTTTATTTTCTTAATTAATTAAGCGTATAATTGTGTGATAATAATTTTTTTTTTCATTTTTCGATTTTACTATGCAATGGAAGGAAAGAAGATTTTTTTTTTTTGGTTAGCAAACACATCAATGGAAAGAAAAAAAAGAATTTTTTTCATCTGTATATTTTTCTCCTTTTTTAATTTTCTATTTTTTATTCATTCTACCAAAAAAAAGTCTTAGTCAACAAAAAAGCTATTTCCAAATCTCTTATTTTTTTTTTATTTTTAAAGAGATATTAAAAGTGAGTCTAGACGGAAACTTTTAATTGAAAATCATAACTTTAAATTGAAAAGAGATATTAAAAGTGAGTCTAGACGGAATCTTTATTAAAAAAAATAATATTTTTTTATATAATGAAAATCATAACTTAAAAATAACCAAAAATAGATATTCATAAATTACACGAAGTAATTTGATTACATCTCAAATTTTCTTGGAACCGTTCCAACGACAATCGTGGTCCCCTCGAGATTGAGATGAAATTGTCTCAGCAATGTTGATGATGTTTTAATGAGCTAAAATTCTGGCGAAAATTAGGCTCCGCCATCATTTTGATTGTCCTAGACAACTAGAATGAATTTCACATGGCCATTGGAAAATAGGAAATTCACACACGCTTGATTTTTGGGTTCATAATTTCCACATATGCTTTTCATTATACAATCCATTTTTTTATTTAGAAAATGGAAAAAAATTATAATGGCTAGTGACCACTTACCTAAATGTGTAAGATATTAGATGACTATTGATAATTTGATATTGATAGACCACTATTAAAATTCTCATTTCTTGTTGTTATTGCCTTGAAACAACAATGATGAATTGCTGACGTCCTTCGTGCCACGTGTTGTCGAAATCTCTGCAAGAAAAATAAAGATCAGAGGGACGCAGGGCTTTCCCTGCGTTTGCACTCCGATGCTTAAGTCAGACCCAGAATTTGGCAGAGTTTCTGTAGGGGAAATAGAGACTTAGGTTAATGAATCATACCTGACCCCTATTTATAGGGATTTACTTGTTATTAATTACATTTTTGCCCCCTTTTTTATCTTACTCAGGGCTTGTATCATTTCTCATACGTTTTCTTCATGCGCCACGTGTCATTCTTTTATTATTCTTTTATCATGCACAACAATTGCTCCCCACTCTTTCGCTAGGCATAACCTTGCGGAAGAGTACATATGTTCTCATTGTAGCCTCAAGTCAAATTCTCTGGCCTTCTAATTCTCAAGCTCTTGTTTTGAGTGCGTGGCTTACCTCGCGCATTTTTCGCTTCAAGCCCTTTGTTTGTGCGCTTAGCTTACATCGCGCACTTTTCGCTTCAAGCTTTTTACATTGTCTTCGTGGCTTACCTCGCGCATTTTTCGCTTCAAGCCCTTGATTGAGTGCTTAGCTTGCATCGCGCATTTTTCGCTTCAAGCTCTCGCACATTTGTCTTCGTGGCTTACCTCGCGCATTTTTCGCTTCAAGCCCTTGATTGAGTGCTTAGCTTACATCGCGCATTTTTCGCTTCAAGCTCTCGCACATTGTCTTCGTGGCTTACCTCGCGCATTTTTCGCTTCAAGCCCTTGATTTGTGTGCTTAGCTTACATCGCGCACTTTTCGCTTCAAGCTCTCGCACATTGTCTTCGTGGCTTACCTCGCGCATTTTTCGCTTAAGCCCTTGATTGAGTGCTTAGCTTACATCGCGCATTTTTCGCTTCAAGCTCTCGCACATTTGTCTTCGTGGCTTACCTCGCGCATTTTTCGCTTCAAGCCCTTGATTGAGTGCTTAGCTTACATCGCGCATTTTTCGCTTCAAGCTCTCGCACATTGTCTTCGTGGCTTACATCGCGCATTTTTCGCTTCAAGCCCTTTACATTGTCTTCGTGGCTTACCTCGCGCATTTTTCGCTTCAAGCCCTTGATTGAGTGCTTAGCTTACATCGCGCATTTTTCGCTTCAAGCTCTCGCACATTTGTCTTCGTGGCTTACCTCGCGCATTTTTCGCTTCAAGCCCTTGATTGAGTGCTTAGCTTACATCGCACATTTTTCGCTTCAAGCTCTCGCACATTGTCTTCGTGGCTTACCTCGCGCATTTTTCGCTTCAAGCCCTTGATTTGTGTGCTTAGCTTACATCGCGCACTTTTCGCTTCAAGCTCTCGCACATTGTCTTCGTGACTTACCTCGAGCATTTTTCGCTTCAAGCCCTTGATTGAGTGCTTAGCTTACATCGCGCATTTTTCGCTTCAAGCTCTCGCACATTGTCTTCATGGCTTACCTCGCGCATTTTTCGCTTCAAGCCCTTGATTTGTGTGCTTAGCTTACATCGCGCACTTTTCTCTTCAAGCTCTCGCACATTTGTCTTCGTGGCTTACCTCGCGCATTTTTCGCTTCAAGCCCTTGATTGAGTGCTTAGCTTACATCGCGCATTTTTCGCTTCAAGCTCTCGCACATTTGTCTTCGTGGCTTACCTCGCGCATTTTTCGCTTCAAGCCCTTGATTGGTGTGCTTAGCTTACATCGCGCACTTTTCGCTTCAAGCTCTCGCACATTGTCTTCATGGCTTACCTCGCGCATTTTTCGCTTCAAGCCCTTGATTGAGTGCTTAGCTTACCTCGCGCATTTTTCGCTTCAAGCTCTTGCACATTGTCTTCGTGGCTTACCTCGCGCATTTTTCGCTTCAAGCCCTTGATTTGTGTGCTTAGCTTACATCGCGCACTTTTCGCTTCAAGCTCTTGCACATTGTCTTCGTGGCTTACCTCGCGCATTTTTCGCTTCAAGCCCTTGATTTGTGTGCTTAGCTTACATCGCGCACTTTTCGCTTCAAGCTCTTGCACATTGTCTTCGTGGCTTACCTCGCGCATTTTTCGCTTCAAGCCCTTGGGTTGGTTGAGTGTCTGGCTTACCTCGCGCATTTTTCGCTTCAAGCCCCTGCACATGTGTAGCTGGTGCGATCAGTCATTTATCAATTATGTGCGAATCTCAACAGCCAATAAAATATCAATATGACATAAATAATAGTTCAACATATTAAATTTCAACCAATAGTTGAATTAACAAAAAATAATATTAAATGTCATAAAGTCTCGCTGCCAGTGTAGTTGCAAGTGGTTGATATTCCGCGTTTTTGCTATCCTCTTGCTTCGTGACCTTTCCATCTTCTTTCAAGGCATTGGTGATGGCTTAGGTAGCCCGACGATGGTAAGGGTTTCTTTTCTTTGAACTCCCTTACATGTAGTTTAGCGTCGGTATCCTTTTCATCACTTCTTCTTGAGTGATATATTTATCTGCTCTAGAGAACAAGTCTGAGATCGTCGTTGGCTGATCTAAAGATAGCGACTCTTGCAACTTTTCAGACCTTGTCCCTTGTAGCATAGCTGTCACAGCTACTCCAACTTGTAGATCATGTATTCCAATAGTAGCATTACGGAACCGATCCACATAGCTTTTGAGTAATTCCTTGCTTCCCTGCCTTAAGGTAAGCAGATAGGTGGCCTCCTTCCTTTTCTGGCTTTTTATCACAAAGGCCTTCAGGAATTCACTTCTTAATTGATTGAAAGACGAAATAGACCCCTCTGGCAAACTGTTAAACCATTTTTGTGCATGGTCAGTTAAAGTTGAGGGGAATGCTCTACTCATGATCTCATCCTCCCATCCATGTAATAGCATCAATGACTCATAGTTCTGAATGTGGTCATAAGGGTCAGTTTTTCCCGTATACATCTTCATCTGCGGCATTTTGAATTTTGGGGGCAGCGCTTTTCCCATGATCGTTGTACTGAATGGGATTCTCCTTCTCTGGTTTTCTTCAGTTTGAACCAACCTTTTCTCTTCTAAGATTTGTTCCACTATTCTTTTCATATAAGTGGTAACTTGTGCCTTGGAGACAGGTCTGTTTTGCACTTTCTTAGCATCGTATGTATCAGCTTGACTGTAGTCCATAGCTTCTTTCCTGTTACCTTGAGTTCGGTTTTGACGAGCCTGAGATTGAAAGTTTATCATTCCAGTTTCAAGGTTTCGTGCTGGATCTATTTTCGAGTCTCTCTCAATATGAGATCCTGTCATTCCCACATCTTTGATTCCGTTATTTGGTGGGCTGTTTGTGTTCTGGGGCCAAGGATCTTCGATGCCCAAGTATCCAGAGTCTACTCGAGCCGGACCCTCAAGGTTTCTAGTACTTTGGCGTCTCCGACCACCAACAATCTCCCGTGTTGAATTCTTTGTACCATGACGCCGTAGTTTTTTGACACTCTGATGTCTCCAGTTCATTGGAGTCTCGCGCATGGGGTCTTCCGTAACTTGGTGCTGCAAGCCTTTCGAGGCCTCACGCACAGGGTCTCCCATACCCTGACGCCTCATATCTTCCTCAGTCTCACACATAGGGTCTTGTGCGGCCATGCCACGAGGATCTCGAGAACCCCTGCCGTGAGGGTCTCGCATAAGCTGGCATCCCCGCGTTATGAGTGCGCCACGTGGCGCTCGAAGAACGCGCCACGTGGCGCACGAAGCCAACGAGGGGTCTTGCGCGGCCATGCCGTGAGAGTTTCGTGCACCCCTGCCGTGAGGGTCCCGCGCTCCCCTGCCGTGAGAGTCCGCTACGGGCATGCCGCGAGGGTTCAATGCGGATATGCCGTGAGGGTCCATTGTAGGCATGCCGCGAGGGTCCATTGCTGACATGCCGTGAGAGTCAGATGCGGGCATGCCGCGAGGGTCTCGCACACCCATACCGTGAGGGTCTGGCGCACCCTTGCCGTGAGGGTCCGACGCAGGCATGCCGTGAGGGTCCTGCAGCACAATGCCGCCCATGCCGCGAGGGTCTCCAGCAGCCATGCCGCCCATGCCGCGAGGGTCTCCAGCAGCCATGCCGCGAGGGTCTCCTGCAGCCATGCCGCCCATACCGCGAGGGTCTCCAGCAGCCATGCCGCGAGGGTCTCCTGCAGCCATGCCGCCCATGCCGCGAGGGTCTCCAGCAGCCATGCCGCGAGGGTCTCCTGCAGCCATGCCGCCCATGCCGCGAGGGTCTCGCACACCCATACCGTGAGGGTCTGGCGCACCCTTGCCGTGAGGGTCCGACGCAGGCATGCCGTGAGGGTCCTGCAGCACAATGCTGCCCATGCCGCGAGGGTCTCCAGCAGCCATGCCGCCCATGCCGCGAGGGTCTCCAGCAGCCATGCCGCGAGGGTCTCCTGCAGCCATGCCGCCCATGCCGCGAGGGTCTCTAGCAGCCATGCCGCGAGGGTCTCCTGCAGCCATGCCGCCCATGCCGCGAGGGTCTCCAGCAGCCATGCCGCGAGGGTCTCCAGCAGCCATGCCGCGAGGGTCTCCTGCAGCCATGCCGCCCCTGCCACGAGGGTCTCCAGCAGCCATGCCGCGAGGGTCTCCTGCAGCCATGTCGCCCCTGCCGTGAGACTCATGCGCAACACTTCCTTCTCCTACCAAATTTCGCACCGTTACCGGCAAATTCACTTCTGGGAAGGTGCCTTTGAACAGGTTCACCATCTCACGCAGGGCTCGGGCAGTTTCCTCGCCCTGTTTCCTCATCGCTTCGAACTCTGCCACAGGGATAGTCATCATATGACTCTCCTCCCGAGCTTCTTCTCCACGGTCTAGGGGAGAACTGGCCGTGTCTTCATTCTCCGCATCCCTGATTGCCGTGGATCGTGTCTTCACCATCGTTGTAGAATCACAGCTTTTCTTTCGGTTCCCACAGACGGCGCCAATTGTTGTTGCCTTGAAACAACAATGATGAATTGCTTACGTCCTTCGTGCCACGTGTTGTCGAAATCTCTGCAAGAAAAATAAAGATCAGAGGGACGCAGGGCTTTCCCTGCGTTTGCACTCCGATGCTTAAGTCAGACCCAGAATTTGGCAGAGTTTCTGTAGGGGAAATAGAGACTTAGGTTAATGAATCATACCTGACCCCTATTTATAGGGATTTACTTGTTATTAATTACATTTTTGCCCCCTTTTTTATCTTACTCAGGGCTTGTATCATTTCTCATACGTTTTCTTCATGCGCCACGTGTCATTCTTTTATTATTCTTTTATCATGCACAACACTTGTTTTATTTTTTTCTTAAATATTTAAAACAAAAAAAAAAGTAATTCTTTCATTATCATCCATAAAACTACAAAATCCAAAACTCTTTAGACCACAGCGACAAGTAGGCCTAAAACACCATTGATCACAATTTATGAGAAGAAATGTCCGCAATAAATCACGCCAAATAATTTAAGTGTTAAATGATATGAACTTTTTAAAAATGATAATTGAATTTACTTTTCATATATTTTTAAAGATCAAAAATTATAAAATCCAAATCTCTTTAGGCCACAACCACAAGTAAACCTAAAATACCATTGATCACAATTCATGAGAAGAAATATTCGCAATAAATCACGTCAAGCAAATTAAGTGTGAAAAGGTATGAACTTTTTAGAAATGATTATTGAATTTACTTTTCATCTATTTTTAAAGATCAAGAACTACAAAATCCAAAGCTATTTAGGCCACAACCACAAGTAAACCTAAAACACCATTGATCAAAATCTATGAAAAAATGTCCGCAATAAAATCACGCCAAACAAATTAAGTGAAAGAGCATAAACCTTTTAAAAATGATCATTAAATTTACTTTTCATCTACTTTTAAAGATCAAAATCTTACATTTTTCAATGCTTTAATTCTCTTTCTGCCTTCGCTTTTAAACTTTTTCTTATTATTTTTTTGGACTCTTAATGATTTGAGTATCAAAGCATGCATCGGAGGCATAACTCCAGAGTCCATTTTTATTTCGCAGGTCTGAGTAACACAAACTAAGGTGATAAGAAGTTCCAACCCTCTCCAAACCTATGCACATCAACAACTTCATTCTTCGTTGGTAAGTATTTTAGTTCTTTTTTTTTTTTGGCTATAATGAAAGCATTTGGCACGAGAAAAAGAAAAAGCAGAGACTCGAATTTATATAATTGTCGAGTTTTAATGATGAGAATACCGCCATTATTTACCCTAAAAAATACGTACTTCGGTCGAGAAATGGGCCAAAAGCAAGTGATGCTAAAAGTGCTAGAAAAGAAAATTTTGAAGCCCAGTATATATATGGGGAATGACCCAATTTGAAGCCCAATTAACAATAGTTGGCAGAAAGAAAATGGCAGTGTTGAATATGACCTAATTTGAAGCACAGTAAAACAGGACGAGGGAAATTGCCTTTGAAATATTGAACATAACAAAGCACAAGCAAATTACTAGAATGAACAGATGTTACCAATAAAGCATCGGTCCATTCGGATCAAAAAATTCAGCGGTAAGTTCGATTATCATGATACAAATGATTTAAAATTTGAATCATATCGAAAATTTTTAGTGATATCAATCATAAAAACACGACTTTAATTCTTTTGAATTTGAATTGTATCTATAAATTTTTTTTATTAACATTAATCATGATTTCACGACTCTTGTACTGTACATATTGTATTATTTTTGAAATTGAATAAATTTTTAGTTTGAATTTTATTAAATAAAGACAATGAAAAAATGTCATAGACTTGGCAGCTACATCAACATCAGTCATCAGCTACGTTCTTCACTCAACCTGACATTGATATGTTTGCTCTCAAACTATTTGAGCATCAGCTGTTTTGAGTGGTCGGGAGCTCACAATTTAGGCAGCGCACACTCCCTCCCCACCCCACCTTGACCATGTGGCTGGTGAGTGGGATTTCGGACTTTTTGACATTCCATCCTTCGGGTTTGGTTTTTGGCAACAATAGTAACAGACACTAGTTTGATGATGTTGCAGATAAGATTTGCACCAAACTAAGTAGGACAGACATTTCGTAATTGTCATGCACTTTTCCACTACGAGTAATGCATTTGCATTCCAGGTTTCAGAGTATGCTGAAAGAGTAAAATTGTATGAACATGAAATATCTAGAAATAAACACCAATTTCTTAATTTTTAGAAATGTAAACCGATCGAATATGAATAAATTTTATCAAGTTTATGTTTGTTAATTTATTTTTAATATTGTTAGAATTCAGTAAAAATTTTTGTACCATACTCAAATTTGATTTGGTTCGCGAATAAATTTATTAAATTTAAACTAACTTACTTTTTAATAGTAAATAAATATATTCACTAATATGTATTCGTAACATCAAATGAATATGTTTAAATATATATATATATATATATATATATATATATATGTATTTACATGTTCACAAATATTTTAGTTTTTTTGAGTAGCACAAATATCTGTTAGTGAATACTAAACAAAGCATAAAACAAATTTAATAAAATTTATGAGTATCTTTATTTTTAATATTATCGAACGAACATTAAAAGGTATATTAAATGAATTTTAAAAGAGCTTGTTCGTCAATAATAATAATAATTAAAACATATTTCAATTCGTATTTAATTTATTTAATAAATCAACAAAGAAGTGTTATTCAATATGTCTGTTGAATTTAATAAACAAATATAATGGACATTTTCACAAATTACAAACGAATTATCTAACTTATTATTTTCACAAATTGCATGGTTTCACTATTTCTATGAAATGAGAAAGCATGGTCCCCACGTTTGAGTAGGAGCAACCATTCCGGCCTTCAAAGTTGATGACCAACAGCTATCACAGTGTCTCCTTTCAGACAAGCTTTCAAGGGCGGCCACCATTGGTTCTGTATCATCATTGCCTTTGGCGAAGAGAAGGACCAGAACAGGCACAAAGGCAAAAAGAAGGCACACAAAAACTCCAAAAACTAAAACCGGTCCCCAACTGCATATCAAGTTGCCCCATAATCTGAATCATATATGATAACATTAACATGCTAGCTTCTTCTGGACATCCAATGCTCTAATGCTTTTTTGTACTATTTTCTTGCTTGGACCATGCCATCTAGTCCTTGTGCCCCCAAAACAACAATACCTACTTTGTGTATAACCTTATTAATTCCAAATAAATCCTACCCGCTTAGGTTTTAGGTTTCATTTCCAAACAGGCTGTACATCTAGGGTTTATATATATATATATATATATATTTAATGCACTAATAATTTTTAGTCTTAATATACTATTACTCAATCATAGAATATCATTTTAATATTGAGCAAAGTTTTAAAATGTATAAATATTTAAAAATAAATTTAAAAAATTTATTAATATTTATTTTAAAAGTCTACATATTTTTTAATTTTACTTATTTATGAAATGGCACTTTATAATTTATTGATAATGTAAGTTATCTATGCATTAAATATAAAATCATATGTATATACATGTGTATGCACAAAATGAACACAATAGAAAATTTATTATAAAAAAATGTGTCGCATTATTATTTGTAAATGAGTCGATAAGTGCGTATATATACTTTTTAATTATGTTATAAAAAATTAAAATTTCTTGTATGAAATGAAAAAAAAAAAATTGCCAACATGTGAATTGGTATCATGGCTAATGAATTACTTGTTCCATTTCCATTTCATTTTAACTTTTTGAATATGCAATTGATAAAATGATTTTTTTTTCTTTATGGAAAAAGGGAGTGATAAGAGTTATTATTATTAGGTAAAGACAGGAATGTCCAATGGCAGCAATTGCAGCCGTGGGATGAAAACAAAGTTAGGTTTACGTTAGGCTCAGATTACGAGTCTATCTAAAAGCTTGGCATCTTTTAACAGATAATCATTGATTAAACAAGGTTGCGTACGAGGCCCAGAGTCCATTTTAAGCTTTTTAGGGCTGCGACCCTCCAATGATTAATACTAATAAAGCTGTTCGTGAAGGAAAAAGCTTTACTAATTTCTATAATAAACAAATAAACGAGTGCCACCGCACACCTGAGGTTCTGCCTGCACCATGTGCAACCTAAGTTTTTTTTTTTTTTTTTCCTGAAATGGTAAAATCATGAAAAAAAAGAGTTTCTACAGTTCAATTCTCCAGTCAAATGAAGAAAACATAAGCTGACTTCTCCATAAAAGAAGTAAAGAAAAAGCAAAGCAGCAATTAGAATATATTACAAGCAAGATACCTGAGAAAATGACCATAGAAGAAAGCTCCCTTCTAGAGTTGCACTGTTCTTTGTTGAAAACTATGCATAATCATATGGAAAAACATGGGTTTTGATTCTTGATGTTTTGAGGATGAGTGTTAGTCATTGAAATGCATGAAACTTCAACTGTTACATGGTAGAAATGAATAGAAGCCCATCACACCGGAAGGAAACGTATGAAGCTTTCCATTCAAAGTCCCATCCAAGCCGAAAGCCAGAAAACTCGTCTTTGCAACATTTGTCAAAGTTTTGATTTAATGGAGCAAACTGACTGGAAATGTATGCAGGTTGCATTAGGCAAAAGGCCAGTCAATTAACATCCCATTTTTAGAAGTTAGGTTTTCTGATTTTTGGCTTGGCAAGTGACCATAGTTTTTTTTCCTGAATTTTAATTTTCAAGCCATCATTGTCAATCCCCCCCCCCCCCCCCCCCCCCACCTCTCTCTCTCTCTCTCTCTCTCTCTCTCACCACAGCGGTAGAAAACAAAACCAGCCTCCAATGTCCTGTGTCCAGCTACATTTCCTGCAAATGAGCTGGAGATTGTAACAGTAATGTACTCCGAATCTCTGATCACACTCATCACACTCAACCAGGATCCTAACACAAAGCACAAAATTTGTGAAAGGGAGACACACATTCCCCAGATGGAGGGCTTCATCAAATGCAAAAGCCCCACAAGGCCACAACCACAATTTCAACTTTCAAGGTTATCAAATGATGCAAATGCATAAATCATCACTCACCACAACAGTACCTTAAAAAACTGTCAGGACAAAATGAGAACAAGTTGAAAAACTATCAGCAAAGTAATGTATGCTCTCGCTCATGGACATACAAACAGAATAAAGCTGCAGCTGTTTTTTGGATTTTGCTTCTTGTTCTTTCTGTAATATTTTTACATAATTCTGATACCAAAATACAAGCTTAAATGCTCAAGTAAATGAGCTTAGCTTGCCTTTTTTAATACCAAAAAGACCCACTTTTTCCACTGTCTTCTCTTTATCTTCTTGTCATTCAAACCTTACCAGATCATTATGGTATGGTTGGCATATGACCCAAAAATCAGTAAAAAGCTAAGAGCCTAAAACACCTTTTTCCCCACTTTTTTTTTTTCCCTATCTTATTCCATTTTCATGTCTTTCCTTTATCGAGCGATCTCAGTCCGCAAAGTAGTGGCATTGAACCCCACCTGCTGCGGACCTTGTTGCTGTTGCTCAACCTCCCAACTTGCCTTGGCTATGACGCCATCATGTACAGGCACGTAATCCTGAGCAAAACAAAAAATTGCTATCATTTACAAGCAAACATGACACTAGAAAGTAAGACACCAAAATAGTAATCTGAGAAAGATTCCTTCACAAAACCTCCAGATTTTCTATTCCATTTCTGAGCCTCATATATTGTTAGTGCCAGACAAACGTTTGACACAGAAATGAACCAATCCCAGTTATAGGCAATAACCCACCTCAAGTTTCTGAACCAGTTCTTTGGCATTTGGTGCTGAGACAATGATGTGCCGTTGGGAAGGTTTGATAAAGCCATCTTCCACGGCTTTGTCGATGAAAGTCAGTAGATAATTATAATAACCATCAACATTAAGCAAACCCACCTACACATTCTTGGAAACAAAAGTAAGGGAGGACCCAGGAAACTGCTTTTTCTCGATATTGGAGACAAAAACATTATGCAAATATTGCTTACAGGTTTGTCATGGATGCCCAGCTGAGCCCAAGTTATCGCTTCCAACAACTCCTCCAAAGTTCCATACCCACCTGAAGCCAAACAAGGGAGCAAAAGTAGCAGTACTCTATCAGAAAGGGAAGAGTTGTGGGCATATTATATTTAAGAGAGAGATGGAATGAACCTGGTAGGGCAATAAAACAATCAGAGTGGCAGGCCATTTCTGCTTTTCTTTGGTGCATGTCGGCTACTGGCCTTACTTCCCCAACCGTTTCGCCAGTTATCTGTGGCTCCACATCCAAGAGACATTCTCAAAACATCATTGAAAAGCTTGGGACTTTAATCTAAAATGGAAATGAAAAGGCCAAAAATTTTAAACCAAAGACTACTGGTGAAAACAAAAGAATTCGATTTGCACCTCTTTGCTCATCAGAGTTCTAGGAATGATCCTGTTAGCAAAAACATAACATTTGTCAGTCAATAATGTGAACACATAATACCCAGAAAAATAAGAAACTGAATAGTATAGTTTGATGATGACTCATGGATGTACCCAAGAACATTCCCTCCAGCATTGTGAACAGCTTGTGCAACCAAACCCATCAACCCAATACTCCCTCCTCCATAAACAAGGTCCAATCTTCTCACCACCTTTCAAAATCAACCAAAAAAAAAAACCTTTAACTAACATAAAAAAAGGAACCAAAAGGAAATAAAAAAAAGGGCTAGGCTTTAGAGAGTCATGTGGGAGATTTTTGAGTGTACCAATTCTTGGGCTAATTCAACAGCAGCATCTGTGTAACATTTCCTCTTACCAGTACTGCTTCCACAAAACACACATACCTTCTTGAATCTTGATTTAACAACTTTCCCTTCCATATCCATTTCCAAAGATTCCTGTTAAGTTCCCTTGGTTGCTTAATACGCAGAAGTGGGCTCACAGAAAGAACGATATGGGTGGGGCAAGCACGCTCCTTTGCTTCACTAAGGACAAAGTAGATGAAACAGGCCCCTATTTATAGACACTCCCAAGTCCAACCAGAAAAATAAACTCTTTTCAATAAAATTACTTTATTTTTTGAGTTTTCGTCGTATGCTGCATTAAACAAAGTAACCCTTAGTAAGAAAAATACTTAAATACTAAAATAATGGAAAAACTAACGAGATTAATGGTAGATGTAGCAAAGATTAAGTAAGGACAAAAAGGCAAAAGAGCCCTGGGGCCAGGACAGAATGGGAAGTGAAGTACGTGCAATAACCATAGAGACCTTAATCAAAACCACGTGTCTCAACATGATGCCAGAAACTTGACGATTTTGTGCAATACTGTACTGCACAAGATCCTCATCCAGGAGAATATTGGAACATGGCTCTAGTAAATATTTCAAAGAAAGGGAAAAGGGTGTGTGGATCAAGAACCAGCGATAGAGGGAAATAGGCTTGAGGTTATGACATGTTTCATGATTGGTTTCTGATGATTGTTATATAAGTTCATCATAAATCATTCACCAGAGAGAGCTACGATTGCAGGCGCCATGCCATGGTTTTTTTCATTCCCAAGGAGCCACAAAAGCCGATTTTGCTGCTACCAGCATTTAATTTTTCCAGCAATGTTCTCCCTTGCAAGTAAACTCTAAGCTCTTTCAGGGAAAAAGGTTCAGGGCTTCAGGATTATCAGAACCAGCTTCCATTACCGTATTAATGCAAAAGACCCCTTACAGAAACGAAGGGTTACAATCTACAAATTCTTCTTACACAAAAAAGAACTTCTCAAACAGAAGAAGTTAATATATCAACGAGAGTAGCACCATAAATAACACTGCATTAATTTGGGTGCAAGGGTTACATCATATCCTTAAATCATCATCATGATTTGCTACTTTCACCATGTGGAAATTAGAATGGAAGCTTTTGCATTTGGCTAGCTCACTTAACATCCGTTGGGCATTTACCATGTATCAGTACAGGTTAATAAAGTTTCTTGTTTTAAATTGCCACGAGTATGACAAATCAGAGATTTGACTCCACAACACAGGTTTGCTATTTCATTATCAGCAACGGGTTTGGCTTTTCCCTACATTTGTCAGCTTCAACTTTCACACTTGCTACTTAACCAGTTGAGTTATCCCCAACATCCACTACAGTTTTGTTGCTTGTCTACACTTTCCCAGAGAAGTAACCAGCCGTCCAGGGTCCCACAGCTAAAGTGGTGGATGCCAGTCTGCCAGACAAAGACAAACCCTGGCCTCTTTAGGCTTTAACCTCAAAGTAAACATGCATCATGCGTATGGTTGGGAACATGGGAAAAGAACTGAAGAGAGTTACAATCTAACTATTGTTATGGCTATTGTTGGGAAATTGGTAATCGAAAGAACCCTCACAATCCCTGACGTTGGGGTCATGGAGGAGGTGATAGCAGCCTTGAATTTGCAGGTGAAAACTCACACGGCATTGCAGTAGCTGAAGGGAGGTACAAGTGGGAATTGGCCAGTTGGGAGAAGAGAGAGAGTTTTGGTCTGAGTCCTGAGCTTAGTTTAGGGTCATTCATATCGGAGGTGGTTATGGCTAATCTTAGGCTCCTTGCATAGCATAGGCCATTAGCCATAGCCCTTAGGCCTCTTCTCTTCTCTTCTCTTCTCTTCTCTTCTCTTCTCATCTCATCTAGTACGTTCCTAATTAATGCTTCTGACATTTTCTTCTGCAACCTTAATTACGGGATGTTTTTAGCCACGTATTATCAGAAGCATGTCATCCACTCGTGCCATTAATCCCATGAGCTGCTTCTTTTCCTATTATTAGCATTAATTGAATCATTATTACAATTTTTTTTCTTTGTCCTACTGATTCTTCTTTTCCTTCAATTAGCATAATTAACAGTAGGAACTTCTATGAACTTAGCAAAAGAAAATAACCACAAATATTCTTGCATAAAATTAGAATACAGTGAAAAAATAATCCTTGATTTACATCAAAATCACATACATATATATCTTTTTTAAATCTCTCTATATAAAAATTTTATATGTTAAAATTTTTATTATTATATTTAATTAGGGGGTAAAAAAATGAGGGATAAAAGCCAAGGCAAAGTGGGGTGTGTGCAATCAAAATGGGAAACGGCTGTGTGGTGAAAGGTCTAAATGCAAGAAAGAGTTCTTAAATTTGAAAGGCCGCGGCGCAATGATTGTTCTGCGCCGTCTCTATGTTTGCATATATACTTCTCCGCACTTTCCCCACTGAGGCTGTGGTTGTTGAATTTAATTAATGGCCACTAGTGTTTTTATTCTCTTCTATTTTGTCATTTATTTTCACCTTTACTCTCCTGTGCTGTAATCATATTCGAAAATCAAATGATTTATAGAATTTAAGACTTAATCTAATTAATTCGTAGAATTTTTTTAAAATATTTATTTAAAATAAATTTCAAATTTATGTTTTAATTTTAATTTTATTTTTATTTTTTTACAATCCAACTAATAATAACCTTTTAATAAAAAATATTTATTATAATATTAATATTGTTTATAAAATCTAAAAAAATTATTGACTAATTAAACTAATGATTTCACCAATAAAAATCAAATATTAATAATTGCATTCTCTTTTCAACAAACGTTAATTGTAAAAAAAAAAAAATCAAAATTAATCCTGATCATAGGAGCCGGCTGCTAGACTTTCAGAGACTTTCCAAGCTTCCATGGGATTACAGCCCCTTGAGAAAATCACCCGCGGAGGCTGCGATGTGCTTCTTGTCTTCTGGATTGGGAATCAATTATTGTGGACTTTCTGGCCTAAACTTGCTACTAATAAGTAATTAAATTGGACGAAGAGATCAACCCGTCATACTCTTCTTATTGAGTCTAAAACAGCTGGGCTAGTTACCTCTTCACCGATGTGTCTCAATCACTTTCTTTCAAATTTTTATTTAAATTTAAAAGATTTTTTATAAAAAAAATGAAATCTGAAACTAAGAAAAAAATTACGATTTATTTCGCAAGTCAATTAAATATTATTTTTAAAAATACTTATATGAACAATTTAAATAAAAAATAATTATTCATTACATCTTTAGCAGAGTTTTTTTATTCTATAAATTTTGTTAGAATAATGATATATATTTTATTTTATAATATTTTTAAAAAATATGTACTATAATTTTAATTTCATTTGAGTTAAAAAATTTTACTGACTATATATTAAATATTATTCTTTAAAAAAAATTTACAGATTTAAATTTAAAAGGTTTTAACAAAACCATCAAGGTTGACATTACTCATCTTGGACGGTCGAATCTTGAACTGATATCATGAACTTCGTGTTCCACATGAAATGATGATATCATGAACTTGGTGTTCCACATGAAATGATGTCGTAAAGATTCAGGGCAATGCTGTGCTATATTCTAAAGCATAAAGACTGGAATTTAGAAACATCTTTTCTCTTCTTTCACCGTTGGACGAATTAAGTTCTTTCCTTGCCTCTAAGACTTGCTTATATTCACAGGCCACAGTTTACACGTTTTCTAGCTAGACAGTGTAGTTCATATATGTACCAATATCTTTCCCAAAGGAGCAAGCGAAGGATTAATTTATCTTGTGGAATAATTTTTTTTTACTTTCTACTAACTTCAATTCCAGGAATTCTTGCACTAATTGTTGTTTTCCAAAATACTCTACGTTTTGATCAGTCAAATCTTCCCCAAGTTCAATTGATTAAGCAGCAGCAGTACTGATGCTATTTGCAAGTAAGTATTATTACTATACCATCCTGATTTCTCTGATAATTAAGATTCAAACTAGTTATGAACACAAGTTAATTAGCTTACTGATTTCTCTGAATTTGATTTCCTTAGAATATTTTCTTTGATCTCTATCAGAGTAATCTAGCCGCTTGTTTATTACTCAAACATGCTTCTATGTAAAACCTAATATATAAATGAGGATGGGGTAATTGGGTGTGTTCTTTTTGTTCCATTAATGGGTAGGGAGTGCAGACCAAAGTGCCAAACAAAGATAGTGAAATTACTCTCTTTTGCCGCATTGATCGTTAGAATGGTAAATGGGCACCCTATGATCGAATATTTTGTACTATTTGATGAGAGTAAGATTAAGATATCTAATAGATAAATTTGAGTAGTAATTTTAAGTTTTATTATCAATCAAGAGTTTGAAAAATGATATTAGTATATTCATTATCTGAATCTAATTATAAAATAATAATTTTTAAAAATTATTTATTATACATTTTTATTTATAAACTTCTTTAGTATTATGATAATTAAATTAATTAATTAAGTACTTTAATTATGATTTTAACATTAATTTATTTTTATGAGTTAGTTTAAACTTATTAATTTAATTTTTTAATAATATACATGAAAATTGATTATTTCATCTCATTATGTATAGTTCAAATTCAATCCTTATGTACAAAAAACTTTATATTCAAGCATTTTTTTCAATACTAATTTTTTGTCTAAAACGATCGGGTATTGTGGTAAAGATATTTTTAGTTCTAGAACTATGCGAAAAGGGTTACTTTAGTTTTTTAATTTATTTGAATTATTTTATTTTTTATTTTTTAATTTAAGTCATTTTGATCTGATCTTATAAAAAAATGAAATCATTAGGTGTGTCATGTGACATGTCATATAACAGTTGTTTATCATTTTATAATGCAATAAAAGATACTTCATATTTAATTTGAAACTTTTATCTTATACTCAAGACTTATACCTAATTATGTAGATTAATACATATTCTCACCTTTAAAATTTTAAAAATTCTATAAAAGTTTAGAACCTTAGCACTTACATCCTCCTTTCCTCAAAACTATAAACCTTTATTATAAAAAAAATATAATCCTCCTCATAAGAGAGGGCTGCTAGACTTTCCAATATAAATGATGCAATAAATATAAGATTCAAACCCTACTTTTCCTCAAAGCTTCCATGGGATTAAATTAAAGCTAATTGAAAAAAAAAATAAAGTCACCTGCCAAGGCTGCGATGTGCTTCTTGTCTTCTGGATTGGGAATCAATTATTATGGACTTTAAGGCCTAAACTTGCTACTAATAAGTAATTATAAGTAATTAAGTTGGATGAAGGGATCAACCAGCCATATGCTTCTTATCCACCAACGTTTCTGACTCCCTTTCTTTCAATTTTCTTTTGGAATTAAAATTTAAAGGCTAAAATATTGAAAAAGTCTTTGAACTTTTTCACTTCATTTAAATGAATTCTTTAATTTTAATTTGTAACTAAATAAACTTTTAAATTTTAATTTATACCTAAATGAACTCTTAACACAAATAAATCTTTTATAAATTCGAATGGTTTTAAAACCTAATTAATTGCATAAAGAAAGAGTTGGTTATGTATATAATATTTTATTTAACTTTTAATTATTTATATTATAGATGATATATTTTTAAAACAAGTTGATTAATTTAATCGATTCGATTTATAATTTTAGACACTATCTCACTAACTTAATTGAATAAACAGACTTATAAAATTAAGTTAAATTCAAAATTAATTTAACCAAACCGAATTAATCGAATTTTAATGAGTTAAATTTATTTAAATCGACTTTCATTCATCTATGATATTTTATTTGAAATAAAGATTTATTTGAATATAAATCAAAGAATAAGAGTTTATATGGGTACAACAAATATATAAGGACTTATTTAATAAAAGTGTTATAGTTCAAGGATTTATTTAAAAGATATTTTATATAAAAACTTGAAAGTAAAAAAAGTATTAAAATTTAAATTCTAAATCTATAGGATTTTATTTCTTAAAAATGATTATATGATCAATTTAAAATGAACTCCAGATTTAAATTTAAGAGTTTTTTTTTTTTTTTTTAATAAATAAGCTATCGAGGTTATATTACTCTTCTTGGACTGTCAATTTCCTACTACTTGCTTGATTCCCTGATCTCCCGAGCTTTTACACACGATACTAGACATCTCAATTGATTTTTTTTTTTTTTTTAATTTAACCATTTCACCTCTAAAGTGGGAAGCAAATATTTACTGAAATCTCCTTATATATATATATATATATATATATATATATATAATTTGGTAAACAAACAAGGCCTAGGGGCAATCAAGTCCTAAAACAAGATGATATCATGAATTTCCTGTTCCACATGAAATGATGTCGCAAATGGTGAGAGAGTAAGGATAATGTGCTCTGCTATATTTTATAGCGGAAAGAAAGACTGGAATTTAGAAACATCTTTTTCTCTTCTTTCAGTGTTAGAAGGGGAAATTCTTTTCTTTGTCTGTAGGACTTGCTTATATTCGCAGGCCACAGTTTACTAGCTAGCCTTTATAGTTAATATATGTATCAATATCTTTCCCAAAGCGGCAAGCAAAGGATTAATTAATCTCATAGTATTTTCCTTTCTACAAACTTCAATTCCATGAAATTTTGCACTAGCTACTTGTTGTTTTCTAAAATATTATATGTTTTGATCAGCCAAATCTTCCCCAAGTTCAATTCATTAAGCTTCTCTACTTGAGCAGTTTCGTTGCAAAGCAGCAGCAGTACTGATGCTATTTGCAAGTAAGTATTATTTCTATATCATCCTGATTTTTCTGATAATTAAGATTCAAACTAGTCACGAGGACAATTTCATAACTGATTTCTCTGATAATTGATTTCCTTATAACATTTGCTTTGATCTCTATCAGAGTAACCTAGCCACTTGTTTGTTACTCAAACATGCATGCTTCTATGTAATGAGGGTATTAGTTTTGAGTAATGAGGATTGAGAATGTGAATGATCACCAAAATTTTGTTTTTTTTTTTGGGGGGGTTTATTATTTTTTTAATTTTTTCAGTTGCGATCTCTCTACTCTATGTTGAGATCAAGGATTCAGTCTTGAAGAAACTATTCGCAGAAATTGTGAAAAAATTTTGGAGTGAATGGGAGCTTCGTGTTATGGTTATTGTGAGTCTTATTCTACAGCTTCTTCTCGACTATTTTGGGAGGAAACGAAAGAATTACACAGGAAAATATGTACCGGCCATTGCAATCAGTGCCTGGTTATTTTATCTCTCAGCAGATTGGATGGCAACCCTTGTGTTGAGTACCCTTCTTCGGGGCAGTACTGAATTGGAAAATGGACTGATCATATTCTGGACGCCTTTTCTTCTATGGCATCTGGGCAGTCCAAGCAATATTACTGCTTACTCCTTGGAAGACAATGAGCTGTGGTTAAGACACTTTCTTGGGATGGTCTTCCAAATCGGAGAGGCAATCTACATCTATGTCAGGTTCCGATCCAACACAGAACTGAATGCCATGGGTATTCCATTATTCTTTGCAGGAGTTATCAAGTATGTGGAAAGGATATGGGCTCTCAGATGTGCATGTCCAAAACAGCTCATAAAATTCTTTTATGAAAGCTCGACTTCTAAAAATCCAGAAAACATTCTTGATAACATGAAAGAAATGACCAGAACAGGCCTTTTTGATCTTTCAAAGAAGAGAAGTTTTATTGAAGATTCAAGAATTACGTCGGAGGTAAAATTTCTTCGGGAGGCATATTCATCATTTGATGTTCTCAAGCCTCTCTTTGTAGACCTCCCATTTCAGATTTCTCAAGAGCTCCATGATGAAAAGGTCTACCTGCAATCTAGGACTGCGGAAGAGGCCTTCATCTTTGTGGAGATTGAACTTGGATTCCTTTATGATTTGCACTACACCAAGAATCCCATACAACATAGACAATATCGTTTGAGCCTAATTCTTCGCAGCATCTGCTTTTTCTCCCTTGTTTCAGTATTCATTGCTTTCTCAGCTCGCCTTCATAAGGTCGAGCATACCCCAGTTGACACTGCCGTGACCTACTTGCTGTTATCAGGGGCTCTTTATCTGGAGATCTATTCATTTTTCGTGCATTTTGGATCTAAGTGGACAATGTTGAGGTATGCCATTCCTAAAAACAAGCTGCAGAAATTGTACCAGCGGCTTGTTCAGTACAGGTCACGTTCGATTAAATCAAGGTGGGGAATAAGACAAATGGCACAACATGATCTGATAGATTATTATGTCAAAGCCAAGGCAAACCGATTTACTCCTTTCGTAAAGTTCCTCGACACTGCCGACCTTTTGCAGAGGTTCGGGCATTCCAAGTGGAAGCCAGTAGATACTGAATTGAAGAAATTCATTCATGATCACCTAAAAGAGAATCGTTCCAAGTACAGAAAGAAAGACTTTAAACTCCAGTATCTGGACGAGTTGTTTGCTGAGAAAGGTGATAATGTCATCAAAGAGAAAGGTCTTCCTCTTGAAGATGGATATTGGAAAATGGAGTCGACAGATTTTACCCGTCGCATCTTTGTTTGGCACATTGCCACCGCACTTGTTTACTACGATGATCGTCACAAGCATCGAAGAGGTGCGTGCGGTTCAGTTCTTCGAATTGGCAAGTCTTTGTCTGATTATATGATGTATCTGGTATTGGTGCGACCCTCAATGCTGCCTAATGGGTTCAGTGACATGGTAAACAAAGAAACTTACCTCCAATCCCAGAGGTTTTCTCCTCAGAAAAAGTTGAATGTGTCAATGGAGGAATTTATTGCTGGCCTACTACAATTGCCCATGGATTCTTTTAAATCATTAGAAACTGGAGCGCTATTCGACGGGGTCAAGTTTGCCCAGCAATTACAAAGTTTGGTGACTGATTCAAGGTGGGATCACGAGGAGAAGTGGACAATGATCAGTAAGGTATGGATGAAGATGATGGTTTATGCTGCTAGTCGTTGCACATGGGAGGAGCATGCTCAGCAATTGAAGCATGGTGGAGAGCTGCTCACCCACGTTTCTCTCCTCATGGCACAACTTGGTTTAAGTACTCAAGTCCACAGGCTAGAAATATCTCCTGATGATCACTGTGCCCGATTCTCATTTACTGACTTCTAAGTTCGAGCATTTCAACTGCTTAATACTTTTTCTGTCTTTTTTTTCTTCTTTTTTCACATCATCACCGTAATTTGTGGCATTTCTTTTCATCCAAAAACTGAAATAACACCTCAAGAAAATTAAAAATAATTAAAGAATGTTGCACTCCTAAAAACTAACTTGTTACTTAATTACATTAGATTTCGATGTGTGATGATCAAATGATAAATATTTATTTTAATAAATTTATTAATGATTTTGATAATAAATAGTGGAGTTACTCTCTTTTGCAAGCTTGATCATTGATGAGTAGCGTGATAATCCTGTTTTTCACTTACTATATGTCTCGATTGAGATTGAAAGGCAGATTCTTCAGCTTTTTTTTTTTTGTAATCAAATTCTTCATCAATTAAACCTTCCTCTGTTTTCCCTTTTCAAAAACGATTAGTTTTTGAAATATATTGTATGATTTTAATTTTTATTATGTTTTCTTAAACACCATATTTGAATCTGGTACATTGATTCATTTCTCTAATATCAATTTAAGTATTGATTCTCTTCCCATGCTAGGTAAATCAATGTAAAAGTTTGTGTGAAATTTGTGGCTAATAGACATTGTCATGAGTTCAAGCAGTTTTCAAAGAGACACTATAGTCAATTTAAACTTTTAATGGTTGAAATTTGTATTTTCAAGTTTGAATTTTGGAAAGAACACAAAAGGGTTTATGAGATGAAAACGATAATTTCATCTCATTATTTATATTCAACCATTTTTTTAGCTACTAAATTGTTGTCTAAGTTACAATATGGCATTGTCTTAAAGATATTTTTAGTTATTGAATTATATGTGTGAAAAGGATTATTGTGATCTTTTAATTTATTTGAATCATTTTGATTCTTTTTCAATTTTTAATTTGAGTTAATTTGATCCAATTTTAATAGAAAAAAAGAAATCCTTATATGTATAACGTGGCAGTTAAATTGTGTATTATTTTATTATGTAATAAAAAATCTCAAAATTTACTCGAAATTTTTTATTTATCTTTAAGAATTATACTTGCTTATGAGACCTTAATTCAATGGGAGAGAATTTAAGGTCTTAAATTTAAATTGCATCATATGTAAACTTAAGTTTAACGTAGTTATTTATTAGTTTAGTTCTTATATTTATTTATTAATTTACTTAGTTTTAGTAATATAATTTTTATAATTATCAGTTAAAAAAATATTATATACGGATTATAATTGTAATTTTTAATAAAAAAATAATATTAAACAAATTATATCTAATTATGTATATTAATACAAGAATAATTTTTTTTCGCGTTTAAAGTTTAAGAACTTTAAAAAATAAGTTTCAAATGTCAACACTTCATTCTCCCTTCCTCAAAACTATAAACCTCTATTATAAAATAATGATAATAATAATAAAGATTAATCCTAGTTATAAGAGCCGACTGCTAGAGTTAGACTTTCCAATTTAAATGATGCAATAAATTATAAGATTCCGACCCAACTTTTCCTCCAAGCTTCCAGGGACCAAAGACTCCTGTGTAAACAAAAATCAAATTAAATTCACCAGCCAAGGCTGCCACGTGCCTCTTGTCTTCTGGACTGGTAATCACTTATTATGGACTTTCATTCCGGCCTAAACTTGCTATTACGTAATTAAGCCGGATGAAAGGATCAAACCAGTCATATGCTTCCTATTGGGTCTAAAACAGCTGGCTATCTAACTATCCATAAATGGTTCTCTCAATCACTTTCCTTCAATTCTTTTTTTTTTTTTGAATTAAAATTTAAAAGATTTTATATAAAAAAAACTTTTAAAAATATTATAAGTATTAAGATTTAAATTTCAAATATCTTAAAAATAATTAAGTAAACTATTTAACTAATTAAAACTCCTGAACCAAATTCAAAAGATTTTATAAAACTATCATGGTGTATGTTACTCATTTTGGATTGCTACGACTACTTTGCTTGATCCCCCAATTCTCTCTCTCTCGAGCTTTTACATACAGTAGAGATCTGAATTGAAGGTTTCTTTTTTCCCTTACTATTTCACCCCCAAAGGGGGAAGCAAATATATACAGAAAGCTCCTTTTTTATTTGGCAAACATACAAGGCCAAGGAGCAACCTAGTCCCAAAACAAGATGATATCATGTACTTCGTGTTTCACATGAAATGATGTCGCAAATGGTGACAGATCAGGGCAATGCTTTGCTATATTCCAAAGCAGAAAGACTGAAATATTTTAGTAACATCTTTTTTCTTCTTTCACTGTTAGGGGGAAGTTCTTTCCTTTGCCTGTACGACTTGCTTATATTCACAGGCCACATGCAGTTTACACGTTCTCTAGCTACCTTTTATAGTTAATACATGTATCAATATCTTTCCCAAAGTAGCAAGCAAAGGATTAATTCATCTTCTAGGATATTTTCCTTGCCTTCTGCTAACTTCAAATCCACGAAATTTTGCACTGGTTGTTTTCTAAAATAACTACTGCCATATGTTTGGATCAGTCAAATCTTCCCCAACTTCGATTGATTAAGCTTCTCTATTTGAGCTGTCCAGAGTTGGAGGCCGCTTGCATTGGACCAGTTATTGGTTAATTGATTATTTCATTGCAAAGAAGCAGCAGTACCATGCTTTTTGCAAGTAAGTATTATTACTATATCAACCTGATTTCTTTGATGGTTAAGATTAAAACTAGTCATGAAGGCGAGTTCATAATGGATTTCTCTTAAAATCGATTTCCTTGGAACATTTTCTTTGATCTCTATATTGGAGAAGATTCTAGTAATCAAGAGAACTAACAATTTATTAGACTATGTGAATAATAATTAATTATAATTCCTCTCTCTCAGTATTATTTTTTATATATTATCTAACTCTTTATTAGAATTTGAACTTTAGTTTAATGGTAAAGTTTATTTCATAGAAAAACGTAGAAGACTCTTCAAATATCATAATATAAGAGTTTTGTGTACTTGATTAATTTTTTTTTCTACACCAGTTATATACGCAGAGATTTATATTAACAATGAAGTACTTTGATTTTTTTTTTTTTAGATATAGGTTCTCAAGATCGAGCCTTTTTTTTTTCTTTTTTACTTTATCATTATTTTTCATTCACAAATTATTATTATTATTATTAGAAATTGAACACTCTATTGGGTGTAACCCTAATATATGTAAAACGGCCACTTGTTTATTACTCAAACAAGCTTCTATGTAAAACCTAATATATAAGAGGGTATATTTTGAGAAATGAGGATTGAGGATGTGAATGTATGCTCACCAAAATTTTTTATATTATTGTTACTTTTTTTTTAATTTTTTTTTTCAGTTGCCGTTTCTCTACTTTATGTTGAGATCAAGGACTCAGTCTTGAGGAGGATTTTCGCAGAAGTTGTGAAACAATTTTGGAGTGAATGGGAGCTTCGTACGATGGTTATTTTGAGTCTTATTCTACAGCTTCTTCTCGTCTATTTTGGGAGGAAGCGAAAGCATTACACAGGAGGATGCGTACCAGCCATTGCAATCAGTGCGTGGTTATTTTATCTCTCGGCAGATTGGATGGCGACCCTTGTGCTGAGTACCCTTCTTAGGGGCAGCACTGAATTGGAAAATGGACTGATCGTATTCTGGACGCCTTTTCTTCTATGGCATCTGGGCAGTCCAATCAATATTACAGCTTACTCCTTGGAAGACAATGAGCTGTGGTTAAGACATTTTCTTGGGATGGTTTTCCAAATCGGAGAGGCAATCTACATCTATGTCAGGTTTCGATCCAACACTGAACTCAATGCTATGGCTATTCCATTATTCATTGCTGGAGTTATCAAGTATGCAGAAAGGATATGGGCTCTCAGATGTGCAAGTTCAAAACAGCTCATAAAATTCTTTTACGCAAGCGTGACTTCTAAAAATCCAGAAGACAATGTTCTTAACATGAAAGAAATGACCAGAACAGGCCTTTTTGATCTTTCAAAGAAGAGAAATTTTACAGGAGATCCGAGAATTACATTGGAGGTAAAGTTTCTTCGGGAGGCATATTCATCATTTGATATTTTCAAGCCTCTCTTTTTAGACCTCCCATTTAGGATTTCTCCAGAACTTCATGATGAAATGGTCTACCTGGAATCTAAGACTACTGCGGAAGAGGCTTTCAACTTCGTGGGGATTGAACTTGGATTGCTTTATGATTTGCTCTACACCAAGAATCCCATACAACATAGACAACATCTTTTGAGCCTAATTCTTCGCAGCATCTGCTTTTTCTCTCTTGTTTCTGTACTGATTGCTTTCTCAGCTAGCCTCCATAAGATCCAGCATACCACCGTAGACACTGCCATAACCTACTTGTTGTTGTTAGGGGCTTTTTATCTGGAGTTCTTTTCATTTTTTAAGCACTGTCAGTCTAAGTGGACAATGTTGCAGTACGCCACTCCTCAAAACAATCTACAACAATTGTACCTTTGTCTTGTTCATTACAGGTTACGATCGATTAAGTCATGGAAAGGAATAAGAAAAATGGCACAACATGATCTGCTAGATTATTACTTCAAAGCCAAGGCAAGTAAGTTTACTCCGGTCATAAAGCTCATCGACACTGCCAACCTTTTGCAGAGGTTTTGGCATTCCACCTGGAAGCCAGTAAACACTGACTTGAAGGACTTCATCTATTGTCACCTAAAAGAAAAGCGTTCCAAGTACGAAAAGAGGGGCTTTAAACTCAAGTATCTGGAGAAGTTGTTAGCGGAGAAAGGTGATAAAATCTTCGAAGAGAAAGGTTTTTCTCTTGAAGATGGGGATTGGAATATGGAATCCACAGATTTTACCCGTCGCATCTTTGTTTGGCACATTGCCACCGCTCTTGTTTACTACGATGATCTTCACCAGCATCGAAGTGGTGCATGCCATTCAGTTCTCCGAATTGGCAAGTCTTTGTCTGATTACATGATGTATCTGGTATTGGTGCGACCATCAATGCTGCCTAATGGATTCAGTGACATGGTAAACAAAGAAACTTACCACCAATTCCATAGCTTTTCTCCTCAGACGACCAAAAACATGAAAGTGTCCATGGAGGATTTTATTGCTGGCCTACTACAATTGCCCATGGATTCTTTTAAATCATCTGAAACTGGTGGAGCGCTACTCGATGGGGTCAAGCTAGCCCAGCAATTACAAAGTTTGGTAAGAGATATTGATCTAAGGTGGGATGATGAGGAGAAGTGGAAAATGATCAGCGAAATATGGATGGAGATGATTGTTTATGCTGCTAGTCGTTGCACGTGGCAGGACCATGCGCAGCAATTGAGGCATGGTGGAGAGCTGCTCACCCACGTTTCTCTTCTCATGGCACATCTTGGTTTAAGCACTCATGTCCACGTACTAGAAATATCTTTCTAAGAGCATTTGACGTGGTTAATACTTCTTCTTTGTCTATTTTTTTCCTTCCTTATTAAATATTAATCTACTTTGTAGCATTTCTTCTTCTCCGAAAACCCATAAAACACCTTTGGAAAGATAATAATATTTAAATAATCAAAATTTAATTTAATAATTATTACTTTTCTTTAAATAAGAATAAATTCAAAGTTTGATTCATCTTTTCCTTTCCTCCTTCTCTTATATCTCTTTATGAAAAAATGTTTAAAGTTGTTGCACTTGTAAAATCATAGCGTTAGATAATTGCATTTTGGATTTTAACATGAAAAAATTAAGAAATAAATATTTATTTTAATAAATTTTATTAATGATTTTGAGCATTAATTTATTAATGATTTAGAAAATTAATGATTTTAATGAAAAATGTAAAATGGTATTCATGTAATCTTATTTTTGTTCAATTATTCCGTCTTTGAAAAGTCCATTTGGATGGGTCTCACTTTTGGAATTAGGCCTTCCTCTGCGAGTATGTTGATGGGTAATTAGGCGTGTTCTTTTTGTTCCATTAATGGGTAAGGAGTGCGGAGTGCCAAACAAAGATAGTGGAATTACTCTCTTTTGCCGCTTTGATAATTGGAATGTAAATAGGGAACATGTAGACGGGTACTTTGTAATATATTACTTGATTAAATAAAATTAAAGTATTTAATAGTCAAGTTTAAATAATATTTGTGTTGAGGATAAAAATATTCAAAATATTTAGTCCAATTAAAAATTATCACGTGACATGAGGAATTTCACATATTTTATTCGTCATATATTTTAAATTACACAAGTCTTAGATAAGACAAAAAAAGACATTTGATCCAAAGATATATGCGTAATTACAGGTAGAATAAATTCCTATAAATAGGAGTCATGTATTACTCAAAAACAAAAGTCTCTATTTTCTCTAAAAAATTCTGTCAAATTCTCTTCTGACTTAAGTATCAGAGTGCTTACGCTGGGAGTAACATCTGCGTCCCTCTGATCATTCTTTTTTTTACAGAGCCTCTGGTAACACGTGGCACGGAGATCGAAGTGAGGACGTCAGCAACACATCATCATTCTGTTTGGTAACAACAATTTGGATAATAATTTTAAGATTTACTATCCATCTTGAGTTCGGATAATAATCTTAGAATACTTACTATCATAATTTAATTATAAAAATTATAGTTTTAAAAATTATTTTATACATCTTTATTTATAATTTTTTATTATTAATATATTTAATTAAATTAATTGATTAAGTATTTTTAATCATGATATTAACATTAATTTATTTTTATGAGTTTCCTTAGAACATTTTCTTTGATCTCTAGGATAACCTAGCCACTTGTTTAAACGTTGTTAAGTTTGCACCAATTTTTAATCAGACAAACATACTTCTATATAAAACCTAATAAGAGGGTATGAGTTTTGAGTAAAGAGGTTTGAGGATGTGAATGCATGATAATCAATTTTTTTAAAAAAAAAAAATTTCAGTTGCCATCTCTCTACTCTATGTTGAGATCAAGGACACAGCCTTGAGGAAGATATTCGCAGAAGTTGTGAAACAATTTTGGAGTGAATGGGAGCTTGGTTTGATGGTTATTGTGAGTCTTGTTCTACAGTATCTTCTCGTCTATTTGGGGAGGAAACGAAAGAATTACATAGGAAAATGCGTAACAGCCAAGTGGAAGCCTGTAGCTACTGACTTGAAGGAATTCATATATTTTCACCTAAAAGAGAAGCGTTCCAAGTATAAAAGGGAACGCTTTAAACTCGAGTATTTGGACACGTTGTTAGCTGAGAAAGGTGATAATATCATCAAAGAGAGGTTTTTCTCTTGAAGATGGGCATTGGAAAATGGAATCGACAGATTTTACACGTCGCATCTTTGTTTGGCACATTGCCACCGCACTTGTTTACTACGATGATCTTCACAAGCATCGAAGAGGTGCATGCGGTTCAATTCTCAGAATTAGCAAGTCTTTGTCCGATTACATGATGTATCTGGTATTGGTGCGACCCTCAATGCTGCCTAATGGGTTCAGTGACATGGTAAACAAAGAAACTTGCCAAGCAATTACAAAATCTGGTGACTGAATCAAGGAGGGATGACGAGGAGAAGTGGACAATTATCAGGATGGAGATGATGGTTTATGCTGCTAGTCGTTGCACATGGGAGGAGCATGCTCAGCAATTGAAGCACGGTGGAGAGCTGCTCAACCACGTTTCTCTTCTTATGGCACATCTTGGTTTAAGTACTCAACTCCACAGACTAGAAAAATCTCCTGATGATCGCTTTGACGGATTGTCACTTCCTGACTTCTAATTCCGAGCATTTGACCTGCTTAATACTTATTCTTTGTCATTTTTTTTTCCTTTGAAAATCATCAATGTAATTTGTGGCATTTGTTTTTCTCCAAAAACTGAAATAACTAACAGCTTTCGTTAAATACTAATAATGATTAAAGATTGTTGTGCTTGTAAAATTTGTTATTCAATTACATATGTATTTCAATGCGTGATAATTAAATTGTAAATATTTATTTTAATAAATTTATTAATTATTCTGATAATAAATAACATAATTTAATATAAAAATGTTAATGTAAAATGACTGTTTTATATAATCCTTTTTTTCTTGTTTTGTTCCTTTCTTCTACGAGCATGCTGATGGGGTAACTAGGCGTCAGAGATTTAAATTGCGGTTATGATCACGTTTTTGGCTGCGTTGCGTTTATCGCGGTTTTGGATATAACGAAAATTATTGCGATGATAACGATTATTGCAGTCGTGATTTTTTTTAATATCGCACAACTTTTTTAACAGACGATAGCGGTAATAACGGTCGATAGCGACAATAACATGTCACGCCCCGAAAATGCGGAAAATAGGGCTAATTTAAAACTTTTTACTCGTTAATTCACAAATAAAGAGTGCATTCCTGTGCAGTGTCATACATCATCATAATTATCATGCCTCAGGATCTCATCATGATATAATGAATATTGTATTATACCCATTACTCGATTACAAGTCAATTAATCCTAATACATCCCATTTAATGTCATACATCAAGTGTCTGCAAATACATTAATAGTCTGGGTACATGAAAAGATAAATATACCTCGAAGTACAAATTATATAGCCTGGAGCTCGAATCTTCCACTAGCCACTACTCCGTACGTCGCAGGGAAGTCCTTATTCACTTGAAGAACTCTGGGGGGAAAGAAAAACAGGGTGAGCTTCTAAATCGCTCAATAAGGGGGCAGGGGACTCGTTTCATAAACCAAAATGCACATCACAAAGCATTTATTTGTATGTGAAACTCATTTGAAAACCATAGCATGAAAATACTCAAAATGACACTCTCATGTGTCAAGTCATGTGAAAACATGAAGTAAAAAGGCTCACTCTAGAGCAAAACAAAGCATGTGAAAATACGCGTTAAACGCTTTCTCAAATAACGTGGCATAGCCACTGGTTTAAAATCACATGTGGCATAGCCACAATTCACACGTGGCAAAGCCACTGAATTATTTTCTCACGTGGCATAGCCACAATACACACGTGGCAAAGCCACTGATTTAGTTCTCACGTGGCATAGCCACAGAATAGGGTTTCTCAACGTGGCACTGCCACCAATGGGGTTTCTCAACGTGGCACAGCCACCGATGGGGTATACGTGGCACAGCCACCAATGAGTTTTCTCAACGTGGCACAGCCACCAATGGGGTATACGTGGCACAGCCACCGATGGGTTTTCTCAACGTGGCACAGCCACCAATGGGGTTTCTCAACGTGGCACAGCCACCAATGGGGTATAACGTGGCACAGCCACCAATGGGGTATACGTGGCACAGCCACCGATGGGGTATAACGTGGCACAGCCACCAATGGGGTATACGTGGCACAGCCACCGATGGGGTATAACGTGGCACAGCCACCAATGGGGTATACGTGACACAGCCACCGATGGGGTATAACGTGGCACAGCCACCAATGGGGTATACGTGGCACAGCCACCGATGGGGTATCTCAACGTGGCACAGCCACAGAATAGGTTATTCTCACGTTACCAGAACGGAGAAGAAATCGGGCTTACATGCTACCAGAGCAATGCCCGGTGTGTACTCACAACTACACACCCAAGTCTTATCACATAAGACAGGTTTGCCTTCACGTAGAACTCGTAATGGTTTTCTCTCATAAAACTCATTTGAAATCGTTTTGTACTCAACACAAAACGTAGTAAAACCGAGTTCCAACCGGCAAAGTACACGCACACATTTCTCAAATCACAATATTGCCTTAACGTAGAGCCCAGTTATAAACTCATAAAACATTGGGCTCCAACCGGCTATAAAATCGTGTGCAGTTTAAATCTCAACACAAAACACTCAACATGCTTGTTTATAAATCATAAATCATGCTATAACAGTTTACAAATCACATACACAAATGGTTTAGATTTCCCTTACCTCTTTGCACCTCGTATAGTGCAATCGTTTCCCCCGTATCACGGACTAGTCTCGCATTCCACTCTGGAACTCCCGAGCTGTCCAAACGATGTTAAAACATCAATACTCCACATCACATGAGCCTCAATTCTCAAAATCGAGCATAATTGCTCATAACACCTCAATTCTCTTGATTTCTCGTAACTCAACCCTAAACTACAACATCATTTTCAATATCTCGGCGTTCTATATCTCTAAAACCAATTATCTAGGCTAATTCTCCACATTGTCCAATTTCCATTTATAACTCACAATTTCCTAAATTCACCAAAATTCTCAATATACATATCACTCCTACCACATTGAAATTTAATCACTCCCTAGTCATCTTTCAACCATTTCAACACACATTCAACCACCAATAACATCGAAATCAACTCAAGTATCAAGATCAAGATTTAGAAATTACCCAAAGCTTGTGAGATGCACAACTCTCGCCTCGATCCGATTCGTCCTTCGATTTCCAAGTATGTTGTTCTCCCTTTAATGAGGAACAACTTTCCTTCTTACCACAATAGCTGATTCGGTCAGAAATGGGGGATTTGGAGGAGTGAGAAACTAGGTTTTCGGAAAAATGGAGGTTTGAAAGAGAGAGAAAGTAAGATTTCAGGAGAAAACACGGGTCCCTTATATAGACGGGAGGTAGGAGATCGATCTGTCTCATGGGGAGATCGATCTGCGTTTGAATTTTGGGGACGATCTGGGCAATTTTATGCCTAGGAGATCGATCTGTCGAGGGGTGAGATCGATCTCTTTATGGCTTTATGAGATCGATCTGTGCCTTGAGGAGATCGATCTTCTTCCAAACAGAAGCATTTGGAGATCGATCTCTTCCTCATGAGATCGATCTGCCTTCAAACAGATTCATTTGGAGATCGATCTCTTCCTCATGAGATCGATCCCTTCTCAAACAGATTCATAAGGAGATCGATCTCCTCCATTGGAGATCGATCTGCTTCTCAAATTTCCTCCTTCCTTGTCAGTTTTAACTCACCAGATCGATCTCTCCTTCTCCCAGATCGATCTGTCCTCATGCTTCATGCCCATTTTACACACTTAACACATAAGTCTCCAATTATAATTCCCACAATTTACTTAGTTCCATAAATTACACTTCAAATTATTATTACATCAATAAATATGTCTGAAATTCTCAGATCTCACATAACAGTTCTCGATAGCTGTAATAACAGTCGATAGCGGCAATAACGGTTTTCGATAACGGTTATAACGGATCAATTACGGTTATTGTGAGTATGAATTTTTGTAGACTTTGATCATTGATGAGTAACCTGCTGAGTCTATTTTACTCTTACTATGGGATTACGTTAGAGATCGAAAGGCAGATTTCAGCTTCGTTTTCTGTCATGTAAACAAATTCTCCATCAATAAAACCTTCTTTTAATTGTTTTATCTTTTTCAGAAACGATTAACTTTTGAAATATATTGTATGATTTTAACTATTATTACAATTTTTTTGTAATGATCGTGTGGCACTTTGTTTCCGCAGGATTCAAGAGGTGGCTCCCACAATCTCACTCATACGTACTGTCCGCTTTAGCTGCCCCACAGGTCCCTCACGGCTTTATCGAGATAAATACCTCAATTCGCGTCTTGGGTTCGAACCTCTGAGAACACGAATTGGGGTATTTACTTCCATAAAATCGTGAGGGGCCTGAGGGGCTGTCAAAGCGGATAATACGTATGAGTGAGACTGTGAAGACCACTTCTTAAATCCTGCGAGAACAAAATGTCACACGGTCGTTACATTCTGGAACGCCGTCTAGTACATTGGTTCATTACTTTAACATCAATTTAAGTACCCGATTCTCTTCCAATGCTCAGTAAAGCAATGTGTAAAGTCAGAATTTTGTGGCTAATAGACATTCTCATGTTTTCAAGCAGTCTTCAAAGAGACACTACAATTAATTTGAACTTTCTGTTTTGGTATGATATAGTTAATTTAAACTTTGAATGGTTGTATATTCAAATTCCAGTTTTGGAAAGAATACAAAAGGAAAAACGCATTTAGTTCTCCAATTATACAAAGAAAGCTTCTTTTTTTTTTTTTTATCAAAAACGATAAACTACAAAAAAAAAAAAAGAAATTATAATAAAGTATCATATTCATAAAAATCTCTTAAATTAAATAAACAAATTAGTATATAACTTGACTATAAACCTAAAAACACTGAGACCTGAACTAAAATTTCAAGATTTCAAGATTTTTTATTGTTATTAAGTGAATGTCTTATTGAAATAATAAAAAAAAGTTATTTGGATCTTTCCATTTTTATTCGAATTATTTTAACAGTTCTACTCTTATTATATTTAAATGTGAAGATATCCCATTTTTAATTTTACATGGGATTTATATTTACAATTTAATATTAAATTAATTAGAACTTTTGTGTTTATGTTTCAAATTCCAATCCTGCTCTTTGTTTCCACACCACTCCGTTGTTACGTGAAAATCGAACTGTATCCACGCACATCTCAAGCTTTTAGTGGTGATAATTTTTACCTAAATACGCATGTGTATATTATTTTATTTAGTGCAATAAAAGATATCCGAAATTTAATTTGAAACTAATTTTTTTTATTTATCTTAAGAGTTATACTTAACTAATTGTAAGTTGAGTCTCATCAAGTGTGAGATTTGTTTAGTTGGTTATTGTTATTTTCATAGTTTGTTATTATTAATTTATTATTTGTATTTATCACTTTATCAAGTTATCAATTTATGAAATGTAATATGTTGATTATGATTGTAACTTTGAATGAAAATATAATATTCAAAAAAATTATGAACATGATTATAAGATTTATTTATTTCTTTAGTTCTACGAAGTTAACAGCAAAAGTGAAAGAAAGATTAAGGGTGCAATTGTAATCAAATTGAGTTGAATCGTTTCAAAGATTATTCAAGCTTGATTTGTTTATTTTTAAATCAAATTTTAACTCTTTCAATAACGAGTCAAGCCAAATTCGAATATTTTAGTACTCAGTTTGAACGTCTTACAAGCTTAATCGAAGTTTTTAAATATATGTTTTATAATATTCTATTATTAATTTATCAATTTATCTTAATAATATATGATTTAAAAAATAACAAATCGAACATTTCAAATCGAGTTTGAGAAACGTGAATATTTGATTTGGTTGAATTTGAGTTCTAAAACTTAATTTTGATCAAATTTTAACTAAATTTTAATTTTTCGAATCTAATCAAATTTAAATTCAACACCTAATCGTATCGTTCTACTCAATTAAAAAAAATCCAATAGAAGCTCCCTTGTTTTGTGGAAAGGCAATTCCATCATGTAAAATATTAATTTAAGGCGAAATTTTATTTTTTATATTTTAGCACAAAAAGAAATCACATTCTGAAACTAAAATAAAAAATTATAAATAGTAAGATTTAAGTAGGGCACTTGCTAAAACCAATTCTCAAAGCAACTTACTATAAGGGCAGAATCCATCCATGTGAAACGCAGTGGTTTGTAAGGCCTTTTTCTTTTTCTTTTTCTTTTTCTTTTCTTTGGGAATAGGTAAAGTTTCTAGTTCTTAGCTTCATTGCCTTAAACCTGAAAGATTCTGGTGAGTTACACGTTGAAACGTTTTTTTACAGGTTAGAACTACGAACATATATTTCTTCCACTAGAAACCGGTCTTATATTATTTTTCCAAGAGATTGCTTTCTATTTATTGCTTAACTATTATAAATTAACCCACCAGATCAATACTTGCAAGAAGCTTATTTGGTTTTGAGCTAAGCAATAAGTTTATTGGTTCATATCTTGGAAGCATTGTGTGAGAAAGGTTGCAGTGGAGATGATTCTTACAAGTAAGTGCAATATGTTATGTAAATTCAAGTGGAATATTGTGTATTTGTTTTAAATTTTTTAACTCTTCCACTAAGATTAATTCAATTTACTGTTAGTTGAGATTAAGATAATAATTAGTTATATATGTTTATATTATTATATATGCTTATCATTTATGTTTTTAATTATGTTTTCTCAAATCTAAAATATATTCACAAAATTTCTGATTATCAAGTACATTATATATATATATATATATATATATATATATATATATATTACAAAATACGTGGACATAAAATAAAGTAAGTCATGTGAAATTTAAGTGGATAATCTATATTTTTAAATACAAGATAGTTTAAAATATGCTATTTTTTTTTTTAGTTGTATACCAAATAACAATAAGTTATTTAATTTTGAAAAATGTTAAATCTTCAGAAATTAGACTTATACATCCAAGTATTTAAACAAGATTAAAAAAAAAATCTCATAACGTTCTCATTCTTATCCATATATATGCAATCCAATTTTAAAGTTAAATCTCTAATCCTAAGAATTATAAAATCCATATCCAATTTATTTGAATATTTATATAATAAATAATATAATATTTAAATTAGTGATTGAATTTTATACCTTGAGTCTTATACAAATTCAAAAATAATTAATTTTACTCATTAAAAACATTTATTATTTTATCATCATTATCTTTTTGTTACAATATATTTTAGAATTATATTTCATGCAGCCTGCGGTCATTAAGTTATCATGAGGCCTTATTAATTAATAATTTAAGAAGGATAATTATCTTATACATCATTAGTGAAACTTTTTATCCACAAGCTAGGATTAGAATGATTACACATATCCTTTAAAAATATTTAAAAAATAATAACTAAATAAAATAAAACATCTATAATCATCGTAACCCTACTTCTGAAATAAAAAAACTTTACTAGCGGTGTATAGGATAATTATTCATTTAAAAATTTTTTTAAAGAGTTCTTCATTTCAAAATTTATCAATTAATTAGAGGTGTGATGATATAATTCAATAACAACATATAAAATTTTATTCTAACAATGATATATTTTCAAGTTTTTTTTCTTATTTTATATACCATAAATTTTAAATATTTTGATATGTAAATATATGAATATATATATATATATATATATATAAACATAATTAAATAGATAAAATTAGTTCATGTTATTACATACAAATTTCGTGTTTGAAAATCGAAGACAAAAATAAAGTATAAAATTTAATTTTTATTAATAATAAGTACAATTCTCATTTTGTATTTCTTTAAAAAATAATTAATCCTTGATTCAATCTACAGAAAAACTTAAAACTAAAAATAATCGCTTGACGCTTGAACTCGATGCTGCGAAGATTAGTACTTACAAGAAAGAACCAAAAGCTTGTGATTTCTTATTTGCTTGACAAATCTTCTATAAATCAATGAGATTTGATTGGATAGAAATGACTTGGCAATCGTGTTATAGAATTCGGAGAGAACCGTGTTAGCCTTGGGATTTAGAAAGAAGGCTGATAAGGGGTTGGTAAGGTAATCTCTTGAGAGGCTTTTCTAGTTGCTTGGAATTGATCACTATAGTATTTAAGTGATAGGTGTTTAAAAAAGAGTTAATCGTGTTGGATTTTATTTTTTAATTATTTTAATTTAATTAAAAATAATGAATACGATATTTTTTTTATGATAGATTATTTTTTTATCATTAAGTGTTTTTAATAAATTTATTTAAATGAATAAATATTTATTTAATTTAATTATTTTAATATTAATTTTTCAGTGCATGCGTTTTGTACATAATCGCAAGCTAGTTGATAATTAATTACATAAAACAATTTCGAAATTTCAGTTGCTTTGTCTCACATGTACGTGGAGACGAAGAATGTGGTCTGGAAGAAAATATTTACAGAAATTGCAACAAAATTTTGGAGCGAATGGGAGCTTCGCTTGATGGTTATAGTCAGCCTTATTCTCCAGCTTGTTCTCGTCATATCAGGGGATCTTCGACGACGATACACAGGGAAAATGCTGCCTTATGTTGCCATAACTGCATGGTTGGTGTATATGTCGGCGGATTGGGCGGCAACTCTTGTTCTGAGTACCCTTCTTAGGGGCAATGTTAGACTGCAAAATGGTCTCATTGTATTTTGGACGCCCTTCCTTTTGTGGCATCTCGGAAGCCCTCACAATATTACGGCTTATTCTTTGGAAGACTGTCAGCTGTGGAGAAGACACTTTCTTGGCATGGCGTATCAAGTTTTAGCGGCAATTTACATCTACCTTACGTTTCGATCAGACTCTAGCCTCAATTATATGGCTGCTCCGATTTTCATTGCCGGAGTTTTCAAGTATGGAGAGAGGATATGGGCTCTTAGATCTGCAAGTGAGAAGCAGCTCATAAATTCATTGTACGACAGAAAAGCCAGAGGACAAAGAAATATGATCAGAATAGGGCTGTCTGAATCTACAATAAACCGTTGTTTTGAAGGCGAAGACAACGTTTCTGAGCTCAATTTGCTCCGTGAAGCTTATTCATCCTTCATCATTTTCAAGCCTCTCTTTCTTGGCCTCCCGTTTGGTCTTTCCGCAAAATATTTTGATGAAATGGTATACATCAGGTCTAAATCTGCGGATCAAGCCTTCAAATTGGTAGGGACTGAACTGGGATACCTTTACGATTTGCTCTTCACCAAGATGCCCATACGTCACGATCATGAAAAAGTGAGTTCAACTCTTTCTGCCTTCTGCTTTCTGTCTGCTGTGTCTTCGCTGATTGCTTTCTCTGCATTCGTTGATAAGACTGCATATTCGAAACTGGACATAGTCATCACGTTTTTGCTGTTGCTGGGTGCTATTGGTCTCGACATATATTCATTTATAATGCACGCTTTCTCTACATGGGCAATGATCTGGTTGCCCATTCGTCAAAACATGGTAAATAAGGTTTATTCCAAGGTTGTTGCTTGGAGGTCGCGTTTCGTTGAAGCCCGGATGGGAATCAAATCAATGGCGCAACACGATCTAATATTTTATTACGTCAAGGCCAAGACAAATAAGTTCAAGGATGCTGTTATTAGGCTTTTTGACACTGGTGATATTTTACAGAAGTATGGGCATACCGATTGGAAGACTGTTGATTGTGAATTGAAGGAATTCTTCTATTCTCATCTGGTAAAGAAACGCCGGAGGTGGGGGGAGAAAGGTTTCACACATGAAGTTCTCGAGAACTTGTTAAATGGGAAAGTTGAAAATGTGTTGAAGGAACTAGATCTTCATGAGAATCGTGAAATGGAACAGGAGCTAGTAGCAGAATTGGAACCGCAGACAGCAGACTTTACACAACGCATTTTTATTTGGCATTTAGCTACTGGGCTTGTTTACTACGATGATGTAGACAGATTTCGGAAAGGTACGCTGGGTTCTTACCAAATTGCCAAGTCCTTGTCTGATTACATGATGTACCTCGTACTCGTCCGTCCGTTGATGCTGCCTAAAGGTTTCAGTGAAGTGATAAACGAAGAAAACTACAAACAAGCCATCAAATTTTTCCCTACAGAGGACATTTTGAAAATGATGAGAAAAATAGACTTTACTGAAGTCAGGAAGAGATTTACATCGGCGGTGATTCAGCATCAAGGTGATTTTCTGGTGGATAGTGACAGCATGCAAGTGATAAATGAGGCGAGCACGTTCGCCCGGATACTGCAAAGTTTTGTGACAGAGCATCAGTGGGATCACGAACAGAAATGGGAATTGATCAGTGAGGTGTGGATGGAGTTGCTGGTTCATGCTGCTAGCCGTTGTTCTTGGCATGAGCATGCTCAGCAGCTGAGGCATGGTGGAGAGCTGCTTACTCATGTTGCCCTTCTTATGGCTCATCTTGGTTTAACCACTCAGATCCACAAAGATGAAGTACCTGAGGAGGATCAGGCAGGCATGCCTCCAGTCCCAAACTTTTAACACAAAAATGTCAATGTGCCTGATTTCATATGTTGTATTATTTTATTTATTTATTATTTTTTTGAGTAAAAGATTGTAAATATAAAAATAAAAGAAACACGATGCATGAATTTTTTTTTTTTTTAATTTAGTATTGTGCTTGCTATGCACCTGCTCTGTAAATTGTGGCCCAACAAAAATAAAAGCATTCATAACTAAAGAATGCAATTGATACAATTCATCGAATATTAAGATCATTTAATGGATATAATTATAAATTATAATGAAATAAAACTTCATAACTTTAAATATTACATAATAAAAGATCAAAAAATTTTATTTACATTTTTGAGTAAAACTGAAGATTTATTTAGATATTAGGCTTAAAATATAGTGACATAATTCTAATAAAAATATCAATATAATTTTTTATTTTTTAGTTTATTTTTAAACATCATTCTTTCGTATTGCCAGTTCCTGCCTTTTTTTTTTTTCTTCCTTTTCAAATCATCAATGTAATTTAAGACATTTCTTCTTCTCCAAAAACTTAAATAACATAACTTTCGAAATAATAATAATAAAAAATTTGTTGTACTCATAAAATCAATGAGAATACTTTCTTTGTTAGAACGATATTTAACCACGTTCGAATTTCAACATACGACAATCAAATGACAAATATTTATTAATAATTCTAGTAATGAATAATTATTTTGTTCTAATAATATAATTAAGTGATATAATTTAACTAGAAATGAAATAAGTTGACGTCAAAAAATAATTTCACGTAGTCTTTTCTGCTTGTTCAATTATTATTCGTTTGAAATATACTCCATTTGACTGGGGCCTCGCTTCTCTTTCAGTTAGGCCTTCCTATACGAGTACGAAGATGGGGTAATTGGAGTACGGCTGTTAAGGGTAGTGCCTAACAAAGATAATGGAGTTACTCTGTTTTGTAGCCTTTTATCTTTGATGAGTAATCTGCTGACTCTGTTTAACAGTCACTGTTAGACAGCGTTTGAGATTGAAGGGTAGATTCTTCAGCTTTGTTTTCTGTTAAGTAATCAAATTCTTCATCAATAAAACCGTCTTTTGTTTTTCCTTTTTTAAAAAAAAAAAGATTAGATTTTTGAACTTCTTGTTGTTAAACATAATGATAATATATTGCTGACATTTTCACTTCAATTTTCGTATCACGTATTACCAGAAACTCTGCGAGAAAAAGAATAATCAGATGGACGCAAGAATTGTTTCTTGCGTAAGTACTCCAATACTTAAATCAGAAGGAGATTTGACAAAATTTATGTAAACAAACTAGAGATCTGCCCTCATAAATCATACTTAATCCCTATTTATAAGGATTAATTTTACCTTTAATAACAAAATTATCCACTGTTTTATGGGTCCTGCATAATAAAAAATATTTAAGCACAAAATTATCCAAACAACATAATTTATGTCTCCCGCAATACTGTTTTCAAGGCTATCTATTTTTTCGTGTGTCACATGACGCACTTTTATTATTTTTTATTTTATTATTCTTTTTATCATGCATAATACAAATATATTTGTATGATTTTAATTTTATTATAATTTCTCAAACACAATGTTATAATCTGCTAGATTGATCAATTTCTGTAAAAAAATAGCTAGCCTCCCTTAAAAGATAAGAAATTTAATTTGGTCTTATAATTTTTATTAGAATAATTTTAGCTTTGCTATTTTTATTTCAATTTAATTTGATTTGATTTTAACGAAGAAAATATTGAATTATTAAATGTGTCGTGGGTTGCGTAGAATATCATGTGATAATCCATTTTTATGTGTTATTTATCACGCAAACGCCCTGTGCTATGCTCCTACACACATAAAAGTATCAATCAAGATTTAAAATTGCGGTTGTAAACTTTTTCTGTCACATCATATTTATCATAATTGTAGATAAAACAAGAACAATCGTAGCTTTAAATTTCCCAATTTTGATTATCTTAAACTTAACTTAAACCAAATTTATTTCGAAGGAATCGATGATAAAAGCATAGAACAACTTTTTTTTTTCTTTTTTTTTTCTTGAGAATAAAAATATTTTGCCTCGCTTGAAGTTTCATTTCTTTGCATCTTGATTAGAGTAATGAATGTGAGATTAGTTATTATAATGGTGAAATTAAATATATGTAGTGGTAAGATTAAAAATAATGATAGAATGTATTATTAGATGCAAATGCAAATAGTGATAATGAATGAAGTGTAAAAAAAAAAATTATTAAAGATATTAAATTGAAATTTATATAGTATATATTTGTTTTTTATAAAATTAATCAACAATTAAAAATTATTTTATATTAAATAATATTTTTAATAAATTAAAAACTCCTCCAATTATTTTTATATCAAATAATAAATTTGTTATTAAATATTTAAAATTATCTTCAAATATATTTAATGAATATATAATTTTTAAAAAAAAATTAATTTGAAAAATAATATAAATAATTTAAAATTTTTAAATAAAACAAATAACCAAATTTAATATTTTTGAAAATATAAAAAAGTTAAAATTAAAAAAAATCTCAACAATTGATGCTTTTGAAAGCAAACAATGGATGAATTACGCTAAATCGAAATTTAATGCAATCCAAACATTTTTCACAAGTTTAGAACTAGAAATGAACGTTTCTTTCTTTACAGTGTGATTGCTGTCTAATTATTGCTTAATTATTATTCACCCAATTGAATTACCCAGGTCACAGTTCTTGCAAAGAAGCTCATTGTGATTTTGAGCTAAACAATATTAGTTCAGATCTTGGAGGCATTTTGTGGCAAAGCTAGGAGTAGTGATGATTCTTCCAGCAAGAGAAGTGCAATATATTATGTAAATTCAAGAGGAATATTGTGTATGTGTTTTAAAATATTTAAGTCTACTATTAAGATTAATCAAATTTTCTGTTAGTTGAGAATAATAAAATCCAATATTTCAAATCAGGCTCACTTTTTAAATTCCAAATCGACAAGCCCAAGTTTGAAAATATGTTTGACCATGCCCTGGTTAGCCATGGCCATGAAAGCTCTGCTGCTAAGAACAAAGTCTGTTTGATTATTATGATTGAGATCAGTTATTGTCACCCTAGTCCCTTTACTGCTGCACAGAGTTGGATTCTTGCACCTTATCTGCCAAAATATGTTTTAAATCAAAACTCAAATTTCCATTACAAGAAACAATGAGAAATGTTACAAAAGAAATCAAAGCTAATTGTTATTGTGCAATTATACAAACCTGAAAGCAGGCAGCACAACCAGCTCCGTCTTTGTGAAGAGAAGAAACACCAGCTGCGAGGTGTCCACCACTTAAACCTAATGCCAAGGAGCCATATCCACGAGCTCCAGCTGCAATATCAAAGCAAAAAAAAAAAAGTTACCCACTAAATTTCGCATAGAATATCATCCGGTTCTTTGCCAATTTCGTTTTTCAACTTCGGTTTTTAATCATATTATTATTTCTACAAACCAATCATTAAATTTAATAATTTATTAACCCAAAATGTTGAATGCACTTATAAGCCAGTGTCATATTATAAGTTAGATTTATGTTTAAGTTTTGGTGCCAACATTCAAGGGAATAAAATTTTCTTAATTGCATTATGCCGATGTAAGAGAAGCACCTTTAAATTCTTTTAAAAATAGATTAATTTTATGCACATAAAATTTCGAATTAATCTGATTTTATTTTTATTATTTTGATCCAAAATAAATTTTTTTAATATAAATTAACAATTAAAATTTTATTATTATCTAATAAATAGTTAAATATTTTTTATTAATTTAAAATTTTACATAAATAATCTATACAAATAGAATATATAATTTAACGATTAAATTAAAAAATATAAATCATATAAAAATATATGAAAAATTATAAAATTTAATTTAATTTTACATTGTTTAATCTAATATAAATGGATCACTCCTCCTTCAGTTATTACTTTTCTTAGACTGCCAATTTCATATTACTTTCCTTGATTCTTCGATCTCTCGAGCTTTTGCTGACGTTAGTAGCAATAGACATCTTAATTGGAAGTCGTTTTTGTCCTTTTTTTTTTTTTTAAATTTTTTTACCATTTCACCCCCAAAGTGCGAACCAAATATAAACAGAAATCTCTGTTTTTTGATTAGGTAAACATACAAGGGCAAGAGGCAACCTAGTCCTAAAACAAGATATCATGAACTTCGTATTCCACATGAAATGATGTTGAAAATGGTGACAGATTAGGGCACTGCTGTGCTATATTCTCAAGCAGAAGGACTGGAATTTAGAAACATCTTTTTCTCTTCTTTCACTGTTAGGAGGGGAAGTTCTTTCCTTTGCCTGTGGGACTTCTTATATTCACAGGCCACGGTTTACACGTTCCCTAGCTAGCCTTTATAGTTGATATATGTATTGATATATTCTCCGCAAAGTAGCAAGCAAAGGATTAATTAATCCTGAAGGATTTTCCATTCTACAAACTTCAATTCCATGAAAACTTGCCGTAGTTTTCTTTTCTAAAATATTATATGTTTTGATCAGTGAAATCTTCGCCAGGTTCAATTAATTAAGGTTCTCTACTTGAGTAGTCCAGTGCTGGGGGCCGCTTGCTGTGGACCAGATATTGGTTCATTAATTATTTCGTTGCAAAGCAGCAGCAGTACTGATGCTATTTGCAAGTAAGTATTATTACTATATCATCCTGATTTCTCTGATAATTAAGAGATTTGGTAGTGAATGGCCTGTGTTTACCGCTAATGTTGAGTTTAATTGTCTGCTTTTAGAAGGATATGTAATCTGAGGAGAATTTCATAGCTTATCTGTAAGCATTTTAATAAATCAATGAATCGAACTGACTTAGCAAAAATTAAAAAAGTAATGTTCAAATTAGTCATGAAGTTAAGTAATAAGCGAACTTATTTCTCTGATAGTTGGTTTCCTTGGAACATTTTCTTTTATCCATCTCTATCAGGATAACCTAGCCACTTGTTTAAACCCTGTTAATTTTGCACCAACTTTTAATTACTCAAACATGCTTCTATGTAAAATTAAGAGTTTCGATTAATGAGGATTGAGGATGTGAATGTATGATCACCAATTTTTTTTATTATTATTTAATTTTTTCAGTTGCCATCTCTCTACTCTATGTTGAGATCAAGGATTCGGTGCTGAAGAGGCTATTCTCAGAAATTGTGAAAAAGTTTTTGAGTGAATGGGAGCTTCGTTTGATGGTTCTTGTGAGTCTTGTTCTACAGTTTCTTCTTGTCTATTTTGGGACGAAACGAAAGAATTACACAGGAAAACACGTACCAGCCATTGCAATCAGTGCGTGGTTATTGTATATCTCAGCAGACTGGATGGCAACCATTGTGCTGAGTACCCTTCTTAAGGGCAGCACTGAATTGGAAAATGGACTTATCGTATTCTGGACGCCTTTTCTTCTATGGCATCTGGGCAGCCCACATAATATTACAGCTTACTCCCTGGAAGACAATGACCAGTGGTTAAGGCACTTTCTTGGGATGGTCTTCCAAATCGGAGAGGCAATCTACATCTACGTCAGGTTTCGATCCCACACTGAACTCAATGCTATGGCTATTCCATTATTCTTTGGTGGAATTATCAAGTACTTTGAAAGGATATGGGCTCTCAGATGTGCAAGCCCAAAACGGCTCGTAAAGTCCTTTTACTCAAGCTCCACTTGTAAGAATCCAGATGAAGACAATGTTCCTGATAACATGAAAGAAATGATCAGAACAGGTATGTTTGATCTTTCAATGAAGAAAAATTTTATAGGAGATTCAAGAATTGCAGCGGAGGTAAAATTTCTTCGGGAGTCACATTCATCATTTGATATTTTCAAGCCTCTCTTTTTAGACATCCCATTTCAGATTTCTCCAGAGTTACATGATGAAATGGTCTACCTGAAATCTAAGAATGCGGAAGAGGCCTTCAACTTCGTGGGGACTGAACTTGGATTCCTTTATGATTTGCACTACACCAAGTATCCCATACAACATGGACCAAATCATTATCGTGTAAACCTAATTCTTCGCAGCATCTGCTTTTTATCTCTTATATCTGTGCTGATTGCTTTCACAGCTCTCCTTCATAGGATCGAGCATACCACTGTTGACACTGTCGTGACCTACTTGCTGTTGTCAGGGGCTGTTTATCTGGAGATCTATTCATCATTTCTGTACTCTAGCTCTAACTGGGCAATGTTGTACGCCATTCCTGGAAACAATCTGCAAAAATTTCACTATCGGCTTGCTTATTACAAGTTACGTTCTATTATGTCAAGGAAGGGAATTAAAAAAATGCCACAACATGATCTGCTAGATTATTACGTCAAAGACAAGGCAAGCTGGTTTTCTCCTGTCATAAAGCTTATCGACACTGCCAATCTTTTGCAGAGGTTCGGGCATTGCAATTGGAAGTCTGTAGATACTGACTTGAAGGAATTCATCTATTGTCACCTAAAAGAGAAGCGTTCGGAGTGCCAAAAGAATGACTTTAAACTCGAGTGTCTGGACCAGTTGTTAGTTGGGAAAGGTGATAATATCATCGAAGAGAAAGGTTTTTTACCTGAAGATGAGGATTGGAAAATGGAATCCACGGATTTTACCCGTCGCATCTTTGTTTGGCACATTGCCACCACACTTGTTTACAAAGACGATCTTCACAAGCATCGAAGTGGTGAATGCGGTTCATTTCTTCGAATTGGTAAGTCTTTGTCTGATTACATGATGTATCTTGTATTGGTGCGACCATCAATGCTGCCAAAAGGGTTCAGTGACATGGTAAACAAGGAAACTGATCTCCAATTCCAGAGATTTTTTTCTATGGAAAACTTGAAAGTGTCCAAGGAAGTTTTTACGTCCCTACGACAATGGCCCATGCATTCTTCTAAATCACCTGAATTTGGAGCGCTACTCGATGGGGTCAAGTTTGCCCAGCAATTACAAAATCTGGTGACTGAATTAAGGTGGGATGATGAGGAGAAGTGGAAAATGATCAGTGACATATGGATGGAGATGATGGTTTGTGGTGCTAGTCATTGCACATGGGAGGAGCATGCTCAGCAATTGAGGCATGGTGGAGAGCTGCTCACCCACGTCTCTCTTCTTATGGCACATCTTGGTTTAGGCACTCAAGTCCACAGACTAGAACAAGTCTAATTTCCAGCATTCGACCTATTTAATACCTCTTCTTTGTCTTTTTTTTTTTTTTTTCCCTTTCCTTTTCAAATCTTTAATGTAATTTCAATTTGTTTGCGTCAAAAAACTTGATAAATATTTATTTTAATAAATTTATTTATGATTTTATAATGAATAATTGATTTTTTCAACGTGACTTAATTTGATTGAAAAAAAACATATTTAAACATGAAATAACAATCTCATATAATTTTTATTTTTGGGAGTTCGGACCTCGCTCTTTTTAAGTTAGGTCTTCCTTTACGAGTGTGAAGATGGGGTAATTGGGCCTATTCATTCTGTTCCATTAATGGGTGTTAAGAGGAGTGCCTACCAAAGATAGTAGAGTTATTTTGTTTTGTAGGCTTTGATAAAATGACCACCAATATAATTCCTCCTAGCCCTGAATTTGGCTTGGCAATGCAAGAACCTCGTATTTCTATCCCCTTCGTTGATTCTCGCCTCTTATCTCCAAAGGAACTCCCTACTTTTGATTACCTTCAACAATTCCTTAAGAGCCACCTTTTTCAAATTACTCTCTTCCTCAATCAAATCTCTGTAACTTGAAATACAATCCAGGTGAGTCACATGAGATGCTATGTGATAGTCAACTGCCATGTGTCATCTGTCACGTAAATTATGATGTTATTATGCACACATGGTTTCCGTCTTTTTCTTAATAAAATCTTATTAAATTGATCTAAAAATAAAAATTGAAAGATCAATATAATTTAAAATAAAAACAGATTTTTTTTCACGATCCAATAATTAAGTCATATATTTTATTTTTAAAAAAAAAATTAATATCAAAATACATTTAAATAAAAATACAATTTTATCTTTATTTGTTTAGAAATTTTATTACTCCCAAAATTTTCTTTTTTAAAGTAAAATTTTGTCCGGCGAAAGCATTGCTTCCGTGGGGCACCACACGGGGCGAACAATCGTGGGGCCAATATGCCCTCCTCAATGCTTCCTTGGGGACACTAAGTCCCACGTGGGGCCAAAAAGGGCATCATATAGTGCCCCACAGAAGCAATAACCAATAAGTTCTTCCGTCGGAATAAGTGCTGCGGCGGCATGACTTTGGTTGCGAATTTTGGATGTAGTAATTCTGTTTTTGACGAATTTTAACTCAAAATTCAAAATATTAATTTGTTTTTAACTTTAAATGCAAAAAATCTTAATTTAATGTTAGAAATTCAAGACTTTGTTTAAAATTCTTAAAAATTTTAAAGAAATTCAAGAGAAATTGAGTAGTTGAAGATTTAAAAAAAAAAAATAGAAATTGAAGTGTTTAGAGTGAGAAGAAAGTAGAATAAGTAAATGAATTTAATAAAAAGGTTTTGAAAGCTAAATTTTCAGGTTTTGTTTCATAATTATTCCTTCTAACAGTGCTTTTCCTCCCGTATCAGGCGCAACATTTTTTAGATCCCTCCTGTACTAGGAGGTTGGAAGATTAATTAATGTCGATGGCTCACGAACTAGGAAAATCTAGTCCAGCGGACATTGGAGAAGTTATTCGTGACTACAAAAAGGGAATGTCTTGTTGATATTCTCAAAAAGCATCGGGATGGTTGGCTCAAATCTGGCAGAGTTATTAGCATTTGTCGAGGCACTCTCCATTGTTGTCAAAGCAAACATCTTTTTCTTCAGAACAAGAAAATTTCTGCCTTGCTTAAGTTTTAGTTCTTTACTTCCGTCACTTGAACTTGAAGGCTTCAGTGAGTTACACATTGAATCTTTTTTCAAGAGATTGCTCTCTATTTATTACTTGATTATTATTCATACCCAATTGAATTAACCATGTCGAAGTTCTTGCAAGAAGCTCATTGTGATATTGAACTGAGCAATATTAGTTTCAGATCTTGGAAACATTTTGTGGCAAAGCTAGAGGTAGTGATAATTTTTTTTTTTAACTATCAAGAACATATATATATATATATATATATATATTATATTGCAATTATGAATATTTGTCTCGACATTTATTCATTTATAATGCATGTTATTTCTACATGGGCAATGGACCATTGGGCTTGTATGGACCTGTTCTGCAAATTGTGGCCCAACAAAGATATACCAAATGGTGGTATGAAAACATTTATAGCTTGTTCAAACTAACAAAGATAAAAGCATTCATAAGTAAAGAACGAGCAACAGTGATCGGCCTGGAATACTTTTTTTTTTTTTGGTACACTGGATTTGTAAGGAAAAATTCAAGTAGAGTTGAAATTCAGACTTTAAATGTTTAAAATTCCTACACCTTAAAAGTAAAAATATGATAATTTTAATCAATTTTCAAACCTCAAACTTGATTGTCCTGAAATTTTGACAGGCTAAAAAGTATTAAAAATTAATTCACTTTGTTCATTCTAAAAAAGTCATAGCAATTATTGTTTGCCAGCATACCAAATATTGAGAAGATACAAAGAAAGAGCTGAAAGGAGTAGTTGATTACTGTAGAATAGAAAATATATATATTTTAGACGTAACAATGAAAAAGGAAAAAATATATATATATAATCATTTTTTGATCGTCTAAATTACTCAATTCACTGTATGTTGAAAGAACCAAATCAAACTATGTGTATTCACACATAGATCAATTGGTAATTAAGATCCTCTCATCTCCAATGGCCTTCATCACAAGGAGAGCAACCTTCTTGTGCAATATCAGTGATTTGAACTCCTGAATCATAAACAACTCCTGTTTTCCAGTCAGCTGGAAGCACACTTTTTGCCCAAATCCACTTGCCATCATACCCAGATGTTACCACAAATCTGAATTGCAGGGCACCATTTGGAACTCTGCTTGTGTCCCACACTACCCCATAGTTCCTGCTCATGAAATTCCAATTTGAAGAGCCAACCTGGCATGACATACGACGAAAACACAAACAACATCAGTTTGATGAATACAAATCAAACTAGTTAATGTACTTTAAAGTTTCAGGTTTGGCTAAGTACTTGAGCTACATCCATGGCTACTATTTCTGTCTGACCACCCTGGTACAGCAGTTTAATTGCCAAGTAATTTGGTTTTCGGCTTGATTCTTCAACTCTGACAGCTAAGTTCTGGTTTTTATATTCACAAGGTATCCTGTTTTACATAATCAAAGGCAAAAACAAATTCACCAGCATTAAAGAAATAATGATATAAATGCCAATCAAGATATTGGACCGTTATTGCCATTAATGTGCCTGCTGGGATGCCCCATTGTAGTCCACTCAGGGCCTGACATTTTTCTATATGGTGGTTGCAACAAAAGCATCAGATAAAGTTTTTAAAAATATCATAATCTTTCTTTTTTCATTTCACTATTTAATTTGGTAGTTCAATAATCTGATTAAATGTTTAAATCAGGCTCACCTTTTATATTCCACATCGACCAGCCCAAGTTTCAAAATGTCTTTCCCCTTGCCCTCGTTAGCCATGGCCATGAAAGCTCTGCTGCTAAGAACAAAGTCTGTTTGATTATTGCGATTGAGATCAGTTATGGTCACCCTAGTCCCTTTGCTACTGCACAGAGCTGAATTCTTGCATCTTATCTGCCAAAATGTGTTAAAAAACAAAACTCAAATTTCCAAAATAAGAAACAATAAGAAATGTTATAAGAGAAAACAAAATTCAAATCAAATTGTTGTTGTCCAATTATACAAACCTGAAAGCAGGCACCACAACCAGCGCCGTCTTTGTAAAGAGAAGAAACAGCAGCTGCAAGGTGCCCACCACTTAAGCCTAATGCCAAGGAACCATATCCACAAGCTCCAGCTGCAACATCAAAGCAGCAAAAAAAAAAATGTTACCCACCAAATTTCTGAAAGAAATATCATCTGGTCTTCGCCAATTTCGTTTTTCAAGTAAGAAAACAACACTGGCTATTAATCATATAAACAGGAAAATGAAAATCAGATGGAACTTGGCGGCAGCTTACATGAAAGTGCAGAGGCTTTGGAGAAATAAGCAGCCTTGGACTTGTGCACACAGCGATCACAAGCAGTGGCAGAAGAAAGGAGAAGGAATAAGAAGCAAGGAAAGAGGGCCATTGGTGTCAAGTTGAGTTGAGTTGAGTTGAGAAATGTAAGTGACAAGCAAAGAAAGAAAGCGTTGAGTTTCTTTATAGTGTGGCACACAGGAAGATTAGTGTGGACTACAGGTCAGCATTTCGGGCAAAGCAAGGATTGGTTTTTGTACTGGTTGCTATGCGTAGAAAGAGATACGCCTTTCATCAAACGCGTAGAGAAAAATCAGAATGTGAAAAAAAACTAGTGGATTTTGTCACCGACTCTTTGCTCACGTCCAAACAGCTGTGCCCTGTAAGAATTGAGAACATGAAGACGTGTGTAGTTTAAAAAAGAATACCCTTTGTGGGTTTTCTGACAGTGGGAATGATGATGGATGTCTAAGTGAAAGTTATGATGCAGTGTCCTGGCACTTTTATTAGGAGAAAGTTCATCTCAGTTTCCATTCCCCATGTTTTAGCATTTTGAGATTTTATATGATAGATTATTAAGTACTACTAATTTAAATCACACTGCCAATTCCACAGATTGATTTTACACATTGTTGCAAAAAATGGGCAATTAAAATGGGGAATTTTTTTTTGATGTTATGAGGTTTATAAAAGTTTGAATATTAATTCGAATAATCGTAATTTTATTTTTAAGGTATAAAAATTTTGTAGATTTAATGTTTAAATATCAATGCTTACATTTTTCTCTTCTCTTTATCAAGTCTGTGAAACCTTTATATTCAATCATAATAGTCCTTACACTACTGAAAGAAAAAAATTTACATTTGATATTCTTAAACCAAACTTGAAATTTGGTAAGGATTTGTTATATTAAAGTGGATTAGACATATGGACCCGAGGGACGCAATGGAAAATGGAGAAACTATTGAGATGATGATAAGAATGGGAAATATGGCGATGGTGATTTGCTTGTTAATGAGTGGAAAGATAAGAACAAATTCTAAGGCCTAAGCAGCTCCCATTTGGCAAAGCAAGCATATTTCCAAACCTGAACAGCTATTGTGGGTAAATTGGCAAAGAAACCTTATCTTTTCGCTCTTAATTAAATGACTAATCTTTCCATCTCAAGCTTGTTAATCAAGGATGATAAGAAACCTTTGTGTTTTCAGGATTAAGCTTAATATTACAGATTAGTGAATATGACATGTTCTATCCTACTCCAATTAATAATAATAATATCAAAATTAATTAATAAATAAATAAATAGATATACACAACCTGACAAGATATTTTATGCACCTGATTTTTTTTTCCAATGTAATAACAAGGATCCCAATTCAAATGGTTTGAGAGTCCAAATTAAACAATTTTTTCTCAGGTCAATGCACCAAAATTCTCCCCTCTTTTCAAAGCCATAAATCCAAGGTCCACCATGGTAATGAGTTGGATCCACTGCCGACCTTTAACCATCTATTATATCAACAAAAAAAAAAAACCTATGCCTTGGGCATCATAACTTGGGTCAATTGGATTCTCAACTGGACACCACTTAGAGCAGACAACATCAATTCAAAGCTATCGAATCCAGCTGCCTGAAAACTTGGATGCTTAATTCCTTGTGCCTTGTAGGTCAGAGACAAGCAAAACTTTTCCTGGTTTCTCACATTTTCAATGCTTGCCTTGAATTTTCTAGCAATGGAAGTTCGGAGTTAGACCACAACAGCCAGTACAGCCATAGCCAAAGGTTCTTCATCTCTCAGGACATTACACCAACATAATCTCATTGATTGACTAATTACAATTGAAGGAAATCATTGGAACAGCCAACAGGCAACAGGCAGTTCATGGCTGCATGCATCATAAAATCAAGAATTATGTGTAGGAGAAATCAAATTAGGTTGCCGGCATCTTGGGGTCCCATGTGGAGGAGTTTGCTGACCAAACAAAGTCATGTAGCTGCCAATTGCAAGATCAATGAAATCCATGAATGGCTATTGCCTTATTTTTTCTTTCTTTTTGGCTGGCAGTGACATGATTATGACTTAATCGATGCATAAGCGTAAAAATCAATTTCCAACACATGTTCATATCAATATCAACCATATACAACACCAGAATACATAATGCAAGACAGCACAGAATGCTTGCTGATGGGACAATGACAACTACAAGTCAAAACACTAGTAAATGATTGTGGCTTAATATATCTATATTCAATTGTGACTTTGCTTAAAAAAATTGCCTTAGGAGAGCCTACTAGTTAAGCAGAACAACTTGCAGATTAAAGCATGAAATTGCAATGAAAAGAATGTAAGAAAACAATAAAAAAGGGATGACAGCCTTTGAATTCCCATAATATTGCAGCTATCACTTACCTAGCCTTGGCTAAATTATTAGTAAATTAGTTGAGGGAAAAGCTATTCTCCTATGAAATACTTACAATTTTTGGCTGGCATTCATCTTTAAAAGAATGTAAGATTGCATGTACAGCCTTCCTTCCTATCCACTGATTAGATATAAGCGCATTATCATTGGCCCCTGCAATATTTACTGTATATAAATTTGAAAAAAATAGATTATCCTATCCCTAAGCAATGGAGCTTTCAGTATGTAATTTGGCCATGTACAAAGAAGTATTTCAGGCTGCTTTTTCAGATAGAATTAAGACAATATCTTCCCGTGCCTTTTCAAGGGCACTTGGCAGATTCTCAGGCTTCCTCCCACCTGCTTGTGCAAAATTCGGCCTGCCACCACCTCCTCCACTGCACAGCTTAGCTATGGGGCCTATAAACTTCCCAGCCTGTATACCTGGATCAACCACTGATGGTGAGAAAACAGCAACTAAACTTACCTTACTGTCTGGACAGGAGCCCAAGATTACAGCAGCAGGATCTTGCTATATATCAAGTAAATGCTCTGCGGCAACTTTTAGTGAATCAGCATCCACATCATCCACATATTCAACTAGTACCCTAGTGGAATGGTCAGAAGCCAAAGAGCAAAATTTACAAATTAGTTCCATTTTAAAGAGCTAAACCATTTGATATCTTTGAAATGATAATTTTATCATCAATCCAGAACAAGTTAAAAAATATTGCATTAAAAAAAAAAACAAAAAAAAACTGAACTTGGTAACTTTTTTTTTTTTAAATCATGGACAAATTAAAGGAGAGAACGCAACAATTAGCTATTTTAATCATTTGGGTCTTGGCTGATGAACTAAAATGTAGTTAAAAGCAATGTACTTTCGTAGGGAGATTGTGTATATAATTGGGAACTCGAAAAAGACCAAGAAATGAAAGAAACTATTACCAGGTGAAATGGCAAAACTGTAATTAGAAAGGGGTGGGGAAGGTGCTTTTGGGAATAACATGGTAGAGGCGGCAAAAGGGACGAGAGATTGGCGTCCATGAATGAGGCGCGGAGAGTGAGACAGTTTCATGGCTGCCATGGGCAGTAGCTCCATTTTTGGGATAACTCAATATCCTCTGTTTTCTTTTCTTCCCTTTTTTTTTTTTTTCTTAGAAATGGATGTTTTACTACGTTGCTCTAAGCAGGGCAGTTGAAAATATAAGCCTTCTCTGGATGGCCACAAATTATTTATGTTTTCTTTCTTGTTTTCAGGCTAAAGATTTCCTTAATTATGGCTTAAATAAAAACAAGGCAAAGATTTTTACTTTTAGACTAGCATTAGTAATTAAATAGTTATGTTTAGGAGAGTAAATGATCCAAATTAATCATGAACTATTCGAGACTCCGTAACTTCTAAAAGGCAGGAAACAACTTGGTTTCAGATAGCATTTCAGGAAAAAGCAAAGAAAAATCCCGCTCTTTAGTTTATATCTATATATTCTTATGGTTTGTTAGAATGGAATTTATAAGTACGCAGAATCAAAGCCATCTGCCGTGTCCTTGAGCCACAAGACAGGAAAGGGAAGATATCCAATGGAGTAATTCCTAGAGATTCACTACAGAAAGAAAGCTACAAACTAAGTTGCTCTTCTCTCTTTGTAAATAACGATCACTCCTTTTGTTTCATCTTTGCACTAATTACCATTTCTCACTTCAAAGCAAGCAGCATGATTAACACGAAGAAGATTATCAGAATGGCGTGAGAGTGGCAGAAGAATGCTGCCATTGGGAGGAAAAGAATTGCTTCATCAAGGACCCTTAACACGTCGGCTACTAAGAATCATCAATGGTTGACAAAAGGCCATTTTGTTATCTACAAAATGTGTAAGTGGTGTTTTGTGATTCCCCTGGCATATCTCAGCAACAGCTTCTTCCTTGAAGTCCTGAAGATGTCTGCAGAGGAGTTTGGACTTTCAAGTGATGGACCAATATTGCTGCATGTGATCAGTGTTCATGAACCATGTAGCCTTGCTTATCTGACGAGGTTTAGCCAGGGTTTAGAGAAAGCTGTCCTTCATATAGTACTACTTTTTTCCATGGCCACGCAGATCAACAGTAAACTGTTTTGCCGATTCTGAGTAACGTATATAGTCTTGAATCTTGTAAATGGCTTTGGGAAAAGAACAAAAGTATCTTGTATATGATTGAAACTACAGTAATAGTTGTCAATTTCAGCGTAAAGATGTAACTAGGTCTCATGAATTCTGACAGAATTGTGACATAGAATAATGAAAAATGAAACTAGAAGAAATGTTTTGACAGTTTGTATATAAGCAAATTGTTTCTGGATTCCAACAGAAATTGGTAGCAGGAAATGTTTGCTTGCTGCTTAACTCATGCTAGATCTGGTACACATGACATGGATATGAAACTTTTGTATTTTACACTGTCACGCCCCGAGCTCGGAACATAACAGACGCCGCACACCTGTAAAATATAATCTTACAGACATGCAAGGCTTCTATCATACCAAATCTATTTTTTCCTTTCAATTGTCTAAATTGAGAAATTTAATCTTCGAAATTTACAATTTACTTAAAGTGCCATCTACAATTGTAATAAATGTACCACGAAATGATTAAGAATAGTTTATAAAGTTTCAACTTAGTTCTTAACAGTCATAAATAATATAAAATGTTCTCAATTACTTAAACTAGTCATTCTAAAAGTCCTGAAACATGCCCTACTTCGAGACGTCACTCCCCAATATTCCCACGTTCATCACCAACAGTAAAACCTGAAAAAAATGTTAAGGAATGGGGTGAGTACAACCACTCAGTAAGCAACCTATATCCCCTCAGCTGGATTAAGCATGCATAAAATAGTTAGGCCAAAATATCAAGTACAGTTATTCAAAATCAAAAAGTGTAATGTCATATTTATTCAAAATTTGTCAAGCTCATTTACACAGATTTTAAAACTAAACAAATCTTCATATAACAAAATTGAATAAAAGATTCACAAAGCATAAATCTTTTTATTTTATTTTATTTTATTTTATTTTTGGTCTCCCGTAACATGCTATGGCCACGCTTAACCCTTGTGGCACAGGTCAGAATCAGAACAAAACCACAATTAACCCCAGTGGTATGGGTCAGAACAAAACCACAATTAACCCCAGTGGTATAGGTCAGAATCAGAACAGAAGCAACTAGTAGTTGCACAAAATAGATATCAAAGGGCTACTATTCTCATCCGGTGGTGCGGATAGAAATCGATTTCTTATAACAAAATACATGTCGACACGGCCAACATTTAACCCCCATTGGCAGGGTCAGAGCACAGCCATACTAGGAGACAAAACAAAACATATTTTCAAATTATCCAAAAATGCAAAGCAATATTATTATAATTTCTCAAAACATATTTCATACAAAATGAATTGTTTTATTCACAAAACAGATAATATCTGTAAATATATGTAATAACAAAATTCATCAAGCGATTAAATCGTTTGCAACATTTGCACAAAATCACATTCATAGGCAATTTAAAGAATCATATATGTATATATATATATATATATATATATTTTTGCATGCTTAACCCAATTTAGAAATCACAAGGACAAAGTATAGTACTTGTATATAATACGCAAATATATATATATATATATATATATATATATATATATAATTCGTATTGGGTTGATTTTAAGGGTGTCAAAACACCGAAGGGATATAAGTCACTTACCTGACTCGCTAAATTGATACCCGAACAACAATCACACAATTTCCTAGTCTCCTAATAATTCAAGAAATATTCAACCATTAGAAACTATCACGAAGTTATTAGTTTAATAAAATACAATCTTCGATAAACTATCCTAAAACATGTAGGTGATGTGATAATCCTTCGAATAACTTAAACTTATTAGAAATTGTTTTTCATATTAAAATAAATGTTCTTTTAATCTAAGAAATGCTTAATATTAAGTAAAAATTGAAATTAAACTTAAAACATGAAAGTCAATAGAATTAATACTGTTTTATGACAATATTTAATGAATATATATATATTTTTTTTCAAGTTTATATAAAATTTAGTGAGTATTTATTAACATCCAAAATCTTGTAAATAACTTTTTTTATAATTATATTTATATATGTAAAAATTACTAAAAACATATATTTGACTTTATACAATCTATAACATGATTGAATCAATATTGACCCAAAATAAATTTTAAATTAATTAAAACGAAATTTTCTAATATTCTGAAATTTCTTATTTTTGTGTTCATTTGACCTACTTTGAGCATTTATATATAACACACTGTATAGTATCTAAAGGTGAGACTAGAACCAATTAAAATTACACATGTAATATTACAATTTAGGATTTTGTTTCGTTCAAAAAGCTTACTGGAACCATGATTTTCGAAAGCCAAAAGTTTGAGTTTTATCACAGAGAACCCAGAATTTCTAGGTTTCTGTTTCAACGAACCAAGTTTGGGGCAACGGTTCTACTAGCACAAAACGTTTCTGACTAAGGTATTAAGACCAAAACAAAGTTCACGTTTCCTACAGCAAAAGCCCTCAAATAATTGACCAAAACAGTTATCGAAAAGTGAAGTTCCAGTGACCCAAAGTTGGGTGTTCAATACTGTCAAGACCTATTTTATTCAAATTTCAAAAATTCATAACTTTTAAAATACACAACCAAATTAAGTGATTCAAAGACCATTAGAAAGATCTTGAAGAGAACTTTCTATTAGTACTAATTTTTTTCACCAGAACATCACCAGAATATTACCGAAAAATTGCAAAAGATAAAACTAATTTGGTAGGTTTAGGTAAATACAATATAAAAGACAAAAACTTATAAATGTAAAGAATAATTACCTTGGAAAAATCAAATGGAGAAGACAAAGAAGTATATTTTTTTTTTTAGAGCCGCCAACGTTTTCTTCAGAGAATTCGTTCGATAGATTTTTTTTTTTATTTTTTTTTGACAGCAGCCATATGGTGTATATATATATATTTTTAAAACCCTAATATACTAAGCCAGTCTTTTATAAAAAATGAGTATTGGGCTTTTCATTTTTTTATTGGACTTTTTTTAAAGATTAGCCCGGTTATTACATTCTCCCCACCTTTAAAGAATTTGGTCCCCAAATTCAAATATTCATGAGTTTGAAATTTTGAAGTTCTCTAAAAATTGTCTTATGGTTTTTTTTCTAAAAGATTTGTTTATGTAGCATGAGACTATAATAGATCGATTCTAGATTACTGTATAGTAATTAATCGAATCACATTGAATTTCGATCCTAAACAATTTAAATCAACACTTCAATCCTTAATGCAAACTTTAAAAGTGCAAATACCTAAGTTAAACTATCAACTATACTCCATGATAAACTATATGATATTTTTGGGAGGGATACTACATCCTCCCCACCTTAAAAGGAATTTAGTTATCTAAATTCTTACCTTGATTCTTAAAAAGGTAAGGATATTTCTCCTTCATGCTTTCTTCTAGCTCCCAAGTAGCTTCTCGTTCAGAGTGATTACTCCACTGAACCTTAACATATGAAATAGTACGCCTTCTTAAAACTTGTTCCTTCCTGTCCACAATACGTATAGGATGTTCTTCGTAAGACAAATCTTCTCTGAGTCTCAAAGGAGCTAAGTCCATCACATGACTTGGATCTGACACATACTTCCGCAACATTGAGACATGAAATACATTATGCACTCCAGATAATGCAGGTGGAAGTGCCAATCTATACGCCATGTCTCCTACCTTATCAAGAATTTCAAAAGGACCCACATAACGAGGACTAAGTTTCCCACGGATTTCAAATCTCATAACTCCTCTAGTCGGGGAAACTCGTAAAAATACATGTTCTCCAACCTCAAACTCCAAGTCTCGTCTTCTATTGTCAGCATAACTTTTTTGTCTACTTTGGGCCACACGAAGATGCTCTCTGATCAACTGAATTTTCTCCATTGCCTGTTGAACTAGCTCTGGACCCAACAATTTTCTTTCACCCACATCATCCCAACAAAGAGGAGATCTACATCTTCTACCATATAATGCTTCAAACGGGGCCATCTGAATGCTTGACTGGTAACTATTATTATAAGCAAACTCTGCCCATGATAAATGACTATCCCAAGAACCTCCAAAATCCATAACACAAGCTCTTAACATATCCTCTAGGATTTGGTTAGTCCTCTCCGACTGACCATCTGTTTGAGGGTGAAAAGTAGTACTAAAACTAAGTCGGGTACCTAAAGCTTTATGCAAGCTCTCCCAAAATTTAGCTAAAAATCGAGAATCCCTATCAGATACAATGGATACCGGTACACCATGAAGTTTCACAATCTGATTAACATACAACTCTGCTAGCTTTTCCAAAGACATCCCTGAACAGATAGCCAAAAAGTGTGCAGACTTTGTCAATCTATCAACAATAACCCAAATGCCATCATTCCCTTTTTGGGTTCTAGGTAGGCCAGATACAAAATCCATAGTAATATGTTCCCATTTTCATTCCGGAATAGGAAGAGGTTTCAACAATCCAGCTGGCCTTTGATGTTCAGCTTTAACTTGCTGGCAAGTCAAACACTTAGTTACAAACTGGGCAATCTCTTTCTTTATATTATTCCACCAAAAAGTGCCCTTCAAATCCCTATACATCTTTGTACCTCCAGGATGGATCGTATAGTTACTGAAATGGGCTTCCTCCAAAATTTCTCTTTTCAACTCTAAGTCATCTGGAACACAAACTCTATCACCGAACCTCAAGGAGCCATCCTCATGAACACTAAAATCTGGTTTCAAACCAGAATCCACCTTAAGTCTAATGTTTTGGAGTCGAGGATCATTAGCTTGAGCATCTTTAATTCTCTGCACCAAGTTAGGTTGGACTTTCAAGTTAGCCAAATAAGCTCCTAAACCACGTACTCTTACATCAATATCCAATCTCCTAAGGTCCTTGAAGATTTGTTTCTGAGAAGTAATTACTGTAGCTAAATTCCCAACAGATTTCCTACTCAAAGCATCAGCTACCTTATTTGCCTTTTCGGGATGGTAACTAATAGTCAAGTCATAATCCTTCAATAATTCTAACCATCTCCTCTGCCTCATATTTAATTCTTTTTGAGTGAAGAGATATTTTAGACTCTTATGGTCTGTAAAAATCTCACAAGATTCACCATACAAATAATGTCTCTGAATCTTCAATGCAAATACTACTGCAGCCAACTCCAAATCGTGAGTAGGATAATTCTCCTCATAAGGTTTCAATTGTCTAGAAGCATAAGCGATCACTTTCTCATTTTGCATAAGAACACAACCTAACCCCCTTTTTGAAGCATCACTATAAATGGTGAAACCTTTACCAAGAATAGGTAAAGTAAGAATTGGGGCGGAAACCAATCTCCTCTACAATTCTTCAAAACTCTTTTCACAATCATTTGACCACTCAAACCGAACTCCCTTCCGAATCAATCGAGTCATAGGCATAGCTATACGAGAAAAGTTCTCCACAAAACGCCTATAGTATCCTGCTAAGCCTAAAAAACTACGAATCTCTGACACATTGTTCGGTCGTTTCCATTCCACCACTGCTTCAACCTTTTTCGGATCAACAGAAATCCCATCCTTAGATACCACATGCCCAAGAAATGTCATACTAGATAGCCAAAACTCACACTTGTTCAGTTTGGCAAATAACTGCTTCTCCCTCAGAGTCTGCAAAACAATTCTCAAATGCTCTTCATGCTCTTCTATACTAAGAGAGTACACCAATATGTCGTCAATGAAGACAACCATAAATTTATCCAGATAAGGTTTAAAGACCCTATTCATCAGATCCATAAAAGCAGCTGGAGTATTTGTCAACCCAAACGGCATCACAAGAAACTCGTAATGTCCATACCGAGTTCGAAAGGCAGTTTTAGGTACATCTTCTGCTCTGATTTTCAGTTGGTGATATCCAGATCAAAGATCTATTTTAGAAAATACCTGAGCACCATTTTACTGATCGAATAGGTCATCAATTCGGGGTAAAGGATACCTATTCTTCACAGTCACTTTGTTCAACTCATGGTAATCAATGCACAACCTCATACTACCATTCTTCTTCTTCACAAACAATACTAGAGCTCCCCACGGGGATACACTAGGTCTAATGAAACCTTTGTCCAAAAGCTCTTGCAACTGCTCCTTCAACTCTTTTAATTCTGCAAGAGCCATTCTATAAGGAGCCTTAGAAATAGGGCTAGTACTCGGAATTAAGTCAATAGAAAAATTAGCTTCCCGATCAGGAGGCAATCCAGGAAGCTCATCAGGAAAAACATTAGGAAATTCCTTCACAATAGGGATATTTTCTAACGTCAACTCTTTTGTTTTTGTATCAACTACCACTACTAAATACCCTTTACAACCACTTCTGATCAACCGCCTAGCTTGTAAAGAAGAAATATCCAATATAGGAGTCTGTGCATCACTACCACAAAAACTAAAGGGTGTCTCCCCAAGAATTTCAAAATCCACCATTTTGTCTCGACAATCAACTTTATCATAATGTGAAGACAACCAATCCATTCCTAAAATCACGTCAAAGTCGTGCATGTCTAAAATATGCAAATTGGCAAACAAGTTTCTATCCTCAATTCTTAATACACACATTTTACAAATATGATCAGATAAAAGTTGACCTCTACGACCATTACTTCTAAGATTTGTCGTCATCTCAGCTAAACTAATTTTTGGATTTCGACGAGGAGGCATACTGATTCAATCAAGATAATAACATATTACTAGAAGATTTTTTTAAAGGTCAACTCACGTTATTCTAATAAAAAGAAATAAACAATAAAAAGTCCCAAACCTAAGTGTTCTACCCCACTCTCGGTTTACATCTAACTGTTCTCTAATTCATAGCTATACGAATCTAAGATCGATAAACCTAGGCTCTGATACCACTTAATCTGTCACGCCCCGAGCTCGGAACATAACAGACGCCGCACACCTGTAAAATATAATCTTACAGACATGCAAGGCTTCTATCATACCAAATCTATTTTTTCCTTTCAATTGTCTAAATTGAGAAATTTAATCTTCGAAATTTGCAATTTACTTAAAGTGCCATCTACAATTGTAATAAATGTACCACGAAATGATTAAGAATAGTTTATAAAGTTTCAACTTAGTTCTTAACAGTCATAAATAATATAAAATGTTCTCAATTACTTAAACTAGTCATTCTAAAAGTCCTGAAACATGCCCTACTTCGAGACGTCACTCCCCAATATTCCCACGTTCATCACCAACAGTAAAACCTAAAAAAAATGTTAAGGAATGGGGTGAGAACAACCACTCAGTAAGCAACCTATATCCCCTCAGCTGGATTAAGCATGCATAAAATAGTTAGGCCAAAATATCAAGTACAGTTATTCAAAATCAAAAAGTGTAATGTCATATTTATTCAAAATTTGTCAAGCTCATTTACACAGATTTTAAAACTAAACAAATCTTCATATAACAAAATTGAATAAAAGATTCATAAAGCATAAATCTTTTTATTTTATTTTATTTTATTTTATTTTTGGTCTCCCGTAACATGCTATGGCCACGCTTAACCCTTGTGGCACAGGTCAGAATCAGAACAAAACCACAATTAACCCCAGTGGTATGGGTCAGAACAAAACCACAATTAACCCCAGTGGTATGGGTCAGAATCAGAACAGAAGCAACTAGTAGTTGCACAAAACAGATATCAAAGGGCCACTATTCTCATCCGGTGGTGCGGATAGAAATCGATTTCTTATAACAAAATACATGTCGACACGGCCAACATTTAACCCCCATTGGCAGGGTCAGAGCACAGCCATACTAGGAGACAAAACAAAACATATTTTCAAATTATCCAAAAATGCAAAGCAATATTATTATAATTTCTCAAAACATATTTCATACAAAATGAATTGTTTTATTCACAAAACAGATAATATCTGTAAATATATGTAATAACAAAATTCATCAAGCGATTAAATCGTTTGCAACATTTGCACAAAATCACATTCATAGGCAATTTAAAGAATCATATATGTATATATATATATATTTTTGCATGCTTAACCCAATTTAGAAATCACAAGGACAAAATATAGTACTTGTATATAATACGCAAATATATATATATAATTCGTATTGGGTTGATTTTAAGGGTGTCAAAACACCGAAGGGATATAACTCACTTGCCTGACTAGCTAAATTGATACCCGAACAACAATCACACAAATTTCTAGTCTCCTAATAATTCAAGAAATATTCAACCATTAGAAACTATCACGAAGTTATTAGTTTAATAAAATACAATCTTCGATAAACTATCCTAAAACATGTAGGTGATGTGATAATCCTTCGAATAACTTGAACTTATTAGAAATTGTTTTTCATATTAAAATAAATGTTCTTTTAATCTAAGAAATGCTTAATATTAAGTAAAAATTGAAATTAAACTTAAAACATGAAAGTCAATAGAATTAATACTGTTTTATGACAATATTTAATGAATATATATATTTTTTTTTCAAGTTTATATAAAATTTAGTGAGTATTTATTAACATCCAAAATCTTGTAAATAACTTTTTTTATAATTATATTTATATATGTAAAAATTACTAAAAACATATATTTGACTTTCATACAATCTATAACATGATTGAATCAATATTGACCCAAAACAAATTTAAATTAATTAAAACGAAATTTTTTAATATTCTGAAATTTCTTATTTTTGTGTTCATTTGACCTACTTTGAGCATTTATATCTAACACACTGTATAGTATCTAAAGGTGAGACTAGAACCAATTAAAATTACACATGTAATATTACAATTTAGGATTTTGTTTCGTTCAAAAAGCTTACTGGAACCATGATTTTCGAAAGCCAAAAGTTTGAGTTTTATCACAGAGAACCCAGAATTTCTAGGTTTCTGTTTCAACGAACCAAGTTTGGGGCAACGGTTCTACTAGCACAAAACGTTTCTGACTAAGGTATTAAGACCAAAACAAAGTTCACGTTTCCTACAGCAAAAGCCCTCAAATAATTGACCAAAACAGTTATCGAAAAGTGAAGTTCCAGTGACCCAAAGTTGGGTGTTCAATACTGTCAAGACCTATTTTATTCAAATTTCAAAAATTCATAACTTTTAAAATACACAACCAAATTAAGTGATTCAAAGACCATTAGAAAGATCTTGAAGAGAACTTTCTATTAGTACTAATTTTTTTCACCAGAACATCACCAGAATATTACCGAAAAATTGCAAAAGATAAAACTAATTTGGTAGGTTTAGGTAAATACAATATAAAAGACAAAAACTTATAAATGTAAAGAATAATTACCTTGGAAAAATCAAATGGAGAAGACAAAGAAGTATATTTTTTTTTTTTAGAGCCGCCAACGTTTTCTTCAGAGAATTCGTTCGATAGATTTTTTTTTTTTTTTTTTTGACAGCAGCCATATGGTGTATATATATATATTTTTAAAACCCTAATATACTAAGCCAGTCTTTTATAAAAAATGGGTATTGGGTTTTTCATTTTTTTTTATTGGACTTTTTTTAAAGATTAGCCCGGTTATTACATACACGATATAAACACGATTTGATATAACATGAACATAAATTATATATACAAATTAACTGGTCTAACTCATGCCAAGGGAAGCCTGTTTGGTGTCTCTGGAGCAGTTATTCTTTGCCCCACTTAATGGATTCTGTACTTCACTCGCTAATCCATCGATCAAGAACATGCGATATGTGATCATGTAATTACATGAGGAGAGACAAAAGATGTAGCTGACTCAAACACAAGTGAATTCATTTTCTATTGTTCAGGATCAAAGCAAAAGTGTTAACTTGAGGGTTTTGTTTACATTTTTTTGAGTGAATCAACTTAATTTATCAAAGAAGAGGTGAAACCAAAGAGTTCCAACAACCAATTTTTCTTGCTTCACAGTCATATCTTAATTTTACTAAGGGAAACCAAAATCAGGCTCTTCGTAGTACTTGTATTTCATTTCTATAGCTAGCTAGCTAGCTAGCAGTAGAAAGAAGCAGCTGAAATGCAATGTACTAGCCAAAGGAGGCGAATTGTAAAGATCTAACATGAAGTATTGCAGTCTATTAACCATGCTTAGTGAATAACAGTATATGCGCAATGTAACCAACTGTGATAGGTACTCACCTCACTGACCAAATCAAGGTAGACGCAGAGAACCTTTCAGTGCATCTTGTTCTGTTGGTTCCACATGTCCTTTTGTTATTCAGCATCTTCATCCAGCTAATGACAATCTTACATTGAATATTCCACACAAAATCTAGGAGACGTTGTTACAGACATCAGCAAACAAGTTTCTTGTGTACTTAGCTTTATCCGCAGGCTATGGATTACAAAAAGATGCTTTTAATAAACCAAGTGATTTCGTTAAATTTATGGAAGTTAGGATTCGCTTTTGCTACTTGTCAATTTACAGCATGGCATGAATTCCGTACCTATGCAATATTTTATAGGATATGAGAAATTTCATCATCTTCCAAGATTCACTCTTGGAATTCCCTTAATGATCTTAACTAGCATCGAAAGAATCACATGCAAAGGTGCAAACATAGATTCCAATAGAAGAAATGACATGCTTCAGCATTGAAATTCACAAAACAAGTAAATAAGGCTAGAATAGCAAGGACTTTGTGTTCCTACTGTCCTTTATAAATAGCAGACTGATTTCCTTCCCTCAGTATTACGAGCAATCACAATACCAATCAACCTTCTTCACTTACTAGCTCTAGAATTTCCATCCACAACATACAAAGTAAGCAAAAATGATGACCACCAAGAAGCTTATCAGAGTGGCAAGAAAGTGGCAGAAGATAGCAGCCATTGGAAGGAAAAGAATTGCTTCAGCAAGAACTAATGGTAAGATGGCTGCTGCAAATCACTCTAATAAATCATCAGAGGTTGATAAAGGCTGCTTTGTTATCTACACATTGGATAAGAAACGTTTTGTGATTCCCTTGGCGTTTCTCAGCAACAGCATTTTCCGTGAACTCTTCAAGATGTCTGAAGAGGAGTTTGGACTTCCAAGTGATGGCCCTATAACATTGCCATGTGATTCAGTTCTCATGAATTACATAATCTCCATTGTGAAAAGAGGATTAGCTAAGAATATGGAGAGAGCAGTGCTAAATTCCATTACTAGCTATTGCTGCTCATCAGATACTTATTTCAATCAGGGACATGCAGATCAACAGCCACTTGTTTGTGGATTCTGAGTACATTGGCCTTGAATCTCGTAACCAATTCTGGTGCACCGAAAGATTAAAAAAAAAAAAAGAAAAAAAAAAACACATATCTTTCTAGGAGCTAATTGTTCCAAGTACATAGTGTATTACCAAAAGATGTTTCATTGTAAACTCCTAGTAACTTTGTAAAATGCAATAGACATCCCTGAGTACTAAAATCAGTTATGCCCATCTCCTCGATAAACATGCAGCTCTTAGAACATTTTAGAAAGTTACTTCCTTTTGCTTTATGATGCAGTGAAAATAGCAAGTTTTGTTCTAAAATGATATCTGGAGATCCAGCAGCCTTACATGATATCTTCCTAGCATCAGTGACTATAATCTTTAGAACTAATATGATCATCTCAACTATAATAATATTATGCAATTGGATAGCCAAACGGAGCTAGATAACAAAGGTCATGACTAAGGAGGTCTACTTTTGTCCATGTCTATTTATTTGAGACAGTTTAATAATTTTGCACCAGCAATTACAATCTGCTGAAGGCCTACCAAAGACCGGATGTTATAACATATTAAGAGAGTGGCTGATATGCTAGACAGAATATATTCAGCTGATTTGCACCATCAAACAATCAAGATTATATGACTGTTATATTTGGCCTGGTAAAGCGGGAGAAGATCTGAAACCAGCACAAAAAAAAATGTTCTACTCTATTTCATGTGCAGAGACAGAGCTCCAAGCCTAAGTAATAATTTCCTTCTATTTAAGCAGATTCAATATATTGTAATTATATTTAATGGCAAGTGAGATGCAGGGGAATCGACCATTTTTTTTAAGAAACAGATTATTTCTAACATATCATAATACCCCCAACTACGTGATATGGACAGAACAAATCAAGGTACAAAGAAAAGGACTTTCAAAGAATTCCTTTCTTGTTTTAGGTCTTCTTGGTTCCTCTGTTACCTTTGTCTTTGAGCATTCATATGAAGATAAAAATAATTTCAACATAACTAGTTAACTGTTTTTGACATTGGAATCACAAAGAAAGCAACATAACAAGGTCTTCAAAACCTTGTGTAGATATTATTAAAGGACTCTTCAAATCACAATTAGCGTGTTCAACCATATATGTCATTAGTTTAAGTAATAAAATCCAAATAAAAAAACATTTATTTGCATGGAATTATTTTAAACCAATGTCCGAACCATTAAATAATCAAAAACTTATTTAAGAATTCTTTTTTTTTGTTTTATTTCCTTCTTACACGAGGAGCTAATGTCAATATACCCTCCAAGCAAAATGGAATCATCTTTTCTCCGCTTGACCATCCAACAATAACAGTACATAGGTTTTAACCAACATATGGAAACAAATTTAGTTATAGCATTGAAGGTAGATCCCGCTTTCTTGTGAGTCTTTAGTTTTTATCAGTGCAATGCATGAAACTTTGTTTACTCCCAACAGATGGTAAGTATACTTTTGCATTGAAATTCTCGACAGTAGGAGAACTTCAAGTTAAGGTGTTTTTTCGTTACTCATTCCTGTATGCATATATATAGGTGGAAGTACAAACTGATTGCCCAATCTGTCAAATAGAAATGAGAATACCATTTTCAGGGTTCTTCAGCAAAGACACATACATTTATAAGATAGAGAGTACAGCCAGAAAGATCAGAAGCAAGAATGGCAAAGAAGTGGAAGAAAATGACTATCATGAGGAGGAAAAGAATTTCTTTACCAGGGAAGTCTAATGCTAAAGTTATTGCAGGCAGCGTACATAAATCACCTATGGCTGAAAAAGGTCATTTTGTTATCTACACCACAGATCAGATGCGCCATGTTGTGCCCTTATCGTATCTCAGCAATAATATATTTGTCGAACTCTTAGAGCTGTCTGAGGAGGAGTTTGGTCTATCAAGTCATGATCCAATAAAGTTACCTTGCGATTCAGCCTTGTTGGAATACATAGTCTTCATTGTCCAACAAGGCTTGGATAAACACCTGGAGAAATCTCTGCTTAGTTCCATTTCTCCTAGTCGCTTCTCCCTTTGCACTTCTTTCCATTAAGGACAGACAGGCCAACATTCACTTGTTTGTGGATACTGAACAGATCACATTTGAATCATGTAAATGATTGAATTGAAACTACCATAGTGTAATACAATAGGTGTATGCTAAAATACTTCAAATTATAATAGAATGCAACAGAAATTTTTTCCATATGGTATTTGATATTTCCCTTCAACTTCTCATAAACTCCACCACAGCACAACAAATACTTTGTTGCAGTAGTCGCAAGTTATACACTGCAAGCTATGTCTGAACAGGGCAGCCCCCTTACAGTTGATATTTTTCTATAACTGTAATTTTGCACCATGATTAAACTCCGTAGTTGCATCTAATAGGCTTGGCAGCATGGTGAAATTGCCAGTATAGAAGGTGCTCTGACACAATTGTCTTTACATATGAAAATGAACTTCAGTGACAAAATCAAGCTCTAAAAAAAAATAAATAAACAAGAAAGAAAAATTCCCAACTCTGCTTGTATCTTTTGAAGATTTGGTAAATATAGTGTAAGAAACTATGATTACAATTATGCTAGTAAAGGTTTGAAGTGGAAAAATTATCATAATTCAAATCAATAGTTTATTCTGGCGATGTGTTTGCCACTTTGTCAAACCTGTTATTATTATTATTATTATTATTATTCTTTTTAATTCTATTTGAATATTGTTTCTCAGTATTTAAGTGTAACTAACTACAATATTTTTGCATTAAAAATTCCAGCACAAGAAAAGCACAAGGTCCTTCCTAGTTGATAAGGCTATTTTATAATTTACACAGCTGATCAAAAACGCTTCATGATTCCCATGAAGTATCTTAGCCATTGGATCTTATGAGAGCTTCTAAACATGTCTGAAGAAGAGTTTGAGTTGCCAGGAGATGGGCATATAGCATTGCCATGCATGGCATTTATAATAGAGAATGTGATGTTTCTAATTTAAAGGGGTGCAGCTAAAGATCAAGAGAGAGCTCTACTCGTCTCAATTTGATCTAGCTACTGCTCCTAATCTCATTTCCATGAAGAAGTGAATATGCAGCTTGTAAATGAATTAACCCTCTCTTTAAAACATCAATTCTGCTAAATGTAAATGTCACCAATTTCCCCTTTCCTTCATATATTTTAACTAATAGCTTAGCTTGTCCCATCTTCAAAAATTATATTCTATTGCATCTCACAAACAAAGAAAATGGTCTTTAACCTTCTATAGACTCCATTGATAGTAATAATGGTCCTAGGTTAAGTTCCAAATCTAGGAGACCTTATTGCAGACATCTCCAAACAAGCTTCTTGTGTAGTTAGTTTTATCCGCAGGCTATGGATCACAAAAAGACATGACTTTAGTAAACCAAGTGATTTCGTTAAAATTATGGAAGATAGGATTCGCTTTTGCTTCTTTCTTGTCGATTTACAGCATAGAGGCATGAGTTCCGTACTTATAAAATATTTTATAGGATATGAGAAATTTCTTTATCTTCCAAGATTCACTCTTGGAATTCCCTTAATAATCTGAACTTCTATCGAAAGAATCCCATGCAAAGGTGCAAACATAGATTAGAATAGAAGTAGTTACATGCTTCAGCATTGAAATTCACAAAACAAGTAAACAAGGCTAGCATAGCAAGGAGTTTTTGTTAAGAAACAGGTTTGACAAAGTAACCAAGGGAAATGGCCATTTTTAAGAATCAGGTTTCTAACATATAATAATACCCCAACTAAGTGATATGGACAGAGCAAATCAAGGTACAAAGAAGAGGACTTTACAAAGAATTTCTTTCTTGTTTTAACCCTCTTTGGTTCCTCTTTTTACCTTTGTCTTTGAGCATTCAGATGAAGATAAAAATAATTTCAACATAACTAGTTAACTGTTTTAATTTGGAATCACAATGAAAGCAACATAACAAGGCTTCCAAACCTTGTGCATATATAATTAAGGGACTCTTTAAACCACAATTAACATGTTCAACTATATATTTTCTTTAGTTTAAGTAATAAAATCCAAATAAAAAAGCATTTATTTACATGGAATTATTTTGAACCAAAGTCCGAACCATTAAATAATTAAAAAACTTGATTAAGAATTCTTTTTTTTTTTTGTTTTATTTCCTTCTTGCACGAGGAACTAATGTCAATATACCCTACAAGCAAAATGGAATCATTTTTTTTCCGCTTGATGATCCAACAATAACAGTACATAGGCTATAACCAACATCAATATATGGGAACAAATTTCTGTTGTAGCATTGAAGGTAGAGCCCAATTTGCTGTGAGTCTTTAGTTTTTATCAGTGCAATGCATGAAGCTTGTCGAATCCCAACAAATGGTAACTATGCTTTGAAATTCTCGGAGAGTTTGATAACTTCAAGTTAAGGAACTTTTTTGCAAATATATATATATATATATATATGTATATATATATACACACACACACATACATATATTTATAGGTGAGGTAACAAAAACTGATTGCTTCAATCTATCAAATAGAAATTAGAATATCATTTTCAGGGTTCTTCAGCACAGACATACATACATTTATAAGAGTACAGCCAGAATGATCAGAAGCAAGAAACTTAACAGAATGGCAAAGAAGTGGCAGAAAATGAATATCACGAGGAGAAAAATAATTACTTTACCAGGGAAGTCTAAAGCCAAAGTTATCGCAGGCAGCATTGATGAATCACTGTTGACAGAAAAAGGTCATTTTGTTATCTACACCACAGATCAGATGCGCCACATTGTGCCGTTATCATATCTCAGCAATAACATATTTATCGAACTCTTAAAGCTGGCTGAGGAGAAGTTTGGTCTATCAAGTCATGATCCAATAAAGTTGCCTTGCGATTCAGCCTTGTTGGAATACATAGTCTTCATTGTCCAACAAGGCTTGGATAAACACTTGGAGAAATCTCTGCTTAGTTCCATTTCTCCTAGTGGCTACTCCCTTTGCGCTTCTTTCCATCAAGGACAGACATGCCAGCATTCACTTGTTTGTGGATACTGAACCGATCACTGTTTAATCATGTAAATGATTGAATTGAAACTACCATGGTGTAATATAGAAGGTGTATTCTAAAATACTTTAACTATAATAGAATGCAACAGCAATTTTTACATTGTTCTATAAACCATCTGGTTCATTAGGCCATTTTGAACAAACCCATGAGGTATCTTAGCCATAGGACCTTATGAGAGCTTCTAAACATGTCCGAATAAGAGTTTGGGATATCGGGAGATGGGCCTATAACATTGCCGTGCGAGGCATTTATCATGGAGAACATAATGTTTCTAATTTCAAGGGGTACAGCTAAAGACCAAGAGAAAGCTCTGCTTGTCTCAATTTCTTCTAGCTACTGCTCGTAATCTCATTTCCATGAAGAAGTAAATATGCAGCTACTAAATGAATTAACCCTCTCTTTAAATCATCAAAGTAAACTCATTTCATATATTCTAGCCCATAGCTAAGCTTGTCCCTATCTTCAAAAATTCTATTCCTATTGCATCTCACAAACATCTATGAATTGAGTTTCTTTGAATTGAAAAAGAAAAAAGCAGTACTTTGCTGTCTTTCTACAGAACATAACATAACACTTCAGCAAATAGAAAATACATCCTTCAGTTAAAACTTGATGGGGAGAAGATTTTTATCTCAAAAGTATAAAGTCCGAGCTGCAGGTGCCTTTCCTCTTGATAACCTGTCTCAATTCATAGACATGTACCCCTGTAGGTTCCAGCAGTCATTATTCTTCTGCCAAAAAAGTACAGAAACATGGATGTCCCAGTTTGCCCAATTTTGCCTTTCCTCTTAATTTTGCATAGCTTCTATGGTTTATAAAGATTGTTGGCTGTTAGATAAGAACATGATAAATTCAATACATGCTCCACCTGTGTTATGCTGTTGTCTAATAAAACATAAACATCCTCATCTCCCAAACGGTACCTCTCCACCTCACATCTTCCAATCACATGGCTTTGCTTCTCCTGAACCCTGCATTAGGTAACTTCATTAAAGGGATTGTCTCTGCCTATCTCGATATATATATGTTATCCTAATTTCGTTGCCCCCAACCCACCACAGCTGTGCATCAGTTTCCCAAGAGAACTCAACACCTTCTCCTTCTAAGTTCTATCTTAAATTCTTTCATTTCAGAGAGTAACAAGATGATCAGTGCTAAGAAGCTCATCAAATTGGCAAAGAAATGGCAAAAACTGGCTTCCATCAAGCAAAGGAAGATAACATTGCCTAGGATGTCTATAGATGTTGATGCAAATGATTGCAGCACATCATCAATTATTGAGAAAGGTCATTTTGTGGTATATAGTGCAGATCAGAAACGCTTCATACTTCCTTTGGAATATCTTAAGAAGGAAATTATAAGAGAGTTATTCAGACTGGCAGAAGAAGAGTTTGGAATACCAAGCAATGGAGCTGTAACACTGCCTTGTGATGCAGTCTTTTTGCAGTATGTAATTTCTTTGATCAAAGGGCACCTGACTGAAGATGTAGAGAAAGCATTGCTCACGTCCATAGTCAGTGATCATTGCTCATCATCTTCATATCTACACCAAGAATTAAGAAATCAACCATCATTGATTTGTAGCTTCTAGAGCAAATTGTAGTCAAATTTTTTAATGATACACTATTTTTCACTGATTCTACTAGAAAATAGAATTAATTCTCTCAATGTTTGTTAATCTTTGAAAATTTGTTCCTAATTTATTGTTGCTATACAAAAGATGAAGTATATATGGCATCCAACAAATTTACCAGCGCTTTTCACATTTCTTATGCAATTTTTCTTCAAGTTAAAAATTCTCAGAGGTATCCAATATAACATGCATCAAGCTCCAAGGGTTTAATAGGAAAAAACTGCGCAACTAGGAAGATTATAGATCAAGGACTTGGTCATTAATTTCTTGTGCAACATAGACGCAGAGGCCTATTAGATATCCCCCATCTCCTTAGTGTTGAAGCTAGTCTTTTTGGTGCATATTTTCAAAAGATTAGCCTGGATCATTTAATGGTTATGAACGGACTGATAAAATTTGTTTTTACAACTCAGAGACAAGGGTGGTAAAAATCACAGGTAAACAGCAACAAATCTTCACTCTTGCAGTCATCTTATATAGTCATATACCAGAAATAATCTCCTTGGTCATGTGGATCAGGGTGTATTTTATATAAGCTAACTAGAGCACTTGGCAACACAAAAAGGACAGGGCCCTCTCTACATTCAAACTCCATGTGCTAATAGAAAAGTGAAACTAACAGCTCTAATCAGCACATCAGGTAATCTCTCCTACCATCACATGGTTTTGCTTCCCTCAAATCTTCATTGAAAACTACATGGAAGACATGGATGAGTGACAGGAAGGTCATGTAACTGATTCGATTTGAGAGAGACAAGAGACAGGTGGCGATTTGCTTGAGAGAAGGCTTCTTGTTGCAGTTTAGATTAATAAATCTCATCTAAACAGGATCGTAAATGTCTGCTGGAATCTATGATCAGCTGATCATAGAGTCAGTATAATTGCAATCCTGGACCATATTGCTGTTAAATCACTTGGCAGGTAGATAAAGATGCATCTGCATGCACGTCTATGCTCCACCTCGTTGGGCTAATCATCCAAGAAAAGAAAACAAGCCCACCTTGCAGATTACACCTCATATCTGCCCATCACATGGCTTTGTTTCCAAGGACTACCAGCATTCTACTAATTCATTAAAGGCACCATCTCTGGCCTTGTCATTAAATATTCATCCCATTTCCATTGCCATATCCAGCACAACGATTGCATTAAGAAACAGAGTTCTAAGACCTAAAACTTTCCTCTATTTTATTTCGTCTCAGACTCTTTCCTACTAAACTTAGAGTCAAGCAAGATGATCAGTGCTAAGAAGCTTATCAAGTTAGCAAGAAAATGGCACAAAGTGGCTGCAATTAGGAGAAAAAGAATCACATTACCAAGGAACACTGAGCATGCTGATACAGTAAGGATCAGAACCTCTTTGTTGTATACAGTAAGGATCATACTGTTTAGTGGTGGACAAGGGTCACTTTGTTGTATACAGTAAGGATCAGAAGCACTTTGTGCTTCTTTTGGAATATCTCAAGAACCAAATTGTCATGGAGTTACTCAACTTGGCGGAACAAGAGTTTGGACTACCCGGAAATGGCCTTCTCATCTTGCCTTGCGATGCAACCTTCACGGAATACGTAATTGCTATGATCAAATGGAAAACAAGTAAAGACTTGGAGAAGGCATTGATCCTGTCTGTAACCAATGGTCGTTGCTCGTCATCATACCTTTATCAGCAAGAAATGAGCCAACAGTTGCCAATATGGAGCTTCTGAAGCAAAATTCTTTTTTTTTCTTTTCTCATCTTGTAATTGATCCACACCTTTGGAGATTAAAATACAATGCAAAATGTCAGAATTTTTGTTTCTCATGTTTAGTTTCTTGTATCTTGACAGGGCAATCACTTCTTATCTACAATATTATTCTCCAATTTCACAGCAAAAATGACTAATTATCATGTCAAAAATTACAAGTACTAAACAGTTTTTCCAAAAAAAAAAAAAAAAAAAACCTATATGTAAGATTCAAATTGGCATCCTTCTCTATTAATAAAATAAAAAATATCCTCTAACTAGTAGCCTTTTATTTTTTCCTGGTAAAATGGTTAGTCTTATTTTCAAACAAACCCTTGAAAAAATAAAATGAAAGCCAAAGTGGTTCAACTCCCAAATTGCCTTGGACTCGCCTCATCTATCCATCTTGGGGTAGATAGTTTGGAATATCCTTTTTCTTTCTGAATCAGACAGTTTATTTGGAACACAACTATGAAGAGAATTTGGGTTTTCTTAAGACTGAATAGAACTACAAGTAGTATTAGAGAAGGCGAAGCACACGAGATAATACACAGGAATTGAACACAAAAAATTATCTGCCATGTTTAACATACTCTTTTTCTCAATAGGATAATTAAACTCTAGTTTTGCTTCCCACAGAAGCTGCATTCTGAAACTTCCTTACCCATTTTGATATGCCTAGAAGACAAAAAGTTAGAAGGCAAGGACAAAAATTTTGATTCCTTGTTTATGACTCAAATTGTCCAAGCTGGGGCGAAAACAAGAGATGGGTAAAAGCTTAGCTGCATAAAGATATCATCCCTGTCAGAAAGTTTTTTTTTTTTTAATGTATAACCAATTATAGAATTTATCAAGTAAAAGCGGCTGATATGCACAGGGAGGAGGAGGACTAGTTTTTGAAGTTATACAAAGCGAGCAGGACGTACCATACACATAAGCTCTAAAGCATATTATCAGCGCATTGAATTGAAGTAAAATGCAATCATATCCGACCCCACAGTTCAAAACCTCAGTACAGAAAGTATGATGACGATCAGGATCTCCGTTGTTGGCAACCTCTTGGAGCCATTAATAGACCAATCAAAGTGAAGTAGATTAGATATCTAAAAGCATAACAGCCTGGTGATAAAGACGTTGCACTCTAAGTCGAATCTTCTGGGGCAAATCCTGTTTCAGAAGTCATAAAATCCCATTAATCCAAGAGTTTAGTAAACTAGAACCACAGGTTTTTCTTGTTAGGTAATATATCAGAACATGTGGGTACTACGATGCCTGGTCTTGCACATGCCTCGTTCTGCCAAAACCAAATGAATTTGATGTTGAAAAAAGATTGGACCACTTCCATTACCTTCCAGACATGCCCAACTGGCGAGGTTCCACATTTTGCTTCCTTTGAGCACCGGCATTGAGCTGCTTCATTCAAAGGACTGCTTTTGGGACGTTAGTGTATATAAGTTCACCAAGTTCAGTCTTCTTGAGTGCGGCAGAACAAAAACTTTTCACTTTCCTAAGATCTTTACATTCTCTTCCTTCTCTTGTTCTAAAGATTTTCCCTTGTTTCTCCCTAGTTTTACAGAAGCAACAAGATGATCAGTGCTAAGAAGCTTATCAAATTGGCAAGGAAATGGCAAAAACTGGCAGCAATCAGGAGAAAAAGAATCACATTCTCGAGAACCAGTGGGGGTGTTGACACAAACAGTTGCAGCACATCAACATCACCAATGGTCGAGAAGGGTCACTTCGTGGTGTATAGCGCTGATGAGAAGCGTTTTGTGCTTCCTTTGGAATATCTGAAGAACGAAATTGTCATGGAGTTGTTCAATTTGGCAGAAGATGAGTTTGGAGTTTCAAGTAACGGACACCTGACGTTGCCCTGTGATGCAGCCTTCATGGAATATGCAATCGGGTTGATCAAAAGAAAAGCAAGTAAAGAAGTGGAGAAAGCATTACTCATTTCTGTAGTTAGTGATCGTTGCTCATCATCATCATACCTGTATCAGCAAGAAACAAGCAAACAGTTACCAATATGGAGTTTCTAAAGCAAAATTTGTTTGCAGTTTTGTAAACGATAACACCATTGTACATTAGAGATATATAACGAGAAAGCTCCAGATTTGTTTCATGTTTAGTTGTCTGCCATGGAAATCATCCTTTTACCTTCACTTTACAACATCACCAACGCGATCCTACCTATTCACTTGGGAAAAGAAAACCAAAGGAAAAACAAAATCTAACCCAAATTTGGGAATTAACTCGAATAGTTCAAGCAAGACATCTAACAGGTTCGGAGTTCAAATCTATCATCCGTAATTTCTTCCCTTATTATTAAGCTTTCAACTCTTTTGTATAAAAAAGAAACTAATATTTCTCTTCCAAGGCAGATACATTTATAGGTGAAATATTATCAGAATAATAAAATTGAAACCATCAAATTTGACCACCAGAATTTTTATCCTGGAATGATTACCGGACCTTAGTTGGAGCCATTTAGATCCTGAAATGTACAAGTTCAGAAACACCAGGAAAGTGTAATAGATATAACCCAAAAGCATGGAAAGCCTGGAGCGAGTCTTTTGGGGAAGCCTGTTTCAAAGATTGTAACTGCATCCCCTGCCAGTTCTTGTTGAACCACAAAAATTTCCTGTGAGGTATAGACAGTCTATCAGGAACATGTTCATACTAACATGCCTAGTGTTGCACTTGTCCAAATCTGCTGATGTAGCTCTCAAACTGGCAAAAAAAAAAAAAATGATGAACTGTCCGTACATTTGTCTTTGAGCATTCATATGAAGATAAAAATAATTTCAACATAATTAGTTAACTGTTCTATTTTCGAAATTGGAATCACAAAGAAAGCAACATGGCAATGTCTTCAAAACCTTGTGTAGATATAATTAAGGACATCCTTAAACCACTATTAACATGTTAAACTATATACCCTATAAGCAGAACATGCCATGACCAAGAAGTGGTTATTTATTTATTTATTTTTACCACTTGACCTACCAACAATAACGGACAAACAGTACAAATCATTACTTTTTTTGTGCAACACATATGCAGAGGCCTCCAGATATCCCCCATCTCCTTACTGTTAGAGCTAGTCTTTCTTGTGTATATTTTCAAAAGGTTAGGAGAATGAAGAAGTTGAACTTTGAACTTTATCCTTATGGTAGAATGTTAACAATTACTAAATCAAGCCTGGGTTATTTACTGGTTATGGACTAACTGATAAATTTTGTTTTTACAACTCAGAAACAAGGATGGTAAAAAGCAGAGGTAAACAGCAACAAATCTTCACTCTTGCAGTCATCTTATATAGTCATATTCCAGAAATAATCTCCTTGGTCATGTGGACCAGGGTGTATTGCATATAAGCTAACTATACCACTTGGCAACACAAAAAGGACTGTGCCCTCTCTATATTCAAACTCCATGTGCTAATAGAAAAGTGAAACTAGCAGGACTAATCAGCACATCAGGTACTCTCTCCTACCATCACATGGTTTTGCATCCCTCAAATCTTTATTGAAAACTACATGGAAGATGCTATCCAATGGATTAGTGACAGGAAGGTCATGAAACTGATTCGATTTGAAAGAGACAAAAGACAGGTGGCAATTTGCTTGAGAGATGGTTTCTTATTACTGTTTAGATTAATAAATCTCATCTAAACAGGATCCCAAATGTCTGTTGGAATCTATGATCAACTGATCATGATTCAATATAATTTCAATACTGGACCATATTGTTGTTAAACCACTTGGCAGATAGATAAAGAGATGTCTGCATGCGCTTCTATGCTCCACCTTGTTGGGCTAATCATCCAAGAAAAGAAAACATGCCACCTTATAGAGTACACCTCATATCTGCCCATCACATGGCTTTGTTTCCAAGGACTACTAGCATTCTACTAATTCATTAAGGCACATTCTGTAGCCTTGTGATTATATATTCATCCCTTTTCCATTGCCTCATATCCATCACAACAACTGCATTCAGAAATCAGAGTTCTTAGAGCTAAAACTTCCCTCTATTTTCTTTCATCTCTGATTCTTTCCTACTAAACTTAGACTAAAGCAAGATGATCAGTGCTAAGAAGCTTATCAAGTTAGCAAGAAAATGGCAAAAAGTAGCGGCAATTAGGAGAAAAATAATCACATTACCAAGAACCACTAAGGATGCTGACACAAACAGTTGCAGCACATCATCAGTGGTGGAGAAGGGTCACTTTGTTGTATACAGTGTGGATCAGAAGCGCTTTGCGCTTCCTTTGGAATATCTCAACAACGAAATTGTCATGGCGTTACTCAACTTGGCAGAAGAAGAGTTTGGACTACCAGGCAATGGGCTTCTCATCTTGCCTTGTGATGCAACCTTAATGGAATATGTAATTGCTTTGATCAAAAGGAAACCAAGTAAAGACTTGGAGAAGGCATTGATCCTGTCGGTAGCCAATGGCCGTTGCTCATCATCATATCTTTATCGGCAAGAAACAAGCCAACAGTTGCCAATATGGAGCTTCTGAAGCAAAATTCTGTTTTTCTTTTCTCACCTTGTAATTGATCCACACCTTTGTAGATTAAAATATAATGCAACATGTCAGAATTTTTGTTTCTCATTTTTAATTTCTAGGATCTTGACAGGGCAATTACTTCTTATCTGCAATATTAGTCACCAATTTCATACCAAAAGGACAAATTATTATGTCAACAATTACTAGTACCAAATACTTTTACCAAAAAGAAAACTATATGCAAGATTCAAATTGGAATCCTTCTCTATTAATATGATAAAAAGGATTACTCTAACGACTCCCTGATTAGCCCTTTCTTTTATCCTGATAAAATGGTTAGTCTTATTTTTAAACAAGCAAGAAAGAAACAAACCCTTGAAACAATCAAATGAAAGCCAAAGTGGTTCAGGTTCAGCTCCCAAATTGGCTTGGACACAGCTTATCTAGTCATCTTTGGATAGATACTTTGGAACATCTTTTTTCTTTCTGAATCAGACTGTTAATATGGAACTCAACCATGAAGATAATTTGGGTTTTCTTCAGATTGGATAGAATTATAAGTAGTATTAGAGAAGGAGAAGCACACCAAATAATACACAGGAATTGAACACAAAAATTTATCAGCCATGTTTAACATATCCTTTTTCTCAATAGGATATATTTAACTCTAGTTTTACTCCCCACAGAAGCTGCATTCTGTAACTTTCTTACCCATTTGATTAGTCAGAAGGAAACAATTTTTGACTTCTTAGTGAAAATAAGATATGGATAAAAGCTTAGTTGCATAAAGATATCATCCCAGTCAGAAAGTAGATTTCTTTTTTAATGTTTAACCAATTATAGAATTTATCAAGTAAAAGCAGCAGCATTTATACAGGGAGGACTAGTTTATGAAGTTAAACAAAGTGAGCAGGACACATAAGTTTTCAAGCCTATTATCAGCGCATTAAATTGAAGAAAAATGCAACCATATCCGACCCACTATTAAAAGCCTTCAGTACAGAAAGTATGACGATCAGAACCTCTGCTGTTGGCAATCTCTTGGAGCCATTAACAGGCCAATCAATGTGAAGTAGATTGGATATATAAAAGCATTACAGCCTGGAGATTAAGACACTGCACTCTAAGTTGAATCTTCTGGGTAAATCCTGTTTCAGAAATTGTAAAATCCCATCAATCCAGAGTAATGAGAACCACAAGTTTTTCTTGTTAGGTAATGATAGAGGTAATTTTACCCCAGCCCAGTCACGCGCCTGGGCCCCAAAAAATAAAAGGCCCAAGATTATAATATTTTGGGCCCACACAAATATGAGTCATGAGCTCATCAAAAGCAACCTAGAAATATCTATAAATACCTCCAGGTATGATCAGAAAAATCCTAATCTCTATTTTGCTTACTAAAACTCTGCTTAAACAGGTCTTCTGACTTAAGCATCGGAGTGCGCGTGCAGGGACAGATCCCTGCGCCTCTCTGACTTTCACTGTTTTAGCAGAACATTCAAGACATGTGGAGAAGACGACATCAGAATCATTTCATTGTTGTTTGGAGCAACAACAATTGGCGCCGTCTGTGGGAAAAAGAACAAAAAGCCAGATTCTTTATCAACATGGTGAGAACACGTTCGACAGCAGCAGCGAATCTGGGGGAAGAGAACTCTGTGAGTCCTCCTCCCAGACCCGAGAGAGGACAAGAGCAGAATGGTGAAGGTAGCAGGGTGGTCACTGTTTCCGTTGATGAATTCGAGGCCCTGAAGCGTCAGAACGAGCAGACCACCACAGCGCTGAAAACTATGGTGGATTTCTTCAAAAATGCCCTGCCGCAGTACAGCCTACCTCCAGAAGTGCAGCAGATGATAGGGGAGAACGTCTTGGGGCAGACATACGAAAAGGGTCAACCCTCTACCGTGGTGAATACGGGACAAGGAGATTGGCGACAGCATACTGCCGTTGGACTGATGCAGTATGCTGCCGCTGGACTGGAGGACAATTCTGCCGCTTCGCTGAGGGAGTACCTTGTTACGGAGAACAATCCTGCCGCAGGTCTGAGGAATGACTCTGCCGCAGGCCTGAGGCTGCACTCTGCCGCAGGGCTGGAGAACAACACTGCCGCAGGTCTAAGGACACACACCGCCGCAGACCTGAGGCTGCACTCTGCCGCAGGGCTGGAGAATGACACTGCCGCAGGTCTGAGGACACACACTGCCGCAGGTCTGAGGAATGACTCTGCCGCAGGCCTGATGCTGCACTCTGCCGCAGGTCTGAGGACACACACTGCCGCAGGTCTGAGGGTACACTCTGCCGCAGGTCTGAGGGAGAGGCAGACTAACGCATGTCCAAGGGCAAACTCTGCCGCGGGACTGGCATCGAGCCCTAACGTAGAACCGCAGCATGCCCCTGTCGCAACTTTGAGGAGACGCTCAACCACGGGTTGGCGAGAGGCGAATCCTGCCGCAGGCTTGAGACGGATGAACGCTGTCGCAGATCGAACAGAGTCTAACCCAGCTGAACGATCGGAGCATGATTTTGAAGACCACCGATCGGGAGAGCGGCAGAGACAGAACAGTCGTGACCCCCAAGGCTATCTTGAAGGTACGAGGTCAAATTGTGGAATGGGAGGTGCAGGAAGAAAAGGTACGGTACAAGCCCCTAGAGGAAGAGAGAATACTTACTGCTCAGACTCTTCAAGTGCTGAAGAAAGGGGAGCACACTCGACCCGAGAGTCAAAAAATGTCGAGAAAGTTGTTGAGAGAATTCTGGAAAGGAAAAAGTTAGTGGCTCCCGATGACAATCAGAAAAGAAAGGTTCCTTTCAGCCCAGAGATTATGGACAAACCCTTACCGAAGAAATTCAAGATGCCTCATATGGCTACTTACGCAGGCAAAGCAGACCCATACGACCACATACAAAGTTATGAGTCTCTCATGTTGTTACATGGATGGGAAGATGAAATCATGTGCAGAGCGTTTTCGCTTACACTGTCTGGGCATGCACTGAAATGGTTTAACGGGTTAAGTGAAGGTTCTATCTCATCCTTCGATCAATTGCGAAGTGAATTCTTGAGAGCCTTCATGATCAATTGCCAAAAGAAGAAGGACGCTACCTATCTGCTCACCCTTAAACAAGGAAATAAGGAATCATTGAAGAGCTATGTAGATCGTTTCCGAGATGCAACCTTAGAGGTGAAAGATTTACCGGTAGGAGTAGCCATGGCGGCAATGCTACAAGGGACTAAGTCTGAGAAGTTGCAAGAATCCCTCTCCCTTGATCAGCCAGTAACACTTTCTGACTTGTTTGCTAGAGCTAATAAGTACGTGGCTCAGGAGGAAGTAATGAACATGATGCAGTCCCGAGAGATCAGAGAAGGAAGAAAAAGGGAAAGAGAAGTACCTGAAAGAAGCTCTTCAAGACCCGTCGGATCAGACAAAGCCCTCAGACTCAGGTATGAAAACTATACCAGACTAAATGAGCCCCGCACGGCAATACTCGCTGCTATAGAAGGAACTGGGCTGTTGGAGTTCCCTAGAAAGAAGATTGGAGATGTGGGGCGAAATCCCGATGTCTATTGTGAGTTTCATGCTGCTCACGGCCACCCCACGGAAAAATGCAGAGATTTGATGGATCAGTTAGAGAGGTTGGCTAGAGAAGGAAAAATTAATCGCTTCCTATGGAGAAGTGAAAGGCCGCGTTATCCTCCGCGAGATCGAAGGAATGATCGCCCGCGTAACATACAAAACAATGATAATGGAAGAAATCGGCCAAGAAACGAAGGAGCTAGGCCCATCCCTCGAGGTAATCGGCTGGATAATGAACCCACGGGTCCAGCTATAAATGTTATCGCGGGAGGTGAATCAATGGCAGGAAGTTCTTCGGCTTCCCGAAAAAGTTACGCGAGGCAAGCATATCAGGTTAATGCTGTGATGGAGGAGAAGGCAGATGAAGAACCCATTGTGTTCACTCCAGCAGACAGGGGTGATATTATCATGCCTCATGATGATCCCATGGTAATATCAGCAGTGGTGGCAAAGCATCCTGTGAGCAGAATCCTGGTAGACAATGGAAGTTCGGTAAACTTAATCTACTGGAATTGCTTTGAAAAAATGAATGTGTCTGAAAGTAGATTAAGACCTGTTATGACACCATTGTACGGATTTGCTGGCGAGAAGGTGAAAATAGCAGGGTCCATAGAATTGCCAATGACTTTGGGAGAGAGCCCAAAAGATGTAACTCGACAGGTTTTGTTCATGGTTGTAAGGTCAACCTCAACAGCCTACAACATGATACTAGGGAGGCCTGTATTAAATGACATGAGAGCAGTTATATCTTCTTGCTACTTGCTAATGAAGTTTCCTACTCCTAATGGAGTTGGACAAGTGCAAGGAGATCAAAGGAAGGCTCGCACTTGTTACATTGCTTCTACCGCCAATAAGGGAACACAGCGAAAGGAGACATTGTGTATAGACGACCCTCCTAAGCCTCAACCTGTGGAGAAAACAGAAGCCATTGAGCTGATTAGAGGGGATGAGAAGAAAAAGGTGTTCATTGGAACTCAATTGAATGAGGAAGCCGGAAAGGAGATAACTGAATGCCTGAAAAGAAACGCGGACGTTTTTGCTTGGACTCCGTCTGATATGCCCGGGATTAATCCTGAAGTAATTTGTCATAAGCTTAACGTTTCACCTGGGCATAGGCCCGTTAAACAGAAAAAGAGGAATTTTGCCCCAGAAAGACAGAAGGCGATCACAGAAGAAGTTGATAAACTTCTTGAAGCTGGGTTTATTAGGGAAGTCTACTACCCGGAATGGTTGGCCAATGTAGTGATGGTGAGAAAATCTAACGGGAAATGGCGAATGTGTGTGGACTTCACAGATTTAAACAAAGCCTGTCCCAAAGATTCGTATCCTCTGCCTCGAATCGATAGACTGGTAGATGAAACATCAGGTTATGAACTTCTTAGCTTTCTAGATGCATTCTCGGGCTATCACCAAATTATGCTTAATCCCGAAGATGAAGAAAAGACCTCTTTTATTTCTGATGACGGAACATACTGTTACCGGGTAATGCCATTCGGTTTGAAGAATGCAGGAGCCACTTATCAGCGAATGGTGAACAAAGTCTTCAAGGAGCTCTTGGGAAACACTATGGAGGCTTATGTGGATGATATGATCATCAAGAGCAGAGCAAGAGAATCTCACGCGCGTCAGATGACCAAAGTGTTTGACGTGCTGAGGGAATTTAACATGAAGCTAAATCCCAATAAATGCTCATTTGGAGTTCAGTCTGGAAAATTCTTGGGATTTATGATCACCAATAGGGGGATTGAGGCGAACCCTGAAAAGGTTCAAGCGATCATAGACATGAAGCCACCCACCACGGTGAGAGATGCGCAGAGGTTGACAGGCAGGATAGCGGCTCTAAACCGTTTTCTATCAAAATTCGCAGAAAGAAGCTTACCATTTTTCAAAACTTTGCGGGACGGAAAGAATTTTAAGTGGACAGATGATTGTCAAAAAGCCTTTGAAGACCTAAAGGCATATTTGAGGGAATTACCCTTACTGACGAGGCCTCTGGAAGGAGAACAATTGTATATGTATTTGGGGGTCGGTGAATTCGCCGTCAGTGCTGTGTTGTTGAAGAAAGATGAGATAGTGTATCGTCCCATTTACTACGTAAGTAAGGTACTGCTAGACCCAGAGACCCGTTATCCAATTGCTGAAAAATTAGCACTCGCCCTGGTGATGGCCTCTCGCAAATTGCGTCCTTATTTTCAGGCACATCCCGTTGCTGTCTTGACAGATCAGCCGCTGAGACAAATCCTCCAGAAGCCTGAGCATTCCGGGAGACTGGTAAAATGGGCGGTAGAGCTTGGGGAGTATGACATCATGTTTCAACCTAGACAAGCCATCAAAGGCCAAGCATTAGCAGATTTTATAGTAGAATGTACAGGTCGAAGTGGCAACGTTGACAATGAGACCCGACCATGGCTACTATATGTTGACGGAGCATCGAGTGCAAATGGCAGTGGTGCAGGTGTAGTCTTAATATCGCAGGAAGGGAAGTCGATAGAATACTCTTTGCGGTTTGGATTCCCTGGCTCAAACAATACTGCAGAATATGAGGCTCTGATTGCTGGAATGAAACTGGCGGAAAGATTGCAAGTTCACCACCTAGTGGCACATAGTGACTCTCAACTGGTGGTGAATCAGTTTAATGGACAATATGAGATTCGAGAGCCGACGCTGCTTCCTTATCTAAAGAAAGTCCAATCTTTGGCTCAAACTTTTGTAAATTTCCAGTTGATACAAATTAACCGGTCTAAAAATACACATGCGGATTCGCTGTCTAAATTAGCTTCCTCTAATGAGACTGAAGGAAGAATGATAAAGGTGGAGAGACTTGAAAGACCTAGCATTGAAGAAATCGATTTGTGCAACATTGAAGTGGGAGATGATTGGAGAACCTTATTCAAACAGTACCTCACTGAAGGTACGCTCCCACAAGATAAAGAGGAAGCCCGACGTTTAAGGATCCAAGGGGCAAAATTCACAATGATAAACGGGGAGCTATACAAAAGAGGGTATTCATCGCCTTTGTTAAAATGCTTGGGGCCGGAGCAGGCTAACTATGTCTTGACCGAAGTGCATGAAGGGATTTGTGGTGAACACTTGGGAGCTAGAGCCCTCGCTTCTAAAATACTACGATCGGGATTTTATTGGCCAACGCTGAAGAAAGATGCGGCGGATAAAACCCGCAAGTGTGACAAGTGTCAGAGGTTTGCACCAATGACTACTGCCCCAACGGCTCCGCTCCAAACTACGGTGCAACCAACTCCGTTTGCACAATGGGGTTTGGACATTCTAGGGCCTTTTCCCTTAGCTACGAGCCAAAGAAAATTCCTTCTAGTGGCTACCGACTACTTCACAAAATGGATTGAGGCAGAACCCTTAGCCACAATCACAGAGAAAAAAGTTGAAGCAATGGTGTGGAAGGATATTATCTGCAGATTTGGAATTCCGCGGGTTTTGAATGCAGATCATGGAAAACAGTTCGACTGCGAGGCCTTTCGTGAGTTCTGCAGACGCCTTGACATCCAGCTAAGGATATCTTCTGTATCATATCCTCAGGCTAATGGGCAAGCTGAAGTCAGTAACCGAACTATCCTGCACGGGTTGAAAACCAGACTGGATAAAGCAAAAAGAGCATGGGTAGACGAACTGCCTAGTGTCTTATGGGCATATCGTACCACTAGTCGAGTATCAACTGGAGAAACACCATTTAGCCTTGTATACGGCACTGAAGCCTTGATTCCGGTGGAAATTGGAGCGTTGTCACCAAGAGTGGTGCCTTTAAGAGAGGAGAATAACTCACAAGGACTAAGGGAAAACCTGGATCTGCTCGATGAACATAGGGAAACTGCAGCTATCCGATTGGCATCCTACCATCAAAGGGTGTCCAATTACTACAACAGCCGAGTAAAGGATAGGCCTATGTCCGAGGGGGATTTGGTGCTCAGGAAGTCACACATCACCAATGCTTTGAGGGAAGATGGAAAGTTTAGAGCCAACTGGGAAGGTCCATACCGAATCAGACGGACGATTGGGCCCAACACCTGCATCCTGGAAACTTTGCAAGGGAAGAAAATAGGAAAGACATGGAATTCAAGTCATTTAAAATTGTATTTAAATTAATTATTGTGTCTTTCTTTATGTTTGTATTCCCTCATTATTTTACACTGTCACCTGATCATTATACAGAATTATTCATCTAATTATATTTCTGGCTTCTGTGAATATAAATCTTGTGCCAGAAATCAGACGAGCAGTAAGAGCCTGAGGCGCAATAGCATCACTGTGGCCAGGCGTATAAAATCAGACGAGCCGTAAGAGCCTGAGGCGCAATAGCGTCACTGTGGTCAGGCGTATAAAATCAGACGAGCCGTAAGAGCCTGAGGCGCAATAGCGTCACTGTGGCCAGGCGTATAAAATCAGACGAGCCGTAAGAGCCTGAGGCGCAATAGCGTCACTGTGGCCAGGCGTATAAAATCAGACGAGCCGTAAGAGCCTGAGGCGCAATAGCGTCACTGTGGCCAGGCGTATAAAATCAGACGAGCCGTAAGAGCCTGAGGCGCAATAGCGTCACTGTGGCCAGGCGTATAAAATCAGACGAGCCGTAAGAGCCTGAGGCGAAATAGCGTCACTGTGGCCAAATTAACGGTAAGAACTAAAGGTATGTTTACATATGTAATTCTTTCCAAAAATATATATATATATCTTTTTATCAAGAATTGGGGAGCGTAATACACGGATAGACGAACACATGAGTCAAATTTATAAATAAGCGATAATAACAAAAATGAATATAAGTAAGACGAAGCTTGAACGGATAAATTTTATAAAATATCAGGAAAGTCTTTACAAGCGAAGTACGAATAAATTCCTAAATAAGTCCAATAACAAAAAGAAAAATAAAATTAATCCACATGATCTGGTGGCGGGAGATCAGGCGCATGATCTGGTGGCGGGAGATCAGGCGCTGTTGGATCCTCGCAATCTGGAGGCGGGTGACTAGGAACTGACAAATCTTCACCATTAAGATCATCAAGAGCGCCAATGGATTCAGGAATGTTGTCTGGGCTCACGGGCTCCCAAGGACCAGCTAGATTCGCCAAATCATCTAAAGCAGCTTTCTTCAGAACCTCATCAGCTGTTTCGGCATGTGGTTCATACTTGGTCCAATCGGGGGCATCAAACTCCATCGCTTCGGGAGTATAAAGAAGCTCAGGGAATTCCTCGCCCTCCCTATGCTTTTCCAACCAAGAACGGGCAAGATAAAAACCGTATTTTACATAGGACACTGAATAATCCTCCTTCTGCCTCAGACAATCCTTGGAAAGCCTATACTCCTTCACAGCTTCGGCCCGAATGCTGTCGATCTCGACCTGATTCAGGGAAGGAGTGGCTCGACTCTCCAATTCAGCAATGTATTGCTCGAGCTGTTGATTGCGATCTGTCAAAGAATCAAACCGTGACTGCAAAGAATCCAGCTCTATCTGTTTTTGTTGAAAGTCGTCCTTAAACTTGTTGGATCTAGCAGTCTCAACTACGAGATCTCCCTTTGCAATAGATAACTCCTGGAACGACTTCGAAAGTTGCTCTTCCAGATTCCGCACTACTCCCGGCAACACAGACAACTGATTATTGGTATTCCTTAATTCCATATTGCTATCCCTTAAATCCCGGATTTCTTTGTCAGTTCGTTCACGATAAGCCCGATGCTGAGCATTATTAACTATAGTTCTTTGAGCCAGCTGAAAGGGAACACAAAAAGTCAGACTAAAACGAAAGAAAAATAAAGGAAAGTCTGAAAATTACCCTAACAGCCTCCAGATCAGCTAGGTCCTCTCCTTTCGGGAAATTCTGAAATAGTCGACTCTCATCCCTAGGAAGGATGGAGGCCCAGCCCACGCGAGATGCTACCCCGGGCGTATCTAATGTGTCGTTGTCTAACACCCCAGGGTAAACTCGAAATTCGGCCCCCTTCATTCTGAAACCCCCGTCTACCTGGTAAGATCTCGTATCAACAGGGCCTATCTTAGGTAGGATAGGCCTAGTAGACATAGAGTCTTCCACGTACAGGCGTCTTCGGTTCTTTCGGATGGGCAAAGTCACATTACACTCCGCTCTTTCTCCCTCCTGAGGTCTATCAGAAGAACCGGAAGATCTTCGAGATTGAGAAGAAGTCCTCCCTTCGTCTTCAGGTTGTTGAGTCAAAGCAGGAGGAGGGGTTATTTGCCTGAGAGGAGGAGTCCGAGCTCGAGATACTCCCGGAGCAACCACAGCAGAACGAGACCTCTTTTCAACAGGTTCACTAGAGGAACCCTCTGCCCTCTTTCGACGAATCAAAGAACGTTTAATGCTGCTCATCTCTGCAAAACAGGAATCAAAAAATTGTTAGAAATGACATATAAACAAGTAACAAAATATAAAATGCAAAAAGGCTACCTTCAGGAGAATTAAGAAACTCCTGAAGGGAATCTATCGCCAAATCCTCATCGTCAGGGAGAGTTACAAAAGTGGAACCAAATCCAGCCCAATCATCCACATCATCTAAAGGGTCACCTTCGGGGCTGGACCCCCTATCTCTAGGACTTGAATTGAGAGGAATAGAAGGGTTAACCACATTAGCGCCGCCTATGCCCCAACCAGCAGAAGCTAAGTTTTCAGACGTTAGAAACCCGTAAAGATTAATTGGTCTATCAACTAATAATTGATCGATAGTTAAGGACAGCTGTTTTCTTAAAACATTAATACGAGGGCCCTTGGGGATACTATGCCTAGATCCCCACCTAATAGGGAAGTTAAGACCCTCAGGAACTTCCACCACAAGCCATTCCGACTCGAATCTATGGATTTTATTGGGGAGTTTGTCAAATAGCCTATTCTCAAAACCGGGTTCAAACGCTCTTTGAAGGGAATATGGTATTAAACCTGAACTACCCCGGAGCCGAAAAAAAGTATAGAACAAAGGAAGAGTAGGAACGACACCCCTTATACAACAATGCACGTCAAAACCAATTAACTGCATCCAACTATGGGGATGTAGTTGGCTAGGGAAAATCCCTTGTTCTCTCAAAAAAGAAACCCCAAAGTCAGAAAGGGGAAAACGAAAACCTAACTCTATAGAGACCCTAAAGACAACCACTCCACTTGCTACGCTATGCATACTTCTCTCCTCCGGGGTGGGAAGCCTATAGAAATAACCCTCGGGCAGTGGGTATCTACTCATAACATCCTGAAGATCAAGTTCAGTTAGAGTCGATCTAGGTCCTAAATCCAAATGTTTTCCTACACCGGGACCAGCCATTCCAAGAAAAACAGGGCAGGCGACAGACTGAGGGATCTAGGCGACAGACTACATATGTGGCGACAGACTACGTATGTGGCGACAGACTACGTATGTGGCGACAGACTGAGGGATCTAGGCGACAGACTGCATACTTGGCGACAGACTGAATGGGGGGCGACAGACTGTGTTGAGGCGACAGGCTGTGTGGTGGCGACAGACTGAATGGGGGCGACAGACTGTGTTGTGGTGACAGACTGTAGAGGCGACAGATGTGTGGTGGCGACACTATGTGGCGACAGACTGTGTGGTGGCGACAGACTGTAGAGGGCGACAGATTTGCATCGTGGCGACAGATTATAAGGTGGCGAGAGATTGTGTGTTGACGACAAACTATTTATGGCGACAGACTAAAGAGTGGCGATAGACCTTGGTGGCAACAGAGTTGTGGCGACAGAGTATTGTGATTTTTACAAATTGGCAACGAGTATGCGAAGGAGTGGCGAAAGACTCTTCACCTATTTTACGACAGAGTGGCGGTAGAGTAAGCGAGAGCACTACGATAGTTACGCGACAGAGTTCAACAGTTTTTTTATGTTATTTGCGCTATGCCTTACCTCTATATAGTCACGGCAGAAACAGCGAAAACGTGGTGTCTACACCGCAGTCTGAAAACTCTCTCGCAGACAACGTTTTAATGCCTGACCATTGTTCTAAAAATAAATAATCCTCTTATTATACTCTTACATAGGAAAATTCCCAATGAAAGAGTGGGGAGCAATTGATAGAGGTAATTTTACCCCAGCCCAGTCACGCGCCTGGGCCCCAAAAAATAAAAGGCCCAAGATTATAATATTTTGGGCCCACACAAATATGAGTCATGAGCTCATCAAAAGCAACCTAGAAATATCTATAAATACCTCCAGGTATGATCAGAAAAACCCTAATCTCTATTTTGCTTACTAAAATTCTGCTTAAACAGGTCTTCTGACTTAAGCATCGGAGTGCGCGTGCAGGGACAGATCCCTGCGCCTCTCTGACTTTCACTGTTTTAGCAGAACATTCAAGACACGTGGAGAAGACGACATCAGAATCATTTCATTGTTGTTTGGAGCAATAACAGGTAATATATCAGAACATGTGGGTACTTCAATGCCTGGTCTTGCACATTACCTTCCAGACATGCCCAACTGGCGACGTTCCACATTTTCGAACCACATGGTTTTGCTTCCCTTGAGCCCCAGCATTGAGTTGCTTCATTGAAAGGACTGCTTTTGGGACGTTTGTGTATATATTTTCACCCAATTTCAGTTTTTCATCAGTGCAGCACAACAAAAGCTTTTCACTTTCCTAACATCTTTACATTCTCTTCCTTCTCTTTTTCTAAATATTCTCCATTGTTTTACAACAGCAATAAGATGATCAGTGCTAAGAAGCTTATCAAATTGGCAAGGAAATGGCAAAAATTGGCAGCAATCAAGAGAAAAAGAATCACATTCTCGATAACCAGTGGGGATGTTGACACAAACAGTTGCAGCACATCAGCAATGGTCGAGAAGGGTCACTTTGTGGTGTATAGCTCTGATGAGAAGCGTTTTGTGCTTCCTTTGGACTACCTCAAGAACGAAATTGTCATGCAGTTGTTCAATTTGGCAGAAGAGGAGTTTGGACTTCCAAGTAATGGACACCTCATGTTGCCCTGTGATTCAGCCTTCGTGGAATACGTAATTGGGTTGATCAAAAAGAAAGCAAGTAAGGAAGTGGAGAAAGCATTACTCATGTCTGTAGCTAGTGATCGTTGTTCATCGTCTTCGTACCTCTACCAGCAAGAAACAAGCAAACAGTTACCCCTATGGAGTTTCTAAAGCAAAATTTGTTTTCAATATTGTAAACGGTAACACCATTGTACATTTGAGATATATAATGAGAAAGCTCCAGCTTTTCTTTCATGTTTGGTTGTCTGCCATGGAAATTATCCTTTTCCCTTCACTCACCATCAACAACACGATTCTACATATTCACTTGGGAAAAGAAAACAAAAAGAAAAACAAAACCTAACCCGAATTTGATATCAACACGACGGCACGAGTCAGTAGTTGGGTCTTTTTCGACTGGATAAGGGCCTGGGGATTCATCATGATTCTAGGCCATGCATGCAAAACCATATTTTACTTGCTCCACAATGTATCCGATTAGTTAAACCCCCGTCTCGTTTCCCAAGTGAGGGATTATTTCCGATAAACCAAATGGATCGGATCGATTAACGAGTTACCAAAGCTTAAAATCAACTGCTAATAAAGACTTAATAAGAAAAATCCTTAGTTCGGATGAGCCTGGGATTTCACATTCCGAGTAGGTTTTAAAATCCAACTTTATGCATAAAAAAAATTCAATAATGTATAGTTTGTTATATAATATTTAATTATTTATATTATATATAATATATTTTAAGAAAATATTGATTAATTTAATTAGTTTGATTTATAATTTTAAATACTGACTTAATCGAATGATTAATGTAAAAAATTAACTTAAACTCAAAATTGACTAAATTGAATTGAATCAATTGAATTTAAAGATGTTAAATTGATTTAAATTTATTTTTTTACTCACATGTGATCTTTTATTTAAAATAAAGACTTATTTGAATGCAAATTAAAATTTAAGGATTTATCCAAATGTAGTAAAAATATAAAAATCTATTTAAATAAAGTGATAAAACTTAAGGACTTTTTTTATATTTTAACCTTTTTTTAGTAATCCCAAGTTTAATAAAACTAAGAGTTTTTATCTCATGTAAAAATTTGTATTTAATTTATGAGTATGATTCGTTTTAATCCGAAAGTTTTACGATTTTATTTCATAAAATGTATTTTTTTAAGCAAATTAAAAAGTGTTCAAATTAAAACGAACAATATCTTGTAAATTTGCGTCCACATTTCTCATGCAAGTGCATGCATTTACAGGTCCGGAACCATGGCCACCACATCTCCCATGCATGTGAATACATTTATAGCAAACTAGCCTGCCAACCATGGCCACCACTCAGATCTCAACCTCTTTGAATCATCACATGATTATGTACAACTGAAGCCAACACAGGGTAACCCACTTGTAAGAAGCATAAATAAACCAATTCAATTGCATCTTCGGCTCCGGTACATGCCCATCTCCCAATAAACTACACAAACATTTAGTCACATGATTTTGCTTCCCACCTAACCCAGCAAATGTGGCCTGATCAGCCGGACTGTCTTTGGCTTCATGATTATATATTCATCCAACTCTCATTGCCATCTACACAACACAACAACACCACAGCATTAGTTTTCCAAGATCTAAAAGTCTCTTCTCCTGTGTCTCATTATCTTCTTATCAGTAACAACAAGATGATCAGTGCTAAGAAGCTTATCAAATTGGCAAGGAAATGGCAGAAACTGGCTGCGATTCGGCGAAAAAGGATCACATCGTCCGGAACAAACTCGGGCACCAATAGTTGCAGCACACCATCAACGGTTGAAAAGGGTCATTTTGTTGTGTATAGTGCTGATCAGAAACGATTTGTGCTTCCCTTACAATATCTCAAGAATGAAATTGTGAGAGAACTATTCATTTCGGCAGAAGAAGAATTCGGACTTCCAAGCAGTGGTCCTCTAACGTTGCCTTGTGATGCTGCCTTTATGGAATATGTTATTATTTTGATCAAACGACGACCAACTAAAGATATGGAGAAAGCATTGCTCACCTCCATAGCTAGCTGTCGCAGCTCATCTTCTTCTTCTTCTTCACTTGTTCATCAAAATTCGACAAGCCAACAATATTTGATCAGCACCTTCTAGACCAAAATATTTCAATTTTGTTACCAATTAAACGGGAAATTAATGAAAAAAGGTTTTTTTTTTCTTTACCATCAGAAAATAGTTTATTTTGATTCTTCTTTTATTCATTTTTGTTAGAAAATAATTACGTACTAGTTTCTCCTTGAAGAATCACTTACTCGCAAAAATACATTTATCCGATTGAAATGATTTATGCACGATTATTTTTCAACTCAAAAAATAAATCTCGTATAATTTGTTTTTCATGGAATTACTATCTTAATTAAAGTAATTCTATATAGAGTATTTAATTTGATGATCTATAAATGTAATGTTATTCATCTTTTTAAAGGAATACTCTCCCTTTGACCTTTGGTACCCTAATTAAGACAGATCATAAAAATACTTGAGGGTTTTTCTTCATATTTGATATATAGTACTCTTCTCCTGGGATTTCTATTTACAAATTTTTTGACTACGAATATAGGAAATGAAATTAGAAAGCTAGCAGACATAAATAAACTGTTTTTTTTTTCCCTTGATCTGCACAAACTTTAATTATGGAAGTTCTTTTTCCAGTCATTCACTACTAGTATGTTTTAATGGTTTGAATGGAAAGATAAATACTTGTATATGTTTAGTAATTTTTTATATGGGTGATAAACAACACGAATAAAATATATAAAATTGATTTGAGCTAAAATTTGTATAAGAAATATTTATTATATTTTAGATATCGACATGAAATTTTTATATTTAAACATCGACTTAATTTTAAGTAATATGACGACGAACTAAGTGCATGAACTCTCATATCTACTATGGTACGTTTGGTAACTGTTAATAATGTCAAGTCCTACTATATATATGGTACTTTACTCTTTGCAACCCACCTTCCAGACAGAGAGAGAAATGCCATCAGATGATTTCCTTGTGTAGTTTTAGGTTGCTTTCAGCAATGAGCTTTGGTCGATGGTGTAGGATAATTAATAGGAAGCGAAGGCACAAATTCATCTATCCATTCGGTAGATTGCCGGTAATCCAAATGAATAAAGAGACAAAGAAAATTGTGGTAGATATATATTGATTTTGATTCAACACAATGCACAGCTAGCTCGATAATTAGATATCTGCTACCATAACTCGCCTTGTCTTGCACATGCCTAGTTCTTCCAAAACACACCCTGCTGCGCTTGCCAAACTATGTCTTTATCAAGGCAAACAGAAGCGATCTCTTCTCATTGAAACCTATCATATGCAAATGTACCAATGATTTCCCTACTTTAGGTTACCCACAAGTAAGCTGGTGTCTGCATGCCCTTCTGAGTTTTGATTATATAAGTGAACCGCTGCCAAAAGCTTTCTCCATAGCTTAACAATCAGATTCAAGTTTCAGCAATCGAAATTCATCATGATTAGTCCCAGGAAACTCATTAAGATTGCGAAGAAGTGGCAGAGAGTAGCTGCTCTTGGAAGGAAAAGAATTTCATTACCTAGAGTTAACAAAAGCAGTGACATTTCAACTGAAGCTGCAGGCAAGGGTCGGTTTGTAGTTTCCACAGCTGATGAAAGCGGTTTGTTTTTCCCATTGCATATCTCAACAATTACATCATCAGAGAACTTTTCAAGATGTCTGAGGAAGAATTTGGTCTGCCAAACAATGGGCCTATCACCTTGCCATGTGATGCAGCCTTCATGGAATATGCAGTTTCTTTGATTCAAAGGGAAGTTGATAGAGATCTGCAGCAATCACTGCTTCTCTCCATGAGCAGTAGTAAATGCTCATTATGTTATTCTCTCAATCAAACCAGCCAGCACATACCAGTCTGTGGTTTCTGAATTGATGTCTAAAAGATTTTGTTAATATCAGATGCAGATTTAGTTTACTAATTCATTGATATAGTGAAATTTTTCGTTGCGTATGATAATTTCTTCATGGGGTTGTTGAGTTTTCCATAGTCAGCAATGTCAATTACTTTGACTTTGGCTGACAGTAAAGTCAAATTACAAATTGATAATGAGATCATGTAAGTACATATCAACAAATCCTATCGGTTATTCTTAACAGAATTTATCGATTAATTTAAATGATTCATATAACAACTTTTAAGAAGTAGTATTCAACGAGTTTAACATTTAAATCTTAACACTGCAACTAATAATATATTCAAACTAAGGCAGCAACAATGTATAATTGTACTTGGTGTGAACTTTATCATAGAAAAAGCAAGATTCTTGACTATGGGGAATAAGCTACTAGAAATATTAGGACTTTTATGAAGAAAAAGACGTGATTTTTCTTTAGTCAAATCATTAAAGTCATAAAATCTTACTCTTGTCGAGCTTATGGTGGTTAATTTATATGAAAATCTCCGTATATTATCAATAATTTCGCACTTTAAGAAAATTATTGGCTTTGTAAGCAACTTTTGGTCTTATCTGATTTAAGTAATGTCCCAGAAATCTAATTAAGCAGCCTGGTTTAGTTGCATGGAACATGAGAGGTTTCCTTTTTGCTAGTACATCAGCTGCAGGCCTAATTTGAATTCAACCCCTTTTTTTTCTTATTGTCTACATGCATGTGGACGAGAAAATTCTTAACAGTATTAAAGATCTAAGAAATTCAATTCTATTTACAACAAATTATAATAGAATCCTGCATTTCAATAAAAAAAAAAAACCGAGGATTTTGATACCCTTATGCTTAACTTGATATTAAGAATATCTCAAACGTGAAAATTCAGCTATTGGATTGGCATACCTTCCAACTATCTTTATAGCCACTTTCTTTGATTAAAAAACAGAAGATTTTGATACCTTATATATATATATATATATATTCAGAAATGCCAGCCTTTACTTGTTGTAAAGACACCAGGACCCGACTGGACAAACTGTGGACATAATTGAATAGAAGACTAGAACCAATATAATAAGGAAATCAATTACTCATGGATATTTGATAAACTTGAAGGCATTTGAAACCAGATGAACAAAGAACCTACTTGCAAACTAGACTAGCCTAATGATAAAATAAAAAAATAAAAAATGTAACTTAGTGTATAAAATTTTCATATTATAGAGTCTAAAAAAAATCATATGTACGTAATTTTTTCTCTGTATTAACAAATAAATTGTTTTCGCTTGAATCTAATGATATAGAAACAAAATTCCTTAGGTCTTACATATAGGAAAATCCAGATCTTCTTTTAAGTTTTGGTAATTAATTTAAAAGAGTTTGTTAATAATTAAGATTTTATTTAACAGTTATTACCTTTCTTTAAGAAAAAATAGATCCAAAATTCAAATCTCTCGTTTTCTTTTTTATCTCTATGAAAAAAATTGAACATTGTTTCAAATTATTATATCTTTACCTCAAGTATAAGTGAGAGTGCTTCGGATTTGAGTGGTAGTTAAAGCTCGGAATGCTATGGCGCTGTGTTTCCCAAGCTTTTTCCGTCTAATTATGGTCGTTTTCTTTCGCCTACCCAAGTAGCTTCCTTACTTTAATGCTTTATCTAAAGACCTTGTAAAAGTCAAGTCCTAACAAAATTTTGGTAAATGAATATGTAATACTTGACCAAAAAGCTCCGGCGGGCTACCTTCACGGACCGGCAGTGCTAAAGAATATCTGTTACAATAGGCCATGGAGTCAACATGGAACAAGTGTGCCCGGTTGGCTGCCATAGCCATTTTGTCCTGTCTTTGAATGCTGTTAGTAGAAATCTGAGCACCCTTTTTCTAAATCCACGTGTCCTCGTTATCAATTATTAAAGCGTTTATACACTCTTCAAGAACAAACCACGAGGCACAATCCATGCTTGGTATGATAGTATCCAAGGCTTATATATAGCCAATTTTCTTAGTCCGTGCTTTATGGGAGAACAGCAGGGGAGAGGTTGAAGGAGCTGAGAACTTAATTGGAAAGAAAAATGGGTGATGTTAGTGATAAAGGCTCCGGCCCTGTAACACCAAGACCGGCTTCTGCGGCAGCAACACCGCCAATTTCAGCTCCTCCTTCACGGCTTCATTCTCCTTCTCTTTCTCGATCACCTCTTCTTTCCTCAGCTGATCATATTCAACCTGCAAACAAAACCCCGAAAAATTCAACCCCCAGTGATAAAGGCTCCGGCCCTGTAACACCAAGACCGGCTTCTGCGGCAGCAACACCGCCAATTTCAGCTCCTCCTTCACAGCTTCATTCCCCTTCTCTTTCTCGATCACCTCTTCTTTCCTCAGCTGATCATATTCAACCTGCAAACAAAACCCCGAAAAATTCAACCCCCAGGATTAGAACTCCACGCTTTATTACTCCTTTGGGAAGTCCAATTAGAAGAGCTCTTCAGCTTACTAGGCTTGATCCTCATGATGCTTGGCTTCCAATCACTGAGTCAAGAAACGGAAACGCCTTCTATGCTGCGTTTCATACCCTATGCTCCGGAATTGGTGCTCAAGCCCTTGTGCTCCCTGTTGCTTTCACGATTCTTGGGTGGTGAGTAATTAATCAATGACAGTTTTCAATTTTCATGGTGCATCAGGCTAACAGGTTATTGTTTTTCAGGACTTGGGGAATCATAAACTTGACTGCAGCCTTCATATGGCAACTTTACACCCTATACTTACTGGTGCAACTCCATGAATCTACTGAAACTGGAATGCGTTACAGCAGATACATGCAGCTTTGCGGCATAACTTTTGGTATGGCTCAATCAACAACATTGCTGTTTTTCTTTTCATCTGCAAAGAACAAGTGAAATTCGAGTTAATATTATTGTTATCCATGAATTCAGGTGAGAAGTTAGCAAAGTGGCTGGCTTTGTTCCCCATCATGTACCTATCGGGAGGAACATGCGTGGCCTTGATCATCATCGGAGGCTCAACTTTAAGGTTATTCTTCGATACTGTATGCGGTGGAACATGCACTGCTCACCCACCAACCACGGTAGAGTGGTTCTTAATATTCACTTCTGCTGCAGTCCTCCTTTCTCAGCTGCCTAACTTGAACTCCATAGCCGGTGTGTCACTCATCGGAGCCGTCACAGCTATTGTGTACTGCGCCCTGATTTGGGTTGTTTCTGTTGCTGAGGGAAGAATGCCAGGAGTATCTTACAGTCCACTTGGAGGAAGTACGGACGTTACTAGGATTTTTGATGTTCTCAATGCACTTGGGATCATTGCTTTTGCTTTCAGAGGCCACAATCTCATACTTGAGATTCAGGTAACTTTTCTTATACTCGTTATAAGTTAATTTCTTCATTTAGATTATAAGTAGTCAAAGTAATCAAAATTATTAACTTGACAACTAAAATTGAAATAGAGAATTAAAAAAATAAAAAATTAAAAGAAAAGTTTATATAAATTTGGTCCAAGGCAAAAAAAAAATCATTCAAGTTTATATAAATTTTGCTTAATTAGGAGGATGGGTCGATTTGTATATTTATATCATATCTGTTTTATATTAAATACATGTAAAATATAAAAATTATCATATTACAATGTGTATTAATATGTTAAAAAAAACATATTTTTAATTTTTTTCAAATTTTAACCCGTATTTTTTTATTTTATATATATATATATATATATAATATTTTTCATGTTTAAAATTATCGGAAATTTATCTATTTTTGAAAAAAAAAATACTGACTTTCAATCTTGTTACACAATATTGAACGTGTAACAAATTCTTCTAGATGTTGTCCATTTGAGTCAAAACCTTTTTTTTCCTCTTCTAACCTGGCAAGCACCCTAGAAAGTAACAGAGTCTTTTCTTCCGTGCTTGAGAGCTCAATAGCCATGAATTTCTATGCAAGGAAATAAAATGCTCAGTTGACCAATGCGAAGCAGAAGAATAGAAAGAAACAGTGGGAAACCATAAGCCGAACATGTTGAAATTGAATAATCAAGAACAGTGGGAATAATTAAGATAGAAAAGAAAACACTTACCTTAGTAGACCCACATCTATTGAAAATGGCAGAATTTCTGAAGTAAATTTCTGTTCTGGTTGCAGGCAACCATGCCCTCGGACGAGAAGCATCCCTCGCGTGTGCCGATGTGGAAGGGAGTCAAGGCAGCATACACGCTTGTTGCAATGTGCTTATTTCCTCTCGCCATTGGAGGCTACTGGGCTTATGGTCAAATGGTAAAATCCATCACTTACAATAAATTTCTCTGCTATACATAAAATTAATCATGGTTTCTAAACCAGAAAAGCTTTGGTTTTCCTATTGACAGATACCAAAAGACGGGATGCTAACAGCCTTGTATCAATTCCATGGCGAAGACACCTCCCAGTTCATCCTAGGATTAACAAGTTTATTCGTCATAATCAATGCGCTAAGCTCATTCCAAATCTACGGCATGCCAACGTTCGACGACATGGAATCCGTATTCGTTAGGAAGAGGAAGAAGCCATTGACATGGTGGCTCCGAGCAATTCTCCGGTCTATGTTCGGCTATGGATGCTTCTTTGTGGCAGTGGCAATCCCCTTCTTATCGAGCTTCGCTGGTCTCGTTGGAGGGATATCATTGCCAGTGACCTTAGCTTATCCATGCTTCATGTGGCTCAAGATTAAAAAACCCAAGGCTCTTAGCCCGACATGGTGGCTAAACTGGGTGCTAGGTGTCCTAGGGATGGCTCTAAGTGGGGTTTTGATTGCGGCTGGAATTTATGTTATCATTGACACCGGCCTTGAAATCAGCTTCTTCAACCCTCAGTAATTAATCAAGTAAATTAGTATGAATTTAGCTATTATGTATATTCGTTATATAATATGATCATGCATGCAATAGTGCAATTGGTAATTTTCCAATTCATTTCTTTTTTTTAATTCTTATTCTCAAATATGATTGTATGAAAAAATCATCACGAAATTTTAACACCATTAATATATAATCATAAAATTTCAATTAAAATCATATTCGCACCGATCTAAACCCTATAAAACCTACAACTTTCAAGAATATGTCTTATATAAATGTCATCTTAGTTAATGAGAGCTGACATAATTAAATCCAAATCCTAAATGGTTTACTCTTATGATCGTTTCAATTGCAATCAATCGTCTAACCCTTTGGTTGAAGTGTCAGAAACATGTAATTTGGAAAAGTTCCTCGAAAGAAAGCGTTGAGAGAGTGGGTCATGATCATCAGCAGCTGCTGAATTTGTTCAATAAATGCTGGTAGAGGTTGGTGTGGACTTGAAACAAAACAAACCCATCTATCCATATTTTCGTCTTCTAGAAATGTCAGTCTCAGTCGCAGCACGAAACCTGGCACTTGCTTCGTCATTCAAATCAATCACTTGATTTGGCAGCTTGACGTATCAAAGCCCAACACAGCTGAGCAAAGTGGAAAGAGAAAATTTATGACGTATTTAACTCGCTATAATTAGTTCCGGTCTCACCACTCCGAAAATGCACTGAGCTTTCGATGTATGCCATTAATCCAGGAAATAAATATCTTAAATTTTTTATTATTTGAATGATTATCTTCGTCTTTAAAGCGTAAAAAATTTATTATAAATCAATAATTTTAAATTTTAGTTAATTTAATTGGAAATTTTTTTATTAATCAATTTAACCGAAAGCTGAAATTCATTTGGAATTATTTTCATTAATTAATTGAAAATTAAAATTCATTTAAATCATTTTCGATTAATTCAATTAAAATATAAATATGAATACCAATATTTTAAATATTCTTTTCATCTCTTTTTTTTTTTTCTCATTTTTCACATTGACTTTCTAAGGTGAAAGTTTAGTATAAAAATCTAATTTTTAACTCATGTGGTGATTAATTGGAAAATCAGATAGACATTTTTGAATGCTTTATTCATGCATGAAGCATGGCGAAATTGCAGCAGATGAAGAATTGAACAAATTCTTTCTTAATATTTGTTTGGTCGGTCATCACTCATAAACAATAATATAATCGTAAAAAAAAAAATTAAAAATGTGAAATTCCTTAAGAATCCTACCATTGCTCCACTAGCAGTTGCTTGAGATAATATTTGGTGCTAAATATAAAAAGTATTTGTTTACAAAGATTGCACAAATGCAAAGCAATTCCACCAAATTATACGCAATCGAATCACTTCTTTAGTTCTTTTCACATTAATATCTCAAATCTAATATATAATTCAAGGTAAAAATAAAGACTTCTATTAATTGATATCATTTGTGGAAGAATAATGACTTTAAGGTTTGGGTTCGAACCTCTGAAAACGCAATAAAATCGTGAGGACGGAGCTGTAAAAGCGAAGTCGTAAATGAACAATACGATTGAGTGGGTCGCTATCAACCGAGTTAGACGCCACAACAATAACCAATGTAAATGTACAGTCCACTCCACTTACTTCAAATTTACTTTTTTTTCCCATTATTTCCGTAATAAATATATTCTTTTTTCTTTTTATAATCAACAAAAAATTTGGACCCACGACTTCTAAGTTTTTTTTTTTTTTTAAAGAATTTCATTGTTATAATTGAACTCATTCCTTCGGAGAGGTGATTCTCATTTATAAAGGAAAAATCTATGCAAACATGCTTTCTTTCTTTTTCTTTTTTTTTTTTTTTTTGAGGCAACATGTTAATTAATTAGAATAATTCAAAAATAAAGACTTAATTGAAAAACAAATTTTATGAATTTTGGAACTATTCATAGAAAATTGAAAAATAAAGGTTTTCTAAATTTGTTATTACCCTTTCTTTATTCCCTGTAAAGAAGTGACGCGCGACGGAGATCTGGCTAGGAAAATCGTTTGTAATCACATTAGCGTTAATTAATTAAGTTAATTAATTAGTACCCTAACTAGTTAATTAATTAAGTCAAATCATTGATTTTCCATCCCCTAGTAACCCTAGTCTCTCAGAGTATAAATTATTTGTGAAATTAATGTAAGTACATTTAATAAACCCCTTTATTGATTATTAAATTCTACTTTCTCTTAATAGATTTTGTTTTAGCAATAAAAGGTAGAAATGTAAATGAATGAAGTAAATTCTGAATTATTTGAAAATTATTTGATTTTTATTTATTTATTTTTTAATTAAATTTTAGCTTGAGACCCTGAGTTACTCAAGTTACAATTTGATTCAAATCAAATATTTTAATATCGACTTGAGCGGTTTTGGAGACTAATTAATTTTTTTAAATATATAATTTTTATATTTCATTATTAATTTTTATTTTGTCCTCCTAATATAAAGTTTAAAAATAATAAATTAAACTTATCTCGTTCAAGTCTATTAACTATTTTATTTAGTTAATCTCAAGTTTTAAAAAATTAAATTCAACGGTAGGCATTAAAAAAATAATAATAATTAATTAGTATTATTAGTTAATTAAATTAAATATTTAATTAATTGATAATTTCTAATAAATTGGTGATAAATAAAAATTATCAACCAATTGTATTATCTTTAATTAAATTAAATTAATTAGAGATAAATCCTGGAGTGATTGAATCCCTTTAGAACTCTCTATCATCAAGCATTATAAATAGAGAGCTCTTCCACACACAGAAGAAGACTCAGAAAATAGTCAGAAGACTCAGAGCACTCAGAAGAAGCAGACAGAAAGCACTGAAGAAAAGAAGTCTCAGCATTCTCAGAGAATTGAAAGCCTGCAGAATTTCGGCCGTTCTCCGATCAAGCCTTCTCTTCAGTCAAGCCTTTTCTTCAACAAAGCCGTCAGCAAATCTACAAGAGGACAACAAGTCACAGACCGTTCTCTCAACAATCAGCCGCGCCGCTACAAATCCACGACTACAGACCGTTCTCTCAGCGATCAGCCACGCCGCTGCAAGTTCAAGAGGAACAATAAGCCCATTGGCCGTTTCTCTCAACAATCACTCCGTCGGGATCAAGCGTCACGCCCTCGACAAATGCAATCAGGAGACCGAATCAGAGGATCATAATTCTTTTTGTAAAGAATTCAAAACAGAGAATTGTACTCACATATAAATACAAAAATTGAATTTTATCACTAATTCGTGTTCTAATTTTTCAGACGCGAAAATTTGTGTATACATCAACTAAATTCAAACTATTTTCAAATTTCAAATTTTTAAATTAAATCAAATTTGAGTATGATATTTATTCATTTTTCAATTATGCTTCTATGAAAGAGGAGACCCAAAATTTAGAATACAAGTTAATGTGAAATTAATGTATGTAGAAATTTTTTTCTTTTTTTAAACTACCCTTCTATGAAGAAATTACTAGCATATTTATAGATTTAAACATGATGAAATGTGGATCTTCATTGCAATATTATTAAAGAAATTTACCAATTAATCCTTTAAATAACACTTTGAGAAACATCCACTTCACCACCTACCAACAAAAGAAAAAAGAAAATCATCTACTTCAAATTTTTTGAATAATAATAATAGCAAAAAAAAAAAAAAATAGAGAGACAGACGAATAATAAGAAAAACTTTGTTTTTTTTCCATCTTGACAGGCTTTGGTCAAATTCGGGCTACCATATTTAGTCATTTAAACAACGTGTCAAAAAATTTTCATCATTTCGATGCTTTATTTTGTATATTTGTATTTTTTTAATGAAAGTATAAAAAAAATTATTGATATTAAAATTTAAATTTTAAAAATTATTTGAATTCGTACACATACTCAAAATTTATATATTTATAAATTTGACTCAATCACAAATATTTATATTTTAATAAAAGAATTTTTTTTTCTTTTAAAATCAAAATTATTATTTATTTGTTTGGTATGGACGATCAAGAATTAAGCTTCAAAACTTGAAATTTATCCCCCATTGATTTATATAAAAAAAAGCTGATTCTTAATAAATTCGAAGTTTCAAACCGGACGTTCGTAAACTTTTATTTTCTTTAATTAAACTACAATCGTTTCGTATAAAAAAATTGAGATCGCAAGGCCTCAATTATAAGCTAATAGTTTAATGGTCTTTGGAAAATATTGTAGACCCTTTATTGACCATTAATTAAAGATTTCTAGGATCTTGAAATATTTGCCAACTCACATATATACTTATATTAATCGATTAAAAATATAAAAGGTTGATGTTGGAAATTGTCAACTAGACTAACTAAATAAAACAGTATACGTCACAACCCTATATCACCATGCTGATATCATCTCCGCATAGGTTCGAGGCCTTCTAGCTGTGGAGGAAGGGGAATCTTTCAAGCAAACAATACGTGCGTTCATACATAATATATATATATATATATATATATATATATATATATATATGAGACTCTAATATAATGAAAGATTTATTTATATTAATGTAAAATTAATTATTTTATATATTTTTATAATTTTACTAGAAATTAATATGAAACTCTATTATAATGAAACAAATAACTAAATATCTTAATTAACTCAAAATTGAACAGTCTCACTAAAAAAAGATAAATAGTATAAATAAATATCCCTGAAGAGATGATGTAACATTGGTTACATTTGCTATTACCTTTTGCAGATTTCCTATATAAGGTATGGAAGTTTTAAGAGAAAAATAATGTCGTGAAATTTGTCCATTAAACCAACTGCCAGACATCTTGGACTTGCTTTTGATTTCCTGGTCTGCCACCTTCTTTTTTCACGTATCCCTGATCAAAGCAACCTTTAATTCTCAGCGTTGTGAATTTCGTTGTTGAATCAAAGCCGAGGGGGCAAGAATCATGGGAGAAGTAGTGCCACTGCCTATTGAAGACGATTCAACGCAGGAGCTTCCGCTTTACCTTCCACCTACACCCAGTCCGCTGCAAATCATCACTGTCAAGTCCAGCTCCATCAGGGAGACGCCTGGAGTTCTTGCGTGCAACTCTAATGGTTGCACGTCCCAAGGTTCGGCTCCGGGCATCACCCTTAGGGAACTTGAATCTTGGCTGCCTATTACGGAGTCCAGGAATGGCAGCACATTCTCTGCAATCTGCCATCTTTTGTGTTCAGGGATTGGGTTTCAGGCCCTGTTCCTTCCTGTCGCATTTGCAGCTCTTGGATGGTAAGTTTGCAAGTTCTGAAATCATTTTTATCCCAACTCTTCAAAATCATGTATTCTCTCCTCTTCTACTGGAAATTCGCAAAACTGTGTTGTTTTCAACATTGCCAAGTTTCAGTGTCGGTTAAGGTTGACCAAAGAGTAGACTTAAAGGTAGAGGAGTCTCTTGTCAATGTTATTTCCAAGTTCCAACAACCATTGCTAGTGGAAGAAACGATCACAGCAGTTTTTCTATTTTGTTTCTTGACTTAGAAGCAAAGGGTTTTTCTTTTTCTTTTTCCTCAGTTGCATAAATTTTCATTCAGTTTTAATGGCTGTAGGACATGGGGAATCATATGTTTGTCCTTGGCATTTCTGTGGCAACTCTACACTGTATGGCTTCTTGTCAATCTTCATGAACCTGTTCCAGGAACCCGCTACAGCAGATTCGTCCGCCTGTCAATCGTTGCCTTTGGTTAGTGAATAAAAGAAACCCAAGTCTATGGTCTTTGAAACTTCACCTAACTTGATTGTGCCCAAATGGCTAAAATTTTCTATCCTGATTCCTGAACCTACCCCAGGTCAAAAGCTTGGAAAGTTGCTGGCAATCTTCCCTGTCATGTATCTATCAGGAGGCTCTTGTGTTTTGCTTATCATCACAGGAGGAGGAATCATGGAACAACTTTTCAAGATCATCTGTGGGCAAGGAACCATTTGTGAATCCAAGTCATTTACTGGCACAGAGTGGTTTCTCCTGTTCACTTGCATAGCTCTTATCTTTGGTCAGTTACCCAACTTAAATTCAATAGCCAGAGTTTCCCTAACTGGTGCCATAACTGCGGTTGGGTACTGTACTATGATTTGGGCTCTATCAATCAGCAAGGGTAGGATTAATGGTGTTTCTTACAGCGTACCAGATGCTGCAAAAACTGGTATGACTGGTTATGGTAAAATCCTGAATGCCATTGGCATCATTCTGCTTGCATTCAGGGGCCACAACCTTATTCTCGAGATACAGGTGAATAACTTTTACCAGTAAGGATTTTTTTTAATGCTGCATTAACAAGAATGGCAGAAAGATTTCACCATACTAATTAGTACATTCATGATTATCACACCTATCTGTTGAAAGCAACCTTTACTGATATGAACAAAAATAATAAAGTGTTTGTCAATTCCTTGTAATTATGTTTACTTGGTGATGCAGGGGACACTTCCCTCTAATTCAAAGCACCCATCTGGGAAATCTATGTGGAGAGGAGTAATGGTGTCATACATGATAATTGCAATGTGTTTATTTCCACTTGCTATAGTTGGATTTTGGGCTTATGGAAACAAGGTAATTAAGCAAGCATGTATTCTTTCCATCTCATTGTTCATTGACATCTGCCATTGGCAATACTTAGTTTGTTGATCTTATTAACAGTATCCTTTCATTTCTTCTAGGTACCTGAAAATGGAGGGATTCTGAGTGCATTTTCAGAGTTTCACAGACATGACACTTCAAAGTTTGTGATAGGCCTAATCTACTTATGGCTAATTATAAGTTGCTTAAGTTCATACCAAATCTATGCCATGCCTGCTTTTGACAACTTAGAGTTCATTTACGCCAGCAGTAAGAAGAGGCGATGTCCAAGGTGGGTTCGCACAGGATTGCGCCTTTTCTTCGGAGGACTCACATTCTTCATAGCAGTGGCTTTTCCATTCTTGGGAAGCTTGGCACCACTGATTGGAGGAATGGCAGCAGTACCTTTGACGTTTGCTTATCCATGTTTCATGTGGATCTCAATCAAAAGACCCCGGACAAATAGTGCAATGTGGGTTCTGAACTTGGGACTCGGCTGCTTTGGCATTATGCTCAGCATTTTGTTAATAGTTGCTGCTGTATGGAACTTAGCTGACAAAGGCTTAAATGCCAACTTCTTCAGACCTTAATCACTGATACAAAAGAAATAAACAGCAGTTAGAGCAAGAAAGATCGAGTCATCTGCATGTTTATGAACTGAAACAGGCCTAATCAATTTGTTTTGGCCAATTCATCAAATGTTTTTGTTGTGTATGTAAATATAAATATTGAAACCAGAGAAATTAGTTTGTCCATCTGATTAGCTAATTTCAATATGATTTACGTTTCATTAACATATAAATCAAAGAAAACAATGTTTCACGAAAATTAGTGATCCCAGAATCTGAACATACATACCCAGAAATGAAAAATATCATGATTCCACCTTATATTTCATGTACATAATTTGTGTTCATGTTGCATTGATTTACACATCAAACACAATATTACCGTGTCGTGTTTATAATCGTCAGACCAAATCAGGACTCATTATTTTACACAGTTGCTCTGTCTTTTCTTTATTTATCTTCTAAAATCAAAAAGTGAAATATCTGTGGAAATGAAGTTTTTGACACTTTTCCACGGAACCAGCACATGTGATCATCACAGTCTGATTCCCACCGAAATCACGATGCGGACAAGAGGAATATAAAGGACAAAGTCACAAAAAACACCTGTACTGCACAACCTTCTGGAAATAGTTTAGTTTCTGAGTTTCATCGCTTCAATTAATGTTGGAAGAGTTACTATATGGTTCATATTAAACATATTAATTATTATATTTTTTATATTTTAAATTTTTTTATATGTTTAATTTTTTAATTTAATTTATATTTTGTATTTTGTATTAATGAATGAAAGAATATGAATAAAATAGATTAAAGTTGTAAATTTTGATCAATTCTTAAAAACATAAGATTTCGTAGTGTTAGGCGTGGACACGTTTAAGGTAGTGATAAAAAATACAACTTAAACATGTGAATTCAAATCAAGATTCATCAACTGTAACTAAATTTGATTTAATCAACCAGAGGATGACAAGTGGAGGATTTTAATTATTGATGAAGTGGTATGATATAATTTTCTTGAACAAAAAGCAATTAATGATCAAAAAAAAAGAAATTAATTTGTAATCAAACCCAATTTCTTTTGGAAAAAGATTTTAGGACTATGATATTTAATAATTAGAATATAAAAGGCTAAGAGGGGAGGGATGGCTACACAGAACATACATTCTACATTCTATTTTTTTTAGGCAATTGAAAACTTTTTTCTTTAGTATTTTTCTCTCAAATCCATAACTTGTTAAATTATTTATTTCAGCTAAATGATAATTAAATATTTGAGTTTTTCGAAGATTATGAAATCTAATTAGTTTTTATTCTATTCTTTTATATCTTTACTATTTATATATCTTTTGTGCCTTTTGAAATTATTGTGTTGATTGATTGTGCAAAAAGATCTTTTGTTCAATTGTCAAGATAATATATCACCAATTAGAAACTTGAATACGTAATTATTTGAGTATTCTAATATTAGTGGTAAATAATATAATTGATTACAAAGAGGTTTTTAATCTTAAGTTCGTATTTAAAGTTGTTTACTGACAAGAGAAATAATTAGAGATCACATCCTAATTATCGAAAAATAAATAAAGACAGATTATTAAGTCGTACCAATAACTATAACCAATTTGGTAAAAATTAAAAGAATTCATAATTGCATTAATCATCAATTTTATAAACACATTCTAAAATTATTCTTTTAATTGGATACTTCACATATTGATTTTTCTTTTCAACCTTTTATATAGTTGTTTTCTACGTTCTAACATATTTTTCTTTTGCAGTATAATAAATTCATCAACATATTTTTTTAGAGAAATAAATCTAACTAATTTTTGTAAAAAAAAAATTATTCATTTTTACTAAATTTTAATTTATTTTTAAATAAAAATTTAATTTATTAATCCCGGCAGCGACCAAGCTATACACCCAATCACCACCATAGACCATCAAAATGGTCCAGAATGCGCACTCGGACTAACTTGAAAAGACATGCTGACGCATGAACCACCATGTTCAGTGATTTTTTCATGTCCACTTTTTTTTCTCTTTTCCCTTTGAAGTTATTGTCATTTGTGATAAAAAAAGAATAATTCCTCCATATCTGCTCATAATCCAACATATATGTGATTATTATGTGAATAAAGGGAGACCTGGAATGTGGAAACTTGAGTTGTTGGATAGTCAGTAATTGAACTTAATTTTATATTATTTATAAATAAAATAATGGTTAGGTTTATAAGAGAAAATCAAACTTAGAATATAAATTGAATTACTAAATGTTCGTGAGCTTATTTGAAATTTTGACTAATTTTAAAAGTCAAAAAATTGATACTTGGGCACTTGAGCTCTTGGTTCTGAAATATTTCATTTTTTAAAATTCAATATTTATTTTTATTTTTATTTTTTAATCATTATTATTTTTATTTTTTGAATTTTAAAATTGAATTTTAAAATTTGTTTAACTGTTCCAACAGACATATTTTCAGTTATGTCTGGAATAGTTGTATCTGAAAATCAATAGTTGTTAATTAACAGACAATTACAACAATTGATTTACAACTATTCAGAACTTATAAAACTCCTGGTTAATTTCTAGAAATTATTACTCTTAATCTTTCACAATCCACAAAAAAAATTTTGAAGGTTTTGTTACTTCATAGGGTAACTTACTTCTGTATGAAGTAATATTACACTAAAAAAAGTGTAATATTACACTGTTCAAAACTAAAAGGAGACATGGATCCTGTCACCATATATGTGTGAGAAGGCAAGAAGCTACCAGGAAAAACCCAGAAACTGATACTAATACCACTAAGCTTACTAGCTCCTGCATGAAAAAGTATGGAATTTCCATTGGAAATATTTTTAATGAAGTAGGAAAAGTTTTAAAGTAGATTATGATTATGAACTAAAAGTTTACCTTTTTCAAACTCACGTACATTTGGAAAGTTCCAATTGCAGGGCCCTTTGCTGATTTTAGTGCAATTCCACTTGCCCTTCGTGCAACTCAAGTTAATGGCTTCTTTTGACCTGTCATAAACCCCAAACCTAGAGTTCTAGTTCTACCATGGGTTTATAGTGGATATCAAGAAGCATCACTGAGATTGTAGTTATTTTAGGGTGCAGAATGATTGGTATGTGTCTTTTCTTTTCTCTTAACTTTTGTATTGGAAAGAAAGGTGAAAAAAAAAAGGAAGTTGCACAAAGTAACAAGTAACAAATGAATCTTGTTCATGAATCATGAACAGAGATGTAAGTTATGCTCACGAATACATGTTTATTAATATTAAATAAATGTATTTATAAGCATTAAATGAATACGTTTATAGATATGAATTAAAAAAGTTATACAAATAATTTATATTCATAATAATATATATGATGTCAAATTAAAAAAATTATATAAATATGAAATTTTGATAATTATATATTAAAATAATTTGAATAATTATGAAATTTAAATAAACAGACCAATGCAAATTCATGCTATTTACTTATGCCTCTATCCGGTGGGCATATTGGAAATTATTTGGGCCTTTGAATTGTTGCTTTTGCAATACACTACCTATTTATGTTTCAAGTATAATAAGCCTAAAGAGAGAAGCTTTCAATGGACCCTTCACCGAAAGCAGTGACCTTCTATGGACTGTTTGGCCCATGGGAGGGACTGCGTAGGTGTTAAAACAACTGGCACAACCTGTTTGACAGACAAATCAGACAAAGACAAGCACCTCGTTACATCCGGCAACTCTTCCCAAGCCCAAGGCCTCATTGATTCTCATCGTACTTCAAACTTCAAGTTGCATTTTGACAAGTAAAAATCTAACCATTCGTACGTACATATGACTTGAATCTGATTATAAAAACTAATCAACTCCGCATGTGATACGAAAAAGTAATCAATCTTACAATTTCATTAAAATAATTAATTATTTTAAATTTATTTAATTTTTATGAAATGAATTATCATATGAATTTTGTTAAAACGTCGTGACGACAATTTAATATGAATTTATATGTTAATATGTAATTTATTTAAAAATAATAAAAGAAAAAAAAAGCTTTTGAAAATAATAATAATGTTGTATTCGCCCCTGGTCAAAGGGCAAATGGACAAGTTATATACCGAAATCTTTGATCTTTACTACGCTCCTGATTTCAAAGCGTAACCATATCAGAGAACACGTGGCATCTCTTGATTAGCGTGGACCGTCCACACCGACCTCCTCGGTTATCTTCCTCCAAGGGCCGACAACGAGTCCGTGTAAATGTAACCCATGTTACATCAAATTTGAGTTTGGATTTTCCTTTGGTGTTTCATCTATAAATACCGCATCATTTTCTCAACATAAAACATCAAGTTTGGTATTCAGATACGAAGTGTTTATTCAAAGTTGCTTGTCTCAGTTTTAGACTATTGCTGATATTATTCTGCCATTTCCAACGGCATGGAAGGTCATGGTGAGGGAGATCACAAGAAGACAGTGGAAACAACGGATCGTGGTATGTTCGATTTCATGAAGAAGAAAGATGAGGATTCGGCCATGGCGGATGCCCAGATGCCAGACAATGCAAAGGAGAAAGAGAAGCCATCGTTCATGGAAAAACTCCACCGTTCAAATAGCAACTCTAGTTCAGTAAGCCTCTCTAACTTGGTTTCTAAGCCTTCACAACCATAATGCTAAGAATCTTTACTCAAGTTGTTTATGAACTTTTAATGCAGTCTAGTGATGAAGAAGAGGTAGGAGATGATGGTGAGAAGAAAAAGAAGAAGAAAGGATTGAAGGAAAAGATCAAAGAAAAGATATCTGGCGACAAAGAAGCAACAGAGCATAAAGAAACACCAATCCCAACTAAGAATCCGGAGGAGAAGAAAGGCTTCTTGGATAAGATAAAAGAAAAACTCCCTGGTCAGCAAAAGAAAGCCGAAGACGGGGCCTATGATGGGCATCCTGCCGAAGGTGAGCCAAAGGAGAAGGGAATCCTGGAGAAGATCAAAGAGAAGATTCCCGGAAGTCATGGACACAAGACTGAAGACGATAAACCAAAGGAAAACTGAAGTTAAACTTGCCAATAAACTGTATCATGGGATACATTCTGTCTTTGTGCTTGCATTGTGTTTATGAGCTCTCTACAAGTTTTTCTTGTGCTTTATGGGGTCTGTGTATTTGGTATTTCTGTTCTTGCATCAGCCATTTGATATTTCCTTCCTAATGTCTACTCGTCTAGTACTGTAATAGTTGTTGTCTTGGAAGACAACAACACTTTAATCCTGTTTCTGTAGTTAAGGGTCATCTCACTTTAATCCTAAAGCTCAGAATTATAATGGCTGCAAACAGTTAAAAGCTACATTGATAACCTTAGGATCAAAAATAGCACAATGCCATATGACAAGCAACAGGTCCCTCATCACATTACACTCAATGATCAAGTAGCAGATAAAGGCTAAGCAGTATGCACAAACAACTTCATTTTTATCCACCAGACACCCGAAGAAAATCTAACCGATAGGTACCATCTGTAAACAATCAACTTTTAACCAGAAATGAACAAATTTCATCTTTCTTTCTTCCACAAATCTTTAGAGACAACAAAAATTTCTACAATCCGAATGAGTAGGATTTATATATTCAGATTTCAGCACATAAGTCCAAGTTTTTAAGCATCAAGGAGCATTCCTTCAAAATTTAAGTACCTGGAATTCTTGGGAAATTAAGATTTCAAAAGGCAAAAAAAAAAAAAATGTGAAAGCTCAGGTTGGTCATGTTAGATGCCTAATAGCACTATAAGTTTACCTGAGAAGGGAGAGGAGTATTCACTGATAAATACAAGAATCTGTCAAATTAAGGGGCTTCCCAAGTTTGTTTCCTCTGAGCACGACAGAGCATCTGAATCGGCCATAGAACTTGGTCTTCACCAGTCTGCCCAAAATGTAGGCCCTTGACCTCATCACAAATGTCAGGTTCAGAGGCACTGCAATACTGCCCAGCTGCTCTCTAGCGTTCACAAGAACTGGTATCCCACCATATAATGGAACTTGATTCCCTTGCACAATTGTCACCACTTTCCGCTGACTCTTCCTTGATTGAGTAAACTTCTTCATCTATTTCATACATTAATGACAAACTCATAAACACAAACAGAACATCATCATAAAAAGGCTTGAGCACTTGGGTTATAAAGCCCTGTTGAGTAGCCAAAAGCCAACCATCTTTTTATCGAAACTGGCAAGTGACTACGTTAAGACCCAAGTTTAAAACTATGGAACATTCTTCCTATCCTAGGGGTGAAGTGTGAACTATGTTTTGTTCCAATGCCTGGAAGACAGCTAAGCAGCAAAGATTCCTTTTTATTTTTGGGTGAAGCAAAGATACCTTTGCCTTGTACGAGAGGCACATTGATTAGTCTGCAAAGCCAACGGCCCCCAGTTCATGACTAAACAAATGAATAGGATGGGGTTTCTCCATGGGGACCCATTGACATGATGTTAGGTGCAGTCTTTGCAGCCTTTTCGAGGAACTTGCAAAAAGACACCCAATAGAATTCAAAGGAAAGCCCCTCTGCTAAAATTTTCCCACTTCTCAAGGCTGCTGCTAACTGCTAACCCAAGACGTCTTTTGACCCAAACTGCTTTACCCTGGCCTAACCTGAACCACCCTCTTTAACCCTAAGTTTTAACTACTAATAATTCAGACCATAAACAAGGATTAGAAAACAGGGTTTCACTTTTACCTGTCCAGAGGCAATCTTGAGCTGGAAATGGTGAAGCTCCCATGGGGTAGAGGTGACGTGGACGGCATAAAAAGTAGCTGGATTTCTGTATGAAATCTTGACCGTTGAGTTAAGTGAAAGCATGTCTGTTGGCACCCCCGACTGATCATTTCCTGCCTGATAATGGAAGTTCTCGAACACTATGTGCTGCTCACAAACCAACACAACACACATGGTTTAGAGAATGTTCATTAGTATTCATTTGATTAAATTATTTAGTACAAAATACAACTAACAAATTGAAAAAAAAAAAAAAAAGCTCAACTTGCAGGATTAAGCAATTAAAACGGCGCCCATTCCATATTCCCAGCCCCTAGATATCCGCAAATGCCCCCATTCCACGAAAAAACTCGTGGACTGAGTCACCGAGTTGACTCGCACAGAAGAGAGAGTTTATCATTTCATCACAGAAAAATCCTTCTTTTTTCTGTAACATTAAATCCTAGGTGCCTACTGCTGCCAACCATGTTGTCCTAATAATAAAAGATTAAAAGTTGATGCTTTACAGAGTCGAGTGGCAACTGAGTCACCTCACAGAAGAACCAATTTGCCAAGAAAAGAACTGACCTTAACGAAGATTTTAGGCTCGTAACTCCTGCTAGCACCCCACAAGATCAAAGAGAACACCGTAAACAGCACAAAAAACAAGAAGACGAGGAAAAGATATAGCCTGATGTTATTGGCCCTGCGTTCATTACGACCGTCCATATCATCATCCCCGCCGTCGACGTCGTCGTCGCCATGACCAATCTTCACATGCTTCCAAGCAGAAAGACTCCTCGGGTTCTTAAGAGAAGCCGAGAACCTCGACGTCGATGACTCCCTGGAATGGTGAATGGGAGAGCAATGGTAATAATGGTGCGTTGGTGAAGCCGTGGGGCTTGACCCATATGACATCTTCTCAACGTCATGGTTCGAGGGGCTTTGAACATAGTAAACAGGCCTTCTGGGGGACCTTGGGGGCCATAACGCATCAACACTCGTTCCTTCTGAATCCGTTTTTGCATGCATTTCTTTTCTTCTTACACTTTGAGATGAAGAAGAAGAAGAAGAAAGCTACAGGTTTCTCAGTACAAGTTTCGGAATCAGTAAACGAGAGAGGAAACCGAAGCAAGAAAAGGAAGTGACAGAGAGACAGAGGAGGGAAGAAGAAAGAGAAAGTGGGGAGAGGGAAAAATAAGAGAAAACAATGGCATGCTGGGCTGAAGCTGACTTGGGTAACATTCTTGGCCCACGCAAGATAGAATCAACGGTCATTAATTAATCATCATTCATCGATCGAAGCCAAGGACCGTTACTACATCTTCACGGTCACTATTTTATTTATGCTGATTTGGACCCTCTCTGAATTATTTTGTTTTTAACCCAAAAAAAAAATCATTAATTAATTACTTGCCAAATGATGTTATTAACATCAAAGTTTACTAATCATATATATATATATATATATATATATATATATATATATATATATAACAATAGGAGATTTAGTTACAATTTTAACTAACCCATATATTATCTATAGATATATCTAAAAAATATATGTCTAACAAAATTTATTAATAAAATAATAACATATATCTACATTTAAACCGAAGTTTACCAGTACATAAAGGGGTTGGGGTATAGACTTATTTTTATTCATAAATTTTTTTTTTTTTTTTGATAAATTAATCCGTTTGCTATAAAAAAAAGTTATTATCCAAAAAAAAATTGTACTCTAGTGATAAACGTTTAACATTATTAAAACTCTTTTTTTTATATATAAAATTAATCCCATTAATAAAATTCGAAAATGTAACAAATAAAAAATAATTTAAAAGGGTAATTTAGAAAATTAATAAATAAAAATATATATTTTCCTTTAGTTCAAAAGTTTTTTTCTTAATTCTTGTTTTTATATATATATATATATATATATATTCTAGATTATAGATATACATAGATTATGAAGATTTACATTTTAGAAATTGATTGTTTTAAATATTTTTAATTGGTCTAAATAATTTTTTCTTTAAAATTGTTAGAATTTAATATTTTATTTTAAGATGGTCAATATTACATATGACTTGTGGATATTGACAAAATCACATACACCACTAATTATAACCCTACATTCCTTTTTTATTATTATTATTATTTTTTAGTTTAAAATTTTTTCATCCTAATCTTTATTAATTATTGATACCACTTGAATTAGTCCATGACCCAAGATCCGAAAACCCACAAAACCAACCTCCATGAGCCAAACTTTGGTTAAGATCTTTAAACTCAAGCTTGGGCTTATAATATAAGGTATAAGTTAGGTAGGCCTGGATTTAGCTCTTTAAAGCTCCATCTCCATAAGGTTCAAGCTGAACTTTCTTGGGCCCCACCAATAATGGTCTCTGTATAACAATTAGTAACTAAGCAGATTTCCCCAATGTCACTCATTGTATCTGTGTTTAATTCTGATTGGGTCGCCTAATGGCTGCAGTAACTGGGCCACATGTTTAGATTGTCCTGCTCAGATCTTCTTTGGGCTTTTGATAATCTTAAGTTTAATACTTAATACTGTGATAATTTAATAAAATAATTAAAAAATTTGATAGGTTAATATAAATTGATTCGATAATTTTTATATTTTACAAGATTTAATATAAAATATAAATATATAAATTATTAAGTTTAACTTCAAAACTCAGCAATGTGAACTTTATTATATAACCGGCAAAGCTGATTAGAATTTCACTAATTGCAACCTCCAAATTCATGAACCGTGAATCCATCAAAAACTAAATCAATTAATCATACTAACTTGATAATCTGACTAAACTTCATTTACAAGTTAGAGGTCTCCTTTTACTCCCTTTAGTATCTGAAATGGAGATTGTTGCTATTGGTTTCTTTCTTTTCTGTAAACTGTAAAGCCATGCAATGATAACAAACTCCTTCTAGTCTCTCAACTCTCCATTGAAGCTAACCGAACCACCTGTGGGCTTTGCTAACACGCAAGGAAATTGCCTCTTTAAGATCACTTCAACTTCTATTTTCTGCTGCTCGAATTCAATCCTTTGATTTCAGGGTGAAATTTCTGGTTGCAATGGCTTCTTTTCCCAGTAGGTTACAAAAGAAAACCCATCCTGACAAGTATTGGTTTGAATTCAATTCTTTACCACAACAACCACACAGCTCAGCAGCTAAGTGGAGAGACAGATTATCCAACTGGCACACTGCTTTCTTCAATTAAGAGCTGAAAAACCAGTCTTGTTCAGCTATTTATTTAGTGTTTTAGTATGTAAAAAGTTTGACAATGAAAAACCAACACTACTACTATGCATTTTTTGTTCTTTGGAGGGGGAAATATGGATTCACATGTTGATCAACTTATGAAACCAATTAAGGCCTTCATCATCATTGCTAGGGTTAAATTTAAATTCTTGAGTACTACTTAGAAAGAATAATTTTGGGAACGATTTTGTGAAAAATGGTTATCATTTTCATGTCATTTTTCAATATTAACACACCCATGAGTCCATTTCCTAAAATTATTTTGGAGATGCTTTTGTGTAGGAATATACAAGGATAAGATTGTGACAAAAACTTTGAGTAAAGGGATTTATTAAATTTGTAATATGTCTTTTACTATGATTTAGTAATCTTGCATTCTTAAGCATAAAATTTAAAATTAATGGATTATAGACAAATAAAGCAAATTTGAATATAAGAACAAAAGAATTCACAACACATGTAATTACATGAAATAACATCATTTTAACAAATTTTATCATGTGTAGAGAAAAATCGAGAAACATATTACATGATAAATTGAAATAGATAACAAATAAGAATTATAAAATGGAAACTAAATTTTAATACCATGTTAAATAGCTAATCTAAAATTAATTTATTGTAGATAAAAAGATTCAATTTGAATATGAAACTATAAAAAAAATTAACCAATATGAAATAATACTAATTTAATATACATGATTTTTCTTTGAAACATCATATGAACTTTTTTTCAAATTAAAAAAAAAAAAAGACTCTTACACGTCTTCCCTAGGAGACAAATGACATCTGTTTTGAATACAACAAGATGGAAAATAGAGCCCAAATAACATATAATATACTATTGACTTATGAAATATGGATTAATCATTTGATTCTTACATTACTTTTTATAGTCAAATAGATACAAATCATCATTACAAATAAAAAATGCATTTGTTAGCATGATATGAATGTGGATATTTGACCACCATGGAAGTTCACAAATATGAAAACTCACTGTCACATTCTGTCAAACAGCTCAGGAGGCCGCAATGCAGAAGAGTTCCAGAAATCCACCTTACATTACATGCTCCGCGTACAACTATTTCAACCTTTATATTTTCCATAAGCAAAAATAATACTAATCATCATCCATCTCCACTGTCCACTAATACTATAGTGGGTCCAAGCTATTATAACAATATCAGCCGTTGATCTTCCTAAGGTGGGCTTGTTAGTCTTGGGTCCAAACCAAAGCAATTAACCCACATGGAAATGCCGCGTGCGGCCTCATAAATCACACGCCACTTACAAGCCCTCACGCGGTTCCTTTTCCTCCTGGTTTTCTATTTTCTTTCCCACTCTAAGAAGTAATCTAAGAATTCGTATATATATTTATATTAATTTCGTATTATTTTTTATTTTATCATTTAATCGTAATTAAAATTACCATATTTATCGGGAAAAAGACATTTGAGACATTTGGTAGGTCAATCACCAGAGTCATGGCCCCCCACTAAGCACACTATAAAAACATGATACGCATAAACTTTCTCCAACCAAAACGAAACAACTCAAATTTTCTCTTATTTTCTCTGAAATCATCATTCTTTGGGTTTTCGGTTTATTAGTTCATTCATTCATTCGATCATTGTTCTTGATTTGGGCGATTGGCAATGCACTTTAAATAAGTCACGTATCAGTTACTAGAGACCACGTTGAAGTATCCTGTCCTGTAAAAGTTGTAGCCTGTTCTTGTAGGTTGGCCGAAGCCTGTATCGCTTCCTAGACCTTTTATATCTTCAGAATCTGCCCTTGAATCATATCCAGTTCTCTTCTTCTTCATCAGGACTGCCACAAAATGATGCTGAAAGGATCAAGCTTTTGGCAGCGATGTGCTGTGTTTTTGGTTCTTGCTGCTGTTGTTGTTCAGGCTGAGGATCCTTACAGGTTCTTCAGCTGGAATGTTACTTATGGTGATATTTCCCCACTCGGGGTTCGCCAGCAGGTTTGTAAATTAACATGTTAATTTCTTTTCTATGTCTGGGTTTCGATGATCATCTGAAAGAAACGTTTTGTTTGTTTTTCCAGGGAATTCTTATCAATGGTCAATTTCCAGGCCCTGATATCTATTCTGTTACCAATGACAATCTCATCATCAATGTCTTCAACAACCTGGATGAACCATTTCTTCTGTCATGGTGAGCGACTCCGAAACCTGATTAGCTCTTTTCTTCTAAAAAGGAATTCATATTCCATAGATTTCTTTTCTGAAGATATTACACATTTAAAAGCTACCTAGTAATAGCATGTACAGCAGAGCATGTCCTGTAAGAAACTTCTGGACTATGGTTATTTCTTATTTGCCATAGCAGAATTAAAGAAGATGATTAAGAAACAGCGTCATCCCAGGTTTTTAACACCTGTAGATTGGCAGTTAGTTGCTGGTGATGATCATTCTTGGTCCATTAAAGTTATGAAAGTGACAATGATCGTTCGGACCTAACATTTGACTTTAGTTCGGTTTCCGACCTGAAATGTGCTTGGTCGGCTACTCTTGCTGTTCTAACTTGGGTTTCAATTGGAAAATGAAAAACAGGAATGGAGTGCAGCAGAGGAGAAACTCTTATGAAGATGGAGTTTATGGCACTACATGTCCAATTCCCCCTGGCAAGAACTTCACTTACATTTTGCAAGTGAAAGATCAAATCGGTAGCTTTTACTACTTTCCATCTCTTGCTTTCCACAAGGCTGCTGGAGGCTTTGGAGGCATCAGGATCCTCAGCAGGCCCAGAATTCCTGTCCCTTTCCCCGACCCTGCTGGCGATTTCACAGTTCTTATTGGAGATTGGTTCAAGACTGATCACAGGGTAAATAATCAAGCTACAATCTAATGAAACTATGAAAGAAATTTTCTTGCTTATTGATATGCTAATGGCCAAAGTAATTTTATGTACTAATTGTTGCAGAAATTGAAAGCTACGCTTGATGGTGGTCATAAGCTTCCTTTTCCTGATGGCATTCTAATCAATGGTCATGGGCCTAATGGCGCATCCTTCACAGTGGAACAAGGTACACTTTAAGGTTAAACTTAGCCATTTTCAAGAGTAAACTTGAACTTCAATTTGCTTTTGCCTGATGATAACAATTGGTATTCTTCTGTGTGCCACAGGCAAAACCTACAGGTTTAGGATATCAAATGTTGGGCTACAAAACTCACTGAATTTCCGCATTCAAGGTCACAAAATGAAGCTGGTCGAAGTGGAGGGCACCCACACTGTCCAGACCATCTATGAATCGCTTGATGTCCATGTGGGTCAGTCCTACTCTGTGCTTGTCACCATGGATCAAGCAGCTCAGGATTTCTACATTGTGGCCTCAACCCGTTTCACTGACAAGATTCTTACCACCACTGCCACTCTTCACTACAGTAACTCCAACAAGGCAGTGTCAGGCCCTATTCCTGGTGGACCAATGGACCAAGTGGATTGGTCTCTTAACCAGGCTCGATCCATCAGGTGAAAACTTGACCCAATTACTCCATATAAATTGTTTAATACATACCTGTTTGTCCAATCATACTCATATTACATTCTGGTGCATTTCAGGACTAACCTTACAGCAAGTGGACCAAGGCCTAATCCACAGGGATCATACCACTATGGTCTCATTAACATTACCAGGACAATCAAGCTAGCCAACTCAGCTGCTCAAGTCAATCGGAAGCAAAGATATGCAGTTAACAGTGTATCATTTGTCCCAGCTGATACACCACTTAAGCTAGCTGACTACTTCAAGATTGGAGGTGTCTTCAAAGTTGGAAGCATCCCAGATGCTCCAACTGGTAAAAACATGTACCTTGACACATCAGTCATGGGTGCTGATTTCCGAGCCTTCGTGGAAATTGTGTTTGAGAACCATGAAAATATTGTCCAGAGCTGGCATATTGATGGATACGCATTTTGGGTTGTTGGGTAAGATTAAAAACTTGCATAGTTGCATAATAATAACCAAAATCCAAGATCTTCCATAAACTTACACCAATTCTCTGTGGCAGCATGGATGGAGGATCGTGGACTCCGGATAGTCGAAATCAGTACAATTTAAGAGATGCAGTTTCACGCTGCACAACACAGGTTAGAAACTTGTAAATTGTTTTAGTCCAGCATTCTTTCTCCAGCATCAAAACCCATAGAAGGAAACTAAAAGTATGGTTGATGTTGCAGGTGTATCCTAAATCATGGACTGCTATTTACATGGCTCTTGATAATGTTGGAATGTGGAACGTGAGAAGTGAATTTTGGGCACGGCAATATCTCGGACAACAATTTTACTTGCGAGTATACTCACCTGTGGAGTCAGTCAGGGATGAATATCCCATTCCAAAGAATGCCCTGCTCTGTGGCAGAGCTGCAGGAAAAAGCACAAGATCTCTCTGAAATATTTCCTGTCGAAATTGTTGTGAATTAACCATTAAAGCATAAAATAACCACAGCTTGAAGGTCACAAAGCCAATTCTTCTCAAACAGAATTTGTATTTCGTTTGTAACTATATGATTGCAAATGAATGTATAAAAAATTAAACATTCTTTTGTTGAGTAAAGATTTCAAGGTTCAGTTTCTGCTATAAAGAAGCTGTAGAAAGCTTACTCTACTTGCAGACACAAGTTTGTTTAGTAGATCAACTTCAACTACTTTCAGTTTTCAGGCCAATTCTGGCCCTTCTCATTTTCATTTGTTTTTCATATATTAATAGAAAAAGTCTATATCCCAATCAAGAAAAAGGATTCTGTATTAATTCAAATGATTATGTCTCGTCTTGAAAGTACGATAATTTTACAAATCTGAAATTTGAGTTTTAATAACTGTATATCTTGAGTCAGAGAGAAATAATATGCAAAGAAAAGCCAATTAGGAGAATCAAACATCAGCAAATTTGCATACAAATGAAACATTATGTTTTCTTGTTTCTATCAAAACTCAACGATGAGAAAATCCAACTAGATCAATGATGAGAAAGAACTGTTCAGGAAAAAGTCAATCCGCCCTTGGAATATCAAATTCCACCGAATAGACAGTACATACCCTTTGTTATTTAGCACCTGAACGGCATTTCCTATATAGTTAATTTCTAGGATTCATTTGCATTATTGCATATAAATAGTTGATAAAATGAAGCTATCACCACAAAAGAGAAAAAAAAGGGTTAACGGAAACGAGTTTTTTCTTCCATTTCCTATGGCAAAAGCTTTGGTATTTGTAGTCTTGTCATTGTTCATAGGTATTCTTCACTCAGCAAATGCACAGGTGCCGGCCATTTTCATACTAGGAGATTCTACAGCTGATGTTGGAACCAACAATTACTTGCCTGACAGTAGAATCAGAGCTGACTTCCCGCCCAACGGCATCGATTTTCCTTTTGCAAGAGCAACTGGCAGATTCAGCAATGGCTTCAATACTGCTGATTTTATTGGTTAGTATAAACCGATGTGATGTTTGCAATCTCGTTAGATTAAATTGGCTTTGTCTTGTCTGATGGTTTCATTGTCAGCTAAACTATCCGGTTTCAAGAGAAGCCCGCCGACTTTTCTTTCTCTGAATGGAACATCTGCTATTAGGAAACGTAGATTTAGAGGTATAAACTTTTCATCAGGAGGATCAGGCCTTCTTATCACAACCGGACAAGCACCGGTAAAGCCTCTGAATTTCTCCATTGCTGCTGATCATTTGTTCTCAATATTTATCTTCTTGGTTAACATTGACGAAGTTGTTTTCCTGGAGCCAGCAAAAGAATGTTGTCCCAATGGAGGAGCAGGTATCCCAATTCTCTACAGTCTACAATGATCTCTTAGCAATCAAAGGTCCATCAGAGACAGAAGAGTTTCTCTCAAAGTCTTTGTTCTACATCAGCGTCGGTAGCAATGACATTCTGGCGAATTACAATTCAAGCAACAGAATACCAAAAGAACAGTTCATACCCGAGTTAGTGAGTATATATGACAAGCATTTAAGGGTGAGAGTTCCATCTTTCTTCTTCTGAATCATCATAAGAGAGAGCCTAAGGTCATCAATGATTTCCTTCTTAGTCCTATCAACAAAATCTAGGAGCGCTTGAATGATGAACTATGCCATGCTTCACACAAATTGTCTTTAACAAGGAATAACATCTGCACATTTGAACTGAAGTACTCACTGTTAATATGCAGAATTTAATTAGTCTTGGAGCAAAGAAGTTTGGAATAGTAAGTGTTCCACCAGTTGGGTGTTGCCCATCTCAGAGGCTTTCTACAGGTACCGGTGATTGTTTGGAAGAGTTGAACGACCAAGCCAGGGCTTTCCATTCAACACTGGACACCCTTATGCGCAACCTCAGTTCAGAGTACACAAACATAACGTATTCTCTTGCAAATACTGTTGAGATGACACTGAATGTTATCAAGAACCCTCAATATTTCAGTAAGCCTTTCACTTGAAACTACATTTATATGTGAACAAGACATGCATCTTCAGAGTTCACTTCAAATATAGCCTTGATAGCAGCAAAGCTGGCTATGCATGTGTTTAAGATGAATGATGGTTTAATAGAATGGTCTTATGTAGAATCTAATGATCTTCCATTTTGATTTCTCTCAGATTTTACAGAGGTTAAAAGTGCATGCTGTGGAAATGGCACATTGGGTGCAGAATCCTTTTGTGTTCCGACAGCTAATGTTTGCTCTAATCGCCGCAAATACTTGTTCTGGGATATGTTCCACCCTACACAATCTGCTTCAAGGTTGGCAGCTGCTACCCTCTTCAGTGGTGAACCAGGATTTGTAGACCCTATTAACTTTTCTCAACTGGCGGAGGCTTAATACAGATAGTACCTCGAAGCTTAACGCACTCCAAGTTTTTCCAAAGTAAATTGCTCTCTGCAAGTATAAACTTGTGGCAGAATAACATGTTGTCGATTTGATTTTGTATTCAAGCATTACTGTAATTGTGTTTACCAAAAAATATATATATCTCAAGAATAGGCATGCCGCCAATCTAATCTTATAACCAAGATATTTTACTTGAATTCACAGAAATAAGAAACTTGTTCTAACAAACACAAAGCTGGAAGATCAGAAACAATATGGAAGATTAATGAGTAACCAAAATTTGATAACAAAATAAAGAAATAAATTAAAATAGATTCTATTTTGCTACATATATGAGAAGTGGAAAGCTCATTCTGACCTATATTTGATATATTTACATGGTGTATAGGTCAGAAGAGATCAAATCTGGTTGGATAGTCTTCTATTGTACTTGAGCACATCTAGTTCTGTTCTGATAAAGCTCCAACAATTTTACCATTCATCTCGGTATCATCCAAGGCCATGGTTCCAATACTTGATAACTCATATTGTCTCCACAAATTTGTTTCACCTATGGAACCAAACCCATTTAGGAGTTGATCTTTCTCCCTTTGCATCTCTAGCCAGTACTCCGAGTCCTCAAATAACCTTAATATCTGTCCAAATGGAGCAATAACACGATCCTCGTTGATCAGAACAGTTTCCATAGTTTAGTAGTTATCGAATTTTTTACACATTTACTTAATGTCATTTGCCTCATATAATATGACTCTCTTCTTAGGAAGAAAAAGTAAAGTAGCTGCCTTAGAGTGATCGTTCAATCAAATTTGGAGTGAATGCATTGTTCTAGGATCTTATTCAATTATGGCATGGTCAATGTTAGTGAGAAAGCAAGAAAAATAATGGATTATGGTAGAATCCAGAGATGATATACAATGTTCCAGAAAATAAGTGAAAAGCAATTTTATTGAAAAAGATAAAAGAAAAAAATTCACCGTTTTCATTGTTGGCCTTTGAGAAGATGAATGCATAAGGCAGAGGCGTACTATAAACACCATTACTTCCATCTCTTCTTTCTTGTAATTTTTGCTCAGGTAAGGATCAACTAGGCGATCACATAAGCCAAGGCGGAGTAAAGATCTTGCCTGCAAGATGGAGACAAAAACTTAAAGCTTATAAAACTTGATTTCAGGTTTAATGTGTCAATGGATTACCCAAAGTACTAAGCTTTCATGATTTGTCTGGTTTCTTTGAATAGCCTCTTTCCCTGTAATAAGTTCCAGGAGCACAACCCCATAGGAATAAACATCTATCTTTTCGTCTATCTTTCCGCACACCATGTACTCTGGTGCCAAGTATCCAAAAGTCCTAACAATGTCAATTGGCTTTGTGTTTGCAGGAACTTGATAAGATTGATTATGCACTATTGCCACTCCAAAGTCTGAGAGCTAAAAAACAATCCAGCATAATTTATGAGCATGGAAAATGAATTCACCTAATAAAAAGTATTTAGATGCAGATGCAGATATGTTGGCATATTGCTTAGACTTAAGACTTTAATGTTGGCTCTTTTAAGAGTATGAATTTAATTCTGCTTTGGCTGAATCCTTTGTCTCAATAAATAGGTTAGCAAAAGAAAGTACGAATTATGTCACATAAAAATTGTGCTGCAGTCTCAAACTAATGTTCTCAAACAGTTCCGTTTTGGTCAATTCCCTGGTAAGGAATCTTATGCAGTCTTCATAACATTGTTTTAGGAACAAAAGGACAAGAGTTAAATTAAGGGATCCTAAAGAAACAGTTTGCAATGCTAATGGGCTAACAATTAGAGTCGTCAAGAAGCTAACTATTTTTTTTGGTGATTTATTGCAGTTTCTCTGCTGCTTTACTTTCTGCTTTCTTGTGCTGTGTATCTATTGTAGCAGACTTAAAAGATGGTAGTGTTTGATTCCCAATAAAATTATTAACAGGAACTATTTATCTAACATGGAAAATCCTACTGACAGTGCCATAGATCAGAGACAATGTATCTTTATGGAAGTTGTTCTAAGCAAACTCAGAAGATAAACTGTATTTTAAGCATCGCAGACATTCGAATGTGAGTGTAGAACTTACTTGTGGTTGGGAATTATCAGAGAGAAGTATGTTAGACGGTTTCACATTTCTGTGAATGATGGGAGGGTCACAACAATGATGAAGGTATTCCAGAGCCTTGGCTATGCCAATTGCAGTAGACATCCTCTCAGCCCACTTGAGTTGTTTTAAACATTGTTTCAAGCTTCTCTTTAGAAGTTTATAAACAATTGCATGCAATTCTTTGCTATCACAATACCCAATTATCTCAACTATGTTCTCATGCTTTATGCTGGACAATATCTCAACTTCTCGGAGAAGATCCTTTGCAGACCAACGTGTAGTTTTGAGGACTTTCACAGCTGCAGCTTGACCATCCTCGAGGTTAGCTCGATACACCATACTATTTCCTCCTTTCCCAATCACCATGGCAGGGCTGAAACTATCTGTGGCAACACTGAGCTCTTCCGATCTAAAACACCTGCAGGATCTCTCTACTTCAGGGAATGTCATTCTGTGAACCCTCCTCCTTGCATTCAAATTTCCCTTCGGACCCTGCTGTGGTCCACTACCCAGTTGCCATTTTGGTGACGATGCCAAAGAAGATGGCATAGTAAATGACTTTTTAAAATGATGATGAGGGACAGTCTTCTTGAGAATGCACTGTTCTTCACCATCGATTTGACACATTGATGGCGATGTCGAGCAAGATGGTATTGTCAAGGACTTATGTAACTGACGGGAGGTTGTAGACTGATCAACCACAGAGTTCATATGGGAAGATGGTAAATAAGATTGAAGAGTTACACCTGCAGAACCTTGCTGGGAAGTTCCCTGCCTCCGGATTAGGATTCTTCCTGCATTGTCCATCACCAGAAGAGTGCAGGTGGGAGGTAAACTTTTCAAACAAGTGCTTACAGTTGAATCCTTTGGCCTACAGGAAAATAACCATAGAAATTTCAGAAACAGAAATACATAAACAGTATTCTAAGTTACCAGCTTCATTACCCTGAAAAGTTGCATCCAATTGCAAGGATTGTTGCATAATTTTCTCTAACTTGATGAGATAAAACTGAGATATAAGAGTTTCCAGTACAAATTTTAACAAGAAAATCAACCTGCATTGGTAAAAACTATGAGTAAACCCAACTAATAATGTCTTTCTGATTCCACTAAAGTTGTAAGAAAATCTCTTACCTGCTTGGATTTACAGAGATCTTCATGGATGTAAAAAGTATTCGGATCAAAAGCATCATTCCTTTCTTGGACGTGCACTGCTAACACATTGTCCCCTGACTTGACCAGCAGACTGAGTAATTGGAGAAGCATTTCTCGGCTGCAGTTATCGGATTTTAAGCCAACTATTATAGTATTGTTTTTGACTGTCCTGCCACTCAGGTATGACATGATTCTGCAATTGATCCTTGCATTCCCACCCATGATCAAGAAAATATCTAACGATCTTCAGACACCATTCCATTTCATAAGGAGAAATTTTTAACAAATTTTTTGCAGATTTTAGGGTTTAGGAATTTGTCCTCTCTCTGGAGCACTGCTTTAAATCTATTTGTTGGGAGTGCTACGTACATATCGTCCCAATTCGCTAAGCACTTACTTCAGTTAGGTAAGTAGTTGCAATTTACAACAAGATCTGAACTGCCGACGCTGAAGCACCACGGTGGAAAACTTGTTACCAAAGACCTTTAATGATTTACCACTACTTCCATGGATAAAGCTAACCTTCACATCTCCAGACCAGAATTACACACTGGTAGATGCGACGGACTTCGAATGCGCGGTAAGAATGATTTCAATGAAGTGAAATCGGCTTTTATAAGATTAAAAATTAATAATTTTTTTTTTAAAAAAATTATATAGTAAAAATATAATGAGTGAAAATTATAACGTATTTTTATATTATATTAAGTATAAAATTAATAATAGTTGATATTACTCGATTGGTATTGATTTAAAAAAATTAAAAATTTAATTAGATAAAAATTTGAAAATAAAATTTTTATTTTTAATGAATTATCACCATCCAAATTTTTTTTTAAATTTCATATCATTAAATTAACTTTTTAAATTAAATTAAATTTAATTCAAAAAAATCATTTCTAAAAAAAGAATATTTAAAAAATTTAAAGTTCATCGACGTACCAGTAGATAAATAGCTTCAGACCTCTCTGACTTTATGGGGCAAAATCTTTATGATGTCAACTGGTCAAGCGACAAGAACAAAGCTAGGGGACATTAGGCAGAGCTGTCCTATCGATCATCATGATAATTTGTTTTGGCCGATTAGGTAAAAGTGGGAAAAGAAGTTCGATGTCCACGCTGCGTACAACATTATTATTGTCGAGGGCCGAGACATCCAACTACAAATGTGGATGATGGAAATAGTAGACAAGCTAAGTCGCAAGTACTATGAACAATAGCAATGGATGTCTCCAATAATGTAGTTGGATATGCATTACGGGATTGCAATTCAAGTATTAATCCATGATCTAAGTCCTTAGAACAAGAGCTGTTGCATCATATGCAGATCCACTTCAATGGCTGAATGCATTGCCACTCCATATGAACATCATTGAAGTGATATTCTTATCTGAAATATCAGGTAAACAGAAACTTTTCATTATCGAAAACGATCCAAGGAACATTATTGTTTACACCATCCCTACAAGTTAAATGAGGAAACTCTACCCACTTTTCCATTGGTGCACCAAGTCAGATACCAGAAATTACCATTCTACTAAGGGCTTATGGTATGGTATGGTATGATCATTAAAAGAAAGCAGTTAATGCACATTAAGTGTTAATGCCAGTTGCTCAACCACTAGAGAGCTTGACCCTACTGGAATAATGCTGTGATGGCCATCATATTCTTTGTCGGAGAGAATCAAATGGCATTTCAAGTAAAGCATCCTCAAATAAGCCATGCCAGAAATAAGAAAGCTCCGCATGCTTTATTATGTTCAGCATTTAACCACAAGGATCTAATTGCTACAGTGCAAGATAAATAGTGTTCATAGATTTAATGGATCGACATTTCTTGTTTAATAAGATTACAGCTGGACATGCAATTGCAATTTCCAAATCTTTTAAGGCCGTAGAAAAATCGAAAAGAGCCATTCAGTAATATTGACCAAACTTGGCATCCAAGAATTTACCTGAATGGTCCATGGAAAATCAGAAAGCAGAATCCCGTAAAATTGATTCCATTGATCCAATGACATTGACCTTAGCTACTTGAGAAATATCACTAAGATGCAAGTTTCCTCAGACCTTTACAGTCATTGCAACAATTTGATTGAGGCATTGCATTGTTAATCCATCCTCCACAAAAACCATTATATTCCACAAGATTCCTAGGGCTAGTAACTTCCATGTAAATAAGCAAAATCGATCGTCTACTGACATAACAGTGGCTTAAAACTTTGGATGGCGGTAGATAACTCAGAAGCAAGCCTAACGTGATTCTAGTAAAGCATGCATATCATGTATCAGTCTTCGTCGATCTACAAAGAGAGAAAGGTAAACCTTTCAAAAGATCTATCTTATCTTTGCAACTTAATCAGTAATTTGTAAAATCCATGCCAAGCATATTTCTCTGCATGTACATCAGACAATCTTTTCAGTCCTCAACGAAAGGAAAAAAGAGGGCAACAAACCATACCATAATTAAAGCAACTAAACAACAGAGGTGGGATCTGAAGAGTAATAATAAATAGCCAGTATTATTAGGTAAACAAAGTTTTATTTTAATTTTAAGCACTAAGCAGACAGTGCACATATAGTAGGCCAGAAACCCAGTAACCCTCACAAGTTTATGTGCCACAAATGCATCTCTGCACACAAAGTGTTCCAAGAAAAAACTCGCCTGCTATTCTAGCCTGAGGAAAATTTAGCAGTGATCACTCTTCACTCAGCTACCTGCATACATAAAATAAAAATTATGTTAGGAATCAGAAACACTAGCAATTGTTTATTGATAGTCAACAAAACCGAAGAAAATCAACCCATCAGATCATTTCATTTTAGCAGAGGGCATGGACACAGCATTGGTTCAAACTTGACTAAAAGGCTTGCCTGGTTCAGTGGATTGTCAGGAGATTTCTTCCATAGTTTCCATATCATATCCTTGTATTGAGTATGAGTAAGACCCGGCTTCTCTTCTTTAAGCCTGGGAAGCTCAGCTTCTTCAAATGCCTACATACATTGATAAAATCAATATTATAATTAATGTCGTGCACTAAGATAAAGGCAGTAAAATATACTATCTTGTAAACCTAATTAAGAGAGTAATTCAAAATCAGCAAAGGAATAAGGCAGAGGGTGAAAAGTACCTTAAAGGAGGCCTTAAGCCGCCTCTCAGGGTGGCGATCGGCGGGAAGATTATCCGCCACAGACATCTGCGCAATTGCCTCCTCCACGGTCCTTGCTTCAATCACGGAATCATCCCTGTTCGTGTTCGTCACTAACACCATCCTCTCATACTCTTCCTCCGCCGCCGTCCTACTCTGGCTCTTCTTCGCCTCTTCCGCTTTTTTCGCCATCTCCGCTTGCTCCTCCTCCCTCCTCTTCTTCAGCTCCGCTTCCGTTACCTTCGGTACCGGAATCGACACACGGTTTGCCTTCTTATCCGGTTTTCTCATCGCTTTATCGATCTCTTTCTCCTCCATCTCGGCTTGACGACGTGCCTCCGCACGGCGAGCTGCGGCTTCGGCCCGTTTCTCAGCTTCTTCCTCGCGTTTCTTGGCAGCCTTGGATTTGGAACCCTCGGCCTCGCGCCAGTACTGCTCTTCTTTCTCCCGGGCTTCCCGCTCTTTCCGATCGGCTTCAATGGCGCTCTTGCGTTCACGCGCCGCCTCCGCTTTGCTGTTCACACCCATCTTCTTCGGCATCTTGTCCTAAAATCGGACGTCACTTAAGATTTCGGTTTCCTTTTCCCCTGTTTGGATTTTAGAATTTTGAGAAAACAATCCCTCAAAAAAAAAAAAAGCTGAAGAAGATTTGAGAAGTGAGAATATTCGAAAATAAAAATAACATTTTTGTTTTCTTTTTCTTTATTTATTAGTCATTTTCCCTACCTTATTTCATTTTTAGAAATATATTAAAACCAAAAAAAAAAAAAACACGTTTGGGCTTTTACAACGTTGTTGTCGTTATCTCAACATGGTAACTTAACCCAGTTTGGTCCGAGTTGAACCCAACTTTAAATAAAATACTTCGGCCCTATGAGTCCGTTTACCTTAACTCACTAGCCTTTCGGCCGAGTGTGATATGGTTTAATCTTTTCTTATAAGAGGAAGTATTACGGCTCAGACCTAATATTTTACCAAAATCTCACTCTACTCTCAATTAAGGTTTAATTCTTTATACCATTGATTTTTTTATTCGATATACTAAAAGAAAAATTATATCATAAGTCGTTGCGATAAAAATTAAATTTATTAATTCATATATTTATGTACATTTATTTTGTATTAAATATATGTAAAACATGAAAATTATCATATTATTATAAATCAAATACAAAATTTTTTTACTTTTATCAAATTTATATATAATTTTTATAAAAAATATAATCCATAACATTTTTATTTTTTTTATGTTAGCTTTGTATCATTTTAAAATTATGATATTTTAAAATATATTAAATTATAAATATATTTCATTCATAGTGAAGCTACCCAAGCTAAATGGGTGAAAGGAACAAAATAACTGTGTTATTAAAAAAAATTGTAATCATTTACTTTAATTTTTTCATAGTAAACTCCACTTTTTCTTCCATTAACCATTTCTTCACTTTTCACCCTTCTTTTTCTTCTCTTCTAGGTTCCATTATTAGCTCATTATTCCTTATTTATAGCTATAGAAAATAAAAGTAAACATAAAGGTCGCAACATTGTCGAGAGCTATGTTAAATTATATGAGATTCAAACAAACAATGATGACATACATAAATACTTTAACATTTTATGATCAAAATATAAACATTGAAATTTTTTTACAAAAGAAAATCGAAGTCTGCAAATAAATAAAAGTTTATAAGTATTAAAATTAAAATTCAAAATTTATAAAGTGATTATATGATTTATTTGAATTAAATTTTAAAATTAAAAATCGATATATTTTTATACAAATTGTTTTTTTTCTCTATCATATTCATCTCTCACTTTTTTTTTTAAGGAGATTTATTAAATTATTATAAGATAAAAGGTTGTATAAGCCGGTTGTTTTGGGTTGAGATATATATTTTTCTATTCAAAACATGTTATCATAATCATATTATTGGAAAAATAAATTATTTATTATTATAATCATTATTAAATTTGTTAAAAATATTTATTATTTAATCATATATAATGTTTATTAAAATAGTTTATTTTTAAATTACATGACATAATTTAAATAAAAAAAACATTTATGCTAACATCAACTAATAAAAGTTTGGTACAATCGCTTTCATTATGTAAATCACTTCAAAATCAATGGTATCATTAACTCCATATCCCAAAATCAAATAACAAATTAATTATTGATTAATTAAACCATAATACAAGTATCGCTGCTAGGGTCAACCATCTATATATTAAATAAATGATCCTCCATCAAATTCCCTTATCAACCATTCATATCAAATTAATTAAGAAATTATTAATAAGATTAAGGATATTTCAAGTTTACTTAAAATTTAATAGATTCTTAAAAGGTTCTAAAAATATATTTTCACATTAATATAATGCATACATGATTTTACTTTTAAAATATTTCCAACAAAAATAAAATATGATTAACAAAAATTTAAATATTTTTTCTTTAACTTCTTTCTAATAAAAATTATTTAATTTTATGAATTAATTTAATTAAATCTTAAATTGTAATAAGTATTTTTTTCAGAAATTAAAAAAAAACGGCACCTTATTTACCTTAGCACTATTAAATCAACAGGTAAAGTAATGATATAGTATCCGACCAGCCGATCTATGATGTTTTCTAAGCTACAGCTCGATCACGTGCATGAAACTCCATAGCCATTAACGTGGTCCTTAGTCAGTTAGGGGCAACGTAATTTTACCCTACATTTTAATCAAATAACATGCACGTGGGTCCTACGCTGACGGCTCTGTTCTGGACCATCCAATCTGATTTTTCATCGCTGGTAAGAAAATTTAAGCCAAAGATTTTAATGACGCAAAGGGAAATCTGCTTCGATAAGTCAGACAAGTAATAAAGTTACACGTGTTAGAACAAGCTGAATTTCGTTGAGAGCAGCTGATGCATGGCTTGTTCAAATTTGAAAACGTAGTATCGGTTGTAGACGTAACCATGTCTGACATGGATTACTTCTGCTCCACATAATGTCAGGCTTTTAGCCGCTAAAGATTCTTTCCATTTATCACATCCCGACCGTTAGATAACACGAAGGTCCCACTTTGTAGTCAACGGTTGAGATTGCATTTAACTATCTCCCTCCAAAGTAACCTCCAAAAGCAACATTAATTGCACTTAAACCCAATTAATTTATTAATCAATCCATTGCCATAGGGATGCGAGCTTACGTTATTTTAAATATAATCGTCCGCTTCTTAACCTTCACTCCTCCCGGCAAAAATACTAACCGCCGTTTTGTCCCTTCCACACGCTATTCCCTCCAAAATTACACCCGGACCCCACGTAATCTCGTCCACGCACGCAAAATTCTCGCCATGCCGGGGAGACATTTAGCCACGTCATCTGAAAACTCCAACGTGGCAAGTCCAGGAACAGGATAAGCAAAAGGTGAGGTGGGAAAGCTTCATTTATAGATAATCTACCACATTTTTTATTTAAAAATAAAAAAAATAAAAAACCTTCCTACGCCATTGTTATTTTTTTTAGACGATTCTTATTTTTTTGGTAATTATATGCATGATTTTTAAAAATAAAGTATTATTTCTTAAATTTAAAAAAATCAGATTAATTTTTATATTTTTATAATCATAATAAAAAGGTCTTTTTATCAATCACTTCGTTAATTTTGATATTAAATGCCAACTTATCCACACATGAATTATTTGTTAGCAGTTAAAAATAATTGAAAAATAAAAAAAATTAAGAGATTATTGAAAATTAGAAGAAGATTAAAAGAAAAAATTATAGTTTTTTTTTCAATTAAAAAACTTTAGTAATTCTGCTTGGATGTGAATTTTTTTAAATTTTAATTATTTAGTTCAATGATAATTTTATATATATTTTATTAAAAAATTAAATTTAAAATTAATTAATAAATTTTTTAACAATCCGAATCAAGAGATTATTGGAAAATTAACTGGCTTTTGATTTGAATCTGAAAAATCAAATGGTTTTATTACACATCATAAATGAATGCCACGGTGGCAGTGGGGGAACAAGAAAAAGTGGAAACGGAGAGGGGTCCAAAGTAAATGGTCCGTGTCGGGTGGTGAGGCCAAGCTGTGACGGAAAGATGAGCAGTGACAAACGCCGTTTCTTTTGCTTTTGCACATGAAAAACATCATCAGCACCAGTAACAGTACTAAATAAGCACACACAGTAACAATGCTAGAGAGAGAAACCCAGGAAAAAGTTTCAGTACTTATGGCGAGAGAAAGGTGAAAAAAGAGAGCACTTATCATGAGAGAATGTGAGACATCTCTTACCTCTTTCACTTTATTTTTTCTCTTCTTCTTCTTCTTCTAAATTCCTAAACAGTCATTTCATTTTCACTTCATCGCTACAACGCTTGAGCCAAGTTTCTACTCAGTGTTGGCAAATGTGCGGCTGAGGCATTTTGATTTTAGCCGTTGGATCTTGTGATTGAAGATAATGGGGAGTGTATCTTCTGATGATGGCTCTGATCAGCAGAGCGAGCGGTGCGGGAGTTACAGCTTGAGTGCCGACGTCAGCGAGTCCGAGAGTTGTAGCAGCTTTTCGTGTCGGCGGTTCGATGGAGAAGGTTGTTCGAGTTCGATGACGTCATCTCCGAGGTTACCGGTTGCTGGAGGGTTTGGTTTTCGGATGCCGGTGATGCTGCCGGTGATTGGAGGGAAGGATGTCGTGATTTGGGATGATGAGAAGCCTGAGAAACGGGACGCCGATTTGTCTGGTATTTCTAATTTCTTTGTTTATTGTCGTATTTTTTCTTTAGATATAACTAAAATTTTCCTAGATATTGGTTAATCATGGGCTGACGAGAGAGTGAGATTTATGATTAGCATATTTCTAAGCGAAATGATTTTTCTTGTTTCTATTTGTAGCAACAAATGTAATTATGATATTTCTTGTGCCTGATAATTGCAAAAATGATCAATTTAAAAAAGAAAAAAAATCAAATGACAGTATGGAAGCAAAATAAAGAAGAAATTGCTGCTTTTTCAACATATTTTGTTTCCATTTTTGGTTATCTTTTATTTGTTGTACATTTTTTTTCTGGGTTATGCCTAGTTTTTCTTAATGTAAATGAACTTGTTTTGAGGAATTTTTGGAAAATTGAGCATTTAACTGAGGAAGATTCATTTCTTTTTTCTATTTTTTTCTCTGTTATAGCAAGGAAAACCTTAAAGAAATACACCATGTTGTTCTGAGTGTTCCATTTTTTTTTTTGTAATTTATTGTTTAGTGTGTTTTGCTGAGGATTTATCTGCTTGATTTATTATTATTCATCACTGTTTTCTGTAATTCGGTGATTTTTATTGTTATTTTCACTGATTTTTGTAGTGTTTTCAATTTTATGTAGAAGTTGAGATGATGAAGGAGAGATTTGCCAAGCTCCTTTTGGGAGAAGACATGTCTGGAGGTGGGAAAGGAGTGTGTACCGCACTTGCCATTTCAAATGCGATCACAAATCTCTCTGGTTGGTTTGATTTTGCTTATAAATTCTTCTACCACATGTTTTAGTGTATTCTGTTAATTTCGTTTAAGGCAAATTGTTCTCTTGTTTGTAATGATAGCAACTGTCTTTGGTGAGCTGTGGAGGTTAGAGCCATTAGCACCGCAAAAGAAGGCAATGTGGAGGAGAGAAATGGAGTGGCTCTTGTGTGTGAGCGACTCGATTGTTGAACTTGTACCGTCAATACAACAATTCCCTGGAGGTGGCACATTTGAAGTCATGGCGACAAGGCCACGCTCAGATTTGTATATAAACCTTCCTGCCCTTAAGAAGCTTGATGCAATGTTGATTACCATACTCGATGGGTTTCGTGAGACAGAGTTTTGGTATGTTGATCGGGGGATAGTTGTGGGTGATGGCGGTGACTGTGATGCTTTTCCATCATCTGTTTCTGGAGGGAGGCCCTCAATTAGGCAGGAAGAGAAGTGGTGGTTACCATGTCCAAAAGTGCCACCAAATGGTTTGTCAGAGGATGCAAGGAAGAAGTTGCAGCAATGTAGAGATTGCACAAACCAAATACTGAAGGCAGCCATGGCGATTAATAGCAGTGTGCTCGCAGAGATGGAGATACCTGCTGCTTACTTGGAGACATTACCAAAGGTATGTGACTTTGCTTCTCAAATAATGACATTTGTGCAGTCTTGCTCAAAAACACTTTAGCTATCATGCATTGGTTCTGTACATTGGGTAATAATTCTTGAATGTTTATGGTTGGTACTCGAATAGATCTGTCAATTTAGGGATTAATGATTTCCTGATAACCATCTTTATCGAGAAACCTCTTAGTTAAGGAAGGTGCTGAAAAGTAGGATTGAAAGGTTAAGAATAGTTTTGGAAAGAAATGGACATGCACGATTAGATTTCTTCCATTCAATGTAAAAATAACTGGTGCATTTTGATGTAGCATTCGCTAATAGTTGAAAATTGACTCGATGATCATGATGGTGAACCAACTGTGTTGAGCATAATTTTTCTTACATTTGCTCTAAGTGTAACAAAATTTCCTTGCCATTTGATGTCCAACTGTCATCAGAACGGAAAAGCTTGTTTAGGAGATATCATCTACCGCTACATAACAGCTGATCAGTTCTCGCCAGAATGTCTACTTGATTGCCTTGATCTGTCAACAGAACATCAGACTCTGGAAATAGCTAACAGGATTGAGGCTGCAGTACATGTTTGGAAGCAGAAAGATCAGAGGAAACACAGGAATCACATCAAAGTCAGGCGCTCATCATGGGGTGGAAAGGTCAAGGGCCTTGTTGCTGACAGTGAAAAGAAAAATTTTCTGGCCCAAAGAGTTGAGACCCTGTTACATAGCTTGAGGCTTCGTTTCCCTGGTCTTCCACAGACAGCATTGGATATGAACAAAATTCAATATAATAAGGTATTTTGCACTTATTCTTTATGGAAAAAAAAAATAGAAGTACAAATTGTCCGTGTTTTCCACTATGATCAGAAGATAATTCTAGCTTGTCTGTCAAACCATTGTGGCCTAATAAATGTGACTTGGGAGCTCCTTGGTTAGTAGGTGAGGCTAGAAACCAACTTATGTTGCTTCCTTGTAACTTTACAAATGTATGCCCTCCAATCATCTTGGGACCACAGCTTTTTGTTGGGGTAATGGGGCCTATAATGAGTGAACTACAATTAACATTATCTTGCTTTGGTAATCTTTCTTAAAGTGAAAAGCGAATCTCCTCTACTAGTTGGTACATTATGTAGCAGTGGGTTCCCACAATGTTGGTACATATGTGGTTTACATCCTGCTTGTATTATGGAGAAAACCTTAGTAAGCAATACTGAAAATAGTCCGTCAATTATCTTTTAATTGCAGGATGTTGGGCAATCAATTCTTGAAAGCTATTCAAGGGTGATGGAGAGTTTGGCCTTCAACATTCTGGCAAGGATAGAAGATATCCTTTATGTTGATGATGCTGTCAACCGCTGTGCTGCAACAGAAACAATCTCCCTTTTCAGCAGGAGCAGTTTGAGTGGTCTTCCAATCCAGAAGCGAATGTCTCCGAGCCCCTTCTCAATTCAGCACACTCCTTATGGCTCTCCATTTGCAACACCAACCTTCTGCTCTTCAACTCCTCTCACCAGAAGCCCAGGAAGGGCACCTTCCTCCTTGAAGGGAAATATTCTGAAGGAGGAACCTGACTGGAAATCCGAAAAACCATATGCGGCTGAATTTGAAAGGGTGTGGTCTTACACGGGGAGCCTCAGTGCAAGAAGAGTTTCCGAAAATGCTCCTGAGAGAGACTGAAATCAAAGATTCATGATCCCATGTGAGATAAAGCTCTACGGTAGAAAAATAATCTCTGATCTTGTACATTTCTTAGCATTAGGAATTTAGAATATCAGCGTCAAAGTTCTAAAGTTTTTTTTCTTTATATATATTTTAAAATTCGAGTCGTGTTAGTGAAGGGAAGAAGATTATCCTTTGATTGAATTGCTATTAATGTTGTTCTTCTGCTAATATTTGGGTCGCATTTTCACAGCCAGTTTTATGGATTAACATAGTGCATTTGACCACCAGCAGCTGTCATTCACACGCTTGAAAGTTACTCGGAGCAAAACAATGGGCGCCTCAGAGAAGGAACTTATTTCTAACAAGCCAACAAATGCACCAACGGAAAGAGTAACTGAAGACAATGAACTGAGCAAATATGTCGATGCAGTCAGAGTGTCGTCAAAGAACTTGGTATGAGTTAGAAACAACAAAACTTGAAGCTGCACTTTGAACTTGGACTTGCGGCTTCTTGTCCTGCATAAGTCACTCTTTCAGGAGATTTTCCTTCAACTTCTCTCGTAAAGTCGTGTTCGATTTCTGCTGTAGCTGAAATTACTGAATAGCTAGAGTTGCTTATAAATTCTCTTGAAGAAATCACAGATTCTGGAGAGGTTAGCCACTCAGGTGGTGGCCACAAGAAGTTGCAGTAGGCAGGGCAAGGACTAGCAGTACCAGTGTCCAAATCAAACACGGACATGAGTCTATCTTTAGAATCATCATAACATGGAAGAATGGAGAGACCTGTCGAATAGAATATGATATTTCCTTTACCCAAATAAAAGTCAGAAGCTGATGCAGAAATTGCTTGACGCAAACCCAGAAACAAGATTTGATGCCCCAAACTATCCATCTCATCCCACTTCTGCTCTTCTTCATCCAACCTGAATATTCTAAAACCAACCATCTTACAGCTTGATCTAGAACAATACTCAAGTCTCTGAACATCAGAACCTGAACTTGTGCGGAAAAGCATTTCAACAGCCAACAAGTCAGCACCAGACTGAACCAAGAACTTTCTGCTAGAGCGGGAGCCAACATGTTCTAGGAAACTAACGTTTAAAGATTGGTCAACCACGATTGTTCTTCCTTCTCGCTCAATACCATAGAACTTGCCATTAAAAGAGATAATATCCAGACACCATGCACATTTTCAATTAGAGTCCATTCATTTTCTCCCGATCTCAAAAATCCCAAGAACCGGGCAAAGCCAAATAAGGCGAGCAACATAAAATCATGACTATCGGTCATTGACCACAAGACTGCTACTTTCTCTTTGTAGTCTCGGAATTCTGGCTCTAAAGGATGGTCGATATGAACCTCATGTAGACAAACAAATTGATGACCCAATTCAATGATTTGAAAGTTCGTTAAATCCAATACCTTAGGAAAATTTAGCGGAAGAGGTTTCAACTTAGAATCTGAAAGAGGATTTAACAGTTGCATTTTCACCCAGTGGGTACCTTCTCGGGTTTTGACCAACCAGCAAGCAGAGGCAGCTTGATTATTATGATTCTCAGCCCCAGGCAACCTGACAAGGAACAAGGTGTTTCTGGTGATACGTCCGAGGGAGTATTCATATCTACCTCTGGTTATTAATGGAAGACATTTGGGTAAAGGGTAAAGTTTTGGTGAACAGGATGAACGCCATGAAGAGCAGACAGATCGGAATCGGACGACATCAAAACGGGTTTTAAGATGTTTGGCTATTAGAGTTAGAAGTTCTGGTGGGAGGTGAGACCAATCTGCCATGGTTGAAATTTTTGCAGGAGAGTAAGAAGAGCAGTAGGCATTAAATAGCCGGTTACCGATTGCGTAATTGTTTATCGTTTGCCATTTCAAAACAGCGTAGACCATACTTTCAAGTTCTCTTTTCTTGCAGTTTCCTGGAAAGCGATGGTGCTAAGTGGTAATATGCACGGAACGAACAAAGAATGTTTGTCAGCACGCTATTGTATAAAATTCTGCTATTACTACTTTACTACTATTGAATAAAGAGAGAGCCGTTTAGAATTGGGAAACTTGCCAGCATGCTACCAAAAACAACGTTTGTCTCTTGCTTTTATCAAGGTGTGTGTGGAATAAAAGAAAATGTCACTTTTGCTCTCTGCTTTGAGAACAAATACACAATGAAACCCTCAAGTTAGTTCACTTTTAAAGGAGTTTATATTTGATGTATTGACAGCATATAGTACACCATCACAGACTCTGTACGAATCCAATTGTATGTGAAAATGGTTGCTGTTTCTGTTGCTCTGCATGTAAGCAAATACAAATAGAGATTGTTGGCTAGATGTGCTAAATGAGCAGTCAAAGACTTCAATTTGCAAATGCATATACAAAGTGCAACCATAGCTAGATAATCATCCAAATACAAACTAGACATGAAGCAGAAGTACAACATATACTAGACAGATACCCCAATGATTATTTGTGCCTGCTGCATTCCCCGAACCAGCTTTTAGGAGGCATTTAAAGAAAATATTGGTAAATAGCACAAATAGTTACTGCAGGAATATTAGTTACAAGAGGCAAATACCCTCATTCACGGATAATGCAATGGCATGAAAATGTGCATTTTAGACATGACCATTTGGTGGCCACCTCATGAACAGAATGCATACCACAATAATCCAAAGTGGGATTTGGACCAAGTTGCAACTAAAAGTCAAAGTAAACAATCTTAAACTGCTAGAATAGTGCCTATGACTTGGGAGACATATGAAAGAAATCCACATTCTGTTTAAGAAGAGCTACTTAAAAGTCATCTAACTTGAAACTTCTCTTCGGCCTTTTCACTAAGTTAAGATTAGATGCATAGCATCAATGGTGACCATTTCAAGACAGCTCAAACTAACAATGCCACAATATAAGCCTGTGCTTTTCCTCTATTTTCGACAGTAAATTGATAGTTCACTATCAATCTATAACTTAATAGAAATAGTACTCTATAACTTAATAGAAATAGTACTTACATAGCGAACCATGAGATTCAACAAGTTCAAAGGTTTGGGGAAATTAACGAAAGGACTTGGGAATGCGAGCTAGAAACAACAAAACTTGAAGCTGCACTTCGAACTTGGAGATGCGGCTTCTTGTCCTGCAGAAATCACTCTTTCCGGAGATTTGCCTTGAACTTCTCTTGTAGGGATTGCTAAATGCGATTCAGGATACTCGTATTCATTTTCTGGATCACCTGAAGTTACTGAATCGGTAGAGTTGCTTAGAACTTCTCTTGAAGAAATCACTAATTCTGCAGAAGTTACCCACTCAGGGGTCTGCAGAAGTTACCCACTCAGGGGGTGGCCAGAACAAGCTATAGTAGGCAGGGCATTGGTTTAAAGGACTAGCAATACCAGTGTCTAAATCAAACACAGACATAAGTTTATCTTCAGAATTAACATAACTTGGAAGGAGACCTGCTGTCGAATAGAATATGAGATTTCCTTTAACCCAAGAAAATTCAGAAGCTGATGCAGAAATTGCTTGACGCAAACCCAGAAACAAGATTTGATGCCCCAAACTTTCCATCTCATCCCACTTCCGCTCTTCTTCATTCAACCTGAAAATTCTAAAACCAACCACCTTATAGCTTGATCTAGAACTATACACAAGGCTTTGAACATCAGAACCTGAACTTCTGCGGAAAAGCATTTCAACAGCCAACAGATTATCACCAGACTCAACCAAGAACTTTCTGCTAGAGCGACAGCCAACATGTTCTAGGAAACTAGCGTTTAAAGATTGGTCAACAACTATTGTTCTTCCTCCTTGCTCAATAGCATAGAACTTGCCATTGAAGGAAATAATATCCTGAACATCATGCACTTTTTCAATTAAAGTCCATTCCTTTTCTGCCGATCTAAAAAAAGCCAAGCGCTGGACGAAGCAGCTCAATAAGGCAAGCATCATAAAATCATCACTATTGGTACTTGACCGCAAGAATGCTACTTTCTCTCTGTAGTCTCGGGATTGTGGCTCTAAAGTATGGTCGATATAGACATCATATAGAGCAACAAATTGAAGACCCAACTCAATGACTTGAAAGTTTGTTAAATCCAATACCTTTGGAAAGTTTAGCGGAAGAGGTTCCGACTCAGAATCTGAAAGAGGATTTAACACTCGCATTTTCACCCAGTGGGTAGCATCTCTGATATTGACCAACCAGCAAGCAGGGGCTGTTTGATTATTGTGATTCTCAGCCCCAGGCAACCTGACAAGGAACAAGGTGTTTCTGGTGATACATCCAAGGGAGTAGTCACATCTACCTCTGGTTATTGATGGAAGACATTCGGGTGAAGGGTAAAGTTTTGGTGAACACGATGAAAGCCATGAAGAGCAGACAGATCGGAATCGGACAACATCAAAACGGGTTTTAAGATGTTTGGCTATTAGAGTTAGAAGTTCTGGTGGGAGTTGAGACCAATCTGCCATGGATTGAAACTTTTGCAGGAGAGTAAGACGAGCAGCAGGCAGTCAATAGCTTTGAATGGTATACTCATAAGATAGAGAGCTGGTTAAGATAATTGGCATTTGCATAATTGTTTATTGTTTGCCATTTCAAAACAGCAAAGACCATGCTTCCATATCTTCTTTTCTTGCAGTTTCCTAGAAAGCGATGGTGCTAACTGCTAAGTGGTAAAATTCAAAGAACATAACACGTGCCAGCAAGAAAGTTTGCCTTTAGCTTTTATCGAGACGTGTGTAGAATAAGAAAATGTCACTTATGCTCTCTGCTTTGAGAATAAAATACATAAAAGAAACCAATAAACTAGATCACTTCAAAAGTTTTCTGAGTTTATATATATATATATATATATATATATATATATATATATATATATATATATATATATATATATATATATATATATATATGATGCATTACCAGCATATTAATATCTACCACAAAGTCTGTCCAAATACAATTGTATGTGAAAATGTTATCCAGGAAGAAGATAACAATAAATTCATGGTTGATTTAGAAGTAGCTCAAGGCATCAGTGCTCGAAGCAAAGAAAATAAAAAGTCATGATTAGCAAGTGAGATTATTGACGTTAAGGTAGCGTTTAGTAATTTACAAGGAAAGTGATTGCAGGGAAAGTGATTATAGGGAAAGTGATTACAGGGAATGTGATTGTAAGGAAAGTAACTTTGCAGTGTTTGGTATGACAATGTAAAATTCTGTTTAAATTGTAGAGAAAGTAACTTCGCAGCGTTTGGTATACAGTTACTTTACTGGGAAAGTAGTGATAAATTTCAAAAATACCTCTAAATATAAAAATAATTTTTCAATGAAAATTTATTAAAATAAAATTTGTATTATTAATATTACTCATCATTTGTAATTTTAAATTGTCATATATTATTATTAATTTTAATTTTATAGAGTATAATATTAATAATTCATATATTATTAGTGTAATTCGAAATTTTAATGTATCAATTATAAATTTTCAATTATCATGACATCAACAATGTACCTATAACATCTATGAAAGTTATAATACTTCATATAAATCCATATAAAATATTTTTCATACATCATAATACCCTTTTATGGTAAAAGGGTAATTGGGGTAAAATGAGTAAAATTAACTTTACAGCCAAGACTGCAAAGTGATTGCAGCCTAAATGGACTGCAATCACTTTGCAGCTTCTGGATGTAAAGTGATTGCAGTTGCAATCACTTTACATTCAACTTTTTTGATAACAAACGTTGTAATCACTTTGCGTCCAATTAAATTACAGCGCAAAATGATTACTTTCCTGATACCAAAAGGTCCCTAAATGTCTTAGTCAGCCCCTCACGAGGGGATAGTGTACCTATTAGCTGATTGGACTCCCTACAGCTGAAAAGCTTTTCTTGGCATGGTAGCTGCTTTTGTTGCCCTGCTTGCATTCAAATCTAAATAGAGAGAGATTATTGGCTAGATGTGCTAAATGCGCAGCCAAAGACTTCAATCTGCAAACGTATATACCAAGTGCAATCATCGCTAGATAATCAGCCAAATACAACCCAAACATGAAGCAGAAGTACATCATGTACTAGGGAGATACTCCAATGTTTATTTGTGCCTGCTGCATTTACCAAACCAGCTTTTAACATGCTGGTACACATAAGACTGAATTGAAAGAAAATCTCGGTAAACAGTAACAACCAAGTAAACAATCCTAAACTGCTAGATTAGTGCCTTTGTTTTGGGAGACATGAAAGAAATCCACATTCTGTAGAAGTCTAGCTACTCGAAAGCCGTCTGACTTGAAGTCTTCTCTTTGGGCCTTCTCACTAAGTTAACATTAGATGCATAGCTTCAATGGTAACCATTTCAAGACATAGGTTCAAACTGACTAGGCCACAATATAAGTGTGCTTTCCTCTATATTAGACAGTAAATTGATAGTTCATTCCTAAACTGCTAGATTAGTGCCTTTGTTTTGGGAGACATGAAAGAAATCCACATTCTGTAGAAGTCCAGCTACTCAAAAGCCGTCTGACTTGAAGTCTTCTCTTTGGGCCTTTTCACTAAGTTAACATTAGATGCATAGCTTCAATGGTAACCATTTCAAGACATAGGTTCAAACTGACTAGGCCACAATATAAGTGTGCTTTCCTCTATATTAGACAGTAAATTGATAGTTCATTTTCAGTCTATAACTTAATAGAAAGTACTTACATAGCAAACCATGAGATTTAACGTGTTAAAGAGGCTGGGGAAATTAAAAAAAATGCACTTGGGAATGCGAGCTAGAAACAACAACATGTGAAACAGCACTTTGAACTTGGAATTGCGGCCTCTTGTCCTACAGAAGTCACTCTTTCAGGAGATTAGCCTTGAACTTCTCTTGTAGAGTTTGCTAAATACGATCCAGTATACTCGTATTCAGTTCCTGGTGTGGCTGAAGTTACTGAATCAGTAGAGTTGCTTACAACTTCTCTTGAAGAAATCACTGATTCTGGAGAAGTTACCACTTACAAGCTGGGATTTATTGCCTTGCGGAAGTCACTCTTTCAGGAGACATGTCTCCAACTTCTCTTGTAGAAATTGCTAAATACGAATCAGGATAATTGCACTCAATTTCTGCTGTCGCTGAAGTTACTGAATAAGTAGAGTCGCTTGTACCTTCTCTTGAAGAAATCATTGATTCTGGAGAAGTTAACCACTCAGGTGATGGCCAGAACAAGTTACAGTAGGCAGGGCAATTCTCTAAAGGACTAGCAGTACCAGTGTCTAAATCAAACACATACGTAAGTCCATCTTCAGAATCATCATAACGTGGAAGGATTGAGAGACCTGTCCAATAGAATATGAGATTTCCTTTACCCAAGTAAAATTCAGAAGCTGATGCAGAGATTGCTTGACGCAAACCCAGAAACAAGATTTGATGCCCCAAACTTTCCATCTCATCCCACTTCCGCTCTTCTTCATCCACCCTGAAAATTCTAAAACCAACCATCTTATAGCTTGATCTATTCCAAGGGTTCTGAACATCAGAACCTGAACTTGTGCGGAAAAGCATTTCAACAGCCAACAGATTATCACCAGATTGAACCAAGAAGTTTCTGCTAGTGGGAGAGCCAACATGTTCTAGGAAACTAACGTTTAGAGATTGGTCAACAACGATTGTTCTTCTTTTTTCCTCAATAGCATAGAACTTTCCTTTAAAGGAAATAATATCCTGAACATCATGCACGTTTTCAAGTAGAGTCCATTGCTTTTCTCTCGATCTCAGAAAAGCCAAGCACTCAGGATAGTACCTAAACAAGGCGAGCATCATAAAGTAATCACCATTGGTACTTGACCGCAAGAATGCTACTTTCTCTCTTTAATCTCGGTATATTTCCTGTGAGGGATGGTCGAAACAGACATCATATAGACCAACAAATTGATGACCCAATTCAATGACTTGAAAGTTCGTTAAATCCAATACCTTTGGAAAATTTACTGAAAGAGGTTTCAGCTCAGAATCTGAAAGAGGATTTAATAGTCGCATTTTCGCCCAGTGAGTACCATCTCTGATATTGACCAACCAGCAAGCAGGGGCTGTTTGATTACTATGATTCTCGGACCCAGGCAGTCTAACAAGGAAAAAGGGGTTTCTGGTGATACGTCTGAGGTCGCTTGTATAAAAACCTCTGGTTTTTGATGGGAGATATTTGGGTAAAGGGTGAAGTTTTGGTGAAAACAAGGATCCATGAGGTGCAGACAGATTGGAATGGGAGAACATCAACTCGGGTTTCAAGGCGTTTGGCTATTAGAGTTAGAAGTTCTGGTGGGAGTTGAGACCAATCTGCCATGGATTGAAATTTTTTCAGGAGAGTAAGACAAGCAGCGTGCAGTCAATAGCTTTGAACAGTATACTCATTAGAGAGAGCCGGTTAAGATTACTAGTACAAGGAATTCTCCCTTGTATAATTGTTTTTCTTTGGCATTTAGAAACTGTATACTTGCTGGTCAAGATTACTTCTTTTTTTTTGGCATTTAAAAAAAAATGTATACAAAGGAAACATCTAACCTGGAGAAAGAGAGAATACAGATATTGATACCAATAAGAGCTTTTGTTTTTTGCCTTTGTCAAAGTGTGTAGAAAAACAAAGTAACTTTTGCTCTCTGCTTTTTGCTTTTGGCCTTTTAGAATAAATATAAATAGTAATAATAATAATACACAAAGAAACCCATAAACGAAGTCACTTCAACAGTTTTCAATAAAATAATAATGTTAAATCCCTACAATGGTATACAGACAGCAAACTTCTTGTTTTATTGACTGCTATATTTATACATTCAGCAGCTTACAATCGTCAAATATGAAATGAACATATACATTCTTAAAATTCTTCAGCAATAAATTACTACGGGCACAATGTATAAATGCAATAGCAATGTTATCCAGGAAGAAAATAACAATAAATTCATAGTGAATTAGAAGTAGCTCAAGGTATCTGAGCTCGAAGCAAGAAAATGAAAAGTCACAATTGGCAAGTGAAATTATTGACCCTAAATGTCTTAGTCAGCCCCTCATAAGGGAACAGCGTACCTATTAGCTGATAGAACTCCTTACAGCTCAAATGCTTTTCTTGGCATGCTAGCCGCTTCTGTTGCCCTGCAAGTACGCAAATCCAGATAAAGAGAGATTGTTGGCTAGATGCGCTAAATGAGCAGTCAAAGAATTCTATCTGAAAATGCATATACAAAGTACAATCATAGCTGGATAATCAGCCAAATACAACCTAAACATGAAGCAGATGTACATCATATACTAGCCTACTAGGCAGATACTTTTGTGCCTGCTGCATTCACCAAACCAGCTTTCAAGATGCTGTTACACATAAGGCTGGATTGAAAGAAAATCTTGGTAAATAGCATTTACTGCGGGAATACTAGTTACAAGAGGCAAATATCCTCGTTCACAGTCAATGCAATAACATGAAACTGTACACTTCTGATTTGACCATTTGGCGGCCACCTCAGTGCATACCACAATAATCCAAGATGGGATTCGGACCAAGTTGCAACCAAAAATCAAAGTAAACAATCTTAAACTGCTAGAATAGTGCCTACATCAAGGGAGACATATGAAAGAAATACACATTATGTTAAGTCCAGCTACTCAAGAGTCATCCGACATGAAGAATTCTCTTTGGCTTTTTCACTAGATTAAGATTAGATGGATAGCATCAATGGCGGGCATTTCAAGAAGTACCTTCAAACTAACAAGGCCACAATATAACCCTGTGCTTTCCTCTATTTTCGACAGTAAATTGATAATTCACAATCATTCTATAACTTCATGGAAATGGTACTTACATAACAAACCATGATATACATAACATTTTCAAAATGTTCATGATTTTGTGCTACTTCTTTCCATGATTTCGCTTAACTTAGGATCCAATGCTTAAAGAATCTTCATTAAAATTGCAATAGCATAAGGAACAGAAAATAAATAAAAACTCAACCACAATTTCAGCAATGCAGAGCAAAATACTTACATTCAATGTTGTTGAGGAGATCCAATGAGGTGGTGGCCAGAACAGCTTGGAAAATTGAGGAAACTGCGGTAATGGTCCTATAGAACCATTTTCCAAATCAAATACACCTACATCACAACGATCTGATGATCCATCTTGCGCCCCAAGTGAATAAAAGAAGTTATCCGCAAAAACTATGAAGTTCCCTCTACACACAGACAAATCTTCTGCTGAGGCAGAGAAGGTACACTCATCACCCAAAAACAACACTCGATCATCCAAATTCTTAGCCTCAATCCACTCCTTACCAACTTTATCCAACTTAAAAACCTTAAACCTAACTGTCCTCTCATTCATATAAAAAGCAAGATTCTCAAAATACTCCTCAACAAACCCTAAACCCGCCCATGAACACGAACCTTCCTCAGCTTCAATACTCAAATACATATCAACCAACAATAACTCACCCTTTGACTCAACCAAAAACTTCTTGTCACCACCAAACACAGGCGCCCCAACTACACTTATCTCAAAATCCAAGCCCACAAGCACAGTCCTACCAGTATTATCAACAGCGTAAAAATTCCCTTCATACAATATCACATCATCATAAGGAGATGGCATGTCTTGAATTATAGTCCATTTCTCATCACTAGACTTAAAGATTGCTAATTTCCCAGAAACATGAATAGTAAGCAAAACGAAATCATTAACGTTATTATCTAAACAAGATAAGACAACTTTTTCCATGTATAAGTTTCCCAAATCACCTCGAAGAGTAAGGTGATTTAAATAATGAAGCACATATTCTTCACCCAATTCAAGAACCCTAAAATCCAACAAATTTAAAGGTTTGGGGAAATTATCAGGAAGAGAATCGAAACGGGACCTTGATAGAGGATTCAAAAGCTGAATCCTGCTGTTCGGCACATCTTCTTCGATCTTGATTACCCAAGAGGTCAAAGGGTCTGTCTGGATATTGGTTTTGGGTGACCCAAGGAGGAATACGGTGCGCTTTGAGAGGGAAAAACTGAAGGAGGAGTCTGCGATGCCACCCTCATCGGGGAGAACAGGGAAACGGGGAGCTATGCGCTGGCGGTTGGGGGAAGTAACGGTTGAACGCCACGTGGAGCAAACAGAACGGAAACGGATCATGTCGAAGGAGGTGTCTAGACGTTTGGAAATAAGGTCTAGAAGTTCCTTGGGGAGTTGAGTCCAATCTGCCATCGCCGATTGTTTCCTGGGAAAGTTACGGAAAAGAAATAGAACAACGTGGGAGAGTGGAAGACTTGTATACATAAAGGTAGAAAGGATGCGCTCAAATGGGCTTTTCGATTGGGCCAAGTCCAGTTGGAAAGTTCTCTCCCTTGGGTTAAAGGCTTAAAGAAACTATTTAATGCTAAAACTCAAAGTACAGATTCAATGTATAAAATAATTATTAATCAAATAAAATTTGAAATTTTAAAAGGGTACCCCTTTGAAGATATTCGGGAGCAGTTCAATCAATGAACTTATTGAACAGATAACACCTAAGACGATGAAATAGCAAGAAAACTCCAAGGCCTCCAAGCCAGAAGAAACCTGTCAAGGGATCCACGCATAGCACCTTCGTCTTGTCTCTTTCCTAATTTCCTTAGGCCTGCAACTCATCCGTGCCTGGCTTGATTAGGATGATTTAAAGTAAGATTTTTGGAAAGAATGATCAGCTTGTGTATATATTTTATGTGTAAATTATAAAAATTATTATGTTAAAATTTATATTGATGCGTTAAATAAAAATTATTTTTTAATTTTTATCAAATTTAAAAATTAATCTTCTTAAAAACATAATTAAAAGAAATACACTCCGTAGTACAAAATAAGAGATTAACCAAAATTTTACAATTGAATTACTTCTTCGACTCAACAAATGTAAATGTCAATAATGTGAGCAAAATTAATAATCTATAATGGATTAGACACCATCAAGGATTTAATCAACTTAATAATTTTTAAAATCAGGCATGATTTAGTGCGTAATTATGTACCAATTCAATTTATTATATTTACTATTGCTACGATTGGAGAAAAAGCCAAAAGGAAAAATCGAAAACACTAGTGGTGCATATGTAAAGAAAAACACATGATTAACATGATAATTTCTAATTAATTTATTTAACCAATAATAAGGTAAACTAACCAATAAAAATGGAGAAGAGTGTTAAGCAGACGACACAGTGTGGGGTAATAGTGATCTCAATGTGAATTGCGAGTCCTGAGCAAAGATAAAATAATCTGCCTGCCATGGGACCTGTCTGCTATTAGCCAATAAAGAATGCAAAAGTAGATCAGTCACAATTCTTGATAATTTTAGAATAAAAGCAGCCAGATGATTAGATCTTCTAAGATCCTAATGATAGCAGCAATGCTCTACATTACTTGTACTACTTGAATACCCGAATACGCATCCTTTGCTCCTATAAATTGGAGCTTCACCAAAGCTTTTCTCCATCAAGGTTTGGGTAGAGTTTACAAAGAGAGAAGAGGTTGAGATGGGAGATGTAAAAGTGAGAGGAGTGGATGAAGATGCTCGAGCATCAGTAGATATTTGGAATTATGTCTTTGGATTTGTTAATATGGCTGTTGTTAAATGTGCCATTGACCTTGGGATTGCTGATGCCATTGAAAACCATGGAAGCCCCATGAGCCTCTCCGAGCTAACGACTGCCCTCGGATGTGAACCATCGCGTCTTTACCGTATTATGAGGTTCCTGGTTCACTACCAAATATTCAAAGAGGAACCCATCGATCAAGACTCCATAGGCTTCTCGCTAACTCCTTTGTCTCGTCGTTTGATTAGACATGGAGAAAACAGCATGGCGGCTTTTATTCTGCTAGAGAGCAGCCCTACAATGTTGGCACCATGGCTTAATCTTAGTGCTCGTGTCCTTGAGAGCGGAAACTCACCATTTGAGGCTGCAAATGGGAAGGATATATGGAGCTACGCTGAGGCGAACCCTGGTCATAGCAAACTCATAGACGAAGCGATGGCTTGCGATGCTAGAGTGGCGGTACCAGCCATCATTGAAGGATGTCCTGAAGTGTTCGATGGGCTTGGAAGTTTGGTCGATGTTGGTGGAGGCAATGGAACTGCTTTAAGTATCTTGATTAAGGCATTCCCTTCGATTCGAGGCATCAACTTCGATCTTCCTCATGTTGTGGCTGTCGCTCCAAAATTTGATGGCATTGAAAACGTAGGAGGAGACATGTTCGAGCGCATCCCAAAGGCAGATGCTGCTTTCTTCATGGTTAGTATCCTGGCTTGGACCTGAACTTCGGTTCCTTCAATTCAGCATAGATTATTTTGTATGCATGCATGGCCAACAAAAGATAACATGGCCGACAAAAGACAACATAGCCATGCCATACATGTTATAATAACAAAAACTCTGATGCATTTTGTCTCGTACCATCTGGTACAAAAGTGGCATCATTCTCCACGTTGGTATATGTTTTTTTCGTATAAATTATGTTAGTTAATTACATTATCGATTATGAAAATCATTAACAAGTAAATTATTTTTATACATTATTGATTATTAAAATCATTAACGAGTTAAATCTTTTTTCTTTCTGTGTGCGTGAGAATTGTAGTGGGTTTTGCATGACTGGGATGATGAGGAATGCATAAGAATCCTGAAGAAATGTAGAGAAGCCATTCCGGAAGACAAAGGGAAGGTTATAATTGTTGAAGCCGTGCTTGAAGAAGATAACGATGACAAGCTGGATTTTGTAAGGTTGATGCTAGACATGGTGATGATGGCGCATACTAACAAAGGGAAAGAGAGGACCTTGAAGGAATGGAGCTATGTTCTTGAAGAGGCGGGGTTTACCCGATTCAATGTAAAACCCATCCACGCAGTGCAATCTGTCATTGAAGCTTATCCTTAGAAATCAGTTGCTGGTTCATCTACTTCAAACCAAGAACTTGTATGAAAGATGTTTGCTCTCCGCTTAGTAGTGGGCTTGCTTTGTCGTTTGTTGCCTTTGATTGACATTAATGGACCCATGTCTTATTTTTTGGACTGTTCAAGATTTTTTTTTGTACCTTAAAATTGATGGGCTTTTACAATGGAATTTCTGAAATTTGAGTACGAAATGGGCTTTTCATGGGGAAATGGATTCCTATATCCTAAGAGCTTAGCTTCCCTCTGTTCTCCACAGTCTAACAAGCAAGGAAAGATGGCTTTTTCTTCGACGGTGCTAACATCAGTCCCAAATCTCTACCTTCCCAGGAAATTCCAGAACTTTGACTTCCCAATTCGATGCCTTTCTTCGCCATCTTTATCAGTTACAAGTCAACCAAAGCTAACCCAATTCGATTTAAAGACTTACTGGGCTACCCTTAGAGCGGAAATCAATCAGAAGCTTGAAGATGCCATCCCAGTATTGTACCCAGAGCATATCTATGAAGCTATGAGGTACTCTGTTCTTGCAAAGGGTGCTAAGCGAGCCCCTCCTGTTATGTGTGTGGCTGCCTACGAACTCTTTGGTGGTAACCGACTTGCTGTTTTTCCTACAGCTTGTTCTCTTGAAATGGTTGGCCCTGTTTTTACTTTTATATATCCAATTTCCTCTGTTTCTTAGATTAGAAGTTTCTGTTGATATTATCTAAGAATTATACTCCTAAAGTACAAATCTTTGGTCGGAGCTGTAGAATTTTTTCAGAGTCCTTCATGGTGGAACTGTAGCAGATGCAGTACGGAATGCAGATTCCTTGTTAGTTCTTTCTTGGCTTTTATTTTTTGGAGAATCCAGGTTGATTTGATTGTTGATTGCAACTAGAATTAGGGTTGATCATGAAAAAACTAACCTTTCCCTAATGCTTGTATGATTCTTTTTGAATAGCATCAATGTCCAAGTTAACATAAGAATCTTAAATAGAATGAGAATGATACCTGGGATTATATACAATGATGCTTAGCTTATTGTGAATCCAGCTATGATCATAATTCATAAACTAATAGAATAAGATTGATAGTTTTTTAACCAGAACTTAGTTTGACTTGGACCTGGGAATCTTTCGTGCAATATCATTGCCTGAACTAAGGTAAGAATCTTTAATTCAGAGAAATACAAAAAAAAAAAAAAAAAACTCAAAAAAAACTCAAAAAAAAAACTCATTTCCTTTTGCAAAGCAATTAAACAATCCAAATATGAATTAAGGCCACCACAATAACTAATCGCTATGTCAAGATCGAAGCCGTGCAATCAAAGAGACATTTTCAATTCTCTGTTTGAAAGTTTTCTGTTGTTTAAAGTGAAGTTGGCTTTTACATTTTCTGTAAGTAGTTTACAAGGGGTACCAGATGGTCTAACATTCCAATAACTTTATAAAACACTGCATCAAGATTGCTTCAAGATATAACTTCACTCTTTTTGACACAGGTTCATGTTGCTTCACTAATTCATGATGACCTTCCTTGCATGGATGATGATCCAGTACGCAGAGGCCAGCCCTCAAACCATACAATCTATGGCGTTGACATGGCAATCCTTGCTGGTGATGCACTCTTCCCTCTTGGCTTCCGCCATATTGTCTTGCACACACCTACGGAACTTGTTCCTGAGGGCCGCCTCTTGCGTGTGATTGCTGAGATTGCCCGCACTGTGGGATCTACTGGCATGGCTGCTGGGCAGTTCCTAGACCTCGAGGGTGGCCCCAATTCTTTTGGTTATATTCAACAAAAAAAATACGGCGAAATGAGTGAGTGCTCTGCAGTGTGTGGGGGACTGTTGGCTGGTGCTGAAGATGATGAGATAGAAAAGTTGAGGAGGTATGGGAGAGCTGTTGGTGTATTGTATGAAGTGGTGAATGATGTTTTGGAGGCCAAATCGACGGAAAAGGAGGAAACAGAGAAGAATCAAAAGAAAGGTAAAAGTTATGTGAGTTTGTACGGGGTTGAGAAGGCGATGGAGGTGATAGAGGAGCTTCAGACCAACGCTAAGAACGAATTGGATGGGTTCAACAAGTACGGTGAGAGCGTGGCACCACTATATAGCTTCATAGATTATGCTGTTTATAGAGGCTTCAATGTTACTGACTTGAGTTAATGATGCTTCTTTCTGCATTCTGCAATTGATACGGCGATAAACATTGTGAATTTACATTGATTATTGATAGTCGATCTGGTTAACATTGGTGACTCTTGAAAAAATTGCTAAAAATACAACACCTGCATAGTCTGGAAAAACTGAGTAGCAAAGCAGGCTGCTATTTTGGGGCAATCTGGGATACATTTATTTGCACTTAGCTCATGCCTCATGTTTATAGACGTACTTAACTCTGGCCTTTTGGCAGTTCATTTAGTTTTAATATGAATAGAGAGAATTTAGTACTAAACTTGAGTTCGATTTAATTTGAAAACTTAAGGATCAAAGTTTAGATTGGCTTCGATTAGTTTTTGAAGTACAAATTCAATTTGACAAAATATTTAAATTGATTGAGTTTTATTAGAAATGTTTAATTTGTTATTTTTTAAGTCTAATGGTAAATTAATAATAATAATAATATAAAAATATATATTAAAAAATTAAAAATTAAAAATTAAATTTGAATAATTATTGAATTAAGTTAATTTATAAGTAATTTGATTTATTTATATTTTTAATTTGTTTAATTCACGAATAATTATTGAGTTAAGTTAATTTACGAGTAATTTGATTTATTTAATTTAATTTTAGTAAAATATGTAAATTTATGTAAAAAATTTTATGGATTTGTCAAACATAAAATAATTTTTTTATTTTTATCAATTTTATATATAATTGTTATAAAATTTTAACATTTTTATCATTTTTTATGATACGATGTCTTAATTTTATATTTAAAATTATCAAATCTATTTTTTAATTTTAATGTTTAAAATTATTATATCTATATTTTATATATGATTAAGATCATGGATTCTATTCATGTTTGAGATTAGCAAGTCTCGATTAAAAAAAAAAAATTACAAGTCTCAAACATTTGCTTAAAAAGAAAAAAAATCAAGTCTTCAAACACAAATAGATTTACCACCCTACAAAATAAAGAATCTACCCTCTACTTGTCTCGTTTACCATGTTATGTTGGGCGTCAACATCCAACACGAGCGGCAGTTTTCGAGCAAACCCCACTTGTTTGTTTTGTCCATCTTCCTCCTGCCTGCCTCAACAAAATAAAGAAATTGGCTAATACTCAAATACCCAGATCGAATTCTTAGTCAAAATCCCCAAGAAACGAATCAGAGTCCAAGGAAACTGAAAAAGAAAAAGAAAAAGGGATGGCGACTGGGAGCGTGGAGAGCCTGGATCAGTTGCCTACGGCCCTTTTGGATAATATCATGACGAAGCTTGATATTTCTTCCATCTGCTCATTGGCTGTCACAAGCAGGACTTTCAATTCCTGTGTTTCTCATATCCTCGATTTTCTTCCCAATTTCCATATCCTTGTGAGTTTAATTGCCCTTGTTTGCTTCAAATTTTAGATCTTTAGCTTGCTTTCTCTGGGTAAAAGAAATGTTAACGTTTGATTTGGATGCTGTGGAAAGTGAAAGAGAAAAAAATATTCAGATTCCCTCAGTTGTTTTTTGTTTATCTGGGTTTGGAATTGAAGAAATGTATCAACTTTTTATTATTTTGTTTCCCAGATCGTCCATAAACAAATGAAAATCTGAACTTTAAAATCTTGACGTGATTTTTGGAATTTCAAGTAGAATCGTAATAGTTTATTTTTCTTACAGATAATTGATATATTTTGATAATTTGGCAGGACATATCGCCGGATATGGAATTAATCAAGCCACTGTTGCCACCAAATTCTTACCTTCAAAGCTTAAAGCTTGATTGTGGTCAGCTTAGTGATTCATCCATTGAGCTATTACTACGACTTTCTTTGCAGGAACTTTGCTTGCACAATTGTGCAGATTTTAGTGGAAAACTACTCTCTGAAATTGGATCACGATGCAAGAACGTAAGGTATATATCTTTTAATGATGTTTGGTAAAGATTCTGTAGCCATGTTAGATATTTGCTTTGCTGTGGAAAAGGATGATGTTAGATTCAAGATGCTGGTTTTTTTTTACTACTTACAAGCGATGTTGTCATTAGCTTTATATGTAAACTTTCATTCAGGTCTCTCTACTTGGGTTCAGTGGCCGAGAAAAGGGGTCGGGCAATACATATTTCTGACCTGGAGGAATTACTCGGTGGTTGCACCAAATTAGAAGTAAGGCTTATTTGTGAAAGTAATGATTGAGAAAAACGTGTTAAAGATTAGTAAAAGATCAAAGGAAGTATTCCAGTTTGTGATTCACTTGAAGATCTTAAAAGCCCCCTGTATTTTGATTCATTTTTCAATGGATAAAAAGAGTTGATGCATTTCCATAAGACCCAGAGTTCCTAGTTTCTGGGTATCTACTATTACGATTTCTTTGGCAATTTTGCATCTTGCATGCCTCAACATAAAATTCAGTTTTAGCTGCTTTTAAGGGTTAACCCTGGACTAAAAGCTAGAGCGGGAAATGATTGGCCTTTTCAAGAAAAACAATACAATTTACACTATTCGAAAGTTGCACGTTAATAACACCGACTCATTATAATCATCATCTGATTGCTTACTGAATTCATACCGTTTTATGGTACAACAGGATATATGTGAATAGATGGAAATGCAAAATTAGCATTTCTGTGGGATGAATTTATAAGTTACATCGCTTGTATTGAAACTTTACTTGATTGCTACCTTGTTTGAAGTCTGATAGATTGTTAATAGTTATTGAGTTAATAAATTTACTGGAGTAGGTGCATTAGCTTCCTTATAGACCATTCTGATAATTGGTTGTTTATTGGCATTATAGCAAATCGTACATGATTTCATGCATAAACTACATCTGTGTCATTTTTTACTGATCTAACACATGCCGCCACCTAACATGAATTTCATTTTCTTTCCAATTATGTGACAGGCATTAAATCTGATGTTTGACGTATCACTATTTCTTCGGCATAACTTTGCTAGGGTTTGGGCTTTAGCTTCAGAAAAGCTCTCTTCTCTTGAGATTGGCTACATTTCTTCAGTTATGGTGACCGAATTGCTTAGCCCTAATGTTGGACCCCATCAGTCCCCGAATCAAATTCGACCCACTATATTGCCTGGCATCCAGAAATTATCTCTTTCTGTTGATTATATTACAGATACGATGGTCAGTACAATATCAAAAGGTCTCGTCTTATTGACACACTTGGAACTTCGAGATGCACCTCTCATAGAACCAAGAGTTACATTTGATCTTACCAACTCTGGCCTTCAACAGATCAATCAACATGGGAGATTGAAACATCTTTCTCTTGTCAGGAGCCAGGAGTTCCTCATTACTTACTTTAGGCGAGTTAATGATCTTGGCATACTACTTATGGCTGACAAGTGTGCAAACATGGAAAGCATCTGCCTTGGTGGCTTTTGTCGTGTTACGGATACAGGTTTTAAGACAATTCTGCATTCTTGCTCAAGCCTGTACAAGCTTAAGGTGTCCCATGGATCCCAGTTGACTGATCTGGTGTTTCATGACATTGCTGCAACTTCCCTTTCTTTGACTCATGTTAGCTTGAGATGGTGCAATCTTATAACCAACCATGCGATCAGGAGTTTGGTCTCCAACATGGGTCTTAAAGTTCTTGACTTGAGAGACTGCAAAAACCTTGGGGATGAAGCCCTACGAGCTATTGGCTCTCTCTGTAAAATGAAGATGTTACTGTTGGATGGGTCTGATATAACCGATGTAGGAATAGCATATTTACATCATGGTATTATTGACTCATTGGTATCATTATCTGTTAGAGGATGCAAGAAACTTACAGATAAATGCATCTCTGCGCTATTTGATGGCTCCTCTAAACTGCAGTTGCAAGAGCTGGACCTATCTAATCTACCTCATCTCTCTGATAATGGAGTTCTAACACTGGCAAAAAGTCGGGTTCCAATTTCTGAACTCCGAATGCGACAATGTCCACTCATCGGTGACACATCAGTCATGGCACTAGCCTCAATGCAGGTCGATGATGACAGGGGGCATGGTAGTAGTTTGCGATTGTTGGATCTTTACAACTGCGGTGGCATTACGCAACTTTCATTCCGGTGGTTGAAGAAGCCTTATTTTCCGAGACTGAGATGGCTAGGTGTAACAGGGAGTGTAAACAGAGATATTGTAGATGCTCTAGCTAGGAACAGACCATTCTTGCATGTTGCTTGCCGTGGTGAGGAACTAGGGACTGACCCAATGGGCGACTTAGACGGTGCATACATGCATGACTATGAGGAGTTGGACGAACTCGAACAGTGGCTTCAGGAAGGAGAGGGTGAGAGTGATGATGAAGAGATGGAGGATGCTGAAGATAATGTAGATGCACTGTGAGGTAAGTTCTGTTGTATATTTACCTTGTAATCTTGTAAACTGCCACTGGTGGATGTGCCATTAACCAATTAGAATCATTTGCCTGTAATATGTTATCGTGGTCACTGATCTATCAACAGATTACCTGACTGTTTGAATTCTAGTAAATTAAACTTGCATGCGAAATAAATCTACAAAAAAGTGAAATATGGATTCGAAATCGAACTAAAATATGTCACAAATTTTTTAAGTCACCGAGTATAATTGTTTTTAATCATTAGCTTGTTGGTATATCTTTTTCGATCTTGGAATTGAACTATTTTACCAAAATAATGATACTGTAAATACAGTATCTTCTCAAGGTTGTACAGTGAATATTTTGATTTTTTTTTTTTTAATTTTTAGACCATGATTAGTGGATCAATTTCTCGTGTTTAGCAACTACATTTAGAAAAATAATTATTTTTAATGAAAATTACCTCATTCGTATATATATATATATATATATATATATATATAAATTTTAACTAATTCATATATAAGTTTTAACTGTATTATTTGTGTTCACGTAACAATAATTTTTTTTTCATTAATGCGATTAACATTGAAATATGCATTTGTCAAGTTAAAAGTTTTTGTCAGTATATCAAGGACGAACTCAAAGATAATATAATATAAACTTTAAATTTTTAAATGGAGAAATCTGTCACGAGGAGATTAACACATGTTTAAAATGATGAATTACTCTATTAATTCTGAGAATAATTGTTTAAAAACACATTATAATAATTTGATGATGACATTTTTTATTAAAAAGATGAGATTAGGTGATTGTCTAGGTTCAATGAACATTTTTATTTATTTCATATTATATATATATATATATATATGGATAATTATTTTTATGTATATTTTATTTTATTTATTTTTTATATTTTAAAAAAATTTATATAATCATTTTAATTTTTGTTTATAAAATCAAAAAAATCACTGAGAGTGAATATGATAATTATCTCTTATATATATATATATATATATATATATATATATATATATATATGTGGATTTATAATTAAAGTAATAGTGAATAACTGTATGTCACGATTTATAATTTTAAAATAAAAAGATTTTAAAAATAAACATCTTATTAATTAATGATATTAAAAATAAGCAAGTGGGTTTTTCCTTTTTGTCAACCCAAATTTTATCACCGGGCATTGGGCCATAATAGTTTTTACTATTTATGGCTTGATGCTGCCAGCCCAATTCTATCAATAATAATAATAATAATAATAATAATAATAATACTATTATTATTATTATTATTATTATTATTATTATTATTATTACCTTTTCAAAAGTCTTACATTCCTAGGTATGTCATTATAATCTTAGACACAAGCATAAATATATATACATATGATACAGGTTAAATTTAACAGGATAATTTTTATGAATTTAATTTAATTTAAAAATATATATTTGACATACTGATAATAATAATTTTACAATGATAATTTATATTTTTTATATAACAATGACAAAATAAATACACTTAAAATAAAATTAATACAAAATATATACACAAAGTAAAGATCATATTTTTACTCAATTTTTATATCATCATAATAATACTGTGTAAATCCATCGTCTTGATATGTGTTTCAAATCTATTTTGTCGAGTGAAAAATGTGTATTTTTAAAAACTATTTACTCCTTGAATTATTAGGCTTCAAAAATAACTTGGTTTTCTCTCTTACATCCTTCTTATAATAGGGTCGAAGTCGCTCAATCCTTGGACAAATTTAGTGTTTATGTTAGGCTGTCAAGCCATCAACTTGAGTTCCTTTTCCTAACAGCTAATACACATTCTTATCCACAAATTGGTTTATCCGACAACTGGATTCAATTAATTCTTTTAAAAAAAATATTTAACACTTATTATATCTTTATTTATTTGATATCAAATATATGATAAATTATATAAAATTTTAATAAAAAATTTAATCATATCATTTTCGCATCCTTTTTCATATTATTTTCTTAGAGGGCCTTATGTTTAAAATTATGCCATAATAAGTGTTATGCTTCTTAGTTAAGATCAGCATGGGTCTCAGAAAACGAATCCCATGAACCCGTTCTTTGGATAACATTTTTTAGTGTAACACAGTCATTTAAACTGAAACAGTTAAACCTTGTTTTTCGTTTGCCACGTTGCATTACTACTTGTGATCGTGAGACCCTCTAGTCTATTCCAGCGACGACCACTCGCCGCCTCGCTGGCAATGTCTCGGCTCCGTATCGTTAACCTCACCAGTCAGCCACGCCCCCGACCTTTGGTGACTCCTAAAGGCCAATTTGCCACGTCAACCACTGCCTCCAAGTGAAAGTCACCGCATATAAACCAAACTTGGATTATTCCTTCCAGATGCGGATCGTCTGCTTACGTGTACGTACGGACTCGCTTCCCCTCTTCCCATGCCACGTGATTATGTAACGCTAATTAATCCTAAGAATAATAAATAGCATCTAATCTTGTTTTCCTAATTTAAATAAAACATTTGTCCACATACCCGTGAATAAGGGCCACTCCTTATTGCTTTTTACTTAATTATAACCAAAGACTTTGAGAAAAATAATTTGATTATATACTCTAAATTTTTTTATTGTAATCATAAATATTTTCATTCATTTTATTATTTTAGATTAATTTAATTCAAGTCGAAATGATATTCAGATAAATCTCTCTAAATAGAGATTTACTTTCATTTCTTTCAACATATTGTTGGCATAATATACCAAATTTTAAATTAAAAAAGTGAATAATAAATTTATAAAATTTGTTAGGCACTCATCGATTTTAGCTAATATTATTAGACATTAAATTATTCAAATTTGATTGATCTTGAACAGTCAACTAGTAATATTTTTATTTTTAAATTATAAGAATTTTATTAGCGTAATTTTCAAGTTTAATCTTTATAATTTTTTTAAAATCAAAAGTTTTCATTCGAAAAATAAAAAAATAATTAATTTTTCTTTGAACTTTTAAGAAACTGTTTTATTGCAATACAATCGACAGTTTGTATGTTTAATTAATTTCAATATTGAAGTATGGGTGGATTATGAAAATCGAAATATGAGTGCTATGAATATAATGAATGAAATTAAAACAAATCACAAATTAATTTCTAAAAAAACCCGAAACGTATGATTGTGACTTTGTTCTAAACCAAGCTAGAGTTTGGCTCCAAGAAAATGGGGACAAGAGTCTTACATTTCATCCATTATTATTGCAAGATCGAATGTCACCATTAGAACTCAAATTATATCTTGTTATTATCATTCACCTTCATTCTCAACCTCACAAGCGACAATCAACATTTCTCAACCTTTCTGTGCAAAATTGTCGAACATTTCACGTGCAAATACTAATAAAGATCCCTATCCTAGCAGAAATCAAGGTGACCCTACGAATTGACCACTGCTCCAAGCACTGAGGAGGCATAAACGCTTTTTTTGCCCACATGGTCCAATTTCCGGTCCATTGATGAACAAAATAATAAGGTCTTTGTCATTTGATTAAAAACTTACAAACAATATATACATTATATGTTTTAATTTATATATATATATATATGGAGTTTATGATTAATGATTTTTTAGTTTAATGATAAGAAAAAAATTATGAATTTTTGATATTTCAAGTTCTAATCTCACAATCTGTAAATTTTAACTTAATTATTAAATATAATCATTTACTAATTTAGATAATTGAGTTATATGATTTTTTAAATTTTCATATGTATTATAAATTTTATATATTTAATATTTATTATGATTATAATTTCTCGAATAATCTGTTTTATTATGTATTTTACCTCTAAACGTCTTTGGTTTTTGGTACGCGTGAAGATAGTGAAAAGAAAGAAAGCGAAATCTTATTGGACGGAGACGTAGGTGGAGATATGGGGTATCACAAATCCATAGGGATTAAATATTTAATTGAATGTTTCCTTCATTGGCAAAACAATAGTTATATTATCGTATTAATATATAATCATACCTTAATTAACTTTCGTCCTAAACAGGCTCACAAATTTTATAATATTGCGCGGCCTTATCATTTCTGATGTGGCGTCACTCTTTACACCTGATTGGTTCGATAACCCAAAACCCTAAAAAGTCAACACTAAACACTAAAGTCTGGATAGACCCAAACGAAAAGCCGCTTAATCTCATTATTAATTACTATACAAAATAATGCCAAAATATTTTATATATATATATATATATATATATATATATATATATATATATATATATAATCAAGGGCTAAGCTTAAGGCATTGCCCAACTTTTCTTATCTTATCCATTAATTAATTTATTTTAATCCAAGATTGAGAAGAAACCAGAAGCAAGTAAAAGATTTTCTAGATAAATGGGTAAAAATTTCATTCCGCGTTAGTAATTTTAAATATGATACAAAAATTATAAAAAATTTAAAAATAATATAAATTAAAATTTGATAAAAATATATATAATTTTAAAAAATATTTATATTTGGTATATTAATACAAATTTTAATATTGTAATTTTTATATTTTATACTATATTAATATAATTTAACACAACAAAAACAATTGTCAAATTCATATTCAGCATGTACACGCAAACAAAAACGAAAGCATCTTATTTATTTTGAATTTTTTTTTATTATATTATGTACTAAGATAGTAGTTTTTTAATTCCCTTGTTAATTCCACATGTAAAGACAAAAAACTACGTTGTTGGTGTATTTAATCATACATATTTTCATGTTTATCAAGTATGATACAATTTCAAAGTACATTTGGTAATACAAGTTTTTATATAACATTTATATTGTGTTAAATATGTGCAAAAAAACCAAATTTATTATGTTACAATTGGTGTCCACATATCACGTACTAAACATATGTTTTAGTTTTTGATAAATATATGTATTTTCAGAACTTTAATATGTGTATTCTTTTTCTTACCTCCTTAATATGTATCAAAACTCCATCTAAAATTACATTATATATAGACATTATAAAATCAACTTATATAAGTGTAAAATAATTTTTTTACAAGACTTTTATAATTCTATATAAAATTAAAATTTTTATAAATCATTATGAGTTTAAAAACCTATTTCTATATATTGTATATGTAATATTTTAAATCGATCCGATATTTTTATCATTTTGATTTAGAAAAATCGATTTTTCAATATATATAAAATTGTTAAAATTTTATCATTATTGAATTAATAATTAAACATTTTTATTTAATTAAAATTTGAAATGCATGGTCTATAAATAAAGTATAAAATTTAAAGATTGAATATAAAACTAAATTAAATTTATATTTCTGTAATTCCCGATATATATATATATATATATATATATATATATATATATATATATATCAGTATCAATGTGAGAGAGAGAGAGAGAGGTATATATATAATTTTTATATTTTGGAACGAAGAAACCAGCCCCTTTCTTAAATGTAAACTCAACGTAACCAAAAGCAAAACATCATCACATTCACGCCTTTCCTTGCCTTTTGGCTTGTATTTTCCTTTTTTTTTTCTTATTTTCAATGCTGATGGAGGATAACGAGAGCTACGGGAGCAAAGCGAAAGATACGTCGCCGTTGCGGAGTCGGCAACAGCGGCAAAAGCTCGACGTGTACAATGAGGTGCTCCGGCGGCTTCGAGAATCCGACAATGAAGAGGCTAATCGGCCTGGCTTCGAAGACTCACTTTGGACTCACTTCAAACGTCTCCCTACTCGGTATATCCTTTTATAATTTATTTTCTTCTAATTTTACTACATGCATAAAATAAAAAATAAAAAATACTAGTAACATTTTCACATATTTTTTCTTATATCTATATCTGTTGTAATTATTGTTTTGTAATTAAGAATTTTTTTATCGAGGTATTGAATCTCTGATATTAATTTTCCTTTTTGTTTGGATTGCTTAGAAGACTAACGTTGGAAGTTAAGGAACTGTTTGGCTTAATATTATGGTTAAATCGGCTGCGCTTATTATGCAATTTTATTGCTTAAGGTTTTGTTTTTATTTCTTATTAGTGATTCATGTCATGTTATTACTCTCTTTTTTTTTTTTTTTTAGATTCTTTATTGTTTTTTGATGTTTGGCTTGATGCCGATAAGATCAGGAGCAAGTAGAGTGAAACAGATTTGATAGTTTCATTTTTCATTTATTTTTTCTTTGAAAACTAAATATTCTGAATTTTGTCGAATTAGTAAATAGTTGTTCTAATTAAGCTTCAGTTAATACATTGCAGCTATGCGTTGGATGTGAATGTGGAAAGGGCAGAAGATGTTCTTATGCACAAGAGATTACTGCATTTGGCTCATGATCCTGCCAACAGACCAGCAATGGAAGTTCGTCTCGTGCAGGTGACTTGCTTTTCTTTTTGTTACATTTCATAACTAGGTATTAGAATTTTCTATATGTAAGTGAACAAATTGTTATTGAAAGACGTTAATTTCTTTGTCATTCTTAGAATGATAGGAGGCGTATGGTTAATGTAAGAGCCTTGTCATGTGGTGTACCTTGCCTCATTAGATTTTGGAAAATTAAAAGTTTTCAGGTTCCACTTCTCACCACCTAACTTTTTTAGATTATTGGAAACATTCATTGTATAACGCAAAACATCATATGTACAAGGTTTTTCTTATATCAGTGAGAAAATTTGGTGGAGTTGAAATAATATTTGGCTTTTTTGGGGCTCCAGTCCTATGGTGTGCTGCAAAATAAAAGTTGTTCTTTGCATTGTGTAATCAAGAAACTGTATCCAGTTGGTTAGATTGCTTTTTTGGCATTTGGAAAATGCCTGCAAAAGTGCATGCATCATTTTTCATAAATAAGTATTAGGTTTATGGTTTTGGACTTTGAAGTTGACTGGATTTGCCCAAATCTTGGTAGGCTAGTATAAAGGTTCTTGTTGCCTCTTGTTGTCACTTACAAAACACTTGGTCCGGTTGATTTGACTTTGTCTCAAATTTAGTTGGATGAAGCTAACTTATTCTTTTGGCTTGTGTCGGTATGTTATGAGCCTTGGCGTAGGATCTAGTCACAGGTCTAGACACGAAAGAACTTCTCTTTAAATCTATGGTGAATTTGGTAGAGGCAGACTCGTCCTTGACAGAGCCCCCTTCTAAGACTAACTTTGAGAGAATAAATTGCTTTGTATTTTATTGAATGGTAGAGGCCTTTCATAGGCTGCTAATAACAAGGAAAAGGAAATCCTAAATTATAGGTACTGATTTAGGATCTTGACTAAAATAATAAGGAAACAAAATAAAACTTTTAATTAGGCTGCAATCACTGCATATTCACTGCTGTCAATTTCCTTCTTTGATGTTTCTGCCCAATAAAAGCCTCCACATCACGGTATACTTCATCTTAGCACCATAGAGGTCAATTTTGGTGTTGTCTCTTCTTTTAGTGCTAATGTTGGAAAGATAGGGAGATACTTCTCAAACTTAGGATGCTTGTTAACATAATACTATTTGATTCTTATCGGTCTCGGTAGATGCATTTTGACTAATGTATCCCAATTCTAAATTGGTTCTTTTAAAACTTTCTAAAAGTGAATACTCAGCATTCAATTATAGTCGTCAATAAACATGTGAATTATCTAGTTGACAATTTCATTCTGTTCTGCATGCTTACTCATTGGGGCCATAAAATATGCATGAGGTTATGAAGCTAACTGATTGTAAAATGATATAATGTGCATAATCAACACCGTTTGCAGTTTAATTTAAATGATATTCAAACACATTTTTTCATTCACAGTTCTCTCTTTGTAAACCCTAAAAATTTAATTTCACGGGCAGTTGAACACTATTTTTAAAGTGCATTTATCTCTCACTCTCCAATGGAATACCTTACATATGTTTTTTCTTTTTGATATTGTTTTTGTACCTATGTCTGGATTTATTAATGAGAGAATCTTGCAGGTTTCTTCTAAACATTTAAGTTCTGAATTTGAACCGATGTGTCGTTTAAATGTCATAGTCTATAGGTCCCAGCTTTTGATTGTTTTCAAGTGTTCTAATACTTTGTTTATAGTCAATTGTATCATGATGGTTACGTGCTTGTGTAGATCCAATCTATTTCTGATGAGAGTTTAGCTGGTTCTACTCTTTCAAACCCCAAGTGTGAAGAATCTGCTCGAAGTTCTTTGAAACACTCTAGCAGACAGAGGTTTGCTTTTATTGTTCATTTTGCACATTGACTGATGTTGTTAATGATACTGACAATTCTAGCTGGCTTTTCAATTGTCAGCATACTTCCACCACCTGCTTTTGGCTCATCGCCTAATCTTGAAGCCCTTGCACTTGAAGCAAATAAATCTGAAGATCAAGATGGAGATATTTCCATACATGCCAATTCACATTTTTCCCGGTATTTATTTATGTCTTAAAATGTCCTTAGGCAAGGGCTGATTGTTTCTACTAAGATTTTGGTTAAGTTAGTGGTAGTTTGGTTTGTTGGACTTGGTCATCTTATCATTTTTGAATATAATGCATTGATTATTTTAAATATTTAGGAGTGCATTAATTGATAAGGTCTTGTAAAGGTTCAACTTTTCTTACCTCAGATCCATGCTTCCTTACCTGCAATCTTTGTTGACTTCAGTTTTAGGTGTGTTTTTGCACATTTTTGTGGTAATATCTATACTCATATTCAGCTTTTGTCAGTCTGCCTTAATGTTCTTTGACTGATACTTGTGTCATTTTTGGTGAAGCTTTATAAATACTTTCTATCGATTTGGATGGTGAAATTTACATTATATTCTAATTGGTGCTGATACAGGCCCATGCATGAAATTACATTTTCAACAGAAGACAAACCAAAACTTCTCAGTCAGGTATGGTAGGTTTGTTTGTCAAATTAGAAGTGTAAAATTTTTCTATCATCCTTTTATCTTGAAGTTTTTGCGTTAAGAATTCGGATGGCTACCTCTTAGATACTTGAGGAATAAATTAATGATAGACAATGCATCTTAGGTTCCATCTGAGCTCTTACTTGTATCAACTGACACTGCATATTGTTCTTTGGCTAGTCATTTTGCATGTGAAGACAACTATTATTTTATTGTTATCCGTGCTTAATTTACTCCGCTGGAGAATCCTTGAGCTTATATGTGAAATGCACATCTTTTTAAATATTTGACCATGCAGTATTGCTTCTCATTCCATTGGGTCATGCCCATGCAATACTTGCAGTTGACTGCATTGCTAGGTGAGATTGGGCTGAACATCCAGGAAGCACATGTATTTTCCACAGCCAATGGTTACTCCTTAGATGTTTTTGTTGTTGATGGTTGGCCTTATGAGGTACTTTTCATTTTTTATTACCTTACTTCTCTAGTTATGGCCTTAATTGTTTTGCACAATGACCATTTAAATAAAGTTAAAAAAAAAATAAAAGCTCTCATGATTGGTTTTTCAATATTTTATGTTTACATGTCAATATTATATAAGCTGACTGTTTCCTCAGCTTATGAATTCTTTCATTTGTTGATGTAGAGGGTAATTATTTTCGCTTTTTTGGGACTTGTATTAAAATTCCATTTAGAGAACTAGATGAGTGCTTATTTCTCTACTGAAATGGTTTAAGGTTTGATATTAGAAAATTATAATTTTTTAGGACTTGCTTGACAGACTTGTGATATGAAATTGTCAGGAAACAGAGCAGCTTAAAGTTGCTTTGGAAAAAGAAGTCTTAAAAGTCGAGGTAATCCCCCACTGCAGTTTAACGTGTGATCAAATTACTATGAGACTTTTGGATGTTATATAGGATATTATCTGTGAAAGATCTCCTCATTTTTTTTTTGTTGTCAAGGCGTTTTAATTTCCGCAACTCTAGTGGTTAATTTGGAATGCTCTGGTATTGGTCCTATCAGCAAAATTTAGATTAACTTGCACTGAATTTGCTTATTTTTATCTTGCCCTATTATGTTCACATATTGGTTTATTGAGGGTAATTTAACGAATTTTATGTGCTGTTTGCCTTTGAAAGCTTTCTTTAGCTTTCTAAGTGGAGCACTGCATGACAATACCTACAAAATTGATCAGCTGTAATAAATAGGCCTTCTGTTACTTGAAATGTTTCAAATTTTACAATATCATGATACAATGTTTCTTTCCATGCATCATTAGAACCTTGCATTGTTCTTCACTGGAGGTTTACATTTGGTGAATGGTCAACTAGTTTAATAATGGCAGGTTTGTTGACAGAAATAATTCATACTACAACCCAAACATTATAAAACTAAGCCTTCTTTAGGTCTGCCCTTCCCCCCTCCTTTACCCCTCCCTTGCCAAGGTTTAGGACTAATGGGACTCTAATCCTAATTGGATATGTGTCCTGTGATCTTCATTAACTCTTTGGACGTGATCTATGCTCTCTTCATTCTGACGTTCCATTGATAAGTGATTGGTTCTATTCTAGGAAAGGTGTACATGCTGAAATGCTAAATTTTTATAGAGAAATAGAAATTTTTTATGTGAGAGTTGGAATTTATTAGTTAAAATTTTGTGCTTAAATTATGAGCTACTCAAATCAGACTTTTCTTTCAATGTTTGTTTGTTTGTATTTTGTCGTTTTTTTTTTTTTTAACAGAGGCAATCTTGGCTGAAGCAACATTCCTTTTCTCCTACAAGGGACTATGAGGACATGAGCACCAACGGTAATCAGAGTTATGTGGTAATACCTAATGATGGGACTGATGTTTGGGAAATTGACCCTAGACACTTGAAGTATGAGACCAAAGTTGCATCTGGGTCATATGGTGATCTGTAAGTGAATTAATAACAACTTTATGATTGAGCCTTTTTTTAGCTTAAATATAATTGCCTTTTTAACCTGTTTTAGGTATAAAGGTACTTACTTTAGTCAGGAGGTGGCTATTAAAGTCCTCAAGCCAGAGCGTATAAATAATGATATGCAGAATGAGTTTGCCCAGGAAGTTTTCATCATGAGGTTTGTGGAGAAATATCTCGATGTTTTTACTATAACTCGCGCTTCCCCTCCACACCCCATCCCATCCACAAAGAGAAAGAAAAAAGGTTGTGAAGTGGTGGTGTATATATATATATATTTTGTAACTTATCCTCAATTTCAAGGATATTAAAAATCTGAAGTCAAAGATACCTTTTTTTTTTGAATGTGTGTGTTTTTGAATGCCCTACAGGCTCAGTTATATTGATGATCAGCTGATAATATTAGGCTTCTCTAATTGCTGTTACTGTTTCTAGAATTTTATACTTCTATGTATGTTTGTAGAAAGAATACCAGTGACATACACGTAGATTTGGGAAGTACTTACTTTGTATTTTGATGTCCTTGATCTTTCATCATGAAATGCACTGATTTTTAATATTTTGTCAAAATAGAATTCTTCTTTTGGATGACTGCATTAGTCCTAGGAATAAACTGTTCGTTTAATCAACAATTTCCTTCAAAATTTGCAGGAAAGTTCGGCATAAGAATGTTGTACAATTTATTGGTGCATGTACCAAGCCTCCAAGCTTGTGTATTATAACAGGTAGCCTGCTGATTCTTTAGTTGTCTTTATTGTCTTGATAAAAGTGAGATTTAAGATTATTGTCCTGTTCATCTCTTGGCTATTCTTTTCTAATGAAAGAAAATATTAATGTTAATTTTCTTTCTCTCTTTCTCTATTGCCTTCTCCTTTCTTTTCTCCTTGCAGAATTTATGCATGGTGGAAGTGTGTATGACTACCTTCATAAACAGAAGGGTGTTTTCAAGCTTCCATCCCTGCTTAAGGTTGCAATAGATGTTTCCAAAGGAATGAACTACTTGCACCAGAATAATATAATCCATAGGGATTTGAAGGCTGCCAATATTCTAATGGATGAAAATGAAGTAAGATGTTTAAAGTTGCTTAGTTGTATTCTTTCAACTGACTTAAGTTTTTTCCTTAATTAGTACTTTTCTGAAGTCTTGCTTGAGAACTAATTTTCTCTCTTAAGAACACGCGGTCATGCTATAATTTATTAATTCATGGTGATCAAACTCAAAATTTAATGCTTTCACCCTACATTTACTATCTTGATAAAACTCCATTTCATGCTTTGCATTACAGGTGGTTAAGGTTGCTGATTTTGGGGTTGCTAGAGTGAAAGCTCAATCTGGTGTTATGACGGCTGAAACTGGAACATATAGATGGATGGCTCCAGAGGTGAGCTCTTGATGCAAAAGCTGTTAGAAACTGTTCCATGAATATTCCTAACTTCACTTTGTGTGTCTCATGGATTATAAAGAAAAAGAAAAAGGAAAACAATGGATGACACATCATCAGCTGCGATGTGTCACTTTCTGAAAATCTGATTGGGCTTAAAGAAGCTAGCTGATTCAGTTAGTTAATTTCCATTAAAAAATAAATTAGAGAAGTTCAAATCTAAGAAAGAAATTTTAGCTATTTTATGTTGATAGTTTTAAGTGCTTTAATTGTTCTCCTAGATATGAGACATTTTGAAAAGGGAAATAATAATTGCCTAATGTAATATTCAGGAATTGGTTCACTTGCCCCTTTATTATCTTCACTTATATTTCTTTAATATGGAAAGGAAAAGGTCTGTAGCTTGATCAGTTTGCTCTCCTTCTTCATTGTTGCTTTTATTTTTTTCTTTAGACAAATTGGTAGTAGCATCAATCGATTCAGTTGAGATTACTATTCCTCCTCCAATCCGTTGATCGTCTCATCATTTTCTTACAATAGTTCTTTTGCATTGAAGGTTATCGAACACAAGCCATATGATCACAAGGCTGATGTTTTCAGTTTTGGAATTGTATTATGGGAGTTGTTAACGGGAAAGGTATTGCTCGGTCACTATCTTTTCTTTGGTATGTTCAGGTTTTTCATGCATGAATATGTGTGCCTGTTTGCCTCATTGTCAGTTGGTTCCCATGGTGACCTTGCTTTTGTTTGATATTTGTCAGCTTCCGTATGAATATTTAACCCCGTTACAAGCTGCTGTTGGAGTTGTTCAAAAGGTATGCCATCTGTTTTTCTTAATTTAATCTTGGTAACGAGTAACTAGACTGCTACGTTTAGAAAAAAAATTTCTTCTCTCCCTACCAGCCTACAAGAAACTGGAAAAAAGGGTCATGGCAATGAAAAAGCCATTTTTAGGATTATTTTTGTAGTGCTTAGAACTTTATTATTATCACATAGAAGTAATCACTTTTTCATTGACATTCATTCCAGGGCCTGCGTCCGACAATTCCAAAGAACACTAACCCGAACCTTGCTGAACTGCTTGAGAGATCCTGGCAACAAGATCCAACACTAAGACCTGATTTTTCAGAAATTATAGAGATTTTGCAGCGAATCTCCAAGGAGGTTTGTTTTTATTCTCTTCCCATAACCTTATTTTGCTGTGTATGATTTATTCTCGTACTTTTAGTGACTCAACACATAGAAAGTTGTTTGCTTTCATTTCTTACCATTGTATGTGTGTGTGTATGTAAAGCCTTTAATACGATTGCTTCGAGTCTTTGGATTGATGATCACATTTGATGACCCGCATTTTGAAACAGTTCATGCACTCTTTTCTCTTCCCTTTTCTGAAGCACCATCCGGATATCTTCCAGTTTGTGAATACAAATAGTTAATAACGAATATCTATCTATATCAAATTCTAACGCGGGATAAATTTGTAAAACAGGTAGGAGGTGAAGGTGAGGATCGGCGTAAAGAGAAATCTTCGGGAGGATTTTTATCTGCCCTTAGAAGAGGCAACCACTAAGGTGGACATGTTATACAGTGATGTTATAACCTGAACGTAGGCTTTTAAGTTTTAGCTATGTTGGCCATTCGCAACAAGCATTTTCATCAGCAGTATACAGTATTTTATTCAGTCATCGAGTTATGATTGGGTTTGTTATTTTTTCTTCGATTTCCTTGTTTCTCCCACGATTTATCATCGTCTGCTATATACGTCCATTCTTTAACCAGCCATTCCCTTTTTTTGCTTTGATTTATCAATCTGTAACAAAGGATAGTGGCATGAATGAGCTCTGTAACTTGATATTTCTTCGGTGGCCTTCCAAGATCACAGATGGTAATGTGATTTTTGTTTTTTCCAGCAGTTTCTCATCTTTTATTTAAAGATTCATCATGTTCTGGAATTGTTTGAATTCTGCATGAAGTCATGCTTCGGTCGATAGATGCAAACGAATACCCCATACACAATCCATCTTGAATTTGACCTTCAGGATTAACCCTAGTTGGAGGATCTCATATGTGGCGTCATGCATGTATATAAGTTGAGCTAGCTTCCTCCTTGTAAGCCATTTCTGGATATTGTTTTTGGAACATTTTGCGCCTGTTAGCTGCAATTGACACTAGAAATAATGTACGCCTGACATAAGATTGAAGGTTTTTATTTTTGATTGAGAAAAAAAATTGAAGGGTTGCCTTTCTTTCTTTCGCAATAATTATTTTTATTTACTTTGATGCTATATATTCAAGTTTTTTATTTTAATACCAAGTGAGCGTAGTGAATAGACACTTGAAATCTATAGTTCGAGAGGTTAAACGTGTAATACCTTTAGTTATTTAAATAGATTAAAAATTGAAGAGTTTGGAAGGTAGATTAATTTTTTTTTTTAAAGAAAGTTATTTAAAAATAAATAATAAAAACATCAAATGAATAAAATAATTTTTTAAAATTTATATTGTCACAAAAAAAAATCCATTAATATGCATTATTTACACCCGAATGTTAATGAAAATATTGCATTAAATGCAAAAATTATTAATTAAATAATATTTATAATATTTATTTAGTGATATTGGTTAAAGAGAAATTTTAAATAAAACTCATTTTTACATTTCACTGCTAACAAAAAATTAAATGACATTTTTAATCTTATTAATCTTTGTGGATGTAGACTTCTGCGGTACTTCGCATCATCATCTGTTGAAGTACTCGTAGAAGCAATTTTTGCGAATGTTAAAAATATTTACGTGTGAATAAAGTTAAAAATGTCATTCAAATTTTTGTGAGTAGTAAATAGTACAAATGAAATTAATAATATTTAAAATATAATTAATATTCAATACAATAGGAGTAAAGTTTAATTATTAGATAATTATTTTTTTAAAAATGTAATTGGTACTATGTTTATTTTTTTAATTTTATTAAAATATTGCATTAAATGTAAATATTTTTCATTGAATAGATTTTTTTTTTATATTTATTTTATGGGAGGGAAGGGATTTTGTTGTGAGAAAGAGACGTGTACTTATTATCAAAAGCTAAAATAAAAAAAGGAGATAAATTAAATTAAAATTACATAGAAATTCCTATAGCATGGCTGGCCATGCATTTTCTTTCTCTCTTTCGTCTTCAACGCCACCTTTTACTCTTCTCCATATTATTAACTCTCTCTTTCTCCACAAGTCCCCAACGTTTCAATCAACAAATTTCCCAATTTTCGAATAAACCCCAGTAAATATCAAGCAAACCATTAATATCTTTGCAGCCAGACGCCTACAACAAACTTAAATACGCATGCACGTTAATCCTCGTCTGGATTCTATACGAGCAATGCCCTGACGATTTTGATGAAATATTAATGTCGAAATTGAGATTGAAATCATCCTTCAAATCCCTAGACTCCTTCAAGCACGTAAAAGCAAGCAGTAGAGGAAGCAACTACCGCAGCCACGAAGAGCATCCTATTCTCTTAGATCACGAACAAGAACAACGCATCATGGATGGGGATCCTAATGATTCCAGGAAATCCCCTGTGATCGTTGAAGCTGCAGAATCCCGAACAGGCAAACATTCAGACCCTGACAACAGGAATTTAATTAGGCAATCTAGCTACGAGTTTTGGGATGATAAAGAAGAGATAAAAGATGGTAATGACAGTTTTGATTACAGGCAACGATGGCAAGCGGTTGAGATGTCGTCACCTTCGGACATGAGTGGTCAGGTTTTGAACAGACAAAACAACAGCAATGAGATTGCATTGGATATGGACTTAGATATGGATGACCTTAAAGAGGATCCGTCGGCTATCTCTACAGATTCTAAAAGGGTTTCTTTCGAAACAGGATTTTCAAGTTTTCACCACACACGACAAGAAGAAGGAAGAACAAATGCGCGGGGCGATGATGTTTCGAGACGTGTATCAAACGCGTCTCATGAAGCTGATATATCCCTTAGAAAAAGGTCAGGTTTGCTGTCAAGATTGAAGAGTACTAAATCAAGGCTTATAGACAGGTCCCCTGAGGAGGTGCAGATGCTATCTGGCCTGTTAGGAAAATCCGGTCCAATGAAGTCTGGATTGTTGGGGAAGGGCTCAGAATTTGATGAGGAAGATGACCCTTTTGCAGATGAAGATGTGCCCGATGAGTTCAGGAGAGCTAATATTGGTGCATTGACATTGCTTCAATGGGTGAGTCTGATTTTGATTGTTGCTGCATTGGTTTGTAGTTTATTCATTCCTTCTTTGAAGAGACTGGATGTCTGGGAGCTTAATTTGTGGAAATGGTTAGTATTGGTTTTGGTTTTGATATGTGGTAGATTGGTGTCTGGATTGGGGATTAGGTTGATTGTGTTTTTCATTGAGATGAACTTCTTTTTGAGAAAAAGGCTTTTGTATTTTGTTTATGGGGTACGAAAACCAGTGCAAAATTGCTGTTGGTTAGGACTGGTGCTTTTGGCTTGGTGTTTCCTGTTTAACAATATAGATGAAAGGGAAAGTAGAAATAAGATACTTGAGTATGGTACCAAAATCTTAGTTTGTTTCCTGGCGGGTACAATAATGTGGTTGATCAAGACATTAATAGTGAAAGTCATGGCTTCATCTTTTCATGTTAGTACTTATTTTGATAGGATTCAAGTTACATTATTTAATCAATATGTGATTGAAACACTATCTGGTCCTCCATTAGTCGAAATCCAAACTATCCAAGACGAAAATGAAAGGACTGCAGCTGAGATCAGTAGATTGCAGAATGCTGGTGCTACTGTGCCTTCAGACCTTCGGGCAGATGCCTTTCCTCCACCAAGGGCTGGAAAGTTACAGAAGACGTTTACCAGAGCAAAAACTCAAAACTTTTCTAGGACAGCTTCGAAGAAGGGGGATAATGGGATTGGATTAGAACACTTACACAAACTCAACCACAAGAACATTTCGGCCTGGAATATGAAGAGGTTGATCAAGATGGTTCGACATGGGACATTGTCTACATTGGATGAGAAGGTAATGGATCAGCCTATTGAGGATGGTTCGGTTAAACAGATTAGAAGTGAACATGAAGCAACTGCCGCTGCGAAGAAAATTTTCCAGAATGTGGCTCAGCGTGGTTCAAAGTGTGTATTGGTTATTTAGATATTAATTCTTATTTCGAGTTGTCTACTTAGTTACATGCTTGAATCCCATAGTTAATCGTAACTTTGGTTGATAGATTTATCTACTTGGAGGATTTGATGCGATTTATGCGAGAAGATGAGGCTTTGAGAACAATGAGCATCTTTGAAGGTGCTTCAGAGCAGATGAAAATTAGCAAATCGTCCTTGAAGAACTGGGTGGTAAGAACTGATGAACTAGAAATGATTCTTCATATAAGAAACTATATATTTTATACTATATTAACTATTGTTTCAGTTGAATGCCTATAGAGAGCGAAAAGCTCTTGCCTTGACGCTAAATGATACAAAGACGGCTGTGAACAAGCTTCATCAAATGGTAAACTTCATTGCTGTTACCATCATAGCAGTCATCTGGCTTGTCATTCTAGGAATTACCTCCTCCAGGATTATCGCACTCATCACCTCGCAGCTGGTCCTTGTGGCCTTCATCTTTGGGAATACTTGCAAGACAATATTTGAATCTATAATCTTCTTATTCATTATTCACCCTTTTGATGTTGGGGATAGGTGTGAGATAGATGGAGTGCAGGTACATGGAAAAATTATCTTTGAACTATGTTGTCTCTTTCATTTGTGTTTACATTTCATGTCAACTAAACAACTCGTTTCTGAACATGCTTTAGCTCGTGGTGGAGGAGATGAACATTCTTAATACAGTTTTCTTGAGATACGACAACCTGAAGATGGTATTCCCCAACAGTTTTCTTTTAACAATGCCCATCGGCAACTTTTATCGCAGTCCAGACATGGGAGATGCAATTGATTTCTGTGTCCACATAGCTACTCCAGTAGAAAAGGTTGCTCTCATGAAACAAAGAATAATAAGGTAAGCAGAGGGGAAAACATTTTCACTTGGTATTATAGTACAGCTTGTGGAAAACATCTGGTTTATTCAATGATTAAATTTGTTGTCTGTCATGAATTTTGTTGCAGTTATATTGAGAACTGCAAGGAGCATTGGTGTACAGCTCCAATGGTTGTACTCAAGGAACTTGACCAATTGAACAGAATGAAAATGGCTGTGTGGGTGACTCATAAATTGAATTACCAGGACATCGGGGAGAGGTGGGAAAGGAGAGCTCGATTGGCAGAAGAAATAGTGAAGATATTCAAAGAACTAGACATGCCATATCGCCTGCTGCCAATTGACATAAATGTCTGCAACATGCCTCCTGTTAACTCTACTCGCTTTCCTTCTACTTGGACTACTGCAGAAAGTCCAGCTGCTGACTGAGTAAACAATCAAATTGATTTCTTTTTTCTTTCTTTACCAGGATCTTATTGCTGGTCTGATTATTTTGGAGTTCTGTTTTCTGATTCACCCTTCATTCTTTGTTAGTCTTCATTTAATTTATGGGAAAAATACTGTAAAAATTTTTCATAGCATAGGATGTTCCAAAGACAGCAGGAATTAAGTAAACAACAATGGGATCATAAAAGCTTTTCAATAATGCTCTTATAACCATTTGTCTTGGTCTTTAAAACATTGAACAGATCCTGTCCTGCCAATAAGATCACTTGGGTAATTAGTAAAGCTTTGGTTTGGTTATAATCCCTACCTAACTAAAAGCAAAAGGAAAGAGAAAATGCAATGGCCAATAACAGTAACAGTAAAAATTCTTCTAGCTTGATTCGCCAGCTTCGTGAATCCATTGCAAGGGGCGTTTTTAGACTTCAAAAGGATTTCTTGTCCATTGCATTAGATAACAACAGCTGTTTGGTCCATGGTTGGGCATATTGTGAGGCTGAGTGACCGGCAAGGTGAGAACATTCTTTTTGATTCTACCACCGGTTACAATGTTCACTTTGATTTTAGTTGCTTTTTTGACAAGGGATTGCAGTTGGAGAAGCCTGAGCTGGTGCCTTTCAGGCTAACCCAGGGAAGAATGCTCATGGATGCATGTTGCACTATTACTGGATTCTATGATATATAAGATGTATATACGGTGGATGCCAATGTTTTAGAAACATGTATATATCTTCCAAAGTCTTGATTTTTACATGTGTCACGTGATCATTATTTTTTCTCATAAAGTCAATTTGTTGAGTATCCAACCATTTTTTATATGCACTCAATGTTATTTCTTTTGATATTTGACGGTCTATCCCTTTTAAAGTGTGTGACATGATATTTTCTCTCATTTAATCTTATGACACTTTTGTTTCGACTAGTATTTGGTGTGGAGTTAGCTTATCTTATTCTACCCTTCTAAGCATGTTAAGCCAAATGATCAAGGATTAATTTGATACCACTTATCATGTGGTTATATTCTCTTCGCAAAACTGATTCATTGAAGTGTGTAACATCATCTTTTATATGTTCGACTTCTTTCCATAGGAAATTGAAGCACCCATGACATATGCATGCCTCCCTGATTAAGGGAGAAATTTCCGCACCTTGATTCATTACTAATTGTCAAAGGGCTTTGTGCTTTGGAAATTGGAATCATAAAGCTTACATTTAATTTTTCAGGTGTGAGCGCATGCTCCATCCGTTCTCCTTCATCTTCTTCCTTGCACAGAAACGGTTATGAATTCTGGACTGTCAGATTCTGTTTGTCCATGGTTTCGTCGTTTTGAACTTGTCATCTTGTGAAACATGTCATCCCATGTTGCCCTGATGAGAACCTGGTTTGAAGCTCTCCTCAAGTCCAAACATGCAAAGACACGGTAATCTTGCAAGTAGATGGATTCAATTGAACAAATCGAAAATCCCATTGATAGATTTCCATTTCCTCACTGATTCTTGTTGTTTTCAGAATTCATCTTTCTGTATGGAAGTTTCTTAATCCTCGACCTTCTCACATGAGTCCCTAATTGATGGCCTTTTCTTCTTAACCTCTATAAACTAAAGCTAAGCTCTCAAACAAAACAAAATAAATTATCTTAAAATTTTTATGATATATATCTTATAATATATGTATTAAGAAAATAATCATAAATATGAAAGATTATAGTTGTCTCTAATCTACTAGTAAAATTAAAAAAAAAAATATTAATTTTAATATATTTAAAACGAAAAATTTTAATTTTTGTAAATTTGAAAAATTTAATTAAATAATAAATGTATTGAATTTTTAATTTAAAATTATCTTTAAATAAATAAATAAATAAATGGGTTAATCAAAGACTAATCCAAACAATGCCTTGTCGTAATCTAGGGGAGCGCAGCAACCTTGACAATACCACGTGTCAGACCCTAATTGAACATTAAGACCCCTTATAGTGTTTATTTAATAATAACAGAAAATCTACGCACATAAACTCGTATAAAAGCGGCTGAGAAAAGGCCTTCGTAGCTTCTCATTCTTTTGATAGTGAGCAAGGAAAAAAAAAAAACTCTGTGAAACCAGCACTTGAAGAGAAGAAAGAAAGAGAAACTGATTTCCCTATTGATTCACTCCGATTTACTGAGTCACGAACATCACAGAAAACCCTTTTAAAACTTGTTTCGACTTGAATTGTGAATCAAAGTTGATTGAATTTAATTCTTTTTTTTTTAATTTCCGAAAAAAAAAACAATTTTTTTTAATCGTGATGAATAAAAAAAGGGTAAGCACGAGTGTGGACAAGGCGGTGGTTGATGTTTGGGAGCGGGAAGTCGGCGAACTCTCAACTAGGAATTTCGCCCGCCGGCTTTCTGCTTGCGAGGTTTAACTCTTTATTCTTATCCCTCTTTTTCTCTCGTTCTTCCACAAAATTAGTCCTTTTTTTTCCTTTTATAACGATCTTTATATTTTTTGTTGTACATTCCAATTGTTTTTATTGGGTGAATGATTAGTGATTATCTTTTTAATGAAATTGATTCTGGGTTACTAAATTTAGATTTAAGTTAGCTTTGATTGATTGTAACTAAATTTTAGTTGATTTTGTTAATTTTTAACTGTCATTGATCTGTGATTGGAAAAATAAATAATGGATGTCAAATCAGGATAATTAGTGATAGGAAAAGCAATGATAAAGATGTCTTCTTTGACAACGATTGTATCAGAAAATTTTGATCTTTTTCTTCCAAAACTTTCTCCGAAATATAATTTTATTTTATAGTAATTGTAATAGTTAAATAAGAAATTCCAATGCCTTTATTTTTCTTTTGAACAGCTGTAATTCTTGTTAGTCTTATATACTGATGTATTGTTGTTAATCATCATTAGCTCTTTCTAAGAACATGTGCCTTAATGTTTGGATATGCTCATTACATTGTCTTGGATTGGTAATATGGTTATAGTATAAGTGAGACTGACCAGCGAGCAAATGCCTAAAAGGTGGAATTACAAACTTGCTATCCTTTACAAATTTCTATGTTGCAGTACTTTTTGATTAGTTATATGTTCCAGGATCTTCTGCTCCGACTTGACATTTACAAGAAACTTGAAGAGCACGAAGGTTGTGTGAACACTGTGAGCTTTAATGCTGATGGTAACATTTTAGTCTCTGGCTCTGATGACATGCGGGTTATACTGTGGGATTGGGAAACTGGGCATGCCAAGCTTTCTTTCCAGTCAGGTCATGGCAATAATGTTTTCCAAGCAAAATTCATGCCTTACTCAGGTGATCGCAGCTTGGTTACCTGTGCTGCAGATGGGCAGGTGAATTTCTTATTTAGGCTTGCAACATTTTCTAAAATTTGTTAGGACCAATTTAGAGAATTCCTCTGGTTTAGTTATCAATTTTTTTCTACAGGAATCTTGTCTTTGAATGCAAATGTTGATGGTTAGTATATCATAAAAATACATGTGTTCATTATTTATTAAACAAATTTTTTTTTGGAGCCAGGAAGTAAAAATAGTTCCATTTTAAGTCCTTGTTACACAGTATGAAAGAAATTGTGTCAGTTTATTTTTGAAAAGATAAATTGCTTATAGATTTTGTATTTGTTTATATACTATATTATGGCAACCCTTGAGTTGGTATACAAAGTCCTTAAATTCGAACAAGTTGGCTTAGAATAAATCAAACCAATCTTTTCTCCTTCTTTGAATGTAATGTGTATGTTAGAAGGCTAATTTGTCCTAATCTTTCTCCATCTTTTTCTCTATATGCAAAAGATTTTAAGTTTCAATCTATCAATATTATGAATTCTTTCAACTCTCCGTTATATATAATGTGGTGAAAAGTACCAAAGTACAAATTTTCTGTTAAACTGCAAAACTTTTATCTACTTCAGGATGAGCATTATTGCATCTACATTCTGTCTCTTTTTTCATTTAGAAGGAAAATGAGGTTTAAGCAACTAACCTTTAGCATGTGCTTACGCAAAGACCTCTATGTTCTGAATTCAAGGAGTTTTTATTTTAACTGAGAACTGTTTCTTAATTGTAGGTTCGACATGCTCAAATTTTGGAACATGGTGTTGAAACTAGGTTGCTGGCCAAACATCACGGACGAGCTCATAAATTGGCCATTGAACCAGGAAGCCCTTATATATTTTACACTTGTGCTGAAGATGGATTAGTGCAGCATGTGAGTTGTGTTTAACTGCAATGTCATTATTATTTCCTTTAAATTCTTTAAGTTGATAATTTATGAACATTTATGGGATTGAAGAAGAAAAAACAGTTGGTTAGAGAAAACTTTTATTAAGTCATATGTGGCTGAGTTGGACAACCTTTTTAGGAGTTCAATTTTGATATCAGGTTATCTGCAATTGATTCTTTTTTTGTCCTCTTATGTTTTTTACCTATTTTTTCTTATCAAATGGCTGTTTGCCAGAGAAAGTGATGTCTTAAATTGAAGAACATAATCTCAATGCTGCATTCTCAAGTTATTGTTATCTTATATTTGTTGCATTATGACTTTTCCTTTAATAACCTGATTTTTCGTCTCGATTTTAATATAGCTGACTTATATAGCCCTGTTACACTATCACTTGCATTTCAGATTGACCTTAGAACTGCAGCAGCTACAAAACTTTTCACATGCCTTGCAATTGATGATAGCAGGGCTTACATGCCAGCTATTCGTCTCAATGCCATTGCAATTGATCCAAGGAACCCAAATCTCTTTGCAGTTGCAGGATCGGATGAGTATGCTCGCCTTTATGATATTCGCAAATATAAGTGGGATGGCTCAACTGATTTTGGTCAACCTACAGATTGTTTTTGCCCGCCTCATTTGATTGGTGATGATCAAGTTGGAATAACAGGCTTGGCCTTTTCAGATCAGAGGGAGCTTCTCGTCTCCTACAATGATGAGTTCATCTATCTTTTTACACAGGATATGGGACTGGGATCCTATCCAGTCCCACCATCTCCATTATCTGCATGTAGTGAAGGAACTGAAATGGGACTTGATCACTCAACTATGTCAACATCAGCTATGGATGCTGATGAGAAAGCTATTCCTCAAGTTTATAAGGGACATAGAAATTGTGAGACAGTGAAAGGTGTGAGCTTCTTTGGACCTAAATTTGAGTATGTGGTTAGTGGATCTGACTGTGGCCAAATATTTATTTGGAAGAAGAAAGGTGGAAAGCTCGTTCGTGTTATGAAAGCAGATAAGCATGTGGTCAACTGTATCGTGTCTCATCCTCATACCACAGTTCTTGCTAGCAGTGGAATCGAGAATGACATCAAGATATGGACTCCAAAGGCTATTGATAAAGCTACTCTTCCAGCAACCATTGAACAGGTATGTATTGTCTTCTGATCTCTTATAGAAACAAAAAATGAAAAAAAAAAGATGGTATTACCTTTTGAGTTATATTCAGATAGCTAAAGACATCAAATGCATTTTGCTTCATAAACATGCTGCTTGACGTTAGGACAAACAGTGAAAACATCCCACACCCTTGTTCTTTATTGTTTCTCTCTCTTCCAATAGAGGAACAATTTATGATTTGGTTTAAGATAAAGATGTACTACCTGTTACGATGCGGTTTTGCTACTTTAGCTGTTAATAAAATCGTTGTGAGAGGAGGGAATAAGGTTTTGGATTTGGACTTGTGCCGTAGTAAACTAAGGTCCAATGGCTTTTAGCAGGGTTTTCTTCTTTAGTTTTTCTTTGAGATAGACTATTGTGTAATCCCTTTTAGTCCATCCATCTTGGCTTCTAAAATATTCATATACTTCTAGGAATTCTGCCGAATGGTAGGATATCTGACATGTATTTTGGATGCCAAGGCAGCTTACCATCTAGCAACCCAGGAATGTTTGAATTTAATGCCAACATTGGCTTCCTGTTTTTAATTGTGTAATTCATATGGATTGGTTGGCAATATCCATTCTAAAGATGTATGAGAAGCAGATGAGCTGATCTCTCTGACATTACTTCTTTGCAAAAGGTTTCGAGACCAGATGTCTCTCGTCTCTTTTCCTGTGATGTATTCGACGAGGATGATGATGATTTTTTTGATGTTGATGATGATGATGATGATGATGATGAGGACGACAATGAGGACGACGATCAGGAAAATGACACTAATGATGTTTATGATGATGTTTATGATGACATTGATGATGATGACGACGACGATGACGACGATGACGACGATGATGATGGCGATGATGATGGTGATGAAGATGTTGATCTCGATGACGATAGTGATTGCGATGATGATGTTGATGATAGCAAAGACAATGCTAATATTTTTTTTTGGCAGTTATAATGATGCTATTGATAATGATTTATGATTATTGCAATTTCAATCTTTCTGTGTCCAGTTCAAACCAAAACCTAATGGCTGCATATACCAAGTAACCACACCACAGGACCTGATGCTGTATTTATTTTCACTGCAAATGCGTGGGAGGAGCCGAGAACAGAATGGAGAAAGCTCATCTGCGGCAAGCCAGGAACTTCTAGAATTTTTATTGACATTCAATGCCAACAGTGATGCTTCTTCTGATGATGGAATGAATGCCACTGGTCCAGGGGACTTGTTTAGTTGAATCATCATGCTATGGCAACCATATTTAGTAATTGTAAATAAGGCTTTAGTTAAACTTGATTCAGTGGGGTTTTACAAACTTTTATGTCACTCGCTTCTTTCATTATATATTTAAGTTCTTTCTCATTTATTTATTTATGTGGCTATATTATTCGGTTGTTTATTTCTATTTGTTAGTGTATTTTACAGTGTACGTGTATGTCATTAATTCTCATCAGAGGAAATTTACATGCTTTAGATATGGAAAAATCTCATTGCTGAGAAATTTTCTGTTAGTGTGGTTCATGGTTAATTTCTGAAAGGTTTACATTTTTTATTATGTAGATCTAGATTTGGCCAAATGAAATTAGTATTCAATTCCATTGGTTGCTTCCTCTGAAGAGATAGAATGCTTTTTCTTTGTGGAAATTGCTGTTCTAAGGAGGAATACATCGATGGCCTTAACAGTCCCTTGAAATCCTCTTTTTCCAGGATTGCATCTTCCATTTTCTTTTGAATTTCATGGACTTAACTCCTCATTTTCTCTCCTTTAACTGGTTTGCCTACGATAAGTTGATTGTTCTTGCAGTATGACCCTGCTGAATCACTGGAGTTTCGATCCCTCAAGCAGCCTCTAGGCAAACTCCTACTTCCTTTTCCAGCAGCTGGGATTAGAAGAACTGCTCTCCAGCCAATGGCCAGCCGATGATAAGTACCCCTTTCTAGCCCTGAATTCCACCCACATTCTTCATCTTCCTAAGTATTCTAACTAGTTTACAGAAGTAATACTTAGCTTTGAGAATCAAAAGGTTTTGTTCTTTTTCTCCCTCGAGAACAAACTTTTGAACATTATGATTGGTATTGCGCTATAACCTTGCTTCTTAATAATGTCTTAATCTGCAAGTTGAATTGCAATTTTCTAACACTTCAGTACCTGAACTGCACATTGGTCAAGACTCAAGACTGCATCCAAATGATAATATAGATGCTTTTAGGAGTAATCTTTTGAGAGGATTGTGAGAATTGTTTCACTGAGCGAAACCACCTCTGCCTATGACTCACTGTTAATCTTGCTTTCCGTTTCTATAATCAAACCTACCATAGGGTCGACTAATCTGATAGACCAACTGCATATCAGCTTTGCAACTGTTAGGAAGGTTTTTATAACTAATTAGAACTCAGAAGTATCTATATGTTACAGATTTACTAACTTGGTGAATTTAGTTGTTACAATCTCTTTCGTTAGTTTTCTTCTGTCTTTGCATAAATAGCACCTTTCATGAAATGCTCCATCGATGACGAAGGGCATAGACTTTCACCTTGTATAATTTGTATATATCATTCAAAGTTCAAACCCTCTTAACTAAACCTCCATGCAGTTACTGCTGTTTGTGTCAGTGGAAGTTGAAGGAGTACTCCCTATCATCAAACTCTGAATGAAGGCAATTATCTGTTAAAATTTAAAAAGTCTATTTAGATACACAAGTCATAAGGAATGAAGCTGCAAAAGAAAAGATTGTGAAGCTATCAGCAGAAGGTTATGCTGCTTTGGTGAGACTGATTTCTACTACGTAAAAGTACATACCAATATTATTGCAATGCACATAATACTGAAGCCAGGGAAATGAAATGGTGCTTCTTCGGACAGGAACAATGCTGGATGAACAGAAGGAGACGCAGTTAATTGGCATTCTTCAATAAAAGCTGTAAATTTTTGGGAAAGGGGAAGAAAATACCAGTCTTTACACACCTGTCAGAGGACTAAAAATTAATGGAGCAATGATGTTGGCCAATGAACTGACGCCTGATATGCATCCTTGAGCCTTCCCCTGATAAAATATGTTCTGACCAATTAAAATTATCCATGAAGAAGAAGATTGAAGTAGGAAATCCAATTTGCTAGACAGTACCTGCTCGTTGGCGCCAGCGTGTTTTGATACAATGCTACGTAACTGTATAATTCATAATCAAGATTCAATCAACAGACGTAGTCTTTCAGGTAACAGAACCAAACTCTCATGAGATGGAGCAAAAGAGCTTACAGATGGTGGTGCGAAGACCATCACAGTAGACAATGCAGTAGCTGCATATGGAACCTGCAGGACAAAGGCTTACTCAGAAGCAAATATCGAATCATTTGAAGGAAAATGGATCTCTGTGTCAAACGAAAGAACAAGAATTCTTTCTGGTCTAGTAGTAGAGGAAATGAAGCTAGCCACTTTTATGAAGAAAATACCCAAGCTGACCAGGCTATGCTGTTAAGAATGGCCTGCAAAACACCAGGTACAAATTCAACAGTGGTTCATGGTTACAATTTCATCAGCTTGCAGGGAACATCAGAAGGAAGGTTGAGCAAGGTGAGAACACAACTCTTACATATGAACAGGTGACTAAGAGTCCTATTGAAAGCAACCTTCTGTCTCCTATGGGAGATACCAGTAAGGGCATGAGAAACAACTGCAGGATTCAGAAGCAGATAAGACTAAACCTGTAAAACGAATCTAGATTATTTAATAGTAGAATGAGAAATATACCTGTGAAATGGTTGCTACAATTCCAGCAATTAGCATCAAATCCGCAAACTGATTCTTGTTAAAGTGAAAACGAGCCTTTAAGTAGTACTGCATGGAAGAAAAATTTGCCCAGGTGGCTAGCTGTTAGAGACTTTAAACTGTTTGATCACAATATGAGATTTGAAGTTTGAAGAATTGTATGCTTCTGAATCATTGATTTTGTCATTTCCAGCTATGTATAGTTGGTTCATGAGATCAACAGAAATCTTATCTCAAGTTTCTATTTGGTGAAGGTCATGATTTCACAATTAGAAAGGAAGTCATACCGCTGATGAAGACGTCATCCCACCCTCTGCAAGACTATTGAAGAATGCAACAACTGCTGCTTGGGAAAATGATGGACTGAAATCAAAACTTTTTATTGGTCATTTCAAACATTAATAATAATAATAATAATAATAAAATTACATCAAATTATTGTGAGGATTAGGCCATTAAAACAACTTATGCATTCACTTCTTTAACAGGGTTTCATGATTATTTTCACTCTGATTCAGATTTAAAAATATGGCTTGAACCATCCTAATCTCTGTAACTCTTCCAGGGTGGGACTCAGGTCTCCTTTCTATAATAAATAATCATTACTCACTTTCTAAGCTCTGTTTCATTGAGCAATGTTTAAAGTGTTATAGATATAAGTTTCACTGATTTTATTTATTCAATTTTCCCCTTTTTTCCCACAGAATTTTCTTTCCTGAAAATTTCCATTGAAAGAGATTTGGCAGGGCCGGGGGAATCAGCGTAATTTCATTAATTGAACCATAATTGAGCTCACTTGAACGCCAATTGCTGGAAAAATACTACCATAACAAGCCATACCTGCTCTTCAGCAAGCAAATAATATCTTCCATGGATGGAATTTTCTTGGATACTGCCATCTTTCTAGTTGCATTACCATCCTTTTGAATCACATCTCCCTCTTCTTGCAAGATTGGTCTTGTCATACTGTCAACTTGATCAGGCATACTTTCCTTAAGGAATATTCTCATGTACACTACTGCAAGCATTGATACTAAGGTAGCAACCTGAAAAGGTACAAAGAAAAAGAACTTGAAGCAAAAATTTTGAGACACAACAATGAGCAAAGGTACAGTCCAAGGCTGATGGAAAAACCTGAAATGCTGAACCAGCGGAGAGGAAACGAGCTGCTAAGGTTGCACAGACATATGAACCTGAGCTTATGCCTGAGAGAATTCCAAATGCAGATGCCCGTTGGCTATCCGAAATGTTGTCTGCCTGCAAAGGAAAGACCATGACACTACAGCTTCAGAATCAAATAAAAGTGTAAACAAACAATTAATATGGTTGCCATGCATTTGGTAAAGGCAAGATTGTTGTGTTTGATAATCTAATGCAAACAGTTAACTCTTCTTAAAATCATGTTGTTTGTGCTTGAGAACGGATTGAAATAAAATGGAACTGATATTTAAAGGTGTTTTGTTGAGTCTGTAATCTGTTAAAAACTGACCGTTTGACATCTTATATGAAACTCCATTAATGTTGTTTAACACTGAATCAAGTACCGAGCTTGTGAATATGTTCTTGCTGCTAAAATTACAATGCAATTAAGGATGATTCAGGGCTATTACCAAATAAGCAAGAGCAAGGCAGTTAATGCTGCCTTCACAGACCATGGCAGTGAGAGTCCTGAGCGCATAGTAGGCATAGAAATAATTGGTTGTTCTGTTGCATGCCAATACAGCTGCACTCATACATGAACAAAAAGCACAGTGAACTCAGTTAATGCAAATGGCTGATGCAAACTTTCAATGGAAAAGTCTTAACACCCTCTGAAACTGTTGAATGCTAGCGCATCTTTTCAAAAGATAAGATTTTCTTTTTTATTCATAAATAATACTTAACTCCTTTCACAGTCGAAGCAACTTGCCAAAATAGTAAGCATAGAAAAATCTACCAACACTTTTGGCGACTACAACCAAATTCAAAGGTATAAATGCAAGAAAATGACTAATCAGACTAAGTTGGCAAAGTAACAATGAGGTGACCCGTCCGTCAAGTCACAACGACCTGCACAACCCCAAGATGCTTCACGAAACATATGCTTTGGTCCATAGATAGGACCATGGAAACACTGATGAAACACCAATTACTATTGAGCAAAGCAAAGCAGCGAAATCTCTCTTCGTATCTTACCGACTGGAATAATGGACAAAGTCATAGGTAACGTGAGCAGAGCTTTTCTTCCATACTGATCCGACAAATTTCCAATAATTGGCATCATCAAGGCCGTTCCTAGTCCTATGATCTGCATCACACCACACAGTCACAATGAAGCAAAAAATCCGACCACAACTAAAATATCAAAGTTGAATCAAACTGGTTTATATTTGGAAAAATTGATTAAAAATATGAACCCAATCACGCCCTTTTTAGGAATTAAATTAGATTCTTTGGTATTATATGTTTAAATATTTGTTAAATTCTACAATGATAATGGGTTTTTTAATTAATATTAGATTCTTTTATCAAAACAAATTATTATATTTCTTTTTTTGCCACCTATTTATAAGATTACTGTAGCTATCATGAACTCGACAAAAAAATAATAATAATAATGATGCTGAAAATCCTATCCAATTCGAGGAACGAACATCTAAGCTCTTTTTTTTTACCCTATTTTTCTTGTAAAAATTTAAGAACTTTGCACTAAAATTGTCTGAAAGTTAAATTGTAAGGGACAACATGAAATCGACATGTTAACGCGACCCCTCTGGCTTAGTCGACACTATAGCACGTTGCTTCCATCTTATCATTATTGTTAATTAGCTTTTGCCTTCTTCCATATGTCACGCAACAAAGGCATAGTCCAAAAAACTTTGTGGGATTGTGATTGAGCAGATGTACAAGACATGTGTAAATTGCTTGTTCATTTTGAATTGTTAAAAATGGCGTCATGCAGATTCAGGAATCTGTCTGCTTGGAAGGGTAACTTCACTATTAATGATTCCATGGAAATATCCAACAAAAATGGCATCCATTATTGGTAGGTTTGAGCAGTAGGTAAGACGGTGATCCCTATGGTCACTCAAGTGATAAGAAAACCCTACTTTATCCACACAAAAAAAAAAACTCCAAGGAGAGAAAGGCAAAAGAAAATCTAGAATCTTTAAGGACTGTTTTGGAGTAACAAAAGGGTTTGAAATCAAAATAAAATAGGCACGAATTAAATTGTATGTAAATCTTTAAAATTTTAAAATTCGAGTACCAATACTTTTACTATAAAATGACAAGACATGCATGAAAATGACGAGACTGGCAAGGTTATGGATTCCGACAACCTGGGCGCTGAATATCAAGCAGTTGTGGAAGAACTGTAGAACTATGAACTTCTTTTATTTTCTTTTTCGTAAAGGACGAGAAGAAAAAAGAGTAGGAGAATCAAAGGAAGACAAGTTGCTCAGAGATAAAGATGAAGAAGATAATAGTAAAAGAAGAAGAAAGTAGATCTAGAAACGTACAGCTTGCTGGATTCCAGTGAGGTAAATGGCTAGGGAGCATTCATCAGTACCAGGGCAAAGGGCAAACATGGTAACATCGGTAATGGCCGGAGCCACAATCAAGCTTGCAAAACCTGACAGGAAAACTGTCACGTAAACATGACTTAACGCTGTTAGCTTCTTCTCCATTTCTCCCTGAATATGAGTAGAAAAGCAAACTCCTGTTTCTCTCTCTATCTCTCTGAAAGTAGCAAATGACTGAATGTTAGATGGGTTTCTTTTTTTTTTCTCTTGGAATTTATTCAGAAAATGACACACAGAAGAAAAAGAAAAAGATGCTTATAATTCTACTTAAGTTCATGTAGATATAAATTGAAACTACTAAATAAAAGTTTTTTTTTTTCAAACTGATTTTGTTATCTTATTTTGTCATATTTTAATAAATTAATTTTTACAAGCATAATTTATTATTAGAATATAAAATTTAATTACCAGTTGGATAGGTTTTTTTTTTTTATGTGTATACGTAGAATTCATCTTAACCTCTCACTTATGACAATGACAGTGAAGCTTTTGTCAAACCTAAATTAATCTTCAACAGTTTAACTTATCTTTAATGCTTGGTTCAAGCTCTGCTTGTCACTTAGAGATTGTGGGTTCAAGAATCAAAGTGCATAATATTTTCTTTAATCAATATAAATTAAGTTAAATAATAAAAAATTTCATTAACTTTTCTGTCACTGAGCTTAAGATAAATAGAAAAATCTAAGCCAAAGCAAAAATAAAAATTGTAAACCAAATATTATACTCGAATTTCAATTCACTTAGATCATATAATCACCTTAAAAAATAGTAAGTATATTTGAAATTTAAATTTTAATATTTATAATTTTTTTATTTTTAATTTTTTAAATTTTATTTTACAATCTCGATATTTTGGACTAAATTGTACGTATCTAGAGACTATTTCCTCTCTAAACAATTTTACTTACAATTATGTATCTAAAATCAACGTCAACTTAATTAAAAGAATATAAAGATTAAATTAATCTTTTGTCAATAGAACCAATAAAAGTTGTCCATTGCTAAACTTGAAGCATAAAAATATAAATCACATACTATAAAATTTACAAAGAGGGTGGGATAAAGCATCAAACATGGGTGAGCATGACTCACTCAAAAGTAACTATGAATTACAGTAGTCGAACTTGATAATATTTGACACGATACATTTATATGACGCAGAAATGATACGAATAAAAAAATATGAAAGATAAGAAAGTGATACGAGTTAAAATTATGTAAAAGTTATATATGAATATGATAAAAATTAAAAAAAAAAAATTATATTTTTCGTATTGATACGAATTTTAATATAAAATTTTTATATTTTTTTATAATACAAATATAATTTTACATGATACAAATACAAATTATAAATACAAATTGCTACATCTATTTTGACATACATTTGATATATTTTCCAAGAAAATGAAGGAAAAACTAAGAAAAATCAATAAAATTTAGTTTATAAAAAGTCTAAAACCAATGTTTGGGCTCCATGTGTTAATTAGTTGTAGCACTAAACTTTTCTTTGACCAAAAGGCCAAGTTGGGTTGGATTGTTGGGCTTTGTAATCATTGTCCATGTCGTAAGCCCACGCACACATCGAATCCAATGTTTGAAAGTTGGGTTTAAGTAATTGAGAATTTTTTTTATATATATTTTATGTTTATGTCAGTATTGAAAGTGATGTAAGTAATTTAAATTATTGTATTTAAATTCGCATTTTTCAAATATTTACCAAAAAAATTTGAAAGTTGGGTTTAAGATGTCCAATTTTTTTTAATTTACCAAATTCATAAATAATTTTAATCATATTTTAACATGTATCATTTTTGTATTATTCTTTCATATCTTTTTATATTATGTTTTCGTGTTAATTTTCAAATTTTAAAATTTATTTTTTTATTCTTTTTGTTTTTAACTATAAATCAAAATGTTAAATGAATGTTGGGTTTATTCAAAATGATAATGAAGGGTTTTTTTTTTTTTTTTAATGTTTCAAGTACAAATATGTTAACAATATGCGAATAGATAATTTTTCATAAATTTATTAAATTTATATTAATTAAATCTATTTAAATTAAGTAAAAAAGTCTATTAAATGAAACTTAAAAACCCTCATCAGTCTAAATTAAACTAATCTTAAAATTTTCTTGACATGTAAAGTGTGAATTTAAAGTATTCTATATTTGGATTAATTATTTCGAAATAGAGAGTTTTTTCAACAAAAAAAAAAAAAGGGGCAAAAATTTACATTCGACACATTCATCATCAATCATTTTTATTATTTTTACTGCTCATGTATGAAATTGTGAACCATTGTCTAATACTATATTCAACCAATAAAATGAGGTAAGGGAAAGTGCGTAATCAAAGGGGCCGCTCACATGCCTTGGGCGGTGGATCGGTTGACTAATCGTTGAACCGCGTTGTCCTCCTGCGCTGTTTTCAGCTTTCTTATGTTACGGCACCAAAAACCCTGAAAAAAAAAATGACTATTAAATAAATGAATAAATAAATCTCAATAAAACTCTGGTATTCCATATAATTTAAATAATTTATGCTAATTAACTTTCTAATGATTTATGATTATGAGCTCCACAAACTCTTGATCATGGTTTATGAGCTCCACAAAAAACATCTTGGAATCCAAGCACTACCTCATAAGGCCACCGTTATACACATATATATGCATATATGAGATCGATCAAATTACATTGATGTAAAATAATTTGTTTTATATTTTTTTATAATTTTATAAAAAGTTAATCATTAGATTTAATAATTTATTTATATTTATCATGCACGTAAAATTTTAAATCGATTTGATATTTTTATCATTTTAATTAAGAATAAAATATTTTTTAATATATATTAAGGATTGAAATTTTATTTGTCAAAATTAATAATTAAACTTTTATCTTAGCTTAAAATTTTGTATGCATAATATACTTAAATATAATATAATACTCAACAATCTGATTAAAAAATAAAATCATATAAAAAATAAAATAATATTGTTGTGCATGATAAAAGAATAATAAAAGAATGTCACGTGTCGCACGAATAAAACATGTGAGAAATGATATAAACCCTAAGTAAGATAAAAAGGGTAAAAATGTAATTAATGACAGAGTAAATCCCTATAAATAGGGGTCAGGTATGATTCGTTAACCTAATTCTGAATTTCCCTACTGAAACTCTGCTCAATTCTCTGGCTGACTTAAGCATCGGAGTGCAAACGCAGGGAAAAATCCCTGCGTCCCTCTGATCTTTCTCTCTTTTGCAGAGGCATTCTAGAACACGTGACACGAAGATCGAGGTAAAAACATATGTAATTCGACATTGTTGTAATCGAGTAACAACAAATATAAAATTAATTTAATTTTATATTGATATAAATGGATATCTCCTCTGTATATATTAAGTTTTGTACAACCCCAATTAATCATTAGTTCAATACCCAATTTTCTTATGTATGAGGACCCTCTCTTACGGGTGTTTAAGGAATATATGCAATGGACTAAAGAGCTCTGATCATCAATCGTTTAACCTAAAATTCGTATTTGGTGACTAAAGAGATTAATGATTTTGTCGATACAAGATAATCTTTTAATATGTTTATGAAATTAATATATATATATATTCTTAGCATATCAAAATTGAATTCTTTTACATAATTTATAATAATTTTTAAAGCATAAATATATATATATATATATATATATATATTCTTTTAATATGTTTATGAAATTAATATATATATATATATATATATATATATTCATAGCATATCAAAATTGAATTCTTTTACATAATTTATAATAATTTTTAAAGCATAAATAGGGGTTGGTGCATCTTATAAATATATAAATACATTGATTAAACACTCAGGTAGGAAATCAGAATTGGAGTTAGCTGAGATAAGAATGATTGATCACAAAGACAGCTATTCACAGCTCAACCTTTTGACAATTTTCATTTAGACCCAATACATCTGAATTGCTTTCAGTTGTGCTCATCTGGCCTCCTTGGCCAATAATGCAACCCTCCCTGGAAGAATGTCGTGCATAATTTATAATCATAAGATAACTTTGTCGAGTCTTCAGCAGGACCCTCCCTTCACGTAAACGATTTTGCTCATTCCAGCTCAACAACAAGGTCTCTTTGCATGAGAGTCTGCCTTTCTCTACGTTTATCAGCTCCAGCTTTGAATTAATTAATGGAGAATGGTACAATTGAAAAAGGATTCCTGGGTTTGTTTCAATTTCAAGAAAACGAGTCTGTTTGACAAATGAGGTAAGGCTCCACTCAAATGCATGATTGGCTCTTTCGACTATTAATTAAATTTAAAAATACGTGCATATATATATATATATAATTATATTATGCAAAATAGAAAAATTATCATATCAAATTTTATGTCAATGTATTTTAATTTTAACCAAATTTATATGAAGTTTTTATTTAATTTTAATCTTGTTTTTATGTCGTTTTTTATATCATGTTATATTTAAAATTGCTCAGGTCTACTTTTAATATAAAAATGACACAAATATTAGATTTTAATATAAAAATGACACAAATATTAGATTAGATTACTCAGCTAGGTTAGCGGTCGTTTTGGTACTCTACCAGCAAGATCAACTACCGGGAATTTTTTTTCTCTTTTTTCTATAGTTTTTTCAGTTGCAACTCAAACCAATTTTTAATTGTTAATTAGCCAACCTTGCATTGATGTGAAAGTTTCAATGGAGGATAGTATATAAGGGCTGGAGGGATTGAATGTTAATTAAACATCAAGCCATTGAAACTGCAGAGAAACAGATTGAGAAGAAGTATAGACAGTGATTAAAATGGAAGGAAAGGCATCTCCAAAGAGAGAATTCAAGCAGTTGAGAAGCCGAAATCAGAAAGCTCTGAGAAGCAATTTGTTGGAAGCCATTGCACAGGCTAACAATGGAGGCGTTGTGTCTCACATCAATGAAGATGGTGTCGTGAAGATGAAGATTATAGTAAGGAAGCAAGATTTGAAGCAAATGCTGGGAATCATCCATGGTGGTGGAAGGAATATTACTGTAAATTACCAATCATCGACATCTCCAGTATCTGTAGAAGAACGCTTAAACCTGCTGCGAAGAAAACATCTTATGACGTCCAATGCGATTAAGAAGAGCCGCCATTGTTGGAGTCCTGAACTTCAAAGCATTCCTGAGGAATGAAGAATTCTGAAACTCAACTACATATCTTTGACATGTTTAACTTTAACATGTAGGTAAAATATGCATGTTAACGATGTAATTTTTATGAAAATATTTCGATGATTATGTAAGATTTTCACGTACATTTGATTGACATTTCTGTAGCTTATTCCTTCAAATTTTGCAATAATATCGTTTGTGTTATTGACCTTTCTGATCATATTTCCAAAGCTGGCAAGAGATGAGCTTTTATCATCAAGCATGCACGCATGGATGCATGCATCCAATGATTATTTTCAGTATTCATCAGTTTTAAATGCTTAGGTTATTAGAAGAAACCAGTTTATTTGTTTTAATAACTTTAATGTAGCATACCATAATTCTTACAATCTTTTCTCACACATTATATAATATTGAAACTTTGCAAATTTTATTGAAAAAATTTATAATATTTTATTTTACCATAAATAAATTTTAAATTTTTTAAAATAATACAATTAAGTAAAATAAATAAAATATTAAAGTCTTATAAGTTATCAATCTTTTATTTTACAGTAAAATTTATAATAAATTTAGACTTAATTATATTATTTTGAAAAAGTTAAAGATTTATATTTATTAGGTACAAAAGATTAGGAGTATTTTTAATTATTAAGCTTTTTTTTTTTTTTTACTCTAATAGAAAGGTTCAAAGAGGTGGTATATATTTTTTTCATCTTTCTCAAAATTTCTTGATGTGGGTGATTTAGGCATACCATAGAAACTTGGGTACCTAAACATATTAATATATTCATTTTTGTACAATTTAATCCGTGTCATATTAATAATGAGAAAGCTTCAAAATTTTCATTCACAAATAATAGAAAAATAAGAAAGAAATGATAAAATAAAGCGCTTGCCATTAATATCTGACTAATTTGAAGGATTCCACAACATTATAATGGAATTTCCTTGTTCTTCTAAAGTAAAACGCTGCCGTTTGGATAATAATAAATCAATAATAATGCTATGAAAATAAAACCGTATTGACAATTATCTCCGAAAGCCGCTCTTTATTTAACAGGATTAACGGTCGCTCTATGCTGCCCGCCAGAAATCGAAAGATAAACCCTCGATTTCTCATGGATTTTTCTCCGACTACGTAGTCTCGAGAATTGAATTCAACCTGAAATGGCTCCAACACTACTAGCTCTTAACTACTTCCACAATCCCCCTACACCCAATAGTGTTTCACGAAACCACTTCGAAACGCGGAAAACAAACCGTAACCCTTACTCTGTAACCCGGCCAAGATTCTCAAAACCACCTCACATCCATGGAAGTCGGCCGAAAACATCAGAAACCTTGGTTCGACCAAACAATCTGACCCTCATGCGTACTCTTGCTGAGTTTATTGAATCTGGGTCCATGGAAAATGCAGTCTACTTGTTTGAAGAAATGAACCACTCAGAAACCTACGCTTGGAATCTCATGATTAAGGGTTTAGTCAATAATGGGTTGTTTCAGGAGGCAATCGATTATTCTTATAGGATGGAGTTTGAAGGAGTTAGAGCTGACAAATATACATACCCTTTTGTGATCAAAGCCTGTGCAAGTTTATTGTGTTTGAAAGAAGGGGAAAAAGTTCATGCAAAATTGGTTAAAGTTGGATTAGATTTAGATGTTTATATTTGTAACTCTCTTGTTTCTATGTATATGAAAGTTGGATGCGTTGAATTGGGGGAGAAAGTGTTTAAGGAGATGCCTTTGAGAGACTTGGTTTCTTGGAATTCTATGGTTTCTGGGTACCAATTAGCTGGTGATGGCTTGAGTTCTTTGGTTTTGTTAAGAGAAATGGTTTTGGTTGGAATAAGACCAGATACATTCAGTTTTATTAGCGGTCTTGGGGCTTGTTCTATTGAAGGTTATGGAAGAAATGGGAAAGAGATTCATTGTCAGGTTATTAGAAGTGGGTTTGAAATGGATCTTATGGTTGAAACGTCGCTGATTTATATGTACAGTAAATGTGGTCATGTGGACTATGCGGAGAGGGTATTCCACAGGATTTTTCACAAAAACACTGTCGCTTGGAATGCTATGATTGCTGGTTATGTTTTTAATTCCTGTTTCTACGAGTCATTCTCTTGTGTTAAAAAGATGCAAGAGGTTGGTAAGTTGAAGCCAGATGCCGTTACAATGATAAACTTGCTTCCATCTTGTGCACAAATGGGAGCTCTCTTGATGGGTAAGTCTATTCATGCCAGTGCAATCAGAAAAGGGTTTCTCCCTCATCTAGTGTTGGAGACTGCTCTGGTTGACTTGTATGGAAGGTGTGGGAAGTTGAAACTGGCTGAACATGTCTTCGTGCGTATCAACGGAAAGAACTTGACATCATGGAATGCAATGATTGCCGCTTATGTACAGAATGGATGGCACACAGAAGCCTTGGAACTGTTCCAGCACATTTTGTATGAATCTGTTAAGCCTGATGCAATAACAATTGCAAGTGTCTTACCAGCATATGCTGAATTAACCTCCTTGAGTGAGGGTAGGCAAATTCATGCTTTTATTATAAAATTGGGGCTTTGTTCTAATACCATCATCTCAAATTCAGTCACTTACTTGTATGCCAAGTGTGGAGATCTCCAGACTGCAAGGAGATGTTTCGATGGCATTCAATGTAAAGATGTTGTCTCATGGAACACAATCATTATGGCTTATGCCATTCATGGGTTTGGGAGAATTTCCATTCAGTTGTTCCTTGAAATGGTAGAAAATGGCATTGAGCCAAACAAGAGCAGTTTTGTTTCCCTATTATCATCTTGCAGCATTTCTGGCTTGGTTGATGAAGGGTGGGAATACTTTAATTCAATGAAAAGAGACTACGGCATTGATCCAGGAATAGAGCACTTCGGTTGTATGCTTGATCTTATCGGTCGAACAAGGAATCTTGATCTGGCTAAACATTTTATTGAAGAAATTCCATTTGTCCCAACCGCCAGGATATGGGGTTCTCTACTAGCTGCAAGTAGAAACACCAAGGACATAGAATTAGCAGAAATTGCAGCCAAGCATGCTTTAGCAATAGAACATGATAATACAGGGTGTTACATCTTGCTTTCTAACATTTATGCTGAAGCTGGGAGGTGGGAAGATGTAGAGCGGATCAAAAGTCTTATGACTAGAGAAGGCCTAGAAAAAACAATGGCATGTAGTACAGTTGAGACAGACTATAAAATTCACAGGTTTGTTGATCAAGACAGGTCAAACGCTCAAATGAACATGATCAATGATGTGCTGGATATCATCTTGAGAATGACCGAGGAAAAGGAAGATGTTTGCACTCGTAGTATTACCAAGTGGAGAAGAACAGATTTGACAAGAAAAAGACCAAACACACCAGAGAATCATAGTGTAAGATTGGCCATCTCTTTTGGATTGATCTCGACAGAGTTAGGATCTCCCGTTCTTGTTAGGAAAAACGTTAGAATTTGTGAGGCTTGCCACAACGTCACAAAGAAGATCTCAAAGATTGCTAAAAGAGAGATCGTAGTTGGAGACTCCAAGGTATTTCACCACTTTCAAGATGGAAGTTGCTCTTGTGGAGATTACTGGTGATAGTTTTTGTTCTGTACAAATCCCCTACCCATATTGTACGAGACAAATAAAAATGAGCAGATTAACAGTAAGTTGTAAATTTCACGAGTATCATTTGTATATATCAATATGATAGCAGTAAGATTTCCCATTTTTTATAGACTTCTCTTGCCACAAAGGTACATCCTTACGAGTTCCTGTCTGCCGACTGTTGATGCCACTTAATTGATACACTGCACCTAACAAAACCGAAAAGAGTTACAAACTTTATGACCTTTGTCAAGGCAGTTTCTCTAACAAGTTCATCTTCTGACCAATAATGAACATATCCTGTTGAAACATCCCACCTTCGGACTTTCTCATTATCAATCCAGTTAAACATTAAAAAAAAGAAAAAAAAAAACGACAGAAAACTGATCAAATGCTAAAATAAGGGCAAAAGTGTTGATTACGTGGGGAAAGAGGAATGCATTTCCATTTTCCACCGACTCATTAACGTCACTCTCATTTGAAAAAACAGATAAACATGTATAATATTAACAAAATTGTTTACAGACAAACACCTATGCTCCTCGAAGTTTTGGTGAACTTTCCTTACCTTCCTTGACGTGCGACATTTTGGTCAGCAAAAAAGCAGAGAATTAAAGGCTAATTAAGCAGCGAATCAAAGCTAAAGCAGGCCAAGCACTTTTGAATGTGACCCAACAGGCGTGTAGGCTTAGTTTTCCTTGCACTGTTTGTTACAAAAATGTGTCATTTCTGTGTTATGAAAACGTCCTAGTCATAGATGAATTGGCTGATTGAGATTACATTCCAGATTATGCACCAGAAAGAAACTTTGGGTTAATGAGCTGTACTCCTGAGTCCACAACATTTGTCGCGATCGCTGCATGTGCAGTTGAGTTCACCTGTCATGTGCATGTAATTAAGACCAAAATTGAAAAGCTTTTATAAGGACACATGGAATGTAAACTCACCCAACCTATTTTTCTTTCATAATTGGATTCGAACTCAATTATTCATTTCTCAATCTCTCGTTCAAGAAATTATTATTTACATTTTTATCATGTAATTACTCCCATTAAACCTTATTAATTACAGTTTTTATGGCTACTAATCAAAGAATGGATAACTTCACAATAAAATGACAATTGACAACTTCCATTCTCCTCCTGAAATCAAGTTGGTTGAACTGTTGAACAGTGAATATTTCAATAATATTTTCTTTCTGAATTTACACGTGCAAAAAGCCAAAAAAAATATTTCTCTATCCAATAGAAAATGAAAAACCCAGAAATGAATCTGTATTTACAAATTGAACCATGTCTACCGGTCAAACCTCAACCTGCTCTGAGATAGACGAGGAAAAAAAAAGGGAGCTGCCATCTCAGTTTCAGTCAAGCTTATCTTCATCATCATAATAATCATCGTCATCCTCTTCTCTCTTCTCCCAAAACGCCTCCTTAACGTTCCTCCAAAGGACATCGTAGAGCCACAAAACGCACCCACATTTACCGCAAAACCTTTCGTTAAGCCTCCCGAACAAACCCTTTTCTCCGACCTCCGGTGGACTCGACATGGGCTGCAAATAAGCCAACGCAGCATGCTTAACAAGCGGATTCTTGATGGGAATTTCATGCCAACTCGAATTATGCGTTGGTGAAGTGATCGCTGGCGATGGTATAGGCAACAAATCTTTCAAACTCGTGTAAGAAACGGACTGTATCGTGACCATCTCTATGTCTGAAATCTGAGACGAACCGAAGCCGTTGTGTAAGAGAAAAGTTGGTGAATGAGAGTTTATGGAGGGATGACCAAGACTGGCTTCTTTGTTTGTGTTTGTATTTGGGTCTTCAATCATGGTATCCATGAATGAGCTAATTCCTTAAGCTCTAAACTTAATACTTACAAAGTTAATACAGATTGAAAGGAAAACTTAATGGGTTTTTTCTTTGTTTGGGATCGGCAGCGACTGAAATGAGAACTTTCTGGGAATGGCGAAGAGACAGTGGATTTTTAAGGTAGTTTTACCAAAGTTAATTGTCTTGATTTGAGGGAAGCAGAAGGAAGAATTGAAGGATATTTCACGCGTATGATTGGAGCGTTTTGTGGAAACAAACCAGTAGATTGAAAACACCTGTCGGACAAAGGATTAACGACGCTTGTCTAATTGTAAGTGGAGGGTTGATTACATTTTCTGCGCGTGGACGAGAAGAATCAAAACTTTTTGGAATTAACGGAGTTCACTGTCACTGAACTGGAAGTAGTAGTTAGTTTGGATTTAGTACGAACTGCTCACAAATACATGGGAAATCTTAAGAATTTTCATTCAATCTATATATATATATATATATATATATATATATAGTTTAAATATATTCAAGCTTCAAACTCAAAATAATTAAAAATAAATAATTTTTCTTATCATAGTTTTTATTATTAAAGAAGAAAGCCGTAATGATTATGATTAATGTGCAGTAAACTTAATTTACCCAGGTTGAGTTCGGATCATCCATGGATGTTAGTGCGGTCCAATCGAAGAGATAAAGACAAAAATAATAAAAACATAAAATTATCATTTTATTTTTATTTTTATTTTTTTACCAACACATCAAGATTTGAGAAATCTCTTTATATATATATATATATATATATATATATATATATATATATATTCTAATAATTACTTAATCAATGGAGCAATTTTGTGTATATAACTATTAATTTTATAATTTTCTAGCTCTTTTCAAATGTTTTTTAGCATATTATTAAAAATTTATATTTGATTCATTAGCGGTATATAATACTTATACTATGAATCAATCATAAAGTAGTATCACTTTTACTAGTGAGTAAAATTTATTTTTAAGCATAAGAAATGACAGAGATAAAACTTTATAGAGTTTACTCATTCAAGTTTAAACATTTGAAGGGATTATTGCATAGGACTCGGCTCCACGTTCATGTTTATCCATTCATGCAATGTTATCTTAAAATTTGCAAGAAACTTACTCCACCATGGAGTTAGAAGTGGGCATTCATTAAAGTGCTGATTACTTAAGTAAGTCAATAGCAAAATACTATTCAAAATTGTCTCTTTTATCATGTCTAAATGATAATTTTGAAGTCAATTTTCCAACTTGGGATTCTGTGAAGTCCAAAATTAAGCCCAATCCTATCAATGATTGTGCGAAAAGGAATAGTAAAGCCCAATCCTGAATCCATAATGGAAACCAGAAATGGTCCCTTTGAGAGACCGTTCCAAAATCGAAATGGTAGTATGATGTGGTGTCTTTCTCAATCTTCTCATGGAAATTGGAATCCTATCTTCTTGGAGACAGTAATTAGACTTAGCACTCAGTACAACCGTGATGGCTTATTTTAAGTAGAAACAATCCGCCATGGAATTCCATGAGAGAAGAATGCTTCTTTGCTTTGTCGAAAACAAATGAGAATAAGAAACAGGAATGCAATGCAGCCCATTTTTCTCATCTTATGTTGTTTATTTGACATCACGAGAACCGTCAGATCAGATCATTTCTTCAAAACCCAAACTCGCTTTTGTTGAGATCTGGTTCAGGCAGCTTTTGTACCAGCTTCCCTACCGTGTCCCGTCTCTGGTACAAATCGAAAAAGACACGTCCAAGAGGAGAGTATACGTGGTAGCTAAGCTTTTTGTCACGTTCTGTCACGCCGACACTTTCACTACCGCTTGGCTAAACCCTGAAAAAAAAAAAAGAAAAAAGAAAAAACCAATGCAGTTGCAACCTCTTCTTCTTTCATGGTTAGTTTCATTGTCCTGTGCTTTCTGGTTTCATTATTCATGGACGTTCTGGGTTCTTTGAGTTATAAAGGTACCCTTTTTCTGGTTCTCTTCATACTGTCTTTCTCTTTGCTAGTTTGTCCATGTATTTTTACATTAAGGGTTGTTGTTTTGGGCTTTTCTCATTGATTCAATTTTTGGGTGTGAATTAGATTTTTTTTTATTTGGTGTATGAAATACGGAATTTCTTACATGGCATTGCTTAAAGGTGGAATTTTTATGCCAAAATGGGACTATGGAAGGCAATTTAGATTTGTTATTTTGAGTTGTATCTTTGGAAGATTTGCTTGATTAGTTGGAAAAATGCGTGCTAGGAAATTGACTTGAAGCTATTGATTGATATCTCTATTGGGTTAAGCAGACATGGATTTTACTTACTGAATCTATGGCATACTTTTCTTTATGTTAGAACTGTTTGTTGCTTCCATTGTTTATTACTTGTGTTCTCTTGAATTGTGCAAGACGGTGAGATTGTTGTTAAGTCTACCGTTATCTGAACCTGCAAGAACATTTTCCCGAACTATGTGTTTAGATTTGATTTTTGCTTGCAGAAACAGAGAAACTTATTAACTAGGCAAACCTCCGCTGAAATGGTGGATCCTAGCAGTGCTGAGTATGTGGAATTGGGAGAACATTCTTCCCCCAAGCTAGATAAGTACCAAAAGGTTTCTATTATACCTCTTGTTTTCTTGATCTTCTATGAGGTCTCTGGGGGGCCTTTTGGTGTTGAAGATAGTGTCCAGGCAGCTGGCCCCCTTTTAGCTCTTCTTGGATTTTTGCTAGTTCCGTTCATATGGAGTGTCCCCGAGGCGTTAATAACTGCAGAATTAGGTACAATGTTCCCAGAGAACGGTGGTTATGTTGTCTGGGTGTCATCAGCTTTGGGTCCTTATTGGGGTTTCCAACAAGGTTGGATGAAATGGTTGAGTGGGGTTATTGATAATGCTTTGTACCCGGTGTTATTTCTGGACTACCTAAAATCGGCTATCCCAGCTTTGGAAGGAGGTCTGCCGAGGACAATAGCAGTGTTGGTTTTGACTCTGGCTCTCACTTATCTGAGCTACAGAGGTTTAACCATTGTGGGTTGGTTGGCAATATTACTTGGGGTGTTTTCGCTTCTCCCTTTTATTTTCATGGGAATCGTGGCAATTCCCAAACTGGAGCCTTCAAGGTGGCTTGTGGCAGACCTTGGTTATATAGACTGGGGTTTATACTTAAATACTCTCTTTTGGAATCTAAACTATTGGGACTCCATTAGCACTCTTGCAGGAGAGGTGGAAAATCCAAGTAGAACTCTTCCGAGAGCTCTTTTTTATGCTGTTATCCTAGTTGTTTTTGGGTACTTTTTCCCTCTTTTCATTGGTACTGGGGCAATTCCACTCGACCGCCAGCTGTGGACTGATGGATATTTCTCAGACATTGCTAAAATGCTTGGAGGTGTCTGGCTGCGAACATGGATTCAAGCAGCAGCTGCTCTATCAAACATGGGAATGTTTCTCGCTGAGATGAGTAGCGATTCCTTCCAGCTCGAGGGAATGGCATCTCGAGGGATGCTCCCTGAGCTCTTTGCAAGGAGGTCTCGCCATGGAACCCCTCTGGTGGGGATTTTATTCTCTGCATCCGGTGTTATACTACTGTCATGGTTGAGCTTCCAAGAGATAGTAGCAGCAGAGAACTTCTTGTACTGTTTCGGCATGATCATGGAATTTATAGCATTTGTGAAGCTAAGGATAGATCACCCAGCAGAATCAAGGCCATTCAAGATACCTGTGGGCACGGCTGGAGCAATTCTAATGTGTATCCCTCCTACCCTATTGATTCTTGTGGTTTTGGCCTTTGCATCTTTCAAAGTCATGGTGATTAGCATGGTTGCTGTGATAATCGGGCTTGTTATCGAGCCTTGTCTAAGGTATTCAGAGAAGAAGAGATGGTTCAGATTCTCCATGAATGCCGAGCACCATGAGTTTCATTCTGCCTATCAGTAGTGTAATGAAACATGATTATGAACTACAATTTTCTCTTTTCCATTTCATTTGCGTCTGAAATATGAACTTGTGAATGCAGCTCTCGTCCTTCATTTCTTCTAAATGCATTGCATTTTTTACATGCTTATCAAGCTGTTGGAGTTGTTCATGCTTAATTCACTGTGCGATTACCTTTGCCATGAATTCAAGTGGAATTGTAATTGTTGATTTACTAGCAAGCTTAAACCTTTTTCTTTCAATTATTTTTGTTAACTCGAATTTAAGTTTTTTATAAATATTTTACAAATATTCATTCATAAATTTATATATAACAAAATATATATATATATATATATATATATTAAAATAATAAAATTAATTAAACTCAGAAATTATTCGAATCAACAACCAACAAAATAATAGATACTGTATAACTATTCTGTACACAGCCTCCTTTAAAGTAGCGTCAGAATCTTGTTCTCTTTAATACTCTATTCCAAGTACCTGCAGGGTTTACATTTGCGCCTAGGATTTGACAGAACGATGAGCATTTTCCCGCAAATTACATTGTATCAACTTACTAAATATACATTATGGCAATCCAAAAGGTTAATTTAATCATATGAAATCCCATTGAATTTTTAAATGAAAGATGATTTATAACAAAAAAAAAAAAAAATTATGCTCGAATCATCACCAAATCAAATTCCCTTCAATCAACATAAACCACACAATGCGAACAAAGATTAATTTTATACATAATATAATATGAAAATAACTCTTGATTTATAGCAATATATATACATAAATATCATACTTAACAACCAAAATTGAATCCAACTGTTGTCACTTCTTCCGAATCAAAAAAATAAAGATATATCATACCTATTTCCCTACCCTACGTATTTTGTACCCTATCCTTGGAGAATAAACTTCTTTGAATCAAAAATATTAATGTTTACAAGAGTTCAGCAAAGATGAAAAACCAGGGAAATGATTTCCGGGGAAAAAAAGAAACAGGAGGAAAGATGGCATTCAAAGTAGCAAAAATTCTGCTTGAGTGAGGCCCACACGATAGAATACCTACCAATGCATGAAAACTCCCAGCAGACTAACTTTTATTGTTGCAAAATGCAAAATGAAAAAAAAAAAAAAAATTGTGCTCCACCCTCCAATTGAATGTTTCAGACCTTGAATGATATGATACAAAAATAGATAAATAACACCCCAAACTTCTAATAATCAACATCTAAAACCCTTGTACAAAAATCTGTGTAAATCACAGCCCAAAACCCTATATAGTAATAGTGAAATAAGACAAAAATCTCAAAGAATGCAATGCTTGAATCAGATACTATACCCATATCCTTTAATTACAAAACACCAAAGAAAACACCCCCTTGAAGCTTTGGAGGCTGCATTCTGCATGCTAAATCCATACACACAGTCTGAGGCTTGACTACCCCTCAAACCAAGCACCATGGGAACAAGCCAACTTGTTTTAAGTTTTTATGAGGGGCAAAGTTGCTTCAAGAATTAAGGCAAGAAACTGATTCTTTGCCTCGGAAAAATCATGACCACAGACCGATCTTTGCTTGTATAAATCACAGCTCCAATATAGTCAGATAATGCACAAAATATACCAACAGTATCAATGCTGATGGACATCTCTGAAGAACAATAGATACCGTAGAATAGCGAGAAGTATGGATAACCAAGAATGTCTTATACTTGATACTTTGAAAGTTTGTCCTTCACAGGTGGCTCCAATGCAGACATACATTGGTCCCACACCCCATTCCTAAGCATCTGCAAAAACATTTGACTGACTCAGTGAATGAACCTAGTCTAATACAGTTTTGTAACTACAAAAACTAGCGAAAATATAAATCATCAGCAAGAAATCAAGTTCCCTTGTTTATTGGATGAATAAAAAGACAGGAAGAAGAATAAATAAGGAAAAGAAAATAATTTTCAATCAAATGCACTAGACAAGAGCTTCAAAGCGATAAGGTAACCTATACAATTGTAGAAAAGAGAACTTTAGCAGAAATATATCCAAAAATAAGTAACAATAACCCAGATTTAAGGATTTTTACAGTTTTAACCACAAAATTCTTCCGAGAAAAAGAAATTTCTAAGGTTACTCATTCAGTTAATTGTTCAGCAAAGGCAAAGGTTATGAAGACAGCTGCCTACCAGTTTATAACCATGCAAGACCTGGCAGACTTCATTATGTAGTTCTTCGCTCCTTATTTCCTACAGAGATAAAATGTAAGAGCTCAATTTTTGGCTTTAACATATAGAAGTCTCAAAAACAATAAATAGCAGCATCCTTACATGCCAGCTTGCAATAGCTTTGCACATGAAAACAAGAGAACTCAGAGCCCCTGATGGATTTGCCCTGACCTGAAAAAGTTTAGAACCACCCAAGAACAAATTAGATTATTGATTAAGCTATTAATAAAAATTATTATAGAAGCAGATACACATACCATTGCACATAGACCCCGGAAGGCATCTTCTTTTTCAATATCATCGCGTATCCTGCCACAAATTGTTTATCAGATGAGTTGACAAAAGACAATGCTAACAAAGTAAAAATTGAATTCTGCTGTATGAAATGTAACTAAATGTACCTGATGATAGCAGTTGCTTAACTGTACATCAAGAAATAATTTATAAGAGTGATAAAGTAATACTTACATACACAAAGAAATACACCATGATTGCATGAAATGCTCCATGTGTGGTGATACAAGCTCTGGACAGACCCATGCAAGCCTTCCCAACGTAATTGCACTATTTTCAACAAGTGACTTGTTGAGCCCCTGTTAGTCATACACAAATGAGATTATGGTATTGAAGGGACACGTACAGAAAGTAATACACAAACACCTACTTCCACATATTTATAGCACAACCACAAACCTCACCAACAGAAAGGGAAGATTACCTCAGCATGCTGAAGGATTGGAACCAAACATGAGACCACTGTAATGACGATCGGAGAAATTTCTTGACGAACCTGAAATTAAAAAGTCAAATAATTAGTTATAATAAATGAGGAAAACATGGCAGTAAAGCAACCAAGGGGGTGTGAACTCATTAAGGTGAGTCTGAAAAATGGTTAATTAATCTCATTTCATCAAGCTGCAGAAAGAAGAGCTCACATACCTTAATTGCTAGCTCTCCAATAGCCCAACACGCATTATTTGCTACTGAAATGGTTTCCTTTAACTTGGGAGTGTTCTGCATGGACATAAACTAGGTAAAAATATAAAGACGGAAAACTGAGATCTGGATCCCAAAATGAGTCCTTACCAATTGCTTGGCTGCAACATCAAGAAATTCAGACAAACGAGGATGCACATGAACGGGGCAAACCTAATCAAAGTCAACATTTGAATAAAGTTAAAATAAACTAACAAAGCAATATAAGAATAAAATAAGAAGTTTCAAGGGGATCAGCTGGGTCCAAGCTTTAGGCTTATTCATTAAGAGATTTACAAACTTCACGGAAAGAAATCCCCCTTATCACAGCAAAAAGAGAGAAGGGTGAAATTTTAATTTAGCCTATAGCTCTAAACTGGAGGATTCATTTTTAACTTACTCTCGCAAGGTCGCCAAGAAGTGCAAAGGCACTTTGTCTAACATCAGAAGCATCATCCGTGCAACATTGCAGAAGCAGGTCTCTCAAATTAGTCTGTGAAACCTGCAAATAATAGGTCCATATGAACAAAACAAACATACAAGTTCACATTGTAATATAACATGTTTAACTAATCATAAATTTAATAGTTAATGACAATATCCAGTTTGCAACACCAATATCCAGGAAAAAATGACAAGTCATCAAAACTCAGGTATGAAGACATTTAATCTTTCAAAAATCAAGGGAGGAGATGTACAAATTTTAAAGGGAAAATAGTGTAGGAAAGATTCCTATATGAATATTAGTCCAATAGTTAATTACCCACAAGGGTTCCCTGAAATACCCCAAGGCTGAACAGAGAATAATCGCTAGCAATTTTGCTTCAAATGATTTTCTAACAAAACCTTTCCACATAGCTAATGACAATGACCACTTTGCCACGGGATAGGAAAAACAGGGGGTTGGGGCAGAATGGAGGGGGGCGGTAGAGAATCACATCTCTTTTCATGAAGTGCAAAGAAGAAAGCAAGTACCAAACTTTCTATTCCACTGCCAAGGCCCTCTGCAAGTCCAGAGAGCAAATCAAGTGAGCATACAATGAACTCCTTGTCATACTGAACCCCCGCAGAAACAGGATCAACCTGCAATAGAAATTCCCATAAAATAAATATAACCGTGCATGATTATATGTCTGGGAAACAAGGGTTGATGGAGTAACATTAGCATGCAAATATTAAAAACATATTGCATGAAAAATTGTGCAGCGAAGAGCATCACAAGGGCTCAGTTGCTCAAAGGTAAGATTCCAAAGATAGAGATCTTGTAGCAACTTTCTGGTTGATTCATCAGAACTTATGATGTTGACTACAGCAATTTGCAAAAATTTTCAGCTGTTGGACATTTATAAAAATGCAAATAGATGCACTCCATGATTTCTCTCAACATCGACAATATCTTTACCCTGTTGAATCAGATATATTTGAAGATATATATTGTTAATGCAACTAACAGTAAGAGCAGCATAAGTTGAATACAAAAAAAAAAAGTACTGTAATTAATATGTACTAAAAGATGAAATTTCACACAGATCCTGGCTAAACATATCGCCATCAGAAACTAAGACGTACTACATTCTATCACTGGCAAAATCAAAAATAATAAAATGATGGAATAAGGCACAAGCCACAATATAAAACAAAGCACTAGTCAAAATGCTGCCAGATTGAAGAGATCAATCACATCAAGTACAAAATGTATAAAACATCAGCCAATCATGAAGCATTAGAAAGCATAAATGAACAAATTAAAATTGAAAAATAAAATCAACCTAAATTGCTAATTAGTAGAGAATAAAAAAAAAATCGAATTTATCAAAACCTTGGCCAATTGTTGAATCTGAATGATATTTATACACCTCTGGAATACAGGCTCAGCAAATTGAGAGAATCCGGTACCCAGTGCCTGAAAGAGTAAAATACATTAATCCCAGTGCTAACTCTAAAATTTCTGGTCAGACCATCTCGTCAAAAAATATAGCACAATATATCAACATAAGGATAAATTTTCCAAAAAATGCATGAAACTAGATCGAGATATTCATCATCATCATCATCATCATCAAGGTAGACTATATGAACCAATATATAAATTCACGCTAAGTCGTAAACATGAAATCTTCTCCTCCACTCATTCTTATCTAACGCAATACTTCTTCCAATTCTCGTTCTGCCATATCTTTTCAAATTACTTCCTTCTAAGTCTTTTTCGGTCTTCTCCTAGTCTTGACCCTTTTTATATCATTCATAGCCTCAACCCTTCTAACTGAAGCATCCACAAGTCTAAGTCGTATGTGTCCAAACCCACGGAAACGACTTTCACTCATCTTGTCTTTGATAAGCATCACTCCAACTTTTTTGCGAATGTCCTCATTTCTCATTCTATCTTTTGTCATATATCTACACATTTATCATAGCATTCACATTTTCACTACACTCATCTTTTGTCTATGCACTCCTTTAGTTGCCCAACATTCAATGCCATAAAGTAATATAAGTCTAACAACTGTGGAATTCCTTTGTCACACAACACACCTGTAGCACTTCTCCAATTGCCCCAACCAGCCTATATTCTATGGATCACATCACCATCAATCTCTCCATCCATCTGAACGATCGACACCAAACATCCAAAATGATCCCGCTTAGAGATCGCCACCCCATCTGACATCACTAAGTTTTTATCTTCCTCTCAATTTATACTGAATTTACACTCTATGTATTCAGTCATTGCTCTGTTTAATCCGAATCCTTTTGACTCCATGGATTTGAGATATTATAAGAATAAAATGTTTAAGAAAGCTACGTTGCTCAGCTGACTACAATTAAAAGAATTAAGCAAATTGCAATATCATGGCTTTGAGATAAATAGGTACTAGTTGGTTGAAAACTCATTCAACTTTTATTAACTAATCCCCAAATTATATCACGGGGCAGAAGAAAAAAGCAAAACCATTACAGCCAACAGCTACCTTCTGAAGGGAGACTTGGTTCAGGTATAATCAACAGAAGAAGCTTGACAAGAACAAGAATAAATGTCTTTTGGAGATTCGCACCTCCCATCAGCCCACACCATAAAAAGCATAACAAAGTTGCACATTTTTTTCAAATTTTATACAGCTTATCATGTTGAAGTATCAATGTTGGTGTTCCCCAGCCTCATATTTTCAAATCCCCAATAATAATAATAATAATAATAATAATAATAATGGTCAAAGAAGAAAAGTTAGCTGACCTGTGCTATGGATGTGAAGCACTCAAGTAGTGGAAAGAGATCTTTGTCAGAATTTGAAACTTGCTGCCACTTTGCAATGAGTGGTGGCATCAGTATTTCAAGATAAATGGGCTGCAAATTATAACAGCAGTCAATGGAGAGAACCATCATAAACAAATAAACCCACCAAAAAATGCAATAGCTTTTGGGCATAGGACTGTAATACACATCAGAAGGAAGAGACAAAGTGTGATAAACGTTATCTATAGCATACTTAAATACCTGATTCAATTCCCCTCCAACAGCATCTGCTAGAGTTCCAATAGCATCATAGACAATTCTGAGGTTCCGTCTCTGTAAATGATTATACATATATGTGAGCAAAAAGTTTTATTCAATGTTGAAGATAAAGCAGCATAAGATATAAAAAGGTAACAACCCACAGTGCTGGGGTTCATAAGTCATAAATGCAACAGTAAAAAGAGCATATTTTAAGGCCAGCAAACAACCTGATACTTGCCAAAAGCACACATAAGATGCTGCAAAATTATTTCCAACCTTGGTGCCAAATCTTCAGCAGCCTCCTGCAAACGAATAAAACAATTTTTGAAATCTCATAAGAATTTAATCTGTAATACAGCAAACCATGCAGTAAGTTTATAACAACCTCTTCAAGCGTTGCAAAAGCTGAACAAGCAGCCTCTTGCACCCGCTTGTTAGTATCCAATATTCTTCGCAGGAGACCCATAAGAGCTGCGTCGAATTGCTCGTAGCCTTTTTGATGACCACTATCCTGATATAAAGGAAACATCAGACTTCTCAACAACAAAATCCAATGCATAGAAAAAAAAAAAAAAAAATTTTTTAGTGCTATGCGCCTAGAAGATAAAATAAATGGCATCAGATGCAAAAATGGTAATGGCGGTTATTTATCTTCGCTAGTTTTTAGAAAAAGGTATTAACAGCCAACAGCATCAAAGAGGAGGCTGATAGGCTTGATGAGAAACAAATGATGTGATGGAGCAATTTTCATCCATACCTGAACAATGCATTTGCTGAATCGAGAAAGTGTCCAACAAGAAATACTACGAATGAGAGGAAACTTATCATCTAAAAGGGGAATTAGAATTGCCACAATCTGCAGACATAAACATGTTTTTCTATTAATTCAACGGCAAGCATGTCAAAGAAGAATAAAGTAAAAGATACGCCAATAGCAACAATGATAAATTTATGAGCATAACTTAAGGAAAACTGATGAATGTTTTATTTGCACCATTCATTCTTCACCTTGTAATCTGCCTCAAAACTGCATGTACCAGTTCCAAACAACAAGAATTACCTCAGTCAAATGAGGATAAAGACCATTAATGCAACCTTCACCAATTGCACCAAGAGCCAAAACAGCCGCTTCCCTATCTTTCCAGGCTTCGTCGCCAGTAGCAGATAACTTGGCCTGCAGAAATTCAACAAGTGAGAATATGTAATCAATATGACACCAAAAAACTCAACATCAAAAGAAAAAATTTTGATATAACTCCTATTAAAAGTCAACAGACTTCCCAAATTACTATTTTCTCTAATTAAGTTTCAAGTACACAAGCAGCAAAAGTTTGGCATTAACAGCAATAAACTTTGCGATTCAAACTAGCATATCTATATCATAACAAGTACATTAAGCTTGTAGATTCTGCAGGATGAAACAAACTGATTCTGATATGCAACCTTTTGGCCTAGATGAAAGTGATGGAACATATAATGCAACATAGCTATTGGATGACCAGAAACACGATTATAATCAATAAAACAGATACAATTTCCATGGTCAAACTTTTACATCCCCAATAGGTAAGTTACCTGAATAATAGGCATCAAAGTAGGAAGAATTTCATCCCCATACACATTTGATAGAACATCAAGAGCTGCTGCACTGCATTTTCGTAAGTTCCATGTGTTGAATGAGTCATCATCCTGTACCAATATTATTATTTAGGAAAAAGTTTCACTAGAAGACAGATCTTTCTAATACTAACAGAAGCATAGAGCTTAGCTATGATAATTGATTCCGATTGACTTGCAAAGAAAAAAAAATACTTACATCATCTTCTGCATCATCGGAACCATGAAATCGCGATGTATGGAATCGAGGTTTTAGATCCTGAAGAGGAAATGTTACGAGAGAATATATTAGAAACCACATTCAGAAAGATAGACTGCTAAAATGAGACAGATTACAGAAGACTAAGAGCAAAATGATAAAAATAAAAAGAGTATATTAACCTGATCTCTGTCTGGAAGAGACTCATCTTCCTACAACAACGAATTGAATCGAAATAAATTATCAATTGTAATTGTCAATTCAGATAATCTGAAAGCAGAAGTTGACAAGACATAACCTCAGCATCAACAAGTGACTCGTCGTCATCAGCATAGACCATGTTTGACAACAAAACCTAGGAAAAAAAAAATGTTACTATGGATGCATGAAAACTAAGAACAGAGATATTGTAAATGGCTCTGCAAAGAAAAAAAAAATGAACTCAGCAAAGTATTAGCATACTGGAATTAGACGTGGCAAATATTCTCTCAAAGTCTCAGGTGGCAACTGCGCATCACAATATGCAGACCTGCCAATCAAGCTTAAGCATGAGCTGGGAGGGGGGAGAGGGGGGGGGGGAAAGAGATAAAATGCTGGTAAGAGTTTAATGCATGGTCTTCATTCCTCTCCATCATACATTCAAGAAAAAGAATCTACATTTTTAACAGAAAGGACTAAGGCTATGACACCTATAATATTCAAATTCTTTCTAACTACAGATCAATTTACAACATAATAGCACATAGAGGCAGAGGCACAGGAGCAAGCACAACTTCAACACCTCTGACATATTTAACACACATACCAAATGCACAAACAGAGGCAAGAAAATTAAAAAAAGAAAAAAGAAAAAAGAGGTTAAATTCAAGAGATTGTATTCTGCCAAAATCTATTAGTTTTAAGCTTGTCAATCTGCCCAAGCTATCAAAAATATGGTTTTAAAAGACCTCTTGATCTACATATAGGACAGTCAGACATGGAATGCACAAAGAAGAAAGTTACCAAAATTCACATGCTTCAAGTGCCACTTCATCATCAGTGTCCTTATTGACTTGCAACATATATTCAATTACATTCTTCAAATGTTGCTGCGAAATAGTTAAAAATGAAAAGAAATAGTAAATTGTGGATAGGCATTAAAAGAAAAAAGAGTACGACATACAGACTGAAAGAAGTGACATTACTAAAAGAACTGGAATAAAAAAGAATGTGAGAAAACTAAAATAAACAAAAGATACACACCTCCAGAAAAGATGGACGGACTTCGATTAGCTGAACAAATGCCGCACAAACCTGATCATTTGGAAAAAAAAAAAATGGACATTGATCTAAATATGCTCAAGCTCAGAGGGAACAAGATAGCATACCACAACTTATCACTAGCTCACAATACTAAAGATTTTTAAGGAGACAAATGGTTCTTTTCATCGTTTTCTAGTTAATGCACATATTGGCAGTGTCCAGCAAGTTTATAGTCTCATAACAGACTCTAGCACCATTACCATCAACGACTAGATAAAAAAAACGTGTCTAAATCTAATACTTCCATCTTCTAGGTCAATGCCAAAACCAGAATATCAGAAATGAAAAGTGACTAATGCCAAGCTTTTATAGACTTGCAGTTATAGTAAATTATAAGGAAAATTGGCAAATAATTACAGCAGATTTGAGTATTCCATGCAAAAGACAGAATTATAATTAAAAAAAAAAAAAAGAACACAAAAGGAAAAAGAGAAACTATTCACCAATTTCCGCACTTCCGCAGCAGGGTCATTAGCAAGGACAAACAAACCCTGAAGGTATTTATCCATGGATGAATATAAAGCCTGCAGAAATTAATTTATAATATCAAGTACAGCCCGAAAGTATCAGAATGAAATCCATTACAATTAAGAATACAAGTTTTCAAGTTCACTTACAGAAGGCATCAACATAATGTATTGGTTTACAGAACCCAATGAAAGCTTCCTCAGAGAAGCCTGTGGAGACTGAAAAAACTGCTCATACAAAAGAAACATAATTAGCAACAACAGAGAATCGACATATGCAATGATGAAATTTTAATACAAGTAAAATGCATTTCACCTGAAATAATCGAGGAAGGAATATATTGATGGGCCTTTCAGCTAACCCAGGAACATCTGAATCCAGCACTTGCGGTATATCCTCACAGATCTGTGTTACAAAAGAATGGTTGATGAATTAAGTGTAATAACATGGTACAAACTCAGTATCTAAATGTATTTTTGCTATGGGAGCTTTTGTCAGCTAGATTAAAATTTCGATCCTAAGAGTGCAGCAAGACCACCAGCATTAAAATAATCATATAGATTGACAAGCAAAATTTGGCCCATTGATAATCAGCATGGATTAATTGCTATTCATACAAGTGACAAAAGCACCGAGAATATTTGAAACAGGTTTCAAATATTGTAAAATATCAATGATTTTGCATCATGGAAACTTCATATATAGGATATAAGCAAATTAAAAGGAGAATACAGAAACTAGGAATAAAAAAAGTGGAACTTATGGTACAATTTGAAGGAAATCCCTTAGTGAGATCTAGAACCTTGTTCCACCAACAGTGCTTGTTTATGTGTAGGTAAGTCTAGTTCTAGAAGGCCAAGGAATCAACAGCTTGATGCCAACAGATGAGATGGGGAATGAATATTGCATCTCACCCTAGAGATTTTATGTCAAACTACACGTGAATAACGCTGAAAGTTCTCTAATAGATTTTGGCCAAAACATGCTTTTATTGATTTAATTGACTCCTCCAAAATTTCATGTTTAAACTATATAAAACTATTAAAAAAAACCATGGTTTTACGTTGAATAAACTAAAAGGAAGCTTATCAACAATTATAGGACAGCTTCCATTCAACAATGATTGAAATTAGAAGATTACTCATTGCATACCTTTGATAATGCATCCATAGCACCTTCCATGTGATTTAGATCATCGCTGTCCAAACAATTTACTAGAGCTTGCAACAGCTCAGGCCATCCCAAAATTCCGCCTAGTTGAACAACCACAGTTACAATAGTCCCAACCGTTGACCTAATGTGTTTATCTGCTGCTCCTAAACAAGGTAACAATTCTGACTTTATATATTGTTGGTTTGCAGGGGCCATTAACTTATATGCACTTCTAAGATTATTTTTCAGTAGCAGACCAGCAGCTTGTCGGATCTCTCCTGATTTACCCTGGCATAGATTTCCAATGAAAAAAAAAAAGAGTTTCATTAGCACATAAAAAACGAACGGATGTTCATAATTTATCCAAGACATCAATTTTTTGCATTAGACACCAACATAAGGGCAAAACTACATCATACTGGATATTTTTCAGTCAAAAAATATTAAATCCCTGCACCAACTAACAACCTGACTGATAGCCGCACCCCCAGTTGACCCTATCAAATCCAAAGACCAACATTGCCCAATGCCCACCATAATCCTTGTTTAACCTAAAAACACTATCCAATCAATCCAGAATCATATGCCTCCCCAAACCAAGGGAAATTCAGTTCAAAACATTATTTCCTCCACAAAAATGTAACATAATCAATAACTGGAATGCAGTTCATCCCAGAAATATGCAAAAATTGCAAATTCTATTAGAGAATTATTAATCCTACAGTCACCCATTTCAAATATGCTCTATAGAAACACAATGGAATAAAAAATCTAGAAAAGAAATAAAAACTGTACAATCCAATCAATACCCATAATCCAGTTCCTCAAGAAACATGAAAATCCAACAAGAAAAGAAGATTCTACTAAATTAGTTACTAAGGAAACAAAGGGAGAGAAAAAATGAAGCAAACCTGGGCTCGAGCAAGGATAAAAACGAGATAGTTGTTGAAATCAGGAAACTGAGAGTAGTGCTGAAGCTGTTGCCAAATCTGAGACTTATCAGCCGAAGAAGAAGGCGAAATCTGCTGCTCTAATAGTCCGCAGATCTCCTTGAATCCCTCTTCTTGAGGCTGCCATGAGGCAATCCCAGTCGCCGCCATTCTAATTAATCAGATTCAAATTCTAATAAAACTTAATCCTATGGTATTGATTCCGATTATTAGATTAGTTTTCAAAGAGAACAAAAACCATGGGTTTTTGGTTATCTCGGAGGGGTTCAAGGGTTTTTGGAGGAGTTTCGGACAAGTTGAGAGATTTCGGTGGACAAACAGAGATGACAAGGAGACGAACAATTTTTGTTTGTTAATACATAAAAACAATACTACAAATGAGATTGAATTTTCTATATTTGGGTAATTTTGTTTGGAGACGCTTAATTTGATCAAACAAACTTGACAGAAGAGGGAGATTAGATTAGGGATTTTGGTTTGGAATTGGCGCAACAAAACAGAACTCACCGAGTCACTGTGTTACGAGTAGGAAAGGGACAGTGGGTTCTTCGATTATTGTCCCAAAACCACCATTCACCGCCTGAATTTAAGACTAATTGGTAATTAGTGTTTGATTTTCTGATTTAGGGTTGGGTCAGAATTCGGAAATATATAGAAACGTATAAACCGACATACCCAGCCCGAAAAACGCGTAACATTGAAGCCCAGTAAAACAGTTATGGGCCTAAATTTGGGCTTTCGGCCCAATAGGCTCAAAAGAAACAGTAGTATCCGTGGCCCATTCTTTGCAGCGTGGCATAATTGGAAATAACTCATTTTAAAAATAAAAAATAAAAAGAAATTACAAATTCCTTATCAATAACTATTAAATTTTAAATATAATTAATTTATTTCGATATGACTAACCCATTTTGCTACAATTAATTTGCAAGTTAAAAATAAATAATAAATTATTTTTACATACTTTAAAAAATGTATATAATAAGTTATTTTTATACATTTTGAAGTTTAAACACTAATATTTACGATTTAATAAATGAACTTAAACAAACTAAATGTGTAGTTGAGTAAAAGTGAGCTGATACATAAATACAGTTTTTTTTTTTTAAATAAGTATTACAATTTTTAATAAAATACAGTAAAATAAATATGCATAATTATGTCATAAACGGATTACTATTACATGTAGTTACTGCTAAATATATATATATATATATATATATATATATATATATATATATATATAGAGCTTTTCTATGCGAAAAAAGGAAATGTTCTGTGAAGCAAATATATAATATATTGGCCACGTTTTTCTTACTTTGCGTTACTTTACTTGAAACTAAGCCATGCATTATTCAGCATACAAGCCAATAGGCACTGATCCAGGCTATATAAATAAAAGCTGAATTAGAGGCAACAGACATTCTTATCATAACTACTCAAGATATAACTGTTTTTCCATATATAGTTGCAGTGCGAAGTCGATCCAAAAAAATTATTTTGTGAGGGCTTTGTTTAATGTATCTAACCATAATTGTTAAAAAGGTTATAATTGTTTTTTATACGATTTTATATTTTGAAGCACAATTATATCGTTATTAATGTTTTAAAACACATATTTTTTTAAAATATAAAATTAATCTATTATTAACCATTAATCTATCATTCGATTATGCAAATGAGTATTACCGATAAAATCAATGTTAATATCAATAACAAATAAATTAATGAGTATATTTTGTCATTTCTTATCTCAAATATTTTTAATTATAAAATTACAATTTTTTTTCTTAATAGCTCAATACCAAAGTAATAGGATAAAATTTTGTAAAATAAAAAAATTATTTATATTAATATAATTTTTTTTCTTATTTGGACCAACGAGGGCTTGAGCACCCATTGGTCCCAGGTGGTTCCGCCCCTAATAGTTGTTAATGATGAAGATCGCCATGGCTATGCTTTTGCTCCTTCTCTCTGTGTTGTCGTCAAAATCCTTTGCTATGAGTGAAATGCCTAACAAATTGAACCAGAGAAGTTATTGTTTAAATTTCATTGTTATAATATAAATAAATGTTTTGGGGTAAGAAGAGTAGTTGTGCCAATGTGTACGTGAAGCAAATGTTGCCAACGTTTATGCATGCATTGTTTATTTCAAGAAAAAAATGATGCATATTATTTAATTTAATTACCCTAAGAGGCCCGATGGAGCCTTTTTAAAGAGTATTTTGCCATTACGAAATTATTAATAAATTTATTAAAATAAATATTTATCATTTAATTATATTTTATATTTAAATAATAACTAGAAGAAAGTTGAATATCATTTTCGTTTAAATGATCAAATTTTTGGTTAAGGCATTCCTCAAAGTTCGAGCGAACTTTAAGGGCAAACCTTACTGATAGCATTTCGATGGGAAGATTTGGTCAGAAGAATAAATTTTTTTTTTCCATGATTATCACTATAAGAAAGCTATCATTATTGTTAATTCTAAAACATCATTCGCAACAACGTTCAAAGATGAAGAGTTTCTTGATATTTCTTTTCCTTCTCTTTCCTGCTGACGCTTTCCGTCCAACCCTTCTTCTAGGCAACTTAATAGAGAGAACTTGCAGGCAAACACCATTTTACGATCTCTGCATTTGGTCTCTGAAATCGAATCCTGAAAGCCGCGATGCAGACGTGAAGAAACTAGCTCTGATCATGGTGGATTCACTCAAAACTAAAGCAACTGAAACTCTTGATTTTATAGATGAGTTACTCCAGGATGGGCTTGCACTTGATCCTGCAATGCAGAAGGCTTTAACATCTTGCGCTGAACGCTATAACGTGATTATAAGAGGAGATGTGCCTGAAATCATTGAAGCTCTCAAGACAGGTAACTATAAATTCGCTGAGAAAGGCACAAATGATGCAGCTATAGAGGCGAATTCTTGTGAAATGGAATTTCCTGACGAATCACCGCTAACTGATATGAATAAACTGGTGCATGATGTGTCTGTTGTTGCTACATCCATTGTAAAAATAATACTTAAAAGGTGAGAGAATTTTCCTTTTGATTACAATAATAAATGTAATCAACATTCGAATCTTTTTCTTTTATTGTTATCAATAAACTTTTAATAAACAATTTTGTTGCATTTTTCCATTGCCCATTTTAGTAGGAAGCTCCATAAGCTCACTGTAATGACTTGGGTTTGGGTTCAATTATTTTACATCTCTTCATTTTGGATTAAAAAATTCGGATAATTTGATATAAGATCATTTCGAGTTTAGACATATCAAAGTTCAAATCCAAGACAAAATTGAGTTATTTCGAGTTCATAACATTTCATAATCAAATTAAATTGGATTCAAATTAAAATTAAAATCGGTTTAATTTAAGTTTGAAACAATTATAAATCGATTTCAAAAAAATGACTTTATTTTTGGACGACCAATTAATTTTCTATCGTATAAATACCTCTAGAAATTTTATGAACATAAAATTACCAATATAATTTTTATCTTATTACACACTAACTGGTCATCAAAACTGGTCATAAAAAAATAACATTTAGGGCTCATAAGGGATTATGCTTCGGTAAAGGAACTTTTAGAAGTAAGTGTTTAAAATACTAAAAATTTTATTTTATGAAATTTAAATAAATTTTTAAAAAATATTCAGACATGACATTTAATATAAGAATTTGGTTTATGTAAGAATCTTACAGGAAGGATTCTAAATACACTCAAAAAAAAAAATTTACACCCATTTTCTTAATTTTGAACAGTAAAATATGGAAGAAAATAAGATGTAGAGAGAAAAAAAAAAGTGAGTTTATTTAGAATTTCTCATAGTGCAGATTTCGTCTTAGACATGTCTTTATAAATTGAGTTTTTTATTAGACAATAATAGTTTTAAAATTTATTTCTCAATATATGATGTTTTTAAATTTATTTTTCAAATCATTAAAATTTTTATCATATCATATTTTCTTAATTTTGCATTGAATAAAACAGTTTTCATTGCCTTCAAGATATCTTCCCTCCTCTTTGTTTATTGAAAAATTTATTTGTGTTTTCTTCTTCTCTTTCGTCCTCTTTTTATAATTTTTTTTTTCTTTTAGTAAACTTTGACATTTAATCTTTTTGTGCTAAATAGTAGAAAAAAACAACTTTTTTATAATAAAAAAATCTGATAATATATATTTTTTATCGATGCATTTAAATTCAAATTTTAAACAATAATTCAAAATTAGTCTATTAAAAAAAAGAAAAAAATTAAAAGAAAAAGTAAATTCTATCTATAGTGTAATGCCAAATACGTTTGTAAGAAATACAAACATAACTTCTTGTTTTAATCAAGAGAAAAAAAGGTCAAACACTAATAAATCTAAAAATAAAAATAAAAAATGACATGATTAATTAAGCAAAATTTACAGAGATAAAACTGCTTTTTAATATTTTAAGAATGATTGTACTTTCAAAAAAAAGTTTTTGAATATCAATTCATAGCAATCAAAAATTAAAAATATTAAGTTAGTTAAGAAATTGGGTTTCAACTCTCTAAATTATGAATTTAATTTTTCATTTGATTAATAATGTGTTAGTTTAGATAAGCGATAGGATTAACTTCAGTAAAAATGAAAATAGTAATAAAAAAATTAATTACTGTAGCAGTGTGATTAAAATCAGTGATTAATTATAAGTTTATTCGCAAACATAGTGAATTAATAAATCATTAAAAATTATTAAAATTATTTTAACATAAAATAATATTTTTGTTAATAAAATTAAAAAATACTAAAACAATTTTTATATCAAAAAATATTTTTGTTATTAAATATTTAAAAAATTATTTACATATATTTTTTTATACATAATTAACAATTATTATTAACATATATATATTTATATAATATTTTACATACATAATTTACACACACATATATTCATTTATTTATATTTTAAATAAAAATATAATTAAAAATTTTAAAAAATATATAAAAAATTAAATATGAGTATTTTAATAATTTAAAGGTCCAATGGGTGAGAAATAGTTTCACTGGACTTTCGCTAGAACTAAAGAGGTTTAGTGTGAAAATGGAGTTGCACCACATTAACGAATCAATTACATGATAATAGAATTGTTATTGACTCCAAACTAGTCCAATATACGTCGATGCTAGAGGTTTCAAATTTGGTAGTATCCATAAAAATGAGAGGTATTGTGAGAACCCTGCTGCCCGCCCCTCACCAGGTCACAGGCTTACGGAGAACTCATCACAAACTCGTATTGTCCTCTTTGCAGGCCTCGGCCCACTCAAGGTTTTGCTCCACTGGGGGGGCAAGCCCATCTCCCAGGAGACGCGTCACCCTCGAGGCTCGAACTCGGGTCTTCACCCTTGTTCTTGCACTCTTGTTCTTGCACTCGGGTCTCCGTAAGCCTGTGACCTGGTGAGGGGCGGGCAACAGGGTTCTCACAGGTATGGTCCAATATGACATATGACTCCAAAATTCATGGGTTATGATCTATCAATGTTTACATTTTACTAAAAAAACAAAATATTTATATTAAAAAAGATTTTAAAAATAATGTAAATTTTTTAATTTTCTTAATAAACAATTTTAAAAATTACTTTCAATAAATCAAACAGAGTTTTATATCAAAATGTTAGCTAAGGATTCCTCTAAGAAAGTGTCATAAAATGACTTTCAAATCATTCTCTTTGGCTCCAATCAAGGCCTCCACTAGAAGTATTACATTCATTTGAGACTTTTCTTTCTCACTTTCTAAAGAAAAACCATTTGATAATAGGTTCTCATTGATAAGATCTATAGGAGCAGGGGAAAGATTAATGAGAATGTCGACAACACCCCAACCACTAGCTAAGATGTCCTTTTGAGTAAAGAAGGAGAATAAGTTGTCTTCTCTTCTGGTGCACAGAAGGCTAATCTACTACAACCTCATCAAGATTGAAAAAGATAAGTCTTTAGAGGCTCCATACGATGCATACTCTCAGTTGGGTAGGAATCTTAGATCAATAGAGATTTCAACAATTAGTTAATTAGACTCATATTTGCGAGGTTAACTTGAGAGTTCCCTAAAAAATCTATCTTTTGAAAACATACTGGACGAAATAGGGTACTGACCCATAGAACCCGTAAATCTTGAAAAATGTACTTAATAAAGGAAGTGATGGCATGACGCTATTGATATAGCAAACTAGGGTGCAGCCCACTATTTAAACCCACGAGATAAGATGAAGAATGTTTAGCGATAATTTTCAAAAAGGGAGTCTTGAGAAAGTTAAAAAGGTTCATTGACAAAAAAAAAAAACTCTTATTTATTCTTCCAAAGGGTATATCATGTGAAAAAATAGAGAGCAATTGATGAGAGTCATTTATAGGTAATTGGACCTTGATATGAGTCATCGCTGGGCTTAGAGGGCTTAAAGGTAAACTTAGCCCAAAAGGAAAGAGGGCTTAGGGTGGCTATGAAGACCCACTATGAGATCATTTAAGTAAGGTTCTTAATAGTAATTACATGTTAAACAACTCCTATAAATAAGTCACAGGTATCAACTTTATACTCTAACTCTATTAGTTTATTGAAACTCTATTAAAATTTTGTTTGACTTACTTAAGTATTGGAGTGTCCGCATGTGAGATCTGAGAATTTCAGACATATTTTATTGATGTAATAAGAATTTGAAGTGTAATTTATTGAGCTAAGTAAATTGTAGGAATTATAATTGGAGATTTATGTGTTAAGTGTGTAAAATGAGCATGAAGTATGAGGACAGATCGATCTGGGAGAAGGAGAGATCGATCTGGTGAGTTAAAAACGACAAGGAATGAGAAATTTGAGGAGCAGATCGATCTCCAATGGAAGAGGATCGATCTCCTTATGAATCTGTTTGAGAGAAGATCGATCTCCAATGGAAGAGGATCGATCTCCTTATGAATCTGTTTGAGAGAAGATCGATCTCATGAGGAAGAGATCGATCTCCAAATGATTCTGTTTGGGGAGAAGATTGATCTCCTTAGGAGCAGATCGATCTCATAAAGCCATAAAGAGATCGATCTCACCCCTCGACAGATCGATCTCCTAGGCATAAAATTGCCCAGATCGTCCCAAATTTCAAACGCAGATCGATCTCATCAAGAGGCAGATCGATCTCCTACCTCCAGTCTATATAAGGAACCCGTGTTTTCTCTGCAATTTCACTTTCTCTCTCTTCCAAAACTCATTTCCACCGAAAACCTAGTTTCTCACTCCTCCAAATCACCCACTTCCGGCCGAATCAGCTGTTGTGGTAAGAAGGAAAGTTGTTCCTCATCAAAGGGAGAACAACATACTTGGAAATTGAAGGACGAATCGGATCGAGGCGTGAGTTGTGCGTCTCACAAGCTTTGGGTAATTTCTAAACCTCGATCTTGATATTTGAGCTGATTTTGATGTTATTGGTGGTTGTAATTGTGTTGAAATAGTTGAGAAATGGTTAGGGATTGATGAATTTCAATGTGGATAGAGTGATAATGATATTTAGCGATTTTGGTAATTTTAGGAATTTTGAGCTATAAATGAAAATATAGACAATGTGGAGAATTAGCCTAGATAATTAGCATGAGGAATGTAGGACATTGAGATATTGTGAATGAGGTTGTAGTTTAGGGTTGAGTTACGAGAAATCAAGAGATTTGAGGTGTTATGAGCAATTATGCTCGATTTTGAGAATTGAGGGTTATGAGATAATTGAGTATTGATGTTTTAACATCGTTTGGACAGCTCGGGAGTTCCAGAGTGGAATGCGAGGCTAGTCCGTGATACGGGGGAAACAATTGCACTATACGAGGTGCAAAGAGGTAAGGGAAATCTAAACCATTTGTGTATGTGAATTGCAAACTGTTTTAGCATGATTTGTGGTTTATAAAACAAGCATGTTGAGTATTTTGTGTTGAGATTAAATTGCACACGATTTTATAGCCGGTTGGAGCCCAATGTTTTATGAGTTTATAACTGGGCTCTACGTTAAGGCAATATTATGATTTGAGATATGTGTGCGTGTGCTTTGCCGGTTGGGACTCGATTTTATTACGTTTTGTGTTGAGTACAAAACGATTTCAAATGAGTTTTATGAGAGAAAACCATTACGAGTTCTACGTGAAGGCAAACCTGTCTTATGTGATAAGACTTGGGTGTGTAGTTGTGAGTACACACCGGGCATTGCTCTGGTAGCATGTAAGCCCGAATTCTTCTCCGTTCTGGTAACGTGAGAATAACCTATTCTGTGGCTGTGCCACGTTGAGAAACCCCATTGGTGGCTGTGCCACGTTGAGAAACCCCATTGGTGGCTGTGCCACGCCATTGGTGGCTGTGCCACGTTGAGAAACCCCATTGGTGGCTGTGCTACGCCATTGGTGGCTGTGCCACGTTGAGAAACCCCATTGGTGGCTGTGCCACGTTATACCCCATTGGTGGCTGTGCCACGTTGAGAAACCCCATTGGTGGCTGTGCCACGTTATACCCCAATTGGTGGCTGCGCCACGTTGAGAAACCCTATTCTGTGGCTATGCCACGCGAGAAATTAAATCAGTGGCTTTGCCACGTGTGTTTTGTGGCTATGCCACGTGAGAAATTAAATCAGTGGCTATGCCACGCGTGTTTAGTGGCTGTGCCACGTGCATTATTTTTATTGTGATTTTATCACGTATTTGAGAAAGCGTTTATCGCGTTGTTTTCATATGCTTTGTTAATGCTCTAGAGTGAGCCTTTTACTTCGTGTTTTCACATGACATGACACATGAGAGTGTCGTTTTGAGTATTTTCATGCTATGGTTTTCAAATGAGTTTCACATACAAATAAACCTTTTGTGATGTGTATTTTGGTTTATGAAATGAGTTCCTTACCCCCTTTACTGAGCGATTTAGAAGCTCACCCTTTTTTTCTTTCCCCCCAGAGTTCTTCAAGTGAATAAGGACTTCCCTGCGACGTACGGAGTAGTGGCTAGTGGAGGATTCGAGCTCCAGGCTATATATTTTGTACTTTGAGGTATATTTATCTTTTCATGTACCCAGACTATTATTGTAATTGCAGACACTTGATGTATAACATTGTATGGGATGTATTAGGATTAATTAAATTGAGATGGATTAATGTATTTGATATGATATATAAATTCTAGTGAGGAGATCCTGAGGCATAATAATTATGATGATGTATGACATTGCACAGGAATGCACCTTTCATTGTGAATCATTGAGTAAAAAGTTTTAAATTAGCCCTATTTTTCGCATTTTCGGGGCGTGACACCGCACAAGAATCTATTTGATCATTTTCCTTATTGCAGAGTTCTTAGTAACAGACTAGCGTGAAAATCAAGGTTACTACGACAACATAAATTCATTGTTGTAAACAGACAACAACATATTTATAATTATTAAAATATTTTCTAACTCTTCTTTATTTTAATTTTGTGCATAATTAAAATTTTTAAATTGTTAATTTGAAAAACGATAATCTTAAAAACAATTGAATAAATAAAAAAATAAAAACAATTATTTAGAGAATAGAACATAATAGTTCATTTGGATAATTAAATAATACAAATAAAAATTTAATGAAATATATTTTTGAATTTAAATAATTAAAAATTGAGAAAACATAGATATGTTATTTATTGATTATTATATTTTTTCTAATAAGATTCAAAATAGAAAGAGTTGTATAAATATATTTTTCATTAAAATAAAATTTTACTTAACTTATATATGAAAATAATAATTAATCCCTCGTGTAGTTAGGACACACAAGTTTTTTTGCAGAAGATTTTCATTGATTAAAAAAATAAATTTTTATCTAAGTTTTAGAAGTTTAAACCTAATTCAATTTAATCTATTAGTATTAAAAATAAATATTTAACTTCAAATATCTTAAACGCTATTAAAAAATATTTAATAGAAAATGCACAATTACAAAATTATCTAATTTTAAACTTTTCAATCAAAATATTTTTTCATTTTTTTATGTTTCCTTTATTTCCGTGATTTTTCATTCTTTTAACAATTTTTACTCTTCTTCCGTATTAGCATTCAATTTGAGAGTTTCTTCTCAAAATTATTAATTTTTAAAAAGTAAAATTATGCTTAATTTAAATTTTAATAACCCCAATCAATGCTTTAAAATTTTCAGATTTTAAATTATTTTAATTTTGAATAGTTTTAAATATAAATTATTTTGTATTATATCATTTTAACTTAAGTTATTTTTTTATTAAATCAATTAAAATGAATTCGAATGAATTTTTTTAACCTACATCAATTTTGAGCTTTCTACTCCACCTGACTTGTAATAACCTAATATACAAAAAATAAAATTTTTCATTAATCTTATAAATTTCATAGGACAAGCAAGTATTAACACAATATTCTTTAAATAAATATTTATATTATAAATAATAAATAATAAACAAATCACAAATAAATTAGAAAAAAAAACAAACCTTTAAAATCCAATAGCTCTTCAACATTCTTTTTTCATCTTCATTTGATTTTTAATATTTAAAATATTTTAAACTGTTCAATAATAAATAATCTCAAATTTAAATTTTTAACCTTTACTTAACAATTGATTAATAGAAAAATTTACTTAGCTTATAAAATAAAAAATTTTAAAATATACTAATGAATTAAAATTGAATAAGACTCGAATTTCAAAGATTTACATAAAATTTACCCAAAATTCAACTATATAATAATAACAAAATAATAATAGATATTATTTTTATTATAATATCGTAAAGATTCAAATTACAGAAAATTAAACAATTATTAAATGAGAGGCTATTAATGGTCATCCACAAAGCGGGCTATATTTAAATTTAAACATGCTTACTGCCGAGACAAAGAGGTCTCCAGTTTCCACCATCCCCACACCAAAAAGTTTTTCAGCGTATGGGCATAGAGCAAGAAAAGCAAACATAAACCAGGGTAAGAGTGGTTGTCATTGATATTAACTGGCTTTGTTGTGGTACATAAATTTATCAATGTATTTGCCAGAAATTCAGGACTGGAGATAGATAAAAGAAAAACACAGTGATGGTATAAAGGAAGGGGATCCTGGAGAGCCCCTAGGAAGAGATGTGCTCCCATTGAACCGCCATTGACGTGTGGATCAACACCTTGGCAGGGATTTGCAAATGTACCTGACATATGATAGCCGTAGCTAAACATAAACAACTAACGTCCCTTTGTTCACCAAATGAAAATAAACTGAGAAAATATGGATCAATGTTTCTCATGCGATACCTTTACAATAAAAACTTCATAGGATCATATGCCACTGATGCATTTGCGAATCTGAATTTGTTCCTAATCGCATTCCAATTGTCATTTTTGTTGTTTCTCGGCAGCCTGTTCAAAAAATTTAAACGTACGGCACCAAAAAAAAAGCAGAGAAAGCAATGCGGATTGTTAAATAAAACATTGGTGTAAATTCCAATTACATGTATATCAGAAAAACTAAAATGCTACTATTACAAAAGTACCAAAAAAAATCAATTAACAAGATATAACAGATTCCAAGAATACTAATCCTTTGCAGGTGCAACTCAAAAATACATCTTGATCATGTGGAACAGCAAGATCACCCAATTCCTACCCATACAAGATTTAAAAAAGCCTGTAGGCATAGCCTTCTTCCCCATTCTATGATATCTATAACAATAGGTGAAAATAGTTAGTTTCTCTCACAACACTTCCATAAGAAAATTACATCAGCTATCCTTAAATTCTCCATGCTGCTATTTCAGTTACTATGGAATCCTTTATAAGTCGCCCAAAAGTCAAATGATACAGAAAACTACATAGAAAGTTGCTAAATACAAATTCCTTGCCTGATAAAACTATATATCAACGCACCGGAACATCAAGAGTACCATTCTCACTCAACATTGGCAAACATCAAGTTACTGATTCACTATTTAGGCAAAACAGATGTTCCAAATATGCATGTGCACCGAAAGTATAGACTAATTATACGTGGAAAATGGATTGCTAGATTAAGAAATCAATCTCTAATCTCCTAAAAACACAGATTGAAACGAAATATATGGCAGCAAGGTCATACCTTTTTCAGTTTCTGCAAAACAGCATCTTCAAAAGCTTGGTAACCAGCCCCAACCAAATTACTGAAACAATCAATTTCCTCGGCCTTCTGGGGAGCTGGAAACTCGGCAGCAACGGCTGGTTTAAGAGGCACAACTAGCAATGGATTGGATAGACTCTCACTAACACTTCCTGTAGCAGCAACCTACAAAACCAAAAAAATAATTAAAAAAAGGTTCAGAAAACATAGAAAAAAAATGATAAAATCATAAAAGAACATACTTACAGCTGCCTTCTTAGTAGTCATGACAACAAGAGCAGATCCTTTTTTCTTGGAATTTTTCACTACAACATCCTCAACTTCCCCAAACCTGGAAAACAGTTCCCTTAACTTCTGTGCCGTATAGTCCTCCCCAATTTTCTCCCAAGAAACCTTCAAAACCTTCTCTTTGTCCAAGCCCACACCAGCCCCGCCTCCGTTATTCCCTTCTCTCCCCACCTTCTCTTGATTCAAGCCAGAACCCGAGCCTGTCCCCATACTGGCTCCTTTATTCGCGTGCATTGCACGTATCCTTGCAATCTCCTCCTTCAATTTCCTCGCAATTCTCTCCTGTTCCTCTTTAGCCTTCACACTGGGATCCGAAGCAAACGATGCTCGCTCTCTTTCCTCCAAATCCGATGTCATTTTCCGTCGCTTCGAGTCTTGCTGAGCAAAACGGCGTTGCTGATCACGTTTAACGCCGAGCAGATCATCGAAGAGCTTTCGGGCTTTTTCGTCGATGAGAATTTCGTAGGAAGATTTGAGCTTTATGAAGTTTTCATGGGCGTTTGGATCGTCTTTGCGTTTATCGGGGTGAAGATCGCGGGCTTTTTCTCTGTAAGCTTTGGTGATTTCTTGTGGGGTTAAATTGGCTCCTTCCTCGCCGGAAAGTAAGCCCAGGACGCTGTAATGGTCAACGTCCATGGCGACTCTAATTCCAACGAAACCAAATCAATGATTTCAAGTAAATTGAGAAAATTTGAAGAGAATTAAATTGAAGTCGGTTAAGGGTTTAAGTTTAGAGGGGGTAGCCATTCCTGAAGAGATATTTTGAAGTTCTAATTTTTATTTTTTCATTTCAGGGAAAATAGAGATCGGGCTGAACTGGGGCTAGTCGTGGGCTGAATGTGAACTTGAGTTCGTAAAGCCCAAATTTCTTCAACTTAAAGCGAGGCGAAGGCAAGAGGCAAGCACCGACTTTAACTCTTTTCTCTCGGGACTTGCCTGCTCTCTGTTTCATGGGATAGAAACGATGTCCAAATCTTTGTTCTTTCAGATTTTTAATAGGATTCACGAGCATTGAACAGCGTTTATAGTTTGGTTTGTCTTCTCAGATTTGAGTTTGATCTACTATTGTCTGTATTTGCAAAGGGGCACCAACCATTGTCTCCAACACTCCAAACCGTAAGAAATTTCTTACTTTTATCTCTTATTTCCATTCCGATAATTTTTTTTGATCTATGATTTTCTCAGACATGGGTATGTAATGTTTTTGTTACGTAAAATTGCCAATCAAAAATCTTTTCTTTTTTTTGTTTTATGCTTCTTGAATCCTTATTTGTGATGCATTTCGTTAAAGTTTCGATTTTTATTTGGATTCAACACAGGGTTAGTTGATTAGTAACTTTCCATGTTTATTTTCTATATTTTTGTAGAGCTTTTTGAAGTTTTTGATCCGTGATGAGGTGAAAGTGGGCTAACAATGGAGAGTGAGCTCCAACGGTCTGTTTCTTTTCGGTTAAGCCGTAGAGGAGACCGTAATAATATACGCCCATTTGCTAAAGGTAAGTAGAATCTAATTTTTTTTTTTCACATCCCTCGATGCATTGAAAAATTGGGTTATGAATGATTATCTAATTGTATAAATATATCTTTGTATTCTTTAAAATGGAAGGTAATTTGTATATGTTACCTGCTTCATTTATGGATTATGGTATTTGGATTGCTTGACGAGATGTGGTTTTGCGGACTTTGATTGTTTTGATGCAGATGATGGAGGTGGTTTATTTTCTTCAGTGAGGTTGTCACAAGATAATCCAATGAAGGTTGTGTGGAAACAAGGCTTTGTTCGATTGGTTCTTGTAGCAGGCATTCTATGGATGTTACTTATTCTTATTGTATTATTATTTCACATTTGGTCTTGCCAATCTTCATTTTCTTTCTTTTCAGGTACATTTGGTACTTTTTTTATCTATGTCTACTTTGTTATATCTGTGCGTCGGCCTTCATTTGGATTTAGTTTTTCAGCCTTTCTAGCCTCTTTTTGTTTCTGGAAAAATATGAGTTAGGAGAATAAACTCAGAGCTTTTATCTTTCTTTTCTACTATTCTGATTCTAAAATTTGAACAGATACTGATCTAGATCCCTAGGAGCTTAATGAGTGAACTAGGGCCAGGTTGGTGGCTTTGTGTTGGGTCCTAAAACCTGAAAGATCTTAAGGTCCTTCTGTGTGCTGAAATTTTTTTTTCTAGATCGATCATTTTAGAGTAGACTGAAATTTATGTTTCATCATTGGCCTGTAGTGCACTTATACTGCTTCAAGAATGATATCCCTTCACCGTCTATGCTAAGACATGGTTTGGTTTGGTGCCATCTTCTGTATTTGTTAATTAATTGATTAGATAAATACTGGGAAAAAGATCAGTGGGGTTCTTTTCTGTATTATGGAGGTTTCTAAACAATTTAGAAGTTGCTTTTGCTTCCTGTTTCTGTGTGCTCTCCTAATTCTTATGTAGTCAAGGTTTATCATTTATTAAGGTTACATCCATGCTTCTTAGTGGAATTGTCCTTTGGAATCTGAAATTTTTGGTTCGGAAATTGTAACCATGTTTTGTCATTGGTTTGAGATGATATATTGTTCCCTCCGCATGCAGCTATTTGTAACAAAGAGGGCAAGGTGTTTATCGCAATGGACTTGCTTGGATTGGCTCCAAAAGCAGAACATCGTAAGATCATGCTGACTTTTCTTTTTCAAAATGCCGATCTCTCTGCTTTTATATGAGTGATATTGATTGTAATTTGTCTAATAGGTTGTCCAATTCCAGTAGCTGATGATCCTGAGAAAATAGTTATTCCAGAGGGAAGAACACCAGATGTAATTGTTAATGATCTAACGTATATTGAGGATGAGGATCTGGTTAACAATGGATCTCAGTCCTTCCCATTATTTGGAGGTAATCAAAGTTGGTTGCAAAGAGAAGAGAGTTTTAAATTGAAGCCAAGTATGAAGGTAAAACTTATTTTATTTCCTTATAGTCCCCTGCTCTTATTCGTTTTAGGTATCAAAACTAAGGTATATAATATTCTGGGCCTTGGGGATAGAAAAGGTTTTTTCCTGTATTTAGTTGTTAGGTTTAATATATTTGGGGATTAAAATTTTCTCACTTTTGCTTCTGCTCTCACATTTCTTACCTCTTTTAGATGGCTGAAAATAAAATTAAGTAATTTAATTATGTCTTGAATTTTGCCCATTAGGTGCACTGTGGATTTCTGCAAAATGGCGGTGCTGACATGAATCCTGTGGACATCGAATATGTCAAGAAATGTAGATTTGTGGTTGCATCTGGGATTTTTGATGGATATGATGTACCTCATCAGCCATCAAATATAAGTATTCGTTCTAAGAAGCTTTTCTGTTTTCTGATGGTTGTTGATGAAGTATCTCTCAAATTTATTAAAAAAAATGTGACCATCAGGAAGGATAATGATAAGGGGATGTGGGTGGGCATATGGCGTCTTATCCCATTGAAGCATCCACCTTATGATGAGCCCAGAAGGAATGGGAAGGTTCCCAAGATTTTAACCCACAGGTTATTCCCTCAAGCACAGTACAGCATTTGGATTGATGGTAAAATGGAGCTGATAGTTGATCCATTGCTTATTCTTGAAAGGTAAATCCATATGTTATTGAATTGTTAGAAGTTTGTTTTTGCCATATTTTTTCCCCTTTGATGAATGAGAGGAAAGACGATCACTTTTGATTTATTAAAGCATGCATCATGAACATGATATTTATTAATTACGTTTATTCTCATGTTACCGAATTATTAAGAACTTTGCTGTTTAAATATTTTTTTCCCTGTGAATGAATGAGAGGAAATACAAGTATTTTAGATTTATTAAAGCATGCATCATGGACATTTGAGATAATATAAGTTTTACCTGTTTGAAGGCAAATATCTGACCCAGACCTTCCCGGTTGGGACTTATTGATTTTTTTTTTTTCCCTAGCCATATGAAGTTTGAATGATTGTCTCGATGTCAAAACAAGTGGATTATATGAATTGTTTTCCATGGCAGATATTTATGGCGTGATAAGCATACTTATGCTATTGCTCAGCATAAACATCATAGGAGTATATATGAGGAGGCCGATGCAAACAAGCGGAGAAAGCGATATGCTAGACCTCTTATCGATCTGCACATGAAGATATATTACTATGAGGGAATGGAGCCATGGAGTTTGAAGAAAAGTACTGTTAGCGGTATGAAGGGAGAAAAGTATTTATATATATTCTCGTATGAAACATAGAAGTATTGCCTCATTTTAAGAGTAACGAAGTGCATGCCCTATTTAGTGGATAAAGGATGCATAATATTGTTGTTATAGTTCTGTTCATGCAATTAATATTTCATGGTGCTAAACACTAAAACCACATGCAGATGTGCCTGAGGGAGCCGTAATTATAAGGGAACATACCGCACTGAATAACTTGTTTAACTGCTTGTGGTTCAATGAGGTCAATCTCTTCACACCAAGAGACCAGCTGAGCTTTGGCTATGTTGTATACAGGTTAAGGGGCCTGTTTAAGTTCTTCATGTTTCGAAATTGTGAGTACAATTCACTTTTTATCTTGCACCCGCATACTCGGGAGCATTCTTCTAAAGTAGAGTGGGTGAAAAGTTTGAGTGAGTTCAAGGGAAGTGGTAGTAGCATGAAAGAGAGTAGAGGTGGATTTGGCTTGTGGACTCCCTATCCTAAGAACCTTGATTCAGTTGTCCTGCCGCCAGTGGTAAGAACATCGAAAGCGGGTTGATGTTCTTGATCATCTTTTGAACTTGAAATGATTATTGAATGATTTCTTCTATCGATCCATCCCGGCTTCATTGAACACAAATACCCTTGTACACTTGTATAATACATTGAAGAGAAAGGAAATTGTTTCCTGAACATGATTTCATATTGAAATTTAGTAACAATTATTTCTAGCCTTGCATAATCTCCATATTCATAGGTGCTTTCTTCTGAATGGATGTGTGAATTTCAATACACTATTTGTATTAGATTTATTGAAGAAAATAACCAGACAAAGGCACTTGACTGATAGTCTCGTTAAGTCTTCTATTTAAGATGCGAAGAGCTTCAATGTGAGGCTCATCTTCCTCGACAGGAATCACTTTGGCAAAGCTCCCCTCTTCAAGATAATCTACCACTCTGTTTGCAGCTTCAAGTCCCGTAACATAAGATTTCTCCTGTTAAGCAGGGAAATATAAAAAAACATGTTTAAACCAATTATATGATGTTATTAAAATCTCCTATGAAATGTAATTTGAGATCGGTAAAGCAACCTGTGACCAAGAACCATGTCTTGTTATAATCCAGTCTCCAGCCATAAACAAGTTAGGGAAAGATGTAGATCCGCGCATCATGTACTTATATGAACCTTTTCAAGAAGCAAGAAAACACAGAATTGATTCTCAACTTAGTCCAGAAGTACATGGAGTAGAATGCTGTAGAAGGTCTGAAAATGGTGTATCTCAATTCAGTTCTAGTTGATTCATGGTTCTTCTAGCAAGTATTCCTAAATTTTAGTGGATGCTTGATACATTTAGCAAGATTAACGTGTAACCTACAAAATTATAAATTCTTTTGGCAGAACATATCACCTTGTTCCCTTCATACACACATTGTCTTGTTTGAAACTAACAAAATCTGTCTTTGGGTTCTTTAGATTTCCTGATCAATGGGAGGCTGTTAGGAGCTAACCTGGAAAGAAATGAGTCAGTCTTTTTGGAAACCTTCCGATCTCTTTGTCCACCACACTAGCAATCTCAAGGTCCTTTATGCACCTTGAAAGATATGAGATAGCTTTCTCAATCACAAGCTCATCCTTCAAAGGCATCAACGCATTGGCATGATACTACATGGCAAGATAAAGTAGACAAGAAGCAAATTTTCAAAATTCTTTCCTTACAATGACAAAAGTTAATCCCTATTTCAATTGAATACTTACAAAATCAGCTTCTAATACGGTTGTTGGATTGTCTTTATGCTCGTCATGAATTGCGTTCAAGTCAAAGAAGGTCCACCCAAATAAATCATCAAATCCAGCACAAGCATTGCTTGGATTTGGGATGGCAACCTGGTAAATTCAATATATAACATCTGCTATAACACCATGTCAAAGCAAAGTCTAGATGTAGCATGAGTAGCATGATTCTTCATAGCACTGTTAAGTTGTTTTAGATACCACTGTGATACAATGACCAACAACATGCTTTTTGCAGCAAGGCCTTGCGATGACAAATTGAAGGACCATAGGTTAGCTATCTTTAGATTCTTTGCGTGTTGTGAGATCTAGTATCACTCTTATGCAACCAATTTTATGCAATTAGATGATGAACAAAGGTGGGAAAAAAGATAGAGAATAAAGAGAGAGATCCATGCATGCACCTTCCTATCCAGCTGCAGCTTGACAGTAACCACATCAATACCAGCCAAGTTCAATACTTTCAGAAACTCTTCCCTTGTAAATAATGCTGCACTAAACAGGACTCAACTGCCAGTTAGACAGAATAGCAGAAAACGAAGGTTTAGAGAAAAACCTAATTTTTTAATACAAAAGCCTGGATGACCAACTGGTTAAGACAGAAAGTTAAAAATTAGGACATTGAGCTTGTGTTCAACTTGATTGAAAAGTTAAATTAAAGTCAAACTAGAAGCACTGAGTTTCTAATTTATAGAATATATTACAGGAAAATGAATCCTATGCAAGGAAAGTCCAGAATAGCAAACCTTTCCTTGATGGTTTCTTTAAGTGTTGCAATCCCAACAGCCAAGATAACAGCATCAGCACTGTAGGTCTCTTTGCCACAAACTACCTCTGTAATGCCGCCTGTTTCGTCATTGAAGATGAAATCTGTCACCTTTTTATCCTCCAGCATTTCACAACCTTTAGACTTCAAAGACTCCATCCATGGCTCAAAAATCTTTTCCTTAGTGGTCCCATGGCAAAATACTACATCAAAATGTTTCTGTACCATCCATAAGTTAAAACTTTTGAATAGTCAAATTGAGTAAAGAGCAGATAAAAGATCAGAATGAAAGTGGAAAAGGAAGGGAGGGATTTAAATAGGGCCTGAGACTTGACATAAATTAGAATAAAAAAGTATGAATCTCAAGAAAGATCAGGATTCTTTTCAACTGCATGTGATAGGCATGGGAGTTTTGCTGAAAATAGTGTGCTAAATGAGGCACAGAGATAGAAGCCAGTCTCAAATGAGAATGGTGATATTTGGCTGACCTAGCTTAAGGGTCCAGCAATATTATACAAATTACTAATTATCAAATTAGAGGAAGCCTCATCTGTAACTGTTTTTGTTAGATTTCTTTCACCAATAGTGAGGTTAAAAACACATTTGACATAGTAATTGAATCCTTTTGCAGAGGTTCAAAACAATTCTAGAGAGGAATTAAAACAATCAAACCTGGTGGGCAAGAATATTATAATATAGCACTCCCAGAGTTGCTGCAGCACTACATTGCTCTGCAGGAGCAAACAAACCAACTTGAAGTAATGGACCAAAAACATCCCGATAGAGCCTCTCCGAGCATCCAAACTGTTTAAAAAGCTCCCTCGCAGTAACTACCAGTTAAACCTCTGGATAAGCCACTTGAAAAGTTTGTCTTTGATTCATTCAATAGAGGTAACAACTAATCATTCAAAGCTCGATTCTAGTACAGTAAGGGAATCCTTACTTGAATCATATTTTTTCCAGGCAACATCAGTGTTGTCAAAGTCAATTACTGCAAACAGAAAGAACAGCTGAGCTGATGACGGGAAATAAATGTAAAGCAAAGAAAGATTGCCATAAAGGTTTATTTAAAACTTCCAGGTACGAATACAATCCCAAACACAAAAAATTAATCAGCCTAGTATTTAGTGCAAAAGCAGAATTTTGTCATTAGCAAAACAGTTGGAAAAGCACCATTACTTTTTTGAAAGACAATGAACCATACTACTTGCCTGCAGCCATCAGAGGAAGTGATGTTAATCTATCCACCAAAGGAAGTCGGAGAAACTGCAAATAATGGTACAATTTACAAATGTCAACAAATACATATTGACTTCACAGACTGACAAATAAAACATGAAGATGAAATTAAGAACATACTTGAGTATAGTATAAGGTTCCCAATGGGGTTGGCAATTGAGGGAGTTCCTGGTATACTGGAAATTCAACCTGCAGAATGATCCTGAATCTGTTTAGACAACCAAAAGCAACTTTATAGGAGCTTCATAATTTTTATCTTTCCAACAAGGCTTTTCCATTATTGAAAAATATCTTTCTTTAATGAGTTTTTACTATTCTTCTAACAATGATGAGAAAATTATCACTCTATTAGGAAGCGCAGTTCCTAACAGATAACAGAAATTATTGAAGGATGCAATTATAACAACTCTTAAATTAGTTGGAATGACTTGTTTGTTAAGTAATGAAACTGACAGAGCAAACTAACAGTAAATACCTCTAATCCTTCTTCCGAATACTGTGCAGATCTTGTCCAGCTAGTGAAGGGCTTGATACCCAACTCATCGACAAGGCTAAATATATTTTTATAGGGATACCAAAAGCCTAACCCAAGAAACAAAAGTAAAGAAAGGTCCAAACAGGAGATCAGGCTTCAACCTTCAATTAAAGAATCTAATAAACTAATTATTATTGAGGAGCATCATAAATCATACTACTGCACATTATAGAATTAATCTAAGGAAAGTATTTTGATCAGATGCTATTCATCCTATACCAGCTTGTGCCTCAAACTTGGCCACAATATAGCCCTGGATTATGGGATTCATGTGAAACAATGTTCACAGAAATAAGCTCAGCATCAACTTTCATTTGCAGCCACTCTTATCAATGGAAAGGCTGTGCCTTTTGCGTTAACCTACTGGTTTTCACCTGGCAATAGCAGTTTATCTCCGAATAAAGTAACTAGAATATGGATTTCCGACATTTGCTTACATTCTATGATTTGTTCATGGCAGAAGACGACCAAAACAAAAGTTGATTTTAGAATAATTTACCTTGGATACCGACATTATCTGGACTGCCAAAACCATCGCCACCATCAAGAACAGTAACATCAAATCCCTGAAACAAAATCCCAACAACTCATTTCAACTCAACCGAAAGTTCTACAAATAAAGACAAGACAAAACTCCCCCTATAAGCAATACAGTAAAAAACCTGATTGCAGAGATGGTGAGCAGCACCAAGACCTGCCCAACCGGAGCCAACTACAACAACTTTCTTCTTCTTGTCGCTGTTTTTATTGTGGTTGTCTCCTCCATTAGCATGGGCTCGAACAGAATCAGCTCTACAGAAAAACCCAACTCTCTTACTATACCTGTTTGATACAGACGGGGTCAGCGTGAACCATTTACTCATAGCCAACATGTTTTGTCGATGTTTTTCCTCTATAGCTTAACGAATAACGCCCTCCAACTGCCAGACTACCCTGCTCCAGATGACTTTTCCTTCTTCTCTCTTGTTTGGTTGAGTGACTCTCCTGAAAACTGAGACGTACACATAGTTCTTAACTCTATCGGCCACAAATTTTAGTTTTTTCTGTGGTTTTAGCGTTTTTCTTCTTCCCTTTTTGTTTTTGCCTGGCTACTGTAGATTTTTTCCACTCCCATTTCTTGCTTACACGCTATTGTGAATAGGGAACTTTTTTTGGGCTATAACTTCCCATTTTTTGAGTATAAATTAAAATTTATTTAATTAAATTGAATATATTTATTTTTTAAAATTAAATCTAAATTTAAATTTTTCAAAAAATAAATAAATTAAAATTTAATTCAAATTGACTTATGAATTTAATTAATGTTTTAATATATTATTATATTTTTATAATATATAATTAAAATAATGATAAATTAAATCAAATTTTAAACATTAAACTCAATCAAATTATTTAAATTTAAAGTATAAATTCAAATTAAATTTTGAATTATAATAAATAAACTCAACCAAAATAATTCCTTTCTAAATTGAATCGAATTGGTATGGGATATTATTAATCTTTGTCTGCTCAACTCTGAGGATACTTGTCTGCATAAGTACGAGTTTATTTAGTCAGACAATCAGACGGTCGGCCATTTCCCATCCAAAGAAAACATACCCCAAGTACAAGCTCTTATGTCCGATTAAATTCACCTCACATTCTTGGCCAGAACATATAGAAAAACAGGAAAAAAATCTGAGCTTTCTTTTTTTGTTCCAAAATGGCTACAGCCACACTCGCCGTCCGGCCTAACCGTCTAACTCCCGGCTCTCCTATACCCAGACCGCCTGTCTACCTCCCTAACCAACCCCATCCTTCTTTAAAACCTACCAAATCGGAGCCGCGGAGAGCCGCTATAATCGTCCACTCACGGCGAACACTAGCCGCTCGAGCCGGTTCTCGAGCTGATGACTCGGCTCCGTTCGAGATGTCTGTTGAGAACGCCCTCAAGCTCCTCGGAGTCTCCGAAAGTGCTTCTTTTGATGATATTCTTCGCGCCAAGAATTCGATTGTTGCCTCTATTAAGGATGACCAGGAAGCTATTGCCCAGGTTGCTTCATTGCCCTTTTTTCTTCAATTTTGAAAATTTTGTGAATTTAAAAGATTTGGGTGATAAATATTGAACCTTTTTTGTGCAAATGTTGATAATTTGCTTCTGGGTGTTGGACTAACTTATTTGAATTATAAATTGTAGTGATTTAAGTAAAATATGAGGTTTTTGGTTGATGAAATTTTGGTTATTAATGAATTCAGGTTAAAAATTTAGAATTTTGGGTCCTGGCCCTGGGTATTGCTCAGGTTTTTTTGAAGTTTCTTGAACTTGTTAGCTTTTGTAATCTGCTGTCTATGATTTTTATATTTTCACATTTGTTTCTGTTTCAAATATGAATTTCAGTTTTTGCTTTGTATCCATTGCCTATATTTGATTTTTGATTGTGTCAATTTCTAATAATTGTTCTTTATGGCATGTGATTTTCCACTTGTTACTGTTCTAAATATTGGGACAGTGCATGGTGGAAATTTCCTATTCTTTAGATTAAACAAGTGCTGTTATATTGTTCAAATGAAGTGGAATTATGATGCTTATGGTGGTTCATCTATCCTTGTTCGCTCTTAACTAAGAAGATCCTCTAGATAAAGACCATCGGATGGTTGGTTTTTTGGATAAGTGTTAACTTACATTTTCTTTGTTATTGTAATTATTTGTGTTTCCAGTTTACAAATTGATTCTTCTAAGATTGCCTACAGTTTTGTTCTCTTAGTACTTTGGATTGTGTTTTAGGTTGAGGCTGCATATGACATGTTGCTTATGCGGAGCTTAACTCAACGCCGAGCTGGAAAAGTTGCAGACAGAAGCATTCGATATGCAGATGTTAAACCTGTTGCCACTCCTGGGGTAGGATCAATGCCTCAATGGGTGCAGACAACTGCGAAGAATTTACCTGTTTCAGTTGAAACACCATCTACAGGTGAATTGGGCATACAAGCTGGAGTATATGGAGCTCTTATGGTTCTGACGTATGTGAATGGAGCTTCTATATCCCCTGGGATTCCTTATGCTGGACCTGACGTTCCTGGGCTTTTATTAGCAAGTAGCTTTGGAGCTTCTTTGTATTTCATGACGAGAAAGAATGTGAAGTTAGGTAATGAGGTTTCTTGCATATAGATTATATTGCTTGCAATATAGTTTAAATTACATGTTACTTTTTTCAAATATGAAAGTCCACCAGTTGCTATTTAGGTTATTTTCCATCTTAATGAAAGAAAAAGAAGGGGTACTTAGAGAGCAGAGTACAAAAATCCTCTGTGGGGAGGGGGGCTGCTTCTTGTTACCGGGTGAAAACATTTTATGTGATGCTGGCATAATTTGTTGCGGTACAGGTCAAATTAATGACTGTTTTAAGTCATTTATTTTTCTTCAGCTGTGTATGTTGGGTATGCTTGTGAAAATTTATTACTGGAAGAATTCTGAGTTACCTTCTGTCATTTATTGATGAAGATTTCTAGTAGTTCCATATTGCTGAAACTGGTTCTGCTTCCCTGTCTAGTGAATTGTTAGATTTTTTGGTTCATTTCTCTTTTTCAGCTAACCTTCTTAATGTTTTTTTTCCTTAAGTAGAAATAAGGCTTTGCTATTATTGAAATCCTCTAAAGCAAAAAGAAGTTTGCCATTGGGATATATGACCCTTTCTGCCAAACCATGCCAATACTTTAGACTGCATACATTTTGCGAATTTCAAATTTGCTTCAGTTTGGACCAAAATATCGTAAGTCATTTCCTTTTTCTCTTCGCAGGTAAAGCTACAATAATAACCATAGGGGGGCTTGTTGCTGGTGCAGTGGTGGGATCAGCTGTTGAAAACTGGCTGCAGGTAGACATAGTCCCATTTCTTGGAATACACTCCCCGGCTACTGTAGTTAGTGAATTTATACTCTTCTCGCAATTCTTGGTCTCTCTGTATCTAAGGTAGGTTGTAATAAGAGGATGTTTCTGTAATTTAAATTGTAAAACCTGTAATTATTCATTTGCATGATCATAACCAAGCTTTTTTAGGATGTGGATCATTGCATGTTGTACAAAACTACGAATAGAAGATAGTGAAACTTCAATCCCTCTGAGAATCTGATAAAAAAAATTTCGGACATGTAAGTTTTCTTCTGTTTGATGACTGACATGCATTCCACAAAAAAGGTTGTTGCTTTTCTATTCACTAGCTATTGGCTAATGCTTCATAGCAATGAGCCCACTTCTTATTGTATCAATGCATTTCTGGTATTATGGTAGATGGTGAGACAGTGAAATGAAAACCGAAATACAACTGTACCAAACAAAGTGGATAGTTAAATGATAAAGACAATTCTTGACTTGTGTGTCTGGAATGCCTCAAGGAAACCTGTTTCGTGTCTTGGAGTTCTGCTACCGCCTGAGCAATCTCAAATAACACTTCTCCAATGGCAGTGTCCATGGAGTAGTAACTAGTAGTACCCTACCCTTTCTGTTACAAGGTACTGTGATGGTCAGAACCAGTACCTTAACATGGTATGAATTCATACCCTTTTATATTGGGAGTCCTTTTCATGCTCCCACAGAAAATGTGAGCGACAAACTCTGTTTATGCTGGCAAATGGCAGTGTCCATGGAGTAGTAACTAGTAGTACCCTACCCTTTCTGTTACAAGGTACTGTGATGGTCAGAACCAGTACCTTAACATGGTATGAATTCATACCCTATTATATTGGGAGTCCTTTTCATGCTCCCACAGAAAATGTGAGCGACAAACTCTGTTTATGCCGGCAAAGCATAAACAATAGAATAGGTCATGTCCTAGTCTTATGATTTGAATTGTCTAAACCTGAATGTTCTTATGGACTAGGCTGCAAGATGCCCTTGCTAGGATGCAAAACTTGACCGAACCTGAGTGTCCTTTGTGTATTAAGATCCAAAATTTTCTGTTGTCTATTAAAATGCAAAACTTGTGGAAAGGTCACAATCGAAGATTCTAATCCTCTCCCTTGGACTTGGTCAGTGGTGCAGAAGAAAGCAAAAGTGATTTCTCGAGAACTACGGCACTCGGGGTTTAGACAGATTGCAAACCATTAGATATAGTGATATTAAACAATTAGCTAGTCATCAGAACGAAAACATAGAAATGCAAATAAATTTGTCTCAGCAAGCTGCTTCGACATGATGTAATGTACAAGTAGACTACAGAAACCATTAACCTCGGATTTTCAGACGTTGTTTGCGTTGTCATTTGCTGCCATTGTCATCAGCCTGGGGGGAGCCTTCTATATACGATATGCTCCCTTCTTTTTCAGCATTTTCACTTCGAGTGACAAGGTCATTGTACATCTTTAGAGAAGCCTTTGAGAATTCAATTAAGGACTCAAAAACAGTTGAAAATCCCGTCTGAAATCCATTTAATGTGATTCTTTGTGTTTCTTGCATGTAATTGTGGTGTTTCTCCCTTTCTACCTCCAGCCTCTTTCTGAACATATCCAACTGATCCTTCTTCTCCGTCAGATACTCGTTCCGCTGTTCCATCTCTGGTTCGGATTTATATTCAGTAAGCCTGGATTCTAGAAACCTGGTTTCTGCCTTGTGGAATGCCATAGTCCTTCGGTCAAGCTCTTTAGCCATACCATCAACTTTCCTCTTCTGTAGCTGTTCCTCCCCTTGTTGAACCCACAGTGCCCTTACATCCTTAGAAAAGCTTTTCAATGAAAAGCTGACTGCTTTATCCGGTAACTCCTCCATGGAAGTTAACCAATTATAACAAATTACAAAAAGAGCAGGCCCATTAGCTCCATATGGTGCGGCAGAACTCCTTCCTCTGGAACAGAATTCAACTTCTGGTACCAAGAATTTGGTTAGCCAACCATGAAGAGCTTCAATGTATGCTCTTTGAGCTGCAACATACTCTGTAAAGCAAGCACGCCAATTTTGAAGCTCAGCCTCAAGCTGAAGCGTAGCAAGTCGGTGAGAATCATTGCAGAATTTTCCATATGTGGGACGGGCAAAAGATTTTACTTCATAAAGAATTTTGTTTTGGGTTTCATGGGATTCAAGCATAACTTTCCATGTTCTTGTTAGGCTGCACAAAATAAAAGTAGAATCAAAATCCAAGGGACTTGCCGGAGAAAACAAACAAGGCAGTCTGACTCATTTTCAAACTTTTTACCTACCCTTTTAACAGTTCAACAATTTGAGGCTGTAGTTCTTCATCTCTTAATTTCTGAATTCTCTGTGCGATTGTTTCAGCACTTCTAATAGCAATCAAGATTCTGGCATATAAATCTTTTACTGCAGCTCTAATTTTGTCCATGCTAAGCTCATCATATCCTTTCACATCCTGCTTTCTAAGTCGAGAACATTTTCTCTCATAAATTTTTCGTGTGCTGTCTCCAGCCTAATGTAAGTTAACACGTCAAATGCCAACGGATCAGTAGAAAGAAAAAGATTAGGCAAATGACCAAAAGAGAAAAGATTAAACACACGTAGATTAAGCACACGCATATGCAGAGTAGGATGTAAACATTCGATCATCGGATTTTGGAACCAAGAGTTCCTTGTAGCCATCAGCAGGCAGAAGTTTCTTTCCATAACATTGCCCCAAACCTGGTTTAACTAGTTTGATTCTATTCACAGCCTGTCTAATGAAGCATTCGGAGCGCATTTTTTGTGCTTACAACTCATTATATTTAAATGCTAATCCAGCAGAAGGTCCTATAAAGAACTAGTTCTCGATATTGCAGCATTATTTTCAGGACTAGTTACTAACCCCAGGAAGGTAATAAGAAGTGGAAGTTTAGTAGGATAGCTTTACATGAAACTATGGCAACATGGTTATCCTTTTTCTTTATTTCCTTCCAGGAACCAGAATCCACTATTACCAACTTGAAAAGAGTAAACCAAAGTTATTACTACTACTTTACTCATTACCCGAACCCGGAATTCCTGGTAGGAACAAATCATTAACATTGCGAAAACAATATTCATAGTTAATGCTTTACCTTGACCTCTTCATAAAGCTTCTTTTCCCATGCATAAAGTCTTCCTAGTGTTAATGAATGGCTTCCTGATTCCATTCCTCCATATTCATCAAAAAGGTCATTCTTATATTCTGTCCATGCAGGAGAATTTTTTGAATTGGATGCCACAAGACTCTTACATGATGCAGGCTTAGACAAAGTGGACCGATGCCATGTAATAGCCTGGATGAGTTTGGTTGAGTTCTCTGCAATAAAATTAGCAGAGAGAATGATTACTTTTTTATGAGATGGATGTTAACATGATCGCTTATATAAAAGCAAAGCAGGAGGAAAAAGAAGGAATTTTGTGGTGTAATCATAACAATGGCATAACTGAATGCCTGAATGTTAGACCCACATGAACAAAAGCTCGAAGAAAAACCAGCTTTTGTAAACAAAAAGAAATGATTGCAGAGTTTTATATTTAACTTCTTGCCAGACAGAATGACAAAGAAACAAAACTCGTGACATAGCAAACGCCCAAAGGAACAATGAAAAAAACATAGTACAGTAAAAAAATCAGAAGGAAATTTCAGTTTAATGAAAAAGCATTGCTCTCTTCTGCAAATGAAATGCCAACAAGAATATGTAAACAAGTTTTACAGGTAATTACAAGTCATTAATCCATGCAGATAATAAAAACTGTATCTTGAAAAGAAAATGACATGAAGAAAACAGACAATTACTGTTTACTGTAATGGATGATAACTTCTAAGCAGAAGAACACATAAGAGCCTAATTTGTCAAGGATGACAAAAGAAATCGTTCCCAGTAGTGGAAGAACAGAAGTCGACCGCAAAGCAAAAGGGAAAGGTTGGAGATTAAGGGGCTTATTCTGCACTAATAAGTGACAAAAATTAACAGTACAAGGCCCAAGGAAGAAGATTCAGACAATAATTAACGGATGTTTTTAACTTTTGGAACAAAGGTAGCAGGACAATCATCAAATGAAACAAGGAAAGGCAACCCAAGTTAAAACCCATAAGAAAATTCTAATCCTGACTAAAAAAAATGTTAGCGTATCACCAACCTTTGAGAAAAGCTCGCTTAAAATTAAAACCAAGACTGATGCAAAGCTAGCGTGAGACATGTTTTTTCTGATATTCCGGTGGATACTTAGAAAATTGGAGGTCAACTTACAAATTTGAAGCAGAAGATTACTTCAAATGCAAACTAACAAGTTTTGTAGAACAAAGAAACTACCTAAACAATTTTTAAGACTCGAGTACTGAAAAAAAGAAAAAGAATACCCACCTTTAATTTCCTCTAAACCAGATTGCAAATGAACCATATTAGCCTCTAACATTCTTGATACATCCTTCCCAGAATCATAAGCCCTGATGAAATGATCCTCAATATCCTTCAAGGCTTCTAAAAGCTCTCTTCCTTTTTCTGGGCTATCAATAACTGAGAGCCCCTTCTGCTCTCCTTGGCTCACATTAGTCTCTTCCTTTACTTTCACCAGACCACCTTCACTCTCTTCATGTTCTCTGTTAGTATCTTTTTCTTCAACAAAGACAACTTTTTTCTCTTCCTCTTTGGCATCTCCTTCCTCTTCTAGCTCTGGTATCCCTTCTTCTTCTCTTACCGCTCTTAAATCATCATCAGAACACCGGTTATATCCACCAATAATCTCTGGTCTAACAACATCAAATGGATTAAAAAAGTCCCAACCGAAATCCCTTTGTGGTGATGGCATTGGGGGTGGCATTTGCATATAAAAGTACCCACAAGGTTGTTGTTCTTCTCTTACCACCTCTTCTTTAGTCTCTTCCTCTGAAGTATCTGAGCTTGTTGAAGAATCACAAGACTCACAAGCAATGGCTTCATGGGTTGACCCTGAAGGTCTTTGTTGAAGGAACATTGGGTTGGTTATCGCATTTTGATCTGTGGCTGGTGGTGTAGGTGGACAAGGTGGAGGAAACGTGATGAGAAAAGGTGAAGAAGGTGAAGAATGGCGAGCTACAAAGAGCTTAATAGCAGCCGCTACTGCATAAAGAGCTTGACAGTACCTACAATGTGCTTGTGCAAGTGCATATCTTCTATCTAACGCTAGCTTTATAAGGCGTTTTCTTTCTCTACAAATAGACACAACTTCTTCTTCTTCCTCTAGTTTAGAAGCAACACAACCCATTTCTCTTGCTAAAGTCTGGAGGTGTTTTTTCTGGTTTCAACAGGCGTTGAAGCTACCACTTTTGAATATATGGGGATAGGGTAAAACAAATAAAAGGTGATCTTTTGGAGGAATCTGAGTATTCTTTTCTGAAAAAAAGGAAGTGGGGTTGAAGCAAAATGGAAGAATGACTTATTTTTTACAAGGGTTTAAGAGGAGGAAAGAAAAAGTAAGTTTCCTTCTTCAAACGTAGCTCTCGCAAAAGTTTTAGCTTTTCCATTTCATCTCTTGGCATTAGATGGCAACATGCACTCACACACAAAAGGAAATTCTATACAGAGAGGTGGTTCTTTTCCTTTCTTCTGTTTTCTTTTGCAAATCTGAAATATTGATAAGTATAGTTTGTGAGTAGTAGATAACTATCATGAAAGTGAGATTAACTGATAAGAGAAGAGAAAGACTAATTAGAGCAGTAGATGACAGAGTAAAGTCCAGGAAAGAGAACAGATGGTAAGGCAAAGAAGTAGGGGCTCGAGAAGAGAGAGTCTTTGGCTGTTTTTACACTAAAAAATTGGTGTGCAACAATGGCAATTCACTCTCTTTATCTCTTTTAGTGCAATGAAAACATTAAAAAATCACTTCTGCAAGATTTAGCACAGATTTCCAAAGCAGGCATCTGTCCATTGGGTAGTCTAGTGAGTAAAAAGAGGAGTCAAATGTACTGTAGCTAATTAGTAGTAAAAGGATAGTGACCAGACCACTGCAAACATGAAGCACCCGAGAGAGAGAGAGAGAGAGAGAGAGAGAGAGAGAGTTCTGTCTTTGCTTTGTTCTTTCAACTGTTGCCTCCTGCCTTGCAATCCTCTAATAATGGGAGTATAATTGTGTTACTTGCCGCTTGTTTAAGCCCTTTAATGAATTGTTAAGTGGGAGAATTTACAAAAGTAGAAGGTTTAAGCTTTGACAGTCATTGTCTTTACTGCTATATGGACAAATCTGTCCCTTTGAAGTTCTCAGGCTGTAGTTTAGAAAAGAAGGTTCCTGTTTGGTCCATAAATGAATAATGTGAATGCCAGAACTACTGACAATTCCGCATGAAGTGCAGGCTTTCAGCTTCACTTTACTTTTTTTTTTTTTGGTAAAAAAAAAATGAAGTGAAGCTTTCTAAGCATAGAAGAAACATACAGTATTTTACTTCTGAGAAAAGTGGAGATTGCTTTCAAGAAAATTTTACACCATGGATGATTCATTCATTTAACTGGCTTTCAGTGCAGATGATTCTTAAGCTTTTAAAACAAAAGGGAAGAAAAGAAAGTACAGAGGACACTGCTGAGAGAACGCACACAAGGATGGTGGAAGGCCTCAAGGTCTGTTGATATAAAAGAATCAAATCTCAAAATTCGTTCTCAAGTCAAAACGTTATTATAGCACAATCCCAACAAGCAAACTCTTAATAACTAACTTGCGTTTGTCATCCACTGCCATTGCCAATGCCTTTGACTTTGTCTGGGTTTATGTTTAGTCCTGTTCCACTCAGAGTTCATTATTTATGCTTAAGTTGTTTGTTCCTTTATCTAAATTCCTTTTTCTTCTTGTTGTTACAAATTTCCTATTAAGCCAAAGAAAATACTAAAAAATGTTTGAATAATAAATAAATCATTTTGTTTTTTTTTTTTTTCAGGTCAATCATGAATTCATCACTGTTTTTTTAATAAATATTTTATACCTTGTAACATATTTCTTGAGCAGGATTGATAGAAAACATTGTAAGCATCGAGTTTACATGACACCTTGGATGGTGCAATGTCAGCAGGCTTTGGTGGGTTTGCTTTTATTTATGCTCAAAATAACCCGTAAGCTCAATAGCTTTGAAAATGGAGCCACACGCTAGGGTTTGAGAAGTTTACATAAAATACTATAGTTACAATAAATAATATAACCAAAATAAATAAATAAATAGTGTTAAAGGGCAATTTGGTGAAGGTAAGTGCTAACTGCTAAGTAGCTGCTAATACAAATAAATAACTAGGTCAGGTTTTTCTGAGTTTAGCAAGATTATGCCTCGACATAATCTGACAAATGTGAGGAGAAAAGCCTCTTTTCTCACCTCGGCATTCCCTACTTCCTCCATTTTCAATAACCAAGTTTGATTTGGCACAGAGATATGTATTTCTCACTTTGAATACAACAAGAATCAAGTGTTGGATGTCAAGAAATAGAAAAAAACATGACTGTTAATTTCTATGCCAGGAGTCGTTTGTCAGAAGAATACTATTACTACTACTTCAAGTAATCAGTCCATTTTTATTTGTAAAATTTCATATAGAAATTCATATTGGATTCCCGACCGTGATTTCAGTCCAGGTGATGTAATAAGTGCCACCTGCCACATCCATCCTCGAATCAATGTAGAATCCAACAGTGTAGCAGTTTGTGAAGCAGGGATACGTGCCAGGTCTTTGCAGACTATTAATGGAAGCTTGAGACCGCATTCAATTTACCAGTTGGTAGAATTAAAGAAAACTGTCCGAGAAAAGGATAAAAGAAGAGGAGAGAAATATACACCAAGTAATTCCACATAAACTTCGAACACCAGCAGTAAAGAGTTAAGAACATCGTTTCACTAGACGTGCAGTAACCATGACAAAGTTGTTTCCAACGTTGTTGCCTAATTGCTTCTGATCATGTAAGAATCAGTAAGATGTTACCATGGTGGTAGTATTCCAAGAGTGAAAAGCGATTAAGAGTATGGAAGGAAGAAAGTCGAGTCAGACGCACCAACTGAAGAATAAAGGGAGACATTTTATGTAAAGGCTACGGAAACTATCACAGGTAATTAACTATAATAACTGTTACCTTGTACTCTACTCCAGTTCTTTTTTAAGGTTTTGGGGCACAGAAGCTAAATGCAGGTATTAGTTTCCATGGTTACAAGTTATAGTGTATATTAAAGAATTGAAGGCTTGCTCCTCTCATAGCTTTCGGAAAGCTACCCGGTATTCACATAAGAACTTTTACAACAAAGAAAAGCGTGCAACGCAGTGCAGCATGATCAGATACTGCCAGCTTCTGTTGGCGTGGTACAAGGAGCCAGTATATTAGGAGGCAAGTTAACTCCTCCTCCTCTAACAGAAATATTATGACCCTTTACTGAGCTAGCCCGGCTCACGAGGTTTGAGTCAAGAAACACCACAATTACTGTGATGTCATCGTGGAAATGCCGACGGACACCGCGGTCAATCTTCTTCAAGTCAGAATACCTCATTTCTCTCTTTTTTGCTGCTTCTTGTAGAGCAGTTTTTACTAGCCTCCTTGCACTTCCCTGGATGAAGTTCAAAACCAAAAAGTCAATTATAATGCATATGTAACCATTTATCTGTGAATGACTTTATAACTCAAAATTTAAAGAGGGGGAAAACAAAATAACAAACATTACATCACAAACAGCAAGGAAACAGGAACATTGTTCCTCCTTCCTGCATCGGCTTGCATGGATGTTTGCACAAGCGTGAGTGACTTGTCCATGTGCATGCATGCAGTAAGAACCACTCGAGAAAAAAAAAACTGTTTATTACAGTGCGAGTTGCCATTCATAACTGGCTGGTTTGGTCGATATTGAAAAAAGATTGTGAAGTACAAACTTGTGTTCATAGGTGGCTTGTTCCAATTGAGGTACTCTGCCTTCGAATTAAAATGGTAATTGCCGTGCAGCAGTAATGGGATGGAAAAAGAATTGAACAAGATGGAGCTGCAAAGTCATGACCCTTCAAGTAGTAGGCCATAGCTCACACGACACAGGAAATATTGACAAGTTAACAAATCAAAGTTTCATTAACAACTTGAATTCCAAAATCTATTACCAGCGACCAACTAGAAAATGCTTTCATACTCTACCCAACAAAAGTTTCAGAGCAAAAAGAGAAAAGAGTACGATAACAGTATTTAACATTGAGGAAAAAACTTACACTTCGCTTATGATTTTGAACTATATCAACAGCTTCTTGATTGCTTAGGTGCTCCCAGAGCCCATCAGATGCAAATATCACGAATTGATCATGTGGCTGCAGCTGATGCACAGATATTGAGGGGTCTGCGCTCAATATTGGCTTTTTGAAAGGTTCGCGAAGGCGAAATTTGGGATATAAAGGCTCCCTGTTAAACTCAGCCTTTTTCAAATAAACATCACCAATAGATCTGGAGACCTGAAAGGTTGAGAATTTTATCAGTAAACACTCTCAACAAGTAAGAGACACCAGAAGAAGCCATAGAAAACCATAGCAAGGAAATTACAATCTTGAACTTCTCAACGGATTGCATGCACCCATGAAATGTACTAAACCTCTCTCTCTCTCCCTCTCTTTTTTGTGTGTGTGAGGTGGTGTTTTTAGTAATCTTTTTGCAGGTACTTCATGAATGAATTGGGAGCAAAAATTTTTACAGAAAATTGCCCAAGGCAGCAATAGCATCTCTTCACCTAAGAAATCCATGCGATTAGTTGTACTTCAAGGTGCACATAGTTTTTGAAAAACTTTATAATATTTATAATGTTTCCTTATTGACATGCGGGAACTTGCTAGGAAGTTTCTCGAAAGATTTGACCAAGCATTAGACACCTCTTTAAACCATCACTTGAATTCAAAGGCATCCTGTTGGATTTCATAGCCTAGATATAGATTCCTAATCTAAAGTTAGAAATCCTGGAAAGTACTATTATCCGTCATTGAAATAAGATGTGCTTATGGATAAAAGAACTTTTTCTCCAATTTCAAGCAGTTAACTAAATCCTCCGTTCTTCCTGGAAGGGGGTTCATTTTGTCAAGAGGTGGATCTGACCATCTTCCAAAGCCATTGTGACCGGCAAACCAGAATTTATGGTGTCTTCTATCTGCAAAGCCTGGAAAGCCACATAACTCGAAACACGAGCTAATAAAACCTAGAGCATTAGGATATCCTTTCACCAAACCTCTTTGGAAACAAAGCTCATACACCTGTATAGAGATGAAAAGTTATACAGCTGATGTGATCCCATAATAAAGCCCAAAGTTCAAAAGTTTTGAACTCCAGCATCACCGCTGAGCTTATTAGTGCCTGACTTGGAATATATGCGTACATGCCATATTAATGGATAACTATCAAAATCACTTCCTTGCCATGAGAATCCAACAATTTTTTTTACATTCCATAGCTTTGTGCAACGGCCGGTAGCACTACTTTTTCCCTCCATGGCTCCACTCTTTCTTCTCCTGAACATTGCCAAGGAATTCTAATACATTTTCTCTCTAAAAACTAAAGACCAGTTTTTGGTTTTTATTTTCAGAAAGTATGCATGAGTAGATGAAACACCACCTCAAGTCCATGCCTTCCTCTAAGAATTTAGTATAAATCAAGCTAGCAAAAACAAACTTTTCGATTATTCATAAACAACATCTCGATAGTGCTCAACTTGGAGAACAACGTGTTTAATCTCTCTAAGTGTCTGCAGCACAGATGGATGAAAGTGGTAGTCACTCCTTTTTCACATGGTTATTCTTGTTGAGAAAGGTAATATTTAAGTCAAAAATTCTTTCCCACAGCTAAGCAAGAGCATGGCTGTTTATAAAATGGCATTATCTACCGATTTTAGTCAAAAAAACAAAAGTTTTTTGCATAGTGAAACTTACCTGTATGAGACCTTTTACACGCCATACATTGTGCTTCAAAACTACAATTTGGGGGTCATCAGGGTGCAATGACTGCAGCTCCTGTCTTACGGACTCTATGCACACATTATGCTCAGCTGACAGCTGAATGGCTAGAACCTCTCCAGTAGCCTTCACAGCTCTCCCTAAAACAGCACGGGAATCACCAAGGTTGGCAACATAAAGGGTTGCACCACAGATAACACCAACCAGGCAGCAGGATCCGACAGCTGCAATTTGTGGTTTCATAGGCCATTGTTTAGTAACAAGAGACAAAAAATCCTCTTCGGTTGCTTGATATGCTTTTCGTATTACATCAACTGACATCGTCTGTTGCTCTGAAGTGAACCCTGAACATAAGAAATATTCCAGAATATCATCAATACAAAAGTGTACGAAAACAAGAAAAAGTCAAAAATAAATACCAGGATCTACAGCTACAAATCACTAGTGAGACGCAAAATAACAAAAGCTATACCCAGGAACTGTTCGGAGTCAGAACAGCAAACCCTTAACTATGGCTGCAACAAGTTCTCACGAATTCCTTTCAATCATTTAATTCTATCCAAAGAAATGCTTACTGACTGTTTATTTCCTCTACTTCCTTAATCAGTAAATAGAGGGCAACAAAAAATTAACCCCTGCAAAGGCTTTGTACTTACGCTTGAGATGTTGAAAGAGATGATCATTGATGTAGCGTGAAGTCTCTGGGCCCCCATGCCCATCATATACGCCAACAAAAGTCCCATAGGGTCCAGACTCATGTGAACTCAAACAACCAGACTCAAGCTGGCTCTGATCCTCAAGTAAATTATTGGCCTGAACCACTGCCATCGAGAACTCACCATTAAAGTGCTGCCCTGTGTCCTTGTACCACAAAAGCCCCTCTTGGCGACCTCCAGCATCCGAACTTGTGTGAGCATATCGATCTGACCTTGGCCGAAAACAGGCCCTCAAAAATTTTATCAACCCAGATAACATCCCTCATCTCATCCAAAAAACCCTTCAAATTCTCCTCATCTTAATCGCCACTCAATACAACTAGGCCCTAAAAACCAGAAAAGTGAGCCGTATCCTCCTTTGCTTCTCAAGACAATAATGGAACACTACAGCAAAATCAACACCAAAGCACACCAAGAGATTAACAACAGTGCAATGTGCAATAACGGCTCAAAGCAACTAAACCAAGGAAACCTCAAATACAAATTAGTATCTTCTACTACTCCTCAGGGGACAGTTACCAGCTTCAATCAGAAAGTACAGTAAATTTGATAACCAAATAATCAATAACTAGCAGATCAATAAATGATGTACAAGAAGCCACCTTCTCAGTATGTTTTAGCTATTAATAAACAACAGAAAATGTTCTCTGTAAAAACCGGAAAGCCATGACCGTATAGCACCTTAATGCTGAAAAAATCAACAAAAAATAAAAGAAAGCCATGACCGTATAGCACCTTTATGCTGAAAAAATTAACAAAAAACAAAGGAAAGCCATGACCGTACAGCTCCTTATGCCGAAAAAATCAACAAAGAACAAAGGAAGGGTTCTTGAAACAACAGAATCGGTCAAATTTCACTTTCTTTTTCTCAAACAAAGTAGCTGGTCAGCCATTAGGACATCCAGAAGGTCTAATGTTTCACATTGAGAACTTTAAACAAACCAGTTTCACATATCCCTTTAGACCCATTAATCATCATAATTCCACCTATATTTCCCACACAAAACATCAAAAAACAAAAAAAAAGGGACAGAAGCTTACCTTTTTGTTTGATCACTTTGGTTTATACTTGAAAAGGAGGATCTGAAAATAGAAAAGGAAAAAAATTCATGCGGGCACGAAATTGGAATTAGCAGATCTATGGATCAATCAAATCAAAGAGAGAAGAAAAAGAAAGTTTGGGTTTTGGTTTTTGATTTGGTTGGTTTTAACTAGTGATGAGATAATTGAAGAAGAATGAAATGAATGAGGTTTTTCTTTTTTCAAAAGAGAAGTCTTCTTATGTGCAAGACTTTGGCTTTGGCCCCAACAACTTATATAAACTCTCTCTCCTTGCTTTCCCCTCGATCTGTCTCTCTTGTTTCTCCCTCTAAATTCTCAGCCGACAAGACCCATAAAAGACCAACAATGGAGGGCTTGAAGCCAGCAAAGCAAAGGTCCAGTCTTGGGCTACGCACCCCTATGGTAAGAGATATAAAACAAGAACCAACTCAAAAGACGGAAGCTTCACAAGCAAAGAACCTAAGACCAAGAGAGACAGTCAATGAAATCAAGTTTTTATATTAACTGTGTACCCAAGAAATAAAATTGATGGGAACACACGTGGCAGCACATGTTCTTTGCCACGAACCTTACTACCACAGGTGGTTTCGTCTTGGTCCACTATGTTGTTACACGTGTTAGCTTGTGTAAAGTATGATGAAACCGAGGTGCCTTTGGCGGTGGTCGGTATTACAGGTTACCGTTAGAGACTGGTTAATAAAGAGTCAAATCTTGCTAAGTTCAACGTTGAACTCAAAAACGGCCTTGTTTAGCTATGGATTTCACCAACGTAGATTCGAGGAGGAGATATTTTTAAAATAAATTATTTTATTAATTTTAAATCGAATTATTAAAATTAATTAAATTAAGTTATTTTATTTATTTTTATTAATTAAATTAAATTGATTTAATTTAATTATTTTAAAATTAATTTACTAATAAAATATATTTCAATTATATTATATTATTAAATCATTAATTTTTCATATTTAAAATAAATTTAATAAAATAGTTTAGTAAAATATTCAAATAAAAAATTATTAAGTTAAAAATTCTAATTACTCTAAACTTAAAATATTACTTACACTCCAAACATTAAATATGCTTTTGGATTTTTTTCTTTTAGTTTTAATTTTTGGATTGTTTTTATTTCAATTAAAATTTTGATTAATTCAATTAATTTGATTTTTGAATCGAATTAATCAAAAATAAAAATTTTCATATTTATTTTTTTTTGGCAAACATAAATTAATTTGATAATCAATCAACTAACCAAATTAAATTGATTTGATCAAATAACTCAATTAAAGCCAACATTATTTGACAATAAGATATGCTCAAACTGTTATAATTTGAAATATTTTTGTCATTTAATAGTCATTAATGATAAGGTGGGTGGATTTTTTTTAAATAGTATATTATCATTTAAAATTACAATTATAATTAAAATATACATTCAATATACTCAAAAATTTTAAAAATGCTTCTATACAAAATTAAAAATATAAAATATATAATGATGATGTGATAAAACATTAAAAATAAAAAAAAAATTAAAAGTAAAATGATCTAAAAAATAAAATTTCAAATCAAATATTTGTAATTTTCATATCATATACAAATAATCAAACTATCCAACTATCAAATGAAATAGCATAATCCTTCAAATGAGAATTTATCAATAGAAAATATTGCACTTAATAAATTGCTATATCTCAAAATAAAAGTTCAAGTAAAATAGAAGAACTTTGGGATTTCATTGAATGTTTGGGAAAATGAATAATTGAGATTATGATTAAAATAATGAAGGAGAGAAAACTAGAGTGTGAGGGAATGAATTTGTCAAATTAGAAAATAACAGAAGACACCCATATTAGAAAAACGTATAATAGTTTTGTTAAATTTCATTTTCATTTTCATTTCGGTCTTCCAGAGCATTGGAATGCAAATACTTGAATTCAACGTAGCAGCCATGGATGGCATTACTATTAACGGGTCTAACATTTGAACATGTCCAAGCCGATCATTCGGCTTTTGATTCAAATTGGACATTAATAGTAATGCGTGGGTTTTGCCAAACATGGATAGACCATCTGAAGACGCGTGGAAAGAAGGATTGAGATAGTTTTAAAATACACCTGGAAATCAGTGTCTCCTTTGATTCAATTTTGAAAGTCATAGCATGCAGGAGAATATGTCCGTAAAATGCAGCCATAACTCACTGTCCAAAAAAGACCGGGAAAAAATATATATAGTTTGAAAGCAAAACAATGTGGGCAGGCAGCTGAAAAAGTAGCGTCTGCTAACGTGCGCACTTCAAATATGAAATGTTCGATTATCAGGCTTTGGGGTTCTTTAATAGGATGCATTATCCACCCAACACATCTCCAATGGTGGAACCATTGGGTCCATTTTGCAAGCTCACTTTTTCCTTCTCTTTTGTATTGGATTGGTTCACAATTGGTAAGACTAATGTCACGAGTCTTATATCGAAAAATGACAGAGATGATTTTAGGCTTGTAATTATATATTTAATCTTTATTTAATAAGCATGCTTTTGAGTTAAAAATTTGAACTCATAATCAAGACGTGTTTCTTGCATTGAGAAAGTAAATTTGTATACTCATTTAAGTTATTTTTTCTTGTGATTCAAGATAAAGATAAAGATTATAATTTAAACTCGATTATTAATTTTATAATATTTGATCATAATATTCTTTTTAATCGCTTAATAAAATATTGACAGTTGTATAGATTAAAATTAATATTTGATAGTACTGAATTTATAATAAAGAAAAAAGCATTTGAAAAAGTTTATCTTAGTTGGACAAGGTAGAAACACATCCACCTTTTTCTTTAAAATTTAAATTAAAAATTCTACCATTATATCATTTCTTTTCGCTTGCATTAATGATTCAAATCCTTGGTCGAGTTCATATTAACCATTTATTGAATGATTTGATGTATGTTTATGGAGAGAGTTGGTTTGGACTTCTAATTTTTTCTTTCCATCTTTTTTCTTGATCTATCATAAAGTCATTGACTTTTTCTTTAAATTAAAAATCCTATCATTCTATCATTTCTCTTCACTTACCGACAATAACTCAAAGTTGTCGTATTCATTTTAAACATTTGATTGAATGATGAATGCATATTTGTCGAAAGACTTGGTTTAAATTTCCGTTCATTTATGTCAGGAAAAATAAAAGTTAATATAAGGACAAAGAGGACCCTATACATACAGTCTAGACCAGAAGAATAAGTATTAATTTCGGCGTTCATATTTACAAACTAGTTTGGAATGCATGTCAAATAATGATGTTCATGGAGAAGAAGCTTTTTGTTTCATCTGCAATGGTATTGTTAGCTGTGAGCTTTAAAGGAAAAAAATGAAGTTAAAGGGATTTGTTTCATTCATATACAGCATAATCATTGCATTTTTGATCGATTCTCCACTGCTACTGTGTGTTTAACCCTAGTGAATTCAACTGTCATTTTTTTGTTCTGTTCCAAAATTCCAGCACATTGTTGCTGTGAACCATGACTGGTCTGCTGCTTTCTCTTTTTGTAGAGAGCGATAGAGCAATGGCATGCATGCAAGAGTTGAAATCCGTCAGAAAAAATAATAGGAAACAGATTGTCATTTCATTTTCATCTTCTGTATTTATCCTTCTTGGCAGATAAATAAATTGTCATCTTGTCAAGAACAATGGCTGAATTTGTGGATTTTGTTATTGTTTTACCCCTTTGGCTTTGCTGGTTTCTGGTGTTAAGAGCTGCCATTGAACTTTGTCATGGGAGGTTCTAAGTCCAATATTTAACTATAAAAGCTAATTAAGATAATATAGTCGGAAAATCAGCATTCAATTTATGAGATATTATTTAATTTTATCCAATTATTCATTATTTTATTCATAAAAAGCACTTAGCAAGTACACGTTTAAATTTTTTAAACATATATAGTAATGGTTTTCACAAATTTTTAATGTAAAATTGAAGAAATACATATATTTCATATAAAATGATATAAACAGTGGGAAAGTAGGTTAATCTCCACTTAGGGACCTAAGATATATTTGTTCTGTTCTTCCATACCTTTGAAATTAAAGATTTTTCATCTTGTTTGTTTCTAATTATTTATAGTTAAAGCAGTTTGATGATTCATCACCACTTTGGGAAATGACCTTCCCCAAATGAGCAAGTTTAAAATTATTCTAATAGATTAGTTAGAAATATCTTAAGTTAAATATAAATAATTCTTTTCATGAAGGACATGAAAAGAAAGAGACGATCAAAATTTGAAAAAAAAAAAAAAAAAACTACAAGTGTTAGAGTTTAGATCTTTAAATTATTAAATGTTATGAATGATTATGACACAATTAAATGAGATATGCCCCTTTACCTAACTTTAAAAATTAAATGTGTCAGAATGACGGTCCAATCTCTTTGATTGGATCATTGGATATATTTCTCATTTTGTTCAATGGCTAGCTAGCTGAGCAACTAGAAGCTTGCTTGATATAATGAAAAAAAATATATATATTTAATTTTTATTCAAGATCGCTTTTTTATCGAGAGATGTATAAACATGCTTTTGAAGCCTCAAGTGTGCCACGTGAATGGAATGAAAAATCTCCCCAAGGCCACAAAGTTTCTTGGTTTTGCAGCTTTCATTTGACTCCGGAGGTAGCGAAGATTGGATAATTCCAAGTTTGTTGTTTAGTTGTTTTTGAATTTGTTGAAAGATTTTTAAATTTTTTTTTATGGATTCAAATCAAATATAAATAAATTTGTTTGAATCAATCTGAAAAGAAAAAGAAAATTTCCTTAATGCTACAAAAAGGAACAAGAAAAAAAATTCCTTAAATGGCTGTTCTGTTCTATGAATTCTACTTAAGCTGTCAGTTCCTTTCATAAAGAAAAAAAACTTTTAGTATTTTTTTTATTCGAGGGAGATGAAATTAATTAATGTTAAACGATGAGACTACAAATAGAAAATTCTATCCCTTTTTCAAAATTTATCGTTCATATTATCCGGATTTTAAGTTCATGTTGTTTGATTTTCGATCCATCAAGAGTGATTTAATTTGTTAATTTTTTTTTTCACTTTAATAGCTTAAGTTTTTATGAAATTATTAATTCAAAAAATTACGCATAAGATGTCTATATTTTAAATCAAATGAACAAACTAACATCTTACAAGATAAATTTAGCATGAAATTCTGACAAAATTCACATATGATATATGAGATCCTAGAACATTCATTAGCTAGAGCCTTATTGACTTATTAATCAAAGTTTAGAACTTCAAAATCTCATCAAATAGCTAGTATTTAAGCTAGGGCTATTTCAATATAGAAGACTCTGAGAATTGGTTATGGTTCGTAGCTTTACAGAGTCAATGTTGTGGAGGGTAGCAAGTCATTATAATTAAAATAAAAGTCCAGATAGCAAATGTCACAAGCTCAAGATAAGAGATAGATGACTCGGGTGCCATATCCATATATAATTAATAGCGTGAGTGGTTAATGTTCAAATGTTATATGTAAAATATTTAAGTTCAAATACTTTGAGGTTTTTAATTAATAAACGATTTATAAATTTAAAAAATTTACAAGTAAAAATTCAATAAATCTGTAAATTTCAATAATAAGTTGATAATTTACTCTGACCTTAAATATGAGATAACGTCTTTACACTTAAATTTTTTCGCCTTAAAAAAAATAGCGAATCATGCAATCATATTCATTGCAATTAGATCTGATAATTTGTATTTATAATTCGTATTCATATCATATAAAATCATATATAAAATATAAAAATTTTATATCACTTTTATAATATTATATTTATTATTCATGTTTTTTTCGTACCATTTCAAAATTTTTCAAATCCAATTACATTAGTCTATGGTCCACACTCAAGATACAACAGTATGCCCTTATTATCTCAACCACTAGAAAAATCCGACAATTCGGATAATGTTCTTCAACTCATCAAATCTACGTTCAAAACTCGTCTCTCACCTCTTGATATTGAAAACAATGTACTTAGTCCAGGTCCTGCACCATTAATGCAGTGGATCAGCTCTCTTCTTTGACAAGGAAGATGGGAAGAAAACCAAGGTTCCTTCCTATATTCAAAGAAAATTAGGGTTCAATCAGGAAAAGCCTTCCTTGGTAAGAGCCTCTCTGAATAATTTACAGCAAAAACAATTGGTTATATTATATATATTCCCCCCCTTTTCATAGCTTTGACTTCTGACTTGGAATTATGGATTCTTTTCTCATCAAAGTGCCATACTGCAAGATGCTTTTCGAGCTTTTTTGTTTGTAGTTTTCGTTCTTGAATGTTTACCCTAAACAGCTATGGGTAATTTGGCTTTTCCAAACACTTTCTTTGACCACTGACTTGGAATATTTTTCCTATATGAACCTTTTAATTCTAAGCACAAGAGCATTGTTTTAGTCAAAGTTATCTTTTACTGCAATTAATATTTGATCTAATATTGTTGTCTTTTTAAAAAAAGGTAAATTTAATTTACTTTATTAAAATTTTATCCTAATTTAATTTTAATTCATTAGTTTTAAAAATAAACACTTAAATTCAAAAAAACTTAACACCGCTAAAATAGTTAGCAAAAAATATGTAATGATAAAAATATCTAACTTAAATTTTTTTGAAGAATGTATAATAATATTTTTAAATTTTTTTGAACTCTTAGATCATAATTTTTACCAATAAATAAAATAATAAACACTAAATAAATAAAAATAAATTATAAAAAAACTAACCTTTCAAAACCTAATAGTTATTTCACTACAACAAATTTAGCAATTTGTGACGCATGAACTAATATCACAAAATATTAATTTTTCGTCACCAATATATTTCTATGACGAAAATTATGTTGTCACGATGTTCGTCACCTTTGCCTCGTCGCTAAAGGTCAAATGTGACGATATTATTATTTCGTCACCTATTCATGAATCTAACGTGACGATAGTAAACGACGTCACGTTATAATTACTTTTTTGTGACGTCTGAGTAAGTCATAAATTAATACAAATATGCGTCACTAAATACCGATAACGTCACAGAATCTGTGATAAAATTATAAATATTAGTGACGTCACACTTTAGGTGACATATATTATCGTCACCTATGATAATAAAGTAACGTCAAAAAATCTCTCAAATGTCACTAAAAATAGTGATAATTTAATTTTACGTGATGAAATGTTAAATCGTCAAACTATAAGTGACATATTTTAAGGTGACGAAACATCAATTTGTTACAATATAATTAACGTAAAAAAAATTTTTAAATGTCACTAAAGATGGTTAAAAAATTAATTTTAAGTAACGAAATATAAATTGTCACACTATAGGTGACATAAGTTATTGTTACCTATGATAATAATACATCATAAAATATTTAATATTGCAATAATATTGACAAATTTAATTAAATTTAAATAATGTTTATATTTTTATTAAATAATCAAATATAAATAATATTGCTCATGCAAAATCCAATTTAACTAGTATTGTAAAGTAAATAATTGATCTAAGATTTGCAATGAATCTCAAAAGATAATACCTTGAATAAAGTAAGTAATCATAATCCAGTCAATTCTACTATTCCAAATGTAATAAAACTAATATAATCCACATTGTCTAAATCCAAAAGCTCAACTAAAGTACGATGGTCACATTTGAATTTTTGAAACAAAATATACCAGATATAGGAAATCACTGGTACAAGTTCACCTAATAGCTCTTAATCCAAATCTTGTGTAGAGGGTGTTTGTGTTGATGGTGAATTTGAGTCACTTGAAGCTGCAATAAACAATTATTAACAAATGATAAATACAATATATTAAATAATAAATAAAATTTAAAACTATTATTTATGAAAGACAATAAGATATTAATAGCAAAAAATGATAAAAAAACAACAACCTATCAAATAGTAACAGATGCAACATTGACTTATCATTGATGGTGTCAATGGCTTCTACAATCAGCATTACAAGTGATAAGAGACAAATGAACAAGATCCAATATCTTCTATAAACATTTACAAGTGATAAGAGATTAACTGATATCAATACATTCAACATCACAAATATCTTCTACAATTATTCTTAGTACAACCCTAACAAGCTTAACGGAACAACAAAAAGCAAATGCAAGGTGTAAAGCATATGTACTAGCTACGGGCAGTGCCTACAACCATTTATATATTTATGTTGATGACAGGAGCTCTACATTGGAAGCAAGTTTCTTCTTAGTATGTTATTGGAGATCCATTTTCTGACAAGGCCACGCCATTTTAAAAGTGAGGATGCATACGGATATTTCCCTTGCAGGACTCATTGAGTTCCTGCGGCGGATCTTACAATTTAATTCTGAAGGGGAAAATGAAGACAAACACTGGAAGCAACAGAAAGGTTGGTAGAGGGAGAAGTGCTGGAAATAATAAAAAGTTATGAACAAAAAGAATTGGGAAAGACTGAAATTTGTTAAACAAGGAAGTGGCAGTGCAGTGCCTTAGTTTTGCACAACCAACTTTAATGGTATCACAATGGAAGAACCGGATTGGAATAACAAGGGTGAAGTGTGTATGATGAGAGATTGAAAGGTTTGTCATATAAAAACCATGTCCATTATTCTTAGCAACGTGAACTTCAATCATTCTGCATTAAACTTTTGCTCTGCTACATGACTTGCTGATTTTTATTCAACAAACAGGAAAAGCAACAAAAACACTCATTGCTGTTTTCATGGAATAAAAACCTCACAGCCTCTTTTCCTTCTATACTAAAACCTCTCTTAACCTCCATTTTAAAACCTCTAGGAATAAAATAGCAAAATAAAATCCTCAAAATGAGCAACATGAAATCAGCAAAAGCAATTTATTCTTGCGATCATTTATAATCCAATAATCATCCAACTAACAGAACCTAAATTTTTACCAAGAACATACGAGTCATACGCCAACTAAGTATCAATACGAGTCATACCAGAATTTTCAATTGGTGAATCTTACTGCAATGATTGCAGTAACTCATTAGCAGATTGGACTTGCTGCTGTGATTCCATTGGATCATTTTGTTGTGAGACAGATGAAGGTTGCACAACATTAGCATTAGGAGCTGGGACTTTCTCCTCAATAATATTCCTCCTTTTACCTTTCCTTCCTGGTGCCATCCTAAAATAGTATAGAGAAATAAATCGTAAATGATCCTATATTATTTAGTAAAATCAAATAGAAAAGGAACTAAAAACATTAAAACAGTAATTACCTTGATGGGACAAACATAATACAAACATGGTTATAATTAAAAACAAGTAAACAAGATAAATATAAAGGGCTACAACATCTGATCTATGTCAGTATCACAACCAAATTCATTATCTTCAATGCCATCTTTAAGCCCTTCTTTTTCTTGAACTAGAGATAACATCTGCATAAAGGAATCCACATGCTTGGAAAGAGCATCAGAGCACTGGAGGAACATAACTATATTCTGAATTTGCCCGGACGAATCGAAAGAGACAGGACTGGAGTCCAATTCCTCAATCTGAGCCATATAGAAATTCTTCCCTAGAAAGATGCAAAAGCTTTTCTAGTCATTCTGATCAACAGTGTCAAAGAACCTAATTTGCTAATCAAAGAGTACATCTATTTAGCAACCAAAGCTGTTCAAACAATGCAACTTACCACACATTCTTGTGTCAGTATTTTCAGAATCAGACAAAGCAAGACCAATGCCAATTTTTTTAGACACGGACAACCCCATCGCTTTTGAGAAATTCTCCAAGAAATCCTCACTGATATCCATATCTCTTAGTGACTGACAGAAGACAGTACAAAAATTTGGCTTGTCCATGACATGTCTGAGAATTGACGCTACAATTTGTTCAGATTGCAAGTTCTTCACGTCTGTGGTATGAGAATTCAAGCAATCCAAGCAGGTTTGCAGCACCAAAATGCTTCCCTCGATTCCATATTCAATAAACTGCCAAGAGTAAACAGGTAATATCAATACGCTATCCAAAAAAATGCATTAAATTGAAAAAGTAACGAACAAGAGCTCCCGTCCCAACCCGCTGGATTTCTCTCTTTACAACCTAACAGAAGTTTATGAATCTTGATAAATTAAATTCATTGTTGTCTATGCTGCAATACTAAGAAAATGGAACTGGCGTGCTTGGCTTGATAATAGTAATAAAAATATTTTCTAACTCAAGAACTTCTAAATCTTAATTTATTTGGGAAAAAGAAAAATAGCACCAGCAATGTCAACGACTGAAGCAGGGACCGAACGTGAGCAGAGAGCGTCGAGGAGAGCTTGAGCATGGTGACGGGAGATGGATCGTGAGGGTTTTCGGTCGAAAGCGCCAGTAGAAGACAGAGAAAATAAGAAAGAGATAGAGAGATTTAGGACGGTGAGTGAGAGTTCGACGTCTGAAAGAGTTTTATATGGCAACAGCAAGAACACGTTTTGCTTCTGGGTGAGATTCCAGTCACGCTTTAAACAAGACACGGCTCCGTTGAGTATCCTGCCGATATCCTCCATAAATCTCATCTGACCCAAAATCGATCCTCTGTTACACCTTCACTTGTCGACGACATCGTCGGCTCCGTTGAGTATCCTGCCGATATCCTCCATAAATCTCATCTTGTTGCCTCTACCCATCGATCCCAACCACTGCTTTGATTTTCCTTTCACATGGACTCATTGTGTATAGTGGCTTTCCAGTAAGCCTACCCAATTTCTTTATTGAATTCGAGCATCCATTCCAAAGAACGAGAACAGGACTGAATTCACTCTTGATTTGATTCGAGAATTTGAAGAAACTTTTAGTAGTTGTAAGATGATCTCTTGGAGGAGGACTGCCGTCAGATTTTAGTAGTTGCAAGATGATCACTTGGATTTATTTGGGTAAAATGTTAAAATCTGAGTTATTTGAAGTGACTTTAATAAAATGGATGTTTCAATACTTTTAAATTAAGTTAAAAAAAATTTAATTTGATTTTATTTTTAATTTGATTTTTAATAGATTATACCAATTTAATTTGATTTTTAAGAGATTAATTGATCTTTTGGCAATCTGATTTGGGTCAATTGTCTCCATTGCTTTTGAATGAGAACGAGAAAAAAAATTAAAGTGCTCCCTCTACTTTTAATATTAAATTTTATTATTATTTTATTAAAAAATATATATTAATTTTTAATAATTATTTTATTATTTTTAAAGTTAAGCATGTTAACTTAAAATCAATTAATTATAAGTGAGGAGATTCAATTTAAATTTAAAATTGTAAAAAAAAATTAAAATTTAACAGATATGAAATAATATTATATTAATATTATTATTATTATAGGTTTTAATTATTATTTTAATATTTTAGTGACGTTTTGACGACAACGTCATGAAAAGTAATTTGTCACATAAAATGTGTTTTTTCATGATAAAAACACAAACGTCACCATAAATAAAAAAGCAGTCATAAAAAAATTTCTCACAAATTATATTTCATTATAAAATTTGGTATCAAATATTTAGTGACGCTTTTACAGAAATGGGACGCTATATCATTTTATGACAATAAATTAAATCGTCACCAAAAGTAAAAACACGTCACAAAACAATTTCTCTCCATTTATGTTTAGTGAAAAACTTTGGCGCCAAATATTTAGTGCCACTTTCATGTGACAATTTTCTATATCGTCATATAAAATATATAAAATAATACAAAATTGTGACGAATTATATTATTCGTCACGTATGATATAGTTTACGTGATGAAATATAATACGTCACATAGAACAATCGTCACAAATTATCAGATTTGTTGTAGTGTTTTTAGTATTTTCATTGTTGTTTGGAGTATTTAAAGAATTTCAAAAAAAAATAGTCTCAAAATTAAGTTTTTAACTATGGTTGACTAAAAGAATGACAACTTATCCTGCGAAATAGAAAAGTTTGAGACGAAGTGTCTATATTTGAAACTAATGAATTAAAGTTAGATTAAAGTTAAACTTTATGAAGATAGGTAAAATTTACCTAAAAAATCCAAAGTTCGATTATCTTGTCTTTTCTATTGCACCTCCAAAGGAAAATGTTTTATAACACATCAAAATATTTGTTCAAATGAAAGAGATTTTGTTAATTTTTTTATCATTTTAAATTTGAATATACTAAAAAGTTACTAAAAATAATTTTCATGAACAATGTTTAGATTAAAACTAAAATATTTCCCCTTCATATTGATCAAGAAATAGTGTAAAGAGTAAAAAGTAAGAATTCAAACAGACCTTTTTTTTTTTTTTGAATTTTAAGTTGATTCAAATAGATTTATTTATATCGAAATTAATGAATTTTTTTATATCCATTTGAGAGATTCAAATTTGATTGGTGATTTTATGCATCACAAAAATTCAGGGCAAGGAAAATTTCTATTTGTGATTTTTTGCATCACGACCAATGATATGGAACATATGAACCCATTTTTCAAACATGATTATGGACATTGTTGAAAGCAATGTTTTGAGTCCTTTCCATGTGAAAGATTAACAGCTTGTCCGGCCAAGGCTGTTGGTGATGCATGCAATGATCGATGCATGATTAATGATTAATTATATGTGGATCTAATTAGAAAATATTAAATTTGATTCTATTATCTTTATCATCTTCATCTTAAATTAATATGACAAATAGTCAAATCTATACTTCAACGTATTGCATGACACATTCAATCTTACGACATTCAAAGATATAAAGATATGATTTGAATCTAAAAGAGAGTTCCAATATATATATATATATATATATATATATATATATATATATATATATATATATATATATATATAAATTTGTTTTTATACATAATAATGAAATTTTTAATTTTATTCATAAGCATGATTAAAATATTATCATATGTTTTATATTTATTAATAACACCTACATATCACTTTACTAACAATATATATAAGATAATTATCATCTATATCGTCAGTATAATTTTTTAACTCTACAAGTGAGATTAAGATGATAACACATGTTTTTAAATATATATTCAAAAAATAAAAATAAATAAAATAAGACATATGCGATCATCTTTACCTCATATATATATATATATATATATATATATATATATATATATATATATATATATATATATATATATATATATATATGACTAATAGCATGCTTTTTTGGGATCTTTCAAAGTCACTTCTAGAACAACAATAAATCAAAATTTATATAAAAATTATAAATTTTTAGAAAATATAAATTGTATTCTAATTAAATATCATAATCTTTAATATTATGCTTTGACTATATAATGAAATTAACATTACATATTCATTACAAGCAACACATGTTATGATTGATTTTGTCAATAGTATTGACAAAATTTAAAATATTTGAGTTTATTAAGTTTTACAAACAAATTGTGTTAGAGATAATTTTAATAGTCAATCAGGTTTGTCTGATCGGTCGAACTTAAATACCTTTAACCTAGGCAAGTTTCCAAGTTTTAGTATTACTTATTTTTTTCTATTACATGCAATAATAAAATTATTAATGAAAATTGATCCCCCAAAGCTTAATTTTTTTTTTTGAGAAACTCCCAAAGCTTAATTAATTACCCGTTAATATTAATTCCATGCTAATATTAATATTGTCTCTTGAAACTATAAGGCAAGCCAAACAAATTGTACTCTTCACATCCTTCAAAAGTCAATAGAGATAACAAACATTTTTTTTTCTTTGATGAAGTTGATGTCACAAGTCAAATGAAATCAATTTAATTGATGAAATTATTTAATAATTAATATAAAATAATAAAAATATAAATAGAGATATTTATATCTTTTTAATTTTTGTTTTCACGTGCATTTTAAAAAAGCACTTACTGAGCTCTTCAAATAAATTTTTAATATATGTTTTTGTCCACATAGTGAGCATGTCAATGCCCAATATCAATAATATTAGAAGAAATATCTATTTACACCCTTCTCCCTTTATTTTTCTATGAAAAAAATTATTTAATTTTATATTATTTTATATTTTTTAATTAGATCGTTGAATTTTATGCTATATTTATATAGATGATGTAGGTTTAATTTTAAATTAATCTAAAATATTTAATTATTTGTTCGATAATAATAAAATTTTAATCGTTATTATATATTTAGAAAAATATTATTTTCAATCGAAATGATAGAAAGATCAAATTGTAATTTTACATATAGTTATAAAAAAATTATGTAAGATAATTTATTTTATATTAATATGGTAATTTATTAAGAGTACGATCTATTTTATCATATCTTCTTATTTGTCATGTTTGGAAGTCGGAGCAATATTAAAGAACAGCCTTCTGTTCTGTATATAGTATGTAGCGTAGCTTCCATCTGGGGAATGTTTCATGTGCCGGCGAGAGTGCAATTAAATTTAATATAAATTATTAATCTCTTGACTTTATTATGTCAAATCAATCAAATTAAATACGCAAATAAACTTTATTGTTTTCTAGCTGATCTCATCCTAATTATATGGGAATTTCCCAACAAAATATAAAACAAATCCAAAAAATAAACATAGAATTTAAATATTTGTACGCTTGAATTAAATAAATTAATGCATGTAATGGTAGCTACACTAACATAATATTAAAATATTAGTATAAACAATGTTCTATAAATGAAATGCATTCTCAACTCTCCAACTTATCTTTAGGTATGGTTGCTTTTCTTTTGAAATAATTATAGAATAATTGATGGTAAACTTTTTTTTTAATTTTATAAATTAGATTAAAAGATTTTCATATGATTTATTTTTTATTATTTTTTAATTTTTATATTTCTTAAATGGTTTATATTATTATATTAATTTTATTTATAAAATCTAAAATATTCCTTATGCGTAAGTTGTTCTTTTGGATCATTGTAACAAGCAAAATTTTAAAGAGAAGAATATATAATAAATGTGTTTATTTCTGGTTAAGATTGACATTTGCCCGTAAGTAAAAATGAATGATAACGATTTTCATTTTAATTTGCATCCAACTCTGTCTTATAACATATTACTATAAAAACAAATTTATATGTATCTTGAATTTATATATTTTCTCAATCACTACAAAGATTTATGATAGGTTTAAGATAATATTTATTTATTATGCTTTCACTTCATACATAATTACAAATTAAAATATATGAAATCGACCCGAATGATAAAAAACGATAAACCGCGATATTAATTGGAATCAAACTTCACAAATAATTATTTTAAGGGTTTATATATGATGTATTGATAGTATATAATTTGTATACATTATTACTGTATCAGATCTTTATATATATACTATACACCATCAGTGCATAATATATAAATCTTTATTTTAATAAATGCATCTTAATGTGATTATTTTACCCAAATTTTACATTTTTTTAGTATAATAATGGCTAGAGTATCATCACTCAAATTTAAGATTTTTAGCGAAAATGTGCTCTTTTTATCTTCTTGTTTGAATTATGAGTTCGGATTTGATATAAATATAAAAATAAATTAATTTTAAAAGAAATATTAAAAGACGGTCATATCATTATGTTTTTTTTAAATATATTTTAGTGAGTATATATGTGTTATTATATTAATCTAAATTATTAAATCTAAAAATTTTACTAATGATATATTAAATAATTTCTCTTAAATTATTCCAAAATGACATTATTATGAAATTTTACTTGAATTTAATCTTTTTATGAACTATTTATATATTAATATTGAGAGAAGGGATTACTCGAAAATTCTATTTTTTTCTTCAAATAATCCAACACTAAATGACTAACTGAACCATCTGGTTTAAAGCCTCGGATTATTTTGTTCTTTTTATTTTATGTAATTATGCTATTACGTTACACAAAATATGTTAAAAAAAAATAGTATTTTCCTCGTTTATAAGATGGACTTTGCAAACGGGCCCGTATAGTACGTTCCGGCTAGGAAAAAATAAGACTATTGGTTAAATGAGTAATCCCCAAACATAGGCCGAACATGTTCAAGCTTGAAGCTCAATGTCTCACATTGCCCATTAACATTGCTTAGATAATTGGGCTTGATTCGGACTGAGTGGCGGTTGATCCAACTGAAGCAACTCAATCCAATCCAAATCGTTGACAAGTGAAACCTAGGAAGCCGTCGTGTCGGAGACCAGAGAAATACTTTCTCTCAATTGAATCCGAAAGAGAAAAACTGGTTTAAGGGTTAAACTAGGGTTTAGCTCCTTCTCTCTATAAACCCTACCCATTCACTCAAAAGAATGTGCCTTCCGACACAGTAAATTTGAAACATGGCATTCTGGCGCAGAATCGATCAATCTAAGATTCAACTCATATCGAATCAGTACAGAAGATTTTACTTTCAAGCTCCTTTCGCGTCTTCTCTTCATCAAACGAGAATATCTGTTTTAAGGAAACACGTTAGTAGCAGTATTGACACGAAACCCTCTTGTTTTTACAATAATGTCAGATCTTTTGCTGCCCCTGTTCAGGTAACTTGAAAATTATATTAAATTTTAGTTAAATTTAGTTAATTTATTTTTTCTTGGAATCTAGGTAATGGTGTTTGCTTCTGAATTAGGTTTGGATTTGATTAGGTTAAAATTTAAAAGAGTGCTTGGATTCGGAGTAATTTTTATATAGTTTGTTGAATTCTGAGAATGATATGAGAAGTTTGTTGTGCTAAGGATGAAGGGTTAATTTGATTGTTGGTTTATTTCAGGCTATCAAGAATAAGAAGGAAGATCCAAGCAAGGATGGGCCGCGATTAAATGAGCAAATTACAGCTCGTGTTGTTAGAATTGTGACAGTGGAAGGTACGTGTTTTTTCATAATATTGAGCAGGATATGTTGCGTTCGATTATCTTAAATGGTTTTATGGTAGTCGTTTGCTATTATAAATTAACTTATGATTTATGCATATTGCAGGTCATCATTCTATCGTCTCAATTGACGAAGCGCTGGAGCATGCAAGGAAGCTCGATCTTGATCTAGTTGAGGTATAAAAAGCTTCAAATTGAATGGTTAGATTACTCTAACTGATTACCAATTTCTGAAGAAAATGCTACTCTTTTCTTAATCCGATGCGTTCCATTAAATTTATTTTTAAGTAGTTTGTAGCCACAGAAAGTGGTGAGGAGTTCGATAATTGTAGCTGCCATGCTTTTGCTTCTTTTTGCAAATGTATCGTCTTTTAAGCACGAGCAACAATTTCTCTTTATTTATAATTGAGATGGTTAATTTTTATGTGTTTTACCATTAGGCATTCGAACATATTCTTTCCATATCCTTTTCTTTCATAATGCCACGAGAGAATTTTTTTCTGCCTCTCTTTTGAAAGTTTTTTTAGAATAATAACCTCTATGTCCAGTTTTGTCTCCTGTGAATTCTAATAAAAGTTGTATAATTTATTTAGGTTCAAAGAATGGCTGATCCTCCTGTTTGTAAACTGATGGACTTTCATCAGAAAAGGTACCAACAACGTCTAAAAGAAAAGGATCGTGCTAAAAGCAAGGTAGGTTGCATGATAATTCATTTGGCTCAAGATGAAACAGCAAATATTCTGCGAGAGAGTGCATGACTTGAATATTTCTGTTCGAAATTGTAGTGTGTACATTGCTTACTACTCTCATCTGAAATAGAAACCTAGTTTTTTGGAGCAAAAGGTCTTTTCCTGTTAGACCTGAGGCCCGTAGAATAAGAGCACAAACAACATGGACTTTGCACCTCTAGTTTGTAGAGACTAAAGCTTATTTGGTAAAAAGTAGCTTTTACTGGTTTTCTGCAATGTTTTTGCCTATTGGGAAAGAATTAAGACAATGAACTTAGCAACTAGTTAGACCCATGTTCTTTCATTGAACATGTTTGGCCTTGATTTTTTCTAATGTATCAGTTAATTCTGTGACACTTTCCGGAGATGTCATAATATATTAAATGCATCTAACAGCTATCACAATTAATTTTTTATATTCTGATATGAACCAACCATCATAATTCAATCTAACTATTTTTCTTTTTGTTTGTCTCTGTGTGTTTTCCCATGCATGGCTGGACCTGCCTGTTTTTCATACATGTTAGATATACCTTTTCTTAATAATTTTATTTTTCTGTAGTCAGGAGAGACATTAAAGAAAGGGGAGTGCAAAGAAGTTCGATTCACTGAGAAAATAGTAAGTTCTTTCATTAAGAAATTTTATCATCTTTTTCCTATCATTCATTGAATATTTATACATCCTCAAACCACGATGCAAACCATTAATCAGCAATAGTCTAAAGATATTAGAAATAAAAAATTCTTTAAGGCTGAACAACATAGTGACTCATGACAGTAGCATTTTATTAAAATTTTAAGTATTCAGCATTTACCAGTGGCTCCTCCCGAACTGCTTAATGCCAGATACACAAGTTTAAGCTGGTGTTCTGAATCTTTAACCGATGTCTTAAACATGTATAGACTATCTATAAAAGCCATTGAAATTTGAACCATAACTATCCATCATCAAAACTGGCTGGCAGTAAATGAGCCTTAGTGCCCAACCTTATGAGATGTGCTGCAGGTATTACATAAAGATTTGGAAGGGTAACTAGACATGTAAAATGCAATGACATCACTCTTTGAGTAAAGTGGATTTGCATTCAAAATAGGTTTTACTTGGTTTCTCTTTCAATTTGTTGACCCTGAGCCAGTAATCAAAGATACAAAATCTTACAGAGGAATAGATTATGACATCACCCAGACGAGATTTTCTTGTTATTGATATTTTTAATGGTTCAGTTACTTCCTTGTTCAAAAGCTGACGAGGTTTTAGCATTAATTAAGCAAATCTGAAACAGAGATGGAAACCATGACAAAATTTCTTCTGCTTCTGCAGGAAGCAAAAGACCTAAGGATAAAAGCAGAAAGCGTCATAAGATTAATGGAACGCGGTTACCGAGTGAAGGTACTCTTATTTTAAAGGTTTAATGATTTAAGTATAGAAATGTATGCTTTTGTTAGTTTTTATGGTGCATGACTAAGTCATGTTAGGTAGTAATTGAGCTTTATAGCCACTTTAATCTCCCGAGTCTGTTATGTTACTCGTGTTCTATGCTTCTATTTGCTTTCTCTTTTATGCTGTTGTATGACCACACACTAATATCTACCACCAGAATGTTTTCAGAAGAGAGATCTGCTGTTTTCTACTGGTTTTTCTTGTTGTAGTGATGCCTTTTGCTAGATGTGTATTTTGAAAATAAAACATTTATCCAGGATTCAAAAATAATTCTGAGAATGGTAAGCCATAGTCTGAAAAAGTTCACATTCTGATGGGCAAAGATGCAAAAGTAATTGTGGTGTGTTTGCTTGATAGTCAATAAATTGGTGATATTCAGATTAGCTGTTATGATTGTGATGAATATTAATGTCTTCTGTGGTTCTCCAACAGTGTATGGCCATGGGCAAGGGTAAGGAGGATGAAGATGAGAACTTGGGAGGACTGTTGTCTCGGCTCACTGACTTGGTATCTCACATACCCTTAATGCTTTTTTTCTTCTAGTGTCTTGTATGGACTTCTGATTAATTATTTGTTTCCTCCTCTTGCCAATCCCCAAACTTTTTTCTGAACCTTTTATTATTGATTATGCAGATTGAAGATGTATCTGTTGTGGAAAGTGGTCCAATGGTGGAGAGAAAACAGGCGTATGTGATAGTTAGGCATGTCAAATTTGGCCCATCAAAGAAAGGTGGTGGAAAAACATCAAAGGTTGCCGGAGGTACCATGGCTAAACCTCCTACTAATTCAGCCATTGATAGACAAAGGCCCTTGCTGCCTGAAGGTGATTCTATGGAATCTGTCTTAGAGTCTGAAGATGACCTGCTTACATCTTCACCAATGCAAATGCATGATGAAAATGTTGATGACAAGAAAACTGCTTGGTCAGTCTCAGGATCTGGTGATGATTTTGACAAATTATTCAATCTTAATGGAGGTGTTTCATCAGATTCTACAAGGAAGGAAACACATGCTACACAACAAAGAGTTTCTCACCCCCTAAATGATTATGGATCAAAGTTTTTGCATCCCAAGCCGGTTGTTAATTCCACTTCATCAAACACTTCTCAATACTCTCGGCCCGAGACATCCCTTGGAATTGACAACAGATACAAAAGAAGTGAACTGAGGAACTCATTCCCATCTGCTAGATCAATGGAACATCTGGGTCCGGGTACAAGAGAGTCAGCTGGGTCAGAGCCTCAGTTCCCATATCCACGATGGCAACCATCTCAAAATATGGGCCAGAGTAGAAGAGAGTCAGTTAGGTCTGATCACCAGTTCCCACATCCACGACAGCAACCACCTCAAAACATGAATGCCTCCTCAACGGTGCGAGACACAAAGCAAGTTGAGAATGATGCTTCTCCATTTAATAACTCAAAGCCTCCCTCTAATGACTTGCCAAAGCAACAACCTTCTCTACCAGGTACTCCAGCTCGCAGCTTTGGGATATTTAGCTCTCCAAATGCAAATTCCTCTGGTAAGCAAGGTATGGTAGCGGATACACTTGGAAGCAAGGAGGGAAACAGGTATGCATCTGTAAGAAATCCTGGCATGGCAGGAAAAGGATCCAATCGGAATTTTCCTGGCTCAAACTTTGATTGTAGCCGGACGCCAGACGGCAATATGGATGGACAAGACAGATTTGGAACATTTAGTAGGGATAACTTGAATTCGACTCCAACTAGAATGCCCAAGTCAAACTAGGCTTATAGGAGATGTTATACAATTTTTGTTATTGCCACAAATAGCTAATTGCATAGACAGTTTTGGTTAAAAAATAATATTATTTTTTAGAATAATTTATCATTATGGTATGCATTGGCATGCATGCAGCTCTCCTCACCATTGTATTTGATAGATACTAGGGCGAAGTGATTTGAATTTTTTGTCACTTGATGTGTGATAATGAGAGGAAGGTGACAATTTGGTTCTCCATGGTTTGAGAAAAAAAAAATCCATCAATCCAAACAATTAATACTTGTTTCTAGCATCGCATGTGTCAAAATTTTACAAAATTGTTTGGGAAATAGTTGTTATAAAATACAATAGAGTTCGTCCTTTTACATATGTTTGTATAAATTTTTTAATTTCATGAATGAAGTTAAAATGCTGTTAAATATTTTTTAAATTTATTATTTTTAATATATCTTAAGAAATATGCTATTTTGTTGGGATTCGAAATTAAACTTTATAATATGTTATCATTGTTATTTGGTAAAAAGTTATTAGCCTTTGTTTGCAAAATTTTATAAAATTGACTGTCAAAATATGAAATCCAATTGAGCTTTCTTCCCTTTTTACCTTTTTTTTTTAAAAAAAAAATTTAATATTAGGTTTGATTTTTTTCTTAAAGAACATTTTAGTGCTCGCATGAAAATTTATTCTATTTTTTGTCATTTTTTTTTGTATAAATTAAACGTAAGATCAAATTTACGTTCAATTGGTATTATTGAAAACAAAACATGAATGTAAAATATATATATATATATATATATATATATATTTCTCTATCCACACCTTAGAATAAATAAATAAACAAAAAGGATTTTAAAATAACGAGAATGTGCAATTCCAAAAAAGTATGGCTGTGGACCTCGCGCAGCCGAACTAACCGCCAAAACCCACTATTTAAAGAAAATTAAGCGCCTTTTTTTAACCCAAATCCATGAGAAAACCTAATTGAGATATAGTTCCTGTAAGGGATGTAAACAAGTAGAGGTTAATTGGGTATTTGAGATTATTTGTTTTATTTAAGTCGGGTTTAAATATTTAATAAACGGGTTTTAATCGAATTAGGGTAACAATTTTATTATCCGTGACGGGTTTGGGTAGGGTTCGGATAGTAATTTTTGGGAATCTTAAATCTGAACCCGATTAATTTTCACTTTGTTTTTTTTCCCCTTACTTGTTATGTTTTTATGATTTGTTTATTTGTTATGGTTTCAAGTGATTTGTTGAATTCTTAAAATTTATTTAATTATGATAAAATATGTATGTAGTTGTTTAATTTTTATTTTTGATTTATACAAAATTAGATGATTTTTTTCTAAGGGTTCGAGTTCGGGTTAATAAACGGGTTGTCAAATTATGGGTTGAATAATCGGTTAATTAAACGGGTTCGGGTAATTAACGGGTAATATAAAATTTATTCGAGTAGAGTTCGGATAATATTTTGAAAAAATAATCGAGTTTTAATAGAATTCGAATTTTATGATTGTTAGTCGGATTTGAAATTGAGTAACTCAAAATTAGCGAGTACCCGTCCCGTTGATATTCTTAGTTCCTGTCGGCAAACCTGATCCAAACCAGGATCCGTGAATAAACCGACCCGCTATTTCGATCTTCGAGCAACTATAAATTCCTCGAAGCCAGGAATCCTCGCCGAGGTGATGTGCAGCTATGGAAGCTGCTGTGGTCCTGTCCAGGTGCCTTGCTGAAGCCCTACTAAAATCTGGCAGAGAAATTAAAGATAAAGCTTTTGAAGAGGAGGATTATAAGCGCATTGGACTCGCGTTGAACAAGTATGCAAATGGAGAAGTGTTGATCTCATTAGCACGTCTTATATAGTTGGTTTTATTCAACAAAATAATGGCAAATTAATCAGCTTCATCCGAGATAAGCTCTTATCCACATTCCTATCTGGTTTGCTGTTGACCAAGGCTGATTTTGATTGTGGGAAGTTCAGAGTTCCTAGAAGTTAGCCATTTCCTAAGCGACCAAAGTTTGGTTTAGCAGATGTTAAATTTAAAATTCGATTTACTCTTTTCTTTTTATATTTCCTAATGAACCCAAAAAAAAAAAAAAAAAAGCCATTTCTTAGATGCAATATGGCCATGCCATTCTTGTTAGAACTTGCAAAATACTACATGAATCTGTATATTCTCTTTGAACTGCACAAAATTGTTTTCCTTTCTCTTAGTTATGATCGTTGCATATGTATAAATCATCTTTATAGTAGGAAAAGGTTTAACTTTTAGATTAAAGTTCCAACCTTTCTTCAATCTTCCTTTTGTTCTGCTAACTGTGGGACTCATTATTTTTCTTAAACATATTAAATAATTTATATTAGTGATACAAAAAGTTTTTAGTTCCGCAGTTTGACTAAAGAGGCAGAAAATGGCCAACTTGGCATTAGCTTAAACCACATAAATATCGATCAAATATTTGGAGGCTGCGGGTTCGAGAGAGCTCAAGTATGCTATGTTCTTTTAAGGTAAATTAACTGGATTAGAGGTTGGGGATTTCGGGGTACAGAAGGAATTTTGTTTCCTTTTTTTTTTTTAAAAAAAAAAGAAGAAGCAAAAGGCAAATTAAACATTGTCTACAAGTTTGAACCGCATCTACGTATACTATGTCATCTTGTACAAGTTTCTTTGAATGTCTTTTGTCTTCAAGTTATTTTTTATTTTTATTATAAATCAAAACCAAATCTTAAAAATATTTGTTAATTTCAAATTAAGAAAGGAAGTATGACTTAAGTCTTGTTTGGGACTCTAGATGATCTGTGGAGTGGGATTAGTGCGTTTGTTTATGGGATAAAAGACAAAATTATAAAATGGTAAAATTACTCTTTTAATTTTAATTTTAATTATTATTTTATTACAAAATATATATCACTAATAATTTTCTTTTTTTCTTTTTTTAATTTCATAGTAGCAAATCATATGATCCATCAAACTATGCTTTAGGCAATGGTAAGTCAACCTATAGCCAGTGTTCCACTTGTTATTGTCCATCAAAATAAATTCTTTCTTGATCAAAGCATACAGTAAGTGGCGGCTATGGACTTTGGCTTTACATAGCAGCAGACCTTACATGACTGCTATTCATCCTGTCCACGAATTAATTAAAGTAATAATTAGTATTTGCATAAAAAAAAATGTCCTTCACCATTGCACCAAGGCTTACCTTCTTTCATGAATTCTCTAAGTAATAATTAGCATTTGCATACGGCAATTAGGAAAAGCAATGCTCGAGATTCTAGTCTTGAGGGTGACTTTTTTCCTAAAAAATTTCTGAGTTTCCAAAGTATCTTTTCCTAAGCTTTAGGGAAGATGACAATTAATATGTCAATACAATGTGATTAAATGATTAAGTAATACAAGATGTCGGTACAGATTATGAGGCATATGAACCTGAAACTCATAACATGCTTTTCAATGGCCCGAGAATCTTTGCAGGAAAGAGCTGAATCTTTCGTCCAGAGTTACCAATCACTTTTCTTAATAAAAAAAATAAATTCTCACTATTAATAGCATGTAATTATAGAAAGGAAAATGATTAAACAAGCACGTGGGGATGACTCTTTTTCCTAGGAGGTAGCGATTCAATGTTGCAGACAAAGATTAATCCGCTGTCTTTGACCACCCAACTAGACAAATTATGGAATTAAATAAGACTACATTGGATCACCACTGAATAATACCCGCTTGCTGACACCATCATTTACGTTTGTCTTTCTTTCACTATATATAAGAGCCTTCTTATCCTTCATGTTTACTATTATCTAACCCATCTTCCTGTTAAGAATTTAGAGCTCTATGTCCTGATGGAAATTGTTGAAGACATTGTGATTATTGGGGCTGGAATTGCTGGTCTCACCACATCCTTGGGACTTCACAGGTATATTAGAATTTCAGAACTACCAACAGGCTTTTGATCTGTAAATGTAAAATAGTACTAACTGATTCCCAACTATTGAATGCAGGCTAGGAATTCGTAGTTTAGTATTGGAATCATCAGACAGGCTAAGGACCACAGGATTTGCATTCACAACATGGAACAATGCCTGGAAAGCCTTGGATGCTGTTGGTGTTGGTGAATTTCTCCGCCAACAACATAACCTGGCGCCAAGGTACTTAACTACACTGAACTTTCTCTTAAAGTCCCAATCTTAGTTTGCCATTAAAATGACCCGGTGGTGTCTGAATCTGAGTGCAGCATACTTGTTACCTCGACGTTTTTAGACAAGCCGGCATCAGAGATATCATTTAAGGGTTCTGAAGTTCGTTGTCTTCACCGGAGACTGTTGTTAGAAACTTTAGCAAAGGAACTCCCCGGCGATACTATCAGGTTCTCCTCTAAAGTGGTTTCAATTGAGGAATCAGGCTACTTTAAACGAGTGCTTCTTGCCGATGGAACCATCCTCAAGACCAAGGTTCTAAGTTATTTTATAAGTTATAATTGTCAGTTGTAAACAAAAAGGAATTCTATTGTTGAAGAAGCAATGTTAATTGTGAATGACAGGTGTTGATTGGGTGTGACGGAGTCAACTCAGTGGTGGCAAAATGGCTTGATTTACAGAAGCCTGTTTTCACAGGGCGATCAGCCATTAGAGGTTACACAAATTTCATAGGTGGCCATGGGTTTGGACCAAAATTCAGGCAGTTTATTGGCAAAGGTGTTCGATCAGGTTTCCTCCCCTGGGATGATGAGAATGTTCATTGGTTTTTGACTTGGACTCCAGCCAGCAAAGGTAACTTGCCACCATTTTTGACTGCTTAAATTGCATATTATCTTTCCTAAAGTTCCATTGTTTTTTACTTCTAGAGGAAGAACTAGAAGACGACCCAGTTAAGCTGAAGCAATTTGCAACAAGCAAGCTTAAAGATATAACTGAAGAGATGAAATCTGTTGTAGAAAAAGCTTTGCCAGATAACATTGTATCATCACCATTGAGATACAGAAAACCTTGGGAGCTGCTATGGGGAAATATCAGCAAGGGTAATGTTTGTGTAGCTGGTGATGCTCTTCATCCCATGACCCCAGACCTTGGCCAAGGTGGATGTTCGGCCATGGAGGATGGTGTTGTTCTGGCCAGGTGTCTTGCTGCAGCCTTGTCGAAACCAGGGAAAGAGATGAAAGAAAAAGTTGATGAGGAAGAAGAATATAAGAGGATTGAAATGGGGTTGAAAAAATATGCTCAAGAGAGAAGATGGAGAAGTTTTGATCTCATTGCCACATCTTACATGGTGGGTTCTATACAACAGAATAATGGGAAGATAATGAACTTCTTCAGAGACAAATTTCTGTCAAGATTCCTATCTGGGTTGCTGTTAAGCAAGGCTAATTTTGATTGTGGCATGCTTGATTAATTAGCATTTGTGTACAGTTTCCAGTTTTGTACCAAAGAACATGTTGCAGAGTGAGCAACTTTCAGCAAAGTGTTTCAATAAAGAAAGTTCTATGAACTTCGCATAAAAATAGTATTGTTTTTATTATTTTATTAAAAAATATATATCACTAATAATTTTTTTTTTATTTTTTAATTTCATCGTAGCAAATCATATAATCCATCAAACTATGCTTTAGGCAATGGCAATGTCAACCTATAGCCAGTGTTCCACTTGTTATTGTCCATACAGCTGGAAGTCGGCTATGCCTCAAAGTCAGGACACAGGACAAGTTGAAAGTGACACTGTCCCTTTGAATCTGTCTAAACAACTAAGGGTTACTACATAAATAGAAGCAATGAATGAATGAACGATTTTAAGCGTGTTTGCGGCCTGCCATCATTGCGTTCGTCATTCCTTATAGCCAACCATCTTATTCAACCGCTATCCGCTTTAGGTTTATTCTAAGATTTTTTTCTGAACCATCCGTTTTTGTAGTTAGTGCTGCCAAAGGAATTGCAGTAGTGAGAGTTAAGAACTCCCTAAAGTCTTATGGATATTGTTGAAGAAGTTGTAATTGTTGGGGCTGGAATTGCTGGCCTCACCACTTCCTTGGGACTTCACAGGTATACTTAGCTCACCACCACCATTTTGGTCTGAATTTTTAATAACTATATATATATGCAAATATTGCAGATTTGGGATTCCAAGTTTAGTGTTGGAATCATCAGCTAGATTGAGGGTCACTGGATTTGCATTGACAACATGGGACAATGCTTGGAAAGCTTTGAATGCTGTTGGCATCAGTCACTCTCTTCGCCAACAACATAAGGATCTTCATAGGTATACTTAACTCAAACTTCTCGTTTCAGGTCCCATGTTTTCGTCTGTCATTTACTGACGATGGTTTTCGAATTCAGGTTGGTTGTTACATCCACAGTTGTAAAGAAACAGACTTCTGAGCTATCATTTAAGGGCCATGAAATTCGTTGTGTTCGAAGAGGCTTGTTACTGGAAGCCTTGGCAGCTGAACTTCCTAGTGGCACAATCAGGTATTCTTCTAAGGTGGTTTCCTTTGAGGATTCTGGCCACTTTAAACAAGTACATCTTGCAGATGGAACCACCATCAAAACCAAGGTAAATGAACTCTCTGTGAATCATATGCTGTCATATATATGCATGAAAAAATCAATTTTGTTGTTCATGGGGCAGTATTAATCTTATTTTTATTGTAATAAAGGTTTTAATTGGATGTGATGGAGTCAATTCAGTGGTGGCAAAGTGGCTAGGCTTTGAGAAGCCAGCTTTTACTGGACGTTCAGCGTTTAGAGGCTATGCAGATTATAAAAGTGGTCACCGCTTTAAACCAGAATTCAGACAGTTTATTGGTAATGGTCTCCGATCTGGTTTCCTCCCATGTGATGATCACCTTGTTTATTGGTTTTTGACTTGGTTCCCCTCCACTCCAGGTAATTAATTTGGTAATCATTGTTCCTGTTAGTACACTAGCTTTGTAACTATAGTTCTTTAAAATATTTTGACCTGCTTTCAGAAGAAGAGCTAGAGCAAAACCCTGTCAAGCTAAAACAATTGGTGTTAAGCAAGCTTGATGATGTACCAGATGAAATGGAAGCTGTTATAGCAAACACCCCTCCTGATGGCTTTTCATCTGCTCCATTAAGATATAGGCATCCTTGGGATCTTCTTTGGGGACATATTAGTAAAGGCAACGTTTGCATAGCTGGGGATGCCCTCCACCCAATGACTCCAGATATTGGCCAAGGTGGATGTGCAGCTATGGAAGATGGTGTGGTCTTGTCCAGGTGCCTTGCTGAAGCCCTACTAAAATCTGGCAGAGAAATTAAAGATAAAGCTTGTGAAGAGGAGGATTATAAGCGCATTAAACTAGCGTTGAATAAGTATGCAAACGAGAGGAGATGGAGAAGTATTGATCTCATTAGCACTTCTTATATAGTTGGTTTTATTCAACAAAATAATGGGAAAATAACCAGCTTCGTCCGAGATAAGCTTTTATCCAAATTCCTATCTGGTTTGCTGCTGACCAAAGCTGATTTTGATTGTGGGAAGCTTAACCTTTCTTGAAATTAGCCATTTCCTATATGTAATATGGTCATGTCATTTTTTTGAGAACTTGCAAAATGTTTTTCTATATGTAATATCTTCCTTTTGTTTTGCTAACTGTGCTAATCATCATTTTCCTTTTAACAGAATAAATAATTTATACTAGTAACACTGAAAGTTTTCAGTTCCACAGTAGGACTAAAGAAGCAGAATGCAAATTAAACATTGTCTACAAGTTTGAACCGCGGCTACATACTATGCCATTATTTCCCCAGATTTTAAGAAAATAGAAACAGATGAAAGAACAGGATAGAAAGAGGTGCATATGGCTAGAATCAATAGCCATTTCCAAGAGCAATTTCTATATGAAGTATATATTCCTATGCAATTATAGGAGGCCTAACCTAGTAGTAGACTTCAATTCAAAGAGTTATAGCTTCATAAGTTGTGGATTAACCAAGACAACAGCAGCTAATTTCTGGCTTATCTATGTTTTGGCTTAGAAGTCAACATGGGAATGAATAAAAAACTTGTGTAGATCCATAACTTGGTAGATAAAACAAAATTAATTATTAATATTCAAGTTTTATTGTTCTGAGTGCTTGCCATCTTGGATTTTTCTTGTGCTTGTGCAGGTGGAGGCTATGTTTGGTAATATTTCAGTTGCTACATATGACACTGCAGTTCTTAAACAAATTCACAAGTATTGAAGACTAGCAAATTAGCAATACTTTGTTTTCCAACCATGGAAGGGTATGATTCCTAGCATTCTGTCATTTTGGTGAGAAACCATAAACTTCAATCTGGGATCAGGGTCCAGGTAAATGAATCCAACTGTGACTTTTCAGAAACTTGCATGAACATAGCCCTCCCTATGAAGACATATACCACCCATCCATTTTCTGCGGTCCATTTGCTCTTTTGTAGTTAACATATCAAAGTTACAGCAACCCAACAAAGCCAAGCTCCATTGAAATTGTTGAAGACATTGTGATTGTGGGGGGCTGGAATTGCAGGTCTTACCACCTCCTTAGGACTTCATAGGTATCAAGGTCGCGGCCCACTAGTTATACATCTGATTCCATACACTCCTTTATTAATTTGCTAGCGAATATTACAGGCTGGGGATTCGAAGTTTAGTATTGGAAGCATCATACAGGCTTAGAAGCACATCTTTTGCATGGGCCACATGAAGCAACGCATGGAAAGCCTTGGATGCTGTTGGCATCAGTGACTCTCTTCGCCAGCAACACCTGCAGAAAAATAAGTAACTACATGCATTAAAACCAATCTTTTAAGTAAATTCTCTTTTCCATTAATACTTGACCTTGGCAGCTGCCACCTCGATGCAATACAAGGTCGGAACAAGGCGAGGCGGGCGCCTCCCAAAGTTGCTAAACTTTTTCTTTTATCATATGAAAGTTCTAAAAATTATAACCCTTAAATTTAACTTCCGTCCTTGGCAATGTAGGTTAGTTGTTTCATCCACAGTTTCGATGCAACGCACTTCAGAGATATCTTTTGAGGGCCATGAACTTCGATATCTGCAAGCTTGTTGTTAGAAACTTTAGCAAAGGAACTGCCAAGCGGCACAATCAGGTTCTTGTCTAAAGTAGTTTGTATCGAGGAATCAGGCTTCTTTAAAAGTGTGCATCTAGCTGATGGAACAATCCTCAAAACCAAGGTAAACCCAAGTGAAAACTATAATAATACTGTCTAATACATCGTTAACGAAGTTGGTTGCATATGGAAGGTGTTAATCGGTTGCGTTGGAGTAAACTCATTGGTGGCAAAATGGCTAGGTTTCAAGCAGCCTGTATTTACTGGAAGTTCAGCTATCAGGGCTTATGCAGATTTCAAAAATGGTCATGGCTTTGGTCACAAAGCCTGCCAATTCATTGGCAATGGCTTGCGGTTAGGTTTGCTCCCTTGTAACGGAGCGGATTGTTTACAGGTTTTTAACTTGGAAGCGCTCCAACCAAGGTACTTAGCAATTAGACTACTTGGTGCATACTATATAATATTCTTTCTAAAAGTTTATGGTTGATTTGCAGACGAAGAACTGAAGGAAAACTCAACTAAGCTGAAGCAATTTGTGTTGAACAAGCTTGAAGATACACATACACCTGATGAATTTAAGTCTGTCGTAGAAAAAACTCCAGTAGATGGTTTTCTTTTGACTCCATTAAGAAGTAAACGGCCGGAGGAAGTGCTGGAGGCAACTATCACCAAGGGTAATGTTTGTGTAGCTGGGGATGCCCTCCACCCCATGACCCCATACATTGGTCAGGGTGGATGTTCAGCCTTGGAAGATGGCGTTGTCCTGGCCAGGTGTCTTGCTGAAGCCCTGCAACAACTAGATGGAGAAAGTAAAGAAAAAGGATTTGAAGAAGAAGAAAACAAGAGGATTGAAATGGGGTTGAAGAAGTATGCCAAAGAAAGGAGGTGGAGAAGCTTCGATCTCATTACCACATCATATATGGTCGGAATTATACAAGAAAACAATGGGAAGATAATGAGCTTCTTCAGAGATGAACTCTTATCTGCATTTCTAGCTGGATTGCTCTTAAGGAAGGCTGACTTTGATTGTGTCAAGCTTAGCAATTAGCATCTCTTCAATGCACCATGTCCTCTGAAATTAATCATGCATGTAAATAAATTTAAATTTCCGTTTGTATAATTTACTTTGAAATGCGTTAAAGTTGTTCTGTTTCTGAATCCTGTCTGATAAACAGCTTCTGTAAAACTTATGCATGACTACCATCCTTACAGTTTCACCATTTCTTAAAATTTAAATTCTGAAATCTGCTTAGTTTCAACTTTTCAACCATGGCCCCAGACTCAGTTGGATATTTTGGCAGCAAGAAAAGCTAACAAATGGGAAGTTGCAGAAGTTGTCCATGACGATGTACCATATGATTTTGTCATTTCTACATCTCCTGTATTGTAATTATTCATCAAGCAATATCCTGTTATACAAATATAAAATTCACATGATAATATGTTAATTTTTTAACCGATTTCGATATTGCAACATTAATATATGTATAGTAGAGAAGAAATATAATTCTCAGATCTTGATTTATCTTCATGGACATTGCCAAATGGTCAAAATGATGACCAAATGCTTGGAGGCTTGAACCTCAAAGTTCAACTTGGCTACAGACTCTGCTTTCTTAGACAAACATCAAAGCAATGAGCAAACATACCCTCCTATTCAAGTATTGTCCAATGTCACATACAACATTTTATTCTTGGAGGCAAAGAAACGTCCCCCCTCACCCATCTTTTGAAAATTACTAATGCTAGAAAAAGCAGAAGTCATGCCTGTTTTTCAGCACTTGTTTTCTTTTTGCTTTGCCATACCTGTTGCATGATTGGAATGAATAACAAACACTTACTTCAAAATTTAATGTAGTGCTTATATATTTTATTCAATTTAAAATAAATTCTTTCTTGATCAAAGCATACAGTAAGTGGCGGCTATGGACGTTGGCTTTATATAGTAGCAGACCTTACATGATTGCTATTCATCCTGTCCACTAATTATTCAAGTAATAATTAGTATTTGCATTAAAAAATGTCCTTCACCACCATTGCACCAAGGCTTACCTTCTTTCATGAATTCTCTAAGTAATAATTAGCATTTGCATACGGCAATTAGGAAAAGCAATGCTCGAGATTCTAGTCTTGAGGGTGACTTTTTTCCTAAAAAATTTCTGAGTTTCCAAAGTATCTTTTCCTAAGCTTTAGGGAAGATGACAATTAATATGTCAATACAATGTGATTAAATGATTAAGTAATACAAGATGTCGGTACAGATTATGAGGCATATGAACCTGAAACTCATAACATGCTTTTCAATGGCCCGAGAATCTTTGCAGGAAAGAGCTGAATCTTTCGTCCAAAGTAAATTTGACAATTCGTGTATTCGTGTTATGACACGATATGACACGAATTAAGACCCGACACGAATTTATGAAACACGAATACTACACGAATTATAAAACGTATTTAAAACGTAAATACGAACACGATACGTATTTTATATGTGTGACACGTGATACGATACGGTTGACACATTATAATTATCTGTGTCACACGACACGACACAATACGATAAACACAAAAAAATAACTAACACGAATAGACACGACACGGATGACACGATTAAAAATAAAACATAATCAAAAATAAAAAAATCATAATATTTATTAATTTACATCAATAATTTAATTTACATGCATTCAAATATTACTAACAAATATAACATAATAATAATTTTCAATTCATACCATCCATAATATTTATTTAAAATTACAAAATATAGAAACAAATTATAAAAAGTTAACATTAAGTCAACAAACATAATAGTCAACAAACATTTAAAAATTAAGTTCGCAAATACCATAACTCAATACAATACTGTCACGCCCCGAGCTCGGAACATAACAGACGCCGCACACCTGTAAAATATAATCTTACAGACATGCAAGGCTTCTATCATACCAAATATATTTTTTTCCTTTCAATTGTCTAAATTGAGAAATTTAATCTTCGAAATTTGCAATTTACTTAAAGTGCCATCTACAATTGTAATAAATGTACCATGAAATGATTAAGAATAGTTTATAAAGTTTCAACTTAGTTCTTAACAGTCATAAATAATATAAAATGTTCTCAATTACTTAAACTAGTCATTCTAAAAGTCCTGAAACATGCCCTACTTCGAGACGTCACTCCCCAATATTCCCACGTTCATCACCAATAGTAAAACCTGAAAAAATGTTAAGGAATGGGGTGAGTACAACCACTCAGTAAGCAACCTATATCCCCTCAGCTGGATTAAGCATGCATAAAATAGTTAGGCCAAAATATCAAGTACAGTTATTCAAAATCAAAAAGTGTAATGTCATATTTATTCAAAATTTGTCAAGCTCATTTACACAGATTTTAAAACTAAACAAAATCTTCTTATAACAAAATTGAATAAAAGATTCACAAAGCATAAATCTTTTTATTTTATTTTATTTTTGGTCTCCCGTAACATGCTATGGCCACGCTTAACCCTTGTGGCACAGGTCAGAATCAGAACAAAACCACAATTAACCCCAGTGGTATGGGTCAGAACAAAACCACAATTAACCCCAGTGGTATAGGTCAGAATCAGAACAGAAGCAACTAGTAGTTGCACAAAACAGATATCAAAGGGCCACTATTCTCATCCGGTGGTGCGGATAGAAATCGATTTCTTATAACAAAATACATGTCGACACGGCCAACATTTAACCCCCATTGGCAGGGTCAGAGCACAGCCATACTAGGAGACAAAACAAAACATATTTTCAAATTATCCAAAAATGCAAAGCAATATTATTATAATTTCTCAAAACATATTTCATACAAAATGAATTGTTTTATTCACAAAACAGATAATATCTGTAAATATATGTAATAAAAAAATTCATCAAGCGATTAAATCGTTTGCAACATTTGCACAAAATCACATTCATAGGCAATTTAAAGAATCATATATGTATATATATATATATATATATATATATATATATATATATATATATATATATATATACATATATGATTCTTTAAATTGCCTATGAATGTGATTTTGTGCAAATGTTGCAAACGATTTAATCGCTTGATGAATTTTTTTATTACATATATTTACAGATATTATCTGTTTTGTGAATAAAACAATTCATTTTGTATGAAATATGTTTTGCATGCTTAACCCAATTTAGAAATCACAAGGACAAAGTATAGTACTTGTATATAATACGCAAATATATATATATATAATTCGTATTGAGTTGATTTTAAGGGTGTCAAAACACCGAAGGGATATAAGTCACTTACCTGACTCGCTAAATTGATACCCGAACAACAATCACACAATTTCCTAGTCTCCTAATAATTCAAGAAATATTCAACCATTAGAAACTATCACGAAGTTATTAGTTTAATAAAATACAATCTTCGATAAACTATCCTAAAACATGTAGGTGATGTGATAATCCTTCGAATAACTTTAACTTATTAGAAATTATTTTTCATATTAAAATAAATGTTCTTTTAATCTAAGAAATGCTTAATATTAAGTAAAAATTGAAATTAAACTTAAAACATGAAAGTCAATAGAATTAATACTGTTTTATGACAATATTTAATGAATATATATATATATTTTTTCAAGTTTATATAAATTTAGTGAGTATTTATTAACATCCAAAATCTTGTAAATAACTTTTTTTTATAATTATATTTATATATGTAAAAATTACTAAAAACATATATTTGACTTTCATACAATCTATAACATGATTGAATCAATATTGACCCAAAACAAATTTTAAATTAATTAAAACAAAATTTTCTAATATTCTGAAATTTCTTATTTTTGTGTTCATTTGACCTACTTTGAGCATTTATATCTAACACACTGTATAGTATCTAAAGGTGAGACTAGAACCAATTAAAATTACACATGTAATATTACAATTTAGGATTTTGTTTCGTTCAAAAAGCTTACTGGAACCATGATTTTCGAAAGTCAAAATTTTGAGTTTTATCACAGAGAACCCAGAATTTCTGGGTTTCTGTTTCAACGAACCAAATTTGGGGCAACGGTTCTACTAGCACAAAACGTTTCTGACTAAGGTATTAAGACCAAAACAAAGTTCACGTTTCCTACAGCAAAAGCCCTCAAATAATTGACCAAAACAGTTATCGAAAAGTGAAGTTCCAGTGACCCAAAGTTGGGTGTTCAATACTGTCAAGACCTATTTTATTCAAATTTCAAAAATTCATATCTTTTAAAATACACAACCAAATTAAGTGATTCAAAGACCATTAGAAAGATCTTGAAGAGAACTTTCTATTAGTACCATTTTTTTCACCAGAACATCACTAGAATATTACCGAAAAATTGCAAAAGATAAAACTAATTTGGTAGGTTTAGGTAAATACAATATAAAAGACAAAAACTTATAAATGTAAAGAATAATTACCTTGGAAAAATCAAATGGAGAAGACAAAGAAGTATATTTTTTTTTGAGCCGCCAACGTTTTCTTCAGAGAATTCGTTCGATAGATTTTTTTTTTTATTTTTTTTTGACAGCAGCCATATGGTGTATATATATATATATTTTTGAAACCCTAATATACTAAGCCAGTCTTTTATAAAAAATGGGTATTGGGCTTTTCATTTTTTTTTATTGGACTTTTTTAAAGATTAGCCCGGTTATTACATTCTCCCCACCTTTAAAGAATTTGGTCCCCAAATTCAAATATTCATGAGTTTGAAATTTTGAAGTTCTCTAAAAATTGTCTTATGGTTTTTTTTTCTAAAAGATTTGTTTATGTAGCATGAGACTATAATAGATCGATTCTAGATTACTGTATAGTAATTAATCGAATCACATTGAATTTCGATCCTAAACAATTTAAATCAACACTTCAATCCTTAATGCAAACTTTAAAAGTGCAAACACCTAAGTTAAACTATCAACTATACTCCATGATAAACTATATGATATTTTTGGGAGGGATACTACATCCTCCCCACCTTAAAAGGAATTTAGTTATCTAAATTCTTACATTGATTCTTAAAAAGGTAAGGATATTTCTCCTTCATGCTTTCTTCTAGCTCCCAAGTAGCTTCTCGTTCAGAGTGATTACTCCACTGAACCTTAACATATGAAATAGTACGCCTTCTTAAAACTTGTTCCTTCCTGTCCACAATACGTATAGGATGTTCTTCGTAAGACAAATCTTCTCTGAGTCTCAAAGGAGCTAAGTCCATCACATGACTTGGATCTGACACATACTTCCGCAACATTGAGACATGAAATACATTATGCACTCCAGATAATGCAGGTGGAAGTGCCAATCTATACGCCATGTCTCCTACCTTATCAAGAATTTCAAAAGGACCCACATAACGAGGACTAAGTTTCCCACGGATTCCAAATCTCATAACTCCTCTAGTCGGGGAAACTCGTAAAAATACATGTTCTCCAACCTCAAACTCCAACTCTCGTCTTCTATTGTCAGCATAACTTTTTTGTCTACCTTGGGCCACACGAAGATGCTTTCTGATCAACTGAATTTTCTCCATTGCCTGTTGAACTAGCTCTGGACCCAACAATTTTCTTTCACCCACATCATCCCAACAAAGAGGAGATCTACATCTTCTACCATATAATGCTTCAAACGGGGCCATCTGAATGCTTGACTGGTAACTATTATTATAAGCAAACTCTGCCCATGATAAATGACTATCCCAAGAACCTCCAAAATCCATAACACAAGCTCTTAACATATCCTCTAGGATTTGGTTAGTCCTCTCCGACTGACCATCTATTTGGGGGTGAAAAGCATTACTAAAACTAAGTCGGGTACCTAAAGCTTTATGCAAGCTCTCCCAAAATTTAGCTAAAAATCGAGAATCCCTATCAGATACAATGGATACCGGTACACCATGAAGTTTCACAATCTGATTAACATACAACTCTACTAGCTTTTCCAAAGACATCCCTGAACGGATAGCCAAAAAGTGTGCAGACTTTGTCAATCTATCAACAATAACCCAAATGCCATCATTCCCTTTTTGGGTTCTAGGTAGGCCAGATACAAAATCCATAGTAATATGTTCCCATTTTCATTCCGGAATAGGAAGAGGTTTCAACAATCCAGCTAGCCTTTGATGTTCTGCTTTAACTTGCTGACAAGTCAAACACTTAGTTACAAACTGGGCAATCTCTTTCTTCATATTATTCCACCAAAAAGTGCCCTTCAAATCTCTATACATCTTCGTACCTCCAGGATGGATTATATAGTTACTGAAATGGGCTTCCTCCAAAATTTCTCTTTTCAACTCTAAGTCATCTGGAACACAAACTCTATCACCAAACCTCAAGGAGCCGTCCTCATGAATACTAAAATCTGGTTTCAAACCAGAATCCACCTTAAGTCTAATGTTTTGGAGTCGAGGATCATTAGCTTGAGCATCTTTAATTCTCTGCACCAAGTTAGGTTGGACTTTCAAGTTAGCCAAATAAGCTCCTGAACCACGTACTCTTACATCAATATCCAATTTCCTAAGGTCCTCGAAGATTTGTTTCTGAGAAGTAATTACTGCAGCCAAATTCCCAATAGATTTCCTACTCAAAGCATCAACTACCTTATTTGCCTTTCCGGAATGGTAACTAATAATCAAGTCATAATCCTTCCAATAATTCTAACCATCTCCTCTGCCTCATATTTAATTCTTTTTGGGTGAAGAGATATTTTAGACTCTTATGGTCTGTAAAAATCTCACAAGATTCACCATACAAATAATGTCTCCAAATCTTCAATGCAAAGACTACTGCAGCCAACTCCAAATCGTGAGTAGGATAATTCTCCTCATAAGGTTTCAATTGTCTAGAAGCATAAGCAATCACTTTCTCATTTTGTATAAGAACACAACCTAACCCCCTTTTTGAAGCATCACTATAAATAGTGAAACCTTTACCAAGAATAGGTAAAGTAAGAATTGGGGCGGAAACCAATCTTCTCTTCAATTCTTCAAAGCTCTTCTCACAATCATTTGACCACTCAAACCGAACTCCCTTCCGAATCAATCGAGTCATAGGCATAGCTATACGAGAAAAGTTCTCCACAAAACGCCTATAGTATCCTGCTAAGCCTAGAAAACTACGAATCTCTGACACATTGTTCGGTCGTTTCCATTCCACCACTGCTTCAACCTTTTTCGGATCAACAGAATTCCCATCCTTAGATACCACATGCCCAAGAAATGCCACACTAGACAGCCAAAACTCACACTTGTTCAGTTTGGCAAATAACTGCTTCTCCCTAAGAGTCTGCAAAACAATTCTCAAATGCTCTTCATGCTCTTCTATACTAAGAGAGTACACCAATATGTCGTCAATGAAGACAACCACAAATTTATCCAGATAAGGTATAAAGACCATATTCATCAGATCCATAAAAGCAACTGGAGCATTTGTCAACCCAAATGACATCACAAGAAACTCGTAATGTCCATACCGAGTTCGAAAGGTAGTTTTAGGTACTTCTTCTACTCTGATTTTCAGTTGGTGATATCCAGATCGAAGATCTATTTTAGAAAATACCTGAGCACCATTTAACTGATTGAATAGGTCATCAATTCGTGGCAAAGGATACCTATTCTTCACAGTCACTTTGTTCAACTCACGGTAGTCAATACACAACCTCATACTACCATCATTCTTCTTCACAAACAATACTGGAGCTCCCCATGGGGATACACTAGGTCTAATGAAACCTTTATCCAAAAGCTCTTGCAACTGCTCCTTTAACTCTTTTTAATTCTGCAGGAGCCATTCTGTAAGGAGCCTTAGAAATAAGGCCAGTACCCAGAAGTCAATAGAAAAATTAGCTTCCCGATCAGGAGGTAATCCAGGAAGCTTATCAGGAAAAACATCAGGAAATTCCTTCACAATAGGGATATTTTCTAACGCCAACTCCTGGTATCAACTACCGTTGATAAATACCCTTTACAACTACTTCTAATCAACCGCCTAGCTTGTAAAGCAGAAATAATCGATATAGGAGTATGTGCACCACTACCACAAAAACTAAAGGGTGTTTCTCCAAGAATTTCAAAATCCACCATTTTGTCTCGACAATTAACTTTATCATAATGAGAAGACAATCGATCCATTCCTAAAATCACATCAAAGTCGTGCATGTCCAAAATATGCAAATTGGCAAACAAGTCTCTATCCTCAATTCTTAATACACACATTTTACAAATACGATCAGATAAAAGTTGACCTCTATCTAAGATTTGCCGCCATCTAAGCTAAACTAATTTCTAGATTTCGATGAGGAGGCATAGTGATTCAATCGAGATAACAACATATTACTAAAAGATTTTTTTTTTCTAAATTCAACTCACGTTATTCTAATAAAAAGAAATAAACAATAAAAACGTCCCAAACCTAAGTGTTCTACCCCACTCTCGGTTTACATCTAACTGTTCTCTAATTCATAGCTATACGAATCTAAGATCGATAAACCTAGGCTCTGATACCACTTAATCTGTCACGCCCCGAGCTCGAAACATAACAGACGCCGCACACCTGTAAAATATAATCTTACAGACATGCAAGGCTTCTATCATACCAAATATATTTTTTTCCTTTCAATTGTCTAAATTGAGAAATTTAATCTTCGAAATTTGCAATTTACTTAAAGTGCCATCTACAATTGTAATAAATGTACCACGAAATGATTAAGAATAGTTTATAAAGTTTCAACTTAGTTCTTAACAGTCATAAATAATATAAAATGTTCTCAATTACTTAAACTAGTCATTCTAAAAGTCCTGAAACATGCCCTACTTCGAGACGTCACTCCCCAATATTCCCACGTTCATCACCAATAGTAAAACCTGAAAAAATGTTAAGGAATGGGGTGAGTACAACCACTCAGTAAGCAACCTATGTCCCCTCAGCTGGATTAAGCATGCATAAAATAGTTAGGCCAAAATATCAAGTACAGTTATTCAAAATCAAAAAGTGTAATGTCATATTTATTCAAAATTTGTCAAGCTCATTTACACAGATTTTAAAACTAAACAAAATCTTCTTATAACAAAATTGAATAAAAGATTCACAAAGCATAAATCTTTTTATTTTATTTTATTTTATTTTTGGTCTCCCGTAACATGCTATGGCCACGCTTAACCCTTGTGGCACAGGTCAGAATCGGAACAAAACCACAATTAACCCCAGTGGTATGGGTCAGAACAAAACCACAATTAACCCCAGTGGTATGGGTCAGAATCAGAACAGAAGCAACTAGTAGTTGCACAAAATAGATATCAAAGGGTCACTATTCTCATCCGGTGGTGCGGATAGAAATCGATTTCTTATAACAAAATACATGTCGACACGGCCAACATTTAACCCCCATTGGCAGGGTCAGAGCACAGCCATACTAGGAGACAAAACAAAACATATTTTCAAATTATCCAAAAATGCAAAGCAATATTATTATAATTTCTCAAAACATATTTCATACAAAATGAATTGTTTTATTCACAAAACAGATAATATCTATAATATATGTAATAACAAAATTCATCAAGCGATTAAATCGTTTGCAACATTTGCACAAAATCACATTCATAGGCAATTTAAAGAATCATATATATATATATATATATATATATATATATATTTGCATGCTTAACCCAATTTAGAAATCACAAGGACAAAGTATAGTACTTGTATATAATACGCAAATATATATATATATAATTCGTATTGAGTTGATTTTAAGGGTGTCAAAACACCGAAGGGATATAAGTCACTTACCTGACTCGCTAAATTGATACCCGAACAACAATCACACAATTTCCTAGTCTCCTAATAATTCAAGAAATATTCAACCATTAGAAACTATCACGAAGTTATTAGTTTAATAAAATACAATCTTCGATAAACTATCCTAAAACATGTAGGTGATGTGATAATCCTTCGAATAACTTTAACTTATTAGAAATTGTTTTTCATATTAAAATAAATGTTCTTTTAATCTAAGAAATGCTTAATATTAAGTAAAAATTGAAATTAAACTTAAAACATGAAAGTCAATAGAATTAATACTGTTTTATGACAATATTTAATGAATATATATATATATATATTTTTTTTCAAGTTTATATAAATTTAGTGAGTATTTATTAACATCCAAAATCTTGTAAATAACTTTTTTTTATAATTATATTTATATATGTAAAAATTACTAAAAACATATATTTGACTTTCATACAATCTATAACATGATTGAATCAATATTGACCCAAAACAAATTTTAAATTAATTTAAACGAAATTTTCTAATATTCTGAAATTTCTTATTTTTGTGTTCATTTGACCTACGTTGAGCATTTATATCTAACACACTGTATAGTATCTAAAGGTGAGACTATAACCAATTAAAATTACACATGTAATATTACAATTTAGGATTTTGTTTCGTTCAAAAAGCTTACTGGAACCATGATTTTCGAAAGCCAAAAGTTTGAGTTTTATCACAGAGAACCCAGAATTTCTGGGTTTCTGTTTCAACGAACCAAGTTTGGGGTAACGGTTCTACTAGCACAAAACATTTCTGACTAAGGTATTAAGACCAAAACAAAGTTCACGTTTCCTACAGCAAAAGCCCTCAAATAATTGACCAAAACAGTTATCGAAAAGTGAAGTTCCAGTGACCCAAAGTTGGGTGTTCAATACTGTCAAGACCTATTTTATTCAAATTTCAAAAATTCATAACTTTTAAAATACACAACCAAATTAAGTGATTCAAAGACCATTAGAAAGATCTTGAAGAGAACTTTCTATTAGTACCAATTTTTTTCACCAGAACATCACCAGAATATTACCGAAAAATTGCAAAAGATAAAACTAATTTGGTAGGTTTAGGTAAATACAATATAAAAGACAAAAACTTATAAATATAAAGAATAGTTACCTTGGAAAAATCAAATGGAGAAGACAAAGAAGTATATTTTTTTTTTTGAGCCGCCAACGTTTTCTTCAGAGAATTCGTTCGATAGATTTTTTTTTTATTTTTTTTTGACAGCAGTCATATGGTGTATATATATATTTTTGAAACCCTAATATACTAAGCCAGTCTTTTATAAAAAATGGGTATTGGGCTTTTCATTTTTTTATTGGACTTTTTTAAAGATTAGCCCGGTTATTACATTCTCCCCACCTTTAAAGAATTTGGTCCCCAAATTCAAATATTCATGAGTTTGAAATTTTGAAGTTCTCTAAAAATTGTCTTATGGTTTTTTTTCTAAAAGATTTGTTTATGTAGCATGAGACTATAATAGATCGATTCTAGATTACTGTATAGTAATTAATCGAATCACATTGAATTTCGATCCTAAACAATTTAAATCAACACTTCAATCCTTAATGCAAACTTTAAAAGTGCAAACACCTAAGTTAAACTATCAACTACACTCCATGATAAACTATATGATATTTTTGGGAGGGATACTACAAATACGAAAAATAACAATTCAAAAAGTTAACATAACTCAATAGGATTCAATAAATTTATATTACAATTTAAATAATTTCTTATAAATTATAAACTTATATTATGATTTAAAATAAATCATATATATATTAATATCTTATTCTTATCATAATAATTTGTATGTTAATATTATGTTATTATGATTTTTTATAATATGATAATTAATATAGAATAAAATATAGAATTTCTTACTATATTGTAAATTTATAATTATATAAAGTATAAACTCGTATCATCATATCCTGTGATACAACGTTAATGTCAGTGATACAAAATAATTAATTATAAAACTCTTCTATTACAATACAATATTTGTATTTTATACATTATAACAAAATATTATGTGTATATATATATATATATATATTTATGTATTATAATATCATATATGTAAGAATTGTTAATTGTATATTAACTTACAACAATTTTTTTCTAATTTCAATGCTTTATTTTTAAAATTTAAAATTTTTATTATTTAACTAATTTAATTTATTAATTTATTTTTTTACAATATTTATTAAAGTATTAATTCATTTTAAGATATAAATTAATTTTCATTCCATATTATTTTAATATAATATAGTAGTTTATTTGGTAAATGTTTAAAAAAAATATTTTTGGTCAAGGTTCAACTTCTCCCACAAACATATATTATTTTCGTGTCTTACACACGTATCGTATATTCGTGTATTCGTGTGACACGATTTAAAAAAACGTGTTTTCGTGTCTTACACGTGTTTAGCAGTGTCTGACGCAGTTAAACACGAAAATTATCATGTCAAAATTCGTGTTGACACAAATAAACACAAAACACGAATTTTTCAAACACTTATATAATTTTTTCGTATCGTATTTATATTTATCAGGTCTAACCCAGAGGTACCAATCACTTTTCTTAATAAAGAAAACAAATTCTCACAATTAATAGCATGTAATTATAGAAAGGAAAATGATTAAACAAGCACGTGGGGATGACTCTTTTTCCTAGGAGGTAGCGATTCAATGTTGCAGACAAAGATTAATCCGCTGTCTTTGACCACCCAACTAGACAAATTATGGAATTAAATAAGACTACATTGGACCACCACTGAATAATACGTACTTGCTGACACCATCATTTACGTTTGTCTTTCTTTCACTATATATAAGAGCCTTCTTATCCTTCATGTTTACTATTATCTAACCCATCTTCCTGTTAAGAATTTAGAGCTCTGTGTCCTGATGGAAATTGTTGAAGACATTGTGGTTATTGGGGCTGGAATTTCTGGTCTCACCACATCCTTGGGACTTCACAGGTATATTATAATTTCAGAACTACCAACAGGCTTTTGATCTGTAAACGTAAAATAGTACTAACTGATTCCCAACTATTGAATGCAGGCTAGGAATTCGTAGTTTAGTATTGGAATCATCAGACAGGCTAAGGACCACAGGATTTGCATTCGCAACATGGAACAATGCCTGGAAAGCCTTGGATGCTGTTGGTATTGGTGAATTTCTTCGCCAACAACATAACCTGACGCCAAGGTACTTAACTACACTGATATTTCTCTTAAAGTCCCAATCTTAGTTTGCCATTAAAATGACCCGGTGGTGTCTGAATCTGAGTGCAGCATACTTGTTACCTCGACGTTTTTAGACAAGCCGGCATCAGAGATATCATTTAAGGGTTATGAAGTTCGTTGTCTTCAACGGAGACTGTTGTTAGAAACTTTAGCAAAGGAACTCCCCGGCGATACTATCAGGTTCTCCTCTAAAGTGGTTTCTATTGAGGAATCAGGCTACTTTAAACGAGTGCTTCTTGCCGATGGAACCATCCTCAAGACCAAGGTTCTAAGTTATTTTATAAGTTATAATTGTCAGTTATAAACAAAAAGGAATTCTATTGTTGAAGAAGCAATGTTAATTGTGAATGACAGGTGTTGATTGGGTGTGACGGAGTCAACTCAGTGGTGGCAAAATGGCTTGGTTTACAGAAGCCTGTTTCCACAGGGCGATCAGCCATTAGAGGTTACACAAATTTCATAAGTGGCCATGGGTTTGGAACAAAATTCAGGCAGTTTGTTGGCGAAGGTGTTCGATTAGGTTTCCTCCCCTGGGATGATGAGAATGTTTATTGGTTTTTGACTTGGACTCCAGCCAGCAAAGGTAACTTGCCACCATTTGTGACTGCTTAAATTGCATATTATCTTTCCTAAAGTTCCATTGTTTTTTACTTCTAGAGGAAGAACTAGAAGACGACCCAGTTAAGCTGAAGCAATTTGTAACAAGCAAGCTTAAAGATATAACTGAAGAGATGAAATCTGTTGTAGAAAAATCTTTGCCAGATAACATTGTATCATCACCATTGAGATACAGAAAACCTTGGGAGCTGCTATGGGGAAATATCAGCATGTTGAAATTAATGGCTTATTAGCCTAGTAAGGAATCCCACATTGGAAAATCACAAAGGGAGAGAAAGAGTTTTGGCTTATAAATTGAGGCCTGGGCTAATAGGTTAGATATCCCTGAGAGAAATATAAATAGCCTATATATTTGTATTTTGGCTTTTCCCTATTAGTTTCTGGATTTTGCAATTGTGTCCAGATTTTGTAATAATTCCATTTTGGAATTAGTGAAGGTTTTCAGCAGCGCCCGTGGACGTAGGTAATTATACCGAACCACGTAAAATCTTGTGTTTTTCTCTTTTCTTCCTTTACGCTTTGCATTTGATCATTTGTTTTTGTCTGCTTCAATAATTAGTAGTTATAGTTGTATTTTATGCTTCCGCTTGTGCACAACAATTGGTATCAGAGCTCTTGGTTGTCGTAGTATGCTCTGTGGTTGCAGCGTTGTCTGATCCTCCACATCAGAAAAGAAAAATTATTCCTGAGCTGTTTGATTAAGAGCACTCTGTTATACTCTATTTATACCGTGTACGTCAGAACTGAGATAAAGTGGTAGTGCATGTCTAGGAAGGCTCTGGCTAAGGAAAGACTTGATATTTAAGTGTGTCCTGGTGACCCACCTCTCTTTCTTGGGAGCTGACCTGGTGTACTGTTCACGTAAGTTGTATTCTCTATTCTAGTATACGGTACTATTTAGAGTGTCACATCATTTTGGTATACGGTTAGTATACATTTGAGAGAATAGTTTGAAGCAGAAATGACAGCATCAACAAAAATTGAAGTGGAGAAATTTGATGGTCGAAATAATTTCGGCTTGTGGCAAAGTGAAGTTAAGGATGTCCTGTGTCAACAAGATTTAGACATCACTCTGGAAGAAAAGAAACCCGATGAGGTCAAAGAAAAAGATTGGGAGAGACTAAATGCGAAAGCATGCGGGTTGATTCGTTCATGTCTCTGCAGAGAACAGAAGTATCCATTCATGAAGGAAACTTCTGCCAAAATATTGTGGGAGGCACTGGAGAATAAATATATGAAGAAAAGCAACGAGAATCGGCTTTATTTATTGAAGAGGCTATATCGCCTTCAGTTGAAATCGGGTATGAATATCAGTGATCACATCGATGAATTCAACCGTTTATTAGTTGATTTGTTGAATTTGGATGAAACCTTCAAAGATGAGCAAAAAGCTATGTTGCTAATAGGATCTCTTCCTGATGAGTTGGATCATTTGTGCATTACACTTATTCATGGAAAGGAAAAATTATCCTTTGAAGAAGTGTGTGCAGCTTTGCTTAATTATGAAATTCGAAAGAAAGATCAGAAAGAGAATAGGAATGAATCAGCAGAGGCGCTCGTAGTTAGGGGAAGAAGCCAAAGCAGAAGACAAAAAAGTAGGGGATCACGTTCGAAGAAAAGACCTGATAAAGATGAATGTGCCTTTTGTCATGAGAAAGGGCATTGGAAGAAAGATTGTCCGAAGCTGCAGAAGAAAGATAAGGGTAAGGGCAAAGCTACTTCTGATGCATATGTAGTCGAACATATTAATGATGATTTCGCGTTGGTCGGTCAACCATCCACATCTGGAAGTAATGAGTGGATTTTGGATACGGGTTGTACTTATCATATGTGTCCACATAAGGAGTGGTTCTTCAACTTCGAAGCACTAGAAGGTGGAGTTGTTTTCATGGGTAATGATAACTCATGTAAAACTTTGGGGATAGGTTCAATCCAGTTAAAGAATGATGATGGATCAACTAGAGTTTTGACTGAAGTTCGATATGTACCAGAGTTGAAGAAGAATCTCATCTCATTGGGAGTCTTAGAATCTAAAGGCTATGGGGTAATTATTCGAGATGGAGTTTTGAAAGTTGTGTCTGGTGCTTTGGTGACTATGAAAGGCACAAGGAAGAATAACTTGTACTACTACAATGGTTGTACAGTTACTGGATCAACAGCAGCAGCTTTAGAGAAGGATGTTGATTCAGATTCGATCAAGCTATGGCATATGCGCTTGGGACATGCAGGTGAGAAAGCCTTAAGCAGTTTGGTGAATCAAGGCTTGTTGAAAGGAGCAAAGACCTGCAAGTTAGATTTTTGTGAGTATTGTGTTCTGGGAAAGCAGACGAGAGTGAAATTTGGGGCTGCAATTCATAATACGAAAGGCATTTTGGATTATGTCCATTCTGATGTTTGGGGACCTACAAGGACAGCATCCATGGGGGGTAAACATTATTTTGTCACATTTGTTGATGACTTTTCCAGAAGAATTTGGGTGTATACGATGAAGACGAAGGATGACGTACTTGAGATTTTCATTAATTGGAAAAAGATGGTGGAAACTCAGACTGGAAGAAAGATTAAGTACCTCAGAACAGACAATGGAGGTGAATATAAAAGTGATCCTTTTCTGAGAATTTATCAAGATGCTGGCATTGTACGTCATTTCACAGTCAGAAACACACCGCAACAGAATGGGGTGGCAGAACGCATGAACCGAACGTTACTGGAGAAAGTTCGATGTATGTTGTCCAATGCTGGGTTGGGCAAGGAGTTTTGGGCTGAGGCAGTGACTTATGCGTGTCATCTCATTAATCGGTTACCATCAACAGCAATTGATGGTAGAACTCCATTGGAGGTTTGGTCTGAAAAACCTGTTAATGATTATGATTCTTTACATGTATTTGGGTGTACTGCGTATTATCATATAAAAGAATCTAAGTTGGATCCGAGAGCTAAGAAAGCTATTTTTGTGGGGATTTCATCAGGGGTAAAAGGATATCGTCTGTTATATCCAAATTCGAAGAAGATAATATTTAGTAGGGATGTTATTTTTGATGAATCTCCTATGTTGATGAAGAAAACAGATGAGAATGCTGAGGATATTCCGCAACAGGTGGAGTCTACACGGAAACAGGTGGAGTTTGAGTCAACAATTAATCCAGTTAAAATTGTTGAAAATGAGACTATTGAAGATGATGAAGAGGTTTCCGCCCAAGAACCTCTACTGCAACAAGAATCAATTGCAATGAATAGGCCAAGAAGGGAGATTTGCAAGCCTGCTCATTTTGTTGATATGGTGGCCTATGCACTTCCAATTGTAGACGATGAAGTTCCTTCCACTTATAGAGAAGCAGTCCAATGTTCTGAAATAGATAAGTGGAAGAATGCTATGGTGTGTACGAGACCCGACATTTCACAGGCAGTTGGAGTTGTGAGCAGGTATATGCATGATCCTGGTAAAGGACATTGGCAAGCCGTGAAATGGATACTACGGTATTTGTTGAAAACTATAGATATTGGTTTGGTCTTTCAGAAGGAGGACTCACTTGGTCAGGTGACAATCGGATACATTGATTCAGATTATGCTGGTGATTTGGATAAGCGTCGGTCAACTACTAGATATATGTTCACTCTTGTAAAAGCTCCAGTAAGTTGGAAGTCTACCTTACAGTCAACAGTTGCTTTGTCTACAACAGAAGCAGAGTACATGGCGTTAGCAGAGGCTGTAAAGGAAGCAATTTGGTTACAAGGATTACTGAAAGAATTGGGAATGGGACAAAGGAATATCACTATTCATTCGGATAGTCAGAGTGCCATTTATTTAGCAAAGAATCCAGTATTCCATGTTCGCACTAAGCATATTGATGTTCGATATCATTTCGTGCGGAAAATTCTGACTGAAGGGAAGATTCTTTTACAGAAAATTGGGGCTGCTGACAATCCCGCAGATATGATGACCAAAGTGGTGACAGCAATCAAGTTCAATCATTGTTTGAACTTGATTAATGTTTTGAAAGTCTGAGAGATACATTTGAAGGCATTGCTGAAGGCTAATTCGCCAAGGTGGAGATTTGTTGAAATTAATGGCTTATTAGCCTAGTAAGGAATCCCACATTGAAAAATCACAAAGGGAGAGAAAGAGTTTTGGCTTATAAATTGAGGCCTGGGCTAATAGGTTAGATATCCCTGAGAGAAATATAAATAGCCTATATATTTGTATTTTAACTTTTCTCTATTAGTTTCCGGATTTTGCAATTGTGTCCAGATTTTGTAATAATTCCATTTTGGAATTAGTGAAGGTTTTCAGCAGCGCCCGTGGACGTAGGTAATTATACCGAACCACGTAAAATCTTGTGTTTTTCTATTTTCTTCCTTTACGCTTTGCATTTGATCATTTGTTTTTGTCTGCTTCAATAATTAGTAGTTATAGTTGTGTTTTATGCTTCCGCTTGTGCACAACACAGCAAGGATAATGTTTGTGTAGCTGGTGATGCTCTTCATCCCATGACCCCAGACCTTGGCCAAGGTGGATGTTCGGCCATGGAGGATGGTGTTGTTCTGGCCAGGTGTCTTGCTGCAGCCTTGTCGAAACCAGGGAAAGAGATGAAAGAAAAAGTTGATGAGGAAGAAGAATATAAGAGGATTGAAATGGGGTTGAAAAAATATGCTCAAGAGAGAAGATGGAGAAGTTTTGATCTCATTGCCACATCTTACATGGTGGGTTCTATACAACAGAATAATGGGAAGATAATGAACTTCTTCAGAGACAAATTTCTGTCAAGATTCCTATCTGGGTTGCTGTTAAGCAAGGCTAATTTTGATTGTGGCATGCTTGATTAATTAGCATTTGTGTACAGTTTCCAGTTTTGTACCAAAGAACATGTTGCAGAGTGAGCAACTTTCAGCAAAGTGTTTCAATAAAGAAAGTTCTATGAACTTCGCATAAAAATAGTATTGTTTTTATTATTTTATTAAAAAATATATATCACTAATAAATTTTTTTTTTTTTTTAATTTCATCGTAGCAGATCATATGATCCATCAAACTATGCTTTAGGCAATGGCAATGTCAACCTATAGCCAGTGTTCCACTTGTTATTGTCCATACAGCTGGAAGTCGGCTATGCCTCAAAGTCAGGACACAGGACAAGTTGAAAGTGACACTGTCCCTTTGAGTCTGTCTAAACAACTAAGGGTTACTACATAAATAGAAGCAATGAATGAATGAACGATTTTAAGCGTGTTTGCGGCCTGCCATCATTGCGTTCGTCATTCCTTATAGCCAACCATCTTATTCAACCGCTATCCGCTTTAGGTTTATTCTAAGATTTTTTTCTGAACCATCCGTTTTTGTAGTTAGTGCTGCCAAAGGAATTGCAGTAGTGAGAGACTGAGAGTTAAGAACTCCCTAAAGTCTTATGGATATTGTTGAAGAAGTTGTAATTGTTGGGGCTGGAATTGCTGGCCTCACCACTTCCTTGGGACTTCACAGGTATACTTAGCTCACCACCACCATTTTGGTCTGAATTTTTAATAACTATATATATATATGCAAATATTGCAGATTTGGGATTCCAAGTTTAGTGTTGGAATCATCAGCTAGATTGAGGGTCACTGGATTTGCATTGACAACATGGGACAATGCTTGGAAAGCTTTGAATGCTGTTGGCATCAGTCACTCTCTTCGCCAACAACATAAGGATCTTCATAGGTATACTTGAACTCAAACTTCTCGTTTCAGGTCCCATGTTTTCGTCTGTCATTTACTGACGATGGTTTTCGAATTCAGGTTGGTTGTTACATCCACAGTTGTAAAGAAACAGACTTCTGAGCTATCATTTAAGGGCCATGAAATTCGTTGTGTTCGAAGAGGCTTGTTACTGGAAGCCTTGGCAGCTGAACTTCCTAGTGGCACAATCAGGTATTCTTCTAAGGTGGTTTCCATAGAGGATTCTGGCCACTTTAAACAAGTACATCTTGCAGATGGAACCACCATCAAAACCAAGGTAAATGAACTCTCTGTGAATCATATGCTGTCATATATATGCATGAAAAAATCAATTTTGTTGTTCATGGGGCAGTATTAATCTTATTTTTATTGTAATAAAGGTTTTAATTGGATGTGATGGAGTCAATTCAGTGGTGGCAAAGTGGCTAGGCTTTGAGAAGCCAGCTTTTACTGGACGTTCAGCGTTTAGAGGCTATGCAGATTATAAAAGTGGTCACCGCTTTAAACCAGAATTCAGACAGTTTATCGGTAATGGTCTCCGATCTGGTTTCCTCCCATGTGATGATCACCTTGTTTATTGGTTTTTGACTTGGTTCCCCTCCACTCCAGGTAATTAATTTGGTAATCATTGTTCCTGTTAGTACACTAGCTTTGTAACTATAGTTCTTTAAAATATTTTGACCTGCTTTCAGAAGAAGAGCTAGAGCAAAACCCTGTCAAGCTAAAACAATTGGTGTTAAGCAAGCTTGATGATGTACCAGATGACATGGAAGCTGTTATAGCAAACACCCCTCCTGATGGCTTTTCATCTGCTCCATTAAGATATAGGCATCCTTGGGATCTTCTTTGGGGACATATTAGTAAAGGCAACGTTTGCATAGCTGGGGATGCCCTCCACCCAATGACTCCAGATATTGGCCAAGGTGGATGTGCAGCTATGGAAGATGGTGTGGTCTTGTCCAGGTGCCTTGCTGAAGCCCTACTAAAATCTGGCAGAGAAATTAAAGATAAAGCTTGTGAAGAGGAGGATTATAAGCGCATTAAACTCGCGTTGAATAAGTATGCAAACGAGAGGAGATGGAGAAGTATTGATCTCATTAGCACTTCTTATATAGTTGGTTTTATTCAACAAAATAATGGGAAAATAACCAGCTTCGTCCGAGATAAGCTTTTATCCAAATTCCTATCTGGTTTGCTGCTGACCAAAGCTGATTTTGATTGTGGGAAGCTTAACCTTTCTTGAAATTAGCCATTTCCTATATGTAATATGGTCATGTCATTTTTTTGAGAACTTGCAAAATGTTTTTCTATATGTAATATCTTCCTTTTGTTTTGCTAACTGTGCTAATCATCATTTTCCTTTTAACAGAATAAATAATTTATACTAGTAATACTGAAAGTTTTCAGTTCCACAGTAGGACTAAAGAAGCAGAATGCAAATTAAACATTGTCTACAAGTTTGAACCGCGGCTACATACTATGCCATTATTTCCCCAGATTTTAAGAAAATAGAAACAGATGAAAGAACAGGATAGAAAGAGGTGCATATGGCTAGAATCAATAGCCATTTCCAAGAGCAATTTCTATATGAAGTATATATTCCTATGCAATTATAGGAGGCCTAACCTAGTAGTAGACTTCAATTCAAAGAGTTATAGCTTCATAAGTTGTGGATTAACCAAGACAACAGCAGCTAATTTCTGGCTTATCTATGTTTTGGCTTAGAAGTCAACATGGGAATGAATAAAAAACTTGTGTAGATCCATAACTTGGTAGATAAAACAAAATTAATTATTAATATTCAAGTTTTATTGTTCTGAGTGCTTGCCATCTTGGATTTTTCTTGTGCTTGTGCAGGTGGAGGCTATGTTTGGTAATATTTCAGTTGCTACATATGACACTGCAGTTCTTAAACAAATTCACAAGTATTGACGACTAGCAAATTAGCAATACTTTGTTTTCCAACCATGGAAGGGTATGATTCCTAGCATTCTGTCATTTTGGTGAGAAACCATAAACTTCAATCTGGGATCAGGGTCCAGGTAAATGAATCCAACTGTGACTTTTCAGAAACTTGCATGAACATAGCCCTCCCTATGAAGACATATACCACCCATCCATTTTCTGCGGTCCATTTGCTCTTTTGTAGTTAACATATCAAAGTTACAGCAACCCAACAAAGCCAAGCTCCATTGAAATTGTTGAAGACATTGTGATTGTGGGGGGCTGGAATTGCAGGTCTTACCACCTCCTTAGGACTTCATAGGTATCAAGGTCGCGGCCCACTAGTTATACATCTGATTCCATACACTCCTTTATTAATTTGCTAGCGAATATTACAGGCTGGGGATTCGAAGTTTAGTATTGGAAGCATCATACAGGCTTAGAAGCACATCTTTTGCATGGGCCACATGAAGCAACGCATGGAAAGCCTTGGATGCTGTTGGCATCAGTGACTCTCTTCGCCAGCAACACCTGCAGAAAAATAAGTAACTACATGCATTAAAACCAATCTTTTAAGTAAATTCTCTTTTCCATTAATACTTGACCTTGGCAGCTGCTACCTCGATGCAATGCAAGGTCGGAACAAGGCGGGGCGGGCGCCTCCCGAAAGTTGCTAAACTTTTTCTTTTATCATATGAAAGTTCTAAAAATTATAACCCTTAAATTTAACTTCCGTCCTTGGCAATGTAGGTTAGTTGTTTCATCCACAGTTTCGATGCAACGCACTTCAGAGATATCTTTTGAGGGCTATGAACTTCGATATCTGCAAAGAAGCTTGTTGTAGAAACTTTAGCAAAGGAACTGCCAAGCGGCACAATCAGGTTCTTGTCTAAAGTAGTTTGTATCGAGGAATCAGGCCTCTTTAAAAGTGTGCATCTAGCTGATGGTACAATCCTCAAAACCAAGGTAAACCCAAGTGAAAACTATAATGATACTGTCTAATACATCGTTAACGGAGTTGGTTGCATATGGAAGGTGTTAATCGGTTGCGATGGTGTAAACTTATTGGTGGCAAAATGGCTAGGTTTCAAGCAGCCTGTTTTTACTGGAAGTTCAGCAATCAGGGCTTATGCAGATTTCAAAAATGGTCATGGCTTTGGTCACAAAGCCTGCCAATTCATTGGCAATGGCTTGCGGTTAGGTTTGCTCCCTTGTAACGGAGCGGATTGTTTACTGGTTTTTAACTTGGAAGCGCTCCAACCAAGGTACTTAGCAATTAGACTACTTGGTGCATACTATATAATATTCTTTCTAAAAGTTTATGGTTGATTTGCAGACGAAGAACTGAAGGAAAACTCAACTAAGCTGAAGCAATTTGTGTTGAACAAGCTTGAAGATACACATACACCTGATGAATTTAAGTCTGTCGTAGAAAAAACTCCAGTAGATGGTTTTCTTTTGACTCCATTAAGAAGTAAACGGCCGGGGGAAGTGCTGGAGGCAACTATCAGCAAGGGTAATGTTTGTGTAGCTGGGGATGCCCTCCACCCCATGACCCCATACATTGGTCAGGGTGGATGTTCAGCCACGGAAGATGGCGTTGTCCTGGCCAGGTGTCTTGCTGAAGCCCTGCAACAACTAGATGGAGAAAGTAAAGAAAAAGGATTTGAAGAAGAAGAAAACAAGAGGATTGAATTGGGGTTGAAAAAGTATGCCAAAGAAAGGAGGTGGAGAAGCTTCGAACTTATTACCACATCTTATATGGTCGGAATTATACAAGAAAACAATGGGAAGATAATGAGCTTCTTCAGAGATGAACTCTTATCTGCATTTCTAGCTGGATTGCTCTTAAGGAAGGCTGACTTTGATTGTGGCAAGCTTAGCAATTAGCATCTCTTCAATGCACCATGTCCTCTGAAATTAATCATGCATGTAAATAAATTTTAAATTTCCATTTGTATAATTTACTTTGAATTGCGTTAAAGTTGTTCTGTTTCTGAATCCTGTCTGATAAACAGCTTCTGTAAAAATTATGCATGAGTACCATGCTTACAGTTTCACCATTTCTTAACATTTAAATTCTGAAATCTGCTTAGTTTCAACTTTTCAACCATGGCCCCAGACTCAGTTGAATATTTTGGCAGCAAGAAAAGCTAACAAATGGGAAGTTGCAGAAGTTGTCCATGACGATGTACCATGTGATTTTGTCATTTCTACATCTCCTGTATTGTAATTATTCATCAAGCAATATCCTGTTATACAAATATAAAATTCACATGATAATATGTTAATTTTTTAACCGATTTCGATATTGCAACATTAATATATGTATAGTAGAGAAGAAATATAATTCTCAGATCTTGATTTATCTTCATGGACATTGCCAAATGGTCAAAATGATGACCAAATGCTTGGAGGCTTGAACCTCAAAGTTCAACTTGGCTACAGACTCTGCTTTCTTAGACAAACATCAAAGCAATGAGCAAACATACCCTCCTATTCAAGTATTGTCCAATGTCACATACAATATTTTATTCTTGGAGGCAAAGAAACGTCCCCCCTCACCCATCTTTTGAAAATTACTAATGCTAGAAAAAGCAGAAGTCATATGCCTGTTTTTCAGCACTTGTTTTCTTCTTGCTTTGCCATACCTGTTGCATGATTGGAATGAATAACAAACACTTACTTTAAAATTTAATGTAGTGCTTATATATTTTATTCAATTTAAAATAAATTCTTTCTTGATCAAAGCATACAGTAAGTGGCGGCTATGGACGTTGGCTTTATATAGTAGCAGACCTTACATGATTGCTATTCATCCTGTCCACTAATTATTCAAGTAATAATTAGTATTTGCATTAAAAAATGTCCTTCACCACCATTGCACCAAGGCTTACCTTCTTTCATGAATTCTCTAAGTAATAATTAGCATTTGCATACGGCAATTAGGAAAAGCAATGCTCGAGATTCTAGTCTTGAGGGTGACTTTTTTCCTAAAAAATTTCTGAGTTTCCAAAGTATCTTTTTCTAAGCTTTAGGGAAGATGACAACTAATATGTCAATACAATGTGATTAAATGATTAAGTAATACAAGATGTCGGTACAGATTATGAGGCATATGAACCTGAAACTCATAACATGCTTTTCAATGGCCCGAGAATCTTTGCAGGAAAGAGCTGAATCTTTCGTCCAGAGTTACCAATCACTTTTCTTAATAAAAAAAACAAATTCTCACAATTAATAGCATGTAATTATAGAAAGGAAAATGATTAAACAAGCACGTGGGGATGACTCTTTTTCCTAGGAGGTAGCGATTCAATGTTGCAGACAAAGATTAATCCGCTGTCTCTGACCACCCAACTAGACAAATTATGGAATTAAATAAGACTACATTGGACCACCACTGAATAATACGCACTTGCTGACACCATCATTTACGTTTGTCTTTCTTTCACTATATATAAGAGCCTTCTTATCCTTCATGTTTACTATTATCTAACCCATCTTCCTGTTAAGAATTTAGAGCTCTGTGTCCTGATGGAAATTGTTGAAGACATTGTGATTATTGGGGTTGGAATTGCTGGTCTCACCACATCCTTGGGACTTCACAGGTATATTATAATTTCAGAACTACCAACAGGCTTTTGATCTGTACACGTAAAATAGTACTAACTGATTCCCAACTATTGAATGCAGGCTAGGAATTCGTAGTTTAGTATTGGAATCATCAGACAGGCTAAGGACCACAGGATTTGCATTCACAACATGGAACAATGCCTGGAAAGCCTTGGATGCTGTTGGTATTGGTGAATTTCTCCGCCAACAACATAACCTGACGCCAAGGTACTTAACTACACTGAAATTTCTTTTAAAGTCCCAATCTTAGTTTGCCATTAAAATGACCCGGTGGTGTCTGAATCTGAGTGCAGCATACTTGTTGCCTCGACGTTTTTAGACAAGCCGGCATCAGAGATATCATTTAAGGGTTATGAAGTTCGTTGTCTTCAACGGAGACTGTTGTTAGAAACTTTAGCAAAGGAACTCCCCGGCGATACTATCAGGTTCTCCTCTAAAGTGGTTTCTATTGAGGAATCAGGCTACTTTAAACGAGTGCTTCTTGCCGATGGAACCATCCTCAAGACCAAGGTTCTAAGTTATTTTATAAGTTATAATTGTCAGTTATAAACAAAAAGGAATTCTATTGTTGAAGAAGCAATGTTAATTGTGAATGACAGGTGTTGATTGGGTGTGACGGAGTCAACTCAGTGGTGGCAAAATGGCTTGGTTTACAGAAGCCTGTTTCCACAGGGCGATCAGCCATTAGAGGTTACACAATTTTCATAGGTGGCCATGGGTTTGGAACAAAATTCAGGCAGTTTGTTGGCGAAGGTGTTCGATCAGGTTTCCTCCCCTGGGATGATGAGAATGTTTATTGGTTTTTGACTTGGACTCCAGCCAGCAAAGGTAACTTGCCACCATTTGTGACTGCTTAAATTGCATATTATCTTTCCTAAAGTTCCATTGTTTTTTACTTCTAGAGGAAGAACTAGAAGACGACCCAGTTAAGCTGAAGCAATTTGTAACAAGCAAGCTTAAAGATATAACTGAAGAGATGAAATCTGTTGTAGAAAAAGCTTTGCCAGATAACATTGTATCATCACCATTGAGATACAGAAAACCTTGGGAGCTGCTATGGGGAAATATCAGCAAGGGTAATGTTTGTGTAGCTGGTGATGCTCTTCATCCCATGACCCCAGACCTTGGCCAAGGTGGATGTTCGGCCATGGAGGATGGTGTTGTTCTGGCCAGGTGTCTTGCTGCAGTCTTGTCGAAACCAGGGAAAGAGATGAAAGAAAAAGTTGATGAGGAAGAAGAATATAAGAGGATTGAAATGGGGTTGAAAAAATATGCTCAAGAGAGAAGATGGAGAAGTTTTGATCTCATTGCCACATCTTACATGGTGGGTTTTATACAACAGAATAATGGGAAGATAATGAACTTCTTCAGAGACAAATTTCTGTCAAGATTCCTATCCGGGTTGCTGTTAAGCAAGGCTAATTTTGATTGTGGCATGCTTGATTAATTAGCATTTGTGTACGGTTTCCAGTTTTGTACCAAAGAACATGTTGCAGAGTGAGCAACTTTCAGCAAAGGGTTTCAATAAAGAAAGTTCTATGAACTTCGCATAAAAATAGTACTGTAATTCAGCTTTTATTTTCTTTTGATACCTCTGCTTTGTTCAAGAGACAGGGTACTCTGTTTTATCTGAATTTAATTTATATTTTTGTTGCAGAATTTAATTCATTTAATCTGCCACCAAATTATTTCGGTTGTTTAAGAAAAACGTTTATGAAAAAATTTTGATTTATTTAATTATCAACCGAATTAACCAAATATTTTTTTTATAAAAATAGTATATTAAACCTAAACATATATTTAATTAATATTTATAAGATGATTTAAGTTTAATGTGTTAGAGTTTTTATCTTAACATTTTGGTATTTCAATATTTTTAAAATTAAAACTTTAATTTAATCAACGAAATAAAAATAAATTAATGTGATTAAATTTGATTTTGATCTATTAATTCAAAATTAATTATCCGACCTACTGAACATATTCCAGGAATAAAACAATGTTTGGGCTTGGCCTAATATAGAGTTTAGTTGGGCTTTCCAGGCCTCTTTTATGCCCCAAAGAAGAGTCCAAACGCTGCGTTTCATCTTCTTTTGATATAACTCTCGATTCCGGCATAAGCGGCGTCGTTTAGTCGGATCTTTTGTCTTTCTTCACTCTCCAGGTCTCCTCTCTTTCACTCTTCCTCTCTCTCTCTATACTTGCCGCTGAGGAAACTGTGTTGAAATTGAAAGCCTTGCCTTTGTGCATACTCGGTTCTCGATTCCTCCTATCAAGTATCAATCCATCTCTCTCGCGAATCAAAGGTCAATTTTTCTCAATTCCGTTATCTTATTTTTACTTTTAAGCATCTCCCTAACCAAAATTACACCCTTTTAATCTAAATATCTTAAAATTTTCATTTCAATTTCAGATCTCGGAAATGACTCAAGACGTGGAGATGAAAGAGCAAGCAGCTCCTTCCAATTCCCTTCCTTCCTCTTCTCCTTCCACTTTGCACCGTAAGTTCAATCAATTAATCTATCTATAACCTCACCAAGACTTTTACATATAACTTTTTGACGTTGGGAGATTGAAATTTAACCTTTTTTTTATGTTTTCTGAAATGGGTACTTGTGGGTTTTTCTCGGATTTGAATAAAATTTTCTGGGTTTCTCTTAGATTTGAAGGAAATTGCGTCTCTGATAGAGACCGGTGCTTATGACCGTGAAGTTCGCCGTATTTTGCGGGCTATAAGACTTACAATTGCTTTAAGACGGAAGCTGAAGGCATCTGTGCTCTCTGCATTCCTCAATTTCGCTCTTACCCCAGGATCCGAGGCCCATAGTCGACTCTCTTCTTATCTTCCAAAGGTAATTTTTGATGGGATGTCGCAATATTCAGTTATTAATGTTGAATTGCTTGTTTTTTTTCCTGTGATATGGTGGATTTGATGCTTGTAGTATATTGAATTGGAGACATTTTGTACCATGGTGTTTTAGTCAAATTGATAGGCATGCTATCCTCTTAGGTTAGACTTGATGTCTTAGTTAATTCTAAGCATTGAAAAACATGCTAAAGATAGAAAAAAATGGTTTTATTTATGAAGGTGGTGATTGGTGATTGTTCTTTGATTGACCTTCTCTTTCGAGATATATATATATATATATATATATATATATATATATATATATATTTAAGTATCCACCTCCACTGATTTAGAAGGTTTTCTAGTTCCGAGGTCCTTGATTAGTAGTCAAGTTTTTCACTTTTACCTTTAATGTTCATCTTAGAAATATTTTTTTGTACAAGTACAATAAAATTTTCATAATTTAATAAGTCTTGCATTTATTGTTCTGTTAAGAGCTCAATTGTTGAATGTTGGTGTCAGGACGATGAGCATGAGATGGAAGTCGACACTGCAAGCTCTGCAGCTCAAGCTCCTGCTAAGCATGCTCTGCCAGAGCTAGAAATCTACTGCTACTTGCTTGTCCTGATATATCTGATTGATCAAAAGAAATACAATGAGGTACAATATCAAATAGTTTCATCAGGATGTGTCCTGTTTTTTGTAATATGTAACAATGTCTCATTTCAGGCAAAAGCATGTTCCTCTGCAAGCATTGCCCGACTGAAGAATATAAATAGGAGGACTGTCGATTTTCTAGCTGCTAGGCTCTACTTCTATTATTCTCTCTGCTATGAACTCACGGGTGATCTTGCTGAAATTAGGGGGTGAGCTATATTGTATTCAAATCTAACTTGTGCAAACTGTTCTCTTTAATATATGTTATGGTTTGCGTTTTCCTTTTAAGAAATCTCAGCATATTGTGATTTTAGCATACATTATTAGAAGTAAAGTACAGCATGGCGTTTTGAGTCTAATTAGGATGATCTTTCATTGACAGTAACCTTCTAGCCCTGCATCGTATCGCAACATTGCGCCATGACGAGCTGGGTCAGGTAAACTCAAATATTTGAGCATTTATATCTCTGATGTTTGCGTCTTAATTTTGATATTGCTCTCATGTAGGAGACACTTCTCAACCTGCTACTTCGCAATTACCTCCATTACAATTTGTATGATCAAGCAGAGAAACTGAGGTCAAAGGCACCTAGATTTGAAGCTCACTCAAACCAGCAGGCAAGTCACAAGTTTCTTTGTCTTGAACAGTCATTTTTATGGTTATGAAGTGGTTGAGGTTTGACATGACTTATGGTTATGGTTTAGCTATAAAAACATTACAATTAGCTTTCATATCCTAAGACAAAGGTTCTCCTCTGCAGTTTTGCCGCTACCTCTTTTACTTGGGGAAGATTAGGACAATTCAGTTGGAGTACACAGATGCCAAAGAGTGTCTCCTCCAAGCTGCTCGAAAAGCCCCTATTGCAGCCCTTGGTTTTCGGGTTCAATGCAACAAATGGGCGATCATCGTCCGATTACTGCTAGGAGAAATCCCTGAGAGGACTGTATTTATGCAGAAAGGCATGGAGAAGGCATTGAGGCCATACTTTGAACTGACAAATGTGAGTTTGAGTATACCATACTTAATTTTCTTTTCATTTTTCTTCGTAAAGAACCAAGGTCTGATATTCCAAACATGACTTTCCCAAAAAGGAAAAGGAGAGAAAGTGATGGATGTGGCTCTTTAAATATCTTCACTTGTTTTTTCAGTACCCTTCATATTTTCTCATTCATCAAAGTTTGGTTTGTTGCTATTTAAATCATTTGGATTGCCTCTTGGATGTTACTACTGGTTTTGAGAACAACGAAAATGTTTGTGTGTATACCAGGCTGTACGCATTGGTGATTTGGAGCTCTTCAGATCTGTTGCTGAGAAGTTCTCGAGTACTTTCAGTTCAGACCGTACCCATAATTTGATTGTTAGGCTGCGGCATAATGTCATTCGGACTGGGCTACGCAACATAAGTATCTCATATTCTCGCATCTCTCTGGTTGATGTTGCCAAGAAGCTTAGATTGGACTCTGTTGCTGATGCGGAAAGTATAGTAGCCAAGGCAATCAGAGATGGAGCTATTGATGCGACATTGGATCATGCAAATGGATGTATGCTGTCAAAGGAGACAGGAGACATCTACTCTACAACTGAGCCTCAATTGGCTTTCAACTCTAGGATTGCTTTCTGCCTCAATATGCATAATGAGGCAGTGCGTGCACTTCGATTCCCACCAAACTCCCACAAGGAGAAAGAAAGCGCGGAAAAGAGGAGAGAAAGACAACAACAGGAGCAAGAGCTTGCAAAGCACATTGCGGAGGAAGATGACGATGACTTTTAATTCCATCTCATGCAAAAGGGAATTTACCGACCGTATGATGTTTTCATGAAGTTGTGCTTTTTCATTTTAAATGCCCTAGTAGAAAGCTTATTTATAGGCTTGCTCATATTTTTCCCCATGATTTTAAGTTTTGTCACTTGAACAATGCCATGTCAAGGTAGAACTCCTCAAAGGATGATTGTCTGATGTCGTTAAGAGTAGTTGTCCAAAATGAAGGTTGGGAACTTTCTGAATATTTATTGAAGAAGTTTATCTGAATCTCTTCCAACATTATATACCAATTACCAGACAAGTGGAGCTGGCACATCGTGTTTTCCTCGGAATAAAGCGAAGATAGTTGGCCAAAAAGTGAAAACATGTAACAAGCAGGCTGAAAGAGAAATACTTAGCATAATTAAGAAAATAATTTCTAATTAGATTTAGAAGAAATGAAAAATATCAGGATCTGGTTTATCTATGATACAATGCTCAAATTCCTAGGTAATACTGATGCGGGAAAAGGGTAAAAAGGGGGGAAAAAAGCAAGAGTGATGAGTAGAAAAGTGACAGAATTTGCTAGTTTAATGAAGATATTCATAAGTTTTGATCTCACACCAGAATCAACCAGCTGAACTCAGCCCAAAGGACTTGACTATGGTGCTTACTCTTTCTGCAAAAGTTCTGGATGTAATCTTTTTCCCAGGGACATGAAATGGGTTTGAGACGGCATCAACATATGCAGCATGGAACCTCCTGAAAAACTATACATAGGTACCGCAAAATTGAAAAGCAAGAATAAGTCAGATGCCATAATAACATTTTCAGCATCCATTCAAAATGTAGAAAATAATACTCTTTTTTCAAAACAAAGAATAAAAAGCTACAAGCAGAATTAGTCATTTGTCTAATTCCTACAAAAGCAACACACACAAACATTGGTCTCAAATTTTGCTTGTGAGTGTGCCTTTGGTGGCAGGGTGGCCGCTAGCGAACCACCTAGATCATCCAACAAGTAGGCATGGAACAATCAAACCTACAGTTCTATGTGGAACTCTCAACCAGCTCATCTGACACAATAACAAATGATAGAATTCCACATAGGAAAATCTACAACAGAAGAAAAAGTCACAAGCAAAGAGTGCAACAAATATGCATGTCTAGAATATGTTTGATTTCAGCAGAAACAACCACAAAATTTTCTGGAGTTTCCAAATAAGCAGGCCTAACTCTTAAGTCCTGTCCATGTATCAGGTTCAACCAGCAAATGTAATAGATAGATATATCATGAGATTTTATTCATGATTTACCCTCTGCAGATTTCCGCTTTAGTGCTTCCATAGATTGTCATCATCTAAGGATAGGGCTGAAGCTTAGTAATCCATCAATAGTAGTGGATAAAGCTTAGCTAGAGTTCTTGACCGAACATAACAAGAACACAGCTAAACATTCATTCATTACCAAGACAAGCTCAATGCCACCACTAGTTCATGCGTGCTTCCTTGACACTTCATCTAGGGCTTAAATTTTAATAAAGGTTAACTTATCATTTTAGCTATTTTTAGTCAAAACATAGCATATAGACTCTTAATGTCCATAGTAAACCTAAGATGGCAAGGGGAGAATAAAGATAGTACTAGAAATTATACATTACTGCTCATCAGCATTGTCAAAGCTCCAGTGAATAAAGAAACAAAACAGAAATGATTGATTCATAGACTTAAAATACAATCATTATTCCTAAAATCCAATTCATTGTCAGTTACAGCAATACTTACATTTCTGACATCGGCATCTCTAACATCTAAATCCGTTGTCACCAAAATGAACTTCACCTTTGTGTTAGTCAAATAACCATAGCTGCAAACAACAAAACCATAAAAACAAGTTCAACTTTCCAATTATTACAAATCACAGCAACAGTTCTTTCCAATCAAATGTAAGAAAATGGAGTGTAAAAACTTCTTACACTTTATAATTTTCTGTAGGATAAAGCAAGCCCAAAAAGGTCTCGTTCAATGTCGGTCCAGATTTTTTTGGATTGTTCACTATAAATATATAATAATATATATAAAAAAAATCAGATATTCAAAATCTATAATTTGAAATTAGCAGAAACGAAATTTTGCATTAAAAAGAAAAAAATAAATTTTAACATTTTTGCCCTAAATGTGCCTGATCCAGATCCTAGTATCTCAATGAAGAAAAAAAAGAAAGTAAATTCCGGGATTAAAAACTGATAATAATATTACCTCGCTCGTCGACGACATCGAGGGAGCAATGGACGACGTGGTGGAGTTTGAGAGCATCATCGGCGTCGGTGAAGCTCTGCATGTAAAGAGGATTGTTCTGTATCCCCGGTGAAAAATGAAAAACAGATAATCATGGGAACAAAAAGAAACAGATTTCGCATTACCATGAGATGCGTGAAATAAAGAACAGCTGAAAAAAGGAAGGTGCACCTGACGGCCGACGACGGCTACACACACGATCATCTTCTCCGGATTTCACTGAGCGCAGAGCTCCCTTCTCTCTAACGGAAAACGATTGGAAGTTAAGCCTCAGTTGTTCGCCAGTGTAGTAAATAGTGTGGGCATAGCCCGGTCTCCGGAGATGCTAACCGCCTTTTGATTTGGTGAACATTCTCTTTTATTTTATCTATTTTTATTTTTAAATATCATTAATTACATATTTCTTTTAATATTTCTTTTAAATATTCTTTTTCTAACCACAGATATCATTGAAATCGAAAATAAATTTAGATAAAATTTTAAAAACAATAATTAATATTTTTACATAATTTTAAATGCAATAAATTACTACAATAAAAAAAATTTAAATGATATGAATTAAAATTTTCAACTCCACAGCATTAAAAATCATTAATAAAATTGATAATTTTAGCATATGGTACAAAATTACTTTAAATAATATATGGACTAATATTAAGGACTGCCCTATAGACACTAATTAACAAAATCCTTTTTATTATTTTTAATATAATAAATTAAATTGAATTATTATATTTAATATAACCATATTACTACAAAAATATCTTAAATAGTATTCTTCACGAAATCTTTAATCATTAAAATAAGTCATTACCTTATTCTCATATGACATTTCATAGTTTATTAAAGTTAGTGTGATCTTAATAAAAAAATTAATATATTAATTTAAATTTATAAATGACGTCACAATCAAGAATAAAGAAAATAGATGATAAGTGTGAGATTTAAAAAATAATTATCTTTTAAAAATTTTTGTACAAGTCGATTAGATTAAATTTCAAATTCAAAATATTGAAATTTTATTTTCACCAAAAACTTATCTTCCTATTTCGAATTAGGCATATTATTTTACTCGGTTTAATCAATAATTGATCCATTTCTCTCTATATATAAATATTAAGGACAAATTTTCACTTAGTTAAGTTCAACCACCTATACCAATAAAATGTAACCCTAAATCCCATGTTTAGAGTATTTACTAATTTTCTATTTTATTAGTATATTTTTAGATAATAAATAAAAAACAACAACAACTTGCCTCTAAAACCTAGAATTGGTTATGCTCTTCAAGTTTCTCCTCGTAACAAAGGCTACCTTTCTTTCCCTTCAAAAAATCTCATTCCGTTGCTTCAAATTAAGATATAGCATAATTTTTAATGTTTTTTTATCATTATTTTCTAACACGTGACCAAAAAAAAAGAAAAAGAAAAATACCATTATTTTTTTCCTTTTTTATATATATATATATTTGAAAAATTAATTTATAAATAAGAACCAGCAAATCCAACGGCCCTGATGAAACTCAAATTGCTGGATCCTTATTGGCCCAAACATCCAAGCGCGAGACAAAAGTATTACCTTTCGCATAATTACAAATCTGTCCCTACGCACGGCTTCCAGAGACTAAGCTCCAATTGGCGTTTATTTTCTCTAATCATTCTTGTTTTCTATTTCTCTTTGAAATAGAATCAACTTTTCATTTACAACAACGATTCTTGGTTTAAAATACAAACAAACAGCTCCTCTCCTTCTATTTCAATCTCTCATTTCCTGTATTCAAGAAATCGCCGATTCTCATCAGGTAATTTCATTGTAGGTCCCCAGCGATTAATTACCGGTGAAAGCTGATGCAATATTTTCATTTCCCTTGATTCTTGTTTTCCACAATTGGAATAAGGAGGTTTAGTGTGGATTTGAGCTGCTTGCGCTTTTTTTTTTAAATTTAATTATGAGTTGTTGTTTCGGTTAATTCTTGAGTTGTTTTTTATTTTGTTTTAATCTGTATTAGATTCTGTGAATAATTCTTCTTCTTTTTTTCTTTTTTTTTGCTTTTGTTTTTGGCATTCAATTTAACATTTGATTTTAATGCTGTTGAATAAAAGACGTTGGTTTCTGGAATAATTCGGAGCACTATTTTTGTGTTTTGAATAGGATATTAAATTTATATGATTATTACATGCGATTTTTAGGCAAAATTTTGGTTTGATATAAAATCTGGTGATTAACTGTTGAGAAAGAGCTCAATGTTAGTTTAAAGTGAGTGATATCTGAGTAAATTTGTAATATTTTAGAAGGAACTGGTTTAAGAGTGTTACCATAATTTATTTGCCAACATGGGATGATCAATCATGAAAACCTTGTTGTTAATCTGCTAATATTGAGATAGATATGTTGTTTTGCTGGAGACAACTATTAAAATAAAATAAAATAAAGAATTGCAAAACCTTAGATTATTGTTTGTTTAAACAAAGGTTGGAAATTAGAAGTGAAACCCTTGATAGGTTGAAAGTAGTTTTGCTGAATTAAGTGTACTAAATTATAGTTTTATGATGTTCACATATGTTATCTCAGATGGATACGGAGCAACATTTACCTTTTGAGACTGATGAATCCACCACAGATGGGTCTTTCAGTGATCAAAATGTAAATAAATCCACTAATGTTGAAGTTAGCAAACAAAACGAGACTTCCAGTAACTCGCATAGTGTTCCTTATATTTATCGACAAGATGTTGTCAGGAGTAATACACGTGGCTCAATTGGGATTGTGAGTGAAGTTGCTGGTGACTCAGATTCTGATGGAAGCATAACTGATGATGAAGATGACGATGACGAAGATGATGAGGAGGAGGATGAATATGAAAGCGCTGATGTTGATGCCAATAGCGATGCTAATGAGAGTGGTGAGGGGAACAAAAGTGACCTTGATTATAAGTGTGGTGATCTTCAAGCTGATCAAATTCGGGTACTCTGGATGGATGATACCGAGCCAGTTCAAAGTATTAAGGATGTAACTGTTGTTGATCGGGGTTTCTTACATGGGGATTATGTTGCTGCTGCTTCAGACTCAACTGGGCAGGTGGGTGTTGTGGTGGATGTCAGTATCTCTGTTGATCTGTTAGCTCCTGATGGATCTATTATAAAAGATGTCTCCACTAGAGACTTGCAACGTGTGAGGGATTTCACTGTGGGTGACTATGTGGTCCTTGGTCCCTGGCTAGGTAGAATAGATGATGTTTTAGATAATGTCAACGTGTTGTTTGATGATGGCTCTGTGTGCAAAGTTATGAGGGCTGAACCGTTGCGTCTCAAACCAAGTACTAGGAATCCCCTTGAAGATGATGGTAATTTTCCTTACTATCCTGGCCAGCATGTAAGGGCAAGCTCTTCATCTGTTTTCAAGAATTCTAGGTGGCTATCCGGCTTATGGAAGGCAAATCGGTTGGAAGGTACAGTCACTAAAGTTACAGGTGGATCTGTGTTTATTTCTTGGATAGCATCTGCTGGCTGTGAGCCTGATTCTTCCACTGCCCCGGCTGAAGAGCAGAATCCAAAGAATCTAAAACTTTTGTCTTGTTTGACACATGCAAATTGGCAAGTGGGTGATTGGTGTCTTCTTCCAGCTTCATCGCAATCCATTCCCTTGGACAAGGGTTTGTCACTGCAACTTAATGCTTCCATGAGAAATGAGCATGAATGTGACTCGGAAGAGGTTACTCTGGAGGAAGCAAATGATAATAGTGAATCCATGGATCTCGATGCAATGCCTACACCTCATGAAAACAATGCAATTACTGAAACTAAAGACAATGGAGCTATTGAAAATAAAGCCTCACCTGAATCTAGCTCTTGTAGCAGTTCATTATCAGTTTCAAAAGAGACTGTCCATGAGCATTGGCCACTTCACCGCAAGAAGATTCGTAAAGTTGTGATTAGGAAAGACAAGAAAGCAAAAAAGAAAGTGGATAATTTTGAAAGGGCTCTTTTAATTGTTAATAGTAGAACAAGAGTTGATGTTGCATGGCAGGATGGAACAGTGCAATGTGGAGTGGATGCAACAACATTGATCCCAATTGAAACTCCTGGTGATCATGAATTTGTTGCCGAGCAGTATGTTGTGGAGAAAGCCTCTGATGATGGTGATGATGCATATGAACCCAGGCGCGTTGGGGTGGTCAAAAGTGTTAATGCAAAGGAGCGGACAGCATGTGTAAAGTGGTTAAAGCCAGTTGCCAGAGCAGAGGACCCTCGGGAGTTTGACAAGGAAGAAATTGTAAGTGTGTATGAGCTGGAAGGACATCCAGATTATGATTACTGTTATGGTGATGTAGTAGTTCGATTACCCTCAACTTCGGTTCCCATGCAATCTGCTTCTGGCAAAGGCTCCATTAAGGAATCAAAGCAGGAGGATGGATCAAAGGAGGTAAAACAAGACTTTAAAAAGCGCTTGGGAAGTAACAAAGTAGAAGGTGCGTTGCTGAATGAAGCTTCCTTGGACTTCACAGATCTTTCTTGGGTTGGGAACATAACTGGCCTGAGAAATGGTGATATTGAGGTTACATGGGCTGACGGGATGGTCTCTATGGTAAACTTCATGCCTTATTCTGTGAACTATTATTTCCTTTTCTTTCTCCTTAGAGTTGTCCATAACTTCTCTTAAACTCGGCATCTTTTGCCAGTTAGTTTTCTCATATTTAGGACATTGGTAACCTCTCTTCCCATCAGTTTGGCTGACATAAAACATTAGAGACTCATTTATCTCAGTGTATATTGTTATTTAGGTAGGAATGAAAGAACCTGCTCTCTGTTTTGTTCTTTTGGGTGGTTTATTCTGTATGTGATTGTTAATGGTCTCGCATTGATCCTAAGGAGGCTAAATGTAAGCATTATAACCTTAGAGAAGGTTTCTGATGACACTTTTAGATTATTGTAATCAGTAAATTTATCTTTCTTCGCTTATATTCCGTTTATATGAACTTAGTGTAGGAATATCTTAACTACTTGTATGTTCTATCATGCGATGATTAGTTATGACTATTTCTTCCTGTACCTTTAATCCCCTGTGGAGGAGCATGGTTATTGTTTTGACAAATTGATATTTTGGATTGTAGGTTGGACCTCAAGCAATTTTTGTTGTTGGTCGAGATGATGATGAGTCGATTGCTGCTGGGAGTGAAGTAAGTGATGCTGCTAGCTGGGAAACTGTTAATGATGATGAGATGGATGCTCTTGAGAATGCTCAAGAGGTTTGTTTTTGTTTGAAACAATAGTGTGGGAGTCCTTAAATTTAAATCAGTTACATTAACAATTACTTGCAAGCAGGTTTTATAAGCCAGATTTGGATGATCTTGATAGGTTGAGATTTAGAACTTCAAGAGCAAAAAATTTGATGTATTAATCTCATATGTTCGGAAAAAAATTATCTTTACCTTGTGCAGGTAGGATACCATCAGATAGGTTGGAAAAATTTATAGAGCCTTTTGCTCATACATGATCACTAATTTTTTGTACGCACCACACTAGTAGAACTACCAGTATATTGCTAGGTCATCTTAAATTCTAATAATTCATGTATTTTGTTTCTCAGCTGAGTGAATGATGTGACTATTTATTGTCCAGGATCTGGAACCACAAAATGCAAGCGGCATTAATTCAGAAGTAGAAGAGGGTATGGAGAATAATTCTGGAATCAATGCAGCATTATCTCTCCCCTTAGCTGCATTAGATTTTGTCACCAGACTAGCCAGTGGATTGTTTTCAGGAAGACGAAAAAATGTTGATCCAATTGGGTCGGATTCCAAAGGAGAAACTGAACATCAGCCTGAGGGAAGAGATTCCAGCTATGAGTCTAGCTCGCCGAAGTCTAATGTTCTTGATAGTTCCAGTGGGGAAAGTGTTTATAGAAAAGGAAAGGAACATGCTGAAGCAAAAACCCAGAAACATTCAGTTTTAGTAGAAGATTTATGCAACTTGAGGATTGAAGACTCAGATTCTAAAACAGGTGATGAGGATGATGCTTGCAGTTTCAAGCGGTTTGATACAGCTAAAGATCCTTTAGATCATTATTTTCTTGGTGCAAATGGACAGGTATATGACCTTTTACATATTTGCACTGAAAATTAATATCTTGCTTATTGTCTCAAGTTCTAACTCTAAGCACGTGAAATATGATCTTTGGACATGGACTTTTCATTTTATCATAGCATGATTAGGATTGTCCCATTAATTTGATTGAGTAATTTAAGATGCACACTGACATATCATTGTGCAAGTTGGAAAGCTACGTCATAGAGAGTCTCAGAATCAAATAATTGATAAAAGAAGTTCTTTCATTAATGAAGATAGCCTATTCCTTGAGGAGATTCTAATATATTGATATGTTGTATTTCTTGTTAGATTTTTGAGGTTCTGCTACAGTGTTATTACTTATTAGTAATTGTAATGTGCAACCTTACCCAGTTGGTACTTCATCTGTGTGGTTATGTCTTTTGGATTTTAAACTTTCAATGTTAATTATGCTTGCAGAATAATGCTGGAAGGAAGTGGCTAAAGAAGGTTCAGCAAGATTGGAACATCCTTCAGAACAACCTGCCAGGTAAGGATTGTGTAGTGTAGATGTATCAAAAGGTTTCTGGTCCTTGGCTGTAGCAACTTAAGCTCTTATAACAATTTAACAGATGGAATCTATGTAAGAGTATATGAGGATCGGATGGACCTCTTGAGGGCTGTAATAGTTGGAGCATATGGGACACCATATCAAGATGGTCTCTTCTTCTTTGATTTTCATCTTCCTCCTGAGTATCCAGATGTGCCACCGGTAAGATCAAAAAACTTCTCTTATGTCTTCGTTGCTCCTCCCTCCATCTCTTTCTTCTTGGGGATGATATTTGAACTCGATACTTTTTATAGGACAAAGTTATGAAACCATCATGTTAGGCCTTGACACTGGGCCCAATTTGATTATTTAAAGCTCCTTCATCTTTGATTCGGAGAATTTAACTTCCAAATTTCTTGAAATTGTCTTTGATATGTAACGGGATAAGTGATTCGTGTTACTGTATTTTCTCTGACTGTTGTTTTGATTTTGCAGTCAGCATACTATCATTCAGGTGGTTGGAGAATAAATCCCAATTTATATGAGGAAGGCAAGGTGTGCCTAAGCCTTCTAAACACATGGAGTGGCAGAGGAAATGAAGTTTGGGATCCATCGTCCTCAAGTATCCTTCAAGTCCTAGTTTCATTGCAAGGGTTAGTGCTTAATGCTAAGCCATATTTCAATGAAGCTGGGTATGATAAGCAGGTTGGGACAGCTGAAGGAGAGAAAAATTCATTGGCATACAATGAGAATACTTTCTTACTGAACTGCAAGTCAATGATGTATCTCATGCGGAAGCCCCCAAAGGTGATTCGTACATTTCAGTAGTATGTTCTCTTTATTGAATTAATGTTGCGTGGTACACTGGGAGTTATTTCCACTTACATCCCTGTGCATGTTGCACCCATGTGCTTTTCTTTTTCCCAGATGGCCCCCTTGTGGTTAAGTCTGTTCTCACAAGGTGTTACACGGTTAATATCATCTAGTAAAATTACTAAAATACTCTCAATTCAAAAATTCATTTATTGGGTATCTTCATAATTTTACTAAGAAAATTTAACAGTGTAACTTCCTATGTGAACAAAACTTAACCACTGGAGGTGTCCGGGAAAAAAAAAACCCACAGGGATGCTATGCGAGAAACATCCAAACCACAGGACGAGTTAGTAGAGTTTACCCTAGTTTCAAGTGACAAAGTAAATTTAAATATTTCCATGCTTCTATCTTTTTCCTGCTTAAGTTGTTTCAGGTAGGCAATTTTAGTGCTTGATATATTGCATCTTAAATGTAGCAGGGATTTTCATGCTTCAGTTTTTTCTTTTTTCCTGATATAAATGATTAATTGTATAACTTTATGACCATCGCTAGGACTTCGAAGAACTTGTCAGATACCATTTCAGGAGACGTGGTTATTACATCCTTAAAGCCTGTGATGCATACATGAAAGGCTACCTAATTGGCTCTCTAACTAAAGACGCCTCTTTTAATGATGTGAACGATGCAAACTCCACTTCAGTTGGTTTCAAGCTGATGCTAGGCAAGATTGTGCCAAAGCTTTTATTGGCGCTTAACGAAGTTGGAGCTAATTGTGAGGAATTTAAGCATCTCCAGCAGTCATAATGGTGGGTTCTAAAGACAAACCCGACGTTGCCATCAAAGCAACAAGGTCAGTGCTGGTTCTTCCGAATTCCAGATTTATTTCAATGTAAAGGCGCTATCATGCTCTATGTTTATAGGACTTGGTGAAACATTCTTCTGTCTTGTTTGGAAGCCTTATAAAATATTAAGAGCTGCAGTTCCATGGAGCCAACCGCCGGGTTCCTTTTTCTGTCTTTTGGAAATTCTTTTTAACCAACTTAGAAGATTCAAAATGTGTGCTGACTTTTCTTCCTTTGCTTCAATTCTTTTGAGTGAATTTTGCTTCTAAATTTTTTGTTCTCTGATTTCTTTTAGAACCCTAGGAAAATAGGAATGGGAAAACAGTCAGGGTTTTGGATCGACTGTTGACTTCAAATGATTAAATTGATTTAAATTGAAGAAAGTATCCCAATCTCAAGTTTCACTGTATGTTCACAGACTTTGTTATGAATATTATCAAGTTAATGGGTTATCTGAATCATATTTCATTTTACTCTTTCTTGACATTCTTGTTCTGATAGATAGGATGCTGTAATAAGTGTTATGTCGTTTCAGTTTCTGCTTTATTTGAACTTCGGTTTTCTGTTTTATCAAGCCTTGTGAGTTATCCTAATGCCTTCTCAGACAATTCGAGTATATATATTTGTATTCGTGTTTTTTTGTTTGTAATTGTATAAAAATTTATATTGACATTTAAAATACAATTTTTTTTTAAAAAAAATTATCAAATTTATATATAACTTTAATTAAATTTTAATATATATTACTTTAATATCATTTTTTCGTGGTATTATCATTTCGTGTGTAAAATTGATCGTAGGCTAGTTTGTGATAAGAAGCATGAGTATGAGATATGACACCAACAAATTAAGCAATTAATAATTCGGTCAGTCGTTCAACTTGCCTGTTTGTAATCAGGCACGCAAACGCTTTACGGTCCGAAAGTGATCGACGGGACTGCTAAGCATATGCCTTCCTATAGCAGCAAGTTCGTACCAGAAATTTCTCGATTTTCAATGCTTTTTACAATAAATTTTCATTACTTCATGATGAGGCAAGTCAGTGGATGGGCAGCTTTTAGTTATGCAAATGTTTGAGTTGGTCGTCAAACGTTAAAAAATATAAGACAACTGATTAGTTAGATGCATTGTCTTCCCTCTCAAAGTTGATTTATAAGAGATATTCGTAATTGCCCTCTGGTCGGCTGTCGCTGTCATTGTCCTAGCCTTCAGGTGTGGATTATCTCCACCATGCACCCTCCTCGGACTCGGACCTGGTCCGGAACATAAGGCCATGGCAGGCTGAGGGTCCTTCAGTCTCAAGTCTCACACTGCCTCCTTAATCTCTTGTGATTAAACATAAAAGACATCAAACTTCTGACACACTACCATATTTAGGGGTTTAAAATTCTAGCCAAAATTAATTCCCGGAAGAAATACCGTTGTATATATTTTAAGAGAAAGACCACATAAAATTTCTAATGTTATCAGGAAACCACCAAACATAACATTCAAGCAGAAGCTTTTATAAGCAATGCGAACTACCTGAAAAATAGGGATTGAGATGGCAAGTACTGGCATTGTGCCACAAGTCCTAAACCACCATGCTTTTTTCCCATGTTCTTGTTTCATTGTGTTAGGCTATAAAGCAACAAAGCCATACTTTGAAAATAGAATCAAGCTCTTTCTCACTAACTATTTTTCAGTCTGCATTTGCCTTTCTGGGGATTTGCATTTCCTTGTACTAAATTAAAAGTAAAAGTTGATAATTTGTGATATTATGAATTCAAGCGGAAATCTCCATTTTGTTAACAAACTGTTCTTAGATCCCACATCTTGAAAACTTTATACACCGGGTTGTCTTTTTTTTTTTTTTCTTTTCAAGTCCACCTCCCCTCTTTTCTCCCCTTTTCCGGCATGTAAAAATCACAGGAATTTGTGTGTGTGTCTCACTGTCATAAGAAACCTCACAAGGAAACAAGAAACTAAAGAGTCTAAGATTACTTCAACCAAAGTTAGCAGCTTAATGAACCAATTCTTTTCTCCAAGTTCAAATTTCAAGGATTTTCATTCCATCTCTTCTACCTACCTAGATGATTATTCTACTAGCATTTGGCTCTCGAGTATAAAAGTGCCACCTTTGCCTACAACCCCATTTTCTTTCCACTGAATCTTGAAACAATCCTAGTTCAAGAACCCCCCCTCTCCATCTCTTTTTCACAATGAAAGTAAGAAAAGAAAAGGAAAACCCATGCTCAAGTCTAAAACAACAGAAGAAGAATCACAGTACAGTACTAAATAAATTATTGTAATAAATTTGTAGTCCCATTTTCAATTTAAACACAACACTATAGCTTTAACAACTACCATCTTTTTCCTCCATTTCTCAATTCCCCAATCACCATAAAAAAAAAAAAAAAAACCATAAACAGAGAAAGCAAAAAAAAAAGGGAAGAAAAGGAAATCATACACTATTCTTAAATAGCCTCCTCCTAGCCAAAAACCTAGCGATTGGAGGCGTAAGTGCGATAGTGATCGGAACACGAACAGGGAACAAGGCCTTGTTACAAAGCACAGCCAATGCAAGGGCTCCACCAGTGGAAGCGGCAAGCTCAGCTGTCCGATTTCTTTCCTTCTCCTCAACCACCACCGTTGATTTCTCAATTGGTTCTTCCATCGAAAACCCATCAGAGTTTGGCGATTGTGGAGATGGGTTTTCGTTCTTTTGGTCTTTGGAAAGGCCCGGGAGATGTAACTTGTCGAACAACGATTCGACGTCGACGTTGTTCTTGATGGCTACATAAAGGCCTGTTATGGAAGCTGCAGAGACTGAGAAGTGAACCCCAAGTGCCACTTTCCCGTACTTCTTCAAGAACTCCTTGAATCGGCTTCCACTGAAAGCAGCCATATTTCCTTGTTGGAAGTTTTGGGTTGTTCGGTAGAGAAAGTGCGAGAGTATTGAGTGTTGGGAGACGGGGGCTTGGAGGTGGTTTAGGGTTTTGGAGTTGTTTGGGTTTAAGGGTTAGGGGGTAAAGGCCTAAGATTGACCATACATTTTCACTTTCTCCTTTTGCAGTTAGGTTCTAGTTTCAGCTTTGGAGATCATTGGGCCTACTTGCCGGGCTTGCTGTTTTCCTTACTTGATCCATGAGATCTAATCATCTCGGCCTCAAAGCAGCTACATGTCACTAGATCCTACTCTTTGGGTATATAATTTATTTTTTATCATATAAAATTATATTTACATAATATAAAATATAAAAGTTTTATATTAAAAATTAAATCGACATATGAAAAACAATTTTTTAATTTTTATTGTATTTATATATATATTTTTTTTCAAAATTTAATCGTATTATTTTTATATATTTTATTTATATTATATTTATGTATAAAATGGTCGGTGATGGTGCAATCAGAATTATACCTAATTATACCTAATTCTTATTGGACAGAAAGTATAGTTAAGACTATGCAAGGTTTAGTTTATAATTTATGTCACAGTGTCTTGTCCCTGTTACTTGAAGGCCTCGAGACTCCATGCATGTATCTTTTGTTTGAAGCATCTTCTACCATCAATCATCATAGACAGCGCATTCAATTCAACTTTTCATTTCATTGGTGGGCTGCCGTTTACTTGGGGTTTTGAATTCGACAACTTGTCACTTCTGAAAAGTAATGTAAGACAGTACCAAGAACAAAGAATACCTACGGCTACTTGCAGAAACATTTAAAAATATCCAGTCTTAGATCAAATGATTTGGTGCCAGTTGTATTTTATTAATTGCTCTATAATAAATAAAAATTGACGATGACAGCCTAGACTGGGTAAAATTGATGAAAGTTATAGAGAATATATTTATAACTTTCAATCATATAAAATTTGTAGTTGGTTTTCATTTCTTTTCAACAAAACTTTTCCTTTCCTTCAAAGCTATGGAAGACATGATTGTAAGATATGGGTGTTTCCCAATCATTTTTGTGATCTTTTTTTCCTTCTTGAAGGGTGCCATGTCTGAAGTTTACATTGTTGGTGCTGAGGACGAGTGGAATTCTGAGGTTGACTATTATGGCTGGTCACAAAAGCACAATTTCACTGTTGGCGATGTTCTTGGTATAATCTGTCCCCTCCAAAACCTTCATTCTGGTTTGGTTTCACAGCTATATGTTTTGTAAAGTTTGCTGATAACCTTGTCTGAAATTGAAGTTGTAAATCTTAGATATTTGTACAGAACCAAGCAGATGGTTCAAAATCTGATTAATGCAGCTGTATTTTGTAGAGTTCAAATATAAAAAGGAGGACCACAATGCATTTGAAGTGACAGAGGCTACATACCGATCATGTGATACGAGCAGTGGAGTTCTAGCCAAGTATGAGACTGGAGATGATCTAGTCAAGCTCACTGAATCAAGGAAGTATTGGTTTGTCTGCAATGTAAGTGGCCATTGCCTTGGGGGAATGAGGTTTGGAATTGATGTTAAAGCAGGAAACACCAGCAGTACTTATTTGGAGCCAACTCCATCACCCAACTCGGTCACTGCCTATGCCTTTGAAAGATGGAGTTTGTGTCTTTACCTTTTTGCAACTGGAATTCTACTCAATTTGTTTTGTTGATTTAGAATTGCTGTTTAGGCACTGGTTTTCGAATTTGATCCATTTTTTCATTGCGAACGCCATGAGTTATACAGTTATCCCTAAACTTCTTTAGCCATCTCAATGCCAGGGTCTGCTCTGACTCATTCACATTTATATAATAACTTTCACCTACTTAGTAACATATGAACTAAGTCTGTGTCCATTGAAATGCTTACAGCAAGTGTATTATTGAAAGAAATGTCCTGATGATTAGCATATATATTGTAACTGTAAGGTCCAAGTCCCTTTTTCACGCACAGCTTGAAGAAAGTCATGCCAATTGCTTGGGGAAGTGGTGGAGGTGGTGGTGATGGGAGCTGATATGGGGATTGTGGAGGTGATGCTGGAGCTGCTGCTGATTGTGGTAATTACATTCAATGTCATCGTTGTTCTCTGAAGCTTTTGCCATCTCAGACAGCCCCATGGGAGGGTTTCGCGTTAGCTCCAGCAGAGAGTCCCTCACATGGTCAGCTTGAACCATCTCACTGTCTTTTTTCTACCACCAAAAAGTAATTTTAATCAGAACCCTATGTGTAATGTTAAGCAAGATGCATGTCTTCAAGGATATATTACCTCTACTTTGAAAACATTGGACACAAGGCTTCTCCAGCTGTTCACATTTAGATTTGTCACTTCCAATCCCAATGAATCCAAAGCCTCCATTAATCTTACAAAGCCCCCAGGTTTGTGCTCACAAAATACTCTGACAAAAAACTGGTTTCCATCTATTTGAGCAACTTCAACTTGTACCTAAAAATGAAAACATGTATAATTGCATGCCATTTAAGCTCTGTAGAAAGACAAGAATATATGTATTTGTTTACCTCCATCTGCTGTGTCTTGTTATTAGTAATCTCCAGATCTTGGTTTTGCTTTGAGACACTGCCATTAGCTCCAACAGGAAAGCCATTAGGTCCTTTATCATGTGCAGGGTTAGATTCTACAGGGATTTGATCATTTTGTGAGAAAATCTCAGATTGAACATTTTTGTGGATTCCATTCATGCCTGTTTTCTTAGCACCATTGTCATTCTCTGAATGTTCTTCAAGCTCATCTTGGAGTTCTTTCACTTGGTTTTCCAACTCCTTCACAAACTCGATTGCGTCCCCAAGGATTGAAGCTCTATCCAACTAAGAACATGGAGCAGACAGCATCACAACAAGATATCAAAAATGTTTTGGTCCAAAGCTACTGTCAGAACAGTGATAATTACCTTTGAGATTTTGGGAACCAGAGAGCGAAGAGTATAAAGTCTCTCATTAAGCTTTTTCCTCCTTTTCCTCTCAGCAACAAGGTTTTTGGACTGCCCCTTGGATCCTGCCCTCCTTTGGTACCTTGCATCATCTTCATCATCATTCTGATCACTGCAATCCGAAATCGAATCTGATCTTCCATTCTCTTGTTTTATAGAGTCCTTTTCCTTTCCTTGGATAACAATCGATTCATTGGTCATCATGGAATTCAATGGATCCATCTCTTGAAGACCATTTTCTCCTGAAGACTTGTATGGATTAACTACCTTGTCTGAAAGGAATACATCATGGGATCCTTCAACACATGAATCAATCTTGGTTTTATCTTCTAAAAGGTAATTATACTGCTGCAGGGAGTTCGATGATCGAATTTGATCAACCGAGATGTCATATGGCAGGTTTAGAGTTTCTAGTGTTGTTGCCATAGGTACCGATGATTGGAAATGATTGTTAGGATCCTTTTGGTCATTCTCATTGCCTGCATGAGGCTTTGATTGAAGTTCATTCAGTGCTTGGGCGTTGAATACAGTGAAATGTGTATCCAAGCTGCTTGAATTCATCATTGCGCCCTGCTCTAATGAGATGCTGCAGAGGGTGACAATATAATCCATGACATTTTGATCTTCACATACCTGTTTTGAACAATTAAAACAAGACCAATGACGGTTCATGATCACAGAAAGATAATTTTCAAGCAACAAGTTACAAAATATGCAACAAAAAGAGGGATAAGAGAAGAAATATCATACTTGTTTGGCAACAAACAGCTCAACCAGTCCTTCTGCAACTGGAATCAAAATCCTAGTTCCAACTAGTTCCTGCAAAGGTTGTAAGAAGATCAGCTTAGTTTTTGGTAGCTAAACTTAACTCTCTTTCCAGAGGGCTATTTTTCTAACCTCCAAAACAGTTGAATCTGAGTTATTAGAGAAGTTTAACCACTTGGGTTGGTTTGATATCAAGGCCTGTGCATGATTTCTGTTTACAATCCCTCAAAAAGTAGTTGAAATCGTCAAATACTCGTAAGGATGATAAGAAAGAAAGAAGAAGAAAATATGTAACATTGAACGAATACCCGGAGTCAAGAGGCATGCGAAAGGGAAGTTGGGCAAGCAGTTCACAGGATTTGGTTTTTGGATGCTGAAACATAACATCCCTGCAAGGAAGAACTGGAGGAACAGGAAATTGAAGTTCTCCACCGCTTTCAATACTTTCAGTTCCAGCACAGCAACAATCCACCCACTCAATAAACCTTACCGAATCCAAAAAACAATACATTTGAGTGAAAGAGAAGCATGGATGCATGGAAGTAAACATATATCTGATGCAGTTTATGATGTACTCAAACCTTTGATCATCACTCAATTTCCAGAGAACGCAATAATCCCATCCTTTGGGACCCACGAGCTGTCTTAGTCTCTCCAGGAGATTTTGAAAGATGTTCATCCTAGCCTTCAATGGTTCACAGAGGAAAAGGGTTGAAGACAGAATATTTCCACCGGCTATAACGGAATCCAAATGTCATATACAACTTGTCAGAAAATCAAGAAAATGCATGCAACTCAATTGTTTCCAGACATTTTTCCATAGTACACTGACAAACAACCAGAGAGAGAAGACGAAAGAGAAACCTGGCAGATTACAGTATGATCTGATCTCTTAGTTCCAGAATTGTTATGGTAGCTTCTTTTGACTGAACAAAAACAGGAAAAACAACAAAGGAAGAATCATACAAAACAGAACACGCGAAAATCAAAGATGCATACACAACTGCATCGTCATCCAATGCAACACTTACCTCATCCTTAAACTCCCATCTCAGAAAAAATCATTTTATGTTCTTATATTGTAATAGCTTCTTATTCAATGAAGAAACTAAACCAAATAAGGATATAGGAAAACTTGGGTTGTTCTTGTTATTTGGTAGGTGAAATGCAGCGCTTGCATGAGAAAGAGGTTTAGAGTTTATATATTTTTAGCCTAAAGTGATGGAAGAAGCATATATTGTATGAGCTAAGATGGCGTACAAGGCTTTAACTAACTCTTTTAAGTTCTTCATCCGTCATGGTTACATCTTCTCTCGTGTCTCAACTACTCTTTACACCTTTGAAACGGATTAAAGATAGAATAAGATTAAGCTATACGTTCGGCAGTTGCGTTGAGATGGGAGAAAAGATCCCAAGAGCGCCTGGTTGTCCCCCATTCGGAGGAAATATTAACTGTTCTTCAAGAACAAAAGCTGGCGAACAAACTGAAAAACAATGACATATTTATGTTTACTACACGTTATCTTGGAGAGATACTGTAATGGTTAACGTTTGAGAGTGGAATTCATGGAATGAGAGAAGATTACGTTGCGAATACGTAATTTAAGCAGATTGTATGATTCACAGTATCGATACGGGTGTTGCTGCGATGCCAAAACCTGCACGGCTGCGCGTTATTTACCAGGCAGTAGGCGTTTGAGAGGGTATGCTCTATGCTGTTCTTGGGTGTCAAGTGGTTTCATTTAATCCCATGCATTGCATATAAAAATCAGAAAATGCATGCAATTCCAATATGCCATGATGATGATTAGATAATTGGGACAACTAGTTTGATTGAACGATGAGATGAGTTTTATTAAAATTAAAATAAAAAAATAACTATTAAAATTATATTTTTAATAAAATAATAAAAGGATATTAAAAGTTAGGAGTAAAAAGATAATTTGTCTTTTCACTTTTTTGTTTTTTAATGTGGAGGTATACGGTAAAAAATACGATGAAATCCAAACAATACCAAAGTATTTTTATGTTCTGATTTCGTATATATACTTACGCTAGTGATTTAACTATAAGTAGTAATTCTATCTTGAAAGTTTTTACGCGAATAAATTAATTTATGTTGTGAAGATCTACTTTCAATTTTTGTCTATTTTAATCTAACGATTTTATAATTTTATCTCATAAAAGAATTCAAATTCTTACATGCATATTATAATAGATCCTCAATGTAAGATTCTTGACACTACATACATGGTATGAAATTAATTATTTAAGAATACTTATTAATTAATTTTTCTTCAAAGTACTTAAATATTTATTTATAATGTATTAAGTAAAATTATCTTATACACGATTATTAGACTTCATTCTTAAAGAAATTGATAGTGGTCTTATCATCAAAGTCCACGTGTACAAAGATCGACCAACCAAAGACCGTCACGTGTCAAACACAAATAGAAGAAACATGAGCCACGTGGTTGGTAAAGAGAGGTGACGACACAGTAACTGCAGTGGACGATAGAGACTTGCGGTAGAGTATGACGCGACAGAATAAGCTGCGATAGACCTCTACCGTACAGATCGCGAGAGCTCTACCACAGGGATCGCGACAGAGCTTTACCGCGGTTCCTGCATATTTATGTATTACTACACGTTATCTTGGAGAGATACTGTAATGGTTAACGTTTGAGAGTGGAATTCATGGAATGAGAGAAGATTACGTTGCGAATACGTAATTTAAGCAGATTGTATGATTCACAGTATCGATACGGGTGTTGCTGCGATGCCAAAACCTGCACGGCTGCGCGTTATTTACCAGGCAGTAGGCGTTTGAGAGGGTATGCTCTATGCTGTTCTTGGGTGTCAAGTGGTTTCATTTAATCCCATGCATTGCATATAAAAATCAGAAAATGCATGCAATTCCAATATGCCATGATGATGATTAGATAATTGGGACAACTAGTTTGATTGAACGATGAGATGAGTTTTATTAAAATTAAAATAAAAAAATAATTATTAAAATTATATTTTTAATAAAATAATAAAAGGATATTAAAAGTTAGGAGTAAAAAGATAATTTGTCTTTTCACTTTTTTGTTTTTTAATGTGGAGGTATACGGTAAAAAATACGATGAAATCCAAACAATACCAAAGTATTTTTATGTTCTGATTTCGTATATATACTTACGCTAGTGATTTAACTATAAGTAGTAATTCTATCTTGAAAGTTTTTACGCGAATAAATTAATTTATGTTGTGAAGATCTACTTTCAATTTTTGTCTATTTTAATCTAACGATTTTATAATTTTATCTCATAAAAGAATTCAAATTCTTACATGCATATTATAATAGATCCTCAATGTAAGATTCTTGACACTACATACATGGTATGAAATTAATTATTTAAGAATACTTATTAATTAATTTTTCTTCAAAGTACTTAAATATTTATTTATAATGTATTAAGTAAAATTATCTTATACACGATTATTAGACTTCATTCTTAAAGAAATTGATAGTGGTCTTATCATCAAAGTCCACGTGTACAAAGATCGACCAACCAAAGACCGTCACGTGTCAAACACAAATAGAAGAAACATGAGCCACGTGGTTGGTAAAGAGAGGTGACGACACAGTAACTGCAGTGGACGATAGAGACTTGCGGTAGAGTATGACGCGACAGAATAAGCTGCGATAGACCTCTACCGCACAGATCGCGAGAGCTCTACCACAGGGATCGCGACAGAGCTCTACCGCAGGAACCGCGGTAGACGTTCACGTAACTCTGCCGCATAATGAACTCATCCGCAAACCGTTCAAATCCAAGTCGCGACAGAGTATCCAATAACTCTATCGCAGCCCAGACACACGCCTGAACCTCAGACCCGAATCCTATAGTTATGGGCCTAAAATATCCTCAAACCCGGAAAGAACATGAAGCCCAACTTGATCCTAAAAGAAGTCTATAAATACACCAGGTATAGAAAAGGTAGTGGAGGATCTCTTTTTTCTTGTATACAGAAACTCTGCTAAAAGAACTTTCTAACTTAATCATCGGAGTGCAAGTGCATGGACAAATCCCTGCGTCTCTCTGATTTTCGTTATTTTTGCAGAATATTCGATACACGTGAAAGGAATCGCATCAGCATCACCTCGTTGTCGTTTAGCGCAGCATCAATACGTGGAAGGAATCGTATCAGCATCATCTCTTTGTCGTTTAGTGAAACATCAGAAATAAAACATATAACAATCTTATAATTCGATTATAATATTAAAATTTTTCATTCCAGTGTATTGGAATCACATATAAAACCATATTTACTTGTTAGTCTTGCAAATTAAATGTCATAACTCATAACTAAAACATGCTTATCCTCTAGTACAAATAAAAATAAAAACAAAATGGAGAATGAAGTCCCAATACTGAGTTATATAGCTTTACAGGGCCTAGACAAGGCCCAGACTATGGCCACATTTGGATTTGTGTATTTGTTACTAGTTCCAACTCCTAGACAGGTGCCATAGCCATAGTGGGCAGTGTCTATGTATTTGAACAAAGGCCGAAGCTCAGACAACAGCCCCCTCCTTCCCATAGCCGGATCAGGATTCTATTTGCCTTCTTCCAAGCTCCTTTCCAGAAATCACTAAACAGGTAATTTTTTTTTTTAATCACGAGATATTTTTATATTATATTAAATATAAAATAATTTTTTACACTCTTCACTACTGTATTAATTCAAAAACAATTTAATTTGATAAAAATTCAATTATAAATCATTCACTATGAATTGTTTTTATCAAAAAAACACAATAATACGATACATTACTGAACTAATTTTTCAAATTATCAACTAACATTTTTAAAAATATTTTATTTTATTAATTTCTTTGATAAATTTTAAAAACTTCGTCGATGATAAATGATATACAATTTTTTTTTAAAATAACTGAATTTCAAATTACTTGCCTATAGTATTCATTTTCCAAATCTTTGACTAAGGTCAGGATTTTATTTGTCTCCAAGTTCCAACTCACATTCCAAAATAAATAACCAGCCAACTTTTCCAAGAATTGTCATTCAATGCTGTTATTTTTTTCAATAAAATTTAAAAACTCCATTGATGTAGATGATGTAATTATTTTTTTTTTCAATAAATGCCTTCCATATTACCAGTGGATTGTATTCATTTTCCAAATCTATGACCAAGAATAGGATTCTATTTGTCTACAAGTTTCAAATCACATGTCAAAATAAATAATCAGTTAAGTTTTATAAGAATAAGTGCTATTTAGATAATTACTTCGCTAAAATTTAACAGTGTGTTTGGATGAAATATTTTAAAATGTACGTAATTCAGAATTCATCAATTCAAAATATTAGTATTTGTAATTCTATTGTTTAGAAAAAAAATTTAAAAATAAATTTTGACTATTAGAATTTGATAAAATAAAACAGTAATTATAAAATAAAAAAATGATATTAAATATAAGAAAAAAATATAAAATCAAAATATGCAACAAATTATTAATAATATGAAAAAATAAAATATATGTTAGATTTAAATAAAATATTTTTTTTAGTTGTTGTATTTAATTGAGAGTTAAATGTAATAAAGTAAGGGTAATTTTTGAGGGATTTTAAAAAACCATATATTTATGTGGTTTTCCAATAAAGAATTTAAGATACTCAAATTCCCTCTTAAAATTCTTATAAAATTTTTAAAATTTTCAAATTTTTTTGACAAGTAAGATAATTGACTTTGAGACTTTTAAATATTTTTATTAAATTGAAGTTCTCTTTTGAAATCACTCATCCAAATATACCCTAAAAGTTTTGTCGATAATAGATGATATTCTTTTTTTTTCTTTCAATAAATGCCTTTCAAATTACTTGCAGATTGTTTTCATTTTCCAAATCTTTGACTAAGAACAAAATTCTATTTCTCTACAAGTTCCATACCATGTCCCAAAATAAATAATCGGCCAACTTTCATGAGAATTCAAGTTATTTTATTAATTTCTTCTATAAAATTTAAGGAAGGTTACTAAGGAAGGTATACTTTCTCTTTCAATAAATGCATTTTTTTCAAATTACTTGGATATAATTCATTTTCCAAATCTTTAAACAAGGTTAAAATTTTATTCACTTACAAATCTTTCGTTATCAAAATAAAGAATCAGCAAACTTCTAGAAAAATACGCGTCATTATATTAAGTCTTTTTGATGAAGTGAAGAAACTCTATTATCATAGAATATAGACATTTTCTTTTCAGTAAGGGCTTTTTCAAAATACTTGTGGATGGCATTCATTTTCCAAGTCTTTGAATAAGATTGGGATTTTGATTTGCACACAAATCCCAAACCACTAAAAAAAATTAACCGACTTTACAAATAAATGTCATTACGTTTATTTTCATGGTAATTTCATTAATAAAATAAAAAAAGAAAAATTTATGATAAATTGTGTAATCTTTTTCAATAAATAAGTTTTTCAATTATTTGTGGGTGGATGGTATTTATTTTCCATCTCTTGTTTTCTACTCTTATCTTTTATGGTTCCACTTTATTAAGCGGTTGCTTGACACAGCGACAAAGGCTTGTGCAATGAGATTGTTAGTAAAAGATAAGAAATTGGTAAAAAAAAAATATTTTTCTTTCATTTTTAATTTTAATTTTAATTTTTTTTACTTTATTAAAAAATATATGATATATCTTTAATTATAATTTTTTTTTCAATCTCATCGAAATTATCGTCCAGACTAATCTTAAGTTGTATATATAAAAAGTTATACGTAACATATTAAAAATAATATTTAGAAGTTAATAAATTTATACAAAAATAATAAAACATGTAGTAATAATCTAACACTGAAATTAAAAACTTTACAAAATATATTAAATATATATGAAAATGAACTCTTTCAAAGCAAACAATATATTTTTCACAGTATGAACAATTGAACACGTTGCACTTCTTTCCCACATTAAAATGGAAAAAAAGTCGCAATCTAATTAGCCTCATCAAATTCCACCAAATTAATTGAGAAATCCATACATGGCCTTAATTTGCTCCGTGCTTGTCCCATCACCCACCTCACTAATATTGAACACACAACTACCCACTAATATGTATTGTCATATTTCTTCATTTTTTTTTTTTTAACTTAGGATTGCCAACTAATAACACTGAAAATAAGGAAAAAAAAGTGTTTAATAAAATTAAAATAATTTTTTGCAGTTCCTTTTTCTATTTTACTGAAAAATATCGGTGATATTATGTTAATTATTTTAAAATTTTGTTAACGAATATCTTACAAGTATTTTGAAAATTATTATATAAAATATTATATTAATCACATGATCGTGAATGATTAATAATTTTTTAAATCTATAGACGTTCATACAGAGAAATTATTTGATTAGATATTGAAGAAAATTTATAAAAAATATATTAATAATGATAAGTACATCTAATCAATTTCTAACATTTAATCCTCAATTTGAATTTTATTAGAGCGTTTCCGTGTGTTAACTGTGATTTAGTAGGTACGGTAAGGGATAAAAATTTTAAAGGTAAAATTTCGCGTTGTGTCTTTATATTTTATTTTTTTATAATTTATTAAAAAATATTATCTTTAATATTTATTCTTTTAATTTCATTGAAAATGTATTGTCAATTAAAATTAATTTTGAAAAAAAATGATAAAAAAAGAGTGTCTTATTAAATTTCTAAAATTGACTTTATTCTGGACTCTAGACTTTATCTATTAAGATATAATATCAATTATACTATATAATATAAAATTAAAACTACAATTTTAAAAATATGTTTTTAAAATACCCATGAGATATTATTTCAATTATATATTAACATTAATAATTTCACCAACAAATTGGGAAAGTACAAACTGATAGATACTTGCTAGATTCCTTTCTATTTGTTGAGAAGAAATTTCAAGTCTTGTTTTCTTTTGATTTTTTCAGCTAGGTGTGGGTCCCTCTATGCATCCCCTTTTTGGGCTGATAAATTCAACGTCTTAACGTCACAGATGATGTCAATTTATTAGGTTTGCAATAATAACAGGTTTAAATGCAAATCCATCCGACGTCACGAAATAAATATATAAATAAATAACATACCTTGTTCATTTAAGTGGGAAAAAAGTTTTCCAATATTTCATCTTCTTTTAAAAAATATTTTTTTTTAGATTTAGTGATTTTAAATATAATAAAAAACTAAAAAAGTAATAAAAATTATATATAAATTTGATAAAAATTTAAAAATATTTATATTTGATGCGTTAATATAAATTTTAATATAATTTTTTTATATTTTATACTATACAAATAAAAAAAATAATATCCTTTTTTAAATTTCACATGATGTTTTTTTAATTTTTTAAATCATTATTAAAATTCAAATCCAATATCGTGATAAAATAATTTTTGTTAGTATTATTTTATATATTAAAAAACAATATCTTTTTGACAATTCATTGAATACTAATTTTTCATCCATCATAATAAATAGTTCAAGGAGCTTACTTGTCATAGTAAATATATATAATCTTACTAGAAGCATTATACATCAATTACTAAAATAATTAAAATAATTTGTGAAGTTGATCGACATATATGACTGTTACACCAGCAAAATCAACAAATCAATAAATAAATAAAAGTAAAACGGCGGGACACGTGTCTGATATCTATGTAAGGTTAAATCATGAATGTGAAGGCGGTAGGCAGGCAGTAGGCAAGTTTAAGACACCTGCATGGTTGTCAACCGAGTATTAGGCTTATCAAACAAACTCGTGAAAGCCATGACTTCTATAAAATTTAAACGAGTAATATTTTCGTCAAATTAAATTAAATAAATTAAAATAGAGAGTTATAAGATAGGTTAGAAATAAAAAATTATCTGTTAATTTACATTGAATAACGTAACATATGAAAAACAATATGTATTTTGAAATGTTAAATATTAAATCGATTTTTGTTGAATATCTTAAATATTAAATCAATTTATTTATTTTTGTCATATGTATATAATTTTTTATCAAAATTTTAATTTGTATTATTTTGTATATTTTTAATATTTTAATGTAAAGTATTTATATTGTATTTCAAATTATTGTATATATTAAAAAAAGGGTAAAAATAAATATTGTGTCATTTTCCTATTGGATTCGGGCAATATAAACATGGAAGTTCCAGAGCTGGAAGACGGTCAAACCACGGTTTTTCAATCTTTAGACACGAGCGTTAGTCAAACTTTTATTCCACAGACAAAATGAGACACCTTCAACTATAAAATATGTAATAATACCATCTCTTTTTGATTATCCTTTCTTTCTCTATCTCTGTCTTCCTTCTGGTATTTTTTTTTTCGCTCTCTTTTTTTTTCTCAATTTCTTTTTCTTTTTTTGTTCATTTACTACTACTTATCTTATTTATCTATCCGTGTTTCAGAGTTGTTTAATGGGTTTTTTTTTTTCGTTTTTTTTTTTTGTGGTTTATGTGAGATGAGATTTGGAATTAAGACAAACTTCTCTGTTTGTTTTGTACTTTCATTCTCTGTTTGGAAGGAGGGAAAGACTAGGAAAACATAAACAAAAAGTCGTAGTTTTCTTGGCCTTTTTTCTTGACTTTTGAATTGTGCTCTTGAAATTAACAGAAGGCGAAAAAGGTGTTTTTGTCAAACTTCGCCTGCTTAACTTTTGAAGAAAAGCAGTTTCAGTTTCCTTTTTATTTCCTAATATATATATATATATATATATATATATATATATTTTGTAAAATCCTAATCATTGGTGATGGTAGGGGTATCCGAAGTTTTTTTTTTTTTTTTTTCTTTTGTTGAATTGTAATATACTTGTTACCTGTATGTATAATTTCATTTTTTTTTCTGATTCTTTTTGTCGGTTTTGAAAAAAAAATTTGGTTTTTGAGATAAAGAGTCAAACACTTGTTGTGTGGTAAAAATTTTGTTTAAGTTGTGGAAGATCATGGCAAGCTAGGATCTTTGTGCTTACAATTCAATTGCTTGAGATGATTGTTATTGAATTATTTGTATACTAATTTGTTATGAGTTTACAGAGGTAAGAGTGAAGTCAACGAGGAGATGGATGAGAATGGAAGGGTGCATCCGGGTTGTGCTAATGCTGCTAATCCTTACCATGAATGCGGTGTGTATTGCCTAGAAAAGATTGCTGAAGGCAAGGGACGAATTCAAAAGGATAAAAAGAAATTAGGTAATCAATCTTCCTCCTTGTGTTCTTTTTCCAACTTTATCTTTGTGAAACATGTTGTTCTGACAGAATCCGCATGGTTGCTGATGTTGTTCAATTCTATGAGCAGTCCTCTCAATTTTCCTAATAGTTTATGCATTTTGAAAGTCAAACACCTTACTTGAAACATCCTAATAGTTTATCCGAAAACACCTTACTTGTAACTTCATGTGCTATTGATTCATGACCAATTCACTGTGACTGATGCAAGGTGGATGGCTGAAATCTAGTTAATGGTTAAGTAAACTAGTAAAAGTTGATTTAAGGAACTAATCAGTCTAAGAAGTGAAGTTATTGAATGCAGAGGAAGTTTCGGTCTATTTGTTATGTGGTCACCAAAGCGCTGTTGATCAAAGGGATTTCATTCTGATTGTTAGTATTTCACAGCCTGATTTCCAACCTTCAATTGTTGCTCTAGCATAGCTTTAAAGCACAAAGGTTGATGGAATGTCTGCCTAAGGAAGATGTCATTTATGTATTTCTGGGTGCAGTAGTGGAAGAATTCCTGTTGAAAGGGCAAGATTGGAAAATATCTTTGTTATTGTATCATCAATCGCAGTTTGGTTAAGTTCAGAGTATGAAGATTTTTAAGTTTCTTGTTAGTCGTTTTAGTTTCTCTTTAGCCTGGCTGATATAGAAATATTGTTAAGCCTAACCTAGACACTTTAAATTTGTTAGATTAATTCCTAATCAGAGCTTTTATTGACCACTTTATAGAGACAGGTTTAATTTCCATATCCGTTTTCATTTGTTAGATAACCGCTATGGTATAAAAGAAGTTGTCAGTAACAAACGGATTGATCGGATTGATGATGGGGGGAGAGTGCAACCAAATTGTCCAAAGGCATCTAATCCTTACCATGAATGCAATGAATCTTGCATCCAGAAAACTTCCAGGACTGATATTCAGGGGGTTAGAAAAGAATCAGGTTTCTGATAAAAGTTCTTTACTCCATTAGTAAGATTTTGAATTCTATTTAGGTGTTTGTTGATCTCCTTCTAAAACTAGGTCTATATGTCTTTCTTTTACTTGTTAGATAATCGCAATGGTATAAAACAAGGGGAGCTTAGCAAAAAGAAGGACGGCGAGGAAAGAGTGCACCCAACTTGCAGAAAGGCGTCTAATCCTTACCATCAATGTGATGAAAATTGCTTCACAAGAACTACAGAGGCCATTCAAGGGGTTAAAAAGGGATCAGGTTTCTGATAATGATTAAGTGATTTGTTGTATTAGTGCATTGTTGTATTGTGGGTTTCGCTGACCACTTTCTAAACATAGGCGTAAATATTTTTCTTTTTATATGTTAGATATGCGCAATGGTATAAAACAAGGTGAGCTTAGCAAAAAGAAGGATGAGAGAACAGTATATCCATCTTGTCCAAAAGCATCTAATCCTTATCATGAATGTGATGAAAATTGCTTCAGAAGAAATACCGACATGGATACGCAAGGGGTTAGAAAAGAAACAGGTTTTGCCCCCACTTTTTTCTAAATGCTATTACTCATTAATTTGCTAGGAACAACCTCTCCCGCAATATTTTTTTTTGTTTTTATGGAGTTGCTTTTATATTTGCTAAAGGAACATGTACGGTAAATTCTTATAAATAGATAACTAAATACAATGATAAAGAACCAAGGGAAGGAGGGAGAACTAAGGGTGAAAGGCCTCATCCAGCTTATTGTTAGCTCTTTCAAGAACTTTGGAAACTTAGGAAAAGTCCATAATGAATTCACCCTCATAAGCCATCTCATGCTTACGTTGTGGCATACTAAGATTTTAATTGGTTTGGCCTGATACGGCAGCCTAAGGTATTGATACACTTTGAGATGCATTTTCATCAGTTTGGTAAATTCGAAGGATTTGATTGTCCCTCCAGATTGATGTTTTATATCAAGGTGCTGATACATGTTCCTGACTATAGTATTGTCACTGTAGGTTCCAAAATTCTTGATGCTTCCAGAAGCTTTGGCAGGAAAAAGAAGGGATCTGAGTCTCAGCCGATGTCCCCTCGAGCTCCAGAGATTACCCCTGCTATGGGTGCAGTTTACCTCGGTGACCCTAAGTCGCCACGTTCTCATTTTTCTAGGAAGAAGATGGAAGCAGAGAATGGTGACTCTTTTTCTTCTTCTGAACAACAATCTGAAGAGATTTATTCCAGAGGTCAATCTCTTGACAAAGTGCAAATTCAGTACTCTCAACCACTGCCTATGTCCGGGAAAATCATGGTTGGTCCCCTTTCTCTCAAACACACCAACACGCTTGCACGCAAAAGCATTAGTAATTTTGGATTTTGTATCCATGTGAATCCTCACTTATGTCCTCTCTGACAGTCTTCTGCTGATACACCAACCAAATTGAAAGAAGCTGAGAAGGTTCAAAATTCCCCTAAGGTAAGTTCAGATGCAAATGCTGAGGAAGGGAAAGAAGATGCCACTAGCTCGAACTTTAGTTTCTCTGGGATTGTCCGAGCTCTAGAAGAGAATGATGAGGAACAAGAGGTTGAATCTGTTATCTCTGATTCCTGTGTACCAGTTGGAAATTACCATGTGAAAGCAAGTATCTCCTCGATTCTACAGTCAATTTTTGACAAGTATGGAGACATAGCAGCTAACTGTCAGTTGGAATCAGCTTCCATGCGAGCTTACTATTTAGAGTGCTTGTGTGCTGTAGTTCAAGAGTTGCATTCTACTTCATTCAAGCAACTGACCAAAGCAAAAGTAAAAGAAATGTTTGCTGTTCTCAAGGATGTGGAATCTGCACGTATCGATGTTAGTTGGCTGCGTGCGCTGCTCAGTGAAATCTCAGAAGCCGTTGAGCTTGTTAGTCAACGTCAAACTTTTGAAGCTAAAAAGGCCAAGTACGTTCCTTCTTTGGAGTCAGTAAGGAAAGAACTGGAATCTCAAATGGAAGGTCTAGCTCAGAAAGAAAAGGAGGCTGCTGATGCCCGGGAAATAGTTGCAAAAACCAAGGCTCGTTTCGATGACATTGAGCACGAATGTTCACAATTGGACCAAACTATTTCATCCATAGTGTCCATCACAGAGAAATTCCAGGGCAAAACTCTGGCGGATGAGCTCTTGTAATGGCGTCTGCAAAGCAAGACATTAGTATTCTGTATCTCTCCATGTGAAAGTAGTCTGTGTAGAGCAATTGATAATAGGCTTTGCTACTTGCTTTCTAGTACTTAGCATCTAATCTGAGACTAGGCTTTGTGGAATAATTGAACTGTCAACTGAAACTAGTCCTTCAGCTTAGCCTCAAGGGTTGAGATTGTGGCATTAGTTATTTATAATTCATAAAAATGAGTTGTATTTTGCTTTACCTAAATCCTGTATGATCATTTGATTTATTTATTTATTTTTAATAATTAAATATAAAAGTGAAATTATTTTGATTCGAATTCAAATTTAAAGATATAAACTAATCTTCTAACTCATATTTTGTTTTCTCTTAAATTTGTCATTGTAAAAGGCTTTTGTTAATAAGTGTTTTAAAAATATTCTTTAGGATTATTATATAAGATAATAAGTTAGTTTGAATGAATGATGAGTTTGAATGAACGATCAGATTAATTATAATAAAAAATAAAAAGTAATTTTATCTCCTCCTCTTTTTTTATTTGTAATAGTTGGATGTTATAATAAATAATAATTAAATAATCTGAAAGAATATCTTAAAAATACTAATCACTAAAATTTTTAGCACAAAAACAAAGTTTAAATTAATGTCTTAATTATATGATAAACACTTGTTTAGGTTAATTAAAATATTAATTTTAAAAATGATTCACTATTTTCATTATACTCACAAAAAGGTAATACACTAATTATATATATATATATATATATATATATATATTTATAAATATCGTTCTAAATAAGTGTCAACATTTTCCTTTATTATACTGTTTGGTCCAACTTGACCCAAGTTAAACTCTCAGCCGACCCGTCACTCGATCCGGTCCAAATTTCTACGTAAATATAAAACTTAAAATATTTAAAATCCCCAAACAAAACCCTAGCCAGAGGGGAAAGTATAAAGCGATCGAAGCAATTTCCGCATTCAGGTTCCTTTTTCGCTCTTTCTAATCCTTCTTTATGGTTTTAGGGATTTCCTTAGCCATCATTATCTGCGGTTCATTTCTTTCTGGGGTTTGTTTGGGGTTTACTTGACTCTTGTTTGGTTGCTGAGAAATCACGCTGAAGGAAAATTTCGTGTTATTCGATATAATATAATTGAACTGAACTGCAAAATTTGATACTTGAGAATTTTAAACGATAATTTTGTAAATTACTTTCGATTGCTACTTAATTTTGGTATGAATGTTCTTGCCAAAAGAATATAATATAGTTGTAGTCTATTTTTTTTTTAAAGTTTATTTTTCAGGCTTAAAGCTAGCAAAAACATGGAAGAAGACCGAAGAGTGCATAAGGATTGTATCAATGCATCGAATCCATACCATGAATGTGTTGAATATTGCTTTAGAAAGATTGCTGAAGCCAAGGCAAGAAAGGATAAAGAAGAGACAGGTTTTAACGTTGTTCTTGTAATTCTATCTGAATGGTTTTGTGTACCCTGCCTTCCTCGTCGGTAACTCGATAGAATGTTTGAGCGTTATCAACTTAATCGCCCTTTATGTTGTCACAGAAACTGTGCAACCTGAGTTTGGCCAACCTGTTAGATCTGCTGTTTATCAAGAACTAGACGTGCAACGTCGAGCACCAGAACCAGAAGAAAATTCTGATGATGATAATAACTGCCCAGTTGAGGAGGACATTGCAGGAGACATTACAAACCTTTCAGGGAAGCAGAAAAAATTATTTGAGTTGAGACTAAAGATGGTTAGTTTGCTTAACTTTTGAAGAGAAGCTTTTCTGTTTGTCATCTTTTATCATTGAGTTTAGTTTTGGTTAAAAGTAAAAACCTATTATCTATGATGACTATGCGCCTCCAGAATGAGGCAAGAAAAGCCAATCAAACGGCAATGGTGGCTGAAAAGAAAAGAATGGAAGCTCCACCCGAATCTAGAGGAATTTCTAAGCAAAAATGGCTGGAGGAAAGGAAGAAAAAAATTGGAAAACTTCTAGATGCAAATGGCTTGGATTTACAAAATGCATATATGCTAGATACCCAAGAGGCAGCAGAGGCAAAATATAAGAAATGGGAAAAGGATCCTGCTCCATTTGGTTGGGATGGTATGCTTCCAACTGCCACTTATTGAATTTACCTTTTCTTCCATTGTCTTGGTTACTTCATTATTGTGTTTCATTCATGGTTTCTTCTGTTAGTCCTTTTTCTTGTTCCAACTTTCATGTCTTACTACCTATCTACACATCCATATACTCACTTCTAATGTTATAGGCCCGTAAAAATTGTCCAATGCACTCTCAACTTTGTCGAAGCGTGGCGTTGTTATTTCAAAATTGTATACATTGGCCAAAAAAGAAACTTCTTATCCCTGCCATAGCATAGAAACTTAGGCTCCATTTGGTTTATGCTTTTGTCATTTGCTTTTTACTTTTTTCAGTAGACAATGAAAAGCAGAACTGAAAATGAGGGAACAAAAAGCAAAAGCAACAATCGAATGAAGCCTTAATATGTCAATGAGTCTAATTTTTGTGTTTTTTATGGAGGGACTTAACAGTCTTCAATCAGAAGACATTGTACAATGCATACAAAAAGCGGACAAAAAACATTGACATTGACCTAGAAGACTATAACAAAATGAAAGAGGCAGATCCAGAGTTCTACCGTGAAGCTTCAAGTCTCCAATACGGGAAGGTATGTTCTGTTTGAAAAAAGTAAAGAGAAACGGTTGCATGTTTCTTCTCCAGTGAAGTATTCAGTCTGTGTTTCTTTTGTTGCCCAGGCACCTAAAATTTCGGAAGATAAGATTGACAAGATGGTGAAGGAACTCAAGGACAGGGAAGAAAAGCGCAATTCATTTAGCAGGAGGAGGAAGTTTCATGAAGAGAAGGATATTGACTCAATCAATGATCGTAATGAGCATTTCAACAAGAAGATTGAACGGGCCTTCGGAAAATACACTCTGGAAATAAAAAATAATCTTGAACGAGGTACTGCATTGCCTGACTAAGTATATCCTCATTGCAATGTTTTTGTCTCAATGCTTTTGTCTTACTGAGCAAGCTCTGAATGCTTATTATGCCTATTTCCTTACCTTCATAACTCTATATGCATGGATCTTATTTCCTATAAAAGGGCAAACCCACATCACTTGTATGCATGTAATTTTAATTCGGAGTTAACAATAATTTTTTTTTTTTTTGCATGATGTATTAATGAAAAAGCTATTTTTGTTAAATCTGTAAATTCTATGTCACACCAAGATCCTATAATATATAATAAATAAAAAAGGTAAAAGGGTAAAAAAAAAAAAAAAAACCATTTGAGAAAAAGATGATTGAACAATTAAACTGTTATGATTTTTTCACAATCAATTTAATTCTTATGAAATATTTTCCATAACGAAAGCCATTACACTTTTCGTCCATAAAAAATTTGAGTAAAATTTGAAATATGAATGCTGAACTGTGAAAAATGGTAAAAATTAAATTGATAAAATTAATTTTTAAAAGGTTTTTTTGATTTTTTATCTATAAAAAAAATTTAATGTATAAAATTTTCATGTTGAATTGTGAATTTGTTACTTTCTAATAAATAAAAAAACATTTTACCGATTCTTAATAAATATTTCATTCAATAATCTCTCATGCACGATCACTAGCATCAAACAAAAGAATTAAAAGCTAAGGCATTCACATAATGGAAAAGTAAAAAGGCAATAGAAATATGAAACTTCAATACCTGTAGACTTGATAATAAGGAGAGAGGTTCATATTAAATAAAATCCTCTAAAAGCCTACGATACTAAACCATAGAGCAAAATATCCAGAATTAACTTTCCCCGAGTGGAAAACCTATGATAATATCGACATCCTTAACACAAATATAAACACTTGATTTAAAGCTCCTCTATTACTCGAATGCCCACTGATTCTCCCTCCTAACCTCCTCTTCTTCCTCGGGGGTGAAATCGTTCTTGATGTTGAAGGTATTGCGAATCTCCTCGGGCGTCTTTCCCTTGATCATGTCGGCAACAGTTTGGCAAGTCAAGTCCAACAAGCTCTTGATATTCAAAAAGTTCGCAGCCTGCAAATTCCCAAGTCAAGATATTTAACAGGTTTAATATTAGCAATTATGAGGGCATCAATGAGAACAAGATAATGACAGATCACAGAATCGTAAATTGGAAAAGAAACGAAGAAGACTAACCAGAATCAGGTCAAAGAGGGTATTTTGGTCAACCTTCACAAAATCTGCATCCCAAGCCTTGAGTTCATCGTCGACGATCTTTTCCTTGGCGTCGGCGGCATCAACGTGCTTCTTGCAGTACTCGAGAACCTTGGATAAGATCTTGCTGGTAACATTAGGGAGAGGGATCTCGTTGTCGGCGCAATTGTCCTCGATCAAGTGCTTGACCAACTGTGACTCCATCGCCACAGCTTCCTCCACTTCGAAAGTCTCTCCGTCGGAGCTCCTCAGCATTACCTTCTTCGCAGTTGTCGCCATTGTCTTCTTAGGATTCTCTCCCAACCGGTTTCCAAAACCCTAATCCCAAAAGCAAGAGAAAAAAATAGGGCGAAAAATCTGATACAAAAATAATATAAAATCACTCTGATGGACTACAGGGAAAAATAGGGAAAATCGTTTGTGTTTATAGAAGGATTTAAGGCGATGTATCAATTGAGTATTAAAAAATTAGATACTTAACTTTAATATTTTTTAAGCTCATTTAATAATTATAAAATCATTTATTTTCAAAACAATTCCTTACAAATATATTTTTTAGTTCTTAAATTCAAAATTCTTGAATATGATTGTTTTTTGTAAATTAACACAATTTAGTTTTAAATATTATTATCAAAATAATAAATATTAATTTATACAAAAGTTGAAATAAAATTTTGCTGTGATAAAAAATTTTATTAATTGTTTATATTAATCTAAATGGAAATCATGATTTTTTAATTAATTTAAAAAAATTACTATTAAAAAAAATAATTTAGCGGGGTTTATTTTATTTCTATCTTTTACTCTTTTTAACCGTCGGTAACCTTCTTTCACTTTTACTTTTGTTACTTCTTTGGGCCAGCGGTTTTTTATTTATTATTTTCTTTTGGCAAAAATCACTGAGTTAATTAATGCCTTCCATCCTAACCATTTAATATAATTTTTATTTTTTAAATCTGAGTATTAAGTATTAATTTGACAATTAGGAGTAACACATTTAAGTAAACCAAAAAAAAAAACTCAATCATAGGTGGAATATATAAATCCGAAAATTTTAAAAATAAAAATTTAACAAATTCATAAATTTTAATATGAATTGACGGTTTACCACTTTTCTTACTCTAAACTCTCTATTCACCAAAAAAAAAAAAAAAAAGGAACACATGACTTTTCCTATGAAATTTTAAAGTACTAAGCTCAAGGAAAAATCTTAAATTAAAGCTCTAACATGCCATGCCTTGCTAAAAGAAAAAAGTAAAAAAAACTCTTAAAATTTTATCATTTTATTTAAAAAAGCATTTATACATTTATTTCATTCAAGCAAACCCTTAATTAGTAGTCTTTATCTAGATAAACTCTTATGGTACTAATATCGCATTCAAATAAGTCATTAATCATTTTAGGGCATGGGTGGTGTCCTTTTTTTAATAAAAAAGGAAACAATAAACTAAAAAATAAATTCGATAATTTAGTATAAAAAATGAAAATTATAAAGTTAAAAATTTCAATAAAAATAATATAAAAATTTGATAAAAATTTAAAAAGCAATCGTATTTGATGTGATGATACAAAATATAATACAATAATTTTCATTTTTAATTTATGTGATATAATTTTTAAATGGATAAATTTTATTTAGGATCTTACTTTTAACTTTAATTCAAAATTATTTCATTAGTTTCAAAAATAATATTTCATTTTAAATTATATTTGTTTGAAGAATTGATATTTTAATTCAAAATTATCAATTTAATCGAATAAAAAAAGTCTTATTAAATCACTAACATTTGTTCATTGTGTAATATTCAACCCGTTTTTAAGATGAAAAAAAATTTCCCACATAAAATAATATTTTTAGGAATACTTAAAAGTAATGAAAAATAATAAAATTCAATACTGATACTTGAAAATATTATATTATTAATTTAAATTTAATAATTGATTGATATATATATATATATATATTAACATCATTTGTAATTTTAGAGTAAAATGTTTATTTTCTAAATTAATGGATTAAAGTTCAATTATAACTAGATTTTGAAGACCTTAGCGAAATTTTCCTTTTAAAAATCATGCCGCGATGGTGATCAATCCATGAGTGCAAAGTCATTTATATTTGATGAGATTGTAAAGCTGTTCTTTACAAATTACAAGACAGCGAAAATGCAATACATAGAAAGATCACTCTTCATATGCAAAATATACATGGTAATTGCCATTGCATTATAACTAACCTCGGTACTACATCCCCATACTTCACATTGACGAGACAAACAACTAGCTTTGCGACTGGGATCGACCATTTGTGCTCATTTGTGCTTAAAGCTTGGCAACGGGTAAACCTGAAATTGAAAACACGATCAATGAAGATGAAATCAGACTTAAACTGCCAGGCTCCTGCAAACTCCGAGAAAAACTGCGATTGTATTCAAAATGTTAATATTACCTAATGCTTTCGCATTGTCAATGCTTGGACATGCAGCAGGAGGTGGAGCATTCTCATTCAAGAACGGGTCTACTCGATTTTGATCACCCCAAATCGGATATCCTTTGATCTTGCCCTGTAACACGGATAGAGAAACCATGGCATTTCTTAGAATGGTGGTTATCACAGACCAAAGGCTGAATAAACTGCTCATTCTAATCTTTTCTATCCTTTTCCTAAACAAAGGGCAATCGAATTCAAAGCAAGACATTTAAAGCAGAGCTAAAGTTGCCATTCCCTAACCGAGTCAACTGCATAAACATGGGGAAAACAATTACAATCTGATAGCTGACTCCAACAGTCCAACCTATACCCATAGGTCAAGATCTTATAAATATATAATATATATCACTTAATTCCATTCGATATTTTATCATGCACAATCACTACCACAAAACAAAAGAATTAAAAGCTTAGGCATTCATGTAATTGAAGAGTAAAAAGGCAAAAGAAATATAAAACTTTAACATATCTAGATAGTAAGGGGAGAAATTCATATTAAATTAAATCCTCTAAAAGCCTAAGATACTAAACCATAAAGCAAAATAACCAGAAGAAAGGCCAATGTTTTTAGTTTTCCACGAGTGGAAAACCTACTAGTTATACCCTCCCAAAAGACAGCAGAACCTATGATAATATCTACAATCCTAACATAAATATAAACGCTTTATTTAAAAGCTTCTCTATTACTCGAATGCCCACTGATTCTGCATCCTAATATCTACAATCCTAACATAAATATAAACACTTTATTTATTAAAAGCTTCTCTACTACTCGAATGCCCACTGATTCTGCCTCCTAACCTCCTCTTCTTCCTTGGGGGTGAAATCGTTCTTGGTGTTGAAGATCTTGCAAATCTCCTCGGGCGTCTTTCCCCTGATCACGTCGGCAACAGTTTGGCAAGTCAAGTCCAACAAGCTCTTGATATTCAAAAAGTTCGCAGCCTGCAAATTCCCATGTCAAGATATTTAACAGGTTTAATATGAGTAAAAAAAATCCCATGTCAAAAAAATCCCATGTCAAAACCCTTCCTCTAGAAATTTGAATCGTTTTACTAACATTATTAAGATATAAGAAGATGACTTAAATTAAACTCGACAACCATAAAAATAACAGCATTGTGAATTGTGAGGGCAGGCAGAATCGTAAATAGTAAAAGAAAGAGGGAAACAAACCAGAATGAGGTCAAAGAGGATATTTCGGTCAACCCTGTACAAAATCAGCATCCCAAGCCTTGAGTTCATCGTCGGGGATCTTTTCCTTGGCGTCGGCGGCATTAACGTGCTTCTTGCAGTACTCGAGAACCTTGGATAAGATCTTGCTGGTAACATTTGGGAGAGGGATCTCGTTGTCGGCGCAATTGTCCTCGATCGAGTGCTTGATCGTCTGCGACTCCATCGCCACAGCTTCCTCCACCTCGAAAGTCTCTCCGTCGGAGCTCCTCAGCATTACCTTCTTCGAAGTCGTCGCCATTGTCTTCTTAGGATTCTCTTACAACCGGTTTTCGAAACCCAAATCCCAAAAGCAAGAGAAAGGAAAAAATCGAGCGAAAAATCCAATAAAGAAGCAATATAAAGTCACTCTGATGGAATATAGGGGAAAGTCGGGGAAAATCGTTTGTATATATAGAAGCATTTAAAGTGCAGCTATACGTTGTCGTTCTTTAGGCTTTTCGAATTCGAGGGTAAATGGGAAAAGTAAAGTCTAATAAAGAGTTCCTGAAAAAATAAATAAATAAATAAAAGAGGAATTCTTTAATGTTTACGTTTGTTTACACTTGTTTACCATCGGCACCCGTGTTTCACTATTGTTACTGCTTTTGAACCTTACCGTTTAAGGTAATATTTATTTTATACATTGTTCACTATGGAGTATGGTTAGGAATGTCAACCGGGGGCGGGGTATTTCATCTCGAAACCTAATTAATAATTATAAAATTTAAATTTTAAGATATTATTCGAAGTCTATTCCATTAACTGTTAATTATTAATAGTTAATTATTCGAATCCGTTTAATTATCCAATTATTCAATTCATAATTTGACAACCCGTGTTGAAAAAAAATAATTTTGTATAAATCAAAAATTAAAATTAAACAACAATATACATATTTTATCATAATTAAACAAATTTTAAGAATTCAACAAATCACCTGAAAATCATAACAAATAAATAAATCATAAAAACATAAAGTTAATCGGGTTAGGGTTTACCGTCACGGGTAATAAAATTGCTACCCTAACCTGATTAAAACCCATTTATCGGAATGGATAATTCCAAATATCCGATTAACCTCTACTCATCTCTAAGTATGGTGTGAGTTTTTTGTTTTATTTTTTACTTCAACAAAATTTGAAAAATAAAAAATGATTAATGATATAACTATCCAATAAATTTTTATTTAATTATATTATTTCAGCGTTAAGTATTCATTCTTTTTTTTTTTTTTAAATTTTGTCATCATGTCTGTAAATAATAAAAACCAACCTATCATATCCATGAAAATTGATAATAATAATAATAATAATAATAATAATAATAATGATATTCTACTTTTTTCTGGCATTATATATTTTTAATAATAATAATCTTCAATATTAGATTGATGGGATTTAGGATTTAGAATTTAAAATTTAAAAACAAGAAAGAAATAAAATTATAAAAGAATTAGATTTTATAAAAAAATAAAAATAAAGATTTTTTTTAAATCACGACATATAAAAGAGATTAATCCACTGAACAAACTTAATATTCTTAATATATAATAATAATTTAAAAAATTAACTGAATAAAATTTAACTTTAAAATTTAATCAAATTAATTATTGCTAATTTAAATCCTATTAATCACAATTTCCCAAGGAAAAGCCAAAGTTTTTAATTTTCCACGAGTGGAAAACCGTTAAACCCTTAATCAATGATAATTTCGAAAATACTAACCTAAATAATTAAACATAAACACTTGATGTAAAGGCTTCTCTTTCTCTATAACTCGAATGCCCACTGGTTCTCCCTCCTAACCTCCTCTTCTTCCTCGGGGGTGAAATCATTCTTGATGTTGAAGGTCTCGCGAATCTCCTCGGGTGTCTTTCCCTTGATCATGTCGGCAACAGTTTGGCAAGTCAAGTCCAACAAGCTCTTGATATCCAAATAGTTCGCAGCCTGCAAATTCCCATGTCAACATATTTAACAGCTTTAATATTACCATAAGAAATCCAACCCTTCCTCTACAAGGATTAATAATTTTAAATCGTTTTACTAACATTATTAAGATGAATAAAAGATTATTTAAATTAAACCCCACAACCCCAAAAATAACAGCATTGTGAAATATGAGAGCATCAACGAAAACAAGACAATGGAAGAATCGTAAATAGGGAAAAGAAACGAAGTGGCCATAGGGGGGAACTAACCCGAATGAGGTCAAAGAGAATTTCTTGGTCAACCTTTACAAAATCAGCATCCCAAGCCTTGAGTTCATCGTCGAGGTTCTTTTCCTCGGCATCGGCGGCATCAACGTGCTTTTTGCAGTACTCGAGAACCTTGGTTAAGATCTTGCTAGTAACATTAGGGAGAGGGATCTCGCCCTCCCCGCAAGTGTCCTCGATCAAGTATTTGATCGGCTGCGACTCCATCGCCACAGCTTCCTCCACCTCGAAAGTCTCTCCGTCGGAGCTCCTCAACACTACCTTCTTCGAAGTTGTTGCCATTGTCTTCTTAGGATTCTCTCACAACTGATTTCCGAACCCTAATCCAAAAAGCAAGAGAAAAAAATAGTGCGGAAAATCTAAAACAAAGGTAATATAAAATCACCCTGATGTAAGCTTGGAGGGTGAGGAAAAGCAGGGGAACCCATTTGTATTTATAGAAGGATCGGTGCAGTTATACGTCGTCGATTTTTAAGCTTTTTGAATTCGAGGGCAAATAGGATAAGTGAAGTCTAATAAAGGAAGAATTCTTCCTGAAACCAAAAAAAGAAAAGAGTTCTACTCGAATTCGATGTTTCTGTTTGTTTACTCTTTTTTACCGTCGGCCGGTGCTTCAGTTTTTACTTTTACTTTTGTTACTGCCTTGGGTTTTTTATTTATTACTATTATTATTATTATTATTATTATTATTATTATTATTATTATTATTATTTGCAAGAATCACTTAGTTAATTAATATCTTTGAACGTAACACGTCTTTTTTCTCTGAAATTTAAAAGTACTAAGCACCATGCAAGATCTTAAATTAAAGCTCTAACATGCCTTTGCCTTGCTAAAACAAAGAAAAAAAGCTAAAATAACAACAACAAAAAAACTCTTAAATTTTATCATTTTGTATAAATGAACTTTTATACTTTTATTTTATTCAAATAAATCCTTAATTAGTCAAGTTTTTATCTAGATAAACCCTTATCTAAATAAGGTTTTATACTACTATATATCATGTAATATCAATAATACCTCTCTTTGATATTGAAAAAAAATATCACATAAAATAATATTTTAAAAATATTAAAAAATAATAAATAACAATAAAATTTATGTTTTTGTTCATGAGAAATACAAAGGGATAATGAAAAATCAAATTTTAGATTTATTCTCTTTTAAAAAAGATAACAACTTTTAAATTCAGATAAAATTTATTGTTAATATTTGATAATATTATATTATTAATTTAAATTTAATAATCTATTGATATTTATCATCGTCATTTATGATTTTAGAGATAAAATATTTATTTTTAAAATTAATAAATTAAAATTAAATAATAACAAAATCTTAAAAATTTTAATAAAATTTACCCTTTAAAAATCGTACGGTGACTGTGATGAATCCTTGAGTACAAAGTCATTTACATTTGATGGGATTGTAAAGCTGATTACAAGACGGCGAAAATGCAGTACATAGAAAGAGCACCCTTCATATGCAAAAATATACATAGTAATTGCCATTGCATGCTCACTAAGATAACCTCACTGCTACAGCTCCATGCTTCACATTTACGAGACAAACCACTTGCATTACGACCGGGATCAACCATTTGTGTAAGTATCTCATTTTTTTTTTTCGAAATTTTTAATATTATTAAACCGGTTGTGTCATTTTTAATTTGAGATTAAATCAATATTTTTTGATAATGAAATCTTAAAATTTATTTTAAAATTCACTTAAATTATCCAAACAAATTTTCAATTTAATTTTTTTTTTGTTTTAAATCTTAATCTGATTTTTAGATAAGAGAGGGATTACAATTTTGGTTTAGGATTATATTTGAACTTTAAATCTGATAATTAAAAGATAACCTGATTTTGTATTTTATTTTAATTCTTAATTTATTTTATATTTAGAAAAAATCCAAAAAAATAAAATTAAAAAAAAAAGAAAGCTAAAAGACAAATAGAGAAAATCAAATTAAATTGAAACCTTCACCATTAAAAATGTCAAAGTTTGCCTTGATAAAATTTTGGGAAGATTCATGAGAATAAAATCAGGAATTGAGAAACTATGGAAAGAAAATAAAAATGAATGCAAAAGAGGATCTTAATCAATTATCTTTTTCGTAATGATTGGTAGGAAGGCATATAACACGCCAGAGGGGAAAAAAAATACCTAATCTCCTTGCACCTTGTTTCACTGCACTTCCTTTATCACCTTACTGCTTCCCGTCTTCTTCATCTACTACACTGCAAACTGCCTGCACAAGTCCATTCAAGACAAAGTGCAATATCGCATCACTCCACTAAACTAATTCCCTGCTGCGTTCCCTAGCAAGCAAATCGTTCACTGCACTGTTTTGCCACCATCTTCATCCCGAGCCTCACTAATCAAGCTGCTGCCATTCACTGCCTGTAGTAGCTGCCGAGAAGAGAGGAATAGAGAGGAGTATCCACAAAGAGAGGACAAAACCGAGGCAGTAGATTACTGCTGTAACCGAACTCTATAGCAGAACCAAAAGCAGGAGAGTTACCGAAAGTTGCTGGAACTTGAGGATGCTGGCATGCTGCTAGCTGTTTGGAGTAAAACAGCAGCTGAATTGCTGAGCAGAACCCGTGAGGAAAGTAGAACAGAGAGCTTCTATATATTGAACCCTTGAAGCAAAGCAGAAGCGTGGGCAGCTGGAAATTCATAAAACAGCTGCTGCTTGAGGCGCTAGTTACTGAAAGGAACATAGTGCAGTAAAACAAACAGTAGCTGCGTGAGAAATTGCTGCGTGGGAAAGGAGAGGAAGAAGAAAGAAAAATAAAGGAAAGAGAGGAAAAGAAGAGAAAGGTAAGTTATTTATTTGTTTATTTATCTATTTACTTATTAGGTGTTATTTTAAGTATAATTGCAGTAGATATTTAGAATTGAATTTTTATTAGGGATAGTTAAATTTAAATTAGAATTAATTTATAATGTAATTAATTTAGATTAGCTTATTGGATTTAGGGAAATTGGTTTAATAAATTTAATTAGTTAACATTATATGAAATTGAAATAATGGATAAAGAAATTAAATTTAAAGCCAAAGGAATTAAGTTAGAAATGAAACTGTGAGCTGATAAAAATAGTCAAAATTAAGTTTAGGAAAAAACATTGTCTAAAATAATTACAATGATAAAATTTTAAGAAAATCAATCACGTAAGAAAATTCTTTCTTAAATTGAAATAAATTGATAAAATATTTTTAAGAGAATTTTCAATAAATTAAATATAAATAATAAAGATAATATAAAATAAAATAAAATAAAAATTAGAAGAAATAAATAATATAAAAGAGATGAATGTGAGTTATACCAATGATGAAATTTCAAGAAAGTTAATTGAGACTCTTGAAAAAGTTGAGACGCTTAAAAGTGAATTTTCAATCAACTATAATTCATGCTTATTTTCTAAACATAAAAAATAAATAAAAATAATATAAAATAAAATTTAGAAATTGAATATGGAATCAATGTTAGAATAAATAAGATTGTCATAATATAGAGTTCAAGAAAATAAGTTAAGACTCTTGATCATTTTGAGGTAAGGAAAATTTTTAAGACTTGCTTAATTGATGGAAGTCTTAAAAATATTCTTAATAAATATTCATATCGAAATTAACATAAACACAAGGCAAATTATAAATATAACCTAAAACTAATTGGTATAATTTTAAAATGAGCGTTATGATGATGCTAATTCTTCCTCTCATATAACTGTACTTCCAAATATAAAAAACACTAAACGTAGATCAATTTTTTATCTTTAGTCTTGAATAGGTGATCAATCACACCAAAATTTGAATGTTTGATGAAGACTTTTATTTTGTATCTAATTGTTAGGTTTACCGAGCTAAATGTTGTGACAACTCATATTAATTAGTCAAGATGATCCAATATTAAATTCGATCTCGACTCGACTCGAAAATTCGAAAATCGAAATTTAATTTGAGTTCATTTGAGCTTAATTTTTAAAATTTGAACTTGATTCGATAAAATATTCGAGACCTGAACTCGAACTTACTCAAAATAAATGAATCAAACTCGAATAAAATTGAATCTAACACAAGTAACTTGAGTTATATACATCTCACTCATACTAACTACTGCAAACTTCAAGAAAAACTGTGATAATGTTTGAAATATGAATATTAATATGAATATTACCTGAAGCATTCGCATTGACGATGCTTGGACATGCAGTAGGAGGTGGACCATTCTCATTCAAGAATGATTCTACTCGATTTGGATTACCCCAAATCGGATATCCTTTGATCTTGCCCTCTAACATGGATAGAGAAACCGTGGCAATGCTTAGAATAATGATGGCTACCATCACAGATCAAAGGCTGAATAAACTGCAGATTCTAATCTTTTGTATTGTTTTCCTAAACAAACGGCAATCGAATTCAAGCTTATTACCCAGACACTTGGAGCAGCTAACGTTGCCATCCCATCCCCTCACGAGTCCACTGCATAAACAGGAGGAAAACCATTACAATCTGATAGGTGACTCCAACCTATACCAATACATCAGGATCTTATAATATATAATAAATATTAAATAATTTTCACTTGAAATAAATATTTCATTCAATATTTTCTCATGCACAATCACTTCCGCGAAACAAAAGAATTAAAATCAAAGGCATTCATGTAATGGAAGAGTAAAAAGGCAATAGAATTATAAAACTTTAATATATCTAAATAATTAGGGGAAAGGTTCATATTAAATTAAATCCTCTAAAAGCCCAAGATACTAAACGATAGAGTAAAATAATAAAGAGAAAAGCTAAGGTCGTAAAATATCAACCTTATTATAAAGTTGAATAAATAATAAAAGCTAATAAAATATGTTAATAATTGTTTAATATAAATTTAAATTTAATAAAATATACTATAAAATATATTTTTATCATTTTAAAATGCAACAAGATATTTAAATTATATTTTTATCCATTCATAAAACAACTAAAATTACAAGCTCAAAAAATGCTTATGTATGGCATTCAACTGTCCCAATTATTTTTCTAACCAAAAAGGCAATCAGTTATTTAACACTTAATCATCATAGTTTTAATATTTATTCTTATGTTTTTTACTTAATTTAATGTAATTATTATAACACGTAAATATCATAGTTTTAATATTTACTCTTATGCTTTTGTACTTAATTTAATGTAATTATTATATTTTGATGTTTAATAATAATGATTTGATATGTTAATTAAAAAAAATTCTTTGGCATAATAATTTTATGATCATTTTCATTAATTTTAAATTTTATTCTCAAAATAACTTTTAAGCTTATGGGTGTGTTTTTGATTAATAGATATCGTTGCTTTTGTTTAAAAAAGAAACAGATGATTGCTAGATTTGTGTTATTCTGTAACCATGAATACAATTTTTTTAAGTGGTAACGAAACGATGTCTTCTACCCTTTTAATTCGATATTTTTTTTTCAATTGTTTGCTGCATCCGTAAATAAAAAGAAATATCTTATCATATCCATTAAAATAAAATAATAATAATAATAATTTTACTTTTTTATTGCATTATATATTTTAATAATAATAAATTTCAATAGTAGATTGAAGAGATCAGTATTAGGGTTTAACATTTAGAAAAGAAGAAGTACTAATAATAAAAATAAAAGTTGAGAGATTGAAGGTTAAATTGATTAAATTTGAAAAATTAGTTGAATAGATTTTTAATTTTAAAATTTAATAAAAAATTATATTAATTATTCCTAATTTAAAGTCTATTAATAACAGGTAAAATCAAAATTTATAAACTTATTCTATAAATTCCCAAAGAAAAGCCAATATTTTTAACTGGAAAACCTACTAGTTAAATCCTTCCAAAAGAGGGCAGAATCCATGATAATATCATGAATAATTAAAAAAAAAAAAAAAACCTAAGTTAATATCGACAATCCAAACCTAAATAATAAATATAAACACTTGATTTAAAGACTTCTCTTTCTCTATAACTCGAATGCCCACTGGTTCTCCCTCCTAACCTCCTCTTCTTCCTCGGGGGTGAAATCGTTCTTGATGTTGAAGGTCTTGCGAATCTCCTCGGTTGTCTTTCCCTTGATCATGTCCGCAACAGTTCGGCAAGTCAAGTCCAACAAGCTGTTGATCTCCAAATAGTTCGCAGCCTGCAAATTCCCATGTCAACATATTTAATTGCTTTAATATTACCATAAAAAATGCCACCCTTCCTCTGCAAAACTTAATAATTTTAAATCGTTTTACTAACATTATAAAGATGAATAAAAGATGATTTAAAACCCTAAAAATAACAGCATTGTAAATTATGAGGCCATCAACGAGAACAAGCCAATGGCAGAATCGTAAATGGAAAAAGAAAAGGAGTGGCCAAAGGGGGAAACTAACCTCAACGAGGTCAAAGAGGATTTTGTGGTTAACCTTGACAAAATCAGCATCCCAAGCCTTGAGTTCATCGTCGGTGATCTTTTCTTCGGCGTCGTCGCCATTAACATGCTTTTTGCAGTACTCGAGAACCATGGATAAGATATTGCTAGTAACATTAGGGAGAGGGATCTCGCTATCGGCGCAATCGTCCTCGATCATGAATCTGAGCGGCTGCGACTGCAGCGCCACAACTTCCTCCACTTCGAAAGTCTCTCCATCGGAGCTCCTCAACAGTATCTTCTTCGAAGTTGTGGCCATTGTCTTCTTAGGAGCAAGAGAAAAAAAAATAGAGCGAAAAATGTAAAACAGACGTAATATAAAATCACTCTGATGTAAACCTGTGGGTCGGGCGGGAGAGGGGGGAAATCGTTTGCATTTATAGAAGGATTGGTGCAGCTATACCTCGTCGTTTTTTAAGCTTTTTGAATTCGAGGACAATTAGGATAATTGAAGTCTAATTAAAGAAGAGTTCTTCCTTTTTGAAAAAAAAAAAGGTTCAACTCGAATTCGATGTTTCCGTTTGTTTACTCTTTTTTCCGTCGGCATCCATCCGTGTTTCAATTATTACTTTCACTTTTTTTCCGCCTTGGGCCGGTAGTTAATTATTATTATTGTTGTTATTATTATTGCAAAAATCACTTAGTTAATTAATGCCTTTGATCTTAACCATTAAATATAATTTTTATTTTTTTATTAGACAAGAATTAAGAATTAATTTGACAATTAGTTGTATAACACGTGCCTTTTTTCTATGAAATTCAAAGTACTAATCACCAAAACAGATCTTAAATTAAAGCTTTAACATGCTTTGCCTTGCTAAAACAAAGAAAAAAATAAAAAAGAAAAACGGTCAAAATAACAAAAAAAAATTAATTTTATCATTTTATCAATATAAACTTTTATACAGATAAACACTTAATTAGTCAAGTCTTTATCTAGATAAGCCCTTATCAAAACAAGGAATTATAATAAGGCATTCAAATAAACCATTACTCGTTTTAGGGCATGGATAGTGTTTTTTTTTTTTAAAAATAATAATAATAATAAATTAAAGGTTTAATTGTCGGGATGTAAACGAATAGAACGTTCGGTGAACCGTTCGGTTACTGTTCGTTTACGTTCGTTTATTAAGCTTAACAAACGAACACGAACAACATTTTTTGTGTTCGTTTATTAAACGAACGAATATGAACATAGGTGCGGTTCGTTCGTTTATGTTCGCGAACAAGCTCATTTATGTTCGTTTATTGTTTGTTTGTTTAAAATGTCATTTGTTGTTCGTTCGTTTATGTTTCGCGAACAAACTCGTTTATATTTGTTTATTGTTCGTTCGTTTAAAGTATCATTTGTTATTCGTTCGATTATATTTGTTTGTTGTTCGTTTAGTATTAGTTTGTTATTCGTTCGTTTATGTTCGTTTGTTATTCGTTTGTAATTTATTAAAGTATTAAAACTACTTATATTATATTATTATATAAGTTATATATTATATAATTATAATATATATTAAAATACTAAGGTCGTATTTGGTGCATAGGATGATGGATAGGATAAGATGATAATCATCCTATCTTATATTTGATGCACACATTAAGGGGATGATTGGATTGCAAAGAGGATTAGTAATCCTCTTAGTATAAGATGATCCAATACTCTCTAAAAAGTAAAGATTATTTCTAATGAGATTAGAAATAAATATTCATATTTTATTTATTTTATACTTAAAATTTTTATATTTAAAAAATAACTTAATCATTTAATAACTTAATAAGGATCATTGTTTAATTAATTTATTCAAAATATTTTTTTATTTTTTTCCTTCTTTTTTATTTCTTTTTTTCCTTTTTTTTTGATTAGAGAAAAACTATAATTTGATTAAATAATATTTATCTCAATATTTGTACTTATTTGCTTAAACTTTATTGGTCTCAATATTTATCTCAATATTTATACTTATTTAATTTATTTACTTATTTTGTCAGATGATTCGGAAGATTGTCGATAGCACCAATTTTTAGTATTAATTTTTGAACTTAATGTATTAATTCTTAAACTTTGTTGTGTTATATTTAAGAATTTTAGTTAGATGATTTCAAATTATATTATTGTTTATGTAAGATTTAATCTTTATGTAAAATTTTTAATATTTAATTTTCAATTTGTATTAATATTTAACGTGTTCGCGAATGGTTCCTGAACACTTGTTCGCGAACATGTAAACGAACAGTATTAAAAAATAAACGAACGAACACGAACAACACTAAAAATAAACGAACGAACATGAACATTAGTCGTTCGTTGGTGTTCAGTTCGTTTACAGCCTTTAATTTTTACACAAAATGTATATAAACTCTCAACGTTTTATCACATGAAAATCAATCAATAAATTTTTATTTTATAGTAAATAAACCATCAACATTTCAAAATCATGCAATTAAGTTTAAATCTATTAAATGACACTAACTTCTATTAGTATTGCACAGGTGGCATGCAATGTTGCAGCCAACTAAGTTATCCACGTCAGCTTCTATGTAGGATATCCAATTGATAGTTAATATCATTTAATAAATTTGGACTTAATTGCATGATTTTAAAAGATTGAGTGTTTATTTATAGTAAAATAAAAATTTATAAACTGATTTTCATGCAATAAAACGTTGATAACTTATATAAATCTTGTGAAAAAGATTGAGAATACATTTGGCTATTAAGTCTAAACTAAAAATGAACTCAATAATTTTAAACATGATATAATGATATTGATATAAAAACAATATAAAAATACACTAAAACAAAACAAATTAAAGTTTTAGTAAATATAATATATAAATTTGACAAAAAATTTAAAATAATCATGTTTGATGAATTGACACAAAAAGTGATAATAATTTTCATTTTTAATTTATGTGATATAATTTAGAATTGGATAAATTTTATCTAAATCATTCGATTTTAATTTTAATTCAAGACTAATCTATTATTTTGAGAAATGGATATTTTAGGCAAAATAATCAATTTAACAATATAAAAAAACCATTCTATTCCCTATTAAAAAATCAATTAACCTAAATGTTTTTTTCCTCATGTAATATCTATGATGCCTATTTTTTTATATTGAAAAATAAAAATCTCACATAAAATAATACTTTTAAAAATACTTAAAAGTAATAAAATTATTTGTTGATGCTTGGAAATATTATATTATTAATTTAAGTTTAATAATTGATTGAAATATGTTAACATCATTTGTGATTTAGGGAGACAAAGTATCTATTTTTTAAATTAATGAACTAAAACTAAATTATGACAAGATTTGAAGAACCTTAATAAAATTTACCCTTTAAAAATCGTTGTGTGACGGTAATCGATCCATAATAAGTGCAAAGTCATTTATATTTGATGAGATTGGAAAGCTGTTCTTTACAAACAACAAGACAGCGAAGAAAGAGTACTCTTACATATGCAAAATATACATGGTAATTGCCATTGCATGCTAACTGACATAACCTCAGTGCTACAGCCCCATACTTCACATTGACGAGATAAACTACTTGCATTGCGACCATTTGAGCTTATAGCTTCGAAACGGGTAAACCTGCGACGGAAAACATGATCAATGAAGATGAAGTCATAGAATCAAAGTGCCCAGCTCCTGCAAACTTTGGGAAAAACTGTGATAATGTTCGAAATATGAAAATTACCTAATGCTTTCGCATTGACAATGCTTGGACACGCAGCAGGAGGTGGAACTTTCTCATTCAAGAATGGTTCTACTCGGTTTGGATCACCCCAACTCGGATATCCTTTGATCTTGCCCTGTAATACGGATAGAGAAAACCATGGCCGTGCTTAGAATGGTGGTTACCATCACAGACCAAATGTTGAATAAACTGCATATTCTATTTTTTCTATCCTTTTCCTAAACAAATGGCAATCGAATTCAAGCTCATTACCAAGACATTCAGAGCAGCTAACGTTGCCATTCCCTCACGAGTCCACTGCATAAACATGAGGAAAACAATTACAATCTGATAGGTGACTCCAACCTGATGGATGAGTGCTAGCAAACATTACCTTGGAAGCAGAAGCAATGTGTGGTACGACGACAGCATTCTTCATCTCAGCAAGCCCAGGTTTCATGAAAGGTTCATCCTAATGCAACAATTAATGAACAATTATGTACTAAATTGAGAGTTGTTCTGATGTGGTTGATTGAATTTGAGAGTAAGAGTTTGTCAAGTCATCACCTCAAAGACATCGAGCCCAACTCGGAACATAGGGTTTTGCTTCAGATGCTCAACAAGAGCTACTTCATCTATTACTGGCCCCCTGCTACAGTTTACAAGGATTGCTTCCTGCAAATATAATATCCATTTCATATTTCCTTAAGCAAGACATACTTTCAAAGTTAATTATTAAGGACAACGGAGAAGTTCTTAATCACCTTCTTCATCATTGCGAGCCTTTCTTTGTTAACTAGATGATAGGTGGTTTTATCCAAGATAGGGTGAAGACTTATCTACAGAAAGCATCAGTAGCAACCCTCTTATTTGCCTATATAGTTCAAACATGGCTTTGGAAACAATATTAAAAGTTCTCAGCAAAGAAAATCCTACCACATCTGCCTCTCGAAGCACCTCATCCATTGATGATGCTCTTTTCCAGTAGACAGGTTGCTCTCCATTGGCTTTCAAGAACTCACTATAAGCTGAAATTTGGAAACATACAAGTATTGGTAAAAAAGAAGATTTGATAACTCAGCACCTTGAGCAGAATGTTTCAAGACATACCAGTGACAAACTTCTCTAGCCGTGTAGCTTGGTAAATATCATAGTATATTAAGTTCATTTTGAACCCTTCAACCTTTTTTATAAGACAGACAAACAAAATCACTCTCATTAATGCAGCAAAGTAGACTGTAGAAGATGCTTCAAATAACATAAAATGAAGATGCTCTTCATAGCAGTATTATGTGGTAAGTTGCATATCTTAGAAGTTAATTACGACTTTGCGTAGGAAGCCATAACCTGAGAATAGGGTAAGGGATTGCAGATGCTAGGATTTGTACCCCAGATCTGCCAGATACTGTCACTTAAGAATGGCTTGCAACGATATTAAGCAACAGAACCTCACAAATCCAAAATATCTTCTCTGTTTATATTTAAGGCTGCTAAAGTTCAATGTGTTGCAACCATATCTCAAGCTCAATGCCTCTCTTTAGCGTCCTCATAAGAACCTCTCACATTACTATCCAACAAATTCAAATGAATTATCTAAATTCTAGGCTAAACTTATGAAATCTGAAGTGCAATTTATGTAGTTAGAAAAAGATTACCATCATTCTGGCATATGCAGATCCAATACGACCAGCTCCAATAACACCAACAGTCTGTCCTTTAAGTAAGTTTCCCACAAACCTGTAAGACAAAAAATGGAATCACACAATCCTGCTGTAGCTGACATTTGGAGTGTATCATCTATGAACATCAAAAGTGAAAGATAAGGTGCACTTGGTATCCATACAGATTAGGGAGCCATCCATCATATAAGCCTGCCCTCATGAACACATCTGCTTCAACGATTCTTCTAGCAGCTGATAAAGAAAGAGAAGCTGCTAGCTCTGCCGTCGTCTCTGTGAGTACCCCCTAAGCCAATTAACACTGACATTAGTTCAACATTTCTATCCCAAAATTACTGAACCAAGTCACGTAATCAAAGTTGTGAAACATGCCCAAATATGATTAAACTAGCCAATTGAATAACAGAACATCAAGATGAGAGCTTGAAGCTGTCTGCAGCTATGCGGGAAGTTAACTTACAGGAGTATTACCAACTGCAACACCATGCTTGTTGGCGGCATTAACATCAACATTGTTGTAGCCAACAGCCATGTTACTGAAAGCTGTACCTCCTGCTCTGCTTAAGGCCGCAAACAAAGTCTCCCCCCAGTCTTCAGTTAACTATAACACAGATCCCAATCCTCAAAAACCAAGAAACAAAAATAAAGAAGAACCCATGAACAGAATACCTGTCCAATCACCCCATCGCACTTATGGCCAATCAAAGCAATGATATCGTCAACGGACAGAATTGTTTTCTTCTCGGTACATATCTGAATAGAAATGAACAGAACTTCATTAAAGAAGATTTTACCAAAAAAGAAAGAGAAAACAGAGGATCTATAGAAGAGAAAAACATGATTACTTCGACCCGGCAATCCTGCTCGATTAAGAGTTTGATCCATCGAGTTCCTGGCATAGGCTTAGTGCTAATAACTCTGTATTTCCCATTTGGATTCCACACTTCAATTGATACTGGCTTTTCCATTGAAGCTAGTCACTCGAAAACAGAGACTTCCGTTTAGATAAACAAAAGCAGAGCAGAAACAGAGCTTTTTAAATTTCAGTTGCTCCTTTCTCTGGTTTTTATAGCTATTGTTCAGTGCGGTAAGGAACATAATTTTAAAACGGTCTTCAGGTGAAAGATTGGTAAATCAAGAGGATCGTTGACTATAAATCATTTACATGTGGTGATGATCATGTGGAGCAAGATAACTCAGGCCCTGGTTGAGCACACGATTTTGATCCCTAGGGATAGAGGGAGGCCTGGTTAAGGGCTGAGGTGAGTTTGGGATGAAGCTCAGTTTTGTGGTAAAGGATAGTTGATGAAATGGCCATCGTTTAATGGGTGACACGTAAGAGGAACCTTTATCTTTTTTCTCAAATGACGGAAATAGCCTTTATTTTAGTGGACAAAATGCTACTATAAAGGTTAGTCAAAGGTAAATCCAATAATTCATGAATATTTATGAAAAAAATAATTCATATGTATATTTCACGACTGTATGGTATAAAATACTTATCATCTTATCATATTAAAATTTATATGATACGAAAAATATAAATTATTTTTAAAAATTTTATTAAATTTATATATAATTTTTATCAAATATTTATATCTAACCAAAAGAGCATAGTAAAATAAGAACAAGAAGACTGACAACCAGCCCACAAAAACTGCAACCATGGACCAACTGCGAGATGGGCTTAAGAATTGAAATCCAATTCATTGATGTAGGTCTTAAGAAAGAGCCATCATCTAGGGGGTGAGTAGGCTCAGACCCAGGTCCTCCATCTTAACTGCTCAAGGAACTAGGATTCGAGGAACTATGATTGGGTTTTAGGGTAGACCCAAAACAAAACAGCGGCCCGCAACTTCATGCCCAGGTGCTTGCGTGTGCTGAGCGCGAGGAGCGTGTGTCAGGCTGGGGTCGAGCCGTGGTTGGCCATCGAGCGCGAGGAGCGTGTTGGGCCTTACAACATCAATGGGGCGTAAAGGAAAAAGATGATATCTTGGAGATAGTTGCCTTCCTAGAGAAAAAGGAAGAGAAGAGTTTATACGTGGAGACTATTCTTTGCTTAAGCAGCTGTTGTGGACACAAATGAGGCCACATAGATTGAAGAGTAGCAGTCAACTCATGGAACACCAGCACAATGCACTCAAACTAGGTATAATTTGTACTTACAGAACATATCATATTCATTATTAATATAATAATAATAACCTTTTATATATAAAAAAAAGGATGTTGATTGATTATACTCAATAATTATTAATTAATTAATCTAAATTAAAGTTAAGTTCATTGAGCATCTGTGCTTGATAGATAATTATTCCTAGTGATACATGTACTTTGCTTAAGTTTGAATAATTGAAGGTTAGTATTTCTATCTATAGAAATTTCTTTCAAGCAAATTTGTAGTTTTTAATTGTGTAAGTGTTCCAAGTATACTACTTAAGTTGTCATATTTGTTAATGATCCTTTGGACCAGAAGAGATTGATTGCAACTATGGATTTGGTCAAAAATAGGATTTCAACACACGTTTTAATGTTTAAAGTAATGAAAATGCATATGAAAAATAATAATTGGGCACACAAAAAATATAATAAATTTAATTCAAGTGAAAACTATTACGACTAAGAAAATGATGTTAATATTGAAATATTTGATTTTTTTTTTATGTATAGTTGGTAAGTGTTTATATAAAATTTTGGTAGCAATTAAAAATAAAAAATTTACTTTCATTCCTAATAATACCCTCTTGAATTATATTTTATATCTCATAACGAAGTTGTTTTTCTCATGTAACATTTCTCCTTTAATAAACATTTAGACTTCTCTATTAACTTCTTTTATTTCATTTTCATTATTCTTTTAGAAATTAATTTCAAAATTGCCATTATTATTTTCTATTTGGGGCCAATTTCATTAATATTGATTCCTCCCTATATGTGTTACACTTAGAGCAAAGACAAAAAAAAAATCTAATTAAACTTTAATTAAAGTTAATAATTCGTGTTTATAATTTATATTTATATTATATTATGTAAAATTATATTTGTATTATATAAAATAAAAAATAAAAAATATTATTTTTAATTTTCATCATATTTATATATTATTTTTATTTATTTTAAATTATATTATTTTTATATTTATTATTATATTATTTTTATATTGTATCTGAAATTGTAAAATTTAATTTTAATCCACTAAACCTAGGGTTCAGTCAAAAGAAATTTGGGTAAATTTCATTTTCAGTTTTCGGTTAAACCTAGCTCTTATCTTCAAAAGACCCACCCCCCCTCTCTCTCTCTCTGCTAAAAACTGTACCTTTTAAAAGCTTCATTTTCGGAGAGACCAAGGAAGCCATGGAAAGGCTTCTGTACTCGTCTTCTCCAACCCCTTTGGAGATCTCTCGAAAGCCCATTCCTTTTCTCTCTCGACTTGGCCGATTCCACTCTCCTAAACTCAATTTCCTTCCTTCATCCACTCGACCGCAACTCGGCCGAGTCATCTCAATTTCGTGCAGGGCCGAGAACCCATCTCAGTTTTCTTCTCCTCAATCCAAACCGATCTATGAATTGCCTTCACTCGGTTCTCCGCGAGTCCACTCAGGAGATGGGTCAAGTCCCGGTTCCAATCTACTCAAGATTATTGCAGTCGGAGCTTCTGCACAAAGAAAGGTATGGGGTTTATGCATTTTTTTAGTAATTTTTTTTAATTTTATTATACTTGATTTTCCCCTTATATTTTTGATGGCAAAGAAAAAAGAGGGACAGGAAAGAAAAGCAGGATCTGATAAATTGAAGAATTAATGGGCGTTTAATTCTAAATTCTAAAGCTTTATACTTAAAAATAAGTGCTGACTTGGTTATTTCTCTTCTCAAGGTGAAGAAATTTTGTATCCATTGGACTTCTGTCTTCAATAGTTGTAGGACTTCTTGTTTCGCATTCTTTTATAGCTCTGTTTTTAAGTATGGTTGAGACTTGAGAGGGATACCTAGCAAGGGGTAGAAAGCAATTTAGCTGATCACCATCCTTCCTGAATTTTCCCTTGTTTTTGCACTTTTTGGTGCATCATTTTCACTTGGATGCTTAACTAAGCAATGTAAAAAGTGAGGATTTGAAATTATCAGGGAACTGGATATTGAGTTTCTATTACTTCAGTTTTTGGTTCTAATTAGTGAATACGGAGATGGATTCGAGTTTAGAGTCTTAGACATTATTATTTCTTGCAATTTTAGTCCAATCAGTTAAATATAAAGAAAACTGGAGTTAAACTATCTCTGATGAAGAGTCTACTCTTTTCACATTTTCAATTTTTTTGCTAAATATTGTGATGAACGAAAGTAGAGTCCATGCTTAGCGCAAGTACATTTGCATATGGAAGATAAAAAGGAGTCGCCTAAGTTATGTTTCAAGGAGCTTATACAATGGGTTAATTCTATTTGTCATGGAAATGCTTCCAGTATGTTTTTTAACAGTCAGGACTCTGCATGACAAACCCTGATTGAAATTTTGTTGTTGTGAGCATTGCAGCTACTGATATTGTTAGTCGTTGAATGTAAAACCTTTATCATAAGTAGAACTGAAGGAACTCATGCATTTAGAATTTTTTAATTCTCCACTAGAGCTGATTAGTGTGATTCTGAGGTCTGGATAGATGAAAGGAAGTGTGGGATAAATTTTGAATAGATTTCAGTCACTGTGCAAATCTCTGTAACCTGAGGTGGCATCCCATGGCAGTGGGATACATTTGTTATGCTTTATATCACAATTGGCACAGTGTTTGCAGTTTATTAGGAATCAAGTTCTCTGTGGAAACTGAAAGTAGTGTAGTCCTCTTTATCGACAAAGGATAAAAACATATAGTTTTTTTAATTCTACACATGTTTCAGGTAATCACAGCTGGGACGTTTGTAGCTCTCTCTGCCATTATCATGTTCTTAATCCAACCAATTTTTGCACCAGCAGCTTTTGCAACCTTTCAAACTGCCTCGAAAACCAGTGGAACTGCAGCTGCTGCAGTTGGGGGCAGAGTAATCCGTGCTGAATTACTAAGTAGCGCATGGACTGGTTTCTTTGCTGGTTGCTTACACACCCTGTCAGGGCCTGACCACCTAGCTGCTTTGGCTCCGCTATCAATTGGCCGTACTCGAATGGAAAGTGCTGTTGTTGGAGCTCTGTGGGGATGTGGCCATGATGCTGGTCAGGTTATCTTTGGATTACTATTTCTACTTCTAAAGGACCGCCTCCATATTGAAGTTATCCGGACTTGGGGTACAAGAGTAGTGGGCTTAACATTGCTCGTTATTGGGGCTATGGGTATAAGGGAAGCTTCAGAAGTTCCTGCCCCTTGTGTTGCCTTAGAAAATGGTGAGTGTGATGTTAGCGTTTATGATACACTTGAAAACCCAGCAGTCGGGAAAAAGAAGATTGGTTTTGCTACTTTTGCCACAGGGATCGTTCATGGGTTGCAGCCAGATGCACTAATGATGGTTTTGCCTGCACTAGCTTTGCCATCTCGCTTGGCTGGTGCTGCATTCCTTATTATGTTCTTGCTTGGAACTGTGGTGGCAATGGGAAGCTATACAGTGTTTATAGGCTCATGCAGTCAAGCATTAAAGGAGAGAGTGCCCAGAATTACTGAAAAACTCACTTGGGCTTCTTCCCTTGTCGCAATTGCTCTTGGAATTGCCATTCTTGTAAGCCAATTTTTTGGATATAGTCTCTATTGATCTATCTGACGCGCTATCAAGATTTGCACTCAAGCCTATTTAGCATTAGGGAAGATGTTAGGATATTCTGATTTTTTGCAGAAAAATTTCATCTGCGCAGCATCTTTATCACAATGAGAATCATTATCTTATTTTGTTTACTTTCCTAGTAGAAACTGTTCGAAAAATTCTTCTACTATAGTTAGAATCTCATGTTAAGCCATAAGCGAGTTATTTCTGCTTGAATTGTTTGATGCTCGTTTTACATTAATACAGTTGCAACACTAGCATTGACACATTACAATACGAAGTTTAGTTCCCAGGCATGTGGACTGACTTGACGGTCGTGCTCAACTGTGGCATGGCATGTTGCTTGATCAAAACGATCTTTGTCCTTCAAGAAGAAAGAGAAGAAAAGAAAAAAAATTATATGTAAACAGTTTTCTTTGCATTAATGAAGAAATTATTTCTATGAATTGGATTATGATTTTTATGTCTAAAAAGAGTAACTTTTACAGTTATCAAGATTCACCCTCATATGTAACACTGGATTAACTCAGTAAACCTGATACGAATAGGATCTCATCAATCAGTATCATCATTGACTGGTCTGTGTTGCAGTAGGTAGTACTCAATTGTGTTAACTGAGTTTGGATTTCTACATCTCAACCCAAGAGGGAGAAACACGATGCAACAATCTTAAATACATCATCATCATCATCAACAGCAAGCTGTTGATATGGCGAAAGAAAGCAAGCCATGTGATCAGTTGCATCCATGGTTTTGTAAAACAGAAAAAGTAAGAAAGAGCCATGTCACCCCCGATAATGTTTTATTTGGACATCAAAAAAGTGATTTGGGTCACCAGTGTCAACATCTATACCTTAATGTCAAAGATTTAAGCACTTAAGGCCAGAAACAAAACTCTGCTCTTGAAATGGAAGATTCAAATCGATTACGGCTTCTGCTTTTTTTCAATGTCGTAAGCAACACATGCGTCGGCTGCCGTCTTCAACTGAAACAACCAAATGAACTCCATTAGGTCCAGCTTATACAACAGTTTAAGCTGTGTGAAACTTTGAGCAACACAAAAAAACCATTCAACCATTTCATTGGTTAATTAGGACAAACTCATATAAACTAAAATAATTTTTTCTGTTTAAATCCGAATCAGGAATGGTGTTCAGCTGCTTCTACAAGAAACAACATTTTATCTTCATTGCTAATCAAGGAAGTTCAGCACAAGATAAAACTCAAGTTCAGTTCAAAATGCCAGCATTTCATTGGAGCATTTTTTTCGTTTCACAATGAATAATAAGTATTTATACATCCATCTAAAGTGTAGCATCAGTTTAATTCCCTATCTTAGATGCCAAATTAGACCATCTGAAGAAACAAACAATTACTAACCTTGACACATCCAATTTACCATTACATCATTTTAACAGGACAAAGTGGAATTGATTAAATCGATGCAAGTTCGATTAAGTTAAGTTATATGTGGCTACCTGTATGATATTGATGACCTGTTTGACTGAGCATCCAAATAAACTTAAAGCAATTAGAAACGAAAGAGGTGAACCCTGTTTCAGGGTAGTCACTACAACCTGAAAGGGAAATAGCATAAAGCAAGGAGAGAGAAGACAATTAGGAATCTAGGTGTAAAGGAATATGCTCTTCAAATGGGAAAGGAAACATTATACAAGAACCCGGACTTACATGCATCAAATTTTCAGTTTGGTTCCTTGCAATAAGAAATAAGGCTATGTAAAGAACCTACAAAGTCAAGATAGTTTAATCAATATCTAAGTACAAAAAACATCAAAAAGTAAATCGATGGAACAGAGTTATAAGAATATATTTGCCTCGCAAGCCACACAACAATAACCCATAAACATCCGGTTCCCATAGTAAAGCTTGAAAAGCCAACTGGAGCTTTCTTTGACGTCTTTATGACTAGCTTTACCCGCTAGGAATGTACTGCAATTTAAATATAAAGAGTAACAAGAAATGACATCCTAGAGAATAAACCAGCATATGGCATGAAATATGTATTACAAGGAAAAAAGAGCTACCTGTACATCTGCAGCCAGTGGCTAGCAATATCTAAGGCTAGCAATGACAAGAAAACCAAGCTAGGCCTGCGTAAAAGTGTGATTGATATAGCAGGACACAAGCATATTAATCTTGGCAACATAAATATACATGAAAAATGGAAGAAAACTTACCTATACACTTGAGAAAGTATAACCAGTAGACAAGCAGTGCTAATCCTGAATAACAGAATCAAGGAAAATCACTATTGAGAAAACTGCAAAATTCAAAATTTCCACAGAAATCTGTTGAAAAATAACATACTAAAAGATATAGTAAGACAGCCTTAAAAGTTAATATCCGTCTCAACTCAGGAGAGATTGTTTACCTATCCGTGACCATGTCCAGAACAGCTCCAAATGTTGACGCTGAACCAGGGAGAAAAAAGAAAATGAATCAGATTCTGCATCTTACAGATGCAATTCCTTTCAACAATAGCACGAAGAACGGGAATTTAAAAATTCCTATATGTACTATACTTGATCTTAAAATTGATGTATAATGCATACATGCCACCTTTACATTGATGCTTTAACAACTTTCATAACTTTGATTCTTTGAAGATAAATAAGAGTACTAATCAAACCTTGATTGAATTTGCGAGCACACCAACCATCCAAAGCATCACAAACAAAGCTGCAATCCCAATTTAATCACATATAAGCTTACCAAACTTCATCAATTTCAAAAGAAGACAAAGCATCATAGCTTAACTAAAATTCTCACCTTAGAAAATAGAGAACAGCAAAAAGAGTTTTGCTAGAAAAGCATTGAGCAAAGGCATAGCAATTCAAGAGAATCCTTATATAACCTACGATTACAAAAATGACAAATGTTCAAGCCTAACTACAAAGAGCTTTTCAACTCAAAATTAAATGCTGAGAAAAGGAACCAACCAATAACATTTGGAATGTAAAGGTAAACAGACAGTTGCCGAGGTCTTGTTTTAGGCTTGTTGGCCATTGAAACTTACTCGTAAAATCAAACCTGCAAGAAGAACAAATGGGTTAAAAGAAATTCAACAAAACAAGCTGATGATACATAAACCAAATAAGAATTAACAGTAAATAATTAGATCTGGGTACGACCTGGAGAAGCCCAAAGCTGAACTTTTGGATGAAGAAGTGTGGTTTCTAAGAAAACCCAGATGGATTTAAGCGAAAGAGAATTGTGGGAACTGAGAAAGCCCTTACCTTTGCAGCTTTGCTATGCCGAATCTCTTTTTCCGCAGCCTTTGAACTGATTCCTCGCTTACTTTTTTTTGTTTAATCACAAATTGGGAAAATAATAATAATAATAATATGATAAAAATCAATAATCAATAAATTAAATTAAAATAGATTATATTTTCTTCGATTTCGCTCTTATCTGGCTTAGTTGCCAGAGATTATTCTTCTTGGGTAATTACCCAAGTCGGCTGTACTTATTCAATTTTAACATTTTCTATTCCAATAAAAATAATTATACGAATTTCCAATAAATATTATACCCGTAAAATGATAACCGAGATTTGCATTTTTAAACCAAAATAGTAAAAAGTTAAATATTTTAACAAATTAAATAAACAATTTATTTTATACATTAATAGTATAATTTTTTTAATCTTACAAATAAAATTATATTTTCATATGTTTTATTTTTAACCTAATCATTAAATTTATTAAATTTATCTTGAGTTACATAAATTTAATAATAAACATATTATGAACAAATTTTATTAATTTTCTAATTCATTAACATATCAATTATTTATATACAAGGTTCAATCATTAATTATAAATTCTATTTTTTTAAGACTTATAAATTCTATTTAATTCTATTTATGTAATTATAATATATTAAAAAAAATAATTGAATGAAATCTTATCCTATTTTCTTAGTTACATTAGTTTTTTCACTTAGAAATCTGAGATCCCAAAAAAAGAAAAGAAAATTCTCATGTTATAGTGTCACGTGCTTAATTATTGAAAATATGTGACGTGTCAAGATCCGAAAATCAGTAAACTTACACGTCAAACGCAACCCTCTATAAAATCCCGTGCACCATCCATGATCTATCTCAAATAAAAAAATAATATTCAAATAAATCTTTAAAATTCACTTAAAAATTAAGAATAAATTCTGGATATTTTATTTATCAAATTAAGATTATTACTTTTTATTTTATTATAATTATATTCATTAAATCTTAAAAATAGATTAATTATGATAATTTAAAATAGCATTTACACAAATATTTATCATTCCATTAATTCAAATAAATCTAAGTAAATATTTTCTACAAACAAAAATTACCAAATTAAGAAGTTTAGCGATTAATTGGATATTTCATATGTCAAAATTTTGATTAGAATGAATAAAATTCATAAATTAATTTTATGTAATAAAAAAGAGTTTATATTTGATACACTGTCAGTATATAAAAAAAAATTATCAAATTATCATATTATTTAATAATAATTTATGAAATGACAAAATATGGTATTTTATACACAATAAACAAAAATTCATAAATTAAGAGATAACTTTTTTCCTTTTTAGTAAAATTTAAAATTTATTTGGATATTATTTCAAAATACCAATCTTGAAAAATTTATAATAAGATAGATCTTCCTATAACATTAACCTATTCTATACGTATTGAAACTAAATTTACACATATTTTCAAATGTTTTATGATTATTATCATATATTTAATGTTACTAATCTCATATCGACTTCATAACTAATCGTAGAGAAGTATTTAAATTTGAGGGACGATCTTAGATAATAAGTCAATTTTTTAGATTAGGCTCTTCTTCTGAACTTGAATACCTAGCCTTAATACTTTTATTGAGAATCAAAGCACCAGAATGAGTGACTTAAAAAAAGATTACTTGGTATTTGATAAAATTCAAAGTGAAACCTTCAAAAGAGAAAAAAGTTATCTAATGTTGTAAAGAGTCTGAAGTGAGTCTATTTAGAGTAGACAACTATGAACGTCAACTTTTCAAAAAATAGACAATGTTATGAATTCCACATCGATTCTAAAAACATATTGAATTAAGCTCTCACTTTGGGCTAAAGTACACAACATTTTATTTTTGCTGACATTAATTTTTCCGTTCATTCTCATGTTTTTATATACTTTTAACATAAAAATAAAATAAAATTTAATATCAATATATATAAAACCAATTAACCTTATAATAAGACCTATTTTAATATACCAATCTCATGATTTTACCTAAACAAAACAGGGAACAAAAGAAAAAGCAAAAAAAAAAAAAAAATCCAATAGGATTTGAATGATGGTAGTAGGAGTATATATATATACAATAGAATTAGCTTTCCAAAAGTGACGTGGGATCATGGGACAGAGAGCTTAGGTTGTAATCTGACATAGCTTTCAATCTTTCTCTCCTGTCACTGCCCCAGCTTAAAACAATTGCCATAATATCGGATATGAATAATCAATGTTATATACTACCACTACCATCTACTGCCTATAAATGGTCAGGCAATAACTCAAAGATTGGAAGAAGATGCTCTCTTCTGTTCCTGTAATCTTCTGTTCAATTCATTCTTTCTCTTTCGTTTTTTGGTTCTTGTTTAATCTAAGGCCAAGCGTACCTAAAAAAGGAAAAAAACTGAAAAGAAAAACAAAAAAAGAGCTAATGTCATCCACATGGGTTATGTTCATCCATCAGCGTCGGATTTTCTGTTTTTATCCTCTTTTTCTTTCTGTTTTCTTTCACTTTTCCCGGAAAATTTTGATCCTGCCTAAGAAATCAAGGCCTCTATGCTGGCTTTCTTTGCTGTTCTACAGACGGGGCAAGAATCAAGAAAAGTTGCACAATCCTTGCACGCACAAAGGTGTCTGCAAGGAAGGAACAAAACGCACGAATTTTGACAATTGCAGCATTTGCAAACCCTTGTCGTCGTCGTCTTTCTTGTTCTTGCTTCATCTTGTTCTTGTCCATGATCAGAGAAAAGCCCTGCGAAACCTCTGTTTTCCTCTGCTTCCGTTTCTCTGTTCACTTCACAGCATGATTCTGCATCGTCTGCTCCATTGTTAAAACAACAAGATGCTTGTTCTCGTAGTTGTTCAAGCGTGTTGTTTAATGACATAACCATGGCTTCATTTTCCTGTGCCACTCTTTGCCATGCCTGGCTCTCCGTCTCAAGCTTTTTCAATAGATTTTGTAGCTCCATTGTTTTACTTGTTGCCTTTACTATCTCTTCATCCTTTTGTCTAAGTAAAACATATGCCTTTGGTTCTATTTTCTTTAACAAGGCTGCAACTTGTTGCTTTCTTTGCTCTTGCAGTAACAATCTCAATCTCTCATTCTGAATAGAATTGAACGAAATAAAAAATCAGGAATTAAAGCCAATTACAAAAATATATATTAAAGAAACAGTCTTTAAAGAGAAATTCTAACCTGTGATCTGATAAAATGATCAATCTCATGTCTTTGCTTCTCAATTTGAGAAACCATGGTTTGACAATACATCATTGATTCACGACTGTTATTGTTACTGCTCTCAAAACAAAAACTTTGATTCCTTTGATTTTGAAGCTGCAGCAACTGTTGCTGTTGTTGTAATTGTTGCAACTGCGATTTCTGCTCAAGACTGAAACAGAATTGATTAAAACCGCCACCGCCGCCGACAGCACCACCACAACCATTGTCAATCCAATCCTGGGAACCGGACAATGGAAACCCAATATTATCTGAATACAACTGCGCTTGTATGGCCATTCTCCTCTTCTTCAACCAACCAACAACCCTTCTAAAGAACCAAACCTAAGCAGCAAAATCACCAAACCAAAGCTTCAGCACATATAACAGATCAAAAACTGAAATGGGTTTTCTCCTTCGGGTCAAAGAAACTCTCAGTCTCCCTCTTTTCTGTTTGATATTCCAAGAACATGTAGAAAACAAAGAGGAGTTGGAAGGTGGTGGTGGACATTTATAAGAGAAAGAGAGAGTCAGGTCAGAGGTGTGAATGAATTCCTGATTTTTTTATTGAATTTAAGTCACTTGAAAAAGGGGATAGAGAGAGAGAGAGAAAGAAAGAGCCTAGGATGCTATCTTCTGCCATATTTTTCTCTAATAGTGATCGTATAAAACGGCATTAAAGAGAGTAGTGGAAAGAAGAAGGATGCCATTGCCATGACATGCCAATGCCATGTATAGGATTGGGACGCGGTAACCATCGACGTACGCATGCAGATTTTGTGACTAAACTATCGGGTCAGAGATTTCAGAGGCGTTTGTTTGTTTGTTTGTTTTCCTTTGAATGAACAACAAAAAAAAAAAAATCAATTCCAATGTGGAATTTTCTCATTTATTGGGTGAAGAAAAAAAAAAGGGGGAAGAGAAACTCTCTCTGAATTGGTCAGATTTTGTTTTTTTTTTTTTTTTTATTTAATTTGTTTGGAGAGAAAGAATCAGAAATGTGTCAGTTTAGTCATTGGGAAAGCCTGAAGAATAGGATTCTTATTCTTATAATAATTCTTCTTTCTTCGATTTCTGCATTTCTTTTAATTTCTTGGGGAAAGTAAATTTCCACTATTTTATCTTATTTTTGGGAACATAAATTTTAATATTATTTTTCAATGTCATGGAAATTTCGTTTTCTATCTATTTTTGGCCATTGATTTGGTACCATAATTTACCAAGTCAGAGAGTTAAGCATTTATTTAGCCAACAAAAAAAGTTAGAATTTAGCATTTATCAATAAAAAGATTATACGGAATCCAGGGTGCTTAGTTAACATCGCCAAAATAACTGAGAAATTAATTATGGATAATTATCCGGTTGGTTTTAATATGATAATAAAAGTAAAAAAAAATTGAAGTTTAATTTGATTGATTCTATAAAATAATTAAATTTTTAAAATTGTTTAGATAAATTTTATTGATATTTTTTAATCATATATTAGACGATAAAATAATAAAATAATAATTAAATTAAAAAAACTAAATAATCAGATATAAAATTTCAAAATATATGAATCAAATTTATTTTTATTTAATCAAATTTAAATAATTCAAAAATAATTTAATCGAGTTGTACATCTTTAGCTCTAACTCTGTATTATAGATCCATCCCTATCAACTTAGATCCATGATTATATTATAATTAGATATAGATTTTGCTTGATAATCTCCACCAGTTTTTCAAGGACAAAATCATAAAAAAACAAGATTTCTATAAAACAATACAATTCAAAGTTTGCAACAACAAACCAAAAATAGATATTTTAATTGAAGGTAAATGTTTACATGTCAACTACTTGACCTTGAATATCCATAATTATGTACGCGCATGAAGATAAATGTAGATTGGGTTAGGTAACTCTTTTAAACTCCTAAAATCTCTTTTAATAACTATTAATGAAGTTAACACCAAAAATATATAACACATATCTTTTGGAATTTATTTATTTATTTTTTTAAAAAGAGATATATAAAAATTGTTAATATCAATGTATAAAAAAAATTAAAATTAATGATTAACAAGCATGCTATTAAGAATAAAAAAAAAAGTGTCCTGCATGGCGCACAAAGAATGCGTCAAGTGACGTATGAAGAAAACGAGTATAAGTATGAGAAAATCTGACATTTAATAAAATGAGTAATTAGTGACAAAGAGAAACCCCTATAAATAGGGGTCATGTATGATTAATAAAGAGAATCTGAAAACTTCATACCAAAACTCTATTAAATTTATTTTCTGACTTAAGTATCGGAGTGCAAACGCAATGAATAACCCCTGCGTTCCTCTGATCTTCTTTTTTTCTGCAGAAACTCATGGCAACACATGGCAAGAACCCGAATAAAAAACGTCAACGATTTGTCACTATTGTTTCAAGTAACAATAAATATAATTATTAATTAGATAGAACTGAATTATATAAATTTATTTATAAGGTTTGAAAATTAATTTGATGTTTGATATATCAAGCACTTAGTCATAGCATAATGAAGCTTATGTTTAAAACATTAACCTAACAATATTAAAAGAAATTCTTCACTCCAAAAACATCTTCCCTTCCAACATGGATGTCTTATCTGACAATTTTTTTTTTTTTTAATATTCTGTCCAATGTGATAAAAGGTTTCTTCTATTGTTATTGTCACCAAAGTAAAGATAATTATGCCTTTGTGTCTCTCATAATTGAGCCCCAATTGGAAATAATCCAACTTAATAACAAATTATAACTCAGTTATCTAACCCTAATCTAAATTGAAAAAATTAAGGTTCTGATCTCAACAAAGTTAATGAGTTTAGTTTGGAGCTTGGACTCATCAGCTTAGTTGACAAAGAAAAAAATGGTTTAATTTTGTGTTTTAGTAATTTTGGCAAAAACTATATATAAATAGTAAATTCATTGTACAAAGTTCCCATAATTTAAGGACTTGGAGAGGTTTATTACTCATACTTACTCAGTCTTTTTTTTACATTAATCAAAAAATTATTTTTATGAGTTAAACTCATGATTATTAGGTCAAATGAATAATTTTTATCGATGAGTCAATATTCACTTTTATAAAAATTATATATAAATAAAAGATTTAAAAAGTTGATTTAATATTTAATATATTGTAATAATATATTAGATAATAATTTTATAAAGTTTACAAATTAATTGAACAAGGAGAATCCAGAATTCTTATCCGGGAAGATGATCTGTGTCGCTGGGACTCCACATGCACGAAGTAGCCAATACAAAAGCAACAGTTGAACACCGCCCAGTCTTCGAAAGACCCCACTTTTTTATCAGCTTATTGCCACCTAGCAATCGATCCTAAATCACGGAAATTTTGTCCAATGTCAGCAAGATTCTAAACGGGGTCCAACGGAGATTAAAGTCCTGACTGCAGAACACAGTTCCCTAGGTTTTTTTTTTTCTTTCGTTTGTTCACTTACTGCTTGCTATATTTACAATTACTTACTAAATAGAGGGAAATGAGGTGGCAACCTTTAATTTGAAAGCATTGTTTACGTTTGCATTCCAGAAGGAAGCAGAGAGGAAACATGGAGAGAGGCAGCATTGGCACAATCGGAGTGGAGGTGGCCCCATATGCTGCCCACCAACCATGACCCCATGAGTCCTATCTCTCTTTTGTCATCCCTTATCGGTAATCTTACGATATAAATAAAAAATATAAATATAATATAAATTAAAATTTGATAAAAAAATATATAAATATATTAAAAATAAAAAAACTTCGAAAAAACTAAAAATGTAACTTTTTTATGCACACATATATATATATATATATATATATATATATATATATATATATATATATAATTTTTTACAAATTATATGAAGTGAGAGTTTTGCATATTAAATTTATTTTTTTATTTTAAAAACTAAAGAAAATAGTGTTCAATATGTTAGGCATAAAATTTTATATTATAAACGATAAAATAATAATTTTATATGATACAAATATAAAATTATGAGAGGTATAAATTCATGCAGCTGCTCCACTAATCTGTATCCTTTGGTGCAGACCATGTGAAATTGTGAAAACACCAAGAAGAACCCCAAGTCCCTAGCTAGCTCATTTCACTTATTGACCAGTTATTATTTTTAAAAAATCCAAAACCCATTCTTGGATTTGGTGCGATGTGTTGCAGCAGCTTCCCAACTACTTCTCTTTGTTATCTTTTGCTTTTGGCAAAGTGATTCTGAAATGGACATCATCTTGGCCTTGGGGTTCTTCACTTCCCATAATGGAGGCCGTCCCCACTGCAAAAGTTGTGTTTGAGTGATGCATTTTGTGCCAAAACTATCAGCATAGAAAGGGCCACCAGGCTTTTTTTTTCCAGTTTCTCCGTGTGGTTTTCAAAACGATAATGATTCAAGTTTTAAGCCTTTCTCTTCTTGATGTACGAAACACGGTCATTGCTTAATTAGTGGCTAATATGATAAAAATAGACAAACACTTCAATGGAATTTGACAAATGAAAAAGTGTTGATTAATGCACTATACCATTGCCGCGGTGGTGAATCGAACATTGACAGTACATTTCATGCATGTGATTGTTAGGACTTAAACATTTTAAAACAACCTAACTAAGGTTTTTTTTTATAAAAAAACAAAATTTAATACTTAAATATATCCTCAATCTTAATATAATATAAGTTTTTCACTTTTTATTGTATTCAAATAAGTCTATAAATTTTTGTTTTATTATTTTATTCATAAGTAGGTATAATGAAAAAATTTATTAGAATTTTAGATATAATTTTTTTAAAGAGACATAACAATTGTTAGGTTTATTTTTATGTAAATAAAATTATAAACTTTTAAAATCATGTAAATAATTTGAAATATGTAAATGACAGTAAATATTGTTTATAGCATCTTGTTTATGTGATAACTGACATGAATAATATTATGGGCCATCACATAAGATGATAAGTGTGCAATAGTTAGTATTATTTAAAAGTTTATTGTTAAATAAAAAAATGTAAATTTATTTGCATGTAATAAAAAAATAAAAAAATTATATATATTTTAAATTAAAAGTTCAAGATATATTTGGATTTTATTTTTTTTTTAAATTGATATAATTGATTTTAGAAAAAAATTAATATAGATTCTAAAATTCAAATTTTTACTTTGAAAAATTTTTAAACTTAATTTGAAGATGAGATATGATCCTTTGACATAATATTATTATTAAATTAAACTAGAGAGGAAGAGAGAATCCTAACAAATGTTTTTTTGACCAGTCTAAACTCTCAGGGCACTAAAGTTTGGTTAAAATTTTTTCAATACGGCAGTTGTGGCTTGTTTTTCTACGTGCCTTGATAAGCATGCATTGACACTATCCCCCCCCGAATTAAGGTCCATCATCACTTTCATCATTAGCTAGCTAAACACATGAATTGGTGAGTGATTAGGAATCTCCATTTTCCCTTGTTAATGTCAAACATCATTTCAAGCTGTCAACCTAATTCTTCAAAACCGATCCAACTTCTCATCAAACTCAAATTTGAACTAAAACGCTGAAACCCATCGAAGATCTTGACAATTTAAGATGAGTAATTTCTATGTTAAGGAAAATGGCAATGGCATTGCTTTTTCGTGGGAGAAATGTGAGAGTAGAGAGACTAGACTATCAAGGGTTTGGCGAATTGAGTTGTTTGTTAATGGGTAGACTTTGAAAGAGACAAGACGGTGACTTGAGGAGTTGTTTTTAGACCACCGAGGCTGCACCTAGCTGAGGGCTAATGTCCCATCCTCATGTGACCCACCATCGCATTTAAAGTCATAGATCTTGTGAAGAGTGAGACTTTCCATGCCCAGCTGCCCACAATTTGAGACTCCAATGGCTAGACCAGTCACTACGAACGGCCTTTCAGGACCACCCTAATAATGTCTCTCTCTCATGACATTTGGGAAAAAAGAATAAAAAAAACGAAAGTTTTTAAGATAATCTTAGCTGCTCGAAGTGTTCAAATGACTGAAGCATGATTCAGGCATGAACTGAAATGATTGTAACGTTTTAACAATATAACGGAGCTCTGGATTAGGTTTTAGCTTTTGAATCTATGTGCATTTTGACTAGTCTAAATATACATGGAGTTTTATATGTAATGTATACACATGATTTTCTTTATTATAAGAAAATTAGCTTTCAAATTGAACAAGCCAAGTATTAATTAATGGTGATATCTGGTATGGCCTGGTGTCCTTAGCAAACCTGCTGTATTTGTTGCTTTGTTTGTCTGTGTTTCTGCAGCAGCCATACATGCATGATCGTAACAATTAACCATTAATTATAATACATTAACAAGCCACTATGTTATACATGGAAGAATATGGACTTGGTGGACTGGAAACATTCAATCTCCCATGTCACAGCTAGCCTGCATGATATATAATAATTGGCAAGACTGGATCCATCATGCATGCATCTGCAGCTAGCTAGGGATGCTGAGAATATTAAAAAAAAAAAATCATATTCGACTGCCCTAGTTACCTATGTATTTTAATTTAATCTTATGCAACTCAAATTTATCAAATGAAAATGTAAATATATTATATATACAAGTTTCAAGAGTAGTAGTTGAAGCTGCAGAATTGATGTAAATTAATGGTGCGAAAAAGAGGTAATTAATTTTTTTTTTGAAAGTTGATAGATTCTCTAATTATATATTTGTTCTAAGTACTATGATTCCTTGTAAACTTAACCATCCATGGCAGCTTAACTTGCGCCTTGCATTACGAGTCTTGGTTGTATAAACCTGAAGATCTAAATTCTCAAGTAATAAACCAGTCAATGAAAGAAGCAAACTTGTTCTAAACGAAAAAAAGGAAAGGATATATGGTACAGGAAAAAAATAAAAACCCTTCAAACATGAATTGGAGTTTCAAAAAAAAAAAAAAACCTGAAACTTGAACACAATCCTTCATAAAAAATGGCAATCACTAACTCAATCTTCGATTGTTATCTAAACATAGTTTTGTAAGATGTGGATTAATACTCGATCCATTAAATAAATAATACTGTACTTTATCTCTATTTAATTTAAGGTCAGTTTCAATAGACGGTGAAATTGATGTCAAAAAATAATGAGTTTGAGTTTAATAGTAACGGTGACAATGAAATGAATGATAAAATAACTATTAAAAACATTATATTAAAATATTCTTTTTAAAAAATAAAGATAAAATGAAATTATTCTCATCGTATCACATTAGAGTACCGATTGCTCTCAAACCAAATCTTAATCTTATTTGATAATTAAGGAAGACGGTTGAAATTGTTTAAATTTAAATTTAAATTCTACATAATGTCGATCATAATTTTTTTAATTATTCGATGGAGGGATTATTTACAACTTTTAAGTATTAAATTTTACCACTAAAGTGAGTGTGGTTAAAATCTAATATCCACGAGTAAAAACATAGAAAAGTGAGTGTGGTTAAAATCTAATATCCATGAGTAAAAACATAGAAAGGCTCAGCAATTTGTAGTTCATTGCTCCAATATTCCTGTAAAAGGGAAAAGATGTTATTGCAAATGGCGAATCCGAATTGGGGAAGTGATCAACTTCAATCCGTTTCTTAGGGTTTTGGGCCATGTTGCACATCCCATGAGGGCAATAAATAAATGCTGGTAGGATTAAAAAAGGGTTCCAGTTAGTTCCATGTTTGCCATCTTGAAATGTTCATCTTCATCATCAGAAAAAAAAAAAAGGTTGGTTAATGTGACCCATGCAATATGTCAGGTGCTTTCACATTTCTACATTGGAGACCGACACACGCAAGTCATGTGCAGTGTGTAACGTCTTTGGTGGTCTCCCATGGCGCTTTCTTTAATTCTGGTCCTTTTTCAATGCTGCAGTGTTCACCGAAGGTAAGCATACAGCAAAAAGAAAAAAAAAAAAAGAAAATTTGCCTTTGAGTGCTTCTCGTGCCACTTTGACTGCATAATTTTTGTTCTTTGCTGCTATCACCAATCTGTACGTGGATGACTAGAAGTCTCCCACAGACTCTCTTTCCCTTCCTTTCCATCATTCATTGTGGAAAATTGAACCATACGCTTATCCTTTTCGTTTGAATCTCGGCATGGTTTGTAACGTTTCTTTAAAGCAAACAAGATTAGCTTTTCAAAATTTGACCTATTCTAGTTTCCAAGAAACTCACTTCCGCCATAACCAGCCACGAATACAGCATTGACCTGACCCTTCTTCTCTTTTTTTTTTTTCTAGTCATGGGAAATAGACAGAAAATGTGCTGTTTCTCTTTTTGACGTTTGAAAATCAAACAAGAAATCACATACTTACAATAAAGTCATGCATATCCATATCTCCCATTAATGGCTTTGTTTACAGCTCTAAAAGATTGCATTGCAGATCAGGCAAGTTTACATTAGTTAACAAAAAGTAAAGTCTAATCAAGTTTGTTGATGCCAAAAAGGTGTCGGACTTATCAAAGGTGGATTAACATTTTTTTAATTTTTTTTATATATTTAATTCAGTAATAATGTTCGGAGAGAATTTGAAAATGAAATGAAAGAGTATAAGAGTAATTGAGCTAATATTACTGATAATAGTATAATGGTATGGTCACCTAAGACAAATATATTGCCTTCTGATCAATTTCTATGCTAAGCCAACCCAAGCATTTGAAATACGATTAAACGAGTTTATAAATCTAAAATCTAAATCTTAATATATGAATATATATTTCTTTTCAAAGCTGCCATCTCTCTATGTAAAAATGGAAATCAGCTCCCTAGTGAATTGGTACTTGTTGTATAAAATAATGTTTATATCGTGTGACACATAAAAATTTTATATTAAAATACGTATTAACAAATCAAATATAATTTTTTTTAAACTCTTACTAAAATCATATATTTTTTATTAAATTTTAATTTATATAATTTATTTATATTTTTTTAGTATCATATCATCGTATGAGTTCAATGTTATCATATCTATCTGTAGTCCTCATATTAGACTTGCTCAGTGCTGACTCTGAAGAGCTATATTACTACGTTAATCTAGCTCTTCTAACGTGTGGGCTTGGACTTGAGACAGTGGTTGCAAATATTGGGGCCTGCAACCAGTTTTTGACATTGATTTTTGATTCATTCATTCACGGGAACCAACGTTTCCCACCGCCCACTTCAGGGAACTCACAAGCACAAGAAGGCCCATACACATTAAAATGGCTCTGAAATATAATGTTCTACTTACAAATGCATGGACTGTTGGGTCCAAATCCTTGGACTTGGAGCCAGGAGGGATAATCATGGACGAAATATTTAGCAAATTTCTCAATCAAACAGCCGTAAGGAAATTGATCAATTAGGCTGAGCTAAACTTCTTCCTGACCAACTACTACAGCCGATTATCTTAGCATCTGTAAGAACTTGTCCCAATTCATAAATACAACTTCCCATTTTCTAAAATTATTTCTCTTATATATATATATATATATAATTACTTTTCTGAAAATACAAAGTGAGAAATGAATTTATTCAAGTTAACGGAATTCTGCTGCAATATAATAATCCAACAAATTTTACTAACGCAAAATACAAATTCTAATAACAATATGAAAATTCCGAGTATCACATAATTTTTTTTTATTCACTATGTAAGTATATTTGATGTAATTTGTGTAATCTGATTCTAATAGCATTCTGATTAATTATTTGAGTCAATGCCTATTCTATATATATTTAAACAATTAATAATTCTTTCCTTTCATATTAGTATATACAAATATTTCAAGCAATACATAAAATAATAAAAATTAAAGTTTTTCCTTTTTGGTCTGTTCATTAGTGTATATTAAAAATAATAAAACAATTACTATTGAATAACTAACATTCTAATAATCTTTTTTTTTTTTTGTGTGTGTTTTATGTTTAACTATTTGTCTTTTATAGCACATTTGTCTAAACACATGAATCACTTTCACATTAGTTCTAGCTAATTGTAGAGGTTTTTGACCCTCTACAAAACAAAGAATCGACAATCAAGCAAATTATTTAATTTGATATTGAAATGGTTATATAGTTCCCATATATTTAACCTTTGATTAAGGATTATGAAATGACCATGTGTCAACCATTTAACGATGGAAAAATGTAAAACAGTCAACTACAAATAACAATGATGATGTATATCCCCGTTCACACCATATAACACAATTTTCAAAGTAATGTCATTCAGACAGCTAGAAATTTTAGTTCGATGATTCCAGACATATATCTTCAAACTAAAAGAATGATGTTTGAATTCCTTTCTTCAATCAATCCAAATAAAAACAAATATAACAATATTAACATGATAACATACTTATACTTATACTTATAAAGAATATTTAAAAAGTAAAAATAAATAAAATAAAATATTTATATATTATTATTTTAATTTCATTCATAAAATTTAAAAATTAAAAAAATAAAGATCACTTTTCCCTTGTAAATTGACGAAAAATCAGAATATAGTACACAATAAAGCGATTTGGGCTTTCCTTTTACTGTATGTGTAGGCTGGATTGTGTCACTGTCTCTTGCATAACTAAGAAAAGTAAACACATGGGTACCACTGTATCAAATATTCAAGAGGCGCCCCCCCCCCCACCCACCGCTCAGCTTGCATCTTACAGCACCCAACTAATGGGACCCAACATAAAAGCTAAGGTTCCCAAGCCCATCATTCTCTCATGAACACAAACCAAAAGCCATGGCATGGCAGTGGGAGCATGGATGGCTCATGGCTAGATGCTGAGGTCCACAGCTGGGTGGGACCACAGTCCAATCCAAAGCGCGCGGAATTTTCCTCTCATCTTGCGCCTAACAACAAATGAAGTGGACCCTCCGCACGCATTGCTGTCCAGAGTCGGTTTTGTTTCTTTGGACAGTCTCGTCGACTTCTCGATTCTCTACAATAACCTTCAAATACAACAGACACGTGGCGCAAAAGTAGCCGTGCAGAAGAATCCAACGACACAGAGATTTCTACGAAGGGTAAATACGCAGAAGACAAAGCAAAAGCCCTCCGCTTCTATATAAAGCGATGGCATTCCTACCTATCTGATTAATCATGTGCTATCGTTATCACTCTTAGCCAGTAGATCCCTTCTGAAAGGATATTTTGGTTGCGGCGTTCTTATCTTGGCCACACTGAGAAATTCTTCTGTTCTTACTTTCATCAGCTTTTCTTTTGTATTTTTGGTACTCCAATTATCCGCAGAGAGAAAAACAGTCCAGAACAGACAAGGAGAGAAACAAAAATGGGTGCTCTAGATCATGTTTCTGAACTGTTTGACTGTTCTCGTGTCAGTTCCAAGCACAGGAGACGTAAGCAGATGCAGGTACATTTCTAAAAGCAAATCCCCTCTGATTTCTGGTTTTGGGTTTAAGTTGTAGAGATGACTGAATAACTCTAATCTTGGCGAAGCTGCTTCTTTTTTGCAGATCAAGAAATCTGTGGATTTATTATTGTTTTTTGAAGTTTGGGTTTTCGTTTTTGGTTCTTAAACGATTAGATTCAGCTGGTTTAGGGTTCGGATCTGTTGATCTAGTAAGTTAAATCAGAGAAATCTAAAGTGCTACTACTTACTACCATTATTAAACCTTGTGGCTTTAACAATGGTGTAAAGTGAAAAATCCAGAAAGTCGATACTAAAAGTCATTAAAGAAAAGGAATTAGAAGAGAAAAGGCTATTGTTTCTACTTACTACTTTAGATTACTGCATAATTGTTTCTGTTTCTAACCAATCAGTCAGTATAGATTTCCTTTTCCACTAATACTAGTAGAAAAATCATTGTAATGTAAAATGAAAGCGCGCAACTTTTCTCGAAATGGAAGGTTATTTTTGTACATTTGACTTTAAATATCAGACAAAACGACAAAACAGCTTCGGGGTGATCTTTGTTTTCGGATGGCTCTTTGTTAGCCGTTTTTGTCGGTTTTCTAATGCTGTTACTCAATTCTTGATCAGACGGTGGAGATCAAGGTGAAAATGGACTGTGAAGGATGCGAACGGAAAGTTAAAAAATCAGTGGAAGGAATGAGAGGTGTGACGCAAGTGATCGTCGAGCGTAAGGCCAGCAAGCTAACAGTCGTTGGATATGTGGACGCAGCGAGGGTCCTTGCACGCGTGGCAAATCGGACGGGCAAGAGGGTAGAGATATGGCCCTACGTGCCTTATGACGTGGTGGCTCACCCTTATGCTCCTGGGGTCTACGATAAGAAGGCCCCAGCAGGGTACGTTCGCAAAGCCGAGGACCCGCAGGTGTCGTATCTCGCGCGAGCTAGCTCCACTGAAGTTAGATACACCACAGCTTTTAGCGACGAAAATCCTACTGCTTGTTCTGTTATGTGACTGATTAGTGTTAAAAACAAAAAAGTTAGTACTATAAAGTATTTTTGTGGTAGTTGTGAATTTGTTTGTGTTGAAAAAATGTCTATGTGGTTATAAATTGTACTATTGGATATGTTCTATAGATGTACTTTGGGATATTTGGTCAGTTGTATCAAAATGTTTAATGAGTATTTATGTGATGAATTATATATGGTTCAAGTTTCAATCATGTTGTAAGTTTGAGTTTAATTAAGTTATTAATTAGTTTAGTTGGTTTTAATTATTTATTAGTCTTCATAGTTTGGTAAAATTATTTTCATAATTATAGTTAAAATATGTAATATATTGATTATGATTGTATAATAAAAATATATCATTAAAAAAAAAGTGAGAACCTTTTGTAATAAGGGAAATGATAGTAAGAAATAATCATTTTATGTCAATATATATTTTTATTATTTGAATAAGTTTGCGTAATTATATGATTAAACATGTGATAATTAAATATTAAATATTTATTTTAAAAAATTAATTAATAATTTTGTTAATAAATAATTGATTTTTTAAATATTGTAATTATGTGATATGATTCTAGTAAAAGTATATATATATATATATATATATATATATATATGTATGTAGATGTAGAGTAATTATTTTAGATAATATTTTCTCTCATGATAAAAGATACTTGGATCAAGAAATAACTCTCAAATTAAGATTTAACAATTGAGATGAGGTGATTTTAAATACTGATTTAAATTAACAATTAAAATTTAACTTACCGATTATTATTATTTTTTAAAATAAATTAAATTCGAAATTTGATTTTTCATTTCTCGCTTATCCCTCTTGTGAAAGGAAGCAGTAATTAAGATTTAATGCAAAAGGAAAGGTAGTGATGATGGTTCACAGGTCATTTTCATATTTTATCTGATTAGTGAAATGGGAACATTCGAATCATGATACATTTGAGCTGCAAAAATACTATGGATCATAGTGTTATGTTGGCCCACACTCCACTGCTTTTACCAGCACAGCACAATCTGAAGAGGGTGGTTTTCATTCTCATCTGCTATACATTAAGATTCTACAGTGAAAATACATCACATGTTTCAGCTTTGTAGTTTGTAAAGGAAACAAGTATATGTAATTTGTAAAACTTTTAGACTTTACGATTACGAATGAATGAGATTAGAATAATAATATATATATATTTTTAAAAATATTAAAAAATAAATAAAATAAAATATATGTTATTATTATACTTTCATTTATAAAATTTAAAAATTTTATTAATTATATATTGAATATTAATCATATTTATTAATATCGAACAATATATAAAAATACGATAAAAAAATGATACAAAAATAAAATATGAAAATGTATATAATATAAATTTTGACTCAAAACATTCATATTAAAAATGATTTTATATAACACAAACATTAATTATGTGTATGAATTATTAAATACATATAAAAGTTGAAATCATAAAAGAAAAAGCATATTGGTTTTGGATATCTAAAAAGTTGTTTAGTTCTCCGATACGGTGAGATTGGTCATATAAAAAACGATAAAAATTTAAAATTATTTTTTATTATTTTATTAAAAAAATATATTTTTAATAATTATTTTTTATTTTTTAATTTCATCGTCATCTAAACTAATCCTAAATTTATTCGGTTTACAATTTTTTCCAATCTTCCAAGCAACCCCCAATGGATAAAATTCAAGAAGTGCAAAAATTTTCTGTATGATTTTTCGGAAGAAATTAATGATTAAAGGATAGACTATCTCAACCGTCCAGCAATGCAAAGAAAAACAACACATGATTTCCTTTTGGTTTCTAGCGTCGTTGCAAAGCGACAAAAATCGTTGATAATAAAACGGATAAAACATCGGTTTTGTATCCACCGCCCAACCAAGTCTCCAACAGCAAGCGTGTTTCCCAGACCTTGCCGCCGTCCACTGTGCAGGAAGATCTAATCGAGGGCTCTTTGACAGAAGCAAATGCTGTACCAATTTCTTGATCCAAAACCTACTGGGCGATTCTCACTTGATTCCAACTTTCAAAGATTCCTTGATAGAGATCTGTACCGACTCCAGAGAGTTCACACTGTATTGGTCAACCAAGCGACATGCATTATTTCAGACTGTAGATTCACGGACTCGAGAGGTAGCTATTTTTTTAGTATAATTATTTAATCTTATTGTTAACAAAATTTGTAAATTTTATAAGTAAAATTAAAAATATTATAGATTTTTTTAAAAATATAAAAATAAATTATATGTTATTATCTTTCTGAAGTATAAAAAATTTATTGATTATATATTAGATAATAACTTTTTTTTAAGAGTTTATATTTGATAAAAGCATTTAACAACTATAAATAATTAAATAATTGTAAACTATTACCTTATTAACAAATAAAGTTAAAAAAAAAAGCTTTTGAAAATAAACTATAAAAATTTTACTATTATTTATTTGGAAGGATATGCATATATATATATATATATATTAGTAATGTAGAAAAAAAAAGTAATCAAACATTGAACTTTATTTCAATAACTAAGTATAATTTTTTTTTGACTAATTAATAAATACTGATAATATATGACTGTTAGATATAAAATCAAATTTTAATTAGATTTTACTAATCTTGTCACTGAAATCTAAATCTCTCAATTTAAAATTTACTCTTATTAAAAAATGTGTTCTCATTTAAATTTAATTTAAAATTTAAAATTGCTTCTAAGAAAATATTAATTATAAAAAATTTATCATATTTTTAATAAAAGCCCATGGCAACTACGGGCCTAAGTTTGGTCTCCAAGATAAGGCCTAAATAAGACCCGTACAGAGCCCGCTAGGCTAGCCTACGAGAGCAGCAAGTATTAGGCTTGAGGGCTGTGTTTTATTTTGGGTCTCCCTTCCGGCTTTCTCAGGTTCTTTGACCCTGGCCCCAGCCCGAAACGTTATCTAGCCGACCTTTAAGTTCCCTTCCCAAAAGTAAAGAAACCAAAACCCTCGCTTCGCTTCCTGACAGTCATATTGGCGGGAAGGTGAGGTAATCTCAACGAAGAATCGAATCCAACCGAGGGGAGAGACCATGGCAGACGATTCGGAGATGAACCCAAACCAGGTAGAGGAAGAGTTCACCGTGTGGAAGAAGAACACGCCCTTCCTCTACGATCTTGTCATTTCTCACCCTCTCGAGTGGCCTTCTTTGACTGTACACTGGGTCCCAGCTTCGCCAAGTCCCTACGGAGCTGACCCAACTTTTTCCGTCCAGAAACTTGTCCTCGGGACCCACACGAGCGGTGGCGCCTCGGATTTTCTCATGATTGCCGATGCAGTCCTCCCGACCCTTGCCGCAGAATCCAATATTGGCGCCCGAAAGGATGACCCAGTTATCCCTAAGGTTTGTTGAGTTTCTAGTTTTTGTTCGATGAAATTACTAGATGGAAGCATTGAATTATTGACCCTGTGATTGGTATTTGTATCATTAGTTTTCTACTAGTATCTTGTTAATAAGGACTTTTTTTTGGTCCGAAAATGTTTGATGAAATTACAAATTCTAATTTTTAAAAATTATATTAAGTAATTGGCATTCCAGATTAAGTTTGTGTTTTTCTGATGGAATTACTAGCTAAGATCGATTGGCTGTTGATAGGTGGCGATAACGCAGAAAATGCGTGTTGATGGGGAAGTAAACAGGGCTAGGTGTATGCCTCAGAATCCAGTTATTATTGGTGCAAAAACAAGTGGTTGTGAGGTTTTTGTGTTTGATTACACCAAGCAGGCAGCAAAGGAGGAAGGGGGTGAATGTGATCCTGATTTGAGGTTGAGGGGTCATCATAAGGAAGGGTATGGGTTATCTTGGAGTCCACTTAAGGAGGGTTATCTTCTGAGTGGTTCACAGGACCATAAGATCTGTCTTTGGGACTTGTCTGCTTGGCCACAAGATAAGGTTCTTGATGCAATGCATGTTTATGAGGTATTTATGGGACTTGCTCTTTCGTTTGATAGAAAATATTAGGATCTTAGTACGTGTGAGTTTTTACTTGATTACAAGATCTGTGAATGTCCTTGTAGGCTCATGAAAGTGTGGTTGAAGATGTGTCGTGGCATTTGAAGAATGAGAATATATTTGGTTCTTCAGGTGATGACTGTCAGTTGATGATCTGGGACCTGCGCACTAACCAAACCCAACATTGTGTTAAAGCTCATGAGAGAGAGGTGAATCATAGTCTTTTTTCAGTTTTATATTTCAATGTCTTTTTGATCATCTGATAAGAAATGCTATTTTTGTATCTTAGATCAATTATTTGTCTTTCAATCCATATAATGAGTGGGTTGTAGCTACAGCATCTTCTGACTCTACAGTAGGATTGTTTGATATGCGAAAGCTGACCATGCCTTTGCATCTTTTAAGCAGTCACACGTAAGTTTTCTGTATCTCCGGTTGATTCTGGTGTTTAGTATGCTAAGCAAATTACATGTTGACTCTCCTTTTCAGTATTTGTGATAATTAATCAAAACCTAATTTATCTCTAGTTGTTCATTGATCATGTATTTGCACCCAAGTAGTAGTGTACAGTTAATGTTTGTACGTGCAGAAAAGTAATTTAATCAAATTCTGCTGCATTTTATGGAGCCTTCTGTTTTGAAGCTATAATTTACTGGGAGGTCCATTAGTAACTAATAGAAGGAATACTTGATTCTTCTTATGATGAAAGTATTTAGAATTATGCAAATGATAAACCTTTTGAAAAGAATTCTGGTTTCTACTTCATGTCTCAAAGTTGTGCGTAAACGTTTGTGTACAATTCATTTCCATTTTCCTGAACAATTTTGTGTCAGACACTTCACAAACCATTCACTGCCCAAAGTGGTGCATGAAATCATTGAAATATACTTCTCACCTTGGATTGGTCTTTTTACAGTGGAGAGGTCTTCCAGGTAGAATGGGATCCTAATCATGAGACAGTGTTGGCATCTTCAGGTGATGATAGAAGATTGATGGTTTGGGACCTTAACAGGTAGTTTTTTCTTTTTGCTTTCAAGATTTCTTTTTTTTTTTTGGTACATATATTTTATGACATCACATAAACGGTTTTTTCCTCCAATTGAACTGTCCTGATGTTGCTAGGAGAATTTTAAATTCATCAAAAATGCTTACATCCGGGATTGACCAGTGCTTAAGCCAAACTGCTGAATTATTTTGTTCTCATGGAATTTAGCGTGTCTGGGATGTGCTTAAGATGATTAATCCAACTTCCTTAAAAAAAAAAAAAAAAAAGAAATTCCAACTCACCGCTGTCAACATTGTTTCAATTGGAAACATTATCCTTCTATCTTTCTCTCCTTGGCTTGCAGGATTGGGGAAGAGCAATTAGAAATTGAGTTAGATGCTGATGATGGTCCTCCCGAGCTTCTTTTTTCTCATGGAGGCCATAAAGCTAAGATATCAGATTTCTCATGGAACAAAAATGAGCCATGGGTGATTTCAAGTGTAGCTGAGGATAACACTCTTCAGGTCTGGCAATTGGCAGAGAGTATATATCGTGACGATGATGACTTGCAAACTGCTGAGGACTAATTCGTAGCCCATAGATAATTGACTAGAATTTTAAGGATGACTTTAAGTGAGTTAATGTGAGTTACAGTCATGTCTTCTATGTCAAGCACTTCAGTAATCTTTTAACATGTTCAAATTAATGTTCAAACCTTCTGCCTGTTGTTGGGTATTCAAGGTTGGTTCTGTTGTTGAGTATTCATACGCTTGTATGATTTTGAACGTATTTTCATTTAAATCCACAAGAAAACCACCAAAATTTGAGTAGAAAAGGGCTCTTCTCAACAAAAACTAATGAAACAAAATGACTTGTAAACTCGAGATCTAGTACTCGTTGAGTTCGCCAACCACAAATTCAAGTGTTTTTTGAAATTTAAGAGCTATATTTCTTTTACCATTTTGCTTCAATTGAATACTTACAGCTAGTTGGCAAATAGCAAGTTTTAAGGCAACTTCTTACAGACAAAATCTTAATGTTTAACTACCCCATCTTTTCCTTGAGACGGGATTTTACCCTTGCGTAGCCATCTCCAGCCTTCCTAAACATAATGCTTATGGCAAAAGCAAACTTCCTGTGCTTTATCGATGCCACACAAAACCCGGATAGGAATGGCTGAAAGCAAAGCAAAGCTAATTTGCAGCCTCCCGTGTGAATCACAAGCTCCGACTGCAGGGAGTGAAACTTGTAATTCACCTGCCAATGGTGTAAGTATTGAAACATCAAAGATATTCCACCTTCAATAGAGGCAAAAGGTTAAAAGAAAAAACACTACTCCACAGTCCACACAAGCACTTAAATTTAAAGCATAGCATCACTGATAGCAATTATTATGGATCTCATCCAATGAATTTAGCTTGGTAAGAAATCATACTTTGAATAGCTGTTATAAATGCTGCAAGCTATAATCCAGAAAGTTTCAGCTATACAAGTTTGTTGGCTTTACCATAAACTAAGAAGACCCTCAAACCACCTTGAACAACCCATAAGTAGGGTTAAAAAAACGAACTGGAAAATGAATGAGAAAATAAAAAAGCAAAGCAACCTGAGGGAAGAAGGAGATGCATCCCAAGAAAATTGCTTGTCGGAAGACAAATATATACTCCGCGAAATATGGATAACGCTCTCTAAACATTTTTTCAACCTGCTGTACCAGGATGAACACCTCCCAAGAAAATAAATATCAGTATCACAGCCACAAAGTACTCAAAAGCTGAGTGTTAAACACTGTATGCAGATATATTCAGTTTGGAATCGATTAATACAGCTCATAATATTCAGAATATTGCAAGAAAAAAGTTCCATTATCTGTGAAAAGGCCTCTCTCAGTGTGGCTCATACTGTTTTTCTATATATCTTTAAAAATTGCTCAGTTATACAAGAAAACCATTTAAAACATAAAGAAATTACAAAGATTTTTAATTTTAAACAATTTATGTGGTTATAAAACATCATCTAAATATTCAAATAATGTTACACCACAGGTGTTGGTATTTATTTCTCATGTAAATCTTCTGTCATTCTTCTACTAGTCATTCTAAACTCTTAATAGTTTATCTGGCTATCAACCAGCACTACCCAATGGTTGCCATGATACGAACAATGACGAATTGTATAGTAGTAGTGAGCAAAAAATGTTATAACATCATCATAGACAAACGAGAAAAACAACTTAAAGCAGCCCTCACAAGGTACAAGAAGCTCATACTGAGAAAAACACTTTCTCTAGAAGATTAAAATTTTGGATTCGAAGTTCCAAGCCAGAATTGAAGCAAATAACTATAGCAAACATACAAGTTACAAGATTCGAAGTTCCAAGCCAGAATTGAAGCAAATAACTATAGCAAACATACAAGTTACAAATGGTGATAGAATAAAGTTCGGACAAATTATATCAGAAATTAACTTTCAATATCCATCATAAATTATCTGAAGAAATTAAGGGAAAGAACACCTAAATTTTACCTTTCCTCCTTTTTGTGCCAGAAGAGTTGGCATTGGACCCTGCATTTCCAACCCCACCTGTAGAAAGCTCCTTTGTTACAGAGTTCTGATTAGCCAGACACTGAATATTGTCAAACTCACACCCATTAAATTCTTGTCCATTCAGCACTGCAGCTTCGGCCATTTTACCTTCTACCCCAGGGTGAGGGCAGTACATCTGATCATTGCATTGCACATTGCAAGGATTCATCACATAAGAACCTGACAAATTCATCATGTTAGCATTTGTTGCTGCTTTCTGATAAGGAAACGATCCAATCTCCCCTTCAATTCTTCCTCGAATATCCACAAGCAAACACTTAAGCCTCGCAATCTCAGCCTCTAATGCAGCCTGACCTTGTAATCTCTTCAACAGCTGCTGGTTCACAGCCCTCAATCTCGCAACCTCATCCTCCAATGAAGCAGCTCGTGCCTTAACCTTTTCCCTATACTTCCTAACAGCTTCCCGATTACCCAGCGGACGTTTCTTCGACTTCTTCTCCCTAGACCCCGCAGTGTCATCAATAGCAGCCTTATCGTCATTTAAGGCAGGCACAATTTTGGTATGAACATGGAAACAGGTGTGTGTATGAGAGTTATCAGGGCCAGGTGGGTTGCAAGTGTGTGTATGGGTGCAAGCATGAGAATCATTGAGTAATTCATCGAAAAAACTGTCCATTGAGCAACTGCTTGGAATATCACCCAGGTTATTGCCGGAAAACACTTCCTGGTTCGAAAAATCAAGCTCCCCGTCGTCCATTACAAGTAGAAATCCCCAGGAGAATCAAAGGGAAACACTTAAATCTACTGAAGGAGAGATAAATTTACGATTTTGAATCTGACCCAGGTAATAAATCTCGCCCAATTAGCAACTAACAAAACCAAGAAGAAAATTATGAAGATATAAAAATTCTAATAATTCCCTATATAAATAAACTAATCAAAGCGATTCACTTACAACCCACATTTTTTTCAAAGCAACCATTGCAAGATTTAAAAGAAAAATCAAATGAAAACGAATCACACAATTACCATCAACAAAAAGAAAACGAAAAAAAAAAGTCTTACTCAGCAAGTTGAACAGCCTGGGGTGACCCGAACAATAGGATACAAATAAGGTTCAGCAAGAAGCCAAAAGAAAAGAGAATCGAAGAAAGAGCATCGTCATCATAGATTCGGCAGATTGAAACCCTAGAAAATAGAAGGCACCTCTTTTTTTTTTTTTTTTCTCGAAAAAAAAGCGTAGAGACTAATGAGAAGAAGTGTGAATTTAGTAATGTGAAAGTGAAATTATTTTATAAAGGAAGAAAAATTATATACTTAAAATATTGCAGAAAAGGTCATATGAAATGGTAAATTTATGGCATTTTTGAAGATTCTTAAAATGGACGTACCAGAAACGAAGCCTGGTTGCAGAGATTCCACTCTTTTTTTTTGGCTGCTCTCAAATCTCCAGTCAGAATGCGAAGAGTCCTCACAGCTTTCAATTTATAGGTACTTGAGGGACTTCGATGTAAATTAAAAAACTAATTTACATTGCGTGGGTCTTTTGAGATGCTATTGTGTATTGTTGTCTACAAAGTGCAAGGTGTTTCGGAATGGTTTCCGCCATTGATGTGAAAGTATTTTGCCACGTGGGTGGTACAGAAAAATCGGAGAAACATATCGTCTGTGATAAAAATCAGTAAATGAGTGAAGAAGTACTTCAATATTGAAAGTGCGAGAATTTATATCTGTCAATGGCAAATTTCATCTGCTTGTAGTGTGCTCTGCCATTGTCTTCCGTCTCAGGCTGCTGAGATTGATACGGATGAGATGTCTCAAACGTCTTCAACATCCAGCCTCTCTGAGATTAGCTTGCTGCAGATAGAGGCTGAATTCAGAGAGTTAGTGGTAAATTGGCTTGGTTTCCCCCTTCCTTGCAGTTTGAGCCCTTTGACTTTGGAGATCAAGAATGGTTCTTCAAGACAAAGCAACATCTACTGCTGGTTTTCATGATTTACATCAAGGAAACTTCTTCATTACCTCCATGCTTAATTCTTGCCCCAGGCCAGGCTAATTCTTCTGCTGTTTATAATCTGTTAGGTTATCTTCTGCCCCTTAAGCATCTGGCAGAAAGAACTCATCTTTCTTGTACAACTAGGATGATTATCTAGTCGAAAATGCTTAGGGTTTAAAACCCTTTTTACTGAATCTTTCTTAAACTAATCTCTGTTTCCTTTCTCTTTGTGATTCATTATATCTCTTGTAGCAGATTTAATTGAACAACTAATATCTAGTGCCGATTCACTATCCCATTTTGCATAAGGATTCATCAATTTTGTCCATTTTTCACTCCAAAAATCTTTGACAAGCTTAGAAAGGTTCGATCATATCATCATTTTACAAGAATCTACATCTCCAAAGCACACCTCAACATTGGGTTTCTTTTCTCGACTGTACATGTACATACATATCCCAAAATTGGGTTTGGTAAACTTTGTTTTAAAAACAGCTTCAGCTTGCCAATGAGTGAAAGAATCTAATTGAAGCTTGATGATTGGCTCCATCTTTCTTTTAAATATTCTTCCATAGAAAGATTACTGCTTTGCTCCATGCTACTAAATGATGTGGAATCATCATCGACATCAAGCATTGCGAGACTTAAATGTAACTCTGCCTTTGAATTCGGATAAACTTCATCATCATTATGATCTTGGCTTTCTGTGTTCTCATGTTGTGTCTCTGCCCATTTTTCAAAAGCTTTTTCCCCTTTTAGGAGCTCCAGTATCTGGAAAGAAGAATGCGAAATATAAATGAAGTTTCTGCTGTTGTTAAACGTTTTAGTAAGATGCAAAAGCTTTATTACCTTGGTCATCTTAGGACGGAGTCTAGCTGACCGAGTGAGACAGAGAGTTGCTGCTAGAACCATTCTATGCATTTGAGTCTCATTGATATTTTCATTCAAGTTAGGATCCAGTAGGCCTTTCACATCCCCACTCTCTATTATAGGCTTAGCCTGAAATCGATGTTCTTCATTAGAATAATACATGCACATCACAAGAAGTGGAAGAACTTTGTTTCGGAGAAGATACTTACCCACATGACCAAGCTCTGCTGGCCCTTGGGGTTCTCAAAGTTTATCTGTCTTTGCCCTGATAGTAGCTCAAGTAGAACAACACCAAAAGCGTAGACATCAATCTTGTCACTAAGTTTACCATACATGAAATATTCAGGAGCTAAATACCCAAATGTTCCAAAGACATCAGCTTGAGTCAGAAATGATGAATCAGTTGGTCCCCATATTGCTAGCCCAAAGTCAGATAACTGTCATATATAAAAAAAAAAAAAAAAACCAAGGGCCATGTGATCGATTTGTGATATATTTCATTTTCAACTGAATTTACTTGAGGATCTACCGTTTAAATTACCTTTGGTTCAAACCTATCTGAAAGCAGAATATTTGAAGACTTGACATCTCTATGAATAACTGGCCGAGAATGCTGGTTATGTAGGTAATTTAGGCCTTCAGCAATCCCAACAGCCACGTTATACCTCACTTCCCATGGCAAGGCATGTTTTTCTTTGTTCTTCCCTGCAATACGTGTTAGCTTGCATCAGTATGGTTTATGACAGCTTTTACCTAGTAAAAGAACAGTACAGGTCTCATTAAAGCTATACCATGAAGAATTTCTTCTAAGGTTCCCTTTGATGAGAAATCATAGACAGATATTAGATCATAGTCTTTAATGCAGACACCAATTAGAGGCATGATGTGTTTATGCTTCACCGAGGAGATTATTTCGATTTCGTTGGCAAAATCCTTGCATGCCTCTTTTGATGACTTCAGAACCTTGACAGCAACTGCCTTGCCATCTGGAAGGATCCCTTTATAAACATGGTTACTCCCTCCTTTTCCAATCAAATTCTCTGCTATGAAACATTATTTTAGCCAAACAAAAGTCATAAATGATAAAAGAGAACACATTAGTGGTTGCAAGGCATTAGGAGTAAAAACCTGAGGAGAACTCGGCAGTTGCAGCTTTTAAAACTTTATAACTGAACCATTGGCAACCAGATGAATTTTCTTTCAGGAGTATCTCCAAGCATTTTTGCAACTCAGAATGCAAAGATGAACAGGTCCTATCATTCTCATCTTCAGTGCCACTCTGCTCTATTTCCAATGAGTTTTCTCTGACAGTTGAACATGGAGGAGTATGATTTGGGGTCCGGGTTGGTAAGTTCATGACCCATTCGACAACGGACATACTCCTGGCGTGCTTTGCTTGTGGTGTTGCTGAACTAGCCCTCAGGAGGAGGGGCCAACCAGGCTTATAGTCCAGATTATCTCCAGCAAAAAGGGAAATTGACCGTGAAGATAGTTTCTTCCCTTCATGAAAGACACTCAATATCTCACTCTTTGTATCTTCACTACTGGTTCTTGATCCATCTTTGCAGCTTTGAATCCCTTCGAAACTGGAAATCTCAGATCCTACTTCAGAGTCACCATATTCTGACTGGCATTCTCTGGCAGCAGGGTTTTCAGAAAGACCTGGCCTTGGATCAGCTTTAAGACCTGACATGATTAAAAGTATATCTATTACTTCTGAAGACCACAGTAGAAACTAGAAACCATTTCCTTCTTATTCCTAGGACAGGAAAAACCAAACCTGGTAGTTGATTATTGTTGGACCTTCTGAAAACAATTTTCCCATTGCTGATGGCCAGAACATTGGTAGTTGTTGGCAACCGCTTTGCACAATATCTAGCTGTGGAAGTCCAACCCCTGAAAATGATATCTGTTTTTAGAGTAATCAGAAAAGGAATTACGCCAATAAACAACCAGAAAGATTAAGTCTTTAACTGCTACTTACCGAAGAGCACTGTGCTTGCCTACACCCACAACTAGAGCTACAGCAGCATAGTTCCTTGCTTCTCTAATCAAAACTTTTCTCATGGAACTTCCCTTGAAAATGTGGCCTTCAAGATCAACCTGAAACCCAAGTATGAAAAATCTGGTAATGATCGATCATCTTTTCATTATTTTAAATCAACATCTGTCTGAATTCCCAGTTGTTGATGATGAACCAACCTTCTTTGCAGAACAAAGGCTTTCATGCACTTCTAAATAACCTTCTAACAACAACTTATCTCTCAAAGTATGATCTACATGAAATTCCATATTAAAAAGCAAACACCTGGGAAAAAAAAAAAAACCTTGCACAACATCAAAATCCTGTGGAGAGTAAAGAAAGGCCATACCAGAACTCCGGGAAACATGAACCGCGACAACACAATCACCGGGTTCTGCAACTTTTACAAGAGCCCAGCGAATCAAATCCCTGCTTTGGCTATCTATTTGAATCCCAACCAACACATTTTTCTTGTCTGCAGGCATATTTTGTTCTCTTCCTGCTCAGTCACCACCTCAAATTCAAAGCATATAAGTATTCTTCCTTCTTCCAAAGAACTTGCAGAGATTCTGCAAATCTATCCCTTTAAGAACCTAACCAGCTTCTGAAATAATCATTTCAATCTCTGCACACACACACACACACAAATTTTATAATACCCCACAACACTAGGCACTTTACAAGTTAACACTTCGTGATTATAAATGATACATCATTAACATATTTCCATTTGAAAATCCAAACTCTTCAAGGACAAAAGAAACCCTGATAGAAGTGATAGGGATAGCCATAAGCTATCCACCAAAATCTTTGAATCAAAGAATGCAGATAAACTAAAGAAGACAGTTAAATTAGTACCTAAACTTTGCAACAATACATTCTTTGTATAAAAAAAATGTTATTAAAATTATATTGCCGCCAAATAACATCAATCCATCTCCACCTGCTGCAACAAATTTCAAGAATCTTTACATTAATATACAATAATTATGAGAAAAATTGAAAATTATTTAAAATTTTTAAGCAAAAAAAAGTTGTGGGTGATGATAAAGATATTCAAGCTACTGTTTTTATGTCAATTTAAATTAAAAAATGGGTCATAAGAGAGGGATTCCATAAGATAAAAGTTTCGGTAAAGCAAGAAAAAAAAAGAAAAGAAATAAAGAAGGAATTAGTGGGCAACGAATTTCAGTGCTGAACCAAAAGAGAGGAAAATAGGGGCAATTTATTTATTTATTTATTTATTTATTTAAAGTTCGTTAAAGAACCGGCAAATTTCGCGCGAAACCTATGGTCGCAGGTCGTTTTGGGGACCAATGAAGTGACAAAGCGAAACCTTTACCGGCTATTGCGGGTTGACTTGACGAGCACTGCCCTTGGATTGGACTCTGCATTCGTTGTTGACTCGTCTTTTTCTACTTTCTAAGGGTAATTTTTTTATTTTACTTGTATAATTAAAAATATATATTTTTAGTTTTATATTACCTACAAAAAGTAATTTTTTAGTTTTTTGTATGAAAGATTATCGTATATTATCAATATTGTTATGTTTATTTTTTTAATTGGAATATTATTGTGTTTCTTAATTATTATAATAAACTATAGATATAAGTTCCCAATTGCTAGTTTAATTTCATAAAATATTCATAAATTTTTCAAACAAATACAATTTATAAAGTCAAAGATTAGATTAGATTGTTATTTAATTAACATATTAAATAGTTTATTAATTTTGAGGGATATATATATATATATATATATATATATATATATATAAGTCAGTCAATCTTATTCAATTTAGTACAACATTTAATAGGTGTTAAACTATTACCAAAGTGAATATTGAAGAGTTTATGTAGTATTTAATTTTTTTATCATATTTAAAATTAAACCAATTAATTGAAAATCGTAAAGAACTAAAAATTTGTCATGAAAGAGTAGGTTTCGGTAAATTAATAATTTAGATATTGAATCAATCATATCTTTATTCTTATGATGCTAAACTTTTGCAAGTTTAAAATTCAAATTTTAACCTTTGTTTTTTTTTTTTTCAAACCAAAGATTTCCATTATGTAAAAAAATTACAATTTAATAAAAAACATCAAACATAATTTAAAATTTAATGTAATTAATTCATACAATCTTTTTTATAAATTGACTTTCAATAAATTTAAAATTCAAACTTTGATGCTTATAATTATTTTCCACCGACCTTTGTACAAAATAAATAAATAAAAACATCAAACTAGCAATTTTTTATGTATCTTCAATCGAATGCATTATTTTTATTTGGATAATATATATTTATGTACGAATAAATATGCATATATAAATACAAATCAATCTCAATAAAAAAATGGTCTAATTTATTTTAACTTAATAAATATTTCTGTCTTGAGAAGGGTCTCATTAATTATTGCCTTTATTCAATCCATAATTTTGTAGCTTAAAAATAAAGGGAACCACATGTGTTGGCTATTGGGAAAAGGTGAATAGACAACAGCCACACACAAAATTAATAACAATGGCAATTAAACGAAAACAATAACTTGGCTCCCAAATAATAATAATAATAATAATAAAGAAGGCCCAATAGATTTATATAAATTTCTTAAAACTTTAAAATGATAAGAATATGTTATGAGTTAATTCTTTAGGCTTTAAACTATATATATATATATATATATATATTTATTATATATCTTATAATTTTTCAATTTTATTTTATTTTACTTATAACTTACATTAGTGGTATAGTTTTTATTATTCTCATAATTGAATTTTAATGCGTGTAGATTGGTTTGAACTATCATAATCTCAGCCAAATTACAAATTAAAATATGTTAATTTTAACTTGATAATTGTCAAACTCGAGTTTCTATCACTACATGACTTAGATCCTTTGACTAATAATGAAGATAACGTTTTCATTTCTCAATTTAATTTCATATTCTTAACTCTTAAGCATGTGGCAAACCTAACCTAACCCAATCCAACCCAATTAGCATTTTAATTATTTCTTTGGTACACCTAAGCATATGTACAAAAGAATTTAATTTCTTACAAAAACTTAAATGTTGTTAGAAATTTGTGTGTTTCTTTTTGATTGAGTAATAAATAGTATTAAAATTATTTAAAAGCAAAGCAAGAAAATAATAATAATAATAAAACAAAAAGATAAAAAAAAATGAAAGAGATTTTTTATCTAAAAAAAAATACTAGCATTGAGATTCGAATTTTCGATGGGTAGAATACTCATATCTTAAAAAAATGTGATCATTTAACAATACTTAAAATCATAATTTATAATTGTTACTATAATTAACAAATTTTGTATTAATTCATGTGGTTTAACTCGGTATAAGTAATATATAAATACATGTATTTTTTTATCAAACGATGAATATTTAAGTTGAAATACTATTTGGTAGCTCTCACATTCCTCTAAAGTACAACATGAATGGAATATTCTAATAAACAAGTGGATGATAAAGCCGAAAACAAGATTCATTACCTTTAGGATTACTTACCCTAACAATTAGCGCAAAAGACAGAAGCTTTCTTTTATATTTAGAAACATAGAAAATTTTGATAACTTGGGCTTTAATACTAATATTGGGTGCTCTTGAATTTTTTCAATCCAAACAGTCAGTCGTGTATAGTTATAGCATGCATAAATGGTTTTGAATTTTTGGTTTATGCATGTGAAATCTGATGGACCAACTACAATATTGTAGGTAGTTAATCAGGCAAAATGTCCAGAACCGGTAGGGAAATGATGATTCTCGTTTCAGAGACTGATTAAGACAGGAAATTCTCGTCGTGTTAAAGTTCATTAACACTACCAGAAAGAAAGAGAAAAGGCCTACAATGACTGGTTATTTGCATGCTTCTCACGTAAGTTTCTGATTGATCATGAAATTCTGTCTGATTGATCACATGAAACTGGACGACCATGGCTCATAACGTTGGAAACATTCTTCAAAACCTTGGTCTGGCAACTTCAAACTCAAAGCGACATCCTTGTATTGATCAAGATCAATTAAAATAGTTCAATCGAGTCATCGCCGCTAACTAGACAACGTGGAGGCACGTGAGAAAAAACTTGGTCAGGGTAGTTGTTAATCACCTAGAAATTACAAACCTTCTGAAAATGGTGTTGAAAGAGTAGATTTGGCAGACGTTTTACAGATATATGATATTTATTTTCTGCAAAATCTTTCACAGCTCCAGTTGAATATGCTTGATAGTATGCAAAAATGTTACATGATTGTGGGTGGAGAGCTTTTATAAATCTTAGCCTATGATTTTGTTGATTAGGTTAATTAACAGAATTAGTCCTGCATCAAAGGCAAAGTGAGTTTACCATTCTCAGCTCGTCATACTAGTCTTCCAGACAAAGCAGAAACATAGACTGATCCATTAATTTACAGACTTGAAACAGGAGTTAAACTATTTTATTAGCAAAGCTGAGTAACAAAGCACGACTATGTTGGTAGAATAAGCTCAGAAGTGAGACGATTTATTCTAGGCAAAGGGACAATTATATTAGAACTTGGTCCTTTACAATCTCATAACTTTCTTTACTAATGTACTTCTTTTTGTTTGATGCCTTCAAGAAAGTAGTGGGCAAGGATAAGATGTGAAATTTTACTACTAAATAAGAGTAAGCTGAGAAAGGATGTGCAGGCATGGCACCTAGTTCAGCCTATGGCATATTTCTGGGTCCAGCTCCGAGCTGTGTAGATTCGTACTTCACTTTATCAGTTTTGCACATACAAGCAATCTAAGGAACAAGAGGATCATCAGGGTTTGGGTCCGTTAGCAGTGAACATATAAACAGTAAAACCTGCAGGTAGATTCAGTTTCAAGATTCCTTGTTCTCTTATTTTTGTAAATTTCCTGTAGTGTCTGAATGAACTAGCAAGCTACTATATATATACCTTAGATATGGTGAGCACAGGACTTCACTGTTCTTTGAGAATGTCTAAGCAGATATTGCCCTCGCTGTTTACTTTTGGGTGGAAAACCTTGGTCTTGAAGGCAGCCTGAACACAATTTATTGTTGGAAAAATAAGATTAGGGTCAATTTATTGTTGGAAAAATAAGATTAGGATGGTTCTGTGTACATGTTTTAATTAAGTTGCACAATGAGATTACCTTGGTTGAGGAAAATTTGATGTGATAGAGGAGTTTGATTTTGTTTGCATTTTATACCTTGGGAGGCTTAAATGGATAATCAGGTGGCAAATGGATTGTCACAAGAAAAACACCACCAGCATAGGGGCTGTCATTTGGACCAATGATGGTTGCTTGCCAATGGAACATATGCTCAGCCACAGAGCCTGAATGTGAAGCCCAGGGGGTTAATTAGCTTACAAAGAAGGATGAGTTATGCCTAGGCTCAGGACTCTACCTGCACTGCATGAAGATGGGGGATCTCTCTGCAAGTCCTTCAGCTCCTTCAATATCCTTTCTGACGCCATTAAGAAAATTTCAAGAGGAAGAATCAAAACCTGAATGAAGGGAAATTACTCCTTGGACGATCTTCAAAGGAAAGATAGTGTGTTTAATGGAGGAATTGCAAGTGTCGGAAAAGAGGGGCCTGAAGGACTGAAGACCATCGGTTCTTTTCGTATTAATTCCAGAGAAAAAGTTAGCAAGAATCAAGAAACTTAGAAATGGAGAAAAACTGAGAGAGTGAGCCATATGATCGAATATTGACATTTTCTGTCCACTGAAGCTGAGTTATCATCACTCGATTTATTCATCTGTCTCAGTAATCTATGGAGTCAATGAGACCAAAGAGAATCATTTGTTTCCAAATTGGTTTAAACTCTATTATTCCAGAGAATTTACTCTTTCAATAGATAAATTTGATGCCTAAATAGAAAGTTGATCATGATGATAGTGATCACATTCAAATAAAAAGCATCATTTGACAGTAATAGACCTAGTAATTGCTGTGTATATTTCATGTTTTTGTCCTATCAAATCGTATAAAATACAAAAAAAATTGTTCTTAGCTACATTGACTTCTTTTTTGGTTGAGAAATTGAGAAAGCAAAGAAAGTGAGGGTCTAAGAGGCACCACAGAATCTAATTAACAAAATCATCCAAGAGAATATTAGATGCAATATTCATCCACGCATGAAAAGGATTACAGACATGACATTCTGGCTTCACTCTTCAAAGCCTCATTTCTTCTTACTCTTATTCCAGATGTCCCTGACAATCTTAAATACAATGGAAGACAAAAGTAGCAAGATCAAGTAGGGCAACAAATAATACTCAATCAGGTAAGTATATTTGTGGTTTTGAAATTAGTGATTAACTTCAAACAACAAATACATATATATATATATATATATATATATATATATAAGTTCCATTGAATGTAGTAGATCAGATTACATCACAAGATACAAGAGGAAACAATTTGGTTATTGTTACAGATGGGTTCTCCGAGTTCTAGTCAATAGATCACGAATATGTATAGTCTAAACCCAAAGAAACTGAAGGGACAGTGTGTGCTTGTTAACAAACACATAACGGGCCATAAATTTACAAATTCAGAATAGAATCCAGGAGAAAAAAAAAGAACATGTTTTGATGCTTATAAAAAGTTCCCTAGTCCTGTCAGTTCAGACTACTTACTGAAAGGAGATACTTTCTCAGGGTGAGAAGAGATAATATATATGGTGAGAGACTAACAGATTAGGTGGCTGGCACCCGTAACACTTCTTTGCAATATCACATTATTGAGCAGCCCTTTTGCGCTTTTTTCTTCTTTTTCTTCTTCTGCTTTGGCGGCTGGAGAACCACTTTGATGGCCGCATCAAAGACAGCTTTCACATTCTGGATTGCAAGCAGTAATTAACATAAATCTCTTGCAAGAATCACAATCAAATGGCTGAAGATAAATTAACCCAATCTTTCTGTTAAAATGGACAATACTTATGTACCTGCTGTGTCTTTGAACTGCATTCAATGTAAACGGATGCACCAATTAGCTTTCTCAATTCCTCCCCCTTTCAGCATAAAACAAAAAAAAAAGATTATCAAAATTAGGATCTTATAACCTCAACTAAAATGACACCCTGGTCATTAGCTACATATAGCAGCATGACAAGACAATGTGAATAACTCGGTAGAAATTATTACGATAAAAGGCAGATGTGAGTACCTGGGCAGTGGTAATGGGTACTGCACCAGGGTGATCCATGAAGAATTGCTTATCATCCAGAAGATCTACAGTTAGAATATTTAGCAGTGGTTAATCAATCATAGACTGACACTTTAAAGATAAATTTCACAGTTGTTCATGCCATATCTACTAGGAAAAATGTTCCAGAAGATATTTCCTGGAATATTTACTAAAATGATCAGGAAACAGTGGGATAAGGTCAAAAAGTAAAGGTTCAGAAATTGAGTGCTTCCATTAGCTTTAATAAAGATAAACTTCCATTTGGTAGCTGCTTCATTTGCTTTCCTTGTTATTCATCTGCCATGGGATTTTTTTTCCTCTTTTGAAACTTATAATGATCTTCTTTCCTCCATGATCAATGATTCATGCCATAGTGAAATTAACCATTTAACTAGCTCACGATAGAGTGATGAACTCATATGGAAGTATACCTAGGAATACAATTTCAACAAAGGAACGTGCAGTCGGCACAGTTTAGAAATTTTGGGGTTATTTTCTTTCATTCACATTTCTTCACATTCTTCCTCTTAGACAATGGACATTTAATTGGGTTCACATTCTACATCATCTCATAGGATTAGTGCACATCGATAACTTCCGTATAATTCCCGAAGATTTCCTTAAAACCAGTAAATAGTGGTCCCAAAATGAACAGCTTTCTTGAATAGTCGATGGAACTTTAGTTTCAATTTTGCTAGGTACTCCAGCTGGGCGGGGTAGGGATGGGGAGGAAAGAAGAGCATCTAGATTATTCCACAAGCTTCTAACATATCCAAAAGCTTTTTTTTTTTTTTTTTTTTATGACTTGCTAGGAGAAACAATTTACTGGAAAATAAATGCAACATATGGTAACAGGACCTATAAGTTCTGCTGGACTAAGCTAGCAAGTTTCCCAATCTTGTCCTGTTAAACATTCTTTTAAATACATTAGAAAACATACTAATTTGAGGCAAAGTCAGATTAGCCTTAACCACAACATATTATGCAGGAAAAAATGAAAATCATTGCATTAAGATTTGATGCAAAAGAACAGATAATCGATAACCTCAAAATAAAAATTGGAGTAGAATCTAACCAAGCTTAGTTCCAACAAGAATAATCGGGACACCAGGTGCATAATGCCTCAATTCAGGAATCCACTGAGAATTTGAAAGAGAGAATGTATAGCAGATCAAGTAATTAGAAAGCATCTCATAAAAAAAAATATGTGAAAAGTTTCTATAAAAAATAATAATCTCACTTTCTTTGCAACATTTTCGTAGCTCGCTTTGCTAATGAGAGAGAATGCCAACAGGAAGACATCTGCTCCGCGGTAGCTCAAAGGTCTTAATCTATTGTAATCTTCCTGGCCTGATTCATCATAGAACAACAAAATCAAAACTACAACAACAAACATTCTAAGACATGAATAAAGAAATATTATGGAATTGAAACTTACCAGCAGTATCCCACAATCCCAGATTAACAGTGTTCCCATCCACAACCACATTTGCACTAAAGTTGTCAAAAACAGTTGGCACATAATCCTGTTTCCAAAGACATTGCAGAGGATGTGGGCAAAATGTTATAATCACCCCCTCCAAAAACAATCTTAGAATAATCCTAAGAACGAGGAAACAACTAGACGATCATGAATACAAAGATAGCATCAATCAATTCTTTAAGGGGTAAGTTTTACCAAAAGGAGAAAATTCTAGCACAAGCATTTTTCTTATGCCAATGGAAGGACAAAAAAGAAACCCAACATCAAGGCCATCACCCAAGATTCAGTCATACAAAAACCTATTATGAAAAATCCCTAAATGGAATTTTCAACCAGAAATAGTTGCAGAAAAAGTCAAATTGACCACCAGAAACCAGCATACTTTCCGATTTGGTTGCCAAGAAAATAAAGGAAACAAAAAAGAACAGAACCCAAGAAAATCCAAGTCAAAAAAATTGTTTTCTTCTTTCTTCAGCACCAAGAAGAGTCAAATTTCTTCCGGTTTCCCTCATTTTCTTGGTGACCAAACAGAAACCCTAAGAAACAAAAAAGGGCCTCTTGTTTTCACTTACAGTAGGAAAAGTATTGCTGGTGTAGGAGATGAGCATGCAAGTCTTGCCGACGGCACCGTCACCGACGGTGACGCATTTGATGAACCTTGAAGCACTCATTTCGCGCCACGAGTAACCGGCAAATGTGAACTACGGTTAGAGATGTCCTTTTCCCCCCGGCTACTTCTTCGTTTGTTGCCCAATCTCCGAACAGTGGAAAAGCAACACAAAGTCTAGTTATAGTTGTTTTTCAAGTACGATAGGCTTTTTTACGTTGAGTTGGGAGAAACACGAAGTCGAACTAAGTAAACTGAACGACATTGTCCGAAGAAAAGCAAGAAATACAGAAGAACGGGGGGAATGGAAAGACAGCATTTGGACAGCTATAACAAGTAACCGCTGAAAACCGGGACCCACCTTTCACTTTCTCTTCTATTTTCCAATTTTCTTTTATTTTGGTTATCGTCCAATATATATTTTTTTTTCATTTTATTAAAAATGAAGATATTAGAAAACCAAAAGAAAATACACATTAAAAATGGATAGAAATTTTCATATAAATATAATAAAAATTAAAAAATAAATTTTATATTAAAATTATTTATATAAATTTTAATATAAAATTTTAAATTTTACATTACCTAAATATAAATTCTATATATAAATTATCAAGCTTATTTTTTATTATTATTGGTTTTTTAATTCATATATAAAACAATAAATAAGTTATAACTATAGAATTATTGATTAAATAGAAAACAAAGAAAATAAAAATATTGGAGTTCATTGATAATGTATGTACGTAACATGCTAATAATTTGTTTATAAAATTTAAAAGTTGTGTTTTCCATAGAAAAAATATTTTTTTATGTGAAAAAATGATAATGATTTATTTGTAATATTCTTGTGTGAAGGCCTAAATTCAAAATTTTATTGTGCTTATTATTTTTTTAAATGGATATATAAAACTCTTTAAACATTTTCAAATTAATCCAATATTTTAAGATCATTAGACTCAAAGGTGCTTAAGTTTCTTTTAGGAATTAAGCTGGACTTGGGGTTATATTTAAAAAATAATAATAATAATAATAATAATAATAATAGAAAGAATTTTATGGGATTTTTATGTGGTTAAAATTAAATTATACATAAAGGAATTTTTTAATTTTCAATTAATAAAAAAATATGTGAATGATGAAGTCTTTTTTAATGCCATGTACATTTCAATTAATAATTAATAAAAAATTTAATTATAAAACGACGCACCGATGTGATGGGAAAGTATATAATAAAACATAAAAAAAATACTAACAATAAAAATGTGGACAGCAAACTTAATTTGCATGTTGACAGTTTGTTTTTATTCTGAATTTCTAAGTAATTTAATTCCTTTTTTGATACCAAATTAAAGGTTTTGAAAACGTGGACCGACCGGTGACATAAAGATCATTAATTAGTGTATAAGCATGTACTATAATTCTATTCAATTTCAAATAGTCACAAAAATATTTATTAGTTGATTAAGAATATATAATTAACTATAAATATGTATAGTCTAAATTTTCAAAGCACATGCTATTGATACGAAGTGAAAGACCATTTTATATTATGAATGCATTGATGCAATTGCGAAATTCCAGAATTAATCAGTTTTCTTAAAAGAATATGCTTGCAATGATTGTGTTTTGTTGTAAAATCAAAATTAATATATCAATTTCCAAACTAAAATTTGTAAACATTGATCTCTTTGATCCTATGGTTTATAAAATAAACTAAAAACAAAAAAAAATAATAATAAAGTATCATTGAATCAAAACTTAAATTATCATCACAGTTTTTTTTTAAATATATATATAATGATTCTCTTAAATCAATATAAAATTAATTTATTTTTATTCACATAAATCAATCATGTAATAGGTCAAATTTCAAGTCCAATCAAAAATATTTAATATTTGTCCTATAATAATAAATTCTTAATTATTATTTTTTGATTGAAATGATAAAAAATATTAAATGAATTTAAAACTATATATTCTTGAAAACTATAAATATATTAAATATAATGATTAGGTTTTAGCTATATTAATTATACGTAAAATTATGAAAATGATATAATACAAAATATACCTTAATCCCTCCTCATATCAGTCTCCCTCTATGTATATAGTATCTTTCATCGACGCAGCCATGGAGTTGACTCCCAAGATCACAATTCCTTTCTTGACGAAGTTAAAAGGAAAATCAAAATAGAGAGAGAGAGAGAGAGAGAGAGAGAGAGAGAGAGAGAGAGAGAGAGAGAGTCATGGCTTTCAGGAGGAGTCTCTAGCTTCTAATACTGCAACAAAAATGGGACCTTTCTTTCCTTCATTTCCTGACCCATCAGCCAGCATCTATCGAAACCAGCTCTATAAATCGTTAATGGTAGTTGTTAAGTTGGTTAAACTAGGGTCCATTAATCATCTGCAACATGGATGAGCTTTTACATCATCAACCGCGACATCCCTACATAGCTGCAGAAGGGGGTTACCAAACGGTCCACACTTCTCTTCCCCCTCCTTCCGCTGCTCAATTAGTTATTATTTTTTTTTTCTTATTTATAGGAAAGCATAAAGGGAGGAAAAATTCGAGTTTTAAATTTAACTTTTTAAAAATAATAATAATCATAATTAGATTAAACTTAATTGGTTTTCATCGTTTAACAATTTATAACCAATCACCAAACACTTCGTCTAACCTCAATGTTATATGATTTTCCTAATAACACATAACCTAGTCACAACTTACCCTAGCTAGCTACTTGTGTTTTTGCTGCCCGACCGGGTGTTGTTCTTGTTATGATCTTTTATGGTTCCAAATTTTCTAAACATGGAATTAGGCCAACTAACAGTATACAATAAAAGAAAGATTAAATTTCTCAAAGCAAGCACATGGCCTGTTAGAACCACCAACTCCATGTGCATGGATAACCAACTTCCTACTACTCTTTGGTATCAATTTCAACATCATTGTCCCCTATTTGTGTAATCCTACCAATCACCCTTGATATCTATTTCATACAGATAATAATAATCACTCTTTTGTTCCTAGTATAGTTAGGCTTACGCACCTTAATCATGTTTACCCCTAATACCCCAAATTATTTCCTATGCTTAAATGACTGTCTAACTCTGCACATGGATTTAGGGTCCCATGCAAATCCTGTTAGATTAACATTTCGAGTTTTACGATGAACATGAACTTTCAAGTGAGAATTGTTATTTTCTATTTAATTTAAGTCGTCTTGTTCAACTTCAACTCAAAATTTTTTCGCTCATATTAAGATTTAAATACTCAAATAAGAGTTAATAGTCTAAAATACTAGTCAACCTAGTTATAACTAGATTTTTTATTTATTTTCTTATGGGAGGTTTGAAGCCCATTAATAAAGACAAAATTGGTAAATGAGTAAAATTGCATTTTCACTTTTTTTTTTCAAATTTTTTTATCATTTTAATAAAATTATCTATCTTTAATGGTTTTTTTTTTAAATTTCATCATAATCCATTTCACCGCAGATCCAAATTAACTCTTAGTCAAAAACCATATACAATAGAAAGTCTTATTAAATAAATATCTCTTTTGAACATATAATCGTGGTAAACCTCGCAAACAATTTAGTAAATCTATGTATAAATCATATTTGTATATCACTGTTTACTCCCTAAGTTTAATATACTTTACATAAATTCCTTTTCTCTTGTATACTTGTTGACTTTAGTATCAAAATATGCCTCGAAAATCAAATTCTAATGTCTCATTGACAGTTCTTTAAATTTAATAGATTTTAACTCAACCACTTATAAGTTGATCTATCCAAAATAGTCATCAGATATAATTTCAAAGAATGGTTTCTAGAATTATCAATCTTTGACATACTAGTATGATTTTCAAAGAAATGAATATCACTCAGAATTTATACCAGTTGTGTCTAGATACCTTCAGCTTGAAAACTTTAGGTTAAAGAGTTGTTGACCTCTGAAAACAAGGATTAGAAACTCAACTGTTCAAGCCCCTCTGAGCAGCCAACTCTGCAACCCACTTTGGAGATATGGAGTACTCAACCCGAAGGATTGTTTACATCAACAACTCAAGCATCTTCATCTGAATTAAGTCATGATTTCACATCGAATTTCTATCCAAGATTTTCTCAAATAGAGTTAGTTTTCTTTACTTCTTGCTTAACCACAATGCACCAATCCACATTGTAAACATTCAGCGCAAACCCGACTCCTCAGGCTTGAACCTACCAAAGAACTTTCACAAGTGTAAAACATTTTCTGTTGCTGTTACAGTTAAACACCATGCACTACAAGCTAACTCAAACAAGCAAATGACTGATATTCAAGGGGAGTTTAAAATCATAGTCACCCGATTCAACCCAAGTCATCATTCAGGCAACTGCAGAAGAATGGGAGTCGCACTTGGTTTTACCTTATACACAAACCTGAAAACTTCTCAACTTGAAGATCATTTTGAACTCTTTGGCTTTGACTTGGCAGATCTCTTAACTGGTTTGGGTTCATAATCAAGGCAATATTCGACAACATTCTTAAATACTAACAAGTTCATTTTCCCCCTTAACATGAATGAATGAACGATGAAATTGATTCTAGTATGATTAAAAATAATAAAAGATTTAAAAATATATCTTTTTTAACAAAATAATAATAAAAGAGGGGGTATAAACAGTGACGGAGCAAAAAAAAAAATTATCTAGCGAAAGTTTCGCTTAAATATATTAAATTATAGAAAATCTTCAACTAACTTTACATAATTTTATATTTTGAAAATAGTACACAATTGTTTCGTTATCAATGTTTTCAAATATATTTTTTTTTTCAAAGTACACACATAATTTATCATTTAACCAATAATTTTTCATTAAATTATGCAAATGAATCTTCAATATATTGATTATGAAAATAAGTCTTTAATATATTCATTGTTGAAAATGCATTATCTAATATAACAATAGCACCTGATAGAATCAATATTAGTGTTAATAATAAATAAACTAATGAATATCTTTATATTTTCTAATCTCAATCAATTTTATAATAAAATCGTTAATTCTTTTCAATATTAAAAATTCAATGTTAATAAATATAAAATTAAACTTCGTTTGTTAATTTTTCACCCAAAAAATAAAATAAAATTTGGTAAAAGATAAAAAGTTACTTATATAATGTAAATTAAAAATTTTGATTTTTTTTGGGGGGGCCAGTGGGGGAGGCCCCATGGGGCTCTGCCTTTGGGCATAAAGTAATTTAACCCAAAAAATTTGGTCTTCAGTGGGAAAATCCCACTGGACCTATCAGCCAAATTAAGCATTAGACTACAAACCTTGTAACAAGAAACCCAGAGATACCCAATATCATTTTTTTTTCTTTATTTTGACTTTGAAAACAAATTCATTCCTTTGAAAAATTTGTAATTAAGTATTATTATAGGTACAAATTCACAAAATTAATTATAATCAATACAAAAATCTATGGTCTACTACATTGTAATGTGTAAAAAAGAATATACTACCATGTGAGTGAAAAATAATTATTCATTGGTCTTTCCTAAACTTAGGCCACGTTATGGAAATGTTGTGGCAAAATGCATATTTTACATGCACGAAAATATATTGGTGGCTAAGAGGATTCATAGTCGGTTGATCATTTCTGTTAATACCAAGTCCATTTGACTGATCTGTCTCTTCCCTCCTTTCATATTCAAAATCTTCCAAGAATAGCAAATTTTCTCAAGAAAAATCGGAATTCAGTAACATTCAAAGGTTAAAAATAGTAATCTGACATGACAAGAATCCGGAAGTTCATGCAAGGCCTTACATTCACCGTGTTTTTTTCCTATATCATTGTTTTTCCAAGTATTTGTCATTGGAGCTTCCCGGGCACCTCCCCTTTAAGGTAGAGGCTCCAAAGTTATTTCTGGTTTCTACAAAGGAAAGTTTCCTTTTGGTTCAAACAAAAAAAATAGGCATTTCTTTACTGAATAGCATGGCAGTATTAGACCGTATACTTTTGATAACCCTTTTGGCATTGCTGGTTACTTCCAGCATTGCACATGGCAAGAAGGATGATGACGATGATGATGATAATCAGGTTAAAGAAAAGTCAAATCAGGGCGTGACCTATGATGGAAGGTCTTTGATCATCCATGGCAAAAGAGAGCTTCTCTTTTCGGGCTCCATTCATTACCCTCGCGCCACCCCCGATGTATGAATTTTTGTATATATATTTTCTCATGTTGACTATTTTCTCAAGGACCTTTGGTTTGATGGATTCATGTCGATCTAATTCGTTGTGTTGAATTGGGTTCAGTCCTGGTCCGACCTCCTCATAAAAGCTAAAAATGGAGGTCTGAACGTGATTCAAACGTATGTTTTCTGGAACGTCCATGAGCCAGTTCAGGGCCAGTACAATTTCGAAGGAGAATATGACTTGGTGAAGTTCATCAAGATGATTGGGCAGCATAAAATGTATGCAACCCTCAGGGTTGGCCCGTTTATCCAGGCTGAATGGAACCATGGGTAAAGATTGAAATTTCTCATATTATTCCTGTTCTCATTGAATCCTCATTTCAATAACTTAGTTTTTCAATGTGAACTTCAGAGGACTACCATATTGGCTAAGAGAGGTCCCCGACATCACATTCCGTTCTGATAATGAACCATTCAAGGTAATCTGTCTTCTCCAATCTAATTATACAGTATTTCTATTCGGTGAAAGTTCTATACAAATGATTCAAAATTTAATTTGAGTAAAATTTTACCTTGTGCAGTACCACATGAAAAAGTTCGTTAGCATGATTGTTGACATGATGAAGGAGGAGAAGCTGTTTGCTTCACAAGGAGGCCCTATCGTTTTATCACAGGTTTGGTTGTTCATTCGTGATTTAGAGCTCTAACATGGAAACAGCATTTCCGATAATAGGAAGGAAAGATTGTATATATAACTCTCTTCAGATGTAGGAATTTTGTGCACTGGATTTGCTCATTTTCGATTGATATACTCTTCTTCTACTAAAACCTATATCAGTACTCTATCATTTTTTCCAAGTTTGATATCTTATAAACTTGGCAGATTGAGAATGAGTACAACACTATTCAACTAGCATTCAGAGAACGAGGAGACAGTTATGTTCAGTGGGCAGGAAAAATGGCCCTTGGTTTGGGCACCGGAGTCCCATGGATAATGTGCAAGCAAAGGGATGCCCCAGATCCAGTTGTAAGCAAAGTTTACTGATAAGTTCTTTGATTTCTTTGCTTTGAAGAGACCAAACATCATTTTGTATGAAATGAAAATGTCTTAATTTTGCATAACAAAGTTAAGTAGTAATATACACTTGATCTTTCAGATCAATGCATGCAATGGAAGACACTGCGGAGATACTTTCACAGGTCCAAATAAGCCCTACAAGCCTCATCTGTGGACTGAGAACTGGACAGCACAGTAAGTATGCTATCATGGAAGATGTTCATGCAAGAATTCGAGTAAGTTGTATAAATAGGCTAATGCTGTGGCTACTGTTTCAATGTGTTTTTAACAATTCAGGTATAGAGTATTCGGAGATCCACCATCTCAAAGATCAGCAGAAGATTTGGCATACTCGGTTGCTCGCTTCTTCTCCAAAAATGGAACTCTGGTCAACTACTACATGGTAGGAAGATAATTGGCTGTCTTCTCCAAGTTCAAATCTCATCTAAATGGCACTTTTTTTAGACATAACCATTGTTCTTTTCTGTGTTTGCAGTACTTTGGCGGCACCAATTTTGGCAGAACAAGCGCTGCTTTTACAACAACTCGCTACTACGACGAAGCCCCTCTTGATGAATATGGTAAGATTAAAATTATTATCATCTGATGATCTATGGATTGAAGTGCTCCACAGATCTAACTTCACTTGTTCTGAATATTGTAGGTTTGGAAAGGGACCCAAAATGGGGTCACCTCAAGGACGTTCACAAGGCTCTAAATTTGTGCAGGAGGGCTTTGTTTTGGGGGTCTCCCGTGGTCGAAAAGTTGGGTCCAGACCAAGAGGTAAGCATCAATGTAGCCTAATCGAGTGGATTTAGTCTGGGAAAATCGATATGGTTACTAAGAGTTAAGCTATGGTGCAATGCAGGCTCGAGTCTGGGAGCAACCTGGAACTCCATACTGTGCAGCTTTCTTGGCCAACAATGACACCAAGAATGCTCAAACAGTCCGTTTCAGGGGTCAGGAATATGGCCTACCGGCTCACTCCATCAGTATCCTCCCTGACTGCAAGACCGTGGTTTTCAACACTCACATGGTAAATTCCTGACGCTTTACAAGTCGGCGAGCGTTGTGTTCTCTTGCTTTCTTTATAACTTCTAAATCACTTGGATTATTTCACACAGATCACAGCACAACATAACTCGAGAAATTTTGTAAGATCAGCAATTGCAAACAAGAACATTAACTGGGAGATGTACACGGAAGTTGCGCCTACCCAACTTGGGTCTATAACCAAGCAACCCATGGAGCTTTATGAATTGACCAAAGATACATCGGACTACTCTTGGTACACAACTAAGTAAGATAAAACTTAAAACTCCTTGTGCAGAAACCAAATTATAGAATTCAGCCATTTCCGTTGACTTGTCTGTGAAATTCTTGCTGCAGAATTCAATTGGGTCGTCGCGACTTACCAATGAAAAAGAATATTTCCCCAGTTTTAAGGGTTGCAAGTCTTGGTCATGGACTCCATGCCTTTGTAAATGGCGAATACATAGGTAATTGCAGCATGCATACAGAGAGAATCAGACTTTGGTGCCCTTTGAAAACAAAGCAACAAATTCTCTTTGAGAACTTCTTTGCGTTGTTATATTAACTAATCTTGGTGTTCTGTTTCTTAGGAACTGCACATGGAAGCAAAGTTGAGAAGAGCTTTGTCTTCCAGAAACCTGCAAACTTCGTGGAAGGGACTAACTATATTACTCTCCTGGGGGTTTTAGTGGGGCTTCCAGTAAGGCTTTAGCAATTATAGCAACTGAAAGCAGGCTTGACTGAGATTTAGAACAGCTAATGATGAGATTTTCTCCATTAATTCAGGATAGCGGAGCTTACATGGAGCATAGATTTGCTGGACCTCGTTCTATTAACATCCTGGGTTTGAACACTGGAACGCTTGACATATCATTAAATGGCTGGGGGCACCAGGTATCAGCAGTGAACCTTTAATTTCTATAGTAAGTTTCACACAATTAATAGTTGATGACGCCTATCACGATAAGCATCGATAAATATTGTTTTTTTTATTCGAAAATCACAAGAAGTCATGGAAATAGTCAAGAAACGCTATGTATATATCAACCCACAATATGAAAGTATTGTGCGTTGGATTTGCCCTTATTAATAATTGATGATGTCTAAGTAAACAGATTTGTTGCCTATTTTCAGGTTGGACTAGATGGAGAAAAGAAGCAATTATATACTGAGAAAGGCTCAAAGTCAGTAGAGTGGAGCAAACCTAAGGGAGAAGGACCACCTCTAACATGGTACAAGGTAACTCCAGGGAATTTTTCATGTTATGAAAGTTTGAAAAACTCTTTCTAGATGTATAATCGAGTAACTTTCAAGTCAAATTCGGCTAGTTCGCTAATAACTTGACTTTTATATCCTCTATGCCTGATACATGGTTTTCTTATTGCACAGGGATATTTCGATGCACCTGAAGGAGACAACCCAATTGCCATCCGGATGACTGGTATGGGGAAAGGTATGGTGTGGATCAATGGCAGAAGCATTGGCCGACATTGGATGTCTTACCTCTCTCCTCTCCTACAGCCTACTCAATCCGAGTAAGTAAATTAACCATAAGCACTCATGACTGAACTATAACTAGAAATTAAAAAATCTTCATCAGAAAATAATCAAACTTTTATTCTTTTTTTCTAATTCAGGTACCAAATCCCAAGATCTTACCTCAAGCCAACACAGAATTTAATTGTTATACTCGAGGAAGAGAAAGGTGATCCTAAAGATGTTGAGATTATGTTAGCTGACAGAGATACAATCTGCAGTTTTGTAACCGAATATCACCCACCATCTGTGAGGTTATTTGAAAGCAAAGGAGGTCAGCTTCGTGCCAAGGTGAATGATTTGAAACCAAAGGCAGAACTTACATGTCCGAACCATAAACAAATCGTTGCCGTTGAGTTTGCCAGCTTTGGTGATCCTTTCGGTGCCTGTGGAAGCTACACTGTTGGGAATTGCTCGTCTCCCGCATCCAAGGAAGTTGTTGAGAAGGTAAGTCCAGTTTCCTACATGACTGCTACCAGTACCAGTTGAGTATTTCTTACATTACATAACATTTGACTGTGTTGTGTTTGAACAGTTTTGCTTGGGAAAAAGCACCTGCAGAATTCCATTGGACACGGTGCATTTCGACAATCAAAATGATGCATGTCCAGATATGAAGAAGGCTTTGGCCGTCCAAGTGAAGTGTGCTTATAAACCCTAGTCACGGGCTTGAAATAAGGTTGATAATTTGTTGAGCTTGCACTCCTTTTCTACCTAGAGACAAGCACAAGAGTGCTTCAGCAAATCAAAACCAGTATTTCAACTTTCTTTGTATTTTTGAATCATAAATTTGCAACGGGATGATAGTGCAATTTCCAGTGGAAAAATAATTTACAATCTTCGAGCATTTCATTTTTTTTTTTCTTATTGCTTCCCGAACTGCAAACTCAATAGGAAGAGATGGTTCAGTGGCATCCTGAATGTGAAGGCTGTGAATAACCCAAGCAAATATCTTGGATTTGAAAGTGGTAAAATGGAATCCAAGAGAGAATTCTTCCAACCACTCCTTGAAAAGATCCAGGACAAATTTGCAAGCTGGAAATCTATGTGCTTGTGAAGACTAACCCTAATCAAGTCAACCTTGAGTTTCCTACCCATTTACACCTGTTCTTGCTTCAAGGTTCTAGTGTTTATCTGCAACAAAGATTGATCAAATGGCAAGGAACTTTTGGTGGGGGGCCCCATGGATTCAAAAAGCGGCAGTGTAGCGGTGTAGTGGTTGCTATTTCCCGGTGACGCCACCCTTCCCCACCGTTTTTCAAGGAAAAACGGGTGAGAATATGAATCTCAACAGTAGCGGCGTATGGCGACCGCTAAAAATGGCGTTACAGTGCTCCACTATTGCCGCTATTCTGTTTCTCAAGATCAAACTAAGAATTGAATAAAAAAAATACTAAATTGAACTGAAATAATTGAAATTTATTAAACCCAAGTGGAGACATAAACTAAGTTGACGAAGAGGGGGCTCTCGGCTGCCGACGAAGACTATTCGATTTAGACTGGGCGACGGAGCTGGTGCTAATTAATCGGCAAGTTTGATTGAAATCCTACTCTAAGAGGGCGGAAGTGTCAAGGAGAGAGTGCATTGAAGGTTAAGTTTGAGAGAATTAACTGTGGGTTTTGGCATACAGAGAAGACGAGAAATGGTGAAGCTTGTTGATGAAGTTTGGCTCCATGGAAAGTCGCGAAGATAAAAATAATAATAATAATAAATAAAAGAATGGAACTTTGGAATTTCAACTCAAATTTGTATTTTATTTAATTTAAAACTATTTACTATTAATTATTATTATAAAATAAAATAGAAGTGTTTAAGACCCAACAAATTGTGATAATTTATTTCTTTGCATAACAAAAACGGTTAACTATACATATTTTTAATTTGGTTTGTTAACCATACATATTACTATCTTTTTTATGGCGAGTTAGAGACTCACTTGGAGTAATTAATATATTGATTTTCTAATTACATTCACATAAATATTTTTTATTTCAATATTTGTTATTGTTAATTATCATGAATAATTTTATAAATAAAAATGGTTTATGATTATAATTTTAAAAAATTACAAATAATTTCTTCTTTAAATTAAATAAGGACATAAGATGCCACAAAATTTATTTAAAAATCATAAAATAAAAGCTTTTAAGATTATAAATATGTTTGTCATCATAAATGCAATGCAATCAAAATCGATGGGGGTGGCGATTTATATCTAATCCCAAGTCTATTGTTGCTTCAGCACTGGCTACAAAATGCTGCACGAATAAACTGTTTGAGGAAATCCAGAAAAAGCCAGGGGATTCTTGGATTTGGAGGAGCCTACTTGAAGGGATGTGTGCTTGAAGGGGTTGGATGTTCAGGTTTGGAATGGTGAACAAACAGTCATCAGTAATAGGAAACTTCTTTAGTCTAATATCAATAGAGAGAATAACAAGGGACAAGTTATGGTTAAATCAGTTATGGATCATGTGCAACGAACATGGCATCCTTTGTTTACAACTGTTCTTGTTGATGAAAAAGTATCTCATGAACTGCAGAGGAAAACTTTCTCTTGCTTGGGAGGAGAGGATAGAGTTGTCTGGAAACACACGTTTAATGGGGAGTTTACTGTTAAATCAGCTCATTGGCAAATGGTCTATGAAGAGCAAGATACCAGTATTAGCAGAAGGGAAATGAGATTATGGGAGAACCTTTGGTCCTTGAAAGTACCTTACGAGTTAATTATTTTTCGGAAAATCTGCAATAGGTGTATCCCAGTTTGTAGCGAACTAAGGAAACGTGACATTGTGTCAACAGCTGAATGCCTGTTTTGTCGAGAGGAAGAAGAAACCATTGACCATCTGTTCATCGGTTTGCTAGTGACTTCACCATCAGAGTGGACAGAGTAGAACCGAACGGCATAAGTGAATGGATCAAGATGTGGTTAAGAGTGAAAGACATTCACTCGTCAGAAGCTTTTCTTTTTTACAATCTGTTCATAAGCATTATTTGGGCTATCTGGACTCATAGAAATGATTGTATCTTCAATAAAGGCACTCCTGATCCTTTTGAGAGTGCTCTTCTTGCATGAAGCTCAGCTATCTGGTTTGTGGGAGGCTGACAGTTTTGGTACCAAGGATCTGAAAGCAAACCCTATCATTACCAGTACCTCTCGGAGAAGGCAAATGGATCCACCAAAGCGGATTCTGGATGAAAACACTTGGTTCATCTATCTGGGAGTCCATAAACTCCCTTCAAACAACTAGTTTGGAACAAGTGCTTTGATCAGACATTCTTCAGGGCTAACATCTTTTTTTTGCAGGAGCATGGAAGTTCCAACAAAACTCATGGCAAAAGTTCTGCTGTTACGACAAGTCCTGTTCTTACTTAAAAGACTACAGGGCAGCCAATGTGGTCTGCAATGAGAATGGCTACAAATAGAGCAACCTTATTCTTGACAGAAACAAATTGCGCTGGAGTCTTCAATAGGCTTTGCATGACATTTAAACACCTTGCTACAAATTGCATTAAGTGTGTTTTCACGAGTCAATGGCACCCACTTGCAGGTGAAATCTCCAAATTGGCAAGGACAGCAGCTTATCACAGAACATCCTTCTGGCGGGAAGGGCCCAGCAGCTCATCTCCACCCAAAGCTCGTATAGGAGTAGCTGACTAATCCCTTCTTTTGTGTTTATTTTAATCTTTTGTCCATGTACCAAAAAGAATATATCTTCCATTTAAGCAAAGAAAACAGGGAAAAAAAAAGGATAACCATTTGCATTGGTTACTTCCAAAATAGCAAAATTCTTCTTTTACTGCTACAGCTGAATCTGAAAAGCCATCAAAATCCATCTATGCAAATACCATGACTCTTCCCCCAACATTCATGACAGAACATGAGATTGATCTATAGCCAGAATTTTTGTAAAGTTTCTGCCCACGTTCAATATTAGTCAAACTTTCCCTTTTTTTTTTTTTTTCGGAAGAAGGTACAAGGAATAAAAAATTCGAACTTTAAACTTAATTTTTTTAAGAAAATGTAACCATCATTAGATCAAAACTTAAATTGTTCGGCTTTATACACATAGACAAATACCCTAGTAACTTATCTTTTTTCTATGCTTTAGAAATTGAATCATCTTCAATAATGTATAACAAGATATATATTAGTTTCTTAACTTTGTTAATGTAATTTAAAATTTTCAAATGACATGTATTAAATAATTTTTCTTAAATAAAATTTTCAATCTTTTTCCCTAATTTTACACAGAATGTACTATTTAGTCAATTAAGGTATTAGGTTCAAGGTTTTCCACATGAATAAAGCATGGCTACTAATCGTGAATGGAAAATGAATTAGTTTTTAAATAAACACAAATAAAACAAGATTATTTTGTAAAAGACATTCATGGATCTTCCCATAAATGATTACATAGCTAGAATGCGTTTGTTTTGAGTGTCGCAACAAAAATACTTGAAAACACAATGCCATAAAGCCCATAAATAACGGTTGCCTGATCTAAGTCCAGTACTCAGGGTAGTCGCTTGGGCTTACGACCCAGGCCAGGTTGATGGGTGCTCCTCTTTCACTTCATTTTCGTAGTTATAGCCGAAGGTAAATAATTTATTACTATTATTATTTAAACACAAAATGATCCTGTCGTGATTAATATTTCGTTATATACACAATTTAACAATTTATACTTCAATAAATATTTTTTTTCATAAATTCTATGTAAATCTAGTACTGTAGCAACCTTGAAGACATTTATTAATGTGAAACGTAAAGAACTTTTTTTCTAAGGAAATAAATATTGAAATAAAGAACGAACAACAGATATAAAGGCATAACAATTTCATCATTTATTCATTTTTCCTTCCACCATTTACGCCACATAAGTAAATATTATCTTACCAGCCAATAAATTGTCAAACAAAAAAAAATTCCTATTTATATACAAAGCTCTAGCAGCTGTAACAGTGCTTCACAAAATCCTCCTTTGCAAATTCGTTTGTGCTTGTGCTAGAGTCCCGATTAACCTGTTCAGTAGTTAAACAAAAAATGGAAAATCATTACCCAAGTACTCGCTACTGAGACATACAAGTTTGGAGGAAAAAGAAAATTCAGCTCAATCATCAACCCAGAATTTACATGGCTATGAAATTCAGATTCTGAACCAGATGGTCCACCATAAAAAGAGTTACGGACCTTGACAATGCCACTAGTATGGAAGAGCAGTAGAGGAGCGCCAGCCATTATTTGAGCAAAAATAATATTCCACTTCAAAACATCAAAAATAGTCGCAGGAGAGAAAATTGACCCAGATTGTGTTGTTCAAGAATATACAGAGGTTTGTTATCGTTAGTCTTGCCAACTCATGATAAATCGAAAGATCCTTGCCCTTCGCTGATTGCATATAGCAATTTCTTGTACATAATTTCCTGTTCAAACAGCAGCAGTTGTTGATCAGGAAAGAAAGAAGTATAAAAGGATAGTGGAGAACATGGTAAAAAGATGATCAAGAATTCAATCCAACTAGTGATACCTTGGTAGAATATGGAGGCAGCTTCAAGTAATTAGCACAGGTCATGACACTGGGCAAGTCATCATCTGCAGATTCTGAAGGTCCAGTTCCATTGGCAGCAGCAGCACTAGCGGAAGAAGGATGCTGCGCTCAGACAGATAAGCATTAGGACCAAGGACATGGCTGAATGAAATATTTACCATGATCCTAAAAATTAAAGTAACAATAATAATGATTGGACAGACCATAAACAGAAATTAAGTTGCTGCCTTAGGCATAATACACCATAGAGAGAATAACAGGATTATTTTAGAGAAAAATAAAATAAAAAGATGCTTTGGCCTAAATCATTACCCTACCCATAGCATTCAAAGTACAATTTGCTCTTTAGTAGTAATTTTTAAAACATCAGAACTGGTGCTAATAAATAAGAGTAGATCTCCGTATGCACTTTAAAATAAAAAATAAAAAACTGACATAAATAAACCCCATTCCACTTGACTTCCAAATCATCTTCAAAATTTTGAACTGCAGCAACTAATCAAAACACCTAACTTACAAGAGAAGAAACTTTGATAGAAACATTTTCAATCCAACAGCAGTTACCTTTCTAACGATGGTCAGCTTTGGATTCAGCACTGCCAGACCGCCAGGTGGAAGCCTGGGCGCACCAGTAACAAATTGACAAAAGGCCCGCTGCTGCTCAGGTGTAAATTCTCCCATGATTTCAAGTAACTATAAAATCACAAAACCAATTATACAGATCAAATAAGGATTAATCCAGTAGTTAGATTTCAAAATAGTTCAGTGAGAGTTTTAACTTTTAGGAAGGAAACATACATTAACAATTGCAGGGCTCTTAGCAGTGTATCCATGATCAAATTTTATGTAATCAGCAAGTGTCTCAGCCTGCATAATTAGAAGTTAAATTGTTATAATCACATTGGATAACCAGTTCTAATCAAAGAAGACAGCAATATTATGCATAATTAAAGTGTCACACTACCTCCCACAACTCTCTGCGACCACAGAGCAAATAATCCAACTCTTGGGGAGTAAATATTTGTAATGATGCAACATCAAAAACCTGCTTGTCATAAGGGATATATTAACATTGCAATGAATCCCAAAAACAGCTTCTTACATGAATTAATAAGATTATCCAAGCTGAACATTAACTCGTGGTCAATTGAGAAAAACTCAGAATTAGGAAAACAAATTGACCTGATTAAATCCAGCTCTAAAAGCCTCCATTTGCCGCATAATTCCAGTCTTGACAGTTGCATCAACCACCAAGGATATGTACTCCTCTAAGTTATTGATATCCACCTGATGTATTTAACAGAATATTAGAATAATATATTGACCAAAAGAGGTGAAAGACTAGAACAAGAGGTTGAAGACATACAGTTGCATCCCCCGGCTTCAGTATGTAGTCTGGATATCCTGGCAGCGTAAAATCCAAACAGAGAGCTTCTATCGGGGTCGTCCCACGGAAGCGTAAATCAGCAATCGCATCACTATTGTCGCCACCCATTGATTCTAAATATTGCTTTCGACCAACAAGGAGATGCAATTCTTGCAAAATTTTCCCAAACTCAGCATCAAATGACAGAATATCATGCAAATCAAGCTCCTGCAATGGATTAGAAAATACATCTTTAGCCGGGAAAGTAAAAGATCACTGTGGGAATAGTAGGAATTCTAGAGGTATGCAAATATGCAATCTGAGCTTAAAGAAGGTTAAGATGTTCCACAAGTTATGCCAGCCACACACACAAAGAGAGAGAGAGAGATGTTCCACAGGTTAAACAATACAATCAGCTTACTTGACCAAGCACAAGTTTATAAAATGATGTCGATAGAGGCAGGTCTAAAAGCCGTCCATCTTGAAGAGCTTTAGCCGTCACACGCCCAACCAGCCGGAAATATTCAATTACTTTAGAGAACTGGCTACCTTCGGAAGCATCAGCATTAGGTGGCCAAGGTCGAGGGAACAGCCCCAGAGGGGCTTCGACCATATCTCCCTCAATAGTAGCAGAACCAGCAGTTTTTTCATTTTTCTCTTCATTCCTATCAATTTCCATTGATGACTTATCCCATGTAGAATTCGACCTCCACATTCCAAGTCCAACCTTTTGCAAGTCATGACTTAAAAGTGTATAGAACTCTAAGGTCGGACCCAATCCAGTGCCAACTTCTCCAAAATATTCAACTTCAAGCACAGCTTTTTGGCTAGAATACATCTCCATTACTTTTGCAGCAGAATCCAAAATGCGGTTTCGGGAGACACGAACTTTTTGTCGCTGTAATCTCCCAACTCTCACCTCTCGTTCATTAGTCGATCCATGGCCATCAGCACCCTGTTGCTGCTGAAGACGATATAATGCACGAGACAAGCCAAATGCAGTTGAATAAAAGTACTGCCTTCGTGTCTCAAAAGGAAATAAAAAGGGGCATGCCTTTGTCAACTGGTAGCACCAGGATGGAAGGCTTCCACTGCAGAGAGCAAGGGCATCCTGTATTTGCCGAGCCAATTTTGGAGTGAGCTTACCATTAATGAATTCCTCACAAGGCACTCTAGAACTAGTGGTACACAACTCATCTGTATTTAAAATTTTTCCCTCGGCAAAATTGTCAGAAACTATCTGCACTCTCAAACGAGGTGCAAGCTGATTTAAACCCTCTAACACACGCAACAGTGCCAATATAGTATAAGTAGGATTAGATCTTTCTAGATCACAAGGAAGTTCCCCTTGCAAGATGCTATCTAAAAGCGACATTCTATGAGTTTGGGGATCACAGCTGGAGTTGGAAGAACCAGATTTAGCAGATTTAGATGCTGTAGCAGAACCTGACCCCCCTACAGATGTTTGATCAGCTTGGCTGTCTGCCCTCTGATATGTTATTGTGTAGATATCACTCCAGAGCCTGCTTCCATCACTAGATATAAAATCACTACCAGCATATCTCTCATCATCATCTTCATCTAACACAAGCTGTCTCTGAATGGCCTGATAGATGGTCAACTGCCTGTTGAGCTGCTTACCACCAGCGGTAAATATCAACTTTGGAGGCTCATTAGAACTGCCAAACTGAAGTCGTCCTTGTCGATCTCTACCACCCCTAATACCTCTACCATTGGCAGATCCAAGCCCAGCCATGGCAGCAGCCGCAAATGACATTGCACCCCTTGAGCCATAACCACTCCTAAAATCAGCAGAGTCAGAACCCCTAACAGCAGCAGCTCTACTGCTAGATCCTGAAGCTGCATTAGTTTGGCTATCACTTGCAGCAGGGGCAGGCGTGCCATCTTCAGCTGAATCACCCAATTTAACATCATGCACTTTGTCTGGCATGCAAACAGGAAGCGAATCATCTCCGAGCACCTGGAAAAGAACAACGGTTCCAACAAGCAACAGTGATATTAAATGAAGTTTATGAACAAAAAGGGCCTTTGAATTTATATAGGCACAAGATCACTTACATCTTCATGATCATCATCTTCATCATCAGAAATATCATCATCTTCAATCACCAAAGCATCATCAATCTCCCCAGGAGACATATCCAAATCTTCATCCTACCAAAAAAAGGGACAAAATAGCATAATCAAACAAGAAACAGAAATAACAGGCACAGTTTCATCATGCAAACAACAGAGAAGGAAAGCAGAAGCTAAAATAGGGAGTCTAATATTGTACAGGGAGACCTTATTAACAAATGATCATAGATTTAAACTAACTTCAGCACGTGAGCTTATACAATAAAAATATCTAAGGATCAAAGGCATACCTCAGAACTAGAGTCACCATTTACAGATTTCATTGTAGCATCTTTATCCAGAGCAGCTCTTCTATGAGCAGCATTTCTTGTTTGAGGTCCTCTTGACTCCTCTTGAGCAGGCTTCAAAACAGCCTTACCTTTGCCCTTTGACGAACTTGTACTTTTCTCCTGTGATTGTTCCTTTCGGGCCACATCTCCTATATTAACAGATGATCTGGACCTTGAAGAATGACGACGTGTGGTCGAAGCAGGAGTTGAGGTAGATGGAGAAGAAGCAGCTGCCCCACTAGGTGTAGTCCCAGAGTCCGAATTTCCTACAGATACAGAGGGCTTCTGAGCAGCGTCACTTCGTTGAACTCGTGGCCAAAGAAATTCTTCAACAGCTGCTAGACTTGCTAATGGATCAATCAACACAACATTTGAAGAATAATCACGAAGAGACTTCTCTCCTTGCGCTCGACAAAGTCGCAACTTAAAAGGCTGAGATAATGCACTTAGTCCAGAAGAAAGACGTGCACTCCCACCAGATGACCTAGACGAATTGCTAAGGACTACAGGGAAACGCTCAAGTGATGATAAAGCATTTTGAAGCTTCTGAACCAAGACAGTCATAACAGCAATACTTCCTTCATCCACACTTGAAGGAAGTGCAACACTGATAAATAATTTGAATCTTTTAAGGGCTTGGTGACGAAGCTTAGGCAGGTTTACGTCTAAAATTCTCTCCTTGGAGAAGTACCCGCAAGAAAAATAGTTTAACAAGGCTGCAACAACACCACTACCAATAAACTCAAAAGTGGATACACCATCCCCCTTGCTTAGTTCTGCTAGCATCTCACAAATCACCCCAATCAAACACTCTTCCTTGCTAGCAGAAAAATCAGCCAATCGAGACCCTGAAGCTTTAGATTTTCCTTTTGCCTTAGTCTTTTGATCATCAACACCCGCATTTAATTTCACACAAAGATTTTTTAAGCGTAAAAGATCATCTGTTACTCCAACTTCAACAGCCCCAGGATCGGAGGGGAAATACTTATCTTTAAATGCTTTAGCACATGAACTTACTGCAGTACGAAGATTAGAATGGGCTGTAGGAATTTCGACTGAACTTGGAAGTGGGCCAATATTTACAGATGCTGGATTCTTGGACTCCTCCACTGAACTTCCTTCAGGATTTGAATTACTACTGCGTCGTCTGTAACGCCTGGAACGTAATGAAATTCCAGATACAGAGTCATTATCCTTTTCAACGGTAGATGCTCGAGCAGGAGTGCTATTCTGATTACCAATTAATACAAGCTGGTCCACAGCATGAACCACACCCTCTCTGACAAATATTTTGGAGAAGGTTCCAGGAAGCTTTTCCATGAGGATCTCAGCAATTTGGAGGGAAGGAACCAAGACGAGTGGATCTTTCCACGCTAAAACACCAGCCAAGAAGCTACAAGATCAAACAACATGGTAAGTTTCAATAACTAACCATTGCATGAATATAGAAGCTGCTCTGTTTTACCTAAGGCAGATACCTTGATATGTTTGTCACACTCAATAGATTCTGGATCATCTCTGGACTGCTGAAGTACATCAGTTTTCCAATAACTGAGAGACATTTGTGGCGAACAGGGCTATTGACGCTGGAACCGTAAATCTGCTCGAAGAAAATATAGGAGTTCATAAGTACCAACAAAAAAAAAGAAAACCAAAGATCTACCATCTGCAAAGAAAACTTACCTGTATGAGAACAGGAAGGAGATCCATTCCAAACTGCTGAAGAAGTTCAGGTTGATCATTCAACAATTTCTCTCGGGCTGAAACCTCAGAAGCATTTCCACTGGTGTCTTCTTGCTTCCCAGAGCTGCTAGCAGAAGGCTTCTTCACAATAGATCCTTTCACAAATATATTAAGGCTGGCAGGGAGGGAGATGGCTCCTTGTGGCAATGGAGGAAGAAGCTCATTTGCTAGATTGACAATCTCAAAAATCTACAATATAAGATAAGAATTACAAGATTACCGACAAATAGGGGTAATATGCATAAGCATTACTATGTACATAATAAATAAAATAAAGTGCAAGAAATAAACAGAAATATTTAAAACAAGCAACTTTTAAACAGAAGAAAAAGCACTGACAAGCAAAGTTTACATGACTTATTCTAAAACTAGGAGTTGATACTTTGTGTTTCAAGGGTTATGCCATTTTCCTCAGTATTCCTTGTATTTTTTTGGTAAGTGAGGTTGTAAGGATTGAAACTTGATCACTGGAACTAAAAGCCCAGCACTGCTTGTATTAATATATCATTGCATACATCATACATATCACTTTACACAGACATCTATAAACAACAAGCAATGACAACTACCATTTCTTCCACTTGAATTAAAAGTCTTACCTGCTCTGCTGGTCTGCTTAACGCTGGCGGAACAGATGAGTTTGCAGAAACGCCAGAACCTGACAGTATATCTTTAAGTATGCCACTGATCCCAAGCAGAAGTAAAGTTTTCGCTCCCAGAGGAGACCCACTTGCACACGTTGAAAGTAGCCGAATTAATCCCTGAATTCAAAAACCCAAATGTCAAGATGTTGCACATAAAATGCATTGGCATATAGATAAACAAAACCACAACATCTATTCACCGTATATGTTGGTGTGCTCAAAGAAGCCTGTCCACCTCCAGAATTACTAGTAGAAATGAGAGATGCAGCTTGAGTAACCAATCCATGATTGCATAGCTCATCTAATTTATCTGGTGAAGATGCAAAGGCCTCAGCAATGCGAGTCAAACAAACAGAAGCATGCTCCAACACCTACAAACATTAAAAAATAAAAAATAAAAAAATAAAATTGAAGAAACACAATTTACAACAAACTAATCATCATTAATATGATGTTCAAGATACCTTTGAATCATGGTACTGCAAAAGATTTGTTAATAGAGGTACAGCTTCCATGACATAATCAGCTGCATCTGAAGGGAGTTTCTTGCACATATTTGCAGCAGTAGACAGTGCCACTCGCTAGAACATGGGATTAAATAGAAGAAACAAAACAATAAGAATCTAAATAGCAAGAAATTTCTATACTCCGTAAATCATTAATACTCAAGTTGATTACCTGAACCCCGGTGGAGAAGAAATCCAGGTATGAAAGCACTGCCATGAGAGCACCAGCTCGCAAACAGGCAGTTGGGTGTTCCTGAGATATCTTCTTCAAAGCTTGCAAAGACTGTTTCCAGCATTCCAACCAGAAAGAAAAGAATGAGGACTAGAGCAAATCTAAGACTTTGAACTTTCTAACTAAAGTCTATAGTTATGAACAATGTAGTATGACGTTTGGCATGAGTAAATCTCACAAAAATTAATTTTTAGGAACAGGCAAATTTACTTAACAGAGACTGTCAGGGAAAATGTTTAACCAACATTCTTAAATCGATCTCCATTCATACCAATTGGACTCAATTTCAAGTGCAATTACCAAGATGCACTCTAGCTTAGAAGTGAAATGCAAGATGCGATTGAATCAACTCAAGGAAGTTCACGTTTAATCACATATTCAATTACTATCATTTTCTAATAATTATTTCGATCTAACCAAAATAAAAACCAACCTGTTCAGCCAAGTCCATATACTCTATAGTGAGCAACCTAGCACAAAAACACGAAACCGCACCATAATGCACCACAGCAGCACACGTAGAAGGTAACACATCACACAAATGGGTAAGCGCCCTTGCAGCAAGAAGCATAATATCTGGATTACTCTCATGATTAAGCAATCCAACGAGCAGGGGAACAAACGAATCCACAGAAAAGGTGCTCAAGGATTCCTCAGTCCCAATTGAAAGCATATCGCACAGCTGCGTCAACGCTTCCACTTGCCTCCCTTCCTCCCCATCAGCACGCAATCCAGACAGAATCTTCTTCAACCTCCCGCTCTGATGAGATGAAGACGCAGAACCCATAGCCGACGAGGGAAGCAAATCATCAAGCCCGGCACCAAGTTTCCTCAACAAGCCTTGTAAGGCGCTGCTTGCTGACGTCAGATTCTGGTGCAAAATCCCTACACCGCCTTCGCTATCATTATCATCCTCATCGCCTCCAGAGGTATCCATATTTAACCCTAAGCTTCTCTCAGGATGATTAAAATTATTGTTGTTGTTATCTCTATTATCCCTATCTCTATCGCGAATCCTTAGATCAAGTTCCTTTTCTTTGCCTTTATCTGAAGTGAGGTTCGGACTGTCACTTGTGGTGTTTTGATTAGCTTTAGAGGAGCGCCGATCGCGGCGGGAACCGGAAGAAGATTCGGTTGTGGTCGGGTCCATTAAGGCAGCAGCAGCACGGGAACTGCGAAAACGAGTCGTCGTGGTGGTTGAGGCGGCGGCAGCAGAGGAGGAAGAAAGACGAGCGCGCTTGTGAGAACGAGTGGTGGGACCGGAGGGAGAAGATGCAGATGAAGGGGCAGCTGAGGAGGCCTCCGCCCGCTTCCGGCTCCGAGTTTCCATACAAAGGGGACCACCGCCCCTGATTATCGGACGGCCACCACGACAAGATCAGACGGCTCCTGATCCGATTAATCGCTGCATCTCAACACCTGATCAAAACCCTAGAAAATAGAAACAAAAGCTCACGCTTCGAGTAATAGTGAACCCCTAGAATTGATCGGCGAAACAACGCCTCTGTCTGGTTTAATCGAAATTGAAATTTGATGATTAATTCGAGGAAAAATGACGAGGGAGAAGGGTAGAGGTCGAGACAGAAACCTGAAACCCTAAAGTGAAGAAAGAATAAAGAAGAGGAGGAGGCCTTTTGGATTTTTTATTTTTTTATTATAAAATACATTGGTAAAGGTTGAAAAACGATTCTTTTTCTTTTTGTTGGTCTTTAGTAAAGAGTATAATGAAAAAGCAAAATAATAAAAAGAAAAAATAAATAATTTTTTAAGCAAAAATTAAAAATAAAAATATATATATATATTTAAGAGTGAGCTCCCATGGCGGTGAATTCTTCTCCCGCTTGGACCGTCTCTATCGGGCAATGGTTTATGCCCCTATGGGATGCCAATTCTTTTGACTGGCTCTAATATTTTTATTTATTATTTATTATTTATAAATTAAATTAAAAATTCATTATCCAACATGTCAAGCAATCTGTCAAATTAAAAAAGACCATACTCGGTGGGACCAAACAAGGAAAATAATGAACGTAATTCAACATTAATAATTAAATAAAGGTATTTTATTTTTTTATGACGCTCTAACTTAAATGTCATTTAAAGAATCATTTGTGTTACAAATGGTGCGTCGTAGTCAACAAAATTTATGCCAATTAGTATTTTACTTTGGATCAAGTACCACTCAAAATCTTAAATTGATTTTTATATATATCACGTTTATAGAAAAAAAATAATTAATTAATTAATTTAACATTAAATAATGTGAAATGATATTTCAGTTAGAGATGTCAAATTTTCATTTTTTTAATTTTTATTTTACTTTTAATTCATAAGAGGTTATCTATTATTCACATGAAGAAAATATCAATTGTTTAAAGGTTTTTGAACTCACAATTTTTAAAAATCTATTCAAAGCCTATATCACACGAACTAATGATCAATTGTAATTTTTTATTACAAAGACAAAAAGTTTTTATTGATTTTTTTAAATGTTAATAATCAAATATACTATTTAATTTTTTTTGTACAAAATAAATATTTAACTATTAACGTTTTATTACATGCCACAAGCAAGTAACTATTCACAAAATTGTTCATATCAACTACCATATAAGATGTCAAACAATAATAAATGTTATTTAATATATTTAAATTTAATTGTATAATTTTAAAAGATTATAAAATTTATTTATAATAAAATAAAAATTTATAAATTGGTGTATGATTAGGTACAAAGGTTTAAGATATATTTAATTTTTTTCAATTAATTATGGTGATAAAAAATAAAAATCAAGTAATTAAGGCTTATACAAATGCATTTAGTTGAAAAAGGGGGGGAAAAGGGATTTAATAAGTTTTGACTTGTTATTTACACTATAACAATTCACAATATGGGATAATTAACATGTAAAAAAAGAAGAAGGGATAATCAACATTAACACCAAGTAACTAATTATGACAAATAAATAAATAGTGTCAATAAGCAATTGAATTACTTGTTCAATATTTAGCAATTTGTTATAGAGGTTTGATAAACATGTTGTAACTAAATTGCATAAATAAAATTATTTGATTTATTAAGTAATTCAAACATTAGTTTATAATTTAAAAAAAAATAGTCTATTGTGTCGGGTAATGTGACATAATTTGTTAAGTCAATTAGCTAAATATGTCAAAGCCAAACTAAAGGATTAGATGATATGCATATTAAATTGATTTATTGAAAGTTAATAAATTAAAATAATTAAAACACTTAATATTTTTCAGCCGAATTAAATAATTACTATTTATGGATTGACACTAGATTAAGATTAAAAATGCCAAAATAAGTAAATTACAAAAGAATATTTATTATTATAATTAAAAAATTTTATTATTGTTAGAAATGTTATGATTTTATTTATTTATTTATTTACTAACATGCTGAACTTGTAAGTATCCCATAAGACAAATAATGTTAATTCATGGTATGATTCAGTCAATTGAATTGCTTATAGTAAAAGATAATGATATATAGCAATTAAGATTGAGGTTTACTTAAATGTAAAATTACAATGAAATTAGGGATTTGTTTGGTATGAATGATGAAAATGAAAAAAATATAAAAATTTTGTTAATTAAAAGCGTAAATTTTATAATCACTTTTCTATTTTATAATTTAACAATTAGATTAATATTTTCTATATTTTATGCTATCAATTATTCGTATCAAGCAAAGGCTTGGTCAATAGTTTAATGTACTAAACTTTTCTTTTTTTCCCTTTCAATTTTCTCATATAATTTTCTTGGTAACTTTGTCTACTACACAAGGCAAAAGGAGAAAATTGTGGACAACTATTAAAAAATTTATCTTTTCACAAATAATAATTGGACTTACTAATTTTAAAGATGGTATAGTAGGGCATCATGAAAATCATAAAATTTAAAAAGTTTTGACAAAAATTATAAATAAAATTTGTTGATGTTGGAAGAAAAGACAAGTTTTTTTTTTTTAATTGCAAAATTAAGTAAAGATTTTAAAAAATTGTGTCTTTGACTTTTCATTTAAAAGGACAAATGGTATAGAGTGAAAATTTTTAATTACAATAATAATAAATTAGATAATAATCCAAATTATTCTAGGCTTAAAAATTAAAAAAGATGTCTTTTTCACTTACTAAAATGTTTCCTTTTATATTGAAAAGCATTCCTTATGCATGAAATCCACATGTAGAGTATGTATTAAGTGAGTCGCTATTTGCAGAAATAAAAGCAGCTCCTCATTGGTTGGTTATGCATTCTTTAAGCATGCCTACCGCCTACGGTAAGTCGGGCATGTCTGTTATCCGCGCTTAGGCCACGTCTTACATTCTAAGGGAACATGTTCGGCTGTCCTTCTATTGAGGTGGATAAAAGATTCATCCGGGACTAGTCTTCCATTGGACTCTACAGCTAACAACATCGGTTTGTTATTTGGATTGTTTGGATGCTTTTATTTTATATATGGATTAAAGTTATATTGGATATTTTAAATTTTGACAAAAATTTAAAATTTTATTTTATTCTGCATTAATTAAATATAATATTTTTATATATTTTTAATATAAAAATAATTATGATAAAAATATATAAATTATTAAAAATAATACAATAAAGTCGGTTGATCGAGTATCTATCTTCGATTTTTAGCTTAATTGAGTAAGCAAAAATATAGAGATTGGGCTTTCTTCGTTGGTATGGGCCGACGTTGCAGGCATGGTAGATTTTAAAACCATTTTGCCTTACTGGTTAGGTTTATTTGTAGTAGTATTTGAATTTTTATTTTTTTATTTATTTTAAAATTTTTGAATCAATAAAGTTCACAAAATTTTTGATAAAAATAAAATATTATTTTATATCTGACATTTTTATACCATAATATACATACATAAATTCTTAAATCTATTATATTTGATAGAAGAGAAAAAAAAAGAAAGGTAAAAGACAGTATATATTTTTCATTTTTTTGTTTGATAGAAAGAATAAGAGGATTTACATTATTTTTAAAACAAAATTATAATTTTTATAATTTTTATTAGTTATAATTTTATGGTTGATTTAATAAGTATAAAATCATATAGGAAAATGAAATTAACATTGGAAACTTATCGTGGACGTCCGAATTCTGAACTCACCCCCCTTAAAATGAGCTGGATAACACGCAACCGCCGCTCTCAGGCTCCCAAAGTCCAATCCAAACAATATCTAATCCCTTTTCATTGGCTCAGCTTCCCTTCCGAAATCCCCAAAAAAAAAACCAAAAAAGAAAAAAATAAAATAAAAGCGTCTTTTCCTCTTCGCCTTACTATTCGACAGTTTTAACTAGTACATTCGACATTTCCTCACTCACGGGAAAGGCTAATAAAATCAGTTGATAGTTGTTATCTGAAGAAAGAGAGAGAGATTTCGATGGCGTTTCCGATAGTCGACACCGAGTACCTTAAGGAGATCGATAAAGCTCGTCGCGACCTTCGCGCTCTCATCGCCTTTAAGAACTGTGCTCCTATCATGCTTCGCTTAGCGTATTTCTTCTTCTTCTTCTTCTTCTTCTTCTTCTTCTTCCTTGTTTGATTCTATGAAAGATGCAATAAATATTATGAGAAAGAAATCGAATTCAGGACTAATAATTTAGAAAGAACAAACACTCCGGAAGGAAAATAGAAGCAAAGGAATATTTTATTATTTATTAGTTTTAATGATAAATTCTCCTTTTGAATTGTTTGATTTTCCATTTTCCTCTTTTTTTTCTCGAAGGTGGCACGACGCTGGGACGTACGACGTCAGCACTAAGACCGGTGGACCAAATGGCTCCATAAGGAATGAAGAAGAGTACACTCACGGCTCCAATAGCGGCTTGAAAATCGCTATTGATTTTTGTGGTCAGACTCTGATTCATTCTTTAAAAAAAAAAAAATTCTTAGCTCTTTAATCTAATTATTTAATCATCAAATTCGCGTAAATGTTTATCTAATGTGATATCTATCTCACAGCTACCACGAACAACATTAAATTCAGAGGTGCTTTAACTAATATTAAAAATTAACTAAGGATGTAGTCTTGCGAGCATTTCGAGATTGGAAAAATATAGATCGACTTGCTTCAACGTAATCTTAAGGAATATTATTCTATCTTGGCCGAGAAGTTTAAAAACAATTTTTCTACCTTTGCCATTTCTCTCTTTAACTCTACGTAAGGGAATCAATATTAAATAATGATTTTAACATATATGATTAAACGGACATGTGACATATTAAAATCAATTATTGAGTTTTTAGATTCCATTATCCTGGATATGATATGATAATGATTCTAACTTTAAAGAAATGAGAAATACAAGTAACATTGCTATGGCTTTAAGTTCATTCATGTTTTGATAGAGAGATTTCAGAATCTGCATTGCTGAAATAATTATTAATTTTTCACTCACTTGGGGGGGGGGGGGGGAGGGCTTGTTTTAAAGAATCTTATAAGGAGGAAGCAGGAGTGGCAAGCATGATTTTGAGTGATGTTGACATAGGTTTGAACAATAGAATCATTTGCTTCAAAATCTCACTTACGAGCATGACAGGATTGTTAAACAGGACTATGTCGGATCTGCACAAATTGCTCAGTAAAAGTTTAGCTCAGGGTAATGAATTTGTGTGCTTGTGTTGCAAAAATGGTACATATTATAGGCTCAAGGTGATTTAGGCGACCTTATTTTGATCTCACTATATAAGGTTGAGCTTGCGTGGCTTTATTCAACTTGAACCATTGAAGTTTGGGTGACACTTTGTTTGTTGCCTTGGTTGACAAAGAACCATCACTTTTATGATAAATTTCTATTGTCTAGTAGTCAGTTGTCTCCTTCACTAGGAGTTGGTGGTAGAAATATGTAAATGTTCGCAGCTCTTTGGTGCTAATTTTGTTCCAGCTCTGATCCGAGTCTGAATTCCTAACGAGTTTTTGAATATATATTAGTACAATTTTGTGTTTTTATGCATGTAAAATATCTTCATCTGTATTGTATGTTAGTTAATGTTAGAAAATACATCTCAAAACTAAACATGCTTTTATTTATTTATATTGACTAAAGAGTATTTTCTTTGACACATTTCAGAGGAAGTGAAGGCTAAACATCCCAAGATCACGTATGCTGACCTATACCAGGTGACTATGGAGTTATAGAGTTAGCATGCACTTTATTTGACATTTAATTGCATCATTGGAGAATCAAAAAGTATACAGTTTATTCTATTTGATTTTATAGAAAGGATTCTGAGATGAGAATATTAAAAGACAGACATGTAGCTTAAGAAATCACAATGATGTTGCTTGAGAAAGTTCTTAAGAAAAATTTCTCTAAATTCTTGCCTTTTAAAGGATTCATTACATGCTTCTCGTAACCAGACTTAAACAGAAACGGGCATTGTTTCTGTTCTGGTATGAGCACATTGGGGAAATAAAGAAACATTTACATGTTGATTAGATCCAAAAACTGAATCTAAAATCCTTGCTGGAGTTTGAGGCAAAGGTTTGTGGTTTATATTCCTCAGAGGAAGTTATATTGTTTATTTAAGGAATAGTGTAAATTTATAATTACGCTTATGTGGGTGGTTCAAGTTTAACATCAAATTTTCAACTGCTGCAATTTTACCAGCATATTTTTTATTTTGAAGTAAATTTACTATCATACTTTAAATTTTGAAGCAATTAAAGAATATTTCTTAGAAATTGTTTTACAATTTGAAAGCTAATTTGGAAAATGATATGACAGAAGATAAAACAACCATGAAGCTAAAATTCATTTTTTATTTATTTTCTTCTTTTACCGTGATATTTTCTCATAAATATAATGTCACATAATCCAAGTTTCTTTTTATTTTACTTTCTTATTTCATCACGACTTTTCTACTGCATATAATACTTCATACCTTTTCAAGTAGTCTTAGTATTCATGTTTTTCCTTTTCCAGATTTTCTTAAATTTGAAAACAGTTTCTAACATAATTTTTTACTGAATAGTCTTTAACTGCTCCAAAATTTGAAGTGTGATGGTAAATTTGCTTCAAAAGTCAAAAGTATAGTAGTAAAATTGCACAAGTTAATAGATTAATAATAAATTAATTTATACCTAACTAGAATCTCTCTATGTGTTGGAATTAATTCACTATAACTTAAAACTAATATTTAGCTAGGTTAAATGATTGGCCTAATAGATTTTTTTTATTAAAGATACTTGGACAGTTGGATGATGAGATAATTTCTGCTACTTAATAACAAAGAAGAAGCTACTAATTCTGAATGGAGTTAAAATGACCATCTGGTTAAATTTGTGATTTGAGAAAAATAGATAGAAACTTGGAAAAGCCCAAACCGCCTAAGAAATTACTTGAGAGGTGTCAAAGATTTTAAGAATGTTGTTGCACTTCAGAAGTAACTCTCTGTTTCTTAAGAGCACATCTTCATATGCCACACCATATAACGACTGCACTTAGATCAAAACCAAAGTTGTTGACTATTTGTTGGATGATGAATGACCCATAGTTGTATCGGTTTCATTTTTCAGCTTGCAGGAGTTGTTGCTGTTGAAGTCACTGGAGGTCCCACAATTGACTTTGTACCAGGAAGAAAGGTATGTTATAGTGGCTTTCTTGCGAATACAGCTTGTTTCCTGTTTAATTCATTCGGTCAAATATGTTCTGTTTAATAGGATTCAAACATTTGTCCCAAGGAAGGGCGACTCCCAGATGCAAAAAGAGGTAACAAAAATTTCTGAAGTCATTTATGAATCCAAAAATTTAATTTTCACACACTGGGAACTGTTAATTCTGGGTACTGGGCACTTTGAATATCTGTAAATTTTGATACTTAAACAATGTATCTAGTTATCTAGTCGTATTTTGCTACTTCAGCATTTTTTTTCTTATGTGTTTCTTCAAACTATATGGAAGAGATAGAGTTGAAGGCATTTGGAACGATGCCACTATAATCTAATGGCCAATATTTTGTGACCTCAGTGCTTCTTACGTTCTCTGATTCCTGCAGTTCTAATGAACTAAATATGAGCTTTTTAGAATGTATTATAACTGTAGTGTCCTCATTTCTCTGTCAGAAAAAGTCATGTATTCTAATCTCTTTTGTTGTCAGTTGGTCGGAGTAAAAATTCTCTTGAAGAATGGTTAATTTCAGAGGGAGCATAGGTTACTCTTAACAGATCAAAAGTTTATCCCTGTGCCACCTTTTATTTTGCTGTTGCAATTTGGATCTTGCTCTAAAAATTATGTAAGATCGGCAAATAAATGTCTGGATTGGGATTGTTGACTAGGCTTTAGATGTTGATCTCTTTCTTTCGGCGGTTTTAGATTCCACTAAGTGAAACAAGTTCGAAAGTTTGTGGTGTTGTTTTTCTGTCTAGAGCCAGGAATGGGACTATGGGACCATAGTTACTGAAAGTCCTCATAACAGCAGCAAGCTAGGCTATAGGAGCCTTTTCTGTGCTGGTCAGAAGAGGCTACATCTGAGCAGTATAATAGACAAGGAGAGATTGGTTTGGTACTTGGAAACCAAAATAGAATTAATTAATCCATTAGTTCAGCAAACCTTTTTGAATATCGTCTTCCACATGTTATCAGTTATATTCAAATGCATATATGCTATTATATTTCTATACTGTGAAGTTGTGTGCGCTAAATTTTGCATTATTATTATTATTTGTGTATCATCGTGATAGGTGCACCTCATCTGAGGGACATCTTTTATCGAATGGGTCTATCTGACAAGGATATTGTGGCATTATCTGGGGGCCACACTCTGGTACATTTTCTTACATGTTCTTGTCCATGCCTGATTTTGTTGCTTATAGATTCATGTTAGACTTTTTGTGTTGGCTTTGTTGTTACAGGGAAGGGCTCATCCAGAGAGATCTGGTTTTGATGGCCCTTGGACCAATGAACCACTGAAGTTCGATCACTCTTACTTCGTGTAAGATTAAAATCTCTGAGTGGCAAGCTATTATGTTTCCTTCTTACTTAGAAGTCATATGAAGCCATTTACTATTTTTGTGCCAGGGAGCTGCTAAAAGGTGAATCAGAAGGGCTGTTAAAGCTCCCAACAGACAAGGCTTTGTTGGATGACCCTGAGTTCCGCCGATATGTAGAGCTCTACGCAAAGGTAATACAAAACTGAGTGGCTGCCATTCGTCTTACCTGTACAAATTTTGTACAGATTTATATTCTGAAAAATGAAAATATATAAAAGTATACGAAGTCCATGAAAAAAAATTATATAGGCCCCAAAAATCAAATTTCCTTGCTAGAAGTCCATTTTGATTACATCTAATGCAATATCTAAAATATCCCCATCACCTCAAACTTTTTCCAAATGCACATTACTATACTAAATTACATAAACAACTTTCATTTTATGTTAGATTGCCTCTGTATTTAATACAATTTATGGTTTTTGGTAGACCTTGTTCTTGGTAGATCTTAATGTTGCTTTTACTATTTCTGTTTGGCCCACTTGTGCACTGGTAGAAGTGTCAGAATCTTACCTAGAGCATACATTGAAAACCTACTTGGAATAACTAGATTGAGTTTGAACCAATATTTGAGCAGGTAGTTATTTGTCTTCATCTAATGAATTCAACCTTTCTCCGAGTGGGTTTGTGCTGTATTTAAGACCTTACTAATCTGAAACTGGCCTGTGCTTTTAAACTAGTAAATTGTTGGGTCTATGTGATGTTTTTGTGTGATCCTAGTCTATTGTTAGCCTATTTTGTTCAAGCATTGGCCAATGCCGACCGCGCTATCAACGATGTTGCAGGAAGCATCTCTTTAGGTGATATAGACCAATCTTGGACTGAGACATTACGCAAATAAATATCTATCTTGCTATGATTCCAGTAGTAGTAAATATCTAACTCCTAGGTTGGTGCATGGTTAAATTGATTGAAGTTGTTGGTTGGCATTGGCAACTTGGCATCCTTCACTGCTCTTTATACTTTTTTTTCTTTAATTAAGCCATCATTACACCATTCTAATTCTTCCGAAATTCATCTTTTCATGTGATTTTTCTTAGAGTTTGGTCAATTTTTATACAACATGTATGTTTTTTTTATTTTATTTTATATTTTCTCTCTTGTTTCTGGCATTTGGCAGGACGATGATGCATTCTTCAGAGATTATGCAGAATCTCATAAGAAACTTTCGGAACTGGGGTTTGTTCCCAGTTCCTCTCACTCCAAGCTAATTGTAAAGGACAGCACCACTTTGGCACAGGGTGCTGTTGGGGTTGCAGTTACTGCTGCCGTGGTGATCCTAAGCTACCTTTACGAGGTCCGAAAAAGAATGAAGTGAAGCTAGACTCTGTCTTTCTAAAACAAAAACATGCATTATTCCCTTAACAACTAGCAGAACTTGGTCCGATTATCTGGGTAGCTAAGTAGTTGTTTTCTGACATGATATGCCCCACCTAAGGCCGTCTTCATTGCCATCTAGACGTATTAGCACTATTAGTAATCCTAGAGCTGCTATTGTTGGTAGTACTTTATTAGGATTCGCTTTCGATTCAAACAGAATTAATCTTGAACCGTAAAATAAATAAAAATAATTGTAATTAAAAAAACACATGGATAATGCTCCAAAATCCCCTTCTATTGTTGTTTGGTATGGTTAAGTTGGAAGTAGACTTAATAATTTGGGTTTATGATTTTTATTTGTGATACATAAAACAGGAAAAACTTGTATTGATACATCAAATGTAGAATTTTTTTTAGCTTTTATTAAATTTTAACTTATATTAATTTGATGTTATTTTGTAATAATGTGTGTACCATATTATCAAGCTTTGTTGGAAGTCGCTATATTTTCATGTCTTTTTTTGGTTAATAGTAGCTGTTTTCAGTGCTCTCATGGCATTCATTGCTGAGATTTCCATCCAACTCTAAACGACCCCCCTCGTTGAAGCACGCACCAATCAATTAAACAAGATTCCAACCAGGCCTTCCTTCTGCCCAATGGATAAAGATAATGCAACCAAAATACATGGAAATAAAGAAACGTTTGAGCTAAGGCGTTGGATTTGGACGTCTGAAGTTAAAGACGAGTCCCACTTGGTGTCGGGGAGAGGGGTGGGGAGCCGAAAGAGAAAGAGGTAGGTAAGTAACTTAAGGGTCTTCGGCCTCTTTAAGACAGCTATCCTTATTCCTCAAGTCTTGTTCAACACCTAAGCACATGACATCCACGTGTTGCTGTGCTAGCTGTCACCACAATTATTAACAATAGTAACTTAAACCTCACCCTCTTTTTAGGATCTTAGCACTCTCTCTCTCTCTCTCTGTTTAATATCTATATTATGTTAAATAATATTTATGTTTTATAAAATATATAAATTATCTTATTAAAATTTAGATTGATAATTAAATAAATTTTTAAAAATTATCAATTTTTATTATATTATATTGATATATATTATTATGTCCAGTTTTGAAATCCGGTCGAATTTATAATTTTGGACAGTCATGTGATTGAACAGGGGAAGGCTGGCTGGTTGGGAAAAAAAGACTTGGTTAAAAAGCCAACCTAACTGATTGCCAAACAGGTGAGATAAGGCTCCATCAATTAATGCGTGTAGGTATATGTTTAGCCATTACTTCTTAGAAGTAATTGCACATTGGTTTCTAATTTCTTTCACCTAGTATTTTTCATCATCCACTTCCACTTTCAATTTTATCTCCTTTCGTCGCCAATTTGATTTAAAATTTAATTTTATTGTTTGTTCAAAACTTGGAAGGCAAAAGAAAATAGGCTTTGATGGGATTTTGTTAAAGAAGATTAAAAAAAAAAAAATACTGGTGGGAGAAGAATAAAATCTTAAATGGTGCAACCCCCCATAGAGTTTCAACGTCAAAGTGAGGCCAGCTTTGGCCTGGGTGCAAGGACAGTCAGAAAGGTTAAAAAATGTTGTTGAAATACATATACAGATTTTATATAAGTGAACCTCTCCCTTTCCCTCAAATAAGATTGATTGATGATTCTAAAAAAGATGCAAAAATAATAAGAAAGTAACAGAAATTATAAATTAAAAAAAAATTAAAAATGTTTTATGTTTACCATATTAATATTACTTTTAAAATGATGCAAATATAAAAAACATACACAAATTATCCGATCTAACGCAAACAACTTATGCTCATGAAGTTATGATCCTCAGCTCTCTTACCAACCACTTGAATTTCATGATGAGAGAGAGGGGGGAAAGAGAAAGTCTAAAGTGTGGTGGTGGGTAACAAATATGCAAATTGGAAGGGAGAGATAGAAGATAACAACAACAGAAAAGGTGAAATGAATCAACCTTCCCGTCCCTAACCTTTTGCTGCCCTCTCTGCCCCTTTGTTGCCTAAACTTGCACCACAAGGTTGGGGGAAGTAGGAAAAAAAAAAAAAAAAAGGAAAAGTGGAAGGTGAACCAAAGCCCACATACAACCACAACCACACTCGTATATATCTTTTCCCATTCTCCCCTTCTCTTTCATCAACCAAGCCTTCTAGAAACCCTCTCTTCTCTCTCTCATGCATGATAGACTAGTATACCAATAGAATAAAGAATGGCAACTACCATCTCTATATAATGATTTATGCACAAGAATAGCCAATCCACTTGGACATTTCCTTCCCCTATCACCTCTACAAACTAACTAATAAAGCAAGATTTTTACATTTTTCCCATGACAAAACACTCACTATTCATATTCATATATTTCCATCTTTAACTTTGCTTCAAGATCATTTGATTTTTGTGTAAACCAAAACTACCCAACATTTAGCTATATAGCATTATCAGAGACCACTTCTTTATTAATAAGTAAAACATTCACAATTTAATCAAACAACAAATGCAATTCAGCTGCAAAATTAGGCTGCTGTTTGAGGAAACTGATATAAGGATGTTAGTTCCAACAACACAGTATTCTGGTATATGTTGTCTAGTGAGTTGGGGGAAAGATTATGAAAGCTAACTAAACTATTAATCTAAGTACTATAGGTTTTGACAATGGGCCAAAGGAAGAAAAATAAAAGAAATGGAGAGGGATAGCAGAGATCACACTTTGTCCTGCCCATACTTTAATACCTTACTTTACACCTACCTCAAGGTTACCTACAGTTAACTTATTATAAATGATTGATGCTAATGTTATCAAGAGAGATGCCACCAGCAACTCCCTCGGACCTGTCTCACCAACTTACATCTAGAAGCAAAATTAGGGTCACTGACTCGCTGCCCCCCCTCTCTCTCTCCTCCTTTCTCTGTTTGTAGGGTAATAGTCAAAAGGCTATAAAACCCCCATCTAAAGTTCTCTCAAAGGGCCGGCCTTATTGTTTCAGCAACACAAAAAACAAGGCTTCCATCCCATTTTCCACCCTCACTCCCACTTCTAAATTATATTTTTATATATATATATATATATATATATATATATATTATATCTTTACTATTTGAAAACAGCAATATAGCTGCTAGTATACTGCTACTTTCCGCGAGTTGTGAAAGTTTTCTCGTACTCTAATGGGAAGGTCTCCTTGCTGTGAGAAAGCTCATACAAACAAAGGTGCGTGGACCAAAGAAGAAGATGATCGCCTCATCGCTTACATCCGAGCCCATGGTGAAGGTTGCTGGCGCTCACTCCCTAAGGCTGCAGGCCTCCTGCGTTGTGGGAAAAGTTGTAGACTTCGCTGGATCAACTACTTGAGACCTGATCTTAAACGTGGCAACTTCACTGAAGAAGAAGATGAGCTCATAATCAAGCTGCATAGCCTTCTTGGTAACAAGTAAGCATCCATATTCAGCTTTGGTACTGTTTAGTATTTGAAAATATTGATTGATTTTGATGGTTTTTTTTTTTGGGGATTGTTTTCCAGGTGGTCTCTTATAGCTGGGAGGTTACCAGGAAGAACAGATAATGAGATAAAGAACTACTGGAACACACATATAAGAAGGAAGCTATTGAACAGAGGTATTGATCCTGCAACTCACAGGCCTCTCAATGAGTCAACTCAGGATGCAACAACAATATCTTTCAGTGGTGTTAAGGAAGAGAAAGAAAAGATTAATAACCCTAGTGGATTTGTCAACAAAGAAGAGAAGAAAATCCCAATTCAAGAAAGGTGCCCAGACTTGAATTTGGACCTCAGAATTAGCCCTCCTTACCATCAAACGCAGCCAGAGCCATTGAAAACAGGAGGGAGGACTCTTTGTTTTGGTTGCAGTTTGGGAGTGAAAAACAGCAAAGACTGCACTTGCAGCATCAGCACTGCTGGTAGCAGCAGTAGCAACAGCAACAGTGGTTATGATTTCTTAGGCTTGAAAACTGGCTTCTTGGATTACAGAAGTTTGGAAATGAAATAAGAGGGAATTTGGATTTTTAACTATCTATGTAGCTCAACAGAAATGGAGAGAAATGACAAGGAGAGATTGTTATTAGTTTTAAAATCCCTCTAGTTTTCTCTTCATCTCTAATTTGTATGATTATTATATCACCATATAATATATATTTATATATATATATGTAGTAATACAGGTGATCATTATTGGTGAATGTTTAGAGTTATAAGCTTTTTGTCCTCCATGTATAAATTTTTTAACTTTCAAAAGAATAAGGAAGTCCCTTTACAATTTTGTTTTTACCACTCTTTTCTAAGAAAAAGTTGAGCCTTTTCGTACCTCTGTGATCATTCATCAGATCTTCAAAAAAGTCATGCCTCTGGCTTAATCTGTTTTTGTTCTTGTTATTGTAGTGTTTACTAGTTCTCTTGATCTCCTGGTGTAGATATTAGAGAGAGAGAGAGAGAGAGGAAGATTGTTTTCTTATATTCTTTCAAATACAAATGATGACTCTTTTTCCAATTTTACAAACAAGAACAATAACAAATTTTTTTTAGGGTGTTCTCTAATTAGAAGAGATTGGATTTAAGATTGATTTCGTATAAAATAATCAAAATTTAACTTAACGAGAATGTTATGTCGCTTTAGAAAAAATTAAATTCAAAAATCGATTTTCCTTTATTCTTATACCTCAGTGTGAACAAAAAAAAGAAGTTATTCATATGCATGTACATAAGAAGGTCCTCTCTCATAGTCCTATCCTCTTCAAAAGATCTTCCAAAAGCACATATATTTCCCTCCTTTTTAGTATTTTCTTTGCAAACGATTCTGATATGCATGTTTATTCATGTGACAAGAACAGATTTTCTATCCTCTTTTTCCATTTCAGATTCCTTTTTTAATTTTAGGGTTTGTCTTCTTTCGAGAAAGGGGCTTGATTTTCATTTGGAAGCAATGGATAAGCTGTGAGAGGAGGAGAAATCAAGATGGGAGTGGTGGGTAACCTATCTCTTCCATTCTAATAAAAGCTCCCTTCACTATAATAAAAGGCGTGAAGAAACTAATAACTGTCCGTAGTACCATCTTTCTACCAACCTAACATTAATCATCTTGGCCATGAGTGATGAGCCCCAACCAACCAAACCATCTGATCTCCCAACTATGCTAGTCTGCCTGCCATGCCTTTGTTGCCCAAGTTCCTTCTTTCAATTCATATTCCATTTCAGCTCGCTTGTACGTTATACCATCAATCTATATGTTTGGAATTTATTGTTTTTCGGAGATTGGTTAATTACCCTATGAAATTTCACCCTTATACATCAATTTAAGAACAAACAAACAAACAAACTCGTGTAAGATTTATTTTGATTCTGCATGTACAACACTTCATAAGAGTTCAAAACATTTTAGTAGTACATTGGTTGAAAATCCAAATTATTTTATGTTACCAATGCTTGACAAAAGGTATTGTAAGCCGTCCAATGAAAAGGGGGGAAGATGAAGGTTTTGATGAGCTACAATAATGGCGGATGGCAAGCCAGGGATTAGAATATTATTCCAATTTTCATAGGTTGTGACGAAAGAGACAGAAAAAAAAAATGAGTGTCAACTTGATATCGAAAGTAGGAAAAATATAAAATTCATGTGATAGATGAAGTTGGAAGTTGGTAGAGAGAACATGGCCCGTTCATGAAGCTAGGAGGTTCCGATATTGACTTGTTTATGTAAAGGTAGCTAATCTCAGAATTTAAAAACAATATAAATCACCATAGTTGTTCTAGAAACAATGTTAGGTGAGACTCGAGAGTGATTAACTTTCTCTAATCAACTCACAACATCAATTCGAATCTTTTATATTATTTCACTCCAATGACTAAAAACAATATTACTAGTCAATGCTTATTGTATAAACAATTATATTTGTTAGTATTAAAGAAAATCGTAATTTTAAAATAAAAAATTTGTAACTGTTAAATTTTAAACAATTTCATCCTATAAAGAAATAAATATCGGATTTTTAATAATTATATTTAATATTTAATTTAATGATAAATTTTGTTTATTAAGTTTTATATGCATATATTAATTAGTTACTAAAGTTTTTAATCAATAGTAATCCTCTAGGATGAGCAATCTAGGGTTTATCCTCTCATCTTTAGCATGCTTGATGCATAATGTAACTCCTAAGTCTTTCACCAACTTATTTTATAAATTTTTCGAACACTATTTAGTACTTGAAATTTTTAATACTTTATTAGCCCTAATATACATTTGACAAAGTTAGACGTCAAAGTGGGAATCATTTTAAAATTTGAAATGGCAAATAGCAGCCAAGTTAATCCATGATCATATCATTAAAAATGGTTAACCTTAAGCTTTCACCCGTGCTTAAGCAAATTATGTACTTATCATCAAACAAATGTTTAACACGTGTGACATGCAAAACGTAATAATTTTAAAAAATAATCATTTTATTATAACTTACGTTGAAAATATAATAATAATAATAATAATATTATCTATTATGTTTTGTACCAACCAAATTAAATGTCAAAAAAAAAAAAAAAAACCCCATGACATGAAGAGCAAAGCCAAAAACAAGAAGATGAAGAAGAGCAAAATGGCACATGGGAGTTAGCTTGTTTGGAACAAAATCCAAAAAATCAATGGCCATTCACAAATAGAAAAGGGATTCACTTTTCCACAGTTCACCACTTTCTTTCTCACTCACTTTTTTTTTTTCTTTTTCAAAAGTGTTAGGTAGAAACATTAGAAGCTTCCATGGGATATTTTTATTTTCTCAACCCCTCCCATCCCCTTTTTCCTCACTTGATGTGAAAGAAAATTATTTAACAAGTCTCAAGTTATTAATAATTATAGCTGCTTTCTCCATCAATTAATAGGATAATAATTGTTCCATCTTAATTTTTTATACTTGAAAAACTTCCCCACCAACGTCACATGCAAATGACCCTTGAGGTGGGACCTTTGCTTTTCTTTGTCTTAACCAAATCACCCTCCTTCTTACTTTTAATAAGCAAAACCAATTCTCCTATTTTTCTATTTACTTCCATTTTTTATTATATTTTAAATTACATTAAAAGATATTTGTATTTTATAAATATTGCATTACTTTCTTTTTTTTTCCTAAACTTTTAAATTTGAAATATCATTACAATATATAAAGTTTTAAATATACATTGAAATCTTAGATTGAGATTGAGAATCTCATTATCATTTTTTTTATAACAAAGACACGAAAAAAAAAAAAAGAATGTAAAGTTTGATATTCGAATCCAAATTCATTAAAAATTACTTCTTAAAAATATTCTATAATATAATTCGGGTCCATTGTGATTATCATATTTCTTAACGTAACTTTTATATTAAAAATCTAATATTATTATATTATTATTAAAATCTTAAATTAGTTAGTTCATGAGAATAAATGCCTTTATTTTTATCATTCCCTTGCACATTACTAAGTTAGGTGATAAATCGGATCTAAGGAACTTAGATTGGATTAGTTAGCTTCTAAAATTTAAATGCAATCATTTTCATCCTTTTTTTTAACATTCAAGTGGACCAACTATGATTAAACAAATGCAACAAAATTATTCATGTTCTACACAAACTCAACAATAATAAGACTATAATTTAATTTTTTTGGTGGGCATTATGATATGGTAAGTACAATGTGGAATTATGAATGGAAGCAACAATGATTTTGGTACAAAAAAGATGGTAGCACTTCTAGTAAAAGCTAAGTGTGTCTTACAACTACATTATACTTTCAAAGGCAACATGTTGTTGAATTGAACTTATGAATTTCATCTTCTTTTCGTATCTATTTTCATTGTTCTTTGAATCTTTGTGCTTCCCAAGCATCCTCAAAACTTTTAAAATTAGCAATAAATATATTGATTAATATTTTAAACTTAAATACTTATTCAACTATAATTATAAAATCGAATCATCTTGTAACTCTATCTAATCTAATTTACAATTTTTTTATGTTTAATAATATACAATACTATTTTATTTAATTTTATTATGATAATATATGCATGTATCTAGGGAAAGAAATTTTATTTTGTGATTTATATTTATAATTATAAATAGGAAAAAAAAGGGGGAAATGGAATGGCAGGGTTTGTAATTAGAGAGAAAAGAAGGGAGGATTGGTAAGAGGTTGGAAAACGTTTGTGCCCCACACGGTACCAACTCTCTCTTTTGGGGCGGTAGTTGGACTTGCAAGCCGTCGGACGTATAGGCTCATGTGCGCCGCTGCGGCGTTGGGACCCATTCAGACACCATTGGTGGGCCCATATCCAACACCCTCCTTCCCTTTCTTATCCCCAGCCCCAGGCCCAGCTGCCCACCTCGTTTTATTTTCTGCTCTTTTTCTCCCCTCTCTATCTCTTTAATCATTTTAACTAAATTTATTATTACTATTTTTTTTAATATTCAAAAAAATTGTACTGAATATATTTATAAATTTAATGGGACTTTAATTAAATTTATTTATAAAAAATAAATTAATTGGACCCATAAAAATTATTTTTTTCATAATTTTTTTTTATAATTTAGACTTAATATCTAAATATATTATTAACTTTTTGCACAAAGTAAAAATATGTATAAACCCTAAGCCTTTCAAAATAATATAATTAAATTCAAATTCGTTATAAACTTTTACAGTAAAATAATAGGTGAGGGCTTATAAAACTTTAACCTCTTATTTATTTTATTTAATTGCGTTATTTTGAAAGGTTGGGAGTTTATTTATAGTAAAATAAAAGTTTCTAAACTTTTATAATAAAATTAAAGGTTAAAAGTTTATATATATTTTATATAAAAAATTGAGAGTATATTTAATAATTAAGCCTATAATTTATATATTTTTGCGTGTTTATGGATATTAGTATTATCTATTTTGAAAGATAGTTTTTTTTTTTACACATGTGAATATTAGTTGTAAAACAAAAGATAATCATTATTTCATAAATCTTGTCTAATTTTATTTCATTGTTTAAACTCAATATTTTTAACAAAATTTTAAAGTTCAATTGTTGTTGAGGTGTCTATTTGGAAATTAAAGATAGTTATCCAAAAAGAGATATTTTGATTAAAATGTCAACATAGACACTATACTATGACTATCAATTTTAAAATATTTAATTTGACCATTTCCCATAATGTATTATGAATTTCTACGGTTTTGCTATGATTATAAGAATGATGACTTTGATCTACATATTTACAAATTATGTATAACTTAGTATTTAGTTGCTGCCTTGTTCTAAGTCAATTAGATATATAATCAACAAGTTTCTTAAAATATTTTTCTTTGTAATTCCACCTTACTTTACCTAAAAATTCTATCCACTTGAGTTAGTAATTTGACACGAATAATTCAATTCTTATTCAGTTTTATGAAGGATAGAAAAATAATGTCAAAATTAAGTTTGACCTTGTAAGACTCAATTAATTTAATTCTAGTGTGTGTGTGTGTATATATATATATATATATATATATATATATATAAAATTATATTTTTTATTTGGTTAATTACATGTCACTTAAGATATGATATCTATAATTTACCTACAATAATATTATTAAAGTAAGTTTCAAGTCGTATACTTGATGACACGAGTTAAGGTATTAGATTGTCAAATGATATGTTTTTTTGAACTTCGTGTTTGATAATTATAATAAGATATATAATATAGAAAAATTACTTTTATTTGATAATCATAATAATTATATAATAATATTAATTTAAATTTAATAAGAAATAATCCAAATCATTAAAAAAATGAACCACAGCAAAACAAGTTTCTGGTTAGTAATATACTTAAATCTATAACTATATAAACAAATTAATTACATTTAAATTTATTACAATGCTCTTATTTCTTTATTTATTATGTGATTCGTTAGAACTTAATACATATATTTTTTTCTTAATGTTGTGAAATACTTTTGTTATATGTTGTTAGCAAGTAGATTTGTGCATGAATCGAGTTATTTAACAAATACACATTAAGATTTTCAAACCCAAATTTAACTTGAAACAACTCGATCAAAATTATTAACCCTGGATGTAAAAAATATTCATCTTAAACCAAATAAAAAGTTAAAAGAAAATACCAAAAGAGAGAAAAGTAATTAATGATGGTTTGGTAATTTGTATTCAGATCATATTTATATAGTGTAAAATATAAAAATTTTGTATTAAATTTTTTTATTAATATATTAAATATAAAATATTATTTTTAATTTTTTTTATATTCATATACAAGATTCTATCAACATTATTTTTATATCATTTTCATATTATCCCTTCATATTGCCAGCTAAATCGTTGCCCATGTTACATGAGGGCATGAGATAGCAAAACCCTAACTGGTAGGAAAGCAAACAGGGTTTGGTGAGATGGCCCCAAATAATTATCAGAGAGGATAAGCCTGAGAGAGAGAGAAATTAAAGACACATGAGAGTGTGTGGATGAGATGGATAGAGTTCAAACGGTTAGGTGGTAGTCGCCCATTGTGCGATGGTGACGGATCTCAAAGCAACACAGAGACTCCTCCTTCGGCAGTGTATGGGTCAACTATCTGCACGTCCTCTTCGTAGAACTTAGATTCGTCTTCTTATAATAAAAAGCTTTTTTTTTTTTTCCCGTTTTTCTTTCTTCTCTTGCATTAAATTTAATGGGGCCTTCCTCTCACTGAACTATGCCCCATGCTACTTTTCCACCTCGTTGTCCACGTAAATCTCCCCACCCGCCCAACATCTTCTAACATTATCTTCCCAAAACTATGCAAGAGAGAAGAGGGGATCTGTCCTGTATGGCTGTAATCTGGTTAGGCATAGCACTGCACACCTTAGATATTACCTTGGTCTCCATTCTATATGCTCAAGATTATGTCCATTCAAGTTTCGTTAGTATTTTTTTTTTTATACTTGAGGGTGAAAATTGAGGAAATATTTATACAACTTAAATATTATTTTTTTAATTTGAAGGTTATGAATTCAAATGAAAATAATATTTTTATTAATATAAAAAAAAACTGTATAAAATAATTATTTTCAGATCTCACAAAATGTGAGTTCTATATAAATTTATTTAAAATCGAATCCAAATTTTATAATATATTATAAATTTTTTTAAATCAATTAATAAAAAAATATTAACTTTTGGATAATAATCTAACGTTTGAAAACCTATAATAGTTCTAATTTTTAAGACAATCTTTGGGTATAATTGCCTTCTCTAAACATCTTCTTGCTAGCACATGAACGAGTATGGTAGGGCTGCTCACAACTAATAGGGTTGTAGAAAGGAGGGCAATCAATTAGCAAGTAGGTTAAGTTTCCCACATTTTCCACCCAAGATGGATTGGGATTCATGCCAGAATCGGTCATCTTCGGCACAAACTAAAGTTTGTTTGCAAGAGGATTATCACTATCCACTAGCTTGATGTTAGGTCTTTTTTGTATTAAAGACAAAAGCTTTTAACCGACCCAACCCTAATTCGTATATAGGCATCCCCGCAGCAAGGTCGGGAGAAGAAGAAAGACTAATTCCTTCTACGTACGATATAGCTAGTTGTGTAGGCCGAGCCCCAGCCCCAAGTCTATTAAAAAAAAGGCAATAAATCCCACAAACTTTACTACAAAAAGGACCACGCTTGATTTAGCGTTGATTTATGGTAAGAATAATTTTAAATATGTCATGATAATATAATATAAATAAATAAATAATTATTATTAAAATTTGATAAAAATTATATTATTAAGTTTAACTTTTATAACTTTTGTTTGGTGTTTAACAAATTTAAGAGATTAATTTAGTTCGAATTGTGAAAAAAGATTCGTTTTATGCTTGGAATCATTAGATTGGTTTTCCTTTGGCAGACAGATGAATTTGTGGTTTGCTGTTGATTTCATTTGTCATTATGGTGTGTTAGATTTTGCAAATCGAATTATTAGGGTTGTGCTGGATGGGATTAAAGTTAAGGACATTAACTCAGGGTTCCTGTTGTAAACTTCAACGTAACAGGGGAACGTGACAAGATCTAGCACCAGATTCTCATCCACTAAGGTTTTGAATTTGCAGTTGCACTAACCGAAATTGAGAAATTGCCCAATACCTTTTTCAGCCTTGCACGCATAATCCTTGCCATGGAAAAAAAATGTTGGTGGAAAATTATTAGTGACGTTTACATGTTCTATCAAATCAAGTACGAAATAATTTAATATTAATATTAAATTTATTTTAATTTAAAAGTTTAAATTTTAAAATTTAATTCGATTTTGATGAAATTTGATTAAAATTTAAATTTTATTCCATTAAAAAATTATTTATTATCAATTCGATAGATTTTATTTATTATTTTTAATCATTTATTAAGTGGATAAAATGATAAATTAATAATTAAATATATCCAACAACTTTTAAATTGGTTAATTAATGAAATATTGTGACATATTATCAAATTAAATTCGAATCTAAATAATTTTATTTTTATATTTGATTATTAAATTTTTTTTATAATAAAAAAATTTAAAAATATATATTAATTAAACTCACAAATTGATTGAATTAAACATTAAAATAATTAAATTTGATTCGATTTATTTTTGGAATAGTTCTAAATTAAAGATAAATTAATTAAATTAAAATAACTATCTAATGGAATCAAATAGCTTGGCTTGTACGCCCTCAATTTATACGTCAAATGATGTTTGCGGTCTTACAAGTGGAAACCAGAAATTCTGATGTTTCTGAATTTTGAAGCAGTGGTAGCCAACCACCTTATGACTTTGGGTCACAACGATGAACTTTCATTTGAATCTTGACAACACAGAAAACCATCTTTTTAAGCCTGAAAAAGTCTTGCATTCTTCGATTCTTTCTTTACCAACTGTTGTTGATAGCGCCAGGGCTACCAGGAAAGCCAACAAGTGCTTAACAGCTCGGGTGCAGCTAAGCTAATCCTTCTTCCATTTTCCGTTATTGGGCCTCAAGTGTAGCAGTTGTATACCTTAGTAGTCCAGCCACCATTCCAATGTCTAACTATCCGTGTGTACTTATTTATTTTTTTAATATTATGGGTTCGATTTAAATTTTTAAATTTATTTATGAATATTATAGTGAATATGTTCATAAATATCTGTCCATAAAAGATAAAAGCAGCTTCCATTCACGTGCAAAGACAAACCGAGGAGGAGCTGCAAATTGAACATATAATAGAGTCGAGAAGCCAGCCGAGAAGCTTCAAGCTCCCGACAATCATCTGTCTCTGCTAATGTGGGCACTGTGCACGACAGAAACTAACCTGCAAGAGTTGGCACTTTCTGGTCAATCACTCAATCTTTCCAAGAGAAAACAAAAAAAAAGGTGTGGACTTTGAAATTGAGGGCCCTAGAACCGAACTAACAAATGATATTCGTAGCTGATATGAGAGAAAAGGATGTCTTCCAAGAAAATGTTGTTTGAGTAATTGTCAAGTTTTTGCTAAGCAGAAGCGCGTGATCATGATCAATCAGTCTTCTGAACCAAATCTGACGTTTTGCTGGAAATTTCCAACTTCGGAATAAGACAGGCGAATGCGATCTGCCAGCCTTGGACTGTATTGCTTGGATTCTCCTCCAACTAGTACTAGATAACACCCAGAACTCAAAAGAGTAGGTTTGTGATAAAGTTGAAAATATTACTCAGAGAATGGAAATAGAAGAAGAAGTTGGTATTACTGTATTCGTAACAACGATCAGACGATATCAGCAAAAGCATGATGCTGAAAATACAGGTAAATTGTTAGCAAATTCAACATGTCCAACCAATTGACATAACTAAATAACGTTTCACGGGAGAACTGATGAAGGTCAAACTGAGGGGAGACTATGGAGATAGGAGAAATTGAACTAGGTTTCTTTAGGGGGGGCCTTCTTTGCTGCCTCTGCAACTGCTTTCTCTGCTTCAATCTCAGCAACAATGGCATCGATTTCAGCTTCTTCTAGTTGCCTCAGTCCATGTTCTTTTGTCATCACAGCAACTTCTATGTTCTTTCCTCCACTCTCAACAACCTAATTTTTTTTTTTTTTTAAGAAAGAAAGAAAAAAGAAATAGAAACATAAATCACATATTAAAATACGGACATAAATGTTCTAATCCCATGCTATAATCAAAATCGAAACAACAGAATTAATGCATTAATGAGATTATGCCAGACAATTTATTTTGCCTCAAGATTCTTGCAAACATGATAATTAACCATTAGAAACCCCTTATGAATTCACCATCGGCAGCGGACAAATTTTTTTTCCAAACTGCATAACAGATGCATGTGGACTGCAGAGCAATTGTGCATCAGTAACTAACACAACAATTATTGCCCCTAGATCGAAATAGTAGTTTAACTTCTACAAATGTTAACTTCTTCCTACATAAAGTAGCTCAAGTCAAAAGAACCGATTAGCCAAACAAGAATGTTGTCCCCATAACCAAGAACAGACAGTTATAACGCTATATAAGGCAGTCAATATGCACATAATCTAAAATACAAAACCCTGTTACTTAGGCATGACCAGATTATATTCTATACACAAACTACGCATATCCCTAATAAGTCCACAAAACCTTTATTCAAAAGGCAAGGTGTATCACTTAGAGAAAACTAGTTAGCTGAGTTAGTTTGAACAAAGGATTTGGCCTGGGGCTGAGAATTCAACAGATAATCCAATCTGAGATGCAGCTCATTCTCCATGGCACTTTAGTTTCCAAGGAAACTTAAAATGGAAAAATGGTATAGTTAAAGTTAAACAATGAAAAGGCGATGAAACCAAAACAAATGAAACATGAGACAAATGATGATCTCATGACAACTACAGCAAGAGACAGGTGAAAGCCCTCCATCTAACAGCAATAACATAATAAATTTAACCAAGCCATTGGGGTAAGTAACATCAAAATCATCAAATACAGTGTCAAAATGGAAAAATCGCACAATCTTTATTTTTTTTTTTAAAAAAAAGAAAAAAAATCTAACATATGTTTGATAAGAACTAAGAAGATTCAGTTTCACATCCTTTGCACTCATAATGAAGCAATTAAACACTAATGCTAGCAAGCAGCTTTGCTTAAAAGAGCATTTCGTATCTATAAATACCAACATGAAAAACCTGAAGCAAAGAGAACACACCATTCATTAGACGGGCAAATCCACTTAGAAAATAGTTCAAGTAGTCATATTTGGACTACTAAGTAAAACTAATAAGCCCAAGACAAACATGCACATGAGAAGTAAAACTTACTTCAAGCAAAGCGCGAATTGCTAGCTTTACTGTTTCTTGCCCAGAAGTTTCTTTATAATTTTTCTCCAGAAACTCCCTCATTGAATTAGAGTTTCTCCCAGTTGCATTCGCCTTCCAAGCAGAAAATGTTCCCGATGGATCAGTTTGGTAAAGAGAAGGGACACCAGTGTATGGATCAAAACCAACAATTAAGGTGGAAAGGCCAAATGGTCTCACGCCACCGCTTTGCGTATACTTCTGTTGTAGACCAGCAATGTATCGTGTGATATATTCGACAGTTACAGGATCCTCTACGGTGAGCCTATGACTCTGACATTCAATTCGAGCCCTATTAACCAAGACGCGAGCGTCTGCTTTTAAACCCGCACAAGCCAGAGCAATATGATCATCCAAAGACACGATCTTTCTAACAGTTCTGTATAAAAATAACAAATAAATTATAGTAAGCATATAAGTTTGAAAATCCCATCATTACAAGCGTTCAAGATTTAAAAAGTTACGATTTTTCTTCGAAGCTACGATAATTAGAGGATTTCAAAATTAATCTAATTAGACAAAAAAAAATCATGAAATGAACAAAAAGGAATATGTTTCTACAAATTAACATAAATTATTTTTAAAAAACGTAAATAACACATAAAAACCCTAATTTGAGAACATATGATCGCGTATAAAGGAAATTTGAACCTTGAGTCTTGGAGCTTGGCGGTGGACTTCTTCTCGACACCGAGGACGACGATATCGGTGCCGCGGACTCCGACGGCGGCGTTACCTTTACGGACGGCTTCCAGAGCGTACTCCACCTGGAATAAATGCCCATCAGGGGAGAACACTGTAATTGCACGATCATATCTCGCCATTTTCTATACAATAATTACGTCTTCTTTTTCAATTCTTTTCCCTTCTATTTCGTTCGTTACCTTCTCTGCAAAAAGGAAAACAAGAATTGCTGTCGAAGGATCTGGCTTTGATTTAGGATTGCTTTTGATTTGCGATCTGACGTTGGAAAGAGAGACCAACGTATTTGAGTGACACAACTTGGGGAACAAGCCAGGAGCCCAAGAACACACTGTGCTGCGGAAAGCATTCTAGCGACGCCGTTTTGATCTATTTGCCTTCTTTAAAAAAAAAATTACTTTTCTCTAATAATAATTATTTTTTTCTTTTTTATTTTTTATAAGAAAGATAAATTTAGAATACAGTGAACTCTTTAATTTTTACCGGTGAAATTAAAAGATTGTTAAATGTTCTATTTTTATATAATTCAGAAGAAGATTGGACTAGAAATAAATAATCTTGCTTTCTGAATAATTAGTGTGGCTTCCTTTTAGACCAAACAAATTATATATATAATAATTTATATTTATAAAATATAAAAATTTTAATATCAAAATTCATACACACATATAAAATTCAACTTTTTTTTAGAATATTTTTTGGTACAAAAGTACAATAACAAGTCATTTCTATATCCATCACATCAAATTGAAGCCAGTTTCCTAAGGCTGTTGAAGGATTATCATCTAACACTGTAAATCAAGACGGCCATCATAGGCCATGTTGGCTAAAAAATAATAATACGATAATTTGCTTCATTGTGGACATGCTTCAAAGAACAATTCCAATCAAGTTCCAGAGAGATTGACATTCATGAATGATCGAAAACAGAGGAAATTATCTTAACAATCTGGGCAAATGGCTTGACTCGTTACAATCACTACAAAAGAACAACGAAACAAAGTTATAAATACAATCGCCTTCTTTGAATTCTAAGCAACAGCTCAACCTTTGAAAAACTGCACTCCTAAAAGCATTTCTCTGTTCTTTCATTTCTTCGTCTAACTCAAATATTATTGCGTTTTACTTCTTTTTTTTGGTCTTCAATTCAGCGGCATTTACTTGTGCAGCAGCTTTTGCAAGAGCTGTGGGTTTGAGAACACTCTTCGGGTTGAGAGCCTTTCTGATCTTGAAGACTGCCCAAGCTGTTCCGATAGCATGCCCTGCAGCATCAAGCCCTTCATTTGTCACCTCTCCTGCCTTATCTCCATACCTACAACAACAAAATCATGATCATCATGTCCTTTTTCTCCAAGCAAGATAGTTGAATTTGGTTTAAACACGAAACAGTCGCCCAATCAAAGTCCATGTCTAATCCCTTCGGTCTTGCACTCAAACTTGGATGAATAAATCATCGGTGGCATAAACATTATGATGGACATTTTCCCGTGAAAATAGTCAAAAACATAATGAGCGTAAAGATTGCAAGAGCAATTCAAATTATCAACTTTTATTTTTAGAGACATACCTTTGTGAAACAAGTCCAGTTGTCACAACGGATGTGGTAGACATGACATTCCTCCCAGCTACTTCAACGGCATCACATACCTTATCTAAATGGACATACAAAGAAAAAATAGTAAGAACAGAATTTTTAGCAGATAGCATTCTGGATTTTTATATAAATATACAGTAACATCGAAAGACTATAAAAGAGAAGCATGTTGCAATCATATAAGAATTGCTATCCTTATTGAGATGCATAGCAATAACAGATATGGAATTGGCATCCTAGCAGACCAAATGACCATTAGGGTCGTATCGACTAAGATAAAGTTTATGAGAAAAAAGAACTTACTGAATCCATCCAAGGAAGCAAGAACGAGTTCTCCAGGTAGCAGGTTGAAAAATTTCTTGCCAGCTTTGGAGTTGATAATTGAACTTGTGAAGAATCCGGACACCTTAACTACTCCGGAAAGGATCCCGGTTGCCACTTTTTCCGACATCTTTGTTAACTTCTTAACCCTGAAATGCACACAATATCCATTATATGCTGCTACAACCCCATTACTTAAACTCATTCATTCAAAGAATTAACAAAGCATGTGCGACATTTGTCCAACAAAGACGGGAAGCTATCTGTGTAGAATTTAGCTTAACAATTAGAGACATCCTAGATTCGTTACAAGTTACAACAACAGACACTTGATAATAATTCGTCCTTCAATTTCTTGCAATGGCAGTGATCATATGACACTTTTGTTTGATGATCCAAAAACATTTGACAAGAATTTTTTACATAAATTGCTGATGATTAAGCAGTCCATTAGTTTAGCCACACTATAACTCTGTTTCAGGAGCACCTAAGCTTTGTAAATAGCATCACAAGTTAAACAGCTCAAGTAATTTCCTACATTATCACTACCTACTATTAAAAGTTCTTGCTAATCGATCACTAAGGACAAAAACAGACAGAGAGCAAACCAAATTGATTGTCAAGAAACAAACCTTTTCATCCTTCTCAAGGCCTCAGGACTAATCTCTGAATTTGAACCTGGTTTCATCCTCTTTTTCAAGAATTCATTACCCCACATCAGCCTATCCACAGTAACATCGCCGCACCACAAAATCCCCTTTACAACGTACCCTGACCCTGAAGCAATTGCCCTTGCTATAGATCCATTATAGTCTTCAACATTGGGCGCCAAAGTCGTCCAATACGCCATTGAACTCCCAACTATTAACTCCCTCTTTTCCTCTTTATCCAAATCCTCTGGCGCCACATTTCTTGTATCGACGACATTCCAGTTCCCTAACCATTTCACTTCTTGCACCGAAAAGCAACTGTAAGTTTCCAAGACTCTATCCAATTCCTTCAACAAACCCTCCTGTCCTTTTGCAGCTATTGTCAAGCCATAGTTCAATAACTCCTCGGTTCCTTTAGAATCTTTACCATCTTGAAACGACCCATTTGACGGTACTCGAAGAGTAAAGAAATAGTGAGAAGCATCAAGCTTAACTACAGGCTCATCTCTAGCCAAAGGCCATTGAATATCATCAGCAACACGAGCAAAAACAGCAACGATGTTATCATCCTGAAGGAGACTGACAATACAGAGATCACCACAAGCTAGCTCTACGCTGGTTTCTCGCTCAATAAGGTGAACTATGGCACCAGGAACCTTGAGGAGGAGTTGTTCCTGAGAATCTTGGTGGGTCTGTAGAACAGTACTGTCGTCTTCTGGGAAGGGGTTTTCTGCTAAATCTTTCATGTCAAGGGAAGGGTACAAAGAAGATGAAGATGAAGGAGAAGAAGTATAGAGAGAAGTAGCGTCCGGGTTTGAAAGATCAACTCGTGGGTAAAGAGAAGAAGGGTTTTGAGAGGGTTTTGGAGGAGAAGAAGACATGAATGATATCTTTGTTTGGTTATTTCTCCGACTTTGATCAGTTCGATTCTTCTGAATTCTGTTTGGTTTGATCAGTTTCTCATTTGGATCTGGCTTTGGAGATGGAGATCTTTTAAGGTAGGACAGCCTTATGATCGAAGTAAAATAAAACTAAACGGAGACGTGTCGGTTGCGGCGTTAGGACCGTGGCAGATATTTATTGGCAACGGACAAGCGACCGTGTTGCGGTTACTTCGCTTGACAAAAAATTTGATGTATTGTGTCCCGTGTTAATTGGCAGTGACATAAATTAATTATTGTTAATACAAAATTCTAACACACATCAGTGGCAAAGAGGAAATTTGCCAGTGGCTTCATAGAACTTTCTTAATTTCAATGGTTAATTAGAGTGGCAGAAGTTTTTTCACATTTATAAATGTATATTCAATTTATTTATTTTTATAATTGATATAAAAATGTCAACAATTTCTTTTTTCACATTAAAATTTTAGATATTTTTTCATCCGAAGCACAAAAAAATATTGATAACTTAGATTAAAAAATCATATTAAAAATTATTAAACATTTTCAACCCAAATAATAAATCAAAAGATAAAATTTTTCTTCATATTTATAAGCACATACCACAAATACAAAGAGACTCAACAATCAAATTTTAATCCTAATCCTCATTATTTTTCATTAAATTAAATGTCGATCTTTAAATGCAACACATATTCTACTTTTATAATCTCTTCTCTTTAGATTCTCCCCAGCAAATAAATCATAATAAGCATGAAGTTAGAACACACTTTGAATAATTCTAGAAGAAGCTTAGAAAATTTCCATACATATTTTTTATGTGATTATATTATTTATCTAAAATAATTTTTTTTTCCATATAATGACCATCGAAGAAGTTCTTATGTTTTATTGACAAAATTAAAAGGTTGATGGGTATTTTGTGAATATCAAAAAAATTAAATAATTAAAGGATTAATAAAATAGGTCAATTCTTCATTTATGCTTGTAAAGCAATGTATAAAAAACAAACTCTTGAAATTTAAATAACCTAAGAATTCGTTTTTCATACAAAGTTGATGGAATCCTTAAACCGTACAAGCGATATTAAAATATAATCATATGCCTTATTATTTTCTATGTTTTAATATATTTTATATAGTAAAAACTTTACTAATACTTGGATAACTTTGTATGAGAAAAGAATTTGTTAATTTATTATTAAATAATTATCTAATATAATATCATTAAAATTTTTAAATTTCATAAATAAGATTAATATGATGATACATTATTTTTTTTATTTTTTAATATTTTTCAAAATAAATATATTATCACCTTTATCTCATTTATGGAATAATGATAAAATATTAAATAATTATCTTTTATTATTTTAAAAATATGTGGCTTTGTAGATGGATGAGGCTGAGTTTAGTGAGCTAACGTGACAAACAAAACTAATTTCAGAAATCCCAAAAGGCCCATATAAGTAACCAATCGAAGCCAAGAAAAACCTCTAGCCTTTGTTTATTTCAATGTGGTTTATCCATTCATTAATTACATTAAAGCTAGGACAATCAAAGAAGCAGAGAAATTGTTTGAGCAATTTCCCCAAAGAAACATAGTTTTATGGTCCATTTTGATTCTCGGTGGGCATTACATAAAATCCATGGAATCATATTCCCAAATCCTAAAGTCGGATTTATTTCTTTATTCTTTCATCGTCGTTGGTCTTCTTGTTGGAATCCACGGCCATAGCAGTAATGGGCTAATGGCCTACACAAAATTCTTATTTTTTTGTTTTCTTCACTACACATCTTTTCTGCAAAATTATCTTTGAAATCTATCACCCTGTGATTGACCCTGCCAATACTCATCACAACTCTCAACCTTCCTCTGTTCAACTTGGTTTACTTTGACCCTCTCCTCCGACAAACGAAATTGAAGTTGAGCTTGTGAAAACCTGTGTTCAAGATACTTTTCTGTTTTTTCATTTCCGTACTGTTGAAGAAAACATAGTCAACAAGACTAAGTCTTCCACTGATGATGCAGCAGTTACAAATGAAGAGCCCAATGATTCTAAAAATGTCTCAAGATAATGATAAAATATTTTGAAAGTTTTGGATAAGTATAAATTCCTGATTTGTAGCAGATTAATGTTTTGAGTCTCTATAAATATGTACCTACATTTGTAAAGTAAATAGAGAGGAAAATACAAACCTTTTATTACTTTCAGTTTTCAACATTTTACATGGTATCAGTTTGAGCCACTTGACTAACGTCATAAATCTCACAATGTCCTCCCCCAACTCTTCTACTTCCTCTGAACCTATCGACAACATCTTTCCTGTTTTTCATCCTTCATCTACAGTCAATATTACTAAATTAACAAGATCCAATTATCCAATATGGAAGGCTCAGATGCTTCCATATCTAAAAGGCCAAGACGTGTTTGGCTATGTTGATGGAACTATTACAGAACCTCCGACTTCTCTAATCTTAGCGAATGAGACTTCCTCTCCTAATCCACAATATGCTATTTGGTCTAAACAAGATAACCTCATCTTAAGCACAATCTACTCCTCACTTTCTGATGAAGTGCTTGCTCAAGTGTACCAGGCTTCAAATTCTCGCCAAGTTTGGCTTGCTCTTGAAAACTGCTTTGCTTCACAATCTCGTGCTAAAGTAATTCAGGTTCGCTCTCAACTAGCCACTGCTCGCAAAGGTAATATGACCGCTGCTGAATATTTCATGTCTATAAAGAAATTAACTGATGAATTAGCTATGGCTGGCCAAGCTCTGCACTGTGATGATATAATTACTTATATTCTCGCTGGTTTGGGTTTTGAATATGATTCACCGGTGACTATGGTATCTTCTCTGACTGCTATCTCGCTAGAGGAGCTATACTCACTTCTCCTTACTACTGAAGCCCGAATTAATCACACTAATCAATCTCTTTCAATTCTGAATGCTAGTGCAAATATTGCTACAAAACCTAAGCCTCAAAGTTATGGTGGTAGAGGTCGCAGTAACTATAGTACCTTTAATGGTCGAGGACGAGGGCGTAACAATAGCAGAGGTCGTAGTTTCTACCCAAACAACAATGGTGGAAATCAAACAAATCCCTCCAACTCATGGTGTCAGCTGTGTGAAAAACCTGATCATACTGTTCATAGATGTTTTCGCAGGTTTGATATCAATTTTAAACCACCCTCTCCAAAATACCCACAGGCCAATATAGCTTCAAGTTACCAGGGCAGTAATCAAGAATGGCATCCCGATTCGGGAGCCACACACCATATGACTGCTGATGTTAATAATCTCAATATGAAATCAGTTGAATACAGTGGAACTGACCAGATTCAAGTGGGAGATGGCATAGGTTTGAATATTTCTCATATAGGCAACTCCACACTACAAACACCTTCACATTCTTTCTTTCTTGATCAAATTTTAGTGGTTCCTTCTATTCAAAAGAACTTACTTTCTGTTCAAAAGTTTGCCACAGATAATAATGTTTTCTTTGAATTTCATGACAAATATTTTCTCATAAAGGATTACTCGGGGAACGTCCAACATAAAGGCTATGTCCATGATGGTCTTTACTGCTTCTCTCAACCCTTTCAGCATCATTCAGCTTCAACATTTGTCAGTAAACGTGTTTCCACTTCCACTTAGCACAATCGATTAGGTCATACATCTTTTCCTATTGTTCATCATGTTCTTGCGGCAAATAAAATTTCAGTGTCCATGAAAACTAGACATATTATTTGTTCTGATTGTCAATTGGCAAAAAGTCATAATCTACCATTTTATCAATCTACTTTTACTGCTTCTAAACCTTTGGAATTACTTTATTCAGATGTTTGGGGACCATGTACTGAATTATCTACCTATGGATCACGCTATTATGTATCTTTGTTGATGATTATACAAAATTTATTTGGTTATTTCCTTTAAAGCTAAAATCTGATATTGAGTCTATTTCCATTCCTTTTCAAAAACTTGTAGAGCGTCATTTTGATGCAAAAATAAAATCAATACAAACTGATTGGGGGGGTGAATACAGACGCATAAGTCAGTTTTTCAAAAATATTGGAATCGAACATCGAATTGCATGCCCACACACACATGAACAAATGGGCTCAGTGGAAAGGCGTCTCGTCAGATAGTTGAAATGGGTCTAGCCTTGTTAGCAGATTCCAATTTACCTAAATCATTTTGGGAAGATGCTTTTCTTACTGCCACTTATATAATTAATCGTCTTCCAACCAAGATTCTTAACAAAAAGTCCCCATTTGAAATGGTTTATCATAAGAAACCAGATTATAGCTTTATGAGAACATTTGGGTGTGCTTGTTAGCCAAATCTTAGACCGTATAATCGTCATAAAATTGATTTTCGTTCTAAAACTTGTGTCTTCATTGGTTATAGTCTTTGTCATCATGGATATAAATGTCTAGATCTTGCTACTGGAAAAATATTTGTCTCAAGACATGTTGTTTTTAATGAAGCACTCTTTCCATACACCAACACATCCAGTACCCAAAAGAGCCACCAATTCCTTCTGTTTCTCTCCCAAGTAATCTTCACATGCATCATAGCTCTCCCAATCTTTCATTATCTCCTACAGGTTATTCCACTGTTCCATATATCCCACTTGAAGTTGGCACAGATTCACAAGAACATCAACACCCATCAGATTTGTCACATGGTCGTTATTCTCCCGTGATGGATGTTGTTCCTTCATCTATTGTTCCTGGTAACACATCTAAACCTTTAGCTACTCATCAAATGCTTACACGTTCCAAAACCAATTCCTTAAAACCAAAATGTCAGAATGATGATTTTATTCGGTACCCTTTGTCGAAAGCTCTTATTGTAACTACAAGGCCATCTTTAATAGAACCCACATGTTACACCGAGGCAGCTAAGCATTCCGAATGGCGACAAGCTATGAATCATGAATTTGATGCCTTAATTAGCAATCAAACATGGACTCTTGTTCCACCCAAATCCGACTTCAATTTAATTGGGTGTAAATGGATTTATCGAATTAAAAGGCATGCAGATGGAAGAATAGAGAGATTTAAGGCTAGATTAGTAGCTAAAGGCTACCACCAGCAAGAAGGGGTGGATTTTCATGACACTTTTAGCCCAGTTGTTAAACCGACAACCATCAGATTTCTGCTTTCAGTTGCTATCACCAATCATTGGTGCATTAAACAACTTGACGTTCAAAATGCATTCTTACATGGTATTCTTCATGAAGATGTTTACATGAGTCAGCCACCTGGATACATTCATTCAGATTATCCTAATTATATATGTAAGTTGAACAAAAGCTTATATGGTTTACACCAAGCCCCACGTGCATGGTTCTCTAGATTAACTGACATGCTTACTCACATGGGCTTTATTGGTTCAAAAGCTGATTCGTCACTGTATGTTCTTCACCAAGATGGTATGCAGTTATATTTTCTTATTTTATGTGGATGACATCATCATCACCGGGACCGATCAAAAGCATATTGAATGGGTTATTCAACAGCTATCTCTTGCATTTCCAATTAAAGATTTGGGCAACCTCTCATACTTTCTTGGTATTGAAGCCTTATGGACTAACACAGGTCTCTTTCTCACACAGAGAAAGTATATTGTTGATCTTTTGAAGAAGGCTAATCTTGAAAATGCCAAGCCATGTACAACACCAATGGCCACAAACTGTCATCTCACCAAGTTTGATGGTACAAACTTTGACAATCCAATGTTATATCGCAGTATAGTTGGTGGACTTCAATACCTAGGATTTACACGACCAGATATTGCATTTGCTGTTCATCGAGTTAGCAAGTTCATGCATTGTCCCAAAGATACTCACTGGCAGGCAGTCAAGCGTATTCTACGGTATCTCAAACACACTGTTTTTGATGGCCTATTTCTATCGGCCAATCCCACCAATAATCTTCGTGCCTTCTCGGATGCAGATTGGGCTTCTGATCGTGATGACAGACGATCTGTTGGAGCATATTTGATTTTTCATGGACAAAATTTAATTAGCTGGTCATGCAAGCAACAACAAACAGTTGCCAAAAGTAGTACAGAAGCTGAATATAAGGCACTATCCACTGCTGCAGCTGAATTACAATGGCTTCAATCTCTTATCCGAAATATGCATATATCTATCTCTGGCTTGCCTCAATTATGGTGTGATAATATTGGTGCTACCTACTTGTCTGCTAATCCAGTATTCCATGCTCGAACTAAGCACATCGAAATTGATTTTCACCATGTTCGTGAGCTATTTCTAAATAAACAGTTGCAAGTATGTTTTATTTCATCCAAAGATCAGCTAGCCGACTTGTTAACCAAACCATTAAGCTCTACACGGTTTAAACTACTTAAAAACAATCTCCATGTTCAGGAACTTCCCATGGGATTGTGGGGGCGTGTTGAAGAAAACATAGTCAACAAGACTAAGTCTTCCACTGATGATGCAGCAGTTACAAATGAAGAGCCTAATGATTCTAGGAATGTCTCAAGATAATGATAAAATATTTTGAAAGTTTTGGATAAGTATAAATTCCTGATTTGTAGCAGATTAATGTTTTGAGTCTCTATAAATATGTACCTACATTTGTAAAGTAAATAGAAAGAAAAATACAAACCTTTTATTACTTTCAGTTTTCAACATTTTACACGTACGCACTAGCATGTGCTCTATCGAACGAGGAGTATATATAACATATTGGCTAACGTGTCCCTTGTGCTTCCATGACCATTTTACAAGCGGAGCTTGGTCAATGTCCCACCTCACATTTTAAATTTCGAAGTTATCAATATTTAAATTAATTTAAATAGTTCATATAATTATTATTAAAAGTTAATATTTAATAAGTTTAAATTTTTAATATTTTATTTTCAAATTTAGATTTTCTTTATAAAAAATAATGATGATGTTTTACATAGTCGATATCATTTTTTATGTGATTATTAGTTTTTCTTTACAAAATCGATTTATTGAAATTTATGGCATCATTATTTATATACCCAATGATTTATTATTTCGTATTCAATGTTACATTAAAATACTTTATCTACTTTATTTTGAAAAAGCTTGGCGGTACATGTTCAACCCCTTAAATCAAAAGTCGGGCACCACTGCACCAGAATCTTAGGCAGCCAGCAAGTGAATTCCACCATATCCAGAAAATCACGCATGCCTAGCTAGAGTGTTCGAAGCCCTTCTAGCTTCTCCTACTCCACTTGTTGAATCCTCTTACTAATGCTGCATGTCCTAATTCCTATATATGTAAATCATGTTTCTCTCAGCTTCTGCCACACTAGTACTTTATTTAGCAAAGATTTATGCACGAGGGTATCGTATTCTCTCGCAGCCAACTGGAACTACGTTTGGGTTGCTAGTATCTTGTTCTTCAAGTTCCTCGAGCTCAGTAAACTTTTTTCTTTTCCCTACCATTACTCTTCTTATTCTCTCTGCTACTTTTTCCATCATTCTTCTTCAGCTGCTTCTTGTTGACCTAGCAACCACTCAGCCTATTCTTCATTCCATTTGGGGTCCAGTTAGCCCAAGGTCCTGCAAAGGAGGCATATTTCAACTCTCGGAGTTGCCAAGTTGTTTCTGATGAAAATGGTACATAGACTAAGACTGCAGAGATTCCTCCCACGCTATCTCTACCTCGAGGCAGTCATTTGTCGTTGTGCTACTAGGCTAATAGAATGCTGCTACGCCTGGTTTCTTGAGCCAGCCACAGCCCACCCATCAGACCATTATTACCATAGAATAACATTCTCATCTACAACGTCAGATTTTTTTTTCCCTTTGTTGTTAATCATTCATAACATTATAATAACCTGCTCAAGATTCATGTCGAAATAAATCTGCTTTATAGCAGCAGGTTGTGTAAGGTAAGATCATGTCGAAAGAATCCTCCTTTTCATGTGCTTCCAATCACTTCGGTCTTCCCATGTTACAAGTATGCAATACCGCACACAAATCTTTGTTGTTTTCTAATTTCAGCCGATTAAATCTATAAACTCTAGTTAATTGTTAAATGAGATTTTGAGTTTTTTTTGCTTGAAATTTGCTGAAATTCACCATTCTCAAGGTGATTACCGAATCGAATCTGTCCTAATCAAATGTTGATCAAGCAACACACAAGATTCAAAGTGACTTGGCAAGCAAATAATCTTCCTCATCAGGCCAATCATGTGCAGGTTATCTCTCCGTAATATCAAACAAAGACCATGGAAATTTCTCAATTCATGGCTGTTTTGCCTTTATATCCAAGCAAATAGGAAAAGAACCGGCAATTTCACCCACAGGAAATCAAGTACTCCATGAACATTGTTTCATGGCAGAATAGTGACTTGGGTGAGTACAAATTTAACGTGCTCGACCCACCAATTTGTTTCTTTTGAGTGCTAACTTGAAATGTCACCCTCCACGACCATGAAAGATTATGCCCACCATCTTCTGCCTGATCATCCAATGGATAAAGTTATGGCATAAATGGGGCTAGCTGACGGGAAAATTAGTTTGAAAGCAAAGATCATCGAAATCTGCGGATGTAATTCTATTCCTTGTTCAATCAAAGGAGGTCTACTTGGCCCCGCTGGGTGCCCTAACACAAACCAAAAGAAATTAATTCATTATTAAAACTGTCTTTAGGAAAAGAGAAAGAAAGGGTTACTTGTTTTCATGATTTCATCTTTAATTTCCTCTACCTTTTGTTCTTTCATCTTCTTTTTCTTTTCTTCTTGTTTGAATAGATATTAAAGAGCGGTTGTCTGTTGGTTCAAACTTAACAGAATCACAATGACCAAAGTAATGCTTATTCAAGAAACTCCGGGAAAGAAATGGTTAGAATTTGTTTAGCTTAGAAGATAAATGCATCATTTTGTTTTTGGGTAAAGAAGCAGGTTGCTCTAATCGAGACAATTAAGATTCCAACGGCTAGTTTTATCTTCATGTTATTGTGTAATTGTGTATAGATTTAGATTCCTAAGCACATGCAATTCTTTAATGAAATGCAAAACATTCTTGCCGATGGGAATATTTAGATTCAAGCACATTAATATACAAATGCTCCAACTTATGTTATTACTACTTAATATTATAAGTTAAAGATATATATACTTGGGTTCTTTGTATATCGCTAATGTTCATAATAGGAACGTCGGTTTATTATATTTGAATTAATTTATTATCAAGATTTCCAATAGAGTTTGAGAAATCTATTAGTTTTTCCTTTCAAAAGTACAAAGTTATAAAAGTCCCGAATTTTTATTATAAGATTGATCTTGTTATAAGGGTAAATTATTTCATATTTTTTTTCATTTTAAATTTATTATAAACACGTAAAAATAAATATAAAATTAATATCAATAAATATAAATACACGATAATAAAATTAAATTTATAATAATAAATAATAAAATATAAAATAAGTTAATCATGTGGTAAAGTCAATATGATTCTAGAATTTACTCAACCTTAAAGAGTCTTTAATCAACAAAATTTTGACCCTGACAGAGATTTCTTTGTCTGATAATGTCTTAGCGCTATTCTGTATATATATAAACTTCTCAAGTTTATAAATACACGAGATTAAGAAAGAGATAATTAAAGAGAAAACTCACACAAAACGACCCTCAAAAAAGAAACAAAACACAAAAAGCAACAAAGTGCTTCATTATGCGTAGCTAGTTCTAAACTAATGCTACCATAAACTCTTTCTTCGATCAAAATCTACATTGATCGAATCCTCAGGTTACTAGTTTACAATGGATCGAGTTGAGTGACTACAATGGGGCTCCTCACCACATGCTTATTCCCATCTGTCCAATACAATGACCCGAAAACAGCTCCTGCATCGTCCACCACCAGATGCTTGCTATCTGCTGTAATGGTCACCAAAAACCTCTTCTTCTTCACCGCCGGTGTGAACACCAACTTCGCCGGCTTCACTGTCACTGTCACCCCTTTCGGCGCCTCTATCTTCGCAACATAAACCGCATTTATCTGGCCTACATTAGTCACTGTCCTAACAAACGTCTTGCTTGTCGGACCTCTTGATTTTGTTGATATCAATGCAGCAAATGAAGGGTAATTGAGATTCTCAGGCAACGGTTTCTTCATCGGACAGACCGCCGGAGATCGCGTAACAACTTGTACTAACTTGGGATTATAACCAATAGCACACAAGAACTTTTCGTAATCATTGTTACTGATATCATAAATAAGTCCGGGATCCATTGCACGATCGAGATTTAGATGGCCGGCACCAAAATCATAAGGCGTCGACCGGTTCCCGGTTGCTTCATCAATCATAGGCTGATTCCTTTTATCATTTATGCTAGCCGTAGTCATCATTGCGGATCGAATTGCCGCCGGACTCCAATCAGGGTGTGCAGATTTAAGCAGAGCCGCGGCACCACTTACATGAGGGCAAGCCATTGAGGTTCCTGATAGAATATTGAACTCTGTTTTCCTTCCATCCGAGTCTAACCCAGTTGGGCCAACAGCATCAGTCCAGGCAGCCAAAATGTTAACCCCTGGCGCAATCAAATCCGGCTTAAGAATTTGAGGGTTCAATCCATTGGGTCCTCTCCCAGAAAAGGAAGCCACGACAGGCGCCGGCCTGATGCCGATTACTGTACCCTTAACATCAATGGTGGCAGTTGGATTTGCCGATGATGAAACGTATGATTTGACAGCATTCGCTTCGCCGGAACCAAGAGCACAAGCCGGCAAAAGATGAGCATCACCCACCAAACCTTCACCATTTGAAACGCCGTTGACGAGAATCATGCCGATTCCTCCAGCTTTCTTCACAACCAAACCTTTAGCCGCTCTCGGACTACTTCCTCGATCGCAAATTACAATCTTTCCCCTCACAACATTAGGATCGAGTGAATTTTCCATGCATAAAGAAGACGAGAGTTCCCCTGATTTTCCAGGATAAACCAACGAATACATCTTTCCTTTTAACTGCTCGCCGGAGTACAACGACACGCCGTTTAACCTCCGGCCATCACCGAGGATGACATCGGCAGGGAAGTTCCTGTCGATTGTTCCCGCTCCAACGGTAACCAACCAAGGAGCAAGATTGGTAACCGACATTAAATTCGGCCCATCGTTTCCAGCCGAAGATGACACAAATACCCCTCGAGAAACTGCACCGTATGCTCCGATTGCAATCGGGTCCAGATAATAAGGAGAAGAGATTCCGTCTCCGCCCCCGATGGAAATCGAAATTACATCGACGCCATCATTAACGGCGGCATCGAAAGCAGCTAAAATGTCCGAATCGAAACAACCTGAATCCTTCCAACAAACTTTGTAAACTGCCAATCTCGCTTTCGGCGCCACGCCTTTTGCAATTCCGGCGGCGTAACCTTCCATGCTGGCGCGGAATGCGTGCCTTCCGGCAGCCGTAGTGGCAGTGTGGGTCCCGTGACCGTCAGCATCTCTGGGCGACATGAATTCGACCGTTTCGTTGATTCCGGCAATCGGACCACCCAGTCCCGCCGCGGCTTCATGACCTTTAGAGAAGAATCTCGCACCGATTAATTTTCGGTTGCAGTTTTTAGCAACGAATTTGACTCCGGTTTGGCAAACTCCTTTCCACCGAGCAGGAACCGGTCCAAGATTCGTGTCTGAGAAGCTACGTCGTTCGGGCCAGACTCCAGTGTCAAATACTCCTATTATGACGTCGGATCCATAATCGGAGTCCGACCAAAGTCCGTGTTGGTTTCGCAGCCCAAGGAACTGCGGAGAACGAGTTGTGTGAAGTTCCCGGCGGCGGTCTTCAAAAACTGCAAGCACCGAAGGGTGGTTACTGATGGAAGCAGCGTGGGTTTCAGTTAAAGAGGCGGAGAAGCCATGGAAAACCGTGTCGTATACATTGAGGATTCGAGTTGGTTCAGCGAACTCGGAAGTGTACCAGTGATAATGAGTGGGGAAAATGGACGGCTTTGATTGAGAGTCTACACGGAAGATGAAGGTTTTAACCGTCTGATCAGTGCAAAACGATTTTGGAAAATTAGAGGAAATGAAAAGAAGAAACAGTAAAGGAAGAAAACTGGAGAGAAACGCAGCCATTGAAAGTAAGAGAGAAGTGAGTGAGTTTTCGCTTGCCGACAGAGATGGAGTGATATAAGAGAGATTATTGATTATTTTTCTTTTTCTTTTTTTTTCTGAACTAAATCTCACTAATTATTATTAATCAACACAAAAGTTGACTCCGTTTTGACTGTTTTAAAGACAGAAATGAGATTTTATTTTTAAATTCGTGTTATTTTGATAAAGGAAAAATAAGAATGTGAGTATTGGAGACAGACAGAGACTTTCGAAATTGGAATTCAATTTTAAACCTATTTAAAGTATATATATATATATATATATTAAACAATTATTTTATTACAATATATTTTTTAAATTTATATTTGCATATATTTTCATCTAATAATAAAATAATACATAATTAATTAGTAAATATAATAATATTTTTGTAAGAAAGTTTAATTTTAAAATTGGGTTTATATTATAATGTATTGATAGGATCCAACCTTTATATATAAATATTGTTTTAGCATTAACACTTTATTAATGAGTAGTTGAAAAAATTATTTATATTTACTTTTAAAATTTTGATATTTTTTATTTTATTTATTAATGAAGTGTTAACTTTTGCGGTATACATTTTTAGTGCATCATAAATGAAACCTCTTAAAATTTATGAAAGATTTATATATTCATAGTAAATAAAATATAAATTCTATATTTTTTATTTAAATCATATCATGAAATGAAATTATTAAGAAATAAATTATTTATTACATGTTACATATGATAATAAACAATAAATACTTATTTCAATGAACTTATTAATTATTATAATAATAAGCATGCATAATACTACTTAAATACAAAAATATCCTAACCCAATATATCGTTTCATTTATTTCTCTTTCCATAGGTCAAGAATTATTATGGTATTATATGGCGACAAAATAATTGTTGACGGTTAATGATGACCATTAGAATTAGTAAGGACAGTTAATAATATTAATTTTTTTAATAATAATTTTTTATCCAACGATATTACAGTCAATAAATAAATATAAATAATAATATTAAACTATATAAATAATAATAATATATTAAATGAATCTCAATTTTTATAAAATTTAAAATCTCAAATTTTTTTTATTTTACTAAATCAAACTTCATTGTTAGTATTATTAAAAACTAATAATTATCGGTAAAAAATAATAATAATTCGTCAACAGCCTTTAGAAAGTTGCAACTTGCAAGAATGAAACAGTCCTTTTATTCTGTATCCCCTAAGTAAAGAGCGACAAAGATATAGATTATAGACCCACACTCATTTAACAGACTCCATTAGGTCAGTCGACAACAAACCGGTAGTTAAACTGTGAGCATCGAGAGAATCTGTTGGGTCCCAAAGACCGAACTAAAGAAGCGGGGCTTAATTAGGAGGGGAGGGATTGTGATTTTCTGGGTCATATTGGAGACAGGTGTTATGGCTTTTGATCTCAGACAGGATGAAGTCTCGTAATAAAGTCACGTAATAGAGATGAAAGATATGCCTTCTTTTCAAGGCGTACCGAATTGATTATACTCGTTGGAAAATAAAATTCATGCAAATATCAACTCTCAAGTCTCAACCTACAATTTGTATTTTTTTTTTAAAAAAAATTCAACCTTTAACATACTCAATTCATTTGAAAATACATTAACTGTTTAAGCTTTCTCAATTCTGTAAGTTTTAGAAATTTATTTAGTATGTATATCATGAGAGTTAATATTCAATCGGCTCGACTTCTTGTATTTGATTAATAACACTAAATATTTTATTTTTTATATTTAAAAATAAGTTTATTTTTTTAAAATAAAAAATAAGATTACTATTATCTAAATTCAAACTCAAATTTATAAGGTTTTATATATGTGATCTACTTTATATATTGTTATCGCAATAAAGATTGACATCTCATTAAAAAGTAAACTAAAAAAATGTTAAACCTTTAAAATAAATACAAATAATTATTTTTAATTTGTTCAAAAAGATTTAATATCTTTTTAGTTTACTTATTAATAAAGTGTCATCATATAGAAATTATACAATATCAATACATCATATATAAATCTTTTTATAAAATGATACGAAATCCTTATATGTTTAAAAAAACGATATATTAAACGATAAATTATAATTACTACAAGTATTACATTATAGAACTTGTAATCTAAAAAATCACTTAAATTAATTAATTGAATTATAAATAATTAAATTCAAATTCAACTATAAAAATAGTTGATCTTGATATCTAAAAGTTCATAACTTCCTCCTTAGATATAAATATAAACCAATGCTTCGAGGGTTAACACAAATCTTATGTATTTTAATCATAATCATAGAAAATTTGACGCAATGTTCCTGTTGAATACTTGATTAAATTTGTTGGACTTGGGAGAAAATTTTTTAATAAAGTAATCTTGATGAGAAATTGTTGGCCACCTCACCAGCGGGCGGGGTGAAGGGCGGTAATTTTTTTTTTTTTTGGGTTACTATTAAATCTTCTTTGAAAAAGGGCATCCGTTTAACCCTTTGAGAAACCAAACGTGGCGGAGCATGACAGGAATGCCATAACAAGACAAACTATTGAACTGAGAGCTTCTATCATAGGCCTGTGGGTAGATAAATTGGCAACATTTGCAACTATCCAACGGCTGATATCGAACATGAAACATGCAGATCCATCATTTTGACTGACCCCACTCGAATCCAATTCGTCGGATGGACGGCTTAGATTAATAAACCCGTGCAAGAACTGTGTCGCGTGGCGGACATGTGATCATTTACATCATCAATAAAGTGGGTCCCACTGTTTTCCTGTCGTTTAGCTGACATCATCTTATCATTTTACCTTGGTCAGGTGTCCATTCTCGGCGACTTGGAGTTGTACCGGTGCTGACTCAGCATTTGACTATTTAATATAGAGGTTATAAAAATATAGACCGTTCTGCTCTCGTTGAGAGTCGAACTCAAGACCTCCCGCTTACTAAACGGGTGCTCTAACCAACTGAGCTACGAGAGCTTGATATCAGCAGCCAATTTTTACTAAATACATATTAATCATGGACCTTTGGGATATCCCAGACTGTAGCAGATCACATGCGAGAAGAAGCCCTAGAGATAGGAGACACGTAAATTGGGCTATGGTTCAAGCGTTCTTGGGGTCCCCTTTGAGAGATGCTACTGTTTCGATGGGATCATACTTCACATGCTCTGCTGCTTTTAGTCATGGATGCATTGTGGATTTCAGACACAATAAAAGGAGAAATTGCCCTTTTTCATGTAGGAAATGATTCTCTTTTGGCAGCTATAATATAAATATCTCTGATAAAACCCTAAGGTTGTCTAGCTAGTTACTAGTTGTATCATTGTGAAGCTATGTTTTTGTATAGTTATATTTCATTGCATCTAACCGTTTTATGAATAATTGTGTTTCTAAATCGAATTAGTACCTAATTCCAGATTAGATATGGTTTTGTCTTGTTTGCTTGTTCATGTTAAGTCGAGTAAACCCTTTGTTAAAAGGATCGATTCATTATCATATCAAAAGTAAGGTTTGCCCCTCACTACTCATTACTTGTATTCATTAATTCATATAAATACTTCAATCAGCTTAATTTTGGAAAGTTTTAATAAGAAAAAGAAAAGTTAAAGGCCCATTGTGCTGCATAGGCACTGCAGCTATGCATAATGGTCCAGTTCTAAAGGCCTGATACGTTACACAGCTTCAATTGGTTGCGGTCCGTTTATTATAAGGGCTGGCTCCAGATGGGTTATCCTAGGAGCAAAGGCAGTTTATCCATCGAATTTTCGCCAGCAGTAATTTCCAATGAAGCTCAACGTGTCTATCCTCTCGAAAACACTAGTGAGGCATATATATTTTTGTTACATCTGATAACTTAAAAACACGATATAAAATCGACATGAATAAACAGAACACGTGATAACAGAATGATTACACCTAAAATGCTACTATCCTTAAATCATTAGATATTAATGCATACCTTCATGAGTGAAGAGAATGGTTAGTGCAAATGATATTAAAGCAAGGCGGTAGATGCTCTATCATTGAATTCACAGACTTTATCAATGATTAATAGCCAAAAATCAAGGGTACCTAACTGCAAGAACGTAATGAATATAACAAGTTTGATAAGACAAAAAGGTAAACAAACAGGTGACTGAAAAAACCAGAACTATGTTCTCTAGGAGTTATGCCAAGCCCTGATCATTTCTGGTACTTAAGGCCCATGGTATCAATTCCTATCTTCGCAGAATTCATGAACTATCTTTTGTCTGAAAGATCGAGGAGTCATTTCTCTGTTCTGCCATCTTCCTAGTCACTGTTTTATTCATTGCATATGTATATATTTTTTAAATCATGAGGTGATTTCATATCACGTTAAGTATTAAATTAATTCATATTCATAACACTATGTAATTGGAGTTGGTTCAGAAAAATTTAAACCTTGTAAAAATTTGAACCCGGAATTGCATATATTCTTTATACTGGTGCTAAACAAGATTTTATATTTTGGATGGTTTGCAATCTGTGTTAAAGTGTTAGTTTCCTAGTCAGGGGAGACTTGAAATCATCATCCGAATACTGATAAGGACCAGTCACCAATCCAATCCATTATGGTTTGGGTGTCATGAGCTGGGCATCGGGGGCCTACCAAAAAAATACAACTCACACTTGGTACCTAAAATCATTTCATTTTCTTATGTCACTGCCGTCTTTATTTTAGCATTGGACTGCTTTAATTCCCCCCAGCTTTTTCCTTTTGGACAGAATAGCACGCTCATAGTCAAGCACTAGGAGGTTTCCTTGCCTATATCAGCATAAAAGTTGATGTTTCTTACACCTCTGGAAACTCATATTCTATTAGTATATTTAGCAAATCTAGCAGGGAAACATTGCATTTTGTAGTTGAAAATAAAAGGTGAAACATGGGAAAGTTAGATCAGAGAGGTCAAAAGGGATTTTTATCCTCATAAATGAATAAAGTTTTGCTAAGGGGATCATTCCAACTTAGAGCTTGATTGCCCAACAAGCAATTCTTACTGCTTATTTAGCTAGTATTTTACTAGTTAGAGTGAATACTGAAAGGGAGGAAAACCCATTGGAGCATTTCATTTTATTAAAAAAACCAAAAAAGAACTTGAGCTTTACCTCATATGGTTCGTTTAGACCTTTTTAAGAAATATCATTTAGTAAATTTGAGTACAAATCTTAACACTTGTAACTTTTTTTTCCCTCAAATTTCGATCTCCTTTGAACTATTTTCATGATAAAAAAGTTGGAAATGATGGGTGCTTTGTCCCCGACTTTGCAGTAGCACACATGGAACATCAAAGTATTATTACAAGATACAAATTAGAAGATTAACTTACATTAGTTTAGAGCTAAAAATCTAGCAAAAAAGGTTAAATAAAAACAAGGGAAAGCACATCTTGTTGGAGTTATTAAATAAAAGTAAGATGCTCATAAACATGATTTATATGAACCTTAATCACTGCTAATTAGCTTTGTCCTTGATCACATCAATCCCCATCTCAGTTGGGTCTGTTGCTTGAACTTCATAGCTGATGCCATCCAGCACCCTCCTCAGCCCATCTTTGGATGTTGCGTACAGCATTTTGGCTCTAATTCTTGATGCTGTTGGGGACCTAAATGGATTGGATTGAACCATCAGATTTAAATAAAGTGGTTGTCATGTGAAATTGTTCTCGGATTAGTAAAATTAAATTAAAAAGGTGGAGTGTTTGGTGATCAATCTCACTTTCTTAGCTACCAAACAAGATTAGTATATTTGAAATAAAATATATTCATCAAGCATAGAGATACTTATGAAATGTACCATTATTGATACCTGCTCTCCAAATAATACCAATCAAATCTCAATTATTTGTCTATTATTAACCCACTAGACAATATTGTTCTCTAATTATTATCATTATATAACATGTTACCCCTTATGAATAATGAAGTTCTAGCCGATATGTTATTCACAAGTGATTAAAAAAATTTTATGACATGATATAAGATTCATGTTAAATCTGACCCGAACCCTATTGTAAAAAAAAAAATGAAGTTCCATTTTTTAAGGGATAAAATGATCAAATTATGTAGTGCTATATGATCTAAATTCTAGTAAAAATACTACAATAGTACAGTAAGGAAGTACAAAGAGCGACGGACCATGCGATGAAGAAGAGCTTGCTTTTCCGACAATTGTCAACAGTGACAAAATCAAAATCAAACACAGCATATCGGCAGTCATCGGTAGGCAATGATGCAGCAAGATCTTCATAGCTTTCGCCGGAGCCGCCGACCTTATCGACAGTCACCAGCTTTGATTTCTCGTCAATCTTGAACACTATATATCTATGCACTTTCTTCCATTTCATCTCCATGAATGAGTTCTTGCACTCATCGGTGACCCACATCCCAGTTGTAGCCTATAGCATAAACCACCCAAATACACTGAATTACATATAATTAAATTTAAAGTGAAATTAAAAAAAAAAAAAAGAATAAGAAAATTGGACGAACCATCTTGAAAGCCATTGCCATTGTTGTTGCTGAAACTTGAAACTGAAAGTGATGAGAATTGAGAGTGGTAATGGCTTTATATAAAGAAATAGGTTTTCCAAATGCCACTGAGGTTCATTGATAATTACAACTCAATCTGTGTTAGATATGTTCTGTAGAGTGAATAGCTTTGTTTTGGAAGACAAAATTGCCCTTCTGGTTTTTGTATATTTGGTTTTGCCATTTTTAGCGTTGCATTGAAAGGTAACTGATGTTTTTGTTCTTTCAAAGTTATACAGAAATAATTTTCCATAAATTCGATAAACCAAATTACAATAAGCTTGTTTAGCTCTGTTCGAAAAATGATATCTTAATCGTAACTTAAAAATTTCTTTTCATTCTATAAACTTAGTATATAAGATTAATCTTTCATCTTTCGTGATTAGCATTGCTTAAATAAAATTTCAATCGATGAGAATTTAAATACGAAATTTCTCGTTCTAAATCGTTTTTAATAATTCAGTTGGATTATATGAACAATAAAATCTGCTTAAATAGTTACTAAAACTTTATTATATCCTATCATATACAAGTTTTATTTTTGGTTACCTGTCATATCATATAGAAGTTGATAACAAATATAATGAATGAAATTAATGTGTAATGTTAAATTGTTCAGAAATTTTAATCAGAATGAGAGTTCAATATATTACTTATACCTACATATAGAATTTCCAACTTGAAAGAAAAATCATGAATACAAACTTGATAGTGATGAATTATTTTGATTTGATTAGACAAAAGAAAAGTTTTTAAATACCCAAAAGAAATTCAATGATTATATCAATAGGGATGGATTATTTTGTTAATCACGTAAGTGTGAGTGTGAGGTACATGATAAAAGATATACAGAAGAAACGTCCAAACCCATTAAGTTCAACAATAAATTTAAATTAGAATTATTTGTAGGATTCTATCAGTTTTTGGAAACTTTTTTTTAAGGTTGGGTTCAAACTCAAAAGATAGAAGATTTTAAGAATATAGAAAAAAATATTTATTAAATAAAATAAAAATATTTTGTTCAAGTGAATAATTTAATTCAGTCCATAAACAGATAAGATATAATTTTACCACTTCATCAATGACTTAAGAGAGTTGAGGGTCTACTTAACTAATAATGCTTTATTCCTTGTAGTTGTAATTGCATTATTAGTTAATTGCCTTCCTAATAAAGGCAACCGGAGAAAATTATCTTAATTAAAGTACATTCTTTCAGTTACATTATTTTCAAAATATTTGATAATAAAATAAAATTTATTATCCAATACATTAACAGTAAAATTTTTAATTTCATATGCGGAGTTTAGATGATAACACATATTTTTTTATTTATTTATTTATTTTAATATTTAAATAAGACATGTGTTATCATTTTTACCTTACTTATGAAGTTAAAAAATTTTATTAAGAGTGTATTGAATAATAATCTATAAAATAAATTAAAGTGGTCAATAATTCTAGTTCCAAAATTGATTTAAGAATGCCTACATTGGCAAAAATGCAAACCTATGTAAATAAATAATTAATATTATTATTAAAAATTAGGACCCCAAGACAAAAAGGACATTAATATACCACTACAAGCTTTAATGAAGTGTTCAAATTGCCAATTAATTAACCAAATCATTTATCCTCATATATATATATATATATATATATAAATGACAATGGACAAATGGTATGGATAAGATATATAAAACAAAATTGAATAAAAGATAATTCATTAATTATAATTTTTTTAGGTTAAATATCCACTTTATCCAATATATTTTTTGGTCATAAAAAATACGAAAAAAAATAAATCTTAAATCTAAATTCTATAATTGTTAAATTAAGTCTTAAACATTATTTTAGTAAATACTATTTGACATCTATTAACACTTTCAAAGAAAACATAACCTAAGAAGAAAAATAATGTGGTCCCATCTCGGATCGCAGACTCAGAAATCCGCATATCTGTCTCCTTGTGTTCCTCAAAAGGGTTGTTTGCGTGAATGCAAAGGAGAAGAAATAAAAACCAGAGCTAAGAACGAAGACAAATAAAGTTAAAAAGTACAGTTCTTGATATAAATGAATCCATTATATACATCCAAGCTATTGCCATTTGCCATGCATGAACCTCCAATTACCGCTAATCTCTACCCACCCGCCATTCCTCCAACTTGGTTTATCAATGTTCTTGTTTGTTTTTATATTCATAAACAGATTTTTTTTTTTTTTTTAACGCCTTACATTCCAAGATTTCATATCCCGAGGCTTGAGTTCTTCCACAAATTTGTCTAAAGACTACAGTGTAGGTGAATGGGGCAACATGCTAACTACCATTTTTCATAAAATAGTGTTGGTTTGGCAATCGTTTTTCCATTGATAAGAGATAAAGATGATTGATAGGAGTTTGGGTATGTAGTTACAAACGCTAACACCCAGAAGAATTTTTTGCTAGGTAAGCAACGGACGTGGATGGGGAGACATAACACTCACGTGGGTTGTCCGGTCAATCACTTTTTCCAATTTTTCTAACAAGACTTTTAAATTTAGATACGGTTCATTAAATATGAGAAAAATTAATATAAGTTAAAATTTGATGAAAATTAAAAATAATAATTTGTATTTAAGTGTCAAAAATAAATTTTAAAATAAAATTTTTATATTTTATATGATATAATAGACTTAAATCATTGAATCTACTTAAATCAATCGTGTATGAGTGATAGCTAGGGTTTTTTTTTTTTTTTTTTTTTTTTTTTTTTGTGCGTGGTGGGTATTGTGGAATTAATGGCTTGTTTTGGGACGTTCGACCCCACGAATCTCGACGTTTTTAAGCAGCAAGTTCTTAATGGCAGTACTCTCGTTTGATGCTGCAAGCTTCATCAGGTTCTTTGATTTGCAGCCACTACTGAAAAGAAATGCTGGCCCAGGTTAGTGGACTACACAGATCTTAAAGGAATCACAGATGACTAAGCAGTCGACAAAGACTGTTTAGGTACAAATCCTTTTCTAGGAAATCTTTTGAGGGTTTGGACATGATCTAGAACCAAAGTTTTAACTAAAACAAGAACCAGCAACATTGATATCATGTCTTCAAATCGTTTCTTCACTAATTATTACAAAGCAACTTGTTACAAATCATAAGGCTACCGAGTCCAAAAGCCCGAAATACAAAGATCAAATCATAAGTGGATCCGAACACCATCAATCAAAGCGTACATCACTAATCTAGATTCATAAGCAGAACAGCCGACTTAATAGCAGCTGGCTTAGGCCTAGTCGACTATTAGCAACTTGAGAGGTAACGTCTGATAAAGTCATATTTCAGTAATACAATTGTTTGACAACAGCGTGAATCACTTGATTAATACTTAAAACTTTATGAGAAGAGACATTTACAATAAGCCTTGCCACAACAATCAAGCATTTAAGAACTAAAATCTAGGTAAGAAGACGTAATTTCAAGACGCCCTTCTCTATTTCACAGCTACCTCTTATTACTTCTATCCAAGGTTAGTGTATGCTCTTTCTGTCTCTCTCTTCATTGTCACTCCCTATCCATTTTTTTCGTCGGACATTCTACTAACATGAGCGTTGAAGCGCGCATCGGAAGCACACTTCCAACATCTTTCCTCATCGTTCCTGTTTTGTAGGTCCAGATAAACTCGTCAAAGGTGAGTAGTGACACTTGCGACCTTCACTTCTATTGTTGAGAACATCAACACAACTTCTGATATGTGGAGGTCGTTCGTTCCTGCGAATCCAGGGAACCAGCTTGCATATTAATACATTTCTGCAGCTCCTACTTGCATTATCCATGGAGCTCCATAAGTTTGTCTCATAAACGACTTCACATTTTCACCTGATGCTAGAAACAGCTGACAACGTTTTTATTTTTTTTCCGGCCCACAACCAGATCTTCTCAGATCCATTTCGCGATTCAGAACATGTTATTGGGAATTTGAAATTTTGCTTAAACAGACATTTGGGCTTGCCGCTTGGGCTAAACCGAGTGAACATCGGTCGATTGGCGACACCCCAATCGGGTTGATATTAACAGAAATAAAGTGGTAACGTCAGAATGGGCAAATTGGAATTTAAACTTTGTCATCAAATACTAAAACAATCCCGCTTTTCCCTTTGAATCAAATAAAAGTTGAGACATGAATGATGGGATTCAAATCCCATACATGTAAATGATAAATCTTCGAGCGCTTTAGAATGAGAAAGAAAATGTTCCAACTGAGACATACTTCTCGACTGTTTTGTGTCAGGAGAGACAGAACTCATTACTCAATTAGAAATCGGCCGACGCATCAACCACTGTGGGAAGGTAGATTAGGATTCCGTAATTCTTGCCTTCAGGCTTCAGGCTTCAGCAGCAGTCCAGTAGATCTTTACTTGTCATCTTTTGGCTGCTCATCTTCGTTCTTTTCCTGCGACTAATAACAAGTAAAAAGTGCGAGAACATATCATTTAGCTACTAGACTACCAACCTAAAATGCTACTTCCACAAAGCAGACTTGTTATTGGAGTAATTTTAGCAAAGGTGAGATATCATTCAGCTAAAATTCATAGGTAAACATTTAATGCCTGTGTGGTAGAAACTGAAAATTGAGTTTGGAAGTTCATGTTAGCTTAAGTTTAATGAAACAAACCTCAGATTGGCCTGGCAAAGATGCAAGCAAATCTTTCACATTTGGATCATTTGGGTCAACCCCTGGAAGCTGTAAAAGCCACAACACATCAGAATGCAGGCAACCGAAGCAGAAACTGATTATGGGTTTAAAAAAAGGCAAATTGAACTAGACTTACTGATGAAAGAATGGATGACATAAAAGACTGATCGCCCAACACCTTGCTGACATCTGATTGTGCCGATGAATCTTTTGAACTGTCCTGCATGGACATCTGAAGTGCTGCTTGCAAGAAACGAGACCATTTTGTATTTAGTTTAGAAGTGGATGATATGGATGCATGCATTTGGCTACATTTATATATTCTACAAATATTTCTTGGAGTCTAGCATCTTTAACTGGTAAAAAATACAATGCAAACCAATATAAAGCAAAATCCCGACAAACTGACTGTATACACATTAAGATAGCTACAAACCAAAAGGTATATATAACTATTACCCTTACATTAAAGTTCAAAGATTGTGTTATGCGTATGAACTAAACCGAGTATGGTTTAATTCTTTGGTGAGATTTGATTGGTAGGATTTAGCAAGATATAAAGATTGTGTACTAGCTGGAGACCAATATAATGCTGCACTCATTGGAAACATCTATGTGAAACAGAATCTAGCGAAGCAATTTGTAATTTTTCAGAAACAAAAGAATAAGTAGACCATTTTCTCCTTAGAAAAGGTGTAGTTTGATGCAGTATACACCCTGAAATGTTAAGACAACCAACAAAATAAAAGGACATACCCAAGGCCAATTCCTGATCGTCATTAGTAGCCTCAGACATCTCAGCATCAGCTACAGAAGAATCAGATCCAGGGATATTCATTGACAATGCAAGGGCCTGCTTTAGCAAAGCATCATCCTCATCCTGCCACAACATCAGTTAGCCAAAACAATTTAAAACTTAAGTTGTACTCTCCAATGTTAACAGGTAGTAATTTGTGGAATGGTACAATAATTTGACTCAAAAGTAATACCAACCAGTGGATCAGTAACTTTTTCAGTTGCAGTCATAGTTGCATTCTGAGTATCGGACAGCGCTTGCGCTTCCTCTCCTTTTTCTTGTCTAGTGACTTCCTCAGCAGCCCTCTTGGCGGCAGCTTCTTGCCTTGCTCTCTCCTCTTCCATGGAAACCCTTAGGGCAAGAGCCAGCTCTGGATCTATATTTGGATCCACGCCAAAATCAAAGTCAGAAACACCACCGGTTGCAGCTGCTGCTGCTGCAGCAGCAGCAAAGCCACTTCCTCCTTCCCCATCCCCAGTGAACACAGGTGTGCTGGCATAGAAATAAAGAAGCAATATCATTTGCACAATCACCATTAAGCAATATAGCCCAAGAGACATGAGCCGATAGCTTATTAATTAAATGTGTGAATACACACATTTCTCAAGAAACAAAATACTTAAGGAAAACAAAGAATCAGAATGAGCTAAGTAAAACCTGATACCTGATAAGCACATCAGAAAGTGCATTTTGACCTGGAGGTATATGAACTACGTGACTACTGTCATTATTATTAACAGATGCAAGAAGAGCCTCCAACTTTTCTGGCTTTCCATCTTCGTCCTCACCAAAATCGACAATATCAAGAGCTACACTATTCTTTTTCAGCTTCTTTCCTATCATCTCCAATGCCTTTTTTTCATACTTAATAGGACTGAAAGCATGAAGCATAAGGGGAAAAGATGTTATATCTGAATGGAAGTAAACAAGAAAATTGAGTAGCAACAAGATATACCTTCCAGCAAAAACTATAATCCTTTGCTGCTGATTTTTGTTTTGGCGATGCTTCAGAGCCAACTGAGCAATCTGAATTCCAGCTGCTAGATTCATTTCACCACCCATTTCAAGACCTGTGTAAACATTGAAAAATATATAAAGAAGAAAGTGGTGATGATGGGGAAAGTGATAGAGGAGAAAGAAGATACCCTTCAATTCAGAAAACGAAATATTATATACTAATCATTAATCCTATGCAGCTTTAAACTACAGTAAATATAATTGCTGAACTCCATCAGCAATGACAAGTTCTCCATTTCTAAAGTAAGCGAAAAGATGCTCTTCTTTTACAGAGGTTGGCAAACATGGATATCTCATGCCAAACTGCATGCTTACACAAGACAAAGTCCGAAATGATACGGAGATGTACTCCTATCATCCAAATAGCAAGCCATAAAACAATTAATGCTGGTTTTTCTTCAACATGTGTCAATTTTTTCATTGACCAAAACTAAAAAAAAAAAAAAGTATAAATTGAATTTTAATCTATTTTGCCAACAAAACATAGTTAGAGCAAACCACGTAAAAAACAACTTGCCTAACCTTTACCTTCCAGCATAACAGTAAAATAGTAAATCGAAACACGAGCACACAGAGTTCTTTCAACATAGGGTATCTATTGCCACAAGTAGTTCAAAGAACCCAGATGTAATTTATGATCCTAGCTTAGATAAACTTAATCCCTGAATATGACTCAAAAGAAAGTAATTTAAAGAGAGAGCAAGAAAGAAAATAGGTAAATTAAAAGTACCGTGCATGCAAGACAAGATTCTGCCGAGATCACTGGTAGGAGTAGCCAATACACGTACTCCTTTGCCCGCCATCGTCAAAATCCCGACAGTGTTCTCCGGATTAGACTGCCGTAATTTATTAAAGGAAATCAAACTCCCAATTCTCATTAAAAAAAAAAACCTAGCGCAATTTCACATTTCCTAATTCCCAAAAGATTAACAGAACAGCTTAAGGTAAAGCAGTAATTTACCTGGGTTTTAGCTCCGCAGATAAGACTAACAGCGTCAGCTTGAGCTTGTAATCGAGATGGAGAATAATCGCCGTTTCGCATCCATTCCGAGTTATCAACGCATATCATAGTCGCCTGATAGGTTGATTTGAAAAAAATAAAATAAAATCCGATAAACCCTAAGTTTGAAAAACTAAAGGATGAAAAGAGTAAAGAAAATGATGATTGAAGAAGGAGATCAAGGAGGAATCTTTTGCATGTCTTACCTCGAGAACCATGGCTGCGAACGCGAAGATAGTACGAGTAGTAAGCTTGGCAGAGAAGAAAACCAGCAAAAGGAGACACAAAATTCGATTTGCTATGGTATCCCCACTATCTGCAGAGAGATGTATGCACCTTTAACTTTTCGCTTTTACCGATATGCCCCTCTCTTTTTTCTTTATATATTTTCTTGTTTGATGGTAATGTTAAATGTGGGGCAAACGGGTAGGGTCTGGTGAGACTTTGGGCTTTAGGCATCGGTATAACGCTGAACACATCCTTTGCTTGGATTGCTGTACTACTCTGCCTGTGGGAATGTTTGGATGGTAAGAAAGTTGATGACTTGTATCATTAAGCTAATTTGTTGTGTCAACAACTGACTACACCTTTTTGATCAAACAATTGAAGAAATTTTGTAATATATTATAAAATTTGAATTTAAATCCAAATAATTTCGAGATAACTTTACTCTGTTTTTTAAGATCAAGAGTTCAAGTCAAGCTTTTGAGATTTTTTTAAATGGTAAATTGGGGTTTGAGAGCCTAAAATTGTAGTAGTTGCAATGCAGGTATGCCGAATAAATACTTTGTTTTCTCAGAAGTGCATACGCATCTACACAGAGATCTTGGAAAATTGAATGTGATCAGACCAACAGCATCGGAAGAGTCCTGTTTTCCCTGTGTCATTTTGTCTTCTGCTATTTCTTGGACTGATGAACAGTCTATTTTTGGTACTGCAAATCAAGCATTGCACACGATACAGGCATCAACAATATTTTGGTTGAGTGATTAAATAAAGATTATAATATTCCGTAAGATTTAAGTTCGAGTGTAAAAAACCTTAGGAACCTATTGATTGAGTGGAAAAAAGCATGAATTTGAAATCATTGTCATTTCAGATCCATGGATGCATGGCATATATACCCTGTCAAGCCCCTTTTTTAAAAAAGATGAACAATCTGCTACACCAGTTCTCAACTTCTTAGATCCTTTCCCTTTGTCATGCCTCAGAAATCTGCTAACATATTTACTATCTTGCTAAAATATACTATTAAACATCTATCTAAGCATTCTGCACAGTTAACTTGCTAATCGATATTGCGCTGGACTGACCAAAGAGGCAAAAATCACAAATCTAGTTAGGTTTCTTCCTCCCCCGCCAGAAGCAACAATAAGAAAAACATGCACGGAAATCAATGGAGAAAGAAACACTCCTATTTCCTTGGGATTACTAGAAATAGTGTGTTAATAACAGTTGACAAAATGACTGCCGATGGAGGGGCAAGAAAGGGATGAGCTACAATACTTTCAAGTGAAGCCTGTGACTATTGGTCTAAGAATCTGCTAATTGCTGCTATTCATGGAAGAAATGGTAAAGGGGAGCGAAATATGAATAAATTATATAGAAGCAAATCAGCAAAGTTGAAACACAAAAATCTTCTATTGTTATATATAGGCAAAACCTTCATTTTTCCTCATCCCATTTGTTCTTTGGTATCTCTCCGCAGTCAGCGATTACAACCTTCTTTCTAGGTTTCCCACTATAAGTCCCAGCTCCACCTTCGATCATATACACAATGTCCATGCCTTGAATAACCTTACCAAAAACAACGTGCTCTCCATCCAACCTGAAAAGATCATACCACGATTATAATTTTGAGTTTTTTGATCAACAACTTATTTTCACAATGAGAAAAGAGTAGCAAAGGAATTTGTTATTTTCTATTTCATATTATTGCAGGATAAACAAACATGCGGTTATTAATCTTTCATAGGCAATGCATTTCACATTATTGTCCAGATAATGGGAATAGCTAAAGAACATATTATATTAGCATTTAGATATCCATCTTTGTTGGATGATTAAAACATAGAATAAGCATGACATATCAATGAGGTTAAAACATTCTCTACACCCAAACATTTTTCGTTTTACAGATTAATTCTTCATGCCTCCAGCTACATTTCAACATGCCATTACACCATATAGCTTACCAGCTGGCTTTGACAGTGGTGATAAAAAACTGAGAGCCATTGGAATCAGGTCCTGTATTAGCCATGGAAACTGTACCTGCAACAAAATATTAACAGAGAAACAACTGAATATTCGAAGAAAAAATGAAAATTAAACAGAAGAGCCTTGACAACCAAGAAAATATTAAAGCTTTTAAGTTTAGAAAGCATTTGTGTCCACAGAGTAATATCTAACTGAAACGAGATAGACAGTTAAAGTAATACGAGTACCAGCGTGTGAATGCTTTATCTTAAAGTTCTCATCAGGAAAGGTGCCACCATATATACACTCACTTCCCCTTCCATCACCATGAATTATATCACCACCTTGAATCACGAATCCAGATATTATACGATGGAATTGTGTTCCCTTATAACGAAGGGCTTTCCCATTGGCACCCTTGCCTTTCTCTCCTGCAATTTGGAAGCAAAAAGTTAAGCATATTTACCATGAAAATTTAAGCAACCTATCAATAATATCTGGAATGAAACTTTTTACAGGTAGAAAACTAACAAGAACTGGAGTACCTGTACACAAAGCCCTGAAATTTTCTGCAAACAACAAACAACAGCATTAGGCAAAAATAATCCAAAACTTTTCAACAAAGAACAAAACAAGTTATAGTGCAGCAAAAATTGAAATAATTGGAAAAAGAAAATTAATGCATATGAGTTAAACTAAAAGGTGAGCTTGTACATTGCTAATGTGCCAATGCTAAGGAACTAAAACAATCGACATAGAAGATTGAAACATACCAACAGTTTTAGGTACAACTTCGCCATACAATCCAATAACGATTCTACCTGCAGAACACAAATTATAGCACTGTAAGCTAACAAGAGACAAGTAAGATTCCCTCTCGTCACTAATCATGTAGGATAGAGAAGGTGTTGTACCTACTCGTTGTCCATCAATATCAACATCCAAGTATACTCTGTGGGTGACTTCATGCTCCTCTTCTACAGTCTTCTCTTCCTCCTAAGCAACAAATTAGAAACAATCAATTAATACAAACTATTGTTGCATTAACCCATCTACATTGGAAGAGCCAAACAGTATTAGATAAACATCAATGGAAATTGCAACCTCCTCGACTCAAAAAACCACATTCAGATCAGAACCGCAATAAAATACTTTTAATTAGATGTTCAAACTTGAAAAAAAGCAAATGCTCAGATTGTCACAGTATACTTCAAAAAATCTTAATAGCACCTTTCATGAAGAGAATACCTGAGAAACAAGCTTTAACCGAGAGCATTCAATCTGAAATAAACCATACACCACCACCCCCCCCCCCCCCCCCCCCAACCAAAAAAAAAAAAAACTGAATTTCAAATAAACCATATACAAAACAGATCCAGAAACTACAAACAGATAAGAAAAACCAAAATGAAACGAAACCCATCAATTTCATGCGAGTAATATTGAAAACCCAAATCTGTTTTACCGTACAAAATGCAAGAAATAAATATAATACACCAAATTCAGATCGAAAGACTACATATTTACGCATATCCTAGCGATGGGTATTTAGAAAAGAAGAAGAAGAAGAATTAAAAAGCTCACCCGTTTAGTTCCGGATAAAGCGAAGACGACGAAAATTGAAAGAACAATGAAGAGAGGCAGGCAGCGAGGCTGTACCAAAATCGAGATCCCCCGACGCATGTTGTCGTTTGTTTATATTTTTTCCCGGATTATTAACAATAAATCTTTATTTGACTTTCCATTTGAATTACATAAACAGAGCAAAGAAATCCCCGGCTTTTCTCCAACACTTCCAACACTATCACTCTGGGCCACCTATGAAGAAGTTTGGGCACCGTTTTGTTCTATTGATCAAAGCTTAGAACTAAGATTTGCTGCTTAATTTAACTCCCGCTATGCGCATAATAATTTTGAGATTGAGAATGGTTTAATGAGAAATTTTTAGACTATCTTCAGGTGCATCTGTAAAACAAACTTCCATAATCCATCACCATAATTCGACAGAACAAAGTCGCAGGCAAGATGGAGATGGAGAACCATTTTGAGCCCAGTCTCAATTATAGATAGGCCTGCCTGAGTTGGGCCTCATCAGATTTATTTTTTACATTCTTGAATGGAGAATCTTGAACAGAACTCGTATCCAACTCGAGTAGACAGGAGTGTTGTGCAAAGCAGGAAAACTGGCAACTTAACGTTGGGCTGCAATACAATACAAACGAAACGAATAACAGTAAGAATATCCGAATCTATGAGGCAGGTCGCAGCTGATTGGCCAGAGACAAAACTGACGCTGGTTTTAGGGATCTGATGAAGTACATTGTGGATAATTAATTATAGGCAAGGGTGTGTGTTGATTGTCAAAAGTGACTAAATTTCCGGTTTTTCCATACCTGCCATAAAAGTGTGGGAAGGAAACTTTCTTAAGGTATATGGAATTAATGGTCGTTAAATGACCGATTAGAGGAAAATGGGTTTTTGAGGGAAAATGTTAAACGGTGGAATGAAGTGTTTAGGCGGCATTGAAGTAAAGAACAGCATCTTAGAAGATTGTGTTATGTTTATATGATATATGGTAAGTTTGGATGATTAGTGTGATCGATTGCGGTGAAATTGACAATAATAATGATGATAAAAGTAGTGTCGAACATTGAAGTGAATAATAAAATGAATATTAAAAATATTATATTAAAATTTTTATAAAAAATAACAAATTTATAAGATGATTGAAGTATAAGATGTTGGTTGGTAAAAAGAATTTGGTAGTAAATTTTCCAGAGTTATACATCTGTTGTAACTTGTTGGAGAGGAATACCAAGGATTTGATATGAGGTGTTTGGCGAAAGGTAAGGCTGGATGAGGGTTAAATTCCAGGCGTGAGTGGCGGAATCTATAATGTCATTGACCTTGAAAGTTTGAACATGCAATGGCACTGGTTGCAGTGTAATTTTCTGGTCGATAATCATTACTTTTATTTAGTATTTATGAATTATATAAATTTGATTCGATAATTATTTAAATTTAATTTATATATTTTTAATTAAGTTTGAATTTGAATTATTTGAGTTTCGGTCGAGCTATTCGAACAATAAATTATATCAAATTTTGAATATTTTAATATTTAATTCAAGTTATTTATAAAATTAGTGAGATTTATAAATATCACATTTTAATTCAATTACACCCTAAACATACCTTTCAACTGCAAATACTGAAATATCACATTTTAATTCAATTACACCCTAAACATACCTTTCAACTGCAAAATAAAGAAAAAAAAATCAGAAAGTGCAGAAAAGGAATTAGAATTACTGTTATTTTTCAATAATTTAAAATATAGGTGATTGATTCCTAAAATAAATGACTCAAAGTATTTCCTTGATTAACCCACGTGAGTTTTGCATTCTGCTTTGATGATGACAAATTGGTCATTACAAAAACCAATCATAATTTGTCTGTTCTTATCAACATTAAAAAAATCTTGCTGCTAAGCAACTTGGGCGTGATGGGTCAATTTTCTTGTGGTGATCGATCACTGCTTGAGGGAACAACTTACGTCTATGATTCTTTTCTTCGGCCTTATATTGTAAATCATGAAATAGAAATCGATCGAAACTTGTTTAAGCTAAAGCTAGGGGCACGAGACGTTGGGGTTCTCTATTGGCATTGGACAGCGAGTTATGACCAGATAAGGTTTCTTTAGATCTTGCAGTATTTTCAAACATCAGAAGCGCCTGCTTTCAGTTAGACATCTCTTGCCATTGCCAAACCGGAGTGGTTGAAACAACCTCTTTCTAAGTTCTTTCACCTTGTTCGAGCAGCAGTTTGACTCAACAAATGAACCAGGCTTCCACCATGAATCCCAAGGAAATAAAAGTTGATATCATATCAATCAATTATCGTTAAGTCGAACAGAAAATGGGGCAATTCAACCAACATCAACATCGATCAACCTTAGGTAATGAAGTCTCAAATTCATCTTGAGTATACCCCAAATTTTGGTAAATCTTTGGAGACAAAATTATGACACAAATCCAGTAAAAAAAAAAAATCAACTTAATTCAACCAACTCAAATCGAATCTAATAATGAATCGTATGGATCTAAAAACGTCTTATTATATTACATGTATTTGTTGACACGTCAGAGTTTAAAAAGCAAAGATATTTTTATAAACATAATTTCATACAGAATCTCATAAATTTATATTAACTAAAAATTCATACTAAATAGAAATACATATTACAAGGAACCTGTAACCAATCGTAATGACATTTGGAGGTTATCCCTCTTTTGAAAATCAAGGATGCTGTCTCTTTCTTTGTGAAATTCACTTAAAAAGTTTGATTAGGTTTGAATCTTTCCAAAAATTACTGTATGTCTGGTATTTTTATTTATTAAAAAAAAGGAAAAGATTTGAAAGAAAGAAGATGATGATGCGGTTTAAAATACCTTGTTTATGATAAAAATCCATAAATCAATGTGCCAAAAAGCAAGGAATATAGTATATTAATTATCTTTATTCAAATATAATATATTAAATTTATATGGTGAAATGGCAAAAAAAAAATTACTTTGAAAAACATGCAATGGATGGATGTTTTTTTTTTTTTTTAAAATCATATCAAGCAGAGATTATGATTCAAAGTTTCTTGTTAGATTAAATAAAAATACAATAACTTATTTTTTTATTATGTTAAAATGTAATTTGTAATAATAATTTCTTGTTTTACTATTATTGATGATTATCGTTTATTATAAGAGCACTCTTACTGCAAACTCTTCATCTCCAGTAGATTTAACTTTCAAAAGCATGTTGTCCTCAAACTTTTTTCTTCTATCATGAGAGTTTTTTTAGCAATTCTTTCAAGATTACTTTAATTCCTCAGTTATTCATAAGAATTGAGTGAAACTATCTAAATTCACAAAATAAATTAAAAACAGAAGAGAGAGAGAGAGGGATTAAAGAACAAACTAGCAGCTATGGTAAATGAAATTGATTTTCTTTATTATCATGTTTGAAGAGCAAAATAGAAGAAAAATACAGTACAAGGGAAAGATGGACGGCGGCAGGAGAGATAGAGACAAATCAAATCTAATCAGACCACATATAAGTATACGGCAACACTACGAAGCCAAATTCAATATGCACAGTTAATTTAAGGGGGCGTTTAGTTAGGGAAATTTTTTTTTTTTCTTTCGTAATTTTTTTTTCGTCAGTTCGATTTTTTTTTCAGTCATTTTATTTTACTTACAATACTCAATTTTAAAAAAATTTAGGGTAAAATGATTACCTTCGGATCCTGAAGTATTTTTAGATTACCTGAATCAAATATTTTTTTTTAGACCTAAAATAATTTTTTTCTTTAGAATTTACCCCTTAAAATTTTTTTTTAGATAAAAAATAATTTTATTTTTCAAAGTATTTTTTTTTTCCAAACCAAAAGCACCCTACAGGTCAAATTTGCACCTATAATTCTCCTGGCTTCTAGATAAGAGATAGATTTTGGGAAACTCCCTTGGTCTGCCTTTTCTTTTAGGTTCAAACATTTGTGAGTCAGAAAATTGATGAACTCCAGTTCAGATTTAGTGATCTATTATTCTGACGTATAACTTGCCAATTTTAGAATTGAGTTTATCTTACCTTATTCTAAGTAATATTTAGGATCTATGATTTCTTTTGGAAGATGAATTGGAAGAAGTTGTCGGTTCGGTTCATATTCTTTATCGAAAGATTGGGGACATCTTAATTGTTTTTTTCTTTAAATATCTTTATCCAATTTACAATTTAAGATAAATTTTATTTGAATTTAAAATGTTATTCAAGTAAAACTCTCACAATAATAACAACTCAAAAATTTAAACTTTTTTCAATTGCTTAAAGAAAACTTTATAATATAAATTTTTAAATTTATCAACAACCCAAATTGTTTCTCTTTAATATTTTTATTTGTATATATTTTGCATATTTGAATATAGTAAAATAAGAAAATTTCTTTGAAAAATTATAATTGATTTTTTTGAAAAAAATATATTTAATCTATATTGTAAGATAACATATATATAGGTAATTTTATGTTACCAAAATATATATAGGTAATTTTAATTTAAGATAATATTAAAATATTATAAAAATATAATTTATTTTTAAATTTAAAAAATTGAAAAACATAACTCGTTTTTTTTTTTTTTAAATTTTAGTCTATATGTATAAAGAAAATGAAAAAAAAAATGATAACTCATTTTTCTTTCTTTTTTAATTTATATAGTAAGATAATCTATATAGGTAATTTTAATTTAGGATAATACACTTGAAAAAATAAATTGGAAACAGATAATTATTTTTTAATTTTAATTTATATGGATAATGAATTAAAAAATAATTAATTTTTTTAAATTTAATTTAAAATAATACACGTTAAAAGTTCATATGATATTATCCTTTTTGTCACAAACTTTGATTTTTATATATTTATATAAGAATTTTTTTAATCTTATATATGTCTACATACAGAAAAAAAATTATTTATCCAGAATACTTTTTTTTTTTTTGACAATTATTCAGAATACTTTTAATCAGTGGCCAAGTTGTTCATTTCACCAGTTAGATTATGCATATCCTTTTTCTCAATTCCTGTTCCTTTATCTCTTCGCACATATACATGTATCTCACATGCATGACATGCATACATAAATATAGACAAAAAATTAGAGGTTTAGCATTTGCTTCTTTATTATATACGCTAAATATATTACATTTATAGTTCATTTTTAGTCATTGTTGCTAATATTGTCGTGAAAAAAGTTATTATTACATCCATGGGTACTAAGCATTTATAAAAAAAAAAAATTATTAAATATAATTTTATATAATAACAATGAATAAAATAGAAAATTCAAAAAGCATGGTATAATCTGTAATCATATTCACGAAATCATTCTTCTCATTAGAAATTTAACTTGCCAAGCTCAAAAGCCTATCCAATTTTATACAGTAGCTGAAAAACTTTCTCACATGATAAACAATTTCAATAGGAATGGATATTAAATAACAATACATATATAAGCATTAATTAATTAACAATGATAAAAAAAATTTATAAAAGATGTTAATCAAAATTTGACATTATTATTCTTTCTAAAGAATAATCACGTTTAAAATTTGAATCTCTTTTTTTTATCTATTTATGAACAAAAAATTGATAAAATATAGTTTTTTAATTTTAATATATAATTGAACGTTTATCTTTTAAGCTATTGAAAAAGTATAATTAAGTGGTACATAATACATTGAAAAAAAAAAAATAACTCATTAAAAAGATGATTTATTTTACAATTTTAATATATATATATATAAATATTTAGTTTTACAAAATTTGAAAAATAAAATATTTTTACATTTTAAAAATATTGAAGACTTGAGATATTTTACTTTTTAATCAAAATTTGGGCTTTTATATATTATACAAGGTATGATAAAGATTCGTATCTTGAGAAAACCGAATAACTTTTAAACTTATGCTCTAAAGAAACAAACCATTCTGTTTACATATTGACTTTAAAACATATAGAAACACTTTTCATCCTCGGTGAATATGAATGTGACGAATCAAGTCCCCACAGCACGCAGAACCCCGAACCACCATCGACAAGCCGAAGCCCAAAATTCAACAACTCCGGTCTCCTGCTAGCGTCTAGAACTTGGAATTCCAACTATCATCAGAAAGCTGTACGGCTGTACCTAGTCCAAGTCTAGTCAATATCAAATTGGCAAATTGCAACAAATAAAAATAAAACATCAACACCATCGCCAACCCACCGAAGATTTCACCTGCAGGTAAAACAAAATCTGAACCGTACGTGTCAACGTTGTGGCTACAGTTCTGAAACGGAAGCACCTCGCTTTTCGCACACAAATGAAAGATCTTAGCACTTTAAAGACCCAAGCCAGCCTCGTCTCAAATACACGAACTCAACACCCACAAGGCCACGACCACCATTGAAAATCTGTTCATCCTTCTGTTTTTTCTTGGTTTTGTTTGTTTACACAGCTTCTAGGTTAATGAGGTCTCGAGAAACTAACACGTTCAGTGCCTGGAAATGGCTAGGCTTCGTTTCTGCAGTATGGGTCCAGACTATTTCAGGCAATAACTACACTTTTTCAAATTACTCGAATGCTCTCAAGACGATTATGAACCTTACCCAGCTTGAGCTTAACAATCTATCGGTGGCTAAAGATATTGGTAAGGCTTTCGGTCTCCTCGCTGGCCTTGCCTCTGATCGTTTGTCCACGCCAGTTATTCTCCTTATTGGTGCAATTGAAGGGCTGATAGGTTATGGTGCTCAATGGCTAGTCGTCAGTCAGAAAATTCAACCACTTTCTTACTGGCAGGTATATGCGCACTAGTGTAAAAAAAACAAATTCCCGTTGGCATTTTAGCAAGCAGTGCAGATTTTGTACTAAAGTATCTTTCTTTCACCTGTTTTTATTGTAATTGAAAGGAAACAAATTGGAAAGGAACATAAAATTTCCTGTAATAGTATTATTTTTTATTTTATAAAAAAACTGTGGGGCTACTTAGATAGTTTCAATTGTAGTTCAGTTGCCATGAAAATTCACTGTTAATAAATTTTTTGATTTTCGCCATTGAAACCCAATTCCCAAGAGAATGAGTCTATTCACTATTCAAAGTCTGTGCAATTTCCAGAAAATTCTAATTTTGTCAATTTCACCACCTACAGATGTGTATATTCCTGTGCCTTGGAGGCAACAGCACAACATGGATGAACACGGCGGTGTTGGTAACTTGCATACGCAACTTCCGCCGCAACCGTGGCCCGGTCTCTGGCATCTTAAAAGGCTACGTCGGTCTCAGCACTGCCATATTCACCGATCTCTGCTCTGCCCTATTCTCCGATGACCCCGCAAAATTCCTCATCATGCTCGCCGTCATCCCCTTCGCTGTTTGTCTGACCGCGGTCTTTTTCCTCCGTGAAATCCCCCAATCCGCCTCCGTCCCTGCAGAAAAGGAAGAAACCCGCTATTTCGCAATATTTAACATAGTTGCCGTCGTAGTCGCTGTTTATCTTTTAGCTTACGATCTCATCGGTTCGCCAAATCAAGTCTTTTCGCTCGTTTTCGCGATTATACTTCTTATTTTATTAGCCAGTCCGTTGGCGGTTCCAGTTTATTCTTTTGTAAAGAGTTGGCGCTTACTCGGGTCCGAAGCTGACATGGAGCGACAGGAACCGTTGCTGAAAGAGGAAACTAAAGAAACATCGGCGGAGAAAACAGAGGTTCCTGCTCAGGAGGCGGAAGTGGTGACGGAGGAAGAGGTGGCGTTAGTGGAAAAGGACAGGCCCGTGATAGGAGAGGACCACACTATATTAGAGGCGATGCGGACTTGGGACTTTTGGCTTTTGTTTGTGTCGTTCTTGTGTGGGGTTGGAACTGGCATGGCTGTGATGAACAATATGGCGCAGATTGGTTTGGCCCTTGGCCACGCCGACGTGTCTATGTTCGTGTCGCTGACCAGTATTTGGGGTTTCTTTGGACGGATCATTTCGGGTTCGGCTTCCGAGTACTTTCTCAAGTAAGTTTCATTTTTGGCCTAATCTCAAATTTCCATGATTTTGACCTCTCTTTGGAAGCAAAGCATGTTGTTTTCCAGTCAATTAATGCGGGACAGACAACGTCTTTGTTGCTTTAATGGAGGTCATGTCGGGGACCCGTGCCATAAGCCTAAAGCTCATTCTTTTGCTTTTTTGACTATATGGACATGCAAAATTTGTGAAGAATCTGTCATCTTGCCATTTCTTGTCACATACACCATATGAATGCTCTGATGCAGACAATTTTAGCAGTAAACATCAATTGATGGAATTGATTCTGTAATTAGCTGTCATTGATTAATGACAACAATTTATTTGCCCAATGTGTATGTATCTGTGGTTTTTGTTCTCTCTCTATCCCCGCTGTAGTGCTTAATGGATTTGAGTCTGAAATCTTTGCAATTTCTTCTCGAAGACTGCAAAAGGTTGTCTACAAATTTTGTGAGTCTTGTTTTTGGAATGATTGAAACTAGAAGTGTTGTTGGTTACAAAGTAGTGAAGTAATATGGCAAAGGGACAAAGTAGATGATGGAAGAGAGAGAGAGTTAGTGATAGGTCATGTGATGAGCTCACGCCTCACAGCATAGCTCTTGGCAGGCAACTTAAGCTGTTACCAGCTTTCATGATTGGCCATTTCGGATAGCTTCGTAGAATTGTTGGGTAATTTGATTGAGTCTTCACTTCATGGATAATGGTGCCTATAAGCATTGTTATACATAGCAGTATTAATATTGGCCTTCCTCAGGCAATCTTTAAATGCTTGTTGTTGAGTGTAATTGATAGAGCTTGGTGGTTGACCAACCGCTGGCAATCTTTGTTTTTAGATCATTAGGCATGTTTAAAAAGTTCTAAGGGAGATGACTTTCTTTCACAAGAAATGTATTCCGTATGCACTGATATACATCTAATTAAATGAGTTTTTTAACTAGCACTCGCTGTGAACTTTGAACTACCTGCAGGAAAACTGGAATATCTAGGCCTCTTTGGAATGCAGCATCTCAGATCCTAATGGCGGTTGGGTTCCTTCTCATGGCATTGGCGATGCCTGGCTGCCTTTACATTGGTTCAATTGTCGTTGGCATTTGCTATGGAGTCCGTCTAGCAGTGACTGTCCCTGTTGCCTCAGAACTATTTGGTCTCAAATATTATGGTCTGATCTACAACATTCTAATCCTAAACCTGCCAATTGGTTCTTTCCTCTTTTCTGGCCTGCTTGCTGGCTACCTATATGATGCACAGGCTACTCCAACACCAGGAGGTGGGAATACCTGTGTGGGAGCCCATTGCTATGGTCTTGCGTTTATCATAATGGCGATAGCCTCAGTCATTGGATTTGGTTTGGATGTTTTGCTCGCAATTAGAACCAAGAACGTTTACTCCAAGATATTCACCAGCCGGAAATTGAAGAAATCCTTGATGGCATCTAATGGCTAATGATAGACAACACTGCAGCAAAGACTGATGAGCTTTTGCTCAGTGACATCCCAGGTACTGCATTAGCTGGTTCGATATTTTATAAGGCGATCAGTGATTTTAGAACATTAATAAGCTCTGGGGTCAGATATAATTTGCATATCTGTATTAGTAGTCTAATCGAAAGTTTTTTCTTTTAAAGAATGCGTTTTCTGATAAGTTGTTTAACTTTGTTTAAATTTGTTTAAATATTTCCTTTTGTAGATAACACGAACCTGCATTCTTTGATCTAGTCGGAAGGCATCTCGTTTGTCTGGTAGCTTTTGTATTCAGCTTAGTCAATTAAAGTTCGCGAATTTTTAGAACATTTTATTGAATAAAAGCATGTACAATTATTAAAGTATTATATATCTTACAAGCTTGCGGCTGCTGGTTGCCTACAGAACTATGGAGAGCGCATTTCATTCCGAATCAACTTCATCCCTTCTGGCTAGTTGATGTTTTAATAAATGCATGTTCCGTGAAACCAAAGACAACCTGCCTGGGAATGCTTTCTTGCAGACACACTGCATTTCTGTGGAGTAGTAGCTTAGCTTATCTTGCCCAGTTTGGTTTGAAAAACTTGAAATAGCATAAAGTTCTAGTTGTGCTTTGGGTCAAAATTAAGGGCGTAATCGAGTTGAATCAAAACGATCCGATATCATACTCAAGTTCAGTTTAATTCGAAAATTTAAAATTTGAATTGAGATTCAACTTGAACTTATTGAACTTAATTTTTGAAATTTGAGTTTGATTTCACAAAATATTCATATTGTTAGAGCTAGATTCGATAGGTTATTTGTTATTTTTGTAATAATATGTTATAAGGATAAAATAATAAAATAATAATTAAATATAAAAAAATATATTAAAACATTGGATTAAGTTTATTAATCATTTGAATGTAGTTTTAAAATACTTAAATTTAATTTGATTTTTTATTGGAATAAATTGGATTCAAATTTAATTAAAAAATAAAAGATTCAAACTTAAATGCTTGAGTTGATTAAACCTACGAGCTAAATGACCCAAGTTTGTCATTCAGGATTAGAGCTTGGCAGATTAACCCATGATATCTTTTATATATATATATATATATATATATATATATATATTGAAAAAAAAAAAAAAAAAGGGTACTGCCAGCGGTCTACTACCCATTCTGAGAGAAGTTTCTGATAGCCCATTCTCATGAATATTGTGGCTCAAGCTCTATGATCCAGCATGCCAGGGCTGTCGTATCCAATTGCTATGTTATCCATTAATATTGGCCCAATAGAGCGGCATCCTCGTTTTGTAGTTTCCATTAGCTTTTGTTCGTTCACTCGCAGTATAGTAGAGGTACAATTAGCCTTTCATGCAGTTAATTTAAAACCCTTATTCTGTTTCTCATCCCTTCCGAATTTTCTTCCTGGAAAATTTACAGTAATTTATCAGAGTAATTTTCTTCCTGGAAAATTTACAGTGATTTATCAGAATTAGTGGTTGATCTGCGGCTTCCCTTTTCAACCGAATGCCATGACATTCTGCTGAGAACTGATAAATTTCTCCAACCCACCACTTTCAAATCAGCTTAAGGATTTTAATCCACCGGTCTCTTACATGACAAAGCTGAACATATCTGCTATGGCCTACGGGCAAATTCTACTTCAAGTATGTATGGTTCAGGGTTTTTGCAAATTCAATATGCGAAGCAGATTCATCGGAAGGCATTTGAACTCCATTAACCCTTTTCTACAGTGTCCTTCAATCAACTGCAGCAATCAAGTGGAAAAGATATCTGTAGGATTTGTCCAACTCCATACTGATAAACAAAACTGCTTTTTCTGGTATCATCAATGGCCGCTATAACATCAGAAAAAGGGATTTGACAGGATAACATAGACAGTTCAATTATGGGTCATGATGAAGAAATGTAGTGGGTAGGACCCATGATGGAAATAATTTAGTGGTTGCTTTCTGGCGTTATGTTAACACTATTTTTATTGTTTCATCTTTCATTTCAAGCCATTGTTTCATATCTAGTTGAATTCCAAGTTCAGCAGTTCTCCTTCATTCTCCATTGTTTCTGCTGTAAAGTTAAGATTTTCATTTCTGGAAAACACAATTACAATCCATGGATAAACTTTCTCACCTTATTTATCTATAACGAAAACAAAGTCTTGCTTCAAACATATGATGTCCCTAAGTTTCTTCTCTGTTTGAAACTGTCCACTAAACAAGCAACGGAATCTTTATGATTTAGTATCTCCAATTCTCCATTGGACCATTATCAAGAAATTATTAAGGCAGTAATTTTCAGTCTAGTTGATTGCAACTGAAGCCTCAGGGATTCAATTTCGTAAAAAGTCGAGACGTTCAGACGTTAATCCGAATCTCAGTTGTTTATCTATTGTAAAATATCACATCAGATGACATTGACATTTAACCATAACCCCAGCTAAGATGGTCAAAAAGTTATCCGAGGATTGAATAATTCCTATTCATGTTTTTAATGTAATATCACTTTTAATATGTTTAAAAATTATTGATTCCACTTTATTCTCACTTTTGTTAAGGTCCCATTTGATTATTTAGTGGTCATACTCTCGAGTACCAACCCAGCATTTCTGTATAATTTACTAATATTGATTCCACTTCCAAGTGTTAACATGACGCAATGTGACTGACTATCCATGGCAGACAAAGGCAAAAGCTGAGCTGAAAACTTGAGACTCGGGCTTCCTTCAAATACAACAGCCGAAATCCTCCGCACATATTCACATTACAAACAAGCTTTTAAGGGAGATTTCTCCTCTTTACAATCTAATTAGCCAAAAGAAACAACGAACCATACTGAAAAAGCAAGATCACAGAAGCCAAAACCAAAAATGCTTTATAACATTGATATTCTAATGGGGAATCTTGAAGCTGATGGTCTACAAACTGGACCAAGAATCTGTCAGCTTTTAAAAACAAAGGCCAAAACCCCATTACCAAAGCTGCAAATCTGTAAAGAATTCACATTAACAAATAACAAAAGCCATAATATAATACAAAGTAGCAAAAGGCTACAAGTAAAGCATAGAAAACAAGAAAGAGACAGCAGTTGATCCAATGAGTACAGATTGTAGAACATAGGGAGAAGCTGTTCTTGCTGAATCTCCCATGGCCAAACCAGCTAACCATGACCCATCTGTCAACATGGTTTCTCCAGACCCTGATTCAGAACTAGTCCCTGAACCAGAGTATCCATAACCAGAACTTGAATACCCTGAACCAGAATATCCATAACCATTGCCCGAATAAGTAAACCCAGATTCCGACCCGGATCCTTGTGATGATGAGCCCGTCGTTGGAGTAGCTTCTGTAGCTGGTTGAGCATCTCTTGAAGATTTTTGACTGTAACAAACCATAAACATTTTTTGTCAGATTCATCTATGAAATGAAATCCTCCACAAACAAATTAATTTACATTCAAAGCAGCCTCATTGCATCAGTACTTCACATCAATCTTTTTCACCCCTTAAGCCCCACCAATTCTCCAGTGATGAAGACAAAAAGAAAGAAATAAAAAAGAAAAAGGAAGGAATAATCTTTTATCTTTATAAACAACCAACTCATTTATACCTTTAACTAAAATCCCAACTAGAGTTCATAAAATGCAGAAATTTAGACAGATTCTTGCTGATAAGAACAGAACAGATTTTTTATTTCATGTAGTTAAGATGAGTTTAGACGACAGAAATGTTAGTTAAACATTACCTGGGAGAAGAGGGGCAAAACGTCACCGTGTAATCTGCTCCGGTACACGTGAATGTGCTGGTAGCATCATCGTACGCGTAGCTGTAAGATCTCGGACACGCGGCCTTGAACATTTCAGAATAAACCGACGGTTTACAGGTGGCGGGTGTGCTATATGCGCCGCTGCAACAATATTCGGGACTCCCAAACGCCTCACAAGCGCTTTTGCAAGCATCGCCATCCCCAACTCGGAGCTCCGACGGGCATTGCTGGTTCAAGTCAGTGGTGCATCCGGTCGAAGCACACAGACCTGACCCGCCGCTGCTTTCGATGATCATGGGGATATTGTAGCCATCAACAAGGCTGACGTCATAAAAATCTTGCCCTCCTGTTCCAAGAGTGAACTCAGCCAGAGTAACAGGCGGAGCAGCTCCGAGACCGTTGCATTCCATCTGACTTGACCCGCAGTCGCCTGTTAGACAGGTTCCAGAGCCAGATCCATCGAATCTGCAGCTCGTTCGGCCCCAGAAACGACCCGACCATCCTGTCGGTGCTTGAAATGAACGAGACGAGTCTTTTGGGAGCTCGAACCCGGTGCTGTCGAGACTAGGACTGCCTGCATTTGCTAAAATCCCAGGCCAGACAGTGTAATCACATCTGTTAACAAATGTGAAAGAAGCACCTGACACACCTGATAAAAAAATGACAGATTTTTTAGTTCAAAGATAAAAACTTTGACATTAAAATGTAAATGAGAGAGAAACCCAGAAAAGAGGGAGCTTGGTTTAACCTTTAGAGGTCACAAGTAAGACAATGACGTTCAGAATAAGAGCTAGGGAGTTGAGGGAGTGAAGATCCATGAGAGTTCTGTTTCTAATTTCTTTCATTTCTTGTGCTCTTTCAAGGAAGCTACAGCCTACTAGATTCCACTGCAGAATGGAGTGTGGACACAGTGTTGGGAGGTGCAATAATGGAAGAACAGAGGACAATGCGGGGGGCTTTGCTATGCCCCTGAGAGGCGGGGCAGTGCTAAGAAATGGAGGGAAGTTGGGTGGAGACAGTGAAAGGGTTGGATTCCAAAAACCGACAAAGCTGTTAATGGGAAGGACAGAAAAGACAGAGAGATATCACTGAGCAGCGACTGATCAGTATCTGCTGCTACTGTAATATAATATCACTTCTACCAATCTACTCTGCAATATACTATACAAAAATACATAAATAATAAAATAATATGAACAAAAATTTAATAAAAGTAAATAAAATAAACGAAGTATATAAGAATTACCATATCTACGTCTTAATTTCTTTTTTTTATTGGGATTATAATAAAAAAATCGAAATTTTAAACTTAATTTTCTTAAAAAAGAATAATAATACTAATAATAATTTAGCCAAATTGGATTATATACTTCCTTTCAATTTTTTTAATATCCTGCATGTCTGCCCTGCTCGTGTACTAAAAAATAAGAATATATAAATTGGGCGGGGAGTATGTATATCATCAATTTAATTTTTATTTATAAAATTTAAAAATTTTATTAATAATACATTAAATATTTAATAGTTTATATATTATTTACATTTTTTTAAGTAGTATTTTTTTTGTCTCATAGCTCTTCTACATGTCTTTTTCTCTTGTTTTTTTCTCAAAATAAGCATTATATTTTCTATTTCTAAAAAAAAAATTTAAAACTTTAATTGAATGTAGTATTACCGCAAATTAATTTAGTTGTAATTTTTTTTATTTAGACATCTCGGTATTCAATAATCACATTAAGTCATATCTAATAAAGTCGAATTTATGTTGGACTTTATTAAAGAATGATTTTATCTATGTTATTTGTATCATTTACAAAATTTAAACTTAAAAACTTACTTAAAGAAAACAAAATCATTAATACTCGAATTAACTAACATTAGTAATTTAGTTGTAGTTTTACTATCCTTTTAACAAGTAAAATAAATTTTTTTTTGTCCTTGTTTGTTTCGCTTCAAGCTGTTTTTTGTTGTTCATATAAGAAAATAACCAAATAAATACTCCTTTATTGTTTGGTAGAGAAATAAATATTCTTTCTAATTGAGTGAAGAGCTTGAGATTGACATTCCAAGCTCTGCTTAAAATCTAATCTGGCGAGTCTGGTTTAGAAAAAAACCACTTCTAATTAAAATATGGATGTAGGCTTAGCCCTTACTCGACGGAAGTCTCAAGTTTCGTTATGGTGGTGGAGGATTTAGCCTTTAGCTGTGAGGCAGAGAGACTGAGGTGAATTTAGAGAAAAACAATTGTAACGAGGTGTCCGGATAACCTAAATTAATGTATTAGTCAAAAATTAAAACGCACTTGCATCATTTGCTACTTGCTAGTCTATTAATTATCCAAAGCTCGAGGAATTTCATATTCTCCAAAGCAAAATAATGGATTAAGCTGAGTAAAATAAGGGAGATTTGTGTGAGAAAGAATTGTATAATGCGTATGCAATTATAGTGTCACGGGTTAATATAATATTAAGTCGTTAAGATTGAAAATGTTAAACGTAAAATATTTAAATTTAAATTTTTATAATTTTTTGTTAATAAACGAATCATAAATTTTAAAAATTCACTGAATATATATTCATAAAATATCAATAATGAATTAATAATTTATATTGACATTGAAAATTGAATAATTTATTTTTCTCTTAATTTTTTTAATTAAAAAATTATATTATTAAAAAATTTATTCATTAAATATTATAATTAAAATGTAAATATCTACTTTAATAGATTAATGAATGATTTTAATAATAAATAAATTATTTTTTAATAATATGGTTATGCTATATAATTTTAGTAAAATTATAAGTCGAGATGAAATAACCTTTTTATATACTAATATTTAATTGTTTCTTTGGAAGGACACTTGGCACTTCATACGTGGTATAATCTTTCACGTCGGTAAACAAAGTACTATTGTAATTAGAATTATTATCTTATTCTCAGAGAGTTATAAAGTTGTCACGTATAGTAAAAAAAAAAAAATAGTCTAATTTTATTTGTGAAATTTTTAAATTTTATTATTAATGAATAGAGATAATAACCCTTAGAATTATTAAATTATATGAATTTATATTGATACAAAAATTTATTGAGATATAAAATATAATTTTTTTAATTTTTATTATATTTAATAATTTTATTAAATTTTAATTTGTATTACAGTAATATTTGTTTTTGATGTTATATCATCTAAAATTGACGGATCCAATTGAAATGCTCTGTAATGAATACATTTGAGTCACGTGTCAATTTATTATTGGCTTATTCATTGCCATGTCATATTAAGTTGACCGTTGAAGTGGGTGCCATGCTGGAGATGGAGGGTGTGCAATCATGAAATGAAAGGGACTGGATTCAACTCTCTCTCGACTTTTCATGCATGGCTACTTACTGTCTACAGAGAATATGTTGGCTTTAAATTAAATATTGAAATTGGGGCTAACAAAAATTAATTAAATTAGGAAATTCTAACCCAAAATTAAACTGCTAATAATAAGCAGACTGGCGGTATTGTTCTTTGCCTCCAAAAATTATACACGAGGATGATGAATTTTCCGGACATATCCATCCATTATCAGCTCAATCCACCGACAAATGCATTATTATTATAATTTAGTTGTTCTTCCAAACCTTAATGATTAGTAATTTTACATCCAAATTCTTCATTAATACTAAGTAAATTTTGTACCGACAAGGGAGCTCTTTTACTGTTATATACATTACAGGATCACACAATCTTATAAAATTATGTGTAAAAATGACATTTACGTTATCAGATTTAAAAATATTTCAAATCGATGTAATTAGATATGAGAAAATCTTTTCATTTCTATGATTATTTTTTTTATTGTCCAAATATTCTATTAATTTGAAGGTCAAAATATGTCTTAAAATTTAATCTCTAATGCCACTTCAATCAATTCTATTGTATATGGATAGATTGTACTCAATTGAGTTAAAAACTCTTTATTTAGAAGATTATACGAACTAAAAAGATCATCAACATTTATCATATTTTTCTTCAATCTATAAATTGTTTAAATACATGAAAATATGTAGCTGGAAACAGGACCAAGCTAATTCCAAAGTTTTTTTTATACGTAAAATATTAAAATTTTATATTAAAATTCATATCTATAAATTAAATATAAATTTTATTTTTTAAAATTTTTATTTATTAAATTTTAACTTGTATTATTTTATATATTATATTTATATTATTTTATATCGTATTATCATATTATATATAAAATTATATTATTTTCAGCTCCTCTACTTGAGGAAATATACATCCGCAAAAATCTCCACTGTCTTTCGAGAGATTTTATGGACCAAACATTTATTCCCGGCTTCAGAACAAACCTGAACACACTTAAACTTGATTCCCTCCACTTTCGAAGAGGAAGGGTATGTATTATTACTACTACTCCGATTTAAAAGATTTCAGGGTTTAAGAAATAATAAGAAAAATGCACTTTCTCATGAAAATTTCACTTTGGTGAAACTTCTTTTATCTGTAATTATTGCCATTGACATGGAAACAAGGAACGTTGTCTTCTGGTTGTCCGGTGAATTTCCAAAAACATTGAGCCAAGAGATGTTCTCTTTTACTTCCTGTCCAGGAGTATTTATTTTAACGCTATACATCATTGAGGAGGTCCACAAACGTAGGATTGCACAGGCAATTCAACCAACCAGAGAAGTTGATCCCTAAAATTAAATGGATTTAGAAACTTTGGCCAAAACCCCAAACGAAAATCAGTAGTGTTTTCTTTTTTAAACAGTGTTTTCTTTTTCCTCTTGTGAAAAGTAAACTGGCCTCAGTTGCTTTTGAAAAAGTGGACTTTTTCAGAGCATATGAATCGGGTAAAATTGCATTATTATAATTATATACCGCTCCTCTGGACAGATGGATAGTCTAGAATTTATGCTTGAACTGATCGGATGGAATTTGGGGGCAAGAGAATTTCAACAAAAAGTTGTTCTCCATTATGCATGAAATCCACCTCAAGCTTCTTCTCTTGTTGCATTCTTAACCTTACTGTGCAAAACAAAAATTTGAAAAATTATGATAGAAGACTTTTGATATAATGGTAAAAGTTTTTTTTTTTTTATGATTTGAAAAAAAATATGATTTTAAGTACAAAATAATCTCTCAATTAATGCAAAAGAAAAAGAAAGACTTTATCTATATAACTCTCCTAAAACCTTTCTATGTGGCTGATGACTGTTTTGGTGTAATTGTTATGGTTGGTCTTTAACCTAAAAGTCATATATGCAAATCACAAAAGCATCTTTTTTTAACGAGGGGAGAAGATTCCGTGTGTACATGAATATATATAATCTTTCACAAATTTTATGGAACTTAATGCATTGAATTTGCTTGTCCGATCCTTGTGAGTGCCTTCAATGTGTTTAGCGTTTCTCTAATCTCTATGTGGACCCATCGGCCATCACTTAAGCAGCAGATTACTGAAGCACTTTCGCATTTGTCAAAGCCTTCTGCAACGGCCACAAGTGAAGGGCTATGGATAAGACAACCATTGGTTAACCCATAAACAAAACTTAGGTTGCAGATAGTCAATGGCAAATCTTCCGAGGATACTCTCCAGCTGCCTCGCTAGCTAAATAGTTCTCTATTTTCTGATGTCAAAAGTGAAATTCGGATGGACTCCACTATATGTCTTTTGAGACAAAGCCGCTCTTTGATCCTTTTCTTGTCTCCTCTCTTTCTTTGTTTAAAGCGAACGGCTGCAGAGATTTTCAAGATATACTAACAAAACAACATTTGCGGCTTTGATTTTCTTTTTTATTAGTTTATGTTTGTCAAGTTCTTTGCTTCCCTTCCGTTCCATATGTTTATATGGCAGACTTGTGAATCTTTCCAAATAATGTATTAAAAAATTGGTTTCTGTTGTGGCGTCTAGTTCAACCAGTAGTGATCCATTCAATCGTATTATCCTCTTTGAGTTCCGTTTTTACGACCTCGTGGTATCATCTGTGCAAGAACAAAAACTTTAAGGTCTTGAGTTCGAACCTCTGAGGACGCGAAAGAAAAATCGTGAGGACAGAGCCGTAAAAGTGAAACTCAAAACGGACAATTCGATTGAGTGAGTCGCTACCGACTGAACTAAGACGCCACAACAGTTTCCATCATTCTTTTTCATTTTGTGTTTTTCCAGTTTGGTGGATGGATTCATGACGCCCATAGTTCAACTCATTTATAGCGTAGAAGATCGATTGGAGACGGAACGAGTGAACCACTTTTTACTTTGCTTTTAAGGACTAAGAGTGAACGAGACTTCGATTTAATTGTAAAGAAATTGAAATCTTGAGGTTTTTGGATCAAGTCTTATTAATTATTGCATTTAAATTTAGTTTAATTGTAATCTTTAATGAAAATATACTATTGAAAAAAAGATTAAGAACTTCTTTAACCTAAAAAATGTTAATTTAAACATTATTGTACTTTTTACATGTTGAAATCTCTATGTTAATATGATGATATGATAATCTTAAATATGACATAAATAAAATAAATAAAATATATAAAATATGAATTAAAATTTAATAAAAATGGTATATAAATAATATAAAAATTTTAAAAAATGATATTTTATATGTGACATAAATTTTAATATAATTTTATATTTTACACTTGGTCAACCCGAATTACCTGATTTGTGAATATGAAAACAAGGACGAGGCTAACTATTTCTGACAATATATCAGAGTATCCCTGGTGTTAAATGAAGCGAGGATAGCGTTGGACCCATTGGAATACTTGTGGTAGATTTGAAGGTGAGAGTCGTAAGGATCGAACACTTCACTGGTCCAACCCAGTAAAGTCATTGCTTGCTTACAGCTCATGTGGGCAAATTGCATGGGGAGCCTACTCCTGTGGGGTGAGGCCAGCTTTCCCCTTACAGACTCGCAGTCACGGGCACAAAAAGTACTTCTGATAGCGATTTGGCGTTTTCACATATCAGTTTAAACCTTGAGAATGTGATAGGAGCTCTTTCCGTTTTTTGATGCTGTCTATGTACTCAACAATGAAGGTGAAAGGTTGATGAGGCTGATGAGTGCCTGATCATCTTTGCGAGGTGCTGACTCTGCTGATTACCTGCAAACAAAGACTCGTGAGAGAAACTGTCGGAGTTGTGGCTTCGGCGCTCACTCTAACATTTAAATCAGTGTACATGATTGCCGGAGGTAAAGAGCAGAAGACGATACGGGGAATAATAATAAGATAGGATTAAGGGCTTTGCTAGTCCTTTACCTCTTCGAATATTACCTTTTTATGTGCTCGTGGGAGCATATTTGCTTTGCCGAGTATATATTTTCTTACGGAGCTCTATGTTTTCAGGAGTCAAGTGGTTTAGACGGTACTGTTAGGCAACTGTGGTTCTAACGGTGGATGTACTTGTTATAGACTGACACTTTTTGGGTCTCAGTGTGGGTTTGAGTAGGTTCTTTGATTTGGATTGTGTTCGGCTTTGTCAGTTAGGCTTTGTGGTTTAATAAGCCTTTTGAGTTTTAACAAATATGAACCAGTTTAGTGTCAGATAATCCCTTGCTTAGGTTCATGATCAGCAATTCAATTCACCACACCCATCCTAGTTTTCACCCTCTATCATTTTTTTTGCTTTTGGTTTAACAGCAGGTATACTCGTCCATATTACAGTTTGATAGATTTAAGTAAAATCCTCGTAATAATAACGATTTTAAAATTTAAACTTTATCTAATATTTGATAAAAAAATTCATTTTCACTTCTTTCAATCAAGTCATTGGCCATAGTCATAGTATAGTAAGATTACGAGATATTTTATGTTTGGGAACAAAACGAATTTCCAGGGCAACACATATAGCAGTGGAAAAAAACAAAAATAAATTTTGTAAGAAATTGTTATAACATATACATTTGTAAAAAATTTAAAATTCAAACTACAAAACTTTTGATCAAAAACAAACAATCTCTTATAAATTAAATACGAATCAACACGCATACATGGACTAAGAAGCAGGTAGCGGTCCTTTGTTCCCTTACCCATTCCTTGGTCCTCCTATACTTCTAACCTAGTTCGGCCATTAATAGCCTGGAGCAACTAAGTCTTAAATCGTATGGTCCACCCAAGTGGGTAGGAAGCCCAGTAGTGGGGTTTGTTTCATTCTCCTCCAAAAATCTTTTATTTGCATTATCAGAGAGATTGCTCCCTCTAATTGCATGCGCCAACCAAGTTAAAAATGCTGGGACAAGTCCCCAACACCATAATCCAGGATCACCGATAAAACAGAGTCCTGAAAAATCATGTTTTGTTTTTGTCCATCCTGAAGATTATTTTCAATCTATGTACAATAACCTGTTCTAAGAAACAAATTCCATCAAAGTGAAAAGGAAAAAAAAGATTTCTGACGTTCATACTTACAAACTTGCTAAAGCTTACATTGCTAAAGCTTACATGTATTGGATGGACAGTGAGAACTTAAAACCTATGTATCGATAGATCAAAAAGACAAGTATAGTGATAGCTATGTACAATAATTCTTGTGGCAAACGTGAAATCCCAATAGCTCTGGGCAATCTGCATTTATAAGTTGCTCGATGCAGAGAACCGGTACAGCAGCGAGCAGGATGGCGCACACTCTCTTTGGCTAGATCTTGCTACTAATTGCCTGGATTGCCTGGAAGTGTCCAGGCCAATGTTAGTCACAAAGGTAAAATAAGTTGCCAAAAGAGGAAAAGAGCCATAGCAGAAGAGGCTGCACGGGCAGTAAATTGCACTTGGAGCCGACCTGATAATGAAGCTCCATTTGCATGTAGGCTTGATAGGTAAATCATACTCTTATTCACAAGCGGTAGCAGTGCTCCATCTTTCCGTGCACCGAACACTTTTTGGCTGCAACCCATGAAATAAGAGTAAATACAAAGTGTTTCATAGACACAACTATTGTCTTTCAAATAGATTCTTAAAAATCATTGAATAAGAACAACAGTTCACAATATAGGTTGTCAAGACTAGCTGCTTTCACAGAGTAAGGGAACACTAGCCACTTAGTACCCAAAATTACCATTACTCGATCGATGAGGACACCAAAATCAACAATGGCAGAAATTCAGACCTCATGAACTGCAATTAGCTAAACTTCAAATAACCCTAACCACCTCCTGTTTAGGGACTGACAACTTACTGAATCTCAGATTTTCAAAGCACCTTTCTTCTTCCAGTTTTGGATGAAATATTACAGCTATCATAACAAGCATGTTATATTCTTTGAACTGATTGTTATGAAAATCATTTTACTCAAACTAAGTAAATTAGTAAATAATTCGACTAAACTCAAGTTCATACATAATAAAACTTAAACTTGAGACCTCAAATCTCAAGACCTCCGTCTTGCCACTAATGTAAGCCTCATCGGCTTAAAGCAGCAGATTCGTGCATTAAGACACTGACAAAAATGGTTCTGAAACATAAGACAGTAACTTACAGCACAAGAACAACAAATTGAAGGGTTTCGAGATCCAGCTGTATCGATATTCCTTTTCCAGAAAACAAAAGAGCAATATTATTTTTTTCTTTTTGTCAAGATCTGCATACTGTTTTTTCATTAAAATTAACTAAAATCTTAAGACACTCGATAACAATCATTCCATAACTTACACAGTTAAATAGTTCACCCAAAACACCAATAATCAGTTACTAACAAGCTGCAAAAGTGTTTCCTAAAATTCATTACATCATATGCAGTTATATGATGTAACAATATATGTCCATTCCAAAAAAAAAAAAAACTATTTATTATAAAAAATAATGAATCTATCGTAATAAATATTTTCCAAAAATAAGTGGCGTATAATAGACGGTTGACATTTTCATACAATCATATGCTAACTTGAAATAGCCATTTCATACTACCTCATTTTCGATCAATAATGTTCAAGGCATCTATCTATCAAAACCACAATTTATAAACTCTTGGAGTAAAGCTTCCTCCATACCCTTAAAAGAATCTTTGATGAATAATGGCATTAAATTAAGATTATTGTTTAATACTGCCATCAAAATTTTTAGCTTATATAAACAAAATTAAAATGATTACATAAATCACATTTTATTTATTAATTTTAATATTTTAAAAATGAATGTGTCTTAATCTCAAGCTAGTGGAGTCCAAAGTCCTTGAAATTAATGATCAGAACCTACGCCACCCTTAGGAAGCATCATTCTACACTTGCATTTCATCCACAAAATAAGCCGAATTTTTAGGAACATGCCAGCATGGCCGGCTACTCAAATCATGCAACTGATGAAATGACAAAAAAACCCTCAACATGACAATTACTGAAACCAACCAAAACCGGAAGTTTCCGAAACAATAAAGATGGGATAGAGAGAGTTCGTTAGTAAATTCACCTGCTATAAGGTGGCGGGCAAAATATGATGACGTAATCAGCGCCCGAACACGTGTACGTACTCGTAACATCATCGTACGCGTAGCTATACGCGCGTGGGCAAGCATGCTTGAAAAACGACGAGTAAGGCGATGGCCGACACACGTCAGGCGTTCCAAACGCCCCGCTGCAACAGTATTGGGGATCTCCGAACGCTTCACACGCGCTCCTACAACCCACGCCTCCACCGCCCCGACGCGTCACACGCAACTCCGCAGGACAAGCGCCGTTGAGGTCCAATAAGCAACCCGTGGTGCTACAGTTCCCGCCTTTACCTCCCTTGGCAATGACCAACATCGGCAAATTGTAGCCGTCGACTAAGCTGACGTCATAGAAATCTAATCCTCCGGCACCGTTTAACGTGAATTCCGCGAGAGTAGCCGGTGGCTTAGCGCCACCGGAGCATTCAATTTGACCGGAGCCACAGTCGCCACTTAGGCAGACGAATTTACCGGAGGAATCGAGGCCGCAAAGGCTTCGACCCCAGAGTCGACCGGACCAGGACTTGGGTATTGTTACTGTTCTCGATTTTCCAGGGTTAAGAACGAAACCGGTGGTAGGAAGCTTTGCAGAATTGGCGCCTGATAAAAATCCGGGCCATATCGTGTGGCGGCACTTGTTGACGATCTTGAAAGAAGCCGGGTTCACTTCTGCGATTGAAAACAAGGAAAGGGTCAGTGGCAGAGATTTCAAATAAGAAAGAACAAAAAGGGGTTGGCAAAGGAAAGATGGAGTGTTCGAAAGTTTTATTTACCTGAGAATAGAGAGAGTAAGAGGAGACAAAGAAGGGTAGAAGAAAGATGAAGAAGATCCATTACTGATGAAATAAAGATGGGAAAATAGAAGGGTTTGAGCTTAAAGAGTCTGGACGAAAAAATAATAATAATAATAAAGAACTTTACTTTTCTTGCGAGGAGAGATTAGCAAGAGTGGGACTTTGAGAGTGTGTGTTAATACTTGGGTGCGGATTTGCTTTTGGCCTTTGGTTTTGGTTTTGGGTTCTTTTGTTAGGTATTTACTTCTTTAATTTTGTGTTTTGTCGGGTATAAGCACGTGATTTCTCATTCTTTCTTTGTGAGTAAACTCTGTTCTTGACATGAAAGTTGTGCCAACGTTTTTCCATAAACACGAAGGGATATTATCAGGTAATAATTAATTTTGAGATATTTGAGTTTCATTCATGATTTCTTAAATTTGATTGGCTTAATTTTTTTTTTTAAATGCATCCGAGCTCGAATTTCAAGTAGATTCGATAAAAGTAGCTATGATACGAGTGATATAATACGAACACAATACAAAAAAAATTATATATGTATTTAAAAAATTAGTATGTCGTATTTAGTCGTGTTTAATCTTGTCGATACAAATTTTGACACGATAATTTTCGTATTTAATCGTATCAAATATGGCTAAATATGTATAAAATACGAAAAAATATTTTTTTAAATCATGTCATACTAATACACGATTAATATATACACGACACGAGAAACACGTTTTCTTAAATTGTTATTTTTTATATTATATTGAGTTGGTATATGTGAATTTAATGTTTGAATATTTGTTAATTATTTATGTTTTATGACTTAATGTTAATTCTTTATGTTTTGTTTATATATTTTGTAATTTTAAATAAATATTATGGATGATATGGATTGAATATTATTATTATGTTATATTTGTTAATAATATTTGAATGTATGTAAATTAAATTATTGTTATAAATTAATAAATATTATGATTTTTTTTATTTTTGATTATATTTTATTTTTAACTGTGTCATTCGTGTCTATTCGTGTCGTGTCGTGTGACACAGATAATTATAACGTGTCAATCGTATCGTGTCACTTGTCACACGTATAAAATACGTGTTGTGTTCATATTTACGTTTCATACACGTTTTATAATTCATGTCGTATTCATATTTCATAAATTTGTATCGAATTTTAATTCATATCGTGTCAACATGACATGACATAAATTATCAAATCTAGTTTTAAGTAAGGAGTAAAAACGAATGAAATATTTTAATAAATTTGAATATTTTATCAATTGATTTGTATATTTAATTGAGTTTTTTCATAAAATAAATTCGGTATAAATAATTAATCATTACAAGAAAAGATGCCGATTAGCGGTGGTAACGAAAAAAACGAGACACTTTATAACTGATTAATTCAACAAAATAATATCTACTATTGCTGCATTGTATTCACTAGAAATCGCCAGATAAAATTCTGCCCTATTTTTTATTTATTCATATGTTTAATTGGAGAAAGAGACTGAAGAAGGGAGACATGGATAAACTGCATCTAAATATGTCTGGAGATATTCATATGCTGCCTGAATTTGCACGTAAAGGCTAAAATCATGGCTTTAATTACTTAAACCTGAAGCATACATAAATACTAGAGATCTCTGCAAGTGAAAGCTCAATTGGAGATTCAAAAGCTAAAATTGTTTCAAATGTTCAACTAGCAATGAAGGTATATATGAATCAAACAGGAATTATTTACATACCTTGTGAATTATATATATATATATATATATATATATATATATTATATAAAGACAAATTCGGTGTTCATGGCTCCCACATCGTTTCAAATGTTTCTACGACCTAAACCTGCGACCTCTAAAACACAAAAGAGCAATCGTTTACTATCGTACCAAATCTCATCCTTTTATACCTGTGAATTATAATGCGGAAACAGAAGAGTATCTGCAACAAAAGAATCTCAACACTAAAGTACGGAAATAAACCAACTTCCTAATGCATTTCAATTTTCAGGTCATGATGCTCGCCAGAGAGACCTCAACCAAATCAAACGCCGTGGCCCTTTAATTGTCACGAATGCAATTGCATTTTTATCATCTTTGAGAACATTGACAGACTTTGTAAACTCAGCATCATCCAACTCTTCTATGTGCTGCAACTCATCCAGGCACTTTTGATGCAATGATCTCTTGCTGAGCTTTCAACTTGCCTGCAGAAAACATCTCGTATATGGCATTCTCTATTGTCTCATCAGCATCATAGGCATAGCATACCCTTTTCCTAAGAGCTGAAGCTGTTGGAGCAACAGACATTCTTTTCTTTGGTTGTTTGGCACTTTACGAATTATTGAATCAGAACCAAGAACACCCTAAACTACCTGTGTAGGTATGTTAGCTGAATCCGAAGATCAGACTATCTCTGTGTTGCTATTACCCTCTTCAATTACCACAGGAACCTATTTGCCAGTAGTTCTTTCTCCTGCACAAGATATAAAAGAATAATATTGTTCTTTAGACATGGTCACTTTCGTACACCACTTATGCAAAGTAAGTGAGCTGGTGCACACCACATTTGTAAAATACAATTACAACAAAAGTGCCAGTAAGTTTCATGCTTTTAACCAAAACGCACAGTCTCTATAATATGATAAGAGCAAACAATACTTTATTGGTTTATGAGAAAGCAACTATGACCAAAAGAGTAGTCTCATTTCTCATTCCTTCAAATGTGGTTGACATTACTTTATACAAGGGAAAGCTCTTGCGTCGGCAAGGCCTTGCTTCACTTCATACCTTCAACAATGTATTAGTATAAGTTTCGCCTACAAAATTTAAGAAAATAATCAGAAGATGTTACATACTGCAATATAGTTGTCCCAAACTTTATCATCAGCTACAATGATTTGTCGAGTTTCATCCCAGCCAAATCCATTATGTCCGAGCAGAGTTTCGACAACACCATAATCTTTCTTCATCACATTGTAACGGTTTTTTATTTGGTTTTCCTCTAAATTCATGCCAAACTTATTGTTGAAATCACGTGTAACAGACCTAATCACTTCAATCTTAAATTAGTTATAGGCTGTTCGTCCACAATTGTGCAGCTCAATGAAAAGGTCAACCAGAAATGCATGGCGTGATGTAGTCCATTCTGCTTATGGACTCTGTTATTTAACAGAAGTTATTCAAGACAATGAAGATTTCTCTAACCAATGTTTGAAAAAAAGAAGAAGATGAAATACTAACATAAACAATATAACAATCAATCACCTTCCTCTCCTAGAACAGGCCTGACCGAAATTCCTCAGCTTTTGGATTGAAAAGGTATAACTTCATATCAGGTTCTAGACTGCTAATTTAATGTCTACTCAAAAAATGGTGTAAGGGCACATTTCTCTAAGCCACAAAGTTCTCATTAATATAATTGCACGGCTTTCTTCTCCAACCTTGAATTATGTTTTACTGGTCATCTTGTCTTAAAGGTTTATCAACTTCCACACTTGTGATTATCAACAATGGCTAAAGCTTTCTCTGATCATTTGCTATTTCTTTGTTTCGGATTCGGACTAATGTGAACTAGTTCAAGCATCGGATTCGAAGTTTTGACATAGCCATTAGAGATTTCTACTAAAGTGAACTTGTTCTTTGTCCAAACACAACAGAAATATACAAGAAAGTTTCCTTCTTAAAGCCATTAACAAACGAGTTGGTGAAGCAATGATGAGGCTCCACAGTAATCACCAAACAGAACATATGTACAACATATGCCATCAATTGAAATCCTAACTATCATTCCTTTGAAGAATTTATTAAGAAGAAAGAACCACTAAACACAAAAGAATTCCAAAAATCCTATGTTAAATGAAGAAAAACAAGTCATATACTGAAGAAATCATTCTGGGTTCAACAGTATACTAAAGAAATCACAGATTACACCCTAGATTAATATCTCATAAACAATCAATATCTGAAATTAAATTCCAAGGTTTTCCCATCAGCTGGCGGTTGCTTACAAGATTGAAAAATCTTCAAAAACAAGCACTTCTCATCAGTAAAGATGATTTCAGCAATCAACAAAATCTGAAGCATCTAACCAGACTTAGATAATAGAAGCAATACAATGTAAATTGTTAATAAACATGCACAAAAGGTTTATATTATATCAGCTGGCTATCACAAGTCTAATAATATGAAAACCCAGAATTTTTTTCTTTTAAAAAAAAAAAGGCACAACCAGTTGAAGATGTAAATAGAGCAGAGTAATTTCTTGTTTTCTTGGCACATTTTCTGAGCAAACTAACTCAGAACAATAGTTAGTTTCTTTTGACAGTACCTTGTGGCTTTGTCCAAAGTAGAATGATAGTTAAGAGTGTGTCAAACAGTGGAAAAAATATTTTTGTTATAGTAAAAAGAAAAAAATCTGAGAAAAATAAAAAATATTTTTTATTAATAAAATGAAATTGTTTTAAATTAAAAAATTTAATAGAGAGAAAATATGAGAGAAGTAGATCAAATATTTATATTTAATTATATTTTATTTTGTTATCTTAATTAATTAATGATATAATAATGAAATAATATAATTTTTTATTTTAACAAGTAATGGATGAAAAGAAAATATAATTTTTTCACATTTTTTTATATTTCTTATCAAGTATATCAATGAAAAAAATTACATCTTTTTTTTTTTTCTTTTCAATTTTTTTTTCCTTCTTAAATCAATGAGATCCTCGTTGCCAAGCCTTAACCAGATGTTCGAAATCAAAATTTTGATTTTATGCACTATCAATTTGAGGCCCAAAAAATCAACTGGGAAGTTCTTGGGCCTCTTGGGCCCCATAAATCAATCAGATCCTCTTACTAAGCAGTGATCACAAGTGTTGAAGCACAGAGAGTGAGTTCATATGCCGATAAACACCAAAAATAATATATTGAAATGCTTTTCTTAAATTACAGATCCTTGTGGACCTACAATTTGCATCCAAAATGGAAGGCATAAAAGAAAAGGCAGCATCATGTTGCTTGTTGATACAATTGGTGGCTTGAATTGGCTTCGCTTCTCACCAATTATAACTTCCTTTGGTCAAACCCAATTCTCTTAATGGAGTTGACCACAAGTTGATTCTGTTTTGCAATTCCCACCAAGTCAACGCAGGTTTCAAATCCTACTCCTTTTATGTACCCAAAAGCAAAGGTACTTCTCTTATCATCACTTCAAAACCCATACAAACTTTCATTATGGAACATAAAAACATAAGGAAATTGTTATACTTTGACTTGTTTGGGAGTTTTAAGATTAGTTTGAATAGACGGTGAGATTGGTTTCTGTAAAAAGAGATTGATTTTGATAAGATTGAAAAAAATAAAATGATCATTTTAAATTTAATTAAAAAAATTATAAAGTAAGGACAGAAAATGATCAAACCACACTTGATATCCGATGATAACTAAACAGAACTTTAATTATTAAAAATCATGATCAAAAGTTATCAACCTTATTTAGTAATTGGATCCAATTAAAATGTGTGTTTATAACATTGTTTATAGTTAATTACGGTTACTAAATATAGATTAACATTTTTTTAATAATTAAGCAAATCATTAGTTAATTTTGGCATAAAATTTTGTCTTATCTTAAGACATATTGAGTGGTATTGTTTGAAAGCGAGACGCTTTGTCTTAATTTGACTTCACATCATTAAAAAAAAAAAAAAGGAAAAAAATATTAACGAACAATGCTTTAATTTTTGGTTAATTAATTGTATTCTTTTGCTGTTGTGAAAAGAGAGAACAAAGCAAAAGAAAAGCATCCTACAACAATAATTTGATGGGAATTATTGATCTTCAATTCATAGTTTGGCTTTTTACAGTCTTATTAAAGTTGTGCATTCAATTTCAATCTCCTTTTGCTACAAGCCCCGGCTGCCTGGCGTGCTCTAATTAATTTTCATATGCTGCCATTATTAATGTTTTTTTTTTTTGGTCTTTGTGTTCGCAATTAGGATGACATTAAATTAATATTTTTGGATTTTTTTTTTTTCAAATAAGAGATTTTTAAATTTTGTTTAGAATATTTTATTTAAGTTGATATTAATTTTAATGAATTTATAAGAAATTATCTTAAAAGTTAAAACAGTTATGTATATATTTGTTTCGATCGAGTCCAGCAAGACTATTCACAACGATTCAAATTTGATACAGTAAAAAATTAATAATTTTTTTTTATCATTTGAATTAATATCAGCAAATGAATTTTTATTAATCAAATATATCACAGAAAAATTGAATGATTTCACCTTTTGTGTCATAGCCCGGCAGCCTAAAGACAAAATCTAGCACAATAAGCGTGCAATGGTTGAGTCTCGTCGACATATTAGAAACACTCTCCCTTTTCTCATCCAAAATTCTTATCAAAACCATGGTTTTTACTAATTGAATCCTGAATTTCACTCAAATGTTTACCAAAAGTTAGTTGAATAAACATTGTGCCATCTTAATTTGCGACATAATAATGATATTTAAAATGAAAAAAAGATACAACTTTTACACGAAAACAACTAAATATGTGAGCTTAACATTATCCTTAAATGCATGACAAATTACTGATTAAGTAAAGAAAAGTTATGATATACAATAAAAATTAGAATTCGAGTCAAAGTAATCTCAAATAGTCTTGATAATTCGTATTTATGATTCGTGTTTATATTATGTAAAAAATCGTATTTGTATTGTGTAAAATACAAAAATTTCATATTGATATGGAAAATACAAATTTTTTTAATTTTTACTATATTCATATATAATTTTTATTTAATTTTAATAAGTATCACTTTTGTATCTAAAATATTTTTATTCATGTCGTATTTAAATATCTAAAATTATCAGATTTGAATTCTCACCTTGAATTGTAAAGATAAATTCATGGCTACTATACAAATAAAAACGGCTGAAGGACTGTCACCATCCAAAGAATTAGGTTTCAAATACTCGCAGCAAACCCTGAGTTCTGCTCTTCAAAACGGTTGTCAACAACTAGGTCACTTCACACTGAAATCTGAGATGAAGAAGCAGGCATCAATTTGGTGATATATATATATAAACTGATATTGGTTTGGTGAAGGGCAAAGATTATGTTAGAAGAAGAAGCAGGCAGCAATTTGGTGGTATGCAGTGCAGAAGAGGCGGTCAAGGAGACAGGGTTCCAGCGGGAATGTTTTCGGCTTCTGGTCCCAGTGGCCGTAAAGCACGATCCATCAGGGAATGGCTGTGCTGTGCTGTGCTGCCCAACAGGCCCCATAAATATGTTCCACTGCACCAAAACAAAAGCATTTTTTTTTTTTCAATCTTTAAAGGCCTGGAAACTCATGCTTTGATTTAATGATATCAACACAAGTTTGATGATTTTTTTCCTCTAATTTATAGAAAGACAAACTCATTATGTTTTACCATCATAACTTGAGAGATAATTAATATTCTCTCTAGCTTAGTTGTTCCATTTAAGAAACAAAAAATTTAATCCTACATTTTTTTAATTGTGTAATTATAAATAAATTTTGATGCACATTGAAATTGGATTTTCAAATTCAAATAATTTTAATTTATTCAAAGTGCATGTATATATATATATAAATCAATATTCATTTCTCAATAGGGTTCTTATTTGAATATTTTTGCAGTCAAAAAAACATAATCATCAAATTAATAATAACAAAATGTAAATGCTATTTCAAAGGGCACATGAATTATGATCTAGCGAGTCTCTAAATAAATGCACGTTGTAGACAGATACTGCATGCTAATCTGTTATTTATTTGGATTTTGCTAAAAAAAAAATTATACGTATTAATTATTGAATCAAATGTTTGGTTATATTTACATTTAAGCATTTGATTCACCTAATTAGTGTATAATTTGTATCAAATCCTTTCATAAAACATGATTTAAGTCTATATTTCCAAAAAAAAAAGAAACGGTGTTAGCATATAAACTCCATGTGAGGAAGGGATTTAGGAGTTTGGGCTAAGTGGAGAAGATGGGAGTCTCGAGTCCAGAAAGCCAATCGCCATGTGATAAAAGCAGCTTTCTTCTTATTGTAAAGCGACCACGCCCGTTTGCCTGCAATCATGCGGTCTACTTTGTTATAATTTCCCTTCACTCCTTCCCTTGCTTATGTACTTGTATTTTTTTATTTATTTTAATTTTCCTTCATTTTTGACTCCCCAGTGCCCAATGTGCCTTGTTCTTCTACAGTTTCAACCCATTATTTGCTTTCTTCTTTTTTGCCAGAATAACCCTTTGCGAATCATTCATAATCAAAATCACAAAACATTATAAAGTTTTTAGAGAGTAAATACTGTACTACTTTTTTTTTTTTTATTATTATTAACTCATGTACCTAAATATTTATGGTTATAAAAAAATTACTATTCTATAATGTATTAGTATGCTTCCAACATATAAAGCTTCTTCATAATTTAAAAGAAAATAATTAAAAATTTATATACTTTATCTATTTTTGAAAAAATAGATTTAATAATTTGTATATTTGTATTATTTCTGTTTCATGTCAAATATGAAAATTATCGTGTTGTATTTTGTATCAAAATATCAAATAAAAAATAAATTTTTTAATTTTTTGTAAATTTCATTTATAATTTTAAAAAAATATTAAATTATGATATTTTCGTATCATATCTAATATTATCAGTCTAAAAAAATCTCTTCAAAACATGCCATGGATTAGTTATGGGTTATATAGAAATTATTGAATTAGCATTTAATCATGTTTATGAACTAAAAAATGCATTTAATTATGTTTAGTGAGAGAAACTTAAGAAAAAATTATCTAAATTTAGCACTTTAGTAATAATTAAAATTATTTAGTTTACAGTAGAATGGTATGTTGAGAGTTATGATGAAAATTCAAGGTTAGATTTGGTAGAGAGATAAATATAATAATGGGCTCGGCTGATGGGGGAAGCGGGAAGACCCGCTCGTGCGGACAAGGCAGCCACGCTCTGTGGTAAATTCATTTATTTTAATATGAACAAAAATAAAATAAAATTTTTAATTACAAAAAAGGGCTCAAAAACCAGAGGATTTCGTCAAAGCCCAGGAAAAGAAGATTAAAACTTTAATTTAATCCCTAAAAAGTGGATTTACTCGCTTCCCAAAACCGCTCCCTCTAATAGACCTTTCAAACACAGCCTTTTCCCACCCTTCGAGAACCCCTCCTTCATGTCTAGTATATATATAGCCTCTATGTCTATACTCTTTTCTTCATCTTGCATTGAAACAACGCTACCCAGGTTTCCATTAGAGGAAAAACAGTGAAGAATTAGTGAATAAGCAGAGCTGAAGACTGTAAGCAGGCCATGGCGACTGATAAGGTGGTGGAGACTGTGATTGTTGGGAATTATGTGGAGATGGAAGCTGAAGGGAAGCCTAAGGGCATGAAAAGCAGGATTTCTAAGCTCTTTTGGCATGGTGGTTCTGTCTATGATGCCTGGTTTAGCTGTGCTTCTAATCAGGTTTTTGTCTTACCTTTGGTTTTCCACTCTGCAGTTGGTTATAAAACCGTGCTTTTGCACTTGTGATGGAGAATAAACTTGTGGTTTCTTGATTTTGTTTTTTCAGGTGGCTCAAGTGTTGCTTACATTGCCATACTCATTTTCTCAGCTGGGGATGCTCTCTGGCATTCTCTTTCAGCTGTTCTATGGTTTGATGGGCAGCTGGACAGCTTATCTCATTAGCGTACTCTATGTAGAATATAGAACAAGAAAAGAAAGAGAAAAAGTTGATTTCCGGAACCATGTCATTCAGGTTTTAACTCCATAATCTTCAGAAAACAACTTCAACTCCATAATTTTATCTCAAAATTCAAACTTTCTATGGCTTGTTTTTTTAATTGTATAGTGGTTTGAGGTTCTTGATGGGCTCCTTGGAAAATACTGGAGGAACGTGGGTTTGGCTTTCAACTGCACTTTTCTTCTGTTTGGATCTGTCATTCAACTCATAGCTTGTGCAAGGTACCTACTCAGCTGACTCTTTGCTTTTAATCTGTTTCCATGTTTTAAAATTGTTGGATCCTAATAAATAAGAAGGAATCACCATGCACACTGACAAGCAATTTCTTGCTGTTGGGTAACTTTTGTTTTGATGCTGCAGCAACATATATTACATAAATGACAATCTGGACAAAAGGACTTGGACTTACATCTTTGGGGCATGTTGTGCAACCACAGTGTTTATTCCTTCATTTCACAATTACAGAATCTGGTCATTTCTTGGCCTTGTAATGACCACCTACAGTGCTTGGTATCTCACCATCGCCTCCCTCCTCCATGGCCAGGTAAAACTCCATCTTACCAGTTAACACATGAAAACTTTAGATGTGTAAGGAATTTTTATTTTTTTTTAATAATTGGAAGTTAGAGATGAGGTTGTTTGAATTTAATTTTAATCTTGTAATATATCGTAATTTGTTCTTAACCACACATCAAGAGATTATTGTAAAGTGAAAATGTTGAACATACTGGCCCATGATTGTTGGGTTTGTAATCAGTCAAAAAGAAACCTGGTTGTCCCATTTCTTGACAAGAATGAAAGCTGCAAATTGATAAATGATTTGATTAAGCGTATTACTATATTAGTGTAATGCATAATCCATGAAATTAAACCTATCTTATGGATTTAAATGTAGGTTGAGGGAGTTCGACATTCTGGTCCGACCAAGCTGGTGCTATATTTCACCGGGGCCACAAACATTCTCTACACCTTTGGGGGACATGCTGTTACTGTGTAAGACAAGTTCATGTTCAGAATCCGTGTCTTCTACGTTATCTACAAATCTGCCCATGTTTTCCAACTCATTGTGTAGTTAATGTTTCGGTCTTGGTCTCTAAACTCATAAACTTGATAGCTGTTGAGAATTATAAATGCATAAAAGCAGTTCTGAAAATGGCCAGAGCTTCATTTTCTTCAGACATGGTCTGACCATTGGAGATCTAATGACCAACCCATTTCCAAAAGGATATGATTCTCAAATGCTTAAAAGTTTAAACTATGATTAATTTTAGTATATGGTAGTTATTATTCGAGGCTTTCGTTGCCTAAACTGCCCTTTGTAAGCCTGAAAGGCAAAAAGTTTGCTTTCTTGGAAACCCTAGTATTACTTTTTCAATGTCGAAAGCCGATGATCTTTTTTCCTTTACTATGGCTTTTTTCATAAGAAGAGGCCAAGAGGGGTCCAGCTTTGTTCAGTGAATCCAAAGCACCCCACAGACAGAAAAGCCCGTAAAGTTGACGGAGCTGAGAGCTGTGGCTTAAGCCATAAACCCAAAATTTATTCAGGCTAGAGCTGACCATTTGCAGACCCTGCAGTCTGCAGATGCCAAGACTATAGTACCTGAGCAATGATGAACAAAATAAATACAAGTCGTAGCATGAATTAATTACGAGTTAATGAAGAAATAACTTTGTGTTTGGTGGGGACTTGCAGGGAGATCATGCACGCTATGTGGAAACCTCAGAAGTTCAAGGCTATATATCTAATAGCCACATTGTATGTGCTGACACTGACACTTCCCTCGGCTGTTGCTGTTTATTGGGCATTTGGAGACATGCTTCTCAATCACTCAAATGCCTTTTCTCTTCTCCCAAGAACTCCCTTCAGAGACATGGCTGTCATTTTAATGCTCATCCACCAGGCAAGCTTATAAATTCCATTATTATATCCATCCATCCATCCATCCATATCAACCATATACATCAATAATGTTCATTTTTAAGACAATTTGATTTGATTTCTTTGGTGGGTATTTTGCAGTTCATAACATTTGGATTTGCATGCACGCCTCTGTACTTTGTATGGGAGAAAGCAATTGGAATGCATGAGTGCAAGAGCCTGTGCAAGAGAGCAGCAGCAAGATTACCAGTGGTCATTCCCATTTGGTTTTTGGCTATTGTTTTCCCATTCTTCGGACCGATAAACTCAACCGTCGGATCCCTCCTTGTTAGCTTCACTGTCTACATCATTCCTGCACTTGCCCACATTTTCACCTTCAGATCAGCCACTGCCCGAGAGGTATTACACTCCAGTTCATAAATCAAACTAAACAAACCTCAAAGGTTAGCTAATTAGAGTAAGAAATGGCAACGTTAGATGTCTGAGAAGTTTCACTTTGTGTCAGAGTCAAAACTTTTGACTGAAGTAGTGACAGAACTGATTTATTTAATTCCACTAAATCGAAAGTGTAAAGAATAAGAAACGCAGGTTGGTAGCGTGTGGTCACAGTCAAGCAGACCAGTTCCGGGTCGTTCTCCTAAACTGATCATCTTCTAGATTTAACACTTAAACATTTTCGGACAACATTTTGATACTTGTGATGAGTAATATTATTTGCTTTGCTTATTTCATGAAAAAGGCACGTGATTCGTGCTGCAACTGTTAACCAGAATCTGTTCATGTTCATACCAGATTCCCCATGTCTGGGGGTAACTATAGAAAACTTGTCTTTTTTTTATACGTTCTGAGCAAAGAGATTTGGGTTGATATTGACGGTTAGATCTACTGATTCAGGCATGATTACTAACGTGTGATATTTAATGAACGGCTGTGATGCAGAATGCAGTGGGGCAACCACCGAAGTACTTTGGAAGATGGGTAGGGGCTTATACGATAAACGTGTTCATTGTTGTTTGGGTTCTGGTTGTTGGGTTTGGATTTGGTGGGTGGGCGAGCATGATCAATTTCATTCACCAGATTGACACGTTTGGGCTATTCACAAAGTGTTACCAATGTCCACCACCAGCACTGGCAGCTCCACCATCATCCCATGGCCTCAACGCCACCGCAGCTGCTCCTCTACACCACCCCTTCAACCACAGTCGCAGCCCTTGATTTCTATCTCAGCCATTTGCACACTTTGGTCATCTTTTGTTACTTTAGGCAGTAGACAGAGAAGATAGAAGTTGGAGTAAAACCAATTCCTGTATAAACACAACGCTATCCAATTTGAGTCCTACTCTGTCATTTTCATTTAGCTGGAGAGTTTGTACTGCATTTCCAATAGAACAAAAACAAGAAGGAAACAAAGTTTGTATGAAAAATTGAAGATCTCTACTTCTAGCTATGGTTCTGATCTCTCTCATGAAATAAGTTTGTATGAAAGCATACACGAGACATTACAGAAAAAAAATGGAATCTACTTTACTATAACATGACAGAATATCGAGTCCAAAACAGACTGAAAAAAAGATTGGATCTATACGATTCTGCCCAAAGAAAATTGGCAGTGAACTGTCTATTTCATTTCTCCATGCTTTAGACTATTCTCTGCTCAAAGGCTTAGCCTTGTAATTTTCAGTAGGAAAAGAATGATTGAAGTCTGAATATGAAAGCTTTCCTATTGGTATATACTATAAACACGCCTTTTCTTCTATCAAGCGTACATATATATATATATATATATATATATATATAAGATTTTGAGATTTTTCTCATAGATATGTATTCTACTACTAATGATATCAATATGAAATTAATCAAACATATAATAAATAAAATTTAACATAATTTAATCTAAAGTATTTACATTTATAGACAAAAGAAAAAAAAATATTTTACACCGAGATTACAAAGTACAAAATACCCAAAAACAAACATTAAACTCAAGTTTCGAAACAAACCTAATATTAACCTAATTTTTTTTGCAACTCTTTTTTAAATTGTTATAAACCTATTTATCACGTAAAAATCATATAATGATTAAATTTCTTTATCTCTTTGATTTTAAAAATTCACAAGCTTATAGAAATCATATTACTTGATCACCAATTACTTATTAATATATTTAACAATATTTATTATAAAAATATATTCACTAATACAAAATTAGAGTATATATATTTTTAAATAATAATAAAAAACTATAGCAAACGGCCAAAAACGACTTACGAACGGAGAAATGAAATGGTGGTTCTTAGCAAGTCACTATTGCAAATGCTTTCCCTGAATTGTTCTGATTCAAATGCTTAGTGGTATAGCTACCTAGGAACCATCTCAAGTCATTCACGGAACTATCTCAAGTCATTCACGCAGTTTGACAGCTAAGATTAAAATAAAAACCTTCAACCAGCTGCAACAACAGAAGGAGAATAATAGCAGGCAGGCCATAGAATCAAATTTGTGATTGTTGGAGCTCTTGGACCTTGAAAAATGATAATTCAAGCGATAAAGCAGCTTTGATGCAGCATGGGGAGAAGAAGCATGTATGGTTTGAAACATGAAAGCATCTTTCTTTTTCATCTATCTTATCCATGATGATGAGAAACCATCAGAAGGCTTTACCAGACATACCCTAATGATTAAAGAAGAAGGTAAAAATGACGTAAGGGGATTCAAGATGTTGCTTGAATGTTGGGCGATAAAGCTGCTAAGACATAGATACGCCAATACACAACTGTGGGAATCTTAATGATCTTGCAGCCATGGAAAGGCTAAATGTTGCAGAAATCACAAAGTTGTCAAAGCTTTCTTTAGGGACCATATTCCCTTTGCAAGAGCATGCTAAATAGAGGCTCGAGGCTTTTCACTTTGTTGTGGCCTGACACAACAATGATGAATTGCTGACGTTCTTCCTGCCACGTGTTGTCGAAATCTCTGCAAGAAAAATAAAGATCAGAGGGACGCAGGGCTTTCCCTGCGTTTGCACTCCGATGCTTAAGTCAGACCCAGAATTTGGCAGAGTTTCTGTAGGGAAAATAGAGACTTAGGTTAATGAATCATACCTGACCCCTATTTATAGGGATTTACTTGTCATTAATTACATTTTTGCCCCTTTTTTATCTTACTCAGGGCTTGTATCATTTCTCATACGTTTTCTTCATGCGCCACGTGTCATTCTTTTATTATTCTTTTATCATGCACAACAATTGCTCCCCACTCTTTCGCTAGGCATAACCTTGCGGAAGAGTACATATGTTCTCATTGTAGCCTCAAGTCAAATTCTCTGGCCTTCTAATTCTCAAGCTCTTGTTTTGAGTGCGTGGCTTACCTCGCGCATTTTTCGCTTCAAGCCCTTTGTTTGTGCGCTTAGCTTACATCGCGCACTTTTCGCTTCAAGCTTTTTACATTGTCTTCGTGGCTTACCTCGCGCATTTTTCGCTTCAAGCCCTTGATTGAGTGCTTAGCTTACATCGAGCATTTTTCGCTTCAAACTCTCGCACATTGTCTTCGTGGCTTACCTCGCGCATTTTTCGCTTCAAGCCCTTGATTTGTGTGCTTAGCTTACATCGCGCACTTTTCGCTTCAAGCTCTCGCACATTTGTCTTCGTGGCTTACCTCGCGCATTTTTCGCTTCAAGCCCTTGATTTGTGTGCTTAGCTTACATCGCGCACTTTTCGCTTCAAGCTCTCGCACATTTGTCTTCGTGGCTTACCTCGCGCATTTTTCGCTTCAAGCCCTTGATTTGTGTGCTTAGCTTACATCGCGCACTTTTCGCTTCAAGCTCTCGCACATTTGTCTTCGTGGCTTACCTCGCGCATTTTTCGCTTCAAGCCCTTGGTTGAGTGCTTAGCTTACCTCGCGCATTTTTCGCTTCAAGCTCTTGCACATTGTCTTCGTGGCTTACCTCGCGCATTTTTCGCTTCAAGCCCTTGATTTGTGTGCTTAGCTTACATCGCGCACTTTTCGCTTCAAGCTCTCGCACATTTGTCTTCGTGGCTTACCTCGCGCATTTTTCGCTTCAAGCCCTTGGTTGAGTGCTTAGCTTACATCGCGCATTTTTCGCTTCAAGCTCTCGCACATTGTCTTCGTGGCTTACCTCGCGCATTTTTCGCTTCAAGCCCTTGATTTGTGTGCTTAGCTTACATCGCGCACTTTTCGCTTCAAGCTCTCGCGCATTTGTTTTCGTGGCTTACCTCGCGCATTTTTCGCTTCAAGCCCTTGATTTGTGTGCTTAGCTTACATCGCGCACTTTTCGCTTCAAGCTCTCGCACATTTGTCTTCGTGGCTTACCTCGCGCATTTTTCGCTTCAAGCCCTTGATTTGTGTGCTTAGCTTACATCGCGCACTTTTCGCTTCAAGCTCTCGCACATTTGTCTTCGTGGCTTACCTCGCGCATTTTTCGCTTCAAGCCCTTGGTTGAGTGCTTAGCTTACCTCGCGCATTTTTCGCTTCAAGCTCTTGCACATTGTCTTCGTGGCTTACCTCGCGCATTTTTCGCTTCAAGCCCTTGATTTGTGTGCTTAGCTTACATCGCGCACTTTTCGCTTCAAGCTCTCGCACATTTGTCTTCGTGGCTTACCTCGCGCATTTTTCGCTTCAAGCCCTTGGTTGAGTGCTTAGCTTACCTCGCGCATTTTTCGCTTCAAGCTCTTGCACATTGTCTTCGTGGCTTACCTCGCGCATTTTTCGCTTCAAGCCCTTTGGTTGGTTGAGTGTGTGGCTTACCTCGCGCATTTTTCGCTTCAAGCCCCTGCACATGTGTAGCTGGTGTGATCAGTCATTTATCAATTATGTGCGAATCTCAACAGCCAATAAAATATCAATATGACATAAATAATAGTTCAACAAATTAAATTTCAACCCATAGTTGAATTAACAAAAAATAATATTAAATATCATAAAGTCTCGCTGCCAGTGTAGTTGTAAGTGGTTGATATTCCGCGTTTTTACTATCCTCTTGCCTTGTGACCTTTCCATCTTCTTTTAAGGCATTGGTGATGGCTTAGGTAGCCCGACGATGGTAAGGGTTTCTTTTCTTTGAACTCCCTTATATGTAGTTCAGCGTCGGTATCCTTTTCATCACTTCCTCTTGAGTGATATATTTATCTGCTCTAGAGAACAAGTCTGAGATCGTCGTCGGCTGATCTAAAGATAGCGACTCTTGCAACTTTTCAGACCTTGTCCCTTGTAGCATAGCTGTCACAGCTACTCCAACTTGTAGATCATGTATTTCAATAGTAGTATTACGGAACCGGTCCACATAGCTTTCGAGTGATTCCTTGCTCCCCTGCCTTAAGGTAAGCAGATATGTGGCCTCCTTCCTTTCCTGACTTTTTATCACAAAGGCCTTCAGGAATTCGCTTCTTAATTGATTGAAAGACGAAATAGACCCCTCTGGTAAACTATTAAACCATTTTAGTGCATGGTCAGTTAAAGTTGAGGGGAATGCTCTACTCATGATCTCATCCTCCCATCCATGTAATAGCATCAATGACTCATAGTTCTGAATGTGGTCATAAGGATCAGTTTTTCCCGTATACATCGTCATATGCGGCATTTTGAATTTTGGGGGCAGCGGTCTTTTCATGATCTTTATACTGAATGGAATTCTCCTCCTCTGGTTTTCTTCAGCTGGGACTAACCTTTTCTCTTCTAAGATTCGTTCCACTATTCTTTTCATATAAGTGGCAACTTGTGCCTTGGAGACAGGTCTGTTTTGCACTTTCTTAGCATCGAATGCATCATCTTGGCCGCAGTCCATGGCTTCTTTCCTGTTACCTCGAGTTCGGTTTTGATGAGTCTGAGATTGTAAGTTTGTCATTCCAGTTTCAAGGTTTCGTGCTGGATCTATTTTCGAGTCTCTCTCAACATGAGACCCTGTCATTCCCACATCTTTGATTCCGTTGTTTGGTTGGCTGTTTGTGTTCTGGGGCCAAGGATCTTCGATGCCCAAATATCCAGAGTCTACTCGAGCCGGACCCTCAAGGTTTCTAGTACTTCGGCGTCTCCGACCACCAACAATCTCCCGTGTTGAATTCTTTGTACCACGACGCCGTAATTTTTTGACACTCTGATGTCTCCAGTTCATTGGAGTCTCGCGCATGGGGTCTTCCGTAACTTGGTGCTGCAAGCCTTCCGAGGCCTCACGCACAGGGTCTCCCATACCCTGACGCCTCATATCTTCCTCAGTTTCACACATAGGGTCTCGTGCAACCATGCCACGAGGATCTCGAGAACCCTTGCCGTGAGGGTCTCGCGCAGAAGGGTCTCGCGTAAGCTGGCATCCCCGCGTTATGAGTGCGCCACGTGGCGAGCGAAGAACGTGCCACGTGGCGCACGAAGCCAACGAGGGGTCTTGCGCGGCCATGCCGTGAGAGTTTCGTGCACCCCTGTCGTGAGGGTCCCGAGCTCTCCTGCCGTGAGAGTCCGCTACGGGCATGCCGCGAGGGTTCAATGCGGATACGTCGTGAGGGTCCATTGTAGGCATGCCGCGAGGGTCCATTGCTGACATGCCGTGAGAGTCAGATGTGGTCATGCCACGAGGGTCTCGCACACCCATACCGTGAGGGTCTGGCGCACCCTCGCCGTGAGGGTCCGACGCAGGCATGCCGTGAGGGTCCTGCAGCACAATGCCGTGAGGGTCTAGCGGTAAGATGCCGTAAGGGTCTTGCGGCAAGATACCTTGAGGGTCTTGTGACCGCATGCCGTGAGGATCTCCTGCAGCCATGCCGCCCATGCCGCGAGGGTCTCCTGCAGCCATGCCGCGAGGGTCTCCTGCAGCCATGCCGCCCCTGCCGCGAGGGTCTCCAGCAGCCATGCCGCGAGGGTCTCCTGCAGCCATGCCGCCCCTGCCGTGAGGGTCTCCAGCAGCCATGCCGCGAGGGTCTCCTGCAGCCATGCCGCCCCTGCCGTGAGGGTCTCCAGCAGCCATGCCGCGAGGGTCTCCTGCAGCCATGCCGCCCCTGCCGCGAGGGTCTCCTGCAGCCATGCCGAGAGGGTCTCCAGCAGCCATGCCGCGAGGGTCTCCTGCAGCCATGCTGCCTATGCCGCGAGGGTCTCCAGCAGCCATGCCGCGAGGGTCTCCTGCAGCCATGCCGCCCCTGCCGCGAGGGTCTCCAGCAGCCATGCCGCGAGGGTCTCCTGCAGCCATGCTGCCTATGCCGCGAGGGTCTCCAGCAGCCATGCCGAGAGGGTCTCCAGCAGCCATGCCGCGAGGGTCTCCTGCAGCCATGCTGCCTATGCCGCGAGGGTCTCCAGCAGCCATGCCGCGAGGGTCTCCTGCAGCCATGCCGCCCCTGCCGTGAGACTCATGCGCAACACTTCCTTCTCCTACCAAATTTCGCACCGTTACCGGCAAATTCACTTCCGGGAAGGTGCCTTTGAACAGGTTCACCATAGCGTGCAAAGCTTGGGCGGTTTCTTCCCCCTGCTTCTGCATGGCTTCGAATTCAGCTACGGGAATCGTCATCATCTCCGACCTTCTCTCAGTCTGAACTCCATCACCTAAGTCCGCCATTGGGGAGCTCGCCATGTCCTCACTTTCTTCACTTCTGATTGCTGTTGAACATATCTGTACCATCGCTGTCAAAAGCTTTTCTTCCGTTTCCCACAGACGGCGCCAATTGTTGTGGCCTGACACAACAATGATGAATTGCTGACGTCCTTCCTGCCACGTGTTGTCGAAATCTCTGCAAGAAAAATAAAGATCAGAGGGACGCAGGGCTTTCCCTGCGTTTGCACTCCGATGCTTAAGTCAGACCCAGAATTTGGCAGAGTTTCTGTAGGGGAAATAGAGACTTAGGTTAATGAATCATACCTGACCCCTATTTATAGGGATTTACTTGTCATTAATTACATTTTTACCCCTTTTTTATCTTACTCAGGGCTTGTATCATTTCTCATACGTTTTCTTCATGCGCCACGTGTCATTCTTTTATTATTCTTTTATCATGCACAACACACTTAAAGTCCTCCTCTTTATTCCCTAGACTACAAGACAAATGATATCGAGTTCGAAACACTGTTCTTCCTGTGTGCCCTCTATGTATCTTTTTTTTTTTTAATAAAGACATGATGGCATAAACATAGCATGCAAAAATCATAAAAAAATAATAAATAATAAAAGTTAAAATCTTGATAAATATTATCGTATGATAAATTTTATATTTTATATATTTTTTAAAATTTTTAAAAAATTGCTGTTCTTGTTGTTGAAAAAAATCATTTCTAAAGAAAGTCCTGACAAGGCGTAAGAATCCTGTCCCAACTTAACATCGAATATTTGTATTTGGGAAGTATGTTTAAGCTTTAAAGTTTAATTTAAACCAATATTCACAAATTAATTATAAAATTTTCTAATGTTAGAACCTGAAAATTCCTCAAAATAATTAAGCTTTTGTCTCTGCGGCTTGGGCTTTGGGTATATTTGAAAACTGAATAAGGGTCGAAAATATTAAATATTACCAAATGCAAGTTCGATAAAAGTATTAAAAAGTTATTAAAAAAAACAGCAACAAGAATTATTACAAAGATAAAAAAAATGTTATAACAATACTTTTACAACCTGATTTTTTTTTTGAAGTAATACATTATATGATAAGCTAATAGCTAAACTTAATAACTAAATTAAAACTTCCTCACAGTAAAATTTGAACTTAAAACCTCAAAAAATCTCATTTTCTCTTATATATTTAACACTAAATAAAACTTCATTAGCATAATTTTGTTGATAATATTGTATTAATCGAAAATAATACTATAACTTTATCTTTGAATTATTTGTCTTTATAGGTGGTAGGAGGATTTTCCCACCCATTATGTGGAATTTTTTGAAAAAAAAAAAGTCACATTATTAAAATATAGGCAAAGTTTAAGTATTTGCTTGAATATTAGGAAACAAAACATTATCAATTTTAATATTCTTATTCTCACTCTTTTAATAAATTAAAAGAGTAATTCTTCTCCATATTTTGTTCGGTGTTCCATCGTAGTACTGCTTGTTGTCCATATTGTAGATTTGAGATTCTCAGTTTGAAGGCGATTGTTGAGAGCCAACTTTGAATGGGTCACTCTCAAATGAAAGGAAAGGAAAGGAATGCAATGCAATGCATCTTACTGCTACAGATGAATAAACAGGCGTCGGCAGGGGCTTCACCAGCAACTGCCTTCTTAAATGAAAACTTGGTATGCTTAACATCTGTCAACAGTGTCAGCAATCGCTATTTTAGTCAATTGGTGGTCATTATAATGAATCTGCTGCTGCTTTATGAATAAATGTGTATATAGAAGAATAAATGTTTCAAAATTGAAATTAATATCGTGTATTCAAATATCTCATATCGGCGTTTGAATACCTTTCAATATAAAACCTTATTAAGAGCACAGAAAATAATATTAAACATTCAAATACCTTTTTTAGGTATTTGTATTTATTGATTTTTATGTATAGTTTCTATATGAATACATGTATGCTCTTCCAAAATATAGAGAATTCGAATACTTTAAATAGATATTCAAATACCTTTCAGTATGAAGCCTTATTAAGACAACTAAAAATAATATTGAGCATTCGAATACTCTTTTCAGGTATTTGAATATCTGTATGAATAAAGTTATGTACATTTATTAATTTTAGGTGTACATCTTATATGAAAATATGTAGATTTCTTCCAATATCAAAAATAATATAGATTATTTGAATACCTTTATATAAAAATTCGAATGCCTATATGTAAAAAGCTATAAAACATATGTACATTTTTTATTTATTTACATATAGTTATCATAAACTATACATATATTTTTTAAAACTTTGTATAAATAGTAATTGATTGTCTAAAATATGTACATTGGGCAATAGGATATATGCAAACACTTGAGATTGGTTGTACTCGTAGTCTGCATGGTTTGTGCTTGCCCTTCCTTGCCTACTGACCTTATGTTATGCACCTGCGCTTTCTTGTCTGCAGAACTCTTAGCTTGAGTTTCCATTTCATTGTCAGTAATTTTCACTTTCTTGCTTGTGGCACTTGCGGTCAGCACTTCTCTGTTGGTTTGCATGATATGTACCTGTAAAGATATTTGTTTTAGCTGTCATTTGAATAATCTCAGTTTTTTAGAAGTCCAGTAGTATTTGATCTATTTAGGAGTCTGGTGATAACGATCTATTTCTCAGGAAAATCTCTTGAAATTAGGACTGATAGTTATCCACAATTTTAGCTTTCGGTTGTTGTAGTACTGTATGGCTATATAAGCCACTATATGTTTCATTCAATAAAGGGTGAGTTATTCTCCCAGAAATTGTATATTGAATTTGTTTTTATATCCTCAGTTTAAATTAACATTTTGGTATCAGAGTATAGTTTCCCGTAGGACCTGATTATCAAAAGCTATAGTCTTCATAACAAGTCACATGCATTATGGTGGCAGAAGGAGGCAACTTTGTCCAAACAGCCAAACCCCATTTTGATGGTCACTATGACCATTGGTGCATGCTAATAAAAAACTTCTTGAGATCCAAGGAGTACTAGAGTCTTGTGGAATATGGCATCACCAAATATCTTGTTGACACCCCTTTGTCAAAAGCATAACAAAAAGCATTGGAGGATCAGAAACTGAAGGACTTGAAGGTTAAGGACTACTTGTATCAATCTATTGATCGATTAGTTCTTGAAACCATCTTGAACAAAGATACTGTAAAGGATATCTGGGAGTCTATGAAGAAGAAATATCAAGACACTGCTAGAGTCAAGCATGCTCAATTACAGGCTCTTCGCAAAGAGTTTGAGATGCTTCACATGAAGATGGGAGAGACGGTCAATGATTACTTTGCTAGAGTTCTGACAGTAGCCAATAAGATGCGGATCCAAAGAGAAAAAATGGAAGATGTGAAGGTGGTAGAAAAAATTCTACGACCGATGACGTCCAAGTATAATTATATGGTTTGTTTTATTGAGGAATCGAATGACATTGATACCCTCTCAATTGATGAACTTCAAAGCAGTTTATTTGTTCATGAGCAACGGATGACCAGTCACGTGGCAGAGGACCAGGCCTGAAGGTCAGTAGAGACAGCAGCTCAATGGAAAGAAGGATAGGTAAAGGCAATGTTCGCGTACGTGGCAGAGGAAGAAGAAGACAATCATTTGACAAATCCACTGTCAAATGTTATTATTGTCATGAGTTGGGCCATTTTCAATATGAGTGTCCCAATAAGGAGTAGAATTCCAAGGTCAATTACACTGAAGCTGATGAAGAGTTGCTGCTTATGGCGTACACGAACAACAGAGAAGAGTATTCAAGTAGTGTTTGGTATTTAGACTCGGGTTATAACAACCACATGAGTGGTGATCAGAGGCTTTTTTTCAGCTTATATGAGACTTTCAAAGAAGACGTTAAGTTGGGAAATAATTTCAACTTGAGTGTCAAAGGCAAAGGAAATATAAAAATTCGAATGGATGGAACAACTAAGTGCATCACTGGAGTATACTATGTACCAGCATTGAAAAGCAACCTTATTAGCCTTGGACAACTTCAAGAGAAGGGGTTTGTTATCATATTTCAGAAAAACACATGTGAAATCCGACACCCAGAGAAAGGTTAGCTTGCACTGGTAGAAATGGCATCAAATCATATGTTTCAACTATACATTGAATCCACTCAAGGACATAAAGTGTGCCTCAAGATAGCAACCCCAGAAGACACTCGGCTATGGCACTAAAGATATGGTCATCTCAACTATGGCGGTTTAAAGGCTCTCCAACAGTAAGGGTTAGTAACTGGACTGCCTTTGTTGAAAGCCTTTTCAGAAGTATGTGAAGAGTGTGTGATATGCAAGCATCATCGAACACCATTTCCACCAACAAGTTCATGGAGGGTTAGCCACATTCTTCAGTTAATCCATGCAGATTTATGTAGACCTATCAATCCCATCTCCAACAGCGAAAAAAGGTATTTTGTAACCTTTACTGGTGACTATAGTAGAAGAAAGTTGGGTATATTTTTTGACTGAAAAATTAAAAGTTTTCGAGATGTTTCAAAAGTTCAAGATTGTTATAGAAAAAGAGATGGATAAATCCATCAAAGCATCGAGAACTGATCGAGAAGGGGAGTTTACTTCACAAAACTTTATTCGATTTTACGAAGATAATGAAATTCAACGACAACTAATAGTAGCTTATACACCGGAGCAAAACGGTGTATCTGAACGGAAGAATCGCACCATAATGAACATGGTACGATGCATGTTGGCAACCATGAAGATGCCAAAAATATTTTTGGCAGAGGCAGTAATGTGGAGTGTCCATATCTTGAATTGGTGTCCAATTTTTGCTGTGAAAAACTCCACACCTGAGGAGGCATGGAGTGGTCGAAAGCCGGGAGTTGATTATTTCTGGGTTTTTGGTTTTCTAGCCTATGCTCATGTCCATGATAACTTGCGGGTAAAACTTAATGATAAAAGCACATCATGTGTGATGCTTGGAGTTAGTGAAGAATCTAAAGCCTATCGGTTTTATAACCCAATGACCTGAAATGTTATAATCAGCAAGGATGTGGTGTTTGACGAAGGAAAGGGCTGAGATTGGTCCAAGGGAGGAGAAGAAAGTGTTGGTAGCAATTCTAATGGTAGAAGTGAAAAAGTTGGGATTGATCTTAAAGCTACTGAAGACAACCAACAAGAAGTCGTGCATGAAGAAACTATTGAAGCCACCGAGAATACCGCAGATAATGGAGGGAATGTCGCAATAAACTCACATGTTATAGACAACACACTTTAGTTCAATTTGAGACAACTAAGACAGAGAAGAACTCCTGTTTGGATGGAAGATTATGTTAGTAGTAGTGAGATATCTGATAGTGAAAGTCTAGCTCAAATGACACTCTTTACAAATAGTGATCCGATCTTATTTAAAGATGCTGCACGCAATTCTAAATGGAGGCAAGCAATGGACCGTGAGATCGAGGCAATCGAGAGAAATCAAATATGGGAACTAACTAATTTACCAGTTGGAGTAAAAGCTATTGGAGTCAAGTGGATTTATAAGACCAAACTCAAGAAAAACGGTGAAGTGGACAAGTATAAAGGCAAGCTAGTGGCAAAGGGTTACAGTCAAGATCATGAGATCGATTACTTTGAAGTGTTTGCTCATGTAGCTCGACATGACACCATTCGCTTGGTCATTTCTCTGGCAGCTCAACACCATTGGCCAATTTTTTGAGCAGGTTTTTGTGGAACAGCCTCTGGGTTATGTGAAAAAAAGGAAGAAGATCATAAAGTTTACGAACTGAAAAAAGCTTTATACAGCCTGAAACAAGCTCCTAAAGCTTGGTACAGTCGTATAGAAACTTACTTCAACAAGATGTGCTTTCACAAGTGTCCCTATGAGCACACTCTATTCATCAAATATGGAGAAAAATGTAATATTCTGATCCTATGTCTCTATGTAGATGATCTTATTTACACAGAGAATGATGAGTTAATGATTAATGAGTTCAAAAAGGTCATGATGAGTGAGTTTGAGATAACTAATTTGGGGAAGATGCATTATTTCTTGGGCATAGAAGTCAAGCAAACAGATGAAGGCATATTTGTTGGGCAAAGAAAGTATGCTGAAGATGTATTAGAAAAATTTAAAATGAATAATTGCAATTCTGTAGAAAACCTGATGGTTTAAGGGACAAGACTCATAAGAAATACAAATGACATGAGGATAGACAGCACACTGTATACGCAAATCATGGGGAGCTTAATGTACTTGACAACTACACGGCCTGATCTAATGTTTGCAGTAAGCATGACTAGCAGGTTTATGGAGGCACTTGTTGAGCAACATTATCAAGCTGCAAAACAAATCTTAAGGTATGTAAAGGGGACTTTAGATTTCGGTTTGTTTTACAAGAGGGAAACATATGATAGGTTGGTAGGTTATAGCGACAGTGATTATAAGGGTGATTTGGAGGATCGATAAAGTACATTTGGCTTTGCGTTCATGTACGGTGGTGCAGCTATTACTTGGTCATCGAAAAAACAACCAATAGTCACTTTATCAACTACTGAAGCTGAGTTTGTGGCAGTTGCTAGTTGTGCTTGTCAAGCCATATGGATGAGGAGACTGCTAAAGGAGCTATGTTGTGAACATCAAGGGGCGACTACAATTTATTGTGATAATAGTTTAGCTATTAAGTTGTCAAAAAATCCTGTCATGCATGGTAGGAGCAAGCATATTGATATTCGATTTAATTTTCTTCGTGGTCTCACAAAAGATGAAATCGTAAAGCTACTATATTGTCAAAGTAAGGAGCAGATTGCAGATGTTTTAACCAAACCACTGAAATTGGATGCATATGTGAAGCTTCGAGGGTTACTTGGAGTGGTGTCCAGTTTATGTATAAACTGAACTATTAGTCTTTCAGTTTAAGGGAGGAATTGTAAAGATATTTACTTTAGCTGTCATTTAAATAATCTCAGTTTTGTAAGAGTCTAGTAGTATTTGATCTATTTAGAAGTCTAGTGATAGTGATCTATTTCTTAGGAAAATCCCTTAAAACTAAGACTGATAGTTATCCACATGTTTCATTCAATAAATGGTGAGTAATTCTTTCAAAAATTGTATCTTGCACTTATTCTTCTATCATCAGTTTAAATTAACAGTACCTGCCTCTTTTGTTTGCTGAACTCGTATTTTGCACCTGCACTTTCTTGTCTATTGAGCCTTCGTTACTCTTAGAAGAAGATGTGTTTTTTTAAAGATTCATTAAAAACGTAATAGTTATGTTTATTTTCTTATTGATAATTTACAAATGTCTCATTTCCTTATAGAAAATACAATTAACGTTAGACCTTTTAAAGAAATAACATTGTTCCAAGTAGACATGGTATTCTTTAACATGACACGGAAACAACATAAATAAAAAAATATGAAAGTGTCATAAAGTAAAATTAAGTAAAACTTATATATATAAATATAGTAAAAATTTAAAATAAAATTTATTTTTCTTATCGATACAAATTTTAACACAAAATTTACATTATACAAAAATAACATAAACACAAATTACACACATAAAATGCAAAATCTAGTTGACATATACTTGGCATTTTCCCATCAAACATTAAAAGGCGTTCCCAATGGAACATCTCATTAGTCAAACAATGAACTTTTGACTTCAACACCCAAATCCTCTTGGAAAAGGATAGTGTCTTGTAAAAATAAGAATCCATTTACCCATTTGCTATTGCTTTGAAGCTCTATGCCAAAAAAAAAAAAAGAAAATACCGTAACCACAACTCAATTTAATGATTATTCAAATTTAATATATTATTTTTAAATCAAATTTAAATTATTCAAAATCAAATATTTAAATACCTAACTTAGACAAACTATTCAAATTCAAATGGTTGAATACCAAGTTTAAACAGCTTGCAAAATTAATCAAATTTTTTTAATATATACTTTTTTATATATTATTATTTCACCACTTTACTCATAGTACATATTAGTATAAAATGACAAATTGAACCGGGTTCAATTCTAATAATGAATCAACTCAAAACAATCAGATTATATCGGGGTCTTGAGGCGGAAACATGAATAACCAAAATGGTTAAACCCTACTCTTGCCCCTGCATCCACCCAAGCACAATGGGATTTTCCTTCACTTTTTCTCAACAAGGTCCAAACAACCCTGTTCTTAGTCTAAAAGGAGAAAGAGGTCCACAACCATTGCTCCTGTGGTGCCCAAGTATGCATTTAACACCACCAGCCTGTCTCAACAACACTGTTCTAAAAACTGGCTAAAAACCCATTACAAAAGCTACACCTTCAAAAACACAATAAGGGTCAAAGCAGAGAAATGGACCACTACCGACTAAAAAAAGCATGGTGCATCCTATAATTGGTTGGCTTTTGTTGCATTATTCATGTGCTTTATTCATCCATGAGCCCCAACCCTTCTCAAACAGCGTAAAGAAACAAAAGTTGGGAGCAGAGCTCCTCCATTTTTGCAAATTCCGACCCTACAAGAGAATGTCACTTTCATGAACCTACTCTGCCTACACCTAATCCATCAAAGCCAATAAACCCCAGACTCACTTCAGATTAATAGTGAAGAATAAAAGCAATATAAACCAAGAACAGAGATATTAACAGATCATCAAGAATATGACTTTAGTACCACAAATTTCTAATGGAGACTGTAATATGAAGAGGAAACACAAGATTAAACCAAACCACCAGCTTGTATTTATATATTATGTGTATAAACACTTGATGACAGTGAGGGTTTAAACATGATTTTCTTTTTATCATTGTTCATAGCAAGTCTAAATCCACACCACTGTAAATCTACAAAAGTGCCCACTACAACCATTTCCAAACATCAAAAACCTCAAATAAGATGGAAAAAAGCCAACAAACTTACTAGGAGCAATCCTTCTTCATAAACCCAAAAATAAAAAAAAGAAAGCCGACGATAAAGATAATTAGAAACCGACAGAAACAGTAACGAAAGAAAGGAAAAGTAAGGGTCAGAGGAAACGTGAAAAGACACATGTAACGCCTCTCCACTCAGCGACCATTGTTTGGACACTCCCGTGCAAAATGCCCAGAGCCTCCACAGTTGTAACAAGCCCCCCCGGCGCCGCCGCCACCGCCGCCGCCGCCTCCTGAACCATATCTCCCACCGCCGCCGCCTCCAGCCTGCCCGCAATCCCTTGCCATATGACCCATCTCCCCACACTTAAAACATCCTCCTCCACCGCCGCCGCCTCCATAGACGCCGCCTCCATAGCCGCCGCCACTACCTCCATACCCACCTCTCCTACCTCCACCACCGTACCCACCGCCACCATAACCACCAGATCCACCTCCTCCATATCCACCACCACCTCCATAGCCTCCTCCACCGCCGCCGCGTCCGGATCTCGAGGTCCCACGAACTGGGTTCCCGTTGGGGCCAGTAACATCAACAGCCTTGGTACGACCTTCAGAAGACTCGATGACGAACTCTACTTCTTCACCCTCAGCAAGGCTACGGAAACCCTCAGAACGGATCGAAGACTGGTGAACGAACAAATCCTCGCCCCCCTCGTCTGGGGTTATAAACCCAAACCCCTTTTGATCACTGAACCACTTCACCTTCCCAGTCATCTTGCTCTCACCCATCTTCTCCAGCACAAAACAGATCTAAAAAACCCTAACCAAAACCCCCACCCAGAGAAAACGGCTAGAGACGGAAAATCGAAGCTGAAGTGGGGAATTTATATTGCAGATCACAGCAATGCAAATGGCATGACTGCCACGTCAGCCATGAAAAAATAATAATAATAATAATAATAATAATAATAATAATAATAGAAGTTTAATTAATTTAAGGGAGTGGACCAAAGCCAAGGCGAATAGGATCGGACGGCTGGGGATTTGGATGAGGTGGAATATGTAGAGTCCGATTTTATAATGGAGGGGTATTTTGGAGATGTGGTTTTTGGATCAAGAGAAGAGAGAGGACAGATGTGAGCGAAGGACAGGTAGTTGATGGGAGCCGCAGTAAAAACAAAAATCTGTTGAAAAGACAATCCTATTTACTGAGCCTGTAAAATTATAATCATTAATTAATTAATTATTCTAAAAGAGAATAGCAACGTTGATAATTTTTTTATTGTGTATGATAAAAAAATAATAAAAATACATCATGTAATATAAAAAATAAAAAAATTATATAAATTTTGAGTAAAATAAAAAGGTAAAAATGTAATTAATGATAGAGTAAATCCCTATAAATAGAGCTTGCATACGATTCGTTAATCGAAGTCTCTATTTTCTCTATTGAAACTCTACCCAATTCTCTGGCTGACTTAAGTATCGGAGTGCCAACGTAGAAAACAACTTATGCGTCTCTCTGATCTTTCTCTCTTTTGCAGAGGCATTCTAGAACACGTGACGCGAAGATCGAAGTGAAGACGTCAATAATTCGTCACTGTTATAACTGAGTAACAACAATTGGCGCCGTCTGTGAGAATTCGAAGAAAAAGTCATTCTGCAACGATAGTACTGACACGTTCAGCAGCAATCAGACGCAAGGATAGTGAAGACATGACGAGTTCTCCCATGACTAATTTCGAAGAAGGAGCAATGATGCCGAGAGGAGCGAAATAATGGCGATTCCCGTCGCTGAATTCGAAGCTATGCGGAAGCAAGGTGAAGAGACTGTCCAAGCTTTGCGGACAATGGTGGACCTATTCAAGGGTGTTTTCTCGCGTGTGAATCTGTCGCCAATCGTCTAACATTTGGTAAGAGAAATGCGAAATTCGCAAAATGCCGAATGCATGCCGCGAACCCTTCCTGGCGTAGAGAATGCTGAAGGCATGCCGCGAATCCTTCCCGACATGGACACTGATGGAGTGCCGTGACACCTTCCCGGCATGATGAATCCTGGAGGAATGCCGCAAACCTTTCCTGGCATGGACACTAACGGAGTGCCACGACACATTCTCGGCATGGTGAATCCTGGAGGAAAGCCGCGAACCCTTCCAGGCATGGACACCGATGGAATGTCGCGATCCATTCCCGGCATGACGAACGCTGGAGGCATGCCGCGAACCCTTCCCAACATGGAGAACTCTGAAGGCATGTTGTGCTCTCTTCCCGGCATGGAGAACACTGAAGGCATGCTGTGCTCCCTTCCCGGCATGGAGAACACTGAAGGTATGCCACGATCCCTTCCTGCCATGGCGAACGCTGGAGGCATGCCGCTACCCTTCCCAACATGGAGAACTCTGAAGGCATGCCGCAATCCCTTCCCGGCATGGTGAACATTGGAGACACGCCGCGAACCCTTCCCGGCATGGGAGACATTCGCGGCATTGATGACATTGGCGGCATAAGAGACCATGGCGCCATGCCGCAAAACCTTCACGGTATGAGGGATACTGGCGGCACGGTGCAAGACCCCCCGTTTTCTTCGTATGCCAGCTCGCGCGAGACCCTTCTACGCGAGACCCTCACCGCCTGGCTTCGTGAGACCCTCACGACATGGCTGCACAAGACCCTATGTGTGAGACCGAGAAAGACATTAGGCGTCAGGGTATGAGAGACCTTGGGCATGAGGCCTCGGAAGGCTTACGGCGCCAAGTTATGGAAGACCCCATACGCGAGACTCTAATGAACTGGAGACATCAAGGCGTCGAAAAACTGCGACGTCATGGTACAAGAAATTCAACACGGGAGATTGTTGGTGGCTGAAGACGCCAAAGCACTAGAAACCTTAAGGGTCCGACTATGGTAGATTCTGGATATTTGGGTGTGGAAGATCCTTGGCCCCAGAACCCAAATAACCCTCCAAACAATGGAATCAAAGGTGTGAGAATGACAAGGTCTCATGTTGGGAGAGACTTATAAATAGATCCAACACAAAACTTTGATACTGGAATGACAAACTTTCAACCTCAGATTCGTCAAAACCGAACTCAGGGTAACAAGAGAGAAGCTATGGACTGCAATCAAGTTGATTCATATGATGCAAAGAAAGTACAAAACAGACCTGCGTCCAAGGCACAAGTTGCCACAGATATGAAAAGAATGGTGGAACGAATCTTAGAAGAGAAAATGTTGGTTTCAGCCGAAGAAAATCAGAGGAGGAGAATCTCATTCAGTACAACGATCATGAAAAAATCGTCGACCCCAAAATTCAAGATGTCGCAGATGACGGCGTATATGGAACAGACTGACCCTTATGACCATATTCAGAACTATGAGTCATTAATGATATTACATAGCTGAGAGGATGAGATTATATGTAGAGCTTTCCCCTTAACTTTAATTGATCACACACTAAAGTGGTTGAACAGTTTGCTGGAGGGGTCTATTTCGTCTTTCAATCAATTAAGAAACGGATTCCTAAAGGTTTTTGTGATAAAAAGCCAGAAAAGGAAGGAGGCCACATATCTGCTTACCTTAAGGCAAGGGAGTAAGGAATCACTCAAGAGCTATGTGGAGCAAGGAATCACAGATATGGAGTTACAAGATTGCCATTGATTTTGCTCCAGAAAAAGTTAGGATGGTTCCCCCACCTTGGAATGTAGGTGTTTGAAAATGGTTGTTCTATTGCTTCTGAGAGGGGGCAACGTACTGAATCGATTCTAAGTTAAGCGGACACCTATCTACAAAATGTGTACCACCACACAGATCGCAAAACAGAAAAATGGCTTTGGACAGAATAAATAGGATTAGGACTAGTAGAAGGATTATGCTGGGTACTGAGAGAATCTACCTTCTTCGCAAGGTTAGCGATTTGAGAGGTCAAGGTAGACAGCGTTTCGATGTCATAGATACCCGCCGACTTCTTAAGCAATTGCCTCTCCGAAGACCATAGATAGTTGTTAGCAGCCATCTTGTCTAAGAGACCATAAGCTTCCTCATCTGTTTTGCACATTAGAGCTCCACCTGCAGCAGCGTCAACAATGGTCCAATTTTGGCTTGTAAGTCCGTTGTAGAAGGTCTGGACTTGCAGCCACAAAGGAAGGCCATGATGAGGGCACTTCCTAAGAAGTTACTTACATCGTTCTCATGCTTCGTAAAGAGATTCAAAATCAAACTGGGTAAAGGAAGATATGTCACTATGAAGTTTGGCCATTTTAGAGGAAGGGAAAAACTTAGCTAGAAATTGATGGGCTAACTCGTCCCATGTAGAAATGGATCCTGGAGGCAATGAGGTTAACCAGTGTCGCGCCCTATCCCTAAGCGAGAAGGGGAATAATTTAATCCTAAGCGCATCATCAGATAATCCATTGTGCTTGAATGTGTTGCACAGGTCCAAGAATTGTCCGAGGTGAGCATGTGGGTCATCGTGCGGAAGCCCACTAAACTGTAAAGAGGTCTGGATCATCTGGAGGATGGAAGGCTTAATTTCGAAATTATTTACATGGACAGCTGGTGGCCTAATGTTGGTATAATAACCTCAAATAGTCGGCATTGCATAATATCCAACGGTCCTAATTTCTCTATTTTCTGCTATGATGTTTTGCAGCGGAGTTATAAATTTTCTAGAATCCTTTATGATTTTCCTAAGTGTTCGATCAATTTCAAGATCTAAAGGAAAGCAATCATAACTCTTAACTCTACGCATGCAAATATCAAAAAGTTCTTAGAAGTTTTTTTTAAAGTTTTTTTAAATTTTTCAAATTTTTTTTTATAAGAGAGAAAATTAACTAATCTAGATTTAACTTCTAAATATTTACAACATAAATATTTATAAGCTAGAATTACACCTAAACATAATTTCACCGATATTAATTACTGGTTAATTAACTTCCTCGGCAACGGTGCCAAAAACTTGTTACGAACTAGACGTATTATCCGCAAGTGCACAGGTCGTAGAAGTAATAATGAGATTTAAGTCCCGGATTATCGTCCCACAGAGAAGTTGATTAGCCTAATTAACTACCGATTAATCTTACCCTAAGTATATCCTAACCAATTATGAATTTTTAGGGAGTGATCTACAATAAACTATAAACTATAAACTAAAGAAAATAAAACCGAACTAAAATTACTTACAGAGCTCCTAGTAATTAAAAGCAATAACCTACAAAAGATAATTAAAACAGTTAAAATTAATTAACGCAAATAAACTAAAATGCAAAATATGAAAATAAGAAACAAAATTAATTAGATTAAAATTAAACAATCCTAAAAATAAAATATGCATGTACTTAAACTACTTAATAAAAATACAAATTAAGCTAACCTAAAGTCTAATAAAATAAAACTTCTATTAACCTAAAGAAATTATTAAATCTAACTTTAACTAAATACTAACAATAAAACAAAATCTAAATAATGTATGAGAAATATTTTTGGATTTTTTAATTTAAAATGAAAACTTAAAATATGAATAAAATGATTTTAATCTAAGTGAATTCTAAACAACTAATAAAGGATCAAGCAATTAAATTGATTAATGTAAAAACATAAAATAATCAGTTTGCTGAGTGCATAAGCGGCCAAACAAGGCCTTAACCAAATTTGGCAACCATGCTGGTTTCGCGCATGTACTGTGCACGTTTCCTCTCCATTTCCAGGCGTTGTCCAGGTGCTACAGTGGTTCTGCTCCCGGTCTATCCTGCCTCACTACATCCAACTTCATGCATTATCCTCTGCCCAACTGTTCTTAGTACAGTGCACGTCCCAGCTATCTGTTTCAGGTGCTGCTCTAGGCCACTCTCCAGGTTCTGTTCTGCGTACCAGCACCACGTCTTGCTCTTGCTCCAGGCGATATCTGCTGCTTTCACCAGCACCCATGCGTTGCTTGAATGTCCCTGACAGTCCTACCACAGCAGCAAAGCGACAGCAGTGAATGGAAACAGTAAAGTAAAATTAACAAGATGAAAAGGAATTTAAATCAGCCATTAACAGGAAACTAAAATAATAAACAAAATATGAACAATGAAATGAACTAAAACATAGCATAACAGAGAAGAAAGTTAGTCCCTGTTGCTACCAAACTCAGCAGACCAGCCTCTTCACACGGTGTCTAGCAATGTCGCGGCTTCTACTGCAATACAGTCCATCAGCTATCCATAGATTCACCAGGCACATAACACCAGTGAGCTAGGCAGTCGGGTAGGACTGGGAACAACTTCTGCTTCTGGATTGACCCTTGTGATTCTCTAACCAGTAGCTATCAAGCAAAACTCACAATAGATTAACTCCAAACCGAATATGCATAACATAAGCTCAAAGTTATTTAATAGAGATAAACAATAATGGACTGAGTTTCCAGAATTGTTTACTTAAAGTTTTAAACTAAAACAAAAATTTAATAGCTTTTAATGGTGTGTGCGAAGAAGGAGAAGAATATGGAAAAGATTGACTATGAAATATGGCCTCCTCGATTCAACCCTTGTAACTTCTCGATACTAGCCCTAGATCCTCCCCATAGCTAGGATATTAAAGCTGAACAAGATGATGGTACCAAAGTATCATTTTAAGAGATCGGTAGAACAATAGTTGATTGAACAATAGAAAAACAAAGAAAGCAAACTGAATATCGAGAACCTGAATGAAGATAAAGGAAAAGGTAATGAAAAAAAAAACAATGTGATAAAAGATAATACTAACTACTAGAATGAAACTTTTCTATTTCAATAGAATAAAAATGAAAGCTTGTAAAACTTTAACAATGGTGACTAAAAAAAAACTAACGGGAAAGGCTTTTAAAGAAACAAAAAAATTATTCTAACACTACTCCTACTCCTAAATTACTCTACCTTAAAAACTACCTTACAACTACCCTAGGCTACTTAGTTTTTCAATTGCTCATCATATTCTATTTATACACAAAATTGGGGGTACAATTATAATTTTTTATTCTAGATGAGTTGGCATTGTTTGGTCACTTGTCTTCATCTCATTCGCTGCAGAGTAGATATTTCTACGTCACCTCATCTTCTAGTCCACTTTGCTTTGTGATGTGGCTCGACGTGTGTCTTCCAGAAGGTTGGCACGGTGTCCGTCAATCTTATCGTTTCGGAGCGAATAAAATACTAACACCCGACATCCCACATGTCCAAACGATTGGTGACTCGGTCTGCAAATCGAAAGTGGTCCAGTCTCCTTTAGCCCGTGTTCAGCCCATTTTTGACTGAAACGACTGAGTTTTATCCGGATTTAATTTACCTGCACATTAAAAAATTTTAATTAAATTAAGAGGATTGAAATAATTAATTGAGAAATTAAGCACAAATAATTTCAATTTAACAGAATTATCAAGTAGCTGTGACAGCTATACTACAAGGGACAATGTCTGAAAAGTTGCAAGAGTCGCTATCTTTGGATCAACCGACGACGATTCCGGACTTATTCTCTAGAGTAGATAAGTATATTACTCAAGAATAAGTCATGAAAAGGATACCGACGCTGAACTACATATAAGGAAGTTCGAAGAAAATAAACCTCTACCATCGCTGGGCTACCTAAGCCATCACTAATGCCTTGAAAGAAGATGGAAAGTTCACAAGGTAATAGGATAGCAAAAACGCGAAATATCAACCACTTGCAACTACACTAACAGTGAAACTCTATTTTATTTAATATTATTTCTTGTTATTCAACTATGGGATGAAATTTAATTTGTTGAACTATGATTTATGCCATATTGATATCTTATTGACTGTTAAGATTCTCACATAATTGATAAATCACTTATTGCACCAGCTACACATGTGCAAGGGCTTGAAGCGAAAAATGCACGAGGTAAGCCACGCACTCAACAAACAAAGGGCTTGAAGCGAAAAATGCGTGAGATAAGCCACACACTCAACAAACAAAGGATTTGAAGTAAAAAATGCGCGAGGTAAGCCACGCACCCAATAAAATGGCTTGAAGCGAAAAATGCGCGAGGTAAGCCACGAAGAAATGTGCAAGGGCTTGAAGCGAAAAACGCGTGAGGTAAGCCACGCACCCAAGAAAAGGGCTTGAAGCGAAAAATGCACAATGTAAGCCATGAAGAACAAAGTGCAAGAGCTTGAAGCAAAAAGTACGCGATGTAAGCTAAGCACTCAACCAAAGGCTTGAAACGAAAAATGTGCGATGTAAGCCATGAAGAAAATGTGCAAGAACTTAAAGCGAAAAATACACGAGGTAAGTTAAGCACTCAAATAAAGGGCTTGAAGCAAAAAATGCGCGAGGTAAGCTAGGACTTGACCTGAGGCTACAATGAGAAAATATGTACTCTTCTACAAGGTTATACCTAGCGAAAAAGTGGGGAGCAATTGTTGTTCATGATAAAAGAATAATAAAAATGCACCACATGGCGCACGAAGGAAACATAAGAAAAATTATACAGGCCCTGAGTAAAATAAAAAAGGTAAAAATGTAATTAATGACAGAGTAAATCCCTACAAATAGGGATCAGGTATGATTCATTAATCGAAATCTCTATTTCCTCTACTGAAATTTTGCCCAATTTTTTGGCTAACTTAAGCATCGGAGTGCCAACGCAAGGAACAACCCCTGCGTCTCTCTGATCTTTCTCTCTTTTACAAAGATATTCTAGAACACGTGATGCGAAGATCGAAGCGAAAACATCAACAATTCGTCACTGTTGTAACTGAGTAACAACAATTTTAAACATATAAAATACTTCTATACAAAATGATATAAATAAAATTTAATAAAATTTATATATAAATATAATAAAAATTAAAAAATAATTTTATATTTAAGTTATCGATATATAAATTTTAATATAAATTTTTTTATATTTTATATAATATAAATATAATTTAAAATTATAAAAATATAAATTTTATGAGAAAATTATTCACCCTATCTACTTAAATGTTAACTTTGAAAGCGAAGGGTAGGTCTTGGCAGGCAATTGTGAAATGGGACATTTCACAATATAAAAATAATAAATATAAATATAAATATGTAGAAATTAAAATTTAATAAAACTATATATAAATATAATCAAAATTTAAATTTAATTTATGTTTAATTTATTGATAATTTTTTAATATAAAATTTATTTTTTATTTTGTACTACATAAACATAATTAAAACTAGTAAAAGAACAAATTTTATATACAAATTTTCATCCCATCTAGTCAAACGTTAAATTTGAAAGTGAAAATTAAATCTTGGCAGGCAAGTGTGTGATGGGACATTTCACACTATAAAAATAACAAGATATAAATATAATCTAAATTAAAATTTTAATAAAAATTATATATAAATATAATAAATATTAAAATATTAATTTTATATTTAACTTGATTATCTATATATATTTTAATATAAATTTTTTTATGTTATATAATATAAACATAATTTAAAATAATAAAATATAAATTTTATACTCAAATTACCAATCCTATCTAGTCAAAGGTTAAATTTGAAAGTGATGAATGAATCTCTGCAGGCAAGCGTGGATGGGACATTTCAATGCGGCCTTCCGTCAGTCCTTCTAACTTGGAAACAAATTTTTTGCTTCTATGCATTATTTACAAGCTCATTATATTAAATAATTTAATTAGATAATTGTTAAATATATTAAAAAAATATCTTTTTCTTTTTCAAACAAAATTATATATTTTTAATATGGCTTCCATTAAATAAAAAGTTATAAATTTATTGTGCCACAGGACATTGATTAACATGAAAAATATATGTGATATTTAAGAAAACAATTATTTTGAATTTGGTGAAAATAATATCTTAAATACAATTTTTTTTCTTAAATATTTATTTAATTATGAATTATTATTTAATATACTGTTAATAAATTTTTTTTAACTTTACGAAGAATTAAGTGATAATATATATCCAATTTTATTTATTTTTATTTTTTAATATTTTAAGTGAGGTTTGTATTATTATTTTCATCTCATTTATAAAGTCAGAAAACTTCAATGACAATATCTTGGATAATAATTCTTTAAAGATTATTCTTTAATTAATGCTTATAGAGACATTAATTGAACTTTATATTGTGGTTAATTGAATCTCTTAGTTCGATTAACATGGATTTATAAACACTATTTAAATATAATTTAAAATATGTTCAAAGAATATTTTACATTTAATGTTTCATTTTACTAAATTTAACAAAAAACAATATATTACTTCTATTTTTTATTTTTTTGAAATACTTATATTTCTTATTTAAATATTTTTAATTGGTACCACTTAACACAATTTAATTTTTTATAAATTATTTTTACCAAAATTAAAAGATGAAAAAAGTTAAAAAATAAGGCATGGTTATTTGTTTTCCCTATTTTCTTTTGCATTTTCATTATAAGTTATAGCTGTTCAACAATATTTTGATTTTTGATTAATTGATTAAATAAAAATTATGACATAACACTTTAATTCGAATTTAAACAACGTCAAACTCCATCTTCATTTATCATTAAAAATATAATAAATAAAAATTTATATCCTTAATTTCATGCAATAAGATATGGATAATTTTTTAAATTCAAATACTTCTTATGGTATTATCTATCTTTTTATTTAAAACTTAATTGGTCTAAGTTTTTTATTTTTGTTGCAACGAAATATTTTTGTTAATTGAGAATATAAGTAGGGTTGTTTTGATTGGAATTCAAATTTTACAGTATATCTCAATTTTTTTTTATAATTTGATAAAAAGGTTATTGGTGTCTTAAGTATTTAGAAAACATTACCCAAAACACTTATTTATTTGTATGCCAGATCATTGTATTTAGCCGAAGTAATTAAATAAATAATTAATACCATTACCTATACAATGACCTTTTTTTATAAATAAAATTGGAAAATCTTACATTTACTGAGTTTAGTAAAGAATTAAGGACCCATTGATGTAGAATTTTTTCTTTTCAGAGAAAAAAATCCATTTATTAGATAAGTTTGATTCAACTAATACATCTCCTTCTCTTCCTACATCAATTATGTGGTAGGGTACGTATTCTGTCATTGATGCGCATGATAACAGCACAGCCTGGCGCAGTCCCTTTGCTTTCATAGGCAATTGTTTTTTGGCACGTTTAAAAATTATAATATATATATATATATATATATATATATATAAATGGTACGAATTTAAATTCATTAAAAATTATATATAAATATAAAAATATTATAAAAATTTTTGTATTTTATATGTAAGATAAATTTTGACAATCAAATTTTATATTTTATACTATATTAATATGTTTTACTAATACAATTACAAATCATGCACTCGAATGGATAAATGTATTTCAATATTTGTTATGGATTTAATCAAAAAATTGTGTGATTGGGTGAGGGTCATGATTAGACTTGACACAAATATAAAATATAAAATATATAAAAATAAAATAAATTAAAATTAAATAAAAAATATAAATAAATATGATAAAAATTAAAATATAAAATTTTATTTCTTATGTTAATATGAATTTTAATATTAAAGTTTTATATAAAATAAATATAATTTTATATAATACAATTATAAATTATAAATACAATCCACAAGGAGCAAAATCATAACTAGAGCAGTAAGATGCTTCGGCTCATAAAAAAGACACTGGGACCCAAAAAGCCCAGGAAATTTAGAACCATGAATAAAGTACTGGTTCAATCTTTTACCCAACCCACTTTTTCTTCAAGGCTTTTGAATGACTCCAGTCCCAGTTGGGCCTTTCCCCTTCATATAGACTTTCCAGAAGAGTGAACAGCTGAATCATCTGCCCATGTGCCGCATCTCATTCGAAGACTGTCCATTCTGTTGATCTGATTAATTTTAGATCAATTTAATCAAAACTGCATTTGTTACTGGTTGTTTCGTTAATCAAACTTAAATTTTAATTTCAAAAATTAATCAAATCGAATTCATTTAAATTAATTAACTGAATTAATTAATAATAATAATAATGATATATTTAGAACAATTTTGAAGAAGTAGAGAAAATGATCAAAACGAACCATATCTTAGATGACATAAAAATATGGTTAATTCAATTTTCAAATTAAATTAATCGAAAATCAATTCTTACTTTCAATCTCTTTCTAAAATCGATCAAAAGGTCGGATAATTTGGTTTAAACCAAAATTTTGAGCGCTCTACTCGGCTGAGAGAGGTTGACAAACCCTAACAAATTCTTGCTGGTGAACAGTTGTGGTGAAGAATCTTGGTGGCAGCTTATGCTCAAACAACCAATACTACTCCATAAGCTTAGTTGTCGGTAATTCCATTGCTGTTGAGCATTCCTTTTCACGTGTTTCAGGCGGTTTTAATTAAAGGCATTATAGCTATCTGAATTAAGGAATCCAAGTGCTGTTTTTAAGATAATCCAGACAAGCTATGGTTCTATTCAATGGGATGTGTAGAGAGTCGGATTTGGTAGAATGTCACAAGTCACAAAAAATCCAGAATCGAACTTAACCAATACTTTGAATGTATTATCCCATTAGACTTGGCTAAAGTCAAGCAACCAAGCTTCAAGCTAGCTACATCTTTCAAAATCATAACACAATTTCAAAAGCAGAAAACAGAGACTTCGTTTCGATATACAGTAGAAACGGAAGATGTTCAAGTTCTTTCCTTATCACGTTCATGTATATTGTCCTTAAATCATTATGAATTTTCGATTTACATGAAAATTTAGATGGGATCTGTGCGGAACGAGATCTATTAAGGGTCCGGTTATCTTTTTATTTTTTTGATAGATTTAAACAAAAACATCACGTCTAAAGAATAGATTTGAACTTAAAAATTGAAACAGGTAAAAAAACGTCGAGTTTAAATTTACTGTTTCAAATTTAAGTCGTATTTATCTCGACCCGCTTATTATATAATTTTTTTATTATTTTTATATTAATATATTTTTAATTACTTATTACTTTTTGTATAATTTAATTGTAGTTCTTATCGCTTTTTTAAACTTTAATTTAAATTTTTATTTTTTATAAGAATTTATTTAAATTTATTTTGTTATATTTATTAATGACGTGTTTTAATAATTTTTATATTTTATTATAATTCATTTAAAACAATCAACAGTATTTATTATCTGTGAAAACGAATTAAAAGAAAAAAAAAACCTGAAAAATAAATAGGACCGAAATTGATTTTACTTAAAGTTTTTAGGTTCCGTAAACAAGTAGGGGTGACCCACATTTTTTTTTTTCATGAGCAAATTCAAAGTGAATGACAAATTCAGCAAGAAAGGTCTCTTCGGTTCCCCAAAAATCAAAATTGGAATCTTCAGTAGTAGCTGAAGACCAGAAACAAGTTCTGAAGTGAAGTGACAAATTAAATAATTGAATTTCCTGCGTGGGTGTCAGAAAGATTTCCGATTTCTAAAGCATTCGGTTAAGGAACAGTGCGACGTTAATTATCAGAGAGAAAGGTGCAGTGTTGACATCAATGCTAATGTATATACAGTTCATCGGAGTGAACAAACTTACAAAACTGAAATGTTTTGGGAAATCTTGCAGAAAGCGATAAAGTTAATAATATCCTCTTGAACCTCTTGATTGGTAGAGTTCCAATCTACTTTTGGCTTCTGGTAATAAAGAAACGATATTGTGATCTTCAGATAAATGAGCTTGCTTTGATGCCCATTCGAGTACTATAAGCACCTCTTCTTGTGCAAGGGTCTCACTGTCAGGAACATTGTATGCAATGTAACAAAGCAGAGTCAAGGAAGGAAACTGAACCATTTGTTCACCAAAGTAAACCAGTTGAATTAAGTGCTTGGCGCCTCCTGCACTGATGATGGCTTTGGAATGGTTAACATGGAGGTAGTTTTCTGGTGTGGCGAACTTGTTAAGTGCAATGGCTGCCTCCATTGAAACTTCGGCTTCCCTTTCATCAAGTAGTTTCACCAGTGGTCCAATAACCCTTGTTTCGGTTGCTCGGAAAGTCCTGGCTAAGTTTCCAATAGCTTTGATGCAAGGCACAAGGAGGTCTGAGTCTGCCTTTTCTATGACTTTGAGTAACTGCTCCACAACAGCTTTGGCAGCCGGGGAAGTAGGCTTGAAAGAAGAGCGTCTCAAGTCAGAATTTTGCTCAGCTACCGCTGTGATTTCCATTAATGCCATGGCTGAATAGGACTGTACATCATCGGGGCCCTTTTCTAACAAAATCGCGAAGCACAATAGAGCTCTTGATTCTGTTATGCTACGACATATACCAAGATTTCCCTTGCAAAGCTGCCAGAGTGCTCTTGCTGCCATTGCCTTCATTTGTGCTTTGGTGAATGGGTCTTCATACTCCCTCCCCTTGATGCTTGTTCCAGATAATGAAACATGCTGTGGATGGTGCTGATGATGGTTCTGGTGTGACTTGGCATTGTGCTGGTTGCTTTTGGGATGGTAAACATGATGATTATTTGTAGAAGAACTTTGTGGTTCCGTGGACTTAGAGCTGTCAGGAGTCTGGCTTCTCATGGCCATGGTGTTTGCAACCACGTTTTGCATCTGGCTAGGTGTTTGATTCCCCATAGGGTGAGCTATTTTGGGGTTAATTTGCGTATTATCATCTCCATGATTAGTTTGCTCTGGAGTATTACTGGCCATAACGACCGAATGAATTGACATCCCTTGCTTACTCACAATTGAATACTTACTATGCTCTTGAACGGTCTCAAAGGCGAGATGACTGACGAGAAACCGAATTATGTTGTTCTGCGAAAAATGGTCCTGGCATTTGGGGTGATGCGCAGCCAATTCCGATACAGCCCAAGCCACCAACGATTGAACCTTCATGGAACCTTCTTTGAGGATTTTCGCAAACACTGAGCAAACACCCGCATTCACAATCTGTTCCACACTTTCTGGGTCACGTCCCAGCAACCCAATTGCCCTTGCTGCGTTCTCCTGACCTTCCGGTTTCCCTTCCTTCGCCAACTTCAATAAAGGAGGGACTCCGCCTTCCTCTATGATCAGCTTACCATATCGATCATTGTCCCGAGCCAAAGAAACCAACGAAGCAGAAGCATCGGATCGTTCATCTAATGAACCTGTATAAAGAATAGCAATCTGTTCCCATATAAGACACAGAATTGGTTCGTTTGCTGCAATGGGAGGAAGACCGAGATATTCATCATCACGATCATCAGCCGATGCTGAAACCCGTAAGAGCCACGAAACATCTCCAATAGAATTCTCCAGTTGCATTGATATTTTCCTGAAGGCTGCCGCAGGGATAATGGTGAAAACTCGCTTCATGATGCCACTTGCACGGCACTTAATGACAAGAGTTAGGGCCTTGTCCAGAACTTGCTCGGTGTCATCGATGATTCTTCGCGTTGGGCGTTCGTAAAGATCGTTGCTCGCACGTGCAGCTTGACGGAGGAGGCCTGACAGCTTCTCCGTTTTGGCTTTAAGCTCTTGGCAATCTTGTTTGAAAGATTGTGCTTCATCCGCGGCCTTGGTTATGTGGTCCGCCAATTGAATTGGCCTTGCCAGGATCTGTTTCACAATGTCCGTCATGGCCGTAGCGGACCCGGAAACAACGACAACGACAACGAGAAAGCAAGAACCTGAGCTTTCAAACAAACGGAGAATTTGTATTTCTATTTATGGAGAAAACGTAAAACCAGCGGTAAAAGACGCTTAAGGAGTTTCTGCAAAGGTTCTTGGCACCAAACTTGCAACGGTTTCCGTGGCGGAGGCAGCGTCGGTGGCTGAGGAGGAGAGGTGGCGCCGCCAGTGAATGCAAACGGGGAGAGGGGAGAGAGACAAGAGAGGGAAATGTAACAGTCAAACGAGATTTCCTCCAAATTTGATAACCACCGCACTTCATGCGTTATATATAGGAATTGAATTGGTTGGTCCATAAACTATTACACAATTCTGGTACTATGGACGCCAAGTCTTATAAAAAAGTCCGCACCGCGTTTTCTTCTCCGTGACACTCACGCTCGACGACGATGCCGTGGAAAAAGAATTTGCAAAAATCACTTTGCGTATAATTTTTTTTAAAACAAATGCACGCTCCTCCAAAGAATGTGGAAATCAATTCTAGCTATTGACTTTAACAGGCTAGCTTCCCTCGTCAGTCGTCAATCATGAAACAGAACTGGAAATATATTTTTTTTCTTTTTTGCTTTGAAAATTATTTAAATTTGAAGTTAAATTTTAATTGAAATTTTTTTACAAAAAATTTAAAAGTATTAAATTTAAAATTTTATTTAATAATTAAAATAATAAAAGTATAAAAAATTTTGATTAAATTTGTGAATTATTTCAATCAAATATTATATAATACGTAAATTTGACTTATTCTTTAATTCAAATTGTTCGAAGTTGAACTCAATTAAATATTAATCGAAATAAATTTAAATTTTATTAGAATGAAACTGAATAATTTGTAAATACAAATATCTTAATTACACCTATAAATCTAACGTTTTTACAAAATAATTTTTAATAATATTTTGTACTTCATTACCAAATTCGACTGTTGATTGGCTTGAGCTTTTTTTAATGTACACATGCATGCTTTTGCCAAAGGTTGATAATGATTTATCAAACCACCTTTTAGGCCTTTCCGAAAATAAATTGTGATGATCAAAAAAAGAAAAAATCAACCAACCCAACAAACAAGTATGCCATTGACAGTTTATAACTTCACAATCAATATTTTTTTCTCACTAACATTTTATTTCTTCCTTTGATACTAAAAGCCAAAGAAATAAGTTACTATGTTTTTTATATTAGCTATATATGTCTAAAATTGATGGCATAAGTACACATAGTGATTTTGTTTTGTTTTTATTTTTTATCAGACAATTATTTGTGACATTTTTATTTTAACTTTTAAAATGCAAAAATTTTATGTATTTGAAATTCAAGTATAAGGTTCAAATTAAAGAAGCAATTTTTTTTTTAATAAATTCACGTGTTAGAGTTAAGAGATCGATAGAATCTCTCCAAGCAATATTAGAAAGAGAAGTTCAGTGTTACAAAATATCTGTCTACATCTAGATGAATACAGAAATGATAATAAAATGGCATACATCCTGCTGCTTATAGAAATCCACCAATCAAGTCACAAGGATAGTCAATGTCATATCATATATTTCAGCAGATTAATCCATCACCATTGAAAAATTTTACCAGCTTTAGAATCTGTAATGATGACAGCGTTGGCGTTCTGAGTAGTTTTGTCTTCTTCGATACAACAGGTCCACAACCCAGGTTCCACTCCTGTGAGTTTGTTGGGCAAAAGTCGGGTGTTTTAAGCTTTATATTTTTCTCCATTTCAAGCAACCATGTCAAAGACAAGCATGCACTGGTAACCTAGCTTTCGATTTTATCACAGGTTTGGGCTTAAGGTTTGAGCTACGTGCGGGGCACTATGATTCTGGTTACTGCTAACAGGAACTAAATACAATAAGAAAAAGGCAAACCACTTTAATTTCTTCTGTCTTTATCATTTGCACAAAGATGGAAGAATCTGATCAGTTGCCTTTTCTCTGGGCTACTAAATGCGAAATGGGTGGTTGAATTTTCATTTTCTAGTAGTAATTGAGTATATATATATATATATATATGGAAATGGTGGATGTGAAATATTTCTAATTCTTTATGAAAGACATGACAATGGCGACATAGTTTTGTTTTGCAGGCAATAAGAAAGAACATGCATGATTAATCCCGTAGTTGTTGAGATTTTAAAGTTTTAGATAATTTTGTTGAGGGGCTTTGATTTTTATTATGTTGAATAGGTTGGAGTTTCATGTTTATCCATTGCAGTAGTATATAGTTAGCAATAATTAATAAACTCAAGAAGATATATCTTTAGGGATTATATATATATAAATACAGCAACTTGTTGGCAGAAATAAACCATGGGTTATGCTTTTAAAGCATGAGGAATGAAATCTTACTTACTGAAATAAACATTTTAAAAAAAGGATTGAATCAAATCAAAACTATGTTTTTTGGATTATTTTGTTAATCTTGCAGAAAAAAAGTGTATGGAATAATTATTATTTTTTATATTTGTATTTTTAATAATGAAAGATTGATAATAAAATTATTTGAATTTAAATTTAAATTTTATGATATATTATAATTTTTTTTTAACCAAAATTTGTACCTTTCTAATTTTATATCCCTGTAAGTTGTAAGTTACTACTTTATTACTGGTGTACTTATAAATAAATCATTAATTAGTAACATGACAAAAGATTATGCCATTACTGCTTTGAAAGGTTAAAAATGTTAATGGGTTTTGTCTTTGTTTTGGGGAACTTCAATGTCACATTCATTCTGCAAATTTATGGTAGTCTTAAATTTGACAGTGATATTGTTCCCGCTAAAAGCTCCTATCTGAGCTTCTCCATCTATATATTGCACTACAAATTTAACCTTGTCTGCATTTATTTCAAATGTTATGTGTTCCTGAATCCTAATCATTGTTATAAATAAAATTTGACAGTGGTACCCTTGAATCAACATTCTATTTCCTGAGCTTTAGATGACTTTTACTGCAATTTTCTTTCATTTCAAAACAAAAATGTAGTTTACAGAATAGATTTTTTCTGGCCAACTCACCTGATTCTTCCTGCTCATTTCCATCACCTCTGAGGCTACATAGGCTATGGTGCTGACTGCAGCTTCATTACAGTATGAATTTATATATGATACAAGATTCATGAACTATCAGAAAAGGTTGCCGAAGGCCGCTGCTGCTAAAGCCTTTTCTTTTGGGATAATTGACATTTGATAAGTTGCTTTTTGTCGGATTCTGAAAGCATAGCCTCTAGCATAGATAGAAAGGACGTGATGTGAAGCAGTACCTCTTTCTCCAATAGTCCAATTTTAATTTGATTATTATATATACAAAATTCTTGAAATCCCAAAGCTGTGTCAAAGTGTCCAATGGCAGAACAGTACTCCACAACAAAACCAGCTAAAATTCAACTTATCATTTTCTTTCCTTTACAAGGAAATTTTGTTGCATAGATAATTTTTTTTTTTATAATCTGAAGATTAAAAATTCAAATGAAAATAATTTTTTATTAATGTAAAAAAAAAATTATAAATATATATAATTTTTTACAAATTTTATATATTAAATAATTTTTTTCAAGATAATGCTTTTTACTTGCATTAGTGCCTAAAGAGGCACTGAAACCCAAGCCTTGAGACTATGACATGTTCAACTCGATGTTTTGTACAAAATCACCATGTCTAATTTACAGTGTTATACAATATTTAACATGATAAAAAATATACAGCTATCTTTTCACTGCAGCGTATTTGTGGAAAGAGTTATATGTGTGCTTATAAATGTAAAAAGTTCTCATTTTAAACTAGTTTTTTAGGTTAAAAGGTTGAATAACATGCAACATATGTCGACGTTGATCGTGTGTAGAGAAGAAATCCAGCTGGATAAGTAGTCACGGGTCACAGTCTCACACTAGCATGAAGGAAATGGAAAATAAAAAATGTGATGAAACATCTACAAGATATATGCTTAAGATTTCAGCTGGTCATTTTTTGCCTGCTGGTAAATCTTTCGTCCCTGCTGCTCCCCCATAAGAGCAGTTCACGGAAATAACAACGAAGATTCCAGGGAGAAACGACAAACCAGCTTCATCTGTTGGTAATTTGATGCAACTCGTCGGGTGGCCTGGTGGGGTATATTCTGAATCATGCTTCTGAAGTGCAGACGAACTCGCCTGTTAACTCCTGATGATGATTCCCAACATCAATTTTATTAACGTATGTGGGTTCCAATTCTCTATGGGGATAAACCAGTGTATACATATCAGTATAGGTATACAAGCTGCTGGCATCGTACATACTTGTAGTCTGCTACTCCTACTTATGCCATATCATAAGAGAACTGCAAAAAGTTGTTCTTCACTCTACAGTTTAACTACCAGACGCATTGCCAGCACTGATGAAATTGTACACAAATGACAAAAGGGTGTTGCTATATTTGTCCTAGAACTTTCCCTCTCGATAGTACATTATATATATATATATATATATATATATATATGCATGCATATGTATATGTATGCGGGATTATATATAGTACAGTACAGTGAATATTGATGTACATGTTTGTGCGCTCGCGTGTCCAAAATCTTAGGGTAATTTCCTTGAAAATAACTTCAACAATTAAAATCCTATTTGTTTAGTGCAACAAAATACATTATAAGCAAAAACTTAACTGCCGACTTCAGTTTCTAGCTCAACAGGTTACTGTAGAAATGTCATCTGACTTCATTAATAAGTTTATTTCTGTTTCTTCTTTTGGATGATAACGGGATAAAAATCACAAAAGATTTTGGAGCTGTGAGGTCCAACCATTTTTCTTGATATCTATTTATCATAAGACAGCAATAATAAATGAACGTAGGGTCTTATTAAACTGTTGATTCATTAATTACCTAGACAAGCTGCTTTGATAGTTTCCCATTTATAAATCAGTGCAGAGTCTGCAGACATAGAAGCCAGCTGTGGATTGTGCAGCTGGCTTGTTCTCATTTATGAACATCGTAGCTCATTTATGCCTTGCTTATCTCTGCTAGGTGTCCATAATTAAATCATCCCTGTAGATTGAAATGTTGGTGAACATATTGATCCAATCAGGACAATTCTCATCCCTAGTCCTGGTTTTGAATCCGGACGTCGATTTAGACGGGAAAACTACCAAAGGCTATTGCATTGAAATGAAAATGATGAACATAAAAAAGAGTCCATGGAGATAAACCATAATGAGAAAGTAAAGAATGTAAAGAATATAGCAAATTACAGTATACAGGTCAATAAAAATAGTGTAAATAATTGAAGTTTGAATTTTAAGTATAAAATAATTAATTTTAAATTTTTATTATTTTTCATAATTTATAAATTTAAAAAATATATTAAAAAAATTAATGAAATAGTAAATTTTAATAATGACACGTTTGGCACTGGGATTACCTTTTCTAGTAAAATGAAGTGCTGTTAAACAGAGGGCCTGATTTATTTGTGTCCTGATCATAACCGAGGAATACTGAGATCTGTTTGCAGTAGTCCGCGGTCCTGATGGCCTAGTTTAAGTTTAAAGAAAGGCCTCCAAGGGCCTTCCCCCATGTTTATGACTGACGTGGAACCTGACCTATCCAAAATATTGTCAAATCCATATCCACAACATATACAAGTGGGTTTTTTCTCCATTTAGAAAAATATATATATATATATATATATTTTCTTTAAATATCTAATTTTCACCATTATTTGGAATGGATTTCTAAGTATCAAATCCCATAAAGAAGTCCAAAAGAGATAAGTAGTTCTCAGTTTCCAAAATTAAGATATTGTCAAACAAAACAGCTTGAATATCCATGATTGCAGTTCTGTTTATGTCTGAAAATGAAATAGCAATATATCATTTGATGTTGGTTTAAAGAAAGTTCTTTTTTTTATTGTTTTGTGATCGAATTCATAATAAGCTTTAGAAAAATAATTTTTCATGAGTTCGTTAAGTTTAACATAAATAGACCAGTTTAAATGGATTTGAAGAAAGCTGTAATGAATGAAATCTAAACACCCTTATCACTAAGAATTGTCTATTTATGATATGATTGTCTGGTTTTGTAACAACTAAGAAATGGCTCTGTACCATCCTCTTCTGTATCAGCTCTTCACCACCTGCTCTGCCTTTTGTTGAGGACACTGATTTTGTGTTTCAATAACGTAATCCAATTTGATTTTGTTAGACTTTGAAGATTGAAACTATATGTGTTACTTCACTATAATTTTCTAGAGAAAAGAAAAGTTTTCTACGCAGATGAAAATAAACAATACTCATAAAATCTACAGGCATACAACATCATTACTATGCTTCTGTTCTTCCGAAAGAGAACTAAGGCTACTTAGTCTGTGGATTAGTACATTAATTACGCCAACTAACTGGTAATCAACTAACAACACTTACCGCTCTCCCAATTCCTAGATTGAGGAAGAAGCAGCAGCAGCAGCAGCTGTTGTTGCAGATGTGAGAGCAGAGGAATGAAAGGGGCGGTTGCGCATGCAAAGATGCTTGTCATAATCTGCACGTTTAGCCGGGTCTGATAAAGTAGAGTGCGCTGCATGGATTTTCATAAATCGATTAGCTGACATTTCTTTCTGATTGATTGAGACATCAGGATGACATGTTCTGGCTAGTCTCTCCTATAGACTGACTTGATTTCATTCCCGTCTGCGCTCATCGGAATCCCAAGAACCTCGTACAATGATGTCGATGAAGCCATTCAGTTCCAAGATGTTTGGTCAAGTTTTTTCTTTTCAGGCTGTCTTTCAAGCTATAACCTGAAGAATATTCAGGGAATGGATTTGGAGACAAAGGCCAAGTTCCGAACAGAGGAAATGTGATAAGTGGAACTTATTTAAGCAACCATGGTGGATTGTGATTATGCATTGGTAGATCCTTATCCAAGGAGTTCTGTCCCTTGCTGAGTCAGCCGACAGTTCAAGTGGATAGGCTTACCCGTAGTGATTGGTCCCACTCCCACCTCCATTTCCGTCCAATAAATGAAGGAAACTTGGTGCATCGGCACACTAATTCGCAATCTTCGACAGTGGGAACTGGAAAAGAATTTTCTCACACTGGATTCCATCCAGATTTCCTGGAGTAAAATTCAAGACCACGTTCAAAAGAAATTTTCTTTGATACTTTTGGGTCTGCCGAGACTTTTCTGATTTTATGGGCCTTTCTCTGGACTCTGATCATATTCATAGTATATTGCAGTAAATGAAATTAAAATATACAATAGAACGGTAGCGGAAAATAAAAAAAAGACCGTCGAAAAAAACCCAGGAAAAGAAAAGAGAGAAACTTTTAGGGTTTCTAGGTAGTTTTACGGGGGTTTTGGGGTTTGTTTGGAGCGGCGGAAGGAGGGTTTTGTCAAGGCCCAGCCTTTTCAAAATCTGGTGCTCCTAATTTAATTTGCATAGCTTTCGATTTTGGTTTAGAGTTTTTAGTCATTAATGATTATACTCTGATTTATTGATGATCATAGAAGAGATTATATTCAATGAATTCAGGTGTTGATAATTTCTGTTGGTTTTAACCCAAAAAAAAGGATATTTTGTTTCGAATCTGTCGTTCGAGGTTTCGAGCGAAGAAAAATGCCGAGCAAGAAGAGGAGAAGAAAGGAAGAGAGACCCAGGATCCACCCCAAAAACAAATACTCCGACAACCCGCCTGATTTCGCTCTCTTAGCATCTTTATACTCTTCCTTTCAACCTTTCGTGTTCTACAGTCGCGATGGCCGACCCAGAATCGATTGGACCGACTTCAATGCCACCCGCGAACTCACCCGCGTTCTTCTCCTTCACGACTACGGCCTTCATTGGTAAGCCTCTAAGCTTCTTCTTTTGTTGTTGGTTTTTCGCCATTTTTGTTAATTTGCATTGAATTTTGACAGGTGGATTCCTGATGGGCAGCTTTGCCCTACAGTGCCCAACCGTTCCAACTACATCCATTGGATCGAAGATCTTCTGTCGTCTGACATTATTGCTAAAACTAACAGCAATGGAGATAACGTGAGGGGATTTGATATAGGAACTGGAGCCAATTGTATCTACCCTCTTCTTGGTGCATCGCTTTTAGGCTGGAATTTTGTGGCATCAGGTAACATTTTTTGGCATAATCCTTCTATGTCCCTGTGAAATTCTGGGTTTTGAGAATTGTTAAACTTGATTGCAGATGTGACTGATGTAGCTTTAGAATGGGCAGAGAGGAATGTTAAAAACAATCCACATATTTCGGAATTAGTTGAGATTAGAAAAGTTAATTGTTCTCAAAACACCCTTACTCCTGAGGGGTTAAACCATGGTGAGTCTTTTTATTCTGAGGAAGAAGATGGTTTGCCATCTTCTTCCTTTGATCAGCCAGCAAGTGAAGATAAGAGTTATCACGGACCTCCTATACTTCTTGATGTGGTAAAGGATGGCGAGAGCTTTGACTTCTGCATGTGTAATCCCCCATTTTTCGAAAGCATTGAGGAAGCAGGATTGAATCCCAAAACTTCATGCGGTGGGACTTATGAGGAGATGGTCTGTCCTGGTGGAGAAAAGGCTTTCATTACTCGTATTATTGAAGATAGTGTTGTGCTGAAGCAGTCTTTCCGGTATTGTTCCTAGGGATATCTCCATCTCTTTTAGCTTAAGTTATTCCTTTCACATATTGCTAACCTTTATGTTTAAAGTTTGTGCTTAGATGGTATACTTCAATGGTTGGAAGGAAAGTGAATCTCAAATTCCTAATATCAAAGCTTCGAGAGGTCAGAGTTACTATAGTCAAAACAACTGAGTTTGTACAAGGCCAAACATGTCGATGGGGACTTGCTTGGTCCTTTGTGCCTCCTGCAAAGAAAATAATCTCACCCCATGTGACTCAGAAGAATATTTTGTCTTTCATGCTTGAGGTTTGGCTCTTCTCTTTAGTTTGTGTTAATAGTGTTCAAATTTCTTTTGTCCACAAGCTTATTTGAATTTATGTTGAATGTTTGGAGATATTACCTGACTCTAAGTTTGGTAGATTAGGAATAGATGGATTATCTACATTAGATTTTCTGCCCTGTTTTTAAGTTGGACCTTGATGCAGCTTTTAAATTTTTAAATACAACTCAGTGGCATACCCTGATTGTAGGTTATGAATTTTGATACGTATATTAAAAGAGAAAAATACATGCTTACAATGACATTCAGATTGGATCGATCCAAGGTTCAAATTAATTTTCACACATTATGCAAAACATGCACTAGCAAACTCTTATTCATCTATGATGCACATACAGTTGCTTGTAAGGAGATATAAAATAAATCAATAGTTCTTCTGGCTGCATTATTTTTCTCATTATGGTTATCTCATGTGCTGCATTTTCTTTTTCCTAGTCGTGTGACATCTCTTAGTTGAAAATTGCTTTTTCCCAGGGTCTTCAACGCCAGTTTGGTGCGATACATGTATTGCAATCAGTTGAGTCCTTTTTCCACTCTGGTGGTGCATCTTGTAAATTAAATGCCTCTTCTTTTACAATTGATGTAAGAATATTCCTCTCAACTTACCATAGGGTCTTTTTGATGTTGTATGTAATTTTGCTCTGTGCTTACATGCAATTCAATCTCATTTTTAATAGATTACTGCATCAACTGATCACTGCAATGCTCTCCTGAAAAATGAAGTAAAAGAACTTGATGGAGCTGCTAGTTGCAGCAATGTACAAGAGGCATCCTCAAACCTGTCTTTTCGTGTTTCAGTATGATCACCTCCTTGCTTGGCTTGAATATAACGAATCCTGCATTCAAGATTCTAATGATTGTGATATTTGTTTCACAGGTCTTTCAGCAAATCCCGGGCACACTTCTTGTGAAAGGATCATTACAGCATAAAGACAGTCCACTCTCAGGTTTTCACTTCCTGTGCTTTAATCTTCATGGAACTCAATATTCTTACTATTGTGCTAAAATGATAATTTATGGTGTTAGAAATCTTATTTGCTTATTCACAACATTCCTTATTCTCTCAAATATGAGTTGCACATATGGCCGTTACCTTACATGATGCTTTCTGTACTTGGATAGCCAAATACAGAGGAAAGGAAAGTTCTTGAAACCTATAGTTTTTACCGGAGTAGAAGACTTGTCTGGCTAAAGGCCAAATACTTATGTTAGCTCAGTTCAATAGCAAGAAATCAGATGTGAAATTCTGGCTCCGTATATGTTTCTCAGTTAAATGGAAAGTCTAGAGAAACTCACCTTAGTACCCAAATATTGGGCCCATATAGAGCATTTTTATCTTCCTTCTCATCAGTGAGTTGTCCCGTGATGAGCAAAGCTATGTATTTTTGATGTTGATTGATTCCTAGCCAGTCTGTTATTTTGACTTGGTATTACCTGTATGCTACTTTTTAATTTGAGATAACTCCTTATTGACAACTTTGTGGCAGGGATTTAAATTTACCGTCCAAACCTATTCTTACTCATTCTCATCATATACCGTTACTGTGTACAATATGATTATTCATGAAAATTGATGCTGCTTACTGAAAACAATTGAAGTCGCCAATATCCAATAAAATGAACTGATGTGGGATTAAAGGGGATAGTAAATATTAGATTTGAAGCTGATTTTCAGATTCCTGTCTCTGCAGTTTAAATTGCATATTGAATCATCATGATCTCACCGTTTGTGCATTCTTCTTTTGCAGGATTATTCTCCTCAATATTCCAAGAGTTGGAGGATGCCCTGAGACATAAATTTTGTAATGTCAAGGCTGGCACCAATTATTCCTAGGCTCCTAATATTATTCAAGCAATGCAGCATTTAGATTTTATTAATAGAAGGCTCTTGCATAGGACGGTATCCAGATCGGCTTCAGTCTTGACATCCTCAAATTGCAATATCTGATCTTCATGGTGTTACCTTCCATGGAATTCTTGACCAGATAAAACAGTGAACAGAATCAGAGTATTGCAAAACCTTTTCGTTTGAAGAAAGGTTAGAAGAACATTATAGATTGTATTTAAAAATGGCAAGCAGCAATTCACGAAATTTAAAAGATTGTTTGTGCATCATTTTACATTCATCTGATGAACTGGTCACCCGATTATGTCTCACCGAGTGTCAAGCAGACTGCTTTTCCTTGGCAAGTTCCCTTGTCAGCAATCTCTTTTGTCAGTATCGGGTTATTTGTTTTATTATCTGTCTTGATCTCATAGTGCCAGCACATCATTGAAAGAGAATATTTATCAATCAATGCAACATTGTCGCCATGTTCTGCTCACTGAAACTTCGAGGAAGTGCAACTTGTAATGGTCGTTTTTAGCAGTAATTAGCTAATTGCATACGGTCACACCTGTTCGATACTAGTTGGCTTTAGAGTTTTCACTTTTCTGATCCAACAATGTAATGGATTTATCCTTTTAGTTTTGCTTTGTATACTCTTGTTTTTGGGTTTTCCTCCTTTACCTTTTAACTTCCCGTTCGTTAAGAATCCAGCTGAGCTTATGTAGCTAGTGACAATAAAAGCTGCCATGGCAACCAGGCATAGCAGGTTTGTAGCATGGCCTTAACCTGTGAAATTTGAAGCTTGTTTCCAAAAGGAAAATGTGGGAAGCAAGAGGCCTATTGGCAACTCCAGCTCAAAAAGGGCACTCAGAATTGCAGAAAACCTAAAACTGAAAGAAGAAAACTAGCCAATCCAACAAGAATATTTATAAAAACACACGATGCTATACAAATCAATATACTGCATTACAAACAAATAACTGGCCACAGGCAATTCCATGGATGAAGGAACTAGTTACAAGAGAAAGAAAATATGACAAATTATTCTACCAGATAAGAGTAGAAACTTCACAAATTCATCAACACTTCCCTTCAACCCTGGCGTGTGTAAGGCCAACACAAGCATCAACAAAATCCTCATCAATGAAATCTGTAGAGAAAATCTGCAACCGATCAGCACAACCCTTGGCAAAGCACTGCGTAATGAACAGCCTAGCATATCCATGAATCCGGTTAGTCACTGGTTTAACACATAACACAGGGTTATCTGCCTGTGGGGTTACTGTGTTCTCCACCCTGTAGAAGAACTTCCTTGATGAAACAGGTTGCTGATCACCCAAATGCTTTAAATTGCTATCAAACTTTGTCGATGGTAAATCTGTGTCGATCCAATTGTCCTTCAGATAATTAGCACTCCAGAATGGAGACCCTGCCTTAGGCTGAGGAGACTTGCTTGGTTTCCAGACACAGATAATTCTCTTTGGCAACAATTCAGCAATTGTTTTGCCAAAGACGTGATCATCCTGGTGGATCAGGAACTCCCCAAGCTTTTCCTCCAAGTACTTCTCAAACTCCGGAGGATCCTGGTGCCCGAACTCAGTTCGGATCTCAAGAATTATGATCTCCGACTGTGTCTCTGACAAGAACTTCTTGACATCATTGATGACAACATCAACGCTGTATGTGGGCAGGACTCCATGGCAGACACGACGATCTTCATTAACTCGAATATCCAAAACCCTGGTGCCTTTAACAAGCTGTTGGTAGATGGACAAAGATTGGCATTGCGCAAAAGGGCGAGAGACACACGGAATTCCAATCTTGTTGGTAGCAGAATCATGAGTACCAGGCCACACAATCTTGTTTATGTGAACTTTCTCCGGAGTGAGGCCCGCCATCCAATTCTTCCTATCAGCAGGATGGTAGTCACTACCGGGGAAAGTTTCCCCACAACTGACACAAAGGTCACTGAGCGTTTTCTTTTCAATGGAGATTGCCTGACGCCTTTCCTTCTGTTTAGAGAGCTGAGAACCCATTTTTCAATCACAGAAGAAGAAAAAGAAGATTGCAGAATCCTTTCAAACCCTTCCTCTTCTTCTTGGTGATGTTTCCCTTCTGTTTCAAGTTGTAAACTGAAACCTTTCCTTTATGGGGTTGAATAAATAACATTATAACGTCAGGCAGTGTTATCGTAGGGTCGAGCTTTTGTATTTTAGGTAATAAAACTGATAGAGAGAGCCTTCTTAAAGTTTTCTATAAATTTTTTCTCTCAATTATCTTTGATATTTTGAGAGGAGAACGTTGGATGAACAATAAAAGATATTATTTTGTGATTTTGAGATAAACGAGTTTAAATAAAAATAAATTTTTTATTAATATAAAAAAAATTTGTAATTTTATTTTGAGATCTCACAACGTGAAAATTTTGTACATAAAATTATTTTTTTATTTATTTTTCATACAGGACGCTCAGACTTTCTTTAGTTTAGGTGGGCTGCTTTGGTTTTGATTGCATTATTGGTGGAATTGAAATCGATTTTATCTCTTGGATTCTTCCGCCAGCATTGTTTGAACTTTGGTTGCTCGTTTGATATTTTAAATCCTTCTGATTTTTGCTGATCCCACGACATAAATGCGAGATCGTGATCAGTGGGCCAAATGGAAAGGCAATTGGCAATAGAAACCAAAGTCGTCTGTGATGTAAGCCAATCTCATTCGTCCATATACAATTTCTTGTTCAACCACTTCGGAAAGCGAAAGCACCTTAATTATTAATGCTTTGTCTTTGAAGAAAATGTTTGCTAAGCAGAGTTCAAGCTTATCAATTCACTCTTCAATGATCATTGAGTAGCCATTAGCCACAGTAAAACAGATTTCATTACCATCCACTGTATATGCCTGATTACTTGACTTGACTTGGCCCGATTGTTAGACGCCAATTTTCGGAAGTATTAACAAATTAACAAGAACCAAGGAAGTAAAGAGGTTCTGATCAAAACAGACTAGCCTGCTTCATTATAGGAAGAGTGAATTTCCTGAAATAAGATGCTATTCCATGAGCAAGAGTAACAAATGAGCTGGATGGCCCTTGGAGCTCCAGGAAAGATGGCCCCAGCGGATGATTATACAAGTATAACCTCATTGATTAACGTGGAGCACACAATTGAAAAAGATGGAGGGGCCTACCATGTGCACTGATGATCTGCAGACAAAGTTTCAATGATTGTAGAGAGTATTTTCAATTTGGATTTGCTGGAATGAATAACAGGAAAATTAAACATGGGATTTTCATGAGTGCCAAAGAGCTAGGTTCAAACCAGAAAATCAATAACCTTAACATGGGTAATCTGGAACAAAGGAATAAGGTGAGAAGAGAATTCCAGGCTTCTTCAACAGCTCAAGAGTCAATCCTGCAGTTAATTCAGCTTGTTTGGCTTCATTATAAAGAGTCTTAATCCACTGGACAAACCCCATGTCAGGGAATGTGAAAATAATGATATTTACATCACAGGAAGCTAACAATTATGTATAGCAAGAAATGACAAAAAAACAGATGCATAGAACAGGAACCTCTTCCACTGAATCTCTGGTTTGAATAATGATTTGAGTTTAACTCTGCCTTAACATAATTAGTTGGTCAGAACTCAACCTGAAACATTCACATTTTTGCAAAACGATGGACAAATCAAAGGCTATAATCATTGATTATCTGAAATCAGTTATTCTGAGAGCTTGATAAAACAAATTAAACAAGTGACAGGAACCACACATTGAGTATGGGGTTAAGACTATTTAGTAAGCCCATGCCTCGAGGCCTGCAGGTATGAGGTGGAGCGTCCATTTAAGCTCTTGGTCTTAAGCTCGGCCACCATATGGACTGCATTGGGCCTGTTCAAGTTGTGTAGAAATTCAATACTGTCCGAAACTTAGAAGGGAACGATTTGCATCTTGCATTTGACAAATGACAATTAATAAAATTATATGAATAAATCTACATATTGCAGCATAATCTCTTAATTTGTAAACAAATATGTGGCATAAGATTGATGTACCGTGGAGAAAGATAGCATTTCAGAGTTTACCAAATTTTTTCCTATTAACACTTGGATGAAACAATTGCTTACAAGGAAGCATAATATCTTGTCTTTAGTGAACAATCTACCATTTTATTAATTTTATTATTTTAATATTTTATATTTAATATTAAACATGTTGATATTTTGTCAGTCATATTTAAATATAAATATGATTATATCTCAATACTTATATTTGTTTCGATCACAATTTATTTTTGACTAAAATACTACATTTGATATGTAAGGATAAAAATTTTAATATTAAGACACTCGTGCTAGGAGTTTAGGATGCTACTATTGTATCTCAACTCGTGAACTTAGTTTTATTTAGAGTTTTATTTATTATAATATAACATAATGTATAATTATCTCATTTATCGTCAGTAAAATATTTTTATTCAGCAAACGAGATTAAAATGATGATACATATCTTATTTTATTTATTTTTTATTTTTTAATAAATTTAAAAAACATATATCACATTTTTTATTTTATTTGTGAAATAAAAAAATTATTTACAAAAAAATAAAAAATTATTCATAAAATTATTATTTAAATTTAATATTCACCAGATGCATCTAACAAACAAAAAGGTACTAGTTTAAACAAATTAATGCTAATGCCTGGAACTAGACAGTGACCTGATTCTTGTAGTTGTAGATCCCTCCCTATGTTCCTCCACCTAACTCCTTCCAAGCAAACCAGGTTAAGTCCACCAACAGAAGCAGTCCCACACCTCCAAACGTCATTGGAGGATTAGGCTTGTCATGTAAACTTTGCACGGCCCTAACAACACCATCTTTTTCAATGTAATCCAGAACAGTCAATCCCTAAAAATAATCATTGCTGGCCACAATCAATGTGAATGTTACAGTTTTTCTTTGAACCTTTGCAAAAACATGCCACATCAATTATTTATAAAGGTTCTGAAATCATCTTAACCATTTTTTTTTTCCAAAAAAAATGAGTTTAATTTTTCCAAAAAAAATTATTATCTTGAAGATTAGAATAAATTAATTAATTATTGTTAAAATTTACAAATATATTAAATTTCTACTTTTATTTTTTTTTTAATTTTTTGATTATAACTTTTAAAAAATATTTAAATTCGAACCTTAACTATTTATATTAATCTTATTTACACAAAGTTTGGATTTAGGTGAATATATAATACTATACTTCATGTATAATGTAGTCATTATAATTTCAAATTGATCTATTTATTGTTAGGGTTTAACATAATACTTATTAAATTTCTGGATTTTGATTTTTGAAAAGAATTTTCTATTAGGACTTAAATGTAACTGAACTACCCAAATTTAATATAAATTTTATGCTGAAAACAAGGCCAATTTAAAAAGAATAATAGGAAGGGTAAACTTAGTGATAAATCAAGATCAATGTTTCCTTAGGGCAACCAGTGGAAATGCTTAGAATTGAAGTATTCCATGGTGACCACTTTTACCAAACATGAAAAGAAACCAAAGGAAATCGATCGACAAGCCTCGTGCCAAGGACAAGACGGGATTGAACAAAGATGGTTCAATTATAAAAATGATGAAAATGGAGAGCACTATTACCAAGTACTAGTTGCCAAGGAGCAGAAATCATTTACTAACAATGTTTAACAGGTTTGTTGGGTTGGGTTCGGTTGGGTTGATGATCAAGAAGAGATAGTTGGGTAGGCACGATCAAAATCACGCAATCAGGAAAGATTGGACGGCCCACAGTTGCCCTGCCTGACTCTCAGCTCATGTATGATCACGTGATACTCTTCGCCCGAGATGTCAAACACCCCTTGGCCCCCTTTTCTGTGTCCACGTCACCGTCATTTGGCGTCCTTCACGATGATACCAATGAGCCATCTTTCACCGTTTGATCACAAACCCACATCCATTGTAGCCCGTTGATCACCTTCTTATCCTCCTTTTCTTATTGCTACATCCTTTCTTCCGCTAAGCCAAAAGACTAGAGCAGTCGTAATAGATTTATGAAAACACTGAGAAGTAAAGCACATGTAACCAAAGATCCTTTCGCTCTTTATACTGCTGAACCCCGGACGCCCTTTTTCTTCCTTTCTCTATCTAAAAATCTCTGTAGCATCAAAAAGACCAGGTGACCTTTCCTTCTTTTATTATTAATTCTATCTGTTTATTATTTTTATTTATTTCTTTTTAATGTCCTTTTTTGCAGAAAAACCCTAGTAAGTGACTTCTAGTATAGACTTGGGATCTGAAATTTTTGGAAAAATGATGTTTTGACTGTAAGGAAATGGAAAGATCTGTTTTTTTGTTGACACGTGGATCAATATTGGATTTTTACGTTTAGATTTTAGGAAAGGAAGGGTTTTTGTTGTGTGGGCATTTCTTATGATTGATTGTTTTGATTATTTTGTTGATTGTTTATTGATTTTTGAGATGTTGGTTGAAATGGGTTTTTGATGGTTTTTGGTGAATTTAGGTTTTTGAAGCAAATTTTGTGAACATGGAAAATGGTGTACGAATGGTTGGCGGTTCCGTTATGTTAGACAATAAGATTGTGGAAGAAAGAGTTGGCAGTGAGAAAGCGGATGAGAGGGTTGTTGGGGGTTCCGATGAAACTATGGATGTAGAAGATGAGGTTTTTGAGGAGGCGATTGGAACACAGGAGCATTTCCAGGAGCAGACAGAAGAATCTGGGCTGTTGGATGGCAGTCTAGTTGCTGATGCTAATGGAAATGGCGAGACATCTGGTGACAGTGGCTCGGAGGAAGTTCAGGAGAATTCAAATTTAGAACCTGAAGGTGAGACCTTTGAAGAGGCTATTGGGGTTCCAGCTGAGGCTGGACCTCAGGAGGACGTGGCAGTGTTGGTGGATGAGCAGAAAGTGGTTGAATTGTTGGGTGGGGAGAGTGTTGGTGGTGGTGCTACTGGGGTTCCAACTGAGGTAGGACCTGAGGAGGATGTGGTTTCAAGTGATGTTGGACCTAAGGAGGATGTGGCTGTGTCCGCGGATGAAAAGAAAGTGGTGCAACTGTCGGGTGGGGAGAGTGTTGGTGGTGGTGTGGTGTCTGATAAGATCGATGAGGGAGGGACTGAAACTGGAGCAGGGACAGATGAATTGAATGGTGGAAAGGAGGTACCTGAAATCAGTGATACTGGAGAAACAGAAGTCCCTAGAGATGAGGATGAAGGAAATCTGAAGTCTGATACAGCAATTGAGAAGCCTGTAGAAGGAGATGCTGATAAGGTGACTGAAACTGGAGCAGGGACCTATGAATTGAATGGTGGACAGGAGGTACCTGAAATCAGTGACACTGGAGAAAAAGAAGTCCCTAGAGATAAAGATGAAGGAAATCTGAAGTCTGATACAGCAATTGAGAAGCCTGTAAAAGGAGATGCTGATAAGGTATATTTAGAGGGAACATTGGCAGAGAAAAATTTGGAAAATTTGGAAGGTGATAAGGCGGAGGAGGATGTAAAAATGGAAACCAAGTTGGAGGTTTTGCTGCAAGAGGGTAAGGGTGAGGAATTGAGGGATGATGCACTCTCTACTGATTATCAAGACGAAATGGTCGGGGAATCTGCTGATACTGCAGCTGGCATGACTGTTAAGCTTCAAGATGATGAAGTTGTTGAAGCATTGAATGACAAGTCAGCTAATGTTGATGCAGGAGATCAAGGAAAAGAGAGTGTGGAAGTAAAAGTTGCTGCAGTTGATCATGATTCAGTGGATGCTGGAGATGAGAGTGAAAAAGCAAATAAGGCTTTGGCTAGTGTAGAGGTGGAAGATAACAGGAATGGAGAAGTAAAAGATTCATCCGACGGGAAGGGCAAAAGGTATAATGGTGAGATTGATGAACTGAAAGATAAGCTGTCTGAGCTGAGTACATCTATGGAAGGGACATTTGCTCCGGAATTTGGAAACTTATCTTCTGCAGAAAAGTTTAGTGGTGAGAGGAATGAAAAGGTTGAGGATGGTAAAACTGGTTTGAGAACAGAAGCTCATGATGTTTTTCTATCCCAGGTCCCTGATGAATTAGTGGATAAAGTTCAAGATATTCTGTCAGTGGCTGAAGAATCTGAAAAGAAAGCAGAGAAAGCTCAGGAAGATAAGCAAAGCACCCAAGTGACTCTAGAGCAGGAAATGCAACATGCTCCCGGATCTTCTTTGTCTGTAAAAGCTAAAGAATCTGGAAAGAAAGTAGATACAGATCAGGAGCTCAAGCAAAACACTCCCATGATTAGGGAACGTGAAATTCTACCTTCTTCGGTTCCTTCATCTGTAAAATCTACAAATTCTGCCACCCCTCCTCGCCCTGCTGGCCTAGGACGTGCTGCTCTGTTGTTGGAGCCTACTCCTAGGGTGGTGCAACAGCCTCGTGTAAATGGCACTGCCTCCCAGGCACAGGCACAACAGATTGAAGACCCTGCTAATGGCGAGGCTGAGGAGAATGATGAGACTCGTGAAAAGCTTCAGTTGATTAGAGTTAAGTTTTTGCGGCTTGCACATAGGCTTGGGCAGACTCCCCATAATGTTGTTGTGGCACAAGTTTTGTACAGACTAGGATTAGCGGAGCAGCTGCGGGGGAGAAATGGGGGCCGTGTTGGTGCCTTCAGCTTTGATCGTGCAAGTGCTATGGCAGAACAGCTTGAAGCAGCTGGGAATGAACCCCTTGATTTCTCTTGTACGATTATGGTCCTTGGGAAGACAGGAGTTGGTAAAAGTGCTACTATTAATTCAATATTTGATGAAGTTAAGTTTGGTACTGATGCATTCCAGACAGGTACAAAGAAGGTTCAGGATGTTGTGGGTACTGTACATGGTATCAAGGTGCGAGTGATTGACACACCAGGCCTTCTGCCTTCATGGTCTGACCAACGCCAAAATGAGAAGATCCTCCACTCTGTTAATCGTTTCATTAAGAAAACACCTCCAGATATTGTTTTGTACCTTGATAGGTTGGACATGCAAACCAGGGATTTTGGCGATATGCCCCTCTTGCGCACCATCACTGAGATCTTTGGTCCATCGATATGGTTTAATGCAATTGTGGTTCTGACTCATGCAGCTTCTGCACCGCCTGATGGTCCAAATGGTACTGCTTCTAGTTATGACATGTTTGTCACTCAACGCACTCATGTTGTCCAGCAGGCTATTCGACAGGCCGCTGGGGATATGCGGCTTATGAATCCTGTTTCATTAGTGGAGAACCACTCTGCATGTAGAACAAATAGGGCAGGCCAGAGAGTGTTGCCAAATGGTCAGGTTTGGAAACCACATTTGTTGTTGCTCTCCTTTGCATCTAAAATACTTGCTGAGGCAAACACACTTTTGAAGTTGCAAGATACAACTCCAGGAAAGCCTCTTGCTACTCGAACAAGAACACCTCCTCTACCTTTCCTTCTTTCATCTCTACTTCAAACAAGACCGCAAGTTAAGCTTCCTGAAGAGCAGTATGGTGATGATGATGGTTTAGATGATGATCTGGATGAATCCTCAGATTCGGAGGATGAATCAGAATATGATGAGCTGCCACCTTTCAAGCGGTTGACTAAAGCACAAATAGCAAAGCTTACTAAAGCTCAGAAGAAAGCATATTTTGATGAGTTAGAGTATAGGGAAAAACTTTTTATGAAAAAACAACTGAAGGAAGAAAAAAAGCAGCGAAAGATGATGAAGAAAATGGGTGCTACAGCTAAGGATATGCCAAGTGAGTATGGTGAAAGTTCAGAAGAAGAAAGTAGTGCTGCTGCATCTGTTCCAGTTCCCATGCCTGATCTGGCTTTGCCTGCTTCTTTTGATTCTGATAATCCTACTCATCGGTATCGTTACCTTGATTCCTCCAACCCTTGGCTTGTGAGGCCTGTTCTAGATACTCATGGTTGGGATCATGATGTTGGTTATGAAGGAATTAACGTAGAAAGATTGTTTGTTGCTAAAGATAAATTTCCAATTTCCTTTTCTGGTCAGATTACCAAGGACAAAAAGGATGCCAATGTCCAAATGGAACTAGCCAGTTCTTTAAAGCATGGAGAAGGTAAAGCAACTTCATTAGGTTTTGATATGCAGACTGTTGGAAAGGACTTGGCCTACACACTGCGCGGTGAGACAAGATTTAGTAATTTCAGGAAGAATAAGGCAACAACTGGCATCTCAGTTACACTCTTAGGTGATGCAGTATCTGCTGGAGTGAAAGTTGAAGACAAATTGATTGCCAATAAGCGGTTCCAGGTAGTCACGAGTGTGGGTGCCATGACTGGTCGTGGTGATCTTGCTTATGGTGGCAGTTTGGAAGCACAATTGAGGGATAAGGATTACCCGCTGGGTCGCTCCATGTCTACACTTGGGCTTTCTGTCATGGATTGGCATGGAGATCTCGCCATTGGATGCAATATACAGTCACAGGTTCCTGTGGGACGATCTACAAACTTAATAACACGTGCCAATTTGAATAACAGAGGTGCAGGACAAGTCAGTATACGAGTAAATAGCTCGGAACAGCTTCAGCTAGCATTGATTGCTCTCCTACCACTACTGAAAAAGCTACTTGTCTATCCCCAACAAATGCAGTATGGACAATGATGAAAAACTAGGTAACATGTGCTATAGCAACTATGCGGTCGTAGGATATTTTTAGTCTTAGGACATTTTGCAATGGCCATCCCTCAGTGGCCTTAAAGAGTGAGTGAAAGTAAGGTGCTGAAATTTCTATAATTTCCTTTTTTAATTTCAAAAATATCCTCCCGGATTATAGTGATTGTAGTTTCTTTGTTAGATATTTTGGAAAGGCTATTTTTATTCCCTTGAAACCATAGTCAAGAATTGCTTCCTTTCACTCTTTCCTCTTTGCCTATATTATGTTTCTTCTATGACTGCAGAAACTCATTCATCTTGAACTTTGGCTAACATGGGGCCTCGGCCTTTCGGAGTCGAGCCACTACTAGATACTTGTAGCGAGTTACACCAATGGGTCAAATCTATTAGCCATTTCTTTCTGTTTCAAGCTGGAAAATAAGAATAATGTTGCAGAAAATCTCTGCTCAACACTGGGGATTAGGCGAAAGTCAGTATGATATACGTTAAAGTTGCATGGTCAACCCGCACTGCCGTTAGGTTCTTTCCTGCAAATTTGTCATGGAAGAAATGGAGCTTGCTTACCTTTTCCTTTGGATATGGAAGTTTGTGAAACCATTCATCAACTTCCTCGGGCCTGAAGTGATGCAATGCCCCGTTGGCGTGGCTTGCAAGAATATCGTTAGAAGAGCAGCCCAATATTAGTTCTCTCCTTTTCTCTGCTTTGCTTTTGCAACCAAGTATGAAGCGTAGGCATGCCTTCATTGTATGCGTGAAGAAATTAAGCGAAATGCCTTTTAAATATCGAAATGGTTGTTATTTTTTTAGAAATTTATCCCCAATTAAGCGTAATTTGTTGACTGACAAGATTAATTAATGGATTTTTTCTATTGGTTGGTATGACCTAAAACAACACCAAATTAATAATATTTTATAATTGTTAATTGGTTCATCAGGTATTCTATGCCAATCCAAATTTCATGGAGATTAGTTAGATGATGCTATCATAAGTTATTTCCCGAATTGAAGGACTGTATTGAATCTAATCTGGCATGTGATACCTCAAAATAATGATATCAAACAAAGCAAAATAAAACAAAGTGAAAATGAAGGTGTCTTGTCCGACTTGCATTCATGAATCATGGCACTCCGCAAAAATTCACTTTGCATGTGACCCAGCATCTTCACACTTCTTCTGTGCTTTTAAAAACAAAATAAATTTAAAACAGCACAATCGAAAACCAACCCACAGCTTAACTTCATATATATATATATATATATATATATATATATATATATATATATATAGACACACATACTGGTTTTTGCCTTGTTTCCTTTGAACTGTGCAAAGAAATATATCAGCAACAATGGTGGCTGAAAGATAACTCTCAAAGTTTGATTTGTTTTGCTCAAAATAAGGTACAAGTGAACGATTTTGAGCATTGGTGATGAAAAGGAAGATTAATTTTTATATCTGGACCGTAGTAATGGAACTCCATTGACAATTGATACGAAAGTCTATAATTAGGGTAGCCGAACCACGTACTAGAAAAATAACATTACCAGAAAGTATAAACTGTAAGATAATGTGTCTTATTTAGAACAATAATGGAGATCAAAACACAGTAATTCTACAATAAAACAAAAGAAAATAGCATTAAGGTATGTGTTATAATCCTAGTGAACAATGGTAACGTTGTAGCCAACTATAGCATCACCGGTTTTAATATCGAACCAATGAGTTTTTGCAACCGCGTAACCTCGTGCCAACCGGAAAAGGCCGGTTCCACCGACAATGGGCATCTCACGAACAGGACTCAGAGCCGAATTTTTGCCAAGAATGCTTACAGAGCTACCATTGTATATTCCATCCGTGAAGCAAAAGCTCATGGCCATTATTAGGGCTAGCTCTGTACGCCCAGCTGACCCGTAAAGCCCTTGGGCTCGGCCGAGCAGCTTGGAGTTGGGATCAAGCGATTCTGTCAGTGGATCATCCACCATTAACAAGGCTCCAAAAAGAGTAGGAGATTTTTCAGTTTCAGGAGCTTGAGCCACCCTAATAGCGCTAGGGGTCTTACCACTGACTGTGTCATGGAAGTAGAACTGAAGATTGGTTACAGTCTCTTGCTTGGTTTTCAGCTTTGAGGCCCAACTCTCTACACGGAAGCTTTGAACCCATGGCATTACCGCAACTAGGGAGATGACCAACAGAATGCCGCCTAGCTTGGCCATCTTCACTTGCTTAGCAAATCTTTGAAACAGATATCTCAAGCAAAAATAAATAAATAAATAAATCTAGGGAGAAGCAGCAAGAGAACTTTACTTTGAACAATCTGCCACTATGCAAAATCCTTTTATAGGCCTAAAGAAAAAGATTCAAAGGCAGTTTAACTACAAACGAAGAAAGAGGACTTAACCCCTTTTTAATGGCTCCTCCAGTTCTCAAACAGGTGGTTAAAGGTACAATTAACCCTAAAGGGGTCCCAATTTTCATCATGCAATGTGACACGTAGGGCTGCGGCCCAAAGAGTAGACATAGCCATAGAGATTGAGTAATGGACGTATCTCTTATTTTCTTTGGGCTTGCTTCTGGAATTTACCTATATCTTGGATTAATTAACCTTGAGGCATATGCATTTTTATATATATTTTATATTTATGTTAATTATATATCATATTAGTATCATGTAAAATATAAAAAATTTTATATTAAAGTTTATGTCGATATGACAAATATAATTTTTTTAACTTTATCATATTCATATATAATTTTTATCAAATTTTGTGTTATTCATGTTACTTAAGTAATAGAAATGATTAATCCTTGATAACTTAATTATAGGATTAATATTCAATATAATACACCATCGGAGGAGTTCTTTAATCTCACAAGCGAAACTAGGATAATGATATATATCCTTTAAAAATATTAAAAAAATAAAAAATAAATAAAATAAAATACGCATCATCATCCTAATCCTACTTATATAGTCAAAAAATTTAATTAACGATATATTTATAATAAATATTTTGAAAAACTATCCAAAATATTATTAGTAGTTAATTTGACTATAGCCAACTTAATGCAAAAAGCTCCAACATTATCACGTGGTAAACTTGTAAAGAATTATTTATACGTAAAATTTTTTAACATTAAAAGAGAGATATTTTTTAAAAAATAAATTATTTTAAAAACTTAAATTTGTGACCTCCACAGCATAAATAAACAATTTTTTACCATTGTGCCAAAGATTTTGCTAAGTTAATGAAAAAATAAAGCATTTGTTTAACTTTCAATGGGGCCGGGAAAGACTAGTCAACAGCTCATTTGTTTGCTTATGCGAATCTGAGTTAGTTCAACCAATTGAAGGCGGTGCAATAAGTAGTTGAGGAAGCTTCTTTGATTTTCAAAATGAAATGGTTAATTATAGTCAACATAATGCATGCCACCTACCTCTTTGTTATCAACACATCTCTAGCTACCTCAATTGGGTATGAATCCAATAGCTCCAGTGTCAAACCCTCAACATTTTTACCTAAAGAGAGCCGAGAATTCAATAGTCTGGTCGGCTATTTATACAGTTGGAACTTCGAGAATAAATTAACTACCTAATTCGAGTGTTTAACGCATGATGAGGTAAGGGAATGAGGCCGACCATAGAAAATGTAGCTTATCTATTACTGATACTGTGTATAGTTACAGAAGATTTCACTGATTATTGTTCAACAATGAATCTGATGATTCAGGAAGGTTGGATACCTTATTTGGGCTATAAGGACAAATATGTGTTATCATTTCTGCAATTTTCAATTACTTTAGTTCTTTCGGCACGAATTTCTCATCATACAATTTTAGATTTCACAATTGGTACAATTAAATAGCTTGTAATATACGAGCATAGAGAATATTATAGCACATTGTTACAAACAAAGCCAACAATGCTTTTTATAAGTGTAAATGAAAAACATAAATTATTTTGTGTTGGAACTTGGGCTCGAATAAACGTTTTTAATCTTAAACTGTTGCAATTGTTATTGTAACAATAATGTCTATAAAATGAATGAATGGTTTAATTAACAAATATTTACAACAAATTCTTTATGGTACTTAACACAACCATTCATTTATGGTTCTTAAAGTTCTATAATTAATAAAAAATCTAATTTCAGTTTTTATTTACTTTATTTTCACAATTTTCAAAAAAAAAAAAAGATTTTGTTATATAGATAACCTATTTTTATGTAAATAATGTCTATTACATTCCAGAAAATGTAATTTTTCATGCCTCAGTACCATTTTTATAAGATTAATGTTAAATTTTATTCTATAATAAAAAATCTAATTTCGGTTTCAACAGGCTACAGACACCACTTCTCGAGATCTCGCTTAGTCTTTGAATAGAGCCGCAAACCAGATGTTGCTGTGCCGGAATGATCTTGCCGTACCGCTATTACCCTACACGAAGAGAGTAGATGAAAAAAATTCAAAAAGAAAAAGGATTATGTTAAATAATAACCTATTTTTATGTAAATAATGTCTATTACATTCCAAAAAGTGTAATTTTTCATGCCTCAGTACCATTTTTATAAGATTAATGTTAAATTTTACTAACATATCATAGACAATAAATTATAGAAACTCCTGAGTATTAGTAATGGTACAGAGTCACAGTGTACTCGAGAATAGCATCACCAGTGGCAGCATTCACTTAAAAATCAGGAACGGGATACTAGCGACCGATTTTTTTTGTTGCTAAAAAAAATAATTTATAATAAATTTTTATCACTAATAATAGTACATTTACTATTATCAATAGGCAACGAAATTTTTAATGAAATTCTGTTTCGAATTGGTAACGAAATGGCACAAAAATTTAACGACGAATTTAGCGCTGATGCAATAATTTTTTAATTTTTATTAAAAATAATATCAATTAAAATAAAAATTCGTTGCAAAAGGGCATCAGTTAGGAAATTCCGTTGCTGATGCCATAATTTTTTTGTTTTTATTAAAACTATTATCCATTAAACAAATTTTTTTAATATTCCGTTACAAAAGGCAATCAACTACGAAATTCTGTAGCTGATGCTCTATTTTTTTAATTTTTATAGAAAAGAATATAAATAAAAAAATTTCGTTACAAAAGGGTTTCAGCTACGAAATTTCGTTGCTGGTACCCTAATTTTTTTGTTTTTATTAAATATATTATTCATTAAACAATTTTTTTAAAATTCCGTTACAAAAGGTCATCGGTTACGGAATTTCGTAGCTGATACCATAATTTTTTTATTTTTATTAAAAATAAAACTAATTAAACATAAAATTTCGTTACAAAAGGCCATCAACTACAGAATTCTATATCTGATGCCCTATTTTTTAAATTTTTATAGAAAAGAATATAAATAAATAAAAATTTCGTTACAAAAGGGTATTAGCTACGGAATTCCGTTGCTGATACTCTATTTTTTTAATTAAAAATAAAACTAATTAAACATAAAATTTAGTTACAAAATGCCATCAGTTACAGAATTCTGTAGTTGATGCCCTATTTTTTAAATTTTTATAGAAAAGAATATAAATAAAAAAAATTTCGTTACAAAATGGCATTAGCTACGGAATTCCGTTGCTGATACCCTAAATTTTTTTATTAAAAATAAAACTAATTAAACATAAAATTTTGTTACAAAAGGTCATCAGCTACCGAATTCCGTAGCTGATACCCTATTTTTTAAATTTTTATAGAAAATAATATAAATAATTAAAAATTTCGTTACAAAATGACATCGGCTACGAAATTCCGTAGCTGATGCCCTATTTTTTAAATTTTAGAAAAGAATATAAATAAATAAAAATTTTGTTACAAAAAAGTATCAGTTACGGAATTTTGTTACTGATATCCTATTTTTATATTTTTATTAAAAATAAAACTAATTAAACATAAAATTCCGTTACAAAAAGGCATCAGCTACGGAATTTCGTAACTGATACCCTATTTTTTAAGTTTTTATAAAAAAATTTAAATAAAAAAATTTCGTTACAAAATGACATCAATTATGGAATTTCGTTGTTAATACCTTAATTTTTTTTATTTTTATTAATTAAATAAGTTAAAAGAAAGAAGAAAAAAAAAAAAAAAAGAGGACGTGGGTGGGAATTCGCGCGCCCGCCCCCCCCCCCCAGTTTTTCTTCTCTACGCAGGACCCCCTCCCCCCCGGTCTCTCTCTCTCCCGTCCTCTCCCCTGCAGACCAGCCTCAGCTACCGCCGGCGACACCTTTTTCCCCCTCTTCCCTTTCCCTCTCCCAGCCGCAGACTCCTTCCCCTGTGGAACTACTTCTGCAAGCTGGGGTTTTGTTAGTGATTAATTCTTTACAAAATCTAAGCTTGAAGTTTTTAATTGCTTTTCTAATGCACAGCTATCATAGTTAGGATTTATTTATAAATTATTTAATGTGGATTACAATGAGCATACAATTTTGAAAGATAATTCTCCTGCCTTGACTGCTGTGGTTTCCTGGTCCTTAATATCAATGTAGCTATGTCTATTTTCTTAATGTTTTATTATTTGGAATGGTATTTTATATATGGCGTTATTGGATTTTTTTCCCTTTTGATTCAGTTGAGATAATGACTATCGAGTAAAGTTGAGGTCTTACATTTAAACAGGCCCATTTCTACAATTTTTCTATGTGCTTTGACAGATTATTATTGTACGTGTTGCGTAAACTTTTATCATGCCAGGTGCAAAATTGGTTTTAGCTGTTTTTTATATGTATATGTATGTGAGATTTTGTTTAGGGATTCACTAGTTAGTTGTTTGATGAAGCACTTATCAGAATTATCTTGTACTAAGGATTATTGTGACTTCTCTGGATTTTTTTTTCCCTAAGATTGTTGTTTCGGTAAATGCAGGTGGTGTGCCTAATCTGGTCTTGTTTGAGGGTGTAGATAATGAGAAGGTAAGGACTTAGCCCAGTCTCTGTTCTTATTGAGTTATGAACTTATTTCTTAATTTTTTGTGTGTATACGGGAAAGTTAGGCATTTCATATTTGGTTCTTGACAGGTCCGAGTTATGAACATTATGTGCTTACTTCAGAGACATAATGTCTCACCACCTTCATTGAGGAATACAAGGTCTTACTTTTGTCTTTGTAATTCACAGATTGCAAACCATCTTGACCGTGCAGTTTCAAGCCTTGGTAGAAACCCTTTGAAGGTGTTTTTTACAAGTAAATACAAGTGGAGAAGCATGTGAGTGAAGCAAATCCCGCTAATTTTTAGATTTGAATCTTCAACTCAATGTGTTTGACCCTCACAAGCATGTCTTTTAACTTTCAAGTGTTTTTTTCCCCTCGTGTATTTCGGTCGTTTGACCATTATGGTTAATATTTCTAAATAGTAGCAGATACTCAGCTGCTTGTGGACCACCAAATACTGAACTGTTAGGATTATGCATGTCACATATCCTGCAAAAATGAATCATTTTTCTGTATGCTAACCTTATATGAAATTTGATAGACTGATCGGTTGATTGCCTCGATGTTATTGCAGCAAAATCAGGAATAGATCCTTCAGGTTGTGTTCAACTTGCAGAACATGTTAAATTATGCTGTCCGAATTTGAAGTTTTCTGGCTTAATGACGATAGGGATGCCTGACTACACATCAACACCAGAGAACTTCAGGGTAAAGGATTCTGTAATATTGAATCCGAGTATATTGTGATATTTACTTTATCCAATAGTACATTCTGATTGATGTCATTAAATGTCATAGACTAATAGCTTAATCAGTCCATGTATCTTTATTTTCTGTTGATGTTGGTTAGTTTGGCACTTTAGAACCAGAATTATGCTTTCTCCCCGTTGCTCTTTTTGTATTATTCATTTTCAGATAACATTCTTGGGCATTGTTTTATATCTTCTGATGAGCAGACACTATCGAACTGTAGAATTTAGGTTTGTAACGCACTTGGAATGGCAGAGGATGAGTGTGAGCTGCCGATGGGCATGTCTGGCGACTTTGAGCAAGCGGTATGGGATTACATTAAGCTTGGACTATACGAACTTTCTTTGGTTTGCAAAATTGAAAAATCTCACTTGTTTTGGAATTTGTGTTTGTGTGTATACAGACACATACACAAATTCCATAAGATTGCCAACAAAAGCCATTATCCATAAGATATATATATATATATATATATATTGTCCATAAGGTTGGCAACAAAAGCCATTATCATTCATGCCATAGGTACTGAAAACCTTCCATGGAAGTGGAAACTGGTTCAAGACAGACATGTGGAAGAAACGAGTCTTTTGAAACTTCTATCAAGACTCAATTTGGAGAAACACTTTAGAACCAGAATTATAAAAGAATAAATCGATTTTCAGCAACAGAATTTCGTTTCTATAGGGGATCAGAAACGGAATATTAAATTTAAAAATAAAAAATTTTCAATAACGAAATTTCGTTTCTAAAAAATTTCAGTAATGGAATAAATTTTATAACTTTTAACGATGGAATTAGTAATAGAATTATTTATATGTAATGGATAACTTTTAGTCACATTGAAAATGATGATGGAATTAGCGACAGATTTTTCGATGCTAATTTCGTCTTTAAATGTGATTAGCAATGAAAAATTAATTTTTCTGACGAAAAATTTGTCACAAAATCCGTCGTTGAAGGTCTCTTTTTTTGTAGTGATTGATATAACTGGTCTTAATTCTGGCAAACCCTCTAGCCATCCTAAACTTACCTCACCCTCCCTCAATTGCCACTTCACGATCTCCCTCCGTCACCTTATTCCTCCAGAACAAACTGAAGGAGCTCCCATTAAACTTGCCGGTCGTAAAAGCAAAATCAACGTACATTACAATAGTAAATTTGCTAAAATCTTGACTGGATGATAGGTAGAGCCCTTGGGCGTTTCCAATGATCTTATATGTTGGTTCAGGCCCGACTCTGAGAGGATCATCGATTGCAAACAGGCTGCCAAATGGAGTCCGAAATTGTCTATCTTGGTGAGGTTAGCACGGCTACCATGACTGCACTAGGGTTTTCACCACTCAGGATATCGTGGTGGAAGAAGTGGGATGAGTCACCTTCTCCAGCTTTTCACCAGGGGTAACAGTCTTGGAGTAGTAGTATTCACTATATATAGACTGGTGCCATAGCCAGGCAGAATAATACCATTGCCTAGGTAAACATCATCATCTTCAATAGAACTTGAATAGAACTAGTGCTAGAGCTGTTAAAACCCTGAACTGTTACTATTTCTGGCAAAACCAATCTGGGAATTTCTGAAATTCATAGCTGTGAATTGTGATTAATTTATAAAGTGGTCAATATATTCAATTGTAAGTTCCTTTTTTTTTTTTAATATGGTAATCACAAAAATGCAATGTCTTTTCTTTTGATTATGTCACAAAAATGCAGTAACTTTTCTTTTGATTATGTCACAAACCATATGTCAAATTGAGATACCGTTTACTTCTCTCTCCTTTTTTCTCCTGAATGATCAGAAGAAAAAACGAAGCCTCGGCAGTCGACTGCCTCACACAAATTAATCTGGGCCCAAAATCAAGTCAAAGTTCATCGGAAACGATTGAATAAAAATTAGATTTTGGAATTAAAATCAGTAATCTGATTATTTATTAATATATAGATCTCATTTACAATCCAACAACACATACAAGTTTTGAAGCAACTCTCTAAAAAATAGATAACGTTAAATTAAACTTTGATTGTTATTCTTGTAATAGATTACGATCTATTATTTCTAAGTGGTAAAACAATTTTGGATTGGACAGCATAGTTTCTGGTTTAGTAGTTCTAAGCTCCGAATCAAATAACAGATAAAGTTCAGGGTTAAGGGTTAAATCCAAGGCCAAGGATAAAAAGAAAAAGAAACAAACTCGGCTTATTTTGGACAATGCTCTGATGTTTAGGCAATTGGCCTAGAGTATAACTATCATAGCATCGGACACCGGTAAGCAGTGACTATCAATAACAACTTTCAACAGCAAAAATGTCAAAAATGATTGGGTATCATAATTAAACAATCTGATCAGGTAATTGACTTTGACCTACAATTTTTTTCAAGTTGCATTTTTTTTAATCAGCCAATTGGACATATAGAGCTCATACTTTATATTATGTAATGAAGTATTGTTTATAAAACTTTGATTTTAAATTCAGATCAAGAAGTTAATTTGTTTTTTGGTATAATTTTAATCAAGTGGAATATAGTACTTATGAGTTTTTATATACAGCCAGTACTAAGAAGAAAGTTGAGTCTTTTTCCTTTCTGTGTTTTTTTTTTTCTTCCAACTATAGACAAGAAAAGTTGACTTTAACATGATACGTGAAAGTTTTTTTTATTATAATTGAGGAGTAATGGAATCGAATTATAGTGAAAAACTTGAATTTGGAATTGATATAGGATTTGGATTCATAATTGGATCTGTACTCAATCCGAGTTTATTTTTTTTAGTTTGAATTAGATTCAAGATAAAAATTAAATTATTTAAATATGTTCGATTAAACTCATTTACCAAATAAAACATAAGTTATATTTTCTTACTCTATTTCAAATTCGATTATTAATATTTGATCTAGATTTAAAAATCAAAATTTTAAAAATATTTTTATAAATATTAAAAGTAGGCGAAATTGTTAAGTAATATTTAAAATAATAAAAATATTTATCAAAATAAAAGCTCGATTATTCCAGTAAACTATTTGAGTCAAATATTTAGATATTCAAATATAACTAGAAAAATAATTCAAACTATTCAAACTTGAACATAGACTGGACTTGACAATAATCAAGTCAAATTTAAATTTTCTCCTAAATCCAGATAATTTACAATTATAAATTGTTTATTTACATATTTAACTATAAGGTTTACCTAGTAAATAAGTAATAATTAATTGCATTATTTAAATTATCTGTTACTTTAGCAAATTGATGTTGGGAGTTTTAGTCGTCCAAATTATCTCAAGGCAGAGTTGAGGGAGAGAATTAGCAATTTGATACAGTAAATTTTACGAATACAAATAAGAATAGCAACGAATTGGTGATGCAATATTAGTTTCAGCATCAGTCACAAATGTTTTTTCTTTTTTCTTTTTTCGGAAAAGAAATTTGTATTACCAGTGATCTATTCAGACGGGAACAAATCTTTGCCTGATTTCATCAACTGAAAATGTGGTCAGCCCCGACAATCTGCCACTCTTAATGATGCGAACCTCCATGAAAGCAATCAGGAATTATTCAGGATCAAATCTTTCTGAGAAAAACAAACCGTAACTTGTAATTGCAAGAGAATTAACTCTCAAAAGTCATCTTTATAATGAATCACAGTGACGTTATACTCAGCAATGAGAGTGGTATCATTTATAAAGTAAGTCTTAAGCTGTGCAAACCCTTTTGCCATCCTGAATTTTCCTCTCCCTCCGACCACCGCAAGTTCCCGTTCCTTCTCTGTCACTGGATTCCTCGAAAATATGCTGATAGAGCTTCCGTTGAACTTGCCCTTAATAAACCCAAAATCCAAGTACAACACCACGGTCGGTGTACTTCTACTGGCCGAGACCCCAAGCCCCTGAGCATTCCCGATCACCTCTGAGTTATGTTCAGGACCTACGGTGAGGGGATCATCAATGGCAACTACGTTGCCAAATGGTACTGGTGAATTGTTGTTGTTGCCTGAGATGTTAGCCTGCGCTACCATGACTGCTGTGGGGTTTTTACCGCCGGTAGTCTCATGCAAAAAGAAGTGGAGGTTGGTGACTTTCGCCGCCTTGGGGTCCCATGGCGGGATCTGGGAGTGGTATTGGCTATGTAGTGGTGCTGTGGAGAGGCAGAGGATAGCCAGGATCCAAGTCAATATCAACGTTCTTCTCATTGCCTCTGCTTTGCTAGCTTATTGTATGCAAGTATGCACAGGTTGCTTCTCCTAGTATTGTTTGTGTCCAATGTAGATTATAGCAGTAGAATTACTTAATTTGTTTTTTTTTTAAAAAAAAAAACTTAACATCAGAAAACCAGACATGAAATAATTAATTCATCGTCTAAAATATTCAATGTTATGAGTTGATTTCTCCTAAATAATAAAATGATGCTGACTTTGAATTGGTAAAACCCCCAATGTGGATGGTGGCATGGTGCTTCCTTTTCTTTTTCTTTCTGCTATCTTAACAGAAACGAAAATCTTAAGATGAACCCTAAAAAATGTTAACATTGAATTTCACAAATAAATAAGAAAAATTTATTAACACATAATTCAAAATTTACGTGGTTCGATGATTTGCTTATTCATTGAACTTATATACCACAATTGTACTAGTTTTGTGAAGGTATCATATGAACTAAATCTTACCGGACTCTACCGGACTCTATCAAATCCAACAAAAGAAAACAAAGAAATCAAATTATCTCATCACAGGGGAACAATCATTCTCCTAAATTCTGCTAACTTTGAGACAATTGAAAATAAGGAGCATCACCTACCTTATCTCCCAAAGCCTAGTAATGCAAAGCCACAAATTAGCAATGTGCAGTAAACAACCTTATTGGGAGAAAATTGATTAAAATCAAACATTTCGAGCATATAAAAGAGAATTAACTCTCAAATGTCAAGTTACTAATGGATCAAAGTCACGTTATACTCAACAATGAGAGAGGTGTTATTTATAGAGAAAGTCTTAAGCAGGGCAAACCCTTTAGCCATCTTGAATTTTCCTCTGCCTCCGACCACTGCAAGCTCACGTTCCTTCTCTGTCGCTGGATTCCTGGAAAACACGCTGATAGAGCTGCCATTTAAATCGCCCTTAGTAAACCCAAAATCCAAGTACACCACCACGGTTGTTGTACCTCGGCTGGCGAATACCTCGAGTCCTTGAGCGTTCCCAATGACCTCTGACGTTGGCTCCGAACCAATGGTAAGAGGGGCATTGTCGACAACTATGCTGTTGGACGGCGCTGGTGAAGAGTTGTCGTTGCTCGTGACGTTAGCACGGGCTACCGTGACCGCTGTTGGGTTTTTGCCGCCGATAGTGCCGTGGAAAAAGAAGTGGAGATTGGTAACTTTCTTCTCCTTGGGAACACATGGCACGGTCTTCAAGTAGTATTGGCTATACACTGGGGCCGTGTTGATGCAGAGTAGCAGAACCCAACCCAATATCAAAGTTCTGTCCATTGTCATTTGTACACTCAATATTTTGCTGTTTTTGTATGTGTAACAATATATTGATGCTTCTCCATTACTAATACATATTTTGTAGAAATAATGTACATTAAAATAGTAGAATCTCGCGCGGCTTCCTTTTTTGTCCTTTTTTCCGATTTTACCCTTCATGTGCTTCTCCTCATTCTGCTTTGCATGGTAATTTCCTGGAGATGTGAAGTCGCGCGTGGTCTCCGTTGCCCATGTTCTTTCCTTAGCCGCCGCAGGCACAGTACACCTTCGCTGTGCCTGTGTTTCTCTTGACTCGCTCTGCTGCTGCTGCTTCTGTGATTGAACCACGCCCATCGCTATGTTTGGACTGATTTCAGTATTTTCAGTTTTTTTTTTTTTTTAAAGTCTTTCTTCTTCACTTCTCTCCTAACAACCTCTCACCAAACCCATCCCCTCTTTTTCAATTTATTTCTCTTTCTATTTCTATTTGTTAATCAATTCATTTCAGTTCTTCAAAAGCCTTGATAAAACCCATGTCAGCCTTCTTCATTTTTTAACGGGATTCGAATTATTTAAGCAGAAATAATAACCACTAGGATAAACCTTCATCGTAGCCTTTCTTTATCTTTTCTAGAATCCCTGATTCCTTAAAAAAAATGACATGCGATGAAGGCCTCGTTTGGATGTTCAATGAGCTTTGGCGCAGTGCAGTGGGTCTTCAAATCAACTCCAAGGAAAGTGTTTTTCGTTGTTCAAGCAGTTATTTTGCATTAGATCTTTGGATTTCGTTTTTTTAATCAGGAAAAAAGAGTTTTTTTTTTTTTTTTAAATTTTCTGGGTTTTGTAAATTGTAGCCCATCAATAGGAAAAGCAGCCACATTTTATGGGCTTCTCAGCAGACATGTTAGAAAATGTATAATAGCATAATGATTCTGAATCCGAAGCTCAAATCTATGTTAGTAATAAACAAAAAAATATGTAATTTATCTCAAACCAAAATAATGTGTTGTATTGGCGAAAGAAACACAATTATATGTGTTGGAGGTAAATTAGATTTTTCTTTTTTTGGTTACTGTGGAGGTAAATTAGTACCGATTGTTCCTTAATTCAAAATTAACATACATAATAACGTTATCAAAACTCATAATTTAATCTTTAAAATAGAACTTAATAACCAATGAAAAAGAATAAATTTTTGCATTCCAAGTGAATATCTGATTCGTTTTGTTTTGTATAGTTGCCGCTTTTAGCTTATTACTTAATTTGCATAAAAAGATGGTGTGCAAATTGCTAATTTGCAAGTTATTCTCTAATTTGAAACTGATTTATCTTAAAGGTATCCATAAAGTGTTTTGTCGCTGGCCTCAACATTCTTTGCATGCTTAATTGCGTTGGTCAAAATTCTCTAGCCATCAACATTCTTTGCATGCGTGTTAGCTTCAGGTAAGTTTCTCTACCACAATAAACATTTTTTGATTGCATCCCTCCCAATGTCTAGCTGCTATTTCTTTTTATTTGCTTTTATTCTTTCATTTATTTAGAAGTAGAATTGTGATTTTTTGTTTATTCTGTAGTATAATGGTGCGTTCCAAGGCTCCTTCAAAGAGGCAACAAAAAAAGAAAGGCATCGATGCACTTTTGCCTTTGTTCTTAGTTTAAAATTTCGAGATATTTTAGAGGTACTCAAGGTAGTATTTGAAACTGTGATCCAATCTATGAAATTGTCTCTATTCTGTGTTGTTTTTAAGTTTCTATCAAATCATTGATACTAGTTGTAAGTTCTATTTGTGGTATAAAATGATCAAAGCAATATAAATATTGGCAGGCTGATCAATTGAACTTGAAGTCAGAAAGCATGCTAATGATGTTCTTTCTTTCATGGGATTCCAGCGAACAATGGTTAAAAAAAATCTCTGCTGCTAAAGTTCCACATTTTCATTGCTTAGAAGAGATTAAGGGTTGTTTGTACACTTGCATGGATCACATGAGCATCCTGCTTACTCTTACTCAGAAATTTATGAATTTTAAAGATTGATTCTTCAATGGAGGTTTATTGCACATTCGTTTCGTAGTTGCTGCAAAGTGAATAATTAAACAAACACGAGTTATTTTGATACGGCTTAGTGGTACCAATCATAAAGAATGTCTGTTTAGAACATTCAATTAGGGATTAAATTTTCTCAGAACTGAAAAAATATTTAAAACGTTTTCTGTTGCTAAGAAAATTCTTAGTTAGGGTTGCAATTTGTTTAGAACTGAAAAATGAATTTAAAACATTTCTTTTGCTACAAAAATTCTTAATAATTCTCTTGGAATGATAAATAATAGTTGTTTTTCTTTTTTTTGTCCAAGTGGTGATATTCTGTGGTATAATGGAATGTTACGAGGCTCCTTCAAAGAGGCAGCGGAAGAAAGGCATAGATTTCGAAGTAATTTCCATTACTAATGCATTGTTTCATTTATTTTTGTTTTAAAATTTTGAAAAATTTTAATTTCAATTCATATTCAGAGTATAAAGAGTACACAAAGTTATTCTATTTCAACAATCAGGATATATCGTCAATTTACTATTAAAATTTACAAATTTATTGAATTTTTATTAGTAAAATTTTTAAATTTTAAGATAATTTATCAATCAAAAATTATAAAAATTTAATTCTAAATGTTTTATATTCAATACTCGGACTTTAATCATTTTAATGCAAGTGAGATACTTTAACCACTTGCATTCGACACTTTAATTACCTGCATTCAAGTGAGATATTAAAACATCAAGAAGTTACTGAAATATTTTTAATTGATAATTTGTTGAATAAATTATAAATCTGTCATAATCATATCTTTTATTGAAAATTTTGTGATTTTTTTTATATATTTTTTTACTCACAGGAAAAGTCAAATTTGATTGTCTCAAATAAATCATTCTTATATCTTTATTATAACGATGAGTCATGCTTAAATCAACTCATCAATTTTATTCTAAATATTTATATTCCTCGACATCTCACATAATTTAATTATTAATTGTTTCATCGTTGAATCAAGTTCCCATCTTACCACTTGATTATTTAATTTAATCCTTATTACAAATATTTGTACAATCACATATACCCGAGAAAGATGATTATTAATTAATCAAACAATAGTATATCTTTCGTACTGTTATTTAATTCTATATGATGTTTATAATAATTTAAATTCGAAGATTTTTTTTTTTAATCTGCTTTTGATGTTGAAATTTCATCTTGTTATTTTTGTTTTATATTCTTTTTTAAATTTATCACGTAATAAATCACATTGTTTGTACGTAGTTTATACCTTTGGTCTTATATAAAAAAAAAGGGATTTTTTTACTTAAAAATGGATTTTTTTTCACTTATCATCAATTAATTTAAATTGAATGATTATGACATATATACGAAAGGTTGAATGATTTTGATTAATTATTGGATTATTGTAATATAAAACGATATTAATTTTGATTGATTTTAGCTTGAATATATATGCGTATTTGATATGGATATTTCTTGTTGGTGGACCAAATCCTCATGTTTCAATTAATTCAATTGGTAAAAGTTCATGTGGATGGATCAATGGTACTTTGCTTCCATTGACTCCATTCTTTATTTTATTTATTTATATAAAAAAAATACTTACAATTTTTTTTTTTAAATTTATAACTTGCTTATTTACAAGAGTTTGTAAATATTCGAAAAGCCCTTAAATTTTAAATGTTAACCACTGGCTCCTACTAAAATTGATTAGATATGAAAATCCTTTTTTCTTTTTTTTTAAGAACTTTATTACAAATAAGTAAAAAATAAATATGAAAGTATATAATGAAGTACAATAGAACTCATAAATCAGCTCATGATGGCAATAATAGCAAGCAAACAAAACAGAACTCACAAAATATATATAATCTCAGTGATGGATGACTGTAACATTACACTCCACAATGGCAACGCCGTTAGCTAAATCAGCGCGGTAAGCCTTCAACTGCGCAATCCCTTTGGCCATCCTGAATTTTCCTCTGCCTCCGACCACGGCAAGCTCACGGTCCATCTGTGAAATAGTATTCCGGGAAAACACACTGATAGAGCTACCCTTGAATTTACCCTGAGTAAACCCAAAATCCCAGTAAGCCACTAAACTCATCTCATCTCGGCCGGTGGAAGCCCACATACCTTGAGCATTCCCAATGACCTCTGACGTCAGGTTAGGACCAACAGAAAGTGGATTATCGGTGACATAAATGCTGCCGAATGGAATCGACGTGTTGTTGAAGGCAGTCGGGAAGTTCGGACGGGCGACCATGACAGCAGTAGGGTTTTTGCCGCCGGTAATGTCATGATAGTAAAAGTGGAGCTTGGTAACTTTCTCCCTCGGGGGAACATATGGCTTGCTATGCGAATAGTAACCTTGGCAAGGCGCCATGGCTGCAGTGCAGAGAAGCAAAACCCATGTCAATATTGAACTTCTTTCCATTACTGCTTTTATTTTCACCTAATATTATGCAAAGAAAATAATGGTGATTGAACTGTTAATGCTTATTTAATTAACCCTCAGGTTATCTAGTTTATATAGATCATCGAATTACCTCCGTTGGTTTTCCTTTGACAAAGACGAAAGCAGTCAAAAGTCGCAGCCCACATAGGCGGCGCTACATTATGTTGACCGGCGGTCAATTGACCCATTCAACTTCGTTACGTAAATTACCAATATAGATTTTTTTTGGTTACAGTTATCAATTCAAATTAATTCCATACTATAACTCAAGGGCTGGCTGTGCTATATCTCTTGATTGATCTCTTTTTTCTCCATTTTAATTACAATAATTTATTCTACAATAAAAGTCATCGTCTCAATAAAAGTACTTGTTAGACAGATCAATCCTCAATATTTCTTGGAATCCAAGTAAAAGCCAGGATGGATTAAACTCACCACCTAAGATGAGGTAAGCTAGGTCCAGTTAGTAGTGGAGGACATTGCAGAGATGATTGAGATCATTTAAATTTGGGATTCCACATGAAAGGATATTAGTTAAATTTGCTGCTACTATAAAACCCGGATTATATACTGTTAGTTTATGCCTGTTCTTCAACTTTTGTACAATGATAAAACTTTGTCAGAATCCTATTGGTCAACTAATTGATAATTGCAGTCCTTAAATAATGGGGGACATTGCAGTGAACTAGTTAGTCTCTGCCACTGCTATAAGCAGCCAATAGGGGCAACAAACTGCCAAGGCAGCAAGCTTATTTTATTTCTCTTAGTGATGAATCACAGTCTCACTCAACAATGGCATCAGCATTGGTTACATAAACGAAGTAAGTTTCTCCTCCTTGGGAACACATGGCAGGTTTTCAAGTGGTACACACTGGGGCCGTGGCCCGTGGTGATGCTGAGGAGCAGAATCCAACTCGTTATCAAACTTCTGTCGTGAGCTCATCATGGACGGGCTAGAGCTCGGTACGGATCGAGCCCATATTATATAATAATAATTTTTATATAAGTTTATATTTGGTTGGACATGTTAATTTAGGTTTAATGTTTACTCCAAGTCTATTTTTATTTTATAATATAAAGTTCGGATCAAGTGCAAATGTAATTATATTTATTTATTTGTTAAAATTTAGTTTTTGTTTATTTAGTTTTTTATTCTTTCAGTCCTTTTTAAATTTAATCTGATTTGTTAAAAATTGTGTATCAATTTTCATATTAAATATATATATATATATATATATATAATCATGTAAAAAAGAGTGCTAATGAGGTAGCTAATTACCGTGCTAATTATGCTTTAAGTTGTGAGGAAGCAAGGTATTGAATTGATGACAGCCCCCATATGCTAAATAATGTATTAGTTACTTATTCTTGTTATATGCATGAAAAAAAAAGAATACATTTTTTCAAAAGATATATATAATCATGTTTATTAATAATAATATTTTATATACATATAATTGCATTATAATAAGTAAATATAAAAAAATTAAATTTAATTATGTTCAGGTTAAGTTAACCTTAGGCTTCGAAGGGTTAAGTCTGGGGTTGTCCCGATTTTTGTTTGGGCCTAACAATTTTGTTCGATCCCATTAATTGAATCTGATATTCTTACCCGAATCCAACAAAATATGAGACGGACCTTTGAAATTGGACAAATAACCTGAACCTTGAGCATGTCTACTTTTATCTATGACATCTTCTTTGCTACTTGAATGTAACAGTACATTGATGCATCTCCGTTAGTGTACATATTCTGTGTTGAAATTAAACAATATTTATGAAAATTTTGTATTGATTTTTTTATAAATTGACCCTATTACAGTGAGATTTAAACATGCTGAAGTTACTCAAATATTTTAATTGATAATTTGTTGAATAAATAATAAATCTATCATACTAATTCATTGCTTTTACCCCTTAATTTTAAATTTTAATCAATATTTTTTTATTGAAAAGTTTATGGTTTTCTTTAATTTTCAAATATTTCAAATAATTCTTTAACTCTTAATTATAATAATGAATTGCCAATAAGACTTTAACTTAATAGTAAAGAGGAGATCCCGAGATCTTAATGAACAAAGAGGCCAATATATTGATTAAAATATCGTTTTTGATAAAAAAAAAATTATAACAATGAATCATGTTAGCTCATCAACTTCATCCCAAATAATTTTTTGGTTCATAGGGAGTTACAGGTGAGATATGAAAGATTCGAAACTTGGACTTATTCCATCTTAATGAGAAATAACAATCTTTAGTTCAAGCGTTAATTTTATCTCAAATATTTATACTCCCTAACAAGGCACATAATTCAATTACTGTTTCATCGATTATTTGAAACAGTAGTGAGACTTGAACGTGATATCTTAAAGTTCCATAACTTTAACTTTATCACTAAGCCAATATTTTATTACCTAATTCAATACTTGTTAGTTGTTACAAGTATTTGTACAATTACATATGTATATATATATATATATATATATATATATATATATATATTATTAGAAAGATGATTATGACTTAAACAACCAGCGTATTATTTATATGGTAAATATATATTTAATTAAATCTTTGTTTCATCTATGTTTATAATAATTTAAAATTGAAGATTTTCTTTCTAATTTGTTTTTGATGTCCAAGTTTTGTTCTATTATTTTTATATCATATATTTTTTAAGTTTGTTTTCAACTTATACGTGATGATATCTTGTATTATTTTTTTTATATATTGTATTCAAGTTGAATACTTTTCTCTATTATTGATTAATTTTATGATCAGTAATAATGATACAAAATGATATCACTTTGGATTCATTTTAGATTGGACATGCATATAGGTTAATAGAGACAGGTGGTTGGTGCTTTTAATCCTTGTGTCTTATTTAATTAAATTGGAAAAAAAATCATGTGAAAAGCACTTTGCGTCCATCGACTCCATTGTTTATTTCATTTTTAGGAAAAATAATTTACCTGTAAAAAATATGTTCAACTAATAATGATCTGATTCATGTCTTGGTTTTATAATTTATTAAATATTCCATCTTTATCTTCTGTTAACTAATCTTAATTTCATATGAAAATCTTTTTTTAGTCCTAGAAGACATGAATATTTTTCTTAGTGATTAGCATGCAAGACAATTTTATTACAAACAAGCATAAAAAATAAGAAACCAATACAAGAAAAATAATTCAGCTGAAGAAAATCATAATGAACATAAAAAAAGAACTCACAAAATCTTAATCTCAGTGATGAATCACAGTAACATTGCACTCCACAATGGGATCGCCAGTAGTGAAATCAACGAAGTGAGTCTTAAGCTGCGCAAACCCTTTGGCCATTCTGAATTTTCCTCTACCTCCAACCACGGCAAGCTCACGCTCCGTCTGTGAAATAGGGTTCCTTGAGAACACGCTGATAGAGCTGCCGTTGAATTTGCCCTTAGTAAACCCAAAATCCCAGTAAATCACCAAAGTCAACACATCTTGGCCGGTGGAAGCCCACAGGCCTCGAGCATTCCCAATGACCTCTGACGTCAGATTAGGACCAACGGTGAGGGGATCATCGGTGGCATAAGTGCTGCCGAATGGAATCGGTGTGTTGTTGAAGGCAGTGGTAAAGTTAGGACGGGCGACCAAGATAGCAGTAGGGTTTTTGCCGCTGATAGTGTCATGAAAATAGAAATGGAGCTTGGTAACTTTCTCTCTCGGGGGAACATATGGCTTGCTATGGGAGTAGTAACCTTGGCAAGGCGCCATGGCTGCAGTGCAGAGAAGCAGAACCCATGGCAATATCAATCTTCTTTCCATCAATGCTTTTCTCTTCTAATTTTTACGTGAAGAAAATGATGTGATTGAACTGTTAATGCTTATTCAATGAACCCTCACCTTCTCTAGTTTACATAGATCATCGAATTACCTCCTTTGCCTGTCCTTTGACAAAGATAAAAGCAGTAGAGAAATTAGAAAAAATGCGGTGCCTGCCGCCAGCAAACATGGCTGGCGCGTTGAATGGCGGTAAATTGGCCCATTAAACTTGAAAAGTTTCTTAATAATTCATTTTACAAGGGTTTGCTGCGCTGTGTCTCTTGATTGTTCTTTTTTTTTTTATGAACTTTTCTCCATTTTAATTTGATAGTGGTCCTATCATCAAAGTCCACGTGTACAAGGATCAACCAATCAGAGACCGTCACGTGTCAAACACAAATATAAGCCACATGGCTGTTAGAGCGGTGGCGACACAGTCACTGGAATTGCGATAGAGTCTCCATGCGACACTGTTGCTTGGTAAGCGACAGAGTCTCTTAGCGATAGAGACTCTGTCGTTGAGTCTCTACGCGACACAGTAGGCTGCGATAGACCTCTACCGCATGGATTGCGACAGACCTCTACCGCATGGACTGCGATAGAGTTCTACCGCAGAGACCGCGGCAGAGATCACGGAAACTCTGCCGCATGTCGAACTCACCCGCATATAGTCCAACTTCAAGTCGCGACAGAGTACCTAATGACTCTGTCGCAGCCCAGACACGCGCCTGGGCCTCAGACCCGAATCCTATAGTTACGGGCCTAAGACGTTCTCAAACCCGGAAAGAACATGAAGCCCAACTTGACCCTAGAAGAAGTCTATAAATACCCCAGGTATAGAAAAGGGAAGGGGCCTGAATCTCTTTTTCTTGGATACTGCATCTTCTTTTTCTGATACACAGATTCTTCACCAAAAGAACTTTCTAACTTAATCATCGGAGTGCGCGTGCAGGGACAAATCCCTGCACCTCTCTGATCTTTGTTGTTCTTGCAGAAGATTCGACGCACTTGGAAGTCATCGCATCAGCATCTCCTGGTTGTCGTTTAGCGCAACATCAACACGTGGAAAGCATCACCCCGTTGTCGTTTAGTGCAATATCAATTGGCGCCGTCTATGGAAATCAGGACAAAAAGTCAGATTCCCCATTAAAATGGTGAGGACACGTTCTACAGCAGAGTATGCAGGGGGAGAGAATTCTGTGAGTCCCCCTGTCAGATCAGAGCAAGGATAAAGATAGAATGAAAAGGGTGGCAGAGTGGCCTCGGTTTCTATAGAGGAATTTGAGGCTCTGAAGCGTCAGAATGAGGAGACGACGACAGCGTTGAAAGCTATGGTGAACTTCTTCAAAAACGCTCTCCCGCAGTTTAGCTTACCCCCAGAAGTGCAGCAAATGATGGATGAGAACACCCCGAGGCAGACCTGCGAGAGGGGCCAACCCTCCACCATGGCGAATACTGGACAAGTTGAAGGGACGCAGAATACTGCCGCTGGACTGATTTCGAACTTTGCCGCGAATTTGGAGGATAACCCTGCAACGACTTTGAGAGTAAACTCTACTGCGTTTCAAAGGAATCGCCCTGTGACGGGGTTACGAGAAGCGAATGCTGCCGCAGACCTTACTGAACAGAGCTCTCCCGCGGAGCACAGGCGACGGAGTTCTCCCGCAGAGTGCATGTGGCAGAGCTTACCCGTAGCACATAGGCGGCAGAGCTCGCACGCAGATCATAGGCGGCAAAGTTCCCCCGCGGCACATAGGCAGCAGCACTCACCCGGGGATCTCAGGCGGCAGAGCTCGCCCGCAGATCGCAGGCAACAGCACTCACCCGCGGATCACAGGCGGCAGAGTTCTCCCGCGGCACATAGGCGGCAGAGCTCACCCGCAGATCGCATGCGACAGAGTTTCCCCGCGATATTTAGGCGACAGAGTTCTCCCGCACGGCGCAATATTTCTCCAGAGGAGTTGGAGCATGAATTCGAAGATCACATGTCCGGGGAGCGACGAAGACAGAAGAGTCCTGACCCCCGAGACTATTTCGAGGGTACAAGATCAAATCCCGAAATGGGAGGTGCTGGAAGGAGTGCTTACCACTCGGACTCTTCTAGTCCCGAAGGAAGGGGAGCATACTCGACTCGAGGGTCGAAAAGTGTGGAGAAAGTTGTCGAAAAAATTTTGAAAAAGAGGAAACTGGTGTCTCCGGATGGTAGTCAAAGAAGGAGAATTCCGTTCAGTCCAGAGATCATGAACAAACCCTTGCCGAAAAAGTTCAAGATGCCTTCTATGGCCACTTACACAGGCAAAGCCGACCCATACGACCACATACAAAGATATGAGTCCCTCATGTTGTTACATGGGTGGAAAGATGAAATCATGTGCAGGGCCTTTTCACTTACACTGTTCGGGCACGCGCTGAAGTGGTTTAATAGGTTGAACGAAGGTTCCATCTCGTCCTTCGACCAATTGCGAAATGAATTTTTGAAAGTCTTCATGATCAATAGCCAGAGGAAGAAGGACGCTACTTATCTACTCACTCTTAAGCAAGGGAATAAAGAATCCTTGAAGAGCTATGTAGATCGTTTCCGAGATGCAACATTGGAGGTGGAAGATCTACCAGTAGGAGTAGCCATGGCTGCAATGCTGCAAGGGACGAAGTCCGAGAAGTTGCAAGAATCCCTCTCCCTCGATCAGCCGGTGACACTTTTCGACCTGTTTGCTAGAGCCAATAAATATGTGGCTCAAGAAGAAGTAATGAAGATGGTACAGCCCCGAGAGGCAAGGGTGGTGCATTGATTCCCGTGGAAATTGGAGCGTTGTCACCCAGGGTGGTGCCTTTAGTGGAAGAAGAGAATTCACAAGGAATAAGGGAAAGCTTAGATCTACTTGATGAGCATAGAGAGGCCGCGGCTATTCGGTTGGCATCCTACCATCAGAGGGTAGTCAATTACTATAACAGCCGAGTGAGAGATAGACCGATGTTCGAGGGATCTGGTGCTCAGAAAATCACATATCACGAATGCCTTAAAGGAAGACGGAAAATTCAGAGTCAATTGGGAAGATCCATTCAGAATCAAACAAAAGATTGGGCCCAACACCTGCATCCTGGAAACTCTACAAGGGAAGAAAATAGGGAAAACATGGAACTCAAATCACTTAAAATTATTGTTCTTTTATTGTGTCTCCTGCTTTTATATATCTAAATCTTGTGACAGGATTCAAACAAGTCGTAAGAGCCTGAGACGCTATGCGTTACTGTGGCCAGGCGTAAAAATCAGACGAGCCGTAAGAGCCTGAGGCGCAATAGCGTCACTGTGGCCAGGCGTGAAAACAGACGAGCCGTAAGAGCCTGAGGCGCAATAGCGTCACTGTGGCCAGGCGTGAAAAACAGACGAGCCGTAAGAGCCTGAGGCGCTATGCGTCACTGTGACCAGGCGTAAAAATCAGACGAGCCGTAAGAGCCTGAGGCGCAATAGCGTCACTGTGGCCAGGCGTGAAAAACAGACGAGCCGTAAGAGCCTGAGGCGCAATAGCGTCACTGTGGCCAGGCGTAAAAGACAGACGAGCCGTAAGAGCCTGAGGCGCAATAGCGTCACTGTGGCCAAGCGTGAAAATCAGACGAGCCGTAAGAGCTTGAGGCGCAATAGCGTCACTGTGGCCAGGCGTAAAAGACAGACGATCCGTAAGAGCCTGAGGCGCAATAGCGTCACTGTGGGCAGGCGTGAAAATCAGACGAGCCGTAAGAGCCTGAGGCGCAATAGCGTCACTGTGGCCAGGCGTAAAAGACAGACGAGCCGTAAGAGCCTGAGGCGCAATAGCGTCACTGTGGCCAGGCGTGAAAATCAGACGAGCCGTAAGAGCCTGAGGCGCAATGCGTCACTGTGGCCAGGCGTAAAAATCAGACGAGCCGTAAGAGCCTGAGGCGCAATGCGTCACTGTAGCCAGACGTAAAAATCAGACGAGCCGTAAGAGCCTGAGGCACTATGCGTCCTTGTGGCCAGGCGTAAAAGATCAGAGGAGCCGTAAGAGCCTGAGGCGCAATAGCGTTACTGTGGCCAGGCATATAACCAGACGAGCCGTAAGAGCCTGAGGCGCAATGCGTCACTGTGGCCAGGCGTAAAAGATCAGAGGAGCTGTAAGAGCCTGAAGAGTAATTGCGTTACTATAGCCAGGCAATGGAAACATAAAGGCCGTAAGAACTGGAGACGCGCTCGCGTCGTGATAGTCAGGCCTCAGAAAGGTATGTAAAATTCTTTCTGAAAATATATCTTTCTATCAAGAATTGGGGAGCAATTGATAGTGGTCCTATCATCAAAGTCCACGTGTACAAGGATCAACCAACCAGAGACCGTCACGTGTCAAACACAAATATAAGCCACGTGGCTGTTAGAGCGGTGGCGACACAGTCACTGAAATTACGATAGAGTCTCCATGCGACACTGTTGCTTGGTAGGCGACAGAGTCTCTTAGCGATAGAGACTCTGTCGTTGAGTCTCTACGCGACACAGTAGGCTGCGTTAGACCTCTACCGCATGGATTGCGACAGAGCTCTACCGCATGGACTGCGATAGAGTTCTACCGCAGAGACCGCGGCAGAGATCACGAAAACTCTGCTGCATGTCGAACTCACCCGCATATAGTCCAACTCAAGTCGCGACAGAGTACCTAATGACTCTGTCGCAGCCCAGACACGCGCCTGGGCCTCAGACCCGAATCCTATAGTTACGGGCCTAAGACGTTCTCAAACCCGAAAAGAACATGAAGCCCAACTTGACCCTAGAAGAAGTCTATAAATACCCCAGGTATAGAAAAGGGAAGGGGGGCTGAATCTCTTTTTCTTGGATACTGCATCTTCTTTTTCTGATACACAGATTCTTCACCAAAAGAACTTTCTAACTTAATCATCGGAGTGCGCGTGCAGGGACAAATCCCTGCACCTCTCTGATCTTTGTGGTTCTTGCAGAAGATTCGACGCACTTGGAAGTCATCGCATCAGCATCTCCTGGTTGTCGTTTAGCGCAACATCAACACGTAGAAAGCATCACCCCGTTGTCGTTTAGTGCAACATCATAATTAAAGTATTTTTTCTAGTATTTAATCACACTTGTGGTATGTGCAATGGTTTTAGTTTTATTTAAATGGGTCAAAACAATTTCTCGAATACTATGCTAATAAATGTATATTTACATACTAATCATTTTGGTTTACTATTGTAAAAGGTCGTGACTTAAATTTTAATGTCTTACAGAAACTTAAATGTATTCTTTAACTGTTAAATTATAGTTCTATTTTTTTCTTAATGAAAACTGTTAATTAATAATACTATTGGATGTGGGTTTTTTTTTTTAATCCTTTATTCCATTTATAGTACACTACACTTCCTTAAAAAAATCTCATCAATCGTCTCAAGTTCTTGCAATTTAGATATTATTCTATCTTTCAACTATTTTGCTTGTTCAACGAACTTTTTTCTGTTAGATATCTTCTGTTCTTAGATTAATAAAACCACTTTATTTAATAAAAAAACAAATAAAAAACTTTTTTTTAGGTGCAAAACATAAAAGGATATTGGATGATGTAAGAATGTTGCCAATTTTTATTATTGCAATTAAATATAGTGCAGGATTCCAGGAGAGAAGATTTACCCACAAAGTTAATTTTGCCAATAAAATCTTGGTTTAATGGTAAAAAAATATTATGATTTTGAAATTTTATATTTAAATTTTATTACGTGTAAATTTAAATTTAATTTAATAATTTACTAATTTGGATAGTTGTAATAATTTACATCTTTATTCAATATGAAGAAAATGATTTTCATTGTTATTAGTTCGATAAATGTAATGCGCTAAATATTAACTTCTAATGTACTTTAAAAACAACAACAAAGTTAATTTTATTAGAAAAAATTGCCACAAGTGATAAACAAGAGGGCAAATCTGATCATTACAAGTAGAGGTGGCAAACGGGCGGGTTCGGGCGGGCTCGGTTCGGGTTCTTTTCGGGATCGGGCTTTTTCGGGTTCGGGTTTTTTCGGGTTCGGGCTTTTTCGGGTTCGAGCTTTTTCGGTTTCGGGTTTTTTCGGTTTCGGGCTTCTTCGGGTTCGGGCTTTTTCGGGTTCGAGCTTTTTCGGGTTCGGTCCCGGTTCTAGCCGGGCGGGTTTAGCGAGCCGGCTTGAAATATTTTGAAACTTTATTAGTTATAATTTTTTTTAAAAAAATTTTGAATGCGATAATTAATTTAATTTTTATATGATTTTATATTTGAATAATATTTATATAAAAACAAATTTCTATATTTTAATATTTATTATTTGACAAAAATAATTTACTCTTTTTTAATTTCTTACAATATTTATTATAAAATAGTAGATATAATTATATTCATTAAATGCAAAAGAAAATATTACATATAGATATTATAGGAAGAAAAGTACCAATTAATATTATCATTTACCAAAAAAATGCTTAATATGAATAAATGATCAATTAATTAGCTCTATTTTATTTTTAATTTGTTTTTTATTTGTACATAAATCATAATTAATATTATTGTATTACATATAATCGTTTACATTAATTAATCAAATGTCTCATTAAAAATTTAGAATATTAAATTAAAAAATATTTTTTTTAATATTTAATATAATTATATCATATACAATTTTACACTACCATATGATTGATATTTTGTAGTTGATATAATACACTAAAAAAATATATTTATACAAAAAAACTTTGTGAGTTTAAAAAAAGTATAATATAAATAATTATGAAATTAAAGTAGATAATTATTAATTATGATTAAAATAATAAATTTTTAAATTTTAAACAGAAGTCACTAAAATTAGATTAATAAAAGTTTCATAATATTTTTTTTTATTTCCTCTATTAGTTTGTTTTTAGTTTTACAGATTTCTTCCAACTTTTAGATGTTATCTTCTTCACTTCTTTTCTAAATGAATGTTTTGCTTATTTCTTTGGCCTTAGCCAAGAAAAATTGAAGAGCATAAAATATTTGACTGAACTATAAATATAATCTATCTATAGAATAATTGAAATTGTTGATAGGCTTTCAAAGAATAAGAAAAGAAATGATATGATTTCATGATAAATTATTAAATTATTGTATAAAATGGAATAAAATAAATATTGCACGTTAATGTATATATATAATTAATTTAATAATTTTCAAACAGAATTATCATATTACATAGTAACATGGTTAAAAAATTAATTATTTATTATCAAAATAATTATTAAAATAAATATTTACTAATTAGTTATCATATATAAGTATAACAAATTATTAATTTTTAATAAATTAGTTACATAATTTAAATAAAAAAATTAACTTAAAATAATTATTTTTGCACAATCAAGTAATGATGCATGTTTGTCTTGATCGCCACGTTGCATAATGCACAAGAAAAAATATCTACTGATATTATTTTAGTGGACTGATATAGATATGAACCGATAAGGTAGGCAAATAAATAAATAATCATATATGCTTAACTAAATTATAACTAATTAATTGTTATCAATTCGTTTAAATTATACCTAATTAAAGTTCTATAATTGTAGCTAAATTCTCAATTGATATATGCAATTAGTTTAAGTTTGAAAAAATTATTAAATATAATATCGAAGTTTAAATAAAATAGATAAACCAAAAAGCTGATATAATTTAATCATAATGATTATAAGACAAAATATAATTAAAATGATGAAATATGAATTAATGAGGAAAAAAATTATATAATTTAGTAATAAAATTTATACAAAAGACAAGACATTGCAAAAACTTAAATTTCCTAGCTAGAAATAAAATTTGAAACATATAAATATTTATTGTTAATTTGATAACATATTTATATAAATTTTTTGTTCAAAAGTTTAATATAAATTGCTTTAGTAACTTATTAAATTATTATTTTTTTATATTAAGTAATTCTTTTTTGAGTTTTAATTTACATTTGTTATTATAATTTCATATATGAACTTATTTTGTTATTGTAGGGATTTAGAAACTTCAATTCTAGATATCTTTTATATAGATTAGAGTTAAATGTATATTTGAATGAATCAAGAGAAAATTATAAGATTCAAATTGATGTTCTTGATTATTGGAAGAAAAATCAATTTTGACACCCTATACTTTCACTTATGGCTAAGGATATATTGAGTATTCCAATTACCACAGTTACATCTGAATCAGCATTTAGTATGAGTGGTAGAGTTATTAACAAATGGAGAAATTGTCTCATAACACATAATGCGAAAATTTTGATTACCACTCGTAATTGGCTGTATGGATTTGATATAGATAAAGGTGGTAAGATTTTAGTGTCATTATTATTTTATTAATTTTTTATTATTTAAATTCTTATATGATTATTTTTATATATTTTATTAGATGAAGAAGATGAAACAATGAGATTTGGAAGGAAAGTTGGATTAAATTGAACTAGTTGGTTTATGGATGAGGATGAAGAGTTCTAATTGTAACGTATGTTGATATTTTATTTCTTACTATTTATATTGTTAAAAAATTAAATTTTTTTATTAAGAGTAATTATGGTTGATCATTGCCTCATTAATCTTATTTGAAGACAATGTCGCTCTTAGAGAGTTTAGTTGCTTCCTGCATTTACAATATTTTCGAGTATATTATTCATCAAGCCGCTAGCGTTGAATGGAATGATCGTATTTTCCTGTTTTGTTCATCATGCAATGTATGACTAGGGATTGGTTTCTCCATGACTAGGTGGCTGTGTATGAGAATGATTGTATATTTTCTATTTTGTTGTTCTTGTAATGTTACATGTCATAACTTTAAGTGTTTGATGTTTTCTTTGCTGGTTTGTTTTTTACTATATTTGGACTAATTTAGAACATAACAATCATTGACTTGTTAATGACATGAGAATTTGGATGCAAACATGTCATAGTTGAGTCTGAATCTTTTTTTACAGTGAAAAAGTTATTACAACCTTTAAAAGGGTATGATCCCTTTTTTTAATTTTCAATTCTTATTTTTAGTATAATCACAATTTAAAAAATAAATTACTATTTTTCTATTTACGAGTTATAGGAGTCAGAATTTAAATTCTAATTTTGTTAATAATGTATTCAATGTTTTATATGAAATATCAAATTTAAATTAATGTTTCAATTATATAATGATTTATATATATATATATATATATTTGATTTATTATTGTATTACAATTAAAATTTTAATATGAAATAAATATAATAAAATAGTATAATAATTGTTTTTATAATAAAATCAAATGTTATATTTAATAATATATTTATTATTTATTATTACAAATATAATAAGCATAATATTGAAAATTATTTGATATTGAACATTATATTGTGTTTTAAAATAATTTTATTTAATAATTGAATGTAAATATTTAATATTTATTTTGTTGATAATAAATTATTGATATAATTATGTAATAAATAAATAATGATTGTTTTAAAATTTTATAAATTTTAATTAGAAAAAGTGTATTATTATTTATTTATTTAATTATTTTTTAATATAATAATTATATAATTATAATTCGGGCTTTCTCGGGTTATAAATTCGGGCTTTTTCGGGTTTCGGATCGGGCCGGTTTCGGGTTCGGGTCGTATCGGGTTCGGGTTTTTTCGGGCTCGGGCTTTTTCGGGTTCGGGTTTTTTCGGGTTCGGGTTTTTTCGGGCTCGGGTTTTATCGGGCTCGGGCTTTTTCGGGTCGGGCTTTTCTCGAGCTCGGGCCTTTGACTTTTTGGTCAATTCGGTCCGGTCTCGGGTTCGGTCTCGGGCGGACTCGGGCGGGTTTTCGGACTCGGGCCAACTTTTGCCAGCTCTAATTACAAGGAAAAGTCCCTGCTCTGAGTTGGGTAAAACCAAAACTATTGAAAATAATGATACAAGAATCTGCTGAGTCTTTAAATCTGGCAAACCCTGGCAAGTGGTAATGGAAACCCCACGAAGGCAATTAAGGACCAACCTTATTGGTAGGAATAAACAATTACTAATCAGACATGGAAGAGAACTTAAGCTGCGCAAACCCTTTGGCCATTCTGAATTTTCCTCTACCTCCAACCACGGCAAGCTCACGCTCCGTCTGTGAAATAGGGTTCCTTGAGAACACGCTGATAGAGCTGCCGTTGAATTTGCCCTTAGTAAACCCAATATCCCAGTAAATCACCAAAGTCAACACATCTTGGCCGGTGGAAGCCCACAGGCCTCGAGCATTCCCAATGACCTCTGACGTCAGATTAGGACCAACGGTGAGGGGATCATCGGTGGCATAAGTGCTGCCGAATGGAATCGGTGTGTTGTTGAAGGCGGTGGTGAAGTTAGGACGGGCGACCAAGATAGCAGTAGGGTTTTTGCTGCTGATTGTGTCATGAAAATAGAAATGTAGCTTGGTAACTTTCTCTCTCGGGGGAACATATGGCTTGCTATGGGAGTAGTAACCTTGGCAAGGCGCCATGGGTGCAGTGCAGAGAAGCAGAACCCATGTCAATATCAATCTTCTTTCCTTTAATGCTTTTCTCTTCTAATTTTTACGTGAAGAAAATGATGTGATTGAACTGTTAATGCTTATTCAATGAACCCTCACCTTCTCTAGTTTACATAGATCATCGAATTACCTCCTTTGCCTGTCCTTTGACAAAGATAAAAGCAGTAGAGAAATTAGAAAAAATGCGGTGCCTGCCGCCAGCAAACATGGCTGGCGCGTTGAATGGCGGTAAATTGGCCCATTAAACTTGAAAAGTTTCTTAATAATTCATTTTACAAGGGTTTGCTGCCCTGCGTCTCTTGATTGTTCTTTTTTTTTTTATGAACTTTTCTCCATTTTAATTAAAGTATTTTTTCTAGTATTTAATCACACTTGTGGTATATGCAATGGTTTTAGTTTTATTTAAATGGATCAAAAAAATTTCTCGAATACTATGCTAATAAATGTATATTTACATACTAATCATTTTGGTTTACTATTGTAAAAGGTCGTGACTTAAATTTTAATGTCTTAAAGAAACTTAAAAGTATTCTTTAACTGTTAAATTACAGTACTATTTTTTCTTAATGAAAACTGTTAATTAATTATACTATTGGATGTGGTTTTTTTTTTTTTTTAAATCCTTTATTCCATTTATAGTACACTTCTTTAAAAAAATCTCATCTTTCTCAAGTTCTTGCAATTTAGATATTATTCTATCTTTCAACTATTCTGCTTGTTCAACGAACTTTTTTCTGTTAGATATCTTCTGTTCTTAGATTAATAAAACAACTTTATTTATTAAAAAAACAAATAAAAAACTTTTTTTAGGTGCAAAACATAAAAGGATATTGGATGATGTAAGAATGTTGACAATTTTTATTATTGCAATTAAATATAGTGCACGATTCCAGGAGAAAAGATTTACCAACAAACTTAATTTTGTCAATAAAATTTTGGTTTAATGATAAAAAAAAAATTATGATTTGAAATTTTATATTTAAATTTTATCATGTGTAAATTTAAATTTAATTTAATAATTTACTAATTTGGATAGTTGTAATAACTTACAACTTTATTCGATACGAAGAAAATGATTTTCATTGTTATTAGTTCGATAAATGTAATGCGCTAAATATTAACTTCTAATGTACTTTAAAAACAACAACAAAGTTAATTTTATTAGAAAAAATTGCCACAAGTGATAAACAAGCGAGCAAATCTGATCATTACAAGGAAAAGTCCCTGCTCTGAGTTGGGTAAAACCCAAACTATTGAAAATCATCATACAAGAATCTGCTGAGTCTTTAAATCTGGCAAACCCTGGCAAGTGGTAATGGAAACCCCACGAAGGCAATTAAGGACCAACCTTATTGGTAGGAATAAACAATTACTAATCAGACATGGAAGAGAACTTACAAGATGTCATCCTAGTGATGAATTAGAGTAACATTGTACTCCAAAATGGCATCACCGCTCGTGAAATTTGCAAAGTAGGTTTTAAGATTTGCAAACCCTGTTGCCATCCTGAACTTTCCTCTCCCTCCGACCACTGCAAGCTCACGCTCCGTCTGTGTGACTGGATTCCTTGAGAATACGCTGAAAGAGCTACCGTTGAATTTACCTTGAGTAAACCCAAAATCCAAATACACTGACAGAGATACAACATCTTGGCCAGTCGATGCCCAGAGACCTTGAGCATTTCCAACAACCTCTGACGTTAGTTCAGGACCAACTGTGATTATTATTTATCTTTAAATAGGAGAGGCGCATATGTGGAGGAGGAAGCCGTCAGTGACCGGAGCTTAGCCATTTTTAGTTATGAAACAGAGATCACCTTGGGTAGATCTAGGAAAAGAGAAGGAGATATGAGGAAAACCGAGAAAAAAGGAAGAGCGGACGGGGAGCTCTTAAATTTAATTTACCCGACATAATTTATTATATTAATAAAATATTTATTTAATTAGATTAAAAATTTTAAAAATTAAAATATGAACATTAAATTTTTTTTAATATTTTAAGTTTAAATATTTTATTTTGTATATTATGAATTTTAAATATTTCAATAATAAATAATATTTTATTATTATTTTAATAATAAATAATAAATTTATTATTTCATAATTTATTAATATTTTAATTTAAAATATAATCTCGTATATTTCATTTAAAAATTTTTATATTAATTTTTTAGTAATAAGTATAAATAAATAATACAATAGTTATGATTTTAATAATAAATAACTTTAATATACAATATAATTATTTTAATATTATAATTATTTTAATATTTCAAAAATAAATATTAATATATTATTAATATTAAATATTAATATTACCTCAAATTTTTAAAAATATTAATATAACTAAAAATAAATAGTTTTCTTTTAATGATTAATAATATAATATTTTAATAATAAATATTTTTTTTAATATAAATAAAAGCAATGCATTTCATTTCATTGATGTTATATGTTGACTTCAGAATCTTCGTGGAAGCCATTACAGCAGAGATTAGGGAACATGGAAAATGTAGGATAGATGGTATAGTATTTCCTTCTCTAGTTAAATAACTAGCGGTGGCTTGTTAATTAATATAATTAAGTGAGTCAAAATAGATCGACTAATTGTTAATTAATATGCTTAAATGAGTCAATCGATTGCCTAAGTGTGAATTCTATTTTCTAATCTGAAACAGGCTGAAAAGTTGACGAAGAAAAGCCTTTGATGCAAGACCAAGAATTTATGCTTATGGCAATTGAGAAAACAAAGAATAAAAAGAATAAAGAAAATGAACCTTAAATCCTCAATGTTTAAACTAGGGTGTAATCGAGTCGAGTCGAGTCGATACAGTGAAGTGTTCGAGCTCGACTTCGACTCGAAACTCGATGCTCGATATTCTGTTCGAACTCGATCGAGTCTTATTTTTTAAGCTCGACCTCGATTCGAGATTGAATTCGAGCTACTCGAGTTCGCTCGATTAGACTCGATTATATAAGTTTGATATTTTTCTCGAACTCGATTAGACTTGATTAGGCTCGAATCATTATATAAATATTATTATATTATTAAAATATATAAAAACTCGAGGCTCGATTAGACTCGCGAGCTATTCGAGCCGGGTATCTAAGTGATCGAATTCGACTCGCTCGATAGCTCGAGCTTGAGCTCGACTCGACTAAAATCGAGCCGAATTCGAGTTTTGTTCGAGTCGAACCCGAATAACTTGCGAGTACCATTGTATCGTTTACACCCTAGTTCAAACTGTGTATTTAGACAATTAAAAGAGTGTTAGTAAATTTAAGATGATATATGACAATTTTGACTTTGAGGCGTGTAGTATTACACTTTCTTGAATGTAATATTGCTTCACACAGAAACAAATTACCTCAGGATACAATAAAGTTTTTAGAGATTTTTTTTGTGGATTGTGAAAGATCAAGAGTAATGTTTCTGGAAATCAACCAAGAGTTTTAGAAGTTCCGAATAGTTGCAAATCAATGGTTGTAATTATCTGTTCAGACACAACTGTTCCGAACATAACTGAAAATATTTCTGTTGGAACAATTAAACATATTTTAAAATTCAATTTTTAAAATTCGAAAAATAAAAATAAAAATAAATATTTCTATAAAAATGGAATATTTCAAAACTAAGAGTCCAAGTACCAAAGTGTCTATCTTTTGACTTTTAAATTTAGTTAAAATTTTAAATAAGCCCACAAACCTTTAGTAATTCAATTTACACTCTAAGTTTGATTTTCTTTTATAAAACTAATCATTATTTTATCTATAAACAATATGAGATTGAATTCAATTGCAAGCTATCCAACAAAGAGAACGTCACTGGTGTTAAAATAAAATTATTAAAGCTACTCATCTCAATATAAAACTAAAGTATTAAAGCTATTCATTAGCTGGTTCTAAAAATGTATTAAGAAATCAAAGAATAAAAAGACTAAAGAAAAGGAAAAAATGAAAATAACTTTGAATCCTCGGTGTTCAAAGTTCAAACCATAAGAACTTAGGCAATTAAAAGAAAACGTCACTGAAAATTCAAAAAAGTTTGGAGGAAACAATGAACAGTAAGAGTCAAACAAAGAAGTAGAAGAAAAAAAAGGAGAAAAAGCTGCGAAATATGTGAAAAGTATTAATGGAGTAGAGATATATTGAGGAAAATTGACTTTTCAAGCTAATAAAAAGTGAAGCAAAGGGGAAGGGGTCAAGCACGCTTAAGAAGGCGGCATAGCTAAGTTCGAAGGCAGGCGAAAATAAAGACAGAGACAAACTCTGTCAACGCCATGCCCAAATTGGCTTAAAAGTTGATTTAATTGATTATAGTATTACCTCGATGTTTGGTTAAACATAATATAAGGAGGAAGAGTATGAAAGTAGTTGGTATTTGCCAAATTTAAATTAAAAATGTCAACTATGATTATTGGAAACAAATCGTGCTCAATGCCCAGCAATGATACGGTTGGTAACTGATAATGAAATTTAGTCCTCGGGTTTTTTTTTATTTTAAATTTGATATTATTAGAAAGTTAATTTATTTTTATGTTAAAAATATCGTAAATATATTAAAATAAATATAAATTTAATGTCAATAGAAATAAATATATGATAATAAATATAAACACATGAAATGATAAGAAAAAATTTAATATCAATAAATATAAAATAGATTAATCTTACGTGTAATTATATAATTATATCTATTAATATTAATTTTAGATTTATTTTCATGTGTTATAATACTTCTACCATGAAAATAAAAGTAAAATCAATATTATTTTAGAAGTTACTTAATATTGACAATTTGTTACAACAATATGGAATTGATTTTATGGATTACCCCTTTCTTTTTCTTTTTTAACAACAAAGTTTAATATTATTAGAAAAAGTTGCCACAAGCAATAAACAAGAGATCACATATGCTCATTACAAGAGAAAATATCATACTCTAAGTTGGCTAAAACCCAAATGATTAAAAATCATGATACAAAGTTCTGCTCTGTCCTTAAATTTGGTGGCAAGTGGTAATGGAAACCCAACAAAAGCAATTAGGGACCAACCTTATTGGTAGGAATAAACAATCACTACTTAGATATGGAAGAAAACGTGCAAAATGTCATCCTAGTGATGAATCAGAGTCACGTTGTACTCCAAAATGGTAACTTCGCTCGTCAAATTTTGGGAGTAAGTTCTATGATCTATAAACCCTTTTGCCATCCTGAACTTTCCTCTCCCTCCTACCACCGCAAGCTCACGCTCCGGCTGTGTGATTGGATTCCTCGAGAATACGCTGAAAGAGCTACCATTGAATTCACCCTGAGTAAACCCAAAATCAAAATACAATGTCAGAGATAATTCGTCTCGGCCAGTCGACGCCGAGACGCCTCGAGCATTTCCAATGACCTCTGATGTTAGTTCAGGACCAACGGTGAGTGGACAATCTATGACAAATACGGTGCCAAAGGGCGACAGTGTATCATTGAAGGCTGTTGTCATGTTTGGACGGGCGACCACCACGGTGAAAGGGTCTTGACCGCTTAAAATGTCCTGTAAAAAGAAGTGGAGATGGGTTACTTTTTGTGGCGTGGGAACATATGGCACGCTCTGGGAGTAATACCCTCGGCAACACGTTGGTGCCATGGCCGCGCAGAGGACCAGAATCCAAGCCAATATCAAACTTCTGTCCATTGGTTTTCCCTCAGTAGTCAGAAATAACGGGATTGTGCTTTGGGTTTCCTAGTTCATCAATAGTTTATATAGATATTGTAAACTGGCCAATGTGGCGGTTGACTTCTCTAGTCGAATACGGCGGCTCGACTTATCTAATAGCTGATTAGTAGCCAATGCGGCGGCTTGAATTTCATGCGCCAACTTAAAATTAACTTTATGCAACCAGCATGAAGCATCAGAAGATTATAGCGTAGCGGTGGGTATTTTTCAATTTAAACTAAAGAAGTCATCTGTGATTATTGAAAACAAATCGTGTTTAATGTTAAGCAAATATACGGTTGGCGACTGGTATTGGGAATAAGTCAGGTTGCCTGGTAAAGACAATTGCACAGGGAATAAACATGTTCCAGATTCCTAATTGTCATATGTTTTGGGAATGAAAAATGCTAAGGAAAAGTGGACTTTGGATTACCCTTTCTTTAGTTCTTGATTCTTTCTCTCAAGTTGGTCTATCATTATTTTATCCTCCAAGAATTCTTCTCTTAACAACTCGGAACACTCCTTGTGCTTGTTTGCAAAGTAGAAATGATATAGTCCGAAAGGCATTTTTGATTCCCTTAATGTGGATTTTAATTACGAAATATTTTGACAGGATGTTCATATTTTAATTTTAGTCGAATTAATCAATAAAATCGATTTCATTTTGTCAATTGATTGCATCAAAATAATTTCGACTGATTAATGAAAATGATTTTAAAAGAATTTTAAATTTTGATTAATTATTTAAATTGAATTAATTGAAATTTTAACAAAAAAATAAAAATTCAAAAACAAAACTAAAAGTTTATGGATATGTTTTTAGTGTTTGAAGTTCGGATGGTTTTAGTTTAATTAAAGTTTTTAACTTAATACTCTTACATTTGAATATTTTATTAGATGTTTTTATTTACTTCATTTTAAATATGAAAAATTAAAAATTTAAAATAGAATAATTATTTTATATATTGTTAATGAAATTTTTTAAAATGCATAAAATAATTATTCTTTAGAATAAAATATAAATTAAATGTATTTTTTAATTGGTTAATTAAAAAATTAATCAAATTGAATTTGATCAGTTGAATTTTTAAAATGCATCAATTTGATTTGGATAATAAAAATAAAATAAAATAATTTGATTAATTTAATTTTAATTAATTTGATTCAAAATTAATCAAATTAACCCAAAGAGCCCCTCTAATCCCAAGGTTTCCCCTGTTTATAAAAGATTATAGTACTACATTGATGTTTGGTTAAATATAATATGAGAACATTATCATAGTCTTATGTATTGCCAAATTTAAACTACAAAAAATTAAACTATGATTATTGGAATGGAAACAAATCATTAATGAGAGATTCTTTCAGACGTTACAACTTTTAAGAAAAGTTATAAGTGAGAAATTAAGCTTGAGGTTGTAGCATATGCCTTGGCTAATGCCATTTAGTCCAGTTTGCCGGCTAGCCTTTGCATTTGGGCTTTTGACTTTTAATGGTCTTGCGGGCCATAACATGATTCTTTCTCTCAAATTGGTTTATCTTTAATCTATTCCTATCTTAGCTTTTGCTTGTGGATGTTGGACTGTTTGCACGCCAACTTATTTGACAGATCAATCCTCAATAATTCTTGGAATCTAACTAAGCCAGGATGGATTATACTCACCACCTAAGGTGAGTTAAGTTAGGTTAGAGATGAAAGTGATATAGTGATATTCGTAAATTATTCGAATTTGACTCGAATAAAATTTGAATTCGGCTTGATTTTAGTCAAGTCGAGCTCAAACTCGAGCTACTCGAGTTATTGAGCGAGTCGAATTCGAGCACTTAGATACCCGATTTGAATAGCTCGCGAGTCTATCGAGTATCGAATTTTTATATATTTTAATAATATATATTATTATATAATAATATTTATATAATGAGTGCAAGAGCGAGTTCGAGTTTGAGTAAAAAATCGAACTTATATAATCGAAACTAATCGAGTGAGCTCGAGTAGCTCGAACTCTATCTCGAGTCGAGTTCAAGTTTAAAAAATAAAGTTCGACCGAACTCGAGTCGAGTATCGAGCATCAAGTTTTCAAGTCGAGCTCGAATTCGAACACCTTACTGTATCGACTTGATTTAATTCGATTATACCCCTTAAGCCAAATTCAGTTAGTAGTGGAGGACATTGCATAGATGAATGAGATCATTTAAAATTGGGATTCCACATGACAAGATATCAGTTAAATTTGCTGCTACCATAAAACCCAGATTATACTGTTGGGCTCAGTTTGGGATGGTGATTGCCGTCAGTGCAGCGTGGGGAGGGAATGGGACAAAATAGGGTGAAATTACTCTTTTACTTTATAATTTTTTTTATTATTTTATTGAAAAATATATTTTTAATCTCTTGTTATCATGTAACTTTTACACAATGATCGGAATCCTGTTGGCCACTGCTATAAGTAGGCCAATAGAGCAACAAACTGCTAAGACAGCAAGCTTATTTTGTTTTTCTTCATCTTAGTGATGAATCACTGTCACATTATACTCAACAATGGCATCACCATTGGTTACATTAAGAAAGTAAGTCTTAAGTTGTGCAACCCCTTTAGCCATCCTGAATTTTCCCCTTCCTCCAACCACAGCAAGCTCGCGTTCGGTCTCTGTAATCGGATTCCTTGAAAACACGCTGATGGAGCTTCCATTGAACTCGCCCTTGGTGAAGCCAAAATCAAAGAAAGCCGTCAGGGTCGGTATATCTTTGCCGGTTGACACCCAGAGCCCTTGAGCATTCCCGATAACCTCCGATGTCAGCTCAGGACCTACAGTGAGGGGATCATCGATAGCAAAGACGCTGCTGAATGGCGCTTGTGAGTTGTCGAGGCCGGTGATGTTGGCTCGGGCTACCAAAACAGCAGAAGGGTTTTTCCCACTGAGAGTGTCGTGGAAAAAGAAGTGGAGATTGGTTACTTTCTCCACCATGGGAGCACATGATACGGTTTCGGAGTAGTATTGGCTATACACGGGAGAGGTAGCCATGGTGAAGACCAAAATCCAAGCGATTATCGAGTCTCTTTTCATATTCGAAGGTTTCAGTGCTCTGATTGAACGTAAGAACTTAGGAGATATGGCAACTTGGCTAGTTTTTATGGATTATTATTGCTTAAAGGCTATTTTTAGAAGGTGATCTGTCCCATAAAAATTACTATATTTTTCAATTATATAGTAAGAAACTGGATCTGATTCAATCAAACCAGTTTTGAATTATAGGCAATCGGAAATAAATGGTTGGATTATATGTTGGATTTCCTTACTTGACGAATTGCAATTGGGGCAGCATATAATATTCCGAAGTCAGCTTAAAAAAAAAAATTAAAATTTTGATTTATTGAATTTATTTATGGGAACAAAATATTATGATGATTATTTATGGTAGATTTGATATAATTATAAATAAGAACAAAAAAATATATTATTTATGTGGCTAATTTGGCACAAACAAAAAAATGAAAAAAAAATTCTCCTTAAGATCTAAGATCCAAGAGATCGATCGGATCAAACTATTATTATTATGTATTAACTAATAATTTTTTTATTTTTCATATTTTAATCTTTATATTGTAATACCAAATAGATAAAAGAACGAAAATGAATTATATAAAATAATTAATTCACATCAATATTAAAATCTTTCATCTAAATTATGTCAAAAAATAATATTATTAAAATATTAATTATTTATTATCATAATAATTAATGAACATATAAAAATAAATATTTACTATTTAGTTATTACATATGATGCGTAATAAATAGTTGATTTTAATAATTATGTGACATGATTTGATTGAAAAAATTACTTGGGTTTGGTAACATCTTTTCTCTTAAGAAAAAATATTGGGTTTCATCCTTACCTTTCACATTAATCTTTCCTTTCTAGTTCTTTATTGTTAAATGATGGCAGAATTCAATACACAATTCAACTTCACTAGCAATTGCATTGATACATGTTTTGAAGATTGCGAAGTGGAGAAGTAATCACATCCAATAGTATTGTCTGCAGTTGGAAAGTCCAATTTTATTCTCAGAAAACAGTAAAAAAAAAAAAAAAAAAAAAAACACAAAAACAAAAACCTCTTCATAGATTCATAACACTGCTGGACACGATGAATGATCAGAAAATGGCATACCCTTACACGAATAGTAATTACTTAGGAAGAAGCAGAAACTAGAGCTGCAAGCGCTTAGTCATGCTGCTTATTTATTCATAATAAGGTAGCAAAAGCAATCAAGCGGCCGGATTCTTATTCACTACGATTGTGTACAAGCCATTCTCATCTTTGGGATAAAGAGCGACACTGGCATTCCCGTCGCGTCACAGAATTATAGAAAGAAATACAAGATGAATCTCTAAAGATCACTTGCAAGGGGATAATTTGCAGGTGACTCTGCCATAGCCAGAATTAGCCCTTATGAATCGTAAAGCAGTAAGCAGAACGCCTCTGGTGGAACCCATCAGGGCCCAATTCATGTGTGTGACAACACCAATTGAATTGTAAGGGAATTGAAGGGTGTTGTAGGAGTTGAGAAGGGCAGTTGTAGCTTCCCTGAGGAGAGTTTTATAGGGATCTCCTCTCCCTTGAAGGCCCTCCCACAGGGTCATATCAGTCCCATATCTCCTAGCAGCAAGTGGCCCGAAAATAAGAGCAACCTTCGACTCAGGGTTCAGCACCCTCCAGTGGCATTTGTACTCCGGCATTGTCCAGTACCTGAAAAAGTCGAAAGCCACAACGAAATCATTGATTACTTCTGTTCTGAGTTTCTTCCAGCCAACAAACAGCTAAGTACAGTTCTAGACGATATTGTTTTGTGCATTAAAGTTCCCTGTTAATTGTGAAACTCTAGTAGTATGATAAAAGTTCACAAGTATGATCTGTCAGCTTTTGGGGTTCTAGGATGCAGCTCTATTCACAACTTTAAAGTTTTCTACTCACAGGGATTCACCGAAAAGTGCAAATGGGGATGCTATCATGATATGTGAAGCTTGCATGTGTATGTTAGAGCTTAGCTGCATGGAGTCTACGTTTTCCCCGAGCCTGATGCACATGTAGATTCACATATGCATTACCTCCATGTCTGCTGTGTGCTCTTTGGCTTTAGTGATATCTAAAGGTAAATCCAGTGCACAAATCTCTTACATTGTGAGATCTAGAGAATATCATATGTACATAGTTTTCTTTTTGCAATAATAGAGAGACTGTTTCAATGACCGTGACCTGAAGATCACAAAAGAACAACCTTTATTATAACACCAAAGCTAATCCTACCGCCCTAGTGATATCTAAGTGTGGTATTTCCTGATGATTCCTTTCTTGACCCTATTGGCTGAGATCAGGTCCACCATCTTTTCCTGTTGAAATTAAGTCCTAAGACATCAAATTTAAATAGGCTATAGGTTTCATGCCTAACAAGGGGATTTTCTTTTACAGTTTAGTTTTGCACCATTGAGCCAAAATGAGTCATGGCTGATGCCCCCTTGATGTTAAAGATCTCAAAGGTGAACTTACTGATATGAACAAGCCGATGCTTCTGAGAAGGGCAATGGTGGCATTGGAGGCAATGGCGGCAGCGGAGGCAATGGGGGCAGCCGGAAATGTGGAGGAGACCCCGTAGGCGCTGTTGGTCCAGAGGGCCTTGTAGGTGTTATTACAGGTGCAGGCACAGGATTAGCTGACCTTGGGCAGAATGACATGGGTTGGGAAGGCTCAGAAAGCAAAGAATCCACACCAAAAAACTCCATGCCAAACATCCTGAACATAAGTCTCAGCTGTTGGGCAGGGCCAGCAGTTGCAAGACAATCATTTGACCCTTGTCCACTGCCTGAAACCTGGGCATGACAGTTACTCAAGTCTGGCGTGCCATCAAACCTCATGACATAGTTTCCAAAAATATTTGTGGTCTCTTCCCTTGACAATGTCGCTTGTCCATTACCATCAGCACAGGTGATTGTGACCTCAATTCCTGCAAGAAGTGATCAATACGTGACTCTGCAGACCATTTGCTTCTATGGTGTCGAACATCATACTTGGACGAGAAAACACTTAATTTCAAACAGTGTTTTAAAGATTACATATGTAAAATCAAAATCTAGAATAGATCGGAATTTAAGTGCTCAGAACATTTCGATCTGTTGCTAACATCAACGCTTCCTTGCCAAAGAACCCAGCCATTGGCCTGGTTGATGGATAATTTATACTTCAAAGGTAAAAGCGTCTTTAAACACTAATGCCTCAATGGAATGCTAGGAAGAAAGAAAATTAGTTGTAATTAACAATGTAGATAGCTACAACAACAGGGGATTGATCTTACCAGAAAGGGGATAATCAAAGAGGGATCTTTGGCCATCTTTGCATTGGTCACAGAAGACCATACCAGAAACCACTGCAGCTGCCTGCGTCCCATCTATGGCTGCTGCAACAATGAGCAAAGCTGTGAAAAGGAGCTTGTGTGCCAAATCCATGAAACTTGGAGAATACAGAAGAAACGAGAAAGCAGGTAGATCATAAATGAGGAGGATAGATTTCATCAACACTACTGGATTGTGCACCACCACTGGCGAGGGGAAGTAAATAAAGAGCAGTGGTGTCATCCTTTTCAACCCTCAACTGCCTACATTAATGAGGTTCGGAAATTTTTGTTTGAACTCAGAGGAACATACATAGCAGCAGCAGGAAGGACAACACATTTAAGATACTCAGACAACAGGCAAGCCAGCGAATAGATGCAACTGTTGCAAAGCTAATCAAATTGCTCTTACACACAGGTATTAGAAGACAATAAATGTTTTAAAGTTAAAACCATGGCTTCAACAAGGAAGATCTGAAGTTTACAGGTGACAGTGGACCCCAGGGTCCTACAAATTTATTTCAAAACATTGATGAATGGAACGGAACTTCTAACATTCCGGAAGTCATTTCGTCTGAGATACGGTGTGAAAGACGAATCTACCAACCCAAAACAAACCATTCTCTGCATGGTGATGCCATCCACAGCATTAGTTATTACCAGCATGGTGGGCATGGCTATGCATTTTATAATGGAAAACAATATTAATTTAGCGTAATAAATATGGGATTCTCCTTACAGAAGTCCTTTCATCCCACAGATGCAAACAATTGGGTGGTCTGTGGAGCCGTAATACGTTGAGGCTTGCGCTACTGGCGGTGTAGGAAGTAGTTGGCCGTCAAAGCAGAGAGGAGCATTGATGAAGGGGGCATGAGCAGATTCATGTGAAAAGCCACGATTCGAACTTACAATAACTCATGCAATCATTTCTCTTTTCAACTGAATAACACGTGTCCTGAGTTATGCAGTATTTTTCATTTTTAAAAATTGCTGGACGACTTGCATACATCCTTATCCCCGCGTGGTGCGGACCTGGTTGCTGATTGATGTCTAAATCACTGACCAGAAAGAAAAGTATATGATTTGATTAGAAGAATGCCTCTCACAAGTCTGGCGCCAAGGGTGTGAAAGACGAAGGTGACAACGAGGCATGCCGTTATCATCATTTTGGATCGAGGCCACCTCATATTAACTTCAAGAAAAGCGACAAACCCCATTGGCTTCTTTTAGGTCTGTGACAATGGCAAGCCAATTTGCCTTCAATCATGCTTCCTAGTTCTCTCGAGTACGACGTGCAAATCTAGATGTCCTTAAAAGTAGAGCATCTGCAATAAAGTTACCAGTAAAGCTCTAATCTACAACCACCACTGAAAACAACTCGGGCAAATTTTAAGACATCTCAGCAAGTTCTTCAATGCCTACTTAAAAAAGGGAAAATCAAAAAAGTTGTCATGCCGGACTATCTATAACTGACCTCAGACAATCCCTTATAGAATTACCATTTACTGGTTGGAGGACTTTTTACTCATAACAAGCTTATTGAAGTTGTTTCTTCAGTACATAAGCCTGAAGTTCCCTGTCTTTAGAAGTCACTATACTTGGAATAAGTAGTGTTCCATAAACTTGCCAAAATATTAGGGTTCCAGAAGACTATAAGCTCAAATTTAGACTTCTAAACGTTGGGAGATCTTTCTATCAAGAAATCTTTCACACAAACCTGGATGCAGTCCACGAGCAAAACATCCCATTGTCGGATCATAAAATTCAATGTCAACACAGACTAGCATGCACAATGGATAATAAAATTCAATGTTAACAAAGGCTAGCATGCACACGCATGCACACTACTCATCAGAATTAGAAATATCATTCGGTATTCAATGACCAGTGTCTAAGAACAAACATTTAATAAAGAAAAAAAAAAACACACTACGAATCAGAATTAGAAATATCATTTGGTATTCAATGACCAGTGTCTAAGAGCAAAGAATTAATAAAGAACAAAAAGACATTGATTTATTGGGTCACCAATTCAAACAATTATATTGTAACTCACACTCATAATATATAAAAGAAAGCTTAACAATAACAAATAATAACTCTAATAACATGGGCAACTATGACGCGACACTCCTCCAAACAAGACACCTTTGACCAAGCCAATGTAACTAATTCAAGGCCTACCAAAATTTTTTAAATACTGTTTTGACAGCAATAACAGTCCAGACAGAAGACAAAAAAGTCTCATCAACTCAACATATTAGACATCAGAAAAGTTCAAAAAAAGTTTTTCTTCTCCCTTTGTGTGGACTTCAGCTTTGAATTTGTCAGCCTCTAACTTCAATTCTCTGCAACATGGCCATTCTCCATTTTCTCATCGCTGGAATCCAGAAAAAAAAAAAAGATCAGAGTTAGCATGTCATGTTGTTCTGACACACAATTAACAGACAGTTTTCCACAGAATTGAACTCAAACTCGTGCATAATTCAAAAGAGGTACCTAACAGGCAAGGGGTTCCCTTAGGAAAAGATAGTGTGTGTGTGTGTTTGTATGCGTGTTTTTTCAGACGGTTGAAACTTGAAGCCAACCATTGCCTTATTAATTACTATGACTTATGATCACAGAGATGTTAACTAGCAAGAAGTTCTCACACTTTGTTTGATTTATGATCATAAAATGTGTCCATGTTTCTTTCACTTTGTTAATTTCACTAGAAAGGAATCACTTCATAACCATGCTTTAGATTTATCATTAATGTCAATACTCGTATAGGAAAAAAATGCAAGGTTACTTGTCCTTCTAGCTAGTTAAAGTCAATTTCATTTCCCGGAATCCCTAGCCTAAAAGAAATAAAGTTCAAATACTGCTACATACATAGGAAAAAACTGTCCTAGCGCAATTGTGACAGAAAAAATTCAATTATGTTACTTACTTTTATTCTGTTTCTTAAGATCAAAATGAGTTTCAAATAATAGGACCATGAAAGAACCCAACATAGCAAGTAAAACGCATTAAGCTTTATGAGAGAGAACAAAATGCCCCAGAAATATATAAACAGTTAATATAAGAAACGAACAAGCTTCATACTGAAGAAACATGCTTCTAAACAATCAGTCGAAAATATTGAAAATATATATATAGCAATATCCTAAAATTAACCAAGCAATCAAATTTCAGTTAATTGAACAAACCTTTGAGGTTCATTCGCATCAGCAGCAACCTCAACAGACTCACTCTTCCTCCAGCTACTTTCAACCGGGGCACGCCCATTCCTGAAACTTACCTTTCCTTCTCTCTCTTTCTCTGTAACCGCAACTGTCTCTTTAATCTTCATAGCTTCCAGCTTCTCATCAATCTCCTTCCAATCTTTCCCCTTTTCTTTCAACACTTCCTCTCTCGGCCTTGCCTCACCAAAAGGATTTGCACCTTTGGGCTTGGCCACAGCCACATCTTTACCCTCCTCGGTCACAGGAACCGTGCGCGGCTGAAGCACAAGCTTTGGCCTCACCCCACCACTACCAGAAGCGCTGCCAGTATCCTCCTTTTTCTTTCCCCAGTTATCCAAATCCCTCGGCGAATCCCTCGATTGAAGAGAATCAAAACTGCTTCTTCTCTCAAAACCCGCACCGAACCTCCTTGGCTGTGCCTCATTCGCGCTTTTATTACTCTTACTAGCTGCCCAGTTATCTACTTCATCGGCTTTCGATTGCGAATCAAAAAATCCTCCTCCTCCACCTCTTTCTCTCCTCTCAATTACACCCCCATATCCATTCCAGGTGGGAGTCACTTTCTTAACCGACGCCCAATTATCAATCTCATCAGCGCGTGAGGGAGCAATTTCCCTATTGGAATCTCTGTTCGAAACCCTAGAAGATCCCCATCTACTATTACTCGACGAATCATCGCCGTTGGAATTGTATCTGTTCGAACCGTAGGATTTAAAACCGCCACCGAGACGGTTACGATCGAGCTCCTCAGGCGAACGCTCGCGAGGGCCAGTGGGGAGCACGAGGAGATCCTCGTGAGTGAGGCGGGTTGGCTCAGTCGGCTTAGCAGAGCCGTAGGTAGTAAATTCAGCGAGAGATAGGGTTTGGCCCTTCTTTTTCTTGGTCTTGGTGGCTGCGGCGGCGGCTAAAGAAGGAAAATCAGCGAGCTTTTCGGTGGAAGAATCGACAGGGCTTTGCTGTTCTAGTTGTTCTTGCTGGAGTTCTGCTTCATGCTCCTCGGAGTCGAGAGCCCAAGCGCCGGGTTTGCCCCAAGGAGACGAAACAGTTGCCGCCATGGTTGTATCTTTTCTCTTTCTGTGGGTACGTTAGCTTGCGGTATTGGTTTTGGTTGTGAACGTTTGCGTTAGCCAAAAGGAGGGAGGAAGGGTTTTTATACGGGGAGATAATGGGGTTAGATCGGACGGTGGAGGAAATGTATAAGATGAAGTTGGAATGTTGGGATTTTGGATTCTTAGAAGTTATTAATCACTTAATTGTTTCCTATGTTGCTTTAAATTTTGTCTTTTGATGGGAATTTGAAATCTATGGTTAACCATATTATTATTCTTTTTTTAAGATAGAAAATTTGTCCTAATATAAAAATATATTATCTTATATGCGGTTGAAATTCTATTTTGATAAGGTTTATTTTTATTTTTGGAATAACTTTAATTATTTTCTTTTTTTAACATTATTTTCTGTTTTTGCCCTTTTCTTATTTTCATTTTTTTTTATAAAATAAATATAATTTTTCAACTTTTAACTTTATCATAAAAGTCTTTCATATGAAACAAAATAATAAATTAAAATGTTATAGAATCTCAACTTTTTATTTTAATGAGAATCAACAAATTTAACTCCGCATTGTTCACAAATTTTAGGGCCCTCCTTTTCATTTCCAATTACTTGATAATTTTCACAAGCGCAAATTCCACTTTTTATAGGTTCAAAAATTCTTTCACAAAATAATCCATCCTTTTTCGATTTATTGGTTTTGTAATGAAAAGTATTGGGTTTTGTCACCTCTCCAACGGTTTTTCAGTTAGGTAAGATTTTATTGACCAAAGCACCTATTTGTTGGAAAGAAACTGATCCAATTCAGAGTTGTTGATGTTTATATTAATCGATCATAGAAGAAAAATTCTGATTCATTCCGATTAAGCTTCCTTCCTATTAATCATATGACAAATTTAAGTTTAATTGTGTTATTTTAAAAAATTAAAAATTATTACAACTCAAAAAATTAGTATAATAGTGTAACACCCCATCAAAATTTTGAGACAAAGAGCTATAGTCAAAGATCTAATACATCAAGTCAAATTTATTTGAGCGCAATCTTGCAACACAAAAGAAAATTATTTTTAAAATTTTATTTCTATTAAATGATTAAAAATACAGTTAACTATCGAGCCTTCATATTTTTGACTTTTCAAAACCTATATTAGATAGTAAATAATAGTATGAATTATTAATGTAAATTTTAAATTTAATAATTTAAAACACGATGAAAAATTTAAAAAATTACATAAATTAAAAATTTAACTAATTTATATATAAATTCAATAAAAATTAAAAATTTAATTTAATATTTAACGTATCAACACAAATTATGATATAATAATTTTTATATTTTATACTATTTGATAGATATCAAAGAAACATGACACAAGCCGACTAAATTTGGTACACTCAAGTATTTAGTTTAATTGTCTTGAGTCTTTTAAATAATACAAATATTTTTCAAGAAAATGGGGATAAAATTCAAACAATTTTATTCATATCTCCAAATATTTCCTTTTTAAAAAAAATAATTTTCAGAAAAACAAAAGGGACTTTCCATATGCCACGTCGCCCTATAATTAAATTATTTGTTGACACATATTTAAGAAGAACGTACCAGATTAAAAAATATATATATAATTAAAAAGCCCAAAGTTATAATGGCTTACACGGTAAGAACTCTTAATCTTATACGCCTAAACTAAACAGATTTTATTCTAATCGTAGCCAATTAGATTAAGCAACCAAGGATAAGGAGACATCGGATACGGCTACTTTTCCCAAAGGGCTTAAGATACTGAGTATTGAATTTTCCTTTCTATACCTTTTGCTGTCCTCGTAGAAGGGGACACCCCCTTCTCGGCCTGGCCGATGCCTCTCTTTTTAAAAAGCGGCTGCTTACTTCTAAAGCTGATTCCTGGAATGCAAAGGTTCGGAACGTTATGAACAGATAATCAAAGGCTTTGTTAGAATCGAACGCGACAAATATTTTCTGTATGCCAGGAAAACTAGAAAACATAAAAGAATTTGACACATTCTTCACAGAACAAATGAAAAAGAATCAACAAAATCAGAATGTTTACAACCTCTCAACCTTGGCAAAAAGTGAGAACTGTACGAATGAAATGGACTATCAAAGGGAATGAAGATCACCACTGCTAAATGAGAATTGATGCTGCACTAAACTCCTCATTCAATTTCAGTGATGCAAGCAAGAATTCAGGGCGCATTAACTGATTCAGACTGGTGTCTCGATTGTGAGTGGAAAGGAAAGGTATCATGAAAACTACCTTTCTGGCTTTTGTTGACACCACCCAAGTTTTTTGTCTGGAGAACAAACCAACTCTTGCTTTCCACATGTAGTGTCCAGGTCAATGTTGGTGAAATAGGGGGAGATCAGGACACTAGAAGGAAAACATTCATGGCTCATAATACTCTGAACTTCGTAAAGTGATTAAATGTTCATCCTCGGGACTCTTTATGGAATCGCTGCTAACATACCATGTTACAGTTCCTGCAATGTAAAAGCTCTATCATAAGCTCAACTGAAAAGTCTTAACATGCCAACAATACATGACTATTTGCTCGAGTAATAGAGGAAGCATTTTCAAACAGGTTACCATCATTTTAGACTTGTACAATTCAATGGAAACTCCCTGACTAGTTCATATATCACAAAAACTTTCAACAAGTATAGTTATTATGCAGATACTAGGGAGTGAATTCAGTTTACTCATCCAAGGAAACAATACATAGGTGAATGGCAAGGATGGCTCATCTCATCCATAACATCATTGTGGTCAATAAAGCACCCCAAAAAGATAAGTTCCACAGATTCATTAAAGACCCTCCCCCCTTCCCCTCCTCCTCCCAAATCTCCCTTTTCCAACAGAAGTAGCCGCAGCCTCCATAGAGTATAACCACTAAACTATCCAAAAAGGCACATCTTTTAAAAAGACAGTCCAACATGATGCTAAGAAAATGGGTTTCCGGTATATTACTTTGCATGACCTCATATATCATACATATTAATATATCAGTCTTTTTTCCATTTTAGGGCAAGCCTTGAGCAGACTTTGGGACGAAATCAGATCACCAATGATGATAATGTCAAGCAAAATTACTAGTAGTAAAATGATTGTTTACCAGGATATTCATTTTTTGCAGATCCCACTTTCAAGTTTAAACAAGAAAAATGAGCAGAAAGAGGGCAACTCATGAAATTTATAGTTTTGAGTTTCAGCCTCTCCCATTTGTATTTAACTGCCGGGGCGAAAGGATAAGTTACACATACCTACTGGAGGAGGTGGTTCCTGTTCTCTTGTTGCATGAAGTATGATTGTTCCAGAGAGTATAGTGATGAATCCACATATCTCAGAAGCAATACTGCTCACATTTTGGTCTGCCCAGTCCTGTAAAAAGAACAAGATAACAACAGTGCTGTTCAGTTCCCATTGCTGTGAATAATTAGGCATCACAACAAAATTCAAGAGGGAACAATTACATAACTTTTACCTTAAACATGATTACACTAGCAATAATGGTCAAAGTTGTAAACATCACATAATAAATCGGAGAAACAATCGCAGCATTGAATGTATCCAAGGCCTACAACAAAGACAAATATACATAAGTCAAACTCAAACACAAACACCAACCAGCCATTCTATTTGAAGGATATATGCCTTAAAAAACAGAAGGCTCAAAGTCATAGATTTACTCTTGCATACTACAAGGATAGTTTCCATGTTCAAGATATCAACAGTTTCACTGGGTAATACGGAAAAATTAAATGCAGAATTTGTTCAATGCAGGATACTTCGGAAGCAGCTATATTTTGCATGTAAATTTTTTAGCACAAATACTTAAAAATTGTAAGTAGTTCTAGGATCTAGAATCGGAGATTTTCATCTATATGTTCAATTATGAATTCAACTGATTAAGTTGCTGGGCCTAATGTGCAATAATTAATGTATCATATGACAAAAGTATGCCAGAAGCATAGTAAAGAGAAATTTTTCAGTACATGATTGGTCATTCTCAGAAATGAAGTTAAAAAGGAAGATCAAATTTTATAGGAACAACCAACCACCAAGGCACAGAATCAATAATACTAACCCTGTTGAGGTAATTTAATTGTGTAATGACACAGATTGCGGCAACTGTAAGAAAAAACCAAGTTTGAGGATAAGCTATCTGACTTATCCCATCCAATGTAAGCTTTATTGCAATTCCAATGGCTTTGATGCTTACAACCTGTGACAGCTCCAAAGAAAGGCTTTTACATATTGCATACAGCATAGTAACTACCATGGTGCTTTTCAGAATTGTCAATAAATTCGTGAGGAGATTTACATACCGTAAGAGAACCCATTAGAGAACATATTCCCAAATAAACCAATATATTTGTCTGCCCATAATGAGGTTCAAAATGCAAAACCAAAGCTAAAACTATTGAAAGTGTAGCTGCTACATAAATTAGAAAAGCTGCAGACAGAAACAAGTGAAAAGAAACAATAATTAATTACTCCTGATGAGTGCTGAATGACAAAGAATTACAAAAATAAAGAGAATGTTCAAACCTGGTTGTGTTGCTAGAGTCCAAATTTCTTGTACAGAACTTGGAGTATGCTCTTGTGGTGCATGAATTACAATCACCAGTGAACCTACAATGCAGGACACACATCCTACAATCCCCATTTTCTGAATTCGTTCCTTCAACATAAAGTGTGCCAGACAAGCACTGTTCAAATTTATCAAGCACGTCAGTTACTGAAAATGGATAAGCAAATAATTTCTAATTAAATCTAGGTTACCACAAACAAAAGAAGTTTACCTCACAATTATACTTAGCGCACCAAGTGGGGTAACTAGAACAGCAGGAGCATAAACATAAGCCACAAAATTTGCAACCTCTCCAATAATCACTATTTGTAGAAAAAAAATCCATTAAGATGCATGGAACATGATTCCGTGCTTGTATATTTCGTGAATGAAAATTCTTGCTGTGAGTAAAATTAATATACTTACTTGTTATCAAGCCCGCCCACCAAAGCGGCTCTAGTAAGTAGGTATAACCTCCAACTCCTACATTTAAAAAAAAAAAGAAAAAAAGTCAATTACATTGATAACAATATCCCGTTTACATTGCACAATCTCAATAGCTATCTGTTGATCGAGAAAATGCAGTATTTTTTTTTTTTTTTTGACAATGCAGTACTTAAGAATGAAAAACACATTAAATCTTAGGACTTTTGAAAAGTTCACACTATCAAATAGTAATTCTGTTAGTGTTACCAAATTAATTCCTGAAATTTCGAAAAATTCTTTACTATTAACGAACCAATCAAGAAATCAAAGAAAGCAAATAGTATGAACTGATTCGAAGTTTCCCAAGCTGTTTCCTATATTTCCTTCTAAATTGAACGTTTAAATCTGAAAACGAATGTCACAAATTCAACAGTAAGCTCCTAATTAAACACATTGAAGATTCAACAGCGAGTCAAAATTGGCAGCCACAGTTGCGAATAAAATCAAGGATTAAAAATAAGAAAAAATAATAAAACAAAAAAGCAGACCTGCGCGAGTACCCGAAGCACCAGCACGCTTGAGTCCTTTCTTCTTCAGAATAAAACTTGAGCCGATAAACGCGCTGGACGCCACTGCTAATATCACTCCCTTCGAATTCTCCGACAATCCCATCTCTCTCTCTTTGATCACATCAACAAAGCTTCAATTATTTTGTTCTCCAATGATCAATAATGGAAGATGGGGAATCGAATTCCCGCCAAAAGAAGAGCTGGACTTGGAGAAACGACCAAAGCGAGATTAAGACTCTGAAACTGCAAATCCAGATTTACTAAAGCTGTGATTTTTCAGATAGACAAGTGAAAGCGAAACCAGAGGTTAAACAAGCAATCTTCAACTCTTTTTTTTTTTTTTTTTTTTTAAAGCTCCTTCTTGTGGCAGGAATCTTCCTGTTAAATAGATTAAATGATCCCCTGCTTCACACGGTTTTTACTAAATTACACTCGCCTTCATATATCGTTGATAGGGAGTACTACTTGATCGTAGCTTCAAAGTTGGATTAAAGACGAAGTTACAACATTACCCTTACAAGATGCGTACATTGTCGGCTGCTTGAGAAGGCGTATCAAAATCTGATTGGTAGAAAATGTAATTTTGGCAAAATAGATTTGAAATGGTGGTTGGTCTGTTTGACCAATTGCTGAATAACAGCAAAGGTACTGCCTGTCACCGTTACCTCTTGTCTTTTGTTATTAACATTTTATTTTAATTTTTACTTAAAAAAGGAAAAAAAACCAAACATTTTGCACTTTAACCAAAAAAATAAATAAGAGAACCTTTTAAAGGGTAAAGAAAAATTAATTAAAAATAGCAATCACTAAAGAAAGATCTTTTGATGAATACCGTATTTGTATTCAATTTCTTATAAAAAAACGTATAGAAAATAAAAATTAAATAGCTCTTTTTTTTTTTGCACTGGAAAGAATAAAAAATTATTTGACTATGAGATATAGTTGCTTGGGGCTTTGTAAGAGTGGATTTGAGTGAAGAACAGAGCAGAAGCAGAATATGATGATATATATATGGGGCAAGCAATTGGGTTATCCCAATCCAAAACCTACTTCAAGGGCCGCAAACACGATTTCAGTGTTGGGCTAAGCCCAAAACCAAAGAACCAAACTTAGGTCTTAGCTATGGGTCAGTAAGGATGTGATGGAACCAAACTTAGGCCTTAGCTAAACTTAAAAAGGAAGCAAAGAGGCTGTGACTTTGGTTTGGCCTTCAACATTTCAATGAAGTTATTAAAGAAAATTGGTAAAATCTCGTTATCATTATTAGAAGAGATTGTCAATTACCATATGTAGTGTAAAATTGGATTTAAAGCTTCGTTGAAAAGAGAAGCAAAGACAAGGGATTTGGCAGAAAACAGATTAGGGTTAAAGTTCATTACTACGCATGCTTCGTTGTTGTATTCTTTTGTGTCCATCCGCAAAGGCTAAATATAGTACCAAATAGCGATCGACACTTACGAACAAAAGGCTACACATTTCGCCACGTAGAGGAACCATTCGAGGATCGTCTTCTTCTTTCCATTACAGCTTCAAGATCTCCATGAAAATTCTGGACCACAGTTTCTTAAGATAATTATCAAATGCTTTTGGGAATGGGGGGGGGGGGGGGGGGGGGGCCTGAGGCCCTCAAGTCATTATCAGAAATTAAAAGATAAAATGGATATTTACAGCTGTCTTTTCTGGTTGTCCATATCCACCCCCTTGCAGTCCACCTAGAATAAATATCTTTTTCTTTTTCACAATTGACGTATTCCAAAACCTTGTTTTGTTCACAGTCGGTGACCAAGACTTTGGTTTCACCGTAACACCGTGACAAAGCTCCATGGCGGCGCGTGATGGCACTTACTGAACTGATATTGCAAACAATAGTTTGATAAGAAAACTATCTTATTTATGGTAGCTCATAGAGACTACAGCAAACCCAGTGATGATGAAAACAGCACAATAAAAAGATGCCTAAAGAACAGAGAAAATAAAAGCTCTAGACATGAGACATCATTCAACATTAACAACCCAGTTTTGTATTTTTTAAGAAAGCTGTCCGCAGTCAGCGATAACAACAGGCTTCGAGGTCCTTCCAGTGCCAGAGCCGACCTTCTCAATGGCTCTAACCACATCCAAGCCTTCAACAACTTGTCCAAAAACGACGTGCTTTCCGTCGAGCCACTCAGTCTTGGTGGTGCATATGAAGAACTGAGATCCGTTAGTTCCGGGTCCAGCATTTGCCATGGAGAGAATACCGGGTCCGGTGTGCTTCTTGACGAAGTTCTCATCGGCGAACTTGGATCCATAGATGGATTCACCTCCAGTACCGTTTCCGGCGGTGAAGTCGCCTCCTTGGCACATGAAACCAGGGATCACACGGTGGAAGGAAGAGCCTTTATAGTGGAGTGGTTTGCCGCTACGGCCGACACCTTTCTCGCCTGTGCAGAGGGCGCGGAAGTTCTCGGCAGTGCGGGGAGTGACATCAGCGAAAAGCTCCATCACAATCCGACCAACCGGTTGGCCACCGACCGACATGTCGAAGAAAACCTTGGGATTTGAAGCCATAGTCGCCGAATTTTTTTGAGTAACTTGGATTTGGGGATTTTTTTCGTTTTGATGAGTAGTTAGTTAGGGTTTCACGAGAGGGAGGGGTGTTTATATAGGGAGGAAATGGATCTGGACCGTTTAGAGAAGGACACGTGGGATGATCGTGACGGAGGACATAAACCAGGGTTGAGTTTAAGGTTTCACTAGAGTTAAGAAATTGGGATCCTGGGGGGGGGGGGTTTGGTGGCATATGCTTTTTGTCATCATTCGCAGTGTTTGTCTTCAATTTTAATTTTTCTGGGCCTTCGCAAGTCTGAGCACAGCCCAAAAAAGCTTTCCCTAATCCTCTCTCTCTCTCTCTCTCTCTCTCTCTGTTTATATTATTTTATTTTTTTTTCTAAGAAAACTGCATTCCTTTTACTTTTTCTTAAATTTTGGACGAAAATAATCAACTCTCTTCTGATATCTCCCCCTCCACCACCTAACCCAAACAAGAAACTCTTCATTTTGTTCCCTCATTGAAAATATGAGTTCTACTTTTAAAATATTAAAATTTTGTAAGCTTAAATTTCAAATTTCAATATTACATTTTATATTTTTCAGATAAAAAAATGAGTTTCAATTATTTAAAATAGACATGTAAATAAATATATAAAAAGCAGAATTGTCGCTTTGATGTGATACTGATTTACTAGAAATCTGTTCAGATCTGCGAATTTTATGCAAGGAAACATTTTTTATAACTGGGAGTAGCAGTTTTTAGAAATAACCGTTAACTTGCTATGGGGAGACAAAATAGATAAGGAACTGCAATTCTGCTATATTGATATTTAATTTTTCATTCACAGTCTAATCTAAATGTGGGGTCCATTTAATTGACTAATAGTATAGTACTAATTATTTATAAGCAGTTAAGCATCCACCAAACACAACGTATCAGATACGTCTGACTTTATCTTTTTATTTTTCTAAAATCTTTTTCTTTTTCGCTTATTTTCTTGCCTTTCATAAGTTATCACTAATTTCAAAGTTATAATTTTAGACTGAACGTGGAGAATTGCAGATGCCAATAGCGGACCCATCTTAAGCTGTTTAGCATTTCCTAGAAAGATGAAAATAGGACTCTATGAGGTATCTTAGCCTATAAAACCTACTTAATTCCCGGGCCATCTTCTGCTTTTCCTTTTGGTTTCTTTCTATCCTTTTTTTTTTCAACTAACTTTTTCTTTATACCGCATACAGTACAGACGCGGATAATCCACTTTTGCTTAAGTAATGTACGGTTGCATATAGTAAAATCTTCATCGCAGTTTCGCCATTACAGATTTATAAATAAGCTAATAATTTTTTATAAAACTAAATTTCCTAGATTAAAGAGAATTTTCGTTGAATGATCAAAGAGAGTTGCTATATGCAACTTTTTTTTCTTCTTAAAATCATAATAAAGAAAAAGAGAAATAGCCCATTGGAATAATCAGGATTCAGCCAAGGAAAAAGAAACACAATTAGCAAAAAATTGAGAAGAAAAAAAAAGATCACTTAAGATGACCGAGCATATTTGTCATAATCAAAGATAATTATCTCCTTGGAATCAAAAAAGAATGGTCAAGAAGAAATGACATCTATGTATAGAAAGAGATTTTTTGATACGTTCAATTAAGCATACAAAGACATACATGACATAACAGTAGAGCATTGGAAATATCTACACAGTTCTCAAATTCTCATTCTATACCTTACAAAGATCAGTTGCGTCCGCAAAAGAGTCACCTGTGATGTCTTGGTTTACAGCAGACCGGGATAGAGGAGAGGTATTATCTGATTGAGGGATTTCATTGATCCTTTGAGAAAAGCATGCCCCTCCGTAGCTGTAAACCAGAAAAAAAAAAAAAAAGATGGATAGTTCATCAATGATTACATAAACATTTCAGTTTCATAATTGTTAGGAAAACGGTGGGACCATTACCTTTCATCAATAATTTGACTTCCTTTGAGAAGTCCTCCACGCGCCCTAACACAGGTCTAATTCCACAAATCTGTAAGACACAAAGTTCCAAGTACAAGGCCATCTCCATTGATTGAAGCAGTAGCAGACAGACACGTTGGATCTCAGAACGAATCTGCTTCGATCTATTAGTCTCGCATAATTCTGCTACAATAGCGATTGCTTGGTCCTGTGTTCCAAAAGAACAAAAATATCCACCAACAGGCAATTCATACACAATTACATAAACAGAAACAGAAAAATTAAAGTCACATTGGTGACTTAATTTTCCTTGCTTCCAACTTCAATATAGATTGGGAGCCAGATAATTTTGCACACGAGTTGTGTGGATGAATGATACAATTGATACTTGATATCTCAGTATTGAAAGAGAATAGCCAAATATGAACAACAGAGACTATTATAGCACAATCATACCTGTATCCCATGTAAAATCTCGGGCATTGGAAGTTCCGGAAAATGGGCAAGATCAACATATCCCAACTCCTCTGCCCTTTTAGCAGCACCTTCAGCTTGTAAACAGAGAAATTTCAATAAAAGAAATGTAACCCTATATATCTGAACGGCAACTGAGTCTGAAAAGTATGTTTGAGAAACATGGTTGTCATTTTCAGTTGCTTGATCTTTGATCGCAAGAGCAGTTGCAGTTGATATGCCAGAGAATTTAGGCTTCGAGACACAGCCAAGGGGTGAAAGAGCAAACCAACCATTTCTGCTGTTTACAAATGAAGGTTTTTTGCAGCAATCAAGCTCATCCTTCAGGATAGGCGGGCATAAGAGAGGTGCAGTCCGGCTTGGAGCATCTCCAAGACGTTGATTTCCACGGCTAATGAAGGCTAAAAGATGAATACTCATCTCCCTTAATTGTGAATCTGTATCTTTCATTGCCTTAACCCATGAATTCCAATGTGTTGCCAGGGCACACATTAGAATGAGAGTTTGCTCAGTCACCATTAGAGAAGAAAGAGAAGTCCAAGTCCTTTGTGCACGTGGTCTTTTCTTGTCATGATCATCCGATGGAAAATCTGGTGCACTGAGAAATAAGGAAATTAGATGGGCTTTCTCTGAAAAGAAGTATGGTATCAAATTGCCAGTAACATCAATACAGGAAGTACTGTCTCCCAGAGAATGAACCATAGCCGAGACCACAGCTAAGCCAAGTCCCCAAATGAGTGGAGGCTTCTCAGTTTTGTCAGATAAAGTGGGGAGTTTTTTGCCAGAATTAATAACTGAAGAAACCTGACCGTCTGACATATCAGCAAATAGAACTTTGAGAGAGGAGAAAAAACCAGCATTAAGAAGCATTTCAGCACCTCCTCTTACACTTGCAATGGTCAAGAAGAACTTCAATAAAATCGGAACAGATCCAATAGAATTCTTATCTTGAAGTTTCAGAACAACATGTTGTAATTGAAGATGTTGATGTATGATAGGAAACCAAGTATCAGGTGTCAAAAAACTCTTTAAAGTCAAGTCCAAAGCAGTCATAGAGAGGGAACAACACTCAGCAATAGTAATACAGTCGCACAAGACGGGTAAAAGCCCGAGGCTGACATTAGAAATCTCCGCAAACCCTTCAACAGACTCTTTGTCTTTGACACCAGTTATATAGGAATCAAGCAAGCAAAACTCCATTGCTGATAGAATCAACATCATCAAAAGCTTCATTGGTTTATTCACCCCACTAACTATCGTTCTAAGGTCACTTAGCACTTTAAGACCAGTACCAGAAGTTTTTAAGACAAGAACAGAAACAGATACGGACAGGCTTTTCGACACAGATCTCATGAGATGAAGAAGTAAGTCTGCTTGTGCGGTGAGGAAATCAAGGACATCTCTGGAGACATCAGGGACTGAAGACAAAGGTTCTAAAGTGTCGAGGAAACTTTGGCATATACGATCCATGCATGAAAAAATCAGTTGATCAGGAATCTTCCCTCCAACCCCCGTCATTTTTTCCAGCGACTGCAACAACAGGTATATATGAATTAATATTCTAACAGGAGCTAGGGAAACAAGAAATAACAGTTAAAAGCTTTCCAAAATCAACAAATAAAAATTTTGAATGGTTTAACAACACACAAATTCTTCAGAAAAGGCTAAGAAAATGAATAAGTTTTAGATGCCAATACCTGAAAACCAGAAGGCTAAAAATCTTAACATCTCTTTCTCTATAGTTTTATACTGAACTAGGGCTCACAACTCTATCTCTTCTAGAACTACTTCCATTTCTTTAACGCCATGTTTTTTATATTTTGGGAGTCTGCAATACTACTTGTCCCGTATGCAGTTTGCCACTTTCACTGCTACAACCCAGTTCTGCAGGCCTAAGTTCCTAACTTCCCCATCAATTTGATGACAAAGTTACTGAAGTCTGAACTCCAATAATAAAATTCAAATTAACACATGGTTTCCTACAATGAACTCAATTATAATCAGCCTTTCACATTTTAGTTCTATATCTAACAGCCTAAGATATAAAAATATTTTGGTCTATTCATGAATTATCATGATTTCCTAGATCCTCTGGCCACAAAAAAAGTAGTGCCAATCTCTGCATAGCAAACATTCAAAAAGAAAAAAAGAAAAAGAAAAAAAAGTAAAAACTAATCAGAACTCAGAGGACTTACACTGTCCTCATACACAGTTAAGACAGCAATTAATGCTTTCAGCGAAGAAAACTTGGAATTTCCAATTAACACCATTGAGTTTGCCTCCTGCATGCAGCACAACATTGTCTCTGCAATTGCTTTAGACGTTTTCCATTCAGAATAATCCCACAAATCTAATCTCAAATCAGCTTTTATGCGTCCAAGATCAAACACATAGACATGATCAGGTGCTGAAAAAGGATTAACACTGCACTTATTCTCATAAAACTTCACCACATTTGACTCGAGCAGAAACTGGGAGAGTTCTTTAAAAGGTCCGACACTCATTTTACGGCCTTCAAGCTCTCCTTGCAGATGATAATAAAGATCACTCAGTATTAAAGCTTTCAGCTCCTTCCCTTCACTGAAAGAAAACCAAGAAAACAAATATTGGAGATGGCATTAATGAAGGGTAAAGAAGCACTAGAGTTACCCAGTTATAGAGTAACTACAATACTAATCAATACATAAACCTTATAGAATCAATAAATTTTGATTTATTTCATTTGCATCTTTCTCAGATGGATGGTGCCTCATCTAGAAGCAGACATAATGCTTATAAATAAGTTCAGACAAATATGATAGGTGTTTGTGCTTTACCTGTAGCGATGCAGTGAGTATTGTGCCAGCAATTCAGAAAAAGCAGGCTGACTGGTCAACTGTCAGCAGGAAAACGAAATAATACACCAGAGTTAGACATAAAGTGACATAAAAAATACAAGTAGAAAAATATGGTGAAAAAATTTTAAAGTGCAATTAAGAACTATTAATTCAAAATGCTCCGAGTCTCTGAGGGACTCCTCAGATGGAACATATGACATAGACACAACTTCTGAATCAAACTTTTTCCTTTTTTCTTTTTTTTTTCTTTTGAAAGAAAAGCCAGAATAAGGTAGAAAAATGGTATCACCTTTTTAAGCACAGGTCGAATCTTCTCAACTAAGGATACAGACAAACTTCCAGCATCACCAGCTACTAGTTTCCCCATAATGTGCACAGTGAGTAAACTTAATGCCACCTGCAAAGTAGCTTCATTTTCAACATCACTGATTTGGATAAGAGGAGGTCTAAACAACATATCAAAGGCAAATTAAGCAACAATTTATTCATCGGGAAGGAAGCTTTTCTAGAACACTCAACTCAATTTCAAAAACTTGCATCGGGTTATCATTGGTTTCAAATAAACCCTACTTTATTTTCTAATACCTCCTCAAACTTTATGTTCATACAATGATAATCATTTAGGGTAGCAAAAAAGTAGGTGCTTCTAACGTGTTCGCCCACTATCCTATACCCTCAAGAAAAGAAATTTGTTCAACATCCTCTCATGCCCACCTCTTCCCCTGCAAATAATAAAAAAAGTACTCCAAACACATTCAAGATAATAATAAAAAACATACTAGGATATATATATATATATATATATATATAAAATAGGTCCATCATCTATGAGAAGGCACACCAGAGTTCAACTGGAAACAGCAATACTATCCAAGTCCACATGCAAATTGTAAGAGCAACTGCAGGTATGTATGAAATCTGGAAAAAAAAAAAATGTTCACCTTTGCACGAAAATATATTTCATTGTCATAGTTACAAGATGTATATGACTTGATTAGGCTTCCCAGTATAGAGCTCTTGCACCAATTTGACAAGATATTCTTCAGAACATAATTATCAGCTTCTATTTTCTTATTTGATTCAGAGGGTTCTTTAACAAGTGATTCGGCATATAGCAACTTTTTCATCAAGAACATATCATATGCCATTGTTTCCAATATAGCAGATTGACATTGATATCTGTGCCCCACGAGTAAAGCCTCTGAGTTTTTCATACTTTTCAGCAAAGGAACTTCTGAATCAGCAGTTTGAGAGATAAAGCTAGACAGTTGTTTCCAGAGCTTATCAGAGCTTTTCAGCCTCTCCACAATAGTTGTATATTGACCAGCCCCATGCCACAATGACTTTAGGAAGTTAAGTACATTCAGCAGTACACAGGGATTGCTGGAGATGACAGTGTGTCAGTGCTTTTCAATTTTAATCATGTTATACATACCAAACTAAGCACCACAAATCAGACCATGCAATGTAAAGCTAAAATAAGTGCCAAAAAGGCTTCACCACACAAAATACCTATTGATAACATCACCATATCTTTCAACAAATTGGAGAACAGCATCTACAGGACTAGAAGTTTCGGCACCCAGTGATCCAGACAAAGCTTCATTTGTTGTCTGCTGCACACCACCAACGTTGGGCAGTTGAATGTCTGTATCCTCTTTTGTATCAAAAATAGCAACAAGAAAAGCAGGCTGCACAAGGAAACCACCAAAATAAGATTGTCTTGAAAAACTAGACCGATAGTATTAAGACGTAGAAATCAGTTGCAAACCCCAAGAACCTGGACCATGATTCTGTTGTATCTAGAATTGACATACTATCCGGACCGCTAAATGAGGGATCAACAAAATGAGGGGCAAAATAGAAATGAACTGAAAATAACTGAGGAAAGAAAGAATAAAGAGGCGCAAAGGAGAAACAGCAAAGAGGGAAGGAAAAGAAAGAGAATTCAAAGGAGCAAAGAAGATATATTTATTCGGAAAAAATTCAAAAGAAAAGACCCTTCAATATTCTTTCATAGTGTCAGATCATCTTATTCTTTGGTAAAAAGTAAATTGTCACAAATAAAATTAATAACAATTTAAATGTTTACCACCGCTATTTCTCTCTCTAAAAAAACTTTAAAATCACCAAAAATTCTAATTATTGATATTAAATAACTACAAATTTATAAAATACCCAAATCTAAAAAACAATATTTACCGAAAAGAAATACGACCCAGAAGAAGCTCTAAAGTGTACCACAACCAAAACAAATAGATTGTAATTATTGATATTTAAAATAACAATGAATTTATAAATACACAAAATTAAAAAACTATACTTACCCAAAAGAAATATGATCCAGAAAATGTTCTAAAGTGTACAACAACCAAAATAAGAAACTCCAAGAAATATGTGCCAAGCCCCTTTCCTGTACCACATTCTTGTTAACTATCATCGTCATCATCATCAAAGCCTTTATCCCAATACTGGAATAGGCTATTCCTAGTAACTATGATGCCATTTATTATCAAGCTTCTGAGAGTCGAAGGAGAAATTAATGTAATGCAAAAATTATATTACATATAAATAGACCATGCCGTCTAACTGAATTTGTTGTACCCATGAAAAGTTACAACCCAAGGAGAATTCCATGAACAGATTGAATGGACACCTCAAACTAAAGATTCTAAATACCATCTGAAGAAACATAATAAAGAAGAGCGTAGCCCTCAGAGAAGGTTAACTAACTACCATAGCAAGCAATGAGAATGACCCAGAACTAACCTGGTAACGTGCTGCAGAAGTAAGCAAATTCAGTATAGCAATAAAAAGATCTTCATTCAGAATCCAGTGTTCAAGTAGAATGCTATTAATGGAATGCCTTAAATCTGTCATCTAAAACAAGTGGTTGATTAAGATACATTAGAAAGAAAAAATAGTTATTTAGAAATCACGTAAGAAATAGGAAATTAATAACTTCCAAAGACAAACAAATAAAAAAACAAACCTGCTTATCAACTGGACCAAAGCTTGAATTCACTAAAGAATGTGGTTCTGCCATCCACAGCAACACTGATAGTAGTTTAGCAGCACCAACCTGTATTGCCTGCAATGTCAAGTAACCTTGCATCACTTTAACCATTTTGGCACATAGATAAACAAATGAAAAATCATCTAATAATTAAGAAATCACCATGCTGTCCTGTCCCACCTCCCATGAACCCCACCCCCACCCCCCCCCCCCCCCCCCCCCAACATTAAAAAAAGCCTCCCCATCTAAGGGAATTGATGCAATTCACCATTTTGTCAATCCTGAACAGATATGAGTAATATATCTTTATCAATTTCCCATACATTTTAATGATTGAGCCGAAATACTAAAACTACTCATTATTTTGGCACATAACGATTTACATTTCTCACCGAGGAGAAACAACAAAGTAAAAGGTGAATTTTGAACTGTAAAGGCACAAAAAGAGTATCTACCGGATCACGAAAGAAAGATATCAATGATATGGCAGCAGTAATAACAGGAATTGGCTTGGCCATTGAAGAGAGCATAGCTTGGTGAAAAGCCGGAATGATTGATGACATTTCCTGGAGATATAGAACAAACTTTAATTTTATTTATGAAGGTCTATCTTATTGACAAAATCAAATAGAGACCAAAAATGATTCAGCAAAGAGCATCTAGTATATTGTCAGCACATATATGTCAAACATAGTAACAGTGACTAAAAAGAATAAAATAATGATAATCAAATCACCAAAAAGAAAAAAAAAATGATAACTTGGAAATGTGATGTATAAATAACATGAAAAAATATATATATAATAACCTACCAGCATGTAGTTAAACTTCCACAACAGCTAAAACTCTCTTTAGCACAGGTAAAATGGCTAAAAGTAAAGCCATATAATAACCCAAACATGCAGCACAATGATCATAAAATTCAAGAGAGCTTTGAGATATGCATAAAAATACCAAGACTGAAAGACTAAAACCATGTCTATTTTCCATTAGATGCAAGTTGTAACATATGCAAACAGGTCTGTAAATTTCTGAAGAATACCTTTGTAAATTTGGTAAGCATGATATAAGAAATATCCAAAGCAGAACTTATAGAGCGCTGCAATCCCTCAATCTCCACCAGTTCTATGAGGCGGTTGAGATAAAGCCTCTGTTCAACAGAGTGCTCTTATTAAAAAAAAAAAAAAAGAAAGGTAGTCAACCCTACTTTGTAAATTGAAATAATAAGAGATTGTATGGAAAAGAGCAAACCTCCAAAGCTTCAGAAGTTGTACACATTATACGGAAGAGAGTGTTGTGGATTGAAGAATCATAGAGTAGCAAATCCCGGATTACATCACTCAATTTTTCAGAGGAAGATGTTACTAAGATGCATGTTTTCATCACTTCCAGCACCTAGTAGAAGGCAGATAATTAGAACTTAGTATCTCCAGCATTTTAAAGTCCATTTCCATAATACAGACTCCACTTGCTTCTATATACATCATTACAAACTGATTTGAATAGGTTTCGACCAAATCAAACAGATTAAGACAAAGAACAAAATGCTTTGGTTACATTTCGGCCAAATCAATCATATTAAGATCCAGAACAAAAAGCTAAACTTGGATAGGGCAATGTGGTAATGAAACAGTGTAACAAGTAAAGACTGGCTAAACCTTCATGACCCATAAAAAGAAGTCAAAAATGTGGTCAACATGATGAATTTTGAAAATTAAATTCAGACTCCACTTGCATATATATATATCAATACAAGCTAATTCAGTGCAAGGCAAGCAAGAAAAAATGTACAAGATCCATTGATATACGGACCGTAACGGCATAATTTATGTTTACCGCAGCTATTATCAAAGCTTGAGCGAGCAAGTGCAATATCCCTTGATCGTCATAATGAGCACTACATATGTCTTAATCATCTTCGATATAAAGCATTTTGAGTTTATACAATTGAGGTTTTGGACAATTATTGAATAGTGTTATTTTGGGATTTATTCTACATTCACTTACTTTGGCACTAAAAAGAAATTCAATAACCGCCATCAGTTTTTTACATCATAAATGCATTTCATACTAGACAAGGATGTCAATCACAGTAATATATAAATAAAAACAACTAAGCAGGAAATCCAATAAATACCTTCAATGTTACTTTCCAACGAGTATTCTGCACCTTGTATTTCCAATACTCATGATTAACTAGAATATACTGGAGGGAGAAAACAATTAATGACACCACAATATCATCCTCTACTCCAGTCCTTAAAAGCTGCATGGTGAAATCCAGCACTGCAAATGCCATTAGAAATGGACATATCAAAACAAAATGATGATACACAGGCAGTGTTGGCACTACTACCAACACTAAGAAATATTAAAATTGAAAAGCTGATAAGACATAAGCTTAGGGAAGATCCTGCAAGTTGGAAGGTGGAAGCACAGGGTAGAAAAATTTAAACAGCCAAATGAGGCAAGAAATAGTCTATTGTTATAGAGCTAATACAGTTACACTTTAAAAACTAATAACAATAACATACTAGTACACAAGCAAATAGAATAGTCAGTTAAATATCAGATGAGATAACCAGGAAACTACTGATACAAAATTTGCAATAACAGTATAACACCCTATGTATATTCTTGCTCCCCTAGGTTTCCTGGTATTTGCCTCTTTCACAATTGCATAAGTTTAAGACTGGAATAGATTCATGCAATGGATTTCTGCTATGTTATTTCCACAGAAAGAGGAGAGTTTCAATTCCTATCCTCCATGGTATGATTTATAGAACAGTTCAATCGAAAAACTAGTGATTTGGACACTTCATGAAATTATGCTCATGCCCATTTAAATAAGAAGTTGTGGCTATAAATTAAAAGGATTTCACCCCATAATGTAAAGACTCAAAAGAAAACCATAATATTGTAGGAGACTTCCTTTTCATGTAATAAATATCCATGATTTTTCCAGGCACAAAGGAAAAGAAGAGGGCACTACCAAATTTCTAAAATCAGCTACCTCTCACGCAAAGCTATTTGGATAAGGACCAGACAAATACATACACATAAGCACACATACATTATAAATGGAAAAATGAAAAAAAAAAATTGTACATAAGAATCAAAATAATAATAAAAATGAGCAGACCATATGACAGGAGCTAAACAAACAATTGAAAAATACAAAAACATAATAACAACAGAGCTAAAATTGAGAGAAAATAGACCTGATATTGTCAATGGGCAGTCATAATCATTCTGCTCGCTATCAATTAAAAGCATCTTTGCCAACTTTCCAGATAACAACCATGACCCGCTGTAAAGAAAAGGTGAGACAAGAAAGAATTAGAAGAATGCATAAATAAATATGTTTTTAACTTGAAAACTATAGAATATCCTAGTATAGATCGCAAATGTATGAGCACAATAGAGAAAAGCAGACAAACAGAAGAAGGAAACAGATTAGTAACAGCGAATATCCCTTCCAAGGGCACTTATTACCACCGAGAAAAATCAAGTGGAAAGGACAAGCAGACAAAAAGAGTGAACCTCCCTTTTCTGTTATACTCCTGAGAGAGTGTGACTTAGGAAGAGGACTCATTTACATCTTGCACCAACTACTTGGGTTTGGCAGCATAAATCTTGGATCAATACATTTCCACAAAAGCAATTAATTCTTGTGACCTAAATCGAGTGATCATAACAAACTAATTTGAGTTACATACCCCATTATCCAAGTACAAGGCTTCATAGAATTTGCAACCATTCAACTGTCAGTTAAAATTAACCTAATTTTCCTCAAATAATTGCACTCAAGACTTAACCATAAACTAGACAACAAAGAAATTTAAAAAGAAATCATAAAAAGATAGAACAGATGCATATAATTCACTCAGGGTAGAACTTCAAGAAAATCTTTGACAGGATCGGTAAAAAGAAAAGAGTACACAGAGGGGATAAAAGAGAAATCAATTTGGAAAAATCATAAAAGAAGCCACTATGTAAACAGCAATCAGATATCCAACCTGCAATTAATGCTAGTTCATGTGACGTTCACAAGCAACCAAAAAAATCTCAAAGCATTACAACTATATTCTCACGCTTCAGTCCATAGTGTTCACCTTGATAGACCATTCCATCCTACATTGAAGATGCTTGAATTTGAGGCCACATCAAATATATTTGCTTTCAAGACTACTGCAGCAACATGAGAGGGGGAACTGCCTCAAAAGAGAGAAGGAGGGGAAAATGTTTATTAGCGATAGATAACAATTATCGTAGAAAATACTGATCATGCTACAATGAACTATGACAACAAACAGAAGCAGGTTTGTGTGCTTAAGATAATACAAGTTTCCTAATGGATTACAGACATAAAAGATGACAATATATCTAATTCCAAAACCTCCACCATAACCTAGAATCCTTCACTAGAACTAAACTTCAACAAATAAAACAAAGACCATGGCATGCATTATTTTTTCTTCGTCGGGACAACAGTTAAATTGTTATCAAAAATGAGTAACGACCATGACCAAGATTAGAAGTCAACTTTGATTAGTTATATATAACTTCCATTCATTTTTTTTCCTCCACTTGGAACTGATGAATGCGGCTTCACAAATGAATCCAGTTAGGGGACTAGATTTGCTCATCCAATTTTTAATAACAAAATTCTTGGCATTCGCAAATTAAATGATTAAATGAACAACACATTGAAGAAAACAACCAACATGTCCAGTTAGGCCATCAGCAGCCAAGCAGTAAGCAAAAGATAGTTTTCTACCTGTTGAACTTTAATCTGTCCATCTTCTTTAAAAATACAAATACCCAGACAGAAAGAACTAAACAAACATGGGTTGCAATTACCATTTCAGCATCTTTGACAAGATTAAAAAAGCCATGGACATCAGTGCAGCGCCACTGGGATTAGGTGACAAATTTCTGACCATAATGCTCATGATCTCAACCACCCTGCAGCAGAAGACAAAGACAAAACTGTAGAGATATAGCCCACAAGAGGTGCAAAACACACAAAAAATAGGATTAAGTATAATGCAAAAAAGCTCAAGTTGCTTAATTACCACAAATTATTTTCTAGCTGCCCACGCAAGAGGTGGCAACTATGCATCAAAGAAAAACATACAGCCTATCAAAAGAGTTGTTAGAAAACAAAGAAGTTGTGAGTCCAAGCTAGGTACCGTGTTAAAATTTAAGGAAAAATTAAAGGCTAAATGTACAAATGCCAAACACAGGTTTCAACAAATTCATGCTATCAAATATAACAAATAAGACCAGTAGCTTTCACAGACAACAGCTAAAGAAATATTTTCAGAAGAATTCCATTATCATAGCTATCAAAACTCGTTCATTCCAATGTTATCTACTATATATTAATAACTACAGCTGGCAGCAAAAAAGTACCGTGTTGAAGGACACCATTCGTCCAAGTAGGTCAAGGACAAGGAAGGCTTCTTCGTTGTTTTCAAGGTATGGTGTCTGGGCCAAACGAAGGAGCAGCACAAACACAGCCGACTTTGTATGCTGCAGAAGACAATCAAGGTGTTATCTTGGAATTGAAATATCCTAGTAATATTGCTCAAACCTCTATCAAAACTTTTAGGGCCATTCATCAATCAAACAATTTCCACAGGTAACATAAAGACAGTACCAGAAAAGCTGCAAGAAAGCAAAAATAAAACAATATGCTGATGATTCAAAAAGGAAAACATCACATCAATCCATCATTACAAGTCAGTATACCAGTAAAAATGAGCAAAGCTATCAAGAAAGCGGGAGAAGAATAAATACATACATACATACATATAACACACAGAGATGCTTAGACATATTAGTTAACATTTACCATGCAGCAAAAATCGTGAATCAATATGCTAAAAGAAGCAATTAAAAGCAACTGCCTGAAGCGGAGATAACATTATAAAGATTATATTCAATCAAGGATATCAAATTATATGAATATATTCTAGCCCATTGGCCCCATCCCCAAGGTACAATTTTCTCCCAAACAATATAATTGCAAGTTGAAGCCCAAGGAATGAACTAAAAAGATTCAGTGCCACGATGACAATTAATATTTTAACAGACAAATATAGAAAAGAACTAGTAAATGCCATTAACCATTACAGAGTTTTCTTTAGAATATCAAAGAAAAGTTCAATTTCTACCATTACTATGATACTACATATTCAAATCCAATTGAATACCAGCAAATGAAATGAATTCCTGATTTGATCTGTTCGTTGAGATAATGACAAAATAATCATAAATTAACACTAAATTTTTAATCATAAATTAACACTAAATTTTTTAGAGATCCACTGTTCCCACCTTATAAAGCAAAGGCATTTTGGGGCTATCTTCCATTAGTGCGCAGTCAAAAAAGTTGAAAAACCTCAATAACTTTTTCCAACAAAATGAAGCAGAACCAGCACGGAATAATTCTTAAACATTAAGAAAAATAGCAAAACCTCTCAATTATTTACCTCCCAGCGCACAAGAGCAGTTTCCCCACTAACTACTTTCAGAATGTGCCCACGAGTTCTACTAGGAATCTGCAAACCATCAACCCCAGGAATACGTACTGGATGCTGAGTTTCAACAATTTGAGATATACGATCCAATAAGGATTCACTTGTAATGTCAAACAAAGTCGATATGCCAGTGGATTTATCTAAGAAGTTATACCTGTCCACAGGATAAATGCATATATGTAAGAAAAATGACTGGTATTGGTACTTGAACAAACAATTTATGGGAAAGGAATATATATCAGAACAGAGTTTTATAAATTTAAATATTGAAGTTTGAATTGCAGAAAAAACCCAACATAAGTAAACAAAACTATTCAAAATATGTAACATAGGTGGGCACGTTGCACATCATATCAGCTAATTTCTAACTGAAATTAAATAGCATCTTGTAGCATCCTCTTTTCAGAGATTAGATAGCTCCTCTTGAGTGAACACAACCAAACCAGAGTCACCAAACTCAGCCATAAACCAGAAAAGCTCCCTAATGAACATATTAAACGTAACAAATATATATAGAAACAAGCATAAATATGTGTCTGTACATGTATGTGATGGTGCATTTCCTCAGTTGTAATACATGCAAAATCAAAACTAATGGAGAAGAAATCAAACCCTCACTTACACACATTCTGCAGGCCAACTTCCTTCACATAGAGATGATAAAAGACGTAGAAGTTCCACAGTCCTAAAGGGGAATTCACCCTCTAAGTTACAAAGAAGGCAACGAATGGGGCCATCGATGAAACTTGCTCTGTCCCAAAATTGAATACAAAGTGACTCCTGCTAGGTTGTCACAAGAAATTTCAATTAATAACCTATGAGCAACAGATAATAAAAATCAAATCACTTTGAAGTAAATTCACTATACATCCAAACCTCTCCTCGATAAATATAGCAAAGAATATCCAATATCAAATTAAAGGTACCATCCTCCACCTGCAAAACAAAAACACATCCATAAAAAATAAATTCAATACAACCTTACAAGCAAATTTCAATATTCAATAAATGTAGTCACCTGAAGACTGATTTCATAAGATGCAATGAATGCAGAAATAAAAGTTCTCAAGACACTTCGATAACCAGCAACAGGGCCCTGAAAAAAGAGGAGAAAAAAAAAAAAACAAAATAGGATTAGAGAGCATGATAAAATAAGACCACAAAACACAATGATCAACACAATGTAAATGCAACAATAATCTCAGACAAGTTGCTACAAGTTACATTGGAAAAATAAATGAACCAACTGAAAGTGGCATGTAGCAGACTACCAAACAATCTTATGCATTGAGAATGTAAACTGTGTCTTACATCTGATCCCTTAAAGATACCACTTTGAAGGATTTCAAGGAAATAACTCAAGGACGAAGCTTCAAAAGCTTGGCGAACATACCCAACATGATCAATCTCCTGGGAAGTTGAATCAAAACAAAGACGCAGTCATTTATGGTAATTTTCATTCATGAAGTACACAAAGCAGGAAAGTACCACACACCATTAATTCATTAGTTTCCTCTTTTCGAGGAAGTGATGAAATCAGACAAAGAAACACTGCCCATGCAAGAATCAATGGGCCAGATTCTCTCATTTCAAAGATATCAAAGCCAGATATCAGAGCATCAATCTCTTTGACATCAGTCAAGGTAAAAACACAAGCACCCTGCCTGAGAAAAAGAAAAATAAATGTTCTAACAATCAGAGCAAGTTGAAAAAAAAAAAAGGCAAAAGAAATCAATATCAGCCAATATGAACTCGTTCCAAAATCTGCTTATATGCCAAAACATACAATTTTGGAATGATTATTTTTCCTCTCTTTCTCTTTGAGGGTTTCTTTTTCTTGGAGAGAGGAGGCATTGGATTATATGGAGCTCCACACTTGAGGTGTAGGGCATTCTACATGTTTATAATTTGCATACAACATAAGGAGAAAAATTAAAGGCTAGCCAAAAACCTGAAAGGAATTGCATCATGAACCATTTGAAGAAGATTTTCCAGGTTCAGAGTTTCTATGAGAATAAGTAGCAGCCGAACTTTGGCATGATAAAAAGAAGATAATGCTTCAGATGATATTGCTAGCTTTCCAAAATTATAAGACCCTGATAAGATTCCCTGTGACATCATATTGCTGAGCAAGTATAAAACCAGTAAAGAATGTTGAAATTAGTATCAAATAACTAAGGATAATGATATACCTTATGGAGAGAGCACAATTTTTTCCATTTTTCAGCACTACAAGTACAAAGTGACTCATAATAAATGAGAAAAATAATGTCCAAAACTAAGTTCTCTTCAAGTAGTGTCTCCTCAGCCCATAAGGTGAAAAGATCAACATCCTATAAATCATTCATAAAATGCACATTAAATATTAGAAGGCTTAAGCATAACAGCTAATAAAATATAACTAAGCATGTAGTAATTCTTCTATCTCCAAATCTGATGCATACACATAGTAAGGGTCCATTGATGAATGCCACATAATCAACCATCTTAATGACTACCTTCTTGATTAGTTGCCTATGTTTCCACCAACTTGTTGCTCCTAAGTTGTTTGATAGGGGTAAAAAGTAACAGACAACTCAAATTAAACATACCATCTGCTCTGGATGACTGCATAACATAAGGGCTTCCAAGACACATATTAATTTTCCTTCCAGTCCATCAGAAATCAGCTTTAGTGCTTCCTCCCTAATAAAACTCCCTTCTTTCAAGCTATTACCCAAATACACTGCACCAAAAATAGCAGTCTCATCAGCAGAAAATATCAACATATAACAGAAAGAAATGGCATCAAAGGGGCAATTAGAAAATAGAGCAGCCTCATAATTGCCTTACAAGCATGCATCAGAACCTGCCCTGTGCACTTAAACAAGCACTGGCGCTCCATATAATACTGTAGCAATACCTTCACAAGGAAACGAAAAACAGATGGATATAAAAAATGAATCAGACAGCTTCATAGCGGAGAAGAGACGCTATGACTAAGTAACGAAGATATTTCAAATTTATGACTTAAACCAAGTCTCAGATCAAGTAAACAACCATAACATCCTAAATGCACATAGAAGTTAAAAACCGCAAACTCAGAGAAACATATTCACAAACACACAAGTATGTGTATATCTCGGGGCATCCGTGTTTATGATTACAATAACATTAAAAAAAAAAAAAAAAGCATTGTAATTAGAAGATCAGAGAAGCTACTAACCACATGAATAGGATCATGAACTATATAATTCTCCGCAGTATTTCCCTGCTCAAGATACCTATCTATGAGAATGTAGGACTGCACCTCATCCAAACACTGTAAACAAACCAAAATTAGAATCAGAAATATCAGAAGACACGATTTCTTTCTACTTGAGAAATTGTTGACAATCAATAACTCTCATTTACTTAAAAAGTTCGCCTGTTTTAATCACTCAAACAACGCACTGTGACAAAGAGTAAAATACAACTTAAAAAAACAATATAGAATTAAAGAGAGAAGGCTCAAATTGACAAAAAAGTAAAAAAGCGAAGATACAACTAACCAAATACGAGCTAACTTGCAATGCCTTATCTCTGAAATCAGGTTTTACAGTCAACTCATGTGGACCGATTTTGATTTTCTGCGAACTCATCAAAGCCTCCTTCGACTTTTCATTCGGCGGTTTAAACCTAGCCACAGTCTCCATGAACCATTCGTGATTTTCTTTCACCTTCTTCGCCTGCAAAATTCAGAACGCGTAAAAACAAAGCCACATACGGAAAAATGTACGTCAAAAGAAAACAAACAAAAAAAAGTAGTAAATTTACTAAGGGTTCCGGGAGGTCTTCGGAGGGAGAGGCGTTCTCCAAGTCGGTTAGAAAAGAAGAGAACGGCTCCCACCAAAGAGAAGGATCGACGGATTTAGTGGACGCCGACATTGTTGGTGCTCCACTAAAACCCTAGCCGAAGAAGAAATCGCGACGTTTTCCTTTTCCTTTTCCCGTCAGACGATAATTTTGATTGAAAAACTTTTCGCGCTTTTCAGAAGAGAGGGGTTTTTGAGTGTGGGTTTGGGAGTTTTAGCGAAGGTGCGATGCGATCCACGTAGCGTTGTTCTGCCGCATTGCGGTTTGCGGCTCGGGCTCGAGTTGAATTTATTTTCTTTTTTCACCTGCGTTCCTCTATTTATGCTGAATTGTTTCTTGTTTCGCAAGTAATGTGGTTTTTAACCGTTATGCTAAGTCGGTGGTGAATTTAGGGTTAGAAACCCAATAACCGTGGGCTAACTAAATAAAGCCCAATGCACTTGTGGCCAAAGCCCAAAGGCGTTTGACGGTAGACATCCAATCGAATCCACCCATGGACCGTGATTAGCGGAATCGGTAGGTAGAGCTGGCAAAAGTTGGTCCGAGCCCGAAAACCCGCTCGAGCCCGCCCGAGATCGAACCCGAGACCGGACCGAATTGATCAAAAAGTCAAAGGCCCGAGCCCGAGAAAAGCCTGACCCGAAAAAGCCCGAGCTCGAAAAAGCCAGAGCCCGAAAAAATTCGAACCCGAAAAAGCCCGAGCCCGATACGACCCAAACCCGAAACCGGCCCGATTCGAAACCCGAGAAAACCCGAATTTATAACCCGAAAAAGCCCGAATTATAATTATATAATTATTATATTAATAAATAATTAAATAAATAAATAATAATACACTTTTTCTAATTAAAATTTATAAAATTTTAAAACAATCATTATTTATTTATTACATAATTATATCAATAATTTATTATCAACAAAATAAATATTAAATATTTACATTCAATTATTAAATAAAATTATTTTAAAACACAATATAATATTCAATATCAAATAATTTTCAATATTATGCTTATTATATTTGTAATAATAAATAATAAATATATTATTAAATATAACATTTGATTTTATTATAAAAACAATTATTATACTATTTTATTATATTTATTTCATATTAAAATTTTAATTTTAATACAATAATAAATCATATATATATATATATAAATCATTATATAATTGTAACATTTATTTAAATTTGATATTTCATATAAAACATTAAATACATTATTAACAAAATTAGAATTTAAATTCTGACGCCTATAACTCGTAAATAGAAAAATAGTAATTTATTTTTTAAATAGTGATTATACTAAAAATGAAAATTGAAAGTTAAAAAAGGGGATCATACCCTTTTAAAGGTTGTAATAACTTTTTCACTGCAAAAAAAGATTCAGACTCAACTATGACATGTTTGCATCCAAATTCTCATGTCATTAACAAGTCAATGATTGTTATGTTCTAAATTAGTCCAATATAATAAAAAAACAAACCAGCAAAGAAAACATCAAACACTTAAAGTTATGACATGTAACATTACAAGAACAATAAAATAGAAAACATACAATCATTCTCATACACAACCACCTAGTCATGGAGAAACCAATCCCTAGTCATAAATTGCATTATGAACAAAACAGGAAAATACGATCATTCCATTCAACGCTAGCGGCTTGATGAATAATATAGTCGAAAAGATTGTAAATGCAGGAAGCAACTAAACTCTCCAAGAGCGACACTGTCTTCAAATAAGATTAATGAGGCAATGATCAATCATAATTACTCTTAATAAAAAAATTTAATTTTTTAACAATATAAATAGTAAGAAATAAAATATCAACATACGTTACAATTAGAACTCTTCATCCTCATCCATAAACCAACTAGTTCAATTTAATCCAACTTTCCTTCCAAATCTCATTGTTTCATATTCTTCATCTAATAAAATATATAAAAATAATCATATAAGAATTTAAATAATAAAAAATTAATAAAATAATAATGACATTAAAATCTTACCATCTTTATCTATATCATATCCATACAACCAATTACGAGTGGTAATCAAAATTTCTGCATTATGTGTTATGAGACAATTTCTCCATTTGTTGATAACTCTACCACCCATACTAAATGCTGATTCAGATGCAACTGTGGTAATTGGAATACTCAATATATCATTAGCCATAAGTGAAAGTACAGGGTATCGAAATTGATTTTTCTTCCAATAATTAAGAACATCAATTTGAATTTCATAATCTTCTCTTGGTTTATTTAAATATACATTTAACTCTGATCTATATAAAAGAGATCCAGAATTGAAGTTTCTGAATCCCTACAATAACAAAATAAGTTCATATATGAAATTATAATAACAAATGTAAATTAAAACTCAAAAAAGAATTACTTAATAAAAAAATAATAATTTAACAAGTTACTAAAACAATTTATATTAAACTTTAAACAAAAAATTTATATAAATATGTTATCAAATTAACAATAAATATTTATATGTTTCAAATTTTATTTCTAGCTAGGAAATTTAAGTTTTTGCCATCTCTTGTCTTTTGTATAAATTTTATTACTAAATTATATGATTTTTTTCCTCTTTAATTCATATTTCATCCTTTTAATTATATTTTGTCTTATAATCATTATGATTAAATTATATCAGCTTTTTGGTTTACCTATTTTATTTAAACTTCTATATTATATTTAATAATTTTCTCAAACTTAAACTAATTGCATATATCAATTGAGAATTTAGCTACAATTATAGAACTTTAATTAGGTATAATTTAAACGAATTGATAACAATTAATTAGGTATAATTTTGTTAAGTATATATGATTATTAATTTATTTGCCTACCTTATCGGTTCATATCTATACCAGTCCACTAAAATAATATCAGTAGATATTTTTTCTTGTGCATTATATAACGTGGCGATCAAGACAAACATGCATCATTACTTGATTGTGCAAAAATGATTATTTTAAGTTAATTTTTTTATTTAAATTATGTAACTAATTTATTAAAAATTAAAAATTTGTTATACTTATATATGATAACTAATTAGTAAATATTTATTTTAATAATTATTTTGATAATAAATAATTAATTTTTTAACCATGTTATTATATAATATGATAATTCTGTTTGAAAATTATTAAATTAATTATATATATACATTAACGTGCAATATTTATTTTATTCCATTTTATACAATAATTTAATAATTTATCATGAAATTATATCCTTTCTTTTCTTATTCTTTGAAAGCCTATCAACAATTTCAATTATTCTATAGATAGATTATATTTGTAGTCCAGTCACATTTTTTATGCTCTTCAATTTTTCTTGGCCAAGGCCAAAGAAATAAGCAAAACATTCATTTAAAAAAGAAGTGAAGAAGATAACATCTAGAAGTTGGAGGAAATTTGTAAAACTAAAAACAAACTAACAGAGGAAATAAAAAAAGTATTATGAAACTTTTATTAATCTAATTTTAGTGACTTCTGTTTAAAATTTAAAAATTTATTATTTTAATCATAATTATCTACTTTAATTTCATAATTATTTATATTATGCTTTTTTTAAGCTCACAAAGTTTTTTTGTATAAATATATTTTTTTAGTGTATTATATCAACTACAAAATATCAATCATATGGTAATGTATAATTGTATATGATATAATTATATCAAATATTAAAAATATATAATTTTTTTAATTTAATATTCTAAATTTTTAATGAGACATTTGATTAATTAATGTAAACGATTATATTTAATGCAATAATATTAATTATGATTTATGTACAAATAAAAAACAAATTAGAAATAAAATAGAGCTAATTAATTGATCATTTATTCATATTAAGCATTTTTTTTGTAAATGATAATATTAATTGGTACTTTTCTTCCTATAATATCTATATGTAATATTTTCTTTTGCATTTAATGAATATAATTATATCTATTATTTTATAATAAATATTGTAAGAAATTAAAAAAGAGTAAATTATTTTTGTCAAATAATAAATATTAAAATATAGAAATTTGTTTTTATATAAATATTTATTAAAATATAAAATCATATAAAAATTAATTTAATTATCGCATTCAAATTTTTTTTAAAAAAATTATAACTAATAAAATTTTAAAATATTTCAAACCGGCCCGTTAAACCCGTTCGACTAAAACCGGGACCGAACCCAAAAAAATCCGAACTCGAAAAAACTCGAACCCGAAGAAGTCCGAAACCGAAAAAATTTGAAATCGAAAAATCTCAAATCCGAAAAAACTCGAACCCAAAAAAATCTAAACCCGAAGAAAACTCGAACCGAACCCACCCGAGCCCGTCCGTTTGCCACGGGAGGGGCGGCCTTAATTAAGAGCCGCATTTTCAGATTACTTTTGTTTTAAGTTAACAGGTCAGCATAGCTCAGCTCTTTTGGATTTTTCAAACAAAAGTGGTAGACTACAACTGCCACTTTCCACTGCTACCGAGGCCCGCCTGAATTAGGTTTGATTTTCAAAGAATGGACCATCGTCCTCGGCAAGGATTTATTAGTTTCTCTAGTAGGGGTGTCCCGGGTAATTGACATGGTTATTTTTTGTTATTATTATTATTATTATTATTATTATTATTATTATTATTTAACAAAAAAATTGAGTTTTTTTATTAATAAAAAAAGGGAGAAATGCAAGTGTTATGGATTGAGTTTTAAACTTATAAAGTTCTCACCTTTTAAAAGTGAGAATATATATAATTATTTAAATTAATATTTAAAATCATTTTTTTACATTTAGTTGAATTCAAACAAAATTAATTAATTAGATTTATGCAGCACTTGGCCATAGTAGTATTTTCAATGGAGTATTTCTTATATATTACAATTTAAAATTTTAACTTAAAGGTCTCATCCCATTTTTGAATATTGAAAATAAGTACATATCAAAAAAGTAACATTTATGAAAAAGAATTTATATTTCATGAATTGTAGTATATAAATTTTATATATTATCAATAAATCATAATATGCTATCTCATAATTTATAAATCTTAAAATAAAATTTCTTTGAAACTAAATATCATTAAATTTATCAATTAAGGATACTTTATGTGAAATTTATTTACATAAATATAAACTCAGTAAAAATTAATAAAAAAACTATGGAAGTCGCTATAGTGACCCCACTTTGAGATCAGGGCGCATGATGAGTGGGTTAGACACGTGTGTGTGTGTGTGTGTGTGTGTGACAGTGAGTTGCATGCAGGTGCATAAAACAGATATGAGACATGTATACCATCACAACCACTCCATTTATGGCTTCCAGAAAGGTTAAATGGGGGCATCAATTAGAAATTGTTTGATACTCGATATACATACATAAATGGTCAAGTGGTGCACATTGATTACTTTCATTTTAATCACGACAAAAAGAAGATGGAAAAAAATTATGACTTTCATCAGAAAATGATGTTTGTTACCAAATACAGCTATGCTGAGTCTGTATTTCTATTATTTCGAACTAAAATCATATGAAATAACCGATAATATTTAGGTTTTTATGTTAATAAGAGAGTTTACTAATACTATATATATTATTTTATAGAAAATTAGGAATTCACACATTCTTATGATCGTAAGTAAAAACAATCCGAGCACCTCCAACTTAATTTATCTATTATAAATAATTAATTAACAATGAGTACAAGTCTTAATTTATCTTCTTCCATCAAAGACTTTTTATTGCATGCATGCTGGGGAACTTCTTCACAGTAAGCTTCATTAATTGCATAAGAACAGTTCACTTTATATATAGCTCTGTCACTGCAAGAGTTTAAGGATGATGAGGAGCAAAGGGTGGCAATGGAGGAAATTTTCCAAACTTGGGGTGGTGGAAATGCTTTGGAGGAAGCTTAGGGATAGGAGGAAGCTTAGGAAGGGGAGGGCATGGCGGCTTCTTGGGATATGGAGGGATCTTTGGAAGTGGAGGAAGTGGCTTGTAGGGAATGTGAGGGTGAGGGTGGGGTTTTGGCTTGTAAATAGGAATAGGAGGTGGAAGTGGCTTCTTATAGATTGGAATTGGAGGAGGTTTATAAATTGGAGGCTTGTAGATTGGAACTGGAGGAGGAAGTGGCTTCTTGTATATCGGAACTGGAGGAGGTTTGTAGATTGGAACAGGAGGAGGAAGTGGTTTTTTATGTATCGGAACTGGTGGGGGCTTGTATATTGGGATTGGAACCGCTGGAGGAAGAGGCTTCTTGTGGATTGGAGGGAATGGGTAATGATGGTGGAAGCTTTTCAATGGAGGAAGTGGTGGAAGCTTAGGCAATGGAGGGTACTTATGATGATGAGGATATAAGAAGGCTGAGGCACATGTTACTGACGAGAATTTGAGCTTTCCTTTCAGCCCAAACTTGTGTTTCTCATCACTCGTGGACTTGAAGACTATCTTGGAGGACTCCAGGCCATCATGTGCAGGGCAAGCTTCAGCTGATGCACTGTGAAGCTGTGCATAGCATTCTTCCTTCAACTTTCCATCATTAACCAAGTCTTCAGGCAGAGATACTTTGAAATTCCCTTCATTGTCAAGCTCGCCAGAGCCTCGAGTTTTGAACTCGCCACTTTCAGGCTTGCAGTCTATGGTTACACGAAGCCCTGGAAAGTGAAAAACAAATAGCATAAGACCACAATGATTGCAATATCCTTGTTCAGGGACCACAGCACTCTTTAATAACTCTCATGAAGCAAGACGCCAAGTTTTATTTACAGGCTTAGATCTGATCGAATCGAGGGATAAAAAGAACCCTACTTAGTACGAAACAATGCAGTCCCTAAGGCCTGACTGTTCATAACTGTTACAAAGCTCTTGTTTTCACCATTTTCTAATGTCAAACAAGGATTAATTCAACCGCCATGAAAACAGACATATCAAGCTCAAGACAATATGCCAATAGCACATGCAATGAATGGATAACAATACCTGAAAATGCTTGGCTAGTCTCTGCACAATCTGCGCATTTTCCAACCCCGACTACCTCAACTGTCTTACCATAAGCACTGCAAAAACTCGCTGCAAATAGCAAGGACACCAAGAAGCACACAAGTGCGCCTCCTCGAAACGGGAGGATCTGCATTGGGAGCCAAGCTTTGACAGTCCCCAAAACAGCAAACGATTATCAAGAATATCAGCTTACTAGCTAACCAGAAGCTATAAGCAGATATTGCTACGAAAGCTTGAGTGATCAGATTGCATACCCAGGCTTGTTATATAATGATCTTGAGAGGAAGCATGTTCAATAAAAGCTCGCCGACACCACACTTAAGGCCTCACATGAGGTTAGGGACTCCTTTGAGATGACTTGGCATTATGGTTTGAAAAAGATAGTAACGTGCCACAGCGGCCTCATTGGGCAAACGACATTATCTTCATTGAATGAGCTCTCAACTGCACACAGCTAAACACTTTGCTTTGTGTTTAATTTCTAATTAAACCTACTTAATTACTAACTTTCATAAGTGTTTTTGCTTATAGATAAATTTTGGTTGAATTACGAAAATGGTCCTGCAAAGCATATTTAACATAGCAGTATGGCACTAATCCCTCTTGATCCCCACATAATTGATGAGCCTGAAATGAGAGAAATGAGTGACAGAAGATGATCAGTTTGTATGGTAGTGGAAAATATCAGCTTCATGCACGATAATACGTGGGAAATATCAGCTTCATTGTTTTCTCATCTGTAGTTACTCATTACTATCATAAACTCAATCTTATGAGAACCTCTTGACTATTTTTCTCTAATAATAGGGGGTGCAGCTCATCCTTGGCTTCAAAATTCTAAAGGCAGAGACTTTTTTTATTGACCTAACCTTGGGCCCAGAGCATCCATTGTATATACAATTGACAGAACTGATGAATTGAGGGACTCTTCACTGGGCTAACAACTAATAATAATTTCGATAAAATCAAGAAAATTCTGAATTTACCATTGCTAATCAGATTGATCATGGTGGAGGTGGACCATATCAAAGATATTCTAGTAGCTTTGCCCCTTTTGATCATCCATGTGGGGATTGTAGATAGGGTAAGCTGTGTGATTCATTAATCATTACTTGCTACATATATCTGGTAGACGAGATTCACCTTACTAAACATGGGCCTTTTGTGAAATAAATCCATTCTTTAAGCATGAAGCAAATGCACATTTTAACTTTATATATATACATATATTCATAAAAGAAGCTTGATTATGGTAAACATTCAAAATAAAATTTTATATTTTTTGTGTTAATATAAATTTTAATATAAAATTTTCATATTTTATTTAATAAAAATACAATTTAACATGACATGAATACGAATTATTAACATGAATTATCAAATCTATACGAAAATATGAAAAAAAAAATTGTAAATTGCAGGTGTTAGAAATTGTTGTGCATGACAAAATTAATAATAAAAATAAAAAATAATAAATATGCGTGACGTAACGCACAAAGAAAACAGGTGAAAGACCGAGTTTACCGTCTTGAAAACAGTATTACGGGAGACATAAATTATATAGTTTTGATAGTTTTGTTCTTAAATATTTTTGATTCTGCAGGACCCGTAAAACAGTAAAAAATACTTAATTAGTGGATAATTACGTAATTAAAGGTGAAATTAATCCTTATAAATAGAGGTCAAATATGATTTATGAAACCAAGTCTCTATTTACTTAAAGAAATTCGACAAAATTCCCTTCTAACTTAACTATCGGAGTGCTGATCATTTTTTTCTTACAGATCTTTCAATAGCACGCTGCACAAAAATCGAAACAAAAATATCAGCAATACATCATCATTTGTTTGACAACAACAGAAATTAAATTTAATCTATTGAATGTAAATTTTTTTTAAAGTGATTACATAAACTATTTGAATTAAGTTTAATAATGTTGGATTTTCAAATCTTCCTTTATAGTGTTATAGATCTTTGTTAGATTAAAAACTATTTATGGGATTATCGAATGCTTGGAGAAAAAAGAAATCATGAACAAATACAATTACATCAAAGAAATTAAAAACAGAAATCTGTTCCAATTAATTATCCCGAAAAACAAAGCCCTGGGTTTAATGTTGAAAGATTAGCTAGAGGTCACATACAAATAAATGTGGGTTCAAACGCAACTTATCAATTTCAACACACACCATTACGCACCTTAATATTTGGTAAGAGAAAGTAGTGAATGATAACTGTCCTCAATGAAGGAAGCTGTGACAAGTCATGATTCATGAGCAGGTCATTAACAGGTAATCCAGCGGCCATTTTTGATTGATTGCTAGCTTGACCAGCCAACCCCATCAACGATGTGGCCCTGAATGAGGGGTTTTAGGCTATATATGTAGGTACAATGCCGCAGATTTAGGTGATAAGAATTGAAAAGTCGTTGAAATATCTATCCAGATTCCAAACCATTATGAGTTGGAATGGTTATTATGTAGTAGTACAAGTAGTTTTTAGGTTCGAAATTATGAGTTGACATTGGACCCACATTGTGGTTGCTACTTGCTATATGAATCTCAATGTTAGCCTATATGATTAGTCTGGCTCACCTGTGTTCGACTGGTGAGCCAGCGCAGATTTTTTCACTAGGGATATATTCTTTGGAAGCTAAATTATATTTGTCTTTTTTATTATTTTATTAAAAAAAATTTAAACATTTTTTAATTTTTTTTAATTTTATTAGAGTTAATTTTATCATTCATTTAAACTAATTTTTAAAAAATCCTAGATAAAAGTCCTCGACTCGATAAGATTTAGATACAGAAGGATTTGACATAAGGATAAATAGTTAGAATGTTCCCTTTCTTAATAATAGATACAATTCATACATATATATATATATATATATATATATATATATATATATATATATATATTCACATTACATAAAATTATATTTATATCATTTAAAATACAAAAAATATTTTGATATATCAAATATAATTCTTTTTATTTTATTATATTCATATATATATATATATATATATTTATCAATCTTTGAAACATTTAAAGTAACATTTAAAGTACCATCTTTTATTCAAATTTTAACACTTTCTGATAATAATTTTTATTCCATTTGTCTCGGTGTTTGGTGTCATTGTGTCGCATGAACTGAAATTATTAGGTCAATATAAATCTAGCTGATAGGAAATTACTTAGGTAAGAGAGATGCCCTGACAAGGGAATTCAATGATCATGGTTGGATATTCTAAAACCAGTACAACTGAAGCAATGAAAGTAACAGAGTCTGTGAGCAAGATTTTCTAATACACCACACACTTATCAGACTAACTTAAGTCCCCACATTACGTAACGTACGAGAAACCATGAAAACAAGAACAAATGCCATGTGATCAGGTAAAATTCCTCTGGTTAACTAAAACGAATCCGTCTGCCTCGTATCAGAGTTAGTTTTGCTTCAAAAAGCCTCAATTTCAGCATCCTCATGTAGTAAAAAAAAACTTTCACATGCTACAACAGCAAGGTATGTCTTTTTCTGGCCTAATTCTCAAACTACTTGCGCCCTCAGAATTTCCAAGTGCCTAGCATCAGTTACAATAGCCTGCCTTCACAAGCATTGTTCATCTACTTCTTCTTTGATTTGGATACTGACTGAGTGAAAGCAGTTCCCTGAAAATTACGACAGCCAAAACAGGAAATTATCAGCGGCATTTCCACAAAGCTCGTGGATGATTAATGAAGTCTGCGATGAATTCATGATATTCTATTTCAGGACAAAATAGGTCCAGAATCCCAACCTTTCCCACTGAATAAACAGATAATGAGCTGTGGGGGTGAATGGAGTGAAAAGAAAAGCAAAGCTAACTGCAATAGAAAATTATGGGAAGTGATGATGATGCATAAGCCAAGCCATTACCTGAAGCCATTCATCCAGTGAGGCATCAGTAGTCCCGGTCCCGACTTCCACCTTTGGAGCCCTCTTAGTTTTCTAGCAAAATAATGAAGGCAAATGTATTAGCATTATTCCAGAAAAGAAACATGTAAATATAGATACAAGCACTTCTCCATCTGGCTCTCTCTCCTTACAAATGTGCATGCCACAATAAAATAACATTGCAAGAGGAAGCTTTCTTCGATTTATGAACAAAAATCACAAATATTTAACATTCACAGCACAACAGCTTGCTGACAATTTGAAATTGGTCATTAACGCAAGAATAAAGTAGATTTTCCTCCATGCATACATGGATGTGCTCTTTTCTGAGATGTATCCAACAATATTTTCTATCAGCAAAAACCCTTGTTGGTAGATAGATTGGATCTTATAATAACTAGTTTCAAACACATTTTTTATCTTGTCTCATGCTTACTGTCTTATCATACATAGTAACTGGAGAAAATATTATAACTGCAAGGTGGCACAATTAGAATACCTTGGAGATACGCTGAAATTGACCCTGAAGCCATAAACCAAGGAGAACAAGAAGTGCAATCCCAAGTGTAACAAGAAAAACAGACTCAACACTGAGGAAACCACCAGCCTCAACAACTTCAATGGTACCATTATAGAATGTACTCTGGTATGGATGCTGTTCAATTTCATAGATAATTGTACCAACAAGATCAAAAGTTCCAGGCTGCATCAAAGTTCTAGACGTGTAAGCTAAAATGCAATATTGTCCTTCTCACAGGAAGAACTTACACACAGTTCTATGGCATAAAACTCCCGGAGTAATCATTTACCTGTAAGTACTTGCTAACAGCAAATATATAAGGGAAAGTAGCTTGCACTGAAGGGGGTACAGATGCATTGTTAAAGGCCTACATTAAAACAGACTATTTCAGTTACGGAATCTACAAGCAAATGTCACAAGGCAGATTCAATACAACAACATGGGCCGTAAAACCACAAACCACTGAGGTGCATGATCAACTTTAGTAGCAACAGAGATGCTCAAGATCTTTTTCAAATACTGCAACAAGCATTTGATAATAAAGTACGAACGAAAATTAGAACTTAAAAAACAGAATGGTCAAAGCCAGCAGCACAGCATTATAATTGCACAGTGACCAATTAGAGCATGAATTTGTGTTTCCACACTCAGTCTCATACCTTAAAATCATTGTAAGGTCTACACTTAACAGTTAAAGACACAGCTAAATCTACACTAATGCCAAAATCTCTGCTATTGTTTCTTAAGCTGATATATAACATCTCATTGCATGTTCACCATCCATCAATCAAATTAATTAGCATAGGCTAAAATTGACTCCACTATAACCGTTAAAGTAAATTAAAGTAGGTAAGCAATTGCAAGTGGAACACAAACTAATGTGCCTCGATGCATAAAACATATTATTGGCCATATTTTTGACAATGGGTTTTTAAAACATTCAATAGAGACCATATCAACAAGAGAACAAGCATGATACAATGCCCTTAAGTTTCAAGACAACATAGGACAAGCAAGCGAACATGAAAATGATCTAGAAGAACAAACTCAATGAATGCTTAATTTTATTTATAAAAGCTAAAGGGCAAGATCTTTTATTATGCAAAGTTTTAAGTTGAAAAAAAAGAAAAAAAGAAAAAGAAAAAGAAAAAGAAATCACTCAAAAGAAAAAATGAACTAACTAGTGAATCAAGAGTATTTGAAAATTTTAACCAGCACAATATCAAGAAACTCTATGATTACCTGTGCTGTAAGATTTTGAACAAGCATATGATGATCGAAAGGGAGATGAACACTGGCTCTGATAGCAATGACATTCACAGGTGACTCCCCTACAATTTAAAGAACTAAGCTGAGCACAAGAGAGAAGGAAACCTCACACTGCTAACAAAAAAGAAGCATTTAAGCATAGCCAATGGAAAACAGATAAATTATGTGTTAGTATTTCAACACCATAACATCACAATTCATAGAAAAGCAAGCCAGTAAGGTGGTGAAGATGAATTAATTACCAACATTTTCCATCCCAACAAGGAGCTCTGTCTCTTCTCCAGCCAGAACCACTGTCCAAGTAAAAAGAAAAAAAAAATTACCCATTAGCAATTAAATAAAAATGCACATCACTCTCAAAATCATACAACATCAAAATCCCACAGGCAGCATCAAAAAGTTCTTACATTTGGCGCTATTTTTGGGGAAAACACAGACAGTATCAACTCCTGGAGCTGGGCCAAAATTCCCATCACCAAAATCCTGAGCATCCTCACCAACAATCCCGAGATCACCTCCTTCAACAGCTTCAGCTTCGTCTGCCTCAGGTTCTGGTTCACACCTAGCAACTATCACAGAAAACAAAATTCACTTCAGACCATAATTTTAAAATAAATTGACAATTTATTTATTTATGAGAATTAAAAAGTAAATAAAAATTAATGCAACAAACAAATTCAAAATCAAGAAATAACTTTTCAAGAATGCTATTTGAAAAGGACACCAAACTCCGAAGTACTTGGCAAGCACTGCCTTTTCTTACAGCAAAGCTATGTACTTTTAAAATCCACTAAAGTACCAGTAAAAAAAGTTGTCAGACGATGCCTAAACTTCTTTCAAAAAAAAAAAAAATGAAATGCGATGCAACCATGAATTTGAAAACAAAGAGATCAAATCAATTCGAGGCCAAGGGAAACCGATCAACATCACATGAAGTAAAAGAAAAAAATATTAAAAGAAAACCAATTGCATCTTAATTGAACAGATCAAAACAATCGCAGTAATCATACAAACAGAAAATCCAAAAGCAAGATCGAAAAGTCCGCAAAAAAAAAAATAATCGTTAAACATAAATAGGTACCGATAGATGTCAATTAAAAGCGAATAGATCTAGATCTGGAAAGCAAATTACAAACCTTGAAGGAGAGGAGAGGCTAGGAGGAGTAGAGCAAAGAAGAAAACCCTGAAACTTTTCATCATCATTTCCGAGAGATTCTCTTTTCGTCAAAAGAATACTTTACTAACAGAGAGAGGGCCAAACCAAAACAGATCCAAATAGACATCGGATCCTTGGTCAATGCCGTGCTTAAATACTACTTCCTATCACCACTGCTGGTTCATTTGTGCTGGGAAGCCTTGATAAAAAATAAATAAATTAATTAAATTTCAAGGTTTTTAAGATGTGTCGTTATTTAATTTTAATCCTTTACTTAAAAAGGAGTATATTTTATATTCACAAATTATATTAACATATATCTTATTTTATCAAATATCAACAATAAATTTTATTATCGTAAAAAATACATTTTATTATTATTTATTGCTTTTAAATATTTTAAAAATATTATTTATATGAATTTTTTATTTTTAATAAAAAATTATGAATATCATATAAAAAAAATTTAAATTAATAGATTTTTCAAAATTGACTTAATAGAATGATTTTTTGTTAGTGAAATTGATTCTTGAATTAATAAATTAATTCTAAATTAAAATTAAAATTGAAAAAACTAAATCTAGTTTACACAAAAACTAATAATAAAAATAACAAATTAACAGCATCGATCTCCTGGGGTCATCAAAAAAGAAACATATTTACTGGCACTTTATAGTATTTCTGAGTGATTTTGATTTATCCACCGATTTTTTTTTTTTTTTGGAAGAGTTGCCAAAAATCGAGCTAACCATATATTGTATGCAAAACATATATTATATTTAAATGAACACCAGTTAAACCACCAGAGCCAACAAAGATTAAAAGTTCCAATTTTATACGTAAAATATTAAAATTTAAATTTTATGATTTTTCATTATTAAATAATTTATATATTCAAAAAAAATTCTAATAATAAATCGAGTACTTGCTTTAAAGATGATTGTCTTCCTTTTTACTAAACTTAAGTAAACCAAAAAAAACCACGATCGCCGCCGCTACAAGTCCTTTCCGTTACCAACTTTAAGATCTCTAAGATCTACATTTAATTATTATTAATTGATAATAAACTGTCATCTTTTCGTTGGCCAACCAATTAGAAATATATACAATCAGTCCTTTCATGAGGCTACAGACAGAGTATTCAATCTCCATGGATGGTGTAGCGCTCCCATTTCTTTGTTGGATCATATATCTGTGACATGCACGACACATAAAACACATATCAACTAAAAATTAGCCTTCACTCTTGCAAAATTCAGAATAACTCTTCTAACCATGTTGAGCAGACAAATCACACTAGTAAACCAAGGAAGATGGAGTATGTATACCTCCCATCTCGAAGCAGGGAAGATGTGCTTGTTCCTTTCATACCAATGCCTCTCGACTACTTTCCCAGCATGAGACTGTCGACATTTGGCCAAAATGAGTTAATTGTATACCACAAAAATCAATGCACACGTCACAATACTTAATTTAACCTCTTCAAGCAAGACTAAGAGGGAGGAAAATTACCTCATCCTTCTCAATTGTTGCGTCAGCTATCAATCGGACATCTTCATGCACGTCAAAATGGAAAAGCTGTTTGAGAAAAACGCCAAACAACATTAATAAGCAATGGTACTAATAAGCTCTACCAAGACAAAGATTTAGGATGATTTAGCAATCTCAAAATGCTTGAACTGAAGACAGCTGATGCTAATTTGTTCCTTTCCTCAGATTCATCAGACTTGAATAGAACAACTTAAACCAGTGAAAAATAGAACCACTTGTTAAAAGCAATATATCGCAACTCATATGCAGAAGATATTGCGTTATCGTTACCGGTCCACTTTTGCCCCTCGCTTTATTAACAATCAGCTCGTAGAAGCTATGTTGCTGAACATTCACAAGCATGAAACGAAATGAAATCAAATTAGTTAGCATCCATCAAACAAAGTAAACATTGTAGTTGCAATTAGGAGCCTGATTTTATATTCAACTCACATGGGGAATGATAAGGTCTTCTTTCACATAAAGCAGGTTTTCCACAGAAGTTGTTCGAATCTCTCTAAACTCTGGAGCAAGTTGCTGCTGCACTGCTCGAAGGAATTCTCCTATGGTATCACCCTTGCGGACCTGACAATAGAAAAACAGAAAGAAATAAAAATAATGGAAAAGACAAAAAAAAGCAGAAAATAAAACCTTTCAAATAGGTAAATTTCGTTTAGGTAGTTTTACTTGCCTGGAGCACCCGTCTGTGGCCTGTTCCATCCCAGTAGCTGTAGGTAATTTTAAGATGTTCCTCTGAAACACAAAAACCACTTGGTCAAAAAACTATTTTTCACGCATCCATGCCAAAAAGGAAAATGTCAAAATAAAGCTTACTCCTAATTTGCTCCTGTTCAAGAAGCCACTGTTTCTGCAGTCTTTCACGCTCAGTTTGCTCCTCTGCCTCCCGTTCACTGAAAGATCATCCTTGTCAAACCTAAGCTCAAATGTTAGGTCCAATTCTGCTACAAGCATACACACGCAAGTACATGCACATGCATGCATGGCACACCAAACACAAACATAGTGAGAGAGATGTCACCTATCAGGTAGAAAGCTTGTTTCCACTGTGGGATCTTTGCCAAATTTTCCACGAGTAAACCTCTTTGGTTCTGAACTTTCTGCAGAAAGCATAATGGGAGCTTGCTGTCTTGAGTCAAGCATATGAAAGAATCAAGAATGAACTTTAAATCTGTAGAAACTAAATCAACATTGAAAAATAAAAAAAAGTATATTAAACAAAAAAAAAAGCAAAAATGTCGTATGATGTCCAACCATGTATAAAAAAAGAGCAGGATCTCAAAATCAAACTACAGTTCACAGCAGAGATAAAATAATTAAGTTAAATAATAATGAAAAACCTACACATAGAGAAAACCCCAGCATGCAAATAAAAATGCTGTTATTTATCCATGATTGCCAGAAAGCCAATGGCCAATAACAGAGCCATAACGATATCTTAATGCCACCCAGGCAACATTCTCAGAAAGGATAACATCAACAAGTTATTAACACAACATCCATGACACCTGGCAGGACAGTCCACAACAACAATCAAAGGACTAAGGAGGTAGTGAATGTTAACAATGGCAACAAAAGTTTATGCTCCTATGCTACTTCTCCATGTTCATTGGCCCAATGATCCATATAGACTAAATCCATCAAGATGGTAACCAATCCATGGTCCAGAAAAATATTAAGAAAAACTGGCTGCAATCCTGGAATATGAATGAAGATAAATCACCACTTGGGAAGGGAAATGGTCAATAAGACCACTAGCAAAAACCCACTGCAATTCCAATTAGTAATCAACATAGGTGAAATAACAAGACTCTTTTATGTTGTTGGGTTTGTCCAAGTACTAGTTAATTACCACTACAAATGTTAAGGCAAAACAATTCTAGATCTCTACATACTACAGATCGAACAATCAAGTACAAGATAACAAGTTCCAATGCGTTAAAATTTTATCAAGACCAATTACCATTAGCGCATGTATACTTCTTTAGTTAATTGCAACTCCAAGCTACGATATTTGTATATGATATACATACAAATTATATGGCAATAGCCATAAATCTATTACTATAACGTTTTTAAGAGTAAAAGGAAACAGATATATTCTCACTGTTTTCAGCATCTTCCTCCTCGCTTCCGTTCTCCATATCATCCGCAAAAGATAGTCGAGAATTCCCCTTAACCTTCCTCTTTCTACGCTTTTGCAACAGAAGCTCTTCCTCCCTGTAATATTAAGATTAGGATGACAACATATTAACCTAAACAACGAAAAAGATCCACAGAAAAATATCAAAATTATATAAGCAACTTACTCTTGTTGAAGCTTCTGGAGTTTCTCCTTCTCTTCCTCCTCGATTTTGTTTCGGATATTAACTCTCTATCAAATACATCAAAAACAATTCGGGTTAGACACCTTAATATAATAAGCATAAATAACACAATAGAATGAACAACTAAAATACTAAATTACCTTCTCGACATATTGCTCTCTTGTAACTAAACCAGCAGTTTCCTTCTTAAATGCAGTCTCAAGAATCTGAAAAGTAAATAAAAATAAAGGAAGAAAATAGAGAATAATAGATTTTGAAGTTAAAAGAGGGAAAAAAACCCTAGGATTGCAAATTAGAGGGGAAAAAGGAGACGGACCTCGGAAGAACTTGAGCCGAATTGGAGGAGACCAGGTTGGCCCTTATCGGAGGCGGACTTGGTTTTAAGCTCTTGGATTTTGCGGCGCTCGGCTTCTCTTTGCTTCTCCAGACGTCGGATCCTCACCGCATCTTGGGCCGTGCCCACGTACCCATCGCCCATGCCCGACATCTTCGATTTCTTGTTCCTTTTTTTTTTTCCCTCGCCTTTTGGGCTTGCGAAGTTATGAGCCACCAATATTTTGTATGTTTTCTGAAGAATTTTTATTTTATAATAATTTGAAATTTACAGCTAAGTTTGATTTTAGCCCTCTTTTTTTATTCATTTATAATATAACAACACATTTTATATTTCATTCATAAATTATGATTTTATCAATATTATTTATTTTTCATTCATAAAAATAAAAATTATAATTATGAATGATAATTTAAAATATATTAAAATATAAGTGATCAAAACTGAATCAATTATATTGAATCGGAATATAGTCTTGTAACACCCCAAACTTATAGATTCAATTTCGGAAGTCAAAAATTTCGGATCGATTTCGCGCTTTCACTTTTCTTATCGTTTGTATGTGTTTGTGGTAAACTACCTACGCGTCAATCATTCTTTTCGACTCTTTACAGGTCCCCACTAGCTAAAAGTGATTTCCTAAATTTTACATGTACCGTCGACTATCCTTTAATTTAGACAGTCTTAATAATCACTTGAAATTTACTTCACATACAGTTTATTTCCAATTATTTATACCTAAAATTCCATAAGTTCAAGAACTTTCATATCTCATTCATATTATAATAAATTTCATCAGACGCAGTAATGATCATAAAGACTGATATATGTATATATCAACTTCAACAAAATTACAGTCCACAACATGTCTACTTCCCAACCCTCTCCCGAGTGTACACCATGAAACTTACATACTGTGTCAACATATATATATATATATATATATATATATATATATCCACCGTACAAAATATACATCGGTGGAAGCCCGGTTGTCTTAAAAGTATGACAAAAATCTCTGAAACTCGCACTGCTTTAATCTGGGAGAGGAAGGAGGGGGCGAGTTTTATGGAAAACCCAGTAAACAAATATACAGCTACTCAAAACGTAAAACGGATTTGATAATTTACATGTCTTACTAGAAAACAAGTTTGAAAACGGATACAACAAATAATGTTGGTAACACATGCTAAAACTATATATATATATATATATATATATATATATATATATATCAAATCAGGCATGGAAACCAATTAGGGAAGCAGTCAAACAAATCAAAATTCGGATAACGGATGCAAAACGGATATCGGATACAGAAGCGTCGGAACGCTGGGTACCACCCTAACAGAACGCACTGTAGTTATCAGTGCAACAGACTCCCTATTTCTAGGGTGCTATCTATGATCATAGACCTGAGCCAGTCTCACGGGCCAGGTGAAACCGGCACCTATCACCTTGGGATAGACCAAACTGTTCCCGATTTCATTATCAAGGGAACTACATACTTGGGTGTACCGCGAGGGTCCACTCGTACCCGCATCACTAATTAAAGTCAAATCATAAGTTACTTCCCTTATATGATAATTTAGGCATGAGGTTTAAAATCAAAATAAATTTCCTTAAGATGAGAAAGTATTTTAATTTCATTAAAAATAAATTTCAGGATATCAAATTTGTATAATAAATAAATAAGATAAAATAAAATGAATTTTACTAAAGTAAATATAATCATATAAAGTATTTAGTCACATCAAAGCATAGTGTACATTTTTAAACAAAGCACGAATGAGACAGATAATCATCAAAATTATGTCATATAGTCAGTCTCATGCCACAGAAATCAATTCAGAAAATCAAATAAGAAATTTGTAACTGCATATCTATTTACTTGTACTTGACACCAACAACGAAGCTAACTTACTTCTCTCGATTCTTCTAAACGGTTCCCAATCTCATCTACCTACAATTTTGTATCATATAACTCATCAAATAAACTTGATAATTTTCAGAACAGAAAATTGCCATCACTGCCAAGCTATTTCATTTATCTATTTATTTCTTTGTTACCTCTCTGCATCACAGCCCCATTTTCTTGTCTCTGTTTTAGCTTTCAAGCACCCGATTTCGGCTGGCTACTGCTCGAGTCTGAACAGGCAAGGTTGGCACCTATTCTCCTGCTTCATATCTCTCAACTTCGCCCTCTGTTTCTGTTTCACTCTCTCTTCTTTTGCTTATCTTTTCTGTTCTTCTGTTTCCTTCCTTTCCCTCGTTATATATAAAAAATTGGGGCAAAACTATTTTGGGCGATTGTAGCTTGTCATTCAGCCCCTGCACATGGCTTGCCAGACCTGTTTTCTTCTTCACTGAACACCCATATCATTTGCCACACCTACTCCCTATCTCATCATCCCTTTTCATTTCAGTCTCTGCCACACGCTACCCCTCTTCTTTCTTTCTTTTTCATTTCCGTTCATCTTCCTTTCTGTTCATCAACATCATCATTTTTTTAAACTATTATTATTTTATTAAGAAAAGACAAAAAAAAACTGAATGTTACAAGTCTGATGTCAATGTGAACTAAATTTACGTTTTAAACGGAAAATGCTTTGTTTTTTTTTTCTAAAGGTATTGGAACATGTATTATATTATAAGTATTTTGATTTTTAGAAAGTACCTTATAATCAATTTTTCCTCTCTACAAACCATATACACGGATTTTTTTTAAAAAAAGTTAAGAATTAAATTTCGTGTACAATTTATAATAATAAAAAGAATAAAAATCGTTTATGTTGATTTAGACACATATAACATATGTTTGTGGATGTTTCAATTAAAAAAACTATAGACTATTAATTATGTAAAAAGTGTCAAAACTAAGGAATGATTGAAAAAAATTTAGAATGAAGTAATCTGAAAATATATAGTTGAATAAGAATTGAAATAACATATTATTTTATATAAAAATAAGTAAAGGAAAAAAATCCATATTAACAATTTGCGTGAAGTTATATATTAATTTTCATAATTATTTCAATATTGAAATAAAATCTTTAATAATGAATTTTTATTTTTGAAAAAAGTGGCCAAAGCTCTATTATTCCAATAAATTCAGACTACATGGGCACAGACCAGGTTTGACCTGCCTGTAATACATCATCATTCAACTCTCCATACTTTTGGAGGAATACCATAATAGATAGTACCTAGCTTATCTTGTCTCCCCCAGCAATTGTGCCTCCACCATGAATTTTCTTCTGCTTCTATCCCGAAAACAAGATATCAGTGCTAATGAGTCGGTCTCCAATATAACCTTGCAATAGCCACAATCCCGTGCCAAGGATAACCCTAGAAACAGATCTGCAGTACCGAGCGAAGCCCCGTATCCAACTCCCAGTACTATCCGATAGTAAACCAACACAAGAGCCTTCACCTCTCGCATTAGTAGCCTCATCTGTATTAACCTTAGTCCATCCATCGGGTAGGGGTTTCCAACAAATTACAATCTCTGCTCTTCCATTGGATTGCTTTGGGTTTAATCGCAAGAAAGAGCTTTTCATAGTCATATCTGCCGGTCGTGCGACACCGCTGTTGTGAAAACACTCATTCCTCCATCTCTATAAAAACCAACAAGCAGTCTCCCAAACAATGTTCCAGCTGCTTTTATACTCCGTGATGTTACAGCCAAGCCAAGACCAATGATCCATCTCAAAAACACCAAGCTTTCCTCACATTTCTGCAGCAAAGGAGCAGTCCCTTTGGACATGAAGCACTGTTTCGGATTTCCCTATGCACCAATTTCAAGAGCTGTGGCCGCCCATGATTCTAGCTAATAATTCCTTTGTTCTTAATTTACCATGGGATGACAAATTGGACTTGCGTATGCTCCCATGACTACTACTGCATCGCAGTTAACCTTCCGGTGGGCGTTTCCAATGAGCTTGGTGTTGAAACCCCTGTGGAATTGACGTTTGTTCTGTAGCAATATCATATTTTGCTATGCGAGTCTAAATAAACAACAATAAACTCTCAGTAGTTTTGAGTGCTCAAGCCATACAAATATGCATTCGATTCGTCCAAAGTCCTAATTTCCTAATCTTAACAATAACATGTATTATGAAATTTTTTTTTTATCCAGTTAGGATTAATAAGATTCAAGTAATTTGATAAACTTTTTGAATTCAAATTAAATGATTCATTAATTTGAAGACAAAATTTCATGTAATGAGATTTTATAATCATATTTAAATACACAGATGAGAACTTATTTTAGATTTTTTTTGAAAATTGCATATTATATATATAGTAAAAAAAAAAAAAAATTATTTGTTTGATCACTCTTTTTATTTTTTTAGTTAATTTCAACAGTATTGGTATAAAAAATTATACAAATATTTACTATTATACTTATTATTATTATTATTTTTTTAGTGGGTAAATAAAAGATTAAAAATATAACTGAAAGAAAGAGCAAAAATTAATAAAATAATAATTTATAAACGAGAAAAAAGATGGGGGGAACAATCTGTGGGTCACAGAATTGGGGTTCCAATAGGCTTGCGCTCGTGAAACTGTGAAGAGACGTTCCGGTCATTCGAATCATCATGGATCATCTAAAACATGACTCTGCTATTGTTCAATCCGTTCCATCTTCGAATCCTTCCATCATCGAGTTTCGTCAACCTCCTATCGATCCGCGCGTTCCCTCCACGAGCCACGCCCAACCCAAATCAAGGTAGGGTTTCACTTAACCTTTTTTCTTAAAAAAAAAAATAATTAGTTTCCGCTCTACGATTGAATTTCTCGTTTTGGGTGTTAAAATTAACTGATTGTAATGCCGTGGTTTCATGTTTTTGCAGCCGAGGGGTTGAAGGGGAAGCCGAGGTTTGCGTTCTGGCGAAAAAACTTCAAAAGGCTGACCGTGAGAAATTAAGAAGGGATCGCCTTAATGAACATTTTGTTGAGCTGGGAAATGCAGTTGGTAGATTTTCAACTGTCTTTAAAACGTTCCATTTTATAATCTTGCAGTAACTTTTATTTTTTTGAGTCCTAAATTAAGGAAGTTGACATTAGCATATGTGTCTAAAATACTTTGGTCTGTAGAGTTTTATACGGAGATGTGGTTTCTATTTGCATATCTTTAGTAGTATTATGCTTGAGGTGTGAAGTTTATTTCATTTTAGGGTACTCGTGATATATGATTGAAAGATTGCTGCCAAATGCTCCTAGGTTTTGGGGACAGTTCTAAAATTTTTATGTTATTATTGGAAAGGTTGTAGAAATCACATGCTAAAAGAATTTATTATTTGTTCGTACAATCCAGATCCTGATAGGCCCAGAAATGACAAAGCAACCATCCTTACCGATACGATTCAATTGCTGAAGGATCTTACGTCTCAGGTTGCCAAGATGAAAGCAGAGTATGCTACACTGACTGAAGAATCTCGTGAGGTGGTCTTTGACCTATTTGACTTTAAGTGGCGCTTAGATTTGCAAAACTCCTTTGATAGGGATCTTACATGGAGTTGCTTCTTTCTTTTGCTACAGTTGATGCAGGAGAAGAATGATTTCAAAGAAGAGAAGGCATCTCTCATATCTGATATCGATAATCTTAATATTCAGTATCAGCAGAGGGTTAGGACTATGTTCCCATGGGCCACTGTGGATCACTCAGTTGTCATGGCCCCTCCTTATCCATTCTCAGTACCAATGGCAATGCCTCCTCCAGGAGCAATTCCTATACATCCACCCATGCAGCCATTCCCTTTCTTTGCGAATCAAAGTCATGGGGTCATTCATAACCCCTGCTCCACTTTTGTTCCTTACATGACTCCTAATACCATGGTTGAGCAGCAGTCAACACAGCATGTCGCCTCACCTGCACAACCAGGCAGCCGGTCCCATGCTTCAGGCAAACAAGGTTCGAGAAGCAAGTCCTCAGGGGAGAGCAAGATTGGAAAAACTGTGGATTCAGACGTTGTTGCTACTGACCTTGAGTTAAAAATGCCTGGATCTACTGCAGATCAGGTTCGATTGTAGTGTTACAGTTTGGTTTGTACTTTATAGTGGTCCTAATGGATATAATATTTCATTATGTTTGTGAGAGTACTTGTCTGAGTTAATGGTGTATGCCTGCAGGATTTATCATCAGGGCAAAAAAAGCTGAAGAAATCTTTAAGGACAGAAAACAGTAATACAGAAGGGAGTTTTTCAAGTAGGTGTTCATCTTATAGTGCACAAGATAGCTCATCCAGTAGCATAGTTGGTGGCAGAAAGGCTGATGACGGAGATGGGCGAAATGATTGAAAAATGCCTGAGCCAGGTTGTTTGCAACTTCTGTGCATCACCGTTTCCTTTTATTCTATGCCTTAGTAGTTCCAAGTTCGTCCCCTTTAGAATCTAATTATTTGCCTACAAACTGAATCACTTTTCTGCTATCATGAAGGCGCCAAAGGAAATTTCTGTTATGAAGTAGTTCAAGGTGTTTTATTTTTTTCACGTCTCTTACCTGAGATGGAAAAGATGGTGGTGATGATCTTCTGTGCCCTCTTTTTCTGGGTGAGAAGATGTTTCAATGGAACTTATTTGTAATATAGGAATTGGTGGTTGTAAAGAAAATATCGGTGAGTTGTTTTGTATGTAATTCTTTTATGTACAGTTTATACATTATACGTTCTAAGTGTGTTTCAAGTATCTCAAGAAGGAAAAAAAAAAGAGTTTCTCTGAAGTCTGACATCTTAGTAGGAAAATATCATATGGTTTTTGACATTTGACAAAACACCTAAATTGCTAGTGTGTAGATCATGGTTCTATGGTATGTCCATTTCAGTCTATTTGTTTAACTCATATCCATTGTCTTTGCTTCAAAGTAAGATCTAGCTATGTTGGAGATTTTATGCTAGCTGTGGATAGAGGAATATCATACGTGGTTTGATAGATCTACTGCTTCAGCTTCCTTGTAGAGGATATTGAGTTGTAAATGTTACATTTACATGTCCACAAGTGTAAATGTCGGCAAAAATGCCACTTGGTGCTGCTTATGTTGATTTTGTTGAAGCTTATTCCCTTGAAAACATGGAAGACTGAGTACTGTTGAGAAATTACCGGTCTTCAATGTTGAAGACTACAGAAACTGTTATCCCATGAGAGTCCTTAATTTCACGCATGCCTCCTTGTGTGCTTTGCTTGGTGGTTTATAGCCACCCTTACAGGAATGAAAAATCTTTATTTGAGTTGCTGGGTTACACTCTTAAGCCGAATCCTTTGCTGCACTGTTTCTTTGAGTTTGAGCTTGATCGGATGACCTCCGAGCAGGCATTTTGAGCAGGCAAATAGGCTCCATAGCAACCCAGACTGACATTTGTTCTAAAAGAAAAATTGAATTATTATCTAATTTCATGAAAAGAAAATTTTTTTTAGCATTATTTACTCTATTTAAAAAATTCAAACTTTACTTAAAAAATCGAATCCTTTTCACTCGAACTCGAAGCAAGACGTTGGGGCAAAGGCGATAAGGGGCTTTTATCAGGAGGATTCTGCGATCTCACTGTCTATAATAATCCTTGTTTTGATTGTTTTTCAGCGAATACTACGAATAGGATTTTATTAGATGTTCTAATTTTAGTGAATAAAAATAAATCCACGTGTACAGTCCATAATTCATCCCACAGATTCACGGAGATTCAAATCACTTTATCCACATTCTTCTTCACTTTTGTCAAACCACGTGGCAACAGGAGAAGGATTCTCAACTGTATTTTTTATTTTTATATATATATATATATATATATATATATATACGCACACAGAGAGTACTAAGAGAGCTATGAAAATCTAGCAGATACTTTAAACGGCACCGTCTGCGCGTGCTTGCAGTTTACCCATCGTGTTGAAAGGCAGCGACAACTACTACGAATCCACGAACCATGGAAAGTGTCGATTTTCTTAGGTCAGATAATTGCTAACCCCAGCGCTCCTTGTTCTCGTGACGACACGTATCTTTTTATTTAGGTAATTAGGTTAGATATAACTTATAAGGGTACAACCGACTGGAGCGTGTGTTCGACGCTTTACAGAGCTGCGTGAAGGCACCGTCTCAGTCCGTGACAACCCTGCGATTAATCAAACCATCCATAAATCGCAACTGAACACCACAACTTTAACAGCTCCCAACCTCACCCACCCAGCGACAGCCACATACCCCAAAAACTCAGCAATACCAACCTCAAGAAACAGCCTCAGTTAGGCATGGCAATGGTATCTACATATTGCCCACAGTTCAGTGGACTTCGCCGATCATGTCCCAAACTCGACAACTCACAATCTCAATCTTTCGGTCAACACATCAACTCTCAACTCCGTCTTGCATCTTCTCGAAAACCTTGCAGAACTGTTGTTGCCATGGCCGGCTCTGGAAAGGTACCGTTAATTATTTCTTTTAGATCTATCGTTAATGTATTTGAGACACTAGAAATAACCCACTACTTCCCTTTGTTTTTTTAGCCGTTTTGACTGAGGAAATCTATAATGTATAAGATGACATTGGTGGGTTTTCTATTGTTGTTGTTTGTCACTTGCAATTAAAGAGAGAGAAAGGTTCAGATATTGAAACTAGACTACAATGGGCTAAACTGCTTATTTGTCATTAGGTGCTTAGTGAATGCAACTTCTTCTTCTTCTTTTTTGGTTGCAAAAGAATTACTAATCTTTGTTCAGATTATGTCTTTTAATTTGTAAAGTGTATAAGCATTCTGCAAGAAATTTTTTTTTAAATGTTATTTGGTAGTGTCTATGGTAATAGTAGTTTATTTATTTTTTCATCTACTTGGTTTCGTATAATTGGCAAGTGCCAACCAGACGGAGCCTAACTAACCTTTTTCTTTCTTTTGCACTTGCAGTTCTTTGTCGGGGGTAACTGGAAATGTGTAAGTACCTTTCTCACTGATTATGCTGTCTTTATTCACTATTTCAGTTCTTGGTTTTCTTCTACTGTCACTTCTTGTTGTCAAATGTCATGCGTTCATTTACTCCCTTAGCATCTCCATTTACAGGTTATACAACTAATTCTGGTGAAGTGCTTTTTCTTTAAGGTCTTCATTATAGAGTTTTCTTGGTTATCTGATGTGGAATCTTCTTGCTAAGCTTGTTTAAATAATACTTGTCACTTTGGCTTGTTATGAGCTTGTGTCAAGTTGACTCTTGCAAATTTCAATTAAGTGTTGTGTTTTCATGGTGATTCTGATTTACGCTTTACCTCTCCCTCTCCCTCTCCCCATATTCTTCTTGGCATTGTAATTATTATAAATCAAAATGCTCTACTCTTATTGCTAACTTTATGCATTTTCTAGTGATTTATACTTTTCAAAAGTTTCTCCGACTCTTTCTAGTTCAGATTCTTCAAGTTGATTACATACTGCTAATTCATTTTGTGAATACTTTTTTACATTTTTTTTGGCAATATGAATTTCACACTCTATTTGTTCTTATGCTGGGTTCGGTTCATATATATCGAACAACTCTTGCATGGCTATTTTATTCATTCTCTAGTTTAACTTCCTTTACTGATAATGTTATTTTTGTTATTTTAGAATGGAACAAAGGACTCCATCACAAAGCTAGTTTCTGACTTGAACAACGCAAAGTTGGAGACTGATGTTGGTAATTTACAGCATTTTACTTTGAGATTTGTGTATGTTAAATCTATTATGGAACTAGGTTGGGATTTATATCTGCTAATGGCTAAAAGATTTGCAAAATTTTTGTGATACTGCTTTCAATACGAGCAGTTTTCATTTGCCCTCCTAGATAAAGGCTACTTCTTGTGCTTTCCTTGAATCAGTTTGTATAGTTTTTCTTAATTCTTTTGCCATGTAGTTTTATATTCATGAGGTTCGTTGATTTCATGTTAAATGTTATGAAGACTGCTGATATTCATGCTTGTTTGACAGATGTTGTTGTGGCACCTCCCTTTGTCTATCTTGATCAGGTCAAGGCTTCATTAACCGATCGATTCGAGGTATCTGCTCAGAATTCTTGGATTGGGAAAGGTGGGGCTTTCACGGGAGAAATCAGGTTAGCTTAATTTTTCTTGATGAGCAGAATGGGTTTATTCTTCATAGTTTTTTAGCCTTTATCATAGTGATACTGGCTTTTTACCCCTAATCTTGAGATTATAAAACATCTTTTTTGAAATTATACGTGTAATGCCGATGGACAGAAGACTTAGCTGTATTTATTCATTGTTACCAGAAAAATGGTCTCTTTTTTGCTGCGTTTTTCTTGAGTATGTCAAGGCCAGTTGCTCGGCCATAGTCTACCTCTAAAAATAGGTTTATAATATACAGGAGTTCAGTTACTTCTGATGCTGTCTCAATGTGCTTAATTTGGTGCCTTCATGCGAGTGGAATATTTGTTCTTGCTGTTGGATAGGTTTCAACTTATTCAGTTAAGATCGTTATTGATATATTTTATCTCCTCTAGTGCAATTACTTACTTTTGATATCTTGAGAAAACCAAAACAGAAGTAGGTTGCTTTCCCAATCCATTGTTTAAGGTGTGTAATTTTGAATAGCCCTAACAGATTAACAGGACTTCTGTTATTTCATTTTATCTGTTTCTCAAACATAGTACAAGCTAATTGGTCACCTTCGTCTTTTTATAGTTGTGGAGATTTTTGCCTACATATGCCAACTGGTTTGATTGAGTTACTGCAACTCCATCTGTGTCTTTAATATGATTCATCTGATTCTTTCCATAGTGTGGAACAATTGAAAGATATTGGTTGCAAATGGGTCATTCTTGGGCATTCTGAACGCAGACATGTTATCGGTGAAGATGATCAGGTAAAAGCTTAGGCACTTATGTTCTTCAGAGGTGTCAAAGGGCATACCTATTTGTGCCAATTAATGCAGAATACAAAAAGATGTAGAACTGACTGAAGATTTGTTGTCTTCAGTTTATAGGAAAGAAGGCTGCTTATGCTTTGAATGAGGGTCTCGGAGTAATAGCTTGTATTGGTGAATTATTAGAAGAAAGAGAAGCAGGCAAAACTTTTGATGTATGTTTCCAGCAACTGAAGGCTTTTGCTGGTAAAGTTTCTTGACCTTTTTTCTGATTTCTGTTACTGGCTTTCCGCATGAATACCATTTTAGGTTATCTTGTGAAGACTGAAGAGGAAAGGACTGTGACCTAACTCCAATGATGCCGTAATTTGCAGATGTTGTCCCCAGTTGGGACAATATAGTTATTGCTTATGAGCCTGTATGGGCCATTGGGACTGGTAAGGTGGCTACACCCCAGCAAGCACAGGAAGTGCATGTAGCTGTCCGCGATTGGCTTAAAAAGAATGTTTCCGATGAAGTTGCATCTAAAACACGCATCATATATGGAGGTAGCTTGGATACTATATCTTTCTTAGATGTTATCACTATGTTTTGTTTAAATATCTTGCCATTTCCTAGCAGGTGGTAATTTGAGTGACATTAATGTATAATTATTTGTGGTTTATGATTTGAAGAAAGGTTACTTGATTTGCATATTTTACTTGACCCTTATTATTGTTTGCTGGCATAAAATCATAGTTTGGCTAAATCTTATTTGCATGATTCTAATTGTGTAAATGGAAGAAAGCAAAATGTGCTTGCCTAAATTTAGATTCAGTGAGTATTCTCCGTATATTCTTCTTGCCATGATCTGAGGCAGGGGATGCTGTATTATTATGCCAAGTTTGATAAGTTGTTTTGGGGCAAATCTGAGGCTGATTTATAAGAAGATAGTTGTCGCATTGACCTTTTTGTGCTAGGAATTGTGTCCTTAATTGCATCAAGCTTGTGAGAATGCCCTATTTTTCTAGATTGAATGGTGGTTGTCTGTCATTCCCTACTAGCTAATGACTTCTACATCACTTTTGCAGGATCCGTGAATGGAAGCAACTGTGCTGAGCTTGCAAAGCAAGAAGATATTGATGGCTTTCTTGTTGGTGGTGCTTCCTTGAAGGTAAATGCGCACTATTCATTCTGTTTCACAGTGTTTTCTTATTAACAACTGAAATATCAATCGGTAGGGGCATTGCTGATGATTAAATTATAATCTTGATGGTGCAGGGGCCTGAGTTCGCTATTATTGTCAACTCTGTAACATCCAAAAAGGTTGCTGCTTAAATATACAAAGCAGATTAAAGTAACAAATAAAGGACAAAGAGAAGCTATTTCAGGTTGAAGCTTCATGTAACCTATGAGTTAGTGTTATCCAATGGAGTTTTGATTACTTATCGAGTTCTTTTTCCCGAAAATGATAGGAAAAATCTGTTGTTTCTTTCACATTTGCTATAAGTTAAATTTCTTTAGAGTGCTATGGGCACTATACATAATTCACTGACATTGAGAGAGTGCATAGGGTTGACAGCTTGGCAATGCTTACTGCTTAGTTATTATTTGCTATTTTAAACTTCATTTAAATCAACTCTAGCTACTCTAGCAAGGAAGCATTTTAACTCTAGTGAACTCAAGGGAATATTTCACATTTATGGCTTGATTTATCAGAAGAATGTACAACACGAGATCGTCTTCAGAGAACTATATCATCCCTCCGGACGCCCAACCCTCCAGGCACCTCTTTTAACACAAGAATACAATTTGATACCAGACACTTGAGTGACCCTTAATACAATGAAAAAGTTATCAGAACTGCGTTTACACCCAAAGAATTTATGCCAAAGCGAAGCCTTATGGACTACTGTACATCAGTTATTGAAGCAAGCTGCAAACCAAGCTTATACCTGATGAAAGTGTTCGAGTCCTCTAGCAGAGAATAAAACAGAGGAATGGTTATGGAGTGGGTCTATCGCAGGAGAAGAAATCCACAGTGGAAACAAGAGTGGACAGACGAGACCCTGCCCTCCGTTTCCGCACCACCTCTCCCATTGCTTACCATTTTCGGAACTGTCATTGTCTTGTTCTTGCTTTCTCAATATACTAACTACAAGGCTCAGTTACATGACACAGCAGTAAAATTCCAGCTATTCATTTTTCTTCTGCCAATACTGCTGATCCTCTTCTTGATTTCATTTTCATCCAGTGGAAGGTATGCTTTTTGGCAGAAGCGTTTAGAGCGTGAGACTGTTAACTGATCCGCGGGGCCCACCTTGGGGCACAGCCATGTTGGTGGGGGTTCTTCTGTGCTGCTTTCTTATCAATCTTAATGATCTAAGAAAGAAGACTCTCGTGATTAAGATGTTGATCGTAATGTCCATAATTCTTGTGATGTGTGTTCTTGTTTATGTTTCGTCTAGTCATGGATGGTCTTATAAACAACACAGACACTTCCTTGAAAGGAAAATTTTCTTGGAAGGCAAAATATCTCCAAACCCTGGTTTGTTGTACCATTTGTTCTTATGATTTGCTTAAACCGAAGGTTAAGCTATCGAAACATGTTCTTTTCTCAATTCAAAATATAATTAAAAAGTTGGTCAAACAATTTTTTATTTACAAATTAAAAAATATTTTTAATAATTTTAAATATGAAAATAAATAATATATAAATTTAATAAAACTTAAAAAATATTTTATATTTGACTGCATATATATTTTGACATGATTATATTTTGTGACTCGAATTAGCATGGACCCTACAAGCAATTCGGATGGATCCAGCTTGATAAACACCTGACCACGTAGCCAACGGTAGGTTTGAATGATTGATTAATTGCTGCTGTCATCGCGGCTTAAAGACTTAAAAACCTGATACAAAGGCTGGAAGTATGAAAAAGACGTGAATATGGCCGGCAAATGGAGAATTGACACCGGTATTACTGGAGATTTCTCAAATATCATTTCTAATATAAGGTTTTGGAAAAAAAAAACGTTGATTTTGGCCACTAAGGACGGTGACACCTTTGAATTTGACATTGGTGGCGTCCGTTCCATGATTGAAGAAGTTATATAATAAATAAATACCTCAGATTATTTGATTTAATTATTTATTAATTTAATTAATTAAGTTAATTATCTATATAATTAAAAATTATAAAAATATAATACTGGATACCGTTTTAAAAAAATTATTTGAAACTAGTAATACCTGCAGTTGATCTAGAAATTGAAAACTTTTTTTTTTTTTTTTTAAATAATGGAGAGCTCTGACTTAACAAAATAAAATATTAAAACTAAAATTTCAAATAAAATTCTCATATTCTTAAGACGAAAATATTGTAATTTGAGATAATATCAAGTTCTAAAAACTGAAAATCTGAACCTGAGTTTAATAAATTGAAGTGCAACATAAGGATCATGGTCCACCAGCTTATTGGTGGCCATTTAGTTGCACTAGGAGAGTTAATGTACATTATCACGAGAGAGAGAGAGTATTTTATATGATAAAATATTTTTTATGTTCTGCTTTTTCCTTTAACTTTGAAGAAAGAAACAGTTTACATGGAATGCTTTTGCTTGTTCTTGTCATCATTGCAATGCCATTGATTTTGTTTTATCTTTTAAGAATTTGACTAATAATTTGCTTGATAGGTAAGTTAGTGATAACTTGTGTGCAGAAACATTAAAGACCAACAAGTACTGAGGAATCAAGCAATTACCAAAACCTTATCAAGTTTTCTACTTGCTTGGGGCTTTCATTCAGTATTAGGTTTGCTTGAGGCAGCTCAAGAAAAGTACATAACCAAAGAAATTTTCTTGTCTCGGGTCTACTGCAGAGATATTTTCTTGTCTGAGTACCACTGGAATTTCTTAGAATCCACTGAATTATGTATTTGCAAACAAATATCAGAAACTGTGTATGAAACATGAATTCATTTCCAGTCTTATAGCAACTTCTTTTCTATTTTGCAGTTTTATTTACAATAATACAGCTATCTTTGACCTAGTAAAGCAAACCCAGTTCAGTAATCACATATCAAGCTGCTAATAACGAAAAGAGAAACTAAAATAGTTTTGCAAGCTATAGTAGTATGGTGTTAGGTATCAGTCATACCAGCCAGCTATCACGAAAAACTGACCGATACTCCACCAAAATCAACAGCAACACAATGAAAGCAGCCACAGCCCATGGTGAGCTACCCTCTGAAGGGAGATGGTGAGTCCGGCGGCGACGTTCCCATGGTGATGAACCAAATAGCATATCAGAAATTCCCATGGATGAAAACAAAGGAGCCAAGAGTATCAGCACTATTGGTGTGGCAAAAAGTACCCATCTAAATTGCGTTCCAGCAGTTTCCAGAACTGATTCATAGCTAAGATACCATGATAATCCAAGGAGGACTGATACCACTGTTAGGATTAGCAGAACTGGATATGGCAGAGGACTTAAAGAGAATGAATCAAAGATGGAATCTCCTGTTCTATAATTGGCCATAAAGAGATCAGTGTTGGTGTGTGAATTCAGAAGGGTCCGTTTAGAATCGAAGCCCCTGTCTATTTATAGCGAAAATGGGTGCCTGATTCTGTGGTTCTCAGCCTACGCCAAGCTGTACTTCCCTATTTTTGTTGGTAAGTGGATCTGTCTGAACTTCTTGGATTCAAGTTTGAACTTGGCAAATGTGGGACCTTGGTGACAGAGATTACAGACAGGTCGGTGAAATGAAATATACTTTCTTAAATCTGTCTGTGTCTTGTTACTCTCTTCCTTTTATTCTTCAATTTTTATTTATTTATTTATTTTGTAGATAATAAGTGGGTAAATATCAATTTCAATCTTGATTGTTTTAAACTTAACAAGTCAATAATCCGTGAGAAAATGAAATCATAAATGAAAAATTATGACACGGTCGTGACACAACTTAGAACAAGAATTTCTAAATTTAAAAATTGTTATAAATTTATTAATTGTTGCAAAAGTTTAAAAGTCTACAACCCCCGAAATTAAATGTTAAGTATAAAATGCTTAAATTTAAATTTTATTATTTTTCATTAATACATGTTCTGTAAAAAATTAAAAAAATTATAAAAATCTAATAATTATTAAATTTCAAAAATAAATTAATAATTTATTCTTATTTTAAAGATAAATAACCTCTCCAGCCTTTCAATTTGATATAACAAAAGAAATTAAAACTTTTGAACTCTAAGCATAGAGTTTGGAAAGTGTTAATTCCGGAAGCTGGTTTTAAATACATCACTTGGAAAATGGTTTTGCATCACAAGATTAATGCCTCTGACATCGAGAATATAATAGGAGTAATATTTAACAAAAAGAAGAAGGTGCACCTTCGGATTTGTAATGGGAAAGATAACAATCAATCCTTTGAAATTAATCATCCTTCTAATGTCAAGTTTAATTAACTTTTTAGTGCTGTTAATTTTTTTATTTTGGTTTATAAAAAGTGTAAATTAAACAATTGAATTTTAAATATAATTTTACAAAAATCTTTCAATCAAATTTTGATTATTCAATACTTTTAAATTTATGAAAGAGTTATATTAATGTTGGAATATAAAATAACCAACGTATCCAATTTAACTGGCAGAACTAATAATATTCTTTAGATAATCATATGATACATAGTCAATAAAATTTGTAAATTTCATAAATGATATTAAAATGATGATAATAATAATAAATAAATAAATAAATAAAATAAAATATATATTATTATTTTAATTTTTTATAAAATTTTAAAATTTTAAAAATAATATATTAAATAATTATCCATATATGCACGCAAAGAGCAGGGACAATTTTTTTTTTTTAGCGTAAATTAATTCCTACAATCTGAACTATGTTAACTAATGAGCATTTTGAGCGATTACTGATCATCCATTAGATTTTAAAAAAATAATTTAATGTTATTTAAGTCTAAAATTTCATGATTGCTGCCTTGTTTTTATTAATCAGTCTTCATTCTTTAATGATATCATACCTCGTATTATATGATGCACCCGCATCTTTTTTTTTGTCAGTGATGCACCCAAATCTACGACTAGATATTTTCTTTCTTTAATGGTTGCCAAATGCACGAATGAAATTTTTATAAACCACTAATTCAACACAGTTTGATGTGAGTAATGATGAAAGTGAAATTTGATTTAGTGGTATCCAAATATTTTTAGATTAACATCAACACGGCATTAATGGTAGTGATAAGTATTGACTTAACAATAAATGACGGAAAGTACTCGGTCTTGAAGCTCCTTCGGCCGCTCATTTCTTTGTTTGTTTCCCATAGTAATTTAACACAGTAACCTGTCTCAATTTAAGACATGGATGAATGTTATCGGTCCATATGTTTCCTCGACTTGATTTTATTCTCAAACAGTTGGATTTGGATAATTCTATTAACATTAAGTTTATAATAAACTATATCTGTTTATGAGTCAGATTAAATTGGATATCCTCAAATTTTTTTGTCTTTATCTTAAACCTAACGCACCCTAGGATCCACTGACCTTCCAGTGAAATCCAAACTCAGCTACATCAACTAGTTTAGGATAAAATCGAAATTACAGAACATCACAACTGAAGCAAAAACCGAAGTAAGGGTAAGACGGTTAAATAAAAGGTGGGCGACGTGGCCTCACTGGATTGTAGAAAATTTATGAAGAGTAATAGTGAAGACTTCACATTTCATCACCTCAGGAGTAGTACAATGCAAGTGGGTACCATAATCGCAGCTTGCACAGTAGTAGACCCAGTGTTTCTTTGGAACAACATCGTCACACTCATCGCAGATGAACCTGTCGATTCTCCCATCGCAGGAGGAATAGAAGAGGGTAAGAGGGTGTTGGTGATCAACGTGCTTCATGGTTTTGGGTAAAAGAGCACATCCAACGTGGAGATCGAAGTTGCAGCTAGAGCAATGGTAGTCAAAGCCAGTGCCATAGTCACCACAAGCATTGCAAATGAACATTTTGTTTCTGTAATTTTTTGGGCGGGGTGGAATGAATGGTGAGAGAATGATCGGGGTGGGAATCAGGTTCAATCACTCGCTCCAAATCGAAGCATGATTTGTGAAGGAGGAATGTATGATTTATTTTAAGGATCTTATGTGAAAATTAGATCATCAATACACATAATAATAATCGATAAGCATATATTTTTCAGCGGACATAGTTGAAATTCGAGTTGATGATATAATTGACAAGTCTTCCTCTCCTACTTCTCCACAGGTGGCTCGGATCTTCTTACAAGTACTCCAATTTCAACACCTTGATCTTGAGGAATATTCACAGGATTCATACCTTACTCCTAATTGTTAGTTACAACATCAACATTACATATATCATCATTGTGAGAAGTAAGTAGAGCAAGATAACATGCTCAACAGGCTCATTTTCACAAAAATTCTAAACTGTAACATCACTATCAGGGACATCAAACTCCAAAAATTTGGCCATCTGTGACTCCACAATTTTAGTTCCACGTGTAGTGCAGAAAAATTGATATCCTTTAGAATGTGTTGGGTACCCTATGAAATAGCAGCGAGTACTCTTAGGTTCAGTCTTTCTTTCAGTTGGGTTATAAATTCTAACCTCAGTAGGACAACCCAAGACTTTGAAATGGTTTAAACTAGGTTTCTTGCCAGTGCACAACTCAAATGGTGTTTTAGGAGCAAGTTTAGATGAGATTCTGTTTAGGATGTACAAAGCAGTTTTAATAGCTTCACCCCAAAGTGACTCAGGAAGTTTAGTCTTACTCATCATGTTTCTCATCATGTCCTTTAGGGTGTGATTTTGCCTTTCAGCCACACCATTTTGTTCAAGACTACCGGGCATGGTATACTGAGCAACAATACCACATTCCTGCATGTACTAGGCAAACGATCTCATATGCTGTCTAGTTGTGTCATGCTTGCCATAGTACTTACCACCTCTATCAGACCTAACAATCTTGATGACTTTACCTAATTGTTTCTCAACTTCAGTTTTGAAAATTTTAAGTTTCTCAAGTGCATCAGATTTTTCGACAATTATGTATGTGTAATTATAACGAGAGAAGTCATCAATAAATGTAACAAAATACTTGTTATCACACAAAGTAGAGGTTTGAGGTCCATAGATATCAGTGTGAATAATTTCTAGAAGTTCAGAACTACGTGTTGCACCAGTCTTTTTGGTTTTATTCAATTTACTCATTATACAATCAACACATGTGTCTAAATCACTAAAGTCCAATAGAGGTAATATCTCATCTTTTATTAATCTATTAACTCTTTCATTAGAGATATGACCAAACCTTTTATGCCACAATAAGAAAGATTTTTCTTTAATGAATGACTTTTTAGACATTGTGTTTTCAACATTCATGCAACTATATTCCTTATTAGAAGCCAAACATAATCTACATAGATTATCAACTAATATAAAATTTTGTACAATTTTAGAGTTCAAATATAAATCAACCTTTCCATTTCCAATGCCAAAGTAATAACCTAATTTGTCCAAAACAGAAACATAAATTAAGTTTCGTCTAAATGACGGTACATAGAAAACGTTTTCTAAAACAAGCTGAAAACCTGACTCTAAGTTTAAACTAACTGTCCTTACAAATTTAACTTCTACTTCAATATAGTTTTCTGCTCTAATCTTTAACTTTTTTTTTTACTTGGTTTCCCTTTGTTTATGAACCCCTTCTTGATTATTTTGTTTCTCTAGTTTAAATTTGAGCTTATTACAATCACGTTTCATGTGACCCTTCTTCTTGCAATAGAAACACTTGTATCTTTCTTAATGACAGTATTGAGACCTCCTACCTTCTTGGTTTGATTATTACCATGTCCTTTATGATACTGGACTCTATTAGAAGTATTGGATTTGAAATTCCCAGGTCTCTTAGGAGTTTTGATAAAGTGTGGTTTGGAATGGACGGTTAACATGACACTCTCACACTTTTCTTTTTTGAGTTTTTCTTCATCAGAAACACATTTAGAAATAAAATCATTAATGTTCCAAAGGTCATTCACAGTATTGTAGGCTGTTTTGATTAGGGTAAACTCAGTAGGTAAGGTATTCAGGATATGGTGGACTACGAATTTGTCAGGCAGGATTATGTAACGAAATTTAAGTTTGGATTGAATGCGAACTATCTTTATGATAAAATTTCTAACCCCAACAACACTGTCATACCTGATACTCATCAGCTCATTCATAAGGTTCCCACCCTCTGACTTGCTTGATATTTTGTATCTATTTTCTATAGCATTATAAAGATTCTTAGCATTTTTAATGGTATCCAAACCACTCAACAGGTGCTCAGAAATAGTCATCTTAATGGTGCATAGACATATATGATTTGCTCTATCTCACTTTTCATAGAACTTCTTTTGCTCAGCGGTGCTTTCGTCAGACAAAGCAGCAAGCTCATCAACACGTAGGGTTATGTCAATCTCAACCATTACCAAGGCATAATGCAAGTCTTCATCCAATTTCTTAAAATTGGATCCATGTAGAACCTCGATAGTTTATCTATGGTAACAATCATTGGTCAAAACAAAATGCAACAATATACATTTATGGGCAATTATGAGATAAGCAAGCAACATGATTCATTATATCCCAACAATAATTGAAAAGTCCAGGTGTATCACTACAAACTCCCCTTTGGGCAGAGAATGAAACATACTAATTGATACTTTTCCCATAAAGTTAATACAAGAATATCCAAGTTTTAAAAGCCTATCCCCTTTAGGCGGATAAATTTTCTAAACTGATATATAAATCATCTTAATGCTTTTTGTGTATCCGAAATTATTCTATATAACTACCCATTTTTAGGCAGACAATTGCATAAAATAATTCATAATAATCTCGTATCCTTTATGATCAAGTAAATAATTGCATTAATATAAAAAAAAATGAGCCACTTTGGCAACCAAGCACTTATATCAATTAATGAAAAAATTTAATCAATCTGAGAATATTGTAATTGTTCAAATCAGTCATTACATACTTGGTTGAATGTATGCAATAAATTATTCCAAAAATGAAATACTAGATCCAGATGTATTTCATAAGATCTGAAACAATATGTGTTGCATTATAATTGATGGCTCTAAGTCTCAACAAAAATTCTATTTTCATTATTATTATTTATTTATTTGGACTAATATAGGCTGAGAGTACAAAATCTAATCATCTATCTAGGAAGAGTACATACTTTCTAGAGGTTCAGAACAGTCCCTTATATTTTATTATACAATAAAATCACAAAAAAATTGTGCACAACATTTAATAATTTATTAAATAAATACTAACATAAATAATAAATATTTAACAATATTAGAAAATTACAAAAACATCATGAAAATTTATGGAATAAAATTACAAGCATAACAGGAAAAAAAAACGGTGGCTGAAAACTCCACCTGAGGACGCCACATGCGCCACAAGTGCCACTACTGGAGCGTGTGGCTTGCGACGCACTGTACAGTGCATCATGTGCTTCCTTTTGTCGGGTTTGTTTGACCCGGCTGCTGTGTTATTTGATTCGAATGGGTTTGTAAGATATTCCAACCTATTTTTTTATACGATTTTTCATGTGTTTTCAACAAGTTAAGATTACCTAAATTTAATTAAAGTTATTTCCTACCAAGCTCATGTCCAAAACATAATGAAACCTTAAAGAAAAACAATAAACAATATCATCAAAAGTTTATGATACAAGACCCGTTGTTAACCCGTTTTGTTTTCTTTTAAAATTGATCAATTACAACCGAGATTGACATAACCAGAACACATCAACTCATTCTAATTCTTTCATAATCAAGTTTCATAATCGGGTCAAGCTTTTATTATTTTTATTACTAATCACCTAATCTACAAAATAAATTTACTTAGATTTGGGGTCCTAAATTCAAATAAATCAAACTCTGATACTAAATGTAGGATTTATTTTAAGGATCTTATGTGAAAATTGAGTCACCAATACACACAATAATAATCGATAAACGTACCTTTTTCAGCAGACATAGTTGAAGTTTGAGTTGACGATATGATTGACAAGTTTTTCTCTTCTACTTCTCTACAGGTGACTCTTAATGAGTAGATACCGAACAAACAAAAACAAAAAAAAGACTTAACCATATATTTATGATAACTCTTTACTAAAATCCTAATGGCCTCCCATAAAGGGCTTATAGAGGAATCCACAGTTGGATTTGCTGCACTTGAAAGCTGAACCTGAAAGGTCTAGCCCACAACCGGAGCAAATAAGTTCCTCCTCTGCTTTCACTTTAATCGGACGTAAGGGGTGGTTGTGGCTGAAATAATTCACACATGAACGCAGGTTGAAAGACACAAGGCCATTAGCCATTGCCACTTCTCTCCCTCCCTTTCTGTTCTATATATAATTCAATGGATGCTCAAATCATCCATTATGATTGCTATATATGCTAGAAATAGAAATATCAATTGGCCCATGTAGATAATACTATTGCGTAAAAATGAAGAGCGCTTACTTGGTATATATGGAAGATAGTTGGATTCCTGCATCAAAAGGTGAAAGATTAGCATTTCCAGGATTGTCGAATGCTGCAATAACTCAAAAAGTTGTAAAAATGATAAAAAGGATTAGAGAATTGAATTTATCAAAATAAAAAAGAATCACTACCCCTTCTTCTCATAAGATAGAAGATAGAGTAAGAAATTCGGTCTCTGAAAATTCCAAGCAAAACAAAAGTTCCTTTTTATGGAGAATATGTATGTTCAATTAATGCTTCTCCTATTTGCTATAATTTGGGAAAATGAGTGCTTAGATGGTCCAATATGTCCTCTGGGTTCTCAAGAAGAAAGAATAGATGGAACATATGATTCTCTTGCGTGATTAGATTAAGCTAGCTTCAAAATTTTAAAGTTTTTTTTTAAAGAGAATTTAGTAAAAAAAAAAATTATATTGTGAGATTTAAAAAAGCGTACTTGTATGCGATTTTTCATTTATATTAATAAAAATATTATTTTTATTTGAATTTATGATTTTTAAATTATGAAAAAATAATTTTTATGATTTTATTAAGATTTTCCTCTTCTCATGCTCTTTAATAAATAAAAATGCTTTTGAGCTGATGGGATTTTAATTTTACTCTGGGATTCGTTAATTATGTTTAGTAAAATTGAAAACTGAAAGAAAAAAAAAAGTAAAGGAAGAAAAACTAAAGAAAAATGAATTTTGAAGATGAATGATAAAAAAATAGAAAGGAAAGAAAATTGAAGAAATTACAAAATTAAATCTCTCTAAAATGGAAAAAAAAAGGAGAAATAAAATATGATTTATATAATAAATAAGGTGAAAATACTAAATTATCTCTAATAAATTTATTTTTATTTATTTTTTCACTTTTCAACTCTACCAAACAATAAAAATATATATTTTTCAATTAATTTTTCATCTCTCTTATCAAATACAATTTTTTTAAAAAAAAACATATTTTCTATCTTTCTATTTAAAAAAAATATATAATCTTTCTATTTTAATATATATATATATATATATATATATATATATATTTTCTATTCCAAAACGAGACTGAGTCTAAGAAAATGTAAAGATAAGCAAATTTGGCTACGGATTGGACTGCAACTCGAGCCAAGCAGGGGATGTGCCATAATGGTTGGTCAAGACGACCACCTTCCTCATTGGTTCTCATGCTGAGTAGAGATGCTCAGGTGGGCTTCCAGAGATCCTTGTCCACGATTGAGTGTATTGTTAAAAGGCAAACTGGGTTGTCTGATAACTTCTAATATGTCATTTGCTTGTAACTTTGAGTACCTCTGAATACAAAACACAGTTTGATTTGAGCAATGATGAAGTCGTGAGGATAATATGAGAGAATTTACACACAGATAATACCCAGTTGAAGCTCTTTTGGCCGCTCATGCTGATATTTAAGGTGTAAGCAGGCTAAAGCTCGCGAGCCATATCGTTAAATCCATAGATTCTTTACAAATCGGGTTTTTTTAACTCTGTTTAGAAAGTGAGTATAAAATAGTTGACTCGTGCGGGCCGACAATTCACACTGATCATTCAGACTGTCAGATGTTATGATATCATTTGATTTGAATAGTTCAAAGCCGGAATTTGTTTGATTTATTTATTTATTTATAATTCATCAGTAGTTCAGTACTACTAAGTAGTATCATTTTCCAGGGAAACGTACGACCCAAGTGGGTACCATAGTTGCATATTCCACAGCGCTTCTTTGGAACAACTTCGTCACAGACATCGCAGACAAAGATCTTGTCGACTCCCTTGTCGCCTGAGGAGGGATAGAAGAGAATAAGAGGATGTTGGTGATCAGCATACTTCCCTGTTTTCGATAAAAGAGTACATCCGACGTGGAGATCAAAGTTGCAACTTGAACAATGGTAGTCAAAGCCAGTGCCATAGTCACCACAAGCATCACAAGTGAAGCGTTAATTTCTGTACTTTTCGAGCGGGGTGGAGAGAAGGGTTAGAGTATGATCTGGGTGGGAATCATGTTCAAGCACTGGCTCCAATCTGAAGCATGATTTGTGAAGGATGAATCCGCAGTTGGACTTGCTGCACCTTGAAGGCTGAACCTGAAAGGTCTAACCCACAACTGGAGCAAATAGCTCCTCCTCGACTTCACTTTAATCGGACGTAAGGGATGGCTATAGCTGAAATGATTCGCACATGGGCGTAGGCTGAAAGACTTTGGGCACTCAGCCATTGCTATGATCTCTCCTTTTCTATCTTTCTGTTCAATATTGCTATACATACCAGAAATGACAGTAATTGGCTCAATTAATGTCAGAGGTTCTGTGTGAAAACAATACAATGGATATACCAATTTACCATTGTGATTCCAATCCTCTTTGGTGTTCTCCAGGCTTTCATTATTGTTCCTTATAGCAATAATCTTCCATCTATGTAACCTGATACATTAAACCTACATTCCACTCCTAATTATGGAGTTCAGGAATTTCAAAGGTATTCTTTAGTTTTTCTTTTGTCTTGTAAAGAGGAGCTCTTTATGTTCATTCATATTGAAAATCTAAGCTTTAAATGCAAGTTGGAGCTTAGTTTTGTTCATTAAGTGGTTGGTATAACAGCAAATTAACTGGGGTTTGAATACCTTTGGATATGTACTGTTAGTTACTATTTGCCTCCTACTCTACATTCTGCAAATTTTAGCTTTAAACCTGAGCAATTAGCCTTCCAATCATCAACTTCTTGAAACTAATTAAAATGCTAATTAAGATTGCAATAGCTTAGAAGAATTGAGAAGTGCCAGAATAATCCATGATATCCTATTCCTACCACTTACTCTTGTTTCAAAGACAAGACAAGCCCTTCAAAGTTTAGAATGTCTGCTATCAGCTACATCCTTAATGAAATCAGCATCTAGAAGACAAGATTCTGATCATTCTGATATCAAAAGAAAGTTTTCAACATCGCATCCATATGGGCAAGTGTGGGGCAATGAATACTCTAGGCCCTCTGGTTTCATGACAACATTGAAATTCATCCCAACACCAGATTTATCAAGCCAATCCCAAATTAAAAGAACTTGTTATAATTGAAAACAAACCATATGCACACCATTCAGTTCATCAAAGACATTGTAACTCATAAATAGAACAATTAACTTGTAGTATTAGACAAACCAGGGATTAGAAAAAGGAAGATTTAGTAGCAATACTTCCATGCCACACATCTTCCGCAGCCACAATAGTGAGGTTGCCGACAAGAATCCGCAGACAACCACCGAACAAGGACAAGTAATGCCAATGCAGCGAGTAAAACTAACCAAGTCATATTATCCTCAGCACTTGTCATGACTATCTCAAATTTGATTAAAGATGACAAGGCAAGCAACATCAATGCAAGAGCCAAGAACAGCAGGACCGAGTATGGTAGGGGAGACGAGGAGCGATGGCATCTTCCACAATAGCAGTGTCCGTAATAGCAATAGGCCATGATCAAGAAGATCCTTCAGAACTTTCAGAGGTAGCAAGAAATCCTGGAATCTTAAGTCTAGAGGTATTATTGCAGAAAGTGGGTGTCTCTGTTAGTTTCCTGGATATATCCAACTAGCTTGTACTTGAGAATTCTAATCCGTTGATTTCCACACCTTTTCAGTGGGTGATTTACCTTCAAATTGACTCAAAATTACAGTAACTGATAAAAGAAGATATTTCCTTTTTGTAATTAATGGATGGAAATGATGTGGGTGTATAATTTTCTTGATCCACCATAGGAAAGTGGCAAGCTAAGCTCTTGGTGGTTGGGCAATCAAGTGTTATCGTTTGGCCTACAGATGAAGACACAGATGCCATAGATGATTGAAAGAGTATAGCGTGAAAACCAAATAAGCTAATTCACATGGATCAAAAATGATACTTTGATTTGACTCATTCATGTTGGTCCAAAACAGTGCTGCCCCAACCCCACAAACTTGTTTTTTTCCTCTTTACATTTGCTTTTCTCTTTCCTGTTAGGCAAACAAAATATCAAAACAACCTTGTTTTACTAGCTTTAAGCTAGTGATCATCACTTTCTTAAAGTTAAAAAGTCTGTAAAGTTGAATTGAAAAAGGAACTAGCAATCCTGATGAAGTTTCCAAGTAATCACACCATTGTTCACGCCATTGTCTTTTGCAAAAGTTAGTGCTTGGTAGTGCTGCCTAACATCTTGTATGATTGCGTGACCGACTTTTTTTCCAACTATTCTAGCTAAATTCACTTAAGATATGAGGAAATCTAGGCCTTAATCATCTAGGTTGAGCAAAACTCCGGCCCAAGAGCGCAACAACAAAGAAATAATCGGTGTCCAGGCAAGTAAACAAGTGTAAAATTTCAATGTCCTGGAGAAACTGAGCAAAATTATGGTGGTTTTCGATGTTGATGTTTTACCCCAAGACCGACGGCTGCGAAATGTCTCCAATAGCCAACCGGATACGTGCAGGAGAATAAAAATGTGGACCAACAGGCTACAGACAAAAGTACAATTCAACCAACTCCAATAATTTCACGAGCCAGGCAGACGTGGTTAGGTCGACACTTGACAATCGGTTCAAACATCTCTTTAAATTCACCATAGAAAAATGAAAACAATAACCTCTAAGTATACCTGCTATTTATTTTAATTATAATAAATGCACATGTTGAATTAAACTATGTAATGGTTAACAAATTGGCAAGATTTTTTTCGCATACAACAAACAATAATTTGGACTTACCCAAATTTGGTGGTATTTTTTAGATGGAAGTATAAAAAAATTTTAAATTTTAAATCTATTCTCTTCTAAGAAAAAACATCAATTATTAACTCAAATTAATAACTTGACGATAAAATCAAACATTCTCCTCGTACTTAAATTCAAAGATTGTAATTACATCGCAAGCATGTAAAATACAAATAAGCCTCAACAATTTTATCGGATTAACTATCTTTCTAAGAGAAACGAATAATGATTGAATCCAATCATTTCAAACGTATAATTCATCATCTCATGATTTTCATCCCGTTTCTTCCTCCTTTCTTTCTCTCATAAATCAACATTACAATTAAAATAAAAAACGAAGCTTATACTACAAAATAGACCCATTGTAGGGCTTTCAAGTGTATATATCCCTGCGAAAACAAGCAATAATTGCATATTCCCACGTAGATCGACATTCAATCCCTAAACAAGGAAGCAGTTGCATGTGCTCTTAAACACTTGACCCCAGAGTAGTGAGCATCAGTTTGCGGCTTTAAGCAGAAGGTAAACTTGGTGGATGCCTTAATAAATGCAGTTAGACGCTCCGGAATACTTGATGCCAAAGAGGGTGCATATACAATGGTCAGGTATTCCAGGTGTCTTGCATGCTTCAGCAGATACTTGACCAGCTCCACATCATTCCCCTCTTGTTTGTGAACCTCCACAATTGCTTTCCTAAATCCATCTCAGCCCCTGGCTCTCCCAATATTCCACATTGTATCCGAAACCTTCAGGGGGAACTGCTACTTTCAACTGGAAAAACAAATAGAGCGAAGGAAGAGATCAGAAAAATTAAGCAACACAAGTTTTGACCATAAACCAACTGATGTGAAATGAGGTTTTCAGTGCAGCAGTAGTTTGCTTTGAGAGAAAGGATAAGCAAATATACTTTTCCATCCTTCAGCTGCCATGAATAATAGTCGGAGATGATGTCAAACAGGAAGTTTCCAAACAAGATATCGTTTTCAGAAAGGAGGCAATCATCGGTACTTGGTCATATGCTAATAGGCAATAATCTATAGCCAAGTTCCTCACTGAATCTAATTGAGCCTTCAAGTGATCAAGCTTAGACAATATCTGCACCATAAGGAGGAAAATTTTAAGATAATTGAACAATCTACAAAAAGTAATTAAGAGGAAGAAAAGAAAATCATGAATCTACTAATCCTCACAATATCAGATCACATCATCTGTGCACAGTGTTGATCAACTTTCTCATACATTCGGTTTTCATTTACATTTAAAAGCTATACAGGAAGAAAAAAATGCAAACAGATTATTTCCACTACTTTCTGTTCAACAGTAGCCTTTGAGGAAGCAATTTAATGCTGGTGCGTGGAATTCTTTGTAATATACACAGATTGAGCATATTATGGAATTAGATTATCGCCTATAACCTGCAGATCTATACTTGTCAGTCTTTGGGATTATGCAGCTGTGTGCTAAGAACAACAAACCGGAGGATAATATATACATATATAATATATATATATATATATAGATGTAAATAGAGAGCAAAAATACTTAAAAAGAGGTTTAAGAAAGGCCGGTCCATTTAATATCTCAATTGGTTTGGCATGCAGTCGCAAGAATTTGGCTGATCTCTCTAACCTGGTCAGAACATATTGAACATCATATTTGGAAGACTATCCAACTTCTGATCCAGGTGGAAGTGTCAGATAAAGTCCTGCGCGTTGTACATGGTTCCAGTTTCCCTCTGGAAAAATAGAAATTCACATGATAGCCATACCACACAAAATCCTGGGGGGGGAGAACAGGTAATCTGGATTAAGTCCTGCTAAAATCAGCTGGATACCAAGTCAAAATGATTTTTCAAGATTCGACGCTGTGATATCAAGCTGGCAGAGGTCAACAGGTTTCTCATTTATGATTTTCAACTGCTTGAGTGATGAACTTACGATAAAGATGCCTTTCAGACCACTACAGTCATAAAGATACAAGGACTTGAGGGAATATAGCCGTGAAATTGCATCACTTAAGGATTTCTGAGGGATTCGAGCAGACTGCAATGTCAAGCTTTCAAGCTCTGAGGGAAAGCCTAAGTAGACAAAGGATGGAGGAAATTCCAGAACAAAATTGTTGGAACAGAAAGCCAGGTCCTTCACAGATTTCGAATAGAGGACAGAACATGGAAAGAAATTTGGCCTGCCCTCTTCAGGCACCATACGAATAGAAAGCCTTTCAGGTTTCAGCACCATGGAAGCCACTTCTGATAACCATTCACTAACTAGACCTTCTTCAGTATCACCAAAATTGTCCCTTTTTTTTTTCTTTCCTTGTTCTTGTAAGACCCGATTATTTTCGGGATTATTTTCTGATGCGAAAATTTTGGTTTATTCCAATAAATTCGTATCTTGTATAAACGTATAATGTTATTTCAAAATCGCTTCCGTTGAAGATACTAACCCACGTCATTTCCTTTTTCTTATATTAACGACTTTTATATATTTTTAAGTTTTTAAAACTTCATGATTAATCAAATTCTATATTTCTTTATCGTACCAGTAAAGGTACCCAAATTTTAAATGTATATCTTACGACTGTCGATTTCAATTTCTGATTATGTGTGCGCTTCTCGACGCTGTCAAGTCTTCAGGCGAGAAAATATTTTGAAATACCTTTATTAACCCTCAGACTTGACCACAATTACTTTACATATCAGTCCATGTGGTCACAATTCATAGTCACTACATATCGCCTAATCCTTACTTTGCATCTCAAGGATATCCTTATCTTACATACACCTCTTATTCTAATATATTCGTATCTTGATCAATTTAATCCGAAATTTAATTATTTTTTCGTTATTGATCAAGATTTCTCAATCTCATATTTTTAATTAAATTTTCTTATCCCAATTAATACCGAATTTCGATCTTTTGATCATTTTGCCCTTGCACGTTTTTGGGAATACCATTTAAATTTTATTGCATTTTTAAATGCACTCAAAAATATCGGGTCTTACCGTTCTGATCATAACGGCTACATCTGAAAGAGCAAACCAAAGTGAAGTGCCGTGTGCTAGTTCCAGAGTTTGCACGTAAAACCAAAAACTTGCCCGCAAATTGATTGAAAAGCCACCAAGAAATCAAATTATGCGTATAATTCCTACTATAAGCAGTCCAACAGGGAGGGAAACACATAATGACTTGCATCTTCTAGACACAAGCATTAGTCGACTGAGGTCTTCTGTGCTGAGGAAACTAAGAATGTGATAAGCTAACTGTTCGCTACGACCGCTGAACCGATCATCCATCCCATCAAATTCTAGCATTGAATCAATTGGTGAAATGCAATGTTCACTAGATATAGAACAAATGCTAGCAGATGCCATTAGCTCAATATCTAATCGGTATTACAGGAAAGGGGCAACACTCACCGAATGAAAGGTATAAGAAGTTTAGATCCACCAAGAATCCTCTCAGTCTAGGGAACATGAACTCTTGAAGACGCACCGGGAAAATTTTCGTTACAACTGAAACTGCAAATAAACGGAAATTAAAAAAAAAAACAAAAGCAAAAAAACAACCACAAACAATCACGGAAAGAAAAATCAAAGAAAATGCCATATGACAATAAATTCTTCGGTAAAAAAAAAATTATAATCTTAAGTGCAACAACTCAGAACAGAAATCAAAATGATAAAAAATAGAGCGAATAGAATCGAAAAAGATTCAAACCTTTAAAATTAGTTTGATGCGGCAAAAGAGATGCAGAACATCGCTAACTGCGGTTTTGAAGCAAGCACACTGCCCAACCTGGCAACCGATACGAGCACCTTCGAGTAAATAAAGGGACATATGAAACTTGCGCCACACGCTTAATTTTAATTCCGTAGGGATTACGGTTTAGGATCCAAAATGACAAGAAAGTTTTTGAAAAATATGTAAATGCAATTTTTAATTGCTACGTATTTTTTTTGTGTAACTTAATTTAAAATTTTGTTATTTTTTTTGGATATTAATTTAAGTATTTATATTCATTTAATTTTTTATAAGAATTTATTTAATGTTGTTGTGTTATATTTATTAAATAATGTGCTTTTGGATTTTATTTTTAACTTCTAAATAAAAAGTTTGATAATATTCTATTGATTTTAAATTAAGAGTGTAAACGAATCAAATTATTCGTAAACTATTTGAATTTGACTTGATGATTATTTGAATTTGATTTGTTTATTTTCAAATTAAACTCAAATTATTCGAGTAATGAGTCAAGTCGAGTTCGAACTTTTAAATACTCAGCTTGAGTGGTTCACGAACCTAATCTAGTTTTTTTAATATATATTTTTCTATTAATTTACTATTTTATTTCCATAATATATAATTGAAAAATGATAAGTCGGGTCTAAACAAGTTAAGTTCAAGTCTCTTTAGCTGAGTTTAAGTAGCTTGAATATTCAGTCCAGTCAAATTTCGAGTTTAAAAAATTAAATTCGATTGAATTCAAATCGAGTTTTGAGTCTCAAAATTTTAAGTCAAGGCGAAATCAAATATGATAATAAATCGTATCAATCCGATTACACTCTTAGTTTAAACCTTGTTGTTATAATTAAAAAAGCAATTTTAAACAAAAAATCAGACCTAAATAGTTAATTTTAAAAAAAAAAAAAGATTCAAATGATCACATCAATACTTATCATTTATTTTTTAATATCTTACTTAAATTCATTTCGAATTTCATCAATTAAATATCACTTTTGAAATTAAAAATTTTCATTTGATTTCGTCATTTCAAATGATGAACGAAATTGCAAAAATATTTATTTAAAAGACTTTGCTATCCTAATAATTGAAACACTTTTTAAGAGAAATTTGATGCAAATTTGAATCTTTTTCGGCTTTGTACCTCTATGTGAACCCGAAAAAAATAAGGCATCGGCGGAGAGGCTGTTTTGAACCCAAACATGGAAAGGTTTGTCATTGCATTTGGTCCTAGAAGAGAGCTTTGAAATCATAGTATACATGTCCTTGAGAAAACAAGCCCAAAAAAAAAATTCAACAGGAACTAGAAGAGAACCATAATCACATATTCCCACATTCAACCCCGTAAACAAGGAGGCAGTTGAGTTTGCTCACAGACGAAACGCTCCTAATTATGTGGATCAGTTTGAGGGTTTAAGCAGAAATTCACCATTGTGGAGGCCTTCGTAAATGCATTTAGACTTCCCCGAATACTTGAAGCCAAAGAGGGTGCACATACAATGGTCAGGTATTTCAGGCGTCTTGCATGCTTCAGCAGATACTTAACCAGCTCCACATCATTCCCCTCTTCTCTGTGAACCTCCACGATTGCTTTCCTCAATTCATCAATGAACCTCAGCCCCTGGCTCTCCCAATATTCCACATTGTATCCGAAACCTTCAAGGGGAACTGCTACATTCAACTGGAAAAAACAAATAGAGCCAAGGAAGAGATCAGAAAAATTAAGCAACACAAGTTCTGACCATAAACCAGTTAATGTGAAATGAGGTTTTCAGAGAAAGGATAAGCAAATATACTTTTCCTTCCTTACAGCTGCCCTGAACAATAGTTGGAGATGATGTCAAACAGAAAGTTTCCAAACAAGATATCGTTTTCAGAAAGGAGGCAATTATCGGTACTTGGTCATCCGCTAAAAGACAATAGTCTATAGCCAAGTTCCTCACTGAATCTAATTGAGCCGTCAAGTGACCAAGCTTAAACAAAATCTGCACCGTATGGAGGAAAATTTTAAGATAATTGAATAATCTACAAAGAATAATTAAGAGGAAAAAAAGAAGGCTAGTAGAATAAAAGAAGGATATTATGAGTTTACTAATCCTCCCAATATCAGATCTCATCATCGATGCACAGTGTCGATCAACTTTCTCAAACATTCAGTTTTTATTTACATTTAAAAGCTATACAGAAAGAAAAAATGCAAACAAATTACTTCCAATACTTTCTGTTCAACAGTAGCCTTGAGGAAGCAATTTAATGCAGGTGTGTGGAATTCTTTATAATATACACAGATTGAACATATCATGCAATTAGATTAACTTCTATAACCTGCAGATCTATACTTGTCAGCCTTTGGGATTATGCAGCTGTGTGCTAAGAACACCAAAAGAGAGGATATATATATATATATATATATATATACACAGATTGAACATATCATGCACTTAGATTAACTCCTATAACCTGCAGATCTATACTTGTCAGTCTTTGGGATTATGCAGCTGTGTGCTAAGAACACCAAAAGAGAGGAGATATATATATATATATATATATATGTGTGTAAATAGAGAGCAAAAATACTTCAAAAGAGATCCAAGAAAGGCGAGTCCATTCAATACCTCAATTGTCTTGGCATTCAGTCGCAACAATTTGGCTGATCGCTCTAACCTGGGCAGAACATATTGCACATCATATTTAGAAAACGATACAACTTCTGATCCAGGTGGAAGTGTCAGATAAAGTGCAGCGCGTTGTAGATGGTTCCAGTTTCCCTCCGAATAATAAAAATTCACAGGATAGCCATACCACACAAAATCTTCAAGGGCAGAAGAAGAGATCTGGAATGAAGTCTTGCTAAAATCTGCTGGATACCAAGTCAAAATGATTTTTTCAAGATTCGACGCTGTGATATAAAGGTGGCAGAGGTCAACATGTTTCTCATTTATGATTTTCAACTGCTCGAGTGAAGAACTTACAATATGGATGACCTTCAGACCACTACAGTCGTAAAGATACAAAGACTTGAGGGAATATAGCCCAGAAATTGCATCACTGAAGGATTTCTGAGGGATTCGAGCAGATTGCAATGTCAAGCTTTCAAGCTCTGAGGGAAAGCCTAAGTAGTTAAAGGATAGAGGAAATTCCAAAACACAATTGTTGGAACAAAATGTCAGGTCCTTCACAGATTTATAGTAGAGTACAGAACACGGAAAGAAATTAGGCCTGCTCTCTTGAGGCACCATACTAATAGAAAGCCTTTCGGCACCACCTAAAGACACTTTTGATAACCATTTAGTAACTAGACATTCTTCAGTATCACCAGAATTGTCCCCTTTCTTTCTTTTCTTGTTCTGATCACAACGACTACCTTGGAAAGACCAAACCAAAGTGAAGTGCCGTGTCTTGGTTCCAGAGTTTACGCGTAAAACCAAAAACTTGTCCACAAATTGATTGAAAAGCTTCCTAGAAATCAAATTATGCGTATAAGTCCTATTATCAACAGTCAAAGAGGGGATGGAAACACCTAATGACTTGCATCTTCTGGACACAAGCATTAGCCGACCGAGGTCTTCTATGTTGAGGAAACTAAGAATGTGATAGGCTAACTTTTCGCTAAGAGCACTAAACCTATCATCCATCCCAGACAATTCTTTCATTGAATCAATTGGTGAAATGCAACGTTCTCTAGACATAGAACAAACGCTAGCAGATGCCATTATCTCAGTATCTAATCAGTATAGCAGGAAAGGGGCATCATTCACAGAATGAAAGGTATAACTAGTTTAGATCCACCAACAATCCTCTCAGTCAAAGGAGCGTGAAATCTTATAGACCCACCAAGAAATTTGGTGTTACAACTGACATAGCAAAGAAACGAAAAATAAAAAAATAAAAACCTTGAAAAAAGAAAATCAAAAGCTGTTTGACAATAAAATCTTTGGTAAAAAGAAAAATCTCTTGAATGCAACGACTCTAAACAGACATCAAAATGATAAAAATTATAGAGAATAGAATTGAAAAACGATCATACCTTGGAAATTAGTTGCCGCAACAAATCAGATACAAACATCCCTAACTGCTGTTTTGCAGCAAGCGCTCTCAGCCCAGTCTGGCAGCCGATACGTACGAGCACGGTGCGAGTGAATAAAGATGATATGAAACTTGCGCAACACGCTCTCTGTAGGGTAATTTTACTAAAAGCCCCATTAAAAAGTGACACTATTACCACTTGCCGTAACATAAATTTTTTAAAAAAAGAAAAAGGCAACGCAGACGCTAAAATAAACAAATAAACGTTAACAGAGCAGAAGACGCAGCCATAGAGTAGAATAGAAAGCTCAGTTCCTCATATTTCCTCTCAGTCTCAGGTTTTTTTCTTCTCATTTCTTATTTTAGCATCTATAATCTTATTTTAGCATGCTTTCTTCTTTCATTCTTATTTGAAGTTTCCTATTTTTTTTTCTTGGTTACAGAAGTTTTCTATTTCAATCATATATGATCATACAGTAATACGAGAATATTTTTTACATTCTAAAAAAATATTATGTTTTGCTCTTCATTTTTTATGAGTAATATTCTGTTTATTTTTATGTGCTTCAATTACTGTTGTGCAATTTGTAGAATGAATCATGACATGGAAGAGAGAAATCAAGGAGTGAGACGCCAGTTGTGGCGTTTGAGTGACAATTTTATATACGATCCAAAAGAAAAAGATTTGATTACAACGATCTTGTGTCCACAAGCTCTTGATGTGAATGATTTTTTTATTTCACCCACATTTTTCACTCATCATATTCTCCATCCTCCTCGGCAAATGCAAGGTAACTTACGCCATTTTGATGCTATTTTGTAAATCAGCTTAATTAATTATATTAACGTGATATAAATTAGTTTTCATATATTTTTTATACAAATTATTGAAAAATATATATAATCCATAATAGATTTGTATATATTACTGTGTGTTAGAGTAATTTAAGTATAGTATTTTAGTTTAATATTATCTATTTTCATTATAGAAGATATTTTTCAAGGTCAAGTGAGGGCAGACAGCATGCATTTCTTGATTAGTGGTGGGATATTGGCACAACACCAGGAGGCTAAATGGGTTCCTCACGGCAGAGAAACACCAATCACAATATCTAATAATTCTGTACTGGGATGGAAAAGAAATTTTATCTTCAAGCGTCTATCGGACAACAGATCATTGGGATGGCGAATGCGAGTATATCGTATTAATCCGGAGAATGAACCTAATCCTGAATCGAGAATGCATATTCAAAACAGTCCATGGAGACTGGTGAGGATATTTTATCCTCGACTAAGATTTGAAGTTCCTGAATTAGCAGCAAGACCAAGAAGCGCCAGCAGGACCGGAATACTACTGAATACTGATCATACATATCTGTTACAACTATGAGTAAATATGTCACGACTGTCCATGACTAAATATGTTAGTGAGTTTATACGTAGGTAAAACGACTTACCACTTTAACCGGGAGCTAGACAAAGCTAGCAAAATTACAGTTTTGCACTTTTGCTTAAATCTAAATGAAGGTTATAGTTTTTCTATTGGCTGATCCATTTGATTTTATGCTATTAATTTTAAAATTATTATCGCTTACATTATTATTGAATTATAAAATTATTACTGAAATTTTTAAAGATTATTTTTCAAATAAGACTTGAAGTTTTATGTCTTTCTTTGTCGAAGGAAGTTCTTTTCAAAAAAAATTATTTAATCTCATGTATCTTTGATCCAAAATCTCATTTTCTTTATCTCTTACGAAAAAAATTATTGCATAATAATTTTTAATTTTAATAGTTTTTCTATTTAATAAGAAGAGAACTTCTGATTCTTAAAATAATTTTTTCACCTAAATCTCATTAATTATTGTCACGTAATTTTAGCTACATCACCTTAATTAAATTTGATTTACATTCTATCTAAACTAACTTCTAAATGATTATAAAATTAATGGACCAAAACTAAATTATAAAAAAAAATCTTGAAAACCTTAATAGAATTTACCGAGAAGAAATTTATAAAATAAAAAATCCACTTTCATTAGGTCGTCCAAGTGTTCATATATCTAAAGTTGTTGTGCTCATAAACACTCAACCCTCAACAAAGAAGCCTGCAGAAGTTCAATTTGGTGGAGGCCTTCATAATGCATTTAGACGTTCCCGAATACTTGATGCCAAAGAGGGAGCACATACAACGGTCAGGTGTTCCAGGCGTCTTGCATGCTTCAACAGATACTTAACCAGCTCCACATCATTCCCCTCTTCTCTGTGAACCTCCACAATTGCTTTCCTCAATTCATCAATGAACCTCAGCCCCTGGCTCTCCCAATATTCCACATTGTATCTGAGCCAACGAAGAAAACAGAAAAATTGGCAACACAAACTTTACAGCATAAACCAATTGATGTGAAATGAGGTTTTAAGCGCAGAAATAGTTTGTTGTGAGAGAAACGATAAGCAAGTATGCTTTTCCATCCTTACAGCCGCCATGAACAATAGTAGGAGATGACGTAAAATAGAAAGTTTCCGAACAAGATATTGTTTTCAGAAAGGAGACAATTATCGGTACTTGGTTATCCCCGTTAAAAGGCAATAATCTATAGACAAGTTCCTCACTGCATCTACTTGAGTCGTCAAGTGACCAAGCTAAAAAAATTCTGCACCATAAGAAGCAAAAAAGAAAAAAAAAAAAAACTGAAAAAAATAATTGAGGAAGAAAAAAAAAGCTAGGTAGAATAAAAGGAGCCCAGGTCCACTAACCCCAACAATATAAGTTTTCATCATCTGTGCTCAGGGACAATCAACTTTCTCATGAATTCAGTTTCCATTTCGTTTTAAAGGTTGTAAAGGATAAGAATAAAAAATGCAAACACATATTATTTCTGATAATTATATTCTACAGTAACCTTAATTTGAAGACGCAAATTAATGCTGGCGTGAGATATTCTGTGTATTATACATAGATTGAACATATTATGAAATTACATTAACTCCTAATCTCCTATAACCAGGAGTTCTATACTTGTCTCTCTTTGGGATTAAGCAGCTGTGCACCAAGAACACCAGGAGAATCTCTCTCTCTCTCTCTCTCTCTATATATATATATATATATATATGTATATGTGTGTGCACGTGTAAATAAACAGCGAAAGACATCCAAAAATTCACACAAAAAGGTTTAGGTAACTATCTCTTTTCGTTTAGAAAAGATACTAACCCACGATACTACACACACATATTGACTGACTGAGTTAACAAAAAATTAAGAAAGGCGAGTCCATTTAATTACCTCAATTGTTTTTGCATGCAGTCGCAAGAATTTGGCTGATCCCTCTAACCTGGGCAGAACATATTGCGCAACATATTTGGAAAACATCCAACTTCTGATCCAGGTGGAAGTGTCAGATAAAGTCCAGCACATGGTAGATGGCTCCAGTTTCCATCAGAGAGATAAAAATTCACAGGATAGCCATACCACAAAATCTTGGAGGGCAGAACAAGTAATCTGGAATGAAGTCCTGCTAAAATCAGCTGGATACCAAGTCAAAATGATTTTTTCAAGAATGATATCAAGGTAGCAGAGGTCAACATGTTTCTCATTTATGATTTTCAACTGCTTGAGTGAAGAACTTACAATATGGATGCCCTTCTGACCACTACAGTCGTAAAGATACGAGGACTTAAGGGAATATAGCCCAGAAATTGCATCACTGAAGGATTTCTGAGGGATTCGAGCAGATTGCAAAGTCAAGATTTCAAGCTCTGAGGGAAAGCCTAAGTAGTTAAAGGATGGAGGAAATTCCAAAACACAATTGTTGGAATATAATGTCAGGTCCTTCACAGATTTATAGTAGAGTACAGAACACGGAAAGAAATTAGGCCTGCTCTCTTGAGGCACCATACTAATAGAAAGCCTTTCAGCACCACCTAAAGACACTTTTGATAACCATTTAGTAACTAGACATTCTTCAGTATCACCAGAATTGTCCCCTTTCTTTCTTTTCTTGTTCTGATCACAACGACTACCTTGGAAAGACCAAACCAAAGTGACGTGCCGTGTCTTGGTTCTAGAGTTTGAGCGTAAAGCCAAAAACTTGTCCACGAATTGATTGAAAAGCTTCCTAGAAATCAAATTATATATGCGTATAATTCCTATTATCAACAGTCAAAGAGGGGATGGAAACACCTAATGACTTGCATCTTCCGGACACAAGCATTAGCCGACCGAGGTCTTCTATGTTGAGGAAACTAAGAATGTGACAGGCCAACTTTTTGCTAAGAGCACTAAACCTATCATCCATCCCAGACAATTCTTTCATTGAATCAATTGGTGAAATGCAATGTTCTCCAGACATAGAAGGAATCAATGCTACCAGATGCCATTAACTCAATATCTAATTCTGATGGTTCTGTACAAACCTTTAAAACAAGACTAGTTGTTAAAGGTTACACTCAAAAGAAAGGCTTAGATTACTTTGATACTTATGCTCCAGTTGCTAGAATAACATCCATTAGAATACTTTTTGTTCTAGTTTCTTTATATAAGTTGCATGTTCACCAAATGGATGTTAAAACAACATTTTTAAATGGTGATTTAAAAGAAAAAGTCTATTTGGAACAATCGGAAGAATTTATTCTTTCTGGTAATGAACACAAATTTTGTAAGCGTATTAAATCTTTTTATGGTCTTAAGCAAACTCCAAAACAATGACATGAGAAATTTGATTCTGTTATTTTATCCTTTGGTTTTATGTACAATACTTTTGATAAATGTATTTATTCTAAGTTTACTAGTGACTATGGAGTGATTGTTTGTTTGTATTATGTTGATATGCTTATATTTGGTACTAACATACTAGATATAAATGAAATTAAGAATTTTCTTACTTCTAAATTTAAGATGAAAGATCTTAATAAAGTAGACCAAATATTAAGAATAAAGATTACAAAACATGATAGTAGATTTGCATTAAACCAAACTCATTATATAAAAAAGTTGTTGGATAAATATCAATATCTTAAGATAAAAGAATATAGTACTCTATATGATTCTACGGTAAAACTTGTCAAGAATGATGCTAGACCAATAGAGAAATTAAAGTATGCTAGTGTTATAGGAAGTTTGATCTATGTTATGCATTGTACAAGACCAGATATTGCTTTTACTATTTGTAAGTTGTCAAGATTTACAAGTAATCCTATTATAGCTCATTGGAAGGCAGTTGAAAGGGTACTTGACTACCTAAAATGAACTGCTAAATTAAATGAAAATTATAACCTTCATTTAGATTTAGATTTAAATGTGATAGGCTAACTTTTCGCTAAGAGCACTAAACCTATCATCCATCCCAGACAATTCTTTCATTGAATCAATTGGTGAAATGCAGATTATTGAAAAATTAGTTTTCAATAACATGATATAAATTAGTTTTCATTTTTTTATACAGATTATTGAAAAATATATATAATCCATAATAGATTTGTATATATTACTGTGTGTTAGAGTAATTTAAGTATAGTATTTAGTTTAATATTATCTATTTTCATTATTGAAGAGATTTTTTCAAAATGGTCTAGTGAGGGCAGACAGCATGTATTTCTTGATTAGTGGTGGGAAATTGGCACAACACCAGGAGGGTAAATGGGTTCCTCATGGCAGAGAAACACCAATCACAATATCTAATAATTCTGTACTGGGATGGAAAATAAATTTTATCTTCAAACGTCTATCGGACAACAGATCATTGGGATGGCGAATGCGAGTATATCGTATTAATCCGGAGAATGAACCTAATCCTGAATCGAGAAAGCATATTCAAAACACCCCATGGAGACTGGTGAGGATATTTTATCCTCGACTAAGATTTGAAGTTCCTGAATTAGCAGCAAGACCAAGAAGAGCGCCAGCTGGACCGGAATACTACTGAATATTGATCATACATATCTGTTACGACTATCAGTAAATATGTCACGACTGTCCATCATGACTAAATATGTTATTGAGTTTATACGTAGGTAAAACGACTTACCACTTTAACCGGGAGCTAGACAAAGCTAGCAAAATTACAGTTTTGCACTTTTGCTTAAATCTAAATGAAGGTTATAGTTTTCATTTGTGCACAATAGTTTTCATTTGTGGAATATTGGGAGAACCAGAATTGTCCCCTTTCTTTCTTTTCTTGTTCTGATCACAACGACTATCTTGGAAAGACCAAACCAAAGTGACGTGCCGTGTCTTGGTTCCAGAGTTTGAGCGTAAAGCCAAAAACTTGTCCACGAATTGATTGAAAAGCTTCCTAGAAATCAAATTATATATGCGTATAATTCCTATTATCAACAGTCAAAGAGGGGATGGAAACACATAATGACTTGCATCTTCCGGACACAAGCATTACCCGACCGAGGTCTTCTATGTTGAGGAAACTAAGAATGTGATAGGCTAACTTTTCGCTAAGAGCACTAAACCTATCATCCATCCCAGACAATTCTTTCATTGAATCAATTGGTGAAATGCAATGTTCTCCAGACATAGAAGGAATCAATGCTACCAGATGCCATTAACTCAATATCTAATTCTGATGGTTCTGTACAAACCTTTAAAATAAGATTAGTTGTTAAAGGTTTCACTCAAAAGAAAGGTTTAGATTACTTTGATACTTATATTACAGTTGCTAGAATAACATCCATTAGAATACTTTTTGTTCTAGCTTCTTTATATAAGTTGCATGTTCACCAAATGGATGTTAAAACAACATCTTTAAATGGTGATTTAAAAGAAAAAGTCTATATGGAACAACAGGAAGAATTTATTCTTTTTGGTAATGAACACAAAGTTTGTAAACTTATTAAATTTTTATATGGTCTTAAGCGAGCTCCAAAATAATGACATGAGAAATTTGATTCTGCTATTTTATCATTTGGTTTTATACACAATACTTTTGATAAATGTATTTATTCTAAGTTTACTAGTGACTATGGAGTGATTGTTTGTTTGTATGTTGATGATATGCTTATATTTGGTACTAACATACTCGATATAAATGAAACTAAGAATTTTCTTACTTCTAAATTTAAGATGAAAGATCTTAATAAAGTAGACCAAATATTAGGAATAAAGATTACAAAGCATGACAGTAGATTTGCATTAAACCAAACTCATTATATAAAAAAGTTGTTAGATAAATATCAATATCTTAAGATAAAAGAATATAGTACTCCATATGATTCTACGGTAAAACTTGTCAAGAATGATGCTAGACCAATAGAGAAATTAAAGTATGCTAGTGTTATAGGAAGTTTGATCTATGCTATGCATTGTACAAGACCAAATATTGCTTTTACTATTTGTAAGTTGTCAAGATTTACAAATAATCCTAGTATAGCTCATTGGAGGGCAGTTGAAAGGGTACTTGGCTACCTAAAACGAACTACTAAATTAAAGTTGTGTTATACAAGATTTCCTGTTATTTTATAAGGTTATTCGGATGCTAGTTGGATAACAAAAATTAGTGATAATATTTCAACTACAAGTTGGATATTTACACTAGCTGGTGGTGCTATAAGTTGAGCATCTAAGAGACAAACGTGTCATGCACACTCAACTATGGAAGTTGAGTTTATAGCTTTGGCTACTGCTGGTAAGGAAGCTGAGTGGCTAAAAAATATGATATTTGAAATTGAGTTGTGGCCACAACCGATGCCACCACTTTCCTTACATTGTGATAGTGAGGCTACTATATCTAGTGCTTTCAATAATATTCATAATGGTAAGTCTAGACATATAAGCCTAAGGCATGACTACACTAGAGAATTGATTTCAAGTGGTACCATTACAATTATATATGTAAAGTCTGCAGAAAATTTAGCTGATCCTCTTACTAAAGCTTTGCAAAGAGATAAAATGTGGAAGATTGCATGTAATATGGGACTAAAATATAACCCCCAAGACACCAATAATGGTAACCTAACTTTAAATTACCAAATCGGTAATTACTAAAATTTAATGGGTAATAACAAGTTATTGATTAGTGTCTATTTAGCACTTATATTAAAAGTATCATACTTAAACTGAAGAAAGTGCTACTGTTACAATTGAGAGGTTGAGATTAATCTCTTAATGAAGATCGTTCATGGGAATTGCTTAAAGTAAGAGAAACAATAAAGGGATCTCCACCTATGTGAATATAAAGTGGTGTTGCTTCAACAAGAATTTTGGGGTTTTACTCTTGAAATATTCACAGAAATTGGATTGCTAGCACATGACCATTGAAATAGTGCTAGGAGTGAATAAGAGATCTTTGTGAAAGAGACAAATATGATGTGTGTGGTACTTTCGATCATAATCGTAAAGAGTCATGGTTTAATCTTAGGACACAATATACTTTGTTAGCATCCTAAAGTACTTACACTAATTGAAGGTTTAAACCGAAAGGATACCTTCATGTATGCGTCATATTTGTTGTGAAAGATACTTATATTACAAGTTAGGAGGAATTGTTGAATAGCTTGTAATAGTGATCAATCCCACATTATTTATGGATAAAGCAATAACTGACTTTATAAGAGGAAATCAATCTTAGAGTGTAACTTGAATTACTAAAGGCTTATGGACTTACTTGTAATTTTGATTAATTTTAAAAATAAAATAAAAATTAGATAAAAAATCAAACCTAAATAGACAATTTTTTTTAAAAAAATTAGACTCAAATAATCACATCAATACTTATCTTTTATCTTTTAATACCTTGCTTAAATTCATTTCGAATTTCATCAATTAAGTATTACTTTTGAAATTAAAAATTATCATTTGATTACATCATCTCAAATGATGAACGAAATTGCAAAAATATTTATTTCAAAGACTTTGCTATCCTAATAATTAATACACTTTTTAAGAGAAATTTGATCCAAATTTGAATATTTTTCCGCTTTGTACCTCTATGTGAACCCAAAAAAACATAAGGCATCGGCGGAGAGGCTGTTTTGAACCCAAACATGGAAAGGTTTGTCATTGCATTTGGTCCTAGAAAAGAGCTTTGAAATCTTAGTATACATGTCCTTGAGAAAACAAGCCCAAAAAAAAAAATTCAACAGGAAATAGAAGAGAACCATATTCACATATTCCCATATTCAACCCCGTAAACAAGGAGGCAGTTGAGTGTGCTCACAAACGAAAAGCTCCTAATTATGTGGATCAGTTTGAGGGTTTAAGGAGAAATTCACCATTGTGGAGGCCTTCGTAAATGCATTCAGACTTCCCCGAATACTTGAAGCCAAAGAGGGTGCACATACAATGGTCAGGTATTTCAGGCGTCTTGCATGCTTCAGCAGATACTTAACCAGCTCCACATCATTCCCCTCTTCTCTGTGAACCTCCACGATTGCTTTCCTCAATTCATCAATGAACCTCAGCCCCTGGCTCTCCCAATATTCCACATTGTATCCGAAGCCTTCAAGGGAAACTGCTACATTCAACTGGAAAAAACAAATAGAGCCAAGGAAGAGATCAGAAAAATTAAGCAACACAAGTTCTGACCATAAACCAGTTGATGTGTAATGAGGTTTTCAGAGAAAGGATAAGCAAATATACTTTTCCTTCCTTACAGCTGCCCTGAACAATAGTTGGAGATGATGTCAAACAGAAAGTTTCCAAACAAGATATCGTTTTCAGAAAGGAGGCAATTATCGGTACTTGGTCATCCGCTAAAAGACAATAGTCTATAGCCAAGTTCCTCACTGAATCTAATTGAGCCGTCAAGTGACCAAGCTTAAACAAAATCTGCACCGTAAGGAGGAGAATTTTAAGATAATCGAATAATCTACAAAGAATAATTAAGAGGAAAAAAGAAAGTGAGTAGAATAAAAGAAGGATATCATGAGTCTACTAATCCTCGCAATATCAGATCTCATCATCTGTGCGCAGTGTCGATCAACTTTCTCAAACATTCAGTTTTCATTTACATTTAAAAGCTGTACGGAAAGAAAATATGAAACAGATTGAACATATCATGCAATTAGATTAACTCCTATAACCTGCAGATCTATACTTGTCAGTCTTTGGGATTATGCAGCTGTGTGCTAAGAACACCTAAAGAGAGGATATATATATATATATATATATATATATATATATATATATATATATATTTATATGTGTGTGTGTGTAAATAGAGAGCAAAAATACTTCAAAAGAGATCAAAGAAAGGCGAGTCCATTCAATACCTCAATTGTCTTGGCATTCAGTCGCAAGAATTTGGCTGATCTCTCTAGCCTGGGCAGAACATATTGCACATCATATTTAGAAAAAGATACAACGTCTGATCCAGGTGGAAGTGTCAGATAAAGTGCAGCGCGTTGTAGATGGTTCCAGTTTCCCTCAGAATAATAAAAGTTCACAGGATAGCCATACCACACAAAATCTTGGAGGGCAGAACAAGTGATCTGGAATGAAGTCTTGCTAAAATCTGCTGGATACCAAGTCAAAATGATTTTTTCAAGATTCGACGCTGTGATATCAAGGTGGCAGAGGTCAACATGTTTCTCATTTATGATTTTAAACTGCTTGAGTGAAGAACTTACAATATGGATGCCCTTCAGACCACTACAGTCGTAAAGATACAAAGACTTGAGGGAATATAGCCCAGAAATTGCATCACTGAAGGATTTCTGAGGGATTCGAACAGATTGCAATGTCAAGCTTTCAAGCTCTGAGGGAAAGCCTAAGTAGTTAAAGGATGGAGGAAATTCCAAAACACAATTGTTGGAACATAATGTCAGGTCCTTCACAGATTTATAGTAGAGTACAGAACACGGAAAGAAATTAGGCCTGCTCTCTTGAGGCACCATACTAATAGAAAGCCTTTCAGCACCACCTAAAGACACTTTTGATAACCATTTAGTAACTAGACATTCTTCAGTATCACCAGAATTGTCCCCTTTCTTTCTTTTCTTGTTTTGATCACAACGACTACCTTGGAAAGACCAAACCAAAGTGAAGTGCCGTGTCTTGGTTCCAGAGTTTGCGCGTAAAGCCAAAAACTTGTCCACGAATTGATTGAAAAGCTTCCTAGAAATCAAATTATGCGTATAATTCCTATTATCAACAGTCAAAGAGGGGATGGAAACACATAATGACTTGCATCTTCTGGACACAAGCATTAGCCGACCGAGGTCTTCTATGTTTAGAAAACTAAGAATGTGATGGGCTAACTTTTCGCTAAGAGCACTAAACCTATCATCCATCCCAGACAATTCTTTCATTGAATCAATTGGTGAAATGAAATGTTCTCCATAGAACGAATCAATGCTACCAGATGCCATTAACTCAATATCTAATCGGTATTACAGGAAATGGACAACGCTCACAGAATGAAACGTATAACGAGTTTAGATCCACCAGGAATCCTCTCAGTCTAAGGAGCGTGAAATCTTCTACACCCACCAAGAAAATTTTGGTTACAAACAGGGGAAAAAAAAAACCTTGAAATAAAAATAATATCAAAGCAAATGTAATTATGTGAAACAGATACGTAGAGTACATTACCGGAAAGCCCTAACAGCGGCTTGCACTTTGCAACAATTGCAGCAAGCTAGCCATGAAACCGGGACAGGCACGATCCTAGTGAATACAAAAGATATGGGAACAGAAGCTTACACTACACGGCAGACACCGGAGTCTCAAAGTATAGGTTTCCATTTTGCGGGTCCAGGCCAGTTTTCTATTCAAAATTAAGCCCGAATTTGACACTTTTTTTTATTTAATTTTATTTTTATTATTAAAATAATAAATTTAATATTTTCATACATTCAATAATTAAAACTATTTAAGAATTAATATAAATAAATCAAATTACTTATAAGTTATTCGAGTTTGACTCAATGATTATTTGAATTTAATTCATTTATTTTAAAATCAAATTTAAATTTGAACTATTTAAGTAAACGTTGAATCAAATTAAAGTATTTTGCTATCCAAATCAAACGACTAAAGCTTAATTAAAATTTTTCAATATATATTTTATATTTTAATTATTAATTTAATATTTTATTTTTATAATATATAACTAAAAAAATGATAAATTAATTAGATTTTTTAGTCGACCTCAAATTTATCAAATTAATTTCGAGCAATTCTAATAATTTTTTTCGAATAACCTTAGTCAAATTTGAGTTGATTTCAAGCATTAAGTTTTTACATTAATCATGCATTTTTTAACTTTAACTATACATAATACATTATATATTAAAAAAATCAAATTAACTCAAGCAGTAAAAATATTTATTTGAGTGAAAACTTGGGTCCAGATAGGAGTGAAGAAACAGTTTTTTCAATTGATTCGGTTTGGAAAAAGAAAATCTAATTAATCGATTCATCTAAAAGATCACTTTACTTTTATTAACAAAAAATAACTTAATTAAAATAAGTCAATTGAATTAGTTCAATTGAAAATTGATCTTTCAAATAATTATATAATATATTGTCTATAACATTTTTAAGTTTTAAAAGTGAAGTTAAAAAAGTAACACATAATTCTTTAAAAAAAATATTAAAAACTAAAATTTAATAAAGTGAGATAATATCACCATTTTGACTCTACATGTGAAGTCTTTTATTGATAATATATTAAATAATTATCATTGATTTTTTTGCATCATTATAATTTGTATATTTTGTTTTTCAACATTTTTATTTTTCTAATTTTAAATGAAAATTCTATAAATTTTCAGAGTTAACCTTTATATATTGTTTTAGTTTAGCTAAAACATTTTTTTTTTAATTTTTACATATATTTAATCATTTTATTATATAATATATTAAAAAATATATTAAGTGGGGATTGATAAAATTGATAATTTAAACATCATGAGCTATTAAATCAATTCAAATTAATTGTATTAATCAACTTTGATCTAAACCGAATTAATCAAATCAAATTTAATCAATTTTGATTAATTAAATCAGTCTGAATTGATTAATGCTAACTCCTAACTCAAGAAACTTTCTTGGTTATAGACCATGTCATATTTGCCATTGCATTTGGTCCTAGAAGTTTTGTTTCAATGTCAAATAGTCTCTTAAGCCCGTCTGAATCAAACGGGATCATGGTGCTCACATAAATTTTCACTGTAGCCTTAAGAGTTCAGTGAGTGTCATCCCCTATTTAAAGTTTTGTTATTTTTTTCTTATTATTTTTTGAAGTTATTTTTATTTTAAAGTTAATTTAAAACTAATTTTTTATTTGATATTCATGATATATAATTATTAAAATTTAAAATATTATTTTAATTATTTTACCACTATTTTTAAATAAAATTAGTTTAAATATTAAATAATTTTAATATATATAAATAATATTTAATAAAAAAGTATCTTTAATGTAAAATAATTTTAATAATTATTATTAACTATATAAATATTAAATATACATTATAACTTTAATCTAATATTCTTAATAATATACTTTTTTTATTATATTAATGACATTTTTTCCAATACACTTTACTGCTATTGTTGTGTTAATATTAAAACACATGTTACATAATTAATTATAATTTTACCGTAATCTCACTAATTTCATTTTTAATATTTTAATTTAGTTGGAACCAATTATATTATTCTTACAAATAAACCCTTGATCAAAATTGGATCAAAACACAAGTTAATATGTGTTTAACAAATTAATACAATTATAAAAATATCAGTGTATTTGATAATTTTTTACATGTTTCGTAATTTTTTTGCTTTAATGAATGATAAAGTGATTAAGTTGTAAGTCGTAATCCAAATTTCTAATATCAAATGCCCCTACGGCTGCCGTGGGATTAGGGACATTAGAAAGTCCAATTACACTTCAAAAAAAAAAAAAAATTCAAATAATTGCTCGTGAGCACAATGACAGCAACAACTTCGGCTCAAAATAAAACGGTGCGGTGCGGCAAAAACGAAAACAAACAAATTTTCTTATTTGATTCTTTATATTCTCTCGACAATGTCCTCAGGATCTCGTGACCGTACACGTGGACGAAAACAAACATATTTTCTCTGCAAAGATCCCCTCTCTTCCCCTCCTCCACCACAATTTAACGCTCAAGTCCCAATGCGCACAGTTCAATCATGCAATCATCACCCCGTCAAAGTCCAATCAGCAGCCTTCCACGTGGACCCCACTCTGGACGGCTCCGTACATTTCATGAGCCCAACCTAAAACCAAACCAAACCAAAACAAAATGAAAAACATTGAACCGGCTGGAATGCATCACGCATGACCTTGTTTGTTTCAGAGCCTTTTAGGTGAGTTTCACGCCCAGCTGTCACGTTCTCGCCTAATCCAGCTAACGAGGTTTACCGCTTGAGCCGGTTAAGTTCTTGGACCCCACTTCGACAGAATAGCCATCACCCAGCATTAAGTAGGATATTTCCGTATTTATTATTATTATAATAATAATAATAATATTTATACTTAACTAGTAGAGCAGTATTTTTATTTCATCACTCTGCTAGCTCAGCTTAGTTTTTCATTTTCTTGGATCTTTGAAAAAGCGAAAGCTTTTGCTCTAAGCCTGTTTTATAGAAAGGTTAGTTTTCTTTTCTTCTCATCGTTCTGTGTATATGATTTTACGATGAAAATGTTAGCTTATCTGATTCATGCAAAACTGTTTTCTGCAAACTCATTTTTTGGCTTCGGTTAAATCATAAATGCGTGTTTTAGAATTGTTTGGAGCTGATTCTTGTTGTTCTGATTTGATGTTCCGCTTGTTGATGTGTACGTTAACTTTGATTTTGGTTCAAAGCAAAACAGGATGGAATTAAATTAACCGAACACTAAGTACTTCGTCTGTTTTATCCAGGAGTTTTGTGGCCTCGGTCGGTTTTTGATCTGTTCCTTCAAAGGTTAGTAGTTAATGAGCTGCTTCAATTAGTTCCGAACTGTAATCGAACATGAAATTAAGTGATTACTGATTTGAATCCTGTTTTCTTTCAAATTTTAGGTTATATAATATTTGAATCAGGATTTGGTTACTGGAGTGTTCTTAACATTTAGAATATATTCTCGGAAATATCTACGATGAATGTGGATGTGAATCAGAATAAAAATATAAAAACTGAGGATATGCTCTGTCCATTGGCTGAATTTGAAGAATGTGATTTTTCAAAGTTGTTAGAGAAGCCAAGACTTCTGAATATAGAGAGGCAGAGATCACTCGATGAAAGGTCGCTCAGTGAATTATCTATTGGGATATCTCCACGCTTTTCTAGTAGAGCTAATGATATGAATTCATCCCGCATATTTGAGCATCTGGATTTTGTTTGTTCGCCAGTGGGTAGAAGGTCAGGTTTTAACACACCAAGGTCACAAACGGGTTTTGAGCCGCATCCAATGATCGCTGAAGCTTGGGAAGCTTTGAGAAGGTCATTGGTGTACTTTCGTGGTCAACCGGTTGGAACTATTGCAGCATTGGATAATTCTGAAGAAAATCTAAACTATGATCAGGTGAAGACTCTAATTCCTTGCGACTCTGTCTCAGTCAAAGGCAATATCAGTTCAATTAGCTTATCTCTGTCATGGTGCCTGATCATTGTACTGGAAATGGTGATGAAATGTGAAATTTTCATTCTATGAGCTGAATTTATTGTCCTTTTGTTCATTTTATGCAGTTCCATGGCTGTTCTTTGAGCAAAGAGTCTAATGATTAGTACCTATTCGAAAGTAAAAGCTATTATTAGAGCCTTTTTCGGCATTAGGATTATGTTTCTTTTCTTCTAAATACTAGGGGTAAAATGTGCTGCTTGCTGACCTTTATTATTGACTGTCGGATGGAGTAAGTTGTAGAAGTATTTTACTTTTTCCTGTTTGTACGATTTGGATATATTATTCGCTGTTATTAATTAATAATTGAATTTATCCAGTTATTTTTTTTTTCTTTTCCCTCCATATATTTGTTATGTTATGTGAATATATGATGTTTTCTTTTTTAGATTTATTTGATTATTTTATCCATTTGATTTTTGTTTCTTTATTACTCCTATTTTTGAAGCTCATATGAGACTGACTTGGTGAGTTTGTAATTACTGCTCTGGTTTGTAAGAGTTTGTAAATATGATTGCTTATTTTTCTGCAAAGGTCTTTGTGAGAGACTTTGTCCCTAGCGGATTGGCTTTCTTGATGAATGGGGAACCAGAAATAGTAAGGAACTTCATTTTGAAGACCCTGCGCCTTCAATCATGGGAGAAAAAGATTGATAGATTTCAGTTAGGAGAAGGAGTAATGCCAGCTAGTTTCAAAGTGCTCCATGATCCAGTTAGGAACAATGAGACGTTAATTGCAGATTTTGGTGAGAGTGCAATTGGAAGAGTTGCTCCTGTTGATTCTGGATTTTGGTGGATTATTTTGCTTCGAGCATACACAAAGTCTACCGGAGACACTACGTTGGCTGAGTTACCTGAATGCCAGAAGGGTATGCGTCTAATTCTGAGTTTATGTCTCTCAGAGGGATTTGACACATTTCCAACGCTTCTTTGTGCTGATGGTTGCTGCATGATTGATCGTAGAATGGTGAGTTTTTCAGAGTGTAGATTCTATTACTTATAGTACTAGCATCAAACAGAGTTTTCCTACCTGAAACTAGTACTGCATTGCATATCCTGTTGATTTTAGAATATGCAATGAGCTCTGTCAAACCTATCATATAGAACTTTGTCTTGCAATTTAATTTGCAGTGGCGACAAATATTGTTCGGTCAAAGTTGCATCTTATCTTTACTCTGGCAGTGAGGACTAATCAAGCATACGAAATATGAGTCACTTTGTCAGCCCCATAAGGCAGGTCCATCCAAGATATAAAATCTCCAGTGAAAACAATGCTAAATTGCTAACTTAGATTCCAAAAGTTATATTCTGTAAGTGGACAAAATGAAAATGCAAATTGCTCTATTCCTACCATAATTCATCCATTTCATACTTGCTTAATGGCAATACTAGCTGGGCAAGTTTTATTCTATGCTCCTGGTTGCTGATATGTCTGTTGGAGCTTGTGTCTATTTTTCTGAATTTTTACCTCATTCTTGCATCAATATAATGGGAATTAGCAGTAACTTAGTTGAGATTAGTGGCAATGGTCTCTGAGTATGGTGCCTTAAAGAAGTAGCAGCCTCAAGATGTCAAAACTTCTTTGACTCTTGGGTTTTTTTTTTTTTTCCTTTTTTTGGGAAAATTTACTTATATCTTGTTTACTATATGGGCCAATAGGGATTTTATTATTGAAGTGGTGATGACTATTTTATCCTAAATGAAAGCGGTAGTCATCCTTTTTCCCATGTATTCCACTGGTTGAGTTTGACGACTTGTTTGTATTTTTGGGTCCTTGATGAGTGGTAGTGCATATACAGTAAGAATTTGCAGACTTTTTTTTTTTCAAAAAGTACATTAGCCTATCAATCTGTCGGGTAAATTAGTTCAAACTGATATGTTCATATTTTACCTTTGAACATCACTGGGCTGAGCTTTATGCTTGTTATCGTTTCCTCAGGGTGTATATGGCTATCCTATTGAAATCCAAGCTCTTTTCTTTATGGCTTTAAGATGTGCTTTACTTCTACTCAAGCAAGACGATGAAGGAAAGGAGTTCATAGAACGAATAGTCAAACGCCTTCATGCCTTAAGCTATCACATGAGAAGTTATTTTTGGCTCGACTTGAAGCAGCTCAATGACATATACCGATATAAGACAGAGGAGTACTCCCACACCGCACTTAACAAGTTTAATGTAATGCCTGACTCTCTTCCAGAATGGGTTTTTGATTTTATGCCGCTTCGCGGTGGCTACTTTATAGGCAATGTTAGCCCTGCAAGAATGGATTTCCGTTGGTTCTGCTTGGGCAATTGTATTGCAATTCTGTCATCGTTGGCTACTCCTGAACAATCCACTGCAATTATGGATCTTATTGAGTCACGGTGGGAAGAACTGGTTGGAGAAATGCCATTAAAGGTTTGTTATCCAGCCATAGAAACTCATGAGTGGCGGATTATAACAGGATGTGACCCCAAAAACACCCGGTGGAGTTACCACAATGGAGGATCATGGCCAGGTACGTATTAGAGTTATAGACCCTCCTAATAACAACCTAAGTTGTAGGTCATTGTGCTGAGGGTTATTTGTGAAACCACAAAATTAGGCAGTTGAAACGATTTGTTATGTGCTAAATTTTCAAGAATGATAATTAGACCGGCTGCCACCATCTGCAGTTTCTTCACTTTTCTGTAGAAATTTCAATTGAAAATCTTTTCTTCTCGAAATTTGGCATTTCTAGTTTATTCTTTTCTTTGGTAACTTTACCATGCTCTTCCTTACTATCTTTGAGATATCTTGTAACTTCATAAAATAGACATGTTTTCATTCTTTATTTTCTCTGTTAAAATATACTAGGATTTTTTAGGCTGAGATGTTCCCTTTTAAATTCATTTTGGTTGCTGCATTTTGTCCAGTGCTTTTATGGCTGCTCACAGCCGCATGTGTGAAGACTGGACGCCCCCAAATTGCTAGACGTGCCATTGAAATAGCAGAAACTAGGTTGCTGAAGGACAACTGGCCTGAATATTATGATGGAAAGCTCGGTCGATACATTGGTAAGCAAGCGCGTAAAGCTCAAACCTGGTCCACTGCTGGTTATTTGGTGGCAAAGATGATGCTGGAAGACCCATCTCACTTGGGTATGGTAGCAATTGAGGAAGACAAACAAATGAAGCCCCTCTTGAGAAGATCCAATTCATGGACTTTATAATGTTGTTAGATTACTTTCCTTCTCTACTATCTCTTATTTCTAGCTTTAGACATACAGCCTGTTCAAGTAGAAGGAAAAGTCGGAATAAATTATTTTTTAATCATTGTAATGTAATTTGCACAATTTCTTCCATGTCTACTCTTGCAATCCCTCTTTCTCCTCTCTTGCTTTTGTTTTAGTATTTTCTTGAAGATGTCAAACATGGAAAATGAAATCAAGCTTAACTCTAATTAGAACTCGACTTTCAGGCAGCTTTCCGAGGGAGGAATTTGGATATGTTTGTGTTTGGTTAGGCTGTTTGGTTACACAGAAACAAAGGAGTGGTCGTGCCGTGGTGGGGAGTCTGAAGACTGGGATGGTCATTGGTTGGTAAGCCTCTCTTTTGTCTTGACTCTTAGATATGAAACTCCAACTCCTTCAATGAGACGGAGGTTTAATATCAGTTTCTTCCGCATCTCCTCGAGTCACTTTCGTTAAACATTGGTCGATTGTTGTCAATTTGCATTAATGTTAACCGGTATTTATTAGCATTGATTAAGTTGATATTTTCAAAGATGATAAATTTTTTTTGACATTTTTGATTGTATTAATAGATTAAAACTGTTTTTACTTCCAAAAAAATATTAGATTAAAATATAACTTATTGTGATTGATATTATTTTTATTTTTTTTCGTAATTTTAGAATAATTTTTTCATGATTTGAGTGAAAAAAATACTCATCTAATTTTCTCGGTTAAAATATTAAAAAAAATCAAGTTATTTTATTTTAAGTACATTTTTATACTTATTTTATTTATATAAAATTTTATCTTTTAATTTGTATTTAATTAATTTTTATTTTAATAAAAATTAATTTATGCTGGGAGTTTATTTAGGTATAAATTAAAATTTAAAAATTTATTTTGATATAAATTAAATTTTAAAGATTTGTTTGAGTATAAATTAATAAATTAAAAATTTATGGGAATGTATAAAAAATGTATAGAAATTGATTTAATATAAAAAAATAAAATTTAGTTATTTTTCTATTATTTTAAGCAATTTACTACGCTATAAAGTTAGACAACTAAAAGGCTAGCAGCTTAATTATTGGTCACCCAACGTAATTAAATTCAGATCCTGATCTCTCGCCCGGTACCTAAAGACCCACCCGAATCATTTGTCCTTTTTTATTCAAGAAAAAAAATCAAACAAAAGGATCTTTTTTATTAAATAAAAAAAATAAATCAAACCCCAAAAGACTTGCATTTGCAATCCAGCTTCCCACTTTCGCCGAATCCCACAACTTTCCCACAAATTTCCCACTGTCTCTCTCTCTCTTTCTCGGGGGGTAAAAAAAAAAAAAAAAGGAAAACATGAGAGCTCAGAGGAGGCCGATCCATGCGGTGTCGATGTGGGTGAGACGACAGCCGCCGAAGGTGAAGGCTTTTTTGGCGGTAGTATCGGGGATGGCGGCACTTGTTCTTCTCCGATTCATCGTACATGACCACGACAACCTCTTTGTCGCTGCCGAGGCTGTCCACTCCATCGGAATCTCTGTCCTTATCTATAAGCTTACAAAGGAGAAGACTTGTGCGGGTAATTCGCAAGAAGCTCTAATTTTTTCCTAATGGATAAGAAATTGTATATTTTATTATCGCAATTTTTTTGAGCAATTTGTAACTTAAATTTAATACATGATACATGGGTGCTTTTGCCTTAATTTATTAATTTTAAAAACGCAGGTAGGGTAAGGGGAAAGTTGCATAATATTAAGGGTTTTGGTTTGGCAATTTTGTGCCGATCGGTGGTAGAATTTTGCCCTATAGTTGTTCCTGGGTTGAATTTCTGGCATGAATTTTAATTTATTTCTATATAAGGTATCTGTTTCTTTATTTGGTGACTTGAATTCTTCTAATCTATCATGAAGTGGAAGAGTTATGCTATCACTGAAGTTGGAATTTCATGAGGCATTGTGCCCTTGGGGCAGGTTTTGGGTTCTGCTGTTTGAATTTTATTTTATTTTATTGTACTGAGGATTTTTTAATTAAATTCTGATGCTTGGAATATATAGTTTCTTTTGGGCGCTAATGATCTTACTACGGTATCATATCAATGCATGATGAAGGGTTTCTTCTTGATGCAAAAGGGAGCCCTTTTTGTTTCTCCCCAGTTTGATGAATTTTATGATTTTGGTCTGTTTTTATTTTTATTCTATGCTATTTTTTTCCACAAGCCCTTTTTTGTTTGTCTTATCAGTTTGATGAATTTTATGAGTTTGCTCTGTTCTTACTACAGTTCTTTATCATGACTAAATTATTGTATTTAACGGTTTTGTCCTAACTGTTTGTATTACAAGAATGTTTTTTGATAATTAAAGGTTGTTTTACGAGCAAAAGAATGTTTTCCTCTCTTTTTTGTGATTTTCCTGCCATGATTAATAGTTCTTTGCTGTTAAAATGCAGTCTGTCTTTTAATCATTGTCTTTCGTTTACACTACATAAATGATTTAATTATTTAAACTGGATTATTGGTTAAGTATGTTTTCTGTTTTTACTGAAGTCTAGATATTTTTTATTGGCGAAAATTATTGGCTAATCATTCAATTTTGAAAATATTTTTTGAATGGTTGCAGGACTATCACTCAAATCCCAAGAGCTAACAGCAATTTTTTTAGCTGTTAGGCTGTACTGTAGCTTTGTCATGGAATATGATATACACACTCTACTTGATTTAGCCACATTGGCTACGACCTTGTGGGTTATTTATATGATCCGTTTCAAACTAAGGTCCAGCTACATGGAAGACAAGGACAACTTTGCTATATATTATGTTGTGAGTTTCCATCGGCCATTTAACTTTTTCTTTACTTGTATGCATGCAGCCTTGTCCTATATATTATTGGGTTTACTGGTGAATCCCACTGGCTGTCTCCTGCATTTTATGTTTTCCAAGTCAAGAGATGGTCATGTTTTATGTTAAAGCTTATTCCCTCTTTCATCCGAGGTGTACATAACCTTGAAATAGGTGTCCATGCTTACAGTGGCAAATTCTAATTAGTTTCTCCATTTTGTGATTGTATTTTTTTGGGGTCCATTGTTCAATGTTCATTTCTTACATGGGCTTTGGCATCTGAAAATTAGAAAATATAAATTTTCTTTCTTATCAGTCAGTTTCTTTAAATAAGAAATGTACTTATTTTTAGGTGTTTTGTTCTCTGTGTGTGTGTGTTGCTCTTTGAATCGTTGCTTGTTTTCTAAGTGTCTTATGATCTTTCCTTTGTCTTCAATTGTTGCTAGTGCTGTTTGTTTCAAATACCGTTGTGAAAATCACCTTGTACTTTATTCTTGTTTTGATTTAATTGATTCTATCATGTAACCAATTGAACAAAAATAATTAAAGGTCTTACTTTTTTGTGTTGTTATGCATTGAATCATATTAATTGCACAATTATCTTTTTTGTTGCTCTAGAGGATTCTTTTTCTAAACACTTTCTAGAAGTTATATCCTTGCTTTTGAATTTGGATGCAGGTTGTACCTTGTGCAGTACTAGCTCTGTGTATTCACCCATCAACTTCTCATAATCTATTGAACAGGATTTTCTGGGCGTTCTGTGTATATCTGGAAGCTGTTTCAGTTTTACCTCAGTTGCGAGTGATGCAAAATACCAAGGTACAAATTACTTGAATGATAGCTATATGTTTAGAACGTTTATGAGATTTCTGTCTGTAACACATCTTCTTTCCGTGCTTTCAGATTGTTGAACCTTTCACAGCTCATTATGTATTTGCGTTGGGTGTTGCAAGGTTCCTCAGCTGTGCTCACTGGGTTCTCCAGGTTTGATTTTGTGGCTTGAAGTTGAATTTGATTGGTTTAGGTTAATTTTTTATTGATGTTCAGTAATTTTGAAATTGAGGTCCTCTTTGGTCATTAAATGGATACTAGCCTGTCTATTGTAAATTTATCTACTTTGGTAATGATAGACAGCTTGAGCCTGCACAAATGGTCCTGAAGGTTGAATTGAATGCCTATTGACTAAGACGTGTCTGATTGTTGCGTCTAGATGTGAATTGATGTCATTTTAATCAGCCACATTCTGTGTTAAAAAAAGTATTTTTTGTGTTGAGTGGAAACCTTTGTATGATGCTGGTTGGAGAAGTATTATTGTAAATTATTATGAGGGTGATTTCATGGTTGCATTTAGATGTTAATTCATTCTCTACTGCTTTCAACAGGTTTTAGACAGTCGAGGACACTTGCTTGTAGCCCTGGGTTACGGATTGTGGCCTTCAATGGTTCTTATATCAGAAATTGTCCAAACTTTCATTTTAGCGGACTTCTGTTATTATTATATCAAGAGGTTTGTCAGAACCTTTATAATCTGTGGTACACAAGTATAACTAAATATTCTGGTCAAGATAAACGTCATTTATGTTTATTTATATAATCATTTATGCTTTGCAGTGTCTTCGGAGGGCAGCTTGTTCTCCGTCTTCCCTCTGGAGTGGTATAAGTGAAGATACTGTTTTGCTGTGGTCGATGAGGTCGCTGCGGAAGAAAGTATTAACTTGGTTACAAATGTGACTAGGTCTCCTTGTTAAGTTCTGGATTTTGCTCTGGGCACATGTCTTGTGACTGGAAATCAGTGGACTGTTTGTAAATTTAGGGATGCGGAAGCATTGGGTGGATATTTATATTGAAAACATTTCATAGATGGATTAATTTTTGGTTTCAAAAAAGGTAATCTACTGCTTATGTGAAGTTAATTATTATAGACTATTCCCAGATGTGACGATATGCGTTGGCTCTTATATAGGCTTACAATTTTTGAATTGAAGTATCATCAGAATGGTCTGGAATGAAAGAAAATTTCTACCTTGCATTTCCAAAATTTCATGATCACATTACTATTAATTCAACCACAAAAGCTGGATGTTGGGTCTTTGTAGGAGTGTGCATTTGTTAAAGCTTTAGATAGTTATTAACCAGTTTGTTCCGGTAGACATTGAGAACTTACAATCCCTTCTGTAGCTAAGGTTACAGGTAAAATGCGTAAATTCGCTTGAAGAATCAACTTGATGGTAATTTTCTTATAAATTGGATAAGGTGATGTCTGCAGATAAAGAAGGGAATAGCACAACTCGAGGATATGCTTTACAGTAAGGTAGGCTACAGTAACACAATTCAATCCCAAAGCCACTTTATCTAAATTAAACTTGTTGAAAGTGGCCTCGCTTGTAGGATGGTTTTAGAGATTCAAATGACAGAATATTGGAATATATATATATATATATATATATATATATATATATATATATATATATATATATATAGAGAGAGAGAGAGAGAGGGGTATTATTGAGTTCAAACGAATCATTATCAAATTTGAACTTAATTTGATTTAAAAATTTATGATTTGAAGTTTAATTCAAATTCGATTTTGTAGATTAAATGTGTTATTTTTTTAATAACATATATGTATAGGAAAAGTGATAAACAAATAATAAAATATTAAATATATTAAAAAAATTGATTAAACTTGCAAACGGCTTGAATGTTAATATATTTAAATTTAGTTTGGCTTGTAATTTAAATAATCGAAACTTGATTTGATTCAGAAGCTTGATTCGTTTGAATTTTTATATAAATAATATTTTTTTCTGCATAACAATATTTTTCGTAATTTAAACTTATAAATTTTGAATTACAAAAAAATAATTTTTATTATTGTATCTAAATTCACCATCGATTGAACTTTTCAGTCATGGGAAATATAAACATTTCACTTATATTCATTTTGGAACAGTAAATGATTAAGGTTTCCAACTACTTATGAGACGTAATTGATTTTTACTATGATAACAGTAGAAGATCCTGCTGGTTTGATATATAGGACGATGCACTATTCTTAGACTGTCAGGTTTCTTGCAAGAATTCCCTTGAAGGTAACCCCTGGTCCGAAAGCTAAAAGTAACCCCCATTCATTAACTTCTTGGCTCTCTGTCTTCCTCCTCGAGCTCTCTTCTAACATGTGCTCCAGCACATACACAATTGTGTTACTGCTAGCATTTCCATAATCCATCAAAGCTCTTCCACTGGCATTTAGTTTCTCTGGGAACAAGTCTAGCGTTTTTCTATTCGGTTCAACATTGCAGGCCGACCAGGATGCACTGCCCAAAACATCTTGTTGTAGTCCTTGTCAATCAATCCTATCAGTTTTTCACAGAAACCTTCAACATTGTATTCAATTGTCGGAGGAAGCTCTCTTACCAGCTTGAAACTAATCCTCTCTTCTGTAAGCTTCCCATCAATTGTCTTTTCAGTATTGGGCAAGAAATTTTGGACTTAAGTGTGAAGCTCGAAGAGAGGCCTCTCAGAGCAGATAACTGGATAAGAGCCTATGATCATAGCTCCAGCACCATCTGCACTTGGAGGTTTGAACCCAATACTGGTGGTTTCTGAAGTACTCAGCAAGACCAATGTCTTCGGCTGCACGAAGGCCAGCCACGCCTCCCTAGCAGCCTATGAAATGGAGCATGACCCGTTGCGTCTCAGGGCTGAGTCCAAGTCCTTTTGCCAGGTAAAGATCACCACCCGGCTGCCGAGCTTCACTCGAGGTGAAGTAGACTAAATGGGTTATGTCTGATATGGGCCTGCCCCATTGTTTGACGCAAACTCGTGAGGCTTCAATGGCCATCCCCGTGACAGCATGGTTACAGATATCCAAGCGTTGCTTTACGGTGGGGAGCCCTTCTTCAGGACATCCGACATGACCACATACCTCGTTTTAACTGTAGTGGTCTTACCTAGAAACCGCCAAAATGCAGGTTATTTCAGTTAAGCCAAATGCATCAAAAATTAAGCACAAATTTAAGAGAATGAAGTTCATGGTGTCAAGTCGGCTTAGCTTCATCCTGAGATCTGGGTCATGGCAGTTGGTGTTCTTAAAATAGCCATCAACCAGAAACTCTTTCATGACAAGCTGGTGAGGGAAGGCCTTGCCGGGAGCCAGAACTGTAGCTTTGCCAGGGTTCGCGATCTTAAACAATGATACAATCCTCTATCATGAACTACACGCATATTGCTAATCAACCAGCATTTACATCAATTGATTAGCTCCATTAAACAGTTAAATGTAATAACTATCCTGCTTACGTAAAGTACATGTATACTTGTACAAAGTAAAGGCACAAGCAATTGCAAGGGACACTTAGAACAAGGAAATGAAAAAGGGATTTTAGAAGTTCAATAGAAGCAAGAAATACTGAAGTTCAAAACATAGCCAATAACCCGCCCCTAATTCTAGACAAAGAGGAAAACAAACAAAATCATTACCTTTAGATTAATTACCAAAAACAAGCAAGGTCACAATTGTTGTTCCAAGGTCCAAGTGCAAATGAGCCTAATGTGATCGGCCTCAAGACGGGCCAGGTCCTATGGCTCGAGGCAATTTACACCTTTGTGCTTCTTTCTGCTTCCATATGGATTGCTTTTGAGTTTTGACAAACGCCAAGCTTAGAGCCCAGGCAGAGTCGTGATTTGCTCTATCATAGGCCGGTATTGGGATGAACCCAGCTGGATGTTTAGGTCCAGCCATAATTAGAAGGGGCCACCTTTGGAGTGGGCACTGGGGATTTTGGATTGAACCCGCTATTGCTTGTACAAGTTAGCCCTACATATTTAAAGTTCAAAGACCGAGTATTTCATATTCAAGTTTAAATTTCAATAATAAATTAGCACTTGATGATATGTTCTGATTTTGGAGGTAGTAACCCCCCCTTAGTTCTAAATTTTCTACTGTGAAAAAAAAAAGGGGTCACTCAAGTGAGCTTTTGAACGAAAGAATGCCTGAAAGCACGATCCCATGATTCCATTAATACTATTTGTAGAGCTCTTCATGTTAGGAACATAATCTAAATGATGGCAAATTTTCGGAGCCTACAACTAATCTTCCACAAATGCAGGGCCAGGATTCGATCGTTCGAGGTATGATCTGTAATGATACTGCAGTTCATACAATAGCATAATCCAAAGGAATCGTTAATTGAAAGGCAACAGCTTAGCATGAACATAAAATTAAGAAACAGTTGCTACGTGGTGAGAGAAGAGGGCACCAGGTTCCATGCATTTCATTATGAAACTCCTTTAAAATCCCGCACGATCTGCACAATAACAAGTAATCTAATTAAATATCTAAGAATGGAATGTCAACTGAGAAAATTTATTCACAAGGGTAAGATTAAAAATAAAAAAAATGTAAATTATAGTGCAAGAATTAAGGAACTTTGGAATTGAATGACCAATATTAAATAGTATTATATTTGCCATTATATTTCGTCATCCAGCTTGTACAAACTGTGTATGATGTCTGTCTCTCTCTATATATATATAGATAACATAATGCAGAGTTTAGTTCAGCCAACAGATAGGTTCATGCGAACAAGAGTTTGAGCCTATAGAGTTATCATAAAATATGGCAGGAAATGGAATTGTTGGGGATGAAGAAAACATCTATGGCGGCAATAAAGTTCAGCCTTTTGCATTAACTCCAATGTAATTAAGTACCGATTTCATTTACTACTTTTTGAGGCCTGAGTAAATTATTTTCAAGTCAGGCAACGTTTCTTTCATTTTGTCATATTTCAATTTTCTTTTGCAGGCCATTGCTACAAAAGGAAGGAAAAAAACCCGAAGCCCTTTCATTAAGTAAGGTGTTAGGCCGTGAAGAGCTTTTCTCTTTGGAGGTTAGTATGAAAATCATAAGTACTCACCTCCATGCAGAACCAAACAGAAGGGTTCCATTGAATTAATCCATTATTAGTAACAAATTGCCTTGTATGGTGGCTATTAGTAGATTTTTTATTTATTTCCCTTGCATTGCTTGACAAGCAAGCTGGTGTTGGGTTTCTAGGTATGGAGGGCTTCTTTAGCAGAGCTTCTTGGGACGGCAGTGCTGGTTTTTGCGTTGGACACAATCGTTATCTCTACTTTGCAGATAGAAACAAAAACACCCAACCTTGTACTGTCAGTCCTGATTGCCTTTGTTGTTGCTGTGCTCCTCCTTGCTACCTATCCCATTTCCGGTGGCCACATCAATCCGATTGTTACCTTTGCTGCTCTACTCACCGGCCTCATTTCCATTTCCCGAGCTGCCATATACATTTTGGCTCAAAGTGTTGGCGGCATACTAGGTTCACTAGCGCTCAAAGCTGTGGTTAACAGCGGCATTGAACGAACATATTCACTAGCAGGATGCACCGTGACCATTGTTGCACCAGGCCCGGATGGTGGACCTACTGTGATCGGTCTAGGGACGAGCCAAGCCCTTTGGCTTGAGATAATCTGTTCCTTCGTGTTTCTTTTCGCTTCGGTATGGATGGCTTTTGATCGTCGCCAAGCCAAGGCTATCGGCCGAGTAATGATCTGCGTCATCCTTGGAATAGTGTTGGGTCTTCTAGTGTACATTTCAACCACAGTTACTGCGACGAAAGGCTACGGAGGAGCTGGGCTAAACCCAGCAAGATGTTTGGGTCCAGCAATAGTAAGAGGGGGCCACCTTTGGAATGGACACTGGATATTTTGGATGGGGCCAGCTATTGGATGTGTGGCTTTTGCTCTTTATGTCAAGATGATTCCACGTGAGCACACCCACACCTACTAATTAAATTCGTTGCTAAAGAGTTCAGAACAAGTTAATTACTCGGTTTTTGTTATTGTCGTGGTTGCATCCTTAGAAATTATTGTCCGCTAAATATGTTTTGCCTACCAATATATTTTGAAGGATATTTTCTTTGTTATGTTAGCAATTTTTTTTATTTTTGCGTTAAATGTAATAAAGTGGCGTAAGCCTCAACTGTATGTTTATATTTTTTAAAATTATTATTAGTTAATAATGTTATTTTTATTGTTAGATTTGATATGTCTTCAATAAAATTATTATATCAAATGAAAGAACTATCCTAAAAATAATATCTGTAGAGCTCTCCATGTTGGGAAAACAACCTAAATGATGTAGGAATGAATATTTGATCATTTGCTTATGATTTAAAAGAATGCTTTGTATCAAATTAAGCTGGCCTTTTTTCAAACGAAGGAAAATGTCAAGTGTGAATGTACATGTATTTCTTCATCTTTTTCAAACTATAACTGAAGCTACTGGTAGGCTTTCGTAGCCTATAATTAATTTTCAACAAACGTGATCCCATGACTGCAGGGCCGGGATTTGATCGGTTGAGGCATGATCTGCAATGATATAGCAGTTCATGCAATGATGCAATAGCAGGATTTGAATGACTTACAAGTCAAACCAGGAGTTAAGGATCTGACGAAAGCTGATAATGAAGGGAAGCTTTGCATGAACATAAAATAATGAAACAGTTGCTACGTGGTGGGAGAAGAGGGCACTTGGTCCATGCATTTCATTGTGAAACTCTTTTAAAATTCCTCACGATTTGCACAATATTAAGTAATCTAATTAAATATCCAAAAACTGGAATGCCAACTGAGAAAATTAATTCGCGAGGATAATAGGATAATATTGTAGTACAAAGATCAAGGAACTTTTTCAACATCCAGAACAAACTGTATGGTGTCTGTCTGTATCTCTCTCTATAGAGATAACAGAAACCAGAGTTTAAATAAGCCAACAGATAGATTCATAGAAACAAGAGTTTGAGCCTAGAGAGTTACCATATAAAATGGCAGGAAATGGAATTGTTGAGGATGAAGAAAACATCTATGGCGGGAATAAAGTTCAGCCTTTTGCATCAACTCCAATGTAATTAAGTACCAATAGTTTCATTTACTACATTTTGAGGCATAGTTAAATTAATTTTAAGTCAGCAAATGTTTCTTTCATTTTGTCCTATTTCATTTTTTTTTTTTTTTTCAGGCCAGGGCAACTTAAGGAAGGAAAGGAACCCAAAGCAAGTAAGGTGTTAGGCCTAGAAGAGCTTTTCTCTTTGGAGGTTAGTATGATATGCACTCGCTTCCATTCAAAATCAACAAATTACAACCAACAGAAGGCTTGCATTGAATCTACCCATTTTTTACTTATTAGTGTTGACATCGTTTATGCCTCAATGGCTCAATCATAGTTCTTTGAGGTTTGGAGTTGAGTGAGTGAGTCTAGAGGATTTTGGTTCCTACAAAAAGAGAATATAATCAAGAGGTGTCGAAATTAAAATTTTGGAATGCGTTATAACACTTAAATCAATATTTACCTCAATAAAATATAAAAAATAAAAGAATTTAGGGTTAGAGGAGAGAGGATCAAGAGTTAACAGTACAAAAGGGTTAGAACATTGGAAGGAAATGATGATCACAACCACCCTTCATCTACTCACTAAGAACCGATATCCTCTCTTCTTCTTAAGAGTTTTTAGTCCTTTCTTTAGTCCTTTCTTCCTTAATTTACTCATAATCTCTAGAGCTTTTTACTAATTTGAGTATCCAAGTACACGTCCAAGGTACAATTTAGACGCCTTTCCTAACCATGATTGCTTTACACATTCGAATAAATTCGCCAAGACGATCAAAACCTCCAGCAATTTCTACTTCTATTGTCGAGAACATCAACAACTCGCTGTTAATAGATCTTTTATCTATCTACTTACACTGCTTAACAAGCAGGATGGTGTTGGATTTATAGGTATGGAGAGCTTCTTTAGCAGAGCTTCTTGGGACGGCAGTGCTTGTTTTTGCGTTGGACACAATCGTTATCTCTACTTTGCAGACAGAAACAAAAACACCCAACCTTGTACTGTCAGTCCTGATTGCCTTTGTTGTTGCAGTGCTCCTCCTTGCTACCTATCCCATTTCCGGTGGCCACATCAATCCAATTGTCACCTTTGCTGCTCTACTCACCGGCCTCATTTCCATTTCCCGAGCTGCCATATTCATATTGGCTCAATGTGTTGGGGGCATACTAGGTGCACTCGCACTCAAAGCTGTGGTTGACAGCGGCATTGAGCAAACATACTCTCTAGCAGGATGCACCCTGACCATAGTTGCACCAGGCCCGCAAGGACCAACTGTAATCGGTCTAGGGACGAGCCAGGCCCTTTGGCTTGAGATAATCTGTTCCTTCGTGTTTCTTTTCGCTTCGGTATGGATGGCTTTCGATCGTCGCCAAGCCAAGGCTATTGGCCGAGTAATGATCTGCGTCATCCTTGGAATAGTGTTGGGTCTTCTAGTGTACATTTCTACCACAGTTACAGCGACGAAAGGCTACGGTGGCGCTGGTCTAAACCCAGCAAGATGTTTGGGCCCAGCAATTGTAAGAGGGGGCCACCTTTGGAATGGACACTGGATATTTTGGATTGGGCCAGCTATTGGATGTGTGGCTTTTGCTCTTTACGTTAAGATGATTCCACGTGAGCACACTCACACTTACTAAATACTTCGTTGTTAGTACGCTTTAGTTATTGTCGTCGTTAAGGCTATTTGCGTTGCTATATAGATGTTGACATATTTTTGCATTAGATGGTTAAATGTAATAAGTTGGCGTAAGCCCGAGCAATATCTTTATGTTTTTCCAATTGTTCTTTATTATCAATAATTAGTAATAATAGAAAATATTTATTTTTATGTGTTTCTAAAATTTTTAATTCTACTAATTAATAACCTATTTTTTTAATAGGTTTTTTTTTTTTTTGATTTGATATATTTGCAATAAATCTCATATGTGTGTTGCGAATCTCATTTTGTCAAGAGATTGAAATAGTTTTGGATTTATAAATCAAGAATTTTCTTTCACTATATAAGCATATTTTTTAAGTTTGTTATAACCTGAAATAATGATCACGAATCGTTGACGTATTCTCTTTGAATTTTTTGTTACGTGTTGCCGAGAACTTCTAAATAAAAAAAAAAAGATCAAAGGAACGCAGGGGTTCTCCCCTGCGTTTGCACTTCGATACTTTTGTCAGACAAAAAGTTTGGCAGAGTTTTAGTACGGAGTTCTCAGATCTCATCTATGAATAATACCTAACCCCTATTTATAAGTGTTTTTCTCTATCACTAATTACGCATTTATCTTTTTCATTAAATGAAAGATTTTTTAATGTTTATACCAATTTTATTTTCGTGTCACTTGATACATTTTTTATGCGTCACATGACGTATTTTTATTTTATTTTTAATAACATGTACAACAAAATTAAAAACGTGAATTTCTAATAAGTGAAATCCGAATCTACTGAATTATATTTTAATAGTGAAATCCCGGTGAAAAATATTAAAGTCGAAGCGCTTTGGTGGGGGGAAATGTCGAAGATACCACAGTAGAAAAAGATAAGTAGAATTTTAGGCTTGCAAGTTACAAAGTAATGATTCTTCTTTTGCCTAACAAAGAAGTATTTTTTATTGGAATTGTAAACTCCTGACACATAAAATGTGATGGTTGGTTTTTTTTCTTTTTTTTAGAAATTTTTTAACTTTTTAAACATTATTCTTTTTAATGGCTAATAGGAATGAAGAGAATAGTTAGTAGAACGCTATTGAAACAAGGTACAAAGTGACGGAGCGATGAAAATTTTGGACTATAATACTGATTTAACCATAAGATTTATGTAATAAGAACACGAAACCGATATAACAAGCTGTAATTAAGCAGTACTATGGAATTTCTAGATAATTTTTCAAGGCTAATTGGACTATCGGCTGGAATTCTGGAACTAGCCATTACTGTTTACTGATAGAGTAATTGACAATTTCGAAGTATAGAGAGGATGAGAGATGTATAGTGCAAACTGCCAAGATAAGCATTAAGCATCAGCTGCTAAATTATGGATATTTCATTGTTTATCTAAAATGCCAATGACAAGTCATTCCTCCATCTAATTTATCTGTATTTGCATGTTTAAGTTATAGTAACATATCCCATTGACACAACTCAGGAACTGTGCACGGCAAACAACTTATGGTAGTGGTAATTTACTTAGTTAAACCAAAATTTATTGTCCCTTTTTATTTTCTTATCCCTGATATACATGAGATATCTGTGATAGGCAACTAGGATGGTGGCTGCAAAAGCGATGAGGATGATGCAAGGGGCTCATGAACCACAGAATTTGAAGAAACCGAGATGGGATTGCCCTCTAACTGCAACATGATGCTCCCAAGGATCTCAGTCAATAGTTTCTTGAACTCATCTTCTTTAACCATCTTCCCATCATCCGCATTTATCATGTCGAAAACATCAGCGACAACCTTGTCGATCTGGAGAATTTCAATAATTTCAGTAAGAGGAATGAAATGGGGTATTCTATTTTGATAATTCTCTTCGAACATAAACATAGGAATCCCCAGCAACACCTGGGAAATAATGCTGAAATTGCAGGTTGCAAGCTTGTCTAGTGTCTATTGATCAACTTGAAGATGCATGTGTGATGTGTCATTGCATACCTGTTCAACTGCACCGATTGGAGGTAAACCAGCTGACGGAGCCAAGACATCTAGCACCACTCGTAAGTATTCCTTTGATATTTTCCCATTGCGATCTTTTGGCACATTCTCTAAAGCTATATTCAGTGACTGCATTGCAAAATGAAAGAATTGATACATAATGGTAGCGCAAGAGAAATGCATTCCTTCAGAAATCCGACACACGAAGAGGCTAGAGTAAGACAACAAGAGCATATACCTTGTCTAGTTCAAACTTGTTGGCTAGTAGTCTATTAATGCCACTTCCATCAAAGATGTTTTCACTATGGGCAACAATTACAGGCTGCTCCTTGAGATTTTGAGCCACACGCTCTGCTACTTTCTTAAATTCTTCCAAGAACGTTTCTTGAAAGACAGGTTTCACTTCATCATTTCCATCCCGTAATTTCAGAGCTGGTTCCACTATGTTACTCATAACCTACACAACCAATAGAAGCCAGAAAGCATTGGGAAAAGGAAGATGAAAACAAAAGCCTATGTTTTTTACTCCATTTTCTTACTAGTACTGACTGAAATATAGATGTGAATAGAAATTACCCAAGAATCCGAAGATGGTGGCATTCCTTGATCAACTGTAAGTTTCTCCAAAGAGTTAATAATGCAATCATGCAGCGATGCATCATCTGAAGCTATCTGTGAAAGTATGGACACCATCTCTGCTTCATAACTTGGACCATTGATAAACTCCAGGAGGTCTTCTCCATCAATACGGAGGATCACAATAGGATCTCGCTTCAAACCCGCGGCCATACCTAGTAGAATATCTGAAAGAACCTCTTTAAACTTAGTTTTGCTCACTTTCTCTTGTTTTCCATGCGTGAATTCATTCAAAACCTGAAAATCATGTCTCAATGTCAGCTTCTACATCCCATCACCAGTCCACCGGTTCTAATACAGACTTTTGCTAGCCTAAAAACACATATATAACAAGAAGCTTATTCACTTATTCAATACTAAGAGTGGAATGGAGAGATCGACGATGAGAAATTATGCCGACCCAAGTGCGGTCCAGAGCTTACCTGCTTTTCCTTTTCATTGGCATGGCAATAGTGCTCAATTGTCTTGTCCCCAATTGTATCATTCCCCTAACAGGAGAAGGGGACCCCAGTAACTAGATTATAGTATATTATTATAGTTGATCTCATCAGCAAATTATATTGTGTTTGATGATAACTTTCGGCAAATGGTCAACCAGTTAGGTACAAAAGTAAGGAAGTTCAATATAAAAAAAATGACTTCGGTTGTCCCCAGTAATCAGTGACTTTCATAACATAGAAAAGAAGGCTTCCTTAATTTAATGAAACCTCAGAAAATCATAGAGCAACTTGATTTTCTTCACTTTACTCATTCAAGACTTGTATGGACAGTAAAGTTTCAAAAAGACAGCCATAGTTCCCACAACATTCATCACTAGATGGTAGATTCCTGCCTATAGGGGATAAAAGGAAAAGGAAAAGAAAAAAACAAGTCAAGTGGGAAAAGCAGAAAGCCCCACAAGTCCAAGTAGGACAAGCAGAAAGTCGCCCACAAAACCGACCAAATCGAACAATAGGTCGAGTGTTTCTCGAGCTAGCTAGAAATGGAAATTTTGACCATTTGTAGTTTCCTGAACAGCCCCAAGAAGGCAATTAGTCAAACTACAATCGCTTTCTATTGAAACTTGGATAACCAATCAGGAAAATCATTCATAACATATAAACATGTTAACATCTCTGCGCTAGTGGCTGTGTTCTTTATGCCTGTTAAGTAACTCAAAGACAAATTAAGCGACGGCTAAGAATGTCAAAAATTATGCAAACCCTCACCTTCTTCGATCAGGAAAATTTCTAGCAGCTAAGTTGCATCAGTGCCAGGTTGTAGTTTAACTCTACACTCCAATCTTCATTTCACGAGTCAAACAAACTTGGGGATGTTATTTTAAATCTATATTTTTCTCTTCTTACAGGTATTCACTAGAAAAAGAATCCTAATTAACAAGCATGAACTTTCCAAGAAAACTACACCAGGAAAGAAAATAGAGAAAGAGGTAGGGTTGGTGACAAACCTCAGAGTAAATATGGTCAGAATCAGGAGAAGAACCCTGAGCAGGCAAGCCAAGAGCAGCACCAATATCAGCAACAGCAGGTTGTAACTCCTTCACTGAGAGCTGGCCATCGTTGTCCTTATCAAGCTCCTTGAACTTATGATCCACGAAAGTGCTAAATACCTCCTCTTTCTCAACCAACTCCATTATATCCGAACCGTCTAGCACCTGTTCACTTTTCTTCTCTAGTGGGGTTCCTCTTGTTGCTGTACTTGTCTCCATTGATTCTTTGCTTCCCTCTTTTTTCTTCCTTTTTGGATCAAAAGCCAGTGGTTTTCTTGTGAGTCTTGTGAATGAAAGGAGTTGAACAGCTAGCTAGGTAGCCCTTTGTTTTTGTTGTGATTCCCGTGAGTCAAAACGAGTTAAAGTTATGAGAGCTTTAGGCACAAACCTTTGGGTGAGTCTGTCAACCCTTCGCTTCTATTCTATGTTGGACCTTTGGCTCCAGGCCCTTTTATACGACAGTGATCGAGAAGAGTGAGAGTTTAATCGGCTTCGTGTTTGGTAACGTCTTTTTCTTCCTTAATCGAGTGAGAAAAAGTTGGGGCATGTTTGGTTTCATTTTCATGGTAACGGCTTTTTAGATTTCTTTCTTTTAGTAATTATTATGGAAAAAATAATTTTTTTTTTAAAAAGAAAAACTAGACTAGTAAATGGCACAACAACAAATACATAAATATGACTTGATTTTAAAACCCTATAAATAGAAAAATTGAAGAAAAAACTATACTAATTGGATTTAACTTAAGTCTTTGCAAAAGAGAAACTACATTAAATTGAAATGAAAAAATGGTTCATTTATAATGTAATTACACAGCAATCAAAAATATAATCATGATCTATTAATCTTTAATATATAATTAGAAGGGATATTAGAGTAAGATTACAAATTTTAACCTTATTGCAAAGTTAACATAAACAATACATGATTAAGCGTAAATTTAAAATTATTAGATGTAGAATATGTTAGAAATATTGTAAACATATGAAAATAAATATAAAATTAGTATCAATAAATTTAAAAACATGTCAATTTTGTTATAAGATATGTTTACGTTGATTATCATATGTTTATGAAATTTAATATATTTTATGCTTAATGACTCTAAATTTACGTTTAATCATAATTTTTTTTACGTTGATCTTACAATTAAGTCAAAATTTGTGATCTTATTGTAGAATTTCTCTTAAAAATAAGTACTTGAACTTTATTTAAAAATGAAAATAACTTTATGAGCTTTTATTACATAAAAATAATATTATAAGCTTTTATTTTAATTAAAACTTTGACAGTATAAAATTCTAAATTTTATGTTCAAAATTTTTTAGTTGAATGAATTAATTTGTAAAAGAAAAAAAAACTTATTTAGATTTGTATCGATGAATTGAATTACAAATATTCAAAAGAATGTTATTCTAAAATTTTGTTAATTTTTAAAGTTATTCAACCAAATTTTAAGATTTAATGAGTATTATAATATAATAAAATAAAATAAAAATATCAAAGATTTGTTTGTATTTTTTAATAAAATTTGAAAGTTTATTAGGATTTAAACAAAATCAATGCTCAATAAATAATATATAATTAAACAAAATTCACATTTTCATGAGGCTTAAAAATGGGATTAAATTTTTTTTTAAAATACAATTAAAATTATAATATATTGACTACTTTCCTTTCTTTTTGGTAGGTGAAAAGAGAAATTATTGACTGAACAAGTAAATGAGAAGGGGAAATAAGAATAAACCAAACAGACCCTAAGCAAAAGAAGATGGAGTGGAGACCACTTATCCATTTGTGGCTGGGACACGTGGGGCGGTTAGGGAGCCGCCAAAAATAGAGGTTAGATGTAACCGGGGAGCACACCACGGCCACGCCAACAATCCTTCCTTCTTCACTTTTGTCGTTCCTAACTAAGCCGGTGAGGCGGTGACGCGTAGACTTCTCGACCCCAATCTGATCGGTGGTCGTATTCTGTCACCATCAATGCCACGTGGTAACCATATGATGGAAGACATTTCGTATTTTATCAGCTGTGACGGATGCGGAATCTGCTTTTTTGCAGTCGGACATTTGTCACGGGCGGAGAACAATGGATCGTTAATGATTTGATGTGTGGAGGAGATGGAGGAGCCTTTTGTGCAATGTTGAAATGAAAGAAAATTAAAAACAAAACTTAGAATTAAGTTTAATGATTCATTCATCCTCCTTTTAAGAGGTAAATTTAAAATTCTCTTAATAAGTACTTAAAATGTTAGATTTAGATCTATTATTATTATAACTATATTTTACGACAATGATAAAAAATAAATAACATGTTATTTAGTCTTTAAAAGACAATATATTAATTATAATTTTTTTACATATTATTTTTACCACATAATTAATTATTTTCTTTCTTTTACTAAATAGTTCAATTTAAATACATTTAAAAGACACGTGTATAAAACATTCTAATAAAACACTAAACCTCAATTATATTTAGATACGTCTCTAATTAAATTACCATAAAACAATTTTAATAAATTAATATATGTAGATGAAAAAGTAATAGAGGGGATTGAAATATCAAATCATAATAATAAAAAAAAGTTAAGGGTAATAGGAATTATTATTATTATTATTATTATTATTATAATAGTACATGATTTCAATCATTAAAATATGCATGTGCTTTTTCAAAGATGTTTCGTACATTTTAAATATTCTAAAACAAGTATGTACTTTGGGAGCTAATACTAGCTTATTATTATAATTTTCTTTTTTTAGTGAGCTTATAAATACGGGAGAATTATTATTATTTTTTTCAAAATCAATTATTCATGTTCATTTAGACTCTGCTTTGAAAATACTATTTTTTTATTAATAAATAATAAAAGCTTCAATCGAATAAAAATGTAGGAAACAAAATTTTTGAAGTCCGAATTCTAATTATTCACAAAAACTGTTGCTCTGCTCACGCTATGAAGGGTATGCGCCACGTAATTTCCCATCCAGCCTAGCTCCCATTATTGACTACTAGTGATTTTCCCTCGCGAGTTTTCACCTCGTGCCTAAATTGCTTGCATTTGCATAGGATCGCGTCACCTACGACCTCTGCAATATCACTCTCGTTCTACGTTTCGAGCTGCCATTGATTCTTATGTTATTTTACTCCTAAATTTGGCCGTAGAGGACCACACCACAATTATTCCCTTCAATGCTTCCCGTGAAAGCATGTCCTTAAAATACGATAGAAGCAACAATAAAAGTGTTGACTATATAATATATGTAGGATTATTATATGTATGTGGAGAAAATTTTGATTTGCAAAATATTAATTTTAGGATAAGTTATGAAAGGAGTGTAAAATAATTTATTTTATTTGAAAAAAATGTAAAATTAATTTATTTTTAAATATTTTTTATTATTTTTATATGATTTACATTTTTGTAATCAATTGTTGAATTTTATGTTTAATTTATATAAGTCATATTTATCAAATTTTAAATTAATTGAAAATGTTTAACTATATGATTTCATGATAATAAAATTTTAATTATTATGAATTAAATTGATGGGAATATTGAATTTACTAAAATTTTTATATGCATACTAAAGATTGAGTTATAAAAATATTAAATTTATATAAAGTTATAAAATATATGTAAAATAATTTATTTTAATTGGATCTCTTTTCTAAATATTTAAATTCAATTTTGTATTTTAAATATGACATGATGAAATTATAAAAAATGGTATAATTAAATTTTTGATAAAAATTAAAAAATTATTTATGTTTGATGTGTCGATAATTTTGATTTTTATATTTTTTTACAAAATAGCATTTATTTGAAAATAGGTGAAATTTAAGTTTAATTAAATATTTTATTTTAAAATGCCATCACTACTACTAATTCATAATATTTTTTGAATTATTTATCCATGTGAGTAATTGTCTAGCATTCATTTCGATGTCACATCAGAAATAAAAACAATAATCAAAATGGGTCCAATTTTGCTTTGAGGTCCTTTTCTTTCAATATTTATCTCTTGGTCGGTAGTTCACATCAGTATTAAATAACGTTAAAGTAGTTGTTGGGCCTGTACCCAAGGCCCAACAAACTCAAATCAAGAAGCTAGGTTAGGGTTGGGTCGGCTACGTCGGTTACAGAATTTCTCTATATATTGACGGACCCAATCCAATAGAAAGCAAAAGGCGAAGTGGGCAAGGCAACGCCTTACTCCCGTCCAAGTTCAGCCCAGTTGTTTTTGTAAGTTCTCTTGAAAGTTTTCTGCGATCCTTTCCAAAAATTTCCAGTTTATACTGTAAATTTCCGCCACTCGGACTCCGATGCACCGGAAAAATCCTATTTATTCCGTAGCCTCTAATTCCTTCTCTGAATGTTGAATTGATCATGACGGTGAACTTGAAGAAAGCTTCACCATCATATCACAATAATTTAATCCTGCGTTTCCAGATCTCTATTTTCTTTTCCAGTTGCAATAATTTCAAATTATTAAATATAAACATATATAATTTTTATGTGCTATGGTTCGATGATATGATACCGGTTCGTTTCTCGTTCGTCATCGTGCAAAGTTTTACTTCATTAAGGTAATGCAATGTCTTCTTTCTTGTCTTATGATCGATTTTTTTTTTTTTTGGTTTTCTCTTTTATTTTTTTTCGAGAAAATTATATTACTTTTTTTTTTTTTAGAATTGACTTATTTTATTTTTTCCAATTTTTTGCAAATTAGTAGAAAAAAGAATATTTGCCACGTCAGCAACAATATCCGTTGGTATTAACGAAACGGAAGATCGTTCATTTCGTCACTTGATAACCTCCTCTTCTCCCTTCTCTTCTCTATCCTCTTTTTTTGTTCTTTTCTATGAGCTTCTTTCAATGGATTCTAACACAATCTTCTTCTCTTCAAAATTCCGAACCTCTACTCTCCAACCTTCTTCTCCATTGCTCTCTTCAACTAACCGCCCCCTAATCAGCCGACAGTTCCTTGGTTTCACGCACACTCTCAGGCCCCCTGGTGGTGCCTCTTCTCTCAGAAAGAAACACAAGGCCTTGGAAACCATACGCCTCCAATCTCCTCGTTTTGTTATCAGAGCTTCTATGGGCTCCAATCTTGTTGTCGTTGTTATCGGTGTCACTGCATTATCTGTTTTATCCCTCGCTTGCTACAATCAGTTTTTTAGAAAGAGTGAGACTTCAAGAAAGGTGAGTTAACTGATTGGAATTGGAAGTAGAATTATGTTTAACTAAGTCGTTCTTTTTAGTTGGTTTCCATTATCTTGCTCTGTATTAACTATTAAGTGGTGGATTAATTATGATAATGATGCAACGTACTATCTGATAAAGCTTGAAATTTTGAGTTGTGAATGCACAGCTAAAATGAGAGAGTTTGGATTCTTAAGCATTCAGAACAAGTTCTTGATCATAAATTTATATGCCGTTATGCTTTTATTTTAATTGTTGTAAAACTAAGTTGAGAGCACATTTATTTCATGGTAATTATGATGATTTTGCATTCTATATTAGGATTCACCAAATTTTAAAATTTGGATTACCTTTGGGTTTTATTGAGTTTATTTCTTGAAGTTACTAACTTTTCTAATATGATGCCCCTTTGCAGGTATCCGTTTCCTCAGGAGCTTTACCTCAACAACAAGAAGCAAAAGATGCGGTGACCCAGACTGCTGACAGTCAGATTTTTGTCATTGGGGATCTTCAGAGGGAGACCTCTGAAAAAGAAAAGGATGGTTTAACTGTTAAAATGAGGGAAGTGACCGATGCTGCTGGAAGTAAAGAGGTGCTTTCACAGTTTCAAGAAACTACTGTGGTGAATGATGATTCTCAGTTTGCTAAAGCATCAGAGTCAAATTGTGCTGATTGTCTTGCATTTGGTATTAATGATTCTGATATTTCTGAAGAATCTGGAACTACTGATCTACATCTTCCACCTGCTGTGCTGCTTGAATCAGAAGCAGTGCAGCCACATATGTCTGAACTTCAATTGGAAGAAGTAGAGAGAGTAAATGGATTTGAAGCCGATCTTCCTAGACTAGCAGAAGAGCCTACATCTGGTGCTTCTTCAGTTCTTATAGGAGTTGCTGATGTTCTTGTTGGAGAAGGTGAAGTTACTGGACAGTATGACATATTCACTGAATCTGTCAGAGAAGAGCTTCATACCTTTTATGAGGCTGACCAATTGGTGGCAAAATCTTCAATGAACTTGAATGATCTGACTCTGAAACCAGCATCTTCTCATTTCTTCTCTCCAAATGGCATTAGTTTTTCTTCACTGAAGCAGAATAGTGAAGTAAACAGGATGCAGTTATCAGCGAAGAACTCTCTCCAAACTGCAGGTTATGCCATAAAAAGACATCCGTCATTATGATCCCATTTTAATGTATGATGCAGTTTAGTGTCAACTTTTCCATTTTTTTACACCATATTTGAGCAGTTTGTCCTTCATTTTGGCTTTCCTAGATACTAACATTGTTTAAAGGACACCTTTCATCCAGATATGCATGAAGGAAAAGTAACTCAAGCATATCCCAAAAGAGGCTTTTCTCACAAAAGAAAAGACATTGGAAGGGGTGGGGAATCTTCAAGAGACAATGGCAAAAGACACTTGATTCAGGAGAATGATGCAAAAAATCCTCAGTTTTCCTTCTCAAGTGAAAAGTTTGCTCATCCTGAAGAGCATTTCAATTCATACAACCGTTTACTAAGACATGGAAGGTAACTTGCCATTCTCTTTATGTTTGGAAACTTCTTTTGTACCCTTTGGTAAGAATAACTTAATATCATATCAAAAGATTGACTTTAAAATGAAATAAAACTGAGGTGAAATTCGTTACTTTTTTATTGGGCATCAAGAATTTTAATTTCATGATGGCATCCCTAAAAAGCGTTTGTTTTTTCTTTTATCATTTCTTTGCACTAATTGATCTTGTCTTTTGATTCATATTAGGTTAAGTGACTGTGTAGATTTGCTTGAAGATATGGAACAAAGGGGTTTACTGGATATGAATAAGGTAGGGCTGGTGATTTAGGTTTATTTATTTCTGAATAATGTCAAATTCTTATTCTCTTTTGTGAGAGTATCAAATTCTTTGGTTTCAGGTTTATCATGCAAAGTTTTTCAAAATCTGCAATAGGAAAAAGGCTGTTAAAGATGCTTTCCGCTTCACAAAGCTGATTCGAAACCCAACCTTAAGTACATTTAATATGCTGATGTCTGTGTGTGCTAGTTCTAAAGATTCAGAAGGTAAGTCCATTATGTGGCGCTTATAAACGCTCAGTCAGGACAGGTTATTTTTGTTGTAAATATGCTTTGAATATCTAATGTCTTTTTAAAATTTAGGAGCCTTTGAAGTTTTGCGACTTGTCCAGGAAGCTGGGTTCAAAGCTGATTGTAAACTTTATACTACATTAATATCTACATGTGCCAAAAGTGGAAAGGTTGATACAATGTTTGAGGTATGGAAACTTCTTCTAACTTTTCTTAGTTCTGCAACAGTTTGCATTCTCATTTTGCTTTACCTAATGTTTCCACCTTGACATGGAAGTACTTCCCTCCCAACCTGATTTATATATGGAAAAAGAAATTCATTGTTTATTCTTTTTCTGTTTTCAAAATTTGAAATTTTTGCACCAATAACTTTCTTTTCTAAATGTATTTGTCTAAGTGTCTTTAAGTGCCACACTGATTAAATGGTGCTAACTTCAACTAGTTAGTTTAGTTACAATAGAGGAGTACTCTTTTAGGAAAACACAAACTAAAAATCTCTTTTGACGAAATAATTAAATATTAAATAAAAGGATAATTAAATAAAACGATACGATAAATAATAAAGATTCTTTTTGAATGTTCAAACTACTATTTAAACGAGTTTTTGTTCATCAATTTAAATTAAATGCTTCCTAAAAAATTTGACATTTTTCATTGAATTGACCCCTTCACCTTCAATCTCGACGATTGAATAAAAAATGGGTTATTATGATTTCGAGCAAGCCGCTATGGTGAAATTGGTAGACACGCTGCTCCTAGGAAGCAGTGCTAGAGCATCTCGGTTCTAGTCCGAGCGGTGGCATAGTATCTTCTAAAGAGATAGAATAAGTCCTATAATGAATTTAATACCTGATTCCCATTCCATAAAAGTTTCATTGCATATCTCATGATGACCAAATCTAACTGATGAATCTTTGCTGCTTATTGGTTTTTTTCATTACATTTAAAACAATGTACAACTTATGTTGTAAACTGACTGTTAATCTGACTCTCTAGGTATTTCATGAGATGGTTAATTCTGGAGTGGAACCTAATGTCAACACCTATGGAGCACTGATTGATGGTTGTGCCAGAGCTGGACAAGTGGCCAAGGCATTTGGTGCTTATGGAATAATGAGATCTAAGGTATTGTTATGACTAAATGATTTATTCTTATTTATATAGCAGTTATTTATCTTGGCCATATAGTTTTCTTCACACTGATGAAAACAATGTATGCAGTAGAAAGTAAAGCCAGACCGAGTAGTATTCAATGCGCTTATTACTGCATGTGGTCAGTCTGGAGCAGTGGATCGTGCTTTTGATGTGTTAGCAGAAATGATGGCTGAAATACAGCCTATAGATCCTGACCACATCACTGTTGGTGCATTGATAAAGGCATGCTCAAATGCTGGTCAGGTGAGTGTACTTATTCTTCTCATACTTTCTCAGTATTCCTTTATTTCTATAATGATTGTCTCAGCATAATGTATTGCTTACAGGTTGATCGGGCACGGGAAGTATACAGGATGATACATAAATTTAACATCAGGGGCACTCCAGAAGTTTATACAATTGCTGTTAATTCTTGCAGCCAAACTGGTGATTGGGAGTTTGCATGCAATGTCTACAGTGACATGAAAAGGAAAGGTGTGGCTCCTGATGAGGTATCTTCGTGCTCCTCTTCCTTTTCTTTTCTCCTCCTCCCCCCTTTTTATCTTTTGGGTCCCTCCCTCCCTTGAGAATGGGGAATAGTGTTTTAAGATGTGGTTTTTTTTGGGTGGGGGGGAGAGGAGGCTCTTTCTTGTTACAATACTAATCTTGATCTTAGTTTTGTGTTTGCAAAATCTCGTCTTGAGACAGATCTCTAGTAGTCCTTTTGGTCTGGGGCTTTTCTTTCAGATAATGCTTCTGACACGAATACGGATACGTTGTACAACAGGGAAAAGAAATATTGTATTATCTAATAATTGAAGTCTAGATCTCAAAGCTGATTTAAGTACGAATTCAATATTTCAGTTTGAGAATATAACCTGAAGATTTTAATGGTGATGAAAAAATTATTTTTTCATAAAACTCTTACTGAAATAAACACCAGACCCGGTGGGGTTTTTTTTATATAGCTGTCACACCTATTTATTCACTATAAAAACAAAAAGAAATGCTGTAGATAATTTCCATAAAAATAGGATATTACCTCCTACAGATCAGTAAACAAATCTCCTTTAAAATAGGAGATAAGTCCAAACCAAAATATAGTCTACAACTAATCCCTAGGAGTGATTATCTGTCCAGCTCTTTCTACAAACCTAATTTCTGGTCCACAAAACTGACCAACTGAAGCTAATTGGTCATCACACCTGCTTCTTTGCCTAATGAAATGACTGCAATACTCTTGACTGGATTTAACACATTCTTTTTCCAAGATAAACTAGCAGCTCCTACAACTAATGTATTAAGACTTTTAAGTAGTCTGAGGTTCACTAAACTTCAATCAGATTTTGCATGTAATGTCCTTGATTTCAGATCAATTGTCATCATTTTTTTCTTTGGCAAGTAATTTTTGTTCCTTACTGTATTTTGGCTACACTCTTTCTTGGCTCTTTTGGCGATCCTAATATAATTTATTTAGTGCAGGTGTTTATCAGTGCATTAATAGATGTTGCAGGGCATGCTGGAAAGCTGGATGCTGCTTTTGAAATCCTGCAGGAAGCAAAGAATCGAGGGATAAATACTGGGATTGTGTCATATAGTTCATTGATGGGAGCCTGCAGTAATGTAAGTACAGTCAGGCTGTCTTGTTTTGATTTAACATATTATTGTATGTAATGTACTAAAAGTACATTATTATTATGGATGTATTTTTGAATTTATAGGCATGATGTTAAGGTTTATTCCTTGTCCTGAAATAGACACTTGCTGAATCATTTGAAGTTTTGCATTTCTCAGCTCAAGCATGCAAAGCATGCTGCATGGGGTCTTGCATTGAACTTTACTTATGTACAAAATTTGTAATGTCAGCGATCCTATCATGACAATGATAGAATTTTTCTGATTTATTTCAGGCTGGAAACTGGCAGAAGGCACTGGAGCTGTATGAGAATATAAAGGCTGTTAAACTGAAGTTAACAGTCTCTACAGTTAATGCTTTGATTACTTCCTTGTGTAAGACTCCATCGATTGCTTATTATTATATTGGAAATTACTTTATTATACAATAATCTGATTTTTTTTTTTAAATTCCAATCTGCTTTCAAAGTATACTGTTTTGTAGCTGCTCAGCTTGGTATTCCCCTGCTTTACTAGTTTTATATGATAATGAGATGCTTCCAGATGTGAAGAGTACATGAGCTGTATTGCCTTTTAGATTCATATGTTACAGGCTTAAAAAGATGTTTGTAACTTTGGATTGATTATAAGGTGTGATAACATGTTATCCATGGACATGTACAGCACTGACTCTCCGTCTTGATAACTTGATGAAGTGCATCACTTTTATAGGATATTTGTGAAGAAGGAGATGGCATAATGTGGTCTTATTGTTATGTATGTATGACATTCAAAGATCTCTAATGGTATATAAATCTATGTGCACTCTAGTTTTGAGGTAATCCTTTATTTCATAAACTACATACATTATTCCAGTACCTTGATAGTTTTCATAGGTAGATTACTTCAGTTTAAGATCAGTTTATGCATTGGTCATAGGGCTTTTTTATCTTTGAAGCAAATATCGTAGTCGTTGTCGTCGTCATCATCAGAGCCTTATCCCAACAAATCAAGGTAGGCTACATAAACCAATATATAAACACATGTTAAGTCCTCAACACAAATTCTCCTCCCCCAATCACTCCTATCCAAGGCAATGTGTTTTTCTAAATCTAGTGTTGCCATATCTTTCCGAATGACTTCCTTTCAAGTCTTTTATGGTCTTCCTCTACTCTTGACCCTTTTTTTTCATTCATAGCCTTCACGCACTTAACTGGAGTATCTACAAATCTACGTCGTATGTGTCAAAACCAATGTAAACCATTTTCACTCATCTTGTTTTCAATAGGGACCACTCTAACCTTTTTACGGATGTCTTCATTTCTCATTCTATCATTCCTTGTATATTTGCACATCCATCGCAACATTTGCATTTCCATTACACTCATCTTTTGTGTATGTAATCTCTTAGTCGCCTAATATTCACTACCATATAGCAATGTAGGTCTAATAATTGTTTTGTACAACTTGCATTTCAATCATATAAGAATGGTTCATTTCATGAAATTGGACTAGTTTTAACGGTTGGTTGTTTAAATCTATTGTCAACCTCCTCCTTTATTCGGGCTTGGGACCGGCTACGTTTTTGTATAACACTCAACACATGCAGAGTTTTGTTTGAAGCAAATAAGTTGATAAATTGTCATAGAGGTCAATGCAACTATTAAATCTGGTATATGGAAAGTGAGGGTTGTTTTAAATTAATAATGTTTTACTTATTATGGCTTTTTCTTTATAGGCTGCATCTCTTTTTAACCCTTTAATAGTTTAGGCTAAAGGATCTGAGCACTGATAATCTTAAAGTATCACATAGATATTCTTTGAACATAATACTTTATTAATGATATTGGAGTATAAATGATGCTATCAGACCTAAATACAGGTGAAGCAGATCAGCTGCCAAAGGCCATGGAAGTTTTATCAGAGATGAAGGATTTGGGATTGTGTCCGAATACTGTCACATACTCCATACTTCTGGTGGCCAGTGATAGGTAAGTACACGCTAGAGTTTTATTAGCATCAATGACACACATCAACTATATATGTATGCTTTTATCCAGTGAACCTCTGAAGTTGGTGCATTAATTCCTTTTTCCTCCATCACCCTGTCTTTAACAGAAAGGATGATCTTGAAGTGGGCCTCATGCTCCTCTCTCAGGCAAGAAAAGATGGGATTGCACCTAACCTCGTTATGGCTAGATGCATAATTGGTATGTTTAAACTGTCCGTTGCTTAATATTACTAAGATATTACCTTTTGAATGACTCTTACCCTGCTGTTCTACGTTGTATCCAATAGAAGTTGGCGTCTATTGTTTTCTTTTTCCTCTCCAATGAAATTAATTCCATATTTTTTTGGAACTCATAGAATTTGGCAGTTTTAGGTGGTTCTTTTTTTTTTTTTCCGTAACGAGTTCAAATATTCTTAACCATTCAAATGTTGTGGATATTAACTTCATGTCCATGCTATAATTGTTGTTTTTGAAGATAATTATATAATGAACATCACAGGCGTGCACACACAAACTTGTCATCTTCAATATCTTCGACATTTTTTTTTTAACTCTTTCCATATTATCTCTTTGAAGGCATGTGTTTGCGAAGATTTGAGAAGGCTTGTACAGTTGGTGAGCCTGTTTTGTCTTTTAGTTCGGGACGACCGCATATTGAAAACAAATGGTACTTGATTTCTTTGACAAGCTTAAGAATTTTTTTTTTACCCCATTTTGAGTGACCTTAGTAGAATAATTATAGTAATAGTGTGGAAATGCAAGTGTTTTTTTTTTGTTTTATTTTTTTGGGGGGGTGTGATGGGGGTGTTTTTAACTTGTCTTTATCATATATTTAAGGGGAGATTATGCTTTACTCCCTTTTAATTGTGTTAGCTTTCGCTTTAGCATTATGTATGATTCCCACTTTCTATATTTACTTAAAGAACTACCAAAAGTTTTGGTGATAACTAATGATGATTTCTTCGTTCGTTTTTAGGACATCAGTAGCCCTGGCAGTCTACCGTGAAACTATTGTTGCTGGTACAGTACCAACCATGGAAGTTGTTTCAAAGATTTTAGGATGTTTGCAGCTCCCTCGTGATGATTCTTTGAAACGTAGACTCGTTGAGAATCTGGGAGTTAGTGCTTATTCATCAAGATGCTCTAGCCTCAGTTCACTGATAGATGGATTTGCTGAATATGATCCTCGTGCTTTTTCCTTACTTGAGGTAAGATAATGTTCAACTGCAATCAGCTAGATCTTTGTGACCAAGTTTTGGAAATAGAGGTTATTTATCCAAGGCCTGTGTTACCCTTTTATAGGAGGCTGCTTCTTTTGGGATTGTTCCATGCGTATCCTTCAAAGAAAGTCCTATTGTTGTAGATGCAAGAGAGCTGCAAATTAATACAGCGGAGGTATGTGAATCTCTCTACTATCTTGCAATATTATAAAAATTAAATAACATTAACGAAGTTTATCTTTGCCTGAATTGACTGCTTCCTTATCTGACTGCATTGGAAATTTGATGCGTCATATGCCTTGCAGTTTACTATCAATATGAATGCTTGAACTGCTTGGTCTCTATATCTTTCTTTGCCAATCTTTATAGTATTTTTCGAGCTTATAACAACTGGAATTTGATTAACCTGAGACAGTTTCTGTTTTTTTCTTTTCCCTTCCTTGCTTTTTTTTTCATTTTTTTTTTAAATTTTCTTTCCTCAATTTTTGGTAAGAATTCCTTTTCTTCATTGTTCCAAATCCCTAAATGGTATATTATGATATAATTATAAGGTTGTATTTATTAGTTTTAATGTATGACTGTATGCGAACAAGAATAAAATGTCAAATTTTAAAACATTCAACAATTTATACTGTGTGGTTAATTTGAGCAAACTACCTACTGCTTTAGTTAAAAATCTCATATTACTAATTGGTGTGGAAAATTTGTCAGGTTTACCTCTTAACTATATTGAAAGCTCTCAAGCATCGGCTTGCTGCTGGTAATATGATCTCCCTTTTTTCTGTTTTAGTGTTTAATCTGGGATTTGTAGTTTTAAGTAATCCCTGGTTCATAAGATTGCTTTTGTATTAGAATAATGAGAAGCATTTAGCGTAAGACTCGAATATTTTCTATACATTTCAGTTTTTCAGTTTAGGATGGATAATTTCCTCGTGATACTGAATCAAATGATAGAAACAACTCATTTAATTCGCAATAATTGTATGCGATGTAGTATTGCTTGCACAGTTGCATTGCTAACATCTGTTGGTACTCTTGGTACATGGATTTTTGTGTAGGTGCAAAATTAGCCAGTATATCCGTCTTACTGCCCTTGGAGAATGCACAAATCTTGTCCTCTGAAGGGGATAAATCAATTAGTCTTGCTGGAAGGTTAGAGGAGTTTTTACTTGCATAAACATTCACGCATGCAAATTCCATACACCGCTCAAGTATTTAATGGCACACACTGCTACAATTGATGCTAGATATCTCTTAATAGTTTATCATTTGCTGCTTTTTTAACGGTTCAGAAGGTAATATTTGTTAAAATTTAAAGAACCGAAATGAATTTTCCAACAGAAAAGAAAGATATAGACTGTATGAGCTGGTGATTGTCTATTTTTGCAGCAGAAACTAGAGGTGTCATATCAATTTATCCTTCATACAATAAGAATATATATCGAAAAATCCATCTCAGTCCATTTTGTTCAGGATTTGGAATGGAATGATGATTTCTTATGTCAATTAATTTTGGCGAACAGGATTGGCCAGGCAATTGCAGCACTATTGAGAAGGATTGGACTGCCATACCAAGGGAATGAATCCTATGGAAAAATCAGAATCAATAGCCATGCTTTACAAAGATGGTTTCAACCAAAACTCGCTTCTCCTTTCACCGGAAAACCAGGAGAGTGGAATGCCTCCCAAATGCGATTGGGAAAAGGAATCTCCCATCAGCAACGCAGCATTCGAGCTGGCAATCTGTCTTTGGACTAAGAGTAGAATCTTCGGAAGGAGCAACAGGGAAACAACTTAGAAGAATTACTTGTGTTTCCTCAAACCTAAGCTGATCCTCTTTAGCAATAATCAATGTCTTCACTTTCATCCTCCTGACCAGGCTATGGTTGATGCCTTGTAATCCAAGGAAATCGCAAAAAAAAAAAATAAAAAAAAAATCAGAGGCTCCCTTCCTCTATCGAGTAGATTCAGGAGTTGACGGGAAGAAAAACAGAGAATCTGATCTAATAATAATTGTGTAAAGAGGGTGGTGGGTGGGGAGGGATTTCAATATCCTTCATTTTGTGAAGCATATAACTAATGACGGTGTGATTATTGCAGATGCTTATGACTCAATCTTACGTGCATGCAGATTCAAGGACGAATATTAAATCAATCGTCATGGTTAATAAGAATATGTAAGAGTATAAGGGTTGTTACATCATGTTGTAACACTTGTATGATAAAGGGTTACGCTTTTTCCCTTGTGAACTAAGGACTGTAACAAGTGCTGGAAGCTGGTGAATGTGTGATTCAACTTCCCAGTTTTTCCCATTTCCATCAGGTATTACTGACTTGGCACAAAATGTGTTTACAAGCTCGCATTGTCTAAATCCACGGCGCGGATATTTCAGTAACTTGCGAATATAATGCAATTTTCCCCGTTAGCTGGAGTTTGCTCACTCCAAGTTCTTTAGTTTACTAGACTAGGAAAGGATTGTAAATACTGAAAAGCCCGTCAGAATTGCAGAGGACTTTCTTTGTTCCTTTCTGTCATGACAAGAATTTCAATCGAGAAGAAAGATCGATGAACGTGTCTACCTTGCACGGTATTGTTAAACCGCCCATCGGATGTCCTTTTCGCACGCCCGATTGAATATGTCGCACTTTAAGAATTTGCTTGGCATTCACAATAATTGATTGAAAAAGAAAACCCATCGTTGATACTAAATTGAGTAGAAAATTGATTTCAGATGATAAAAGAATGCACTAAAACAAGTGAAGAAAGCCTTGGAGCTCGGAGGTAGAGCTGCAATCTTGTTTTTATATAGAAAATTCCTAGGGGTGCCATGATTTCAAATAACATAGAATCCACATGGTTATGGAGATTCTGATTTCTGAGGGACCCTCCCAGGCAAAGCTCACATGGCTTTGCTCAACAACCCCACACCTCTTTCACACACACACACACACACACACACACACACTCGTTTCATCATTTTCATTCATCCAACAGTTTTTGGATAAAGAGAAGAAATCCTTACTTTTTCCTTTCCAACACAAGTGCCCAAGCGATATCTCCAACTTCCAGGACTTGTCATTTGTAAGTATTGGGCAATTGGTTCTCAATTCCTCAGCCGTACACTGAATGGAGAAAAGGAGCATGTCCATGTGGTGAGCATTTTGGGCAATAAAGAAAACATCTGGAGTTGGACCCGCTGCTTTTGGTTGTGACAGAGTGGAGCCGCCAGATCATATCTGTTATTACGTTTTTTGCTTTTGGTTTTGTTTTTTTTATCTTCCTGTCACTTCCTAGTGGTTTGTTCATACCTGTCATCCATTCCAATAAAGTAAATGAAGAAGATTGATCGGCCAACACAGCTCAATGGCCAGCAATCAGCTTAGTCTGGGTGCTAATTTGGGCTGGAAAGCACTTATCTAGTCATGGAAACTCTCATTTTATCAAATTGGTTCCATTTCCCATCAAGAAATAAATTATTTGAACTTGAATAGTTTGCGAATTGCAAACTAAATAAGAACATGACTGGTTTCGCCTTTGAACTGTATTATGATTGGATAGACATATAAAAGCTTAAGCAGATTGTTTAACTAAATCCTGAGGAATTCTCTGCATAGTGTTCCAAAAACGTATGAATTAAAATTAATGACACTGTCACAATTGCCAAGTTTAGTTTTCTTTCTGCATTGAAAATATAGTTTAATTCTTATAATTAAGCAATCTGGTATGTCAGTTTGACAAAATATACCTTGATGGTGTTTATAAAGGTGATTATCGAAGGTTTCTCTGGCTCTTGTTTGGCAATTCTTTTCTCTTCAATCTTCTAGGTTTTAGTGCATCAAATCATCTCAATTTCATACAAGTCATCTTGACCATATGAAGAATTGGTTCTGAATCTCTCAGAAGTTCTATTTATTTATTTTCTTGGTGCAAAGGCTCTCAGAAGTTGGCTTTCAGCCTGTCAGGTAACTATCAATCTGGAATTCTGATAAATGGAGTCATCTTGATTAATTGATGATACTCTGTTAGATATGCCAGCTTTGGGAATTGGGAGGGAACATTCACAAACTCAAGAACCAAAATAGAAGAGAGTTATATAGGATTCAAGAACAAAGAATTCCATTATTCTTCAATCACAGTCATGGCAATTGTCAAAAGTTATCTACATTTACATTTCTTATATTCTACAATGGAAGAAAAGAATTTAACTGAAAAATCTTCAGATTCTGGCTTTATCAGCAGTTTCTTTCTGTTCATCTTTCAGCAGGCATGCAACCGAGAAGTGAGATCAATAAAGACGTCTTCGTCGCACGGAATTGTAAGACCGCCCATCGGGTGATTGAAGCCGAACTCTTCCTCTGCCAGGTTGAGCAAATCTAGAAAAGAAGGGTGGTTCAAGTATGATATTGGAACGACAAATCTTGTCTTCTGGATTTCTCCAACGTAAACTGCAACATGGCCTTTTGGCACATCTGTCTGGCTCCTAGACTGCAGTTTGAGAACTTGCTTGGCATGAAGGATCACGGAAGGAAAACGGATACCCATGTCTAAAAGTGAACTGAATTGAGAAAAGGCTAAGCTGATCAAAGTGGGTTTTGGTTGAAGTCAAGTTGCAGTACTGGAAATTTTGCAGGTTGAAGTTGTTGGAGTTGGAAGGCTTGTTAGCGTTTGTATTTATAGGGAGCAAGGTCTTTGGTCAGATTGGCAGTTCGATTGGTATTGAAAAAAAATGGCCCCACTTCGTCAAAGATTCACATGGCCTTGCCCAATAGGCCGAACAACAATGGCGTAGCCCGAGAGACCCACTTGGTTGTTTGAAGCCACAGTCTAAGGTATGGACACTGCCATGGCTGGTCAAGTCTCTAATAGCAAAGAAGCATATTCATGTGATGAGTTTTTCGATGAAAATAAAACATTATTCATGTGAGGTCCGGGATACCCGTCGCCATCCCCACAATGTCACCGAAGACGTCATAGACGGTTGGCTTCGATTACAATTAGATAAACAGAAATTTTACATTAAAATCAATTTTACTGTAATAATAGTTTATTTTATATTATTTTTATTCTAAAAAATAATGTGTATATATAAAAATAAGTATAAAATTAAGATGTAAACATATCATAATAAATTTAAATATAAAAATATAAACGTAATTTTAATATTAATAGATATAAAATATATTAACTTTATTATAAATAAATGTAGATACATGAAGATAAGTACAAATTTAATGTTAATAAATACAAAACAATTTAATCTTATAGTGAAATCGATTTTATCGTATAACTTCCCATCTCAGGAATTGAATTTTGGCTTCATTTTCTCCATTTCATGATTGGGATTCAATCCCTCATAGATTAACATTGAAAAATCTAATATTATTGTGAGAGATCAATCATAACAATTGGTCGAGTTCTATTACTAGTATTGGCAATGGATTAAATGCTATATCTAGAGAAAAATTTATGAAGATTTGAAGACTTAATTTCAATGCTGTTTATGATTGAAGGAACCTTAGATATGAGGGAAGAAGAAATTAAGAAATTTAAAGACCACAAAGATTGATGCATGCTTAGAGTAATATAGGGCAATTTCCATTTTTTCTGCACCAATATATATTAGTTAATGGCACATGGACTGATTGACCAAATCTCATGCTGCCAGTAAAGTTTACATAGAAATAGGATCCTGCACCAGGTTCTTACTTGAGAAAAGAGTACATTTCTAGGTATTATCAGACTACCAACATATCATGATTTTTATTTTATATAAAATAGAGGTCTTTAATCTTAAATGAAACATAGAAAATACGTATGTTAAGATTTGAATTTTAAATATGTATAACTTTTAATTGGATTTATAATCTTAAATATGATATGAATAACAGAAATGAAAGTGAAATAAATTAAAATTTATAAAAAATTATATTTGAATATGATAAAAATTAAAAAAAAAATTGTGTTTAATAAGTTAACATAAATTTTAATATAAAATTTTCATATTTTATATACATACACGATTTTATGTAACACGAATTAAAAAATCCAATTTTAATTCAACCAATTTTTAGGGCAATAATTGATTAACTGCTTGAATCTCTCCCATCTGCATTGGAAATTCTTCTTTTTTTGGAAGGATAAGGTTTTGGAGATTATGAACCTCGAACAAGAGAGAGAAAGAAAGCAGATATTAGAAGGTAGAAATGATTTGCAATGTTGAAAGTTCAAGTTCCAGGCTAAATTCTTGGTTCTAGGGTCCAGACTCCAGAGCAACTAACCCCATGCATCAAGTTGAATCACTCACGTAATGCACCCACCATCAAGGACGAGCTTTTGATGCCATAAATTCTGAGCTAATAGCAACTTGCTATATAATATAATCTGTGGGATTCTTAATTCCAGTTTTGCCATGCATGCTTCATCCGGTGGGATGGATGGTTCCAAAGTTAGCTTGAGATGGTACGGAAATAGAAAACACATTGCAAGAGAGAAATTCATTTTGAAATTTGCTTCCACAAGTCAGGGATTTTTCTTGAAAATATTAAGGCAAAATACATTTCTTAGTGCAAGATGATTGATCGTATATATAGAAATTAGAAAACATTAGAAAAATGGCTTTAGATAAAAGCTATAAATTGACTAATCTTGTTTCCAATTTCAAATGTAGATATTTTTATCTATCTTCTTAGAATTGTTCAATGGACAAGAAAAATGATGGTACATGCAATAATGAAGTTTTCAAATTTTATTAATAGGATTAAGAAAAATTATCTCATATACTATTTGCAGAGTTCTAAAATTACACTAATAAGAATAACACGATAATACATATACTTCTTAAGATATATTAAAAAATTAAAAATTAAAGAAAACAAGTAATAATATTTTAATCTCGTTTTTAAAATTAAAATTTCGTTATTATTATTGTGTAAAAAGCAAGCTCATAATTTCTTGATTTAGTGTGCCAAATTAATTGAGACAAGATTATTTTTATAAATTAAAACATGATTTACCCATTAATTTTGATCTATTTCTTTTCGGAACTTTTACAATAAAGTAAAAAATTTAGACCTTATTATAAAATCAACATAAATACATATGATTAAATATATATTTAATGTTATTAAACGTAAAATATGTTAAAAATATAATAAATACAACATAAATTAAAATCAATAGATATAAACAAGCTATATTATTTTTCACCTAAAATACAAGACAGCACATAAAGAGATAAACTATATATTTTATCTCCATGAAATCATCCCATAGAACATGCTCAAAGAAATTGATACTGACAAACAATAGAAAGAGTTCGGATAAAAGAACTTTATTGATGATTTTGTGGGAGGGCTGCTTTTCTCTGCCTAAGCTTTTCTACACGGGCAATTTATGGCTTTTGGTGTCTTCATAAAGGAAAATGTTAAGCATTGGCAATCTTCATCCTTATTAATTAGGCATGCAATCGAGAAGTGAGATTCATGAAGGCATCTTCTCTGCACGGAATTGTTAGACCACCCATCGGATGATTGAAGCCAAACTCTTCCTCAGCCCGCTTCAGCAAGTCTCTGAAAGAAGGATGGTTCAACACTGATATAGGAACCACAAACCTTTTTCTTTGCGTCTCCCCAACATAAATTGCAATGTGGCCTTTTGGAACATCTGCTTTCTCTCTTGTAATAAGAGGCTGGAGCTTAAGGATTTGCTTGGCGCTGGAAATCATGGCCGGTATACGAACACCCATAATGTCTAATTTGGAGTGAAAACGGATAAACAAGGAGATATAGCTTGGTTTCTGAACTTGTAAATTCTGTCTGGTTCTTGGAGCTAGAAGGCTGAAAAACAGTTTGTATTTATAGAGTTCGCAGAGGATGGAGGAGACATTGAAGTACAGTAGTTTTCAGTTTCGACAAAGACCCAAACTGGCTTGTGTCGTCGTCATATTGGCAGCTGGGGAGTTCTTAGAGGACCCGCTGCACCAAATATCACATGGCTTTGCTCAGTTGAATCAACTGCTGCAGTAGAAGCTTACTCCAAAGCAGTTTAGCCATTTTGTTTGAGAAAACAGGGGGCCGCACTCTGGAAAATCCATAGCACCATTCTCAATCAAGTGTATAAAAGCGCAAAAAACATATATTTCATGTGTCCTTCTTGGGACTGACAAGTACCAAGGTATGGTACTTGTCATGTTATATGCGGCGGTCTTCAACTTTTTCATCAACCTAAAAACCAGAAACCATGAATTTAACCCTTTCTTTCATTGCGGTTGCCTCCACTTTTGGCCTTTTAATGCCGTAACTGATGAACCTTCCTTGGCTGTTGTCTAGAAGTTTGCTGTTGGTAATTAGTTGCACGTGAACTGGTCCATATTATGCGTCCTTGACCAAGGCACACATGTTGAGTTCTTTTCCCAGGTCATACACATTTAACTCTTTTCCAATTGACGTAAGAAAAATTAACAATCTTATCGACCCTTCATTGAATCTTGAAAGAGCGTTTTTATGCCCAACAAATAAGAAAATGTTAGTAATTAAAATTCGAACTCTAAAACTAATTTAAAAGACAAAAGTTTTCCTTACATTAAAAAACACATATATCTGTTTCCTTTCACAGCCAATGTGAAAAAACCCAGCAACATATGCAAGAACATTGCACTGAAAAAATGTTTTAGCAAGTTTTCTGCCACACAGTGATAGCTAGCTGGCTAACTCAGACGATTATTATTCTGTTTTATTCTTTGGATAAAGGTGCATGTTGAAAGCAGAGATCTTTTGAGTTAAATTATTTTTGCTGCGTTAGGTCAAACTGGGATCCTTCGTTTCATTGCTATATTGAAAATGGAGCTAGTTAATGTATTGCGTAAAGGATAAACCTTCTGGAGTTTATGAATAATACTGACTTGTGAGAAAGAAAACATGGTTCGGCAATCCTGGGAGTGCCAAGGTGCATACTTGGTTCTAGAGCGACTAATTAGCCGACCAATTGAATCGCTAATGTCATTTTATGCAAGAGTATGCTGATGTGATTACCTTATCATAATTTTCTGTTTGGAAGTCAAGAAAATGGGGGTCTCTCATCGTGAACTAATCAATATATACCAGTTTTCTAAACCAATCGATCATGATTTTTTCCATTGCAAGCATCAGAATTTCCCTCCTTGTTTTGACTAGAATTTGCAAGTTGCCTTACTTTTATTGGTTAATGCTGCCTTTTGGAACATCTGGCGTCAGACGCCAATTTGCAGTGGATAGCAGCGGCGGACAATTGCCATTTTTTTTTCTGGGATAATTAGGTTCAATGGATAAGCACATGCATGGACTGATTGACCGACTCAACCGTCCGCCATATATATATTGGGCACCAATTTCACTATTACATTCATTGGCTCTTAAAATGAAACATTATTTGTCTTTTCTATTAAGGAACTGGATAAACATGAAAAAGGAAGGAAAAAAAGCTGCTCAAACCCTTTCGCTTGAGCATGCATGCAGCAGGTATGGACCGTAGTCCAAAGAACAAGAAGAGGCCAAGTTTAAAGCTAATTTATAGCGTTTCTATGTTATATTAAGGTATTATGAATATTTGCTTTATTATTTATATATATATATATATATATATATATAAAGATTTGTATTTTAATTTGTGATGAAAGAAAGTAAACTTTAAAAGTTGATGCGAGTTTTCAGAATTATCATAATGTGAGAATTAAATGTAATATTTTGAAATTTTTTTTTTATAAAATCTTAACATCTAATGTGATTTTAATTTTATTATGTATTAGATTTGATGAATATATTAAATTTAAAAAATTGTAACACAATAAATTTAATAAGATAAAAATTTATTATATATATATATACTCACATAAACATAAACTTACACTTATAAAAAAATTTTAAAATAATTTTATAAATTTTTGAATTAAAATAATACCTTTCACCACAATTATCAAATATCCAAACTATCACTTTTATCATAAGTAAGAGAAAAGAGAAAAAGCATGATGAATCTTGATGCTCGAATATCCCGATTTAGAGAAAACTAACGCCTTTGATTGACTTCACATATATGGAAAAAGCACCAACTGAGGAAGTCTTTCATGGGTAAGTGAAAACCAGTGGGCGAGCTTCCAACTAAAGGTCGTATTGGGGGAACCTTTTAGGCCCTACTTCTGAACGCAAAGACAAAGTACAAGTAGATATTTTAGTGCACCCAATCAATGCATTGATTTGATATTTCGCATCACTGTCTCCTATATGTACCCAAAGGATAAGACCGGAAAGTAAAAAGCCGCCATGCTTGAACAAAAGGAAAGCTTTTCTGTTTTAATCTTCTATGCAATATCTCAAAATGCCTGATTATAGTGGAAGCTAGAGAATGGGAATTCAGTTGCCAGAGATGATGCTTCTTGCAAAGCAAATTATCCGACGATGGTCATATTACCAAACATCGAGTACTGCAGTCAACGTCCCCAAAGGCCATTTCGCAGTTTACGTGGGAGATGAAGAGAAGAACAAGAGATTTGTGGTTCCAATATCCTACTTGAAGCATCCTTTATTCCGAGCCTTGTTGAGCCAGGCTGAGGAAGAGTTCGGTTTTGATTGTCCAGTGGGCGGTCTCATGGTTCCATGCGCTGAAGATGAATTCATCAATCTCACCTCTCGAATAAATCATGCGTGAGTCAAGGCTGATAATTAAGCTACGCTGATTTTGCTTTTTCGCTGTAGTACTGAAATCTGTAAATGAGTTTGACGGGTCCAAGATTTTGCTTTCTGTTTGGAGTCCTGTAAAGGTCTAAAAGAACATGTTAATATTGTTTTTATGTGAATTCTGATAGTTCTTATCTTCAAATGGATCCTTCGTTGGTTTTGAAGATTTATGTAAATCATGAACACATCAATAATAATTTGTGAAATTAATGAGATTTTAATAACTCTAATAAGGGTTTAATTAATCATTTGTCCCGGTGTTTTATGTTGATCCTAACATTTCCTGGATCAACGCAAGTGTCATAAGCCAGGCTTGCCATTCTCTCGAGTTTGGGTTTAACTCTACCTTAAAATTAAGGTGAGATTTTTCAGACATAAAGGAAGTTTCGTATTCAACTTATATTAGTCGGCTGATGATATGAGCAAATTACTCTGTTATGGGTTACCCAGCAAAAAACTCGACGGTTCTCTCTTTAATACTCTGTTGTGGAAGGATAAAGATTGCTCATAGTGACTGAGGTATGATCGAGGCAGTGGGCCAAAGACGGTTGCAGGGCAGACCTGAACCTAGCATTTCGTTCATCTTTATCTATATCTCACTTGCGTTTAGGCTGAAGGGCCGAGATATTTTTGAAAAATACCCTACATCTTCAACACGAGGGTCAACCTGTAATGATAAGGATAGTTTTTTTTTTATATAATTATGGGTTCAATATGATCTTTTTCAGGTCCCATGTTATGCGCTGCCGATATTTGTTGTCCACTACAGGAATGAAAGGCAAGTAACCTTAAAACTGGATAAGATAGATAGCTGGATGCCATTGTGGATTGTTTAGAAGAAAAATCTGACGAAATTTGTTTGGTTTTACATGGTTCTGTTTTGTATGTTGCTAAGCATTCTGTCCTACCTTCCTAAGAAACTTGTGAAATTAAGTATAAAATACGGATATTAGGCCCCTGTGTTTTGAACCAACAAAGCATTGGCTTCATGAGACTAGGCATGCTTGACATCAAACACATCTCCATTTTGAGTCTTTGCTTATTCACTGAAGCATTGAACTTAAACTAAAGATTAGCGAGTTGTTTTCCTTCGTACGAAATTAGCTAGGTTGCTGCAAATCTGCAATGTCTCTAGCCTAGGTCCCAGTTGATTGCGCTTCCTCAAAGCCACTTTTAAGAATCGGTAATTTCTCTGTAATGGTACTAAAATATCTACTTTAGTCTGGACTTTCCATTCCGCATGGCCTTCTTGTTCTCCGACATGTCTTTTTAGATATGTGAACTACATGCATTTGCATCTAGATTTGGGTGCTAAATTAATGTGTGGAAATGGCCTTCGAGTTTTTGCAGGACGGTGAAGTGTAAGCATCAAGCTCTTTGTCGATCTATGTAGAAGATGTAAACAGCCTCAAGGCTGGATAGATGACAGCTGCAAACTTTTGAAAGTGCAAATTAAAAATTGAAAAAAATATATATAAATTTGATAAAAATTAAAAAAATTTATATTTAATGCACAAATTTTAACACATTAATTTTATCTTTTATGCTATTTAAATATAATTCGATTTTTATATTTTATACAACATAAATATAATTTGACATTACGAATGCAAAATATATGCACGAATTCTTTTCATTCAGCTGGTCTCTAGGATGTAGCACTGATGGTACAAAGGGCTTTCAAAGCCTTCTGCAAACTAGGATAAAACTATAAACAAAAACCCTAGCAAGATTTACTTCTCCAATACAAACAAGGCCATGTTGTTACTCTCAAAACGAAGGAGTTACAAGTAGAATCAATGGATATCTGGGATATCTGGGTAAGAGGAATTTATCCATAATTGTTCATGTCTCAGGTATATTTTTTTCTTATTCACTGACATTAATGAAGAACTCTCTATATTCTGCATTCAGAGTTTCAATGTGATTCAAGTTGTTAACTGCTATGGAATATATATGGAACGTGTTTTCTTGTCATCAAAGAATACAAATCAACTTATTGCCAACAGTTTAATTTACAAGGTTACGGGTGGTTACATGGGATTGAATAAGATACTGCTGCTTGCTTTGAATTGATTGTCTGATCAACTCTCAATTTCTGTTACATATGTTGCCGCAGCCTTGTGGTACTGTTGTGTCATCTATGAACAGCTTAAGATTGTAGTAATACTAATGAAATACTCTTCACTGCAAGGAATTGTGAGGCCTCCCATTGGATGGTTGAATCCATATTCTTCCTCAGCCCGATTTAACAGGTCTTGAAACAGAGGATGGTTCAAGAAAGATATTGGAATCACAAATCTCTTCCTGTTGCCTTCTCCAACATAAACTGCGATATGCCCTCTTGGAACATTTGCTGTTGCCAATGCATTCCCAACTCTTACTGATAGGGTTCGCTGGAGCTTTTGCTTCGCATGAACTAAGCCAATACCCATCTTTGAGTAATTTTTTTTTTTTTTGGTTATTTAAGGAGGAATGAGGGTTGTTCAAAGGGTTGATTAAGCGATTGAAAGCTTTAGTGGGTTGAAATGGCATCTCTAGTACCTAATTACATATATATGGGAAGATTTCAACCCTTAAAGCTGGATAGGATAGTGAGCTATAAGCCAATGAAGAATGTTTAGAAAAATATCAGCTGAAGGAATTAGTTTAGTTTCACATGGTTTTGCTTTGTCTTTTGCAAGCCATCCTGTCCTATACGGTCCTACAATCTTAAGAGAAACTCAAAAAAGATTAGTGCAACTTGAGAATTTGTGTGTGGAATTATCTGCCCTGTGTCTTGAACTGTAACATTAAGCAATGACTACCTGAGTGGTTTATTGACATCAACTACTCATCTCAATCTTAAATATATATATATCATTCAACTTAAACTTTGCATCTACCAATGTGCTTATCTTTGTACCAACTAGCCAACATGTTTCTTTTCGGGTTATTGCAATGTCTTTAGGTCCCTTCCATTTGTCCCATAGATTGTCTGAAGGCCATTGAATTAAGATTAGATAACTGGTCAACTTTAGAGTTAAGATTATCCATGCTTAAATTTGTCAACTTTGAATAAAATCATTACTTAATTTGTGAGATGAAGCTAGCTTCTAAAATTGCAACTATTAGTTTGTTATCCATGCCTTATTAATGTTCTTGATTCGATTCATAACCTGCAATACAGATAACTCACTTACTCACTTTAGAATATCCATTATTGAGATTTGAATACTGTGTTTATAAGAACATATACTAGCAGTTTTCTTGACTTGGTTCATAATTTTGTAAAATTGATTTGTTAAATTTATATTTACTTTGCAAAATCGATTAAAAGTTTATTAAACAGAACATGACAAGGATATAAATATTTCTATGGTATCTACTAGATTTAATCAAGGTTTTTCCTGTCCACCTGGTCTGAGTATTCTATAGTACATCTTTCAGACATGTCAACTAATAAAATACATGTGCATGTAGATGTTTTGAATGCTAAATATTGTCAAGTATATGCATGAATGTGAAGTGTAAGCATTATTGTCTCTCTTGTCACTGTAATCGTTGACATTTTAAGTAATGAATTATTTTCAGTGGTAGGGACAGTAGAGAAAGAATTTATTGCTGAAATACTAAATGCAGAAATTTCCTATTTGATAATTAGAAGAAAACGCGTCGGTTGCCTGTTTAGTGGATGAACTAAGTTTGAATTTCCCATTGTATAGTATTTTCAGTTGACTGTAGGCTTGATTTATTGTTTAATTATTCAGTTGACTCTTACAAAAGTATTTAATCAAGGATATAGAGATTGAGGTATAGGAGTAACTTTAGGAAAAAAGAATGCATGGATAATTTCTAGTTCAACAAAACATTAGTGACTGTTACACAATTTCTGGGAGATTGGCCTATTGCAAGGCAATGCAATGTTTTATTCATTCATGCAAACTCAGCATGGCCTTAATTTAATTGTATGTCTTTCATGTTTGTTAGTAAATAGTAGAGTTTCATTTTCTGTTCTTGTCAAACAAGACAAAGGATGTTATGCTTAAGACAAATGAGTAATTAGGGTTCTGATCAAAGGGACAAGTGAACAAAGAAAATTATGGCACAAATGGTATAGAAGGAGCCTGACAATGATTTTACTTTTGTCTTTTTTAGAATCATTGTCATATGGAATGATTTTTCTAGGATATATGATATATCACTGTCACATTCTTGATTGTGCAGTCCAGATTTGGGGAATAGCACATGATTTGTGCATTGCAGCATATGATCCCTACCATATGTACATTGAACAAGCACCGACTCTTAAGAGTCCAAGCAATACTTCTGATATTGAAGCCTGTTTTCTGGAAACAAAAATGAAGACATTGTACCTTGAATTCTCCGATTCCGACCCATGTAGGGCCCAGTAATACTGTTTCTTGTAGGAAAAACCAGCATTTTGTGATCAGAATTCCTATGATCATATTATGTGAATTAGTTATTAGCTGTCAATATCCGAAACTAAGAGCAATGACAATCTTATTGGTCTCCAAATTGTGCCTTAAAAAAGCTTAATAAAATAGTCTTATTGGTTTATCAATTAAACAACTAGAATCAACCCAGTATAATATGCAGAGTCTTATAGATAAGCTTCATAAAAGAGTCATTGTCAAAACCATGGCTAGTAGGCAGAGTGAAGAAGTTTCTTATCAATTTGGTTAAACAGAGAGTGGCACTTTTAAATATAGTATTCTGGATTTGCTGGATGTTTCCATTCTACCTATCATCCATTCAAAGTTTATAATGTTTCTTCAATCCAAAAACAGGAAAAAAAAGGTTTATAATGTTCATCACCAACTGTCAATTTCACTAGCCGAGTTTATATCTTCACATTTGTAACAATTTGATCCAAATTGAATTGAAAACTGGCACTCATTGTTTAATCCAACTGCTAATCATAATAACCTGTGTAGACCATGATTGATATTCATGGTTGCAAGAGTTTTGACAATGGTTTTGCACCTTCCATAACAATGCAGTGAAGAAGTCTTAATTTCTTCGTCATGCTAGGAATCTAGAACATCTCAGACAGGTTTCAGAAATGTGCATACTACTCTATCTCTTTGAGTGTTTGTTCATGAATAGTTTATCTGATTTCAACTCTATCTCTTCTTTTGAATGTTTTGAACTCTCAATATTCTTTCAGAGTCCCTGAATTCTTTGTAATTTAAGTTGTCCAATGTTATCAAATATACCAAGTATCTTTTTATCTGAATTTAACAAGCAATTTAGGCAATTTTTTTTTTTTTTTGTTATTGTAGTACCTAATACCTTGAAATTGTCATAAGAAAATAATTAAAGGATTGATCATTAATCAAACTTTCTCAGAATAACAGGTTTTCTTGTCAGTAAAGAATAATTATCTTACTGCCAAGCTTTTTTTTTCACAAATTACAGAATGTTTACATGGGATTGAATTACAAGGCCCTACAGAACAAAATTTGAAGAGACTTCTGTTTTGTTGCTTTTACTCTCTCAAATCATGTTGTGTCAATGTAGGCAAGAGAAGGAAGCAACTAATGTTTCTGCATCCTTTTTGGTGCTGCAAGCAACTATGTCTATGAACAGTTGAATGATGTAGTTAGACTGATGAAGTACTCTTCACTGCATGGAATTGTGAGACCTCCCATTGGATGATTGAAACCGAATTCTTCCTCTGCTCGATTTAACAGGTCTTGAAACAGAGGATGATTCAAGTAAGATATCGGAATCACAAATCTCTTCCTGTTGCCTTCCCCAACATAAACTGCAACATGGCCTTTAGGAACATTTGATGATGCCAATGCATTCCCAATTCTTCCTGAAAGGGTTCTCTGGAGCTTTTGTTTAGCGTGAACTAGTCCCATTAGTTGGATACCCATCTTAGAGAAGAAAATAGATAGAAGAAGAAGCTCAAAGACTTTATTCAAGTGATAGGAAGCTTTGGTGTTTTGTAGACTTTAGGGCTTGGTTTGAAATGACATCTTCTATGTCTAAATATAGAGAGAGGCATAGCAATTTGCAGACCTTAAAACAACTGCAGGATAGGATTGTGAGATGCTATGGAAGAATGTTTAGAAACATATCAGATGAAGCAATTAGTTAAGTTTCACATGGTTCTGCTTTGTCTGTTACTAGGCATCCTGCCCTACCACCATAAGAAACCGAAAAACTAGACTGTTATTTGAGAAATATTATGTGGATATATATTCTCTTCCCTATATTTTGATCTTATAAAGCACTGACTTTACAATGCAAGGCATGTTCTGAAGCCAAACACTTGCCTTGATCATTGAGCGTTGAAGTTTCATTTCGCTTATTCACTAAAGCTTTGAACTTAGACTTTGTTCCTTAGTTGCTTTTTTATGCCAACTACCAACATACTTATGAGGGTTATTGCAGTGCCTCTATATCCCTACCACTTGTCTGAAACGATGTTTCAAGACCATTTAAGTTAAGATTAGCTAACTTTTGTAATAGCTTTTGAATTCTCCTCGTCCATTCATTTAAGATTGGTGTTCTAGACTCACATGGTCAAGTCGGACTCAATTCAACGGAGGAATGAATTTGCTAAATGATGTTATTTCCAAATTGCAAGTACTATTTCCTTTTTGGAAATATCTCTTCCCTTAATTGATTTTCTGGAGTTGAGTCACAAATCACTGACTAACACACATTCGAAAAACATAGGCACGCAATAACAAAAGTAGCTCCCTAGTTGACTTTGTTAAGCTAGTTTGATTTCTGTGTTTAAGAAGTTGCAAAACTGGTTCTTTAGGACTATAACATAGCATGACAAGGCGATATTATGGTTTATTACTTCAATCAGGTTTTATCTGCCACAGAACTGATTAGTGTCTAATATATGTTGTTGACATGTCAATTACATGCATTCACATATTAGATCTTGAATGTTCCATGTATGGTCTATGTCAAATGTATGCATCAAGGTGAAGAGTAAGCATCAATGTCTTAAATTTTTAATGTGAATGAATGGTCTATGTCAAATGTATTCATCAAGGTGAAGTGTAAGCATTAATGTCCTTTTTAAACTGTTATTCTTGGGAAATATCAGATGATTCCCAACAACGGGTTGTTTACAAAAGTTCCCAAGTGTGCTTTTTCTTTATAATTGGTTGTTCCTATAGTTAATGGTAGAAAAGAACGAGGAGGAATAAGATCAAAATTTCCATCAGAACTCTGTTACAACTAAAGAAGCACAGTAAACTAAATATAATATAGTTAAGAATTATGCAAAATAGAAAGAACATTTAAGTTGACATTCATTAGTTCCACAAAACCTCTGCTTCTCTTTACATGGTCAAAATATTCAACTGACTGTTTAACTCTTGCCTGCACCAAATTGGAGGAGATTGGTTCTTATCCATTTTATACTCTTTTGAAGAATGTAGTTAAGGGCCAACATTGACAGTTAGATCATTTGTGCCACACGAAAGGCATGCAATGGTTGACAGCACGAAGTTTGCCAGTGGATCCGCAGGTACCGGTCTTGGATCATGTATGAACTAATGTTAGATTTTCCTTTCTTTTTTCGTCAAACATAACAAGAGATTATTATGCTTAGGACAAATCCTCGAAGGTAGAAGAAAACATCGAAATTCATGACAGAAAACGTTGTGCACAAAAGTTCATCCTGGAATATCTTGGATTCAAAAGGATGCACAAAACCACAGATCAAATTGTTCATCCTACATCCTAAATTGGGAGTAATCACATGGTTTTGTGTGCTCTAACATAATGCCTTACCAATTTGGGCATAAAAGTTGACTACTCATTTAGTGAATCCGCAGTTTTTTTTGGAAAAAGGGAAAAGTTTTGCAACTCTAATGGTCATATTGAGTCAATGCTCAGTAGTTATCCTTTTGAAACCATATCCATCCACCAAATATGCCATTACTAGTGAAAGCCACATGTGTCTATCAACTAAAATATTAGAATCTATTTGAACCAACCACCGAAATATGCAGACACATAAAAGAGTCTCTACCAAAGCCATGGCTTGTAAGGTTTGGCAGTTCTCATCAATTTTGGACCAGAAATGGCAGCATATTGGGGAATATCATAAGCTGGGTTGGCTCAATGTTTCCATTCAACCTATCACCCCTTCAAGTTTAGGCCCCAGACCCAGAGGCTATAATGTTCATACCAACTCATCACTTATACTGGTCATGAAACAACTTCACATGAGCTTATAATAATTTGTTTGTGAGTCTAATCAGTAGGGTCACAAGACTTGTACACATGGTACTGGAGGCCATTATATATGTTTGTTTCATCAGTAGTACTGATGAAAAACAGCAATCTGATCTGAATGTTGATGTCTAGTAGTTAGTCTTACATCCATTTGATCGACATCGAGCGTGCATTACGATTAGAAAACACATGCACTATACATTGGCATACCATTTATCAAAATGATGATTAATTTTATCTGCATATGATAGTCTATAGCAGATTTGTTTCACCCAACTGGTATGTTGGACATTCATTGTGGTCTTAAAGTCCATGATGATCCCAAAGAATTTCATGAGCTGGACGACCATAAATTTTCTATTGACTGGTAGGCCATGATAATTCATGATTGCAAAAGTTTTCTTAGCAAATCTTTCAAAATCTTACCAATATAGAGCTAGAGGAAGGCAAATCCATGTGACTCACAACATATGTCCTTGAAGAGACCCCATTAAAGCTACTCCACTCTTGGCCACTTAATCCACTTCCATTTACTGGTGTAAAAAAAACCTAGGACTGCTAAACAGCAAACCCTTTTTCCTGTTTTCCAAAACTTTATCATTCATCTCAAGATCCAATAAACTTAAAGAGTTTGCAAATAATTAAGTCATGGCTTTCCGTATGCCTAGGATTCCAGATGTGATGCATTCTTTTGTCCCCAGAGATCACAGAGGTACCTAGAGGCCATTTCCATATCTATGTTGGAAAGACTCAAAAGAAGAGATAGGTAGTTTAGAACTGGTTTATAAGCAATGCAGAGAAGTAACAAGGCAAATTATTGTGTGTTATTGACTTAGATAAACCTCTCTTGTTAAATCAAATTCAGCTCTTGGTTAGTTAAAATTGTGAATGGGGAACTATATATGAATATTATGCCCTGTGCAACGGCATTTCAACACCAAGGAGGGGTTTGCACCACTTACAATTACTTGAGGATTGACTTGTGTTTACATTAGAAGTTCCGGATCCTCATGGTAGTTGAAGAGTTGACTTTCCAGGCCTTGTCTCACTGGAGAAAAAAAAAAAAAAAGAAAATCTGTGGTCAACTTAAAATTAAAGATTTCTTAAAGATTTCTCTGTATGATCATGGATCTCTGTAGTATGAATTCTATGATTCTAGGCAATTAGCCTTGCATCATTAGTAGGTTGCTTTAGTGGATGTCCAACCTAGCGATCATCCCTTAAAAGAGGCTCACCCACCAAAGTTTCCTAAGATCCTGACCTGATCCTATCTTGTTCAAGTCACTAAACAATGTCAGATGGACTGGTAACTTATTACATTCTGTGTTCAACAGTCATAGGCCAAACAGTACAAGCAGCTCTGGTCTTTGGTGCTGATCATGAACAAACATGTTGGGCTAGCATACCATCTTATAGTCGGTAGTGGATATGATTATTTTGCTCCATAATATTTCATCCATACGATCTTCAAAGTAAAGTCATTATCATGCGGCCATGATTCAATGGTATAATAATTCAAACGGACCATTTTATTGCTGGTTTCGATTGAATGGTGAGCTATGATGGATTGCAACAGAATAGACTAAGGCACCAAATTTGTCAAAATGTTATTATTTGTTGGGACGCAAGGCCATGTGATTCCTCACAACATATGTCTCTAAAGCATTCTCTCTTCACCACTCAATTGGCCTAAGACTGCGGACCATAAAGCATTTGTTCTCTATAAATACAAATTCTAATGGATAGCCACCATACTTAATTTCATCATCTGCTACTTGTAAAACAATCTCAATTAAAAAAGTCATGGGTTTCCGCTTGCGAAGAATTGTTAATGCTAAGCCGAGTCTAAAACGGACTCTTTCATCTTCAGAGACCACAGTGGTGCCCAAAGGTCACTTTGCTGTTTATGTTGGAGAAGCTGAAATGAAGAGATTTGTTGTCCCACTTTCAATCGTGAAGCATCCATCGTTCCAGAATTTGTTGAGTCAAGCTGAAGAAGAGTTTGGATTCAATCATCCTATGGGTGCTTTGACAATCCCTTGTAGCGAAGAAGCTTTCATTGAGCTCACGTGCAATCTGCAAAGCTCGTGAGAAGAAATGATGTGAAAACGGCTAACCAAGCAGAGATTGACTCTTTAGCTCAACTGACAACCTACCAATTTTAGTTTTAGGAAGCAAGTGTATATGGTGGATTGCTTTCTGCTATCCCATGCCCTTGTGAACTTAATTATTTTTTGTAACCAATATATAATCGAATTCGCTCTTTTCATAAATTTTTGTTTCTGATGGTGTAATGTGTACTAACATAATTTTGGATATTTTCTGCCAAATCATAGCATTTTCCAAGTCTGGGGGCCTTTAATTTTGCATTCTGCCATCATTTGTCACTTAAAAGTGTTACTTTGAGATACAATGACAGGTTCTATTTGCATGGATATTGAACTTTTTTCCTTTAAGAAAAAGTTGTCCAGTAATTTGTAAAACATGGGGTCGACGAAAAAGATTAAGCTTCTCTCAGTTCAGGAATGCAGTTGATGCCTGTTTCTTTGCTGTCATGGCCCATAGGCCTCATGGCTATTACTACAATGGCAAGCATATGAGATGAGAAGTACTGTAGACTACACCTTCGTATGAACTTCCACGTATATTTCATGGACTAGTCTTGTTAGTTTCCTTTAGAATGCCTCTTTGCTGGCGCACTTCACAGAAATGGAAGAAACAATCAATCAAATTGAAATTTCCAGTCAACATTTTGATGCACAGAATGTAAATTCAAGTTTATAATTGATTGTTTGTGAGAAAACTTATGATATACATTCTGTTCACTAGGCAACTACTTAAATATATTTAGACCAGAAAATTCCTTGTACTCGTGATAGTTGAAGAGTTGACTTTTCCGGCGGTGTGTTACTTGTAAAAGAACAGTTTCAGGTCAACCAAAAAGAAAGATTTCTTCGGCTAATTCATTAATCTGTATGGTCTAGATTTGGTGATAATGGATGATTGGTTGAACAGTTCAACCAACCAAAATCCTAAGAAAGACACCAAACAATGTCACATGGCCTGCTAACTTCTTTCGGCCTGTGTCAAACACAGTCATCGCACAAATAGTACAAGCAGCTCGTGTCTTTGATGCTAATAATCATAGTGGCGTTAGTGGAGAAGATTGTTTTGACAACTTTTGCTGGTCTCCACCGCAAAGCATTTCCTCCATATCATCTGGCCAATGATAATGGTGTTTCAATTGGGGCCATTGTTGTTGGTTCATTGAACGGTGAGCTATGATAGATTGCAATTCAATAGACTCCGATTAGAAATTTGTCAACATGTTATCATTACTGGGAGGCAAGGCCATGTGTGTTCAAAGATTTCAGCTTTGGGTTCTCTCTTAGCCACACATTCAGCCTAAGATTTCGTACCGTAACTCTTTTTCTTCTCTATAAATACGCACTCCAAGGATAGCCACCCTGTGCCAAACTGCCAAAGCCTTGCCTAGCTTGTTCTTTAAGTTCCAGCCTCCAGGCATACATTTCTTTCATCACAAATCGTAAAAGAATCTAAGCAGAGTCATGCGTTTCCGCTTGCCGAGAATTGTTAATGCTAAGCAGAGTCTAAAGCGGAGTCTTTCGTCTTCAGAGACCACAGTGGTACCCAAGGGTCACTTTGCTGTTTATGTTGGAGAAGTTGAAAAGAAGAGATTTGTAGTCCCAATTTCATTTCTGAAGCATCCTTCGTTCCAGAATTTGTTGAGTCAAGCTGAAGAAGAGTATGGATTTAATCATCCTATGGGTGCTCTGACAATCCCTTGCAGTGAAGAAGCTTTCATTGATCTCATTTGCATTTCGCAAAAGTCGTGAGAGTCGATTTAGAAATGGCTAACCATGCGGAGACTCTCTTTAGCTCAACTGATAGATACTAATTCTACATAGGAAGCGAGTGTAAATGGTGGATTGCTTTATGCAATCCCATGCTCTTGTGAACTTAATTATTTTTTGTAATGACATAAATGAGAAAATTAATTTTATCAGACAAATTCATGTCTTCTATGTTCTGCTTCGATGTTGGCTACCAGTAAAATGGTCTCTCCGTACTCAAGTATCATAACATTTCATAAAATCTTAATAGGCGAACAATATCTCAATGTCGAAGTAATTTTTTTAATTCAAAGTTAATTTAGATGAACGGTGATATTGGTTCCGTAAGATTGAAACGATGAGAAAATATTTACAATAAGAACTACTGAAATTAACCCAGAGTAGATTAAACAACTAATTTTGATAATCTCCACACCTTTTGCTAAAACAATTACGACTCAAGCTACATAATTCAAAACCAAAAATCGGTTGGTATGTTATGTTGGTATGTTATGAACTTTAACTAGATTGGATACTTTTCAACCATATAATGTTCACCTTGCTTCTACTGCTGCCAAATAGCATGCATATTTTTCAACAAAATTTGAATATCTTTCATAAGATACTTGGAATATGCTTCAGAAAAAAAAAATTTCAACTTTCCAACCGTATATTATCCCCTGTATTCTGCCACTTCGAAGTTCCTGATTCCCCATGGTGGTTGAAGAGTTGACTTTTCAAGCACTGTCAGACTACAAAAAGGAATCAGTGGTCAATTAGAATGAAAGATTTCTTGGTTTAATTGATGGGTATCTATAGTATAGATTTGGTGATTCTGGACTGCAAGTTTAAGCATAATGGCATCACTTGTAAGGGGATCGATCCTGGATTCCTGGTTCTCAATGCTTCACTTGTTCAAGTAACGAAACAATCTCACATGGACTGCTAACTTGTTTCATTCTGCATTCAACAGAGTCAGAGAACAAGTGTTACTAGCAGCTCCGGGCTTTCGATCCTAATTGTCAGCCAACATGTAGGGCTAGCAGACAAACTCATACATAGTTGCTATTGGATATCATTTCGTTATTTTGCCTCCTAATATTTCATCCACAAAATGTGCTAAGTGAAGTTATTATCAACATTCAACAGGCCATGATTCACTGATATTGTATTTCAAATGGGTCATAATGGTTGGTTGCATTTAATGGTAATCCACCATAGATTGCGACAGAACAGACTACAGTGTTAATATTTGTCAAAAACTTATCATCATTTGGGAAGGCAAGGCCATGTGATTCATCAGTGTATGCCATTAAAGATCTTCCTTGAAGGTTCTCTCTTCACCACTCAACCACGAAGCATTTGTTTGCTATAAATCCACATTCCATTGATAGCCACCCCGCAATTCCACGCCTACATTTCTTCTATCTACAACTTAAACAATCTCAATTCACAAAACTATGGGTTTCCGCTTGCCGAAAATGGTTAATGCTAAGCCGAGTCCAAAACGGACTCTTTCATCTTCAGAGACCACAGTGGTGCCCAAAGGCCACTTTGCTGTTTACGTTGGGGAAGCTGAAAAGAAGAGATTCACTGTTCCAATTTCATTCCTGAAGCATCCTTCCTTCCAAAATTTGCTGAGCCTGGCTGAAGAAGAATACGGATTTAATCATCCTATGGGTGCTCTGACGATTCCCTGCAGTGAAGAAGCTTTCATTGATCTCACTTGCCGTCTGCAAAGCTCGTGAGAGTCAAACTGAAAATGGCTAACCAAGCAGAGATTAAATCTCTCTAGCTCAACTGACAAATACCAATACTATAATACAGGAGCAAGTGTAAATGGTGGATCGTTTTCTGCGATCCCCTTCCCTTGTGAACTTAATTATTCTTTGTAACAAATATATAGTAAATGACAATTTTTTTTTTTTAATCCAGCTTTTTTTTTTTTCCCACGAATTTTGTTTCTGATGGTTCAATTATTGCGAACTCAAAATCACCCATGGGTGGATATTAAATAATTACCTACACAAGATGTGATAATGCAAAATGTGGATATAATAATCTGCCAAAATTCTAATCTCAAGAGACCATTTATTGCTTATTCTGCCGTCATTTATAGTATATCACATAATTGTTTAGTTTTTGGCTTACATATCACTTCTACCAGGGACTAAAAGCTAGAAAAGGGATAATTCAGGGATAATTTAAATAGATAGAAAGATAAGTTATGATGAAATTAAAAATTAAAAATATTATTAAAGTTATATTTTTTAATAAAAAATAAAAAAATTGAAGACATAAAAATAAGTTCATGTAAAAAAAATATTTTATTTTATTATATAAAAGCCACCACACCTTCAAACTAAACATTAGTGAACTAAAAAATTTTAATATTTTGAGATTTTAAATCCAATTTTTAATATATGTGTGAATTATTAAGTCTAATTATATGTCTATTTGTTTGTTCAAATTAAATGATTTTAATCACCATAATTAAAGAGAACAAATCATAACGCAACTATAAAAATTATTTATTTATGGTATGAAAATCGCAATACTAAGTCCCAGAGATAGCCTCTCAATTAATGCATGAATACGATCTTATTATTTGGGCCTAATCAGGTGTTTGGAACTGTCGAGCTGACGAGACCAGAAGTAGACCAGGCTTCATGTGAATTTCACGTACATTTACATGGACTTGTCCGTAAGCGTGCATTCAATTGACCGGTTAAACACCTTTTACCTTTGAGCGCGTGGCATTTTCCAGTCAAAATAATCATCAAATTGGAAATTTCAGTCAACATTTTGAACCTCATGCTCTGTTGGTCAGTGATAAAAATTTTCCAGGTGTATAAGAATTTCATCTTCTTTTTATAACCAAAATTGAATTATTTATTCATTTCTAGAATTTCTTGCTGTAACTTGTGGAATTCCTTTCTATCTTTTCTCTTCCTTTGCACCTTCATCTGTGATTCCGAAATACGCGTTGATGGCGATCCAATGATACATCTTGGCGGTGCAATTAAGTCCAGGATTCTAACAACTAACAAGGACTATCAAGCAAGATTTTTTTAAAGATAATCCGTACTTCATTCGACCTTCAGGAAAATTCCCATACGGTTCCTTACAATGCCAAACATGTTTCAAGTTTCAGCAAATTAATCTCAGATATGGCGTTTAAATGTTCGTGTTACATGTTTACCGTATTCAGTACAAAAAGGACAGGTTTTATATGTCTCAAGCTTGCCTCTGATAATGGTAACTAAGTAGTACTACGCCATAGAATATCAACAGGTTTTTCACCGATCCATAATAGAGTGGGTCCTGCGTCGGTTGCATGTTTTGCTGGACGAGGTGACCAGAAGGTTTTCTTCCAGGCTTGCTTTGGAATTCCTGATGATGAGTTGGAGCTGGAAGACAGCTCCATGTGAACCCCTTGTGAGTCCATGTCGCTCAATTGCCCTTATTCTCTTTCATGTTTCATCTATATATACATACAATTGCCCTTATTCTCCTTCACCAGCAATCCCAAGTTTTCACAATCTGAAGCATCAAAAAAGAAAAAATCATTCGCTTTCCAAGAGTCTACATTAAGAGCTAACATGGGTTTCCGTCTGCCACGCACTGTTAATGCTAGGAGAATTCTTCGGGCATCAACAGATGTTCCCAAGGGCTACTTTCCAGTTTACGTGGGAGAAAACCAGAAGAGATTTGTGATACCAGTGTCATACTTGAAAAACCCTTTATTCCAAGATCTGCTAAGCCTGTCTGAAGAAGAGTTTGGATACGATCATCCTGGCGGTGCTCTCAGAATTCCCTGCGGCGAAGATGTTTTTGTTGATCTTACTTCTCGCTTGAACGGATTGTGAAGCCACTAGCACCGATCGGTGAATACAGTTCCATTGAATGTTGTAAAGCAAACACCATTGTTACTCTATGTACAATTTTTTTTTCCACCTCCTTTTTGCCTTGGGAGAGTGAAGACAAGTCTCCTAAGTGGAAAATTAGAGGTGGATTTGATGTAACCACAACCAATTATCCATGGATAACTTGTTGAAAGATTTTTTACAAAAAAATTATTCAATCATCAGTTACTGGATAAAAATATGATCTATAATTGCAAATTCTTGATATAACCCTAAACAGATTTTATTAATTAAATTAGAGGATAATTTGGAGTTTAATATTTTGATACCACAAGTTTAATAAGAAAGTCAAAGAAAGTTTTGATTTAGTTAAAGGAAAAGTTTTGAAACTTTAAAATTTTAATAAAAAATTATCTTCACCGTAAGAAAACACCTCTTATTCAAGTGTTTGTAAATTTAACAAACACTACTAATTTAACAGTGTTTTTAAATATCTTTACATGTAAAAAAAAATATTTCATTGCATATTTAGCAGTGTTTGAAAACAAAAACGCCCTTAAATGGTTTCAATAGACATTAGTTCATCGGAAAAATACAGTCCTTTGATCATCAATTCATGATTGACTGTGCTATGGTGGCTTGATCCATTATTATAATGAAGGCGCATATGATCATGATGTCTAACCTTTCATGGACAGGCTAACTGTCAAAGTCGGCATTAGGGTTGCATGTACATCATGGCAGAAGAATGATATTTCTAGGCTATTCTTAATATCTATCTTGGTTATGGTGTTAGGCATAACGTTTCAGTTGGGGGAAAAAATTGTTTTAAGTAAGATGATCTAATTGCTCTACTTACATTCCTAGATTTCTATAGGGTCCATTGTCGAATTTTTTTTGACCCAAATGCTTTAACTGTTTAAGTGACAAATGATGGCAGAATGCAAAATAAAAGGCCTTCAGACTTGGAAAATGCTATGATTTGGCAGAAAATATCCAAAATTAAGTTAGTACAGAGTCACAATCAGAAAATAATTCATGAAAAGAACGAATCGATTATAGATTGGTAGCAAAAAATAATTAAGTTTACAAGGGCATGGGATAGCAGAAAACAATCCACCATAGACACTTGCTTCCTAAAACTAAAATTGGTAGGTTGTCAGTTGAGGCGTTTTCACATGATGACTTCTCATGAGCTTTGCAGATTGCATGTGAGCTCAATGAAAGCTTCTTCGCTACAAGGGATTGTCAAAGCACCCATAGGATGATTGAATCCAAACTCTTCTTCAGCTTGACTCAACAAACTCTGGAACGTATGATGCTTCAGGATTGAAATTGGGACAACAAATCTCTTCTTTTCAGCTTCTCCAACATAAACGGCAAAGTGACCCTTGGGCACCACTGTGGTCTCTGAAGATGAAAGAGTCCGTTTTAGACTCGGCTTAGCGTTAACAATTCTTGGCAAGCGGAAACCCATGACTTTGTTAATTGAGATTGTTTTACAAGTAGTAGATGATGAAATGTAAGTGTGGAATGCTTTAGCACAGGGTGGCTGTCCATTAGAATTTGTATTTATAGAGAGCAAATGCTTTATGGTCAGCAGTTTCGGGCCAATTGAGTGGTGAAGAGAGAATGCTTTAAAGACATATGTTGTGAGGAATCACATGGCCTTGCGTCCCAACAAATAATAACATTTTGACAAAGTTGGTGCCTTGGTCTATTCTGTTGCAAATTGCAATCTATCATAGCTTACCATTCAATGGAAACCAGCAATAATGGTCCATTTGAAATATTATACCATTGAATCATGGCCACATGATAATGACTTTACTTCGAAGATCGTATGGATGAAATATCGTGGAGCAAAACAATCATATCCACAACCGACTACGAGATGGTAGGCTAGCCCAACATGTTTGGTCATGATCAGCATCAAAGACCAGAGCTGCTTGTACTGTTTGTTCTATGACTGTTGAACACAGAATGTAATAAGTTACGGCCCATGTGACACTGTTTAGTGACTTGAACAAGTGAGGATCAGCTCAGGATCTTAGGAGATTCTGGTGGGTGAGCTTTGATTTTAAGGGTGAGTGCACTAAACCAACCTAGTAATGATGCAATGCTAATTGCTTAGAATCATCGAATTCATACTGTAGAGAATCCTCTCCCAGGGAACAATTTGATGAGGACCAGTTGTAGCCTGTAGGACACACTTCAGGCGCTCTTCAGAAGGGCTTGTCTTACAAGTTAATCCACCAAAGGGAACAAAAGCCTGTGATTTTGCTTTGGGATATGTTATAAATTCTGATCTATTCTTGTATTGTTGTATATCTTCCGAAGAAAAAGTCTAACAAGATTGCTTAAATCTTCAAGAGGACAAACAACTAGTCCAACTAGATGGTCTACTGATCTAAGCAAAGGACAATTAAGTCAGGCGTAGATGACCAATTTATGCAGACAAATTCATATGAAGAGGCCCGTTAAGTCGACCCCAAATAGATTGATATCACAGATATGTCCTACTAAGCAAGTCATCGACAATTCTCCGTAGAATCACAACAAGAAAAGAAACTTACATCTCCTTGATTTCAAATGGGTCCATTAATTGTCGATTATTCTTTTAGGATGGCTGGGCGACAATGCATTCTAACAGACGTACAATATCAATAGCCACCTACTTCTTGATGATCTGTTGGAAGACTGCCATGTGATCTTCGGCTTCGTTTGTCTTCTAACCAAACCCCACCAGAATGCATCTTGGCCACTCAATCTGCAAATCATCAGTTTCCTATACACATTCTTCCATCTATATCTACAAATGCATTATCCACACCACAACCAATGCATTCTCACATCCTCCTCTATTAGCAAACCTTACTGTTCATTGACCTCTTCTCGGATCTTCTACATACTCCAAATTACTAATAGCAATGGCTATCCGATTGCCTAGAATTATGCATGCCAAGCAGATTCTTCGTCAGTCTAAACTGTTTGCAGATCAAGCAGGCTCCAACCAAATGGATGTTCCTAAAGGACACCTCGCAGTTTATGTCGGAGAGAGTCAAAAGAAGCGATTCATTGTTCCAATCTCATTCTTGAATCAACCATCATTTCAAAAGTTGCTAAGCATAGCTGAGGAAGAATTCGGATTTAATCATCCCATGGGTGCTCTCACAATTCCCTGCAAAGAAGAAGTCTTCGTTCACCTCACTTCCCGGTTGAATTAGTCCTGATACAGACTGCAAAAGTTAATCACCAAATAAAATTTTTTTTGTTCATGTACACATCCTTCTGTTTTTGGCAGAAAGAGATGAGAAAATTCTGTTGTATACATACCCTTCTAAGAAATTTTGAATAGAAAATGTTATTCTTTTATATGGTACGTACAGAACGAAATAACCGTTTTCTTATAAGCTTGAATTGAATTTCACCGTAAATGAGAAAGTTCTGCTTCTGCAGCAGACATTTGATTTTGCCTATTAGCTGGTTCATAAAAGGGAAAATACATGTAACAATTAACTTACCAATATTATTGAACTGGTTAGATAGGCGTGACCTTTTTTAAGAAAAGGCAATCATTTCGTTGACTCGCTTACCAAATTAGAATTTCATCAAAATTTTGATTTTTTGGCTTGATTGTAATATGTACCTATTTTTATCAATAAATTTTGATTTTCAAAAAATAAATGTGACTCTTTTGATTTATCTATTATCAATTATGACTTGATCTAAAATTGTTACTCTCCTAAAAAGAAATTAAATTTAAAGTTCAAATCATCTTCTTCTTTTTTTATACCTTTTTATGAACAAAAAACAAAACATACAAAACATGTGAACATCAACACAACTTGAATTGTTAAAATCTTTCATAATAATGTGATAAGGCTACAAGTTTAATTAAATATTTTTCTCTAATTAATCTAAATTAAAATAAATTATAATCTATAAATTAATGTTTTTTATCCCTATGATTAATATTTCTTCCTTTTTGTTTTCTTTACTCCTATGTCCCTTTTCTAATCTATTTCTTGAAACCAACTAATTATATTTGTAAGATCAGGAACTTTAAAATTCATTTTTTTGGTAATATGAGTATAGTACTATATTTGAGGAATTAAACGAATGCATAGTCAAGTCAGCATAGAAGATCATAGTAGCCCATGTTACATGTTTTCTGTCATTGTATGACAGATTATTTTGTCTCCCTCCTGCCCCTAACACAAATGGCGACGTAGTACTACTCTTATACTGTGAACAACCTATTTACGGATTCAAATCTTCCATATTTTGAGTGGGTCCTGAGTCGGTTGGTCTTGCCGGAAGGAGTACGCAAACTTTCCTTTCCAGTCATTGAAATGGAATTCTTGGTAATGAGTAGGGAGACAACTCCATATGATCCCCTCATGAACCCACGTCTCTCTCGTTATTGATCAGACCCCAGTAATTGTTGCTTCACCACTCATTTCAGCCCCCACTACATCTATATATACAAGTAAGAATAAGTTCATTGGCAACGCTTATCTTCACATTCTCAAGTACTAAAGTTGTTTTCCTTGGCTTTCCCAGTTTTTGAAGTCTTCCTGTTCTTCCTTCCGAAGGAACAGATCCATAAAGAAGATGGCTATTCGCTTGCCCCGTATTGTCAGTGCTAAGAAAGTTCCCAAGGGCTACTTTGCAGTCTACGTTGGAGAAAACCAGAAGAGGTTTATGATACCAGTGTCATTCTTGAACCAGCCTTTGTTTCAAGATTTGCTAGGCTTATCAGAAGAAGAGTTCGGATATAGTCATCCTACTGGCGGCCTCAGAATTCCCTGTGATGAAAACATCTTTCTCGATGTTACCTCTCGCTTGAATTGATTGTAGTGTGGGAGAATTAACACAAATCATTCTACTCAATTTTGTAAAGAAAACATCACTAATTCCATGTAAACTCTTTTTTCCCCATCCTTGTTGCCTTGGGGAGCGATATAAGTCTCCCTAAGGGGAAAACTAGAGATGGTGGTTCTTGTAACTTGTATCAAACTTTTCAATGAACCTGAACAATTACAGTATGAAACGTATCATTGAATTGAAATTTTCAGTTCTTTTTAAAATTTCCTATGGTCCCCTTGTTCTTGTTTGATCTTCAAAATTTAACTGTACATATGATCTACCTTGGTCTGAAATTACTTCATACTACTAGTTTTCTTTCGCCTGTTAGTAAGGTTCTCAAAAGGTCAATTTGTTCCAAATTTTCAAAGGAGATTTGACTATGATCAAGAGATATAATATGGAAATTTGTTTATTAGTCCACATTGATCAGAATTATCAGAAACTAAACTTGCCTCCTTTTGACATCATTCCTTGTTCATGTCTTAATTCTACCGTAGTTAATGCTTAATCAACATTACTCATGGACAAGATAAATTTTCATATTCTCTTCACTCATGTTTATCAGTTTATGTAACCAAATAAGAGAGAAATGACTGAGTTCAACATCAAGTAGCTTTCAGACCTTCTTGAGTTAGAGTCGGCTACCACTCCTGGCTTTTCTGCTTCAAATGGTACTCCTTTACCATATAATTGGAATGTGGTCGGGTAAGATCTCTTTTATGATAACCAAATTGAACAAGTCAAATAATTACTCATAGGTTCAGCTGGGGAATTCAATCCGTGTACAAGTGTTGTAAAATTGTTCAAGGGAACACAAGGAAAGGAATTATTAAATAAATAAGATGTCCATGACATGTGGGCTGAATCGACTTACTTTTTATATTTTCTAGTCATAATTGCACCTGTACATGTTTCTGAGTTGACTGATAGAATGAAATACTATTTTCTCCTATACCTTCGACAATTTGTGCTAGATTTGATCATTCTGAGAACAATTTCACATGTTAGGGGGCTCCATGTTCCCATTAAATATCCCTTTGGATTAGGCCCCAGTTCTTATTATCACTCCTCTAGGATCGATGTATCAAGCAACATAATCACATGAGTTGATCGACATGCTTGTTATTGTGTCTGGCGCAGCTGCAAATAAACAGGTTAGAGAGTGCAATCGCTTTTGCAAGTGACACTATTAATGATGATACAGACTAATCTACATAATTGTCCATACAATTTATCCATTAATAAAACTGTGGGACTACAGCGCCAGCAGCCTGTCCAAGCAAATATCATTTCAGGTGGGTCAGGCTATGGTTTGTTCTGTGAAGTGGTGGGTTATGATCATAAATCTCGAAATAATTGAAAACAATATCGAAATCTTATAAACTTTGTTTACTTTCTTGTAGGCAAATCCATGTGAATTGTGATGGTTCTATATGTCAATGGACCACCTGGACAAGTTTCGTTTCACTTGTCGCAGGAACGTAGGATTTACCTTTTGCTCTATATATATATATATATATACACACACACACACTTGTAGCAGTGTGCTTCCCATTGTCTAGTACATACTCTTATGCATTAGGTGTTCGGAAGCCTTATATATACATATATTCTGCCATTACATCTGTCTGTGAATAAGAGCTATGTGTTTCCGAGTACCTGCACTTGTTCAAGCTAAGCAGGTTATCCGAAGAGTGACGGCAGCTTCGGAAGTACCCAAAGGTCACCTAGCTGTTTATGTTTGTGAATCCCAAATGAGGCTCTTTGATTCCAGTTTCATTCTCGAAACACCCTTCATTTCAAGAACTACTAAGTCAGGCTGAAGGGGAGTTTGGCTTTGATCATCAATGGCTGGTCTCAAAATCCTGTGTGCAGAAGAAACCTTCATTGAACTTGCCTGTAGTCAATGGCTCACAAGAGGCAGCAAAGATATGACGATGGCTAGTTCTAGAAAATAACAACATTCTAGAGAAAACTTCATTGAACTTGCATGCAGAGTATTCACATAAAATTTTCTTTTTCCCACCAATGGCTGCATCCATTATACTGATGTCAGTTATTACTGGATTCAGTTTCAGCTCAGCAGCAGCAATATAAGAACAAAATCATCAGGAATATTTTGCCATTCAACCCTAAATTCCCACAATCTTCAGGATTCATTATATCCATCTTTAGCTCAAATAACTACTTTGAAAGAGTGATTTGATCTTGATGCTCTCAAATATGTCCTTAATAGATTACAATTAATTTTCTTTTGACCTGACATCTTTTCTAAATAATTGTTTAAAAGGAGTTAAGATTTAACAAAAAAAAGGTTGGAGTGTGGCTTTAATAATTTTTAGCCAATATATGCAGATAACTCAACAGGTATACCATCAGAAATGCAGGTTAAGGTTAATAAGTAGCGACATGTTCCAGAAATTTAGTGAGTTGTCCGCAGGGTTAAGGTTGTCTTTCTCTCCCAGGGAACAATTTGATGAGGACCAATTGTAGCCTGTAGGACACACTTCAGGCGCTCTTCAGAAGGGCTTGTCTCTAACTAGATCTGAGCAAAGGACAATTAAGTCAGGCGTAGATGACCAATTTATGCAGACAATTTCATATGAAGAGGGTCGACCCAAATGGATTGATATCACAGATATATCTGCTAAGCCTGTCATCAACAATTTACTGTAGAATTACATCAAGAAAAGAAACTTTTCCTATCTTATATCTCCTGGATTTCAATTGGGTACATTAATTGTTGGTTTGGTTATTCTTTTAGAATAGCTGGGCGACAATGCATTCTAACAGATGTACAAGATCAACATGTTGGAAGACACAGCCATGTGATCTTGAGCTTCGTTTGTCTTTTAACCAAACCCACCAGAATGCATCTTGACCGCCCAATCTGCAAATCATGGATCAGTTTCCTATACACATTCTTCCATCTATATATACAAGTGCAATCCAGTATCCACACCACAGCCAAGGCATTCTCAAATCCATCCTCTACGAGCAAATCTTACAGTTCAACTCTTCTCTGATCTTCTACATACTCCATCTTACTAATAGCAATGGCTATCCGAGTGCCTAGAATCATACATGCTAAGCAGATTCTTCGTCAGTCTAAATGGTTTGCAAATCAAGCCGCCTCCACCACAACAGATATTCCCAAGGGACACTTTGCAGTCTATGTTGGGGAGAGCCAAAAGAAGCGATTTGTAGTTCCAATTTCATTCTTGAATCAGCCTTCATTTCAGAAGTTGTTAAGTATAGCCGAGGAAGAATTCGGATTCAATCATCCTACCGGTGGTCTCACAATTCCTTGCAGAGAAGAGGTCTTCATCGATCTCACTTCACGCCTGCATTAGCTGCATACTGCTGAAAAAACAATCAGCTGACACAATTTTTGTCCGTTCATGTATCCTTCTGCCCTTTTTGGCAGAAAGAGATAAACAAATGTATAAATTGCTGAGAAATTGTTATAATACAAATTACAGTGATCTATTCTCAAATTTTCTTTTCATTTATTCTTATCAAAAACATTTCGAGTCATTAACAAGTTCTATCCTCCATCAGAAACAATTTTTATTCAACAACATGTGGCAATTGGGTAATTAATAGCTCCAATCCAAGCCTGGAATCCTAATCATTCTGCTTGGTAAAATAACATGACTAATTTTCCAGGAATATGAGTGCAGAGAAACAAGAAAACCTCGAAACTTGGAAGGAAGGAGATCAGGAATATGAATATCACATATGCTACTGCCATCAGTCAGTCTCTATTTAATTCTTTACTGGGATAAAATACAACTTACACATCCTGAAAAACAGTAACATTTGAGAAAGATGGGCTTGACTTAAATTATGACCGAAACGAATTCAGCTCGCATCGTATGCCATAGGGTTTAGTTTAGGGCTGTTTGACCCATGCCCTCTTAATTGAGCCCTACTGTTTTTCCTTTCACTGACCAATTTTCAAGGGATAAAAGCTTGGATTTCTGCGTGAACTTAGGTTAAAATTCCAACCCTTTGAATCATCGAGACCAAGCTCCAGATTTTCAAAGTATTGATTCCATTAAGAACAAACATTTGAAACTATGAAGTGTCTTTACACCCTGTTGTAAAACGTTAATCTGCAGATATTGTCAGGAGCGTCTTGTTCTCTCTGCAACTGGAAACTCCAAAAACAAATTTCTTTAGCATGTTTCTAATCAAGACGACAGGTAGGCTTGCATTATCTATGGCCATCGAGCATCCAACTGTCCATGTCTAATCTTTATCTTGTCCATCATTGGCTGTCATGCTACTGTAGGGCCATGAGGTTCTCAACATGCAGAAACAAAATGAATCCCGATGCCCCCATCTTGCTAAACAAGGCCATGTGAAAGGCTGAGGCTATCAAGACTTATATTTCAAACAAGCAAACCCCAGGGAATGATTCTCAGCCTTTCAGCTTCACTTCAAAAATCATAGCATTACCTGTAGCCATTTCATCTATATATATTCCCTCAGAACTTTCCCAGGCTCATCACACTCAGCTCAAAACTTTTCTCTATCTAGTAATTCTCTATAATCTCTTATATATTTATCATCAGAAGCAATGGCTACTCGTTTTCTTGCAAAGCAGATTTTGCGCCGTTCTGTTTTTTCTGCAAGTAAAGCAGCTTCAAAAAATGGAGATGTAATACCAAAAGGCTTCCTCGCAGTTTATGTTGGGGAGACCCAGAAGAAAAGATTTGTGGTTCCAGTAACTTTCTTGAACCAACCTTCGTTTCAAGCTTTGTTGAGTAAAGCTGAAGAAGAGTTTGGCTTTGATCACCCTATGGGTGGTTTGACAATTCCATGCAGGGAAGAGACTTTCATTTATGTCACTTCCCAGTTGAGCGGATAAGATAGGCAAGTTAACCCATTGAAGATTGCCTCCTGTCACCACCTTCTGCCCAGAATCACAATTGCGACCTATTTTCATTGGCGAGATATAGGCATCAGGCCAATCGTTTTTCATATAACAAGGAATGAATTAAAAGGGGACTTCATCATTTATGCTTTACAAATCAAAAAGAGATGCTTCCCAGTCCGAGTTCCTGTGGTTGAAGCGTTCGAAGATTTCGGATTAACCATTGCCTGGCAATGCCTCATGAACCACAAGAACCAGAGATGGTGAAAACAAGTAGACAAAATCTATTCTTACCAGCCATCAACCATATCAAAGAATCAAACTTGTAATTTTGTATTTTTATGAAAAGAGAAAGGAGAAAAGAACTTGTTTATTCAATTGCAAATATCAAATATTAAGCCCTTCATTTCTTCTCTATTTTTGTCATATCTGGTTCAGTGTCATTAGCACTCGGATGAGTTAATTATTAACTTGTTACAATCCAAGCATATATACGCTTTCTTCAACGATGATCATGGGCATATTTGTTACTGTCTAAAGTCCACAAAAAGCCGAAAATCATCTATGTAAGGCATGATGAATCAAGATACCGTTGTCCATGTGTTCTTCTTCATCTTATTTTACATTGATCTTATTCTTAAATCATCTGTCCAGGCTATAGATCAATAAGAGGGCAGAAGAGACACAATCATCTTCGAGTTTCGATTCGAATCTTTCTTTTAATCTTTTCTTGTTTAATGCTCAATTCATTGTAAACAAGAGGATTACCTAAGTTTGATATAATGAGTATATTTTTGGAAGTACCCTCAAAGATATTGGAGTATGGTCCATCTTACTAAGCTGATTTTGCTCAATGCAACCACAATGACAACTAGAGAAGAAGAGAAAGTTTGTGAAACCGGCCTTTCAGAAATTTTGAGTTGGCTGCCGATCTTTGGTTCTTCGTTTGTCCGCAACAATTTGATCACTTCGTCAATTCCAATTTGGTGGTTCGCGTTAGGTCCGGTTGTGACTAGAGCTATTAGTAGGGCGTACTTCACGTGTACTTCACAAGGCTATGTCTTGCAAGTTGATGCCTGGAAGATTCCACACCATTGATAGATATTAGCAGTTCTTTGCAGAGGAAAGAAAATCTAATATGTTAGGTCCTTTTCAAAAGAAACTTGGGTTCGGAATTTGTGATCCATAGAAAAGGGATTCTTACATATTCCTCAGGATATTATACTAATTATGAATCCGTAACAGAAAATCATTGATTCTTGTCCTGGAAATGTCCTGTTTCATATCTAGACATCTCCCTGAATTAGGACGCAACCTTTGTAGTTATTAGTCCATAACATTTCCTTTAGTCTAATTAAGAAGCTGTCAGGTTCGGTTTAGTCAAATTTTCTCCTTCCAACATCTCATTAAGTTTAGTGGGTCATTTGCAGGTTGTTCACTTGGAAATATTTGGGCACAATGTGCTGCAACTAAAAAGCTTTCAAGGCTGTTAATGGTGTCTTTGAGAACAAGTTGAAAGACAGAATCATGTGATCTTCTAATAGCTATGCCCCTACGTTCTTCACCATTCATCCCACATATCTCCTTCAAATATCAAACCCTTGATTGATCTATAGCATCCAGATCTACATCAAGATACCGTGAAATTCTATCATGATATATATGTTGAGACTTAAATTCATATTATGAAACACTTTTTGTGGAACAAAATCATTAGACCTTTCAGTAAAAATGAATACTATTGCAAGTTGGTTATATATCTATATATACATGCTTTCTTCACCACTCATCTGACCTCCAATTCTCTCGTCATAGCATTGCAAGCTCTTCTAGCAAATCCTGCCTTTCCTCTCTGCAATTTTCTTGTGATCCTCATCATCTACTAGAGCAATAACATTTAAGCAAAGTCTATGGCTATTCGTTTGCCTGGTATTCTGCATGCTAAGCAGATTCTCCGCAGATCAAATCTACTTCCAAATCAGTCAGCATCCTTAGATGTTCCGAAAGGCTGCATTGCAGTTTATGTTGGAGAGAGTGAAAAGAAGAGATTCATAATCCCGATGTCGTTCTTGAATCAGCCTTCTTTTCAAGAGTTACTCTGTATGGCAGAGGAAGAATATGGGTTTCATCATCCGATGGGGGGTCTAACAATTCCCTGCACGGAAGACGAATTCAACGAACGTACTTCTCACCTAGGTGGACTTTAAATGGCAATAAAAAACTTAGAGGCTTCAGTTTTGTTCTTTCATGTACCTATTTTTCCCTTCTTACAGAAGATGAGATTAAATTTTGTACCCAAAAGTAGAGAGATAGTAAACAGAAATTGTCAATGTTTATCCCACATTTTGAATCAGTAGTAAAGCTTAGAGTATAGTATTCAATCAACATTGCTTTGAGCAGACAGATGTTTATATTTGCTCTCACTTTTTAGTGAGTTTTACCATTTAAAGAACATTATTCAATCAATATTTCTTCACTTTATATGCAAAAACAGCTTGAACCCATTTTTCATTTCCCTCAACTCTGCGCAGCAAGCTATAATTCAGATCGCAAGTTGCTACAAATGTGCAGATTTATCACATCCTGAACAATTCAAATAACTTTGAGGATTGAATATACAGTAACTTGAGCATATGCAGGGCCTCGAGCTCGAGAACAAAGACATGTCAGTTTGTAACTGCTTTATATGTATGAAAGAGCAGAGAGCCATGGCAGAGTTCTTGTACAAGGCATTGCCATGGTTGCTGAAATTTTTCGTTTTTGGTTACAATAAATTTAGGAAATGGAATAGTGATCCCATCTTCAAAATCAGTGCATATCATAAACCAATTATTAAGACTTATAGATTTATTAAATTTTCACTTGCAAATTTTTAAGAATTTATAGATAGACTGCAAACTCAAAACTATAAGAATTTAAATATGAATATTTTATACTCAAAATTTAAATTTTAACTATTTGTATCAATCCTTTCGATGAATTGATTTTTTTTTTTTTTTTGGTTTGCCACATCATTTGAAGTCACAGTATATATCAGAAATATCCACCTTATGTATAATCTTATCTTCTTCTACATAGCTTTGAAACTATATTACTCTTCTTCGGCTTAGGGTACTAGGGTTATCACATCCATTTATTTCTTTGTTGCTTGCATGTTAAATCAAAAATTATTTTCTACATCCAGTTGTGCAGCTTTTCCAGTTCTTCTCTATTTCTGCTTTTCTTATCCAATCAGTCAAATCCCCTACTGCTTCCAGCATTTTGCTTGTGTATATTTCCTTCATGTCCGAAGCATGTTCTAGCCAAGCTCAAAGAACTTCATCCTTCTAAATCTTGGGCGCCCAACTGTCCATCTGATCTCCAATCTTTAGCCTGTTTTCTACTTATTTTTTCTTTCTTAAGTTGTAGACCAGGCCGACATAGTTTGTAATAGGAGACAAGATAATTATTCAGCACCTAATCTGTTGCAAATGGTTGGATGGCTGAACCATATCTAAACCTCTTGATCTAAATCCGAGGCATTCCTGATGTTTTTCTCTTGCAGCCTCGAGGTAACCAAGGAGAATGCTTGTGGTAATCTAGGATCCTGACCCCATTGTCCACTAAAGTTTAAGCTCAAGATTAAAGAGTCCTTGGCTAGCAGCCTCAGCCCCTCAAGCATGTCGATCCGTTACTACATCCATATCCAACCGCTCTTTCCCAATCTTTTGCTGGCCCCTGGTTGGTTTTCTTTCAAAATTGTAGGGCACATTGTTTGTCAAACAGACCACAGTATGATTTCAGCCCTTAATCTGATAGAAAAGCTTGAAGACACGACCATGTGAGACCTCTCAAGCTATGTCTTAAGGAAGCCAGAGCTTTAATGCCACTCATTTCCATATTCTAGAGGATTTTTATTCATCATTCTTCTAAATATAGCAACCTATATTGATCACAAATCACAGCCAACTCAAGTCTTCACATCACAGCCTCTCAAAAGCCTGCTACAGAAGACATTATCAACAAAAAGATATGGTAATTCGTCTGCCTGGTGTCGTTGCTGCTAAGCAAATTCTCCGCCGCTCCACTCTGACTTCAAATAAAAGAGATTCAGCATCTTTAGATGTACCTAAAGGCTTCTTTGCAGTTTATGTTGGAGAATCTGAAAAGAAGAGATTTGTTATTCACTTTCATTCCTGAACCAACCTTGGTTCCAAGATTTGCTAAGCATAGCTAAAGAAGAGTTTGGTTTTAATCATCCAATGGGTGGTTTGACAATTCCTTGTCTTGAAGATATGTTCATTGACATAACTTCTCGCTTGATTTTTGTCTGTCCCAACATCCAAAGCAATCTCATTTTCACATGTCACATGCCATCACAGGAAACCTAACCTTAAAAACCAAACCAACTGCTTCAAATCAACCTTGACAGGGACAAAGCAAACAGCTTCGGAGGGTGATTATTTTCATGTTAGCACAAAAGCTGGGAAGGAAGTGCTGCATCTTTAATGTGACAGTTCTTCTGATTGCGCTTGCAAGGATTGTGTAGTATAAACTGCGAGCTAGGCAGCTAGCTGTTCGAGTGAGAACCCATACCTTGAATACTTGTGACAAAACTGCAAATGGGAATTCAGAAAACTCTCTTAGTTGCATGGCATTATTGGCATGGCTTTGCAGGCTGAAATGAATGTGCATCACTGCATCCACTTTAAAGTTTGAACTCTGAGAATTTTTTTTTTATTTTTTATGTTGTATGGGGGGGAGATGGAGAAGGTGCTTAAGCCTCAAGGGCATACCTTTCACGGTCACGGTCGATCTTTCTTGATAAATGCAACATTTCTAATTTTAACGGTAAAAGGAACCGGTATAGATCTAGTGTTAAATACATAATCAAACCAGCGAATCATAGGGCCCAATACATTGATAATAAGGTCCTTCTGGCCATTCAATAGTGCACAAGTACCCCCCATCACATGACATGTCGCTCTGTTATTGGTTATTAGCATAACAACTGTAGAAACCTCTCTTACACAATCATTTCCTCGAACCCTAATGCCCTGTGCAAACCAAGCCCTGTGATTCAGGGGAAGGAAAAACCCTAAAATTTTCTTCGATTGAGCCTTGGTTACTTACAAGGTTGACCCTAATTTTCTTACATGATATGATAAATAGTTCATCGTCGAAAAAGCACTGCCCAGATCAGCCGGAGATTATTGGGATCCCATCCAAATCAAGCTCACCAAAATGGGCAAATCGGAAGACAGTGAAAAGAAGGTAACTTTGAAAACCTCAAGTCAGATTTGGACCATTACCCATTTCTCAAATCACCAAAATAACATCATCCAAGAAGCCAAAAAAGGGTCTTTGGTCATTCCAAAGCAGTTTCTTTAGCACTCTGTTTTCAAATTGCTATGTTTCAGTTATTTGGGTAGTGTTTAATTGAATTTTGGAGCTACAATTTATCATCATTTCAAATTTGGTGTTTTAGTTTTATCCATTATTTCAGTAATCAAAATGGTGTTGCCTAGTAAACAAAATTTGTTTTTCAACCTGAATGCACTGTAAAACTATATTTTGAAGTCATATTATTATAGCGGTAAAAGCAGAGCTTTTGAGGAGTATTTTGTTGCGTTAGTTTTTATGATTCTTTTGCAGAAGAAGCTCAAAGATGTTGAAATAAGTGTTCCTATTGTATATGGTAACGCTGCATTTTGGCTTGGTAAAAAGGCAAGCGAGTGAGTATTTGCTAAACACTTAAAACTATGGGAACTTATTTTGCTTCTTTGGTTTGTTATTTACACGTTTCAATAAATGCTTGGTTTGTGTTTTTGAATGCTTAAGTCAGGTATCAATCTCATAAATGGACTGTATATGTTCGCGGGGCAACAAATGAAGATCTCAGTGTGGTGGTAAAGCGGGTTGCTTTTCAGTTGCATTCGAGTTTCAATAACCCTACAAGAGTTGTGGAGTCAGCTCCATTTGAGTTATCGGAATCAGGGTGGGGTGAATTTGAGATCGCCATTACGCTTTACTTCCACAGCGATGTTTGTGAGAAGCCCTTGAACCTGTGAGTTGCTTTGCAATTAATAAGGTCATTGTTCAATCATGAAATTGTTAAAAATGCGTAGAAGAAGAATAATACGATTGTGTTGCATTAGAAATGAATTTTTTATGTTTTAAATAAGGATAACCTTCAACATCTCTAAAACATGATTCTTTCTACCTCTGTTTCATTTTAGCATGAAAGGATTACTCTCTACCTTCAACGTGCAGTTGCTAAATCAAATATAAATAAAAGAATTTCATTGTACCAGATATAAACATGAGATAAATGAATTACCTGTTGTTTTCTCTTTTTGTTTTCATTGTCAGTTTCTTTAACATTTTGATTGGTATCAATCTGAAACATTGGCATATTCAGCAGATAGAATGTTCTGACTTTGAGCAATCAAATGTTGGATTTGCTGTTTTTTATCTTCTCAAACTGAAGATATTTAGTGATTACTGGAATCTTCTAACAAGATTCATTTTCTAAACTGACACACATCTTATGATTAAAATCAGATATCACTTTCTGTATTGGTGGAAACCAAAACTCTAAGCAAAGCGTCAAGGTCATATACTGATGCTAAAATTTGTTCTCAGATATCACCACTTGAAGTTATACCCAGAAGATGAATCTATTCCTATGTCGACTAAGAAACCTGTTGTTGTGGAATTCTACGATGAGATCGTGTTCACAGAACCTTCAGAGAGTTTCTTAGCTCGTGTGCAGAATCATCCAGCAGTAACCTTCCCCAGATTACCAGCTGGGTTTACTTTACCTCCGCCAGGTATATACCTAAACTTTATTCTTCGTAATTTTTTCTCTTCTGTTATCATGTTTTTGGTTTATTAGCATACTTCTAATTAAATTGCTTGCAGTACCAATTGAAGATGAAAGTAGAAGGAAGAGAGGTGACACTAAGGACCATCCCCTAAACCAGTGGTTCTTGAATTTCTCAGAAGCAGATGAGCTATTACAACTTGCTGCTGCTCGTCAGCAGGTAAGCAAGAATGTCGTGCTTCGCATCACATAACTAACTGTACAATTATTCACGGCATTACTTTTGGTTTCTTGGCACTCTCCCTAATTATAGTAGAGAAAGTTGTTTGTAATTTGGAAAAGATGACAGTCCCTTTAGCTTTGGTTAGATCTCATTGTCATATTTGGGCATTAGGAAGAATGAGTCAAGGATGGAAAATTTTAAGACTATGAGAGATATAGTAATTAAATTGAAACTGCATCGAGGAGTACATTGGGATCAATTGAGGCATTAAATTGAAACTGCTAAACAGGATTCATTTTTTATACAGAACAGTTGGGTTACCTGGTTTTGCTGATGGTGCCAATACCATAAAGTGTACTAAACATATTTCTTCCATCACTTGCCTTTAATCATATTGACTTCTTTTCTCTAAATTCAACTGAATTGTCTGTCATTAACATATTGTACTTCAAAAAGGCTTTATTTTTTTGCTGTACAAAATTTATATGGGGTGAGGGCTTTGGCTAAACCCAAGGGTTTCAAGCCCAGCATTATGCACTTTATAGGATGAGTTTCATATTTGTGGAATGTGAATCATTAAACATCCTTGCTTTTTCAGCATCCACAGTCCAAGTTTGTTTTTTCTTAAACCTGTTTGCCAGCATCTTTGTCGAAATGATGTGTTTTATGTTTACATGGAGATGTAAACAGATGCAAATATTTTGACATTTTAATTATATTTGTAGGTACAAGCTCATATAGCCAAGCTCAGAAGACAGATTAGCGTGATTGACGGGCAGAATCAACAGTTCAAATCTTCCTCTGACCAGTGAATTATATTGGTCTGGGAAATTTTGAGATTTTCACTTCCAGTTCAAATTTGTTTTGCAGGAAAGGCACATGATGGCATAGTAATGTAACTGTATTTTCTGGACTTTGCAGAGTTTTGTCACTTCAATTTTTGTTCTGTGTTTTCTTATTTTTCATGGCTTTTGAGCTCTGTACTAATAAACGAAATGCAAAAAAGAATACCATGTGGCCATGTTTTCTTTCTTTGAGAGAAGATAAATTTTTTAATTTAAAAACACCAGTTTCTACCAATTAAGTGCTCTTGTAAGCTCTTCAGATGTATAAGCATATGCCGCCTGAAAGTAAAAATACAGGAAACCAGAACTAGTGTGGAATATGATTTTAGATTTTTTACAGTTTCTGATACCAGGATGACTCCTGTCCTTGATCTAATCTATGCCAAAAAGACTGAAGTTTAAAATGGCAACAGAATTTGTTTGAGTGAGAAACTGAGGACCATGGCTAAAGATTAAAATCATGCCATTTGGATCTAGGTCAAGTAAGAATCATTCAAACCATCATCTTTATCTTTTAATAGCTAAAAAGAGAAAGCAGTCATCTCCCTTTTATTAACTGCTGGGATTTCTGTCTTAATTGCGCCAGGTGAAGACCAGAGTATGCATGGCTGATGAGTCTTTATGGTTCTCCTGTATCTGATTGGTTACTTTCGTCTGAATGTTTTGCCCTGAACCTGGTTATCTTTGACATGGTTGAATCTTGCAGCCTAATTTGTATTATTATGGATTTTCCCGGACTGCATGACCTCTCAGCATTGGGGTGTCCCTTCAATGAATTACTCAAGAAAGCTGAGGGCCCTTTCCCAGGTACTTAAATCAGTCCTTGTGATGCTCTTAGCGTAGGTTGTAAACGGAAATGGGGTCTCCAAACCCTGGCATCTAGATGGGTCCTGTCTGTGCTGTCAATGTCATTTCAATATAATCCCATTGTCATCATCATCTTAGTTTTGCAAAATACCAAAGTACAGTCCAAACACAGCAATCTGCAGAGACCTTCCTTATCCAGGCTTCTCATACGCTAGGATCTAATCTAAATATATTTACTAATGTTTGTTCCATTGGTCCTTTCAGCTGTTAATTATCATAATGTCCTTTATTATACCCCTACATGAATTGATTATTATCTCTCTCTTCATCTTTTATGAATTTTGTTTAGATGATTTGCCATAAAACATACATGAGCACAGCAATATTCACTTCTGGATTCAAGTTTAAGCACCAAAGATTAATAGATTAATATGGAAAATGGTCACTTAATTTGTTTGGTAACCAAGAAAAGAAAGGAAAATTTTCTCACTTAAAGTATCTAGTTTAACTAGCAAGAACAATCATAAGTCTTAACTAAAGTGTTTGTAATATAGGTAAAAATTTCTCAATTGAAGTATCTAGTTTAACTAGCGGGAACCATCATAAGTCTTAACTGAAGTGCTTGTAATACTGGTACGGATGTATATAATGGCATACAATGATGTTATTGTTAAGTACTAGTAAGATATCAGTTTATCAGTTCAAGTAGTAAAAGCAGCTGGTAGGCCAATGGGATTGACACAAGTGGTTAAGCTTCAAATGTTGAGTGCGCATTTGGATTCGAATTTTCACCAGTCTTTCATCGTCATTGATAGGTGATTTGTTAAATCCAAAAAATCCACATGTCAAAATTCAATAAATCTGTAAATTAGTAGAGTTGGCCATTTGTCTTAACCTTGAAGATGAGTTAACTTTTCTTATTTTAAATATTTTGTATAGAAAAAAAAAACTCCCGGTGGAAAAGACAAAACATGACTTGGGGAACTGCTGCTTTTACAATTTTGAGAGACTGATAAATGATTCCAAGAGGGCAGTTTACAGTTTTGAGTGAGGGTTGGGTAAAACTCTGGTTTGCGGTTTGAAGTAGTTGTAGAATGATCTCACTGGACCTTACTATGTTGTCTTTACGGGAGAGCTTGGGGACAAGAGTAACATGGCCTTCATGTGCTGAACAAAAGGCGGTCTTTTTCAACTATAAAAGAAAAATCTTGCCTCAGCCTCTCCTGGTTCAACAGGGCACTGTATTTCGGTGAACAATGGTGACCCTTACTCGTCTCCTGTTTTTTTCGTCCATTTCTTCTCTCACACCCAATCTCATTCATTGAACATTGCAAGAGTGTCTTTCATGGATGGTGACTCATGGAGTAATTTTCTTGCTGCTTTTTTTCCTTGATTTTAGCCGTGAATCATGCTAATCTCTGACCTTGTCAACAGAAAACAACTTCAATCACTTTCCGGATCTCAAAGAACAATGCCATTCGTACTAAAATTTGATTTGGTCTTTCCTTTAAGACCTATAAACCAATGTACTTCTATGTTTGTGCTTGGGACTTGTGGAATTATTTGTAACATCCCAAAATCTCGCGTTATATATGTTAATATGTGTAGGGATATCAACATATATCTGTAAAATATTTTTTATGAGATATAATTGTGAGATCTTCAAATCAAGATGTGTATCTCTGTAGATAATATCGAAACAATCACCAATTGAAACATCAGAAAGAAATACTAATTTCGAAAATTAAGAATCATCTCTAAAATCCATTACTTAACTGTACTCGCAAGTTGAGTACGGTCTCATGTTATTATGATCTGTTTTGTCATGAACACTTTTAAGGGTCTAGCACGAAAAAAAAAATCAAGAAGAGAAGACAGATGATGAATTGCAGGAGATGGCCGTATCAGACATTAAATCTTAGCCTTTTGGGATCACTTTATCTGAGCCTTAGAACATGGAGCTTGGAGATATTACTTTTTTGAAATGGAATCAGGCTAGGAAAATATCAGTGGTACACATTTGAAGTAAAGCAACTAGCAAATATTTTCCTATTTGGTGGTGGAGATTCGAGATTTTAGCAGTACCACATGCAAACCCATCTACCCTTGAGACATTCTTTCCAACAGCCGACACTGGTCTAATGTTTTAATCAGATTCTAACAGAAAAACCCATAATTTCTTCTCTTGAAGTTTGAGAAGCAGTAACAATGGTGAGACCATTACAGCAGGAGGTGCAAATACACAGTTTGGTCCTGCTGAGGGTAGTCATGGTCAAGACTCAAGGATATTTCTACATTTTCAAATCCCTTTTTGGCTTAAGCAATTTAAGGCAGTAATAAATAATGCCAGAAGGGGCAGCTGCAAGAGATCAGAGGGGTTTTCTATGCCCTAGCCTTGCTTAATTTACATTTTCTGATGAAAATATGACTAACTGAACTCAGTACTGAGTCTACTGACCATGCAAAAAAACAATGCAACTATGGTCAAAACCTGCAAATCTAGCAGTAAAAACCACATGGGTTTCTGCAAAACTTTTGGACACTGCTGTTATGCTTTGAAGAAGTGTTGTTGTCTTTTTTTATTCTGCCTCCCAGACCACAGAATCACAAGCCAAAACAACCACAAAAATCCAAACCAACAAAACTGCTGTACTCTCCAGTACACTTATTATCTCGGTCCGTGATTTCAGGTAGAGAATAAAGACAGAGAGATGATACAGCTTAGTGATTAATTAAAGAGAATAAGACAGGTTATAGATTAGGTAACCTCGTTTCAACAGCTCTTTTTCCATTAATTTTAAAATATGAAAATGGAAACAGCAATGGAGAATAGTTAAACCAATTCACTGTAATTTCACCTAGAATCTGACCCAAAGAGAATCTAGTCTTTGAACAGTTGACTCTTCAAATATTGAATATACTCTTAAGCTTATATACTCTTAAGCTTATCCTACGATCACTCTCAAGGTAGAGCAACAGAACTACCTGATGAAACTATTACCAACGTTTTTGCCCTCACAGCCATTTTGACTGCATGAAGATATACAAGGGAGCAGAAGTACAGATCTGCATCACAATGACAAGGAAAATTGCTACTGCTATGAGCTATCCACAATCTAAAGTGCAAAGACAGGAGAAAAAAGAAGAAAAATAATTGGAGATCACAACATTAGAGCTTAATCAAAATCCCACTTTCATAACTAACTTGCGAAATCTCAATAATATCTCACTGCACAGATCGAATTTTAAAATTACAAATATTCTAAATTACACTTTCACAAATGCTGCGAAAAGTCTTGAGAGAGAGAAAGAGAGAGGGGGTCCGTATTTTCATTAGGAGGGCCAACATAGACTAGAAATTCAGATGGGGTTTCGTTCCCACCGTGCCCTTGCACATATGACACATACCCCAAAACACCCGTGGTGTGTCCTTCGGGTTTGCCCCCACACTCCCACATGACTCCTATGGCCCTCTCTATACCTTTCTCTCTTCATAAATAAATACCCCTCCATTTCCCCTCTCAATCCTCCCATGCCATACCCTCTCACTTCTACTACTACTTCATTCTCTTATCTCTCCCCAGCCCTCCTTGTTTCCCTTTGCAAAAACAAACTATTTTTTTCACCATCAACAACAATGGCAATTAGAAAATCATCATCCAAACTGCCCCAAACCGCTGTTCTCAAGCAAATTCTCAAGAGATGTTCCAGCTTAGGCAAGAAACATGGCTACGACGACGATGGTCTCCCTCTTGACGTACCCAAAGGTCACTTCGCCGTTTATGTTGGCAAAAACAGAAGCAGATACATTGTCCCAATCTCATTCTTGTCTCACCCTGAATTCCAATGTTTGCTTCGACAAGCTGAGGAAGAGTTCGGGTTCGACCACGATATGGGCCTTACAATCCCATGTGAAGAAGTCGTTTTTCGCTCTCTCACGTCTATGCTTAAATGAAAACAAAAGGAAAACAAAGAGTTCTGAACTCAAGGGGTCTGCCTTGGAGAAGATGGCCAAGAGAAGTAGCAGCATTGTAGAGCTGGCTGGCTTCTCTTTTTTCAACATCATTCTTCATCGTGATTCTTGATCCTTCTTTCTTTTTTGGTTTTTGCTACTATTTTGAACCCACTAACCCGGGTTTTTTATGCTTAATCAGCCATTAATTAGTGACTCTAACTTAGACCCAAGAATTATAATGTTTTCCGGGTTCGATCATTTGTATAAAGTTTGTTTCCTCACAGATTGTGGATTGTTATACAACTGTGAAAGAAGTTGAATGTTAAGGAAAGCCTACCTATTTAACTTCACAAACCCCATTTCTCTCTTATGAAATGAATATCAAGAACCTTACTAGCTAGCTTATTAGCTAGGAAAATCAGAAACTGGACCCTCATTTTCCTTAGTCAAATCAAGTGCAGGACATTTAAGGAAAACAATAGAATGTGCATCCACAGCAATATGGCTTGTCGGAGAATGTGGGGTACGTAAGCAAGTACGGATCACAACGTCCTTTTGCACAAATTTTGAAAGCAATGTCATTATTGCTAAGACTGTAAAAATTAGAAGATCAAAATTAGGGAAGAAGTGTTTTGAATCAAATATGATTACACCGACAAACTATAAGCAACAAAAGAAGAGCTGTTACTCTGCATGTTGTATTACTAATTGCCTATTTGATATATAATAAAATAAGCAGAGCATAGTTAATTTTGAACGTTGAGTTAAATGAATATATTTTTATTTTTAAAATATAAAAATTTTATAAATTTAAAATTTAACGTTTATAATTTTTTAGATCAAAAAATTTCGTAGTAAAAAAATTATTTTAATTTGAATGTGAATTTAACAAAATTGATTCATGCAACTTTAATGGGTATGATTTCTTTCATTGAATTAAACAAGATTTAGCAAAAGTGAATTTTTTTAATCAAGAATTTTTTTTTTTTCTAATAAATTCCTTCAAAAACAAATCAAGACTACTAATCAAGCAAAACATTTTTTCTAGGAAAGGCTTCATATGATAATAATGTACGTTCACAACTACATTGAATTTATATTAACTCTACTTTAAATGTCATATCGATAATGGAATGTTACTAAACTCCACAAACTCTAACTGGGGACCATGATCATACCATTGAGCAATTTATTTATGTGATCCTAATGCTAACTGCTTTTCCATACATGGACCAGTTAGGAAGCAAAGGCTGCCTCTACTTAGCTGGTCCTCTCTTTTCTTTTAATGCATCCTTTGCCTCTTTTCTTTGGAGCCACAAAACCCCATTGACATTTATCAAAGCTCTTCAATATTCATAACTGCTTCTGCAACTTCCTCAGCCATAAGAATATTTCTCTTCTTCTAAAACAAAAGCCATTTGAGAATTTCCTCAGAAAAATATCTTTCAACCCACCATAATTGCTTGGGTGTTGTTTCATGTCCTGCCCATGCATGTTCCTCTCCCTCTCTCTCAAGGGCCTTACTTGTCCTGATTCAAAATATATAAATAAATAAATAAATAATTAAGGAATCTATCAAAGTATTATTCTTGTTTCAGATATATGGAAATTTATAGTTACAATTTAGAGAGAAAAACACCCACCCTTGACTCACTCCATTCACTTTTGTAAGAATGAAGGTTGGATTTAAGCTATATAAAATGGAATAACATATGGAAACTTGAATAATGACCTATCAATTCGATTATATAATTCATGTTTATATCATCTAAAATCATATTTGCATCATGTAAAATATAAAAATTTCATATTAAAATTTATATATATTAAAACCTCAAATATATTTTTTTAATTTTTATAATATTCATGTATATTTTTTTATTAACTTATAGCTTATATCATTTTTATTCTTTTATTTATATTATTCTCATTTTCGTATCATTATATTTTAAAGTCAAGCTGAATTGGAATTTATTATAATTTTTATATATAAAAGAAAAAAAAGAAAGCCAGGCATCTGGCTCAGGCACCTGTATAATTAGTTTGTTAAAGACTACAAACCTGTGGAATATTAGATGTGCAGAGTACTTGCCTAAGTTGACCCCAACACAGAATTACAGTACACAAACAAAGAAAGCTATTGTCTCTCTTCATGCGTTCCTTCCCTTTAAATTGGTCCCCATGTACCATACAATAGATGAAACGTCTTCATTTTGTAATGACCTAACACAAAAAAAAAAAAAAAAAAAAAAACAGTACTGCTTCTCAAATTCCACTTTCAAACGCTTCATTGATTTGAATTTTTTGGTATTGGTTCAGCTTATACGTGTAAAAAGGATCACTACTACTATATATTATGTAATAATCAGTGAATTTTATTAAAAAAATTACATGGAAAAAAAATTGTTTCTTGAATTAATGAATTTTAGTTTTTAAAAAAAAATTCAATTAAAAAAAGAAAAAGAAGGTCATGTCTTTCACATCAATTAAGAAATGAGTTGGAAAATTTAAAGTGCAGAGAGAAACAAAGTCTCCAGTTGGCTGCATGTTTCTTCTGCAGTTTGTCTCCAATGTCCCACCCCACGTTCTACGTAAATTCATCGAAGGAGCCTTTGTCAGTTCAATGTCACCCTCTCATTGAATTCTCTTACCCATCTCCGAAATCAGAAAAATTCCCCCAACCAGCCCAGCATATTATCTCAGGTGCCAAACTAGCCTTACTTTATACAACACTAGCTTATTTACATATGTTGTTATCTGAAACAATAATGATAAATTGTTGATGTCTTTCGTGTCACGTGCTATCGAAATCTTTGTAAGAAAAAGAAAGATCAAAGGGACGCAGGGTTTTTCCCTGCATTTACACTCCGATATTTAAGTCAGATATAAAATTTGACAGAGTTTCTGTAGAAGAAATAAATATTTAGATTAATGAGTCGTACCTGACTCCTATTTATAAGAAATTTTTTTATTCTTTTATTACGATTTTGTCTTTTTACTTTAATATTCCGTTTCTGGATGAAAATGTCTCAATACATTTAATGTAACTCTTATCTGTTTAATTATCTCATGCATAAACTCATATACAGATATACTACGTGACACATTATGATTGATCAAAATAACATCGATATTATTATCTACAACAACATAGCTCAACGAATTCTATCCAACTCCAACATTACACATGCTGATAGTTGGCGAATTGTCTAAAGCTGACATTACATTGAGCTGCAGGTTATTTTCATGAAAACCAAGTACCAATGACCAAAATGCTTAACAAAATAAGGGGTATTGAAGAGAGTGATATTGACACTGAAGGCAGTTCGGCAATCAAATTTAGTGAAATTAATGATTAAATACCTCTACAAGCTCAGGTTTTTTCTTGTCTCATCAATATTGCATGTCACTTTCAAGCATGCATCAACAGTAAAAGGGGAAGACATGAATGATAAGTTGATTTGTCTTGCACAAATATATACATTTCTGGGACACAATTTGATAAACATTGTTCTTAACTAGACAGCTAGAGAACTAGCCTCACAGCTGAACAGTTATTTTGAAGAAACTAATTAAAAAGCAGTGAATGAATACCTTACCTATTCAAATGAAGTCGCCACCCTGACATTTTTAAACAATAAAAAAATTACAGGTGACGGGTTTTGAATATCAAATTTATTGAAATTTATTTCTTAAATGAACCACATAGATCATCTTGACTGAATCCGTACTGTAAATCCTACTTTAACTATGCTTTCCAAGTGGCTTAAATTTTTACATTCACCCTCCTACATTATTAACCTTAATTTCATTGGAGATGCCTAGATGTGGGTGGGACATCTCGTTATTATTGCATTTATATAGCCCTTTAATTTGCCACCACAGCAGATGGTTTGAACTTAGAATAAAATTTAAATTCGTTTTACGTTTTGAAATTAATTTTATTTCAAATGTAAAGTAGATTCAGATAAAATTTTTTTAACAAGATGATTTCAAGATTTGAATTTTATCCAAATGTTTGAAAAAAATTCACTTCGATTTTTTCTAATCAACCATTGATAAATCAAATTCAAACTTCAGATTGATCTAATTTTAGCTACAATAAATTCTTAAACTTCCTTATTAATTACGTACGAATAATATAATTTTGAAACATTTTTTTCAAAGTTTATATCATATCAAGATTAATTTTGTAAACATAATTATCCGATTATATTCAATAAAAAAGATGGTTACAATGTCCCTTTTTATGCATTAAAAAGTTATTAATATCCCATGTAGCAGATAGTTTAATGCTTTTTGATTTCGCTTTTGGGCTTGTTCGGATACAACTGTTCATGCGTTGCGGTACGAATAGGACCTTTTGGCCATATAAAATAAAAAATTTTATATGATCAAATTATTTTTATATTTGTATTTTATAATTATTTTTATTATTTTATCAAAAAATATATATTTTTAATAATTATTTTTTTTTTTCAATTTTACCATTCATCTAAACGTCATTGTTTTTTTATTTTTTTATTATTATTTGTTGTAAGGGGAACCACTGGTTAGGAGTGCGTTTGTGGGGAAGACATGTCGGGGCTCAAAGAAATATTTCAAGAGATACTATGAGCATGCATTGTCGGGACGATTGTGGGGTTTACCTAACATTGATAGATGATCTCATTTTCAATGTGGATAGAAAGAAAAGATTATTGTTTTATACATAAAATTTTTAAATTTTAAAAATAAAATTAAAATGATAACTTAATTTAAAAAATTTACAAAAATGAAATCTAAAAATTCATGCAATTTTAATTATCTCCTTAAATCCACATTCTATTTATTATTTGCATTTGTGAACATAAATAAATAGAATGTATAAAGTTGGAATTTTATCCAACTATAACAACTAACAAGTTCAATTTTCTTGTGAATAAAATATACCTTTTGAAGATTGGCATATGTATAAATATATTATTTTTATTGAATAATAATGCTATTTTGTGATTTTTTTACTATTCAACTAATCACAATAATAGATGATTACTTTATGAAAGAGTATGAAAGCCAAATTACCTTATGAAATAGTATTCATACCTTCAAATTTGTAATATGTTTTAGCATTTTCTATTATTATTACATAATGTGGGGAAACTCATGATGATAAACTAAGCCCTAAGCATGGACTTTATATTTATCGATAAATAAGATAATTTATATATCTTTATTATATCTATTTTATATCAAACCTATTTAAAATATAAAAGTTATTTACCGCATTTTAAGTCAATATGTTAAATACAAAGTAATTAATTTTATTTTTAAAAATTTATATATAATTTTTATCATTTTTATAAGTCTAACCACTAATTAAATTTATCAAATGTACTTATTGGCTTAATGCATTAAAAAATTGTTTCTAATTTTAAATTTTAATGTGGAAGAAAAATAAATCCTACAAATTGGGGGTGGGGGGGCACCACTTTTACCAAAATTGTCCCAAAATTAAAACAAAGGACCCCTCAAAGAGTGAACCATGGAGGGTGGGACAAATTTCTCTTATTGAAATAACTTTTATGTACGAATCTGTACTGGATGGTGCCTGCCATTCTTTTGTACAAAACTGGCTTTTCAATCAGGGCATTTGATAAAACCACCTCTCTCTTCACCTAAGAAACACTAAACTTGAACATCTGCTTAATCTAAGTGGGCTGTTATACACTAATTCTCCACTGCGGGTGTTTTCAGCATTTCTTACGCTGCGGATGAGAAACACGTGATTTTTATCCCCACATATCGTTAACCAGTGGTAAGTAGGAAATTTGATGTATGGTCACTACGTCTGTATACATGGACCAATCATGACGTGGGTATCATGCATGCATGACATTACCATGCACGCAATCATCATTAAGGTTAAGCTCCTGCTTATTATATTGCTCGAAATCTTTAGGTTAATTACCTTCTAAAATTTCAATTGTACAAACACTTTTCATTAAGAGCTTTGAACCACTAAATAAAAATCTTATACATAAATTAAAATTAATGAATGATAATATATGAATTTACCTTATTTTACATTGTCCATAACGCTAACTATATATAATTAGTGGGTGATTTACATTTTAATAAAATAAATTAATAATGTAATCATAATATGAAATATACAAAAGAATCTAATTAAAGATTTACATTTATACTTATCCAAGTTGAATCTTATCCAACCAAAATAAATCTTTAAAAAATGGAATTAATTTGTTAAAAGAGTTTATGGTGAGAGCCTGAGAGGCATGTAACGCATAATAAAAAAAAATCAAAATAAATTTGGTTTGAGTCGATCATAAAATTTCGAAAGTTACTTTGGTTTCTTTGAAAGTCTTTCAAAGTATAAATTCTTAAGACATAATTTAATAAGGTTGTATTTAATACAATAGAATAAATGAAATTGCTACATGTAGTTTACTCTGCAAGCATTGTTTGTTAGGATAACACATGTTCTATCTCATTTATTTTTTATTCTTTTAATATTTTTAAAGGACATAGTCATCATTCTAATCTTCTTTGTGAAGTTAAAAAAACTCTACTAACATTATATTGAATATTAATTCTTTGTTTAATATATCTTAAAATAAATATTTTACATCTTATAATTTGGATTAATATCGTATACACAAACAATGAAATTTTTACTTACAAACGAGGTTAGGATATGACATATATTTTATTTTATTTATTTTTATATTTTTTTATATATATTTTAAGGACATATGTTATCATTCTAATATCACTTGCGAAATTAAAAAATTCTACGAACGATATATAGGATAATGATTCTATTAATTTATTTGTGGAATCCAAAAATGTTATATTAAGAATTTATCTAATTTAATTAGTAACCACGTTTAATTTAAAAAAATATCAATATTTTCTAAAAGATTTTTTTTCCTAAAATCCTATTTCTGTGAAAGTTTGAAGTAGGGTGCAACATTATCCCATTCCCATCAAAACTTAGCTGGTAATTGGCCCCATCGCCCAATCCCAGGTCATCTCTGAACCCAGCATTACCAACCAATTACTGAAAATTCAGTGAGTAGACAGATTCAGTTCCATCGTCACCAGGATTGGATCCCATACCTGTCAGCACCCCATTGGCTCAAACAGTGTCTCGAGGTCTCCCTTTAGCAGCATCTAAACCAATTATCCATAGGCATAGCAAATTATCTCAATCTATACCCATTTAAGCTATATTATTAACATAGTTTCTCTAAATTGCCTCTACTTTTAAGGTGTACCGTATAGAAGAACACAATGTACGGTCTAACCAACCAAACCATAGAAGAATGATAGTAAATCTTTGAGCTAGAAAGGTCGTTTCAATTATTCTCCTCTTAAGAGAAATTTGTTTCATTTTTAATCTCTTCATATTTGAAAAAAACTAATCACACTTCGAACGATTTTAATAACACACCTTAATTTGTATGTACTTTGAGATTAATCATTCTTCGAACAATTTTAAATGTGCACCTTTTTATATCAGTTTAGTGCATTTAAAGAAATTAACTCTTTTGAGTATTGATCTCAAAATTTAAACTTTAAACATAATCTATAAAACGAAACTCGTAATCCAACTCTTGAGGTTTTCAGAATGCTACTTGTAGCTTTAAATCCAATAAGCATATTAGAATTTCAATATAAATATATGGATAAATTCATCTTTATTTCTAATACAAAGATATTTACCCATCGATGAAGTTACCATAAGAAAGTCAAAATTAGGTTGATTAGGTTTGTTAATTTGCTTCAGCTTTCAATTATATTTTTCCAAACAAATATATCAGTTAACTTAATTATTTATTGTTCTAATTATTACATATAATTTTTGAATTGATACTTATAATCAAAATATCTTCTTTATATTAGCACAATTTATTTTCAATGCCGAGAAATGATTGCCTCTTTGAGAGACCGAATCCTGACTTGATAAAAATCCATTATTATTTAACTAATTTATGGTTTAAGGATACAAATTAGAAAATAATTTTACTAAAAATATCGTGGTTATGTTGAAAAAGCTTGAATATAATTATTTGATTGGGGATTAGTACAATTTAGATGAAAAAAAAAAAAGCTGGGCTTAGGAGCCCAAGTCATGCCCTAAAATGGGCTCCTAAGATTTGCCCAAGTAATTGAATTTTTTTTTTATTTGATACATTTTACAGGGCAATCTAATTTTTAAACTTTAATTAAAAAAAATAACAATTGTTAGGTAAAATTTTAAATTAAATCAAATTGAAAAAGAGCCTTATTTTGGAATTGACAATTATATTTTTAACTTTAAAAGTAAAATTAAGAGAATATAGTTTTTAATTAATTTTTTATTATTAATATATACGAAAGACTATGTGTTATCGTATTAATTTAGTCAATAAAATTTAAAATTTAATTGAGAGACTAAGAAAATTCTTGTTAGGTATACATTTAATTGAGACACAAAGAAACAAATCACAAACCAAGATACGTAACAAATTTGTAATCTTCTTAATTTTGTCTATTTCGTATGCAATCATAATCTAACCAAGTGCGAATTTTCAACAAGAATTTGGAATCTTGTCAAATTGCCACCCTATTGAAACAAAATGAAAAGACAACAGCATTAACAAGAGCTTAATCAAAAAGGCCAAAGCATTATCTGAATTCAATCAGTTTGACATATGGTTTGATAAGGAAAAATATGGGTATGATTTGTGGTTGGTTGTAAGACTATGAAAGTCCTTAATCAATAAAGTTGATTTTAGCTTAAAATAAGGTCTCCCCATGACTTTTTTTTACGTATAATTTAAGATTGAAGATTGAAGTGATTTTACTCGAGTTTAAATTTTACAAATTATCATAATTCGTTTTTAATCATTTGATTAAGAGAATATTGATAACAAATTTTTATTTTTATTTTGAAAATAAAGATTAGCCTTAATCATAATCAATTTATTTTAAATTAAGAATTCTTATTTCATATATTGATATCGAAATTTTTAAACTTCATAAATGAAGTTAACAAAATAATACATACTAATTAAAAACATTAAAAAATAATTAAAAAAAAGTGAGACTTGTGACAATTCGTGTCAATGTACTAGGTCCAACTCGAACATTTTAATGACCAAACTATCCCTATGGAAATATTCTAAATCAACATTCCATATAAAAATATTCATGAATAAGGCTAGTGAATATGTCTAATTACATAAACGTTTAATTTTTATTAAACGCAGAAACAACACATTTTCCTGCCCTAGACAAATGACAGCCATGGCTTCCTTTTTTTTTTTTTTTTTACATTTGACCTTTTGGTTTACTAGTAAATTAATTAACATTTCTTCAATTAAAAGTAAAATTATATATATATATATATATATATATATATATATAAGACAAACCCTTCACTACATTGAAGAATTGTGGATGCAAAATCATAAAGAAAGTGAACTTTTGGGTCCAATGGTGGTTGATGAATAACCACCCAATGTAACATAATACTTCATTGTAAGCATTGGAGACATGATTATAATTTATAAAGTAAAAGTAGTACTACCAAATACCAATTCCTTCTCCTAGCTTTTCTTTTTTCCCCCCACTTTTTCCAATTCCCTCTCCAGCAAAGTTCCACCTATAAGATTACAAAGTAATCTCTGACATGACAAAACAAAGATTTGGTTGGATTTTAAGGTATTACTTGGATAAAATATTCTCACCAAAAAAAATAAAATAAAAAAACTTGGATAAAATATGAAAATTTTGATTTTATAATTTTTATTAATATGATAAAAATAATCTAAATTTTTAAATTTTGCTTAATTTATACATAAATTTTATCAAAATTTTAATTTGTATATTTTTATATTATTTTTATTTTATCATCATATCATATTTAATATTACAAAACATCATTATAATAATTTTCGTTTGGGAATGTTCATAGTCTTCATCCACGTTGACTGTATTGGGCATCTATAAGAATCAAATTTAAGGCATATTGACAATTATATGATTTGTACTTTGATTTTTTTTTTAGTACAAAGAAAATATTTGATAATTAGAGGTGGATGGGTTGCTTAGATTTAAATTCAAATCCTATAATATATCATAATTTTTTTTTAACCACTCGGTGAAAAAGATTTAATATATCAAATATAATTTTATAGTAAATCATATTTGAGTTAAAGAAATCATATTTGAGAACATATAAAACTTTATAGAGATAATAAATATAAATTTGATTGATTATCAACAACGGAGCATTATTCTCAGGAAAATAAAAAAAAATTATATTTATATGCAAGTCTTTAATATTATATGATCTTTCAAAAGAGATTACTAGCACTAATAATAATAAGAGCAACACTACTATTTTTTTTTTTTTTTTGTAAACCACTGTTAATCTAACCAAAAGAAAATTACAAAATATGTTGAGAAATTTAGTTTAATATGAATAACAATATTTCATCATTTATTATATCAATTTATTCTTATATAATAGGGACAATTTAATTTTATACCAATAGTTGATTGAAAAAAGTAGAAGTGAATGTCTTTCTCAAGCATTTAGACAATAATTAAATTTTTGAGTCACCACTGTTTGGAAAATTTAATCTGAATTTACTCTCGACTCAAACAAAATTAGTCTCAAATTGTAAAATAGATGGGATACATGTAGTTATACAAAAAATTTAATTTTATAAGCAAAAATTAAGACATTGTCATGTGTTTTTATTTTTAAATTTTTAATATATTTTAAGAATTATGTATAATACTTGCAAATAAAATTTCGAATCTTTGACAATGTATGAAATAATTTTTTATTTTATTGCAAAATAAAAATTGTAAAAAATTACACAATTTTTTTTCTGGTCATAAAATAGAACAATTTTGAATTGAATACAAATTTTGTAATAATTCAGCAATTGTAATATCCAATAAATTACAAATCTTGATATAATATATATATATATATATTAATATTATATATATCAGTAGCTCCTAGAATTAGTCAAAGTCACTGGAATACAAAGAGTCACTCAGTCACTCTCCTCCATTTGGGATGACTTAGTAAATACAAACCCTCATGGCCATCTCCTTAATTAATTATAAAATCAAAAAGTAAAAAATTAAAAAAAAAAACTTAGAAATTACCCACTAATCACTGAAATAAATATATAATAATTAATACCCTAGTAAACTCAATTTCAAAATAAAGCTGTTAGACCTTCCAACTCGAGTGACACAGTTGAGTCGACCCAGGAGTATTAGTACTCTTTTGCAGTCTTGCTTGAAGACTTCATTAGTGGACCGATTTATGGGCAACTCCAGGAAGCAACGGTCGAGATTCGCTGAAAATCCCGAGTTTATTGTTCATGCCGACGTGGCAGCATCTCTGAATATCTTCCAAAGTAGAGAATCGGCCCGAGTTCGATGACGAGTCAGATCGGGACACGACTCGGAGAATCTCTTCGAAGAACGACTCGTCGCATGGGATGGTTAACGGTCCTACGGTGTTGAAACCGTACTCTTCTTCGGTTTGTACGAGGAGTTTTTTGAAGATAGGGTGGTTAAGATACGTCGCGCGTACGATATATCTCCTGAGACTGATTCCCACGCAGACCGCCACGTGTCCAGCAGGAACGTCAGACGGCGCGTGTCCGTTATTTTTGTTGTTGCTGTTACTGGCCGTTATGCTGGCCTTCCTTCGCCACTGCCTGAGCATTTGTCGGATTCGGACAATGTGACGAATTTTCTGGCACTTTCCCATCCCATCGGACATTTTTTTTTCCCAGGAAAATGACAGTAAAGAGCAAGAAATGTTCGTTGGAAAAGATAAAATTTTCCGAGAAAGTGAGAGAAAAATGTAAACTAGTGGGAGCGAGCTGTTGGAGGAGTGAGAAAATCCTTTTACAAAATTTTTCAGCTGAATTTAGGCCGGAGGGAGGTATTATAAGGTCAAGGATTAAGCGAATTACCCTTGGGGTTGGAGATAATTACTAGATTGTGCCTGTTGTTTTGCTTGGTGCCAAACCATGTGATCTATATTCACCAAAAATATATATATTCTATAGTAAGGTAATTAGTTATGAGAATTAATTAGTTAGGTTTAGTCAATTATTTAATTCATTAAAATTTTATTTATTTAATATTTAATTTCAAATCCAAGTTTAGGTGTGCTTTTTATTTATAAATAATAATAGAAATTTTCTTTTGATAAAATTAGAATAAAACAACGTGGTGATGGATCAAAATAGTGTGTAAGGTAAGTTTGGACCATATATGGCATTTGCCTATTGTAATAGTTAGCATTATTTTATTAATAACTACTATTGTAATATATAATTAATTAGTGTTTCTAGAAAAATAAAACCTATCATGAGAATAATAAATATATTTTTTTTTTTCTTTCAGAAGTATAAATGAAAACTATACCCAAAAAAATAGTGGAAAAACAATGGTGTGGTACTGTTTTATTTGTTTATAATTATAATGGAATATGATAATCGGTTAAAGGGTTAAAAAAATTTCATAAAAAATTATTTTATCAATTGAGTCCCTAACAATTTTTCACAATCAATTAAGCTATTAAATTTCAATTTTATTTAATTGAACTTTTTATGGACGAAAACTGTTACATTCGTATATGATTTTCGTTACATATGACCAAAAACATAACATGTTTTGTTACAGAAAGTGTTTAATTGAATGAAAATTGATATGTAAAAAAGTTCAATTAATTATGAAAGAAAACAAAAAAAACTCAATTGTTAAATTTTTTTCTTTTTTTGAGAGTTTTTTTAACCGTTTTGCCATGATTAATTAGATTTTGTTTGTCTTTGAGAAATGCAAAACCTTAAATCATCTCAAAATTTTACGAAACTCCATGACTTGCATGCCTTGCCTCCACAACTTTTTCCATCTTGAAAACAATTATTTAGATAATCCATTTCAGTTCTAAACAAGGCACAACATGCAAGAACATGCATGGCAGCTAATTAATTTTCAGTACAAATTAATATAATTAACCTATGTTAAAGGTCATTATTTAACCTATAATAGCTAATTTCCAGGACTAGGAACATTAATAAATCTTTTCTAACATTGCTGAATGCCTCTCAATGTTTATCATTGCTCATCAATGCTCAACCAACAAGAAAATTTTAAAGATGAAAAGCTGACAAACACAATATATAACATTTGCATATATTTTGCTGTCTTATGCTTTGTTTTCTACTCCCATGACCTCTTGTCTGTCTCCCTAGTATCTTTTTCATTAACACAGTAATGTTGATTAACAAAACAATAACGCAAGATTTAGGGAATATATGCTGGGGCCTGTTTATTTCAAACTGATTGGATGGGTTATTTTTGAGCCAAGTCCTTTTGTAGAAGAGGAAGTGATTGATATTTGCTGTAGCCAAGGCAACTTGGAATTTTATATTGAATTCTTAAGCCTTGAATATATAACCAGTTCAATCTGGTTAACTGAAGGCTCATAAAAAACCAGTATTGAAATCTGAGAGGAAGATTATGAGCTGAAGAGTTTGAGAGAATATACATGCAAGCGACCATAAATTGCATTAATGGAGATGAAACTTTGGATTAATTAGTTTCATGAAAATGCATGATTGATACCAACTAGTTGTCCCACTCCCATTTCTTTTGGAAGAATCCTTTTGTTTAAAGAAATGTATGATCTGCATGCTAAAGTTGTTTGTTATTAAGATTAAAGCTTTCATAATCAGCCAAGTACTGGATTCTCCTGTCTCTTTTCTCCAATCTGAATCCTGCTTTATGCCTCTTTAAAGTACTGAGCTGTCATTACTTTGTAATGAATATATATATATATATATAAATTCCATATAATATTATCATACCAACTATTTACATCGTCCAAGCCATAGTCTTTTGTTTATCAGGCCCGATCATTTAAGGAAAGTTAAACAACTTTGATACTAGGACCCTGGATCTTTAATTATGGAGTAGTATTATATTTTTTGTTTTGTTTAATGTGACAAGGAAGATTTATTGCTGTTAAGCAACTCATAATCTGGCAGAAGGAAACATAACAGGGCGTGCTATCTGTCATCGCTCATCTCAAGGCATAAAAGCTGCAGTCTAGTGATTATGTTTGGTATGTAATATTTATTGAAAACCACACTGGATCGGTTTGTTCTGATCTTAACTCAAGCGCAATCTCAGCTAAAATACAGTAGCTTCCGTGGGCTATATGCAGAATTTCATTTGCATGCAACTTGGAATGCTCCAGTCTCATAGCCTACTGGTTGGCAGTCTGGTCCTTTGTCTTTGGGGCAAGATTTGTTGACTGATGGATTGATATTTGGAAATGGGTCAATACAGTTTAAAGTCCAAATTTGACAACTATTTTGGTATCATACGGCACGTTCTTTTGCTTTATGGTTAGTCACTCGTGCTGTTCCTATACCAGATATGGCCATTGGTGGGCAGCTTCAAAGGTGGCAGCGACAAGCTTTGGTTTCTCAGTCTAGACCCAATCCTACTACATTCGGTTGCGATGGTGATGATCGGCATACACCCTGAATGGCTATTGGAATATCCAGCTATTCTTAAAAGTAACTGTAGGAATAGAGCATAGGCTCGGAATACATTTGGTTATAGACTTAATAGTGAAAAATGTTCCGGCTAAGTCCTCGTCCATATCATCAAGCTATCAATCTCAGATTAATTCACATCTTTTGAAGGTCTGCAGCCTCCCAAGACGGTGGGATAACAATGATAAACGTTCTTTAATCAGTAAATACGATGCCTGAAATCTCCGAGTGCAGAATAAATCTTCAAATCTCCTAGAAAAAGCTTCTATCACCAGTTCTTTCACTTGTTACTGCATATATAACATACAAGATTGTGGATGTTCAATCAAAGAGAAGCTCGCCTTCTACAATTTACATCATAAAAGAAATATGTACAACTTGGCAGAAAACATCATATCTAAAAGACTACTTGTGACATGATTTGAGAACATCAGCAGACAGTCGCAGTGAAGCAACTTTTAACACCAAAATATCTTTGTAATTCGAGTGACATGCATCATTGTGACTAGGAGCAAATCATCAGCATGTCATGGCAGTCATAATTTATCCTAAACAATAAAGGTAAGTTTTTAAATATAATGTTCTGCTAAATCAAAGTTTAGCAAGTTCATTACTGTATTCTTTTCCACTCAATCAAACCGACAAAAGAAAATCATATGCATTTATTATAACAGTATATTAAAATGAAAAAAGAAATGGAAAATTGAGTAAAGTACATCTTGATGGTAAGGGCTAGACTGACTACTTGCATGCAGATCTCATTGCTTTCAGCTCCTCAACCAGTTTCTCAAGCCTGCTAATCCGACCTTCAAGTGTTAATCCAGGTATGTCAACAGCATAGCAACTGCACTCTCCTTCAACACCATTGAGGCATAGCATTTTGTGAGTTGGACGTTCTGGTTTGTCTCCATTTGCACCTTTCACTGCTCTATCTGATTCTCCCATCACTACTGCTTCCCGCACCATCTGTTGTTCTCTCTGATCCTTGTAGGCACCCTCGGAATTTCCCCCTCCTCCTCTCAGCACAGATTCATCCTGCATAGCCTTTTCTGCTAATATTGCTAATGGCTCCAAGTATTTAACAACCTCATCATCTGCAATTGTTGATGAAAGACTTTGAGAATGGCCTGAAGGGTTCCCATCCTCATCACAATCTTTAGCTCCAATATTGCCACGCAGCCCACGCTTCTTGCAAGATCTCATCATTTCTGCAAGTGTTGGGTTATTATCCCCAGGAGAATCCTCTGCTTCCTTCCCATCAAAGTTGGGCTTGAAACCAATAGTAACACTAGAACTGCTTCCCTTCTTTCTTTTCACAGTCTGTGGTGGTTTATTTGTATTCAATGAAGGTAAAGCATGAGAGGCGGAATCACTGCTACCTTCCTCCTTGTCTTTCCCAACCTGTGCTGAATTTTTAGAGCTTCTAAGACTGAATTTAGAAGAGGCAGACACAGGAGTATCTTTCTTCATTCCTTTAGAATTCTCTACTGATTTTTTCAAGCGTTTTTTACTGAAACCAGGAGAAGCAGACTCGTTATCATCTTTCTCCTTTCTTTTCAAAGTTTGTGCTGATTCTTTTGAGCTTCCTAAAGGAAAACTGGGAGAAGAAGATTCTTCCTTTCCTTTCTTTTTTCCTTTTAGATTCTCAGCTGATTTCTTTGAGTTCCTACTGCAAGAACCAGAAAAAGTAGAATCTTTGCTGCCCACCTGCTTTTCTTCCAAAATCTGGGATACACTCTTTGATTTCTTAAGAGGAAAACAAGAAAGGGAACCACTACCATTATTAGTCCTGTTGACACTATCGCCTTGTTTCTTTGAGCTCTTCGTAGAGCAATTAGGAGAAACAGATGGATCATTAGTTTCTGTCTTCCCATGGATCTCAATTTTCTGATGAAAGCCAGGGCAACCAGATGAACTTCGGCCTTGTTTCTTTCCTTTTGCATTCTTTGCTGATTTCTTGAGTCCCTTAGCCGTGCCTCTATTCTCCAACACTGACTGCTTCCACCACTTCAAGTATCGGGCGGTAACACCAGGTTTATAGAGCCGAGATGGAATGTATAATTTGACACCAGTGAGTGATTCACAGTAATTGAGCCAGGCAATTTCAGGAGTCTCATCTGATCGAGGAACACAACCTGGAATATCCTGATCTATTCCAAATTGCATTGCAACTCGATGTGGAAGGTACTGTTCTACACAGTCAAGTCCCACTAGCTCACTGGGCTTCAAGCATCGAGCAAAGGACTCCAACTCTTTGTCAAGTCGTGCAGTGATTGATATACAAACTTCATTCTCTCTATAAAACTTAGGTTGTTTCCAGTTTTCAATCTGCACAGCATAGGGGCGCCATTCGAAACTTCCACTACCAGCCTCTAGAGCTAACCTCACATTCTCAACTTTGCAACTAACATCATGCCATTGAACCAGCCTAGGCTCACCCTTTGCAATCGAATTTGGTTTAGGTCTTAGCTCTAAAAATCTCTCCCAAGCCCAAACCTGAACTAATTGAAATGGTGACCAAATGGTAAGCGTAAACACCTCTTCTTTCCCCACTTTAGTTGAAGCAGTAATGGCATCTTTCAACAAACACAAATCTCTATAAACACTAGCAAGTACAGCAGGTGCTAACGCAAGTCTTGTCCCTCTCGCTAAATGAATTGCAATAGAGAAGACATGTTCCCTAATCGTTTCATGTGCATTGGTGAAAACATACCTTGAAAGCCAAAAGGCAAGAAATGCTTCATGCTCAAATTTACTGCCAGTGTCCATGAATTTCTGCATCCACAAACGAGGGCAAGCCTTTTTAGCTTTGCTTCTCACAATTTCAATTCTTGCACTCTTTAAACTCTCTTCTGCTTCCTTCAGTTCTTCAGTTTCGAGTGGGGAAAAAACAGGGGAACCCAGAACAGAGAAACCCCCTAGAATCATGACATCTTCAAGTGTAACACTAACTTCACCCCAAGAAAAGATGAAACTTTTGGTCTCACAACACCATTTCTCGGCTAAACCAAAAACCAAATCGTTGTTTCTCTTGATCTGGTAAGTTGAATTCATGATGGCTTCATAGACACCAGCTTTCTGCCAAGTTGATTCATGCAAAGCAGCCATCTTCTCAACCCAAGTGGACCAATTTTTAGCCCTGCATCTCCACCCATGAAAACTGATACTCAAAGGCAGATTCTTCGGTTCAAAAGAAGGTTGTTCCAGAGAAAAAAGACATTGAGAGGGAAGTTTAGGAAGTGGGTTTTCGAAGGAACTGAAAACGGGTTTGAGAAAATGGGCTGCTCTCGAACAAGGGTTTTGGTTTTGGCCAGTTGTCGAAACCATGAGCTCTACTCTTCCTTCAACCATGGTCGCTTCCGGTTCCTCCATGGGTGAATTTAGATCGAGAATTTGAGTGAAAATGGCGTATTCAAGGCGTTAGATAGATGGATTTGGTTTACAAGGTCACGAGATCAACTCACCTCAAAGACTCGAACTTCGGTTTCCAGGGGAAGCTCTCGAAAAGGCGTTAGTTTTAAGATTTTTGAGACGGAAGGGTGTTTTGGAGAAATGACGCTTGAAATTCAAGGGTATTTCAGTGAAAGCATGGCAAAGACCGAAGAAGGGAATACCCGTCGTTTACGTAATCAACGTTTCCATGGCATTTCTATTTCAGCTCTATTATTCTTCTTAAAGAAAAGAAAATTTTAATAACATTTTAGTGATTTTTTGAAAAAAATTCTTCAATTTATCTCAATTTTTTATGATGTAAAATAAATTTTCGCATGCTTAAAATTTTTTTATAAATGATATTTTTATTTTTATAATTATCTGTTGTTGTCAAACACATTGATAATATATCACTGACGTCTTCGTTTTGATTTTTTTATCGCGTGCTATCAAAAGTTCTGCAATAAAATGAATGATCAGAGAAACGTAAAAATTATTTCATGCGTAAGCACTCCGATCCTTAAGATAGAAAAAAATTCGACAAAATTTTTGTAAAGAAAATAGAAATTTAGTTCTATGAATCATACATATTCTTTTATTTATAGAGATTAATTCTGTTTTTAATTAAATATTTAATTTGTATAAATATTTTTCTCATATATTTTTTTCATGCGTTACGTGACGTACTTTTATTATTATTTATTTTATTTATTATTTTTTTATCATTCACAACATTATAAAAAAATACGAAAAATAATTGCTAACCAAAAAATTATATAAACATTCATTGACCTGCATTTACATTTACATTGAGATCTATTCAAGTCAAATCATTCACTTAAATCTGAGGACTTCTCAAATATAATGAAAGATCCTTTTAATAATTTTGGTCACGATTGTTCTTTCTCTGCAAAATTAATTGATTGACCATGTAATACTTATATTTATGTGTTTAATGATTTTTCTATATCCAAAGTAACATTAAAGGATTTTGTTTATTTTTACTTGGAGCATGTGTAATGACATTTTGTTCTATTTAATCTAGTGACATATTCATCAAAGCTAATCCATATTATATATGTTAGTTAAAATATTTGATGTGGAATCGATCTATCTTATCTACTCCATTGAGATACTTGATTTGAAGTCAAATAATTAAAAATTGATTCAAATATCACTTATTATGCGATAATTCTTTTTGTCTATTCTTTTCACGTTCAACCCATATAAAATAAATATGCACATAAAATGATTTTAAAAATTTTCCTTTGAAGTGATTATTTTTTTAAAAAAAGTTCTTATTTACTGACTTCTTAATAATGCCATAAGATTATAACGCATCTTTCTTAATTTACTTAAAATAGTTCTAAAAGTTAAAACTATCTATATAATCTTTACATTTTATTATAACATAATGAGTTAATCATAATAACAAAAAGTTAGTCTAATTGTTATTACCTCTATTCAAGAAAAATAAAGTTTGAAGTTCGAATCTGTATTCTTTTATTATATCTTCTTCTGAATAAAAAAAACCTACGAAGTCAAATAACTTTTTAATTGAATGATTAAAAAAGAATTGAAGTATATTATAAAATTAAGTTCAAATTCAAACAACTTTATTCCTATATTTAATTATCAAATATTTTCCATAGTAGCTATCTTTAATATATTAAAAATTATTTATTCAAAAGCTAAATAATGTTTAATGCAGTAATATACATCAATATAAAACTATGCAAAAATAACTTACTAATGTATTTTAATTTTCTAGGATATTTTATCATCTTGCATTATGAAAAAAAATTAAATTAGTTTCGAATTGACCAAAAAGCCCCTCATATTTATAGAGAAGGGTATTCCTTTATCCCTCTGTCGATTTCCTTTCTTCCCCAATCATCTACACTCAAAAGATGACAGACCCAAACCCTTTAGGCTGTAGCAATGCCCCATGCAACTTCTCCACCACCATCTCCCCATCACAACCGTCCATCTCAGATCATGATCTTTCCCCACCCCAAAACCAACGGCCCATATTCACCTACGCACCAACCCCCACAATAGTCGCAACCATAAAGTGCATGGCCAATCCTAGGAGAGAGCTTTCTGACATGCTCGTAGCTGACAAAGTGTTGCAGTACGCTGCCTTTCCTGTAGCCGCCATGGGAGCCGACGGCTACCTCTCTTTTCTTACTACACAATAAGCGATGTTGAAGATTCAGCTGATTTAGAGGATTTAGAGGTACCCATTTGCGTAGATATAAATATATAAATATTTGATTTACAGACTTGTGTATGGCAGATTGTCATTGGCATGAATATCATGGAAACAGATAGGAAGTGCAAGGGATTCGTTATGTCAGGACTGATGACCGAGAAATCTCAATTTTGAGACACAGCAAATTGCTGTGCATTTCTGTCTGAATTCATTCAAACAAAATTCTATGTCAGTGAATAATCCACGATAACAAGATGATTAGACTCATCTCTGAACATCCACATATACGATGAGATTGTACAGTACTTTTCATTCAACAACCATGTTTTCCATTTTGGGTAACTATTTTGCTGTTGGTTTATGAAAGAGTACTTGTTTGAAGTATTTCCATGGTGCCACTGCCATTAACTGAAGCATCTCTTCATCTAAAGTCATTCTACATGAATTTATCCAAAATTTTGCCTGGTTTGTTTCAGTCTTTCATTCTTGGTTAATATGCATAAAGTAGCGATCAATTCATTAACACTAAATGCCAGTCTAGATTGGAGGATTCTGGATGTTAAGAGCAATCAAAACTAATAACCTTCAATGAAGTTATCATGTAAATATGATTCTGCTCAAGGGTATGCCTTGCTTCATTGCTTTGTGATAGGTTTGCATTTCCAGTTTAGTTAAGGGAAGCACTTCTTTACCTACTTTCACGCTTATAGAGTACAGATTTCACTTAAAACTGTTGGTGCTTTCTAGTGCAGATGCCCGGCTTGAGAAGTCGGTCCCAGGTATGGTGTGCAAGAGTTACTTTTGGTTTATTTGAGCATTATACATCGACGGTTTCGGAACTTGCAGAGAAAGATACTTTTGATTGTGTGCACAGTTCTGTAAAACCACCCATCAATGCTTGAAACTAGATTTCAAACAAGGAAGCCTATCAATCTATTGAAACTAGCTTTACACAGCACAAGAATGGTAAGAGAGATGTAGATTTAATCCAATGTTAAACACGAATATGAAGGTTCAACCAGATAGAGAGATTAGGTGCGTTAAGACCATCATTTCGTACCATATAGTTTTGGGTTTCTCACCAACTAAGATATGTTTGTATCTATAATAAAAATAATACTAACAATCGAATATAATATGGATTATAGAAATTATACTTAAGGAATACCTTGGACTGCTAAGCTGATTTTAGAACGATTCCGGTAAGAACTAACCAATCCAGCAGCCCGAAGACTATAATTATTACTTTGAACTAGGGAACATATAACCAATCCAGCAGCTTGCTTGTTAACAACAGAAAAGAAACTAAACATCCATAGTGCAATTGCCAACGGAAAAAAAAAATCCTTGAAGGGTCAAGTTGAGAACTCCGAAAATTTTTTTAAAGATGGTTTCTCATGGTCCACAGAAACTGCAGGCCAAAATGAAAAACTGGTACAATCCCATTGATATGCATTATTCCTACACTACACTCAACTTTAGGATGCAGCCGAGTATGAACAAAATTCCCTCTGCTTCAGTGGTGAGCCTTTGCTTCAGCTTTCTTTTGAGACTTTGCCTTTGCCTAAGTGTAAAAACAAAGCAGTAAGTAAGCATTTGTTTTTTAGGATAAAAAATAAACTGGAATCCACCATTCATGAAACCTATTCTTCTGCGCTATCTTCTCAGGACAAAAGCAGTTCAAGTCTAACTCAGAATTATGGATTAAAACTACAAGTTTTCTAATACCGTTTACAGAATGATCGTACGGATATGTAGCACAAGCCAACACCGATCAACATAAATCTTAAAATGAAATGTCCAAACTCCATACGGCGTCTTATACATCCATGGAGATGCATTTGATCGTAATGCAAGTGGTCAAACGCACCTTTGTTATTGTTAGAAACATAATGCATTAGATGCTAAAATTTTACAGCAGCACTATGTACATTACTAAGATTATATTTTTGAAACATTCTATCTACAATGCTTGGAAATCCTATCAAATTATTTATGCCAATCAACACATGTCCATGGATATGCAGATAGATCAGGTTTTTATTTATGCCATTGAACATATGTTTGTGGATATGCAAATAGATCAGAAAACAAGATTTCCTCTTTGTGAACCGCGTGTAGCCCAGAAAAGGTTTACTATGATACTTTCAAAACAACAAAAGCAAGCAGGGTTTATCAACTAAAGAACTGCTCCTAATATCTGATCCAAGCAATCTGTCATGGCAATACATGAGATTATCATTCGAATAACAATGCCTCTTAGCAGCAAACATGGCTAGCACCCTTTTCCCCCATGGAGGAACCAGATCAAAATTACTAGTTTCCATCAAATATACATCATCAATTTACAATTATGACATGAATTCCCGATACATTCTTAAGAATAAATCTGAAATAAAAGCAAAAAAGGAATTACCTTGAGATACTTGAGCTTAATGCTCCCGTAAACGAGTCCAAAAGAGAAAGCTGATGCACGAGCCACCTATTGCATAGAACATAACTTATCAATTAAATCAAAAGAAAAAAAAAAACTGATTTTATTTATTTATTTTTTTTGGCCAAGAAGGAAAATGAGAAGAGGGGAAAGAAATTACGAGAGCGAGAGTGCTGGTGCCGGAGTAAGGTCCTGGAGGCGGCGCCATCGCTTTCCTTCGTTTTGCTTATGCGTTTGGGGATTTGAGCGACGGAGATGCAGAAGAAAACAGTCTGCAACGACGGAAGAAAAAGCAAGTTCTTGCCCTAGAAATTTTATTGGACTCTGACCGGTATAAAACTTTGGGTTTTAACCGAGAGCGGTAGTGCCTATTTTTGTGTTCGTGGAGCTTATCTCGTAAACTAAGATCGGTTAGCTCGTTTTTCAGACCCGATATGGAAAATGGGCCTTTATAATGATAACCCGAAATGGAAAATGGGCCTTCATAATGGTAAACCCGAAACCGAAAATGGGCCTTTATATTCTTTCAAACCATATTACTTTTGGAATTAAAAAAGAATTTAACATTTTTTATCTTCGTTGGGATGTTATTTTCTCGAGGCCTTGAATGTATATATTTCACATCCATTAAAATATATTTATATCATATAAAACATAAAAATTATTTTCTTAAAATTTATATAATTTTTTTAAAATTTTAATTATATCATTTTTATTTTATATTTTTTATCGTTTTCAATATTATATACGGTATTAGATTTATTATATCTAGCAAACACTTATGACTTACCTAAGCCATTTCCATAGTTAGCCAAAGATATATTTTGTTTCCTTGCACAAAACTCATGCCAATGAAACCATTGTTCAAAATTGAAAAAATCTTTAGACATACCAAAATTAAGAAATACTTTTCCTCAATTCATTTAAATTTCAGCAAAAGAATTTTAAATGAGTTTTAAAATATGAAATAATCTAAATATTTATATTTAATGTATTATTATTATATAAATCTTATGCGTTATTGATAAATAACAACACTTTTTCATCTTCATTTTACTTATTTTTGGACCGTCTTAATCACTAATGAATTGATTACACCTTAAATTAGGGTTGACTAACAATTTATCAATAGCACTTATTAAATAAAATGTGAGAAAAGTTAGTATCAAAGAAGCATTCGAGAAAAAAATAATCAATAATAATCGTTTAAAAATATATATTATTACTTTCTAAAAAAATTTACGGAATTTAATTTGATTAAAAAAAAATACGAAGATGTAGAATAATTGGGAAAGTAGGGCTATTTCAAAAGAGATTTATATATTACTGATATTTTTATTTTTTTTGAAACGAGGGTGAAAAAGCCACCTCACTCTCAGGTAACGGAAATCAAAGCCGCCTTGATTCTCCTGAAGTACCAAAACCTAGAAAGACCATCATCATAAACTCTTTCACTTCTCACTTCTCCCTCCTCCCTCTCTTCCGGGGTATCTCTCCTAAAGCCGAACTGAAACTATCCATGGCTGCCACCGCCAATCTTTCTTCTTTGTCTTCTTCATCAACTCTCTCAAAACCCATCTCCAGAAGTCCTTTTTCTGCGAACACACCTCAAAAGACCCCCTTTTCTCTCTTTCCAAAAACCTTGCCAAGCCCCTCTTATTTCCCTTGCATACCTGTTTTTCATGCTCAGAAACCGCAGTTTAGCGTCTCCTCTAAAAACCCCATCTCTGACTTCTTTACGACTAACAAAAGTGAACCAGAAGACGATTTTGTTTTTTCTTTTAGTGATGATGACGATAAGCCCCGTGAAGAGTGTGGTGTTGTGGGTATCTTTGGTGACCCTGAGGCCTCACGTCTCTGCTATTTGGCCCTCCACGCGCTTCAGCACCGTGGACAAGAAGGTGCAGGTATTGTAGCAGTGAATAACAATGTTCTTCAATCAGTTACTGGGGTTGGTTTAGTATCTGAAGTGTTTAATGAGTCTAAGCTTGATCAATTGCCTGGTGAAATGGCTATTGGACATGTTAGATATTCAACTGCTGGTTCCTCTATGTTAAAAAATGTGCAGCCTTTTGTTGCTGGATACAGGTTTGGGTCTGTAGGGGTTGCACACAATGGAAACTTGGTAAACTACAGAGCTTTGAGAGGCATGCTTGAAGATAATGGTTCAATTTTTAATACTACTTCTGATACTGAGGTTGTGCTTCATTTGATTGCTATTTCAAAGGCTAGGCCTTTCTTTTTGAGGATTGTTGATGCCTGTGAGAAGCTTGAAGGGGCTTATTCAATGGTGTTTGTGACTGAGGATAAGCTAGTTGCAGTCCGTGACCCCTTTGGATTTAGGCCTTTGGTAATGGGAAGGAGGAGTAATGGTGCTGTTGTGTTTGCCTCTGAAACTTGTGCTCTTGATTTGATTGAGGCAACATACGAGAGAGAAGTGTATCCTGGTGAAGTATTGATGGTGGATAAAAAAGACGGGGTTCAATCAGTATGCTTGATGCCCCACCCCGAACCAAAACAATGTATTTTTGAGCATATCTATTTTGCACTGCCTAATTCTGTTGTTTTTGGAAGGTCTGTTTACGAGTCACGACATGTATTCGGCGAAATACTTGCTACTGAGGCTCCTGTTGACTGTGATGTCGTGATTGCAGTGCCAGATTCTGGTGTGGTGGCTGCTCTTGGTTATGCAGCTAAAGCAGGGGTGCCATTTCAGCAAGGTTTGATCAGGTCTCATTATGTTGGAAGAACTTTTATTGAGCCTTCACAGAAGATTAGGGACTTTGGTGTGAAGCTTAAGCTTTCACCCGTTCGTGGTGTATTGGAAGGTAAGAGGGTTGTGGTCGTTGATGACTCAATTGTGAGAGGAACCACGTCTTCAAAAATTGTTAGGTTGATTAAGGAGGCAGGGGCTAAGGAGGTTCACATGAGGATTGCCAGCCCACCAATTATTGGTTCCTGTTATTATGGAGTGGACACACCGAGCTCTGAGGAGTTGATATCTAATAGAATGAGTGTGGAGGAGATTAGAGAGTTTATTGGATGCGATTCACTTGCTTTTCTGTCAATTGATAGCCTTAAGAAGATGTTGGGTAGTGATTCTCCAAACTTTTGTTATGCTTGCTTCTCTGGGAAATACCCAGTTATGCCGAAGGAGGTTAAAGTGAAACGGACTGGTGATTTCTTGGATGATGGGTTGAATGGACCTATGGATTCCATTGATGAAGGTTGGGTTAAAGGCCCACAGAAGCTTAACACAGAGAAAGAAATTGATCCCCTATATCAACAGAGCAAGATTTAGCTGTTTTCTAGCATAAGTGTGGTGAGTGATAGATAACGTGGGTGATCTGAACTGCCTTTACTTTCTTCGTTGAAGAAGCTAGAGTTCTACAATCTAAGGCTGATACAATTTTGTCCCATTTTTTAATTCTGCGAACTGATCTCATTAATGCATGTGCTTGTTTTCTTTGCTAATTGACAACGGGCAATTGGATGAACTTTTGGTTGCTGTCATATTATACAGGGATTTTGTTGTATCGAAGCTCTCTTATTGAGGGTTTCTTACCTTTATTTTTTATTTTTAACAAACATCTAGCGGCTTCTTTCTTTGGTGTATATTCTTCGGTCTACTATACTTTACATAGGCTTGAGCTTTATTATTTCCGGTGTTGTTCAAGCATCAAATGGTTTGAAATCTGAATAACTTTTGTTTCTTCAGTATCCCATCCTCTTTGAGTGGTTACTTCTTGTCATTATTGAACAAAAGACTTGATGAATTTATGCTGCAGTGCAAACTATAGAGAATCTGTGTCAGATTGGGTGTTTTACGTGAAAGATTGGCTCTGTCTTTAGATAACAAACTCAAATTAGTTTGCTGCATGCATTGCCTGCTTGTATACATCCTAAGCAGAACAATTTTACAGTTTTCAATTGTTTGTTATGGTGTTGGTCTGTAGAATTAGCAGACAGCTGTTTGCATTTACCTTTATAAGAATGTTTCTGTTTGTTTATGCTTTCTTGAGACTAGTTTCATTCTGTTACTCTGATACCCTTGTGTTGATCATGAAGTTTTATTCTGAAAGAGGAAGACATGCAGTATTAATTGGCATATTAATGAATATCCCATCCTGAACATGGCATGGTGCAAGGTCTAGCAGCTGAAAGGCTTCTGCTTTATTAATGTCAATGCTTTGTAATGTGTTCACTTGGTCGTGTACTGATGGAATTCTGGCTCATTGTTACTGGCTAAAATCTGCTCCTGGGTAGATCAGTCTGATTTTAGATGAAAAGAATATAATCGGATGGTTAATGATTTTGCTCATTTGGTTAAGCTCTTTCATCTGTATCATGTCATCGGTTTTGTCATTTTTTCTCTGAATAATTTGCAGCGCAGCGAGTTTGTTCCGAGTTAGAATGAATTCGGAACAACATGCCAAGGATTTTTATAAAACCATGAACATCTGAATGCAAAGGGCATCTCTCCGATAAAAGTTTGCTATATTTTGACCATTCAAATGAACAATTGTAATCTATATCATCTTGTACAATTGCATTATATTAAAGTTATGCAGGTTAAAAGGGAAAACAAAAAAGAATGCATTTTTGTAGGATAAAAAAATAAATTAAAGTTGAGAATGGAACCTGACGGCTCTCTCGTTTGAGTTGTCTGTTTTGATTTCTTTTCCTTGACCACATTGGACTGAGATTGCTCGGTGTTGGCGTCGTTGGCGGTGTCGTTTTGGGTGGTCCTAGATGGCGGTGTGGGTCGAAGAAATTCTCGTTTTATTGGGGCAATGGCTTGGGCCACCAGCTCTGCCTTTGTTTGCTGAGTAGCTCAATCGGAGTTCGAAGGTGACTGTGAATTTGCGAATTGCAACCACACAGACACAGGTATCTTTTGGTGACTCGTTCATCACTGGCGAGTTCACACTCTGTCTCCCGCAGTGAGTGAGTTTTGTTCCCAGTAGGGCGTGGGTATTGGTTAAGATTTACGTTAGTTACATACGTGTGATTTTCAATTGAGCCGTGGAGGTAAAGGGAAATGACGTGACAAAGTGCTGTTTCTGCAAATATGGGGAGTGGGAATCCATACGACGTCGTAGTTGCAATAGAGCAAAAAGAGAAAGTGTCAGAAGTGGGATTTGAACCCACGCCCTCTATCGAGGACCAGAACTTGAGTCTGGCGCCTTAGACCACTCGGCCATCCTGACAGTTTGGAGACTCACACTACTATAGAATATTATCTTCCAATAACACATTTAGCCAACTTTCGACCAAGAATGTTATGTAATAAATCTAGCCAGGCCTAGAAAAGCCCCCAAATGCTCCTTATCCAAACGAACACAAGTTCTTTCCACTTGTGTAGTTGCGTAACCACAATGCAAATAGATTCTCTAGATTTTTTTTTTGTTTGTCTGATTCTCTGGAAGGAAAGATTTCAGCTTAATTGCTTCCAATTCACAATTTTACGCATGGCTGTCTGTCTATGGCATCATTAAACAGATGTCTCCACGACCGACAAAAAACAAGCTTCTTTATGTCACAGATCACAGATCTGAGTTAGCTTTATTTGGTGCAATATTGTAACTTTAGTAACCAGAAATTGACAGGTTGTGACTTGTGATAGACAGAGATACCCAAGTGATAGAACAAACCTTACAATCCAATGGGCAAACAGTGAGAAACGAAATACCCAACTCTTTACTGCCATGAATCAAAAGACTGAAGAGTTAAGTTCAACTCTTCAAATGTTAATGCAACAAATCATGTCAACTTAATGTTTTACATTCCAATATAATTATCTTACCTTAAATAAATAAAAGCTATGACTATAGAACGATGATATATCATTATTGGAAACTCTATATTTTACTTCATTCCATGATCCGAGATGGATATCTGATGCAGGTTGAATTGAACTGTAATTACCACAACCATGAAACTCCTTGATGTTGGAGATCCAAAACTAATGAATGAATGCACGTGAGACAAATGATGGAATAATAACATAGTGAAATAAGCATAGTGACTTTCAACTCTTCCCAGATTCACAAGCTACTGATTCGATTCAGCTTTTGCAGTTGTGTTCCCGTTCTGCTGTTGTGGCTGTGGCGGCGGTGGCGGTGGCTGCTGCTGCTGGAACTGATGAGGAATGTTAAGTTGGGAAGACTGTTGCTGGTGTAACTGGAACATCTGGTGGTTAAGAGGAAGCTGCTGGGAGACCATGCCCTTGGAACGGTCAGAATCACCACTTAGCTCTTGAGTAGCAAGCTTTAATCGCCGGACCTCTGCGGTTAATGCTTCATTAAGAGCTGTCCAAGTGCAACATAATAAAATAAGTTATGGAATCATAAATTTCACACAATGAGGTTGTAGGATTGACAATTTTATACAGCAAATTCACATGAGATATTAAAAGAATGAATTAGGAAAACTTATAGGAAGAGATATACATCCCCACCACTACCTACACTTCTAAGACAAGCTACCAAAAAGTTCAGCAGGTTTAATCGGTTGCCATGCATGAGACTTTGTAAACGGCAGGCATGTAGCATTTATTTTGTTAGATGGGCATCAACAATATTTCCACCATCTTATTAGAGCTATGCCGACAGATAGAATAACTGTTTCAGGATGTTTTGCCTAGTCAATGCAATTCAATTTTGGGTGCATTTTAAGCTTCCAGCTATGGTCGTTACAGCACACATTTATAATATCAATTCAAAAACTATCCCCATTGCACCATCAATAAGATGCAAGCCAAAATCTTAGTATTTTTAGGTGTGAAACTCCATAGTTTGGCACACCTCACTTCCCCTCATTAGAAAATCTTCCCTCAAAGATACTTAATATAAGGATAATGGAAAGTGCAAAGAAAATGCAATGAAATAACAATAATTGGTTACAAGACAAACATATGTTTCCTATATAAGATAAGAATATCTCAGATAATGACACCTAAATCGCTTGAAACATTTCACATAGATAAAATTTATGGATCTTTCTTTCTCAATAGTTCTGTAGAAGTAGAAGCTGCGTATTTATAGTATTAAAAAATTACATAAAGCAGCACAGGAGATAGTAAGAAGCCCGAAGCATGAGACACTAACATATGAGAGCCTTTTTTCCCTGAAATGCTTTTAATTTAAAGACCAAAATTTGTAGCATAAACAGCAGGGACCAAGCAATAGAATACTTTCTTAACAACTTGAAGATCAATGTGTCAAAACAGCGGACACAATGACCCAAGAAAAAAATCATTTAAAGCACACTAATCGAAGAGCTAAATTGCCATACACATCGAATCATTCTCCATAACTGCATACCATACCATTCAAAAATCCAAGTACTTTTTACGTCAAAAGAAATATAATAAAGTTTTAAGAAAATGAAAATTAGATTATACCATCTCGAAGTTGTCCCTGTTGCTCCATGGCTTGAAGACGGAATTTCAACTCGTTGTTCTGATTTGTAAGCCCAACAGAATCTCTCTACATCAATTTAAAGTTGAAGATCAGAAATGAGAAAAGTGAAAGTAGGAAATATTGCTATAACATTCTGTGCTCTAAATCCTCCACCTGTAAAAGTGTTAGCTGAGCAGACAATGTGGTAGCTTCAGTCTGCAGAGTCTGAACCTTGTGCTCCAACTCTGAAATATACCGCATCTTCCGTTCCTTGGAGCGGGCAGCTGATTGTCGATTTGCCAAAATCCTTGAAAAGGACCAACCAATAAGTTAAGTTCAATGCTTTTGTATGATCAAAAAAGTTATGTATGTTAAAGCAGTGGTCTTGAACGTTAAGATACCTCTTTGCACGCTTTGGGTCAGTCATAGCAATCTCAGAAAGCTTCTCATTCGCCATGATTTTCTTCAGTTCAGCCCCACTGAACTCACCATTCCCAAACTCCAAACTAAAGGCAGCTGAATTCCCATCAATTGAATTGCTAGGTGAGAGTTGTCCAGGACGAGTACCAGGTGAAGGAGGTAATTTCGGAGACTCATCACCAAAGTTCAACTTCCCCATAAAACTATCCATGGAAACACTTCTATAATGTCTACCGCTCGGAGCAATGTCGCCTCCTGCACTCCTTTTAATCCCATCCCTCTTCGAAGTTGAATTCATTCCACCTCGCGGTGCACTGTTCCCACTTTCATTCACACTGCTTTCCGCTTCATTATCACTGCTATCGCCTCCATTGGTCTTTGTTCCACTTGCTCTGCTATCCAAATCTTCATGATTCGCATTACCATTGCTCTTATCATCAGTCCCCGAAGAATTCAGAGCATCGATATTATCCAAATTCATATAAGCTGAAAACAAATCATCCACAACTTCCCCTTCCGATTTCCCCTCACCCATTCCTTCCACATTACCATCGGCAACTCTCTCCCAACTCGTTTCCTTTTTCACCAACTGAGCTGGCTTAGGCACTCCCGAATTTTCCTTCCCAGACACCGATCGTTCCAAACCACCCGCAGCCCTTAAGGGAATAAGAGGCGGCGAAGATTGCATTATCGCATTAAATCCAAATGGAATATCACTATTGGACCGCCTATGTGACTTTCGAGGAGGCAAACTCTCTCCAACCCGTGGAGAATTCCCTTTAGAAAAAGGCGAGGGTGGTAACAAAGAATGCGAAGCTGCATCCCTATCTTCCATAGACACATCAGTAGATATTTGGTCTGAAACCGCCATTGATGAAGAATCACGAAACGAGGCAGGGCTTAAGGGCGGCAATGAATCAAGCGAAAAGAAGGAAGAAGGCTGAGAAAGAGACCGAGAATGAGCAGGACCCGGACTAAAACTCTGAGAACCCATTTGCTGGTTGATCTGGCGGGACACGGGGATCTGTGAATAAGGAGAAATGGGTGGGATCTGGTTAGGGTGTGAAGGAGGGATACCAACTCTTTTGTTAGTAGCATCACCGCCATTAATGTTTTGGCCAAAATGAGGGAAATTTCTTGCAGCTCTGATTTGGTTAGGATTCAACTGAGGTATTTCAAGATGGTTCATTGATAAAGGTTGTTTAGGAATTGAAGATGATGAAATTCCAAATGAAGATTGAAGCCTTGGCATCACATCGGTGTTTCCTTCTTCACTGTCACCCATTTTTCCTTTCTTTTCTTCCAAACAATAATAATGCAAAAACAACAAAAAAAAAATTACAACTTTGAGACGAAAAGACAAAACTTTGGCCAATTCAAGCTTAACCCTCTTCACTCCAAACCAAAATCATCAACAATATAATCAAAACATAACCACCAGAATCTGCAAAATGAGAGATGAAGAAAAAGTTGACAGTAGGAACAAGAAAAGTAAAGCAGAAGTCAGCAGTATTAAGAAGAAGATAATAGAAAATGAAGAACAGTAAAGAAACCCATTAAGATTATTTAGGAGAATAAGAAGAGAGCAAAAATATATTAGTAGTGTTTAAGTACCTTGTAAAGTTAAGGTCAAAGCAAGAAAAAAAAAATGGCCGTCCGGCGTAATTTAGCAATTGGGCAGACTGGGTACAATTTAGCAAGGCAGCAGCACCACTAAAATCTCCGCCGAATTTAGCGGCAGGCGCGTTCTCTCTCTCTCCTCTCTCTTTGTTTGTCTGAAGAAAAATCATTAAATATTTTTTTTTTTTTTAAAGAAAAATGTTTTCGGAATTGAGCTTCTCACACTAAGGGGCCGTTTGGTATTGAGGGAGTAGTCACTTTGCGCTGCAATTTAATTGGACGCAAAGTGATTACAACGTTTGTTATCAAGAAAGTTGAATGTAAAGTGATTGCAACTGCAATCACTTTACGTCCAGAAGCTGCAAAGTGATTGCAGTCCATTTAGGCTGCAATCACTTTGCAGCCGTGGCTGCAAAGTTAATTTTATTCATTTTACCCAAATTACCCTTTTACCACAAAAATATATTATCATGTATGAAGAATATTTTATATGGATTTATATGAAGTATTATAACTTTCATGGATGTTATAGGTACTATGTTGATATCATAATAATTGAAAATTTACAATTGATACATTAAAATTTCGAATTACATTAATAATATATGAATTATTAATATTATACTCTATAAAATTAAAATTAATAATAATACATGACAATTTAAAATTACAAATGATAAGTAATATTAATAATACAATTTTTATTTTAATTAATTTTCATTAAAAAATTATTTTTATATTCAGGGGTATTTTTGGAATTTGTCACTACTTTCCCAGCAAAGTAACTGTATACCAAACGCTGCGAAGTTACTTTCCCTGCAATTTAAACAGAATTTTACATTGTCATACCAAACACTGCAAAGTTACTTTCCCTGCAATCACATTCCTTGTAATCACTTTCCCTGCAATCACTTTCCCTGCAATCACTTTCCTTGTAAGTTACCAAACGCCACCTAAGAACTTTGACAAAACAAAAGGAAGCTTTCTCTCTCTAGAAAAATGAATCACTCTCTCCTTTTTTTGTGGGATTTTTGGACGGAAAGAAGGACACGGATTTCATGACATGCACGTAATCTACGCGTGAAATTAAGAAGAAATTTCAAATGAATTTGCATTTGGGTTTTGCATTTCAATTTGATTCCGACCCACATTTGACAATTTGCGCACCTTCGTCTCCGCAACTTATTTAGCAATGAATTTCTCCGAACAACACTTGTTTAGCATTTTCTCCTGCCGAATACCCTACAAATCTAATTCGTTAATCATTTTGTACTTTTACCACTAGTCTTGTTTTTCATTTTTAATTAGTAATTTTTTTATAATAAAAAATAAAATCAATTCGATTTTTCCAATTAAATTTTTTGTTTAATTTTGTCTTTTACATGCAACAGACAAATTAAGTTTCATCTGAATCTGTTTAAATATTATTACATTAAAAAAAATTTAAAACATAATATATATATATATAATAATTGATGAGTACAATATAATAAATTTTTATAAAATATTACAAAACATTAAAATCCAAATTAAAGTTTAAAAATACACAAACTCAAATTAAATTTCACAAAAAAATAAAGTACTTAAAAATATATTAGTATATTTTTTAATTGCTCCCTATGAGTTACTTTAAGATATTTTCAAAAAAAATTAATCAAATATCAAATTTATTAAGCTATAAAAATATTTAAAAAATTATAATTATTTAATCGGGCTGAACCGAAATTAAGTTTTAAATGATAAATTTAAATTTGACTTAATTTTTTTTATCGAGCTTTAAATCCCAAGGCTAAACTTATTTAAAGAGCATAATATTTTTTATCTTATCAAAATCTACTCTATTGAGCTTGAAGCTTGAAGGGACTTCTTAGCATAAGAACAAGTCTAGAATCACCTAATTCCTAATTCAATTAGAATAATTTTTTTAAAATAGAACTTTTTTCATGAATTATTTTCATGCGAAAGATTTTATTATGTGTTTAATTTTTTTACAAACTTGCTAATGAATTATATTTCTTCAATGTTAGTAATGGCTTTATTTCCAGCTCAATTGAAGCAATTTATACTTGGTTAGTTCTTATATTTGTCCTCTAATTGACACAAACTAAACTACAAAAAGAATTTATGCATTTGTTTTCTCTTTCTTACATTTTTCTGATTTTCATGATCCTATTTAACTTCAAGAATAAGGTTCATTGCTGTCTAGTGGTAGTTAATCTTATTTGACCAATCCAAACAAGTAACTAAAATTTAAGCAATGCATGCACATTTTAAGGATTTGACTCCGTTTAAATTATAAATTTTTTTAGCAAAATATACTAAGGATTGTTACGTGTAATCACTTTAATTTTATTTGTGGAATTAAAAAGTTCACATGTTATATATTGAATAATAATCTATATATTAAAAATTGAGAATAGAATAACGAGTTAAGTTAAAATTTAAATATAAAATTTATTAAATATTTTATTTTAAGTGATTATATAAATCATTTTAGATGTTCAATCAGTGCTAATTCTTGTAATATAATATGCATAAAAGATATATTGGGATTTGATTATTTAATCTAAATGCATTAGTTAAGATATGCAATGAACTTGTATTGCAATTTACTTTTTTCATAAAAATAATCTCAAAATTACTTTTTTCATAAAAAATAGTGTTTATGTTTATACTCACTATTGAAACAACTCAATTATAATATAAATTTAAAAAAATTATTAAAATAATAATAAGTGATATAAACTTCAAAGAGAAAGATTCTTAAAGATAATAAAGTTTCACTTAACTTAAAAAAAAATTGTCACAATCTCCATTTGATTCAATTCGATGGGATTAGCAAATTAAGTCAATATTTGGAATTAATCCAATTCAAATTCAAAAGAAATTAAATTCGAATTAATTAGTCGATAAATTTAAACAAAGAAAAGTTAAATTAATTTTAAAATTAAAAGCTTATATTGAAAATTATTTAAATCCAAAAATCTGACTATCAAACACAGATTATCACTTAAGATGTAAAATCATCAATACAATCCACAATCTCATGTACTAATTCTTATTATTTGAACAATATACTTTTTTGAGAGAATTAGAGTGCAAATATTAATTTATATAAAATTTCACTCATTAATATTTCCATAAATTTAACAGTTGATATATTATTTTTCTGATCAAACCGATCAAATTTGTAATCGTGAATGCGTGTAAGATTCTATTCTGTCAACATGAGCCCCAAAGCTAAAGGATAAGTGAGATACTTTTTTTTTACAAAAAGAAATAAATAAATATTAATAGTGCGAAATCTTTTACTTATTAAAATTATTAATTCTGTTCGAATATAAAATTTTTTTAACAATGATAATTTTAAATTTTATTTAAATATTTTAAAAAAATCTATTTTCACTTATTACATTATTTAAAAAAAAAGGGTAATATCACGACAAAAAACTGAAAAACCTTTTGATAAATTTATTATATATACTAAGCTCTATCTAATGGCTTAATGCCAATTGCAAAGCTACAACCTTAGGATCATTACCAGCCTAATAAAAGTTATATAATCCAACTTAGATTTAATAGTCAAATTATAAGTTAACTAATGATTGAAATTATATCTAATGAAACTCTTATTAAGTAGAAATATGATTGAATAAAGTCTCTTACGTGAAAACAAATTTTTAAGTTTTTTAAAATATTATTAGTAACTTAATTATATAAAAGAGATCAAAATACACATAAAGAGATTTTTTTTAAGCCTATGATAATTATATACTGCCTTCTAATTATTATTATTATTATTATTATTATTATTATTATTATTTATCAATTTGAATGTCAAAAAAAAAAATCCAAAATACAAACTCGATGCCCTCTCTGCAAATTTTGCCTTTGACAAAATTTGATACAAGAAAATTGAAGGGAAGGGTTTTTTTTATAAAAAAAAAAAAAAAACATTTGATAAGCAATAATTAATGCTAAGCAGCAAGCCCCCACCACCAAACAGAAGATAATAAATTATAACTGACTTAATGAGAAAAGTTATTACCAACCTTTCACCTTCCTCTGCCTTTTCCCCTTGTGAGTTGTGACTGACATAAAGAAAGAAGAAATGGGGTGCCCCAATCTTTTTTATTTTTTATTTTTTAAAGCAATCCTTATCTTAATGTTTAAATATATCATTGTCATTGATCCTAGTTCTAAGTTACCACCAGACTGGTCCATGCATATGAGACCTATATATATATATATATATATATATATATATATATATATATATATATATATATATAAATTATTTAATATATTATAAGTATAGTTTTCGATTTTATAAGTAAATTAATATAATGACACATGTCTAATTTTATTTATTTTATTTAAAAAAATATATTATTATTTTAATTTCATTTATAAAATTTAAAAAATTTATTAATAATATATTGAATAATAATTTTATACATATTAAATTTATACTTAACATAGTATTTACGTACAAATTTTATATATTATCATTCAATGATATTATAAAATATTTTTAATTAGTGAATTTAATATTTTTTATTTTAAAATTATAAATTGAAGAAATGACATGTTATGATTATCGAAAATGTATGAAACTTCCATATAGTGCATAAAATATATATCCTTTTTTATTTTTTTCAATAGAGTAAAACAATAATCCTTCATCATATGGAGATTTTCCTTGGAATGTATCTCGCAACCTTTCATCAAATGATGAAGCTGCTCAGATCAATGCCATGATTTGATGCCCTTAATGTCCCAATCTTCTTCAATCATATAGACAAAAACTTAAGAATCTGTTTCTTCTTTCCCACAGTACTCTTTGATATTGCAATCTCACAATTGTCCAAAATTTTAAGATGCAAATGTTGCCAAAAATTGCCACCATGTCATTGTCATGTTTTTTTTTTCCTTTTTTCTTTATATATAAGAGAAAAAATTATATGTATTGAGGTTCGATTCTCATATTATAGAATTCTCGTAATTTAATTTTTTTATTTTATAATTAAAAGGTGAGGACTAATCGGTTAAAAATTATTCGAATTCGAATTTAAATTCATTTTTAACCATTTAATTAAAAAATAAATTGAAAAAAATATAATCATTTCAATTAATGCTAAACATAACTTTTCTTTAATGCTCGCCACATGTGGTGCTTGCTTGCTATGAAGAACTTGTTTCCCAACGGTGGGAATTTAACCAACCAACCAAACAATTTGGTTGCCTTCCTCAATTTCTTCCCGAAAACTTTTTCCTTTTGTGTTATTTGCAGCATGAAGAAAGCTTGAGGTTGAAATTAGGACAGTAGCTTCACTGCAACCACCTGAATTTGGAAGAAAATCCCCACTTTCAATATGGATTCTGCAAGGGAAAATGACATGTTGCAAAACAAGGTTCTTATGTGGTCCCATGAAATATAAAATGGGTTTGGCATTTTTTATGTTACCGAATGATTAATTAAGTTTAAGGTATATATTATCTTTATAATTAATGATTTATTAATGACACTAATTTTCTTAAGACTTGTTTAGATATAAGGATTTTAAAGACAACGACCCTCTCATCAAATATTAAATTTACTTATTATTTGATCAATATCAATTAAAATCATCGAATTTCAATCATAATAGTTAAATTTTATAAAATTTAACACGAAATTTCGGTATTGTTGTTGTTAAACAAAATAATGACGTATTGTTGATATTCTCACTTCGATTTTCGTGTTATGTGTTACCAGAGACTCTGCAAGAAAAAGAATGATCAGAGAGATGCAGAGGTTGTTCCCTGCATAAGCACTCTGAGAATTTTAGCAGAATTTTTGTAGAGAAAATAGAGATTTAGTTTCATGAATCATACATGATCCCTATTTATAATGATTAATTTCACCTTCAATTACGTAGTTTTTCACTAATTGAGTATTTTTTACTGTTTTTTGGGTTCTATAGAATAAAAAATATTTAAAGACAAAATTATCCAAACTGCATAATTTATATCTCTCGTAATATTGTTTTCAAGGCGGTAAACTCGATCTCTCACCTGTTTTCTTTGTGCGCTACGTGATACACTTTTATTTTTATTATTCTTTTTATCATACACAACATGTATAATTTATGATTATAAGTTTGGAATAAATATATTGAATTAATATATAATACACTGTTAGTAAAGTTTTTTTATTCTATAAGTAAAGTTGAAATGATAATACTATTCTTTAGTAAAAATTCATTCTCATAGCAGATGATAAAATTGATTTAAATAAAATTAAAAATAACGATAACAATGATATTAATTATTATTGAATGATACGGTGGTAAATGCTGGGATAAATTTTTTAACTTTATTTGCATAAAATAAATACAAATATGAAATAATATCTAATACATAGTCAATAAAATTTTGTTCACAAATACGGTTAAAATGATGACACTATTTTTTATTCATACATATTTTTTAAAAAAAATAAAAAATAATAAAATGAAATAAGTGTTATTATTCTAATTTCGTTTGACTAATAAAAAATTTAATTGATAATATATTAAATAAATATTGTATAAATATAAAATATATATATATATATATATATTATTCTAAGCAAAACGTGGAATACAAGGTTAGTGGATTTATTTTCAGCAGCCTGCTTGCCTTTTCACTAACGTCGGTAAAGGTTGGCATTGCCCTCAGAAAGTCGTAATTTTCTAGACGTTCATTTAAGTTTTTTCCAAATTATAAATGTTTGGTGACAAAAACAATAAGCAAAAGATATTTCCAAGGTAATTAACCCAACTCTCGTGTTGTCATTGTAAATATATTTTTTTTGTTCATGTAAATAATGCCATTTACTTATAACTTACATGCACAAATATATTTTATCTTCGTGATCAATTCTACTGGTTTATCCTATTAAAATATAGGCAACGATTTTCTAATAAAATAAATAAAGGATTGTTTTTTTTTTTTATCAATCAATAAAAGGCTATTGATAAATTTAGATTTTTATCTTAAAAATAAATATTTATAGCTAACAAAAAATAACTTTATATTATTAAACAATATTTCTTATACTATAAGCGGAATTTGTACATTTCATTGACGGGATTATCAAAGTAACATATACCCTTAGAATATAATAAAAAATAAAATAAATAACTAAAACTTTGGAACATCTAAAATATGATAGTATCTATCAACGGTTGGTTGGTAAGAAGTGGAAGTTGACTTATTATTTGAGTATTTGGATAAGATTCAAATTCTAGAATCGTCACTATTAAAATTTTTTTACTTAAATTCACTTTTAATCCGAACAAAATTAATCTTAAACTATAAAATGAATTAGAATAACCGTGATTACACCAAAAAAATTATGACAATATCTTAATTCTAGTTGTGTAATTAATAATTTTCATTATCAATGCATAAAAAAATTTATATTATTATCATCATGACAAAAAAAGTTGATGACTACATTAAGGATAATGCAATTATCACCCAAAGCAATTAAAAAAAATGGACAATTATCATCAAAAAAGAAATGAACATTTTTAAATATATATATATATATATGAGTTATTAAATATTTATTCTGATAGAGGTAATTTGTCTCAGTTTAGTCACGCGTCTAGACTCAAAAATACAAAAGGTCCAAAATAATAAAATTTTGGAGCCCACACAAATATGAGTCATGAACTCATTAAAAGCAACTCAGAAATATCTATAAATACCCCAGGTATGATCAGAAAAATCCTAATCTCTATTTTGCTTACTAAAACTCTGCTTAAACAGTCTTCTAACTTAAGCATCGGAGTGCGCGTGCAGGGACAGATCCCTGCGCCTCTCTGACTTTCACTGTTTTTGCAAAACATCCAAGACACGTGGAGAAGACGACATCAACATCATTTCATTGTTGTTTAGAGCAACAACAATTGTAGCCGTTTGTGGGAATCAGAACAAAAAGTCAGATTCATTATTAACATGGTGAGAACACGTTCGACAGCAGCAGCGAATCAGGGGGAAGAGAATTCTGTGAGTCCTCCTCCCAGACCCGAGAGAGGACAAGAGCAGAATGGAGAAGGCGGCAGAGTGGCCACTGTCTCCATTGATGAATTTGAGGCTTTGAAGCGTCAGAACGAGCAAACCACTACAGCATTGAGAGCTATGGTAAATTTCTTCAAAAATGCCTTGCCGCAGTATAGCTTGCCTCCAGAAGTGCAGTAGATGGTAGGACAGAACGTCCTGGGGCAGACATACGAGAGAGGTCAACCCTCTACAATGGTGAATACGGGACCAAGAGATTGGCAACAGAATACTGCAGCTGGACTGATGCAGTACTCTGCCGCTGAACTGGAGGACAACTCCGTTGCATCTCTGAGAGAGTATCTTGCTATGGAGAACAATCCTGCCGTAGGTCTGAGGATGCACTCTGCCGCAGGTCTGAGAATCAACCCTGCCGCAGGTTTGAGGATGAACACTGTCGCAGGTCTGGAGATGCACACTACTGCAGGTCTGAGGGAGAACATTGCCGCGGGCCTGGGGGTGTACTCTGCCGTAGGTCTGAAGGACAACCCTGCCGCAGGTCTGAGGATACACTCTGCCGCAGGTCTAGAGAGCAACTCTGCTGCAGGTCTGGGGGCGAACACTACTGTGGGTCTAGGGGTGTACTCTGCCGCAGGTCTGAGAGAGATGCACACTGCTGCGGGTCTGAGGGAGAAGAACTCTGTCGCAGGGCTGAATGACAACCCTGCCGCATGTCTGAGGGCAAACTCTGTCCCAGGTCTGGGGGTGAACCTTGCCGCAGGACTAGAGGATGCCCCTGTCGCAACTCTGAGGAAATGATCTACCGCAAGTCTGACAGAGTTCAACCCAACCGCACGACTTCAGGAGCAATACCCTAACGCAGAGTTAAGGAGGCAAAACTCTGCCATAGAATTGGAGCATGACGTCGAAGACCACATATCTGGGGAGCGGCAGAGACAGAACAGTCATGACCCCCAAGACCATCTCGAAGGTACAAGGTCGAACTACGGAATGAGAGGTGTAGGAAGAAAGGGTACAGTGCGAGCCCCTAGAGGAAGAGGGAGCGCTTACTACTCAGACTCTTCAAGTGTTGAAGAGAGGGGAGCGTACTCGACTCGAGGGTCGAAAAATGTTGAGAAAGTTGTTGAGAGAATTCTAGAAAGGAAGAAGTTAGTGTCTCCTGATGACAGTCAGAAAAGGAGAGTTCCTTTCAGTCCAGAGATTATGGACAAACCCTTGCCGAAGAAGTTCAAGATGCCTTCTATGGCTACTTACGCAGGCAAAGCAAAGCCATACGACCACATACAAAGTTATGAGTCCCTCATGTTGCTACATGGATAGGAAGATGAAATCATGTGCCTTTTTCGCTTACACTGTCTGGGCATGCGCTGAAGTGGTTTAATGGGTTAAGTGAAGGTTCTATCTCATCCTTCGACCAATTACGAAGTGAATTTTTGAGAGCCTTCATGATCAACAACCAAAGAAAGAAGGACGCTACTTATCTGCTCACCCTTAAACAAGGGAACAAAGAATTATTGAAGAGCTATGTAGATCGTTTCCAAGATGCAACTTTAGAGGTGAAAGATCTACCGGTAGGAGTAGCCATGGCTGCAATGCTGCAAAGGACAAAATCTGAGAAGTTGCAAGAATCCCTCTCCCTTGATCAGCCAGTGACACTTTCTGATTTGTTTGCTAGAGCTAATAAGTACGTAGCTCAAGAAGAAGTAATGAAGATGGTACAATCCCGAGAGATAAGGGAAGGAAGAAAAAGAGAGAGGCATGTACCTGAGAGAAGCTCTTCGAGACCCGTCGGATCAGACAGGGCCCCCAGACCCAAGTATGAAAACTATACTAGACTAAATGAGCCTCGCACAGCAATACTTGCCGCTATTGAAGGGATTGGACTGTTGGAGTTCCCTAAAAAGAAAATAGGCGATATGGGTCGAAATCCTGAAGCTTATTGTGAATTTCATGCCGCTCATAGTCATTCTACTGAAAGATGTAGAGATCTGATGGATCAATTAGAGAGGTTGGCTAGAGAGGGAAAAATTAACCGCTTCATGTGGAGAAGTGAAAGGCCCTATTACCCTCCGCGAGGTTTAAGAGATGACCACCCGCGGAATAGATAAAATAATAATAGAAACAGGCCAAGAGGTGACCAAGAGGCTAGGCCAGATCCCCGAGACAACCGGCTGGATAATGAACCCACAGATCCAGCTATAAATGTTATTGCGGGTGGTGAATCGATGGCAAGAAGTTCCTCCACTTCTCGTAAAAGTTACGCGAGACAAGCTTATCAGGTTCATGTCGTGATGGAGGAAAAGGCAGGTGAAGAACCCATTGTATTCACTCCGACAGACAGGGGGGATATTGTCATACCTCATGATGATCCCATGGTGATATCAGCAGTGGTGGCAAAACATCCTGTGACCAGAATCCTAGTAGACAATGAAAGTTCAGTAAACTTAATCAATTGGAATTGCTTTGAGAAAATGAATGTATCCGAAGATAGATTAAGACCTGTCATGACACCGTTGTACGAATTTACGGGTGAGAAGGTGAAAGTAGCCGGGTCTATAGAGTTACCGATGACTCTAGAGGAAAGCCCAAAGGATGTAACTTGACAAGTTTTGTTCATGGTTGTAAGGTCAACCTCAGCTGCCTACAACATGATACTTGGGAGGCCTGTATTAAATGATATGAGGGCAGTGATATCTTCTTGCTACTTGTTAATGAAGTTCCCTACTCCCAATGGAGTTGGGCAAGTGCGAGGAGATCAAAAGAAGGCTCGCACTTGTTATATTGTTTCTACCGCCAACAAAGGAGTATAGAGGAAGGAGACATTATGTATAGATGACCCTCCCAAGCCTCAACTTGTGGAGAAAACAGAAGCCTTTGAGCTGGTCAAGGGGGATGAGGAGAAGAAGGCGTTCATTGGAACTCAACTGAATGAACAAGCCAGAATGGAGATAGTTAAATGCCTGCGAAGAAACGCGGATGTTTTCGCTTGGACTCCGACTGATATGCCCGGGATTAATTCTGAAGTGATTTGCCATAAGCTTAATGTTTCACCCGGGCATAGACCTGTCAACCAGAAGAAGAGGAATTTTATCCCGGAAAGACAGAAGGCAATCACATAAGAAATTAATAAACTTCTTGACGTCGGGTTCATCAAAGAAGTTTACTACCCGAAATGGTTGGCCAATGTAGTGATGGTGAAAAAATCTAATGGGAAGTGGTGAATGTGTGTGGACTTCACAGATTTAAACAAAGCTTGTCCCAAAGATTCGTATCCTCTGCCCCGAATCAATAAGCTTGTAGATGAAACATCAGGGTATGAACTCCTTAGTTTTCTAGATGCTTTCTCAGGTATCATCAAATTATGCTTAATCCCGAAGATGAAGAGAAGACCTCTTTTATTACTGATGATGGAACATACTGTTATCGAATAATGCCATTTGGTCTAAAAAATGCGGGAGCCACTTATCAGCGAATGGTGAATAAAGTCTTCAAAGATCTCCTGGGAAACACTATGGAAGCTTATGTGAATGACATGATCATCAAAATCAAAGCAGGAGAATCTCAGGCGCATCAGATGACCAAGGTGTTCGATGTGCTGAGGGAATTCAATATGAAGCTAAATCCCAATAAATGCTTATTTGGAGTTCGGTCCGGGAAATTCTTGGGATTTATGATCACCAATAGGGGGATTGAGGCGAACCCTAAAAAGGTTCAAGCAATCATAGACATGCAGCCACCAACCACGGTGAGAGATATCCAAAGGTTGACAGGCAGAATAGCGGCTCTGAGCCATTTTTTATCAAAGTCTGCAGAAAGGAGCTTGTCATTCTTCAAAACTCTGTGGGGCGGAAAGAATTTTAGATGGACAAATGATTGTCAAAGAGTTTTTGAAGACTTAAAGGCATATTTGAAGGAGTTACCTTTGTTGATAAGACCTCTGGAAGGGGAACAATTATATATGTATTTGGGAATCGGTGAATTCACCGTTAGTGCGGCACTACTGAAGAAAGATGAGATAGTGTCACAACCCCTACCCTCTTATCGTGAACTTACCTTACTACTTACCACTTACAGTTGGGCTGTGAGTCAAATCCGATACACCTCTCATATAAATTCATTATAATAAATGAAAGAGAATAGAAACTGAACTGTTATAACTATGCGGAAGCGTTTACCTCAGTTTCTATTAATTTATACATCCCTTTCGTACAAAATATTACTAGACTGTGCATTTATTTACAGGATACATTTTTTTTTACAAGTGTATACCTTTTTGTACTGCTGGATAACTAGAGAACACCGTAGCAGGGACGACTGCAGTACTCATTACTGCGTAGTATCTGTGGAGGAGAAATAAGGGGGTGAGCATAACGCGCTCAGTAAGGAAAATATGCAAGCAGGTAGATAACCACACTATCTACATGCTAAAATACATACATGTTCATTTTCCTTATAAGACAATATGCATGTTCTTTAAAAACAATTTCCATCAATGCGAAACCATTAATTCGCTAGATGGGTTTATGCATATCCACACAGTTTATCATTTAAAACCACACAAGTTTAACTTCACACAGTAGCACACAGCTTTACATAAATCATCTTTCAAAACCACACATGTTTACACAGCATAATCTATTTACACAAATCACATATAGAAAATGCTTTATACTTTGTAAATCAATTACATGTTGAGACAAATCATGGATTAACATATCCCCAGACACACAGCAAGGGAAGATATCTGTCACCTCATATAGTAGTGACAATCAAGACTTATGGCCATAGTCGGATTCCAGGCAATCACGGATCAGGTGTGCGGGAATCCCATGCTTAGGGAGGCGGATCAACCATCCCGTCAGCTCACTAAGATCACTAAGATATCACGGTACATCGTACTCCGTGGTTTACCTCACGGTACAGCGTACTCCGAGGATCCTTATATATATTGTGACATAACTGAGGGGACCGAGTAATCTCGAGGTCTACCATCTCAGTATCACTATCATCCATTTCCATGTCTCAAAATCACATGCAAGCAGGTCAGTGCAAGAACACTTAGCATCACACGACGGCTGCAGCACGGTTTATTCATCACACAACAATATCATAAACCCTCGTGCAAGCTCTCGAATGGAACACACAGTATGATCGAGGCATCAAGCACGGTTTTGCTTATTACACAGAAGCTCAAGAGACTACGTGCGAGCAACTCAGAGTAGAATACAGTATATCTGAGGCATCGAGCACGAATGCAAGCTCTCGGATGGAATACACAGTATTACCGAGGCATCAAGCACTGCTGTCTCATCACTTTAAATCGAGAGGGTCACATGTGAGCGTAACCGGAGCAAGATCACTAAGAAGTGCTCTCTGGCTCAAACATGATTCCCAAAACCTAGTGCAAGTAGCTCGAGTGGAATCACACAATGTCACTCGAGGTATCGAGCACTCTTTTGTTTTTCTAAAAATCCCTTTTTAAAATAATGTGCGAGCGAGGCTGGTCAATCTACCGTTACCTCTTTTGCTCTAGCACTATTTCACACAGAAAAGAAATAGAAAGGCTCCATGTATAATCATGAGTGAGAAGGCAATTCTCCCTTCAATCACTATTTAAAACATATTACATGCACTTGGTTAAATCGGAAGCCCGTCTATTATCATTCTTTCTCAAAACGTTTGCAAAAACCTCTTTTCACATAAGCATAGAAGTCATACAACATTTGACTTATTCTTATACGTAGTTTTCTACTTAGATATACCGATATCTATGTATTTATCGCATACATTGCACACAGCAGATAAGAAAATATACGTATAGCTATCTCTATAGCTTACATAAGTCCCTTACCTCGAAATGTGTCGACTGCGAATTCAATTTCCTCGATCCCCTTGGATTACGCAGTCTAATTGGCTCCGGCTATATTCTAGGAAGCCGAATCTTTCTTTGGTGGCACGTAAGTCGAGATCTGCTCGAATTTGTACACGTCGCCTACCGTTTTTCCGCTACACAGCAATATATATTTAAACCGGTTAATTTCGGTCTAAAATAAATTCAAATTAATTATCTGAAAAATAATTCGACCGATTTTTAACCACTTACCAGTCTATTGCTATGTCGGGATAACACTGAATTTTTTTTAAAATTTTTTTTTCTCTCTCCTCTTTCTCTCTCCTGCTGAACCGGTTTGGACCGGTTCAGCCCCTTTTCACACTGAACCGGTCCGACCGGTTCAGGCTGATTTTGGCCGTTGCCGGCGCTGCCGGCCGGTTCCCGGGGTCTCACCACCGCCGTTCGGCGCGCCACAGCCTTGGGAACGTTCGGCTGGCCTCGATCGGAGCCAACTCTCGCCGGTGGCCGCCGGATTCCCCCTTTTTCTCCGCGGCAATTTCTCTTCGATTCGCCGCCGTCCGGCGTCGGTGAGGAGCGTTGTCGGTGCCGATGGGTGCGCGCCGATGTCCTCTCCCTTTTACGGTCACTGGCCTGGCTTCTGATCGCCGGATGGTGGCTCGCCGGTGGCTTTCTTCCTCGACGGCTTCCTCGCGCTTTGCTCTCTTCTCTCTCCCCGATTTGCTTCTGTTTTCTATTTTTTTTTCCAGATTTTCCATTCTCTTTTTTTTTCTCAACTTTCTGATTCTTTCTCTTCTTCTTTTTCTTTTTTTTTTATACAAATATATTTTATTATATTATATTTTACTATCATATAATATAATATAATATCCAATAAAAATTATATTTTAATATAATATTATTATAATAATAATAAACAAATATTTTATATTATTATAATAATATTATATTACCATAATGTATTTTTATACATTAATATTCATACACGTGTACATATATTTTATTTAATTTTGCTTCGCAAAATAGATATATATGTACATCACATTCTATTTTTATTATTTCTCCGAAAATATAATTTATTTCTCTTCATTTCGGAGATAAATTTCCATTGTGGGAAAATTTTCGGGTTATCATTTTCGGACTAATTTTTCTTCTTGGACTCCCTATATTTTCGCGTTCTGAGTCCATATTTTAAATCAGTTTAACCTAATTTCATTTGGTTTATTTCGATTTAACTCAATCTCTTATTTCGATATTTTAAAATTTACCGACTTTCAATTTCATCAAATAAACTCGAAATTGTATTATTTCTTCCTTATTTATCGATATATCATAAACACTTATTCAAAATGATATATTCTTAAAGAAATAACACAAAAATTCGGGTCTTACAGATAGTGTACCGTCTCATTTACTATTTGAGTAAGATACTGCTAGACCCAGAGACCTGTTATCCATTGGCTGAAAAATTAGCACTGGCCCTTGTGATGGCCTCTCACAAATTGCGTCCTTATTTTCAGGCGCACTCCATTGCTGTCTTGACAGATCAACCATTAAGACAAATTTTTCAGAAGCCTGAACATTCAGGGAGACTGGTGAAATGGGCAGTGGAGCTTGGAGAGTATGATATCACATTTCAACCCAGACAGGCCATCAAAGGCCAAGCTTTAGCAGATTTTATAATTGAATGTACTGGCTCAAGCGACAACATTGACAAGGAGACTCGACCGTGGCTACTGTATGTTGACGAAGCATCGAGTTCAAATGGCAGTGGGGCAGGTATAGTCTTAGTATCGTCGGAAGGAAAATCATTAGAATACTCTTTGCAATCTGGGTTCCCTAGTTCAAATAATACAGTAGAGTATGAGGCTCTGGTTGCTGGAATGAAGCTGGTAGAAAGGTTGCAAGTTCACCACCTAGTGGCACATAGTGATTCTCAATTGGTGGTGAATTAGTTTAATGGACAATATGAGATTCGAGAACCAATGCTGGTTTCTTATCTAAAGAAAGTCCAATCTCTGGCTTAGACTTTTGAAAATTTCCAGTTGATACAAATTAACCGGTCTGAAAACACACATGCAGATTCACTGTCCAAATTAGCTTCCTCGAATGAGACTGAAGGAAGAATGATAAAGGTGGAGAGACTCGAACGACCTAGCATTGAAGAAATCGAGATGTGTAACATTGAGGTGGGGGATGATTGGAAAACCTCATTCAAACAGTAACTCACTGAAGGTACGCTCCCACAAGATAAGGAGGAAGCTCGACGTTTAAGGATACAAGGGGCAAAATTCACAATGATAAACGGGGAACTGTACAAAAGAGGGTATTCATCACCTTTGTTGAAATGCTTGGGGCCTGAACAAGCTAACTATGTCCTGACTGAGGTACATGAAAGGATTTGTGGTGAACACTTGGGAGCTAGAGCTCTTGCCTCTAAGATATTACGATCGAGATTTTATTAGCCAACGTTGAGAAAAGATGCGACGGATAAAACCCGCAAGTGTGACAAGTGTCAAAGGTTTGCACCAATAACTACTGTCCCAATGGCTCCGCTCCAAAGTACAGTGCAACCAACTCCGTTTGCACAATGAGGGTTAGACATTCTAGGGCCCTTTCCCTTAGCTACGGGTCAAAAAAAGTTTCTTTTGGTGGCTACCGATTACTTACGAAATGGATTGAGGCAGAACCTTTAGCCACAAGCACAGAGAAAAAAGTTGAGGCAATGGTGTGGAAAGATATTATCTGCAGGTTTGGGATCCCACGGGTCTTAAATGCTTACCATGGAAAGTAGTTTGATTGTGATGCCTTTCGTGAGTTCTGCAGACGTCTTGACATCCAGCTAAGGATATCTTCTGTATCATATCCGCAGGCTGATGGGCAAGCTGAAGTCAGCAGCCGAACCATCCTTCATGGGTTGAAAACCAGACTGGACAAAGCTAAAGGAGCATGGGTGACGAATTGCCTAGTGTCTTATGGGCATATCGTACTACTAGTCGAGTATCAACTGGAGAAACAACGTTTAGCCTTGTATACGGCACTGAAGCATTGATTCTTGTGGAAATTGGAGCACAGTCATCCAGGGTAGTGCCTTTAGTGGAAGAGAACAACTCACAAGGGCTAAGGGAAAACCTGGATCTGCTTGACGAACATAGAGAGACTGCAGCTATCCGACTGGCATCCTACCATCAAAGGGTGTCCAACTACTACAACAGTTGGGTAAAAGATAGACCAATGTCCGAGGAAGATTTGGTGCTCAAGAAGTCACACATTACCAATGCCTTGAAGGAAGACGAAAAGTTTAGAGCCAACTGAGAGGGTCCATATCGAATCAGACGAAGGATTGGGCCCAACACCTGCATCCTGGAGACCCTACAAGGGAAGAAAATAGGAAAGACATGAAATTTAAATCATTTGAAACTGTATTTGAATTAATCATTATGTCTTCTTTCTTGATTTTTATATTCTCGTAATTCTATTTGTATGCACTGTCACAAGATACTATCATTATGCAGAATTATTTCTCTATTATATCTCCAACTTTTATGAGTATAAATCTTGTGACAGGATTCAGACGAGCCGTAAGAGCCTGAGACGCAATAGCGTAACTGTGACCAGACGTATAAAATCAGACAAGCCGTAAGAGCCTGAGGCGCAATAGCGTCACTGTGGCCAGGCGTATAAAATCAGACGAGCCGTAAGAGCCTGAGGCACAATAGCGTCACTGTGGCCAGGCGTAAAAAATCAGTCGAGCCGTAAGAGCCTGAGATGCAACTGCATCACTGTAGCCAGGCATTGCATACAAAGAAACCGTAAGAGCCTGAGACGCAATTGCGTCACTGTGGCCAGACAATAGAAACATATTAGCTGTAAGAATCAAAAGACGCACTTGCGTCACAATGGTCAGGCATCCAGAAAAAGGTATGTTTACATACATAACTCTTTCTAAAAATATATCTTTTTATCAAGAATTGGGGAGCATATAGATAAACACACGAGTCAAACCAGTATGCAGATAAATGATAATAGCAAAAGTTAAATGAACATAAGCAATATGAAGCTTGAACAAATAAACTTTATTTATAAAATCAAGAAAATATTTACAAGCAAAAGACGAACTATGAATAAATTCATAGATATGAATAAGTTCAATAACAAAATACTCAAAAAGAAAAATAAATCAATCTGCATGACCTGGTGACGGGAGATCAGGCGCCGCTGGACCCTCGCAATCTGGAGGCTGGTGACCAGGAACTGATAGATCTTCTCCGTCTAGATCATCAAGAGCACCAATGGGTTCAGGAATATTATCTGGACTCACGGGCTCTCAAGGACCGGCCAGGTTCGTCGAATCATCTAATGCAGCCTTCTTCAAAACCTCATCAGCAGTCTCGGTGTCAGGTTTGTACTTGGTCCAATTAAGAGCCTCAAACTCTATCGCTTCAGGAGTATAAAGAAGCTCAGAAAGTTCCTCACCTTCCCTATGCTTTTCCAACCAAGATCGGGCCAGATAAAAACTATACTTTACATAGGGCACTGAGAAATCTTCCTTTTGTCTCAAACAGTCTTTGGAAAGCCTATACTCCTTCACAGCTTCAGCCCGAATACTGTCAATCTCTACCTGATTAAGGGAAGGAGTGGCTCGACTCTCCAATTCAGCAACATATTGCTCTAGTTGCTGATTGTGATCTGTCAGGGAATCAAACTTTGACTGCATGGTATCCAGCTCTGTTTGTTTCTGCTGAAGGTCGTCCTTAAATTTGCTAGATCTAGCAGCCTCAACTATAAGATCCCCCTTCGCAAGAGATAATTCTTGAAGCGCCTTCGAAAGCCGCTCCTCCAAATCTCGCACTACCCCTGGCAACCCAGATAACTGATTATCAGCATTCTTTAATTCCATATTGCTGTCCCTTAGTTCCTGAATCTCCTTGTCGGCTCGTTCACGATAAGCTCGATGCTGAGCATTATTGACTATAGTCATTTGAGCAAGCTGAAAGGAAACACAAAAATTTAGACTGAAAGTAAAGTGAAGAAAAATAAAGTAAGGGAAAGTCTGCAAATTACCCTAACAGCCTCTAGATCAGCTAAATCCTCTCCTTTCGAAAAATTTAGAAATAGTCGACTCTCATCCCAAGGAAGGATGGAGGCCCAATCTAAGCGAGATGCTACCCCGGGCGTATCTAAAGTATCGTTATCTAACACTCTAGGGTAGACTCGAAATTCGGCCCCCTTCATTCTATAGCCCCCGTCTACTTGATATGACCTCGTATCAATAGGGCCTATCTTAGGATGGATAGGCCTAGTGGACATAGAGGCTTCTACATACAGGTGCCTTTGATTTTTTCGGCTAGGCAAGGTCACATTACATTCAGCTCTTTCTCCCGCCTGAGGTCTATCCGAGGAGCCGAAAGATCTTCGAGAATGAGAAGAAGTCCTCCCTTCACCTTGGGAAAGGGCTCTCATTCCCCTTCGGGTTGTTGAGTCGAAGCAGGAGGAGGGGTTGTTTGCCTAAGAGGAGGAGTCAGGGCTCGAGATGCCCCTCCAGAAGCAACCATAGTAGAACGGGATCTTTTCTCAGCAGGTTCACTGGAGGAACTTTCTGGCCCCCTTCGACGGACCAAGGAACGTCTGATACTGCTCATTTATGCAAAACAAGAACGCACAAAATTGTTAAAAATGTCGTACAAACAAGTAATGAAGTATAAAACATAAAAGAGTTACCTTCAGGAGAGTTAAGAAACTCCTGAAGGGAATCTACTGCTAAATCCTCGTCATCAGTGAGAGTCATAAAAGTATAACCAAATCCAGCCCAATCACCTCCATCCTCTTAAGGGTCACCTTCGGGGCTAGATTCCCTATCTCTAGAATTTGGTTCAAGAGGAACAGAAGGATTAACCACATTAGCGCCACCTATGCCCCAACCAGCAGAAGCTAAGTTTTTAGATGATAAAAACTCGTAAAGGTTGATCGGTCTATCAACTAATAACTGATTGATAGTTGGAGACAGCTGTTTTCTTAAGGTTGTAATGCGAGGGCCTTTGGGGACACTATGCTTGGCTCCCCATCTAGTAGGGAAGTTAAGACCCTGCACTTCCACTACAAACCATTCCGATTCGAACCTATGGAGTTTGTCAGGGAGTTTATCAAATAACCTATTCTCAAACCCGGGTTCGAACACTCTTTGAAGAGAATATGGGATTAAGTCAGAACTACTCCGAAGTCTGAAGAAAGTATAAAACAAAGGGAGAGTAGGAAGGACGCCCCTTATGTGGCAATGCACGTCAAATCCAATTAATTGCATCCAACTATGAGGATGTAATTGGCTAGGGGAAATCCCTTGTTCCCTTAAGAAAGAAATCCCAAAGTCAGAAATGGGGAAACGAAAACCTAGCTCTATGGAGACCCAAAAAATGGCTACTCTACTTTCTACTCTACGTATACTTCTCTCTTCTGGGGTAGGAAGCCTATAGAAATACCATTCGAGTAATGGGTATCTACGTATAATATCTTGAAGATCAAACTCAGTCAAAGTCGATCTCGGTCCCAACTCCAAATTTTTTCCTACACTAGGACCAGTCATTCTAGGGGCGACAGACTATAGCAGGCGACAAACTGTAGCGGGCGATAGACTCTAGGCGCGATAGACTCTAGGGGCGACAGACTATAGCGGGCGACAGACTGTAGCGGGCGACAGACTCTAGGCGCGACAGACTCTAGGGGCAACAGACTCTAGTAGGCGGCAGAGTATTGTTTTGGCGACAGACTCTAGCGAGCGACAGAGTATTTGTGGCGACAGAGTTATACGAGAGTGGCGACAGAGTTGCGCGATCTTTTATACGCGAGTGGCGACAGTGTGTGAAGGGTCGCGACAGAGTTTACCTAGTGGCGACAGAGTAAGCGAGGGAATTGCTATTGCTATGCGACAGAGTTTAGGAGTTTCTTAAACCATTTGCGCTGTACCTTACTTTTATATAGTCGCGACAGAGATGGCTGAAACGTGGCGTCTTCACCACAGTCTAAAAACTCTCTCGCAGATAAAACGTTTTAGTCCTTAACAACTATTATAGAAAGACATAATTCTCCTATTATACTCTTACATAGGGAATTTCTCTATGAAAGAGTGAGAGCAATTGATAGAGGTAATTTGTCACAGCCCAGTCACGCGCTTGGGCTCAAAAATACAAAAGGTCCAAAATAATAAAATTTTGGGGCCCACACAAATATGAGTCATGAACTCATTAAAAGTAACTCAGAAATATCTATAAATACCCCAGGTATGATCAGAAAAACCATAATCTCTATTTTGCTTACTAAAATTCTGCTTAAACAGTCTTCTGATTTAAGCATCGGAGTGCGCGTATAGGGACAGATCCCTGCGCCTCTCTGACTTTCACTGTTTTTACAGAACATCCAAGACACGTGGAGAAGACGACATCAACATCATTTCATTATTGTTTAGAGCAACAACATATTCAAACCACAATATTTTTAATTCGTGTATGAATTTTACAATAGTCCATGTTAGTGTAAGAAAATTTTCTCTCAATTCAATTTGAAAACTAAAAATTGAAATTGACTTATAATAAATAGGAAACAAGTTCATATGCAATAAAAAAAATAATTGAGGACAGATAATAATAATAATAATAATAATAATAATAATAAAATGCAGCCCTTTCCGATCTTTCTTCTCGTCACCCTTTAGCCTTTCAAAAAATCCAAATATAAATAATGAGCCACAATTATTAAGACATCAGTCCAAAAATTTTGGGGTCCAATGATGATCCACATGCCATAATGCATTAAATTCAATTTTATGTTAAAATCAATTTTTTTATGGGTATAATTTTTAAATTTTAATCAATTTAAAAACATTTAAATATCAATTTTGAAAATATATAAATTTTTAATTACAATTTCTGTGACTCTTACTCATATGTTGAAAAAATATTTAAAAATATGGAAAGAAATTTAGGTTTCAAAAAAGGAAAAGAGGAAATAATTTTGAAATATTAAAAAAAAAGTTGAGATCGATGGAATGCGTAAAAATTAAAATATTATTATGACGACTTTTACGACCTTGATCCATATTTTCCTAAAAACGCATCATGTTATCCACGTGGCACGAACATTAACGTTGATGACATCTCCATGTTTGACCGGATGCTGAGGGGTCGATGATATTGACACGTGTTAGTACAATCTGATTATCGTTCATTTAAAAACGTGACGGTTTTTGGGTGTTTGAGCGTCATGGAAAAAAATTGTGGTAAGTTTATCCACTCCAATTTAGACAGTTGTCGATAATCAACAATGACAACAACTAAAGTGTAATTACAGCCCACTTTTTGGGTTGGGCCCACTCTAAGCAAACTCGTTAATAATGTGATAAGGAGATGACAATTTGGCAGGAATGCGACGACGACGTGCTAGGCGAACGATGTCGTCTTAGCTTGTAAATACTTCACTTGAAAATAACTATAGTACGAGGACGAATGTGGCTGAGTTAAGTTATTGATAAATTATTCGAGTTTGATTGGATGATTACTTAAATTTAATTCGTTTATTTTTTAATTAAATTTAAATTCAAACTATTTAAATAATTAGTTGAGTTAAATTTAAATATTTTAATACTTTATTCAAGTGGCTTTCGAATCTAATCAAATTTTTTTCATGTCTTTTTAAAATATTTTTATTAATTTATCATTTTAACCTCATGATATATAATTAAAAACTGATAAATCAAACTATCAAGTTGAGTTTAAATCTATCTAGTCGAGTTCAAATATTTTATCGAATCGAATTCGAAATACAAAAATCAAACTCGATCGAGATCGATAAAATTCAAATTTTAAGTTTTTGAACTAGAACTCAAATCTAATATTAAATTATTTTAACTCAATTCAATTACAAATGACATTAATTTATAATCACCAATTTTTTTTTCAAATTCCTTAGGAAAAAAATAAATGAATGATACTGGTTGAAGTTTAGATAAAATATATATAAAATTTATAAAAATTTATTAATTAAGATATGATAGCTTCTCATTCTAAGCCATATTTGATTCTCTCCGATACACTTTGTTTAAGTAATCCCCGCTATAACCACTAGTCAAATACAAACTGTCCCGTGTCGGAAGGAACAAATCTTCGGGAGATTTGCTCTTAAAAAAAATGGTGGGTCAGCCTTTTGTTCCGATGCACAAATGCAAGACTCCCGTTTGCAACTTTATGCTATATTTGTTGGTATCAAATTAATAAAATCTCTTTTGTTTTCTAGCACTTGGCTGCTAATAAAGAAAATTATGTACTTAATTACCAACATTCCAGACTCCACTTGTGCAAATCGTCAAGCATTAGATGATCACACTGGAAATGAAATGAACCGAGCTAGTTTGCCCATTTCGGATTGTAACCATTACCAAGGGAATATAAGCTTGACTGAATAGAAGAACCACTTTGTTCTGGCCTGGCCATCTAGACTGCCACATGGTGTGAACTCCTGTATATAGGAGATTAACATTCAGGAATTACAAAAACCTAGAACAATGGAGCAAAGAAACATACTTTATCAAAAAGCTTCATCCCTTTTCATGCAATTCAATCCTACTTCCATTCACATTGTTGTAGACAGCACCAGAATGAGAGGCCCAGAGACAGAAACATGGTCAACGCTCAAGTTTTTCCACAAGCTACTTGATGGTGATGTAGCGATTTGTCCCATGTTTAGCCCAGTAGTTCTTGAGATCCAATGGTATTGAAAGATCTTGACCTTCAGCAGCCAGACGACTAAGCAATTTCATGAAGACACTACCACTCATCTTACGGCCACCTACTCGGGCATGGCGCTTGTTTGGCATCTGTGGCAATGGGTATGATGACATGGTCGTAGTGCAACAAGATGACTGCCATCCACCATTTGCCCACTTGTAGCACTGTCGGGGAACTCCTGTGCAGGAGCAAACAGGAATAGGCATTGTGGTTTCATCAAATTTTACCATGTTCAACCCTATATCCTGACCATTCCCTTCAGATTTACACTTTTTTACCTCAGTACCAACTCGCCTACTTAAATCTTCAGCCACTTTCTTTATCTTTCGTGGTGGCTTTGATGAAACAGCTTTATTCTCCTTTGTCCACTTCATAGGATGAGGCTTGCCTTCTTCACAAGCAATGGTAGATAGTGGCAGCGCATCAGTAACATGCCTTTCACCATTGAGAGTTCCACCTGTATCAGTTGAATGGTACGTGGGATGCATGCGTTTTCCTCCACGCCGAATACCACCACCAATAGGAAAGTTCATGGCATTTTCCCGATACTGTAGCACATTTAAGGCACTATCTCTCTCCATTAAGGCACTATCCCGCTCAGCAAGTGCCTTATCCCGCTGCTGGAGGGCCTCATCTCGTGCAGCCAGGGCTTCTTTCTTCTCAGAAATAGCAATGTTCCGTTCTCGAATAGCAGCATCTCGCTCAGCAAGTATGGACATGATTTTCTTATTCATGACCAAGGCATTACTTTGTTCTTTCAAGTGATGTTGTGGCATCATGTTCCACTGCTTGTATCATTTGCATCTTACTTAGATAAATGAAGTATTGAATAATAAAATAAAAACTAAAGCGACATGGTCCAGTGGGGAAGTGCTTGCTTTCTTCTTACCGGAGGGTGTACTCCTTTGTAGTAATCCGGCTTATATCTCCCATTCTCGTGTTGCCCGGCACCATCCATCTAATATCAAGTCTAATTGAATTGGCTAGAAAATGTTCACAAGTCAATCCACTCCTCGAACTTTAATGCAAACACAAAAGATAACAAGTTTCAGGTGTAGCACGTGCTGTCTGTTTAAATGAGGAAAAATCCAAAGTTCAATTCTAGTGTTTTGCAAAGCAACTAGCAATTAAGTAACCAGAATTCCCCCTAATCTTAGTAAGTAAAAGACTAAATAAAAAAAAAAGTGAAATCACATAGCTTATGAAAATAGAGAGAAATCCAAACAATCCACTATTCCACTTTGAAGGCAGGCAGTTCCGAGAAGGAAAAATAAACAGCCACAACAAGAATAGAAAGAAAAATAACCATAAGTCACAGAAAATATAAACTTTCAACCCTTAAAGACACACTGCACATGTCACAATCACAAGGCCAGAACTAAAAATAAAAGAGAAAGAGAAATCATAAATTTCAGCTTTTTTTTTCTTAGCACAACACCCAATGAAATACGGTATCTCCCTGACAAGAGTGCAAACTTATTAGTGAACTTAGAATATATTTTTTGACAAACATTGCAATATATCAAAGTCAATACCAAGCAATTTCAGACAATATTAAGAACATTTATAGTTCAATTAGCACCGCTTTCTCCAAATACCTTGAAAATCAGGCAAAAAGCCACAGTGAGAAGAGGTGCTCAATTAGATGTTTAAATTGTAATAAGCATCAATCTTCAACAAAAAGAGCAACTCCAAGCTTTATGCATGTAATTAATACAGTCTAAGGACAGGCATATTTGGAAAAGAATAAATATAATATCAATAATCTTTCAGAATAGGCATTTGCAAAGTCAGGATTAGACCCCCAAGTACAGAAGACTCAAAAATATCAGAGTTCCAATATTTTAAACTTTTTTAGAAAGAAGTTGAAATAAATGGAGAAATGGAACCTTCATAATAAAATACTAAATGCATGCAGGATAGTTAACAAATGAGGCAAGCAGCCAAAGAAGGCGCAAAAACCTCTTGTGATTGACGAACATCCAGGCTGCAAAAAAATGCTAAATGTGTACCTACTATGAATGCAGTCAGATAATGTTCTACTACTCACTAAGACTTATGTTGGTCAGTTTAGAGATAAGGAAAGCATCAAAAGTAGGCACCAAAAAATCCCAGGAGCTTGAAGAAGAAAGTTGGGACTGCACAAACGGGCAGCAACTCAAGAATAAGCGAGTGCAAACACTGACACGATCCATGCAAAATGAACTCAAGTCTCCATTTTTCAATGACAACTTATTATAAGTTTCAGATGTATCTCTCTTAACACAACCTGAATTGCAAAATAAATTAAAACACAGGCACACGATTTATTTATTTTTTAAATCTTAAGAAATCCCGAATAATTCCCGTAGAATATTTCCATTCCCGTCCAAGAACAATGTAAATTCCTAATTTCTCAAACAATGTTAAAGACAAAAAATAATAATAGTAAAAGAATTATTTTTCTTTAACAGTTCAGTATCGTCCACCCCAAACAAAATTCAAAAAGGAAAAACAAACACCTGAGACCAACAAACATGCATGTAAGCAAGTCCTAATTAAGCACATTCCCTTATCCGAGATGATTAGAGAGCATAGAATCGAAATACAACTTAAAATATTTAGTTAAACCGATCCTAGAACTAATTAATAAGCTGTAAACAAACAAAATAAAGAGAAAAATTTACAAGAAAATGTTCGAATTCAGGTGAGTTCCAATTTGCAGTAAAGTTGGGTTTTTAACCAAAATCGAAAATCTATTTTTTAATAATAATAAAAAAAAACACTGAGCTTAAAAACCTAAAAAATTGTTCGAAACGTAAGATAAAACAAAGAAATGGAGATCTTGAACAAGAAAAAAAAAAACCCATAAAAATATAAAACTTACTTCTTTTTATTCTTTTTATTTTACTGAGAAATGGAGCAATAATTCGAAGATGCTTGAAATTTCGTTCTCAAAATGAAACCAGAGACAAAATTAAATGATTGTGAAAGGGTTCGAAAATTGAAATAGTGCTTTTGCCTCCAGCCCAAACGACGGCGTTCTAGCTTTTGCCTGTCCAAGGATTTAAACGCCGCCGTTTCTTTCATTTTTTGTCTTCACTCCCCCACAATCTTTTATACACTCATATTCAAATGACGATTTGTATCTTAAAAAGAAAATTTATAAAAATGAGCCCACGATCTTTTCGAGAAGATTTGATTTAATAATTAAATATATTTTTAATTAATATTTTATAGCATCTAATTTAATTTATAAATATTTATTTTATTATAAATAAATTTTGATTTGTTAAAATTATATAATTAAATTTAAATTTATTTAATAATATTAATTTTTGTTTGTATTATACACATAATCTGCAACATAATAACATACAAAACTATTTACGTTAATTCTCAAGTAAAATGTCGCAATTGATGTCATTTAAAAAAATTAAATTCAATTATATAATTTTAAAAAATTAAAAATCTATTAACAGTAAAATAAATTTATATGTAATAAAATATTTAAAATTTATATCTATTTTATAAATAAAAGTTATAGATATTTTTACTATTATTTCGTAAAAATATAATTTTTTAAAAAATTTTACTCATAAACTAGTTAATATGACGTATATTTTTTTAATACAATGATGTATATATTACATAATAAGATATAATTTGTTATAAAATTTATTTTTAAAATTTATTAATTAATAAAAGTATTATTAATTTAATTATAATATATAAGTTTATACTTTAATAACGTAGTAAATTTAATAATGAGGTGTGATACAGCTTGTGATTTAAAAATAAATTAAAATTTGTAAAAAATTGTGACATAACGTTTGCATGTTGCATTAACTTAAAAAAGAAAGGAATTTGCAAGAAATTAAAGCAAAAGAGGAAACAGTTGTTCCAATCGCATTCGTACCGTTTTAGATCAGTAGGCGGGGTCCCCGGCCACCCTACAGGGGAACTGGCTAACTCTAGCACGTCTTGAATCTCTTTCACTTTACGCCTCAATGGCGCTTTCTGCTGACAGAGCCGCGCTTTTATTCTTGTTTCACTTCTCTTCATCAATAACAACGTCGTTTATTGTTTTCTCTGTTAGAGGCTAAAGCTTGTTTTTTTTTTTTTTTTTTCTGGGTTTTTAGTGAAACATGGAGCTTGATCTTGTTACATTGTTGAGAGCCGCTTGGATTGCAGCTACTTTGCCCATTATTATAGCTTCAATACCCAGTTCTAAACTGAGTTCGTTCCATCAACTTGTCTCGAGATTTGTAAATAGAGGGAAAACCATGCAACCAGCTTCTCATGTGAGTTCTTTTTAATAACTGAAGAAAACTTCTGCCTTCGCCTTTGTCTAAGTTCCTTTTATTTAAAAAAAAAAAAAATCATAACTTCTTATTTTGAAACGAGGAAAGCCAAGTTATGCATGTTCTGTGTTTGTATAATTGAGTTTTATGTTAGCATTCGTTGAGGAAATTTATCAATGTGATTATGCTGGGTTTAATTAAGTTTTGATTACAGTAATGAGGAGTTGAGAAATTCATGATGTTTCTCGTTTCACGTTAGTTTTTTTGAGTGAAGGTTAATAAATTTTTTAAATGAGTGCCATTGTTGCAAGATTTTACTTTTGTATTCTTGTTTGATGAGACCATTGTTTCTTGAACTGAGAATGTTCAGCCACCTAGCAAATGAATAAGACGGCCTATGTTTTTTTTTTTTTTTTTTTCCTTCCTTCTAATTTCTGCTACTTTTTTTTTTTTTTAAGATTACTTAGCATAGGTTGACTGTGATTTGCAGTGAGATTAATGTACAGACATGGAGTCTCAGGTCTGCTTTGACAAGTATCTCACACATTAATTGAACATTCCTCCATTAATGCAAGTTCAAAATGTTATTTGACCTGAACAAAATTTACTTTTCCTATTATGCTTTGCATAATTGCTTGTTGAACTTATCATCAGGCAGCATTGTTCAGAAGTACAACATAGAAAATGTTCTATTTTGTATTTCCTCTTTGATCAATTTCTTTGTTCTAATATTGTTCTCTTTGGTACAAGTACTGCAGGGGCATGCTGTTTGACCTGATTAACTTTGTTTTTCCATTGTTGGAATGCAGAAATTCACTGTTCCTCAGAGATTTTTCTCTCATTTTTTCATGGTGGCTGTTGTGTGGACAACCCTTTTACTCCTTACGACATGGTTGTATGCATATAGAATGGCACCACTGTCTTCAAAGTCATTTCATTTTTCACATCTTGCTAGCCAATTGCTAGAGGGATCACATATCTTTTCATTTCATAAATCTCGAATGACACCATATGAGCACAGATACAAAGTCTGGCGAATCGTTCTTCTACTTTTGTTAATGGAAGCTCAAGTCATGAGACGCCTTTTTGAGTCATTTTATGTATCTGACTATAGGCCCTCAGCACGAATGCACATATTTGCCTATCTAACTGGTTTGTTGTGAGTTTCTTAAACGTCTTCCATCATATTGTTCTCTTCTAACCATCTAGGTTAGACTGTTGCTGCTTGAAAATATTTGATGCCTATAATTTCATTTTAGAATGCTTTAGATGACGAGCTTTTGTTATTTTTCCTCCCTTGCAATTCTTCCATGGTTAGTTACCATATAGCAGCACCATTGTCACTTTGCGGGACTTATGCGCCAGAGGTGTTTAAATTTACTCTGGACCTGGTGTCTGAGTTCATCATAAAAGGAAAGAATCAGATGCCAGCTATTGAAATTGACTGGTGGGAATCTGTAAATGCTCTAATGAACCTTGGGTGGTGCCAGTGGATTGGTAGTGCTATATTTCTTTGGGGTTGGATTCATCAGTGCCATTATCATGCAATTCTTGTAAGTGATTATTTCACCAACTTGATGTTTTCATGTTGCAAAGCGATCCATGCAATTAAAATGACATGGAACAGATGCTTGAAGGAAACAAATCGAACTTGTTTAAGAGTCTATTATAACAAGATGTTTTGCTATTAGAAGTCCATGATTATGTATCCATTGTAATCCATGAATTTGGATAGGAGATGGAATTGTTACTTTGCTGATCAATTGAAGAGGTTTAGGGAGGAAGAATTGAATTGATTGTTTGCTTAAAGGATCATTGTGAAGCTCCTCTGCTTCTCTTACTTTCCCATTATAGCTGACATGTTGAATCTTCAATAGGGTCTACTGCAAGCATGGGTTGAACAAGTTGGTGGCTATGTAACTCCCGCTGGGGATTGGTTTGCAATCATTTCATCCCCACCCTACTTGGCTGAGATTGTAAGATATCACTCTTTCGTCATCCATCCCTTCTACTTATTGGGCATTTTAGTGACTTCTGAGTGGGCAACCTTGTACACAAAGCTCTCACATTGTAAGGTCTGAGAAGGGTCATAGTACGCAGCCCTCTTTTTGTATTAACAAAAAGGTTGTTTTCGCTTGAATCTGTGACGACATCCAAGGTCACTAAAGATTAACTTTTACCGTTGCACCAAAACTCCCCTCTACGATAGTGGCTTCTGAGTGAATTAGAGAAAATATTATCAGCTTATTTCTAATATCTGTATGGTTTTGTTTGTTTCTTGCTGATGATGAAGGTAATATATGCTGGATTGGTAGTTGCTAGTGGGGGAGGAGATCTGACCGTTTGGTTACTTTTTCTATTTGTGGTAAGCTGTTTTTTTCTCAAGCACAATAAAAACCACTTAGCCATGCAATGCAGTGCAATGCAATAAACAGAAATTTTGTACTGGATGGTGGCAGGTTGCAAATCTGGGGTTTGCAGCAGCTGAAACACCTAAGTGGTATCTTCACGAATGTGAAAATTTCCCAAGAAATCGATCTGCCATTATCCCATTCATCTTCTAATGTTTAGAAGCTTTCATTATTGTATGGATTGTATGCTTGACAGTAACCCTAAATTAATTGTTGAGTGCCAACATATTAGTAGGGCTGCATGTAATGTTAAGTTTTATTTAAAACCCAATGAAATAAAGCACTTGCAAATATACTATTTTCTAGAAATAAAAGAAGAAATAGTGGAATTCAAGAGGAGAAGATGATTCTGTTTTAGAGAGAAAATTGTAAATGTAATAACATGGAAGAATTTTTGGCACTGAGAATGATAAATGATGGTGTTTTCAAATCCTGGTGATTGTCAATTGGATTTTACACTTATTCTTCATAGAACACAAGGAAAGTCGCCACACAAAGTAGTCGGCACGGCAGACTCTAAGCATAGAGATCTATGCCCCAAAACCTCGCAGGTTGATTGGTCCTATATTTCCTGTCAACAGTTTTAATGAGGTCCATGTCTTCTTTGGTCAGATCAAAGTCGAAAACCTGGAAATTCCCTTGCAATCTCTCAAATTTTGATGTCTTTGGTATGACAGCCGTGTTCCTTTGGATTCCCCAGCGAAGAGCAATCTGAGCAACAGTTTTCTTATATTTCTCAGCTATCCCCTGAAACCAAATGGTATACACTTTAAATTACAATTACATGACAAAAACATTCGAGAATAAGTGCAGCAATTGAGAGTGCATAATAGTGATGACAACTGAAAATTAATCTAGACGAGGAAGAATTGCGTACTTTTAGGACTGGATCATCCAAGCATGACACGGTGCCAAACCATTCTGTATTAGCTGCAGCACCTCCTAAGGGAGTATGGGCTGTAACACAGATTCCATGCTTCTGACAAAATTTGACAAGACAATCACGTTGGAAGTAAGGGTGTGTCTCAATCTGATTCACAGCAGGCTTGATTTTGGAGTAAGCTAGGCAATCTCTGGTTAAAAAGATGTCATAGTTGCTGCAAATAAATTTTCTATCAGATGTAATTCCTAAATTTAAAAGATTTTGCAGGAATACTCAATAGTGAGGATAAAAACTTGACACCTTATCCCAATGCTACGAACTAAACCCTTGGAAACCAGATCTTCCATAGCATGCCAGGTAGTCTCCAATGATATAGTTGTGTCTATGTCTAGAACTCCATCCTCATCCAACGGACTGCCAGTTTCACCAATTCCTGCATCCATACAGGATACGGACAAAAATACTCAATAGTTGTATCAAGGCTCATCTTCTTAATCCTCAAAGCTAACGGAAGTCAAACATCAAATTGAACAGCAAAGAAAGCACCCAATGCAAAGAATACACATATAAACAATAAGAGCAGGCAGTCAGGAATCACCAGTGTGCCTTATGGCAACAGGAAAGTGAACAAGATATAAATCTAGATAATCCAACTGAAGCTTCTTAAGACTGTCTTTACAGGCCTCGAGAACATGCCTGTGATCAGTATTCCAAAGCTGCAATCAAACTGATGAGATAAGAACCAGATGGTACTAAGTATAAGAAGAATAAACAAGTCAAACTTTCATTTGAACTAGCCTTGGTTGTGATAAAAAGGTCTTCTCTCTTAACAAGTCCAGTTCTGAATGCTTCCGATAGAGCCTCCCCAACTTCTGCTTCATTTCCGTAGTCAGCTGCAAAAACATCATACATTCATGTCACAAAAACATCAACAAGACATAGATGCCAACAACAAAACATTAGGACACTATCAAATAATGCCTGTAATACAGACTAAATTTCTTGTACATAACCCCAAAATTTCTCCTAAATAAATCTGTGTAACTAAAATTGAACTCTTCTTTACAGAAACATTCATTTGAAATATTGAATAATATAACAAGTTTGAAACAACTTCAAGCAAGGACTTCAATCTAAAACGATTTCCCATTTCCTAATTCCCACTGTAACTATAAATCAATGAAACTGCGGGGCAAAACCATTTTATTTTCTATCAAAATTCTAAGAAATTATTCTTCCATAAGCATGTCCACTTATTACGATAAATTTTTGTTCCAAAACTTGAATTAAGAACTTCAATCAAGAACAATACCCACGTTTAACTAGAATAAATAAAGAAACTCCCAGCAGGATGCAACAACATCTACAATTTGAGACAAGTACTCGGATATACTTAGTATATAAACATAGTAAAGAAATTAAAAAAAAAAAAAAACCCAGAAAGCTGGAAATGGAAAGATTATGAAAAAGAGTACCAGCACAGTCAAAATGGCGATAACCGATCTTGATGGAGTTGATGATAAGGTCTCTAACATCTTTTCCATCCATACGCCAAACACCCAGACCAATTATTGGCATCTTGAATCCATTGTTCAGTGTTATTGCCATTTTTCCTGTTCCTTTACTCTGCAAAAAATGATTGTTTCGAACTCTCGACTCTACTACTGTGTTGATTTTGTAGAGTAGCTGTGGACATTGGGCCGGCCTTTGCTGAGGCTTTTATTTGACGACGGAAATCCCAACCACACGATAAAAGACGATTTCCTCAGATGATCAGAACCATCGGATTTGTGAATCTTGATGACGCGGCTCATGTCTAACACTCCCACACAAATTATTGGTTCCATTTTCATTTAACAATTTTAAATATGATAAAAATAAAAAAAATTAAATAAATTAAAAATACGTTTGTAAAATTTATAAACAATAAATAAGAAGTAAAAAAAAGCTTTGACTCTTTTGCATATGCAAAACAGAAATGGGTGGGCTCAATGGGCTAAATTGGGCCAGTTAGCCCATTTACTGATAAAAAAACTGGATTAACGAAGCCCGTTTAATTCTATAAAAATTTGGTGGTTAATTAATTTCCTAACACAACAACAAGATCAAGAAAGTAGACAGAGAGAGATCGAAAACTCTCTCGAATCAAAGCATAAATTCGTTTCCTCAGATCTAAACGGCATCGTCTTAGTTCCACTAAATCCACAATGTCTTCTACTTTCAGCGGCGATGAAACGGCACCTTTCTTCGGCTTCCTCGGCGCCGCCGCTGCTCTTGTCTTCTCATGTAACCAAATTTTAACACCCTCATAAAATTATCGTTACGTTTCTTAGTTTTGATATTAGATCTCTTTAATTCTTTTAAAATTAGATCTATGGTAATTTCCATTTATTTGATTGTCTGATAGAGAATTGTTGGATCATTATTACTAGCATTTTAGCATTATTTATTGTGAATTGTGTCTATATTTAGTGGTATTCGGTATGGATCTTTGATGTTGGGATATGAAAATTATGAAATAAAAACTATTATTTTGATTCTGCTGAGTGAATTTTATGCTTTAAAGTTCTAGTTTTTAATGGAATTAAATGACGGAATTCACGTAAATTTCAGTCTTTTACATGTAGATCTAATAAGAATTTTGCTTTGAAATGAACTCCGAATGGTTGAAATCGAAAAAAATAATAATAATAATTTGTGAATTTAGGTATGGGAGCTGCTTATGGGACAGCTAAGAGCGGTGTGGGTGTGGCTTCAATGGGTGTGATGAGGCCTGAGTTGGTCATGAAATCTATTGTACCAGTTGTTATGGCTGGTGTTTTGGGTATTTATGGGTTGATTATTGCTGTTATTATTAGTACTGGGATCAATCCAAAGGCCAAATCATATTACCTTTTCGATGGTTACGCCCATCTTTCCTCTGGTCTGGCTTGTGGCCTTGCTGGGCTTTCTGCTGGAATGGCGATTGGAATTGTTGGTGATGCTGGTGTCAGGTATGGTGCTTTTATCCCAATGTTTTTAACTCAGATCAGACATGTTGTTGATTAACACCAGATGTGGTTGGTGTGAAAATGTTGATTTACACTTTCAATGGTCACTTTCTGCCCTCATAGTGCACACTCGTGCATTTAGTTTGAATGGTTTTAAAGTCTACACTGCCCTCGTTTTGAGACATGGCTCCTACTACAATGATGCAATGCTGCATTTCATTAGTAATGATATTAGTGTTGTTTTAAGTAAATCAAGTGTCGGGAAATTTCCATGACATTGAAATCTAATCAAAGCTATAGGTTGTGAGGCTGTGTCTTAATCATAAGAAAATTACTGATAAAATGATAATGTTGTATTGACATGATACGAAGATTAGCAATTCCATTTACTCAGCTTGATACGCCCTTCAGATTGCTCCCTCTATCTGTTCTATATTTTTCTATTGTTATCGTGAAAAAATAATAATAATGTTTCATGAAATCAAACATGTGCTTTCACCAACTTGTGTCAAATAATGCTTGAATGATTCTGTGTTGCAGAGCTAATGCACAGCAGCCAAAACTTTTTGTTGGAATGATTCTTATCCTCATCTTTGCTGAAGCTTTGGCTCTTTACGGCCTTATCGTTGGCATCATCTTGTCGTCTCGAGCTGGCCAGTCCAGAGCAGAATAAGATCTCGCAGAGCTGCTTGGTATTCTTTTATTGCTTATCCGTAGCACTGCATGGGAAAGAGTATTGATTATGCTGAGGTTGATTATGATCGGACAGCAAGTGTAGGGTTCTCATTAATATTGATGAAAGCAACTACTTGAGCACTCATTTGTGGTTGCTCTTTTGACTTCGTAGAAGTATGATTGAGGAGTTTCTCTTAATAAAACGTTGTGAAGCTTTTCCCTGTTTGATTTCTTGTCAGTGTATCTTTGCAGAAGTTGAAACTATTAATGGAAGTTTAATTTTCGAATACAATGTATGTATATCTTTATCCAAATTTATCTATAGCCGTATGGTTGTAGGGATATAATTAAATTAAATCGAGATGATTTAATGTTAAGTTTGAGTAAATTTGAGGTTGAAAGTTCGATTCGAAAAAGTTTAATTTTGTCTCAATAGAATTCCTAAATTACTTGAAGTTGGTTTAATAAATTTAAATTTGATTTGTCATTTTTGAATGATATATTATATAAGTAAATAATAAATTAACAGTTAAATATATGAATAAATAAAGAATTAAATTTAAATTTATTGAATTGATTTCGAATAATTTGTGTCGTGCTTAAATTTATGGAATCTAGCATAAAATAAAGTGCAGAAAAAGAACAAAAAGAGTGAGAGATTACATTCCAGCATTGTAAGTAATCCAATCAAAGGAGTAAATGATGTAGAAACGCAAAGCATCCAGCTTTCGGTACAAGCGGATAGAGCAGCACTTCCCTAGGCCTAACCCAATAAGGAAAAAAAGCAAAGGAAAAGTGCAAAACAACTTTTCTTTTTAGCCTCTTGCTTCTTGTTTGCATTGAAATCGCATACGTCTTTCACTTTAGGAAGATCTACTGATTGGACAATGAAAAAGAAATATGGTGAGTCAGTGTATATAAATAGTGGAACAGAACAGATTACAAATCATGTGGGCTAAAAAGGAAGATTTACCACAGTAATCGAAACTTATATATATCATCTTTGCATTTTGTCTTACAAATTGAATGCTTTAAGTAATTTTAACAAAGTTTATATTTGATTTATTTTCAGCGTTTAAGAGAATTTTTGAAGTAAAAGTAAAATTCTTTATCTTATTGCAAAGTTAATATGAACATTTATGATTAAATTTAAATTTAGTATTATTAGGTGTAAAATATGTTAAAAATATCGTAAATATATAAAAATAAAAATAAATATATAATAATTTTATTATAAAATGTATTTATTTATTTATTTATACTTTAGATAATGAAATTTTAATATATATATAAATCTATGGATACAAAATGCTGGCCAAATGACCAGAAAAAATTAGGTCATGTTTTGTAAGCTTGTTGGAAATTGGAACCCCACACCTTTTAGTTCTTAATCATTATTTTCTTTTGTAATTTTTTATTGATATTAAAGTCGATATTTCAGTCATACGTCCATAAATCACTTAAATAATTAATCAAATTAATATATAATTAAATATACAATTAATATATAAAATTTAAATATAAAATTTCTTCAACTGCGGTCTCAAGATCTATTTTTTTACCGTTAAATCAAATTCACATTGATCTTTTTGCAATATTGGTTAGCCATTTCGTTTTCTCATGCAACGGTAGGCTAGATTTTGGAGTCGTCACAGTATCTACATTTCTTCTCCTTTTTTATGCACCATTTCAACATGGTTTTTAAATTGTAGCTTGCCTGCCTTTATTACCTTGTCAATTGTCTTCTCCTTCTAAGAAACCAGATTCAGATGACTGATAACGAGATATGCCTGTGCTGTATGCAAAATAAATTCAACAATATCCCATGATTTTAATGTTCCTCTTTCTCTGTTTCTCGTTACCATAGACGAGAACTTGATTTTTCCGTCTTGCCATTAGATTTTGTTTTTTTAAAACACTGATGTGTTTTAATATGACACTTAGTATAAGATTATTTCTATTTACGTTACATAGTTGTTGTTAACTTTAAAAAATTTGACCTAATAATGATGAAGGTATAAATACGGGACCTTTCGTTATAAATCGTTGTCACTTAAAAATTCAATAGGATTTTATATTACTGAATTAATCTTTTAAATTAATTTTACTAGAGTTGTTAAGAGAGAAAGTCATGGATTTTTTTTCTGTAGAATTTTGCTGATTAACCAACACCTTAACGATATTCAGTTCTTTAAAAATTACTCAATTAAATATTTAATCAAAAGAAAATTATTAATTTAGAACTTGGGAAGTGAGATTCACTATAATAAAAGAAATATATGTATATATATATATGATAATTATCAATAGATATTAGTTTAAGTAATGGGAGAGCTTATTAATTATTTGATTATGTTGCGATCGAATCTGTTTGATGATAATTTGCTTTTAGGGTCATTAAGTTCATGAATAAATTTATTTAAATAGACTTAAAAAACCACTTAAGCAACCTTAATTCTATTTCAAATCAATAATTTTGTTTTGAATAGTATTTTTTTTGTAAAATTTATAATTATAATTAGCTTATTATATTTTATGAACCAATAATTATAAAAAACGCTTTACTTACCATTAAATTAAGATCTCATTAACAAATCAACAACTTCTTAATTGAATAATTAAAAAAAAAATTATAGCATATTATAATCTCAACACTATCTCTAATTATCATATGTTAAAGAATGTAAATAAATTATTATGTGGGGGAGATTTTAGGCAAATGACAATTTAGGTGAGGATATCTGCATAACCTAACAGCATCAAAAGTACTGTTATTATAAACATTGAGGAAGAGATAAGATGATGTTTGTTTTGTTGAACAAATCACAGTTTTCTTCAATTTTTTAGTTAAACTTTTACGTGATAATCAACATCAAAATTTCGGTAGCTTTCGTCATCGATGCATTATAAATTACTTAAAACAGCAGACGGTAACTTTAACTAATTAATTTGTCCATCTCTAGAAACCATGTCCTTTTTAATATGCGATGCATGGTTGTGGCAGGAGATCATCAGCCCATAAACACTGCAATAATTTCCAGCAGCAGCAGAGTATTAAGAAGTAGTAATTTTAAATACAATATCAATATAAAATAATATATAAATTTAATAAATTAATTTTTTATTAAAATAATTCTTAATATTATCTTTTTAAATTCTCTCTCTCTATATATATAGCACCAATTATTTTTTTTTTTAAGAGTCATGATTTTCTGAGCTTGTGTTTGCGGTGGTACAAAAGCAAAAGCCAGTAGGAATTGGAAATGATGTATGGAAGCTAGCTAGTGGCAAGTATTGTATCACAGAAGAAAAAGATGTATCCAAGGTTGGCTTGGCTGGGTCCAAGAATTAAATGTTGCACAGCAAAAAGTCGTGTTTTTTTTTTTTTTCAAATCAACACCTCTAAAATCAGCTGCCCTTCAATTGCGGTAAGGTTGGTTGAATTTTTGAATAGAGACACTTCGATTTGAATTTTTACGATTTTTTTATAAATAATATATAAATATTAAAAAATTTATACCTAAAAATTTAATGAATTTATAAATTTTAATGTTAAATCATTTTAATTTTTATAAAAAAAAGTAAAAATGTTCATAAATTGGATTGAAATTAATTTGTGATTGTAAGTATTTGTTTAAAATTTAGATTAAGTTTGATTATAAATGAATTTTAGTTTTACTGATTGTTGATATAATTATAATTTTGTGTGGTTAATAATTTTTTTTTCTCTTTCTTGAATTTATAAAATATAAAAATCGAATTACATTAAAATATTATTTTTTGTGTGTAAATAATTTATTATTCGCTTAAACTTTTACTTAAAGTTGATTGAGGTATGACGTATTGATTCCAACATGGGAAAAGGCTAAAGGGAAGATTTAAATATCAAAAACCTAATTTATTAACTTAAATTAGTCAGTGAATTACAAATCATGAGCCGCAAAACCGTGACTTTGTTTAAAGCTTCAAATCTTTTCCTTTAAAAAATTGCGCCCTAAATGATGCAATCACTTTCAGTTTCCGCTTAGTCGTGAAAGCCGCCAAATCTGCGATTACACGTGTCCACCTCGTATACCGTAGTCAAGATTTGCCCAACGGCGCTGTAATCTTATCGTGCCTCTGCCCCTGCCTTAGCTATTTTTAAATGCCACTTTTGAGTGTTCCCTTTTTTTTGTTAAGAAAAAAAATCTCTTCAAAAAAAGTATTTTATATTTTTATATAAGAATATGGTACATTAATATCACAAAAAGTTTAAATTTATAACATTAAATACATAAAAATAATAAGTCTTTTTAATATACATAAAAATAAAAATAAATTTACTCAAAAACTTAAATGGATTAAATTATATAAAATTATTTCATACGCTTATAATAAAAATTTAAACTCCACCTGATTAACAAGTTGATATATATCTTAAAAAAATAAATTAAAAAATATATTTCAAGTAAAATTATAAAAAAAAATTATGATGCAAAATAATAAAATTTTCCTTTATACCATATTTATAATTTTAATTTTTTATTTTTAATTTAAATATAATGATTTAATAAACATTTTTATTACTCATTTTACCACCGTAGCTGCTATTGATTGTTACTTCCAGTCAAACCAATCAAAGGGTTGCGGATGCGGCGCTCCAAAAATAGGAAAAGTAGGTTGTATCAATCAATCACCAACGCCTAGTACAACCCCATTAATTTTGGACCTTGGACTTTGAGTCCTCGAGGACACCAATTTTGAAGAATTCATGAGTCATGATGCATGTGCTCCACCAGAGGCACCAATTCTTACTCTTTTTTGGTCGCCAGTGTGTTTTACAAGCACCAATCTTTTTGGTATGTTTTGTGTTTCTTTAATATGGATTCCAATTGTAGAGTTGACCCCCATGTCACGTATGCAATTGTAATATCTGAATAAATATTATGTCTATCATAATTCAAAATTGAATTTAATTAATTAATATAATTATTTTTTTTAAATGATATTCAAATGTTAATGCTCGCATATTATTTCAAATAGACATATTTTAAAATAATAATAATTTATATAGTAAAATTATTTAAATTAATACTCAATGATAAATTTTAAGAGTATTAATTTAAAAAAGTTCTATTATATTATGTTTAATTTTATCAAATTATAGAATATATAAGTTAGTAGTGATTTCAAATGGGTTTTTTCTTCTTCTAAAATATAAGAATTTTGTATATATGAAATTTGAATTTTATTGCATGCATGCATTTATTATTTATTTATTCTGATCTAGTCATGTTTGACATGCTACATTTTTTGTTGTAAAAGAAAATGCCTTTCTAGGAATTGCCCCTATTATTGAAAAAGAACAAAATGAATAATTATAGTTTGAGTATATTGAGATTTTTTATTTTACTTTTCAAACAAAAATTATTTTTGAAATAATTAATAATATACAAACAAAAGTACAAAAAAAATTATGAAATTGAAAAATATTATGTGAACTTGATTAACAAATTCATATATTTTAGACAAGAAGTTCTTGATTGAAGCATTGTGTAAACTTGAATAATTGATGAAACTAATTTTCATTTTCATTAGACTTATTGATTTAGAAATGATATTAAAATGGTAAAAAAATAAAAAAAGTATTCAAATTATATTTTTTAAAAATATATATATATATATATATATATATAAATTTGATAAAAAAATATGTATCGTTTTTTCTGTTTAAACATAAATTATGAGATGATAATTTTATATGTATTTAACTCAAAACAAAAATGATACATATATAATAATTATAATTTTCTCTATTCTAAAAAATAAAATCAAACTACTAAATTAAAATGGAATGAAAGAAAGTTGGCAATTTTTTTTTTTTTTACCCCTTTCGACCTTACCGTACTTTTAATGCAGTAAGATGAAATTATAATAGACAAAAAAAAAAATAAAAAGATATGATTATTCTTATACTTTAATTTTTTTATTAAAAAATATATTTTTTGTAATAAAAAATGACGGGTCTGTTACCGTCCAAAAAGACGAGTGAGGTGAGGGTAACAGGTCTATGTGACTAATGGGAGATATCTTTAACATTTCCTTTTTTTTTTTTTTTTACATTTTCTATTTCTATTTACTAATAAATAATCACATTTGAATTCCGGAGTGAACCCAGCCCAACGGCCCATTCCTAGAAGTAGAATCTTAGCGTAGCCCCCAGTTGCTGACGTTGTGGTCTACAATGGTGCACCGCATTGCACAAGAAGTAAACTTAGCAATCTAATCCTATAATAATAATATAATGATACGAAAGCTAATAAAAATAATATAAATTAAAATTTAATAAAAATTATAAATAAATTTAATTTTATTAAAAATATTTTACATTAAATTTATTAATACAAATTTAAACATAAAATTTCTATGTTATACGACGGACAACACGTACGAATTACCAAGTTCAACAAAAAGTGCAGATGCCCTGTCATCTTCTGGTCCCACACCCTACATCACAGCTCCAGAATAACCGCTTCTAAAAGTTTAGATTGCTTGGATTTATCTTCTCCTATCAGAAGATGCCACGTAGTTCAAATCTTTTTCCCCTCACCAGCGTGGCAAAAGTTGCACCGATATTCTGTTCAATCCATTGGAATAGACGGTAGACTGAACTAGACTACTAGATACCGTGATCGTGAGATATAATAACGATATATTCATTGAGATACAATGCATAGGATAGAATTATTATTTATTACGTTAATAAAATTTTTAAATTTTATAAATAAAATTTAAATAATGATATTTATTTTAATTTTTAATATTTTTTTTAAAACATACGTGTTATATTTTAATTTTATTTATAAAATTTAAAAATTTTATTAATACTATTTTAGATAATAATCATTTTGTTTTTACCGATATAGTCATAAAGGTTACGTACAAAATAGAATCAATAAATTTTTTCATAATTTTAAGGACAAAAATAATTCTAACAATAAATTTCTCTAAAAGTATGCATTTAATTTTAGTTTTTATATGTAAAAATGAAAATATTTTTCAGTTGTATAACAAAAATAAATAAATAAAGTTTAATTACTCAAATAAATTTTTCTTTAGTTGAAATTTTAATTTTTACATCATTAAAAAATATGAAGTTACTAGCCACTTCTCCAGATACGGGTTGCTAAACCTTTACCAAATAAATTAGAATAATAATAATAATTAAAAAAAATCTCAAATTGACTGTACTAGAAAGACAAAGAAGCCCTTGACTATGAGATATTTAATTAGGCAGATTGAGTCATGTAACTGATACATGAGGAATCTGACCAAAAAAAAAAGAACCCGATACATGTCGAAAAAACTAAGCACATTGAAAAGCCAATTTAAATCTAACCTTTAGTTATAAGCTTCCTTGTTGCCGTGTAGTTTTGATCAAAGGACAAAGATTAAAGATTAATTTAAACGTAATTCACGATTAAAAAAATTATTAAAAATATATATATTTTTAATAAAATAATAAATATTAAAATTTATTATGACGTCTAGTTTAGTCGGTAGCGATCCATTCAATCGTATTATCCACTTTGTACCATGTTTTTACGACCCATCCTTACGATTTTATCGCGTTCTCAGAGGTTCGAACTTAAGACTTTAAAGTTTTTATTTTTATACAAATGATACCAATTGTAAAAAATAAATATTTTTATTTTTTAAAATCAAAGTTAAAAAAAACGAGAATTAAAATTTAAATTTTAAATATATTTGATATTACTTTAAAAAATATTAGATGATTCATTTAAGTTGAACTGTAAATTTAAAAGACAACTAATTAGATACCACTTGAGAATGCGGAAAACAACAACAACGACAAAGATAAGAATGAATAATGAATGGTATTCGGCTAATTTATATTCTCAAGTCTAATTTCAATGAGTTTGCGGGTAAAACCTGAAGGTCATGTTCAACGACTAGTTTGGGCATATGGAGCGCGGCCAACTTGTTCTTCACGTTTGCATCACTGTTTTCTTCAAAAGATATTTAAAATTCTAATCAAGACACCCACCAACTCTGCAATGGCTTTAACGTGCCGATCCCACCTTTGAGATATCAGTCCATCGGCTGAATCTTCCCCTTGAAATTATAAATTTAAATTTGAATTCCAAGTACTTTGATTAAAAGCATACAATGACCATTTAAATTTATCTTTTAAATTGAAAAAATCATTATCAATGTATAAAAAACAAAATTAATTATAAATAAATATTTTTATTTAAAAATTATTAATTTAAAATTTTGTTTTGACTATTCTCCGCTTAAATAAAATATAGCAAGATAAAATTAATAAAAAATGTGCTCGAAGTTGTATTTCAAGAGGCAATTGGTGATAAGTATGGAAAGAATGAGAAAGAACACGAGATAAAGTATATATATATATATATATATATATATATATATATATATATATATATATATATATTAGATAAAGTACATATATATTAGATATTATAATATATATTAGATAACAAGATTATCATTATTATTATAATTTTTATTTTAATAATTTATATGAATTAATGTATTAACTTAGATTAAATTATCAGTATGAATTTATTAAATATTTTTATTTATTTTTATCTAAAATAATATATTGTTTAATTTGTTATTTTTTTATATATTTTCATATGATTTGTAAAATCCTTAACAATTTTATCATAACGTCGGCTTTAAATTTCTTTCACCTCAAGCTATTTATTTAGTACAAAGGAAAGGAAATAACTAAGAAAAGAAGTCGATATTGGACTTTTAATTCGAAAACTGTCTCCCATCTAAAAGACGGCATACGAATATGAAAAAAATATTTATAAAACGATTATTTGGTCAAAGTCTTTATCATTATGTTGCATTATCACATTATTTAAAAAATTATCTATTATGGAACCCTAAATCTTCATTGTTATTAGATAAACAATGTAAAATGTCAGGTGTTATTGAATTAAATCAATTACTTATTATATGTCATTATTGACAAAATCATAAATAAATATTTATTTTTTAATTAATACATATGATTATATTAAATTAAATAGTCAAAAATGTACTATCATAAGATAATATTTTCAAGTAATACTTTAAAAAAGACAATTATTGAATTAATAATAAACTTGCTAAAAAGAGTTGATACGAGTAGTTAATATTCGATCATTAATATATGATTTATAAATTTAAAATTTTTTTAAGAAATTTAACAAATTTATAAATCACCATAATGAATTAAATCACCTATAAGTTACAATTAGGACAGTAAACTGTAAGACCCGAACTTGACATTTTTTCTTCTGAATATATCATTTAAATAGTGAAAATATGATATATTAATCAATAAAAAAGGAATGATGCAATTATAAGTTTAATTTAATCAAGAAATAAAGCTAAGTGATTTAAAGTATCGAAATAAGAAATAGGGTAAATTTGAGACAAACCGAATGAAATTAAGTTAAACCGACTGAAAATATGGATTCAGGACGCGAAAATATAAGGACTCTAAGAAGGGAAGTTAATCCGAAAACGATAAACCGAAAATTTCTCAATTTGGCAATTTATCCCGAAAATATCAAAAAAAATATTTTCGGAGGGATAAATAAATGCGATAAAATAAAATAGGATGTGCATATATTTTGTGGAATAAAATAAAATAAAATATATGTACAAAGGTGTGTAAATTTTAGTGTATAAAATACACTATGAGAATAAAATATAATAATAATAATAATAATAATATTTGTTTTATTAGTATTATTATTATTATATTTTAAATTATAAGATTTTTTTTAGTATTATTATAGGTATTTTGGTAGATATTTTGATATATATATATATATATATATATTATATTATATTGAATATAATATATATATAAAAAAAAAATAAATAGAAAAAAAAATCGAAAACGAAAAAAAATGAAACAGAAGCCTGAAAAACGTGAGGGAAACTGAGACCCAAACCCGATCCCCCTTTCTTCCTTCACCGGTTGCGATCTGAACGACGACGGAGTGCGAGGTGGCCGACAAAGGGCCGACCGTCACCAAGGGAGCGTCCGAGCCCCCTCACGCGCAGTGAGGACCGCCGGAGAAAGCAAATCGGGGAGGAGAGACCGTGGGAAAGAAGGGAAATTTCGGCTGCCACCGGCGCCGATCAACCCCAGCCCAGGCCAAAAGAAGGCTCCCCAGCCCGGGCCGAGCCGAACGGCAGTGGAATCGCGTCGGGAACCGGCCACCAGCGAAATGGCCACTGAACCGGTTTGGACCGATTCAGTGTGAAAAGGGGCGAACCGATCCGAACCGGTTCAGGAGAAGAGAGAAAAAAATTTTGAGATTTCATCGGACTTCGAGTAAGTCGATACGAGGTCAAAAGTGACCGATTTAATTTTCGATAAATTTATTTAAATTATATTTAATAGAAAATTGGCCCGAAAATGAAATATACAATTGTGCAGTTCGACGATTAATTCCGAACGGAAGCCCGATCGAATTTTGATTTGCGTACCATCGCATAATATCGGGTAAGTAAAACTCATTTACGACAATTTATGTGATTAACGCGTATTTAAGATTTATTTTACGTATTTTGGATTAAATTTCGGATTTAGTGAATTATATTCGGAATTTCGAATAAACTGTCGTAAATGATATACGAACTATCCAAAGAGTTTGGAATAAAGCTCAATGGGTATTGATAGACCCAATGAGTCGATAGACCCTGATGAAGGGAATTAATACGTGAAAAACGGGCTTAATATGGATTAAGGCCGAATTAAAGTATTTAGGCCCATTTAGAGTAAACGGGTTCAATTAAGTGAAATGAACTGTATTAAATGTGTAATACAGTAGGAAACGTGTAATTAATCCAGTGAATGGTTAAATGCAGCTCTAGAGTCATATTGAGAGTTGACCGGACTGCGAGATTTGGACAGCACAGATGAAGAGATGTTACACTACGTGATCCGAGGTAAGAGATTTCGTAAGCTCTTAGAGATAGCTGTACATATTTTATCGTTGTTTACGTACACCTAAATTTTCGTATAGAGTATGAATATGAAATGTCTGGATAGTACCCAAATATGAAAAATTATGAAAATGCCCCTAGGTATAAAAAAAATATGAAAATGGTCGAAATGACCTATTTTGATGTGTTTTACATGAATAAGCATGTTTTGTGAATAAGTGGTGATAGAATGGCTCTGAATTTGATTATCTGCATTAAATTGTAATGTTTTCGGAATAAAAAGTGTTTGATGAGTGATTTGATAGAAAATGTTTTCTCTCACTTAAGTGGGTACTATCTTCCGTGGTTGAGGTTGGTTTGTACGCCCCTTATGTGCATCGAGCCATCTATCAGTTTTGAGATTAAAGTCGTGCTAGAGCGTTGCTCGCACTAGACTTTGCATGATTTGTGCATGATACCGTGCTGGAGCTTTGCTCGCACGGGATTTCGATTTTGTGATGTGCATAAAAACCGTGTTTGGAGACGTCGTGTAGGCTGTGTAAGCTTGCACTGATCCTCGCACGTGATTTGATAAAGCCGTGCTGGAGCCTCGTGTAGACTGGGTGTCACACTGATTAATATGCCCGCACGTGCATTTTTGGAGACTCAGTATTGATATAGCTGGAGATGGGATGATAAGACCCGTTGGACGGGCACTCCTAATCTCGCTGATTTCAGATATTAGGGTCCACGGAGTACAATGTATCGTGTGGACGCACATGGAGTACGACGTACCGTGTTGTTTGTTTGTGTCTGATGGGTAGACTGACCCCCTATCCTCAGCCATCCGGGGACATTCATGCACACCTGATCCGTGATTGCATGGAGTCCATATGCTCTGCTTTGTCTCCATACTTATATGATTTCTGATTTAAATTCTGAGATTTTTTATTTATCTCCTATTTGATTTAAATCAGCTTTATGAGAACATGTGTTTTGAAAAAATTCGTTTGTGATATGACATGCCTTTGAGAAAGCATACGTGTGTGGTTTTGTAAATTCAATTAAGATTGAGAAAGTAAGGATTTTCTGCATGACATACATGTAGGTAGTATAGTTATCTACCTGCTTGCGTGATTTCTTACTGAGCGTGTTAGCTCGCCCCTTTTTTTTTCCTCAACTCCACAGAGTTACCTAAGTCTTGAGAGCTGTGGTAGTCTTGAGCAGTTGACAACTCATACTCCATTGTGCACAAAGGTATACACTTATTTCGCTTTTGTATCTAAACTTGTCAGGCACAATTAAGTATATTAAGAATTACTGGGATGTAAACGTACGTGTGTAATTACATATATGAATAAAGAAATTCAACTATAATGTACGGTTTATATTTAATTGTGTAAAGTCAATATCGGCTCGTGTGCTCAACCATCCGTATGTTGTCTGCTCCGTTATGTGTGGGGTAAGAATGAATAATAATGATTTAAATGTGAAAACGGGGTGTGACATAAACGAATCGAATACGAACGAATGAACTAATGTTCGTGTTCGTTCGTTTATTTTTTAGTGTTATTTGTATTCATTAAGGTATTCGTTCGTGTTCGTTCGTTATGTTGTTCGTTTTCGTTCGTGAACATGTTCGTTTACATGTTCACGAACAAGTGTTTGCTAATTGTTAGCAAATACGTGTTGGCGAACAAGTGTTCAGGAACCGTTCGCGAATACGTGTTCGTGAACACGTTAAATATTAAGATAGGATAATTATCATCTTATTCTATTTATCATCCTATACACCAAACACGACCTTAATATTTTAGTATATATTATAATTATATAACATATAACTTATATAATAATATAATATAAATAATTTTAATACTTTAATAAATTACAAATGAATAACAAACGAATACTAAACCAATAACAAACGAACATAATTGAATGAACGACAAATAACATTTTAAACGAACAAACAATAAACGAACGAACTACACTTCTGTTCATGTTCGTTCGTTTAATAAACGAACAAAAAAAATATTATTTGTATTCGTTTGTTAAATTTAATAAACGAACATAAATAAATAATAACCGAATGATTTATAAATGATTCATCAAACATTTTCTTCATTTATACCCCTAATTACAATTACGGGTGAGGCAGGCAAAGACCACTCGGAGAACAGGCAGATGCCCCAATACGATAATTCAGCAGAGTAGAATCTAGGGTTATTGGGTTGGGAACCACAGAAAAGGTGAAGGAAAAACTAGTAATTTCGAGACTTCAGTCAACCCAATACGCAAGCCCTGGCGTTGTTTACTTAGAAATAGAAATTTCACGTTTCCGTCAAATTTTATTTTTTCATTAGTTATATACCAAATAAACCTGGCCAGATACTTCAGCCAGCCAAAGGAAAGCCAAACCCCAAAAATCAAAATCCCTTTTGACATGAAAATCTTGTTTTAGATCCTTAAAGGAAGAAACAAGAGAAAGGCAGCCAGCTTTCTTTCTTTTCTTTGCCTTCATTGATTAAAGCCTGTTTTTCAGTTACAGATTTTGAAGGGCTTTTGTTAGAGTTACCTGAGCGTGCTTTACATTAGTCACCGTAAGTGTTGGATCCGCGTCTAATAAACGGCCATCAGGTATATTTGTCAAGGTGTCAACGTTTTGTAAGGACAATTGAAGCGTCAACCTTGCAGATTCTTTCGCGGATAAGGTTTTTCAAACGGCAACCGTAACGTAGCTCATCCATTTAATGCGTTGCCTGCCCCACCTCATTTTCTCATTTCATGGCTCCCTTTGATCGTAATTATTATTTAAAATAAAATATATTTAGTAATAATTTACGAATTAATTTAATTAGTAATAGGGGGAGGAATTTTATTTTTAAATAATATTTTGAAAGCATCAGCTTAATATTAATAAATATGTTAAAGTTGTTTGAGGGAAAAAAATAAGTCCGACCAAAATTTAAAAATATTTTTAATTTTATTATTCGAAATATGATTATAATAAATGTGATTTGATCATAATCAAATTTCTTAATTGGACCTTCGGTTTTTTACTTTTTTTATTTCGATTTTGATGAATTATGAAAGGTTAATAGATCTCTTTACATTTTAAATATAAGTAATAATAGGGATAATCTATTTTTAACAAATTCGAGATATTTAGTTATGATGAGTTGGATTTTCAAATTTTTTAAGAAAGTATTTGAATATTAAAAGGAATAATAATTGGATTAAAAATTTACTACCAAAATTTGTCTTTTAAGTGTTTTCATATCTTTGAGAAGAGATTATATTTAAATTTTGATTTTTTTATAAAGCAAAAAACTATGTAAAATTTAAAATAACAATGAATAAATTTTTTTTATTAAATTAAAAAATTGATATAAAAAGATATGTATTTAGGTTTATATAATTTTGTCAAATAACAAGGGATTGGACCAATGAAAAAAAAGATAGGAAAGAAGGCTGGTCAAAATTAAATAAAGAAAGTGCAATTTAGAACTTTGCGGAATCCAACTAGGTGACAATCCACCACTATTGAATTGAGGTCTTAGAGGGAATCCATTCCACGTGCTTAATTCCGGTGGAGAAAGCCAATGAATTGTCAAGAACTTATTAGATGGCAACTACCCCTCCAAATGATTACGTGGTACAATCACAGCCGTTTATTCAAATCCATCAAGAAACTTTGTGCTGTTTTCGTCCCATTATATCACACGATATTCTCACGATAAACCTAGGCATCAATTTATCGTTCATTGAGTTTAATGAGAGAAAGTAAAATGGGACCCAATTTCTCAGGCCACGCGGCAACTCGAAGCTGATTAATCGTTACAAAGGAATCTGAGTACCAAAAATTTAAAAAAAAAAAAACTGCAAAAAGCGAAAATCATTTATTTTTTTGACTGGAACGAAAATTGAATGGTATACGAGAAATTGATAAATATTTGTTCGGGGGCCCATAGTCCAAACCCGTAGCCCAAGGAGGCCCGCAAAACCACCTATATAAAGGAGCATCACCGTTCATGCAAATCTCGCCCACATCCTCCTTCGTTCGACGTCTTCTTTGAAGATATCACCAGAACCCTATTTTTCTTTCCATTTTCTCTCGTTTTCCAGGGAAAATTCAATTATTTTCTCTTTCCGAAACTTTTGTTTTAATTTTCTTTTGTGTGTTTTAAGATCTGCATGGTGAAATCCCGTTTCGCAACATAGGTTTTGTTGCTTTACATTAAGAAAAAAGAAATTTTAAAATTTAAATCTGTTAAAATCTTCTTCTGAAGGGTCGGCGTGGGGTTTTCGAAGCGTAGGGTAAAAGGAGGGTGTTGCTCCGGTTGTAATAGGGTCTTCTTCTGCTTCTTTTGAGGGGGTAGCCGGGGCCTCGGCCTCGGCGGGTTTTAAAGCCCCCATCTTTTGAAAACTATCAAACCTAACATCTTTTTTTCCGTTTTTCTTTTTCAAATCTTTTCTTAGATCGTCGCGGATTCATCGTAGGGATGCCGGCCCTGGCTTGCTGCGTAGATGCTGCCGTAGCGCCTCCTGGCTACGCGGCTTTCATAGCCGGGGACAGCTCTCTTACCGCGGCGGTCCCTTTTTCTTCCTCCACCACCACCGTCACCGCCGCCTCTGCTATTTCCAACTCAAACCATTGGTCCCCCGCTCATTCCTCCGCTCTCTACCGAATCGATGGCTGGGGCGCCCCTTACTTCACCGTAAATACCTCCGGCAATATCTCCGTCCGTCCTTTCGGTACGGACACTCTTGCCCACCAAGAAATTGACTTGTTGAAAATCGTTAAGAAAGTTTCAGATCCAAAATCGGTCGGCGGACTCGGGTTACAGCTTCCCCTCATTGTTCGCTTACCTGATGTGCTGAAAAACCGGCTCGAGTCTCTTCAATCAGCTTTTGAATTAGCCATCCAAGCCCAAGGCTATAAGTCTCATTACCAAGGCGTTTATCCCGTGAAATGTAACCAAGACAGATTCGTTGTTGAAGACATAGTCAAATTCGGGGCTCCATTTCGTTTCGGGTTAGAGGCCGGGTCAAAACCCGAACTTCTTCTTGCCATGAGCTGCCTTTGCAAAGGAAACCCAGATGCGCTATTGGTTTGCAATGGTTACAAAGATGCTGAGTACATTTCCCTTGCTTTGCTCGCAAGGAAGCTGGCGTTGAACACTGTAATTGTTCTCGAGCAAGAAGAAGAGGTGAATTTGGTTATCGAAATAAGCAAAAAGCTTTCCGTCCGACCCGTCATTGGAGTCCGTGCCAAGCTGAGAACCAAACACTCGGGTCATTTCGGGTCGACTTCGGGTGAGAGGGGGAAGTTCGGGTTAACAACGACCGAGATTTTGGGGGTTGTTAAAAGGTTACAAGATTCAGGGATGCTTGATTGTTTGCAATTGCTGCACTTCCATATTGGATCTCAAATCCCTTCAACAGCTTTGCTTCAAGATGGGGTCGGTGAAGCTGCTCAGATCTATTCTGAATTAGTCCGTCTTGGTGCTGACATGAAGGTTATTGATATTGGAGGTGGCCTGGGAATCGATTACGATGGGTCAAAATCCGGTAATTCGGATCTCTCTGTTTCTTATGGCCTTCAGGAATATGCTTCCGCTGTTGTTAATGCAATTCGGTTTGTTTGTGATCGTAAATCTATCAAGCATCCGATTATTTGTAGTGAAAGTGGGAGAGCAATTGTTTCTCATCATTCTATTTTGATATTTGAGGCTATGTCTGCTTCATCTCCTTCTACCTCAGCAATGAACCAAATTAACCTTCCATTTATTATGGAGGGGCTGCCGGAGGATGCTCGTGCTGATTATTGGAATTTGAGTGATGCAGCAATGAGACATGAAAATGAGACCTGTTTGCTTTATGCTGACCAATTGAAGCAAAGATGTGTGGAACGGTTTAAAGAGGGGACTTTGGGGATTGAACAACTTGCTGCTGTTGATGGGTTATGTGACATGGTTTCAAAAGCGATTGGTGCATCAGAGCCTGTTAGAACATACAATGTGAATCTTTCCATTTTCACTTCGATCCCTGATTTTTGGAGTATAGGTCAGATTTTTCCTGTAGTCCCGATTCATCGATTGGATGAAAGGCCTGAAGTGAGGGGGGTTTTGTCTGATTTAACTTGTGACAGTGATGGGAAGATTGATAAGTTCATTGGAGGTGAAACAAGCTTGCCTTTGCATGAGCTGCAAGGTAACGATGGTGGCAGTGGTGGTGGCGCTAATGGGCGGTACTATTTGGGGATGTTCTTGGGTGGGGCTTACGAGGAGGCCCTCGGTGGACTCCACAACCTGTTTGGCGGCCCAAGTGTTGTTAGGGTATCGCAGAGTGATGGGCCACATAGCTTCGCAGTTACGCGGGCACTGCCTGGCCCATCTTGTGGGGATGTCCTCCGGGTGATGCAGCACGAGCCCGAACTCATATTCCAGACCCTCAAGCACCGCGCCGAGGAATTTTTTGGACAGGAGCATGGCAATGATGGCGCCAATGCTGCTTTTGCTAGCAGCCTTGCTCGCTCCTTCCACAACATGCCTTATCTCGTAGCGATGTCTCCTTGTTCGTTGACTGCCATGAATAACAATGGTTTTTGCTATTGCGATGAGGAAGATTACAATGCTGCTGTGGAGTCCGGGGCTAATGAGGACGAGCAGTGGTCCTATTGCTGCGCCTGAGACAGCATTCTACTATTTGCCTTATTGCATGGTTTATGAGTCCTTTATTTATCTGGTTGTTTTAATCTTTCCCTTTTAAATTGTTGTTTTCCATCTTTAGTGAGCAAAAGATGTTAGCAGACAGTGTCTTTTGCTTCTTGTCGGGAAGGAGGGATGGGAACCGAATCCGCCCTTTTCTGTAAATTCGGGGTCTTACTCCCTCTCGTTCATGTTTCTTTTAAGTGGACTTTCTCAGTTTTAGCTTAAAATTTTCGTTTTTGTTTTATTGTTGCTCTTATTTCATTTGATGCATGTTGCTCTTAAGGAAGTAAAGGTGTCAAGCGATTACTCGAAACTCAACATTCAAGTCAATTTTAAATATTTTAATATTTAATTTAAATAGTTTATAAAGATAATTAATTTTTTAAATATTTTTAATATTTTATTTTTAATTTATTATTTTATATAATATATAATTAAAAATTATTAAATTGAACTTATAAAATAAAATTCAAGAGTTTCGAATTTTAAATTAAATCAAACTTTAAAAATTAAATTTGATTAAATTTTGAAACTTCAACTTTTAAATCGATTGCACCTATAAGTGCTTTCCTCTTTGTGTGGCTAATTCATGGACTGCGGTTGCTTTGACTCAATTGTGATTCTCGTGTAGGGTTTTAACAGGGCGGTTTAGCTGGGTTTCTGTTGTCTTGCGCATAAAGAAATTCAGCGGGGTCAGCCCCTTGTGGACAAGTTTGGATGCTAAGATTCTGAAATTATGATAAGTGGGGTTTGGTTGTCTTGTATCTTGTCTTTGCTGTAACTGCTACGTCTTCCCATTTAACCCAAACCAGAGTCCGACCATCGGCTGAAGCCTATGATCATGCTTCAATCCTTTGAATGCAAAGTAAGTTTTCCTTTTTCTTTTCTTCTGCTACAAATGTGGGGTACCTGCCTTTTGTGCGTTGTGATGTGAAGCGTGGTTTGATTTGCTAGCTCCATCCTCGTGGTTGCATTTTGTTGACCACAAATTTGTGGGCTTCTGGTTAGCCTCAGGTCGGCTTTGTGGTTTAGATTGGACGTAGAGACGGACTTATGGGATAACGGACGCGAAGTTTTGGTGCTTGTGAAAATGTGAGACACCAACTTTTCCTTTAAAATAGACGTATTTGTAAAAGATGAGTAACTCAAGGATTTTAATATAAAATTTGCATTCGAAGAATAGATGAGATGGCGCTAGCAATCACATGGTCACGCAAATATTCCCAAGCTTGGAGAGCAGAGCAGAACTCTCAGGAATCTCGGGTTGTTGTCTTTGGATGTTGCAAAAAAATCTGATGAGAGATTGGGTTGGTTCTAATAAAAGCTAGAAAAACATTGAATGTCTAGTATTATGGCGACGTAGGGTGAATGCAGTGTTTGGACACGTAGAATATACGGTGAACTTCGTGAGGAGAAACAATCAAGATCCCGTGATTTTTTATATATAGATGGCTAAGCCTTAAAAGCTTATGTGAATCGGATTGTTTGCATCCATGATAGGTAGTTTAGACTTTGGATGCTTCTCCAGCTTTGCTTGTCATGTAAATTCTTTTCATTTTTAATTAGCTTCATGAAGAATCGAAAACATTTGAAGAGAATAAAGAAAGGATTCTTGACTTATTAAAAGAAAAAAAAAATAAATAAAGAGGCAGATGTTGAAACTTAAAACTCTAAATTTGTTAAAGTTATCTCTTGAGTAGGTCTTTTGCAGACGCATGGCAAAATCATAGTCTAAGATGTAGATTTGCTTGGATTTTCTTTTTCATACTTTCCAGTAGAAATGAAGATTGATTTGCGGAGGATATTAATGATTTTAAAGTTAAATTTCACGGCAAGCATGCATCACGGGGGTTGTTGCAGCTTATGGCATCATGATCATCTTGATATCATTGGAATCAAATTAGGAGTGTACAGATATTAGATTCTTTCAGAGCTTTATCTCAGTTTTTTTTTTTTTAGTATAGATATTTAATTGTCACAACTTTTTAACTCTATAATTAAGAAAAAATAGCGATATATCTTAAAATTTAAATTTAAAGTCAAATAATTTTATCTTTAATTTTTATTATTAAATATTTCTCTTATAATAAAAATTATACGTGTCTATCTTTTATCTGCGGAGTTGTACCTCCATGTCAATTGTCAAGGATAAGCTAAGCAATGAGGGGAGCTCTTAATCTTTGGAGTACCTGACGAATTTGATGGAGATTGGCTCCGTGCTTAGGGAAATTGGACATCACAAAGTTACGAGAGGAAGGGCATTGAGAATTTTATATATTTAAAAATTCAAATTTTAACAAATACATTTTTTGTTTTTTTAAAATCATTCATTATAAAAAATAATGATAATAAATATTTTGATTTAATGACTATTATTCATCTTTAAAAGAGATTAAATTTAAAATTCAATTCTATCAAATTTTTTTTTATATCTTCTATAAACCATAAAAAAAGTTTAAAATTTCATATTTTATAATGAATTACATTTTTGATATTAAGTACAGTTAATTTATGAGATTGAAGAAAATAATCTCTTATAATACATGTCACCCATTTGATTAAAAATTGTGTGACATGTTACCAAAACACTGAATTCTTAATTCTAGCTATCAGGCAGTGTAATTTGTTTACTTATTTTTGTAGATTTAACAATTTATATATGTAATTTGTGTTTATTTAATGTAAAACCGTGTTCGTATTGTATAAAATATAAAAATTTTATATTAAAATTTATATTGATACGTTAAAAATAATTTTTTTTTAGATTTTACTATAATTAAATATAATATTTTTAAAATTTTAAATTGTGTTTTGGTATGGTATTAAGAAATTTAGATTTTGGATCGAAATACCCTAAGCTTTTGCATTTTAAGTCATTGGGCATCTTAACTGTTATATGCCCAAAAGAAATCTAATCCTTAGAATCTCATATTGAAAGAGATTTGGCCTTGGGCCTTTTTCCGAACATTATTTCTTTCGTGGACTATGCTGCCCAAATAAAATTTCCTTTTTCAATAAATGACCCAAAAGAGGAAATCAAGCCCAGAAAGGATCATACCCGCAAAACTCAATTATTTATTTTTTAAACAGATACGTGGCGGAATATGAAGGCGGCGTGCAAAAAACGCAGATAAAGCGCATCCTAGGTGATTCGATTCCGCCACATTACGTAATCTTTCCCCTTCTCCACACTACCATCTCCATCTCCTTTACCAATCAACACATAAACACGTCTCTCTCTTTTTTAATCTCAGGTATTTATATTTTCCTCTTTCAATTTCTCTTTTATCTGCTTGAATTTAGTCTTAGATTTGTTCCTTTTGGCATCATACCTAATTTCCTTTAGGTAATGGATAAAATTAAGTGATTGACTATTAAATTAAGAGGAAAAAAGTTTGAATTTTAGTTGAAAATACTTGCTTTCCGATTAAATTTTATGTTGATTTTATTTTATTTTCTTCACTTTTGATTCTAAAGAGAAATAATTGTAGAAATTGTGGATATTGAACATTGCTTTTAATTTTAGTGAATTAGGTTATATATTTATATATTTTTTCTTATGATGAGGCATCTGATCTTCTTCTTGTAGGAATCTTGAACAATAAGTTATCTGGTTTGATCGTTCATAAGCATTACAAGATGGTAAGTTTTTACGTTACTTTTCTTTTTCACTATTCAATTATCTAGTGTTTTTCTTTTTGTGGCATTGGGATTTTTAAATTGGGTAACAATAGATGCGAGATGACAGTACGTACTAGTAATTTTTAAAGTCTCCTTTGCTTGATTTCGCAGTTTTTCGATGGGTATGGTTATCATGGGACATCATTTGAGCAGAGTTACCGATGTTACCCTGCGTCGTTCATAGAAAAGGTTTGATAAGAAAAATGTTGTTTTATCTTATTTTGCTTATGATTGCTGATATGCTTCAATAACTATATCTTCTTATTCTGTCATTGGTTTGGAAAACGTATCATCTTGTTTTGTTATTTATAAGGTCTATGATCTCTAATCCTGCAATCTTTTTTGTTTTCTTTTCTTTTTCATGATTGTTAAATCTTTTTTTTTCTTTGTTTTTCTGCAGCCACAAATTGAAAGTGGTGATAAAAGTAAGTTTTCAGACCTATAGTTGTGGCAATATGTTCCTTTTGCTGTGCAACTTCTAATATATATATTTTATTGTTGTTTCAGTTATAATGCCTCCGTCAGCCCTTGATCGCTTAGGTTAGTTGTTTTAATTATGGCATTAATTTAACTTGTAATTAGTCTTGTTTCCTTCTGAGTCATATCATCCAGAATGCTAATGTGTTACTGAAATTTTGTAGCATCTCTGCATATTGATTATCCAATGTTATTTGAACTTCGGAATGATGCTGCTGAGCGTGTCTCTCATTGTGGAGTACTAGAGTTTATTGCTGAAGAAGGCATGATCTATATGCCATATTGGGTAGGCAATATGTCTTTTGTATTGTATATGCTTCAGATTAGTAGTATTTTGGCTTTGCTTTAGGTCCATTAAGATCTAAGAAATCTTCTATTTGATTGATGCCCCATTGTTTTCAATGGTTTTCATGTAGATGATGGAGAATTTGCTCCTACAAGAGGGAGATGTTGTCAGGGTAAAAAATGTAACTCTTCCAAAGGGAACCTATGTTAAATTGCAACCCCACACGAAGGACTTTTTGGATATTTCAAACCCGAAAGCTATGTGAGTGGATTATTTTTAAATACATGTATGCTTGATTCTTTGATGTTTTATGTTCAGCTAACAAGGGAATTTTCAAAATTGAGATGGATGTTGTCATTAATTACTATACAGTATCATATATGTTAACAATTTTGTGTAATTTAGCCTCATGTAAGCAAGTTGGTTTCTGTATTTGGCCTGGACTTGTTTCCTACATTGCTCCTTGAATCTGTTTTTGCTTCTTGCCATATAATTTAGCTATTATGGACTTTTCGTTCAAACTCTACCTGTTGCTCTCCATGTTGATTTAGGTACTCATTTTTAATCTCACCTCTTTTATTTATTATGCAGCTTAGAGACAACACTGAGGAATTATTCCTGTTTAACCACTGGGGACAGTATTATGGTGGCATATAATAATAAGAAATATTACATAGATATCATAGAGACAAAGCCATCCAATGCAATAAGTATCATTGAGACAGACTGTGAGGTGGATTTTGCTCCTCCCCTGGATTACAAGGAGCCAGAAAGGCCTGCTGTACCCACTTCTTCAAGCAGGGCACAGTCTCAAGGTAAAAAGCTAATATCTATACTAGAAGTAGAAATCATGGAATGATTTATCTTGCATTTAACTCATCGTTCAGAATTTTAGTGGTTTATCTTGACATCAGTTTTGCTATATCTTTTTCATTTTTACGGATTTTTTTTGGGTATAATATGTTTCTGCAACTATTCTTGGTTGGGATGTATTTCTCTTGTCATGTTGTACTCAATTTAATTCAAATTCACAGGAATGGATTTATGTAGACTAGACAGATATCTAGAAAGACACATCTTTGTAGGCTAGTGCACTCAAAGTTCATGATAGATCTTAGTGATGGTTTATGTTCCGTTCTAAGGAAAAACATCTTTATTCTGTCAGTTGAAGAAGTTCCTGCTGAGGCTGAACCAAAGTTCAGCGCCTTTACTGGTACAGGAAGACGCTTGGATGGGAAGCCTCTGAAGCAGCAGCCTCCACCAGCTTCTTTGTCTGGGTCCAAAGACAAGGGACCTGCTGTTTCTAATGGGAATAATAGCCGACCTCCTTCAGGATCTAGTTCACAAGCTGCTGCACGCCAGGCCCAGGGCAAGCTTGTATTTGGATCAAATGTCAACCGTCCTAAGGACAGAAAACAGGTACTCAACATTTTGCTGTATCTTCCTTTTGCCAACTTGCATACCATTACCTATCCAATGTTATTCCTTCTTACGAAAGAATTAAGATATAAGATTTTTATTTCTTTGGTTTTGCAGGAATCTGGAAAAGAGGCTCAACCGGAGCAGCCTCAAAAGAAGGAAGAGCTGAAGTTCCAGCCATTTACTGGGAGAAAGTACTCATTGAAGGGTTGATTAAACTAATCCCAAATTTGTTATGTTTACTGGGTCTTTGTGGATAAACGAAAGTAACAGAGACAAACATTCATCTGGGATGTTGTATAATCGAATGACAGAGCTTTAGGTTCTCATGTCAAACATGAGGAAGGGAAGCCCTAACTCATTCCATTCTGTTGTGAATCTTAAGATATCCAGAGGACAGAAAGATCTCAATCTACCTACCATTGTTTGCATACAATGGCTTTATAGATCTTGATCTGTTTCTTTTTTAGCATTCTATTTACTTCATACTCAACAAGTAACAGTTCTGCTACTGTAGTACAGTCAGCATTTGGTGGTTTATATGAAGCTGGTTTTCTATTACTGAGCAGAGGAGCAATAGATGGTTTGAAAGTGGATTTATTGGCGCATACAGTTTATGCTGCCGAATATTTTTTTTTTCAAAGAATTGTTAAGGTAGAAAAATAAACTGCCAAGTTACAATCACAATCCACTATTAGCTATTAGACTCTAATCCTACGGTGTTGGGAGAATCTTGAAACCCTCTACCAAAACAAAAAAAAAGGACCCTCCAGTCTCAGGAAAGAATGGATTTAAGTGCATCCTTAACATGAGGGTACTTGAATGGGAAACCCAACTCCTGTGCTTTTGCAGGAAGCACCCTTTGCCCATTCAGAACCTGCAATGAATCCAATTGGATGTGTTTTCGGATGAATCTAGTGGCAGAAAACACAGAATAAGGAAATAGAAGAGGAAAAAGAGTAATGAAAACACCCACCACTGAAGCACCTTCCCCTAGTAATGCTTTGAGGGCAAACTCTGGCACAGGAAGCCATGATGGTCGCCCCATGACATTTCCCAAGTGAGCACACATCTCCGACAATCGAACAGGGTTCGGTGCAGTGCCATTTATAACTCCTAACATTTTGGTAAATAAAGCAGGAGGATGAACCACAACCATTCTCATACTAATATATGGAAAATGTAGAAAACAACAGGAGAACAGAACAAGAATAATGATCCAGTTGATGCAAAAAAAGAATACCTTGATAAGATGGATTGGATAAAGCTTCGTATATTAGGTTCACTATGTCCTCCAAGTGAATCCAGGAAAACCTATATAAGAAGAAATATGACCATGCCAATTTCAACTACTATTTGACATCGATGAGAGGTTCTTAATGTAGCTAAGCTTTTTAATCGCAGATTGATGAAAACTTTTCTCACAAGTAACGATTTAACGGTGTGTTAGCAACATGCAGATGTCAATCACAAATAAGTTATTTCTTTCAGATGATAGCCTACCATTGCTGTCCAGAGCCCAAGGGTCCACCGGCAAACATCATGAAGAGAGGGATCATTTTAGCTGCAAAGGCTCAAAGATGTAAGATAGACAGTTGATTTTAATTTCTTTAACTGAAGGTGTACATAACATCAAATTACAAAGAAAGATATGCATGTTGCAATCCTAGAGATTTTATGGACCTGCGCAGCTGAAACGAAAAACTTTGGAAATGACCAGCTGAATGCATGAAGCATTCTTTTATTTGGGCCCAATTAGAAAGACCAAAATGGCTCTGATTTTGTTGGGAAATAATATCTTGATTTTACTACCATGGCTCTGATTTTGTTGGGAAATCATGGCCGAGATCCCTTTTGATTTTAATTATAACAGGTAGGGGGGGGGGGACGCTGAGAGAGAGAGATAGACAGTGAGAGAGAACAGAGAACATCCACTATACCTAGAGCACCACCATCTTTGCCAAGTACCACTCCAATGCGAATAAGTGCTAATCTCACGTCCTTATCTACTTTAAGCGCTGACGCCTCCCATTCCCTACAAACCTGAGGAAATAAATTGCATTAGTAAAAGGCAACAGCAAAGCTCAGCTAAGTAGTCATTTTCTTTTCCTACCTCCGCTAAGTAATCATTTCCTGATGGACTGCTCTCATCAAATACTCTTGTTTCACTTGTGCCTGAGCATTCAGGAAAGAGAAGCAGGTGAAATTAAGCCTATTAGAGGAGCCCAACCGCAGCTAAAGTTTGCAGCATTTAGTTGCTCATAGGATCAAATCTCATGCAGGAAATGGACTGTGTTTCACATCTTAAAAACCATATATACGTATGGATGAATGCGTGTTTGTGCAAGTAAATAAAAATGTTGGCCATCCTAGATCAATGCTTCATGACAATATAGGGAAGCAAGAGGACATTGTGATAGGTACAAACCATAATAACCAACAGCTGTTGCACTAACCAACACGGTAGGCCGAACTCCTTGAGGTGAATTATTTATTAAATCTACAACCTTCAAAATCAGCAAAAATTGGCGGTGGAAAAACAGTTAGGAGGTTACAGGATGTCGATGCTTTAAAAGAGCAAGAAAGATTTTTCAAGTGCTTCCAACACATAGAGAGTGACAATAAAACTGATAAAGACTAACCTTTGAAGTGACTCCTATCCTGCTTTGCTTAATTTCCTTTTTAATCTGCAAAAAAGTTAAAGAATAATGGATTTATACAGGATTTAGGGATGTAGAATATATCCATTTTAATAGTGATGTACAGAGACCTAGTAGCTGATGGAAAGCATGAGTGATGCTTAATTTAAGAGTTGTAGAAGACTGAAGAAATATCAACATCCGCTGCATCACTTAACAGATGTCATCAATCAAAGAAGTGTCTGTGTGTGCATTAGGCTGAGACTTCCGTATCCTATCATTGTCTGAAACCTTTCATCATCATCATCATCACCTTTATCCCAATAATGGAGTAAACGTGAACCAATATATGAACTCACACTAAGTTGTCATTGTTTGAAACCTTTGACTAAAAACAAGAAATGGAAGAATAAATCTAGGTCTCCAGAAGTGGGACTTATGCAAGATTATGATAGCAAATCATACATTAGACAGAACCTCTATCCCATTCGGCTAATAAGCTTGTGTCTATCTAGAAACACTATACAAAAACTAGGATGAAAAATCTTCTTCTAAACCAACCTCAGGAGACCATCTTGTGCTTATGGGCATTCCAGCCAAATTTACAACAGCAGTTGATCCTTCAATGCAATCCTTCCACCCTGCCTCCTCTGCAATTATGATTCCAGGGAAGTTCTTCACTGCAAATGCCATGGAGAACAAATAATTAAGGTTTAAAGGGAAAAAGACATGTATGTACATACATGCATTGATGCATATCTATGCTTAAGTGTTAAGTATGTGTATATGTACATTGACATGTATGTATATGTGTCTATGTACATCGACATGTAAGTATTGTATGCTTGCTTCAGACTCTCAAATGTTCACCCTTTTCTTCCAATAAAAGCACTCATTACCTTCTTACCCGGAAATATTAACTCTGCTCGGGATTTAGAGCGTGTCAAGACACGGACATCATGACTGTCTGCATTTCAATTATATTAAAGTTAAGTTGTGGCTAAAACAATCTGAAACAAGTTAGATTTAAAAGAAATCTTCAATTATAATTATAGTTACCTGCATGCAGTCTTTGCACCAATCTTTTACCTATAAAACCAGTAGCTCCTGTCACTGATACAGTCATCTGATTTGCCTACAACAACCTACAAAGAGTCAACAAAATCTCCAAGGAACCTAATTGATCCAGCATGACAAATTGACAACACCCAATGCCCCTTAAATAAAATAGTTCCCAAATCTTGGGGGACAAAAAAAAGTTCTTTCAAGCTAATAGAAGTGAGAATTTGTTAAAACAAACCTTCTGGGATTGAGCAGTACTGCAAGAAACCCTGAATCTATTAGTCTCACCCACCTAAAAGAACACAACCAAAAGGAAAAAGAATTACTACTTAAAAGCAGAAACAATGGTGAGTTTTGGGTGGTCAGAACTTACAGAGAATGATTGAGGGATGTGAAGAGAAGTAGAGACGAAATGAGTCCATGAAAGAGAAGTGGGACTGCAAAAAACCTCCATTTTCATGGGTTTTCTTTTCCAAGGAAATTCTCCAAGTTTACAGTTAAGCTGTTAGCAGAAAGCCTGAAAGCAAGACAAAGTAACGTGATTAGAGATGCTATGCATTTTGTAAGATGAAGAGTTAAAGAACAAAAACAAAGAAGATCGTGTTTCATTGCGAGCCACACCAAACTAAACCCCACCTCCATCACCCGTTTCCTGGTATGGACTCTGGACTAAAGCCAACAGGATATATTTAGATCGTTCTCTATTCCTTTCCTTGAATTGATCTCAACCGGGAAAATAAATCGTTTAAGAAAATAATTATTTATTTCATTGGCCCAAATCAAATCTCCAAGGCAATCCGTGAACCTTTGGGCTGGAATGAATCATATTTGGACCCAGGCTTGGTTCTTAACAAGTCGAAATCTGAAGCCCAATTACGGAATAAATGGTTCTAGGTTTCCATCGTCAGCGTCCGTGAGATAGTGCGAGGAGCTGGAGAAAGAAGGAGATGGCGATGATGCAGTGCTGCGGCGCCGTAGCAAGGAGAGTGATGATGACGCAGCGGCCTCCTCTAACATCTGCTTCGCCGAGTGGAGCAGCGGCGGGAGTGCCGATTCTGTGCGGCAGGGGTGACAAGAAGACAAAGAAAGGAAAGAGATTTAAAGGATCGTATGGGAATGCCAGACCCAAGAAGGACAAGAAGATAGAGCGTATCAAGGACAAGGTCGAGGTTCCGAGGTCCACCCCTTGGCCCCTCCCATTCAAGCTCATCTAAAAATGTTCTCTTTTTCTTCGTTTTTTCATGAAAAACTCTCTTTTTCTCTTTTGTAATAGCTGCAAAGATGAACCCAAAATTTCTTTATGGTTATGAGCAGAATTTCTGTACAATTTTCTGGCTTTTTGATGAGTTACTTTACTTTATTTTTGTGGGTGCTGGGGTTTAAGTTCTAGGCATGGGTTCTTGTTTCTTTAAACTGTTGTCATGCGTTAGAAATTTCACAGTTTGCCATTTCCTGGCATTATTTTCCTTGTTAAAGTGGAGTATTTAGGAGTGAAGAAGCTGCTGACTGCTGTCAATGGTTGCCATTTGAATCCCCCATGCGTTGAAATTTTGCATAAGAGCAGAGAAAACCCTAACTATAATGCAACAATTGTTATAATGTTAAGGAAACATAACATGTTCTTTATGCCCATCTACCACTTGACCATAGTTCATAGGAATGAATCACAAACATGGCTTTCTCTAGGATATTGGCACATATTACTGAGTCTTTCTAATATGCAGATTAGAATGGTTGAACAAAGCTTGAATAGATAGCATCTAGATTGAATGCTTTTGGATTCCAGCAGACTTGTTGCTCATGATTTAAAACTGGAATGTATGAGTAGATGATTTTTATGGTTTGATGATTTCTTTAACTAAAAACCCGAAGCTGAAATGCACCTCAAGCCTGGTATGGAAACTTAACATTGGAGATCTAATTCAGATTTTTTGTATACGGAGATAAAAAAACGAGTGAAAGATGGGAATTCATATTTATAATTTAACGTGAGTTCATATTTTGATTCTCAATATTGGTTCTGGATATGAATTTGATGCATGACCCTGGTATAATCGAAAGGTTTAGTCTTTGTATGCAGCATCAGATAATTTCAACAAAAGAATGGTTTTGCACATTCAAATAATTGACCATGGAAAGATGTCTCATATCCAGATTTCTGGAAAAGGAGTGATTTCTGAATATTGCCATACACATCAAATCTACATGGGTGCAGATGTTATGAGTTTCACAGGACAAAGAACACCTGCTGACTTCATAGTAGAAGAAGAGATGAGAGAAGAGAGAGATCACTTGTGTGTTGACAATTCAATTTTCGTGCTAAAAACTAGCATTTCCTATCCATGTTTCCCTACATTGCTTTGTTATCATCCACCTTTCTGCCTGTGTATTCCAATGTCGATGAAGCAAGAGTGAGTCAAGGAACAAGCATCTACTTGAGAGCTCAAGGTTCCAGCAGCTTAATTCTCCTTTAATCTACAGTATTAGTTCCTTTCTTTCTCTCTTTCTATTCTGAACGGGTCCAAAATTCTAATACTAGCTCCATAACAATGGCGAGTCCAATGACAAAATAAATTAAGCCAAATAAAATGGTGGTGACTCCAATTGAAACGGTCAGGAGGTAATGCCTGCTCGCTCCCGATTCAGTTGAAAGCCTAAACCCGGTGTACATTGCCCACAAGATCACCAACATTGTGATTAGAGTCACGAAGGCCTTGGCAATGGCTTTGGAGATCGACCTTGTCTCCTGCCCTGTTTCATGGAAGAGAGACAAAAGTAAGTTCTCCTATGCAATTAAGCAATAAGACTCGTGGGAACCTGATCCCCCATGATATTATTATTAGGCACGATACGAAAACATTTCGAGACAGGCTAACTATCATCAACAGATTTCACATTGAAAATTTTCTGCCCTAAATTTCTCAGTTTATTTTTTCTATTCATCCTCGAAATGATCAAGTTCTGTAATATTTTTTACATCATAAGATGTTGCTCAAACCCAGATGCATCAAAGTAAAACAAACAAAACAAAAGCGTTAAGCACCATTGTTATTACCTTGATGGATGCCAGATGGCTCCGGCAACTGTTCTGATATATTCAGAAACAGGTCTGCCACAATGGAGAGTCCGATGACGAGAAACAACAAACCGAAGACCATTGTGGTGATTCCGACATGGAAAGCCCGGCCGGTAGCAGCAGTGTACCGCCAAGGTTCCATTGTCAAGTGAAATCCGCAGCAAATGGTCCATAACAGCAATCCCATCGTAACCATAGAGCTTGTTATACGCAATAATGCAGGCGTAGCTGAAGCATACCTGCGTTTCATCTTCTTCACCCTCGTCCTAAATTTCTCATCCTCCATTGCAGATGACCTTCGCAAAGAGAAAGGCAAACGAAACGGATCAGGAATTTACAAAGACATGAAATCTCGTCTCGCCTATGGTAATGGCTTGAAAAGCTGTACTTTTCAATGGGGGGATAGAACAGAATTTTGCACGGCGATGATCAAACCAGCTGAAACCCAAGATTTGTCATGAAATCATGTTCTCTTACGTTCCATGTCTGGGGGAATATTATTTTTGTCTTGTTTGCCTTGTGGTGTACAAGGACGTTCTGTCACGTATGATGAAATTATGATTTATTTATGGAATTTGTAGTTTATTTTTAAGGACGACAACGATGTGGGAGCAATAGTTTTCACTCCATACCAAATTTCATTAACTTCGATGGAATCAAGGATAAGAAGCTTTGCAATGACATCGTCATTGGCTTTACTCTCTTGTAATGTCAAACAAAATATTTTCGTCAATTTGCCATCGCTGAGCTTTCAAGTCGATGCCAAGAGAGGGAAGGAAGGATTTGTTATCATTCCCATGCAAGTAACCTTGATTAGGTTTCCTTCGAATTCCTCCTTATTCCTCCTTTTCCCTCGACTAGATTCTCGCACGTTTCTAATGCTTTGCTCGGTAGAAAAAAAAATGAGGATGAAAAATTTATTAATTTAATAATTAGGTTTCAAAGTAAAAACAAAAAAAAAAAAATTACAAAACTTAACCATTACGACAAATTTTTCATCTTCACTTCTTTTCATCATTTCATCATTCTTACCGAGTAAAGCTTTAATGCTAATTAGACACTGGATTGATTGTCTCGAAGTGATATGGCCACGTTGCCAACTAGCTGCAGTAGGCAGAAAGACTGCATATAAAATTTAGAGAAAAATAGTCTGTCACACGAAGGATTGACAATCATCGTACTTCTTCTATGCCATGTCAAAAGCATTGGTACCTTTACTCCGAGCAATGATCTTATACAAAAAACCAGACACATAGCAATAAGAACGAAAGAGTGTCAACATAAATGTTATTCAAGCTTCATCTCATTTCACTTGAATGAATGCAAAGTACTTGCCCCCCTCAATCCTTCATTTCGGTCGGGAATCCTCTAGACCTGCATCATCCGAAAATTAAAAACATTAAAGAACGAAGCAAATGGGGAGAGTAGGGGAGAGACTCTTTTAATCACTACCTGTGCGATTCTGCATGGGAATTTCTCATCAAAAAGGATGCATTGGGAGAGGATTGGAACCTTAGTGCAAGCATCATTCAAATCAAGGAAGAGACTAACATGTAAAATATCATCCCATAAATTTGATTAGGTGACAAATAGTTTTTACTACTTTCAACACACAAATCTCTCTAACCATGCAATTGTTTTTCAAACTTAGTTCACATTTTCAAACTTACACCCCGCTGTACAGGTGGAGAAGGTCCTCTCTTAACATAAAAATGTATTTTCAATATGAACCCAATAGATTTTTGCAGCTAAACTTTTACCAAAAGTGCTGCTAACCAGTAGCCAGTTATTTGAGACAAACCAAAACTTTATTAAGGAAATTATACAATGAATGAAGTAAATTTAAATAGCAAAGTATATGGCTAACCTTTATTTCTTGGGATAAAAGGGATGCATGTTTTAGTCATTGTCTTCTCGACCATAATCATACACAATGTCAATCTGCATCAAGAGCAAAAAATCAGAGTGGTATAAAAAGCAGTAAAGCTAATCAGAATTTAGTAATATTAGCTGATGGCAACCGAAAAGATTTAGGTCAGCCAAGTAAGCAACAACATAAAACAACACAGCACCACATATAATGGGAGGTTGCAAGACCATTATGGGACAAGATGACTTCTCCCTTCTCTTCACCCCACATTCCTTTAGCAATATAGATCAAATTTTGACGATTGATAAACATATAAATAATAACTACTTAAAGGACGGTGGCGGATCTAGACCTTAGATTTTGGAGGAGCCAATCAAAAATTTAAAATTATATACATTCATTTTTTTTTATTTTTATTTTTTTTTTGGGGGGGGGGGGGGGGGGGGGGGTTTATTTAATATAAATACATTATACATATACATTTATGAATGTATATAAAAGGATTTGCAACAATGTTGAGGGGGCCAAGGCCACCCCCAACATTGGCTTACCCACCACCCCTGTTAAAGGAAGAAATAAATGTAGAAATAGAGCGAAGAAAGAACCTAACTATCCACTATAGAGTAGTAATACAAGAGAAGCAAAACAGCTTATCTAGTTACTTTTCTTCTCTTTATCTGCAATATAATGGGTTCATAATCATTGGGAACAGTGGAAACCCATAGATTAGGGCAATGGACAGAAAAGCATGGAATGTGAGAGGAGCAATCCAAACTTTTGGTCAAAATGCTGGACTTTTCAAATACCATGAACAATATAGAGGAAGAAATATGAAAATTCTAGAATGCATGTCTACTCTAAATGCAAACAAAGGGTCACTTACAAAGGCTTAGATGCATGAATACTTAAAAAATTAGGAATGATTATGTACAACAAGAATTGTGGATAAGTTGGACAACATGTGAATTGAAAGAAATGGCACACTGGTTAGCAAGAAATAAATCATAACAATTACCCCAGATGGCGGGACAGGGTTTCGAGTAAACTTGGAACCACCAGGAGCCCATGGAACTGCAAATGGACATAATATATGAGCTTCAAACAGCATAATCAGTTTAAAACTGGAAAATGAGCAACCAACCTAATTCAAAGTCAATCAATGGCATGTCATAACAGCAAGAACTAATCAATAATGACCAACTATTGGTGACCAAACACAAGAATGTGAGTGGAAAAGAGGAGCAACTAAGCAATGATAGGCGAAGAGACATAGTAACCTAAATCTGCAAGCCTTGGCTCTCATTTATCTTGTTCTTGTTTCTAACAGTCAATGAAAGTGCACTGGTAATCATCACATTATCATCTGAGAAAAAATCGAAATCCTAACTAATATTTAATTGGTCCTCGTCAAGAATTCATCTCATTTTCAAGATTGAGCTATTTTCCTCTCAATTGTTTCAAAAGGAAGTTCAAAGAATGCATGAATATGAATCCCAAAATGAATTAAGAAATTCATTCAGCCCAAGAATTACTGAAATGACAAACATTCAACTTCCAATACATTTGATTCCCCCGTTCCATAATAATGTGTCTCCATGCGACATGCCTACGCATCATTACGAAAACAGTTTTTGTATCAAACAAAAACTTTCTTATAAAACAACCAATGAACTATCACAGTACTTACCAATATAAGGATCAGGATGCCGCCACTTATTATAAGTTGCTTCGCCTGCCTCTATCATTTTGTCAATTGTGTCAAGATCTTCCTGCAAAAAACCACCAAATTGTATAATGTAACATCACCAAAGATACAAATTGCAAAACCAAATTAACCCCAAAGTTAAACCATCAAAATTCAAACCGTTCAACTACGAACGATAATCACCATTTACATATGTCCTTAATAAGTTCAATGCAGAGTGTCAAAGAGCTCAAATCATCATCATCATAGAAATCCAGAAAAAAAAAATACTGTAAGAAGAACAGGAAGACGAACCACATGCTTGTTGGCTTCGAATTTCTCGCGAAGGTCAGAGGCCTAAAAGAAATAAATAAATAAATGTAATCAAAGATTCAGTTAATGGAAAAACGAAAAAATAAGAGTGTGAAAAGATGAGATCTTGGGAGATTGGGAAATGAGGAATTACATCTTGATAGAAGAGGTGACGATGAACGGCCCAGTTGAGGGTGTCTTTGAGGGCACGGCGGTAGAGGATCCGAACTCTCTCTTTTTGCGCTGCTCTTCGAGCTAAATACGCTGCCGTCGAGGCTCCGCTCATCTCGGTTGCTTTTGCTTTTCTGTAGACTCTTCTTTCTCAGGCTCTTCCCACACGGTTTCAGGTTACGGGAGCGTTGATCACTTCATCTAAGACTGTAGACACTGACTGACTGAAACGACAGCGTTCCTAGTCTTTCAACGCAGCGTTTAATGTTTTAGTAAAAGAGCCTTGGTATAATTTACAACTTTTTTTTTTAATGGAATAGGGAAAATATGTGAAATCATTTTTTCTTGTAACAAATTAGAATAATTTTTATGTTTTCCTTTCGATTTTTAACCTTTATTTTTTAATCTCTATTCGTACTTTCACATTGAAAAATTTTACTCCTTTTCTTTGTCACTTACGATTTAGATGCTACAAAGCAAACAAAATTTTACTCGGTCAAATTGATTAACATGAAATTTGACTTCTAATGAAAAAATAAATATAAATAAATAGATAAATAATTTTGACTTCTAATTTTAAAAAATTGTGAAATAAAAAAGAAGTTTTTGTGTTAATTTGTTCATGCATGCATTGCGAAATAAAAATGATCTCTCTTTATTGATGAATTTTTTAAACATTACTAACAAAATTAATAGGTTGATGCATACCCTTTAAAATTTATAAAAAAAATGTTTAGGATATATATATATATATAGAACTCCTTATTAGAATAAAAAATCTTAAAAAATTAAAAAAACAAATTATAATAATTTAATTTCACTTGTGAAATTAATAAAAAAAATGGTGGCAATGTTTTAAAAATGAACTCGGAATATGTTCAAAATCCATCAAAATATTAATTCAGAGACTTGTCTGAAACCCCGAATTAGCAAAAGCAATTTCATCAAACCCAGTATTTGGTCTGTAATAAGCTCCGATTAGGATTTTACAGTTTTACACCACTCTATGAAGTTACAATCTCAATCACAAAAAGAATGCTAAATGACCTATAACTTTCAACAAATTAGTGTACAGATATTGATATGGCGTCAACATGCTCACAAGAGGGATGCCATGCTGTTTTTCCAGCCATAGGACCTTCGCCTAGGGCGTGGAGGAGTAAAGCTAAGCCCGAACATTTCCTTGAGCGCCTGTCCCTGCTCCACAAACCTGATCAGCTTTGCAACGATAGCAGCACTCTCGGTTACGTGATTCATGTCATTGTTATTGCTCCATAGCTGATTGACCAGCTGCAGCCTTCTCTGCTTCGAGTTTAACTCGATGCCCCATTTTTGATACAGTTTAAGTCTCTCTTCTTCTGTAAATCTTTTACGTAAGAGCTTGCTCAAGGTTTGCCTCTCGCGGCGTAGAGCTCTGACACTGTGTTGACAAAGTAACAGATTAAGAGAATGTATAAAACAACCATGACACCATGAGAAAAACTTCAGACATTTACCAAGGCTGTAATATGCAATATTCAGTATGCAACACTGGACACTGAAACCTCATGCAACATTTTGTGTTTGAATATATCATTGTTCAAAGTCCATTAATGCTTGCAAGTGAGAGAGTGAGAATGAACCTTGAAGCCAGTGTGAGAGTGCGACCGTCTTCTACAGCTTGATTTCCTTGAGAAAATGTTTCCTTGAGGAAGGTAAGTCTCCTGAGCTCTACCTCCATGTAAATGGAATCGGTTCGATCACCTTTAAATAGCAGGAAGAAATATGTTCTGTGAACCAAGGAAACATTGCAAGCTTGCCAAAGCTCGAGTATTGCTCTCCGCTGCCTCTCAAATTCCAGGGGCCAATCCGGAGGAGTGCCTGATGCTTCACGCATTGGATCCAATCCTACATCTTTCATACTCTTTCCAGACTCATCTGCTTCTAGCCCCGTGCCCTGAACCTATGATGAATGTACCAAACATATTCAAAGCAATCAAATGACACAGGCCCAAGAGCAAATTTTAAAGTTTTCCCAGATATGGAAGGGAAAATGATAGACTTATTCTCACCTGACCGTTAGCAAGCTGCTTCTTCAGTCCTGCGACAAAAGTATGAATGCTAGTAATATCCTCATATGCGGAAGTCTTGACGGAAGCACTCCCGAGAGAAGACTGAGAATTATTCCTGGAGAGCACTCCATTATTGGCACCATAATTTAATGAGGGAAACTTCCTTTGGTAACCTTCTGGTCTTCCAGGAAAACTTTTCGCCAACCCATTAGGCGGGGTGCTTTCAATGTGTTTCCTGTCAGCGTAAGGAGAATATGTACCACCCATCACATCTGCTCTACAACTCCTGCTCCTACTCAACTTTAGGCTTCTAGAACTAGACAAATCTGCTATCTGGTCATCTGGGGATGATTTATCAGGGTAAGAACTAACAAGAGAATCAATCGTCTTCTGTACATGATGGAGTCTCTGCTCCAATGTATCGTACGTAAAACCATTTTGAATATGATTTGCTTCTGTATCTCCATTCATTGGGGTAGACACGGTTTCCAGACCAGCATACATTGTCAATGCCGGTGTTCCTTCACTTTCACCATTTGGTAAGGCACCAGATTCAGAATAATTATCCCTACCTGATTCTTCTGTCCCAATACATTGAACCTCTTTGCAGTATTCCTCAGGGTCGTCAGCAATTTCACCTGGAGTCTCATCCAAACTTTGCCCAGAATCAGATATGGAATGATCTTCATGATTGTTCAGAGGCTCATTATAGGCCTCCTCAAGATTACTCCCAGTCTCTGAATCATAACAATGGACCGAATTAAATTTTTGAACATCCACATCCAATCCATTAGAATCAGCCAAACATGATGACTCCGATGCTGAATAGTCATCTTCCCATACACCTGCTTGTTGATTGGGGTGGTAATTGATCCTTGCCTGATAAGAAAATGGGAAAAATGGTCAGCGTTCAAAAAATGGAACTATTAACTAGTGATTAAGCAATAAATTTAATAAACAATATACTTCCAGAAAAAAACTAATGAATAATACATTAAGATAATAACATATACCGATTGTCCTGAATCTTGATCATTTCCAATCATCCTTAGCAAATCCTCAACCCGAGATTGAGCAAGATCGCGCTGCTTAGTCAACTCTCTAATCTCCTTCTCCATCTGCATAGTGCAAAGCCAAACAATGTTAGGCAACATATAACATGCCAATGCCTAAGCTTTCCCTTCTGTATTCTACCTATCAGCACCCCAGATGCAATACTGCCCAGGAAATACGCTTTATAATCAAAACACAACAGTCTGCTTGAGCCTATTCCACAAGCAAAAGTATCTATCTGTAGGCTGTAGTCAAATTTCACCCATCCTGAATCCAATTTTCTATCATCCAAGCTTTATAATTTTAACACCTGAATGCATGATTCACCACCAGGTTTATGTTCAATGGGATCATGCTAGACAAGATAAGGGGGTATAGTTGACTATGCTGCAACCATGTATTTTGGAAAAATAAGAATCAATTCTTCTGTCTAAAGAGGATTCCTCAACAACCTTTCTGAATTTTCAAAAGGGGAAGATTTTATTTGAAATCTGAACCAGTATGACTTTCCTTAAAATATTGAGCAAGTGTTAAAACCTTTCTATAAACACCAAGATATAAAATGCATACTCTCAACTAAAGACACGACTAGGTAAAAGGTTATTAGAAGAACAAAACCTTTATCATATTTTCACCTAAATAGTTACAAAGAAATGCTTCAAAAGTCAAACCCCTACACCTCCTCCAGTCACTATTTAATGCAATGCATATGACTACTAGTTTATTGGAAATTAAGAATCACAGCGCATGATGCATTTCAGAAATAAATGTGATATCTAACAGCAATTCATTTTCGTTCAGGCATGTTAGCAACTCCCACTATATTTACAAATGAGTTTCAAAAGCAGAGCATAACCTTTTGAATCTGAAGATCTTTCTTTCTCAGTAAAACTGTATAGTCAGCGTTTGAGGAAGGAGGAACTGGACTCCTGAGTTCACTTTCTAACCTGGCCACCTCTCTTTGTAAATGCTTTACTAAGGCCTTATCAGACATAACCACATTGACCTGTGCCTTTGTAGTAACTTCTTTTGCACAACAAGCAAACAGAAGAGTGTTCCTGGTTTGTTCAACATGGCTTCGTGCAGGACTCAAGGTACATATGATGGCAGTCCTGGCATTGCCACCCAAACAAGGCTGCAGTATGCGTGTCAGCTTGGAATCTCTATAATTGATGTGTCCTTGTCTGCCTTTACTGCATCCACCATAGGACCGTAATGGTGAATTGGGCAATCTAGTATGTGACAATATTTTAACAAGACATTGCCTTTTTTTAAAATTATCAATAATACAGAGCACAATCTTGTGGTAATTATGACTGAAAATAACACAAAACTAAACGACAGTATTGAAGGAACCAACACTCAAATATTTAGTAATATAATAAAGTGATTTAAATATTAGTATCATTGAGAAAGATTCAGCTGTGAGTCTAAATAAGCAATCTATCATAAAATTATGTCCCAAAGTCTCTATTTCAAATTAAAATTGACAAAATGACAACCAAAAAGGAAAGGAACTCAATCAACCTAAAAGTAAGAAAACAACTACTTCAACAATCACACAAATATGCACAAAGAATTTAAATATATTAAATAATCTCTGGATTGAAATTGAAAAACAATGAGCACTCTGAATATATGATAATCCAATCAACCTTAGCTTGCGAACGACAGTTGATAGAGTCAGTAAACTACGATTTATATGACAACCCTCTTTCAGTCTTGCCCCGGTGGATAACGCCTGAGATGCTCGCTCACTTCCAGCCAAATCAACAAAATTCTGCACTCAGATACCATATTTGCATGACTTACCATTTTTGTCATTTAAGAATAACTACTTATTTTGTGAACCGCATATGTGAAAGTAAATTCCATGAGCCATACCACACTGGCTGCAAGGGTTGATGAATTTTCTTTTCCTAGGAACTCACGAGCAGAGCTTTCAATTGTCTACAAAAGTTAGAACTTGCATCATTGTAAGCTAAAAGGGAAGGAAAAACTTGACATAACTTCACATAAGCTATTAGCAATTAATGTTCAAGCAATATAAAGAGAAGGGCAGAGAAGCATACCAATCTTATAATTTGATGAGATCTGGAGCTTCTCTCATTCAAGGAGGTCTCTCCTATCCTTCTCTGAGCTGCAATAGTGCAATGCATTAAAAAAATTAATAATATGGGCAAATGCGCAACATCATCCAGTAGAGAAGTCCTTAAAATGCTTTACCTTCACAAATTGCAAGGAGTTTTTTCAAATGGTTCCAATCCCTCAGTAGTTCCTCCGTGACCTTTTCCACAATGGTTCCTCTCTGATGAAATCACGAAAAGAACTTGTTAGAGCAATCAGATACTCAATAAAATGAACTAATAAGGATGTTGGTATTCACCTCGGGATCATCACGCAGCCTAAGTTGAGAGTTATCTGAGCTTAGTAGGTCTCTAATAGCTTCATTATATATCTCAATTGCTGAGAACTTCAAAACAAATGCTCTCTCTTCATGCTGCAATGATGACATCAGTATTATGTAAAACAACACTTATAAATGATAGGCATGGGAAAAGCAACATACATGATGGAATTAAAATTAATTAAACTTTCATTACTTTGTTTATGTAGTCAAATATATCTGCAACCGTATGCTCAGTTATTCCAGTCATGGTGTATGTCTTCCCACTGCTAGTTTGTCCATATGCAAAAATACTAGCTGGGGAATAGAAGGAAGAAAAATTGTTAGAGAAAACTTTTTTCTCACCTAGTAACTATCAACTCAGAACAAACACCAAGAAGCCAATACCCCTACTTACAATTAATGCCACTAACAACTGAAAGAGCAATCTCCTTGGCTCCTTCCTCGTACACTTGCTTTGTCAAGCAGTCACCCCGAAATACTCTATCTGTTCCCAACATAAGAAGCAAGAAAAAATAGACAGCAACATAAATCTCAAATAATGAAAATCCATTGATTAAAACTGCTTCCAAATCTTAAACACATTACAGAAATAACAATTTTCAAGTTTGATGCTTTTAAAACTGAATTCAAAACTTAAGCCAAGATCGTACATTGTACAAAAAGAAATAGAGATCTTGAACATTAAGAAGGCCTAGATTCAATTAGCCAGATTTTATTAAGGATAAATTTTAGTTTCCATTTAACTATATCATCGTAAAAAAAAAAATGCCAACTTCAGCAATTTTGAGTTTGAAACTAAGTGTTGGTTATCACTAGTTTAATGCAACAAAATTTATTAGATCAGAACCAACATGAAAACAGCAGGAATTTGCTTACCAAATGTATAGGCAGACGGGAAAGTGGACCCTTCCCGAAGGGTGTTCCGATATAAGATAGTACTGTCATTGATGCACTCCCAATCGGCAACTTCATTTGCTACAATTTCCTTGTCACTCAAAGGCCTCAACCTCACCACAACCAGAATCCTATCCTCACGAGCACCTGCCATTTGCACCTTCTGCTGCTCCTTCTCCAACTTCTTTAACTCTTCCCCACCAATTGCACCCATTTTTCACTCTCCTCTTTTGTCCCTACTCACCGTACATACGTTAAATCAAAAAAAAGACCCATAAATTTGCAGATTCTCAAAAAGGGTAAAAAAAACAAACTCAACAAGTCAAATACACACACACTCACTCACTCTTACTTTCCCAAAAATGCAAGACAGTTTACCAGTTAAAACAAGGTTGTTGTGGTTGCCAAAGATATATTAGGCTTAGGCCATCCTCTCACAACCATACTCTATCTGCAACAAGAAGCTAATCATGATTATCAATCCAACTAACTAGAGAAAATGATCCATGAGTGTAGAGGCTAATTACGGGTTATATCAACAACAACGGGCTAATCATGAGCTTTTATCCAACCAACCTGAAAATGACATGATTTATATTTTATTTTTAAGGTTAAACATCAACTTATATAAAATAAAATAATATGTCAATGAAGCTGGTAGTTAAGATGAAAAGCTCCCTCCCTAATCTTCAACTCCCAAAAAAAAAAAACCTTTTAAAAAAAACAAAAAAAAAATACATATTGATTTTTAAGTCTTGACAGAGCAGAAAACTTTCCACAGTGGTCACCAACTATGCTTAAATGCGAAGCAACGAAAACCTTTAACTTTTTACTCATAAATAAACAAATAACTTTTCATTCATTTTCTCATTTCTGCTTTCTTTGTTACCTCAAGACGAAGAATGGCGGTTCAGTTAAAAGAACTGAGAAGAATGCCAACTTTAACACTAACACACTGTCGTTTTCCCTCCATTATTCTCTGCTCTGATCTGAATCCGCTAACCTTACTCTTCCACCTCGAAACTCGAGCACTGCAAAAACCAAACCGAATAAAATCTAAAAACCGTATAAAAACAACAGTTTGATTCCAAAAAATACGATAAAATAGGGCATTTTAACGTAAAACTCCATTTAAACATAATATTTCTAACGGCTAATTTCTGAGATCAAACTCAAAAACAAAAACAAGAACAAAAATACAACTGTCTCACGTATCAAAACAAAATCAGGCTGTCAATCTGCCATCAACTAAATTAAATTCCTCTTTTAATGTATTTAATTTAACGAAAGAAAAGAGTTTTTAGTGAAATGAAAGCTGCTACGAACTTCATCGACGAAGAAGAGAAGAGACGTGACTTGAAAGAGCAAAAATAGAAACGAAATCAAAGGTGCTATCGCTTTACGCGTGGAATAAAGCCGAAACGAAGGATACAAAAGAGAATGTGAATTTAAACGACGGGTTAAAATGACAAGAAAATAAAATAAAAAGGAAGAACCGGAGATGTACAGTACTGGATGGAACAGTTACAACCGGAGATTACATGAATCGCATCGCAGAGCGTTTCGTTGCCTGTGTTAAGCGGCTTCGCTCTGATGCTTGGAATGGCATCAATGGTCCTGCAAATATGATGCGGCGTCAACGTCATTTGAAGTTTCCTTTCCTTGCGCGTTGTGGACCAGCGGTGGGGATTGGATCAATCAAAGTCGGGCTCGGGCCCCGTTCGGGTAACTCAATTACGGTTTTGCCCTTGCTTTTTATTGAGGATTTCTAAAAAGAAGGCACGTGAAGAAAGGAGATCGATGTCAGTTTGCTTTGCGCCACGTGGTTTTTATGGATCTGTCAGGTAGCTTCCCGTCCCACCGTTCGCTCGGTATCTTATTACCGTTAGATTGTTAAATATCATTTGTTTTTTATTTTCGAGGAATTCAACAATGTTGTGGCTGTTTTGATTCATTTATTAAATACTACCAATAAAATAGCTAAAATCTTACAAATTGTCAACTTAATATTCATATTTAAATTAAATTTGATATTTTAAGGTACAACGATTCATTCTGTTCATACTTTTTAATAGAATGATAATATAAATTTTTTTGTTTCTCCAGTGAAATTAATATATTATCCTATATTTACTTCTTTTTAATTATTTTTTATTGTTTAATATATTTTAAGCAGTATTTATCTCTTTAAAAACCTTATTCATAAAGTCTACAAACTTTTTTTTTACAATAAAAATATTGGATAATTATGAATAGATATAGTTATTTAGATTCAAACTCAAATCTTATTATAGATCATAAATTTTCTTTAATAATTTCTATAAAATCATTCTATTTCAAACTAGTATAATTAATGATAAAATATTTAATTTTTTTGCATTTATGAGTGGGGGACTAAGATTATGTTGTTTGAGAAAGTAATTACAAAAGAAAAATAATAAATTCCTATAATTAGATTTGTCATTTTAATTATTATTCAATAATTAAGGAGGAGACACTGGGGTTTAGATTTGTTAAACAATATCTAAAAATCACTAAGAAAATAAATAAAAAAATGTGTTGAATAGTTTCTTAACTTCCAATAAAATTTGTTTAGGAGTGGGTGGAAAAGTATATTAGGTCTCAAATTGCAACTAACAAAATAAAAGGGTTTAGTAGTTAGAGGACATTCTTTAAACGTGCATCCAAGTTTGGTCACTGCCATTGATAATAGATTTTCTCCCATAATTATAAAATTTTAAAAGTTCCATAGTCATGTTGACCTTGATGAGCATGAGTTTATTCATTTTTTTTTTATTGTATAATTAAAGAGTTAGAGTTGTGATTGTTTGACTTCATATCTAAATCGCAAAACATGTTGCAATTGTTAATTAATCAATCGGTAAATAGATTGTTAACAAATTAATCCATTTATTAGTACCTAATTAATAATCAAATTGAAGAGAAAAGGTTATAATTAAATCGATGAAAAAAATAAAATAATGATTACTTTTAATATAGGATTTATATGTGATATACTGATAAAAAATAAAAATTATAAAATATCAGTCAATCATATAAATGCGGTTTTATTAACACGTAAGTTTAAAAATCATAAACCCTTAAGATAAATTTAAAAACTTTATTAATATTTATTTTTAAAAGGTTATACATTTTTTAGCTTTACTTGTTAATGAAATATCATTTCATAATTGACTAACAATATACGAAAGTTATACATTGTCGGTACATCATTAATATATTTGATATGGCTTGAGTTGCAAATAAATATTTGACTTTTATTTTGTCTTGAATTTTAAAATATAATTATATATTAAACATGGATTGTATTTTTTTCTATCTTTGAATAATATTTTTATTTTGAACATAGAATCGCATATTATACAAATAGCTTAAATTGATAAAGTATACATTAACTAAATTTTTCATTAACACGTAAAGTTTGTTCCATTTTCAAACTAAATCATGTTAACATGGACTTTATTGCTTTTAATGCTAACATAAAATAAATAAAAATCTAAAAATAAAGTCATTTAATGTAAACTTTAATTCTGTTTTGACTATTATATAAAAAATTTCTACCTACATTTGTGTTTTTTATGTATACAAATATATCATAAATTTGACAAAACAATAATAATAATAATAATAATAATAATCTTAATAATAATAGTAATAAGCAAAGTCAAATAATCCAATTATTGCAATTTTAAGATAATCTGATAGTATATTTTTTATGGTTTAAATACCCCACCACTATTATTGTGAAAGTTACACACGCATAAGATGGATATTAGATGGACTCCATGAATATGGATAAGTCTTTAAATTTAACAGTTAATTCATAAAAATATTAATTTTACATGAAATTATTAAAATTAATATATAATAAAATTATTTTATACTAATATAATTTGATTCCCTCTATTTCTCTCTCCGTAAAAGAGTTATATAAGTAAAATATCCAAAAATGAAAAACGGACAAATGTAAATTTTTTTTAAAAAGAAATTGTGGTTTATTTTAAATGTTATATGCAGTTTAAGGTTCAAATTTTAATAACTATAATCATTTTTTTATTTCTTTGGATTTTATTTGTACAACAAAATTCCTCTAAATTAAAATTTTTTAATTAATAATCTTTCTAAATTAATAAAAAATTATGACTCCTTTATCGTTACAATTAAAAATTTCTTTTAAAATTTAGTACAAAATCTTGATCTCGACTCTCATATAAATTAATAATTTGATAATAATACAAAATATATTATATAATATTCAAAAACTATAAAATTATTTCATGATATAATTTATAAAATGTTACCATGTTCGAGATCTTTCATTTCAATGACTAAAAGAGTAATAAATATATTACCAAATCGATTTTTAAAGGGTTTATCAATCAAAATAAATTTTTTTAAAAATTAAATATTATAGAAATATTGGATGAGTTTAATGAATGTTAAAAATTAAATAGATATATTTTTAAGATAAAATAAAATATTATAAAATAAACTTTTTAAATTAATATTCAATAGTTAATTTTAAAAATATTAATTAAAAAAATTTATCATATATAATTTTAAAATAAAAATTTAAAAATATCACAATATAAAAGTGTTTATATATATATATATATATATTTTGGATCATCACTTCTTTTGGCTGTGGTAGAATATGGATATAGTTATTAGCACTATTAAAAAACAAAGCATGAAAGGTGAACTACTCACTTCCACCGTTTTGTCGGTTGAATTAACTGCCAACTACAATGAGGTGACGTACGAAATGCCAGATTTCAATATTATTATGCAAAGACTTTCGATCAAGTCATTGGGGTTAGAATCTTCATTGATTAATTATTAATTGATTACTGTCAGTATTCTTTCTTGTTTCCGCATTGGACGCATCTCTCTACAATTATCCTTCATAAAATAAATAGTGCTAAGAGAATCAAGCCAAAGTTGAGAGTTGAGCAAAAATCGACTTTAATTAATTTGATCATTGAAATCGATCAAGTTGATTTTGTTAGTTTAATTTTAGTAATAATTGATTAAAATAAATAATTTATTCACTTATTTTGATCAATTTTTTATATTTAAAATTAATAATCAAATTGATTGAATAAATCGATTTTATTTGAAAAAACAACGAGAAATTTATGTTTTTTTAAACACAATCCTTTAGTTTTGCAATGTTAAAAAGGATTTTTTTTTGGGTCTTCTTACGTTTTGAAAATTTTAAATTACAGAATAAAATGATTATTTCCTTTAAGACACGATCTATTATTCTCTTACAAAAGAATGATGAAAAAATTGAATTTTCTATTAAATTGACTCACTTAATTTGATTTCATTATTTTTTTTATTAAAATTAAATTGACCCAATGTTGATTTTTTAAAAAGCTTTCAATTAATTGGATTCTTTTTTAACCTATCAAATTATTAAACAATTATTCCTACTTAATTTGAAAAGTTTTATTTTAAACTCCTATCACAAATGCTTGATATTTAATTTTGATTTAAATAATCATATAAAATTTTATATATTTAATATTTAAATCTCAATATCTATATCTTTTCAATAAAACAACAAACAAAATTCTACAAATAAAAATAAAAAAATAAAAAGACAAATGAAGTCAAAGAGAATACTTTTGGATGTGATATATTACAAGGATGCACGCGTACCAATTATTTGATGGGTCCGTCATGTTGGAGGATACTGAAGTGCTTATTTATATATTAGAATAATAAAAATTTACATGTATTTTTCTAGGGGAAATTTATTAAAAAATATATTTGTAATTTAGTAAATAAGGGAATTTTCAATTTTAGTTCAATAAAATAAATAATCCATTGAAGGAAATTAAATATGCTTACATTTTTCGGATAGGTTCATCGCCGACAAAAGTTTCAGAACAATACCCAAAGAAGCTAAAGCTATCAACAGCTAGACTGCAAAAGAGAGAATAGATAACCTAACAAAAGCAACCAACTCAAAATAGACATAATAATCTTTAATTTTAAGTAATATAAAATGGTAAAGTTATAATTTTAAAAAAATTTAAAAAATATTATATTTAACATATCAATATGAATATAATTATATATAATATAAACACAAATTATACACAGACGTGAATACATTGACCTACTCAAATGTTAACTTTTATAAGAAATTGTGAGGATAAAAGTTCAATTGAGCAAGGTTTGGGAATGCAATTTTGAATTCAAAGTTGTTGCATTGAAAAGCCTGTTAAGACCAGAAGGATTGAGCTGATCTTTGGTACTTAATCTTACTTGTCTGCATGGTTTCAAATCTCCCAATTGGAATTTTTTATGTTAAAAGTTGAATTTTAAATTTTAAATATTTTATATTTTAAAAATATAATTAGTTGAATTAATATTTAAATTTTAAGGAGATGTTACTAACGCAAGAGGCCGTGAAATGAAAGCAGTTGAAAAGTAACCTTATCATCATGATTTTCTGAAACATATATATGGATAGTGTAGATTAGAAACAAGATTAAATGATGAATACGACAAGTCACTAGGGAAATCCTTTCATCTTCTATCGTTGAATGAACATATTTTGCTTGAGTGCCAAGGCAGCGCTTGGAAAAAAGTTTCTGTCAAAACAATCGGCTTTGAAGCTGGCTGATGATTACACCAGAACTCCAGAACCTATGATGTTCAAGTTTAGTGAGCCTTTTACTATGTCTCATCAGATAATTTTCTTTCCCGGTGGAAAAGTAAAGCATAAATACTTTTTGGGTTTTAATGATTTAAAAAAAAAAAATTAGAAACCACATTTAATTTGATTAGTTTAAATATTTATTAGTGGAAAGTAAAATATAAAAACTTTATATTAAAGTTTGTATAAATATGATAAAAATAATTTTTTTAATTTTTATTATATTTAAAAATAATTTTTATTAAAATATAATTTATATCATTTTCGAAATTTTTATTTCAAATATTTTCTTATCCTGTCATGTGACTTATTTACTATTATCAAATATAGGACAATAAAAGATGTAAGAACAGATTCTAACTCTCTTGGTGGCATTAGTAATGAAGTAATTGAATGAAATGGTAGTAGTGGTTGGATGGTTTCTTAAAAAGGTGGTATCACAATCATCAACCACCACACTTGTTGAGCATTTTCCCCTGAGATCATGCCATGAATGTAGGACCTTAAGAAGGTCTTTTAATCATCTATTAATTGATCAAACAGTGAAATATGGTTATTTCTTGAATTATTTCATGTGCTGCTGCTGCTTGAGCCTGACCACAAGTTTCGGTCGAACTTCCAATACAAGGAGGCTTAATTATTTCGATTGAAGTTGTGTCGCATTTCTGGTTGCACACGTAATATTGATCGAACGGTTCAATACTTAATTACATAAAAAAACACGATTATGATTTTAAAAAATTATCTCATATACAGTTAATAAAAGTTTTTTAATTTCAGTGATAAAATTAAAAAAAAATAACATACTTTTTAAGATATATTAAAAAAGAAATGAGGTATGTGATAGTCTTTTAATTTCGTTTGTAAAATTAAAAAATTTTACTATCGATGTATTAAAAACGAATATTTTATATGTTCTCTCAAGTATAACTATTATAGAATTTTTTTTTTTTAAATATTAGCAAAGATGTCTCAATTCATCTATGTCATCTCTTATTAACATACCAACCACCAGTGAGAGTTGAAAACAGCTTTATTTTTTTTCATCTTTTTAATAAAAAAACAACGACAAATGCATATTTTAAAACATATTGAATTTTCTACGTTCAAGTAAACTATTATAGTTTCAACCTTGTTGTTGTTTAGGCAGAGTTTGGAGAGGCCCAAACGATGAGACTCTCTATTCCTCTTGCAGAAGAAACATCCTGAACTTGAATTGAAATGCAGCCCAATTTTTTCAAGGGGTGCTAATAGAAAGCGCAGTGGGTAAATTGGCCGATTCAATTCCTAATTTTCTATTGTATGAAATATAAGGGTGCTTTCCTCGATGGACTAGTCCTCTTGAAAACTTTACTCTTCCATCTAGCCCAACTTGACCACTGACCCATTATCATTATTTTACCTTTTTTTTTCTTTTAATAATAAAGTAATCCTAATAAATTGTGTATATAAATATATATATGTATATTTTTATTATGTAAAATTAAAAAAATAATCTCGTCTATAATTTTTTTTTTAGTTTTTATTAGATTCGTATACAATTTGTACGAAATTTTAACTTATATTATATTTATATTTTTACATCATTTTTATATCATTTTGTATCTAAAAATATAAAATTTATAGTAAAAAATATCTTAGAATTTACTTGAACCTAATCCTTTATTCGAACCTTTCTAAAGAAGCATTCTTCCACATCTGTTCGATATGTTCAAAGTTTATCTTTCAAAATATTTCTTAGTAAAACTGAACAAAATAATAATAAAAAAAATTGCCCTTATAAATCTCATCACCTCAATATATATATGAATAATTATTTAAATTGTATTTTTTCATGGTGAGGCGCAAGGAAGAAGAAGATCCGACGGTTGAACCATTTAAATTATATATTTTCTAATTAAGTAAATATGCTTTGAATTTTGGGTGTATATATTTTTTTGGATAATTATTTAATATATTATTAATAAAAATTTTAAATTTTACATATAAAATTGAGATGGTGTTCCATAATTCTCTTTATTATATTTTTATTTTTTAATATTATTTAAAAATTATGTCCCATCACCGCACATATGGAGTTAAAAACCCTATTAGTAGTATTGTTTTTTTTTTTTTGGTTCATTGATGAAAGAAAGAGTAGTATATTGAATATTCTTTTATTGGTAAAAAAAAGAACCTTAATTTAAAAATAAAAAATAAAAAAATACTAAAATTTAAAACTCAAACTTGCCGGATGGATAGCAGAAGGGTGACTGAAGCTTCGAGGCGTTTAAGTTGTGTGAAGTAAAAAAGCAAGCAAACCGGCGAAAAGCAATGGCCCTAAAATATGTAAGGAGCGTCAACGGAGGATGTAAGATTGGTGGACGAGAATTGTTGCGAGGGAGCTTTCATCGTTCATTTCCCTACCCACCTTTGGATCAAGTGGCCTTATGTGTAAGTGGGTGCACCACAATCTTTATTATAAACTAAACCTTTCATTTATTTATTTATTATTATTATTTTTTTAGGTTTTGGCTCTTTCATTTCATCATACCCCTTTTCTTCTTCTTTTGTTTGCTTTTTCTTTTCAATTTTTTGTTTTATATGCCCATTGTCCTATTGTCATGTGCCACCACGCCTTCTCGAATATACCATAAATTTATGTTTTTCTTTTCTAGTATATCAAGATATATAAAAAAAAATTCGAAGAATAAAACTTTAATCTTAATTTTTTTTAGAAATATTACCATTGTTAAGTTAAATTTTAATCATTAATATGTTATTTCATTTTGAGAGTTTGAATTCTCAATCTCTAAAATTCTCATGTTTTCATGTTGCCATTTTAAATAAATTTGATAAGAAGTTAGACTAATGCGCTTTTAAAATATTTCATGATAATTCATTAATTAATAAATTTAATAATATTTATAATTTTATATTTTGTATTTTAAATTTTATGAATTAATCAAATAATATGTTATAATTTAATGACAATATATGAAATTTATAAACTAAAATTTAATCTAATAATTATTGCTCCTCCTTAAAAGAGATTATAACCAAATCTTAAATTTCCTTTCTCCTTGTATTTTCGAATAAACAAAAAAATGTATGAAATTTATACAATACATCAAATTAATCTTATTCGTATATTTGTATCATATTTTATTTTGTATCAATTATGAGAAAGTTACAAATTTATTTTAATTTTTATCAAATTTATATATAATTATTTGTTAAAATTATATTTAATGTCAATTTTATATCTTCATTCAATCTATTCACATCATGTTTATTGTATATAAAATTATTAGATCTAGCTTTAGATTTCACATGAATTTTCACCACTTGTAAGCTCACAAGTGAGATATATTTTTTTAATCATGAAGTGTTTTTTACTATGTTGAATATGAATTTTTACCATCTCTTACAAGATAATTTTCTTTTTTAACCACGATGTGTCCCCACATCATATTGTGTATAAGATTAGTTTCTACTCGTGTTAGTCAAAGGGAATTTGACTTTGTAGAATTCAAATATGGGACTTCTTGCAATAAATTGTCCTCACTTCAAAATTTAGTGGAACCTTACATCATTGAGCAAAGAATTAAGATTTGATATTTTGCTTGCAATTATTATATATTCTTAATAAAATTAGACAAGATTCAAATCTCTCTTCTTTACTGTACCTAAAAAAAGTTCAATTTACAGCAATTGAATTTATTTTTTTAAAAGAAAAATACTTATTTTAAAAAATTTGATGAAAAAATGTTTAATAGCTAAATGTACTCTCAATCTTTTTGTACAAAATGAATATAAACTCTCAATATTTCGTTGTATGAAAATCAGTTCATAAACTTTAAGTTTATTGTAATTAAGCCATCAACTTTTCAAAATCATGTAATTAAGATAGCGTTTGATAACTTGCAGGGAAAGTGATTGTAGGGAAAGTAATTGTAGGGAATGTGATTGCTGGAAAAGAAACTTTGCAGTGTTTGGTATGCAGTCACTTTGCTGAAAAAGTAGTGACATATTTCAAAAATACTCATAACTATAAAAATAATTTTTCAATGAAAATTAATTAAAATAAAGGTTGTATTATTAATATTACTCATCATTTGTAATTTTAAATTGTCATGTATTATTATTAATTTAAATTTTAATTAGTATAATATTAAAAATTCATATATTATTAATGAAATTCGAAATTTTAATGTATCAATTATAAATTATCAGGACATCAACATAGTACATATAATATTCATGGAAGTTATAATAAATTATACAAATCCTAATAAAATATTTTTCATACATCATAATACCTTATAAATATTCATAAAAGTCATAATAATTTTTGGGTGTTTTGTTAAAAGGGCAACTCGGATAATATTAATATTGTTGCTTTTTGATGTAAAGTGATTGCAACTGCAATCACTTTACATTCAATTTTTTTGATATCAAACGTTGTAATTACTTTACGTCCAATTAAATTACAGCGTAAAGTGATTATATGCATGATACCAAATGCTCTATAAGTCCAAATTTGTACATTAACTGTCATTTAGACATTTTATGTGAAAATTGACGTAGATAGTTTAGTTGGCTATCACGTTGTATGTCACGGGTGCAATACTAATGAAAGTTAATGTCATTTAATAAATTTAAATTTAATTACATAATTTTTAAAAAATTAAAAATTTATTTATAACAAAATAAAAAATAAAAAATTAATTTTTATATGATAAAATATTAGAAGTTTATATTGATTTACGTAAAAAAAAATTAGTAGTATTAAAATAAAAAAGTAATAAAAGGAAAAGAAGAGAATCCTTTTCGGATGATAATCTAATTTGCTGGCCACCAAATCTGAATATAGAATACCGCTAACTTCATAGAAAGCTGACTTCCCAGTCAGGCGAGTGGAACCCACCTACCAGGAGTGCTTTGGGCCATTCTATCGGCGATCGTCGTGTCGTTCACATCCTCAACAAGCAAGTTGTTAATTGTTATTCTTAAAGCGACAGCAGAAAATACGGAACAGATTGTGGTGTCAACAGCTCAGCACGCGCGGATTTGCTGCCGCCATAATTAAACCAAACTACACTCGCTTCTAAATGCTGACACGTTTCCACGAATTACGGAGGCTTCATCTAAAATATATTTATTATCTAATTTAAAATAATTTAAATTGAACGAAAATGCTGAGTCGTTGACGACTGATCCTATATTTCTTAAAACATGTAGCGAGTACGGAGATTCACATACCGCAGCGAGTCGGAGTTGTGTTGTGTTCTTGGCAATTTTTTTCTCCCAGTTTCTCCGATACTTTGAAACAAAACGAGCCTTAGCTTCTCTGTTTCAGCTTCTCTTCTTAACAAAATCCCTTCCTTTCGATTCGATCCTCTCTTGTTTAAATCACTGCATAGCTCTCTCTCTGTCTTCCTGGTTGGATTTGATTGAAAAATCGATTGCTGAATCGTTGAATTCCTGTTTGGCGATTCTGGTCAAGTTTTTCCGCTCTGCGAAAGAATGCCGTGAAGCGAAGAAAGGAGGAGTAAACGGAAAGAAAACAGATAAACTAGAATGCGAACGCTTTGCGACGTCTGCGAGAGCGCCGCCGCGATCCTTTTCTGCGCCGCCGACGAGGCTGCTCTTTGCCGTTCCTGCGACGAAAAGGTCTCTTCATTTCCGTTACTATTTAGTACTAGTAATTAATCTACTTATGCGTATACGTATACTTTATGTAGGCACGGTTTGATCTACCTCAAATCTTCCGCTCTCAAAATGGAAGTTGAGCTTTGAAATTGAAACTAGAAAAATCATCTCATAATTTTTTTTTTTAAAAGAATTTCTGGTAGTAATTCGTTTTTCTTCTAATTTTTTAGTTGTAGTATTTGCAATATTTTGTGTATTTTTTTTTTTTGTTAAAGTAAATCAATAAGGAAGCGTAGTTTGGGGGTTTTCAGGTTCACATGTGTAACAAGCTTGCAAGTAGACATGTGAGAGTTGGGTTAGCTGACCCCAGTGATGTCCCTCGCTGTGATATATGTGAAAATGCACCTGGTATGGTTTTTTTAATAGTTTAATTATTGTGAAAACGTTTTTTTTCCTTTTGGAATTTTGTTCATTTGTTGATTTTGCATGTAGCTTTCTTTTACTGTGAAGTAGATGGTAGTTCCCTTTGCCTGCAATGTGATATGTTTGTACATGTTGGAGGTAAAAGGACCCATGGGAGATATCTCTTGTTGAGGCAGAGAGTTGAGGTTTGTGAATCTTAGACAGGTTTTTATCCTTTTATATTTATAAAGCCTGCTAAATTCTTTCTCTTTGTTGTAGTTTCCAGGGGATAAGTCTTGTCATTTGGAGGAACTGGGATTGCAACCACTTAATCCAAATGAAGTCAAGAAGGATCAGAATCAGCAACCTAAGCTCGCAGTGAGCGAGAACCAGCAAAATCATAGAGTCTCTACTGTTCCTTTGCTTGATGGTAATGCTGATGGGGATGGAAAGGTGGGCAATAAATTGATTGATCTAAATGCTAAGCCCCAACGAATGCATGGGCAAACTTCAAGTAATCAGGTATCGGTTTTTCCAAAGGTCTGTCCTTTTCTTTTGCTATCTTTTTGTTATTAACCTTGAAGGTTAAGCAGTACAGTTAGATGCTTTTTTTAAACCTAATTAATGTGGTGATTGCTTCATGTTTAAGGTGCAAGCCATGGATGTTTCAAGTGGCAGTAATCATGATTCTGTAAGTGTGGTCCCTGTTGGATCCTTCAAAAGAGAGCCTGAAAAATGAGCTAGGTATAACTATTATCCCACTTTATATTGTTCACTTGTTTTATAGCATTGCTAACATTTGATTCTGAGATTTTTCTGTTTTATGGGCATTTCTTGATATCTTTATTATTTATGCTTGTTACATATTTGAATTCATAAGACCTAAGATTAATAAAGTGTGCAAATAATTAATAGGATTGCCCAAGCAGGTTGGCTTCCTCTCATATTACAAGGCCTTTTGCTCAAAGCACTGGTCTCATTTGTGCTTTTGATGAACTGTAATTGACTGGAAGAAAGACAAAGAATGTGTCTCTAAAAGAAGGGATTGCTTGCGGTTACATTTTCTTGTTATATTAGGTGGATTATTTTGTTTGTCGCTTTGGGACTAGATTTGTTCTGAATGAACTTAGGAATTGTCAACTAATGTGAACAATGAACTGAGAAAGGAAATTTCTTTTACTGATATCAATTTTGATGAAGTTTGCATGAAATAGTTGCTGCTATTGGGTTGCAGATTTGAAGACGTGGATGAGATTCAATGTTTTTGTTTTTCATCATTGTCTGCATATATGACCTATTGATTCGATGTAGCTCTTCAACTGTTTCTTCAAACGCGCACTTGTTGATAGTGCCATATGTTTGGCTTGATAACTAGATTCTAGCTTAGCTTTCCTGGTGGGAGGTTTTGGCTTGGTTATCTGGTTATTTTGTGATGGGTTACTTATTGCCAATATCATCATAAGGTATTGTCGAATCACTGTGTATCAATATTCTACTTTGCTTGTGTTCTGAGCATTTGTCTGGAGATCTTGCATAATTTCTTTAAGTTGAAGTTGTACATATAAGCAACTGCCAGTTTACCACCAGGATATAAAATTAGTCCTTTTGCACTGATGCTGTAACTAAAACATGATATTGGGTACTAACATTGAAATAAAGTGACAGAAAGTTTGAGACAGTATGCAGAGAAGTCAATATACTTGGCATTCCCCATAAGGAACAGAATGAAGGACTTTCATTTTTCCCTAAGGTGATAGAGCTGACTTTGGTGTTTAGATGGCTTTTTGAAAAACCTTTTTTCAGAGTAGAGCTTGACAAGTTGAGCAGTTCCTGTCTCCTATGACCACATGACAGTATAGGGGATAAGAATGTCTAGACTTTTGTCTTTGGGCTTTTTTTTTTTTTGTGGGGGGGGGGGGGTGGGGAGATGACTGATGCAAATAACCTTCATGCATGATAAGACAGATAAATTACTTTTGAACACAAATGATGGTAAAATGTTGGCTTCTGCTCGCCTACTTGTCTCATCGATTGTCTCTCTTATTTTAGGCATGAGTAAAACAAAACTAAACAGGTTGTAACAAAACTTATCAGTGGGAAGGACAAAACTTTAGATGAAAAAACAAAAATTGTTTTTAGTTGATTTTTATTTCCTTTGTATTTGATGAACTTTCCATGGCCACAGAGCTTCTTTTCTTACAAACTTGTTGGTTGGCATGTACCTCTGAATCACTAACCTTCCATCAATGCATGGTCCGTATTACATGACATCGCATGTTTTGTTGCTATCATGTCTGTGATTTTCTTATTAATAAATTACATGACTACCTTGTTTATTTGCTCATTTTCTCAGTGCATTTGCTTTGACTCCAATCTATGATAGAGCTTGTGCTTTTGTTTAGAATAAAACAAAAAAACAACTGGAAAATTTAGTTGTTTAACCAAGTAGTATTTATTTTCCAGTTCTACTATGGTTTCTCCCAGCCATTCCCCTAAAAATGTGCAGACACAAGCCCGTCGTTGAAATTAGTTTTCTCCTCAAATAGTGCTGTCCACTTTTGGCTGGATGAGTCCTCCCTTATCTGTGTATTTACTGAGTTAAGGCCTTAAGGGCTTTTGGTTGTGGTCAGATATTTGCACAAAAATGAGAACTGTTAAGGATAAACTTACCCATGCACCAAAATCAGAAGCTGTGATATTTATATTTGTCTGAGTGTCATTGCAGTTACATTTCTTGAACATTGTTGCTGGTGATCAGAAAAACAATCTGATATCAAATTTTTAAGTGGACAATATACGAATAACAAAGGCGAAAATGTTCACTTTGAAAGGTAAAATCTGCAGCTTAGGTTAGTATCTTGGGGATAAAATGCAGAACAAGCAGTGGAAGACTGTAATTGAGGAATTAAAAAGAGACCTAAATCATTTTGCCACACACAATAGCAGCTGAAAATGGAGACTACAGTTTTGCTTACCAATACAATAAAATCCTAAAATCCTGAAGTAAAGTGCATGTTCAACATCTTCAATTCAATTCTAACATGCAGATATGGAGATTGGGGCAATTCTTCTTTACAACTTACTTCACAACGACTCCTCAGTTTGACTCAGTACTAATTCTTTAAGACAATAGAAGTGAGCAGTTCAAACAAGCCACCTATGGCATGATTTATTACCACATGCTTTGGATGACAAGGCCTGCCCTGCAATGCAAATTTTATAAAGCATGTATACTGAAGTGAATTTGCAGTGAACAGGCAAACTATACCAAATAGTTGTTGAACAGTATCATTCAGGATTTAGAAATGATACTTCAGAAACTAATCAGAGTTAACCCAAATTTTCAAGCATTTTAGTATGTGATATAGCAAACCAACATACATACATTGTACATGCACTCTAACTAATCTCAGCAGCAGGTTTATTAAGTGGCTAAAAGTTCATGGTAATCAAGAAAAATAGTCTCCAGGGCTATAAAACATTAACACATTGAGAGATAAACGATATCCCGATATCTCCATCATCTTCAATGCTTCACTATCTCATCTGTAGTTTTTTTGCAGCAGCTTAGTACACGTAGCCCTTGACAAACATTCCTTTCTTGGCCTCCTCTGATTCTCCCTCGCCAGTGTATTTGCCAAGCTGAGCAAGTGAGTTGGCATTGGCACGGACAAGAAGTGCCTCCTGAGCAGCCTTAACATTCTCGGGTCTGCCTCCCCATGTCTTCAAGCAAGTGTTCTGGAGAGCTCTGGCATAAGAGAATGAGACATGCCATGGGTTGGCAGATTGGTTCATGGCATTCAAGTTGAGGGTTGCTTCAACCTCAGATTGCCCACCGGACAAGAACTGTTCAACAGAAATGTTCAGTACCTAGCACTGGATTTACTAATTTACACGAGCAATTCTGAGATCACAATGCTGTTTGCATAGAAATATACCATGATTCCGGGGACAGCCGGGGGGATTCTCCTGTGGAGGAGCTTGAGGGTGTAGTCAGCAACTTGCTGAGGGGTGGCCCTGTCCTTGCATTCAGCACCAGGAGTGACCATGCTTGGCTTGAGGAGGATACCCTCAAACATGACATTGTTCTCAGCAAGGTAGAAGAAAACCTCAGCCCAAACCTTCTGAGCTACTTCGAAAGTCCTGTCAATTCCATGTTCGCCATCAAGCAAGATTTCTGGCTCCACAATTGGCACCAATCCACTGTCCTGCAACACAAATTTCTCAGTAACAATCCACAAAAAACAAGAAGCGTATGCATAAAATTGCTGCTCTTTTAACTTACTTGAGAAATGGCAGCATAGCGAGCAAGACCCCAAGCTGCTTCCTTAACTGCCAAGGCAGATGGACCATTGGGAATGCTCACTACAGTACGCCTGGTTAATCAAAAGGAGCTAGTGTTACATAAAAATGTTTCTTGGGCAATCCATAACATGAGTGACAAATCATCAAACATTGGAGTACCATTTGGCGAAACGAGCACCCTGCTGGTAGTAGGCAGCTGTGCGAGATGAAAGCCCATCCAGACCTTGGCACCATGACTCGTTGTTGGAACCAGGGAGGGGCACCAAGCCCTGATTTTAATACCATTGAATAACATCTGTTAGTATAAATTCTGATCAAACAGATTATGCAAGTGTGGATGCTATATGGTGAATTACTTATTGGCTTTACCTTGTCAACTTTGATACCAGGGACAATTTTCTGCTCGACAAGAACATCAACAATCTTTTTTCCTTCGGTGGTAGATTGGTAGAGAGTCTCCTCGAAAAGGATAGCTCCAGAGATGTACTCGCCAAGGCCAGGGGCTGAGACGAGAAGGGTACGGTATGCTTGGCGGTTAGCCTCAGTGTTCTCTAGACCAATTGAGGCAAGTCGCTTCCCGCATGTAGCATTTGATTCATCCATGGCCAAAATACCACGACCTGGGGAAGCAACGGTTTTCTACATCCAAAGAAAAAGAAAAGCTCATCAAATGGTGTCTTACATAGTTTGGACTCTTTCATAATGCAGCAATACAATCTAATACTAAATTGAAGATGGTCTAAACCCACACAAAACTCTGTAGATTACTTTAATACTTCACTGGCAAACTCTTTAAAATGAGCAATGACTTGTATTTCTTTTCTTAGTAATCTGAATTATCTAACGACGAACTTAGTGTATAAAATTCTCATATGCAATCTAAGAAAAGTTATATGTACATATTCTTCCGTATGTGACTTAACTCTTAATTTTTAAATAATAAAAAACCCAACTTTTATCCTTACAATAAAGCTCTAAAATCAGGAGATTGCTATAAGAAGAGTGGACTGGCATTTAGTACATACCGCAGTCTTAACAAGCTCATCAGCATAGGAACTAGCACGGACGGTGAGGGCTGATGGGGAAGTGGGGTGGCACCTTACTAAAGAAACTGAAGGCTGGCGGAGGCTTTGGCCCTTAACCCACTCGGACTTGTCAAGGATAGGCGAAGACTTGAGGAGAGTTGCCGAAGCTGATGCCATTGTTTCTACTCTTTTCTTCGGCTTTGTGAAAAGGGCTAACCGCTGAAGCTCTTGAAGCAGACTCTAATGGCTTTTTCCACTGTAATCTTATCTCCTCTATCTAGGCCTTCGTTACCACACATGCATGTCTCACTCACTGCATTTATAGCGGAGTAGTCTATTGTCATAAGATGTCACACTTGAGGCTGTCATGTATCGACCAATACCGTCGCGCCATGTGGATGATATCTTGTACACTTGGCAGGCTGCATGCGTGGTTGCTATGGATGGGTTTATACTCACCTCGTAAAAGTTATTCGGAATAATATGATTTCGGCAAAACCAAAATATTTGATGATTAAGGAGTAATTTGAATGGGCGGAGGTTGTTTTTATTGAGTTTATAAAAGAAAAATAAATATTAAGTATATATTTTTTAATAAAATAATAAAAATAAAAAAGTTAAGGATTTGAAAATAAATTTATGTAAAAAATTATTTTATTATCTAAAATCAAAAACCACACGTCAAAGCAGTAGTATTCAAATTAAACTTAAGGGTTAATTTAGATGCGTTATAAAATTGATTTTGATTTTTTTAAATGATAAAAAAATAATTAAAAAAATATATTTTTTAATAATATAATAAAAAATATTAAAAGCATGGTTAGGGTAATATTACCCCTTAAACTTTTATCGTATTAGGTTAGATCTTATGGCACCATATTAAAGTTGTGGTAAGATCCAAATTCATCTTAAAGTTGATGCAAAAAATTAAAATTTAAATTTTAAATATAAAATATTTAAATTTAAATTTAAATTTTAAAAAATTATAAATAAAATTTAAATAAATTCGCATATCTCAATATAAATTGATAGTATATCTGGACTTTAGAATATCTTCAATTCTTAAATTTAAAAAATATAAATTTCTTCTCCCAATGCAGATAGAGTATGAACAAATGCATCACATTCACTGTGTAGTAAGTCCAAATTAGAGCTGCTCGAGAGATTCCTCCGGTAAGTAAACATGAGGTTCTAATTTGTTCAGGTTAAGGGTCATGGTTTAAGTACAGTGTTTTGATGAAATTGTGAATTAAACCCTTGGACGGTTGACAGAATGCCAAGTCATCTGGTCCATTGAGATTTCAATGCCACGTACTCATGTAGACCATTGAGAATCCTTAGCAGCATGTGTGGGCCTTTGACTTTGTTGACCCTATCATTCGGCATGCACATGTCTGATGGAAGAAGCATATGCCCCGTGGTTAAAATTCACCAGAACTATTGTTTTGGTTCCTCTAAATTGTAGCCAGAGCTTGACCTTGTAAAAAAAGACTGGCTTTTCATTCTAAAAGATGGAAAATGCTGCTGCAAAAGTTGCCATGTAAAAAATTTCACAATTTTAGTCGTGATATGAAAATTATCCAAATTAAAATTTGATAAAAATTATTTATAACATTAAAAAAATAAAAATTTAAGAATTTACCTATGTTACAATTTGATTTGATGACGAAATTGATAGACCAAAATTTGATAGAATTATGTATAAATACGATAAAAGTTTAAAAAAAGTGTCCAATATATCAACACAAATTTTTCATATTTTATACAATATAAACACAAATTATATATACTTATTATTAGGTTTAATATCATTAAACAATGATAGAGTTTTAAAATTGAAGACGGATTCAAACTTCAAAGGTATTTCATTATCATCATAAAAGCATTTATCATAATATTGAAGTAAATTATATTAACTCACGCTAACTTGTTAGCATAAATAAATAACGTTTCAATGAATTTTAGACACGATAAGAATTTGATAGACTAAAATTTAATAAAATTGTATATAAACACAATAAAAGTATAAAAAAAAATGTCAAATATATCGATACAAATTTTTTCATGTTTTTCACAACATAAACACAAATTATATATATACAAATGGTTAGGTTTAATCTCCATAAACAGTAATAGGGATTTTAGAATTAAAGACGGATTCAAACTTCAAAGATATTTCATTATCATTATCAAAACTTTTATATTAATATTAGAGTAAACTATATTAACTCATGCTAAGTTGTTAGCATGAGCAAATAACGTTCCAACGAATTTTATATAATGATTTATTTCATAAACTAAAAACTTCAAAAGGTACTTGATGTCCAAAAAATTTTAGGTTTTAAAGCTCTGCCTAACAATTTTGAATGCAGAAGTTGGCCTTAAAATTTGACGATGCCATACTAAATTAAAATCGATAACGCTGTCTTGTGGAACACAATACCTGCTTAAAGTTAAGCCAAGGTCAGTGTTTAAATCTCTCGCAATACTATGTAAACACCTGGTCTTATTTCAAATCCCATGCCAAACAAAGGGTCATCTTAAACTGATGAAACAACCAAACGCCTATTTCCCCTCATTGTTGATGTCATAAACGCAAGTCAACGAAGATCTTGGCAATATAAGAAATCTAAACATGTACATGCCTGGATTCTAATAAGGTAAGACAAATTAACTAGAACCTTTAGTATTTAAAGATAGACCTGCAATGTCAGCAATTAAAGTGTCTACTGGCTCATCTTTCGAGTCTGTCCAAGCTGTTGAATCATCAAATGCCCATGGCACTGATTGAAAGGAAGTTTCCATCTCTGCGATAGCCTTGTTCAACCGTTTAATAAGATCATCTTCCTCAGTTTGAATGTTCAAATCCCAGACCTTGAAGATATCCACAGCTGATGAATTCATCTCATCTGCAGATGAACTCATTTGAAGTCCTAAATCAATAGCTGAATCCTTGCTCTCATCCTCATTGTAGGTAGGCCGGAAAGGTTGACGTTTCAGAAATGTTCCAGTGGAATCTTCCTGCAAAAATTGCGACAGAATATGTGTCTTCCTTTTGATTGGATTATCATTGGTGTTTGTTTCAGTGTCTCCATTATTTGGAATGACAACAAGATCGTCATCTGTTCTTCCTGCATAATTGGCAGCCTCTGCCTTCTCAATGGAAGGAAGTATCTTGATTTTGGTTCCTCCAACAAGATCATCACTTCCAGTTGCAGTAGTGTTGGGTGACTCAGGTTTGTCATCAATGATCTCAAGCAAAACATCTTTGAAAGAAGTCCATTTGCCTTCTAAGATTTCAGTATCTGTAACCATACAAGAATTGACCCAAGCCAAATCATCATCGGAAAGCTTATCTTCCTCCTGGGCAGATTCCATAGATTCACGAATAACAGAGGAAAAAGAGCCCTTTGGTATATCATCTTCTACATCCATTGCTACAAAATTTACAGTAAACAATGGCAATAACAAGAAGAAAAGACATCGTTATACATCGTAGAACTTTATCAAACCAAAGATAGTTGCTTCAGGAGCATAACCTAGAACAATTACGATGCTTTCACTCAGCAAATGTTGAATTTACAAATCAGACAAACAATAAGCCAAACAGGTAATATTATTTGGTTAAGATACTTCCAAAATAAAAATTAGCATTAGATGTATAACTATGAAAAACTGAAAACTACAAAGGTGATTTGCCTTTATAAGTTTTCATCTAATTATATTCAGGATGAACAATTTAAGAACAAAATAAGATCCAATTCAACTAAGGAGAGAGCGCACATAACTTCAACATTACAATCTGAAGTTTTAAGTTCGATTTAAACTACTTGAATTAGCAGTTTACAGAACACGGCAGCAATCTTCTCTAAACAATCCTTGCCAAATAGTATCCCATCCAGGCAAAGGGCAAATTATTATTATTATTATTATTATTATTATTATTATTATACCCTCATCAGAATAACACAAGTTCAACCAATAAGCTTTCTTTTTTCCTTCTTTTTTTTCAAGAACAAGAGACATGGTTCGAATAACAATATTTAAGATCAGAAATTAAAGTGATTACGCAACTTCTCACATCACCCACTACACATTAAATTAAATTGAAACAAAAAGGCCGAAACTGATTTATGAATTAAAGATCAAATAAATTACTATAACAGCAAGAATTAACTTCACATACTGCATATATCAAATAATAAACGAATTTTTCAATGTGAATTATCAATCTCTTCAGGTTTACAAAAACAGAATACAAATCAAGACCTCGTAGTACAGCAGTTATTTGCGGAGCATGAATGGCAAACAAATAATAATAAAAGATAAAAGAACCATGACAATTAATATAAACCCTAAACTCCTAAACCTGCACATGAAAATTCTAAGTTCAAAATAATTCAATGGAATGGGAAAAGAAAGCGAGAAACCTTACAATGAGAGAGAGCAGAGAAAGTGAATGCAAGAAAAACGTACCAAATTGAAATCCCTAATTCGAAAAATAGGAGAAAAGGGGTTACGTTCTTGTCGTGGACTCGAAGAACAAAGGAAGACCTGATTTTGAGGGAAGCACTCGGCGTGGCATTTAACAATAGAATATTTTTTTTATTTGCCAAAAGTAATTTTTTTAAAATAAATATAATTTCTATTTATCATCTTTGCTATAAACGTAATTTAAAGATTAAAAATAATTTTTTATAATTTTTATAATTAATAGTTAAATTTATCGGTTGATTTTTTTTATAGGGAATTGATTGTTATTTTTATAGTTAATTTAGTCTTAGACTCTTTGTTATAGGTTCGATAAAATATAATTCTATAGTCTAAGCTTAAACTTGCCTCTCTTGGAGAAGAATCGATTATCTTACCCAATTAAATAAACGAATTTTAAAATAAATGCTTATTCTAAGTTAATTAAACCAAAAGTTTTCCTTGTATTATTGGTTGCTATTAATTTTGACACATTGCTTGTCGTTAATCTATGGAGAAAAAGTATACACATTTACGGAAATTTATTATTTTAAATATTTTAAAATTCTATTTTATTCAAAATAAAAAAAAAACTAAAAATCCAATGATAAAATTTAATGTTAAATCATAATGTGATGTCAAAATTCATCTTAATCTTGATTTTAAAGATAATAAAAATATTGTTATGGTTCAGTTACAACGATAACGAATTGTTGACGTATTCACTTTAATATTTGTGTCACTTACTATCAAAAATTTTGTAAGAAAAACAATAATCAGAGAGACATATGAATTTTTTCTGCGTAAACACTTCGATATTTAAGTCAGAAAAAAAATTTGATAGAGTTTTTGTAAACAAAATAAGGACCTTCTTCCATAGATCATACCTGATTCTTTTTTTAGAGGTTGATTCCCGCTTTAATTACGTATTTATCTACTAATTAAATATTTCTTACTGTTTTGTAAATCTTGCATACTTAAAAATATTTAAGGGTAAAATCATCAAAATTAATTTTAACACAGAGACCTTTGACACTATAAAATTTTCACATACAAAAATATATATGGACGTGCCACGCCAACTGTTATGGGCGGGAAGATTTTTTGCCCAAGTTTTCTTTTTATTGTGGGCGCGCCATGTGCGCCACATGGCGCGCCCACGCTCATGGGCGAGAGTCTCTGCCTATGCTCAGTTGCGAGTGCGTCACATTGTGCACCCACAGCTGAATGCGGGAGGGTGTCTCCCGCATATATCCTCCTGCGTATGCGGAAGGATAAAACTGCGCCACATGGTGAATTTAAATCACGCCATGTGGTGCATTTTAGTTATGTCCTGTGACGCACTCTAATTAGTGTTCGTAATTTGAATTTTTTTTTTCGACAGTAACATCACACATGTCTGTTTTTCATTAATTATATCTCTCACAATATTGTTTTTAAAGCGATAGATCTGATCTCTCAACTGTTTTTTTCGTACGTCATGTGACGTATTTTTATTATTTAGTATTTTATTTATTATTATTTTTATCATGCATGACAAATATATTTTCACCTTATTTACAAACTCAGGTAAATGGAAAATTTTATATCAATACTTAATCTGAATTCATGTTGGCAAATGGAAATTTCTTAATTTGAAGTTCTTGATTAGGCATTGGCACCTAGAGGGGAAGATGAGAGGGAAGAAATATTAAGGAGAGAGAATATATATGAAGCAACTTGAGCCCTGCAAAATCAAACTGGATAAAGTCCAATGAAACCCAGAGGGTAGAGTTTAGTAGGTTGGGCTTTCACTGTTATTATGAAACAAAAAAAAATGATGAAGCCCAAACCATCATTCCAATTAACAATCAAAAATAATCTATCTACTTAATATATATATATATATATATATATATATATAATTGAAGCGTTTGAAATTGATTAAATTTAAATTTAAATTTTATAATATATCATAATTTTTAATTACTTTCTTAAAATATTGTTGATGTTATATTTTTAATTCTTAAATATTATATTATCACTTATTAGTCATCAACTCTTTCTAGAGTCTTCAATCCTCTTTAGTAAAAAAAATAAAATAAAATAAAAATCATTCCCAAATTTAATGTAGTAGCATATGATGTAATAATCAAGCATAAATATAAGTTTGTTTCACGTGACACCTGATTTTATGTGCAAAAAAAAAAAAAAATCGAATATTGCAGTTAAATTAATTACTTGCGTTATCACATGTTGCCTGTTGATATCATATATCAATGGATGAAATTTAAATGAATTGCCTTGATAACCTTTTGGATCGATCGAAAGCGAGATAAAACATTTTATTAAATATTAACAACGACTGATTAAAGGATAGAGAATGATCACAAGATGTCGAAATTTGGAACAAAGAATGTTTCATTTACATTATTATTTAGGAATTAAACATATTTTAACTTAATCCACCCCAAATGAAAACAAACTTTAATTAAATAAAAGACCATGATCATAGTCAAAAGATAAACTTAAATTAATTTAAATGGATAGTGAGAATAACTTCGATAAAATTAAAAATGATAAAAAATATTAAAAATATATATTTTTAATAAAATAATAATAATAATAATTTATTAGACAAAATTTTATCTTTTAGTGGGTGACCGTAGTTCACCATATTGTATGAATGAACATACGGTACCTAAGTATATTGATAATTTTAAAAGTGCTTGATTTTTATGTTAAACTGTTCTCTTAGAATCTTCATACATATAAAAGACAATGGTTAAACATAAAAGCAAGCCGTTCTAAAATTATGGCCTAACAATAGATTCGATAATTTTTTTATATATTTTGTATTTTTGTCATATAAAATATAAAAATTTTGTATCAAAATTTATATCATCACATCAAATACAAAATATTATTTTTATTTTTTACTAAATTCATATATGATTTTATCAAAATTTAACTCGTATTATATTTGTATTTTTTCATAAAATATTCGTATCATATCATTTGTTCTATCTAAAATTATAAGATCTACAGGTTATCATATCATTGAAAATGGATAGAAAAATGTATGAAAGAATTAAGTTAGATTGTCACAAGTGATATTATATATATATATATATATAAAAGTTTTGAAAATAAAAAAAAATTACTTCATTTTCAAAATAAAATATATGGTCATTTTAAAAAAAAAATATATATCATTAAATTTTTATTTATAATTTTTTTGAAATTTATAGGTTCTTTATCGAAAAAAAAAAACTATAAAAATTTATGAAAATAAAAATTTCAAAACTATAAAAGTTTATGAAAATCAAAATTTAAGAGTGAGACTTTAATTAATTTGTGCAGGTACACTTGTTGACAGATGGACACAAGTACGTCTTGCCCGCGGTATCGGCCCATAATTAACCTAAGCTGCCAATGAAAGCGAGAGATAATAATGAGCAAGGCAAGAATCTGCAGCAGAATACAGATCTACCGATGGTTCACGGTGGTTACCGGCAAGGACGACCGCGCGTGAGACCATTTAAGAAGGTAGGTGATTGATTACATGAACAGGGGGGGTGGGGATAATTAACTGTGTGCGATACCAGCTAAGCAGCTAGCACAGATAAATTATGGTGGGGTGACACATAAAAGCAATGTCCAACTGCTGCAGGAAAGGGAAGATTGCTGATTCATTGGCGTCCTCACGTAATAAGATAGTGTTGGCTCAGTGGTTGTCGCTGTTTTCTTTTCCTTCTGTAATAAATCGGTCCCTTACTTTATTAATTGTGACAGTTTAATAAACGTAACCTGTCACAGTTAATTGAAAATGAAGCTAGACAAAAATTAATGGAAGTAGGGTTGACAGATTTTTGAGATAAAATGAGAAATTGTAAAAATTAATATTTTAAATTTATCAAAAAATATTTCATAAGGAAATTATATGAACTAAATTAATTAAATTCAAAGTGTTAACTCAAATAAAATGTTATAATATTTGTTTATTGTATGGATTTTTTTTGACATTTTGCCATAGTTTTTTTTTTTTTAATTAGGGTTAGAGATTAAAGTGGTTTAGGCTTGAATTTGAATTTCACAGATAAATTAAGCAATTTACAGTTTACAAAGCTTTTCTGCTGTCAAATTGGAGTAACTGCATTTCTTTATGAAGCATCAAATTTGGGGTATATCGTGATTATAAAAGAATCTTCAAAGTTCGGTTTTCGAGGGGAAAAAAGGTGTAGCTGAAAATTTTGATAAGGAGAAAGAAAAAGAAAAGAATAAAGGCAATATGCTAATTTTGTGTTAGAAGAAATGTGGTTTGATGACCATTCAACTTAGAAATGTTTCACTCAGCGAAAAAGATTAAAGAGAACCCTTTTATTATTAATTGGCCTTTGATGTTTCTAAGTGTCCTAAGTAAGCATACAATAGATATAATAACTTTAGATATAATATAACGATACGGCACAATACGATAATGATATAAATTGAAATTTTGATAAAAATTAACAAAAATTAAAAAAATTGATTTTATTTGGCATATTTGACACAAATTGTTATATGATAAGTTTCGCATTTTATATATTTATTTTATAAAATATAAGATGTATATAAATTGCAAATCTACTCATTGTTAGAATAATTTATGAAAAGAAAACAAAAAAATAATTTGATTGATAAAATTTCAAGGTAATACATATTGAGATTTTACACCTTTAAAACCAGCTCTTTAATTCCCTTTCTTTCTAAAAAGTCACAAGGAGTTCTTGTGATTCAATAATTTAAGGGAAAAAAAAAATCATGAACTAAACTAACTGGCCTCTTCCCTCTTTTGCTTTACACAAGATGAGAGACACCATTACCTACTCACAAATATCCCCAAAACAAGGGGGAAAAAAAATCATTTGCTATGCCAAATTGCCTTCATGCTAGCTGAGATTAGGATTAGCTGCAAAATAAGCCAAGACACCAACAAATGGTGCATTAATGTAGGTAGTAGGCTCTGACTTCCTAAAATCAGCTCTATCGTCGCCATAAACATCATCTTCTCCAGGCCCTCCCACTATAGCACCAACTAAAACATTTGGGTTAGGATTCGTTGAGTTAAAATAAAAGGAACCCTCCTTGCAAGCGATGAATTCCGGATGATATTTTACCGACGGAAGTGATGAACCGCGATGGTGAATTCGTTGAGGAAAATAGTTGCTGTAACCAACCATGTACGATAATCCCATTGGATTGTCACCTAAAATGTAATCGGCTTGCTTCTTAGCTTGCATCCGAAGAGAAGTCGGGGCAACAATTACGTTCCCACAGTTAACTATTTGCGAAGTTCGATCGAGGTAATTGGCGTAGACGAGGAGGAGGAATGAAATTGTCGTTGCATGTTGCAAATTGCTGCCTCCAGGCTTGTAGATGAGGCCACCAGGGGTGTACTCGACGTGGGATGAAGATGATTCAGGGATTAATGTGCACATGAAGTTATCGGCTGAGGCCTTGTATGATTGTAGAGAGTACATGTTTCCTTCTAACACTTCCTGTAAACAGGGGACCAAAGTAATATCAGAAGGTTAACCAATTAATAATGGGTTTGTTGTACGGAAAATACATGAGCTTTTTAATCTTAATTACGTAAATTAAAATTTGATAAATATTGTAAATAAAATATATAGATAAATTATCATATTTACCTTAGAGACAAGAACGTTTAGACCGGCATGCTTGTTGTCCCAACCAAATTCATTAATATTGTCCTCAGCACCAAGGGTGTTGCCATTGTTTTCTATGTAGCTAAGGTAAGAGTTGTCCTGAGAGGCCCTCCTCAACCATGCTGCTCCCCAAAGCAATTCATCCTATAAAAAAAAAAAGCTCAATCAAATTAAATAGGTTTAATAATCAAATAATACTTCGCTTAATTTTTTTGCATAAAATAATAGAAGAATTCAACGTTTTATTATATGCAAATCAATTTACAAATTTTTGTTTAATATAAATAAAATTTCATGATTTCAAAATCATAAAATTAAATTCGTAAATGATAATTAGTATCATTTAACAGATGGAAACTTAATTGCATTATTTTAAAAAGTTGAGAGATTATTTAGAATAAAATAAAAATTTATAAATTAATTTGTATATTATCGGCATATTTAATTATTATTCTAATTAAATAAAATCAGATATAAAATATTTTGAAGCCATTTTTATGGTAACTTTAATTACTTACTTGATACCCGCTAAAATCACAGTAAAACGGGCAGGCACCGTCTCTAATGTTAGAATTGTCGCTGTAAGCACCTCTAAAATTGTCAGCAAATTGGAAAGCCTGAACAGCATTCCGTAACAATGTATCGGCATATCCTGGGTCTACTGATCTGAACGCCATGGATGAAGCTGCCAGAGCGGCTGCCGTCTCGCCGGCCACATCAGAAGCCGGATTTGGCGCGTCAACCGCGTAAACTGTCCTGGCCGTGTCCATATCTTCAGGTCTTTCCCAACAGCTATGGTCTATATTTGGATCCCCGACCTAAAGGGCAAACAGTAAGATAACCATGATAAGACGACCATTAGGGAATGAACATTGCGTGCAAAATCTGCGCGTGGGAGATCAAACAAGCGGTGCAGACATATCCTGTCCATATGGAGCATAAAGAGCGACAGAGACAGTAACTTGACCCATGCAATTCAAGGACTTCAAGAAGAAAAAGAAGACATGGTCCAGATTCCAGCTTTCATGATTATTGTGTTGATTGTTATTATGCTTTTTCAATCGTGAGTCGTTTCTTAGCCCTTAATAAAGTTTCACTATCAATGTAAAAATCTAAATAATCACTTTATTCTAAACTCTAATATCAGTGTTGACTACCATTGAACCACTAAAAAATTAACTCGAAAGATGAATAAACACTCCAATTCTTTCCCAATAGATGTGAAAATCCCACCATAGTGTACCCCGGTATCAATAAACAATAAGCTAAAGTTTATTTCAGTTTATCAAGGTTCTTAAGCACAAAATTACTTGATTTACAAGCAAAATAATCCCGCACTTGACCTCACGAACAAGATTCAAACCTTAATTACAATTTAACATTATAAAAATTAGCATTAGTTATTGTATTAACAGTTAAACAAACATGCCCTGTCACTTTCAATCCTTTAAAATTCGAGTTTCAATATCTGTGAATTTGTACTAAAAGGTTGATTAGATTACCATTCATTTACCAGACTACACTTTACTTTCTCTTTCATTTCTACAGATATTACCAGCTCCCATCTCAGATTCAAGAGCAGGTGGAGCTGCCAATGCGCATCCGAAGAATGGAAAGTAAGATTTGCGGGCAAAATTGGCTAATAAACGACAACGATGGACTCGAGCCATTAGCCACGTTTTTACTCGGTCACATATAAGTTCAGCTGAAAGCCTACAGGGACGAACTGAAGTTTCTAAATTGCCTTTACCCAATTCAAAAAAAAAAAAAAGAAAGCCGCTACCAGTCTACTACTGGAAGAGCAGTATGCAATAAAAGTAACATTAAATTTGGTAATTAATACCTGAACGAAAATCCGGTTAGGTTGGGAGACAGTTTTCAGCAAGTAATCAGTGGCCCAACGAATCGCCACAAGAGCATTTCTAAGGTCATTCGGCGGCATCAAATCTCCAAACTCAATCACGCTCCAGGCCAACATTGTCGTTGTGAAAGCCATGGGGAATCCGAACTTTACATTGTCACCGGCGTCGTAGTATCCGCCGGTTAAGTCCGTGTTATACATCCAACCGTCGCTCAATCCCGAATTGTCCCTCCATCCTATACGTTGGTCCTGTGGCAAAAAACCCGAACGCTGCCCTTCGAAAAACAGAATTGATTTCGACAATGCGTCAGAGTAGTCATGGTAGCTGGATTGAACCAAAAGGAAACCCGGAAAAAGAAGAAGGAAAATGAAAAGAAAAGAGAGTTTCATGGCTTTGGGGGCTTTGTGATTCTTCCCTTTCGATTCGTTCTTATAGAGAGTCACGAGGGAGAGTGGAAGATTTGTTGAAGAGTGTGAGCAAGAGAAAGCGTAGAAGCGCCGACACTGATTTGGGTTTGTCAGTGAACTTCACATGCATCAGAAAACGTGAGTGCGAAGGCCAAATCAATGGAGGAGGCCTGGCCAGGCCGGGAATGGTCGTTTGGCTGTGGGGTCCCTGAAACAGGATTGCTATTTGGCCGTTCGCTTTTGCTCTGTTCTCTGACCTCTGTTTGAAGGATGTTTTTAACTTTTAACGCTCGGAGGCTTTAATGGTTCTTGAAGTTGAACAGCTAACAGGCCTTGTTTGGTGGCTACAAATTAATCAACAACTTTTTAAAGTTTTTCTTTGAAAATAATAAGAAAAATTGCGATAATTAAGGAAACAATTAAATATGAGAATTAGGCTGTTTATTTAACAAGATAAATTAATGCGAACTTGATTTAGTAACAAGAAATTTTTGAGACTTTGAAATTTGATATTCAAATTTTATTATATATGAATTTAAATTTAATTTTATTATTTACTTTTTATGGTTACAAGGAAAATATTTAATAATTAAAAATGAGGTGAGGTTGTTTGGATTTAAACTCGAGTTTTAAAATATGTCACAAATATTTTTTAATCACTTGAATAAGATATTGTTAGGATTGATCTAATTATTTACTAATTTACTTATTACGTAATTTTCATATTTATGCCACTCAAAAAAAATAAATTGAAATTTTGAATTTTATATTGATTATGAATCAAAATTTAAGTAGATGTATTATATACTTTAATTTAATTATTTTGACTAATATAAAAAAATCAAACATTAATCTGCTAGCATAATTTAATTGTGTTCGTAAAAAATTTAAACTTTGAATTTGAGATTTAATTTAATTGGTTTAATAAATTTAAAAATTTAAATCTTTATAATTGTAATTTTTTTAATTTTTTGACGTTAAATTACTATCTCTTTCCAAAAAAAAACCCTTTAAACTTCAACATATAATAATTTGTGAAATTTTTATATTCATTTTTCTGCCCAAAAACACTGTAATTTGGCCTATATGACATGTTATTAAACTTGTAATAATAATAAAAAAAACCTAAAAATATAACACCTTGCCCCCTTTTTTTATAAACTTATGCACTTTCAATTATTAATAAAATTCAAGCTTTTTTTTTCTGCAATTTGCAATTGAATTGAAGAGTCAAACAAGAAAATCTAAAAGCAAACCAAACATAACTTGAAAGGCATCTTTGAGAGGTTAAGTGAGTGAGTTTGGAGGGGACTATTGTTTTTTTTTTAATTTAATGTATAAAATTTTCATATTACAAAACTTTTTATTTTAAAATCATATGTAAGTAACTTTTTTTTAACATTAATAAAAATATTATTTTTATGATTTAATCTGTAATTTTTAAATCACAAAATATGTACTGTTTATAAGAGGACAAAGAGATAAATAAATATTCTTATGCCTTACCCAAACATGGCCAAAAGAGGCGGTGCAGGTGCTTTGTACCCACCCAGCAATATTTTTTTCATTATTAAATTTTTCATTAATAAATTCAAATTATACATGCAAGTTTTTCAAAAAAATAATATTAGATAATTTTAAAATTTAAATTTAAATTTTAACGCTTTTAATTTTTTTTACTCTCAAGTTACATTTAATTTTATATAGAAAATGGACAAATTGATGTTGGTAGGCGGGTAGCCAATAAAATAATCATTCAAAGCACAGAAAAAAAAAGGGGGTTTTTTTTTTCTTTTTCTTTTTGGATTAAACGCCCTTATTTGTGTCATAATATTAATTTACATGTGAAGCTAAAGCCAGAAAGCTGGATCACTCAAAATGAATAATAATTATCTAATACAGTGAAAATTTTAGATTCTATAACTGATGTAAATAAAGTGACATATTCTTTTTAATGAATATTAAAAAAGTAAAATATATGATAATATTTTATTTTTATTTGTGAAATTAAAATACCGAGTCTTTTAGGCATGCGTTTCTTCCGTAGTTCTTTTTGGTGGAATCGAACGGAGGACTTTGCCATTAGCCGAAGCCAGAGAATTTCTTATTGGCTTATTCTAGCTGCTCAGGTTAATGACTCATTGAGCCTCTTCCAATTTTGTGCAATAACACTACGTAAATGGGGTAGTTCTCTTTCGTAAGCGTTGGATCATATGCCACTAATTTTGTAATGCTTAAATCGAATATTATTTTGATTGTTATATCTGTGAAAGTTGAAGTCCGCTTGTTGTTTTTATATAACATTAAAATGAAACAATTTTTTTTGTCAATGATTTTGTTAGTTTTATATAAATTATTATACCATATGCCAACAATGAATTTTTTTAATTTTATAAATAAAAAATTAATATTTTATTCATCCGCAATTCAAAATTTTTTTAATTATCTCGAGAAATAACAATTAGTATGTATTTTATGTGTATCCATCCAGTATACTATATAGCTTACAGATGATTGAAATAACTATTATATGAGTATGATTGAAAATTGAATGATGTATACAAATATTAACCAAAACAAAGTTTAATGTTTGATTATTAGTTTTTTTTAGCCTCCTTATAAATTAAAAAATAATAATATATACATGTTAAATGGCTAAATCATCATTTCGTAAAACAAGTAAGATTGACCCTATTTTATTAACCATTATTAGTTTATATATTTTGAAAAATTATTTTATGTGCAAATAATGAAAATTTTGAACTTAGGCGAGCTTTCGACAATGCCTTATATAGCAATGTGCATTGGATAAAGTAATAAATTATATAAATTCATTTGTGAAATTTAAATATATCATTATGGATGTAGTATTTTTTTTGAGAAAATAATAATAATATTTAATGCCTAAGTAGTGAAATTTATGTTGTGCATGATAAAAAAATAATAAAAACGCGTCATATGACGCACTTAGAATATATCACGTGGTACACGAAAAAAACATATGAGAAAAGATACAAATATTAAGTAAGATAAAAAGGGTAAAAATATAATTAGTGACAGAACAAATCCCTATAAATAGGGGTCAAGTACGATTTATTAACCTAATTTTGAATTTCTTTATTGAAATTCTGCCCAATTCTCTGGTTGACTTAAGTATCAGAGTGTCAATGCAGGAAACAACCCCTACGTCCCTCTGATCATTTTTTTTTTACAAAATTTTTAGCAGCACGTGACATAAAAATCAAGACGAAGACGTCAGCAATTCGTCATCGTTGTAAGTGAGTAACAACAATTTAAGAATTTATTAACATAATAAGGATATTATTACATATTTCATTAAAATATATTTAAAAATTCGATTAAATTCAAATGGTAAACAAATCCAAACATTATGAAATTCAAAAATTTTGCCCGTAAATAGTTCATAAAACTACTATTTGTTTTGTAAAAATAGTAAAAATTTTAATGGGCTAGAAAAGCCTGCCCAGTGAATCAAGTTTGGGTTTCACATACATTTGCCGACGAAATCGGCCCAAACTTACCGGCCTAGCTCGAAGAGGACTGAAGTCGGACCCAACAACGCTCTGCTACATTTACCATAACGGGATCCTGATTTCTCCTTTCGCTTCAAAAAGCAGGATTATTAGCGGCTGCGCTTCCTCCACCAAATTCCACTCTCACTCCATAAACAGAATTTTGGGGTGGTGCCGGGGCGTACGGTTTTCCTTTTCAACTTTCATACATCTTCTTTCTCGGCCATAACCATTTCAGAAAGGTTAAACTGTGCCTAATTACGTCAGGTTCGTACCTTTTATATTCCTTCGATTTCGCTTTTGTTCCTTCTGCTAGGGTTAGGGTATTTCTCGCATATCTTGTCTGTTTCGATTGTATTTGGTTATGAATCTGGTAATTTGGGCTTTCGGCGTTCATTTGCTGTCGAAATCTGATATTTAAGTTCCGTATTCAGTGATTGCTTTTTAGAAGTTTAAGTTTTTTTTTTTCTTTCTATATCTTCACGGTAATTTGAACAACTTGAAACTAAAGAGGAAAAGAAAAAGAAAAATCGGAGAGGGAACCTATTGAAGACAGAGGAAAAGAGAAGCTAGGCTTCCTGCGTCACTCTTGTTGCTATAGGAGCAGATTAAGCTTTAAAAAGTTACTGTTTCCATGAACTTGTCAATGGACTGCATTTGTTGTTCCGTTTAGTTGTTTTCTCATGTCTTCAAGGAGTCAGCCGGCTTTTGTTTTTGTAAGCTTTGAAGCATATTTGAAATTTTGTGCTTGATTGAATATGATGATGGACGGCACATTTGCCTGAAGCACGTTGTTTGCTAATGGGTACAAATGAGGGGAATTTTAGGAGCATGAAGATTGTGTCAATCTTCACTGCTTCCGGCTTTCCTGAAAAACAAAAGAAAAAAGGTTTAAACTGCTGATATTGTCTATTAAGAAGAGGGCATTAGTTGCTGGGTTTGGAGTCCTTTTGGGAAGAAAAAGGAGTCCAGGTGATAAAAGATTCAAAAGGATAAGTGTAAATGAGGAGGCAGTTCAACATAGGTTCTTAAAACTGGAAATGAAATTTAATAGTTTGAACCTGATTTTCATACAGAATATCTTCTTATGAAAATTAATACACTGACTTTCTTTTTCTTTCCCACCATCTAAAAGGTTCCAATAATCCCCTTTTTTAAATTCTTAATTGTTGTATCACTTTTAAGTTATATTGTTACAATCAAAGTTGAAAGTCTCGGTGGGAATTTCAGGAGCATGTTTTTCCAATTGCATTTTGCTATCTTATGCGAATTCTCTTGATTCTCCTTGTCTCTTTTGAACCATGACGGTTTCCTTATCAATGGATAAGCTCCTCTTCAACCAACCATTGGCTTTTTTTTTTATTTTTTTCATAATTAATAATATTGTTCCCACCTTCTTGTTTAATCATCTTTTGGATATTGTCCAACGAACTTTGTCCGTGTAGCACAAATGGACGGTTGTGAAGTGGAGTTTATGTGTCTGCTCATGAGTTTCTGGGCCTGATGTATACTGGGGTGATGGCTTTTTGCAAGAGATCTTGAACTTTTCATGAGGAATTCGGTTGAGGTGTGGGGTCTTCAAGTACTTGGTGCCGAATTGAGTGACTTGTAATTGATATAAGATGGATTGCTTGTTGACTGTTATGTGTTTTACTCTTGGGATTTGGTGTTTATGTTTTGGACGGAATTATGAGAGGTTTGACATGGATCATGGATGATGATGGGTGTGTGGTTGTACTGTGGACAGGCAGGAGGCTGCAGCTGTTATTGTGGTGGTTGAGGTGGTGTTTTTGCTGATCGGTGGTGGTAGGTGTGGATAAACATAAGTTTGAACATGAGTTCAGACAGCAGAAGCCGAAGCAGGAGCAGGAGCCGGAGCCCCATGGATCGTAAGATCCGATCTGATCGGTTTTCTTACCGTAATGCACCTTACAGGAGGGAGTCTCGTCGGGGTTTCAGGTTTTCTAATTTTCAATTTTTTAGATAATTTTCTTTCCTCAGCTAGTTAAGTGGCCGGAGGAAAAATGTGTTATGTATGGCTCTTAGAAAGTTTCTTTTCTCCATATAATTGTGATGTAAATCTGTAAAGTACATGAGTTTGCATGTCATTTTTTAATCTGAGATATTTGTTCTTCCGGGATTTACTTGGTTTCATCAATAAGAACTCCCATATTTCTGAAGTGTGTTAAGTCATTATTTGAATAAAACATTTTAGGTCTGGATAATTTTTCCCTCGGTTTCACAGTGAAAAAGAAACTATAACATGATTATTGTCTTATGCTTCAGCAAGATGATGATTTAAGAAGATATTTTGAACTCCTTGGTTCTATATTCTCTGCATTGGAGTGTTTAGTAGAGAATTACTGTACAGAAGTAGGTTGCTGTTTATTACATTCATGTGGTTGGTATCATGTAATTTTATGATCTTTTATGTCGGTAGTTTTTCAGTAGCTTTTGGTTTGAGGTTAGGTTTTTGTGGGATCTATTCCTCAAGAGATTTAGTGGGTGGTAAAAGTTAACCTTTCTTTGCTTTATCACTTTCTGCTCAGATATGCCAGAAACCTCTGTAATACCCTGGCTTCTGGATGGATATATCTCATAGTTTTTCCCTTAATATTGTGCCTGTGTTTCCTTTCCTTTTTAGTACATATGTATTTCTTTTGTCTACCAGAATTTCCCTGAAGAATGGTGATCTAACAGTCTTTGAAACATTAACTCCATTTCACTTTTCTTTCCAGCCAAAACAATTTATGCAAGAACTGCAAACGACCAGGTCACTATGCTAGAGAGTGCCCTAATGTGGCAATTTGTCACAATTGTAATCTCCCTGGGTAAGGAACCTTTTCTTTCTGTAGTTAAAGCTGGATCTGATAGATCTTGAGTTAATTTAAGTTTGTTGTTCTTCTATCTAGTTAACCTTTTATTGGATATTTTTATTTTCAAGTTGTCTAAAAGAGCTATAGGCTATGTTTTGTTTAACATGTAACTTTCTGTTAAGTTAGTTCTTTAGTTACTCCAGTATTGGGATAAAACTCTGGAGATGACGAGTAGTTCCTTAGCTGGTTTTTATCCTGCACTGGCATGCTGCACATTTCAAATTCCTTTGTTTTTGGTGCTTTATCCTTTGGTATAAAACTATTCACACTTCTGTTCATTTTCTTCCCTTGCCTTTCCTGGATTGAGCACTTAAGCAAATAAACTAGGTCTCATTGGGGAAGTACCGGCGCTATATGTTAATTCTTTGTCATCTCTCATTTATTGAGTAATATTGTCTTTGTGATTGAGCTGTAAAGCCCTGCTATGCTTTTCAGAGTCTTGCAATTGTTGTGGAGCTGTTCTAACTATGCAGGAATTGTCTGAACAGGCACATTGCTTCAGAATGCACAACCAAGTCTCTGTGTTGGAACTGTCGTGAACCTGGCCACACAGCTAGCAACTGCCCAAATGAGGGAATCTGCCACACCTGTGGGAAGGCTGGACATCGGGCCAGAGACTGCACAGCACCTCCAATGCCACCTGGGGATGTGAGGTTATGCAATAACTGCTATAAGCCTGGTCATATTGCAGCTGACTGTACAAATGACAAGGCATGCAACAACTGTAGGAGGCCAGGTCACTTGGCACGTGAATGTACAAATGATCCAATCTGCAATTTGTGCAATGTAGCAGGACATGTTGCTAGGCATTGCCCAAAGGCCAACATGATAGGTGATCGCGGTGGTGGTGGTGGTGGTGGTCGTAGTGGTGGTTACCGAGACCATCGAGACATTGTGTGCCGAAACTGCCATCAGCTTGGTCATATGAGCCGGGATTGCATGGGCCCGTTGATGATCTGCCACAACTGTGGTGGGAGGGGGCACATGGCATACGAGTGTCCTTCTGGGAGATACTTGGACCGCTATCCTCGGAGGTACTGACAATATGGCAGCTTACGTCAGTGGCAATTAATATTAGTGTTACGCATTACTTGTGATTGAAGGTTTGGAACTAGATAGACTTTCAGTCGGATTTTAGTGTAGTAATTTGCCGGAGTTGATGTGAAACTTATGTTATTTTCATTAGAACACATTGTTGGGTATCACGGTGAATTTGTTTTGAATAAAACATTTATTGTTGTTACATAAAGCTGCTTGTTTATTCCGCAAATCTGATTTCGATTTTTAAAGCCAGAATGCTTCTCGACGTGGGTTCCTTATGAAGAGTGCCCGATCTTTCACAGGCCCTGCTCCTCCTGCATGCGACATTTGCTGGAATTTGAACGGGGCTGGTATTGCTTGTTTTCGATTGAGACAAAAATGGGCATCAGCGTCTTTTTATTGTAAAGAAGATATCAGATTTAATGGTGTGATCTAGTTAATCGAAATGATTTCTCAAGGTTTGAAATTAGGATCGAGTTTAATTCAATTCAAGATATGAATTTTGAGTTGAATTGTTTTTGGATTTTGAGTTCGATTTCATAAAATATTTAAAGGGTTAAATTTGATAAGTTAGATTTATTATTTTCAATCAAAGTGATAAATTAATTATAAAATTTAAAAAATAAAAAAATTCAATTAAATTTATAAAAAATTCAAATTAAATATTAAAATTTTCGAATTTATCTCAATTTGTTACTGAGTATTCATTACTCGCTATCACGTTATCACTCATTGAATTTGATGGGTTTTTTTCTTTGTTCTTAATCCTCGGAATTCAGTAAATTGATGATATTAGTCTGATTAATAATCTATATAATAGTAATTATCATAAAATTACAAGAGAATTAATAATTCACATATATATATAATTTATGTTTTTGTTATATCAAATCATATTCATTTTGTATAAAACATATAAAGTTCGTATTAAAGATACATTAAACAAAATATTTTTTAATTTTTATTAGATTTTAGATTATCTCACATTCATCACCACATTTAAGGAAAATATTTTAGATTATCCGTACAAGGAACCCTAAAAACATGAAACGCTTGTAGAAGCTTTCCCAACAATCACGGTCATCGAAAGGCCCAAAACCTAGTCAAGATTTTTACCCCAAGGGCCCGTAATCTCTGGATTCCCACCGCTGGCAGGGAAGGTTGAGGAGAGGAGAGTCCAATAAAGGCAAGGGCTCATAAGGGTAATTTCGTTATTAAACGATTGAACTTAAGGACATTATCGTCACTCTGGCACTCGCCAGCGACAAAAAAACTCTCTCTAGGAGTCTAGTTAGTGTTTCCTCTCGCTGCGAACGACGCCATCTCAAAATAAAAATGTTATAAAAAGACGACGCCCAAAAATTTTACCCCGAACTCAAAACCCTAGGGCTTTCAATCTCTAGAGTTTCCCTCGATTTTTCATTTTGCTAAGCTTTTTTCTTCTATGGATGCCGAGGAAGAAGAGCCTCGCAACGTTCCCAACGTCGAGCTTTCTCAGCGATTTGAAGATAACCCGGTGACTGCATCTACGACTTTCGAGTTACGGCTTGAAAACACTGAGTCACAACAATGCGAGCTCGAGTCTGTTTCCGAGTTGGACGGGTCGGGACCACCTGCACCATCAGCGGTGTCTCCTGTTACTGAAAAGGAGAAAGAAGGTGACGACAAGGGAATAGTGGATGTGAAGGTGGTTCTAAAGGCGGCGGTTGGTGATGAAGAGGGTGGCGGGGATTTGGTAGCTGGAGAGGAGAAGCACGAGATGTCGGATGCCGGTGATGAAATAAATGCTTCATCTGCGATTGATGGTAATACGGAAGGTGAGGGTGTGGCTGACAGAGAGGATAGCCTCGTGGCAGTGGAGGAGAAAGCTGAGGTGGTAGAAGATGCGGCTGTGGATTGTGTGATGCAGGAAATAGAAAAGGCTTACGTGTCAGATGAAAGAGGAACAACGGAAGGGATGGGTGTGGCTGTGTCGGAGCTATCGGTTATTGAGTTGTCCGAGGAAGCGGCAAATTTGGAGCAAAAGGTGGTGGATGGTGTGCAAGTCCAAGTAGAGATGGTAGAGGAGAAAGAGGTAGATGACGTGGCGGAGGAAGGAGGAATTTACAAGATGGCAGAGGTGGATGATGTAACAGAGCAAACCGAGGTCATGGAGGAAACAGGCTTGGCCGATGTGATGGAGAAAACTGGAATTGTGAAGGAAAGCGAGGTAGAGGACGTGGCTATGAAAAGAAAAATGCTGGAGGAGAAGCAGGTAGATAATGTGGAGCAAACTGGGATTCTGGAAGAAACAGGGGTGGTCAACAGGGCTGATGAAAGTGAATTACTAAAGGAGAAACTAGTGGATGATGTTGCAGAACCAACTCCGATTGCGGTGGAAACTGGGGTTACTGACATGGTTGAGAAAAACGAAATTTTGGAAGAAAAATTGGTGGCTGATGTGCCCGAGCAAACTGAAAATTTGGAGGATACTTATGCAGTGAGGGAAACAGGTACGGATATGGCTGAGGTGGTGAAGGACACAGTGATGGGTGAGGAATCGAACAAGGCAGGAGATACAGAGACAGGAAATGTAGTAGAGGGTGTTGAGAAAGCAGAAGGGACAGAGACAGAGATGGGAGATGTGGCAGAGGGAATGGAAGCAGCTGAGGACACTGAAATGCTTTACATGACAGAAGAAATAGAAACAGAGGCCGCGGAGGAGACCGAGGATACAGAGGAGTTAGAGGATGCTAATAAAGCCAATGGTGGCAAGCGCAAGCGGGGAAAGAATTTGAATTCTAAGGTTCTGGCAAGAGCTCCATCAAGGAAGAAGGTGGAAGAGGATGTGTGTTTCATTTGCTTTGATGGTGGTGACCTTGTGCTTTGTGACCGCAGGTGAGGCTAATAAAGCATTCTCATGACAGTTTGATCTGCATATCCATCGTCCTAATATTATGCTTTCTGTTTTTGTTTCTCCTTAGGGGTTGCCCTAAGGCTTACCACACTGCCTGTGTTGGTCGAGATGAGGCATTTTTTCGATCTAAGGGTAAATGGAATTGTGGTAAGTTGCTGCATTTCTGTGTGCGCTCTTTAACTTTTAATATCTGAGTTTTATTTTGAAGCCTTCTGGAATATGAAGTGGGATATGTTACCTGTAATGGTAGTGCCATTTTTTTGTATTATGAGCATACCATGTGCTTATGATTAGTTTTTGAAATATTTAAGGGGCAAAATATTGATGTTTGGTAGTTGGCTGATACAGAGTTGGGAACATGAGCACCTAAATCTTTGAACTATGACATCCCTTTCTCTTTTCTTATTTAATTGCACCATGATTGAATTTGTTACTTCTTTTCTTTGCAAAAGGTTTGGTTTACATGACAGTGAAGCTTGCTGGAGTGGGCTTTTGTGAAGGCACAGGAAGTTCAATATCCAGTTTTGCATGCTTCTCAAATTGGTTTAATGTTTCTGAAAAGAACATTTGAAGCATAGTATCTTTCTGCAGTGTTTAGGGTTCATCTGTCATTCCAAGTCAAGGCAATGGCTACTGGCAATGCTTGGATTTCTAGTGAAACTTCAAGTTATAAATATTATCCTGGAATGCGATCATCTCGTAGTCATTAGATGCCCTTGGCTTATGAAAAAATCAATCCTGGGTTTCGAAGACTGAGCTTTCAAGTGATGTAGTGTTTATATTTGTAACTTGTCAAGATTGTGAGAGCATTTTGGTTACCAGCCTTTTTGTGTAGAGACAAGTGCAGACCTATGCGACTACTGTACTTGGACTATTATAAATGGGCGGGAAATAGTAGCATCAGTTGTAGCATCTGCAAAATGATTGAGTTTCATGTAAAAGTGGCGCATTCTAAATGTGCATTTGGGGCCAACGAATGATATATTTGGCTTGTTTAAAGTTGTGAATGCCTTACTGCTAGTACTATTCAAATGTCTATGAAATTTGATGGATGCTGAATTGGACTCTGGGTCAATTTTCTTTCTTGTGTAAAGTTGACTTAGAATGATATGTAGCTAACTTTATCGAAGGCAATATAGATCTGCCTTAAATGCACTTTACTTGAGCTCACAAGAAAAACATGTCCTTTGTTTGTTTAAATTGTTAGTATTAGATGAAAATGCATTCAAAGGAATAATAACTTACAATTTTAGCAACTTGTGTCAATTGATTATGGGACTAGAGGCTACTGTTTGCAAGTACTGGGCAAATCTTTTGGATTAAGGTCTTACTTTTTCTTGGAAATATTTTCTTTCTTTTCTTTTGTAGTTTTAAGTTGTGCCCTTTTCCTTGAGCAAGCTGAACTTTTAAATGCTCTTTAGTATGAGAAGAAGAAATGAGGACTGAGTATAACTCCTTTCTTGAAGAGATGAAAGAAATTAGTATAAGGGAGAGTACTTTTGGCTTGAACGAACAATAGCCAGGACAGTCGACAGCTAGTGAGTGAGAAACATGTCATGTGGAGATGTTTATACGCTTTGGGGTCATCTAAGAATGATGAACATTTTATAATGAGTGCAGAAAGGGTCTACAAAATATGTATGTTCAAGGTTATGCCATCTTTGCAGCTTGTTTGTTAAACAGTTGCCCTACATTTATCTTTTTTTCAATGTCTGAACAAAGTATATACTAGTTCATTAAGTTCTAGAATTCTTGATAAGCAAAAGTGCAAAGGTGCAAAGGCGTAAAGGTGTGCACACACGTAGCGAATCTCGAAATATGCTTCCATGAATTTCATATTTTCCTGTATCTATGTCACTGCTTGCGTGCTGTTACTTTCTGTTATAGTGTTTCAGACATAATATTTGTTAGGTGACCTGTTGCCTGATTTTTCTCTTGGATGTTCTTGCTCATGATCTTGCTTAATTTTTTCATTTACCAATTTGATTTTTATGTTTTCAGAACAGGTCTATTATAGTCTCTTATATCTCTATCTAATTTGAGTAATGTTCTTTCTGTGAATTAGGTTGGCATCTGTGCAGTAACTGTAAGAAGAATGCCTATTATATGTGTTATACATGTACCTTTTCATTATGCAAGGGATGCATCAAAGATGCGGTAATCCTATGTGTTAGGGGTAACAAAGGACTCTGTGAGTCATGCATGAATCTTGTCATGTTGATTGAAAGGAACGAGCAGGTAAATGAAGATATAGTATTCTTACCATTCCTTTTTTTTTTTTTTGTATATATATATATTCATTACATTTTCCATCTTCCTTTATTTGTTCTTTGTTGAAATATTGACAGCTTGATTTTGTTGTTTTTATTTATATGCAAATTAAGTATGTATTACTCCTGCTTTTGTCTTTTATATTTGCTGTATAGTTCCATGGTTTTAATTGATAGTGGGAAGCTGATATTTGAAACCATCCTGCACTTTTCTTGATTGCTCTTGCTATAACTATTCTGTTTGAAGTGTCATTATGGTTTGTTTAGCCGTCTACTGTTCTTCATTACATAACTTTGGGCTGTAAATGATTCATAATCTTTGAGAACAAATAATCAATGTATTTGAATTGTTGTGCTGCATCTTGAAATTCTGTACAAACCTCTTGCCTTCTTATTGGCATTGTTTTCAGTTGTAATTTTCAAGGTTTCTGCTTTCAGTTACTTAAGTTCCTCAAAAGTGAAAGTGGACAAGACTGCAGAACATCATATGCTAAAATCTTTCAGATTGAGAAATCAAGCAACATCTATCATGTTTCTGTTTAATTGAGTAAATAAAAATTTCAAGTCACAGCTTAGTATTTTATAGCTGTATTCACATGAGTGTTGATTCATTCCTTGTTTGGGTATATTAGTCGCTTTATTTTCTAAAAAATCTCTCTCTCTCTTTCTATTGCAGTCTGTTGTTGGAAATTTTTATTTGTCGTGGTTCATTATGCATTGTTGTTAATTTTCCAGGCACAAATAAATTTTGATGACAAAAGTAGCTGGGAATATTTATTTAAGGATTACTGGATTGATTTAAAAGGGAGACTATCGATTACTTCAGATGAACTTGCTCTGGCTAAAAATCCCTGGAAAGGATCTGAATATCGTGCTGCTAAACAGGAATCACCTAATGAGCTTTATGGTTTTAATGATGGTGGAGGGTCTGGCTCAGATAGTTCTGCAGGGAATGCAGAAGTAACTGTTTCTAAGCGAAGAAAAACTAGGAGTCAAACGAAGTCACGTGCAAGGGAGGTTGATTCATCAAGCACTATGACAGCTGGCGGTGAAGGGGCATCCACAGATGAAAATGCTGAGTGGGCATCAAAAGAGCTCTTGGAAGTTGTTGTGCACATGAGAAATGGTGACAAATCTGTGTTATCTCGAATGGAACTAAGTCAACTTATACTGGATTACATTCAAAAGTACAAACTTCGAGATCGTCGCAATAAATCTTATGTCATTTGTGACTCAAGGCTTAAGAATCTGTTTGGGAAACCGAGAGTGGGTCATATTGAAATGTTAAATCTTCTTGACCCTCACATTTTTTTCACAAGGGAGGATTCTCATACAGATGATCTTCAAGGGAGTGTTGTTGATGCTGAAGCTAATCAACTAGAGGCTGATTGGAACTCTGAAGCTTTGACAAAGACTGGAAAAGATAAGAGACGTAAAACACGTAAAAAGGGTGATGCAAGGGGACTTCAATCAAATTTAGATGATTATGCTGCCATTGATATACATAATATCAATCTAATTTATTTGCGACGAAGTTTGATGGAGGATCTGATCGAAGATACTGAAACATTCCATGACAAGGTTGTGGGTTCTTTTGTGAGAATAAGAATATCTGGTGCTGGTCAAAAGCAAGATTTGTATAGGCTAGTGCAAGTTGTTGGTAAATACTTGGATAACTGTCTATCTTCGCCTGTTTTTGACTGAAGCATACAAATATCAAAATCTCATAAGTTGGTAAATGCATTAATGATTTCTGTACAGGTACAAGCAAAGTCGCCGAACCATATAGAGTTGGCAAAAGAACAACTGATTTTCTACTAGAGATTTTAAATTTGAATAAGACAGAGGTCATATCAATTGATATTATATCAAATCAAGAGTTCACTGAGGTAATTGTTAGCTGAACTTGGAATTGCATGTTATTTCTCCCTTTTGTCAATCTGTCTGCATCTTTTGATGAAGGGAGTTCTGATAAAGAAAATTGAGTAAAAGTTTTCAGGCCTCTCATTTTAGACACAGAGAGGCTTGTTTAATTTATTTCTTTTGCTTGTAAAATCAAAAAACCTATTTCTCTTGTACTTGGAAAAAATAAAAAGTGTTGATATCGGCAGTATTATGAACTTTTGTTATATTTTGGAATCTTGTTGGCCAGTATTTTTTTTTTAATTATGTAATTTGAATCATATTTAAAAAAAAAATGTGCTAAGTCGCTGTATCTGTTAGGATGAATGCAAGCGTCTACGCCAGAGCATAAAGTGTGGACTCATCAACCGGCTGACTGTGGTAATTTTTGCCTTTAGCATATCACATCATATACAATCTAATAGTTATCTTTATTTTTTGTTTAAATCTCATTCGGAGTCATTTTGAGAAGATTAATTGGTTGCTGCAGGGTGATATACAGGAAAAGGCCATGGCAATCCAGGCAGTCAGAGTCAAAGATGTAAGTTCCTTTCTTTTGGGATAGGATTATCGTGTGTGTATGTATGCATTTATGTATGTATGTATGTATGTATTACTATGTTTTGCAATCTTGAAAAGCATAATGCACAACATTATCTGTTAGGTAGGCTTGATTATACAGTGTATGAAAAAGAAAGCCATCTGAAAAAAAAAATTCTGAAATACGGATAATATGCAAAAATGGATCATAATTTTTCTTAATCCTGAATTTGATTTTAATATCAGTATCTGTGATCCTTTTTTTTTCAGTAAAAAGGAATAATCTAAGCTTCTCTGTTATCATAATGCAGTGGTTGGAATCAGAGATATTGCGCCTCAGCCATCTACGGGATCGGGCTAGTGAAAAGGGACGGAGAAAGGAATATCCTTTTCTTTGTAATTCTATTTTCTGTTCTATTATTCTCTTCAATTGCAGTTGGATGCTTGACAGTTATTTTTCGATGATTTGGCATTCTTATGACATGTGTTGCTGATTTGATGTGAGGCTTGAGTGTATTTTTTGGATTGGGGGATGACTGGTTGCCTCACCTTGTTCAGAAAATCTTTTAGAGAAAGGGGGATATATATATATACAGCTAAAATTGCTCTTATAACATTTAAATATAATTTATATAATGTATATAATTCTAAAAGTACACAATAAGTTATCACCTTTTTCCAGTTCCATTCTTTAATCAAACAGGGTTGGTGATAGACCCTCCCTTTCCTTTCCCTCATTAATTTTAAGCAACCCAAAGAATGGAAACCTTGCCTGCTCCTTATGTTTCCACTCTTCCCTTTCCATCATAGTGATGATGCATGATGTTAAGGATGTTTATGTGGGTACTTAGAATTGAATGATCTGATAATTCATGCACACATAATTTCCCAAGTGACTTCGAGCTTGCTTATTCTTTTGAAATGATAGATTCATTATACCGAGATAAACTTTTTGACAGTAACTCGTTTGTGAACGATAAAGGTGAAGTTTGCTGTAACTCGATACTCGTCAATCTCTCTCTTTCATACTCAATACATGATAATCTTGTACTTGTTTCTCTCTATTGTTCTGTGAGTTAGGTTGGATTGTGGTGGGATTCATTTTTAGCTGCAAACTCTTTGCGTAGCTTCTAACTTTACCTTTCATTTGAAAATTGAGCCCATCATTTTTGGTTTTGGCCTCTAAAAAGTACTAATTTGTGCAGCCTTACTCTTTGAGCAATCTGAAAAAAATCATTGTTTACATTGTTCTAATAAAACATTCAAGATACTTCCTGAACTTGTTATACTAATTTATGAATTTAGCTCCTGTAGAATACCTTTCATATTGCTGAGAAATGAATTGAACTTACAAAAAACTTCATTTTGTTTCCAAGTATAGTTAGAATTCATGTTGTTAGCTGAATTCATATAGAGTTTCTATGTGCATCATATATTTCTTTCTAATGAAAATGACTGTTTGTCTCCAACAATTTCAATGTAGTCCTTGACTTTTGTTCACGCTCAGAGAATGTGTAGAGAAATTGCAGATTTTAAAGACACCAGAGGAGCGACAGCGTAGATTAGAGCAGATTCCAGAGATACATGTAGACCCCAACATGGACCCTAGTTATGAATCTGAAGATGATGAAGAAGATGACAAGAGACAAGGTCCTTTTTCTTGTGAAACTTTTTCATGTCCTCTCTTTTATCTCTCATTTGCCATTCAGTTTTAAAATGTTTTGGTTCATACAGATAACTTTACAAGGCCAAGAGGTAGTGGCTTTAGCAGAAGAGGGAGGGAGCCAATTTCTCCCCGGAAGGGAGGTTTCAGTTCTAGTGATTCTTGGAATGGAAGTAGAAATTATTCTAGCATGAATCAGGATTTAAGCAGGAATCTATCTAATAAAGGGTTTACGAGCAAAGGGGATGATTCTATTGGGGCTAGTGAGATGGGGAATGAAAATTTATGGAAGCTAGGTCGGGAGAGAGAAACACAACAACCAAACAGTTGGGACAAGCCAAAAACTGCTTTGAGTTCAGAAATTGGCACGAGGAGTACCCACTCTGTTGTAATGCAGGAACCATCTATGAAAGTTGTGTCAGAAATTTCATCTACGCCTATATCGACAGGAGTAACAACTGTTCAAATCAATGAAACTGAGAAAATTTGGCATTACCAGGATCCATCTGGCAAGGTTCAAGGACCATTTTCAATAGTGCAGCTGCGGAAATGGAGTAACACTGGATATTTCCCTGCTGAATTAAAAATTTGGAGAACTAATGAGAAGCAGGATGATTCTATACTTTTGACTGATGCATTGGCTGGAAGGTTTCAGAAAGACCCTCCAGTAGCAGATAATAGCTTTCTAAAGGCTCAAATGGCCTTGTATGGGAACTCTCCTGGAGGAACCTTGAAACAAGGAATGGAAAGTCAAGTTGGAGAAAGATCAAGGTTTGATCAGAATCAAGTAGCTTGGAGTCCTCAACGTACTTTGGGTTCGTCAGGTCAATCTGCTGGAGAAAGTTGGAAATCTCAAACTGAAGTCAGTTCTTCCACAGTCAGACCTGCTCCATCTTCAATCGAGATCCTGCAGTATTCTCAAGATGCATGGGGCTCTGCCACAAATCTACCTTCTCCCACTCCAAACCAAAATCCCACTGGTGGGACTAAGGGACAAGTATTTGAAAGCAAATGGTCACCTACTCCTGTTCAGTCATCAGGTTCTCTTTCGGTAGCTAACCCGTTTCGAGGAGGTACATCAGGGCTGCAACCTCCTACTGTTCCAGAGAATGGGAGCCCTGCTGCTCCTGTAGTTCATTCTCATTCGATGGTGTCAGGTGAATCACACAGGACACAGGTGAATGCTCAGGCTTCAATTAATTCAGGTACTGATATGAAAAATGCAGGTGTATCTCTTCAGAATTTGGTTCAATCCGTGACTTCTCATAGTCCTTCTGTTGAAACTCATGGATGGGGTTCAGCCTCTGTCCCAAGGCAAGAAGCAGTTGCTGCAACCTCTATGTCTGCAACTGGAACTCAAGTATGGGGAAATGCTTCAGCTCAGAAGCCAGAGCCAAATCCCTCGCTTGCCATGCCTGCTCAACCTGCTGCTTATGGTCGCTGGAATGACGCCTCACAATCTAGTCAAAATTCTGCTCCTTTCAGTGCAGGAAATCCTGCTGCGGTTTTTCCTACTCCTGGCCAACCGACTATGCTGGCATCAGATTCTTGGAGGCCTACTGTTCCAGTTCAGTCAAATTTTCAGCTTCCTGTTCCACCCAATTTTCCTTGGGGTATGGCTGTTGCTGATAACCAAGGTACTGTCCCGAGACAATCACCAGGAAATCAGAACACGGGTTGGGGGCCGATGCCTGGGAATCAAAACATGGGATGGGGAGCACCTGTGCCTGCGAATACAAATATTAACTGGGGACCTTCTAATCAGGGTTCAGCATCTGTTAGTCCAAGTCCCAGTTGGGCTGCACCTGGCCAAGGACAACTGCCAGGGAATGCAAATTCAGGTTGGACTGTTCCTGGGAATGCAATGCAAGGGTGGGCACCACCTGGCCAAGGGCCCGCTGTCGTTAACCTGAGTTCTGGGTGGGTTGCACCAGGGCAAGGGGCGGCACCAGGAAGTGCAAATCCTGGTAATGCAGCGCCCTCGGGAAATTCAGGCATGCGGGGAAGTGAACAGAATCACAACGGAGACAAGTTCTTGAATCAAAGGGATAGGGGCTCTCAGGGTGGTGGTGATTCCGGTTATGGTGGGGTCAAGCCTTGGAGTAGGCAGTCATCATTTGGCAGTGGAGGTGGTTCTTCGAGGTCGCCCTTTAAAGGGCAGAGAGTGTGCAAATTCCATGAAAACGGGCATTGCAAGAAAGGGGCTTCCTGTGATTACATGCACACTTAAATTTTGGCCAATTTAGAGCAGCGTAGAGTAGTTATATCTGTACAGTATAATTCCATTTGAAAATTTCCTGACACTATATTATCATTTGGATGATTTAATACATGTAAAACTTTTTTGTGGCTCACCCTCACTGCCTTTTCGAGTTCTCATTCAATGCAATGTCGTCTTCACTCTTATGGTGCGTTTGGTATGGAAAAAAAAAAACTTTGAAAAATAAAATTACTTTTTATCTTTGAAAAAAATATTAAGGAGTAAATTTTAGAAAAAAAATTATTTTAAATCAAAAAAAGATTTTTGACTCAAGTAATTTAAAAATATTTCAGAATTCGAAGTTAATTATTTTACCTCAAATTTTTTTAAAATTAAACACTATAGGTAAAATAAAATGACTAAAAAAAAATAATTGAACCAAACAAAAGAATTAAACAAAAGAATTAAATGACGAAAAAAAAAATTACTAAAAAAAAAATTTCTTCAACCAAACGTCCTTAAAGAATAATTTCCTTCCTATTCTTTTGTCATTTAATGCTAATTAAAATCACAAAATGTGGCTCAAATTGCCTCATGGCTACTGCTGAACTATGGCTATGGCCTTAGGGTTAGACGGCTAGTACCATCTTCTCTGGGCTTATTTTTTAAAATATTTTAATAGGTTTGGAAGTAGGGACGAAACAACTTAATATTAAGCTCCCCTTTGATTTTTTATTTTGATGGATCATTTGAGATTTAAAATTTAATTTAAATTTGATTTAGTAGAATATTTAAATCATTTAAACACTATTTAGATTTGATTAATTAATTTTTAATTATATATTATAAAAATAAAAATTATTTATTTATGATTTAGTTATCATTAAAAGCTGAAATAACAAAAAAAATTATATACATATAATTCTTTTTAGGCATCATAATGTATAAGAAGATAAAATAATAAAATAATAATAAATATTAAAAAAATTTAATTAAGTTTCAAGTTAGGTATTAAAATATTTAAACTCGATTCAATTTATTATCCGAATAATTTAAATTTGAATTTAACTTGAAATAAATAAATAAAATTAGAATAATCATTGAATTGAACTCGAATAATTTGGTTAATTTATATCTCTATTTATAATTAATCTTAATAATTTTATCAAACAATATCATTATTAAAAAATTTTATTTCAATATTAAATTAAATGTGTTGCAATAAAAATTTATATACAAACATAATAAAAAAAATATATATTTTACTTTTAAATATTAAATACAAAACTTTTATATTTTACACCACCGATTGCTTTTACAAATAATCGACTCCATTAGTCACAGTCCCTCGATTCCGCTGATGAAATTTCTAAACTCCACGTTAAAGGGAGAAGTAATTTTTTCATGTTTGTTTACTTCTTATATTTAAGTACAAGACATTCAGACAAGTGGAAGAAAAATGAAAAAGGGGTGAGGCAGAGGCCCGGAATCAAGAAGCACACCTCCCTTTAAAACACGCGCGTTGCAGTTGGAGAGAGTAATCAAATCTAAGCGTAGGAAGATGAACAACGAAGAGGCAAAAGGCGAAACCCAAGATCAAAACCCTAATTCCAACGCTGCTAACCCTAACAATCCCAGCCAAGGATACAAGGGCAAAGGGAAGTCATGCAAGGGATGCCTTTATTACTCTTCCGCTCTTAAATCCAAGTCCCAAAATCCCACCTGCGTTGGCATCCCTAGAACTCTCCAACAAGGTCTCTCTCTCAATCTCACTTTCTGTATTTCTTTTATTCTAATTATTCTGGTTTCTTGTGTTCCGTTTTATTACTTTGATTCTATTGGATTTATTTCTTAAAATTTGAAAAAGAATATGTACTAAATGAAGCTTGTTATAGTACCTAGCTACATAATTGGGGAATCTGAGTTCGAAGCTTCTAAGGAAGGCCGCACTCTTAAAGATTTCAAGTATGCTTGTGTTGGTTACTCGGTTTACTTAGATAACAAAGATTCTTCAACCCTTCAGTCTGATAAACATACTGAATTGCCGTTCTGTGTTGGTCTCGAGGTATTTCCTTCTCTCTTTTATTCTTTCTCCTCCTAATGCACATTTGGAGATTGTAGGTTTTTGGCAACAGATTAGTTGTATAGGGAGTCTTTTGTTTTGGAACTGTTTGGAGATTGTGAATTTTCTTTACAAATTTCTAGTCTATTGTCTATGGATTTGTGTGATGCTACATGTATAACTGTGTTTAAAGGTTTTAGGGTTCGACTTGAAGGTAATAAATTCTCAATCTCTATGATAATTTATGAATTCAAATTTCTTATGTTGGTTAGTTTGCTTTCATTTCATATGATTTATAGATTACTTGTGAATATGTAGTTTGGAATTCAATCATCCATTGGTCCACCTACAAAAATAATCTGCATTTTCCTAAAGACTGGAATGAATCATGAGCACTAGATTTCTTCCCAAATGGAATATTTTATTTTCAGCTCTTAAATTTATGTCTGCTATATTTCTTTCCATAACATAACCTCCTGTCGCTTCAGGTGTTGTTGGATAGAACTGCTTCTGCTGACAATGTTCCTGCCAATATTCATAAAAATAAAGGTATATGAAGTCATTCTGTTGGATTTTGTTTTTCTTTTTTATTTTAGACATATATGAGGGAACAGTCTTGAGCCCGAGAATAATGTTACACCAATGTTATACTTCAAGTCCTTACCTCTTTGCACTAGTTAGTTCTTGATGGGACTTGCAAAGAATATATGCAGATGCTATCTCTTGGTGAATGCCTTTTGTGAATGAGATACTCGTATCAGATGTGACTAAGGCTGGAGTTAATCATCAGTTAGAATTCTGGTGGACTACTTCAAGTCTAAAGGTTTTAGGTGAAGCATAACCAAGCAGGATGCATGAGTGCAATTTCATTAAAAAGTAGAAGCCGAGATGGAGTTAAAAACAGTGACCAGAAAGTTTCTTGCAGAATTTGTTGTCTGGGCTTGGTGATTCATTACGAAGATCTTCTGAAGAGAGGATATGTAATGCAGAATAAGGGAGAAAAGAGAGAGGAGTAAAGAATAGAGATAGAACAGAAGAATAGGGCAAATAGTGGAATTTAAAGGGGAGAGAGAGAAAAATAGGGGCGAATAGAGAGAGGAAATGTCAATATTGGATTTTGGTTTGTTTCTAATAGTTTTTCCTGTATTTTTACTCTCTTGTAGATAGCCACACACTTCCTCAACCTCAACCTCAACCTCTGCCTCAAACCCACAGGTCAACACAGTCAGCAGGAGATGAGTTCTATAACAGGCAAGCATTGATTGAGAATTGAAAATTCTTGATACAATAACTATTACTGATTATTTTATGTTTCTTCCTGATATGTATTTTCGGAAGGAAAAACCAGAATCATAAATTGTTTATTACTGAATGTACAGGTTTAAAAGGAATGCAGGCATTGTTGCATCAGGTGTTGCCAAGAATCTAAATAAAATTGGAAACCGAATCAAAGAAACTTTGGATGACATTTTGTATAGGCGACCAAAGTGATATTGCTGAGTACAATTATGATGTAAGTACCCTGAGAAGGAATTCTATTGTTTTAGTCTCTGATATGAGTTAAATTGTTTACTCTCTCTTAAAGGCTGGAGATGAAGCATTTGACTGTTGTAATAAACACATTTTTGTTGAGTTACATGAAATAGCTCACAATGATGGAGCTTGCTTATTTAGAAAGCTCAACCTTTGTATTTGATATGGTAGTACTTAACTGCCAGCTCCAAAGCAGCCAGCTATAACAGCTAAGAATTTTGATGTTTACAATTGATGCATAATAGAATGTTCACTCCTGTGCTTATACTCTTAATTTCTCCTAATTAATCCATGTAATGAAAAACTAAATAAAATAAAAAGATCCTTTGTGTTTTAGTTTAACCTTTAAGGTATTTCCCTCTTAATGCTTGGTTTTCCTCATGCAAGGTATGCATCAAAGATGCTGTAATCCTGCACTTGTTCTATTGCTCTTGCTATAACTATTGTGGGGTGATTCTGGTTATGGTGGGGTCAAGCCATGGAGTAGGCAGTCATGCTTTGGCGGTGGAGGTCGGCCTTTAAAGGGCAGAGAGTGTTCAAATTCCATGAAAGCGGGCACTGCAAGAAAGGAGCTTTCTTTGATTACATTCACTCTTAAATTTTGGCAAATTTAGAGCAGCATAATGTAGTTTTTTCTGAACATACAGACAGTATAATTCCGTTTGAAAATTTCCCGACACAACATATTATCTTTTGGCTGAGTTATACAAGTAAAACCTTTTTTTAGCTTACCACCTTTTCTTTTTCTTCTTCTAATGTAATGTCGTCTTAACTCTTCATAAAAATATTTTAATAGGTTTGTAGCTAAGACCAGATAATCTTGCTTGATACTACACGAACAAAAATACAAGATAAAATTTTAAAAGAAGATGACAAAATTTTTTAAAATAAAATATTTTATGTTTAGTATGTTAATATAAATTTTTATATTTTTTAACATGCAAATACGAATTATATATATTAATTATTATTTTTACTATTAATTATCTTTTCATTTCTGCTAATTTCTAAGCTCCGCGTAGAAGGTGAAATAAAATTTTCATGAGAATCACAATCACCTCCCTTTAAAACGCGAGCGCTGCTGTTGAAAGGAGTAATCAAATTCAAGCGTAGGAAAATGAACAAAGAAGAGGCAAAAAGCGAAACCCAAAATCAAAACCCTAATTCCAACGCTGCTAATCGGATCCTAACAATCCAAGCCACGTATACAAGAGCAAAGGGAAGTCATGCAAGGGATTCCTTTATTACTCTTCCGTTCATAAATCTAAGTCCCAAAAGCCCACCTGTGTTGGCGTCCCTAGAACTCTCCAACAAGGTCTCTCTCTCTCAATCTCACTTTCCGTATTCTTAGTAATCTTCCCTTTGGTTGTTTTGATTCTATTGGATTTATTTCTTGAATTTTGGGAAAGAATATATGGACTGAATGAAGCTTGTGGTAGTACCTAGCTACGTAATTGGGATATCTGAGTTGGACGGTTCCAAGGAAGGCCGCACTCTTAAAGATTTCAAGTGTGCTTGTGTTGGTTACTCGTTTTACTTAGAAAACAAAGATTCTTCAACACTTCAGTCTGATTTGCCGCACTGTGTCGGTTTCAAGGTATTTCATTCTCTAGTTTATTTCTTTCTCCTGCTAATTCGCATTTGGAGATTGTGGGTTTTTGGCAACAAATTAGTTGTATAGGGAGTCTTCGTTTTGGAATTGTTTGGAGATTGTGAATATTGGTTACAAATTTGTAATCTATTGTCTATGGATTTGTATGCTGCTTCCTGATACCATTTCAAGGATATAAATTCTCGATCTCTATGATAATTTCTTATGTTGATCAGTTTGCACTCATTTCTTGTGATTTACAGATTACTTGTGAGTGTGTGGTGGTTAACTCAATCATCCATTGGTCCACCTGCAAAAATAATCTACATTTTCCTAAAGACTGGAATGAATCATGAGCGCAAGATTTCTTCCCATATAGAATATGTTTTTTTCAGTTCTTACCTGTTATATTTCTTCCCATAATATTCTACTGTTACCTGTTGCTTCAGGCATTCGCTTATCCAACTCCTGCTGACCAAGTTCCTGCCAATATTAATAAAAATGAAGGTATATGAAGTCATTCAATTTGAATTTTTTGTCCTTTTTTTTTATTATTTTAGAAATATATAAGGGAACATTCACGAATCTGAGAATAAACGAGTCTGAGAATAATGTTACACCAATGTTACACTTCAAGTCCTTACATCTTTGCACTAATTCGTGATGGAACTTGCAAAGATATCCAGATGCTATCTCTTGGTGACTGTCATTCGTGGATGGTATAGTTGTACCAGATGAGATTCAATCTGGAGTTAATCATCAGTTAGAATTCTGGTGGACTTCTTCGAGTTTAAAAGTTTTAGGTGAAGCATGATCAAACAGGATGCATGAGTGCAATTTCATTAAAAAGTAGAAGCTGAGATGATGAACTTAAAAACAGTGATCAGAAAGGTTCTTGGAGCAATTTGTTGTTTGGGTTTGGTGAATCATTAGGAAAGATCTTCTGAAGAGGGGAGGAATAAAGAATAGAGAGAGAACAGAAGAAAAACAGGGAAAATAGTGAAATATAAGGGGAGAGATGGAAAAATAGAAGCGAATAGAGAGAGGGAGATCTCAATGTTAGATTTTGGTTCGTTTTTAATAGTGTTTCCTGTATTTGCTCTCTTGTAGATAGCCGCACACTTTCTCGACCTCAACTTCAAACCCACAGGTCAACACAGGCAACAGGAGATGAGTTCTATAACAGCCAAGCACTGATTACGATTTGGAAATTCTTGATACGATAACTATTAATATTACTATTACGGATTATTTTATGTTTCTTCCTGATATGTATTTTTAAGAAGAAAAACCAGAATCATAGATTGTTTGTCGCTGAATATACAGGTTTAAAAGGAATGCAGGGATTGTTGCATCAGATGTCGCCAAGAATCTAATTAAAATTGGAAACCGAATCAAAGAAACTCTGGATGACGTTCTGTACAGGCGACCAAAGTGAGGTTTCTGAGTACAAATATGATGTAAGTACACTGAGAAGGAATTCAACGAGTTAAATTGTTTACTCTCCCTTAAAGGCTGAAGGATGAAGCATTTGACTGTTATAATAAACACTTCTTTGTTGAGTAAATGAAGTAGATGGAGCTTGTTTATTTAGAAAGCTCAACATTTGAATTTGATATAGTAGTACTAATTGCACTGCCAGCTCAAAAGCAGCCTGCTAACAGCTAAGAATCTTGATGTTCACCATGGATGCATAATAGAATGTTCATTGCTATGCTTATACTCTTAATTTCTCCTAATTAATCCATCTAATGCCAAAAAAAAAAAAATCCTTTGTGTTTTAGTTTAGCCTTAAGGTATTTGCCTCTTAATGCATGGTTGGGTCAAATTTAAGAGCATAAGCATGGTGGTTTTTCCTTCTTTTTTTTTTAATTTGAAGAAAGGGGTTTTGAATTTCTTATAAAGGATATGTAATTAAGGATATTTTATTTTATTTATTTTTATTTATATTAATATTCTTAATCTGAATCAAATATTCTGGTGCACAAGTATTTTTAACTATTAAATAGTAATAAAAAAATTTGTATTGTCTGTTTTTACTTGGTTCTTATTCTCGATACCAAATAAAAGACAAACAAGAAGATGAGAACGTGACAATAGGGCGTTTATTTTATAAAAATTGGATGAAAATTTGGATGTTTTATCCGAACAAAGATGGATATGGGTAAATTATATATAATAAATAAACTTTTATATTATAAATTTTTAGAGTTATTGGTTTATATTTATGATAATTTAAAACCCCTACTTTTTTATAATTTTGATATGTATTTATGATTTAAATTTTTATGTATTAAATTAAAAAAATTTATAAAAAATAAATAATTGAATAAATTCATTCATGGAAATGGACAAAAAAAATAAAGGAATAAAGCCGTCCCAACCCGATCTGTTGACTCGCAAGAGAGCGAAGATTACGTTACGGACAAGCAAAACCCAAAAGCTAAACAAAAGCCCCAACAAAAACAAACACGTAATAATAAACAGTAATACTAAATACCACATGATAATAATATAAAAAAATAAATTTATCAAATATATATATATATATAACTATAATAAAAATTTTAAAAAATATATTTAACTTATTATCAGAAATTTTAATATAAATTTTCGTATTTCACTTAACATAAATACGACGCAAACGTGAATAACGAGCCATTCCACTTGCCCAGTCGTCCTTTTGCTCTGCTGAAAAAAAAAAAAAAACTTTTATAATCCCAAAATATTTCAATTTTGGACTACGAATTCCTGCCTTCCCATAAATCCGCGTCCTTCGCCGCCTCTCATTTCCTTTGAGAAAGAAAAGAAATAAGGCATAAACAAACATAGTAATTTTTTTTTTTTTTTTTGTTATTGGTTTCTTTCTCTTCCTTCTATCGCTCTCTTCACCGACGCAAATGATCGAGTTTTGCATCTTTTCTTTGTAGCCAATTTGGAAATTTCTCTTTCTTTCTATTTTCCTGTAGCGGATTTTTTCGTTTATTAGATTCGAAGGACAAAATGAGCGCGTATAAGCGCGTTGTTCAATTAGGGTTTAATGCGTATTCGAGTTCCGTTGTTAACAGGATTGGACATCGGCAGATTTCTCAACTCGTTAAGTCCAACGGAAAGCGCGCTTTTCTCGTCGATACATTGGCTCTGGTACTTCTTTCTCTGTACTTTTCACTTTATTTTCCTAGAATTTCCTGTTTGATTGCCGAGATATTGAGGAATAGGGAAGAACGTGAACATGTTGGCTCTAGTACTTCTTTCTCTTTATTTTTCACTTTGTTTTCCTAGAATTTCCTGTTTGATTGCCGAGAAATTGAGCAATAGGGAAGAACGTGAACATGTTTTAATTATTTTTGTAATTAGGAAAATCAATTCGAGTTTGCTTCCCTATTAGTTCTTTTAGGTATTACTCTTCATTGGGCTGAGATTTGTTTTTTTTGCTGAAAACTTCGGGTTTTTATTTTTATTGTCATTTTTATCATTATATTTCTATAACCAAAAATAACTTTCTTTCTGAAAAATTTAAAAAATGGAAATTTAAAAAAAAAAAAAAATTGTTTGATCTCTTTTGTTCATTTTAAGTTATTTTAACATTCATAGGTTCGAAGTTTGGAAGCCCAAGGAGTGCCATCAAAACAAGCGGAAGCAATAACAGCCGCAATCACTGAAGTTTTAAACGATAGCTTGGAGAATGTGTCTCATTCTTTTGTTTCAAAGGGAGAAATGCAGAAGGCAAGGATCTCTCTTTTTTAATTTCTGTACTCATACTGTTTGATGTTTTGTCACCATGTTTTGGATGTTTTCTTGATGATGCATGGTCTTTGTGAGGTTGTTAATGTTAAGTTTTTCCTTGTTTTACTTTTGTAGACTGAGATGATTCAAGAAGCCAATTTGTCAAAGTTTAAGTCCGAAGTAAAAAGTTCCCAGGTACTATGAATCTATATGATTTTCTTAGATTGAAGCAGCAAAGCATAAAGAAGAAATTTTCATTATGTGCGCACTTCATTATTTTGATCTTTCCATTTGACGAAAAGTGAACACTTCAATCAATCTCTTAGTCTATATTTGGGATTCTTTTCTTCTGTGTCAACTTAAGTGTTGCATGAGGCTGGGTTCAGCTTAGGGTAATTGAGATTCTATTTGCCACTTTAGTGCTCCTTTATCCCAGAACTTTCTCCTTTTGCCCTTTTTAGGATAGGTCAAAAATGTAGAGAAGGAAGGATGTGAAGGAGAAACTAGAGATGACAAATCTTTTTCAAAGTGAGGTGTAGGTTAGAGAACACTACAGGGTGGGGTAGAAAATATATGGATACTTTAAACTTAAGTTGAAGATGCTTCAAGGGAGGAAAGCAGTGAGGTTTTGGAACTAACTATGCTGATTGATTGACAACATATTAAGCTTTTATCTTAATAGTTATTCTAAGATGAAAGAGAGTGTGTGTGTGATGGAGAGTCTCTTGGTAGTTTCTCCATCAGAAAAATGTTGAAATTGCAAGAGACTTCTTCTCATTGAGTTTGTTTGGATCAACTTTTAACATTCTGAATCCTTGTTAGCAAGGTTTTGCATATGATTATACTTCATAGTGGTTCTCTGTATCATTCTGTTGATATGTGCCTTTCATGTATAAGTTATGGTGCTAATCAGCAACTTCATCCATATTAGTGCACAAAAATTTTGTCCCCGGTACATACATATTAGCTGATTTGGTCTTTTCCATCTTTCTAGGTTAAAATACCTAATTCTGGGATTTAATGGAATATTTCCCTTGCTCATTCCGTTATATGATGTCATTTGCTGATGTACTGGTGAAACCAGAAATACTGATAATTTCTGCAGTTGAAATTATGGTTTTTTTTTCCCCTGCAATGTTGGAGTATGCTTTTTCCATGCTTAGTGTTCTTTGATGGCCAATTTTGTTTTACTCTTTTTACTCGTGTAAATACATCTTTCTGAGAATAAGTAATTATATATTTTCCTTTTTTGTTTTAACCCATCTAATATGTGATCATCATTGAAAGTGGAACATAAGATGGTGTGATTTCTTACTATTATTTCTCTTTGATGCAGGAACATCATTTTTCTATGCTGCAACGTGAAACTGAAAAACTTAGAGGTGATATTGAAAAAATGCGAAGTGAACTAAGGCATGTTTTGTGGAGTAATGACAATGTCTTTTACTTTGTTGAAAATTGAATGGCTTGATTTTATATAACCGGTCTCTTGAATAGGTATGAAATTGACAAGGTCACTGCTGGGCAGCGCCTGGATTTAAATCTTGAAAGAGGGTAAGTAGACTTAATTTTCTATTGTACTTGCTCTCTTCAGTTATTTCAGGCATTTATTCTCAACTATGAACTGATTTTAGGCGCATACGTGATGAACTGGCCAATCAGAATGCAGAAACTACCAACCTGACAAACAAACTAGATAGGGTGAGCTTTGCTTGTTTGTTTCATTTGAAGATTCGTGTTTAGATAGATGCTGGCATATAGTAGTAACCTGATATTGTCAACTATCTGCAGGAAATTCATGCATTAAGAGCCCAATTGGAAGCTGCAAAATATGATGTGATTAAGTACTGCATAGGTACCCTTGTCTCCATATCTGCTGTTGGGCTAGCTGTAGTCCGCATCTTGATGTAGCATTGTTCGGTAATGCTAACTTTTCTTATATGAATTTCAAATTTCATTTATTTTTCGGGCAACTGGATTACTTGGGAAAAAAGTGGGGATTACTTTTCACTGCAAGGACAAATCCCAGTTGGTTGGAACAATTATTAGTGCTTCTTTTAGGATTAAGCACGACTGATTCTTTGCAACTCTGTTTACTTGGTATGTTTTTATGCCATTCTAGGAAGACAAAGGAAAAGCTTGTAGCATGATCTGGTCCTTTTCCAGACTCTGTAAAAGGCTTTCTTTTCTTCTTTTCTTACAAGTATGTTCACTTGATCGAGTGCAAATGTGTACTTTAAAGTCGGCCTTTCTTTAATATGGGTCACGACATGATTGGTTTTGTTTTTTAACCAGCAAATGCTTTGATTATGTGTTATATATATAAAAGGTAAATTTTATTTAGATCTTCAGGTTTAATTTTAATTCAAGATTATTTCATTAATTTGAAAAACAAACATTTTAGTTTAAAATTATCAAATTTACAATACAAAAAAAAATTATTCTATTAAGCTACTATTAAAAAATCTATTAATGTAAATATTTGTTATTCATGAAATATCTATAATATTTTTTGTTGGAAAGTAAGATTCTTACATAAAATAATTCTTTTAAAAAATATTTAAAAATAGTACATAATAATAAAATTTATTATTGATATTTGAAAATATAATATTATTAATTTTAGTTTGGTAATTGATGTATTTTTAACATCGGTTAAATATTTATTTTTAAAATTAATTGATTAGAAAAACTTTAAAAAACCGTGGACAACTTGTAATTAAGACCGAAAAAGGACAACTTGTAACTCTGACACAGCTACGAGTCGAGTCGCTCGTGGAGTCTACTAGGCTTCGCTACCTTAAAATCACGTGCACAATTTTTAAAAAACCTACTGGGTTTAGACACGCTCGATAGCCCATGCATTGATCATTATACGTGAATTAGCCGGTACTCGTTATTAGGACGGAGTCCACAGCGCTCTCGTGGAGAAGTAATGTTCCTCGTCAATGTAAAAACCAATTCCCCTACGTTTACAGGGGAATCGAGTTTCTTCATCACGGTTTAAACGGTCGAGCCGACTTCTTCACGTACAGAGGCTCAAGATTCGGCCCGTTCTCGAGTGAAGAATCTTCATAAAACATAATTCAGAATCTTACTTATTCGACGCCAAAATGGGCCGTACTTGGCAAAGGCTATATCGGCTTTGTGCGTCATCGTTGCTGGCGGTTTGAGTGTATGCTGTCTTGGGTTTGGAGGACCTGGCGGGCCATTTCCGGCGCCGATTCGGCGATTATGCGAAGGTTGCTGACCCTCACCACACTATTCAGCTCGCTGAATTGGTCCATTTTGAGCTAGCCCATGGTGAGTGAATTGGTCCATCCTCTTGATGTTGCCGATAATCGGGTACCATTTTGGGCCTGAAGGGAGCAGAAAATGAGGAAAAACCAATAGTGATTAAAAGAAGAAACCAAATTGCTTGAAGCAGGCCCCGGAGGAAACAAAGCATGTAATAAAGCAAGAGCGACACCACATGGCCATGGAGAAGAAAAAGAAGCCGTGAGAAAGAGAGAGAGGGAGAGAGGCAGATCTGATGAAAAAGGATATGAAATACACGAAGGCAATTAATGAAAGAAGATTACTACACAGTTATTTATATCAGCTGCTGCTCAAAGTGGTGAAAGGGAAGTGTTGTCTAGATAAGTGAATATAATCTGCACCCATGCGCTCGGGCACCGCACTGGCTATCTGCTCCGACACTGTTTCGCATTCACTCTGGTAAACGGAGAAATCCAATTTAAATATGAAATTAAAAAAAAAAATACTAACTTAAATTTAATATAAAAAAATTAAAATTTAGCAGATGTGAAATTAAACACATTCTTTGTTCATGGTTTGTAACTGATGGATTAAAGACATCATATGATTAGATCTAGAAATCTACATAACTACTGTATTTGTTTTGCATTGATATATTGTAAATAAATTTGATAATTTATATATAAAATTCGTATTTATATCATATATAATAATATTTATTTTCGTATAAAACGTAAAAATTGATTATCAAAATTTTTATTGACATATCAAAAGTAAAATATGTCATCATAAATAACTTTTATTAATTTTAAATCATTTTTTTATTTGTGTTTTTTTGATATTATGTTAAAATTATCAAACCTAATTGCAAATAATAAAATGATTATCTTTGCCATACGCAGCAAATACGGAAACGTGGTCATCTCTATCCAAAACATAGAAAAATTTTCATCAAAGCTTCTTGAATGCAATGATTATTAGAAAGTAAAATTATATTTACATGGTCCCATTTTTCATTGTTGAATTTGCTTCACTATTATTGCAATCTTCTTTCTTTTTCTTTTTCCAAAGAATGGAAGACACCGGGAATTTGATGCATTTAAATTAACAAATTACTTTCATCATTCCTTGTTTTTTCATCAAGAGCTTAGAAAAGAAAACTTAATATCAAAGCCAATTTAGAAGGTCCACACTCAAGTACTTTGAGATGCTTTTTTAACCCTGGCTCGTACCACACTCAAATTTTGCTTCAGTCACAAGTCACCATTGCCCCCACACACACGCACAAAGATGATGATCCTTTACTCTCCTTTGGCTTGTTAGCTTATTCAAGGTTGTGTCACTAAATTGAATAAACGTTTTATTATATATAAATTATTATAAAAAAATTTTATTTTTTAAAATGACAATTAAATACAAATCTATAAAATATTATTAACTATTTGTAAATCCTCACGTCGCATATCAATTAATTTATCATTTAATATATTTAGATTTAATTGTATTATTTAAAAAAATAAAAGTTTATTTATAAAAAACAAAAGATTATATGATGATTTACATTGAAAACTTAAATTAATTTTGTACAAAAAATTTGATGAGTATATTTAAGTATTAAAACTCTATTTGGAAGCCACACTCCCTTTTAGTCATACAAAAAAAAGTTTTAGATAATAAATTTACCTTTATATCCCTGTTTTTTATTTTTATTATTTTATTAAAAATATATTTTTAATAATTTTTCATCATTTTCAATTATATCAAAACCAATATAAATTTTTTTTAATAAATAACCTTTTTATTTTAATTGTTGGATTAGCCCGGTTGATCGATATGTTTTCTTGATGATTTTGCATCAATTTAATATTTAAAATTTTGATAATTGTAAATGTTTTTTTTTAAATCTATTCGCAGTGATTCTTTATTTTTAAATTAATAATATTATTTTTATAGAAATTCCTTGGGTGTTAATACTATTTAAAACAAATGCCTAAATTTAAAACTTAAAACTTTTCAATTTTAAAATATTGTTATAGCAAACAGCTAACAGGGTAATTATACTTTCAGAAATCTTGTTTGAATGGTTTTCTGACTTTATTTTAGCCACAAACAAGGGAGCAGGTGATAACTTTGTAAAAGACTTGAGGATAACTAATAAAACAAAAGGCTGAAAGAATCCATTTTGTAAAATTAACTAATGCCCCAAAAAGAAAATTAAAAGAATAACTCATTGAAGAAGATATCTAACCAATCTTATTAGAGGCAAAAAAGCCAATTTTATTAGTATCTGCTAAATTTTTCATGGATTGGATTAAATTCTATTGCGTTAAGATCTAAAAAGGGTATTAATGGATTTAAGGTAACTTCAAATCCGATTTAATCCGAAAAGAAATTGATTTTTTGTCTAGTCGTATTATTAAAAAAAAATAGAAAATTAAATGATCCATTCGAAATAATACAAAATTTTATGAAAGGGTACTTTACTTTTAGTTCTAATTATTTATTATCTTATTAAAAATTATATTCTTAATGATCGTTTTATTATTTTTTAATATCATCATAGTCAATTTTAGCGTCAATTTAAATTAATCCAAAATCGAATCAATATAAACTCATAGATTGTCAATTTTTTAAGTAAAAAATTAATGAATATCAAATAATAATTAGATTAAAAAAATTACATCCATATAACATTTTAAAATATATGTTTATCTTTCAAATTTTAAAATTTGTTACAAATATATTTATCTTTAAATGTTTAATATATAATATAGTTATTAGGTAAATTCTATCAATCACCTTAAGGTTAAATCTTAATCTAATTTGAATCTATTAATTTTAAAAATAAACACTTAAGTCTGAATAATTTAACACCGATAAAAATAGCTAACAAAAGAAAATGTGCAATGATAAAAAAATTCAACTTGAAATTTTTTAAACTTATTATTTTCCATCTCCATTCAATCTAAACTATTATTTGGAGAAAACATAATAATATTTTTTTTGAATTATTGGATATAATTTTTTCCAATAAATAAAATAATAAACAAAAAATAATAATAATTAAAAATAATAAACAATAAATAAACCATATTTAAAATTTAAAATTTTAAAAATAAAATATAAATTATAAATTATAAAGAAAAAACTAATATTTCAAAATTTAGTAGTTATTTTTAATATTTTCAATGTTGATTAAAGTATTTAAGAACTCAAAGAAATAAAATAGTTTCAAAATTAAATTTTTAACTATTGACTTAACAATTGATCAACAAAAAAACTAACTTGTTTTTTAAAAAAAATTTGAGAAAAAGTGTTCATTTTTGAAATCAATAAATTAAAATTATATTAAAGTCAAACTTTAAAAAGATTAATGAAATTTACCCTATATTTATTATATAATTAATTTTCCAACATGAACTTCAATCAATAAATAAAGCAAAATTAAATAGCGAGATCAGTTGATTTGGAATTTGAAAATTCCAAAAACAAGAAGAAAGAGCTCAGGAAGAGTAATATGGGAACGTGTGCACCATAACATCCTTCTTCTGGTCTAAAAACGAAGATTCAAAATCTCTCACACACACGAATTTGCCCACGGCGATATACCAAAAACGCTCCTTGAACTAAAGAGCCACCCTCCCAAAAGCAAAATAAAATAAATTTCAATTCACATTCGCTTCCTTCGTTTCCAGCTCTGCTAATCCATCGGAAAAGCGCCGATTTGTCCGGTGAATGGACGCAATCAGAAAACAAGCGACGCGGCTCAGAGAACAAGTCGCCCGCCAACAACAGGTCTCTCTCCTCCTATTCAAACCCTAAAACTTTTTTCTTTGTAATTGTTTTAGATCCAAGTCAGCGTCCTTTTTTTATGCTTCATCTACGACCTCGTTTTGTCTTCGATTTGATTTTCTTGTTAATCTGCGTGATTCCGATGATGCGTTTGTTCTATTTTTAATTAAATGTTGGATGTATTCCATGCGTTTGTTGGCGCGTTTATGATTCATGAATCGATTCAAAAGAATGTGGAAATAATTAATTTTTATGAGAATATCAAACGGAAAATGATGAGCTATTATTTTAATGCTAAATTGAATATTTAGAGTTGGTGGATGGAATTACTTTAAAAAAAAAGAGTTGGAGGATGGAATTGGAGTCAGTATTTTTTTTTTTAATTATATTTCGATTGAATGGTGATAAAATGAATGTAAAAGTATTGGAAATTTTTTTGTATGTTGAAATCAATTAGAAACTACGCAGTTTGTTTTATTCGTTCCAGATTGCTATTTAATGCCAGCTTAGCCTGTTCTAATTCAAATGCTTGATATGTTCTTCGTGTTTAAACTTCGTCGATAACTTTTGCTGACATGGCTGATATTTTGCTGAATGTTACTTCAGGCTGTCCTCAAACAGTTTGGTGGCGGAGGATATGGAGGTTCGGACAATGTAATTACTGATGAAGCGGAACTCCAGCATCATCAGAAACTTGAGAAGCTTTATATCTCAACACGTGCTGGCAAGGTTGCTAAATTGTTCTGTTGCATCAAGTTTTGTCTCTTCTATTCTCTTTATTTACCTTGGTCAATTTTGTATTTCAGCATTTTCAAAGGGATATTGTCCGGGGCGTAGAAGGATATATTGTCACCGGGTCCAAGCAAGTTGAAATAGGTGAGTTGGTGAAGCAGTTGTTAATTTTTAGAATTCCACTTGAATTTAGTGGACTTAACTGTTAAGCACATTTTATTTAACAGGAACAAAGTTATCTGAGGATAGCAGGAAATATGGTGCTGAAAATACTTGTACCAGTGGCAATACATTATCAAAAGCTGCATTAGGCTATGGACGTGCTCGTGCTCAAATGGAAAAAGAACGTGGGAATCTGTTGAAGGCTCTTGGCACACAGGTTAGTTTAGAATTTTATTTTTTTTTAATTTCCAAAGCATAAAATTCTAGGAAGTTGAAGTTCATGAATCCATGTAAGAAGACTCATGTCAAAAGGCATTCTGTAGATAATCAATGGAAGTTCATGAATCCATGATAGACCTGTACGTTGGATTCTTTGTTCTGGCATTTTGTAGATATTTTTTAACCCTCTCCCTATTATGATAGGCCATACAATCATCTGGGTAATGTATTCAATGTTTTGGCTGTTAGGTTGCTGAACCACTGAGAGCAATGGTGATGGGAGCACCTTTGGAGGATGCGCGACATCTTGCTCAGCGTTATGACAGAATGCGACAGGAAGCTGAAGCACAGGTTTGTAGGCTTTCTATCTTTCTGATCCATTGGATATCTGCTTGTTTTAATTTCAGAGGAATATATACTCATTCATACATATACATAGTTCCAAACAGTTATGTCCATGACATGAAAGCCTTGAAGCCCGGTAATCAGTTGTGAAGATGGGCTTCATTGCTGGTCTATACATGATGTTTTGTGTTCTCTAAAGCGTTGCCGAGAGTGATATTCCTTTTTTTATCTTTTATTGCAAAGTATTAAGGAGTATGGGTAATACGAAACCCTTTTGCTTGATGATTATCAAAGCTTAAAATTTCAAAGGTTGATCAATTGTGTATTTACACCGTCTCTTGGACTTAGACAGGCAATTGAAGTTTCCAAACGCCAAGCAAGAGTGAGGGAAACACCAGGAAATCCTGAGAGTGTCATGAAATTAGAATCTGCAGAGACAAAACTGCAAGATCTGAAGTCAAACATGGCAATATTGGGAAAAGAAGCTGCCGCTGCAATGGCCGCTGTTGAAGCTCAGCAACAGAGATTGACACTTCAGAGACTTATTGCTATGGTAATGCATATTTTCTTCGATGTAGGTTTTATTTTGGATGACATGCTGTAGGAACTTAATTCTGAAATTTATCCCTCTGTCATTTTACTTGGTCTGAAGGTTGAAGCTGAACGCACGTATCATCAACATGTCCTTCAGATACTTGATCAGCTTGAAGGCGAGGTTTGCAGCTGTGCTACTGAATCATTTTTCTCAATATTCTTTTGTTGCAACTGACTAAAAATTTATGACTACATGATTGCATAAATCATCTTAATAGATGATATCCGAACGACAACGAATTGAAGCACCTCCTCCTCCTGCCCCAAGTGTGGACAGCATTCCTCCGCCGCCATCATACGAGGAAGTTAATGGAGTTTATGCTTCTCAAACACATAACGGGTCAACAGACTGCATGGGATACTTTTTAGGCGAGGTTTGTAACTTGGTACTATGTACCATCGGTGCACACGGAATACCAAGTTGCTGTAATCTGTATGATTAATGACTAGTTGATGCATACTGCAGGTTATGCATACATATAATGGTGAATCTGATGTGGAGCTTTCTTTGTCAGTTGGTGATTACGTTGTTGTGCGAAAGGTTTAACAATGACTCGAGTTTGACAGTTTTACATTCATATATGATTTCCAAGTGTCTGTTATTATTTCCTTCCGAACTTGTTGCATTAAGGATTCACTTTCTATATACTCTTGGCAGGTGACAAACAATGGCTGGGCAGAGGGAGAATGCAAGGGGAAAGCAGGTTGGTTCCCTTTTGGATACATCGAAAGAAGGGAGCGTGTTCTTGCAAGCAAAGTAGCCGAAGTTTTCTAGAGTTCCCTGCTCGTCGGCATCTGAGAATACAACTTTGTATGTGTAACTTTGTTTTCTTTTTTGTGTTATATGTGTTCTTCAAAGGTGGAACGTTGTCGCAAATGGAGGAATTCTCGTCCTTACCAACACTTCTTCCCATCAATATGTGAATACATTTTGTATTTCTAATTTCTATTTACTTAATTTTTTAAGTTGCATGAGTTATTTGTCCCCAATTTGTTGCTGTTTGTTGATTGATGAGTAAAGGACTCGCATTTAACTTTTTTCTTTTTTGGCTAGTCATATTGATTTTATACGGAAGACAGTTTTTGATATATATATATATATATATATATATATATATATATATATATATATATATTATCATGATAAAATTTATAATTTCAAATTGAATAATAAAAAATAATTTTTATTTTATTATATTTTTTATTAAATCTTAATTTATATAATTTTATATCGATTTTATGGCATTATGATATCTTGAATAAAATAATGGAATTTAATTTTTGGTGAAAGGGTCGTAACGTATGGTCATATTGTTTTGACTTAACTACAGATTTGAGTCCGGGAAGACCGGGTCGTACCCTCTGCAGAGTGCAGATGATGAATTGAAGGTTAGGCAAAGTTCAGTTTCAGTAGCTAACAAGTCAATGTAGTGTATTTATTTCTCTGGTCCACATCACCTTCCACTCCACCTATTTCTCTCCGCTGGCGCCGCTTCCCCTGTCCCACCTAAATCCTCGTGTCCTACGCTTTATTCTTTTTATCCATTTATGTAGTTTTTAAAAGACTATTCAGTATAACATTAATGAATTTTTTATTCAAAAAAATAAATAAATAAATAACAGGTAATTTATATTTAAAAATTATTTTAAAAAATAAAGCATATATGTTTATTCTTTTAAATCCCTTTGTAAAATAAAAAAAAATTCCTATATTGCATAAGTGATATTTTTAAAAACTGATTAAACTTGGAAAAATTGACTGTAATTTTTTATCCTTTCATCGGAAAAAAATAAGGATTTTATTAGGAATTTCCTTGTCCTCTTAAAATCTTCTTTCAGTGTTCTTATAACATAGCCACAACTGCGAACACATCCAAATTCAATGATTTTGCTTTCTCTTTAATTAACAAATTGCAGAAGGAAAATTCAGAAAATGGAATCTTATTTTCCACATCTTTTTATTCTTTTTGATACATTGTTTCCCCTCTTTTTCTCTGGTTGAAATCTCGCTTGATTTAGGAACAACATCACATATACACAATAAAGTGAAGCTTCGTGACATTGAACACAACATAGTAAAATAAAAATAAAAATTCAGGAGACAACACACACGTACAACTAGAAGGATAAAGCATGGTCCTGTTGCAAAGGAAAACATGGTGAATAAAGGGGAGGGTGGAGTTGGTGAAGGGAACTATATATGACAATTACTAGATTAATCATTTGATTATTCTGTGATCGAACTTACTAGTTACTTGGCCAGTTGGGACTCAGATTAGCCGAGAAGATGGCCAAGATTATGAAAAGCATGATAGCCTGCATTGGGTTGAATAGAATAATCAGTAAATTTTCTTGGAATATGACATAAGGATGCAGGTAAGACATGGAACTCACCAGAAGAGGAGTGTAATTGGACCGAGTCTGAATTATGTAGGATTTTCTGGTTGAACCCATAAAAGATTGTCAGGTATGAAGAGATGAAAAAGAGAAGAAAAAACATGAAAGTTTGAAACTTTGGCAAACCTTTGGTTCATGATCCCTGAGTCCCTGCAAGTCTTCAGGATTGAATCCAGCCTGCTAAGCGTTTTTTGTGCATTAGGATCATTTTTGTCAACCTACAATAGCCAAAGAAGCACGTTTGGTGTCATGAAACAAAACCAAAAAAAAAACTAGATGAAATGGCACACATATGAGATAAAACGAATGCAGAATGGGAGACGGATATGATGCATCCAGTGACACTCTCATGGTTGGTGCGTAAGTTGGTATATTAAAAAGAACCACATACCTTGGCTTTCAACATACAAGAAAAATCATAAAAAGCACCATAGACATCAGCCATTGTGTTTGTTCGGTCAATGACTTTTGCAGTGAGACCTGTAAACATGATCAAGATAAACTGAACATCAACACAAGATAATAAGCCTTATAACTGTATATTATATATTCCCTTGACCAAAACTTAAGATGTAAAATTGAATGATCAAAAGTTGACTTAAAATGAGCAAAGCACCAAGGTCAGGTTTAATATGATACTAGTTATGTAACCAAGTTCAAAAAAATCTTTCAAACCCCTGTTAAGTGTCTGTGCATCAAGTTTAATCTCTAAAGAAAAGAATTTGAAAGATTAATATCTTACCACGCCTCATTTTCACAACACCTCTGAAGACTTCAATGTTGTTGTAGCATAAGGCTAGTGTTCCAATAGCCATGACCTAGTAAAAGCAAGACACAAGAAATCAGAGACAAGCCTGAACATGCAACTCAATGATAAGAGTGAAGATAACTGATAGAATACTCTGTCCAACCTGAGGGATAGCACAAAACCGAAATATTGCAGGATCACGTAAAGCAGACATGTACTTCAGGCAATCATCCACATGTAGTAAAGCATTAGTGACCATGTCATTCAAGCACTGCACTGCCTTGACTGAGTTTTCCTCATATTTCAAGTCCTACAGTAGAAAATATATTCCTCATATTTCATACACATTGAAAAGTTCGCAATTTTAAATGGAAGTTATGACAGAAATTGAGCTAGAAGATGCAACAGAGGCATACCTCAAGTTTGTTGACATATTGACTCCAAATCTGACGAGGCCAAAACATGCGCGACTTTGGGATCTCATTAATATCCTCTAAATAATCTCGGATAATATTTGTTTTCTGTCATTTTGATAGATCCAAAACACATATTTTTGAATCAAATCTTTAAACAAATGTCAAAATCCAGGCATGAAAATTGTCGGTCATTTATATGTCTGATCTATACCTGAAGAAATAAACCCATTGAATTGGAGAGAGACTCTGGAGCCAAATCTTCTGACCCATAGGCATGGAAAAGTTTGGACAGACCTAATCCGACAAGTCCTGCTACGTAATGACAATATTCATCATAGTCATCAACTGTTTCTACCTGCAATAAAAAACAAGTTCCTGGCATCACATATAAGATAATATGAATAAACTTAAAAGATGTATTCTTTCATAACATATTGTGCAAATTTAGTGGCTAAGCTTGAGAGATCAAGTTCTTGTATATGGTAAGAGACAATTTAGATGAGATCAACCAGCGTTTGATACTTCATAAACAATTCATTTGCAAATAGACAAAAATCTAAAGCTCAAAAATCTTTTACTCATTCATACATCGAGGTAATAGGTCAGTTCCCAGTAACTCATGACAGATATAGCAAATAATAAGAAATTATCCATAAGCCTTCTGTAAAATTTATACCAGCTTTCAGATATTTCTTGTTTAAGGAAAACCCTGAATTTAGTTGACTAAAATAGAACCTTGTCTTTTCCTTCCCACCCATCAAAGGAAAATCAGTGTTCATCAAGAATATGGCAGGTAAAATAAATAATACATGCATGACAAACCTCCTTGCAAATAAATTTTGCCATCCCTGCACCCATTCTCTTTGTGATGTCCTCAATTGCCTCCTGATAACTGCAGAATCAATTGAGAACTATTGATTATTTGTCAAAATCCACAAGCAAAAACAACTTGAACCGTGCATTAAGATAGCCTAAATAGGAGATAAAGACATAAATTATAAACACATAATAAAAAAAAAAAAAATACACTAGCATCACATTGAAAGATTGGCAAAAACAAGGAAGATTAAGAAAAACCTAAACTAACCCTTTTTCAAGTTCCAGAAAAGCAGCAGATACATGGTGAAACTGGTCCATGAGAACTTTGTAGTCCTTTGTACCACCTGAAAAGAGAGAAAGCTATATAAGCAAACCAATATTCTAATTTGACCGATAAAAGTTCCCAGCAATAAAATGAGTTTAATTTCAGTGATATATCGATATTCAACAAAATTTAAAGACAACAACAATCTCAGCCAAGGGGGCAAAATTTCAAGATGCTTACATGAAAAGTGCCAGTCACAATTATATATGTGACGATAAAAGTCTATAAGGATAGGAACTTTGACATTTGTTGCTATGCTAGTATCATCCTCTGCAAGAAAAACCATAAGTACAGATCAAACACATGAATATATTGATACAAAGAGATGGTTCAAAACTTGTTTTCTTATTTAACAACTAGAAAAGGAAATAAACTGGTTCTTGATTCAAATGCAAAACATTACTATCATTCACAGGCAATCTAGCACATGTAGAAATCATTCTCACTAATTTGGAATCAGTGAAAACAATATGTATGGCGGGAAATGAGTCAATGACATTAAACAATGGAAAAGAAAAGAAAAGAAAAGAAAGATTGAAGATATTAAGAACAAACCAACGGTATCAAGGGCTCGAAGAACCAAATAAAATACGCAGACCTGCAAAACCACAAAATGGTACAGTTGAGATTTGAATAGGATTGAAAAATTGTTAGTCTAACCTTAAGAAATATTGCGAAAAAAAAAAACCCATATCGTCAAAATTGACAAGAAATTTATCAGACTCACGTGTCATACAAAATTCAACGAATTAACCATTGAAAACAAGAGTTAATTGTTGATTATTTACCGCGTTTCTAAGCTTGGCGTCAAGCTGTTGAATAACAAGAGCGAAACTACGAGAAACTCTGTGAAGCATGGAGTAACAGAAAGCCCAGTGAGGCTCTGATGGGATCTGTTTCTCGGCATGCCTCGCAGCCATTTTCAGCTTCAACAATGGATAAAAATCATCTGGGTGTTTCACAAGCGCTCCCAAACTCCCCATTTTTTTCCAAAATATCTTCAAATCAGTTCCAAAACAAAATATAAAATCTGAGATAGGAACACAAGCAGTTTTAAAGAGCTAGAGAGGCTGTGGTGGGATATTTTGCAGGCTTTTGTTTTTGCATTTATTTGAAGCTGAGTTTGTGAAGATGACCTTTGAATTATGGGTGTTATAAAATCCTTGAATGGCCGAATTTGTTTCGTGGAAAGTTATAGCTGTGTCGAAATATTTGACATCCCATGATTTGGACTTTCAGTCGGAAATTTTGCGGCAAAGATTTAAAAAAAAAAAAAAAACAATTGTAGTCAATCGCTGACACAAACGATGTTCATATTAATTTTAAAAATTTTTTTAAAAAAAATTATCCCTGTAAATTAAAAAATTGGGAATCGGCCCAAGTTGGCACACACCTAATAAATATCTGTACGGCTCATCTAGCCCCTTACCCTTTCATTTAAATTATAAATATTTTTATTAAAATATTAATAATATTTTAACAAAAAATAATATATTTTATTAAAATATCAAAAATATTTTTATTTATAATTAAAATTTAAAATAAATAATATAAAAACGTAATACAAAAGATTTGTTCGAGTTGAATCTGTCAATGACCTAAATTTTTTAATTCAAAGTTAGTTGTTAATCAAACCAAACCATTGAATTTAGTTGCCAATAAAACTCATGGACAAAGCTCGCTCCAAATAATAAAAAGGATAAAGTGGAAAAATCATTATTTCTTTTAGATAATAATATTTTTTATATTTTAATTTTAATATTAAATTTTAAGTTATGAAAGATATAGGTTGAGTTTACATGGTCGATAAATATAAAATTATTATTTTATTATTTTATTAAAAAAACATTTTTAATAATTATTTTTAATTATATTTAAATTAATTTTATCATTTATCTAAATTAATTTATTATTGATAAAAGATTATGCTTGGCTTTGGTCCTTGTGGTGTGAGTGGCCATCATCATGAATCGTGATCAGTTGGCGGTTGGGAGATACATGATCTGTTCGCAGTTGGGAGATGGCACGGTTAAAGATTTACAAGAAAAGGAAAACGGTATGGAATAATTATTTGTATTTCTTTTTAATTTAGATTATGACGAATAATCATAATATTAAAATTTTAAATAATTTATTATCAACATTATTAATAAATTTATTTAAATAAATATTCATTAATTAACTATCATGTGTATAATAATTAGTTACTTTTTTAATAATATGAGTTGAATGAGAAGATAAAACATCGGAACATACCGAGGTAAACAATCATTTATTTTTAGAATATATGGACACCGTTTAGGTCATTAACCAATGAATATACAAAATCAAAATTAATAATAAAAAAAATACTATTAATATATTTTCTGTCGAAGATTGAATTGGTCCCTTATCCATATGTTTCAAAAATATTTTATTAAATCAACAATATAATTTATTCACAACTAAAATAATAAAGAGTAATTGAATTTTATCTTTTTAATTTCTATCTAAATAAATTTTTATATTTTATTGCATTCAAATAAATTATTAATTTTTTAATTTATACATGAATAAAGTATTAAATTTTAATTTGTATAGAAATAAACTTTTAATTTTTAATTAAATAAATTCCTTATATTAATCAATTTTTCTTTAAGAAAATTACTTTACTTTAATACAATAAATATATATTTAAAAAAAAATAAAATAGTCCCAGAGTGTTTTTTTTTAAATTAGTTTTTAAATTATTATTTTCCTGCATTTTGATAAGTACCACTTTGACATGAACAATTTTTTTTTTTCTGCTTTTCTACTGTCGAAAACTTCGACTGATTGTAATTTATACCAAACTTTTGTTTGCTTCTTTTGTTTTAAGCGACATATAACAAATCATTTAATCGCTATCCCCTCCTTTAAGACTAAGTGATCATGAAAACAACAATAGTTATTGTCTTTTTGATTCTAGTCAATAGTGCTAATCTGCGTAAAATTTCAGTCATTGATTTCTTCTTCTTTTTTTTTAATTTTGTTAATGAAGTTTTCAGAAAATTAAATTTTATAAAATTATTATATTTTAAAGATAAAATATTATCCTTTGAATTAATATTCAAAACTTATTAAAGAGACGACTTTGCTAACTCGGTTATAGTTGCATGTGAATGTGATGAAATACTTTGACAAATACAAGTAGCGCGTGGATTTTTTTTCCACCAAGCATTTATTTTTTCATAATCTTAAGCTTTTGAGGGTATTGACCTTGGTTTATTAAGAACAGAGTAAAAGTATATTTTGTGATTCATCCTGAAACGCATTGAACAGTCGTTTGAATCGTTATCTAAAAATGTTTAAATAATTTATATTAATTAATGATTAATTTGAATGGACAGTAATATTGATCTTGATGAAATGAGATATTGAAAAAAATAAAATGATAATTAAAAATATATATTTTTTATAATAGAATATTTAAAAAAATAAAAAACGAAGGACATAAATAGTCGATTTTAAATTAATTAAAAATTTTTAATTTCTTATTTTAAGATTCAACCTATTATTAATGTTATTTCTTTAAAATTAGATTGTGGCATTTCCCATTTCATTTCAAGAAAAAATCAATAGTTCTAAGCTGCATAAATTTTCGGTCATTGACTTTTTTTTGGGGCTGTTAATGAGTTTTCCGTACGAGAAAGAGAAAAATATAAATGTTGATATTTAAATTTCATATATTTTTTTTATATTTTAATGATAAAATTATTATCGTTTGCACTAAGATTTAAAATTATCAAAGAAACGACTTTCTTCACTTGACTGCTGCTGAGTGTGAATGTGATCCCTCCCTTTTGACAAAATCAAACGGTGCATGGACTTTGTTCAAAACACCGATGAAGTTTACCACCTACCATTTTTTTGATTTATATATATATATTTCCATAATTTTAAGCTTTGAGGGCATTGATCTCGTGGTTTATTAAGAACGGAATAAAAGTATGTTTTGTGATTTAATGTGAAACACATTGTACAATAGTTTGAATTAGTATCTAAAAATAATTAAATAAGTTATGTTGACCAAATACCCGATTTGATTCCACCCCAAAAAAAAAAAATACTCGGTTTGAAATTAATTAAAATTTATTACTTTTTGATTTTAAGATTCAACCTACTATTATTATTATTATTGTTATTATTATTTCTTTAAAATTAGTTTGTGGCATTTTCGATTTATTCTTTCAAGAAAAAATTAATAATAAAAGTTAGTAATAATTAGAGATCTTTTAGTTTGGATTTCCTAACATAAACTTTAGAGGCTATATGGTTTTGGCAGAATGCTAGTGGCAATTCTAATCCGTGTATATATCTAGTTACCATTAATCTCTGTAACATATTTATTTCTTTTTAGAATACGATTAAATATTTTTTTAATTTTTTTATTATAAATGTCATTTTAATGATTTTTGAGATACACTTTAAATATTTTAATGCATTCAAAATTTTACTTCATTTTTTAAATTAAATTTAAATTAACAATTTTTTATCAACCATACTAATTTTAGTGATTTATTTAAGAAAAATTATTTAATAAACATAATTTTTTTAACTCTACAAACAAATTAATAGAATGACTATATATTTTAAAAAATAGAAAAAAATAATTAAAGAATAAAGTAAATTATGTGATAATTTTTTAATTGCGTTTGTGAAAATAAATCTTCATTATTAGTGGAATTAAAACCCATTATTTAAATGATGATTAACAAATATATTTTTGCTGAAATTTTTATACTTTATGTGAGGTGTTAAGATTAGAGGTGTAATCAAACCGAGTCAAGACAATTTAGTATCAGGTATGAGCTTGGTTCAATTCAATCTTGATTGAGTTTGGTTTTTTAAACTTGAACTTGACACGGTATAATATTTGATCGGCTAAAATTTGACTCCATAGACTCAACTTGTCAAATTTTAATCATATATTATAAAGATAAAATGATAAATTAATAAAAGTATTAATAAAAATAGTTAAAAGTCTCGTTTGAATTCATGAGTCACTTAAGTTGAATATTAAAACGCTTGAACTTTGCTCAGCCCCTTATTCGAGTAGCTTGAGAGTCAAACTCGAGTAATTATCGAGTTAAACTCAAGTAACTCACAAATAATTTGATTTGTATACACCCTTAATTAAGATGATGATACATATTTTACTTAAAATATTAAAAAATAAAAATAATAAAATGATATATTTATCATTATTTTAGCTCAATTAATTAAAATATAAAATTTTTATTAATGTCTTGAATAGTAATTCATATTTAAATATACAATTTTTTTCGGGCTTTATTTTTTCTATCCCGGGCCCGGCCCTTAAATAGGCGTCTTGTATAACCTATAAGGCTTTGCTTGATATTCAAATGGACGTTTGAAGTTTGAAGCATCCCAAGCCAAGCCAACTATCAAACTCCGCTGTTCTGGCGGGCAAGTTGTTCTTTATTATATTGCAAACTGGCGTGTCCTAGTTAGCTGCCACTGAAATATCAGATGAACTTGTCCTTTTTCCTTACAACTTACAACATAGTATTTGTAGCAAGGATCAGTTATTTTTTCAACCACAATTTCTCAGTTCTAAAGCAATTTTTGAAGAAATTAAATAATTACCAATTTCCGTCTGAATTTCATGGAATAACACCAGATGCTCAGATTCTTGCAAAGGTGGGATCTTTTTGGAGCCTCATGCAATGAAAGAAATAGAGGATTTTTTATTAGCTTATTATTTTCAGACACGAGGCTACCTGTACCAAGGCGCAGGCTTCCAACCGTTCTTTGTCCGAAATCCAAGCTGCTAAACTACCCTTTGTCCATTTTTTTTCTCTGCTGCAAATCTTTTAGCTGTCTTTGAACAATGGAAGCCAGAACTCTCTTTTACCCTTCTCTGCAAAACCCTGATCTTAAGCCATTCTCTTCCTGTTTCTCAACGTTCTTCAACAAACCACCATCACCATCTCTCTCTTTACCTCGCTTTCATGGTTCTTTTTTCCCTTCTAAAGCCCATCTTAAATTTTTCATTAGAAACTGCATTGCTCCTAGCATAGAACCATCCGATTTCAACACAGAAATTACTAAACGAAATGATGGTTTTGAAAATATTTTCCCTTCGAGTTCAATGTCCAACCAAGAAGATGGAAAAGAAGAGAGAAGATTGGAAAACCAGAGTTTGTGGAGCCAAATGAAGGAAATAATAATGTTCACTGGACCCGCAACTGGGCTTTGGATTTCTGGGCCATTGATGAGTCTCATTGATACTGCGGTCATTGGTCAGGGAAGCTCAATTGAGCTTGCCGCTTTAGGTACATTTTCGTAAAATTCATCCTTTTTACTATGGCTCAGGGATTAAGTAGAAAAACACAAGTCTTTGAATAGAGTTTTCCTGGAAAATGACAGCGTGTAATGGTGTTCTTTTTCTGTTACTGCGTAATGGATTGGTTTCCTTGTCTTTGGAAATGACCAGGCCCTGGAACGGTTCTTTGTGATTACATGAGTAATGTATTTATGTTCCTTTCTATTGCTACATCGAATATGGTCGCCACTTCCCTTGCCAGAGCGTCAGTTTCTTCAACTGTTAAATACTTGTATTATAGGGTTGTTCTTGTATATTTAAAGAATCAAAATTTTTATTTTTAAATTTCTTAGCTTTTCTTCTTTACCATCAAAAGAAAAACTTGGGAAAATCTTTTGCAGCCCTATAATGCGTTTTTAGGATAGGCAATCTTAATTGGGCCTACTAGCAATTATCTATGCTGATTATGTCATAATGCAATTCATTAGCTTATGGTTTTCATATATCCTATGCAATTTGTTTTTGTTTTGAACTAGACAGCGTGGTGCAGGTTAAAAATGACGTGCAGCATCAAATATCTGTCTTACTTTTTGTTGGTCTGACTGGTGGCTTCTTCATGCTTTTCTTTACAAAGTTTTTTGGTTCATGGGCTCTAACAGGTAATTCACTGAGTTTATGGTTATTTTGTTGATCCCAAGTGACTGCTTAATTTTTCGTTCTTTATTTTTTTTTTTCAGCTTTTACAGGGTCGAATAATGCACATATTGTACCAGCAGCAAACACATATGTTCAGGTTCATTTTGATAAGTTCTAATTTTGTTTTATAAAGCATTCAATGATGTCTAACTTGGATTTTTTTTCCCTTTTGTTGGGTTAACTGTATTCCGTTAGTACATTCAAAAACAAAAAGATTGACGATGTATGTTCTAGAGGATTTTTATTCTTGCATTGCTCTTTGTTTCTTGCTGTTAATGCTGCTTATCCTATGAACAGTCAATCATATCCTCTGCCTATTTTATTCTGTTAATTTTTAATTGAACAGAATCTTTTCGGTTGATAGATTCGAGGCTTGGCATGGCCTGCAGTTCTTGTTGGATGGGTTGCTCAGAGTGCAAGGTAGATATAAACACCATTTCTGTAGTCTCTTGTTTTCTAAACCATTTTGACGTGCTAATTTGCATCTCAATTGCTGTTAGGTGTGACATGGGGCAGTCCACGCATCTTTACTCATGTTAGGATTTTGTCAAAATGTATTTTGTATACTGATTTGAGGGAACCTTGGTGCAACGGTAAATGTTATTCTTTTGTGACCTGGAAGTCACAGGTTTAAGCGGAAACAACCTCTATCTTAATATAAAGGGAAGGTTGTGTGTATATGACTTTACAATGTGAGAACCTTGTGCACCGGGTTGCCCTTTTTTATTTTGTATTCTGATTTCTCATTTTTCTTCCCACAGTCTTGGCATGAAAGATTCTTGGGGACCTTTGAAGGCTTTGGCAGTTGCTAGTGCTATAAATGGAGTTGGGGATATAGTACTGTGCAGCTTATTAGGCTATGGAATAGCTGGTGCTGCTTGGGCGACGATGGTGTCACAAGTATCTCAATGAACATTTTGATGTTTATCATTCATAGTTTAATCATCTTTGTTTTAACCTGCACAAATTTTTGTATTTATCTTTATCTTACTGTTTTGAAACTTGAATTTTGGTGCATCCTAAGTGGCCAACTTCTTCCCAGGTTGTTTCTGCTTACATGATGATCAATTCTTTAAACAAGAAATTATATAATGCATTTGCCATTTCCATTCCATCACCCAATGACCTTCAAACAATTTTTGGGCTTGCAGCCCCGGTGTTTGTAATGATGATGGCAAAGGTTTGCTGCATTTTACTTTATTCTAAAGCTTTATAGACTTAATTTTGATTTTTTTCCCTTTTCATCTCTGGCCTTTTTTTTTGTTTTAGGTAGCTTTCTATGTTCTCATTATCTATTTTGCTACAAATATGGGAACACACACCATAGCTGCTCATCAGGTTAGTCAACTCTATCTAGCAGTTTAATTGCTTTCGCTCTCTCATTTTAAAACTGAACGCTGAGTCTGTTCACTGTAGGTCATGATTCAAATGTACCTCATGTGCACTGTATGGGGTGAGCCTCTCTCCCAAACTGCACAGTCATTTATGCCAGAATTGCTATATGGAATCAACAAAAATTTACCAAAGGTACTCATGCCAGTTTTCATTAGTGCTGAAGTCATGATATTATCAATGTTGATTATAATAGCTCATTGCCGCATTTTATCCATGTCTGAAGATTTTCATTCAACAATTTTTACATACATGGAATTCCAAACCGTTCTCTATAAGTATTGATAAATGCATGGAATGTATCTTCTGGTACTAGATAAATTTTTGTTTGCTCAATGTTTACTGAGTTTATGATATCCAAAAGGCTCGAATGCTGCTAAAGTCACTTGTCACCATTGGAGCTAGCCTAGGATTGCTATTGGGTATAGTTGGAACAACGATTCCTTGGTTGTTTCCCAATATCTTCACATCTGACCAGAAGGTCATACAGGAGGTTTGTTCTTGCATTTTCCTTTTTATGACCTTTCTTTGTGTTCATTTTATACTGGTTGTCACCATGCATGAGTAATCCTAAGCATCGGAGAAAGGAAACATCCCGAGAAATATTGTCGGTCTCTAATGTAAACTAACAATTCTGAGTTTTAGCTGAAGAATGGATGCTTTTAATCGCAGATGTACAAAGTGCTGGCACCATACTTTATTGCACTAGCTGTGACACCAACCACTCTCAGCCGTGAGGGAACATTGTTGGTATGTTTTATGTCACAATTATGTCCCGGCTTGAAGTTGTCAGCCTGTAGTTCATAGTATAATGTTAATGCAGAAACTCGTATTCTAGCTCCTATTATACCATCAGAGGACTTCTGTTCCTTTGCAGGCAGGGCGAGATCTTAAATTTGTTGGCTTATCAATGAGTGGATGCTTCTTTTTGGGTGCCATTGTTTTACCGGTGAGGATCAGTTTCGGAATTCTTTTGTTTTCTTTCCTAAACTGTTTCAAATTTCTCACCATAACGCTTCATTGTTTCTCTTGGCACCAGCTGGTGAGCAGCGGGGGATATGACTTGCAAGGTTGCTGGTATGCACTCCTAGGATTTCAATGGGTAAGACCATAACACCAATATCCTCAGTATTATAGGTAGGGGTGTAAAACGGATCGCACGGTGCGGACCGATGCAGATTAATATGGACACGGATTTAAGCGGGTTGAGCCCGTTTAGGCCCGCATTTAAACGGATTAAATTTGTGGAGACCGATCCGATTCTAATGCGGGCCGGATTGGCCCGCGGGCTAACTTAACTTTTTTTTTTGGAAATAAAGAATTGGATTTTAAAAAATAATGAATTGAGCCTAAATACTTAATTAAGTCTAATTTTAATTTGTCTAATTTTAATTTGTTAAATGATTATTGAGTTTTGGGAATTAACCAAAATTGTTATAAAATCAAATCACATAGATTTGAGATTAAAATACAAAGTTTAATTTGCAATTTTTTTAACAAGAGGAATATTAGTTCATTCATGATCAAATATAACAAGTTCAAAACAAAAACCAAAATGATTTGGAGTTCTCCACTTAATTTCAAATTGTAAGTTAATCACATAAAACAATATATTATGTACAAAAGCAAATTATGGGTTTGTAATATTTATATTTATATATATATATATATATATATATATATATATATATATATATATATATATATATATATATATATATATATCAGCATAAGCAATATATTATATCATAAACAAGCAAGTCATAAAATTGTGAAAATAGTTCTACAAATATTATTATATTAATCTCAATAAAAATAAAATCCACAAACATAATATCCATTAAACAAACACGCATTACAAATACAAATTACACATGACATAATATTATGGTCTAAATAATTAAATAAAGAATAGTAAATAAGTTTAAAAGTCATAAAATCTATAAGCATCAATTAAACTCCACATCAAACAACATTAAACTTGTGAGTTAATCTCATTATTCAAATGATTTGAATCATTTGATTCTTCCACCAATTTATCTTTGTTTTCCTCATCATCTTTCCAACCTATAAAATAAAATTTTCAATTATTAAATAAAAATACAATAACATTATTTTGGTAAATTTTCAATTTTTTACTTTTGTAGTTTTGTTTGTTTAAACTTTAAAAATTAGAATAGGTAGAATGAGAATGATTTAGGACTTAGGTTTGATTGGTGTGTTGGTAAAATAGTCCGCGGGTCGGTCCGTACCCGTACGGGTTGGCCCGTATAAATTATTTACCCGACGGGCTTGACCCGTATAAGCCCGTTTTTAAACGGATCACATATTAATAGACCGAATCGTTAAAAGCCCGCGATTTTTACGGACCAACCCGCGGGCTTGAGCCCGTTTTACACCCCTAATTATAGGTGTAATCGAGTTGAGTTGAAACGATATAATATTTTTCTTGAATTCAGCTCGACTCGAAAATTTGAGGTTCGAAATTCAGCTCGAACTTAGTTTTTAGAATTTAAACTCAACTCAATTCGAATAGTTCGAATTCAATTCAGTAAACTTGATTTATCACTTTCCAATCTTATACTATGATAGTAAAATAATAAATTAATCATAAAATATAAATATATATTAAAAAAATTTAATTCGACTCGTGAGTCATTCGAACTGAATATTAAGATATTCAAATTTAATTTGACTTTTTACTTGAGCAGTTTGAGTTTGAACTTGAGTTCTACTCGAAAATAAATTAATCAAATTTAAATAATTATTAAATTAAATTTGAATAATTTACAAAATAACTAGTCTCATTTACGCAGTTACTCGGTACTCAATAATGCATATGATACCTAGCTACTTAATGCATTCTTTCTTTTTTCTCCAGGCTCGATTTTTCCTTTCTCTGCAACGCCTTCTTTCACCGCACGGCATACTTCACTCAGAAGATTTGACCTAATACAAGCAGCAGAAGCTAAAAGCTGCTTAGTGTATCAGGACTAGGTTTCGTATACGTGCGTTGTAGGTGAATAATTTAATATATAAATTTCAGAAATAAAAATTTAATACATAATTTTCATTCTTGATTTTTCTTAATTTATATGTGAAAATTCTTTTTTGGACATAAGCATTCATTGTTATATTTTCATTTGGTTTAAGTGAAATATTAGTTCTATTTGAATTTATATTTAAATTTAAAATCTCATAAAATAAAAAAGTTGATTTATTCAAATTATTATACATAAATTAAAATCTTTATTTAGATTAAAATATAAAAATTAATTTCATAATTGACAAAATTTCATTCACGAAATTAGATTCTCCATTTTATCTTTTTAAAATAATTCTGAGGTTGATCGCCGGCGGCGGTATTGCCTGTGACCGGAAATCGGTATTGCTCAATTTACTATTTTAGAGGGGTTTAGGGTAAATGATTATAATAGGGGTAAATGAGTACTCCACAAGAATACGAAATCAGCAATCAGGACTCTACAGTCGACTCCCCATGTTTTCTTGGTCCACCGCTCACCTGAAGTTAGACATATTACTGCGAAGTTGCCGATTCAAGTAATATCCCATTCAAGATTACATGGGGAAGGAGAATGCCAACATCTATATTAGAAGATTCCAGGAATATATGAAGGGTTATGATTTGGATTTTAAGAGCATCATACCCTAAAAACTTCATCGCGTTTTGTAATTTCAATATTTTTACATAATGGGCTTTGCATTAGTTAAATTTAGTTAAATTTACGAATTGGTTTAGCTCTAAATCTTAGTTTCGAAGATTACAATTCTAACGTTATCCGCATTTGTACGTTTACAATTGAGGGACATAATGAGATGTCCTGACAACAATTGCTACAAATAAAGACATGCACAGCTTCCTAAAACGATCCATTCAAAGAAGAGATTTAACCTTCAAGTGTTCGTGTAAGTTGGCATTTCCTCATTTGGTGAAAAGGGCTTTCAGAGACTTTTGTTTTTACATGCTGCAATAGAAAGTATAAACAGCAATTTTATCATACAAACGTGATTGAATGCTGCTCGAAAAACCCTGTCAAACGGAAAATCCTACAACTTATGCAGCCTTTAGTTGCTTGGCGAAAGGGTACATGCATTAGGCTTTTACCATAGCTTTCCATGCTTCTTTCGATGAGAGCTAAACCGGGAAAAGACAGTGGTTACAATGAAAGCAAATGAAACCAAAAATAGGACAGAAAGTGGACTGAACAATCCGAATTGAAAACAACTCTGCCATTGAAGTACAAAGGTCGGCAGACAGACAATCCATCGAAATAAATACTAGAAAAGACATTGCACAGACAAACCACCCAACCATGCCACAACAAACCATCTACAGGGTGGATCCCACCACCTGCCCTTTGATTTTTCATCAGACCCAGGTGCTGAGGTCCACCGCTGTTCGATTTCCTCCCACGTCGTGATCAAAAGCCCCCAGGACTGAAAACTTAAGAAGAGAACCAAATTGAACCCAAACAGAACTGAACAGGAGAAAAAAAGCAAAACCACGCTACTACTTGTCCCCTATGAATCCCAGTCATGTCATCAGCTACTTAGATTTGGTTTAGTACAACGTGCATCTCCCAACTAATGTTTCTTTCACCATTTCCTTCGAACCATCACGAGGTGGGTTGAAGATCAGTGGCTGAAAGTCCTCGGAAGGAAATTCCATCCTCTCAAAGTGCGTCACCAGTTGTTCCATGCCCTGTTAAATGTTCAATCACCAACATATAAGGTGTAATTACATTGTAATTACTAATTAGGTTTGCAAATATATATACCTGGAGTTTAGCACAAAATATTTCACAAATCTTCTTTGACTGGAAACAATCCCAGTGTTTATCGTGCCATACAGCAAAAAACTTCCTGGCAGCTTCTGGGTTTGTAAAGTTGACAAATGCATAACCCTTGTTAGACTTGGTACTGCAACCACGGCCAACATGGGAATATCACCCTCATGAAAACTTGAAAGAGACAGCGTAGAAATATAATGCAAAAAGAAAATAGAACAAAGTAAGGTTATTGAATAGGATGATTTTGAGGGATGTGAACGTACACAAAGTCTATCGGAAGGTACAAGAAATCAAACGCTGAAAATGAAGGTTCATCGGCACCAGCATTCTGGGACTCTGCCTCTCTATTCATAATCATGCAATGCTGGTCAAGAAACTCCTTCAACATCTCTCGTCTACAACAAAACCAAAATACTGAAATTCAGAGCAAGGAATACATGAACAGTAGATTCAAATGTTTTGAGCAAAGAAATAAAATAATAAATACAAGACAAAGAAATGAAAAAACCAAAATCCACGTGCCCCAACCCAATGGATTCATCCTAAGAGGATTAAAACAGCACAGACGGATACCAAACTCGATCAATAAATACCCAAGAATAAATTACAGGGAAAACGAAAAGACAACTGAAAATTTCATCAGCAATATCATTCAGTTTGATTAGCTCCCTTGGGAGTAATTAAAAAGAAAGGCTGAAATGTATCATACATAGCACATGAATGTGAAAAAACCAAAAGATCATACGTGTATCGATTGGGTATGTTTCTTATCATGACCGTCGTTTCCTTGCCATCATCTTTTAATGGAATCGGAGGGTGCTTCTCCCTGTTGTTATTACCACCGCGACCTTGAACCTTCTTCGGGTACTCAGACGAAGCTTGATCAGAATTTATAGCAAAATGGTTACTGTTCGCAGTACTAAAACTACTGTGCTTAGCCCTCCATACCTTCTTGCGAGTTTGAGTACTGTCAGCCTTTACAAACCCATCTTTCCCATATCTTTTAGTCCTCCCATAATGCTTATATTTATTCTGTCTCCGGGTACCTCCCACGAGTCCCGGCTCCTGCGCTTCCTCGAGCACCATCTTAGTCTTGAAAGGTTCCAGCAAGAAAGAGACTGGTTCAGTCACCGGCACAGACACAGAAGCAGCTGCAGCAAACTTCTCTGGGGTCAAGAAATGGCTTTGTACAGCATGTTGGTAAGGGTAGTAGGGGTATGAAGGAAGAGCGAACAGTGGAGCTGAGAAAGCATTGGGATGAAGACATGATAGCGTTGGAAAATGAAGAGAAGGTGGGTTTGTGGGTGGAACTGGAAATATGGGACAATCATGAGCTAAAACTGAAGCGTTTCTTCCAGGGAAAAACTCTGGGGCTTCTGGGTTTAAGCTCCAGCTTCTCATCTCCATTTTCTGGGTAAAACTCAGAGTAACTTCAGTCCTTATGATCTCCATGATCAACCCTAACAGTAGTACGGTGCTCAAACCAGGCCTTTGACACATAACCTTCTGACTATATTATACATAGTAAGTAAACTATTCTATTTCTTCTAACTATTTTTTTTAATTTATCCGGTATTTAATTAATATTTTCTGAAAGATTGCACTTTGAAAGGCAGCAAGCGCGTCAGAAAAGGCGCGTCAGCAGTCCATCTGTCGAGGAAAGATATAGGTGATGATTAAAATTATAGATGAGCCATTGAAAGCCTGGATTTGGTGGCCCAAAGAAAGATTGTAGTGTCTGAAATTCTGAAAGCTTAAGTAACCGGCTAACGTGAGCAACTGACGGCGAATGTTCCCTCCCTCATTTATTAGACAAGAAGCTCTTGCGCAGTCTGTCAGAGTTTAGTACCCTCTCTACCTTCATCCCCTGCTCCCAACCATAACCACTGGCCTTTCAAATCTTCATCCCATGGTTGGCAATCAAATCGGCCTAGCCTTCTCCAATTTTCACGTTGGGGTGGGAAATGAGGATATACTTGTCTTCGGCCCGCAAACCCAGTATCTTGGATTTGTTGCACGTTGTTATTTTGTTCTTCCTGCTTGGGAAGCCATGGAAGGAGTGGTATGAAGTTATGCATGATTTAAACAAGTACATCAATTCACAAAGTCAATCACTTTAGGGTTAAATTGAAAGATGGTAGGATTTATTTTGATAAAATTAATGTAAAATGATAATGAATTTAAATGCATTTGTAATTATAATAATAAAATAAGTGCAATGAAATATTAATCATTAAATACATTACTTAAAAGTTAAAATAATATATATAAATACGATATTGTGGAAATTCTCACTATTCTATACTAATTTTCTATACTAATCTTGCAGAAAGGTGTCTGTCTATATTTACTTTGGCAATAGAGGACCCAACATGACATGGATTGAAGGAGACTATCAAGATCATAAGGGACTGCCTGAGGAATATATGTATGACAGCCAACAAAAGGCCACTAGCCATTTCCCGATTAACACAATTTAATACCAGGTCACAAAATTCAAACTGTTTTCCCAGGTTTTGTTGCATGTGCTGCAAGAAAGGCCGCCATGCTATCGTTGGTCCCAGTACATAGAATACAATATTCTGAAGAACCTGCTATGATGCATTTGTAATATATTAATTGCTGTTTCAAAGGTTTAGGGCTGGTTTAACTTCCATTGAAGAATCAACGATATCATGCACATATGAATCCTGGACAAAAAATGCATAATTTTCCATCTTTTTCCCTCAAAATTTCCAATTAAATCTTATTTCAGTGTATAAATGACTGAGAATTATGCATTATTTGTTCAGGATTCAAAATCTTGTTCTAATACAAATACAAATGATTGAGAGTGAAATGTATCATAACTATGTAAATAGTTATTTTATCAGAATTTACAAAACCATAACATTGAAAAGTTCAAACCTATAATTGAATTTGATTATGACCTCAAGGCCTTACTCCATCATTGCTAGAAGTGGCAAGTTATTGGGCTCTAGCGATCCAACAGCAGTCCCCATTATCAAGCTTGGGAAAAGACTAGCCCGAGGGCTGTTTGTGAACCTAACACCGCGTTTGATGTGAGAAAAACTGAGAAATATGATAACTAAACTAAGAAATAGAGAGCTTTGCGAGACATTTGAAATATACTTTGCGAATTTAGGTCAAAATATAAAAAGTAAAACAAAAACAAAGAAGGAAATTTCTAACATTCAACTTCAACCTTGACCTCTCAACACACTTGCTTTTTTCTTTTACGTTCCTTGGTGCCTTTCGCTCTTTCTTCCTTTTTATTTTTTAAAATTTTTTAAATATTAATTTAAGCATTTAAATCCGAATTAAATTCTTAATTCTGAATTCTTTTTGATTTCATTATAGATACTAATTTAAGTTTTCGAAAGAGTATCAAATTTTTGCATTAAAACTATCAACAATCTATTTTATTTTAAAAGTAACAATGGCGTTTGAATAAAAAAAAAACTTATTTTAGTACTGATTTATATTTAACTATATGTTAATTGTTTTTTATGGATAATTAGGTGTAATCATTTGTGTTATTGAGGTTTTTGTTTAATGGTAGAAAGAAAATTATGGGGTTTTGAACTTTTAAATTTGAATCTTATTATATGTAAATTTGAATTTAATATAATTGTTTATTAATTTATTTAACTTGAGTAAAATTATTTTTATAATTATTAGTCTTTTATTTTAAATATCCTTAATTTTTGACCCTTTGGTAGCTACACATCCATCAATAACATAAAAAAAAAGTTGTAAGGTGTTACATTTCTAGCCAATTCAAACGACAAACCAAACTAATATCATAATTTATACACAGAAATTGATTGGGAAATGATAATTGAGGCCCGTGAGCTTTTACCATTTCGGATGGAAAATTTGGAAATATCATAGCTGTGGCTGCGGCACTCCACATGTCAAATGAGACTGGTCAGGTCAGCACGTGAGCCACTATTGTGAACAACTCAAAGCTGAGCTGACAGCTAATTGAGCTTCTGCTCCAAAGTCTCGTAGCATATTAGGTCATGTTTACCTATTTTTGTATCATATATTGATAATAATATCAATATTTTAAATGTAAAATTTATATTTTATTATACTAATATATCATTTTTATAAAATTTTAATTCATATTATTTTATATTATGTCTAAGGTACCAGTTTGAGACAACAGTGCATTTTGTTTGAGGGCTATGCAATAAGTTTTGAGATAATAAAATCCAAAAATAAAAATGTAAAATTACTTTTCTACTTCATATTTCATTTGCTTATCATTTTATTAAAAAGACTTTATATAATAATTGCTATATTTGTTTTTAAGAAGTGGATTCACAGTTCAATTATTTTCTTCCCTTTCATATTTTTCCAAGAAAAAATATTTTTAATAATTATTTTATAAAATTTTATTATTTATCTAAACTGACCCTAAAATTACATATCCACTCTCAAGTCCTAGGGCTCACAGAGCCACACAACCATTTCCAAATCATTCGCCCACCAGGCAGGCAGGCACCAGGACCACTCGGCAGGCCACAAGCTAGAGCCGAAAAGAGGTTGTACGTGCCAATCAGTAAAAAGATAACAGAGTAGGAAATGATAAGCTCCCGGCATCCCATTCCAATTCTTTGCTTGCACTCTTTCTCTGACGCAACATCTAGCATAAAAGATTTGCATACGAGAGGAGCGATTTGTTTTTCTGACAAATTTACTACTTTGCAATTGCAAATTGCAGCGGATTTTCAACGGAGTTGTTGGTTAGTTCAAACAAACCTATCTTCAATTTTTAGGCCACAGTTAATTTTGGACCCACAATTACGTCCACCTGTTTTCTTTTATACTTTTAGGGTTCTTTATGTGCATCATCATGTATAAATTTGGATAAATTCTGTAGAGTCTTGGATCTTTTGGTAATTTGAAATAAAAAATTATAAATATTAAGATTTAAATATTAAATTTTTTACGTACTTTTTTTATCCAAACTTTCGATATCTGATGATTACATTAAATTTCGATTAATCCGAAATCAAGTATCTATTGAATTTCATGAGAGAAATTGAGATTTTACTTAAAAAGATCGAGCGTTTTATTACTCCGACCAATAGATATTGTTGATAAATCATTTGCATACTTTTTATTAATGGGTTTAGTAGAAAAAAATGATCCTAAGACCTTAATAAGTGGAATGAGATTATAAGTTTAAATTTTATTTCTTGTAAATTATAAATTTAATTATATATTGATTTATTTTATTGATAAATATAATACTTAATTACGATTATAATATTTTTTTTAATATCATTTCTGAATAATTGTAATGTATTATCTTTAATAAAAAATATATAAATTATTTGAGTTAAACTTTAATTTCAATCTTTGTGTACTCATTTTCTTTCTCTTTCGTTTCTTAATCTTGATTTTAAGTATGTGTCATTCATTGTTGTCATCTTATCTTAAAGTTTCCCTTTCCCATAAATATTGCCTGAATTTTAATTTTGAAGCAATAATTATGAAACCATTGTCATTTCCTCTTGCAAACAAACAAAAACTTTAGCATTTGTAACATGAAGTCATTATTGAACGTTTTAATGATCTGTGTTCTATTATGAATTTGAAGGCATATATACATTATTAATTATTTTTTTAGAAATGGTTGGATTCAAGATTTGATTATTCCTTTTTATGTCTTTTTTTTTATGAAAAAAGTGAACAAACTAATTATTATATATAAAAATAAATACATCAATATATACAGAAACAAATTCTTAGTCTAATAATTGATTCTGAGTCACAAAATAATAAATTTTCACCAATCACTAAACAAACTTGTTCCATATGTTTAAAACAATTTTCTTAGCCAAATAATACACTTAGGCACTTTAAAACTATAATTTCATATTTTTTCAATATTGTTTTAAAATTTTTATCAGCTTGTGAAATCATTTGTCTCTTTTAGTTTAAACGGGATGATGATGTAATGCCAAAACATTTTTGTTAGCCATTTCAATTTTTTTTTCTATTTTTAACACTTAGGCACTTTAAAATAGTTGGATAGAATTTGAATTGGATTTAAGTAAATTATTAATCAATTAAAAGTTAATTCAAATTCGATTCCATTGGATTCTTTAAATTTAGTTTTTTTATTTAAATTTTTTTTTTACATATATTGAAATATTTAAGTTTAATTGGTTTTTAACTGATTCGATTTTTAAAATCAAATATATTTATTAAATTTAATATTTTTATCAAAACTTAATAAAAAATAAAGAACTCTCAAACTTCAGCGGAGAGTTAAACATTTGAAAATTATCTTAAAATTATAATTTCATATTTTGTAAATATTTTTAAATAATTTTGCGGTAATAACTTATGAAATCATTTATATCTTATTGATATTTTTTTTGTTATAAAAAAATTTAATAATTAAGAAAAAAATAAATTGTTTGGATTCACGTATTCACGTCGAAACCAAACAATACAAGACAACGGGAGAACTGAGAATCGATTCCACCCTTTGTTTTTATTTACTGAACATAATAATTCTAAGCTTTGAAGCCGCATTATTGGATGCATTAATATGATTATTCCGACACAATGCCTGCAAAAATGTAGACATTATTTTTTAGTATTACATTTTTATTAAAAATTATAATCATATTCAATATATTATATTTTTAAAATAATAAATAATCAAAATTTGATATAATAATTGTTACATTGTTCAAAACGGATTAGGTTCAATAATTGATTCTTCCATCTTCTTTGTACCTTTATGTGAATAAAAAATAATAATTATAAAAATTATTTTATTTAAAATAAAATTAACTAACAAATAACTAAAATTAATTAAATTAAACTCAATTTTGCATATAATAATCTTTGAACTTGACACTTTGAAATTTAAAAACTTCTTTTTTATTATTGAATCAAAATTTTATTGCACAAACAAATGTACTGCTTAAATTCAAATGAGACCATGATACGGTATGATGAAATTTTTCATTGTATTGTATTTACAATTTATTTACTTTTTATTTTAATATAATATTTTTAATAATCATTTTTTTATTAATCTCATCATTACTACAGTAAATAAATTTAAATATATCATCATTTAATACGAATCTTAATGTCATTATTGATTTCAATTTTATTAGAAAACCGATTTGACTCACCTATTATTAGTACCGGTGACCCCCCAAATGCACTGCACTGTTTTATATACGATAGAAAATTTTTATAAGGTAATTTACATATTCACCCTTACTATTGAATTATTTTTAATATTCTATTTGAAAACATCTAGCTTTAATAATTATTTTTTTAATCTCATAAAAGCTAATAGTACTGTTCATTCAAATTAGGCCTAATTTATTCAGTCAAATTAAATGCATATGCGAGAAAGGAGAGACTCTATATGTAATTAACTAATTATGGAGGATATTTTTTAAGAAAGACTGTTATTGGATAGAATCGGAAGCAAATATAAAATTTTAATAAAATACAATGAAAATGATATATTTGTCTTAAAAATCAGCTTTTAATCTCTGATCGTTTCAAATAAAAATAAATTAATAAAGGCAGCAAGAAGCAGCTTGCACAAGGTTTTTTACATTTGAAAATTTGCATTTTTTAAACTCTAAAAATATTTATAAACAATTATGGCCTCTAGTAAAAGAATTTCTTTAATTCAATTATGGCCTCTAGCATTATTGTCTCCACTATTATTAACAGTAAAACACTTTAATAATAAAAAAATTATAACTCTCGATTCTTGACTGAAAATTTTCTTACTTAAAATGCACTGTCTGATCAGACTGTTGATCAGTTGATCATATAAAAGCAACCAGGAATGCTTCAGTTGATGAGCGATTATCTTGATTTTGTGGTGGACGTGGTTGCATTGGAACAATCGCTTCCACGTGCAAACATGTTCATATTAAATGCACTCTAGCAGGTATTGAGGTATGGTAGCTAACCTATCCATCAGCTTTGGTGCACCCTCACTCGACGGCCGGGGATTCACCAGCTTTGAATGTACCGACGAGTGGTCCCACTGGCACTGCTTCCTGGTTTCTGTTTACATGGAATGAAATTTATGCACCTCTCCGGGCTCGCATCGCCGATCTGATTCCAACCTGTAAAGCGTGACGGGTAAACACCGCCGTGATCCATCCCATGGGAGAATATCCCTCGTTCCCACCGTCATTAATTTTTTTCTTAAAAAATATATATAAATTCCATTAATTCTTTTTATATGTTTCTATTTATACATAATTAATATATAAATTTTATATATTAACGATAAATCATAATATGATATCTCATGAATTAATACATTTTGATATAAAACAAAATATTTTTAAATTTACTAATTAATAAAATATCACTTACTTACAATGAATTGATTTTTTTATAAGGAAAACAATATATTATTATAATTTTACACTAATAATGCACAAACTATAATTTTTTTCATAAGATGTACAAAAAAAATTGGATTTTAAATCTAATATTCTTAAATAGGATAATAAACGCTATGTCCAAATTTAATTGTCATACTCTTTATTCAGACTTGAAAAAAGGTCTCTTTAATTTTTCATTAATATATTTGACTAATGACGCAAAATATTATCTTAACAATAAATTATGTCATGCATTATTACTGTAAATTTTAAATTTCATTGTTAAAATTAAACAAAATGACACATTTTGTAATAGTTTTTTAATTTCATTTGCAAAATTAATAAATCGATGTATAAAATTAAACTTAATATCAAAATTAGTTTTTTATATGTTAACTTTGTATATTTTTTAATTTCGTTAGCAATATTGAGAGATTGTCTTATACTTAAATCTACTTTTAATATATTTTAAAAATATAAATTATCCTAATAATTTTGTTAATAAAATTTAAACATTACACTCACTACGTATGGAATAATTTCTCTTGTATTATTCATCTTTTAAAATCAAATATAAGTAAACATGTATGAAAATCCAACTAATTATCATATACTTTTAGCTTTATGTTAGTCACATTGTTTTTTAAAGTATGATTCATAGATGAATGTGAACAAAGTTTTTTTTTTTTTATGATAAAAAAGCATTTGTTATGAAAAGCCTTCTGTGATGAAAACGATGGGTACATGTTGCCAATTCCTTTTAATTGCTACAATGTTTGTTTACAATAAAAGCCACTATTGACATAACCTGCAAATTAATACAAGTTAATGATTTATTGTATTCGATTAACTCTTAAGATTCATTAAGTTTAAATAACCTTATGCATACTCAAGGTGGGTTTTTTTTTTTAAATTATTTAAACAAAAACTAAAAAACTTTGTGATTATCTAAAATGTATATAAAATAAAAAAGTGTAAAAATATAGATAAAATAGATTTCAAAATACAAAATTTCACTTCACCTAAATAAGCAGATTAGAATTCTAATCTCATCAATAAATTATTTTATGAAAAATCTTTTTTTAATTATTTTTTAATTGAACTGATGCAACTTGCCTTGTAATATTAATTCAATCAGAAAATTTAATAAATATTTGATAAATGAAAAATTCAATAGTAAACTTTCGTTATAAATTTTTTTAATGATCCCAATAATAAATTTTTTAAATTCACAAAGAAATATCATAAAATTTTACTTACTAGAAAAGATGAAAAGAGAAAATAATGAAAATTTTGTTAATTTATTAGTTAAAGTTCATCATAATTTTTTATTAATTATTAAATCAATTAAGTTTTTTGTTTTCATTTTAATCAATGATCATTTAGTAATACCGAATAATATTTGGTATCTTGATCGAAGTGGGATTCACTCAAGGGGAAAGATAAGATGCCTTTTTACTCAATAAAACATAAAAGGAAAAATTTTCAATTAAAAGGACAATCAATGAAGACATAGAAAAAGCCAAGTCTAAACCGGATATTTGCAAAATTAAGGAAATTAAGTTGAAAAATAGGAATTGTAATGGGGCCCATAGAAGTTACATAATCGTTAACTCGTGACGTGTCGCAATCCTATCAAATACAAACCAATAACACTTTCTCCCCACCACGCTCCTTCAGCGGTCCAGGTAGGCGCAGCCGTTGCTTTCACACCAAAAGGCCTTTTTTTTTAGCTGGCTTTTAGCCAAGCTTAGTGAGGCGAGCCGTTAATACTCCTAATCTGCTGGCTTTGTCCTCACTCGCAATTATTCCCGCTCATTTTAGCACTTATTTTTTTTGAACTCCCGTTCACACCTTCCACGTCAACACCAACCTCCACGTCACTCCATAGTAAAAAATAAAAATAAAAATTCAAATTTGTAAATTCAAACAAAAATTACAAAAGAAAAAAAAAATACACTCTTCCCTCACAAGGTCACAAGTCAATCCTTGGAATCCTTCAATTCAATTTCAAGTTTTCCACTCTACTTTTTAATTCTCTCTCTCTCTCTCTCTCTCTCTCTGCAACTCTTCTTTGTCTTAAAGAAGAAGAAATAATCTCCTTCTTTCTCTCTGTCTCTTTTCCTTTGCTTTCCATAGCTACTCTCTTTGCAAGCAATGGAAAGAGTTCAATAAAATAAGAAAAGAGAAAAAAGGGAAATGCTCTCCGCTTTTGTGTGTCAAGCCATGTGAGCTTATTGACGCATTCTCTGCTTCTTCTTCTTCTTGTTTTATTCTTCGTATTCTTAATTTCTTACTCATTTTCTTTACCGAGTCACTGACTCAGTGAGTCACACACACGCACACACAATCTAAAATGGCGTCTTCGTCTCGAGCAAGAAGCAGCTCACCGTTCTCGCATCGGAAACCTTCAAGTCCGTTCTCCTCCACTTCTTCGACTTCTTCGTTTATGAGCAACAAACTAATGCCTCGCTCGTGCTCGTCGTCGGCGTCTTCGTACTTCAACTCCGGAGGCGGATACGGTTCTCGATCCATGACGCCAAGTCGGTCCAGGTCCGAATCGATGTGCTACGGTTCACGAGGTTACAATGCTCGCACACCAGTGGCTTACGCTCCGGAGGAGATGATAGGCGAGCCGTTGGAAGCGCCGAGATCGGGGGATAGTATTTCAGTTACCATTCGGTTTCGGCCGTTGAAGTAAGTGTAGATCTGAGTGTAGCGGATTAGATCTAAGCAGAGGATTATTTCGATTTGATTGTTGTCGAAGTTCTATTTTCAGGTAATGCAATTCATTTGATTTATTTTCTCATTTTTATTTTGTCTGGTTATAGTGAAAGGGAATTCCAGAGAGGGGACGAGATCGCGTGGAGCGCGGACGGGGATAAGATTGTGAGAAATGAGTATAATCTAGCTACAGCTTACGCATTTGGTAATTGCCTAACTGGTTTTTTTTAGGATTGAAATTTATTGATGATTTTCCCTCTACTTTTTTTATTGTCAATTTCTGGAATTACTGAATCTATCTCTTTGATAATGATTCCAATTAAATGAAAATTTTATATAATTTTGTTGGGAGATTTGTTGGCGTTAGATACTCGAGAGTTATTGGACTTATTTTTGATAGACAGAGTATTCGGACCTCATTCATCTTCTCAAGAGGTTTATGAAGTAGCTGCTAAACCTGTAGTGAAGGCTGCAATGGAAGGTGTTAATGGTATGAAAATTAATTTACTGGAACTTATATTAATTGCTTTGAGTTGATTGCTAATTAAGTTTTAACTAAAAAAATCTAAGATTAATTGATTCAGTCATTTATTGTCATGTTGCTCAAATATGTTGGTTTTTTTCAATTCTGAAATTGTATTATGTGTTTAATTGAAGCTAATATTGGCTTGTTGGAATTATAGGAACTGTTTTTGCTTATGGTGTTACAAGTAGTGGGAAGACACACACTATGCATGTAAGTCTAGTTGCTTCATATCAAACTTCTTTTTTCAACTGTTTTGCTATTTTTTAATTGGATTATCACAGGAATTCTTAAAATCTACTTGTGTGTCAATTGATTATTTTGTCAAGTAGACCTTTTATTGATTGTAGTATCAATTTTGGTTGTATAACTATACATTTAGATTTTTAACCGTAGCAAATTTGCTAGTTTATGTTGCATTTGGTTGAATTTTCTTGATAGGGCAGTTAGGCAAGGGAACTCATGAAATAAATAAGTTTCCTGCGTAAACAATATAGATACTTCACATTGCACAAGGCATTGTATTTGAGTTTGTTAAAAATGTAAAATCATTGGAGTTCTTTTATCGCTTTGTGTTTTAGTTGATGGTTACTCTACATGAACTTTATAATTTGAGAACTTTAGCACCAATTCCCAAATCTTATAAAGTGATCTGTCTTGAAAGATAGTAATCACATATGTAGCATGGGCATGCAAGTGGTAATGACATCAAACCATGCATTCATTCTTAACTTCGAATTTCATACTCTATGAATCTCTTATATACCATGCAAAAGGCAAAAGAAAAAAGAATTTTGTATTTGTATTTCAGTTGAATGTTTTTTTACCAGTTAACTTCCATCTGGGGATGTTCTGTTGCATTAGAACTGTATATTCTTTTGAGCCCCTTTATTTGCAAAAATATATATTTTTTGGGTCATAGGGAGAAAGAGAGATTCGAACCTTAGACTTAATCCCTTCTATGGAGAGGTAACAACCATCAGGCCAATCTTTAGTTGTTATTGGCAAAAATATTTTAGTAATATGCTCGAGAAATTTTTATTTATATTAATCAACGCAATTAATATTAACAGGCTTGGTATGATACATCCTAAGAATTATCAGTAGTTTTCCATATGTTCTTTAATACGAGTCTTATGTGTGCTATCCTATCATATAACAATATAACTATTTTCATTATTTTCTTTTGTCTTGTGTCTTTGATAATGTGCACAGGGAGATCAAAATGCTCCTGGTATTATACCATTGGCAATAAAGGACGTGTTTAGCATTATTCAAGATGTAAGTGTTCTGACATCATTTCTTAGGCCTCACAACAGATTGTCAGATGAATGCATTTTTCCATTTTCATGAAGTGTTGTTTCTTTAAGCTACACCTGCACCTGTTTGACTTGAACTTGTTGGCTCCATTTTATGGGTTGAAGTATGTCAGTAAGGACATCATTCATTCATAGAAGTTACCTTGGCACTTGATTAACAAATGTTCTTTACTTGTTTTTAACTGTATGGTTTTATCATTTGTTTGTCTTTTATGTTTCAATTCAATCTTAGGTTTATTTGTGTTTCATCTTATAAAAGCAAAATTACATTTACCGGTTTCTAAGGCAAATATATACATTCCTTTTTTTCCCAATAGTTTTCATTTTATCCAACATTGGAATTTTAGTGACATTGATTATATGGATAATAGTACTTATACTATAAAAATGCTTGGTTGCTGCAGCATAGTTTACTTTCTTTCAATTATTTTCCCCATAGTATGTGTGGCTAAAATTGAATGACTAACTGTGCTTATAATTCAGACTCCAGGGCGAGAATTCTTACTTCGCGTGTCATATCTGGAAATCTACAATGAGGTGAGTCACCGAGTTTTACTTTTAAGTTTATGATTAAATTTATGACATGGCCCTTGAAGTTAGACCTTCTTTCATCAGGTTTCACATCAGTTACTGCTGTTTATTTTATGATGTTACTTCAGTAGTAGTTTTCATGAACCGCAAATTCTATAACCTACATGGTTCAATTTCTGGTCTTTAGCTCCTTTACTTTTAAATTATAATTTCTTTTAATATGATTCTGTGTCAGGTGATAAATGACTTACTTGATCCAACTGGTCAAAATTTGCGCGTTAGAGAAGATGCCCAGGTCTCTTGCTCAACTTATTTCAAATTCTTGCATTGTGTTTATTTTGGCATATGATCTAAATCTCATTCTCTCAAAAATTCATGAGCACAAAGACACACCATTCTTCACATCTAGTATCAATATAATGAAGCTTCTTTATAAGTGCTTTTCTTCTTTTTGATGGCTTTGGGTTGAGATTATTGGAAATGGTTCAATAAAGTTGCTGATGGAATGGCTTGCAATTAATGTACATCTTCGTACTTTTGCTTATGTTAGCATTATCTTTCCAGGGAACTTACGTTGAGGGTATAAAGGAAGAAGTGGTTTTGTCTCCTGGGCATGCTCTTTCTTTTATCGCTGCAGGGGAAGGTGCTTTCTGGGGTTCCTTTAGCTGTTTTTCTGGCTTTTTTTTTTTTTCCTTTGTATATGAAATGAATGATCTATTGGTCAGAGTTTTTCTACTAAGTTTCCATCTATGTCTTGGTGGGCAGAGCATCGTCATGTTGGTTCAAATAACTTCAATCTATTGAGTAGCCGAAGTCACACTATATTCACACTGGTAAACATTCTTGATGTAGGACCTTTCTCATATACCTGTTTAAACTTTGGGTAAATTTTAAAATTGATCTATTCTCTGTTTAATTTATCTTAGAGGTTTTCTGGATGTTTGGCTTTTTATTGTTTCTGAACCAGAAAGGATACTTATGTTGTACATGGCCTTTCTTTCCTAACTGCTGACAAATTTGCAGATGATTGAGAGTAGTGCTCACGGTGATGAATATGATGGAGTTGTCTTCTCTCAACTCGTATGATTTAATTCATCTGTTATTTTTCAAGAAAGAATATTCCTATCTATTAAATGGCTTGACTAGATACCTTCTTTGTTCCTTTATCCAGAATTTGATTGATTTAGCTGGATCTGAGAGTTCAAAAACTGAGACAACTGGGCTAAGGCGGAAGGAAGGATCTTACATAAACAAAAGTCTTCTGACTCTTGGAACTGTAGGTGCCTTGTATTAACATTTCTATTGATGAATGTTTATTATTTTCCCTGTTCCTGCACTCTTATTGTAAGGGCAAAACATACAAAGCCTTGAGTATGTCTCTTCAACTACTCTGCAGGATTATAGTTTCTGCTAAGTTGGTCAAGAAAAGGAATTGAATCTTGAAATTTTAATTTTCAACAATATTCTCAATTAATTACTAATGACGATCACAATTCTGGAGTGGATGATAAGTTTTTTGGTCAAATTATTCATTTCTGACTTGTTTTCAGTCGCTGTATCTATGGTTATTATTTTTAGTTTTGTAATTAGATTATTTGATTTTGATGTGAAGGTAATAGGAAAATTAAGTGAAGGAAAAGCATCCCATGTTCCATATCGAGACTCCAAGCTTACCCGCCTTTTGCAATCTTCACTAAGCGGGCATGGACATGTTTCTGTGAGTTGATTTGTATATCTTATTTGTAACTGGCCTTTATGTGCTACTTCTTATGGGTTCATTAGATTTTTACCTTCAACATAAAATTTTAATATTTCTCTAATTTTATTATGTAAATTTTGTCTGCAATTACGTATCCTTATCAATAATGTGACAAAACGTTATTCATCCATTTTGCTATTTTTACTTAAAATTGCAGCTTATTTGCACGGTTACACCTGCATCTAGTAACATGGAGGAAACTCATAATACCCTTAAGTTTGCAAGCAGGGCAAAGCGGGTGGAAATCTACGCCTCGCGTAATAAGGTCTCTATAGCCTCAGCGTTATTTCTATTGGCTAGTTATACAGAGATATATTTAGACTCAATCTTATGCCACTCATTTTATTCCAGATTATTGATGAAAAATCATTGATTAAGAAGTATCAAAAAGAAATTTCAGTCCTCAAACAAGAACTTGATCAGCTAAGGCAGGGAATGATTGTTGGTGTTAATCTTGGTGTTAATCATGAAGAACTTATGAGCTTAAGGCAACAGGTTTGGAATTTTGCTTTCCACAACCATGTTGTTCTATTTGATGGCATAACTATTTACGGTATTCTTCATGCTGTGTTATTTGTGGGACAGTTGGAGGAAGGTCAGGTGAAAATGCAATCGAGATTAGAGGAGGAAGAAGAAGCCAAAGCTGCTTTAATGAGCAGAATCCAAAGGCTTACCAAGCTTATACTTGTTTCTACCAAGAATGCCATGCCCGGATGTTTAAGTGATGTACCAAGTCATCAAAGGAGTCATTCTGTTGGTGAGGATGATGTAAGTTTTTATCGTAAATAGGTTAAACCAAAAGCGTAATTCTTTTATACTGATGGTAGAAGAAGTAAGACTACACGAATAGTCTCCATGCATGCAGACACTTGTATTTATATGTATATATATCACACAAAATGTTCCATTCTATTCAAATGATGAAAAAGATGAAAGAAAATATGCTCTATAACCCGGAAGTTTTGAGCGTTGATAATTTAGCTATGCATTTGTATCTCTATTATCATATATCTCTGTTACTGAGTTTTACTATCCCTGTCTACTCTTCTTTGGATGTACTTTATTATCTGGTCATGAGAACATTTTGTATGTCTTTGTTTTTCAGTCTAGTAAAATGATTATTACGTTAATTTTTGGCACTTTTTCTTCATCAGAAACTGGATTTACGTGGAGATGGTACCTTCCTCATAGATAGTGAGAATCAAAAAGATTCTCTATCTTCGATTGCAGTGCTTGCTTGTGATCCATCTTATGAGTTTAAACACAGAAGAACCTCCAGCAGGAGGAATGATGAGCTCTCACCAGCTGGCAGTACCATCACAGAGTCAACTCAAGTGGGTTAACTTATTACTGGGACTATACTACTGGCAGTATTTTCACTTGTTTAATTCATCTCTACCTTGTCGAATCTCATTTTGTTATATTTTTTTGAAGGGAGACCTTGCATTTTCCAAATTTCTGTCTAACTTGACAGTTGGATGGACTTAGACTCTGACAATTAGGGCTGAAATTTCAGTTCTCTCCATCTTTTTGTATTATTTTGTTATGGTTTTTAATTATTTTATTATGATGCTCTAGTTTTAACATTTATGTTTCTTTGGTTCTCCTTAGTGTAGCCTACTAAACGATGTGCCATTAGATTTATTTGGTTGAAAATTTCAGGGGAAAGTAATATATGAATGTGCTATAAACAGGGCTTGCTTCAGATATCAGAATTGCTTTCTTCATTTATATCATTCATTCTAATTTTCCTCGAAGGCTGTTGATAATGTAATGACAAAAGCAAACACCTCTGTGGTTATAGGGTGGGATGACATCAGATCAGATGGACCTTCTTGTTGAGCAAGTTAAGATGCTTGCCGGAGAGATTGCATTTAGCACCAGTACCCTAAAACGCTTGGTGGACCAGTCTGTAAATGATCCTGACAGCTCACAAACCCAGGTATCCTTTTCCTCTGTTTTACATTTATAGCACTGTTAATTCAGAGGCAGTACCTATGGATGTTCCTGTGACTGGAAGAATTTATGGGGTTTTGTTGATTTAACTGATCGATACTAATTAGTATTCTCCAATCTATTTTAAATCTAATATTATCCGGACGTCCATGAGGTTACAAGATTAAGTCTGAATTTAATTAATGCAAAGGGGAGTGCAGTGTAGACTAAATTTACTTTTCTTTTTTTTTTTTTTTTCTTTCTCAAAGTTCCTATTAAGGTTATGTGGGTATTTTCTAAACACAGATTCAGAATTTGGAAAGAGAGATTCAAGAAAAGAGGAGGCAAATGCGGGTTTTAGAACAGCGCATAATTGAGAGCGGTGAAGCTTCAATTGCTAATGCATCATTTGTCGATATGCAGCAGGTAGTGTCGTCACCCTGTTTATGATAATGTTGTTTATTCTACTCATATTTTTATTTTATTTTAAATTATTTTTTAGGGTTTTATGCCATTGTATTTCACTTAATTAATTGTAAAATGCTTTTTCTTGCAACAGAAAGTTATGAAACTGATGACCCAGTGTAATGAAAAGAGTTTTGAGCTGGAGGTGAGTGATTTGGTTCCATTCTTCTGATTTAAGGAGTTGAAGGACATTTGATGGGCACTGTTTCACCAATGATTAGGACTTATTAAACCATGACAATTTATTAAATACTCAAATTTTCTGGTAATGATATAAGTAGTGTGGCATTGATAAACACATTCTTTATGTTCATTTTGTAATCAAATTGATTCTTCTCCTTGATACAGATAAAATCAGCAGACAATCGAATCCTGCAAGAGCAACTGCAGAACAAGGTGAAAGCCTGCTTGATGTCTTTTTTCCTCCATTCAAAAAAAGAAAGAGAGAGAGAGTTATTATCTGTCTAACATAAAATTTAGTGTAGCATTTGGTCCTTCTTTAGGTGCTGCTAGCTTCTTTATTAAATCAAGATGTTGGACTTGTTGATATTTTCTCCTCCATTTTATAACTGCAAAACTATTTTCCACTTGTGGTTTTGGTTGTTGGCAGTGTTCTGAGAATGAGGAATTGCAAGAGAAGGTGAATCTCCTGGAGCAGCGGTTGACATCTCTCTCCAATGGCAAATTATCGCAGTCTTCTGAACAGGGAATATCTGATGAATATGTGGATGAATTAAGAAAAAAGGTTCAATCTCAGGTAATCTACTTATTGCTGGATTGTCCGACTCTTAATGGCTTTAGCTTTCTGTTGTCACAAGTTTTGGTCTTCATTTGGTTTATTTGCACATAGTCGTATTTCTCATTTTTATATGATTTTATGAAATGTTACTAACTTGTCTCTGCCTGAACTCAGATGATAACTGCAAAAAAGATAATTTTAATCATGTTATCAATGGCTTGTCTCTTTTGTTTCATACACCTTGGGAATGTTTAGTGCAATTCAAAGCATAAACATAATGCAATAGATGGCATGCAATTATCTTTTAAGTATTTCTCTGCCTTTTTCTCCCCTTAAATGTTGCTTCTACTACTTATCCATAACTCAGTAGCATTTTTGGTAGATAATAAGACCCTTGTTATGAAATTATAAGGTGCACCTATCACAGACATAAGTTTTTACTCTTCTCTTGGTTTGTTTTTCTTTTCTTAAATATTCCATCAAAATTTAAGTTCTGATGGATGTATGCAGAGTTGTATTAAGATGATTCATTAGTGTGACCTCACATAATTATATATGATAACATCCAAAGATTAGGAGAAAAGATTTGATTGTCTTCAGCACAGACCTTTGTCTTCCTCACACCTTTAAATTGATCTAAGTTGTGTTTATCTATGCAGGAGATTGAGAATGAAAAACTAAAAGTAGAACAGGTGCAGCTTTCAGAGGAGAACAGTGGGTTGCGTGTCCAAAATAAAAAACTGGCTGAAGAAGCTTCATATGCGAAAGAATTGGCATCTGCTGCTGCTGTTGAGTTAAAGAATTTGGCTGGTGAGGTGACCAAACTTTCAGTACAGTGCGCTAAACTGGAGAAGGAATTATTGGCTGCTCGAGAGTTGGCACATTCTAGAGGTTCTGCTAATCAAACCATCAATGGTGTCAACCGCAAGCACATTGACAGCACAAGAACTGGGAGGAAGGGGAGACTCTCTGGCCGCTCTTATGACCTTTCCGGAGCAGCTGCTGATGACTTTGACTCGTGGAATCTTGATCCAAATGATCTAAAGATAGAACTGCAGGCTAGGAAGCAACGGGAGGCAGCTCTGGAAGCTGCACTAGCTGAGAAGGAATTCATAGAAGATGATTACAGGAAAAAAGTTGAGGAAGCAAAGAAGAGGGAGGAAGCTCTGGAAAATGATTTAGCTAACATGTGGGTACTTGTTGCCAAGTTGAAGAAAGAGGGAGCTGCTACTCCTGAGAGTAATACCAATGAGCAGCACAGTAATGGTGTGGATTATGTTGATGATCCAAAAGTCAACAACATTGAGAGTAACAATATCCTGAAAGAGAGACAAGTTTCAGAAGTGTCATCAAAACCAGCGAATGAAATACCTAAGGAAGAGCACCTGGTTGTTCGCCTGAAGGTTTGTTCCTATGCATAATTTTCAAGTACTACAACTTTCACTAAATTTCACTCAACTTATTAAAAAAAGTAAATAATTTTACAAAGACCACTGCAACTTAAAGTCCTTAATACTTACAGGCCCGAATGCAAGAGATGAAAGAAAAAGAGCTCAAATCCCTAGGAAATGGAGATGCCAATTCCCATATGTGTAAAGTATGTTATGAATCACCAACAGCAGCTATTCTACTCCCTTGTCGGCATTTTTGTTGTAAGTCATTTTCTAAGCCGTACGATACGATTGCATTTTGTGCTTATCAGCTATATTTCGAAAATGCTTATCTTGTGCTTTTTGCAGTATGTAAATCTTGTTCGCTCGCCTGTTCTGAGTGCCCAATTTGTCGCACTAAGATATCGGATAGGCTTTTCGCTTTCCCTTCTTGACACAGCTTTTTTTACCCTCCTAATGAAGGTCATGCAAATCAATTCCTTTATATCTTTTATTATTCTTCTCATCTCTATTCTGAAATCAATTGAACAGAATGAAGTCTGAACTGGTTATTGCTCTTCTAGCCGTCTGCTCACATCAGGAAGAGAGCTGTTCAGGACATGAAATTTTGACATGTTTTTATGTTTTTTATTTGCAGGGTTTCGATGAGATCACCTGTTTGATATTTTCAATTTGATAAGCGGGTGCAATTCTTTTATTAGTTTATCTGTATATCATAGTTTGTTATCTACCTCGCTGTGGGGCTGTAAAAATAAGAGATTAAAGGTTAAAAAAAATCTTAAAAAAGATTTAAAAAAACGGAGAAAAGAGGGTAAAATTACAATATCCAAAAATTCAGATGCTAAGATGTTGCTTTGTTTTAAAATTCGCAGCAAAAACTTTAGATTATTTTGTACAGAAACGATTCACTCTTCTGAAGAAGCAGTTTTTTGTGCCGTGGCCATTGATAAAATGTTTTTGTTCTTAAGTCAACTCCTTTCGTATTAGAAAAAGAAATTTCTAAAGATATGGAAGAATAATCTGATCACCTTTCTTATCAATTTTATATGCTGAACTTAAATAAGTAGTTGTGCAAATGAAAGGAAAATTGGATCGAGTTGGATCATTTGGTTAAATGGTTATGTTTATTTTAAACTGTCATTATTGGCTTAAATAATTATATTTTTACTTTATAAGTACAAGAGTTTTATGGGTTTAAAATTTAAGTGTTGATAGATGTACTTTTTATTTTTCAAATGAGAATATCCTTCAATTTTTAAAAATGCAAAAGTATCTCTAGTTTAGTTAATTTTTAACATAGAATTTTTTTTGTTAGTGGATTCTGAGAATTTTCATTTTTTTTCTTTTGAGAGAAGCCATGCGTCACCTCACTCCACACCTTAACCATTTTCTGAAGTTTAGAGTCACCTGTTTTGAGAGTTTGGTGTCTCGTGTTTATTGCATTGAATAGACACAAAGGTCAGTGAAGGAAAATGGAACTTCCTATTTTCTTTGAACGTCAATGATAAACTACAGAAAGTAGCAAAAAACTACCCCATCGAACGACGAGAAATAGCTGATAAACAAAAGAAAAACAAAAAAAACTGTAACCCAAAGACAAACGGATTGAACAAACATTCCGTTGATTTTTCTACCGAAATTGTCTGGATTTCGTAAGAGAGGAAGAGCTGATTTCAGGAACTACAAAGCTTTTATCGTCGTCCCATCCACAGCCATAATTCAAACCATTTGCCTCTTTGAAGCTGTTGAATCTATCTACCAAATCATTTCCAGGATTCAAAACAGAAAGCTGAGGGGATTGAGGAGGAGAAACTTGAACTTCAGGTACCCAAGTTGCTTCAGATGTAAAAGAACTCGTATTGCTCTCAAAACTCTGCATGAAATCAATCCCATAAATAAACATTAAAAAGGGTTCTTGAAATGGTTACAACCACCGAAAGCGTCTCTTAAATCTTAAAAATTCTAGATGTAAACCTTACAGAAACCAGTGGCAGCAGATGAAGGCTCGAGAAAATCGTCCACGCGCCAACCTGGTAATGTTTCCATCAAGTACTCCGTTATACTGCTTGTTGAAAACGAAGCAGTGTCACTGGTGTAATTATCTTCAGCCCTGTAAGTCGTTGAAGGCAATGGTTTCTCCATTGAAGGAGAGCTGAAGATTTCATTGTTGGAAACTGAACGGAATCTCTTTGAAGACTGGGAACTTTTGCTCTCAGAGCCAACAGTAGCACCATGGCCATTGGAGGAGGATGAAGTAGGGTTTAAACAAGGGTAACAAGAAGAGAGCTCAACACCCGTGAGAAGAAACCTGTTATGTTTCTGTGTACGTTCATTGGCTCTGTGAATTGGAATATCACATTCACTACAAAGAATTGCTCTATCTTCTTGACAGAAAAGAAACGCACGTCTCTCCTGGAATAAAAAAGAAAAGAAATCTAAATCCATGAATTCTTTCGACCATTGTAAAGAGTATGGAGGTTTGTTTACCTGACAGATGTCACAAAGTGGGGATTCTTTGAAGGTTGGGTGGAGAAGAGAGAAACGAGAGTGCTTAATAGCAAGCTTGTTTGCATGGTGAACTCGACGATCACAGGCTTCACAAAGAGCAGCTTCATCAGCAGAGCAGAAGAGGGTGGCTTCTTCTTTGTCGCACACATCACACCAAATCTTCATCGTTAAAAAATTTCCTTTTCTTGGTTTCGTTTCAGATTTGCCTGATATTTAAAAGGCTGGTGAGTGGAAACTGAAAAGGAATACAGACAAAAGTATCATGGGCGTATGGGCAGCGCCAATGAGATAAACGGCTAAGTTCAGGGGTCTTTAACTCTTATCTGACTTTGAAGAAAGCTCTGGATAGATGCCACGGCTTTCTCTTTCCCTTTCTCTTTCTCTTTCTCTCTCTTTCTCTTTCTTTCTTTTTGTAGATTTTCTCCTTCTCTTTCTTGATAAAGAGAAAGAAGCAACTTGGCTTTCTGGAGTTTTTTTTATTATATATTGCTCTTTTTGCTGATGCTTTCACTCCCACTCTGTGATGTATGCTTGAAAGTTTTGGAGCATTGGCCAGCATTTACAACCAAACCCCAAATTAGACCGAACAATTCTAGTTGTGACACCTTGATACCGTAAGAAAACGATAAAACAATATCAAATCAATATATTATCAATTAAATTTTAAAATTTTATAAATATAATTAAAATGATTATATATATTTTTATAAAAATTTTAAAATATAATATAATATAATATATATTCAACCTCTTAACTTTATTTGTGAAATCTAGATATTTTATTGATAGTGTATTGACTAATAAATCTATAAAAGTAATAAGATTAAAAATTGATAAAAATTATATATAAATTTAATATAAATTAAAAAATTTATTTTGTATTTGGTATATTAGCATAAAATTGTTATGTTTTATATTATATATACACAATTTAATAGTGCAAAAATATGAATTAGCAAATTTATCTCAACCCTTTGGTTTTTTCCAAAATTATAAAGTAATTTTAACATTTAATTTTATTTTTATTAAACATTATATGAAACTATTTTATTTGATAATATATGTAGTTAATTTTTTATAATAAGATGATTATTTCTTGATAATATTATTTTAATTAAAAAAAACATATATTAATGTGAAGGGTTGGAGGTGGATGCTCCTTCGGCAGTAAGGCTCTGAATTAATAATGTGGGACCAATAATGGGTGGTTGAAGATTTGAAAGTAAATTTAATACTTTCCCTATAGGAAAATATATCTGTAGTTAAAAAAATAATAATTATTAAATATATATATATATATTAATAAAAAAAAGTAAAAAAATATTTATCTATGCAAATTTTTTTTATCTTATTTAATTAAAATCAACGCACCATGATTTATCGACATCAACTGAGCTAAATGAGGCACTAAATAACGTCAGTCTATTTTTTCTTTTTAAAAAAAGTAAGAAAAAGAGTTATTCTATTAAAGTTTTATGATATAATAAAAATCTTTTTTTTTTTTTTATAAAACACAGAGCTTAGTTTAATTAGCTAAAATAATATTTTACAAAAATAATTTCTAAAAATGTAAAGTTTAAATTCTTGCACTTAAAATTTTTTATTATTTGTAAACTGTGATATTTTTTTTTTTTTAAATCTCTCTGCAATACTTAAGAAATTGGAAGAGACTTAAGAACTTAATTAAGGGAAGATGATTTCAGTCTAAAGATTTCATTCTCAATTTTTTTCCTTTCCAAATTAAACTCAGAAGTTTATCCCTCTCGCCTTGCTTGGCCGGACTGGAGAGAAACGACAGAAGCTGATCAATTCGGCTTGAATTGGGCTGCTGGCTGTCCTCCGCCAATTCTCTAATTATTTCTGCCCGTACATTTCATGATTTTAACAATGTTTTAATAATTTTTTTTTTCTTTTTTTTTTTTTTCATCTCACTCTTAGCCAGTGATGTGATCGGAACGTGTATATTTGCTAATTTTGAACTATCCCAAGTTCGGATATATTTTATAATATTCCAACATTATTCATATTTATGTTGTTGTCCATCTTAATAATGATGTATTGTTAATATTTTTATTTCGATTTTTGTGTCATGTGTTATCAGTGACTATATAAAAAAAAAAAGATCATAGGGATACAGAGAGAATATCTGTGTAAACAATTCGATATTTAAATCAAAAAAAATTTTGGCAGAGTTTTTGTAAAAAAATAAAGATTTTGATTTTTCAATCATACGTGACCAATATTTATGAAGATTTATTCTGTCAGTAATTACGTATATATCTTTGAACTAAATATTTTTTTTGTCGTATTTATATCTCCCGTTATACTGTTTCTAAGAGAATAGATCCAGTCTCTTACTTATTTTTTCGTACGTTACATAACACATTTTATTATTTATTATTTATTATTTTTACTTATATTTTTCTTTTATCATCCACAATAATTTAAAATAATATTCAATCTCTTATAAATAATAAAAAAAGTTGACAAAAGAATTGAAACCCAATAATAGAGTAAGAAATTATCGATTTTAAGATTTAAAATTTAGATAATTGAAAAAAAATCAAATGCATTTATCATTATTTTTAAAAAAATAATAATATAAATCTTTCGAACTAAATATTATATTGTATAATTGAAAAAACTTTGGCTCACGTGTAATACTAACAAAAAGCCCCCGTTCTTTGTTCTCCTGCTTAGGCATAAAGTAGGGTATGAGAGAGTGATCGAAGCAAAATTAAAAGAAGTTGGTAAACGACATGAAATAGCTTTTGCTTAAAACGAAAACCAAAACGTGGTTGTTAATTGTTTACATCATCATCTCTTCGACAATCGAGGAAATTCCTTTTGTAATGAAATGAAATGGCAATGGGAAACCCTGGAAAAGAAAAGAAAAGAAAAGAAAATTAGGGTTTGGGAACAAGGAAAGGAAACCGGTTGACTGACACACAACACGACAAGTAATACTTTTCCAGAGCTGGATATTGGATACGGGATATGGAGATCTTCCTGTAAGAATATATTATTATTATGTATTAAAAAAGAATGTAAAGATGAAGCAACTTGTCAGTATCGAACAAACGAAAATGGCAAACTAATGAGAAAGAAGAAGATAAGGTAGAGAAAAAAGTGAACATTTCACTTTTAATTATTTTAATGTATACAAAGAGTTTACGTTTGGTTGATTGATTCGTTATAAGCCGTGTTTTGTACATTATAAAGAATTTGTTCTCATATTTCATTAATTGTTAAATTTAATAATATTTATTTTAAATTTTATAAATTAATAAATAATATATTATAATTTATCGATAATATATAAAATTTATACATTAACAACATATTATATATATATATATATATATATATCCAATATGTCTTAAAAGAAAAATAAAAAAAACTTGTGGGGGTTTCTTTTTTCTTTCTTTCAACTCTTAAATCATGCTGAAACACAGTTAAGGGAAGAAGACCATGTGCCAAAAACGTCCATTTGTTTGGGTTACAAAATAAATTAGTGCAAGAGTATTGGATTTAATGGTTGATATATATATATATATATATATATATATATATATATATATATATATTAATCCTTGAATATTAAAAATAAGTTGATTTGAAGGAAGTAGTGAAAGAAATTTCGATAAAATTGTTTTAAATACGATATGAAAATATGATATAAAAATAATAAAAATTAAAATTTTGATAAAAATTATATATAAATTCGATAAAATTTTAAAATTAATTTGATACATGAGGCATAGGTGCAATTTATAACATAAAATAAATATGATGTAAATACACAAATTGTTAGATTTGTAAAAACCCATTTCACATGAAAGTATGCATTCGAAATATGATAAAATCACATATAATATATATATATTATTTTCTCTCTCTTTTTTTTTTAATTCTCATCCTTACATTAAAAATGACATGTTTTAGAAAATATTTAACTCTATCCTCATGTTTAAAAATTAATTAATATAAATGTTATCCGAAAAAAAATGCTAAGCCCAAATTTTATTCTGGGCTAACCTTCTATAGCTTTAGCAGAAATACTCCCTCCAAAACTGGCCGAAATTGGCCCGTTAATCAGCTCAAGACAAACAGTGTCCAGCCTTTACAGTACGCGACGTGATTTCGCGTGCATGTCACAGCCAACCTCCTACTCTTCAATTTCGATGACGAGAAAAGAAGATTTGGTTTTTAGGCAGCCAAGCCTGAACGGTCACTAGCACCTGCTCTGCTCTCCCGCCATTGTCCGTACGCCTTAGAATGGCTGCAATCTTCACTCTGCCATGCCCACCCCCTTCTCTTTACTTTCCAAAACACCACCAGGTCTTTCTTTCTTCTCTCTTTCTCTTTGATTTTCTTGGAAAAAAGTTGCTTGTTTCCCATCTCGGGTGCTTGTATTTTGCTTGTTATGTGCTCTTTTATTTCTATGAGAAAAAAACATAAGGGAAATCCTTTTTTTTTTAGAATTGAAGATGTCAGGTCTCATAGTATTAATTGTCTTATTTTTTTTTTAATTTAATTCATGAAACAGGTCTTTCATTGCTCTGTAGTGCAAAGTCCATTGCTTAAAGGTTGGAACTCTGGGTTATACAGAAAGGAGAGGTTCAAGTTCTTTACTTCTACAACTTCAATAGAGTGGAAAAGGAGGTAAAAGTTACTTTGTATTTGTCATTCGTTTGGGGTACCATTTTCATAGTAACATGGTCTGCAATTGTCTTTTAGCCGCTTGGTAATGTAATTGTTTTCGTGTATATTGATGTAAGTAATTTGAATCCTAATAAAACAGGAGAACTTTGATCTGTGCAGTCAATCAAGATGCTGAGAAAGCTTTCAAAAAGACTGTAGAAGTGGACAGACTCATCGATATGCTGAGGGAGGCAAATCCGAACGAAGTAAGCGGTTGTTTCTGTCCTTTTTCAGTTTTTCTCATAAACCATCCGAAATTTCATGTGGACGTATGTAAGTGGGAATTCCATTGTGACTATTAAGCTAAAATCATGTCTGGAGAATGAATTATTCATATTTGCTCCTTTAAGGAGCAGTGGTTTTTGTGGCAAGAGTGCTAATTTGTCTTAAATGTTTAAGGGACTTTAAAAGAAGACCATAATGGCACAATTTGCTTGATTTGTTTGTGTTGAGTTCGGGCTAGGAATAGCTTTCTATTAGTCTTTCCTGTAGGAGATGCCAGTGGTATGATTGCATATCTTGGTCTTCATATGCACTGGATTCTCAGTAGGCTTTGGGTGACATTTTGATCTATTTAGTTATGCATATATCGGTTGTTATTCCTACTTGATACGGGGGTCAGTTCTTTCTATTTCTAACTTAATTTGGATTTTATTACCTGGAGTAGAAGGTTGTGTGTAATTTAGTTCACTCACCATTTTCTCATAACCTTTGTTTTGCTGGCTTTCTCATATGGACAGCTTCAGAAACTAGTTGTTGAAAATATCCTCGCTTTTAATGAGAGCTTCTGGATACGACTTGCTGCAAGAAGTGACACTTGTAAATCAGACGATGATAAAGCACGGTTTTTGAGTTTGTTAATTCTAATATTTCAATAATACTTCGGAGTTTTGACATCATTATAGTCCCTAGATTTTGTAATCATTTTGTTGCTATTGCTTTGTCCTCTTGCAGAAAGATTATGAGGAACTAGCTACTGCTGTAATGAGCATAGTGGATTGCCTTGTTCATAAGACCCATGTATGATGTGAGATAAAGGAGAAAGAAATTTTGTTTCTGGAAAGCTCTGTGCTTTCCTTTTGTCATCTATTCCTAATTGATCCTTTTTCTCCTTTTTACAGGAAAAGATTGATTCAGCAACAGATGTTCTAAAGCGTATCTTGAAACCTGTAGCTGTAGTTGATGAGGAGGAAGAGATTCCATGGCCCCCTAAAGATCCTGAGGCTCTCAAGCAAATGGAGAAAGTATAATAGAAAATTTCTTTAATCTGGTTTTGTATTTTATGTCAACAATTTAAACTTCTATAGTTCTATGTTTCAGATGCTTAAATAATTTTCTTTGAGTTTGTAGTGTTTCATCTTTTTCCCTCTTAACATAATAATAGAATGGCAGCTGAGATATTTCTTAACAGAAGTAGCTTAGGTTTTCCTGCTACTAGATGAACTATAATTATATATTTTCTTACGGAATCAGTCTTTTAACTGGTTCATCTAAGAATACTTTTATTTTTCTTATCAGCAAATATTTCAAATGGAGCAAGAAGGTCAACTAGATGAAGGTTTCCTCGCAGAAGTCAGCGCACAATTACGACAAGTGAGTACAGTCTATATAATATCATTTCAATGGCAATACAGAACCGTTCTGCTTGTAGCTTAAGATAGTTTGTTAATTCATTGAGATTTGAGACTCTTGTTGATTCTGTCCAGGTGAAAGAAATTGTAATGGATATTTCACGCTCATCTATCTGATCTCTTTTGATCCTTCAAGTTCCATTAAGTTGCTTGAAATTGTTTATATTCGAACTGACACTGCACATCTCGGAAGTTTAGTTGGTATATGTCAACTATGATAATAAAACTTCTATGACAATGCTGATGTTCACCACACCGCATTGTTTTGTGCTTTGTAACGTATTTATTTAAAATTTAAATAGTAACATATATTTTTGTAATTTGCAGGCAAAAGAAGATGGTGATAAGCCAGGCCTTGAGGCTATGTTGCAAAAGGTTCTTCAACTCTATGCTTCTAGAGTTCTTTCAAAACGTAGTTATGCAAAGAAAGGTAGTAATCTCGTATCTTTTCATTGAGTTTAGATGCACCATCTCTTTTGTCACAAGGCAGAAGATTTATGGGTCGTTGTACCGATTTGCTAAATATCCATTTTCTCTTCAAGGATTTGTGAATCTTTACTTGGCTGTATGTGCCACACCGTTCTCCTTTCATTTAGTCCAGAAAAGAAAAATGTAAATTGGTATACAGATTCAAAAGGTGATGATGGTAGTATTCATTTTCAATTTAAGCAGTATATGAAATTTGTTATTTCGTTGAATACTGCAACTTCCTTCCCTTAATTTCTAGTAGTGATAACTGCAACAACTTTCAGCTTCCTGGTTATGATTCTTTAATTTGTGTATCATTTTCTTTTATTAAACATTTTTTTTTCTTTTGGATATCTATTTTAATATTATTTTCATTAGCATGGTCCTGCAGCTTGCTTTACCCTATGTGTGGGAGTCGAAAAACTTAAACGGCTAATTCCTATCAATGTTTTGGTGCAGGGAATGAAGTTTTGAAATCTGAGCAGTTTCTTGAAACCGTGATCAAAGGTTTCCATATCTTCTTTGGCATTATTCGTATGATAACATGGCCTTGTCATATTTACGAGTGAGGTGCTTGCTGTTCATTGTTGTCTATGTGCAGCTCCTGAGCAAGAGTGGAACAAGCTTTTGATTGACAGATTAGCCATTGGTAAGGGAGAAATTTCACCAGAAGATTTTTATGCTGTAATCAAGAAACGAATTGAGCGGACTTTAATCCGAACTGTAAGAGTCACCCTCTGCCTCGAGCTTCCATTGGCTATGGATTCATTTCCTTTCTAGTTTTCTTATGGCTTTTTCCCTTTTCACCCCTATGTTCTGTTTCATGTTTTCGTTTTCTCAGGAGGGAGGTTCTTACCAGCAACGCGTTCTCACTGAATATTTGAAAGGCATCGAATCGAGAGCAGAGGAGATTGTCCAGTTTCTTCGGGGAAATGCAACATAGGTGCCTGAACAAGAGGTGTTTTCAGCTTGCAAAATGTGAAAGCAGGTCTCTTCTTGATAAAGAAAATGAAAATTTTCCTGATTTGGAGCCATGAAATGTACATTTTTTGAACAATTTAATCGTGCAAGATTGATCCTGTTGCAGAGGCAAAGAAATAATGGAGTATTTGACAGCACCTGGCCATCTTCTACTCCACTGGCTTCCTTCCCAGATGCCCATGTCTTTTGCTTCAATTAAGCCTCAAAACCATGTCTCTGACTGAACCACTGTAATTAGCTACTGTTATGGACTGCCAATGCTTGCCCTTTCTCATTTCATTGTTCATTCCTTTTATCATTGTATGGGCAAATAAAAACTCCATAAACTAAATCTTTTTAGTTCAAGCTTAACCAAAAGAAGTTTGTATTTATAAAGAGATTATATTTAATGTACTATCAATGTATAAATTTCGTATATGATCATTGAATCTTATTATGACATTTTATTAATTCGTGAATTTAATAATATTTACTTTCAAAGATTATTTATTTTTAAAAATTTATGAATTTATAAGATAATATAATACGATTCACTAATAATATATATATATATATATATATATATGCATCATATATATAAATTTTTAATAAAATGCTCATGGATGTTATGTTATTCTTACTTTCACCTTTTACACACGTTGGTATATTTTTTCTTTTAACATTCTATAAATATGAGGTTCAATTATAATTTATAAATTTTGAACATATTTTTAAAATTTTGTATAGACTAATTTTGAACACTTTTTTAAGTATCCATACAAATAGTAAAATCTTTAAAGAGTAAGTGACTCTCTCATTATTATTAATGACAATAACAATAAATTTAAAATTCAATTACAAGTTTTAATGTTTTAATTTTGAGTCGAGTCAAACCTTTCTATTGCATTAATTCGGTTTGATTGATGACATTTTAATTAGTGCGAGTCCCATTTTACCCAGAGATATATCTAAACGATGATTACCTTCACAAAACGTCATCGTAAAAGCTGTAAAATAGGAAAGGATACTCTTCCGTAGGGGAATCAAGCCTGTAAAGTTGCTACTAAAACAAACGAAAGTTTCAGATCGTGAACAAAAAGAGGGAATCAAAAACTCTCTTTTTCCATTCCATATAAACTGAGATAATTTCTTCTCGTTTTCGTGTTTGTTCTTAATTTTAGATGCTGCATCAGATCTGAGGTAATTTCTTCTTATACCGTTGTTCAATTTCTGAATCCGATTCTCCCTGTTTGGATACGCGGATAACTTTATTTAGACGTTGGATTTGGTTTGCTTTTGCAGATAATTGGTGGTTGGAGAGAAAGAAAAAGAAGAAGATGTTGACGAAGTTTGAGACGAAGAGTAGTAGAGTGAAGGGACTGAGTTTCCACACTAAGAGGCCATGGATCCTAGCCAGTCTCCACAGTGGCGTTATCCAGTTATGGGACTATCGAATGGGGACTCTGATTGATCGATTCGACGAACACGATGGCCCCGTTCGCGGCGTTCATTTCCACATGTCTCAGCCTTTGTTTGTCTCTGGAGGTTCAGATTTCTTTTCTATTCTTCTCAAATTTATCTATGCTTCATAAATGTCATTGATTATTTTAGTGATCTATGGATTTGAATGTGAATTAGTTGGGATTGGATTAGCTTAAGTTCTGGAACTCTTTTTTTCTTCTAACTGTATGACTTTTGAGAAATCTGAGGCGTTTATGATAACGGTGGATCTAGAGTTACTATAGAGATTTCATTTTGTTGGACTTGGTTTAGACCTTCTAGATCTGACGTGCTTGAGAAACTGAATGTCAATCGAACCGTAGATAGAGTTATGTAGGATACGATAGAATCTGCATGAACTCATAAATGATAATTTATTCAGTGGTTTTATGTATAATACGGGGTGCATATGGGATACCTCTTAAGTATAGATCTATTTGTGTTTTTTTTTTTTTTTGGATAAATGAAATTTTTTGTTTCACCACCCAAATTTAGCAGAAAAATCTGCTACTAGTTATAATAAGAAGTAAGCAAAGTTCATACAAACAAAACATAGGATTTAACACTGGAAAAGATTCTAATAGCACATAATCCCCTGTTTAGTCGGTGTATCAGCTGCAGCAGGTCAGCTTTGAACCTTAGCTTGAATATCCTTCACAATTTGCTTGGGAATGGAAGCCTGGAATGGTACTTTGCCTGAATATCTGCATTGATTCTTAGCTTTCAAAATATAGCAGTTATAACCAGAACAAGCAATACTAGAAAGTAAATGGACTAGTGATTTCCCTTGAAGATTTGAGCAGCCGAGGATAGCTCGCCTGACCAGCCCCTAGGATTCCTGTGAATGAAGAAGAGCTTGAGGTCGTTCTGTCAGACAGTTTTGTAGAATCTTTGCAGTGATAAAAATATGATATCTAGAGCCCACCTCATCATTGCATAAACAGCATCTCAAATTTGGAATTTCAATCCTGCATGAGCCAAGTTGGAGAGAGTAATTAGTCTATCCAAGACTGCAAGCCAGGTGATGAAAGAGTTCCTGTGAATGTGGTGAAGGAAGCAAATCAATCTATCTCGGAAAACTTTAGGATTCACTGTTCTCAACCAATCCCAACTCCCAAGCAGATATGTAGATGCAGCATTATAAACATTGCATTTTGATGGCAACCAGATATGCACATCTGAAGTAGGGGCAGTAGAAAATAAAGACATGCAGTGTCCTTTAAATGCAAGGGCTTTTTCTGATGCCAACTACAGAAATTTCTAATGGAGATCTGCCAAAAACTCTTGTTTTCAAGGTAGTCAGCATACGCCTAAGCCACCCAATGAGTGCCTGATCTGCAAAAGAGAGACCAAAATGTGCCTTAAGAGACAGGCAACATGGCAAAACCTCAAAATTTTCAGTCGCAGATTACCTTCACTTTTAGTAGAGCAAACTCTGTCCTATCCCACCTTGGCTCCCTTTGCATTGTCTTTTTTGCCCTTCCACAGGAATGCTGAGCTGGTTGATCTCATTTATCACCCTAACTGGAAGAACAAGGATACGGTACCAATTGTTCTGCCTGCTGAATAGAATGGTTTTATTTGGGTTGTTTGATGCTTTTTTTAGGGTAGAATTACTATAATTAAAGTGTTTGAAGATGAAGATTTGTAATATATAAAGTATGAATAGAAATAATTGGGAAATTGTTTTAAGTATTTGAGTATATCATACTGTTATATTTTTGTCTACGAAAAGATTGGAATGCATAAAATTTCATAACAATTTCACTCCTATTAGTGATTACATCATTAGAATTAAGGAAACATAAATAGAATAAGGTTTTATGACCAACCCAAATTTAATTATTTATAAATAAAAAGTATGAAAGGACAATTTAGGAATACAACAAATATTAATGTAATTTTGGCTGACAAGTTATACTTACTAGAAATAACTTTGAAGCACTTTTCCTTTTTTAAACCAAGAGAAATAACTCGCTGTTCAACCTTACACCTGAGATACTAAACTTCTGTGTGAGTAGATTTATTGCTGAAAAGGGATGCTTTTGAGTTTTATTAATTTGAAAATTTCTAGAACTGGTCAACTTAGGCAAGGAGGGTCTAAACTTAAATTTTATTGGCTCTAAAGTTTTCATATCTGCTATGATTTTCTTTTAAAAGCATAGGGTTCTTGCGCAATAGAAATGATAGTAAATTTTTTTTTTTTCAGGGGATGACTACAAGATAAAGGTCTGGAACTACAAGTTGCATAGATGTCTTTTCACCCTTCTTGGACATCTTGATTATATTCGTACTGTTCAATTTCATCATGAGCATCCTTGGATTGTGAGTGCCAGTGATGATCAGACTATTCGCATATGGAACTGGCAGTCACGAACCTGTGTCTCTGTGTTAACTGGTCATAATCATTATGTTATGTGTGCCTCATTCCATCCTAAAGAAGACCTTGTCGTGTCAGCCTCTCTTGATCAGACTGTTCGAGTTTGGGATATTGGTTCCTTGAGAAAGAAGACTGCCTCTCCAGCGGATGATATTTTGCGGTTGAGTCAGATGAACACTGATCTTTTTGGTGGTGTTGATGCAGTTGTAAAGTATGTCTTGGAAGGTCATGACCGAGGAGTTAATTGGGCTGCATTTCATCCAACCTTACCTTTGATAGTCTCTGGAGCAGATGATCGCCAAGTGAAACTATGGCGTATGAACGGTAATTATAGAAAAACTGTGCCTTCCTCTCCATTTGTATTTCATTTGCTAGTTATTGATTAAAGCATTTTGTAAATACAATCATTGGCCAATTAAAATCTTCATGAAAACTTACCTTTTTTTTCTTTAAGTTTCATTTACGATACATGGCCCTTGCTATTTGAGATAAGCTACCTCAACTTCTCCATTATATTTTATGCACCTGGGAATTTAGACCCCTGAATTGTTGTGGGATTGAGTAAATTGTTTATCTGTTTGCAGAGACAAAGGCTTGGGAGGTGGATACCATGAGAGGACACATGAATAATGTCTCATGTGTTATGTTCCATGCCAAACAAGACATCATTGTATCTAATTCCGAGGATAAAAGTATTCGTGTGTGGGATGTTACAAAGCGAACTGGACTTCAAACTTTCCGCCGAGAACATGACAGATTTTGGATTCTTGCTGTTCATCCTGAGATGAATACTTTGGCAGCTGGACATGACAGTGGCATGATTGTATTTAAGCTAGAGAGAGAGCGTCCTGCTTTTGCAGTGAGTGGGGATTCTCTGTTTTATGCCAAGGATAGGTTTTTGAGGTATTATGAATTTTCAACTCAAAAAGAGGCACAAGCAATTCCAATTCGACGGCCTGGTTCCACAAGTCTGAGTCAAAGTCCAAAGACTCTTTCTTACAGCCCTACAGAAAATGCTGTTCTTATTTGCTCAGATGTGGATGGAGGATCGTATGAGTTGTATGTGATACCAAAAGACAGCATTGGTAAGGGTGACAGTTTGCAGGAGGCAAAGAGAGGTGCTGGTAATTCTGCTATATTTGTTGCTCGGAATCGGTTTGCTGTGCTTGACAAAGGCAACAACCAAGTCTTAATCAAGAATCTGAAGAATGAGGTGGTTAAAAAAAGTGGCCTCCCAGTGCCAACGGATGCAATATTTTATGCTGGTACAGGTAACTTGTTGTGTAGATCTGAGGATAGAGTAGTTATTTTTGATCTCCAGCAGAGGCTTGTTCTTGGGGAACTTCAAACCCCTTTTGTGAAGTATGTTGTTTGGTCCAATGACATGGAGAGTGTTGCTTTGCTCAGCAAGCACACCATTATCATTACTAACAAGAAGCTTGTGCACCAGTGCACCCTTCATGAGACAATACGTGTTAAGAGTGGAGCCTGGGATGACAATGGTGTTTTTATCTACACTACACTCAACCATATAAAATACTGCCTTCCCAATGGAGATAGTGGAATAATTCGAACCCTTGAGGTTCCCATATACATAACTAAGGTTTCAGGAACTACTGTATTTTGCCTGGATCGTGATGGGAAGAATAAGAAAATAGTCATTGATGCTACAGAATACATTTTCAAGCTCTCTCTGCTTCGGAAGAGATATGATCATGTTATGAGTATGATAAGAAACTCTCAGCTTTGTGGTGAGGCCATGATTGCTTACCTCCAACAGAAGGGGTTCCCTGAAGTGGCTCTCCATTTTGTGAAAGATGAGAAAACACGATTTAATTTGGCTCTAGAGAGTGGGAACATTCAAATTGCTGTTGCATCAGCTAAGGAGATTGATGACAAAGATCATTGGTATAGGTTGGGTGTGGAGGCCCTTCGCCAAGGTAATGCAGGTATAGTGGAATATGCCTACCAGAGGACAAAGAACTTTGAGAGGTTGTCTTTTCTTTACCTCATAAATGGTAACCTGGAAAAGCTATCCAAGATGCTGAAAATTGCAGAAGTTAAGAATGATATTATGGGTCAGTTTCACAATGCTTTGTATCTTGGTGATATCCAGGAACGTATTAAAATTTTGGAGAATGCTGGTCACTTGCCTCTTGCTTATGTTACAGCATCCGTCCATGGGCTACAGGATGTGGCTGAAAGGTTAGCAGCTGAGTTGGGAGATGATGTCCCTCCTTTGCCAAAGGGGAAAGAACCTTCCCTCTTGATGCCTCCAGCTCCTGTTACATGTGGTGGTGATTGGCCCCTTCTGAGAGTCATGAAAGGCATATTTGACGGTGGATTGGATAGTATTGGCAGGGGTGCTGTGGATGAAGAGGAGGAGGGTGCGGAAGGTGATTGGGGTGAAGATCTTGATGCGGTTGATGTTGATGGCCTAGAGAATGGGGACGTTGGTGCAATTTTGGAGGATGGGGAAATAGCTGAAGAAAATGATGAGGAGGTTGGATGGGACCTGGAAGATTTGGAACTTCCCCCTGAGGCAGGCACCCCAAAGGTTTCTGGCAGTGCTCAATCTTCTATTTTTGTGGCACCAACTCCGGGTATGCCTGTAAGTCAGATTTGGATGCAGGGATCATCTCTTGCTGCTGAACATGCAGCAGCTGGCAATTTTGATACAGCCATGCGATTGCTGAGCAGGCAACTTGGCATAAAAAACTTTGGTCCTTTGAAATCCTTGTTTCTTGATCTTCACACTGGCAGCCATAGCTATCTTCGTGCATTTTCATCTGCTCCCGTGGTGTCCTTGGCAGTTGAGAGGGGATGGAGTGAGTCTGCTAGTCCTAATGTGAGGTGTCCACCAGCCCTTGTGTTCAATTTTTCTCAGTTGGATGAAAAGGTGAAGGCTGGTTATAAGGCCACAACGGCTGGAAAATTTACCGAGGCTCTTCGGCTCTTCCTCAGCATTCTTCATACAATTCCGTTGATTGTTGTGGAATCAAGGAGGGAAGTTGACGAAGTCAAGGAGTTAATTATTATAGCCAAGGAGTATGTTCTTGGTTTGCAGATGGAGCTTAAGCGAAAAGAAATGAAAGACAATCCAGTGCGCCAACAGGAGCTTGCTGCCTACTTCACCCACTGCAATCTTCAATTACCTCACCTCAGGCTTGCTCTGCAAAATGCAATGACCTTCTGCTTCAGGGGAAAGAACCTGGCTACAGCAGCTAACTTTGCCAGACGTCTACTAGAAACAAACCCCGCTAATGAGAATCAAGCTAAGGCAGCGAGGCAGGTGCTACAAGCTGCTGAGAGGAATATGACAGATGCCTCTCAGCTGAGCTATGATTTCAGAAACCCATTCGTGACATGTGGGGCAACTTATGTTCCAATTTACAGAGGACAGAAAGATGTCTCTTGCCCATATTGCACTACTCGCTTTGTGCCTAGCCAGGAAGGGCAATTGTGTACGGTTTGTGATCTTGCAGTGGTAGGCGCAGATGCTTCAGGTTTGCTCTGTTCTCCTTCACAGATACGATGAAGCTGCGGAAGCTACCTTTGAACTTTATCTTGCTGATCATTTTAACCGATCTCATCGAACAACTCATAGATGCAAGTTAAAGGTCAGGTTAGTGAAGAAAAAGTTGAGATCCAAATTAATTTGTTTGTGCCTATTTCCTTTCTTTACCTTTGCCTTTTGTTTTGTTTTATCCCTCTTAAAAATAGAGTTCATTATGATTTTCATATGTAAGATTGAATTTGGAATTATAATTTTCTTGCTATTCTTGTTTTTAGTTGTTTCATATACAAGACTAGTCACGGAGGCTTTGTTAAATGATATGTCATAGGTACCACTTTCATTTCGAGTTTCGCATTATGTGATTTCAGTGAGACTGCTTTTCACTATTCATTCTCTGGTGTTTTGATTGCTTGCCTCTCTTTGGGAAGTGGAATTGATATATTTTCCAATTCAAGTTTAGAAGTTTTTTCTGTGTTTGTACATATTAGGGTTTTTTTTTTTTTTTTACATACATGGAAGATATAATTTTTTAATTTCAGAAGTGGAATTAAGAGATTGTCACCTCTTTCATTTTTTGAGGTTTTTTTTTTGTTTTTTTTTTAATAATATAACTTAAAAGGTATGTGTTTTTGGGAAGTGGAACTGATATATTTTTCCCAATTCAAATTTAGATGCTCTTTCTGTGTATATTCATATTGGTTTTTTTTTTTTTAATACATTGATAATATGGTTTTTAGTTTTAGAAGTGGAATTAAGGGAATGTCACATATTTCATTTTTTAGTTATTTTTATTTATGTTTTAAATAATTTAAAAGGAATGTATTATTTTATTAATCCCACAAAAAATGAAATAAAAAAACTAATAGTGAAAAATGAAAGGAAAAGAATCAAACAAATTAACCCTAAATAAGTGCAAAAATATAAACTAAATTATCTCAATCCTCCATTATTAATCTAGTGTTCTAATTATTATACACCATCCCAAAAACAAATAGCACAAATTGTTTTGAATTCATACAATTTTAAAAATTTCAACCTTTTTTTAAAAGATTATCCCATATATTGTTACAATATTTCATAAATAAAATTAAAATGATTATTCATACTTTTAAAAATATAATAAAAATTTAATAAAAAATAAAATATGTTAAAATCTCTTAACTTTATTTTTGTACCATTAAAAAAATTCATTATCAATATAAACATAAGAAAAAACGAACCTTTTTTTTATTAAATATTTCAAGTGGGCTAACCCTTCCCTTTAAACTAGCAAGTCCAGTTTCGACTCTCCTCTCCGGCCAACCTTTAGAAAAGAAAAGCACCCAAATACGTCTCCAAAATAGGCCCAATATAGCCCATTAGTCATCCAAAGTGGCAGTAATCCAACCACTAAGCAGCCTGCTCTGTATCGTGCGCGACGGCATCTTATCCTCCGTTGCCACTTGCCTGTCGCCCCTTGATTAAATCTCAAACCATGTCTCTGATCTGACCGTCAATCATTGTAATTAGGTACTGGCACTGGCTGCCAACGGTTGCGCTTTTTTTCCTTTTTTATTCGTTTTAAATTTTATTAGCGAAATTAATAAAATGATGAGTATTTTAAAATATATTATATTAAAAAATAAAAAATAACACATGAGATAGTTTTATAATTGTATTCCTAGAATTTAAAATATTTCACAAAAGTATATTACAAAAAAAAAACTATTTAAGCTAACAATATGATGATATTATTAAAAAAGAATTGTAATATGATTTAAAATTTAACTCAAAATAATCTTGCTTTATATCTTGATTATAAAAAATTTTAATAGTTAAATATATTTTTTTCGTAAAATAAATATAAATTTTTTATTTTTTATTTATTGTAAAAATTTATTATTTTTTACTTTATTATAAATAAATCTCATCATTTTGTAAGTCACAACATGGCATGTCACATAAATTAGTATTCTAATCTTATCATATTTAGATTTTGAAAGACAATATTTATAGAATAAAATAAAAATTAAATAATTATATCCATTTAATATAAAAAATTAAAAAATATGTTCCACTATTTAAAAAAACAAATTTAAGAACTACTGTTATGAAATATTTACTTCAATAATACCCTAAACAATTGCTTTATTAGGTTAAGACCCATTAACTTTTAAAAAGGTAACATTTATACCTTATCAAGACGTCGTCGTAAAAGGTTTAAAACGGGAAGGAAAATTGTCCTAACAATAACGGAGTTCCCATACTTCCCATAATAAAGGCTCAGATCTTAAAGAGAGAAGATCGAAGACTCTCTTTCCTTTACATATAAACCGTAAGAATTTCTTCTCATTTTTGTTCTTAATTTTAGATGCTGCATCAGATCTAAGGTAGTTTCTTCTCATCTCGTTGTTCAATTTGCAATTCCGATTCTCCCTGTTTGGATACGCGGATAACTTTATTTAGACGTTGGATTTGGTTTGGTTTCGCAGAGATTTGACGGTTGGAGAGAAAGAAAAAGAAGAAATGTTGACGAAGTTTGAGACGAAGAGTAATAGAGTGAAGGGACTGAGTTTCCACACTAAGAGGCCATGGATCTTAGCCAGTCTCCACAGTGGCGTTATCCAGTTATGGGACTATCGAATGGGGACTTTGATTGACCGATTCGACGAACACGATGGCCCTGTTCGTGGCGTCCATTTCCACATGTCTCAGCCTTTGTTTGTCTCTGGAGGTTCAGTTTTCTTTTCTTTTCCTCTCAATTTTGTTTCTGCTTAATAAATCTCGTTGATTATATTAGTGATCTATGGATTTGAATGTCAAATTTTGGATTTTGGTGATTATTTGGGATTGGATTAGCTTAAATTCTGCAGCTTTTTATTCTTCTAACTGTGACATTTGAGAAATCTGATGCGTATGATATGCTGGATCTAGATTTACTGTAGAGATTCATGTTGTTGGACTTGGTTTAGATCCTCTAGATCAGTAGAAATTAAAGACCTGGCAATGTCCCTTAAATGCAAGGGCTTTCTCCTATGCCAACTAATGGAATTTAGGGTGGAGATCTGCAAAAAAAACTCTTGTTTTTGAGGTAGTAAGCATACACCTGAGCAACCCAAAGAGAGCTTGATCTGCAAAAGAGAGACCAAATGTGCCTTAAGAAACACGGAGCATCTCGAATCTTCAAAATTTGCCCCTAACGAATTTCACTTTTAGGACAGCAAACTATGTCCCATCCCATTTTGGCTTCTTCACATTATCTTCTTTTCCTTTCTGCAGGAATGCCAGGCAAATCTGTTGATCTTATTAATCACCTGAGCTGGAAGAACAAAGATATGTAACCAGTAGTTATGCATGTTGAATAAGAATAAACTGAATTAACTGAAGCTTGCTGGCATAGAAAGTGTCTTAACAGTCCATTTGTTAATCTGACCTATTATTTCCTCTATAAGAGAGTACTGATCTTCGTAATAAAACCTGTGATTTGGTGAATGGATAATTTTCTATTTCTTTTGTTTGATGCCGTTACGGTAAATGACTATAATCAAAAGGTTTGGAGATGAAGATTCTTAAAATATAAAGAACACAAATAGCTTGGAAATGGTTTTAAAAATTAGCATTTAATGTAGTTAGAATTTTTAAATACAAATAGAGTGGAATGTATAGAATTTCACCGCAATTTAAATTCAGTTTTGATGAGATTTGTAGTTCACTTGTATTAGTGATTATGTCATTAGAATTAAGGAAACATAAATAGATTTATTTAATAAGGTTTTATGACCAATCAAGTTTTTGTTTTTAAAAATAAAAATTATGAAAGGACAATTTAGGAATACGACAAATATTAATGTTCTTCTGGAGAAAGGCTTCACTGCCTAGAAATAACTTTATAGCTCTTTTCCTTTGTTTAAACCAAGAGCAATAACTTTCATTCATCCTCAGACCTTTGATATTAAACTTCTGTGTGAGTAGATTTATTGCTGAAAAAGGATGCTGTTGAGTTTATTAGTTTGAAATTTTCAAAAACTTGTCAACATGTGCAATAGAAATGATACTAAAAGATTGATGGCTTTTTTCAGGGGATGACTACAAGATAAAGGTCTGGAACTACAAGTTGCATAGATGTCTTTTCACCCTTCTTGGACATCTTGATTATATTCGCACTGTGCAATTTCATCATGAGCATCCATGGATTGTGAGTGCTAGTGATGATCAGACTATTCGAATCTGGAACTGGCAGTCACGAACTTGCATCTCTGTGTTGACTGGTCATAATCATTATGTTATGTGTGCCTTGTTCCATCCTAAAGAAGACCTTGTTGTCTCAGCCTCCCTTGATCAGACTGTTCGAGTTTGGGATATTGGTTCCTTGAAAAAGAAGACTGCCTCACCAGCAGATGACATTTTACGGTTGAGTCAAATGAACACAGATCTTTTTGGTGGTGTTGACGCAGTTGTTAAGTATGTGTTGGAAGGTCATGACCGAGGAGTAAATTGGGCTGCGTTTCATCCCACCTTACCTTTGATAGTCTCTGGAGCAGATGACCGCCAAGTGAAATTGTGGCGTATGAATGGTAATTATTGGAAAACTGTGCCTTTCCCATTTATATTTTACTTCCTAGATTTATTGATTAAAGCTTTTTTGTAAATGCACTTATTGGCCAATTAAAATATTCATAAAACCTTACCTAATTTTGTTTTTTCTTCAAGTTTGATATTATGCTACATGGCCCTTGATATTTGAACCAAGCTACCTCAGCTTCATTTTATTTTATTATGTTGGCTGTTATGTATATATACAAATGCAACCTGCTAAAGTAGACAAATAAATTTCTTTGCTGTAGGGAATTTAGGCTCCTTAGTTGTTGTGGGATTGAGTATATTATTTTTTTATTTGCAGATACAAAGGCTTGGGAAGTGGATACCTTGAGAGGGCACATGAATAATGTGTCATGTGTTATGTTCCATGCCAAACAAGACATCATTGTATCTAATTCCGAGGATAAAAGTATTCGTGTGTGGGATGTAACAAAGAGAACTGGACTTCAAACATTCCGTCGAGAACATGATAGGTTCTGGATTCTTGCTGCTCATCCTGAGATGAATCTTTTGGCAGCTGGACATGACAGTGGCATGATCGTATTTAAGCTAGAGAGAGAACGACCTGCTTTTGCAGTGATTGGGGATTCTCTGTTTTATGCCAAAGATCGGTTTTTAAGGTATTATGACTTTTCAACTCAAAGAGAGGCACAGGTAATTCCAATTCGACGACCCGGTTCGACAAGCCTGAACCAAAGTCCAAGAACTCTTTCTTACAGTCCTACAGAAAATGCTGTTCTCATCTGCTCAGATGTGGATGGAGGATCTTATGAGTTGTATGTGATACCAAAAGACAGCATTGGTAGGGGTGACAGTCTGCAGGAGGCAAAGAGAGGTCCTGGTAGCTCTGCTATATTTGTTGCTCGGAATCGGTTTGCTGTTCTTGACAAAGGCAACAACCAAGTCTTTATCAAGAATTTAAAGAATGAGGTGGTTAAAAAGAGCGGCCTCCCAGTGCCTACGGATGCTATATTTTATGCTGGAACAGGTAACTTGTTGTGTAGGTCAGAGGATAGAGTAGTAATATTTGATCTCCAGCAGAGGCTTGTTGTTGGTGGTCTGCAAACCCCTTCTGTGAAGTATGTTGTTTGGTCTAATGACATGGAGAGTGTTGCCTTGCTCAGCAAGCATTCAATTATCATTACTAGCAAGAAGCTTGTGCACCAGTGCACTCTTCATGAGACAATACGTGTTAAGAGTGGAGCCTGGGATGAAAATGGTGTTTTTGTTTACACCACTTTAAACCATATAAAATACTGCCTTCCCAATGGAGATAGTGGAATAATCCGAACACTTGATGTTCCAATATACATTACCAAGGTGTCTGGAAATACCATATTTTGCCTGGATCGTGATGGGAAGAATAAGACTATGGTAATTGATGCTACAGAATACATTTTCAAGCTCTCCCTGCTTCGGAAGAGATATGATCATGTTATGAGCATGATAAGAAACTCCCAGCTCTGTGGTGAGGCCATGATTGCATATCTGCAACAGAAGGGTTTCCCTGAAGTGGCTCTCCATTTTGTGAAAGATGAGAAAACACGCTTTAATTTGGCTCTAGAAAGTGGGAACATTCAAATTGCTGTTGCATCAGCTAAGGAGATCGATGACAAAGATCATTGGTATAGGTTGGGTGTGGAGGCCCTTCGCCAAGGCAATGCAGGTATAGTGGAATATGCCTACCAGAGGACAAAGAACTTTGAGAGGTTGTCTTTTCTTTATCTCATAAATGGTAACCTGGAAAAGTTGTCCAAGATGCTGAAAATTGCAGAAGTTAAGAATGACGTTATGGGTCAGTTTCACAATGCTTTGTATCTTGGTGATATCCAGGAACGTGTTAAGATTTTGGAGAATGCTGGTTACTTGCCTCTTGCTTATATTACAGCTTCCGTCCATGGACTGCAGGATGTGGCTGAAAGGTTAGCAGCTGAGTTGGGGGATGATGTTCCTCCTTTGCCAGAGGGGAAGGAACCTTCTCTCTTGATGCCTCCAGCTCCTGTTACATGTGGTGGTGATTGGCCCCTTCTGAGAGTCATGAAAGGCATATTTGACGGTGGATTGGATAGTATTGGCAGGGGTGCTGTGGATGAAGAGGAGGAGGGTGCAGAAGGTGATTGGGGTGAAGATCTTGATGTGGTCGATGTTGATGGCTTAGAGAATGGGGACGTTACTGCAATTTTGGAGGATGGGGAAATAGCTGAAGAAAATGATGAGGAGGGTGGATGGGACCTCGAAGATCTGGAACTTCCTCCTGTGGCAGACAGCCCAAAGGTTTCTGACAATGCTCGTTCTTCCATTTTTGTGGCACCAGCTCCGGGTATGCCTGTAAGTCAGATTTGGATTCAGAGATCATCTCTTGCCGCTGAACATGCAGCAGCTGGCAATTTTGATACAGCGATGCGATTGCTGAGCAGGCAACTTGGAATAAGAAACTTTGCTCCTTTGAAATCCTTATTTCTTGATCTTCACACTGGAAGCCATAGTTATCTTCGCGCATTTTCTTCTGCTCCTGTGGTGTCCTTGGCAGTTGAGAGGGGATGGAGTGAGTCTGCTAGTCCTAATGTGAGGTGTCCACCTGCCCTTGTGTTCAATTTTTCTCAGTTAGATGAAAAGCTGAAGGCTGGTTACAAGGCCACAACAGCTGGAAAATTTACTGATGCTCTTCGGCTCTTCCTCAGCATTCTTCATACAATTCCATTGATTGTTGTGGAGTCAAGGAGGGAAGTTGATGAAGTGAAGGAGTTAATTATAATTGCTAAGGAGTATGTTCTTGGTCTGCAGATGGAGCTTAAGCGAAAAGAAATGAAAGACAATCCAGTGCACCAACAGGAGCTTGCTGCCTACTTCACCCACTGCAACCTTCAATTGCCTCACCTCAGACTTGCTTTGCAAAATGCAATGACCATCTGCTTCAGGGGAAAGAACCTGGCTGCAGCAGCTAACTTTGCCAGACGTCTACTAGAAACAAACCCCACAAATGAGAATCAAGCTAAGGCAGCAAGGCAAGTGCTACAAGCTGCTGAGAGGAATATGACCGATGCCTCTCAGCTGAACTATGATTTCAGAAACCCATTTGTGACATGTGGGGCAACTTATGTGCCAATTTACAGAGGACAGAAGGATGCATCTTGCCCATATTGCACTACTCGCTTTGTGCCTAGCCAAGAAGGACAATTGTGTACGGTGTGTGATCTTGCAGTGGTAGGGGCAGATGCTTCAGGGTTGCTCTGTTCTCCTTCACAGATACGATGATCGAGTTGCTTAACTTGGCGCTTGTTTAGACTTCATCTTGCCCATCCTTTGAGTAGCAGAACCAGTCATGTTGATTGATTCTTATCTGCAGGTAAAAGGTAAGAAGTACCAAAGAAATTTTTTATCTCGAATTAAATTGTTTGTACCATCTACTTTTATTCGCTTTTTTAATTTCATTATGATATTCAATGTAATAAACAATTTGGGAATTTTGATTTTGGCTATTCTTGTTACTCTTTCATGGGCAAGAATAGTCAGAGGGCCCTTGTTAAAATAGATAATGGTAATAGCTAGGATTTTTACATGTCAATATATGCAGATGTAATCTGGCAGTTCTGCTTACTTCCTGTGATACATTTGAAGTTTCGATTGCCATTGGCTGGCACCGAAACTATATTTTTTCTATTTAAATACCTTAAGCTCTTTCTATATGTTGTTCAATTCTCCGGCTGTGTTTCTTCCTATTTGGGTTCTCTGCGACAGAAGCTGTGGGCAATATCTATGGATTAGCATTTAGCAATGGTTGTTTTAGCCTTTGATTTTTTTTTTTTTGGGGGGGATGAAAACAGTAACATAACATAACATAACATAACACTTAGCTTAAAATATTAAACCCGAATACATCTGGGAAACACAGTTCTCATAACATGAATCTTGGTGGCAATGATTGAAAACCTTTATGATCACTAGCTCTTACCGTTACTCTGTAGGATGTCCTCTCCAAAATTATCTTGTCAATTTTTTTTTTTTTTTTTTTTTGGGTGCATATTCAAATCATTTTTATGAACTCTAAAACAGTTTGCCAAACTACCAAACATGCTATTAGGTGGAAAAAATAGCTGGTGTGATGTATTAAGTATATAATAATAACAATAATTATGTACTATTCTTTATTAAATTTAATCGTTGGGTTAAAAAATAACTAAATGCATGATGGTAAAATCTACCTACATAAAATCATGATGGGGTAAAATAATACAAAAACAAGAAATACATGCCATTAAAAATTGATAAAATTTAATAAAGTTTAGACAAAAAAATAATAAAACTATATTATATAAATGATAATACAATAATTTTTATATTTTATCCCCTTTGATATGAAATATCATCAAGATTTTTTCATACTTAAAAGTTGCTTTTGAAAGTGTGAGTAAAATTTTATTAAACAATACTTTACACTCCATTTTTAAAACATTATATGTGCATTGTTATATTAGACAAAATTTTCAGAGGAACCCTTGTCCTTTGGGATTGGAATCTCTCAAGTCTGAACTCAGGCAAGAGGCGCGCCAAAAAAGAAGGGTAAAGCACCTAAAGTTTTTATGTTTTGAAAAAAGAAAAAAAGAGGAAACTCAACTTTTGCTTTTGTCCTCAAAAAATCAAATTCGAAGGAAATGAAGAGAACTTCAAGGAGAAGGAGAGAAGGGAATTCGTAGTTTTACACGTGGTTTACAGTTATTGGTTCCAAAGACGTGGACCAATAAACAAAGATAGTGACACGTGATCCGCAACGTGTACCTTCATAAAGAATCTCCAATGGCTGGATTGCTTAAGAAACTTAAGACGTGAGGGAGACCTTTCAATCGCAAGATTACTTCAAATATATGGCAAACTGAAAGCAATCCCAAAGAATAAAAAACTGTAAACAAAAAACGAGTGAAAAGGAAAAAAAGAGTAGTGGGAAAATGGAGAAGCAAACTAAATCTGAGGTTGTTGTTTTCCCAACCATGAAAGAAGACTCAGAAGAAATTTTCTTCAGAGAAGAAGAAGAAAATGATCTTTCTTACTGGGAATTCATTAACTCTTCTGATTCTGATGATGATGGTGTCCTATCTCTCTCTGATGCTTCTTGGCGCTCTTCCCTCTCTTCCTCCCCCAAGGAGAGCCCGATTCCTGATCTGATTCAAGATGGTGATGATGATCTTGATCATCATCATCAACATCACCTTGATAACGAGCCATTTCTTGACGGGTATGGTAAGCCATACATAGGTGATCAAGAAGAGGACGATGGTAATGCTTATGGTTATGGTTATCATTATGGCTATGGTCATGATGATGAGGGGGAGGAGGAGGAGGAGGAGGATGAGTATGATTTGGATGATGAGTTGGTGCCACGGGCATTGAGTGGGAAATTCGAAAGGCAAAGGATGAGGAAATTAGGGAAGAGGGCATTTGCCAAGATGCACACTTCAAAGAAGTCACCAATTTTGTATGTGAAGCCTGGGTGTCTTCATGGCAAGCATGGGCTTGGATTGAAGCACAGTTTCTAGAGGGAAAAAGGTAGCAGCTTTGAAGGTGATTCATGGGTGAAATGCGCCATCTTTAAGTGGGTACTTGTTGGAATCTTCATTTGATTGAAATTGTAATTACTGTAGTTTGGATTGCTCAATCATTATGTTTAGTTTGACTCGCTCATTTGGTTGTCAATAACCTTCTTATTATGTTAGTGTTTGTAAAAGTTCATGCTTTAACGCCATGGTGCTCTTCCAATTTTCTTGCCTCTCTTTTTTGCTTTTGTGTTTTTGGTTGGCTGAATGTTAATTATTCTGAGGAAGTTTTAGGAAATGAACGTGTTGAGATTGCCAAAAACCGGAATCTATTTGCGTCCTTTTGCTGTTGTTTGACGTTTTAATGTGCCATAGAGAGTGTGTTCTAGGCCTGAAGTTGTTTGTGTAAAGGTCAATTCTGATATTTGTGAAGAAATTGGTTTGAAAAGATCTCAGGGGAAATGGGTATCTACTGGAGTTCCATACCACCAGTTGGAATGGATATTTTTATGGCGGTTATGATCAGTGTCTTTGGCTGTTTAAATAGTTTAAGTCACATCTCGGGAATTTGGGGAAAATGGGTGTGTGAAGTGAGTTGCAAAGTTGACAATGGAAATGAAATCCTTGTTAACCAATTAAGATCTTTAGTGTGTGCCCTGTAGTAAACTTTCTTTGCCCCTTCAAAGTCTTTGTAATCCTTGGTTCTTGTGAATTGAGATGCCTGACGAGTGGACTTCTTGAGAACTTTAACATTAAAGTATTTTCTTGTGGAAAGATTTGGCTTGAATGCTGGAGAAATCTGTTCTCGAGTTAGATATATATATATATATATATATATATATTATGAATCGACATCTCCAAGCCCTGATATCCTTGAGAACAGGTTCCACTTCCCAATAAACACCCTTTCCATCACCATGAAACTCTTTGCAATAGGATTTCAGAATCTGTTTCCCCAGCAAGTTTCTTGAAATTCATATTCTCAGCCAGGCCAATGCCTTCCTTTAAAGCCAGTGCTTCACTGTCCGACTACGTTAAATATTCTTTTGTTTATGGTGATTGTTGTTATAGTTTTAGGTTTATGCTCTATTGACTTTGATATACCTAGAGGAGGGCTTACCTTCTTCCAAGCATATATTGATTGGATTGTTTGTATTATACTCATGGCATTGACTTTATGAATCAAAGAAATAATAGGATCTGAAAGGGTTATTGGGAAGTTATAGTGAACAGAGCTGTAAGGAAACTGTGATTGCTGGTTTGGGGCTTACTAATGATGATCAAGATGCCTTGGTGGTTAGTATAATGGATTCATACAAAATTACTTTTTATTGCAATTTGCAGGGTTATGAAAAAGCCAAAAATGATATGAATAAAAAATTAAAAATTATATATAAATATAATAAAAATAAAAATTTCATATTTGACCTCTGGATATAAAATTTTCATGATTTGTTATTGAGTCTAGACCCATCAAACCAGCCATTCAACTGCCATCTGCCAAGTTTCCATTGATTCAAGTTAAAATTACTTCTGATTAGGCCAAATCCAATATCTAGATTGGAAAGAGAAAAGTAGAAGGTCGTCCCAAATCCATAATCATGAGTTAATTATTTCGAGCCCTGCCCGCCCACTTAGCCCAGCCTCCTAGACATGACAATTGACATGCAAGAGTAAGCTTGGAAAATTTTTTTAGCCGTCCTAAGTGCTCAAGATTACAGGACTGAAAGGAAAGGAAACACCATCGGTTCATCAACGACACTCAACAGTCAGTAATAGCATCGCCCCCCGCATGTCTCATTCAATGTGGAAAAAGATTTGATATTTGACCCTTTGCAGAACAGATTACAATGTTATCGTCTGCCAATTTTCTCTTTTCATCTTAAGCAAGGCTGTGTAATATGTAAATTTCTTGGGAGCATAAGAAACTAGAAACCAAGATTTTTTTTTTTCTTTTTCTTAATATTTTTTATATTTTTTTTTCACTCATTCTGTTCATCTTCTGGTTGGCAAAAGAAAAAATTTCGCACTTTCTGTCCTACCAAACAGGCTCTCAGCTTCACTTTCCATTGATTAGCTGTTTCACTTTGTTTAGTCAGCAGTAGCCCATCTAAGCGCTGGGGACGCCGATAGAATTTTAAGTTTAGGGAATAGAAAAGGGAATCTGCAGTCAATTCATAATTCCACATTTCCACTTCTTCTCCATCACCGTGCTTACATTTTCAATACCTTTTGGTAGCATTTTGTTTCGACTTGAATTAGACTCCTGAGTCTTGAGCCGTGCACATTGGCCCCAACCGGCCAGGCCATCAGCCCATAGCCTTAATTCCTACTGTTTCATCACCAGCCTTTCTGGACTCATAATTAGTATTAAGAAATTGAGAGTGGGACTAAATTGGCTTTATCCATTTTTTAGGTTTGAGATTTTATTCAAATTTGTTATTATATATAATCAATAGGCTCAAGTCAGCTCAAATAGTATTATTTTTAAAAAGATTACTATAAAAAAATGTTAAAACACATCATAGTTTATAAGTATTAACACAATAAATAAGAATACTCTTACAAAAAACTAATAAAAAAAGAAAATTTAAATTAAAAAAATAAAAAAAATACAAACTCAAATTAAATTGTGTAAAAAATCAAAAGTAACTTAAAGAATGCATTAATACAAAAAATACAAAAAAAATAAAAAATTATAATTATCGAATCGTCCAATATTTGAATTTATAATGAAAAACTCAATTTTAACTTATTTTTTAACGGATCTCAATTTTGAAATCTAAACACGTTTAATGAATTATTATTAATATTTTTATTCAAATTCACTTGAAATTTGACGGATCTTCAAATTTGGACATATAGCATGATCTTTGAGCAGATTTAATTGGCTTGTAGGGGTATACTATGATTGCACCAAAAAAAGAAAAATTGTTGAACCCCGCAATTTTATGCTCATTATTTCAAATTCTTATAGTTTCCTACCACATGCAGTGTAGAAGTATCCATCACTTGAATTTGAACGACTCAAATTGATTCGATATCTTTTAAAAGTTTAATCCATTCCGTTTATAAAAATTCATTCAAAATGGTTTTTTTAATTAAAAATGTTATTAGATTATTAAGTTTTGAAATAGTTTTAATATTTTATTTAAATAAAAAAAATGATGGTGTCCAGTCTGAACTTGACAATTTCTGTTTATACCTTAGTATGTCATTAATGTTGATAAATTATAAGATTTTTAACTTAAAAGGCACTTGAATAAGTAATAATATTTTTTTGGTCGATAAACTTTTATAAATCTACGTTTAGTAATTGAATCAATGCGATAAATACATAAATTTATATACTAAATTGGTCGGATTCAAAATAAAAGCAACAATTAATATTTCATGTAAAAATACGGTTAAATTCAATCCCAACATATTGTATTTTTTGTACTAAGGTTCAAAGCAGTTGAAAGGGAAAATTTCCTTCTCCATAGCTAAATATAGAATTGGAGATTTTTATATAGGATGGCTTTTTGCAGTCAAAGAACATAGCAAATTTGGCCGTTCAAAATGCCATAGCTTTGGCAATTTGATGGAAAAATCGAAATCATCAGCTGTCACCATTGATATGGAAATTTGATTCAATAACCTTAAATATTCGATGTGTTGATCATTCAATCAATAGACCCTTGGTTCAGTGAACTCAGTACATAAAATTTCATGGCTAAAGAATTTTGTACATAAGCATGTTGAACATAAGAAACATGCTTAGCAACAACATGCAGAAAAACCTCCTCTTAAAATTTGGAACAAATACATTCTTGATTTCGAAAATTAGCATTTTATTATTTAAATTTTATAATATAGTAATTAAAGGAAAGTCGGAACAATGTTGCTTTAGTGAACCATCTTTTTTCAAAACAACTCCTTTATAAAATAATTTTTTTCTTGAAATAATTCACAGAACAAATTCTTCTCGAAACAATTTCTTTACTGAACTACACGTTCATGAAATAACACTTGCACTGAAAAAGGAAAAGAGTAAATGACCTTAGAATAGGACAAAATTATTAGGTTAATTTTACTATTGAAATGTTCTAAAAAATTTGGTTTGATGGATCAGATATGAAGATAATTAAGAATTGTTTTCTTAACATTTCTTCAAAATTTAAGTGTTTTTCGATTTTACTTTTAGAATCAAATAGTAGATTTATCGTCGCTATCTCCAAGAGTAAAATAACAAATAAACAAGTATCAACATTTTTGTAACTATTAATCTCATCATTATGTCTATTAATACTCATATTTTGTAACTTAAGTTCTTGATACCTATATATTGAAGTTTTGACTATTCTTGAAAGGGGATTTTGGCTAAGCAATTTAACAATTTTTTTTCTAAGTCTCTTTACATTGCTCTTTTATTTGATTTTCTTTATCAAACTTGTTTCATCTTGTTCTCAATCTTACTCATACCATTGCAGTCATTACTTCAACGTTTTTGTATCTGTCATCTCTAGATAGATTGATAGATTTTGTTCTACTAATTTACAATGTTTTCCTTCCAAAAAGACTCATTTACACCTTCAAAAATGTTCTTAAGAAGAGTAGGGTTTTCTTCGTTTCACCCAACAGAGAAATTGACTAGCTTCATTTTTCTTGCTGTCATTAAGATTTCCAGGTAAACCTGTAAGAGAAGCAGTAGCAGTGGTCTTTCATGTTGTCCTCCTTAAGACCAGAAAAACAATATTGACATACAGTGGGAAACTACCAAGTTCAACTCTTCATTTCTTTTAAATGGCAAATACTCTTCAATTTCTTGGTGCCATTATTCAGAACTTATGCCTTTCACCTTAATTAATTAAAAACAATAACAGAAGAGCAAGGATCCAATCCAATGATAATTACCTAATTAACATCTTTTCTTTTCTGTTCTTGACAAAGATCTGTCAAAACCTAGCTAGCTTCCCTGTTAGCATGGTGGTACAGTAACAGTACTCGGCAACTCAGTGAAGTTATCTTCAGATATTTTCACGTGGGGTAGATTTCTTTTCTAACTAGTCACTAATTAACTACAGTCCCAAACCAATAGAGAATGTGAGAATCCCCGCGTGCTTCAGACTTTTTCCTTAAATCACCGCCAAGTTCGAAGAATGTATGCTTGATTTAATTAAGTTCATCTCTGAACAAATGCCATGAAAAATGAAAAATACCCTTAATTTAAACCCTAAATTAATTTGAAAAGAAAGATTAGCCTGCAGACTTTTCCCCCAACAACTAAGGACATAATGTCTTCGTAAATATTCTTGTTTGGTAAGAAAGAAAAAAAAGTGTGTAATAAAAATTTATAAGTCCAATGGTTAAATTATAAAATAAAAAAATGATTATGAAATATAATTATTGAATTAAAAAAAAAAAATTATGCTCATCTTTTTTTTTATTTTTTTTATAAAGCAAAATTTAAAACTTTTAAATTTGACGCATTTAATCAAAGAATATGAGAAATAATTAGGTCGTAGTTTGAGTATTTTGAATTTTATTTTCTTAATGGAAGAAATCTACTAAAAAGAAGGAATCGACGATTTAAATAACAATAGTGTTGCAGAATAGTGGTTGCAATATCGGTAGCATTATCTTCCATCACTGTAATTCACCGCAATGAAAGTCTGAATGATTTAAGTTTTACTTTATAAGAAAGATAAAAAAAAATTACAAAATAAAATCAAATTTTCTACCGAACAAAGTTGTAGAAGCATTTTAGTATAGTAAATAATGACATAAGGAATGGTAACGAAAGGTAAAATAATATGTTTTCTTCACATTTTAAATATTTAAATTGTATATATTGTAGAAAAAAAAACTTTAGTCCAAAGATAAAAGAAAATGCACTTCTGTGACTTAAAAGTCATGATTTCAAACGGAAATAACTTTTTTATTAAATGAAAATAATTTTTTCATTAATATAGAAAGAAAGCTTAGATTGAGAAAGAGCTTCCCATACTATTGGCTTCCAAGGCTATTGGCTTCAAGTTGTGAGCCATCTTCTCCAAGATTGACTATTGAGAAAGATTACAAGTGTTGAGAAGGCTGTGATGGTTATGGACGAGGCATGAGGGTGGTAGTTTGGATCGGATCATGAGTAGCTTTGTTTGTGGAAAAGTGGATATATTCGAAGCTAGGGAAGCAACAAAGGAGAATGGGACGAATAAACTTGGAAGGCTTGTGTCACTTGAGGCACCTAATTTAATCTTAAAATTGGATTTTGCCTTTTATTATTTAGGTGAAATTTTTGGAAGGAATGACGTTCGGGTTGATTGGTGAAAATGTGTTTAAATTATAAATTTTTTGATGATTTAGATGAAAATTTAAGAGGGAATATGAGTTCCGAATTTATTTTTTATGTGTTTTATGCATTTACAATCAATAAACAATAATTAGGTTTGATGTTATTTACGTATAATTAATTGAATTTTTTCGTGAGTTGAGTATTAGAATTTTATATTATTTTTGTTTTATTAGTTATTTAAAATGTTGCACTTGGATATTTCATTTAATAGCAACATGTATCCATGATAAGAAATATATATAAAAAATAAAATATTTAGTTTAATTTTTCTAATCAAATAAATCATTATCTTAGCTTCTTATTTTGTCCTTGTAATTCATGTATTCATCAATAAAAAAACCATTTTAAATATGCATTTTGATTTTAAATTATAACTAAAAACTGCGACTAAATCATTTTAAATTATAAATGAAAGAACTAAAGTGTTATAAATAAATGCTACAAATATTAAAATTATTATTCATCTCTTTTAAAAATTTCATAATTCATAACTTTGTTATGTTATTTGTTACGTGCATAATAGAAATAAATAAAAAATAATTAAACATCATTTAAATCAAATCATTTTTTTTTGAAGTTAATTTCAATTATTTGATGTTCGATATATTTTTTTTATATAAATTATATCACATAATTAAATTATTAAACAATAATTATTTATTATCAAAATTATTATAGAGCTTTAAGCACTCTCCCTCTAAATTCTCACCCTAATCAAACTATTAAAAAACAAACCTTTCACTCTAAAGTCTACCCCTTGAGTCATAGCAGCTGCCAGCAGACGAAAGGTGGGGTTGGAAAAGGCGGATTTTTGGGTTGCAAAGGACAAATAGAAGTGAAAGCTGTCAGATTCTTTACCAACACACACAGTGCCACATATCTGTGAAAGGTGGGAATGTGGACCATACCAGAAGTTGTTTGAACATGAAACTGGTTAAATGATTAGCCATCTATAATCTATTACTACCATCGTAGTTAGCCATTACTCCAAAGGGAAAATGCTGATCAAGAACAAGTATTTTTTTTTCTTCTGATCTCTTTCTCATATTTTCTATCACTTTCCATGCACTTTCTACTAAGAAAAAAACACAAAGAAAAGCCAAATACCAATGTAATCAGGTAGGGTAGGGAGCAAAAAGCAATAGAAAAACAATTATTTAGGATATATAGATTTCTTTGTTTTAATGTTTTACTTGTGTTGTGTTTCTTTCATGCTCTGCAGAGAGATCAGTGATTCAATTCAACCATACTTGAGTGGTTGATGATTCTGTGGCGGCAATTACACTGCTGTGATTCCATTTTCTCTCTGGTTTCACAGCTCTGTAAGGGGAAAAAAACTGAGAAACCCCAGCAAATTACATGAGCCATGGACTCAAAAATATCATGTCTAGAAACCCACAGAGACAAACCTCATCAAGATAAAATACCAACGTCATTTCTGCATCTTCGACTACCCACCTAGACAAACGTACAGTTTCCTTGTCAGTGTAGTATTATAAAAGAAGCCAACAGGTTTGTCAAGCTGAAGAAGAAAAAGAAGAAGATTTGGAGACCGGAAAATGAGTGGGTTTCATACAAGTGTTGAATGAATGATGATGTCTAGGCAGGGAGGAATAGGAAGCACAAGATGTCAGGACTGCGGAAACCAAGCTAAGAGAGATTGTGGTTACATGAGGTGTAGGACTTGTTGTAGGAGCAAAGGATTTGAATGCCAAACTCACGTCAAAAGCACTTGGGTTTCTGCCTATAGAAGGCGTCACAGGCACCAACAACTCTCTTCTGTTCCACAACAGCACCTCCTATTACAGAACCCTAAAAGGCTGAGGCAAAATCCTTGTTCGGGTACAGTACTAGTTTGCACTTTGCATACATCATTTGCATTTATAGACAGATCTATTTGCTATCACTTTGCGTGTTGATGAAAGGAAATTCGGATATATTCATAGCGAGTTATAGCAACCCTAGCAGCTCTCGTCTCTTGTTTTTCTTTTTCTTTTTGTTTATTTTCTAATGAACTGAGAGTGGAATTTTGACAAGGACATAACCATACAAGGAGAGACTGCCAGCTGCCATGTCTCATTCTTCTTTTTTTTTTCTATTGTAATAAAGTTGATTTACTTGTTTTTGGGTGTCCTTTTTAGGGTTCGAACTGAGAAATTTTCCGGCTGAAGTGACTTCGCCGGCAACATTTCGTTGTATTCGAGTGAGCTCCATTGAAGATGCAGTTGATCAGTATGCTTATCGAACGGCTGTCAATATTGGAGGCCATGTTTTTAAGGGTATTCTCTATGATCAAGGCCATCACTCACTAGGCGACTGCTCATCTCGAGAGACACAGCCGCAGCCAAATCAAATCAATGCTACTGCTGCTGCTCTAACAATGGCTACTACTACTACCACCACGACTTCGGTTGGTGCAGAAACTCTTCTTCCTTTTGCATATTCATCTCCCTTTAATGCTTTCATGCCAGCTGGTACGCAATTTTTCCTCCACCCAAAATCTTAAGGAACTCTTTTCTACATGGGGAAGAGAAAAGCTTTAGATCAAAACCCTTTCCGCTCTATCAATTTTACTCATCTTTTGGAATTAGAACTCCAATTTCGTTGCCTTCGTTGGTCATGGTATGCAGGTGATCATCACTTGTATTTGCCCTAGTACTTATCTGATATTCATCTAAGTTTAAAGAAATAATTAAAAAAAGGGGAGAAGTGGCTTAGTTTTGTATTTGTGTTTCCAATTTCCAATGCCTGCAATTATATGATATTGCCTCTAATATTAAAATGTGGCAAGCTACAGATCGGTTTAGCTGTTTGTCTTCTTGCTTATTTTTTTATTCACATTCTCTTATGAGTTCATCTGAATCTGCCTTCTTGTTTATTAACTTAAAAATAGCCACTTTTTCATGTTTATGGTTAGCCTGCCAACTGTCATACAAAAAACACTTCTTACATGTCCAAAACTACAAATATTTTGACATGATTACAATTTTAGTACATGTTTTTATGGTTTGCCGTATTTGTTTAATGCAGGATGGGGAGAGATCATTTGATGATTTGTAGAAAAAGATTTAAAAAAAAAAAAAAAGTGAAAGGGTCAAATGATCTTTTCACCATAATTTTAATTTTTTTGTTATTTCATTAAAACATTAGTTATTTTTTATTTTTCAATCTCATTAAAATTAATTTCGCCGTCCATTTAAATGAATTCTTAATTTTTTAGTGCATAAAGGTATTAAACTTAGCTAGCTATGTATAAAATGCATCAGCTTTGAAGGAAATTTACATGCAAAAGAATTGATTTTTACCTTAATTTAAGAGTGTGATCAAGTCGAACCAAATCGATACAGTGAGATAGAGTAGGATGAAGTAAGGTTCACTTCATATGCAAACTATTCACATTTATTCTACTTTTTTTTTAATTTTATTAATGCATTGAAAGACTTAAATTATTGAATTTGCATAAGGTCACATGCATATATATTCGAATTTAGAATTATAGTATGTTTTCTTGTCCTTGCATTGCATAAAACTTTATAAAATCTTTTCTCTGTGTCTTTATAATATTGTATAATCCTGGTTAGGTGCGGCACACATCTTAAATTAACTTAACAAAATTGTGGCCTGGGAATCACCCCTAGCTATAGCTATAAAGCATGAGCTAAGCTCTTTGAGATGAATAATTTATGATTTAGAAGGTAAACAAGACTATGTGGGGGGCATCTTACGATTTTAAATGATAATGACTCTCATTAGAAAGCAATATATACATTGTAAGCTTCAAGTTTGATGGTAAAGACACAATCATGATTCACACACACACTCACTAACTATAGGAAAAGATTGATGCCACTCAATCACAAAAAGAAAAAAAAAATGGAATATATGCTTTCTAGTTGAAAGAGAAATCAGGTACAAAAATCATCAATATTATATATGCAGTGGGTTGTATTCCTTCTGCATAAATGCATTTAGAATAAATTAACTCCCTCAGAAAGTTATGGAGTGGGTTCCTCTCTATGGTGATGAACTTCTACTTCTAGGATGGCTTTCCTGTTATAGTTAAAAGAGAGATGAAACAATTAAAAAAACTTCAGCAGGAAGAGTTATCATTGGTGGACAAAAGCACTTGTGTGTGTGCTTATAGAGTTGATTAATTACAACTCTTTTTAATGCGCACTAGTTGATTTTAGTTCTCATAATTTGGAATAAAAGATTAAAACCTTTTAGTTCCGTTAGAGCAGATGCTCTTCATCTGGTACCATGAACACATTCTCTGCCCTTTGTCGTCCCTTTTCTCTTAAGAAATTTGCTGTGATCAGAAACTAAAATGTCTCCAAAACTAGCCCTCAACAAAGGTCAAATATATGTATGTATGTTGCTGCTACATTGTTATGAGATAATTTCGAACATGGTTTTAGTCATGTAATTAGCAATTTATATTGAGAATTGATAATGAGACAGTGGCAACATATGACAAGCATTCCTTTAATTAGATTGGCAATACTCATTGATATAATTAAGGTACGAGGATTATGTAGCTTTCCTATCCATACTGGTTGCTAGATTTTCTTCATTTTTTTCTTATAATTCAATGTGAATGGGATTGTTAAAGGCAATTTTGCTGCAAGTTTGTAGCAGCATCTTTTTTTGCTTGTTTTTCAAGGATTTTCTTTCAGTATGCCAGAGATTTTCACTGTTCCAGGACCAGAATTGTCTAAAAGGTTGCCTATTGGTTGGATGAGAAAGCATTGCTTGTTGTTATCGAAGGTTATGTACAAAAGAGAAGAATATGATTGAAGGGTTAGTATATATTACAAGGTTTGATAATCTAATTAATTAAGGCTGTTAATTCTGATTAAAGAACTTGTAGATGACATTTAAGTGAACTTGACCGATCAATTATTGATGTTGTCGAAAAATTATAGGCAGTTGCAACATTACTTTGCATTTGTGTCTTTGAACTTCCTTGGTCCATTTGGGTTTTTCCGAAGAAAAAAGTTGGAGGTAACCCTAGCACGTTACAGATGAACACCTTTTTTTCTCAGCCAAAGTTTAATTACTCCGATCCACACCCATTTTTGCAAATGTCTACAGATGAATTAGCTTTACTAATATTTATTTCAGTTATTGTTACTATTATTATGTTGACCATCCACTTTCATTAGCTGTGAACTTTCATAATCCGATGCGACATATTTTCCTTGCCCAAAATCAGATGCTAATGTTAAGACACGTGGAGTGTAATTGTCGTGCTAACGTTGATTGTAACCATCATTTCATCGTAATGAAGGTCTGCAACAACTATAAATAAGCGTAATTCTCATGTTGAGAATGAACTATTATTATAAATCTAGTGCTCTTTTTATTTTTCTTCACATTTTTTTATTATCGTTATTTGACAGTATAATTAAGACTTTAATCCTAACAGTGAAACTTATATTAATAATTCCATTCATGTTTTTTGTAAGATGGGTAATTATGTGGCTCCATTTGTGTCGATGAAAAACAAAGCTGCAGCGAATTAAGAGCTGCTTAAGCTCCGGAAAGCTTCTGTCAATTTATAACAGACTTTCTCCCTTCCTTTTTTAGGGAAAATATAATTTCATGATTGAAGCTTTTTATAATAAGATTAATATGAACACATAATAATAAATATAAAATTAATATTAATTATTCTAAATACATGATAATTTTATTAAAAATATATATTTATTATTTTAATATATTTTACATTTATTAATATTAAATTTATATTTATTTAGTATTTTTTTTGTTAACTTTACACTAAAATAAAAAATTTTAAACTTTCGTTAAAGTTTTATTGGTACTCGAGAGAAACCAAGAGTCAAAGAAAACGTTGCAATGAAACCCTACTTTTTTTAAGAAACCCTAACCTACACAAAGGCTGCTGCTACAGCAGTGCTGATATCATTTCTTACTCCATGGACTGCTTCTTGCTATAGTAAATTTGGGTACATGCCATCCTACTACTATTGCTACTAGCTAGCATGGTTGGTTTGTTTTCTGATTCAGTAAGGGACCTAATAGACCCTCGCTTGCAGGTTTTTGACTAGCCTTAGGGCTTTGGCGCACTCACCTATGCATCCCTCGTGTCGCTTGTCACTTCCTTGCTTTAATTTACAGCAAACAAATCCACCTTTTACTCCATTATTGCATTCATAATCTGCTCATACAGTCTCCAGCAAGCAGCTGAGGTTGTGTTTCAAGGTAAATTACTCATCATACATGTCCACAATTATTCCAAATCTTTGCAATAATATTCTCCTCAAAGCTCGCTAATAAGACCAACGACCCTACAACTTAATTTTTAAAGGTCTTTGATGGCAGATGGTATAACTGCAGCTCTGTTAACCGCTGGTTTGTTGTTCAATCCAATGGACAATTTTATGTATCCTTCCTTTTATGCTGGAGGGCTCAGGTTTCTGACTGACTTGTTCAATGTGCAGAGTCATTGCGCTTTGCTAAAAGAAAAACCCTATACAATTGCAAAATACTACTAATGCTTAAGTAAAATCTGCAATTCATGAAACACACGAGTAAAGTATCAATAGAGGGTTGATTAATCAAATACTACTAATTAAATTTTATTTTTTATAATACAATAATTAAAAATGTCTCTCTCAAAGCTTTTTGACAATTTTATATTTTTTTATTTATTTTGAGAATTAGTTTAAATGGTTATGCATTCACTTATAAAGTGTGAAAAGATAAATTTTAATAAGGTCAATAATAAGTTACTTCACAAAGTAAGATTAATTATTTTCACTAAAATAATCTAATTAAAGAAAAAATATTCAGATAAACTTATAATTTTAAGGAAAATAAAGGTTATATTTAATTTTAAATAGCAGTGTTCATATTTTATTATAATCAAATTAGTTTATTAAATTGATTTGATTTAGTTAATTAGTTGATGACCAAATTAATTTCAGTTGATTATCAAAAAAGATTTGAAAAAAAAAGAATTAACCTTTTTGTTAATTCAGTTTGAAAATTGAATTATTCTAATTAATCAAAAGTTTTATGAAAATATAAGAAACTCAAAGATAAAACTAAAAATATGTTTAATGTTTAGAATTTGAACGACATTTTAAATTTAATGCTGTTAGATTTCTTAACTACTTTGGTATATTTGAATATTTTGTTAGATGAATTTTATTTAGTTTGATTTAAATATGACAATTACCAGCTTAAAATATATTTTGACTTGAACATATTTTATTTATTCAGTTAATTAAAAAATAATTAAATTAAATTTGATTTATTAAATTTTTACAATTAATCGATTAAATAATTTAATTTAATTAATTCAATTTTAAATAATTAAATTCGAATTACCAAATTGATTGAACAAATACCTTTGATTATGAATCAGAAATCGATATGACTATCGACATTGCCACAATGGGCATATACATATATAATCAAAGATTTCTCCAAAACTTTTGACAATTAAGAGAAGTTTTTTTCTCAGGCTAATCAGTATGGTAGAAGTAAAATTTAATAAGATTAATTAATAATAATTTACTTCGTAAAGTATAATGTATTTTTTACTAAAATAACCACACTAAAAGTAATAATTTTGAAGGAAAACAAAAATTACATATATCAGTGAATCACGGACCGACATGTCCATGGGCTTAGCCACAATGGGTTATTTAAGCCTAACCATGCCATTTTCTTCTCATTCGAGCATGAATAATGGGCTGTCTCATCTTCCTCTTCAACGGGAAGAATTCAAGCCCATTCAATTATGGCGCGAAAATCATCCATCAGTTCCCGCCAAATAAGACGCCCCTTCTCTTACACTATACTCTCTCTCTTCAGTTCCAAAAAATCTCCCTCGCTCTTTGTTATCTTTCATTAGCCATGGCTTCCGATTCCTCTCCCTTCAACAACGGTAACTCTTGTCTCTCTTTAAGACCTTCATTTTCTTTTTCTATATTTATGGTACAATTTACAGGGTTTTTTATTTGTTTTTGAATCGAAATTTTTGCAGATCCTTCCTCTCCCGATGATTCCTTCTCCAGCCCCATCGCTAACACCTCCTCGCCAGCCCACCGTCGGAGGCGTGGCCGGCGCCAAACCTCCACTCCATCCGCCGCCGGCGCTACCCCACCTCCAAACCCCTCTCGCTTTGCTAATTCATCATCTACCCCTACCCCATCCCGTTCCACCAGGAGCGGTCGCCGCGCAGCCGTGTCTCCTAATCCCACGGCCGCCGCCACCCCATCCTCCACCGACGATTTCCCGCTACCTTCATCCGATTTCGGCGACGATATGGACGAGGCGACTCCTACCTTCGTTTGGGGTACCAATATTAGCGTGCAAGACGTTAAAAGTGCCATCCAGATGTTCATCAAGCATTTCAGGGAAACCCAGGAAATAAGCAATGATATCCATGGAGAAGGAAAGTATATGCGATTGATACATAGAGTGCTTGAAATTGAAGGAGAGTGGATTGACGTCGATGCTCATGATGTTTTTAATTATGATTCTGAATTGTACAATAAAATGGTGAGGTATCCCCTCGAGGTTTTAGCGATTTTCGATATCGTGTTGATGGACATCGTTAGTTTGATTAATCCTTTGTTTGATAAACACGTGCAAGTTCGGATTCATAATCTTAAGAGCTCTACTTCCATGAGAAATCTCAACCCATCTGGTCAGTTTTCTCTTATTTTCTAATTGTTTTATTTATTATTATAATTATTACTTTTTTGTGTGTGCTGGATGATTTTGGGTTTGTTTATTTGGTTTAGACATTGAGAAGATGGTGTCGTTGAAGGGGATGGTTATTCGATGTAGTTCGATTATTCCTGAGATTAGGGAGGCAGTGTTCAGGTGTATTGTTTGTGGCTACTATTCTGATCCAGTCGTTGTGGATAGAGGTAATTCTTTTTGTGATGTTCTTTCTATTGGTTTAATTTTTCGAGTGATGTTGCTAAGGGATTTGTTTGTTGGTTGTTGGTTCTATAAGGACGAATAACTGAGCCTACATCATGCTCGAAGCAAGATTGCCTTGCCAAGAACTCCATGACGTTAGTTCACAATCGATGCAGGTAGCTACCAGTTCAAATTTCATTTTGTTTAGTAAATTAAAATGTAATAAGAGAACTGGCATTGGTGTTAGAACATGCTTAATTCTTAATTTCTTGTTACTGCAAAATTTTCTTCTCATTTTCTGTGTTATATATTGGTTTGTAGGTTGTTTATAATTGAGTTCATTTCAACTTGAGCCTGTTTATCTCAGTTGGTTTGGTGACTTTGAAAACAAACATTTATTCGATTGAGTTAATATGAGACCAGAATTAATTGGTTCTATTGCTCAAACATCAGGTTTGCTGATAAGCAGATTGTGAGGCTCCAGGAGACGCCAGATGAGATCCCTGAAGGAGGGACACCACACACAGTGAGCTTGTTGATGCATGATAAGCTGGTGGATACTGGAAAACCTGGGGACAGGGTTGAGGTTAGGCTCTGATAAAATCATGTTCTGTAATCACAGGTGGTATCCTGGCAGTTTTATTTGTTTGCTTAATGTTCTTGTTTCTATTGCAATAGGTCACTGGGATTTATAGGGCTATGAGTGTCAGAGTTGGGCCGACACAAAGAACTGTGAAATCATTGTTCAAGGTACGTGTTCTCTTATTCTTCTGTTAGATTTGTAGCTCTCCAAGCATTTCAGTGAATTTTTGTTTTGATGTTCTTTTGCTTGCAGACATACATTGATTGTCTTCATATAAAGAAAACTGATAAGTCAAGAATGACGGCTGAGGATCCTATGGAAGTTGATAAGGGCTCACAAAGGATTGATGATGATGTCCATTTTGATGAAGACAAGGTCTAATATCTTGCTTGTTATCCTCTTGCAAAATTCATTTCTATTGGCCACTTCGATCATGGCTTTTTCGAAATTGTAGGTGGAAATGTTGAAAGAGTTATCCAAACAACCAGATATATATGAAAGATTGACAAGGTCGTTGGCACCAAACATCTGGGAGCTGGATGATGTAAAGAAAGGTCTTCTCTGCCAGGTACCGTTATAGGGTAACTTATGATCCACTATCAGCCTTGTTTGTGTTATTAGTCATTCTTTCTTGCTTAGATAGTAATTGCTGGTGATTTGCGATCAATGTAGCTTTTTGGCGGGAATGCTTTGAAGTTGCCATCTGGTGCTAGCTTCCGTGGTGACATCAATATCCTTCTTGTTGGTGATCCTGGAACCAGCAAGTCTCAGCTACTCCAGTACATACACAAGCTTGCTCCACGTGGCATTTACACCAGTGGAAAGGGGAGCTCTGCTGTTGGCTTGACTGCTTATGTCGCCAAGGATCCTGAGACAGGGGAAACCGTATGATGTGTTTTTCTTAGTCTTTGTTTTCTAGATATTAATTGGAATATCGGAATTTGGTGATTGATTTTCATTTATGGTATAACCTTCAGGTTTTGGAAAGTGGAGCCCTTGTTCTGAGTGACAGAGGCATCTGCTGTATTGATGAATTTGACAAAATGTCTGATAATGCACGGAGCATGCTGCACGAGGTTGGTTGTGCTTTGCCTTTCTTATTCCCTGTTTAGACATGATTTATGCACTGCTCCCAATGTTAAAGACAAGAAGATTTTAGGTATTATGAAATGCTTGAGTGAGATTCCTTCCATGTTTTAGCAGTTCAAGTTATTAGGCTATCCGCAGGAATAAGTTTATTTATTTAGTTTTTGTTTGGGAGAAAGAAGTTATTTCACAAGAATGGGATGCCAAAATTTTAAACTAAGGACTTAAAATGCTTTGCCTATTTTAATCATTCATCAATGCTATTAAAGTTGACAACTGTGCTTGACCTTACTTCAATTGTCCAGGTGATGGAACAACAAACTGTTTCAATAGCAAAGGCTGGTATAATTGCAACTCTTAATGCAAGGACTTCAGTCTTGGCTTGTGCAAATCCCAGTGGCTCACGCTATAATCCACGTTTGTCTGTGATTGACAACATACACCTGCCTCCAACCTTGTTGTCCAGGTAAGATGATACCTACCAGCTACCAAGTGCCATGCAACTTGAAGTCTAAGCTGCTTTCAAGGTCTTTGATACTACCATATAGTTATTCTTGCCCTTTTTTTTATTTGAATGCTTAAAAATGATATTTCAAATTTCAAATATTGTTGTGGTCATTTCCATAGTCTGTGGTTACTCTTCTTTAAATCATGCTTGTCAGTTATAGCTATTATGAAATGGCACTGTGTAGAATTAGGTATGATATCGCTTGAAATGTACATGGTCCTCGTTATGTGGTTACTTGTTACTATGCCATCCTAATTGGTATTCATTTCCCAGATTTGATTTAATCTACTTGATTCTCGACAAGGCTGATGAACAGACAGACAGGCGCCTGGCTAAGCATATTGTTTCTTTACATTTTCAGGACACAGAGGTTTGGTGAACTCTAATGCTCTATCATGTTTAGGAATTTTTTCCCTGGTTCATCATTGTAATTCATAGCATCTTCTTGCAGATTGCTGAGCAGGATGTCTTAGATCTTGCTACATTAACAGCATTTGTGAGCTATGCTCGCAAGAATATTCACCCACAATTGTCAGATGAAGCTGCTGAAGAATTAACCCGAGGATATGTTGAGATGAGGAAAAGAGGAAATTTCCCTGGCAGTAGTAAAAAGGTCTGGTGCATTTAGTTAAACCTGGTTTAGTAAAAAGGTCTGGTGCATTTAGTTAAAGAGGAAATTAAACCTGCTTGCTAACTTGATTTTGCCCCTTTTTTTGTGTTTTGTTATGTCAACAGGTCATCACAGCAACACCAAGGCAAATTGAGAGTCTGATACGCCTCAGCGAAGCCTTAGCTCGTATTCGCTTCTCAGAATGGGTTAGTTAGCCTACGTTTATCATAGCAGCTTTAATGCTTTCATTGTGAGCAGAGTAATGAAATTCCGATCTGATATTTGTAGGTTGAAATGAGAGATGTAACTGAGGCATTCCGGCTTCTGGAAGTTGCTATGCAGCAATCAGCAACTGATCACTCCACTGGTAATATTCGAGCCACAATTCTACATTCTGAATTCATTTCTCCCCATAAGAACAAATATCTAATGTGCTTCCATTGCTTCCCTTTGTATCCTTTCTCTGTAAAGGAACTATTGATATGGATCTTATCACCACTGGAGTTTCTGCAAGTGAAAGGATGAGAAGGGAGAATGTGTTGTCGGCAACTCGTAACATAATAATGGAGAAGCTAAAACTTGGGGGACCATCAGTACGATTGTTAGAGGTAAGCTGGTTTAGTAGATTCAAAGCTGGATGCTTTCAATTAGTCCCAAAATTCAGCATATTGATCACTATTAATCTCTGCAGTTACTGGATGAACTGAAAAAGCAGAGCTCTGGCAGTGAAATTCACCTTCATGATGTGAGAAACCTGCCTTTTTCTTCCTTACACTCTCCATTTGAAAAGGATATTATTGAACTGATGAAATATCTTTTTAACTTGTCTTCGGTAAATTCAGCTAAGAAACGCAGTTGCAACCCTAGCCGGTGAGGGATTTGTGGTTCTTCATGGTGACAGCGTAAAGAGAATATGAAGATGAGAAGCAACGAGAAACTATTAGCCAGCTTGCTCACTTGAGGCAGCTGCCTGCCTTGCAAGGTACGCCGGACAAGCTTTTAATCTAAATCTAGGCAGGATTTTGAAAGATGTTAAGTTAGGTATGTTATTGAGTAGTTGATCTGGACATGTATCATATTCTTTAGCTAGTGATTGTAAAAACAAAGCTGATGCTTTCATTTTTATAATGCTTAAACTGATGTTGCCTTTTTGAATTGTTTGGTGCAAACCCAAGCCAAGAGCATAGTTCTCGTTTCTTTGGCTTGCATCCTGCGGCAGCATTAGATATGTTTGATGGTAAATGTTTTCTGAATGAATGATTTATTAGTTGGACAAGCAAGAGCACGTGCACGTGCACGTGACCGTAATACGTAAATTAGGTTCAACCTAGGCAACCGGCTACGCTGTCGTTTGTCAGATTTTCTAATATGGTTTGCTAGCATTGCTAAGTGAATTATTATCAAAGCGTTACTGCTATTAGATATTACAATAGGGTCGTGTTATTGCTGTTGAATTTAATTTTTGAAGTTTAAATTTTATATGATAAAATATTTGAAAATTTTGAATTAAATAGATTTTAATTTGATTTAATAAATTTAATTTATTATTTTTTAATATATATTATGAAAATAAAATAATAAAAAAATAATTAAAATAAAATATATATTAAAAAAATTTGATTTGATTCAAGTTGAATTTTAAAATATTTAAATATGATTTGATTTATTATTTTAATAGTTCAAATTTAAATTGAAAAATAAATTAATTAAATTTAAGTAAGGAGTAATTTAATTCATTTTCATTTTTGAATAGTATTAATATTTTTTAAGATGGATATAAATTAGGATATATGATTTTTTGTATTTTATATGTATTATTAGATATGTTAGAGATATACAAATTGTTTAATCTAATATAATTATTTAAATTATTGCGGATTTTGTTCACCCAAAGAGCTTTACAATGCCTTGGTTGAGTATCCAACAACGGCACTGCATTATACAGTAAAAATATTCTCATATTATTAAATTTGGAAATTATTTCAATAAAAAAAATCTGTACTCAACTTGGACAAAATAAAAATAAAAAGGTAAAAATTGCTTTTACAAGCTAAAAAAATCTATATCGCTTTTTTTTTATAATCATATATATTTTATCTGGTTTACAATATGTGATTAATTTTATTAAAAAAAGTTAAATCGCTCATTAAACGACATATAATTGATCATTTTAATGTGGCTTTGTTTTATAGGCAATAGGCATCATGGTTTTTAATTTAGTTATTAAAATGACATAAAGTTAGAATACATTACAGTGTCAAAATGTAATTTGTGATAATAAAGGAAAGAATAAAACTTTCAACACCATCTTCCAAAGAGTTATATTTATTTATCATTTTAACGGTAATCTAACCAAAATATAATTTTTAATACGAGAACATGTGCAAAACTAATCACAAATATTTTAAAAACATGGACACCATCCAAGATCTAAAGATTTCTTTTTAATGTAAACATTAAAAAAAAAAGATAATTAAGTGCAAAAATTAATAACATATGAATAAATTTTATTATGTTATGATTTATTTTTTTAATTTTGAAAATTTTCATATTTGATTCATGTTCCGCAAATAACTTTTACACTATATATTCAACTCGATTTTTTTTTAAATATTAGGATATTTGAAATGAAATAAAAATTAATTTATTTCAATTAAATAAAAATTGTTTGTGAATGGTAAAATAATACAAATGAATAAAAGTTATTTATAAATATCAGTGAATTAAATATACTTTTATTCAGATCAAAGCGAACTTTTAACCAAACCCAATTTAATAACAAACATAAGCGAACTTTACGTTTTAACTTCCTCTTCGTTTACACTTACAGCCTTCAAACAGTAAAAAACAAGAGGCTTACGCGGCTCACGTGGAAGGTTGTGGCGGTAAGGAAGTAGAAGACGAAATCTCTACAATCTTACAACTCTCCCACAGTTTCCTTTCTCTCTTTCCGCTGGCCCTGCGTTTTTGTTTTTTTTAATTACGAGCTGAATATTTGAGCTTCAAAAGGAAAAAAACAAAAGATAACACTCGAGAGATCGATCTTGGTGTGCGTTCTCGTGACGGATAATTAACAGAATCGAACGGTCGGGATTCAATGGGAGACGTCCGTGGAGGATGCTGCCCTCCGATGGATCTGTTCCGTTCGGAGCCGATGCAGTTGGTCCAGCTCATCATCCCCATGGAGTCCGCTCACCTCACTGTCTCTTATCTCGGTGACCTCGGCCTCCTCCAATTCAAAGACGTCCGTAACACTGTCTTTTACTCGTGAACACTTATTAATGTTACTCTTTGATACACAATTCTATCGAAATTTTGTACTATTGCTTTGTTCTACTCCAGAATCAAACTTTAATTTTCCGTGTTTGAGTCTCATCGTAGTTTCTAAAAACCCTAGACTGCAACTGTGTGCCGGGAATTCTCTGCAGTAGAGATCGGTTTTTCGATTTTTTTTTTATTTTTTATTTTTTTGATTGCTGATGCTAGGGTTTTGGTTTATCCATCAATTTCTTTCTTCTTCTACTTTTTCTTTAAATTTTATGAAAAGCTACTTAAAAAAGAAAAGAAAGAGATCTTCTCTGATTTCATGAATCAATTGATGGAGATTTGGAGACTGATGTCTTTGATTTGCGTGATGTCTTACAGCTCAATTCGGAGAAGAGTCCATTTCAGCGAACTTATGCTGCTCAGGTATTTTCTTTTATGCTTTGCTATGGTGACATTTATTTATTCACATTTAACACATATCGAGTTGCTGCTCATTATCTCTTTCTTCTTCTACTAAATGTGGACGATAAATAATACATCACTTAACCAAAAGGTTGGTTTCTGATTCTTTATGTGGACTTTATAGCACATGCTGGTATTATGGAAGTGCTAGAATTGTTCTACTGGATTTATAGGATCTCAAAACATTTAAGTTTAACCTTACCACCTTTCTATTGTAATGGAAGTAACATACTTCTTTGTATGAGCTATGTGAACATATTATGAAGATATGTTTTGTTGCCATAATACTTTATTACTGTTTTTCAGATTTTGGCTTTTTGTTTTTGTTTATTAACATCTCTTTCTCATGAAGATTAAAAAAAGTGGAGAGATGGCACGCAAGTTGCGCTTTTTCAAGGAGCAAATGCTAAAAGCAGGATTCTCTCCTTCAGCAAAACCAGTGGCAGGAGGTGACATCGATGTGGATGACTTAGAGGTACATCACCTATTACCAAGAAATGCTTTCTTTATTTTGTTCTTAAATTCAAATTTTTTTCTTTGTTATGTGCTAGCTGAAACTTGGAGAACTTGAGGCGGAGCTGATTGAAATGAATGCAAATAGTGAAAAATTGCAACGTAGTTATAATGAGCTGGTTGAGTACAAGCTTGTTTTGCAAAAGGTATGGCTTGTTTGATGCACTAATCAGGTGATTTTTCCCATGGTACCCTTCCTAGTTCCTACTGATTTTTTCATCATGAGAAACAGTAACATAAACATGGCCATTAAAGTTACCAATTTTTGCAATAAATTGCTCTATTTGTTTGAATGAGGAAAAACTTTTCGAAGTTGAGACACTGGGCTATTAATTGGATAGAGTTGATAGACGCAGTTTTGTAATATTCAATCAGATAATTAATTAATTCAGTACTGGATTCTTTTTATGTTGCATCATGTCATCTTTTTTAAAATATTCCTAATGGTTTTGAATTCAAATATTTACTGGCTCTTATTGTTCTCTTCCTAGTCCTACTTATATTTTACATCATGAGAAACAGTAACATTAATACAGCTGCTAAAGTTGCTAAGTTTTTGCTATAAATGGCTGTCTATGTTTGGATGAGTGAAAATATCCGGCATCGAGAGCCGAGAGTTGAGAGACTGGGCTATTAATTAGATAGAGTCGATAGACACCGTTATTTCATATTCAATCAGATAAATAATTAAATACCAGATTTCTCGTATTGCATCATTTTCTTGTTCTTATAAAATATCCTTATTTTTTTTTTTTTTTGGGGGTGGGGGGGGAGCGGTTTGAATTCAAATATTAACTTGGTATCATTTCTAAATCAAGGTTGTTTTTTTTTTCCCTTTTTTTTAAATAATATGTGTCACTCTCTCTACATTCAGTTGATTATTTCTTTTCAAAGTTTAAATTCCTTCCCGCTTGTAATGCTTTATAATCATTAATTGCTAACTTGTTTTCTGTTTAGGCTGGTGAATTTTCTGCTTCTGCTCAACGCAGTGCTACAGCTCAGCAGAGAGAATTGGAATCACATCATACGGGTGAAGAATCCATAGAAACTCCTTTATTACAGGAGCAAGTATAGCACCATCTTTCCTTGGTATGATGTACTATCCAGGTAATAATGCCATGCGTTCCCTCATAAATATCTCCCCACTGTTTTGTAGGAAACCTCAATGGATTTATCAAAGCAAGTGAAGTTGGGTGTCATTTCTGGCCTTGTTCCTAGAGAAAAATCTATGGCATTTGAGAGGATTTTATTTCGTGCAACTAGGGGCAATGTGTTCCTCAAGCAGGTTCCTGTGGAGGACACCGTCACTGATCCTGTTTCTGGAGTGAAGGTAATAATTATTTTTGTGGTTTTGTTCCAATAGCTTGAATATTTTGAGAAGAACTATGGTATGCTTGATATCTTTGAAGTAGTGTTTACTACATTGCTTGCATCACAAAACGCAGATGGATACGGGCACACATGCACACGAAACAATGTTTCTTATGTTTTTGTGTAACTCAGACATGCATGGTCTTCATCTTGAGCTGTGCAGACAATTCGTCATTTATTTGCCCTTAGATTTTATGTTCTGAAAGGGTATCAAACAAAGATTATCATGCAGAAAATCCGCCATTTATTAGAAGACCTTAGATTTTATGTTCCGAAAGAGTATCGAACAAAGGTTATTTTCATGTGTACCTATGTTCATGGATATATGAATGTTTGCAAATAGCAAACCTGTCATGGAGCTGGAATGTTAAAATTGATCTAGTTTAGAACAATACCACTATTGGTGTAGGATTTGCCATGTAATCCACTCTGGTCATACTTATGTGTGTTGTTTAGCTGCTGTAGTTTTCAAAAATTTGACTTATGAAGTGAATATCAGTCTAATCTTGTACCGAGTTTTCTGTTGTCTCTTATTTGTAAAAGTTAATGTGCAGATGGAGAAAAATGTATTTCTGGTTTTCTACTCTGGAGAAAGGTCAAAGAACAAAATTCTCAAGATATGTGAAGCTTTCGGAGCTAATCGTTATCCTTTTGCTGAGGACCTAGGCAAACAAGCTCTGATGATTACCAATGTATGGATTATGTTTCCTTTAAACTGTCATTTCTGTGTGCTTTCTTAATGTTTGGTGGACTCGTGGTTGATTGTTCGTTGACATCATATGTTTGTTCCTCGATGACATTCCGGGCCTTCCTATCATTCATTAAGTAAATTGTCTAAATATGCCTCTATGCTAGATCTTTTCTTGAACAGACCACTCTCTACGTTTTAATTCTTGATGAGGAACACCACCCCCTGCCCCCCAAATTGTGGTTTTGTTCCAATTATTTCCATGCATCAACAAAATTTGAATCTTTCTGCAATTAATTCGTGATTGTTGTGAATCTTTTTACCTGACTGATCTCTATGTCATTATAAATTTCAGGTTTCAGGAAGAATTTCAGAGTTGAAAACTACCATAGATGCGGGACTGCTTCATCGGGACAATTTGTTGCGGACTATTGGGGACCAGTTTGAGCAATGGAACATTAAGGTCTGTTTAAAGTTTAAATTGTATTACTTGTTAATAATCTTTTTTTCTCAGTTTTTCATATATTATGTAACATGTGCTTATATTTTCCTCTTGCACATGAGATGCATTTGGATGCTAATGTACTGTTGCAGTCATTAACTGAAATTATCATTTGGATTAAGTTCATTGACTATACTATATTTTTTTTTAACTCCTGAAGGTGAAGAAGGAGAAGTCAATCTATCACATTCTGAATATGCTTAGCCTTGATGTATCGAAGAAATGTCTTGTGGCTGAGGGATGGAGCCCTGTTTTTGCCATGAAACAGGTATTTTCTGCCCCTTGTGTTTTTCCTTTCAATGGATGTTCCTTTTGTCCTTGCTTGAATATTTTAGTTGGTTTCTTTTTATACGAGATTATTTATGTGGGAGTTTGAGCTATTTGCTGCAGATTCAGGAGGCATTGCAGCGGGCTGCATTTGATTCCAACTCTCAAGTTGGAACCATTTTCCAGGTTCTGCATACAAGAGAATCACCACCTACCTACTTCCGCACAAATAAATTTACTTCTGCTTTTCAGGAAATTGTTGATGCCTATGGGTAAGTTCACAGTAAGACTGTTTAAAGTAATACTGCTTTATATACATATATATACAAATAAAAAGAAAAACAGATATTTATCAAAAGCAATCCATGTGTGCTGAGTTTCTGTGCGTGTGTGTTTGTCCTAATTGATATAGTATCTAATTTATAACATGCACTTGCTTTTTAGGCATTTTTTGCATATTGATGTGGCCTTTTGATTATCTGCTTATCATGAATATCCAAGTTAAATATTGAGTTTGATCTCCTTCAGACTAGGGAATTGGGAGCAGATATTGTGTCTGTTGCTTTACATTTGTAATTCTATGTAACGATCTTGTGGAAGAGGCAAGATCAATGATACAGCCTCTTGATATTAGGGAGGTACTAGTAATGGCTTGATTGATAAATTATTGACTGCCAAGCTGCATAGGGTCAGGAAATAGAGAATCATGGTATAAGTGATCATCCTAATTCATTCATGAAGATATTGAAAAGTTGTTTAAGGTTACTATTGAAAGAGATTGTTCAGTATTTATTTTTGTGTTAATCACCATTATTTATAGTTTTTATACTCTTATTGTCTATTCCGTTTTTATTCCGTAGTGGTAAATTCACCTTATTACTGGGTTTCAGCATTGGTGTTCAGTTTGGACTATCTGTTCTGTCTGTATGTTTTGCATCGGTGTTAATGCATTATTTTATCGGTAAAAAATATAAATATAATGCTTTTTGTTGCATTTAATGCAGGGTGGCAAAATATCAAGAAGCAAATCCTGGTGTATACACTATTGTTACATTCCCTTTCCTTTTTGCTGTCATGTTTGGTGATTGGGGGCATGGAATATGCTTGTTACTTGCCACATTATATTTTATTGTCCGGGAAAAGAAACTTTCTAGTCAGGTAATCTATTGTGATGGTGTAATCAACTTTTCAATTTATACAACCTGACAGCTTATATGCTGGTGAAAACAATTTGAGGACATATTTGTTCCTGCATGGAGTTTTTTTCTTTGTTTTTTCTTTAAGTTATTAAAGAACTATTCGTTTATACCTCTAACATTAATGATTACTTGAAAATACATCCGTTTGTCTCATCTTATTTGGAGAAGATGATCTCCGAGTTTAATCTTCTGTGAGGCTTATTTAATGTTTTGTTTGTGTAAGAGTTCCTTGTATTAGTTTCCTTTTCCCTTGCTGTGTAATTGTTACTTCTTTGTGAGTAAACTGCTGAAGGAATAACATTCACTGATGTTTTTTTTGGGCTAGCAAAGTTGTCAACAATCTCTGAACTATTTTATATTATTTTTCTAACGTGGCAAACAGATGTGACGTGGGATTATAATATTACAAAGACATTTTTGCCTTATTTTGTGAACGGAAAATATTGGTAGGGGTCACATGGATGTGTGCTAAGAACAACATCATTTCATGGATTTTGTGGTAAAATGACCTTGTGATGCTTTTGATTGATGGGTTACTTTCCAAAATAGAAGTACCTGTTTGTAATTCATTATCTTTATTGGTCTAGTGTCTCTATGGATGAAACGTAAGTAATTATAATTCTTGGAAACTGCAGAAGCTTGGAGATATAATGGAAATGACCTTTGGTGGTCGTTATGTTATTATGATGATGTCACTCTTCTCAATTTATACTGGTTTGGTCTATAACGAGTTCTTCTCTGTGCCCTTTGAATTATTTGGTCACTCAGCTTATGCTTGCCGTGATCTCTCGTGCCGGTATTTCACTTACACTTATGATGATACAAATGTTGTATAAGCCTCCTATTATGGATAAGCCCTTTGTAATCGCGTTTTGACTCTTTTTTTGCAGGGATGCTACTACTGTTGGTTTGATTAAGGTGCGTGATGCTTACCCATTTGGGGTTGATCCTGCATGGCATGGTAGCCGTAGTGAGCTGCCATTCCTGAACTCTCTGAAGATGAAAATGTCAATCCTTCTTGGGGTGGCTCAGATGAACCTTGGAATTATTTTGAGTTATTTCAATGCAACATTTTTTGCTAACGGTCTGAACATCTGGTAAGTTTGATATGCCAATAAAGACCTTAAAGGTTTTTAGTGCTCAGTTATTCCAGAGTTTTTAGTGTGACAGCTAACTCATAGGTTGCCTTTGCTCACGCGTTGCTCAGGTTTCAATTTATTCCCCAGATGATATTTTTGAACAGCCTTTTTGGCTATTTATCGCTCCTTGTCATTGTGAAATGGTGCACTGGCTCGCAAGCTGATTTATACCATGTAATGATATACATGTTCCTGAGTCCTACTGATGAATTGGGTGAAAATCAGCTTTTTCCTGGCCAAAAAACTGTTCAGGTTGTTTACATATATATTTTTTATTTTGTTATTTTTTATTATTCAAGGAATTACATCCAACTTAATATTCTTGTCCGTTTCTTTCCAGCTTGTGCTATTATTACTTGCCCTGGTATCTGTGCCTTGGATGCTATTACCAAAGCCTTTTCTTCTTAAGAAACAACATGAGAATGTATGTTATACTGCTCTTTTTCAATTTCTTTCTGAACACATTTTAAGTTTTATTTTAAGCCTCTATCCGTCACTTATTATATATGCCTTTTCTTTAGAGGCATCAAGGCCAATCATATGCAGCACTTCAAAGCACAGATGAAAGTCTTCATTCTGAGGCGAATCATGATTCCCATGGTCATGATCATGAGGAATTTGAGTTTAGTGAAGTCTTTGTGCATCAACTCATACATACCATAGAGTTTGTGCTTGGTGCAGTTTCAAATACCGCCTCATACCTTCGATTATGGGCCCTCAGGTATGTCTTTAGTAATTTAAATTTATGCTTAGACTCAACCATGTTTGACTGAGATAACACAATTTCCAAATTTTACTTTTGGTTTTAGTTTCAAAAAGAGCATTTCTTTGATGAGCCTCATTTCTTGCATGCACAGCCCATGTGATTGTAGAAACTTATTAAAAAAAAACACCATGGGAATAAGTTTTCTTTTCTGCCTATTGCTAATGATAACAGTCGCTGTTCTTTCTCACAAATATCTGATCTTCATGAAGAAATTTCTCTGTGCCTTCCATCATGTTCCACAGCATATGCGATAGTCATATACACGTTTCTACATGTGTTCTTTGTGTTACTTGTATGAATGATTTTAGTAAAGCCTAAGTGCAAATTGCACCCTGTTTGTTTTCTTGCAGTCTTGCTCACTCGGAGTTGTCAGTTGTGTTCTATGAGAAGGTTCTTCTCCTTGCTTGGGGGTACGTCTTGCACATTTATCTATGCTTATATGTGCTCAGCGAGCAGAGCAAAACAAATCTAGTCACTTTATATCTTATGATTTTGCTCTTATAACTCCTTCTGTTTCGCATTCTTTTTCATTCAATGAGCTATCCAAGTTCATAGATCTAAAGTCTAAACTGTTGTGCTTTTTGCTTGCTGTAGGTTTAACAATATAATCATCCTCATTGTTGGCATTATTGTCTTCATTTTTGCAACCGTTGGTGTGTTGCTAGTCATGGAAACCCTTAGTGCTTTCCTACATGCTTTGCGACTTCACTGGGTCGAATTCCAGAATAAATTCTACGAGGGAGATGGTTACAAGTTCTATCCATTTTCATTTGCATTACTCGGTGATGAGGATGATTGATGCATTGAATTGAATAAAAATCATGTTGATAGGTTAGAAGTTATGTTGATTTTTTCGTTTGAACATGTCGATTTAGATTCACCCTGTAGGGGGAGTTGAGGAAAGCTTTCTACAGCCTAAGCACTGCATCTTTACCTTCCAGTTTGTTGTTTGTAGTTGGAAGGAAGGAATAAGTGGCCTACTGGTCGGGCTGGTATCTTTGTATGCCATAGCAAATTATGTAATAATACTTTAATTTATTTTATTTTTCTATTTAAATATAATAAAAAAATTATATCAATAACTTAATTGTTTAGTTGCTGTTTCCGTCTTCCTAAGACATTAATTCGTGTCCAACAATGATTATTACTTCTCGAGATATGCCATAATTATGGTCGGATCTTTTTGTGTTTGAATCACCCTGTTTTTTTGGCTCGATGAACGGAAGAGCAGTGTCAGAGTCAGCTATTTGTGCGTTACTAAGCCTTGGTTGATAACAGTCGTACCGCAGAGGCCCGACTGTGGTCTTGCTGGCTGATCAGCCACTGCCTACAGCCGAATCAACCGTGTATGAAATGTGTTTTTGTCACAAAACATTGACGGTAAATAGCTTAACCATTTTTAAACCTTTTGATTTTAGACACAATACAGGAAAAAAAATGCATGATGGATTAAAATCTATAAATATATATATATATATATATATATATATATATATATATATATATATTGGCATATTGATGAATGTTGATTAGGTAATTTTTACATTTTACACAACTGCTAATGGAAGAAGAGAACTTCCTGAAAAAGGTTCATTAAACTTTTCGGTTGCTTTAACACAATTCAGAAGCATGGGAAATTTGAAGCTTATGTAAAGCTCAGGTTCCCAAATAATTGAAACATGATATATACAAAAACAACTGGTTTTACCAACCTACTGAGGGTTGGTATTAACGGCAGCAACAGTTGATACCATGGAGTCTACTCCACAAATATTGCGACCCCTGCAGATTTTGTAGAATCCATTCTCTCCCCAGTTTTCCCCCCATGAGTTCTTAATGATCCAGTACGGTTTATCCTTCATCCGTACTGGTGCATACCCAGCCGAACCATACCCCACCAACACCACTCCATGATCAAGGCGCTTTGAGCAAATGTAAGGGCAAGAAACTCCCCCAATATATGTCTGCATGAACACTGCATTGATTGCCACTGCATTCGAAGGAAGAAACAGATAAAGAACAAAGAAAACCATTAATCATTGGTGGGTAAGAGGAGCAAATGCGTATTTACGATCCTCTTCAAACCCACAATGTGGGAGCCTTATGCACGAATTGACATTTGTTTACCTGCAAGAGGACCATTCTTCACAAGATTAGCAGCTATTTGATCCTCATCCAGAGAAACAACACTGAAGTTGGCCACTTTTGCGCCAATCTTGGTCTTGTTGAATTTGCAGGTTCCGCGATCAGTGCCAGTGTAGGGGTAATCCTCTTCACGCATAAGTCCACCAGCTTTGAGAGTATACTCAAAAGCACTATTCATGAGCCCACCATTGCATCCAGAATCACAGGAACCTGCTTCTTCAGGATCACACTGCAAATCAAAGAATATACAATTACCCTCTAGTCTTATTCTTAATCATTGTATTTAGCAATTCATATTGCCACAGTTACCTAAGAAGCTTTACTATTAATCAACTCCTAAAATTCAAGCCGTAGCCCTTAAAATCAATTTATTTAACATTAGCATTTGCCAGCTCAAACCATTAATCTCTGCATACATGCATATTAAGAAATTAAAAAAAAAAAAAATCGAACCTCATGATCACAATCCACGAGCTGTTGCTCGCTAAGGCTCACGAGTTTCCCGGTTGCCAAAAAGTTAGCACCTTCCAAGGCTCCTGTTGTACTAAAAGACCAGCACGATCCGCATGAACCCTAATTAACAAACAAAGAAACAATTAACGCAAATTATTTTTTTATATAAAAAAAAAACAACAATATTTACAAATATTAGTTTTTTTAAAAAGTAAAAACCTGATTTTTGACGGGTGTAACAGCTCCTTTTTCTCTCCAGTCAAAATCTTCAGGCAAACTATCGGTAGGTAAAATCGGTGCCTCAGTCGCATCTTTAGGCAGCCTCAATCTCCTTAATCCCAAAGATGTCTTCCTGAATTCGCCCGGTGTCAAATCGGAGAACTGAGTAACGCCGTGAGTCGCAGACGGGTCAAGCTTCTGATGAAGCGCCGCCCGTTTCAGGTTAGCCCGAAAAACCTTGAACCTATAATCATGCTCCTCCTGCGACCCGTACGATTTCTTGAACAGTTTCTTGAACAGCAAAAAGTGATGCTCCGCGGTCAGGAGCTGAGGCTCGGCTCCATCGTGACCATCCGTTACTTGCTTGATCAACGGATCAACTTCCGATCCCTCGGCCGAGAAAGCCTCCTTAGAACTCACGCAAGCGATTAAAACAGAGAAAATAACGATCAGAGAAAAAGCGATGCGATTATCCATTTTTTTAAAAATTGAGAGTTGAAGGAAAAAGGGGAAACGAATGTGCGTTATATATACATCAAATTTCAAATTTCAAAAAAAATAATAATAATAACAGTTATGGGGTATTTTGGGGATTTTGCAAGATTGCTTAGGTGTGGGGAAATGGTATCCAATGGGGGAAGAACACGTGGTGGAGTAGAGTGCTGGGGTTGAATGGCAGTTGCTTTTGGGCTGTTCTGTTAAAAGTTGAAGAAAATTGGACTCCCACAAAAATAGGCAAGTGGTTAGGTTGGTTGGATTTGGATTAGGGAATTTGGGGCTACCGTTGACACTGTTTCGGCCTTTCGCTTAGTTTAATCATTAATAAATTGTTTGTCTCGGCTAAGTTGATTGGATAATTAGTATTTTAAAGATTATTTTTTTATGCATTATGGATAAAATTTTTAAATTTTATAAGCGAAATTAAAATAATAATAAATAAATAAATTGAAGTATTTATCAATTATTATTGTTTTAATTTTAATTGTGAAATATAAAATTTTTATTGATAATATATTATATAATAATTTTTTTAATATAAGAAAATAAAAAAAATCATATTTTCTTTGTTTTTCAATAGATTTTTTTTGGTCCTTGCTAAGTCCAAATCTTATAACACCTTTACATATCTCACTAAGAGAACATTAAATGTGTTATAAAATTTTTAACACAAATAATAAGCCATGTTCAACAACATTTGATAAACACTTTGATCGGAGAATTTTGGAATTTATTGTACGGTGACTTATAATAGTGGGATCTTTCTTTTTAGTATTATTTTTGTCTTTTATACTTTTATTTTATAGGTTATTTTCTAGGCTTATTAAGTATTTATTATCGTGTAGGTAAATTATTTTTTATTTTAAAAAAATTAAAACACGTAACGACTAATTATTTTTATCAAAGTTTTTTTAAGTTTAAGCTTGTTAGTTTTTTTTTTTTTTTTCGCTTTATTGAGAGAGAGAAGGAAAAGAAAATTTAAACTTTAAATTTATTTTTAAAAAAATAATAATAATAATAGATAAAATCTTAATTGTTTTGTAAATTTTTTCTTGAATCTCCTAATTCATCAACTCTTAGTGAGTTAAATGAAATTTGTTTACTTGATATTTGTTCATAGATCATTACTATAGTAATTAGTTCGTTTCATCATTCGTGATTTATGGCCACCAAACATTACAAGCAAATTGTTCATACTATATTGGTCATGAATTTAGGATTACCTTACGCATACAAATCGTTCCTTATCCGCCAAACTAAGGGAAGACGACCAACAACTTTCTATTAAATTAAAACCTTGTTCTCCTTTAGCTTTGTGCCACCGTTTGCTCTTGCTTAGGGCTAGGACCAATTGCTTGCACCAATGCACCAAGCACCATCAATCGAAGACAAAGGGCAATGATGGAATGATGACGTACCAAATCTTTAAAAGTAATAATAATAATAATAATAATAACAGCAAAATAAATCTTAATTTTTTATACAAAACTAATCTAAATCTTGGTATACAGATTAAGTTAGAAAAATTTATTTTTTTAAATAAATTTTAAATCTTGCAAAATTATATAATTAAATCTAAATTTATTAAATACGTTAATTTTTTTTGTTACACATGATACATATCAAATCGTAATCTTAAAAATTATTTATGTCAGCTATCACATAAGATAACAGATTTGAATTTAATTATAGAGTTTAGGGATTTTTTTTAAAAAATAAAATTTTATAAACTTATTTGTATTTAATAAAATATTAAAGATTTATATTTATTTTATGTAAAAAATTAAGGATATATTTAATTATTAAATTTAAAAAACAAAGACTCCAACCCATGTTGTGGTTTTGTTTGAGCTGGTTCAAAGGCCCAAGGAATTTTCGGTTTGTCCATTAAGATACTGATTTTGGTCAATGATTGACCTTGGTCGGTAGAACTAAGACCCAACCAAAACAGCCTAACTCTTGTGTAAGTGTGGACCTAAGTCTGACCCAACCATTATTCCTACTTTCCCGAAACAATGAGGTTGGCAATGGCAACTTGTCCCTTCTCGGCTAGAATGTGAAATTCAAATAGTTAATTCAATGCTTACTGCATAATTTTATATTTAAAAAAAAATTATAATGCATCCTCCATTATCATTGGGTCCTCTCAAAAAATTAAACGACACACTAAAACAATTGAGCTTTTTCTTTGTTCAATAAATAAATAAATAAATAAGTTTTTTCAATAAATAAATAAATAAATAAGTTTTAATGTAATTTTTTGTTGATTTTCTATTAAGTACTTGTTTGGACAAAAGCTTTCAAATATATTAAAGTTAAACTTGTGCTAACGAATAATCAACTTGCAATGAATCGAGGTTCAAATAACAACAAAGCTCACTCTACTCAAATTTTATTTTTTATATCAAAACTAATTTTTGTATAATGTTAGATTAAATGTAACAGAAATTGCAAAACATAAAAATAATAAATTATATTTTATGTTTATAGGATTTTGCTCCATATTACACCGTATAACAAAATTATCACAAAATGATGACAAATATTGTCATATATAAATTTAACAATTTATGTACATATTTTATATTAATGTAATGTAAAAAATAAAAAATTATTATATAAAAACGATATCATATTTTTTAATTTTAATCAAATTATTATAATTTTATTAAATTTTAATTCATATAATATTCATATTTTTTTATAAAATTTTCATATTGTATAATTTATTATATCTAAAAGTGTCAACCTAATGGTATATACCTCGGTTAGAAGACAATCTCTTATGATCTCTCATTTTAGTATGAGTTCTTTACGACACTCTAAAGCAAATCGTATAAGCACAAAAGAGGAGAAGTCCAACTCGCGGCGCTGTGCCTTCTTAGGACAAGTTGGAAAAGAAGAATCGTAAGTGAATAAAAAGTCAGTCAGAAAACGAATGCGCGCACTTTAAAGAGAATGCGGGCCTGAAGTGATTTCACACCACTACGCACGGACCAGACGTTTTTGTCGGTCAACGGGGCGTTCTGATCCAATGCTTGTTACTACCGCCGTCCCCACCTCACCTCCTCTCCTCGTTCCATCGCTTGCATCTCCGCTTCTCTCGACCGTGCGTGCCCCTCACATCCTTCGCACAAAACTGAGGCAAATGACAAATGTGGTGGGCACGAGCTATTAACGGAGAGTGAAAGAGCAAAAAAGTGAAGATTCTTTTTGCGAAGGTGATTTGCAAATTATTAAAATGGATTATACGTGGGGAGAAGAAAATATCATATTATAATGGACTCATAAATATATAAATATAAATAAGATTAATATTCACCGTAGAGTAAAGTAATAATATATATTTTTTAAAAATATTAAAAAATAAAATTTTGATACGTATTAATATTTTAATTTTAATTGTGAAATCAAAAATTCAATTAACCATGTGATGTATTAGATAATTGTTTATGTATAAATATTAGTATTACTTTATTTTTAAAAAGATTTCACTTTTGTATTTAGTCTTAGTATTATATACAAAGTATGTGCCATTTTATTAGTCTTATTTTTTAAAATTTAAAAATTTCATTTATAATAATTTTTCATATAAATATATATAAATTATTATTCAATGCATTACTAGTAAAATTTTAAGACTATACAAATATCATATCTTTATTTGTTTATTTATATTTTTTAGTATTTCAAAAAATATATATATCAATATCTTAAACCGTTTGTAAAATTTAAAATATTCATTAACAATATTGTATAATAATTCTATATATATTAATAAGTATATTTTTTTGTAAACGGTTGTCTTTGTCTATTGTATATTGATTTTTTTACAAGCACATGTGATTTTTTCTTTTGGGTTTTTCTTTATTGGTTTTAAGTCTAACTATGCATACGAATTGATGAATTTGAAAAAAAAAAAAAAAAGAGTTGCTATATAATCCGAATGAAATTATAAAAAACAATAGCATGCGTAAATAATTCAAATTTCAAGACAAAAAAGTTACTGTCATACCAATTGCGTCTGGATTAATTAGGATTGATACTTCCATGGACTATTAAGCAATTTTTCATTGAGAAAAAAAAAATGATTGACATGTAATTATTTTTTTTTAATTTTGAAAATGGATCATATAAACTGTATTTTTCACATAAGATAAAAGAAAAAAATAATAATATTATAATTTTCACATCCCCATTTACGTCTAATTGAATAAAAATAATAAAAAAATGAGGAAGATTTTCAGATATAAATATTTCTACAATTGCATTATGCCTTAAATTGGCAAAAAGAAATGAGTTTTCTAAAGAATCTAAACTGCTCAATAATTAGTTGTTGAATGTCCAACGATTTTGTAATTAGAATATCTTCTTCTATAATTTTAAAAGTTATTCTTCGCCCACGTTTTTTGAAAGATCCATTTGTTTCCCACTAAACTTAATAGAAAGAGGATATTTTCATATCAGTTATCTAATAATTTTAAATACAACCCATAATTTAAAAATCATATAAATTAAAATCTAATAAAAATTATATAAATTCAACAAAATTTAAATTTTTATTTCATATTTAATGTATAAATTATAATATACTAATTTTTACAATATTAATATATTTAATATAAAAATAAATACAATATAAATACACAATTTATAAAATTTATTTGTCACCAACTTAAATTGTCTCCCTGGCATGAGAGAGTCATTGACCAAACTAAAAGCATTATGCGTCACTTTCGTCTCCACCGATCGCTTTTCATTAAATATCCTTTTTTATTACGAGAATTTCATAACATCTAAAGGACGAAATCAATTAAGTGTTATAAGTATAATGACTAAGCACCATTAGTATATGGAACCCAATTCTTTCATTTTGGAGTCAAAAAGTCAAATGTTCATGTGCAATATTTAATGTATGCTTTAATTGATGTCTAGTTATTCTAATCGGGTCGTTAACTGTTAAAATATATTTTTTATTTAATGTATTACTTTCATTAAATTTAAAAAGAAAATAAAATATTAAATATATATATTTTATTTATTAACAGTAAAACAATCATTGGAAAACGAAGTTTAAAAACCATAAATTGTTGCTAATTGTTTACTTCGGAGCAAAAAATAAAAAAATAAAAAAAATTGTTGCTAATGTTTTATATTTTTGATAAAATTAATAAATCTATCAATCGTACGGTGAATGATGACAGAGAGAATCAGATTGCATTTTGAGAAGCGTACAGTCCGGACTACCAGAACCGATCTCACCACATAAAATATCAGTTTTACCATTTGTAGCTTAACCCTCTCTAAAATAACATTTTCGAAGTCAAAATCCGTGATTTAAGTCAACCTCAAATTCTTTATTATTTTCTTTTGTAATTGTTTTTCGATATGCCATTGTTACTGATAAATAATTGAATTTTAATTTTTCATCGGAACTCGTATAAATGTCATGAGTCCATGACTTAGAGGAGTGTGGGGTTGAAGCTAAGATCAAAGATGGGTTATTTTTCTTCTTCTGCGGCCGCTTTCGTTATTACGTTTCTAGTTTTTTGTTTGAGTTCAGCACTGTTTTGTAACGGAGGGAAGACCAGTGTCTATGTCAGGAAAGTGGAGAAAACTATTGATATGCCTCTTCACAGTGATGTCTTTCGAGTTCCATTTGGCTACAATGCACCCCAACAGGTGCTTTCTCTGTTCATTACTCTGTTTTTTTTTTTCTGAAATAAAATTAAAGGGTTAAAAATTAGGGGATTGCGTGAAAAAATCTTTTCTTCTTGCTGTTTTTGGGTTTGTTATTACTTGGTGATTAAAACTAGGAAGAACTTTGGTTATTGTATTTATTTATATGCATTTTGTTTGATTTTATTTGGATGTTTTGTCATGTGGGTGTTCTGAATTTAAGGTTCATATAACACAAGGAGATCATGTCGGAAAAGCTGTGATTGTTTCATGGGTGACTGAGGATGAACCAGGTTCCAGTACGGTGTTTTACTGGAGCAAGAACAGCAAGCAGAAGAAAAAGGCTGAGGGCAAAGTCACAACCTATAAGTTCTACAATTACACCTCTGGTTACATACATCACTGCACCATCAGAAATCTGGAGGTAGAGTTGAATTCATTGTTCTATCTGATTGTTTCATAGCATTTGCTTCATTCATAATTTCCTTGTCACTGTTCTGTTTTATGCCTGTAAGGCTATAATCTATACTCCTTTGCTTGTGGATTAAAGTACTGAGCATTATAAACTCTTAATTCTTAACTAGTACAATCAGTGTAACACTTGGATTTCAATTCTGAGTTCTCTATTTGTTTGTGTACAGTACAACACCAAATACTACTATGCTGTTGGTATTGGTCATGCTATGCGGAAATTCTGGTTTACAACTCCTCCTAAAGTTGGTCCTGACGTCCCATTCACCTTTGGTGTCATTGGTAAGTGAAAGCTTGCTGCTAGTTTTGTTGGTCAAGGTATCTGTTATGATGATGTTATCCCATATTTGTTAAATACTTTGTTCTCTGTGTTCTTATATTCAAGTTGGACCTCTCCACTTATTACTAATTGATTTTAAATTGGATGTTTAATACAGTATTAGAGTCTAAGTTTTGTTCTGTGGTGTTAAATTACACGTGATGGGTGGCATGTTTTTATTTGATCTTCAAGATGGTTGTGGGTTTTTCTGGTTTGTGTTGCTGGCTTGCTGCTCTTTGAGTAGATACATGCTGCTTAAGTTTAGATGCGCTGATGTATCAGAATTGGAAATCATTGTGCAGGGGATCTAGGGCAGAGTTTTGATTCAAATAGCACTCTGACTCATTATGAACAAAATCCACTGAAAGGTCAAACAGTGTTGTTTGTTGGGGATCTTTCTTACGCAGATAACTATCCCAATCATGATAATGTAAGATGGGATACATGGGCAAGGTTTGTTGAGAGAAGTGTTGCATATCAACCATGGATATGGACTGCAGGAAATCATGAAATTGATTTTGCCCCTGAAATTGTAAGCATTCTTCTCTTTAATGGTGATTAAATTGTAAACATTCTGAACTTTTCTTCTATCGAATTCTCCTTTGTAGTTTAATCCTCCATTTGGCAGCCAATATCTCTCGCCACCTCCTTTGTTCTGGTTACCAATGCCAAAGGGTACATATAGTTATGGGGCTGATGCACTTGAAAAGCAGCATGTTGTTTTTCTTTGTTTTGATTTTTAACCTTGTTTCTGTCTAATTTGTATTATCTTTATGTTTTACTGCTCTGTCCTTGAACTCTCAAAGATTGCTGGCGGAGTTAACTGGTAACAACATGATTGCGGTTCTGTTGCAGGGTGAAACAAAGCCTTTTAAGCCTTACACTCATCGCTACCATGTTCCTTACCAAGCATCAAAAAGTACTTCTCCCTTATGGTACTCAATAAAGAGAGCTTCAGCGTACATCATAGTCTTGTCTTCATATTCGGCCTATGGTAAAGAATTTAAATCTGTTTCGTAATCATGGACTTGGATGGTGTAGCAGATATACATGCTGGATTCATCTGGTTAACTTTCTATAACTTTCCACAGGTAAATACACTCCTCAGAACCAATGGTTTGAAGCGGAGCTACCAAAAGTTAACAGGAGTGAAACACCATGGTTAATAGTTCTCATGCATTCCCCATGGTATAATAGCTACAACTATCATTACATGGAAGGAGAAACCATGAGAGTAATGTATGAGCCATGGTTTGTGCAGTACAAAGTTGATGTTGTATTTGCTGGTCATGTCCATGCCTATGAACGATCTGTAAGCTCTTTGTCTATGTTATTGTGTTCTGCAATTCGGGTTTGAACAACATCGGCACTAGTAGCTACTAAATTCGAGTATCGTTACTTCATTCACAGCTTTTTAAAGTCTTTGAAATCTGTTGAATTCTGGATTTCTGATTTACATATGTTACAGGAACGAGTATCCAACGTTGCATACAATGTTGTAAATGGTATTTGCACGCCTGTGAAAGATCAATCTGCGCCTGTATACATCACCATTGGCGACGGAGGGAATCTTGAAGGCTTAGCAACCACGTAAAGATTGTTCATTCGATCTTCATTTCTGCGATGGTTTCATGCATGATCTGTTACTGGGATCTGATATATGTCTATATTGTATTTGCAGCATGAGCGAGCCACAGCCTGCGTATTCAGCCTATCGCGAAGCCAGTTTTGGTCATGCCATGTTTGATATCAAGAACCGGACTCATGCTTATTATAGTTGGCACCGCAACCATGACGGATCTGCCGTTGAGGCTGATTCAATGTGGTTTTTCAACAGATTCTGGCATCCAATTGATGAGTCTCCATCCTCTCATTGAGGATAGCGTGCTGTTTTCCATTTTTAAAAATAAAATACAAAATCATAATAATTAATAAAAATTTCTAATCTTTTTTGAGTAGAATAAAAATTTCTAATCTTGTTCTTCACCTTTCCTGCTCCCTTCTAGTGAATTTATGTGTACTTTTGGTAGTATAGGTCTTATAGGATGGAATAGGCAAGTAATTACCGGAAAAAGTTGAAAGAATTTATATTTGATGCATTGATAGTGAATAACATTTTATATTACCATTCAATCATAAAATAATCTCATTAATGACTAAAGTTTAAATATACTCATATCTTTAAAAATAAATTAAAATTACTTGTTAAAAATAAAAAAATAAATGAAATTATTTCATATATTGTTCTTTAGTGAAATTTTTAGATTCTGCAAATGAAATTAATAGAGGAAATACATCTCTTAATGTATATTAAAAATATTAAAAGAAAGGTGAGTATGTAATAATCTTTTAATTCCGTGGATTGTCATTGCATAAAAAACAATGGATTAAATTAAAAAAAAAAAAAACTATGGGTTAAATTATAAAAAACTAACCCTCAAAATAATACTCAAATGAACTCCTGATTTTCATTTTTTTTTTGTAAAATTCGAGACCTTATTTAAATATTATCCCAAAACTTTATCTAATACATACTTGTTAGAGTTTTTAATCTCTATTAAAATTAAAAAAATCAAGAAATTAGTATTATAAGTAAAAGAACATGTAATAATATGTTAGTTTTCTTGCGAAGTTTAGATTTTCCATTTCCGGTGTAGCAAAAAAATATTTAATCTGTTGTTGAAGAGAAAATTAAAACCTGAAACTGGGCCGATGGGCTAGGCCGGGTTTGAATGGGCCTCGCCTAATAGAAATGGGGGAAATGGGGAATTGGACTACAGATATCATAAAGGGCAGCCCAAACACTACTACCTTGTTTTCCCCATTGACTGCGAAAAAAAGTCAAATTCATGGATAACGGCTTCGATGATTTCTTTCAATAATTTAAATATTAGTAACAAAAAAAGAGGCAAAAAGTCGGTAATTCTTTCTCTCTTCTCCGTTTCATTTCTAAAACGTCTTTGTTATTGGATTCTACTTTCAAGTTTATATCTATTCCTTATCCCTAACTTCAACTGAAGTAGTTCCTGATCATCAATTGCTTTCTCCGATCCACGTGACCCGTTGATTTTCCTGTGAACGGTCTCTGATGAAGCGGTCGCGGCAAGTGTAATATGATGGCGGAAAGTACAATCACTAACAACAGCTCCAAGAAGACGGAGCCACCGGAAATGAAAACAACGACAATTGTGTCAACGGCACCAATAGCGATACCAATAAAACCACTATAAGGAAAGCGAATGTGAAGGATCCGGAAATTCTAGGTTGCTTGCTTCAACCGGCGACTTCCGATCCTTGTCCCGGTTACATCGGCATTCGCCGCTTTTTATTCTCTATCGCAAAGCCGAGTCCGGTTTTCATTGCCGACTTGTAAGCTCTCTTTTCTTTTAATTTATGTTTTTTTATGTGTACGTTTTAGTTGCGGATCTGTGTTTTGATTGTTTGAGAGCATGATTTTGAGCTAGTTTTAGGGGAATTATGGAGCGAGTTTTAATGTTCATTTATTTGTGTTGCACTGGTGTCTTTGAACTTTATTTTAATGTTTTTGGCTTGAAATTTGGCTTGCTACACTGAATTATGTGAAGGATTGGAGATGCAATGGAAAACGCTATGTGGCGTACCGAAATGACATTCGTAGGCCAGTAAACTGGGAAAATGTACAAATACCAAGCCACTGGAGGACTCCTGAAAACAGGTACTGGAGTTTATCCAACAATTGTCTTTTTCAATTTTCATTTATTTGTTTGCTTCACGAATTGAGGCTATCAAATGCAGTCACATATATGGTAGAGGCAGAATTTTGTTGTGGCTAGGGTTAATGATGTTTTATGAATAATGAACTATTAATTTTGTGAGTGTTGTTTTAAAAATTTATGCTTTTATACGATTCTGACATCAGGGGTAATTTACTGGCTGATGCATCAGTGTACGGTGGATTTCAACTCCCAGTCCATTCTCGCATTTGTTCGAGGCTGAAAGCTGGGACTCTAGCAGGATATGTACTCTGTAAACTTTTGTTATGCAATTTTTGTTCCCAATCAGTTATTGGAATGTAGTTATATACTTAATCTGCATGTGTTGCCTTTAATAACAGAAGATTTTTCAGCTCATTTTTTAAGATAACTCCTGTTCTTGATGATGAAATGAAAGAACATAAGATCTTAATTTTTGTATCCGTTAAAAAGAAACTTCTTGCATGTCAAGAGCTTAAAACTTATTTCTTTTGGTGTTGCTGTTATTATAAGACTTTAAACCTGATTAAAACAGGCCTTTAAAAGAATTGAGAGGAGTTGCGTACTTTTCTATCCTTGCAGGATCTACGAAGTGGCACTCTTGCTTCAAATCACAGAAGAAGTTTCAGCTCTAGCATAAGTGAAGGTGATCCCCACCGTTGATGAGGAGTTGAACTTGCATATTCTTTTGTTGGAATGCACTGCATCTTTGATCGGTGCAAAGCAGCTGGTTCCTTCCTTTTTATAAATTTTAAATGCAATCTAGACTTCTTTTTTCTTTGTCATACTATTTTGAGCAGTGAATTTCAACTTTCTAAAATGAAGCAATCTTATATGCAGTTACAGTTTTGAAGTTTGGGCGCTTGAGTTCCGATCTACTTGCATATGGGGCATCAGATGGCACTTTAACAGTTTTTACTGTCTCTGACCCACCTTCAGTTATCAAGCAATTAAAAGGGCAATTGAAAGATGTCACAGGTTGGATTAACTGGTATTGCTTCTGTAGTCTTTCTTATAATTTAATGAGATGGCGATCAAGTTCATGTTTGATTTACTTGGTACATTCCAGATTCTTTTCTTTTTGGAGTTTTTGCAGAATTGGACTAGTTCGGCAAGGTTGCCACTGCTACTCCATATTGTAGAGGATCTTTCACGGTTTAAGCTGAACCAGTGAGATACCAGGATGTCTTGTGACACTATTTATGAAGGTCAGCATAGTAGAATAACTAGATTGCAGTTCAGAAGGTTGATGTCAGAGTGAGAGGGTGGCTTTTTAGGAATATTTTTTAAGCATAAATCAAGTTGGAAGATTTTTAGATTTTACTTTTCAGAAAAATAATTTGGGACAGAGTGGGGTCAGAACTGCAGGTTAGTTTTTATTTGCTAGAAGTCATTTTTCACTCAGAAGATAGAAGGGGAAAAACTGGTCTAAGAGGTGTATCCTTGAAGCATCCATAAATATGGTACCCACGATGTCACCAAATAGCTTGTTGTGGGAATGATCCACTCAACCTAATCTTTAAAAATTTAGTTTTAGTTATACATATCCCTCTTGATATAAAGTGGATGATAATTACCTGTTATACTTTATTGATAGTCTTGTTAAAATTTAGATATCAGTAACTAAGATTGAATTTTATTTGATAACTATGATTCTAGAAGATTTGCTTCTACTGTTAATAACCATGTTCTTGATTTGCCACTGCCATTATCAGATTTTGACTTCCGTCAAACAATCAATATATTGCATCATCATCAATAGATAAAACTGTGCGAGCGTGGGAGTTATTGGAAGGCCTTTGCATTCGAGTAATATATGGTGTCTCTTCACAAATGTGTATTCGCTTTCATCCTGTAAGTACACATCAGCATTATAATTCATACCTTTCAAGCCGTGGAATTTATTTTTTATGTTTATTTCTTCTTTATTTGCTTGTTATCTACAATAATCTATAAACAAATTCTGTTGCAACCTGTGACTAAGAATGTTTGGTTTATCTGGATTAATTTTCTTTAAATGAGGCTGCAATAAAATCGTTCAGTCTCTCACGTAACTATAATGTATATCTTGAAAATTTTTTGCAGATATATAGATGATATATGTATTTTTTATTTGAGTTAACTGGTAACTACAGCATTTCTTCTCTCTTCTTTTCTTGGCTGCAGGTAAATAACAACTGTCTTTCAGTTGGCGACACAAATAAAGAGATCACTGTAAGTACTCCTCCATGCCTTTGATTGTCTCTAGTCAAACTTGATGAGCAATTAGTGTGATTGATATGATGTGCTAAACTGTCTAGTTCATAATCACCACTCTACATAAGTTAGTGAAATGCTTGCTTTCTTTGTCACTGCTAAATTGTTTTGTGAATTTTGATGGTTAGCTTGATGTAAGAAAAGCTTCTGCCTGTATAAAAATCTGTAATAAAATAGCTGGTTGGCGCTTCTTTATATCTTCTTCGCTTCTTACATAGATTTGCATATGTGTGTGTGTGTGTGTGTGTGTGTGTGTGTGTGGCAAGTTTAGCTGATTTCATATTTGTGTTATCATTATTAGAAATCTGAAGTACTGTTACTTGATCACAGCATCAAATACTGCCTGCACCTGTTCACTTCAATCTAGCCTATCATTTAATTGGTATCACTTTTATGGGTACACAGGTCTTCAATTTCTGCACTGGTAGGATTATTACCAAATCAGTCTTCGACAGTGAGGTTACCTCAATGGACCATGATCATGCTGGTCAGCTTATTTTCTGTGGAGATGCGCTGGTCTCTCTCTTATGTGCCTATATCATAATCAGGGTAATCAAAGAAATATGGTAGTCTTGTAGACAGTTTCTAATGGGATAATATCTGCAGGGATGCGTATACTCCATAAGTGTGGACTCTCACACGGGTGCATTATCCCCGTTCTCATCGTTATAGAAGTAGCAACAAGCAAAAATGTCCAGTCACAACTGTGCAGTTCTGAAGTTTCTCTTTCTTGGCTGGGGGGCCTGTGTTATTGACATGCACTCAAGATGGAAGTCTTTCTTTCTTTAGGTTTGTTCAGAATAGCATATCTTCTACTTGGTAGTATTTATTTCGAGTAACTGACATAGCAGTGTCGCTTTGGAAATTCAAGGTTATCTGACCCTGTGTTGCTCGCTCAAACTAAGTCCACAGATACACAGCATTCGAGCATCCTTCTGCCCTCTGCTTTCCCTAGATAAGGGAGAATATATAGGTTTGTAATCTCCAACTTAAACTGCCACCTAGAAGCATTTGACTCTATTTTCAAATCAAGAGGCAACGGCTGTTGATCCTCTGTGAATGCAATTTTTCCAAAGAATCTTACATTCTGCCCAACCCACGCGGCTATTACAGTTATATATCTTTGCCGACATTTTTATTTATTTATTTATTTTTTGTGCTGTGAAGTTTCTGGGAGTGAGAATTCAAATGTCTACTTCTATGACTTAACTCGGCCGAAGCAGACGTGTAAATAAGCTTCAGGTTCTACTCCCTTGTGAACTAGTGGATATTTACAACTTCTTGGCTAATCTACTGTGAACACATAAAATCATTATTTGTATGCAAGCTCATCGTTTTCCAGTTATAGGAGTAGCTTGGAGCCATGGTGAGAATTTGTTGGCTTCATCTGACCTTTATGGCATTGTTATAGCATGGAAAAGAGCGAAAACAAGCTAGAGCCAATACATTTATAAAAGATAAAAATGTTTATATTTGATGCATTGATGTTGTATAACAATTATACACTCTTAGATTATAAAGTCTCATTAATATTTAATAAACAAAATTAAAAAAATATGCATATTTTTAAAAATAAATATTAATAAGATTTTTTAGATGTAATTAAATTAAGTCACTTCATTGATATTTATTTGAAGAGTTTGTATATATTTTTTAATTTTATTTATTAATGAGATGATATTTTATAATTAATTGAGACATTAAATATAAATGGGAAGAAAGCTTAAAAAAAACATATAAACGGGTGAAAGAAGTAAATCCTCTAATGATTGTATCTCATTCCATTGCCTGCCGTTGAAGAGGAAACCTAGTGATCGTTGTCTGACTCAAATTCTGCTATATATATATATATATATTATCTCTTTGTATTTTTTTGAGGAAATTAAAAAAAAAAAAGAAGCCAATTTCTACAACGCTTGCAAAATGAACTTGGGTAAGCCAGCTGGGAGGGAAGGACGACAGATTTAGTTGCTTCTTTGTATTAACTCAGCCTTTACACCAAAATTTTCCGTTCCTTTTTTTCTTAATTAAAGCAAAAATACAGCAGTGAAAAGGGTCAAAAGAGCATTGTACAATTCCTCATTTAGTGGAAACGGATTCGGCAGATTTCTGACACTGGCATAGGATCCTCGAAAAATTCTGGAGGCTGTGTGGTTGTCATCTGTTACGTCCAAGCTTAGCGTAGAATAAAGTCAAACCAAGGTCAGGGTTAAAACAATACAGGACCAAATCTCAAGGACACTGTCTTGTTTTTTGATGTGACTTACACGGGATTCACGTTGTTGTTTGGATGGATAATGAATGGCAAACAGGCAACCATTATTCACCGCCAATATCGTCAATACCAATCAAGGCACTTTACTGATGTCACTGAACAGGGGTGCTGTCAGCTTTTCGCAACAGTATTTATTCTTCTATTAGAAATACGAAGCCTTATAACAATTCCGTTGTAGTCTAGTTGGTTAGGATACTCGGCTCTCACCCGAGAGACCCGGGTTCAAGTCCCGGCAACGGAAAATGTTTTTTTCAACCATGAAAGAATATGCGTAAGAAAAATAGTTTTGGCTTCCCCTACTAGAATTTATAAGTATTTTATTGGTATATTCTTTTTTTTTCTCTCTATAATAAATTCACATTTTACAAGCATTTCATCGAACAGATAATGTCTCCATCAATACAGTGCAAGTTTGGCAACAGATTCCTTAGCCAAGGCGGCCCTTTGTAGCTTTTTTCTCTTCAAAGCATAAATCCCCTTACAACATTTTGCATTTACTTGAATAGTTGGATGTCTCCATCAAAACTATCAATCCAAAGGAAGAGATCCCTAAATGGAGGAGCACCTGCTTTCCCAATCACCACTCATTAAAACCTACTTAATTGGCAAAAGTCAAACTCACAAAGGGAACCAGAAATAAAGCAAGAGAACCAAGGGAAGAACGATGGTCACAGGCAGACTGCCAATAGAGCAGCATTTGATGACTAGATAGGGTTTTATTTAATTTTAATAAATCCTTAGTAGCAATTTAGTATAATATATAATGGGAAATTATTTTATAATATAATTGATGAAATTTTTAAATTTTTTAAACAATATTAGCATAATAATCCATACTTTAAGATATATTAAAAATAAAAAACTATTTAAAATATATAAAAATCTTTTGAAGGGTGAAATACTTAAATCTTCTTATTTTTATATTTATATTAAAAAGACGTTAACCTCTAATTTTAAAATACCAATTTCCCCCTTTAACTAAGGTTTAAGATATAAAACTTTAGGTTGAGATTTAGAGTGTAAGATTTAAAGATAATAGTTTAAGATTTTAGAGTTTAGAATTTAAAATTTATAATATTATGATTTGACGATAATCGTACAAAAGAAAATTTATATTTTAAAACTAAAAAAAAAATTATAAGTTTTTTTATTTTACTTATCTTTTTAGTTTTGATTGTAAAATTAAAACTTTTCAACGTATATATTAAATACGACTTCCTTTAAAATTGCACTGCCGAATTTTGCATAAGATTGTTTCAAATACTAACTCCTATATAATGACACTGCCTAACTTTGCTAAGATTTATCGATAAGGCCATTCATTTTGCTAAGTTATGAATGCAGTAGAGACATGCCAAAACCCAAGAATCTATGGCTCATTTTATAGGCTAAAACAGTTTTTGACTATACACAACCCTAATTTATAACCACAGAGAGATGGGAAACCTACATTATGAGATTACATACAACCAAGCACATTGTTGACTTCCACTGACCCTCAAACCATATAAACAGGACATAGGTTTTCAAACCAGTTACTGTCAACCATCATCTACAGATTTGGATGCACATATGTTTGTCTCCATGTTTGCTCTAAGCCTACGCATGGTCGACTGCAGTCTCTTGGCTAAACCACTTTGTTTTATGTACTTTTTGTCACCTCCGACGTCGTTTTGTATCCACCTGAAACACAATGTCGATGCTAAAATTACAACAAACACATACCAGCTGAAGGATATAGTGTGATACCATTAACACATTTCAATCAGAAACTTAAACCATACAAGCTGTCACAAAAAGCCCGTTATTCTAAAGGTCTCTAGAAACCTGCAGACATAAACTAATATGGAACAATGCAAAGTGGTAAACCACATTGACGTGTACCAATTGAACTCTTTCACTTTAGCACTCTGTTCTTCGAAGTTGCCATACATTGCCTTGACTAATTTCATCGCATAAGTTCACTACTATCTTTATGCAGAGCTGACATATGTGCTCTATAAACAACGGCATAGCCTTTCTCTTAAGAAAAATAATTACTAAAACATTCTCCTAAGTGATAAGCACATAGTCCATATTCAAACTCCCTAGCATGTACATGACTAACTCTCACTTACCCATCAAGTCATCACATCCAAATACCTTCATATCTGTGATCCACTGTATGGCTCTGAAATTCTCTTAAGTAGAGAAATTGAAACAAAAAAAAAAGAAGAAGAAAAAAGCATATATAACAGATAAAACGTGTCAACTAGATTGGTGTTTATAAGAAATAAAGTGAAGGGAGGTGAAACCATAGCTTGGGAATTATGAGCAACACCAAGTTTTGAAAGTTCTTCTGCCTCCTTTTGGTAAGAAGCTGGATTTTAATGTGAGGATTCCTGTTATTCATCAATGCATCATGAACTGATGATTAATTAAGAAGAACGTACCATTTGACCCACATTCATCCTGAATGCCAAATGATCGTGCACTGGTGAATAATTATATGTAATTTGACTGGGACATGATAATTCTGCTTATGTGAATAAGAAAATGAATGGCATTTAAATGCGACCTCGATATCCATCAGACATGCATGTTACCTTGAGTCTAGGAACGAGATAAACTATGTGCTAAATAACTAGTAAAGACTACAAGAAAAGAATCAAAGGACAAGCCGGAATACCTTTGTATCTAGGTGTCTGGAAGCGGCATGGGTATTCTGCAACTTCTTCTGACCTTCAGATGAACAACTTTCACAAAAGAAGTGGTCAAGTCTTTTAGCCTCCTCCGCGGTCATTTCTATACAAGCCGGATGAAACCTGAATCAAAAGTAGTATGCTGAATATGGCAACAGTTTCTACAGCATACTGGATAAATTGGATGCATTTTATTTGCAAAATCCATAGACTAAAATAAAAGGAACCTTTGAAATTAGACATGAAAGTAAATCAGAGGAAAGTCTTTCTGAGACTGGTCTATAAAAGTCCAAAAAACTAAATTTCCCAACTACGATCAAACACAAACCTCAACCTAAGAAGGTACATAAAGTGAAAATGTAGCAAAAATCTATGTCTACTAGCCTGCTTCTCAACTATTTCAGGCTCCAGCCCATGTTAATGTTTTTGTATTTCACAGAAAACGGTCTGACTTCTGAATACTGCTTGGATATTCAACAATGTATATTGCTTAACAGGCATTTTCCTAAAGTTCAATACACACAATTTCCTAAAGTTCAGTGAGTAATTCTCCGAATTTTCCTACTCTAATACAATCTGAGATTTCAATTTAAAACCTATCAACTCAATGCCAACAATTTTTGAGTTGTACATCCATGCGCTTTGATGTGAACACCGCATCTAAGCAAAGATCATACGTATCAAAAAAATTTATATCAACACAATCAACTACGCAGACCATATAAAGACTAAAGGCCTATATACCAGGAGGACCAACCCCCCTTTCCCCCAAGAAGGCTCAAAGGGATGGATAAAATCAACCTTAGGTCCACCACTTTGGCATAACCATCTCACGGAAAATTAGGTATCCCGCCTTTTTGTCCAGCAAAGACTTTGATTGCATCATAACTTATAAATGCTTCAACATAAGCCTACAAGGAACTTCTTTAAAGCTATCTTCTTAAAAGAAAATGCCAATTAAACCATAGCCATACTACATTGTAAAAACTGAAAAAAAAAATTTCCGTTTCCACAGCAGATAAGGAGAGGAAGGGATCATCATTCCACTAATGGGCCAAACTTTAAAACTTCTTTATCCAAGTGGCAACTAAAATAATACCATTCCTATCTTTTTCAAAAGGACCTACTGATTAATGACAGCTAAAAACATAGCCTATCCACCACTCAAATAAATTGTTTTTCCGTCCTTGAGTAGACATCTATGAGAACTGATTTCACACAAGCTTACAAAACAAAATATAAAGAGTTCTTTAAAAAAACAAAAACAATTGTAGCTAGAAAAGCATTCCGGAAGAGAACTCTTTTGCATATTTTGAACTGCTTCATACAAAATATTCATGCACAATACCTAACATAATAGATGAGAAAAAAAGGCTCAACTGAAATAACTATATTCCCAAGCAAATCCAACTTACCAGTCACTGCAGCCTTCGCACTGAACCATTAAGTCATCAGGATTGTAAGGCATCTCACATTTGCAGTAACTGCCACATTACAACAACAAACCATACAACTTTAAAAAAATATTTAGATAGAATAATCTAAAACCCAAAGTTGCAAACTACTCCAGTTTGATTTGAAACAAAAATGTTACTTGCTCTAAGAAGCTCCTTCCAACAAGTTCTTCATTTTGATCAATAAATTTCCATAATTTAGTAGGAGCATCCGTGTAATTACACAAAAAATCATGTAGTAACCTAAGAAACCATATAAAAATTTGAATTCAAGGAACCTAATACAAGTAATGCACGACTATGAGCGAAATCAACTTTTAACATTTTCCCCTAACATAAATTAATCAAAGTATTAAGTTATAAGAATAAACCAACTAAAAGTTTCGACTTAAACACTCGAAATCCACAATTTAAGCAACTCACTTACTGGTGTTTCGGAAAAGTAAATTAATCAAAACATTAAGCTTAAAAATTTAACATTCTCTTTTCTAATATTCAAGTAAATGTATAATCAACTTAGATTGACTAACCTGATCTTAGTCATGCGGTTAACTAATCAAAACATTATTAGGCAAAATTTAACAAAAAAAAAAAGTCCATTAGGCCACTCAAGTTTAAAATTTGAAAAAGAAAAGGGAAAACGTGAGCCTAATTAATAATTATCCACGAAGAGATCAGAACATATACAAAAACAAAAAATGGAAAGGAAAAAAAAAGGAACGTACACGGCGACGCGATCGGGGTTGAAAGCGCCGGTGCAGGAATTATATTCGAAACGACAGAAGAAGTCGTCGTTTCCAACGGCGTCAAGCTTGGTATAGCTCTTGAAGCTATGGACCGTACACTTCCCTTCGATGGTATCGGCGCTCTGCACATCATAGTGATCAGACAAGAATACCTCTTTCGATCCATGGAACTGTCTCCTACCTCCGATCGACTCCTCCGGTCTATAGTACCACCTCACGTGCACCTTCACGTTTCCCCCACGTGCGTCCGCCTCTATCCGATCGATTCTGGCCACGTATTGCGGCTTTGATTGGTCCGCTGGTCGCATCAACACGCAATCTCCCGCTGCCAATTACCACAACTTTTAGAAAAACCTTAACTCCTAGAAATCTCTCTCTTTCTATTATTTATTTTCTTTTTCGCTTCCATCTTTTTATATCTCTTGGCTTACCTTTAATCGTTCTGTTGATGTGTTTGACTGTGTAAGAGTCTAGAGTTCTCCTTGGAGCTTTGGTTTTGGCCATGGAAGAGAAGGGGGTGAGCAGTGGTCCAGAGAAATACGACACCGAAGCATGCACAAGGACAAGAGAGAGATTGTGGACTTACCAAAATGAAATTTAAAACAATAAAAATAAAATATATATTTTTTAATTTTTTTGTTTTGTCGTATTCATTTTAGTTTTGGCGGGGCGGTGCGATTCGGTTTTTTTCGGGAGTCTGGTGATTGGTGAGCCTGTGTTTGGAGAGTTTAATTTAGAGGTTCAATAATAATCTATACTTTCAATTTTTTTTTTTATTAATATATGTAAGTTACGAACATTTTGTTATATATAAATCAATTCATAAATTTTTAATTTTTTAAAATTATATAATTAAATTTAAATATATTAAATTAAATTAATTGTCATTTGAATATTTTAAATAATAATTAACATGTATAATTTTAAAAACTGTTATATTATATATCATACATACAATATAAATAAAAAATTATTGATATTTAATAAATTTCATTTAATTATATAATTTAAAATTTATTTAAATGCGATAATTTATTTATAAAAAGAATGAATATAAACTCATATTATTAAGCTCAATTTAATGAGGCTTAATTGGGACTGAAGAGGGAATAAGATCGGCATTGAGGTGAAAGTTTGGGGGTTCAAGGGCAGCAAAAAGAAAGGATAAGTGAGGCGCCACGTCAGCTGGTGATTAGATTTGGACGATGTGGTTCTTGTACAAGCTGGAGGGAGCGTACGGGTGGGGTGAATGTTTTGCGTGAAGCAGAACTGGGAGTAGGGATTCGGTGCAACCAGGATTAATTTTACAAAAGTTCTGTTGTTGCCACGTAAACGTTTCTAGAAAAATAAGTTTATTATTATTTGGTGTAAACCTTAGCGATTTCTTAATTTTGGGCTGATTCCATGCAATCTAAAATAATCATTAGAGGACAAAATTATTAGTGAAAATTTTATAATTTTATTTAATATATATATATATATATATAATAACAAATTTTTAAAATATTCAACATAAGATTGGAATATTACAAACATATAAATATGATCCAATTTTATTGTAGAACCTAATAAAAATGGTTGAATGTTAACCAAAACAGACTTTTTCTTGGGCGAATGAAACCCCATGACCATGAGCTAGGCTTAAAAGGTGGTGTACCAGCTTCCTTTATCAGGGAAAAAAATGTGAGCTATATAACCCCCGGCTGTCCTTGAATTCTAACCTTACCTTCAAGCCAATTCTTAGGTAAGATAAGATCTAACAATCTAGACACATTCGATATCACACCATATGAAAATAGCGTAATAAAATATTAAAAAATGATAAAAATTAAAATTAGGTTAAAAATTATGCATAAATATAATAAAAAATTGTTTCTAACGTGTTAATAATAATTTTAATTCAAAATTTTGTATTTTATATTATATAAATATAATTTTTCATGATACAAATATAAATTATATAAGCAGATCGTCAGAAGAGAAATTTTTAAAAGATGTCTCAGTAACACAAGAAAAAATAAAAAAGGAGTCCAAAGACTAGCCATCATGAATTCCACTGTAATTTTAACCCCCCATCTATTGTTGGTAGTACAAATGACCAAAGCTTGCTACTTTGTATTAAGTATGTCATCATTTTTCTTCTTTTCCCTCTTCTGTCTACGCCATAGCTTCATGAAAGCTTATAGGCATATTAATGGAGCAGCTACCTAGTATTTAAAGTTAGTTATTTGTCATCAATCGTTTTACCAATGAAATCTTTGATGCATCTCCCCCAGTTTCTTCAAAAACCACCAATAAATTTTGTGTTGACTTCAACCACGATCTGGGAATATGGTACCTGAAAACATGACACGTTTGGAAGAATGTTAACTAGTATTTCAAGCTTGCGTTCATGAATGTTTGATTTCAGAGTTATTTGTACCATTGCTGAGTTGGACTGCCGCAACCAAAATGACATTTAGTCTGACGAAATGAACCCACATAGCTGCATTCACTGCAATTACCATTAGCTGGAGTGGTCCAATATCGGCCTATGTTCTGTCCATTGATCCATGCTTGGCCTTTTCCCATGCTTCCCATGTCCAAAGCTAAGGGATCGTCTCCTTCCGGAGCATCAAACAATGCCTGCAGGTCGAATTAATGGTTTCTTTTTTATATTTGCATGAGCTGTAATGGCTTCAAGGAACATCTAAATTGCTTCATATCCATTTCCCTTACCTTGTACCACGTTAATGGTTGTTGTTTCTGAGATGCCAAGGATCCTTGGATCCAATCCATTGATGAGATAGAATTTGGAGAACCTAGATTATTGGCTTCTCCCTTAAGGCCAATCTGTATAAGAGAAACAATCATGAGGAACAAGTCATTGGAACACCTTGAATCCACAAGAGGAATTGGAAAACCTTGTATGACCATTGCTGCCAGCTTAAGTCCCTTTGTCCTTCATCTAGCCCTTGTAGAACAACTGGTCCTAGGACTCCTATGTCCCATGTCTCAAAATGCCGACCAATGTTCTTCAACAACAGACAAAATTAAAGATGAAATCAGCAAAATCTTCAGTCATTTTTCTTATGTTATGATTCCACATATTTTTCATACTGAAAGAAATGGTCTATGATGAAAATGGAATTTGGAGAACCAACCGGCAATCCAACAGCTATACTGAGAATTGAAATTTTATTCATTCCAGGGTGCAGGTTTATATTTTCTGTAAAAGTAAACCTCCTGTTTTGCCGAGTCCCAAAGGCTGACCCTGTAAGTTTTAAGCAAGTACAGAAGTTTTTCAATTACTGAACAGCCAAGAGCATTAGCTCAGGAATGAGAAACTGAAAAATGTACCTGAAAGCTGTCCATTGATAAAAACATGCATGCCATGCCCTGCTGATCGCACACGGAGGGTGGGGGGTTTACCTCTATGAAGAAATGATTCAGCTGAACTTATTTGGACACTGGAAAAATCACCTAATCAATAATTGAAAATATTTGTGATATTAATTTAATTTCAGCTGTCATACAATCATTCAACTTTACCTGGTTGTGTACCAGAGATAATCACTGGTATCTCTTGTGATGTTTAATTGATCCAATAGACCCTTGACTGCCATTGGTGACTCATCCTCCACGGAATATACATCTTCATTGAATGTCTCCCAGGATTCAAACTTCACATTTGTCGGTAGCATTTGCACTTGTGATGTTTTAGTTCCAACCTGGAAAGAGAGATGGTTACTGGTTTATCATCTCATCACATTAAATGAAACCGAAAAGAAATTGAATGTAGACCAAGACAAAATGGATATCAGATTATTGTCAAACCACTTACTTTGGCGGTGTTGAAAACAACATTTTGGCAATCTGGAAGGATGCTGATCGACCAACGGGGAAGGTCATGGTGCATATTATTAAAAGTCACTCTTGCATCTGACCGCATATTGTAGTTGCTGAGAAATGCAGCACAGCCGCCTGACTTGGAAGAGAAAACATGTGCCTGAGAATAGTTACCATTGAGGTTTATTTTCTTGTAAGACTTCAACAAGCACACTTATTCAAGAAGCAGAAAAAGATTCTTGACCGAATGTTCAGACACCTGTTGGTAGCTTCCCAAAGCTATGATGTTTGGATCAGCAGTAAGCAAAGCTTTTTCACACAACTTAATAGCTTTATGAAGTTCCTTCAGATGATCATACTTAGGTTGCCTGACCAAGCCTTTCAAGATAGCATATACCATTAGCAACATATCAGAAAACCGATTGGGTTTTAAGTCAACTGATTTATGTCTGAAATCAGAATACATGAGAAAATGGTGCTACTCGGATTAAAACTCTTACCATATTCATCAATTGGAGCATCATAGTCATAGCTGGTAGTAATGAAAGGGCCTCCAGCAGTTCTTCCAAAGTTGGTACCACCATGGTACTGCAGAGTGCAGAACATGGCATATGGGGGTCAGTTTCTACATAACTGAAATGCATTCATGAATGTTATCCAATAATTGCTGTAACTTTCCAATTCAACCATTTGAGAAATCAAAGTTGTTAACAGACCATATAGTAGTTGACAAAGGAGCCACCCTTTTGAATGAATCTGGCAACAGCAAATGCTAAATCCTCAACTGGCCTGCGGTAATTCGGGCCACCAAAGTCTGAAAACCTACATAAAAAGAGAAGCCGCTGGTAAGCTTATAGTAGAAAAATACAGGAAAAAAACCCCATTTTGATTGATGATGGGTGAGAAAGTTTACCAGCCAGTCCATGCCTCTGTCCATAATGTGGGTTTGTAAGGTTTGTTTGGAGAGAAATAGTCACAATAAAAACCATTGCATGTGTTTATCTGTCAGCACCAGGATTTTAAAAAGAAACTGAGAATTTGTCTCATAATGCAAGGGATGAAGCATTCAAGTACAACATCAATGGCTGATCCAGTTTATTTTGCTTACCACAGGATCTGGGGCATCATATTCCTTGCACATAACCCATGGGACCCCAGTGTCCAACTCAACAGCCATTTCTGCAGCCCATTTAACATAAGCTTGACCAGCAGCTTCAGATGACTTGCTTTCAGGTTCATATTCATTTTCAATCTGCAAACAAACAGAACAATGAACATACTCATTATCAACTGAGCAAACAAGAATGAAGAAACAAGCGAGTTTGATGCAAAATGGGTACATCTCATTTTATGGTTTGCAAAACTTGAGCATATAAAAAATCAAGAGGAATGTAACCTCAGCCATACCTGAGAGAGGATTATGGGGCCACCTTGAGACTCAAACAAGTTTTCATCCTTCATCATTTGGACGATTTTCTGAGTGAATTTTTGCATTGCTTGCTGAAAAACCAGAATTAGCAAAGACTGTAGGGAAGTACAAAACTTGTTTTTCTTTTTTTCTGTTATTTCTACTATAGTTAAGACGGCTCTTTACCTTGAAAGGCTCATTATCTGTTCTGAAGCTAATTCCAGGAACATACTTCAACCAAACAGGAAAACCTCTGGGGAAAGAAGACAAGAAAACATCAATGAAGTATAAATGAACATCTTGTAGAAGGTTTTCTCGATGGAGAAGTAGCCATTACCCAAAATTCCATTCTCCGCATATGTAAGGCCCAATGCGAAGATGAGCGTATAGCCCAGCTTTTTGGACCAATTTGATGAACTGAACCAAATCATACCTCCCTTCAAAATTATACTAACACCCGAAAAAGAAAAATGGAAATTCATAAGAAAAATGCAAGAAAGTTTGAACAGGAAAAATTTTGAGAGAAGCAAACTACATTGCCAGGAGAAGGTTCATGGAGGTTCCAAAAGACATAGGTGTCAATAGCATCCAAGCCACCATCTTTAGCTTTCTGTATAAGACCTTCCCACATCTGCATTACATTCACATCATTTCATAATCTGAAGTTGCCACAGAGTTGTCTACAAGATCAATATTTTCCCAAGAAAATGTGAGAGGAGAGGAAAAAGTGAGAAAATAATTTACCTCAGGAGTGCTTCTAGGATAATGTATAGAACCAGAAAAGAGAATTCTTCTCTGCCCATCAATGATAAGAGCCTTTCCATCATAAGTGACACTGCATTGAGTCACCTTAACACTTATAAACAACATTGCAATGCATAGAAAAATCCACTGGGAAGCTGAGTTAGCTGCCATTTTCACCAGAAGAGAGAGAGAGAGACAGAGAGAGAGGAGCAAACAATGAGAAATGTTGACAATGAGGTGAAGTGTGAGGAAAGAAAGAATGTCACAAGAATTATATACTGGTGACTGTTCCACTAGACAACAAAATCCATTTCTGTCTTGAATCTTTTTACAGGAAAGAAAACAAGTGAAAACTATCACACAAGGGAATCAAAAGATTTTGAGCTCAGAATTCTTTTGTTCTTTCCTATATATTTTTCATGTTTTACACTTTCCCACATTATAATTCTTCAGTTTTTTTTTTTTACTACCAATAATGTATATGTTGAAAACAAATACCACACCAGCTGGCTCATGGGAAGGGCAACATTGACCAAAAAAAGAAGAAAAAGCATACATGAGGAGGCAATGTGCTAACTTCTACACACATTTTTTGTACACAGAAAAGATGTTTTTGTTTTCTTTTCTTTTCTTTTCCCATTGGGATTGCTTGTAAGTTCATAACGCCAATAAGATGTTAATTCAACGTGTTAGTTGTGGGATTTCACCGCCATGGGAAGCATTAGGTCACAGCTTTCATGATTTAAATTAAATATATTATCTGTAACTTTACTTAATGTCTTTTCCACCAGTTCGAGAAGTCAACAGTTTCTCGATTGGAATCAAGTCCGTATACAACACCTTGAATATTAAGCAAGGAATGGAATGGAAGCTCGTACAATTTTTCCAAAGGCTATCTCATCTTCCATGAATGTATAAAAATCAAAGTTTTTGACTAAAAAAAATAGCTTAAGTTTTAATACGTAAGAAAATAAATTAATTTTATTTTTCTATCATATTATCTTATTAAATTAATTATTTAATTTTAAAATATTTGAAATTTTAAAAAATAGATTTCAACTATTTTATCTTCATTCAAATCAAATAAAATTTATTTTAAATTTTGATTTTTCGTTTATCACATATTATGTTATTTTTTAAATTAGAAAATTATCTATATATTTTTTAACTAGAAGTATCCTAAATTTTTAAATCTTTTCTTAAATTTATATATTTAAACATTGAATTAAAGTTCCATATCTTCTTTTTATTCAATTTTCATTCCATGACTTATTTAGATTTTTGTGCTATTTAACAAATATATTTCTTCTTTTTGTTTATATTTGACTCTATTTTGTTTATTTTTTCAAACAACCCACATGAAAAAATTTATTTATTTGTTCATCATTTTGTTTATTTAAATTTTTTTATTACTGATAATTGTGCTTACGATTGAACTCATACTTATAAAATATTTTTTTAATAAATAATTAAAATTTTTTAATTAAAATAAATAATATCTCGTAAATTAAGTATAAATTTTTTTAATAAAAACATTTTTTTTTACAACTTTAGACTAAAACAACCTTTGGTCCCTCTTGACGTGATGTTTCTTCTTTCAGGTGACGTCTGCTTTGGGAGTCACTTTCAGCCCAAACAATTGGACTAATGAAGTGAAATGAACATGTTAATAGAAAATGAGTAATTGGCAAGAAAAAAAAGGGCATTGAGAGCTAATTTTTTCTTCCTTTTTGAAACAATGGAGTCATGGGTGACCTACCTCAATTCGTCCCATGTGAATGGCAATATTGCATTCTTGACCTTTAACAGAGTTATATATATATACATATGGCTTCCACTCCGCCATGTCAAGATGACATGATGAAGGAATAAACCAACCAAACCATTTCAACTAAAGCTTTCAATAAACTAATTTATGATCACCAGCTTTTAGGTATATGATCATATCAGTTTGTGTATTTTAATGTAGTGTTGATTCCTGAAGCATCTTCTTTTAAAAAAATTTTAGAATTACTCAATATTTGTTTCGATTTATTATAATTGTAATAGTATAATTATTCTTTTTTTATTAGGGTTAATATTCAATACACCGTCAATGAAATTTTTTAACTCTATAAATGGATTAGGATGATCACACATATATTATTTTATTTTTTTAATATTTTTAAAGAACAAGTGTTATCATTCTAACTACATTTATAGAGTAAAAAAAATTTCTAATGATGTATTGGATAAATATCCGTTTTATTAACCTAAGATTATGATATTAACTAATTTCAATTTATTAAACATAATTCTCACATTCTACATCACGTAAAATATTTTTAATATTCACGTTACTTTTTAATTAATTGTACGAAATAAAATAATAAAAAGACGATATATAATTAAAAATTGTTAACTTTACCAATAGAATCAAAAGATTATCTCATGTTTGATATTTTTAATTAATTTTTTTTATTTTTTAATATACAATAAGGGATACTAGTTATTCCACTAGATTGATTTGAACAATATATGTCGAACAATATATGAAGTAATAATTTCTCTATGATTAATTAACTATTTTATTTTGTTGAGTGAGTTGTAAGATAGCTATAAGAGAATTTTTAGCTAGCGAAAGGAGAAAGCAAAGAATAAACATAGGTCACTTTAAAGCTTGCATTGTCAATTGAAAGGTGATGAAGATGGAGCCATCAGTCATGCATCTCATGATCTCAACCGCCCCCCATCCAGAAATTGTGGTTGTGTTAATTGACTTTTTATATACTTGTATTTTTTCATGTATGATTTGCAGCTTTGCCCCAACTCACACCCATTTCTCACAGTCAAATATGCAAGCTGTGGGCTGTATAGCAGTTTATAGAAATGGACATCAATTTGTTCATTATTATCTTCTTCTTGAATGTCTTGCCATTTTAAGGCAGGGAGAGCTTCCTAGAATTGTGGTTGGAAATGGTACCCCTGTTGGGCTAATTTTTCTTCTTTTTTTCTTCTTGTGTTGATTTCCACAGTGAACATATCGATGGTGGTTAAGAATTGATTTTTTTTTTTTTTTAATAAAGGAATTCGAAGCCTACAAATAAAAAAAAGTGATTGTATATATTAAAATTTAAAATTCAAACATGTTAGATACAATTTATTAAAAAAGACCTTATACACAATTTGAATCGAATTTCGAGCTCATATTCTTTTGCTTATCCTAAAGCAATTGATGACAACTGCATTTTGGTGTAACAAAAAGCCTAATAGCCATCATAAAATGCAGAAATTTTATCTCAATCATAAGCATGTAACAATAAAAAGAATAGCTTCAAATTGCTATCAATAGGCTACATGTTACAAGTGCACAAAATTGTTAATTTTACCAATGTACAAAACTTTAAGCAATTGCATCAACATCAATAGCCTCAACCGATCTTCTCAAACTTTCTAATGATGGATCTGTCAAGATATGCTATAAAACTGGTTATATAACCTGCTAAAATAATATTAAGCTTGAAACCACCTTCTAAGCTTTTTAGAACCTTGCTTTTCTGCATCGGATGTTCCAGATTTCGGCCGTGAGAATTTAGAGGTGTATTGTTCAATTAGCATGTCAAGTTTGTCTACCACATCTCGCCCTGATGGATCTTTATTCCTTTTTGACCTTTTTCTTTTCGAATTTGTCTCTCCCCCCTGCCGCTTTGCCTGTTCTTTTGGCGTCCTCTCTTTTGGCTGCAAAACTGCTTCCACCTCCTTGAACTTTGATTTGTGGGTATGATTAACAGTTGTTTCAACCTTATCTGAACTTCCAACATCAGGCTTCAGACCACCTTTGCTACCCTTGGGTTTGCGCTTTGATGCTTTCGACATCCAATTGGTGCCTTCCACATTTTCTTTCAAAGAAGATGGTTTTGTCTTTTTAGCTGCTGGAATATGCTTCGGCTTCTTCGTAGCTTGGCCTTCCTCAGTGGCAACTGTGTTTTCAATTTCAGCCTTTTTCAACTCTGAATGTTCCGTTGCCCTTTTGTCATCTCTAGATTTCCGTTTTCTGGATTTGGTAGGGTGAGCATCAAATGGATGTGATTCAGCATTTTGCGGTGCATTGTTCAAATCATCATTATCATCCTGCTGCTGAGCTTGTAACTTAGCTTTCCGCATCCTCAATGTCTGCACATTATCGACAGCAAACTCCACTATTGGACGATGCTCGGGACCAAAAGTTTCTACAAAGAACCAATGACAATTTTATATTAGAATACAAAAGAAACAATGAACTCGAGCAACTTCGTCCCCTTTGATGTTGTTGTTAAACCACCCTTCAAATACATATAAGCTAAAAGCAAAATCAGGACAACTCATGTGTTAAAATTATAGCCAATCATGCACATGAGAAATACCTATGAGGCGTATTACCAGGATTATTATTAAGAACCCTCAGGGCCACAAGTGCATGCTGATGTTCTGTAAACTCAACGAAGGCAACCCCACGTGACTGATTCTTTATGACAACCTTTCCCTTCTTCACGGTTTTCAAGAACTTAATCTGCATATCAGTGTTGAGGGAGTACCGTAAAAAAGCAGAAAACTATAGAAAGAAAAAAAAACACTTCATAGTAACAGATTAAAAACTTTATCTAACCTGTCGTATCACAGGTTTTTGCTTTGTAGCTCGTGAGGTAACTGCGTCAACACAAAGTTGTTTCAATTCTTTTTCAGTCATGGACTTTGGCAAATTATATATAATAAGTCTTGTCTTTGAAACATGGAAATTTGGAGATTGAAGCTTGGTCATCTTTTTTTCATGCAACCTGCAGAGCATCCAAAAAGCTTTAGAATAATAATATTAGAAAATGAAAGTTCACATGACAATCAGCAAGACAACCAAGAATTCTTTCAATTAGCAATTTGTTTCAAAATGTTAAAGCTAAGTCATGTTAAGGATTTTGTAACAAACTCTCACATTCATTCCCACATAAAAAGGACTCTACATGGGAAAAGAAAGCTGTGATAACGTTTTCCCTTGTGTATTTAATTCTGTTTTGACCATCCATTTAAACCAATGCAGGATGAACCAGAGACCTGTTAACTACTAAGCAATGAACATAATTGCACTCATTTGCATTGCGCTGTGCCATAGGCAGAAGAAATTGATGCTCAGCATCCGACTTACACAATAGAGGGAAACCAATAAAAAAATCCTTACATTTTGCGTTTATCCATATCACTAGCTGAAACATCTTTAGCAGCTGGAGTCCCCTCAACTATAAGACCTTCCTATTAAGTCATATAAACAAGAATGTCAAAAGTATATTGCAAACACATTATATCAATGGAAATTCAGTTAACTGCCAAGTAAAGCAACCTTTGCCAAGTAAAGATTACGCTGGTCATGTTCCTCAACTTTGGCCTTCTCCAATTCCTTATCACGTGCTGATTTCCGATCCAAAGCCTTCAACACTTTGAGTTGTCTACCATTGAGAAAAATACCCAAACCAGATGCAGCATTTGCTGCAGAAATAGCAGCAGTAACTGCATCTATCGTTTTAAACTTGAGAAAACCAGTTCCTCTGGGTCGCCTGCCAGGGAGAAAAAAAAGATCATAACTTTTCTTTGGATAATAGAATAAAAAATCATAACTATTTATAAACTTAAAGGAGTAAGAAAACAAAACATTTTGAACTAGATTGAGTCCTTACTTGGTAACTGGATGAAGCACTGGAAGAAAGGATTGCACTTCCCCAAATCCAGAAAACCTTTCTTTCACTTCTTTATTATCAATATCAAACGGAAGGTTGCTTATGAAAATTGTTCTCTGCAATTCATCTTCTCCATCAGTCTGTCTAACATTTGCTCGTTTACTTTTGATGGATTTTTCAGGTTTAGTGATATCTGATCCTATTGCAGATTCAGTGGGTAACTTATTTTGCATGTTAATGGTTTCATCTATATTCAACTTGTCTTCCATCTTGGGCAGAACAGCATCTTCAAAGGGAGAAAGAGAATCTTTAGAAGAGGATGTCACCAAGTTATTCAGAACTTTTCTTGCAATGTCTACTTCCTTATCAAAATCAACTTCTTTTGATCTTCTTTCTGTCTCTGACATATTTGAGTCATCTGAAGGAATACCACCATCACTATTACGATCCCCACCTTCATCCTCCAAATCAATGCTACTACCATCACTTTCATTCAGCTGCGCTGTAAAACCACTAGAAATGAGATACATATCCCATTGCAAGCTTTTAAAAAAAAAAAACAACAACAATAACTATAGAATTTATCAAGAAAATGGCATTAAATATAGAAAGCCAAGTATAAAAGAGAAGGGATAAAATAAAAACACAATAATTACCATGAAGGAAAGGCACCAACTTCAACATATATCAGGAACATCATTACATATTTGATATAAAAAACTCAAAGATAAAAAATCCCTACTGTGATGTGTGTGTGCTACACAAACAGACATATACATGACTTTAATAGTCAAGCAGAGAATTAATCACCATTCAGAAAGTCAACTACACCTAACTGTCAGAAAACCATTCATGGGAGAAGAAGCTTATCACACATGAGCATTTTAACTTCCTATAATAATTAAGAAGAACCTAATCTCTAAGCTGATATGTTTTATCTGCTCCACTTCTATAACCATAAGAAAGATAGCTTATTTATTGATTATTGATATGGATGATTGATCCATGAAGCTACGGCAACTCATTCACCTCTGGCTGATACAGCCAAAGGCTCAGAGAAAACAAAATAATAAGCATGACGAGTGGACAAAATTCACTTAAGGACACAAACCATCATCTGAAGCAACAGCAGCATTAGAACCACCACTATAAAGTTTCTTCGGAACAGCCCAGTCAACGGCTATGAGTCTTTTACCAAACATTTTCCCATTGAACTTTTGAATGGCCTGAAATTGAAAAAAAAATGTAAAAATAGGTAGCGAAAAAGTTCTCTAAAGCTTCACATCTTGGACTAAAGAGTAACCCAGAAGTAATACATTTTCTGCATCTTGTTTACATGTAAATTTGACAAAAGCAAAACCCTTAGACAACCTGGGGAAAAAAAGGGGACAAAACCATTACATGAATGGAAAAAAAAAATTAATTGAAAATTTCAAAAGATTTACTATGTCGAGAAGATACCCTGTTTCAGAAGTATGTGGAATAAATACATCCCAGACAAACCCTGCTGCTGAAAACATATCCTTTATCTCATTCAATTTAGCCTGCAAAAATGTTTAGGAAACTACTTTAGAAGTCAGGGACTTTCAAGTCTCAACCAGAAAAATCAAGTATAGGGGTAATAGTACTCTGTTATATCAAACAACCTTGAAAGGAAGGTTTCTGATAATTAGTTTCCACTTTTGAGTCTTGGAGCCCTGGCCACAAGTACCAGAGAAAAATAATTAGATTATTTCAGGCATAAGTAGGTAAAAGTAAGAACTCAAAAATAATGAACTTAAATAATTTCATAACTACATCATTCATATATAAATAAGTACCAGCTGAAGCATGAACACTTTATCATGGTTACTTTACCTCACCACCCAGCTGGCGTGCCCACACAATGGCTCCCTGTATCTCTTTTTGGTGCAGCATTGCAACAGCAGCATGTGCTGATTTCACACTTGTGAAAAGTACGGCTGAAGCATCCATTTTGCATCCATCTTGCACAAGACCTAGTAAATTTTGCATTTTATAGCTTGTAACTATTTGATGGCCATTAAAGTAATCCTCAAAGAAAAACTTGGATTATCAGTAAATTTTCAATCCAGAAACCATATGCCATATGTCTTAACAAAATATAACTATGACAAATTTGGAAGCACCAAGAATCTGAAACTTAAGAGATTGTTGTTGGTGAATATAATTGGGCAATGAAAGCATCCAACTCTTTAAGTATGCATGGAAAACCATTAAAGCAATGTTGTATGCACATGCCAAAGACAAGCACATAATGAATTAGATGCTATATCAAGTACCACATGTCACGATCAGCTATATCATAAATTATTTTAACTGATAATACTCTATAAAGAATATATTCTACACGGGCATTGCAGAAAGTAGGAATTTTCTCAGTTCCCTATCAAAACACCCAAAGAGCTCTTCAAATATAACATTACTCTATTACTTTTCTTTCATTTTTTGGGTTCCATAGGGGGCAACTTTTTCACTTACCATGCTGTTCGAGCTCTTCTTTTGGAAGAGGATAAGTTACAGCACAGACTGTGCCACTCTCCTTTGCACGTCGGTGAACATCTTCCGCCATCTCAGTATTACGAAGACCACCAAATATAACAGTCCTTGCAACCCTTCATAACATAAAATCATGCCTTGTGTCAGAAATTAATATCATTATTGTCAAACAATAATTCAAAGTACATCAGATAACGTGTTTCTAATATGATTTGGAAAAAGAACATAAAGCATTCTAAAGATTCATTTTATGAGTGAAAATTAACTCAAAATTAACTCAGAATTGGACTATGATGTTAAGGTCCATATCTAACTAATTCCAGTACTTGGTATAACAGACTAGAAAGAGTTGCTTATCACAAATATTAGCAAAAAGAATTCAATACCTCTGCTTCTCTGAACAAGTCTCTTTATCAGCTAGATCAGCACAAAGTGTTGCTGGTTTTCTAGGTTGCACAGGTTTCTCTGCATTTATATTCAAAACATCAAATAAATCAGGAAACAGAACAAATAGCTAATGAGAATTAACAACCAATGACTATAATTAAATAATATAAACACTTAACCTAATTTCGGAAGGTCTGAACCATGCTCATCTACAGTTGAGGTAAGACCATCCTTGTCATTCTTTGTCTTTGTCTTTGTCACATCATCTGAGGCAGCCACTAATTAGCATCCGGGTGAGATATGCTTACAAACTAACTATTTTGAAATATACAAACCTTGGGTTGCCTTTGACCGTCTCTGATCCAACGGAGCTCGATGCATAGCATGTTTAACTCCAATTTTCCGACCTCCAACAGAAGAACCATTCTTCAGCTCGATAGCACGGTTGGCATCTTCGGTAACAGCACTGCAAAAAAGATAAAAATAAACAAAGAAAAAGGTAAAAGCAGAAGTTTATCTCCAAATAAAGCATCAAAATTCAGCCCAACCCAAGCTAATAAAGCAAAATACAGCAAATTAAGAAAACAAATGATAAAAATGGACCTCAATTAACTTACAATTGAACGAAAGCGAAACCACGATGCTCAGTTGAGCCTATGAACAAGATAAAGAACAAATCAGTACTCTTATGAACCAAATTAAAATGCGTTCCTCGAATCACTTAAATCACTAACCCTTCTTTGTAACCATAAAACAACGCCTGACTGGACCGACATCGCTAAATGTTTCTTCAAGCTGGAAAATAAAAAAACATTAAAAAAAAAAGTACTACTACTGATTTCTATATATAAAAGAACTTAAGACATAGTCCTCAAGCTAGTTTCCTATAATAGAAAATACCTGAGAGTTGGTAAAAGAGTAGGGCAAGTTCGTGACGAAGACAGTGGAAGGTGAGTGTTCTGATTCGGGTCTCTTCTCGGATCTCTTGTTTTTCCCCATTAAAGTTTCGGCTGCCGCTGAAGCGGAATGATATTTGGACCCTAGAATCCCAAAAACCTTCGCTCTTAACCAAACGTATGGGTTTTATTCATGGGGTTTAAGATTTAAGCCGGTTCGGGTCGGGAAACGAAAATGGTCGATTAGGTTGCTTGGGCTGAGGCTCCGTATGTATGTAAGGCCCGAATCACGCTTCCGTCCATGTCTTTTTAGGCCTACGCAACGTCGCTTCCCTAAGAATTTGATCCAATCATTAGAAAATTACAAAAGTGGTTTTTTTTTTTTTTAAATCTTATTCATCTACCAATGAAAATATAATATTTAACCTAAAATTATTTTTTTGTATTGTCATATTGACATGAAAATTGTTGATATTTTTTATTTATAAAAAATTCGGCCTAAAATAATATAAATAAGAAAAAAAATGGATAATGTAGTTTTTGGTGAAAATTATATAAACTTATAAAAATTTGAAAAGTTTGATTTTGATTTGCCGATGTCAATTTGCCTAGATAATAATATTGAATGCATTTTTTTGGTTCATTTCAATCATAACTTTGGTTTTCTAAATAAATTTAATTATTTTTAACAAAAAAATTAATTTCTGTCATTTTTCTCATATTTAAATTATTTTTCTTGGCATTTTTATAAATGAAAAATATAAACATTTTCATTGCCAATACAAAATGAGAAAGGAAAAAGAATTTTAGATGAAATATTCCGTTTTCATAAGTAATTAAAATTACAAAAAAAATAATAAAATAATAAAATTACATTAAACAATATCATACATGTAAAACTTTTGTGTCTGCCAACCATTTTTTGACTGAATGATTAAAAAAATTGTAATATATTGTAAGAATTAAATTCGAATCAAAATAATTCTATCTACAATTATTAAATATTTTTCTTATAACAAAAAAACTTACCATGACCTGAAAATAAGATCACGAAACTTTCAACTTCAAGTAAACTTATCAAATTATACTAAAAAACCTGAATGGATTTGTCTGTTTAGAAAAAAAAAAAAAAAAGGAAATCAATATCATACATGTAAAACTCTCTTGCCTTAAAAGTTGAAAATATCAGCTTCCATGCAAATTTATACAAAAAAATTCATACATGTGAAACTCTTGCATTTTAAAATTAATATCATAGACAAATTTCACAGTAAATTTGTCAAATGAAATTAAAAAAAACTCGACCAACCAATCTTCATTGGTCCATTTAGGAAATTGTTGATCAATTTGACACAAGAATACATGTCGGTAAAACAAGTTCGATAATTTATTTTCATTTTAACATAGATTTGGAAAGGGACATGACCAAGTAGCGGGCTCTGTTTTGCTTTCAGACCTTCTGGCGTGTTAATGTTTCATGCTTTACGTGTACATTAGGCAAAAGAAAATGGACATTTATAACTGTCATTGGTTTTCACAATTTATGCCATTACTACCAATTCCATGCAAGTAAGAGAAAGGTCCCATCCCAAGGCTACCAGGCCCAACTTATTTTCCAAGGGAAAAAAAATTATTAATTCTTCAATAAATTATAGTATCACTGTGAAAACGGGTCGGCCGATAGCATCCTTCATTCCTTCTATCTTTTTATTCAAATTAGGTTGAAATTTGAAATTTTAAGCACGCTAAAATTATTTAAATAAAAACATTAAAATAATAAAAATAAAATTTTCATAATATATATAACTATAATAAAAAAATTTAAAAATATATATTTGATCTATTAATATAATTTTATATAAGATGAACATGAATTATATACACAAATTATATTCACTTAGTCAAGCGTCATTGACAGGTACCTGCCAACATTGAGAACTCCACGGCTCTCATGTAAGTGTGGTACTACCTGAGAAAATGCGATCCAATTAGAGAAATCATGGACATAGGAGGGTCCAGACCAGTGGAATTTGGATGCACAGACCAGCAGTACTCTCCTTATTCAAGGCTTTCCTCAGCTGTGGTCCTCCAGGAAGTATCAGCTAAATCACATGGCTGACCATGGGTTTCGTGTAGTTGCGCATCCGCTATGCAAGGCTGTCGAGCTGCCCGAAAACCCAGTCTCTTTCATAGTCGTTTGGTGCATAAAATTATCACATTGTAAGGTCAGCAAAAGATCGATCATTTATGCTGAACGCATCATTTTTTCGAGAGGTCGTGACTTTCGTTCGATTGAATCAAACATGAAAAATGATAAATTATGTGATCTCCGATGTATTAGCAAATATTCCATGTTGCACTGATGCTACAGACAAAGCAATGTGGTCTCTCTGGACAGGCATTTTTGGTGGGACATGATTGAGGCGCACAAGTTGCATGGCAATGGCACCTTCGCCTCTTCAGGCCAGATAGAGTCAGAGCCCTGATTAATCTAAGCGTACCTTACTTCCCACGCTCGCCAACAATCAAACCCATTAAGTTCATGACCGAAATGTTTGGAGAAGCCAAAGGATTCTATACATACATATATTACGTTCAAGGAAAAGTAATTATGAGCCAAATGAACTAAAAGACACGTGACACGATATGATTTGACATATATTTTGTGCGATGCTTGCAGATTCGCTCTTAAAACAGGTCCAAAAGTCATCAATGGACACCATTTTATCCAGCTGGAGAAAGCTGAACAAGTTACCGCAGAAATCCCATCATTTTTCAGGGAGAAAATCTCTTGGTACCGGTGATTCATGTAATTTCTTATTGTTTCAACATCATAAAATTTTTACCTCTCATAAAGGGAAAGTAAAATAAAAAATGGCCTCTCTTTTTACTGGGTCTTGAAGCTCGCTTTAACGCAGCAGCTGGCGCTAGGCCGATGGCTTCCTATAAAACTTTAATGTAACCCGTAGTACTGAGTTGCTATTTTCATTGTGTGGTCCATGAAGCACTTCTGGGACAGGAATTTTCTTCTTCTAATTAATTTGGACAGAAGAGAGTAATTGCAGTTGCTTGCAGTTCATGAAAAAAAAAAAAAAACCTTCCAGATGAAAGAGAAACATGCTTAGTGATTTTGAGTTTTAACTCTTTACAAATTTATCAAAGAAAGTAAAAAGTAATATACTCGGAGTGTTTCGAACTCTAATTTTATAAGATATTATTTTTTAAAAATGACTACATAATTTATTTTTATTAAAAATTTAAATTCGTATAATTTGAATTTAATTCCATTGATTACATTAAATTTTTTGAAAAAATAATTTTTGATTTTACTGAGATTATCATTTTTAATACAACTATTGATATTAAAATTTGCAAAATCAAATGCCTTGTAACTAACAAAGTTTGTACCTTGACTCTTCCAATAAATTCGTACAAAAGAGGTCATTACAAAGACTTGGCATTGAATGAAATGAAAACTGACTGCTGGATTAACATGCTGTTGTGAGTAAATGAATTGAAAACTATATATAGTATGAGAAAGAAGGTTAATAATTGTTTTTACTTTCAATTTTCGGTAAAATTTTTAGAGTAAAACTTTTTAAAATCTTTGAGGTTGAAAAATTAAAGATCAAATCCTAAATAATTAAGAGTCGTTTTTACTTAACTGAAACTTACAAAAAAAAAAACTCTTCGAGTATAGTCTTTTAAAAATGCTGTTAAAAAAATAAATTATTATTTAATAAACTTAATATAAAAAACGGTAAAAACGGTAGAATGTCAAAATCTATTTAATAAAATTTTTGTATATTTTTAATACATATAAATATAAAATAATAAATTAAATCACAAGTTTTTAAGTGATATAAATAATAGAAAAATATTTTGCTAATTAACATAAAAATTATAAAATTACATAAAATAAATAAATTAATGTTAAATAATATAGTTCTCTTTATAATTTAATAAATCATTAAAGAGCAAAGTAAGAATGTAAAAAAAATTTCTAAATAAATGTTTTAAATTAATAATTTTTTTTTAAATAATTTATAACTTTACCAAAAATTAAAATTTATTCACAGTATAAGTTAAAAAAAATTATGATACGAGGTCAAATTTGAGATTTGAATGCAATCCGTCCTAATTCTTACCTCCAATCAAACAAAATTATAATGAAAAAACTTCGACGCGTGGGACCCACCAGCATTATCTGTCGGGGCCCAATATAACCCTTTCCCCTTGTCACCGGTGCTATCATCCACTTATGGGGCTGATATCTCCCCTTCCCGCCGCGCCCACGTTGATCATTATGAGGCTCTTTTCTTTGCGTCTTCACCGTCTCTGTAAAACCAGTTCTGTGCAGAATTGGCTAACCAGGGACCCACATTCCACGTCAGAATTAAATTAATTAATCAAGCTGCACGCGTGTCAATTCCATATTTTCCCCAATTGTCAAAGCAAGATGAATTGGTTTTGGTTATATTATTATACTAGTTAATTGAGGATTACCGACAAAGCTTGTATTATATACTATAAAAAAACGAGCTGATTACAGTTGGCAATTTCGTTTGTTAAAATCATACTATGATTCTTGGTTGAATGTAATATATAAAATACCAGAATTGTATAATTAATTTTGAATTATTGTTAAATGAAGGTGGATTATGTCATTTTAATTAAAATAATTCCCACGTACCGGCCGTGGTGATTTGCTTAGTGAACCCTCTTGGAATTATTAATCAAGGTTTGGTACAAAGAGCTTAACCAAATGGGCGGTGCACTTTCAACAGGATTTTATAAATATATAAAGGTTATTATGTTTTACTTTATTTTTATTTATTTTTTAATATTTTTAAAAAATTATATGTCATTATCTTAACCATATATATTGTTATAAAAAATGATTTATTGGACTTTAGGCACTCTTATATTATTAGGAAATTCAAAGTGGATTTTCAAATTAAACTTGCTAAAGAGTTGATTTATATACCCAAACTCAAAAGTCTGCCTAATTTTTAAACAAGTTTGAGTTAAAAAATAAGGCATGATAAAAATGGGTCGGACTGATATTCATCATTTCAAGTACAAACTTAACTCAGCCCAATTAGATAATTGTAATTTTTTATTATTTTTATATTAAATTTGTTTACAATTTAATTTGAACTTATATTATTTTTTTATATATTAATTCATTTTTTATGTTTTTATAAGAAATTATTTTAATTTATTATGTTCATTTCTTAATTTTTATGTGTTTTAATATTTTCATATTTTATTATAATTTTTTTAGAAGTTAATAATATTTTGACGAGCTTATAAGAACTTGAACTTATTCATTGTACTTGAAATGGGTTTTGGCAAAAAAAAAAAAAAAAAGAACTTGAGCTCTTGATCAATCCCTTACTACTATACTTAAGACAAACCTAAATCCCATTTCGGTTTACTCATGAATACCTCTATTTCAAATTAGATAGAGAAATAAGTTGATATATATTATTTAAGCAAATTATTATTTTAACAGGTATATATTTTATCTTAGATAAATTAGAAAGTATTGTTAACAATGTTTTTTTAATTTAAGTGGTAAGGAATTCGATACTCTTAAGGAAGATTTTGAGTTCAAGTATGGTAAATAGAACAAATAGTAATAGAAGAGTTGCTTCTTTTTATGGGGTCTAACAGATATTCGACTCTGAATTACTCGGAGTTTAATGTGACCACCAAATATCGAGACATCTAGACCAATAAAAATTATAAAGTATAGTTCAAGTCATTTGATTTAAAATTAATAATTTTTAAGTAATTGAATTTTTCTTATTATTTATCTCTCTCTTTTTTTTCTTCATATAATAAAATGTATTTTTCATTCCTAATTATAAATAAACTGTCGGTTTAATGAAGGTTTGATCATATTCAGAGCATTTATGATCTATCATGACCAGCTTATAACTCTACTAGAGTTTTAATCTACTTCTACCAATGAATTAATTTCTTGACAAATTTGAATGGCCACTTATTACTACTTAGCACTAAACTTTTTACTTTTTATCCTATAAAAAGTGGTGTGTTAGGTTTCATATTAAAACTTTAGTGCAAGTGGGAGATAAGTTAAAATTTTCAGAATAAAAAATAAATTTCAAGAAAATATGTCTCAAGATAAGAAAGAGATTCTAAAATTTTAAGTTTTTACATTAAAATTTTATTATGTACGAGTTTGATTTAATTTTATATTATATTTATCAAATTATATAATATTTATTTATTTAATTTAAATAATTTTTTATAGAAAAGTAACTTCGCTTCTAATTAGTAGAAAAATATATATCATCTTTCAAATTTTAAAAGATTGATAATCACTTTTTTTACATTATAATAATTTTTACCATTTATTTACTTATTTACTTAATAAAATAGAACATTAGTGTTACAAAAAATCGTTTTTAACACCAATTGCACTATTTTTTTTTCTTTGCATAAAGTTAAATTTATTAAAAAATGAAAAATACAAAGAGAAAAAGACAAAAAAAAAAAAAAGTAAGTATTAAAAGGAAGTTGAGAGATTGAGTTGGTATACAATAGTACAAATCTTAGGTCCAATCATGTAAAATACAGGCAGGCCAATGTTTCTTAAAGAAAGCGTGGATGTTTGAAGCTGCTGGCCATAACATACAGCAAATCACTAAATTTGGCTTTCTGCCAATTCGCTTTGCATGATGTGATATGTAAGTACAATTTAATTTTTTTTCAAAAAAAAAAAAAAAAAAGCCAAGCTTAATGCAATGAAAAATCTAAGCATGAAATTTAATATTATTTTTTCAAAATTGCTTCTGGCTTATAAATTTTATTTATTTTTCTGGACATTAAATCTACTTATCAATATGTAGTTTTTGTTCTCAAAAATATAATATTAATTTCGATAATCATTATAAATATAATAAAATTTTAAAGATAATTATATAAAATAATTATTTTACATTAATTTATTTATTTTTTAAATTATATCACGTAATTATATTATTAAAAAATTAAATATTTATTACATATTATAATTTATAATTAAAGATAAATATTTATTTTAATTAATTTATTAATAAATTTGATAATAAATTATTTTTCAATAAAAATTCATATTTGATGTATTATCAAATTACTTTGATATCAAATTTTAAAATGGTATTTCGTTCAATAAAAAAATTATTTTAAAATTAATAAATTATTAAGATAATATGATATAATTTACACGTAGTGTCCATGCATCTTTTAATAACTTGATTACATGTAATGTAATGTTTTAAGATTTTGATTAAAAATAATATTTTTAATAAAAAAAATCTACTAAAGGAATTTTACGTTCAGCGTTGTCCAGGGGGGAATCATACGTACTAGTGAGAGTGAATCTTGCATCCGCCAACCAATCAAATGCTCTCACTTATTTAACCTTAGATTTTCCGCTTTACCTTTTCGCGAATCCCAACGACATCGCTTTCTCCTTCTGCTGCTGCTGCTGCTGCTGCTGCCGCCTGCCGCCTGCGCCCAACGCAAACCTATTCAAGTCATTACACACGTCAACCCTTCTTCTCCCTCTGCTTTCCTATCTCCAGTCGCGGAGGCAGCTTTTCCTCATTTTTTTTTTGCATTGTCATTTTGGTCCTATGATTTTCCTCTTATTACCGAAATGCCCCACCCCATCAACTAAAATAAGGGTTGGGTTGGGTTGGTTGGGTTTACCATTTCATCTTTGTTTATAAGCCACAATTATTGCCTTTTGGTTTGTCTTCTAAGCTAAACAAAGCTTTTAATTGGATTTTCTTTTTTATTATTTTGTAGTGATAAGAATGAAAAACGTGGGTCGGGATTTCGCTGCCATTATTTATAAATAAAATAAAATAAACTTTTAGGAAGCAAAAAATATCCCAATGGATGATCCTTGCTTTGCTTAATTCAATAACTCGTCAAAATTCTTTTCTTAACCATGAAAAAAAAAGATTTTGTTATTTAAAAAAATATTTTTTTGTGAGGTTTAATGCTTTAGGGGTAGTAATTATTTATTCAATGTCTCGATAAAATATTTCACCGTTCGATCTTTTAAAAAAAATTAAAAGAACATGTTTTTCTTACAATGAAAAATTTTAATTAAAAAATATAAATACTAAAATTCGAAAAAAATTTGATTTTTTAAAATGAAGATAAAATTATTTGAATTAATATACATAATTGAACGATGAGTTGATTTTTAACACAATAATAACGAAATTTTTTAATTTTCTATATCAAGTTAAAAAATTGCAACATTTCTTATTTTGTTTAGTATATTTTAAAAGATATTTATTATAATATAAATTTCATTTCTGAAATTTAAAAATATCATCGACAATATATGAAATGACTTCTTATAAGAAAACCTAATACAAATATATATATATTCATTGATGAACAGTAATTAATAACTACCCAACTAAAACAAATAAGTAATTCTCATTTGATAAATTTAATTAAATTTCAATTGATAATGTTTAAAAAAATAAAACTCCAATATTATTTTAACTCATTCAAGCCGTTGAATCTTCTAACACGAATTTATTCATTAAAAAAAATTAAATTAAGTTTGAAATTTCTTCCCATATCAATTTTTAATGCTTATAAAGTATACAACTCAAACTTGATAGAAATATAAATTGCATAAATTTGTGAAATGGACCTACTTCCTATTAATCTCTATTTCTTAACAATATGACATAGTCAATCTAAATTAGTTTACATCCCTTATGTCAGCCAATAAATAATAATAATAATAATAATAATGGGAATTTCAGCTGCACGGGGTCCATGATTCCAATATCATATAATTGCTTTACCTTACAAATTATATAATAATAATAATAATCATCGTCAATCCTCCAAGATTTGCCTTATTTTATACAATTGTATTAAGAGAAAATGACCCTTTCAACGAAATGAAAAGGATGAGAAAATTTGGGTGGATTTTCCTGGAAAAACCAAGCATATGGTGTGCTATATTTTCTCATAGTAGGTATTGTTTGGAAACTGGGAGGGTTTCTAGGGTAAAGTGTAAAGACAATGGAGATAAGATGTCTGGTATTTCAACTTTAGCTTTATTTATAACTGAAATTTTAGGCCTACCTGTAGTTTCTAGAACTTTGATTTGACAAACCTTGTCACCTTCCTAAATTATACTAAGTTACCAACCTATTTCTAAGTTTCTTTAAGCCATGTTAGACAGCCTCACCATAGCCAAATTAATGGTAAAATCATGAAATCTTAATTATATTTATTTTTAAATTATAAAATTTTTCGAATATGAAATAAAATTTTATTTATTAACTTAAATAATTATGATTTTGTCAATTTTAAAAATTGAATATCAACATATGCATTTCTCTTTCTCGAACCCAAAAACTTCCATTATATATTAAAAAAAAATATTTTTCCTATATTTTCTTCGCCCTCCATATAAAAATTTATCTTTTCTCAATAGAAATCATTAAAAAAACCCAAAAAGACTAGGATAAAAATTATGCATTGCCTAACGAGATATTTGTTTGTAAAATTATCTGTATAAATAAAAATATAATTAGAATAATTTTTAATTTATATTAAGAAAAATTAATAAAAAATAATTGAATAGGAAATCAATACACTAGAATAAACCACAATAGGGGTTGCAACTAACCTATTTTGGCTATTTCAAAAGATTACGAGACAATGATGTAATAATAAAAAATAGAAGGATAAAAGCATAAATAAAGGAAAGTAGAGAACCATGGAGTCTAAACTAAACATTTGTTAGAAGAAAAAGACAAGTGGAGTGATATGGGCACCTACTGGTGCGCCTTTCACATTTAAAAAATATAAATAAATAAAATAAAAAGTATACAAAAACCAGTAGAGTAAAAACATAAATAAAACAATGAATGAAGAAAAAATCAAAGAATAATAGAATATGGGTTATATGGTGGATATTGCAGCGAAAGAAAAACCAGAGCTTCCATGCTGAAGAATGAGAGAGACAGCAGAGGGGATTGAGAGAGAAATATGGTGATGAAAGAGGAGGTTTAAGGGAGGGTTTTAGGTCCACCAACTGGTAGTTAGAGATAGAACTCCTTAACCAAACACATCCTCAACAACAGCCAAAGAATAAGAAGAAAGAAAGAAAGAAAGCAGTAGTGGAAGAATTTGAAAGAAGAAGCAAAAGAAGAGAGAGGGGAGGGAGGAGAGAAGGAGGCCAGGTCAAGTCGTAGCAACTACTACAATTGGGTTCCATAGCTACAACCTCAAAAAGCAGAAAAGTTTTTCTTTTCTCCCTCTTTTATCTCCAAAAAGAGAGAAAGCTCTCATATTTTGAAGAGAGAAAGAGAGAGAAGCTTGGGTTCAAGCTTGTGCGTGAATCTCTCACGTGGGGTTTGATGGAAATGATGGATAAAGAATATATGATTAGTAAAAAAGGAGAAGAAAAAGTGATATAATTCATTCATTGCTCTTTTCTCTATCTCTTCTGCTCTTCTTACCACTCTCTCTCAAGCTCTTTGAATTATTATTATCATTACCCTTTATTTGGAGCAACAAACTAAAAAGAAATTCTTTTTTAAAGTTTGGGTTTGTTTTGTTTTATATTTTATTGTGGTATGTGCAAGGATTTCGATGAAAAGTGAAGTGTTGGGCTGTTTTAGTTGTTCTGGGTTCTTGGGATCACAAAGTGTTTGGTTTTTGAAGGATTTTGTTACCATCAGCGGATCGGGTGGTGTCTTTGAGAATTCCTGTTCCCCACAACTCCCACGACTGTTACTGGTTTCCAGGTATTTTTTTATTCAAATGATATAATTTTTTACTGTCTTTCATATTCTTAACCCAAGAGATGTAGATATTGTCTTTTATTTCTTTTTTCTTTTTTCCATGTTTCTCTCTCCACTATCTTTCTCTTTTTCTTTTGTGTCTGGACAAGATAATCATCATAAGAAAGTTTTTTATTGGGATTTACAGATTTTGGGTTTGTCTTGTTTCTTTTTTTTTTTCGTTCTTTTTTCCTTGTTGGCTGTTTCATAAATAATTGATGACTCTTCATGTTTCCCTGGTATGAACTTTGTATTTAATATTTATGGGATTTTTTTTTGAAGTGATTGCAGATTTCTCATAGTTGTTGCTTATATATAAAATTTTTTATCTCAGAAAGTTTGATGAGCTCATTCATAGGGATACTCCATGTATGTTTGATTGTTCTGTACTCTTTTGTTTGAAGTTTTCACTGTTGTTTACTAAAGCTTCTATTTATGGTAGAAAGTTAGGAACTGATAATTATATACTGTCAAGCTGCTTAGCCTCTGTGTTTTACAAACTCGGATAACAATTATATGGTAGCCTGTCTGTGAAATATTCTATTGTTTTATATATGTTCTGAGATTTATGTATTTAGTTGAGGGTAAGATGTGCACATAAGATATCTCTATTTTCTAAATATGCTCAAAATTGTTTATAATGTAAGTCATTTCAATTGTCTAATTTCAGTTCATAGCTTGGCTATGTAATCTGACTTCGGGGGCCAGGAAAGCTTCAAGATTGAGAGAAATATGGCTACTTATTACACTGGTTCCAATAATCAAAGAGATGCAGCTCCAATGGTCTATTTAAGAGAATCGATGCCTGGTTCATATCCAGAGGCATCAGTTCTTCCTGGTAATACAATGATGTATATGAATTCGGGATCATATTCAAATGCATTTGCTGGGAATTCTCAGCAGCAAAACAACTGCGTTGAGATTCAGGCTGTGGAAGCTTCGGATTCAACTTCACAGCAGCAAGAAATCTTGTCAAATTTTGGTGGCTCACGAGTTGGGGAGCATGATTTTGGTGCTTGGAGGGATGGTAGAAATGAAATGCTAGTTATGCATCCAATAGGTGGTACTGCCAGCATCATTCACAATGGTCAAAACTTGCAAGGTCAAGGATTATCTTTAAGCCTTGGTACTCAAATTCCCTCTGGAATTCAAATGCCTTCTATCACCTTTCGAAATCCTAATTCAGGTTTTGCTTCATTCTTGAGTCCTAATCCATCACTTACTGGAGAGGGTGGCAGCAGGAATGGCTCATCTAGAGATGAACAGTCACGAAACTCTGAATATCTGCCACCTGGCTTTTCTGGAGGTAACCAAGATTCAAATAAAGGGGATTTATATGCATATGGAATGTCGAGTATTGCAAGAACTAATCCTAATTCCAAATATCTCAAGGCAGTGCAAAAACTGCTTGATGAAGTAGTTAATGTTAGGAAGGCTTTAAAGCAGCCTGATGGAGAGAAAAACCAAAGCTCACAAGACAACCGGATGAAGAGTTCAAAGGAAGATGATGGGGGATCAAAGAATGTGCCTACAAACCAGCAAGAATCCTCCAATAACTCTCCAAACGAGCTTTCACATGCTGAAAGACAAGAACTTCAAAGCAAGTTAACAAAGCTGTTGTCCATGTTGGATGAGGTAAAAGTCAGATCACTTGATTGTATTTTTCCCCATCTCTTGCTGAAGGAAACACAATCTTTTGAGTTTGACTTGCATTTACACTGCAAAATGAATTATATTTGACGTAATGTCTGGCAGGTTCCGATTGCAGTCACTTTATTTCGTATTTTGTGATAGGATTTATAAAACTACAATTCACTAAAGTTGAGATCAAAATTTTTTTTGAATTGGATTAATTTAAGACTGCACAAACTCTACCTTCCCTTCTCTCTTAATGTGTGTGCATGCACACACATCTTCATGAGTTGAGGTGCATACTGGTCTCTATCCTATGTCAGATCAGAAATTTCCAGCATCTAAAAGGAATCTTGGTTTCTGGCCTCAAGGACTGATATGTCAAGCTTATCACTTTTCATCTAACTTAGTAGCGCTCAAGGGAAAAAAAAGCTCATGTAAACCTTCTCCCTTTTTATTTCCTGGGGAACATTGGGGTGAGATTTGTCTTTTCCGTCATATCAATAAAAATAAAATTCCAGCTTATATTTTGATGGTTATGGTTGCTGAAAGACATTCCGACTTCTTAGCTAATCTCCACTTCAGTTTCCTACATTTTATGTAAGCTTTTAAGAAAGACTCTTGCAACCGGAGTCCTAGAAGCTTTTGGATCGTTTTCATTCTGGTTTCTTAAAGAAGCTTCAATAAGTATAACTTTGTTCCTTTCTGTTGTTTGATTGATTGCTGTAACTAAAATGACATAGTTATCTATCTTCTTTGCTATAGAAAATTTCTTTTATGAATGTTGTTATATCAATTGATGCTTATATTTTGATGGTTGCGGTTGCTGAAAGACATACCGACTTCTTAGCTAATCTCCACTTCAGTTTCCTACATTTTATGTAAGCTTTTAAGAAAGACTCTTGCAACCGGAGTCCTAGGAGCTTTTGGATCGTTTTCATTCTGGTTTCTCAAAGAAGCTTCAATAAGTATAACTTTGTTCCTTTCTGCTGTTTGATTGATTGCTGTAACTAAAATGACATAGTTATCTATCTTCTTTGCTATAGAAAATTTATTTTATGAATGTTGTTATATCAATTGGTTCATGTGATTAAATTGTGAGCATCTCATGTGGCATTATCCTTCATCTTGTTTATGTCTACACAAATCTTTCCCCCATCATGTAAGCAAATTCAAGTATAAAGATCAAGGGCTCTTAGGAGGTGAACATATTAGGCCTATTCTCGTAGTTATATCTTTATTGATTGCATTTCATTTTTGATTGTGTCTAATGTTGAATATTTGTTGCTTCAGGTTGATAGAAGGTATAAACAGTATTATCATCAGATGCAGATTGTTGTATCTTCATTTGATGTGATAGCAGGGTGTGGAGCCGCTAAGCCTTACACAGCACTTGCGCTACAGACTATATCCCGCCACTTTCGATGCTTACGAGATGCAATTAATGGTCAAATTCGTGCTACACGTAAAAGTCTTGGGGAGCAGGATACTTCAGAAAACAGTAAAGGAGTAGGAATTACTCGTCTACGTTATGTAGATCAGCAGCTGTCGCAACAGAGAGCTCTTCAGCAGCTTGGTATGATGCAACAGCATGCATGGAGGCCTCAGAGAGGGTTGCCTGAAAGCTCTGTTTCAATACTTCGTGCTTGGCTGTTTGAGCATTTTCTTCATCCGTAAGTTTGACGTAGTGCTCCCTCTTTACTGATTTCTCGAATTTTAATCTTCTAAAAATCTCAATGCATCAGTTGTGCTTACTGTTATTTCTGTTGTCCTCCAGCTACCCAAAGGATTCTGATAAGATCATGCTAGCAAGGCAGACAGGCTTGACTAGAAGTCAGGTGATCATCTTACTAACACATGATGAGGCAGACCTGATTAGTATTGCTTGCTAAACTGGAATTGTAGCTAAGTGTTTGGTGTAAGATTGCTTGCTTGAAACTTGGCCGGCAAAGCGTTATTAAGGTTGTAAAGGTTAAAATTAGTGGTGGAAGCAGTAGCTAAAAATACTGGATACATTGTAGAAGTAGGTTTTAATGAGTTGGAATAAAGCAACCTCATTTGCAAAACATAGTTAATTCTTCCAAATGGGAGGATAGTCAATGGTATCTTATTAGACAAGTTCTGTTCAGCTGAATAGTAGTGAGTAATCCAGTCGCAGCGTAACCCACAGCACAAGCTCTATTTGCAAGTTACTATTGGCTAGAATATAATAGATTTATGTTTTGTTGTACTAGTTGAGTGTTTAATATTGGTCAGGTTGTGCCAGCAACTCCTTAGATCCTTCCATAAATGATAGCATCATTTCTATATGTTTTGTTATTGTTGCCTTGATGACGTATTTGCATCTGCTCAGGTTTCCAATTGGTTTATAAATGCACGTGTGCGTCTCTGGAAGCCTATGGTCGAAGAGATGTACAAGGAAGAATTTGCGGAAGCAGAAATGGACTCTAATTCATCATCTGAAAATGCAGTCAAAGGAACAAAAGGTGATACAATGACCTCTGAGGAGAGAGGTGAAGATCTGCAGCAAAGTGGGAGTTCAGCCACAGAAAGATATAGCCCTGGACAGTTGATGGATTCCAAACCTAACCATGTTCCTGATGTAGCTATGGCAGGATCAACTACTGGAGATGGTTTCCAAAATGTCACGCGAGAAGAAGCTGAAACTGAATATATGTTACTGAAGCTAAGGGAGGAGCAGAGGCCCGATGCGGATGACTCTAATCTCTTCCCTGATGGAATTGCTCATCCTGATGGCGGTAGCGATCGGTTTATGACAGCAGCAGCAGCAGCTTATCACATATCAGAATTGGGGAGGTTTGGAGGTGGAAGTGGTGTCTCTCTCACTCTGGGATTGCAGCATTGTGAGGGTGGTAGTATACCTATGTCAGGTGGAGGCCATCAAAATTTTGTTGCAATGAGAGGGGATGACATATACAATCCTACAGCATCTTCTGTGGCAGCCGAAACAGCAGCTTTTGAATGTATAAATCCTGGTAACCGGCAGCAAAGGTTCAATTCCTCTCATTTGTTACATGATTTTGTAGCATGAAATGTGCTTGAATGCAGATTTGCATTGGTTAATCTTCATATTATTCTCTTACGGAGACAAGAAACCGGAGAGCCTGAACCAGATTCTCAACTCCACTGAAAATTCATCTTGCTTGCCTAGGTATTGGGAAGATTAGTCAACTGAACATGGAAAAGTACAAAACACAGTTGTAATATATCAAGAAATTGATTTGAGGTCAGCAGATTTGTAAAGATACATAATTTTTGTTTAGTATGTGAAGGGAAGATGTACAATTAGTAGCAGCTTCAGTATTGATGGTAAAAACACTCCTGATTTGAAATAAAGGTTGGAATTGGCTTGTTTAATCCGGGTGGACAGCATAGCATGATTTCGACTCTGGTCTGTAGTGTGTCTCCTGGCCACCATCACATTTCCATTTTACTCTGCTGCAACTTCGAGTACAAATGATTGGAATCGTATGAAAGATTTATATAACAATACACTTCATATCAACAAGAATTACAATAAATTAAATAAAAGAAATGATACAAATGATGGGAATCTTATGTAACATTTATATTAAAGTAGATTTCATATAATATAATTCTTAATTTATATTTTTTTTAATTTATATTAAACAAGTAAATGAAAAAAACGAAGAATTTTATGTTTTTATATTTTTAATTTTAATAATATATGCAAAAAAAAAAGAATAATTCGTGGTTTAGTAAGTGTGGAGAGATGAATTCTAATTTCATTGATTTTATTTATTTTTGTTAAATCCATATTCAATTATATTATTATGAAAAACAAAATTTCAATCAATGAAAATTTAAAATAACCAAAAAAATTTTACATCTTTAAATAACTGAAAACAGATATATATATATATATATATATATATATATATATATATATCGAATTAACAGTCAATTTGTCGCTCAGCATGGAGTATGGTCTAATTGGCTAGCATGGTTCTCTACTTTTTAGACTGTTACAAATTTGAAAATGAACGAAGAATCTATATTTCCGCATGTCAGAACCATCACGTGGAATAATTGAATGCCTTACCGTCAAGGAAATTGACAATTCTTAGTACGTCTCTTGTGGTCTTCTTTCACTGATGACTGAATTGACCACTGTTGAGGCCTTTATGAAAGATTCTCAGTCCATAAATGTTCAATTGAAAAGATGTAAAACGAAGTCAGTAGCCATTTTTGTGACGGCTCGTCGGCATTATGATTGCTGCAAGGTTTAAACTCCAGCATGGTCTCTCTCTGCATTCGGACTTCAGAACGTATCTTGAAAGTTAAAAAGAGTATTTTTTTTTTTTTTAATGCTGCTCTGAGGAATGTTTCCTCTGTTTCTATCCTTTCTTCCTTCTCTTCTCCGATTGTGTAGAACATTTTTATCTTCCTGCAGCACTGGGCATCCTAGGAATAGATCATCGGGCTTATCCAAATCAACCAACCCTCATTCCACTCAAACCACATCTTTGAAATGGACTCCTTCCTGAAAGCAGGTAAGGTAGCTCTCCTCGGGTGAATCGGCAGCGACCAATCTAAAGGTATATATTAAGAAAGAATTCATTTTCACTCCAGGTCAAACGTCAAATTTTTTCTAACATATGATCGATGATCGCCAGTTGCTTCTGGGTAACCATACTAACGACTTCCAATGGTGGTTTAGGAAACCTTATCCAACCTGTTCAAGTTTTGAACTTCTCAAGTTTAGCACAACGGGGAAACCAACAAGACCAGGTAAACTCATCATGAGAATGTCCCAGAAATCTTGCACAACAGCCACTTTCCATTAAAGGTTTTCATACTCTACCAAGTCAAAAGATGCTAAAGCTTTTAAGTGCTTTCTTGAACCTGATATCTGTACCTTGTTCATGGCACGACAAACAGCAGCCCCGGAAGTCCTAAATTTCAGAAACTTGGGCGGGGCAAACTAGATTCAACATGATTTAGGAAAGAGTTCCTGAAAGAACCACAACTCCAGGGGTTCACAGTTTGGGGAGTGAAGTTACATCAGTTTCCTCATACCTTGGAATGGCTGGGTTACAAAATCCCTGCATCATCAGCTAGAAAAAAACAGACACAAAAATTCCACGCAACAATTTCAACATTAGAGCTTATATGGAATTAAAAAAGACAAATACCCAACCAGAATGTTCAAAAGCACTGTGTACAATTTTCATCTGGTTAAGTTCCAAGTAACATTTACACAGGCATGCATCCGAAGTGAGGATGGTTCCTATAAGTAGTAAGAGAAAAATGCTAGTAAAAAAACTTGCAGTTTAACCCTTTACAAAACTAGTACGTAAAACTTTTATGTACTATAGTAAGCATCTACTTGATGACTCCTGGCTTCATTACAGATGTTAGAAAGGCACCAGGACTCCAAGGGAAAAGTCAACAACTGCCAAAAAAGGTCATTTCCATAGCATTGAATGGACTAAATATTGCTTTCAAGCAACCTGCCTACGCTGCTTTCAGAAGTTTATAAACCGGGAAACATATCCGAGGACTGAATGACTACAAAAGGAAATGAAAAATTACTTGTGCATAACAAGGAAACGGCCCATGTCAGCCTCAGCCCTTGGTCCAAGCATCTACCTGAAAAAAATATGGAGAACAGAAGTTTGAATGGTAGAAGAAGAGAAAATAAATGAGAATGGAGGTGAATAAAAAGAGTAACCTTTTGTACAGATCCCTAATATCTTCCCTTAACAAGGGACTTTCCAAAAAGAGATCATTGCACTCGTTCACATTAACAGTCTCCATATCAAAATCTCGGTTACCACAATACTTGTTCCACTCAAACCACATCTTTGCAATTAATTCCTTCTTGAAACAAGTACAATGATCGTCCTCTTCAGGAGAATCACCCGCAATCAATCTATACGCATACACTTTCTTCTTTTGGCCAGGGCGAAATGCACGGCCTATTGCTTGGCGGGTCACAGATGGATTAAGATGAACATCCAAGATTATAATTCGGGATGCCCCCACAAGAGAAATTCCCTCTCCACAAGCCTTAATAGATCCGAAGAACACTTTCGCATCAGGAGAGTTGTTGAAGCGTTCCATAGACCACTCCCGATGATCAGTATTTGATTCACCTGTGATTGAGAAAATCTGAATTCCTGGCTGCCAACCCTTCATTTTCACAGACAATCTCTCTAAAAACTTCAAGGGTATGAGATACTGACTAAAAACAAGGAGCTTCTCACCAGATGACTCACATAAATTTAACAAATTAAGAAAAAATTTTGCTTTAACTCCCTCTTTTATGTCTAGTTTGTCCAACAAGTCATCCATCTTGACGTCTGTTGTGACTAAATTCTCAGAGAAGGAATTTAGCTTTGGATGTAAATACACAGCACTACCAACAGATGAAATCTTGAACTTCCTTTGAAACTTTTTTAACTTCTGAACTTCATCCTTCTGTCTGGGACTAAGATTGAGTACTACAGTGAAATCAACAAGTCCAGGAAGCTCATCCAAGAAATCTCCTTTGTAGTAATGAAGGACTTTACTAGTCATCTCACGTAAATCATGTATGACTGAGACTTTCAGCTCAAAATTTTTCTCCTGCTGCAATGTGTTCTCCACTAATTCATAAAAAGTAGCTTCTGCTCCAACTTTCAACTGCTTCCTCACTCCTGATATAGACACCTTGCTCATTATCCTCTTGCTTACTGATTTGGAAGTGTCCAACCTAAGAAACTTTGGTCGAACAAGGTTCAATATGTTGAATACCTCTTTCACATGATTTTGGTAGAGAGTTCCAGAAAGCACAACTTTTCGAGGAGTTTGCACTTTTGCAAGGGATTGCAACACATCGGTGTTCTCATTCCTTGGTGTGTGCCCTTCATCCAAAATTAGAATAGAAGGTGCTCTAAGTAGTATCTCTTGGCAAGAAGCAGAAGTTTGGCTGGTTCCACCATCACAAATTACGGTAGAGAACTGTTTGTATCCCAGAAAAAGGATACTCTTGCGCTCAACCCACTGCTTCAATACCTCCAATTGCTGAGACCTATTATCTGCTTTCACAGTATAAAAATCAAGCAGCGGAATATCCTCTACTTGCCACGTTTCGAATTCCTTTTTCCATGTAGCCAAGATTCCTTTTGGAAGCACAACTAATGGCTTAGCATGTGGATATTTGGCTAGGAAACTTTGCATGAAGCTGATTATCATAAATGTCTTTCCAGATCCAGGAGCATGCGCCAAGATGCAGCCCCCAGGGTGATCTGTCACCAAATTGCTCAGAAGAAAATTAAAGCCCTCTATTTGATGAGGTTTCATTTGCTTCATATGCCTTGGATGAGCAGTTATGTCAGTTACTCTTAAATCATTTTCAGAAAACTTAACTCCAGTTTCAATTGAATCTCTATTTTTGGCATTCCGTGGCTCTAATGCATAAGTATTTGTACTCCTTTTGACCTAGATGGATAAAAGGAAAAGAATCAGACAATGAATTTCCAGCCAGGAAATGGAGATAAACCCTATTAGTAGGATTTAATCAAAGCTGAGCATATAAAAATAAATGAAAAAAACCAAGTCTGAGTTATTAATGCATATAACACATATCAGCCATAAACTATAAATCAACCCAAATCTGAATGGGTGCATCTATTAATAAAATGAAAACTAAAAGGGCAACACAAGGCACTCCATATGAGACAACAGAATCAAAACACCAGAGTTTGACCTAATTTCCACCACAACTAATAGACATAAGTTGACCTTACATTACCAGGTCTACCAAGTGTAACATGGATAAAGATCCCAGCTATAGACTGGTCTTCACAGTAAAATACACGAACTCGGCCAAAGTACTCCTTGAAAGGAGACATTCACATTCAAAAAAGCTTCAAGGATCACTTCAATGTGATAGCAGAGAAAACCGAGCAAGCTTTGCCACATTTTTGGTCTCATCTAAAACAACATTAAAACTCACCACATTTTCCAAAACCAATAAAATGTTGATTAAAAAAAAGAGAGCGAACCATAATAAACATCCCACACTATCTTGAGTTCCAGCATTCTATAAATCAACTTCGGTTGACCATTTGGCTTTACTCCAAGCTAAGTTCAATAAAACTTGAAACATTTTGTTGGTGATACTGAGCTAAGTTTTACAGGGAAAAACTCTTGGCCAGCTAATGAAATCACTAAAACACGTGAAACACATGCACAACTAAATTGACACATCCAAGATAACCTACACCTTGCGCCACCTTAATTTTTAATGTTGGCGTAAGCTACATTAGAATCTACTTTCATTACTAAGGTTTTTTTTGGTTATTATTTTTATTTTTTTGTACTTTTACTATTTGCTATTTTGGCAAATATATTTATAGAAAGCAAAGGAAAAAAAAAACGAATATAAACAAAAGGCAAATAGAAAAAGCATCAACAAAACGAAGCCTAAATAGGTTCAATGCATATCTTTGTCTGAATGTATATGGATGTAAAACTGCATTCAGGATATAGCTTGGAAAAAAGCACCACAAAGGTAAGGGCAGAAAAGGTTACTGTTTAGCAAATTTTGCCTGACAACAGGCACTCTATAAAGTAAAAAATATAGACTTCCTTCGATTCTGTTCATCTTACTAACTACTGCTACCTTCTGCTAAAAAATTCCAAATTTTTATACCAAGATCAAGCATATAAAGCTAGAATGAAATCAGAGATATTTAAAACCTAATTTGTGACATGGCATTGGACAATCATAGTGCTCAGTAGCATGAGATTTACTTACCTTGTTATATTGAATGTCAATTATAGTCTCTATTCCTCTCTCGATAACCCCACAAATGCGACACACATATCCAAGATCATCCTTCAAGAGAAAAGAATGATCACAATCCTCCTCATCTTCCGACATGCGTTCACTCGAAGGATCCTCAAACACATCCTACCAAAGCAGCATAAGTCATAATGAATATTGGAGATACTTGCTAGGGGACAATTAATTGCCTGCAGTTCAATAATTATAACATTCTAACAGATTCCGGTATGTAAAACAACAGTTTCTTATTTTCCATTAAGGTGAGAAGCATGTAGAAGATCCAAAAAAATGTGACCTAAAATAATAGAAGCAACAATGCGAGGAATTGTTTCTTAATGATACAACCAGAAATATCAAGGACAATTTTACACCACAGAACAAGACCAAGATGTTTAGAATCAGAACATACTGCATCTAGGAAACTCAAAAGGAAAATAATGAAAATTCTGAAAAATAAAAAAATCTTTCATATCTAGTATGCTAGTAAATAATATCAAGTACGAGTAAAGTTAGATAATGAACTAATTTCATTTAGCAAAATCATCTGGTTATGAACTCTTCTCTCTTATATGTTTTGCACGCTTGTTTTTTTTTTTTTTTTCTCCAAACCATTGCTCAACCTAATGCAAAAGATCCTATACAGTTTGAATGAGACCAAAGGCCAAACTAACAACAGATCAATACACAAAACCAAGAGCACTAGCTTCGAAATAAAAAATTAAAAACATTAGACATTTGCACAATTTTAACCAGTACAGAGAAGAATAAGGCTTGACAAAATCTAGACACTATATTTCTAAAAGGGCACACACATTGCTTTTTCAAAAGAAAGTAAAGAACTAATAATAATATAAAGACAAAGGATATCAACCGATACATTTTAAGAGCAGTGTAAAATACCTTCGAGAACTCTAATGCCATTGACATCTCCTGCCAAATATCTCCCAAACCATCATCTTCAGTCTCAGTTTGAGTATCAACATCCTCTTCAACACCAAGATAAACACCTTTATCCTTCTTGAAATCAATTCTGCCGGTTAGACTAACTTTTTCTTCTCTATAAATTCGGTTTTCCATGGACTCCCCAATCTGAAATACATCAATCACCCCAATCAAATTAAGATTGGACAAAATAAAATAAAATAAAAAACAAGAAACATACAGTTTAGAGCTTAAAGACCAGTGCCACAGTACTAAAAATACACTCAAGTACACGGGAGTATGTTAGAATTTTACACTCAAGTACACGCAAGAGAGAGTATGTTAGAATGTTACTCTCAAAATACACATAATAACAATTAATATTACAATTACATTGAACATGCTTCAGGATTGATTTGAAACTAGAAAATAAATTAAGAGCAAGGGATGAACATAGATAAAAACATATTTCTGCATCATTTACTAGTGGACTATGCACTTAATTTTCTCTGAACAAAGAAAAAGTTTAATCAGGGTCAAATGAGCTCCTATGGCTTCCCTCCTTGTTTGATCCTCATGCACTTATTTTTTTGTTTACAAAAAGTTACTCATTATACAATTGGCTTCAAATGGAATAGACCTAGTCTCTCAACTTGACATCACATCCACAACTTCTAAAGTAAAATTTAAAATTTTCTCCTACATCATCTTTTTGACCGTTTTAGATTCAGAATAAGTGGTGATGCAAGCAGCACCAGAACATTAGTTTTTAAACTTTTCGTTTCATTTTCTCCATCTTAAACCATGTCATTTTTACGAGGAATAGGAAGAAAACTTCATTGTTGTCAGAGTTGGAAAGACTCAGGAACTTAATCTCTCTCACACAAACACACATACAAATACACATAGATGACCTAATATTTTGTACATGAGCACTTGTTTAAGATTCCATCGATGTGTGTCAAAGGCTAATTATTAAAACTCATACATAAAACCTAAAAAGGCCTGGAGAGAAACTTCAGATGAATAAAAGCTACTGTAAATATTAGGACGCTGTTTTTTTCCCTCTTTTTTGATGGATAAATGCAGGTGGAATTAAATTATATATGACAGAACTAAGACATTAAAGCTTACATAGCTTTGCCACACGAAAAATGAGAAAAAAATATTGATTTTTTTTTTCTAAAAATTCAAAATTATTTATAAATTAATCTATGATAAATTCAGTGTTCATAGTTCATTATCCTTGCATTGACTTTTAAATAACCATCTCTATCCTCAAACACAAATCTCAAAATATAGATTTGCACACGAACATACCATTATATCCTTAGAGAGTAATATCCCAGATGGCTTCCTCAATACAATTTCCTGAACAGGATGAAGAGGCCTCGGCTTTCTGTTGTCTTCATCATCTGAATCCAGAACCACTACAGGTGACGCCATTGATGCATTTCCAACTGCGTCATCCTCCAAGTCGATAAAATTCTTCCGTGACAAATGGGCAAGTTGTCGACTTGGCACCTTTGAAGCCTCTTTCCTCGGGCTCTTTTCCACTTCCGCTAACACATTCGAAATACAAGGATGCAAAGCAAGTACCTTGCTTATCAATTGCGCATTCCTAGAAATAAGGGCTTCTAAATCTTTTGTAACACTTCCATATTTACCACCAACATCAAGGGTTTGAAGCATATTAGTCAGTGCAAATGGGTCAGAATAATCAATAACATTTGGAGAGACCTTAGGTTTCTTCTTTTTGGTTTCATCCGGAGGATTTTCAGCAGAGGCAACGCTACCATAATCTTTGGAATCACTTGATATTTTCTTCCTTTTACAACCTTTAGAATAAAACTCAGAAACAATCAGAAAGAAGAAAAACAACATAATCAGAAGACAATAACTTCTAAAAATCTGAAACGAAAAGCCAAACAAACCAAACATTAGGTCAACATTAATCTTGTTTTTTCTCAATTCTATATTTTAAACGTTCATACAATTGGAAGAAACAAATTAAAAATTCAGAAAGCAATTTGAAATTCCAGGCAAACAGATGAACAGAATAAGAATGTTAAAATTTAAAAGAATGCAAACAATAATAAAAAAATATAGATCATGTACCAATAGATTAAAATGTAGCATCAAAATAATTTAAAAAAAAAAGCGTGAAAACGTATAAACCTCGACGATTAAAATTTTGCAAATACCGTTTGAGATTCCGTAATTTGTTGGCAAAACTGGAAGAGGAGGCTCCATTCGATCACTCAATTCAAGTAAATGCTGCTACTGCTGCTAATAATAATGAACAAAAAACATAAGCAAAAATAAGAGAATGGTGTTGAAACTTGAAAATATTAAACAGGAATTGAACTCTAGAATCAGAGTTTGTAGCCCTAAATTAGGCAACTTAGAAAGGACATTAAAATTGATTGATTCACAGTTTTTGCTGCTCGAAGCGAAGAAATAAAGGAAAATGAAATCAACGCTCGCTTCCAGCTTCAGTCTCTTCTCTGTTTCCCTCTCTGCCTCAACAGCTGAGCTTGAGAGAGAGTGTGTTGGAGGAGCGGAAAGCAGCCAAGTTTTCAAGACTTTCTTTTTTTTTGGGGGGGGTCTGATCATGAAATGTAAGTAACGAAGGCGGTAGCAATTGTGTGTATCGCTCTCGGAGATAAAATGTGTGTATGAATGTAAAGTGGCGTGATCTTATTGGGTACATGCTGTCGGTTAAGGAAGTTGTAACGTTGACCAATAGAAAAGCACCATATTGTGAGCCTAGAAACGAAGAACACGATGTGAGCGTAGAAAAGCTGTTGGAGCGAATAAAATTACATTTAGAACAAAATATTATTTATTAATTAATTTTAATATATCAAGCCTTGAAAGTGTGCAGACCTGGTCCAACGTTCAAGAATGCGTGGGACTGGGCCGATTGTTTGACTCCTGAAATCTTATGCTCCGGCGCCGGAGCGTAAAATTCAATCCCGGTTTTATCTTTTTCTCCCCCTCCCCCATTTCCTAAATAATCGCCAACTTTATGTGTTCAAATTTGAAAATTAAATTCTACATCACTAGTTGAATACATATTATTTTTTTATTGCACGATAAAAGAATAAAACAAATAACTGTTTTTATTTGTATAATTTTTTATTGGATAATTATCAATTACGTTATCAGTAAAATTTTAAAATTTCACAAACGGATTAAAATGATAATATATATTTTTTTTAATTTTTATTTTTAATAATTTTAAAAAAAATATGTCATCATCCTAATTTAATTTTAAAAAATTTTTAAACTCCACATTAATATATTGGATAATTTTTTATTATTATTTTATCTTAAAAATTATTATTAAATACATTATCAATTGAATTTTTTGAATCCACATGGTATGTTAAGATATGTCATATACCTCACTTGGCATATTAAAAAATAAATAAAGTGATTATATGTCATCATCTTAATTTCACTTGTGAAGTAAAAAATTGTACTGACAATGCATTGGATAATAATTTTTATTTTAATCTTTAAATAATTTCATAAATTAAGTTAATCTCAAACAATAATATTAAAACTAACATAGATGGTTAAAGTTTAGTATTTTCATTGAAACATATATTAAAAAAATGAGTAATTCAATTGAATATCTTTTGATTAAGTGATTAAAAAAGAGTTATGGTATATTATAGGGATTATATTCCAATCCAAACAATTTCATCTTCAAATATAATCTCTTTTTATATTTGGTTTACTATATTAACATTTTTTTCATAAAAAAATTTAAGAGAAAAGAAAAAATTGAATTTTAAACCTATTTTTTTAAAAAAGAATAATAATCACTAGGCTAAACTGTGATTGTTACCATATTAGCATATCTTTATTAATAAATTTTTTTATAAATATTTATGGTTGAATTAATATCATTATAAATGTCAAATTTAATTAAAAATATAATAATACAAATATATTACTTTTTTAAATTTAAAAAAATATATTAAATATATTTTTTAATAAAATAATATTTAATTGAATACTTTTTCTAAATTAAAAGATAAATTGATCTAGACATTTGTACATTAAAGCTTCAAATTTTGGACTTTTGTGGGTCAGTGTGGGAGCCCTTTGGGCTTCGATGAGGTACGTTGGAAGCAGAAAAGGACACAAATTATAAGGTGAAATTATTATTTTGTTTTTTATTTTTATTAAAAAATATTTTTAATAATTATTTTATTTTTTAAATTTCATTAGGACTAAATCTACCGTAGATCTAAACTAATTATAAATTTTTAATTCCGCTTCCAGTACTTTGTTATGCGCTTCCAAACACCGTCATCATTTTGCTGTTCAAAATAAGGCTAAACTAAGCGGTATTTCCAAACACAGAGATTACAGTTCGGCTCAAATGGTTCGAAAGGGGCAGGGCAACGTCTTCAAGATCATTGAAGTTGGTGGAGGAAGCGAGAAAAAAAGGGCAGACGGATGGTTTCTCTTTCTTTTTTTTAATAATTTTTATTATTTCTTTTTGGCGCTCCTTCGGCCGCCCTTTTTCCTACGACCTTTTAGATTCTGTTAACCGCTGCTTCACGTCCCGTGTTCGATTCCCTACAAACCCCAAGAAAACCCCTTTCTCCCTCATTAAAAAAATAATTCGTTGTACGTTTCATTCCTTTGCTTCGCTCTTCTTCTTCTTGCTCTCTCTCTGGCTTGACTCCGAAAATGGCTTCTCAAGAACAGTCATCCGCCATTAAGGTACGAAATAATATCCCAAAAACATGAAATATTAGCGTTAGTTTAATCATAATTTAACCTTTTCTTTTTATTAATGGTAGGGAGCGAAAGTGCTTATGGTAGGGGCAGGAGGGATTGGCTGTGAGCTTCTCAAGACTCTTGCTCTTTCTGGGTTTCAAGATATTCATATAGTAAGTTAATTAACTTTTCATTTTTTTTCAAATTTCTTAAAAATAGCTTTTATTTTTATTTTCCGTATTTTTACTTTACCCATTGTTTAGCGACGAGTAGGGTTTTTTATAATGTTTTTGTTCTGGTTTTAATTTCTTTGTCTAACGACTTGCTGCTAGGTTTGAACAGTCTAATTATGTGTTCACGTTAAAACCTTGTTATTTTCGTTTGTTTTTTGTAATTGTGTTTATGCAATCGATTAGTAGTGATCATAATGGAACTCAGGGTGGAACCTATGATTCTTTGGTGCATGCTTTAGGGTAGTGAAAATTGTAGTATCCTAGAGGTCATCATGCTGGGAAAGCATATTGTCAAAATGGCAGGAGATATTGAAAGTTTAGAGTGGTGTTAAATGTCGAGGTGGTAGTATGATGTTGCCCTTAGGTTGGCTTGATTGGTAGTGGTGCCACTTTATTTTTTACGGTTGTGTGATTAGTTAGGGTTGTCTGGGAATGGTGTTGGTTATGATGATTTAGATGGATAATTCTAAGATGAGGCTAAGTGCTGCCAATAAGTTATTGGTGCGTTGGGTGTTAGTTATCAGTTAAAGGGGGGCTATCAATTCTATAGGTGGATGGATAATTCTAAGACGAGGCTAAGTGCTGATAATAAGTTATTGGTGCGTTGGGTGTTAATTATCAGTGAAGGGGGGGCTATCAATTCTATAGGTGGTGGTGCTAAGGAATGTACCTAGGTGTTAGTTTCTTACTCAGACTTTTGAAGGCTGTAAAAATGTTTGTTTCATTCGTTATTTACTATTATTAAAATATTCTATTCGCTATGTGTTGCCAGGTCAAATTGATAATGTGGCTTTGAACTGATGTTTTGCCCATTTTTTTTTTCAACTAATTTACTGGCTTCAAGTGGTATTTTTTCTTTTTCTGGAAATTAGTTATTCATGAAATTATATTCATCTGCTTGTAGATTGACATGGACACTATAGAAGTAAGCAACCTGAATAGGCAATTTTTGTTTCGAAAATCCCATGTTGGGCAGTCTAAGGCCAAGGCAAGTGCATTTACAATCTTTTTTCCTTGTTTGCTTTCATTTGGCAGTTATAAGTTGGCGATTTATATTTCATCAATATTTTTATAGGTTGCACGAGATGCAGTCTTAAGATTCAGGCCCAACATAAGCATTACACCATACCATGCAAATGTTAAAGAGCCTCACTTCAATGTTGATTTCTTTAAGGAGTTTGATGTTGTTCTGAATGGGCTGGATAACTTAGATGCAAGGCGCTATGTAAACCGTCTTTGCTTGGCAGCTGATGTCCCATTGGTTGAAAGTGGGACCACAGGGTTCCTAGGACAGGTAATTTAGGTTTTTACATGACTTTTAGCAATAATGTTTTTTATTCTTATCTTGTAACTAGGTTGCATGTCTGGATTGCTCATTTTCATGCTTCATCTAATTTTTCTTAGCGCGTGCACGTACTAATCGACTCAATTTGTTTTGATCTTGCATGACGTATAACTAATAATCTGAAGTTCCGCTATTTTATGCAAATAATTACTTATTGAAGGAACTCACTCCTAGAACAGGTGACCTCTGTTCTATCCTATATATGCGTAGCATCTTAAGTTTCTGTGTGGGCAGAGCTTGTTTCTCTTGGTAAGTGCTATTGAAGGCTTCATAAATTTTTTTAGTATATGGCTCCTATAATAATATTATCAATGCGGAGATGCATTTCTGAAATATGATTGAAATGTGTTTTTGCTTTTATTTTCTTCAATTGAAAGAAAAATATTATTCTTTTCCTTGGTGTATAATTTAAATTTGACTAGTATAAAATGCTCATGCAAGTGCATTTGGCAATTTAATTTGGAGAAAAGAAGAAGGAAATTGATGCATTTCTTTACTTCTAGTTAACATGTGTGTGTATTTACTTCTCTTTCTCTGTACTTGTTTAGTAACTTAATCTTGTGATAGCTTTAGGTTCTGAGGGTTAAGGTGTCTTAGAAGTCTTGCCTATGACTACCAAATTTGTTGGTTATTTGACATCAAGAACGTGAACTTTTTTGTTTTTTTTGCTTAGCAACTCCTCTCTACATGCTATATAATTATGTTATCATGTCTCTCTCTCTCTCTCTCTCTCTCTCTCTCTCTCTCTCTCTCTTTGTTTTGGTGTGTGCTTGGCTTCAGCATTAGTTTTATGTTAGTTATTTGTCTGAATGTTTTTGATGATGACTGTATTGTATGATTATAACTGTCCTGGGTTCAGGTTACTGTACATTTGAAGGGAAAAACAGAGTGCTACGAGTGTCAGCCAAAGCCTGCCCCAAAGACGTATCCTGTCTGTACAATTACTAGCACTCCCTCAAAGGTAGTAATTGATTGCTGAGAGATTTTCTTTTGGTGGGGGTAGGGTAGGAATTCATTATTGGCTTTGAGCAACCAGTAGTCACTAGAATTATGATGATTAAATCTAGTTGTTGTTGCCGAGAAACTTTTAAGCCACAAGTTCTAATCTTATTGTTTGAATTGTAGTTTGTTCATTGCATTGTGTGGGCAAAGGACCTGCTTTTTGCGAAGTTGTTTGGGGACAAGAATCAGGAAAATGATCTGAATGTGCGCTCTAGTGATGCTGCAGGCTTGTCAGAACATTCAGAAGATGTATTTGAATGTAGAAAAGATGAAGATATCGAACAGTATGGAAGAATAATATATGATCATGTGTTTGGTCATAACATAGAAGTGGCTCTATCTAATGAAGAAACATGGAAAAACCGTAGCAAACCACGGCCTATATATTGTAAGGATGTGCTGCCTGAGAAACCAAATAAAGAGAATGGAAACATTGAAAAAGGCTGTGCAACTGATGATGTCTCTGCCATGGCGTCTTTGTGCTTGAAGAATCCTCAGGATGTGTGGAGCCTTGCAGAAAATTCTAGAGTTTTCCTCGAGGCGTTGAGATTATTTTTTTTCAAGAGAGAAAAGGTCAATGTTAATCTATTGCTTTTGAAAAACTGATTGATAATCTTTCCCTAGACTGAATTATCTTACCATTTGACAGGAAATAGGGAACCTGACATTTGATAAAGATGATCAGTTGGCTGTGGAATTTGTTACTGCTGCTGCAAATATTCGGGCTTCTTCTTTTGGGATTCCTTTACATAGTCTTTTTGAAGCTAAAGGAATTGCCGGTAATATCGTTCATGCTGTTGCGACAACAAATGCTATCATAGCTGGGTTGATCGTGATTGAAGCAATTAAGGTTTTGAAAAAAGATAGCAGCAATTACAGGTTTTGTTATGTTTATTTTTTTCTTTATTGAACTTGTTTTCTTTTGATTATTTTGAGGTACTTAACTATAAAGTAATTACGTAGTTCAGTTTCATTTTAGTGTAATGTATTCTGTAGCAGTCATTGTCATTGTGAGGAATTATACTTCTCATCTTCTTGCTTCACATGCAAATTGCTTTTTGTGATAATTGTACCGTATGTCGATTCTTATGATTTGGATGATTGTGCAGGATGACATATTGTCTAGAACATCCTTCAAAAAAGTTGCTTCTAATGCCTGTGGAACCCTATGAACCTAACAAGTCTTGCTATGTTTGTTCAGAGGTATATAAAAAAATGCATGTCTGAATGGAACTTTTTTTGTAATGGTTTCAAATCATACTTGCTCACGTTTAATATCTTGAAAACAGACACCATTATCACTTGAGGTTAATACTCATCGTTCTAAGTTGCGGGATTTTGTTGAAAAGATTGTTAAAGCAAAACTTGGCATGAACTTTCCGCTAATTATGCAAGGTGCAAATATTCTTTATGAAGTTGGTGAAGATCTTGAAGGGGATATGGTAGCAATTTATGCTGCAAACCTTGAGAAAGTAAAATTCTTCTCCCCTTCTTTGCTTGTAAAATGAAATCCTTTAATATGAATTTCTTCGCCTTTGTGCTATTAATTACTTGTGGATTCAAGTCTTGAAATCACAGGTATTGTTCTTTACACTTTGGCGCAAAAGATGGTTTTGTAATTGTGATTTTTTTCTCTTCACAGGCCTTAGCTGAGCTTCCTTCTCCAGTTACTAGTGGGACCGTACTTACTGTAGAGGATCTTCAACAGGAGTTCTCATGCAGAATCAATATCAAGCATAGGTTTGTCTTTACCTTAATAGCCTTAATGTAAAATTTAAAAATCCTTTTCTATTGTTCCCCTAGAAAGCTCTTTAAAAATGTGATAAACATTACACCGGCTTCGTCAAATTAATTTATCCCTTTTGTCTGTCTACTTCTTTGGTTTACTTGTGTGTATAGTTGTTACATCTTTTGCTACTAACACTTGTATTGCACTCCGTCGTTAAAACATGAAAAATTACAGCTAACTTATATAGCTAAAATAAAATCCGTTTTGGTAATTACATGATAATGAAAAAGGTTTCTTAATTTGTTTTTTCATCTCAACTGATTCTTGACATCAATTATATGATTAGACTAGACATCTTATTTTAATCATGATAAATATGTCCTGATCTCAATGTTGTGGCTTGATATGGACTTTCCTTTATTTCTGAATGCCTCCTCTGATTTTGTTTTCTGTGATTGTAATGTGTTCAGCTTGTAAATTTTATATACCTTGCTTGTATTGTCAATTGAAGTTGCATCCATTGTTATCTTGCATCATGGCGTTTGTCCTCTAATATGAATAGTAATTTAAATAATTTACTCTTTATGGTCGCAGGGAAAAATTTGACGAGGAGAAAGAACCTGATGGAATGCTTCTCTCTGGATGGGTTGAAGCTCCTGTTGATAAGGACAATAAGAAGCCTATTGGAAATGGTGAAAGTACATCCAATACTTTGCCAGCAAGGGAGATTCTGGAGGGTGAGAAGGATGTTGAAATTCAGGAAACTTCAGAGGGGAATGAAACTGTTGCTGGGAAGAAAAGAAAACTGTCTGAGGTTTCCGAAGGCACCACTCCAGATCATTCGGGCCTTTCTGGTGAAAGTAGAAATCACAATCAACTCGAAAAGCTTGATGTTTATGATGAGGATGACGAACTCATCATATCCGACGATTGGGAGTCACTCACCAAGAAGAAAAGGTTGTAATAGGTTTTACTTCATATTGATTGTGGACAGCAACTTATCTCTGATTTTGTATCGATAGGTTACATGGTGATTCTTTTGGAGGCCATAATTGTTATGTTAGGACAGTATAGTATTCTGCTTGATTAGATGTTACTAATTGTCATGTCCATTCCTTTTTGTGGTTTACAAGTGTAGCAACAATGTGTATTCCTCCTAGTTTAAGATTAACCGAGGGTTGTAACATTGCAAGTATCGGGATTTCTTTGAACATCAATGTGAAACGAAATCAGTAGTGGAACTAAGTGGCAACTGCTTCATCTCATTATTAGAAACTAGATGCAATGCTCTCAGAATTCATGAACCGACTTCTTTGTACAGTTTGCAAAGCTAGCTCTTAGCTGGACTCTTCTTTGATGAACAGCATGAAGCAGTGCCTATAATGGTTCTTTGATGCTTCAGGCAAGAAAGGTAAATTTTAATTATTATCATCACTGGCTTTATAATGAAACCTGCATTTCTTGCATTCTGCAGTTATAATGCAAATCTAAATACTCTCCCTTGGTTTTTTATTATGATAAATTCAACTGATGTACACAATCTGATAGCTGACATATATTTACACTCCATTGCAGGGTGAAGCACAATGAGTGCTACTGGATAATCTTCGACATAGATGAGGACTATAAGCCTGCAACTCCATTTTTGAATATTTCTAGCTTTTCTTAGCATCAGGATGTTCTTGTTGCTTGATATCATTGACGCAATGAACATCTGCAATGCACGCAAATGATCTAGCTTTCCCCGGGTAATAACTTGACAACCCTCTCCTGAAGAACAACCATTATCCATTATGTTGAACATATTGAACATCAAACGATGACAAAAGAACAAGATTAGCCAGAAATCAGTCAAACCCTTGCCTTAGGGGAAGGTTGCTCCTCAAAGCTCCCATGTCAAAAGCGCCCATTTCAGTTTGATTCTCCATTATCAAATGTGAAAAAGAGAGAACAGTTGTTGAGACAGAAAAAGAATGTTAACTGCGGGGTATTTGTCTGAAAGCTTCTGTATGGGAAAAATTGTCATGGGAGGGATGTAAAGGTCATGTATATAGTAACCTCATGGGTAGAAATTTAGGTATCTATAAATATGGATTGCATAAGGTAGATACAAGTTGATATCCCCAACCTTCTCTAAACTCCCTCTTGTTCATACAAAAGGATAAAGGCTTTTCTCACCTTTTCACTTTTTCTACTTTCAAATGGTGGTGGAGAATGAATATTATGTGGAATTTGTTCGGCTCAACTCAAATGCATAGTTTTGGACCTGTTTGTGGCTGACAATGGCAGATAATTCATTCAGATATGATTCGAAGTATAAAAGTTAAAGGTGAGAGCTTTGATCCTTAATATATTTGGATTCCTACTTCTTCACTTTAGGCTTTTGATCAGGAATTTTAGCAGCATGATGTCGGCTTTAAAGGCCGGATCAGGTATGGTGGAAAAGAAACATGCCCATTACCTAAAAATAGAATCCATTACCTTTCTGACCATAGTTTTTCTTTTCATTCTCTCTCCCTTTCATCCTATTTTAATCCCAAAGTAAGGAACAGGAGATTTCTGCATTATTATATGCTCAGAAACAATTGGTGTCATAAGCAATAATCATCTGTTATCTTGGTAGTATCCTTGATTTTGATTCAAGACAAGTACCATAAACGTGTGTGAATTTCACAGTATTAACAGCAGAAGTCAGGCCTACTGCTCTTTTTATGTCCTATGGATTTTGAAGCTATGGTTACCTCATGAAGCTAGATGTCAAGTGGTTAAATGTGAACACAAAAGTGAGATCTCCACATATACACCAAAGTAAATGGATTCTGGTGTCATCTTCATGCAGTTATATACCTCGTGGTAGCTTTAGCAGGATGCTTCATATGAATATGATCATCCAATCCTCAATCTAAAATCTATGGATGTCTGGTTTCAGCGCAGTTTAAGGTTGCTACTTGCAATCGGCACATCTGTCTGGTCTGAATCTGATACAACTAAATGCTGATACAATTGCAGATGGAACCAATTCTCATTGAAATTTTAGGTAAACTGAATTTGAAAACTTACACCACTATGCTAGAACAAGATACAAAATTGTGAACCGCTATTCTTTCATATGATAGTAATTAACTGACACATGAGATTGAGATTAATGGTACTGTCTGCATCATATATCAATTGACATCAGCACATTAATCATACTGTACATTTCGGCAAACGTCCCTTTGAGTATGAAATCAAATACCCCACATAAGAACATTGTTGTTACATTGAGAAGTGCAAACATTTATGTGAGAGAAAAGAAATGCTTGGTCAAGGCCTCTGAATTGGTTGAAATGTATCCCACTTATTAAGCAACGGTGTTTACCTACCATTCAGCCCTTGAAATTGTGCAAACATTGCGGTTCCCGAGTGTTCACCGATGACTTGAACTTCAGCTGGATCCTTGTTGTCTTCTGGACGAGAAACTGGACGGTTGTTATCAGATGGAGGACTGCTGGATGGCACCACAATAGAAAGGGAGGCAGCGGCAGTGTTAGATGACTTGGTCTTATCCTCTGATTTTCCTTCTGAGATTGAGAATGCTTCTTGCAGCTGCAAGGCATACTCCAAGTTCCACAAGACATCTCCCATTGAAGGTCTGTCAACGCCATACTCTGCCAAGCACTTCTCTGCAGCCTCAGCAAATTTCTTCATTGATTCAGGATTGATGCTACCAACAAGATGAGGATCAATGATCTTTTCAAGCAAGCCCTTCCTCTTCCATTGCATTGCCCAATCAGCCAAGTTAACCTGCTCTCTAGGCAATTGTGGGTTAATGGCAGGCCTTGCACACAAGGTTTCAAGCAAAACAACTCCAAATGAGTAAACATCTGATTTTTCTGTCAATTGCTGCCTCTTGAAGTACTCGGGGTCCAAGTACCCAAAGCTGCCTTTCACTGCAGTGCTAACATGATTCTGTCCCATTGGTGTATCTTTTGACAGACCAAAATCAGCAACCTTGGCAACAAAGGCATCATCAAGCAAAATATTGGTGGTCTTAACATCACGGTGAATAATCCCTTGTGCAGTACCAGTATGAAGGTAGTGAAGTCCGCGAGCAGCTCCAATACAGATCTCGAGCCTCTGCTTCCACGATAATGGTGGCAAGTCTTTTCCATACAAGTGATCCCTGAAAGGTCCATTCGACATGTACTCATAAACCAGGATCATTTCATTATTCTCATCACAGTAACCAATCAGTGACACCAAGTGCCTATGCCTCAGCTTTGACAACATCTGGATTTCTGTCTGGAATTCTGTGATGCCTTGTTCAGATTGAGGGTTCCCTCTCTTGACAGCAACTTTGGTCCCATCATCAATCACACCTAGATAGACATTGCCAAATCCACCAACACCAATTATAGCACTTGAATCAAAGTTCTTGGTTGCTTCTTGCAATTCAGCCAGAGAGAAATAACGGCCTAAGCCTAGGGTTGATGAGTACAGGTTGCTTTTGTGTGAACTGACAGAGGTTTTGCTCAAGAAGCTAGTGTCTCCAGCATGGAGTGGAAGCAGCCAAGAAGAAAAGCTGTTCCGCTTTTGCCAATCTTGGGGTCTCTTCTTCCATCTAATAACCATTGCACCAAGACCCACAAAGGCACCAAACATCATGACAAAACCGACTGCAGCCACTGCACCCTTGTTGGCTATGCCCACACTTCCATCAGCACCAAATGCCCCATCCAAACTATCAACCGAGTTGCTCATTTTCAACACCTCCAAGCCATTAAGAATTGCGTTAGTCATTCCTGTATCCTGATTCAATGGACCAATCTGAATAGTTAGTCCATCGTTGAAGAGGGAGGCATTTACCACAATATCCTTGTAGTATGGAACAGCCAACCCACCTGTTAGGCTCGACAAGTCCAATCCAGATATAGCCATTTTACCATTAATGTATACATTGAAATAGAGATCATTGGGTGCCTTGCTAACAATGTCACAAAAATGCAGCCGAAGCATGTAATCAAATGCTTGATCAACTTCCAACTGCCATGTGACATTGAAGTTTGGTCTCACTACTTCTGCATCAGCCATCTCAATAAGAGATGAATAAACTGTTGCTGGTGCAATCAGTGGTGTTAAAGTCTTAGGGTATTTGATAGAAGTTGTGGAGGCAGAGGCCCTCTTAGCTAATCTTTTGTCTCGAAGATAATCCGTGTCAGGTATCCAAGTCCGCCCCAGCGTGTCATTCCCCGATGTTATCAAAGGTCCTCCCATGTTAAGCCTGTAAACAACATGGTAACCGTAATTGGACAAACCAGTAAACTTGTTAACAGGGAAAAGGGAAGTTCCTTCATCGGAAATCAAGCTGTCCGGCGCTGATACCACCTCAATGGCATTTATAAAAGCAGCTGAGTTCTTCATGGGAATAAACTTGAGAACAAATGTAGGATCATTCATGTTAAGAAGGTACTCCTTGAGGATAGGTATGGTGTTATTGTTAGCCTTGAAGTTGTGAATAAGAGCATACTGGTTTGCAGACACAGAGAATGTTGCTTGTTGAAGATCAAACTGGTCACTTTTTATTGGAAAGAAATACAAACGCACCCAATGGAAACCAGGTTGGTTTAACTGGAATGTATAGGTGGCTTCTTCGACAAAAACCCTCGCAGTCAGATATAAAGGTGAAGGAACATCAGCGGAGGCGACAGATACTTGAACATCATCCTTGGTTTGCAAGAACTGCAAGGCTTGTTGGTCAGTTTTGAAGACTCTTCCATCAGGGAGCATGGGTGGAGAGTTGGCACCACAATCAATGAAGATGTTGTCACGGGGTGTGAAGGCATCGGTGCTTGGCAAGGCAAAAATGGTGGGGCTAGAGACGAAGGTCCAGACGAGCACCAGGAGGATTGAAGCCATCGATGAAGACGACGATGGCAGAAAGGAAGATAGAAGAAAAAGGTGGGTTTGGTTTCTTTTTGGTTTCTTTTCTATCTCCATCCCTCCTGCATGAGAGGGATGTTCAGAAACGAAACCAACAAAGAATCTTTGGGAAAAGAGAGTAATGGAGTTATATCTGAAACGTGGGTTTGTTCCTTTGTTTTCTTGAATATCAATGGCGGATAGCGATTGACAGCAGAATTGGACGTGGCATTCCCAATTGAGGCATCGCTTGTGGAGAAAGATATTTTCTGTTGTTGAGGATTTGTTGCTCCTCTCTCCATTTTTAGCAACTGCAAACAAAGTAAAGGCTTACAAGTTTCGGACATGGTCAATGGTCAACCGGAATTCCTCTCTTTCTCTTCCCTCTTTCCCTTGAAGGATTGAGGCAGAGAAAACTTTTGAAGTATGCTAGCTTTGACGATGAACTCCGGCTTTTAGAAATTGGAAACGCATGTAAGAACCATTTTTAGACACCCCAATTTCTCCCCAAGCTAATGACGGCTCTTGGATTGCAAGAGCATGCCGACTGCTTACGTTAAATTTCCTCAAACAGTACAACTACAGTTTACTTCTTTCTTTCTGGGAATCGGTGCATTGACTGCTTGCATTGAATTCGTGGTCCAAAAGATTGTGTTTGATACAGTGAAAAAATAAAACTTTTATGTCCAAATTCTTTTTTAATTCTTGGAATATCTATACATAAATTTTACTAAAATTTAATTTATATTATTTTATTTACATCGTATTTAAGTTTGTTTCTTCAAACACATCCAAATAAAACTTTGAGCTACATATACATAATAAAATTGATATAATTGAATAGGACAAACTTAATTATCTGCATATATGAATATATATATATATATATATCTCTATGTAGAGCTAGCCAAATATAAATAGACACATCTAATCTCCTGTAGTTAGCTGTTCACCTCCAAACATCATATGATCACAAGAAAACAATGGAAAGTAACATTAAACATGATTCACTGGAAATTAACATTACACCGACCGGATCCATCTACCCTTAGGCTCATTGATGGCCGAACCTTGACATCTCCGCAATTGGCTTCCAACAGTTTCCAATGGTTTTTCATGTTTGTTTCAAGCCAAACTTGAGCGTTCAGTTTCACGGAAAACACAATCTCGCCAGCATCAGTCACTTTCTGCTTCTCCAAATCCATTACCAACCCAAAAATTTCCACGTTCATGCGTCCTTCTTCTCTTTTATCCTGATAAAAGTAATCCACATTTCCGGAAGACTGACGTTGGTTTCTGTCGGAAACCGAAACCTGAATCTTCTTGTAGTGAATGGAAGCATACCTGTTAGGGTTCTTTAAAGAGAATGTCAGATTCCAGTTACTGGAGACGGTAGTGTTGTTGGAAGAGGCAACATAGGAAGGTGTAATGGACTCAATCTGTATAACTGGAGCTCTGTTCTGATTCGTTAAGTAGAAGCCAGAGAAAGCAAGTAAAAAGAAAAGCATAAAGAAGATCACATGGAGAGTCAGAACGAGAAATTTCTCACATGGATTTCGCTTTTCAAAGGGATTGCTGAATGGCGATGGCTCAGGGGTAGTAGTAACAATGGTGGGTTCTTCGTAACATCGTGGTGTCTCGAAGTGACCTGCAGGAAAACCCATTACAATTCCGCTTTGATTCTCTATAGGCATGGGTGAAAGTAATAGTAGCTTGGAGATTTGAAGAAGAAAGAGGGGGATGAAAATAGGGTTTCTCTTTTGTTACTAAACATAACATAATAGATATTAACAAGACTGAGAGCGGAAATAATTTGGAAGTCGAGGATTTTTCTCGCATCAAATCATTATTCTCCCAGAAGGTGGGATTCTGTCACTGCTTTCCTAAACAAATACAAGTAAATAAAGTTGAACTTTTATTGATCTATAATTCAGACATGTTGAATGTTTTCATGTGGAGAAAATAGAAAGTTCCAGCAAACTTGCAGGCCAAGCATACCGAATGCGAGTAAAAGGAGTTGTATGACTTATTTTTTAAGTATATTTTTTTCAGTTAAATCATATATTTATTATGAGAATTAAAAGAATTGAATCATTAATAAATCTTTTAAAATAAATTTTCTAATCATGCATTTATCATCATCATCATTCATATATTTTTTTTATTCAAATTATTAATAAGTTTTCACCAATTATTTATCATGTCATATATAATAAATAATTAACTTCCTTTTAATAATAATGTTATTAGGTAATATTATTTGAATGGAATATATATATATATATATATATACATGAAGTATCTCTATGGAATTTATATTTACTCAAGATTTTTTTTCTAATTTTTAAATATTTTTTATACATTAAATTTGTTAATTTAATTCAATTTTATTTATTTTTAACACCGTCTTAATTTTTAATTTGTAAAATTCCATTTACCTTTTTTACCCAACATAATAGAAATCGACCAATTGATTTTTTTTTTATATGCCATTGATTCTAATTTCATGGATAAATAAAGGTGAAAATTAAAAGAAATATTGATTTAGATAATGTATTATAACATTTATTATTTTTTATATCCAAATCACGAAAAAAAAAAAACAGAAGACATAATTCACAGGAACACAAAAACACAAAATTCAGCTCACATTTTTACACAACACAACGTCAAAATTAAAGGTACAATAATATTTTATTCACACGGCTTTTCAATGGCTATGATGACCAGGTAATTTTTCCTTGATCTTCTCCATCATACTCTTCTTCTGGTGCTGCTCAATGTGGTGCTGCCCAGGCGTGGAGGTCGTGCTGGTTGTCACGGTGGTTTTGGCCGCGTAAGTTGTGGTCTGTGATTGCTCCTCCTCCCTGGGCTTTCCAACGGTTAGTTTCTCCTTTATTTTCTCTTTCAGTCCTTTCTGCTTCCTTCTACCGCCCATCCCATCATCCTCGGACTGTAAAACCACAAACAATTCACAGCCATGGAAAAATCAACGCATGCAGTTAAGTACATACAAAAAACAAATTACAGGCGGTACGTTTTTCATTACCGAGCTGGAGCTGGAGCTGTTGGAGCGCCGAATCTCTTCCTTTGTGGTAACCTCGTAATTCAGCCGCTGTGGCTGCTGATATTCAGCAGCAGAACCAGTCTCATATCCCATCTGGCCGCCATAATGTGCTTGCTGATGATACGGTGGCGGCTGCAGCTGCTGTTGCGGCTGATACTCAGCAGCAGAACCAGTCTCGTATCCCATCTGGCCGCCGTAATGTGCTTGCTGATGAGACGGTGGCGGCTGCAGTTGCTGTTGCGGCTGATACTCAGCAGCAGAACCAGTCTCATATCCCATCTGGCCACCATAATTCGTACCTGTCAGGGACGTGGCGGGATGCTTGGTGGCTACACCAGAGACGAGCACGGGATTACCATATTCGTCAGTCAACTGAACTGGGTTGCCATGCTCATCAGTGAGTTGAACGGGGTTGCCATGCTCATCTCTTAAATCAGCCATTTCGTAATTAATGACAGCAAAAACGACAGAAAAAAAGCTTGAAAGAGTTTGACGGAAGTGGACTAGTAGAATAAGAGAGATGTGTTCTATGGTGTCGGGAACTGATCTGTGACTTTAAAAGGAAAATCCAATGACGGTGGAGAAGATTACGTTTTTGCATGTAAACTTAGGTGTTTACAGATGGCGAGGCGTTTGCAAATGATGCATTCAGGATCTTGCCACGTTAGAGAAGTCAGGTGGGCACGTGTAGTTAAAGATGAGTGACAAATGGGTGTGACATTAGGAATTAGGATGACCAAATCACTACTTTGTAACAATTAATACATTCCTTTCCTATTAGCCAATGATTTCATTTCTCTTTTAACTTGACAAAATTACAGCCAGCCAATGCGTCTCCGAGGACTTGAACAAGAGGTGCAATTGTATAGAATTGATCAGTTCAACTCGATTTAATAAAACAATTGTACTCTATCTCGATTAATAAATTTAAATTTGATTTAATTTATTTTTTTAATTATGAAAATAATAATTAATTTTAAATGTTAAAAATATCTTATAAAAATTCGATTAAATTCGTAAATGATTTAAATTGAATATTAAGATAATAAAATTTAATTAATTTGTTGTTCAGATAATTCAAGTTTCGACTTCATTCGATAATATACAAATCAATGAACAACTCAGATTCACTGGTGTCGGTTGTTGCCCCTACTCATGCATCTTGTTTAGCAATCTAAGCATACTGATTAAGCGAGCTAGGTGATGGTCGAAATCCCAGGACCAAGGGGCATTACCAATTCAATGAGAAAAATCTGGCTTGGTCGGATCAAAGAAAGCATGTCTAGTCTTAGCCTCTTGGTTTAGGTTAAATGATTCATGGTCTTTGCTCTAATTTTTACTGGATAAATATACCAAGGGCAATAAGAAAAACGTAGAAAACTAGAACCCAAAGCTCTAAATAGAAATAATAGCCATCCGGGAAGATCCAGAATCAGTTAGTCATACAGAGTTTCATATGAATCAATTCGTGTATGAATCCAGTAAGAAATAGAGCAATCTGTACAAAATAAGAATAAAATCACTAATGTTATGCTTTTTTTTTTTTTTCATTCTTTAAACTTTTCTTCATGTTGAGCTATTCGTTCACCTATAGATTCCTTTTTCTTTTTTACAGTGTGAGTCCCACAAGATAATCGGATTGAAACTTCAGAATGAGGTCAAGAATTCTTCAACAATGGCATCCTGCACAGTATGTGCAATACCTATATCCAACAGGACTTCAGGGAAGAACAAAACCAAAATCTGTATAGCAGAAAAATTACAAATTAAGACACCAAGTCCCAAGAAAACAAGATTTGAATATTTTGATAAGAGCTTCGGGTATTTGTGAGGTATCAAAATTGATTTACTTCCATTCCTTGCAAAGGTCGGAAATAAAGACAGATTGTGCGTTCAGAACTATGACATTAAGCTAAGAAAGGCAGTTTTATTGAGATGAAAAGAAAACTGAAGCTTTAGGTATGAACTAATATAGTAGTACATCAGTCAAAGTGATACTAACCTCCTAACAGCAGACGTGAAGTTCACATCTTGCTAGATTTGGTCCAGAAAAAACCCTTTTTCCTGGTAGAGTGATTCTCTGAAGGGGACCTACTTCCCTTCGATCCAAAAGACAAGTGCTTACGAAGAAAAGGCATGCCCAAGTAGCTTTTCACGCTTGAACTGGAGGTCTTCCCTTCATGTCCACTACTTTTCAGACGATTAAATACGACAGGATCACCACCGATATCACTATCAACAACCCGGCTCCTTGATATTTTGCTGATTTTAGCCTTAAAATCCATTTCTGCTTTAAATGCTTTCTCAGATAACTTATGCATCTTCTTCTCCCCCAAAGTACATATTGGGCAAGCAGGGTCATATTTGTCAATTTCAGGAGTCATATTTTCCAAACATTCAGCATGGTAAACATGCCCACAAATTAGAACAGCAACAGCAGAAAGCTCATTGCTAATAATAATCTTCTGGCTGCTCCACAAAGATTTTTCTGATAATAGCTTACAGCAAACACCGCATGTTTGCAGATCAACAGAGGGGGCTACCGAGATTCGTCCACTGGATTTGCTTATCTTATCACGATGAAAACCCCATGCATCGTTATCAAAAGACCACCTTTCCTTACGAGATGTAGCCATGAGTTCAGAAAAGGCATGCATAGACCAACCATCAGAAGAACCACCCCGAGAGTCCCCAGTTGATTCATTTCTCCATGAAGGCATCACTAGCCTTTCCTCACCAACCGAGTGTCTATTAGGTGACTTCAATCCCTGAATTGGGTTATCAGACACTTGACGCATTGGATGATGTCCAGGAGATCTGAGAGGCCACCTTGTTGTTGTTGAACTAGTAGGATGCAAATCACTCTGGGAAGACAACGGAGATGTTGCTGAGGAAGCTGATGGCAACGAAAGTGATAACTTCGAGGGAGATAGGTAGAAGGCTGCAGGGGATTCTACTGACTGCTTCACCTGAAACACAAGCCAGATTTCTCAAAAGGAAGTCATATTGAAGTTATCATAGAGTTGGAAGGAGTCATGAAAATGCCTCCAATAGGAAAGAGCATTACCTGCTCTAAGTTCACATCAATAGAGATATTTCTTGAAATAGATTGATCTGCGTAATATATGTAAAAGAACATTAGATAGAAAAACAGCAAAAGGACCTTTCTGACATCTTTTATCTTTTATTAAGAGGATCTCTCTCACATTTAACAGTTGGGAAAATGGCATGGTCGACATTTAACAAAGGACCAGTTAAACAAAGATACAAGCTAAACAAATCTCAGGCTTAGCCAGTGCCCCCTTCCCCCCCTCCCCCAACCCCTCCCTCCAACTCCAAAAAAATAAAAAAAATAAAAAAAAAGGGAAATGCTTAATACCCCATAAATATCCTGTCATACAATTGTTGGAAAAATCAGGTTGCATTCTTTATAAAACTCCAGCTGACAAAAACAAACAGAATTAAAATAAAGAATTTATACATTACTCTCATTGTTTATGTAAAATAAGCAAGGTAGAGCGTAACCATCCAAGGAGCAATCGCCTTGAAAGTTCATTGGACCATGAGTCCAAGGGCAACCCAGTTATGCAGGCAACTCCTTTGCTGAACAAGATTTGCTGGAGTTTACCTAATGATGTAACCTAAGACAATTACAAGAAATAATTGCTAGCATCTTGGAAAGAAAAACATAGAAAATTTTCTTGTTTTAACTGAATTTATAAATAATTTCTCCCTTCAATGCTCTGATTTCTGGTCAGAAGCACCTTTCTATGTCTATATTCCTTATACTTTTTCATTCACTGCAAGTTTTTATCTATCTAACTCAGTTACGCTCCCATATGGTAAAGTAATTAGAAGGAAATTAGTTTAACGTTCAAAAGTCACTTCAACATTTCCAAATATAGTATGATTCACACTAAGATCAGCATCCCATTAGTTTACCTGAAGCAGGAGTTCTCACTCGGACAGCAGTTCCCTCCGAAGTTGGGGACTTTTGCCACGTTTGAGAGTGGAAACTCTCAGAAGGACTTCCATCCTCCGATGTACATATAGATTCATATTTGATCTCTGATCCATCATTTCGACTAATCGCATCCGAAAACCAACTTATTGAAGTGTCTTCACCTGCTACACGCCCTCGGTTATCCCAATGAAAACTCCATGTCGGAGAATATGTTATATTCCTATGTAAAACCTCACCACCTGATCCATTTACTATAGTTTTGTCTCTACCAGCAACACAACAAGCAGCTCCCATGATCCGCCACACCAACAAACTAATTCTCCAACAATTTTTTCCAAGTTCAAACAATCATCATTCACATTATCTGGAAAATGAACTCAAGCGACATTACCATCGGCATTACTCTAGCAGTAAAACCGCCTTATCTTCCTTTGCTAACTAGAATAGAAAGAAAAACAAAGCATCAATAAGCTTCTTGATAAACTAGAGGATAGAAAATAAAATACTAGTAAAATTCCTAACTCTAATCCTTACTAAATTGAATTTAAATTAGATTTCAAAACAACAGAAATTGAAAAAAGAAACCGAAATTAACCAAAAAACCTACAAGAAAGCAGAAACTTAAAAATAAATGAAAGAAATTACCATTGTTGGCTAAAATGAGCTTTAATCAGTTAAAAGCTACGTTGAGAGACAAAGTGAGAGAGTTTATAGGCTCAGAAGAACACTCTCAGTAGCCACACACTCAAAACTCAGGAGAATGCAGAAACAGCGTAATATTAAAAACAATTTACCGAAATATAAAAAATAGTGAGAAAAGACCAAGCATCGATCAATTTGCTAGTCTTCAGGGACTGAATAAGAGAGTCCAAATACAACAAATAATAATTAATAGAAGAATTTTCAAAAACCCTAAATATAGTAAAACGAAGGTCAAAACGAGATCCGAAATAAATGCCTACGTTCAAAACAACCAATATAAAAAAAATCAAATCGAATCAAGATTCGAATTGAAATCCAAAACATGTATATTCCAGGAAAAGAAGATACAAGGAAAATTAAAATCTCGATAAATTAGTATAACAATACTTGATTTTAGGGTGCTTTACATAGCAAGACTATCGATCAAACAACTCTTCCACATCGAAACAAGTAAAACCAGAAGCTGAAGAAATCGAATCAAACCGTACTGCTTGAGCTTGGAAAGACGACGGAGTATTGAAAGCAGAAACCCCAAGTGTTTTCAGAGAATGAGAATAAAAAAAAGGAAGAGAAGACTAAAAGGCTGCTTGTTCTTTATTTTTCTTTTTTTGTTTTTTTCTCTTCGCTTCAGGGGAGAAAGAGGGAAGGAGTGAAGTCGTTTTAGACGGTTTTATTAACGTCGTTAAAATCTGTTCCGTCGAAACTCGAAGGCCGTTAATTTATTTGACGGAATTTCTGCTGAACCGAGTGGTACATTGAAAAGCACGCGATTCCGTTCTTGTATTTACTTGTACCTTAAGAGTTTAAAATTAAAAAAATAAAATAAAAAAGATTTTATTTGTGCAGTTAAATGAGAAAATCATTTTTTGAAAATTTGTTTGGAAAAGAGAGGTAACAAACGGAAACGGGTGGTTTACTTTCTTCTGAGGTACGGGGAGTGCGTAGTACGCATTCTCCTGCTTTTCCCGTCACACGAAAGTATCATTATGAAAATATTTATTTAATTATTTTTTTAATTAAAGAGTTTCTTTAAGAAGACCTTTTTCTTATTATTATTTATTTTTATTATCACTCATAATTTCCAGATTCTTTCCCTCTCTTTTGCGTTTGCATTGCATTATTTTAGAAATTACAACAACTTTTTTCTTTTTTGGTTTGTCACGTAACTTTTTTTTTTTGTCAAGCTTGATATGTTTGAGTTCAAGCTTTAATTCAAGGTAAATTTGATTTTTAAGTCAAAATTTAGTTTCAAAATATATATTTTTTTATTATTATTTGATTGAATTTTTTCTACGTATTCATTATTATCCACTTTAATTTATTTAATTATTTAAAAAAGAAAAATTGTAAAAATTTAAATAATTAAATTTTGCAAGTGTTATCAAAGATTTAGCTTTGTTGCTGCTTGCAGAAAGAAAAAAAAAGTAAAGTTTAGATATTCGTTACCGATTTTTAAATTAAATAATTATAAAAATTATAATATATTATAAAATTTAATTCGAATTTAAATAATTTTATCATATTTTTAATTATCTAATATTTCACTTGAAAAAAAAGTATCATTATTCATGTAAAAAATATTACGATGAATTGAAATGTAAAAAAAAATACATAAAATAGTAAAAGAAATATGAAGATAATAAAATCATTTTACATACAAAATTTACTATTAATAAAAAAAATTCTCTTAAGAGCTTAAGAGTTTTTAGATCAATTATCTTAAAATTGTCATTGTTGAAAGAGTTTTAATTGAATCTATTCCTGATCTAAATAAGATTAATCTCAAATCGTAAAACGGATGATAATACTTCTGATTACACAAAAAAACTTTAAAATTTCTTTTTTGGTATTGAGATAGAATAAAAACAGCTTGTAAACCTGAAATTCACTTTCAACATTAACACAAAATCGGATCTTATCTTAATCATAATATATTAAGCTAAAGATCAATTTGCTTCTGATTAAACTTCAACATATGTGGAATTTTAATTAGCTTTGAGGCCATCGAATATATATTAAAGGGATAAAAATAATTTTATCATTGTAAAATGAAATTACATTTTATTTTTCAATTTTACAATATGTGATGACGAGGTCAAATGTATTTAGAACGCGTAACGCTGCACAAATGTCAACCAGAAATATGTTATTGTCATGGAAAATATTTTGCATTTGGTGGGGGCTGCTACACTACAAAAATTAAGACATTACAAATTAATTAGTTGACCATTACGTTTGTATTTATGTCAATTTTTTATTTTTTATTTTTCATTTTGGGTACCAAACATGTCATCAAAATTTGGCCAAATAACCCATTAAGTTGAGGACAAAAATGAGATTTTCTAATAAAAATAATTGTAAGAAAATTATGAAGGAAAAAAATGGTGGCATTAGGTATTTTGACTTGATTGAGAGATGCCTAATCATCATTATTATTTTTTTTTATAAACAACAATTAGAACATCAAAATCAAATGAGATTAGGTAAATCAAATTCCTATCTTTTCAAAGAAGTGGGAATATGTTGATGAATGGGTTTTTCAAGGGCTTCTGGCCATAAACAAGTGAACAAGCAAGGAAATGTTGGAAGAAAAAATCTAATGTGTCTCACAAAACATGTGTTTGCGTTAACGATCTTTTAATTGAATTATTAAGAAAGAATTATATGTTATAGGACTTGAATTCAAATTTAAATTATTTTAATTCATATTTTTCATTATCAAAAATATATTTTTTATACGTATTATGTGCTTTTCATAATGTGAGAAGAATTCTATAAATAGTGTCAAGGTGATTGCATTTGCATATAAATTATGTATTTACATGTTTTATATTTATAGAAATAAATCAATAAAATTAGGCAATAAATTAACATATGGTATATTTAATAAACTATAAATCAAATTATTTTGCTAATCAATTTAACCTACCATTGATCTTGGAATAAAGATATAAATATTAGTAATTCTTTTACTTTAGGGTTGTGGAGGATAAAAGAATTCCAAACAATTGGTTAGAATCAATACTGGTGATTTATGTTCAGTACGTAAGCAAGTAAAAGAAAATTAGGTAATCAGTTAACATATAACATATTTAATAAACTAGAAGTCAAATTATTTTACTAATTAAGTAATCTCTCATTATTCTCGAAATAAAAATATATATATATATATATATTAGTAATTCTGCATTTAATGTTGTGAAATATAAGCATGTAAGAGGAAAAACAGATTTAAACATTAAATTTAATTTTTTATAAAAAATAATAATTATGGAATCAAATTTTAATTATACCAAGTCCAAATTTTAAACATGTATGGGCACAGCTGGGCCCAACTTTTACCGGCTACCTCCTTAAGCAAACTGAGGAAAATAGAAGCAACAGGTTAGATGAAGTTGCTTCGTCCTCAGGCAATTTTAGCTTCATGTCTATCTCACAATCTTCAAGCTCACTTTCCTTCAAATGTTCATGTGTCAACCGTTGAAGATAAGTAGATCTCAAACTTTGCCTTAGGAATACTTTCCCCTCTAATTCTGAGCAACCATTTTTTTCTTTTGTGGTAAAAATATATATATATATTTTTTCAATAAAGAATATTAATTATTGGATAAACAGAAGGTTAGTATCAATCATGCATGGAAAGGGAAATAAGCTTATTTTAATCAATTTTTATAAAAAGAAAAAGTTTCAACACTCATAATTCACATGCAACTTACAAAAAGTAGTATTATATATTTCGAAATTAAGCTGATTCCATGTAATACATTATAAACATGACATGATCAAACACAGATTTATACTTATTTTTTTTCTAATAAGATATCTATAAAACAAAGATAATTATTTAAGCCTCAAAACTTAGTGCTAAAATATATATTAGGTAATATTAATAACTATATATATATATATATATATATATTTAGAGTAGATCATAACCATATTAATTGCTTCATTTATTTAAGTACTGTGATCGATCAAGCAGCCAAGGCTCTTTTTCCATTGCTACACCGCCTTGATCAATTAGGTATGAGCTTGAAGGGAGGCTTGTCAAGAACTGGCGATGGATTATACTTTCCATAGTCTTTGGTGTTTACTTTAAGCAGCCTTTCATGGACAGCAGTTTCTTCACCACCTTCCTGTTGTATCTTTTATATGTATGCAAGAATCATAAAATGAATCAACAGCAAAAGCAAATAATAAATATATTTTAAAAAAGAAAAAGAAAACCCAAGAAAACAGTAATTTGAATTTTGTTTACTGTGGATATGTGGACTTTGGTTAAGGGATTAGGTTGATTCTGTGGTATTTTCTCCTTGCAAACCGAATCCTAGCTAGCTAGGTTAATTAATTAAGCTTTCAAATCAAGTATAAAACAGAAAACAATGACAGGAGCAACAACAATGATAACTACATGCCATGTTTGTCAACCATAATCAACTTTGTACATGCCAAATTGACACACCTAAATGATTTTCGGTCAGCAATTCTTCAAGCAGAAGCAAATTTTTCAAAAGTTTAGTCCAATATATATATATATATATATATATATATATATATATATATATATATATATATATATATATATATAATTGCACTGCCTACGTCTTCTACCTTTTTACTTTTTGAAGCCGGGAGGGAAACCGGCTCAGGATGAAACGAAGAGCTCCAACTAAGGTATTTCAGTAGGTATTTCAGTATTGGTAAAATGAGAGTTTCATATGCGGAAATGCACAAACCTCAAGACCTGCAGTTTCTACTTCCTCAGCCAACATGTTCACGAACTTGGATCGTCGACCTGTAAAAGCTAGGCAATTTCAGCGTGTAAATGTTGAAAGCTCTCTCATATTGTATGTCATTGAATTCAATGCAAAAGATTTTTTTCAATCATAAACCGTAACAAGAGTTGACGCAGAAGCTTGAAAGCAGCTGTTTTTTAATTTATTTTACTTGCTGATCTCGTTCTTCCGTGCTAAAAGCTTCAACATTTCATCGACAAAGCGTGCATGCATGACTTGCACCATATTAAATAAAGCTGCAGCAAAAGAAACAACCCATACCCACCTGCCAGAGAAGTTGATAAAAGAAAAGCTGAAACAAGGAGGAAAAGTAGAACAATCTTCTTGAGATCCATGCTTAAGCAATTTCTTTGGTTTTTTAAGTGTTGTTTCAAAGCTGGTTTACTAATTCAAGAGAGACTGAGAGCAAATGAGGGTTATCTATATCTATGCTGCAAACAACAACAATATAATTGCAAAGAGCGGCCTTACAATTGAACAAACAAAGAGTCTGTATTTTATTGTGAAGAATGCAATCTTATTGTTTTTCTAGGTTTAAAAATTCAAAAGCTAAAAAAGGTAAAGGAGATCACTTTTCTTTTGTTGGGGCACTTAGTCTAACAAGTTAGTGGATTATATATATTAATCTTTGGTTGATTAAAGCAACAGTCTCGAGTGTGACACCTTGGAAATCATCAAAACATCCCTCACTTCTCTTAAATTACACTTCTTAAATTTCACCAAAAAAAATATAAATTTAAATATAAATTTGGTGTTTGATTGTTGACAGGAATTATAATTTGATAATTTTTATATTTTAAACGGCTTGATATGAAACAGACACGATAAATATACATAAATTATTATATTTTATTTAACTTATCAAATTATTGAAAAAATTTAAATTTGAAAAATAAATGAATACCAGGGTTGAAAAAACCATTATCCAATTTAGAAAATCCAAAATGGATAAAGAGAGAGCTAGAATTTCACTTGTTGGTTTGGTCTGGGTTTAAATGTGAAACAATAAGCATTCGGCAGGGACAAAATGGGAAACATGCAAAAAATGTCCGGCCAATGGGGGAGTTTCATTTCCTGTCTTGTGCCGTGGCCAAAGTACTAATTAGGTTTCCATTAAATAAGCATTTTGTGGAAGACTAGTGGTTTCAATTATCCTTAACGACAAGGACAACGCACCAAATACAACTGAAAGGACAGGACAGTGGTGGAGAATAAAGAGAAAGTGGCACTGTGAGATTTTTAAGTTAATCTTTTGTCTTTGTTATCTCTTTTCTAAGTAAAGTGGGGTTAGGAAATTATCCTCCCATGAATTAAGTAAATCCTTCCTTCCATCTTAATAATTGGTCAACTTCCTAATGAAACTAGGTCGGAATTAAGTGTTTAATCTAGATGGCTCATACAACACTTTGAGAAATGATTTTCGATACATTTAAAAGTCGAATTTCATTATTTACATCCTCCTCTTTCGAACTGCAATAGTAAGAAATTAAGTAGGGTGGTTGAATTTATGCAAGTACCATCAGCATAATTCTTGGTATGCTGCTTTAATGGATGCTGAGTATGTTATCAGATATATTGTGATGTTATTTCATTCGAATGCAAGCTGAAGCACTTTAAAAATGGATTTTGTATTCTCCTGTTTTCTTCATTATCGTTTAATCATTAGTTTTTTTTCCCCTTTTATATTAAGCTTTGGCTATGGTTTCGTCTCTGAATCTTTGTCAAAATGTATCAAACTTATTTTAAAGGGAAAAAAAGAAGTGGGAAACCATGGATAAAAGTGGAGTTTGTGACTGTGCTAGATTCCTAGTTAGGCATGCTCATCGTTGCAGATGATGACAAATATCTTTTGGCAAAGGAAGGTTGGGTTGTCCTTCCATCACAATTAGATAAATGTCCAGAGATTTGATGATAATGTGTTATTTAACTATTGCATGGTGCATGATTTGCAGAAGGGTTGCAAAGAATCTGTGCCAGTTGTGTGTGCTTTTGATGATAATGTGTTATTTAACTATTGCATGGTGCATGATTTGTTAAAGTATCTTATGAGTAAAAAATAAAAAATTTATATTAAAATTAAAATTTGTATTGATACACTAAATATAATTTTTTTTATAACTTTTTTCATATGTATATATAATTTTTATCAAATTTTAATGCTTATCACTTTCGTATATTTTATTTGTATTATTTTCGTATCGTATCACTATGCCATATCTAGATTACCACTTTGACATATTATTCTTCCACCTAGTTGCAGATAAGCTTTCCCATTACCTATGGAAGTGTATATATGCCTGTAGGGGCAGCAACTTGCACCTAACCTGCGCATCATGGAGAAAATGCAAAAATATCTAGTAATTGGGAACTGATAGAACATCAAATGTCCTAGTTTGCCATTGCATGAAAAGCTTGGCAAGGTTTACATAATGAAGCTGAAATGGTTTCAGGATTTTAAACTTGCCACAGGAAAACTTTCTGGCTGCTTTCGACACGCTTCATAACCATAGATTCTACAACAAGAAGATTCCTATCTTAATTCTTGTCTAAAATTCAATATACTGTTACCATTAACAAGTACACAAACTTTAAAAAATTCAACACATCAGAAACTTCTAACACACCACACACATCGACAGTGAACTGGACATCCATCGAGCATCAAGATGACTATGATGAGGAACCAGTACTTATCGCTTGGTCATTTTCACGGCGCAGGCTGTTTACTCGACTATAAGCAGCTTTGGCTCCCTGAGAAATTGAAATTGAAATGTGGTGAGTATGAACCAAAACAATCAATGAAAAAGAATACACGTATTCCAGCACCCTTGTCAGATATGCCATTTGAAACATAACTCAAAATCAAGCTGAATTACAAGACTCTTCAGAATGACTGTGCAATTCGTGAATTTGAGGAAGGAAAAGTCATACTTACTTGAAAAATTGTTCCAAGTTTTTTCAATCCTTTTGCCCGTAAAACCAGAACATCCTTGGATACACTAGGGTCTTTAAGTACCTTGGGAACAAAGAGAATCAAATGATTTCATTAAAATGCAAATTATTTTTTTTGGGTAAAGCAACTTGGTTCAATTGTTCTAACATCAACCGATAAGTTGATATCAGTAATATACCTTAAACCCTTTAGTGATTATAAAGTGAGCTCAAATAAAAATAGCATGTCAATAGGCAATAACGCACTTTTAGTCGGTATCTATAGGGGAATATAACTTGGTAGCTAACCGAAATTGAATACAGAAAGACAAAATACTCTCTATGTTGAATTTTGTTTGGCTTCAAGACCAGACTTACATGTACAGCAGATAAAAGGATAGTTGCAATTGGAAAATGACCGTAAGAGTGACAAAATAACCCACCAAAAGCATGCTTGGCAACTCTAAGAAGTTATAGAAGCGGGTTGGACCATTTTAAGTGCAATGACTTCATTGAGGACATATTTGATGGCCACATAAGTTGACAAATGTTTCTCGTCTTATACGAATCCAGTCATAGAATAGACAAGAAAGAGGAAAAAAACTATGAGTTATTATTAATAAATGTTATTAAAAGTCATTTAAAGCCACACAAACAAAATAAATCAGTTACCAGTTCCTTCTCTATCTTTTAATCTCAACATGTCAAAGTGTACAGTTAGTGAGATCTATTGATAATTGCAGTCACAATCATGCTAATAGGATATTCAAGATGTGCAATTGGGGGACCCGTAAAATTCATTACTGACAACTATCTTTCCTTACCTACCTGGTTATGCACGCCATACCTGTGCAAACACACACATAGACACCAGAAAAGACACCACAAGAGGCAATGGTTTTGAAATCAATCACACCAAGATAAGGTAGAAAATGTGTTAACTCACTGCTAAGCAGACATGAGATAAAGTTGACTCAATATCAACCACGTTGATCTGCCAAAGGGATTGAAGCATGGCATCCTTCTTATCTTCAAGGGTTTTCAGTATGCTCTCTTCTTTGTTTTCTCCTTGGTTCACTTTCTTCAGCTCATCTTGTATTTGAATTAGACTAACAGCACCTACAAGAAGATGCACATATTTGCTAGGTTCATTAAAATTTGAAGTTCAATTAAAATGGAAATGACTTGAAGGCCATTGAACAAGATCTAGATCTTTGACGGCAAAAAGCTGTACCTGAAGCTGCCATTACTTGTGATTTTATTCGGTGCCCTTTATCTCGCACCCATTCTGCTAAAAATGGTACCTTCATAAAACGCCTGTCTTTTCCAAGTTCCTTTGCAGCTTTCCTAGCGTAGATATATCCAATGGTATGTAGCATAGCCTCACCAAAAGCTGAAAGTGGTAGCAAAATATCAATTAATGGAACTAGTAATATTACGAAGCAAATTGAAGGCAGTATTTAGCATGTTTCTCAAGAAAGTTATGAGAATAAATTTTGGTTTGGTCTAAAAGTACTTAAACGGTGATACTTAAACAAAATCACTGTCATTCATATTTTTCTTAGGGCCCACAGGCAGTCAGCGGGTATAGTTGTGAAAAACCGTAAAATCAATACTTGAAGGACTAATTTTGTTCACCATAGACCCCTCAACAGTGAAAATAGCTTAAACCAAATCTGATAAAACACTGACTTCTTTTCTTCCATTCTCTTTTTGTCTCTTTAGTAAAAGAAATTCATTTTAGGTTGTTAGTATAAATAAGTGACTACAATGGGCAATGCATTTTGGTAAAGAATGATAAACTGAAAAAGTTTTAAAGTGCTACTATATTCCCAAACTACTTGTAAGGTAAATAAATTATAAGAAAATAATTTTATACACGAGATGACTCATAAGATAAAATGCATGGTTTTTTAACCATTAGTCTTAAAACTATTAATACTATGGACTTCACTGGACCAACCCATCAAGCCCTCAGGCCTACTTTAGACTCACCAGGAATACAACAAGACTAATTTCCAAACAGATTTGGAAAACTAATAGACATCTTACCGAAAAAAGTTCAGGCAGCATCAGCATCATATAAATTCACAAGGACTAAGGTAGACGCCTACGACAAATACCTCTAAGATATAGCATAATCTTTTTTCCTATTTTAGTTTAGAATAACATGAGTAAAAGCTTACAAGCTTTTGAAAGTCGCCGTGCTTCTGAATTTGCCCAGTTAATGAACTCATCAGTTTGACCTTCAACAAATGGCTGAAGGCGGTTTTTCAGTATTATGATGAGCTTTTCTTCCCTTTCTTTCTGAAGTTCCTGCTTATTAAAAAAGGGAAAAAGGCAAAAACTGAAATGTAATTGAAAGCAAAACACTTAGGGAAGAAAATATACCTTGTGAAAAGGGTTTTACCTTCATCTTTTCCTGCATTTTCAGCATACGAGCTTCCTTATCTAGCAAATCATCATCTTCAATTTCAACAGCTGACAAAGAAGCCAGTGCTAGTTGGCCAACATATTCTTCAAAGAAATCACTTCCAAAAAGCATCCCAAACACTGCTGAAGGGTCCAACATGGAGTCCCTGTCAACAAAAAAACAGTAATTAACCACTGAGAAAACCAGATAAGCATAACTTTCTAGCAAGTTTGTGTCTAAGATTGATTTTACGGACGAATTACCATAAACATCTAATAATCTATTTTTCTTTTTTTCTTCTCTTCTTTTTCTCCCTTTACGGCTTTTGGTGTTGCACAAGGTTTTAGATATACCAGAGATAAAATTTAGGAGAAGGGGATATGAACACTCATCTTAGCTGAACCTTAATCTGGACTTAGTCCTGGCTGCATTTTAAACCATTTTAATTTATGTCGAGTAATATGCCTGATATGTCCTAAATGATGAAATCTATCATTTACATTTACATTCTCAACTTTTTCAATTTTGCTACTTCTTCCAGAATCCATTGCATAAACTTATTTTGGTAATTTCTTAGGTCTGCAATGGAAAATCCAGATCATTTTATTAATATTCCTCTCATTTTATTCCTAGCAGAGTTAGTGAGTCACTCTTATCTTCTACTGGATATCTGGTCCTGCTTGCAAGTTTCCTTGTGTTTTCATTTATTCGCTAAAGACATCTCCATGTCTCCAAAAGCATCCTAAGCAATATAAAGTAGATGCGAACTAAATAACTTAAGAAGAGAACTATTAAAAATCACACTTATAGCATATAAACTTACGGCTGTACACCTGCCTTCCCATGCTTGTCATATGCTTCACGCTTTTCAGGATCACCTAGAACCTGATAAGCCTCACCAAGTGCCTTCACATATATCAAACAGCGAAGAATAAGTACCAAATACATGATAAGAAATGAATAAAATGGAATATGTTTTCATAACTATGGCTTTCAATTAGAAAAGTTAAGATGACTTGAGAAACAAGAAGGAAAATTACAATCCAAAAACAGCATTGAAGTAGTTCAAAGCCAGCGGTAGAGCTAAGGGTTCAGTTCCTAACAAGTCACAATATCTGCTGGCTCTTCTTTTTTAAGGAGATTTTTCTACGGATCTACAAAACTGCATTTTCAAAGAATTGATAAACTAGCAGCATACCTAAAAGGCGAAAGTTTCAAATGCCTTAAATCCGATAGCTTTACCTGAAAATTTTCAGCAGCTTTGGGATCTCCAGGATTTTTATCAGGATGGACTAGCCTTGCCTGAAGAATACAATAATAATAATAATAATAATAATAATAACCAACATATTTCATTACCCAAATTTCAATTTCAACAGGCACTCATTATAAAATTCGATCAAAGGAAAAATTTTCCATCCAAAAACAGTCAAACAAATAACTGAACAAGGCCAACCTTATTAAACATAGAAGCATTTTTTATGACTACAAATCCGAAAAGCAATACTTCAAGGTATTGCCGACAAGTGTTTATAAAACAAAGCCAACGACAATGCAACCCTAATTCTTGTGTAAAATATTTCCCCTTCAGATAAAGCAGCAATCTCATATGTGTTACTGAAATTATACATATACCCGGAAACCCACAATTCTAAACATGATGGTGATAAATTGAGAAGCTTACTTTGAGGTAATAAGCCTTCTTGATTTCAGCTGCTGATGCATCAACATTGACACCCAATACATCATAATATGCAGTGTCTTTTACCATTGGTCTTCTACTGGCACTGCTTTTAGCATTATAATTTGGCAAACGAATACAAGTAATTAGCCTTGTGATAAAGAAAAGAACAACAACAAAAACAAGATAAAATTAATGAAAATTTTCTCAAAACCAGAAAAGTCTTATAGTATATCCACACAAAAAAAATGATACTAGTAAATGAATCTTTAGGCGATGGAAACTAAGAAAGAAAAAATTTGTTTTGAATATTGAAAATTTTTATAATTTATTAGTCTATGACCCATTATGGCATAAGAATAGATTCAGATTTCTGAATTAAGTTAACAACAAATGATGGGAGCTGAAGAAGAAGCAAATTCCAGGGAAATTAAGCATTATGAATTCGTATATAAGAAGAAAAGATTACAAAAAGAAGAATCTTGGACTTACATGTTATGGAAAGTGAGATGAACTGGTCAAGAAATGACTGAAGATTTTACTTGAAAAGAAGTAAATGATCGATAAAAACCAGGAAATCAGTCAGCGACCAAAAGAGCTAGTTTAGAGAATCTTACTCTCAAAGGAGATACATGTATAAAAAAAGATGATTACGTGGCGGTGGATGGGATCATTACACGTGGATAAACGTGTTGGCCAATAAAATATAAGTAACGATGTCGCATGTTGCCTTCAAAGACATTGCTCTTCGTGTAAGAAGCAATGGTGATTTACGAACATGTCATGTCTGCGCTGTCCTAATTTCTGAAAGAGAAGCTTGAAAGGAAGCTTCCATCGACAGCCCATACGTGTCCTTCCTTGCATACTGGCTGGTTATGCCGTATGAACTTGGGAAACTTCATTTAATATACATGCAGAAAATTACTCTTCATTTGGCTTGTTTAAGATTTAATGAGCACCGCATTTCAGTATTAAATTATCATTTTTCGAATTCTTTTTATGATATAGATTTTGTTAACTAATGTTTGAAAATTTTTTTTTTTCAAAACATCAAAAAAAAAATATTTTTCATTGTTGACTTGTTGATGATAAATTAATTTTTTAAAATCAAATTGTACAACAAAAGGTACATTTTTCTCAATGAAATTTACTCCATTATTTAAATGATAATGTTTTAAAAAAATCAATTGTAAAATGAAAATGTATAAGAACATAAATAAATACCTCTTGATTTAAATATATATATATATATATATTAACATCTTTAATATTGTGTGACATCTCATTCAGTCCAATTTTTGATGCATGAGACATATATGAGTGAGTGATTATTTATAGAAATTAAATTATTCATTGCCAAAGTACTATTTAATAGGCGGATGAGTAATTTTGTATATGTTCCTATCTAAAGGGATGGTTAACTCATTTGATCTACCTCTAGTTGAGTTAGGCTCCAAAACCTTAGTTCTAATGTCATTTTAGACCGTAACTTAGAAGGACCCAATATAATTAGCTGATTCACCTACAATTGGGTATTAAAAGAAATATTATTATAAATAAAATGTTAATTGAGTGCTTTGAAAATACTTGTTAGCAAAATTTAAAAAAGATTAAAGAACATTAAACGGGCGTTCGAAATACGCCCAAATGGACCCTCTCCTAGGGCTCCAAGGAGCATCAATGGCAGCCTTATTAATAATTTAAGGGTCTATTGGGTCATCCACGATAAGCCTATCTCTAATTTTTCTCAGACCTTTGATTGGGCTATAAAAAGAGAGTCTCTGAATTGTCGGGGACCATTGGTTGACAATCCCCTTTCAAAGGCCCGCTGTAAACAACGTTGCTTTACATTAACACACCAATTACAGTTAAAAATAATTACACATGTCAATAATTTATTGATTGAGTGATTAAAAAAAATTATAATGGGTAAAACTTAGATTTGAACTCATGCAATCACATCTCTCAATGTTCAATTATAAAAAATTTACAAATATAATAAAATTTGAGTTCGAATCCAAATAATTTTAATGTCATTCGTATTTATTCGGTTATTTCATCACTGCTCATTACGAAAAAATTTAAATTAAGCTCATAAGGTTGCAGTTCCAAAGGGATTTAAATTTGTAATATATATATTTTTTTTACATGGCTAAGTAGATTAGGAGTAGATTTAGCCAAGTTGTGCACTTGGAAAATTTTGAAGCTGTATAAAAAAAAATTAAATTTCATAGAATATATCTTTTCAGCTAGTTTTATTTATTTTTTATTTGTACATTCTCATTTAAAGTTACAATCATAATCAACATATTACATTCAATGAATGAATAATATGATAAGCTGATAAATACAAATAATACTCATAAAATATGCAACAATAACAAACTAAATAAAATCTCACATTCAGTGAGATTCGAACTCGAACTTGAGACTTTGATATATTACATTCGATAATTTAGTACTTGATAAATTGAAAAATACAAACAATAATCACAAACAATGCAATAATAAGAAATTAAATAAAACTTTATACTTAATGAGACTTGAAGTTCCAGAACCTTATCCTTTCTACTAAATCAAGGTCTCTTTAGCGGCCGATTCAAAGTTTAGCACACATAATTTATAAAATTCATGAAAATTTTTTTTTTACATTTTTCTAAATTTCAACGGATTTCAACTTAAGACAATTAAAAGAGGACGAAATTCGTTTCAACAAAAAGATTCGTAAAAAAATTATGGAATAATTTTGGCAATATTTGCTTGTATAAAAGTAGCAAGTGGATGTCCCCTGGGGAAAACAATAGTAAACAGCTAATACTTGGGAATCTTTGAATGTGGATGAGATAAGCATATTTTTGTGTTTGATGTCTACATCAAAACTTATGGATGTGCATGTTGCATGAAGCGAATTGAAGATCCGAATAAAGAAAACAGAATATTATCAATTTCAAACAATTTAATATCTCTTATTTGAATGCTTCAATTGAAATTCGATTTTCCACTAAACCCACCATGAAGTTGATATTCCCAAACCTAACTAGGAAATTTCGAAGACTATACATATTCAAATATATATATATATATATATATATATATATATATATATAAATTATTATTCAATACATTGTTATCGAAATTTTTTAAATTTACAAATGGTATTAAGATAATTAAATATACTTCACATTATTTATTTATTTATTTATTTATATTTTTAAAGGATTATGTGTCATTATATTAATCATATTTGTGGAGTGAAAAAACTCTATTGATAATGTATCAAATAATAATCTTATAAAAATGATATTTTTTCTTTTAATTTATATTATTAGGGTATTCAATAAAAACAGGTTCATGTTTGTGCAAACAATAAAGCATTTAAAAATATTACGGTCACGTTTAATACAAATATTATTTTTTTATTTTATATTTAAATCAAATTTTTTACTTATAATTAATTGATTTTAAATTAGGTAAGTAAGGATCATTATAATTTTTTTCTTTGTTAATGACACGTTTAGTATTTAATTAAAGTGACTTTAGCATTTTTGCACCCATTGTTTATGCTTAACTAATAAGACATCACTCTCAATCAAAGTTCTTTTTTTTTATTAAATTATTAGTATTAAGTTGGACGAAGTTTTAGAACATCACTACTGCCTGCCAAACATGATCATCCACACCACAATAACAAAACTATGATCCACATTAATTAATTTTCATTTATTACTTAATCTCACCCCATTAAACAAAACCAAAGATTACAGGACACCTTTTCCTCGGCTCATGTGAGCCATTCAAAAACATGTTCGGCCACATGCTCTTGGAATAATTTAACTTAATATTGCCTCCCTAAGTATAAAAGACCTAATAATTTTAGATATAAAACAATAATATAATATGAAAATATAAAATAATATGAATCAAAATTTGATAAATTATAAATATATTTGTAAAATTTAAAAATATATATTGTATTTAATGTATTGACACAAATTTTAAAATAAAATTTTTATATTTCATATTATACAAACACAAATTATATATAAAAATTTGTTGACATATGAATTCAGGAAGGGAAAAAGGGAAGACAACAGATTTCATCATCTCTTGTTCCCTTTTTAAACTTAGGGATTTTCTTTTAGGGTTTAAGAATAGAAATGGAAACCAGACAGGCCACCATACCTAAATGCACCGGCTTTGTACTTGTTATACTTTTATTTTCTTGTCCATTAGCATTAAGTGGAATATAACAATAAAATGATGTTACATCCATAAAATATAAATCACCGTCATATCTTCATATCACTCGTTTAGAAACCATTGGTGCAAGAAAAGATAAATGTCAAGTAAACTTTTAATTACTTTTTTATTTACTCACTTTTGGTTACTTTCCATCAAAATGAAATAAAAAAAAAAAAAAAGGAAACCAAGTTTGTAATTCTAATGTTTGGTTTGGTTAGGTTAGGTTAAAGGTTATACAAACTACCAAGAATGGAAATGTGAAAAAGAAAACATATATTATATGGGTTTCTTCTCTCTTCTGATGCTCTCTCTTTTTTCTTTTTATATTTTGAAAAATATATTGATGAGAATTTTCTTTCTTTTATTTAAATATTAATAATAATCATAACCATTCATCTAATCAATTTATCTATTTTCTTAAACCACATAAAAAATAATTTCGCAGGACATCTGAATATAGTTATATGTAGCATATAGATTGTATTTATAGAACTTTTAATTTTATTTTTATTTTATCAAGTATAATTAGGTCCTGATTTAATTATTTATTTAAGATGGTAAATTTTGAATCCAAGATATTTTTGTATAACGTACCACGATCAATTGATATTTTTATTATTAAACATTAAATATTGTAATAGGATGACTATAAGTACCAAACATATAATTAAAATTATTAATCTTTAGTCTATACCTTTTAAGCTTTTACATAGTTTAAGTAAATGCTTTATATTATTTATTGTTCAATTTTTTACATTCCTTATCAAAGCTTACAACGATAACGATAACAACACGTATTTATTAATTACCTTACACAAATAATTACATGTATTAATTATTGATTCAAATAAATACATGAATATTTTATTAAAAAGGTATTAAGATCCATGTCTACTAAATTATGAATGTTTTTGTGGTCTTATATTAGATCAGTAAATTTTTGTTAATTAATTTTAAATTAAATATTTATTTTTTTTATTTTTACTCGTTATCTCTTTCGAATTTGTTACTAAATATATTTCTCTGCCTCTCCTTATACGTAATAAAATATTTTAAAATGATAATATTTCATATCTATTAAATCTCGAATTTTACATGCTCTTATACTAAAATTGGATTTTTTGTCCTTATATTTATTATTAATTAATTTCAAGTTAAATGCTTCACATATTTAATATTAATTAAGTTCATATTAGTTGTGTCTAGCATTTGTTAGAGAGTCCTAGCCACTTTAAACTCCGTGACACAACTTGACACACGCGTGATAATGTCATTTTCAAAGTGCTCCTTAATTTTATTTTATTTTTTTTCCATATGTTTTGTTTTGATTATTGACTGCCTAACATGTTTTAGTACAAATAGTCTACTAGCTTTATCAATAATATAAAGCAGAAAAAAACAACTTTAGTTTCACAAGTGCTTACGGAACCATGATTAAAATATTTTACTTAATTAGATTGTGACTAAATCATGGCAACCCCTTGTCCCTTTGCAATGGTTTTATATATATATATGGAATGGAAATTGTGGTATTAAAAGACAAAAATAAGCAATTGTCAAGTGAGGTTTGAAAAACAGAGATCAATATGAATATCAATTATTTTGTTTTGTTGGTTTTCTATTTTGTAGGGAAGGAAGTGCCAAAAGTTATTATGGGTCTTAAGAAAACTAGTGCCTTTTTTTTTTTTCTCTATAAAAATTAGGTTTTAATTAAATTTTTTATTGGATATAATGTCAATCATAAATTATTTTTAAAACATATCAAACTGATTAATGAATTTAATAATTTTTTATTTTTATTTTTTAATTTATAGATTAATAAAATTATGTATTATGATTTATTGACCGTATATAATATATTTATATTAAAAATACATCCAATATAAAAATTTTAATTAATGGAATGGAGCCCATATGCAAAGCTCAAATTTCTTTTGTCTACATTAATTCGTTGTTGTTTTAAAAAATAAATAAATAAATTCAAAATTTTATTTTCTTTCCTTGTCCTTTAAAATGGGAGGCATGCATGGGATCTAAAAGAAAATGGAAGAAAGGCTTCAATTATGCTTTGTCCACAATTTGAGACAAAAACTCCATTCTCTTTTTTTTTTTAGTCTCTAAAACCCAACTTTTGCTTTATCTTTTCTTTTTCTTTTTTTTTTTTCCTTTTAATTAAAAAAGCGTTTGATTTGGAAAAAGAAGAAGACACATACACTAGAATAATTAAATCTACAAAATCACATATATTAAAAGTACGGACAACCATTGAAATTAATGTTGAAATCATTTTGTTACATCTTTTCATTATTATAATTTTTTTTTTATTTCTGCTTAGCAAATTAATTTTTTTTATGAAATTAAAAAACCCGATTTTACATCGCATTTTGCAATCAAAAAAATTTTCAATAAATTGAATGTTATTATCACATTTTATATAAAATATTATCATATAATGAATTAACGTAAAATTAAATCAAATTCAAAACAATTTTTTCATCATGTTTAAATTGAACTAGCAGAGGTGATTTAAAATGGAGAATAAATCAGAGATGTATTTATGGAAAATCCAAGCAAAAATCATAAATTCTTGGGATTAAAACAAGCACACTTTAGAGAATTGATGTTATATATATTACGCAGTTGTAACATTGTTTTAAGTTACCATGTGATTAAATACCTCCACTGAAGACATTGTCCCCTTCACATGTGACTGGGTTTAGAAGAAGAGCACTCCCACTGCTACAACCTCTCTAAGAAATTATGTCCTTTTATTTTTTTTCTTACCTTCCCATTCCATTGCTTTAAAAAAAAAAAAAAAGGCTTTAAATCTATCTTTCCATCACTCTGGTAGCTTTACCCATATTTTGATATTTTTAGTCAGCTTTTAGTTATGTTTTTCTGCTTTTTAATCATTATTTTTCTGTTCCAATCTGATGGGATGTCTCTTTGCTTCGCTTTCCACACAATTTTTTGGAAATGATAATCTCTTTTATGTGATGGTGCTAAAAGAAAAGATTGCAGTATAACATTTGAATTGAGAAGCAAATTAACAATGAATGCTGGTTACGACAACTCAAATGATTCTTGTTCACATATGAAAGCTTGACTACTTCATTCTATGATATGTTGGATCTCACGTGAGTTATGAAATAGATTAGGTGTATCTTTATAAGGGTAAGAAAAAAATTATTTGTGAAGTCAAGTTTTAAAATTAAAAGGTTATATTGCATTTCATGTTAATATTAAAATTTAAATTGCCAATATTTTTTGAATAAAATAATATTTTATTCAAAATTCAACGTGTAAAAAAAAAAAATTATTAGAATTTTTGTATTAATTATGAAAATGATTGAATGTGTATATATGATTGTGAAAAATATTTATTTTTTGAGCTAACTTATGATGTTGAAGATAACATAAAAAGTCATAAAACAATCAAAATTTGATCAAAGTTCTTTTTTCTCTTCTCCGTTTGGTCATTTCAAGTCTTAAGCGTGAAAATCAACTAAAGCATTCCCTCATTGCAAATAATTAGAGCACTTGAGATCCCATTAGTTTACAATATCCTTACGGCAGTCAGGAGTTTTGACTGTTCAATCGATCAGAAAAATACAAAGGTATCACCATCCAAGTCATGGCTAGATGCATTGCTTCCTTCCTGTTCAAATTTGTCAAATTCATTCAAATAATACAAGGTAAGAAGGCTGCTGTTGAAATTTTCAAGTTCTTTGAAATTTTCAGGAGATCAACCATACAAAATAACCGATGTCAACTACAAGAGCTTTCAGTTTCACAACAAGAGAAGTTTAAACTGCCCAGAAGCCATAACAATGCTTACTTCATATTTATTTTACACTGCTTAATTATAACTATATATTATAAAAACTAAAACCCAAATACATTCATAAGGCATGCATCACATCTTTATAATTAAACCCCATTTACAAAGCAACAACAACCCAACTGTCCTACACTTTTGATCTTATTTCTCAATCATGCCTTCAAAAACTCTGATACCAGTATAAGTTGACAAAGACTCTTCTCCTTCAATCGGTTTGATTCCGACAAGCTCAAGGAGATTAATACTGAAACATGCTATCTGCTGAGGCCATGATAGGCTGATTCAAGTAGGCCAAATTGAATGGATTAAGGAAGCTGTCAGCTGGCTCAGTGAAAGCAAGGCTGGTTTCTTCAGCATCGAAATTACCACCATTGCTTCCATTCAAGAAACTGACGATCTCGTTCAAAGACTGTAATCTGTGGCTAAGCTCGTTGGCTTGAGCTCTAAGCACTGCGTTCTCAGCCTCGGCATTCAAGTAATGCTGCGTGGTGATGTTTATCCTTGTGATGATCTGATGATTCTGTTTCTGCAGCTGGTTTACCTGAGCCATGAGATCATCCAAATGCTTCTGCTTCTTCAACCTGGACCTCCTTGCTGATTCTCTGTTTGAGATCATTCTCTTCCTTTTCCTTTCATCCATCAATGCCTGCAAGTCCTCCTCAGACCCTGAGTTTTGCATCAAAGTCGATGACCCTGAATATGTGCCACTGGAGGAAGCCATGGAAATTGCAGATGCTTCGGGCAGATTTTTTTTTTTAATTTTTTCAACACAGATAGAAAATCAAGATAGAGATAATAATAATAATAATAATAATAATAATAATAATAATAATAATAATCGCAGGACCCAGAAGAAAATCAAAATACTCCTAGTAAAGATAAATAATGCAGAAAGATAGTAGTAGTAGTAAATTAATTTATAGACTATAGGCTAAGTAGTAGAAATTAAAGCCAAAATCATGAAACGTAATACAACCAGTAGAGGAAAACAACTGAGAATGATTGAACAAGATGGGTCCTGCGAATGAATGTGGAATTGATCATAAACCCAGAAAGAAAGATTTCACTGAGAATTGGAGACATGAATCTCAAACATCAAGAACAAAAGATTGAGCATGAAGATGTTGCTGCTAAAAACTTCTCCTTAGAAATTAAATATATATATATATGACTTGATGCTGCTTGAGACAGTTTCAAGAGCACCAACCCAGCAGCCCTAGCAGAAAACAAGACAAAAGGAAAGATTTTTGATGATGGGTAATGGATTTTGAACCCAAAGAAACTCAACTTTGAGTTCAACAAGAAAAACCCAGAACTTGGTTTTAGATCAAAGAGAAGAACAGAATAACAGCTTGAGTTCAAAGCTGGAACTCAAGATGCATACCGAAAAAAAAAACTCTAACAAGAGGAATCTAAAAGAAAATATGCTAGAGGACTGATGAGGAAGAGAAAGAAAAGTAGAGGAGATACTTGAGTGAATGGAGGCTGATATATAGACAGAAAAAGGACCAACAAGTTGATGAAAAATCTTATTAAGAAAAAAAAATTAAAAAAGAAAAAAGAAAAACTCTCAGGCTGAGAAATGAAAGAAAAACAGATAAAGCTAAGGGAAAAAAAGGTTTGGAATCTCCTCTGGTTGAAAAAGGTTGTTGAAAAAGTTGATGGGACATGTGAGGTGGGGGGACGAGAGCAGGCTCCACAACTGGCCAGATCCAGCTGGGAACCATCTAGTTTACATCTGGTGGGTTGCGGAAGTAAATTCATCAAACAGGTACTGTGTAAAGACAAGCATATAGAATGGTACAAATGGTAAAAAAATCTGAGGTAGAAAATACAATGATATTATTTTGTGTTATTTTTTTCATATTTAAAATTATTAGTATATAAAAAATTTGATTTGGAAGTCTATTGTTTATATAACATAGATAATAAATAATATGATGCGAATAAGGCATTATCTTTAAAAAAGATTTGTGTCTACGTCAAAGAAATTTTTGGTTGATATTACGATAAAAGTAAGAATAATATATATATATATATATATATATATATATAAAACCCTTAAACCAATCTGTGCTTCTCACCTGATGTTCGAGAAATTAGAATGTTACACGCAATTTTTGATGTATTTTGTTGCAATTAGGTGAAGATTAAAATAATTCAAAAGATCGATTTTATAATATAAAATTTTATTGAATTTTTAAATAAAAAATATTTATAATAAAAAAATAAAAGTATAATAAAATAAAATTATAGAAATTGATTAAAAAATATATAACATTATTGCTAATACAACTACATACGTTAGAAAGAAACATTATGGTAGGTGTCATTCAAACAAAATTTCTTTAAATTTTCAAATTTCTCATTTCTCTTTAGGTTTCTTCGTAAATATCCCAAGAAAATTGCAATCAAGGATAATATTTCTTTTCCTGTTAAGAAAGTTAAGAGTATTTTAATTTTTTTAATGGATTTAAAGGTACACTTCTCACATTAATTTAATTCATTTAAAACTTTATCATCAAAGTATTTTTCATTAAAATAAATTTTGATCAATAAAAAATTTTATTTTCTTACCAATGAAATGAATCTTTTGGAAACATTTCTCCTACACAGTGATCTAAATGAAGATCATCAATTTAAAAATCTAATTATATGATAAATTATTAATAAAATTTTTAAATTTTATAAATGAAATTAATAATGTAACATATATCTATTAAAATTTATTAAAAAAATAAAACATGTAATAATCTTTTTACTGGTTATAGAATTAAAAATTTTCTTTATTAATTTACCAAGTTGGAATGTAACTCAATATATATAATGAGTAAACGTCAAAATTTTATATAGGACACGGTAATTGAACATAAATAAAAAATATAAAAGTAATATAAATTAAAATTATATTAAATTTATATATAATATAATAAAAACTTTAAAAATTATTTTTTATATTAATACAAATTTTTAATATTTTATATTGCGGAAGCATGAATCATCAGCCTAAAAAATAACATGAATATTTAAAAAAAAAAAAATTCTGGTGGTCCTAGAGAAAAACAGCCCAAGAGAGCACACTTCCCCAAATGTTACCTATTTTTCCAAAAAAAAAAGGCTGTACCGGCTCTGATCTTTTGCTTCACTGATGATGTTTTGACGCGACTGACATTAGAGAGCGGCAATATCTGGGGATGTGCCTCTCTCCATTTAATTTAATTTAATTTTGTTAATTACTAATTAATAAACTTTAATAAGTAAATATATTTTTAATTTTTTTAAAAATAAAAATAAATTATTATTTTTTAATTTTATTATAAAAATCTTTAATATTTCAAAATAATATAATTCAATCCAAATTAATTATAAAATTTTTCAACTAAAATATAAAAATTAAAGAGTTACAAGTTTTTAACTTATTACTTATTTTACTTATTTGTATTATTTTAAAAAATAAAAAATTTATTTTATAATAAAATAAAAATTTATGAATTTTCATAAAAAAATTAAATGTTAAAAATTTATATTGATGATATATTTAACTATTTAATTAATTAATAATTTCTAACTTAACATTATTATTGGACTCTGATCTTTCCATATACCTCTTTCAAAATTGTTTATTATTGTACTAACACAGAATTTGTCTGAAGTACTCTTGTGTCACATGATATGTTCAATATTTATAAGTTAAATCTGTCTCTCAAAACGCAAGATTCTTTTTGTTTTTTCCATTTTATTCTTTTTGTTAATATATATTTTTTTGTTAACAATAAAGTAAAGAAAAAAATAATCTGAAATTTAAACTTAATTTTTTATAAAAAAAGATAAGAATGGTTAAATAAGCTTTGGTTGATTGTTAATATATAGTTTATGGGATAAATTCCATTATATTATCTTTTAATTTTAACCTTAATTTAAAATTAATTTATAAATTTGTAAAATTGACATTTTGATTCATAATTATTAATTTCACCGTATAAGAAAGTCATTCTATTAAATCACTATTAAAAAATTTATTAATCTAAATATTTGTTACTTATGAAATATTTATAATGTCATTTTTTTAGTATTAAAAAATAAAAATCCTACATAAAATATTTTTAAAAAAATTACTTAAAAATAATAAATAATAATAACATTCATTGTTGATATTTGAGAATGAGATATTATTAAAGATTAATATATAATACATCGTTACTAGAGTTTTTGAATTCTACAAATAGAGCTAAGATGATGACACATGTTCTATTTTTATTTATTTTTTATTTTATTGATATAGTTAGAGGATATATGTTATTATCCTAACTCCGCTTATGAAATCAAAAAACTTCACAAACGATATATAAGATAATTATCTTATTATTAATTAAAGTTTAATACTTGTTTGATATATGTTAACATCATTACTGATTTTAAACTTAAGTGTTTGTTTTCAAAATTAATAAATTAGAATTGAATTATGATAAAAATTTGAAAATTTAAGTGAAATTTACCTAATTTTATAATATATAAATGGTTCATAAATTTTTATTTTAATGTAAACAAACTCACAATTTCTTAAAATAACATAATTAATTTTATATCTATTAAGTGAGTAATTACCGTTCATATTTAAATAAAATATGGCTTTACAGTTTTCAATAAATCAGAGAACCCATTTTTTTAACTTGATATCAATATAATTACTAATCTTTTCTATTTACGAAAACTCTTTATATATAAATAAGACATTTTTATATAATTTTTATTAATAAAAATTCATCTTATATATATGTAACACTTTTATTCAGTTTTTAATCAAATCATCCAATTGAAGACACTTCAATTGAAATGGTCAGAATCTGTTAAAAAAAAAGTTACTGTTGGAAAAAGGAGAATTATTAAACAAAATATTGAATTGAAAAATTGGGAATTTATGGATAAAGAAAGATTGACTCGAAATAAGAAAGGTAGTTATCAACCTTAGACTGAAAACAGGAAGGAAAATTTAGAATACTCAATTGAAAAAAACTTCTGCTAATAATAATAATAATAATGTTTAAAAATGGTTAATGGTTTTCTTACCAAGCAAAAAAAAAAGTTTAAATATTGGAGACTAATTAATGGAGTAATAGTATTTATGTACTTTCAAGTTAGCAGCCACGACGGTAAAGTTTGACACGAAACATGTTAAACCAAAATTTGTCTTAGGGGGGCGGTGCTCAGCGCTGACTTTAACAAACTGTACTTTTGAAAATATTTAAGAAATTAAATTTAAACCAAATACAAGGATATTTTTAATCACATTATAAAAACATTTTTTTTTTTTATAAATCCTAATAATATATATGTGATATAATATTATATACTAAAAATCCTTGAATGATTGGGCAAATTACAATTATATTTAATAATTTTAAATCCAATATAAAAATACACAAAATATATTGATCTTTTTTTTGGGCAAAAATTGCATATAAAATTGATAACAACTGAAAATTAAAAATTAAACAATAAAACCTTAACCGAATAGTTGATACATTTTTGACAGATTCAATGTTAAATTATCCCTTTTTTTATTTTATTGTACCTTTTTACGAACCAAAAAATAAAAATTAAAAAATTAATTTTGTATTAATATACATTTCACACATGTTTAACAATATATATATATATATATATATATATATACAAATTAACAAGTCTAATTATAACTCAATTTGTTTACATAGATTATTTGTCTAGATTTATGTCATTGTTGATTATAGGACAAATGAAGACTTTCACGTCTTCCGACCACATTTTCCCGGTCTAATAATTAATTATTATGTAATAATAGTAAAGTTGTATTCTTTTACATTTTAAATAAAATGCAGAAACACTTTTTATCTTTGGATGTTTTGAAGTTTTTAGCATAACTTCGTCGTGAAGAAAGCATTAGTGGGCAGGCGGCCCAAATACGAAATCGAAAGCAATGGATCTTTAACGCCGAAATTCGTTGGTTTCAGACAGATTGGGTCAGCTTCCTAAATATATTTCATAAACTGCTTTCGATTTCTCCCATCTTTTCTCTTTCTTTTCCTTCTTTCATGTTCCCTCGTGCAAAATTGGCAGCATGGCTAGATGAAAATCACGTGTATCATGCATGTTTTTTTAGTGACAACATCGTCACTATAGTTAAGTTGTCTTGATGCAATGAAACTAATAGAAAATTAAGTAAAAGAATTCATCAATCTACTTTTGACCTTCAAAATGCTTTGTTCAAATACAAAGAGAGGCTTTTTTTTTTAATGTATATTATTATATAGTTTTAAAATGAAATAATGGGCAAGCCTTTCCTAAGTGAAACCATTTGACCCAAAAAAACGGGGAAAAAAAAAAGAAAAGAAAAAGAGAGGTTGGTGGAGGGGATGAGTTAAGGATTCTTGTGTTTATGAAAGTTTGTATTGATAAATGGTATTTTGAGTCTTGATCTCAAAAATCAAAATGCACTATTTTCTCTATATTCTTGGATCATCTAAACATTAATTATCTAGGTGGGTAACTTTGGATCATCTAAACATTAATTATCTAGGTGGATAACTTGAGTTATAATTAAATCTATTCGAATTATTCAAATTTAATGTTTTGTTAAATTTTTGAAAAAAAATTGAATAAAAATATTAAATTCATTAACTGATCTAATCAAATCTGATAAAAAATTTGAGTCAAATATTGATTTTATTATTCAAAGTTTAGGTCTGGTCTAATCTAATGGTTAATTATACAAGAAATATACATTATATTATATTATATTATTAATTTAAAGATAAACACATGTGTGTATATAAGGTTTACAAATTTTAAACTAAACATGTGTTGAAATATATTTATGGATATAGTGTTGAAATCCAATACTATTTACTCATTAATTATTATATAAAATATTCATTAATTTTTTATTCTTAGTATTTTGTTTGAAAAGAATTAAGAGTGTCTGGATTGATTTTGACTTTCTCTTTTTAGGTAAGAACAAGACTTAGACAAAAATCAAGTTAGAAAAGTCAGTCAAATTGAATCAAATTCGATTTCATTTGAAATCTGTTAATATCATCTAGAAACTAAAAATATAAAATTAATTTCTTTAGTAGAAGTGGAAAATTACCATAATCAAATGGGCTTAGTTTAATTGGGCTTTCGCAAGTTTTGGGACCGAAGGAAGTTTCAGCGGACTCCCTTTGCACTTTGCATATTATCAGCAACAGGAGTAACCCCATTTTATTCACAAAGATAACAAAACAGAACATTTAGTAGGCCGTCTAAGTTGAAAGACGGGGCTATTAGACTGTGTTTTCTGACCAAAATTATTATTATGCAGAACTAAATTTTATATCTTCGAAAATCGTAACAGTTAAATTAAAATATTATCACATGCAGTTATGATATATTTAAAATAAGCAATAAATTAGTATAATAAATAAAAATATGTCATAATATTGTAATTTCGTTTATAAAATCTAAAATTTTTATAAACCTATATAAAATAATAGTTCAGAATGATATTTGAGTGAATTTGTTGTATAGCCGATGCATGGTGTGAACAGGGATTGAGAATGTCTTGACTTCACTTCTTCTTCTTCCACTTGAATTTTATAATTCTTGGCAGTCTAATTATACTTTGATTTATTTATATGGCTGCTGTGCTGTTGCCGTAGATGTTTGGTGAACCATACCTTGTTAATTTCTTAACTGCACAATACAGCTAATACAAACTCCATATTACTCAATTAAATATTGAAGACAAATACTTGTAGTAAATAAAACTAAAATCTCAAGAGTTCGGCCATGTAATTTTTTTTTATTGCAAAGTACATATTTAATTGAGAATTGAGATGAAATTATTTAAATTCAAACTTAAATTTTATAACATATCACAATTTTTTTTAATCGCTCAATCAAGAGATTATTATGTAAATTTTTGTACTTTCATATATTTTTTATAACTTCGAATTATACTTTTTTTAATTTTAAAATTTTAAGATGATTTTTATATTTATATGATCCTAATGAAATAATTAATGTGGTGCTTTCGACTGAGTTACGAAAATAAAAATTAAAATTTCAATCGACATAGAATTAATTTAGATGAATAATAAAATTGATTCGATAAAATTAAATAAAATTTAAATTATCATTTAAGTTTAATAAAAAAAATATAAAAATTATAAAGTAGGGACAAGAGATGATTTTAACCTTATTCTATTTTGTCTTATAGCCATTTATTGACTACCACCATATTGTATTGAGAGTCCGATGACAGCTAAACCAATACTTAACATTTAGATTTTTTGTGGTTTTCCTTTTATTTGAAATTTGTTTTGTTAAGTAAGAAAAATGTTTTTTTTTTTTTAAATATGTCGATTACCAATTGGTAATATATATCAATCACGTGTTTATTAGTTGACATTTAACATTAAAATTAGCGAGTCAATTAACGAATAACTTCATTATAACAATAAAAACATAAAAACCCAATAAATTATTCTCTTAAATTTAAGGATGAAAATGACGCGGAATTCTGAATTTATAGAAAAATGGATGTAATTTGCCAATTGCCTTTTGGAAGAAAGAAAAAGGAGGTTTACTTAAGAGACTAGTGCAGAGTTTGGATACCCGTTATAGACTTATAGGGCGGTGGAAAATGAGCTGAAAAAAATAAAAAAATTAGAAGAGTGAAATTATTTTTCCTTTCTTGTTTTTGCTTTTTTATTATTTTATTAAAAAAATATATTTTTAATAATTATTTTTTCCAACTTCAGCAAAATTATATCTAAATAAACTGACTGAAAATGACTCAGTGAGACATCACTCCTAGTCACTGTTTTGGTATTTCAGTGTTTGGGTGAAGCTGCTTACGCTCTCTGTTGCGTTTGGGCTTTTTGGGTTGGTCTTTGTTTCTTATTGCAAGCGTTTTACTTGATACTTTCGCCTTTCATCTTGTGTTTATTACCTTTCAATTACGAATTTAAGGGGTATTTAGTTGGGGGAATTTTTTTTTTTATAATTTTTTTTTTGTTATTTGATTTTTTTATTTGGTTCAATTATTTTTTTTCAGTCATTTTATTTTACTTACAGTGCTCAATTTTGAGAAAATTTAGGGTAAAATGATTACCTTCGAATTTTGAGGTATTTTTAGATTACCTGAATCAAAAATTTTTTTTGATCTAAAATAATTTTTTTCTCTAAAATTTATCCCTTAAATTTTTTTTTCTAAATAAAAGATAATTTTATTTTTTAAAATAAATTTTTTTTTCCTGAACCAAACGCACCCTAAAAGTCAACTACTCCCACCTTCACTTCACACGCATACAAAGAGAAGAAACGTTAACAAAATAAGAAAATAAATCATCTTATTGGCGAAGTTTTATTTTTTAAAGTAAATAAATAATTATAATTTAATATGATTATTATAATGTGGAGTAAAAGACAAGTCAAAATTTGGGTTTCTTCTTTTATTGATCAGGAAATAAAACTTGGGTTTCAGCCTAAACTTAAGAAAATACAACCATGAAGCAGTATGATGTCATTTTCAAAATAAAATTGATAAACACGAGTCAAATAAAATGGGATTTTTTTTTCTTTTATATAATTAGTAAACTAGGTTAAAAAATTAAAATATTTTGTCATTTGCTAAATATATAAAATGCCCAAACCCTGATATCATATTAGTCATATAAAAAATTAAGTGATAAATAATAAATTTACGTATATCAATATTTGACATATATAATCACCTTATAATTCAATTAACAAAAATATAAAAATGAAAAAAAAAATACAAGAGAGATAATTACTTCTCAAACATTCTTTTAACTTTCTCTGTAAGACAAATCACTTTCCTGCACTCTTTTCTTCTCAATTCTTTTTTTTTTTTTCACATCTTTCCTTTTCTTAATTATTGGACTTTATTCATTTTTTAGATATTCATTTTATTTTTAATCAATTGAATGATCTTCGAGCTGATATCTCTAACACCCTTTTAACTTTTTTTTTTTCCCTGATTTTAGAGAAATCAATTAAGCACCTCCATGGCTCTAACCAATTTCCATCTCAAGGCATCAATAATCTTCTAAATAGGTCAAATAATGTGAATGTACTTGTTCTATAAAGAAATACCCCATGTAATTAGTAAAAAAATTATAAAAAATCTTAAATAATATGTGTTATTCTATAAAGTTTAAAAACTTGTATAAAACAATTTCTCATAAAATATTTTATATTCAAGAATTTGTCAAATTTGTTGACTTGGCAAAAAAAAAAAAATCAATTATAATACTTTTTTTGTCGAAGCATGTCTATATTGATCCAGAACATTTTTTCAATATGGACAGCTATGGATATTCTGTGACAAACCCAATTTGCAAGGAGAATAATCAAACACGTTGAATATTTTGTTGGCAATTGGCATCTCTCAAAGCATCGTTCTTGAAAAAAAAAAAAAAAACACATTTGTTTTCATCTCTTGATTCTTTATTATGTCTTTTTAATCAATATGTTTTTTAGGGTTTGAGGAATTCGATTGTTTTCCTCAAATCCAACCATTTAGAAGACAATCGGAAGCTCCGAGGTTTCTTTTTCTTGTACCTTTTGCAACCATATGATAAAATCTCGATAGCTTCCTTTTGAGTTTATCTAACCATTATTCTATTCCAAGTTTACCGATATAGGCATCTTATTTAGCATTTTTTTTGGCACAAAAAGTGACAGTTCAGGCGCCTAATTTGTGGCTATACTTTTTTGCATGTAGTTGAAATATTTTTTTTTTTGAAATTTTTATTTAAATCTAAATTTTTCATTACTGATATCTACGGGACCTTCTAAATGGGAAATAGGATGCCCAAACATTAGTAATTAGAAACTATTTTTTTTTGTGCATTATATTCCCTTTTCAACTTGTTAAAGCTTTATTTATTTTAAAATTGAAGGTTGATGAAAAATTACTTTTTCACAATTTTTTAATAAATTCAAAATAATTAAGAAATGGACAATAACTATAGATGAAAAATGACTCTTTCATGATTTTTTAATAAATTCGAAGTAATTAAGAGATGGACAAGTTTTTTAGCAGTTTAATTTGGCACTAGATATTTTATTAAAATTTAATATTTTTTATATTTAAATTTTATTAAAAATTAAAAAGAAAGTAAAATGTTTTTTTTTTTTTATTTACTAAAGACATACACATCGCTTAAAAAAACGATTAATTAACCCCTGGCCCTTTAAAAACAACGCGTTTCACATCATTTTCTTTTTTTTTCTTAGACCTTGAGTACAATAATAATCGAGGAAAGGCGTGAGGCATGCAATTGAAGCGTGGCCTTTTCAAATTTCTTTCATCATTTAAATCTTAAAAAGAAGAAAAAGCAAGGCACCTATCCTCGATTGAAAAAAAAAAAGAAGGAAAGTCAAAAAGAAAAACCCAAAAAAAAGGTAAAGCTTCTCTCCGGAAGCATATAATTCGAAATTTACCACGTGCCCAATTAATCAATCAATAGTACCGTTTTTAGTTACACAACGCCAGTGACCGAATCATTGCCCAATTACATTGCCAGCAATAAGCAATCTACTTAGCGCGTACTCTTCACCTACCGCGGCAGATTAGTCGTTCCGTGCACTCCCTTCCCCTCTCTCGCCACGTGTCCGTCACAGATCTCCGGGCCCCACCTCCCCTCAATCAACTCCTATAATAAGCCCGCTTCCATTTCGTTCTCTCTCTCTTGAAAAGTCCATATTCCCTGCCCACCCTCTCTCTCTATTCTCCGTCATTTACTGAGCGAATTTTCTAATTTATTTTATTTTACTATCAAAATTTTTTAATATTATTATTATTCGTTACAGTCTCCAGGTCGGTGAAAAATCTGGTCAGCCGCATTTATGACCGTTCGATCTACCTAGGGATCCGTGACGCCTGAACACAATTATTTCTGATTTTGCTCGAAGAGGTAGTAATACTCATTTTTGTCTCATTTCCTTGATTTTCTTTGTGACAAATTAAATTAGAAAGAAAGTAGAGAAGGTGAAATTCAAGCAGCTGAAAATTTTGGATCTTCGTTTTACCTACTTCTTGCTTGTTGATGGTAATGCTGGTTTGGGTAAGGTGCATGAGGCTATATTGATGCGTGTTTTTTGCACTATTTTGATCAATCGATCGGAATTCAGATCATCGGCGGCGGCGCATTGATTCTTTGTGGAGTGAGCGTCGATGTCGGGGCCACTCGATCGATTCGCTAGGCCTTGTGAGTTAATTACTTTCCTTTCTTGAATTGATTTTGACTAATTCTAGGGTTTCACTGTACATTCAGTTTGATTGCTTAGAATTTTTTTTAGTTCAGATACTGGAAGAGAAATTTACTCGATTTAACAAAAGAAGAAAAGAATTCGATGCTTGTTTAGGTTTCAGTAATTACAGTTACATATAAACAATATTTTCATTTTCTTATTAGTACATTTTCTGTTTATTTTTTTCTTAATTTCTTATTTAGGTTTTTTTTTTTTTTCTTAGCGATCGTCTGTTGATTTTTTGCTTTAAGTTTTTGAAGAGTTTTAAGAAATATATTTATGAAAATGAAAAAAAAAATTAGAAGCTTCTTTTCCACTTTTATTTTTCCTTATTCGTTCTTTCTCTGAAAGATCTAATAATGTTACTTGTTTGTAATTGTAATGCTCTGGTATATGTTATGAGGCAGGCTTTGAGGGGTTTTCAGGTAGTGATGAGAGGAGAGAGAGGAAATCTGATTTCGAGAACTCAGAGGATGAAAGGCGCACAAGGATTGGATCCTTGAAAAAGAAAGCAATAAATGCATCTACAAGATTTAAACATTCTCTCAAGAAGAAGAGTAGGAGGAAAAGTGATGGCCGTGTCAGTTCTGTATCCATTGAGGATGTTCGTGATGTCGGGGAGCAACAGGCTGTTGATCAATTTCGACAAGCGCTGATTATGGAGGAACTGCTTCCAGGAAGACACGATGACTATCACATGATGTTGAGGTTCGCACTTTCTCTTAATTTTATTTCACATTCGCAAATATAGTAGCATTTGCTGTTGGATGGTTCTCTTTTAACACTGCAATGCAAGTTTTATTGGTTCAGTTTTCTTGTCAAGTCAGCAGATAGCGTAATTGCTAAACATTCCATCTACAACATATAGGAGTTTCTGTAATGATCTGTGAATTGTGTGCTTCATGGTTCACTGATTTAAATATTGACGCTAGTTTGATTTAGCTTGGTAAGGGAAAGCGACAAGAAGAACTGCGAGTCTATTGGTCATGCACTTTTTTTTCCCAACACATGTTATTTTCTTTCTGCTTGGTGATTTGATATATCCTTTTCTTTATTGCTTGAAGCTTTCTGCATCTGCTGTTCTGCTGTTTTTTACTTGCCTTGAGAAATTAGAATACTGTGACAATTAATAATTAGTTTATAGCCGTACTGAAAAATAGGTTCTTGAAAGCAAGGAAGTTTGATATAGATAAAGCTAAGCACATGTGGGCAGATATGCTTCAATGGAGGAAGGAATTTGGTGCCGACACCATCATAGAGGTAATTAAAATCAATAATTTCCCTAAAATAGTATTGGTTGTAATAATGTAATTCATGTTTTTGACTACTACATTAATCTTTGTTTTTCAGGATTTTGAGTTCAAGGAGTTGAATGAGGTTTTAAGGTATTACCCTCATGGTCATCATGGTGTTGATAAGGAGGGAAGACCTGTGTACATTGAAAGATTGGGAAAAGTTGATCCCAACAAACTCATGCAAGTTACAACTATGGACCGGTATGTAAAATACCATGTCCGGGAGTTTGAGAAGGCCTTCAATTTGAAGTTTCCTGCGTGTACAATTGCTGCTAAGAGGCACATTGATTCAAGCACAACAATTTTAGATGTTCATGGTGTGGTATGTTTCTTATAATCACTCTTTGCCATGTTAATACCTGAATATTTGGCTGCTAAGTAGTAGCTAATGGCTGATCTTTTTTCTTCATCTATTTATTAGGGCTTTAAGAATTTTACAAAATCTGCAAGGGACCTGATTATGCGACTGCAAAAGATTGATGGTGACAATTACCCTGAGGTCTGCCTTCTCAGTGCGCTTGCATGATGAATTACAAACTCATGCTTCGACCAAAATTTTTATGTGATTTTATTTTAAGCTGAAATTTTATGTTGTGGTCTTTTTATTCTTTCAGACTCTTCACCAAATGTTTATCATCAATGCTGGACCTGGGTTTAGGCTGCTGTGGAACACTGTGAAGACATTTCTGGATCCAAAAACAACTTCCAAGATTCATGTATGTTAATATTTTACATCAATATTTTTTAAATTGAATATATTTTTTTTGACTTTCGACTTCTCATTCCATTTATTTGTTGGTGATTTGTAATTATACATATATGTATTGTGGAATGACTTCAGGTTCTTGGAAACAAGTACCATAGCAAATTGCTTGAGATTATTGAAGCCAGGTAAATGGGCGTTAGAACTTTCATGACATGATATATTATCTTGTCCTTATTTTGCTGCTTTTTGCAACACTATATTTATCGTTATCTGTCCGCTTTAAAAACTATATATTCTTTTACTTTATTTCATCTCTAAAAGCTTATGGTGATATTTGAAATACATTCAGTGAGTTGCCAGAATTTCTGGGTGGTAGCTGCACGTGTGCAGATCAAGGAGGTTGCCTTCGGTCTGATAAGGGGCCTTGGAAAAATCCAGAAATTCTGAAGGTTATAAACTGGCCTTGGTATTTATTATATTTTGTTAATGCTGTTAGTCACTTGATTTCAAGAGCTTAAATCAGTGTGCTTGTTTCTAATAACAAAATGTATGTTGTGTGTTTTTACTCAGATGGTTCTTAATGGTGAGGCACGGCATGCCAGACAAGTCGTAAAAGTATTGAATAGTGACGGGAAGGTTATTGCTTATGCTAAGCCACGATATCCAGTGGTATATGATCTTTCTAATTTTAAATGGTTCCTGTCTATTCTGGTGAATTTGGATATTTCTGTTTCAAGGTACGATTTTTGCGTTATCTGGTTGCTTATTGTGCTCTGTGAAGCAGCTGAAAGGGAGCGATACATCCACTGCAGAATCTGGATCAGAAGCTGAAGATATTGCATCCCCAAAAGCAATGAAGAGCTATTCACAACTTCGGCTGACCCCTGTTCGTGAAGAAGTGGGTTTTATTTTTACCTTCTAATCTTTCATAGTGGTTATGGTATTGAATTGCTTTGCTTGCAGTTGATATTTTATCAGATTACATTCATTTTGAGAAATATAAGTTGTTGGATAGGAAGAGATCTTAACACGAAATTCTGTTTTTGGAACACAAAAATGCTTTGGTATACTGGATTCATTAATATGAATATGTTTATAAAGTTTGGCTATATTTTTTTGCTTTATTTTTCTTTGGATCAGCTATTTGCATTCTTTTTAGGGTTTTGTTTGATTCTCAAATAACAATATGCTATGACCTATGAGTATTATTATGACTTAGAGGTGTATTTGATGATTAGTTATGCATCTTATCGGGTACTACACCCAAGTTTAGTATTATTGTTATTGTTGGCAAGGTTGGTAATCCTCTTGTTTGGCTTTGTTAATTATGCAGGCTAAGGTTGTTGGGAAAACAAGCTATGCTGGTAACTTCTCAGGCTATGATGAATACGTTCCCATGGTCGACAAAGCTGTTGATTCTAGTTGGAAGAAACAAACCTCCCTTCAGAGGCCTGCTTCAAAAGGTTAAGAAATATAGTCTTTTACACTGTGTTACCTTTTTGATGCTACATTTCTTTTCATAAAAGCTTCCTTAGGCCTTTTATAACATGCCTAAGAAAATGAAATGCTGTTTTGCAATTCAGGTACATTGACATGGCCTGAAACTCCTAAGACCCCAGAAGGATTTCAAGCTCGAATTTTCCTGACTGTTATGGCTTTCTTCATGACACTCTACACTCTATTCCGTTCAGTAGGAGGCCATATTACTAAAAAACTTCCTAACACAGTTTCTGGTCACTGTCAAAATGTTACTGAACTAACCCCTGATGCAACTCAAAAGGAAGAGTTTTGCCCCCCTTCTCCAACGCTTTCTTTTACTCAGGCAGATCTTCTATCTTCTGTGCTCAAGAGGTTGGGTGAGCTTGAGGAGAAAGTTGATACACTACAAGCTAAACCATCTGAGATGCCTTACGAGAAAGAGGAGTTGTTGAATGCTGCTGTGTGTCGTGTTGATGCCCTTGAAGCAGAGCTAATTGCTACCAAGAAGGTACCTTTGGCAATCTTAATTTTGTCATTTTTTGAGAAATATTGTTCATATTTATGTTAGAATCCCTGAAACCGTTCCTGTGAGTGGGCGATTAAGACATGTACTGCCAGAGTGATAATTGTCTAACCTTGGGTACATCATTTGTGAAATGTTTACTGCATGTCTACATAAAGCATTGAATACTATTGTCATTGAAGTATCTGATACTGCTAGCAACATAACATTCTGCATAAGCGCAAAGTTGCTAATATATCTTCTGTGGAAACTGCATTTATTACCTTAGTAGCTGTAGGCATAATATATCTTCTGTGGAAATTGCATTTATTACCTTAGTAGCTGTAGGCATAATATATCTTCTGTGGAAATTGCATTTATTACCTTAGTAGCTGTAGGCATCTGAACTAAAGAACCCCTAGTCTTTAGGCTAACTGGCTTTCCAGGCTGCACTTAATTTCTGGAAATCTGAATTTCCCTTTGGGGAATGTTTTTGGTAACTGATTAATCACTTATTTTGGCATACTTGCAAAGCCTTCTTTAGTTACAGTCTTTCTTTTCTTTCTTTCATTTCTTTTGTTTGTGGTGTATTGAGTAGGCTCTTCATGAAGCTTTGATGAGGCAAGAAGAACTGCTTGCTTACATAGATAGTCAAGAGGAAGCCAAACTGCGGGTATGTTACTTCATTGGTTTTCCTATTGTTTATGTCCGTTACCTAGATTTTGTGTGTAATTTTTCGATGGTTACTTCTGATTTTCATATGGGATTATGATTGTAACTTATATTCCTGTGTTTCAGAAAAAGAAGTTTTGCTGGTGATGATGTGCTTTGCTGCTTGAGAGACCTACAAAATTACTTACTGTTTTGAGCTCATTTCTGTTTTACCATTCAACATACAACCATGTTGATCTTGTGGAGGATATACTGCCTGAGCAATGTAATTGTCGATCCAAATACGAATGCTATTGCACAGAAATGCACAAGAATTATAATGAAACTCTTGTCTGTTGGCTCATTTAATTTCCCTTCTTTCTATGTAACGTTTCAAATTTCCGCACTTAATTTAAATGGTTTTCATACATATGATGCTTCCGGAACTTTGTTGTCAAAAGTTTGATTTGCTGTGTTTTAAACACTTATATCATGATTTCTACCTGGCTTGTAATGTCAGAAGTTGATTTAGTGTTCGATAAGCGACTGTAGCTGTTTACCTTAAAAACCAGAATGTTAAAAGAACCTACTATTCAGTGACAAGAAAGAAAATGGAAAGATATTCAGAGACAAACTGCATTGGTAGGTTATATGTACGGAGATTTTCCACTCTAAGCACAGTACCTTAAATGGTAATCTTGTTGGTACCAAGTTATAATTACTGCCTTACATTTGAGGCTTTTAGATGCCTGGTTAAGAAAGGGACTGATTTTATCGAAAATATGTCAGTCTCGTCCGTGGCCAAGATTTCTACTGTTTTCTTCTTCGCTCTTATTACCACATTTATGACATTTGCAGAGCATTACAACTAGGACCAGCCAAGACCATCATTTCTCTAAATTCGAGCCAACAATTGTTCAACATAAACACAAAAATAAAGAAAAATGCCAAACTCCATGGTTTGAGGTGTCTTGCAAATGAATATTTTACTAAGCAAAACAATAAATGAAAGGAATTCGTCTGTGGGGCTGAATGAATACGACCGAGGCCATCAACATCAAGCTCGCATTACCAGCGGAATGGGTTCTGCGATCACAATCCAAGAAAATGAGATGTGAAAAACAACCTCAATCTATAACTAAAGCTTGCTTGATCTTAACTATCGAAGCAGTAAAAACTTGGGTAACTTACAAACTTCTTCTTCTTCTTCTTTTTCTTGTCAATGTAGGTTTGAAGCTCCTGCTGTTTATCAAAAGCTTCGTCAAGTGCCTGCACATGGAAGAAAGGAAACGAATGAATAAAATTCAAAGGCAGTGGCATGCTCTTCCTCGGGTTCTTCAGGATTTGAATGCTGTAAATATGTACCTTCTTTGCTGCGGATAGCTCTTCTTCCAGAGTGCAGACCCTGCTTAAAGCAGCATTCAGCATCTCCTCTTTCTCGGGTGGCATGGCTGCTGGTTTCCCGATGAGAACACTCACCTTCTCTTCTAATTCAGCCATGCGTTTCATCATGGAAAAGTAATCAGCGCTAGTGATAGGTGGTGGCAACTGAGAGGTATGGCCTGTGATCATTGGGTTAGCGTAGTAAACTTGACCGCCATACAAGGCTGCTTGAGTTAGTTTCCTTGGCATGTTGCGGGACAAGCGAACCATGGTTACAATTCCCATTACAAAAGCCATGATTCCTCCAAAAATGTTAGTGCTCATTACTTCCGAAGCTTTCCTATCATCCTTCACACTGTAACAATCTGCAGTTTTGGGGAAGAATTGGCCAAATAAATGAGGGTGTTATATATACCAATGCAAAATCAACTTAAAACATTAGATTCATCTACTCATGGAGCGTAATTTGGTAGCGCTGGAAAGTAAAGCTTTAAGGAATTAACCTTTGGACATGGCAAACTTTTCATCTCCCACTGATTTAGTCCAGGAAGCATCCACACCCTTGTCAACCATTGGAATAAATTTGCCATACGCAAAGGAATCCTGGCACCTTTTCTTGATGGGAGACTGCCATATATAAGATATGTACTTGTGTTAACAGATATGAAATATCCTGTTCGATTATTTACATGTTAGAAGCCTAGAACTCCTAATTTCTTTGCATTGTTGATATGGCAGGACAGTGAGAGAAACTTACTTCAGCAACAGGAGATAGTGGAGTATTCTCTGCATGCCATTCTGCAGTGTCCATAGCTGTTTCTGCATCGGAGGAATGAGTCTTCATGTCCAAAACATCAAAGAAAAGGTTAGGCATTAGAATTTTCGATACTAGATTCTGAGGCCCGGGGGAATTTGTGAAAATTGAAAATGGCAGAGTCTTGGCTAGGAGTGAGTGACTACCTCTACGCATACTTTCTCCTCAACGCCTGACATGCTTCTCCTTGTGCACTTGGCCTCACCATTCTGAACTCTCTGTTCATGAAAGTGAAGTATTCCATTTTATTATTCCAAGAGTACTACAAAGTAGAGATATTATACTAAAATTGAATCAATCTTTTGGTGAATACCCTTAGTATTTCTGGGTCTTTCCATGGACCCTTGTCAGAAAGCATGCAGCCGCCTTTGTCAGCACAACTGCAGCTACCACCCAAAAACTCTGGCAGTTCACTGTAGTATAAAACAGATTAGTTTTAGTAGAAGGAAAAATCAATGGATTCGATTCAATTGGTGGAGAAGAGACTCACTTAGCATCAATTACTTCAAGCAATTTGCTCTGGTATTTGTTGCCCAAAACCTGGTGAATATAGCATAAAGTTGCTTAGCAACATTATAGTGTCATAATCAAATCTAGTTTCAGGTACGCTGGTGATTTACGCTTACATGGATTTTTGAAGTGGTCTTTGGGTCAAGGAAGGATTTAACTGTGTTCCATAAGAGCCTAAATCCAGAGCCGGCATTGATGATGAACATGCGGTTCAGAGTCTGCAAGCAATATAGAAAACAAGCTTTCATGCTAGAAATAGACCAAGAATCTCAGGGCACAACAAATGGAGATCCTATGGAGTAATGGCTACCTCAGGATAGTTGTCACCATCGATCTTCTGAACACGCTGAAGGAGCTCCCTGGCAGTCTTGTTGAAGCTTTTAAGCCCCTGAAGATTCATTCATGGCGAGAAATTAGAAGTTGAATGAAGCAAAAATTGGAGAAAAAAATTGTAAATCTACCCAAGTTGAGAACATAGGCAACAAATCTCACATACCACTCCTTCCACATCCAATATGGTTGTGCTCTGATTAATGTGCCTTTTTGCGGCAATGGATGCAGCAGGAAACTTAAGAGCAAAGGTCTTCTCAAATTCCTTTACATGGTACTTCAAATAACGATCTATTGTTGTTACTTGAGTAAGCTTGTTTGCATCAACTTGACCAAGTCTTTCAATGTAAACAGGTCGCCCTTCCTTGTCAACTCCATGATATCCTTGTGGATAGTACTTAATTACTTCATTGTATTCTTTGAAATCAAATTCCTTGAAAAAGAATCCGAAAGAAGGAAATTCAGATGCAAATTAGAGAGCTGCACACAGTGTGCAATGTATGGAAGCAGTCTAATCAATTATATATACCTCCATGATTGTGTCAGCCTCGTAATCCTTCCTCCACTGGAGCATATCAGCCCACATTTGCTTTGCTTTCTCAACATCAAATTTCCTGGCCCTCAGAAATCTGTATCATAAAATAACGAGTAAATGACTTAATCTTTCATTTGACAATCTTAGACACGACACGATAATATGATAGAAAAAGACACAAATGATTGAGATAACTGGAATACGAATTACAAATGGATGAAAGATTGTGACCTTAGCATCATATGATGATCGTCATGTTTAGCAGGTAGTAGTTCATCTAGGATAAGTGCTTGGCGGAAAGCATCCACTGCCTGTAGCTCTTCAGCATCAAGGTTATCCTCAATACTAGCAACGGACAGAACTCTGCTATGTCTCCTCATCTTCTTCTTAAGTGAATGTCTAAACTTGCTTGAGGCATTGATTGCCTTTTTCTTAAGAGACCCAAGCCTTGTCTTCCTTTCATCCTCAGAGTTCTCTACATCAGATTTCTCAAGACCTGTAAACATGGGATGAAAAAACGCTTTCAAAATCAAAATTTAAAGGTAATTGGTCCAATGACTTATTATTCTTTGTAATCAATGAAATTCATATCCAAAATTTGATTTTCTCGAGTATGTGAATCAAAGAATGATTGGAGAAAGCTGCAATATTTGTAGAAGACTCACCCATTCTAGCTTGTCGTTCAACAGGTAGAGACAATGTCTCAGCCATGATTACAACCTTGCAATGTTGTCCAGCACCTGGTTAAAAAAGGGTAGCAGGTTCAAATACTAGCATTCATACAATGATACAAAGATGTTCAAAACCATGCCCTGACAATATTCCAAGATGTTCCACTAAACACTGAAATCAAAATGAAAACCAAGGGTTGTCATGTTTGAATGCATGACATCAATAAACCATGATCAAATATACCTGACAGGGAAAAAAATGTGAATGTACAATGTACAATTGTAAGGGGATTGATGTCAAAAACCAATGTCTATGGAAAATCAGAAAGAGCAAAAGTTTGAACCATAACTAAAGATTCAATGAAAGAAAATTTTTTGCAAGATGGAAGAGAAAGAAATCATACCATATGAGAGCGCAGAGGCTGAGGGCCAGTAGAGAAAGGGAAAGGTGTATATATCACCCGAATAAATCTCTTGAATAGCTGGCTCTTACAGAGGCCAGGATTGGCATTGACAGAATTAGTTCTTCCGAAGATAGATTCTTTTAACGTTTACTAATCTTGACAAGGTCTGTTAAAGGAAGGTAGAGAGTTTGGCGATATGCATGCCACTCCATTCAAACCTTTTGACAGTCTTGTATTTATCTTTAACGAATCATTCCTTTCATAACCTTCTCGTTTGAAAAAAACATTGAGATCCCAGATTGGAGTATAGGCATGGAAGTTTGGGTCTGTCAAAGTCTCGATGAACAACTTGTGTATTATTCTTGCTAAGTTTCACTTCGTTTGTTATTTTTTGTTCAATGGCTAGTTTCAAAGTTAAACTGTCAATATCCTTCTTCGGCTAAATTATGTCCACCATTAAAAAATTTCAGCAGGATTGGGTTCAAGTTGAACTCAACTTCGGATTGAGGAGACATTTGAGAATGATTTTTGTTTATGTAATTAACTAATCATCGTATTATCCAGAATGAGTTGGTTGTTGAAGTTAGGAGGAGAAAATCAATCTACTTAACGTAGTGGTGCTCCACTAAGAATAGTAGAAGTTCTTTGTACGGCTTAGTGCTAACTGTCATTCCTTTTTTTTTTTTTTTTCTAAATTATTCCATTAAGCAAAAAAAAATTTTAAAAATTCAAAAAAGAAAAGTCAATTATTGAAAAAGGTTATGTAATTTTTTTATAAGAAATGTCATCTCAATTTTCTTTTAAAAAAAATAAAAATAAATTGTACTTAAAAAAATAAAAATGGTTTGTAATAAAAATCAAATTTAAACTTTACAAGTCAAATATTTAATTTTTTTTTAGATAAAATTAAATAAACAATCATTTTGGAAAGTGAAGCAATAATGATTTATTTCTTTCTCAATAAAAATTTTCTTCAAATTTCGAATTCTTACAAATAATATTCATTTGAAATCAGCGAATGATATATCATTGAGCCAAAACCTCATTGGTTTCAACTTTATATTAATATACTTAGAAAGCCACTAATTCAAAGGACAATTTCCATTGGGTACATATTCTTTGATAATCAAATATGCATAATGACATTAAAAGAATACATGTGAGTCATAACTTTAATATTTTAATTTCAAAAATTTTGCCAACCGGCAAAAAGAGATCCAAAGGATTCATGATGATTTTTCTTATTTAAGGTAGATTTTTCTTCCAATAAAATCATATATATATATATATATTCATTAAAAGTGTATAAAATTTAATAATCAAATTTAAATTATTAAGCGTAGAAAAAACTCATTTTTTGAATTGGACTGGATGGATATTAGACAGCCCAACTTTGGGTCTGACAAGGGCCCAGTTCTAAAACTAACATAGCGGGCTTTCAAAAAGATTTGTAATTGCAAGATTAGTAGAAGTCTGAATTTTCAAAATTACTGCGATTATGGAAATAATATCGTGAATGTATTGTTTCCATTTAAGAAATTACGTAAACTTAAACCCTTAATTCTAAAACTTAAACTAGAATTAATTCGTTATACTTAAAACGAAATCATTTAAAAGAAACCCTAATTAGGATGAAGATAATCTATTAATTAACTCACAATACAATGTAAGTCTGACATGCAACATGCCTTGATCTTGAAATGAGTAGAAAACTCTGATTAATGTCACGTTTCGGTTATTCAATTTTCAATGGTTATACTTTCTTGCTTTCTACATTATAAAAGGACTCGCTTTTAGTCTGAAGACTGAAAACAACTGTCAAAAAACGCAGGTTACTACATCTTCACCAGCAATGGCGGCTACTCACCTTTTCTCTCACTCCCCATCTCTTCCCAAAACCCTAAGCCAACCCCTAACCCAGAACCCAGTTTTCAAACTCTCCCTTTTGCCCCTCAAACCCTCCAAAAATCTCTTCAAACGCCACTCTCTCACTCTCAAAGCTGTCCTCTCCCAAAACCCTGCTAAAACCCTTGACCCCACCTTTCAACACTGCTTCACAAAATCCCCAGATGGGTTTCTCTACTGTGAGGATACCAAGGTTCAGGACATCATGGAAAAGGTCGAAAAGAGGCCGTTTTATTTGTACAGTAAGCCTCAGATTACCAGGAATGTGGAAGCTTATAAAGAGGCTCTTGAAGGGTTGAAAAATTCGATTATTGGGTACGCAATTAAGGCGAATAACAATTTGAAGATTTTGCAGCATTTGAGGAAGTTGGGTTGCGGTGCTGTTCTTGTTAGTGGCAATGAGCTCAAGTTGGCTCTTCGTGCAGGCTTCGATCCAACCAAGTAAATTTCTTACATTGACTAATACTTAGTTTTGTTTCTCATTTCGCTTTTGTTTTTATTTTTGTCAGCTATTTGCTTCTCCTTCGCATTTGGATACGAAAGTAAATAACTTTTTCAAAGATGTAATCAAAACTTTTTTTTTGAATAAATGCGGTATTTTTCTTTTATATTGACTTGAGCAATTATGTTTAAATGTGCATTCAACTTTAATCTTTTGTTTTTTGCCATGGGATTATTAGCTACTTTTGGTGAGCAAATGGCTAATAGTAATAAAAAGCAAGTAACAAAAGCAACTTTCAAACTTTATTATTCATTTGTTTGAATGTTTATCTAGGTGATATTCTTAACCTTGTCAAATTGTTTAGAGGAAATATTACAATATCAAAAGGAGTTTCTTTGCACCCGTGGCCCTGCTAGAGTAGGGTTCTAGGAGGGGTGATCTGATATGGTCTCACCTTTTGACAATTTTGCATAAAGCATCAGCTTTCAAGATTGTAGGTATGTTGTGCTTGTTAGTGCTAGACTTTGCAACAGTACTTTGAAATGCTCCTATCATTACAATGATATATGATATTTAATGTATCTATCTTGCTCTAGGATGTCCTAGGTTATGTTTTGTTAAATTAGTTTATTACAATTTTAGTCGGAATGATTTGGTCGTTCTTGTTGACTGTTTATTTAGTTTGATGTGTATTGATATCTAAATGTATAGGTGTATATTTAATGGGAATGGTAAGATCTTGGAGGATTTGGTACTAGCTGCCCAAGAAGGTGTTTTTGTGAATGTGGATAGTGAGTTTGATCTGGAGAACATTGTAGCAGCTGCAAGAATTGCTGGCAGGAAGGTTAATGTTTTGCTTCGGATCAACCCAGATGTGGATCCTCAGGTAATGCAAACCAGCTGGACATTGTAATGTATGTCATTTAAAATTTTTAATTTTATAATGAAGCGGATAACTTTTGAGAACAAAATTGATTAAACTTGGTTTTGAGTTGACCTTAGCAAATATAGGTACTTAAAAGATGTGTAAAACAAAATGGAACTTGCCTTGTAGAGTTGTTATTATACGGCATGGTTCGTGTCTTGTCCCTTAAAAGCATAAGACTGAAAAATATGATACATGATAACCTAGTTGAGCTGCTATATGTGGCTTTCTCATAGTAAATATTGGTTTCTTGAAGTGCGATCAACGGAAATTTCATCCCATTTTTAGGACAACCAGCATGCATTCTTAACCTCTATTTCTCAATCTCCATTTCCATGATGGCTCTCTCACCATTAATCCACCTATCTCTGCCTTTCTATTTCAATTTTTTCTCTTGCACTAGTTTCAGCTACCTCAAGAACCAGATTATTGTTCCTAAGCTTGAAATCATCCTGCATACTGCTTTGCATTCACTACTTTCAAGTTGATGATTCATGACAGGAAGGCTAGTACATTTATTCAAAGATAATTGGTTTTTGGGGATGCAACTTAAACTTAGCTTTGAGGATTACCTTAATTCAAGGAGAAGACTCTGTAAACACGAAGGCCCCTAAAGAATTTAAGATTAATAGATACTAGAAGCATTTTCTTATTTGATTTTTATATTTACGTTTTGAATGACTTTGCTATTTCTCTGTAGGTCCATCCATATGTTGCTACAGGGAACAAGAACTCTAAATTTGGTATTAGGAATGAGAAGCTGCAGTGGTTTCTGGATGCTGTAAAGGCGCACCCTAATGACCTGAAGCTTGTGGGGGCCCATTGTCATCTTGGTTCAACCATTACCAAGGTATCTTAACAACATTGTGTTTATTTGATTTAAATTTCTGCTAGTTAGATCGGGTAAGAGAGAACTTTTGAGGGCAGGTTTTACAGTGGTTAACCAATACCTTTATGATGATCAACTTGATTGATTCTAGATAAACTAGTGCTTGTTTTCTTTAAAAGTTCTTTCTATGATTCTCCTCACTCCTTCAATTTGGTTTATTTTATGTATTCAACATTATTGTTTGTCTTAATCTAGCCGACGAATTGCTCATTGATGCTATTTGTGCTCATGCAACTTCTAATTTGAAGCCCTCATGTAATGTTGTCCAGGTGGATATATTCAGAGATGCTGCAGTTCTTATGGTCAACTACATTGACGAAATTCGTGCCCAAGGTTTTGAAGTTGATTATTTGAACATTGGAGGTGGTTTGGGGATAGATTACTACCATAGTGGTGCTGTCCTTCCCTCGCCTAGAGATCTCATTGACACTGTATGGCCCAGACTCCTAAATCTTGCAAACTATTGTCATAACATCTGTGGCCTATTCATATATGGATTACTTGGCTAGCTGGTGTGAGAAATAGGAGTTCAATAGTAGTCACATTTTGGCTGGAACTTACAGTGCTTAGTTAATGGCTTCTTCATGCTTTACATGCTTCATCAGCTTGTATAAATACAACAAAGTAACCGGTGGATCTTAAGTTTCAAATCATATACTTCTAGTAAAATTTCTTTCACGTTTGAATAAAATGCTATGGTACTTACCATGACCATCATCCTTGCTTGGCCGTGTATGAAGCATCGATATACATATGCGAGGAGTGTTAATTTTGACTAATATTATTGTTCTTTGTCTTTCTTGGTGGTGTTGTAGGTGAGAGAATTGGTCCTTTCAAGAAATCTTAATCTCATCATTGAACCAGGTAGATCACTCATTGCAAATACTTGCTGCTTAGTCAATCGTGTCACTGGAGTCAAAACCAATGGAACAAAAAATTTCATTGTGATTGATGGCAGTATGGCTGAACTTATCCGTCCTAGTCTTTATGATGCTTACCAAGTAAGTATTTGCAAACCATGTCCATCATGCAGAATATTGATACTTGGACCCCTCCCCCTCCAAAAAAAAAAAAAAAAAGGTCTTAAATGTTGTTCACTGTCAAACTCTTTGTTATATACTTACATTGTCTTAGATCACTAGCATCTTTGTTATTTGGAAAGGCTTAGTTTTTCTTGCTCTGAATGATGATATCATCAGCTATCAAGTTCGACATTTGATGAAACCATCAAAATACAGTCAAATGTATCTAGCAGTTAGTTTTAACGATGCCTCAGTCCTAGGTTCCATCAGTTGAACCGGTACCAAAGTAGTTGATTCTCAACTATCAATCTGACCACCCTCGCCTAACCTCTGTTTAATCTATATGTTGCAATGCAGACTTATTTAGTTTCTGTGTTTTAGTTTCAATGCTTAAGTATTTGTAAACATTCTAAAGATATGAATGCTAGTCATGCAAATCAAATTTCATTTTTCGTTTCTTTTTCTGAATCATACATTAATATCCATACTCAATGTACTTATTTATATTTGATTGCAGCATATAGAGCTGGTTTCTCCTGCACCTCCTGATGCAGAGGTTTCTACTTTCGATGTTGTCGGTCCTGTTTGTGAATCTGCAGATTTCTTGGGAAAAGAGAGAGAACTTGCAACTCCAACTAAGGTATTGAGTTTTATCTATAATAGGATGGTTGGAGCATCAATCATTTAAGATTGTATTATCAGGAGTTTTACTTTTGCAGGGGACTGGCCTGGTCGTGCATGATGCTGGTGCTTACTGCATGAGCATGGCTTCAACTTACAATCTCAAGATGCGCCCTCCTGAGTACTGGGTAATGACCCTTTAACCTTGATTAATATTTGTAAGTTTGTTCTATATTTTGAGATATTTATTCTCTAGTAGTTATCCTCGAGAATATGATCTTTTTCTTAGCAGCTAGTTGTGTTAAATTTGATAAATGAAAAGTCTCTGTACATCATAAGCACACTACCCACCGCCACACAACTGCATTAGCAAACATTTCTTCATTTACATGTAAGAAGATAAATGGGAATTTCCAACTAATCTTTTCAGGTTGAAGAAGATGGATCTGTGACTAAGATCAGGCATGGAGAAACTTTTGAAGACCACATGAAGTTCTTTGAGGGTCTTTAATTTGATTAAATCAAAAAAGCCTGTTTAAGGCTTGAAATCGGACCTGGTTTTGCATTTTTCATTTATGTTATGCATTTGAATTTTCATCTAGTTAGCTACTGAATTTGGTATGATGTCATTTTCTAAGCCTGTCTATGACGAAATCAATGACCCCTCCCCATTTCTGCGGCAGCCCCTGCTAGTATTTTGACTAGCTAAAAGGGGAGTATTATGTGAGAGTAACTTGAACTAAGTCTCTTCTGGTGAACCAAAAGAAACAAAAGGATCAGGATTTCGGAGAATAGTACTGGCTCGAAGATGGATGGCCTACGGCGTGCGGCTTGAGCTACTTGATTTACATGATTAAATCTAGGCCTCGTGGGATGCTGTAAACTAGGAACTCAACCCACCACCTTAAGTTATGTTTTTTAATATAAAAGATTGGGGGTTTCCCTGTTTGATAGTGTTGGTTGTATCGGATGCTTAACATTGTCAATGCGGTGAAAGCTACAATTCATGGTAGTGATGGCATACCAAACGCATCAAAGACCAAAATAGCTTGTCACTTGTGTCGAAATGATTCAATACACTTGAATGATCCACACTTATTGTACAGTTGCATGCTTTGACTATTAGTTGAAACACATTAATGTTTTAGTTGGTCTGTCAATTCACAAGTTATCTTCATCTTATGTAAACAAAGCAGAAAAAAAAAATCATTAGATGTGTGGCATAGCAATTTGATTTTGCATTGGATAGGGAAAGTGGGGTAGCATTTGCAAAACCCAGATTCTATTACTGTATGCAGAGATTAGAAAAGCATCCGAGTCTCATCATTTGATCACTGAAAAAGGAAAAGGCAATGATGCTTCGCAAAATCTTTGTTTAAATCTAATTAAGGAACATTGTTATGTTGGAGACTTAGGCTAAGTTTGGTACTTCAGTTAGCTTCAGTGCAGTGCGAAGGGAGTTAAAAGACAACATAGGGTGATGAAAGTAAAATTATTTTTTTAATTTTGATTTTAAATTTTTTATTAATTTTTAGTTTTTTAATCGTATTAAAATTAATTTTACCATCTATTCAATAGTGTAGACTATTCGAAACATTTTTATCTTCTCAGCTATTTCTTTTTTCTTTTAAATGTTATGAAAAAACACTTTTAAATAAAATACAACATTTAACTCCTGAAAAATCAGCCAATCAAAAAATTCAAAGAACTCAAAAATTGGTGATAGGTCACCCTGTTCGTCGCTGTCACTTGCTAATGTCGACAAACTCTAATAAATTATTTAGAAACTCTTTTCGACCTTTTTTATTTATTTTGAATTATTTGTGTCAAATAAATTCTTATTTTTTTAGCTACAAAGATATATCTAATTTTAAAAGATAGATCTAGAAAAATAGAAATATTTTTTGTTAAAAGTGTTGCAATAATTGAAAAAAAAGCTCAAGAGGAGTTGTTGGATAATTTTTTAAAATTTTTGTTCGATTTTTAGATTTTTATTTTTGAATTGATCAAGTTTGTAAGTATTTTTATCATAATATTATTATTTTTTTAAAATTCCTTAGGTTATGAAGAGAAAAAATATATAGGAAGAACTCATGTTTGAATTTGAAATTTAATTTAATTTAATTGGTTCATATTAATTTTTAAAATAAATTTTAATAAATTTTAAATTTCATTTATAATTATTTTTATTTTAAAATTATGATTGATTTTTTCAATTGAAATAATATACAGTTAGAAGATAAGTAAGTGTAATGACTAATTTTATTCATGGCAACTTATAAAAGTAATTGATTGGTTTATTAAGAATTTAGTTTTAAATTGTTATAAAAAAAAATCATAGGAAAGAACGGTAAAATGTACAAAGTATACGTGTAATCGAGTCGAGTCGAGTCGATACAGTGAGGTGCTCGAACTCGAGCTCAACTCGAAAATCAGTGCTCGATACTCGGCTCGAACTCGATCGAGCCTTATTTTTTAAGCTCGAGCTCGGCTCAAGATCGAATTCGAGCTACTCGAACTCGCCCGATTAGACTCGATTATATAATTTCGATATTTTGCTCGAACTCGATTAGACTCGATTAGGCTCGAATCATTATATAAATATTATTATATTATTAAAATATATAAAAATCTGAGGCTCGATTAGGCTCGCGAGCTATTCGAGTCGGGTATCTAAGTGCTCAAATTCGACTCGCTCGATAACTCGAGTAGCTCGAGTTCGAGCTCGACTAGACTAAAATCGAGTCAAATTTGAATTTTACTCGAATCGAACCCGAATAACTTGTAAGTACCATTACACCCCTAATACAAAGCATATTTATGCTTAATTTGGATCATTAATTGACAAAGAGCCCACTGCAATAAAAGCTTTTCATTAAACCTAAAATTTGTTGAGGTTTAAATTGCTTTTTTAATTAAAATATGTTATTTTTAATAATTATTTTTTTAATATCATCCAAACCTTAATTCAAATTAATCTTTAATCCAAAATAGTCTACACAATTGTATTAAAAAAATACGTACAAAAAATTTGCTTAAAAATGGAATTAAATATTTATTTTATGCAAAATACGATACCATTTTGTAGATGGTGACGTGGATGGCTGAGATTGTGTTGGAGTAATTAAGACGTTCAAGCAATGGCTTACCTAATCTAATCTTCATTAATACAAAAAAGCTAATGATTTTGACAGTATCTACCGATAGCTGCCAAGTGGATGATCAAGATTTAATGAAAAGTACCAATACAAAGATGCCAAGTGGCATATTGTAATTTGTTGGCTGTGGATTTTCCCGCCTTCCAATCGTAGCACACGGTTTTGGGTCGTAAATATTCTCTCTTTTTTCCTGCGCCTGTAGTCTTTAGGGGTTACCGTTTCGTACGGTTTTGGGTCAATCGAAATTCATGCCACAAACTCAAATGACATGTTTACCCTTAATTTGGCTCAATTTAATATTTTAATATCCAAAAAATTAGTTACATTCTTTTATTTATTTATTTATTATTATTATTATTATTATCAATTTTCAACTTTGACATCTTATTTTATATTTTTTATTGAAAAATATAAGAAATGACAATTTAACCGAGATAAAGAATCAATATTTTTATTTTTAACTAATAAAAAATATTTACAAACTTAAACCTTCTTTAGAGGATATGTATGCAAAAGATTAAAATATATTCATAATGAAAAAGTGATTTTTTTTAAAGATTCTTTTCAAAAAAAAGTTTTTGGTAATACTCTTAATACATGTCTTCACCATTTATTTTCTTATAACTTATTTAAATATATGTTAAAGCTTTTTTTTTAAAACAAAAAATCTCAATTTGAAATAAAAAAGATAAATGTTAAGATTCAGATTTTAAATTTATTAAATATTATTACTTAAAAAAACTATATGAATTGGTTAGTTTAAGTTGCAATTCATTATTTTGAATAAATTATATTTGTAAAAATTAGATGGCACAATTAGTAATTTAATAGATTACATACCCTCTTAATTGTATTAACGATCTTTTTATAATTTTTAAAATTTAACTAAAAAATACAATATTATCATTTTCACTTGATACAAACAAGTTTTATTAAATAAGAACGATAAAAGGAGATAAAGTTAACAAATTTGTTAATATGTAAATTTAATAATATTTTTTATTATATAATTTAATAGTTAAATTAACAAAATTTTCATCTTATTCTTTTTATGAAACAAATCATTTTTAATAATATATTCAGGAAAGAAAAAAAATGTAATTATTATATACTCTTAAGGGACAGGAAGGTTAATTTTGTCATTTTATCCATTTTCATATTTAAGTCATGAGATGAGAAAAAGAAAAAAGAAAATATTTATTATTAATCGAAATAGTAAAATATATTAATATAAAGGGCAAGCCTTGGCGGCACTCCGCGTCAAACTGTGCTTTTTGGATTGTGGCGTCTCCTTTTTTTTTTTTTTTTCAAACTCTCTTTCTTCCACCTTCTAGATACTGATTCTCCACTCAACTTTCATTTCTATTTCCCTAAATTAAAAAAAAGAACGAAGAAGGAGAAAAGGAAACCCTAATTTCTCTGTTTTTATTTTTTGTTAGTAGCAGAATTAGTAGCTGAAGCTTTTTTCCGGTCGCTGATAAAAAAATTTGTGTTTCCGTCTCAGATCGGTCGGTAACTTATTCGCGTTTCTTTTTTTTTTTTTTATCTTGAGGAGTATTTTTTTTTTAACTTGGTTTTAGCGAGCTGGTTTGGTTTGCCTGCTTCCGTGAATGTTTGGTAATTGGTAGGATTATTAATTTTAAAAGAGGGGGAACGTTTGGTGGAGGCGCGATTATCTTTGAGTTTTGTTCGTTTTATTTATTTATTTTTTACCTTAGAATTTATTCTGGAAAATCTCTTTTATTGTCCTAATTATTTGTTAGAAATGTGTTTGAATTTCTCCCTATTTTTCTTGAAAAAAATTAACTGTTCTCTGTTTTAAGGTTTTTTTTCTTGATCTAAAAAAAAAATTAAGCTCTCTGTCTCTCACATTCATCGATAGTTCGATTCCTCTTTGACCTTGAGTTTTTTTTATTGTTATAGGACCATATTAATTTGGAAAAAAAAAAAAGTTGGGGGAGGGAAATTGAATATTTGCGCTGATTTTAATCGCTCTTCTGACTGTTGGGTTGACTGATTAAAGAGTTGGTTTTCATTGGGCTTCGTTTTTTTTCTTCTTAATCATTTTTTATGGGTTAATTTTAGTAGTAAAAATGCTGCTAGATTCGAATGCATGCAAGCTTCTTTACTTGTATTGCCTTCAAGTTTAATGTGCTTTTTCTTTTTTGACTTTAGTCTTGTTTATGACATAGGTTCTATCGCACTTCCACAAAAGTTGGCTGTGCGGTGTACTTTGAAAGCCTTAGTTGTTGAGTTTCTGGTCGGCATTTAGTTTGATTATATCTGCTTACACCATGACGAGCATTCCTAATGGAAATGGCAATGTACAGCCTGATCCGCAGCGAACTTACCAAATTGTTGTGGCTGCCACTAAAGATTTGGGTATTGGTAAGGATGGGAAGTTACCTTGGAAATTGCCTTCTGATCTCAAATTCTTCAAAGATGTTACTCTGACTACATCAGATTCTGGGAAAAAGAACGCAGTCATAATGGGTAGAAAAACGTGGGAAAGTATTCCCCTTCTGAATAGGCCCCTTCCAGGTCGTCTTAATGTTGTTCTGACTCGTTCTGGAAGTTTTGATATTGCAACTGCTGAGAATGTTGTTATTTGTGGAAGCATGACATCCGCTTTGGAATTATTAGCTGCATCTCCTTATTGTCTTTCAATTGAGAAAGTCTTTGTCATAGGAGGCGGCCAGATATTTAGGTGCAGAACCAATTTTTAAATGCTTTGCAAGATCTCCTATTTCATTCTTTTTCTTCACCTTTTTTTATGTGCACTGCCTTTTGATGCAGGGAATCCCTTAATGCACCTGGATGTGATGCTATTCACATTACAGAAATTGAGTCAAGCATTGAATGTGACACTTTTTTGCCTGCCATTGATTACTCTGTATTCCAGCCATGGTACTCATCATTTCCTGTGGTGGAAAATAACATTCGATATTGCTTCACAACTTATGTTCGTGTGAGAAACTCTGCAGTTGAACAACTCAGCCAGGACTGCGATCAGGTCTTTGATAATAAACCAGATACAGGGAAGTTTGAGGTAACGAAGTTCACTTTCCTGCCCAGGATGATTTTTGAGAAACATGAAGAGTACTTGTACCTAAAAATGGTTCAAGACATCATCGCTGATGGTAATCTAAAGGATGACAGGACCGGAACTGGTACTTTATCAATGTTTGGTTGCCAGGTAATTTGTAGCTCTTAATTAAAGTCTTGTCTCTCTGGCTTGTGGAAATAGGTTTCCAGTGATCTTTTTGGTTTATGATTGCTGATTAATATATTTATATATGTTTTTCTGCCCCTTGTCCACAGATGCGGTTCAATTTGCGAAAAACTTTTCCACTTCTGACAACTAAGGCATGTACATTTTATTATTATTCAACAGTTACCTTGTAATGGAGCTCTGTATATTATTTTTTATATTAATTAAATGGAGAAATTGATTTGCATTATTGTCAAGTTGTCCGCAGAAAGTATTTTGGCGAGGTGTTGTTGAAGAGCTGCTCTGGTTCCTCAGTGGTTCAACTAATGCCAAGGTAATAATTTCTTGAACAACATGCTTCATTTACATTGGTAGAAATCTTTTATGTTCCTATGGAACGAAGATGGAGCTCTTCTTCTCTTTTTTTCTTGATATTTTATTAGATTCTCATAGAGTCCATTTTAACATATTCTATGGGCATTCAAACTTCTTTTGTATTCCAAATGAACTGATCAAATTTACAGGATGGCCTACTGTAGATTTTCTTTTGATACATCAGATCTGGAGATTAGAGTTTCATTCTAAAATATTTGCATTGCATCATTTACAGGTGCTTCAAGAAAAGGGCATTCATATATGGGATGGTAATGCATCCAGGGACTTTCTTGATAGGTATTATTTGACTCTTTTGCTATCAATTTCTTGTTATTTTTCCTGTTGTGACTAACTTACATTTGAATTGCAATCTCAGTATTGGGTTGACTAATAGGGAGGAGGGTGACTTGGGGCCAGTGTATGGGTTCCAGTGGAGACATTTTGGTGCTAGGTTGGTGGATTTTGACTTTTTCTATGCTTGGCTGGCAATTCACATTTCTGCAATGATGTTTTACTTAATTTGTCTTGTATCTGATATTTTCCAGCTATACTGACATGCATGCTGACTACACTGGACAAGGATTCGATCAGTTGTTGGATGTTATTGACAAGATTAAGAATAATCCAAATGATAGAAGGATTATACTCTCAGCATGGAATCCTTCTAATCTCAAACTGATGGCACTTCCACCTTGCCACATGTTTGCTCAGGTTAGTAATCAAGTAGTGACCTTATGTCTCACTCTTTATTTTGTACTTAAATTAATCCTTTATATGAATGTTTGCAGTTTTATGTAGCCAATGGAGAGTTATCATGTCAAATGTATCAGCGCTCTTGTGACATGGGCTTGGGCGTGCCATTTAACATTGCTTCTTATGCTCTTCTGACGTGCATGATTGCTCATGTTTGTGGTATGTTGCCGTTGAGGCAAATACTATGTTTATGCATGATTGAATTGCTGGCATGAATCACATTAGATGGATAGCTGTAAATTTTTTTTTTAGTGGCTGAAAGTGTGGCTTTGATACCAAAGTTGTTGGTGAATTACAATGAGCTGCTGTGTGTCAATGCACAGATGCAAGACTGACTATGTTGACAAGTAACGTATATGTAGGGTAGCTTTCTTGGATTGTGGACTTTGAAATATATAAAGCTAATGAGCCAAAAGTGAATAGAAAACAGCACTTGGTGCTAGAGCTTTGCTCCCAGCTTCTTGCTTCTCTCTAGATTAGATTAATGGTTTTCATTTCTCTTAGCCTGCAAGATTTTAAGAACCTGCTTTTATTTTGCACAGATCTTGTTCCAGGTGATTTCATCCACGTGCTTGGTGATACTCATGTTTATAGCACTCATGTCAGGCCCCTGCAGGAGCAGCTTCAGAAACTGCCAAAGCCTTTTCCAGTGAGTATTGTGAATTAATGTTAAAACCACGCAAAAGTATCCCCCCCCCCCCCCTCTCATTTCTTGTAGAACATTTTCTTACAATATTGAAATGCAGATTTTGAAGATCAATCCTGAGAAAAAGAATATAGATTCCTTTGTATCATCCGATTTCAAACTCATAGGCTATGACCCGCATGAGAAAATAGAGATGAAAATGGCTGTATAGAGCTCAATTTTAGGTACAGTAAACTCAGAGGCTCCAGCCCAATTTTAGGCAGCATCTGCTCAGTTTGAGGTAAATTTATTATCCTGCAATTGTTCATTTGGTGATTCGTTTTATCTAACTGGTGTCTGTTATGCCATAATTAAGTTTTTAATGCAAGTAAGTTAGGTTAAGTAGTTTATGATGAGATCTGGATGCTTGGAACTGTATGTGGTTGGTAGGCATCTTTTCTAAATTGTCATGCGGATGCTCTGCTTTTGCAATTTGTTGGTACATCTCTTTTGACTAACACCATTGCATTGGTAATGTACGCATATAATTTTTTTGCAGTGGCGATTTCTCATCAGAGGTGCAAAATCAAATGATTTACAAGTTGTTGGCAATAGAATGCTTTATCCCATCTAGCAAATTATTGAAGTTGTATACCATAGGAAAAAGGTCACTGCAATTGATAGAGATCACGCAAGCTAAAATTTGTTGAGCAAATAGTTTCATTCGATGGCCCTTCAGCATATGACTTGCACAACATGGAATTTTCTTTCCGGTTACATGGATTTAACTCTGCGGGACTGATTACTTGTTTTGGTAATGATATTTCAGGGCCAGTTACTGGAGGCATATGTTAATGTAGAGACTTACACCGAAAGCAAAATAAAAGTTTGCTAGATGGATACATTTCAAGGATGATATGTGGTCAAGTGAAAATCCATTAGTTCCACATTATTGTTGGTGGTTCTAAGGTGATTTAGGATACTGTATTTTCTTCTGTGAAGTTTATCACTATCATTATTTTGTCTTATGTATTGGTTTCTGAATTGCTCAACATATTCTTGAAAGAGACCGGTATCTGGAAGACCGAGTTCTTCAGTGAAAGTGGTTTATTTGGTGATCATTTGACTCTAGTGAGTTAGCTTAAGTTACTTTTATTAGGTACATTGTTTTTGTTTGGAGGATTGCCAGGATTGGAAAAATGAATTGTAGACAATGAAATGATATCAATGCTATCAATCAGAAATCTGCTTTTGAAAGCAAATTTTTGTGTGGGATTGGGATGAGATTTCATCATAATAAATCTTTGTTTTCTAGATAAAATTTTACCGATTCTATAGTAGCTTGTAGGGTTTATCTGAATAGATGATTATCAGAACAAAAGAATTTTGGTACTGAAAAAAAATCATATGAATTCCACAGAAATGGTTCTGGGAAGTTTTGTTCACAGTTTTCAGTAATGGAAGCATAACGACAAGAGCATTGCCCGTCGGGGTGGATCTAATTTAATAACTCTATTTTGTTTTAGAACGACGAAAACATTCTTAGACGCTGCTGCGGAACATTGTTTTTCATGTCTATTGTTGTAACTAACATAAATATTCATATACGCTAGGAAGAATTCATGCAAACGCCAGACCCACCATTTCCACAGAACTCTCAGAAAACTACAGCAAGTTACTGAATGATAATGTTTGTTGGTTGCAGTTGTCTTCCTATTTCTTGCTCTCGCCTTGTTTCTCTTCTAGCTTTTCCCCATCTTCTGCTGCTTGGAATGCTACCCCTGACTGCGATTCAGTCACCTCAGCTTCCTGACCTCCTAGCTTGGCCTGAAGAAACTCGATGAGACCCCGTAGCACAATTTCAGCCACCTCATCTTTCATCAGTTGCTCAGCAACGTCTGCAGGGGTCACCTTTGTTACCTCTAGCAATTCCTCGATATCTGCGAAAAGCGGGTGCTCTGTTATCTCAAGGTAATTGGAAGCCAGCATTTTGAACCCACAAGGAGTGCAGTAAGACATGTGGATGTGCACATCCATTCGACCAGGGCGCAGCAAAGCTGGGTCAAGCCGGTCCTTGTGATTGGTTGTGAACACTATAATCCTTTCATCCCCACAGCTTGACCATAACCCATCTATGAAGTTCAGGAACCCTGATAGAGTTAACTGTTGCTGAAAGAAGGCAAAGTCTGAATCTGTGAGTTGTGATGGATTCATCTCGTGTTTCTCAATACAAAAATGCACAGCAAAAGGCGTTGGTAATATCTCAGTATCCAAACACCCATTCATAATTTACTTAAGAACTGTCAAAATCGAAGGCTGTATTCCTTACAAGAGGCAAGAAAAATTTCCCCTTTAAGTATATGTTTTACCAGTAATTCTTGCTTTAACTTGAATCAAAATTAATGCAAAAGCTTCCATGCTATGACGATGAACTCAGATTTGCTATAATCAACATCATACTGAAAGCATGCACAAAATACAAAGACTAAGAACATCCTAGCATAAAATTTAGTGTTTTTTTTGGTGACAATGCAACATTAGTTTTCTAAAATATTTACCTGAGGTAATTGATTATGTCGATGAGAACCTTGTGGCGGCGCAGCCCTGGCTTGAGCAAGCCGATCCTGAAACTCTAAAGAACAATCAATATCCTCCACAACCAGTATTGATTTATTCTCAGTTGAAATCAGCACATTCCTGAGCTCTGAATTCCCTTTAATATCAGTCAACTCCAAGTCATAAATATCAAAATTAAGATAGTTTGCCATGGCAGCAATCAAGCTTGATTTCCCTGTGCCAGGAGGCCCAAACAACAAGTAACCCCTTTTCCAAGCCTTACCCACTCTTTTATAATACTCCTTTCTGTTCACAAATCTCTCTAAATCTTCCATTATTTTCGTCTTCAGCTCTAAATCCATTCCCAAGGTTTCAAACGTAGCTGGATGATCAAGATTCACTGACTGCCACGTATCCGCTCCTCTTCCATGCATCATCCTATCATATTTCAAGGTAAATAGCTTCAAGGTCTTCTTTTTCTCCGTCAATTCTTTTGCTTTGTCCAATATATGCTGCATATAAATGTTCAAGATCATTTCTTTATGTTTCTTGTGGAAACTTAGTTCGAAGAATCGAATCTCGGATGTAAGCACTTGTCTGTAAGGATCAGGCCCAGGTACATGCTTGGAACGAGCTGCGTCTTTTGAAACAAACTTCCACTTTACTTGAATCCCATTAAAGTTATCAATTATTTCTTCATTCTTTTCGAGCGACAATGAAATCTTGCCTTCTTTTTTTGGCATGGTTACTCTAATTCTCTTTGTGTCAGGCGGAATTGTGGGCTCTAAATAGAGTTCTGCAGCCTTGTAAAGAAAGTTATGGTTGAGACCATCATATTCTTCAACTACTAACGTCACCTCTGAAGAGAAAGAGAGAAAGAGATCCTTCATTTTCAAGAAAACGTAATCTCGGAGCTCTCGAGGAACGAATTCTCTGGAAATTGTGCGAACCAACATTCCAGTGGCGGCAATTGATGCAGCAGCTGAGATGATGAACTTGGCCGAGGGAACTTGGTTAGCGGCATTAAAGAAACTGGTTGTTTTTGGGTTTTTTAGCACTTTAGGATGCATTTTGTTGTTTTTTACAGGAGAAGAGGAAGAAAAAGAAGAAAGGGTTTTCTGAATTATAAGGGTTAAAAGAAAGAAACTTTGGGTTTTGTATTTGAATCTATGATCAAGAAATGATGAGTCGAATGGAAGCGGAAAAGTAAGACAGAAAACTTAGGTTTCAACAGTTCCACCCCGAAAAATTCTGCGACCAATCGACGACAAAACCATCGACTTTTATTGACTTATAAAAAGACCAAACTGAGTCGTCAAAAAGGAAAAAAAAAATCAATTCATTCCAGAAACAGTGATTGACACTCATACTCACAGTCCAATCTTTTCTCAGAAATTCAAGTGAAGAAATTAATTAGCGCGTGGCAAATGACAGTACCTTTTACTTTTCACTGCACGTTCAGAAATTTCTCATCACCTTCCTTACCAGTATGGCAAGTAATATTTTATTTAATGGTGTGGAAAATGAAAATCCTTTTCAGCTTACTCTAGCTGTTTAAATAATTTTTTTAATAATCCATGATAATGATGATTTTGTCTTGTTTTTGGATGTTATTAATCAAAGACGAACATCACATCTTGATTTTGTTTTGTTCCAAAATTGTATGGTGAATGAGGTGGTTGATGACGAGGGATTGGAATTGTAATAAATTAAATTTTTTATCGGATAGAGGTAATTTATCCTAGTTCAGTCACGCGTTAAGATTTCAGAATATAAAAGGTTCAAAATAATAAAATTTTGGAGCCCATATAAATATAAATCCTGAATTAATTAAAAGGATCACTCAGAAATATCTATAAATACCTCAAGTATAGTCAGTAAAATCCTGATCTTTTTTTGGCTTACTAAAACTCTGCAAAAACAGTGATTGATACTATACTCACACTCTTAAGTATCGGAATGCGTGTGCAGGGACAGATCCTTGCGCCTCTCTGACTTTTACTATTTTTACAGAACATTCAAGACACGTGAAGAAAATCACTGAAGTATCATTTCATTGTTGTTTGGAGCAACAACACTATCAAAAGAAACATTGGAACAATTTTGTTGGTCTATTTGATGCTTCAAAAAGTAAATTTGTTTTGTTGATAAAAAATCATCTATAATTTGTTTTGTTGGTCTAATTTTTTTATTAAAGAGAGAATTAAAAATAATTTTTTTTGTTACAAAATTAAAAATAAAATTTTAAACTTAAATTTTCTTAATTTTTTTTAAAAAAATAATAACAGATAAATCAAACTTTAATTATTCGTATTTTGATAATTTTCAACATAAAGACTGAAGATAAATGTTGATACTGTCTCTTGTCTTCCTCGAAGAGACCTAACCATCGTGGTATTTGTAGAGATAATTGGGAAATTGATCTTTGACTTAAAAAAAACTTGGAAAAGGTTCTATCTTAAAGGCAGGAATTTATGTCATTTATAAATATTTAATGTTGACTTGAAATTATCGTTTTAGGTGTATTTTTTTTAATATGATGTTTTTTTAGAGGTATAAAAGAAAGAAAGAATTAAATATTGGACCTAATTTATATTTAATGAGAGATAATAACCATTAACTTAAATCTTGATTGTCATTATACTTTTGTAATTTTGCATAAGAAAGATTCTACCTTTCAAGTCTTAACAAATTGTAAATTAGTATTAAGTAAGAATTAATAATATAAATGGTTAGTTGAAAGAAGTAGAAGTACATTTTTTTCTCTAAATATTTGGATAAAGTTTGAAAAGATTAATAATGTTTTTTCTTTTTAATTTATAAAGAGGTAAAAAATTTTTTAAAAAAAAATCAAATTTTAAACCTATTCTTTTTTAGAAAGAGTTTTAGATTTATTAGCACAGTAGGGATTTTATGGTAGTTTTCAAGACTTCAAACTTTTTATTCAGCTATTGACTTAGTTAATTTTACTCAAGAAGATCTAATTAACAAGCCTTGAACTTATATTGATTGCATTGTATTAACCACTCTTTTAGCATAAAAAATTCTAATTTTTTAAGTAACAAATAATTTATAGGAAAATGTTAATATCTAATGACACTACTTAAGATAATATTTAAGAAAAATATGTAATTAATACATTTTTTTTCAAAAACTTAAAGAAAAAAATGCATTACTGATAATTTTTCTATATATTAATTTAACTACCTTAAATTACATCTAACGTTGCTAGATATGACATGGTGATACGACACATAAAAAACACAAAGATAACACATGCTAAAAATTGATAAAAATTGTATATAAATATGATTATAATTATATTACAATCATATTTTAGTGTATTGATATATATAATTATAATTATATTTCCACATTTAAGTGTTTGCTCATTAAATTAAATGTGTTTGCTACTAAAAACAATATTTCTTCTGATTTAAGTGTTTTTTTCGACAAAAGCAACTTATTTTTTCTGAAAGCTTGGATTAAAATCAAGTGGTCTTTTTTAGATACTAATGTCAAATGTAATCAATAATTTGACGTACATTTGTCCAAATCTAAGATTTAAAGCAAACCTATATATATATATATATAACTCTAAAGTTATATTTACAACAATATTTCTAGGATAAATTCTATTTACATTTCTAAAATTGGACCCTAATATAATTTTAGTCTATTAATATAAAAAAATAGTATATATATATATATATATATATATATATATATATATATATATATATAACTCTAAAGTTATATTTACAACAATATTTCTAGGATAAATTCTATTTACATTTCTAAAATTGGACCCTAATATAATTTTAGTCTATTAATATAAAAAAATAGACATTTTGCCTCAAATTTTTCTACATTACAGGATAAATTAGTTCCTCCGTTAGTCAACCGTCAAGTCAACGGTTAAAAACAGAATTTTGAAATCATTTTACCCCTTAAATCATTTAGAGTGTTTTAAATGCTTAAATCAATCAATAATGATAAAAAAGCTACTAGACTTTGAAAGATTAGGTTTAATTTTTTTAATTTATTCTTTATTTATTTATTTACTTATTATTTATTGTTTATTAGGTATTGTATTAACTAATGTATAAAAAAGAATAACAATGTGCTACTTAGTAGAATGCTTAATCAATGAAAATAATAAACAAAAAGTACTAAATTAAAACAACAACAAAAATAAATAAATAAAAAAATAAGCATTTTAAAACTTAGTAACTCTTAGCATTTCTTTTTTCATTATTTCTTGATTTAAGTATTTAAAACACTCCAAATGATTTAAGAAGAAAAATGATATTAAAGTTAAGCTTTTAAGGATTGACTTAATGGTTAACTAATGAAAGACTAATTTATCTTACAAAATAGAAAAATTTAAGTCGAAGTATATATTTCTATTACTAATAGACGAATTATTTTTTTCAAAACTATGTTATTTATCTAAATTATAATTATATGTATCACTACATATTTAAATAACTAAAATTAATCGTGCATCACAAAAACTGTTTACTAATAAAAATTTAAAATAGATTGACACTATACTACATTTATTTATATAAATATTGTATTATTAGCTTAACTTCCTTATACCAAGCAACCAGAATCTTTTTCGAAGTCTTGCTTACCCTCTTATAGTACTCTTTATTTTCCTTTTTTGTTTCAAATCCTTCGATATAGCCGGACGGATGATCAAGATTCACTAATTGCCACATAACCTTTCGCATTCTATCATATTTCAATTCCATTGCTTTGGCTAATATATTTTGTATATAAATGTTTAAGATTATTTGGATGTAAACATGAGTATGCTGGAATGAGATCAAAGAATATACTTTATCACCTTTGGAAACATACTTCCACTTCACTTGAATCCCATTCAAGTTATCAAGAATTTCTTCATATTTGTTATGTGACAATAAAATGCTGCTTTTTTTTTTTTTTTTGCATGGTATATTTGTGTATGGCGGAATTGTGGATTCCGGCGTAATTATACTTGTAAAGGAGTTATTGTTAAGACTATCATAATGATTAAGGTGGCTGGCTCCGAAGATAAAAGATGTAAAAAAAAAAAAAAAAATTATATTAAATTTTCATTAATTGAAAATTTATTTTTAATAATAATCGGATTATAAATTTAGTTTAATTTTGAAAAACTTGATTCCTTCATTTTTATCTCATTTGAATCATATAATAATATGATTGGGCCTGTAAGATATTGATATTATTAGATTGGGCTTGAAATGTATCATTAGTATAAAGCGTATTGTTGAGCCATAATGGGTTGACTCAGGTAGAAGTTAAAATATGGAAAGAGGTAAGAGATACGTTTCATTCTTGATTTTTTATTATTTATTTATTGTTATTTTACTTTATATGTGAATTTTATAAAAAAGGCTGAGACATAGAGATTCTTGATTTTTAAAAAAATTAATTCGGAGCTTTAGAGGAACGAATAGGGGTGTAAACGATACAGTGGTGCTCGCAAGCTACTCGGGTTTGACTCGAGCAAAACTCGAATTCGGCTCGATTTTAGTCGAGTCGAGCTCGAGCTCGAGCTACTCGAGCTATCGAGCGAGCCGAATTCGAGCATTTAAATACCCTACTCGAGTAGCTCGCGAGCCTAATCGAGCATCGAGTTTTTATATATTTTAATAATATAATAATATTTATATAATGATTCGAGCCTAATCGAGCCTAATCGAGCTTAATCGAGCCTAATCGAGCCTAATCGAGTTCGAACAAAATATTGAACTTATATAATCGAGCCTAATCGAGGCTAATCGGACCTAATCGAGTAGCTCGAATTCGATCTCGAGCCGAGCTCGAGCTTAAAAAATAAGACTCGATCGAGCTCGAGCCGAGTATCGAGCACCGAGTTTCGAGTCGAGCTCGAGTTCAAGCACCTCACTGTATCGACTCGACTCGACTCGATTACACCTCTAAGAACGAATACTGTGGCGAATGCAAACCAACAAGCTAATGGCAGTAATTGATGCAACCACTGAGAATATGACCGGACTAATAGTATTGAAATGCATTTTGTTTTGTTTTTTTTTTTAATTTTTATTACAAAATAGTAGAAGAAAAAGGGGGTTGTTGAATTTTAAGAGTAAAAAGAAAGAATTTCGATATTTGATAAGTTTGAATGTATGATGAAGAAATGGTTTAGTTTAGGCATTTGTTTCTCACACTTCTAATGCCGAAATTTGTGTCACCAATAAACAGATAAAACCGTTGCTTTGCTGACCAAATAAAAAGACCAGTCAGTAACCAAGCGAGGAAAAAAAAAAAAACCAATGCATTAGTCAATCGAGAAACAGAGATTGATAGTGCAGGACCACCTTCTATACCGGCATGTAGACCGTTTGGATAAGTAGCAGAGCCAGAAAAATTCTTTAGTGGGCTTCCTTTAAATATATTAAATTATTAAAAGATAATAATCATAAAAATAGTAATAATAAAAAATAAATTTATTGCATTTAATCACAATTGTTATAAAATTTCAATTTTATATTTTAAAATTTTTATCACTGTTTTGAAATACATATTTATCAAAATTCACAGTTAAATTTTATTCAATCATTAATCTATGATTCGTTTACGAAAACCAACGTTTAAAATATTTTTTAATTGTTGAAAATGCATACAATTAATAAAGTCAATATTAATATTAATAACAAATAAATTAATGAATACACTTTCTTCTTTTTATTCTCAAACATTTTTATAATAACATGAATTATTTTCAATCTTAAAATCTCATTACTAGAGCATATAAAATTAAATTTCATTTACTAAACATTTCACTAGAAAAATTTGAATAAAATTTTGTATGATATAAAAATTTATTTATATAAATTTAATTTTTTTAATGTGGGCTAGTGGGAGCTTGAGCCCCAGGCCCCAAGGGGCTCTGTCCTTGGTTTGGATGTTTCGGTCTAGCAAGGTTGGCTGATGTGCTTACAAACATAAAAAAGTGATGGAAAGGTAAATTACTCTTTAATTCATTTTTGATTTAATTTTTGATTTTATTAAATATATATTTAATAATTATTTTTTATTTTAATTTTATCGAAATTTATCGCAATATTTATTCAAATTAACTTATACTAAGTAGTATTTTTTTTTAATTAATGAAAATCCTTATCAGCTTCCATCTAGTTTAGACTAAATTTTTAATTAATCATGATAAAGTTGATTTTGTCTTGTTTTTCGATATTGTTAATCAAAGGCCAAGATCATATCATTTATATGTTGGTTTCATTTGGAGCTTCGAAAAACTAATGTTTTTGTTATTTTTTTCGCCTTCGAATATTGTCGATTTATTTTGCTTGATTTTCAAGAATTTTTTTATATGATAATCATTACATGATATAATTATACAACGCGGAAACGATACGAATAGAAAATATAAAAGTGACATAAGTTAAAATGAGGTAAAAATTGTATATGAATATGGTAAACGTAAAAAATAAAGTTTTCTATATTTCATGTCGACATGAAATTTTTATATTTTATACAATACAAACATAATTTTATATGACGCCGATGTAATCTCCTTCGTCGTCTTCTCCACGTGTACTAAAGATTCTGCAAAAATAGTTAAGGTCAGAGAGGCGCAGGGATTTGTCTTCGCTCGCGCACTCCGATGTTTAAGTCAGAAAAAATGTTTAAGCAGAGTTTTAGTTAACAAAATAGAGCTTATGATTTTTTACTCATACCTGAAGGTATTTATAGATGTTTCTGGTGTGACTTTTAATTATCTCATGGCTTATGAATATTTGGGCCCAAGGCTTTACCATTTTGGACCATTCGAGTTCTGAGACCCAGGTGCGTAACTGGCCAGACGACAGAATTCTGAGAAATTTTGTCGCAAGACTTAGAAGTCTGCCGCTGTGTGGCGAAGTACCTTCAGGCGACAGAGGTCTGAGTGCCTCTGTCGCAGGCTATATCGATCTACCGCTGTCGTGACCCGAATTCCTTACATTTATATCAATAATTTCCACATATCACGACTACACATACAGACAGTTGGGCTATGAATCGATGTCAGTCGATCACTCCCATATTCTTTAATTCATTCACTTCTGATGCATCCATAATAAGAAATTGTACTTATAATAATTTACAGTACTTTTACGTTCGTTTACATTGGTTTACATCCCAGTATTAATATAAATACATCACTGTGCTCTGTCATATTTAGATACAAAAGATTTCAAAAGTGTGTATACCTTTCGCAATGTGATAACAGCTGCTAGCGGAAAGAAAAATACAGAAATCTACCACAGAGCTCTCAGAAGCACTATGGCTAATCTGTGGAGAGATGAAAAGAAAGGGGTGAGCTAACGCGCTCAGTAAGGAATAAATGAAAGCAGGTAGATAACCGTACTATCTACGATGCTTATAATGCATGGTTTATGCTGAAAATTCGTAGCATTCACAAAACCATTATTTTTAAAACACATAGCAATTTACTGTCCAAAAATCAAATGTCAAAACTCGTTCAGAGTAAAATATGTCTGTATTTAGTATTGAAACTCGCATTTAAAACATGTTCTCATTTCAAATGCTTTTCATCACAGAAATCAAATTACAATTAGTTTCGTTATAGAAACCAATAAAATCGGATGAGACTAGGCAGGGATCCACAGAAATCCATAAGACATTTGGCAAAGTCCCGAGACCCCGAGCTATCACTAGCTAGGTGTGCAAAGGTATCTCAGAGTCCGAGGAGGGGATTAGTCTATCCATCGGCTCCTATCTAAGGACTATCACAAAACAGAGCAATGACAAAGCATGCCCGAGTCCAAAGACGCAATCCTCACAACCCATAGTTGCACGGTACAGTGTACTCCATGTTGTCTACACGGTACGACGTACTCCGTGAACCAGAGTAATATTACCACATAGTTGTAGGTGCCTGAGTCAACAGCTCACCACCCCAACCAAATAAATTATCAACCATAGCCTGTCGTCTCAGATCTAGTGCGAGCAAGTCAGTGTGACACACAGTCAACACGAGGGCTCCAACACTATCTCAATCACAAATCACAAAAATCAAGTGCGAGCGGATCTGGATAAATCAACAGACCTCATAGCTCCAACATGATTTCACACACACAAATAGACAGCTGGCTCTATTTTCCACAACAGTGGTACTCAAAACCGAGTGTGATACGCAAAACAGTGCAAACACACATTTCATAAAAACATGCAATTTAATGCATATTGTCAAATCGTGAGCCAGTCTATCATTTTGGTTTCACAAAACCTCTTTTCCACATGTAAAACATCATGCTCATGCACTTTATGCATTTCCAAATTTTTCCCCGGGTCTAGGGGTATTTTCGTAATTTTTTCATATTTGGGTATTATCCCGAAATTTCATATTCATACTCTATAAGGAATTTAAGTGTATGTAAACGACGATGAAAATACATACAGCTATCTCTAAGAGCTCACAAAGATCCCTTACCTCGGATCACGTAGTGTGACCTCTCTTCCTCCGTGCTGTCCAAATCTCGCAGTCCAGTCAACTCTCAATATGACTCTGGAGCTGCATTTAACCACTCACTGAATTAATTACACGTTTCCTACTGTATTACACATTTAATACAGTTTATTTCACTTAAAATGGGCCCGTTTACTCTTAATGGGCCTTACCACTTTAATTGGGCCTTAATCCTATTAAGACCGTTTTCTCGTATTAATTCCCTTCATTAGGGTCTATCGACTCATTGGGCCTATCAATACCCATTGGGCTTTATTCCAAACTCTTTGGATAGCCCGTATATCATTTACGACAATTTATTCGAAATTTCGGATATAATTCACTAAATCCGAAATTTAATCCGAATTGCGTAAAATAAATCTTAAATACGCGTTAATCACTTAAATTGTCGTAAATGAGCTTTACTTACTCGAGATTATGCGATGGTAAGCGAATCGGAGTCCGATCGGGCTTCCGTTCGGAATTAATCGTCGAACTGCACAATTTTGTATATTTAACTCCGGGTCAATTTTCGATTAAATACAATTTAAATAAATTTATCGGAAATCAAATCGGTCACTTTTGACCTCGTATCGACTTACCCGAAGTCCGGTGAATTCTCGAAAATTTTTTTTTTCTCTCCTCTTTCTCTCTCCTACTGAACCGGTTCGGACCGGTTCAACCCTTTTCACACTGAACCGGTCCGAACCGGTTCAGGGTCGATCTCTCCGTTGCCGGCGTTTTCGGTCGGTTTCGGGGCTGATTTCGCCGCCGTTCGGCTGGGCTCGGGCTGGGGATCTCTCGGCTGGGCTTGATCGGAGCCAAGCACCGCCGGTGGCCGCCGAAATCCTTCTTTCCTTCCGCGGCTTCAACCTCGCCGATCTCCTCTTTCCGGCGCCGGTGGAGCGCGTTACCAGTGGCTGGGAGGTCGCGCGGTGCCCCTCTACCTTTTCCGGCCGTTCGCTGGCCGTGGGATCGCCGGTGCTCGCTGGTCCGGTGGTCTCTTCCTCTCCTCGGTTTGCTTCCGCTTCTCTCACTTTCTCTCTCCCCGATTGTTGCTTCTGATTCTTTTTTTTTTTTGTTCTGTTTTTTTTAGTATATTTTTATTATTATTTTATTATTATTTTAATAATAAAATAATAATAAAATACCAAAATATCCCAAAAATATCCCAAAATTCTTATTAAATTCATTTAGTCCGTAAATGAATTTATCAGTTCGATTTTACCTTTTCGGTATATTTTTTCACTATTTTTGGGCTCGTTTTTCGAGACAAAAATTCCAAAAATTAAATAAATTCATATCTTGATCAGTTGGACTCGAAATTCAATATTTGCCCCGTTATTGATCAAGATTTCTCGATTTCATATTTTTAATGAAATTGTCTCATCGGATTTATACCGAATTTCGATCAATTGACCGTTTTATCCCTGTACTTGTTCGGGAATCATTTTGACCCTTATCTCGCTGTTATATATCTCACATGCATTTTTAATTTCTCAATTAATCGATTGCATGTAGTAAATACTCATCTTATGATTCAACTATGAAAATATAATGTTCATACACATAGGAATCATAAGGTACAAGCTACATACGTAAAATCGAAAAATTCGGGTCTGACAATCCTCCCCAACTAAAAGAATTTGGTCCTCCAAATTAGAACCAAATCAATCCTCAAACAACTGGGGGTACTTCTCTCGCATCAAACTCTCTAACTCCCAAGTAGCTTCCTCAGAAGTGTGATGCTGCCATAAGACTTTCACTAACCCGATAGTCTTCGATCTCAAAACCTTCTCCTTCTTATCCAGTATCCGAATCGGCCTTTCAACGTATGACATGTCTTCACTGAGCTCCAACGGCTCATAACTAATCACATGCGCCGGATCCGGGTGATACTTCCGAAGCATCGAAATGTCAACGACGTTATGCACACTGGCTAACTCCGGTGACAATGCCAACCTATAAGCTTTATCTCCCACTCGATCCAAGATCTCAAATGGTCCAATGTAGCGAGGACTTAGCTTACCCTTCTTCCCGAATCTCATAATCCCCTTAGAAGGAGATACTTTCAAGAATACTGACTCACCGACCGTAAACTCCAAAGGTCTGCGTCTCGTGTCAGCATAGCTCTTCTGCCTACTCTGAGCTGTCCTCAATCGGTCACAAATCAACCGGACATCCTCAGAGGCTTGCTGCACCAAATCGGGAGTAAACATCTTTCGATCACCCACTTCTTTCCATCCAATCGGAGATCGACACCTACGACCATATAGCGCTTCATACGGTGCCATCCCAATACTCGAGTGATAACTATTGTTATAGGCGAACTCAGCTAATGGCAAATGGTCATCCCAGGAGCCTCTATAATCCATCACACAAGCTCTCAACATATCCTCCAAAGTCTGGATGGTTCTCTCTGACTGACCATCGGACTGAGGGTGGAAAGCTGTACTGAAGCTCAATCGGGTTCCCATGGCTTCCTGAAAGTGTTCCCAAAAGTGGGAAGTGAAACGGGAATCCCTGTCAGACACAATACTCACTGGAACGCCATGTAGCCTCACAATCTCCCGTACATATAAATTCGCCAACGCACTCAGAGTATCTGTAGCTCTCATAGCTAAGAAGTGAGCTGACTTCGTCAATCTATCCACAATCACCCAAATGGCATCATGGTTCCGTTGGGTCCTCGGTAAACCCATGATAAAATCCATAGTGATGTGCTCCCATTTCCATGTCGGTATAGGTAGAGGCTGCAATAACCCTGCAGGCTTCTGATGCTCTACCTTAACCTGCTGACATACCAAACACTTGGCCACAAACTCCGCCACATCTCTCTTCATCCCTGACCACCAATACACTTTCCGAAGATTCTGATACATCTTATTGCTCCCCGGATGCAACGTATAACGTGATGAATGAGCTTCGGACAAAATGAGTTTTCTCAACTCAGGATCATCGGGAACGCACACTCTGCCTCTGAATCTCAGTAATCCATCAGTGCTCAACTCAAAATCGACACAAGTACCCTTCTGAATCTGACTAACCATATCAACACAGAAGCGATCAATACGCTGAGCTTGTCTGATCCGGTCAATCAAATCCGGTTCTAATCTCAGACTAGCTATCACACAATATGTGTCAGTATCAGAAGGTGTCACATCTAAACTGAGACTCGTAAATTGCTCTAGCAGCTCATGTTCCCTGATCATCATGTATGATATCATCCCAAGGCTCTTTCGGCTCAAAGCATCGGCAACTACATTCGCCTTACCCGGATGATACATGATCTCACAATCATAGTCCTTCAGAAGCTCTAACCATCTACGTTGCCTCATATTTAATTCCTTTTGTGAAAACAAATATTTCAGGCTTTTGTGATCAGTAAATACCTGAAACTTCTCACCATATAAATAGTGGCGCCATATTTTCAGTGCAAACCCTACTGCTGCCAACTCTAAATCATGAGTCGGATAGTTCTTCTCATGGTCCTTAAGTTGTCGGGATCCATAAGCAACTACTTTCCCATCCTGCATCAATACACAGTCCAGTCCCTGTCCCGATGCATCCGTATATACAGAGAAACCTCCTGAGCTGGTCGGAATGGTGAGAATCGGTGCGGTGGTCAGTCGCTGCTTCAACTCTCTAAAGCTTTTCTCACACTTATCATCCCACTCAAATGCAACATTCTTCCGAGTGAGACGAGTTAAAGGAGCAGCTAATTTCGAGAAGCCCTCTACAAATCGTCGGTAATACCCAGCTAAGCCCAGAAAACTTCTGATATCAGTGACTGTCTTGGGTCGTTCCCACTGAACTATTGCCTCTATCTTGGACGGATCAACTGACACTCCGTCCTTCGATACCACATGACCCAGAAATGATATTTGTTCTAACCAGAAGTCGCACTTACTGAGCTTGGCATATAACTGCTTCTCTCGGAGGGTCTGCAGAACAATACTCAAGTGCTGCTCATGTTCCTCCCTGGACTTCGAATACACCAATATATCATCGATGAAGACGATCACAAATCGGTCCAGGTATGGCTTGAACACATCGTTCATCAAAGCCATAAAAGCTGCAGGAGCATTCGTTAACCCGAAAGGCATAACCAAGAACTCATAGTGACCATAACGGGTACGAAAGGCTGTCTTGGGTACATCTTTACTCCGGATCTTCAACTGATGGTACCCAGACCTCAGATCGATCTTGGAAAAGATCTGTGCTCCTTTAAGCTGATCCAACAGATCATCAATACGTGGAAGGGGGTACTTGTTCTTAATGGTAGCCTTATTCAACAACCGGTAATCTATGCACAGTCGGAGGCTTCCATCCTTCTTCTTAACAAACAAGACCGGAGCTCCCCAAGGTGAGACGCTCGGTCTAACGAACCCCTTATCCAACAGATCCTGTAACTGCTTCTTCAGTTCCAACAACTCAACTGGGGCCATCCTGTACGGTGGTCTGGATATAGGCTCAGTACCAGGTACCAAATCAATACAGAACTCCATCTCTCTGTCTGGTGGTAACCCTGGCAAGTCATCCGGAAAGACATCCGAAAACTCTCTAATCACAGGAATGTCAATCAATTCCGGTTGTGCCTTATCTAGGTCAACCACGTACGCAATAAAACCTTCAAAATAATATTATGCAATCAATTTAATATTGCATAAGTATTTCTTTTATATTTATTCGTAAAAATTATACAACATGTTTCTCCGGTAGAGAAAACATTATCGTCTTAGAATGACAATCTAAGATAGCATGATTTGCAGCCAACCAATCCATTCCTAATATTACATCAAAATCAAACATACTTAACAGGATAAGATCGGCTATCATACTCTTATCTCCTACCCTTAACTTACATTGCTTACACACATACTCAGTCATTTGACTGTTTCCTATTGGTATGCTAATTATCAACCTTTTACCTAAAGGTGTAGGTTTCACAAACTCTGATAATTTAAATGCACACGATGGTGATATAAATGAATGCGTTGCACCAGGATCAAATAGAGCAACTGCTTCAAGGTTAAAAATTAGAATTGTACCTTTCACCACATCCGGTGAAGCATCTGCAGCGCCCTGGTCAAGTGCATACACTCTGCCTTGGCCGACAACTTGTTTCCCCTTCTCTTCAGCCGTGGCTCTCCTTCTCGGAGCAGGAATAACAGGTGGAACTTTCTCTGGTTCCTTACCCCTCTGAGAAGACGCTTCAACTGGTTCCGGGCAATCTCTTATCATATGTCCGGTCTTACCACACCTAAAGCATGCTCCTGATATCCTATAACAAGGTCGGTTCCCGTGGAACACTCCACAAAGTCTACATAAATTAGGATTTGGTCGGGGACCTCCAATCACAATACCCCGAGCCGAAGCTACTGTCGGATATACAGGGGGTCTAACTGCCCTACTCCGCGACTCATCGATCTTTTGTCGCCCACTAAAAGGCTTCTTCCCCTCTCTATTACCTCTGTCATCCCCAAATCTCTTCCGGTCTCTATCTTTGCCCTTACCACCTTTCCCATACTCTAACACATGGAGCTCGTAATCCTGCTCACATAGCTGAGCTCGTCTAACTGCTTCCACATATGTCGAAATATCCAACGGGGCCAGTCGAGCTCTAAATGATGGTCTCAGGCCTTTCATAAACTTACGAACTTTCTTCCGTTCACTGCCCATGGTATCAGAATCATATCTGCCCAGAGATGTAAACCGAGATTCATACTCGTCCACTGACTTACCTCCATGGGTCAAACCTGAAAACTCATTCTGTAACTTTCGTTGAGCAGTATCTGGAATGTATTGCCCCCTAAAGGCGTCTAAGAACATCTCCCAAGTAATAACCTGATGTCCAGCTGATAGAATAGGCATAGTGGACTTCCACCAGTGTTTCGCCTCACCCTCTAGCATAAAAGTCGCAAAAGCCACTCTCTCAGTAGTAGAACATCGGGAGAATCTATAAAGTTTCTCCATTCTATTAATCCAGTCCTCTGCCACAACCGGATTCTTCACCCCACTAAATAACGGAGGTTGTAGCTTCTGAAACTGTGTCAATCTATCTAAATCACAACCATACTCCAGATCATCATCATAACCCTGAAGAGGGACTACTGGAGGAGGTGCAGGCTGAACAGGAGGAGCATGTGGTGGTTCGACTCTCCGTGGTGCGGGTGCAGGCTGTGCAGGCGCATGGGTCTCAGGTGCAGCTGCTGCAGCAGTCGGTGCAGTCTGTCCTGCTGTACCCTGGGCACTGCCAAAACTAGCTATAAACTGCCCCAATAGTGTCACCACTGTATCAAAGCGTCGCTCTAATCTCGAGTCGCGAGCGCCAGAACTCTCAGATGGTTCTCGAGAAGTATGTCTAGATGAGGATCTACTCCGTCTCTCGGGTCTATCTCCGTGCCCTAGAGATCGAGAACTCTCTCCTCTACTACGATGTTTGTCAGACATCCTATATATTTCCTGTATATATAACACACATTCAGTGAAATCACAACCTGATATACACAATTGTATCTAAACAAAGCACAGTGATAATGGGATGTAAACTTTCTTAGTTACTAACAACGATTCATATCAGACCAACTCGGCTCTGATACCACCTCTGTCGTGACCCGAATTCCTTACATTTATATCAATAATTTCCACATATCACGACTACACATACAGACAGTTGGGCTATGAATCGATGTCAGTCGATCACTCCCATATTCTTTAATTCATTCACTTCTCATGCATCCATAATAAGAAATTGTACTTATAATAATTTACAGTACTTTTACGTTCGTTTACATTGGTTTACATCCCAGTATTAATATAAATACATCACTGTGCTCTGTCATATTTAGATACAAAAGATTTCAAAAGTGTGTATACCTTTCGCAATGTGATAACAGCTGCTAGCGGAAAGGAAAATACAGAAATCTACCACAGAGCTCTCAGAAGCACTATGGCTAATCTGTGGAGAGATGAAAAGAAAGGGGTGAGCTAACGCGCTCAGTAAGGAATAAATGAAAGCAGGTAGATAACCGTACTATCTACGATGCTTATAATGCATGGTTTATGCTGAAAATTCGTAGCATTCACAAAACCATTATTTTTAAAACACATAGCAATTTACTGCCCAAAAATCAAATGTCAAAACTCGTTCAGAGTAAAATATGTCTGTATTTAGTATTGAAACTCGCATTTAAAACATGTTCTCATTTCAAATGCTTTTCATCACAGAAATCAAATCACAATTAGTTTCGTTATAGAAACCAATAAAATCGGATGAGACTAGGCAGGGATCCACAGAAATCCATAAGACATTTGGCCAAAGTCCCGAGACCCCGAGCTATCACTAGCTAGGTGTGCAAAGGTATCTCAGAGTCCGAGGAGGGGATTAGTCTATCCATCGGCTCCTATCTAAGGACTATCACAAAACAGAGCAATGACAAAGCATGCCCGAGTCCAAAGACGTAATCCTCACAACCCATAGTTGCACGGTACAGTGTACTCCATGTTGTCTACACGGTACGACGTACTCCGTGAACCAGAGTAATATTACCACATAGTTGTAGGTGCCTGAGTCAACAGCTCACCACCCCAACCAAATAAATTATCAACCATAGCCTGTCGTCTCAGATCTAGTGCGAGCAAGTCAGTGTGACACACAGTCAACACGAGGGCTCCAACACTATCTCAATCACAAATCACAAAAATCAAGTGCGAGCGGATCTGGATAAATCAACAGACCTCATAGCTCCAACATGATTTCACACACACAAATAGACAGCTGGCTCTATTTTCCACAACAGTGGTACTCAAAATCGAGTGTGATACGCAAAACAGTGCAAACACACATTTCATAAAAACATGCAATTTAATGCATATTGTCAAATCGTGAGCCAGTCTATCATTTTGGTTTCACAAAACCTCTTTTCCACATGTAAAACATCATGCTCATGCACTTTATGCATTTCCAAATTTTTCCCCGGGTCTAGGGGTATTTTCGTAATTTTCTCATATTTGGGTATTATCCCGAAATTTCATATTCATACTCTATAAGGAATTTAAGTGTATGTAAACGACGATGAAAATACATACAGCTATCTCTAAGAGCTCACAAAGATCCCTTACCTCGGATCACGTAGTGTGACCTATCTTCCTCCGTGCTGTCCAAATCTCGCAGTCCAGTCAACTCTCAATATGACTCTGGAGCTGCATTTAACCACTCACTGAATTAATTACACGTTTCCTACTGTATTACACATTTAATACAGTTTATTTCACTTAAAATGGGCCCGTTTACTCTTAATGGGCCTTACCACTTTAATTGGGCCTTAATCCTATTAAGCCCGTTTTCTCGTATTAATTCCCTTCATTAGGGTCTATCGACTCATTGGGCCTATCAATACCCATTGGGCTTTATTCCAAACTCTTTGGATAGCCCGTATATCATTTACGACAATTTATTCGAAATTTCGGATATAATTCACTAAATCCGAAATTTAATCCGAATTGCGTAAAATAAATCTTAAATACGCGTTAATCACTTAAATTGTCGTAAATGAGCTTTACTTACTCGAGATTATGCGATGGTAAGCGAATCGGAGTCCGATCGGGCTTCCGTTCGGAATTAATCGTCGAACTGCACAATTTTGTATATTTAACTCCGGGTCAATTTTCGATTAAATACAATTTAAATAAATTTATCGGAAATCAAATCGGTCACTTTTGACCTCGTATCGACTTACCCGAAGTCCGGTGAATTCTCAAAATTTTTTTTTTTTCTCTCCTCTTTCTCTCTCCTACTGAACCGGTTCGGACCGGTTCAACCCTTTTCACACTGAACCGGTCCGAATCGGTTCAGGGTCGATCTCGCCGTTGCCGGCGTTTTCGGCCGGTTTCGGGGCTGATTTCGTCGCCGTTCGGCTGGGCTCGGGCTGGGGATCTCTCGGCTGGGCTTGATCGGAGCCAAGCACCGCCGGTGGCCGCCGAAATCCTTCTTTCCTTCCGCGGCTTCAACCTCGCCGATCTCCTCTTTCCGGCGCCGGTGGAGCGCGTTACCAGTGGCTGGGAGGTCGCGCGGTGCCCCTCTACCTTTTTCGGCCGTTCGCTGGCCGTGGGATCGCCGGTGCTCGCTGGTCCGGTGGTCTCTTCCTCTCCTCGGTTTGCTTCCGCTTCTCTCACTTTCTCTCTCCCCGATTGTTGCTTCTGATTCTTTTTTTTTTTGTTCTGTTTTTTTTTTAGTATATTTTTATTATTATTTTATTATTATTTTAATAATAAAATAATAATAAAATACCAAAATATCCCAAAAATATCCAAAAATTCTTATTAAATTCATTTAGTCCGTAAATGAATTTATCAGTTCGATTTTACCTTTTCGGTATATTTTTTCACTATTTTTGGGCTCGTTTTTCGAGACAAAAATTCCAAAAATTAAATAAATTCATATCTTGATCAGTTGGACTCGAAATTCAATATTTGCCCCGTTATTGATCAAGATTTTTTGATTTCATATTTTTAATGAAATTGTCTCATCGGATTTATACCGAATTTCGATCAATTGACCGTTTTATCCCTGTACTTGTTCGGGAATCATTTTGACCCTTATCTCGCTGTTATATATCTCACATGCATTTTTAATTTCTCAATTAATCGATTGCATGTAGTAAATACTCATCTTATGATTCAACTATGAAAATATAATGTTCATACACATAGGAATCATAAGGTACAAGCTACATACGTAAAATCGAAAAATTCGGGTCTGACAACCGCAAGGCAGTAGAGTAATAAGCAACGACAGAGGTCTGAGGACCTCTGCCGCAGGGCATAGGGGTGCAGAGGTCTGAGGACCTTTGCCACTAGAATTAGGACGCATAACTTTGTCTTCGAGCATACTTTGTCGCATGATAGAGGTTTGTCGTTACCTTTCAATAGTTGTCATGTGGCGTATGCCTCGTGGGCTTATAACCTGACACGTAACTGTCCTTCGTTGGTCAATATTTGTTTATGTGGACTTGATGTATATGACCTCTATCAATTATAAACATAAATTACTAGATCTAGATTTTTTACATTATAAAATTATTAAGATTAAGAAAAATGCCAAGAGTTTAAGTCTTGATACTTGTCTATTGATAATTTCAACTATAAACCTTTGTGAAGATGCATATTGATTGTGTTCTATCTTAATGGCAAGAATTTATGCTAATTACAAAGGTCTAATTTGTGTATATTCTGTAATTTGGACATATAATTCGTGTTCTTGTAGTATATAAAATACAGAAATTTTATTTCAGAATTCGTATCATCACATCATAAAAAATATTATTTTTTGTTTTTATTATATTTATATATAATTTTTATTAAAATTTAGATCCATTATCGTCCAATCTTTTAATTGTATCAATTTCATATTATATTATTATATTATCTTTAAAATGAACATGTCTAATTTTAAGAATCTTATTTTTCAACTATCTTTATGTAGATTTTTTGGGACGGTAGGCATTTTATGGTAGTTTTCAAGCTTTTTAATCCACTTATAATTTATTTAATTTTATTCTAAAAGATCTAAATAGCAAGACTTCGGACTTCTTCTGTATTGACCACTTAATTGTTTAATAATGACTTGTTTTTCCATTAGTACTATTATCTAATATTTATGAGAGTTTTCTACATTATTTTATTCATAATATATACTTCTTTGAATTTATTAAATTCAAATAAATTTTAAGTTTGACTTCTAAATAAAGTAAGAAAAATTCTTATTCTCCTATCTAATGAAGCTAGTTAAGATAATACTAACTAATACTATTTTTTTTTCCTAAAATTTTGATAAATTAATGAATTAAATGCAATTGTTTTTAATTAATAACAGAAAAGTTAATTTGCAATTTAGCTATAGCCTGTAAAATTAACAATCTACTCTACCATTGGTACTGCAATATGTGTACAATGTAAAACATACTCTGCTGTGCATTGCTCGGATTATAATTAGTTTGTGTATGATTGATCAAAAACTAGAATTTCCGCTTCTTCTTCTTTTCTTTTTGCTTGAAGGAAGTCAATTAGGCCTTGCAGTGCAGCATCTGGATCCTCATTCTTTAGTAACTGCTCACCAACTTCTGCGGGGGTCACTGGTATTTTACCCAGGAGCTCTCTGATTATGGAGACAAGAGGATGATCGGTTATTCCCAGATAATTGGCTGCCAAAGTGTCGAAACCACAAGGGCAGCAATGTGACATTTGAATATGAACATCCATGCGGCCCGGACGTAACAGAGCTGGGTCTAATCGGTCTTTATGATTGGTTGTGAACACGATGATCCTCTCATCTCCACAGCTCGACCAAAGTCCATCAATGAAGTTGAGCAATCCTGATAACGTCACCTACAGAAGTTAAAAAAAGAAAAGAAAAGAAACAATTTAGGCAATTCATAAAACTTAAGCCAAGAACTAGTTGAAATCACTTTACTTGGCTTGCTCTTTTAGGGTTGAAAGCAGCTGGCTCAGTTTGTCGTTCTTGCAACTCAATACTGCAATCGATATCTTCAACCACAAGTATGGATCGGTTTGCAGTAGCGATAAGTATTCTCCTTAAATCAGAGTTGGTACGAATATCAGTGAGTTCTAAGTCATAAATATCGAAGTTGAGATAATTTGCCATTGCAGCAATCAAACTTGATTTTCCTGTACCAGGAGGGCCATACAACAAATACCCTCGTTTCCATGCCTTTCCTACTCTTCTGTAATAATCCTTCCTCTTTACAAATCTCTCAAGGTCTTCCATTATCGTTGTCTTCAGATCTATATCCATTGCCAGTGTATCAAAGTTTGCAGGATGATCAAGGTTTATAGGTTGCCATGTTTCTGCTCCACCTCCATATCTGAGCATGTGATCATAATTTAAAGTATGCAGCTTCAAGGTTTTCTTTTCTTCTGTTAAACGCTTTGATTCATTTAATATAAAAGGAAAATAGGAATTTATAACCTTCTCCTTGTGTTTCTTGTGGAAAGTAAGCTCAAAAGATCGAATTTCGGACCGAACCCTGGAAGAATGACCATGAAAGGCGATGTGCTTGGCGTCGGATTGTTTGGTAACCTGCCTCCATTTGAGTCGCATCCCATCAAAAGTATGGATAATTTCTTGGTTTCTCGCCATGGAAACGGCAATCTTAGCCTCCTTTTCAAGGATGCTAACTTTATAAATTTTTGTGGAAGACATTATGGTGCCCAAATAGATTTCTGCAGCTCTGTATACCTGATTGTCTGTTAAACCATCAAATTCTTCGATGACTAAGGTTATTTGAGAGGAAAAAGATTTGAAAAGGTCTTTTAGTTTATGGAAGATATAAACTTGAAGTTCATATGGCAACAGGTTACGTGCGGTTTGAATAACCATCGCTGAAGCAGCAAGAGAAGCTGCTGCTGACATAGCTGTCCGCGCAGATGGCATCCGAGCAGATGACATATTGTTTGTAGAGGACATGTTAACGACCAAAATTTTGTATCAGTCGGTAATTTGTTTTGAGGTTATTGCTTTTATTGCTTTTTTGTTCTATCTCTGTATATAATGATTTCTTGATAAACCATGATTAAAATACAAGTCACAGAAAGAATTCTGGTAGATGACGACCCAGCCAAAAAGAATTCTGGTTGATGACGAGAATAAGCGTTTTGATTTGACAGTAATTGTGAATTTATGATAATTCTCTAATTTATAGAATTATTATGTATTTAATTATATATTTATTCCTTAATTATTATATATTTATCTTAATTGTATAGGTATATCAAATATGAGTAAGAAAGTTTTGGTCAAACTGAAAGTTTTATAGAGGAGTCTGATAATAAAAGAGTAATTGGATAATGATTACTTTGGATAAATTAATTAGGGGGAGATTGAAAAATACAAAATAATTATTAAAAATGTACGTTTTTAATAAAATAATTAAAAAATTAAAATTAGGGTTAAAAATGATATTTTACCCCTATATTTTGTTTTGTATTTATCTACAGATGGCACACTAGTCATACAGTACTGCACCAAGTGTGCTATGCCTAAAACTATATTATCACATTTGATAAAATTGAGAGGATAATGAATATTTATTTATTTAATATTTAAGATTTATTATATTTGATTTTTAATTAATATTTGATCTTGTATTAATTTTTAATTTGTGCATTCTATATGTGCATCAAATTTTTTAATATATTATTCATCATATATTTCAAAATAATTTTATTCTATTTTTAAAAAATTATTATAAATTAAAATCATTATATTTTTCAAAATAATTTTATTTTATTTATTAAAAAATTATTATAAATTAAAATTATTGACGTGCTTCACACAAATACAATATTAATTTAGAATAAACGAATTCAAAAAGTTGACTCAATGGTGTAAGGTCCTATTAAGTTCTTAATTGAAGACTATCCATAATTGAAAGTCCTGTATTCGAATTCTCACGTGATCCAACCAATTTTTTTGAGGCAATACTAGCTACGTAACATAAGATGAGATTAATTTTATACTTAATATGGTATGAAGATAACTTTTAAAGGAGAGGATAAAGAGAAAAAAATTGAGTATGTTTAGAATTTTTCTTGGTTAAATTGTTTTTTCTTAATGACTTGTTTTTCATTAATAATATTATTTAATGCGAGAGTTTACTACATTAATTTTTTTATAGTACGTACTTTTTAGAATTTATTAATTTCACATAATTTTTGAGTTTGACTTCTACACAAAATAAGAAAAATTCTTATATTTCTTAAGTAAAAAAAGTAATTTGTTGGATAATGTTAATATCTAATGACACTGATAAAGATAATATTTAAGAAAAATATGTAATTATTACATTATTTTTTCTAAAAATTTGATAAAATAATGAATTAAATGCTACTGTTTTTAATTAAAAACAGAATTGCTAACTTGCAATTTGGCTAGCCTGTAAAACAATCTACCATTGGTACTTCAATGTGTATAATATAAAACATGCCCTGCTGTGCATTGCTAGGATTATAATTAGTTTGTTTATGATTTATCATGAACTTGAATTTCAGCTTCTTCTTTTCTCTTTGTTTGGAGGAAAGTCAATTAGGCCTTGCAATACAGCATCAGGATTCTCATTCTTTAGTAACTGCTCACCAACTTCTGCAGGGGTCACCGGTATTTTCTCCAGGAGCTCTCTGGTTATGGAGATAAGATGGTGATCGGTTATTCCCAGATAAGAGGATGCTAATGTCTTGAAACCACAAGGGCTGCAATGTGACATGTGAATATGAACATCCATGCGGCCCAGGCGTAAAAGAGCTGGGCCTAATCGGTCTTTATGATCGGTTGTGAACACGATAATGCTCCCGTCTCCACAGCTTGACCAAAGTTCATCAATGGAGCTGAGCAATCCTGATAACGTCACCTATGGAAATTAAAAAAAAAAAAATGAGACAATTCATATAATTTAAGCAACTGTGTAGAGTAAAAAGGACCCGAACAAGTTGAATGTTTTTACTTGGCTTGGTCTGTTAGGCCAGCAGTAGCAACTCAGTTTGTCGCTGTAATAATCCCTTTTACAAATATCTCAAGGTCTTCCATTATTGTTTTCTTGAGCTCCATTTTCATCGTCAGTGTATCAAAATTTGCGGGATGATCAAATTTTATGGGTCGCATAAGGTCATAATTTAAAGTATGCAGCTTCAAGGTTTTCTTTTCTTCTGTTAAACGCTTTGATTCCTTTAATATAAAATGCAAATAGAAATTTCAAACCTTCTCCAGCAATCTTGGTTTCCTTTTCAGGAGGAGAAGATTTTGGTGCCTAAATAGATTTCTGCAGCCTTGAATTTTTATGGCAACAGGTTACATGCTGTCTGAATAACAATTGCTCAGCTGCTCAGCTTGCTGTTTGTGGGAAACTTATTGGTCGCCAGAATCGCCAGAATTTAGTATCAGTAAAGGAATTGTAGGATAGAAATAATTAATTTGTTTTATTGGCATGTTAAATATTAGATTAGTTTAAAATTCATGCTTGTTTAAGTAGAACTCATTTATTAAGTTGTTTGAAATTAAAATTTTAATAAAATTAAGGTGATATAATTTGACTACATAATATTATAAATACATATATATAATTATATTATATTTAGTAAGTATATTAAAAATAAATTTTAATATTAATTATGTTCAAGTTGAGTTAGGACTTTGAAAAATTAAACCTGAATCCAATTTGATTTTTTTATCAAATTTAAAAATTTTATTCAAATTTATTAATTATATTCGTTATTTTTATTTAAATTCGACCAAATATTGAATGGGTATTCAAACTTCAAACTCGGTAGTCTGGCCCTTATGCTGGGTATAGAGGAGAAGGGGTTTTAATACGCTTGCCACATGTTCTTCGTTTAGCAAAACGCTGCACACAGAATAAAGGTCTCTTTGTTTAGCAAAGATTCGTTTTTAAAAAAATTTCTATTTTGAAAAGTATTCATATTCTTCAGAAAATTATAAAATTTATGTTGTTGGGATAGCGGTTGGATGGAAAAAAAAAAAAGCTTTTTTTAAAATATATATTTTTAAAAATTATTTATTATTAAAAATAATACAATAATATTATTTTTATTCAAATTAATTAATTTTTTTTTAATAATATTAAAAATAGAAAATATTTAAAATATTAAATGACTTCTTATATTAATATTTTTAAATATTATTTCCACTAAAATTATATATATTTTTTAAATATATCGGGTCAGGTCAAATTAACTTTGGGTCTAAAAAAAATTATGTCCATGGTTTGGCCCAAATCAATTAAGCTCACGGAATGGACTAATAGTCCTGTCCATGCATGGGTAATTATTTTTTGAAAATTGATTTTTTTTTTTTTCATTTGAAAAGAGAGACATTTTTTTTGAAAAATAAATCATAATTCTTGATTAGTTTCGTTGATACTTTATTGGTCACTATGCTGTCAAACAGTTATAAAAATATATATATATATATATATAAATCATTATTTCTGGAAGTGAATTTTTGTGAATGAATTTTGGAAGTGCTAACAAGATAAAAAGAAGTTTCAAAAGGGAATCCGATGTCTTTGCCAAGCAAATATTTTCCTTTTTCAAAAATGGATTTATGGATGTGCCCAGGAGACTCTCACGAACCTGATTTCATGACTTACCAAGCTATGTTAAAGCTTAATTGATCTTAGTAATACTAGATCGAGCACTAATTATGATTTTTAATAAAAAATTATAATATTGAAGTATACCAAAATAAAATTGATACATGAAGGCTCAAAGTCAAGTCTTATGTGCTATGCCTTAAACATATAATGTAATTTTATTTCTCTCTAGATATCTTTTCAAATAGTTTGATTCATATTTTAGAGAATATATATAAACCACATGCATGATATTGAATGATAAAAATATATAGCAATAAATAAATAAACATGTAACTTATGCTACTAAGCCCTTTGATTAGAAAATCCATGAAATTTGGTAGCTAGAAAATCATTGTATTATCATATTATAAGATTGTTTGTGGATGTGTGTGCATTAACATAAAAACTATTTCGATTATCATTATCACGCATTTAAGATTCAAATTCTATTCTTGACAAATATTTAAGTCCAAATAAAGATTATTTTAATATTTATTATTCAAAACAAAGTACATTTTAGAAGTACAAAATTCATGTAGTATCTCTCTTTTCTTCCAAAGGCCAGCTATATGCACGCAAATCGCATGGTTTTGCCGTAATCTAGTGATAAGAGAAAAGATGATTAGGGTATGAATTAATTCTGTTAAATTTGGTTTGGTATATCCAGGTCTTTTGCCTTTAAGAAAAAATAGAAAACCCAAATTTGCTACCATCGATAAGGTTAAGAGACTGCAATAAATTAACCTGGAAAACAAGATCGTCCATGGTGGGTTTCCCATGTGTTCAGCAACTGCTCCACTGTCTTTACTCTTTAGCAATTGTTTCTGCTCCAACTGTCTTAATGGTTAATATATCAGGGCTGCCGTCGGCTTTCGTTGAGGGAGCGTCGTCCCAAAAAATCCCAATCCTTATTGAAAGCCTCGAGTCTTTGCAGAGTGATGAATTATCCCTCTGCCTGATCTTATCTGAACTTCTTAATTTCTGCGATTATAAGGCAAACTGGAAAGAGTCATCTTTCTCTTCTTCAATCAGCCCCATTTAAATTATTAAAAATTAATTTCATTAACATATTCAGTAGTTTCTGAACTTGCTTGTTGAATTTGAAATTTAGATTCCATTATACAAAAAATGGATTCTTAATCAAAGTAGTTTCTACATATTTTAATGGAGCTTTTGATTTTAGATTGTTAATTTTGTAATATTTCTTGTATAACTTCCCCTTATGTCATATGCGTAAGCCTTGAGAAAGCAGACAGCAGACAATTTGCATAGCTGCAAATAGATTACGAAGGTGAAAAGGGCATCAATTGTCAAAGCCATGTTATGAAGAAAGCAAGAAAAAATCTTATTAAATGGAATTGACCAATCGCAAACCATGCGACCATTACCGTAATTGAAAACTAAAGGTTTTTGGCTTCAGACTATGAAATTCGTTTGTAAAAATAAAATAGTGATAGCTAGCAACTGTCACTGCAGAATGCTGATGTAGTGATATGGTTTTAACAACCTAAATTTTGTCCGGACTGGCCTTGATTAGCCTTGAGATAGAAGAAGCATATTTCACAGCCTAATATAGTTTTTTTTATCAATGTAACAATCAGTTGAATTGTAAACATGTACCATTAATAAGGCTTTTGTTCAGTGAGCTCCTACACCTTATTTGCTTACAGTAACGGGTTCATTTCGTTCCCATACCAAAAGGATTTTTTGGGTACATAAAAATTTAGGCTAGAGAAGGCTTTCTTAATCCAGGATTAGGACATATCAAAGGTCTCAACAAAGATTTATAAGATTCTTTTCAAGTTTAAAAACTTAGGTAATAAGATTCTTTTCAAGTCTGAAAACTTAGGTGGAATATGGTCTATTTATAAAGACAAGATGATTTATGAATTTGTGAATTTCACAATTTTGATTTTAAAATATGAGAAATGTCTCTTACTTAGTTGAAGGTGGTTATACCTAATAGGTTCGAATTCATTAATATCTCCTCATTCTATAATTGGAATCATATATATTAAATAATAAATTATACGTTATGATCAATAATTGTTTGATCGAGTGATTAAAAAAAGATTGTTGTATAATGTAAAGTCTGAATTCGAATCTAAACAACATTATTCCTGTATCCGATTATAAAAAAATTTTCTTGTAGCAAAAAAAAATTACGCGCTACGGGTTTGCCTTTGCATGCAAATATTTACTTTGTTCAATGGAATTACCGATATGCTCAGGAGACTTTCAGGAACCTGATTTTCATGGGATAAAAAGCTATGTTAATAATGCTAGATCCAGCACTATTTGCTGTGTTAAAGACTAATTTCGACAAGTAACAGACCACAATTATAGCAGTGGTTTAATGATCTGATTTAATTGCTAAATGCTGACCAGGGATCGCCAATGAAGACTGTAAGAAGAGTGAACGAAATGAAGAAATTAGCTATGAAATAGCTTTCTTTTGAAATTTGTTTCATTTTTATTACGTACAGTTTCACTCTATGTCCTTGACCTTCCTTGTCAATGACATAACTATGTTAATATACTGACATTTATGTGCCTCCATGTACTCAAGGACGTCCTCTTTAAACCTGCGGAACAGATCGTCCATGATGTCGTCCCCGAAATGGCTCGCTAATATGGGCTCACCAACCGCACGAATGTCTTTAGCAATTATAGCTGCTCTTGCCGTCTTATCCAGATTGCTATCAGCTTTCTTAATATAACCGTCCCAATCCATATTGAAAGTCTCCAGTCTTTGCAGATTGAAAGATCCCTCTGCTTCTATCACGGTTTTAACTTCTTCTGTAGTAGCTGCATAGTATGGCAAATCGAAAGACTCCAGTTTTTCTTCCTCGATCAATCCCTGTGATTATTAATTAATTAATTCATTAATGCGTTACTTCTTAGGATTGTACATTTCAACTTGTATATATATTGAATTCAAAGAAGTCATTAATTTAATTTGTACCTCCTCAACCATCTCCTGTAGTTTCAATCCAACAAATTCCCAGATGGTAAGAGGATCATCACTCTTGATGCTGCCCATGGTAGTTAGGACCATACGGCCTCCAAGGACTATCTCATCGGCCCGACATCTCAGAAACAATGCGAAATCTTTTTTGAATTGCTCCAGGAATGCTTCAAACACAGCTGGAGGGCTTTTTCTTGCTACACAAATGTTTCCCTTGTTCAATCTTGTTCCGGTTTCAGTAACCAACTCCTTTGGTGCCTGGAATCAATGATTTCCTACTTCTCAGTCGAGATATTATAATTGCCAAAAACTTGCAGGCGCATGTGTGGATTAACTTCAAACTTATTGGCTAATAGTAATAATTATATATATATATATATATATATATATATGTTACGTGCGACATTTAATTTCAATTAATAATATGAAATTATAAATATTTGAGTATTGATTTAAATGATCATCTTTAAATTTTAAAATATAAAAATTTTATAAATTTAAAGTTTAAGAGACATCATATCTCTTTCTTTTCAAATTAAAGGACTCTATTGTTAAAAATAAATTACCAAAATACAAAATAATTGGTTATGAACCAAATTAAACTACGTGTTCAACTAAAAAGGTTACAGTTACTTGTTCCATCCTTAGAAAATTAAGACAACAAATTATTTCATTTATGCTATGATGCTGTAGAACGATTTAGGAGTGGATAGATCTTAATTTGTTAGAGGACTATTTTGCGTCGTGAAATCTTGTACTTATCCTTGATCATTTTATCTGGAGAAAAAAATTTACGAAAACATGCAAGGTTGACTAATTCTCTTCAATAATGAATCTTGCCCTAAATGAAATATCTACCTTAGAGATCCACATGATGGCATAAGAAGAATGAACAAAGTGCAGGCTATTATGGGGAAAAAGTCTGCCATAGAAAGACCCAGGAGCTCCGGTTATGAAGCACTTGCCAAACTTGTTTCCTTTTTCTTGCTCCAGCCTCTCATAAAAGCTTGGCAATGACTTAAAAACGGCATTGAAATCATTCCCAGGAAGATCATTCAAGAACGCTTGTAAACATGGTGGAGTATGCTTTAATCTTTGGCAGGTTTCATCGATGATGTCTATGATCTCGGATACCACTAAAAGAGTATTGGGTCCAGCAGAGCAACCTAAATCTGCAATCCTCAGGCACTCTGGCAACATTGCACAGTAAAGCTCTACTATGCTTTCTCCAAATATTGGCTTCACCATGGATATCACAGCCCTCTGAAAGTAATTATATATTATACCAAAGGAAAATCACCCAAGGCAAAAATAAAAATAAAAAATGGCAAACATAATTAATTAATGAAAGGAGAGAAATTAGCTGAAAGAGTAATTACTTGATGAGAGGAATTGTTTGCATAGCTGGTTTTTCCCACCCCTCCATTCATGTGAAGGACTTGCTCTACCTTCATTGCTGCTTTAAAATTAAAATAAATTTCTCTTCACCTTGCTGTGTTTGCATGTTTTTATAGAGGCTAGCTAGTAGCTACCCATATATTAATTAATTCCTTGTGTAAAATTTAAATCAAATATAGGTTTCGGATGGTAAAATAATAAGGATTTTTTTTTTCTAATAGTTGACAAATGTTTAAGTCCAAATAAAGATTATTATAATATTAATTATTTAAAACAAACTACACGTTATTAGTACAAAACAATATATATATACACATACATATATATATATATATATATATATATATATATATATATATATATATATATATATATGTGTGCCTGTGTGTACACATAAATATATATAATTCTTCCATGCTTTAGAGATAAATGAAGGATGAGTGCTGTATGAAGTAATTAGGCTAAGCCTACCAACTCTTGGCCTTTTAAAAAGAATAGAAAACCCAAATTTACTACTATGATAAAGGTAATTATTTTATATGTTGTTAGTGAAATTTTTGACTTTATAATAATAATTAAACGGATTACACATATCTTTTAAAAATATTAAAAAAATAAAAAATAAAAAAAGATATGTTTAATTATTCTAATCTCGTTTGTAGATTAAAAAACTCAACTGGTGGTGTATAGTATAATTATCCACTATAATGAACTTAAAAGATCGTAATAAATTTACATCTGAAACATGATTGTATAAGTATTTGCTAATCAAGAACTTCATTTTGGTTTAATTAATTCCCAGTTGGCAAAAAATAAAATGGTATTTCTATATTACATTTTGCAAATGGATTTTTTTTGGTTGATGGAATCATGGATCTTAAGAATTCTTCTAATTTCATTATCAAACTTACATTGTTAATGAAATTTTTAAATTTAATTAACGGATTAATAGAATGATATGTAAAATAAAAAAATATAGCACGTGATAATCTCATAATCTGTTTGGAGTTAAAAACTTTTATTGATTTTTTTGTTATAAAAGAAATATTTAATTAGAAACGGAGATATGGTTGTTTAAATTTGAATTTAAATCTTATAATATATCACAATTTTTTTTTTTACTTGTTCAGTCAAAAGATTATTTATATAAAATTTCATTGTTGGTATATGGTATATACAAAACGAATTCTTGATTAAAGTACTTTGTGCGTGAAACACAGGAGTTTTATATTTTATATTTTTTGCTTGCGTAACTTCCCCTTGCGTCATAAGCAGAACGCATATTATGAAGGTGAAAAGGACATCAATTGTCAAAGCCTAGATTTCGGGTCATTCATGGTGTTGTTGAACAGCACAACAATTATGGATTGCTGACGTCAGTGTCTCGATCTTCCAGTCACGTCACTCCTCTGCAAAGATCAAAATAGTCAAAGGAGCGCAGGGTCTTCCCTGCGTTAGCACTCCGATGCTTAAGTCAGAAAAAGATGTCGGCAGAGTTTTAGTGTATTCTTCAGTAAAATTTCAATTAGGTCAAAAAGTCATACCTGAGCCCTATTTATAGGGAATAATTTAATCTTCAATGACGTATTTACCCAGTAATATTGACTGTAGGTATCTAGGGATAAAATTGTCCGGAGTTGAGCTGTAGATACAGAATCTATTTTCATCTGTATTTGATTTCAGCGTGACACGTGGCGTTTTATCTGAACGACACGTCATATTGTCGTTTTTATCTTATTTTGCCCATAACAATTGCTCCCCACTCTTTTGCGGATTATTAAACGCGAAAGAGTAACTGTTTTATCGTCGTCACTGGCGGCACATATATATAGCGTGAGAGTGGAGGCTCAGATTTCATCTTTCTCTTGAATTCGGCGGCTCTTGACAGCAAATTCTCTCGTTCTACTCTCGCGGCGAACCCTTGCGGCAGACCCTTGCGGCGAACTCCTGCGGCAATCCTTACGACCCTGTATTCTCACGGCAAGTGACTCTCGCGGCATTAGATTCTCGCAGCATTTTATCCTCACTGCACAAGACCCTTACGGCAGCTAGACCCTCACGGCATTTAGGATCCTCACGGCATTTAGGACCCTCACGGCATCTTGGGCCTTCACGGCATATAAGGACCCTCACGGCCTTAGGACCCTCACGGCATATAAGAACCCTCACGGCCTCTAGTACCCTCACGGCATAGCACCCTGGCGGCATAGCACCCTCACGGCATAGCACCCTGGCGGTATAGCACCCTCACGGCATAGCACCCTCACGGCACTAGCACCCTCACGGCATAGCACCCTGGCGGCATAGCACCCTCACGGCATAGCACCCTCACGGCATAGCACCCTCACGGCACTAGCACCCTCACGGCATAGCACTCTGGCGGCATAGCACCCTCATGGCATAGCACCCTGGCGGCATAGCACCCTCACGGCACTAGCACCCTCACGGCATAGGATCCTCACGGCATTAGGACCCTCGCGGCCTCTAGGACCCTCACGTCATTTAGGTATTTCCTAATGGCCGGGCACGGTCGCGGAAAAGAAATAGTTCTGGATCCCCATTCTAGGCTTAGAGAGTCTGATCTTGAACAGTTTAGGAGTAACTTTCCTCTTCCGGAGGGTTATGTTTATAGGCTTCCTACGGCAACTGAGCGCGCTCCCCAATCCGTTAGCAGCGGTGTTCCTGTACATCGGGTTTCGTTGGAATTTGGATTTCGCTTTCCTCTTCCTGAATTTGGAGTTGCTTTTCTTCGCCATTATGGCATAGTTCCCTCTCAACTTCATCCCAACGGGTGGGCCCAAGTGGTAGGGTTTACGGTCGTATGCCATAGGCTTAGCGTCAGGCCTACTGTCCCACTATTCAATTCTTTCTTCAGAGTTCGTAGTGTACGCAATTCGACCCGTTTTTGTATTCAAAAAGTCTCTGGAAGGGGTCAGAGTACTAAGCTTTTCGGAAAGCCTCCCTCTAAGCTTCACAATTATGCATCCGATTGGTTTGTTGTCGAGGTTCCCTCATCTTTGAATATTCCTACTCGGTGGAGTCATTGTGGACCCAATAATCTTAGCCCGATTATTAATTTAAGAGACGCATATGGCCCCCTCATTTCTCAGCTTCAAGTAGAGGATGAGGGTGCCTTGTTGTCGGTATTAACTCCGGAGAGCATAACTGCTGCGAGTTGGGGATGCGCCTCAGCTGTTACACCTGAGCCTTCTCCATCTGCCTTTCCCGAGGGAGGTCATGGTGTGGGTAGTCCCACTGATCCTTCGGAGGTAGAGTCGGAGGAAGATGTAGATTGGGGCCAGGGCGAGGCGTTTGGCAGCCCTTTTCTAGAATTGCCCACGGATGAGAGCTTAGCTAACATCCATTCGCTTGATGATTATTTGAATCCGGGTGATTTCATACTGCATTTCATTGCATAAATATTTGTCCATCTTCCTTTTGTTTGTTTTAACTTTTGTTTTTTCTATTTCTTTTCCAGGGATGGAACATCTTAGAGGCGCTTTTAGGCGACGCGGAGGTGATGAGGATGTTACTAGAGTTACCCGTCCTTCCAAGCGTAGACGTGAACGGGATCAAACTCGTGAGTCCCGAAGTCATGCTCACGTTTCGGAATCTGATTCTCGAGGCGAGAGGTCGAGGCCTCCTCCAGCTTCCCTTCCCACTCCTCCTGAGGGATCTGGTTCTCGTGATCGAGATAGGGGGAAACAAGCAGCCGTGGATCCACCGCTTCCAGACCTTGAGATAGAGGATCATCACCGGGCGAATCGGGCCGAGTGCAACACGACTCGTCCGTCTCGAATTGGGAGACGATGCTTGTATATTGAGTCGTCCATGAGAGATACCCCGGCGTTTCCCCCCGTTGCAGACCTTAACACTTCCAGATACGTGGTTGACGGGGGTGTGGCGGTTCACGGGCAAAACTTTATAGTGTATCCGGGCGTTAATGACAACGACTCCATCCACGACCCTGGCGTAGCAGCCCGGTTGGGCTGGTCAACCATACTCCCTAGAGACGAGGCGGAGTTGTTCAAGAGTTTTCCTCAATCCGAGGATCAAGCCGAATACTTAGCAATGAGGGTATCTGCTTAACCCGTTTTCCCTTTCTGCTTTTCTCTTTTTATTCTTTGCGGTGTTTCCTTGACTGATCCTTTGCTTTTCTTTGTATTTTCAGACAGCTCAGCAGGTGATCGCGTGCAACGCACGATACCGAGCTTATAGGACTCGGGCTGATGCCGGTCTTCAGCAGTTGAGGAGTGAGAAGGCTGAGTGGATAACCGAGAAGAATCAGTATAGGAGGCTTCCCGAGCAACTTGACCGGCTGAAGAGGGAAAACGAGGACCTAAACCTCAGCCATGTCCGCCTTCAAGAGGATTTTGTCAAGGAGCAAGAGAGGTCCAAGGAGTACAAGGAGTCCTTAACTGCAACTCAAGAGGAGTTGGACTCAGTTCTACAAAAGCTCCAAGACCTCCAGACTGGTTATGATGAACTGAAATCTGACAACACGCAGTTGAAAGAGGAGGTCTCGAGTTTACGTAGAGGACCTTCATCTTCTTCAGTTAGCCAGGACGCGAGGAACGAGATTCGTTCCGAAGCTGTACGGGAGTACCGTTTATCGCAAGACTGTTACGACAGAAAGATGTTATTTGCCACTGGTTTTGCGAAGTACGGTTTTTATATGGCGCGTTCTTGGCTAGAGAAGGAGAGATCAGGGGAGACCTTTCCCGAGCTGCAGTGGTCGACGCGGTTGGAGGATTATACTAGCGAGTTCCGTGGTTGGGCAGAGTATGAGCCTGACAAGGAGGACTTCGAAACCTACCTTGAGAAGGGAGCCCATGACGATCTCTCCAACCTGTCGGGCCCTTGGGAGCCTCGCCCGCAATCAGGAGTGATTGATGCTCTGGGTGATTTAGAAGGCGATGAATCCGACGCATCGGGCGAAGGCAATCCTCCACCAGCTGATGAATAGTTTTAGTTATTTTTCTTTTTTCTTTTGTTGTTAGTGTTCTTTGTATTGGAGACTTTGATAGCTTCTCATGTATAAAGTTTTTACCAAATTTAATAAATCAATTTGCTTTATAATATTATGTTCTAAATTCTCATTATTGCTTATTTGTTGCATATTCTCTTTTTATATTGGGGGGCTTACCTCGCGCATTTTTCGCTTCAAGCCCTTTATCTTGAGTGCGTGGCTTACCTCGCGCATTTTTTGCTTCAAGCCCTTGCACGTTTTCTTCATGGCTTACCTCGCGCATTTTTCGCTTCAAGCCTTTTATCTTGAGTGCGTGGCTTACCTCGCGCATTTTTCGCTTCAAGCCCTTGCACGTTTTCTTCATGGCTTACCTCGCGCATTTTTCGCTTCAAGCCCTTTATCTTGAGTGCGTGGCTTACCTCGCGCATTTTTCGCTTCAAGCCCTTTATCTTGAGTGCGTGGCTTACCTCGCGCATTTTTCGCTTCAAGCCCTTGCACGTTTTCTTCATGGCTTACCTCGCGCATTTTTCGCTTCAAGCCCTTTATCTTGAGTGCGTGGCTTACCTCGCGCATTTTTCGCTTCAAGCCCTTGCACGTTTTCTTCATGGCTTACCTCGCGCATTTTTCGCTTCAAGCCCTTTATCTTGAGTGCGTGGCTTACCTCGCGCATTTTTCGCTTCAAGCCCTTGCACGTTTTCTTCATGGCTTACCTCGCGCATTTTTCGCTTCAAGCCCTTTATCTTGAGTGCGTGGCTTACCTCGCGCATTTTTCGCTTCAAGCCCTTGCACGTTTTCTTCATGGCTTACCTCGCGCATTTTTCGCTTCAAGCCCTTTATCTTGCAACATAGATGAAAGTATTTAATAATTCATTGCTTAATTTCAATTCATAGTTTTGACAATAGAATAATAAAAAGAATAAAAGGTAAAAATGAACATCTCATTGCCAATATGGCTTCAGGTGATTAGCATTCCATGTCTTTGCTATCTTCTTGCCTAGCAAACTTTCCAAGATGCAGGTACTAGGTCCGATCATCTTCCTGACTCTGTAGGGCCCTTCCCAATTTGCTCTGAACTTCCCATCTTCTCTTGAGGCATTGGTGATAATTGACTTACGTAGCACAAGATCTCCTTCATGTAGGGGTCAATCTTTGACACGGGAGTTATAATAACGAGCAACCCTTTGCTGATAAGCGGCCAGCCGTATAGCGGCCAGATCTCGCTGCTCGTCAAGCAGATCCAGATTCTCTCGCAACCCTTGAGAATTCACTTCTTGCACATAGGGAATTAACCTCGGTGAGCCAGCTCTGATTTCTACAAGTATCAATGCTTCAGTTCCATATACTAAGCTGAACGGTGTTTTCCCAGTCGTTACCCGACTCGTCGTTCTATATGCCCATAGAATACTAGGCAGCTCGTCCACCCAGGCCCCTTTTGCTTTGTCCAGGCGAGTCTTGAGGCCATGAAGTATGGTCCTATTACTGATTTCTGCTTGGCCATTGGCTTGCGGATATGCTACAGAGGATATCCTGAGCTGAATCTTCAATCCCTCGCAGAAATTTCGGAATGCTTCGCAATCAAACTGCTTCCCATGATCTACGTTCAAGATCCTTGGGACTCCAAATCGGCAAATTATCTCCTTCCAAACCATTGCTTCGACCTTTTTCTCAGTAATTGTGGCCAGGGACTCTGCTTCGACCCATTTGGTAAAGTAATCCGTGGCTACCAACAAGTACTTTCGTTGACCCGTAGCCACTGGGAATGGTCCTAGTATATCCAAACCCCATTGGGCAAACGGCGTGGGCTGGAATGTACTTTGAATGGCCGATACTGGGGTAGTCGTCAGGGGGGCGCACCTTTGACATTTGTCACATCTTCGCACCTTATCAAGTGCATCTTGCTTGAGTGTGGGCCAATAAAATCCTGCCCTGAGTATTTTTGCTGCCAGAGCTCGTACTCCTAAGTGTTCTCCACATATCCCTTCGTGGACCTCAGCCAATGTGTAGTTGGCTTGTTCTGGTCCTAAACACTTCAGCAGCGGCATGGTATATCCTCTTTTATAAAGTTCCCCGTTGATCAAAGTAAATTTCACACTCTGAGTTCTCATTTTCCGAGCTGCTTCCTTTCCACTGGGGAGCGTTCCCTCCATTAAATACTGTTTCATAGTCACTCTCCAGTCAGAACCGACGTCAATCTCTAACACCCTTTCTTCTTCTTCTATACTCAGCCTAACCAATCTTTCCACCTTTACGACTCTCCCAGTAGCTTCTTTGGAGGATGCCAACTTAGATAGAGCGTCGGCATGGCCATTCTCAGATCGGTCAATTTGAGTTATCTGAAAATTGTCAAATAATTGAGCTAACCACCGAACCTTCTCTAAGTACGGAACAATGGTAGATTCTCGCACTTCATACTGTCCTTTGAATTGGTTGACGACGAGTTGCGAATCGCTATGGGCTAGCAAATTTTGAACTTGGAGCTCCCTTGCAAGTTTCATGCCACAAATTAATGCTTCATATTTCGCCACATTATTGGAACTAGGAAAATCGAAGCGTAGAGAGTATTCTATCATTTCTCCTTCAGGTGATATTAGCATGATGCCCGCTCCGCTCCCCCTGACATTCGACTCCCCGTCAACGAATAGCTTCCACCAGTTTAACTCTTCCTTCTTGGCCTCATCTCGACATGTGCATTCAACAATAAAATCTGCCAAAGCTTGTGCCTTAATAGCCTGTCGAGGCTGAAAAGAAATATCGTGTTCCCCGAGCTCCACTGCCCATTTCACTAACCTTCCGGAATGTTCTGGCTTTTGGAGTATCTGTCTCAGCGGCTGATCTGTTAGTACAATTATAGAATGTGCCTGAAAATAGGGGCGTAGTTTTCGAGCTGCTACAACGAGTGCTAACGCAACTCTCTCAATCTGGGGATATCTCGTCTCCGCTTCCAAGAGCACTTTGCTTACATAATAAACAGGCCTATCACCTTCTGCGGTTCTCCTCAGCAAAACTGCACTTACCGCTTTATCACCTATTCCGAGGTACACAAACAGCTGCTCCCCGGTTAGAGGCCTTGACAGTAATGGGATCTCTTTCAAATACTCCTTCAATTCCTCAAAGGCTGTTTGACATTCCTCGGTCCACTGAAAGTTCTTTCCGCCTCGGAGTGTTTTGAAGAAAGGCAAGCTCCTTTCGGCTGATTTTGACAGGAAGCGGTTTAGTGCTGCTATCCTCCCCGTCAACCTCTGTACCTCTTTAACTGTAACTGGAGGTTTCATATCCAGAATGGCTTGGACCTTCTCGGGGTTAGCCTCGATCCCACGGTTGGTTATCATGAACCCCAAAAACTTCCCAGACTGGACTCCGAATGAACACTTGTCGGGATTCAGTCTCATGTGGTACTTCCTTAGGACCGAGAAGACTTTGGATAGTTGCAAAGTATGAGACTCCCCTTCTTTACTTTTCACAATCATGTCGTCCACATAAGCTTCCATTGTAACTCCGAGTAAGTCTTTAAAAACTCTATTCACCATACGCTGGTATGTGGCACCTGCGTTTTTTAGTCCAAACGGCATTACTCTGTAACAGTAAGTCCCTTTATCAGTGATGAAAGACGTCTTCTCCTCGTCTTTCGGGTGCATTAAGATTTGATGGTAGCCGGAGAAAGCGTCCAAGAAGCTAAGAAACTCGTATCCTGAAGTTTCATCTACGAGTTTGTCTATCCGAGGTAGTGGATATGAGTCTTTCGGACATGCCTTATTCAAATCCGTAAAGTCTACACACATTCTCCATTTTTCGGTGGCTTTCTTCACCATCACCACATTTGCTAACCATTCTGGATACAGGACTTCCCGAATGAATCCAGCCCTAAGCAACTTGTCTATCTCTTCTTCAATGATCTGGTGCCTCTCGGGGGCAAAATTCCTTTTTTTCTGTTTGATAGGCTTAGCTCCGGGTAGCACGTTAAGTTCATGACAAATGACCTTCGGATCTATTCCAGGCATATCAGCGGGGGTCCATGCAAAAATATCAGCATTATCCCTCAAGCATTTTATTATTTCTTCCTGCATTTTTGGTTTCAATCGGCTTCCGATATACACCTTCTTCTCTTCGCCCTCAATCCCCAACTTCACTTCTTTCATTTCTTCAACCGGCTTTGGCTTCGATGGTTCCATGATAGTGAGGGTTTCCTTCCTCTGAATCCCCTTACATGTAGTCGATGCAACATTACATGTTCTTGCTCTCCTTTGGTCTCCTCTAACTTGTCCCACTCCTCTTGGAGTTGGGAACTTCATCAGCAAGTAACACGGGGAAAGTATGGCTCTCATATCGCTCAATAATGGACGCCCGAGGATAATGTTATAAGCCAGAGAGGCCGACCTGACCACCATAAATAGAACCTGTCTTGTAACACTCTTAGGTTCTTCACCCAGAGTAACAGGTAGTTCGACTGACCCTGCCACCTTAACCTTTTCTCCTGTGAAACCAAAGAGGGGAGTAGTTACCGGCTTCAACCTATCCTCGCTCAAATTCATTTTTTCGAAACAGTTCCAATAGATGAGGTTCACCGAGCTCCCATTGTCTATCAGGATTCGCCCTATCGGATGCTTGGCCACTACCGCTGATATAACCATTGGATCATCATGTGGAATGATGACATCTCCTTGATCAGCGGGCGTGAAGGTAATCGTATCTTCGTCCTCAGCTACTTTCATTACCGAATGAACCTGGTATGCTTGTCTAGCATAAGCCTTCCGTGAGGTAGATGAGGTGCCTGCTGTGTACTCTCCTCCAGAGATGACATTAATCGCGGGTCCTGTAGGCTCATTATCAATCTGCTGATTCCTACGTTCCCCCTGTCTTGCCACATTTCCTCTCTCCTCGATTCTTCTTCTGTTGACTCTACCGTCATTACGTCTATCACCTGGTCTATTGTCCCTCTGACCATGAGCAGGATATTGATTCCTCTCGATTTTCTGAGTGTAGCGGTCCAACAGCCCTTCTCTAGCTAACTTCTCAAGTTGGTTCATAAGATCGTGGCACCTTTCCGTTGAATGACCAAAGGCGGAGTGAAAACTACAATAGGATCTGAGATCTCCTCCCAGGTTTCCCTCACCTCTTCTAGGGAATTGGAGCATCCCAGTTCTCTCGATCGCTGCTAGGATCGAAGCGCGTGGTTCAGAAAGTCGTGTGTAGCTTGCATATTTCAACTTTGGGGCTTTGCCGGATCTGTCTGATCTCCCCATATTCCTCTCGTCGAGGTCTCTCTCCCGCTTCTTTCCTTCCTTGGAATCTCCCCTCAGAATTGATTTCATCACCTCCTCTTGGGTAATGTACTTGTTGGCTCGAGAGAACAAGTCTGAGACTGTAGTTGGCTGATCCAAGGACAATGATTCCTGGAGTTTTCCAGACCGTGTTCCCTGGAGCATGGCTGTCACTGCTATCCCCACTTGCAGATCACGCACCTCCAGAGTAGCATCTCGAAATCGGTCTACATAGCTCTTCAGTGATTCTTTGTCTCCTTGCTTTAGGGTAAGCAAATAGGTGGCCTACTTTCTTCTCTGACTATTTATCCCAAAGGTTCTCAAAAATTCTCTTCTTAGCTGGTTAAAGGAAGAAATAGACCCTTCTGGCAAATTGTTGAACCATTTCAATGCATGACCTGTCAAGGTTAGAGAGAACGCCCTGCACATTATCTCATCCTCCCATCCATGTAGTAGCATCAATGACTCATAGCTTTCTACATGATCGGAAGGGTCTGTTTTTCCTGCATACGCTGCTATTTGCGGCATTTTAAACTTTGGGGGTAGTGGTTTCCCCATGATTGCTGCGCTGAATGGGACCTTCCGTCTCTGGTTCTCTTCAGTTGGAACCAATCTCTTTTCTTCTAAAATTTGTTCAACTATTCTCTTCATGTCCATAGCATCTTGGATCTTTCCGACATTACATGAATCAGCTTGATCACAATCGACAGTCTCTTTCCCCTTGTTGTATAGATTAGGGGCTTGATTCCTCTCGGTTCGAGATAAAAAGTTTGCTACTTCAGTAGGGGGGGTTCCATGTCGGATCTACCTCTGAGCCTCTCCTATTCACATGAGACCCCATCATCCCAGCACCTCCTACACCATCCATAGCGAAATTTCAACATTTGGACGTCTGAGACCCCTAACAATCTCCCGTGCCGCGCCTCTTGCCCTTGGACGCCTTGACCCTTCTCCAGTTTCTTGTGAGGAGTTCTCCATACGTGCGGGGTCCTGTATACTCGGGCAACCCATTCCTCTGGTAGCTTCCTCGATGCCCTGCAATTCACTGCGGTCTCGCCCTCGTGTACCCTGGCGCATCAGATCACCACTCGGCTCTCGCACATCCTGGCGGCAGGAATCACGAACCACGTCTCTCGCACCCTGGCGCCAGACCTCTGGAGCACCCTGGCGCACAACCTCTGGCGCACCCTGGTGCCTGACTGCTGGCGGACCCTGGTGCTCGGACTCTGGCGCACCCTGGGGCCCGAACGCTGGCGCACCCTGGTGCCCGAACGCTGGCGCACCCTGGTGCCCGACCACTGGCGGACCCTGGTGCTCGAACTCTGGCGCACCCTGTCGTCCAACCACTGGCGCACCCTGGTGCCCAACTGCTGGCGGACCCTGGTGTTCGAACTCTGGCGCACCCTGGTGCCAGACCGCTGGCGCACCCTGGTGCTCGGACTCTGGCGCACCCTGGTGCCCGAACGCTGGCGCATCCCGTCGTCCAACCACTGGCGCACCCTGGTGCCCGACCACTGGCGGACCCTGGTGCTCGGACTCTGGCGCACCCCGTCGCCGGACCGCTGGCGCACCCTGGTGCCCGACTGCTGGCGGACCCTGACGCACAATGGCTACGGTCTCTAGCGCACTCTGGCGCATTAATGCCAATACCGAATCTCGCGCCCTCTGGTGCGCCACCCTGTCATCGGAGTCTCGCGAATCCTGGTGCACCATCCTCCCGTCCGACTCTCTCGCACCCTGGAGGCGACGCGGACCCTGGCGGAGAGATTCTTGCGCTTCTTGGTGCTCCGCGGCTTCACGTATAAGGTCTTCTGCGACCTCGTACAACAGGTCTTCCGCAGCCACACGCACCGGAGTTCCAGCACCCTGACGCCTTAAGTCTTTCGCAGTCTCGCCCCCAATCTCACCAGCCTCCGAAGCGTTCCTTCTCTGCGTCCCCGGTTCAGCCCAGTTCTGGACAGCCGGTGGAAGATTTGTCTGCGGAAAGGCACCTTTGAACAAGTCTACCATCTCGCGCAGGGCTCGGGCAGTTTCCTCGCCCTGTTTCCTCATCGCTTCGAACTCTGCCACAGGGATAGTCATCATATGACTCTCCTCCCGAGCTTCTTCTCCACGGTCCAGGGGAGAACTGGCCGTGTCTTCATTCTCCGCATCCCTGATTGCCGTGGATCGTGTCTTCACAATCGTTGTAGAATCACAGCTTTTCTTTCGTTTCCCACAGACGGCGCCAATTGTTGTTGAACAGCACAACAATTATGGATTGCTGACGTCAGTGCCTCGATCTTCCAGTCACGTCACTCCTCTGCAAAGATCAAAATAGTCAAAGGAGCGCAGGGTCTTCCCTGCGTTAGCACTCCGATGCTTAAGTCAGAAAAAGATGTCGGCAGAGTTTCAGTGTATTCTTCAGTAAAATTTCAATTAGGTCAAAAAGTCATACCTGAGCCCTATTTATAGGGAATAATTTAATCTTCAATGACGTATTTACCCAGTAATATTGACTGTAGGTATCTAGGGATAAAATTGTCCGGAGTTGAGCTGTAGATACAGAATCTATTTTCATCTGTATTTGATTTCAGTGTGACACGTGGCGTTTTATCTGAACGATACGTCATATTGTCATTTTTATCTTATTTTGCCCATAACACATGGTATGGAGAAAGCAACAAAAATCTTAATAAAATGGAATTTGATTATCTAATGAACCAATCGACCTTTGCAGTAATTGAAACAGCAATTGCCACCGCAGGTTTTAACAACCTACATTTTGTCAGGAACTGGCCTTAATCAATCTGTTTTTAATTCTTTCATACTGACATGATTAGAGATCGAAGAAGCACATTTCACTGCCTAATAAAATATTAAAGCTTAGTTTGGGTCACTAGTGACATATCGGTAAGTCCACCGCAGTAAAATCTTTTCACAAAATTACAAAATTTATGGTAACAAAATTATTTAATTATTTTTAGCTTTATATTTTTTATTTTTATTAAAAAAATATGTACTTTTAATAATTTTTTTCTTTTTAATATCACCAAAACTAACTATATTGACTATCCGAATTAAATTTAAATCAGTTGAATTGTAAACAGCTAACATTAAATAATATGTACTGTACCAGTATGTGGGCTCCTACACCATATTATTTTACAATATTTGGGTTCATTCATTGGCCCATTTAACTCCCAGCTCGAGCGGTGATCTTTGGTGGAATATGATCTATTTATAAGGGCATGAAGGTTTATGAATTCTGGGTTTGATTTGAAAAGATGTAAAACGAAATAAACTTTATATTTTGAAATTTTATACTGATTCCTTTTAAAAAAATTGCTTGTGCAAATTACTCCATTTTTTTCTACACCCAATTTGTAGTTTTTATTAGCTTAGGGAGAAAAAAAATTACAAATATTAAAATTTAAGCTTAAATTTATAAAATTTCAACGCTTTAAAAATAAGAAAATAATTATGATAGTGTCGGGTGAACATGTCAGTATTGAATATGTTGAAGACGAGTTGAAGTCGAGTTAAGACATGTTTGAGATGATAATACCATATCGACTTTTGATGTTGTTCGTGATAAAAGAATATAGTGTCCTGGTCCTAAAATACCCTTAGTATTCCTTATCAAGGTCGAAATGGGTTGAATTGTAAGCATAAAAATGTGTAATATTAAATAAGACATATTATTGGGTTCATTCATTAGCCCATTTAGTTCTAAGCCCAAAAGGATATTAAACATAACAATCAAATTGTAAGTCTGAATGTTTGGTGGAATATGGTCTACTTATGATGGCGCGGAAGGTTTATGAATTTTTGGGTTTGGTTTGAAAATATTTAAAACAGAATAAACTTCATAATAACCTTCAAAGTTTATACTGACCCTTTAAAAAAAAAGTTATTTATCCAAATTACTACATTTGTTTTTATAAACCCAATCTGTAATTTCTAACGGCTTAAGCCTGAAAAAAAAAATTATAAATATTAAAATTTGAAATTAAATTTGTAAAATTTCAATATCTTAAAAATAAAAACATGATGATGGTCACAATTTTTTATCTCATGGTGTTAGAAATTTGAATTTCGAAAATTCTTTTAATGGATTTTTTTTTTTTTTTTTCATTCTGAATGGAGAAAAGAGGAGGGAAGAGAGTCAAGAGAATGCCGTCTTCTTGCTCTTTTTATGATAACTTTTTCTTCTTACCTTTTTGGTGCGGTGTTGTGTTGTCAGACTATGGGAGACCATAAGCAGTCGAGTCATTCACAGCAATTTGCTGCATCTTCCCTTACTAGTGCTATCCTTTCAACAAACCAACCAAGCGCATTTTATTTTCTTCTCAACAACCAACTCCGACTGCCAAATATGGCTCACCTTTTTCTTTTGTACAAATCATTAGAAGGAACCAAATTCAGTAATTTCCATAATTTTTAATTACTTTATCAACTTATTCCAAATTTATTTTTGACTTCTAAAGTTTTTTAATTATTTATGTGCTTACAATCAAGTTTGACTTCACTGTTTCAAGCATTGTTTTTCCTAGTAAACAACCAGCAAATCACAGCCACCACACAAATTCCTTAAAAGATGAATGCTTTTGTATTGCATTAATAACATTGATCCAAATTAAAGATCTTATCTTTAAAAGAAAATTAACATCTTCCAAATCCCATTTCTTCTTTTCAAAAAATGACCTCATTTCTCGTCTGCCATAGAACTGCTGCCAAGAATGAAGCTCATGAACATTCAAAAAACAAATGTTTGCAGTGCAGTCTTCTTCCTCTGCCTCGCACCTTTTTCAAGCGTGCTAATAAATGAACATGAGAAATGGCAGCAGTGACTGCTGCAAATTGAATATTTGGAAAGAGGGTGGAACTTTAATCAAGCAGCGACGTTTTAATTTATTAACGTGTCATTTCCTTCGACAAACGTTGTTGGGTTTTCGTTAAAGAAACCAAAATCTACAACTTCAAAACACTTGAAGATCAAAAGGGCGCAATGCAATGAGATATGCAAATTCTTTCATTTTTATTACAGTTTCAGTACATGTCCTTCTTTGTCAAGGACATAACTATGTTAATAGACTGACATTTATGTGCCTCCATGTACTCAAGGACATCCTCTTTAAACCTACGGAACAGTTCGACCATGATGTCTTCCCCAAAGTGGCTGGCTAATATGGGTTCACCTATCGCTCGCATGTCTTTAGTAATTATCGCTGCTCTTGTTATCTTATCCAGATTGCTGTCAGCTTTCTTTATGTAATCGTCCCAATCCATATTGAAAGCCTCCAGTCTTTGCAGATTGAAGGATCCCTCAGCTTCTATCACGGTTTTAACTTCTTCTGTGGTAGCTGTATAGTATGGCAAATCGAAAGACTCCAATTTTTCTTCTTCGATCAATCCCTGTGACTATTAATTAATTCGTTAACACATTACTTGGTCAGGAGTCAATGGTTATGCATGTTTGATGAACTTACCATTTCATGTAGTTAACCTAAATTCAAGGAAATAATTAAGCTAATTTGTACCTTCTCGACCATTTCATGGAGTTTCAATCCAACAAATTCCCAGATGGCAAGAGGATCATCACTCTTGATGCTGCCCATTTTTTTTAGGACCATACGGCCTCCAGGAACTATCTCATCCGCCCGACATCTCAAAAACAATGCGAAATCTCTTTGAATTGCTCCAAGTATGCTTCAAATACAGCAGGAGGGCTTTTTCTTGCGACGCAAATGTTTCCCTTGTTCAATCTTGATCCTTTTTTGGTAACCATCTCTTTCGGTGCCTAGAATCAATGAGTTATATACGAGATATTACTTTTGCCAATAACTTGCTGGTGGATTTTCAGATTAACTTCAAAGCTTATTAGCTAGTAGTAGTAATTTTATATATATATATATATATATATATATATATATATATATATATATATATATATATATACATATATTGGCTTCACCTTGGATATCACAGTCCTCTGAAAGAAATCACATATTAATTATTGCACCTAAACAAACTCACCCAGAACAAAAAAAAAAAAAAATGGCAAACATAATGATGCAGATCAGTTGAGAGAGTAATTACTTGATTAGAGGAATTGTTAGCATAGCTGCTTTCTCCCTCCCCTCCACTCACGTGAAGGACTCGCTCTACGTTCATTGCTGCTGGAAAAATTAAGTAAAGGTCTTTTCTATAATTTCTCTTCACCTTGCTTGGTATTCCAAGTATTTATAGGCAATCTGATTTTACAAGTAAAGTCTTTAATCTCTATTTCTTAATTTAGCTTTAAAATTTTAATTGAATTTATTCTAGTTTACGTATTTTTTACTTGTATTTTCTCATCAATTTAAATTATTTACGTTTAATAATCAAATGTACCATCAACATTTTAAATAAAATAAATATAAATTCTTAACGTTTTATCATATGAAAATCAGTTGATAAATTTTTATTTTACCGTTCATTTTTTCAAAATCATGCAATTAAATCTAGATCTATTAAAATGACACTAATTATCGTTTGGATATTCTATGTAAAAATTAACGTGATAGTTTAATTAGTTACCATGTAACATATCATATATGCAATAACTAACAGAAGATATATAGTATCATTTAATAAATTTAAATTTAATGCATAATTTTAAAAGATTAAGAATCTATTTACGAAGGCCCAAAAGATTTATGAATTTTTGGGTTAATATGTAAACAGGATAAACTATATAATAATTAAAAAAAAAAGTTTTTGTGAGCTAGACTTTTCAAGGTGGCATGTTGCAGAATTGACAAAAAAAAAAATGCTTATCCAAATTACTCCATTTTTTATTACATCCAATTTGTAGTTTTTTAGTTGTTTAAACCCGAAAAAAAAAAGTAAATATTAAAATTTGAAATTAAATCTATATAACTTTAATATTTTAAAAATAAAAATATAATTATGGTCACATTTTTTAAGGATCAATGTTTTTGCTCTGTGGTGTTAGAAACTTGAATCTCGAAGTTTCTTTTTTTTATAGACTTTTCTTTTTTCATTCTCAAAATAGAGAAAAGGGAAACGAAGAGGGACAATGAAATGTTGTTTTCGTGCCCTATCTATGTAATAAAGAGACAACCTTTTTTTCTTTTCCTTTTTCTGTGGGGTGTTATAGGAGACCATAATAAGTCAAGTCATTCACAGCAATTTGCTACATCTTCCCTTCCAAGTGCTATCCTTTCAACAAACCAACCAAGCACATTCTATTTTCTTCTCAACAACCCAACTCCAACTGCCAAATGGGTCACCTTTTTCTTCTATACAAATCATTAAAAAGGAACCAAATGCAGTAAATTGCATAATTTATAATTAGTTTACAACGCATATTGTTTATTCATTTTCCAAATTTGTTTCTGACTTGTACAGATGATGATTCTTTATGATGGTTGTTCAATACTGCTCATGAGCAGTAGATAGGGCAGCTGCCATTTGTCAGAATTCTGGAGTTTGGAAATTGGAAGCAAATTATTAGAACAAGAACTTTCTTCCAAGTAACCTGTAGCCCCACGGATGTTGCCAACCGGAAAATGAATTAGACATGACAGCCAATTGTTTGATATTGGTTCAAATTCTTATGAGTGTTAATGGGCACAAATCTAATCCTAGTGGGGAGACAAGATTCTGATAATTATCCAAAACAAAACAAGAAAAAGGTAGACAATTATGGATTTAGCATTTGGAATTTATGCCCAAACCCAACAACTGAGTGAGGTAACTTAAACCCATCCGGCTAAACCCACCTTTACCAACTGTTGTTCTTATCCCATTAAGATTTAAGCCAAAAACATATCAATCACTTTTTGGTTTGTGATTTGAAGATTAAGGTAAAGATAAAGCTGCTTTTTTCACCCGTGGGTTAGTCCTGTGCAAAGGTTATGGAGGCCTCACTCAGAAGGAACAATCCAATCCATAAAATTTCTATATTGTAAAATCTAAAAATGATAATATATATACAATCTGCTCTCGATATTAATAAAGAGGTTATTTCTGCTTCTCGAGTAAAAGAAGAACTGCATTGGTTTGCTACTTCAGCTTTACTCTTTGCCTTTATATTTATATATTGGCAATTCGGTATCTAAAGGAAAAAATTTCCATAGAACAAAATCTGGAATACATTCCGAAACCAAGATGAAATATGAGCAAATGCTACAGGGTGAGTGGTAACACAATTGGAAATTCTTATCCGTACAAATCCAATTTTCAGCAGGAAAATATCTGCGATCTGAAACAGAATACTCCTTTGCTTTTCACATCACTCAGATGAGGTTCGGATTCGTTGTTTCCTGACGTCTAGTCTGGTTTTTGTAGCATAGGCAAGCATCAGAGTTTCAAGCATTTCGGACAAAGAAAAAGAAAAAAAATCTACCAAACTGTTAAACCCAACCTTGAAACAAGATTAATAAACTACTGTAACTCCGAAGAAAAACGATTTAGTAAGGATATCTCATTGACTATCATGTTAAGTAACCATGTACATAGCAGTATAGGCTAACGAAAGGAAAGGCAAGATCAAAAGCCTAAAAGCAATAATAAAAACAGGAAAAGTGAGCACCAGGATTTGCTTTGTTACTCTAAATCTTCCCAAATCACCGAGTACTCTTCTTCCCTTAGAAGCTTTTTTTGCCTGGCAATGAAAGCCTCAACCGTGTTGCGAAACTGCTCACTGCTCATTCCATCTTCAGGATATGGATTCTTCGCCATTTTTTCATCCGAACCATTGTTTCTGTACTTCTCTGACTCCGATCTCCTCAGTTCCTTGAAAGCTTTATTGCAGTTCACCCGCTTAAGATTCTCTGATTGAGTTCTTCTAAAATTCTTTGTTCCTTTTGAAGTATGCACAGTGATACTCACTGGTTTCTCTTCACCTACACTCTTCTTACTTTGTTTTTCTCTGTATTCAATTTGATATCGATGGATTGCCTGACTTTTCTCACTCTTCTCGACAAATTCTTCGTAGAGATCAGTTCCTGAAGTAGAATCTTGAGCTGAAAACTGCCCGGCCTTTGCAAACAGAGTGATGACTATAACATTCCCAACGATGAACACGAAGCGAGGGCTCACAAGAACAACTGACAAGCCCCGAAAATACTCACCGGAGTTTTTAACAGCGACTGGGACTTGAGTTGTGAACCTGGAGATCAATACCAGAGCAACACAAACCTCAACAAACCTAAGCAAGTTTGCGATCTTGCACACCTGACGATCCTTCAAGATTGCGTTTCTCTTCCTAAGTTTCATGTCAAATGTATCCATTTGCAAAAGGAAGCAAAGGAAAGTCTAAGGCAACAATGGGTTTTGATTTGTTTTCTTCTGGGATTACAAATTCTACCTGTTCTCACTGGAAAGAGAATTGGATCAATATGGGAGCTTGAGTAGAAACTGTCTCTCTGAGTGGAGAAGATAAGCAGGCAACTCTAATCATAGCAGAAAAAAGAGATGAAAAGGGAAGGTGAGGATTGATAAAACAGAGGAAACAGAGTGAGCTATTATCTACTCTGTTCTGTATGGATTAAATTCTATCCTCCTCTTTGCTCTTTGCTTTTGGAATATTTATGTTCTTCAATACTTCAAATCCGTATAGAATAGCTATTTATAGAGCAGAGGAATATATACTGTTTTTGTTGTTGCTTTTCTCATATTCCATTTTTTTTCTTTTCCTTCTTTCTTTTGAAAAAGGAAGGAAAGACGCATTATATTCCTTCCTTTCTTTTATTTTTACATTTAAACATACATATATAATAAGAATTCATTAACAACCTAAAAGCTAATTTAATTTTACATTTTTTATATTTTTTATTGATTTTTATTTTTTTAATTTGATTATTAAATTTTACATTTTATTTATATAAATAATGTATATCAAATTTTAAATTAAGTAAAAAGTCTAACTATTTATACAATAATAATAAAATTTTAATTATTAATATACATTTAAAAAAAATTCTGGATCAAAAATTTCAATCCTCCTCCATGTATATTGAAAAATGTGTTGTTATAATGTTATTGGTATTGTTTTTCCACAGCATTGTTGCTCTTTTATCCTGTGTTATTCTCAGTTTTCACAACTGGTAAGTACTTTAATTTGTATTGCTCCGTTACTACAATTCTTGAATGACATTTTTTCCATGCTACAACTAGCCGGGCATGGCAACATGCTTTTACAAGAAATACCAAAAAAAGCCAAAAACCACGAATGTGCTGCTAACTTGCCTTTTTATGAAAGGACATATCCCTCCAACCATGTGGATATACTTCAATTGTTTCGTCTACTAGTTCTAATAATAATATTATTATTCTTTAATAATAATTTATATTAAATATAATAATTAATAATTTTATTCTTCATTTTTAATATATTTAGTGGAAATATATTTTTACGTAGTAATCTTAAAGTTACATTAAAAACATTGATTAACAACGTTCATTTTTCTTATTAATTTTTTTTATTTTAAGAAGCTAAATATTAAAATATATATTTAAAAATGAATTATATTTGATGCATTTGCAAATGTAAAAATCATAATCAATATCGGTAAAATAAAAAGCCATATCATTAACTAATCAATTCATAAATTTTAAATTAAAAATTTAAAAGTAAATATTAATTAATGAGATATTATGATATGATTCGATTATATAATGTAAAAAAAAAATAATATTTGAAGAATGTAAAAATCTTATGTATTATATCTTATATTAAAGAAAAGTTTTGAGTTAGGGAAGCTTTTCCAACCTAAAATTAAGATATATTACAAAAAAACAAAAAAAAACAAAAAAAAAAATTCATGCACGATGAAAGAGTAAAAGAGGTGGCGGAAAACTAAGACACAAAATGGTGACAGTGACTTATCCAGTGGACTCTTGAGTTGAAAGTTATCCACGTGGCATCTGCAGACACGATATGGCAACGTCAATCAGATTCCAATGCCCATTCCTTACTGACTAAGGCATTAGCCCATTGCCACGTAATCTCCGGCTTAACTGGCGTTCGGCTATTCACCCCTCTATGCTTCAGAGCCACCAATAACAGAGTGACACCTCCCTTTACTATTTTTATTTTCTAAAAACACTTTTCCTTTTTCAATTTTTATTCCATTGAAACGTATTTGGCTAAAAATAAAGATAATATTTTAAAATGTAAAAATAAAAAAGTATTTTTATTTTTATTTTTTAGAAGACATTTTCTCTAAACATTTACTATCTATAATTTTTACCTTTTTAATTATTATAAAATGAAAAAAATATTTTTTTAATATTAAACGTGATAATTTATATATATATTTCACATTGGTTTAATATAAATATAAAAATAAAGTTTATTAATTAAATATACTTTTAATTTTTTACACAAAATAAATATAGATCATCAATATTTTATCATATAAAAATCAATTCATAAATTTTTATTTACTATAAATAAATTTGTAACTTTTCAAAATTATACAATTAAATAACACAAACTTCATTTAATATTACATAAATTGCAGGTGCAGCTAATTAAACTATCTACATCAGTTTCCACGTAAAATGTTCAAACTGTAATTAGTATTATTTAGTAGATAGAAATTTAATTGCATGATTTTTAAAAAGTTGAAAATTTATTTACAGTAAAATAAAAATTTATAAATTGATTTTCATACAATAAAATGTTGAGAATTTATATTCATTTTGTATAAAAGGTTAAAGATATATTTGACTATTTATTTTAAAAATAATTATATTAAAATTAAGATTAATATTTTAAATATAAAATATTATTTTAAATTTATACAAAATTAATATAGAATTTAAGCAATTTTAACTCATATCGGATTCGATATTTTTTTCCTTAATCACTTTTATTATCATACATATCTCATGATAAATATATTTAATCAAGCCATCATCAAACCAATTTTGTCTTCTTCTCTTTTGTCTTTTCAAAGAGTGATTGATGTAGACAATAAACGGTATTTTATTTTCTCTTAAAAAAGGTAAGTAAAGAACTAAAGATAGTTAATCTCATCGGTTGTGCATTTGACACGTAATAATTTTTATTTTTTAAAAAGGAAAAAAGGCAACCATACTTTATAAGGAGCAAAATAAATGGAGGAGGAAGTTACAAATGGGAGCGGTTATAAATAAAATTCCAAAAGTACGGTAATGGCAAACCTTTTCTAATGATCTTTCAATTGTCTCCCATATTAAGTTTCTTTTTATATTTTTACACAAACAATATTAATGTAATTTGTGAATTAATTTGAGAAATTCTATTAGAAGATCGATTTATTGTAGGACTATTTTAAGTTTATTTACTGTTGTTGGTCTATATTAATTCAGTCGATAGAAGATTCATTTAATTGTATTGTTCGTTTTGGAACCCAAGATCTTAAAATCTTTATTCTGACAAAAATGATACTAATTCTTCAATCATCTTTGTCAGAACAAAAATTTTAAGGTATTGAGTTCGAATCTCTGAGAACGCAAAAGAAAAATTGTGAGGGCGGGACCGTAAACGCGAGACTCAAAGCGGACAATACGGTTGAGTGGATCGCTACCGGCTGAGTTAGGACGGCACAACAAAAAGCACGTGTTTTTTATTAAATTTATTGTATGACTATTTTAAGTTTATTTACATATTAAAAAAATTATAAACACATAAGAATAAAATATAAAATTAATATCAATAGACGTAATTATATGATACAAAATATAAAAAAATGAAAAAAATGTAAATTTAATGTAAAAAAAGTAAATAAATGAAAATAAATGTAAATTTAATACTAATAGATATAAAATAAGGTAACATTATCATTAATAAATATAAACACATAAAATAAATAAAAATAAACATAAAATAAGTCGATTTTACAATAAAACGATTTTTATTATAGAATTCTCCGAATTTATTGAGTAGTTTTTTCTCATTGATATCCACAATATTTATTTTTACTGATACGATCCTAATACTGTTTTGAATTTATTTTTTTCTGAACAATTTTAAACCCTTTTTTTTTTTCAAATTACTTGAATACATTTCACTTACCTTTTTTTTCTTTCTTTCTTTTTGAAACACTTTGATTCATTTCAAAATCAAGAAAAGAAAACCATCACATAACATCTGATACCTCTATTTCTTATAGTTTTCTTTGGATTCATTCCTGTTTGGATATTGTATGGTAATTCATGCAATCAGAAATGACATTAGTCTACAGAAATTATTCTTAGATTGTTCAATTAAGGAAATCCACCATTTAAATATATTAAGGATTTAATTAAATGTAAACCTTTCTTTGAAGAAATCAATATGACTTTTCTTACTTCTAAAGGTTTAATAAAGAATAAGCATAGATAAGGCAAACAAAAAAAAATGAAAAAGAAAAAGAAAAACCAGAAGTCCCATATGATTAATTAAAATAATAAGGTTTAATGTTAGATGCTCTCTTTTGAGTTGATGGACCATCAAACTCCCTCTATTATTTTTCAAATATATTCCTCTGGGCTGGGAGAGTGGGAGCTGATTCAATAACACGGCAGCAAAGAATCACCAGAAATTCTTAAATTGCTCATGGTCTGATTTCTGAATTATGCCTTTGGTTTGCTTACATGCCCGCACCCTCAAATCAGCACACGTTGGATTCCTAGATTATTGAGTTGGATCCCACTAATTTTTCGATTGCTGCTTTTAATTTGATTCTCTTTATTTTCCAGCATCAAAAAAGCCAAACAAATTAAATAAATACCTAATTTTCTTTTTTCTTCTCTATATTATTATAAACTGGAAAAATAAAATCATAAAATAAAAATATATTCCGACCTGCCGGATTCGAACCAGCGACCTAAGGATTAGCTGCTTGGCTAAGCCCACTACAGTCCTCCGCTCTGCCAACTGAGCTAAGGTCGGTTTTAATTATTTAAGTCGAATTTTTAATTACATAAATGTTATATTATTATTCACTGATTTTTTTTTTTAAAAAAAAATATCGCAATAATTAGTTCTGATTAGATTAGACAATACTTTTTTTTTAATGGAGGACTAGAGTATAATTAAGTTAATGTGAAAGTATGTTGACTTCTTTTTTAAAGATAAACACACATGTAAGCTAGTAGTCTAAAGTATATATCAGTCTTTAAAAAACAGTGGAGTTGGGAAGACAATGAAGCCATATCATAACAAAGATCTTATCTTTTTGAAATGGGTTTACTATTAACACACTTTTTTCAAATGATAAAATTGATTAATTAGAGGTAATGGATGTGTGCTTCTTAGGTTCTCCGCGAAAAACACTTCTTGATTAGATCTTAATTATCTCCTCATGGATATGATTATTATCTTAATCAAAGCTTGATAGTACTCTACCTGTTTTTATCTTTTGACTTTGAGTCTTGGGCCAAACCTTGCATCTGTCATAAACTATTTCCAAAAGCTACATAACTTGATCATTGATCGATACATGTCATATGTTATCATTGAATTTTCATTCTTTCAGGCATGCATGCATGATAAATGTTAATAACGTAGCCAGATCAGTGGCTTGAACTTCAACAGGTCATAATCTATATGGGCATTAACTTAATATTACTTTGAAACTTTTATCAAGAATTGCACTGATACTTGCTCAAAGACCGAATTACTCGTCCAAAATCAAAGGTTTGCTCGATATGTGGTTAGGTTAGGACATAATATTAAATCCATTAAAAAAGATATGAACAAACAAAATATGTTCGATCAAAATTCAGGTTAAGTCTTGATCTCACCTTGAAAAGTCTATGTCTGATTAAGTCTGCCCAATATGTATAGTTAAAAGTATTCTGATATACCTTAAATAAATTAAACTCAACAAAATTTAGTTCGATCAATAAAATTCATTAAAGTCATTAACTATGCAACCCATTAACAATTAAAAAAACTCATATTAAATGATCCGATTAAAAAAACTATCCTAATAATAGAATCAAAATTATTATTTTTTTATTTAAAAAAAATTGATTTATTTAGACAGGCTAGAGCAAGCCTAATTTTTTTGTTATTTATTTGAGTGGGCTTGGACAGAAAGCTCAAGTTTGAATATCTAGCAGGATTGGACTTAGGCATAGATAAAAATTAATATCATATCCAGGCTTAGTCCAAATTTGACCTGGCTCGACCTATGATCAAGTTTAATTGCACTTAATAATCGTCCAAAAAAGAAAATAATAATAAACTAAACTTTCATAAATGATGGTGTGAATATGATTACTTTAAGAGTGCCTTTGGATGAAATATTTTAAACAAACATTTTTTTTCAAAATTTTAAAATAAAATTTATTTTTTGATGATCATTTAAATTAGTTTGAGTTCATACCAAAAGAAAAACAGTTTTATGGATAATTATATTATATACTGTCAGTGAAATTTTTTGACTCCACAAACGGGGTTAGGATGATATGCATGTTATTTAAATATATTAAAAAATAAAAAATAAATGAATAATATATACATTATCATACTAAACTTACTTGTAAAATAAAAAAATTCACTAACGGTGTATATGATATTAATCATAATTTTAAAGTTTCGACAACTGTTGGTTCAAGTATAAAGAGTTTGGTTCCCCTTAAGTAAAGTCTCGGTTCGAGCCTTGTGGATAGATTAGGCAATGCTGGGAGAGTCACCCTTGAATAGAGTTTGACCCGTTCTAGATTTAATCGAAGCTCAAAGTGGTTACTGGACACCGCGAGTCTTGCAAAAAAAAAATCAATTTTTTAAAAATCATTAGACAGCAAATTTAATTTGACTTGTATCTTATATAAACATTTAATTTAACTATATATAGGATAAACCATAAACTTTACTTTAAGCGAGAAATAAATAAGTACAGAAAGTATAAACAATAAAACTAGGAAATTGAGCTTTAAAATGGCCTTTTCTCTGTATAAAAAAATCCCATGATCAGAGGTTCAAAGGTATGCCGATCCCATCGCCTAATGACAATAAAATGCATGTGATTATCACCGTTTCCCATACAGATGAAATACAGCTTAAATACGGGTTTCAAATAAATATCATTTCGAGGAAACATTTTATGAATTAGTTAATTTAAATTAATATATATATATATATATATATATATATATATCATTCATTCATACAACGTAATAACACTTAAAAAAATTATTTGTTATTATAATAATTAAATAATAAATATTCACTTCAACAAATTAGTAGTGGTTCTTGTAAATAAATATTTTTTTTTGAAAATATGATTAAATAATATGATTTATATGGAAAAAAAAAACAAACATATTTACTTGAAATAATTATAGAGTACAGTCTTTTCCCGTGTCAAATGATGCTATATATCTATGTATTCCTATAAAAAAAAAAAAAAGAAAAAAAAAGTTCAAAATTAATGTTTTGCATGGAATGGATACGTAACAAATTCAGCTTTTCTTGCATGGGGTTTACTATTTTAATTAGTGCGACAAATTCTGGTGGCTTCGTGGGTAATGTCTCTGTTTTATTTGGTACTCTGGAGGTTTGGGCTTGGATTTTTTATTTTAGTGAGTAATGTCTCCGTTCTTTGCCTCTCACTTGTAACTTGAAGCAAACCTCTTCTAATAAACCAATCTTGCTCTGCGGTGGAAGAAAGAAGAAGATCATCGCAGTGTTTTGCAGATTAGTAATAGTTTTCTTACTGCCCCGATAAAAACACAGAACTTATTAGTGTGGTCAGAGAAATTATCAGGAAGTAATAAATTAATAGATCGTAGCATGCATATCACCCAGCAACCGGCAAGAATCAAGCAGGTAGCCAGCACTGAAATTTGAAGTCAACCTTAGTAAAATATAGTACTAGTAATAATGTTTGACTTTAGACATGCATGGATCTCGGAATACTATAAACTGGGAATTGAAAGAAGATGATTGAGATCCTATTGTTTATAACCTTCATTTGTCTTATCTTTACAGCAACTTACTTAAACATCAAGCAATGTTTCCTATAAATAGCCTAACATCCTGGCCCTTTGGCAAAAGCTAGAAAACATGGCTAAGACTCTTAAATCTGTGCACTTTCTTGCTCTCTTCTTAATCATCATTCTTCTTGCAAATCAGGGTACGTGGATATTTTCATAGATATTAATTTGGTGATCTTTTAATCAATATATTTTTCCTTTGAAATATTTGAATTAGAGGATTCCCTAACAGGAGATTATATTTATTTATTTATTTATTTATTTTGTGTCTTGCTGCAGAAATACCAGTAGCAGAAGCAAAATTATGCTCCAAGCGTAGCAAGAAATGGAGAGGCTTGTGTCTCAGCTCAAAAAACTGTGACCTCCTGTGCAGGAAACAGGAGAAAGCAGTGCATGGTGGTTGCCACTGGCAGTGGCCTGGATTTGCATGTTTCTGCTACTACAATTGTCATTGAGATAAAAGCCATAGCCGATGTTATATTATCCTTAATTTGTGGATATATATATCAGCATTCTGTCAAATAAGATATGGTTTCTGTTGAAACCAGCCATTAGTACTACTCCTTGTTATATTGTTGTCATTACAAGTGTTCTGTAATAAATAGTAGTACTTCAATTAATGCAAGGTTATCTTATTTTATAAATAAACTAATTTGCTGTATAATGGATTGGCCACCAAGTAAGCTTTTGATTGATATTTGCATGCTTCAATTTCCTTAATTTTCCCAACCAAGATTTTTTTTTTTTTTTGCTTTTTCGTATAAATTAAAATTTTACATCCCACATCGATCTAATGGACAAAAATTAAACTTTAAGCTATATATTGAGATGTTTTTCTCAAAGGACACAGCTCAAAACCGTGAAGAACGCCAAATTTGGGACAATCCATCGGATCCAATCCAACATTATCCAAAAGGAGTATGAAATTCCCTACTAAAATGAAGAACAAAATTGCATATTATGCCAGAAAAAATAGCAGTCACCAAAAGAAAAACAAAAATTGCATAACTGAACCCTAGTTCTAAGAATACCCATTTAACTAATTAAGAATCCCAACTTATTCAGATGGATTTGATAGTATTGTAAATGAAATATTAATATTTATAAGATGAGGAAAGATCATCCCCTGTTGCAGCTTAAGTAAACAATTTCAATAAATCATGATGTATAATGTACATACACAAATATTATATCATTCAAAAAATTAATGATCAATGAGTTATATATACTGTAAAATGTATTTTTCTCTCGTCTCATTAATCATAATTAAGTTATAAATATTGTCTATGTAAATACCATGCATTCACAATATTTGAGATATATGCTAATGTTGTCAAGATCAAGTTGGACAACACAAACTATGTTTTATTGTGAATTAAATTTAATCTTGATTCTTAAAAAATTAAAAACTTTTAAGTTGAGTGATTAAGAGACTACAAGATTATTTTTTTTTAACACATAAGAGATTGAAAGATATAATTACATATTCAAAATTTATTGAATCAAAAAATACAAATTTAAAATATGAGTTGATATTAATTATCCTCATCAGGCAATGTGTATAAGTTGCGTTACAAAAATTAAATACGGCCTGATTTTTTTTATGAAATACAAAAAATATTAAAATCATAATTAAATATTATGTACAAATTAATTAAACAAATTCAACAAATGAATCAAAATATAATTAGATAAATTTAATATAAAATTAAATCAAATTCAAATCTTATATGATGAATTTTGAACATAAAATTTTAATATTTCAAAAGCTCTTTCTTACGGTTAAATCAATACTTCATCTGTCATCCTTTGGTCTTAAATTTTGTATATCTTCTCCGCTGGCCACGTTGATCAGTTATAACTTATTTGGGAAGCAAAATTCAACGAAACGCATGCAATTATCACGTAGTCCAATGGCTAATATCTTTTATTGAGATCTTAATTTATATAAACATGCATTAATAGTTACTACAGATGGATATATCGTCGATCGGTGCTATATCTATTGTGGAGAATTTGACGCAGCACTCATCTCTAGAACTTGATTAATTTAGACCATTAAGCAGGGTCAATGTTTATACGTGTCCTTCTGATTAGCAAAGACCTCGATGATTTGATATCTATTACTTAACCAGGCTTTTCTATCAATCTGATCTATTTTCTCTTTATGAAATGTTTGCATAATAAGCTTCAGTTTCCTCTTTGATAAAACTAAGCTAAGGGACCTCAGATTAATCATGTAATACCAATAACCAAATCATCATGGAGATAACTTTTCAAACATTTGAGTCATTTCCTGCAGCATTATGATCGGAGATTAGATTAGGGTTTCAAAGGAAGAAGAGTAAAAAAAAAAGTCTATTCAGTATACAAGATTTTTATATTTTGTAGTTTCCAGAAAGTTATATTTATGTAATCTTTTTTTACATTAATAAAGAGATTGTTTTTATTTGAACTTTTAATTTTTTATTATTATTGAATCAAGATTCATTGAAGAATTAAGAATGCTAGCTCTCACTCAGGTTGATGAATCAAGTTTCAGCTTCGAATTCTTTCTTTTGAGAAAAATATATACAGTGATCGAGCGAGCATTGCTCCAAGAAGGCAAATCCCAAAAATCAAGGAAGCGATAAAATCATGAGAAATAGGAAAATTGCATGTTCCGAATGTTATTACCTTCTGACTTTTTTCTTTATTTTCTTATTCCGCTAATCTTGTTATAAGGCAAGATTTTTTACCTAATTAAATGGAGATGAACTCAACCTATATTGGCTATAAATACCCATCATCATAGAATCTAATCATGTCCCACTTGAAACATCATAAGTAACCCTAAAGCTGAAAGAAAACATGGCTAAGAGTTCTCTGAAACCTGTTTACTTAGTTGCAATCTTCTTTATCCTCATCTTTCTCGCTAACCCAGGTTAGTAGTAGTAGTAGTAGTAATAGTATGAAACGACTCCTTTTAACTTCAAAGTTTGCATGCATTATAATATTAGACCAGATGTTTTGCCATAAGCCGTGTAAATTTTTCTGGTGTTTTGTAGCTGATTATCTTAATTTGTTTGATACTGATCGGACATTTTGCAGAGGTGATGGTGGTGGAAGCAAATTGTGTAAGGCGGAGCAAAACATGGTTCGGGTACTGTGGAATTTCTAGCCACTGTGCCAATCAGTGCAGGAAATGGGAGGATGCCAAGCTTGGTGGACTCTGTCGCTCGGATGGTTGGTTCGGAATCGGACGGGCTTGTTTCTGCAAATTCTGCTGATCAAATCATCAAAAGTTCAAAATCTCTAACAGATGATCGTCATTATATATCTATTGTATAATTATTAGTATCAACTATGAAGCCTGAATAATGTCTTTTATCACTGTTGCTAGACAGCGGTAATTGATGCTTTCTAAAGCATGCAACCAAAGTTGTTTTAAATTGAAATAAATAATGATGTTTGATCTTATTATGTTTCATCTAAATCTCGGTTAAGTTATAGGAATATATAAGATAGTATTGAAGATTATGACAAACGAGTTATACTCAAAATGATAACAGCGAATGAAAATTATATCAATTGATGCTGCTTGAATATGGCAAATTTATCTTCTGCATAATTGAAAAGGCCAGCGAAATTCTTAAGTGTCCTGGTAAATATATAAAAGCTGAAGAAGTAAACTTACAGATGGATCGTTGGCAGAAATAGGATAATAATCCAACAATTAATGTAGTTGCTAAAATTACTAAAAATAACAATAGGAATAGTGTGTTTAAGCCCATCGATCTTGCTTTTCTACCTTTATTTCGGACAATTCAAGATACTAACATCAAGAGAATCATCTTGAAGAATTTGGGGAAAAACACCTGCAAATCATTCTATCTTGGTTTATGACATTCTTTCAGTAGGGCACATGGATTAGCATTAGAGGAGAAACATATACAAGTTGAGTTGCACCATTATGATTAACAACAACTCATATACCAGAGATTGATTCTTTTCCAGCGGCACACGGCCATGAAGTTTTTGGATGCCATAAGGTACCTCTAGGCTCTAGTTCTTACAGGAACCGACGCATTGCATAAGAAATAAAGAACAGAGAGAACATGATCAATAAGATTAATAAACAGATCCAAAATCCTCTCTTTTTCAGTCATTTGATCAGTTTGAAATCCAAAAGAGATGATAAATGCGAACGCAGCAGAAGTTTGATCTCAGAAAACTATTATCTCTGCACAGTCTTAGCATCTTAACAAAATAAATGAAGTATTAATCCCAACTAGTGTCTGCCACCAACCCAGAAAACAAGTCAGAAAGACCTTTCTCTTGCACTTTCACATGACTCATTATGAAATTGAAATTTAACTTTGTAAAAGTGGAATCCTTGGGATGTTGGCATCCAAACTGAGTATCAACAAGCAAGTATTTAATCTGGGAAAACTGGTCAAGCAGTTGGGAAGGTAATGCCTGCAGCATCGGAAAGGAAAAGTAAGTTACATGGAATTGATGCAGCAGTCACAACGTGCCACGGGGAATTGATGAAGGAATAAATAAAAGTCAGTTAATCATGTACAGCCAATGAAATCTTTCAAGAATCTTGAAAAAATGAGGAAAAGATATCTAATATAGATAAGAAACTTGACACTATTTTCTCAATTCGTGTCTTCTTATTTGTTTAATCTTATTCTTCTTGCCTTTTGAAATTCGGACAAATTTTGTTGTAGGAGTAAGATAAAAGTAGCTCAACATTCTTCTATTTATTGAAATTTGGTTTCCTATGGAAAAGCAACATGGTACTCCAAAAATCACGAGGATAATCAGTTCGGGTGTCCCAAGGCATGGACAATAACATCAGGTGGAATCAAGAATCCAAAGCCTTGCTAGAAAAGCATGACCAGTCAAAAGAATTCAAGAGAAGGTTCAAAAATAGGGGGAAGAAACTTGCCAAATGCCACTTATCATTTGAATGACATTCTAAACATTGGATGTTCAAATCCTGGCATGTGCAAAGAAGTACTGCCTATCATCAAATCCATCAATTTCCATTTCAATTGAGACTTATAAATTGTTCATTCACAATCCAAAAGAGAAATTCAAAGGATAGAAAAATGGTTTCTAACAAGAACAAGAAAGTTATCCCAATATCAAAAGTGTTGCATGCCATCAGTGTTGAGATGCAGAAGCAAAAGAAAAACCACACTACAGGGGAGAAGCAGGAACCGCAAGCAAAATTGATTTTTTTTTTTTTTAGAAATAAGTTAAGTATCATTTACGTGTACAACATCCCAAGATTCTCCATAGAAAAATTAACATCATCTAGGCACCATGATGATTCAATGAGAAATGAAAAGCATTCCAGTCCTTTAATGCCATGATGGTCAATAGAATATGCGTTTTGCAAACTGGGAAACTTCGAAAAGACGTTATAATATAATAAACTAAGAAAATTTTAATTTTAAAAATACAGCAACAAGCTGAAAATAGATGGCTGGGTGTACTAAACCATGAAGTGGAAAACCCATTTGATGTGATTACCTCTACTTGTTGCGTTTAGCAGCACGTCTTCCTTGGCCTTTCTTGGGTGGTCCCTTACCACGCCTCTTTAACATTTCAAGCTTGGTTAAGCGCTCTTCTTCTTCCCGGGCCATGACAAGTGGATCATCGTTCTTGATGTCGTATGGGTACCATTCTGCAACCTTGTCACCAATGAGTTTTTTGCGTAAAATCTTATGGGGTGACCTCTGCCCAGTTGGGTTAACTATATGTCCAAATATTCTTGCTCTAGCTTCAGTAACGCCTGCTACGACAGCTGAAGCCAACATGCTCTTCAATCCACCAGCACTCATCCTATCTAAATTTCCATTATTATCATATTTCGGTCAATTTTGTTAAATGTTCAAATAAACTTTCAGTGATAGCATACCAAAAAGTCGATAGCAAACAAATGCCTGGGTATTTCCCTCAAAACCCAACCTAATAACCAGATGATGTCAGAAATATGAGATAAAACATGGGTCTGAAATTTCTAAGTTGTGAAACAAAAAATAACATTGTAATTAAATGCCATATCATTTCCATTCTTAATTGAAAGAAAAAAAAATAAAAGATTTAAAGAGGAAATGATTAAGCTCATTCACAAACTTGAAAACCATCTTCATTAGAATCTAATTTTATAAATTACCTGACTAGTCATTTTGCTATGCACATAGTACCATAATTCATGATTCACGAAATGGGCATCTCCAGCTGAGATGATTAATTAACTTGAATTGGAAAAAATAGACGTTGTTGAGTCCATCAACAAACTCAACATTTTCAGCGGTTAACACGCGGAAAAAAAAACTATAAACGAATTAAATTGAAAAATATCCCTCAAACAATATAAATGACAAAAATTGCAGGATTCCAGCATACTGAAAAATATATTTACAATTTCCAGAGAAGAATTTAAAGTGAAACTTCACTGCAATCGCTTCGAAAGCAAAAAACAGAGGGAAGCAATCACCTGATAAGAAAGACCGAACCGATTAAAGATGAAGCCTTAAAGATTCAGGGACTGCCCACTGCTGCTTCAAAAAGCAATCGGACAATGCAAAGTAGAGAGGTGAGAGCACAAGGCAGGAGACGGTAGCCAAATAAACACTAGACAGGAATTGAAAATATACCCAGATTTGACTGGCGCCTGAAAGAGGAAGGCGGCGGTGCCAGTGAGATGTCTTGACCGACGCCTGGTAGCGAGGGTGAGGCTGAACCGTTGAGGGCTTGAAGCTTGGCTGGGAGTGGGACTGGCAGAGGTTGAGTGGTGGTGCCGCCGGATGAGAGAGGGGAAGGGTCAGGGGTGTGAAAATAAGTTGAGTTTCTAGGTAGGGTTAGGTTATATATAGTAAGGGTAAATCTGTAAATTGATAATAAAATTAATTTAACTCTCGGACTACTATTTAAATGAGATAGTAAATTATTTAAGATCAAATTAATAAAAATCAAATAGAATTCAAATTTTTTTAATCAAATCCGAATAATAATTGTTTAAACTCCAAATGTAACAGATATAGAAGTGTAAGGATTTGTTTTAGTTTTAAGATTTTAGATTTTAGGTTTAAATCTTAATAATTGGTAAAATATTTAATACATTTATAAAATTATTTAACTTATTTTCGAATAAATGAAACGATTCAGTTCATCAATATCAAAACCCTTGACTGATTAAGTTCCTTAAAAACACTCACCAAAAATAAAAAATAAAAAAATTTGTATCTAAATTGAGAAACTCGAACAAATAAAGATCAAGATCACTGGACTTCACCCCTAATTTATGGTAGTCTAAGATTATTTTTTTCTAATTCATAAAATGGTATAAAAAAAATGATTCAAATTTTAAATTTAATTTTTCTAAAAAAAAAAGTAACGAAAAAATTCCCTTAAATTCTCCCTTTCTTTATTGTGGTTTCATTTATACATAAGCTGCCTTCAAAATCCAAAAACCCCTTTCTCTCTTATGTTTCTGAAATGACCATTGATTGTTTAATTTGGTATATACGTACAAGTTATTATTGCTGTCACAATTAAAAATCTCACGATTGTGATGGCGAAGAAGTTGACTATCGGGCGCTTCACCTAATATGCTAGAGCCGTAACCAAAAAAGAAAATATCCTTATATGTTAGCGCTAATCCGAGGAAGTTCTGGTTCACTGCTTGTATTTATGAAATATTATTTTTATTATGTTAAATTTAGCATCGTCTTGACAGTTGACAGCAACACTGAATTACAAGCTGCAATAGAAAATATATAAGATTTAAAACATAAATAATACTTATTGAAATAATAATGTTAGAGTTTAAAAAAGAAGACAAAATGATAAAAAAAGAGATTGGAATTATCTTTGTAAATAATATTTTGTATATCATCTATTTTGAAATGTTATTTATTTATACAACTCTTGCATGTATGTAACAGAACCCTATTGTTGTGTAATTAAATTATTACACAAATGTTGAGTGGTTTTTAATTAATTATTTTATTAATTAGCCACAATTAAATAATCTATTTTATTTTATTTTACTTTCTTATTTTTTTGAGCTGTAATATATTCTTTAAAAACATTTTTGAAGATATAAAGTTTATTTGGTAACAGGTTCAATGCTTTCTGAATAACCATTGCCAAAGCAGCCAGAGAAGCTAAAGCGAAACTGTTGCTAACATAGCTGTTTAGACAGAGAATATGTTATTTGTGGATAACGTTTTAGTGGTTAGAGAATGTTGCATTTGGTTAGAATGATTTAAATAAAGAATTTTTTTTGTTATTATCTAATAAATAAATAATAAACATGTCTAATTATTTATTAAACCCAAATAGTTCAGTTAAATTTATAAAAATTATTTTTAATAATTAAATAAATATTTTGAATAAATAATTGTTAAAAAGTATACTAAATTATTTTAATTTGTAGAATAAATTATATAATTTGTTATTAAAAATTATATATACGATAAAAAAGAGATTATTTTATAAATAAAATAATTAAAATTATCGCTATTTAATAATTACAAAAGTTATCGTGAAATAAAAAATTAACAGATTTTTTATTGTTGTGTATGATTTTGAAGAATCGAAAGATGTTCAATTTAATTATTAGAAATTAATTTCACACAATAAATGTAATATTTTTATTTTTAATTAAAGTTAACTAATTTTGCATAATTATATTAAACAATTATATACAAAGTTTGAAAATTTAAATTTAAGAATGTTGTATAATTATATTAAACAATTATAGACAAAGATTGAAAGAATAAATTTAAGAGTATTAAAAAAAAATTGAGTATTAGCTACACATAAGAAAAGTCACTACGTTGTATATATAACCAAGTGTTTTAAAATAGATGGCCAAAATATCAACACATGTCACAAAGCGAACGAAACCTTATGCATGTTTTACATTTGTAATCCTCCAAGGATAATTTACGTGTTATATATATACATATAATTATTTTTAATATAACTTTTAAAAATAATAAAGAAATAAAATTATTTTTTATTAGATTAATTAAAAAGTTGATAGGATGCTGTTAAGACACTCAGTGAGATGCTGTTAAGGCACCATCGTTCGGCTGGCGAAGGGCGACGAACTTCGTGGGAATCATCGGTGGTCGTGACACATGGTGAGGTCGTTGAATTTGACAGATCGAAAGAGGAGAGGCCGCGGGAGAGAAAATTGGATTCGTCGGTGATAGTGCCGTTTCGATTCCAACCGAGGCCTGACGAAGGATGCCCAGATGATGGCGCGTCGATTGGTGTCGAAATCGAGCCAAGAACCTGCCGAATGGCGCCAAAAAGGCGAAGTGAGGTTTGAACCGATACAGACCGGTTCAGTGCAGTGCAAGTATGCTGAACCGGACCGGATCAGTTCAACCAAAAAAGAAAAAAAAAAAAAGAGGAAAAATTGAGAAAAAATCTCAGTGATGCAATCGAGTTACGGGTAAGCCGGTAAGCGGTCGAAATTGACCGATTTAAATTTTGAAATATTTAATTTGATTAATATTCGACTGAAAATTGAACCGAAAAAATATGTAATTGTGTAGCTCGACAATTGACGTCAAACGAGAGCTTGAGACAGCCTCGATTTGCATACTATCATGGAATCTCGGGTAAGTAACCCTTATTTACGATAATTTGCATCGTTATATGTGTTAAAAATATATCGCATAAATTACGGATTTAATTTTCGCATAAAATGAATTATATTATGGATTTAGAGATAAATTGTCGTAAATAATTAATTGAATTATCCAAGAGTTTAGAACGAGGCACAATAAATACTGATGGGCCCAATAAGCCCAATAGGGCTCGATAATGTTAATAGTAAGTGAAAAACGGGCTTAAGACCGATTAAGACCATTATGGTACAATCGGGCTCAATATGGGTAAACGGGCCCAATGATTTAAATTAAACCCAGAAAATATGAAATACAATTAATTATATTGTATTTGATCTGATGAATATTTATCCACAGTTCCGAAGATTGGATTGGGAGCAAATCAGACTGCGTGATGAAACATCAGTGGAAATGTCAGACTGTACATAAAAATGAGGTAAGGGAATTGTGTGAGTAGCTAGAGGTAGCTACGCGTATTTTAATAGCTTTTTGTATACACTGAATATGTATAAAGGTCCCAGAAATGGTTTAAAGATTTTAAGGACTCGAAAATAGGAAAAAATTATTTTACCCCTATTGAGGGAATTGACCTAAGGATGGTGAAAGTATGACATGCATGAAATGCATGATTTAGGAATTTTTTGATTTAAGGATTTTTCGTGGTTTTTAAATAAAGTAAATCGATAGATTGGCCAGTAATTGCATAAATTTCATAATATAACACTATGTAAGTGTTAATAAGATTTAAATAAAATTTTTTTGAAAAATTGGCCAACCATCAAGTTTATATGAAAACAGATAGTGCTGACGCATAACTCGCACTATATCTACGTTTGTGAGTGTGCATAAAATGTGCTAGAGCGGTTGCTCGCACTGACTTGTGTGGCATCATATGCATGAAATGTGTTAGAGCGGTTGCTCGCACTGATTTTTATTATTGTGAAATGCATGAGAGGTGCTGGAGTTTAGCTCGCACTCTGTTTTGACTGTTTTGACCTGATATGCATAAAAATGTGCTAGAGCGATTACTCGCGTTAATTTTAATGATTTGACATGCATAAGAGGTGCTGGAGCTTAGCTCGCATCCTGTTTTGATATGATAATTGCATAAAAGTCGTACTGAAGCCTTGCTCGTACGTGATTTAATCGATTTAATTTCATAAGCCATGTTAGAGTGTAACTCGCACGAGTTTTGATTTACTTGAGCATTCATTCGTGCTGGAGCATTACTCGCACGAGGTTTTGATGGATTTTATGCATAAAACTGTGCTGGAGCTTGCTCGTACGTGATTTTATATGGATTTATAACTCATTTTAAAGTCATACTGGAGTGCTACTCGTATGCAGATTTTACTGATTTTTATGAAATCGTGCTAGAGATTCGCTCGCACGAGATTTTTAGATATCATGAATATGCATGAAGTCGTACTAGAGCTTCGCTCGCACATGGATTTATATGACATGCATATAGTCATGTTGGAACCTCTTGTAGATTGTGTGTCACTGTGAGATGATATGCCCACACGTGCATACTGAAGACAGAGATGGTATGGGTGGTTAATACCTATTGCAAGCACCCCCTGACTGAGATTGGGTTCACAAAGTACGATGTACCGTGGAGATTGTTGGAGTGGAGTGACATTAGCCACGATGCAGCAAGTCTTGCCATCACAATCATGATGTTATGTTGTTCTGACGGCAGGATTGACCAACCTCCCATTTTAGGTGTGATACCCCGCACACTAGGTACTGTGTAGCCAAGGATCACTAGATTATGACCATAGTCATCGTTGTTACTGATATAGTCACCTACATGTCTCACATGATATAACTTGTGGTTTCGATAAACGAGGGTAGACCCGAGGGAGGGGTCAGGCCCCCAATTTTGTGATTTTCTACTATGATGCTAGATTTTACAGAGGATTTTATGCAATGTGTCCCTAAAAGAATGGTTACTTTTATAATAGAATTTTATAATGAATTTTTAATGAGATTGATTTATGAGATGCTTAACCCCTTCGGGTTATTTTATATTGTGTTTTAATGAAGTGATTTAAATGCAGTAGCATGAGGAGTTTTCCACACTTTAATTACAAATTCATGAAAAGAATTGTCTTTCATGATTGGTGTCACATGGCATGAATTAATGGATGATCTTGATTTATTTTATATTAATTATGATTTTACATAAAATGTCATTGATGCATAAGTTGCATAATTTCTATATGCACAAGTTTTTATAAACTATGGCTTTAATGTATGCATGATTTTGTGCGTGAGATTTAAACGAAAAAAAAATGGATTTAATGGCATGACATTATGAGCATGTAGATAGTGGAGCTATCTATTTACTTGCATAATTGTCTTACTGAGCGTGTTGTTTGCTCACCCCCCTTATTATCCCTATTTTTCAGAGTACTCGCAGTAGTTAGTGAGCAGCTGAGGACTTGCATTCTTGGGGTCCACTGCGTCTCATCGAGAGTTAGGTATACACATTTGTATAGTCTTGTATCTGAACATGTAAATGCACTGTACTATAAACGGATATGATGTCGGAGATGTAAGGTTATGTAAATATCATTGTAAATATATTTAGTTAAAGTCAAAAGATAGTAAATCCTAATGTGTGAATGTAAATATGGGAATGAAATGGTAAATAGGTGAGAAGGGACTAATACCGAATCATAACCCAATTGTTGGTAGGATGGTCAGGATAAAAGGAAAGGTAAGAATTAAATAATAAACGAAAAGTGAAAAATGAAAAATTTGTAGTGATTTTTGGTAATTTGGGTCATGACATTTAGTCGAGTTGAGTTCGAACTCGAGCTACTCGAACTATTGAACGAGTCGAATTCGAGCACTTAAATACCCGGCTCTAGTAGCTCGCGAGCCTAATTGAGCCTCGAGCTTTTATATATTTTAATAATATATATTATTATATAATAATATTTATATAATGAGTGTAAGAGCGAACTCGAGTTCGAGTTCAAGTTGAGCTTTAGAATCGAGCTCGAGTTCGAGAAAAAAATTGAACTTACATAATCGAGCTTAATCGAACGAGCTCGAGTAGTTCAAACTCGATTTCGAGCCGAGTTCGAGTTTAAAAAATAAGGTTCGACCGAGTTCGAGTCGAGTTTCGAGCATCGAGTTTTCGAGTCGAGCTCGAACTCGAGCATCTCACTATATCGACTCGACTCGACTCGATTACACCCCTACCCACAATGTCGAAATGTGCTTTCCCATTATGCTAGTATAGCGGATCATGGGTGCAAATTCAAGAGGTTGAGCGGTTATGATAAAACATGTCTCTGCATTCAAAGGAATAGACAATTAAAGAGGTGGAACTTAACTCTTCCTTTGAAGCCTTTTGATTGATTAAAGGCCAATTGGGCTAAGTCTTTTGCCAGATGCTCTTGGAGCTAACACTTCTGAGCTAACTAAGCGGGTACTGACATGCTTTCATATATATATTTATTTATTTTACTTATATTATATTATATTTCTATATTATTATTGTATTTTTTAAAATTAAAAAATACAAGATTTTCTCCCTCCGCATTGAAAGGGCGGACATTCTTTTAGTATAAATAAAAATAAAAATAAATTCGATTTTGAACTTACAACTATTTTACATGTGTCTAAATTTTGTGTATTTATTAGACTTTGCTCCAATTAAACTTCATGTTTTAATTGCTTTCGGTTGTGTTATGGAGGATCCCTTTAATATAACATTGGGCTGAAATTGGTTAGGCAAAACATTGGGCCGAAGTTTGGTTAGTTTTATAAATATAAAGGACAGTGATTGCATGCTGTAACGAAACCCTAGCTTAAGAAAAGTCGTCTTCCCAAAGGAGCTCCGCCGCTTGTCTTCTCATCCATGGTTTCCCTCTCTTAGATTTATCAGCCTTTTTTATACTATCAAAAATTAAATCTTAACTTTGTCTTAGATTGATAACTAATTATTTTTTGGTTTTCTGAATTTGCTTTTGCAGGCCCCAAAGAAAGACAAAGCCCCTCCTCCGTCATCTAAGCCAGCAAAGTCTGGAGGTGGCAAGCAAAAGAAGAAGGTTAACTTTTTTACTATATGTTTTCTTTACTATGTTTCTAATGAGGTTGATTTTTCTGCTTTTTAGATTTAGATAAATAGTGGGTTTCTGTTTTCTTTTCACTTGTATTAACAGAAGTGGAGCAAGGGAAAGCAAAAGGAGAAGGTGAACAACATGGTGCTGTTTGACCAGGCTACCTATGACAAGCTTCTCTCTGAAGCTCCTAAATACAAGCTCATCACTCCCTCTATTCTCTCTGATCGTTTGAGGGTACGTTTCATTTTTATCTCTTTTTACGTTATAATTTGTTTTGGTTATTATTTCTCCTTGATTTATTGATTGTTTTTCTGAAAGATGTTTGCCTTGTTCTTACATTCGTTAGATTTTAGTTGGATGCATGTAGTGGAGATCTGAGTTTTTTACATGGTTACATGTCTTGTTGCCGTGCAGTGCTCATTGTTTTGTCAAATAAAATTATAACTGAAAAATCTTTTAGGGCTTCTTAGTGTTGAATCCGAGCTATTTAGACTTATTGATTACTACTTGGATATATGAATTTGGTTACACCCTGGATGATGGGATTTCTCTCAAGGATTTATTTAGGTGCTTAGATATTTTCTAGTTAATGGCTTGTTTTAATATAAGCTAACAGAAATGGAATAGTATCATAATGGAAGCTAAAAGCATTGCAATCTAAAATGTCTGATTAATAAAACATACGTTCATGCAAAGTGTATGTTTCTTTGAGGTTTTCATTCTACACTTATGGGATAGAGTTAGATGTTAGTCCTAAGTCAGGTTGATGTTCATGTCTGTTTAGAATCGAGATGCATGTATGAACTCTATACGAAAACTGCATTCTGCATTTTGTCTTATTTGATTTTGCATGAACCTTACAGATCAATGGATCACTCGCAAGGAAGGCTATAAGGGAATTGATGGCAAGAGGGTCGATTAGGTTGGTCTCTGCCCATTCGAGCCAGCAGATTTACACTAGGGCAACAAACACCTAGATCTTTTTGTCATATTTTTGCTTAATTAGTTCTATTTAGTATTGCCTTTGCTGAGTTTGTCTTCTACAAATGATTTTTTTTTTTCTTATTTAAAATTTCTCTTCAGCCACTTTCTAGAATATGTGACCTTCAGTCTTGTGTTATTGTTCTGGTTTGATGAATGCTTTACAGATTTTGTTGGCATACTTTTGGTCCGGTTACTCACCTTTCAGTCTTTTCCAAATTTGGTCCTAAGTGAGAAATTATTTAGTTTTTTTAATCTTAAATGTCATATTGCATATTTATTATTATGTTTTTGTTTCTGGATATTTGGGAAGGAAAATTGACGCCAACTGAATGCCAGTTTTGATTTTCTGGCTTATAATGCCAATTCCTCTTTCTATGAGTAGTTAGAACTTGTGGGATTTTGTAGGGAATGGAGTTTAGAAACTCTGAGAAGCATCATTTGTAGGAAACGGGTTAAATGAAAGATTTTGGATTGATAAGAAGACTCCGAACCTGCAAGGCCTGTTAAGTTTAATAAATGGTCTCTTATCTTTCATATTCAGAAGACAATTGTGATTAGGATCCATTTGAGCATTGCCATATTTAAACTGTATTGAAGTCTTCAATGCTTCTACAAATTACTAATGAATAGCTTCAGCTTTGAAGGGTGCATTTATAGGTCGCCTTTGAGGGTTGAGGTGTTTGAGCACTAAATTGCTCACAGTTGAAATCCAGTACCCGGCTGGGTTATTAGCAGATTCACCTTACGGGTACTATTTGTAGGTCAAGTCGTTTTGCCTGTAATGGAAAATGAACCAGTTGTTGCAAGTTTTAAGACTTGGCTGAGTTGACCTATAAAATCCAAGTTATTTTCTGCTTGCAGAAAGTGGTGTATCTGATAGCAGGATGCAGAGAGATGCATTTAGTTAGGTGTCAAGGATATAACTAAAGGTGAAAAGCTTGTCAAGGGTATAACTAAAGGTGAAACAACCCAATCCCCCACAAATCTTGTGATTATTCATAACTTCGCACTCGTGAGTTGATGTGTAGTGAGGTCAATGGTCAGGGGGAAATCGCGATAAATTACGCAAGATGGGTTTCTTTTGATAAATTTTCAATATCAAATCTAGGGATGTCAGAGGAGAGGATAGATATTTGTTAATTTCGAAGTATTTAAATTTAAATTTAATTATATTTTATATTATTTAAACTCAATTAATTATTTAAATATTTTAATTTTTATTATTTGAATCTTATCTATATAGTTTTAAAAATATTTGTTAATTATTCGAATTCATTAAATATTCGTTTATGATTTAAATTAGATTTTTAAATTTAAATTTAAAATCAATTTTATTATATATTATGAAAAAAAATTAAATTAATTTGTAAAATAAATTAAGTTAAAATTATAATTCAGATATTTAATAAATTAATTAAATTAAATATTATATCAATAACTAAAATAATTTATAAATAAAAATGTATATAATAATCCGTTATTATTTATATAGGATTCATTTGATAAGATATTTTAAAATTATTATTTAAACTTCAATCAAACTTATATTGTAATAAAATTTTATTATTAATTATTTTAATTTTACTTAATCGGATTTGGTAATACTGGATATCCTATTATAGGCTACTATTTACGTCCCTAATATCAGCCACTGGAATCTTGGCTGGCGGGTGGCAGGCACATCTGTACCCTACTCAAGAAGCCAACCAGGCCCAGTTTAGGTGAATAGCTCAGAGTGCACCCTACAACTTCGTGCCAGTGGCCGCCGACATGGAAACCATGCATATACATATCTTGCTTGTGTCAATGGCTGCTGACTGCAACGGCCCAACCAAAACGCGTAGATCTTTCGGAAATAATGAATACAAACAGCCTAACTATGTAATAATGCAACTTATATCGAGGCCTTTCAAATTAAGCTTATGAAGAAGATTTGCCAGATCGAGTAGGATCATCCTCAACTCAAAGAGTCAAGAATCCAACGCAAATTTCTCCCCAATTTGTTTTAGGCTTAGCCACTTGCCGTTGGCTTTTGTGGTACATATTAAGAGAGAGACAAGCTCTTCTATTGATGTATGTATCTCAAGAAAGTAGACCTAATTTGTACCCTTGGTTCACCAGCATCCCACGTGAAATTCTGTCCAATAATACATTGTTGTTTTTCATTTTAGTTCTTGTTTTACATTTCTGGGCTTCGGGTGCTTCTCCTCATCAGTTAGCTCCTAATGGAGGGGTCCAATTCCAAGGTATCTTTTCTGGGCCAATGTCCATTTCCCATCGCCTTTCCACATCTGCAGAGCCCCACTCCCACTTCCATAAGACAAACAGAAACAGTCAAAGTGGAGCTTCTGATCATTTATCACTCATTAATCAAACAGACTTTCGTTTTTCAATTGCCAACATCTCATTTCACATACAACTAGCAGCCTAGCTCCCATTAATAAATAGCCACGTGTACGGTCAAGAGAACAATTCCACTTCATTTATCAACCTGTCATACATCAAGTGTCAAAGAAGCTATCAACTTCGCCTTAATGTGCTTTGGATTTTCCCAGATTGTTTAAGCACGGCTTATTATTTGATTAAATGGCAAAGCATAATTGGCCCAGCTGTCCCTTTCATTATCTTTATTTAGTAATCAATTCATAGCATATCATCTCCTGATACTCCAACCTGTTTATCAGCGTATTGAAACTGTGAATCACGTCTGTGGTTTACTAAAACAGTTTTAGATCTTCAGCTTAGAGATAATAAGATCAAATGAAAGAAGATAAAAAAATGAAACCAAAGGGTACGCTGGAAAAACAATAAATTTTGCAGTTGGGGACCAAAACAAAGATTTGCAAGGACTAAGGAGAACGCAGCTGCAGCTGCAGGAAGATATTGATGGATGGGGGCACATGGGACAACTCAAGGCACGACATGGGTGTGTTTCTGCTTCATGAAATAAGAACCGTCCATGCGGTTAGGTGATGTACCGGTCCAAAATTTAGAGGTTGGTAGTACAATTCATGATTGAAAATTCTCCTTGTTTGGACATGGCGTATTAGGCCCCACGCAATGAATGATTTTCTGGATCTTTTGATTTTATTTCTACTAGTGTTTTTTATATCCATGCTCTCATCAGATTTCACTATTTCATTGCCAACTGCCAGCATAAATATCGTCCGGTTTATAAGAAGAGCTTGTATAAAATTTGGAATTCTTTTCCTATGGTCATAAATTATGGAACAAAACAATAATGAATTGCAGATAGAATATATCTCATTCTTTCGAGATATTCTTTGCAGCAATAATGGAATTCTTTTTATTTGTTTAAATTTTTTCTTGGTCGGTTCCTTTAGATTTGGCTTTTTCATTATTGTATTAATATATAAAGCATATTTTGTTTTGCTGTAAAAAAACTATTCAAGTTTCAAGAGTGATTGCAACGAAGTCAGAAGAAAACCAAACAAGGAAAATGATTCTAGTTAATGATCTATAGCTGCAATGGTGCTTGAGAAATTAACAAGAATGTTGATGACCATTCTGATTGATCGAAGTTCAATCAATTATTGAAACCCTGGAAGCAGAAGCAGAAATCTGACAATACCATGCACAATTACAGCCACCAATTGCAGTGGCTGTCTTTCTGGTTAAAAGCATGGCATTTCTAGCAGTGAAAAAGAAGACGGAATATTACGTGGTTATAACTTGTAACGAGAAACAAAGTGTACAAATAACCTTTCCTGTGTGGGGTTGGATGTTTTTCCATAAATGTTATCATGGCGAATTAAAATAATGGAAACAAAGTCTGAGCGAACATACTAGTGAAGTGGAAGGTCTCACCAGAAAACGGAGTTTGAATGAATGTCATAAATTATGGCTAATTTAGTAACGTTCATACAATGATAAATGTTATTTATTTATAAATAAAAATAATTTTTTTATTAATGTAGAAAAAAAGAAAAAACAACGTCAAGCATGCATTGATATAGAATTTTTTTTTTTTTGATACCACAATATAAATATAAAAATTTTTACATTAAATTATTATTTTATTATTATAATTTGTTCTCTTTAAAATCCTTGAAAATTGTGAGAATTATAATTTTATTGAAAAAAATTTATGACCGTTAAATTAAATTTTAATTGATAAATGAATGGCAAATTTACTACTACATAAAACGGTATACAACTTGTATACTGATGTTTAAGGAAGATCATAATCGCACGATTAGTAGGTTCATTATCAGTAATCCAGCAACATGTCCAAGTGGGAAGGAAATATGATATTTTCAACCGTCAATGAGTCCTTCGGGATGCAAGCAGAACCGTGAAAACATTTTCATGACCAGAAAATAATCAAAAGATGAACAGCTGGAGTCTAGAGAGTGGGAAGGAAAAAAATCTAAAATTTTGATCACGTGACATATCTATTTTTTTTAAAGTTTTGTGTTGAAAGTTCAAATGGACAGGTGTTGGCTAACAGTGGCCTTCCCTTTTATGTAAGCAGGGACTTGAAACTTGCATGAGAATTGAGTGGCATTTTGAAGAGAAATGAGGTCACATTATTTTATACAGGTATAAATACCAGGTTCCAGGATTTCTCGTGAAGGCTCACAAGCCAATAAAGCTAGCTATAATCAGTTAACCACCACCTTCGACACTGATCACATATTTCACTCTCCATCTGAATCTTCACCTGTATTTCCTTCCTTCTCCACTGAAAAACTCGTGTAATTACTTCTCTGAATCCATTTATACTACTTTCTCCTTAGATCTTTCTATAGATACTTAAAAAAGATGGTTCTTTGGCTTCTGGGTCATTGAGAATTTTGCTTCTTTGGGAGTATTGTGATCTGGGTTCTTTAAGTACTCTTAGATACTGTGATCTGATCTGGTCATTTAGCCTCTTTTTAGTAACTTACTTTTGGGTTTACTTTGATTTTATTCCTGTGTATTATATTCTGATTCTGTACCTTTGAGTATCTGACACAACTGTCATTCCTTTTTTTTTTTTTCTGTCGTATCTTTATTTGATCTGCACTTAACTTAGTTACTTAGATAAGAGGACCTTTCCGGGGATTCAGTTCGTTTGTGTGTCTCTTATTATCTGGTTCATTCTCGTCCTCTTTTTCAGCTGGGTCATTCCGTCTTACCAGCCAGGAAGTTTAATGGATTCTTGCTGTGTGGCCTTGAAATTCAATTCTCACTTGGTGAATGCAAGAAAAGATGGCCTTGCCAATGGAGGTAATGCATTTCTGGGTAACAGACTTAGAGGGAGTCTTAATAACAGTGTTTGGGTCAATCAGCTGCGAAATAGCTTGAGAACAGATAAGAAAGAAAACAACATCAAAACTGGTGCTTTTGCTGTTCTCACATCAAATAATCCCATTGACACCATGGTATGTTAATTCTTCTTTTGTCCCTAGATGTTTTTCTTTCTGGATCTATTATTTTTGTTTGATCATGACCAATTTCGTAATTTACTGTTAAAAACATGAACTTGGCCAGCAATGGTTGTTACTTATTTGGTAAAGTTTCATTCTCTTTCTTTGATTTTGGTTTTAGACCTTACAACAACTCAGAGTTGAGAAACGAAGGGTTGACCCCAAAAATGTGGCCTCAATCATATTGGGAGGAGGTGCAGGGACTCATCTCTTTCCACTTACCAAAAGGGCTGCTACACCTGCTGTAAGAACATATAAATTCTCTTATGCTCAGTTTCATGGCAGAATTGCCTCATTCAGAATTTGATACTTAAATTAGATTCCTTTGTTACATTGAATCTAGACCATGTTGGTACTGATATTGACTGTGGTGGATGATTTTATTTGAATCTGTAGGTTCCGGTTGGAGGATGCTATAAGCTGATAGACATTCCAATGAGCAACTGTATCAACAGTGGGATAAACAAGATTTTTGTTTTGACTCAGTTCAACTCAGCTTCCCTCAATCGGCACCTTGCACGCACGTATTATGGCAATGGAATCAATTTTGGGGATGGGTTTGTGGAGGTATGAAATCCTTAAGGTTAATAAAAATAAAGATCAATTTGTAACTTTCTACTGATTTAACAGGCAGAGTAAGATGGCTATGAGATGATTTTGTATGGAGAGAAGAGAAAATGAATTTCCTAATTCAATTTAGTACAGAAATCTAGTTGGAAATTTTTTGAGGAACTCTTCTATCCAATCATATATGATTGAGAATTCCTTCATAATTAGATCACTTGAACAAAACTCTCTTGGTCAACAGGTTCTGGCAGCCACTCAAACATCAGGAGAGTCAGGGAAGAAGTGGTTCCAAGGAACCGCAGATGCTGTGAGGCAATTTATATGGGTATTTGAGGTAGGAACAGAAAGGTTTTATTTCCCTTTCTCATGTTATCTCGAACAGGCACTGGTCAAAATGGTTGGGACTTCATGTGGTTCACATCTGTTCAACCTGAAGTAAAATCTGATAAATCAAATTTATTCTTGTAGGATGCAAAGAATAGGAACATTGAGAATATACTCATCTTGTGCGGGGATCATCTCTATCGAATGGATTATATGGAATTTCTGCAGGTGTTGATTTCTTTTACTCAATTGGACTCATGTTTTTCCGGCATTGCTAATAGATCAACTAACTTATTGCAATGTATAACAGAGTCATGTTGACAGTAATGCTGATATTACAATTTCTTGCGTGACGGTGGGCAACAGGTTTTTTGATCTTCTCTCATCTTAATAGTGTAGTTTTTTAAGTTGTACATATACTTTCTTTAATTGTTACCTATTAGTACAAGTTTCATGGTTTACAGTCATTGGAAGTTGTCTCTTGGGTATATTTTTGCAGTTCTTTCAAAAATAAAAATTTTAAAAAAGTTTGAAACAATGTTAATTTATTTTTGTTTCTGGCTTTCTGTATTATAACTTTCTATCAACAAATCTTAACATTTATCTAAGAATCTGACCATTGATAATCTGTTACTTTCAAGCCGTGCATCTGATTATGGACTGGTGAAGATAGATGGCAGGGGCCGTATTGTCCAGTTTGCTGAAAAACCAAAGGGTGCTGATTTGAAAGCAATGGTAAGCAGTAAGATGTTGTGCTTAATCCTGCTGTCCTGTTAATTTCCTGTTTTCTTATTTATTTCTGAAATTCGCTACTCCAAGGCAACAAAAATATTCAACGGAATCCTATGTAAAATATATCATATGATGCGACTTTGGAGGAAAGTTTTGGTAGGTTTCCACATAGTTGCATATATCTTACCAAATATTTGACTCTCACTTGATCGCTTTGTGTACATGTTACTGAAAGGTGATTTGATATCTTATGGGGCAAGAAAGTATTGACATTTATTTTCTGAGGGTAACCTAAACCGCACTCAAAAGTTAATTCCAACTCTGAGCTATTTAACTTATAAATTTTGTTAAAACAGGTTATTAGGCACTGTTTTATTAACTTGCTTTCTACCCATATAACTAATTAACATTATATCAAATGATACTACTTTTACTTTTCATGATTCTCTGCAGCAAACAGATACCACACTTCTAGGTTTGTCTCCCCAGGAAGCCATGAGATCCCCTTACATTGCATCAATGGGAGTCTATGTATTTAAGACAGACGTTTTATTAAAGCTTCTGAGATGGAGATTTCCTACTTCCAATGACTTCGGGTCTGAAATCATTCCTGCTGCAGTGATGGAGCATGATGTCAAGGTAAGAGCTACAAAAATTTAATTTTCATTTCTGTAAGATGTTTCTCTATCGTTTCTAACTCAAAGGATGAATTAATTTATCATGAGGCCTCAAACCGAGTAGCACTAACTCCTACCGGCAAAGAAGCAGGCCCTTACACATTGCATTTTAGTATCTTTAAGACTGTTAATTTGAACCATCTTGCCATTTATATTCTTCATAGTTTCTGTATGTCTAAAGCATCTGATCGCTAAATATACTAATGATTGAAGATGCACTAAATTCTGAATGTCTCTCATATCTACAGGCATATATTTTCAGAGACTACTGGGAAGATATTGGAACGATAAAGTCATTTTATGAAGCCAATTTAGCCCTCACTGAAGAGGTTGGTGTTTAGAAGTGTCATGCTTTGAACTCCTATCCTTTGGTGTCTAATCATGAGTTTGTTAGATTTGTCCTGTTTAAACAATGTGCACTGTTTGTGAAAATTCTACACGAAGGAGATAAACAAACAGTGGGTTCATGCTATGCAAGGAAAAACTAAAGCTATTATATATTGTCACTTGTTTATTGAGAATGGCATGCCTAAGCTCTTATGGCTTACTTTTATATAGCTCATTGTAATGCTAAGAAAGAAGTCATGTCCGTTTGATAAGCGCTTTTACCTTTTGTGTTTTACTCTTTTTTTTTTATGAAAGAATGAACAGAAAGGAAAAACCAAAAAATATTTGAATAGAATTAAAAATAAATAGAAAAAAAAGTCTTGGTATTTTGCACTTTAAGCAACCTGGAAAAACTTATTCTCAGATGGTATGTCAGAACTCAAATGTTCCCTTTGCATGTGTAACTCATATATGGTCTTATTGCTCATCCTTGAAATAAATTTAACCTCTGTTACTTGTCTTCTCTATGCAGTTTCCCAAGTTCGAGTTTTATGACCCAAAGACACCTTTCTATACGTCTCCTCGATACTTACCACCAACCAAAATTGATAAATGCAGAGTATGATTGTCTACTTTGGATTAAAACTGTGGCACTTTATTTCCTTCCTTCTTATGTTGGTCTGTTTTTGCAGATTAAAGATGCAATAATCTCCCATGGATGCTTCTTGCGAGAATGCAGTGTCCAACACTCAATAGTAGGTGAACGCTCCCGTTTGGACTATGGTGTTGAGCTTCAGGTAACTTTTCATGGTTTCCGAGTTTCAGCAAACCAGTTTCTTTAAACTTTACAGTTTGACTGGACATGTTCACTTCTTATCTACAGGACACAGTAATGTTGGGAGCAGACTATTACCAAACTGAATCTGAAATTGCATCACTACTAGCAGAGGGTAAGGTACCGATTGGAATTGGACGCAATACCAAAATCAGGTAAATTAACAAGGAGAACAAATTCAGAGAGTCAAACCAAATATCAGAATCTCGTATTCTGAAAATGTATGGTATTTTCTTTGCAGGAACTGCATAATCGACAAGAATGCTAAGATAGGAAAAGATGTAGTCATTGTGAACAAAGATGTAAACATTCCATCCCTACTCATTCATGCCTTTTTCCTCCACTTCACGTATTGCTGCATTTGTTAAAGCATCAACAAGCCGCTGTTTCTTTTGTAGGGTGTTCAAGAAGCGGATAGGCCTGAGGAAGGATTTTATATCCGGTTAGGAATCACCATCATACTAGAGAAGGCAACAATAGAAGATGGCACAGTTATATAAATGGATCTCAATACTTCCATGGACAGCTCAGAGATTGGAATTGACGGTGCCCCATTGAAGCAGTCATGACCTTCTACTGGAAGAGGGTTTGAAGTTGGCATTTGCAGCATTTTGCCGGGGAAGAAACAAGCTGCATTTCTATCAGTTACTCTTAGATATGTAAATTACAAGTTCTTTCTGCAGTGTATAGAATATATATTAGATCTCATAGAAGTAAATTCCCTAAATAAATCAGATGGCTTTGCAGTTTGCAGCCTGCTGTTTCCTTTTATAATTAGTAAAGTCTTTTGACAGACTGAACGGTTGATGCTTTTGTTTATCCATTTAATGTCCATATTATCTTACTATGATGAGTAGGCCATTCTCGTAACTCTGGCTGTGAGGGCATGGTTTCTCGGCTGTGGTCTTAAGCTAGTAACCTTGGCCATTTTAGGCTCTTGTGTGAATTGAAAACATCTATAAAAATAACATAAAAATAAAAAGATATGAAAGTATAGTTTGAGTTACCTACTCAAGTCTGATTTGAAAAATTTATTGAATTTGATTTATTTATTTTTAAGTTAAATCTAAGTTGATCTTTAGCTTAATTTAAATATGTTAATATTTGATTTGAATATTTAGCACATTTAATTAAATTATTTTTATATTTTATTATTAATTTATTATTTTATCTTCTTAGTATATGATTGAAAAATAATAAATTAAATTTATCAAGTCAAATTTAAATTTATTGAACTTAAACTATTCGAATATTTTATTAAATCGAAATTAAAAAATTAAATTTGATTTAATCGAATTATAAATTTCTAGTTTACAAGCTAAACTTAAATTTAATATCAAATGGTTTTGATTGAGTTAGGCTACACGTGGAAACGTTGAGCTACACGTGCTAGACTACCTTTCACACTCATATTTTGCCTCCAGACGTGGGCTGGTTCACTTATTGACATGTTTCCAAATGCATGGAACTGAGAGAAACAGGAGGAAGCAGAAAGAAACAGTCAGGCATAACTGAAACAACAAAGGAGGTGAACAGCAGGACATAGCAAGCCAATCACGATGCAAGAAACGAGGAGAACAGATTTGGGACAACTGGAAGGTGTAATGAAGGAAACAGAAGATAACATCACGGCTGATCATGTGGAAAACAACCCCGGAAACGATTCTGCTAGTGCTCTTCAACTTTTTCTCGATCGCATCCCCATTAACAGTTCAATACCTGGCATAAAAAACGGACCTGGTAATTCTTTTCTGACATATAGATATTTATAGACAGTTGTTCTTTCTCAAAGAAGCTTAAAATCCAACTCGGTTTCTTCCTGATACACAATTCCTGAGTATGGTATATCTGTGTTTTGTATTTTTTTTAATCATTTCTATTTGCAAGTGGTGGAGTTGAAAACTGGTGATAACGTGAAAGATGCAATTGAGTTGTTGTACACAAAGAATGTGTCTGGTGCTCCCATTGCGGATGTTTTAGACCCAGATATCACAGTAGGCAGGTTTTCAGATCGATATATTGGTTTTATTGATTTTGCTACCATGGTTCTCTGGTCTCTTGAGGTAATCTGATTTCACACATTTAATTTCTTGAGTCGCATTGTCACCAACTTTCATCTTCTCTCTCAGTGTATCTAAATGCATTTCTCGTGTTATGCCCTTGTCAGCAATGTGAAAAAGCTTGTTTCCCAACTGATAGCCATGCGTTTGAGGAGACTGGGAAAAGGAGTCTCTTGTCTTTGCTTGAACAGAATCCTCAAATTGGCCACACAAAGGTCTTTTTTTACCTTTTTCTTGTTATTTATTCGTGTTTACCTGGAAATGCTTTAATGAATAAATCAATATGTTCCTGCTACAGCACCATTGCCTTTAGTTTCATGTTGAATTTTACCAACGGGACCTGTATTTCTGTTCTGCGTGAGACACAGATAGGAGAGCTAGCAAAATCTTTCTTGTGGAATCCGTTTTTCCCTGTACGCTTAGAGGATACCCTCTTCCGGGCTCTGCTGCTTCTTTCGAAGCACCCCGTGCAAGTTGTGCCAGTAGTCGAGCAATCTGATCTTCAGGTCATAGGTTTTGTTACACAGGTATTTTAAAGCCACAAACTGAGCTCACTGTACTATATGACTGGGTGGTAACAGGTTGTTGATTTCAGAAAGGGAACTGTGAGGCCTATCAAATATAAATGATTAAATCAATGCATGCTTAAATTATAACTTGCTGCCTTTATGATAGAATGCAGTTGTCCAATTGCTTCTTCAATCCGATGGACTCGCATGGTTTGATAGTATTGCAGAGAAATCTCTATCAGAATTTAGGTATGGAAAGCCTGGAAGATACTTCAGACTACATGTTTCATTTTTGACGAATCACGACTTAGCATTAATTATCACCCATCATGGTTTATTGCATTCCTATTCAGATTTGAAAATGAGAATGTAAGTTCTGTTTATGGCGATGAGAGCATAGCAAAGGCTCTTCACACCTTGTTCGAAAGTCAGACAGGTGCTATTGCAGTCATAGATAGACAGAGTGAAAGGCTCATGGGTAGTGTCAGGAGCAGTGATGTCTATCTTCTTCTGGAGAATGACAATCTCTTCCACAATAGAAAGTGAGCAATGTTTCCTTCCAATCCTACATTGCATTCTCTTGCCTGATTGACCTGTAAAAGCTGTGCATGGTTGATTTAATCACAGGGTTGTAACCGTGGAGGAATTCATTCATATGGAGACTAGTAATCCAGGCTTTGATTCTACTATCGAACGAGACATAGGGCCTCTTTTATCTGCAGGGGTTCTTCAACTGCGAAATAACTTCCTTCAAAGAATGGACTCGCCAATCACCAACGTGAAAATTGACACTCTCAAGCAAGCCATGAAGAATATAGTAGAGACTAAAAGCAATTTCAGTTTCCGCGTTGATGACTTGCAGCGTCCACTAGGTATCCTCACATTGAGAGACATAATCCTTCAGTTTGCTCCACCCTCTATGAACTCCAATATTGACGGAGGAGGTTTCTTCGAATCTGCTCTTGAACAGACTGGTTGTCAGGTCAAAGATGGAACACTAGTTTCTGATCATTAACACCCTAGTTTTATTCCGATTACATGAAGAAAAAAGTGATAAGAATAAAGTGGGGTTTAGTTTTCTGACGAAGAAAAGAAAATCTATAATACTTTATAAGTATGATCAACTACAGTTAGCTCTCCAAGCTGTGCTGATCTGCATCAGAATAACCAGGTCTGAATGGTAAGACTGGCTTTGAGTGAGGTACACAGCTTTTGCTGCTTATTCTTGATTTTCTTTCAGGGAAAGCAATAAAGTATGGGTAGAGGAGAAGGAATTACAATCACTTGTGCAAATAAAATGCCAATGAGTTGTAGCGTGCAGCATTCCCTTCCCCAATGGCAAGGCAGAAAGTCGATAACAACATGGGTTTCCAACACAGGTTTCCTCTTTCAGAACACTCAGCTTAATCCAAATTGTTGTAGGAACATCTTGCTTACAAGTTTTGGCACTTGAGAAAAATCTTAGGGCTTTGGAGTACTGGGCAACCTCCTCGTCAATATGCTGGGAGGAATACAGGATTATTGTTTAAAATAGGAATGAAAGGGAGAGGTCTCTTGCAGGATTCAGAAGCTCAGGTTGGACCAACCTCCATTTACAACCAGAGCAATTAATGAAGGGAAAAAAAAAAAACAGATTTGATGAGTTGGCATCACATCAAGATCAAAGTTTATGCTCTGTGATCAAAAGGGTAATGCAATCTTTAATAAAAAAACTACCTGTCTGGCTTTCTATCTCTTTCTCTAAATGCACTAATATTCACTTAGTGACATAGTAACTGCAACAAACACATATTCTATTCATTATTACAGAGTTTACTCGAATATATTATGAAGACTCACAGCCCAGTCCTGTATATTCGTTCTTATTATTTATTAAATCCAGGCATTGTTTACTTAGAGTAATTTTGGATGATCAAAACAGGATATATCATGGAGAGTTCTTCAAACTTACAAGAGAAAGTCATTCTGTTGAGATCGCCTCCTTCATCCTCCATCCTCCATCCAAGTGCTCGCTCAAGAGAAAAGGCCTCTGTAAGATCCTTCCATAAATAACCCGGCTACAAACGCATTATACTTTGATGTTAAGGTGTCATGTGAGGTGTATGCAGGCAGGAAACATACCTAGGCAACATTCTGACCCGATAAAATATCATATCCCAACAATGATCTGATTGATATATAATATGGATGAGCGGCTCATTTCTTCCTCTCATCTATAAATGGCACCCACCATCAAACCTGGCATCACCTAATAGGTCATTTTGTTTTCTCACCATGAATAGTTTTTGCTAGAATTACCTCAAAATCCATCAAGTGCTCCAAACTATTAGGGACCCCTTTCTTCTAAATTCACAAGGATGAAAGCCGCTCATGGCCTTTCCCATCAGAGCCATAGCTGCAGTGCTTGGAAATTGCTTCTTATGGAGTTCATCCAATGTTGTCTTTGAACTCTGTGTTCGTGGTTCACATTGCACCACAGCATCAGGCTTCTTATTTGGAGAAGCAGTTCTCTGACGACACCATCTTTGAATCCAAGAACGAGAAGGATATATTTCTTGACTTTTCCTCACTGAACCACTGGAAGTGGAGTCAGCGTTCTTTAATAGCTTTGCAGTTTGATCGAGTGTCAGTTGTAGTCTTGCTCTGGGTTCTGAAGTAGTTTTGCTGAACGTCTTGTTATCCTTTTCACGGGATGAAACTTCTTCAAGTGTAGAGCTCTTGGTACCATAAGCGAAGGGATCCACAGTGCTCAACTTAAGACGTTTAATCCATCTGCTGCTTGGCTCTGGTCCCAGAGGGCCATCTGGGCAGACAGTGGTATTGGAATTTGAGGGTCGCTCAGCCAGGCAAAGAAGATGCTCTGCATCTAAACTCTGCGTTCTTGAGGTACTTGTCCCTCCATCATCTACAGAGTTTGCCCTTGCTGGAAGTGCAGGAAGCGCTTTAATCATATCAGATGATTCAATGTCGACCATTTTGTTCCCAGCTTCTTCACCAGTCGCATACTCAGTTCCAGATAATGAAGAATTACGAACTCCCTTCATGTTCTACAAGATTAAAAGGAAACTTAACAAGTAGTTATGTCTAATTTTAACAGCTCAATTAGAGTGATGCAGGCTCTTTCATACACAGAAAGAGATATAATTCTGGCATGCTATGCTCAGTAGAATACAATGATTGGAAACCAATGGCTGGATGATACCGCAATCTAATGTAACAGAATTTTCGCCACTAGAAATGGTTCTCAAGGTAATTTCCATATATCTAGCAGGATATTATGCGCCCAAATTAACCTACTGACCCCTTATTTGCTTCAGTCAATAATGAACCAAACTAAAACCATAGTATTCGAGAAAACATACTAAATATAGAATATCAAGAACATGTTGTTCATAAACAATTTGGTCTGTATACCAAAAAAGTAATCTTCAAAAAACCACCATTACCTTTGAGCCACACCCGATTTGATTAAATATTTTACTATTAACATGGTATAAAACAGAAAATGGCAAGAATTACCTGATCTGATGCACATAAAGCCACACCTGCAACATAAAGTTAAGCTTATTAAATGTAACATACAATACTGAAAGACCAAGTAAACATAAACGTAATTGAATCTGCATGTATTTCTATGCGTATCTTTCTGATCAGTCTGACGTGAGATTTTATTATACATAGTTCCATTCACTACACGCTTACAGAGGTAAAACATAAATACATACTTGAAAGATGGCTCTTCTGGAAAACATCCAATTCCATAGCATCAGTTTCAACTGATGATTCGTTCTTTAAACAAGCAGTAGAAGTTCTGACATCTCCAACATTGTCTTTTCCGTCACTATCTGTAGAGCACTCTAGAGGTAGCAGTTTCACTCCTTGCTGACCATGGAAACAGAAACTGGGAGATAAGCTCAGGAACTCATTGAACATCTTTCCCTTCAATTTGGTGGAGACCATGGCATCCCTGAGCACTTGTCCTTCTTCAGTTAAGTTTACACCAGTCTTCTTTGCAATAAAAAATTTGTGAGTTGTCTGAGAAAACTTGGAAGGACCTCTGGGTAATTCTTCCACAGAATCTATGGTGGTAGATATTCTCATTGTCTTGACATCATGAACAGAACGAGATATACTTGGCAGCAAGAAATGTTCATCATATACGTTTTCAGATTTCATCGCCTCAGGACAGCCGAAGCTTGGAAGCAATCTAATAGTAGAATTATTTTCCACCTTCTGATTCTGTTTATTAAAAATTGAGGGTAACTGACTATTTTTTGTTGACTGATCATTAAGTAATACAGGAGCATCATTCTGCCTAGAAAATGATCTCCCTAGTTTTCTGGACTCCACAATGGCATCAGCTTTCTTCTCATGGACCCAAAAGGTAGAATAGCTGCAAAATTTATCATCCATGAAGTGCTCATTGGGTGCTACAACAGGGCTTGATTGATCAGTGATATCATTTTGACATGTGAAGGATTGGATTGGAGCCACTCCTTTATTCACTACATACGGTACAATTTTAGAACTTGACCCAACATCATCCTTAAAAGATGCTGAAACAGCTAATCTGTTTCCTTGGAGAAATTCACGAGATTTCACAAACTGATCAGGAACCCGTGAAATGCCTTCAGGCTGAAATTTACATTCTCTGGAAAGATATTTCATTTCAGGAGAAGCCCACTCACTTCTTCCCATAGTAATAGAATTGGGGTCATCATTGAGATCGATTTGATACTTCACTGGCTCACCATTAGACGAAGTACGCACATTATTCTTTGAAGACAGAGCACTCTCCCTATTCCCTGAATTGCTGAACATTGGAAGGGGCTGTCCATCTAAAATTTCTTTTCCCAACTTCATTGAACCGGCATTCAGACTCTTCTTCATGGTGTCAACTGTTCTAGCTTCAGAAACTTCTCTAAATCCTTGAGAATATTTCAAGATATTGGTTTCCATTTCAGGCCCAGAAAGCAAAGGATGCTGCTTTGAATCGCGGTGATCATCATTATTTTGTCCATGACAGTTAAGTATATGATTGTGAACCTTAGTGGATGGCTTATGACTTGTATGCTTCCAATGATCTATCCAAGCAAATTGGTAATGATTCATAGACTGCCTAGCTGTTCCATCATTATCAGGAGATGATTTTGCAACGCGATCAGACATGATATGATCAAATTCTACTTTAATTAGAGAGATGAATCAGTCTTAAAGACTTATTGTACCTTACCTGAAAATGCAATTCAGGAAGCACTATCAGATATAATATCTATTTGGTTTTCAAGACAAAGTTACAAGAAATTAGAAGTAAAAACAATCAAAATCTAATGCTCATAAAAAGCCAGTAGATAGAGTCCATAGGAAAGTAAGGATAACATAACATATGCATAACCGATTTTTCTGCACACATCCAACAGCCCTTTCTCCAGGAACTAATTTGAAAAACTAGCCCAAGATGATTGGATTTCTGCAGGTTTAGCACTGGCACTGGCATTGATAGACATTCTTAGTGAACCAGTCATGAAAAATAAAATGGGGGAGCACAGCAGTGAAAGAAGCACAACAATGTCTGCAATTCCTATAATCAGCTTCCTATATCTAACCAAAAACATAGGGAAAAAAAAACCCTAACAAATGTAGAATTTCTATTTTTATATGAGTTGACAAGTGTTTAAAAATGCATTATGTTAGGGAAAACTAAAACACCTTTCTCAATCTCATACCACAACCACAACTCAATAAAAATCCAATGTTCTCTAGAATATTTCTAGGGGGTGGGGAAAGCTTCTTCTCACTGAAAAATATCTCTTTACAGATATTTGTGATTACCCAATCCATGCCCCAACTTCTCTTTGCAGAATAGTGAATTAGAAACCTTACTTGAAGTTGAAGCACTTCAAGGCTTTTCAGATTGCACCAAACCTTTATTTCTATTATTATTTTGGTTGCATAAGGTCAACCCTTCAACATAAAGAACAAGTAAATAGCACAAAAAGATCAAACCAACTTTTTTTTTTTTGCCTTTTATCATTACCAATGCAATAAAACAAGCTGCTGTTCAGTAAGAAAAAATTAGAAATTTAGAATCAGAACCTATTCAAAAAAGAGAGAAGCAAAAGAAAGGAACTTGAAACCAAGTAACACAAGTAACCAAGCTCCAAGCTTCGATGAAACAACAACAGAACGAGCTGAAAATTCACATGCATACATACTAAAAGTAAGCTGTTTAAAAGAAAGCAAGAAAAAGGTAGTTGGTAAAAACACAACCAAAATTAACTTCAATCTTGTAAGGACTCACCTCAAGACTGAAAGTAGACAAGAAAGAACAACTCAGAGTTCACGAAAAAAGAAGGAAAACCAAGCAGAAGAGCAACAGTGAAACACAGATCGGGAGAAATTGAGATCACAAATGAAGAAGAAAAAAGAAAATATGTTTGGTTAAATAGGAAGAAAGCAGAATTTGTGGACAAGGAGGAATGTATGTATTTGGTGAAGGAAGAAACAGGGAAAGAAAAGAAGAAGGAGAGTTTGAAAGCCGAGGAGCCACATTTATACCTCTTTAAGAGTCGAGCCGATGAAATTCGGGAGCTGAAACAAATAAGGGTCCCACCGCCTTGCACTTTTCCAATTGGTCCTTCCTTTTAATTTCTTTTTTATTTTTTTATTTTTTGACTTTTTTAGATATTTTTCTTTTTATTTGTAAAAACAAAAAATATATAAGATTAATAAATAATTTTTATAAATACAAAATAACACGTAATTTCAATTTCAATTATATATTTTTTTAAACTTTTAATTTTTTTATCTGCTATTAGGCATGTCCGAAATTTTTGCATGTTGTCAGAATCTCAGATCCTTAAAAGAAAATATCTTATTCTCCTCAATTATATCTTCTTTTGTTGAGAATACTATGTTCCATTCACCCATCACTTCGTTTTGGTAATCTTAGAGGCCAATAATTTTAATCTATGCATATATATGTAAATAACTAATTTTGTGTACATTAATTCAATGTTTTAAGCATTATAAATTATAATTTACTTATATCACCTTTTAAAAGGTTAATTAAGAACAAAAAAATATGTTTAGTATCCACGAATATTAATTTATTTGATGATGCAGTAGAAGGAAGAGTTTCAATTTTTTGATAAAAAGTAAAATTTTAAATGCTTGTTAAAAATATATATATTTTCAAAACAATTTTTGAAAAAATTAAAGAGAATTTAAAAATATCTTTATTTGAATCCAAAATTAAATATTTAATTTTTCATAAATAAATTTTACTGGATAATATTTTTAAAACTTGCGTTTTCTATTAAATGGTACTATCCAAATCCATTTTATTTTTTATTTTCTTATATGAAAAAAAATAAAAATTAAAAAAAAAAAGAGAAAAGGGTGCCGCTAACCATGAGTCCGTGACTCACGATTCAGGGTGCACCCATGCAAGGCAGGGAGGTCGGCAACTGTGGTTGAGCTCGGCTGGATGGAGTTTGAGCCGAGGCTATGCTGAGCTGGAGTGATTACCAGAAAAAAAATGACAAAAAGAAAGTGGGGTTTCGTTTCTGATGTTCGGTACATCGTAGGACGGCTGAACGGCCACGCGACATAACCCATCACCAAACATATAAAGATGTGGACATCCTTTGTCCACGTCATCCTACGACAAAATCCACTGATGCCTGATCTGTTTCTTAAATAATGCTAAAGTGCACGTGCTTAACGACAAATGATTTAACTGCACGGTCAACGTTAACCTGTGTCAATTGTCAAGCAACCTAAAAATATATATATTTTTTATTTAAATCATATAATATAATTAAACTATTTTTTACACATTATTATACATTATAATTAAATCATTAATATTTATTTTAATAAATTTATTAATCATTTTGATAACAAAATAATTTATTTATTTTTTAAATCTAATACTATTGATCAATTAAAGTATTTTCTTTCGTTTGTCTTAAACTTAAAGTAGATTAAATTAGTGAACTAAAATCAAAATTTCCCTGATTGTTGTACATTCATTAAAGCTTTTTTTTTTTCTATCACAAATGAAATGAGATTACTTATACTGCTATTTTTTTCGTATAATCTATTTTTATGTTAGTAATAATTTTGTAATTTGTTATATATAATGCATAATTATCTAATCTGTTATGAAATTTTTAAAATTTATAAATAGAATTAAAATAATAATATATATTTTATTTTATAAATTTTTATTTTTTAAATATTTATTAAAAGGTACATAAATTATTTTAATCTCGTATATAAAATTTAAATTTTTTTTAATAATATATTAAATAACTATTCATATATAATTTGATTAACGAGTGTCACTATATAAATATTAAATTCTTTTCAATTAAGTTGCAATAATAAAATCTCCCTACTCTTGAGGTCTTGACATCTTGATCCAATGATTATTATTCTTTCTTAGGAAAGAATATATATAAGGTTGGAATCCTCATTTTTTTATTGTGTCTCTCTAAAAAAAAATTATTTAAATTTATTTAGATGAAATTAAAATTATTTAAATTTAAATTTTATAATATATCATATTTTTAAAATTATTTGTTGTTTGAATTAGAGAATGGACTTTGATCTTGTATCCACAGGGGAAATTACCCAAAAAAAAAATTATTAGACCAAAACAAGATAAAAGCATATTCCCTGCTGAAGGACACAGAGTTATTATATGTATGTACTTTTTTTTTTTTTTTTTTACTTAAATAAGTAAAATTCAAAACTTCTATCTTAAAAATAAAAAATAGAAAATGTAAATATTGTCCAGTCGGTTGTTAAGCTGCAAGCCGGCCCACTAATCCGATTTCTTTTGAAAAGCCACTTCGGGCCTAATCCGGGCCACTGACTCCAACTAGGTTTTGTCGTTTAGAAACCGAAGCCCACCAGGCCATCGGCAAATTTCTGAGCCTCCAATCGGGAGGATACTCCATAGCTTAATTTTTTTAAATATATTTAAAATTATCAGAAATTAAATTTAAATTTTGATGACTTCATAAAATAAAATTTATTTTAATAAATAATTACCATCTATTAATTTAGAAAATAAAATTTAATGTTTAAATATCGTATCCATTCATATTTTTTTCGCATTCGTAAAAAAGAAAAAGGATTTTACACGAAGAACACAGTACAAAGGAAAAAAAATAAAGAACTCTGACAAGCTGTCAAATTCACTCAATTATTATATTAACATTGTAATATTTGGAAATTAATTGGAATTAGAAAAGTAAACAGATCTAAACAAAATTACCAAGCAAAACAAAAAACATGTCAAAGACCGCACATAGCAAAAGCTAGGAAGCATATTCTTTCCGGTTATCCCCTGCTCTGTTTTTCTAACCTCCACTAATTAAGAACGTGATCAAATCAAATTTATAATCGATATCATATCAAGAGAACTCTACGGTAAAAGTCCATATTATTATAATATTTATTTAATTTATATTTATTAATATTAAATTTTAATTTATTTTATTATCATTACTTTATTATTATTATTATTATTATTATATTTATATATATTAAAATTTAATTAAAATTTATTTTTATGTGCTATATACTTTATACTTATTATTATATATTTATGTTTATTTATTTTTATATATTTATGATATTTTTAATATAAAAATAAATATAAAATTAATATAAATAAACATAAAAAAAACTGAGAAACCTTATAATTTTTTTTTTTTTTTTTTACAAACCTAAAATGCTGACCGTTCAATCCGCGTCACTGTGGGTAGAACAAAAATTCAACGGTAAAAATAAAATAAAATAAAGGCAAAAACCCATCAACTAAATCAAATATTCATAGATCTGCTGCTTTCTCGCTTCCTCTTGTCATAAGAAAGCAAAGCAATTTCTCAGAGTCCAAAGCTTAACAACGGAGAGTCCTTTGAGGTCAGCCTTTTTTCCACCTCAGAAATTATAGCCTTAAAAGCATTTATTTTTAGTTTTGAATTGATTGTTATTTTGAAGGATTTCAACTCGTTTCTCTAAGCTTTCAATCATTTTTTTTCTTGGTAATAGTAGATTCTTTCTTTTCGACTATTTTACGCTTTCTAATTCTAGGGTTTTGGTTGTTCTGGATCTAGGTTTTCAAAGCTTAGTGGTTTTTTATTTTTATTTTTATAAACACTAGGTTATTGTTTGGTCGGTGAGAAAGCTGACGGGAAGTTCTTGGATCTCATGTTCTTTCGGTATCCTGTGGTTTTTGGTGATGGGTGGTTGTGTATTTCTTGCGTTTAATTGATGGGTTTTTCTTTTTATATCTGTTCCAAGATTCCAGGAATGAAAACTTTTTGCATTTTTCTTAGTAAACAAACATAGCATTAGGGTTTTCTTTGCTTTGGATTAATTGATTGGGAATGATTAGCTACTTTGCCTTCTCTTTTTTGCACATGGTCATACGTGGTGATATCTAGTGCTAGTAGTTATGAGCGTTTACTTATAACAATGATGTTTCTGAGAATTTAATGAATCTTTGTGCTTAAGTTGATTGGGTTCTTCTCTTATGATGTAGAATTTGAAGCTAATAGTGAATGGAGGGAATTGGAGGTGATGGTGCATCGGTGGCATCGCCTTTGCCGCAATGGGGGCACGATGCTTGGAGGATTTATCAGTATTATCTGGATAAGACTACTCCTCATGCATCTTATAGGTGGATTGGAGCCCTTGTTATAGCAGCTATCTATTGTTTGCGGGTCTATTATGTTCAAGGCTTTTACATAGTTTCATATGGCCTTGGGATCTACTTACTGAATTTGCTTATTGGGTTTTTGTCTCCTCTGGTTGATCCTGAACTTGAAGTTTCTGATGGGCCTCTACTGCCGACAAAAGGTTCAGATGAATTCAAGCCGTTTATTCGGAGGCTACCTGAGTTTAAGTTCTGGTAATTGAAAATTTATCTTTGGCTTCATATCTCTAATGATGCTTTATAGACAATTTATTGGTCGTGTTTGTTCCTTTATGTGTTCTGTGCCAAAATCTTTATCGATATGGTTTATTAAGGGAAACAATCTGCTTAAGGTTTATTAACCTATTTAGGCCAAGTCACAAACATTATCTGATTTTTTTTGATAGATGGAAACATTTCCTTTATCATTTACCAAATAAAGAAAAAGATATATGGAAACAGGTGGTGCCCAGTTACATGGTGTGCTCTTTTTATGCCTTTTCATCAATGATGAATCTTCAGAAATGTCAAAGCATGATTTAAGAATTTAACTTAAGATGGCTTACCTTAGTGTGGGTATGGTTTATTGGCTTGTATTTAATTGAAATTATGGTGTTAGTTATTGTTATTTTCTGTTTGACTTTTTAAATCTCTTGATGGGGTTAAAAAAGGTTATAAAGAAATCTTTTGTATGTAACTTTCTTTTTTGTCTTAACTTTTTGCAATGTAAGATAGCATGAAAATTTCTTGGACATAAACTTATCTCTAAGATTCAAACCTTAGTCATTCTACCTGGTGCCTCTATAGCTTGCTTGCTGAATCAGGGGCACTACAATTCTAGCAAGACTATCTTTATTCTTTAACAATCTTGCGTTATGTGCACAAGCAACAGCTTGCAGCAACATTGTTCTACTTCAAGTTTCTGACTCTGGAAATGTAGGAGAATATGCTTGAAAGCATTTGATCTTATCATTCAATTTCATTAGCCATTACCTTGTCATCGTGAATCACTCAATCTCATGCATTCCACTGCTTCTTTAGAACGCTGAATTTTTTTTTTATTTGTTTTGTTTTTCAAAAGAAATACTGCTTCTAAGTATTTCTTCGTAGCATAGAAATCTGATACTAGTTGCAAGTGGACTTAAGTCATTATTTGCCGTAGTCAGTAATATTTCTTCATCCATTTTGAAGTTTGTTGTCTTGCTTGAGATCTTTATGCAATGAATGGGGTATTTAATTATAGATATAATATTTCTGTTTTATTATTTTTTTGCAGGTACGCCATGACAAAGGCTTTCTGCATAGCATTTGTTATGACTTTCTTTTCTGTATTTGATGTTCCTGTCTTTTGGCCTATATTGCTTTGTTATTGGATTGTTCTTTTTGTCCTTACAATGAGGCGTCAAATTGCACACATGATCAAATACAAGTACATCCCCTTCAGCATTGGAAAGCAGGTCAGCTTCCAATAATAAAAAAAAATGTTCTACTTTTCTAATTGCAACTATTTCAGCGAGTGCCTTTTGCTTGTACCTCTAATTACTAGGGGCAACAGAGAAGTCTCCAAAATTTGTCTGCTTGAAAGATGACATTCATATTCTTCACTCTTTGACAGAAGTACACTGGTAAGAAAGCTTCTGCAGGTAGCAGTGGCTCCCATGGGGATTGAAGCTTGGCTGGTTCACAGGGGAAGTGGTAAAGGACCTGGTGGAAAAAAGGAAAATTTGCATTCTGATGATGATTCATGATAATTGATTTTCACCTTTGGGGCAGATGCATTTCTGTTATTATGGATTTTTAATATGCAGTTACTACAAACTAAAGTTCAGTTTGTCCCTGTGAAGAAGTGCTGACATCCCAGAACTAAAACTTTATTTGTTTATACAAATGGTGATGAAGATTTGATCAAAGTTTTTCAGATTATTGGCAAGTAATTTGTACAACAATTTTTTTTCTCTTCTATATTAGTAATAGCTAATTGTTAGTGACAATACCGAATTTCTTATCAGGATCCATCATTGGCAGATTGTAGATTATAGTTTTCTTTCTTTTTTGTATTCGGTATGTGCAACTGTGCAAGTGCAAAACTGCAGTTCTTCCTTGCATTGCACGTTTATCCACTAGTTGAAGCCTGTTTTCTCAACTGCTGGTGCGTTCCCAATCCAGTGCAAAACTGAAGTTTGAAAAATGTGTATTGCAGGCATGGACCGTGGATGTGTGTTTCCGAGAGGCTGGTTCACAGGCTCACCTCAAGGAGACCCTTTTAAAAAAAAATTAAAATTAAAATTTTCACTGACAACCTTCTTTGTTTTTACCACCATGTTAAAAAGTTAGTCTTGTCAAGTATGATGATATAATATAAAAATGATATGAGTGAAAAATTTAAAAAAAATTATAATTTAATAAAAATTATATATAAATATGAAACAAATTAAAAAAAATAATTTTACATTAAATTTATTAATATAACAAAATTTTTATATTTTATATTATATAAATATGAATTATATACATCAATTTTTAAGTTAATTAAAAGGATTATTTCACTACATTAGAAGTAGAGGGGAAGAACCTAGCAGGCATTTTGATTCTGAGTAAAATTATGTATTTTCCATGTTAAAAAGAAAATTAATCTAATGAATTCTTCGTTCAGATAATCATTATGGAGAGTAGTTTATTTTTATTTTTAATATATGTATTTGGTATGAAATAAATATAACAAGGGTTTTTTAATATAAAGCACTAACACATAAGCGATATAAATACAAAAATTGTAAATAAAAGTATATTTTTAATTAAAATAAAGAAAAACATTTGGACAATGTTCGGGTCATGAGCGTCCATGGACTACGACAAAACGGGTCACCCAGGCTCAAAGGTAAGAGACCCAAAATGGAAAGCAAAACCCTAAACCCAGAGATTCGGTTTATTTATTTATTTTTTTGAGATATATACAAAAACCCTAACGCCTTCACTTCCGATTTTCTTTTGTTCCCGCCGTTGGGCATTCGATTGGATTGAAGAAAGGATATGGGTAAAGTGAAAGGAAAGCATAGGTTAGACAAGTACTACCAACTAGCCAAGGAACACGGCTACCGTTCCAGAGCATCATGGAAGCTAGTCCAACTCGATTCCAAATTCTGCTTCCTAAATTCTGCCCACGCCGTCCTCGACCTCTGCGCCGCCCCTGGCGGTTGGATGCAAGTTGCCGTCCAGCGCGTTCCTGTCGGCAGCCTCGTACTCGGTCTCGACCTTGTTCCTATCGCTCCCATACGAGGTGCCATCGCTCTCCAACAAGACATAACCAAATCCGAATGTAAGTCCAAGATTAAACGGGTCATGGAAGAGCATGGAGCTAGGGCTTTTGATGTGGTTTTGCATGATGGGTCACCTAACGTTGGTGGAGCCTGGGCTCAGGAGGCAATGAGCCAAAATGCTTTGGTTATTGATTCTGTTAAGTTAGCTACCCAGTTCTTGGCTCCTAAAGGCACTTTTGTTACCAAGGTTTTTAGGTCCCAAGACTACAGTTCTGTTCTCTATTGTCTCAAGCAGGTGATTTTTTTCTTCAAATCTTTTCAAGTATATAGTGATGAATGATGATATCTGTGTAAAGTTTTGTTTCTCTTTGACATGGAATTGTGGATTTGTTTTGGTTTGCAGTTATTTGAGAAGGTTGAGGTGGATAAACCAGCTGCTAGTCGTTCAGCCTCAGCTGAGATTTATGTTTTGGGCCTGAGGTATAAGGCCCCTGCAAAGATTGATCCTCGTCTTCTTGATGTCAAACATCTGTTTCAGGGATCAATCGAACCACAAAAGAAGGTTTTTATTTTATTTGAGGTTTCAAAAACTCTTAAAATATTTTTTTCCCAGTTGTGTGTCCGCTAATTATGTTCATTCTGCCAAATACTTGATGTAGGTGGTTGATGTGCTTAGAGTAACAAAACAAAAGAGACACCGTGAAGGGTAAGCTTTCCCTTCAACACACAGTTATATGAACTGAATAGAATGAGTTTCCAATATTAAGTCAGATGACAAATTTACTGCTTGTTCGTAATGATTGAACATGTTATTAGCATGTACAAGAAAATTAGAAATGTTTTGATAAATATTTTTCGGCTTTTCTCTTTGTTATTGGTGCATTTGGATGTTGTTTTCTGAGGGATCTATGTTGTGCTCTGTTGCCAACTGCAATTACAGTTATGAAGAGGGAGAGACAATCTCGAAGAAGGTGTCCACAGCTGCTGACTTCATTTGGTCTGACTCTCCTCTTGAAATCCTTGGCTCCGTTACTTCCATAACCTTTGAGGATCCAGCTTCATTGCCTATTAAGGATCATAGTTCTACCACAGAAGAGGTGACTATTTTTTACGGTTGTTATAGTTTACCATGGCTCCCATCGTTCTCATTTAAGTACTTACTTTGCTGCTATCTTGACAGGTCAAAGCTCTTTGTGATGATTTGCGTGTTTTGGGAAAACAAGATTTCAAGTACCTTTTGAAGTAAGAAACACATTTTCTTTTAAATTCCCCTATTGATAGTTTAAATCTAAACAATTTTGTTAAAATGAAAATCTGTGAAAGTCAAGCTTTAATCAGTGCGCCTGGTCATAACCTTCTAAGTGGGAGCTTGATTTGAATTGCAATCATTCATCAGGTGAAAAGAAAAATGTTGATCTGTGTGTGTGCACAGACATGACACGTATTCATGGCACCGTTCCCTTGATTTATTGTGTTTGTGTTTGTGTTTGTTTCTCATGTAGATGGCGGATGCAATTGAGAAAAGCTCTGTCTCCTTCAGAAAAGGCTAATTCTTCTACCACTGTGTCAGATGGTGATAAAGGGGATGAAGTGAATGAAGATGATAAATTACTCAATGAAATGGAAGAGCTCACATATGCTATGGAACGTAAGAAGAAAAGAGCAAAGAAGCTTCTTGCAAAAAGACGAGCAAAGGTTTATTGCTTTCTTTAAAAATCTCTGGTCGATATATTTGTGTCTTAGTGTGCAACTGCACATTACTACATAACAGAAATCACAAACGGAACAAATTTTCTGATTATACCAATGTTTTTGTATGTAGATGATAGTAATTAGATGATTCCTGCATTTCTTTTCCTTTTTTTGTTTTGGAAGAATTAAGCTTTCATCTTTTACATTTGGTATTAATGTTTCAGATGCTTATGTTGTTCTGTATTAGTCCTTTACATTGGAATTTATGTGTTCCTTCAGTACTTCTAAATTGTAGGATGTTGTCATGAACTCTTATTTAGCTGCTGATTTCTTGCCTCACTGTTTTGCAGGACAAATCACGGAAAGCAACAGGAATTCAAATAGATGCCCTGGAAGATGGTTATATTGATCATGAGTTGTTTTCTCTTTCTTCCATCAAGGTTTATTTCTTATCACAATGACTTAAAATTGGATAACTCCAATATTTAGTCCATACCTAGTAAGATAAACAATATATGTATGCAAGTCTAAAAGACAACTAAAAAAGGTGGATTTAAGACTACAGTTATGTCATTTGAACCAGAGACATAGTTTAGACATGGAACCTTTCCAAGCCCCTTTATTATGGCCTAAACCTTGGCGTGCCTGATGCTTAACCTTTTTGGCTATTAGTATGCTGTTTCTGGACGTAGGTTTTGATCTTAACATCTTTTCCAGTCATGTGTTGGCAACTTTCTGTCTGTTAGCTGAAATGCTGCTTGGGCATGCTTTACTGTGCAAGACAATCTGTCATGATAAAATAAAACCTATCTTCTAGTGTCTGGAAAAATATTAGACTTTTTAGATGAAGTCACCACTGCCGTTCATATTTTAAATTGTTGCTTATAGTTTTCATTCTTTGGTATTTCCAGAAAAGTTACTTAGGTATTCTCTTAAGCTTTTTCCTTTGGCTAAAGCTTTATTGATGTTATTTTTTTTTTACTGCCTTTAGGGTAAGAAAGATCTCGTGGCAGTTGATTCCACTGAGTATGATGATGGGAATAGCGACTTAAGGGGTAGTGAAGATGAAGAAAACCAAGAGGAAACTGAAGATGAGTCATCCAGTGATATTGATTCTGAAGAAGAACGCAAAAGGTTGGTTGCCCTGCTTCTAAGCTCTGACCGGGATTAATTTGAGCAATATATAATTTCTAATGTTCTCTGCATGTAATTTAATCTTGTAATTTTGATGCTAGATATGATGAACAAATTGAAGAGATTCTTGATCACGCTTATGAACAGTACGTGGCCAAAAAGGATGGAAGTACAAAGCAGAGGAAACGTGCAAAACAAGCCTATTCTGACCTATTGGAGGTACGAGTCTCTTATATTGTGTGTACTTGAAAACTCAGCATGTTGATCTTTCTCACAACTTTAACAATGTGCAATCTTTTCTTTATTTGCCTAAAATTTAATTTTCTTTCTCATTTTAAAATAATTCTATATCCCCATTTTTGTTTAGTTCTGATGTGCATTTCACACCTCCCCTCTCCTTTCTCTCTCTCTCTCTCTCTCTCTCTCTCTCTCTCTCACAATCCCCTCCCCCTTTCTCACTTATAATCTGCATCAAGTATAATATTTTCTGTCCCTATGCTTCCTCGATTCATATTCTATTCATAGGAATTCTGTTTTCCCAGTGCTATTCTCTCTCCTCATTTATACTGCTAATACAGAATGTGAATGGTTGATTATTAAAAGCTAGAAAAATTATTACTTATCAGATTGAATTTCCCTTCTTGGTTGTGCAGGGTGGTGATGGTGATGATGATGATGCCATCCTCCATGATCATGATTCAGACAAGGAGGAGGAAGATCCTGAAGCAAATCCTCTCATGGTACCACTGGATGATGGGGAAGGACCAACTCAGGAGGAGATTACAAACAGGTGGTTTGGTCAAGATATTTTTGCTGAAGCTGTAGAGCAGGGAGATTTAGGGAAGTATGACAGTGACGATGAAATGGATGTTGATAATCAAGTGGAAAGGCAAGATGTTCACGAGAAGGCCAAAGTAAAGAAGAAGAAGAAGGATGAAAAACCTACCTCTGACAAGGCCAAGGAAAAGAAAATAAACAATGCTGCAGGCTCCAACCGCCCTCAACTCCAGGCTTCTAAGACACAGGATGATTTTGAGATTGTCCCTGCTCCAGCTACAGATTCAAGTGATGACTCATCTTCGGATGACTCGGAGGATGAAGATATTGATACAAAAGCTGAGATATTAGCTTATGCGAAGAAGATGCTCAGGAAAAAGCGAAGGGAGCAAATTCTTGATGATGCCTATAATAAATATATGTTTGATGATGATGGTTTACCCAAGTGGTTCTTAGAGGAGGAGAGGAGACACCACCAACCAATTAAGCCTATTACAAAAGAAGAGGTTGCTGCTATGCGAGCACAATTCAAAGAGATCAATGCTCGACCTGCTAAGAAAGTTGCAGAGGCAAAGGCTCGAAAGAAGCGGGTAGCAATGAAAAAGCTTGAGAAGGTGCGCCAGAAAGCAAACAGTATATCAGACCAAACTGACATCTCGGATCGGTCAAAGAGTAAGCAAATTGAGCGACTATACAAGAAGGCTACGCCCAAAAGGCCCCAAAAGGAATATGTGGTTGCAAAGAAGGGCGTTCAAGTAAAGACTGGCAAGGGGAAAGTCCTTGTTGACAGGCGGATGAAAAAGGATGCTAGGGCACGAGGAACAGGTAAACCCGGAAAAGGTGGTTCAAAGAAGGGAAAGAATGGAAAAGTTAGGAAAGGTAAAGGATCTGTCAAGGCTTCAGGGAGGAAGGGAAACAAAGGGAAAAAAAGTGGGCATGCATGACTGATCGACTGAAATTTTGAAAGATACATTTTTAGATTAATGATTGAAGTTAAACAATGAATACAGTTTTTAGTTATTGTTTTAAATTTTAATCCGTTTTGTTGTGGTTGATAGATAAAATTATGATGTTTTGAGAATTAATTCAAGGTGTAATTGTAACGAATGAGGAGCTGCAGGGTTTCTGCACTCCTAAAATTCCTTCCGTCTTGTTCTTGTGTCTGTTGAGACCTCTATCTACAATTTTATTCACCACGGAAAGGAGCCATTGGCCTGTTCAATTTCCGGCATGAAATTAAGATTGCTGGAATCAATTGGCAATCTATTTCATCATGCATTCTGTTTGCTCTGGCTGCCAGGCTCTGCACACTGTTCATCTTTTTGCCCTGTTTGGTCTTTTGCTTCTTTCTTTTGTCGTGTTCAGTTTAGTTTCTCTAACTACATATTTTCCTAATCCTTTTCTGACCTCTCCATAGATTATCCCCACTCTTTTCTGACCTCCCCATAGGTTATCCCCACATGTTGTGCATCTTCTTCGTGCTTCTTTGTCTAGCTTAAACACGTTCTTTCTTGTACTGTTGCTAGAGTTTTGCCTCTCAACAGGAAAAAGAAAAGCAGTTGTAGACAAACGCAATTCGATTGAAACAGAGAAGGAAGAAACAACAGCAACCGGTAATTCATTCACAGGTTGATATTTATTTGCGTACATTATATTCCAAGTAAACAGCAAGTCCAGCACACCGTAATACACACATATCTTTGGCTACCAACTTATAAAGTCTGCCAAAATTGCACAAGCAGAGGAAACAACAACCACCCTAGTGGTAGCGAATGCCGCATGGCTACACCAGAAACCTATAATGCCAACATCTACTTATTTATTACGACTGGTGCACATAATGCAGCAGGATGATCAAACAAACTGGTCCAGATACTCTTCAACAGTAGTATACTTGACATCCGGGTACAGCTCTGAAGCCTCAACTCCAAATGATGGTTCAATTTCAAAGTTGGTTTGATCTCCTTTGACAAAAACAGAGTGTCCGATTGCCAATATGACATTCACGGGAATGGCAGCTTCTGCAATAAAGAAATATCCAATGTTTAATCAGTCATTTCTGAAACTTCATCAAACCGCATTCCTAGAATGGGTTTTGTCCAAATTTCACAAATCCGAATTTCTCACTGACCTTGAATGTTCTTCAGCAGTTGTTCTTCTGAAACATAGCTTTTCTCAAGGGTTTTGCCAATCTTCTTTTCCCACAAAGCCACAATATCATTGAATGAATAGGTGTTGAGAGGGGGTCTAATGTAGAGGATTTTGTTCAGAGTTCTGGGATCATCCACAGCTTTGATGGTATATGTGCCTATATCATCTTCCTTGTTGAAAACAGCTGCAAATCAAAACATGAGGTCGTAAATATGGGTTTTTGTCACAACTTTCTGCCATTAAACTTCCCTGATTGTCAGCTTGATTTCACTGCCACGTCGAACGAGGGAAGAAACTGGCTTTTATATCAAATCGTTTTGCCAACCGAGTTTCCTTAGCTTAATCTCCAATTTTCAAGGTTCCAACACTGCCAACATAGGCAAAAATTTAAAAAAAAAAAAAAAAAACCTTTGGGATTTCCATCCCCTAAAATGACGACTTTATCTCTTGGGGGTGAAGTGGCTCCAGGTTGCGCCAAATTGGGGAGAAAATATCCTGCGAAAAAATTCGAAGACACATAGGTGTAGGGAATTCCTGCAGCTTCAACACCTCGTCGGATTTTAGCCTTTGTAGCAAAGGCTGTCGTCGCCGGCTCCACCGCATGCACACGGTCCACGTCGTTCCCAAATTCCGAAGGCAAAAATCTCTTCATAAAAAAAAAAAGTCAAACCAAAGAAACATTCATCCAAGATCGGGTTAATGAAATTATGGCAGTAAACTTTTACCTTAACAGTCCCGGCTTCATTAATGGCAGCGATGATCTTGTCTTGATCGGCTAACTGAGCCTGACCAACGGTTGATATAACCACGTCCACCTGCTTTATCGCCTTTACCAAGCTTTCATGGTCGTACAAATCTCCCTACATGTAAAATAAAAACCCCTTTTCATCTCAAGGAAATGAAATGAAGGATTCGGAGGAAAAGGAAACGAAATGAAGGATTGGGAGGAAAAGGAAATGAACAATCGCTCACGTTAAGAAAATTGACTCCCAAGGTTTTGAAATTGCCGATGATGTTTGATTTGGCAGGGTTCGAGAGAGTGGACTCTCTTACCAGAAGAAACGTCGGGTGACCGGCTTTTGCACTCGCTTCCACTATGAACTTACCAATATACCCTGTGCCACCTATCACCAGAATCTTGCTTTTCTCCGCCATCTGAAAAGTATTCCCACAACGATCCGCTCACAAAGAGAGAAATGGTAAATATTCGTTACAGTATATAGAAGAGATAGCGTTGGCGAGGCTGGAAGGATTGTCAACTGTGCACTTACTGAAATGCCCCGATGATTTTTCCCTGTTTTGATTTGGTCACCACGTACGTCTACATTCATCTTGCATCAGGTTTGAATGGGCCTTGAATTTACATTGGGCAGAGAACTCAAGATAGAAATAAAGAATTTCCCATAACGACTTTAGAGATTTTTACCAATTAGATTCATTTCCTTTCTTACGTAAGGTTTGAAGAGAAAGTTTAGGAATTTAGTTAAAATATATTATTTGAAGAGAAAGTTTGGGAATTCAGTTAAAATATATTATTTGAAGAAAAAATTTAAAAATTCAGTTAAAATTTATTATTTGAATAAGTTATAGTCCTGATTTTTAATATTTTTTTACTTGCACTTTTCACATTGAGTTGTTGATAACGTGAGCTAATTTTTATCATTATGTTATGTTTGTAAAAGGTTATTTATGCCTAAGATTGTTTAATAAAATAGGATGTCATTCGTTCAAATTGTTTAAGAGTTCTTGCTTCATATTATCTTAGTGATCAATAATTTCTTACAATGTGGTATCAGAGCTCTCCACTGGGGCTGTGTGAGGAAAAAAACAATAGTTTTTGAGTGATTTTCAAGCACAAAACAAGAAACGAGAGGATGAGTGAAGATAAGAATTTTATGCAACTTGTTGTTCCACGTTTTGATGGTCACTACGACCATTGGAGCATGCTTATGGAAAATCTTTTGAGATCCAAAGGGTATTGGAATCTAATTGAAACAGGTTATGAGGAACCAGAAGCAGGAGTGGTATTATCTGAAGCGCAGCAGAAGGAATTGGATGATTTGATGTTGAAGGATCTCAAAGCCAAGAATTATCTGTTCCAATCTATTGACAGAACAATTCTTGAGAAAATTCTGGAGAAACGTACTACGAAGTAGATATGGGATTCCATGAGAAGGAAGTTTGAAAGGAATGCTAGAGTCAAGAGATCACATCTCCAAGCTCTCAGAGAGTTTGAAACTCTAGAGATGAAAAATGGAGAAGGAGTCTCTGAGTATTTTTCAAGAGTGCTGACAGTAACCAATAAGATGAGAACATATGGGGAACAAATGCAAGATGTCACAGTGGTGGAGAAGATTCTCAGATCACTGAGTGAGAAATTCAATTATGTTGTTTGCTCGATTGAGGAGTCCAAGGACATTGATAAACTCTCCATAGATAAGCTGCAAAGTTCATTGATGGTCCATGAGCAAAAATTCCAGCGACATACAGAAGAAGAACATGCACTTAAGGTTAGCCATGAAGATATATCTGGTGCAAGAGGACGGGGCCGAGGTATAAACAGAGGTAGAGGAAGAGGGAGACGCCAATCTTACAATAAAGCAACAGTGGAATGCTTTAAGTGTCATAAGGTTGGCCACTTCCAATATGAATGTCCAAGCTGGGATAAGGAAGCTAATTATGCTGAGCTAGAAGAAGAGATGTTGCTCATGTCATATGCGGAGATGAACGATTCTCAAAGGGAAAATGTTTGGTATCTAGATTCTGGATGTAGCAACCACATGTGTGGAGACAAGAATATGTTCGCTGATCTTGATGAGGACTTCAGGCAGAAGGTAACACTGGGAAATAACAGAAGGATGGATGTGTTAGGCAAAGGCATTTTGAGATTGAAAGTAAGTGGCTTTACACATGTTGTTAGTGGAGTATACTTTGTACCTGAACTAAAGAACAATCTGTTGAGCATTTGTCAATTACAAGAAAAAGGGTTAGCAGTTCTTGTCCAACATGGAATGCTGAAGATTTTTCATCCAGAGAAAGGGCTCATAATACAAACTGAGATGTCAAAAAATCGAATGTTTGTGTTGCTAGCAGACTCACCACCCCAAAAGCCAGCTTGCTTCTACACTTCTACACAGGATTTGGCACACTTACGGCATTGTCGTTATGGACATTTGAGCTACAAGGGGTTGCAGACTCTCCAATCTAAGAAGATGGTGGATGGGTTACCTCAGTTCACGACTCCAACAACAGTGTGTGCAAACTGCATGATTGGAAAACAACATAGAGATTCAATCCCAAAGTCGAGCAATTGGAGAGCCATAAAAAAGCTTCAGCTTGTTCACACAAATCTCTGTGGGCCAATCTCTCTCGCTTCAAACAGTAAAAAGAGGTACATTTTATGCTTTATTGATGATCTTACTAGAAAAGCATGAGTTTATTTTCTAGTAGAGAAATCTGAAGCATTAAGCATGTTCAAACGATTTAAGAGCTACGTTGAAAAAGAAGTAGGAGAATATATTAAATGTTTGAGAACAAATAGGGGAGGAGAGTTCACATCACTTGAGTTTAATGAGTTTTGTACAGAACATGACATCAAAAGGCAGTTGACTGTGGCGTATACTCCACAGCAGAACGGAGTAGCAGAAAGAAAGAATCGAACTGTGATGAATATGGTTCGATGCATGCTCATTGAAAGAAAGATGCCAAAGACTTTCTGGCCAGAAGCGGTGAATTGAACAATACATGTTCTAAACCGGAGTCCTACATTAGCTGTGAAGAATCAAACACCTGAGGAAGCCTGGAGTGGAAGCAGACCCTCAGTTAACTATTTTAAAGTTTTCAGTTGTGTGGCACATGTGCATGTCCCTGATGTCAAACGAAAAAAACTAGATGCAAAGAGTATCACTTGTGTGTTATTGGGAGTAAGCGAAGAGTATAAGGCATATAGATTCTATGATCCTATTGGAAGAAAGATTATGATTAGCCGAGATGTAGTGTTTGAGGAAGATAAAACTTGGAATTGGGATGAGAGTTATGAAGAACACATGGTGGTTAATCTAGACTGCGATGATAGTGAGGAAGTGAACGTAGAGAATGAGAAAGCAGTGAGTGGAGAAGAAGAAGCGATAGTTGAAATAGTTGGCAGTCCTCAAAATGATAGAAAATCATCTAATCTTCATGAAGGAAGAAATAGAACGCCTCCTGGATGAGAGATTATATAACTGGGGAAGAGCTTTCAGAAGAGTCGGAAGAAGATGCAATTGTTAATTCAGTGTTATTTGCTTCAGCAGATCCAACTCATTTTTAGGAGGCAATGAAACATGACAAATGGAGGACAGCAATGGACATGGAGATACAAGCTATAGAGAGGAACAACACATGGGAACTCAGTGACCTTCCTAAAGCAGCAAAGAAGATTGGATTGAAGTGGGTTTATAAGACCAAACTCAAGGAGAATGGAGAAGTGGACAAATTGAAGGCTCGTTTGGTGGCAAAGGGGTATGTGCAACAGCAAAGGATAGATTATACAGAAGTATTTGCACCAGTTGCAAGAATGGACACAGTAAGAATGATCGTGGCACTAGCAGCTCAAAAAGGATGGACTCTCTATCAACTTGATGTCAAATCTGCCTTCTTGCATGGAGAACTTAAAGAAGAAGTAGATGTGGAACAGCCAAAAGGTTATGAACTGGAGAACAATCCTCAAAAAGTTTACAGGTTAAAAAATGCCCTATATGGTCTGAAACAAGCTCCACGATCTTGGTTCAGTTGTATTGAAGCAAATTTCATGAATGAAGGGTTTGAGAAGTGTCATAGTGAGCATACTTTTTTTATTAAAACAAATAAGGGAGGTAAGATTCTCATTATCAGTTTATATGTTGATGATTTAATATTTACTGGTGTTGGCTCTACCGAGAGGGGGGGTGAATCGATTTTCTAATGTTAATGGCAAATTTTAAATTAATCATAATTTAATCAGCAAATGATAATGAGCAATACAATGAAATTAAACAAATTAAAGCAAGATAGGGAAGAGAGAAATAAACACAATCGTTTATAGAGGTTCGGCCAATCTCTTGCCTACATCCTCTCTCCTTGACCTTTTTGTCAAGTGCTTTCTTTCTCTCCTTCAACAGAAGTTACAATGTTCCTTTTTCAGGTTAAGGAATAACCTCTCTACCCTTTGCAATACAAAGAAGTATTCACCCTTTTACAATGTTTTTCTCACTGAGGAACAATCCTCTTCTCTTTTGAGGTAAGGATGAATACAATGTCAAGCTTTAATGTGGGTAGGACAATTACAGCTTTTGCACTTAAGCTTATACAACAAACTCAATAAATGAGGAATGAAGACACAAGGAATGAAAGAATTAAACTCTTGAGAATGTAAGAAAAATGTGCAGCAATGGTCTATTTTCTCATTGTCTTCAATGCTTGGTTAAATACTGAAGGATTGGTAGTTGGAGAATTAAATGTTGTTTTTCCCGTTGAGATTTTTGCAGAACTAGCCGTTGGGTACATCCAGTAGAATGTCAGATCGATCTGTCATCTTGGCCAGATCGATCTCTTAGTTATAAGTCCTGCAAGATCAAAGCAAAATAACACAAGGAGATCGATCTCATATGTGAGCAGATCGATCTCATGATTTGAAAATATTAGAGGAGATCGATCTGTCGAATAGGCAGATCGATCTTCTAATCTCTCTGTTTGAGGCAAGATCGATCTATAGATCGATCTGCCAAGTAATCTCGTAGTGAAGAGATCGATCTCTTATTACCCCAGATCGATCTCCTTAGCTCTCTGACTTTGAGAAGATCAATCTCTTCCTATACCAGATCGATCTCATGAGCTCTCTGTTTGAGTATAGATCAATCTCACAGATCGATCTACTGTCTTTACTTTAGGGGAGATCGATCTCTTCCTAGATCAGATCGATCTCCTCAACTCCAGTATTACGCAGATCGATCTCATAACCCTTAGAGATCGATCTCAATCTGCCTCAATACCTTTGTATAGGTTCACAGCTTAGCAGATCGATCTCATGTCTTTATGAGATCGATCTCTCATCCAAGAAATCCCAGGAGATCGATCTCTCATCTACAGAAACTCAAGTTCTGGTACTGATAACCTCTAAACATGTTTTTATATCATCTTTATATTATTGAATTTACTTGTTTTGTCATTTCAAAATATATTATCACAACAATCTCCCCCTTTTTGATATGACAAAACCTATTCAATCAACATGTTTAGTTAATTTGCACAAGCTCCCCCTTTTTGTAAGCTCCCTCTTTCTTTTAACTTTTGACCTCGTTACTTTCTTAACTCCCCCTCATTTTAATAATTCCTTTAAAACTTTAGACATGTTTCTTAAAGCCATTTACACATCTTTTAATTAACCCACATGCACATGTTCACTTTTCTTCTCCCCCTTTTTGTCATATCAATGACACTAAAGATTAAGGAAATAGTTCAGCTGGAAACACATTGTGCATTTCAAAATAGTAATTCATTTGAGCATATTTCAACAACAATATCACTGATATATCATTTTATTCAAGCAAATGCAGTACTAAAAACAACAAGAACTACACATGAAAACTAACTAATGTTATCTAATATGCATAGCCTACGGCGGAGGAACTCGATCCATAAGATCTTCAATGTGAGTGAGAGCGACCTGAAGCTCATCAAACATCGCCTCCTGAGTAGCATGAAGATTTGCAAAGCCTTCATCGACTTTGCGATTCAGTTCCACGAACAGCCGCTGCTGGGTTGCATGAAGGTTTGCAAAACCCTCATCGATCTTCCGGTTGAGTTCACTCATCATGGTCACTATGGACTCCATGCCAGTGGGTGCAGTGGGCTGAGCAGAAGAAGAGGATGGACCCTCAGTCGGTGCAGCAGGTGGAGCAAGGGGCTCGTCTGTGGGATCTTCCTCCATGGCTGCTGCAGGCTGCTGTTCCCGCTTCTTCTTCCAATCCCCTCGGAATTCTTTGTAGTATCCCATGTGATGAAGTGTTCTAATGTTTAGGATGCTCTTTAGGGAGGGCACTTCACCCGTTTCACAACTACAGTCCACTCCAAGTCGTTGTAGAAAGTACGCCAACGGTTGCGGAAAAACTATCGTGGTAGCTTGGTCACGTACGATCTTCAACCAATCTTCATAGATAAAATGAATAAGGTTGGGTTTTTGACTTGTGGAGTGGATGTGGTGGATCCAAAACCGATCTAGCCTCCTAACGGTGGAATGACGGGTACCGAAAGGATGAAGGTTCCATGAGATGATGAGGTGGAGTAACCGTGGGTGCATTGGGAGGTCACTCGCCTTATCCCCGGGAAGGTCAAACTCCAAGGGGACTTCCTCATCTTCATTTGTCAAGCCTTCATCCCGTATGTTGAAAGCTTGGGCTAGGACTTCATGGTCTATTGCAATGGATTTGCCCATGACATATGTTGTAAACTCGAGAATTTTACAAGTGTCGTGAGGATCATAGGTGAGTTCGGCATTGGAAAAGAATGCTCGAACGATGTTTGGAGGTACGGGAGTATTGATTTTGAGGAACGACATCCAACCAAATTCTTCAAATTTGGATAGATAGGGAAAATCAATGCGGTTTAAGAAGGAGAAATCGATTGTTCGCCAATGTTTAATTGGCATGGTGGAGAAATATTCTTCATAACGCTTCCTTTTGGCAGGTGTTTTAAAACACTTGTTAAAGGTAGTGACTGAAGGGGTAGAAGGTGGTTGGGAGGAGGTTGGTCCAGATTCTCTATTGGCTATTCTCTTAATACGAGGCATTTTTCTAGACACAAGACACACTTAAAACTAGTTCTCTAAACAACTAACCAATGAAACAGTAACTAGATTTGACCTAGTGAGAAATTGAGCACAAAACTTAAGAAATTTTTGAGAAAAAAATCAAGAATGTGGGTTACTATACCAGTAAACGAGGGAGAGATGGGACGATGACCGTACCGAGATCGATCTGAGGAGGAATCGAGAGAGGAGTTGCGAGGGAAGTTAGGGATTTGAGATTTTGAAGATTTGAAATTTGAAGATTTTTCACCAGTTTTTATAGTCCAGGCACAGAAGATCGATCTGTCGAGACGACAGATCGATCTGTCATTTCCAAAAGCCCGAAGAGATCGATCTGTGGTTCCATAAGATCGATCTGCAGAATACAGAAGCTTAAGGAGATCGATCTGTCGTATGCACAGATCGATCTGCTGTTTGACAGAGGCTTAGGGAGATCGATCTGTCAAATGCATAGATCAATCTTCAGAATACAGAGGCTTGAAGAGATCGATCTGTCGTATGCACAGATCGATCTGCTGTTTAACAGAGGCTTAAGGAGATCGATCTTATGGATAGAAGATCGATCTGCCTAGCTTAACCTTAATACTTTAGGCTTGTTGAAAGTATAGAGATCGATCTATATTGATAGGAGATCGATCTCTCATACTTGTTGCCCAGATCTTTTAAAACAAACTTAAAACCAAGATTTTGAAGCATATACATCTTAAGGGATATTCATGAGTACTAATTCACCTCTAAGGATACAAAACCTATCTCTATCAAGAGGTTTGGTGAATATATCAGCTATTTGATGTAGAGTGTCAATATACTCTAGAATTATATCCCCCTTTTGAACATGGTCTCTAAGGAAATGATGCCTAATCTCAATGTGCTTGGTTCTAGAGTGTTGAATAGGATTTTTAGATAGGTTGATAGCACTGGTATTGTCACATGTAATAGAAACTTGTTTCATGTCAATACCATAGTCTTTCATTTGTTGTTTTATCCACAACACTTGAGCACTACAACTACCTGCTGCTATGTATTCAGCTTCAGTTGTGGACTGAGCCACACTGTTTTGTTTCTTAGAGAACCAAGAGATTAATCTATTCCCTAAGAATTAGCAAGTACCTGAAATACTTTTCCTATCTATTTTGCACCCCCCAAAATCTGCATCTGAAAATGCTTGTAGTGTAAAGGTGGAGTCCTTGGGGTACCAAAGTCCTAGAGAGGGAGTGTCCTTAAGGTATCTAAATATCCTTTTAGTTGCTAATAAGTGTGATTCCCTAGGAGAGGATTGAAATCTAGCACAAAGGCATACACTAAACAAAATATATGGTCTACTTGCAGTTAAATAGAGCAATGAGCCAATCATAGACCTATAGAGTTTAGTGTCTACACACTTACCACTTTCATCTTTATCAAGCTTGATGTTGGCGCCCATTGGAGTTGCTTGAGGTTTGCAATTGTCCATTCCAAATCGCTTGAGCAAATCCTTAGTATACTTTGCTTGATTGATGAATGTTCCATCTTTTGTTTGCTTCACTTGAAATCCCAAGAAGAAGGTGAGTTCTCCCATCATGCTCATTTCAAATTCTCCTTGCATGATCTTAGCAAATTCTTGGCATAAAGATTTATTAGTTGATCCAAAGATAATATCATCTACATACACTTGTACAACTAGTAAATCCTTATTTTTATTTTTGATGAATAAAGTGGTATCCACTTTTCCTCTTGAAAATCCCTTTTCTATCAAGAATTTTGACAACCTTTCATACCAAGCTCTAGGAGCTTGTTTCAAGCCATAGAGTGCCTTAGATAATTTGAAAACATGTTCAGAAAATTCATGATTTTCAAAGCCGGGAGGTTGTTCAACATAGACTTCTTCATTAATGAAACCATTTAAGAATGCACTCTTTACATCCATTTGATATAATTTGAAGTTTTTATAACATGCAAAGGCAAGTAACATTCTTATTGCCTCTAGTCTAGCTACTGGTGCATAGGTTTCATCATAGTCTATACCTTCTTCTTGTCTATAGCCTTGTGCAACTAACCTAGCCTTGTTTCTTATGATCACACTATTTTCATCCATCTTATTCTTGAATATCCATTTAGTTCTAATTATAGAGTGATCACTAGGCCTAGAAACTAGTTTCCATACTTTACTTCTCTCAAATTGATTTAATTCTTCTTGCATTGCTAGGAACCAATTATTGTCATCTAAGGCTTCATTGACATTCCTAGGCTCTATTTGAGATACAAAGGCTATATATTGACACATATTCCTTAGAGATGATCTAGTTCTAACTCCAAGAGTTGGATCTCCTACTATTTCACAATCTTTTACATATCCTAACTCTCTTGGTGCTCTAGACTGTCTCTCTAATATCTCTATTTCTTCTTCATCTTCTTTATTTAAGTCTAGTTTATCTAATAAATCATCTTTTAAGTTTGGAATTTCCTCCAAGTTTTCATCAAATATTCCAACATCCTCATCATTGGTTGAATCTTTAGATACATCATTTGACTCATCAAATATTACATGAATTGATTCTTCAACCATCAATGTTCTTTTGTTATAGACTCTATAAGCCTTTGAATTCAAGAAATATCCCAGAAAAATTCCCTTACCACTCTTGGCATCAAATTTTCCTAAATTATCTTTACCATTATTTAAGACAAAACATTTGCAGCCAAAAGGATGGAAGTAACTAATGTTAGGCTTCTTACCTTTGTAAAGCTCATAAGGAGTTTTCTTTAGCATGGGTCTAATCATAGCTCTATTAATTATATAGCAAGATGTGTTTATAGCTTCAGCCCAAAAATACTTTGGTAAATTATTCTCACACAACATGGTTCTAGCCATTTCTTCCAATGTTCTATTTCTTCTCTCAACTACACCATTTTGTTGTGGTGTCCTAGGGGCTGAAAAATTATGGCTAATTCCTTGATCATTGCAATACTCATCAAATCCTATATTTTCAAATTTCTTGCCATGATCACTTCTAATACTAGTTATTGTGTATCCCTTTTCATTTTGAGTCACTTTTGTATAGGCTATGAATTTTTCTAAGGCTTCATTTTTTACTTTCAAAAAGAACACCCAAGTGAACCTAGTGTAATCATCAACTATTACAAATCCATATTGTTTCCCACCAAGGCTTGTTGTTCTAGTTGGTCCAAATAAATCTAGGTGGAGTAATTGAAGAGGCCTAGAGGTGGATACAATATTCTTAGGCTTAAATGTTGTCCTTTTATGTTTTTCTTTAACACACGCTTCACATATTTTTTCATAATCAAAGGACATCTTAGGCAATCCTATAACTAGATCCTTTCTAGCTAATTTAGAAAGTACATGCATGCTAGCATGACCTAGTCTTCTATGCCATAACCAAGATTCCTTTTTATTATCTACCATTAGGCATATGTTTTCATTCTTAAGTTCATTAAGATAGACAATGTATATATTACCTTGTCTATGGCCTAAGAAGAGAACTCTATTTGACTTAGGATCTACAACATGATATTTCATACAATCAAAAGTTACTTTGTAACCTTTGTCACAAAGTTGACTTATGCTTAGTAAGTTATGCTTTAGACCCCTAACAAGCAATACTTTTTCTAATGAAAAATAGTCATTACCTATTGAGCCACTTCCTTCAACTTGGCCTTTGGAGTTGTCCCCAAATGTGACTTCTCCACCAACCTTTGATTTAAAAGAGTTGAAGTGGCTTCTATCACCCGTCATGTGCCTTGAGCATCCACTATCCAAGTACCAAGCTTCCTTTGTTTTAGCTTTGTGGCCATGCTTAATCACCTATAGACAAATTCAACTCAAGTTTTAGGTACCCAAATTTTCTTGGGTCCTTTGAGGTTAGTGAAAGAAATTCTTGATCCCTTTGGGATCCATTTTGCTAATGCATTACAATCCTTTGAGTTAATGACTTCTTTTGGAACCCATATTCTTTTTACTATTTTTCCTTTAAGAGTCCTCATATTTATATTGCAATTATGTGATGCATGTCCCTTTCTATTACAATATGAACAAGAAGTTGAGAGTTTATTCATACTCTTTCTGGCAATAAAGCTTTTAAGATGAGTCTCTCTACTTTTTGCATTATATCCTAACCCATTTTTGTCAAAGAATGCCCTTTGGGTCTCTAGCATGCTATCTTACTTTTGTTGACCCATATGGAACCTATTAAAGGAATTATGTAGATTGTCATTTTTCTCTTTAAGGTCACAAATTTCAAGATTTGTCATTTCTAGTTTCTTTTCACATTCTAATTTGTCCCTTAGCATTAACTCATTTTCTTTTCTCAATTTGGATATTATCTTTTTATATTTCATACTCATGCATTCATATTCTAATGCAAGATCATCAAATGCATCTTACAATTCATCAAAAGAATATTCATTGAGGTTTGAAGTTACCTTTTCATCCTCAATTGCCATGAAGCACAAGTTGGCAATGTCCTCATTTGAGTCATCATCGGAGCAGTCACTGTCGCTCCATGTTGCCACCATTGCCTTTTTTTTATGGAACCTATCATTGGACCTTTTAAGAAGAGGGCAGTTAAATTTTATATGTCCTAGTTTTTTACATTCATAGCACACAATTGAATCTTTTCTACCGACTTCTTCTTGATCTCTCTTAGTGTTTCTCCTGTTACTACCACTAGCTCTCATTCTCATGAACTTGTTAAATCTTTTGGCAAACATTGCCATCTCAAGGTCCTCTTCACTACCACTCTCATTCTTAATCTCCTCTTGAGCAGTGGATTTTTGAGCAACTCCTACTTTCTTGGGTGGCTCTTCATTTCTTCTTAATTTCATCTCATAAGTGAGTAGTGATCCTATTAATTCATCTAAAGACAATGTGTGAGGATCCTTAGATTCCTCAATTGCAGTCACTTTAGCTTCCCATGATTTAGGTAAGCTATTTAATATTTTCTTGACCATTTCAATATTAGAGTATATTTTTCCTAAGGATTTTAATTCATTAATTACATCCGTGAATCTAGTAAACATATCACTAATTGATTCTCCTTCCTTTATCCTAAATAGCTCATAATCATGTGTGAGCATTCCTACCTTAGTCTCCTTCACTTGGGTTGTACCCTCATGAGTTATTGCCAATTTATCTCAAATTTGTTTGGCATTGTCACAACCGGAGACTCTATTGTATTCATTTGGACCTAAGGCACAAAATAATGTGTGCATAGCCTTAGCATTTAGCTGAGCACATTTAATATCATTTGAATCCCATTCATCTTCTTCTTTAGGGATATCTCTTCCCTCTATTCTCTTTGTAGGGATTTGAGGTCCTTTAATTATAATCCTCCACACCTCATAATCATTTGCTTGAATGAATAACATCATCCTAGTCTTTCAATAAGCATAATGTTCTCCATTGAACATAGGAGGTCTAACCGTAGAGTGCCCCTCTCCTACCAAACTAGTTGCTACATTGTTGTGAGTCATTTGATCGTTTCTAACTCTTAGGAAGTTGTTCCTATGTGATTAAAGAGTCCTAACTCTGATACCAATTGTTGGCTCTACCGAGAGGGGGGGTGAATCAATTTTCTAATGTTAATGGCAAATTTTAAATTAATCCTAATTTAATCAGCAAATGATAATGAGCAATACAATGAAATTAAACAAATTAAAGCAAGATAGGGAAGAGAGAAACAAACACAATCGTTTATAGAGGTTCGGCCAATCTCTTGCCTACGTCCTCTCTCCTTGACCTTCTTGTCAAGTGCTTTCTTTCTCTCCTTCAACAGAAGTTACAATGTTCCTTTTTCAGGTTAAGGAATAACCTCTCTACCCTTTGCAATACAAAGAAGTATTCACCCTTTTACAATGTTTTTCTCACTGAGGAACAATCCTCTTCTCTTTTGAGGTAAGGATGAATACAATGTCAAGCTTTAATGTGGGTAGGACAATTATAGCTTTTGCACTTAAGCTTATACAACAAACTCAATAAATGAGGAATGAAGACACAAAGAATGAAAGAATTAAACTCTTGAGAATGTAAGAAAAATGTGCAGCAATGGTCTATTTTCTCATTGTCTTCAATGATTGGTTAAATACTGAAGGATTGGTAGTTGGAGCATTAAATGTTGTTTTTCCCGTTGAGATTTTTGCAGAACTAGCCGTTGGGTACCTCCAGTAGAATGTCAGATCGATCTGTCATCTTGGCCAGATCGATCTCTTAGTTATAAGTCCTGCAAGATCAAAGCAAAATAACACAAGGAGATCGATCTCATATGTGAGCAGATCGATCTCATGATTTGAAAATATTAGAGGAGATCGATCTGTCGAATAGGCAGATCGATCTTCCAATCTCTCTGTTTGAGGCAAGATTGATCTATAGATCAATCTGCCAAGTAATCTCGTAGTGAAGAGATCGATCTCTTATTACCCCAGATCGATCTCCTTAGCTCTCTGACTTTGAGAAGATCGATCTCTTCCTATAGCAAATCGATTTCATGAGCTCTCTGTTTGAGTATAGATCGATCTCACAGATCGATCTACTGTCTTTACTTTAGGGGAGATCGATCTCTTCCTAGATCAGATCGATCTCCTCAACTCTAGTATTAGGCAGATCGATCTCATAACCCTTAGAGATCGATCTCAATCTACCTCAATACCTTTGTATAGGTTCACAGCTTAGCAAATCGATCTCATGTCTTTATGAGATCGATCTCTCATCCAAGAAATCCCAGGAGATCGATCTCTCATAACCCAGATCGATCCCTCATCTACAGAAACTCAAGTTCTGGTACTGATAACCTCTAAACATGTTTTTATATCATCTTTATATTATTGAATTTACTTGTTTTGTCATTTCAAAATATATTATCACAACAACTGGCAATGATGAATTAATGTTTGCTGAATTTAAAAATTCCATGTTGAGGGAATTTGATATGACTGATTTAGGAAATATGAGTTTTTTCTTGGGCATAGAAGTATTACAAATGTCAGATGGAATTTATATTTGTCAAAGGAAATATGCTTTAGAGGTGTTGAAGAGATTTGGGATGGAAAATAGCAAATCAGTTTATAATCCTATTGTACCAGGTTGTAAGCTTTCTAAAGATGAAAATGGGGTTCGTGTTGAAGATACTTTGTTCAAGCAGATGGTGGGATGTCTCATGTACCTAACAGCTACAAGGCCAGACTTGAAGTATGCAGTAAGCTTGATCAGTAGATACATGGCCAAACCAATTGAATTGCATTTGATGGTAGCCAAGAGGATACTTAGGTATTTAAAAGGAACTATTGAATTTGGAATTTTCTATCAGAAGGGATGAAGTGAAGGTTTAGTTGAATATGCAGACAGTGACTATACAGGTGATATAGAATATCGAAAAAGTACTTCAGGCTATGTTTTTATGTTGGGATCTGGAGCTGTTGCCTGGTCTTCAAGAAAGTAACCTATAGTTACACTTTTAACCACCGAAGCGGAATTTGTAGCTACAGCTACTTGTGCTAGTCAAGCTATTTGGATGAAGAAAATAATTAAGAAGCTGAGTCAGGAGGAAAGTAAATGTATAACAATTTTTTGTGATAACAGTTCCACAATTAAGCTGTCAAAGAATCCTGTGTTACATGGCCGAAGCAAGCACATTGATGTATGTTTTCATTTTCTGCGAGATCTTACACAAGAAGGAGCAATTGAATTAGTCTACTGTGGATCACAAGAACAGCTAGCAGATTTAATGACAAAACCCCTCACAATGGATGCATTTCAGAAGCTCCGTAGTCAGTTGGGAGTTTGTCAAGTTCCTAAAATTAAACTAGTTGTAGTTAGTGACTAGTTTAAGGGGGGAAATGAAGAAAAAGTTTAGGAATTCAGTTAAGATTTATTATTTGCATAAGTCATAGTCCTGATTTTTTGTATTTCTTTAGTTGCACTTATCACGTTGAGTTGTTGATAACGTGAGCTAGTATTTATCATTCTGTTAAGTTTGTAAAAGGCTATTTATGCCTAAGATTGTTCAATAAAATAGGATGTCATTCGTCCAAATTGTTTAAGAGTTCTTGCTTCATATTATCTTAGTGATCAATAATTTCTTACAAGGTTTTGGCATGATGTCGTAATTAGTAATGAAATTAATGGTAATATCATTAACATGTTAATCACGTTGACCAAATTTGATTGAATTGTTAAGAATTATTCATTTATAAATTTTAAATTTTAAATTCGACTTTTATTATATGTAAATTTTTTTGTTAAGCGGCCTATAAGTTTCATCTAAATTCTTATTGAGGCTCACGATATGCCTTGGTCTAGAAAAAACTTACCCTCACCTAACGGTTTTTTTAAAAAAAAAATTGTTGAGACTAAATCCTAAAGTTTCAACACAGAATTAGAAATTCACGAGGATGTGTTAGGTTGGTGGGGTATATGTATGTATGTTGCCTAGACCCGACAAAAATAGATACGACACGAGTGACACGATACGAACACGATAAGAAAAAATCGTGTACGTGTTTGAAAAATTAGTGTTTCGTGTTTAGCCGTGTCGACACAAATTTTGACACAGTAATTTTCGTGTTTAGCCGTGTCTGACACGGCTAAACACGTATAAGACACGGAAACACGTTTTCTTAAATCGTATCACACGGATACACGGTTAATACATACACGACACGAGAAACACGTTTTCTTAAATTGTTATTTCTTACATTGTATTGAGTTGTTATCTGTGAATTTAATGTTTGAATATTTGTTGACTATTTATGTTTTATGACTTAATGTTAACTCTTTATGTTTTGTTTTTATATTTTTTAATTTTAAATAAATATTCTGGATGATATGGATTGAATATTATTATTATGTTATATTTGTTAATAATATTTTAATGTATATAAATTAAATTATTACTATAAATCAATAAATATTATAATTTTTTTCATTTTTTATTATTTTTTATTTTTGACCGTGTCATTCGTTTCTATTCGTGTCGTGTCTATTCGTGTCGTGTCGTGTGACACGGATAATTATAATGTGTTAACCGTGTCGTGTCACGTGTCACACGTATAAAATACGTGTCGTGTTCGTATTTACGTGTCAGACACGTTTTATAATTCGTGTCGTATTCGTGTTTCATAAATTCGTGTCGTGTTTTAATTCGTGTCGTGTACACGACACGACACAAATTGCCAGGTCTAATGTTGCCCACCTGCCAATTGAAATATGATACTTGGGTAATTCACGAGGATGTGTTAGGTTGGTGGGGTGTATGTATGTATGTTGCCCACCTGCCAATTGAAATATGATACTTGGGTAATAATCATTGAATGAAGGTTCGAGAACTTTTAAATTTTAACTTTACTTTAAAGTCAATATAAACATACATGATTAAATATAAATTTAATTTTATTAAATATTGAATATGTTTATAAATATCGTAAAATATTAGAATAAATATAAACATATCTTGTAGCAAAATTATCATATTATTATATTTATTGATTCTAATTTTATATTTATTTTCATATGTTTATGATATGTCTAACAAATTTTACGCATGATAATATTAAATTTACACTTAATCATATATATTTACTTTGACCTTGTTGTGCATGATAAAAGAATAATAAAAGTATGTCATGTGGTGCACGAAGAATGTACCACGTTGCATATGAAGAAAACATATGAGAAGTGATACAAGCCCTGACTAAGATAAAAAGGATAAAAATGTAATTAATGACAGAGTAAATCCCTATAAATAGGGGTCAGGTATGATTCGTTAACCTAATTCTGAATTTTCCTATTGAAACTCTACCCAATTCTCTGGCTGACTTAAGCATCGGAGTGCCAACGCAGGGAACAATCCCTGCGTTCCTCTGATCATCCTTTTTTTGGCAGAATCTTTAGTGGCACGTGGAACAAAGATAAAGGTGAAGACATCTGCAATTCGACACTATTGTAATCGAGCAACAACAATTGGCGCCGTCTGTGGGAATTGGAAGAAAAGCTTTCGACAACGATGGAGAGAGGGTCGGATATGGTGACAGTTCCTGTAGCCGAATTCGAAGCCATGCAGAAGCAGAGGGAAGAGACCGTCGAAGCACTGCGGACTATGGTTGGTTTGTTCAAGGGAGCTTTTCCGCAAGTAAACCTACCGCTGACTGTCCAGAATTTGGTAGGAGAAGGGTGAACTGCGCGAAGCTCTGATGCGCGAGATCCTCGCGGCACACCGACGATAGAGCCTCCCCGCACACTGACGGCAGACCCTCGCGGCACACTCGCGACAGAGCCTCGCGGCACACTCGCGGCAGACTCTCACGGCATCTTGCCGCAAGACCCTCACGGCATCTTGCCACAAGAACCTCACGGTAATTTGTCGCAAGACTCTCAGGGCATGTGGTCGCTAGACCCTCACGGCATCTTGTCGCAAGACCCTCACGGTAACATGCGGCAAGATCCTCACGGCATCTTGCCGCAAGATCCTCACGACAACATGCCGCAAGACCCTCACGGCATCTTGCCACAAGACCCTCACGGCAACTTGCCGCAAGACCCTCACGGCATGCCTGCATTGGACCCTCGCAGCATGCTCGCGCCTGACTCTCGCGGCATGACTGCATTGGACCCTCACGGCATACCCGCATTGAACCCTCACGGCATGCCCACGGTAGACTCTCATGGCAGGGGTGCACGAAACTCTCACGGCATGGCCGCACAAGACCCCCCGTTTGCTTCGTGCGCCACGTGGCTCACTCATAACGCGGGGATGCCAGCTCACGCGGGATCCTTATGCGCGAGACCTTCACGGCAGGGGTGAGCGAGATCCTCACGGCATGGCCGCACGAGGCCCTATGTGTGAGACTGAGGAAGATATGAGGGGTCAGGGTATGGGAGACCCTGTGCGTGAGGCCTCGGAAGGCTTGCAACACCAAGTTACAGAAAACCCCATGCGCAAGACTCTAACGAACTGGAGACATCAGAGTGTCAAAAAACTGCGGCGTCATGGTACAAAGAATTCAACAAGGGAGATTGTTGGTGGCCGGAGACGCCAAAGTACAAGAAACCTTGAGGGTCCGGCTCGAGTAGACTCTGGATATTTGGGCGTCGAAGATTCTTGGCCCCAGAACACAGACAACCCACAAAATAACGGAATTAAAGATGTGGGAATGCCAGGGTCTCATGTTGAGAGAGACTCGAAAATAGATCGAACACAAAACCTTGAAACTAGAATGACAAACTTTCGATCTCAGACTCTTCAAAATCGAACTCAGGGTAACAGGAAGGAAGCTATGGACTGCGACCAAGCTGATGCATACGATGCTAAGAAAGGGCAAAACAGACCTGTGTCCAAGGCACAAGTTGTCACAGATATGAAAAGAATGGTGGAACGAATCTTAGAAGAAAAAAAGTTGGTTCCAATTGAAGAGAACCAGAGAAGGAGAATCCCATTCAGTAGAACGATCATGGGAAAATCGCTGCCTCCAAAATTCAAAATGCCACAGATGATGGCGTATGCGGGAAAAATGGACCCTTATGAACACATTCAGAACTATGAGTCATTGATGCTATTACATGGATGGGAGGATGAGATCATGAGTAGAGCATTCCCCTTAACTTTAACTGACCATGCACTAAAATGGTTTAACAGTTTGTCAGAGGGGTCTATTTCGTCTTTCAATCAATTAAGAAGCGAATTCCTAAAGGCCTTTGTGATAAAAAGTCAGAAAAGGCAGGAGGCCACGTATCTGCTTACCTTAAGGCAGGGGAGCAAGGAATCACTCAAAAGCTATGTGGATCGGTTCCGTAATGCTACTCTTGAAATACATGATCTAGAAGTTGGAGTAGCTGTGACAGCTATGCTACAAGGGACAAGGTCTGAAAAGTTGCAAGAGTCGCTATCTTTAGATCAGCCGACGACGATCTCAGACTTGTTCTCTAGAGCAGATAAATATATCACTCAAGAAGAAGTGATGAAAAGGATACCGACGCTGAACTACATATAAGGGAGTTCAAAGAAAAGAAACCCTTACCATCGTCGGGCTACCTAAGCCATCACCAATGCCTTGAAAGAAGATGAAAAGTTCACAAGGCAAGAAGATAGCAAAAACATGGAATGCTAATCACCTGAAGCCATACTAGCAGTGAAATTTTATTTATTTAATGTCATTGTCAAAACTATGAATTGAAATTTCACTTATTGAATGATGATTTATTAAATATTTTATTTCATATCAAGATTTTCAGCTATATTCAGAAAAGGGCTTGAAGCGAAAAATGCGCGAGGTAAGCCACGCATTCAAGACAAAGGGCTTGAAGCAATGCACGAGGTAAGCCACGCACTCAAGACAAAGGGCTTGAAGAGAAAAATGCGCGAGGTAAGCCACGAAGACAATGTGCAAGAGCTTGAAGCGAAAAGTACGCGATATAAGCTAAGCACACAAACAAAGGGCTTGAAGCGAAAAATGCGTGAGATAAGCCACGCACTCAAAACAAGAGCTTGAGAATTAGAAGGCCAGAGAATTTGACTTCAGAATCTAATGTAAGGACTTGACCTGAGGCTACAATGAGAACATATGTACTCTTCCGCAAGGTTATACTTAGCGAAAGAGTGGGGAGCAATTGTTGTACATGATAAAAGAATAATAAAAGTATGCCATGTGGTGCACGAAGAATGTACCACGTTGCATATGAAGAAAACATATGAGAAGTGATACAAGCCCTGAGTAAGATAAAAATGGCAAAAATGTAATTAATGACAGAGTAAATCCCTATAAATAGGGGTCAGGTATGATTCGTTAACCTAATTTTGAATTTTCCTATTGAAACTCTGTTCAATTCTCTGGCTGATTTAAGCATCGAAGTGCCAACGCAGGGAACAATCCCTGCGTTCCTCTGATCATCTTTTTTTGGCAGAATCTTTAGTGGCACATGGGACAAAGATCAAGGTGAAGACGTCTGCAATTCGACACTGTTGTAATCGAGTAACAATAGACCTTATAATAAAATTAAAAATTTTGACTTTATTGTAAAACTCTCCATGAGGGTTGATAATCAAGAAGCTTGTAGCCAAAAAAAAAAAAGGCAACAGTGATAAATTAGGGTTTTCTACCCTAAATTTAAAAATTTCGATCTTATTATAAAATCAGTCAATAATTAATTCTTACATTAATTAGTAAGAATTAATATAAATCATTGATTATTTTTTTAAGGTAAAAAAAAAAAAAAAGTTGAAATCTGATAACTTATTAAACTAATTTTTTAAAGTTATCATTAGATATCAAACATTAATAAAAAAATTATATGAATGAATTACCAATTATACCTTCGTAAAACTTTAAATATTAAAATTTAACCATTGCTTACCATTGTCTTGCTCTGCCTCTCTCAATATACTAGCTGCAAGGCTCAGCTACAGTACACAACAATAAATTTCCAGTTATTCATTTTGCTTTTGCCTATTCTGTTAATCTTATTAGTGATCTCACCGTGGGGCATTGCCATGTCGGTAAGGTTCTTTTTGTGCACCTTTCTTACTGATCTTCATTTTCACTCAAAATGGTTTGGACCTCCTAGAGGCCAAGCTGCTGAGTTATAGTGAGCGATGTAAATGAGGCGGGTATTTGTTATATTGTAAGTATTCGAATTCGAATTTGATTATATTTTATAATATTTAAGTTTGATTAATTATTCGAATATTTTGATTTTTACTACTCAAATTCTATTCATATAATGTATTAAATATCTATTTACTATCTGAATCCGTTTAAATATCTGTTTATTAAATCAAAATTTGACTTTTAAATTTAAATTTAAAATCAATTTTAATTTATATTATTAAAAAAATAAATTAATAAAATTTGAATTATCTCATAAAACTAAATTACTATTAAAAAACATAATTAAAATACTTAATTGATTAATTTAATTAAATATTATATTAATAATAAATAAAAATTTATATAATAATATTTTAAAAAATATTATTTATAATTGAGTTGGATAGTAAAGTACTCTAATATCACTACTTAAAACATATCCAAATCTACGTTGAATAATAAAATTATTACTCAAACTCAATTATTAAATACTCTAACCTATCGATAATGTCAAATGTCCCTTTATGCTATACTCATTTACATTCCTGGTAGTAGCAAACTAAGAAACAAGACTGTTGTAATTAAGATATTAATGGTCTAGTCCGAATATTTTGCATTTGTGTGGTTGTTAATTTCAGGTCGAGCCCTGAACTCTCTGGAACGTTCTTTTCTGATATCCAACTTGATGGACTGATATGACTTGAATGGGCACCGACCCTACGAGCACTTCGGATGGATCATGGCTTGAAAAACACCGGACCACATGCCCACTGCTAGGTCCGAATAATTGGTAAGCCTGGAAATGTTAAAATGACGTTTAATTTGGTCGACAAATTGAGAATTAACACAGGGATAACCGGGGATTTTTCAAATATCATTTCCCAGATCAAGTTTTGGAAGAAACGTTTAATTATGTTCGCCATTAGGGACTGTTATTATTCATTCAGTTTGCTCTGGCAATCAGGTTCTGCACTCTGCTCATCTTATTGCCCTGTTCACTCTTGTTTTTTTTTTTTTTTGGGTCTCATTTCCAGTTTAATTTCTCTAATTATTTTGCTATCCCCTTTTTTCTTCACTCCATAGTCTATGCCCACATTGTATGCTTCTTCTTCTGCTTGCTTGTTGGTCAAGCTTAAACATGTTATTTCTTGTACTGTTGCTGGAATTTTGCCTCTCAACAGGAAAAAGAAAAACAGTTGCGAACAAACGCAATTCGATTTATGAAAGGGAAAAGGAAGAAACAAAGGCAATTGGTAATTAACTCAGTGGAAGATATTTATTTGGAAAACTGCAATTCCTGAATTACAGCTCTCCCTAATACTCATAGTCCTCCAGAATTTCACAAGCAGAGGAAACGCCTGAAACCAAAAATGCCAACGTCTGCTATTTATTGGGACACTGATGCATTTAATGCAGGATGCTCAGACAAACTGGTCAAGATACTCTTCAGCAGTAGTATACTTGACATCCGGGTAGAGTTCTGAAGCCTCGACTCCAAATGATGGGTGAATTTCAACGTTGGATTGATCTCCCTTGACGAAAATAGAGTGTTGCAATCCCAATATAATATTCAGTGGAATGGGAGCTTCTGCAAGAAAGTGAAATTATCCAATGTTTAATAAGCCATTCCTAGAATGGATTTTGTCCAAATTTCTCAAACCGAATGTCTTACTGACCTTGAATTTTCTTCAGCAGTTGTTCTTCTGAAACATAGATCTTCTCAAGGGTTTTGCCAATTTTCTTTTCCCATAAAGCCACAATATCATGGAATGAATAGATGTTGAGAGGGGGTTTAACGAAGAGGACTTTGTTCAGGGTTCTGGGATCATCAACAGCTTTGATAGTATATGTGCCTATATCTTCTTCCTTGTTGAAAACAGCTGCAAATCAAAGCATGAGGTCGTGAATATGGGTTTTTATCACAACTTTTGGCAAGAAAACTTCCCTGATTGTTTGCTTGATTTCACTTCCAAATCAAACAAGGGAAACAGCTGGTTTATATATCACATAGTTTTTCCAACCGAGTTCCTTAGCTTCTAATCTCCAATTTTCAAGGTTCCAACACTACCGACATAATAAGCATAAAATTAAATCAAATGGAAAAGAAATCCACCTTTGGGATTTCCATCCCCTAAAATAACGACTTTATCTCTTGGGGGTGCGGCGGCTTCAGGTTGTCCCAAAGTGGGAATGAAAAATCCTGCTAAATAATTCGCAGAGACATAGGTGTAGGGTATTCCTGCAGCTTCAACAGCTCGTCGGACTTTAACCTTTGGAGCTAAGGCTGAGTTGGTCGGCTCCACTAATTGCACACGGTCGATGTCAGTCCCAAATTCGGAAGGCAAAAATCTCTTCAAAAAACAGAAAAAATAAAATAAAAACCAAAGAAACATTTATAATAGATTGGTTTAATGAAATTATGATAGTGAGCTTGTGCCTTAACATTCCCAGCTTCTTTAATGGCAGCGACGATCTTCTCTTGATCAGCAAACTGAGCGAAACCAACTGTTGATATCACCACGTCCACCTGCTTTATCGCCTTCACCAAGCTTTCATGATCGTGCAAATCTCCCTATATGTAAAATAAAAATCCCTTTTTATCTTAACGAAATGACATGAATGATTGGCAGAAAAAAGAAATGAATAATTACGCACGTTAAGAAACTTGACACCCAAAGTTTTGAAATTGTCGATGATGTTGGATTTGGCAGGGTTCGAGAGAGTGGACTCTCTAACCAGAAGAAACGTTGGGTGACCGGCTTTTGCACTCGCTTCCACTACGAACTTACCAACGTACCCCGTGCCACCGATCACCAGAATCTTGCTTTTCTCCGCCATCTGAAAAGTTTTCCGGCAACGATGTGAATCTCCGATCACCAAAGAGAGAAAAGAGAAATGGGATGAAGAGGTCACAGTAGATTATGATTTTCAGCTAGGTTCATTCTGTACTTATAGATGATTTTGCCTTTTTTTTTTTTTTCTTTTTTCTAAATTCATCTACGAGGAAATGCATGATAACAGTCAAAAGAAACAGATACGGTTGGCTTACTAGAAGGAATTGAATGGATGATAAATTTAGATTATTATCATGTAGTATTTAAATTTGACTTGAAAAATATAATTAATGGATTAATAATTTTTTAAATAATTATTTTAAATTTAATTTTTTATCAAGAGTTACAAAATTTTACTTAATCAAGATATTGATTTTTTTTATAAAATTTATTAAGAAAAAGCAAATGAGATAACTCATACTTTAATAAGAGGTTTTTATTTTTATAGGTATTACACTTTGTAAATTTTCTCTTATCAAATAATTATAATGGAGTTCAATAGAAATAAAATTCTTTTGATTTCAAAAAAAAAATTCATCTTTGACGGCTCTTAAATTTGGATTCTTTAATGGAACTTCGGATGGGAGAAACTTCGGATTGAACGAGTTTAGTCTGACCGATATTTTTATTTTTATTTTTTGTTTGTTCATGGAATTGTAATCTGTCTAGATTCATTCCATTTCTTACGTAAGGTTTTGGATTGATGTCTTAATCAGCACTAGAATTTAATGGTAATTGTATTTCAACCGTCATTGAGGCTAAATTCAATTTGAATTGTCAATGGTCAATGGTCACTGGTCAAGGAGGTTGCATCATCACATATGTAATCATATTATTTAAATATTTAATTATTCATTATTAAAGTAATAAGTGACAAATTTATAAAATAAACATTTATTATTTAATTAATTACTTATTTTATGTATAGTAAATATTTAATTTTTTAAATAATATGGTTACGGACATAATTTCAATGAAAAATATATATTGATATAAATAATTATTTTTTATATATATTTTTATATTTGAAGCACTTTTATGATCCTTGTATTAAATTTTCTTAGATTTGTATTTATTGTACTGATAGAGTTAACTTATATACACTTTCAATTAATTAAAAATATATCACTTTAAGTAAAATTTAAAATTAAAAAGATTATTAATATTTTTTATATCCTTGCATACTTTTTTTAATTTTATTCCCTCGTAGATATTTATTTGCCTACGTAATATAAAAGAGTTTTTAGCAATAATAGAATAGAGTGAAGAAATGTATGATATTTATAGTACAAAGTAATATGATAGGATGAATAAGCTAAATATAAGATAAAATACAATATATATATATATAATATTGATTAAGGGTTAGCTAGAGTAGAGTAGAGTGATGAGGGGATTGATTTTACTAATCTTGACCTGTTGATTTTTTTGGTTGTTAAGAGATGCGAAAGGGAAAATAAACTCAACAAACTTAATATAATAGAAGATAAATATTTTGGAGATAGAAGAATTGTCATAACGTCTTAAAATTTAAATTTTAATTTGTTAGCTTTAAATCAAGTAGTTATCATCAACTATTCTAATATTAAAGTGATTGCTCACATATTATTATCTAACAGTAAGGTTTACTATATGTTTAAAAATTTTAAACTCAAGAGTATAATTACGTGTAAAGAAATATTAACACCTCACAACATCCATCTTAAAATGATACCGTATAATCTAAAGTTATATAAAATATTAATAATAAAAGGAGAATTAAATATAAATCAACAAATATCCTCACCTTAATTATGTTAGTCTATTTTAATTAACTAAACATTCCTAATAAAATAGTTTATTTTAATAATAAAATATTCTCATCTTAATTATGTTAATCTTTTATTTATGTTATTTAGATATTATATTATTTTATCGTATTTAAAATTATCAAATTTATTTTTTTTTAAAAATTTCAAGGTATTTTCTTGAGTTATTACGAAGAAGAATCAACTCATTGCTTACTACGAGTTTGACAAATTTTAAAGGATACGGCAACAATGATTTTTTTATTTTAAAAGAAAAGGGAATACCAAGATGGGTGTCGCCCAATGTTGGTGAAGCAAGAAGGTTGTGACGGAGTGTTGACGGAAGATTGGAGCCACCCAGATGTACGTGTTATTGCGATAAGTTGGATTGGTGAAGGCTGGAAAATGCAACTAATTAGGCATCTTCTCTTTTAGATGTGCTTCGAAAGTGAATAGTCTTTCATGAAGTTCACAAAAGTGGGAGGCATGTCAGGGGCTTGAACGACATTGACAAGGACAAGATCTTTGTAATCGCTACCAAGACCTCAAGATTTGTTTTTGTCAGATCATCTTCATCCATTGGTTCACAAAATCAGTGTCGCTCTGAGAACCTTTGGTAAGGTTTTTGAGGTGGCCTTTGACTTATTTGATGCGTCCTAGGATGTCTTGGCATAGGTGTTAGCAATAATTGTACATACTTCATGAGGGGCAATAGCTCAAGGAATAAAGGGAATGATCGTAGGGGAATGGGAGCCAATGATAGCATTGAGTATGAGTTGATCTTGATGAATCTCATAAGGTGTAAGTTGGGTTGGGTTGAGTTGTTTGATTTGTATGATAGTGGGGTGTGGGTTGGGTTTGGTACAGTCAATATAGCCAAGGAGATTATAGCCAATGAAAGAGTGTTCGAAATTGAAGTTTTCATGAGGTATAATCCGTGATCTGAGTTTAAGAGGGAAGTGTTTGGTGTGCATTGTTTCTCTAATATCTCTATCATTATATTCTAAGAACACTATAACTCTAGCCAACTTACAAAGAGTTAATTTAGATAATTGTTGCTATTAATTTCGTTGAGATTGAAAAAATAATAACAATAAAATTAATGATGATGTACTTGGATTCAATTAAAAGAGTAACAAAGTGAGTATAGTGAAAAAAAATATTATAAATGTTATAAACAAAAAATAAACAAGAAAACAATTTTAAAGTTATGAAATAGTAAAGATTTTATTTGCACTCCATTGAAGTCTCAAATTGAGCCAAAGTCTGCCAGAATTGCAGTAGCCAGGAAACAACGACCTAGTGAAGACCTCACGCATACACCAGAAACCTATAATGCCAGCATCTGCTTATTGATCCAGACTGATGCATTTAATGCAAGATGATCAGACAAACTGGTCAAGATACTCTTCAGCAGTAGTATACTTGACATCCGGTTACAGCTCTGAAGCCTCAACTCCAAATGATGGGTCAATTTCAACGTTGGTTTGATCTCCCTCGACGAAAATGGAGTGTTGCAATGCCAATATAACATTCAGTGGAATTGGAGCTTCTGCAAGAAAGTGAAATTATCCAACGTTTAATAAGCCATTTATGAAATCTCATCAAACCCCATTTATGAAATCTCTTGCTGACCTTAAATGTTCTTTTGCAGTTGTTCTTCTAAAACATAGATCATCTCAAGGGCTTTGCCAATCTTCTTTTCTTACAAAGCCACAATATCATTGAATGAATAGATGTTGAGAGGGGGTTTAACGAAGAGGATTTTGTTCAGGGTTCTGGGATCTTCTACGGCTTTGATAGAATATGTGCCTATATCATCTTCCTTGTTGAAAACAGCTGCAAATCAAAACACGAGATCGTAAATATCTGTTTTTGTCACAATTTTTTGCCATTAAACTTCTCTGTTTGTCAGCCTGATTTCACTTCCAAGTCAAACAAGGGAAGGAGCTGGAGTTGGTTTTTATATCACATACTTTTGCCAACCGACTGTCTCTTAATTTCTAATCTCCCATTTACAAGGTTCCAACACTACCAACATAAGTATAAAATTAAATTAATGGGAAAAAAAATTCACCTTTGGGATTTCCATCCCCTAAAATGACGACTTTATCACTTGGGGGTGCGGTGATTGCAGGTTGTCCCAAAGAGGGAATGAAATATCCAGCTAAATAATTCGCAGCGACATAGGTGTAGGGTATTCCTTCAGCTTCAACAGCTCGTCGGATTTTAACCTTTGGAGCTAAGGCCGAATTCTGCGGCTCCACCACTCGTACACGGTCGATGTCATTCCCAAATTCCTAATGCAAAAAATCTCTTCAAAAACCAAAGAAAAAAAGAAACACTTATAATAGATTGGGTTAATGAAATTATGGTAATGAACTTGTGCCTTGACATTCCCAGCTTCTTTAATGGCAGCGATGATCTTGTCTTGATCAGCAAACTGAGCGAAACTAACGGTTGATATGACCACACGTCCACCTGCTTTATCGCCTTTACCAAGCTTTAATGGTTGTACAAATCTCCCTACATGTAAAATAAAAACCCCTTTTCATCTTAACGAAATGACATGAATGAGTGGCGGGAAAAAGAAACGAACAAGTACGCACGTTAAGAAAATTGACTCCCAAGGTTTTGAAATTATCGATGATGTTGGATTTGGCAGGGTTCGAGAGAGTGGATCTCTAACCGGAACAAACGTAGGGTGATTTGCAGTAAGGTCGATTTTCATCAAGATTGGTTAGATTTATTTATATGCAGATGATGAAAAGAAAATATGTGAATAAATTTATTTTTCGGCAAATGAAAAAAAAAATCAATATGTTAGAACATCAACAATTTTAAAATGAGTTCATAGAATTGATCATTGATGCAAAGATGAGTTTTTTTAATCTTTTACCAAATTGGTTATGATTATTAGTACCTGTCCCATTTTACCTCTAGGATACGATCTCAAATTATTTCTTTTACCAATAAAGAATTTTAGATACGATCTTAAAATTTAATTTAAAAATAGTATTAAAAACTAGAGAAACTATCAATTCTAATCAATAAACACACATGTGGGTTTATTTAAACTAAATTATATATCCCCATAACATAGAATTGAAAATCATCTTTGTAATCAATCATGTTATTTACCACTAATATTAGAATATTCAAACAATTATGAATTCAAGTTTCTAATTGGTGATATATTATCTTGACAACTGAAGAACGGGTCCTATTGTACAATCAATCAGAACAATAATTTCAACAAGTATAGAAGATATATAAATAGTAAATATATAAAAGAACAAAGTAAAAACTAATTAGATTTCACAATTTCTGAAGAACCGAAATTTTTAATTATCCTTTGGCTGGACTAAATAGTTTAACAAATCATAGAGCTAAGAGAAAAACACCAAAGAAGAAGTCGTCAATTACCTAAAGAAAAATAGAATAGTTTTCATCCCCTCTCTTGGCGCTATATATATTCTAAATAATTTAACCCTAAAATTGTTTTCCAAAAGAAATTTCTTTGACTGAGTTTATTTATAAGTCAACTTATTTCCTTTCTTGATCATTAATTATTTTTTGCATAAGAAAATCATGCCACGTCACCCCCTTAATATATTAATAATTAAAATCTTCCATTTGGTATCTTTAGATTGATTAAGTCAAATTTAATTATAGGTAATGGAGTTTGACTTGAATTCACATATTTGAGTTGTATTTTTTACAACTACCTTAGACGTGCCCGCGTCTAACACCATGAGTTTTGAGACTTGATTTGCACCCAACAAAATTTACAACTTTAGTCAATTTTGCTCTTATCTCTTCATCAAATAATACAAAATATAAAGTATAAATCAAATCCAAAAATTAAGCATATATCTAAATCATAAAAAAATATGATAATTAACATATTTTATATATACCCTATACTTACCAATGTACCCCTGCCTCCTATCACCGGAATCTTGCTTTTCTCCACCATCTGAAAAGTGTACCGACAACTATGCGAATCTCCGATCACCAAATAGAGAAAAGAGAAATGAGAAGAAGAGGTTGTAGTAGTTTATGACTATCGGCATGGTTCAGGTATGTACTTATAGACGAGATAGGGTTGGAAAGGCTGGAAGGATTGATGATTTTGCCATGTTTTTCTTATTTGGTTGCTAAATTCATCTTTCATGGCTCTTAAATTTGCGTTCTTTAAAGGAACTTTGGATGGAAGAGTTTAGATACTTCAATTTGTTCATGGAATTGTAATCTGTCTCGATTCATTTCATTTCTTATGTAAGGTTTTGGATTGATGTCGTCATTCGTACTAGGATTATTGGTAGTTGTACTTTATCGACCTATGGACACTAAATTCAATTTAAATTGTCAATGGTCAATGATTAGTATTTTATGTCATATAATGATAAAATTTAATTATTTATTATTAAAATAATTAAAAAAATTATTAAAATAAATATTTATTATTTAATTAACTTTTTTATTGTATAGTAAATAATTAATTTTTAAATAATATGATTACTGATATAATTTCAATGAAAAATATATATTGATATAGAATAATTATTTTATATATATTTTTATATATTTGAAGCACTTTTATGATCTTCGTATTATTCTTTTAGATATATATATATATATTGTATTGACAATGTTAATTTATATACAATTTCAATTAATTAAAAATATATCACTTTGGGTAAAATTTAAAAATATAACAGATTATTATAAATAAATTAAAAATTATTAATATTTATTTTTTAATATTTGGATTCTTTTTTTTAAAATTTTATTCACTAGTAGATTTTTCTTTGCCTACGATATATAAAAGAGTTTTTAAGAAATTGAGTGAGGAAATGTCTCAAATATTTGTTGTGTTGTATGATATTTAAAGTATAAAGTAAGTTGATAGGTCAAATAAGCTAAATATGAGATAAAATACAATATATATATATATAAACCTATTGACTATGGGTAAATTATAGTAGAGAGATTAAGAGATTGATCTTGATAATCTTAATTTGTTGATTTTTTTTTAATGTGAAGAGATGCGAAAGGGAAAAAAATAGACTCAATAAACTTATACGACGAGAGATAAACATTTTAAAGTTGGAAGGATTGTCACAACGTACTAAAATTTAAATTTTAACTTGTTAAATTTAAGTCGTCGTCAACTATTTTAATTTATGTGTAATTGCTCATATATTTTCATCTAAAGATAAGATTTACTCTACGTTTTAAAGATTCTAAACTCGAGAGTAAGGTTACATGTAGTAAATGATAATAATGATACCGAATAATTTAAAGTTATCTAATATATCAATAATACAAGGAGCCTTAAATAAAAATCAACAAATATCCTCACCTTAATTATGTTAGTCTATTTCAATTAACAAAACATTCATAATAAAAATAGTTTATTTCAATAATCAAATATCCTCACGTGTTCAATATATTATTAACAGGCCAGCTAATTGGAATGGAAAACGAAAGCAAGTCGACTAAAGTGTACCCGATTCTGCTTTATGCCTTAGCCTTAAAACGAAGGCCCAAATCTTCTATTTTGCTTCAATTTTTTTTTCTTGAAGTGATTCTCCTTATGCAAAAGTGGCTTTGGTTATTCAATTTGAATTGTCAATGAGACTATATTGAATTAGTACATTATGTTTGCGTTAAAATATGTGTAATCATATTATTATAAAAGTTTAATTATTAATTATTAAAATAACTAATAAATTTATTATAATAAATACTTATTATTTAATTTTGTATAATAAATACTTAACTTTATCCAATAATAAAATTATGTGATATAATTTAAATGAAAAATATATGTTCATGTAAAATAGCCATTTTATATCATTTATTTATTTTTATATTTAGTGCACAGTTATTATATAGTCTCATTGCATTGTCAATCAACTACAACAAAATACATTCCAAAATTTAAAAATAGAAAGACCTTAAAACTATAATTAAAAAAATTATTAATATTTATTCTTAAAGGCATGAGTCTTTTTAACTTATTAATGGTAACATTTTATGATTTATTATTCCATTCCCTTTAAATTATCAGTAATAGCATAAAATATTAAATTTCATTTGAAATCATTCATCTTCATTTATTTCCCATCATCATTTCTGCTATTCTTTACCAGGAATTCATTCATCCAAAGCTTCAACACGCTGTCAGGATTTCACAGGGACGGTTAGGTTTCCATGTTTATATTGTCCACCTATAAATTGAAATATTATAGTTGAGTAATAACGACTATGGAAGTAAATAACTAATGACATTGAACATGGTTCAAGATTGAGAAAAAAAATAACAGCAGTTTTTCAAGTATTCCCTGGATCAAAACTCAAAAGGACAGTTATATATATCATTGATAAATGATAATCTCAATGGAGTACTACCTTACTAGTAATACAACAAGATCAATGATAGATATGTTTTTGTAGCACTACTGTAAAAGTGCAGGGACTAATTTCTTACAGATTATTGTAAAGAATTGCAAAAACCTTCCTAGACACTGCCTTTCTTCTTTTCCAGAAATTGGAAGCTTCAATTCTTCTAAAGTCTATTCACTGCTAAAAAGTTAGTTTTTAAGTGATAATTCTCACAGTAAGGTGTCTAAAAGCTCACTGACCGTAGTGTATTTCAAGTGTGGATAGAGTTGCGTCCCATCAACTCCAGAAGACTTGATATCAAAGTATGTATGATCCCCCTTTACAAAGGCAGAATATATGAAAATCATCTCCATGTTGCCTGGATATGGAGTTTCTGCAATTCCACAAGCTACATAACTTCAGTACATTTTAAAACAAAAAAGAAACAAGAATAAAACTATCAATAACTGAGAAAAAGGCTTGAAAAAGCACCTACTCTCATGCCTCTTGATCTGAAATAATCTAAACTAAAAACAAAAAAAGCTATAACATACAAGCAAGTGAATGCATAATGTGAATCACTATGCAAGAACCCCACTGTTGGTGGTCATTCTTCTACTTCTGGTCAGGTTCATTCTTCTACTTCCGGTAAGGTTCTTACATTGATGAATATATCAACTCTAATCTAGAATCACAATCTGAGCTAAGACGAAACAGAACATATCTATGTGCAAGTCAAACAGCAATGGTATACATTAATCCGTTGTGTGGCTCTCAAAGATTGGCTAGTGATACACCAAAGATATTCAATATAAGGTGATTTCTCCAGCTTTCTGGTATTTAACCACCATATTGGTTTTAAGACCTTAGTTATTCATGGGATATAAAAACTCTTTATTTGCTCCCCATAATCAAGACGCTGCAGAAAGTAGGTGTTCAGTGATAATAGAGCTACGTTCATAATTAATTTAATCAAGTATTTCTCATTCTCTTGCGTTGCTATAACAAGAAACAGAGGGTAAATAATTTTTAATACTTTTTTAAACGCCTCACTTATTTCAACTTGCTACATAATGATAAATTATACATACCTTTGATTTTCTTAAGAATCTCCTCTTCTGGTACATAAATCTTCTCAAGTTTCTTATCGATTTTATTCTCCCAAATCGCTACCAGCTCGTTCATGGAGTATACATTTCCTGGGGGTCTCAGATACAACGTCTTATTAAGTGTTCGAGTATCGTCTATGGCACTGATGGTGCAAGCAGCAACATCAATATCCTTCACAAAGACAGCTGCAAGAAAACCAGAGCAAAAGCACATTGCAAAGCTATAATAGATCTCCTAATCTCCATGGGAAATATAAACTTATTAACCCTAGAAGGCCATCAGCAAACCTTTAGTATTTCCATCTCCAAAAATAGTGACCTTATCTCTTGGGGGAGTCTTTAGGCCAGGTTGAGCTAGCCATGGAAGTAAATAACTCATCAAAAGGTTGCAGCAAATGTAAGTATAGGGAATGCCTTCAGCTTCTACAAAACGCCTAATCTCGACTTTTCGAGAGTAGAATTGATGATCCAGGTCAGATATCTGAACTTTGTCAGGATCTACACCGAATTCAGATGGAATGAACTTCTGTTAACATTTCAATTATTGAAACCCAATAAGAGTAATGAGTCTGTTATCCAAAAAGATTAACTAAAGGATTGGTATTTTCTATTCACAAATTATGATTGCACCATAAAGCCTCTCCAAACTAATCAAAAACTGGGTGGCAGAGAAACAGATATCCCTTGCTAGGTTCAATTTTGTTTATCCTTAACTAACATCTCTTAACAGCAAATGTAGATTCATTTTCACCAGGAAAAAGAAAAAGAATACAAGATGTATAAAGGGTTACCAAACCTTAATGCACCCAGATTCTTTAATAACCTTGATGAGTAGTTTCTGATCAAGTGCCTGTTTTGATGGGATTGAACAAATGACAACATCCACTTGCTTCACTGCTTCCATGAGACTCTTCTCATCTTCAAGTGAACCCTATAATCCAACCCAATTAGATTAAAAAAAAAAAAAGTCCTTTGGGTATCTGAGAATCATAAAGAATAAGTTGGAAAAAAAAAAAAAAGCCTACAAAGACGTAACCTTGAGGGGAATGGCACCAGCAGTGGAGAGAAAGTCGAGTTTTTGAGCTCTGTAGGGGTCAGTAGAAGAGGAGTCTCTGACGAGAATAAAAGTGGGGTGACCATATTGGAGGCTGAATGTGGCTAAATGGTAACCTAATCTTCCCGTTGCTCCTATTATCAGGACTTTGCTCTTCTTCTCCATCTTTGCTTCCTCTGTTTCTCTTTCTCTTCCATAGACGGTGTCGGAGGTTGGGTTGGGAAACCCTTCCTCTCAAGGAGGGTGTTTTGCAAGTGAAATTGAACAATGGATAAACGACAACGTTTTTAGTCGTAAACGCCAACGGACCCTGCGGATACAGAAGCTGATGGGCTTTACGATTTTTTTTTATTAATTTATGCTTTATTAATTCTTCTTATTATTTAATATATAAAAGTATGAATTTTATTAATCTTAATTATTATCTAATAAAAATAATATTTAAAAAAATTATTTAATATTATTTTGAATTTAATTATTTTAGGAATTTATTTATTTAATTTTAATATTATTTAAATTATATTGAATTTTAATATAATTAAAAGAAGATATTTAATATTATTATTAAATAGTATAAAATAATTTTATTACATAATGTTACCTGATAAATATATTGTCATTTTTATTTAATTTTTAAATTTTATTTTATGCATTCAACTTCAACTATTATATTTGATTCCGTTTAAATATTTATTTTGTTATTAGTCAAACATGTTATATATTTTTCAGAATTCAAAAACAAAACAAAACAAACAAAACATTCAAAAATAAAAAATAAAAAACAAGAAACGATTTCAAACCATCTTAAATTTTTATCATATTCATATATAATTTTTAACAAAATTTCCCTCATGTTATTTCGAATTTTTTTATTTATATTATTTTAATATCGTATTATTATTATATATTTAAAATACACATATTTTCACAGCGTGAATTTTCACAGATTTTCAAAGCCGGCAAGGAAGGGTTTTGTGATGGACAATAGAGAGTGCCCCTCACAACACTGTGCATAGATGGGTAGGCAGCAGTTTGAATCCTGCAAGGGAAGACATGGGTAAGTTATACGCAGCGGCAAGAGACCCCATGTTCTATGCTCATCATTCCAATGTAGATCGTCCTTGGGAAGTCTGGAGGGAGATTCATAAACATGAATTGGATATCAAAGACCCAGATTGGCTTGATTCTTTCTTTTTCCTCTACGATGAGAACTTGAGACTAGTAAGGGTGAAAGTTCGTGATGTTCTCGATATAACCAAACTCGGTTATTCTTACGAGGAGGTCGACCGTCCCTGGTTGAACAAGCGTCCCATGCCTTCAGTTCCACCTAAAGTTGCTCGTCAATTATTAAAGACGAAAGAGAATGAGAACATATTACAATTGTCACGTAATCATGTTTCGTCCTCTGATTTCGGCCACCATGGTCGAGCTCTATACACTAGCTTGACAGTAAAGGTTGACAGATCCAAAGATCATTCGATGAAAAGGGAGAAAGAAGAGGAAGAGACCATAGTTGTGTATGGAATTGAAGTGAAAGGAGACGCGTATGTTAAGTTTGATGTGTATGTAAATTTGATTGATGAGAAAATAATCAGTCCAAAGTTCAGGGAATTCGCAGGGACCTTTGCTCACATCCCTGGAGGTGGCGAGACGATGAAAATAAAGACTGTTGGAAGATTTGGAAGCCGATGAAGATGAAAGCATTTGGGTAACATTGTTACCAAAGACGACAAATTGTAACAATGTAACCACTGGAGGGATACGAATTGAGTACATCAAATAATTCATGTCTCCATTGTCATTGTATTTCCTTTATTAGAAAAAAAAATAAAATTGAAGCCTCCTTTATTTTGGAGTCTCCTCGTACGATTGTACACACATCCCCATCAAAGAAAAGAGAGTAAGAGAGAGGAATGATTGTACACACATCCCCATCAGATATCTGACCTTTATCACGATCTACACCGAACTCGGATGGAATGAACTTCTGTTACCATTGAAGTTGTTGAATTCCAATAAGAGTAATGAGTCAGATATCCAAAAAGGTTAACTAAACGATTGGAATTTTCTGTTAGTTGATTGAGGATATTCACAGATTAAGATGGCACTATAAAAGCTCTCCAAACTAATCAAAAACTGGGTAGTAGAGAAACAGAAATCCCTTGCTTGGTTCGATTTTTTGTATCCTTAACTAACATCTCTTAACAGCAAATGTAGATTCATTTTCACCAGGAAAAGAAAACAAAAGAAATCCCTCAAAGGAAAAGACAAGATGAATAAAGGGTTACTAAACCTCAATGCACCCAGATTCTTATATAACCTTGATGAGTAGTTTCTGATCAAGAGCCTGTTTTGATGGATTGAACAGATGACAACATCCACTTGCTTCACTGCTTCCATGAGACTCTTCTCATCTTCAAGTGAACCCCTATAATCCAATCCAATTTGATTAAAAAAAAAGTCCTTTGGGTATCTGTGAATCATAAAGAATAAGTTGGAAAAAAAAAAAAAACTACAAAGAAGTGACCTTGAAGGGAATGGCACCGGCAGGGGAGAGAAAGTCGAGTTTTTGAGCTCTGTTGGGGCCAATAGAGCAAGAGTCTCTGACGAGAATAAAAGTGGAGTGACCATATTGGAGGCTGAATGTGGCTAAATCGTAACCTAATCTTCCCGTTGCTCCTATTATTAAAACTCTGCTAGTCTCCTCCATCTTTGCTTCCTCTGTTTCTTTTCTCTTCCCTGTACAGTGTAGGAAGTCGAGAAACCCTGTTTCAAAGGAGGGTGTGTTGCAAGTGAAACTGAACAATGGGTAAACGACAACGTTTCTAGTAGGAAACGGACCCTGCGGATATATAGGCTGATGGGCTTTAGAATGAAAAATCTTCAAATTTAAATTTTGAAACAGGAGAGATAAGTAACAGAAAATCGAAACCATTGTCAATATTAATGGCTCTTCAAAACTGAAAATCTTTGCTTCTTAAATAAAACATGAGAACCTGGACAATTCGTTCTAGAGACTTTCTTGTTTACACGAAACCTTTCAAGCACTTATAATTTTTCTTTTGAAGTTTCTGTGATCTTGGGTTTTTAAACCTTAAGCTACTGCTTCAAAGACAAAGATTTCAGGTTCTTCTTGTTCTCACTTTTTGCAGCACTTTTACTTGTATATGTAATGCAATTTAATACAAAGAGTGCAGCACCAGATTATTCAGTATTTTCTTGTTGAATGAATTGTGAATGATAATATATTTGCTTCTTGCTTCTCTTTATCAATTTTCTTTCTTTATTTGGCTTAAAATGGAATTCTTTTTGTTTTGTAGGTTGGGTATATTTTCTTTTTCAGCCATGAATGATCTCATGACCAAGTCTTTCCTTAGTTATGTGGAACTGAAGAAACAGGCCATGAAAGACATTGAAGCGGAGGCTGACCTGGAAATGGGACAGTTTGATACTAGATATGAGCAAAACCTCTCCAAATTCTTCGAAGACGTGACATTGATCAAGAATGACATGGAAGAGATTACCAATCTTCTACTTGATCTTCAAGACTTGAAACAAGAGGCAAACACCACTCACAGTGCAAAAGTTCTCAGGGGTATTCGAGACAGAATAAACTCAGACATGGTTACTGTTCTTCGAAAAGCAAGGAACATTAAGTCGAGACTGGAATCACTCGATCACTCCAACATAGAAAAACGTGACGTCGACTCAATGGCGTTCGAAGAAGGGAGCCATGTTGATCGAACAAGGGTGTCGGTGACCAATGGTTTGAGAGTTAAACTGAGGGAAATGATGATTGATTTCCAGTCTTTGAGAGAACAGATTGTGGAAGACCACAAACAAGGGCTAAAAAGAAGGTATTACAACGTGACAGGAGAGGAGCCGGGTGAGGAAATGGTGGAGAAGATGATTTTGGGAAGTGGTGGCGGCGGCGGTGGGCAATTAGAGAAAGTGTTTGAAGGGAAAGCAGAATTTGTGTTGGAGAATTCAGAAAGGCAAGAGGCATTGAAGGAAATACAAAGGAGTTTGACAGAGCTGCATCATCTTTTCCTTGACATGGCTGTGTTGGTGGAGACACAAGGAGAGAACATGAATGTCATTGAAAACAATATCGCTCAATGTGGTATTCATATCAATGGAGGAACTAATGGGTTGCTCTATGCAAAGCATATGAACAAGAAAAGGAATTGGGCTCGTTGGATAGCGGCTTTGGTGTTGCTTCTGGTTTTGGTATGGATTATCTTCTGTTTAGCTTTTTGAAATTTTGTGCTTAATAAGAAGCAACGGTTTCTTTTTTTTTTTAATTCAAGAGTAGGGAATATTATTTTATTATTTAATTTGCTAAATTAATAGTCTTTCATTTGTAACAAACAAAAGATTTTGAGTTTACTATTTTAATTAATTATAATAATTTAATAATTTATCTGCTTTGAAACAAAATGTAATATTTTAATTCAAATCAAATAACTTAATCACATTATTAAAAATTTAATTGTTTATTATTCCACCACATATGATAATTAAATTATAAATATTTATTTTAATAAATACATTATAAATTTTGATAATTAATGATTATTTTTAATTAATATAATTATTTTACATAATTTAAATAAAAATAGTATATGTAACGTAAATTAATAATTTCTCTTCCACACAATACAATCCAAATATCTTAAATGGTTAGAACTTCTAGAAGGTGAAAGCAAAGGCGTAAGATGACTTGTCGCAACGTACGTCAGTATCACGTGAGCTTGACAGATATCAAGCTCTTTGCTCTCTGTATAACTAGCTACTACAATGAACTTGGGGAATTTTATAATAGGAGGATTTTAATGTAAAATTAATTAATTTATATTTATTTTAAGTTTATTTTTATGTTAAATGTATGGATAAATATTTTATATATAATCAATGAAATTTTTTTACCTTATAAATGAAGTTAGGATGATTACATATGTCACTTAAAAATATTAAAAATAAAATAAAATAAGACATATATAATTATCTTAACTTCGTTTGTGAAATAAAAAACTCCATTAATAGTATATGAGATAATTATCTTAAATGTATTGTAAATACATAAATATAAATGTAAAATTAGTGTTAGAAGATATAATAATAATAATAATAATAATAATAATAATCAAGATAAATTTATTGTTAATATATGTAAACATATAATAATAAAAAAAATACATAAAAATAAATCTATTGTTATTGTCAATAGATATAAAATAAATTAATTTTATCGTAAATAAATATAAATACATAAAAATAAATTTAAATTTGAATGATCTCTCAGTAAAATTGATTTTACCATAAAATTCCTTACTAAACTTTTTTTATTCAAAGAAGGAATAGAAATCAAATGTTAAACTTATTTTCTCGTAAGAGGTATAACAAGTTAACAACTATTAAGTTTTTTAGCAATAACTCGCTTTCCTTTTGTTAATTATTTTCATTTTCAACCAATCATATTGAACCACCCGTATCTTTTGTCGTATTTCAAACCTATCAAAGGTCCAATGTCAACATACGAATAATCTGGAAAACATTTAAAAAAAAAAAGGCACCAATTTTGATTAGGAGAATTTGTAAAATACAAAAAATCATTTTGTGGTTTGATTGCATTAAATCTTACTTGTATGGAATGTTACACGAAAATAAAGTTGATTTTAAATTTGAATAAAAGAGAAAGATAATGGTAAATATGGACAATCAACCATAAAAATTAGTACAATTTTATGAAATAAACTAATATAAAATAATGTTGACGCATTTTCATGTTGATAATTTAACGTGAATTTATATATTAATTCATTTAATCTACTTTAATTTATTAAAATAAATGCTCTATTGATGATGAATTGCATTATAAATGTTTTTCAATATTTCAAATTTGATACTTAAATATGTTATAATTTGTTTTTATTCCTTTTTTTTCTAAAACTATATGATTTTGCTTTTTTATTTTTTATTTTTCTTTTTCAATAATTTGCTCTATTTTTTAAATTGATTTAGTGTTCTTTTGACATCAAATTACTATTGCTTTATGAAGATTATTGTTTGATCTAAAACATTTTTTGGATTTAGAAAGAGAAAGAGAATAGATTGTTGAAGAAAAAGAAAAAAATTATAAAAATAATAAAAAGATCACTTTTTTAAAAAAAATATATAATAAAGCCAATTATAGGATAATTAAATATCAATTTTTAAATCAAAAGCTTTTTTTAATCTGCCTCAAATCACAAAGGAAATTTTTGTAATTTACCAAAAATAAAAATTGGTTTTCATCCTCACGCACCATCCGGAGAAAAAATTATTAGATTCACCATTATTTTTCTTGATTGGATATGAAGTGGATTGATTATCAGTAACTATAATCTGATTCTGCAAAATGAGAATTCATAATATATATATATATAGAGAGAGAGAGAGTGTGTGAGACCCCGTACATGTATAGCTATGTATATAGGAACATGGGAATGTAAATAAAATCATAAGTAAGATGATGTATTGTAATGTGAAGTGTATACAATGTAAGTTCATAAGATTATGTACGCACTTGTAGTAAGAATTGTGATTATACGTACAAGTTGCATTATGAGTGAGTAGGAAGAAATGAACTTAAAACGAGAAGAATGTGATCGAAATGGAATATGAGTAGTATAGTAAAATGGAAGGAAAGATTTACATAAGTGTATACTTCCATTCGAGTAATATCGTATATATTTGGTCATACAAAGATTCTACACAAGTTTTAATGTGTATGTAGTGAGTATGGATCCCATTTTCAAGTCTCAAAGATGAATGAATGAGAAAATGATCATGGTAGCAAATTAAGGGTGTTTGGTAAGGGTTGTTGCAGAAAAACTGCAGGAAATCTGGAATTTGTGAAGGCCAGATCGATCTCATAGGATGAGAGATCGATCTGGGAGAGCCAGAATGCTCTTATGTGAGAAATGGAAGGGAACAGATCGATCTCCAAAGGAAGCAGATCGATCTCCTTAGCTCTCGGGTTGGAAGCAGATCGATCTCCCATAAGACCAGATCGATCTCCTTAAGCTTCTGTTTGACAGCAGATCGATCTCCAGTCTCGACAGATCGATCTCCTACCTTTAAAACGTCTCAGAAAAGAGAGATTTTTGAGGAACAGATCGATCTCCACCCAAGGAAGATCGATCTCATCAAGTCAAAACTATAAATGGGAGCAGTTGGATCATCAGAATTTCGGGAAAACATTTCCATTTCACTTCAACTCAAAGAAATCTAGTTTCTCACTCCTAAATCCAGCCATTTTCAGTGAGATTTAAGGAGAGGCTATTAAGACAAAGTTTTTCACATCAAAGAGAAGAACAACATAGTCTAGAGGCATTTTCCCATTTGAAGGATTGAAGAAATAGAGGGCAATCCTAATTGGAGCAAGAGGAAATCCAATGAGGTAAGTTCTAATGCACAAATCCAAGTACATTGGTTTAGTTAATGATTATAAAGATATTTGGGTGTGCATATTGTGGATAGAACTACCTAGGATGGTATGAAATGCATATAGCTTAGAAATAGTCAAGTGTGAGAAAGTGGAATGTGGGAGTATTTTTGATGAATGGGATATCTTGAGTGGAAGAGTATGTTGTGGAAATGGTTTGGAAATGTTGATATTAGGATAAATTGGGAGATTTACCACAAAGGGTAAAAATGTGTAATTAAGGCATTGGATAAATGCTTAGTTGAATAAGAGTTAGAAACATTAACTCAAATGTTGATGGATGAATTTCAGTTTCGGATGATACGCCGGAGCAAGTCGAGATGAGAACGCGAGAAGCATAAGGCGGATAGTTGCACACAAGTAAAACGAGGTAAGGGACTGTGTGTTAGCTATAGAGATGTTCGTACGTAATTACAGCAATTTCGTAGATATATTACTAGGACTAGTACGATATTATAAGTTTATGAAATGATGTGGAAGTATGAAAAGTACTATGATGTATATATATGTATTGAGAAATGGGATAGGGTAAGGAAATAGCATGATATGCATGTTTTCAATGAAATTCTCAATTTTACATTATTATTGATGATTGAGAAATGTTGATGATAGGTTGGCTAATTTTACATGTTTTAGCATGAAGTTGCATGCTGTATGAATAAACGTGTTTTGAGTTTAAAAGAGAAAATAGTCATCTATCAGTTTTGAGATGAGATTTGGTGTTGAAGCGCTAGCTCACACCCGGTTTAAAGCCTTGATGTACCGTGTTGGAGTTTTAACTCGAACGGGAGTTTTGAGAAAGTACGAGAACCATGCTCGTACCTGTTTTGTTGAGTTAAGGGGGTCTGGGACCCAAGGGGATACCAGCCGACGGCCAATTGAACGGGCTGGGCCTTAACGATAGATCGTACCGCGCTGGAGCTTTGCGTTGACTGTGTGTCACGCTGCTTGCTCGCCTGGTATATGAGACATGGTTTAAGGATAAAAAGTTCATCGGAGTTGGAGTATGGACTTGGGTCCACGGTTGTACGTAGAATAGTGTAGTCACCCGTTGGTATACTATGTACCGTGCTGGGTGCACGTGAGTACGAGTATCGCGTAGATGACACACGACGTATCTTCACCGTGAGTATACGAGGAGATGAGGTGGATTGAGATGAGCCGGAGGGTAGGACTGACCCATCCCCCTTCAGGCGAAGTGATACCCTGTGCACACCCGATCAGTGAGGCCTGGGATCACTGACTGTGGCCATAAGTCGTGGATATTTGATTGCCTAAAATTCCATGCCTGTCTCAGAGAATCGAGAAACAGAGACAATCTCAGAAAAAGAAAGAGATTTGAGAGAAAGAATGATTTGAGGAGTGAAAGAGATTTCGTGTTTTTGATAAATATCTGATTTCACATTCGTGCCATGAGGGCACTATTTATGAGCATGTTTTAAATGGAAGTTTGACATTTGATTTACACGAAAATGCTATTGAGAAACATGTGTTTAAATGCATTGTTCGTATGATGTTTCCATTTATAACGAAAACATGGTTTTGGTTTATGCATGCATGGGCTATGTAGGTAGTACGATATCTACCTGCTAGCATACATTTCCTTACTGAGCCGTGGTTTGCTCATCCCACTATTTTCCCCTCCAGGTACTGAGAAGTAAGAGAGCGGTGATCTCTAAGTCTTTTGTGTTGAACAGCTCCCACAATCCGCAAAGGTATAAGATTTGTATACACGAGTATTTTGTATCTAATATATTGTATCGCACAGTTATTTCTTGAAATTGTAATCAGTATTATGGGGATGATATGTAAACACTTGGTATTTATACAATTAATTTTGTGTATTTACACACACACCTGGGAGTGTGAATTAAAGTTTTAAATATTCCGCTGTAAATAAATAAATTTTTTTAGTAATTGCATCTTCTCACAGCCCAACCGTAGTAGAGAATGTATGGATAGAAGGGTTCCCGAAAACGGGGCATGACAGGCTTGGTAACAGAGCATGGTTGGTCTGATGTGAGCTGATGCTTAGGACTAAGAAAACATACATCCCCAAGTTACTGTGCGATATTTAGATACAAATGTGTGCGCGGAGCTGGTAGTGAATTAAATGTTTGTTATAACGCAGGAAAGTTATCAGGCTAGTGAGTTATGCCTGAGAGACACCGCAAGAGGGGAGAGAGCTCGAGAGCTCGAGGGCAAAATGACAGGATGGAGAGGCACAGTAGATCATCCTCTAGTCATTAGCCCCAGGAGCAGATAGAGGCTTCTGATCCTCGAATAACTCGATTGGAGGAAGACATGCGCACGATGATGACCATGATGGGTCAGATCATGGCTAGGTTTGAGGGTGCACCTGGTACAGCGGGACAGGCTGCACCGAATCCCCCAGCAGCTGCACCTGAACCTGAGAATGTTGCACCTGCGCAAGCTGAACCGGCTAGGCCACGGGAACCTCATATTCGACCGGTACCTCCTCCGGTAGCCCCACATCAGCATGATGATGAATTGGGGTATGGATATGATTGCGACATGGAAAGGTTGAGGCATTTTATGGACTTTAAGCCTCCTTCGTTTAGCGGGGTAAAGGATCCGACGGTGGCTGAGGACTGGATTAGTCAAATGGAGAAGTTATTCGACTTCTGTAGATGTTTAGCTACGGAGAGAGTAGCACTTGTGGCCTTTGTATTGAGAGGCGAAGCAGAGCACTGGTGGAAGTCCGTCAGGCCGATGTTAAGAGCTCAAGGAATGGTTATAACGTGGGATATGTTCTTGGATGTTTTCAGAGAGCAATACATCCCAGATACTGCTCGACGGAGACTACAGATGGAATTTCTGAATCTGACTCAAGGAAATCGAACAGTTGATGAGTACGAGTCACGATTCACTTCACTGGGTCGATATGATCCGGACTCGATCAGGAGTGCAGCTGTCAGAGTCCGTAGATTTGTAGATGGACTGAGGCCTTCGATCCGAGCGAAGTTGGCCCCATTTGATGTCGCTACATATAGAGAGGCTGTGAGACGGGCCCAGTTATGTGAGCAGGATCATGACTTGCAGATTTCTGAGTTTAGTTGGGGTAAGGACAAGGGTCCGAGGAAGATGGGAGATGGCAAGAGTGCCAAATTTGATCGAAAATTCATAAGTAAACGTCGGAGAGAAGTAGATGAGTTCCAGAAGAAGGTTGTTAGACCTTTTATGCCTCCAACTCAGACACCAGCCAGGGGTATAGTGATTGGTGGACCCCGACCGACTACAGATCAGTGTAGGCTATGCGGTCGATACCATGGTGGTAGGCCATGTCATCTTCAGGGTACCCGATGCTTCAGATGTGGTAAATTTGGACATTATGCCAGAGAGTGCCCGGAGATAGTTGAGGCAATTCCACAGAGGGGTAAAGAGCCAGAGAGGGTTCCTACAGTTGCACCTCCTGCAAGAAAGAAAGCCTCGACTGAAGAGAAAGGAAAACAAGTTGTGGGACAAGGCAGGGCGTATGCGATAGACCAGGCATCGGCTGATACCTCTTCTAAAGTGATAAAAGGTACAATCTTAATTTTCAATCTAGAGGTTATAGCTTTGTTTGATTCTGGTGCTACGCATTCCTTCATATCACCTGCATGTGCATCTAAGTTAAAAAGTTTTGTAGAACCCACATACTTGAGTAAGACCTTACTAATAAGTACTCCCATGAGAGTTAGCCAATTAGTTGAACAAGTGTATAAAGATTGTAAAGTGAGGGTAGGAGATAAGTGCATGACAGCCAACTTGATTTTGTTGAATATGTATGACATTGATGTAATTTTGGGAATGGATTGGTTAGCCGCCAATCATGCTGTCATAGACTGTCGTTCTAAGTCCATTAAGTTTTCTCTACCTGAAGAATGTGTTGTAAGATTTTAAGAGAAGAAATGAAATCTTAAATTTTGTATTAAGTAAAGTACCTTGGTATAAATGGCTTGAGTGTTGTTTTGAAGGTTTTGTTGCTTATGTGGTGGATTTGAACAAAGTACATCCGGATATGGAGGACATCTCAGTGGTCAGAGAATTCCCTGATGTCTTTCCAGATGATCTACCAGGATTGCCACCTGATAGAGAAACGAAATTCGGTATAGACTTGACGCCTGGAACCGAACCAATATCTAAGTCACCATATAGGATGGCCCCAGTTGAGTTAGAGGAATTAAGGAAACAGCTGCAAGAGTTGTTAGAGAAGGGGTTCATAAGACCGAGCGTCTCACCATGGGGAGCCCCGGTATTGTTTGTGAAGAAGAGAGATGGGAGCCTCAGATTGTGTATTGACTATCGGATGTTAAACAAGGCTACTATCAAGAATAAGTACCCCTTGCCACGCATTGACGATTTATTGGATCAGTTTCGGGGAGCGCAGATCTTCTCCAAGATAGATCTGAGGTCTGGGTATCATCAATTGAAGATTCGGAAGGAGGATGTGCCCAAGACAGCATTTTGTACCCGCTATGGCCATTACGAATTTTTAGTGATGCCTTTTGGGTTAACCAATGCGCCGGCAGCTTTTATGGCTCTAATGAATGAAGTTTTCAAGCCATACCTGGACCAATTCGTAATTATTTTCATTGACGACATATTGGTGTATTCAAGGTCCAGAGAAGAGCATGAGCAGCACTTAAGGATTATTTTGCAAACCCTCCGAGAGAAAAGGTTATATGCCAAGCTTAACAAATGTGACTTTTGGCTAGAACAGATTTCTTTTCTAGGCCATGTTGTATCGAAGGATGGGGTGTCAGTAGATCCATCCAAGATTGAGGCAGTCGTTCAATGGGAACAACCTAGGACAGTCACGGAGATCAGAAGTTTTCTGGGATTGGCTGGCTACTACAGAAGATTTGTAGAGGGTTTCTCTAGATTAGCTGCTCCATTAACACGTCTTACGAGGAAGAGTGTGGAGTTTTCATGAGATGAAGCTTGTGAGAGAAGTTTTCAGGAACTTAAGCGCAGATTAACTACCGCGCCAGTTCTTGTCATCCCTAACAGTTCAGGGAATTACTCGGTGTATACAGATGCTTCGCATCAAGGACTAGGCTGTGTTCTGATGCAAGATGGAAGGGTAGTAGCTTATGGATCTAGACAGCTGAAGGATCATGAGAAGAACTACCCCACTCACGATTTGGAGTTAGCGACCGTAGTGTTTGCGTTGAAGATATGGCGCCACTACTTATATGGTGAGAGATTTCAGATCTTTACGGATCACAAGAGTCTGAAATATCTATTCTCACAAAAGGAGTTAAACATGAGACAGAGGAGGTGGTTGGAACTCCTCAAGAACTATGATTGTGAGATCTTGTACCACCCGGGGAAGGCAAATGTGGTCGCCGATGCATTAAGTCGAAAGAATCTCGGGTTGGTGTCTCACATGATGGTTAGAGAGCACGAGTTGTTGGAACAATTCACGAACCTTAGTCTGGATATGACCCTACCTGAGATTGGCAGCTATGGGATCATTGCTAGCTTGAGATTAGAACCGGAGTTGATTGAGAGAATCTGACAAGCTCAGCAAATCGATCAATGGTGTATTGTCATGATTAGCCAAATCCGGAAAGGGAAGGGTGCTGATTTTATATTGAGTCCAGATGGAATACTAAGGTTTAGAGATAGAATATGTGTTCCTAAGGATTTAGAGCTGAGAAAGCTGATCTTATCAGAGGCACACTCGTCGAGATACACGATACACCCGGGGAGTAGTAAGATGTATCAAAATCTCCGAAAAGTATATTGGTGGTCTGGAATGAAGAGAGACATAGCTGAGTATGTCGCTAGATGTCTCATTTGTCAGCAAGTAAAAGTCGAACATCAGAAACCAGGAGGACTATTACAACCTCTATCGATACCAACATGGAAGTGGGAGCATGTCACCATGGATTTTGTGATGGGGTTACCGAGAACCCGTAAGAACCATGATGCGATATGGGTGATAGTAGATCGGTTAACGAAATCGGCACATTTCTTAGCCATGAGATCTACAGATACATTGAGTGCACTGGCGAATCTGTATGTGCGAGAAATAGTGAGATTGCATGGAGTCCCAGTGAGTGTTGTTTCGGATAGGGATGCCCGCTTCACTTCCCACTTTTGGGGACATTTCCAGGAAGCGATAGGGACCCAATTGAGTTTTAGCACCGCTTTTCATCCTCAGACAGATGGTCAGTCAGAGAGGACTATACAGACCCTGGAGGATATGTTGAGAGCGTGTGTGCTGGATTTTAGAGGCTCATGGGACGATCACTTGCCATTGATTGAGTTCGCCTACAATAACAGTCATCACTCAAGTATTGGTATGGCCCCTTATGAGGCACTATACGGTCGTAGATGCCGATCGCCCATTGGTTGGGAAGAAGTTGGTGACAGACAATTGCTCGCCTCCGATTTGGTTAAGCAAGCCTCCGAGGATGTTCAGATAATATGCGAGAGGCTGCGAACAGCTCAAAGTCGACAAAAGAACTACGCTGACAGGAGACGGAGACCACTTGAGTTTGATGTTGGCGAGTCTGTATTTTTGAAAGTATCTCCTTCTAAGGGAATAATGAGGTTTGGGAAGAAAGGAAAATTAAGTCCTCGTTACATTGGTCCCTTCGAGATTTTGGATAGAGTGGGAGAAGGAGCATATAGGCTAGCCTTACCACCTGAGCTAGCAGAAGTCCACAATGTCTTCCACGTTTCTATGCTTCGGAAGTACTACCCGGATCCGACACATGTAATTAGTTATGAGCCGTTGGAGCTCAAGAAAGATATGTCGTATATCGAGAGACCGATCAGGGTGTTGGACAGGAAAGAGAAGGTGTTGCGGAACAAGACGATTTCATTGGTTAAGATTTTGTGGCAACATCACACCGTGGAAGAGGCCACATGGGAACTGAAAAGTTTGATGCAGGAAAAGTATCCCGAGTTATTCACAGATTGAATTGGTTCTAATTTGGAGGACCAAATTCTTTAGGTGGGGGAGAATGTGAGACCCCGTACATGTATAGCTATGTATATAGGAACATGGGAATGTAAATAAAATCATAAGTAAGATGATGTATTGTAATGTGAAGTGTATACAATGTAAGTTCATAAGATTATGTACGCACTTGTAGTAAGAATTGTGATTATACGTACAAGTTGCATTATGAGTGAGTAGGAAGAAATGAACTTAAAACGAGAAGAATGTGATCGAAATGGAATATGAGTAGTATAGTAAAATGGAAGGAAAGATTTACATAAGTGTATACTTCCATTCGAGTAATATCGTATATATTTGGTCATACAAAGATTCTACACAAGTTTTAATGTGTATGTAGTGAGTATGGATCCCATTTTCAAGTCTCAAAGATGAATGAATGAGAAAATGATCATGGTAGCAAATTAAGGGTGTTTGGTAAGGGTTGTTGCAGAAAAACTGCAGGAAATCTGGAATTTGTGAAGGCCAGATCGATCTCATAGGATGAGAGATCGATCTGGGAGAGCCAGAATGCTCTTATGTGAGAAATGGAAGGGAACAGATCGATCTCCAAAGGAAGCAGATCGATCTCCTTAGCTCTCGGGTTGGAAGCAGATCGATCTCCCATAAGACCAGATCGATCTCCTTAAGCTTCTGTTTGACAGCAGATCGATCTCCAGTCTCGACAGATCGATCTCCTACCTTTAAAACGTCTCAGAAAAGAGAGATTTTTGAGGAACAGATCGATCTCCACCCAAGGAAGATCGATCTCATCAAGTCAAAACTATAAATGGGAGCAGTTGGATCATCAAAATTTCGGGAAAACATTTCCATTTCACTTCAACTCAAAGAAATCTAGTTTCTCACTCCTAAATCCAGCCATTTTCAGTGAGATTTAAGGAGAGGCTATTAAGACAAAGTTTTTCACATCAAAGAGAAGAACAACATAGTCTAGAGGCATTTTCCCATTTGAAGGATTGAAGAAATAGAGGGCAATCCTAATTGGAGCAAGAGGAAATCCAATGAGGTAAGTTCTAATGCACAAATCCAAGTACATTGGTTTAGTTAATGATTATAAAGATATTTGGGTGTGCATATTGTGGATAGAACTACCTAGGATGGTATGAAATGCATATAGCTTAGAAATAGTCAAGTGTGAGAAAGTGGAATGTGGGAGTATTTTTTATGAATGGGATATCTTGAGTGGAAGAGTATGTTGTGGAAATGGTTTGGAAATGTTAATATTAGGATAAATTGGGAGATTTACCATAAAGGGTAAAAATGTGTAATTAAGGCATTGGATAAATGCTTAGTTGAATAAGAGTTAGAAACATTAACTCAAATGTTGATGGATGAATTTCAGTTTCGGATGATACGCCGGAGCAAGTCGAGATGAGAACGCGAGAAGCATAAGGCGGATAGTTGCACACAAGTAAAACGAGGTAAGGGACTGTGTGTTAGCTATAGAGATGTTCGTACGTAATTACAGCAATTTCGTAGATATATTGCTAGGACTAGTATGATATTATAAGTTTATGAAATGATGTGGAAGTATGAAAAGTACTATGATGTATATATATGTATTGAGAAATGGGATAGGGTAAGGAAATAGCATGATATGCATGTTTTCAATGAAATTCTCAATTTTACATTGTTATTGATGATTGAGAAATGTTGATGATAGGTTGGCTAATTTTACATGTTTTAGCATGAAGTTGCATGCTGTATGAATAAACGTGTTTTGAGTTTAAAAGAGAAAATAGCCATCTATCAGTTTTGAGATGAGATTTGGTGTTGAAGCGCTAGCTCACACCCGGTTTAAAGCCTTGATGTACCGTGTTGGAGTTTTAACTCGGACGGGAGTTTTGAGAAAGTACGAGAACTATGCTCGTACCTGTTTTGTTGAGTTAAGGGGGTCTGGGACCCAAGGGGATACCAGCCGACGGCCAATTGAACGGGCTGGGCCTTAACGATAGATCGTACCGCGCTGGAGCTTTGCGTTGACTGTGTGTCACGCTGCTTGCTCGCCTGGTATATGAGACATGGTTTAAGGATAAAAAGTCCATCGGAGTTGGAGTATGGACTTGGGTCCACGGTTGTACGTAGAATAGTGTAGTCACCCGTTGGTATACTATGTACCGTGCTGGGTGCACGTGAGTACGAGTATCGCGTTGATGACACACGACGTATCTTCACCGTGAGTATACGAGGAGATGAGGTGGATTGAGATGAGCCGGAGGGTAGGACTGACCCATCCCCCTTCAGGCGAAGTGATACCCTGTGCACACCCGATCAGTGAGGCCTGGGATCACTGACTGTGGTCATAAGTCGTGGATATTTGATTGCCTAAAATTTCATGCCTGTCTCAGAGAATCGAGAAACAGAGACAATCTCAGAAAAAGAAAGAGATTTGCGAGAAAGAATGATTTGAGAAGTGAAAGAGATTTCGTGTTTTTGATAAATATCTGATTTCACATTCGTGCCATGAGGGCACTATTTATGAGCATGTTTTAAATGGAAGTTTGACATTTGATTTACACGAAAATGCTATTGAGAAACATGTGTTTAAATGCATTGTTCGTATGATGTTTCCATTTATAACGAAAACATGGTTTTGGTTTATGCATGCATGGGCTATGTAGGTAGTACGATATCTACCTGCTAGCATACATTTCCTTACTGAGCCGTGGTTTGCTCTTCCCACTATTTTTCCCCTCCAGGTACTGAGAAGTAAGAGAGCCGTGATCTCTAAGTCTTTTGTGTTGAACAGCTCCCACAATCCGCAAAGGTATAAGATTTGTATACACGAGTATTTTGTATCTAATATATTGTATCGCACAGTTATATCTTGGAATTGTAATCAGTATTATGGGGATGATATGTAAACACTTGGTATTTATACAATTAATTTTGTGTATTTACACACACACCTGGGAGTGTGAATTAAAGTTTTAAATATTCTGCTGTAAATAAATAAATTTTTTTAGTAATTGCATCTTCTCACAGCCCAACAGTAGTAGAGAATGTATGGATTGAAGGGTTCCCGAAAACCGGGCATGACAGAGTGTGTGATACATTCACGGTTTTGAAATAATTGTTTCTCTAATTAATTTATATTTATATTTGTATTTATATTTGATAAGATTTGAATATAAGAGAGTAAAATTTTCAAATTTTTTATTCAATAAAAGAACAAATATATATATATATATATAAAAAAATAATACAATTGAAAGATTTTCAAAGATATTGCAACAGTGAGTGTTTTTTTTTTAAATGAAAAGATAATATCAAGATTTGACCAGCGAAGGCAACATGAGTATTGAGTGTTTTATTTATTTATTTTTTTATAAGAAGGCATATTAAAAAAAATTGAATTTTAAATTTTGAACTTATTTTTTTTTTAGAGTGATAATAATTATTAGTTTAAATTTTAATTTTTTGATTATTTTATTTATTAATTTATGTAAACTTTTTCAAAGATTTATTCTATCGGCAAAAGAACAAATATGAAAAAGAGAATATGAATAGTTACAAATTTATTTAGGAAAAGAAAATTGAAAGACGGAAAAGGTGACTTGCAATCGTATATGGGATCCATTTGTATAACATTATTTTATCTATATTTGAGAACAAAGTTTAAAAATAACCCCAATCAGAAAAATAAGATATTAAAATATTCTTGATAGAGAAAAAAATTCATGCATTATTTTTTTTCTTTTTATTGTTATTATTATTATTCGATAAAGTCAACTGAGTACAATAATAACAATAATAATAGTAATAATAATTAAATAAAACAAACAAGAAAACTCACATTACTCACGTTTCAAGGACATAAATAAATCAGGCCGACAAAGAAAAAGGGTGGCTGTATCTAGCTGAAGATTTCGTTTTTCGGTGAAAAATCAATTTTTTTTATATGTGTAACTGTATGTATCTTTATGTAAGGCTCGAAAATTCGGTGTCATTTTTTTAAGAAATTAATATTTTAAATATGAATTTTATGTAATCTTGATCAATAAAGAAGAAATAATTTAATTTCGAATCCAATTGATCAAGATATAAATTATTAAAATTTATCAGAATTTGTCTCGAAAAATGAGCTCGAAAATAGTAGAAAAATATACCGAAAAGGTAAAATTGGATTGATAAATTCGTTTGTGGACTAAATAAATTTAATATGAATTTTTGAGATATTTTAAAATTTTTATTATTATTTTAAGAATAAAATAATAATAAAAATATATTATATAAAAAAAAATCTGTTAAAAAAATTGAAACTGAAAAAGAAAAAAAAGAAAAAAGAAAGAAACAGAAACGAAAGGCAGAAACAGAGGGGAAACCAATCCTTCCTGTTTTCCTTCATCGGTGACGATCTGGACGGTGAGGGAGTGCGAGATGACTGGCGAAGGGAAGACCGGCACCGAGGAACCCATAGAGCACCGCCACGCGCCCTCCGTCGTCGAAAAACGCTAGATCGGGGAAGGAGAAGCAGCGGGAGAGAGGGGGAATTTCGGCGGCTACCGGCGCCGATCAACCCTAACCCAGGCCAAAAGAAGGCTCCCCAGCTTGAGCCCAGCCGATTGGCGGCGGAATCACGTCGAAAACCGACCGCCAGTGCCGGCAACGGCGAAATGGTCACTGAACCAGTTCGGACCGATTCAGTGTGAAAAGGGACTGAACCGGTCCGAACCGGTTCAGGAGGAGAGAGAAAGAAGAAGAAAAAATTTCAGGATTTCATCGGATTTCGGATAATTCGATACGAGGTCAAAAGTGACCGATTTAATTTTCGATAAATTTATTTAAATTATATTTAATCGAAAATTGGCACGAAAATGAAAAATACGAAATTGTGCAGTTCGACGATTAATTCCGAACGGAAGCCCGATCGAACTCCGATTCGCGCACCATCGTACAATATCGGGTAAGTAAAGCTCATTTACGACAATTTATGTGATAAATGCGTATTTAAGATTTATTTTACGCATTTCGGATTAAATTTTGGATTTAGTGAATTATATTAGGAATTTCGAATAAACTGTCGTAAATGATATTCGGGCTATCCAAAGAGTTTGGAACGAAGCCTAATGGGTATTGATAGACCCAATGAGTCGATAGACCCTGATGAAGGGAATTAATACGGGGAAAACGAGCTTAATACGGATTAAGGCATGATTAAAGTATTTAGGCCCATTTAGAGTGAACGGGCTCAATTAAGTGAAATGAACTGTATTAAATGTGTAATACAGTAGAAAAAATATAATTAATCCAGTAAATGGTTAAATGCAGCTCCAGAGTCATATTGAGAGTTGACCGGACTGCGAGATTTGGACAACACAGAGGAAGAGAGGTCACACTACGTGATCCGAGGTAAAGGATCTATGCGAGCTATTAGAGATAGTTGTACGTATTTTCATCGTCGTTTACAGTCAATTAAATTTCGTATAGCGTATAAATATGAAATTTCTGGATAGTACCCAAATATGAAAAAATTACGAAAATACCCTTAGACTCAGGAATTTTAGAAATGCATAAAGTGCATGTAATCCATGTTTTCTCTGTGAAAAAGAGATTTTTGTGAAGCTGAAATGATAGACTGCCTCATGATTTGACAGTATGCATTAACTTGCACGTTTTTCAAAAAAGTGAGTTTCGATACTGAATACAGAAATATTTTACTCTGAATGAGTTTTGATATTCGATTTTTGGCAATAAATTGCTATGTGTTTTACTATGATAGTTTTGTGAATGCCATGAGTTTTTCGGGATAAACCATGCATCATGAACATCGTGGATAATTTGATTATCTACTTGCTTTATAAATTAATGCGAGTGTTTTGAAAGGTAAATGCATTTGTTTTACGAGTTAATAAAATATGCATTATGAGCATCGTAGATAGTGTGGTTATCTACCTACTTTCATATATTTCTTACTGAGCGTGTTATGCTCATCCCATTATTTTTTTCACCTCTACAGAGCATTTCAGTAGAGTGTATAATTGCATCAGTCCTGCGATCTTTTACACACAGCTATCCAGCAGCATCAAGGTATGCACACATGTATTTTTTGTATCTGAATAATAGTGTACAGTGATATAGTCATGTTATATGGGGATGTATATGTTAGGCAATATAAACGAGTTTCTAATTATGAAATAATAATTTTATGAGTTTCAGCGAATATTAGTGTCTGGGACTAAAACATTGCCTGTTATTCATATATATATATATAATATATGAAACTGAGTGAGGGATATTGACTCACAGTCCAACAATTGAAATGTGGTAAGTTCGCGAAAAATTTGTAGTGATTTTTTAAAAAATTGGGTCGTGACACTTTATTTACTCTGTGTATAAAATTAATGTTATTTAAATTAAGAATAAATTTATGTAAAATATTTTTAATAATAACTCAATAATAATGATTTCAAAATATCAATTTTTTTAAATATTAAAAAAATTATTTCTACTTTTTTCAATTAAATATGAAAAATCAATGTGATAATATACATTTTTGTTCTTAAAGCTCTATGAATTTTCTGCCATGGTAGGTAAGCAAAATCTTTTCACTGCAGTTTTTTTCTTTTTCTTGAATTATGGACGGTTTGCATCTCACTGTATCTATGACGTGATGAGTTTAGTTGTCACAGTAATAATAAGAGATTTTTTTTTTTTTCTTTCAAAATAATTTTTTTCATTCTTCATTTATAATTATTTTATTAAATATATATATTTTTAATAATAATTTTTAATTTTATCAAAACTAATCTTCTTTCATCGTCTATCCATTTGATGTATTATGTATGTCCTACTTGCCGCAGGAGTTATAATTTTCGATATCCTCCGTAAATGCCTATGATCGAACTTTATATTTTGAGTTAATTTGAAAGAATAATAAAATTGATTTTTAAAAAGTGAATTTACTTTAAAAAAATTAAAAAAATTATAATTTAAATTTAATAAAAAATAAAATAAATTATAAAATAAAAAACAAAAAGTAATTTTAAACCCGTTTTATTTTATTTTGTAATCATTTATTGACTACCACCTGAGTCGCATTAAAGCTCAGGTGGCAGCCAATGTAAGCCTTTGTCGCTGTCTCTCTTTCTTTGGTCCTTCCGGTTGCAACGTCTTAAACGTTCTCGATTCTCAAGGCACGGGTATTTTGTTATCATGAATTATTGAATCGTACGCACGAAAAGGAAGAAGAAAGTCTCAGAGAAAATATCCAAATGAATTTGTGGCCAGGAATCCATGCAACAGTAAGAGGAAAATAAGAAAATTTCGTATAAAATTTATTCACACAATTATTTGCTTTAAATTTGGTTTTATTGGACAGATTAGAAATTATATAGCCAATTTTCCTGGAGAGAGTGTGAGAGGGAGAGAAGCTAAGGTAATCCATTCTTTCCTAAGTTCTTGTTCGAACAGTCTTCAGGCAGCTAATGCTTCAATTCATCGCGTTTTGAAATTGTTAAAACTTGATTATCTTTGATGCAATTGAATCAAAGAAATTGCGGTAAGAAATCAAGGTTTTTATGTATCATATTATAATTGTTTGATGTCTTGTTTATACTTTATCGTTCTAATTCTTTACTAGGCGTGGGAGATCAGCAACAGACAGCAGCTTTTCAAATTATTTGTGAGCTTTGTCAGAAAGGGTCAGAATTTTTTAGCCATGGAACCGAGTAAATGGATCCTTTTCAAACGATGATAACATGTCTAACTCTACGCGGAACGTTGACGGCCTTTGGGCTTTCAGTTCAGAACAGACCATTGCCGGCCACCAACCCTCGTAATTTCTTTTTTTTTTTTTAAATAAAAAATAGAAAAGAGAAACCCTCGTAATTTCCTTTAACTCATGCTATTATTTTTTTTTTCAGAGTATTTTGAAGTCGGTGGTGTATGTACGTATTTCAAGATTAATATTTATTTAAATGATTTTAAAAATTTATTTTTTATATTTGTTTTGTACATTTAAAATAATTAATTTTTTTAAATGTTGGCCTTAAAACTTAAAATTTAAACCTAACTTACAAAATAATGTTTGCTTACTAATGAATTTGAGATTTTTTACATAATATACGCTTGAGCTATCTTTGCCTTTTTTTTTTAATAATCAAAAGTAGTTAAAATATATATATGGATAATTATTTTATGTATTGTTAGTAAAGTTTTTGATTTTATAAACGAAGTTAAAGCGATTAGACATGTCCTTTAAAAATATTAAAAAATAAAAAATAAATAAAAAAAGACATGTGTAATTATCCCAATTCTACTTGTGAAGTTAAAAAACTTTATTGACACTGTATAAGATAATTATCTTATATATAAATAAATTATTTGATACATTATTAATAAAGTTTTTAGATTTTATAAATGTGATTAATATGTTTATGGTGGCACTTTTTTATAAAAAAAGATTACATTAAGAGTGACATTTATAATCAAATATTACATTTATAAATTACTTAAATAAATTAAATAAATCAATATATAATTGGATATATAACTTACTTAATTATAGCAAAATTTGAATATTGTATCTATTGTAATATATATCTCTTAAAGTATATAAAAAATAAACAAATATATATATCGATCTCTTAATCTTACTTAAATTTTTAACTATCAATATATTAAATAAGAATATAATAGCATATGCCTTTTTTTTCTAATAATAACACACTTTTAAGTTTCAAGCTAACTTAATTTTTTTTAGCATTATTTGTTAATTTACAAATCACATGTTTTTATTTTATTTTATTTTATTTTTTTGACAGGAGTAATGGGCCAATGGCATGTTAACAACAATATATTATTAATCAAATTCAAAACAAATAGCATTATTTGTTAATTTACAAATCACATGTTTTTATTTTATTTTATTTTATTTTTTTGACAGGAGTAATGGGCCAATGGCATGTTAATCAACAATATATTATTAATCAGATTCAAAACAAATAGCATTATTTGTTAATTTACAAATCACATGTTTTTATTTTATTTTATTTTATTTTTTTTGACAGGAGTAATGGGCCAATGGCATGTTAATCAACAATATATTATTAATCAGATTCAAAACAAATAGCATTATTTGTTAATTTACAAATCACATGTTTTTATTTTATTTTATTTTTTTGACAGGAGTAATGAGCCAATAGCATGTTAATCAACAATATATTATTAATCAAATTCAAAACAAATAGTAAATGAAACTGAAAAGAATCTTCCTTCGGTATGACCTGGATGAAATAAAGAACAATATACATTAATACATGTGCATGCACTAAAAGGAATTTTATATTTAGCAACAAAAAAGTGTTGCCATTATGAAATTTCTTGTAATAATGATATAAAACATGGAATCATGAGTGAAAAATAGTCCCTTAAACGTCTATAAAAAAATAAACTAAAAAAAGTATTCAAAAGTAATTATGGTCTGTTCGAAAATACTTTAAATGGCATAAGGATCTCAATTATTTTTTGAAAATTTATTTGAAAATGTAATTTTAAATATAATTTTATTTGTATATAATATATATAAAAAATTAGCCCAACAATATAAATATAAATGTATGATATTTGAATTAAATTATTTTAAAATACTCTATTTTAAAAAAATCTTCAAAAATGTTCATCCAAACATAGTAATAAATCTTCAAATACCTAGAATTATTTATTTGGTTCATTATTTGAGTTTCAATAAATGATTGCTTTGAATAGTTATTGATTTATTGGAGAGCTATTGTACAGCCATCTGATCTAGTAATTTTTGTTTATATTTTTATTTGATGTAAATGTTAAAGTTGGAAAATGGTATAAAAGATAGCCTAACAAGTTATGATATATTTAATTTTTTCAATTTCGGACTAAAATTGAAGTAAAACAGAATGATTTATTTATAATTAAGTTTTATTAGCTAAAATAAAAGTCCATTAAATTTAAAAGGTTATAACCTCTCCTTAAGGTTTGAATCTAAAACTTTCAAATTAGATAACCAAATCCTAACTATTATTAGGAAAAGATCTATGTATCACATTAATTTTTCTAAAAATTAAGGCAAGTTGAAGTATCTGCCAAACAAGACTTATTTATTTCATATAAGCTTAGTTTCGATCTTGCATCTGCAAAAAGAAAAACTTATGTTTCTTGGATCTATCAATCGTATTTTAAAGAACATGCATGGATTTAATTTAATTTAATTTAACAACATTATTTAGATATAATTATTTGTGCAAGCACAAAATGAAAATAATAAATATTTGATCCATGCATGTTAAACTAATCTGTTAAATCGTTGTAATATATATATATATATATATATATATATATATATATATATATATAACCAAAGTTGTTAACAGAAGACAAAAGTGAGATATATTTTCAGACTCATATCGGTAATTGGACGTTGATTAAAATTTTACATTCATCGAATTATTAGTAAAACTCTTAATGGGTTGTGTAGTTCGTTGAAACTAAGCTTGGTTCGATGTTTAGATGGATTTAAACAATAATATTAATTATCAATAGTTAGTTGAAAAAATGAAATAAATTTTTATTTCAGTTATTTGGATAATATTGAAAGAGTTTTATCTAATTTATATTAAATTTAAAAATAATTAATTTTAAACAATAAAATGAATTATAATACATGTAGTTTTAAAAAATAAAAATATTTAGTTGATTTGATTTTTTTATTTTAGATTATAAAAAACTTTAGCTTAAAATAATAATGATGATGCATACAAGAGACTAATAATTGAAACTTTTAACTTTTTAGCGGTCAGTGCGACTGTTGAATGGTAGGTGAAATATCTTTTTATTTATTATTAATTTTTCCTGTGCGGAGTAAAGAAAGAATTATTTGGCATCTCGTGTAGTGTTCCAGCCCGGCCCCACGCATTTTCTGCCGTCGACATTTCAATTTCTGTGATCTACGATGCACCCATCATCTTCCTTGCGAATTTCTTCCCAACCACATGCTCCATACAAGGACTACTCATTTTTGCAGTCACGATAACCGAGAAGAGTTGGTGGCAAAAATATTAATAATAATTTTATATAAATAATTAAAAAACTACACGTTAAATTTTATCAAAATTTCTGTTTCTATATATATAGATGTTTGATTTGCAAAAAAGAAAAATGAGAAATATAATACGTTTTTTTATTTGTTTTGCAACACGTGAAAAATTAAATGTTTGTGTAACAATATATACATGTATTTGATTATTTAAGTGGAAGTGCTCTTGATATTTAGTTCAAACCAGCATCCTTGGAGGATACAGAAGAGCATCAATAGGTAAAACTTCTTGTCTGTTTTATTTTAGTACAACTTCGTGTAATCCTTGCTCCACTCTTGTTCATGGCAGTTACCATTAACTTGCACAAGCATTAGCTTAAAATATTCCTTCTTCTGTGTAGATCATCTCTTCAGAAAGGAATTTGGCCGTGCAAACTGACCAATCGGAGAAGATTTATATTATAGAGACAAAAGGGGAATTAAAGGTTCAGCCGGAATCCTGGACCATTTTGAGGCTTTGATTGAGCGAGGATTTTAGCAGGGTCCTTAATTTCCAGCAATGGAACAAAAGAAATGGATCCTGACAGTTGCGTTAGCCTTCATCGTGACAATGTTGCCTTTGACTTGTCGAATTCTGGAATCGCATCAAGTTCAGCGTTTCTCTATGGGGTACGTAATTAATTTATTCATATAAGTTTCTTTTTTTTTCCCTTTAGATCCTGTTGACCTGTATTGATTTTGATTTGTCCAGGGAACTAACGAGCTTGATTCTTGGCAAGCTGGGAGGACGGAATTCCGGTAACCAGGAACTTAGCACACAGAAGGCTGCAAACAGTAAAGTCATCGGGCCAAATATGACGGCGTGCCATGCATCATATGGTCGTCCAGATCTTCTTGTTTACTGTTGCCCTCCGGGATTTGAAACGCCGGTGCCGTATGTCGATTTCCAGTTTCCGGATCCTCAATCGCCTGTACGTGTGCGCCGGCCGGCACAACTTCTGGACGAGAACTACATCGCCAAATATAACAAGGCTTTGTCGATCATGAAGTCCCTGCCATACGAAGACCCTCGAAGTTTTCCCCGTCAAGCCAACTTGCACTGTCTCTTTTGCACCGGAGCCTACGAGCAGCAAAACTCCGATACTGATCTCAATATTCACAGAACGTGGTTATTCTTTCCCTGGCACCGCATGCTGATCTACTTCCATGAACGCATCCTCGGCAGTCTGATCGGAGATGACACCTTTGCTTTGCCCGTTTGGACTTGGGACATCCCTGAAGGAATGATGATGCCGGATTTTTATGTGAACAAGACTTTATCTTTCTTTCATACTGAGCGTGACTTCTCCCATTTGCCACCTCAGCTGGCAGATTTAGACTATAAAGGTGATGGAAATATTAGTCGTGAAGAGCAAATAGGTACAAACTTAGCATTCATGTATAACCAAATGGTATCTGGAGCAAGGAAGACAGAACTGTTCATGGGGTGCACCTATAAAGCCAACGAAGGGTACTGTAATGGACCTGGCACTGTAGAGAGTGCCCCTCACAACACTCTGCACACATGGGTAGGAAGCAATTTGAATCCTGGAAGGGAAGACATGGGTAAGTTTTACTCAGCGGCAAAAGACCCCATTTTCTATGCACATCATACCAATATAGATCGTCTTTGGGAAGTCTGGAGGGAGATGAACAAAAATCAATTGGATATCAAAGACCCAGATTGGCTTGACTCTTTCTTTCTCTTCTACGATGAGACCCTGAAGCTGGTAAAGGTTAAGGTTCGGGATATTCTTGATATCACCAAACTTGGTTATTCTTACGAGGAGGTTGACCGGCCTTGGATCAATAAACGTCCGTCGCCTTCAGTTCCGCCAAAACTAGCCCGTCAGATATTGCAATCAAGAGAGAAGTCAGGCAACCGTGTTTCATCCTCTGATTTCAGGCCCCATGGTCGAGCTCTGGGCACTAGCTTGACAGTAAAGATTAACAGATCTAAAGATCATTTGATGAAGAGGGAGAAAGCAGAGGAAGAGACCATAGTTGTGTATGGAATCCAAGTGAAAGGGGACGAATATGTTAAGTTCGACGTGTATGTAAATTTGATTGATGAGACAATAATCAGTCCAAAGTTCAGGGAATTCGCAGGGACCCTTGCTCACATACCTGGGGGAGGCGAGATGATGAAGAGGAAGATCAATCTGAAACTGGGAGTGTCAGAACTATTGAAGGATTTGGAAGCAGATAAAGATGAACGCATCTGGGTAACACTGTTACCAAGGACAGCTAGCTGTGGTAATGTAACCTTAGAAGGGGTCAAAATTGAGTACGTTAAATAGACAATTTCTTGATTAGGAAAATAAAAAACTAAAATTTTTGGAAGTCTCCTTTAGTTTGGAGATCTCATTGGATGCTCGTAAATCATGGGAAGAAATTTTTTTGTTTTGTAATTTTTTCTGATATTTATTTTGTCTGTTCTAGCTAGAGTCTGAATAAATTATCAATGAGATTGGAAACTTTCATTCATTGCTCTATGCATGCCTTGTTAATAATTTTTGTGTTACTGTAATACTGTGTCAAATACTGTTTGGATTAAAAACACTAAATAATCCTAAATTAATAACTCTAATCTAATTTACTGATTACCATTCCCAATAAACCTAACCCTTACAAATATTAAATAATCCTACCCCATATAAATATTAAATTTAGTTTCGTGTAGAGAAAAGATTTTAAAATTTTAAAATTTTAAATTCAAATATTATTAAATGTGAGTTTATTAATAACTTACTAATTTAATTAATTATATTTATTTATAAATTTATTTAATTTGAGTAAAATGATTTTTAACCTACATTCAAGATCACACCTTAAAATCTGAAGGCATCTTCATTCACATTAAACTAAAGTTTTATTGAAAAAAATCCTAAAGTTATTAAAGCAAGTATTGGTTTTCATTAATATAATTAAAACAAAATTGTTTTTTAAGTAAGATAAGTGGCTAACTGAAATATTATAGAAATGATTAGTGAGCACCGAAGAGACATGTCTAGTGTTGTTAGCGGAATAAATTATAAAAGGTCAAAAAGAAATTTTATAATAAGGTAAAATTTTTTTATCATTTTATAAGATCAATGAATATATATATATATATATATATCATTAAATGTAAATTTAATGTTAATATACATAAAATATGTTTAAAATATTATAAATATATAAAAATAAACCTAACACATTTTATAATAAAATTATCATTTGTTTATATATATTGATATTAATTTAAAATTATTCTTATATATTTTAATATTTTAAATATATTTTATGTTTATTAACATTAAATTTATATTTAATTATATATATTTATGTTAATTTTAAAAAATTGACATTACGGTAAAATATATCTATGTAAAATACCATGCTCGAAAACATACTTGACGCGGCTTTTGACCCATAATTTGCTAATTGTAAAGAATTTAGGGCCAAAAGGCAAAAAATGATTATTCTTTGAATTGTCGACGATGTATCTTTCTGATTAGAAATAGGGAGTCCAGGTCCAATGGTTTTTACAGAGCCCGAAAAGGTTACGCAACCTCTCTCAGTTTGTTCAAAGGGGAAGAAAAATGGTACATTGTTGAATTAGGTAGAGGCTGAATAAGAACGGTTGTAAGCAAAATATACAGGGATTTGAAGGTTTTAAACTTGAAGAAAAGATGATAAAACCACTCGATAAGGATAAAAATAGTTCGAAAATAAGCGACAAAGTTACCAACCATTTATGATTATAATTTTAAATACGACGTCATAATAATATAAAAAAATGATATAAATAAAAAATCTAAATATAATATAAATTTAAATAAAAAATTGTATAGTTTATATAATTTAAACATGTTTAAATCATATTTTGACAAGTTTAAATATGTTAGGTGGAAGAAGAACCCTCTTATTTAGTAGTTTTAATTGAATAAACATGATGTAAATGTTTGGCCAAAAAAATAAATGACTTAATTGAATGTTGATACAAGGACTTTTCTATTGTAGACTACTAGTACAATAACAAACGTAATAATTTGAAGCTTATCTTAAATGGTATTTCTGAGAGGCAATAAGATCTAAATTTCTAAGCCAATTAATAAGAGTTTAATTGATTTCATCAACTAAGGTGGAATGAAGATAGGGTTGGTATCAGCAAATTTCGAGATATTTAAATTTAAATTTGATTATAATTTAAAATATTTGAATCCATTTAACTATTTGAATGCTTTGATTTTTACTATTCAAATTTCATCTATAAAATATAAAAATATCCGTTAATTATTCGAATTCGATAACTACCCATTACTAAGTTAAAATTTTTAAATTTTAAATTTAAAATCAATTTTAATACATATTATAAAAAAAATTAAATTAATAAATTTAAATTAACTCATAAAAATAAATTATTATACATTAATTTAATTAAGTATTATATTAATACTAAATAATTTATAAATGAAAAATATATCATAATGTTTAGAAAATTAATATGCATCTCCAAACTTGGTTATTCTTACGACGAAATGACCATTGTTGTGTATGGAATCGAAGTGAAAGCAGATGCATAAGTTGAGTTCGATGTGTATGTAAATTTGATTGATCAGACAATAATCAGTTCGAGGTTCAATGAATTTAGAGGGACATTCATTTTGTATGTTCTATCCAGAGTCTGGATGAATTGTCGTTGATGTTGGATACTCCCATTCATTGCTTTATATACGCACATTCCTTAAAAAATATGCCTTGTTAATAATTTCTGAATTATTATATTCAAAAGATTAGAATTTAGAATTAATGAGAATTTCTTATATATTTTATTATTTATAGAATTATAGGAGAATTTTTAATATAAGTAATTCATGGATTATACTAACAATTTTTTGATCGAATAATTAAAAAAATTATAACATATTATAAAATTTAGATCGAAATACAAACAATTCCACCCCACTTTTAATTATAAAATATTTTCTTTATAATAAAAAAATCACGATTTATAATACAAATCATCTAATATATGCATTGTCATATGTACTCAAACACACAGATATGAAAGTTCTTTCTTTATTTCTCTCGAAATCAAATTATTCTCTGGTTGGCGAAGGGTGTTCTCTATTTTTTTTTTTATTACTGGTTACGACGAGAAAATCGTAACAAACGGTCGGTATTTTTTCATCGGTTTTATTTCTGTTTTCAATTTCATCGAAATTAATTATGTTATCCATCTAAACTAATAGTTAAACTTCTTGATTTTGATTTTTGTCTCTATTTTCTATTAAATTTGACACAGTCTAAAAATTTTGAAGGTTTAAAGTCAATAATGGTATCACGTAATCCTTTATATGAATTCTCCATACCTAAGTCCTCATTCATTCAGATAAGTCTTTTACGAGTTGCGACTTTACTAAAACAAATTATAACTTCTAACTCCTTTTCTCACACTCCTCTTTTTATTATTTTATGTAATTCTTTTTTATTTCTTGATTTTGATACTAGAATCATATAGCCTCTAATTCTTATATTTTTTAAACAAATTGTATGTTGGCATCTTTCCTCATCATGTTGTAAATGATACAAAAATGAATATCATTTTGTCACACATTCTTTCAAATGACTGACCTATTGTATTTTGTATTAAATTTTATTTTTAAGTAAGTCAATTATGTGATTTTGATTATATATATATATATATATATCATTTTGTCACACATTCTTTCAAATGACTGACCTATTGTATTTTGTATTAAATTTTATTTTTAGTAAGTCAATTATGTGATTTTGATTATATCTATATATATATATATATATATATATATATATATATATAGGTTTTCAAATCAGGAACAGAATCCGTGAACAAGAAAACTTAAAAATCAAGTCCCAACAAACCGACCCATTCAATTATCAAATAATCCAAAAGCAAAAGAAACTTAATTTAGCAATAATCTACCAATAAAATTCCAAATTCAAAACCGAAAGACAACAAAAAGTAAAAAGTACAATGTAAACAAATTGTCAAATATACGATAGGTTTTAAAAAATTACCAACTATCAATAAAAAATAGATTATCAAATGTCGTCTAAAACATTATTTGATTGAATATAGTTATGGGTTACTAACCCCACAAGTTTTCTCTCTCCTCCTGACATCTTTTCTTTCGTGTCAGATTCTGTTTCCCGATTACACGAAAACCCAACTTAAAGGAAAAAATGGCTGTTGGAAAAAGAGGTTTAAATTAACTAAACTATTTAGTTGTTTTTTGAGTTTAATTAAATAATTATGTATTTGATTAATTTATTTTTAATTTGAATTTATGTTTGATATATTTGAATAAAAAAATTAAGTAAAATTCAAATATTTTAATATTTGATTCTAATAATTGGTAAATTTAATTAAATTTTTTAAAAATATATTTTTAATTATTTTATGTTAAAATATAACATCAGCATGTGTTGTTGTTGTTTTTTAAGTTGTTAGCATAAATAGTTATTGGTTTATTTACTACCAAGTAAAATGTTAGTGAGATAGAGTCTATAACTATCTTTTAGCTAGTTCTAAATAGTTGTTTAAATTGTTAAGTTTGTTATCCTATTTTTTAGAGATGTGATAGTAGTGAAGTGAGTAGAAGAAGAACATTTTAGTATGGTTTTTTGTATGCCTATTTTTTAAAGATGTGATAATAATGAAGTTAGTGAATGAGAACATGGTAATATGGTTCTTCTTTGTATACCTATATAAGGCAGAGTAATTTCACTAAATGAATTGTTCACATTTCTTCCATTGTGTACCGTGAAGTTTTTTTTTTTACGAGTGTATTTATTTTTTATTGCTTTTTGCTCTTTTATTTTTTATATTTTGGTGTCAGAGCTAGGTTAGTCGTGTACATCATATTTGGTGAGCTTTTTTCTGTTGACAAAATGAGTGATCTTCAAGTTGTTGGGGGAATCAAAAAACTCAATAATTAGAACTATAATACTTGGTCTACATGTATGATATCTTAAATGCAAGGCCAAGATTTGTGGGAGGTTGTCAAAGGAAGCGAAGTTACGCAACCGGAGGCAGAGGATGCAAATGGTATGCTACAAAAGTAGAAGATAAAAGTGGGCAAGACAATGTTTGCTTTAAAGACTACGGTTGAAGAAGATGTGCTAGAGCATATCCGGGATGTCAAAACTCCAAAAGAAGCTTGGGATACGTTTGTCATGCTTTTCTCAAAGAAGAATGACATGAGGCTTCAACTTCTAGAGCGCGAACTCTTATCGGTAGCACAACGTGACATGACGATTGCTCAATACTTCCACAAGGTGAAGTCACTATGCCGTAAAATTTTCGAGTTGGATCCAAAAGCTCCAATTGGGGAAACCAGGATAAAGAGAATAATTATCCATGGTTTGAGGCCCGAATATAGGGGTTTTGTTGTTGCAGTACAGGGATGGCAAAATCAACCATCACTTGTTGAGTTTGAAAATTTGCTTGCTGGACAAGAAGGACTAGTTAAGCAAATGGGAGGAGTTTCGTTGAAGGGTGTGGAGAAAACGCTTTACGCCAATAAAAGAAGATGGAACTCCAAGCTGCACATAATTGATGGATCCAAAAAGAATGATGATAAGGCAAAAAGTCATCAAGGTGAAGGAACACTCGTTTAGGGGGAACCTGGAATAATCATGGCAACATAAAAAAGTTTGAAGGGAAGTGCCATAATTGTGGGAAGAAAGGTCACATGGCGAAAGCATGTTGGTCGAAGAAAAGGTCGGTAGAGAGCAACGTTGCGGCTTCCAAAAGCCAAGATGAATGAGATGCCGAAGCATTATTTACTATTGAAGAGGAGGAGTTAGCTCTCACAGTAATAATGTCTGAATAGATTGATTATGAGAAAGATTGGATCGTTGACTCTGGATGCTCAAATCATATGACGGGTGATAAAATGAAGTTGCAGAATTTGTGAAAATATAAGGGAAGCCGAGTGGTGGTGACAGCCGATAGCTCACATCGGTAATACGGTAGTCGTTCCCCAATTGAGTGCTAGTGAGGTGCGGCTTCAAAATGTCTATCACGTCCCAAGTATGAGGAAAAATCTTCTTTCGGTATCACAATTAACATCCTCTGGCCATTTTGTTCTGTTTGGTCCGCAAGATGTGAAGGTTTATCGCGACCTTGAGATTATAGATGAGTCGATGATGAAGGGATGAAAACTGAAGTCAATCTACGTGATGTCTGTAGAAACTGCATATGTAGACAAGACGAGAAAGAACGAGACGACAGACTTAAGATACATGCGACTAAGTCATGTTAGCTATTCCAAGCTAAATGTGATGATGAAAAGGTCAATGCTGAAGGGTTTTCCCCAACTTGAAGTAAAAACAAGCATAATATACGCAAGATGTCAATATGGTAAAGCGCATCAATTGTCGTATGAATAGTCTAAATTTAAAGCGAAGGAACCATTAGAGTTAGTTCACTTTGATGTGTCTGGACCTGTCAAGCTAGCTTCTATCGGTGGAATGAAGTACATGGTGACCTTCATTGATGATTTTTCTAGATTTGTGTGGGTTTATTTTGTGAAGAATACATCTGAAACTTTTTCAAAGTTCAAAGAGTTCAAGAAAGTAGCGAAAGCAAAAAATGGTAAAAGAATTCACTGTCTACGCACAGACAATGGAGAAGAGTATACCTCAGACGAGTTCTGCAATTTTCTTCAGCAATACAAAGTACGCCATCAGTTCACATGTGCTAACACCTTGCAACAAAACGGCGTAGCAGAAATGAAGAACATGCACTTAGCAGAAATATGTCGAAGTATGCTTCATGCGAAGAATGTTCCAAGAAGGCAATAATTGATTGCTGTGGTATTTGGGTCAATTTTGATTCAATTGATCCTCTAATGAAATGTTGTGGTGTAATGAGAAGAGGAAAAGACAAAATGGGAAGGGAGAAAAATTACCTCTGCCCCTGTTTTATAATTTTTTATTTTGTATTAAATTTTAATAATCACTTTATTTTTTTTTAATTTTATTAAAAACCAATTTCACTTCATCAGTGTCACAATCCGAAAGACACGAATTTTTAATAATTTATTGCGAACACAAATTTTCAATAATTTATTGTGAAAGTATAAATTTGGGTTAAATTTTTCATTTTTCTTTTAACACTCTTTTGTCATGTGAGTGCAGTCTTATAATGTTTCAAGGTATCAAACTACCTAACTTGGTTTAAGGTTATGAACCTAAGGTCCCAGTCTAATTTGTTATTAACTTTCGTAATCATTTCTTAATTTAATACATACTTCGACACGTGCATTAAAGGGTAACTATATGAAAATAAGTAAATTAAACAGTATAAATAAATATACCGATATGAGTTACAAGATCTCAAAGCATTTACTTCAAAGTCGATACTGATATCGATGTCAATGCACCTCTAGTCTGAACCTGTGATGAAAAATAGAGAGGGTGAGCTTTGAGAGAGCTCAATAAGCAAACCACACAAGTACAAAAATAATAGCATACAAGATATGAACTTTTTAAAGCATGTTTAACGCATTCACATTCGATCATTCTTTCTTATCACTTATTCGAATCATAATTCGAAACTTATCGAAAACCACACTTTTCTTGGGTTTATGGACTAGAATATTATCTAGATGTTGTTAAGATTTTCAGACAGAAAAGTATTTAGAAATACCTTAATTGGTCATCAAACCTGACCATTCGAACTGAATATATCCATAAGGGTTCAAAATTCGAAACATAGTTGAATGCAGAAAACCAAAATTTAATGCAATCAAAGTATGTAAGCTCTTCCATCATGAATGGCTTACATCCACATTCGTTCTCAAAATACAACAATTTTCTGAGATTACATTATACAATCCAAAATCATATCACACATTGAAACATGTCTTATTTCGAAACATTATCTATATCGAAACATTTTCCTTATTCGGAACATGTCTCGTACCCGAAACATATTCACATTTGGAACATATTCCTTATTTGGAATACATTTCATATTCGAAGCATATTTCATTTTCCAAAACCTTATTCACAGTTCGAAACGTAGTTCTTATTCCAAAACATATTACACAATTCGAAACGTATTTCACATTTTCTTTGCTAATTATTCTAACCTGTTAGCAGGGACACAATTGACTATTATATCCCATCAACTGTGGCTATATCACTAACTATTATCATTCCCGTTAGCAAATGCCACAACATATTTTTTTCATATCGTTAAGATATGTTTTTGTGAACTATGCTCGTGTTTATAAAACATTTCTAAAACATATTTCATACTTCAAAAAAATTTTCACATTTCAAAATACATTTCACATTTTCAAAACACATTTCAATGCATATTTCAAAATCTGAAACACATTTTTTATTATTACTATTTTAACCCGTGATCGAAAAAATATCAGAATTTTGAAATACATAACCATTGCTAACTATTATAACCCGTTAGCAGGACCCAAAATTGCCAACTATTATATTTCTCGTCAGTAGGGACTATTATATACCTCATTGGCAAGAGTCAAAACATTGCTAACTATTATATCCCGTCAGTAAGGGTCGAAACATTGCTAATTATTATATATCCCGTTAGTAAGGGTCGAAACATTACTATTTATATTGCCAATAGTAGGATACATCATTGCTAACTATTATATATTCCTCTAGTAGGGGTCGAAAATGATTTTGACTAACTATTATTGCCTGTCAGCTAAGGCAAAACATTTAACTGTAGAAGCTATCAGAATGCATGTTTTGAAATCACTTCTAATCATAGTGTGGATAAAACCAGAGTTAGCTTAAATCCAAAACATGGAGACGTATGTCTCACATACTTTCAAAACATGTCATAAGTGAGATTTTAAAACTTATTTAATGCAGGTATAGACCAATTCAAGCCTTTTAAATCTCACAAAATCATAATATGCATCGAGATGCAATTGTAATTCAAAATAAGGTTCATATAAGAACACATCATTATCGATAATTTTATCGTCGATATTTTCACATACTTATAACACTTAGGATCCTTGGACATAATTTGATTCTTGTCCTAGGACTCGATTTAATCCGTTCGATACTATCTCACATCAAAGAGATTAATTTGTATCATGTTCATGTATAAGAAAACAATTCTGAAACAATATGGTTCGATATATTATTCATAAGATTCAATAATTGGATCATATGAATATAAGCAAAATCCACAAGTATATCTCGATAAAAGTTTTCCCACTGTGACAATCAGTAAGCTGAAACTAGCCCGAAAGCTAGGGTGTTACATATGGTCATAGATCCGAAAGCCTCTAGTCCTAGTGATTAGCTAAAATCGAAACTTGTTACGATAATGTCGGACAAGCCAAACTGCTCGTATAAGAGTTGCAAACGCAGGGCTGTCTCTATATGCTTTATCGAGAATAACATAGCTATAACGCCCAAAAACGATAAAATATTCAAAAATCACGTTTTCAAAAGTCATATAACAATCGGGACAAAAAACGGTTTATACTTAAATCCAAAAGCATTAAGAATAAACTAAATAAGCTATATGGCCTAATTAGTCCAAAACAAATTCGAAATGAGATTATAAAACAATATGTGCATGCAAATAAAATCTGTGCAAGCATTTAAATCCCCCGCATAATACTATGCAATAATTTTTAATGTATGAAAATCATCGTAAGGTTTAAAACATGTCAAAACGAATCGAAATCATATTTTCGATAAGACAAAGATCTTAGTTCGAAACATGTGGATAATTTACGAAATTTCTGCAATAATACCCGATAACAATTGCTTCTTATCCAGTCTGCAAAGTAGAGAACAATATATATCTTTAATTCAATTGATTAAATACATTTCATATTTTAAATCAATCAAAAGGTTTACATACTTATTAAAAAAATTCAAACAAAGCATTTACGATAATCAAAAGTTCGATTCAAAATATAAAACAATTGGTATGGGGTTAACCCGTAGTTTATGCAATTAAATTTACTCGTATGTCAATACAAGTTGCATCAAGCGAGGTTTACTTACCCGAGATACCATGATCGCACGCAAATCAAGGCTTGGTCGAACTCGTGTTCGTTGCATATTGTCGCGCTATACGTTTTTATATTTAAATCGGGTCAGTTTTGATAAAATATAAATTCAAATAAATTTTTGAAAAATTAAAACGGTCAAATCCGACCGCCTACCAATTTATCCTTAAACCGAGGCATCACAAAATTTTTTACTTTTTTTTCTTTTTTTCTTTATGACTGAATCAGTTCAGACAAGTTTAACCCACTTCTCTTCAACTGAACCGGTTCGAACCAATTCAACACTATTTTGACCAATCTAGCCTCTCCGGTCAATTCTCGATCGGTTTTCGTTTTTAGTTGCACCGTATGAGCGTGCGACGCATGGGGTGGTGGTGGCAAGCCTGGGCTGAAGAAGATGAGGTCGGTTCGGCCTATTTTCTTCATAGCGTCACTCTCTTTTCTCCTCGTCGATTTGTGCCTTTTTCATCTCTGCAAGCCAACGTCGTTAGCATTCCTCACTTTTTTTCATCGTCGGCGACATCGCCCCCTTCGACTAATCCTCTCTTCTCTTCTATTTCTCTCGTCTTCTTTTTTCGATTTGCTTCCTCTGTTTTTACAGAGGAAGCTTAAAGATAAATCGGTTAAATATTTCCCTATGATGGAATTTGTCTTTTTTTCTCTTTATATATATATATATATATATTATATTAATATAATATATTATATAACTAAATATTTATATATATATAATATTATAATAATATTGTATATATAATATATTATTTTATATATTTTTATATATTTATTTTTATTTTATATATATAATTTTTTAAAAAAATATTATTTTATATTTTCGAGATAAAAGTTATCACGCTACAATCTCACTCCTTACCTTTGAATTTGACCATTCTCCGCCAGCAGCCAGCAGCCCCAGCCCGCCGAGGTCTATTTTTTATTTATTGGACTAAGTTCTGTGAAGTATCGCTTTCCAAGAAACAAGTTTTACTGAACTTCAAGGTGTCAATTTTCGGTCCATTCATGATCAATCCATCTATCTGTAAACTTTTAATCGAGTTTGAATTTAATAAAAGAAAATAGAAACTGCCAACACGTTTGAAGAGAAGAAGCTACGAGGACGAACTATATTTTGAGTCCATGCTAATTAATAATTGGATCTAATAATTTTAAACCTAATAAGTAAAATAAAAATAAAATAAAAAAATATATATTAAAATTTAATAAAAAATTAATATAAATATTTAAAAAATTAAAAAAATTTATTTAACATATAAATATAAATTTAAATATAATAATTTTTTATTTTATTTGACAGAAATATAATTTAATAAAATGACTTAAATAGATTTGCGTAGACCTAATATTTTGAGTAGATTTTGTATTTGTATTTTGCAAATAGTATTCATGTCTTATAAATTATAAAATTATTCTATTAAAATTCATATTTGACATATCTCAATATAAAATATTTTTTAATTTTTATAAAATTCATAGACAAGTTTTACAAAATATTTTTTTTGGCTACAAATTTTTTTCCTAAATTTTACTCATGTTATTTTAGTATTTTTTATGCCGTTTTTTTTTTATCTTATAATTGTATCCTGTTTATTTTTAAGATTATTGGATCTAAATTTTTGTCCTTTCCTTGATTAGCTACTTTTAGACTTTTGGCCTAAGTCCCTTGTACTATTCTTTATTTGGAATTCTAATATATAAATATTATTATTTAAAGCCAATTTGCATATATATATATATATATATATATATATATATATATTATAAATCATTTGACTGAGTTGTTATTGAGAAAACGACAATCATAAATGCCAGTAATAAAAAAACATTTTAAAATTCATAGTTGTTAATGGGATTTTGTTTTCATGGTATTTTGGGAAATTTTTTTCGAAATATAATATTTTAATTTTAAGTTTTAATATATACTAGCATTGACATAGCAAGGAATCTGGCTTTTCAGTAACCACGATCACATGCGCAAGGCTGTAAAGACTAAAGCTGTGACCCCAAACTTAACAACTTTTTTAATAGAAAAGCATAGTAAAAACTTTCCACTCCCATTTAAATACCATAACATTCAATGATTAAAATTTGAGTCTTTTACCATATGTAAGATTGAGTTTAATTTAATTATTTATTGAGTTAATTAATTATAGTTAGTTAATTATAATTATTTTTAATTTATTTAATTTGAGTAGAGTGATTTTCGTAATTATTGATTCAATTAATGTTAATATGTTAATTATGATTATAATTTTTAATGAAAATATATTATTTAAATCAAAATATTAATTAAGTTAATAGGAGAATAATGACCTTGACTTTCCATTAATTGTGTGAGCATCGGAAGTATTTGGTGGTAAAAAGATTCACTAGTTTTAACACAATAAAATGACACCATATGAAAATAATATGTAAAATTAATATAAAAATTATATGTATTAAAATTTAATAAAAATTATATATTTATTTGATAAAAACAAAAAAATATTTATTTGTTAAATATGTTAACACAAAATTTAATATAATAATTTATATATTTTATATGATATAAATATAATTTGACGTGATAATATCACAAAATATGCATATTAATTATCAAATCAGGCAATCCCATCTTGTTCCCTTGTTCCATAATCTCTCCGACATCGTTATTCCACTATTCATTACCTATGCCAAAGGCGCCCACCAATATGGGTTGACTTAATCCCAATCCCCACTTAAAAGTATGTTAGGGTCTCTGTAAGGTTAAGGAAATGGGGTACCCGGTTTTGGATAATGATTGCACCATATACTGGTCCATCTGCTAATCCATCTCAAATTGTTTAAGTCCATGCCTGCCACAAACCCTAATAATTAATTCCTTGACATTAAAATCACATGTCAATGATAGAATGGTTAGAAAGTAAACAAGAGATTGGGAGTTACTTTAAACCAAATATGACCTCAGCTGGTCATCTTTGCTTTAGATTCCAGTTGCTGTGGGTTGTTCAAAACATTCTTTACAGCTATCTCACCGGGGAGGTAAGCTGGAAAGAAGAACCCCCTTATTATTTGTTTTAATTGAAGATATAAATGTTAGGCAAAGAAAAAAAAACATGATTTAAATGTGATGAGATTTTTCAAGCATATATATATATAGATATATATTTCAAATCGAGTTAAGATTAATCAGTAATTATATCATACATAAAAAATAATATTTAATTTGGTTCAATTCAGGTGACTAAAAATCCATTATAAATCAAATCGAATACAAAAAGTACAAAATACTCAAAACATTAAGTCAAGTCTAAAAACAAATATAATTTCTCTATTTTATATTGTTAACTCAATGATTTTTTTAATTTTTGTTCAAATTTATATAAACGTCTCTCTCACGTGAAAAATATACGTGATTATATCTTTTTATATCTTTTTGATTTTAGAAATCACTTTATATTTATATAAAGATCATTACTTGATCACCAACTCACTTTTTGAATATATTTAATGATATATTTATTTCTAAATATACGACAAAAAGGATGGTAATACCAGGGCTTGTCTGTTGTAAACTACTACAGCAATCAATATGTTCTGTTAAATTCAATACAATAATGAACTTTAGGCTTAGCTTAAATGGTATCTTAGAGAGCCAGTAAGATCTCAAAATCTAAGCCAATAATAAGTCTAATTGATTTCATCAACCATAGTGGCAATGGTACTGGAGCGCGTTTTGAAATTGGTTGGTGCAGGTCTAAGCCACCCTCTCCCTCCAATCATGTCTTTGGTCAAAAATGGTGCAGCTTCGTCGTCTGATAGGCGGTGCGACCACTGAACCCTCTTCGATGTATCAGCCCCAGGACCATGGCACTTGTATTCGCCATAATACACAGTACTGTCATGTAAAATAGAACTGGCTAAATTTTGCAGTAATCATGGTAGTGAGGAGGTTTGAGCCTAATCTTATTTTTCAGAATCGGTTAATATACCTGTGCTTGCTTTGGTCTTGCCAGTCATCCCATCCTTGCGGGACTATCACACCGGACATGTAAGTCAGGGCAAAGACTACACGAGAATAAGCACCCCACGGCCTTCCAAGGACAGCAGCACCAATGCCAGTGACATTGCAACCCAAGAAAGTGAAGCCTGTATTCTCTGACGGTGAAACCCTATGTTGAGCAGTAATAGACCCGTTTCCTGTTGAAAGGGAATGCAAATGGCACCTCTACAAGGAAATTAAAGTTCAATCAATTTGCTAGACTCCTGAAATCCTGCCATGAATTTGTCCTTTTAGACAATACTAAATCACCCACTTCATAGAGTGAGGCTGCATTTCCACACACAAAATCTGTGGCTCCTTCGATGTAGCAATTGCTGAAATAATGCTTTCCAGTATCATCCAGGAGAGTATCTTGATAAGAGAGAATCCTGCATCCATAGAATGCAGCTCTGTCTCCTGATACCCTCATTGCAACAGCCTTGCCAGCCGTCCCGAATGTGTTCTACAGCCACAAATTCATTTCATTAATTACAATTTGGAGACCAATCAAAAATTAGGAAAAATTAGGTACATATAGTATAATATAAGCAAAAATTAGGTACCTGAATAGTGATATAACGTCCGACAAAGTCAGAAGCCAATACAGTGAGTGTTGCAGAATCAAATATCTCCCCACTGTCAGTCCATGTAATTATGGTCTCAGAGGCCTGAGTGCCACTCAATGTTATAAATGGCTTATCAGCAGGCACAACTATCTTTTCTCTGTTTAATAGAAATTCAAATGAAACAGGATTAAACGTATTGATCAGTCTTAATAGTGGCCAAACCTAAACATTACCTGTATTTCCCTGGCTTAACCCAAATGAAATAAAGTTCGGAGTTATCAGATGGAACAGCGTCAATAGCATCTTGTATCTTTCTAAAATCCCCATTTCCAGCCTGATCGACTCTTAAAAGAACAGCGGTAGAAATATCTATGGCAGCTGCATTAACCATGAGAGAAACAAAAAGAGTTTCCATTGCAGAAATGATAACGATATTAATAGCATGGCTATAAGGATTCATCTCTGCACCACCCATGCGCGGATGTGACGGGACGACCTTCTTCTCGATGGATGCGCCGGCCGGGAAATTGTATTAAAATTCAATCAAACTATATGATTTCTAATGAAGGAATAATGAAGCAAGCAAATTAATTTACACAATGTTTACTTCTGCTTAATTAATTACGTACGTGGAACAGAAAGACACGAGGCTGCCTTCTTATAGGGTCGTCCCAAATCCCAAAGGGAGTGAATGTCAAACATATAGGTAATCTACAATACTTATTGTCGATTGCTTTCTTATGATTGAACTTCAAAGATTGGTGATTTTGGTTCACTCAAGCCTTTGCATGCCGATTACAGAGAATAATAACAACCCTAGTAGATACTATAATATAATAAAAATTTTGCATATTGATTCTAATTATCGTAATTTCATTTTTAAAGTGGGAGAGTTATACACTTCTAAAACTCAAACCTTAACACTTTATTCGTCTTTCCTCCAAACCAAAAGGTTTCAAAAATATAACCAAATGCATGACTGAGGAGCTTAAACATCATTAAATGACCATTCAATTGAAAATCTGAAATGTTAGATGAAACCTGACATATTTGGCATCTTGAATGTTAGCTGATTACCTTAATCCCGACAGGCTTGGTATTCATGACGTTGAAGGGTAGAGCTAGTAGTAATGTTCTAGTAATATTTAGGTAAAGTCTCTTGCCTTGAAACTCGGATAAAAGTCTACTAACACACCTATATTGTAGTTTGTGGTAGTAACAAATCTTACAAGTAGGTATACTGGCTCTATTTCTTGAACCTTTTCCTCAAACCAACAAGCAACATCGGTTGCACCTAAGTGCTTGACTCCATAATAAGTGTATATTCCTAGAGGAATTATTTAATATATCGCAATTAAAAAAATTAAATTTCACGAATCAAATTAAAAGGTAACATATAATAAAAAATACAAAAAATCCTTTTCATCAATTAAAAATAATACCAACAACTTACTAATGGGCCAATCAAATGAAACCAATTTATATATTTAGATTTTAGGCCAACCTTGATTTTGCTGATTGTGGGCTACAATCTGAGCTGAATCCAGCATGGGTTGGTGTTCAGGGCCCAGCTATAACCCGAAATAGATCAACTTTCATTGGCATATTCGTAATTAGACTCCAGGTTCCTGCTATAAATAATTGCAACGTCCAAAACCCTAACTGCTGAACTGCCCTGGGGTGTCTTCGAAATCAAATCTCTTCATTATTCATCTGCTAACCCTAATTTTCCTTTCGGGTTGTGTTGGTATTTGGTAATTTTTAGGGTTTAATGAATGAAGAGAAGGTGCGATGATGATTGCAAGTAAATCTCGTTAATCTGATTCGTAACATGAGGATGAACTCATTCATCCATTCTGAATAACTTCTGAGCCTCTTCTCTTTCTTTTTTTTTTTTTTTTCTTTTTTGGTTTTAATTTCTATTTAGAGAAAAATAAATAATTTTTATTTGCTATATATATAATACTTTTGGAAAAGCAACAATCCATTTCTATGTTTTGGAGCTTTAATCAGGCCATGCTTTGAGTCTATGGCGGCTATACCCCAAGTCCATTAACGAAAAAAAAAATGGCTGAGGGATTTTGCTGTAAATTTCTTATGTTGCATTGTTTTTTTTACTCGTATCTGAAAATTTTGAAAAAAACACAAATGAATTATTTTTAGTTTAATTAGTGAACAAAGCAAGACATTTTTTCTTGTTTTGTTTTTAACCAAAACAGTATATATCTTAAAAAATGAAATGAAATAAAATATAAGGATACATATTTTAAAAAATAAAGAAAAGACAAATATTTTATTTTCCTTGTAAATAAAAGAAAAATATTTCTTTATAATAGGAGGTTGAATTATAATAATAAAGAAAAAAATACTTTTTTTTTCATTTTGATTAAAGGTAAATATTTCAAATTATAGTATTTTTGTCAAAAAATTGGAAAACAAAAAATAAATATAAAAAATATTCAATTTTATAATTTTATTAAAATTATATGAAATTTTTTAAAATTTATAAATTGATTTAATTTTTGTGTGTATTTTATAAAATTTGAAACGAAACTATCACAAATATTTGAAATATACATATATATATATATATATATATATATCTAATTAAACTAAAAGAATTTTTTATCGTATTTTTAAATCAATTTATATGTATTTTAAAATTAATCTTTTACCAAACAATGTTGAATGCGTCTTTTACATCAATTTGGTCTATGAAACGGTTTATCAGCGGATCTAACTTTGGGTTAAAGATTTATTTTCAATCCAAAAACTTTAAAATTAACTTTTGACGCCCAATGGACCAAATAAAACAGACCATAATTCGTACTAATTCTAATAGGGCTTTGAGCAGGCCACTCTCTTTGTCTGACCCAAGCACATCCAAGATCCAACACAATCAAATTACCAACCATTAACCTTAACCAGGCCTGATTTTAGGCTCAAAGATTGCTTAATGGAAAAGTCAAAACTGCCTAAATATGGATCTAACTTACGACTCCTGCTGTCGTTCTGCGAATCTATGATTTTTCCACACGACAAACACTTCAATCTTCATCGACCAAACGCGTAACTTTGCGTCTGGCGGCGACACGAAAAGCCTACTAGTCAAAAGCTGCTTCCGTATTTCAACCCGTGATCCAATCACCAAGACGAAACTCCAAGAAGCAAAATCAAATCCAAGGAAAGCAGAATTTAGAAACCAAAAAAATACTTTTTTTTTCTTTGAGGAATCATTTTGGAATCAATCGACTAAATGCAGACGGTTTTGGAAGATGAAGAGTACAGTTACAGGGAAGTAGTTTTGCCTACATTAATCCCAGTAGTTCCAGAGCCAGGTCTAGAGAGGGAGACAGGGGAGAGAAGGAGAGGCAGAGATATACTCATAGCCGTTGATCATGGTCCCAAAAGCAAACACGCCTTTGATTGGGCACTTGTTCACCTCGTCAGGCTTGCTGATACCATCCATCTTGTCCATGCTGTTTCCAGTAAGCATAATATCACATGTTTAGAAACTGCTCTTGGGTTATTTTCTTAGTTATTTCTCAAATTCTTTTCTGGGTTTTTTTTTTTTTTAAATAGGCGTCGGAAACGAGATTGTTTATGAAACCAGTCAAGGGCTTATGGAGAAGTTAGCTGTGGAGGCTTTTGAGGTTGCCATGGTCAGTTTTTTTTTTTTTTATTGCTTAAAGATGTGAAATCGGTTCTCGAAATCAATGATATTGTCTGCCTTGTCTAGCAAATTTACACGTGTGCTTGTTTGTACGAATATTTAAACATAAGTTGATCCTTGATGCATTTATCTCTGTGTCTATTATTGATTGTGATCTGCGGATTACTTCCTTTTTTTATTAAGAAAGAAAATGGGTAACAATTTTTGTGAAGACAAATGTAATCTCTAAGCATTATAGGTAAATAGGTTCATGTGGCATTTATAGGGAAGTTCCAAACTTCAAATATGCATCAATAACAATCACCAACTGAATCTTGAACTTTGAATTGAATTCCTGTTTGTCCCTTAAACATTTGATTTGATCTGTGTGAACCTTTTTCTGTTCTTCCTTAATCATTATCGGTCCATTGTAAATTTGCAACTTTCATTTCAAATAATATGTTAAATATCAAGATATAGTCCACAGTTTTAGTTATTTACTACAAGTGTATATGTGGATAATAAAAGAACAGAAACTTTGAATTTTTTAATGGAACGTATTATTTAAAGTGCAATTCAACTATTAGTTTTAGCATCAATATGATTTAACTCTCAAGTTTAGGATGCAGTTTGAGTGATTGACTCTATCCTTTTCGTAATCAACCCTATCTTTTGCATGAAAACTTTAACTCAAAGATAGCTTAGAGGGTCTAAATTTATTGAATGTTTGGGTTTTCATAATTCTAATTGTTCTGGAATTAGGTGAGGACTACTGCTCGGATAGTTGAGGGTGATGCAGGTAAGGTGATTTGCAAGGAAGCAGATAGGTTGAAGCCAGCAGCAGTGGTTATGGGAACTCGTGGTAGAAGCTTAATACAAAGGTTTGTTTTCCCTTTAACTACATGCTACATCTTTCTATGTGGATGCTCGCCATTCTACAAAATGAGTAAATTATCCCCTTGTTTCTTTGCTCTTTTCTCATCGTTTATATACTTCTGCAGTGTACTTCAAGGAAGTGTGAGCGAGTACTGCTTCCATAACTGCAAATCTGCTCCAGTCATAATCGTGCCTGGCAAAGGTACTATTCCTCTAATTGATAGAAACCTTCCATTTCTTTTCTTTTACTATATCTAGTGGAAGCTTGCAATGAGTCACTTAGTTTGTATAACTTGGCAGAAGCTGGAGACGAATCACTGATATAGAGGCATGAGTTAACTTGGCAGAAGCTGGAGACGGATCACTGATATAGAGGCATGAGTTAACGTGGGAAACTAATCGTCATGAGATTGTTTGTTTGTGTAATGATAGCTTAGTTGTTTGTTTGCTTGTATGGCAGTTACTGAGTAACTTAGAAAATTGTCTTATCTGGTTTTACTGTACAATTTATTGTGTGTTATTAACTGTTTCAATTATGATTAGCTTGATTAGCTGAAATCCTAATTTATGTGAATGAACTCAACGTATGTTGTGGCAATATTTTCTTTTTATGATTACTGGATTACAGTCATCCAAAAAGAAAGCAGAACTAAAATGTACAAGCAAAGAGGAAGATTACAACAGCAGATCCTTTTATAATCCACATTGCTAACGTGAAATTTTCCACCGGTTGCCAATTGTTCAATGCAACTGAGTTGCATTCATCACAAATCAATGGCTGCAGCCTGCAAGCCATCTGCTTTGCTTCAAGATATCCTATCCAAAGTTCCCAGGTTATCCGTCTAGCTGCTCTCTGGAAACCAGAACTCAGTTCCATCTTCCATGGATGAGTTCTCAGTCGTCTTTCTGCAAAGGAAATCTTAGTTATGGTTGTTTGTAATTTGTATCATACTGAAACCTTTGTGCGTCTAAAGGGTCTAATAGATATACCTAAACGTCACCTTAGATTCATTGTACCAGGCTTTGTATTATAGTTGGAATGCACGTGAATACACGTGAAAAGCCCTTTCATTATTTTCGTAGGCCTCCAGGCTCCACTCTACAATCGAAAGAGTCCTTGATCGAATGACTTTCCTGGGCCTCTACCAACCCATTGGTTCCCAGCTGAAAACGGGCCTACAACCTGGGTCATTCAGGTAATGTGTCGAAGAATGCAGTCCTCTTAGCAGCTTTAAGCAGCTTCACTCTAATTACTGAAGCATCACTTTCAAAAAAGCTTCAATTATACATGAAACTTGTCTGGACTGAGGCTCTGATCATTTCGTATAGGCCCCAGACCTCCAGCAGCAAATTGTGAACACAATTTGTGGTTTAATGTCTAGGTCCTACCATTAATATTCCATTAAAATATCAGCTTTGAAGATGAACATTTTCACATGAAATAGTCTAGTTCGGTAGTTTCTGTTTATACCAATTAGACGTTTTTTGCAAGTATGGAATTCTGGTTGTTTCTCGGGATTCTTATTCAAGGTAAAGACGCAAGCACTGGACTCTTACTTGCTCCAAACAAATTTCTAATGTATGTTGTACTGAAGAATCCATAAACCCAAGAGAATCTTTGTGGGATTTCTGTCATTTATTCCTTGGAATTGCGGTTTCTGAAAGTTTAGAAAGGAGGGAGAAAACTTACACTGAAAAGGAATGGACCCAAGAAAGGGAAAAGGCAATATCATCTTTCACAATCAACACAAAACAATGAGAATCAAAGGGATCTTGCCTGTGAATGAGGCCAAGTCCACCCCTTTCACCATGACTTATGGCTTGAAAATGAAGGAAAGCTGAGGCTCTTGTGACTCCAAGAACAAGTAGATGCAATGAAGGTGCAGGCGACCTCCAGTGGTCCCTGCCTGAGCCGCAACCTACACTGAAAAGCTCTCTTCTTATTCATAAAACGCTAGTAGTTTTTCCAGTGTTAAAACTGACCGTCGATGGAAACTTCCCTACTCCAGTTTTTGCTTGTAGGAATCCAGGTACATTCTCACAAGAAAATTGAAACTGATCTTTGGGTTTTTCCTGAACAAAGAAATGGATAGGAGGGTTACAACTAGATTTGCCAACTCAACCCTAGTTGATCTTCAGAATCTCCTGATTTCCTGCACTGCTAATGCTAGAGAACAAAACAAAAAACAAGTAGCGCCCAATGGAATAGAATTAAGTTACATTTGTTAATCTTATACACAACATGACAACGTGAAACAAAGAGATACGAACGTAATAAAAATTAAAATTTAATCAAAATTATACAAAATAAATATTGTATTTTGACGTATCGAAATGAATTTTAATACGAAAATTCCGTATTTTACCAGGTTACATTTAGATAATGAGTACTAATCAGAAAATTTGCCAAAAGACAAATACTAAGGACTAGGGAACTAGCCAAGTTGAAAAAATAGATAGACAGAACATGCATTTGGAAAAAATAAGAAACAGAATGCACCAGAGTTTAGATTTTTCACCAAGTTGACAAGTTCCCTTTTCCTTTGATCACTCACTCAAGCAGTCAATGTACCTTACAGTTGTATGACATTCTTCTCTACATTTATCCATGTTGATATCAGGTGCATCAACCTTTAGTTTCTATCTGTTTTGTAGTTATGCACGGTTTTAGTAAAGCCGTTGTAGCCTTGTTAATGACAGAAGTTATGAATAAAGCTAAACGTCATGATTAATGAGCTAGAGCATCAGGTAACTGACTAGAGAAACCACTGTTTTCTTTTCCAGTTCGTATTTTCCTGATGGCTCTCAATCTATTGAAGTAAAAATTGTGGAATCTGGGAACATTTGGACTGTTTTGAAGTTAACAAATTCGGTTACGCCTCACAGGATGAATCAGAAGAGAGTAATCTATAAGGAAATGATTCAAGACAGATTCAAGTTTCCCCAGAAAAGAAAGTAACGTTCGATGATTTGGAGTCATGGAAACCAGTCTCAAGGAGTTGAATAACAAAGTCACGGTTGCCCTTTCTCTGACCTCCCTGTGCCTGTGTGCATACAATTTTCACTCCTCATTCCTCATTATATGCAGTTATGCTCTAATTATCAGTGTCTCAATCAACATATCATTCTGTCTCAAAAGGGAGCCAAGATGGTCCAGCAGTAAGTTTCATGTCCTCTGTCCTTGCTGGGCTGCTTCAAGTTGTCACTTTGGTTCAACCAACAGTGAAACAACTTGTGCCACTAGATTAATCTATGCATTCCCTCAACATTACAAAATTTTGTGGTGCTTCTTGCATGCTCTAGTCTAGTTTAATGATGTTTACTGAACTAGTTTCCCTTTCTATGGTAGAAATGGGGCAGTCAAAGTGCAAATAACTGTGATATTGTTAAAGATGTCAATTGAACTAGACTGATGGCCGACCTTTCCTTGCATTTATCCATGGCAACCTCCTTTACCCCACCTGTTCTTGGGCTAAGCTGACCCCCCAAGTTTCTGGTCCCCGCCTACATCCCATCAAACTTTAGTTGTACTTCAAATGTAAATGGAATCCATTATAAACATACAATTTGAACAAGAGAAAGTTTAAAGTTTGAAGTTAATTAGTATTGATCTTATTCATACTATTTTCGAGTATACATGCAAATATTTATATATACCATATGTACTTAAAGAAGCAACAAAGAATCTGGATCAAAGGCATCTGGAAATAAACTCAATCGTTAATAAATTGTTGACTGATATTCTGATTCAGATCTCCATCTTCAGATTGCTAGCTTCAATGGAACCTGCATAAATCAAATTAGGCAGATAAGATATCAATATTTAATATCAGAAAAGATATTAAATTTCAGTAGGTGCCCTGAAATTTTCAAAGGATTAACAAGAGGTCCTACTCCAACTTTTCATGGTTGCCAGTTCAATCCTCGAAGGAATTCAACATCAAATAGAACTAAACAGTCTTATGGTTTCTCCATTATTTGTTAAAGATGATTTGATAGTTCTCAGTTCTGATTTTTAAAGTCGTTGTGGTATTGTGGAGGCACATTAGTAGGTCAAATGCTGCTTACTTTCTATCTAAATGAATAACTAAAGGAATATAGTGCTCATTGAATAAAATCTATGGTTCTGACCATTGTGGAGTGAAAATGATAGAAAACTTCCTTTAAAGTAACTTTCTTCATTTAAATCATATATGGGACACTTGCACACTGTTCTTCCTTGGCAAAATCATTTAACAACTGTGGGGTTCTCTTATTATGTCTCTATCATCAGTAGTTAAGCCCACTTTGCTTCATTTTCTGGCTTGAAAAATAATCAAAACAAGAAAGAATTAACAAAGACATGTTAGCTTTATTGACCTGTGAATGGTTGGGATGGGTAGGGCATTGATCGTCCTTGTTCAACTGCCACATTGTAAAGATTTTGCAATTCAGCAACATCCCATGTTGCAGAGGGTTGAATTTGCTGCATTGTGAGTGTTGATCTATAGTGAGAAACATGGTGAATACAGCAGAAAAGAGAGTAAAGCACAGGAGTCAAAAGGAGCTGAGAAATTTACTGTGAAGCAGGATGAGTCGAGAAATGTTGCATCAGGGATTGATACAGAGGCACCCATGGTTCTTCGAAGTGCCATATCAGGAGAGCTTGTTCCCATTCCCATTCCCATTCCCATTTCCACGACACAACAAGAAGCCATTTGTTGAACTGGATTGAACTGAAGATAAGGAGGGTTTGCCATTTCTGATGACATCCCAACTGTCGGGAAATTAGAGGTACAAGAAGGAAACACCTGTTGAGAACAAACAATTCCAGCATTAGTAACAGAGTAATTGAAGAATTAAAAAAGGAAAATATTCTATATTCTGCCTTGCCTCTTTGGCAAAAAGATTGTCAATGTTGAAGTCAAGCCTTGGATTTACAGCCGCTAGTTTCATGGATAGGAACTGCAGATTATGAACATAAAGCATACAATTAAGATAGTGGTTGAACATAATCCAAAAAAACAATACAGTGCATAAGGCTCTAAAGTATATATATATATATATATATATATATATATATGCAATTTTCTTACTACATTAAGGACAAAGTTGTTTTTACCGTTGCACCAAAGCTACCTTGAAAAGAAAAAGGATTTCATGGGTTTTTTTAATTTTACCTCCACCTGCCGCTGAAGAGATTGAACGTAATTGATTATTTCATCAAGCATTCCTGCTTTGCCTGTGATTTTGTTACATCCCGGAACTAAATCTTGCAGATACTTCATTCTTTCACTGATTTTTTCCCTTCTAACCTATATAGTGAAAACATAAACAAGTTAAAACATTATTCTCTAATCAAAGAGACCTGATAAATCCGAACACCCTTTGATCACAACCTCAAAAAACCCCAAAAGAATGAAAAACATACAAATTCCTACTCACTCTCTCAGCTAAGCTGTGGCTATCGGTGGCTTGGCCACGACGTGCCCGGACGTGAATATAATCAGGCTTTTGAACCTCGGAAACCTTTGAATTCTCCTTGGAAGTATCAGTAGAAGTTTCCTTCTTATTGTTATTGTTTCTGCTGCTTTTGTTGGTGTTTGGCCCTGTAATTTTTGACTCTCCCTCTTCTGCACTGGCTTTCATCTTCTTGGAGTCACCTTCTGCAACAACCTAGACATAACAAAAAGAGAAACTCCATTGTAATGATCTTACAGAAACCTACCCAACATCGATCCTTAGGAATCATGCTTTGTTTTTTTGCCAAATTTTGGTTATTAGGCAGAAGAGACACGAACTCGAAACAGAGACTTTGTACATTAAACAGAATTGAGGACAGAAAACCCTTTTGTTTAAACAATAAAAAAATAGTACTATAAAAAATTATAAAGCAAGACACAACACTCACCTTGGAGTTTTGCAGCTTATCAACTTTCCTTTTCCTGAAGCTTTCTCTTACAACGGCTGAATCCATCTTATCAGATACAAGTGGCTCCTTGCCCTTGACCTCCACCGCCGCCTCGGCGGCTACAGCCGCTGCCGCCGCAGTTGGAGGACAGCTAGAAGTCCTAGAAAGGGCATAATTCATATCAAAACTCGGTCCATTACCGTATCCACATGGCCCAAACCCCATGCCAGACATGTCAACCTTCCCCAACTCAGGCCACGCAGTCTCCAGACCAGGGTCAGGCTTCACTTGCCGAGTCATCACCATGTCACATAACACCGAGTCACCGCTCATCAAACCACCCTGAAAGCCTTGTACATGGCTGGTTGGGCTCGAAAACACCCCACTTAACTCACTGAAATAACTTTGCTGTTCTTCTTCTTGCTGAATATGTTCCTGTTGCCATTTCAAGCGAGCCCTTTGTCGCTCGAGCACTGTCATGTCCGAACATTGTAACGTCTCTGGTAACGCACTATTCATGTCGAACCCTCAAAATTAAAACTACAGAAAGACCCCAAAACAAACAACAAAGCAAAGCAGAAAAGTGAAAGTAAAAAGGAAAAAATTTCTAGTAACAGGGACGACGACAATAGCCAACAGGTAAACAACAGTGCTGAAGATGAAGAAGATTAGGCAGGTTTGCTATATGAGTTCATGCCAAACACGAGTTCATTGTGAGCTATGGTACCATACACCATATATCACTAGGCATATATGAAAGAGAGAAAAGAGTTTTGGAGGGCGAAGAGGTGAGGGAGAGTGGGGTATATATAAAGGGCAAATAAAGGTGACCGGAACATGACAGCGTTTGAAACCAAAGAATTATTAAGAGAGAGATTTTCCTTTCCCTTTTCTTCTTCTCTTTCGGTATAATGACTGATATTTGTACTGGTCATGACTATTGACTACGCAAACCTCAAGCTTTCCGGTGAAGACACAATTGGATTGAATCATATATTTAATGATAAATTATTTATCTCCATAATTCTTTTCATGATAGATTGTAATACTAATTTGTGCAAGTAAGTGAAATTTATTAATATAAATCTTAAAGATATTCGCATTTAATGGTAAATTGTATTATTTTTTAAAATTTTTTCTATGTCTAATCTCTAACCATCTTAAAAGATATATCTTTCGATATCAATTTAATGCATTCATAATCTTACTTTCCAAGTATTTTTAGCAAACATTGAAATTTCGATTGACATAGGATAAAGTGTTGAGTTCTTTTTCTTTTATTAAAAATCATATCTTATAAGAAATTATAATATATTTCATTAATTTTAAGTAATTAAGAAATAGATATAATATAACAAAAAGTAGCTTGTGAGTAGTGCTTTGATAACTAATATAAGGGACGTGAGTATGGATTTAAATGATATAACAGTTTAAAGATGTGAGATTTAAGTCTTAGCATATACATTTTCTCTTTTTTAAGATCAATGACTTTGATGATGATGATGATGATGGAGGGAGATAAGGAAGATCAAATCATATTTTGTCAAAAAAAATCATAAGATTTCTAAATAATTAATTTGTTGCATAAAAACTTCTTATATAATGTAATGTATGACACATATAGGACTTATATATAAAATTATAAGTGTTAGGAAACTGTCAATTTCAGCTTCAATGCAACAAAGATGTTATTTTAAATAGGTGTGTTTCATAAATGATGAAAATTGAAATGTATAAAATAATATCTAAAAAATCACATTTGACATACCCACATTTATAAAGAAAAAAAAATCAAATATTAAAAAAGGTTAAAGTTATTGTCCATATATCATGGATAATTCTATTATAATTCAAGTTCTTCTTTAGATATAACAACAAATTAATGCGTCTGGAATTTATGGAAGTGCATGTGGAATTTAGGAGGGTGTGTGTTCAGCTAAAACAAAATAAATAAATAAATAAATAAAAATTCATCAAAATCTTGGTTGGAGTTAGGGAAGAGAGAGTTGAAAAAATTGGGCGAATGTATCCATAACTAGGGGCCATGGCTGTGGACCCCACTGACATGACCGCCACGTGGGCTTGTCCGCTGCTCTCTAAAAACGGCTCTTTTACTCGCATCCGTTTTAACTCAAAATCTGATCTACTTCTTCGTTAGTAACATTCAAATAAATACTCAAAATTATTTCAAAATGTCATATTAAATTTAAATTTTTAAATTTTATTTTTTTGTAATTAAAACTTCGACAGTATTGTCATATCCCGAACCAATACAACTATACAAGGTACGCAAAAGTTTAACCATATAAAATATTTATTTCTTAAAATCTTTTTATTTAAATGATTTAATTTATAAAAAAATTAGATTTTTAGATTTGTTTGCATGAAATGATAGAATATTATTATAATTAAAATTAAATAAAATTCCATAGCTTAAATTTATATCAAAAATTTATTTTAATTTTTTGGTAAAGTTCAAATACTTATTTAGATGTTAACCGTTTTTATTGCCATTTTAGCTATTTCATCTTATCCACTTGAAATATACCAATATTTGGGTCTATATTATGAATCTCTATTCGAACATTATCAGCTCCTTTTAGAAAGTTGTGCTAAATTATTCAAATTTAAGAATTAAAATTTATAATTAATAATTAAATGATATGTTTATAAATTATCAAACCCTTAATTTTACCGATCATAATTCGATTCTTGGTTGTTTTAAATATAAACAATTATTAAAATAATATTATGCATAAAAAAATATAAAAACTTAAAAACAAAATGTTAATTTTAATGTTTAAACTCTTTGGATTAATACATAACCAAACTAATTACTTTTTCTTAAAAAAAATGATATGCTATAGTTATCATGATTGAACTTTGTTTCTTTTCTTGAACATTATTATGATCAAAGATTCTTAGTTTGCTTTAGCTAACATTAATTGTTATAATTAATATGGATTACAAAATCTAGTAAAAAGTTTTAGGGATTTAAGTTGGTCAACTTTATAATCAAATGGAGACCACATGAGGTGTTGTGTTTTGTAATGGATGTGCTTCCAAAACCAAATTGGTTGATAGTACTTTTGATGTCAGAAATCCCTCCTTGAGAAGAAAGTGTTTTTGACTTTGTATTCACACTTGAAATTCTTTATGATAATGAGTTCATGTTTGATAGATTTGTAAAACCTACTTGTCCAACATTTCTAAAAAATAACAATGAATTTGATTAATCACCAATAAGAAGTTATAGTGACAATTGTTAAAGTTAATTAAAACTTTTTTAATTTTTTATTTAATTTATTATTTTCATCAAACTTAATGTATTAATTACAATTTTTTTATCAATATTATTTTAAAATATTTACAGTATCTTATTTGCGACTTTATAATAAAAATAAATTCAACTTAATTATTGATCTTAAATATTAATTTAAATAATTATATATTCACTTTTAAAGTGACAGATTTTTAAAAATTTAAAATTTAAAATTTAAAATTCAAATCTTAATATTAATATTTATACTTTCCTAAAATCAAAGATATCCATTATGAAAAAATGAAATTTAACTATTGATATAACTTCAAGACTGATAAATTTTATAAGAAATTTCACTTAAACTTACAAAATTTTGAGAAAAATAACCATCATGGATCACTACCATGATATTCAAAAATCGTTAATTTATTATTTCATACTTGTTTCCAAATTATTATTATTATAATTTTGGTGAATACTAATATTATTTACTCCATGATTCAAATTATATCATAAATATATAAAAAGAATTAAATATTTGATGCATAGGAGCTCACAAAAAAAATCATCAATTCATCATCAACGAAGTGTTGTCTATTGTCTCTGGGCTCGGGGCCCGCAAAGGGAGGCGGAAAGCTCGCCCTATGTTACGTCTCCACCCACATGGGCTTCTACACGTGGCAGCTACCTGTGCTCTTGATCTGACATGTTAGACTGCTGACGTGGTCAAACGGGGTTCTGCTCTTGCGATTGGGTACTTTGGACTCCCTGGGGACTGGGATGTTAGAGATTACGGTGAACAGCTTTCACAAACTTCCTCTTCCACTCTCAAGCGCTGAGCGTGTAGACGACCGGTTATAGACACTGGCCTAGTGTCAGAAAGGAGCACACAGAGCGCGTGGAAGTTAATCATAAATTTCCTGAGATTCGATTGCGGTACCATTCTAAAGGTGGCATGCACCTTCGGAATAATTTTTTTTTCTTTGTCTTTAATAGAATGCTTAATAACGCATGTAACTAATTAGTAATTTCCTGTCGAAAAATACTCTCTGATGGATTATGTTCTGCGATTAGCAACAAGCCAATTAATTCTAATTTTGACAGCAAAATTTGTATTTTTCACAATGGTTGTCCAATAAATATGACAAAATTTCATTTAGTGCTCGATTTGTAAGTTGATTTTAACAGCATAAGCAGTACATAACTAGTTCATGTCTTGTCGATAAAAAGGAGAAAAGTCTTAATCGTTAACTTGTCTATTATTTCAAAATATTAAGATTCTTTAGTTTAGTTTTTAATTATGCTAAGAAAATGATTGAGCGTTAAGAAAAGGTAGAATCTAAAAGACATCAAAACCTTAAGTTTTGGAAAAGTGACATTAATATTTAATTATTGTTGTGTTAAGATATTATCAAAATCATGGTGTGATATGACTTAGTCATGCGGGTTGGTTTATCCACTAATTGTCACATCCTTAATGTCTTTTAAAAGAAGTTGCCTTTGAATTTCAAGCTTCTTTTTTCTTCTTTTGGTAAAAGTTTTCAATTTAACTTCTACAATTAATCTCATCGTTATCTATTGCTTTATCAATAAGGTCATACTCATATCCCACATGATTGAACACATATACTTGGCATTTATGCAGCAATTTGAAGCTTTGAAATTGTTTGAAGCAACGCAAGAAGTAGCAGATATATTGGAACCGGTACCAATTAAATTATCCTTCATTAGAAGAGATTAGGTTTAAGATAAAAAATTTAAAATTAGTATTTTTTTTTTTAATACTGCTCTATGAATCAAAAAGATATATTGGAACCGGTGGGAACAAGTCCAGAGAGGATGAAGGCTACTTCCCTGTCACTCAAGAAACTGGGCCCTCTCACCTATCCCCTTCTCCCTCTACTTTTTCTTAGTCTCCTTCCCTTCCAGTTGCATGCACTTACACATGACCTTATACCACAACAAAGGGCAAATGGGGCCTTCTCATTTTCTTCCATCACTTTCTCTTTGGTCTTCATCAACACAAAACTACTCTTTTTATATATTGCCCTTTCTAATTAGCTTTTTATCCCTAATATGCTTTCCTTTTTCTAGCTGCCTCAAAACTCCATTAATTAATTACACATTCCTTTTGCTTAGAAAAGATTTCGATCAGATTTCGCTCCGATTGCTCAAATTTGAGCTTCGCTTTCAAAATAATACTTCTTATTAATTTCTGATCAGGGTGACCTTTACATAAACATTGCACAATTGGAGAGGATGAGGCTAAGTGGTTGAAAATAATTTCTCCACAAGACTGAATAAGACATTGTAAGAAACTCAGAACATTGTTGCTATGTGTAACGTCATTGTGCCAATGTGGTCCAATCAGATTCAATGGTGAACAAAATTTTGAGCTTCTGGCTAAGCCATAGTCCATCTTTACTCATCGAAATATAAAAAATTTAATGCTTTGCTCTAACATATATGTGCCCAGAGCCCCGAAATCGAGGTGTCCCTACCCAAACACGGCCTTTTCATGGTCTGAAATGTCTAATTTAATTTCCAAAGCAAAGTTAATTTATTTCCAAGTACAAAGCCATACTACACAACTGGTAGTAGTAGTTGATTAATGATTTCTTCCCATCTTATCTTTCATGGATAAACGAGAAAGAGAAAGGGCATTAATAATAGAGGGGAGAGAGATGGGCTAGAAGGAGGAGGCAATGAAATATTGCAGCAGATCCGATGTAAAGGGTATCCTAGTTTCTTGCTGGCCCTCTCCATTATAGTTTATAAAGGGTTGTGAGAGAGATTATGGCTTAGTTTTGGTGGAGTTTAGATTGCTTTCGGCTTTGAAAATATCTATTGCAGTATGATTAGTATTTTATTGTGATATTTTTTAATTTAATTGTAATAATTATAATAAATTTTATGATAAAATAATTATTAAAAATATTATATTTAAATTAAAAAATAAAATATAAAATTATAAATACGATTTAATAAAAAATCTTATCATATTGTATTACAGCATCCAATGCAAACAGGACTTATATATCATCAATGGAGTTGAGGCTGAGATTCTTCGGATACTGTTCTGTCTCTTGTTCCATGTCATCTGCGGCTATTATTTCTAATCATGCAAGGACGAACCAATCTCCATGGGCTACCTTTCTCTCCTTTAATGCAACAATGTGCCCTAGTTTTATGTGCGTTCATCTCATTTTTTTTTCTCTATCTCGACATTCGCTCGATAGAATCTTAAATTTGGAAAAGAGATCATGCAACCCCATTTACTTGGAGGCGGATGGCTTTTAACATTTTTCAATTTAATTAACCAAGTTTATAAATATAGAAGCATATTTTCATCTTGAAAAACCCTAAACCTAATTTATAATGTGAAAATTTATTTATGATTAAGCAAGAAACTTTTAATAATCTTTTATATATATATATATATATATATAAAGCAAAGTTTTTGGAAAAAAGAATAATATCCTATGTGAATAATTTAAACTTTTGTGTATTATGTTAATCTTATTTATATAAAGTAATTTAAAAAAAAAATCAATTATCGTTTTTTAATTCTTTATTCATTGTCATATAGATTAAAATTTAAAATATTAGTTGTCTTTTTTCAACTTTTAAAATTAAATAATTAATTATCTTTTTTTTAATTTTTTAATGTATTATCTTAAATTAAAGTTACCTGTAAATAACCAATGTTTGGTCTAGAGATTGTTACCCTCTTTAAGAGAGATTATATTCAAGATTCTAATTTCATTTCCCCCTTACACCTCCTTATGAATAAAAAAATGACCCATATATATTATCTTACTATATATTTTCAAATTAAAAAGAATCAATTATATTTTTCAATTTAGATGGGTAAAAAAATTTTCTTATTTTTGGTATATTGAATATACATGTTCAAATAAAAAGTATTAAAGAGAAAAACTTTGGGGTGTTCATAAATTTAAAAATTATATTATAAATGTTCAAATAAAAAATATATGGCTCAATACCCTAATATACGTTCAACGTTTATTAAAAACTGGAATTAAGTTCTCGACGTTTAATTGTATGAAAATAAATCTGTTACATTTTACTTTAAGTAATTAAAATCTAAACGTTTCAGAATAACAGAATTAAGTATATTTTCGTTAAATCTCTCTGACCGCTGTTATCTTTTCACAGTTGGCAACTGATAGGGATGCTGACATGACTTAATTTGCATGTGGACATGAAATTTTTTGCTATGTGTAATATTTGCTGACGTGAATATATATAATTATTTTCAAAATTAATTTTTTTTTCAAAAATACATTTTTTTAGGGTTTTTCTGGTATTTTGAGAGTAAAAAGGTAATTTTGAAAAGAATATATATATCCGGTCAGCAAATAATACATGTGGTAAAAAAATTCCATGTCTGACCACATGGCAAGCTATATAAGTAACCTTGTCAGCTGCTACTTGTGTAAAGATAACAACAGTTAGAGAGATTTAATGAAAATATAATTAATTCTGTTATTCTGAAACGTTTATGTTTTAATTGCTTAATATAAAATGTAATAGACTCATTTTCATGCAATTAAATATCAAAGGTTTAATTCTATTTTTTGGTAAACATTGAGAATATATTTGAGTATTGAGCCAATATATTTAAATATGAATTTACTAATTTATTAATGTATTTTTGTGCATTGCACATGTTTAAAACTAATTTATGTGATAAACAAATAACCAAATAATCCGAAAATTAAGGGGACACTAGACATTCCAATAATGTAAAGCTTAAACTTTTTATATTATTAATTTTCAATGTCTCACATTCAAATTTTGAAATGAATGAAATGAAATTTATAAGATGAAATAAAACCATCTTTTATTATATTACCCACATGTACAAAGAATGTTTGTATCAAATTTCTACTCAAATATTTTAAGCCTTTTTTTTTATCTCTCTGGTGGTTGCATTTGGCAACTCTCATTGCCTAATTTGTTGTAGAGTGTTGTACACATTCAAGCTATAATGGTATCAAATATTAAAAAAAAAAAAAATTCTTTTAAGAGCTGTGAGACATCATAGGACTTCACAATCTGCATATCTGAGCTAGGCTGCTTGAAAAGTCTATGATAAATAGTTGCAATAGAAAAAAAGCTGCAGTTCCAAGACCAACAAGTTATATTTATGTTAACATCATATGCAACACTACTTTTGTAAGGAAAAAGAAACTCGAAACTTTGCTCGAAACCTACACTTCTAATTAGATGATGACATGGGGAGGGTTTTCATTCCTACTAAACGAAGGAATGCCTTAAAAAGAAAATTCTATTTACATACACAAAAGCTTGAAATTTCTTTCCACAATTCCCATGCACCTAAACCTGGTTTCATATATAATAAATGCCAAGTGTCATCATGAAAATTGTTAGAAAATGCTACGTGTCAATGGCACAAATAGGTTTACATTGAAATTTATTGAATTTTTAATATACTGTTAAAATACGTGACAAACGAAGAAGATAAAAAATTGCATAAAATAATTATTTTACGTTAGTATATATATTTTATTTAAATCACAATACATAATTATATTTTTGAAAAAAATATATTTTATTATCAAAATTATTAATGAATCTCTTAAAATAAATATTTACTATTTAATTATATTACATGAGATATGTGATAAATGTGATTATGTGATATAATTTGAATGAAAAAAAATATATTAATGTGAAGTAATTGTTTTTTATAATTCTTTTTCAATGAACAATCCACTAAATCTATTACTGAATTATGCTATAAGTTTTTACACATTTTGAGTTCTTTAATTAATACATAAAATGAACGTCTCCAAAGTATTGAGATGGAAGGAGCATTACATACATACGTATATGAATATTTCGAAGTTTTCATGTCCTTGACATTCATGGGGTGTAAAACTGAGTTATAATCATGAAGTTTGCCAGATCCCAATAATCTCAACCATTCATATTGGGTAAACAGGGAAAATAAACAGTAAAAAAAAGCAAAGATTATCTCTTCCGAAAGATTTTCCAATCAAGAGAAAAGAATAAAGGGTTTGGAGTTTGGACATTAGTGTATGTTCATTTATGTATGCCTGAATTGGATTCGCTAGTTCCAACCACCTGACGTTTGATGCCAATGTCAACAGTAACCAGACTGTGATCCACCCACTTGCAATCTTGCATGCATGCTTAAACCTATTTTCATTAAAAAAAAAAAAAAAAAACTCCTATAGTGGAAAGTATAAGCACACCTCCACCCTTATAGTCATAGGGTAGACTGCATTTTTTTAGCAACACAAGAATAAAGCTTGCGAACTTCGTGAGTTAAACGGTTATGATATTAAAGAATCCTTGCAAGGATTTGATTCCTAATATCATCCAATTTCTCCGGAAAAAGCTAGTCAATGTCGTAGAGAATAGGCTGAAGCAATAGACTGTCTTTCCAGTTCTCTGCAGGCCACCAATATTTTTCCCACCTTTTCTCATACGCCACAGGCTATGTCTCAAATTAATAACTGTGCAGATATGCCCTAAGAGTCGAGGTTGTATCTCCAATTAATGTTTCTTCTATTTATGCCTTTATGACTCTTATCCTTTCCTTTTGGGTCAGGCAAGTGGGTCTCACCACAATTGTGCCTTGAACTAGTCTAGGCTAGGGTTGCAGGGCTCCAGGCTCTAGCAGCAGAGGGGCTAGTAAATTTTGGCACGTACATGTTATCTATTTGGGCCAAAACGATAATGCCGGTATCTTTCTCACTGCAGACAGACTTTCAAGTAATAAAGGCTAGTGAAAGCAACATCTGGATTTTTATTTGTTGATAAAAAATTTCCATGTTTTCATTGGATTATTATTAACAGTGGTTGGCTTCGCTTTACTTTGAAAGATCAAACTGTTATTTGTTCCTTAAGAGGAGTATTGGTTTTGATTGTATAACATGAGACACCCAACTCAAATTTGATTTGAAAATGGCAAATGGGTTCTTTGGGGTAAAAAGAAAACATTGTAAACAATAAAATAAGACATGTCAAGACGACAGAAAGAAAAATTGACGCAGATTTTGAAGAATGAATACGATGATAGGTGATGATAGAAAATAAAATAGAAAATATTGAAAGCTGAATAAGACTTAGAAAGGAGAAGAGAGTAGGAAGAACTTTAGAGTCTCACTGTTAGATAATTTGCTAAAAAATCCTTTCAAGGATAATAAAAACTCTTGTATACCGATATGGAGAATATGATCTACATATCTTTGGTATTAATAATATAATAATAAAAATTGATAACTATCAAAAAAATTAATTTATCATCTAATCGAAATTTCACTTTTTTTAAGATAGCGTGTAACTTACTAATCTATTTTAAAAGAATTCGAAAAAAAAATCAAATTTTAGAGAAATATTAAAAAAAAATTCATAACTACCTACATATATGATCACGAAGTAAAATTCTCTATGACATCTAATGATAAAGTTAATATGGGAATATCACTTTATTGATTCCAAGGTTATTTCTACTTATTTATTTCAATGAATGTGTTATTTTATAAAGTAATTATTCTTATAAGAATTATTTTATAAATGAGTTATCCTATAAAAGAATTGTTTTAGGAACAACTGTTGTGTAAAGGATTTGTTCTAAAAAAAAATTGTTATGTGAATAATAACTTTTTTTATCTGTTTTGAATTACTATCACAAAATAACTCTTAATAAAATATTTATCACTAAAATCAAATATCTAAAAAAAATTACGACCAAATGAACAGAAGAGCAATAGCAGTGTAATGATAAGAACTAAGCAGTGGCTTCGAGAAAGACAAGAGTTGAAAGCGTCTGGGGTCGGGGTCATAAACTCACATATTCAATGGATTCATGCATATGGCATTTGGACAGAAGCTGTTTCAGCATCAGTCAAAGACCCAAATGTACCAGTCAAAGGCAGAATACGCCAGCTACAGCAGCAAAGACAACCTCCGATGTCTACAAAAGCCAACATCCCACAATCAGTGCTACCACATACAGTTTTTTTTCAACTTGAAGTTTGGTCAATTTGCAGCTTGGACTCGTTGCGATTTCGATGAATATAGTCTGTTTCCAGTAAATCCTTTACTCGGCTGCAAAACTTACCTTGAAAGGCAAGGAAAAAAAGTAGGTGTACTGCTTCTCCAAAGATTAAAAGAAAAGGGACAGATACTTAACCCCTAGTAATGGGAGGAGGATCAATGCATTTGAACAGAATATTAAAGCATGAGATAGTGATTGGGAGCTAAAGAAATTGGAAAAAGGAAATTCATTTTACCAATTCAATAGCTGCACGTGTTCTACGCTTTATTCATAACTTTTTTTTCCTCCTCAGCTAGAAAGGAAAAAAGAAAAAGAAAAGGAAAAATTGGTAACCTTCGAGCATAAGACAAGTTTTTTTTTTTGATTAAGCTGTAATTTCATTTATTCAATTTAGTAGAATCTATTAGGAAACAACACTTCAATAACTTTTACTGACATGTTTATTCCAAAATTGCAGAGTTAAAGTTTTAAGCATCACATAGTTTTTTTATTAATTGAGTATGATAGTAATTTGGCATAACTTATGTAATCTAATTCTGATATTTTCTTTACTTCAATCAATCACTAATTGTGTTTTGATCTTTTTTATATGCATAAACAATTGATGATTAAGTGCCTTTCATATTTGGTATATACAAAGATTTCATACAATATTGCATAATATAATGAAAATCATATTTTTCCTTTTTTTCTATTCATTGCTCAACTCAATTTTATAAATCAATTTTCTACTATTTTATTAATCCTTCATAATTTAAGGATCCTTAAGCATTGTTTTTGCAAAATCAAAGTAAAAAAACACTCGATCCTTGGATTTTTCTTCTTGTTGACAAAACCAACATCTCAATCTTTATTTCTCAAACTCTCAACTTTTTTTTTAATTATTGAAATAAGTTGGTGTTTTGAATTGAAATCATATAAGTTTGTGCCTTTCAATCTTCCTTTATTAGGTCTCATTTCATTTCATACAGGTACATAAATTTGTAGATAAAGTTCTAATTATCCAAAAAGAATACGTTCACCTACTAGCTAAGAAGTTCAAGGTTACTTCAGCCAGCTAGCTTGGGGGAATTGATCTTCCCAGCTAACGCCTCATCTTTAACCTTATAAAGGAAATGGGATTTGACTAATTTTAACACGTTTTGCGTAGTGTTGCTAACTACTTTATATTTCTGTCAGTATGTAAATATACTTTTTATGGATAACCCTTCCAAGAACAAAGACAATGAGGGTCTCTCCTCTTGAATATTTATAAATAATTGACAAAAGATGTTTATAGTAAGGATATTGAGGCACAGCTAGGAATATTTTAGCGCGAGAAAGATAAAGTGATCGTGGGAGATGAGATTAACGACGATGTATCAGATAATTATCTGAAAACATATATAATATTACATTTGTCTGTGTTTCTCTCGAAAACCCTCACCATACTTTCATCTAATATGCCTAGGCATGAGTTTTCTTAAATATCCAACAGCTTATCTCTAACTAAAATGGCCAAAGTGATGCTTCATATAATTGAATGGTTTTAAAATTCAAGTACTTAGAAATGTAAAGCTAGTTTCATTAATGGTTTTGAAATGGCTATGTTTTAGCAGTACATTTATATTGATGTGCCGTGTAAACTTTATAGCATCATCATCATCATCATCATCATGAGGTCGGTTGCTAGTGAAACCTGGAGAAGTGAAGCCTGGGGCCATTAAATTCAAGACCAGGTGTACGATTTCTACTATAGGCGTCTTTGCAGAAAAATATTTAATGTGAACAACAGTGCCAAATGTTTTGGTTAGAATTAAATTGTTCCCTGCAATCACTCCTATGACTTTCAGGTCCTCACATTTATGGCCTGTTGAACATTTTCTCAAGATTGACCAGCCATCAGCAAACTCACAGCTTGAAATATGATCAAAGATAATAGCCTGCCAATTACTGATCAACCCAGAAATTACCTTAAACCATTAGAATAATTTAGTTTCTGAGTGCATTATTTAGTCCTGCATGCTTTAGTCGTAACAAAATAATGGCAGTGGTGTGCCCAGCAACAGAAGGCTGGGGGCATAAATTGGGCAATTTAATGTGGGTTCCTACTATACTGTCAAGCTGGTGGGGAAACCGGGAAGGATTCCTCCAGGATTATGATTGTGTTTGGTTAGGTGCAAACAAAGTCAAAATGATCTTGAGAGAGCCAGCTGTCATAGGTTATTATTATAATATGATGATAATAAGTTCATAATTTGATTGAAGGAAAGTTTTCTTTGTTCTTTAATCTTTATTCTTCCCCAAAAGCCATAGCACTGGTGTTGCAAAGTACACAAAGAACTAAGAGGCAATGGTCAATGGTCGCATGATGATTTCAAGAACCTGAGAGAAATGACTTGCAGGAGACTGAAAGTGGATTCTCTGAGAGGGGTCCTTTTGAAGACTACTTGAGCCGATCTTTTCTGCAAAACATGATGCCATGATTTATATAATTATGGTGAAGTTTTTAGATTCGATATTAATGATAAATATTATATTTTTATTTTTTAATATTTATAATTATTAATAAAAAAAATTATTTCTACATGCAGGCAAGTCAAAGCCAATGCAAATATTGGAAAATAAAGCCCTCTCGAACGTAATTAAAAGTTCTAACAGATTTATTTGTATGGAGCTTATGAATTTATGAGAATTTATCTTTTAATAATTTTCAACGAATTTGAAATCAAAGTAACAAAGAGAGAAGCAAATTTTTGTCACAAAAGCATAATTTTCAACTTGTAAAATAAGGAAATTGTCCGATTAAGAACGAAGCCCATTTCTAGACCCATTAGTGAAAAAGCCCATTTTAATTTGAGCGATTTAAGGCCCATTGAGAAGAGTGAGTTTGTGAGCTCAGCCTTTGATGCCCCAAAGAAAAAAAAAAAAGAAACATTGGTTAAACCCTAAACCCTCCTCTGAATCTGACGTCATTTCCGGCATTTCAACGTCAGAACTCGGAAAATTGTCTTTTCAATTTTGTGTGTTGGAATTTTTACAGTCTAACTTTAATAATTTGCGGTATTGGAATAATGGGGTTATCTTCGAAGCGTTCAAGAAATGCTAAAGATGTGGACTTGGAGACCTTCGACGGTTCGGAAGATGGGGAATTAATGGTTAACGAGGAAGAAGAAGAGGATTTTGGTGATGATGAAGAAGAATTAGAAGAAGATAACGATGATGAAGACGAAGAAGAGAACAATGGTGGTGAGATGGAAGAGCTTGAAAAAGAGTATAAGGTTCTTCACAATCAGGAACAGTAAACATTTCCCCTTCAAGTTCTTTTCTTTTCTTCTTTTACTTTATCCTTGTAATATGCTATTGGTTTTAGTGCTTCATTTGATATTCTAATTTTATGACTGCTTCTTCGTATTATATATTACATTGGATTGTTTAGTTACATTGAGAAATCTGGGTTTGGGAAAATATTGAATTATATTGAAATCATCAAGGAATTCAATGTTTATAACTACAATTACGTTGTTTTCTGTAAGTTTCCTATTTTATTTATACTTTTCGTTTTTCAACTTAAAGATATATTGAGGAATCTCAATTGTCATAAGGATGAAGATGTTTTAAAGGGTCAAGCAGTGAAGAACCAGAAGGTATTATACTATTTCTCTTAGCATTTACATAAACTTGACTTTATTGTCAACAAATTTTACTGGGTGCTGTTAATAGCATTCTCCATTTATATTTATGGCTATATTTTTGTGCGCAATTGTGAGTGCGCATGTGCTTTTTTTCTCAGACATTCTTAAAATTTTCCTTCATTTGCCAAGGCTGTTTGGGATAAAACTCGAGTTTAGATTCTTGCTTCAGAAAGCATTCTCTAGTTCAAATAGACTACCTAAGGTACCTTTTTTCCCTGTTTATTGTGTCTTTTGTGTTCTTTCCTGGATTGGAATATTTTGTTTATTTATTCTTATAAGATTTTTATCTGAGGGTTTTTCTATCAGGACTCAGTTAGGTCTTCATTTTGTGCTTCAGATGAAGGAGTTACTGCTGCATATTCAGACCTTATTACTGCATCAAAGAAGACTTTAGATTCTTTACTGGAACTGCATGAGGTATGGCTTTTCTAGAAACCTTTTGCTTGCTTACTTAATATCTTCTTTGCTTATAAAACATTTGGCAAGCAGTTGATTAGCTGTTGTGGATATATTAATGCCTTTAACTACCTTACCATGAATTCTCTTGTCCTCTGAATTTTTCTTTGTATTAATATCATATTGTCAGGCTTTGCTGGAGCACAATCCATCAATTGCTCAATCTCTAGATAGTATGACACCAATGCTTTTTGTCAAATTTTATCATTATGCTTTCTGTTACGTGATAGAAACTTGATTGATACTATTTAAATGCTATGAGCTTGTTTTTCCTTGTTAGATTCTGATATACTGCAAGCATAACCTGTGCAATGACATGTTTAATTTAACTTAATAACAACTGCCAATCTTCTATTGATTTTTAACCACACTTATCTTCTATCTCAAAAGTTCTTAGTTTCATTCAGTGTAAGTGAGTATTTAAATATCTATCAATTTATATATTGCACCAAATCTGGTATTTTAGACTGTGATTCTTACCAGGATAATTTCTATTCATCATTTTATTTTTTCTATTGATTTTTTAAACTCTAGAAGATCCTTCTGTAATATGTGACTGCAATTCTATCAAATTTGTCTTCTATTATCTTTTTTGTTGTTTTTTATTTCACTGAATGTATGACTTTAATGTTTTACTTTCACTAGATTATTACATAAAAATCAAATATCGAATATAACTAAGCATTCACATTATGGATCTTGGTAGTGCTCCCATTGACCTAACCCTGAGCCTTGTGCTTAAGGTAATGCTGGTCAATCATCTAAGAAGCTTTCCGGAGATTCTAAGAACTTGGACATGGAAGATGATGAAGAGTGGCTACAGATATCTCAGATGAATAGGAGGTACTTATAGCCTCTTTCAGATCACCGTTTCCGTTTTGCTCAACTCGACCCGATATTCTGTGTTAAAGTAGTAATGTTCATATGATAAATATTAATTGGCTCCTGATTGGACAACTTTAGATTAATATTCCAGGAGATGCTATGCTTAAAAGAGTATAAGCAATCATCAGTTACAGATTGTTGTAATGGACTTTTTTCAAAATTGCTAGATTAAAAAATGCTGCATTGAGAATGGTTTGTTGATGCTTGGAGGCTGGCATCAGTGCTTTAATGAACATTCACAAATTGCTTTTATGGTTTTAACAAGGTTGATCATGTGCTTTGTGTCTTATTTTATCCTCACTTGCTACAATTCTCTTTTTCAAATAATATCTGTTGATATGAGCATTTTAAGTTAACTGGAAATTTTAATTCATGAATCTTGTAGAATAGCTGCTTTCAGAGATAAAAGTTGTTGACAAATGGAAGAGAAAGACAGAAGTCACAACTGTTGCTGCTGCAATCAAAAGCAAATTGCAAGCTTTTAATCAGGTTTGATCCTATAGTTTTCGCTGATAATGAATCCATGCCCTATAGGATGTAAAATGAAATCACTTGACTCTTCTTTTCCAATGCCAGAATATTAGCGAACAGGTGGCTGCCTATATGAGGGATCCGCGTAGAATGATAAAGCAAATGCAACAAAGAATATCAACAGTTGGCATATTTGGGGCTGTAAGTTACTAATACTTAACTAGTTTAAGGGTGCTGAGTTTACCTAAAACATTAGATATAGCTCTGCTGCGCTTTCCGGGCTATGATTTTTCTTTTTCTGCTTCTATTGATTAGACTGCCTTTCTTGGGCAGGTTACTGAGGCTGCTAACAATGCTAATGAAGAGGTAGTGTTTTTCTCTCCATTTACTTAAGGTTTGAATAAATGAAATGGTGTTTGTATCAACTGCTAAGTTCCAACTCACCTGACATAATAAGCGTGGAAGTTTTCTTTAGGGGGCAAGGCGGTTGATAATGTTTGCACAGCTGAGGTTATTGTAGCCTGTAGGTAATGCCGTAATGGGCCTGTTTTGGAGGATAGAATTTTTGCCTATACCATGTAGCATGTCCTTAAGGAACCTTCATATGCATAGAAATGTCTTTTTCTGGTAAAACATAAAAGTCATGAAGGAAAGAGAAGTTGCTGATGGTCTAGTTGTGACGAGTGCAAGTCAGTACTTAGCCAAAGTAAAATAGATGCTGGATTGGATTTTAGTATAAGAATGATGCTTATGTTATTAATACATGTTAAGTTGCTTTTCTCCTGTAAAAGAATTTTATCTTAAATCCTCCTTTCTTTGCTTAGGAAGCTCGTCATAAAGTTGATCCTGAACTTCTGGATGATTCTGAATTTTACCAGCAATTGCTGAAGGAATTTTTTGAGACTTTTGACCCAACATCATCTGGTAATTCTTGTAAAATCTCTTGCATGATCAATTGTTGACATGTTTGTGTGTGAAGAATCTTTTTTTTTTTTAAATAAAAAAATCTTTTATTACTGTTTGCCACAGAAACAGCCTTCTATGCCTTGAAAAGACTGCAAACTAAGAAGAGAAAAATAGTTGATCAGCGTGCATCAAAGAGTCGAAAGATCAGGTAAGTTTTCAAATGTGTTTGGGTTAGCACCTTGTAATATTGAGCCCCCGTTAATATAGTGCATTTCTTAATGTTGGACATTTCCTCTTTAACAAAATTTTTTGTAGGTACCAAGTTCATGAGAAGGTTGTTAATTTCACGGCTCCTGAGCCCATGAACCTACCTCCCATGGCTCCAAAATTATTTGAGAATTTGTTTGGATTGAAAACCAAGTAAACGACTGCTGAAGTCTGGTTTTTTTACCAGACCAAACCATGTCCGCCCCTTTGAAATTTTGTAATTAACTTGGTTTGAGTTATCAAACAAGTAAAGATACGTTTTAGTCTGATGTATAATATCACAAAGTCCATGTTTGCCTAGATGAAGGGTTGTTAGCATCTTGCAGCTTTGAATACGAGTTAGGGTATATTTCTGGGGTATATCATCATAATCGTAGTATTAACGTTTAATATCTTCATTTAAACTTGAAACAAATTCAATGAAATAAGATTTGATTTTACAAATCATTATGAAACAAGAAAATACAGTGAAGCTTTAAGAAATATAAATGGCTATGCTTCGGGGAGGTGAGAATCTGCTTGTCTATTTTCTAGTTCTATAAGCATTAAGCAACCAGTTTCTCCTTTTCTTTTGTCAGATTTATTAATGCCCACAAATCCATTATCTGTTTTAAGTCACTTTCCCGTCTGTCTTTTCCATAATTCAATGCTGAGAATAGTGACTTTTTCTTCTTCCAAATGATTAAAAATCATGTCAACTTGTTCCAAAGGCAAACAAATATCTGTCGCTCGTGTTACGAAACAGAAGTTTTCATGATTCCCTTTGATTGGTACACAGGACTCGTACGTACTCATCTGCTTATCTTCAAAGCAGACAGTTAGCCGAAAGAAAGAAGCCTTTCTTCTTCTCTCCCAATATCTCCCTCAGACCCTTCCGAATCATAGATTCCTCCTTTATGATTGCATGGTGCCAATGGTGGACTTCTTGGGCTCTTGAAAAGGCACCCTTCCCCACTTTCCCTCAAACTTTCATGGCCCAGCAATGACTTGAAAAGAACTGGGTGCTGTCGAAGCCCCAGCAGGCTACGTAGACGATTATCGTTCACAACTAATTGAGTGGAAGTTAGACCCAGAAAACAAAACAACTATTCTTTACCATGGTTCCTTCCTTCCAACCTGTTCGGAAAGGACCACAAATGACCAGAAAAACGGTCACTTTATAAAGGGAATAAGCCCTTGAATTTACCCTTATTCCAGCATTGATTGTTTAGATGTTACTAACCCCCAAAATATCAATGTAACTTCGTAGGACCACCGTTTTCTACCACAAATGGATCGATCCTATCTCCACACAGTTCATGAACCAAAGGCAACTTGTTTCGAGGGGCAACAGTCTTTGAGATATGGATAACAATAAGTCAGCCCATTCAGCCAAACTGACTCTTTTTCTGTTCTGTAAGAATGATAGAATAAACAGAAGACAAAAGTCCGGTCTTGGTTTAAACTTTTCATACCATTTCTTCCATAGCCGGGAAAGGGTTCACAAACTCAAAGCTAAATCATAGAAACAAGAGGAGAGATTGCATGAAAGAATTAAAATTAGTTATTGGATGTTACTGAAAAATCATTTTCATATCACAAGCATATGCTGGTCTGGACCAGTGCATCTTTGCTCTTTGTGCTATGGTCCTCAAGACGATGACCCAACAATCATATGTATTATCTGTTTATGTTCGGAATTAATAAAAAATTCCAATGTCTTTTTCTGACTGGTCAATTACCTCCAACAAAAGATCAACGATGATTCTATCAGTTTCTTCACTGATTATCTGTTAGTGTGTAATTACTATAAAACCGGCACCATGTTTCCCTACCAAAGCACCTGGTTTTGAGTGATCCGAAATAACCAGGTTTTGATAGAAAAGAGAAAATGGACAAAGCATAGAACAAAAGACACTGAGCTATGGTGAAAAGAAGAAAGTTTACTACCCCACTAACCAATTAACTGACACAGAATCCTTCCTCTTATCCAACTACAAGATCAGCAGCACTTGTTGACCCTGTAGATATATGCAACCAATCAAGAAATACCAATCCATAATGTGACCACAAGCATCTCTGAAGTAGGCTTTCAGGTATCCAATCCAGCTAGAAGTTTCCGGAGCTCCAATTCCAATGATCTGAAACGAATCAAAACTGCATCAAACACACTGCTCTTTGCCTGTTAGCCTTCTTGGCAGTATGTTCAGAGTCCAATAGATTTTATATCAGTTCACTGCAGCCTGAGGCCAAGTGTCTGAGTCTGATATGTAAAGGCGCAATCCATTTTATCTAAATTCATCAGAAAAAATCCAAGCTAGAAATTTATCTTATTTAATGATTCAAAGTGCAAAGGTAAGTTGACGTAATGGTAAAAATTATTGTTTTGTTATCTTCAAGTTACGAGTTTAAGCAGAGAGCTTTTTTGGTTAGTAAAAAAAAAAAATTGTGTATGGTGCATTAATGTGAGGAGTTCAAAATATGGAATAAGGGATTAGATAGAACTGAAATGAGAGAATTCTGGCCGGGCTAATTTGAAGGCCGAATGCGACAGAGAAGATAATCACAACCGTGACAAGATAGGAAATGGCATTGAGATGAACTCAAGAGAAGAGAGACGCTTTTGTCCCTGCTGCGAATAGTGAATAAATTGTAAGAACATGACAAAGCCAAAAGAACAACGAATTCTTACATGTTAAAACGACCACAATAATGGTAAAAGTCTAAAAGGTAGTTTGAATGTTCAGTAGCAAAAGCGAGACCTGTTTGTCTCACAGACAAACTTGCATGCCACTCCATTGGGTGAAAATCTTCTAGTAAGAATCTAGTATCAGGTTTTGTTGTTTTCTGGTGAAAGTACTTCTACTGCTGCTACTACCACAACTTCTGCATTCCAACTTATTACAGGATTAAGATTAAAACTGCTAAAGACCCAGTTCTGAATTCACTTAAGAGTCACAATCGGAAGTTTTAGGAGTTGGCAACAAAATTTTCTTGGCTGAAACATCAGCTCGAGACCTGTCTAGCATTAAGTCAATCATTTCAGCTAATTGACATCTGGTTGAAAGAAAGGCTCAAGGCTTCTGTTTCTTTAGATAGTACACATGAGATGAGTATAATTATAGATACTAGCTACTAATTAAAATAGCTTGAACATTATCGAGAGTGCTTTTAGTCATAATTGTGCAGAAAGATATTTGGAGAAAAATACAAAGATTCTGAACCCTTCCTTTGAAACCGAATCAATTCCTTCTCTTTCTGTACCCTGTCCTGTCCAATCTTGTGGTTCCAAAGGAGACGGGTCATACTTATGCTACCTTTTGGCGATATGGATTCGCCAACTGGATCCACCCCACCAACATTTCACTGCTTATAAGTAGAGCTCTCATGGCAATCTCCAGCACAAGCCACTGCTCATCTCTTACTCTTTTCCTACTCAGTTCAGTAGTAGTCTTATTAAAATCTATCTGATTTTACTGATAATTTTGGGGTGAGTAGTTATGGCTTCAAGCTCTCTTCGCTCCAGAGATTCAGGTTCATGGACCGCAAAGCAGAACAAACTGTTCGAGAAGGCATTGGCTCAGTACGATAAAGACACCCCAGACCGTTGGCACAACGTTGCTAAGGCTGTAGGTGGAAAAACTGCCGAAGAAGTGAAGAGACACTACGAAATCCTTATTGAAGATGTTAAGCATATCGAGTCCGGTCGCATTCCTATTCCAAACTACAGGTCCACTGGCGGCACCAGCAATGGTGATCAAGAAGAAAGGTAATACTAAATGAATTTCAATGGCCTCCCTTCTTTGATTTCACCTTGCATGTACTGTTCATTTGGGTACAGTTTGCGTGATCATTTTCAACTTTGTTTGGCACTTGTTCAATCGCTTGGAAAGTGGTACCGACCTATGATTGCCAAATTGCTAAGTGTCACTGCAGGAATCCGTATAATCCTGGTCACAGTATTACCTGCCTTTGTTTCCATTTCTGTCGACACTGGCACGCTAATACAATTTTTATGGAATTTTAATAAGATAAATTATTCTGATGGAATAGAGATCTGTGGCTCTAAACTAAAGTTTGAATTCAACGAAGACAAAAATCAAATGATAATTTCAGCAAGCCAAAATTAAGGCCTCAGAAAAGTTAAAAAGATTGATATGATCAGTCATTACAAGTTTCAAACTTTGTGGTCCATCTGATATTACAGTTTGTCCAAAAGCCACCTCTCTTGTCCCTACCATACTCCAGAAAACTCCCTTGTTGGAGTTAAAGAATCTAAATTACTTTCAGCTTCTTATCCTGTCTCTTATTTAAGAGAAAACCCACATGAGTTGCAATCTCACTTGGTTCTGAAACACATCTTCTCCTAGTAAAAATACATCATAATATGTTTATGCATAACAGGAAACTACCGTGAAAAAAGAAGGTTTTAGCAGTTGTATAATCAATTTGAACAGGCTCAATTTTTCTATTTCTTTTTATTATTATTGTTAATATCTTAAGCTGAGATTGCTATTTCTTGCTTGCTTTACAGGCTTATAAGGTATCTTAAGCTGCAGTGAAGTGCAATTCCAAGACTAGCAGCCTACATTTTATCATATATTAATGCCAGATTACTATGAAAAGAGAACATGCAAATCAACATGGGATGAAAAGCTTTCCCTCCCTATAGTACTCCCCCTAGCCCTTTCCCTTTTCTTCCTCGGCAAATTCTTTTGCTGTCTTCATGAATTGTAATGAAAGATATCTATTTTCAATAGCATAATTTCTTCCTCTTTCTCTGTCATTAACTCTAATTGTCTATCATAACCATCAAATAATAGCTAAAGTAAAATGCTATATTCTCGTAAAAGGATAACATGTCGTAGTCGAATTCTCTCCAGATCATTTTTTTTTGTCAATGCCAACCACGCAATTGGAGTAAAAATTAATATCATATTTATAGAGAAGTATTGTGGTTTAAAAAAAAATAACATACGAAACAAATCAATATGGAAATAGTTATATATATATATAAGTTTAAGAGTAATAGAGTTTACTTCTTTATTGAAATTTACAATTTATTAAATTTTTATTTACCGATTTTTTAAAATTTATAAATAATTTAACAATAAAAAATTGTATTGCCTTATATTCGAAATTTGAATCTTGATCACTTGCAACAATCTTGTAGGCATGAGAATAGCTCTTGAAGGCTAAGAAATCCCTTTTGAAGCCTTTTTGCCAACTACACATATATATATATATATATATATATATATATATATATATATATATATATATATATACACACACTTTCTATTCTTGCCTGCTAATTAAGGATAGATTTACACACACACACATATATATATATATATATTAACTCTAAGCTAGAACTGAGGCCCTCATTTTAAAAATTGTTGAAACTTTTGTCTTTTCTTCAAGCTCCCTCTTGTTTACAAAACAAATGAACTGCACTCTGAAGCTTTTCTGAAGCTCAAAAATCACAAGTAATTAATCACTGGCTTTGAAACCAATCATCAAGGAAAAGGGTTGACAGAATAACTGATGTATTTAACAATTAATAATGAAAGTGTCTGCAAGTCAACAACCACCTCATACTTATGAACTAATGTACTTCCTAACAAAAATATAGAAAGAAAAAGAAATACTGATTCAGATGCATGAGAGATTCGGCTCAGGATCATGTGGAAGGAATTTGCTAGGGCTGAATTCTAATGATCTATATTTCCTAACAAAAATCTTATCATTTCCCACAAAATATGTACCCTCTGCAATCAACAATATCAAACATCTATCAATATTTTTAATAAAAACAAAAAAATAATACTAAATTTGATTATTCCTACAAAATTAAGTTAAATTTTCAAGAACAAACCATATATTATTCGCTTTTTTTTTTTTCTGCAAATGAAAGATAAATAGAAGAGTAACAAATTAACAAATCAAGATTATTAAGTTCATACAAATATATACTAATTTCATTACCTGTTGATAATCAGGGATGGTAAATTCTCTGTCCCCAATGACTATAGCCTCTAAAACAAATAAGTTTGTAATATATTAATTCAATTTTTTATTTATTTGACAAAATTGTTTCTTTTTAATAAGAAATATATTTTTTAAATTTTCTAAATCTTATCCCGTTCATCTAAAAATTTAAATTTCAAATCTTTAAAATAGAGTTTTAATGAGTTCTAAGTTGTTGAATTATCCTTTTGAGTATACAATACATCATCTCTCCAATGAAAAGAGAAAGAATTTTAATGTACATATCATTTGGATTGCATTATCCCCGTGAATCGATGGGCCAAAAATCAATGAAATCAAAACATAGGTTTTCATGTTGATTTGATAATTTCTGTATATATTTAATATTCATGTGGTATTAAATTATATTTTTATCACGTAAAATATGAGATAATGTTAAATTAAAATTCATATTAACACGCTTAATACAAACAGTTTTTTTAGTTTTTTTGTCAAATTTAAATATAAATTTTAATTTGCATCTCCTTTTATATTTTTATCACATTATTTTGATATTGTATCTTCTCGTAACATCTAAAACTACCAAATCTGCTTTAATGCTTATAGCAAGGGGCAGTGTTGGCATCATCCACTTCATATGTTTATTCGTTATTACTTTTGCCCTCAGCAGCTTGCCCTTGCTGAGTGCCTGAATCCTGACTAAACTAAACATCTCCTACAGCTCTGAGCAAAGTTGCTCCTGAAGGTAATTATCAAAAAGTGAAAGGTGATATAGTTCTAGATCAAATTATTTCATGCCATATTAGTCGAAGCTAAATCAGCCAATTTAAGTTGACTTCTAACATTTAAATATTAAGAAATGAAAACCTTTATTTCAGCTATTTGTGGCAAGTCGGAGGTCGGAGGGCCAAAACAATGCTTCGGGCCGAGATGCCTCGAATCGCACGTACATGGTGGAAGGGTTTTCGGCAAATGCTCTTTAATTGAAGTGGGCTTTTCTTAAGCGAGCAAACATTAAACCGTCGAAAAGTTTTATTTTTCCAGTTCCAGAAATAATGTATGCGTTCTCAATGCCTTTCGTGGATTTATAATACAATTATACAAAGTACCAATACCAAATCATTAATACAAAATATAAGAAAAGGATGATTTAGTTGCCTTGAAAAAACAAAAGAAATTAATATATGCTGTTGTATATAAAAGCATTACTGCAAGTTCCAAGGCCTTTCCTGACATCAGAAAAAAATGGTTATATCTTGTGATATCTTTATTTGATTTTATATATATATATATATATATATATATATATATATATCTTTGTGATATGTTGGGATTGCTGGTGGCAATATGATCATATCTTTATTCTATTAATTATGTAAATATATTAATTTAATTTTACTGCATGAAGGTAGAAATTTACCCATACAATATAGAGAATAATCAATAAAAAATCGATTTTGTTAAATATTTATTTATTAAGTTAAAACATTAACTTTTAAATTTTAATTTAAAAACAATTTTAATGTATATTATTAAAAAATTAAATAAAAATTTAATTCATAAAAAGTTAAAATTAGAAATTATAGTTAAAATACTCAATGAATTAATTTAAGTATTATATTAATAATTATTACAATATATAACTTATAAATAAAACATTATTATTTACAATTGTATTCAAATAGTGGTTTCCTAAAATCATTAGTGGAATCTATCCCACTATTAATTGTATAACCTAGTTCTATCCAAACTTGATTTATGATATTTTAATTTCATTTAATCATATTGAATAATACAAAATACTCATCCATGAGGTATCACACCATCTATCTGTTGAAGGAATGTTGGGCTTGGAGTACTTTAAACTTCAATTATCAGAGATTAATATCAGATAATCTCAAATATATAAAATAAATATATCAATTGCGAGGTGATTTGGCTATTTGTGAAGTGTGAAAGTAGATCAAATTCAATTCAAAGCATTTTACTTAATGACTTTTTTATTGGCTGCGTAAATTCTTTCATATGGCATACATGACTATTTGTTTTCATGATTCTCTTTAGACGATGAATTGAGAAGCAAGAATTTTCTTCAGATACCTATTGTACATAAATGGTCGCTCCACTTGAACGATATGACCTGCTTTGTCTATGTATTCTAGAGTTGCTTTCTCTCCGAGTTGCCTGTCAATTATATATGAGTGATTAAATTGTGATTGTCTAACAATAATTAATAAAGTAGGGTTTTCTAAGGTGAAAAAGAGAATAGAAAATTGCACATACTGCTTCAAGCTGTGGGCAGTATCCAAGTCAAAAATATTGTCATTCTTTCCCCACAAAAGATATATTCTCTGCAATAATTTACAATTTGACATCAATACGTAAATTCGTTGAATGATTTATTCTCATGTTTATAGGGTGTTGACAGTTCTTTTGCATTATTCGTGTTTGCTGTAAATATTGTCATTTCTAAGATTTGTTTGGTTTAACAGTTATACTAAGCATATGAATTCATATCTAATAGCTAATAACGCTAATAATACTGAAAAATTTTAATTTCATAGGCAGGGTTTAAAATTATGCCATGTTTCATTTTTTTAGTAAGTTTTTTAATTTTTTAATATGTTCCTAATTTCGTTTATAGAATTTAAAAATTCTAATAACAACATCAATTTTTTTTTTTAATTTAAAGGAGCAAATTAGCAGTGGAGACATGGGGATTTTTTTTTTAATTAATTTATTCCTCAGTCAAAAAGAATGTTTCCATCAATATATGCATCTGATGCAAGATTTAGATAAACTTCTTTATCTAACATGTCATAATTTTATATATATAATCAAGTAATTTAATCATGTTTTAAAAAGAATGTAGAAAAAATAAATTAAGTTATAATGGTCATTTTACACATTTTGATATATGCTCGCTATTTATTAGATGGAATAGATAAAAAATATTTCTCCCAAATTTTTCCAATAAATAAAGACGACAAAGAAATAAGAACCTGCTTACCTGTTGGTAACAAGGGATGGTAAAATCCTTGTCACTGATTAATAAAGCCTCCAGCAGTTCCATTTTCTCCTTTCTGTTGTTAGTAAACCTCCCCTACAATCATTTTCAAAAAATAATTAAAAATGAATTAAAATTTCCTCAAATATAATAGGAATATGGGATCTCCCCAACATGAATGCATACTTCCAATATTTTAACTAATTAATTAATTATAGTATTTTTCATAATTAAAAATTTTCCTTTAAATTGATTTTACAAAATTAAAACTAATTATATTTAATTACCTGTTCCAAAACATCTTTGTAAATACAACTAGGAAACTTTGGCAACCTCTTAGAACCAACTTGAATGAGGGTCTCAACGCCCTTGGCTGAGACAGGAAGCAAATAATCTTCCCATTTGGAGAACCCGATCCGCTCAAGTGCAGCATTGCTGATCGACTCTGTCAAGGCCATAACCGAGCAGGTCACCACCAAGGACTCGACCAAGTCAGGGTACAACTCAGCCATTTTGAAACCAACCATTCCTCCATAACTGAAACCCACCAGGGTACACTTTTCCACACCCAGCTTTCTCAACCCTTTGGCCATGCACTCAGCTTGAAACTCCATCGACCTCTCAGTCTTGTCGGTGATGGAACCACCGAAGAAGAACAAATCCGGCACGTAAACTGAGTAATCTTTGGCTAAAGCTAACGCCTGAAATTGCCATGTTAGAATACCGTCAAAGCAAAAGCCATGGAGGAAGACGACGGCAGGCTTTTTCCTTTGCTTGCTGGTGTTGTTTGTGTTTTCAGTTGGGACCCAAAAGTTCATGACCGTCCCTGGCTGGATCTCTATCGTTTGGGGGCGTATCCCAGCTAGTTTCGCCAGCCCATGCAACAAAAGCTTGTATATCTTCAAGATGCTCATTTTCTTCCCTTCTCTCTCTCTCTCTCAATCTCCCCTTTAATGGAGCGGATAAGGTCTAGCCTTATATAAATTTTGTCCCAATTCTGGAACTCACAGTGAGCCATATTTTTTCTGCTTCTGTCAGTTTCGCTCCCTTGTCATATGTCTTCTCAACTGTCCTCCTTTTAATGCTACACCCAACTCAACCAAACTCAACCAATGGAAGTAGTTCTGTCAGTCATGCTCGCCTCGTATTGAAGTGATACCGTAGTCTATTCGAATTTAATTAAAGTAAAATTTGAATTTGATTAGGTTTTAATTGAGTTAAATTTAAATTTGAATTATTTAAATTAAATAAATTTGAATATTTAAATATTTGGTTTAAGTAGTTTATGATTTTCATCGAGTCTTAAATTTTTATATATTTTAATAATATCTATTATTATATAATAATATTTATATAACGAGTGTAAGAGTAAGTTCGAGTTCGAATCGAATTTTAAAATCGAGTTCGAGTTCGAGTTCGATAAAAAATCAAACTTATATAATCGAATCTAATCAAATAAATTCGAGTAGTTCAAATTCGATCTCGATCCGAGCTCGAATCAAGTATCAAACACCAATTTTTTTAGTTAAACTTGAATTTAAGTAATTCACTGTATCGACTCGATTCGATTCGATTATATCCCTATCAAGAATCATTCCGTTCTCTCTCTTTTATCACGCATCTCCCACCTACACTCCCAAAATTCCAGCTCCCAAATATTGGTTCTACTGTATAGACATAAAATTTTATCCGGATCAACAATAATTTTGAAATTTTGAACTAAAAATTTAAATGATAAAAAACCAAATTTAATTGAAGTTATAAGCAAAGCTCGAGATTGTTAACTTTGCGAGAAATTATATTGATAACCTATTAATTATGACACTCAATATGCAAATCGCGTGAAATTAATCCCGACCCAAGAAATAATTAAAATGTCATTTTCCTCCGGTAGGTGTTGAACCCATGACTTGAAATTAGAAGTAGTCCAATTCCATTAGAAAATCTCAATGCCAGTGCAAGCTTTCCTTGGGCATTTTTTTCAATTAAAAGAAAATTGTTTTAAGAGATGTTTAGTGTTGAGTTATAACTTATAAGTGCTTATTTAAGGATTTTTAAAGGAGAAGAAGATAAAATTAGGGTTTAAGGGTAAAATTGTATTTTTATTTAAAGGTATTTTTGTATTAAATTTTTTTTAAAATAGGTTGTATAGCATAATTGATAGGTTATTAACAGAAGTTCTCTCAATTTGATTCGTTAAAATAATTTTTGAGCGTGGTTAATAAGCAAATTCAATTTACATTGAATCATTTTATTTGAAACTTAAATTCAACTTAATATCTTTTGAAATTCAAGTTTTGAATGTTAAATTATTCCAATTTAGTTGAACCTTTAGTATTAAACAGAGTCAAAATTCGAAATTTGAAGAGTTCGATGCACAGGGTCTTGTGATATTATTAAAAAATAATTTATTTTTTATTGCAATTAAATTCATTTTTTCCTTTTTTAAAATCGTTTTGATTTCTTATTTAAAAAGCTATTTTTTCAAATGAATGTGAACTTTTTTTTTGTATTGAAAAATTAAATCAAATATTCCAATACTTTTGATAATACTTGAAATAATATTCTCACCTAAAGATATTATAAGAAGCATTACTGCGATTTCCATAGAATCTCATCCTCTGAAACTAATATTTATTTTGAGATTTAGAATTGAATGAATATGATGCAAATATTTAATAAATAATTCACATGCAATTATTATTATTATTTTCTTTTTTTTAAAAAAAAAGAAACTTTATTCACTTTTTTAAAAAGATAAAAAATTCACATTACTGAAAAATCACAGTAAGTATTCCAATACTTTGATACTATTTAACAAACTTTTCTCACGAGATAAATTAAGAATCATTATTTGTGATTTTTTAAACATCTCATCATGGGAAGTTTACATTTATTTTCATAATAAAATGGATGCTTATGGTGCAAGCATGTAATATAGGGTGCACATATAGTTCCTATTTTTATTTTATTTTATCTTATATTTTTTCTTTTTAAAATAAAACCTTAATTCATTTTTATTTTAAAAATATAAATGGGAATTTATTATATTAAGAAATCAAACTAAGTATTCCAATACCTTCGGTAATATTTAGACAATTTCTCTCATGTAAGGATTTCCTCCGAATCACTGCTTGTGACTTTTGTAAAATCTCATAATGGAAAGAGTGTTTACTTAAATTTAATTTTATTAATTTTTTTAAATTAAACCTTATTTATTTTATTTTTAACAAAAATCTATGTTATTGAAAAATTATATTAAATATTTTAATACTTCGTTAATATTTAACAGATTTTTCTCATCTAGAAATTAGTTAGGAATCACTACTTAGTAACCTCCTTAACATCTCATCATTGAACAAATTTTTATTTAAAATAAAACTGTATTATTGTTGTTTATTTCACAAAGTTAATTTTGATTTACAAATAAACTTCATGAGTGTAATCTTATTAGCTTTTTTTTTTTTATAACTTAAATAACTACGAATTGTAGTTAGATCTTCCTATTTTTAACAATATGATGGTAAACAACCATAGCTCATTTTTGAAACTGCAAATATCAAAATCTACAGGCGAATAAGCTAATGTGTGAGGACATGGGTGTGCGTGCATATATATATATATATATATATATATATAAATACAGACAAGTATAATAAATGGTTAAGCTTACAAAAGTAAAAACTCAAAGTCCAAAAAAATGAACTTCACTGGAAGAATGCATGAAAAAGCCAACACACAAGATCTCAAGGCATACTAAACGTACGACCACTAGTTAATGATTAATAAAAGCTTGAAGAATTGTCAAAATAAACAACTGGACCTGACAAAGCACATTAAAAAACAATAAAAGACTCTGGTACTGGTTTTTTCGTGAGAGCTTGGGGCTGGTAATGGTTGCTTTCCTCTTTTCTTTTCTTTTTTTCTTGTCTTTTGTCAATTAAACTGCCGTGTTACAGAGTTCGTGATTCCAAATCAAATCTGAAGTGTTTTGAGTTTTATGATTTTTTGGTTAGAGGAGCTTGCTGGTTTTGGGAAGAGGGGAAGTCAAAACCTGGGAGGTGAAAACAGGGAGTGAAAAGTAAGGTAAGTTGTCAAGAGTGGCAAAGTGAAGGAATCTGCCATGGCTTTAGCAGGCAGCCAGCATCGGGCTGGACTGGTCCTTGGTCAACTGATTTTTTTTTTTTTAGGTAAAAGGGTGAAAAAAATTTAATAAATGAGTTTTTATATTTTTTCATAATTAATTGAATTTTTATTTAATTAAATTTTTTTATAATAGAATCTGTAATTTTTTTCATCCGTAACAAAAATTATATTTAGACATAATAATTTTCGTCCATTAAAAAATTTAATTAAATGAAAATTGAAATATAAAAACTGAATTTATTGTAAAAAATATGAAGGTTGCTAAATTCTTTTTCTTTTGACCCTTTAACCATTTTTTTTTTCTTTCAAATCTTGACAAAATGTTGGACAAATAATTTTGGGCCTCCTTAATTGAGCATTAACAAAATGGATTTCGGACCATCTAAATTTCGAATTCTTTGTAATTGGACTTTGGAAGTTAAAGCCTGTATGATCCAATTGTTGATTTTCGGAAGGTGATCAAATATAAAAATGAGTCAAAAGAAATTAAGCTAAACATCAAATTGTATATGTCAAATTCAAAAACAAAGTTTGACTTATTTTGATTAATATTAAAAGATTCATACAAAATTAGAGGTCTACAAATACCATAGCATGTTAGTTAGGTGGTTTTATACTCAGTTTGTAATTCAGCAGACAAAGGCTCAATCTTCTCAAACCACTCCACCAACTGAATCCAACCATTGTTTTTTTATTTAAGTATATATATATATATATATATCTCTTTATCATCAAACTTACTAAGGAATTACTTCTTGAGAAATTTTTCACAGAAACATCAAAAACGCCTTCCATTCTGAATCTATCATACAAAGTCACCGATTCATAATGATCTCTTGAAATGCCAGCAACACAATTTTCCGATAAAGACACATCGCAACGTAAGAAGTAAAGTGCCCTTAGATAATGCCATTGTGGGTAATTCTTGCCATTCAAAGATCAGTTATAAAACTGATCGCTCCTTTCTTGTCTGCGAAATTCATCGCTGCCAATGGCATGACTACATGTTCTTACGACTCTCTTCTGACGTGTATAACAATACACGAATGGTCGATCCATTTGAACGAGATGACCTGCTTTCTCTATGTATTCTAGAGTTGCATTTCTCTCCGATTTGCCTGTCACGATTATTTAAAGCTCGTTTTATTTATAATAAACGTAGTAATTAACTCGCATTAAACAAACATTATTAATTGGTGATCACCATTGTTCGTGGGATAAAGAGATGTAATGCATTCTCGAGAGATGTGATAATGAAAATTAAAAAGTTCAGGTTTCTTACAATCTTATTTAATTTCTCATGCTTAATTATAGCAAAATGTTGCTCTTATTGTAGTTTATAAGATTTGTTTGGTTTTGATTTAACAGATCGCCTAAAGAAAAACAATTGACAAAAAGTGGAGTAGGTTTATTTGTCTTTAGGATTAATTTGTTGTTTACTCAAAAACAATGTTTTGTTGACGTAACAGAAGTGGCAAGCCTCCTTTCTTATTACCTGTTGACAGATAGACAATTAGACATAACAAAAGTCGATTGTAATTTTATTTAAAGACAAATATCCAATTTAATTTAAAATTAATTGACAAAAAAGAATATATAATATTACTAAAGTCTATAACTGATTGTGATTTATTTTCATAATTATTAATTCAATAAATCTCTTCAAGTATAGGATATATATATATATATATATCAGTTTGGTTTTTATATATGACGTGAAATTTTTTAACTTTCTAAACCGAAGTAAGCTGTTGTTACATGTTAATTGTTTATTTTTATAATTATAATTTAAAAGATATATGACATTATTATTTTATTTCTATTTTTATTGTTATAAAAAATACAGTGTCAAATAATTACAAAAAATCACTTCATTAACAAACTAAGTTTAAAAATAGGTAAATTCTTTAATGAGGTTTAGGTTTGGTAACAAGAAGGCTAAGACTTTAATAAGTAAAGAAATCTTATGTTCAGATCTCATCAAATGTGTGCATTATATGTCCAATTATATACTGGTTAAAATATTGATAAAAAAATTTAAATCTTTAAAAATAAATTAAAAACTTGATTAATATCTATTGTTAATGATTTTCAACTTTTAATTTTACTAATTAAGGAGATGACATTTTAAGATTGACTAATAATGTATAAATATTATATTTATTAATAAAATATAATTTATTTAGCCAATGACATTTATTTTTAAATTTAATTGATGGTGTTTGAAATCATTTTAACATATATTTACATATGTGCATATATATAATTAAAGACATCATCTATTGACTAATTTAATTCTTTAATATAAGGATAAATATAATCTATTTCCTTAAAATTTGACTCTAATTCAATTTTAATCCATTAGTTTTAAAAATGAATATTCCACCTTAAATTTTTCTATTTCACAGGATAAATTAATTTTTTCATTAATCAACCGTTAAGTTATCAGTTAAAAACTTAATTTTGAAATTATTTTACACATTAGAGTTCTTTAAATACTCCAAATAACAACGAAAATATTATATACAACTATTAAAATTTGGAAGAATAGTTTTTTTCTTTATAATTTATGATTTTTTTATTTTTTTATTATTTATTCTTTTATTTATTGGCAAAAATTATGTTCCAAGAGTTATATCTTCTTTAAGCAATAGTTTATGATGAATAAAAATGAAAATTAGTAAGTTTAAAAATTTTTAAGTTAGATATTTTTGTCATTATATTCTGTTAGCTATTTTTAATAGTGTTAAGTTATTTGGATTTAAGTATTTATTTTAAAAATTAATATATTAAAGTTAAATTAGAATCAAACCATTGAGAAGTAGATGAAATTAACTGTTAATATAATATATAATGTAGATCTTAAATTAAGTTTTCAAATAAAAAATTAATATTTGAAGGTCTAAAATCAAAATTTGAAAAAATATGAAATTTATTTAAGTTAAAATATATGTCACATCTATATATAAATCAAATAATTTTTACAAATTTTTGTCGACGACTTGTCGTTATTTTTCCTTGAATAATCGAAAGTTCATCATGTCAACTAGTTTTGAATTTCTATATATATATATATATATATATATATATATAAAACATTGACCATTGGAAACATTTTATATGTTCTTGACTTGACTTTTATAACTATGAAGTAAACTAATTATTTTTAATTAATAGTTTAAAGTTTGAACATTTTTTCTTTTTCTTTTTTTTTTTTTTAAAAAAGCTTTCATCCAAAATTTTCCAAAAAAAAAAAAAAAGAAAGATGGCAAATAATAAATAAGAATTAACCTGCTGAGTTACTTACCTGTTGGTAACGAGGGATGAAAAATTCGTTGTCACTGATGATCAAAGCCTTTAGGAGTTCCATTTTCTCCTTTCTGTAATTAAACATCCCCTACAATTTTAGAATGTTGCCTTTCCAAGATCAAATGAAGTATAAACAATTTTATTTTCCTCCCTCAAAATGGGTCCGACAAAGTCCGATGATAATTCTAAAATTTGCTTTTCTCGATTTGGAAACCACTGTCCTTGAAAGATGCAGCCAAGGCATTGTCATACTTAATTGATTGATAATTAATTTTTAATTAATAATTAAGTGATAATTAATCAAGATAATTATAATAAATAATAAATAATTATTTTTTATTTAATTATTATTATTATTATTATTATTATTATAGTAACTTATAAATAATTTAATTAAAAGGGAAAAATGATCTTTTAAACTTATTCCAATCATATTCTTTAAACTAATCAAACCTATTAATATTAATTCCTACCCTATTTCATTTCAATGAACCAATCATTATAATATATATTCTATTCAATTCCTTCCCTTTTCTATTCTAATAAAATATATATTTCATTCCCTAGCGTAGCCATTGTCTAAAATTGGGATCAAATGACCCCACTAAAAATTGAAATTTTTTATAATATATATGGATAAATTATAAATAAATCTTAGAAAATAAAATTTAAGATAAATTGACCCCGCAATATAAAAATTTAAAAATCAATATATAATATAATAATTTTTGGATCATTTAATTACTAAAAAATGAGAGGAGGTAAAAAAGAGTTAAAGAAAAAAATATTAGTATTATTTATACACTAGTCTTTTCTTATTAAAACTAGTTTTGATTTTATCAATTACGAATGCAAATATACAATTCTTTATGTGAAGTTAAGTATTAATACAATTTATGATTATATTTTAGTATTAAATGCTAGGATAACTATAATTACATAATTTATAATTAGGATCTCATGTTCAATTATCAAGAAAATTAAAATACGGAAACGTACCTGGATCCATTGAAATTGATTGATTAAGGTTAGCAGTTTCCAGTTTAAACATTTTTATTTATGAGAGAAAACTTTAACTCACTCACTGATGGGATATGAGAATAAGAAAAATTACGTTTAGACTGGGGACCATAACCTATTTATAACTGAAGTATATTTTATCCTATTTTGACCCATCATTAAAATAGAATAAAATATCAGGTCTCTACACATTGTAAAGCCCATACCAATTGAGATGCATTGAAGTCCAATAACTTTATTTAACCACTTTTAAGTGAACTAAAACAAATTAGATAGCCTGTAATATACAATAAATTGATATATGTAGGCCCACACAAATAATTTCTCAACATTAAACATAATAAATAAATAAATAAATTACATCAAATAGCTAAATCAATCAAACCACTAACCTAGTTGGATAAATCAAACACAAAGATGGATCAAATCTAGATGATGAGTCTTCAAAATTAGATATTAAAGTTTTAAAATTTCTTCCTTACTATTAAGTCAAAATTTCATGAGCAATATACAAACAACTTCTTCAGCAATGAAAATAGTTAAAATTTTGTTACTTAAACCAATAGAAAATAATTTAGTGAATAGTTGTTTGATTACATATACTTTGAACATTTTCAAAATACGAAAATTCTTCATGAAAATTGTAAAAAAAAAATCTTATGATAGTGAAGTTTTTAAACTCAATAAATAAAATTAAATAAGTGCTATATTTTTTAATAATTAATAATTTATTTTTTTAATTATATCTTAATGATTATATGTTAACTCTTTTATCTCACTTGTTAATTTAAAATTTCACTGTCATATATATAAGATGATTTTTTTTTTCTATTTGTACTTGATTGTGATATTATAACTATTTAAAGATTTTGTACAAAAAAATTTGTGAGATATTTTTGTATCTTAAAAATAATTTTTAGTCTCTTTTAGTACTTTTTTTAATATTTTCATGAATTAAGAGATACAAAGTAATAAATAAATGAATAAATAAAAATATCAATTGAGGAAAGAAAAATGATATAAAATTTTATAAAAATCTAATGAAAAAATGTAATTACATTGTAACCCAATTGAATAGAATTTTTTGCTATGCCACTAATTCTATTTTCTCTCCATTCCATTCCATCATCCAAACGACATCTAAATTTAAATTTGTTTTCAAAGCATGGATGGATTACGTAGAGGTGGTTGATTCAATATAAGTGAGTGGCCCTCTAATTGAAGGTCAAGCCCTCATTAATGAGCTAGTCTAATTCTCACATTACAGAAAAATAAAGTCAATCTGAGTTTATAAAACCCTGAATTTATCTGCAAAAAAATAATTACTAATGAGGGCTGAAGGTATAACCTTCAATTGAACGCTCTCTGTTGCCGTCAAACACAGTTTCCATAACATGACACAAGTCATTTGTAAGATGGATTTTGGCCCACACCATCACCAAGATTCGCAAATCCTCCTTTCCTGAGAAGAGCCGAAGATTGGGTTTGTCCTTCAGTCGGCAGCAGAAATTAGGATATGGGTTAATCATCTCGACTGCTGAGAATAGCCCAAGTCCTGGACCCTGAAGTGTTGCAATTAAACATGACATAAATAAATAGTTACTTGCTTACAAGCTGAGGTCCTACTGTCTTAGTGAGGACAATTGTTAGGAGAATATCAGTTGTTAACTGTGATACTAACATTCTTTTTTTAAGAAACGAAAAAAACACTGTGATGCAGCTGTAAATAATGTATAAAATAAAATGGTTTTTCAGGTACATGACACAACATATTGAAACTATTAAATAATGTATTAAAATGATAAGGAACTAATCATAAAAGTTAAATCAGGATGTAAGTTTAAAAGAAAAAAAAAGATAAATATTTCTATTATATGTTGTTGTAAAATTTTTAAGTTTTATTAACAAAATTAACAGATGACACATACAATTAATTAGAGTAAATTTAAAAAATGATAATTTCTTAATTTTATTTCTGAAATTAAAAAGATTTTACTATCAATGTATAAAAAAAAAAAAAAAAAAACTCTAAAAAAGTTGAAAAAATAATCTGATAATTATCTTTTATCTCTTCGTTTTCAAATTCCGACAATTTAAGGACGTTTCAACAAAAAATACTAATTAAATAATGAGTAGGTTTTTAATTGCTTCCACTTAATAAGATTCAGATTAACCAGCAAAGTGGGATCTTAACCTTATACAAGATTATGAAACAACTAAGAGAAAAGCTAATCCCCATATTTCATATCTGGCACCAATGAGCTGAGCTAGGTCCAGTAAAAGAAGGTGTGCAACAGGGTTTTGTATTATAATTGGAACGTAAAACCTATTCTTTCAGGTTTGGCTAAAAGACTAAAGCTTTGAAGTTCATGTCAATGAACTCTTCGTTGATATTTTAATGGTGTCTTAAGCAAACAATTCATCATTCCAACAAGTAATTAAGATTTATTACCCCACTAAATTTCTTAAGAAGTAACACAAAATTTATTAATCTATCTACTTTTGTTTCTTCTCTAAGAAGTGGAAAGAAAGTAGATTACAATTAATATTTCTTGTTTTCATTAGGGTTGAGAGGAAACTTCCCATGGAAGAGAGTTGAGAGGGAAAGAGATAGGATTCCTAACACCAAGAAAAGATTGGAAAATTATCAAAGAGAGGAAATGCTTGAAAGGGACTGAAAATATAGGTATCCAACAATTAACCAACTGGTTTGGTTTCGGATGATTGTGAAGATGGAGCAAAGTTATAACTACAATGGTAGTATTAGATTTCTACATAAAAGTCAAGGTAATTAATATGACGATTGTGTGAAGAAACACGAAGCATATGCAGATGAAAATGATAGTCGTGGTGGAGGCTCAATTATGATTTACAGAGAGCTATTATAGATATAGTCTTAATATTGGTTTGAATGATCGATGAGATTGATTCCGATAAAATTGAAATTGAATATCCTACATGATAACTAACATAGATGGTTTTGCAAATTGTCACAATATATGCTACGTGTGTAATATAAACAAAAATTAGTGTTATTAAAATATTTGGATTTAATTGCGTTATTTTAAAATGTTGAAAATTCATACAGTAAAATAAAAAGTAGAGAGTTTACATCTATTTTATATAAAAGATTGAGAAAATATTTAACTCAAAGCGTTTGTTTGGTTCAACAGAAGTTAAGAGAAATTAAATTAGCGTTTGTTTGGTTCAACAGAAGTTAAGAGAAATTAAATTAGCGTTTGATAAAATTAATATAAAAGTATTGCAGTATGTCAAAAACTATTTATAAAATTCTTGTATATATTTAAAAAATGTAAAAATAAAATAATAAACTATATTAAATTAATTCACATGTTTTTTTAAGTCAAACAAATAAATAAAATAAAAATACTTTGTTAATTAAAATAAAAATTAAATAAATATCAAAAGTGCACAAAATAAATAAATTAATGTAAAATAATATAATTTTCTTTATAATTTTGTAAATTATTAAAGAGTAAAGTGAAAATGTTAAAATTTTCACTAAATAAATGTTATTGAAATTAGTATTTTTTGAAAATATTTTAATTTATAACATCATTAAAAAACTAAAATTCGCTTTAGTTAAAAATTTAAAAAATTTGAAAGTCAAATACCTAATTATTACTTCTGCAGTAAATAAAGTCTTCTATAAATTAAACCAAACATATACTAATTTAAAATAATAATAATAATAAAAATTATTTTCCATATAAGCTATAAAATTTTAAAATTTTAAGCACCAAACACCTATTTTTTACTAATAAATAAGCTGCTCCATAAATGCTAAGCATGCACTAAGCCATGGAAATATAATAAGAACCACAAGCGCTAATGGCGAAAAATACGCATTCCACACCTCTGCCTCTGATTAGGCCCAAGACAACTCGCCAGCTTTGTTTCTGTCAGCACAGAGGACATGAACATTACCATGGTAGCAAGGTTTTAGAAATAACCAAGGATTAATGAAACGTCTTTATCAAATAATGATCTCCAACATGAGTGATTATAGTGGGGAGATGGGTCAAGAACATCGCATAAGCCAAAGGTTGATGAAATTATCCAATTAGTCAAAGAATGCCTTTGCAGATCATGCAGGGCCAGAATGTAGTTCATGAGAAGAAGAAATGAGTGTTGAAACCAAGAAATGGAGGAAAGTGATTCCACAAAAGCTCTGTTTTCATTGGCCTAGTTTGGATTGATGGTATAATTAGATTTAATAAGATTGAAAATAAAAGTGACAATGAAATTAATATCAAACGATGATACATTTGGATTTAGTCGTATTGATGACGATAAGATTAATAATGAAATGATTATTAAAAATATTATATTAAAAAAAAAAAAACACTTGTAAATGAGGTATAATGAAAAATTTTACCATCTCATACCCCTTTTGAATCCATACGAGACCTTAATTTCAAATTGGAATGAAAAGATTCAATAGCATAGTTAGCCATTTGATATAACTGGCTTCTGAAACATAGAATCTCACATTCATGGCTGCCTGGAAACTAATTACAGTAGCTATTTGCTGATTTCATATACCTTCGGAAGAAAACGATAAAATCAGACACTATAAAAATACAAACACTGTATACACCATAAATATAAATCATTAAAGTACAAGATGATGTTCAAGCAGTACTATATTCAGTACTATATTCATGACATTCACTGAGAGATATTATAACTCCCAAGAGACCAAAGATCACCACATTAAGAAATGACATAGAAACTGGCTGACTAATACCTCATGTTGTCTTTAATAAAAGATTCAATAACCAACTTGCACTGGAGCTACAGATTCAGCTGCACCGGATACCTGTGAATGCAATCTTCCCAGGGATTATCAGGAGAGGGCTTCACATTCCGGAGAGCCACCCAGACTGCACTGTTACACTTGAAACCACTTCCAAAAGCAATCTGCCATACACGGTTCCCCTTGCGCATTCTGCCCTTTGCCTCTGTGTAGGCCAGCTCATACCAAATTGAACTCGATGATGTGTTACCAAAGCGATGGAGCGTCATACGAGAGGCCTCAGCATGTACTGGAAGGAGCTGCAAGTTCTTCTCAAGCTCATCAATCACAGCCCTCCCCCCGGCATGAATGCAGAAATGATCAAAAGCAAGCTTGAAATCAGGGATGTAAGGCTTGATTTTTGCATTGAACAGCTTCTTGGAAACCAATGTTACAAAGAACAAAATCTGCTCACTTATAGGAAGAACAAGGGGACCCAGTGTAGTGATGTTAGCCTTGAGTGCATCACCAGCAATTGCCATCAAATCCTTAGACAAAGAAACCCCAGTTTTTCCAGCATCATCCTGCTCCTGATAAACACACTTAAATGCCTTCTCATTGGCCCCACAGTTTGTTCTCACCACATGAACAAGCTTATACCTACTCCTCCTTTGATCAGCAGATCTATTTGACAACAAAACTGCAGCACCCCCAACTCTAAATAAACAGTTTGGTATTAACATTGATTTTTTGTTCCCAAAATACCAGTTTTGTGTTATGTTCTCAGTACTTACAACAATGGCATAACTGTTTCTATGAACTTGCAACATATCCTTAGCAAGATCAACAGCTATAACCCCAGCACTGCATCCCATACCCCCTAGATTAAAACTCCTAATATTACCCCTCAACTTATACTTATTAATAATCATAGCAGACAATGAAGGAGTTGGATTAAACAAACTACAATTAACGACAAGAATTCCGATATCTCTTGGCTTAACACGAGTATTGGCAAAAAGTTTATCCAATGCACCAAACATCACCTGCTCTGCCTCTTCCCTTGCAGCAGCCATTGATGGTCTTGGAGGAAGATACCGCACTGCTTCAGGCACACAAGTCTCTTCTCCAAGCCCTGACCTTTCCAAAATCTTGCGTTGAAACTCCAAAGAAGACTCATCAAAGTCACCCGTCAGCCTGGAATGTTCCATGAATTGATGGTACTTGACTTTGAGATGTGAAGGAGGGAGATAACAGGAGTAATCTACCAAGTAAACGGATCTTGGTCGGGTCATGATGTAAACGGTTGACCCGAACGCAAGGAAAGAAGAGAACAGAATGACACTGACAAGATTATACTGAAGCTGAATCCACAATTGGTGAATGTCATCAAGGTTCAACCTTGATGCTTCAACAATAATAGCAGCCATTAAAGGGACCAAACAGAGTGTCAAAAGATGACTTATTAAATAATGGTAACCAAGTTTTACATATTTCAACTTGACACTTTGTAAGAAATCAGGCAATCTCCTGCTCTGCCGGATCTGAACTCCATTGTTTGAACTATTTTCTTCACTATTCATGACGATATTCTTTCTTCCTTCCTTCAAAGAGAGAAAAAACAAACTTAGGTTTTGTAAGAGCTATAAAGTGATGTGAATTGGGTTTTCGTTGTTGTGTTCAAAAGGGGTATATATAATGAATAAGATTTTGAAGTTTTGGGGAGGTTGGGTGGGGTTTAGAGAGAATTGATGCAACTAAAACAGCGACCGGTGCCATTAAAGAACACGTAGATTGTTAAATTACTAGTAGTAGAATGTTAAAGAGAGGAAAGAAAGGTTGGGAGTTGGGAGTTTGGGTTTCCTGATCTCAGTTCTGCTAACGCCAGCCAGCCAGCCAGCCTTTTTGCCTTCGCAATCTCCTTTGACCCTGATTTCTTTATTAGTTTATTTATTTATTAATGGAAGTTCAATAATGGAAGGGAAACTAGAATGGACAAAAGGAAATGGGTTTGAAGTGAAGAAGTGGGTTGTTTTGGTGGGCTGAAGGAGTGGAGAAATCAAAGGGATGCTCTTTTAAGATTGGTGTATTTGGATGGAGTCAAAGAGAGGGGAGCAGAAGTTTCAAAGTTGTTTTCTTGCACGGCTTGAGGTGAAATCAAAGAGAAGGCCGTGTTTGGGAAATGCTGAAAGTGGGGCTTCATACTCTTTTCATTCCAAATTTCACACAACATCAATTATTAATTATTATTAATAAAAAAAAGACAATGGAAGGTTGAAAATTTAGAAAAAAAAAAAAAAATTTTACCTATAGAAGTATTTTTTTTATAAATAGGGTAAAGGATAAAATTATTTGGATTTAATTTTAAGTCTTACAACATTACAACTCTATTTAAAAAAATAGTAGTAACTTAAAAGAAGAGAAGATTTTTAAGCATTAAAATTTTAATTTTAAATTTATTAAGAATTATTTTTTATATGAAATACATGAACCGGCCAAATTAAATCTCGAATTGAAATTTTTTTTCTAATACAATGATTTTGGAATAATGGCAAAAAAATGCAAGTAGTTATAACATCAACTAAAAAATCATTTCTATAAGTATATTTATCTTTTTAATTTAAAAAAATTCTTTATTGATTTTTTTTACCATTATCGCATGTTTATCATTATAAATTAAAAAAAATACTACAAAGCTTGAGAGAAAAGAAAAAAGACATTACATCAAAATTAATTGTACAAATAATTTAAAATTATCCGTTATTGATTTTTGTTACCTTCAATTTGCATTGAAATATGTTGGGAAATTTTTATTGCAATTTTTTTTAATGTAGAGTTAATTTCTTGCTCATAGAATGATGATGCATACCATTGACCTCACGTTTCGTACAATGAGAATTTAATAATCCAAAACAAATTAATTTTCAATGTTAATTAAAATGTGCACCCTCTTATTTATTTATTTATTTATTTATTTAAAAGAGTCATAATATTTCTCTTCTCCAACACAAATAAAGACTTCTTTTATATTTTGCCCTCTGCGTTTCGAAGGCTTTCTACAAAAAATTCACTTGAGTGGTGCGTAATGATGAAATGTATATGTTAAAAAAAAAAGGGAATCAAGATTAGGGTCCGATTCTTGATGTTTATAATTTTTTTTTTTAAGGAGGCATTTGGTTGGAGGGATTTTTTTTTCTCCCGTAATTTTTTTTCGTCATTCGATCCCTCCATTTAGTTCGATTCTGTTCTTCTTTGTCAGTTATTTTATTTTACCTACAGTGCTCAATTTTGAAAAAATCTGAGGTAAAATGATTACCTTCGGATCCTGAAATATTTTTAAATTACCTGAGTCAAAATTTTTTTTTTTTGATTTAAAGTAATTTTTTTCCCTAGAATTTACTCCTTAAAATTTTTTTTCTGGATAAAAGATAATTTTGTTTTTCAAAATAATTTTTGTTTCTCCGAACCAAACGCACCCTAAAGTGTGTTTGATAGATCGAAAATTTGACAAGATGGATGGAGAAAAGTGAAAAAGTACTGATTTTTACTGTGTTTTGATAAAAGAGAAAAAAAAATGCTAAGGAAGAAAATATAAAAAAATTGTATTTTCATTAAAAAATAAAAAAATAAGAGAATTAAGTTAACTATGCAAATATACAAGTTGCTCTTTATTTTTTAAATTTTATCTTATTTAATTTGTTATATTATCAATGAATAATTCTGGTAAACTGTTAATAAATCATATACTATCATCTTAATCCCATTACTTTATAATTTTTAAGGTGAATAATTTCTTAAAAATAGTATTATTAAAATCACTAATTAATGAAAGTGTCATATATATTATATGATTCAATAATAATATATAAGATTTATAAATTAACAATATATCAAATATAAACTCAAAGAAAAAATATGTTCTCTATTTTTTTTCTCTTGTACCAAAAAAAAAGTTTAAAAAATGAAACATTTAAAAATACATAAGTTCAAAATTTTTATTGATATTTTTTAAAGAGAATAACTTATATTAAAATGATCCTAAAAAATTAGTTTTAGGTACTAATAAAATAATGATACCTCATATTTTATTAAAGACATGTAATAATTATTTTATATTCATTCTTATTAAATCAACTCTAATTAAATTAATTAATTTAAAAAGTAACAAAAAATTAATTTGAAGAATGAGAAAAGGAATTGTGTTTGACAGAATACTTTTTGGAAGTAGTATCAAATATAATGGTATAATTATGTACCAAAAAAATATATAGTATAATTTGGGTGGTTCTCCAAAATGTGTGCAACTCCTAATAATTCTTGAGAAAATTGTATTTACAAAAGATATTAAATATTTATATTTAAAAATATCATATGACAAGTTTTGACATCTTTTAATTCATTAAAATTTTACTCGTGTGCTCGTTTTCTAATTCAACTTTTAATTTATCAAATCAATTTTTTGTTACCTTTTAAATTAATCATTTTATTTGATATCAATATATCTTTGTTAATTACGTGAGTCTTAAATTTTTTTATCAATTTGAATTAAATAGATATATAAATTGATTTAATAAAATTTGATTTTTAAATAAATTAATTTTATCAAAATAAATCTAAATAATTATTGCATGTCTCAAAAATAATATAAAATATTATTATTTTATCAATACTTAAATATTCACTTTTTTAAATGATTCAAACTTCAATATTAACTATGAAGGTAACAAGACGATAAATTACATTAAATCTCCCATAAAGCAGAAGATAAAAACAATGATGATTCCGTTAATGGCAACAAAAAGAGTTTTAATTGCCGCCTATTTTTAAAACTCTTGTACAGTTATTTAACTTATTTTGGGGAAATAAAGTATGTGAAATTGGTAATTACCGGAATGGGAATGGGACCATTATGTTTGGCCACTCATCTCAGCCGTCAATCGTCATCTTCTTCATCATTCATGGGTAGGGTTGCTGCTAAATTTAAAGTTGGCTTGCTTTATATCATAAATTCTATGGTCAATTTTGACAACCAAACATGTCATAAATTATTTGCCAGATTGAGCATTAAATTTTGGGTTTTTTTTTTTTTTTGCTAGCTCAAGGTTTACTCTCTGTGTAAAAATTTATTGGGCGTATTGGACTTTTCCACCCATTTGGTTAAATTTTTTTTTTATGGCTTTAATTTTGTAGAGCAATTTTTATATAAAAAAATCATAATTTGAAAATAATATAAAAAAATTACAAATCTTAAATTTTGAATTTTAGGTCTATAAAAAGATTGTATGAGATTATGAGTCATTTGAATTAATTTTAAAGTTCAAAATATTTTTCTTTTTTTCATGGACATGAAAAATTTTAAAGGTGCACATTATCCAAAAAGAAAAAAAAACTTATATTTAATGGAACTTGTTTTTATATATTGGTAAAGAAATATTTTTAACTTCATATTCAATGTTAAGGTACTAAAACATATTCCATTTCTTTTTTTAATTATTTTTTATTTTTTAGTGATACCATACGGGGTATACATAAGTCATTATCTTGCTAATCATGTCATTAGAACAGTATATGAAATATATATTTTTTTCATTTTGTTGTAATATACATGTATTTGTTTATAATCCGGTATATCGGCTGATTTCAATTTAAAATAATCCTACTTAATTAGTATAAAAATGAATATTATAAATTTCAATAATCTAGCATTTCACTATTATTTTTAATATATGATCAACGTCACTAAAATTTTTATCCAAATAGATTAAAATATATGGATCAATATATAAATTTACGTTAAAAAAATGTAATTATTATATGATATATATTTTAAGTAATATTATAGTATTGGTATTCATAATTCAGATTTATACCGAATTACTAATTCATTAATCGGGAAGAGATCTTTTTTGATTTGAGGATGGGTACTACTAGGCCTACTGGCCTACTAGGTCTGGGAAAATATAACTGTGAAATTTGAAAGGATTTAAATGAAATCTAGCACCCTAAGAATTTTTGTGATCCTGGAGTCAGCTCAGCTACATCCATTACTTAATTAGGTCAAGTAAATTTATAAGTAGAAAAGTACATTTAATTTTGGAACATAAAACATTTCTAAAATTGGATTATTATTTTATATTTTTAAATTGGTTTGATTACATTACATGACATATAGCTAGGGTGGCAATTCATTTTTTATCCCTTAAATCCCATTAATTTCCTTTTTTTTCCCAAAATTAAAACTTGGATTCTCCAAATTGGAAATCTAAATCCAATGGTTGAATTGAAATGTCCTTTTAGAAATTATATTTTGCATTTTACTGTTTTGGCTTTTACAAATAATTTAAAAAAAAAAAAGAGACCACTGACTATTTTTGAATTAAATTAAAAAATTGCATGAACAATTCATTCTCGTATTTTTATTAATTTATTTTTATCACCATTATTACATTAGTAGTATTATTTTTAATTTTCTTCTTTAACTATGATGGTGTCGGTAAGGTTTCCCATGCCTTTTATTTTTCTTTAACATTTTTTTTCAATTGTCAAATTATTAAAATATTTTTACATGTACGGATTATGGAACTTTAAGGGAAAAGACGAGAAAAAAAGATAGCAGTCATTAAATTAATTCCTAATCATTAAAATAATAAAGATATTTTACTTTGTTCATTAAATAATTAAGATATAGGGTGATAGTCTAGTTACTATACCCGCAAGGTGGCAGGTTAATTAAAGTCGATTATTTTTAAGGGTAATGTTAATTAGTGCAAGTGAAACAATTTAAATAGATATTTAATGAAAATATAATATATAATTAATGAAGATTATTTATTTTTAAATTAAAAAAAATGTTGCATTAAATGTATTAAAATAAAAATAATTATCATATTTTATTTTATTTATTTTTATTTTTAATATATTTAAATAATATATATTATTATCCAAACTTTATTCATAAAATTAAAAAATTTCATTAATAATGTATAAAATATTAACCATCATAATAATTTGATTAACGAACATTTATATACTCACACACGTTAACATTTCAAGCATTTCGGTGGAACCCTTGGAAGAATGAAAAGCCGGCAGAGATTATTTGTTTTGTATGGAATCCTTGAAGAATCAATAAAAGATTTGGTGGTCTAATATTACTTCAAAATAAAAAAACATTAGCATGTTGCTTTGACAGCAAGTATCAATCGAATGTGTAAAGCTCGCAGCCCAACTTAATTAGAATTAGTCCAAGGTAATTACCTCACCCAAGGCTAATTTCAATTCTCAATATTTTTTATGTTTTTCTAAAAACAGACCTTCCAATTTATATATAAAATCTGTGTTGACTTCCTATAAAATAAAAAAAAATTAAATTAAAATATATATTAATACGTTAAATATAATTTTTTTTAATTTATATTATAATTATATATAATTTTTTTTTTAAATTGTAACTTGTATTATCTTAAAGGGCATATCAAACAAAAATCTAATAATGAAAGGCTCTATCAAATATTAATCTTTCCAAGCTAAATTCAAGTCCACGCTTCGCAATCTTCGTGTTGCATGCATTGTTCAAATCTATGTTCCTTTGTTTGTTATAAATAAAAAACAAAAACTTAGCCATATAATTCAAGATGTTTGATGATACCTAATCTTTGATAAAATCACTCAAGAATGAGAAAGTTTGTGTTTTGATGTGTATTTCGACGTTTAAGTCGTTAATTCAAACCTCTTTAATGTGTAAAATAATTATAAGAGAATGTATAAACACTCCTTTTCACTAGACTCTTTAAGAGGCTAGGCTAATTAACAAAGTTATTAAAAATACAGTGTGTTTATTAGTATGACAATGTATTTTCTTGGGAGGAGAGAAGGAGATGGGGTGGTTTCAACTCTCAAGAACTGTTTTTGGTTTCCTGATGAACTGCAACAGAAGTCAAACTGTAAAGGGCTTATGCCCAAAATTTTGCTATGGGCTCAAGTCCTTATTTTGTCCCAGTTACAGTTGATATATATATATATGGGCTGTGGACACATACATAGTGATAGATGTTGGGAAACCACATAGGCTTAAGCTAAATTATTAGATCACAACTGGTAAAATTAATGTATGTTTACCAGAGATGAAGAAAAATACTTGACATGCTTCTATGATCAACTTATTGAAGAAATTTCAAATGTTGCCTTCGAAATTAGATGCGTGAATTGGTAAATGGGGTGAAGAAGACAAAAAAGAAAAGACAATTATCTTATTTTGATTATTGATGTAATAATAAGAAGCTCATTATTTTGTACCGGATTGAATTGTTTTGGTTCTTTTCAGACCTTTGGAATGCAAAAAATTATCGAACAAAGGAATATTGCTGAATCTAAACAAGTCAAAACTTGAAAGTTCTCTTTCACTCAAAATGATTTGTCACGGGATCAAATTGTGATCCCAAATTTTTGCCTCGTGATGGTACTAAGTGACCTACTTAATCAACCACTTAATTGCCCTTAACCACATGCAACACTATTAGAACACCAACAAGATATCACACACCCACAAGAAAGCACAAGTTTATAAAAATAGCTCCCAACCTTTCTATTAACACAAATGGAATATAATACAAGTCTGCTGCGGGATCTCACAAGAACGCTCAAACCAAAGGTCTGTGTCCTCTTTCGTACGCAATTTCCCTAAATCTGCGGCAAGGATCATACACTAACTCTTACTCTAGAGCTCTATCACTATGTATGCCCTGCCTTTCACAACTTAACTTGTCCTATCCCTTCCTGGACTATGATTTAGCCATGAATATTATCTGGTGCATAATTGATTAGGAAAAGAAATTTCTCCACAAGGCAGTCTTGACAACAATGGGCTACTCAACAGGTAGCCCCCATGTTCATTAGTGAAGCAAGCAATTTGGTTCCTAGTTTTTTCAGAAGGAACACTCATGTGCTGTGTTGATGGTGATACTTTGATACTCGCATTTATGCATCGCTCGTACAGACAATTTTATGGGTTCTCCACAATATGGAATGCAGAAAGGCATCTTTCGATCTACTAAAAACGGATTGTTGGATCTGACCAAAGGGAAAAGGACAACTAAAGTCTGATATTATAAAAATATGTTTGACAATTTAATGCCCAATGTGAGATTGTTCTGCTTTTATATGATCTTAAAATTCACATGTGAGAACTTTAGTTCTCTTTTCTTTGTTGGATGTCATTTCAAAGGTATACTAAATAAATTAATATCAACCCTCCATCTTTTGTAGCAAAACCTTATCCTTGTTGGAATTTCACCATTGGAGGGATTGGTTGAACGATCATGGCCAAGCACTGGGCGTATATATAAAAATCAAAATACCCATTTCAAGACTATATTTTTATATAGAAAAAGAAGATCCTAATAATTCAGGATTGCTCTGACAATTCCTATCCCCGAGCATACACGGACTTAGATTATTTAGGAGATGAAATCGTTCTAAATATCTACTTTAAGAGAAAGCAAAATTTTAATATATTTATCATTTAATTATTACGTAAAAAAAAAAATTGTATGAAGCAATTAACTGAAGAAATACCGTTCAATTACAAGAGATGTGAATCCGTAATATTGTTTGTTTTCTTTTGGGGTCATTTATTACGACTACCTGTCCCTTAGGCAAAAGAAAATACGGAAAAAATAAAAAAAATGTCTCCAATAAATTGTTCAATTTGAACACATCAAGACAAACAAAGAAAAAGAAGTCGGCAAAATGTGATACAAAGTGAAAAAGATGGAGATAACGAAAGGCTTAGCTTTTCTACAGAATTTATTGCAGGGATACACATGCAATGGTGAAAGTAATTTTATTAGTTGGATCTGGCTAGATTGAAGGCCAGTACATAGGACGCTCTCCAATAAAAGTTAAAAGAGTCAATGGCGAGAGGCACATGCTTCAATCTTCATCCCGCATATTGTGAGAGGTTGTTCAACGGACCAACCTAACAGCACGCTTCTGAATTCTTATTTGAGCACCTTAGCCAAAATATAGCAAACCCTCCAATCATTAACGTTGAATATCTTAACTTTAGGTTTAGATATTGACAAACTTTATTGCTCAAACTAGCTTAGTTGGAGCAACAGCGTCATTATCTTAAACATCTGCTACTGCTAAAAGAAGCAACGCCGCCCGTCTGCATGCTTCGAGCACATTCTTGCCCTGCTGTCCTGAGTCATGGGGACCGTTGAACCTAGGAAAATAATTGAGAGTTTGTTTAAGGTCTCGATGCTTAATCATATCCTAAAGTTAGTACGACCCGAACTTAATTTGCAGACAAGGTTTCCTTCTTCATTTTTAATATTACTGAAAATAGTCTATGTTACCCTTTTGGACACCAAATTATTTGCACCACCTATCAAAGGCTATTTGTGTGTGAGGCTAAGAGTTTTCACCATGTTTTTCATTAAGAAATTGAGAAATATAGCCTTACAAGATCCAATAGGGGGCCTATTTCAGATTCAGCTATGCTTGTTTTGTAGCCCGAAGACAAGAGAGTGTAACAATTATCAGAAATTATGAGCTTCTGTTTTCTTTTTTTACTTTTGCTTCTGGTGGAAGAGATATGAATTGAAGTTTTGGCCATGGAGTAACTTGGCGAACCAGAAAGCTAATGGCTGCAAAGCCAAGTTTAGCTTATTAATACAAAACTTCCATATTTGTTCTTTAGCAATCCCATGCTGCTGATGTAAGTCTATCAATTTCACACTGTTCATTTCGTACAGAATTCACTGTCAGATTATTTGTGATTCAATATGAAATTTGATGTTGTACGTACTTTGATTCTTCAATTTTTATTGTACTGGTGTCAGAAAATAAAAGCACTACAGGCTAAACTAAATACGTACTGTATATATTACGACACGAGATTCTTTGACAACGATAACACAGGGAGGAAGCAAGGATCGCAATATGCGCCTCTTCCTGATACATTTATAGCGACATAAGTTATAAGTAAGAGCACAACAAAACTTAGAAGAAGAGATGGAATTACTAATCGAGATTCTTCTATTAGAACTATCACTAATTAATACTTGTAGCAGCGCAATGGATCATCTTTATTGTAGGTGAGATGCCATGCCAGGCCATTCTTCAATTGAGCTTCAGATTTTTCATCCTGCGTATATATTAAAGAGAGTTTATCAGCAGAGAATTAGCCATAAAATGGAAGATGCTGCTTGTTTGATAGCTCAGAGTTATCAGAGCCACGTGAAAAGTGCATCAGGAATAAGACTCGTGAGTTAAGAGATGAGACAATAGGTTAGAAAAATCAGAAGCTGCCATGATTTCCTAGGGTCTAATTTTTATATGCATAGGATTGAAATTTTGTAAATGGGTCCTCATGAAAATACGATGTGCTTTATGAAAGCTACAGTGCTGACTCCATTTTTAAAAGCTTAAACTTGGTAGGCTATGCTTAAGAAAGCAAATAAAAGTAGTAGCAGAAAGGCTGATGAGAAGTGGGGGATAGAAACTGCCTTGTGAGTAAAGAAAAGGAGTCGGAGAATCATTGTAAAACTGAGGGTTAGGCTTGAGACAGGCTTTCCATTTTTGAGATTAGCTACCTTTAGTTGTAAAGCATGGCGTGGTTATAAAAGTCAAGAGTTATTCTAATGGCTGTACTGGCTAACACCAAGAGAAAAGCTTGCTGGTTTTGATTTGTTAACACAAACAATAAAAAAAAATTAGGTAGCTAAATCTGCAGCCACTTTGTTAGGTGAAAGTCTTTTCTTTACTAGTAATTTAATTTTACCACTGTTTCTCATCGTCAGTACTCTGGTTAATTACCTCGGTTAGTCCCGCCAGTGGTCCTGTAGTTGGGGAAGGGCACTTGGCCTGCCTCGATATACTTGACATCCGCCACAAGCAGCTCGTAGTGCCTCTTCACTTCTTCAGCAGTTTTCCCTCCAACCGCCTTGGCAACATTGTACCAACGGTCAGGGGTGTCCTTATCATACACAGCTAAAGCCCTTTCAAAGTCTTTGTTTTGCTTGGCTGTCCATGAACCAGAACCCCGGGAGGACATTGAGCTCGATGCCATTTCTTATGCTAATTACACTAAAGTAGCAGTTCAGTTCAGTAATTAAAAAGAATAACAATTTAGAAAGCAAAAGGGTAGTGAAGAGGCTATGGAGTCAAACAAAAGAAGACTGCAGTCAAGGGGATGTTATGAGCAAGGAGGTGGCAATGGCAGCTCTTTATAAGCAGAGAAGTAGAGGGGGAGGTGGGGTATAAGGCCAGTTGGCGTAGAAATCTTGCAAAGTGCAGTAGAATTTTAATGATTTGTCTCCTTAAGAACCACAAAATGTAGTAAGACAAAGAAGAACTGAAATGTAAGAGAATCAAAAACGTATTTTAACAGTAAATAAAACTAGCATTTAAGTCCTTTTCTTCGCTTATCATTATTCTGCATATGATAAGAATCAAGGTAAAAATTTCTTTCTTTGTTCTTGTCTTCATAATCATGTGAAAATCTTTAGTTGGTCGACATAATTCACAGGGTTTTGGACAACAAAGTAATTTCAGTTGATCATAGAGTCTTGGAAGATGAGCATTCCAATACGAAAAAACAGAATAGAAATCGCAGGGAAAGTAAAGTTTGTTTCTTCCGTGTGTCAGGATTTCTTCTCTCAGAGTTCAAATTGCCTTTCGCATGTTCTTATTCTACTGCTTGCATGAGCTCAGGTGGGTCCATTCCCTCCAACCATAGACCAAAAATATGGTGTCCGTACTATAATTTCACGTGATATTTTCCTACGAAATATGTTGGAGGAAGGGTTTTGTTTTGTGGGTTTCTGTTCCATTCCTGAAAGTTCTTTCTCTGTGTCCTGAACTACATTCCAAGCATTCTAGCTGGCTTGTTGATTTCGTACAATGATAATCTTTGTGTTTTCTTTCTCCTACAATGATCAAAACATACCTGCCCTCTCTTTTTACAATTTGGTAGCTTCTTTGTTGGACTTGGATGTTCAGTTTTCTGGTAAAAGGGAGCAAAATTACTGGCAACTGCAATCTGTTTACTCGACAGACAAGAATGTTTAGAAACTTTGCAGTCTTACAACATCCTCTGTATGGTAGAATTCGTTCCTCCTTGATTCTAAGATCTTCTGCTTTTATAAATTTAAGACAAGATCAAATTTCAAAGAAGACTATTAACAGTGTAATTCCTTGTTGAATAAAATGTTAAAAAACCCTTTTTCCCCATCATATAACAATTAGCAAGTAAAGGAAATTTTGGTGTAATGGTAAATATGATTTTTTGATGATCTAGAGATTATTATTCAAGTGAAAACAACATTTTCTCTTAATGTAAAAGAAATACCGCATGTATATAACATTTTTAGACCTCACGATATGAGGATTTTGTGCGTTAAGTTGCCGTTTGTTAGATTTATTGTTTTTCATTGCAATCAATACTCAGGCATCAACGTCAAAGAGGGGAAATTAAAAATGCATGTTTTACATGAACATGAGTTCATCATAAGGCAATATATAAATCTTGTTGGTTATAGTATATTATATATATATATATATATATATATATATATGTGGATGGATATCACTTGTTTAAGCCCTTCAAAAGAAGTAAAGAAATGTGACAAACAGAGAGGGGATCAAAATTAATTGATGCAGTACCTAAAAATTGCAGAACATATCTAAAGCTGGCATCAAATAAAAATACACAGAATAGAACTATATATGAGAAAGAATATCCATGGTTCATAGGGTTAGCCCACTTGTTCTTTAATTTTAGTGCCTTGTAGTAGGGTAATTATTGCCTTTTTTCACGGCTGAATTTGGTTATCCCTTGTTTAAATGGAAAATTGATTTGAACTCTTGCTTTTTCAGGATGAACAGAAGAGTTCGAGCTTGGCTGTTCCATATCCTTGTACCTTCAATGATGAAGATCCATAATCATATCTGAACTGTCTTCAGGTTTGTTAGGCAAAACCAATTTGTAATAATTTGACAGAATCTCTCTCTTTTTTACTTTTTCCTTATAAGATTTTCCCATTACGCCATTACCCTGAAAATATCAACAAAAGATCCGGATTTGAACAGATTATACAAAGATCATTTCCAGCACATCTTTTAATTTGACTATTTCTCTTATTCTTCTCATATGCAAGTGCCTGATACGATTCAACTGAAGAAAGCAACATTTCTTGCAGATGCATATAGAGTTTGAAATCCCATTATTGTTGTAAGGTAATCTCCTCCAGGTGAAATGCAGGCATAAGAGGTATTATTTTGTAGCAAATGCAAAGACTCTGCACATTGTGCAGGTGAAATTCAGGTTAGGATCGTCAAAGTAATGCCATTTCAAGCATGTTAATAAACCTAATATCTTCACTTAGAAGCAACTAAAATCAGAAAATGACACTTTTCCGGGAGAGACTAAATATCTGCTTGGAATAACAAGTCAAATCTACAAAAGCATCAGAATTCAGAGGACGGTGGCGTGATAAAATGATTGAGGCTGCAAGTTGAGTAGAGTAGCCCCAACCTACACGGGCCTACGCTTACTAAAATCCTGCAAGTAGACCTCAGTATAGTCTATTCACATCGTCTAGAGTCCACAGAAGCGACTCTCTAACTTGAGATTCAGAATGACGGGACAATTTCTGATTTGGGAAAGCTTGATTGTATGATTCCTTCAAATCTTCGTGACATTGGTTGCAAATGATTTGATTGAGGACTCAAAAATAACATCTAAAAATCTCAATTTCCTGTGAAAAAGCAATGTGTACCAGGATGAAAATTTTCACTGTTCCTTGTTGTTATTGGGCCGTTTGTAAAAAAATGTAGCAGGTTTAACAATGGCCTCTGGTGTCAAGTTGCAGGGGCCAGGGGTCACATTCTTGGATGCTGACCACATGCTAATGGGGCTCGCTGTGATGATTGGTTGAAAATTACTCACGCAACTTTCTAGGAATCAGTACTAAAAAAAGTGATGCTTGGGCATACACCTCCTCGCCGATATTTGGAATCCTTATCATTCAGTCTATCCAATTGAAAGTAATATCTGTGGATCCTTTCTCTCTCAAGACTTGTTCTTTTGCCAAGTGGTCGTCCTTGGAAATTGGAGAAGTTGATTTTCCAATGATTTGTTATTGATTTTCAATGGTTTAAACTTTGTAAACCTATTGATTTTTAGTAAGTTTTAAGAGGGATTGATGGTCATGAAGTTCTCTTTTTAATCCCTTTTAAGACCACAGAACCAGGAATCTGTAGCTTTATAGCCAAACTTCGCAGGCCGGCCATATTACATCAGAAGCAAATGAATAAAGATGATTTTTTTTCCATGGAATCTTTGAAATTTTGAAATTTCGGACGATGGAATTTGTTATTGGTTGAATTAGTCATTGCAACGAGAGTAGGAGGGAAAGCTCTATATGAAAAGAAAAGCTAGAGGTGTATAGGAGGAATATGCAAAGGGGAATGCCAACCGTGTGAATATATTCCATTTTTGGCGAACGATATATAAAATTTGTGATCATATTTTGTAAAATTCTATTTATATAATATGAAATATGAAAAGTTTGTATTAAAATCAACGTAAATACAACAAATACAAATTTATTTTATTAATCTTAATATATTCATATATAATTTTTATCAAATTTTAATTTATAATATTTTTATATCTTTTATTTATATAATAAAAAACTGTGGTTGGATGATTCTTTCTGATGTGTGATTCCCGTGTACGAAAAGGCCGAAACAAAGGAGAGAAACACTCAAAGTTGATAATACATCTGTGGCTTTGATCAGCTAGAAAAGATGTGATGCATTAGCAGGACACGAGCCATGCAAGAGATAATTGATAGCTAATGGTGACAACTACCCCGAATGCACCAATGGATTCTATCATTAGTTAGTAAAATGATTTTGTTGGAGCTTATATAAAATTGTCCATGGTATTGCTTCGTACGCTGATTCGAATGTTGGAAGATGCAGTGAGACCAAACCAAGATATTGTGGGGCAAAGATTCGTATGTTCTCACGCTGATCTTGTGCTGTCGTTCTCGCTAAAGTGCAAGGAAAAGTCAATGTCGTTTTCGTGTTTGCTTGGTGAGATTTTGCAAACAATAACACAATGAAGAGGGCTAATGCAATATTGCCCTTAAATATATATATATATTTTTTCTCAAGCACCTTTTCTCTTTTCTTTTGGTGGTTTGTTTCCTTTTTGTCCTACATCAAAATCATGCTTGAAATGACCAAATCTAGCAAGATATCACAATAATTTTTTCAAATAAAAATTCAAAAGTAAAAGTAATTATTCAAATTAACGTTAAAAATATTATTAATTTATTATTAAAATTTATAAATTATTTATTAATAAGAATTACGACAATTTAAATATATACTTTGCAACGCAATCAAAATTAAACCTTAACCACTCTCTCCCAAGATATTCTCACCATCTAAAGGTATACCCACGCCACGATGGCCTGACTGACGTACCTTTGAAATGGGCATGAAACGGAGCTGCCTTATTAGACTGATGTTGCATGGGTTCGATGCCACAAATTTTTTTTTTTTTTTTTTATCATTGCTCTAGAAGTTCACCACAAACTCTCTGACTATTGCCGCTGCAACATGACAGAGTGGATTTATCACCACAAAATCTCTTAATGCTTTGGCTGTGATTAGACGGAGGATTTTCAAAAGGAAATTAATTTTAATTAAGGTATTTAAAATTTTAAAATTTAATTTTTTTATTTTTAATTTTTTAAAAAAATATTAAGTGTGGTTGTAAAACATAATGATGATGCATTTCTGACGTCCTCGCTTTAATTTTCTTATCACTAAAAGCTCTACAAGAAAATGAATTATCAGATAGATGTAAGGGTTGTTCCCTACGTAAGCACTCCAATGCTTAAGTTAGAAGAGAATTTGACAGAATTTAAATAAAACAAATAGAGATTTAGTTTCATAAATCATAAATTACCCTTATTTATAAGAATTAATTTCACCTTTAATTACGTAGTTATCCACTAATTAAATATTTTTTACTGTTTTATGGGTCCTGCAGAATAAAAAATATTTAAGGATAAAACTGTCCAAATTGCATAATTTATGTCTCCCGCAATACTGTTTCCAAGACGGTAGATCCGATCTCCCACTTGTTTTCTTCGTGTGCCACGTGACGCATTCTTCGTTCGCCACGTGGCGCACACTTTTATTTATTTTTTATTATTCTTTTTATCATGCATAACAATCACTCCCTACTCTTTCGCTAGGTATAACCTTGCGGAAGAGTATATATATTATCGTCATTATCTCACGTCATATCCTCAAGTAAAACTTTGAAATTAAATTCTTAGGCCAAGTCTTGTGGTCAAATTTTCAAGTTAAACTCTGACATTAAATTCTCAAGTTCTTCGACTGAGAATATTTGCTCGGTTTTTTATATTTTCTAATCACCGATTTTATTACTTGCTCTCCAATGGTCGAACAAGGTAGCGAAACAATAAATTTAAGTTTCTTTTTTAGGCTTAGGGAATCTGACATTCGGTCGATTCGTAACATTTTTCCTCTTTTAGGCTCCCAACTAAGTGTAGAACACGTTTTAGTAGCAGTGTCTTTGTAAATCGAGCTTCATATAGATTTCGCTTTCTTTCGTAAGTATGACTTATTTCGATAGAGTAATTTTTCTTGCACACTTTTTACTTTAAGCATTTGTTAATTTGAGTGTGTAACTTACCTCGTATATTTTTTGCTTCAAGGCTTTGCGCACTTTTCGCTTCAAGCCTTTATTTAGGTACGTGTGGCTTACCTCGCGCATTTTTTGTTTCAAGCCCTAACATAGTTTATTCGTAGCTTACCTCACGTATTTTTCGCTTCAAGCCATTATTTGGGTGCGTGACTTACCTCGTGCATTTTTCGCTTCAAGCCCTCACATAGTTTCTTCGTGGCTTACCCCGTGCATTTTTCACTTCAAACCCTTTATTTGGGTGCGTAGCTTATCTCGCGCATTTTTCGCTTCAAACCCTTTATATGGGTGCGTGGCTTACCTCGCGCATTTTTCGCTTCAAGCCCTTCTTACCTCGCGTATTTTTCGCTTCAAACCCTTTATTTGAGTGCGTGGCTTACCTCACGCATTTTTCGCTTCAAGCCCTTGCACAGTTTCTTCATGGCTTACCTCGTGCATTTTTCGCTTCAAGCCCTTTATTTGGGTGTGTGGCTTACCTCGGGCATTTTTCGCTTCAAGCCCTTGGTACGATCAATCAACTATCAATTATTTGAAAACCTCAACAGGTAATATCAATATGGCATAAATCACAGTTCAACAAATAAAATTTCAACCTATAGTTTAATAATAAGAAATAACATTAAATGAATTAAAGTCTCACTGCCAGTATATTTTTAAGTGTTTGGTATTCCACGTTTTTGTTATCTTCTTGCCTTGTAAGCTTTTCAAGATACAGGTGTCGGGTCCGGTCATCCTCCTGACTCTGAAGGGTTCTTCCTACTTTGCCCTGAACTTCTCATCTTCCTTCAAGGCCTTGGTGAGCTACCAACTATGTACTCTCAATCGGAAATGACATTAGTAGCAGCTCTTGTAGGTTCATTGTCTATCTGTTGGTTCCTATGTTCTCCCCTTCTAGCCTCATTTCTTCTTTCTTTATTTCTCCTCATATTTTCTCTGTCATTGTCGCGTCTATCACGCGGTTTATTGTCTCCTCGGCCAAGGCAGAGTATCAAATCCTTTCATTCCTCCACACATAGAGGTTTATCTTCCCTTCTCTGGCTAACTTCTCAAGTTGATTCAATAGATCCCGACATTTTTCAGTTGTATCGCTGAAGGTAGAGTGTAAATTACAATAGGACCCAAGATCTCGTGCTAAATTTCTTTCACCTCTTCTTAGGAATTGAAGCATCTCAGTTCTTTCTATCACTACTAAAATTGAAGCACGTGATTCGATAAATTGCGTGTAATTAACATACTTCAATTTTGAGGCTTTATCTGACTTTCCTGTGTTTTTATCATCAAACTCTCTTTCTCGCTTTATTCCTTCCTTGAGGTCATACATCGGTATCATTTTCATTACTTCTTATTGATCGACATACTTATTTGCTCTAGAGAATAAGTCTGAAATCGTCGTTGGCTGATCCAAAGATAGTGATTCTTGTAATTTTTCAGACCTTATCCCTTGTAGCATAGCTGTCACAGCTATTCCGGCTTGTAGATTCTGCACTTCAAGAGTAGCATTACGAAACCGGTCTACATAGCTTTTCATTGATTCATTATTTTCTTATCTTAGGGTAAGTAGAAAAGTGACATCTTTCCTTTTTTGGCTATTCATCACGAAAGCCTTTATAAATTCGCTCCTCAATTGATCCAAAGATGAAATGGACTATTCTGGTAAACTGTTGAACCACTTCAGCGCGTGACTGGTCAAAGTTAGGGAGAATGCCCTACACATGATCTCGTCTTTCCATCCATGCAGTAGCATTAATGATTCATAATTTTCAATATGGTCATAAATGTCAGTCTTCCCAGTATATGTTGTTATCTACGGCATTTTGAATTTTGGGGGCAACGGTTTTCTCATGATCGTTGTATTGAATGAGACTCTTCTCCTTTGATTTTCTTCAACCAAAACTAACTTTTTTCCTCCAAGATTTGTTCCACCATTTTCTTCATATCTACAGCCTCTTGTGTCATATGGGTGTAGGTCGATTTTGCACCCTTTTCGTGTTACTTGAATCAGTCTGATCTTAGTCAACAACATTTTTTCTCTTACCTCGTAGGTTATGGGTTCACTTTTAATTAGTTCGAGGTGGTAAGTTTACCATTTCTACTTCAGGGTTCCGAGTCGGATCCATTTTTGAGTTTCTCCTCCAAGTATGGAACCCTGTCATTCCAACACCTCCTGTTCCATTATTTTGCGGGACATTTGTGTTCTAGAGCCAAGGATCTTCCGCATCTAAATATCCAGAACCTACCATTATCGAACTTTCAAGGTTTTCAATACTTTGGCGTCTCCAGCCACCAACAATCTCCTGTGTTGAATTTGTTGTACCATGACTTTGCGTTCTCGCCCTCTTATGTCGTGAGGGTCTCCTATCGTCGGCAGGCTGTGAGGGTCTTACACTATGCAATCAGGGTCCCGCAAGTCGTGAGGGTCTCGCGCCACGTCGCCAGGGTCTCGCATGAGGGTTCGGTGCCACGTCGTTAGGGTCCCGCATGCTGTGAGGGTCTCTCGAGCCCACACCATGAGGGTCTTGCACTAAGATGTCGTGAGGGCCTTACGCGAACATGTCTTCAGGGTCTCGCGCAGTACACCTTTCTCCCACCAACTTTTGGATGATTGGTGGCAGATTCACTCGCGGAAAGGTATCCCTCAACAGATCCACCATAGTCCGTAAGGCTTGAACGGTCTCTTCCCCTTATTTTTTCATAGCTTCAAATTCTGTCACGAGTATTGTCATCATGTTCGTCTCTCGCTCCCCTTGGACTTCATTGTCCAAGTCACCAATTGGAGAGTTCACCGTATCCTCATTCTCATCGCTGCTGAACGTGTTCGTACCATTGTTGTAGAGCAAAAAGCCTTTATTTCGTTTTCCATATACAACGATAATTGTTGTTGTCAAACACAATGATGATGTCTTGCTGACGTCCTCGCTTTAATCTTCTTATCACGTGCTACCGAAAGCTCTGTAAGAAAAGGAATGATCAGAGGGACGCACGGGTTATTCCCTGCGTAAGCACTCCGATGCTTAAGCCAGAAGAGAATTTTGTAGAGTTTCTGTAAAGCAAATAGAGGCTTAGTTTCATAAATCATACTTGACCCCTATTTATATGGATTAATTTCACCTTTAATTACGTAGTTATTCACTAATTAAGTATTTTTTACTATTTTACGGATCCTGCAAAATCAAAAATATTTAAGGATAAAACTGTCCAAACTGTATAATTTATGTCTCTCGTACTACTGTTTTCAAGGCGGTAGATCCGGTCTCCTACATATTTTTTTCGTGCGTCATGTAGCGCACTTTTATTTTTTATTTTTATTATTCTTTTTATCATGCACAACATTAAATATATCAAATTCTTTTATGAAAATTCACTTAAATAGATGTTTTTTAAATTTCTTCTAAAACTACTCATACTTTATTACATATAACTCACATTTAAAATAATTAAAAAAGAAATATTATTTTATTTAATTATAAAATATAATTTTTTTCATTTTATTAATAATATCTATACAATTTTATAAATATAATGATACCCATATTACATATTTTATTTTAATTTAATTTTTTTATATTTAATATCATTAATTTTATTTTATCAAATTCTAATAATCAAAATTTTTTCTAAAAAAATTTATCTAAACAATACAATTATAAATACTAATATTTCAAATTAATAAATTTTAAAATACTTACATTTTAAAATTCTTCAAAATGTTAAAACACGCTGTTAAAGACTAATATAATTCAACATTTTTGAGCTTCAGCCATTAAATCAGTAATGTGACGAGTTCTTCGAAGAAAAGATGATAAGACCTGCTTGTTTGAGGGTTAGTGTTATATAAAATAAGTCAAAATTTCAAACCTCAAACTTAACTTGAATAATCCATGTAATTATGCTAATATTCAACTTGTTTAAATTCAAATCTTAATCTTTACAATTTTTTTATTCTTAAGCTTCTACTTGTAAAAAAAAAAAAAAAATCAGGAACTCAATCAAAGACAAATACAAAGGCCGCATACTCCATTTTCTCTTTGAGAACTCTCGATACATTACACATTTTGGGCATTCTCATTATGGACAGTTGTGGATGTAATATGGGCTCTTACGGTTTCATATATCATCCCGTGGCAATGGGTCATGGACTAAAATATTGAACTTTCGTCCCAATTCTTGCACAAAAGAATAATAAATACATTAATATATTAAAGATTATTATATTCCTCTTTCCCATATACCTCTTTAAGAATCAAAAAAAATAAATAATGATGGTTATATCATTAACTTAATGTATTTTATATTTTTTTAACAGTATATTTTTATTAAAAACTATAATCACAATCAGTATATTATATTTGATAAATTGATAACTATGAAAATCACTTTATTCAAAATAGATAAATTAATAAATAATTATAATTAATTAAATTAGTAAATAATAAAATTAAATTCAAGTTTATACTCTGTAAGACTTGAAGCATATGTATCTTATATTTTAGTCCAATATATAAAAAAGTTTTTTATGTTGCATGTAAAAATAAAATAAAACTATGAAATAACAAAATTTATTTAAACTAAACTTGATAATTATAATATCATTTAATTTATTTATTTTTTCTATTTAATCGTCATAATTTTTTTCTTTAATTTCATCAATTATTTTTATTTTGAATTCTTTTTATTTTATTTGGAAGTGTCCAAACTTGTCTCAAGAATAAATAAAGTTAAATGCTCAATTTAAAATATAAATTTTTGAGCATTTATCAATTAATGATAAATTTTTTGAATCAAATCAAAACAAAATATTTTTAAATTTAATTAAGATTTTTTGACAGAAACAAAAGTTATGCATCATTTAAAAAAAATATATAATGAAGTGGAGATAAAATCATATTTTTCCTCTAAAAAATTATAAATAATTTCTTTCTTTTTTTTCCTTTTCTTTACTTTTCCTTTTTTTTTCTTTTTATCTTTCTTTTTTTTAATTTTATTCTCTCTTTCTTCTTTTTATTTCTTTCCTTTTTTTCTCAATATTCTCAAATTCAACGGCCACTGAACGCCACCTGGCATCGTAAATCGCTATCTATCACTGTTCACCCGCAATAATTTGCCTCCCAATCACATCAACCTTTTTTTTTTCTAATCTCTAATTAATTTTATGATAATTAACCTAATAAATTTTAAATCAAATTTTCAAACAAGTTGCCTCAAACCCAAAAATATCATCGCTTTGTCACTCCGAGAACCAAGTCCAGCACTACCCACGACACGAACCATCACCACAACTCCGCTTTCATTTTCAATCGGAAGCCACTCAAGAAACCGAAAGGAAAAATATGAAAAATCTTGAATCTACCACCAATTTTTTGTTTTTAAATTTCCAAGAGTCCAGGAAAAGAAGAGTAGAATTAGGTGAAAAGTATCTCGAAGGGGTTAGTGGATTGAGCAGTAGAGGAGACCGTTTTGAATTTTGAAGCCGCCATTTTCTCTCATAGATCTAGGCTTACATTAGATTGATTTGAGGAAATAATTTCAAAAATTGTAGGAGGAGAGCTTAGTCTTTTTATATTTTTTGGATTTTTTTTGTTGTCGGGTGGAGTGGAGAGCATCATTTTTGAGTATAGAGAAAGAGGAGGAGAGGGTTGGGGGGGGTGGGGGGGGGGGGGGGGGGGGAGAGATTTTTTCCGAAGGAGTGAGTTTTTGTGTTTTTTTTAATAAATGACATTATTTTTATTTAATGTTAAAGATTTTTAATTAATATAAAATAATTAATAAATTACCGTTAAAGATTTAATTAGATTCAGATTCGCTAAAAGGTTTTTAACTTGAGCAATCGAATATCAAAAAACTAAAAATACAAATAATTAATATAAAATAATTAATATAAAGGGTTTTTATAATAAATGACTTTATTTTTGAACAATCGAATATGCTCAATCAATCTTCATTCTATTCAAATTAAAATTGTCCTCAACTAAAAATACATAGTATTAGCTCATAAGGAAGCACCACTGCTTCAAATATTACTGATAAATAATTTTATTTTTTTCTTAACTTTCATCAATAAAATAATTTTTATTTCCAAAATTATTATTAAATTTTAACTACACCTAAAACTTAATTTCATTGTTCCTTTTATTTTGAAATCTTATAATGTAATCTTACTATTTATTTTGGAAAAGGATTCAAGCCTTGTGTGGTTTAGGAACTTCGGATCCGACTAGAAGGTTTACTATTATAACTGCTGCCCCATTCGATGCACCTGTCTATATTATCAATAATTAACAAAATCTGTTAAAACTTTTTCATTTTTATTATTTAAATTTGATGATAGTTTGAATGAGTAAATAATTAACTCCTACTAATTTTGATGATTTTAAAAAATATATATTTAAATTCAATTATAATAATAATAATAAAATGAATGATAAAATTATTAAACACTACGATAAATAGCGAATTAGGTTAAGACATCTAAAAATTAATTTTAAATTTCAATAATATAATATTATTTAAAATAAAATATTATTTTATATTATTTAAATACATATTAATTCATCATCGAACCACTTATAAATAATATCTATTTATCTTAACTACAGGATGGTTATAAAATAAATATTTCTTTAAATTTAAAGTACAAATATTTTATAGAGTATTTGAATGTGAATAATATAGATCTGCATCGGGGATTCCAATATATGGTATATAAAAGATTGTGCATCTTGATTTTGATTCTTCCAATTTGTTTAATAAAAAGGAAATTGCCGAAGGATATTGAAAATAAGTATTACTTAGATTCCATTTAACGTTTCAGGAATTTCTACTCCTAAACAATACCGGTGACGGAACCATCATAACCATCGTTCAAAAAAGAAAGATACCATACAACCCAAGCACCCAAACAGTAACGGAGAACCATAGCAACATAATCAAAAACCAAACACTAACAAGTAAACAACCCAAAACCCCGATTCAACACAACATATCAAAGCTCACTCAACCTCTCCACACTCTTTTTAAGACCTCCAGTTTCCTTCGCTTTCCCCGCCGCCTCTTGAGTAGCGAGATCCACCATCACCGTATCCTCCCTCGCGGCGCCCGCCTCTGTACCCACCACCGCCGTATCCTCCACTGTAGCCATACCCACCCTCACGTCGTCCACCACCATAGCCTCCTTCACGGCGTCCACCACCATAGCCTCCGTTCCCTCCTCCAAATCCGCCGCCGCCGCCGCCGCTTCTACGAGATTGGGCTTCGTTGACAGTAATGTTCCTTCCGTCAATATTCTGACCGTTCATTCCTTCGATAGCATCCCTCATCGCTTTCTCATCACGAAAAGTCACGAATCCGAAGCCTCTGGATCTTCCAGTCTCACGATCATTAATGATCTGGAAAAACCAAAAAAATTAAAATTAATTAACAAAATATTCAAAAAATAAAATAAAGAAAAGGATTTGTTAGAATCGATCGATCTTCGGCCCAGAGGGTGTGAAGATAGAACGTACCGGTTAGATATATAAAAGAGTGAATAGTAACAAGAGAGTATCAAGTAACAAGTAGTAACACAAACAACAGATCAAGGATCACAGATCATAGACAGAGAGGCCCAGATCGGGTGGGATCGAGTCAGATCTGGTGAGTCCGATCTCTGCAACAAACGGACCTTCGATTCGACGACCTCGCCATAAGCACTGAAGGCTTCTTCGAGGGCCCGGTCGTCGGTGGCCCAGGCGAGCCCTCCGACGAAGCACCGGTACTCGACATCAGCTGCAGCCATCTGCGGAATCACTAAAATATCTAGCTACCAAGAAAATATACGAAAAGAAGGAAGAGCTGTGAAGTTGAAGGAGGCCAACCATGGTTTTTATAGAGGGTGGAGGTTTAAATTAGGTTAGATGGAGCCGGATACAGTGAGTGAAGCTGTTAACTATGGTTAAACTCGTAACCCTGAATGTTATGGCTTGTTTGGTTACTAGTTCTATTCTATCCCCTCTTGGCATTTAAAATTGTGATTATTTGAGGATGAAAGCATTACGCATATTTATATTAGAATTTTTTTTGTTTAGTATTCATATTCTAATCTGATAATATTTGGTTTTTGTCATTGGAATTTTCTAAATAATATAAGAAGCATTCTTTAATTATTCAAATTCATTAATTAATTTAAAACATTATTTTTAAATTAAAATTTAATGTATAATAATTTCATACAATAAATTAATATTTATTCAATTAAATACTACATTAATATTAAATAATTAAAATAAATAAAATATATAATATTAAAAAATATTATTTATGATCATATTCAGATAATAAATATTTTAAAATTATTATTATAATTTTATCTATTATTCTTCAAATGTTATCTGAACTCTTAACGGATAATATATTAATTTTATTTAATTGAAATGGATAATAAAGTTTTATCTATCTGCGAGCAAACCCAAATCAATCGGAGAAAGGTGGAACGCGAGACGGTGAGAAGGTGTAAACTATGGTAGGGCCCACAGTCACGTGCTTTCTGAACAGCTGACGCTCGCAAAGGCTTGATATTTATTTACTTTCCGTGTCTGCTAAAAATATCTTAAACTTTTTCCGTCCCTTTTGTTGAATAATGATAAGATCGTACAAAAATATCTAGCACGCTCTCTCGCCCTTCGTTTGTCACCGAATGGTTGGCCGTTTGACCTTATCGTTTTTGGTCCTTTGGGAGTTGGGATAAGACCAAAACAGCCCAATATTGCTGTTTTAATTAGGGACGAGCAAATATGGAGAGAATCGATTAAATCAAACGAATGAATCGATTTTTGATTTACTGATTTCGATTTGAGTTTTTTTTTTTTTTTTTTTAAATTGGTTAAGTAGATTAAATAGTTTAGCTTTTTATTTTTAAAATTTTGAATTGAATTGATTGAAATTTTTTTAAATAAATATATATATATATATGTATATTTATATTATGTGTTTATATCTTTATAAATATATTAAAAAATTATATTATAATAATAAAAAATTAATTTTAATTAAAAATCAAATAAATCGAATCAAATTTTTCAATTCAATTTGTTCGACTTATAAAATATTCAATTCGGTTTACATTGTTAAAGAAGTCGATTTAATCAATTTTCAATTTTAACATATCAAATTGCCTGAAAATATCAAATGACCACTTCTGTTGTTTTTGTATTTGGTTTTTTATTAAATGACAATAGATTTTTAAAAATAAATTTAAAAATTTTACTTCTTTTATATTTAATAATTTTTTAAATACAAATAATAATAATATCAATAATAGTGATACAATAGTTTATTTTATGCAAAAAAAAAAAATCAAATCAAAATTTATTAAATTGTGAATCATTTTCTTTAAACATCAAATTCAATAATATAATAGTTATCATTAAGAAATTCAGTTAAACCTTTTTTTAATAACTTTTTTTCGATGATCTAATGTAAACAGGGTCGTCATTTTGAAAATCGGCGACCCTCGATATAAATAGGTAGTAAAATTAATTTTGATAATATAAAAAATATTTAAAAATATATTTTTTTAATAAAATAATAATAAAAAATTAAAAATAAAAATAAAAATATAATATTTTAACTTTTATTTTTATCTCTTAACTAAATTTGGCACCGTGCTAGACGTAGTGCCAAAATAGCCTTGAGATAATGAAGCCTCGAAGCAAGTGGGAAATAATATTGTCTCAACCAAGTCAAAGAAATTCCATTAATAATTTGTTGCCATTTGCCAAAGATGTTGAAAAATTTTAAAATAGTAAAAGGATGATTGTGTTATTAATAGAAAAAGGAACAAAACATAAACACGGGTATTCAACTAATAATTTTTTCTAAGAGTTACATATTGATTGAAGTGATGTCCTTTTATTTGTGGGTGATTAAAATCACAAATATTGATTTTTGAAAGATGTAATTATATTAAATAATTATATTTGTTGGATCAAATAATATAATATAATATTTAATTATGAGAACATAACTCTTGTATTGAATATTTATAAATAGAGAATTAAGATTTATTTTAATATACACTTAAAATGTATAAAAAGTCTCTCTCTCCACTAATTCTTTAAGTAGAAATTGATGGTGGTTGTGTCACCAGAACCCACGTGTACAACCATCTGCAAATCATTGACTGCCACGTGTCAGAACAAGAATAAGCCACGTGGTTGATGTTGCGACAGAGTTGTCACGCGACACAGTTGCCTGTTAAAACGACAGAGTGTTCGGGGCAACAGGCACTCTGTCGCCCGGTATGTGTGCCGCACAGTAGGCGCGATAGACCTCCATCGCCTCTATTGCGACATAAGTCTCCCGCATTGCCCCCGTGGCAGAGGTCTCCCGCACAACCGTGGTAGAGGTCTCCCGCAAGGCCAGCAGCAGAGGTCTTCCGCATAGTCTGCGGTAGAGGTCCATGGGTACTCTGCCGCCTGCCGACTCCCCCGCAAGCTGCTTGACCCGAAGCGCGACAGAGTGCTCTATGACTCTGTCGCGGCCCAGACACGCGCCTGGGCCTCAGCTCGAACCGACTTAAAGAAACCTATAAATATCCAGGTGAGCTCTCAAAAACGGAAGAGGACCGAAAAACCAAAAGGAAGGGAAAAACTTAAACTCTCTAAATTCAGTAATACATTCTCTTCTTCATTCCTTCATACACAACTCTCGATTTCTGACTTAATCATCGGAGTGCGCGTGCAGGGACAAATCCCTGCCCCCTCTTACTCCTGTCGTTTTTGCAGACTATACAAGGAACAAGTTGCATCGACGTCATCTCCTTGTCGTTAGCGCAATCTGAATACGTGGAAGGTATATTCCTGTTGCTGCTTAGCCTGGAAGTCGTAATCCCGTTGTCGTTTAGTGGAAGACAACATCAATTGGCGCCGTCTGTGGGAATCAGAACAAAAAGTCGGATTCCCTATCAAAATGGTGAGGACACGTTCTACAGCAGAGTTGACAGGGGAGCAAAATTCTGTGAGTCCCCCTGTCAGACCAGAACAGAGACGAAGACATAGTGGAAGGGGTGACAGAGAAGCCTTGGTTTCTCTAGAAGAATTTGAGACCCTGAAACGCAAAAATGAAGAGACTACGACAGCATTGAAAGCTATGGTGAGCTTCTTCAGAGACGCTCTCCCCCAATTCAGCTTGCCCCATGAAGTGCAGCAGTTAGTGGAGGAAAGCACGCCTAGGCAGACCTACGAGAGAGGTCAGCCCTCCACCCTGGTAAACGCTGGACAAGAGGCAGGAACACAAAATAATGCCACTGCAGATCTAGCAAGACAGAGTTCACCACGGCACTTGTGCGGCAGAGCTCACCTGCAGACCTCGCGCGGCAGAGGTCTCCCCCAGCATATAGGCGGCAGAGCTCAACCGCGGACGGTAGGCGACAGAGTTCGCCCACAACACCTGTGCGGCAGAGCTCACCCGCAGACCTCGCGCGGCATAGGTCTCCCACAACACTTATGCGACGGTGCTCTCCCGCTGCCTATAGGCGTCAAAATTCCCCTCTGCCCGATAGGCGGCAGAGGTCCCCCGCCGCTCATAGGCGGCAGAGTTCCCCCGCGGCCCGTAGGCGGCAGAGTTACTCCACATGCCACAGCTCATCCCCCGTGGAGTTTGTACAGGAGTTAGAAGAATATAGGGCTGGGGAGCAACGAAGACAGAGGGGTTCTGACCCGCAAGAAGGTCTCGAAATGTCAAGTCCTAGAACGGGAGGTGCTGGAAGGGGTACTTATCAGTCAGACTCTTCTAGACCCGAAGGGACGGGAGCATACTCAATTCGAGGGTCGAAAAACATGGAGAAGGTCGTCCAAAGGATCTTGGAGAAGAAAAAACTGGTGTCTCCTGATGATGGCCAAAAGAGGAGGATTCCATTCAGCCTGGAGATCATGAACAAACCTTTGCCGAAGAAGTTCAAGATGCCTTCTATGGGCACTTACACCGGCAAAGCAGACCCCTATGATCACATACAGAGTTATGAGTCCCTCATGTTGTTGCATGGGTGGGAGGACGAAATCATGTGCAGGGCTTTTTCTCTCACATTGTCCGGGCACGCTCTGAAGTGGTTCAACGGGTTGAGCGAAGGTTCAATCTCCTCTTTCGACCAATTGAGAGATGAATTCCTGAAAGTCTTCATGATCCACAGCCAGAGGAAGAAAGACGCTACTTACCTACTCACACTTAAGCAAGGGCATAAAGAATCCTTGAAGAGTTTTGTAGACCGCTTCCGAGATGCAACCTTGGAAGTGGAAGATCTACCGGTAGGGGTAGCCATGGCTATAATATTGCAAGGGACGAGCTCCGAAAAGCCGCAAGAATCTCTCTCTCTTGACCAGCCTAAGACAATCTCCGATCTCTTTGCTAGGGCCAATAAGTATGTGGCCCAAGAAGAGGTGATGAAGATGATATAGCCCAGGGAGGCGAATGAAGGAAGGAAGGAAGAGAGATGCACTCGAGAGGAACTCTCCAAGACCCGTGAGAGTAGACAAAGCCCCTAGGCTCAGGTATGAATGTTATACCAGGTTGAACGAGCCTCGCACTGCAATACTGGCAGCTATCGAAGGGGCGGGATTGTTGAAATTTCCCAAGAAGAAAATTGGAGACGTAGGATGAAACTCTGAAGCCTACTACGAATTCCATAGCGCTCACGGCCACCCAACGGAGAGATGCAGAGATTTAATGGATCAGTTGGAAAGACTGGCCAGAGAGGGGAAGATCAACCGCTTCCTGTGGAGGAGCGAGAGACCCCGTTATCCTCTGCGTGACCAAAGGAATGACCGTCCGCGGACTGGGCCAAATGATGATAACAGAAGGAATAGGCCAAGAAACGAAGCATTCAGGCCTATGATCTCCCGTGCCAATCCGTCAAACAACGAACCTACAGCCCCCGCAATAAATGTTATTGCAGGCGGGGAATCAATAGCAGGAAGCTCCTCTACTTCCCGCAAAAGCTACGCTAGGCAAGCGTATCAGGTTAACGTTGTGATAGAAGAACAAGCGGATGAAGAACCCATCATGTTCACTCCGACTGACAAAGGTGATATTATCATGCCCCATGACGACCCCATGGTGATATCCACGGTAGTGGCCAAACACCCGGTGAGCAGAGTCCTGGTTGATAACGGGAGCTCGGTGAACCTAATATATTGGAATTGCTTCGAGAAAATGAGCATATTCGAAAATAGATTAAAGCCTGTTATGACGCCACTATACGGATTCACGGGCGAGCGAGTGAAGGTGGCCGGGTCCATAGAGTTGCCTGTGACTCTCGGAGAGCACCCGAAGGACGTGATCGGAGAAGTATTGTTCATGGTAGTTAGGTCAACCTCCGCTGCCTACAACATGATTTTGGGTAGACCTGTGCTGAACGATATGAGGGCGGTGATATCCTCTTGTTATCTATTAATGAAGTTCCCCACTCCCAACGGAGTCGGGCAAGTACGAGGAAACCAAAGGAGTGCCCGTACTTGTTATCTCGCTTCCACCGCCAACAAGGTAGCACAGAGGAAAGAAACCTTATGTATAGACGATCCGCCCAAGCCTCAGCCTGTAGAGGAAACAGAAGCCATTGAGCTAACAGAAGGAGATGGAGGAAAAAAGACATTCATCGGGACTCAACTGGGCGAACAACTAAAAAAGGAGATACTCGACTGCCTGAGGAGAAACTCGGATGTCTTCTCCTGGAGCCCAGCCGATATGCCCGGGATTAGTCCCGAAGTGATCTGCCATGAGCTTAACGTCATACCCGGGCACAGACCCGTCAAACAGAAGAAGAGGAGTTTCGCCCCGGAAAGACAAAAAGCAATCACTGAAGAAGTGAGTAAACTCCTGGGCGTCGGATTCATCCGAGAGGTCTACTACCCTGAGTGGTTGGCCAATGTAGTGATGGTAAAGAAATCTAGCGGGAAGTGGCGAATGTGTGTGGATTTCACCGATCTGAACAAAGCCTGCCCTAAAGATTTGTACCCCCTACCCCGGATAGACAGACTGGTAGACGAAACATCCGGCTACGAATTCCTCAGTTTCTTTGATGCTTTCTCCGGGTATCACCAAATCATGTTTCACCCAGAAGACGAAGAAAAGACTTCTTTTATAACTGACAACGGAACCTATTACTATCGGGTAATGCCGTTCGGTTTAAAGAACATGGGAGCCACCTATCAACGAATGGTGAGCAAAGTGTTCAAAGATCTTCTGGAAAATATCATGGAAGCCTACGTGGACGATATGATCATCAAGAGCCGTGTAGGAGAGTCTCACGCTGATCAAATGTCCAGGGTATTCGAAGTATTGAGGAGATTTAACATGAAGCTAAACCCCAAAAAGTGCTCATTCGGGGTAAGATCAGGGAAGTTCTTAGGCTTCATGATCACTAACAGGGGCATTGAGGTAAATCCTGAAAAGGTACAGGCAGTCATCGACATGAAGCCCCCAACCACCGTAAGAGAGGTCCAGAGATTGACAGGCAGAATAGCAGCTCTGAATCGTTTCTTGTCGAAGTCAGTAGAAAGGAGCTTGCCGTTCTTCAAAACTCTACAGGGGAAAGAACTTCGAATGGACGAAAGATTATCAAAAGGCCTTTGAGGACCTCAAGGAATACTTGAAACAGTTGCCTTTATTAACAAGGCCCTTGGAAGGAGAACAACTCTATCTGTATTTGGGAGTCGGTGATTTCGCCATCAGTGCGGTGCTACTGAAGAAAGATGAAATGGTGCACCATCCCATCTACTACGTGAGCAAAGTGCTATTGGATCCTGAGACCCGCTACCCGCTAGCCGAAAAGCTAACATTAGCCCTTGTGATGGCCTCGCGAAAGTTGCGCCCTTATTTCCAAGCACACCCTATCACCGTCTTGACAGATCAACCGTTAAGACAAATCCTTCAGAAACCTGAACACTCAAGAAGGTTAGTGAAATGGGCAGTGGAGCTTGGGGGATACGATATCACATTTCAACCTCGGCAGGCTATCAAGGGTCAAGCTCTGGCGGACTTTATAGTAGAATGCACTATCCCGAGCGACAGCAGTGAGGGGAAGGCTCACCCATGGTTACTGCATGTCGACGGGGCATCAAATGCTAACGGAAGTGGAGCGGGTATAGTCCTGGTATCACCAGAAGGGAAATCCCAGGAATACTCCCTACGGTTCGGATTCCCCGGTTCGAACAACATAGCGGAGTATGAAGCTCTGATAGCAGGGATGATATTGGCAGAAAAGCTGCAGGTTCACCACTTGGTAGCACACAGTGATTCTCAATTGGTGGTGAACCAATTCAGCGAAAAGTATGAGGTACGGGAACCGATGCTGGTCCCTTACTTGAAGAAAGTCCAACTTCTGGCCCAGACTTTCAAAAGCTTTCAATTGATACAAATCAACCGGTCCGAAAACACACATGCTGATTCATTGTCTAAGTTAGCCTCTTTCACCGAAACACGAGGAAGGATAGTGAAGGTGGAGAGGCTCGAATGACCTAGTATTGAAGAGGTCGAAGTGTGTGACATTCAAGTGGGAGACGATTGGAGATCCCCATACAAACAGTATCTCACCGAAGGAACACTCCCTCAAGATAAAGACGAGGCTCGTCGCTTGAAAGTACAAGGGGCGAAGTTCACACTCATCAACGGAGAACTGTACAAAAGGGGATATTCGTCCCCCTTATTAAAATGTCTGGGACCGGAACAAGCAAGTTACGCCCTAGCCGAAGTGCATGAAGGAATTTGCGACGAACACTTAGGAGCAAGAGCCCTCGCTACTAAAGTACTGCGATCGAGATTTTACTGGCCAACGTTGAAGAAAGATACGATAGACCAAACCCGTAGGTGTGACAAATGCCAGAGGTTTGCGCCTATCACAACAGCCCCAGTGACTCCCTCTCAAGGCACAGTATAGCCAATTCCTTTTGCACAATGGGGATTGGACATCCTTGGACCTTTCCCATTAGCCACGGGCCAAAGAAAGTTCCTGTTAGTGGCTACCGATTACTTTACAAAGTGGATTGAAGCGGAGCCTTTAGCCACAATCACGAAAAAGAAAGTGGAGGCAATGGTGTGGAAAGACATTATCTGTCGATTTGGAATTCTCCGCATCTTAAATGCCGACCATGGAAAGCAATTTGATTGCAACGCCTTCCGTGAATTTTGTAAGCGCCTCAACATTCAGCTAAGGATCTCTTCAGTGTCATATCCTTAAGCTAATGGACAGGCCGAGGTCAGTAATCGGACTATCCTTCATGGGCTGAAGACCAGGCTAGACAAAGCTAAAGGGGCATGGGTGGACGAATTACCTAGTGTTTTATGGGCATATCGTACCACTAGTAGAGTGTCGACCAGAGAAACGCCGTTCAGCCTCTTATATGGCACAGAAGCACTGATCCCCATGGAAATTGGAGCGTTATCACCAAGAGTGGTGCCCTTAGTAGAAGAAGAAAATTCACAAGCTCTAAGGGAAGGCTTGGACCTACTCGATGAACACAGAGAAGCCGCAGCTATTCGATTGGCATCCTATCATCAGAGGGTGGCCAACTATTATAATAGCCAGGTGAGAGGAAGGCCGATGTCTGAGGGAGATCTAGTGCTCAGAAAGTCGCATATCACGAATGCCCTAAAGGAAGACGGAAAATTCAGAGCTAATTGGGAAGGTCCATATAGAATCAGACACAAGATTGGGCCTAACACCTGTGTCCTGAAAACTCTACAAGGGAAGAAAATAGGAAAAACATGAAATTCAAATCACCTAAAACTGTATTTGAATTAAGCGCCATATTTTCTTTCCCAAACATTATTATCATTTATTTATACTATCACAAGATATTGTTATCAAATCCTCACGCAGAATGTCATTTTATTATACATCTGCAACTTCTATGCATCTAAATCTTGTGACAGGATATCAGCCGAGCCGTAAGAGCCTGAGGCGCTATGCGTCACTGTGGCCAGGCGTATATCTAGAAGAGCCGTAAGAGCCTGAGGCGCTATGCGTCACTGTGGCCAGGCGTATATTCAGAAGAGCCGTAAGAGCCTGAGGCGCTATGCGTCACTGTGGCCAAGCGTATATCCAGAAGAGCTGTAAGAGCCTGAGGCGCTATGCGTCACTGTGGCCAGGCGTACATTCAGACGAGCCGTAAGAGCCTGAGGCGCTATGCGTCACTGTGGCCAGGCGTATATTCAGAAAAGCCGTTAGAGCCTGAGGCGCTATGCGTCACTGTGGCCAGGCGTATATTCAGCCGAGCCGTAAGAGCCTGAGACGCTATGCGTCACTGTGGCCAGGCGTACATTCAGAAGAGCTGTAAGAGCCTGAGGCGCTATGCGTCACTGTGGCCAGGCAATAAAAATATCAAGGCTATAAAAACTAAAGACGCATTTACGCCATAGTAATCAAGCTTTAAACAGTTATACGTTTACACAAAAAATTCTTTTTGAAAGTATACCTTTCTATCAAGAATTTGGGAGCATACACGAATACATTTAAAGCGAATATATACAAGCAAAATAAACAAACAGACAAAGAATGATAAATGATAAATAGAGAAGTAATGCGATACGAAGCATGAACAAAAATCTCGATTTCATTTCATTCAAAAGTCATTACAAATAGATCTTTAGTAGATCTTTACAAAAAGACAACAAAGTACTTGAAAAGAAAAACAAAAAACAGAAATAGCTATCTAATCTTCGGGAGAAAGATGGGGATCAGCTACAGACGAACCTCCACTACCCAGGGACTGCTGACCCTCCTCGCCGTCCAAATCAAGAAGAGCGTCAATAGGCTCGGGAGCACCGCCCAAATTCGCGGGCTCCCAAGGACCGGTGAGGTTGGCGAGGTCATCTTGAGCGGTTCTCTTGAATAGTTTGTCCGCGGGTTCAGCCCCAGGTTCATACTTGGTCTAGTCGGGGGCCTCGAATAGTATTGCCTCGTTCGTGTACTAGAGCTCGGGGAATTCCTCTCCTTCCCTATGCGCCTCTAACCATGACCGGGCAAGGTAGAATCCGTATTTCACATAGGGGTTTGAGAAATCCTCCTTCCGCCTCAAGCAGTCTTTGGAAAGGCGATACTCCCTTAAGACTTCCGCCCGAATGCTATCGATCTCTACTTGGGTCAGAATAGGAGCAGCTTGACCTTCTAACTCGGCAACGCGTTGCTCGAGCTCCTGATTTCGAGTAAGCAAAGACCCGTAGCTGGACTGCATAAGGTCTAGTTCAGAGTGGGCCACCTGAAGATCCTCCTGAAATTTGCCAGATCGGGCCGCCTCAACGGTGAGATCCCCCTTGGCCTGGTTCAGGTCCTGGTGAACCTTGGCGAGCTGTTCCTCCAAGCTTCGCACCAAATCTGAAAGTTTGGACAAGTTATTAACAGTGTTGGATAATTCCATAACCTTGTCCTTCAAATCTCAGATTTCTTTATCAGCTCGCTCCCGATAGGCCCGGTGCTGGGCATTGTTGGCCACGATCCTCTGAGCCAGCTGCAAAGGAATGTAAAAAGTTAGATTCAAAAAATGTAGCAAAAAGGAGTCAAACGAAGAGGAGTATGAAACTTACCCTCAATGCCTCCATGTCGGCTAAGTCCTCCCCCTCCAGGTAATTTTGAAATATTCTCGCCTTGTCCCGAGGAAGGATGGAAGACCAACTAATCCGGGAAGCTACCCCGGGAGTGTCCAAAGTATCGTTGTCGCGGACCCCGGGGTAAACTCAAAATTCAGCCCCTCTCATAATAAACCCCCCGTCCACAGGGTAGGATCTCTCGTCAACAGGGCCTATCCTCGGTAATATTGGCCTGTTTCCGATCGACCCCTCGATGTATAAGCGCCTTCGATTCTTCCGCTGCGATCGAATGATATTGCACTCCGCACGTTCCTCGGAGCGGGACCGCCCGGATGACCCGGAAGCCCCCCGCGAAGATGAAGGGACTCTCCCCCTATCCCGAGAGGGATCCCTTTGTTTCGGAGGGGGAGGATCGCCTGCCTAGAAGCGGGTGGGGTCCGAGCACAAGGTAATGGAGGAAGGACCGGTGCCTCGCTTAGGACATCGTCGGCTAAACGACGCCTCTTCCTGGTAGGAACATTGAAAGGACCGACCTCCGAGACCTGACGAGCCAACGATCGCCGGAAGTGACTCATTTCTGCAAAAAAGGAAAAGAAAACAAATCAGTGGTCAAAAATTGATCAAAAACAGCAAGTAGTAAAAAGAATTAAAAGCTACCGTCAGGAGAATCAAGATGCTCCTGAAGGGACTCTATATTTATTGCATCGTCATCAGGGAGCACCATGAAAGTGGAGCCGAACCCTTCCCAGCCAGTTAAGTCCGCTAAGGGTTCACTGCCAGAACTAGATTCTATGTTGGTACTTCCTATATCCTCCTGTAACCTCGGAGGTTCAGGATTTAACTCGGGGGAAGTCGAAGGCGGAGGACTGGATAAAGGAACAGAAGGCCCGACAACAGGGGCCGGACTCACACCCCAGCCAGCTGATATCAAATTTTCATTTGATATAAGGCTGTCAAGGCTAATGGGATGATTGACCAACAGTTTGTTGACGTCTGAAGATAACTGCTCCCTAAGTGTGGAAATCCTGGGGTCCTTGGGGATTTCGCGCCTAGTCTCCCAACGAGTGGGGAAATCCAGGCCCTCGGGCACTTCCACAACAAGCCACTCCGATTCAAAACCGTGGAGCTTGTTAGCAGGCTTCTCGAATAACCTGTTTTCAAAGCCAGGCTGGTACACCCGCTGAAGGGAGTAATGGACTAAACCGGGGCTACCCCGAAATCTGAAGAAGACATCGAGAAGGGGAAGAGATGGAGAAACGCCCCTTAAATGGCAGTGCACGGTGAACCCTACTAATTGCATCCATGCATGAGGATGCAGTTGTCCCGGGGATACCCTGTGCGTCCTAAGGAAGGAAACCCCGAAGTCGGACAACGGGAAACGAAGTCCTAATTCTAAGGCTGCCCTAAAAATGACTACCCCGTTGGACACACGACGTATGTCACCCTCCTGAGGGGATGGGAGTCTATAGGAATATCCCTCGGGTAAAGGAAACCTAGATACTAGGTCTTGGACGTCGGCTTCCTTTAAAGTCGACTTAACACCTAGGTCTATTTGTTTTCCTACACCATGGCCAGCCATTTTAGGAGTCCAGAAACCAATGAGTGGGACTACGGATTATTAAATCACCTAAAATGAAGAAGAGAAGAACTGGCGACAGAGTCCCAAGAAGCTGCGACAGACTTGCGACACAGTGATGTGTACGCGGCAGAGTTGCGGCAGAGTAGCGATGGAGTTGCGGCAGAGTTGCGAGAGAGTGTCCTGAGAGTCGGGCAGAGTGTCTTTGCGAGAGAACTGAGTAGCGACAAGGACAGCAGGGGTCCAGTATATATAGTGGCCCGACCGCGTCGCCTCACGCACGGAGATCCGACCCGACCCAAGAAAAATCTGGACCCAGATCCTCTTTCGCAGGAAAAATTCCTACCAAAGAGTGGGGAGCAATTGATGGTGGTTGTGTCACCAGAACCCACGTGTACAACCATCCGCCAACCATTGATTGCCACGTGTCAGAACAAGAATAAGCCACGTGGTTGATGTTGCGACAGAGTTGTCACGCAACACAGTTGCCTGTTAAAACGACAGAGTGTTCGGGGCGATAGGTCACTCTGTCGCCCGGTATGTGTGCCGCACAGTAGGCTCGACAGACCTCCATCGCCTCTATTGCGACATAGGTCTCCCGCATTGCCCCCGTGGCAGAAGTCTCCCGCACAACCACGGTAGAGGTCTCCCGCAAGGCCAGCGGCAGAGGTCTTCCGCATAGTCTGCGGCAGAGGTCCATGGGTACTCTGCCGCCTGCCGACTCTCCCGCAAGCTGCTTGACCCGAAGCGCGACAGAGTGCTCTATGACTCTGTCGTGGCCCAGACACGCGCCTGGGCCTCAGCTCGAACCGACTTAAAGAAACCTATAAATATCCATGTGAGCTCTCAAAAACGGAAGAGGACCGAAAAACCAAAAGGAAGGGAAAAAACTTAAACTCTCTAAATTAAGTAATACATTCTCTTCTTCATTCCTTCATACACAACTCTCGATTTCTGACTTAATCATCGGAGTGCGCGTGCAGGGACAAATCCCTGCCCCCTCTTACTCCTGTCGTTTTTGCAGACTATACGAGAAACAAGTTGCATCGACGTCATCTCCTTGTCGTTAGCGCAATCTGAATACATGGAAGGTTTATTCCTGTTGCTGCTTAGCCTGAAAGTCGTAATCCCATTGCTGTTTAGTGGAAGGCAACATCAGAAATAAATCTTATAAATATTATTTATTATAAAAAATAATAATTAAGACAATATATTTTTGTATTCGTCAAGTAATGATTTGATTTCATAAATATAATGTGATTTCAAATGATAATTTTATTTTATTAAGGTTATTTGACAAATTTTGGTTGTATATCTTAATTGATAGTTACAAATTAAATAAAAAACGAGTAAAAATTTTACTGAAACTTTCAAAATTTTATTATAATTTAATTTTAATTTATAAATTTTTGAAATGGACATTTCAGTATCATAATATCACATTTGTAAGTACCAATAATGACTTACAGATGTAATAAAAGTCGTTATTGCTACTTGTCATAGGAGACATTCATTGCTCGAGACTGATGGATATTACTTGTACGCCAATTCATTAGTTCAAGATATTTCGGCCTCTTTGGAGATCCACCGGTCAAACCAACGCCAAATCATCTGGCCAGATTCAGAGCCCATTTCCATCCCCATTGTGCATTTGGTTTTAGTTAAAGGTTCGGATGCCGACATACTTGACAAGGTAAACCACGATGACATATAAAGCTTATGTTAACCTTTTCTTTCGATGACGTAGAAAACATATTTAAATTTATATTTTAGTTATTAAATAGATAAAAATATTATTAGTATCCATTTAATTTAAATTCTCATCTCAATAGGATATCAGATATTCTCTTTTAAACCAATTAACTATCCACTATTCTCATTTCGAAATGGATAAAACATATAATTTAGATATATCATTTTTACAATAGATTTTTTAACAAAATATATATATATATCTAAAAAAAAACTTAAAATATAATTTAAATAGATATTTTTAAAATTAATTTTTAATCATCTAAATCAATTTTTTTTTCAATTTCATATTTTAATTTTTTAAGTTTCGAATTTCATTAAAGGGTTTAAAAAATTCATGGATAATACAAGACACAAGCTAGATATTATATGTAATACTTGTAATTGAATTTGTTGTCATGAGTTAAGTAACACTAACTCGGTTATTGAATTTAAATAAAAACAAATATTTTTTTAAGAACATGTTAACAATAAAAAATATAAAATTAAATATATATCGGTCATTCAAATATTTTTATAAAAACACATTTAAATAAAATTACCCACTTATTTGAAAAATAAAAAAAGAAAACTATATAAAGGCAATGGGACCTAGGGACATCTTTGATATTTAGAAAATACAGGCAGGCCCGTCCAACAAAGCCCAATTATTCTTCCTCTAGGGGTTGGGCCTAGTTTACGAAAGGCTTTTTTTTTGTCAAGTAGCCTAAAAGCCTGTCTAGCTCAGGCGCACACCTCGACCATGGCTTCAATCGTGGGTAAATAATTAAATATATTTTTAATTTTTTTATGAATATAAATTTTTAATATTTTATCATATATGTAAGTTAGTCAATAAATTTTTATTCTATTGTAAATAAATTTTTAATTTTTTAAAATCATATAATTAAAACTAAATATAATAAATAACATTAATTTTTATTTGTATTGTAAATGTGACATACCACGTAATAATTTATAAAACTATTTAAGTTAATTGTCACATAAGATACGTAAATGATAATTAACAACAATTAATATATTTAAATTTAATTATATGATTATAAAAGATTTAGAGTTGTTTACAATAAAATAAAAATTTATTAATTAATTTATATGCGATAAAATATTCAACTAATCTTCAATTTTCAAAAATTATAAACTTGTTAATTAATTCATTGACTGGATCAAAAGGGTATACTCCAAATGACAAACTCTTTTGATTTATTTATTTAATTATTTTAATAGCTTATCCGCAAAAGGAACTTTGTTTAAATAAATATTTAGTCGACCTCTAAAATTTCATTATCTTTCTTTTGTTTTCTTGCCTACTACGGTCTTATCAATTTATCTACCGATCAGTTTGAATAATATAAACGGACTGGAATTTCTAACCTCAAACCTACGTTGAAAGCTCAAGTTTTTTTTTTTTTTTTTTCAATCCTTTTTAATAAAATTTCTCTATTGATCCAATCAGCATGAAAAGGACAAAACAATTAAGCAAGAAAATGATCCCATGGAGGTTTTATTTTATCTACTTTGTTTGAATATATGAAAATATAAGTTCTCATAATTAAGCATGTAATTTTAAATTAATTGATTTAAATATAAAATAATGAAAATAAATACATGTTAATATCACTATGTCTGTTTCCGACTCCATCATTGGTAACAGAAATGTGATAAATTCAAAAAGAATAACAAACTTAAGTTCTAATATTATACTAAAACATACAATCTAAAATTTAGTGAGACTAAGGAGGTCAATTAAATATAATCACAGACAATTAAAGACTTAAACAATGTGAGATACTACAGCTTATCATTTGATAAATTAACCTAACTTAGATAAAAGAATAATTATCTTATTCATCGTCAGTAAAATTTTTTTTTATTTCACAAACGAGGTCAGAACGATAACACATATTTTATTTTATTTTTTTATTTTATTAATATATTTAAAAAACGTAAGTTCTAATTTTAATAACGCTTATGAAATAAAAAAATTCTATAATTATTCATAATAAAAACCCTATACTTTTATATTTCATTCATCCATGCCACTTTCACGTTCTAAATTTAACATATCGACACTTTTCCTCTGCTTTTGCTTATGATTGTTGGGAAATTATTATTATTAGGCTTAATAACCAAATATGCCATCAACGTTTATCAAAAAATGAAATTATGTTCTCAACGTTTAATTGTATGGAAATAAGTCTCTTAAGTTTTATTTTGAGCAATTTAAACCTTAACATTTCAAAAAAAAACATAATTAAATTATTTTCCGTTAAATCTCAGAAACATTCATTAGATAGGTATACGTGACATGCTGACGTGGAATATTTGTACTACGTGGATTGTTGATGTAAATTTTTTTTTCCACGTGTACAAATATTGAGCCCCAAAATGTTTTTTTTTTTTACTTAATATCCAAATATGCCCTCAACGTTTACCAAAACATAGAATTAAATTATCGACGTTTAATTGCATGGAAAAAGTTCCTTAAGTTTTATTTTGAGCAATTTAAACATTAAAATTTCAAAAAAACATAATTAAACAATTTTTCGTTAAATTCCAAAAACAGCCGTTAGTCAGATATACGTGGCATACTGATGTGAAATATTTGTGCCACGTAGATTGTTGACGTGGAAAATTTTTTTTCACTTGTACAAATATCGCTGACGTGAAATATTGAGCTCAAAAATTTTTTTTTTTCAAATTTCCTTTTTCCCATAATTACATTTTTTTAATTTTAATTTTTTTTATTTTTTGCACAAATTACTTTTTTTCATGCTGTTATTTTTATTTTATAAAATTACTTTTTTTCCTCAAAATATATTTTTTTCAAAAATTACATTTTCTCTCAAAATGTATTTTTTTAATTTCATTTTTTTAAAATTACAATTTGTTTGGACATTGCATTTTGTTCAAAGTTACATTTTTTTCAAAATTATAAGTTTTCTAATGGAAACACCCAAAAATTAATAAAAAAATAAAATTGAGAGAAGAAAAATATATAACTATACAAAATAATTCATCCCAAATACAACAATTGAAGTAAAAGACAACTAACATATTCAGAGCAGAATCAAGTCTAAAACTACAGTTAATAACAATTACAAATCCAGATAATAAATTCAACAATAAAACAAGCTAATTGTGAGAGTATCGACTTCAACTTGCCAGTCACAACTTCAACCAAAGACATTCTAGTTTTGACCCCCTTATGTTGTATAACAAAAAAAAATGTAAAAAATATATATTAGCTCAGTTGTAAGAAGTCAAGTACCAATCTTCATAAAAAAAAAAAAACAGAAAAAAACGAAGAAAACAGATATAAGCAGAAAATAATGGAATATCACTTGACAACTACGTAAAAAACTTAAAGGCAAACATATTCATCTGCTAATCAAAACAACGTCAATTATGATGAAAAAAACCAAAGCAGCAGAACTTGCAACATATCATCACATCAGCCAAGCTAAATATGTTAGCCAAACTTCATCGTGAAAAACATATATAGAACAATAAATGAAACATACATGAGTAAAGCAACAAATCCGAACAAAGCATGCATCAAACATCAAAGTTTTAATCTAATTCCACGTTAGCGATATTTGTACACGTGAAATTTTTTTTCCCACGTCAACAATGTACATTGCACAAATATCCCACATCAGCATGCCACGCATACTTGATCAGCGGTTGTTTCTGGGATTTAATGGAAAATAGTTTAATTATGTTTTTTTTAAAACTTTATGATTTAAACTGCTCAAAATAAAATTTAAGGAACTTATTTCCATTCAATTAAACATCGAGAGCTTAATTTCATGTTTTGGTAAACGTTGAAGGCATATTTGGATATTAAGAAAAAAAAATATTTTGGAGCCCAATATTTCACGTCAGCAATATTCGTATATGTGAAAAAAAAAATTCATGTCTACAATCCACGCGGCACAAATATTTCACATCAGTATGCCACGTATACCTAACTAACGAATGTTTATGGAATTTAACAGAAAATGATTTAATTGTATTTTTTTTGAAACGTTAAAATTTAAATTATTTAAAATAAAATTTAAAAAACTTATTTCCATACAATTAAACGTCGATTACTTAATTCTATTTTTTAGTAAACGTTGAGAACATATTTAAATATTAAATCTTATTTTTATTATTATTATTATTATTATTATTATTATTATTCGAAGGTAAAACTTAGCATCACTGTCGTTGACACGAGATCATATACCAGCTCAGATGCATACTAGTCTTTCGGGTATGGAAAAATTTAACTCTAAGTGTGTGTTAGAGTAAGCTAAAAGCCTGACCATGGTTCTCCAATTATAGAAAACTATTTAATGTTATTTTAATATTTAAAAATTGAATTTTATCATTAAAATTTAAAGTATATCATTTTACTAACAGATTGTTAGCAATAAATGTATAATTTTAAAATGATGAAAAATAATAATGATTAAAATAACAACTTCAGTTAAGTTAAACCTATAAATGATGATTAAAATTAATTAAAATATTACTTTAGAAAATTCCATTTAATATGTTATTTTGATTAAATTTAATAAAATATATTTTGTTAATTATAATCTTTTTCAAAATATCATTTTAAGCAATTCCATTGATTCATGTTTTTTAATAAGATAGGTACATGTGCATTCTTATTTAAGAATTGAGTTTGAATATATTTTTTTTACATTTGCTGCTTTAGGACTAGACTGGTAGTATTTCTATATTGGGTTGTATAAAAAATGCGATTTATCTTATAATTTCTTCAAATTAATCTCTTCTAAATTAATAAAAAAATATGATTCAAATTTGAGCTATTATAAGAATTAATAAACTTATCCATTGTAATAATTAACGCATAATTATCATATCTACTGCTAGTTGAGTTTTTTGACTTCACAAGTAGGATTAGAATAATTATACATATCATTTAAAAATAATAAAATAAAATATGTGCTATAATCCTAACCCTTCTTGTGGAATAAAAAAAATTTCATTGACAGTGTATAAAGTAATTATCCATAATTAATAATTTTATTTTAAAATCTAATGTAAAATTTCAGCTCCAATTATTGTATAAATTAATATTTTGATAAAAATACAAAATATATTATATAATATTCAAGAATTAGAAAATATTTCAAGATGTTAATTTACAAAAGATAATCACATTTAAACTTTTTATTCCAAGAACTAAAAAAAAGTATAAAATATAATAAAAAATATATTAGTAGTGAGATTTTTAAGAAAATTAAAGGTTAAAATTATTAAAAGAGATTAAAAATATAAAAATTAAATAAAATATTTTAGATTAATAATTCTTTTAAATTAATATTCAATGATAAATCGAGATGTATTAATTTAGAAAGATACTCCTATATAAAATTTGCAGCATAAAATGAAAGTTTTCTTATTTTTCTCATCACTTGTTTGTTTGTTTTCTTTTTCAGCAATAAATGGCATTCCAAATTTCTAATTTGCTTATCACTTAGGTGGCGTTTGGTAACTTACAAGGAAAGTGATTGCAGGGAAAGTGATTACAGGAAAAGTGATTACAAGGAATGTGATTGCAGGGAAAGTAACTTTACAGTGTTTGGTATGACAATGTAAAATTCTGTTTAAATTACAGGGAAAGTAACTTCGCAGCGTTTGGTATACAGTTACTTTGCTGAGAAAGTAGTGACAAATTCCAAAAATACCCCTGAATATAAAAATAATTTTTTAATAAAAATTAATTAAAATAAAAATTGTATTATTAATATTACTTATCATTTGTAATTTTAAATTGTCATGTATTATTATTAATTTTAATTTTATAGAGTATAATATTAATAATTCATATATTATTAATGTAATTCGAAATTTTAATGTATCAATTGTAAATTTTCAATTATTATGATATCAACATAGTATCTATAACATCCATGAAAGTTATAATACTTCATATAAATCCATGTAAAATATTCTTCATACATGATAATACATTTTTGTGATAAAAGGGTAATTTGGGTAAAATGAATAAAATTAACTTTGCAGCCACGGCTGCAAAGTGATTGCAGCCTAAATAGACTGCAATCACTTTGCAGCTTCTGGACGTAGAGTGATTGCAGTTACAATCACTTTACATTCAACTTTCTTGATAACAAACGTTGTAATCACTTTGCGTCCAATTAAATTGCAGCGCAAAGTGACTACTCCCTCAATACCAAACGACCCCTTACATCAGGATAACCGTCCCAGCAACAGCGGACAAGTAGTTAAAGATTTTGGTAGTTGTCCTATCCAATAAGGTTGCATTTTCAAGCCATCATAAATTACTGGGCCAACTCCAGCACCCTGTAGAAAAAACTATCCCTTAGTATTTGATTTGAACTGAATAAAGCTGCTTTGCATTTATTCTTCTTCCCGTTTCAGTCATTTTCTCATCACTTCCCTCCCTTTACGGGTACTATTTGATTTAAATATCTAAGTTGCTATCATTCATCCTCCCCACTCTCTCAAGCTTATTTAGTTTGTACACTCTATTTGAAAGATAGCTTTCTGCACATATGCATTTTAAGTTCGAATTTTACAATTTACAATTTAAATCATCTTCCTCAATTACTTAAAGACAATACTTTTTTTGCATAAAAAATTGTCAAAATTTGAACTTGATTAATAAAATTAAAAGTTTAATGCTTTATAGACAAATTACGTGATTTTTGACTATTTATAAGATAATATTACCCCTTTTTGTTGTCACTAAAAAGAATATGTTCAACTCAATTTTACAAGGAGATGAGCATCTTTTCTCGAATTTGTGAGGTATATATGTTGGGTTTGTTTTACTGATCTTTTGGAAGCGTTCATTAATGAAAGAAAACTTTTGACAATAAAAAAAACATAAAGGACCCCAAAGGCAGGAATCCGAAAACAGGACAATGATTATTTATACAACACTACAAATTAGCCTGGAAAGTCTTCAAGTTTCTATCTTTTTTTTTTTTTTTTTGTGGGGGTGGGGTCTGGAAGGTTCATCATGCTGTACGTGTGCTGTATGCAACTGTGCATGTACATTGCCTTCTAGCTAACCCTAATAAATTGAATTAAACCAACCCAGCATCCAAAGCCAGATGCTGATTATTTCATTTATAATATAAAAATCTTGGTACTACTTGGCAACAACTCTGATTGCTACTCACTCCTGAAAAGTGTACAGCTGCAGAGATACTCAAAGCCACAAACATTGATTTCAGTACATTGTGGCTGAAATGAAATTGTAGTTTAGAAGGAAGATTAGTTTAATTTTGATGGATAGAAAATAATAATAATAACAGAGTGAAATTGATGTTAATTGATCATGAATTTTATAGCGATTATATTGAAATAAATGATAAAATAATAATTAAAAAAAGAAATAAGAACAAAATTATAAATGTAACATTGGACTCCGTTCAAAATTAAATAAAATTTATTTAAATCGACTTGTAATGCTTCTTAATGATGTCGTAGGGTAATGGATTGGAATAAGAGTATAATCGAGTTGATTAAGTTTGAATTTTGTTTTGATTGAAAACTTGAAGTTTAAAGTTTAAACTTGGAATAAGAGTGTAATGCTTCTTTCCAGTGTTGTTTCTTATGCATCATTCGTGTACGCTAGCTCAACCTCTTGGTGTTGTAAATTGCAATGCACATTCATAACGGAAACATAATTCTTGGAAACTGAAGTGAAAGGTATAGTTAGGGACGACAAGACAATAAGACAGCACAGTTCTTCTTGTAACTTGAAAGTTGGGTCGAATTAACTTGGATGGTACAATAAGACAACTTATAGCATTGAATTCCCTTTCAAGGGATGGGCAAATCTCGAGAATGAGAAAAATATAAAAGTAAGAACAGTTAGATTTGATCTCTATAAGGACATGATTAGATTTATGGAACAATTTTTTTTTGGCTAACGGACAAGTACTGAGTAAAATTAATAATTTAATTAATAATTTAAAATATTATACAATAATATGATATGAAAATGATATATAATAACAAAGTGAAAAATTAATTTAATATTTTTTATGTTTATACAAATTATGACACGACAATCATTTACACAATATGACATAAAATTTACAAGTTAAATGTGTTAATTACCAAAGCTAATATTAGGTGAAGTTTCAAAATTCTTCCAATAATATAAAAAATGATTTTGTATTCTCAGTCAATAAAAAAAAAACTTCAACTTTCATATTTTAAGATTTTGACTTCATTCTTAATGTAATTTAATTATGTATCGATCATAATCTAAGAATTATGATTCTTTAATTAAAATAATATTTAAAATTATATAATTAGTATATATTGATTTTCTTTTTAATTTTTGAGAAATCTATATATGTAAATTGGACACGCTTGTATTTTTTTTTTTTCAAATCAATGAATAAAAGAGACCTTTTCTAGCACTCACGACAAATTTATTTTGTGTTTGCTTTCGTTATTGTAATAAATCATTAAGAAAAAAAAAACCTTGAGACATTAATTTCTTGCCGTGAACAAAGAAATCTTTTAAATCATAAAGGTTTTGTGGATGATAAAGTGGCTACTAGCCGATATTTTGAGCTATCCATAAAGAAGGAAAAATCAAATTGTACAACTTTAAGTGGTGGTTCAAGGTTGACTATGCTTTAAATTTTTTATTTGTACTGTTAACTATTGATAAAAATTAATACAAATAATTGATTTAGTGTGTAAAATTTTATTAAAATTTTTGAATGAAATTAATTAATAATAAAAAATTTCATATTTAAATTTTTATTAAATTAAATTTTTTAAATTAATATTAATTATATAATATAAATAGATATTAATCTCATTCTTAATATATTTTAAAGATATTTCATGCTTTAATAAAAACTAAAATTAAGGTAGAGTAACGTCTTTATCTTTGACAGGTGAAGTAGGAAGGAATCAGTCAACCTCCAACATGGCCCTAAAAATTCATGTCTTGTCAAAATCTGATAATTACTAGTATGTTCAATTGATTAGAAAACTTTGATTCCATTCACTTTTGTTTTCTTTTCTTTTCCTTTCGTTCTTATTCAAGCAAGAAAATCGATTGTTTTTATTTTTTTTCACTAAAACATTTTACCAATAGCCAAAAAAAAAAACTGACAATTAAAAATGATGGGTCGATTTTTATTATGTTGAAACGCAAGTCAATGTATTAATTCTGATATTTTCTGATTGTCGATAGATTTTTTTCGTTGAATAACATTAAAGGACTCGATAAATTTAAACATCAATCACTTTTTAATACACGATGAATTATGCTCGGTGGTTCAACAAGCAAAATCGAATTCTTTGATGATTGGAAAAATAAAGGAGTAACGTCGGTGGCTACTATTGTGGAACCTTTTTTCTTACCAATTTGCAATCGTGGAATGTAGAATTAATGTGCTTTTTTCTAACAGTAATTTCCACTTATTTGTTGCCTTATTTTGTTTGAAAATTCGATGTTTATGGCCTGTCTCACATGGGAACGTGAAAAACACTTGCCTAAAATTGTGACCGTTTTTGATTGTTTGACTGATCTCTAGTCTTTGCTTAGGCAGATTTCGTGTAGCAAAGAGGAAAAAGCCATGGCAACAGGTTATCAAATTTTCATGTCGTTTTGCATTTTTCATGGCAGCAGGTAAACAATGTGCTTACATTGTGTTTATTTTGTATAAGATAAGTATAAAACATAAAATTTATCATGTTACAATTCCCGTTAAAATATTAAATACAAAATATATTTTTTAATTTTTATCAAATTTATATATATAAATATTATTAAAATTTTAATTTGTGTTATTTTCATATTTTTTTATACGATTTTATATTTTGTTATTATATGACATTTCAAATTATCAAGTTTAATTTTAATCGATAGGAAAGAAAACACCCTTTATTTCACAAGCATTCTACATTTGATTCTAATATTTACTGATAAAATTCCCTTTTAATTTGATAGTTTGTTGCTGCTTGAAGGGTTTCAAATTCCAGTAGCTAGAAAGTTTCTATCATTAACAAAATTATTATTATTTTGGTTACAAAATATCATTATTATTATTTGCATTATATGGTCTGAAATTCAAGCATTGAAGAGCTAGAGATTTGAATTATTTTGTTTTAAAATAGGTCAGATTATTTTTGCAGTTGATGTGTCATTGTGTATTTGGCAACGGCACCGCCTGCAACCTAACAATCCATCCTTAGCTACTTCTTTTCATATTTTTTGTCACTGTTGTTGACCATAACTCATTCAATAATAATGTGCCTCCACAACCATAATAATCAATAAAAGAAACAGCTACAGCAGCAATATTTCTGCTTAGGGTTTTAAATGGACCAGTCATCCTTGTGCTGCAGCTGCTAAAACTTGAGCATTATTCATGGTGAAACTTTGTGGAGGGCGGCGCTTAGCTGAACACCACAAAGTCTTGCTTGTATGATTTAATGAAATGGGTATTATTCTTTAAAACAATATCCTTATTTTCCATGAAAAGATCATGAAGGGTAGAAAATTTGACTCATAATAAATAACATTCACAGGGTCCATTTCTGAGAAAACCATGAAAATACGTTTGACAAGCTGTAAACATGGTTCAACTTCAGGATCTAGTTTAGTCTAGACGTTATAATTATAAGCAACTATTTCCACAAACGAGAAAATTGCCTTGAGAGTAACTAGTCGAAGGTTGTCAACAGAATTGGTATAAGTAGTTAAAATTTGAATGTTAATGTAAATTATTTAAATTTGAATTTTTTCGATGATGGATTATATAAATTATCAAAAGTTTATAAGTGAAAGTTTAATAAATTTATAAATTTTAATAATAAATTAGTCATATACTTTAATATTGAAAATTAAATAATTTTTTTTACTAGTAATTTTATTGTCACCCAAAAAAAAAATAGTCCTAAGGTTAAATTTTCAATTGCTGGTCTACATAGCATTTCTGGGGTATTGATTATAATAATTTAATAACAAGTCCAAGAATAGCATTTAAAAAAAATTAATTTTCTTAATGCATATTTGAAATTGTACCTTTAAAATCATTTAAAAAAAATTAATCTAAAAAATACTCAAATCATAAAATATATATATATATATATATATTAAACCTAATACTAAATTATCTCTTATAAAATTAGATCCCTAACCTTTTCTAGTCCTAATAAAGAAAAAAAAAAAACTAGTCGTAAAGTAAACTTTTCGATTAGTGGTAGGCGCAACTTTTCTTGGGGCATTGGTTATGGTTTAGTCAAGATAATACTAGTAGTAGTTGCTAGAAGCAGTGGACCAAAATAAGAGGCAGGCTTTAAATTGGCTTGTCTTTTTCTTTTCTTTTCTATTTCTTTTTGTTCTAATCATTGTTGATAGTCAAATTTAATTATCATGTTTTTCTCTAATCTCATGTGTCATTTTCTTCTCACCAGACTTGAGATTTTCATTGGCAGGAAAATGTTTTAATCACTGTGTACTAATTTTAATTCGCTAGAAGAAATGAAGTTAATGCCACAGCTGTCACCTTAACATGCATGAAAGAGATTTTTGGTATTGCAAAGGGCAAGGTAATCTTCATTTTTTATTTATTTATTCAGATGAATGAAAGCTCAATTTGGATAAGATATGGCAACCAATATCAATGCATTGCAATGATCCATTGTTTAAATATAATAATTTAAAATATGAAATTATATATAAATTTATAAATAATAAAAATTATTTTATATTTAATGTATTAATATAAATTATAATATAATAATTATATGTTTTATATGATTTAATACAATACGTATATACATTCATACGAATAGAAAGATATACCATTGTTGCCCTAACTACAGCATGTAAAGTGCATTTACCATAACCGAGTTCCAGAAGCTGATAGTTTGGGGCACTGAGTTTGTATTAATGCCTTAAAATCTTTAGTGAAAGCAAAGTCTTTGATTTTTTTTTTTTGGTGAATTAAACAATCGTTCGACAACGGAACATATGACTTTGTTGATTCTAAAAACAAGCTCTGACTCTAGCCACCGGTAAAGAGTTGTGGTCCTTTTAAGCTCTCTGTTTTGGATGAACTTGTGAGAGAACAAGAAGAAAATTAATGGCAGAGAGAAAAGAAAACAGAGGAACAGAAACAGAGAATATATGTAGGTGAAATTTATCTTAATTTCTATTAATGAATGCATGTACCCAAAAAAAAAAAAGAGAAAAGAATGTCTACCGGTATTTAAAAAAAAAAAAGAATTGTTGGGTATAATCTTATTTATTTCAAAAAAGACATTTAATTTTAAATATAAAATTTAAATTTCGACACATGGATTTTTTTACCCCAACCTTACATTTAATTTCCTGCTTGAAATTTAATTTTCATTAATCATATTTGCAAACCATGAAGCTCCTATAATGGCAGACCTTTAATGAACCTCATGAATACTACGAAATTATTTCATTTGTTGTTATACTCAATAATCTTTATGAATTTCTACAGCAAGATTAAATTTTTTAATTTTATTATAAAGTTAATATAAACACACACACATACACATATATATATATATATGATTAAAGATAAATTTAGTGTCATTAAACATAAAATATGTTAAAAGCATCATGTATACATAAAAATAAATATAAAATTAAAATTAATAAATGTAAATACATAATAATTTTATTATAAAATTTGTTTATATTTATTTTTATAGATTTATAATATTTTTAATATATTTGCATCTATTTGATCGTCATAATTTTTTATTTTTTTTAGAGTTATTGAATAGTTTTTGTTAAAAATGAGAAATTGAGGGATCCCAATGAGATTCACATCAGTCAACAAACTTTCATTTTCATCTTTCTTTAAATATGGCAGACGGAGTGATCCCCAAAAAAGAAAAACTATTGTACTTCAATTAAAAATTTCTATTTGAGTCCAACATTAATACTTATTAAACTGTGATTTAAACCCTAGAAATGGAATTAAAAAAAAAGGAATTTGAATATGCATATGCCCATTATTCCATTATAATCAAAATTTATTCAAAGAGAGGGAGATTTGGGATTAAATTTTTTATTTTGTTATTGATAAAACTCCAAAAAGAACCCAACAAAGGGTTGAACTTGAAAAGAGCAGAAAGAAATTGGACGGCCAAACTGTTTGACTGATGAAAACAAGTATATCAGATTTACCTACTTCTTCGATTAACACACTGGAGTTTCCACGAATTTAGACGTAAACAGCATAATTTAAGATATAAAAAATATAAAGAGGATATAAGTTAAAATTTGATAAAAATTATATATATTTAATAATTAAAAAAATTATATTTAATGTATTGATATTAATTTTAATATAATAATTTTTAAATTTTATATTATATAAATACAATTTAATATAACATATATGATATATATATATATATATAATTTTATCTATTTAGACGTAATAAGTCATGTCAAAAAAAGTTTAATAGTTATATACATATTTAATTTTTGTACAAAATTGATATAATTTTTTGATATTTTATTGTATTTAAATTAATTAATAAATTTTTATTTTATTTTAAATAAATTTTTAATTTTATAACATAAATATAATAAAATTTAAATATATTCGATGATACTAATTACCTTTTAACATCTTAATAGTTTTATGGATTCCCGCATAAAATATCATGCGAGTAACACGACCATAAATTAGAGTATTTTTTTTGGTGAATAAAATAAAATAAATATTATTTAATATATTTAAATTTAATTATATAATTAAAAAAAAGCAAAAAAAAATTGTTTTCGGTAAAATATAAATTTATTGGCTAATAAAAAAGTTAAATGTATGTCTGATTATTAATTTTTTATTTTATATCATGTCTATTCAATAAATCTATCAGAAAAGGGCCTTGAGAAAAAAAAAGGAAAAGTAATGTCCGTTGCTTAAAAGGCAAAGAACAGAACAGATCTTTGCGGCCTCTTAGGTACTGTAAATTCGTGTCTCTCTTTTTGTCACTGCTAACTGGTGATGTAACTTTCCTTAAACCGTTGAGTGTTACAGAAACTCCCACCAAAATCCGATCGTTTTTCTTACAAAAAATAACAAAAGAACACAAACCAGAACAAAAAGAAAACCTTGAAGAAAGCGTTACAGAACAACGAAATAAAGAAAGAGAAGGTGACAGGAGTTTTTTTTGAAGCTTTGCTTAGCTGGCTTGGGTGGGACTACCGGAGGTCAAACCAAAACCTGAACCAGCGCCGGACTTGGCTCTGTTGTCAGACCAAAATCACGGAGCCACCGGTTCAGCCTTCACCCCACTGGTTCACGCTTGCTATTAAGCTTTTTTGTTAAAAAAAAAAAATCTTGCCTCTTAGTTCCTATTTTCTGAAAGATCAACCCTGTTTTCATAAGTTGATTTGTCAGAGCTAAAAAATTAAGCCTTGGATCTGTGTAGAACAAGAAAAAGGTAAGAGAGAGTGTAAAAAGTCCACCACTTAAGTTTTTGACCAGTCTCCTTCTTCTCTCTCTATAATTATTATTGATTAATTAATTAAAGATTAGATTTACTTTTTTTTTTCTCAAATTTTCTTCTCTCTCTTGTTCTCTTTGTCAGGAGAAGCAACTGAAGGATTTAGAGAGAGAATAAAGAAGTGGCTGGAGGGAAAGAAAAACAAGCAGAGAAGTAGAGAAGTTGATATGGATTGGTTACCAACAGTTTTGAAGAAATAAAAAATAGAGCTTTGGTGTATCAAGGTAAGAGCTTTTTGGGTTTCCCTTCTTTTTTTTTTTTGAGTCATCAAAAGAGAGAAAGTAACCATTTTTACCAAAGTGGGTATCTTTTATTTTTTGTCAAATTTTCACTACACGTAAAGATACATGTATTAAGACTAGAGAGAAAGAAAGAAAAAGAATGAGAATGTTTAGATGATTGGGGTTAAGTGTCCATGAGCCATGGTGGATCAGCGTAGCATAGGAGTAGCTTTGTTATATGTCTTGTTGTTGCTGTTATTTGAGTCTACATTTGAGCAACAAGAGCAGCAGCAGCAGCGACTGAGTTCACGCATTGAGTTTACAGCTTTATTTGAGCTCAGATCCTCTTTGGGGCTTAGAAGCAGAGATTGGCCTAGAAAAGTTGATCCTTGTACAAGTTGGAGAGGTATAAAATGTGAAAATGGTAGTGTTTTTGAGATTAACATTTCTGGGTTTAGAAGAACAAGGCTTGGTAAACAAAACCCAAGGTTCGCTGTTGAATCCCTCCCAAATTTTACGCATTTGGTTTCTTTTAAAGCCTCTAAATTCTTGCTTCCTGGTTCTATCCCTGATTGGTTTGGCCAAAGGCTGTTGACACTGCAAGTGTTGGATCTTAGGTCTTGTAATATCACAGGTATTATACCTTTGAGTATTGGCAATTTGACTAATCTAACTAGTCTATATTTGTCAGATAATAGGATCACCGGACAAATTCCTTCTACTCTGGGTCAATTGTTAAGCCTTTTATTTCTTGATCTTTCCAAGAATTTGCTTATTGGATCTATTCCATCATCGTTTGTCTCACTAGTGAATTTAACAAGTCTTGACATTTCTTCAAATAACTTAACGGGGCCAATTCCTCAAGGCATTGGGGCCCTTTCGAAGCTTCAAAGTCTAAATCTTTCGAGCAATAGGTTAATGTCTCCAATACCTGCACAACTTGGTGATCTTAATAGCTTGGTTGACCTTGATCTCAGCAGCAATGTTTTGTCAGGGTTGGTGCCACAAGATCTCAGGCGGCTAAGGAATTTGCACAGAATGGTCTTGGGGAACAATGGTCTCGGTGGGTCTCTGCCGGTTAATTTGTTCCCTGATACAAGTCAGTTGCAGGTTATAGTTCTGAGAAACAATAGTTTCACTGATGACCTTCCTGAAATATTATGGTCATTACCTGCGTTGAGCCTGCTCGACATCTCTCACAATAATTTCACGGGGATGCTGCCTAATTCTAGTTTGAATGATAATGCCACTGCGGCAGTACTTGACATTTCCCTGAACAAGTTTTATGGAGGTCTCACAGCTGTACTTCGAAGGTTTAGTTCTGCTGATTTGTCAGGAAACTATTTTCAAGGCAGGGTTCCAGACCATTTGCATGGCAATGCATCTCTTGGAACTAACTGTCTCCAAAATGCATCAAACCAGAGGACTTTGACCGAGTGTGTATCATTCTATGCTGAGAAGAACCTGACTTTTGATAATTTTGGGCGCCCAAATTCCACGGAACCTCCTGCACCTGAAAGTGGTGAGAGCAACAGAAATATAATCATATTGGCTGCAGTTTTGGGAGGAGTTGGGCTTATTGTGCTGTTAATGTTGTTGCTATTTTTGGTCCTACGTGTCCATAGACGGAGCACAACAAATCATAGAGGGATTGGTGTGGAACCAGTTCCTGCTGGAGAAGCACCTCCTTCACCAGGAGTTGCTATTAATTTTTCGAGTCTAGGTGATTTATTTACATATAAGCAACTTCTTCAAGCCACTAGTGATTTTAGTGATGCTAACCTTATCAAGCACGGTCATTCCGGTGATCTCTTCAGGGGTATCTTAGAAGGTGGGCTTCCTGTTGTCATCAAAAGGATTGATATGCAGTCAATTAGAAAGGAAGTGTACCTTTTGGAATTGGATTTTTTTAGTAAAGTTTCACATCCACGAGTAGTTCCGCTATTGGGGCACTGCTTAGAGAAAGAGAATGAAAAATACTTGGTTTATAAATATATGCCGAATGGAGACTTGTCAAGTTCCTTGTACAGGAAAACCAATTCGGAAGATAGTAGTTTACAGTCATTAGATTGGATAACAAGATTGAAAATTGCTATAGGAGCTGCAGAAGGCCTATCTTATTTGCATCATGAATGCACACCATCCTTTGTCCACAGGTATTTTTGCTGCTTTCTTTTGTCTTATGCTTAAACTTTCTTCAGTTGCATGATCTCATAACTTCTTGTAAATTGGAATTTAGCAAAACAAGAAAGAAAGACTTCAGGGTTTAGCAATATGGCAGGAATGCTAGTTTTCCTTTACATAGGCAAATCATCATCATAATCAGAGCCTTTATCCCAATTGATTGGGGGTAGGCTACATGAACTGATATAAGTTCTCATAGTAGTTCATTTCTTTTGAATTAGACGAATTTTAATTGGCTGGTTGTTCTAACCTACAGCCAATTCTCCTCTTTTGTCCGGGCTTGGGACTGGCTGTATTTTCGTATAACACTCAACATAGGCAAATTATCATATGATGAGGGTTTTGTTACAACAATCTGTTTTCTTTTTACCTTTTTGTTTTGGTAGCCCAGCACTAAGCATGTTGCCTTGTATGGTCCTGTGTTGATAAATCTGCTTGCAGTAACAGTGGGTTGATTCTATACAGCAAATGCTTTGGCTGCGTCAAGTGTATCTTTATTTCGTTGGCTGTGCAATAGATTATTTGTTGGTTAGCTTATGTAGGCACTGCAAAGACTAGCAATGACATGTTCTCTTTTATTGTTGAAGAGATATTCAAGCTAGCAGTATACTTCTTGATGATAAATTTGAAGTGCGACTAGGGAGCCTGAGTGAGGTCTGCACTCAAGAAAGCGACGGTCATCAAAATAGAATTACGAGATTACTGCGGTTGCCACAGTGAGTATTCTATAGAATTGCCTCTGTTCAGATGTTTTAAGATTGAGAACTATGCATAGTTGAACATTTTAGTTCGCATAAGATGTTTGTTGAACAAGTACTTGCATTTTGATTGTGTTATATTGCTTTTTAGTAAGTTGCCCAATACATTCGGCATTTTAATAAGTTAGTCTCCCAGGGGATGGTGGGTTGATGTGCTTATATTTTGCGGTTTAAGTTGCAGAAAAGTGTTGCCAGCTGCCTTTTTAACGTAAATATTTATTGATTGTTTTCATGGGTTTCCTTCACTTAATTGTGGACAGCACTGAATTTTTGCAAAATTGTTTCCTTTAAATGTCATGAGTTCTAGATGTATAAAAGATTTTGATTAAGGTTTGTGATAAAATCAACCTTCTTTTAGCAGAATGAAGATGAGGATTTAATGCTATTAGTTTTTGGATGGAGAATGTAATTGAACAGCGTGGAACTTATATGTTATTTAATGTTTTAGCTACAAACAACACTCTGGCTGAACATGGTATTATGAAGTATGAACTTTTGGACAATTAAGCCCACCTATGATTCTTATCTACCCAGCGCAGTGATTTGCTCCATTTTAGTCCTGGATACAAACATGTTTCCTTGACGTGAAGGACTGAGCTCAAGATCGGGTTTTAATGCCTGATGTAGTAGAAAGCTGGCAATTTACATGTTAGACAAAAATGTTATATTTTGCTATGGGATCTACAATGCATGCATAGATTTTAGATGTTTCAAACCTGGAGCAATGCTGGGACCATATGCGTCAACATATTATGCTTGTTCATTCATTTTACATTTCTAAGTAGTAAACCGAGTTGTAATTATCGAATAGTGTATTATATTCCTGCCTCTCCATTTTCTCATTTTGGATTTTATTGCTGTTTCAAACAAAATGTACCAAGTTGTATTTCATGCTTTTTATGCTTGTTTTACTTGATAAAGGTTGTCATATGGTTTTTTGTTTGTTGATGCAGGTCATCAGAACAAGGTTCTTCAGGTTCGTGCACATTTATCTGTAAAATCTCATGCTTTATTTTAGGTCCAATTGTAATCTACTGCATGCATTCTGACATTTGACTAATTAGCAACCATTTTTCTTCAAGCTCTTCAAGTTTGGATAGCATCACACCTGAAAAATCAACTTCCCCCCTACCCTTTTAGGAAGCTGGCAACTTATTGTTGTGATATGCCTACTTATTTAGACTTACCAGATAAATAAATAATTAATCATTCTAGGTGACGAAGTGTTTCCGGAGACTTTTCTTAAATTTGGAAACATGAGGAAAGCTTGTAAGCATATAATTGATATTAAAATTTTCATTAAATCAAAAAGCTTTTTCTGAAATTTCTTTGTTGTTTATACAATGGCCAGCTTCATCTACAGCATTATGTGCCTATGATGTTTACTGCTTTGGGAAGGTTTTACTTGGGTTGGTAACAGGTAAGCTGGACATCAGTGCATCCAGTGATACCGAGATGAAGGAATGGTTAGAACAGACGCTACCATATATCAGCATATATGATAAGGAACTTGTGACAAAAATTTTGGATCCGTCTCTTCTCGTGGATGAGGATCTATTGGAGGAGGTCTGGGCCATGGCCATTGTTGCCAGGTCTTGTCTCAATCCAAAACCTTCGAGGCGGCCCCTAATGAGATATATTCTCAAAGCTTTGGAAAATCCATTGAGGGTTGTTAGGGAAGATACTTCAAGCTCAGCAAAGCTTAGAACAACCTCCTCAAGATCTTGGAATGCTGCTCTTTTTGGTAGCTGGCGTCAAAGCTCTTTGGATGTAGCAGTTATTCCAGCAGCCTCCACCCCTAGAGCAGAAGGGGGAAGTAGTTTCAAACATTCAGGAACAACAGGTTCTCAGGGCAGCGCTCAGAATGGTGGAGGTGACCATTCATCCTCACATAGACGGTATTCTAAGGAGATATTCCCAGAGCCACCAGAAGCACAAGGTATAGAAAGACAGGATCGTGACTAGCAGAGAGATTAATTTGTTCTCAATTCTTTCTTAATAAGACAGCGGGCTTCCCATTTGAGCGCCTGCTGGTTGGCACCTGATGAAGCTCTTCTTATTTTTGGAGGTAAATGGGGTTCGAAGGTGATGTTTGTATCGATGCACATATCATCTTTAGATGTTCACTGACAACAAAGTTTTCTGAAGTGAGCCGTGGACGATAGTTTTACTTTGTGATTGGATCAGGACTGATAAAAGTTTGGCAAAGAAAAGGGTGCCATACTGCCTTTGACCATTATGGTTCATATTTGTTTTGACACAATTTTATCTGTAATTGATCTTTTGTTTGTGGTCCTTTTGGGCAATGTAAATTGTAATTGTCCAGGATTCCTTCATTCATATCAGACTTTCAGCTGTTCAGAGAGACAGACAAAATCCAGAGAGAAAAGAAACTAAACTGATTTTGTTTCTTGTTATTTCCATGGAAATACATTACTAACTGGAAAAGAGTGGCACTGTTTGGTGCATGCTGCAAATGTTCATTACTAACTGAAGGCTATTTTGGCCAAAAAAGAAGGCTCAATTATTTTCTGAGCATATGAACTTGTTTCTTTCATAGAATATAGTACTTGTTGTCTTCCTTTTGCATTTGGTCATATCAAAATATTCCATCTCTGTTTGGTGAAAAAAGTACAGTATGAATCAAATATGTATTGGAAAGAGGCAAAAGAGAAGAAATAGAATGGATGCCAACAAAACATATATGCCGTGGAAAGATCCATCCACAACAATGACAAGCCAGATGCTTCTGAAATCTGAATGAATTGAAATTTGAAAAGGGAAAAAAAAAGGTTCCACCGAGATTTGAACTCGGGTTACTGGATTCAGAGTCCAATGTCCTGACCACTAGACCATGGAACCTTTAGTGATAGAGTTTCAATACTTGTAATGTAGGACTAGAGTCCCCCCTAACTTTTTATTTTATCCGTTTCCAATGCCCACTATAACCAAAAGGAAGAAAAATGCTTTCTTGCCCTCCTCCTCCCTGCAGCCACCTTCATCTCCGCCGTCACCCTTATCCCACCAGTGTCTCCTGCTGCCTCCACCACCGTCCTAACCATCCCCCTACCACCGCACCTGACTCTGTCCTCCGTACTCATAACTCAAAAACCACCTCCCTCCTCCTCCATCACCACTTCGCCACCACCGATAAAACAAAGAATCCACCCCCAGAAAACGAAAATGATCACCAGCAGCACCGAGATTCCGTACAAGCTAACGAAAATAATCCGAAAACCCGACAACTTGTAGTTTCACCACAAGAAAAACTAAACATCCTAGAAATGTCCCTCGTCTCCAAACGTGCTCCTCAATTCCCAGGCTCCATTTACACCAATTCCCTCCCTTCTCTCCTGTCCTTATTCCGAACCAAAAACGACACCCAACACCCAGAAAACGACTACGATGAGGATGAGGAGGCGTTGATTATGCGGGCGCTTGAGATTAGAAGAAAGGTAACGGCGGAGGTTTTTAAAGGAGCAATGAAGGAGGGAAAATTTGGAATTACGTATTCGACGAATCTGGTTAATAGGTTGTCTGAATTTATTGATCACGTGATGATTGAAGCGGCTGCCTTGAAAAGGTTTCCGGAGTTTGAGCATTCAACGTTTAATGTACGTGCTAAGTTTGTTATTGATGACTCCAATGTTGTTCCTCTTATAAGGTAAAACATTGCTTTTCTTGCTTTTTGCTTCAGGGTAAAGTCAGAAAGAAACACGGTCTTTGGATAAGAAAGATAATGTTTTTAATGTACGTCTTCGTTATATTGATTGTGATTACTTAATTTTATAGGTGGTTGAAGCACAATAACCTCTCATATCCTAAAATTGCAAAGCTGATATGCATGTCTAAAGGTAATCTTGAGTCTATAAGACGGCTTGTTGAGTGGTTGAAGGCAGTTCATGTGAAAGGAGAATTTCTAGGTGTTGCGCTTTTGAAATCTGGAGATGATATTTTGCAACGTGGAATTGAAGAATTGGATGAGATTGTTGAGTATTTGGAGAGTAATGGAGTTAAGAGGGATTGGATGGGTTTTGTTTTTAGCCGATGTCCGAGGTTGTTGTCCTATAGCATGGAGGAAGTGAAAATGCGTGTGGAGTTTTACTTGAATATGGGTATGAATGAAAATGATTTTGGGACAATGGTATTTGATTATCCTGGCGTACTTGGCTACTTCACTCTTGAAGAGATGAATCAAAAGGTAGCTGACTAGTTTGCTTGCTGCTTTAATGTTCTAGATCCTTTATAAATCTACACGGCATGCTGATCAAAATACTATGGAGTCATGCTTTATAGCAGGTTTTGTTGAAGAAATTTATATCCAATCTGTGAATCATTAAGTTATATGCTATTGTTGTTTATCCAGGTAAATTATATGAAAGAGTTTGGCCTCAGTACGGAATATGTTGGGAGATTACTAGCATTCAGGCCACAGTTGATGGGTTGCAGCATTGAAGAAAGATGGAAGCCTCTTGTTAAGTACTTATATTACCTTGGAATTTCCCGAGATGGAATGAGGAGAATGCTTACAATTAAGCCAATGGTTTTCTGTTTTGATTTGGAGATGACAATTGTACCCAAGGTAATCATTGTTGTCTTGAATTGGTTATGTGCTTCAGTTTCCTTCCTAAATGTGATCTTAGTTACCTATCAATGTTTTTCACGTTTCATTTATCTTATATTTTCCCATTATGATCCTCTACTTCAAAGTTTTCTTATTTTGTTTTTTCTCTATCTCTAATGTGTACATTGAGATTATAGGATTATATGCCATGATGATAATGCTTCAGCTCATGTGAACTAGAAACATGCTGTACTGAACAGTTAGGATGTCATGCTGTATAATGTGGATGTTGACACTGATTTGGTTTTCATTTCTTAAGGTACAATTCTTCCGGGACCTAGGTGTTCGAGATGATGCCATTGGTAACATGCTTGTTAAGTTCCCTCCCTTACTAACATACAGCCTGCACAAGAAAATTCGGCCAGTGGTTTGTTCTTTATCTTTTGATTTACCTGTATCTTTTATTTACTCTTTAATAGCATTTTCATCCGTTACCTTTTGATTTTTTCCGATTGTGTACATGTTTGAAGTAGTTCACTTTTTAAAAAATAAAAAATAAAATTCCATTTTCGGTTGGATCAAATGATTCAACCAGGCGTGATCGTTGAATTTATCTTCTGGCTATATAATTCTGCTTTTGGCATTTATTGATATTGTTGTTTATGTTGCTAATCTACTACCTATGTGGTGTTTAGGATTTTAAGGCAGAGCTAATATGATATTATTGATAACATCGGAATATCATACAGGTCATTTTTTTGATGACCAAAGCTGGAGTTGCTGAGAAGGATATTGGAAAGGTTATAGCTTTGGGACCAGAGCTCTTGGGTTGCAGTATAGCAAAAACACTTGAGGTTAATGTAAAATATTTTCTGTCGCTTGGTATACGAGTTAGACAGCTGGGTGAGATGATAGCTGATTTCCCTAAACTTCTTCGATACAAAGTAGATCTTCTCTATCCCAAGTACCGATATCTTCGAAGAACCATGGTCCGTCCCTTGCAGGATGTGATTGAGTTTCCCAGGTAAGCAACACTGTGGAGAGTGGTGCTGGTCTTAATTTTTCTGTCTGCTCGTGTTCATTTATCTATTTCATTAAAAGTAGTTATGATCAAGACAACACCATTTATGTTTGTTGAGAGCAAGGTCCTAGGAGATGAACTGAGAAGTTCTTGAATCCTAATGCGAGGTGAGAAGTCTTATTTCCCAAGTCACTATTTGAATGTATTATTTCTTAACCAGGAAAATCTGCATCCCTCTCTTCATCAATGCGGGCATTGGACATTTCTCTTCCACTTAATACGAGTCCCCTCTCTTTCTCAGCTGTTGTATTTAGAGATTTAAAATAGTGAAAGTTCTGCAGGTTTTTCAGCTATTCTCTTGAAGAGCGAATAATTCCAAGGCACAAAATTATGGTGGAGAATCGGGTTAACTTAAAACTTCGCTACATGTTGGCCTGCACTGATGAAGAGTTCAACAGACGGGTTGCCGATAAGGTTGAAAGGCGGCAAAGATTTGAATCTGGTCACTCGGATGATGCTCTGGCTGATTCTCAAACAGCCAAAGAAGGCAGCAAACTAGATGGTTCAACAAATGAAAATGCCTTTTCAAAGTTTCCTGTGAATGATTACTCAATGGAGGAGACGGAAATGGATTTTTCAAGAAGTGAGGATTCTCCAGGGTTGTCGCTGTGAGCCTGGGAAGACAGGTTCTGCACCTCTTTTTGAGTTCTTCTTAAATCACAATGGCATCATTCATTTTTGGATGAAATTTCTTTCATTTTCTCCCTTATAACCCAGGAACGAAGGGCTTGTGTATATTAGCCTGAATGCATGATAGATGTAACCGTTGGTAAGGTAAAAATAGGCTGAACTAACACGTCTGAATACAAAATGAGAGAAGTTAGTGATCAGAGCAACTATGTTACCGTGTTTTCACAGCAGAAGAATTGAAAGAAAAGAAACCCAAATTACCAAGTCACTTTCACTGGACAAAAATTGAAAGACCAACCAAGAATATCTGATATAACAACTGCTCTTGTATAGACTTAAAAAGTACATGTGCAAAGCGTATTGGTGTATCCTTTGGTTCAATTTGCAAAAGAATGGAATTGCAATAATAACCCTTAATAATCTAATTAATTCCAAGGCGACAGATAGGGTTCCGTTTGATGAGACTAAGATCCACCTGCAATAATAACCATGTTTAAGAAATTTCATCTGAAAACTACTACTACATAGAAAGAAGAAAATGTCAGCATATGTGTTAGTACCTTGTGTCCAAACAGATCCCTAATGTTATCGATTCCGTAGAGTATCATAGTTGGTCTATGTCAAGCAAACAAAAATGAAATATCAAGACGTTGTTCAAGATTGGCTAAAAACAAGCTTAAAACAAGTATATGTCAAAATGCTGACGTTAAAAATATTTCATTCAGAACTTTCTTCAGTAAAAAATAATATGTTATAATTTATAACTTCCTACTTCTTACCTCTCCAGGGAAAGGCCCCAAGCAATAACACGAACATCCTCTGGGAATCCCATTGGAAGCAACATTTCAGGTCTGAACATGCCAGAATTCCCAATTTCCACCCATTTCTTCAAGCCTTCATGATAACTGATGAAAACAAAAATTATCCATTCAATCTATATTTACCTAACAAGTAATAAACCCATTAAGAAAGTATGTGACTTATCACCTGAATATCTCCATGCTGGGTTCAGTATATGGGTTGTAAGCAGGCTTGAAACGCAACTTGGACATTCCTGGACGACATCATATTAAAAAAATAATAATAATAATATCAGTTACATTACTCACATTTTCAGCATCACTACAAATTCCTAGGGCAGTTCTTGTGGCACCAATTTCATGATGATCAGTAGTATATCAATGGACAGATAAACCAGCTGTTAAATGACAAACCTTAACCAGAAACACTAGTCTTTAATATATAGAACCACAAGAAACTAAATAGTAGTCTAATTTATTTAAAATCACTGCTATGGAATTCTATTTCCTGTAGAATGATGATTGATGATCATTACCTAGTCGTGAGAAAAAGTCATTCAGGACGCCGATCAAGTCACCAAGAGTAAGACCCCGGTCACATACCAAACCTAAATCCAAAGACACAATTTCCAGATGATCAGGAATGTTAGATGCATTCCCAATAAAATATTAATCAGCTAGTTGAGAGAACAAAAGTAGTGCAATAGAGGTTGGTCCACAGCTTGGATCCAGTTATTATAATCAGAGCTTGGACTTCAGTAAAAATGACAAAACTAGTTGAGATGCATACAGCTTATAAATACCTTCAATCTGATGGAACTCTGCAAGATGAGTTCGGTCCACAGATTCATTTCTGAACACACGATCTATAGAGAAATATCTTTTGGGTGCAAAAGGTTGCTGAAGATGAAATCATTAAGCAAATGAAAATTAACATTCACAGATATTAATTAATACTGATGCAACCAACATCAATGACAATTAATTACTAAGGTAGCATAAATTATTTGAATACAGCTCTGCTTTTTCCCAGATCAAAAGTCAAGTTTAACATATGACAGTGATCCTGATATTAATGGACTATACTTGCAATCAACATTACGGTGCAGTGCATGTAATCACAATGGCAGTGTGATGCTCCTTGGAAAGTATGAGTCTATTAGCATTAAAGCAGTATACACCAGTTTAGAAATCCAAACTAAAAGTTAATGAGAAAAGCTTAAGAAAAATAAGGGCATTTGAATTTTAGGAAAAACAATCAGTTGAAGGTAACAATCAGTTGAAGGTGGTTACATTACATCTAACCAGAGAGATAGACAAAGAGTATAAAGACAATCAAACCTTTGCTAGAGCATAAAGCATTCTAGTAGAGACAGCAGTTGTATGAGTACGGAGCAGGTTTTTGTTTGCTTCCTCTCTTTTCCAGTCATACACATATCTTCCGAAAAATGAATAAACAAATAAATTAATTAATCAATTTCATGGTTGTGAAATATGGAAGCAAGACTACCGGAAAAAGAAAAATGTCATACCCCCTGGAGCCATAACCACCAGACTCATGAACTTGCTTCACCAAATCAACATAATCTTCAGGCAGTTCCCTTGTAGTGGATGGTGCTGCAGATGAATGCCAAATAAGTATCAAAAGGTGAGTAGAAAAGGCATCTTCAGTCAATTGAAACGTACCTTCCAGAAAGAATGTATCGTGTGAATCACGTGCAGGGTGTTGCTGCGGCTGGAATAATGCATCAAAGTTCCAGAAGCTACAAGTGGAAATGATATAGTATAGCAACTTTAGAAAGAAAAAAATATTTCCTTTCAAACATGAACGAAATGATTTAATGAGAATGTAGATGTAGGACTTCAGGTTCCTTCAAACCACTTTTTTGAAAACATTATCTTCTTCAGAATGCTTGAGGACACCCTTGAATTAAGAAAACTGGAGGCATGCATATGTTCTATGTTCTTCTCATGTTTCCTTACTTAACAAGCATATGTTGCTTTCTCAAAGAAGCTCCACTTGCAATCAACTATCACACAAACAACATGAGCAAAAGAAAAAGCAGGCTATGTCAACTACCTGCTTTCAACGAAATTGTTTGTTGGCATCTCCTCAAAACTGCAGTTAGCACAAAATAAAATATAATCAATAACAAAGTTGACAAAAAAAAAAAATACTGCAAAAGCAATCATCTCAAACTCACAAAGAAAAACTTGTAAATGAACTTGATTTAAAGAAAAGAGCATTATAATAACACAGCATAATTTATGGTGATGCCAAGTAACATGGTTTCAGTTAAAAAAAGAATAATAATAATAAAAGTCAAAGCAAGGCAGCGAATTTGTAAGCACCATGAGTTGATGTCCATCTGTGGTTCTCATATTGCACTACCATCAACATGTAAGATAAAGTACAAAAGAGGTATGTACAATCTGAATGTAAATATAAGATTTATATCAAAGCACAAAACTCACCCCATCTGAAGAAATATGTTCTTCAATTGTTGTTTCACCTGAACGTATAATGAGGCACAAAATTGTTATTTCCATACAAAAAATCTGGTGCTTAAGCGAACAAAAGTTAAGGTGTCAATTGACCAAAAGGGCACTGTGAAAACACTTCCTAAGAGAACCATTTGCATCATATGGTGCATAATATATAGTTTTCACACATTAAAATATGGGTGAAACATTCAGAACAAAAAGAGAGGCCCAATTTATATATCCTCACAAAAACTCTCTCATGACAACTTCTATTCTTTTATATCGCAGCCAGGAAATCAACCTTTAACAATTATTTAGTTGCAAATGATATTAAAGCTACATCGTTCATAAAAGTAATACATATATTTAGAAGGATGATATCCTCATTTGTATTTTTAATGGCTACACATTTGCCGAAACCAGAATGAAGTTGATAAATATAGAGCGGCTCTTGCCTTGAGCAATGGGTGAAGATGGCCAGCTTCAGCAGGTGGTCCTTTAGCATTAAAGTTATACTCTTTGAACTCTAATTCCTTCCAGTCAGCCCTAAAAGAAAGCAACCATGTATAAATATCAGTCCAGGCACAATGGTTTAATAAGACAAAAATAAGGAATTTCAATTTCATTACTAAAATTCTAACTTCACAGGCTCGTTTATCACATCTATGACATACCTCTGTAAATTCTCTCGAGTCAAATCAGTAGCAACTTTCTTTCTTTTAGGGGCATAGTTAGGCCCTTTTTTCACTGAGTAACCCTTCCATGCCCTAAAACAAGATATAATTCACAAAGTATCAGCAATGTGAATAAAAATACAAATCCACTTAAACAAAAATGGTAAAAGCTCTGGCAAGGGATTCGATGATCACTGCGCAACAATAAGCTTCCTTGCTTTAAGTGAGTTTATATCATCTTTGCCAATTGCCTGGATTAAAAAAAAAAAATCAACTTTAATCAGAAAACATTTTCTTTGAACTATTCATTTAAAGGAAGAAACAAAATTAAAACCATTCGCATCAATTCAATAAGAAAACATTCGATAGAATGAACTGACTCAAAACAGAAAACAGGCAACCTATTAAAATGGTGAAATACCTTTCCATCTTGTATTCTAATAAGCAAATCCTTGACCTTGTCTTCCACATGTTGAACCTACACCAAAGAAAAACCTGGAGGGATAAATAACATAATCTCTTAAAACATGAGCATTCATAAAACATTAACCATTAATACTATTACCTTTCTGGAAACCTGCTTTCCCATGTCGACCCATTTGTTTTTCCCAGCTTGTGAGCAGCCAATTTTGAAAACAACAGGGTCTAGCTTTTTCTGTATCAATGCACGGTTCCAAAAATTACATGTTATGAACGAGCTAAAAAATGTATCCAAAGAAATATTCTTTAAACACAGATCGCATTAAAACGAACGATTAAGAAAAAGGAGAAGCTGCACTGGCCTGTAGTTCATCTTTAGAAATGGAGCCTTCTGGAGGGATTGCTAAGAAGAGTTGAACTTCAGGGGACCCTTCGGCAGCATACTTTTTACCCTCGTCCGTGAGCACCCAACTCTCCCTTTTAATGTCCTGAGCATCGATATAACGGAAACCGTGTAGGCTCTTGATGACATTGACGACATCGTTGTGCTGGAGAGCATGCTGGGATGCAAACTGTCCTGAATCTGGGATCTCTTCGTGGATCGCCAAGTAACCTAGTATTGCATCCTCCGCCATTGCTGCCATGTTTCAACCTTCCTCAGTGCGCTTTGGACTTCCTGTTCTTCTAACCCTCACGCTGAGTGAATTGGAATTCGTTGCGTCAACCATAAAACATTTTTAGGGCAAGAAAACCAACTCCAATACGGACGCGGCTATGGCTGAGGCTGCCAGGCTGGGGGCTCCACTTTGGGCTCCCTCTCTTTGCCAATGGGTTTTCCAATGGGACTGTTTTTTCATTTGCGATGATAAGCCCATTATTTTGAAACCTAGAAACATTTTTTTATTTAAATATATTTTTTTATTTTTTAAAAATATTTATATGTTTTTATCTATTTTAATTGATATAAAATAAATCTCTTGATAGTCTATTCTATTATTGATAAAATAAAATGTAAAGTAAAAGAATGAAATCAGTATTTAAATATTTTTATTTAATAAGAAATATATATTATTATCAAAGAATTAAATTTGAATCTCCACCAATAAAAAATATATTAAAAAAATATAGTTAAGTGCAAATATAATTTTCCCGTATAATATCATTTTTCTAAATTAAATATATCACTATAAATAAATATTTTAAATGCTTTCTTTGATTTTATTTTATTTAGTTTAATTAAATATATTTTTATCTAAAAATTCTCGCTATCCCGTATTCATATTGAAACTTAACTAATTTGAAGTCGAGTATCTGTCGAATCTCATGAAAAGAAACTCTCTTAACATTGTTCGTTCCATTCAGATGGCTCAAATTTGAAACTTTATTTAAAAAAACTAAACTTCTTACCACTCGAATTAACAAACATTAATATTTAATTTAATTAAGTACATTATAATTCATGACTTTTTATTTATTTTTGAAACTGTAAGATAACAGTATGAAATAAAATATATAATTTATTGAAATAACATATAAGGATAAAAATTAAAATCACTATTTAGATTACAGTTAATTAATAAAATTACATATTTTATTCTACATCATACAACTCCTAATTTACTATTCATTATTCACCCTTAAATGAAGGGGGAAAAAACCAAAAAAATCTTGCTACTTCTCATTTGGGTGAAGTTTTACAAAATGAAATTTTGTTCCCTGAACATAGGAATCTTTTATCCACCATTGCCTTTAAATCTAGCCAAAAAAAAAAGATAATTCATTGGGATACATTAACAAAGAGAAAATTGCAAAAATACACACTAGTATATGCAAGATCATGCATCTATTTTTATTTTTCTTTTTAATAAACTAAGAAAGCTGCAGTTGATGTTCCAAGCAAGAAGGAAATGGAGGGGCAACATCAGCGATAAAGGCTTTCAGATCTGAGATTCTCTGCAATCTCAGTTTCCCATCGGTCACCATTCTCAAGCAGCTTCTCTTTGTCATACAGCAGCTCCTGCAATAACATTGACAATAACTAATTTACTATAATTAACATTCAGCAGTAGCTGTATATGATTTATTCAAAGAAAGACGAACCTCATGAGTCTCAGTGGCAAATTCAAAATTGGGTCCTTCAACAATTGCATCAACTGGAAATGCCTCTTGGCAAAGTCCACAGTAGATACACTTAGTCATGTCGATATCATACCTGCAAAGTTGAACTTGTGTAAGACAAAGAAGACAACAATAACAGAAGAAAAACAAGAAGACAGAGAATCGACCTTGTTGTCCGACGACTTCCATCCTCTCGTTCCTCAGCCTCTATTGTGATTGCCTGTGCTGGGCATATCTGATAAACCGCCACCAATTCATGAGAACTATATCATGATAGTAAATTCATATTTTATAAGGATGACAGGAGTTTAATCAGGAACTAATAATGGGTCAGATTTGTAAAATTCATCATCAAACCCAGGAGCAGTTTTGACTGGATCCATCGTTTCACATATTTCTGACTCCCAAGATAAGCAATGGCAGACACTAATCTACCTTTCTATAACCATCGGGTGTAATAGAGACAATATACACCACAAATATAGTAAACTAATGTTCGATGCATATTAGAAAAAGAATCAATGAAGTGAACATAATTCCATTTAGGTGTCAGATATGTCAACCTAAAACAACATCATACAGGCTCAAAGGTAACACCTCCAGGCAATGCATTTCCAGTCAGGTGTCCATATCAGAGAGCAGGAGATAGTTTTTACCCAGGTTGATAATTGTTATCCCATGTGGAATCACTGCATGCTGACATCATTCCCAACCAATAGGAAAAGTAATTTAGATGATGGGCCATTAAGATGAAGCTTCAACTTACAGCTTCGCAAAGTTTACAGGCAATGCAACGTTCCTCTCCAGTTGGATATCGGCGGAGAGCATGCTCCCCTCGAAAACGAGGGCTCAATGGACCCTTCTCAAATGGATAGTTAATCTGCATTAGGAAAGACAGGTTTACATCACATATCTGCTTCAGTCTAAGCCCGAAGAAAAGGATCAGGAAGACACTTACAGTAACTTTTCTTTCAAAGAAGTACTTGAGTGTCAGCATGAGACCCCGAACCATTTCAGTCAGAAACAATGTGTTTATGCTTCGCTCAAAAACTGCAATTGAGCAGAATACAAGAAACCAATCATTGCCTAAAAGAAAACTGACGTGACAAGTAAAGGAAACATACATTTCATTGCACCAGATTACCAGAACTCCAGTCTTTCGAAATCTCCTTTGCAAGCTGCTCTCTTTCTTCATCATCTACAGTTTAAACACATGAAAACATCCATGAACCACAGATATATAATATCAACAAAAACTTGCAGAGGAAGTCCAATCAAACATGGGGATTGATAGTTATGCGTTTAAAAGCCGTTAAATGCGTTTCCTAGAAGGATTTCTAGTAGACTAATGAATCCAGCTAGAAAATGAATTGCATTTAGTCCCCTTTCCACACTCTTTTCAAAACTGAAACTATGACTCCTAAAAGTGTAAATATTGATATTTAGATAAAAATGAGAAGACAGAGAAATAAAGGCCAACCGTTCTTGGTGCTATACGAGTGTGCACTGAGTCGTAACCTGTAGTGCTGTGAACCCTGCAACACTTGCCCCGACACAGCCTATACATAACAGGAAAAAAAAAAAAAAGCAAATCAGCCACACAAAATAACAAATCCTAACACGAGAAAATTGAACTAAAAATCCTTTTTTGATTAACAATATTAGGAAGCTATTTACCTTAAATCTAGCTATGAAGGTTTGCTTTTTTTCTATAGTGCATTTCCAAATTATATTAGCACATGCCAGAATTAACATTTGAATTTCGATCGTCTATGAACAGGTTCTAATGAAAAATTTATTGCCAATTTCACGAACTTCAATGAAACTAGGGCATACTTTAAAAAAGAAAATTTTAACAAAAAAAATGATTATCTTTGGAGGAGGATAATTAAGTGAGTTCTCACGAGGTGTCGAGCTCGGAAAGCGTTGAGAGAGTTACGAGCAAAGATTGCAGCCATTGATTTTGTTTGCTGGTGGTGTAATCTGAAGGATGTAATCTGATGGATGAAGACGATTCGGTCTTCGCCGATCGGAGCTGTAAAACCAAGGAACCGGAAAACCTCCTGATTAATTGCGGATTTTCACTTTTCAGATCATTTTTTCTCGGTGATGCCTTCGTGCCGGTTCGTTCAGAATAACGTTTTGATTTGTTACTTTCTGAATGTGGGCTTCAGGAAGGGTATTGCCCAACAGGCCCAGCCCAAGGAGAACATTCCCATTTGACGGTGTCGTTTTAGTTATGTCCGAAACGACACCATTTTCGCAGCCCAAAATCTAAAAACTCTAATCCAAATTGTAGGGTTTAAGGAGCGAGGCAGACTCTCTGATTTCCTCAGCCTCCGGCTTCACCTTCCAGCAATTTCCGAACCAGAGAAGAAATGGCTTCGTTTTGCAGACCAGCAATAATGGCGGGTTCTAGGTCCCTCGTTTCTCGATCCAAAACCCTAAATTTAAAGAGCCTGACGCCAAAACCCATGTCCTCTCCTTTCTCTTCTCCATCAACCAGAGCTCTCCCTTGCGCTTCAAGGTACTTTACTTAATTTTGGTTTTTCCTTCTCAATTTGGTGTCAAATTCTTATTTTTTGATTTTAAAGGATTGTTTCGGTGTTGGGAGGAGTAGAGTCGATGATGCCACTTCATAGTGCCATTGCATCTGCTCGGTTACAATCAAGCATCGCCATCGATTCCACCCGTTGGAGCTGGCTCTCTGAAGGTTTTTCTTTTTCCTCTTTTGTTTTTGGTTTTTTTTTTTAAAAAATTGTCTAACATATCTCTACCTCATCAACCTTATAGTTCTTTTCTCTTTTACATTTTTAATCCTACAATTGGGTGCGTGCTTCTGCTCCTCTTTTATGTTTCAAATTTGATATAGTTTTTCATATACATTTTGAATTTTATGTAGTTTAAGATTGCAACACTTAAAGCTCCATTTTGACCGCTTGGTTGCAAAAAGAATGTGGGAATTGCAACGACAACAACAATGCTTGGCGAATTGCTTGCTTTTTTCTTAACCATTAATTGTCATTTTTACTTCCCTAAGCTCCTTTTTGTGTTGTTCTTTAGTTTTAATCGTTATGATGAATTATACACTATATACTAATTTGTAGTAATCTTATTCACCTTCTGAGCTTGTAGTTACCTCTTGTTTTATGTAAAACTTGCATGTTCTAACTTGCTTTTTCTACTTCATGAAATAGGACTTGCAACACCATTGTGACAAGGCTGGATCCTTTGTGAGACAATAAAAGAATAGGATCTTTTTTTAGAAATCGATGTTAAAGGAAAGCAAATTGTTCAAGGGTTTTTTTTTTTTTTGTATTCTGAAATTCTGCAGTGCCTGTGGATTTTATTCGTTTTTTCGCTTATTTAAAAGAGTTGAACTTAGCTGTGTATGATTTCTGGACAACTGAATCTCTTTTAGCTTTAAAATCGAAATCTCTAGTAACTGATTAGTTAGCGTTATTTATTATTATTTTTTTTTTTTGGCTCTGCTGAGTTTTTCCTTTTCATTTGTTTCAAGTTTCTTGTTGAGGGGTTGAATGATAGGATCACTTGCTGTTGCTTCGGAATTCTAACATTTTCACAATAATAGGTAAATTTTTGTTGTTCCTGTGTGATGAAACTGATTTAGGCCTTCTATATGCTTCTGAGGAATCACTTTCCAAGGTAAAATCCTTAAATTTAGTGATTCTCATCAGTCTGAGGCTGGCTTGTGTGATTGTGTCCAACCTAGAATGTACTCCTGTCAACTTCATCTACTTGTATGCCTCGTTCTTTTTTGACATTCTTTTCTCCTTCAACTTGTTTCCTACTTTTTTTTTCCTCATCAGCAAAGTTTTCATAACTAATTTGATCGAGCTTTTCCTTCTACTGATTATCTTCCATATTTTTCATTGTTATGTCCTAGACTTTGCCTATCCTGGGTGACAGAGTAAGGGCTTCAGTCATTCCAAAACCTCAATCCCTTGAGCAGTTTGTTTCACCTCCATCCCTTGTCCTTCTCTTTTATGGCTAGTTTTGCATTTCTCGTCTCTTTTCGAGATCATTTTCTACCTGTGGCAGAAAATTGTGTTTCTCTTCAATCACTTTGATGAGACATTGAATATTTGGACGCTGACTTGTATCTGAAGATGATAGTGTTATACTTCTGGACAAAAAAAAAAAGAAAAAGAAAAAACAGAGGTAGGAAAACAAATAAAGATGTTTTGTTGTGTTTAAGTTTGTGCATTTTAGAAATATTAGTATCTCTGTTGTTGTAAATTTCCTAAATTATCAATTGACTTGCTATTCTTCATTTCTTTGGTCTTGTTTCCGAGCCTGCACATCACATCTAAAATTGTTCTTTGGCTTTGGGAAATTTGGAGGCTTCATGCAGACCTTTCATAAGTACTGCATAAAGGTTGTCTGTCATCAGCTTTTACTCGTGTTGGTAATGGCATCTTCCGCGAAGGGAAAACCAATCTGTCTGTTGGCTCTTGGTTACTGCGTCAGTCCTTTTTCCCGTTTTCCCTTTAGAATCTATTTTGGAGATATTAAATATCAAATGATCATATTATATGAACAAGCGCTCTGGCTTTAAGCTCGGAAATGCTTTTAGATCAATTTTCACTCTAATGGAACGTTTGGTGGATGAAATTTAAAATTTTTCTTGTAATTTTATTTTTCATAATTATTTTACCTATTAAATTTTCTCTCTCACCGTTAATTTTATATTTTTTAACAGTGTAACATGGGGAAAAAAATGGGTGAAAATAATTTTTTTATACCATTTTGTCCTTTTTTTTTTTTTTTTACATTTTTTACAAAAAGGACAAATTTAACAAAAAGTTTGCTTTTTCACATGAAGATAAACTACTCTAGTCTTGAATCTAAGACATGCTAATGGATGCATGTTTGCAGTGATGGATATTGCCTAATTGGAACATATGAGTTGTCATTTTTGCTGGACTCTCATATGCAATTTAACTTTGGTTCTCCTATATCAAATTAATTGAGTAATGCTTTATTAAATTAAATAGGTGAGATACCAAATATAATTAACATAATAAATATCTTGTAAATAAATGGACCAATTAAATAAAAATGTTAACTTATTAAATAAATTAATTTATGTCCTACAAATGAATGAGTTTAACTAAATAAATAAATCAAAATTATTTACATATTAAATATCTTATAAGCAATTGGACTAAATAAATAAATAGGTTAAAATATTAAATAAATAAATTAAATATAACTTCAATCAAAGTATTATTTATTTTAAATCAATTAATAATACAAAGGGGAGTATAGTAAAATGTGTCATTTAATAATTTTAAATTTTTTAAACCAAATATAGAAATCAAGTATTCTCTCAATACTATCAAATACAAAAATTTAATATTTTTTAAAATTCATCAAATAAAATAATTGAGAGAGAAATTTTTACCAATAGAATTTTTTTATGTGAACTAAACGGCTCCTAAAACTGGATGTTAGGAATCCCGATGACTACCTCTAAAGAGCTTGAGAATCAACTAGGCAAACTGCTCTTCAATCTCTTCTGAAGTTACTTGCATTTTGTTGAAAACACAATCTGCCTGTTTGGACGAATGATGATCATACTCTGTTTGTAGACAAGTTTACTTGCGATAATTTTTCCAGGATTACTAGCGAAGTCTTTAGGAAGCTGTGGCAAATTATTGAATTTGCGATGTGATGACAGGAAATTATGGTTGGACTGTGACATGCTCCTCCCTTATAATTTTAAACAACTCAACTTTCAGCCAAATAGATAGCATCTCTTAAATTAAAAAGGTTGGTTTAATAATTTAATGTCGTCTGTGTATTCGAATGAAAATGATTTACAGCGAAATTTGATGTTCAAATTTTTCTTAGATTAAATTTTTTTTAATTATTACTAATTCAAAATTAATTTTATATTTAATATAATATAAAAATATCTTATACTTAAAAAATGCTTCGGTTTCCATTCAACCTGGAGCATGCTTATCAATAACTTGAAGAAATGATTGCTGTGGGACTGGGGTTGACTTGTTGCTTCTATTTTTTGTCCCAACAGGGTTGACTTTGTAGCTTAGGGGTTCCAAAGTTTGGCTGTAGCCCCTAACCCTCAATAGATTAGTGCTATATATCCAGATAGAAAAAGCCTCTGCAGCTAAATTACATATGAACTTAATAGGGACAAAAGACTCGCCTTTATAACATGGAGGCCAATTCCAAATCTGAAAAGCTTAAAGATGTGGCTCGCGAGGACAATAAAATATATAAGCAACTGCTTTAGACTAGGCATATAAACTTTTGATGGTTTCTTCTGTCTGTCTATATAACAAACGAAAGGGCTTAAAATGAATCAATTTTTAGTAATTTTTTACATCCCTGGCAAGAGAAAATTGATTATCATGTTGTTAGTTTCAGGTTTCAACTTTCTGCATGTGGAAAATTTGCCTTAAGGAGGGAAAGGGAGAAAATAAATGTTGCTAAACATTTTCCTGTAATGACAAAAACCCAGGTACAATGTCCCTAAAGCCATCTTTTTTCTTAGGCAGGAAGTAATTTCAAGGCTAAACAACAGTGTTTATAAGAGTTAAACTCCAATGCGCCAAGGATAAAGAAAAGCAATCCTTAGTGTTATACTCCCCAAGACGTCAGAGATTAAGAAAGAAAATGGGACGTTAAGAAAAGAAAAACAAATTCAACCTCAATCAAATGCTTATCACAGGCTAATGATAAAAAATTCCAGAAGAACAGATAGTTGTAGGCTACACCCATTAATATCTCTCCAAAAGATTGATACTTGTATCAGACCCATCTTGTTAAGAAAAGCCTTGGGTACCCTTTTCAACACATTGGGCTCTTAGAAAATCAAAAGCTGTGCTTTGTTTTATTTGAGAAGGAAATTGAGAAACACCACTTGGAGTAGACACCAGATTGGATTCCTTCTGGATAGCGTACGCCACAAAGAACAAAGAAGGTTGAGGATGTCAGGTATTTGAGGTGAGTTTTTCTTTATTTGATTAAAAAAAGGTTGTGGCTTTGTATGTTTTGATATTTTCCTGGTGACCATACACATGCATGATGCATTGTATACAAATACAATTAAGAGAGGGATGGACAGAGGAGTCTTATATTTTGTCTGTTTAAGTGACGTGCCTGAAAAATTGTCTATAACCAGCAAGTTTGTTGGAATCTGTGGGGATTAATGTTGTTGCTTTTCTTTGTTTCCCTGGTATAATCATTTTCTATTAGAGTATGGCAAGACAATTTGTTTGTTTTAATTAATCTTCATTGAACTCTAAACCAGACGGATTAAAGGACAAATACAGATTCTTTTTTCTATTGTTTAGCTGATTTCACCCGTGCCACTCTGATGTTTATCATCTTAGTCACTGGTTGGATTTGATTCTAGAATTCCTTTTAGTTTTGAGATTGGAATTTAAGATTGTGTTTGGTGTGTTTTCGTTTTGCTTTTGGAATTTTTGGATTTTTCTTCTGCATTTACCTATCTTCTTATCCCTTATCTTTTTGCTTCTACTTTTGGTTTTTAGTAGTTGCCCTCGTTGGCTCTGCCACTGCTTGAATTGCTGTTTGTTTCTCAGTACAATTTCTGCAGAAAATAAACATAATTTCATCTGTAGGTTCTCTCCTGTTTGATATCTTTATCTTGAGGGGTTTCTTTTCTTTTGTTCAGCTTCAGTTGCCATGTTATAGTTTTGATATTTTTCTTTATTTTCTCTTTCTTATTTTCTGGTATAGGGTTGAGTGATCTTCAGTGGAAATTTAACCTCCAGCCCTCTTTTGTATTTGCTTTCTTTTGTTTCTCAGTTTTTCAGTGTTTGAAACAAATTGCATGAAATTCCATTGGTTTCACCTTCTTCACATTCCTGCAGGTTTCTTATGCTTCCTGCTTGTATGGATTATAACAAGTCATTAACTCAATCAAGGTGGAAAGGTTTCACCAAGGAGGAGTTGTAAATTCTCTAGAGTTATGGACAGAGTTTATGTATCATCTAATGGAAATAGGCCAACTAGTAATGGCCACAAGGTCATGAGGCACACTCCTTGCCAGCCATTTTCTAAGGGATCATTATCTTGGCTCGATTTAAGAGTTTTCTATGTCAGAATAAGCAAGTGTGAGACTGATGATTCAACTCCGGAATACCTCACTGTAAACCATGTCCCATTGAATCTTGATACACTTCTTGAAGTAAATGGTGTTAGAACCAGCATTTATTCAGATGGTGCATCCACCCTTCTTAGAAGGGATCGACTAGATAAAAAATCGGAAGAAGCCACTTTTGTTAGCACTGATAGCATAAGGCTGACAGGAAGTGTGAAGTTTGAGGTTTTTAATAAGGATACTCTTCTGCTATCTGGGGTTTTAGATTTGTGTGACAGTAACGGTTACCCTGAAGAGTCAAGAGAAAGTGGCCACACATGGAGCATGAATTGCGAATCAGTTATAACTTCAGGCACTGGCTTCCTGAAGGCCAAACGTCCAGATTCAGCTTCACCCATTGTTGAGGTCTATGTTGCAGGGTCTTCCATGGGCAGTCCAATTATATTAACTAGAACTTTGCGGCCTAGTTTGCATAAGAAACAAGAGAAGAAGATGCTGGATTCGATACCAGAGTATGAGGCAACTAAAGGCCAGAAAGGAGTTACTCATTTTCAGGTATTTGTTAACATTAGAATTTTAAGCTCTTCAAAAGAAATCTGGTTGGTTTCTCTTTTGCTGCTCAACTGATATGGTTATCCTTACCCATTTATCAAATACTACAGATTATATCCTAAATTGTTCATTGTTTGATAGAACTCCTTACTAATAATTAATCTTGTATTAAATAGGCAGAATGATATGAATCTTACATACTTCTATGTCAAAAGTTGATACTCAGCCTATGCTATCTAGGAGATTATTTACATGACCTATTACAATGTTGGCAGAGCTGCATACATTTATCTTCCTATGTTACTAATATATGTTTTGATTTATATCAATAATGCTTTGTGCAAGTCATATGCATACCTGAACATTTTGTTTTATTAGATAGTAGGTATACTCTGTCCGATACTTGCCTTTGAAAGAGTAAAACTATCATGCGGTTTACAGTGTACTTAATGCAGTTTACAAACTTTTGGGCCATAGATCAAATACTGAAGGATTTTTTCAGCTAGTGATTTTTCCAAGTGCAGACCGCATTGATTTATTCATATATTCGAATTTTGTTGGGAATACAATAGTAGACAATGTAGTTTGAATTACAATTCTGCTTTTCGTTTCTTTCTTACTTTTGCAGATACTGGATTACTTGAATCACAAATCTGAAAGTGAAGAATACAGCTATGTGGATTCAGGGATGGACTATTTTGATGGTGAAGATGGAGAGCTGTCTTGGTTCAATGACGGTGTGAGGGTGGGCGTCGGAATTGGCCTCAGCATCTGTGTTGGAATTGGGATAGGAGTAGGTTTGTTGGTTGGTTCCTGCCAAGGCACTACCCATAACTTTCGAAGACGACGACTACTATAATCAACATCAACACTTTTCTTTTATCATGTGGCCATTACTCCCTTCTCGCAAAACCAACTTATTGAAGTGTGTAAAACTAGCACTTTTATGCCCAACAATCCCTTCGTTTCTTATCCTTTTGCTAAATAAGTCATCCATATTTCACATGGCCTACCTTCGCGGTGTTTCTAACAGACTTCTATGTGGATTAGGGGCTTATTATTTGTAATTAGTTGACATTAGATTTGGATTTCAGCTTTGTGTACCTTTAATCTTAAATAAGCAGATAAATCTTGTTCTGTACTATGTACTGCCTCAATTCAGGAAGCTGCTTTCCTACATATATTTCACATGGATAAAAGTTCAGCCACATTTTAGCCTCCTCAGGTAGTTAGCGTGTCAGTTGTCTGCCTTTTGTTTTTGGTGAAGAGACCTGGCAATTCAACTACAAAAGATAATATCTCTATTGGAGTTTTTCTTGCCTCTCCACCTTTCTCTGAAACAAGAAGGTACTTCACAATGTCTTTTCTCTGAAACAAGTGGAACTGCTTCAGGCCTTCCCAAGATAAAATCTCTACTTTAACAAAAGTAATAAGGTTTCTTAAGCTAGTAACTTTGCCGAGTGCCAACTATATTGTTGTATTCATATATTTGAATTTGGTTAATTTTTTTAGTAATTATGGGAATGCAATATATAAAAAACAATGTATATTTGAATTATGATTCTGTTTTTCATTTTTCACTTTTACAGATACCTTATTACTTGAATCATAAACAGAAAGTGAAGAGTCCAGCTACATTCTCTAGTAAGAGATTACTATATTTTCTACATCATTTCCATAATATCATGTTAATACATAATAATCTAAAACTTTTATACAAGTGGCAAGTGGGCTAATTTCTGTTAGTTTCATGAAACTGAAACAACACATGGACTATATAAATCATCCAGTGACAGAACAATTTTTGTGACTTCAGCCAACAAGACCTTTCACATAAAATTAAAGGTCAGGTCAAGAATGACATCAAAAGGATTCAGTTTTATGTACAAAGTAGCCAGTTTGACTCCACAGATCACTGCATCAGTTTAGTGTATGCACAGAAGTAAATAGAGAAAACTAAACCTTGATAATGAAAGCAGCAATCAGGGGTTGAATATCCACCCACCCACCACCACCACATGCGAACACAACTTGTTAATCAAGATTTTCCACTTGTCGAGGTTGAGTTGCCCTGCGAAACCAAGTGTTAAAAGCTGTGACCAAGTGGGGGCAATCTTCAACATTTCTGGTTGAGAAGCTGAGACATTGCTTCAACAATACTTGTGCATCGGACATTGGCAGTGTTGAGATGATTCTCAGGAATGTCTCCTCCAATTCCACGTACAGTGTTTTATGGCTGGGCAGCATAGGTGAGACATTGTCTCTGCACACTATCAGAACAGGAAGCCAATCTTTGACAAGCTTCATTCTAACCTGAAATTGTACAGAGACCAAAGTCATTTTAACCACCTATGAAGGGTAAGAAAATAAGAAATATTTAACTTTCACAGTAAAAATTGGCTTTACTCTCAAACCTTGTTGGAATAAATAACTCTACCCTTTAGTACTATACAATTTATCATTCAAATCTGGAGTCCACACGGTTCAGACCATACTTTTGCTTTAAAGAGATAAGTTTCAATTAGTCTTTAGAAGATCATTTTTTAACTCTGAGAACCAAAAGTCTTCATATTTCAAGTACACTTGCTAGATCTTGTAACGTTCAGCTTTTTCTTAATAAAATAATAAAATAATAATAATTTAAAAAAGAAAAGAAAGATGAAATGAAAGAAGGAAGTGTACTGTTAACAGAAAAAAAAACTGAGGAGATTAGACTGGAAGCAGCAGTAGTAGGTAGTGGAGTAATGTCCACTCAAGAGCAATTAATGGAAACATACAGTTGTGAAAGGAAGAAAACAAATATAGGAAAGGGAGTGGTTGATGGCTGACCAAATGAATTGGGAATGATGGCCCGGAGAATGAAAAGAAATGAGAGCAGAGAAGATGTGTGAAGTTGCTGGAAAATTAGAGTAGAAATGATAGGGGACTGTAGCATTGTGAGTGCTTTGCTTAAGAAAGAAACAGACTGAGAAAGTGAGACGCGAAGATAGCAGGAAAAGGAAACTAAAAGCTTTTGGTAACAGGGGAAGCTCTTTCTCGAGCAACAGTAACTACGGTGGAAAATCAAGGATGAAGCAAAAGGGATGAGAAAGAGAGACTGAAATCGAGAAGGATAAAGAAAGAAGGCAAGAAACAGAGATTGTACAGAGGAGAGGATATGAGGGAGGCGGAAGACCCAGCTGAAAATTGAGAAGCAAAATTGAAGCTGCCAAGAGTGATAGAACCATGAGAATGGGGATTCGGTCACATCTATCACCTGCATTTCCCCGGGCAGTGTAGAAACGACGAGGACTGAAGAAACAGAAGCAGTAAAGGAGTTACCCAGTCTCATCATGACAAAGGGCGAAAAGAAAATTAAAGCAGTGCAGGGGATCTGTAAAGGCGAAAACGATGGTGCTGGAGTTGACGTTCGTTGGTTTTAGTAAGAGTGAAACAAGGCTGTGATGCAGAGAGGTAACAAAGAAGTAAATAGATAAATGAAACAGCTTGGCAGTAATGACAATTTTTTTGTTCTGAAAATTATCAAGTTTATTTGATGAGTTATATGATACATAATTGTAGGTAGATGAGATTGGGAACCGTTTAGAAGAATCGAGAGAAGTAAACTAGCTTCGTTATTGGTGTCAAGTACAGGTAAGTAAATATACAGTCTACAAATTTAATTAACTATTTTGTTCTGAAATGTTTTGCAGTGATATGAGATTTTGTTTGATCTTTGAAAATTCTGTTTAAATATATATAAATAAGTAAATAAATAATATAATAAGTTTTTCGTTGTGATATTTAAAAATATATATGTTTAGTTCTTTTGTACAAAAACTCAGTATTTAGATTAAACCTCATGCCAAATAAATTCGATTTAAGGAAAGTATATTAAAATTTTATTTCAAAAACCGAGGGAGCCGTCTCTAGAATCCCTGATGGGAACTAAGTGCTACACGTGTCTTTATCGTAAGACTAAACCATTTTGGTACACCTACTGTAAGGGTTCCCCTGAAAAGAAATTGGGAACAGTTTGGCCTATCCTGAGGCGATAGGTGCCAGTGTCGTCTGGCCCACGAGACTGGCTCAGGTCTATGATCATAGATAGCGCCCTAGAAATAGGGAGTCCGTTGCACTGATAGCTACAGTGCCTTTTGATAAGGTTGTACCTAATGCATTTACGTTTCAGCATCCGTATATAACTTTTGTATATGTATCTAATTTCGGTATACGTACTTGATTTTGCGATATATGTATGTATAATTGATATCTATTTGAAATTTGATTTCTGTATCCGAAAATCTGAAATTTGCACTCGAATTCTATGTTGGATTTTAATTTTGTGATATGATTACTTTTTCCAAATGAAATTACATTTCCGATGACTTGTTTTACTTAGCTTATGTTTTATAAAAACCTATATGTTTGGCTGTTTGGATTTGATTTTGAGTGTAAGGCATGAGGGTCTGTATGAAACTAATTTTTATTTTCAGTAGCTGCATATTTGCTTACTGAGTTTTCCATAAAACTCACCCCCTCCTTCCTCCCCCAGATTAAGGCAGTGCGAGATTCAGCGGATTTTGTCATACTTTTGAGACAACCGGACTTCCACCGAGGTATATTTTGTACGGTGGATATATATATTTAAATGTTGACACAGTATGTAAGTTTCATGGTGTACACTCGTGAGAGGGTTGAGATATAGATAGGTTGTGGACTCTAATTTTGTTGAAGTTGATATATATTCAGTTGTTATGATCATTACTGCGTCTGATGAAATTTATTATAATATGAATGAGATATGAAAGTTTTCGATCTTGTGGAATTTTAGGTATAAATAATTGGAAATAAACTGTATGTGAAGTAGATTTCAGGTGATTATTGAGGCTGTTTAAATTAAAGGATAGTTGACGGTACATGTCAAAATTTAGGAAATCACTTTTAGTTTAGTGGGGACCTGTAAAAAGTCGAAAGGAATGATTGACGCGTAGGTAGTCTACCACAAACACATACAAACGATAGGAAAAGTGAAAGCGCGAAATCGACCCGAAATTTCTGGCTTCCGAAATTGAATCAGTAAGTTTGGGGTGTTACAGATTTGGTATCAGAGCCCGTGTTTGTTGTGTTTGTGTAGACTGTTTGTCTTTATTTACATCCCAGTACACCATGGAAGTGTCAGCATATATATATATATATATAAAGTCTGAATTATTATTGTTAGTATTCATCGGTATATTTTTGTATAGGATTTTGATTTGGATTATGGAGTGGAGAGGCAGGCGACCTCGAGGTAGAGGGAGATCGAGACAAGCTCCTGCGTCGCCACCTCCACAACCACTTAGCCCGAACTCTCGGATAGGGCAGGTTGAGCACAGTCTCGGACAGCTGCAGCAGACAATGCAGCAACTCACCAATCTTTTGATGCAGCAACACGCTGGAATCCAAGCTCAAACCCCTAATGTACAACCACCTCCACCACAACAGGTTATACCACCTCATCCCCAGCAGCCAGTTGCTCCACAACCACCAGCTGAAGATTTGGTAGATCGCAATATGTCGAGATTTCGACAATTCCAGAAAATGAACCCACCGACTTTCAGAGGTGTTAAGGACCCTGATGTAGCAGAAGCATGGGTGAAGCAATTGGAGAAACTGTTTATGTTTATGGGTTGCAGCTCCACGGAAAGAGTTGCTCTGGCAGTATTCATGTTTCGGGATAAGGCAGAGATATGGTGGGAGTCTGGAGAGAGGTTATTGAGGGTCAAGAGACCGGAGATTACATGGGAGGCTTTTCTCGAGGTGTTCTATAAGCAGTATATGCCAGAGTCGATCAAGAGGAAGAGACAAGCAGATTTCCTTCATCTCACTCAGGGCTCTATGACAGTGGACGAGTACGAGTCTCAATTCTCTGCCCTCTGTCGCTACGATCCTTTAATATCTAAGGATGAGTTGGCGAAGACCGTGAAATTTATAGATGGCCTCAGGCACAGTATTCGAGGTCGGTTGTCTGCATTTGATATTAACGATTATGCCGAGGCTCTTCGTCGGGCTCAGATGGTGGAGTTGGAGATAGATATGACACAAAAGGAGTCCGGGCATAAATTCAAGGGTAAAGGCAGGGACATGAGATTCAGTGAGAGGAGATCTGATAAGGGCAGGCAACCGTATGACAAGAGGCCCAAGACATCCGGTTCCCAAGCTCAGACTACTGGATTTAATACTGGCTCCACCTGTCCAACATGTGGAGGACATCATGGCACTAAGCCATGTTATCGGGAGATAGGAGCCTGTTATCACTGTGGTAAGCGAGGCCACTTGATCAGAGACTGCCCGAGCCTCAAGGAGTTTAGCAAAGGTGCCGAGCGTTCTACAGTGGATAAGGGTAAGCGTCCGGTGACACAGGGACGAGTGTTTGCCTTGGATGAGACTACTGCTCAGGCTACTGATTCTGTCATTCGGGGGTATTTAGCCTTTGTTGAAACGGTAGATCAATCTCAACCCAGTATTCGAGATATTTCAGTAGTCTATGAGTATGAGGATGTTTTTTCGGAAGAATTACCGGGCTTACCTCCGCAGAGAGAGGTTGAGTTTACTATAAACTTGATTCCGGGAACCCAACCAATTTCTAAACCCCCATATAGGATGTCACCCATCGAATTGGAGGAATTGAAGGCTCAGTTGCAAGAACTGTCTGATAAGGGGTTCATACGCCCGAGCGTATCTCCCTGGGGTGCTCCCGTGCTTTTTGTGAAAAAGAAGGACGGTAGTTTGAGACTCTGCATGGATTATCGAAGTTAAACAAAGTGACTGTCAAGAACAAATACCCCCTGCCTCGTATTGACGATCTTTTTGATCAGTTGAGAGGTGCTCAAGTCTTTTCCAAGATAGACCTTAGATCCGGCTATCATCAATTGAGAATCCGAGGGGAAGATGTTTCGAAGACCTCTTTTAGAACTCGGTACGGGCATTATGAGTTCCTAGTGATGCCATTCGGATTGACCAATGCACCAGCGGCCTTTATGAGCTTGATGAATGAAGTTTTTAGGCCGTATCTGGATAAGTTCGTGATTGTCTTCATAGATGACATCCTAGTGTATTCCTCATCATATCAAGAACACGAACAACACCTACTCACGGTTCTTCAGACACTCAGAGAAAAACAGTTGTATGCAAAGTTCAGTAAATGTGAATTTTGGTTGGATCAGATATGTTTTCTGGGGCATGTGGTATCAAAGGATGGGGTGTCTGTTGATCCGTCCAAGATAGAAGCCATCCTAAATTGGGAGAGACCAAAGACTCCTACTGAGATTCGCAGCTTTTTGGGTTTAGCGGGTTATTATAGAAGATTTGTGGAAGGGTTTTCTAAGTTGGCTGCACCGTTGACCCGACTCACTCGGAAGGGAGTGAACTTTGTTTGGAGTGAAGTTTGTGAGAACAGTTTTCAGGAATTGAAAAGACGGTTGACCACGGCACCTATCCTTACCATTCCCAGTGGTTCCGGAGGTTTTACTGTCTACAGTGATGCTTCGCATCAGGGTCTGGGGTGTGTTCTGATGCAGTACGAAAAAGTTATGGCTTATGGTTCGAGGCAGTTGAAGAACCATGAGAAAAATTACCCTACACATGACCTGGAGTTAGCTGCGATTGTTTTTGCCCTAAAGATCTGGCGACATTACCTTTATGGAGAGACATTTCAGATTTTCACTAATCATAAGAGTCTGAAATATCTCTTCTCTCATAAGGAATTAAACATGAGGCAGCGTCGTTGGATCGAGTTGTTGAAAGATTACGATTGTGAGATTCTCTACCACCCCGAGAAAGCTAATGTGGTAGCGGATGCTCTCAGTCGGAAGAATACAGCTATGGTCTCCTATTTCATGGTTAAACAATGGGATTTGTTGGAACAATTTAGGTATCTGAGGATTTCAGTGGATCAGGATCAGTCAGTGGACGGTTGTTTAGTTGCCAGTATAAGAGTTGAACCGGAGTTACTTGATCAGATTAGGAAGGTGCAGAAGAATGATCCTCGAATTGTAAAGATTGTTTGTGAAAATGAAGGGGATGACGGTAGACATTCTGATTTCTCAATGGGCAGTGATGGTATATTGAGGTTTCAGGGTCGGATGTGTATTCCAGATAATGACGACCTAAAGAGACTGATCTTAGAAGAGGCTCACAACTCGAGATACACCATGCACCCTGGCAGCACGAAGATGTATCATGATTTGCGTGGGTTGTATCATTAGGCTGGTATGAAGAAGGACATCGCTGAATTTATTGCAAGATGTCTGATTTGTCAACAGGTAAATGTGGAACATCAGAAACTTGCAGGGTTACTCCAACCTTTGCCTATACCAACGTGGAAGTGGGAGCATATTACCATGGATTTTGTTATGGGACTCCCGAGAACCCGGAGAAAGCATGATGCCATTTGGGTTATTGTCGATCAGCTTACCAAGTCAGCCCACTTTCTACCCATCAAGGTTACAGATCCATTGACTTCGCTGGCAGAATTATTTGTTAAAGAGATAGTCAGGCTTCATGGTACCCCAGTGAGCATAGTATCTGATCGAGATTCCCGCTTTACATCCCGTTTTTGGGAAAAATTTCAGGAGGCTATGGGATCTCGTTTGAGCTTCAGTACTGCTTTTCACCCTCAGACTGATGGGCAATCCGAGAGAACAATTCAAACTCTCGAGGACATGCTAAGGGCTTGTGCACTTGAGTATAAGAGCTCCTGGGATGATCATTTGCCGCTAGCGGAATTCGCTTATAACAATAGCTATCATTCAAGTATCGAAATGGCTCCGTACGAAGCCCTTTAGGGTAGGAAGTGTAGATCTCCGATTGCTTGGGAGGAAGTTGGTGATAAATTGATATATGCTCCAGAGTTAGTCAAGAGAGCTTCCGAAAGTGTTAAGGTGATATGCGATAAGCTAAAGGTTGCCAGGGATAGACAAAAGTCCTATGTAGATAATCGACGGAGGCCATTGGAGTTTGAGGTTGGTGATTCAGTGTTCCTAAAAGTATCGCCATTGAAAGGCATCATGAGATTTGGCAAGAAAGGCAAGCTGAGCCTGAGATATATTGGACCTTTCGAAATTTTAGAGAGGATTGGAGTCGTGGCATATCGGTTAGCTTTACCTCCCCAGCTAGCTGGCGTGCATAATGTATTCCATGTTTCCATGCTTCGGATATATAATCCAGATCTTTCTCATGTCATCGGATATGACACATTGAAGTTACGGGAGGATATGACATATGTGAAAAACCAATAAAGATTTTGGACAGACAAGAAAGAGTCCTAAGATCAAAAACTATTCCAATGGTCAAGGTACAGTGGCAACAACACTCAGAGGATGAAGCCACTTGGGAGCTAGAGAATGTGATGCGCGACAAGCACCCGTATCTCTTTTCAGAACTATAATCAAAATTTGGAGGACCAAATTTCATAAGGTGAGGAGGATGTAACGTTCAACTTTTTCTTAATAAAATAATAAAATAATAATAGTTTAAAAAAGAAAAGAAAGATGAAATGAAAGAAGAAAGTGTACTGTTGACAGAAAAAAAAACTGAGGAGATTAGACTGGAAGCAGCAGTAGTAGGTAGTGGAGTAATGTCCACTCAAGAGCAATTAATGGAAACATACAGTTGTGAAAGGAAGAAAACAAATATAGGAAAGGGAGTGGTTGATGGCTGACCAAATGAATTGGGAATGATGGCCCGGAGAATGAAAAGAAATGAGAGCAGAGAAGATGTGTGAAGTTGCTGGAAAATTAGAGTAGAAAAGATAGGGGACTGTAGCATTGTGAGTGCTTTGCTTAAGAGAGAAACAGACTGAGAAAGTGAGACGCGAAGATAGCAGGAAAAGGAAACTAAAAGCTTTTGGTAACAAGGGAAGCTCCTTCTCGAGCAACAGTAACCACGGTGGAAAATTAAGGATGAAGCAAAAGGGATGAGAAAGAGAGACTGAAATCGAGAAGGATAAAGAAAGAAGGCAAGAAACAGAGAGTGTACAGAGGAGAGGATATGAGGGAGGCGGAAGACCCAGCTAAAAATTGAGAAGCAAAATTGAAGCTGCCAAGAGTGATAGAACCATGAGAATGGGGATTCGGTCACATCTATCACCTGCGTTTCCCAGGGCAGTGTAGAAACGACGAGGACTGAAGAAACAGAAGCAGTAAAGGAGTTACCCAGTCTCATCGTGACAAAGGGCGAAAAGAAAACTAAAGCAGTGCAGGGGATCTGCAAAGGCGAAAACGATGGTGCTGGAGTTGACGTTCGTTGGTGTTAGCAAGAGTGAAACAAGGCTGTGATGCAGAGAAGTAACAAAGAAATAAATAGATAAATGAAACAGCTTGACAGTGATGGCAATTTTTCTGTTCTGAAAATTATCAAGTTTATTTGATGAGTTATATGATACATAATTGTAGGTAGATGAGATTGGGAACCGTTTAGAAGAATCGAGAGAAGTAAACTAGCTTCGTTATTGGTGTCAAGTACAGGTAAGTAAATATACAGTCTACAAATTTAATTAACTATTTTGTTCTGAAATGTTTTGCAGTGATATGAAATTTTGTTTGATCTTTGGAAATTCTGTTTAAATATATATAAATAAGTAAATAAATAATATAATAAGTTTTTCGTTGTGATATTTAAAAATATATATGTTTAGTTCTTTTGTACAAAAACTTAGTATTTAGATTAAACCTCATGCCAAATAAATTCGATTTAAGGAAAGTATATTAAAATTTTGTTTAAAAAACCGTGGGAGCCGTCTCTAGAATCCCTGATGGGAACTAAGTGCTACACGTGTCTTTATCGTAAGACTAAATCATTTTGGTACACCTACTGTAAGGGTTCCCCTGAAAAGAAATTGGGAACAGTTTGGCCTATCCTGAGGCGATAGGTGCCAGTGTCGTCTGGCCCACGAGACTGGCTCAGGTCTATGATCATAGATAGCGCCCTAGAAATAAGGAGTCCGTTGCACTGATAGCTACAGTGCCTTTTGATAAGGTTGTACCTAATGCATTTACGCTTCAGCATCCGTATATAACTTTTGTATATGTATCTAATTTCGATATACGTATTTGATTTTGCGATATATGTATGTATAATTGATATCTATTTGAAATTTGATTTCTGTATCCGAAAATCTGAAATTTGCACTCGAATTCTATGTTGGATTTTAATTTTGTGATATGATTACTTTTTCCAAATGAAATTACATTTCCGATGACTTGTTTTACTTAGCTTATGTTTATAAAAACCTATATGTTTGGCTGTTTGGATTTGATTTTGAGTGTAAGGCATGAGGGTCTGTATGAAACTAATTTTTATTTTCAGTAGCTGCATATTTGCTTACTGAGTTTTTCATAAAACTCACCCCCTCCTTCCTCCCCCAGATTAAGGCAGTGCGAGATTCAGCGAATTTTGTCATACTTTTGAGACAACCGGGCTTCCACCGAGGTATATTTTGTACGGTGGATATATATATTTATATGTTGACACAGTATGTAAGTTTCATGGTGTACACTCGTGAGAGGGTTGAGATATAGATAGGTTGTGGACTCTAATTTTGTTGAAGTTGATATATATTCAGTTGTTATGATCATTACTGCGTCTGATGAAATTTATTATAATATGAATGAGATATGAAAGTTTTCGATCTTGTGAAATTTTAGGTATAAATAATTGGAAATAAACTGTATGTGAAGTAGATTTCAGGTGATTATTGAGGCTGTTTAAATTAAAGGATAGTTGACGATACATGTCAAAATTTAGGAAATCACTTTTAGTTTAGTAGGGACCTGTAAAAAGTTGAAAGGAATGATTGACGCATAGGTAGTCTATCACAAAAACATACAAACGATAGGAAAAGTGAAAGCGCGAAATCGGCCCGAAATTTCTGGCTTTCGAAATTGAATCAGTAAGTTTGGGGTGTTACAGATCTTGGTTAAATGATTTTGACATAAAATTTTAATGGTCCCAGTTGATAAGACCATTGTGTACAGAATACATGCTACTAGAATGAGTGATTCTCAACTGATTTAACATCTACCTAAAGTAGGCATATCAATCAAATGGTTAGATCATCCAAAGAAACCACATTTGATACATTTGCTCTTTTGAACAAGACTGATGAAAGACAACATGTGGTAGTCCCCACTTTATAAAAGCAAATCACCTCTATTAACTTAACATTCCCATGAAAATTTCAAAGACTCAAATGTTAATTAACTAAAGACTTGAACTTCTTTCAACAACTCATTGAACAGAGCCAAATCTCTTGGGGTTTATAATCTTTCAGAATCACTTTTACAGCAGAGCTTAAAAAAGATCTGAATATGCTCACATATCATATAAGATAATCCATACTCCATGGTCACCAAGACAACTAATATGCTTACTTCAACTTCAAGATTTATCCATCATCACTTTTAATTGAAACCAACTTGTTCCTGTGGGCTATTAGTTCCCATAACTTTATAAATAATTCGAATTATACCTAACAAGCAGCCCTCACCAGCACTCCATTAGATGAACCAGCAAACTCGTATGGATTCCATTAACAAAACAACCTCACATTTACCAATTTATTAGACGTTGTATGATAAATACCGGCAAATTCATATATGGTCATATAAATTACAAGAAACCAATACCTGTCTAGCAGCCAATACCGTTCCAGTAGCGACTGCATTGGCAAGCTTACAAGTACATCGGAGCACGACGGCAGGGAGTCCTGGAACAATATTCCTCCAAGCATCATCCCTAAATGCTCTCTGTAAATCTGCTGTGAATGCAGCCTGATCACTCCATTCCTTCACTGCCGAATCTGCCACTCTTAACTCAATCATCCTCTCAACCAACCACAACAAATGCCTCCCATTAGTCATTGCCGTATGCAAATTCAACCTCTGTATAGCCTCCGTCTCATTATGATCCCCTCTAAAATCAGGGCTCGAATACTCCTCCAAACTCTCCTTCACAATCTTCAAACTCGTCTCGAACGCCCTCTCCAAAACCCTCCTCGCTGACTCCCGCAAGGAAAAATCCCTCAGAAGCTTAGCGACAAACGCTTTAACAAATGCCATATTGGGATGGTTATGAATCGCTGCTAAAATCAATCCATGCAACATTTCTTCACAAGAATCATCTTTCCCCGGTGAAACTCTGGCGAGAAGTTCCTTCGATTCTTCCTCACGCAAGAAAGGGATCAAGCTTAAAACTCTGTTCTCTTCCTCCTCGCTCCATGGCACGGCTTCTAAGAATTTCACGCATGATTTTACGCAATCTTCAAAGAGTAGTTTGAGAGCCACGGGGAGAATTTCGAGTGCAGTGGAAGCCGAATCGATGACGGTTGCGAAATCGTTCGTGTAAAGCAGTTGAAGGACGGTTATATGGACGAACATGGAGTTGGGCTCGTCGAGAACGACGAGGTTTAAACGAGCTAAGTTATTATTATCATTGCTTCTGGAATCTTCGGAGGCATCGTTGCTGTTTGTATCGGTGTTCGTTTGGTGTTGCCAACGGTCAGATAAAAGCGCCGCGAAGTATTTGGCGCGGCTGATCACGCCGAAGTGGAGATAGATCAAGACGTCAGATTGTTTGGCAGAATCAAATGAGGAATGGTCAACGAAGAGGCGGAGGATGACGTCTGCGGTGGAGGGGTCGTTGAAGGAGGATGCAATGGTGTTGGAAATGGTGGCGGTGGCGGTGGCTGTGGCTGTGGCAGAGGAGATAGTGGAGGAGGAAGAGGTACGGCGGAGCTTTTGAGAGGATTCGGAGATGGTATTGTCGGGGAAGGTTTCGATGATTGCGGCGGTGGAGGAGTGGCGCGTTGAAGAGGTGTGGTGGCGTGGCAATCGCTGACGCTTTCGGTGACTGTTTGGTATCATCCGGGAAGGTTCTAGGGGAATTATTTTGGTTTTGGACAAGGACTGATGGAGGAAATGAACAGGACAAGGGAGGTTTGGGAAGCCGGAAATGGTTGGAGATTTTTTACGTTCACGCAGTTTAGAGGACAGATGGCGTAATGTGAAGGCGAGTTGTTTGCTCAGGCAATCCGCATGGCACTTCGGACAATTTCTACAATAAAAAAATTATAATTTTCAGTGAAATATGATCCAAATTTTATATTATAATATAAATATGTTTTATAATAAAAATAATCATATATTTATAATTATTTATATTTAATCATGTTTATTTTAAATTTACTATAAAATTATTTTTTTCGATGTTATTAATCTGTGGTTTTTGTTAGAACAAATATAGTAAGGTATTGAGAGGACAAACTTTGTTGGCATTTTACTGCAAAATAATTGTGTAGTAATGTGATGGATGAAAAAGTGGTTATGAAATATTAAAATGTTAAAAAATAGTGTTTTCTTAATTAGTAACTCTTGGTTTTCCTTTGATTATATTAACAATTTGTTTTTTCTTTTCTTTTTAAAGGCATATAACATGTCTCGGAAAGGCAAAATGTAATGAAATTTAACGTGTTGCATTCTAATTGTTCGATTAAAATTTATGTTAGAATTATCTGATATTTTTAATCCCTACATGACATATGAGATCATAGTCAAAAATTTTAAAAAAATGAAACCATAAATATATTAAAAATCACTTTTAAAAAAAATATATATGAATCAATTAATTAAAATCCAAATTTTTTATTACATAAAAAAATGACATGAATCATTTTTTTTCTCGAGCTAACCCAAACACAAGAAATATTAGAATCGAGCGGGCATGAACATGATTGGAAAACTGTTGACGTGGACCAAGTCAGCAATGAGCGATGATTTTGGCATACTGAAACGTAAGTAAACGGATTAATTGAAAAAACAATCGACCAGAACGTGGACCTTGGGGCTTGGGAACCGAATGAGCAATCAATAAAGCACATTGCACTAGCGTGCGTGGGGCATCGCATTGTTTCCCAATAGCCAAGCACTCTCATGACTGTAAATCCCACAAAATTTCGTTGCTTTGGTCCCAATACCGCATGGGACTTGGGCCCCAATTCCAAGCCATCCTATCCTATACTAGTTTAGACATGTAAAATCAATTTCTTTTTTGGCTCTTCTTCTTTGTCTGGTTTTCTATGCAACCGTTGTAAGATCTTGAAATTACAACAAACTAACCGTTATGATTGTCATCATTTCTTTTATTTTCTGTTTAACCAATCAGATTTTTTGATTTGGTTGCATTCTACACAGTTTTATTTATGAAAGTCGTCGAAATGTAAACATATAAAAAACAATATTCTAAGAAATTGTTTGAATCAAAGATTACATCACTTTTGGTTTTGTATTTCTTTCTTTTTTTTTTTTCTCAAAATATGATTAATGAGATCTAAGTTTTAATAAGCAAAGTCGATTGACAAATCATTTTGATGATTTTGGGATGGTTTTGCATGTGTTTTGTGTGCCTTCACGAGCCACTCAAGTAATGTTTAATTACATGGTTGGATTGGTTGGACACAGCTTGTAAGGTGGGTGGTTGTTGTTACTTCTGAAATTGGGAAAATTTACTTTTTGTTTACAATCCCACAGTCTACAGATGAGTCTGAAATTATTTATGGATTAATAAATATTTTTACTTTTTAAATTACGATCCAATTCATTGACAATGCTTCATAAATAAAATTAAAATGATAATATATATTTTATTTTTTAATAATACCTAAAATTATGTATCATTATTTTAACAATATTTGTGGCGTCTAAAAATTTTATTGATAATGTATTGGATAATAATATTTAGTTTATTTGTTTCATATATTTATTTTTAATTTGATTTTTTTATCAAAATTTTCAACTTTGATTTTGATCAAATATTTGTCAAATTAAATTTTAATATATTTATATAATGTTAAAAAACTATGTTAGTCATAGTTGTGGAAGAGTATTTTCTAGATTATTTTATTAATCATAATTTTTAAATATATATAAAATTATTATTAAATAAACTATTAGTTAAATTTTTAAATTCTACAAATAAAATTGAGATGATAACAAAATGACAAAAAAAAACATGAAACTGAGCTTTGATTACATAAAATTTTGATATGAATATACTGCAATAACAATATTCAAATTAATATTATATTTATTAATAAAAATAGATTTACCTAATTAAAATATTTAAATAAAATTTTATGTATTATTATAGATTAATTTCTTAATAATAATTAAATAGTGCCAAGATTTTTTAATAACTTTTACGAGAAGAATCAATTAGATCAAAGCTCTTGTGGTCCAAATCTCCTCTATTGATTTATTGCCCATCAACTCGTCTTTAAAATCAAATCTAATCTTCCTTGCCATATGAAAGTACTACTTTGACAAATCTCATTGGTAATTGTATGATACGATTGAAAAAGAATTCATCGTTATCATTTGATAAATAATTTATGAGTCCACTTGACAAAAATTCCAAATGAAGGTAACGCGTTGTTAAGTACTTAAATATCCCCACCAAAAGATTAAAAAGATTCATCATCAAAAATTAAAATATGTACAATTATCTAGACACACTACTTAAACTTTTTTTTTTTTTTTGGTTCATAGATAAGTATTAGGGAAAGGAAATTTAAATTTTAGATTTAATCATTCTTAATTAGGGGTAACAACAGCTAACTCAAAACTTAGTTGTTACTATTTAATTTTTTTTTTGTATAATCACAAATATTTTCATTTTTTGATGGTTTGAAATTAATTCTATTTGGATCAATAATGGATTCAAATAAAGTCTTCTCAATAATAGTGACTATAAGATTTGAATTTTATTCAAATACAAGTTCATATCCACTTCTTCTTCTAACCAACTATTAATACTACTTAAACCTGATTTAACATTACTATTACGATTAGAAAAATCTTGAATTGCAAAAAATGACAAAATATATCATTATTGCGAAAAAATATGCTTAATAGTTAAATATAACTTTGATCTTTTACAAAAAATTGATAAAAACTCTTAATGTTTTATTGTATGAAAATTTATTCATAAATTTTTATTTTATTGTAAAGAAACTTTTATTTTTTTAAAATCAAACAATTAAATATAAATCTTTTAAATGATACTAACTTTCTTTAGTATTGCACACATGACATATCACGTGAAGACCAACTAAGCCCCACGTTAGTTTCACATAAGATATCCAAATAACAATTAATATCATTTAACATATCTTGACTAAATTGTACAATTTTGAATAGTTAAAATTATTTACAATAAAATAAAAATTTATGGATTAATTTTTATGTGATAAAATATTAAAAAATTATATTTATTTTATATAAGAAGTTGAAGATATATTTAAATATTAAATTAAAATTAAAATAGTTAAAAGATACATATAATAAAAATTTAAATTAAGAAAATAAAATTATTTTATTCACAAAAATTATTGTCAAATGTAAAAAAAAAAAAATAGTTTAATTTGCCATCATTCTTTGAAACTATTTTTTTTATTTGACATTAAAATTAAATAAAAAAACAACCTGATTATAAAAATCATATATCCTGTCCTGTCCGGCTGTGCCTCCTCGAAATTCCAACAGCCTTTGAATTCCCGACAACTGAAGAAATGTAAAAATTTTGGGCAAAACGGGACTCAGTCGCTGCTTCTTATTTCCTAACTCACGAACTCTTTACACTCCTCATTAATGTGGTTTTCAGGGAAGCCGCTCAACTCGTGCTCCATTCTCAATTTTTTAATCATTTACAGTAACACCGACAGCCAAAAAAAAAAAGAGAAACCTCATTTGGTCTTAAAATTACAAGAAACCCCTCCCTTGATAAACAATAATATTGGATTAACTCATTAATTGCTTATTAATTATTGCTTAATTGTTCGTGGATTAGTTGTGCTCTCAAATTCTTTAACTACAGAGCCGAGATGATGTGAAATGGAACTTAATATTCAAATATTATAAATTGTCTAAAAAATAAGAGTTTTTGAGGATTTGAAGATATAAAATTCTCTAACTTGATATAAGATGAAATGAAAAAAATTATATTTTTAATAAAAATATCATCTTAGATTTGATTACTCTAAATATCAACAGTTGGCACATGTTAATCATAAATTACGTACAAAATAATGAATATTTGATTACTTATATTAATATAATAATATCAATGATTTATAATCAATAACAATTTTCAAGAATCAAAGTGTGTATAACTAAAACTATTGTAAAAAAATTCAAAACTTAATTAATTCAATTGTGAATTGAATACCAATGGTTTTTTTTTTAATCTTTAGACTGTGATTTTATATATTTTTTTAACTTATAAAAATTGCTTATAGAAAGTTAGAATTCAATTTTAAAATGAAAAAAATGTGACTATTATTAGTGCCATGTTTAAATTGTTAAAAAAAAAATTGTTGACACAACTAATTTATTTTTTTAATTTAATTTTTAATTTTTTTATTGGCAATGCTTGTTGAACCAAGTTTGCATTTGCGAGAAGCAATGACAAAAATGATAACACCTGAGCAATTTCACCTACTTTAATTTCTTCTGATCTGGAATCAAATACAGATCTATTTTTGGAAAGTTTCAACTACTCACATGAAAATTTAATTTTTCATGATTTTAAACACCAGAAAAAAATTAAATAAGAAAAAAAAAAGGCATTGTAATAATGGTTGTTGCCTTTTTTTTTTTAAGAGATTTTATTCTATTTATATATATATATATATTGTTATGAACTTAAAAAAAGTGTGCTCCGAATTTCCGATTGGATTTTAAAACGAAGCTAAAGCGAGTTGCTAGACAAACCCATTAGGTAGCAAGTTTACATTAGACATTCACGTTCAACCTGGTTAAGTGTTTTGAAGACAAATTAAATGACATTTACAAATGAGATGTTTTTCAAATCTCGGCGGAATTCTGATCGGCTTGGTTAAATTGTGATCTACGTAAAGGGCTGATTGGTCATTGTCGCTGTAAAAGGTTGTTGAGAACAAAAAAAAAAACCCTTAAACTTGTTGTGCAACACAGATTTTTAACCTAATGTTGTTTCGTCCGAACGTTAAAAAAATCTTTTGTTATTGTTGCGAAATATTTGTTCCAAATTAAAGAATTTAAAGTGAGTTTAGATGGATGCTATGAATAATTAAAATTGATTATTTGATAAAATTAAAAATAATGATAACAATAAAATGTATATAAAATAATGATACACCATAACGATGATGATAAAGTAAATAATAAAATGATTATTTATAATATTATATTAATTTTTCTAAAAGTAAATTAAATTTAAAATAAAATACGACACAATAAAATTTTTTATCGTATTACACTAAAATTTCATTCAATTTTAAAAGAAGCTCTAATCACAAAAGATCATACATTAATTTTTCGTTGTTCATCATGTTTTGCTCTTGCTTATTTCTTTGAAATTTGCTAAACAACTTCCTCTCCACATTTTCTAAGATCTTATAATCTTTTGAAATGATGTTCACAATTGTTGACAGGTAATCAGTCCTTAATTAAAATTATAATAATTATATTCATAATTAATAACATTATATCAAGCTTTTTTTAGTGATCCATTACTGTTTTATCCAAAATGTTCCAATAAATTTAATTACATCGAAATTAATAAATTCATGAAATATTTTTCTTTTACACTTTTGTAACAGATTTAATCTTTAACATATATAATCTTAAATATAATAATTTGTTATTAAAATTAAAATATTTTAGATGTTTATTGAAATGAACTTAAATAATATTATAAATTAACTTAATTGATTTGTTACACAAATTCATCATAATTAAATCAAATAAATTTAAAGATTCGTAAATAGTACTATAATCATCATTTGTAATCGTGGATTAAAGGAAAATATAACAATGAAAGGGGCTTTGGTCGTTGTAAGGTTATGTTAGTCATTTCGAAGCTTAAACAGAGAAAGTACAGTAGTCAATAAACAGTGGCATTCCCGTAATAAACCAGCATACGCAAACCCAATATGGTTACAAGCTACAGCTCATCGTCTCTTGTCTTCTTCAAGCTTAGCCTTTTCTTTCCTTTGTATCCGTTGAAACTATTTTTTTTTTCTTTCTCTTTAAAGCATCCAAACCACTGCGTCCCCTAACTTTTCCCACTCTTCAAGCTCTCCTTGAAATCTCTCTCTCTCTCTCTCTCTTAACATTTTCTTCCAACTTTCCCGTGAAAGTTCCTTCCATCGCCGGAACCAATGCCGGTCACGGGCGAAACCGATGACAGTAATAAAAACAACTCTATAACTCACATTCTGTCATCAAAAACACCGTTGTTCAACCTTAAACTCTACTTAGTAATCTCAATCCTCTTAGTCTTCGTACTTCTGTTTTCTTTCACAATCTTCCTATGTTTCCGTTCAAGCAGAAACGCACGCAAGCGGAAAGTCAAGCATAGCTCAGGTCTAATTCCGTTGGTCTCCAAAGAGATCCTGGAGATCAAGGCCTTGGATCAGAATGTAGATTGCTTTACTGAAGAGGGCAAAATCGAAAAGGTGGTTCCCATGAAGAGTAGCGAAGGAATTAGCGATGATGCCTCGGGAGCCAGTGACGTGTCGGCGGATGTTCAGAACATCGGGTGGGGTCGTTGGTATAGCATGAAGGAGCTCGAGTTGGCGACGCGTGGATTCGCCGAGGAGAATGTGATCGGTGAAGGCGGATACGGTGTCGTATTCAAAGGCATTTTGCAAGACGGTTCTGTCGTTGCTGTAAAAAATCTGCTTAATAACAAGTACGTAAAGTTAACTTCTTATGTTCAGTATTCACTTCTCAGATCGTGCTTTGCTCTGTTTGTTTCTGGAGAAAAGACAGCAGAAGCAGTTTCCTGTAAAATCTTTCTCTTGATTAATTTATTTATGCATGCTAGATCCAAGACAGACTGTTGTTGATTATGTTCTTGTTCTTTTAATTGCTGTTTTGACTTTAATTTGTTTCTTTTAAATTTGGTCCAACATTGTAACTTTACTACAATCTGGCTTTAGATTGCTTTTGTTATGGTAAGTAAAATAATTACATGCCTTTGTTGCGTGGCGCAGTTCCAGGAAAAGTAAAAATGGTTACTTTGTTCTTTAGGACTTTGGGTTGCTTTAAATATTAAAATAAGATAATCAAACTGTTTTTCACCTACTTTGCTTTTACTTTATCTTTCCTTATTTTGTCCTTACTCTTAACTGGCTAATGGGAATAAAGTTTTGTTTAATTTTTTTAGTTTAATTGTTCTCTAAGCCAAATTCCTGTTGCATTGTTCACAGGGGCCAAGCAGAGAAGGAGTTCAGCGTGGAAGTTGAAGTTATAGGCAAAGTGAGGCATAAGAACTTGGTGGGTCTAGTTGGGTACTGCGTTGAAGGTGCCCGAAGGTAAATTTTATATAAGCCACTTGACAGACAAACCCTTATATCTTTAATTGGAAATGAACTGGAAACACTAAATTTCTATTTATTCAGGATGCTTGTGTATGAATACGTTGACAATGGGAACTTGGATCAAAGGTTGCATGGTGATGTAGGGCCTGTTAGCCCTCTTACGTGGGATATAAGAATGAAGATTGCAATAGGAACAGCAAAAGGGTGCAAAGTTTTTCTCTTTTATTTATTTATTTATTTTTTCAATCTCATGATGCCTTATTTATCTTGACTCTGCTTGAATGTTGAAGAGCGAGCTGAATATTTATGTTTTTCAAAGTGTTCTATGTGGCACTAAATGAATTTGACGTCTTTTCCCGCTTATCATAGAGCTCTAGAAAAAAACATTTTTACATGTGAAGTTGCATACCCTTCTAAGTAGCATTAATCATATCGTTAATCATATCAAGTGAGAAGAATAAAACTGAAAATTGAAAAATGCTAAAAATCCTTACCATGAATGCTCGAGATATATCTTCTTATATAAGGTTTATAACAAAACCTTCTATACCCTGATTTTGTATGTTCTTTTTGTAAATTTTGTCTCTAATCTCAAAGTGGCATCTAGTTCCGAACTTTTTTATTTCTGAGTGTTCTGCTAAGATGGATAGTTACATATGTGTGTGACTGTGTGTATTTTAACTTCTGTGGGTAGTAGGTTTAGCTTTTGTGTCATACTGCCCTCTTTCCTTCCATTACATTGATATGTTTCTTTCTTCTTTTGCAGGTTAGCCTATTTGCATGAAGGGCTAGAACCTAAAGTTGTGCATCGTGATGTAAAATCAAGTAATATTCTTCTGGATAAAAAGTGGAATGCAAAAGTGTCAGATTTTGGATTAGCCAAGCTCTTAGGATCTGAAGCAAGCTATGTGACTACACGAGTAATGGGGACATTTGGGTTTGTTCTCTTTCATAATCCCATGTCTATATTTTGGCAGATGGGATACCTTACTCTGTTGGTTCTTATTGTGGTATATTTGTTTTTCTCTGCAGTTATGTATCCCCAGAATATGCTAGCACAGGAATGCTGAATGAGGGAAGTGATGTCTATAGTTTTGGTGTTCTACTCATGGAGATAATTACAGGGAGAAGCCCGATAGATTATTCTAGGCCACCTGGAGAGGTAACAACACTGTGTCTCTTGCAATACCTTCATTGAATGCCGGATCACCATAATAATAATTTTTCTGTTTAATGTATTTCAGATGAATTTAGTTGATTGGTTCAAAGGTATGGTAGCAAGTCGTCGTGGAGAAGAGCTTGTGGACCCATTGATTGAAGTTCAACCCTCACCTAGATCATTGAAACGAGCATTACTTGTTTGTCTCCGCTGTATTGATTTGGATGCCAATAAGCGCCCAAAAATGGGGCAGATTGTTCATATGCTTGAGGCAGATGATTTTCCTTTCCGCGCTGTAAGCCCTTCTGCCGCATGTTTCCTGCATAGCCTTATAATTAGTCATTGAGTATTAAAAAACATGTCATACATAACCTTTATTGTAATGGTTTATTGTTAATTTTATTTTAATTTCAAGATTTGATTGGTGCTATTGGTTAAGAAAAGCAAATTTTTGTGTTCTTTTCATGATGGGGAAGTTTTATTTTGTGACTGTCAATGGCCAATGTTTTCTTCCCAAAGATAGACTTTCCAATAAATGGAGCCATTTGGGCTCAGTTGTGTTTTAGATGTCTTAACTCTTTTATCACACTGATAACATGTATTGATTCCATAGTACATGTACTTTTCATTACTTGGTGTACATGATTTCATGTTGTTTATAAACAATTAGCTTTATTCGCACTGAGCACTTGTTGTGCATGACTGTCAATGGCCAATGTTTTCTTCCCAAAGATAGACTTTCCAATAAATGGAGCCATTTGGGCTCAGTTGTGTTTTAGATGTCCTAACTCTTTTATCACACTGATAACATGTATTGATTCCATAGTACATGTACTTTTCATTACTTGGTGTGTATGATTTCATGTTGTTTATAAACAATTAGCTTTATTCGCACTGAGCACTTAGGACGGCAGATGCGCCCTTCCCAACAGTTGCTGATGGTTAAATATGTCTGTAGAATCCCTTATTGATTTAGTAATCTTATCATCCTTATATCCAAAAGTTACCCATCTCTATTTCTTTGAGACTGCTTTTACATCATATATTGATTCTTTGACCGCTTTCAGCTGTTTCGATTAGTTACCTATTCCTTTTTCTGCAGGAGCACCGGCCAGCACGGGAGAGAGGTACTGCTCCATCTTCTGTGTCAATATCCATGAAAGTTGCACATCCAAAGAACACAGAGAATGTTGACATAGAGAAATCAAGATGGAGATAATTGTTGTTTGCTCAAGGCATTATGGTTCCTGAGGTCAGATAAAGTTGTAGAATAAGTTTTCCATTAGTTCACTTGAAAAGATTACACTCCTTGGATGTGCATATATATATATATACATATATAATTTTTCTTACTCAGATAATTTTTGCTGATACACTGCAGTATTTTAGATTTCAACGAACCTTGTAAATATGTAATTGTGTTCTCATATTGATATTATACCAGTCTGTTTAAGGATGTCAATCCTCTCAATTCCTACATAGATGAAACCTTGATATACTTGGTGTCTGCTGATGACTTGTTGGATTCCATATATAAAGAACTATTGCTTAAATTCAGCTGTCAATCGTTCTTATCTGAGGGCCAAATGTTTTACTGATAAGCACTTGAAACTGCAGGTAAGATCTTTAGAATTTCTGCTTTGACATTCGTCATTCATGGTATTTGAAGCGCACAGAGGTCTTACCGTCTTACCATAAACATAAGATACCGTGGATATCACCAAGCTGATGCTTAGAAAACAATTGAAGCTTCTGAATTCATTTATGATTACTTTAGCAAATCAAACCGGCAACTGCAAGAAAAGAATCCTAGATTGCTTATCTGCAACTTAGTTCAGCTCTTAAACACTGATATCTTACCAGATTGAGAAGTGCCCGAGGATTGAAAAACCGTTCAGCAAATGGTAACTCCCAACAGAATCGGAAATACTTAAATATTCAGTCACCATCTAACTTGGTATCCTGTTGGTTTCACCAACATCACAATCCAGCAACTCCAAGTTGCTTTCACTGACGAGGCTGAGTAAACTGCACTGGTTGTTATTAATTGTTTTTAGCAGGAAATGGCAGCTACATTTGCCAGGACTGGTAAACAGCTGATATCATATCACTGCTTCAGAAAGGAAGCTTCACTGGCAAATCAATTCCACTGTTCTGTAGTGTATTCTCCTTTGAGTACTGTCTGCACTGCACGCCTCTGAGGTGCATTTGGATGGTTGGTAATCATGGGGAGCCATGGCAGTGTGAAGCTAAAAATCTTCTTAGCCGGCATAATGGAAACTTTGTCAAAGACATTTTACCCACAGCCGTATAAAAAGCGAGACTACACTCTCCAGTCGTTGGCACATGGATAAACAGTCTGTGTTGAGTAACATGTTTCTGGTCAAGAGACCCGAGTCATGTCAATCAAAAACAATCAAGTTTTTATCAAACCTGGAATGCACTGTCTCGTTAAGAGACAGCTGAATTCTTGGCTTTCAGACTAAGCCATTACTATCCATGATTGCTCTGTCAAATTGCCCAACCCTTGGCCCAGCATCCATTTTCCTTTTGAACATCAAAAGAAAACAGAGCTAAAGATGAAGTGCTTTATATATTTCTTTCCAACAATAAAACTATAAAATAAAAAGGCAGAAGGAGAAGATTCATAATATAATCTTTTGGCACTTTGCAGCTTCCGCTGGAGTGAAACCTCTGCCCTCAACATAATTGTTGGGAAGGCAACAACAATTTCTTTGTTCATCTAATATAAGTGGGGGTAACAACATATTATTATTTTTTATATAAAAAAATCTCAAAAGAAAAAAAAAACAGAAACTTTAATAATCTTCATCCAACATAAACTTAATAATTTTAAGATATAATACAATAATACGATAGCACATAATACAGTTTTATATTGAAATGAATATTCGAATTATTACAATATAATTTTTTTATTTTATATGTGTTTAATAAATAACAATTACATAAAACAAACAAGTCTAATATCGTTATGTATGTACAATAGAATTAAAATGTTTATTGCCAGTAATTAGTAAAAGTTGAGAATATTAGAAATGCTACAAATTTATTTATGAATAAAACAGAAGGGAAACAAAAGCAAACATCACGCACGTTAATGGCCAGCCAATCGGACGGTTGGTTGATGGATAGGTTGCTTAAGTCTTAATAATCTCCCACCCAAAACTAGATTTATTTATTAAATTAAATTAAATTAAAACTCAGCTACAGAGGAGCTGCACAACGCAGAAACAGCCGATAGTTATGCTTTATCCGACACGTGTCCTTTAAGGCAAAACAAATCTCGCGCCAACAAAATCCACGTCAATTAAAACCCCAGAAATGAAAAATATTCCCCACCCTCTCTTACCTTTCGGCGATTAAGGATAAAAAAAAAAGGAAAAAAAAAAGTATTTATACAATCACTTCAAGCTCCAGATCTATTCCAGAGACGCAGTTAAGAAATCTTGGAGAAACTTCGAAATTTGTGGAGAGTGTAGGGAGAGGTTAGTTTGAGTATGGAGGGGAAGCTGATAGAGAGATTGGAGGCCGCGGTGGCGCGGCTGGAGGTTCTATCGGTCGCTGGAGGCTCGGCGAGGGGGTTACCGGATAGCGTTGTTGAGGTGGCTTCGGATCCATCGATTGTGGCGTTTGACGATATGATGGCTCAATATGCGGCTAGGATTTCAGGTGTTGCGGAGAAGATTGGAGGTCAAGTGCTGGATGTGACTAAGATTCTTCTCGAGGCTTTCTGTGTGCAAAAGAAACTTCTTATCGAGATCAAGCAAACTCAGGTTACTGTTTTTCTTTTTATTTTCCTTTTATTTATTTATTTTTTGGTTTCTATTTTGTTTGATTGAGCTTTTTATTAGTTGCTTTTAATAATTTTTCTTTGTGATGAATTATGTGGAATCCAGTGAATTACATTTAGGTGTCACGTATTTATAGCTTAAATTTGGCTTTTGCGCTGATTGTAGAGATGAGGTTTTGGTTTTTGGTGCAATGAGAACATGTCTATTTCATTAGATAGATTTCATAGCTTTGATTCCAATCTGGAGAGTGTCCTTTTCGTGTTTGAAATTTGACTAAGATTGTTTCACAACCTTAAGAAAGCATGAGAATCATTGAGAAATAGCAGTTTTAGCCATTTTTTAACAAATAATATTAGTGGGGAAGCATTTTGGTGATAGTTTATAGGAAGCTGTCTGAAGATTTTATCCTTGAGGAGATTTACATTTGATGGTTTGAGTGTTTGATGTTATGGTTTTCTGAAGAAGTTTGTTTTGGATGCTAGGGCAACATTTTTGGTCTTCCAGCTGCTATCTGCTTTTTCTCCTTATAATCTGCAAGTTTCATTTTCAGTGGCTCTATTGTGTTCATGAAATTTTGAATGTCTTCCACTCTTTTGGTGCAGAAACCTGATATGGCTCGCTTGGCTGAATTTCTCAAACCACTGAATGAAGTGATCATGAAGGCTAATGCTATGACAGAAGGGAGGCGATCTGATTTTTTCAACCACTTGAAGAGTGCTGGGGACAGTCTTTCAGCTTTAGCATGGATTGCTTACACTGGAAAAGATTGTGGTATGTGAATGCATGTTGTGGCCTATTTGCAAATAGCTATGTCTTCACAATGAAGTGCCGAGTTTGCTTAATGAGGTGACTCATGAGTAGTGTGTAGCATAACTCCTAACTTATGTTGAACAAAATCAAGAGTCTGATTCACACTGTGGATTATATTCCTTCCTTTCTTCAAAGCGTGATTATGCTCATGCTTTCAACTAATCACACTTTGGGAAAAACTGTGACCTCTACTCATGCTTTTCATGCTTAGGCCTTTAGCAAAAGAATATCAGTGGTTGTGCTGCTTGTTGTGTAGGTCATCATATCCAGTGAAGGTTTTGCTATGTGTAAATAGCCTTTGTACAATTTTATACGACAATAGTATATGTTCTCCCACCACTTGCTATTTGACTGTTGATAATGTTTTCTTATTCAAGGTATGAGCATGCCTATTGCCCACGTGGAGGAAAGTTGGCAAATGGCTGAATTTTACAACAACAAGGTACTTCTTTATTTGTACAAAGCCAGTGACTCAAACTTTAAACTGCCATCACTTAGTATTTTATCTGTTGCTTTGAAGCTAAGGAAGAAAATTAAGGAGCAACATTGGATTCATAACAAGGGTGCTAAATCTTCTTACATTTCCATGTGTTAATTTTTTTTTTTTGGTTCTCGCTTTCCTTTTTTCTTAAAAAAAAATTAGTCAAGGATGTTGTCATTGGTCAGATACACCTCTCTTTTTAAAACAATTTGTTTTTTTCCCTGCAAAGACATGATATATAAATATTACTGAGCAAGAAACTTTCATATATTGAAAGTTGTAGTAAGTTGTGATTAACGCATTCCAGTTGTATCTTTTTTGTCAGACATTTTCCATTAAATTGATATGATCATAAATATAAGTAGATCTGTAGTTGGTTGATGTTGGAATGTATATTGTAAATATCAGGTTCTTGTAGAGTACAGAAACAAAGATCAAAACCATGTTGAGTGGGCCAAAGCTTTGAAGGAGCTTTATTTACCTGGTCTGAGAGATTATGTCAAAAGTCATTATCCTCTTGGCCCAGTGTGGAGTGCTTCAGGTAAAAAGGCATCTAGTGCTTCATTAAAAGCTCCTCCACCAGGTGCCCCTGCGCCTCCTCCTCCTCCACCTGCTTCTCTTTTCAGCTCAGAACCTTCTCAACCTTCTTCATCACATCCAAAACAAGGGATGTCAGCTGTTTTCCAAGAAATCAATACCGGGAATGTTACTGCAGGTAATCTTCTTTCCCCTCCCTCTCTTCTGCTTTACTGTCTATCTTTTCTGTACATAGTAAGCAACTATGATCTGATTCTTAATGTCTAGGCCTGAAGAAGGTTACTGCTGATATGAAGACAAAGAATCGTACAGATAGAGCAGGCATTGTTAGTGCCAGTGAAAAGGAAACACGTCCCAGTTCCTCTTCTTTCTCCAAGACAGGACCACCAAAACTAGAGCTGCAAATGGGTCGTAAGTAAGTGTGCATGATTTCTCTATGCTTGTTTAACTTTTATTTAGGTGGATGATAGTGGTATTTGATTAAGCATCACTTCTTTGTAATATTGGCAGGTGGGCTGTTGAGAACCAAATTGGAAGAAAGAACTTAGTTATTGATGACTGTGATGCCAAACAGTCTGTATATGTTTTTGGATGCAAGGATTCTGTTTTGCAGATTCAGGGTAAGAAAACTTATATCATATGCATGAATTTTTTTCATGCTGCAATACTTTCTTTTCATGTGCATTGTTTGCTTTGGTTCTTTGAATCTTTTTATTATTTGAAATAGACGACTGTTGAAAAGTCATGAGCAACATAGTGGCATTGTGATATTATGCAGGGAAAGTCAACAATATAACAATTGATAAATGCTCTAAGATGGGAGTGGTATTTAAGGTTAGTAGGGCGAAGACCTACTTTCAACATTTTTATTTTTCAGAAGCATAACATATACTTATTTATGCCTTGGACTTACATGGGCAGGATGTTGTGGCTGCTTGTGAGATAGTAAACTGCAATGGTGTGGAGGTGCAATGTCAGGTATCTTTCTTTTTCTTCCAACATATATGCCTTGAAAGCAAATTCTGGTCTTGTTTTTATGTTCCATAGCACATACTGGGTTTTTGTCCCATGCTCTTTGATTGATATTGTTACTACTGGCTACTGCTATAATTAGTGATTGATAGTTCTGTACTTATTATTATCTACTTTGTGGCTGTTGTAGGGCTCTGCTCCAACAATTTCAGTCGACAACACAGCTGGCTGTCAGTTGTACTTAAGCAAAGATTCTTTAGGGGCATCTATAACAACAGCAAAGTCGAGTGAGATCAATGTATTAGTACCCGCTGCTGAGTCTGATGGCGACTGGGTAAGTTTACAATTTTTTTTTTTTTTGAAACTTTTCACTTTAAGGTTTTCTTGATTAGCTAAGTTCTCCTTCCTCCTGTTCATAATTTATTTATTTTACTTATAGAATATTTGCCTGACTTTTAAGGTTGCCATATCTTATAGAAAACTATATTTGTGTTAAAACTGCAATATTCATGTGCCACTAAAAGTTTATTCTTCATATAATTGGAAAGACTGTTAATTGCGTAACTAGGAATGGAAAACACTAATTACAGTTTATTTATTTTGCTTTTCTAGGTTGGTTTTATTTTGAGATTTGATCTTTCGTTTTAGTTAGATGGTTGCTTGTGTTTCCTTACAACATTGTTATGATCTCACATCCTAGAGTGTAAGAAATAAAAAGAATAGTGCTTTCGTAACTAAATTCAATTTTAGGCCGTCCTTTGACTGTTATCTATAAGAATATTTTTGGGGTATCATATCCATCATTTTAAAAGAGATACATGCATTTAAATTCTTAACCAGACCTTTGTTTCTGATACCTCTATTTGTGCTAGTCACCTTAGGAAGAAATCTGAAATCATCAATCAAACATAGACAATGTGATTTCTCTCTAAAAATAGCTTAATCTATAATTAGTTTACTGGTTGCTATATTCCATTATTTTGTATCTTAGTAAGTTACAACTGTGTTAATCATGCTTTTCAATGACAAGGAGGATGCTGTTGGTTTTATTTATTTATTTTTTCTATGGATGGCTTACCAAGTTTTGTATTGTAGGCGGAGCATTCTTTGCCACAACAGTATATCCATGTATTTAAGGATGGCCAGTTCGAAACTACTCCAGTCTCGCATTCAGGAGGTTAATCGATACTTATTTTAATCAACAATTTAGCCTTTTCTCTTTTTATTTTATTCTTTTATTTCCTTGGATAGCTGTGGGTGATTTTGATTTCTTTATACCCTTGATTCAATCGCCACCTATATATTTGAGACATAACTATTGGTCATTATCTGGTTTACTGCTTCAGAACAGTTTGAATCTCTTCCATGATCTCTTTCTTTTTTTTTTTTTTTTTTTGTTTTCTGGAGACTGGAAATGAGTTGGAGCTTTTTGCAACTATTTATGTTGTAATTGGAACTTTAAGTTTATAATGTTCTGCTTTCTATTGTTTCTTCAATGAATTTATGTGTGTGTGAGTGCTGTTTTTCAGTTTTTCATAGATTCAAGTTGCTTCTTTATTTGGATGTCCTGAAAATAAGAACTCAGGTAATAAAATGTGAAACGTGAAACGTATTAGGAACTACAAATTATTAGATTCAAGTAGCAGTTATTGAGTCCATGTAAGAGGAATATTAGATTGGTACGCTCGAAGTAATGGGGGCGCCGAAACTTCCTTCTCCAGGGAAGGTAACAGTATGACAGTACTCTTAAACAATATTGTACCTTTTTATTTTTCGGACGCAAATGACACGCACATGGTTGGGGACACAGAGGTGACACTCAATGATGTTCTAGCTGTGGCTCATTTCAATCATTCGATGTGTTTTCTAAAGTGCCATTATAATCAGCATTTGAATAATAAGTGCTCTAGGGGTTTCTTTTTTGATTTAGAAGAAAGGGATATTTGAGTTATTGAATTATACCAAAATATCTTGTTAATAAGTGATTTTAATAATATTTATTTTAATTTTTTATTTTAAAATTTATAAATTAATAAAATGATGTATTATGATGTTTTTTGTTATATATATATATATATATATTATGATTTACTGATAGTACACTAAACATCAATTGAAAATAAAAAATGTTTGTAGTAATTTTCTTTACTCGAGATAAAGGGGTTAGGACTGCGACTGGGGACTGGTTGTATAAATATAATACTATTATTATTTGATTTTGCCATGTTGTCATTTTTACATGAGAGTATAAGATAAACTGGAAGGTATCTGTAGATGAAACTGGGGGTGGATCTGAGACATGCTTCACGGGCCTCTCCATACATGTGCTTCTCCAAATCGACATGTAAGTGTGGAGTTTGTCTAGTCTGTTTGTATTTGAACGATGGGAATGGGCTGGGAGATGACGTGTCTGGTGTCGCTATATGTAAAACGCCATCTATCTGTTACGCTGTCCAAATTATAAGCATACGCTAGGTCCAATGGGAGATTACTTTTTGAAAGTGGGGTAAGCTGCCTGCAACGCAATCCTTCATCGTTCGCACACCAAGCAGTTGGTGGCTCAAATTCTGCACAGCTGATTTACCCCATCTTCTATTCCTACACGCTCACGGCCGATTCGAGTGAACCAAAGCCAAGCCATGCAGGAGATAGTGACGACGGTTTTGTCCTCAGACACAGAGTTGGAGGATTACTTTCTGCTCCTTTTGAGGTTATGGTTTGATTAGAAATTTAAGTCAAGGTCGTACCATTGCAGGATTTAGGTTAGCTTTAGATGGGTTAAAGATCGCAACAATAAACAAATATTGACCTTTTTTTTCATAAAAGAGTTGCTTGATATTCAGTCAACCAACCCTAATATTGGGACTAAATAACTAAACAATCATATGATCAACCCCTAAATCAAAAACCGAACTCTATTTTCATCTCTTGATTGAGTCAAGTATCTCAATTTTACTTTCTTGTTAAATAAAAATTTGACCTATTTCAATCCTAACCATAATTATTAAAATGTATACACTAGTTTGTAATTGTTCTCAACTTCCAAATTAATGAACTTTATGTAAAAGTATTATCTTCTGTCTTTGAGTATCATACAAATGATGATACCTGTAAATTTAATATTAATTTTTGACATTTACCTCTTCCCTAATAAAAAAAACAGAAAAAACAAGATCATGCAACGGTAAAGGAGTAATCATGAATACAACGAGAAGGGTGGAAAACTTGGTCCCACTCCCCAGCATGAGGTGGTTGAATGGTTAAATTTCCACTTAGAAACCAGAACCAGAACCTGCTTCAAGAACTTTATCACAATGCCAAGGTTTTTCAAACCCAACCTTCCTACAACTTCTCCTCTTACAACTGTTCTGTAGAATAAAACTAAAATACTATACTACCATTAGCTTCTCCCTTATATAAACACATCCCTTTCAAGGTTTGAACACTCAGACTCAGCTTAAGCAATAAGCAACTTCCACTCTTCAGGAATAACACTTTCCCTTTCACATTCTCTCTCTCTTCTCTCTATGGCAACTCTCTTCCTCTTCCTTTCCCTCCTCCTCCTCTCCCTTCGCTTCTCAAGTAAGTCTCTGTAACTACCCAAAACGACATCGCTTCTCCTTGACCAGCAAAAGAAAAACACTTGAAAGAAAGAAAGAAAGAAAGAAAGAAAGAAAGAAACAGCATTACTATCAGTCACTTCACTTTCAAGTTTCAAAGCTTTAACTTTCATTTGGGATTTTTTTTTTTATATAGGTTCAGAGCCGTTTATTGGAGTAAACTATGGCCAAGTAGCTGACAACTTGCCGCCGCCATCAGCCACCGCCAAGCTTCTAGAATCCACGTCGATAGAGAAGGTTAGGCTATACGGAGCGGATCCAGCGATCATCAAAGCCTTAGCCAATACCGGAATTGGAATCGTTATTGGAGCTGCTAATGGAGATATTCCAAATTTGGCCTCCGACCCTAACTCAGCTGCTCAGTGGGTTAACTCCAATGTTTTGCCATTTTACCCTGCTAGCAAGATTATTCTTATAACTGTTGGCAATGAGGTCACTTTTCAAAATTACCATTTGTCCTTTGCAGTTTTCCTTTTCTTCTTCACGTTTGAAACAGATTAAAAAAGCCATTTTTAAAAGTGAAAAAGGTTGGGACATTCTTAAAATTTTTTCAGTATAAGTGAGAACCTTTACATGTGAAAAGCAACGCAAATTTCAGTAACATGAAAATAAATAATTTTTTTTTCAATTCATAATTAATTAAAAAATGTTGTTCTCTTGACAGGTTTTCACTACAAATGACCCGAACCTGATAAACCAGCTTCTCCCGGCAATGCAAAATGTCCAAAACGCCCTTAAGGCGGCCTCCCTCGGCGGAAAGATCAAGGTCTCAACGGTCCATTCAATGGCGGTGTTGGGTCAGTCAGACCCACCCTCTTCCGGGTTGTTTAGCCCCAGTTATCAACCGGCGTTGAAGGGCTTGCTTCAGTTCCAGAGGGACAATAGGTCGCCTTTTGCTATCAATCCGTACCCATTTTTCGCTTACCAAAGTGACTCGAGACCTGAAACGCTTGCCTTCTGCTTGTTTCAACCCAACGCGGGACGAGTTGACTCGGGAAACGGTATCAAATACATGAACATGTTCGATGCTCAGGTTAGTTAAAGTTAAATACGTTTGCTTGGTTTATATTATAAATTACCAAAGCAATAATCTTCAAGGAATGTTTTGAGAATATTTTTCTGCAAATTTTTAATTTATTAATTGTCGGTGGAATTTTTCATTCACATGTGAACATAGTATGTGAAATAGATTGCCAATGTAGTTTAGTTTGGTTCGGACCAAGCCCTGATAAAAGAGTGACGTGTGTGAACGGATGACAGTGCGGAACAACAAAGCTGGGACATATCACATGCATACGTTAATTCTGGTCACTGGTCCACGACGTAGATGACGTAGGATGTTGAGGGATTAGATTTTGCATGAATTCATTTCGTTCTGATTTAATTTTTGACTTAAACCCCCAATTTCTTTTTCCTTTCTTTGTCTAATCCAGCTGGTTTTTTTTGAATCTGGAAAATCTAATTGATCGTAAGTTGGGTTTATCTAGTGCATTTCCTTTTATGAATCAGTTCAAGAATAACCATTGATTGATACCCTTAATCAGGTTGAGTTGATTAGTGATTAAAATAACACTTGTCATTCGATGATTGTTCATTAGTTTGTTGTCTGAATTTGGCTTTTGTTTGTTTTTTGATGATAGGCTTCTATCTTGTCTGTCAAGTGTCATGATTTTGAAGATTTTTTTCTTCATTTCTGCTTCATTATCCCTTTTTCTATCATGTTTCCGGGACAGAATCTAAATCTTAGGTTAAACATATCCAACTATTGAATTTGTTGCAATGTTTGATTAAGTTGATTATCATGTTCCAACCTCAATGAGTGGAAGATCCTGACATTGCACATAAAAATCTGCAGTCTACTATCAATTTCTCCATTCATTCTTGCGAGAAAGATTTTAAATTTAACTAGACGAAGCTGGAAAAGAATTATATTCTCATCATAATATAGTAATTTGTTCATTAATTAGATATTTGATATTTACTGTTAGTCATAAATAACTGAAACATGGCTCTGTTAGAATTTGATCTGGTGTGCTGGTTTAGGGGATGATCGATCGGTTGGAAACTGAGTGTATTCAAATGATTTGATACGATTAGCTCCTTGACTTGATTATGATGTGCAGGTCGATGCAGTGCATTCTGCCTTGAGTGCTATGGGGTTCAAGGATGTTGAGATTATGGTTGCTGAGACAGGATGGCCCTATAGTGGGGACAGTAATGAAGTTGGACCTAGCATTGAGAATGCGAAAGCATATAATGGGAATTTGATTGCACATCTGAGATCAATGGTTGGGACTCCATTGATGCCTGGAAAATCTGTGGATACATACCTCTTTGCACTCTATGACGAGGACTTGAAACCAGGCGCTGGTTCGGAACGAGCATTTGGACTTTTCAAGCCTGACCTTTCTATGACATACGATGTTGGCATTTCAAAGAGTAGTCAGGTGAGTCAATTGATTTATTTATTCGAACAGAAAAGATGAAAAACTTATCAACGGCGGTTGAAGAATCGATTTTTATCTTAAAGGAGCATGCTTTAGAAGCCGAATGGAGAGTTGTTTACAGTTGGGTTTCTTATAAAATAGGGGGAAACACATATTACGAGAGACTAGATGAATACGAAGATAAAATTCAGTTGAACTTTAAAGCTCGACCAGTTCTGTCAATGCAAAGAGACCTGAATTCTTTAAAATATTAAAATACCAATATTTATAAATATTCAAAAATTAAATGAAAACAATTTGTATTTTAATAAAAGAATATCTCGGGTCAGACTAAGCTTGGGAAATCATGTATAAGGTAAGGCCTAAGTTGGTTCAAGTCTGGCCGGTGAACAAGTATAGGTTTAAGCTAAATTTAGCTATTTTCTTCCACCAATAAAGGCATGGGTGAAAGTGTTCTTAGAAAATTTCTGAACTTTTTGAATTGCATGATCCATTGTAGGAGCTGCTATGAGTTTTAGGGACATGCAAGAAGGCTACTCGAATTCCTGAATGGCATTATTTGTGTGGTAATTGACATTCTTCCCCTGCTTTTTTTCTTTGTTCTAGACTCCGTCGTCAACTCCAAAAAGTCCTGTAACTCCAGTGACTCCACAACCAAAACCAACTGCAAGTGGATGGTGTATGCCAAAGGCTGGTATTTCTGATGCTCAATTGCAGTCAAGTCTGGACTATGCCTGTGGCCAAGGCATCGACTGCAGTCCAATCCAACCAGGAGGCGCCTGTTTCGAACCGAATACATTAGCATCACATGCTGCTTATGCCATGAACCTTTACTACCAGACTTCTGCCAAGAATCCATGGAATTGTGATTTCTCACAGACGGCAACAATAACATCCGAAAACCCTAGTAAATACCTTCACTCCAACCATATCTCAGTTCTATAAAATCCATCTTTTACATCAAAAGTTGGTCATGTTATCTTAGTCAAGCGTCTCTCTTCTAGTTTTTGTTCTTTTTACTGAATGAAAATTTTCCCTTGATGGCAGGTTACAATAATTGCATCTACCCTGGTGGGAGCACCTGAAAAGGCAGATGAATGTGAATTGAAATTAGACAGAGGAAATGAATAAGTTAAATAAAGGTGTGGGGGCATATGTACCTTGTGGGTCTTATTTAAAAGTTTTAGCTGTAAAGTTATTCTAATTTGGTCTGGAGACTGGATTCATTGCTCTACCTTTCTTCTTTCTTATATTATTTGATCTAATAAAGTAAGGGTGGAAAAATTGTGGATAAAGTGCAATTATGTTGATACGACTTAAGTGGTTAAACATGGGGTCATTCTCGCATGTTTATGTATCAAGTTTTTCTTTTCCATCCATCCAATTATGTCATGTATAACAATGTATTATAATTTATAGGCAATGATTTTGGCATTTTCTATACCCAAACTATAGATTCATGTCAAGCTTCAGCTGTTTTCTCTACTAACATGATTATGGCCGTTTTCTTTCTGTCTGTCTTCAACTTCAATGCAATGTTAAGGTTAGGTATGGAGGATGTGTAGTAGATCCCTGTGTGAAAATGGGTTTTCAAATCCCAAGATTTCAGAAATTGGTCATGCATAGGACTTTTGTCTTTTGGTGGAAATTGAATTAAAGATGTTCCTGATAAAAATCTCAGGCTCAGACGGTGTACCATAATGTTACCGTTGGAAGCAACCAGGCCAATGAACTGTTGAAGGTACAGGAGACAAATAATTGAGGCATGATCTGACGTATCCAAGGAAGGTGGCAAATTCTAATTGAAAGTGCCCATAGTTTGAACACCCAAATGCCTCGACTTCCTTTGTAGCTCCTTGCTTAAATTTATCGATTTTTCTACTAGAAAAAGTGTAAAGTTTTTTTATTTATTTAATATAACACGAATTGATATGATTCAAATGAAAATTTGATATATTTATTTAATATAACATTGGCTTTATAAAACTACTATATATATTTTTTTATTTTTCACAATTTTTTATGCATTTTTCGAAAAGATTTTATTATGATGGACAGAAATTAACAAATTAAAACTTATTATCCGTTTATTGTTTTGACAATGTCATTATTTTTGGATTTGTCCTTAAATTCTTAAATACCTAAAATTAAACTAGTTTTCGAGTGAACATTTTTACTTCATAAATATTAAAATTCACTATTTAATTTTATTTCGAAAAGCGAATATCTCACACAACATGCGCGTCCACTACTCTAACGCCCCTAAATAAAAAAAATTATTTGCATTAGCAATTTGATAAGTTATTTAGCTAAATGGTTGTATGTATGGAATTAGTGGTTTACATTTTCTTCACTTTGGTCCTTTATCATTGAATAGTATCTTTTATTATTTACGGAAAACTGTAATCCGTTGTCGTCCAGCGGTTAGGATATCTGGCTTTCACCCAGGAGACCCGGGTTCGATTCCCGGCAACGGAATAATTAAATTTTTTTTCTTTTGTGAGAATAAAAATATAAAATATTATTATATTGACAAGTGATATCTGCTTTTAGCCATTTAAAATCATACTTACGTAGGTTTAACGTAAGAAAAAAAATCCATAATTGCAATGTCCACTGGTCAATTCCTATTTAGGCATTAAAACTAGTATTATTTTCTTTTTAATTTTTGTTACTTCCAGTAAAGTAATCCATGGAATGGAAGACTGCTTCTCCTCTAACCTCTAGGAGTTCACTTTCAACAGATCTTTGAAATACTAGTACTTGATCATGTCAAATGCATACATGTTTTCACTCTTCATCTCCAAAATAAAAAATCCCTGCAGTTTTGGGTTACCATTTCTTCTTCATTCAAGCCTAAAGTCAACAGCCATTCTTACTTTGGCTTCTGCTTTCAGTGGTTTTTGACAGAAGAGACTAACGGAGAGAATTACAGAGAATTTTACCAGGTAAAAAAAAAAATATGGAAGAAGGGTGTGGTGGAGGGGTCCCAGCAGGAAACCACGTGGGACAGGGGATGGGGTGGGCCCGGCGGCGTCAGTCAAACACTCTCTTACTCTCTTTCAGAATCTTACAACCATCACCTTCACTATCACTATAAAAAAAATCCTTCCTTTATTTTGGGTTTATTTTCTTTTAATTATGAAACCATGGATAGAGTAGTGAGAGAGGCCTTGATCTCATATGGTCACAAGAAAGAATATTAGAAACTAATAAAAAATGGTTCTTTTTTCTTGTTGAAATTTTTGAGCAAAAAAAAAAAAAGAAAATGTCCGTTGCGGAGCTGAAAGAGAGGCACGCGGCGGCGACGGAGACAGTGAGCAATCTAAGAGAGCGGCTGAGGCAGAGACGCCTGCAGTTGCTCGACACCGACGGTAACAATTTTCGATCTTTTTTTTTTTCTTTTTATTGTTATTATTTCTGAGAAAATCTTGAAAATTTGTTTCTGAGATCTGTTTGGGGTTTTGGGTAAATTATGGGTAGTCGCCGGATATGCAAGTTCGCAAGGGAGGAGTCCAGTTACTTTTGGCCCAACTGATCTGGTTTGTTGCAGGACCTTGCAAGGTCACACTGGCAAGGTATTCTATCCTTCTCTTTTAGCTTTTTATTGCAATCTTTGATTTGATGATTTTAATTAGTTAAAATTGAGTTGCTTTAGAACAAGGGTTTCTTCTTTCTTCTTCTCTGATGGTTTAGTCTGCAAAAATTTCTAACACAGTGCAGTTCTATGTTTTCCTTTCTTGCAAATTTCTTCAATGCATAATTTGGAGATGAACAGATTTTATATTTTGTTTTTTGGAACCCCAATCATTTAAGTAGATTTCTGAATCATATGAGGTTGTCCAAGTTTATGTGCCTGTCTGTCCCAATTCCCAAGTGGGTGAATGAGTCATGTTTGTGCACTTGCATGTGTACGTTCTCCCAGGAACAAGGAATGCTTCTTGTTATGTCGATAACTGATAACAAAAGAAATGCTTTGTGGGTAGACAAAAATGGTGGTTTGGTTATTATATAACCTCGTGAAAACTGGGAAGTGAGACCCAAAACGATTTGTAAATGAAAGCAAATCAGCATTTTGATCGTTTTGACCAATATGCAACCTCTTTATTACTGTACAATGATGCAGAAAACCAACTTAAACTTCGTTCAATTGCAGATCACTTGTCATGCTACTGACTATAGATGATATGTTATATTTGAATTTAATTTCCAAGAAATATGCAGGTATACTCATTGGATTGGACTCCAGAAAGAAATCGAATTGTCAGTGCCTCTCAAGATGGACGCTTAATTGTGTGGAATGCCCTAACAAGCCAGAAAACTCATGCCATAAAACTGCCTTGTGCATGGGTTATGACATGTGCTTTTTCTCCAACGGGTCAATCAGTTGCCTGCGGTGGTCTTGATAGTATGTGTTCTATTTTCAACTTGAATTCACCAACTGACAGGGATGGAAATCTACCAGTAGCAAAAACCCTTAGTGGGCATAAGGGCTATGTTTCCTGTTGTCAGTATGTTCCAGAAGATGAAGACATTCACATTATTACCGGTTCAGGTGATCATACATGTGTTCTATGGGATATTACGACAGGCCTGAGAACTTCTGTTTTTGGGGGAGAATTTCAATCTGGACATACTGCTGATGTGCTGAGGTATTTTAGTTGTTTTTATTTTTATTTTTTTTAATTTTACTGTCGGCTCAAGTACTTAATGTTGTATCAACCTTTTTTAATAAAATTTGTCCAATTACAGTTCTTTCATGTGGAAAATATTCATTTAGAAGTTAAAAAAAAAATGGTGGCCTTTGTGAACCGACCACAAGGGAAGTTGGTTTTGGTCTAGTTGGATTACTAACTGAGTCAGTGATTTGCAATGAGGGAGTGCTCAATACTTTAATGAAGTGGCCTAGGTATGAATTTGAATTAAAAAGTTTCCAATAATATAATGGCTGTTATACTTGTTAACTGCTGGTTATATAACCTTGAGGAAGCCTGAACCTCACTTTCTGTATACGAAATTGCGTCTGATTGATTGATTTATTTGTTCTACTTTTATTAGTTATGTGATAGAGCCCATGACCACTGATGTTCATGTTTACAAGAAGTGTAATGCTATAGAAGCTTCTTATGAAAGATAATAAGTTTGTTTTACAATGTTTCTTTTTTCATTCTTTCATTCTTTCAGCATCTCGATTAATGGATTAAACTCAAGAATGTTTGTTTCTGGTTCGTGTGATGCAACTGCCCGATTGTGGGATACTCGGGTTGCAAGTCGAGCAGTGCGTACATTTCATGGTCATGAGGGTGATGTTAACACTGTGAAGTTCTTTCCAGATGGCAATAGGTTTGGAACTGGATCAGATGATGGAACTTGCAGATTGTTTGACATCAGAACTGGTCACCAGTTGCAAGTATACTATCAGCAACATGGTGATAATGAGGTTCCGCATGTGACCTCGATTGCATTCTCCATATCTGGAAGACTCCTCTTTGCTGGATACTCCAATGGAGATTGCTACGTATGGGACACTCTATTGGCAAGGGTACATAACTCAACTGCCACCTTCCCTCTTCTTCTTCTTCTTCTTCTTTCCAGCCCTCTGACTCCAGAACCTGAATTATTTCTTAATATCTTCCTAAAGATTTATTTCCATGAAGATTCAATTGTTTCTTGAATCTTCTGATGTTTCCTTTTGGTTGACAATGTTCTAAATTGTATTGGCATAGCCTGCAAATGGTTTTGTTTGTTGACTTGATGCTTCATGAATGCTTTAGCTGAAATAGTTTTATTGAGTTTCACTCCTTTCTTCAGGTCAAGTATGGTGTGTGCAGAAATACATCATATGAAGCATGAAATTTAGCAAGTTATAGACGTTAATTTATGAATTCTTTTTGTTGCCTGAGGCTGTCTTTTACTTTTAGCTTAACTTTTAAGCATCGGAACCCTGCACCTCCAACCTTTTTGTTCTCCCATTCTTTCGAGGCAAGAACTCAAATGATTTATAGCTGATCCCACTTTGGCATAAGGTACGCACTGCTTCTAATTACCTACACTTTTGGCAGGTTGTTTTGAACTTAGGATCTCTCCAAAACTCACACGAGGGCCGGATTAGCTGTTTGGGTTTGTCAGCTGATGGTAGTGCCTTATGTACAGGAAGTTCGGATACAAACCTCAAGGTTAGTCCATGTTGTACTTTTTATCAAATGCATTTGCTACTTCCAGAAATGAAAACCAACCCTGCCTACTTTGTCTTCTCGTTCTTTTAATTTATTTTCTTCAACTGAAGTATTGATCATTATTATCGTCATCATTAGAGTTTTTATCTCAATATTTGAATAGGTTAAATGAACTAATATATTTACGTTAAGTCGTTAACATGAACTCACGCTAACTGAAGCATTGATATTAATGGAAAATTGAAAATTCAGAATTTCTGCTGAATGTGATATCATTATTGACATGGCAGATTTGGGCATTTGGAGGGCACAGGAGAGTGATTTGAGTTCCAAGACCGAACTCAGTTCCATGTTGACAGTCATATCCATCTCAGATCCATTCTTCCAATGCTGTCCTTCCTGCATTATTCCTAATCTGGGAGATTCATTTGCAGTTCAATCATGTTATTAGTTTGGGAAACCCTAATCTTTTACTGTTGCTTGTAACTTTCATGTGTGGAAAAGCCAATTTGATTAGTGGGTAAAGAAAGATAAAAAGTAGCATTGCTTGAGAACTTGTATTGGCAGAAGGGTTCTTTGCCTGATTATGATAAAAAAAATTTTCCCATGGTAACAACTAATTGTACCCTGAGTGCTACCAACTCAAACTCAATGGCCTGACTTTGGTTTTTCTTTATCCCAGCTCTTGTAACATTTGTGTTTATAGCAGGTCAATGCTCCTGACCTGTCACATTGTTTATAGCTCAACGCCGTAGAGGTAATTATTCTGCGTTAATAAATAATTTGATTTGTTATTTTTTAATTATATATCATAAAAATAAAATAATAAATTAATAAATAAATATTAAAATATATATTAAAAAAATTTAATCAAACTCAAAAGTAAAATAATAAATTAATAAATAAATATTATATGCGCATAAAAATTTTTTGATTAAACTATGAAAATGCTCAAATTCATTGACAATGAAACGGATAAAATTTAAATAATTATTAAATTAAATTTGATTGGCTTTCATTTATTAAACTCTTAATCAAAATTGAGACTTGCAAATGATCAATTTTGTTTTTTTTTTTTTTTTATTTTCATTTATCAAAATTAAGACTTGAAAATAATCATTTTTTTTCTTTTCAATATTAAAGACAGATAAATTACAATCCAATTACGTCCACATTGGGGGTAATTATCTGTGGCCTGTAGGAAGTTCACTTTTTAATACAGACAAATAAGAATTTCCTAAAAATTCGGCAGAACATTACTACCAAAATTTCAAACGTTACTTACGGCAAGAAAAAGCAACAGCACCTCAAAACTCATGATGAATAAAAATAAGCAAAGCTTGATGAATCCTATACTTTATCCCACATACGAATTTTGTATAGAGAAATAAAAAATACAAAAGAGGGAGAGAATAAGGGGGCATTGCAATTCTTTCTACAAGCTTATCTGGTCTTTGCAGCCATCTGCTTCTGATCTCATATAAAACCACAAAAATGAAATATTTATAGAGAGAAGCGAAGCCGGATTAGAGGCAAAAAACAAAACAATTGAAAACCTAGCCACTAGCTACAATCTCATGAATGGCATCACTAACAGCTTCATCCTCAGATCTAACAGCAAGTTTCATTGCCACATCCTTTGGACCGTCAATTCCAAATTGCAACCGCACAAGCACCTTCACATTGCCTATGTATACTCCAGATAGAAGACAAGTGTGTGACCTTGAATTGCTAGGGACAACCTCTGTGCCCTGGATACCACCAGAAAAAAAGACCATCCAATTACAGTGGAATTATAGGTGAAGAAAATGACATGGTACTTGACAGACTAATAGGTAAGGGCAGTTAAGATTAAGGGTAAACTGCATACCAATAGCAACAGCTTAGAGCAAAATAGAAGAAAAGAAAAAAAACACTGCACTTACCTCACAGGGTTGCATGCCAAGAAGATTTATGACAACATTAACAGCTTCAGCCAGGCTATCCCTTGGGCCAAGGCCGTATTCATCTACACGCTCACAATCTGCACCCATGCTTTCCCATGCATTCCTGAAATTAGAGACACCCACCTTCAACATGTAATCAGCTGCAACAACTTCAAGGTCCTCCAGTTGGTACTCATCCTCTACTCCATCATCCTCAGCCTCACCAGTACTTGGATCAACCTAGCAGAACAAAAGCAAGCATGAGATAGGGAAGCCACCCAAAATGTCCAGTTCATTCTTGAAACATATTCTCGATAGCGTTTTAGTGGAAGTTAAAACTCCCTCATTTCATGCCAAAAGGAAGGAGGAGGGTAAATGAGAATTCTTCATAAAACATGCTATCATCCAGAACCAATTTTAATTGATTTGTGGTCTTCCCAAAATGTGTCATCATTTAGAACCAATTTATACCTGATGTCTGGCCATTGCACATTCAAATAATAGAGCAATATAAAAAGCCACAGATTCTGCCTGAGATACCTCTTTTACGATGAACCTCAGCACATTTGAGAACTTTCCAACAGCTGCGACCCCCTCTGGCTTCTCAAATGCCACAAAGGTCTGTCCAGGTGAATCATATGGAAGTGATCTTAAAGGCTTTGAAGCTACTTCAGCAAATTCCTCAGCCTCTGAAGCATCCACAATAACAGTGACCTGGTAACATACGGATTTAGTTATCAATATATTCTATCACAGGTCTTAAGTAATTTATAAATGCTTTCTTTGATCATTACATTCTCCAATAATTGCTCTGGAATAGTATTGGTGCAGTTGTACTGAAACACAACATGACCATCAAAAATATGTTTGACAACATTAACTGCATATTCTGTTTCTGCTTCTGTCAGCTCCACAGGTGTAGAGGACTGGCCAATCAAAATTGGAAACAAGGCATTAGTAAGTTTAAAATAGGCATATTGTCTGAATCATTATATGCTTGCAACAGATAATGCAAAGTCAATGGAAGTACCTTGAAAAGCTTGCCGAAGTTTGCAAACTCAGGAATAGACGAAAGCAGCTTCTCATAAGCATCAACAGTTGATGGAGGGCCAGCAGGAGGAGCAGCAAGACCAGTTGGCTTTTTACCAGGAGCTTTCTTCTCAGCAAGTGGCTGAGTCTTGACCTCCTTTGGCACGGAATTAATGTCAAAAGACTCTTCTGACGGCTCCTGTATCCATATTAAACACGTGAGATTATGACCTAAAGAACAGAAAAAGTGTAACAGAAAATTTAGAAACTTACATAATTCTTCAAACTGTTCTCCAAGTTCACCAGAGGGATATCTAGTGAACCAAAGAGAAACTCCTTTACATCTTCTGCAGTTTGAACAACTGCACCATCGCCACCAAGTGTATTTAGATAGAGTGTAGCCCTGTCACGAACCTACAACAAAAGATTTAAAAGTCCTTAAATTATTGGAATATTAAGGAAAAAAACAGCATATTTCGAGTTTCCAGAGCTTGGGATTAAGAATGCAACAAACATGAATAACAAATTAAGGGGCAATAATGATGCATAAGCATCTAATACAATTGTACAAATATGACATTATTCAAGATAGACTGACCTCATCATCATTGTCAAAGAGGCAGCGTCTTAAGAGAACAAATATCCGGGGCTGCAAAAGAGAGTTCCCAAGATTTTCCAGCATAAATAGGTGAGCAATGATCGCAGGTTGAGATTACTTAAAGAGAGAGAGAATAATTAAGATTTCATGCCTTCAATGCATCAACCATGGCACCGAATTTTGCTAGGGTGCTCACCGCACCAGCCCGGACAGTTGCATTCTCAAGGTGTACACGGTTGTAAATGTACCGTATATATTTACTTGGATCGGACGTTTTAGGGCCTTCAATCCCCAGAAAATGAAGTATCTACAATGCAATGTTGAGCCAATTTTCATAGAAGTCGAAGATGTGAGAAAAAAGGGGGAAAAAATAAAGAGCAAGAACGCAAGATAACGGATGAAAGTGCTACCTGTGTGGAAAGATATGTGAATTCACAATCTTCAATGAACTCACACAAATGAAGCAATCCACTCTCCTTTGCTTCAGGGATATCTCTGATTAGAATCACAATTGAATCTACAATGGCCTTTTTGTACTCAAATCCACCTTCTTCCCTTAGAATATTGCTCAAGAAATTCATCCTGAAGATAACAATGGATAAATGTGCTTTAAGGCACTAAAAAAGAAGCATTTACTGAAGTCTACTGACCAATAACGCAAAGCCAATTATCCCTTACAAAGATCTGTGCTTCAATGGAAACTTTAAGCATAGTGATCTTATGGCTTCCACAACAACAATTTTGAATTCATCAGCAATATCAGACATAAAATTAGTTATCTGCTTCATCAGGCGATCCACACTTGATTCATTTCCAGTCTTGAGAAGGGTAGTGATTGCGAGTGTGGCAATGCTTCTATTTTGGTCAGAAATTAAACTCTCCATGTCAATATTGCAGTTAGTGACAGCCATGGGATGAGTCATTGCAACCTGAAAAGAATTGTCAACAGCCAGAAATCAGAATTCACAGAAAAATACATGCACCTGAATTAGAAGAAACAACAATTGTCTATGATTGAAAAGAAATTATATGTTTGCTAAAAACTATAGTAAAAGAACTTTCAACAAGCTCCATAGGCGTGTTTGAACTTCTGAAATTTGCAGAAGAAACTACCCTAGCCCCTCTCACTGAAGTGCTTGGCTTTTATTTTCCTTGAACCAATAACACAGATATCTATACAACAGCATGATATATTACTTAGTAAAGGAAAATAAATCAACCTTGTTCAAAGTACGAACTGCAGCAAATCTCAGCACTGGCTTAGAAGAGCTCAAAAAGAGCTGAAGAACTGTAATTGCTGGTGTCAATTCTCGGCTAGTCACACCATTGAGCTCAGTGATAGCTCTAGCAGCCTCAAAAATCACCATCTCAGCCTTATGGCGAAGACAGCCCTCAAGAAAATCATAAAAAGGGCGATCTCCTGTTTGAGTGTTATTGGCTGACTCACGAATAACCTGCAGATTCACCAATTACTTCAATATTTACAAACAAAGAGGTTGGCAAAAGGGAAAAGATATATAGAGATGGTGAGTACCTGACTAGTATATCGAATCAATAGGCATTGGGCTAAAGGTGAGCGGACACTTCCCCTAGTCAAGCTACTAACCAGCTTATTAACAGCTAGTCGATCGTTTTGCCTTATCTGCAAGTATGAAATCACATACATTCATCATAATTGTGACTCGATTTTAAACTGAAAAAATCAATTTCATGATCATCACCCAAATCCAACCATGCATATACACAGTCATGAAAACAAGTAAAAATACTATGGATTTATACTGCATGAAGTTACTGTAATCTCCTTTATTACGTAAATTTTAGTCGCCACTTGTTGCAGAAAAATCTAATACTGTTCTAACTATGATAATGAGCCAAGCATGCAATGCTTTAAAATCTAGTAAAAAGAAACTGACAAGCTGCTAAAATTAGTCAGAAGAAATGAAAAAACTTGACAAGCTATGCGCCACACCCATTTTCAAGGAAAACTCTTATCTTCATACACAAGGCTTAAATTGGTTAACAGATTAGGCTTGAATCAAGCAACTAACTTCTACTACCAAATAAACCCCAAAACTTTCCGGACAATAAATATAACATACCTGGTGGAGCAATGCCAGAGCATGAAACTGCACAAGGGCTGCTCTTGATTGAACAGCTTCTTGAACCTCATTACTCCATCTTTTCACAATCTCAGGGTTTGTCTGCCAAAACATTAATGACATGTTAACGAGTCATTAAAGTTCTGATAATTATTTTAAAAACTATATAAGAAAACAACCCTAATGAAAAAGCATTACCTGCAGTAAGTGGATACCACTCACTAAAGCTGCACTTGCGACAACTGGATTTTTGTCAACAATTGCTTGTTTCAAGTATCTCTCTATCTGGGTAAGAAGAGTTCCATCTGTAATCCGGCAAAGCACACGGATAGCATTTGCTCGATACATATCAGTCTTGCTAGTCATATCCTTCATGAGAGAGCTTGTGACAATAATAACCTATTGTCAACAAGAATAAGGATTAATTAGTATATAAATTTTCAAACATGCTAGCACACAAACAAAAAAGTTATTCAACAAGCACGTAAAATTCAAGATATATAACCTCATCTGCTGATGGAGATAGCTCCTTTATCATCACATAGACCATTCTCCTCAAACCTATATCCCTTGATTGGAAGAGCTTTGTCACAGCAAAAAAGACTTCAGTAGCTTCAACCTATTCAGATTACACCAGAAAACAGTCAATTCCTTCAATATACATATGACATTAGAAACCCATCCAACAGAGGTTAGCCTTAATTTAACAAACAAAAGTGAAAGAGAGAGAGAGAGAGAGAGAGAGAGAGAGAGAGAGAGAGAGAGAGAGTAAATCTTTTCTTGCACGATTCAAAAGAAAAACCGACCTTAGTGAATGCTTCTCCTTGGTTCAGTAGATAAAGAAGCTTTGTGATAACCTACATGAAGAATTTATAAACAAATATTCACTATAAAATGAAAAAAACAAACACACAAAATAGAGAATCAAGATTACTTAAAAAGCAGAAACCTGAGAGCATCTTCGAGGATCAAGCTGGGGGTCATTAAAAACCCTAGCTTCTTGAAGAACTGCACCCTTCTCAATCCCCAAAAATGGAGAGTACTCCGCTGTTTAAGAAACGAAATTACAAAATTAACAATAAAAAGAGCTTCTCGGAACGCCTTAAAAGCTAGAACAACTCAACAACACTCTAAAAAGAACTCGATGCTAAAATATATATAAAGTTTCGAGATCCACATCTCCACATAAATCAACTGAAATTTAACGCATCCATTGAAACTAACAATCTACATTTCCTTTTCAGGAACAGAAAATCTAGTGGTGCAAGAGTATAGATCAGATCAACTAGAAATAAAAGAAATTCCATTAAAACTAAACCGTAATCCCTCGAAATTAGATCTATAGATCACGCAATGCATTTTTTAAATCGATCCAAATGTATCAAAACCGCACAGATCTAGAAGCTCAAACCTAAGATTTAAAATAAATTAAACACGAAATGAAAAAAAAAAAAAAAAGAGAGAAAAAGAGTGAAAAAAATGGACCGAATAGAAGGAAATGAGAATTGAATTTACCTTCGTCGTCGCGATCGTCGTCCTTCTTCACCAAAGGCTGTGCCATCGCTAATTGAAAATTTGAATCTACGAGATCTAAGGCGAGTTATATAAATTCTGCTAGGTTTTATATTTGCAGGCGAGTTAGTCTTTCCTCCTTTGGCTCTTCTCTCTCGTTGGCTCTCTTCTGCGCTCTTTTAACGCACTGGTTTTTCAAGACGGATTACAGAAGGGGTGGAGATCTGGTGTATCTGGTAACATTTGCAATCAGTATGGATTCTGCTGTTCGAGTAAAGAAAATAAAATTAGTGGGAGTTGAATTACGGAAGTACCCCTGCGTATCCGGAGGTAGATTCATCGGCGCGAAACGATGTGTGTCGCCGGTGAGGGTTTGTTTAAATGACTGGATTGCCCCTCACATCTTTTAAATATTTTTTTTTCCAATTTTAATATTGAAAAATGAAAATGTCTCCCCATTTAATGGGAGAACCAATAAATTTTAAAAATGGTTTCATAACAAAAAAATCAAAGTTGAAAAAATAATGCGGGTAAAGATTTCTCAAATTTTCAATTGTTTTATTACGAAATTACAACAAAATGAAAAGTACAAATACAATCAAAATTCAAAAGTAGTATTACATTTTATATTTAAACTTTAAATGAAATAATAAACTAATTAAGAAACCAACATATATCCAAGAAATCTGACTTGAAATCGGATCAAATTTTCATATAATAAAATTTAAATTTAAAATTTTAAAATTTTTCATTCTTTATTTTATTAGTAGAAAAAATTCTTTTGATCGAATTCACGATTTTTTAATTTAAATGAATGGAAAAATAAAAATAATTTCTTAATTGTAATTTCAACATTAAATATAATTATATATTCAATAAAATATTTAACGAAATAAATATTCACTAATTCAAAGCGCAAAGTATTCAATTCAAATGAAATAAAAGGGGCTTGCAACACATACAAAACCTTGTACGCATATGGGAAAACAAATTAGTTTTTGGGAGGTAATTAAGTAAAGAAAAAAAAGATTAGTGGACGAAAACTATTGATGTAATAGAAAAAAACAATATGTTTTTCTTTTTTCCTTTTACTTTTTGCTTACATAAACTTTTCCGAATACTAACAGTAATATCACTTGATCAGATTAATTTTATTCATAATCTAATAGGCAATTGAAAAAAAATTATGTTTTTTTTTTTGTTTTAACTAGAGATTAAAGTTAAATTACTTGAACATGAAACTAACTTTTACAGATTAGCACAATTTTTTTTAATCAGTCGAAAAATAATATAATCTAAATTGTTGATAATATATCATATTAATTATTTTTTTAAAAGTATATTTAAAAGTATAAACGAATTAATTTATTTATGAATTATGTAAAATTGATATGATGATAACTTGAGTTTAACTCGTTTTATTTTTTAGCTAAGTTCAAGTTCAAGACATCAAGTAATGAATTGAGTCGAATTTGAATATTTTAATATTTAATTCAAGTAGTTTACAAACTTAATTGAATTTTTTTAATATATATTTTTAATATTTTATTATTAATTTATCATTTTACTCTTATAATATATAGTTAAAAATTGATAAATCGAGTTTATCGAATCAAATTCGAATTTATCAAATCGAGCTCCAACTTCGCTCGATTCAATTGAAGCAAGTTTTGAGTCGATTCAAACTCAAACTTAATATTAAATTATCTCGACATGGTTCTAATATAATCTTATGCATTAGCTAATTAAATGCATAAATAGAAAATAAAGATTAAGGAGGACATAGAAGAAATTTAGAAGAAGCTATTTAAAGTTGAAACCTCCAAGATAAGCTGTTAATTGTTATATATAAGCAAGCAACAATAAAAACAAATGCATGAATAACTACATTCATGATTCAGCATCATTTATCGCTATAGAAGGAAAAAAAGGGGTTCGGCAATCTGCACCTTTGTCAACATATCCCTCCCTCTCGGCCCCAAAACTAAGGGCAACACCTAGTTTGCTATGGCTCAATGAATTTGTAGTTTACTTAAGGTTGCCTCCGGCTTATAATCCCACTTGAGTCACTGCTGGAGGAAGAAGGATTGAGCTCGTAATCACTAGTGTTACCAACTTTGTTGCTTCCATATTCTCCGCTGTCCAATGCCAGTTTCCTGAAATTCCTCATGTCTGCACTATATGAACTGGAATCATAGTCATTGCTGCCACTCATCGAGCTGTACCGGCCAGGTCTTATAGCCTCATTCAAGTCATCCAATGAAACATCATCCTCCAGTGCACGCACAATCTGTTTCAGGTGTTTCCCATGAATAGAAATCTACAAAGTGAGTACTGAGCCTGAAAATTTTTCCTAACAAGTTAGGATTCATACCTGTCGCATTTTTGGTCTCCTTCTAGCAGAATGCCGAACACATGCAGCAGCACATGCAACCAGGCGTGCCATCTCATGTTGGACAAAATTGTTTTCCAGGCGCGGATCCACCAATGGACTTAAGTTTCCATCCTCCATTGCACTTTGGCACAATGGTCTAGCCTGTTAATGCATATATATAGTTGAAAATTTGCGGTTAGCATCAGGTGTATCAAGACATTAAGCTTATGTGTGTGTGTGTGTGCGCGCGTGTATATTAAAAAGGAGACATTTTCGCACCCAGTCGACTAAGCTCTCGTCCATATCTGAGGTCAGGTCCAAAGGTCGACGTCCAGTTATCAACTCCAAGAGCACGACTCCAAAGGAGAAAACATCAGATTTATCAGTCAGCTTGCCACTGGACGAGTATTCAGGAGCTAAGTAACTGCATTTATTGATTATAAGGAAACTATCAAAATAACTCAAATGATCAAATGTAACCAAAAGCTTATAGATTCAAAGAATTGAACCCGTTTTTCTCACCCAAATGTTCCCATGACACGAGTTGAGACATGAGTATTGTTATCTTGAGAGAGTTTAGCCAACCCGAAATCTGCCACCTGTAGATTCCTAAGATCATATATTTTTCAAACAAGCTAAAACAAACAAGATCAGTCTAATCTATTTATTTCAAGGTTATAACATACCTTGGCTTCAAAACTGAAATCAAGTAGGATGTTCGCAGATTTGATGTCTCTGTGAATGATGCGAGGATGGCCTGTGTTTCCTCAAATGAATTAGAATAGAAAAGGAAGGATGTCGAATAGAGAGTTTGCTGATGCTACATCAAATTATACTTACAATCTTCATGCAAGTATGCAAGACCTTTAGCTGCTCCCAGCGCAATTTTGAGCCTAGTTGTCCAGTCCATGGTCGGGAGACCTTTCTCTGCAATCAAACAATGATGGCATAAGTTCGAACTCTTACAACTTTAGCATATATAACATAAGCTCGATTCAACTCTAGTTTATCGAAGAATCTTAGTAAGTGATGCTGCCAAAAAGTGTAATATTATCATTATCCCGTTGCATACCGTGAAGGTGGAATTCAAGCGTATTATTCGGCACGAATTCGAAGACCAACATCTTTTTATCTCCTGCCATGGAATACCCAACAAGAGACACGAGGTGGCGATGATGGACGCGACTAATAATCTCAACTTCAGCTTGAAATTCACGTTGACCCTGCCCACTACCAGATTTGAGACTCTTAACAGCTACTTCTTTGCCATTGGGCAGAACTCCTTTGTGGACATACCCAAACCCTCCTTGACCCAACAAGTTAGCTTGAGAAAACCCATAAGTTGCGACAGCTAGCTCTTCATAGGTGAAAGAGCTTTGGTTGAGCCCTAAAGGCGATGGATAAGTGGGTGGCAACGTTTGACCATGAAAATTGGGGCTCATTTCACTATAAGATGGCGTTTGTTCTTGTGGTGATGGTGTTTGTGGCCACCCTCCACGAACTGCATTTCCACTAGGAGGCGGTGGTAAATTAACGAAGTGGTGATCATCAGCTTGGTAGCCATTGTTTATATGGTCTACTTGGGCTAGGTTCGAGGCATTTCCATATCCAACACCACCTATACATTAATGCATTATGAATCAAAAAGCATGGGTTTTTTTTTTTTTTTCATATATTGGTTTCTTGAAATATATTTACCTTGTGATGGCGTAGAATTATTATAATATTGGATATGATTATCAAACTTTGACTTCTTTTTCTTTCTGTTGCACTTGCATACTGCAACAATGAGCACTAGAATGAGAATAAGCAACAAAACAACGCCTACCGAAACACCTATTATAATTGGCAAAGACTGCAACGATGAGGTATCGGATTCTGATCCACCCGCAATATTACTGGATGATGAATGTGATTTTGGTGGTAGAGGTGACAGTCTTAACAAGGAAGAACGAGTTGGTGAGCTATTTTCGGATGTCAACTTCGGTGGCGATGATGGGGTAGGATTAGTCGTGGTAGCATTATTTTCATTGCTTCCATAATTATTAGCTGGGGACAGTGGTGAAGGTGGTGGTGATGATTCTGATGTCGATGAGGGTGGTGTTGGTGGTGGTGGCGGTGAAGAGGATGAAGATGACTTTGACTCTTCAGGGGGAGGTGACGATTTGGGTGGCGAAGAAGCCGACTGTGGCCTTGGCGGCGAGTTATCTTTCGATGAAGGAGGCGGTGATGAAATAGAAGGTGAAGGTGGAGAGCCTTCTGGGGCAGAAGAAGCCATTTGGTGTATTTCCGACAAAGATCACCCTTAAAAGGAGCCAGAAAAACCCTTCTCCTCCAAACGATGCTTTCCGAACACCTCTGCAATGAAACATACGACAAAGACATCAGATGGAAGGTAAAGAAAACAATCACAATCTTGTCAAACAATCAATCTCTATTACAATTGCGCATACCATCGGCTTAGCTACGAAGAAAGAAATGTAAAGGAAATATTTATTGCTGTTAGCCAATATCATTGACAGATACAATTTGAAATAATGAAAAAGAAAAGAAAAGAAAAATAGAGCACCTGAAGGAGAAAGGTTAGAGGATCCTCATAAGGAGAGGGCAGGCAAAAGAGATTTTTTTGCTAGGTAATAGCTCTATGAAATATTCTGAGAACCATGGGTTTGCATTTTTCACTGAATCGTCTCCGAACATGGAGGAGAATCTCTATTTGAAGTTCTAATTTTAAAATGTTTTTATTTTTCCGATGTCTATTTAATTTCTTTAATTAGTTAATTTGCCTGCTTAAGTTGTGATTAATTGAAAGAGCAGAAGTAATGTAAAGTAGTGAAGGACATTCCATAAATAGAATTTTTTTTTTTTTTTTAAGTTGGTTGCTGAATATAATATTATCATTTATTCTGATGTAATTTCTATCTATTATCATTTATTTTTAAGTTTGTTAGTTGATAAGTTCTTATGTCTATTAAATTTTATTTTGAAATTGATTATGCAACTTTTACTTATACAAAATTTATCTTCACATGAAGTTATAATCATAATCGAATATTTCATTCATAACATTTATAATCATATAAAAATCATTTAAATTAAATAAATTAATAAATAATTAAATTTTAACTAAACTTAAACTCACATATTATTAGAGTTGAACATAAAATTTTAAAATTTCAAAAATTATTCTTTACCGCTAAATTAAGATTGTGTGTAATTTAATATTTGAAAAATGACCTAAAATATTAAATTACACGCAATCTTAATTTAGCGATAAAAAACAATTAATGTCAATTTTATTCTCTTCTTAAGTGGACAAAAATGATGGCACTGAGACCCTTTGAACAACCTTGTACTTAAAATTATGATCTCGGGAATGATAAGTAATATGTCGAAGATTACTTTACCATTGTGTTGTTTGTCATTTCATATGCTTTTTATAAAAAAATAAAAAATAATTGTAATATTATATATAAGATGTATATATAATGTATTGATAATGTATAGAAACTATATAATGAGTAAATTGAAAAAAATATTAAGTCCTTAAAAGCAAATTGAGAAAAATTATTTATATTTATTTTTAAAAGTTTATATTTTCAACTTAGTTATTAATGAAGTGTTAAATTTTAATGTATTGATAACATATAGTTTTTATACACTATCAATATATCATGTATAAACTCTTATATATATCAACGTATAATATATAGTAATAACGCATACCTTACTAGAATGACAAAATAATGTGCAACAGTCATATAAGAGGAAACTACAAGAACTTATTAGTAAAATCTAGGGCACAATCGAGTTTAGTTGAGATAATTCAATATCAAATTCAAATTTAGTTTGATTCAAAAATTCAAAATTTGAAAATCAATTCGAACTCGATCAAGTTTCATATTTGAAATTCACACTCAAATCAACAATATATTCGAATTGTTCAAACTCGACTTGATAAGTTTAATTTATCATTTTTTAATTATATATTATAATGATAAAATAATAAATTAATAATAAATATATAAATATCTATTAGAAAAAGTTTAATTAAATTCATGAGCTGTATGAACAAAGTATGATGATATTCAAAATTGGCCTACTAGAATAACAACTCAAATTGGAGTTTGAGTTCGACTCAAAAATTGTCACGACCCGTTTTCGTGACTATACACTTCTATTGGTTGGGCTGTGAGTCAATGTCAGTTACCTCTTTCTCATTCATTCAATCATTTCTTATTAGAGTTGCATAAAATAATATAGAAACTGTGTGATTTTTTTTATAACGAATTCATCTACATCAGTTTCTGTTATATACATCCCCAAATACAAAAGATAACGTTACTGTGCATTACTAAGTATATACAAAATTCGCATATGTGTATACCTCAATACTGCTGGAGGATTAAAGAGCACGGTAGCAGGAATAAATGCAGCGGACACACTCTAATGCGCAGAATCTGTGGAGGTGAAAAATAAAGGGTTGAGCTAACGCGCTCAGTAAGAAAAATATGAAAGCAGGTAGATAACCATACTATCTACATGTTGATAGTGTATACTTTAATACTTATAAAAACAGTACACACACGGAAAACGATGCAATAATTGCAATAACCACGTTTTCATTCACTGTCAAACACTTTCACTCATTTCTTTAAAACGTTTCATTCGAACATTTTCAGTTCGATAAATCATTCTTTAAAACAAGTGTTCAATTTCATTGAACACGTTTTACATTCATTATGCATGCTTTAACTCATTGTAAAACAAATGCATTTACTGAAAATGACAGCAATCTATGCAAAAACATTAATTCGCTAGAAAGCTTACTCAGTTCACTTAGTTCACATAGCACACATTCTTTTCAAATCATATAACACTCACCACTTAGAAAACACTTTGCACTCAGCAAATCAATCATAAATGAGACTTGGCTGGGATGTAATATCAATCACGGGGACATATGGCCATAGTCACTGGATTTCAGGCAATCACGGATCAGGTGTGCGGGAATCCCATACTTAGTAACGTGGATCAACCATCCCGTCAGCTCACTAAGATTACTAAGATATCACGATACATCGTACTCCGTGGTTTACCTCACGGTACAGCATATTTCGAGGATCCTTATATATTGTGATATAGCTGAGGGACCGAGTAATCTCGAGGTCTACCATCTCAGTATTACTATCATCCATTTCCATGTCTCAAAATCACATGCGAGCAGATCAGTGCAAGAACACATAGCATCACACGACGGCTGCAGCACGGTTTTGTACTCACACTACATCAAATAAAACCTCGTGCAAACAGGTCAGTGTAAGAACACCTAGCATCACACGATGACCTCAGCACGGTTTTACTCAGAATCATCATAAGTTTAGGAATTCACCAGCGAGCCAATCAAAGTACAAACACTTAATAATACCTGACGACTCCAGCATGAATTCAAATCCCATTGCAAGCTCTTTAGTGTCTCACTTAGCTTACACATAGCTCTAACACCGATTTCATTCTCAAATTCAATTTAAAAGTAAGTGCGAGCAAATCGGATAACCAATAGTACCACATTGGCTCTAGCACCTTTTTACACAGAAAATCGATAGATAGCTCACTTCCGGTGAAAACAGTACTCAAAACCGAGTTCAGCACTAAAAATGGTGCAAAACAGAACAAGAGGGTTAATTTTTCGATGGTCACCTATCATGAAATTTCTCTCACTCAAGCACGCTTAACTTTGAAAAACGTGCAATTTAATGCAAACAGTAAAATCTTGAGCTAGTCTATCATTCTACAATTGCAAAACAATTTTTTTCACGATAACGACACCGAAAGCATGCACTTTATGCATTTATGCTTTTTCGATAATTTTACAGTATAATTTCATCTGTAATTCAAATCTATATACTCTACAGTATTTATTTGCATACCGAAGGTAAGAAATATACGTATAGCTACCTCTAATAGCTTCCATAAATCCCTTACCTGAAAAATGTGTCAACTGCAAATTCAATTTCTCTCGATATTCTCGGATTGTGCAGTCTAATTGGCTCCGGATGTATTCTCGAAACCCAAATATTTTCTTGGTGGCACGTAAGTCGAGATTCGCTCGAACTCGTACACGTCGCCTACCGTTTTTTCGCTACACAGCAATATATATTTAAACCGGTTAATTTCGATCTAATATAAATTCAATTTAATTATCCGAAAAATAATTCGATCGATTTTTGACCACTTACCAGTCTACTGCTGTGTCGGGATCACACTAAATTTTTTTCTCAAATTTTTTTTCTCTCTCCTTTGACTGAACCGGTTTGGACCGGTTCAGACCTTTTCACACTGAACCAGTCCGATCCGGTTCAGTGGAGATTTGGCCGTTGCCGGCGCTGCCGGCCGGTTCCCGGGGTGGGTCGGCCACCGTTGGGTGCGCCTCGGCCTAGGGAAGGTTCGCCTGGCTTGGCTCGGCCCAGATCGCCACCGTCGCCGGCAAATCTTCATTTTTCTCTCGCGGGATCCTCTCCGCCGATCTGCCTTTTTCGGCCGTCCCACAGCGCGTGCCGGCGTCCAGTCATCTCCTGGGTGCCGGTCTCCCCTCGCCGGTGTCTTCCTCGAGCTCCTTCGCCGGTCGTGGCTGGCCAGTGGTGAGGGAACGGTGAGCTCAGTTCTCTCTCTCTCGCGATTTCTCTGTTTTCCTTTTTTTTTTTTTTTTCGATTTTCACTCTTTTTTTTTCAACTTTCTAATTCTCTCTCTTTTTTTTTTTTAATATAATCTATATATTATATTATATTATACCTTAATATAATATAATATATATCCCTAATATAATAATATATTTTATATAATATAATAATAATAATAATAAACAATTATTTTATATTATTATAATAATATTATATTACCATAACCCGGGTCCATAAATTTTATTTAATTTTGCTTCGAAAAATAGATAAATATGTACATCATATTCTATTTTTATTATTTCTCCGAAAATATAATTTTTTTCATTTATTTCGGAGATAAATTCTCATTATATGGTGATTTTCGGGTTATCATTTTCGAACTAACTTCCCTTCTTGGACTCTCTATATTTTTGCGTTCTGAGTCCATATTTTAAATCGGTTTAACCTAATTTCATTCAATTTATTCTGAATTTACTTAATCTCTTATTTCAGTATTTTAAAATTTACCGACTTCCAATTACATCATATAAACTCGAAATTGTATTATTTCTTCCTTATTACTCGATATATCATAATTACATATTCAAATGACATATTCGAAAAGAAATAACACAAAAATTCGAGTCTTACAAAAATAAATAAATCAAACTCAAATAGTTCAAGAACTTGATTTGTTTGTATTCCTAATTAAATTAGACCCAAAAAACCCTCATCTTTAAAAGAAAATAAAAAATAAATATTTCTTTAGTTGAGTGATAATATATATTAAAAAGTTAATTTCGATGACAAACTATCATAATAAAATATTAAAATAATACTTTATTTGACCTTAAATAACAAATTGAAAATTATATTAAAACTGAATTAAAATTTATTTTAAAATAAATAAATCAAATTTAAGTAGCTTCAACTATTTACATAATTAAATCATACTAAAATAATATACTCCCAAAAAAAACCGAAACGTCTAACGATAAGTATTACTCTCGTTGAAAGTCGAACTTCAGACCTCCCGCTTGTTAATGCGGTACTCTAATCAACTGAGCTACCAGAGTTGACAACATTGTTTTTCTAATGACATACTAGTAACCAAAATAACAGCGAAGGTACCAACAACTCCAGTCCAGATGGGACACTCGCATTAAACTGGAGGAAGTTGCAGTCGAAGCTGTCACGCAAGCTTTCCCCTCCGTATAAACTAATAAAAGATAAATATAAATTCGAAGACTCCAAATTACACGTTGCTCCAGCCTTTCCATGACTTAGAAAAGAGAGAAATAAAAAAAAGAAAAAAAAGAGTAGAAGGAAACTTTGAAAAAATAATTTAAATAATTTTCAAATTTTACTAAAAATAAAAATCAAATTTTAATTTAAATCTTAAAAATAAAAATAAAAATATAAATAAAATATAAATTACTATACTTTTTACAATAATTTTTTTATTATTTAACTCATTTAAATAAATTTATATAAATTTTATAATTCATATCACAAAAAATAAAAAATAAATATTTTAATTATAATAAAATAAAATTTTATCATCATTTACTAAAAATTAAGGATTTATTTAATTTTTGAGTAAATTGTAGGACTTATTTGATATTATTCCTAGAAAGTTCAGCCAATTTTCCTTCTCAATTTTCTCTGTCAAACAATCAAGTCCTCGAGGCGGCGCCCCCCCCCCCCCCCCCCCTCACTCTCTCTCTTTCTAGATATAGAAAATTTTCTTCGTCTATAGATCCGCCGATTCCTTAGTGTTTCTTACGATGCCGTCTCGCCGTAGAACCCTTTTGAAGGTCATCATCCTCGGCGATAGCGGGTTAGTTAGTTTTTTTTCCTTATACCTGTCCGTATATTTATACGTATAGATATGCATGTAATTTTCTTTTTCGAAAACTCCTTTCTATGACGGATCTTTCGATTCGAATTACTTGTCTCGTTTGTCATTAATCTCTATTTAATTTCGCCGGTGTTTTTCTTAAGATTTTTTTTTTTTTTTTGTAGTTCTATGTTTATGATTGTGATTTTTGATTGACCTGTGATTGCAGGGTTGGGAAGACGTCTTTGATGAATCAGTATCCTGCGGCTGTCTCTTTTTTTTTTTTTTAATTATTAAAAAAATGAAGCCGAATTTAGTTATTAATTTATTGTAATTATTATCACGACGAGTTATGGTTTTGTTTACCTTTACATTTTTCTTTTAGATATGTAAATAAGAAGTTTAGCAATCAGTATAAGGCGACGATCGGTGCCGATTTTTTGACCAAGGAAGTGCAGTTTGAAGATAGGCTTTTCACCTTACAGGTTAGATTTCATACTGAGCTCTATATTTGATTTTGTGTAAAGTTAATATCCTTTTTTCTTGTGTTTAGATACAAGCATTTCGACATTTTGATTAGCTTGCTTCAGCTGTTGCATTTTTTTGGGGGGGATTTTAATTTCTATGCTGAGAATGGTGTGTTTTTGATGAAGAAGAGACTTGATTTTTATCTCTTGCTCATGTAGCAAGCTTAGCTCTGATGGAATTGAGCATAACCAGGCTTTCTTAATTACATTAAGATCTATGACAAATGCATCTTTCTTTGCACTATGAGCTCATTAATTCTGAACTGCCATTGGCACCTCTTTTTTATTCATTGAAAATATGGTAGATGGTTTCTTTTTTTCTTGTTATATTGTTGACGAGGAGCAAATTTGTGATTATTGAATAGTGAATTATGTTTTCCCACTCATTGATTGGACTTAGGTTTATCATTGGATGAATTTATCTTTTCATCTAGCAGGTTTCTGTAAATTAGCACATTTGACAACCTATGGACCGTCATTGACCATTTATCTTAGCAAATTGTAGCGTTGAATTCTAAAAAGATTCTGGTTTTGTTTTAGCTTTTTTGTGTTTTAAAGTGGCCACTTTGCTCAAAATGCATCAATATTGTTTTCTTTTCCCAGATCTGGGATACTGCTGGCCAGGAAAGATTCCAGAGCCTAGGGGTTGCTTTCTACCGTGGTGCTGATTGCTGTGTTCTTGTGTATGATGTCAACTCAATGAAATCATTTGACAACCTTAACAACTGGAGAGAAGAGTTTCTTATTCAGGTGTATATTCTGAACTTCTGAATTTTGTTGAAAACCATCAGACCAACACTCCGGGATTTTTTCGGTAGAGAAATGATGATTTGAGAAACCTGTTGCAGGCAAGCCCTTCAGATCCAGAGAATTTCCCATTTGTTGTTTTGGGAAATAAAGTGGATGTGGATGGTGGAAACAGCAGAGTGGTATGGCTTTTTCTTTAAATGTTGTCTCCCTCTGCAGTGGCATTACATACTCTCTCTCTCTCTCTCTCTCTATACAAAGATACAGTTATCTGCTTCTTGTGTACTCTCTAGGTCTCAGAGAAAAAGGCTCGAGCATGGTGTGCCTCAAAAGGAAATATCCCTTATTTTGAAACATCTGCCAAGGAGGGAGTTAATGTGGAAGAAGCTTTTCAATGCATAGCGAAGAATGCCCTAAAGAGCGGGGAAGAAGAAGAAATGTAAGTTAAAAATCATAATCAGTTCTATTCCCGCACATGTATACTATACATTCCTATTTAATTTTGAATGATGGAAAAACCTTAAGCTGTACTTTAGTACTGTCAGCCATAGCACTAATTAGTTGCTCCAAATAGAAATGCAATATGATAGTCGGATGAACAAACTCCAGTGGCAGCAGTTGAAAGTATAACTGCATCTAAATTTGCTCTCAATTTTAGCTCATTTCATGCATTATTCAATTATCATTCTCTGTAACATGTTATTATAGCAAATTAAGAAGCAAATTTTCATTCTGGTAACTGGAGAAGGAAAGATATTTGCATGCAATATTGACTTTTGAGGACCCATACCGAAAGTTATTAACAGCTTAGGTTCTGAAATTATTTTTCTATAGTTATATTTCATTTGTTTTTGTATTGTCCAATTTATACTTATCTTAATTTCTTTCTCATTTTCTCACGATCTTGTGGTTGATATTTCGTTCCTGAAGATACTTGCCTGACACCATTGATGTTGCAAGCAGCAGCCAACCAAGGTCTACTGGATGTGAATGTTGAAAAATATTACGTGATTTTTTTCTGGTTGCGCAACAATTATTGACTAAGTATTACTAATGATTTGGCCTTCGCAACCATTTTTATGGATTCATATTGGGGCTACACTGTACAATTAGTGTTTGTGTGAGAAACAAAATGGTCTGTTAATGCTCTGATTGGATTTAGTTGTCTTGTGCCTTTGTAATGTTTAAGTTCCTCATTTGTTTAACATTCTTGTTTCTTGCTCAGCAGCACTACCCAAGTATTGTTTGGCAAGTAGATTTAAAATTATATTTGTTGGGTTATTTCAAAATTTCAAACAAGGATTGTCTCCCGTTTCATCTGCAGCCTAAAGCTGCTTTAACTTTAAGGCCTACTTTCCTGCATTTCTGGAAATGGCACAAGGGGAAATGGTTGGAATCTATGAATTTCTTAATGAGTTGGTTTTACTACGGAAGGGAAGAAAAGATGCATCGGATATTCTGTATAAATTTTTGTTCTGAATCATAGTAGGTTTGGCCGCAAGTGTTTGCAAATCACACTCGAGGAAGCATAGTGGATTTAAAATTAATGCTTGGTGACCAACGATTTGGGCGATTACATATGCCAAGAAGAGAACACTGTCGCAGCAGTTTATATAAAATTGAAAAGAACTTAATATAGTTTGATTAAACATAATTTTAATTTTGTTATTTTTTATCAAATTTTATTTTGTGTTTTTTAATTCGTGTTATTTTTATATTTTTTTATAAATTATTAAATCTTGTCATTTGATTAATATTTTAAAAATAATTATTAAATATATTTGTAGTAAAATTTGATAATTTTATAAATAAAATTAAAATGATGATTTATATATATATTTTTAATATTTTTAAATTCTACTTAATAGTTTTTTTATTTAAAATTCTACAATTAATGTATATCATATTTAAAATTGACAAAATAACTTGCGATTATGACTAGCCTTTTCTAACAGCCGTCAAATTACGGCTGGGATAACCCATTGTTGCAATCATGAAGGGACACTGAAGAAGCCATTAACAACTCATGGTCAAAGAGTTAATGAAACCGAAAAGCTTCTTATGTAGAGAAGGGAGATCCAATCCTAAGGTTTACGTCACGTATAACATTAAAATATTATCTGTCCATTCATAAATAGAATAAAATACATGGGTTACATCTGCCAGACCTGCACCTTAAGATTCCCAAGAATTTGGTAACGTTATGGATGTTTGATTTGCACCACCTAAATTTATCATAGACCCAAAGTTCAAATATCAACTAGCCTTATAAAAATACAAACACAGTAAGAAAATCCCAAGTTAGAAGGCTCAACCATTTTGACTGGATAGGATCGAAGGGGTAAACAACAACCATCTGCTCCTTCCTCCTATAATGATGAGATGCCAGCTGCATGTGTAACGCGGGCAGTGGTTTCCGGATTGCTCAGAGATAATCAATGCTGTGGCTGGTTTTAGCACAACATCAAAATGAATTTGCTATGAATTCAGCTGAGTAAAATCTAAGCACCCAAAATGATTGGCAACAATAACAAGAACAAAAACCACAAAAAAATAACGGGTTAATTACCTGGTAAAAACTCATGATAGAAGATTGTTCTACAAAAATGGATGAAAATTTATATTCACAAGTAATCTGAATAGAGACTACTTTGTTCCAACTGAAGAAAGATTGTCCTGGCTAGCAGGCCGAATTGAACTTCCTGCAACTGTTGTGGATACAAATGGATTGGAAGGGATAGGAGCCATAGGACCCATGGGTCTTGAAATTGGCGGCCTAGGGGCCGTCATGCTCATAGGATGCCTTGCAATTGAATTTGCAAAGTTAGTTGCTATTCTATTTGAGGTATTTGCTGGTGGCATTGCTCTAGAGGAGGAAGCTGGCAAGCCCAATCGAGCAGCAATTATCTGTTGTCGCTCATGGTAAAGCCTCTGCCGTGACCTGTCCAATTGCTCCTTCACCCTCATCATGACACCTTCCATTTCATTGAAGAAAGCTAATTTGGCTTCCATCTTTTGTAACTGCATTGAATTAAAGCCTCCAAGACTTAGATTGTGCTCCACTTGGATATATAGAAGGACTGCATGGATTTTGCAACTAAATTACCTGCTTTTCTATTAATAATACAGTAAGTCAACTAAATTACCTGCTTTTCTATTAATGATACAGTAAGTTGTCGGATTTGGTCCTCTTCCTGGTCTGCCAGAAGTTTTGCCTTGACTGCTGCTGCTGAGAGTGCTGTAACTGCAGCACGCTTTACTTTATCAATGCTACTATCAACTTTTCTCTCTGTAGAATTATGTTTCTTGCTTTTACCTTCTTTAATCTCGTCTGCAAAGAACAATAAGATAAACGAGACAATATAAAAATGAAGTATGCATTTTGCCAGCTGACAGTTCTCATAATATACTGTTTATATTTTACTGAACGTTATAAAAACATCCCTATGTATTAAGGATCAATTTTCCAAGCTGCTCTGCATAAAACCAAGAAAGATGGAATATGCTTAACCTTGTATCCAAACCTTGGTTCCAGCCCTCCATATATATATATATTATATCAGACATGTCATATATTTCTACATATTCCCATAAGATATTACTTAGAATTTTCAGTAGAGTTGGCTTCTGTTACTGTGACTTCCACACTCTAAAGAAGACATTTATAGAAGAAAAGGAGTGAAACCTGTGGTTGCTACATTTTCATTTATTGAGTTTGATGTGACTGGTTGCTGAGGCTCACTCCTTTCTGATGGTTGTATATCTGACACCATTTCAACATCATTCGACGCCTCCATAGGCTGAGTTGGCTCTCCACAAGAACTTGATTTAACAGGTTGTTGCTTATTCTTTGCTCGAGATGGAGAACAGGAAACTGTCTCTAGATTTTCTACTGCCTCTGCTGGTTCAGATAGCTCTCCCACTGGCTTTGATGCAGCTGCATCACAAGGCTCATTCTTTTCCAATGGAACAGAATCAGACATATCTACTTCCTTTATTGCCTCTGAAGGTTCAGAAGGCTCTTCAGCCGAGGTTTGCTTCCCCCCAGTCTCCTCTAGAGAACTCGGTAGAACCTGGGAAGCCAAGTTATCAGATTCCCTCATTACACTAGGTTGCTGATCCTTTGATTGATCAATAATGCTGGATTTATTCAAATTAGCCTTTTTAACTTCCTCATCAACTGCAAAAGCACCTTGCTCTTTTTTATCCACGGATAGATCATTGGGAGAAGGTGTTGTCACCTTTTCTTGAGGAAGAGAAACCTCAGCGTTTTGGTCCCCATGGTTGCCCAATGAACTTTTCTGATCCAAAACTGGAGAGGACATGTCCTCCTTGAGGGTTTTGTCTTCTGAGTTTTCCACATTCTGAGCATCCCGATTACCCATATCATTGACAACACTGTGTCTCCAACCAACATCAGATAAAATTCACAAATTTCCAAGGAAAATATAAGCTCGAAATAGGTTAACATACCTCTCAGAACCTATTGGTTCCTTCAAGTCATCTGGTGGATCCTCCAAAAGAAAGCAGTTTCTTGCAGCCAGTTGAATGCTAGAAGAACTACCAGATAACGATTTCAGAGAACTCTGGGCTGAAGCAGCAGCAATGTTGGGTCCAACCAGTCGTGCAAAGAACCCTGCCTGCAGATGCAGCAACATTAAGTTGTAACATATCACCAAAGAATAGACAGAGGAAAATGATGAATAGTGGAACAAGGATAAACATTTTCAAGAGAAAAATTGCAAAGTTGAATGAAGCGAATTTTTTATACAGAAGAGATGATGATTGTTCATAAACAAGAATAGAGCATACAATAGATTAATAAAGGACATCAATAGCATAACATTCATTTAAAAGGAAGCGCAAAAAATGATCCAAAAAAACTACCGCCAATGGGCAGAAAAGCAAAATGCCATATTTCAGCATTTTGTGGTTTGTTCATTCATTTGATTACCAAGCAAGCCACCATAACTTTTACTTTGGAGATTGGGAAAATATGAATCTAAGTCCAAGGATGCTTGGCGCCGATTTCATGAAAAATAATTACCCACAGTGACCTAAATAGAATCAAAAGACTATTTTATTTGTTTCATTAGCAGCTGAAGAAGTCAGGTTAAACAGTTAAAGTACAACCAGATCATGTCTGCGACCTTTTCTGATCAGCATTGTTAACTTTGAGGTGCATCTATCAACAGCTTTTCATGTGAAACAAAATTGATAAAGCTATTTAAAATTATTCTAAATGCACAAATAAATGATTCCCACATGATTTTTTAGGATAAGAAGAATGTCAGAAGCCATGTACAAAATGGATAAATTTAGAAAGTTAAATGAACTCAGTTTTCCCAAATACATCAATTGATAAAACCTAAATTTATGCACTTACATGTTCAACTTACCAATGCCATGACAGGATTTCCTACATCAGCAAATGAGAGTGTGCTTTCAGATGTTAAATTATAACCAATGGCTTCAAATGCCTCCCTTAGAGCCATAATTGCACAATTTTCAGTAGTTTCTTGTCCATTTTTTGCTACATTGGTTTCTTCTGGCTTTGATGTTTCTGGACTACCTTTTACATCAGTTCCAGTTTCAGTTTTTAACTTACCCTTGCTACCCCTCACTTCTTTTTCATCTTCAGGTTTGGAAGTTTCCATCGGTATGGTCTGGGCCTGATCCTCTTGAGGAGTAGTCTTACTCTCTGTTGTTTCAGGGAAATCTTTAGGGACAGATGTTTCATCACTCATTGCAGCAGGTCCGGCAGTTTCCTTGGAATTGGGGTCTATGTTATCATCAGAATTAAAGAATACATCCTCAATTGGCATTTGAACAAAGTGCAGTATGCATTCTGCTTTTGTTTTCGTAGCAACATGTTCTGCAATCTCAGTCCAGTTTTCTTTATAAAGTTCTAGTGCCTCAAGAAGAAGGAGGGTTTCTTGATCTGTCCATTTGCCGCCACTAAGACCATGTGCCTCAGCAGGTTCCATGAGAATAAAATCTGAAGAAGACATGCCGGAGCCAAACTTCCCATTATTAAAGCAATCAGTACACAAGTCAAAATCTGCCTGTCAAATACAAACATAATTGGCATCATAAGGAAATAGAACAATAAGTCAATAAATGAAGAAAAACCCAGTTTACAAAATTATTTATATTTTCCATTGTGACTATTAAATTTATACAAAGCTTCAATAATCGTTGCCTTATTATTGTAAGTACTGCATCAAGCGTTAAACAGATTGCGGAGGTGGTGCAAACCATTTATGTTGATTTCTTATTTGCTGAACACCTACTTCTATACCAATTGGACAAGGAGCGGCAGCTACAAAGGTTTGTGGATTTCCTTATCGCTTGGATTGAGCAGAAGATGTCATATAAATTGATTTTGTAGAAGTAGAATCCCTCTTCCTCTCTTAGAAATATAAGACTTGTGAAAAATGAACAAACTATACATACAAACATACAAATATCAATTCAACCCAGGCAAGATTGAAACATTGATTGCCACTATCAGGAACACTCAGACATAACTAGTGTGGTTATTTTTTTCTTTATAGTGCACTAAATAATTTGAGGTTCAGACGATTATTATTAGTCGGTAACTAACCTGCTTCTGGCAATGGTAGCGCTTCCGAGAGCAATCAGCTGAACAGGAGTTGCAATGGTACTCAACAGCGGGTCCGTCAGGTCTCACCAAGTCATCAGCCATTGCAGACTCTGGAAGAAATCTAGATGATACAGATGGAGTTGAAAGATTAGGCCTGGTAACAACTCGTGGGCGTGATTCAATTGCCTCAAAGTGAAACAATTTTTCAAGCAAAGAATCCTTTTTCGCCATCTCATCGGACCCATCCCCATCAGCATTGGGCACAGAAGAACCAACTGGAAGGAATGGATGAAAGTTAATCAAACCCCAGTAGTCCAGGAACTCCAATACCTCCTGCCTTGCATCCAACTCACCAACTTTAAGATCTTCCAGATCTTTCAACTCAATCTGCACACTTGGATTTGCATGAAATTTCTTCATAATCCAATTACGTATCTCCATGTACACATCAGGGGTACGCACTGGGGATTTCCCATTAAAGAAAGAAGGCAAGACACGCTCCTCCAGATGGTGAACTTTTGTCCATGAAAACCATCCTGCAAGTACAAAGAGAGGATAATTACAAAAACTTGCAACAGGAGGAAACACCAAAGAATCAAATAGTTCATTTACGTCTCCTTCAATCTTTACAGAATCAATATAAGAGGATTGTAGAGAAGCCTGTTTATTAAGAGCCATAGTTTGCACTAGGCTAATGAAAACGAAGATCAACATTCTCTTGCATGGCTGACAATCAGTGAGCACAAGAAACTGGATGAATACTCATTATTATTTCCTTGTGTACAACCATAATAATCAGGAACTCCAACGGGATTAACATTTGCACATTCCCTCCATTTCGAATCTCTCTTTCTTTGATCAAACATATGAGTAGCAACCCATAAACTGCATTGACATTTTTAAGACTAAGGTTGAATGAAGCACTCACGTGCAAAGAAACACAGTAAAATCCTTATCTATTTTTACCTGGTGGCCAAGTAAAAAACAACCAATAAATCCTTTCTAAATGCAAAATAGTAAGGGCTTTATCATAGCATTCATGTTATCATGTAGAAACAAATGAAGAAAGAAAACTAACCGTACAATAAAAATTAAGAATCCACTCTTTTCTTTTTCTTGTTTTCCACTTAATTAAGACAAAAATTTCAATTCAAACTGCATTGAACCCTAAATCAACAGAAAACAAAAAAATTCCACATAATTTCTCCAATTCACTAGCACCCCCAAAAAGAAATTCACCTCACTAAAGTTGCAAAAAAAAAAAAAACAACTTTCCTTCCCTTTCCTCCCCATTTTCCCATCAACCAACCAGGGAAAAAAAGAAGAAAAAGAAAAACTCACCGCAATGATTAGGAACCACATGCGCATTACTGTCACGAGATCTAACAGCCTCAAACTCAGCCTCAATCTTCGCTTCTAAAGCCTCCCACTCTTCACTTGCCTTATTCAATTCCTCCAAATCTTCGGCCTTTATACTCTCTTTTACCAAACTCTTCTCCTCAAGGTTCTCACCACCCGATCCCGAACCCAAACCCAAGGCTAGGCTTCCACTAGGCGCCCCTTGGCGAGCCCTAGTTAAAGGACCGTAATGGTTGATCGGAGAGTGGGAGATCAAGTTTGACTTCTCCCGAGTAACCCGTTTCGATGACGCTGATGAAGTGCTCGACCCTGAAAGGGAATTAGCTTTTCTCTTCTGTGCTCCAGCTCGACGACGCGTTGATGCCGGCTCCAGCTCGGCTGAGCTCGGGCCCGCCGGTGAGTTTCCCGCGTCCCGGCGTTTCTCCTCCATCACAAGTCGGTGGGCTTGGTTCTCTGGAAAAGGGTTTTCAATGAGTTCAGTGTGAGTTTTGTTGCTGTGTGCCTTTGGGAATTTGCTATTGGCAGGGCCGATTTTTGTTTCTTCCACGGCTAACAAAAGCGTTTTCCTTTTCTCTAATTGAAGGTATTGATAATCGTCGTGTGTAGTTGCGGTTGATGATAAATGATAGTAGGTTAATTTGATGGTTAATCTAAACCGTTCAATGATCCATTTACCTTCAGAACTGAGAGGATTTAAAATTTAAAACTTTTTTTAGTCAGTGGGTTACTTAATGCAGTGCGACTGACTGCACCGGACCGCTCCCTGCCAACGATTTTCAGGGTTTTATTATTCTTTATCATGTTTTTTGGGCAAAGGCGCAAAGCTTACAAATTTTCAGGTAGAAAAGGCAAATTTATGGGAGTAAAATTATACGAGCACGCCTTTTAAATTTATTTAATTATTTTTCTTGAAATTATGTAACAAATTAATAAAACAACTTTTGAATTTATCAATTAATCAATAACAAATTTAGAAAAAAAAATTATAAGAATAATATATATATATATACACACACGCACACACATTTTCAAATATCTAATTCTTATAAAAAATTAAAAATAAAAATTAGATATGTATTTTGACGTTTAAATTAATATAACATTAAAAGAGAAAATAAAAAAGTAATAATTAAAAGAATATGAAATTACAAAATTAAAAAAGTATGTAATGTAATGTAATGTAATGTTTTTTTAAATTTGATTTATTATAATAAAATAATTAATAATAATTTCTTTAGAATGATTTTTATAATAAAGCAGCTCTTGATCAGTCTTGCACTTGCTTGTGAATTGCAGAATTGGCGTGGGAAGCCGATGTCCAGCCGCATAGGTTCCAAACTGTTCAAAGTGGGTTGAAAAGCATCCATGGGGCTTGTGTTTGTGGTAACCTATATTAAGGTGGATTTAATTCAAAATTTTTACGATTTATGTCATAAAATATATATCTTATAAGCTCAATTTTTTTTATGTATGTATGTTATGTATAATGTATGTATGTATGCTATAGTTACTACAACTAGGTGCATATCAGGATATTTTTCTAGTATCAATGTTCCATAACACTTGGAATATTTACTGGATAGCGATGAATTCTGTCAGACCATGCGTTTCTTTCCTTGGGATCAAGGTCTGAAATGCATTTCCAGACTGCACTGTTGGTTTTAAAGCCGCTTCCGAATGCAATTTGCCAAACCCGGTCTCCCTTCCGCACCCTTCCTTTCGCCTGAAGGTAGCACAGCTCATACCAAATCGACGAAGACGACGTGTTTCCGAATCTGTATAGTGTCATCCTCGACGCTTCAACATCTTCCTTCTGCAGCCTGAGACTATCCTCGACTCCATCAATGACCGCCCGACCACCGGCATGAATACAGAAATGCTGGAAGGCTTTCTTGAAATTTGGTAAGTAAGTTTCTTTCTTTTTCAGGAACCAAATTCTTTTGCGAAGAAATGACCAACCGTAACGGAGCTGCTCGGAGTATGGCAGCACAAGGGGGCCTAACTCTGAAATATTGATCCTTAAAGCTTTGCCTGCAACATGTAAAAGACCCCTTGAAAGTGACAACCCAGTCTGCCCATCTTCGTCTGTTTGTTGAAAGACAGAATTGTAGGATTGATCGTCCGATCCCATGTGGGTTCGAACAATGTGCTGGAGCTTGTACTTGGCCATCCGCCTGTCTTGTTTCCTGTTGGATAGTAGAATAGCAACGCCTCCCATGCGAAATAAGGTGTTGGTTATCAGCATGGATTTGTTTTTACCCTTGTAGAAACTGGGTGTTGTGGCTTCTGTACTGAGCACTAAGGCCAAAGAGTTCTTGTGAACTTTAAGGAGATCTTTCACCAAACTTACAGACAAGATTCCAGCGCTGCAGCCCATTCCACTGAGGTTGAAGCTCTTTATGTCGCTTCGAAATCCGAACTTGTTTATCACCATGGCTGAAATTGACGGAGTAGGACAGAAAATACTACAATTTACTACCAGAATATCAATGGTTTTAGGATCTATTTTGTGTTTGGAAAGAAGATTTTTCACAGATGTGAAAAGAACTTCTTCAATCTCTCGCCGAGCTGCACTTATAGAACAATCACACGGTAACTCGTGCAACGAATCAGGTAGACAGGATTCAGCTCCCACAGCTGCTCTTTCCAGCATTTTCACTTGGAAATCGATGCTTTCTCTGTCAAAATCACCGAATATCTCTAAATGTTCAATGAAAGTTGCAATTACGACTCTCAAGTTATCTGGTGGACGATAGCAATCGAAATCCAAGAGGTAAACACAGGGTGCTCTAGTAGAGTAGTACAGCACCATGGTGGTTATAAAAGCAGATGCAATCAAGAAATGGGCAAAGGAGATTCCATCTGCTAAAACGAAATGGAAGCTCTGAAGGGAGAAACATTTGAATAACTCTGCCATCATCGACACAATGAGGATTTACAATCCAGAGTTTGTTCTGATAGAATAAACAAGTTTCGGGTTGGTTTACGAGATAAATTTTTGTGCTTGCTCACAAGCTCTTAACTTGTAAGGTATACAACAGAAGTTTTAGAACGCAACTGCTACCTCGGATTCTGTCATTCCAATTGAACCAGGAAGAAATATCAGTTACCTGGAAACTGTTTCAATTGAGTTTCTTCCATATTTTAAGCTGTGTTGAGTCGCAGAATTAGCTTCAACGCCATGTTTATGATCACCTTGGCCCTCTCTCCCTTATGTTTCCTAGTAATCATCCATCGTATTCTCTATTTTCAATACTCAATAACTGATTCTCTCACTAAAAAAGCTAACTGACATCATAATCACGAAATCTGCATGTATGAACATCAGCATTATAATAAATGCTGCCTTTACAATATTTCTTTTACTAGCGAATAAGAGTTCTATGTTTTTTTTCTTTCCCAATAATTCATATAAACTAGAATAGTCTAACACTTCTTGATTGTGAATCAAGACTAAAGTATTCCACGCTGATCACCTCGAACCACAGCTAAGACCTGCCAAATTCGCAGAATGAATTAAGCTACGGTGACAGGAATGTATTCAGAATTGCAAGAAGGAATATGAATACAAAATGAAAATCTGACCTCGCTTATGGAAAACCTGCGACCCGAATCATTCTTCAGACAGAGCAAAGCCGCACGAGCCATAGAATGAACAACCCTCGAATCATCATCCTTATCCGTCAATCTAGGATCCATCACTTGAGTGACTGAACCACTCTCTAGAAGTGGCAGCGCCTGCGTTACAATGCCGGAAATATGAAATGGGTCCTTAAAAAACAGTTTAAGATGTTACCACAGGAAGCCAGACATCTCACCCAATCTATCAACGATTGACCCTTGCTTTCATGTGGAAAGAAACTTTCAACCTTTCCAGTGATAAGTTCCACAAGTAACAGTCCATAGTCATGTACATCCACAGAAAGCAGTTTGTCTTCCTCTGAGTTTGGGCATCTTCAACGAGGTAAGAAGCACAAATATTGTGACATGGCAGATGTGAAAAATTAAAATATAAGAAATGCTAAAACTAGGTTATTTAGTTCAAGATGAAAATCATATTAAGAAAGTTTTCTTACGTGACTGTTGAATTCCCATTACAGGGAACACCATCCTTGAGCCACTTGGCTGTTATAAAATTGCCTAGCTTGAATATGGTATACAAAATCACAAGTCAGTAATCAGCAATCAAAATTCTAGTACACAAACTGAGAGCAATCAATTCTTAAAAGAATTGTACATTCTACTCAAGTCATATCAAGTTGATTGTATTAGATTTTCGTTTTTTTATTTTTATCTGAAGATTAATTTGGTATTTAAGTTGTGACCCCAGAGTTATGGTTCTATATACTTACCATGGCCGAGTAACCATGAATATAGAAAACGTTAGTTGAACAGACAGACTGGTGAACAATTGGCCCATCAGGACATTCTTCATGGAGATAACGCAAGCTGCAACCTATTTCGATAGCAGTATTCCACCTTGTTCTCCAAGGCAGGTTGCTAGCCAATGCATCAACTGCAAAATATTTAAACAGTTTCAGAATGTTTGCTCTATAGCATTAGAATCCAAAAGTGAAAAGGAAAGCCAAGGTATCTTACATTGCAAGTTCATTGCAATATTCTTCAAACATGGATAGTCGAATAAGAGTAATCGGTTCCTCCCAGTGCAGCAATACCCAAGAAAGTTCATGATATTGCGATGGCGTACCCGGAAAAGGATCTTAAGCATTGACCAAAATCGTTCATCATCGTGAAAAGATTTGACTATGACAGGCGTATTCTGCATTACCCCTTCATAAATTTCTACTTTTTCGGATTCAAAAATAATATCAGCAAAACCATTTGTAATCTCTTCAATTTCACTGAGAGAAAAATCTCGAGGAAAACCAGCTTTCCATTGCAATGGATACCAACAAGGACCTTGTGAATGTGGTGTTATTGATGATACCCCTTCCTGAACGATATTCGGATTTCCATTTAGATCATTCAGAGGTTGATTGTCCGGCCAAGTTTCAGCATCAGCTCTTTCACAACTTGCAGAAGAGTAGTCAGGCTTGGGAGCTCTTGATGGCATCAATGTGGCAACATCTTTTCCTTTCATTACTGCTACGTTGCATTCTACATGCCCATATATAAACAATTTGTGCTTCTTTAAGCGGCTGTCAATAATATCACAACACTTATTAAAATGAAAAAACAAAAAGTAATGGGTACTAAACAGGATGACTGTTGATAAATACAAATAATATAAAAGATTTTCCATTTTTAGGCTTTATAGGATCAGCGGGCATGAATACCTGTCTAGAACAATCCATCGTGCGTTAGAGTTTTGTGCTTCATTGACTGTTATTTCTGGAGGACATATTCCAGCTGCTAGTTTGATCTCCAACTTCACCTGATCAGTATAATGTGTTAGGATAGATGCCAGTAAAATCTTGTTGCTACCAATAAAAATGAGATTCACCTACGTCACTACCCAATTTGAGATAGGTCAACTCAATCACGTTGATCCAATTCCAGCTCATAGTCCTAAAAAGCCTTAAAACAAAGGTCTTATAATCTGGTTTGACTGGAGGTAGACCAAGTGAGTCCATCACTCCCAAGGAAGAGGAATGTGTATTAAGTGGATAGTTTTCTACCACTCACCCACTACACGGTACACAGGCAGGAAGTGACACTATTCCTGCTAATAACCACTTGCTTATGCATGTTTTGTGCACAAGCGATATGGATTGCATGCAAAGAGGACCTTTAGTCTTGCAAATTGATCCAAAATGATTTGTTCCACTCGTCACCATTTTGGCATCAACAACCTACCTCATTTCTTTTACATCGTCGACAGAATGGTTGGAGGTTAGCCTGGTATCGTTCCCTTTTTCTCTCAATTTCTTCTCCAAGCTCTCTAGGATTCACTTCTGCATGATGTCCGGATGAAAACTCCAACTTTTCCACTGCAATGTAACACCTTTACGTTATTAGCATACCTAGCTGAATTATTAACCCATAAAATTCTGCAGGTGTGGTGTCTGACGACCAAGTTTCGTACAGTACTTGAGACTCAATTCCGCCTTGTATAATAATATTGAGAATCAAAAGGATTGGAGGAATTAATAATACAGACACTGTTTAGGGGTGTATCGAACCGATTCGATACTAAGTTTGAGTTCGACTTGACTCGAAATTCGGGTCAAGTTTGATCGAACTTAGCTTTTGAAGCTCAAGCTCCATTCATTAGTCTCGATTTGTCAATTTTCAACTATATATTATAATTATAAAATGGTAAATTAATGATAAAATATTAAAAATATATATTAAAAAAATTTGATTAAATTTGTAAGTCGCTAGAATTGGGTATTAAAATACTCGAGTCCGGCTCGACTTGTTACTCGAATAATTCGAGTTTAATTCGAAAATAAACCAATCAAATTCAAGTAATAATTGAGTCAAATTCAGATAACTTACGAATAACTTTACTCATTTACCACTTTAATACTACTTGTGCATAGTATACACAGAGATGTAGTATACTGAGATGCCAACAAGAGAGTCTAGTCAGATACCATTATACCAAGCAGCCTGAACCAGTTTTCAGAAAATCTTTCTCAGCTTGAAGAAGTCTGCAGCTATGAGTCCAGTAATTGAACAACACTAATATACATACATATAATATATATATATATATATATATATATATTTATGCAATTAAACGAACGAGACTACTATAATAACGTTATTAAATTTACTGTCAACTGTCAAAGTTAAGAAGTAACAAAAAATTCTAAAACTAGAATTCATATGTTCATTTTAACAATCAAACAAACAGTAGCAAAAGGTTTGTGGGATATAAAGAAGCTCACGTATTCCAGACATGCTACGTGGGAAGCAGGAAGAATTCTTCTTGCCTATATCACCTAGAATTCCGACGACAATCACGGTGTCTTTGGGACGAACAACGTGTTTGAGAGCCCAGTCAAGCGCATCCACCATTCCTTTGTTTCTATTAGCATCCACCACAACTATCACACTCTCTCTTGCGTCTGAATCCGTTTGAGGCGCCATTTTTTTTTTTTTCTCTTTCCTGGTAGCTTTGTGCTTGTCAATGGAGAATACAAGGTATGAAGGAAATGGCTTTGGTGTTGAGAATGCTGCATTGAGTTTTGGAGAAGAGGATTTCTAAATATCCATTGACGACGGGGACAAGGTTGTAGTTTAGGTAGCATCGCTGCTCACTATGCTGTAGCTCATTGGCGTATTCTTTATGTTTGTATTTAATGTTTTATTTTCCTTATTTTATATTAATTCTAATTAACTTGGAGAATGTCATGAAAAAAAAAAAAAATTGATGTGTCTAAGATGGTGTTCTGAGGACACGTTCATACCGAGAAGACAACATATAAAAACAGATTCATATCGAAGATTAGAAAATAAAAATATCCAGATCATAATTATCTTTAAAATAAAAAATAAAAATTTGAAAGGAAAGAAATCAAATAAAATAAAAAATAAAAAATGGTAAAAATTTCGGTTTTTGGTATAGTTAGAATCAAAGCCAATCATAAACCAGAGGAATAAATTATATTAAAAAAATTATAAAATTAATAAAAACAAGAAAGTTCTAAGTGTATTTCAAACAAAAATTAAAAAAAAAAAAAATTGATCTAACTCTTGATAACATAAAAATCATATAAAAACACATATAGAGAATGGTAGGAAATTGGGTTTTTGACGTCTTGCAAATCCAAGTTAAAATTGATAATTTAAAATATCAAAATTTTAATCTAATTATATTTTATAATATTTGAATATTTTGATCTTTACTGTTTGAACTTAACTCATATAATATAAAAATAACTTTTAATTATTTAAATTCATTAAATATATTTATTTATTAAATCAATATTTAAATTTCAAATTTAAATTTAAAATCAATTTTAATATATATTATTAAAATATTAAATTAATAAATTAAATAAGTCATAAAAATAAATTATAATTAAAAATTATAATTAAAATACTTAATGAATTAATATAATTAAATATTATATTAATTATAAATAATTTATAAATAAAAAAATATATAATAATATTTAAAAATTATTATTTATAATCAAATTCAAATAGTAAAATATCTTAAAATTATTACTCAAACCCTATGATAAAATTATTATTTAAACCTTGTTCAAATCTAATTATTAGGTATCTTAATCTTCTTTAATCTTTAGTCGAATGGGATAAAATGAAAACCGTTTAAGCTCCAAGACCATCTAGTAGATGGTACTATTACCCGCACCAAACCATAGTTTTCTTTGCCGCATGACATATAAGCAGCTCCAAATGGTGAGGTTGTAAACGAATCGAATACGAATAAACGATTAATGTTTATGTTCGTTCATTTATTATTTAGTGTTGTTCGTATTCGTTTGTATTTGTTAAGGTGTTCGTTCGTGTTCGTTCATATATTTTTTAATATTGTTCATTTTCATTCGCGAATATATTCGTTTACATGTTTACGAATAAGTACTGTTTGCAAACTTATTTGTTTATGTGTTCGCGAACAAGTGTTCAGGAACCGTTCGCGAACACGTTAAATATTAATATAAATTGAAAATTAAATATTAAAAATTCTACATAAAGACTAAATCCTACATAAACAATAATACAATTTGAAATCATCCAACTAAAATTCTTAAATATAATATAACGAAGTTTAAGAATTAATACATTAAAAGTTCAAAAATTTATACTAAAAATTGGTGCTACCGGCAATCCTCCGAATCATCTGACAAAATAAGTAAATAAATTAAATAAGTATAAAAATTTTAAGTATAAAATAAATAAAATATGAATATTTATTTCTAATCTCATTAGAAATAATCTTTACTTTTTAGAGAGGATTGGATCATCCTATACTAAGAGGATTACTAAACGTCTTTGCAATCCAATCCTCCCCTTAATGTGTGCATCAAACATAAGATAAGGTGATTATCATCCTATCATATCCATCATCCTATGCACCAAACACGACTTTAGTATTTTAATATATATTATAATTATATAACATATAACTTATATAATAATATAATATAAGTAATTTTAATATTTTAATAAAAAAACAAACGAATATAACCGAACGAACAACAAATGACACTTTAAACGAACAAACAATAAATGAATATAAACGAATTTGTTCGCAAACATAAACGAATGAACAACAAATGACACTTTAAACGAACGAATAATAAACGAACATGAACGAGTTTATTCGCAAACATAAACGAACGAACCACACCTCTGTTCATGTTCGTTCGTTTAATAAACAAAAACAAAAAATGTTGTTCGTGTTCATTTGTTAAGCTTAACAAACGAACATAAACGAACAGTAACCGAACGATTTACGAACGGTTCACTGAACGTTCTGTTCGTTTATACCCTTACCAAATGGCAGTCAATTATACCTTAGATAAAAAATAAAATAAAATCTCCTTCGGTTTGTCATGGGAAATACAATTTTTTTATTTTTACAAATATAAATCAGTAAATTTTTTGCATTAAATAAAATTTAAAAATAATTATTCTGCATTAATTTTTCTTTTATAGGTTTTTTTTCATTCATCGAAAAATGCAAAAACTTTCACTTCATAATAGATATATAATATGATATAATCTTATATATATAAAAGTTAAAGCTTATGAATATAAATAGAATATCTTATGTGGATAACTTAAATATTTGAGATGTGAAATATATTAAATTAAAATAATAATTAGTTTCAAAATATAAGTATATATATATTAAAAATATAAGATAAATCAATTATCTCTTTAAAAAAATTATTATATTTCAAATTTTTTGTTAATTTATAAACTGTCTGATTATTTCGATTACTAATACTATCTAATTCATTTTTTAAATAATTTCAGTCAAATATCAATACTGTTGGCTCTACCGAGAGGGGGGTGAATCGGTTTTCTAACAATTATGGCAGATTTTAAATTAATCACAATTTAAACACAAATGATAATGAATAAAACAGTGCAATATAACAATTTAATGCAAAGAGAAGGAAAGAGAAACAAAAACAGTCACTTATAGAGGTTCGGCCAAACTCTTGCCTACGTCCTCTCTCCTTGACCTTCTTGTCAAGTGCTTTCTTTCTCTCTTTCAATAGAGCTTACAAATTTCCTTTTACAGGTTAAGGAATAACCTCACTACCTTTGGCAATACAGAAAAAGTATTCAGCCTCTTACAATATACACTCACTGAGGAACAATCCTCTTCTCTTTTAAGATAAGACTGAATACAATTTAATGCTTTAAAGTGGTAGGACAAGTGTAGCTATTTTGCACTTAAGCTTTTACAATGATTCTCAATGAATGAGCAAAAGGGACACAAAGAATGAAAGAATTAAAGCTTGAGAATGTTTGGAATATACAGCAATAGTGTCTCTGTTCTCTTTGTCTTCAATGCTTGGTTAAATACTGAAGGATGGGTAGTTGGAGCATTAAATGCTATTCTTCCCGTTGTGTTTTTGCAGAAACTAGCCGTTGGGTGCCTCCAGTAGAGTGCCAGATCGATCTGCCTTCTTGGCCAGATCGATCTCTTAGTTATAAATCCTGCAAGATTGAAGCACAAATACACAAGGAGATCGATCTCATAGGTTAGCAGATCGATCTGTTAGTTTAAATGTAATGAGGCAGATCGATCTGTCGAATAGGCAGATCGATCTCCTTAACTCTCTGTTTGAAGCAAGATCGATCTTCAGATCGATCTATCATGCACTCATGTAGAGAGGAGATCGATCTCTCAACACTACAGATCGATCTTTTTAGCTCTCTGACTTTGAGGAGATCGATCTCTTCCTTGCCAGATCGATCTCACAACTCTAGCATTAGCCAGATCGATCTCTTAACCCTTGAAGATCGATCTCATTCTTCCTAAGTGCCTTTGTACCGATTTAAGGCTTGCCAGATCGATCTCTTCCATCATAAGATCGATCTCTCATCAAGTAAAACCCAGGAGATCGATCTCTCATACCCCAGATCGATCTCTCATCAGCAGAACTCTAAGTTCTGGTACTAATAACATCTAAACATGTTTGTATATCATCTTAACATTATTGAATTAACTTGTTTTGTCATTTCAAAATACATTAACTCAACAATCTCCCCCTTTTTGATATGACAAAACTCATCAATTTAAACATGTTTAGTGATTTTGCAAAACTCCCCTTTTTGTGAGCGTTTGATTTTGTTAATGACTTAACTCCCCCTCAGTTAAATCTTAACTCCCCCTCAGTTAAATCTTAACTCCCCCTCAATTAAATCATTCTTTAACACAAACAGCTCATGTTTCTTCTCCCCCTTTTTGTCATATCAATAAGACAAGAATGGAATACTCATCATTTCAAAATAATATCTTGCATTAACACAAGAATGACATTTCATTAACACAAGTCAATCAACATTTCATTCAAGCAAATTTTTCACAGAGAACATCAAGTAGCTTAATAATGTTGTAACTACACTAAATCAAAGCACCTAATGCCTATTGTGAGGGAGGATCACGATCCAAAAGATTCTCAACATGCGTGCGTGTTACTTGGAGCTCATCGAACATCGCCTCTTGAGTCTCTTGAATCTTATCCACTCGTTGGGTTAAGTCCTCGATCATACGTCGCTGAGTGGCAAAGCCGTCATTAATCTGCTGACTGAGGTCCGTCACCATCGTTATGAGCATCTCCAATTCAGCAGGAGACGATGTTGGTGCAGTGGGCGGAGCCGATGGTTCCGCAGTTGGTGCAGCAGGTTGGTGTGCTGGTTCATCAGTGGGGTCCTCCTCAGCCTCAGCAGGTTGTTGTTCTTGCTTTTTCGTCCACTCTCCTCGAAAATTTTTGTAGTACCCCATATGATGTAGGGTCCCAATGTTAAGCACGCTTTTGGGAGATGGGAGTTCGCCAGTTTCGCCGCTGCAGTTGATACCAACGCGGTGGAGAAGGTAAGCCAATGGTTGTGGAAAAACTATTGTGGTAGCTTGGCCACGCACAATCTTCAGCCAATCTTCGTAAATAAAGTGAGGGAGGTTAGGTTTTTGGCTTGTGGTGTGAATGTGATGGAGCCAAAAACGATCTAGACGCCTAACGGTAGAATGACGAGTACCGAAAGGGCGGAGGTTCCAAGAGATTATGAGGTGGAGTAACCGAAGGTGCATTGGAAGGTTACTCGCCTTGTCCCCGGGGAGTTCAAACGCAAAGGGGACTTCCTCATCCTCATTTGTTAAGCCTTCATCGCGTATATCAAATACTTTGGCTAGAACTTCAGAGTCAATTATAATGGATTGACCCATGACGAAGGTTTTGAAGGCAAGGATTTTGCAGGTGTCATCGGGGTCATAAACGAGTTCGGCATTGGAAAAGAATGCGCGAACGAGATTTGGAGGGACAGGAGTGTTGATTTTCAAGAAGTTTGTCCAACCAAACTCCTCAAATTTTGACAAATAGGGAAACTCTATGCGATTGAGGAACGAAAAATCGATAGTGCGCCAATGCTTGATTGGCATGGTTGAAAAATATTCCTCATACCGCTTTCTTTTTGCTGGTGTTTTAAAACACCGATTGAAGGAAGCGATAGGAGGTGGAGGAATGGGTTGTGATGAGGAACCTGCCTCTCCTGTGGTTCTAGGGGGTTTGTTTGCTACTGACTTCCTAGGCATGATTCTAGATTCTAAATTCGCCTAAACAAATTCAACAGAGAGAAAAGCAATGAAACAGTACCTCGGTTTGACCTAGAATCAAAATGAACACAAATTGAAGACAGATTTTGAGAAAATCAGTAAGGAATGTTGGTTACAATACCGGATTTTGACACCGAGACGCAAGGAGGACCGTACAGAGATCGATCTGAGAAGGAATCGGAGGAAAAGATGCGAGGGAGATTTGGGAATTTGAAAATTGAGTTTCTGAAATTTGGAAATTTTACGCGGGTATTTATAGTCCAGGGCACAGGAGATCGATCTGTCGAGGCGACAGATCGATCTGTCATTTCCAGAAAGCCAAGAAAGATCGATCTGTCGTAAGGCCAGATCGATCTAGTCCCAAACAGAGGCTTAAGGAGATCGATCTGTTACACACAGATCAATCTGTCGTTTAACAGAGGCTGAGGCAGATCGATCTGCCAAATGCTAAGATCGATCTGTAGAATGCGGAAGCTTGAAGAGATCGATCTGTCGTGTGGACAGATCGATCTGCCTTTAAACAGAGACGTAAGGAGATCGATCTTATGGTTAGAAGATCGATCTGCTTAGCTTAACCTTGATGATTTAGGCTTGTTGGAGGTATGGAGATCGATCTAAATTGCAAGGAGATCGATCTCTCATCCTCATTGCCAGAAAATCTTTGCAAAAACTCATTTAAAATCAATTTGAAACCAAGATTTTTGAAACACAAAAAATCCTAAGGCTTATCCATGAGTCCTAATTCACCTCTAAGGATACAAAACCTATCTCTATCAAGGGGTTTGGTGAATATATCAGCTATTTGATGTAGAGTGTCAATGTACTCTAAAATTATATCCCCTTTTTGTACATGGTCTCTAAGAAAGTGATGTCTAATTTCTATGTGCTTGGTTCTGGAGTGTTGTATGGGATTATTAGACAGATTAATGGCACTGGTATTATCACATTTAATAGACACTTATTTCATGTCAATACCATAATCTCTCATTTGTTGTTTAATCCACAACACTTGAGCACTACAACTACCAGCTGCTATATACTCAGCTTCAGTTGTGGACTGAGCTACACTGTTTTGCTTCTTGGAGAACCAAGAAATTAACCTATTTCCTAAGAATTGGCAAGTACCTGAAGTACTTTTCCTATCTATTTTGCAGCCTCCAAAATCAGCATCTGAAAATGCATGAAGGGCAAAAGTAGAGTCCTTGGGGTACCAAAGTCCTAGTGAGGGAGTGTCTTTGAGGTATCTAAAGATTCTCTTAGTTGCCAATAGATGTGATTCCCTAGGAGATGATTGAAATCTAGCACAAAGGCACACACTAAACAATATATCTGGTCTACTAGCAGTTAAATAAAGCAAAGAACCAATCATAGACCTATAGAGTTTAGTGTCTACACACTTACCACTTTCATCTTTGTCAAGCTTGATGTTGGTGCCCATTGGAGTGGCTTGAGATTTGCAATTGTCCATCCCAAATCTCTTGAGCAAGTCCTTGGTGTACTTTGCTTGATTGATGAATGTTCCATCCTTTGTTTGCTTCACTTGAAGTCCCAAGAAGAATGTGAGTTCTCCCATCATGCTCATCTCAAATTCTCCTTGCATGATCTTAGCAAATTCTTGGCATAAAGACTCATTAGTTGAACCAAAAATAATATCATCTACATATACTTGTACAACTAGTAAGTCCTTATTTTTATTTTTTATGAATAATGTGGTGTCTACCTTTCCTCTTGAGAACCCTTTTTCTATTAAGAACTTTGACAACCTTTCATACCAAGCTCTAGGAGCTTGTTTTAACCCATAAAGTGCCTTAGATAATTTGAAAACATGTTCAGGAAATTCATGATTTTCAAATCCGGGAGGTTGCTCTACATAGACTTCTTCATTAATGAAACCATTCAAGAATGCACTCTTTACATCCATTTGATATAACTTGAAATCTTTATAACATGCAAAGGCAAGTAACATTCTTATTGCCTCTAATCTAGCTACCGGTGCATATGTTTCATCATAGTCTATGCCTTCCTCTTGTCTATAGCTTTGAGCAACTAGCCTAGCCTTATTCCTTACGATCACACTATTTTCATCCATCTTGTTCTTGAATATCCATTTAGTTCCAATTATTGAGTGATCACTAGGCCTAGGAACTAGTTTCCATACTTTGCTTCTCTCAAATTGATTTAATTCTTCTTGTATTGCTAAGAACCAATTATTGTCTTCTAAGGCTTCATTGACATTCCTAGGTTCAATTTGAGATACAAAGGCTATATATTGGCACATATTCCTTAGGGATGATCTAGTTCTAACTCCAAGAGTTGGATTTCCTACTATTTCACAATCTTTTACATATCCTAACTCTCTTGGTGCTCTAGGCTCTCTTTCTAAAACCTCTATTTCTTCTTCATCTTCTTTATTCAAGTCAAGTTTTTCTAGAAAGTCATCTTCTAAGCCTTCATCAAATATTCCAACATTTTCATCATTGGTTGAATCTTTAGATATATTATTTGATTCATCAAATATAACATGAATAGACTCTTCAACCACTAATGTTCTTTTGTTATATATTCTAAAGGCCTTTGAATTCAATGAATATCCTAGAAATATTCCCTCATCACTCTTGGCATCAAATTTTCCTAAGTTATCTTTTCCATTATTTAGAACAAAGCATTTGCAGCCAAAAGGATGGAAGTAACTAATGTTAGGCTTCTTGCCTTTGTAGAGCTCATAAGGAGTTTTCTTTAGCATGGATCTTATCATAGCTCTATTAATTATATAACATGATGTGTTTATAGCTTCAGCCCAAAAGTACTTTGGCAAGTTATTTTCACATAACATGGTCCTAGCCATCTCTTCCAAAGTTCTATTTCTTCTCTCAACTACACCATTTTGTTGTGGTGTCCTAGGGGCTGAAAAATTATGGCTAATTCCTTGATCATTGCAATACTCATCAAATCCTATATTTTCAAATTCTTTGCTATGATCACTTCTAATGCTTGTTATTGTATATCCTTTTTCATTTTGAGTCACCTTTGAGTAAGCCATGAATTTCTCTAAGGCTTCATTTTTTACTCTCAAAAAGAACACCCAAGTGTATCTAGTGTAATCATCAACTATTACAAAACCATAGTGTTTCCCACCTAGGCTAGTGGTTCTAGTTGGTCCAAACAAGTCTAAATGCAGTAATTGAAGAGGCCTAGTGGTGGATACACTATTCTTAGGCTTAAAAGTTGTTCTCTTGTGTTTTCCTTTAACACAAGCTTCACATATTTCTTCATGATCAAAGGATATTTTGGGTAAGCCTATAACTAGATCCTTTCTAGTTAATTTGGATAGCACATGCATGCTAGCATGACCTAGTCTTCTATGCCATAACCAAGATTCCTTTTTGTTGTCTACCATTAAGCATATGTTTTCATTTTTGAGTTCATTAAGGTAGACTATATATATGTTACCTTGCCTATGACCTAGAAGGAGAATTTTATTTGACTTAGGATCTATAACATTACATTTCATGCAATCAAAAATTACTTTGTAACCTTTGTCACAAAGTTGACTAATGCTTAGTAAGTTATGCTTTAGACCCCTAACAAGTAATACTTTTTCTAAAGAGAAATGATCATTACCTATTGATCCACTTCCTTCCACTTGGCCTTTGGAGTTGTCCCCAAAAGTGACTTCTCCACCAATTTTCGATTTGAAGGAATTGAAATGGCTTTTATCACCCGTCATGTGCCTTGAGCATCCACTATCTAAGTACCAAGCTTCTTTTGTTTTAGCTTTGTGGCTATACTCAATCACCTACAACAACAAAAAATAAACACACTCAAGTCTTAGGTACCCAACTTCTCTTGGGTCCTTGGAGGTTAGTAAATGAAATTCTTGATCCCATTGGGATCCATTTTGCTAATGCATTGCAGTCCTTGGAATGAATTACCTCTTTTGGAATCCATATCCTTTTTACAATTTTTCCTTTAAGATTCCTCATCTTTATATTGCAATAATGTGACTTATGTCCCTTCTTATTACAATATGAACAAGTAATTGCAGGTTTATTCATGCTCTTCCTAGCAATAAAACTCTTGAGATGGGTCTCCCTACTTTGTGCATTATACCCTAAGCCATTTTTGTCAAAAAATGCCCTTTGGGTTTCTAACATGCTATCTAGCTTTTGTTGCCCCATGTGAAATCTATTAAAGGAGTTATGTAAATTGCTATTTTTCTCCTTAAGGTTACAAATTTCTAAATTTGCAATTTCTAGTTTCTTCTCACATTCCAATTTATCTTTTAACATTATCTCATTTTCCCTTTTTAATTTAGATGTTAACTTTTTATACTTCATGCTCATAGATTCATACTCTAATGCTAAATCATCAAATGCATCTTGCAGTTCATCAAAAGAGTATTCATTGATATTAGAAGTTACCTTTTCATCATCATCAATTGCCATGAAGCATAGGTTGGCAATGTCCTCATTTGATTCATCATCGGAGCAGTCACTGTCACTCCATGTTGCTACCATTGCCTTCTTTTTATGAAACCTATCATTAGATCTTTTGAGAAGAGGGCAGTTAAACTTTATGTGTCCAGGTTTTTTACATTCATAACACACAATAGAGTCTTTTCTACCTACTTCCTCTTGTTCTCTCCTATTGTTTCTCCTATTGCTATTACCAGCTCTCATCCTCATGAATTTATTAAATCTTTTGGCAAACATTGCCATCTCAATATCCTCCTCACTGCCACTCTCATTTTTAATCTCCTTTTCAGCAGTGGATTTTAGAGCAACTCCCACTTTCTTGGGTGGCTCTTCATTTCTTTTAAGCTTCATCTCATAAGTTAGCAAGGAACCTATTAATTCATCTAAGGACAATGTGTGTGGATCCTTAGATTCCTCTATTGCTGTCACTTTAGCTTCCCATGCTTTAGGTAAGTTATTTAAAATTTTCTTTACCATTTCAATGTTAGAATATATTTTTCCTAAGGACTTTAGTCCATTAATTACATCTGTAAATCTAGTGAACATATCACTAATCGATTCTCCTTCCTTCATCCTAAAAAGCTCATAATCATGTGTGAGCATACCTACTTTTGTCTCCTTCACTTGGGTTGTACCCTCATGAGTTATTGTCAATTTATCCCATATTTGCTTGGCATTATCACACCCGGAGACTCTATTATATTCATTAGGACCTAAAGCACAAAATAATGTGTGCATAGCTTTAGCATTTAGTTGTGCACATTTAATGTCATTAGAATCCCATTCATCTTCTTCTTTGGGGATATCTCTTCCCTCTATTTTCTTTGTAGGGATTTGAGGTCCCTTAACTATAATTCTCCATACTTCATAGTCATTTGCTTGAATGAATAGCATCATCCTAGTCCTCCAATATGAATAATGTTCACCATTGAACATGGGAGGTCTAACCGTGGAGTGCCCCTCTCCTATCAAACTAGTTGCTACATTGTTAAGAGCCATTTGATCGTTTTCTAACTCTTAGGAAGTTGTTCCTACGTGATTAAAGAGTCCTAGCTCTGATACCAATTGTTGGCTCTACCGAGAGGGGGGGTGAATCGGTTTTCTAACAATTATGGCAGATTTTAAATTAATCACAATTTAAACACAAATGATAATGAATAAAACAGTGCAATATAACAATTTAATGCAAAGAGAAGGAAAGAGAAACAAACACAGTCACTTATAGAGGTTCGGCCAAACTCTTGCCTACGTCCTCTCTCCTTGACCTTCTTGTCAAGTGCTTTCTTTCTCTCTTTCAATAGAGCTTACAAATTTCCTTTTACAGGTTAAGGAATAACCTCACTACCTTTGGCAATACAGAAAAAGTATTCAGCCTCTTACAATATACACTCACTGAGGAACAATCCTCTTCTCTTTTAAGATAAGACTGAATACAATTTAATGCTTTAAAGTGGTAGGACAAGTGTAGCTATTTTGCACTTAAGCTTTTACAATGATTCTCAATGAATGAGCAAAAGGGACACAAAGAATGAAAGAATTAAAGCTTGAGAATGTTTGGAATATACAGCAATAGTGTCTCTGTTCTCTTTGTCTTCAATGCTTGGTTAAATACTGAAGGATGGGTAGTTGGAGCATTAAATGCTATTCTTCCCGTTGTGTTTTTGCAGAAACTAGCCGTTGGGTGCCTCCAGTAGAGTGCCAGATCGATCTGCCTTCTTGGCCAGATCGATCTCTTAGTTATAAATCCTGCAAGATTGAAGCACAAATACACAAGGAGATCGATCTCATAGGTTAGCAGATCGATCTGTTAGTTTAAATGTAATGAGGCAGATCGATCTGTCGAATAGGCAGATCGATCTCCTTAACTCTCTGTTTGAAGCAAGATCGATCTTCAGATCGATCTATCATGCACTCATGTAGAGAGGAGATCGATCTCTCAACACTACAGATCGATCTCTTTAGCTCTCTGACTTTGAGGAGATCGATCTCTTCCTTGCCAGATCGATCTCACAACTCTAGCATTAGCCAGATCGATCTCTTAACCCTTGAAGATCGATCTCATTCTTCCTAAGTGCCTTTGTACCGATTTAAGGCTTGCCAGATCGATCTCTTCCATCATAAGATCGATCTCTCATCAAGTAAAACCCAGGAGATCGATCTCTCATACCCCAGATCGATCTCTCATCAGCAGAACTCTAAGTTCTGGTACTAATAACATCTAAACATGTTTGTATATCATCTTAACATTATTGAATTAACTTGTTTTGTCATTTCAAAATACATTAACTCAACAAATACTATCTACTCAAATTTCATTCAAATATTATTTAAACAACAGATTCATTTCTTGAAACGAATGCTTTTGCCCGTTGTTTTCTGTGAACTTTTTTTCCGTCTTGAATCAATTTCCATTCACACTCTAAAGGTCTAGAGAATTGATTTCATCATCTATCATCATAAAATCTTTTTCTTTTAGTTCTCAATATATTTTTTCAATGGTAAAAAAATCATTAGTTATTTAAATTTTATATTTAATAGGGGCTTTTCCTTTTTATGTTTTCTCTCTTTCATTGAAAGGAGTCATGAAGGCAATAAACAACAAATTTCAACTATATTTTTAATTTTACATTTGAATGACAAAAGTTTATATATGTTTTCAAATTAATTATAAAAAAAATTAAGATTATTAGAAATGTTGTAAAAGAATGCATTTGAAGTCATGAAAGTGATAAAAGAAATAATATCAAATTTCAGTACAAAGTTTACAGATCACTCCTCACCATCTATCATCAAAGAATCTCTTTGTATTAGTTCAATCTTCTTCTTCACTTGCGTATTAAGCTTTTCTTTTTTCTTTTTTTAATTTTACGTGGATGTGGCATTTCTTTTTTAATACACAATAAGTAATTTTTTTACTTTTTAGTTTGATATATTTTTTCATTTTATATGTGTTTAGGATTTATTTATTTATGCTTTCAAATAAACTATGGAAGAAATGTTTAAAATTATAGAAGTGTTAGGAAAGAATGTAGTTAAGAGGATAAGCTATAAAACCTTCTTCTAAACCCATTTGTTTTGATAGTTTGACAGATTTGATCCTTTGCAGAATTTTTCTTTTTTTTTTTTTTTTGCTTTTTTAATTTATTAAATTCTTTTTAAATGCAAAAAATTAATCTTTGAATTGAAAAAATTTAAGTAATATATTTAAGTTAATTATGGATTAAATTTTTTCTATTATGATATATTACTCTGGAATACAATTTAATTTTTAACTTTCTTTCTTATATTTTCTTTCTCCTATTAGAATTTTTTTTTATTTATATTATATGTAAACAAGAAGTCATAAAGGCAATAAATCACACTTTGAATGTAGTGTAAAGAAAAATCCAAACACATTAATATCTTGAAGGTTAAGATAAAACTTTATCCCTTTTCTATTAAAATTTTTAATAAATTATCTAAAATCTAATCACTTAAAAATTATATATTTTAATAATCTTATATAAATATATAAATACCAAATCTTTTGGCTGCAAGAAAAATATCCCATGTAGATAGTCCAAAATTTTGACATGTTTAACATTAAAATAAAAAAAAATAATTATCTTCTTTTTGTCATGTTTCAAATATATATTATAATCACAAAATAAATCAATTATCTTTTAACATCAATTATCTATTTCAATTCAAAATTTCCTATATGTCATCCTTGAACAAAAAGGTGGAGGATAGGTTAGAGTATTGAGGTTATTTTTAAAAATATAAATCAATATATTCTATATTTTGAATTTAAGAAATTTTTTTTAAAAGATAAATCACTAGAACATAAACATAAAATATATATTGATTTATCTTTTTAAAAATTGTTTTAAATTCAAAATATTTTGATGCTAAGTTTTAGAGCAAAAATAATTAGTTATGATTAATTATGAATTAATGTATTATACATCAATATTGAACAAAAAATAGTTTATAAATTGAAAATGTTAATTCAAACCTAAATAATATTTAGATTTTGGGGATATAAAGTTTTACAGTATGACTATCTTTATAATATATTCATCTAATTTGTGAAATCTAATAGATAAGTAAAGTGACACATCATTCAAGAACTCCTCAAAAATTATTTATTACATTTTCAGTTCAACAAGAATTCATTGAAAAATCTCTATTTAAAGAAATTATATATGAGGAAAGTTTTAATTTCTTCAAATTCTAAAAATTTTCTATATATACTACTTTGATTAAATAAATTATAATATTAGTTTTATTTAACTTTTTCAAAGTTTGCATAATTATATCCAATATATAATTTTTTATATTACTATATTATAATATACAAATCAAAAGTGAAAAATATTAAATTTTATAAATTTTATCTTTTTCATAAATTCAATATTTTATTATAATATTTCAAAAATATATTATCAATAAATTTATTGATTGATAAATATATTTCTGTACGGGTTTAAAACTAATTAATATGAATGCCCAATAATTTTTTTTTTCAAAACCTATAAACTTAAAACCTCATTTTAATTACTAGCAAAGAAAAACTAGTGGTTGGTGGCCTTTCATGATTCTTCTTCGGCTTCAGCCCTTCGTATAAATGAAAATTATTTTATACTCTATCAATAAAATTTTTAAAACAAAAAAAATTATAGGTGATACATATATGCCTCTAAAAATATATTAAAAATAAAAAACTACATAAAAATGTAAAACAAATGAAAATCTTTTAATTGCACTTGTAAAATTAAATTTTTCGAATTCGGTGGATCTAAAACAAATTCTTCATAAATTTAATTTTAATAAATATTTTTAAAAAATATAATAATAATCAAGCATTATATTTTTAAAACTTGTAACCAATAAATCATTTAATTTAACTATTCAATTAATTGAATTAGTATATAAATATGACAATTTCTACAATAAAGTAATAATTTTTAATCTTTTTGTAAAATCAACCTAAAGGCATAATAATAAACATAAAATTAGTGTCTTTTATCGTAAAATATATTAAAAATATCATAAATATATGATAATAAACATAAATAAATTTTGTAGTAAAATCATTATATGTTTTCATTTATTAATATTAATTTTATATTTATTTTCATATATTTACAAAATTTTTTACATATTTTACGTACAATAAAGTTAACTTTAAATTTATTATCATGTATATTTATATTAATCGTACATTAAAATCAAAACTTTTAACCTTTTATATATATATATATATATACACTAAATGATTAAAATTCAAATTCAGAGACAATAAAACCAGAATCAGAATACGAGAGATGTGGAAAGCTGAATAACCTTTTTGTCTAAACAATTTTTTAGGTAGTTATAAATATATTAGGCGCAGTACCCATATGTCAAACCGGAAGTTAGCCTCATAATTGGCAGCCGATAAAGAGATCATTAGGGGTCAAAAGGGTCAAAAGTCAAAGCCTTGCCGCACTAAACAAAAGATTTATTGTGACATGGCATACAACCAAAACCAAAACCAAAAGGCAATCAATTATAATTAAGGTTGTGTGTGGAATCAATTATAATCACATGGCAATCAATTACATGTAGCTAATTTTGCAGCTACATGTAACCTTGTTTATATAAGACTAGTAGCAAAATCCAAGTAAGTATTTTTTATAAATTAAATTATTCAATTAAAATAATGAAATATTATATTTAAGATTTACTTAAAATTTAATATTTGTATTTGTAAATATAAAATAATAATTTATTTATGAATTTACATATAAATTAAAAGTCCTAAAATAAAAACTGAAACATTAAAAATAAAAATATATATGAATTTAAAATATTATACTATAAAATTTCAAATAAAAAATATATTATATATAAATTTATTAATTTATAAATGTGTGTTCACACTTCGCACGAGTTTAAACTACTCGAAAATTCAACGGGACACTGCAACGTCGCCGTCGGTAATAATCACAGCGCAATAATTTTTCACACGTAGAAAACAGCTGCCGACAGTGCAGCTAATTTCTCTATACATAAAATGTAAATATGGGTCAACGTAAAATTTCAAATGAAAAGTATATTATATATATATTTATTAATTTATAAATGTATATTCACATTTCGCACGAATTTAAATTAGGAGTGTAAGTAATATAATAGTGCTCGTAAATTATTCGGACTCGATTCGAGTAAAACTCGAACGAATCAAATTCGAGCATTTAAATAGTCGGTTCGAATAGCTCGTAAATTTAATCGAGTCTCAAATTTTTTATTTATTTTAATAATATATATTATTATATAATAATATTTATATAATAAATGTAAGAGCGAGATCGAGGTCGAGTTCGAGTCGAACTTATATAATCAAGTTTAATCAAGCGAGTTCGAGTAGTTCGAATTCGATCTCGATCTCGAGTTTAAAAAATAAAATTCTATCGAATTAGAATCGAATATCGAACACTAAATTTTTGAGTCGAGTTTAAATTTAAATATCTCATCATATCAACTCGATTTGATTCGATAACAACTCTAATTTAAACTATTCAAAAATTCATCGTCACACTGCAACGTCGGTAATAATCACAGCGCAAAGTTTTTTCACACGTAGAAAACAGCTGCCGACATTGTGCAGCTAATTTCTCTATATATAAAATGTAAATATGGGTCAATGTAGCTGTTACATGTTCAATATTCGAGTAAAAAATAAAGAAATTATATCAATTTAATAAGTAATGTAACTTTAATTTATTTTTTTTCCTTTTGATAATGGAAAGTGGTGGTTGAAATTAATCGTACTGTGCCACAATCTTTTTAACATTCAATAAAAAGTTACCGGAAAATTAACGCAGCTAATTTATAATATTATAAGTAATGTTATAATCACAAAAACTCTTTTCCCCTTTATATTAAGATAAATCAAGTGTAGATATAATTTTTTTTAATTTTCATTTATAAATGGCTCAAAAATAATTTTTTTCTCATTTTTCGAAAATCTAATTTTTTTACAGGTAAAATATACTCTTAATTTTCTATATAGAATGAATATAAACTTGTAAATTTTAATTTTATTATAAAAATTCATACACATTTATTTTACTATGAATAAAGTTTCAATTTTTTAAAATAATGTAATTAAATAAAATAAATAAAATATTTTGATTTTATAAATTATTAATTTTATATATTATTATAAAAATTTATAATTGATTTGAATTTAATTATATTATTTTAAAATATTAAAGATTATTTAATAAAATTAAAAATTAAAAGTTTATTTTTAGATTTTATTTCTACCTCCGTGGTCCACGCTACTTAGAGAATAAAGCAGCCTAAAACCATCCACATGTTTCCTGTTTTATTCTAAATTTGTTTTGTTATAAATGCATAGGTAGCTTTTTTACGCAATTTTAAAAGATTTGATAGGTAAGTATATTATTAATATATTGTACAAAATAGATACAAAGTTTTTAGCATTTTAATTTATTATAAAAGTTTATAAAATTTTATTTTATTATAAATTAATTTTTAATTTTTTTAATTAATATAATTAAATTTAAATTTATTTACAATAAAATAAAAATTTATAAATTTATACTACAAAATAAAAATTAAGAATTTATATTTATTTCACTAAGGAAATTGAAAAATGCATTTATCTATTAACCCACGTATGAAACCAGTGTATCCGTCAAATCAAAACAACACATTGTTGTCAAATTGTTAACAACCACTGCATTGGATAAGGATAGCGAAACTCTGCCACTACATTTTCTATATATAGAGTTGAGTTGGATTCCTCTGGAGACAGTTTCCATTTCCACAACCAGATAAATAGCAAAAACACATTGTTTTAATTACAGGTGCATTCATCTAAGTATTTGCTTCCGATCTAAGGAAGTACAAGCTAAGCAATGAATATGGACTTATCTCCTAAGTTTCCCCGAACGTTCGCTGAGACAGAAGGCGGAGGATACTACAATTGGGCAGCTGCTGACTCTCCAGTGCTCGTTGAGGCCAAAGTTGTAGCTGGTAAGCTTGTATTGAAGCCTGGGGCCTTGGCTCTTCCCCATTATGCGGACTGCTCCAAAGTCGGTTATGTTCTTGAGGGTGAGTCTTGAGTTTTTGTTTTGGCCAAACTCTGCGTCTGTGATTATAATAATTCAACAGGAGGTCTCACAGAAACTTTGATGATTTTAATGTTAATTTCTTAGGTAATTGTGGAGTTGGATTGACAAAAGACAAGGCAGCTTTCATAGGTCTTAAGAAAGGAGACATTTTACCAGTTCCCTTTGCATCAGTCTCCTGGTGGTACAACTATGGAAGTTCTGATGTGGTTGTAGTATTCTTGGGTGATGCTACTGAGGCCTACGTTCCTGGAGAAATTACTTATTTCTTGTTAACAGGAGCTCAGGGTCATTTGGCAGCTTTCTCTCCTGAATTTATTGCTAGAACTTACCATGTCAATGTAGAAGAAGCAAAAAAGCTTGCCAATAGCCAGAAGGGCGTTTTGATCATCAAGCTTGGCGAAGAAGAAGCAGAGGGCATCCCGAAGCCTTACGAGCTACCAAACTTTTGGACCCAAAACATCGATGGTGAATCTCCTGATGTTCAAGTCAAGAATGGTGGCAAATCTACTAGCCTGACAGGAGCTAAATTCCCTTTCCTTGTAGAAGTCGGGCTTAATGTCACTCGGTTAGTTCTTGAAAGCGGTGCCACTCGGGCACCAGCTTATGCATCTGATTCACAAGTGTTCTACGTTGCAAAAGGAAGTGGTAAAGTAGAGATTGTAGGCCTTGGAGGCAAGCTTGTCTTGAGCAGCAGAGTTGAGACCGACCAAATCTTTGTCGTGCCAAAACTTTTCATGGTTGCCATATCAGCCGATGGAGAAGGAATGGAATTGGTCTCAATTGTAAAATCCACAAGGTGAACAATTATTTTCTTCCTAAAAGATAGATTTTTTAAATGCTTAAAATCGATACAAAATACAAATTTAACGTTGTTAAAACTTTTATTCAATGACTTATACTTGCATTATTAAAACTAAATGCAACGATTTTCATAAAATAATAAATCATTGTTTAAAAGGTATTTATTGTAATAATTTTTTCGTTATTAATTAAATTATGTTTTAACAACCACTTAACGTTGTTGTTTAATTTTATTTTATTAACGGAATATATTTAATTGCAAATCTTCTTCATCAACAATTTTTTTTATGACTGCAATAGTTAATTTTAAATTTTGCAGACCGTTCATCGGAGAAGTAGCCAGCAAAAACTCGGTTTTGACTGCAATTCCCTCAGTTCTGCAAGTCAGCCTTAATGTTAGCACAGAGCTTAATCAAAGTTTCAGAAGGATAATGGAAACTGGCACAACAATTGTCCCTCCAATGAACTTGTACCGGGCTTGAACCGGACGATGGTTTCTGATGAAGAAAAGTTTTATGGTTGAGCAATTTGTCTTTTCTTGCTTCTGATTGTACCAGGCAAGCGATGTTTCAATAAATAAATAAAATGTGTATTTTTTTTTTTTTTTTTTAACAAAAGTATGTACTATTGAGTATTATGAGTTATATGAACGTTTTTATTCTATGAATATTAATATTACGAGTACTACTAATTTGTAATAATTTTTTTTATTTTTTATAATTGAAAATTTGAGTTAAAATAATTTGAATTTAATTTCAAATTTTTAATTATGATTAAAAAATTGTTGGCATTGTTATTTTTATTATATTAGCTATACTCTTAACTTTATAAAAAGAAAAGGTTAAAAAATAATATTATCAGTAAATAACAATAATAAATGGTACTTAATTAATTTTTCATTACAGATAATTATTTAGTTTATTATAAGATAATAATATATATTATTTTATTTAATTCAGATTTTTTAATACTTTTAAAATGTATTAAGTTTTCATATTAATCATATGGATTGAGTTAAAATTTTATTAACAACATATTAAATAATTATCTATGAAAAAATAAAAATATGAAACAAATTTAAATAAATATTTGTGATAAAATATTGTCGTAGTCAGTTCAAGGGAGGGAATGATTAAGCTGTTAAGCAGTTCCCAAAGCGTACCCAAACGTATTTCCTTCCCGATACTTCGCGGACTACTCTCTTCATCTTCGTCAACAACACCGATACTTCCCAAACCACCCTAACCCGGAACTCTTCTCCCTATAATTCAACGCCGCGTTAATTCTTCCAACTGAGATGCACAACTCCCATGCCGTCTCCCTACACTTCAACCTTGAAAGCTCTCTTACAACCGATTTCAGACCAAAATCCACCTCACCCTTTGTCCTACGCACCCCTTTTTCAATTTTTGACTGGCCAAAACTTAGTTAGATTAGGCCAACAAATTCATGCCCACATGACGCTTCATGGGCTCCAACCCAATGCTTTTCTCGGGGCCAAAATGGTTGCCATGTATGCAAGTTCAGGTGATCTTGAAGCTGCTGTAACAGTTTTTGATAAAATAAAGAACCCAACTTCTTTGTTATATAATTCGATTATTAGAGCTTATACAAATTATGGGTATCCTCTAAAAACTATAGATACTTACTGTAAGATGAATTTTTTAGGACTTAAGGGTAATAATTTTACGTTTCCTTTTGTGCTTAAATCATGCGCGAATGTATTGGATTGTTGGATGGGAAAATGTGTTCATGGACAAAGTCTGAGGTTTGGAATGGAGTTTGATGCTTATGTTGGCACTTCTTTGATTGATTTTTATGTAAAAATAGGTGAATTAAGAGATGCAAATAAGGTGTTTGATCTAATGACTGTTAGAGCTGTGTCCTCTTGGAATGCTTTGATTGCGGGGTATATGAAAGTAGGAGAGATTCGGGTAGCTGAGGACTTGTTTTGGAGAATGCCGTGTAGGAATATAGTTTCTTGGACAGCTATGATTTCAGGTTACACGCAAAACGGGTTGGCTGAGGAGGCATGGAGTTTGTTTGATGAGATGTTGAAAGAAGATTGTGAGGTTAAGCCCAATTGGGTAACAGTAATGAGTGTTTTGCCTGCTTGTGCACATTCAGCTGCTCTTGAACGTGGGAGACGGATTAATGAATATGTTAATAGGATTGGCCTGGAGTCAAATCCTTCAGTGCTGACCGCACTAGTTGCAATGTATGCTAAATGTGGCAGCCTTATTGGTGCTCGTTGTTGTTTTGATAGAATACGGGAAAATGAAAAGAATTTGTGTGCTTGGAATACCATGATTGCTGCTTATGCTTCTCATGGTCGCGGTTTGGAATCTGTGTCAACTTTTGAGAACCTGGTAAGAGCCGGGGTGCAGCCTGATGCCATCACATTCACAGGGTTGTTGTCTGGGTGCAGTCATTCTGGTCTTGTTGAGCTTGGATTAAAGTACTTTAATTGTATGAAAACTGTGTACTCTGTGGAACCGAGACATGAGCATTATGCTTGTGTTGTAGATCTTTTGGGTCGTGCTGGACGAGTTTTAGAAGCTAAGGAATTTATTAATAAAATTCCAATGCAACCAGGACCAAGCATATGGGGTGCATTGTTAGCTGCTTGTCAGAAAAGTAGAAATTTAGAGATTGCCGAGATGGCAGCAAACAAGCTGTTTGTTTTAGAGCCAGAAAACAGTAGTAACTATATTATGCTTTCAAATATGTATGCTGAAGCTGGCATGTGGAAGCAGGTGGATAAATTGAGAGCTCGTTTGAAATGTCAAGGAATCAATAAGAACCCAGGATGCAGTTGGATTGAGATCAATGGAAAGGCGCACTTGTTCCTTGGTGGAGATATATCTCACCCTCAGGCAAAGGAAATGTATAATCTGTTGGAAGCATTACTAGAAAAAATCAAGGCAGCTGGTTATATACCTAATACCAGTTTTGTGTGCCATGACATTACTGAAGAAGGGAAAGAACATAACCTCATTACTCACGGTGAAAAGCTGGCCGTTGCTTTTGGACTACTTAAACCCTGAAGTAATTCTTTGTCTTACTAAAAACCTTCGAATCTGTGGGGATTGTCACATGGTTACCAAGTTCATATCGAAAATCTATGGACAAGAAATAGTTGTGAGAGATGTGAACCGTTTCCATCACTTTCAAGATGGTGTTTGTTCTTGTGGGGATTATTGGTAATTCGGGACAGCTTTAAGGTTGTGAGACATAAGAGAGTTCGGTCCTTTCTTTATCAGTGTGGCCTGCACCTTAAGAACTCCTGGAAAGCAAGTTTGAAATAAAAGCTTAAATTTTGACTGCTCCACGAGGCCACTGCTGCTTTAGTTGGAGTGCAATCATTTTGTAGACATTGAAGGTCTTAAAAATTCAAAAGCATGACTGCATTTCTCGGATGGTTTCATGTTAGTGATTTAATTCCAGACAAGTTCCCCTATGAAGTGCTCAGGTATTAAAGCTATTTATCTTTTGTACTTATTATTCTGATCAGAAAGCCGTACAACTCATTAATTTCTATTATTTTCTTTACTTGCTGTGTTCTTCTAAGGTACCAGCGGAAGTTAAATTTTGGTCTCCGGAGATCTTAACTGTGGTTGTTTGCTGTCAGCGGGATATCACAACAAAATTCTTAGAACCAGTCAACCAGATCCGAACCCAAGTCTCACCCGCCATTCCTGTTATGTTAAAGCTTGGATTATCTCCATTTTCTGCATGTTTAGTTCATCCAAGGCAAATCATTAGTTCCTTGATATCTTTGTTTCTTTTGTCTCCGAATTTTGTTAATAGAAAAAAATCTACTAAGATAAGTACATGATTAAAAATGAGCTACTTAGATTTCTTAATCTTTGCTTATATGTTCTGTCCGTCTTTGTTTTTGCCAACTGCGGATCTGCAAAGTGATTTCTTTTTACTGTATGAAGCAGATGCTTTGAGCTTGGGCCGATAAGCTGGATCATGTTGGGTCTTTGCCACCACCCCTTTTTGATACAAACCCTTTCGGGCTACTATGATAATTATATATATACATGTATGTATGTATGTATGTATGTATGTATGTAGAGTTTTCTTTAAATTTTTTTTTTTGGCAATGGAAATCTCTAATTTGAGAATGGATATTAAAGAGGATGAAATTCGAATATCAAATTTATATATTTTTAATTTTTAAAAAATAAAAAAAATGATTACATAAAACAATAGTGGAAGTCAACAATTCATTCAGGATCAGATGAAAATTTTTGAAAAATTTGAAAGACTCTAAAATGAAAACAATTCAAAATTTATCGATTCGAAATATTAGTATTTGGATTTGTATTGTTTAGATAAATAATTAGAAAAAAATTTTAACTATTAGAATTGGATGAAATAAAAATTAATTGTATAACACTATTAAATATAAGAAAAAAAACATAAAAATAAAATATGTAATATGAGTAATATTAAATTTTAAGAAATGCATAGATATTAATAATATGAAAAAGTAAAATATATTATATTTAAATAATTTTTTTTTTTTTTTGTATTTGACGGTGGATTATGTCTAATAAGATAATAGTCGTTTTAAAGGAATTTTAAGAAACCATTTCTTTAGATGGATTTTCATTAATAAGGGATTTGAGTATTTCAAATTCTATTTTGAAATTCATATTAAATTTTGAAAACTTTTATTTTTTTTTTGTCGAAAAAGGAAATTGGATTTTAAAATATTAAATATCTTCATTGAAATGAATTATCTTGTCAAAACGGACCTTAAGAGTGTATTTGGGTTGAAAATTTTAAGGAGAAAATTTATTTCAATTAGAATATTTAAGTCTAAAATTTAATTTCTTTATTTGGAAAAAAGTTTTGAAAAATTTCAAAATTTAAAATGGATTTCAAGGGAAAATTTGAAATGCTCAAATTTCATATGTGATTTTTCAAAATTCTTCCAATATATAACTCACTATTAAATATAAGACTAAAAAAATACATTATTTAAGTTAATATAATATATATTTTTTGCTTTTTTATATTATTAATAATATCTACACATTTTTACAAATATAATGATACACATATTCCCTTTTTTGATTTTTTTTTTCTTGTATAATATAATTATTTTTTAATTTCATCAAATTTTAGAATTCAAAAATTTTTTTCTAAAAAATATTTATCAAAATAAAACAATTATAAAGATTAATATCTTACACACAGTCAGTAGAGTTTTTATACTCCACAAGCGAAGTTAAAATGATGGCACATATTTTATTTTATTTATTTTTATTTTTTTAATATATTTAAAAGATATGTGTTATTATCTTAACCCTATTTGTGGATCAAAAAGCTCAAATGAGAGTATATAAGATAATTATCCCAATTATAAATATTAATATTTTAAATTGATACATTTTGAAAGCCTTCAAAATTTCAAAATTCTTCATCCAGATGCTCCTTATGATAGGAAAGAGAAGAAAAAGGAATGAAGATGAAAATTTTGTTTATCTAATAACTAGATTTGATAAGAACTTTCTTATTTTGTACCTTAACCATTAGATTAACAAATTTTTCTTTCTCAATTATTTCTTTCCTTCATGCCAAACAAGTCCTTAAAAGATTCTTCATTTTAGAACAACTTAAAAAGTAATACAAAATGAATGAAGCATAAAAGCTAAAACTATGAATAAGAACCCGTCAGCACATGAAAATGGTTAATTTTTGCATTAAAATAGTAAAAATAATTTGTTCAAATTACTAAACACAATAACAAACCTAATTTCCCCTTATTTCTCTCGTTACATGAAAGTGTAATATTATTTAGACACATTATCTTACATGCACTTGTTAATAGAAATTTAAAATTTCATTATCTATATTAGTGGAGTGATACATACTCTTATAGTATATTAAAAATTTTAATTAAAAAAAACATGTGATAATGTTTTAATTTTATTTACAGAGTTAAAAAACTCAAATGTAAGTGTGTAAAAATAAACTATTTATATATTATCGTGTGCCATTAATCATTGGATTTAATGGGCTAAAACAGAATAAACTTATGAATTTTTGTAATTAATAGCACATATATCATTTTCCAGTTATTCATTCTTTATTCTACAAAAATGTCATTAATGTTGATGGAATTTTCCAGATATATCAGTATTGAAAAAAATTTTATAGTATTAATTCTCATCCATCAAACTATGAATTATACAAGAAGGAAAAATAAAACATAATGCACCAAAGATTATCATGCATTAATTAAGGTAATATAAAATCGACTATATATATTCAATCTAAAAATGGTGTTTCAGCATTGACACCAACCCCTTTTAATAAATTTTAGGAAGGCGTATGACTAAATGGCTAGCAGTAGCACCATAATTATTATCACAAAAATATATATGTACTATTTAGTGAAAAAAAAAAATCATAATAAGAACATTAACCCTAGTGAAAGTTTTCTTGATCACAATTGAAAATCAAGGAATTAGCATAACCAAGATATTACCTTTTGTCTTAAGCTTTCAAGGTGGTTCCCTCCGTCTAAACTCTGATCATTCATCTGTTTAGATTCCAATAGAGATACATATTTACTTAGAGGAGCAGATTTATACAGGCAGAGAGAATATATAAATATAGTAGCTATAGCAATAACATGTGATGATGAAAAGTAAGTCTTATAATTTAATAAAAGATATGAAACTGATCATTCGGAATAAATATAATAAAAATTTGTAAAAATTTTAGTATTTGACATGTTAATACAAATTTTAATACAAAAATTTTATATTTTATATGAGATGAATATAATTTTACGAGATACAAAAATAAATGGTAAGTTCTAAGGTTTGATGATGGCGAAGGAAACTATGCATTTGTACCTGTAGGTGTAAATGGCAGCAAACTCCATCGTCAGAAACTTGAAGTGTTGAGGCACTCATAATGCAGAAGCCTTCTGCATCTTCTTCTACCTTGTGTAGTAGGGTTGAGAAAACACCATCTGGATGTCCCCGCGTGCATATTTGTACGATAAATTCACCTTGTCTGATTTCATGCACAGAAACTGATGGATCTCGAAGTTGCAAGTGAGGGTTTTGGTTGACAGGTTGCTTGCTTTTAATTGTTGATAACATATCATTCTTCCTCAGTGTTAGCTTCTCTATTTCTTTCTCCAGCTCTGGTATGTACTCAACTGCTCTGTCGATTATCAGCGGCGCACTCTTTCTCTTCTGCAGGAGCATAGAATTACCATGAGAATAATATCAGTGAATACAAATAAGACTGGTTAAATAATGGCTTCGTTTGATTGCTTTTAGACTCTCCCAACATAACAAGACGATGATACATACGATTTTTAAAATATCAAAAATACATAAATGTACGTAAATTTAGTATTAATAGGTATAAAATAAGTTAATATTATTTTGAATAAGTATGAACTTATAAAATTAAATGAAAATAAATTGAAAATAAGCCGATCATCTAAAATAAGTTAATACCATTGAATTAACCTTGAGATTTAATCCAACCTTTCATCTTAGTCAAAAGTTAATTTATCGTAAATAAATGGAATGGCATTTCGACCTTTGATCTGCTGGAATCAGGAAGCAAAGCTCCAAGTGCCAAGTAGGATGCATGCAGCTTCATCCTCCGAATCCTCTCCTTGGCGTTATGTTCCTGTTTCTTCACAATTGATCCTTCTTCTTTATCACCTTGGACCTCGTTTTCAGTTTGTAATCCCTGCTTAAACCTATAACTTCTCCCCCTAGTCTTGGCTCGTTTGGCAATTAATCCTTTGCCACTGCTTGGCTCAGCTACTGCTGAACTTTCCAAGCTAAAATCTGTCTGATCATTAATATCCGTATTAGGAAGCTGTGGAGTTCTGCTGCTTTCTTGTAGAAGTAAATCTATTTCATCCGAATCTTCCAGAGGTGCAGATAAACTGTCATCAATGGGATAATTCAGTCTGCTTTCCAATGATCCCTCCTCGACGTTTGGATCAACTGGTTCTAAAATGAACGCGCTCGAATCAAGCTCATCAGTTCTTGCATTATCTTCAATAATAGACAGTGAACAGGCATAATCTGAAGCAATGAGAGCTGGAAACAAATCAGTAGTCTCGCTGTTGGGGAGTATTGCAGAAATTTCTTGCTCAAGAACCAAAATGGAATCCAACTTATCGCCATTTCCATAATCCATGGCAGGTGGTGATGAGCTGCTTCCTCGTAGAAATGACCATTGGTCAACTACGTGAATAGAAGTTGAGAAGCCATTGTCTTTGTCATCTTTCCGATGAACATTTCTGTTTTCAGTCAGAAATTCTCTTCCAATATTTGTGCTCAGATCTTGGCGGTGAAACATGCTCCGTTCCAGCACCAGGCTACTGCTATTTTCTTGTAAAAGTGGCCATAAATCATCTGTGGCTTCAGGAATTGTAGAAAAACTTTCAAGATGTGGAGAAGTCATGCATAGATGCTTGGATATATATCAAAGAGAAGACCTGTTAAATTCCTAATTCATTCACAAATTAGAAAAACAGAAAGGTTAAAGTACTGAAAAGCCCTAGCCAATTGATAAACAAGGATATGCAATAGATTTTAGAACTATGTTGAAGAACAGGCATGGATATATAACTATAAACCCTAAACGCAATGAAACATTGCAGTGAAGATGAGAAATAATCCAAATGGCAAACCAATATCCAACTAATCCAGTAATTGTATGAATTTCAATTTGGAACCATGATTGTATAATAACATACACGTGAAAGCAGAAATAAAAGGTGCAAAGTACTGCATATGTTTCAAAGCCTTACACAGATTAAAATGGAAAGAAGACCATCCTCACAAAAGAAAGGAAAGAGAAGAAGAAGAAAAGTAAAACTTCCATTTGCAAGGAATGAAGGTTATATATATTTAAGGACATGGACATATAGAGAATAAAGAAATACTGCAAGAATATATCTATTACTGCTGTGTGGAGTTGACAATTTGTTAAAGCCGTGAACTAAGCCTATATGATTAAGGAAATGACACAGATAAACAAATGGTGAAAGTTTGATGAAAAGTCAAGATATAACAAAGTTTGATACATCCATTATTAGATATTAATAAAATTTGATCAATATCCTAAATGAGAGATTAAATTAAAAGTTTAATTTTTTTATTTTCTTTTATGCTTCTTTATGAAGAAAATGAAGATTATGCTACATGTCGAAATTGCATAAAGTCAAATACTACTATTTAATTAATATATGAAATTTAATTAACTAAAAATTAATTTAATAATTGGGAGATTCATAGAGAGATGAAACAGTGACGTCCCTGATCAACTCAGCATTGCATATAGACTAATTAATAAAATATAAATATGCCAATATTATATATGCTCGGTACATTTTGATATGTTATCTGAAAGGGCATTTTGATTTTTCAAACAAGCAAGGAAACAAAGTAAAGATCATTAAAGTAATAAATAGACCATTAATGTAGTCATTTAGTTAAATCAAAGATCAATTAATGCTAATTGCAGAAATGGGCTTCTACCCTAGCCATGGAATGAGGAAATGAAATATAGAAAAAAAAAAAGAGAAGCTATTAACAAACACCTTCTACCACAAATCAAGTACGAATATCATCTCAGATGATGCAAGAACAGTCGGTGTATCTGAAAAATGAAGTTCATGAATGAACTGCTAATTCCCATAGCTACACATGATTGAAATATATATATGCTCAAGCCAATAATATGAATTTGCAGCAGCATGATGAATATACGAGGAGGGAAAGAAAATTCAGCCAACAGTAAACATAGGGTTTTTTTTTTTATTTTCTTTTTTTGAGGAAAAAAACAATTAATCGTTTGAAAAACAGGGTTAAATATGCCAGAACATCAATCAAGTTACAGTTCTTCCCTGCGAAACAAGAATAAGAAGAGAAATCCAAGCTAGGCAAGCAAAGTTAAAGGGCTATCATATATTAATGCTGGTGATGGGAAGGTGGATGAAGGCAGCCACTAGGTATAGCTAGATACGGAAAAGAGGGAAACATCACAGTAATAATTAGATGCAAAATGAAAGAGAAAAACACAGAGAAAGGAGATTGGAAAATGGGAGATTGTTTTTCCAAGAGTAATGCAGCAATGAAGAGATAGAAGCTTGTACTTCATGCTAGAACATTGTACTTTCAATTGGTACATGAATATAAATTTGTACTATAAAAACAAATCACCATTGTTAATTAGCTTAGCCAGTACTTAGTTTTTAATGAAATATACTACTTTCAATGCATACTATTATTTTAATGAAGTATACTACTTCCAATGCATACTATTATTAATATAATATATACTCTATTTTGTTCTTTTCTTTATTGGCCAAGTCCATTATTTATATACAATATATTCCTCCCAACCCTCATAGCCATCAAATACATGTACTTCTGCTTTGTTTAGCTTCCAAATTAAGATTTTTCTCTTTAGTTAGTTCGATTTAATGGATATAACTATAGAGTGGCCGGTAACAAGTTTTTTTTTTTTTTTTGATAATTTTATGCAAACAAAAAAAAAATCTTAATCAAAGAAGTCGGAAAATTAAAAAAAATAATAATAATAACTGCGGAAAGATGAAAGTTAGGTTACAAAGTTACTAAAAATGACTCTTTTCACATTGCATATATCTAATGAGTTAAATTCTAAATATAATTCATACAATTCCTACAGGAAATAATTTCAGAATGCTTGCTTTTTTCTAATGATTAGAACATTCAAAAGCTTATATTATACACAAATTGTTTCAGTATTTACTTTATAATAAGTAAAGAAAGTGCTGTCCATTCTTAAATGTTTTGAGCTGGAAGATGTCAATAATCTGAATATTATTTTTTTGCCGACTATTATTTCTTCTAAATATATGACAGTATTTGATAATTCTATAAGTTTTTTATGGAATCATGGATTTAATGTATTCCACTTAAATTTATAAATAATCAATTAATGCCATATTATATAGACATAATCGATAAAGCCAGTTATATGTCACACATTTTATATAAAAAGTTATTTAAAAATAATAATTAATTAATTATTAAAAAGAAAAACTCATTTGTTTTCAACCTTATCAACCGTGAGATTATCCGTCAAAACTCAAAGATTTGCTCAATTTTTTAGATGATTTGAATAAAATATTAAATCTATTAAATGAGTTTAAATTTAAAAATTGAGATTTACAAAAAGATATTTACGGTTTCAAGTTTAAACCTAATTCAATAATTATATTTTTTTACTATTTTTTATATTAATGTATTTTTTATTTTTTATTTTTGTGCAATTTAATTTAAGTTTGCATTTTTCAAAATTTTAATATAAATTTTCATGTTTCTTATATTCTGTTTATAAAAAATTATTCTAACTTATTATGTTATCATACTACCTATTATATGTTTTAATATTTTTATATTATTATATTTTTAAAAAAAAATTATAGTATTTCAACGGATATAAACTTATTCGTCATATGTACAAACATATTTTGATGTAACAATTATGTTCAAAAATTGAATCTAACGTAACTTACACTTATTTTTATTTTTTTAAGTATCACATTTTTTACAAAAATTATAATTATAATTAACACATTATATTCTTTAAATGGATAATTATAAAAAAATTACTATACCTAATATAAATAAACTAATAAATTTACTAATCTTAAATACACTAATAACTAATTAATCGAAATTCAAAACTCATGAGCGATAAAGCTTAAGTTTGAAATCTAAAAAAAAAAAATATTACTTGAATTCAAATCGGAGTTAAATGGAACTAAACCTACTGACAAGTCAAGCTATTTGTTTAATTGTTTTGTACAAGCAAAGAAAAAAAGATTTATACCACTTGATACCGAATAAGGTTGTCATAATCCGAGGTAGATATGACATTAACGTCGAACACATGTCGCTGTCATCTAAACACCGCGTGACAACAAGAAGCCCAACCCATATATGCCAGCGCCGTCGTTTTCCAAAGATCATCCTCCATTGTTAGTTCATTTGATCAAGATAGAAGGAAAAAAATTCATAAAAAGAAAGCCGATCAAAATCAAATCCTAGAAGACACTTTCAAATCCGACGTTATTTTAAGATGAACCCAGAAAAGAAATTCTTAAAAAGGAAAAAGAAATGAAAGGTTGTTTCATCTGAAAGTTGTGGAATAGAGGGTGAGAAGGAGATAGGATAAAGAGAGAGATGGATCCAGAGCAATAGTCTCTGAGGGTTCAAGAGAGATTCTCTCAGATATTAACGCCTAGAGTGAGGGTAGGCTTTGGAGTATACCTATCTCTTCATTGCCATCACTTCGTTATGTATTCTTGTTGTTATGCATGCCAATTATGTCCAACAGGTATTTCAATTGTCACCCATTTTTTTGCCTGCGATTTCTTTAATTTGTCTGGTAGAAGGGGGTTTCTGATTTTGTGTTTTCTTGGTAATTTTTTAATCGGGATTGTAAGAATTTATTTGATGAAAATTTCAGCAAATTTTTTGGATATTTCTAGTATTTGAAACTGTTTAGGTTTATCGATATATATATATATATATATATATATATATATATATATATATATATTGTTATAGTTTCATTCTGGTTTAGTACCGTTCAAATTGTCCTTTCATGACGGCATTTCTACTATTAACAAAGTTAAGTTTGAGCAATTGATTTACTAACTGTTATCGATAATCAAAGTTTGCGGAACTGTTTTCTTTGCTCCTGAACGTTTGATCAACTGATGTTAATTGTATAATGATTACCATAATTATAGAAAGAGTTAGAGATGGTTCATTGTTTGTGACAATAGCGTAGCAAGAGTTAAATTGTCAATATCATCACCTACTGGCTACAGTCCTACAGACTTGAACGAATGTGATGCTTTTTTGCATATGAAGCCTGGCTGTTCGAGTGAGCTCTCTGGAGTTGAGTCAAAGGAAGTCCAACTTATTCAGATTAAGGTAGGCAATCAGCTTTTATTTTTGTAACATGTTAATGATACATAAAGTTTCAAGAGGATGAGAGTTCTGTTTAATGTCAAAATCACTCCAGATACCTTAATTCCTTAAAATTATCCTTTGCGGTAGATAACCAGTGCTGGCTTGTGGTCACAAAACGAGTCTGAACCCGCTGTTGTATAAATAATCCCGATTTGGAAACTGTAATTGAAAATGTAGTTGTTGCAAATGTTGATGATAATGGGTTGATGTTCTTGGCTGCCAAGTTTTGGTTGAATGGTTTGGTTCTGGTGCTTGGGGGGGTGGGGGGGATTGAAGTTCTGGAGGACTGATGGTGAACTTATTGAACAGCAAGCAGAAAGCTCTACCAATGGTGAAGCTCTAAGCCAACTACTGATGATGTGGTTGTTAAAATTGAGAAGGAGACACGAAATGGTTTCTTTTTATCGGCAAAACAGACATTTAAAGCAGCTATCATTCACTTTGGCTAAAAGTGGTATAAACATTTATCTTTCATTTGGAGACATGCAGCTCATTCCTTATTTCATGGCTTAAACTTCTCTTTGCTGGGTTTGAACTTCTTCAGTGCAGAATATAACAGGTTTACATTTAAATCTTTATGTTCCTAAATGGTTGTGTATACTTCACTTGATTGGCTTCACTCATATACAGGTAAATTACGTCCTGTCCGCTCATCCTTGTTCTCTTGCTGCAAATTATGACTTTTCAAAGATAATTATGAATCCTTAAGTTTCTTGACTTGGAAAGATTTTGGTTCTTCTGTCTTGTAAATGTTTCTGTTTCTTCTTCATTGAGCATGAATCAAATCACAATAGCTGGTGCCATATATGTAATTTAGATCAAATTTGGTACTCATTAATAACAATCTCCTTTGCCTCTGTGTTGTCAATAAAAGCACTAGCTAAACTTAAGAATATTTACTTAATTGCTTGTTCGCAAGTGCACACAATATGTTATAACTGATTCGGCATTTTTTCGTGTCCTAGGGTGTGCAATACTTCTTTTAATTCTAATAAAAATTTGTGCTATTGGTTGCAGTGCACTGGCTTGATAAAAAAAAGGTAAAGCATCTGAGCCAACTTATCTCTATACTATGGAAAAGGTATTTTATAACTCTGTCTGAATTTGCTGCTGCTATTGTTTTGGTGAATCTCTGCTGCATTCAAATACATATTAGTGTTCTGAACACAAAATCAACCATCTTTTGAAGCTTAGCATCTCAAGTTCATAAAAAATGCTACTGCTGCAGGGTTACTTCTTGCTGCCTGAAGTGGCTAAGTGTCAGCATGACATACGTACTACTAATATTAGAAACATCCCTGTTTTGAGAACAGGTTATATGTGCTGAACTTTACTATTCGCCACTGCTATTTTCATCTTTTCCTAGGGGTGTATCATCTCATAGGTTTTATCAGCTTCTTCTCAATCTAAATGCTGTGACTAAACAAAATAAAGAATCCATATATTAATGAATGCCATCTTATTTGCAGGTGGCAACAACTTCTCATCAATAGATTTGTTGGGTATGACACTATTTTGATGAATAGATTATTGCATCAGCCTGGTCAAGGTAATACTTTGTTATATGGATGCAGCAGCATCACATTTTTTTGGGTGGCTTTGAGTTCTGCAATATGCAACAAAATGTGTTTGCATGAGGTGTATGTATAACACAATATTTGATGTTCCATGGATGTCTATACTGATTTCATTTTGAGATTATTTTATCTTTTCATACTTAGTTTTCATTTTATTAGTCACTTTTCAAATTTTGTTAAGGAAATGCTATGTACTAATTCCTGCTCTAATTTAAATTATTATACGGATGAGATCTTTGAATGGAATTTTTCCTTATATATTCACTAATTTAATGGACATCAACGTTGTGTTTTGTGTATGTTAACATAAATTTAAAGCTATTTTTTAATTTAATTTTATAAAAAACTTGAGTTAAATAAATGTATTAAGAATTTATTAAGAAAATTCTAATTAGAATTAAATAAAATTACTTTTGGTTGTATAATGTATTAAGAAACTTCTAGTTTACAGCAGTTATTTTTTTTCCTTCTTAAAAAATAAAAATTTTAGGGGACACTTCGTTAGCCGGATGGTATCCGAGTTCTTAACTTCCAACTCAATGGTTAAACAGGCAGTTAAGATATCTCCAGGTTTTTTTCTTTTCTTTTTTTCACATTTCCGCATTTTCCTCTCCTAGGCCGGCAGCCGCTGCTACAAGCGAAAGAATGGCGACGACAACGCCTTGCGTGGCTCAACTTGGTTGGCCGTCGTCGTCTTTAATACTCCAGAGTCCAGAGCCCCTCCCTCTCCTTTACCTAGACACCGCGTATTCGACCAAAAAGTGTAACAACAACAAGCTCTCATCCAGAAAATCTCTCTATTACAGGATACAAAGCTACAGCCGAAGGAGCAAAGGTTTCGGAGGAACGAATAATAGAAACATTCGACAACGATGATGAGGCTTTGGATGCATCGATAATGGGAGGTGGTGCGTTGCTAATTTAAATTCAATAATGTCTTCAATCTCTAAAAACTGTACTAGCTTTTTTGCGGCGTGTTTGGTCCGAAATTACGTTAATCTGTTTTGTGTCGTGGAGTTAGTTTTATAAGTGAAAAACTAGTTTTGAAATAGAAAAAATATATATTTTTTACGGTAAATTAAAAACGAATTTATGGTTTTAATAAAATATTACATTAATAAAAATTACTTAAATTAAATAAACAAACTAATATATAATTACATAAATATAGACTCACAAAAAAATTTAATATGAAATATCAAAATTTCAAAATTTTTTTCTTATTATTAAACCAAAATCTTTGTGTTTAAGCATGTATTATTAAAAATTAAATTACAATAAAAACTTTAGTATAAAAATCTAATAAGAGTTGAATTTAAGCTTTAAAGGTTCTAATATATATATATATATATATATATATATATATATATATATATATATATATATATATATGAGAAATGATTTATTTACACAGTTACATATGTGTAAAACTAAAATTTTACATATTTTCATATGTTTTTGTATCATTTATATCTTTTTTTTAATCTTACCGATGAATTTTATATTGCATTAAAGTAGATTATGCACACTAAGGGCTCGTTCGGTAATGTTTTTATTTTATGTTTTATATTTTTATTTGTAAAATCTTGTAACAAAAAACATAAAATTTGTTTGATAGGTTTATTTTGTTTTACAATTATAAAATTTTGCAACATAATTTTCAAAATAGAAGGAAACACAAATTTTATGTTTCTTTCCGTTTCCAAAACATTTTGAAAACATATTTTCACGGGTGAATAGGTACTTAAATATATATATATATATATATATAAATATATATATATGCGCTAAAACATCCTAACCCCACACCTTTTCTTTCCTTTCTCATGTTCACCCAGCCACTCATTCTTTCTTTAGGGTTCCTCTATTAACTTGTTCACCTAGCTGCTACTTTTCCTACTCTTCCTCTATTCTCGGTTCACCTCTGTTCTCTGTGTTTAAGCCCAGGGGAAGATTACTCCAGAAGATCAGCAGTCTAACCCAGTTGCTTTGCTTCTAGTCGCTTCCTCAGATTCTGGATCCCTCTCTCAGGTTTGTCGATCCAAGCAGAAGTGAACTTTGGTTAACTAGCAGCATGCCGATTCACGAATAGGATTTGTTCCGTGATTCGGGAAGCCGCTTTTGAAGGGGACTTCTGAAGTGAACATAGGACTTCGTTCAGTTTGCTCGACCATCCCATTCTATCGAACCTGTGGATTTCTCGGTCACCTGTTGTGTTGGGATGATCTCTTTTCATTAGGAAGATTAGGATGAAGCCTTTCCCCTGTCCCTGACGAGCCAGCGAGTAAGAGTGTTACATTTTTCTTGCCAGTGTCCGTTCTCAGTCCTTGAATTTTTCTTTCTTCTCCTCAAGTTTCTTATTCAATGAAATCCATTTAGCCAGTTAAGTTAACAAGAAAGAAATAGATCAGAAATCGAGTTTGAAAGCCTGAGAGTATGGGAATAGGTCTGGTAGGGAAGATGCAAGATGATGAATGAAAGGGTCTGCCACCACAGATGAATCTATGACTGTAGTGACTGAGGAAGGAATCAGTGGAGTCATTGCCAGCCATCTTGTATCCTGGCAGAAAATCTCAAAAAAAAGCAAGCAGCATTTCTTTTCTCGGTAAGGCCCGGGGGATGCGCGCAGTGAGCAAGCAGCAAAAAGAAGCAAGCATCAATCAATCATCTTAATTCTTCTGTCGTTATCTTCTTAAGCAAGAGAAATAAAAAAGGTTAGCAGAATATTTTTTTTGATAATTTGAGTATTGAATTTTGAATTATTTTTTAAGTAGTTTTAAGATTAGATCAAAATACAAAGAATTTTAAATTTTTTCTAGATTAATTTGATAAGATTAAGCATCAGATATTTGTATTATTTAGATTTTTTTTATTTGGAATGATAAAAAGATGTGTGGTATGTTGTGTGGTTATTTCTTGTTTAAATTCTAATTGTATTTACTCCTAAGCTGAGATTGTTGATGAAGGACTAGGTCGATGTGTGTGTTCTGTTTTGGAGTTATGAGGACTTAAGATTTTTAGACTTTTAGCTGATGGAGCTTTTGATCATACCTTGCTTTGCCATTTTTCATGACTCATTGTTCTAAGAGAGTATTCAATCAATCAAACTATTTTAGTATTCACTATGTCAATAGTCAAAGCAAAAGAAATTTTAATATCTTAAAAACAAGGAAGTAAAGTTTTTCCCATAGAATTTAGATTACTAGCAACCGAAAAATTTTCATTAAAAACTTCCAAACATCTAGTATAATACATGTAGGTGACCTGAAAAAGAAGTTGCATTCATGAAAAATACCAGGAGGAGAAAGCATCATTCAAATTGAGTATATATTTATTCACAAAAAAAAAAAACAAAAGAAATTTTATCCCTTTGAAAAAGATATAATTTTATATTGTTTAATTAAATATATATTTATCTTAAAAGTTTTTCATTGATTAATTTCCATGTGTCGTTATCTATGGGAATGAGTAAATTGTGGTTGACTTCTTCATGTAGCCAATCACCTAATTAATTAATTAATTATTTATTTATTATATATATTTATATATTTTATTTTTATTATATATATATATATATATATACTATTTATATTTCCCTATAATTTAATCATTTACAAATAATTTTACTAATTTTTTTCTAATAGATTATTATTAGTTATTTAATATAATTTATTTAAGTTAGTATTATCATACCATCTATCATGAAACTATTGTATCTTCTATAATATCGATGATGAATGCATTATTTATTGTTTTCAGTTAATTTCCTAAATATTTAAGCAGCAAGATCATGTTTAATGAGAGACCATGAAGTTGTTTGGATTCATTTGATGATTTATTGAAATTGCTTGGTTTTTTAAGGCATTTGTGGTCATTTTTATTAGTAGTAAGATATGTACACATAAAAATTTTAATCAAATATATTAAAGTACAATTAATACTCAAATAAACTAACAACTATCTTGTTGTGGGAACTTTGCATTTTTAAATGGCAAGTGGTGATCCAAATTTGCAACCAATTGATAGTGAGGGTGAGGAAAATGATTTTGTTGAACTTGGAAATGATGACAAAAATATATAGACATATGAGAAAGAGAATTTATTTATTTGCATTATGGAGGAAGAGGTTGTTAAAGGAAATAGAGTTACAACAACATTTAGTAAAGAATCATGGAAGTTCATTCGAGAAACCCTTAGTAAAAGCAAAGTGCAACTATCTTGATTCGCAATTGAGAAATAAGTTTAATCAATTGAGAATTCGTTATAATAGTTTCAAGAAGTTGTTAAAGGAGACTGGAGTTGGATATGATACTACTAATGGAAAAATAATTAATGCGGAGGAAACTGGCACCGTCTATATGCTGTAAGTTCCTTAATTTCAATATTGCAATAGTTACATATTTTAACTTTAATTAATGATACATATTTTTGTTTTTATAAATTCATAAGATGGCTTAAAGCTTTCAAAAAAAGGTTGTCCAATGTATGACAAATTGTGTGTAATTTATGGAGATACTTCTGCCACTAGATCAAATGTAAGACCTTCGACGCATAGTCCTTCAGATAGTGATGAGGAAGGAATGAATCCAACCTATGAAATAGACAAAGAATTAGAGGAAGATGCAAAAGGTGATGACGATGCTAATCATAGAGGTAGTAATATTAGAAAGCGTACCCAAACTACTACCCCTATCATTCGCCAAGGGAAGAGATCTAATGTCTCTATAGCAATGCAATCTACCTTGAACTCTATTAGTGAAAGCTCTAAAAGAAAGGTCGATATATGGGAGAGACTATTAGTTGTTTCAGCTTATTCTGCTCATTCAGGGGGATCTACTTGGGACATTTACTCTGAAACTATTTCTGAATCTAGATCTCCTAGAAGAATATTCTAAGGAGAGTTTAGAAAGATTAGACAAACTTGATGGTATTGATGGGACAGCTTATGCCAAGGCTATAGAGAAATTTCATAATGATGAATTATGGAGAGAAATATTTCTTCTAATGAGTGATGGAAGAAAGAAAGATTGGGTTCTTAATTTAAAGTGAATTGTTTTTAGTGTTATGTTTTTTTTTCCAATCCTAAAACATATTTGGATTTTTATGTGTGAAGTTTATGTTTATATTTATGTTTGTCTTTTTTCTTTCTAGTTTCTCAGTGGAATATGCTACTTGAAATGTATTTTCTTAATGGAATATGAAGTTTAGTTTTATTTTTAATATGCATTTGACCATTTTTATTAGCCATTCAGTTAAAAAAAAATCATAGATGATTTCTTTTATGAAATTTTAATATGCATTTGATTTTTTTTAACTATTTAGTTTACTTATATTATTGATTTATCAGATATACGTGATGGATCGTAATAAGATGATACAAATTGCATCACTCATAGAGTTAGATGATGAAGATGATGATGTGGAAGATATTTTACTGATCATGGTTGTTGAAGAATATTATAACAGGTACTTACTTAAACAACCTTGTAGAACGTCTCAATTATCGAGTCATGTATATGTTCAAGAAATTTTTTATGGGAATGAAAGTAGATGTTTTTATGAGTTACGAATAAAATCATCAATGTTTATTAATTTTTGTGATACTTTAAAAGAACGGGGATTATTACAAAACTTCAAGCGCTAGACAGTAGAAGAACAAATTGCTATATTTTTATTTACTTTGGCACATAATGAACATAATCGAGTTATTGCAGAACAATTTCAACATTCTGGAGAAACTATTTGTTTACATTTTAAAAATGTGCTAAAGGCCGTGTGTCGTCTTGAAAAAGAAATTATAATTCTTCCATCATTCGACGTAATTCCTCCTCAGATTCAACAAGATCAAAGATATTATCAATTTTTTAAGGTAAAAAAATCATGATTTTTTTTAATTTATTAATAGCAAAATTCATAATAATTAGTAATATATATATATATATATTAATCGAATTGCATTGGTGTAATAGATGGAACACACATAGCTGCACGTGTTCCTACTAAACAACAAATACCTTATCGTGGAAAGAAAATAGAACCGACACAGAATATTATGTGTGCTTGTTCATTTGATATATGATTTTACATATGTGATGGCGGGATAGGAAGGAACTACAAATGATGTTAGAGTTTTTGTTGAATGTGTATCTAATCTTGAAAATGGTTTTCGAATACCTACACAAGGTAATCTTACTTTCTAGCATTTTATTAAACCTTTTAGTTTTTGTTTGGAGAATTTAAAATATTTTTTTTTTGCGTAGGCAAATATTATCTTATAGACTCTGGATATATAAATATGTCCAGTTTCTTATCTCCTTATCGTTGTGAAAGATAGCATTTAAGATATTATAGAGGAAGAGGACGACAACCATATGGTCTAGAAGAGATTTTCAATTATAGAGACTCATATTTGTGTAATTGTATCGTGCGTGTTTTGGAGTACTAAAGGCTTGATTTCAAATTTTAAAAGGAATGCCACCGTATAGTTTACGCATGCAACGTTTTATCGTTATTGCTTGTTTTGTGGTGCATAATTTTATTAGAACACATAAGATGCAAGATAATATGTTTGAAGAATTTGAGACAGACAATCTTATAGTCGATAACAATGAAGAAAGTTCAAGAGCTAGCAGTTCACAAGAACACGTGGAGTTTAATGTAACACCAAGTCAATTACTATATATGCATAGAGTTCGTGATGAAATTGCTATTGAATTATGGAATACATATCAAAGTAATTGATTGTTGAATTTATATCAAGACTTAAGCTCTTTTGTATTTTGTATAATTAATTTTACTTTTTTATTTTTAATTGTGTTTATATAATTTTACTGATATAGTATTAAAATTTAGTTATATTTAATTTAAATATTAATTGTGTATAGATACAAAAAGTAAGAAATAAATCTCATATAATTTTTGAAATCATAATTTTAAGAGAAATTTTATATAATAATAAATGAAATAATTTTTGTAATGTATCAAAATCTGAATAAAATAACAAATTATTAATCATAAATTAAATTATATAATTTTAATAAAATTATTTAATGTTTAGTATTAATAAATTATGAAATAAAAAAAATTATGTTTCAAAATTTTTATTTGATGTCAAACATGTTTTTTTATTTTTAGTTTTTAAAATTGTACAACAATATTAGCTCACCAAACATGTTTTCTGTTTTCAAAACTTCTAAACAAAACAAAATAAAAACAAAAACAAAATTTTCAAAAACAAAAAACGTAAAACATAAATTTAACAACAATACCAAAAGAGTCATAAATTTTAAGTTAATCAAAAATATCTAACTATTTATTCTGTAATAATAATATTTTAACCATTAATATATATTAAAAAAATTTATTCTCGATTGACATGATAAAAATATCACATCAATTAAAAAATTTATATGCATGATAAAAAATAAATTATTAAACCTAATGATTGTTTTGTAAAAATATTGATCCTACATGTTGTTATCAAAATAAAGTTTCGTTGTGGTATTATTTTGACTTAAAAATACTTCAAATCAAAATTCAATATTGTATAATATAATATTTAAAAATTTGTTTTTATTTTCTTATAATATTTAAGGATTACTACTCTTGAATATGCACTGAACCGATTATTAAAATGATAATTTGTCACTTTCAAAACAAATATGATAATTATCTTACTAGCTAGTTATATATACATAGAGAGAGACTGCCACATAATTTACTCGTTAGGGATATTTTATACGTTTTTGTCGGAAAATATTATTCAAGTGTCGAATAAATATATTTTTTTAATCAGTACTTGATTAAGTTAGTTAATTCAATCACTTTAAAATATGATTTTTAGTTTTTTTTTTTTAAATAAAAAAACAAATTTCACTATCGACAATCTTTTGTCATTTTTCTCAAAACATGATCTGTTTTACATAGAAAAATAAGAAAAAAAATATAGACAATGATGAAAAGTCAAATTATTACTTTGTTGCAAAACAAAAGTTAAAGACCAAATAAATAAAAAATAGAGTAAATGGGTTCTTGTGCTAAGTATTTGTATATAAGACAAAAACAAAGAGATGGATGATTTAATTATACTAATTCTTATATGTTTTTATTTGACGAGTCAATATTCTATTTTTTTTTATATATATATTCACATTGTAAAAGAATAAATAATAATAATCAAATTAAAAACAAATAAAGAAACCAAAGAATCCTAACCTCCCAAGCCGGCCTCCCAAACAACCTGTACTTCCGAGCTTTTTCCCACTTAATAAAGCCAAAGATTAATTTTATCTTATTTTCAAAATAAAATATGACATTTGTGTATATATTTTACATTAGTATTGTAGCAAATTATATTTGTTTTATATTAAATATAAAAATTATTTTCTCAAAATTTTTATTAAATTTGTATATATAATTTTCATCAATTCTAATTCATATCATTTTAATATTTTTTTTATATGATTCGTATCGTTTTGTATTATATTTAAAATTATAAATTTTACGTATTTTTTTCTTTGCTCCTTATTATATTTTCTTCTCTTATTTTGAAAGAAAAGTGATTTTTGTAAGAAGAAATTATTAATAATGTAACGTTCAATGAAAAATTTATAAATATGTTTTTTTTTTTCTCGTTTATTAATCTTAATAAATGATTAAGAAAAAATATATAGTTCATTTATTTATGTTTATAAATAAATTCGTTTAAAATTTATTTAAAATTTATTCATTTAATAAATTATTCAATATTTATCATGTTCAATAATTATAAATTAAAGTAAATTTCAATAATATTAAAATTATATATTTACGTAAAATTTTTCAACCTAACATTACATATTTGATGAGTTTTTAATATTCACATATATGATTATTTAATATTCATGAATGCACACATATAAACATAATCTTTTAATATTCTTAAACCTTATTCATAAAATTTTGATTAACATTCTTACATGATTTCAACGAATGCAAATCGAAATTGAACACTACTAAGAGATAAACAATCTACAAAGAACAAAATAATTTCCAAGATTGATGTAAAATTAGTACTTTTTTAAGTTGAATCTAACAAATTCTAACATGTGCCCAGATGTCATTTGATTGAGTGTTGAAACGAATCGTATGAAGTCGGTGTCTGTCATTTTCTTGTAAGAAAGTCTGCGCAACAGGTGAGGATCAGGAAAATGTCATTTTTGAAATTTGTTGGAAAAAGCAAGAAAATCAAATTCCAAGAAAATCATTTCTACTTGAAATTATAACCTTTTAAAGGCTAAATTGGTTAGGGTTTTATATTTTTTGTTTGAATGATATATATATATATATATATTTTATGATATGTACCATATTTTCTTCCCAGGAAAAATTAGTTCTCACTTTAATGTCAGGATTTTTATATAAAAGCATATTTTATAATGAAAACAACATAAACACATATATCATAGATAATTTTTAACATGATTCGGGTACATTCATATAAAAAAATCATTATAAAAATAAAGATGATGAAAAATGTAAATTACTTAATAAATAAACATTAATTTTGAAACTCAAAGCAAATATGATTTTTTTTTTGTTAATTTTTAAATCAACTAAATACGTTTTATCTCATTATATTTATTTTTTTATATTTTCTTATTCCTTCACATTTATTTCTGCATATTGGAAAATGAGATTTAGTTTTCATAAAAAAAGAGATTTTTTTTTTACTTTCATATTCCTACACATTTATTCTTATTTTTCAAAAATAAAAATTTCGAAATAAACTTAAATTTTATAAATAAATTGATTCGGTGGTATAATATTTTACTGATTATTTAAGTGAAGATGATTTATAAAAGATTAATTTTATATTTAATATAATATAAATATATTTTATAATTAAAAAATAATTTCATATAATATCTTTTATGCCATTAAATTCTGATGTTTTCTCCTTATATTTATAGAATATACTTTTACTATCGAAAAAAAATTCTATTGTTTGAGTTAGCATTTGATTATTACATGAAAACGAACCCCATCAACAAAAAGACAAAAGACAAAGGAGCGACATTTGCAATCTGTCAGCACTCAGCAAAAATCCCTGGCGTATCACCCTGAATTGAATGGCGTTTAATCAGCGGTCCAATCAAAGCTCTTTTCCTCTCCTGGTGTGAATTGACACGCGCCGAGGACGATATAGAAACAAAATTCAGCATCCAAGAAAGAGTGAAGAAAAGGGGGTTTGACGAAGTGATCATCCCCTTAAATATCCGCAATTTCCGGCTGTCATCACCCTTATCTTTCCTTTTCCGGAAAAACCAAAGCCCGGACAAGAAATCTATTGATCTTCGATCTTGAATAGAAAAAATGCATAGACAGAACATGAAGATTAGTTTAGAGCTTGCCTGTGGCTGTCTTGTTTTCCTATCTACCCTTTCCTTTACCGTAGCTGCCTCATCGCCGGCTTCCACCAACACATCAGCAAAATGTCCGATAGACCTCAGCTATGTGACAAGAATCCCCTGGAACTCTTCTTTTTGCCACAACTTCCGCCCCAACTCAACCTCCAAAGCTGAAATTGCAAAACAAAACTGTTGCGTAACTCTATTATCAGTCTTTGGGATTGGACTTGCGCAACATCTTAAAACAGCCTCTCTCTTTCAGCTACCAAATTTACCCGCTTCTGTTTCTTGCCTTCAAGATTTCCAGTCAAAGCTTAACTCTCTTTCTCTTCCTAGTAATGTTGTTTCCCTTTGTTTTGATCCTAAGCAGTTTGTGATTACACCTAATCTTTGTGCCAACATACAAACAATCCAAGACTGGGTTGCCAAGCTAGGGGAATCCACCGCACTCAACCAGGGTTGCAGGTCTGATCTCGGTGATCTTACTGCTTGTGATACTTGTCTTCGTGCTGGGAACGATGTTCATACAAAGTTGGTCACTTTTGATGGTAATAACACTCACTCTACTGATTGTTTTTACTTTACTGTTCTTTATGCCGCTGGAATTGTTAATGAGTTTGGACCTGAAAGTGATGGGACGGTGGAATGTGCTTTTGCATTATCTTTGAATGAACGATCTAGTTCATCCAGTAAAAGACATTCAATCCTTGTTTTTGGCTTGACTGGAGCTGGGGTTGCAGTTTTTGTTGCGTTTAGTTTATTGGGTTTGTATTTTTGGTATGAAAAAAGATTTAGAAAGAAAAATATTAGTGGCTCTGGTTCTAGTTTTGATGATTTAGAGGAGCAAGGGTCTAGGCCAAAATTGAGACCCAATACAGGGTCAATTTGGTTCAAACTTCATGATCTTGAGAAGGCTACGGATAATTTTTCACAGAAGAATTTTATAGGAAGAGGGGGATTTGGTTTTGTTTACAAAGGGGTTTTACCAGATGGGACAGTGGTAGCTGTTAAGAGAATTATAGAATCAGAGTTTCAAGGAGATGAAGAGTTCTGCAATGAGGTTGAGATTATTAGCAACTTGAAGCATAGAAATCTTGTGCCTCTTAGAGGTTGCTGTATGATCGATGGTGATGAAAATTATGATGAGATGGGGAGTCAAAGGTATCTTGTATACGATTATATGCCAAATGGAAATCTTGATGATCATTTGTTTCCATCCAAAATGGGAAGTGTACCTTTGAGTTGGCCTCAGAGAAAGAATATAATTTTGGATGTGGCTAAGGGGTTAGCTTATTTGCACTATGGAGTGAAACCTGCAATATATCATAGAGATATTAAGGCGACGAATATATTGCTTGATGCTGATATGAGAGCAAGAGTGGCAGATTTTGGGTTGGCAAAGCAGAGTAGGGAAGGTCAGTCTCACCTTACTACTAGAGTGGCTGGAACTCATGGATACTTGGCTCCTGAATATGCTCTTTATGGACAGCTGACTGAGAAGAGTGATGTTTATAGTTTTGGTGTGGTTGTTTTGGAGATAATGTGTGGGAGAAAAGCTCTTGATTTGTCTTCATCAAGCTCACCACGTGCATTTTTGTTAACAGATTGGGCTTGGTCAATGGTGAAGGCAGGAAAAGTAGAGGCGGCTTTGGATCGTACCTTGATTGATAATGAAGATTCTGTGAATTCAAATCCAAAGGCTATAATGGGGAGATTTGTGCAGGTTGGGATTTTGTGTGCTCATGTAATGGTAGCATTAAGGCCTACCATAATGGATGCACTGAAAATGTTAGAAGGTGATATTGAAGTTCCCCCAATTCCGGATCGACCAATGCCTCTTGGGCACCCTTCATTTTATGGGGGTGGCAATGCTTTCAGCATCTCACCTGCGATAAGTGGGCCACAACTGCATACAGGAGACATGCTCAGGTAATCTGGAATGTTTGTAGTTTTCATCACTATTTCTTGTTGACTAAATGAATGTGTAGAAGCAGAAGACTTGTTTGAGGAGGATGCTTCCTTCTGTTGGTGGGCAGGCTTTTCCCACAAGATGTCTGGAAAATATGAAGTCAGGTCCTAGCCAGCTAGTTTTTTATTTATTCAAAATATTCTTTCATGGTCACAGAATTGCAAAGCAATGCTTTTGTCTAAGAGAAGTTGGGATTGGTTAAAGACTCCTTGATATAAATGAAGATCTGAAGATGTGTGTAGTAGATTGGTGTATCTAGTCATCACTCGTCAGGTTACATGAAGCAAGCATTGATCTCATTTGGCTGCCCAGAAGTTTGTTCTGGCCAGAGAATCTGGAAATTTTAAGTAGCAGTTAGGATCTTGCTTCACTTAGATGCATTGAAATGTAAATATACAGGGTTTTCTCTTCTTCCTTCAACACCTGGCACATCCTACTCATTTTGTTTTCTCCTATTTTAATGATAACTTGGACTTGAAAATCCATTATCTTTATGGTGAAGTAGCAAGCTTGACAGCTATGTGCTCTGCAGGTTATTGGAGAGAGATAACGACTCCCATGGGTTCTCAATGCGCACAGATTTCAAACATTCCATTCATTTTGTCATGCTATCCGTTTTGTATATAGGTTTTGTATAGTCCTTGTATCCTAGCTCCGGCTTGTAACTTTATATGGATTTCTGGCATATTTTATTTAGAAATTGGGTTTATTTTAGTTTATTAAAGTCTCAATATTTCGTTTATTGTTTGTTATCTCTTAAAAATGACTGGCCGGCAACCTTTCCTATGTTAGAGCTGCTGTAAAAAACTGTAGTTACAAATAATATAGAGCAAGCTCAATAGCTTTGAAGAGAGGCATGTCGGAATCCAGAGCAGCACGCACTTGTTCATGGGTGGAAGCTGGGGAAATAGTAGAGCTTTGCTTTTCTATGTGTGTGCATGTGTGTGTCCGAAGCAGGTTGCACCTGGCAGACCGAGGCAGCTCGGGATTCTATGAGTGCAAGTAGAAAACTAGTGTTAAAAGTTACAGTGCCTCTTTTTTTTTATTGGTTTACAAGTTACATTGCATCTTTACTTCTGAACTACAAGCTCAAGTCATGACGCATACCATAGAGGCATATTGCAGTATGGAACACCATTTGTGTGTGTGTTTGTTATAAATCATTTGCTGAAACTTATTCACCGAGAGCAGTGAAAAATGAAGAGCTTTGCTTTGGTTGAAAGATGAGAATTCCCACAAAGAGATTGTGCCATTTAGGATGGTGCCTTTAGTGCCAACCTTCGTTTGAAGCTGAGATTGCCGGTAAGATATTGTTGCTCGTCCAATTCTGGTCAGTCAATGCCTGTGAGCAGCCAACGTTTCTGCCAACCTTTGTTTGAAGCTGAGAATGCAGGTAAGCTTTAGTTGCTGGTCCAATTCTGTTCAGCCAACGCATGTGAGCAGCCCATGGTTGCTTGCTAAATACTTTGCTCTAGTATTCGAAGTGTGTCAATAGTTTTATTATTTGTCATTGACTGAAGGATTCTGAAACGGCAGAAACCTACAATTTTTTCTCTTGCCAATCACTTTCTAGAATCATTGTTCTGTTCTCATGTTACAAACTTGTGTGACAGTTGAAGACTGATTACTGCAATTGATTTCGAACATCGATCTCCTCCTAATATTCTTGTATTATGCCATGGTTTTCATCTCTGGTTTCTTGTTGTTTGAATTCGTACGTTTTCTTGGTTGAATTACAGTTCACAAATCATAGTAACACTTAATCATAAGAAACTGCAGATAAACAAATTCCTTTGGCAATAAAGGAAAAGCGCGGGAGGGATATTAATTAGTGAATTGGATTATATTTATTTTTAAGAATTTTTTATTTTAAAATTTATTAGTCGCATTGGTATAACAAATATAAGTTTTTTTTATTCTTTTATAATTTATTATAGTTTTTTATTTTATTTTATTTTTTTTCATTTTAATTTGAAGTCTTTTAAGCTTCTTGATTGACGTTTATTAGAAATTTTCACAAAAATTTCTAAATATCAATTAAAAGAAATTATACCAACGGTCAACTCGAAAAATATTTAGCGAATATTTAATTTAAAAAAAAAGGAAAAAAAATAGTGTGGGCATTTAGAACCTATATTATATAGGAGCCCGCGTCGCTCATGTTTCAGAATTAGATCAGAGACCGTCGCTGGCTCAAGTATCTTCTCGCTCACTCCGTCTTTGGGTTTTGTTCTCCGGCCGAAGTAACGGCATTGTGGCTGTACCAACCATCAGTCTATCATCCCACTCGTTTTCCTATGAAGGCTCTTTCTGGTTACCCGTATTTCTTCTGAAACCCTAACCCTAGCCTTCGAGCCATTCCAAGAACACAAAACCCTAACCAAGATTTGTTCTAAAGCGGACGAAAATGCTTCTCTATTTGAATGCTACGAAAGAAATAGGGATCCTGCGGTAATGCAGGTATAGTAGCAGTTCAAACGGGTGTCAGAGTCCGGATAGATCAAATTTCTTCGAGTTTCTGAGTTCTGATATCCCGCAAGTATTACGCTTAATGTCCAATCAGATAGAAACACGCCATTGCATGACGTGTTTCTCACGAACCCAATTCTTGATTTCAAAGCCGTAGATTTCCGAAAATATCCTCGGTCTTTCTATGCAAAGACGATAAAGCCGTTAGAAAACCCGGCCTTGCTTCCACTTTTTTGGCTCTTTGAAGAAAGTCTTCCTGTTTAGTCGTCTCCCCCTCTGAGTCTACTAAACTGAAAAACTTTCATTCCTCCAAGTCCGATCTCTAAGCACCCATCAATGTTGGATCTATTTCAACCCGAAAATCCTTAGAAATCAATTGGAAAACCCCGTTTGATTTACCCAGATGGACACCTGTTTCGGATATCGGTTTTGCGTTTTGATCTTTCTTTCTTATTTAATATGTTGTGGGCTCGCTTCTGTTGGAGCTCAAAATCGAAGGCCAAAGAACGTTCAAATTGCAGTTCGGGCTAAGTGGTCGGGTACTCCATTGCTTTTGGAAGCTGGGTCTGTTCCCTTTCTTCTTATTTTATTATTGTTACTTTAATTTGGCCTTCGTCGGTTTATGATTCTCTAGTGTGGAATACATATATTTATTCCTATCTGTTGGTATTTGATTACTTGTTCTATATTAAAGTATTCTTGTGGCTTAATCATGGGAAGAGATTATTTCTTTGTCTATATGTTAGTATTATTAGTTTCTTCTTTCAATCTGTATAGTGTTTGTTTCCTTAACCTATCTAAATTCTTTACACGTTTTTATCCTTTTCTAATTGTTACAGTGAATTACTTTCTAAAGAGTCGAAAAATCTTTTTTGGGCGTTCATTGACGACTGGATACATGTTGCAAAAACTGATGGTGATTCTCCTTCAGCTAAAGACTGCCTAAAAAAGATTTTGAAACATGGCAGCTCTCTTTTAAGTGAACCATTGGCATCTTTATTTGAATTCTCCTTAACTCTAAGATCGGCATCGCCAAGATTGGTGCTTTACCGGCAGTTAGCTGAGGAGTCTCTTTCTTCTTTTCCACTGTCTGATGATAGTTACTTAAACAATGTGAACGAGGTAGATGCTAGTGAAGCCATAGAAACTAAAAAGTTGGATCCCTTGCTTGTTGGTGTCAATCCAAAAAGCCCTGGTGGAAAATGTTGTTGGGTGGACACCGGTGGGGCATTGTTCTTTGATGTTGCTGAACTACAGTCATGGCTTCTGAAACCTAATGAACTGTAATGTTGCTCAATTTTTCTTTTTAAATTTTTTTACAATATCTCTTTAAGTTCGAAACTATTAAAAGTTGCTTATAATTTGAATTTTTTTCCTTTCATTCTATGGTTGCCAGCAGTGGAGACTCCTTTCAGCAGCCTGAATTATATGATTTTGATCACATCCATTTTGATTCAAATATTGCCAGCCCAGTTGCTATTCTATATGGTGCTCTTGGAACAGATTGTTTTAGGGAGTTCCATGTTACTCTGGTTCGAGCTGCGAAGGAGGTCTGTTATTGTGCTGTTAATTTTTTATTCCTTCTCATTCTTTACTTCAAATTTTCTTTTACATAAAACCAGGTAACATATTTGATTTTCCTTACATTGATCATTTCTGTTAGTTTTATTGCTTTACGAACACTATTAATCACATATTACGTGACAAACATCATCGTTTGAAGTAATCACTTATTTGAAAAGGAAGATATAGATCACAATCATTATTTGCACCTATGTCGGATCCATCTGGCACTTGGTGGAAACCTTCTCACTGGTTTAGAGCTGTGACTCAATATTACCTGATCCTGCAGATGATCTCTGGAATTTATTCATTTATATGCTTATTTGAATGACCTAACGTTACGGGTCAGATAGGATACAATCTGCATACAGTTGTTTTCCCCATACCTGGCTTCCCTTCATCTCTTTTATAAGAATTATGATACCATACTCTTTGGTGCAATTGCTGTTATAAATGATCTGACTTATCTCATTTTATGTTCAGGGAAAAGTTAAGTATGTTGTCAGACCAGTATTACCTTCTGGGTGTGAAGGAGGAGTTGGCCTATGTGTAGCTGTTGGTGCAAGGGATTCCTTACACTTGGGTGGCTATGGTGTAGAGCTTGCTTTGAAGAATATGGAGTATAAAGCTATGGATGACAGTACCGTAAAGAAAGGTTAGCATTCTCGATAGAGCAGTTGCGAATTCAAAAGCCAGCACATCGTGCATTACCCTGGCATAAATTTGTAGTCAATAGGATTATTTTTCCATGTATTTATTTTCTAATGTTTCTATGTATTTTGTGTTTATCTTCTATTGCTTTTGTGTACCTTGATAGAACAGTTGCGAATTCAGAAGCCAGCACCTGGTGCATTACCCTAGCATCAATTTGTTGTCAATAGGATTATTTTCTGATGCTTCTATGTATTTTGTGTTTATCTTCTTTTGCTTTTGGTCAGTTGCCCTTATGGATCTTTGCACTTGAATTCTGTTGTGATATTCCTTGGTAGATGTAGCAGTTTTTCAGTGGTTGATGTTTTTGACTTATTTGTGGCTTTTCTTTGAATGATATTGTGCTCTCTAATATGGACACTACTTTCTTGGAACTGTTCTAACTTGTTTGCTCTATGGCTTATGGAAACTTTCAACCTTGATTAGTCCTTTTATTTTTTATATTTTGATTTCTCTCTATTTGAAGACATCTCATTCTTCTTTATAGTTTTCAATTTTAATATGATTGTATCATGAGAATGTTGTTTAGGACAAATGTGAGTATCTTGAAAAGATTCGCTGCATTCATTGTTTTTTTGTGATAGCACGCATTCTTGTTTGCTTCATAATCACATGCTTCATTGCTTTGATTTCTAAGGTATCTAAGGGTTTGAGGTTTAAGTTGCAGGTGTAACGCTAGAAGATCCTCGGACTGAAGATCTTAGCCAAGAAGTTAGAGGGTTTATATTTTCAAAAATTCTGGTTTGTTATCCTGATAATTCACCTTTACCTTTGTTCCTATTTTCTTCCAATACTAGTTACAACTGTTTTAATGAACATTAGTTAGATGTGCATATACCTAAGTGAATAAACTCAAATCATAAAATCTCTCGCTCTGGATGGGAGCCATCTCTGGTCTTAATGATTTCTAACCATAAAAGCTGCACCATGCCATCCTGTAGTTAATGTTTCTTTTATTTCCTTTTGCAGGAGCGCAAACCTGAGCTCACTTCTGAGATAATGGCTTTCAGGGATTATCTATTGTCATCAACAATATCAGACACACTTGAGGTTTGGGAACTAAAAGGTACTTTTTAACTTATGTTTTTTATTTTTTTTTCTTCTAATTATAACACATCTAATCTTCAAATTGTAAAATTTTTTTCCCCTTGAACAGATTTAGGGCATCAAACTGCACAGAGAATAGTACAAGCCTCTGATCCTTTGCAGTCAATGCAAGAAATCAACCAAAATTTTCCTAGTGTAGTGTCTTCTTTATCTCGGATGAAGGTAATTTCTTGGTGACACTCTCAATGTTTTGAGCAGCTGTAAATATTTTTAATATTGGCTCCAAAGGTAAGGCATCTAGTTGGGTTTTTCTAATCAATGTGTATGAGTTTGTGCATTTTGCAGCTCAATGATTCAGTCAAAGATGAAATAATAGCAAATCAGAGAATGATCCCTCCTGGCAAGTCCTTAATGGCTCTGAATGGTGCTTTAATCAATATCGAAGATTTTGATCTTTATCTGTAATGCTTTTTCTCCCCTATTTCTCTTGCTCTTCACTGAAGATATTTTCTGTTTAGGATTCATGACATTTGAAATATTTTATCTATGGCAGCACATCTATACCTGAAGATTTTGGCTGTAGTTGCCTAAAAGTTTTACTAAATTTATTTCTTAAAATTTAAAAAAAAAAAATTATCATGGTTTAGTACTTCCAGTTAATTATTAACTGCTGTGATTTTCATTGCTAAATTTCTTAATTCTATTAAACAAATCCTGTCATGAAATTTGAGAGTAACTTATCTTAGAAGTAAAAACAATTTATTCAGTTGCATTAGGCTTTTTTTCATGGATCGCCTGATATTTGGAATTGTGATATATACCAAAATGCCTGATGTTTTTACCTAATCAAGGGATATCACCCTTGATTTTGGGTCATGATAGTTGAATTTCTTGTAGCCAGTGCTGCTACATTTCTTGTTTCTTCATTAATGGTTTTCACCCTTTCAAGAGTTTGTCATTAGCACTTTATTTAGTATCACTTGAATGCCTTTGATCAACTTGATCAATGTTGTATTACTTCTGATATTATGTTTTTGCAATTATTTTCTTAATAGATTGATTGACTTGGTCCATCTGGAGCTATCATTGGCTGATCAGTTTTCAAAATTGAAGGTGAATAATTCTAAGTGGCATTTTGTTTGATTGATCTGTGAAATTTACTCAAAAGTGCTCTTTTATATCATATTCATTTTGCTCAAATAAACAACTTTATTAGTGGAATATCTAAATTAGTAACTGTTTTTCCCTTTTTATTCCCCTTTTGTCTGTAGTTGAACAAAGATGTGCATTTTCTACCTTATTCATAAGTCTGAAAATGCAACATTTGAGACCTGATTATAAATATCGAAGCAGAATGTCTAGATGTGTGTGTGCATGCAGATTGCTCATGCAAGTGCGTGGGCAATTAAAAAAAAAAAAGGTAGATTGATCCTCGGTTACTTAGAAAAGGCATAATAAACCTTGTCCCAGGTCCAAAAGTCTTGGTGAGAGCTTTTTCATTTTCCCTCAAAGAACTATTTGAGGGCCCTTTCATTTTCCCTCAAAGAACCATTTGTTGTGTGGCTTCCACCAAAATAATCAATTTATATCTGATATTTCTTGTGATCAGGATATGGATGGCTAATTTCATATGAGAAATGCATGTATGTAATGTATCAGAGCCACTTATTTTGCTAGTCTACCTGTTATGAGTCTATTATGCGTAATGTGTTTAATTTATTGTTATCAAGTAAAATCAAATTGATTATCTGTCATTGCTAACCGTTGTTCTTGTTCTTGTCTCTGCTTAAGTAGCACGCTTCAATAATTATATATATATTTGATGAGTCTCTTTATCTCTAGGTATTAGAAGACCTACTATGGTACATGTGCTCTTTATTCAGTTATTCTAGCATACATCTCATGTCTATCAGCCTATATACAATTAAATTATTGATTATAATATTTTTCAGATCCCTCATAGCACTGTGCGGAAGCTTTTATCAACTGTGACACCTCCTGAGTCAGATATGTTCCGAGTTGATTTTCGTTCTACCCATGTTTATTATCTCAATAACTTGGAGGAGGATGCTATGTATAGGCGATGGAGGAATAATATAAATGATGTATGTTAATTTTTTGCAAAATCTCTCTTAAGACTATGATGCTATGTATAGGCTATTGTTTGCTCAAAAGCTTGTCTTCTGATAACATTTTGTGCAGATTTTAATGCCAGTCTTTCCTGGCCAGTTACGTTATATCCGGAAGAATCTGTTCCATGCAGTTTATGTTCTTGATCCAGCAACTGTTTGTGGTCTTCAGGCATGTTTTCTTCCGTCTTCCGGATGATTTGATCTCTGTCTCTCTCTCTCTCATTTATTGCATTATCTTGCTCACTTAAATTTATCTTATTGTAATTTTCAACTGGAATCTTGCAGTCTATCGATATGATTACATCTTTCTATGAGAATAGTTTCCCAATGAGATTTGGGGTGATGCTGTATTCTACACAGCTTGTCAAGAAGATTGAAAGGAGTGGTGGTGAACTTCATTCATCAGCTTTGGAGAATGACAGTAAAACTGAGGATGATAAATCCAGTTTGGTAGTTACCTAACTTACTCTAAACGTTTTTTGTTTTACATTTTCTTTAATTTGATATTATTTGTCTGAACATGGTTTCTCTTCAGTTATTTCAAGACTTTTTCTGCTGTCAAGGTTCATTGAATTTTCTGTTTTGCAACTTATGATGCTAATAAACATTGTTGATTGCAACTTGTTTTGCAGGTTATAAGACTTTTCCTCTATATTAAGGAGAACTATGGGACTCAATCAGCTTTTCAATTTTTGAGCAATGTATGGGTTCGATATTTACACCCGCTTTTTTATGGTTGTATGTTGACCGTTGTTTGATGTAAAATTGATGGTTTCTCTCTAGTTTTTGCTGTTGACTTTATTCCAATGTTTTTGTGCTATTATCTTCAATTTATTCTGTAATATTATTTGCTTGGGGAGAAAATGAAGTTTGAGGTTCAATTATATGCCCTTGACTATGGTACTTATTTTTATCCTTTTCTTGCCTATAAAATCATCTTTTTCTCTTTCAGTTATTGCTGTGCCTCTCCTGAAATTTGCATATAGAAACTTCTGACATGTATTTTGCAAATGAGATAAGAAGATATATGCGTAAACTTCTGTATGTGAACTTGTAAATTAATGGTTCTATTCACGAATCAACATAATTTTTTATTTTTGTTTCTTGCTACTTCATCTGTTCTTATTGTTATTTATCACTACAAAATGCCATGTTATACCTCGGAATTGGAAATTACTTGTTTCTGTAATTAGTAGGCATAAACTGATGCTGAAGTGGGGAAAGTCTTTCATGAAAGGAGGGGAAGTTTGAGAGAGTGAGAGGAAGGTGGAAAATCTTTTATATGTTAGGCTAGGATTGCTATCTTTTCTACTAGGAAGGAGAATTTTAAAAATTATGGCTGATTTAGAGAACTATAGTGGGTGTATGACACTCTTTGCATGATTTTTTTTTATCCCCATGGCTGAACCTGTTATATCGTTATTTCCTAGTTTGATGCATTTTGGCAGTGTTAACAAAAATTTTGACTATTTGTGATAGGTAAATCGACTACGAATGGAATCTGCTGACTCTACAGATGAGGCACTTGAAATGGACCATATTGAAGGAGCATTTGTGGAAACAGTATTGTAAGTTTTGATAAGATTTAGTTGACTTATGCTTTTTGCACATGTTGATCATATTCCCTATTTGATGCTCCACTAATTTTAGGATATTTAGATTTGCTTGCTTAAAATCGATATAACTGTTGTTTCTGTAGACCAAAAGCAAAATCTCCACCACAAGAAATACTGTTAAAGCTGGAAAAGGAACAGACTTTTAAGGAACTGTCTCAAGAGAGCTCATTGTTTGTTTTTAAGTTGGGTGTGGGCAAGCTGCAGTGCTGCCTCTTAATGAATGGTCTGGTCTTTGATTCTAGTGAGGTACCTATATCATTCATTTATATAATCACAATATATCTTTCTAACTTTTTTTTTTTAGACTATTTGGTGTCCCTTAACATGTTTGGGCTGACTTTTTTTGGAAATTTTCTTAATAGGCAGATAGGTTTAATGGTATGCTAGTTTCTTTTGCATTTAGATTTTGCTCATTACTTCCATGCCTTGAGTTCCTTTGATGATTTATTATATCTAGTACTTTATAGTTCATATGTATCTTTCTTTTTTTAAATATTGATTTCTATCATGATGATTTTACTGCCTCTTAATGAATGGTCTTGTCTTTGATTCTAGTGAGGTACCTATATCATTCATTTATATAATCAAAATATATCTTTCTAACTTTTTTTTTTTAACTATTTGGTGTCCCTTAACGTGTTTGGGCCGACTTTTTTGGAAATTTTCTTAATAGGCACATAGGTTTAATGGTATGCTAGTTTCTTTTACGTTTAGATTTTGCACATTACTTCCATGCCTTGAGTTCCTTTGATGATTTATTATATCTAGTACTTTATAGTTTATATGTATCTTTCTTTTTTTTCTTTTTTTAAATATTGATTTCTATCATGATGATTTTACTAGCTCTTTAACATTTCAGCTCAAACTTAAGTGGCCTTTTTGTGTTTACCTCTGGCAGGAAGCTCTTTTAAATGCCATGAATGATGAGCTTCCCAGAATACAAGAACAAGTTTACTATGGGCAAATAAATTCTCGCACTGACGTGCTGGACAAATTTCTATCCGAAAATGGTGTCAGTCGATATAATCCCCAGGTAAGGCATAGGTTAGATCCTTTTGGAATGTCCATCTATATATAACATTACTATGATATGTTTGTAGTAATATGATATTGGTTGGATGTAGATTATTGCTGACGGCAAGGTCAAACCAAGGTTTGTATCTCTAGCTTCATCAATCCTTGGAGGGGAATCTGTACTGAATGAAATTAATTACTTGCACTCTCCTGAATGTAAGTGGACTTTATGTTAGTTATTCATTTCATTTTACTATTTTCTCTATTTGTTTGCATTATGACATGGTTAATGGGTTGAAAAATTCAGCTGTGGATGATGTGAAGCCTGTGACTCATCTTCTTGCTGTTGATGTCAAATCAGAAAAAGGGATAAAGTTACTTCATGAAGGAATTCGTTATCTGGTTATTCTTTATGCCATGACTTTTCACCTTGATTCTTGTTTGAATATCATCCTTTCTATGGTGTTATTATTATCATCACATTTGTTATTGATGGTCTAGCAATGCTTCCACTATTTACCAGATTGGAGGATCCAAAAGTGCCCGTGTTGGTTTGCTATTTAGTGCTAGTCAGGATGCTGATTTGCCTAGTATTCTACTTGTGAAGACCTTTGAGATCACTGCTGCCTCATATAGGTTTCCTAAATCTAAACGTTTTTACAGGCTTTATTCTTTAAATTGAATTTTGTAAATATGCTTTTCACTCTCAACTTTTATCTGATATTGTTTGCATTACTGCTGCTTTTGCAGTCATAAGAAGAAGGTATTGGAGTTTTTAGATCAACTGTGCTCATTTTATGAGCATAATTACATTCGTAGATCTCCCACTGCAGCTGAAAGCACTCAAGCATTCGTTGATAAGGTCTATGAACTTGCTGAGGCAAATGAACTGTCCTTTAAGGCATATAAATCCTCTCTATCCGATGTTTCTGATCTGAAGTTGAGAGAACATTTGAATAAGGTAACATTAGTTGTTTTTTTCTCTCTATAAGCTGCTCTAGCTCGCTCTTGATGCTTTTATTTTTCTTATTTGACATTTTAATTCTGTTCCGAACTGAGTTTCTCTTGTAAGGTTGTAGTTATTAAGCTTCTGGACCAATCTCTGGATCAATGTTGATTTGTGTTTTAATTCTCATAGAGATTCTAATATGTTAAATTGCAATGTACGCAGGTGGCACAATTTTTATATAGACAATTTGGGATAGCATCCGGTGTTAATGCAGTCATTACCAATGGAAGGGTTTGTCTTATCTCTCTTGAACATAAGTCTTTGGGATTATTGTTGGTCTGATTCCTTGTTTCCTGTTTCAACTAACGATAACTTGTTTTTTAGCTGCTTATGATGCTGGTTTAATTAATCGTTCTTTTATGTTTGACAGGTTACTTCTCTTGATTCTGGCGCATTTCTGAGCCATGATCTGCATCTTCTGGAATCCGTTGAGTTCAAGCATAGAATAAAGCACATTGTAGAGATTGTTGAAGAAGTTGATTGGCAGGGCATAGATCCTGACATGCTAACAAGGTTTGTTGGTTTTCTGCACCTTCTTGCTGGTTATCTTTTTCATGTGATCTCCATGCCTCCCCGTTAAATGCAGCATACGCAGTGTAGGCCCATATGGGTATTTGGGGAATAATTTTGTCAAGGTTACTGCATATTTAACATATTTATCCCTTGCATCTATGGTTCGATTGGCTCAATAACCTGCACAAGCTACTAATTGTGCTGGTTTATGGTACTTGTTCCTGATCGCCAATCGACTTTTCGAGATTGGTTGGGGACTTGATTTTTTTTATTCACTGCAGATAGAATATCGCACTTTTCAACATTTTATGTTTCGGGTTAGACATACTGTGTTGTACTGATTTTATACCTGCTTTCAGTAAATACATTAGTGATATTATTATGTTCGTGTCATCTTCAATGGCTACGAGGGATCGAAGTACTGAAAGTGCACGCTTTGAGATTTTGAATGCACAATATAGGTAATTGCTTCTAAAGCCTTTTGATGCCGATGAGGTTCTATTATGTATCTCTTCTTTTTATTCTTTGCATCATTGGTTTTTCTCAAAATCATGCTGCATTTCATATCTTCTGATTTCCTTTTTGAGAGTTGTCTATCTTCCTCTGTCATTTTGGAATGTAGTTTCTTTTGATAAATCTGCATATGTCACTGCTATATGACTGGAGGAACCTTAACAGAGGAATAGCATAGTTGCCATAACATTTCTTCAAAATTTTCAACTATAAATCTGTACTGATTTCAATTATTATTTTTTCGGTTTTCCCACTAACTTTTCTAGTCCACCATACTCCTAGATTTAGCAGACATCTCTTTTTCTATTCTTAGTTGATCATCATTTGTCAAACGAATGGTATCGTCAAAGAAAAGGACAATGTAGCTTACATTACCTCCTCGCCTGGCATTTCATCCTCTGCCAACAATGGTTTTCTTCCTTTTAGTCCTTATGTAAGAGGTGTAGTCTAACCCAAATTGAAGCCACTTTTGGCTTCTCCAGGATAAATTGATAATATTCCATTCTGCTTGGAAACAAAATGATCCTCTTAAGTAACAATATAATAAGATTTAATTTTGAGCCCCTTACTCTTTGAAATCCTCAACATGTTTTCTTAAAGCTATACCTCACGTACTAGTTTCTTTGTTTTATGTTCAAATTTCAATTATCCCTTAGACTCCTTAATATTGATTGATTATCCATGCTGTTGATTTACTAGTGTATGGTTCATTTGTCGGTGTTTATAATTCTCTCTTCTTTGATTTCTCGTCTCAAAATGCCTAACTCATGGCTTTTTTTCTTTGAAATATTCCACAGTGCTGTTGTTCTTAATAATGAGAATTCTAGTATTCATATTGATGCGGTTGTTGATCCTTTAAGTCCATCTGGTCAGAAACTATCGTCACTTCTTCGTGTTTTGGCGAAGTATGTCCATCCAAGCATGCGCATTGTACTAAATCCCTTGGTGAGTTAATGTTTATAATCTTGGTTATCTTTGCTATGTGGTGTTTGTGAATAGAAAAAGTGGTAAGAGATGCATGAGAACAAACTAAAGCATGCTTATTGTAATCGTATTGTACAAAATTTCTTGGTGAGTCAATGTTTGAAGTATTGTTTGTGTCTAGCATGTGGTGCTTGTGAATAGAAAGTCTAATTGGGAGGAGAGAGATATGTCGTCATGCCTAGGGCAAAACAGAATAGGATCTTGGGCTTGGTCCATTTAGTGGATGGGGGAAGACCTATACATGAGGTAACCAACATTGAAAAAGATAAAATAGAAGTAGAAGCTAAGAGTTCTGATTATATTTCTGAAGTGAAAATTCTGTAATTCATTGTGGTGAGAATAAATATCGGAAAACGTTGAACAGTTTGGGGTTAATTGAATCATGCTGTATGATCACTTTAGCTTTTATTTTGTTCCTTGCTTGAAGTCATTTAGTAACAAAATTCATAGGAAAATATTTATAAGCTATTGTTCTTGTCGCAGAGTTCCCTTGTTGATCTTCCACTGAAGAACTATTACAGATATGTTGTCCCATCCATGGTACGCATCTCACTTTAGTAACCACTCCAATTTGAGCCGTCAAGGATGGTATCTTAGCTGTGTTAGGACCTTGCAGGATGATTTCAGCAGTACTGATTACACAGTAAATGGACCAAAAGCATTTTTTGCAAATATGCCATTGTCCAAAACACTCACCATGAACCTGGATGTACCTGAGCCATGGCTTGTTGAGCCTGTCGTTGCTGTGTATGCTTCTTCCTCACTATTAACATCTTGATTTCTTTTTTAGTTTATTGCTTCTACCATTTATCCCTTACGAAATGTTGAAGAGTTAAAACATCATGCACCTTACTGCCTTGACTAATCAATCTCTCTCTCTCTCTCTCTCTCTCTCTCTCTCTCTCTCTCTCTCTCTGCATATAAATACCTCAGTCATGACCTGGACAATATTTTGCTTGAAAACCTGGGTGACACGAGGACATTGCAGGCAGTTTTTGAACTTGAAGCTCTCGTTCTGACTGGTGGGTTTGTTTTCTTTGGAAATAATGTGAAATTTACTAGCGTAACGAGAGGAATGAATGAGTACTGCATGCATTTCCTGAATATTTTTACTTTTGGGTATGTATTTTAGGTCATTGTGCTGAGAAGGATCATGACCCTCCCAGAGGTCTTCAGCTAATTCTCGGAACTAAGAATACACCTCATTTGGTTGATACTATTGTGATGGCCAACTTGGGCTATTGGCAGATGAAAGTATCTCCTGGAGTTTGGTACCTGCAACTTGCTCCAGGCAGAAGCTCTGAGTTGTATCGTTTTAGAGATGGTGATGATGATGGAAGTCAAGAGAACTCTTTGTCAAAGCGAATCACTATAAATGATTTGAGGGGTTTAGTAGTTCATCTAGAAGTAGTGAAGAAGGGGGGAAAAGAGCAAGAAAAATTGCTTATTTCAGCAGATGATGACAGCCATTCAAAAGAAAAGAGGGTGAGTTCTTGCTGTTGCTTGAAATTTTTGTGCAATCTTATTTTAGTGCACATGGACGACTTAGGAATCTGTGTGGATGTATGCCTAACAAATTTTCTTTTTTCCTCGTCCTAGCAGGGACATAATGGCTGGAATTCAAACATTTTCAAATGGGCTTCTGGTTTTATTGGCAGGGAGCAATCAAAAAAGAGTGATGACAGTTTGTTGGTGAGCTATTCTCTTTTTCATATCTTTTTTGTAATTCTCCTTTGTTTATTTTGTTTGATTGTGCTGCAATAAGTATTTCACCTAATTTAGGGTTAACTGCTCCAAGAAATTGATATCAATAGGAACCTGTGAGAAGAGATCAGAATTAGAAGAAAGATGATATAAGAAAAGGAAAAGAGTGTGATTGACCCTACAAAATAAGTGTTGCTTAAAAAGTTGTGAGAGGGAGGATATAAAGCTGCTTAATTTCGTTTCACATTTGAAATCAGTTTCTTTGTGCAACTGTATTATGGACTTTATTCTTCTTGTCCTTAGCACTAGCAACACCAAAATATAACACGCATTAACACATGCGACAACATTAATGACTTTGAATATAATATTGACTTTAATGTTCTTGTCCTTAGCACTAGCAACACCAAAATATAACACGCTTTAACATATGCAGCAATGTTAAGCTACCTAAAATGACTTTGAATATAATAACCTAAACAAAGTGGCATGAAATATCCTTTTGCTTTGGCTATAGTTTATATTTTTATGAGTGACGTTATGGTATAGTGATTGAATTACATTTCTACATCAGTATTTCTGGATTGAGAAATTTTCTTGAGTTTTATGTTATTACTCTTCCTCTCTAGGATTTGTTACTAAGCATTCTCAGGAACATAGATTATAAGTCAATCTTGTGATTATTTGTGTGTATAATGTGTTATCTTCCATTATTTCATTTGCTTGGTCTCTGCTTCAGTTCATCTGGTTAGTATCACTTTCATAACTATTGGATACAAGAAAGTCTTATGGATACCATCCCTAAATTGGTTGTTTTCTTGCACTTTTTCAAGAGATTCATGTGCTGACTTGTTCATGCTTTCTTTTTCTTGTGCTTGTTATGGCTGTCTGAAAAGGTTATGAAAAGACTTCATTACTGAGCTTTTCTGATTGAATTAAATATCACAAAATTCAAAATTCAATATATTTCCTTACCTTCTATCCTTGCTACTAAATTTGATTAATTCTTTACCTCTTTTGAGAGGATTAGAATCCTCAGAAGCCATTTGACTCCAATATCTTACAAGATAACTCTGGCTTAAAAAAAAAAAATGGGAAATGAAACTGCAAAAAGGAGTACTGTAAGCGCTTTACTAAAGTTTGAAGGACTAGAGCTTGCTTTCATGCCAATCTGATTTACCTTAGCTTTACATGTCAATGAATCTACTTAACATGAGAAGGGGGAATTAGGGAAGACAAAGAAATTGGGAAAGGAAGATGGCATAAGGAATGAGTGGTAAACAAAATCAAACCATCAAGCAGGTCTAATTAAATGGTAAGCAAATCAAAGGGCAAATTTAGCACTACTATGCAATATGTTTCCCATCATCACCATTCAGAACCTCCACGACTGTTGATAGTTGAGCAGTTCTTTAGTTTTATTTTCTCAGATCTTTCATCCTTCATTCTCCTTATGGCATGATTCACTTGTTGGCTCGGCTTTGTATGCTTTATTGTTTGAGACATTTATTTTCATTCGTAAAGTAGTGGAATCATTGATGCCTTTTATTCTGACAGGAGCATGGGAAGGGTGGACGACATGGAAAAACAATTAACATATTTTCAATTGCTTCAGGACATTTGTAAGTGTTCAAGACTTTTAAACGATGCATACTGTTTAATTTACAGACCAATTTTCTGCTTCTGCTGCATCAGTTCATATATCATGAACTAAAACAGTTTGTTTTCTCTGGCCTAACTCCATTATTTCTCATCCAGTTTATAGTTTACATGCCACTCTCTTATTGAAACTTCTTTTTATTTTATTGCTTTTGTTTTGCCTCTCTTTCTATCTAACTTTAACTAGATTGTCATGGCAATGCAATGAAGGGAATTATTTTTTAGTAAATGCTATAGTTTGCAGTCTAGATGGGATAGTAGTCTGATTTGACAGTTTTTATTAATCTAAAACATTATTGGAAGTAGCATCAAGAATTGATGTATTGCAACCTTTTGTATTATAGTAAAATAGGACTTTTGCTCTTGATGAAGTTAAAAGTTTGTAATAAATGACGTTTCTAATTTGAGCTCTATCATGTTTAAGCAACCCTTCCATATGTTTGATGTTTTGCCTGAGCAATGACAACATTTTTGGTATATTCTCTTAAGTCATCCTTGATCATTTGGGTTACTTTTCTTTAATTGTTTTTTGCAGATACGAACGCTTCCTTAAAATTATGATTTTGAGTGTATTAAAGAACACCCATCGTCCAGTGAAATTCTGGTTTATAAAGAACTACTTGTCTCCTCAGTTCAAGGTTGTATATATCTTTTTGGCAGTCTTTCCATCTTTGTCTAGCACTCTCTTTTCCTTTTGTAATCTATAGTTTAAAAAGTTTCTCTAATGCGCTTATATTTTCTGATTATTTACTCAAAATGCAGGATGTGATTCCACATATGGCACAGGAATATGGCTTTGAGTATGAACTTATTACTTACAAATGGCCTACATGGCTGCATAAGCAGAAAGAAAAACAGCGAATTATCTGGGCATATAAGATTTTGTTCCTTGATGTTATATTTCCCCTTTCATTGGAAAAGGTATTGTTTATTATTTTTTTTTTTTTGGGGTGGGGGGTGGGGTGGGGGAGTTCTTGTTAGACAACTGTACACTTCTGTTGCATTTGTTGCACATTTCATGGATGACAATGCATGCGCAGGTTATATTTGTTGATGCTGATCAAGTTGTAAGGGCGGATATGGGAGAACTCTATGACATGGATATCAAGGGAAGACCTCTTGCATACACTCCTTTCTGTGACAACAATAAGGACATGGATGGATATCGATTTTGGAGACAAGTAATGTGCTACCGAACCTGTCCCTATGCCATGTGCAAAATTGAATTTTTTTTTTCTGTTTCTGTTTTATTCCTTTTGGCACCTGGTAGCAGTAACTATAATACAACTCGTCTAATCATGCCTTCTTTGTTCCTTCTCTTTCCTGTACAGGGATTCTGGAAAGAGCATTTACGGGGTAAACCATACCATATAAGGTTTGTGATTACATGCTGATTGTATAGCAATAAATTTATTTCCTTAAGATATCGTGTGCCTAATGTATCATAATTCTACAGTGCATTGTATGTGGTTGACTTGGTGAAGTTTCGTGAGACTGCAGCTGGAGATAATTTAAGAGTCTTTTATGAAACCCTTAGCAAGGATCCAAACAGTCTAGCCAATCTGGATCAGGTAAGTTAAATGCATTACACCTTTCGTGCGATTGGTTTTTCTACTTGCTTTATCATGTCAGTTTGCTAGACATAAATATTGTTTTATTTTTCTTTTCACAATTTTATTAAATAATGCATGTAGTTGCTCTCATGTTTTTGGGATGTTATAGGTTCACAAAAGGAATGAACTAAAAAAGGAAAAATAAATGTTAAAATTTGCTTGTAAATGGTGGCTAGGTACTTTCACTTTGTTTAGTCGGAGATTCTCATTATGACTTGACATGCATCGATTGAACATTCAAGTACCCATCATTATTATTTCAGGACCTTCCAAACTATGCTCAGCATACGGTACCGATCTTTTCACTACCCCAAGAATGGCTATGGTGTGAGTCATGGTGTGGTAATGCCACAAAACCTAGGGCTAAAACCATTGATCTTTGCAACAATCCAATGACAAAAGAACCAAAACTTCAGGTAATCGTATATTCTTTTATATTTATGTTGCTGTTCCAAGGAAATATATTTATGCCGGTGATTGTTGTCGTCTTCATGCCATCTTTCTTTTTCCTTGCATCGCATTAATTATCTATTACATGCCATGCTCAGGGTGCTAGAAGAATTGTTTCGGAGTGGACAAATCTTGACTTCGAGGCAAGAAAATTCACTGCCAAAATATTAGGTGATGAACTGGACAATCCCGAGCCCGTAGCATCAACTGAGCCTTCCTCTAATGACAGTTCATTGGAAGAAGATATAGAATCCAAGGCAGAGTTGTGACTTTATTCTTGGCATCCAGTTCGAACTGTCGGTGTACAAGCAGTCTTAAAGAGGTAAACCTCTGGTGCCTGAAAATTTTTTATACTCAATTTTGCCATTTCCAATATTACTAAGTTAGACCATTTTAACGCAATTATATATGTACCTGATACATGAGTTAGGATGGGAATGGAAAAAAAATTTCAATCTTATTTTGATAGAGCAGTTTCATACATGGGATTTTGTAAAATCCTTTTGTTCAAAATAAATCGGATAATTTTACATAATATGAAAATGAAACAAATAAAAATTATAAAAGTTAATTATATAAGAATATGATAAAATTTTGAAAAATATGATTTTTGTATTTGACATGTAATTTTCATGTTTTATATAATATAAATAAGATTTTATATGATCCAATGGATAAGGTTTAGCCTAGGATGGAAAAAGATTACCTTACCCTGACCTACGGGAGGTTCAACGATGAGTTTTCATGTTTACTAGAAGCAAAGTTTGAGATCACTTGTTTTCAGAAAAGATAGTTTAGTTGATGTTTTTCCATTTTTTCTGTTTTTTGGTTTTTTGCCAAAGTCGTCAGTAAATGGGTAGCACTAATAATAGAGGATTAAAGAAGCATCATCACCTACGACTTTCGACGAAAATTTTTTATGGATTTGCTAAAAAATCGTACTTGGAAAGAGTTGAGGTTGACTATTATTTTCTTCTAAACCGAAACAAATTAAATCCAGAAGGACTTTAGAAGAGTCATTCCAAAAATTCGTTATTAAAGTGAGAGAGAGTTCAAGTTCATATAAATTTTACGAGGAAGTTTTTGTTTTTTCTTTTATGTGGAACTAAGTTGGTGTTCCAATTAAAATTGTAACAATCAATCACATTTTGTAGTTTTGGGGCTCGTGCAGGCTAATTTTGGGCTTAACTTAGCTTCAGGCAGACATTACAATACTAATGTCATCAGTTCGTTAATTGGTTTTGAGTTGGATGTTTTTTTATTCTAGTTTTGGGCCAACACTGAAATATCAATGCCATCACTCGCACGATCTTACCTTGCCTAAGCATTTATCTGGCTAACACTGCAACCTTAAAGTCATCACCTGTGCTGGTCGATTGCAGCTGAGAGATATAATGGATACTTCTAATACCAATTGACATGAACTTTAGGAAAACTACATTTTAAAAACTAGCGATTGAGGTGGAAAAGTCCAAATTCATATAAACCTCACATGATATCTTTTATTTTATGTGGGATCAAGTATCTCTTATCACTTCAATTATTGAATTAGAATAGTGACAATTAAAAAAATTAAAAAAAAATGAAATTAAAAAACATTCTTTGCCGATCTTCCTTCTCTTCTGTACTGAGTGATCAGCCTCGGGATAGGTTGGCTCTAGAAGGGATATGAAAAGGATATACATTGCTGATACCCAAATTTCAACGCGAGAGCTATTATTATTATTATTATTATTAGGTAATTAAATCGTTTAAGTTCGTTGTTTAGGTCTAACGTGAAAAATGAAGATTTTAAACTTGCATTACGAAATTGTGGAAGTAGGAATATGGCAGATGGCTTGTTACTTGCAATAAAGGGCAGCTGATCAGTCAATTTTAAAGCGATCTTCGTTGAAGGTCCGACCAAGAGAGAACGCAAATATTTAGATTTAAAATCTAAAGATTTAATTTAGTAGTTTAAAATTTTATTAAATTTTTGAATTAAAATTATTTATGTGAAAAATTTTGTATTTGAATTTTTATGAAATTAAATTTTCATTTGAGTAAAATTAATTTTATATGAATTCCCTATTGATTAAAAAAAAATCCAAAACCGTTCTGACCTTATTAAACGCGTATCTTCCAAAGTGAGGCCAAAATTTATTGTCAAATTTGGTCCATATATTCTTTTTATTTCTTGATATATATATATATATATATATATATATATATATATATATATATTTTTGAAGAAATGTGATTTGTTGAAAGTCTGAAAATAATAATGGGTCTAATTTATTAAAGAGAAAAGTATGAAGTCGAAATTAAAATATTTTTAGCATTCAAGTTAATGTATGCATAAAACAGTTTTAAAAAATTGAGAAAGAAATTGATACTGAAAAATATATCTTTTAATTTTTAATTTCTTATATTTGTGCTAGTAGTCGGTGTGTGTTTCTTCAATTCAATGTAATTTATGAATTGTGAACTTAATTTCGCTCAATTTGAATATAATTTGACCAGAAAACGTGATGCAATAAATAACATTTATGGCAGTATGATAACCTATTTGATTGTTGTGTCTCAAAAAAAAAAAAAATGATTAGCTCAAATCTCTTTCTTCAAAAATAAAACGAGTGAAATAAAAAAAAAAAAAAAAAAAGACAAATACCGTGTAAGTTATTTCCTAAAAAAGGTGCATTTAATCAGACAAGACCACGTGACAATATTTCTAATTTTCTATTTTTCTAGAGAATTCACAACATAAAGATACATGTCCCACCAGATATAAATCCAGATAAGTGTCGGCTTTAAGACATTGAAGTTGGTTTTTTTTTTTTTTTTTAATTAATGGCATATCACACCTCAAAAACTGGATTAGGGTCTGGAATTATAAATTATGTGGAGTCCCATATGAAAATGACCCTTCTAAGTTCTATCAAATGACCAAGTTGTTCAAATTGGTAATTGGGCAATTTAGTTTTTGTCTTGAAACATGTAAATTTTACTTATACTATTTATAGTCTTAAATTAACAATAAAATAATTATTTCATAATTAAATTTCATTATTGTTATTATCCTTGGATTCTTTTAAATATTTTTTTTTTTAAGTTTATGATATCTTTATATTTAATATAAAATAAAAGTAAAACAAAAAAACAGAATTTAACATTTATCGTTATTAAAAAATATATTTATATTTTGCACTTCATTTTTTCTAAAATATCAAACAGGTCTTATAATTCAAATTCAATACTTATCAAAACCAATATAAAAAATTTGTATTTAATTTTTCAGTACTTAATTTTCAGTTTATCAAATAACACCTAAGTCTTAAGTTCTATCAAGAATCTCTTATATGAGTAATTAAAAAAAATTATACCATACTATAAAATTTAAATTTGAACTCAAATAATCTCAATCCTATTTTATATTTGTTGTCTCCAATTACAACAGTGAATTACTGACATTTTAATTTTGATTTTTGTGCTACGTGCTACTAAAAATTTTGCAAGAAAAATACTAAGTAAGCACTCTCATACTTAAATTAAACAGAGAATTTGATACAGTTTTTATAAAGTAAATAGAGACTTAATTCCACGTATCATACCTGTCCTGGCTTGTTGATGGTGATTGTGCTTTTAAAAATATGAGTTTGTACCTGATTAAAACTCTTTTTTTTTATCTATATATATTCTAATTTTTACATTGATAATGTTACAATCATATAGATGAGGTTGAGTTTGAATCCAAAACCAATTACTTTTTTTTTTATTTTTTATTTATTATTATTATCGTCACAACAATATTAAAAAAAAAAAAATCTCTGGCTCTTATTCTTGCCTCTCCATTAAAGCAAGTTGTAGTGATTCCCAACCACAGTTATTGTTGTGAATAATATTTTGGAAGCTAGTTCTTAAAAAGAAAAACAAAAGGAAACAGGAAAACTACTTCTCAGCGTTAATTATTTGTGCAAATAGCCAAATCATTAAAGTCTAAATTAACAGTAATTTTGTGGTGTAAGTAGTGAGTCGACATAAATTAGCATAAGTAAAGCTTGAAACACATTGTTTTGATTCATCTTAGTGGAGTTGCTTTTGACTCATTAATCTTTATTCAACAGAGCTAGTCATATATAATGCCAAATTAAAGAATTATTGAAGATACAATAAGGAAAATGAATATGATTTATGGTCTTCATTAGGGGAAACTCTCTATTTATTCTACACCTTGTCTATGCACACGTGTATTTGACAATTCAACTCAACATTAAATTAGAAAATATGTTTATTTTTTTGTTTTAAGATCAAAACATCTTCGAACTAATTTAAATGTAAATTAAAATTAATTTTTTTAACGATTTTAAATATATATCTTTTAAATATATTAAAAAATTAATTTCTTTAAATACTTCCCACCCAACACTTTGAATCCTGAAATTGCTGTGATTTCCATTAGCTTAGGCCTTGTTTCCTACATGGCTCATTTCATTTCCAGGGTCAGTACTGCTGCCTTGTCCTTTCATTTGGTTGACAGGACCACCAACTACTCTTCCTCCCATACCCACAATTATAATATCAACTCTACTTTTGGGCCTTGCCTTTTCTCTCCCCATCTACTTATCTCCTTCCATTCAATCCAATTCCAAGAACTTTCTTTCACCGTCATTCTCTGTATTTTACTCACCTTGCAACCCCACTTTCAAAGTTGTCTTTGGAAATGGAAATGAAATTTACTCCTGAAGCTTTCAACTCAACCTCTAGCATGAAGATGGTTCAGCAGCAAAAAGAAAGTACTGATCAAACTCCATGCTCTGATTCAGAAGAAGACACTTCTCTCAGTTTGAGTAGCTTGTCAAAGCTTATACTTCCTCCTTTGGGTGCTTCAAGCTATAACCAGAATCATACAAAGTCCAAAGGATGGATCATCTCTCCTATGGATTCAAGATACAGGTAAAATACCAAGTACAATAATTGCTAGAGATGGATAAATTTTGTCACATATATATATATAAAGAAAAACATTTAATAGTGTTGTTAGTACATGAAAAGCATGTTCATGTTTGAAGTTACTAAGATTCGAAATCAAAACTTAGCCATTCGAGTATGAAGTTGTCGGCAAAACATGCATATATTTTACTTCTGTTACATAAATGCATGTGATCAGCATGCACAGACATATTCATGTTTGGTTATTAGATCACCAAACTAATTTACTAGCACTCAAGAAAAGTGCAAGTGAGATACAAAGTTAAGGCATTAGCCCCAACTTGCAGGAGATATTAATTCCTTTCATAATTTCTTCCATGAAGTCTCTCACCTTTTAATTTCTTTCTTTTGAGTTTGATCTTACTTTGACTCAGTTCAGCTGTGAGTTGACCTGACATACCTAACCTAGTTTTAATTAATACACTTATATGTTTTGATGAAATCAGAAATTTAATAAGCTTGAGGCTTCAAAATACCTCAGATTTTGTATAGTTTGATATATTGGTGGAGTTCAATTTTCCCCAAATTTCTTGAATATTTTCCAGTCTTCTTATTTATTCCTTGCATGCCCCATTTCTTAATTAAACTTGTCCAAAAGGGTAGCATCTTTGGTTTATTCCTTAATCACTTTGAGCATATTACACCAACCCAAATAAATTATTCTCACTTTCGGAAATTTTAGGCCAAAAGAAGAGAAAAAGGCAAAAGTGATAAACTTGAATAATCGCAAAGACCTTATCTAATCTAATAGTTCCAATAATTTTTTTAATACAAAATAAAAAAAAAAACATAATTTAGAAATAGAACAAACGGTTGCAGAATTTAAGATTTAATCATCAAACATGTTTGATATGTCATGTTTTAAAAGTGATTGCATGAATCATTCAAGTTTCAAATTCAATGGTTCCGATAATTTACAGTACTGTTATTTGAAAAAAAAAAAAAAGAAGCTTCAGGTTCAAGTGATTAAGTAGCATTGTTGTGATGAATGTTCATGCAGGTTGTGGGCAACATTTATGGTGACTTTAGTATTTTATTCTGCGTGGGTTTACCCTTTTGAAGCAGCGTTTTTCAGATGCTCTCCACCTAGAAAACTCTACATTGCCGACAATGTTGTGGATCTGTTCTTCGCAATTGATATTGTCATGACGTTTTTTGTCGCATATATTGACTCCTTGACCCAGCTGCTTGTCCGAGACTCCAAAAAGATTGCTGTGAGGTCAGTTAAAAACCATTTCTTATTTAAATCATGAACTCCAACCAAAATTTCACCCTTTTTTTTTTCTAAATTTTACCAATTCAAAAAAAAATAAAAAGAATTCTCACACTTAAATATAAAAATAAAACATTAAATCGTTTGGTGTTTTTTTTTTTTAATAATTAGACTTTTGAGTTTTGATGAATATAATCTTAGGGGTAGGTTTCTAGTTTTGTTTCTAATGGAAGAACATATCCATGGCAGCTGGCCATTCATAATTCATCAGAACTATAGTTGATAGTTTAGAAAAATTTTAGCATGGCGAGGAAACCATTTTTGAGCTGATAACAATGAAAAATGTAAACAAATTAAATAAAATAAAAATAAGTGAAAATAAAAAGAGTCTCAATAATCTAAGTCATTGTATTTAATGGATGTTTAGTTTGAAAAAAGTTAAATTATTTTTTTGAAATTTAATTATAGTTAAAATATCGTGCATTTAGAGATTTTTAGAATTTTAGATTTCTGCATTTGATTTTGTGCCTGTTCAAAGAAATGCAAGATTAAAGAATTATTATGTTGTCATTATTTATATTATTAGTTGATGTTTTGTAAATAATACATGACAGAGGATCATATTTAAATTGTTTATTTATTTAACCTTTAAATAATATTGTTGTTGCTCGATTACAACAATGTCGAATTGCAGATGTCTTTACCTCGATCTTCGTGTCACGTGTTCTAGAATACCTCTGCAAAAGAGAGAAAGATCAGAGGGACGCAGGGGTTTTTCCCTGCGTTGGCACTCCGATGCTTAAGTCAGCCAGAGAATTGAGCAGAGTTTCAGTAGGGAAATTCAGAAATTCGGTTAACGAATCATACCTGACCCCTATTTATAGGGATTTACTCTGTCATTAATTACATTTTTGCCCCTTTTATCTTACTTAGGGCTTGTATCATTTCTCACATGTTTTATTCGTGCGCCACGTGGCATTTTTTTATTATTCTTTTATCATGCACAACAATTGCTCCCCACTCTTTCGCTAGGTATAACCTTGCGGAAAAGTACATATGTTCTCCTTGTAGCCTTAGATCAAGTCCTTACATTGTATTCTGAAGTCAAATTCTCTGGCCTTCTAATTCTCAAGCTCTTGTTTTGAGTGCGTGGCTTACCTCGCGCATTTTTCACTTCAAGCCCTTTGTTTGTGTGCTTAGCTTACATTGCGCACTTTTCGCTTCAAGCGCTTGCACATTGTCTTCGTGGCTTACCTCGCGTATTTTTCGCTTCAAGCCCTTTGTCTTGAGTGCATGGCTTACCTCGCGCATTTTTCGCTTCAAGCCCTCGCACATTTTCTTCGTGGCTTACCTCGCACATTTTTCGCTTCAAGCCCTTTGGTTGTGTGCTTAGCTTACATCGCGCACTTTTCGCTTCAAGCCCTCGCACATTTTCTTCATGGCTTACCTCGCGCATTTTTCGCTTCAAGCCCTTTGGTTGTGTGCTTAGCTTACATCGCGCACTTTTCGCTTCAAGCTCTCGCACATTTTATTCATGGCTTACATCGCGCATTTTTCGCTTCAAGCCCTTGATTGAGTGCTTAGTTTACATCGCGCACTTTTCACTTCAAGCTCTCGCACATTTTCTTCATGGCTTACATCGCGCATTTTTCGCTTCAAGCCCTTTGTTGTGTGCTTAGCTTACGTCGCGCACTTTTCGCTTCAAGCTTTCGCACATTGTCTTCGTGGCTTACCTCGCGCATTTTTCGCTTCAAGCCCTTTGATTGTGTGCTTAGCTTACATCGCGCACTTTTCGCTTCAAGCTCTTGCACATTGTCTTCGTGGCTTACCTCGCGCATTTTTCGCTTCAAGCCCTTGGTTGTGTGCTTAGCTTACATCGCGCACTTTTTGCTTCAAGCTCTCGCACATTTTCTTTATGGCTTACATCGCGCATTTTTCGCTTCAAGCCCTTTGGTTTGAGTACGTGGCTTACCTAGCGCATTTTTCGCTTCAAGCCCTCGCACTTTTTCTTCGTGGCTTACCTCGCGCATTTTTCGCTTCAAGCCCCTGCACATGTGTAGCTGGTGCGATCAGTCATTTATCAATTATGTGTGAATCTCAACAGCCAATAAAATATCAATATGGCATAAATAATAGTTCAACAAATTAAATTTCAACCCATAGTTGAATTAACAAAAAATAATATTAAATGCCATAAAGTCTTGCTGCCAGTGTAGTTGCAAGTGGTTGATATTCCGCATTTTCGCTATCCTCTTGCCTTGTGACCTTTCCATCTTCTTTCAAGGCATTGGTGATGGCTTAGATAGCCCGACGATGGTAAGGGTTTCTTTTCTTTGAACTCTCTTACATGTAGTTCAGCGTCGGTATCCTTTTCATCACTTCTTCTTGAGTGATATATTTATCTGCTCTAGAGAACAAGTCTGAGATCGTCGTTGGCTGATCTAAAGATAGCGACTCTTGCAACTTTTCAGACCTTGTCCCTTGTAGCATAGCTGTCACAGCTACTCCAACTTGTAGATCATGTATTTCAATAGTAGCATTACGGAACCGATCCACATAGCTTTTGAGTGATTCCTTGCTCCCCTGCCTTAAGGTAAGCAGATAGGTGGCCTCCTTCCTTTTCTGGGTTTTTATCACAAAGGCCTTCAGGAATTCGCTTCTTAATTGATTGAAAGACGAAATAGACCCCTCTGGCAAACTATTAAACCATTTTAGTGCATGGTCAGTTAAAGTTGAGGGGAATGCTCTACTCATGATCTCATCCTCCCATCCATGTAATAGCATCAATGACTCATAGTTCTGAATGTGGTCATAAGGATCAGTTTTTCCCGTATACATCGTCATCTGCGGCATTTTGAATTTTGGGGGCAGCGGTTTTCCCATGATCGTTGTACTGAATGGGATTCTCCTTCTCTGGTTTTCTTCAGTCTGAACCAACCTTTTCTCTTCTAAGATTCGTTCCACAATTCTTTTCATATAAGTGGCAACTTGTGCCTTGGAGACAGGTCTGTTTTGCACTTTCTTAGCATCGTATGCATCAGCTTGGCCGCAGTCCATAGCTTCTTTCCTGTTACCTTGAGTTCGGTTTTGATGAGTCTGAGATTGAAAGTTTGTCATTCCAGTTTCAAGGTTTCGTGCTGGATCTATTTTCGAGTCTCTCTCAACATGAGACCCTGTCATTCCCACATCTTTGATTCCGTTGTTTGGTGGGCTGTTTGTGTTCTGGGGCCAAGGATCTTCGACGCCCAAATATCCAGAGTTTACTCGAGCCGGACCCTCAAGGTTTCTAGTACTTTGGCGTCTCCGACCACCAACAATCTCCCGTGTTGAATTCTTTGTACCACGACGCCTTAGTTTTTTGACACTCTGATGTTTCCAGTTCATTGGAGTCTCGCGCATGGGGTATTCCGTAACTCGGCGCTGCAAGCCTTCCGAGGCCTCACGCACAGGGTCTCCCATACCCTGACGCCTCCTATCTTCCTCAGTCTCACACATAGGGTCTCGTGCGGCCATGCCGCGAGGATCTCGCGCACACCTGCTGTGAGGGTCTCGCGCAAGCTGGCATCCCCGCGTTATGAGTGCGCCACGTGGCGCGCGAAGAACGTGCCACGTGGCGCACGAAGCAAACGGGGGGTCTTGTTCGGCCATGCCGTGAGAGTTTCGTGCACCCTTACCGCGAAGGTCTAGCGCAGGAGCACCGTGAGGGTCTACCGTGGGAGTGTCGCGAGGGTCTGTCACGGGTGTACCGCTAGGGTCTGCCGCCAGAGTGCCGCGAGGGTCTGCCGTCAGAGTGCCGCGAAGGTCTGTCGCGGGTGTGCCGCGAGGGTCTGTCGCGGGTGTGTCGCGAGTGTCTGCAGCCAGAGTGCTACGAGGGTCTGTCGCGGGTGTGCCGCGAGGGTCTGCAGCCAGAGTGCCACGAGGGTCTGTCGCGTGTGTACCGCGAGGCTCTATCGCTGGTGTGCCGCGAGAGTCTGCCGCGAGAGTGCCGCGAGGCTCTGTCGCTGGTGTGCCGCGAGAGTCTGCCGCGAGAGTGCCGCGAGGCTCTGTCGCCAGAGTGCCACGAGGGTCTGTCGCGTGCTTGCCGCGAGGCTCTGTCGCTGGTGTGCCGCGAGAGTCTGCCGCGAGAGTGCCGCGAGGCTCTGTCGCCAGAGTGCCACGAGGGTCTGTCGCGTGCGTGCCGCGAGGCTCTGTCGCTGGTGTGCCGCGAGAGTGTCGCGAGGCTCTGTCGCTGGTGTGCCGCGAGAGTGCCGCGAGGCTCTGTCGCCAGAGTGCCACGAGGGTCTGTCGCCAGAGTGCCGCGAGGGTCTCCTATAGCCATGGCGCGAGAGTCTTGCGCAGGGTCTCGAACTCCCCTGCCGTGAGGGTCTTGCGTGCTAGGACTTCTCGCAGTTCTCCCTTCTCCTACCCAATTCTGGACGGTCAGCAGCAGGTTCACTTGCGGGAAAGCTCCTTTGAATAGATCAACCATTGTCCGCAAGGCTTGAACAGTCTCTTCCCCTTGCTTCCGCATGGCTTCAAATTCGGTAATGAGAATCGTCATCATATTCGACCCTCTTTCAGTCTGAACTCCATCACCTAAGTCCGCCATTGGGGAGCTCGCCATGTCCTCACTTTCTTCACTTCTGATTGCTGTTGAGCGTGTTCGTACCATCGTTGTCGAAAGCTTTTCTTCCGATTCCCACAGACGGCGCCAATTGTTGTTGCTCGATTACAACAATGTCGAATTGCAGATGTCTTTACCTCGATCTTCGTGTCACGTGTTCTAGAATACCTCTGCAAAAGAGAGAAAGATCAGAGGGACGCAGGGGTTTTTCCCTGCGTTGGCACTCCGATGCTTAAGTCAGCCAGAGAATTGAGCAGAGTTTCAGTAGGAAAATTCAGAAATTCGGTTAACGAATCATACCTGACCCCTATTTATAGGGATTTACTCTGTCATTAATTACATTTTTGCCATTTTTATCTTACTTAGGGCTTGTATCATTTCTCACATGTTTTATTCGTGCGCCACGTGGCATTTTTTTATTATTCTTTTATCATGCACAACAAATATTTTAAGAAATTTAAAAAATTATAATTAAACAAAGAAAATCTTTATCATTTATGTTAAAAAAAAATTATGTTCCTTTAGTAATCTGTAGAAAATTCTTTACTTGCAATTCTCTTGAAAGTTTTATGAATTTTCTAAATAATTATTTTCATTATCTTCTAATATTTTCATCATTTTTTTATTTTATGTAACAAATTTAAATAGTTAATAATATTATGATTAATATAAGTAAAGAGAAGTTGAAATTTAAACTTGATGAAATTAATTTTTTTAAATTGACAATGTAACATATTTTGAGTCCACCAACACATTGAATAGAGTCCACTAAATAAAAGAAAGTTGAAAATTAGACTTGGACTCAACTTACTCGACAGAAGCAAATTTCGAAAACTTTATTGACCAAACTAAATATCAAATTACTAAGTAAAATTTCAAAATAAAAATATCAAGATATGGATATGTTGTCATGCCAAAGTCATATAAACAGTTTAAAAAATTATCATTTTATATATTAGACTTCTTTTATATAAAAAAAATTAAGGAGAGGAGGAGATATTTCATCTCCAGATCAAGACAATATTATCAATTTATTATTGAAATTTACTAATTAATTGAACTTTCATCTGTGAATGCTTATCAATAAAAAATCGTAAAAATTTGAATCCGAATATTTGCACTCAGCGTTCGAACTTTATCTTATATTAGATGTCATAGTCTACATTCGAAATGTAAATAAAGGTATAACAACTTTGATTAGGATATCTTAAAATAGACAAAAAAGTGAAGCACACCATCCAAATGGGTAATTTAGAACTACAAGTTGAATTTGGAAATAAAGGAAATTGAGAAAAAAAGATGATGATTTGGTGTTTCATTGTGGATAGGTACCTTTCCACATGGTTCCTAATGGATGTGGCATCAACTATCCCATTTGAGGCACTAGGCTACTTGATCACTAGCGAAAGAAAAATGGGCATTGTATATTCCCTAGGATTGCTCAGATTTTGGCGTCTCAGGCGTGTCAAGCAGCTTTTCACCAGGTTTGCTTCATTTTCTTACTACTGATATTTATCTTTTATTCTGTTTTGTAGTAAATCCAAGTTTTCATCAAATTTCTTATCACCCCTTAAATCTTACGTTTTGGTAGGCTGGAGAAGGACATCAGATTCAGCTATTTCTGGATCCGATGTGCTAGGCTTCTAGCTGTGAGTCAAATTTGCAACCTTCATTCTTTTTACATCGACATATTTTTTCAATACTTCCAGCTGTAATTATTGTATGTATTTCATGTTCGTGTCGGCAAAACACAAAAATTATCATGTCGACATGTCGGCACATCATATGGAATATTCATTTTTACTTATTATCAAACCTATGTCACTTTTTATTTGTGTTTTTGTATCGTGTCTAACGTCAATGATTCTACTTTCAACCATAATTAGACTCGGTGATTGATACATTTTTCAGCAAACACAGCGCTGTGGTGAATTAGTCTAAGGCTTGTCTTTTTGGCCCTCCTCTTCAGACCCACCATCCTGCAAATGTATTCATGGTTGAAAACATGGGACTTGTTTCAAGAACACAAAATAATGTCTTCAGAATTCAGCCAAATATGATCATATTTAAATTGACTCAGTTTGCTGATTCACTGATGCAGGTGACATTGTTTCTAGTGCATTGTGCTGCATGCCTTTTCTACCTGCTAGCTGATCAGTATCCGAACCATGGAAGGACGTGGCTGGGGTCAGTGAATCCAAATTTCAGGGAAACAAGCCTTTGGATCCGATATATCTCAGCTTTGTATTGGTCCGTCACCACCATGACCACAGTTGGCTATGGCGACCTCCATGCAGTGAACACTGTTGAAATGGTCTTTATAATTTTCTACATGCTCTTCAACCTCGGCTTGACTGCTTACATCATTGGTAACATGACAAATTTAGTGGTCGAAGGAACTCGACGCACCATGGAATTTGTAAGTACTTCAAATGTTGCCAATCTAATCATGTCGATTCAAACAGGCTATGCATTGAGTTTCATGGAGTTCTCTACTGATGCTGCAGAGGAATAGTATTGAAGCAGCATCAAATTTTGTCACCAGAAACCGCTTGCCACAGAGGTTGAGAGAGCATATATTGGCTTACATGTGTTTGAGGTTTAAGGCTGAGAGCTTGAACCAGCAGCAACTCATTGAACAATTACCAAAATCCATTTACACAAGCATTTGCCAGCATTTGTTTTTACCAACAGTAGAGAAAGTATACCTTTTCAATGGTGTATCAAGGGAAATTCTGCTGCACCTGGTAAGCTTGCTATCCTTTGTAAAGAAAATTATTTATAGCACAAGAAAGTTAAACTTTGGGAGTTCGGAAATGCTCAGGTTGCAAAGATGAAAGCTGAATATATACCACCGAGAGAGGATGTGATTATGCAGAATGAAGCACCGGATGATGTTTACATCATTGTGTCCGGAGAAGTGGAAATCATTGACTGTGAGGTGGAGAAAGAGCTAGTAGTTGGAACCCTGCATTCTGGAGACATGTTTGGAGAAAATGGTGCACTTTGTTGCAGACCTCAAAGGTTTACAGCTCGAACAAAGACACTTTCTCAACTCTTGAGGCTCAAAACCACTGATTTGATTGAAGCAATGCAGACCAAACAAAAAGATTATGTTGCTATCCTTAAAAACTTCCTTCAGGTCAGTTGATTTCTTTGAAATGCTGTCTGTATTCTCTCAGAATTCTTTTTTGGTCCCCTTGCTCAAATCTATTTATTCAGAGGACTTCACGGTTGAACATGTAATGTGTTGCAGCATAATAAAAGGCTGCAGGATCTTAAAATTGGAGGTTTAGCAATGGAGGGTGGAGAAGAAGATGGTGATCCCAAAAACATTGCTACTAATTTGCTGAGTGTGGCCGATACAGGCAATGCTGCTTTTCTTGATGAGCTTCTGAAGGCAAGACTGGACCCTGACATAGGGGATTTTAAAGGGAGAACCCCATTGGTAAGTTTTAATTTCTCTGTCTAGTCAACATGAACCTCATAGAAGAATCTTGAATCTTCAGCTTAGACTTAGGCTTGACACAAAGGAGGCCGAAGCTTGAAAATAAGGGAAAAAAGTTGCAAGTGTTGGGATTTGAATCTTAAACTTATTCAATGTCACCGCTTAAAAATAACGGGATGAAACATTTGAGTTTAGCCTCATATTCAACCTAGACTTAAGCTTGAGATAAAGGAGGCCGAGGCCTGGGAATAAAGGGAAGGGGTTGCGGGTGCTAAGATTTGAATCCCAAACCTACTGAATGCCCCATCTTAAGAGTGATTGCATGAACCATTTAACTTAATCCACAGATTCAGCATAGGTTTAGACTCGAGCATTTGATTATTTTCCTTGAAAACTGTTACAATCATAATAAATCTTACTAACAGAAACTATTTATAAATAGTAATTGGTCCTATTCTGCGTGATTCCTCAGCACATAGCGGCATCAAAAGGGCATGAAGAATGTGTACTGGTACTCCTTAAGTATGCTTGCAATGTACATTTACGAGGTAAAATAAGATGTTAATGCCTTAATAAATTCTTCTCAGAATGACTAAAATTCTGAAGATTATTTCGTCTGAATCTGATACCATATATGTGGCAGATATGAATGGCAACACTGCACTATGGGATGCTATATCCTCCAAGCACCATTCCATATTTACGATCCTATACCATTGTGCCGCCATTTCCGATCCGTTTACTGCTGGTGATCTCTTATGCACAGCTGCAAAAAGAAATGATCTGACAGTGATGCAAGAACTACTGAAACACGGGTTAAGTATGGATGCAAAGGATCGCCATGGATTAACAGCTTTACAGATTGCCATGAAAGAGAAACATGAAGACATGGTTAATCTACTTGTATTGAATGGAGCAGATGTCATCAATGCAAATACATATGAATTTTCTTCCACAACTTTGAATGAAATGCTGCAGAAGCGAGAGATTGGCCACCGAATTACAGTAACTGATACCAGTACCACTTCCAGTAAAGTAGCATTGAAGAAGCTAGGAGAAGAGCATATAGGCATGTTAAGCAAAAGCCGAGGACTAGACCATCCAAGGGTTAGCATTTATAGAGGCCATCCTCTAATGAGGAAACAATCATGTTGCACGGAGCCTGGGAAGCTAATAAGGTTACCAGATTCTCTTGATGAGCTCATGAAAGTGGCAGGTTTGCACCATAGCTGAGATTAATTTATGATCTAAATCTCGCTTTCTTCATTGACAAGTAACTTGATCATTTCTAACAGGTGAAAAATTCGGGATTGATGCAAGAAATGCGATTTTGACAGATGAAGCAGGGGCTGAGATTGATTCCATTGAAGTGATTAGAGATAATGATAAGCTTTTCATTGTTGTAGAACCAATAAATTACCATTTGTAATCAGAATTACTTGGATCTGCAGTCAGATTAATGTTGCTTCGGTAGGAAAGCACAACCTTCTACAATTGTAAATAACTAGCCTCACATAATCAGGGACATGTTTTTCTTCCCTTGGTTACAAACAATCTCTCAGTCGAGTTATTAATAAAGAATCATGACGCTCACATAATCAGGGACATGTTTTTCTTCCCTTGGTTACAAACAATCTCTTAGTCGAGTTATTAATAAAGAATAATGACGGTTTGTAAGACTTGGATTCGGGTCTGAACCACCTTAACCCTCACTCTTTTTCAATTTCAAACAGCTTGAGAAAATTATTTAATTCATTCAAATTAATGATAATGATCTCTACTCCTTTAGTGCATATAAACTCGATGCAAGATTATAATAAGACCAGTAAGAGATCCTTAACAAATCAAATCAACTACGTAAAACTGTTGTTTGATCATCATTTTTCGCTTTACAAGGATCAAACAAGAAAATTTCTCCACACGTATTGAAAAGTGATTTGTTCCATTGGACCGTTGGGCCCCAAATTTTAATATCTTCAAATTGATGTTACAACACGTTATTGAACTACAGAATATGTAATATTGTGGCAACTTACTGTCGAGAGTGTTGTCCTTTCACGACAGCTTGTTGCTTTGATATATTCCAACTAACAGATTTGCAGATGATGTTCATTCCAGCACATTTCTACCTATATGGTGTGAAAGAACACACATTCTTTGCGGTCCTTTTATCTTGTTTACAAGCTTAATTAAGTAATAAGAAAAAAAAAAAACTACCGAGACTCTAACTTGGGATTTTTTTTTTTTTACAATGTAGATTTTTATCTTATAAAAAGAGGAATGTAAATATCGTAACTTAAATTTTAAAAATTTACAAAATTATCATATCTTTAAAATAAAAAAATTTACGGAGCATAATATTAATTCATTTCTCAAATTCAAAAGAAAAATATTATCTCTATTCCCAATTGAACAATATATATATATATATAGAACCAAAAAGCTTGAAGCTAAAGGAACATGTAATGGGAAAAAACAATATGTTGGAGAAGTTAGGAGAAAAAGTGAAGGCAAAGAGCACTAACTTCTAAAGGAGAACCTAATCAAAATGGTAGAATGAGAAGGAGAATCTCAGTCAAATTAGTCAAACTTTTGCAGCTCAAGGAACAAAATCTAACGCTTCATAGAATAAAGAGCTGCAAGATTGGTTTGATTGATTTTACTTTCATGTCTCCATGTATTAATTGCACTGAGCCTGCCTTCGGGAGAGTAGTACCGCAAGCAAGTATAAAAAGAAAAGGAAGATAACCAAATATATAAAGAAGTTCATGAAGTTCTATTAATTTAAAAAGAAAAATGAACCCAACAGATTCTCAATCATCGCCTCCACTCTGTAGGAAACACACATAATTGCACCCAACAGTCCTTTTCACCATAGAAACCTGAGCTATTAAGCTAGCTATTCATCACTGCTACACCTTCTTTTTCTTCATCTTCCAATATAAATATCTATCAATCTCCATCAACTTTTTCTCCCACACCATACCATCTTTTTATTGTTTTTTTTTTCCCACAACTTCCATTATGGATCCTTCATGCACCACTTCTTCTGTCAATGGCTTCTATAACTTGCTCAACCGAGGACTTGAAGAACTTGATTGCTCTTTCCTGTCCTGTAATTTCATGTCAATCCAATTCCTGCAAAAGGTCCTCTCTTCACTCCGATCCTTCCACTCCCAATTGACCATTTTGGTTCAAAGGCTTCACCTTCCTGTAGGAGAAAAATGGCTTGATGAATATATGGACGAAAGCTCCAGGCTATGGGAAGCCTGCCTTGTTCTCAAATCTGGCATCTCCGGGATGGAAAGTTATTATTCTTCTGCTACCAATATTGCTTCCTCACTTGACCATCACCAGCACTTCAACCCACAGTTTTCTCGCCAGGTAAAGTTGTCCACACAGAACTTTCACATATAGGGTTCTCTTTCTTTGTTTTTGTTAGTTAATGTCAATTAAGTTTATTTTATGATTGTCTACTGTTGCTGTAGGTTATACGGGCAATAGTTGGCTGCCAAAGGGTAATTGTAGGATTGGAAGAGGAAAATAGGAATCTGATGGAAACAAGAGCAAGACAACTATCACTAAGATTTGATGAGAATGTTACAATAGAATCAAAGTTGAATGGTTTCAATGGTTTTCGAGGTGTTCTTTATGCAATGAGGAATGTTAGTTCGTTAATGTTAATGATCTTGCTCAGCGGGCTTGTATATTATTGGCCTGAATTAAGCTTTGTCCATGGAGAGCACGAGGGGAATGTGATATTTGGGTCAGCTTTCATGGTTTCAATTGCAAGGCTGCATCAAAGGGTATCAAATGAAATGGAACAAATTGGTGGGCAGCCAGGAATTATGTTGTATGAATTCAGGGAAGCCAGGATTGCCATGGAAGAGGTGAGAGAGGAATTGGAAAGAATTGTGAAGTATGGATCAGAAGTTGAGATCCAAGACAAGATTGACAACATGAAGAGTTGCTTTGGGTTGTTGCAATGTGGGGTGGAGGCTATAATTGGACAGATTGATGATTTCTTTGATGAAATAGTTGAAGGAAGGAAAAAGCTTTTGGACATGTGCACTCATAGATAAAGTTTGGACATGTGCAGCTATAGTTGGAGAGAAGTGAAAAAATAATTTCCAAAAAACAAAAGTGAAAAGATGTGAAAACTGAAAGAATCAGCTGTCTAAGTGGCATCATGCCACTCAATTTCTTTGTTTTTTTTTCTTTTTTATTTCTCTCTTGGCCCTTTTTTAACATGTTCTTATTTTCAACTTACTGTTCCTGTTGAGGTCAATTGTCTGCAGCTGCAATAGTCTGGAAGTTGAGAGGGAAGGAAACTATTTTCTAAGGAAAACCCAGAAAAGGAAATGCCTTAAGGGAAGGAGAATGTGATTCTTGCTTCAAAGAAAAGCAACATTACTATCTAAAGGTAAGAAAAAAAGAAGAATATATAAGGCAGCCATTAGCTTCTACAGAAGGCAAGATCTTCCAATCCAGAGCCCGAGGGCAGATTCTTCTCCTGTTATATAAATGAAAATGTTACCAGGAGGAAAAGGAAATGATGCTCCTTGAGTTCTTGTTTGTCTAAAAAATTAGAATCTGATCTTGTATTCAAATATACTGAGATATGTACATGAATTGATGAGAACTTGAGGCAAATTAAGAAAATGAGCTTTTCTCCTTATTTGTATGGTCAAAAAGATTCCATACTAGAAGCAAATCAAGCTAAAATGCTCAAGATTTTCCACTTTTTATAATTAATAGTACAATAATTGTCAATTTATGTACTCACTAAGGGGCTTTTCTATAGGTAATAATTTCTGGAAATCATGCTGAAACTTTTACTGTGGATTCCAGTTCATTAATTTGTACTACAAGCTTTAAAGATACAAGCTTTCGTCCTTCAAAGTTTTTGAAAAATCTAGCCATGGGAGTGTGATTGGATGGCTATCATTGAAAATGTGCTGCAAATTGCATTGCACCTTGATTGCACAGCATTACTTTTTCTTTCTAGAAACTAATGGGGAAATGATTCAGCATTCCTAGAAATAATAACCAAGCAACCAAACCATACAAAATAAAGACAGAAGGATGAACAGTAAAATAGAAATTAACAGCAATTTCCATGCAAATTAGAAGATACTTAGGTTTCTCATAAATTAAAATTTGATTTATGAGGAACCCAAATTTACCATTTGATTTGCGTCAAATTTTTTTTCAAAAAATTTAATAAAAAAACTTAAACTCAAAAATAAAATAAAATAAAATTTAAATTTTAACTTATTGTGAGCAACTTGCTCAAACCAACCGTACTTAGTCTCAGATTCATTTGGTCTAATACTCTGGACAGACAGAAAACATTAAAAAATCACGTTTGTAATGCATTTTTAATAATCGAAGGTTGGGGTATGATCGGTTGTCTATTTAAATTTAAATTTTATGTATCGTAATTATTTTTTATCCACTCGATCAAGTAAATGTTAATAATTATCAATAATACATATGGTAACCTAAAATGTGAGAAATTAAGATCTACGAGTATATAACAAAATAAAATTTCATGGTAGGGGGATACAAGGACATGTACAGTAGAAAATTGGTGGAAGTTCAGTGGGAAAAGAAATCCCTCAACACTGCTATTTCGATGATATTTCTTTCAGAAAGGCAAGGCAAACAGTGTCCTCATATATGTGGAAACGTTTGTTTCAGACATATCTTTTCCAATTTCCATAAGAGATTCTCCAGAGTTGTGTTAGTAAAATGACTAATCATTTCGGCTGTGAAACAATGATGGAAAAGAAAACAGGAAGGAGAGAGTGAGATTCCTAGTTTTCTTTTATTTTATTTATTTTTTTTCTTGGAAAGGGTAGTTTTCTTTCCCACGGGTCCTCTTGTCTGATTCTTGTTTCATTTTGTGTTGTTGAGTTGCTGTTGCTGATGATGAAATTTCCCTTCGAAGTCTGTTGTCTTCAAACTAAATTGAAATCCTTTACCATTCTTCCTGTTGCTTTGGTTCCTCACTTTCTTCTCTTTAGATTTGCAAATCAAGTCTAAAAAAAAAAATTATAAGTCCTAAAGTTTAAATTTTAAGTTTTTTTTTTCATATTATTTTGTAAAAATATTACATAAATAACTTAAAGTAACAGTAGATTGAATTTGTTTCTTTTCTTTTTTTTTCATTCCACTATTAACCATTTCGGTGTATCTTAGCATCCCATGTTATGAAATGGTATAAAATTAGAATTAGTAATTTTATAAAACACAAAAAATTTTATATTAAAATTTATATTAATACATCAAATATAATTTTTATAAACTTTTTCATATTCTTAAAAAACTTTTACTAAAATTTTAATTTATATCATTTTTTGTATATTTTATTTATATTATTTTTTCTATAGTATATAAAATTACTAGATACAAAATTCTTGTTAGAATTAGACCTGATAAACGTGGACATAACACAAAAATTATACAAATAGAAAGATATAAAATATATGAAAATGACACAAATTAAATTAAATAAAATTTATATATGAATATAATAAAAGTTAAAAAATAAAATTTTTTATTTTTTATTTTGATATAAATTTTAATATAAAATTTTTATATTTTATAAATTATAAATATGGAGTGCTAAATATAATCTGAGTTAACACAATGGATCAATTATAATTTTTAAGCTGGTAAGATTGTTATAGTACTATGCCTTCAATTATAGCCAAGGAAGGGGGTGATGAATGAACAATATTTGTCAAGTACATCCACTAGCTAGCACCTCTTTGGTTCTTTCCACAATCGTACGCCTTCATTGATTGGCAATGCCTTTTGACCTACCCTAAAGGCCTAAAATCCAGGCCTTGCCGAAGAATCATGGATATTAAAATTTAAAAAAAAATAATAATAATAATACAAACTTGAGGAAGTAAGCCATAACCACATAATGAGCAATGTTAATGGATGAAATCTTTGAATATTTTCCGCAAATGAAGAAAAGCATCAATATTAAGCTGCGTGCTGCCTACCACCTACTGCACAATGGAAAGAACTGAATTTTACATAAATGAGTAATATGTTGAAAACAAACCCCAACTCCAAAATCTCAAAAATTAGAAGAGGCAAACAAATTTAATTTGGATTCTGTCTCATCTAGTCACTCTTAACATACTTGGACCCGATTTTAGATTATTTATGTACAAATTAATCGTATATTCATCTTACACTTCAAATTTATATTCTATTCAATATTTATATCAAATAATATATATATATATATATTATGAGCAAGTGCCGTCGTCACTGGGATGTAGCCGATGTATATCTTTTTTCTGGCACGATATCTAAAGGATTTTGTACCATATTAGACCCAATAGGAACTAGGGTCAACTTGAAAAGTATCCCGACTAGATATTGGAATTTGTAATTGTTAAGGTGGAGAACCTCTTTTGCCTTTGATAGGCTTTTTTTTAGCCTTTTTGAAGTGTAAAAAATGTTTAATAACGAAGCTGTTAAAGTAAAAACAAGGCTTGTTGAGATTTTCCATACTGATTTCGGTGCAGCTTTTAATTAGTTTACGACACCCTCGAATTAACACCACTACCCAGAAGCGTGTTTCATTCAGAATCATGGTCCATGAAAATAACCCGAGTGTTGCAATGTTCTTGTTTGTTTGCCATCATTTCAAAAGATATACTCTGTGAATACACGGCGATTGATACCCCAACTTCTTAGATTACTAATCTAGCAATAGCTATTCTGATTCTGATGGAAAATTGCATTTCATTGACAAACCAATGACCTGCTTTACATGTAAAACATTATTTGGTAGTACATGAACGAAGTCAAGGTCAACGAATTGTTGATCTTACACTGGATTCACTGAATCAGACAATGCAAAAAGTTCTGGGTTTAAATTTAAAAATCAAATTCAAGAAATTTGCGAACACAACTAGGAGGGTTGCTAGGATGAGCAATATGTTCCAAACAGGAGCACAGGAACTGCAAAAATTGTTGCAATAATTTCAGTTATTCTGCAACCATTTAAAAAACAGGAGCATTGCAGATTGGTTACAGAAAAACAACCTTTGCTTCCTCCTCTGAGCAATGACAACTCCTCTGGAGACTTTGCACTGGAATTCACAAAGATTGTCAACAGCCAAAAACTCTAGCCAATAAAATTGCAGTAGCTAATTCAGTGACCAAAAAGGAAGGATCTGAATTTTGGTTGGCGGCAGATTTTAGTTCAGGAGGCAGAATGCAATCCTTGGTGTGAGGCATCTCCACAATTCATTCAAATGTCAAAACCTGGCATTGCAAACTGAGATGCAAAAGTCTCTACATGTGCTCGGAGCTCCAAAATATCCTTATTATTGTGGAGAGTCTTCACGGAGACTTTTTGTAACTTTCCATGATCACGCTGCATCATAGTAGCAATATGTGCAGCTCTAAGGAGAAAGTCAGCAATTGTCTCAAAATCGGACTCTAGGCAACCTCTTGATGTCATGGCAGGAGTACCTGCAGAATTCAACGTGAAAAGTCATTATAATAGCCTAAACCTCCCCCATCAAGGGTAAGAAGCTTGCTACCTGTAATTGAATGAGATCTACACTCACCAATCCTTACTCCTCCAGGAGTAATGGCACCATTATCACCAAATATAGCAATTTTATTCAGAGTAATATGACACATCTCACAGACCTTCTCGTAAATTTTACCTACCAAAAAAAAAAAGTTTTCTTGGGTTAGGCATTCGCTTAAACTTTGAAACTTGAGTTCATTTTATAATATGTACAATTTTGGCATTTAAACCATCACACTCCCCAATCACCAGAAGAAATGAAATTATATAGAAATTCTGCATACATATACAAGAGTTATCAAGATCGAAAACCATTTTATTTATTTACAAAAGTGGGTAATAAAAACATCCTCCAGCTAAAGTCAAGTAATAATATTTTTCTACTTTGGGCTACTATATAAAAACAGCACATAGCCCCAAAAGTAGGTGATAAAATACACGCCCTTGCTAAAGTCCCGTATGAATGTTTTCTACTTTAGGTCACCAGAGAAAATATCAAACAGCCCCCCACCCCCTCCCAGAAAAAATAATAGATGAAATAGTTAACTCATCCCACACTCGTACAATCAATAATACTTTTTTAGCCATAGGAGTTTGTTATCTCTTAGAGACCATTAAAACATCTATTGCAGGCACAAATCACCGGGAACATGATAAATAATCAAAATCCCTCAGTTAATTAAACCAAGAAAGTCAATGTCACAAAATATAAGGTCAAGTCCTGATTGGCAAAGAATCTTAAAATTTATCATAATGTAAAATAGAAAAGAAAAAATGCAAAGCATGTGTAGTTTCAACTTCATATTATATTTTAAATGAGAAGAAGATTGTCAATGAAGAATTCTACCTGTCAACCCAAAAGGTCTTAGATCCCAGAGTAACAAATGGTTGTCTGTGCCTCCAGCAATTAGCCTGCATTTTCTTCTTAACAATGCAGATGCTAAAGCCTGAGCATTTTTCTTAACTTGATGCATATAGGCCTTGTACTCTGGAGTAGCCACTTGCTTCAATGCTATGGCCAGAGCAGCAATATGATTATTATGCGGTCCACCTTGCAGAGATGGAAAAACAGCAAAGTTTATCTTTTCCTCAAAATCGTATTGCTCATTGTCATCTCCTTGGCTCTGAAGCATCCCTCCCTTCTTTGGCTTTGCACCCTTTCTATAGAAAATTATACCTCCTCTGGGACCTCGGAGGCTTTTATGAGTGGTTGAGGTAACAATGTCACAGTAGTCGAAGGGATTGGCACATTCCTGTAAAAATACCAAATGCCACGTATTATTCGGATTAATTTCCTCTAAAAACCACAAATGTCTTAAAATTTTAAAAAATAATAGCCGGAAAGAAAACAATAAAGATATATTCATAGGAATGTTCACATATGAAGTTATTCATTATCTCCTATCCCTAACATTCCTGGAAGACCAAACTTAAAAACTCATGAGTGCATTGCATCAAGCAAACTAGAAATAATATCTCCATCTATAAACTTCTACATTGCCAGTTCGTCACAATAGCTACACCAGTGTCAATAGGTAGTCTGGAAGTTGCTTATATTAATATTGGTTGCATTCAATACCAACTTTCACGTTTAAGAAAACAATAGTACAGATAAATAGATTTGCTAACAAATTTTAACTGAAAACAGTACAGTGGAATGGTGGATTTAGTGTTGGTCCAGCATAGAACCACAGCCATGCAATGCAATTGAACTCCATTATTAGCAAAACACAGAAAGCTAACCACATAAAGCAAAGAACTCATTAAATAATTGTAATTCACAGTTTCACACCTTAGCAGCAATAAGTCCACTAATCTGAGCCATGTCACACAGCAAAACAGCACCACACTTATCCGCAATCTGTCTAAATCTTGCATAGTCCCATTCCCTCGGATATGAACTCCCGCCACAAATCAATATCTTGGGCCTGAAATCAAGCGCCCTCTCCTCCAACTTCTCATAATCAATAACCCCAGTTTGTGGATTCACTTTATATGGTAAACTCTCGAAGAATATCGATGCACCAGACACTTTCCTCCCACTTGGAGTGTAATATCCGTGACTCGTATTCCCTCCAGACGGAGTATCCAATCCCATGATCCGATCTCCGGGCAACAGCAATCCAGTGTACACTGCGAAATTCGCTGATGTACATGAATAGGGCTGCACATTGACTCCCCAGTTCTCGGCATCAAGCCCAAAAGCCTCCAATGCACGTTTCCAACAAAGGGTTTCGATTTCATCAATGTACTGATTCCCGCCATAATACCTTGCTCCCGGCATCCCTTCGGAGTATTTGTTGGTCAAATGGCTTCCGAGAGCTTCCATAACGGCCCGACAAACGAAATTTTCGGAGGCTATCAACTCAATTCCCAAGAATTGCCGCTTTTTCTCCTGTTCCATCATGTCGAACACGTCGGGATCCGCCTTGTGGAGCGGCTGACTACCCCATGATTTCACTACCGCTTTTCTCGTCTCAAGATCAGGCTCCAGTATTCGCTTGGACGACGACAAAGAACAGCTGTCTCTCCGCCTTTTGAGGCACATGGGATGCCCTAATATATGGAATTCTTCGATTTCCTTACCCTCTTCATCATCGTCGTAACTTTCCCTTTCTTTTCGGTTACCGTTCTCGGTGGAGTTATGGTTCTCCGTCTGCGGTTCGAGGAGTTGGAGAGGGACAGGTGGGACCGGGTTGGTGTGGTCCTTGGTGTTCAGTTGGAAGGTAATAGAGTCATCGGCGATCTGTCCACGGTGGGAGGGCGGCGAAGGAGACACTAGTCCTAAAGAGAGGGTGGATGAAGTGTCGGTAGATTGAGACGTTAAGTCCATGGAACAACAGTTTGCAAAAAAATATATATTGATTGGTTGAATTAAGGAAGGGAGCAACGGTAACAAAAACAAGAACAGCGGTTGGAAATTGAATCCATGTGAAATTCTGGGTTTGGGTTTCTATGCGTAAACGAAACCCTAACTCTTACCTACACTAACCCACCTTCAATTGGGAAATAGAGAAAACGTGGAAGATGAGGCTTGTTTGGGATGGGAGTATGGAGGGAATCGGGTGGGGTCGACGGGGACGGGTAGATTCCAGGGGATGCACCTAGACAAATGGCAAGTGGGTTAGACTATGGCCTCGCTTCGTTTCCTTTCTTTTCCCTCGCCTCAGTCCAAACATATCTTAAAAGAGAACATATTAAGCATGGTGCAGTTTGAGCCCAAATAGTAGGCAAAGCGAACGGTGGGCGCAAAGGAACCCAGCAACCTCACGTTCTCGACTTCAATCAGAAGCTCGTTTGCCATTTGTTTGGTAAGCCCTGAGCCCACTCAGTTTGCCCAAAAAAAAATTTATTCTTAAAACGATAAAAATGATAAAAAGATATTTACAGACGATATGATATTTATAAAAATAAAATAATTAATATATTAAATTTCAGATATAAATTTGATAAATTGGTAATATATAATTTTTATATATTTTCAATTAATCACAACTATCATCTTATTTTATTAATGAGTAAAGTTTAAAATATATACGAATGAGACTTTGACTTAGTAACAAGAATAATTATTAAAACTTTAAAATCTCCAATTTAAGTTTTTTATGTCTAAATTTGAGTTTAATTCATTTATTTATTAATTTATAATTAGTCTTAATTGTTTATTAATTTATTTGATTGGAACTTCTAGAAAAATATAGTAATAAAAAAATCAAAAATATATAGATTCTTAAAAAAAAAAACTTATTTTAAAAATTATATATATTTTTTAACTTTACTCATTAATAATGTGACATCTAGCAATTAGTAACATACATAGATATATTTTGTTAATGCATTCAATATAAACTTGTTAGTTTATTAAAAATGGTATATTATATAGGAAATATATGTTTAAAATTAAAAAATTTTAATCTTAACAAATATCTATGAAGACTGTTAAACCAAATACTTTAAAAAACATTAATTGGTGGAGAAGTTTTCTTCTTTTCACCACAAGAGATGGGGTTGAGCTAAATCCAATTCAGTTGCTCCGCAACTGAAACACTAACTCATAATCGCTAAACGAAATAAAAAAAAAATAGAATAATTATTAATGAAAATAAAATAAAATAAATAATATGAACATGTTTGATTAGATAAAAGAATCTACGAGGAGTAAATAAGAATCAAAATATAATTTTACATATCTTAACAACAATAATTGATTTATTCAAATTCAATATATTTTTTAGAAAATTAATATATAATTTTTTTCTACTAATTATTTTTCTTTTTTTCTTCTTCCTTCCCCAGAGACGGAGATTGATTGCCTGCTGTTAATATCACAACCGCCCAAGATCTTGGTTTGTCCATAAAAATCAAAATACAAACCATTAATTAAATTTATTAATTATTGTACTTAATGCAAAATTTTTATTTATATTATTAATTAACTTTAAAGACCATTCCAAAAAATACTTCTTAATAGAACTTTACAAAATACAACCCATGCAAAGTTCATCATTTTCTTTTATAAATTCCAAATATGGTATGAGACTTTAAATTGATTGTTTTTATAAACCCTAAAACCCAATTCCAATGCTAATTCGACCAGTACATAATGCCAAGTCGGTTCAGTTGTGATAGGAAAGTAGGTGTAAACAATAATTGTGCTCCTAGTATTCAAGGAACCAATAAACGTCAACATTAACACTTCAATGGGAGTTTTAATCTTTGCATTTTCATTGTTTTTTTTTTTCCAAATAATTGAAACTAGCAATTTCTTATTTGAATTTTGCCGAATTTAAGAAAATAATTTTGATTTCAATTTATTTTATAATGAATTATATTTTTTAATTGAAACTTTTGTACTATGCTTTTTAATGTCAGAAGTAAACAAAAAAATCATCAACAATTTTAAAAATTTTAAAAATTATTGTATAATTTTCAAATTTTCGAATATCCATAAAAATATATAAACAAAGAAAGTGAAACATAAATAATAAATTTTTTATATAATTTAAGATACAAATTAAAATTATTTGAATTTAAATTCTAATTTACAATATATCACAATTTTTTTAATCAATTTATTATAATCTTATTGACAAACAAAAACAAAAAGAATGCAATACTCATAAACTAATAAAAATTTCGGTCTAATTTGGAATTTTAATTGTTTAACTTACAATGAACCTAACCAAAATAGTTGACTTGATTCATTTTTATAAATAAACAATTAAATATGTTTTGATTTTCTGACAACAGATTATGATGAATAATTATCCTATTTAATATTGATGAAGTTTTTTTATCATACAAGTGAAATTAAAATTTTTTTTATATATTTTTTAAAAATATTAAAAAATAAATAAAATAAAATATACGTTATTATTTTAATCATAACAATATATAGAATAATTATTTATTATAGATTACAAATAGTATTAAAAGTAATAATTTTTTTTATAAATCTCATTTTATTTATTTAAATTCATTCTTTTATATTTTTAAATTGAATCTTAAATTTAAATTATTAAAAAAAGGTTTTATTTGTTTTTAATTAAAAAATTGAAATTCGTATGGATGTTCTATAATAGGACAATTAATTCGTTTGATAGCACATGAATTTGATTTAGCCGTTAATATTTATATTTTTCGGTGGAAAAAATAGAAATAATAAATGGAAATAAATAAAAAGACTGGCCGTTGTATTTTGTCCACTAAATACGGCTGCGGGCGGCCATGTCATCGAATAGAGTTGTTCCTTTCTTTTCTCTTTTTTGAAAAGATGACCCCACGGCCAAGAGTGGGCCCAAAAAGCGACAACCCATGTGTACGGTTGGGATTCCGCCGCGTCTGCTTCAGCACCCTTAGCACGTGCTTAACTCGCACATCGTTCTCGTGACAGCCAGCTATTCCAAGCCTGGAGGGATACGTCTCTGCTTCTCTAACATTTGTAGGTCCACTGCTCCAGCCAATAGTTTGGCGGAACTAGGCCAAACGTTACAGATTTCAACAAGGAGCCTTGATGTTCGGGCCTGGTTGGATTGATGAACAGCAGGACAGGTGAGTGACAGCCAGAGCGAGTGCGTTTTCTCAATCATACTCGCGAGAATGGGTTAGAAAGTTCTTGAATCTGGTCGAGTGATGAAAAAGTGACGTTTTTGGTGACGTGGCGACGCTCGCCGAAAGAGTGTGTCACGTCATGGTGAAGCGTCACAGCTTTCGTGGCTGCCAGCGTAGGTAATTCAAAATTTTAAATAGCGAATCTTGAAATGACAAATATATCCTTATATTATTTTGCATATCAGTAAAATAAAAAAATATGTAATTACAAAATCACGTAACAATTAATTATTACCTATAATGTAGTCTAGATTTTAGCATATATGAAAAGAGTTTAAAATTTATACATAAAAATATGATAAAATATAAATTTTAATTTATTTAAACCATATCGATATCCATCATTTATGTTTAAAATATATAAAAATAATAAAATATAAATCAAACAACTATTATACATTAAGAGTTTAATAGCTCAATGTACGGTAATTTTTTCTATAAAATAAATATAAATTTTTAAGTTTTTATTTTAATATATAAATTTTTTACTTTTCAATTCGTTTTAGATTTTTATAGTGAATTAAAAATGTTTAAGATTTATTAGAACTTAATTTTTTATTTAATTTATTTAATTATATTATTTCAAAAAATTAAAAATTTAATAACAATAAAATAAAATTTCATGAACTTTTACAATAAAATTATAAAATAAAATTTTATATTCATTTTATACAAAAAAATAAATATATATTTAACTATTAAACCTACGTTAACTCGTAAATAATAACATTATTTAGTCTAGTTTTTTCTGTCAAGTTTTTTATCTAAAAAAAATCTTTTGCTCCAATTTAACAATCATGATATTTGTTTTTTATTCAACACCTAAAGTTGAAAAAACTTTCAATATTATTAGTAAATATTTAACTTTTAATAGCCTTTTATTAATAGAATAATTTTTAATTCAATAATTATTATTAAGCTTTTATAAATATCAAATATAAAAATAAAGAAAGAAATATATATAAATTCCGTTATTAGTCCAATATCGATTTACAGTAAAAATCAAGATAAATATTACATCTATAAAATCAAGGCTAAATAAGTAAATAGGTTGGTATCAATCAAAATTCACGAAACCTATTAATATAACAATTTTGTATTAACAATAATTATTAAACTAGAAATAAATATACTTAAGGGTCGCTACATGAAAAGAAATTTACAATTTCATTATTTATTTTTTAAGAATAATTATATAATTTATTTAAAAATTTAAATTTATAATTACAGTTATTTAATGATATAAAATATTTATAATGTAGAAGATATTGATAATAAAAAAAAATCAAAAGAAAAATACAATATTCTAACAAGATTCTTACTTAACAAAAAGAGCAATTTTTTTTGCATAATCAATTTTAATAAATAATAATGTTAATCACAATTTTAAACAAAATACAAAAAAAAAAAAAACAATCCAACAAAATTTTGATAAACAAAGCCAGATTTATTTCTCTTTCTTATTTCGCAATTTTTTTTTTTAGTATTATTATGAATAATAATTTGGATGTCATTTCAGCCAATTATATTGGGACACGTGATATACTGAGGGGTCTCACATGGTATATCTGAGGATGACATGGTATTATGAGATATTTTTATAAAAAGGTAAAAACGTAATTATGAAAAAAAATCCCTATAAATATGGGTAATGTATGATTCTTTAGGTCAGATGACAATTTTCTACTGAAACTCTGTCAAAATTATTCTCTGACTTAGGCATCGAAATGAAAACGCAGGGAACAACCCCTGCGTCTCTCTGATCATTTCTTTTTTTTACAGAATATTCTGAAGCACGTGGTACGAAGATTGTGGGAGAAACGTCAGCAACACGTAATTATTGATAATGACAGCAACAATTGGCGCCATCTATGGGAACTTGAGTAAAAAGTCATTCTGACACGATGATACAGAGACGTTCGGCAGCAGACAGACACGAGGATAGTGAAGACATGGCGAGTTCTCCCATGACAGGTGGCGGAGAAGGCGCGAGGATGCAAAGCGAAGCCAATATGATGGCGATTCCCGTCTCGAAATTCGAAGTAATGCGAAAACAAGGGGAAGAGACTGTCCAAACTCTACGGACAATGGTGGACCTATTCAAAGGTATCTTCCAGCATGTGAATTTACCGCCATCCGTCCAACATTTGATAGGAGAAATGCATAATCCGCGGGATGCTGAGGGCATGCCGTCATTCCTTCCCAGTGCGGAGATGTCGCGAACCCTTCCTGGCGTGGAGCATGCGGCAAGTATGCCGTGAAACCTTCCTGGCATGGAACAGGCGGGAAGCATGCCGCGAAATCTTCTTGGTATGGAGAATGCAGCAATCATGTCGCGAGCCCTTCCTGGCGAAGGCATGCCACGGTCCAATTGCGGCTTTAGAGATAATGGTAGGATAACGGGAATCCCCCAAGGCGTGACGAATGATGGCGGCATGCCGCAAGTTATTCACGGCATGAGGGAGAATCGCAGTGCGCCGCGATCTATTCTTGACAGTGGAGACCACCCCGGCCTTGTAGACATTCCCGACACTGGAGACACTCGTGAGGTAAGCCACGCGCTCAACAAACGAAGGGTTTGAAGCGAAAAATGCGCAAAAGTGTAATTACGAAAGAAAAAACTTCCTATAAATAGGGATCATGTATAATTCTTTAGGCCAGATGATAATTTCTTACTGAAACTCTATCAAAATTATTTTTTAACTTAGGCATCGAAGTAAAAACACAAGAAATAACCTCTGCGTCCCTCTGATCATTTCTCTTTTTTACAGAATATTCTGAAGCATGTGATACGAAAATTGAGAGAGAAACATTAACAACACGTAATTGTTGATACTGACAGCAACAAGTATGAAAATGAGAAAAACTGAAAGATAGAAAGAAGGAGAAGCTAATTATGGGGATATCCATTTTGATCGAAAATATAGTTTAAATCAATTTTTATACAAAAAAATAACAATAACAAATATGTAATTCTGGGAAGAATTCAAAAAATTGTAAAATGAAAGAAAATCTCTTCTAAAAAGATTTTAGTTTGAAGATTTATAAAAAATAAAAAAAGACAAAAAAGAAAAAAAAATCGATAATGACAATACATGAGCACTCCCTAATGAATTTAACAGATAAAAATAAAAAAATAAATAAAATTTATGTATAAAAAAAAACTCATTAAAAAAAGGCAGGAGTGGGATGACACTTAAACTCCCCCACCATCTTTAATAAGAAAATAAATAAATAAATAAACTCATTAAAAAAACTAAGAAAGTAAAAAAAACTCCCCCAGCATTTCTTTTACTTTTTTTCTCAAAAAAAAAAAAGAAGAAAAATAAGAAAAGGAGGGCACATGGACACCCCTTCATCCTCCATTTTTTTTAAAAATTTAGATAATAAATTTAATGAGAATATTAAATATAAAAATTTCAAAAAAATCGAATAATAACTTTAGATATGATACGATGAGTCAATATGAGAAAGTACGAATATTAAATTATTAAAATTTAATAAAAATTATATAAATATGATAAAAATTAAAAAAATATTAAATATTTATTATGTCGATATAAATTTTAATACGGTAAATTTATGATTTATGTGACGTTTGGATGTCAATTCCATCGGTTGGACTTGGACTCCCGTTAGGTAAGAATTGGATAAAAAATTAAAATTAAAATGAAATAAAATTATTTTTTTACTCATAATTTTAAATTTTATTAATTTATTAAAAAATATATATTTTTAATAATTATTTTATTTTATTAATCTTATTAAAATCAATTTTGCTATCTAAAACAAATTATTATAAATAGATCGGTTATTGATGACACAAATCCTTTTCTGTCCATACACTTTAGGGTTAATAATAATGGATTTTAAAGGCAGTCATTACTCTTTTGTGAAATTATTGTTTGTCTAATCACATCATTATTTTTAAGCAACAAATTTAAGATCCATTGAAAAAAATGTGAATGGAATACTTTATTTTCTCTTTATGATTGGAAATAATACTTCAAATGGTCAATTTTGGCATAATTTGCTACGTATTAAATTCTCGTGCTGTCAATTACTTTTTCATAGTGAATAGAGAGTAATTAATTGGCTCTCAATTCTTTAAATTATATTTTCATAATATTTTAAGCAAGTCTAAAATTGAAAGTGACTTTCATCCTAATTCATTGTTGACGGTTTAAGAATAATAGTATGTTATATTTGTAATTTAAAATAGGTTAAGAATTAAGATTTAAATCTTTCATTTTACTTAAAGATGATGAATCATATTAATAAATTATTTCAATATTTTATAATTTTATCATTATTTTTTATTTGATCGAAAATAATAAAAAAGATATCCACAAACTAATCTATTTGTCAGACTCGCGAAGTTTAATTCGAATTAATTTAAGTTCTTGACCTAATGCTTTAGGCTTGACTTTATAAGAAAAAAAGTTTTTATATTAATAAATAATTTATATTTTAATTAAATCTTAATTCTAAAATATCAAAAAATATATATATATTTTCAATATTTTAATAATAATCTTAATTTTTTAGTATAATAATCTTAAACTTAAACGGGTCCAATTCATGTTTAATTTTATTTTTTAAAATATCAATTGAACTTGGTTAATGGTTGATAGATACTTTTACCCTTTGTTTTGATTGGGGGTTGGGAAAGGAAAAGAAAGGAATATTAAGGGGTTGTTTGGGAATGTTTTTGTTTTGTGTTTTATGTTTTTGTTTTCAATTTTTTTGAAAATAAAAGTAAAAATATGTTTGGTGAGTATGTTTTTGTTTCCAAAAATTAAAAACAAAACATAATGTTTTGGAAATTGTTGGAAATACAAAAATGATGTTTTCAAAATTTTGGAAATGCTTTTGGTACTGTTACCACAAGGTTACTGTTCATCAATTTGGTTACAATACCAATTTTAATGGTAAAATTTTCTAAGTTTTGCTTTTGGCTTGATTTGAAACCTTGTCATTTTACATTTTAAAACATTAATCATCTTCTTCAACAAGTTATTGTTAACAAATTTCTGCAAGAAAACATCCTATCAAAAAATGTTATCAAATTTAATAAAATGAAAATAAAGTGAAAATAAAGTGAAAATAAATTAAATTATAAAATAGTACATTATTAATCATAAATTAAATTATATAATTTTAATAAAAATATTTAATTTTTAGTATTAATAAATTATGAAATAAAAAAATTATGCTTCAAAATTTTTATTTGATGCCAAACATATTTTCTATTTTTAGTTTTTAAAATTGTACAACAAAATTAGCTCACAAACATGTTTTCTGTTTTCAAAATTTCTAAACAAAACAAAAACAAAAACAAAATTTTTAAAAACAAAAAACATAAATTTAACAACAATACCAAACGACCCCTCCTAGAGAATGTTGAAGAATTTTTTATTGTTTGGAAAAAAAATTAGCTAAAGAAAGGAAAGAGAGAATAAATGAGAACCTCTTATTTTCCATTCACTTAATTTTTTTAATACTCAAATTTAGAGTAAATAGAAAAAAAAATGAAACTTGAAAAAAAAATTAACAATAAAATATCAAATTTAACTTTATTGTATTATAATATTTAAAATAAAAAAGAGTTATAATTAAAAATATATATATTGTAATGAATTATTTCCTTCATTTTTTATTACTTAAACATATTTGTTAAGATTACTTTTATTTCATTTCTTTTATTAATTTTAACTATCAAAACAAAATGTAAATGTACTATTTTCTTTCCTTTCATTTTTTTTTGTTTTACATTCCTTTTATTTTCTTTACTAATATCTATCCAAATATAATGTTAATTAAAAAGCTAATAGTGAATTAATATTTACTGAATAGATCAACAGAATATTTTATAAGTATTTTAAATTTTGATTATTTTTAAATCAAATTAAAGCATAAGATGATAAAATTGTTTATGCAAAAAAATGAAGGAAAATTTGATTTATTATCTCAAATAAAATAATAAATTTGTATCTTACCTTAAAATAAATAAATAAATAACTTTTACTTTTGTGAACATGGAATTGACCTTTGAAAATAATTTAGATATTTAATGGAGGAAAGAAGAAATAACTAATAATATAAAAAATATTTTTTATTATTATCTAAGAAAAAATAGATCCCAATCAAGATTTGATTTCACTTTTGTTAAATAAAAACAATGTTGGGATGCAAAATTGATTCTTTTCTTTTTCACAAAAGCCAACAAAATATTTATAAAATGTAAATTAAAAATAATAATAATAATAATAATAATAATAATAATAATCATCATCATATCACCATCATCATCATCATCATCATCATAGCAACATCCCCAACTACCAAGTGACCCATTTGGTATAAATGGTAAACAAATTCGGTAAGTCTGAATTTATAAGCCGTTTCTAGTTATGTGAATTCCTAAATTCAATTTTATTTGACATCATAGTCACGTCATCCATGGATATATAATCCGAAAAGTTCTTAAAATATTTGATATTAAGCATTAATTTAAATAATTAAGTAGAATTTTATAAATTTGAAATTATATTTTACTGATTAAACAAATGCAATTTCTTAAGCCAGAAACTTTCATTATACTAAAAAAAGGAGTTTATACGTGAAACATTAGCGGCATATAATGTCTATATACGGTAACTTAATCATAAAGTGCTATAGTATTAATGAATAAAATTAAAAAAATACGTGAATTATTAAAAATAAATTTTAATAAATTTATAATTTATTTTTAAGAATTTTTTTTTATTTTTAAACTTTGTTTACCAATGAAGTCATATTATGTGATTTACTGATGACAATATATAAAAGATAAATTGTTAATGTATTAAATATAAAATTTAAAAAATTTAAAATAATTTAATGTTACATTATAAAAATTAAATATTTATATTGAAAGTGTATAGATATAAACAATAAAGTTCAATTTTCATGTACTGATACTAGAATTTTATAAATTAAAAAAAAAAACTATTTTTTATTAATGTTTTCATATCTTAAAAATAAGTATCACTAAAATTTTGTAGGAAAATCAAAGTATTGTGTAAAATAAATTATCTCCGTCTAACATCCTACGTAATACTCAAGATTTAAATATTCTTCTTTTATTATCAATTTATCACATCACGTGCAATGTGTCATTGAAGATTACGGATTTTTAACAAAATTTATTAATAATAAAGAAAATCTAAAAAGCATTTAATAAGCATTTTAAATGGTTTTATATGGTGAAAGGGTATCTTAGATTTTATTCAGAATTAATTATGTAAATGATTTTAAATTCTTATTATGATTTGAAAAATTATTTTTCTATTAAATTTTTTTTCATAATGATTGAATTTGTAAATGTAATCATAACATATGTTCCTATCCTCTCCTTATTGCTTTTACTTATTATTATTTTTATTCAAGTTGTATTATCGATGACAATAATTATGTTAGCACAACTGGTCTACATTGGTCAGCCTCGGATAGCCCTTTTTTTGTCCTTTTCTTGATTTCTTCCCACGTTGAAAGCGTGCCCTTATTTATGCCTTCCTTCTCTATTGGGTTGACAAATCAAAGTTGTGTTCTTAAAGGTGTAAAGGTGATTATTTTTAGCACCAAAAACAAGTTAAATTATTTTATTTTCATTATAATTTAAAATATTTCACTTTCTATTTAATATTCGATGGAAATTATTAGGGTGACAGTTATAACTTAATTCCTGTATTTATATGGTAATTTTTTTATTAAATTGTATAAAATATAAAAATTATTAAATTATAATTTATATTGATACCTTAAATATTAAATATTTTTATTTAAAAATTTAATAATTAAAAAGAAGTTTGAAATTTTTTAGATTCTAATTTAAATTATATAATATATCATAATTTAATAATTTTTTTTCAAAACTAATTTGTATCATTTTAATTTCTTATATCATATCACTATTAAATCTAGATATAAACAAAAGAGCTTTTGATAAATAATTTGTCAATTGATCACATTTTTATTTGTTTATTAAATTTAAGAAAATATCTCAAATAATATTTCAAAACTCTTTATTAAATTAAATTAAATTAAAAACACTAAACATTTTTGAAATAAAATGTACAAATTATAAATAAATGTAATTATTGTTGGTTCATCCTAGCTCAGCCGGTAGGAGACCCACTCAATCGTATTGTCCGCTTTGGGTCTCACCTTTACGGCTCCGCCTTTACGACTTTATCACGTCTTCAGATGTTCAAACTCAATACCTTAAAGTCTTTGTTCTGACAAAGATGATACAAATTGTTCTACTAGAACAATTGGTATCATCTTTGTCAGAACAAAGACTTCAAGGCCTTGGGTTCGAACCTCTGAAGACGCGATAAAGCCGTGAGAGCGGGGCCCAAAGCGGACAATACGGTTGAGTGGGTCGCTACCGGCTGAGCTAAGAGGCCACAATTGTTGCTCTAAACAACAATGAAATGATGCTGATGTGATCTTCTCCACGTGTCTTGGATATTCTGCAAAAACAGTGAGAGTCAGAGAGGTGCAGGGATCGTCCCTGCACGCGCACTCCAATGCTTAAGTCAGAAGATTGTTTAAGCAGAGTATTTTGTCCGTCAAATAGAGATTAGGGTTTTTTTTATCATACCTGATGTATTTATAGACATTTTTGGAATTAAGTTGGGCTTCATATTTTTTCAGGGCTTGCGAATACTTTGGGCCCAAAACTATAGGATTCGGATCTGAGGTCCAGGCGCGTGTCTGGGCTGCGACAGAGTTATTAGATACTCTGCCGCGACTCAGAGTCTGCTCTGTGCGGATGAGTTCAACATGCGACAGAGATTCGGAGACCTCTGCCGCAGTTCTAGTGGCAGAGTTCTGCTGCGGCTCACTCTGTCGCAGTGACTCTGTCACCACACTGTATGTCGCATTCGTACTCTACCGCAGAGGTCTATCGCCTCTTGCTGTTGGACTCAAGAGGCGCAGAGGTCTGTCGCGTGTATACTCTGCCGCATGGCTCTGTCGCCAAAAGACTCTCTCGCTTAGTGACTCTATCGCAGGGGACTTTGTCGCACAATGACTCTATCGCGAAGGACTCTGTCGCATAGTAACTCTATTGCCACCATTCAATATCTGCCACGTGGCTCATGCCTCTTGGTGGTTGTATCTGATACGTGGCTGTCCTCCGTTGGTCAAGGTTTCTATACGTGGATTTTAATGGGTATGACCATTATCAATTGCTCCTCACTCTTTGGTAGGAAAATTTCCTACGAAAGAGTATGACTCGTTTTTTTTTCGAATATTTGGTTTACTGTTCCTGAGCTGTGCCTGTTTACTTCATTTGCGCGTGTGGATTACTGTGCTCGTGCGGATATAGCTGCGCCTATATATAAGCTCTCAGGCATCGCGGTATCTGCTGAGTTCTCTCGCTTAGGATCACTCTGTCGCATACTCTTCTCGTACTCTGTGGCTAGTCTACCGCAACTCTATCGCGACTTTACCGCAACTCTATCGCGACTCTACCGCAACTCTGTCGCAACTCTGCCGCATAATCCATCACTGTTTCGCAACTCTGTCGCGTGACCAATACTCTGTCGCGCCGTTCCTGTACTGTTTGCCACACCTCTGTCGCAAAACACTCTGACGCTATAGTTCAGTATCTACCTTCGCCTTTGCAAGTGCATCTTTGGTTGTTAGGTAAACTCTGTCGTCGATAGTTTTTCCTTTGTGGTTTTTCTTAAATTCCAAAATGGCCGGTCATGGTGTAGGGAAGCATATAGAGCTAGGAGTTAGATCGACTTTGAAGGCAGTTGACATTCAGGATCTTACTTCGAGATTTTCATTGTCCGATGGGTACTCTTATAGACTTCTAAATTCTAAAGAAAACGATATACGTAGTGTGTCTGAGGGGTGGTTATTTTCAGGGCATCCTTAGAGTTAGGACTCCGTTTTCCAATATCCGACTTTGGGGCTTCTTTTCTTAGGACGCATAGGATTGCCCCTGGACAACTGCATCCTCACGCATAGATGCAATTAATTGGCTTTACCGTGCATTGTCGATTAAGGGGTGTTTCTCCGTCTCTTCCCTTACTTGATACATTTTTTAGGTTCCGAGGTAGCCCCGGTTTAGTTCCCTATTCCCTTCAACGGGTGTATAAGCCCGGATTTGAAAACAGGTTATTCAAAAAATCTGCAAATAAGCTTCATGGATTTGAATCGAAGTGGCTTATTGTGGAGACGCCTGGGGGCCTGGATTTCCCTACTCGTTGGGAAACTAGACGTAAAATCCCTAAGGGCCCCTGGATTTCTACACTTAGGGAACAATTGTCTTTAAATATTAATAGCTTATTAGTTGATAATCTCATTAATCTTGATAGTCTTCTATCAAATGAAAATTTGACGTCTGCTGGTTGAGGTGTGAGTCCCATTCCTATTGTCGGCCCCTCTGTTCCTCCCTCGAATCTTCCATCATCGATTCCTTCTGAGTTGAATTCAGAACTTCTAAGGTCGCAAGAGGATATAGGGAGCACAAATAGAGAATCTAACTCTGATAGTGAACCCCTAGCCGATTTGAACGACTGGGAGGGGTTTGGTTCAACTTTTATGGTTCTCCCGAATGATGACATGCTAAATATAGATTCCCTTCAGGAGCATTTTGATTCTCCTGATGGTAACTTTTCACGCTATTTGATTTATTGTTTGTTGGTTTTTTCCACGTTTCTTACAATTTACTTTGTTCTTTTGTAGAGATGAGCCATATTAGGCGTTTTTTGACGCGTCAAGGGTTGGAGGGAGGTTCGTCTAGCGACCCTATTAGAAAGAGGCCTCGCTTGACTGATGATGTTCCCAGTGAGGCACCAGTTTCACCTCAATTACCCCGGGCTCGGACCCCGTCTCCTCCTAGACAAGAGATGCCTCCTCCTTCAGAACAAAGAGATCCTTCTCGGGATAGAGGGAAGGCTCATTCCTCTTCCAGGAGGGCTTCTGATTCTTCCGGACGATCTCGATCTGAAGAGCGTGCTGAGTGCAATATAATTTCGTCTCAACGAAAGAATCGGAGGCATTTGTACATTGAGCCGTCAATGGAGACTAGGCCAATTCTCCCCAGGATAGGTCCTGTTGACGAGAGATCCTATCCCGTAGATGGTGGTTTCATCATAAGGGGGTCTGAGTTCCGGGTATACCCGGGAGTGCGTGACAACAATACCTTGGATTCTCCGGGGTGGCGTCTCGACTGAGTTGGGCCACTATTCTCCCGAGGTACAAAGCTTGAATATTCAGGAATTATCCAGAGGGGGAAGACTTAGCTGATGTGGAAGCGCTGAGGGTAATCTTCATATTCTTTTTTCGTTTAATTTCTTTTTGCTCTACTTTGAGTTTGACTTTTTTGTGTTTCTTTTCAGCTTGCTCAGAGGACCATGGCCAATAATGCTCAACACCGAGCCTATCGGGAGTGAGCTGACAAAGAGATCCGAGAGTTGAAGGACAAAGTCATGGAGTTATCGAATACTGTCAACAATTTATCCAGGCTCCCAGACGTGGTGCGAAGCTTAGAAGATCAACTCTCGAAAGCGCGTCAGGATTTGAATCCTGCCAAGGGGGATCTTACTGTCGAGACGGCTAGGTCTAACAAACTCAATGAAGATCTTCAACAGGCCCAAGCCGAATTGGACAGTATGTAGTCTAAATATGGGTCCTTGATGGATCGCAATCAGGAGCTTGAACAATACGTCGCCGAACTAGAAAGTCAGGCCACTCCCTCTCTTAACCAAGTTGAGATTGATAGCATCAGGGTGGAGGCTGTGAAGGAGTACCGTCTTTTTAGAGATTGCCTAAAGCGAAAAGAGGACTTTTTAGTGCCATATACAAAATATGGTTTTTACCTCGCTAGATCCTGGTTGGAGAAGCATAGGGAAGGGGAAGAATTCCCTGAACTTCAATATACGCACGAGGCAATGTTATTTGACGCTCCCGATTGGACAAAATATGAACCAGAGGCTAAATCCCCTGATTAGCTATTTAAGAAAGCTGCGCAGGATGATCTTGCAAACCTGACTGGTCCTTGGGAGTCTGTGAGCCTGGATGATGCTCTCGAACCTATTGGTGCCCTCGACGACCTAGATGGAGAAGATGGTCAGCAGTCCTTGGAATGCGAGGGTCCGTCGGCGCTTGATCCTCAGCCTCAATCTCGTGCAGACTGAATTATTTTTCGTTTTTCTTTTTGAACATTTTGTTGTTCTTTTTTTTTTGAACTTATTCATGCTTGTAAAGATTTTCTTGAATGAATAAAGTTAAAGTTTTATCTGTTCATGCTTCATATTGCTTTGTTAATTAACCTTTCGCTATTTATCGCTTATCTGTTTATTTGTTTTTACTTTCTCGTATGTTTATTTATTCGTATATGCTCCCTAATTCTTGATAGAAAGATATACTTTCAAAAAGGATTACATATGTAAACATACATTTTTCTGAGGCCTAACCAACATGACGCGAGTGCGTCTTCAGTTCTTAGGCCAATATATTTTCATTGCCTGGCCACAGCGACGCTATTGCTCCTCAGGCTCTTACGGCTCATCTGATTTTTTACACCTAGCCACAGCGACGCTATTGGGCTTCAGGCTCTTACGGCTCGTCTGATTTTTTACGCCTGGCCACAGTGACGCTATTGCCCCTCAGGCTCTTACGGCTCGTCTGATTTTTTACGCCTGGCCACAGTGAGACTATTGCGCCTCAGGCTCTTACGACTCGTCTGATTTTTTACGCCTGGCCACAGTGACGCTATTGCGCCTCAGGCTCTTACGGCTTCTTTGTCTCCTATCACAAGATTTAGATTTATAAAAGCTGAAGATATAATATAAGAACAATCTGCATAATGATCAGATAATGGTATCTTGTGACAATGTAAATAAATAACAATAATACTAGAATATAAGGGTTGAGAAAGAGAACATAATGATTAATTCAAATACAATTTCAAATGATTTGAGTTCCATGTTTTTCCTATTTTCTTCCCTTGCAGAGTTTTCAGGATGCAGATGTTGGGTCCAATCCTTCGTTTGATTCTGTATGGTCTTTCCCAATTGGCTCTGAATTTTTCGTCTTCCCTCAAGGCATTCGTAATATGTGACTTTCTAAGTACCAAATCTCCCTCGGATATCGGTCTATCTTTCACCCGACTGTTATAGTAGCTGACCACCCTCTGATGGTAGGATGCTAGCCGGATAGCTGCCGTCTCTCTATGCTCATCAAGCAAATCTAGGTTTTCCCTTAGCCCTTGTGAATTCTTTTCTTCCACTAAAGGCACTACCCTGGACGACAGTGCTCCAATTTCCACGAGAATCAATGCTTCAGTGCCGTATACAAGGCTAAACGGTGTTTCCCCAGTCGATACCCGACTAGTGGTGCGATATGCCCATAAGACACTAGACAACTCGTCCATCCATGCTCCCTTAGCTTTGTCCAATCTGATTTTCAACCCATGAAGGATAGTTCGATTACTGACTTCGGCATGTCCATTAGCTTGAGGATATGATACAGAAGAAATCCTTAGCTGAATGTTAAGGCGTTTACAGAATTCACGGAAGGCGTCACAATCAAACTGCTTTCCGTGATCAGCATTTAAGATACGTGGGATCCCGAACCGACAGATAATATCTTTCCACACCATTGCTTCCACTTTCTTCTCAGTGATTGTAGCTAAAGGTTCTGCCTCAATCCACTTTGTAAAGTAATCGGTGGCAACTAGCAGAAACTTTCTTTGACCCGTAGCTAATGGGAAATGCCCTAGAATGTCCAATCCCCATTGTGCAAAAGGAGTTGGTTGTACCGTACTCTGGGAGGGAGTCACTGGGGCCATTGTTATTGGTGCAAACCTTTGGCACTTGTCACACCTGCGGGCTTTATCCATCGCATCTTTTTTCAATGTCGACAAATAGAATCTCAATCGCAATATCTTAGCAGCAAAGGCTCTAGCTCCCAAGTGCTCACCACAAATTCCTTCGTGTACCTCAGCTAGGACATAATTTGCTTGCTTTGGCCCCAAACACTTTAACAAAGGCGATGAATACCCCCTTTTTATACAATTCCCCGTTTATTAGTGTGAACTTCGCCCCTTGTATCCTTAAGCGACGAGTCTCATCCTTATCTTGCGGGAGTGTACCTTCAGTGAGATATTGTTTGAATGGGGATCTCCAATCGTCCCCTACTTCAATGTCACACACTTAGACCTCTTCAATGCTAGGCCGCTCGAGTTTCTCCACCTTCATTATTCTTCCTCCTGTCTCATTGTGTCACGCCCCGAAAATGCGGAAAATAGGGCTAATTTAAAACTTTTTCTCATTAATTCACAATTAAAGGTGCATTCCTGTGCAGTGTCATACATCATCATAATTATCATGCCTCAGGATCTCATCACAACATAGTGTATATTGAATCATATACATTACTCAATTCCAAGTTAATTAATCCTAATACATCCCATATAATGATATACATCAAGTGTCTGTAATCACATTAATAGTCTGGGTACATGAAAAGATAAAAGATACCTCAAATACAATAGATAGGGCCTGGAGCTCAAGTCCTCCACTAGCCACTACTCCGTACGCCGCAGGGAGATCCTCTTTCACTTGAAGAACTCTGGGGGGAAAGAAAAACAGGGTGAGCTTCTAAATTGCTCAGTAAGGGGGGTAGGGATTCATTTCATAAACCAAAATGCACATCACAAAAGGTTTATTTGTATGTGAAACTCATTTGAAAACCATAGCATGAAAATACTCAAAACGACACTCTCATGTGTCAAGTCATGTGAAAACATGAAGTAAAAAGGCTCACTCTAGAGCAAAACAAAGCATGTGAAAATAACGCGTTAAACGCTTTCTCAAATAACGTGGCATAGCCACTGATTTAAAATCACTCGTGGCATCGCCACAAAACACACGTGGCAAAGCCACTGAATTATTTTCTCACGTGGCATAGCCACAATACACACGTGGCAAAGCCACTGATTTAAAATCACTCGTGGCATCGCCACAAAACACACGTGGCAAAGCCACTGAATTATTTTCTCACGTGGCATAGCCACAGAATAGGGTTTCTCAACGTGGCACTGCCACCAATGGGGTTTCTCAACGTGGCACAGCCACCAATGGGGTTTTCTCAACGTGGCACAGCCACCAATGGGGTTTGCTCAAAGTGGCACAGCCACCGATGGGGTATAACGTGGCACAGCCACCAATGGGGTATACGTGGCACAGCCACCAATGGGGTATACGTGGCACAGCCACCAATGGGTTTCTCAACGTGGCACAGCCACAGAATAGGTCATTCTCACGTTACCAGAACGGAGAAGAAATCGGGCTTACATGCTACCAGAGCAATGCCCGGTGTGTACTCACAACTACACACCTAAGTCTTATCACATAAGACGGGTTTGCCTTCACGTAGAACTCGTAATGGTTTCTCTCTCATAAAACTCATTTGAAAACCGTTTTGTACTCAACACAAAACGTAATAAAACCGAGTTCTAACCGGCAAAGCACACGCACACATTTCTCAAATCTCAATGTTGCCTTAACGTAGAGCCCAGTTATAAACTCATAAAACATTGGGCTCCAACCGGCTATAAAATCGTGTGCAATTTAATCTTAACACAAAACACTCAACATGCTTGTTTATAAATCATAAATCATACTATAACAGTTTACAAATCACATACACAAATGGTTTAGATTTCCCTTACCTCTTTGCACCTCGTATAGTGCAATCGTTTCCCCCGTATCACGGACTAGTCTCGCATTCCACTCTGGAACTCCCGAGCTATCCAGACGATGTTAAAACATCAATACTCTATATCATATAACCCTCAATTCTCAAAAATCGAGCATAATTGCTCATAACACCTCAATTCTCTTGATTTCTCGTAAATCAACCCTAAACTACAACTCTATTCACAATATCCCAATATCCTACATTACTCATGCCAATTATCTAGGCTAATTCTCCACATTGTCTATATTTCCGTTTATAGCACAATTCTCAAAATTGCCACAATTTCCAAATATCAACATTAATCCAACTACATTACAATCTCATCAATCCCTAATCATTCCTCAACTATTTCAACACAATTACAACCACCAATAACATCAAAATCAGCTCAAATATCAAGATCGAGGTTTAGAAATTACCCAAAGCTTGTGAGACGCACAACTCACGCCTCGATCCGATTCGTCCTTCGATTTCCAAGTATGTTGTTCTCCCTTTGACGAGGAACAACTTCCCTTCTTACCACAATAGCTGATTCGGCCGAAAATGGGTGATTTGGGAGGAGTGAGAAACTAGGTTTTCGGAAAAATGGAGGTTTTGGAAGAGAGAGAAAGTGAAATTGCAGAGAAAACACGGGTTCCTTATATAGACTGGAGGTAGGAGATCGATCTGCCTCTTGCTGAGATCGATCTGTGTTTGAAATTTGGGGACGATCTGGGTAATTTTATGCCTAGGAGATCGATCTGTCGAAGGGTGAGATCGATCTCTTTATGGCTTTATGAGATCGATCTGCTCCTAAGGAGATCGATCTTCTCCCCAAACAGAAGCATTTGGAGATCGATCTCCTCCTCATGAGATCGATCTTCTCTCAAACAGATTCATTTGGAGATCGATCTCTTCCTCATGAGATCGATCCCTTCTCAAACAGATTCATAAGGAGATCGATCTCTTCCATTGGAGATCGATCTGCTCCTCAAATTTTCCCTTCCTCGTCATTTTTAACTCACCAGATCGATCTCTCCTTCTCCCAGATCGATCTGTCCTCATGGATCATGCTTATTTTACACACTTAACACATAAATCTCCAATTATAATTCCCACAATTCACTTAGCTCAATAAATTATACTCAAATTATTATTACATCAATAAAATATGTCTGAAATTCTCAGATCTCACATCCTCCCCACCTTAAAAAGAATTTGGTCCTCCGAATTCAACTCAACTAGTCAAAATAGATGGGGGTATTTCTCCTTCATGAGACTCTCTAGTTCCCACGTCGCCTCTTCCCTTGAGTGATGCTTCCACAAGACTTTCACTAATGGGATGCTCTTGGTTCTCAGTACCTTCTCTTTTCTATCGAGAATCCGGACGGGTTCCTCAGTGTAGCTCATGTCCTCCTGTATGTCCATCTCATCATACTCTATAACATGAGAAGGGTCCGGGTGGTACTTCCTCAACATAGACACATGAAAAACATTGTGTATTCCGGACATCTGTGGGGGTAATGCCAGTCTGTAGGCTACCTCTCCCACTCTCTCAAGAATCTCGAATGGTCCTATGTATCGAGGACTCAATTTCCCTTTCTTCCCAAATCGCATGATACCCTTGCTCGGTGATACTCTCAGAAATACTGCATCACCAACATCAAACTCGAGTGGCCGACTACGCACATCCGCGTAGCTTTTCTGTCTACTCTGTGCAGCCCGTAACCTCTCACATATGAGTTTCAAACTCTGTACGGCTTGCTCAACAAGCTCGAGAGCATTTATCTTTCTGTCACCGACTTCTTCCCGAGCTACAGGGGATCTACACCTCCTACCATATAGAGCCTCAAAAGGTGCCATTCCAATACTCGCATGATAGCTATTATTGTATGCAAACTCTGCTAGGGGCAGGTGATCATCCCATGATCCCTTAAAATCCATCGTACACGCCCTCAACATATCCTCCAGGGTCTGAATAGTCCTCTCTGACTGACCATCTGTCTGAGGATGATAGGCGGTACTAAAACTCAATCGAGATCCCATGGACTCCTGAAACTGGGTCCAAAATCTGGAAGTAAACCGAGAATCTCTATCAGAAGTAATACTCACTGGAGCCCCATGTAATCTAGCTATCTCGCTGATATATAGCTCAGCTAAGGCATCCACAGTATCTGTGCTCTTGATGGCAAGGAAGTGGGCACTCTTGGTCAATCTATCCACAATGACCCATATCGCGTCACGACCTCTTCGGGTCCTCGGTAAACCCATAATAAAGTCCATAGTGACATGCTCCCATTTCCATGTAGGTACAGGTAAGGGCTGTAGTAGTCCTCCGGGCTTCCGATGCTCAGCTTTCACTTGCTGGCATACTAAACACCTGGCCACATACTCTGCCACGTCTCGCTTCATACCACTCCACCAATACACCTTTCTCAAGTCTCGGTACATCTTAGTACTCCCTGGGTGCATGGTGTATCGCGAGCAGTGGGATTCTCTCAATATCTGTCTCTTCAGGGTATCATCGTCCGGTACACAAATCTGTCCTCTGAATCTCAACAATCCATCCTCACTGATGGTGAGATCCGACTGCGAACTCTGCTCAGCTTGGCTAACCATATCTATCAATCTCTGATCACTGCGCTGCCCAGTTCTAATCTGATCCATGATCCTGGGCTCTATCCGCAGGCTAGCCAAAAATCCAGTCTCTACCTCTTTAACTCTGATCCGAAGTTCGACGAACTGCTCTAACAAATCCCATTCCCTGATCATCATAGCAGATATCATACTCTTCCTGCTCAGGGCATCAGCAACCACATTCGCCTTACCCGGATGATAAAGAATCTCGCAGTCATAATCCTTAAGGAGTTCCATCCATCTCCTTTGTCTCATGTTTAACTCTTTCTGATCAAAGAGATATCTCAAACTCTTGTGATCAGTGAAGATCTGGAATCTTTCCCCATATAAGTAGTGTCGCCAGATCTTCAAAGCAAATACCACAGCGGCTAACTCCAAATCATACGTGGGGTAATTCCGCTCATGGTCTTTCAGCTGACGCGATCCATATGCGACCACTCTCCCGTGCTGCATAAGCACACACCCCAATCCTTGATGAGATGCATCACTATATACCGAGAATCCTCCTGATCCCTCGGGGATAGTTAACACAGGTGCCGCCGTCAATCTCCTCTTTAACTCTTGAAAACTGAGCTCACATTGATCAGTCCATATGAAAGGAGTCTCCTTACGCGTGAGCTTAGTCAAAGGAGCGACAATCCTCGAGAATCCTTCCACAAATCTCCTGTAATACCCTGCCAAACCAAGGAAGCTTCGTATCTCAGTCACTGTCCTCGGTCTTTCCCAATTAAGCACAGCTGCTATTTTACTCGGATCCACTGATACTCCTTCCTCTGAGACTACATGCCCAAGGAAAGCTATCCGGTTCAGCCAAAACTCACACTTACTAAGCTTTCCGTATAATTGCTTATCTCGGAGTATCTGAAGTACTAACCACAAATGCTGTGCATGCTCCTCATACGACCGAGAGTACACCAGGATATCATCGATAAAGACTATCACAAACTTATCCAGATAGTCTCTGAACACCTCGTTCATCAATCTCATGAATGCTGCAGGGGCGTTCGTCAATCCAAAGGACATCACCAGAAATTCGTAATGGCCATACCTTGTCCTAAAGGCCGTCTTTGGAATATCTTCTTCCTTGATCCTCAATTGGTGATAGCCCGATCTCAAATCAATCTTAGAAAAGATTGATGCCCCTCTTAGCTGATCAAGTAGATCGTCAATCCTGGGCAGCGGATATTTATTCTTCACCGTGGCTTTATTCAATAGCCGGTAGTCCACACATAATCTGAGACTACCATCCTTCTTCTTAACAAACAGTACTGGCGCTCCCCACGGCGAAACACTGGGTCTAATAAACCCTTGATCCAATAACTCCTGTAGTTGTTTCTTCAATTCCTCAAGTTCCACTAATGCCATCCTGTAGGGAGGTTTAGAGATTGGCTGAGTATCTGGTACCAAATCAATGGTAAACTCCAGCTCTCTCTCTGGTGGTAAACCTGGCAATTCATCTGGGAAAACATCCAGAAATTCGCAAACCACAGGTATATCCTCAATCCTCGGATGTTCCCGCTCATCGTCTGAGATGAGTGTCTCATAACCTTCACATAATAATCACATTTAATATTCTCCAAAATAATGTTAAGATTTTCAAATTACTCACTAGAAATCCACATAATTATTTCCTCAATATCTCAATTGTACACTGTAAGGTTCAGGTAGGGAGAAAGTTACAATCTTAGTGTAGCAGTCTAAACTCACTCGATTGGTCGCCAACCAATCCATTCCCAGAATTACATCAAACCCATGTATACTCAACATGATTAGATCTGCTAACATCACTCTATCTCCCACCTTAATTTCACACCCTCTACAGATTAACTCAGTTCTCTGGGATTCACGCATAGGGGTATTTACATGTAGTATATATTCTAGAGGTTCAAACTTCAAGTTTAATCTACATGCAAAATGCTCAGAAATAAACGAATGCGTGGATCCTGAATTAATCAACACATGAGCCTCATAATTACAGACAGAGAGTGTACCTCTTATAGTTTCGGCTGACGCGTCTGCGGTCTCCTTATCCAGGGCAAACACACGTCCCTGTGCCACAGGTTTCTTCCCTTTCTCTGCCGCAGTGGCCCGTCTCCGGGGATCCACTCTCTGAGGCTGTTGTCTAGTGGGCTCCGAAGCATGTGGTATCTGAGGTTGGGGACAGTCCTTCACTCTGTGACCCATGTCACCACATCTGAAACATCCATGGATCGACCCAGTACAACTTCCCTCATGCGATCGGCCACAGTCTCTACAAATCCTCATCTCCGGCCTGACATATCGTGGGGTCTCCTTGATAATAGGATAGGCTCTGGGTCTCTCCAATCTGTCCCTCTGCACCTCAATCCTTCCTCTTCTGAAGGAACCTCTCCGAGCCTCTGACTGGAAAAGTGCTGGCCTTTTGCCCTTATCTCTATTCACCGCTCTGAGCTCATTCTGGGATTGTACCATCTCAATCCCTCTTTCAACCTCTTGTGCTCGTCTCAGAGCATCTCCAAACTCAGTAATACATAGCCCCATCAGTCTATCTCTAATGACGGGCTTCAACCCATACACAAACTTCTCTGTGCGGAGCTCTTCACTCTTGAAGGTCTCTGGGTCATATCTCAGTAGTGCGGTGAACTGGCTCTCATAGTCATCCACCGACATGTCACCCTGTACCAAACTCAAAAACTCGGCCTGTTTCCTTCTCTGGGCGGCTCGTGGTACATATTGGGTTCTAAAAGTTATCTGGAACTCTTCCCAACCAATCACATCCTGGCGGGACATCAAGATACCCTGGGTAGTACTCCACCAATCTCGAGCTCTCCCTTTCAGCATATAGGCACTCATACTGACTCTCTCAGCATCGGTGCACCCCAGTAAATCAAATATAACTCTCAACTCCGCCAACCACTCCTCAGCCTCTGTAGGATCCTTCTTTCCCTTAAAGGCGGGTGGATTCATCTTCAAAAATTCCTTTAGTCGGACCTTACTTCTGTCCTCAGGCTGAGTGACGGGAGGCACTGGGGGTATGGGAGGTCCTGGTGGTGGTGTAGGGGTAGTATCCGAGGCATTAACTCCAAAGTGTTGCGCGAATAGCGCCGCCATCTGCTCAAAACCTTGCCTCACATCGGTCTCAATCCGATTTAAATCGAGAGTTAGGACTCTCTGGTTGTGGGACAGGTGGTGGAGGGGACTCTGCCTGCCTCCTCGAACGACCTCGTCGTTTACTCATTCTCTATCTCAACTCGTCTCCTGCGCGTACATATCAAAATTGATTGAAATCTCAATCCTCAATTTCAGTTCATGACCAGACTATTACAGACACTTGGGATGTATTCTATTTCACTTAATCGACACTGACAGTACTAGACACCCTAAGCTCTGATACCAAGAAAACTCTGTCACGCCCAAAAAATGCGGAAAATAGGGCTAATTTAAAACTTTTTCTCATTAATTCACAATTAAAGGTGCATTCCTGTGCAGTGTCATACATCATCATAATTATCATGCCTCAGGATCTCATCACAACATAGTGTATATTGAATCATATACATTACTCAATTCCAAGTTAATTAATCCTAATACATCCCATATAATGATATACATCAAGTGTCTGTAATCACATTAATAGTCTGGGTATATGAAAAGATAAAAGATACCTCAAATACAATAGATAGGGCCTGGAGCTCAAGTCCTCCACTAGCCACTACCCCGTACGCCGCAGGGAGATCCTCTTTCACTTGAAGAACTCTGGGGGGAAAGAAAAACAGGGTGAGCTTCTAAATCGCTCAGTAAGGGGGGTAGGGATTCATTTCATAAACCAAAATGCACATCACAAAAGGTTTATTTGTATGTGAAACTCATTTGAAAACCATAGCATGAAAATACTCAAAACGACACTCTCATGTGTCAAGTCATGTGAAAACATGAAGTAAAAAGGCTCACTCTAGAGCAAAACAAAGCATGTGAAAATAACGCGTTAAACGCTTTCTCAAATAACGTGGCATAGCCACTGATTTAAAATCACTCGTGGCATCACCACAAAACACACGTGGCAAAGCCACTGAATTATTTTCTCACGTGGCATAGCCACAATACACACGTGGCAAAGCCACTGATTTAAAATCACTCGTGGCATCGCCACAAAACACACGTGGCAAAGCCACTGAATTATTTTCTCACGTGGCATAGCCACAGAATAGGGTTTCTCAACGTGGCACTGCCACCAATGGGGTTTCTCAACGTGGCACAGCCACCAATGGGGTTTTCTCAACGTGGCACAGCCACCAATGGGGTTTGCTCAACGTGGCACAGCCACCGATGGGGTATACGTGGCACAGCCACCAATGGGGTATACGTGGCACAGCCACCAATGGGTTTCTCAACGTGGCACAGCCACAGAATAGGTCATTCTCACGTTACCAGAACGGAGAAGAAATCGGGCTTACATGCTACCAGAGCAATGCCCGGTGTGTACTCACAACTACACACCTAAGTCTTATCACATAAGACGGGTTTGCCTTCACGTAGAACTCGTAATGGTTTCTCTCTCATAAAACTCATTTGAAAACCGTTTTGTACTCAACACAAAACGTAATAAAACCGAGTTCTAACCGGCAAAGCACACGCACACATTTCTCAAATCTCAATGTTGCCTTAACGTAGAGCCCAGTTATAAACTCATAAAACATTGGGCTCCAACCGGCTATAAAATCGTGTGCAATTTAATCTTAACACAAAACACTCAACATGCTTGTTTATAAATCATAAATCATGCTATAACAGTTTACAAATCACATACACAAATGGTTTAGATTTCCCTTACCTCTTTGCACCTCGTATAGTGTAATCGTTTCCCCCATATCACGGACTAGTCTCGCATTCCACTCTGGAACTCCCGAGCTGTCCAAACGATGTTAAAACATCAATACTCTATATCACAGAACCCTCAATTCTCAAAAATCGAGCATAATTGCTCATAACACCTCAATTCTCTTGATTTCTCGTAAATCAACCCTAAACTACAACTCTATTCACAATATCCCAATATCCTACATTCCTCATGCCAATTATCTAGGCTAATTCTCCACATTGTCTATATTTCCGTTTATAGCACAATTCTCAAAATTGCCACAATTTCCAAATATCAACATTAATCCAACTACATTACAATCTCATCAATCCCTAATCATTCCTCAACTATTTCAACACAATTACAACCACCAATAACATCAAAATCAACTCAAATATCAAGATCGATGTTTAGAAATTACCCAAAGCTTGTGAGACGCACAACTCACGCCTCGATCCGATTCGTCCTTCGATTTCCAAGTATGTTGTTCTCCCTTTGACGAGGAACAACTTCCCTTCTTACCACAATAGCTGATTCGGTCGAAAATGGGTGATTTGGGAGGAGTGAGAAACTAGGTTTTCGGAAAAATAGAGGTTTTGGAAGAGAGAGAAAGTGAAATTGCAGAGAAAACACGGGTTCCTTATATAGACTGGAGGTAGGAGATCGATCTGCCTCTTGCTGAAATCGATCTGTGTTTGAAATTTGGGGACGATCTGGGTAATTTTATGCTTAGGAGATCGATCTGTCGAAGGGTGAGATCGATCTCTTTATGGCTTTATGAGATCGATCTGCTCCTAAGGAGATCGATCTTCTCCCCAAACAGAAGCATTTGGAGATCGATCTCCTCCTCATGAGATCGATCTTCTCTCAAACAGATTCATTTGGAGATCGATCTCTTCCTCATGAGATCGATCCCTTCTCAAACAGATTCATAAGGAGATCGATCTCTTCCATTGGAGATCGATCTGCTCCTCAAATTTTCCCTTCCTCGTCATTTTTAACTCACCAGATCGATCTCTCCTTCTCCCAGATTGATCTGTCCTCATGGATCATGCTTATTTTACACACTTAACACATAAATCTCCAATTATAATTCCCACAATTCACTTAGCTCAATAAATTATACTCAAATTATTATTACATCAATAAAATATGTCTGAAATTCTCAGATCTCACACATTGGAGGAGGCTAATTTGGACAATGAATCTACATGTGTGTTTTCAGACCGATTAATTTGTATTAATTGGAAGTTTTCGAAAGTTCGAGCCAGAGATTGGACTTTCTTTAGATAAGGGACCAGCATCGGCTCTCGAATCTCATACTGCCCGCTGAACTGATTTACCACCAATTGAGAATCACTATGCGCCACCAGGTGGTGAACTTGCAACCTCTCTACCAGCTTCATTCCAGCCACTAGAGCCTCATACTCTGCTATATTGTTTGAACTAGGGAACCCAAATCGCAAAGAGTATTCTAAAGATTTCCCTTCCGACGACACTAAGACTATACCTGCCCCACTTCCATTTGCACTTGATGCCCCGTCGACATACAGTAGCCACGGTTGAGTTTCCTTTCTACTATTGTTGCTCGGGCTAGTACATTCTACTATAAAGTCTGCCAGAGCTTGGCCTTTGATAGCCTGCCTGGGTTGGAATGTGATATCATATTCTCCAAGTTCCACTGTCCATTTCACTAGTCTCCCTGAGTGTTCAAGCTTCTGAAGGATTTGTCTTAACGGTTGATCTGTCAAGACAGTGATGGAGTGTGCTTGAAAATAAGGGCGCAACTTATGAGAGGCCATCACAAGGGCCAATGCTAGCTTTTCGACCAGCGGATAACGAGTCTCCGGGTCTAGTAGTACCTTACTCACATAGTAGATGAGACGGTACATTATTTCATCTTTCTTCAGTAGTACCGCACTGACGACGAATTCACCGACTCTCAAGTACATATATAAATGTTCCCCTTCCAAAGGTCTTGTCAATAAAGGTAACTGCTTCAAGTATTCCTTTAAGCCTTCAAAATCTTTTAGACAATCACTTGTCCATTCAAAATTCTTTCTTCCCTGCAGAGTTTTGAAGAATGGCAAGCTCTTTTCTGCAGACTTTGACAAAAAGCGATTTAGAGCTGCTATTCTACCTGTCAACCTTTGAACATCTCTCACTGGGTTGGTGGCTTCATGTCTATAATTGCCTGTACCTTTTCAGGATTTACCTCAATACCCCTGTCAGTGATCATGAATCCTAAGAACTTCCCTGATCTCACTTCGAATGAGCATTTGCTCGGATTTAGCTTCATACTGAATTTTCTCAGCACATCGAACACCTTAGACATCTGATGAGCGTGAGACTCTCCTGCTCTGCTCTTGAATATCATATCGTCCATATAAACTTCCATAGTATTTCCCAAAAAATCTTTGAACACTTTGCTCTCCATTCGTTGATATGTGGCTCCAACGTTCTTTAAACCGAATGGTATTACCCGATAACAGTATGTTTCATCGTCGGTTATAAAAGAAGTCTTCTCTTCATCTTTTGGGTGGAGCATAATTTGATGATATCCGGAGAAAGCATCTAAAAAATTGAGGAGTTCATATTCGGACGTTTCATCCACAAGCCTATCAATTCGGGGCAAAGGGTACGAATCTTTAGGGCAAGCTTTATTCAAATTAGTGAAATCCACACACATTCACCATTTCCCATTGGATTTCTTCACCATTACTACATTGGCAAGCCACTCAGGGTAGTAGACCTCTCTAATAAATCCGGCTTCTAAAAGTTGATTGATTTCTTCAGTGATCGCCTTCTGTCTTTTCGGGGTAAAATTTCTCTTCTTCTGCTTGATAGGCCTATGCCCGGGTGAGACATTAAGCTCATGACAAATTACTTCAGGATTAATCCCGGGCATATCAGTCGGGGTCCAAGCGAAAACATCCGAGTTTCTCTATAGGCATTCAGCTATCTCCTTTCTTGCTTGTTCATTCAATTGAATCTTTATGAATGCCTTCTTCTCTTCATCCCCTTTGACTAGCTCAATGGCTTCCATTTTCTCTACAGGCTGAGGCTTGGGCGGGTCATCTATGCACAAAGTCTCCTTTCTTTGTACTCCTTTGCTGGTGGTAGAAGCGATATAACAAGTACGAGCCCTCCTTTGATCTCCTCATACTTGCCCAACTCCGTTGAGAGTAGGGAACTTCATTAATAAGTAACAAGAGGATATCACTGCCCTTATATCATTTAATACAGGCCTCCCTAGGATCATGTTGTAAGCAGTTGAGGTTGACCTCATAACCATGAACAATACCTGTCGTGTCACATCCTTTGGGCTTTCCCCTAGAGTCACAGGCAACTCTATAGACCCAGCTACCTTCACCTTTTCACCCGTAAATCCGTACAATGGTGTCATAACAGGTCTTAATCTATCTTCGGATACATTCATTTTCTCGAAGCAATTCCAATAGATTAAGTTCATCGAACTTCCATTATCGACTAGAATTCTGCTCACCGGATGTTTCGCCACCACTGCGGATATTACCATGGGATCATCATGAGGCACGATAATATCACCCTTGTCTGTCAGAGTGAACACAATGGGTTCTTCATCTGCCTTCTCCTTCATCACATCATGAACCTGATATGTTTGTCTTGCGTAACTTTTACGGGAAGCAGAGGAACTTCCTGCCATCGATTCTCCTCCTGTGATAACATTTATTACCGGGCCGATAGGTTCGTTATCCGGCTGATTACCTCGAGGGATAGGCCTAGCTGCTTCATTCCTTAGCCTATTTCTTTCGTTATCATTATTTTGCATATTCCGCGGACGATCATTCATTCGATCTCGCGGAGGATAACGGGGCCTTTCACTTCTCCACAGGAAGCGGTTAATTTTCTCCTCTCTAGCTAACCTCTCTAGCCGATCCATCAGATCTCTGCATCTTTCTGTGGGGTGACCGTAAGCAGCATGAAATTCACAATAGGCATCAGGGTTTCGCCCCACATCTCCAATCTTCTTTCTAGGGAATTCCAACAGTCTCGTCCCCTCAATAGCTGCAAGTATCGCGGTGCGAGGCTCATTCAATCTGGTATAACCTTCATACCTAAGTCTAGGAGCCTTGTTTAATCTGACAGGTCTTGGAGAGCTTTTTTCAGGTACATCTCTCACTATTTTTCTTCCCTCCCTTGCCTCTCTGGATTGTACCATCTTCATTACTTTCTCTTGAGACACGTATTTATTTCCTCTAGCAAATAAATCAGAAAGAGTCGCTGGCTGATCAAGAGAGAGGGATTCTTGCAGCTTCTCAGATTTCATCCCCTGTAGCATTGCAGCCATGGCTACTCCTACTGGTAGATCCTTCACCTCTAAGGTTGCATCTCGAAAACGATCTACATAATTCTTCAATGGCTCTTTATTCCCTTATTTAAGGGTCAGCAGATAGGTAGCTTCCTTCTTCCTTTGGCTATTGATCATGAAGGCTCTCAAAAATTCACTTCGTAACTGATCAAAGGATGAGATAGAACCTTCACTTAACCTGTTAAACCATTTTAGCCCATGCCCCGATAGTGTAAGCGAGAAGGCTCTGCACATGATTTCATCTTCCCATCCATGGAGCAACATGAGGGACTTATAACTCTGTATATGGTCGTATGGGTCTGCTTTGCCAGCATAAGTGGCCATAGAAGGCATCTTGAACTTCTTCGACAAGGGTTTTTCCATAATCTCTACACTGAAAGGAACTCTCATTCTCTGACTATCATCAGGAGACACTAGCTTCTTCTTTTCTAAAATCCTTTCGACAACCTTCTCAACATTTTTCGACCCTCGAGTCGAGTACGCTCCCCTCTCTTCGGGACTAGAAGAGTCTGAGTGGTAAGCACTCCTTTCTCCTCTGTTTCGGAGACTTTGCACATGGTCGGCTCCCCGACTAAATATTTCCTCCTCGTTCAAGGTTTCCCGGCCTCTAGGGGTCTGCCCTGTATCTTTTCTTTCAGCACCTCTCATTCCGTGATTCGACCTGGTATCCTCGAAATAGTCTCGGGGGTCATGACTATTCTGTCTTTGTCACTCCCTAGACCTGTGATCTTCAAAGTCATGCTCCAATTCCGCTGCAGAAGCCCTGTGCCATGCGGGAGAGTTCTGTCGCCTATACTCTGCGGGGGAGCTCTGTCGCCTGTGCTCTGCGGGAGAGCTCTGTCGCCTGTACTCTGCGGGAGAGCTCTGTTGCCTGTGCTCTGCGGGGGAGCTCTGTTGCATGTACTCTGCGGGAGAGTTCTGCTCAGTTGGGTTCGCGGCAGTGTTCATTCCCCTCAGACCTGCGGCAGGGTTCACCTCCTACAACCCTGCCGCGGGGCGCCTCCTCTGACCTGCGATAGAGTTTACTCTCAAGGTTGCTGCAGGGTTATCCTCCAAACCTGCAGCAGAGTTCAAAATCAGGGCAGTGGCAGTATTCTGTCCCTAATCTCCTTGTCCAGCATTCACCATGGTAGAGGGTTGACCTCTCTCGTAAGTCTGTCTCGGGATGTTCTCCCTTACCATTTGTTGCACTTCTGGAGGTAAGCTAAATTGCGGGAGAGCGTTTTTGAAGAAATTCACCATAACCCTCAACGCTGTCGTGGTCTCCTCATTCTGATGCTTTAGAGCCTCAAATTCATCGAGGGAAACTGAGGCAACTCTGCCACCCTCTTCATTCTGCTCTTGTCCTCGCTCTGGTATGACAGGAGGACTCACAGAATTCTCTTCTCTCAGATTTGTCGCTGCTGTCGAGCGTGTTCTCACCATTTTGATAGGGAATCTAACTTTTTGTTCTGATTCCCCACAGATGGCGCCAATTGTTGTTGCTCTAAACAACAATGAAATGATGCTGATGTGATCTTTTCCACGTGTCTTGGATATTCTGCAAAAACAGTGAAAGTCAGAGAGGCGCAGGGATCTGTCCCTGCACGCGCACTCCGATGCTTAAGTCAGAAGACTGTTTAAGCAGAGTATTTTGTCCGCCAAATAGAGATTAGGATTTTTTTATCATACCTGGTGTATTTATAGACATTTTTGAAATTAAGTCGGGTTTCATATTTTTCCAGCGCTTGCGAATACTTTGGGTCCAAAACTATAGGATTCGGATCTGAGGCCCAGGCGCGTGTTTGGGCTGCGACAGAGTTATTAGATACTTTGTCGCGACTCAGAGTCTGCTCTGTGCGGATGAGTTTAACATGCAACAGAGGTTCGGAGACCTCTGCCGCAGTTCTAGCAGCAAAGTTCTGCCGCGGCTCACTCTGTCGCAGTGACTCTGTCACCACACTGTATGTCACATTCGTACTCTACCGCAGAGGTCTATCGCCTCTTGCTGCTGGACTCAAGAGACGCAGAGGTCTGTCGCTTGTATACTCTGCCGCATGGCTTTGTCGCCAAAAGACTCTCTCGCTTAGTGACTCTATCGTAGGGGACTCTGTCACACAGTGACTCCATCGCGAAGGACTCTGTCGCATAGTAACTCTATCGCCACCATTCGATATCTGCCATGTGGCTCATGCCTCTTGGTAGTTGTATCTAATACGTGGCTGTCCTCCATTGATCAAAATTTGTATACGTGGATTTTAATAGGTATGACCATTATGAGTAATGAAATTTGGTCAAAATAGACTCCTTTCAAAATTATTAAATATATCTAACGGATTTATTCATTTTTCTAAACAGATCAAAACCTTGTAAGTTTTTTTAAACAAAGACTAATCGAAAATACCATCATGATTAATTATTAAAGCAATCAATCCGCGATTATAAATCATTTTAAAAGGTTTATTAGTTTTATATTATAGTTTAGAAAAAAAAAGTAACATTTTTCTGTTAATTTATTTCACCTAACCGAAACTTTTATTTATGTATTTCACCAAACGGAAACCGAAAGTACATTTTTGCTTTCATCTGACAAAATAGACAAAGAATTCAAATTTGTAAAAAGGAAGGGCAATAGTGTCATTTCGGATAGGCAGAGGGGCAAAGGTAGGTAAAATCAAATAGAGTGCCGTTGGGGCAATATCTGACGTGGCAAAAACCCGGATAATCAGGGTACGTAAATGCCATATTACACGATCAGCTACAATTCCAACACGGTTTATTTTGACAAACATTTCCCACAAAATTAAAAAAAACAAAAAACAAAAACCCAAAAGCCAAAGCCCCAACTCTCTCTCTTTCTTTAAAGCTTTCAAAACAAGAACAACTTCAACGACAACAAGAACAAGAAGAAGACGAAGCAAAGAAAAGAAAAGAAAAGCAAGACTCATTTCTTCTCCAATTCTTTCTTTTTTTTTCCTTCGTTATTTAAATTTGCTCCGATTAGTTTTTTATTTTCCGATCAGTTTGTAATTTTCGGATAATCTTGATCGTGGAATTGTACGTTTTTCCTTTTTTTTCTTTTTTTTTTTGGGTGGAAATTTGGTGTGTGTATGTATAATTGATGATAATGGAGACGCCGGAGAGTGGGAGAGCGGTGGCGTTGGAATTTCCAGCTACTGAGACGCCATCGTTTTCGCGTGTTCCGAGGAGGATTCGGAAGAGGCTTCTTGCGGAGTGCAAGACTCCTTCTACTGTTGAAGAAATCGAATCCAAGCTCCGACATGCCGATCTTCGTAGACAGGTAGCTCTGAGTTTTATTTTCCTTATTTTTTTTTCTTATTTGCATAGTTGGTGAGAAACTTAGAGGAAACAAAAGTAACGGAGAGAGTTTTGAAGAGTTTTTAATTTCTAAATATTTATTCTGTGAGTTACTTAGTCGATTAAGATGCTATTGAACTGAAATAACCGATCGGTTCAGTCGAGTTGAGTACTGATTTTTTTTTTTTGAAAACATAACATTTCAAATTAATAGAGTTTAAGAAGGATCGAGAAATTTTATCATTTTGAAATTTTTTTAATGATTAATTTAAAAAATAATGACCTACGAGCTACGACTCAAGAAGAGACAACTACACCTAACTAAGTGGTGGTTTAGATTGAGTCGTGAATTTTTTAATATAAAGAACAGGTTAACAGATATTTAATTTAGCTACATTTTTTTTTTCTGTATTTTTTTCATATTTATTTTAGTTGTTCTTGGCTTATTATCTGGAAAATTTGAATTTTATGATTCTATTTGCATTATCATGGGTCATAATTAAATGAAATCAAAATTAAAAGGATTTTAGAATATGAAAAGTCTTACGTTCATAAAATATTTGTTCTGAAGGTTGTTTCTTTGTGTTTGGTAAAAGGATGGGGCGGTGTTCCTTCCTGAATTAATTTTGCACTTTTAGCTTCTTCATTTCATGTGCAAACCTCTCTCTTTTCTCTTGCATAGCTTAATTTGCATATATGTTTTTTGACATTTCCATATACTTTACTTTCCTGCCAAATACAATTGTGGTTCCAGTATTCTATATTTTTAAACTGTTCAATTTACAGCAATTCTATAAAAATGTGTGGCAAATTGACTAGAACTTGATTTTTTTTTTTTGGTGTATGCACTTCTCTTCACTCTTTTTGTGGTTTTGTTGTTTGATTCTAGCAATTCTATGAAAGTGTGTCAAGCAAGGCAAGATCAAAGCCAAGAAGCCCTTCCAGATCCTCATCAAATGAGGATGACCTTGGCCAGCGCCTTGAAGCAAGGCTCCAAGCTGCTGAGCAGAAAAGGTAAAGTCAAGTCTAGTGTCCTGCTGCTTGTGGTGATTTAATAAGCTATTGCATTCTGGTTCTTTATATTTTGATAACATCTTTCGACTATTGACTCGAAACCTGGTGTGTTCATTTCATTGTGTCCGAAAGTTCTCTGTGTGATTTATTTGTGCTGCTCTTATGTTCTTCTATATGGATTTTGATGGTGCGGAAATTATTGTATTACACCTTTTCAAGGGATATAAAATATAAACAAAATCAAATTCTGCTTTGGTGTTGATATTTTTGTAATTGAAAGCTCACAGGCTGGTGAATCAACAGGTTGAGTATTTTGGCAAAGGCTCAGATGCGCCTAGCCAAGTTAGACGAATTGCGGCAAGCAGCAAAAACTGGGGTAGAAATGCGTTTTGAGAAGGAACGCGAGAAGCTTGGCACAAAAGTTGAATCTCGGTTTCAGCAAGCAGAGGCTAATAGAATGCTTATCCTTAAGGCTTACAACCAACGAAGGGCAACCCTAAAAGAGAGATCATCACAGTCATTGTTACGAAGGATGGCTAGAGAAAGTAAATATAAGGAGTGCGTGCGTGCTGCTATTCATCAAAAGCGTGCAGCTGCTGAGAAAAAGCGACTGGGACTACTGGAAGCAGAGAAGAAAAAAGCCCGTGCTAGGTTCTTGCAAGTTCGAAGAGTGGCTAAGTCTATATCTCATCAACGTGAGATCGAGAGAAGGAGAATGAGAGACCAGTTGGAAGACAGGCTGCTAAGGGTATGCGTGTTTTATGAATTTCTATAGAATGATGTTCCATCTTCAAGCGCAAATGTGGTTTTCTTCTTTTAAAATTTTATGGTATCTATATGTTTTTATTATTAATTTCTTGATAAAAAGGCAAAGAGACAAAGAGCAGAGTACTTGAGGCAGAGAGGAAGGCCACAAAAATCTGTTCAAGTGAATTGTACCAGGATGCACAAGCAAGCTGATCTGCTTTCTAGGAAATTAGCAAGGTATAAGACCAACATTTCCTATTTGATCATTTCATGATTGTTTTTGTTTCATGGACTGCATGTTCTTTATCCTGTTTATTATCTATTGTTGCGATCTTCAATGGGTCTTTCAAAAGACATCTTTTGCGGTGGTAGAGAGCATTTTTTTTAGGAAATGATTACAAATTGCTTTTCGCAACAGATTTCAAGTGTAATTTTTGGGTGAATGCCTAAAAGGCTAAAACTGCAAATGTTCTAGTATCTATTACATTTGTATTTTTTCAGGTGCTGGAGGCAGTTCCTTAGGCAGAAAAAAACTACTTTAGATTTGGCTAAAGCCTTTGATTCCTTGAAAATCAGTGAGAATTCTGTTAAGTCAATGCCATTTGAACAACTTGCTCTTCTGATTGAATCAGTTACTACCCTTCAAACTGTGAAAGCTTTGCTCGACCGAATTGAGAGCCGTGTTAAGGCATCTAGGGTAGTTGGTTCTAATGATTATCTATCCAGTTTGGATAACATTGATCATCTTCTCAAAAGAGTTGCTACTCCGAGGAGAAGGACCACTCCCAGGACCTCTATTAGAAGCAGAGAGGGTAAGAAAGTTGTCTCAGTGAGAGATGCTGCCAAAAATCTTACTAAATTATCAAGGTATCCTGTCAGAATAGCTCTTTGTGCATACATGATATTGGGCCATCCTGAGGCGGTTTTAAGTGGTCAGGGAGAGCGAGAAATTGCTTTGGCCAAGTCTGCAGAAGCATTTGCTCGAGAATTTGAGTTGTTGGTAAAGATTATTTTAGAGGGTCCCTTACAGAGTTCTGATGAAGAATCTGACCCTGCATTGTCCAAACGTTTGACCTTTAGGTCACAGCTGGCATCATTTGACAAAGCATGGTGCTCCTACCTGAATTGTTTTGTGGTGTGGAAAGTTAAGGATGCTCAGTCATTGGAGGAGGACTTGGTCAGAGCGGCGTGCCAGCTCGAGCTCTCTATGATTCAAAAGTGCAAGTTGACTCCCGAAGGAGATAATGCCACTCTTACTCATGATTTGAAGGCTATTCAAAGACAGGTCTCACATCTTGCTCTTTTTCTTGATATCAATGAAAATCACTGCAAATTTACAAATACAATCAATCGGTTTGACTACAATACATAAAAAAGCTCGCAACTTAATGATGCTGAAGTTAACTTTTTAATTATAAACTAATTTGCTTGGTTTAAAGTTTAATATAATCAAAGTCACTACCTTAGTCTACATTATGCTGCAGAGGATCCTCACTGAATTTTCTTATAATGCAGGTTACGGAAGATCAAAGACTTTTAAGGGAGAAAGTGCAACATTTGAGTGGAGATGCTGGGATTGAACGAATGGAATGTGCACTATCTGAAACACGGACTAAATTTTTTCTAGCAAAGGAAGGTGGGAGCCCAATGGGGTCACCAATTACACCCTTCCTATCTCCAAACACACAAGGTTCCCCTGGTTCTTTGACTGCTAGAACAGATAATAGAAGTGATCCGACTCAGATGCCAAACCGTGTTGTCCGCTCTCTGTTTAAGGAAGATGACACATCCCCATCCAAAAATTCTAGTCCCTCTCTGCCAAGCAGCAGCCATTCAGATTCTCAGTTGGGTTCTTCTATTAAAAAGCAGCTAGTCACAGAGAATGAATTGATTGTTAATGAATTTCTTCATGAGCAGAGCGGGTTTGTTGATAGCCTTAATGCCATCAATGAAGATCAAAACAACATAAAGGTTTGTGCATTTCTTATTTTTATGGTCATCTTCGGTAGAAGAAGCAGACACTCAGAATCATCTTTAGGATTTTTGGCACTTATGCAGGCTACATAATTTTTATGATGGGTTTGATGGGATTGTATGAAATGTGCAAGTATGGGAAATTGCCTTAGAATCTATCAATTTCAAGATTGCCATGCTCAATACTTTTATGATAATGTCTTTTTCTGTTTTGCAGGCAAAGATAAGAGAAACAATGGAGAAGGCATTCTGGGACGGGATCATGGAATCTATGAGACAAGATATGCCCAATTATGACCGAGTTATTGAGCTTGTGAGGGAAGTGAGGGATGAAATTTGTGAAATGTCTCCTCAGAGTTGGAGAGAAGAAATAATTGATGCTATTGATCTAGAAATTCTCTCCCAGGTACTAGTGTGCCTTCAATATTTCCATATAAGTATTCTCATCTATTAAATCCTAATTTTTTTTTTTTTTTACTCTTTCCCCCTTTCAAAGGTGCTGAAATCAGGCAACCTGGACATTGATTATCTTGGAAGGATTCTGGGGTTTGCATTGACCACTTTGCAGAAGCTCTCCTCACCAGCCAATGATGATGAAATGAAGGCTGCTAACCAGAAGTTATTGAAAGAGTTAGCTGAGATATGTGAAGCCAGAGAGAAGACAAACTATATTCCTGCCCTTGCAATGATCAAGGGACTACGATTTGTCCTAGAGCAGATTCAGGTGTTTTTTTATTGTCCATTTCCTTTCCTCTTGATAGATTTGATTCTTCATTTATAACCTGTTTTAAAGATGTTGAGTTGGGAAAGAGGAAGTTCTTTTTTTTCTGCTAATTTAATATGCATTTTCTTGACAGGATCTTAAGCGAGAGATAAGCAAAGCTCGTATAAGGATGATGGAGCCATTATTAAAGGGGCCTGCTGGTTTGGATTACCTTCAGAAAGGTTTTGCTAACCGTTATGGGTCTCCTTCTGATGCTTGCTCATCTTTGCCGTTGACCATGCGGTGGCTTTCATCTGTCTGGAACTGCAAAGACCAAGAGTGGGCAGAACACCAAAATTCTATGTCAACTTTGAAGGCGCGGGATAATTCATCTCAGGGGGTTCTTTCTTCCATCACACTAAAAAGTGGTGGAAGCTATAATTCAGCAAATGCTAGCCCAATGACATCTGTCAACCCTAATGCGTCTAATGTTACAGGTTTGGATGTGAAACTGCTTAAATTATTTGAAGTGAAGCTTATTTCTGAGAAAACTATTAACTTTTCTAAAATCCGAAGCTAATATGCTTTCAGAGATATTCCATCATTTTTAACATATTTGTGATTCTTATGTTCTTTGGTCAGGTCTACCACAACAAGAATGCAAGGGAGACAAAGTTGATATGCTGGTTAGGCTTGGTTTGCTGAAGTTAGTAAGTGGAGTTTCTGGTCTAACACCAGATGCTTTGCCCGAAACCTTCATGCTTAACCTCTCTAGATTGAGGGGTGTTCAGGCTGAAATTCAGAAGATAATTGTAACATCCACAAGGTATTAATTAGATTTCAATCTTGCTTATATCTCTCTCTTTCCTTCACCAAGGGTAAATAACTTGTTGCTCTTTGTTTGCCATGTCATTGATAACTTTCAAATCTCAACCATTGCTTTGGATGATGATTTCTCGCAAAATTCATTTGTTGGCCCGACCTATCTGGTCGAGTGTTCTAGATATAACAATGGATCTAATATCTGATTATTCGCATGCAGCATTCTTATCTGTCGGCAAATCATCTTAAGCGAGCAGGCAGCAGCTAGCCCTCCTGACATGGAAAACAGAATATCGAATTGCACCGAGCGACTCTTAGAACTCTTAGACCGTGTCGAAGATGCGGGGATTGAAGGGATTGTTGACATAATCAGTGCATTCCCAAGACATGGTGATAAAGCAGCAGATGATGAGAAGCTTCAAATGAGGAAAGCTGTGATAGCCAGGATGCTAGCCAAGAGCTTGCAAGCTGGGGATGCAGTGTTTGAAAAGGTGTCACGCGCTCTTTATTTAGCTTTTAGAGGGATTGTGCTTGGGGGGAGTGGTACCCACGGTAGGAAGCTGGCGGAAATCGCCCTCCGGCAAGTCGGAGCTGGTTCCCTGATCAAAAGGGTCGTGAAAGCAGCGGAGGTGTTGGTGGTTGCAGCCACAGTTTCCACCAGCGTCCACGGGGCGTGGTACGTAACCTTGGTGGGGAACATGTGATTTGGATTTGTAGATTTGTGAAAGAATAAGAAGAAAATAATGCACAAACCTGTAAATAATGTGTATAAAGCCTGCATGATTTAACTCTAGTGAACAGACTTGTAGATGGAGCCTATGCCTATGTATGTTTTAATATAACATGTTGTAAATAGTGATTAGGTTAATGAAAAGGATTTAATTTGGCTTTTCTTTCTTTTCACTGGGAAAGCCAAATGCTAGACTAACATTGATATGTATATATATATAGTATTTTATTGTCTAATAATGTGCAAAAAAATATATTTAAGAGAAGATAGAATTACAAAATGGGATAATCAGTTAAAAATATTTATTAATTAGTATTATAATTAGAAATAATTAATAAAAACAAAATATTAATATTTAAAATTTATAAAGAGAAAATGTTTATAATTTTAATATTAGTAATTAAATGAGATTATGATAAATAAATGTTTATTCATTTATTGAAATTAAAATCATAAAAGCATTTTTCATTTCCTCTTTATTAAATTTACAAATGTAAAATTTTTTGACCAAAACATTTTGATTGATGATCCGAACAAAAATATGGGTCAAATACAATCAAGCTTATTTTTATTTTCAATTACAAAAATTATCTATATATTTTAAATTAAATAAAGATATTAATAAAATAATATTTTTTTTGAACCGAGTTCCGAAGGATAACTCAATGGATAGGTTTAGCAATAGCGCTCGATTTCATTTTCTGACCAGGAGATTTAAATGGAAAATCAGTGCATAAAAATTTCCCTTTTTAGCTAAATTAAAACACTACAAACACTGATACACAATACAATCTCCTTGAATTTTTTACCCATCTTCACGTTGTTGACCAAGAAGGTAGCACCCTTCCCACACCATTCAGATCGGCCCTTGTCTCCGGGCAATTCGATTCTACATCGCACTCATAATAATCATCCAAGTCCAGGTCATCAAAAACAAGGCCTTTTGAAAAATAAGCTTCATCATCGTCTTTGTCTTGCATCGTCTCTGTCCTTTTCTTGGATCGGCCGGTGCTTCTGGTGAAGAAGTCGTCGTCGTCGTCTGCATTCGCATTTGGAGCACCGTTCGCATCTCTTCTTCTTTTTCCCGAGTCATTTCTGTCACTGCTGCTCCCGCTACTACCGTTTTTGTAGTGCTCCTTGATGGTAGCTTCAATTGTTTCCAATAATCGATCTCCATACTTAATTATCTTAGCCCTAAATTTAGTTAAAAAGTTTGTCGGTTAAATACAACTCTGACCCAGAAAAAAAGATTATCTATTTCAACAAATATATCTGAATTTCAGAACTTACTTCCCAATGCCATTTATCTCCAGGAGTTCTTCCTTTGTTCTTGGAACTCTTTTGCTTATGTGCTGCAGGGTGGCGTTTCTAGGCGAAGCCAAAAAAAACACCTTGTTAGTAGACTTGACAATCTTTGATAAAACAATACAAATAAAAAATTTAAAGTTCACAGATTAAAATTAAATAAAAAATTATATAATCATAATAAAAGTTAAAAAATAATTTTTTTTTTCAATATAAATTTTAACACAATTTTTATATTTTATATTATACAAATATAATTTTACATTATATAAATATGAATTATAAAAATAAACAACAAACTTGTAAGTAAACATGGCTAAACTCAATACACATAAATAAGAAAAAATCTACTAATAAAAATATTTTATATTTTTCGTGTTTACATATAATATTGATGTATTTTTCAAATATACTTGTAAAGACGGGATATAAGTTGAATCTCAAATACTTTTTCCCCCACTTCAATTTATCCGAGACAAAATGGTGAGGAACGGAAATATATGAGTGGTAGAATATTGAGATCTCACCCAAATATGTGGTATGCCATGACCCCTTCACCAGCTTCTTTAACAAGAACAGTCCGAAGCATTCGCAAAGCAGAATACAGTTTTGCTGAGAGATTCTGTTGTAAACATAAACAAGTTATTCGAAAACCCAGAATCATGTCTGGTAGATGAAAGATGCATAGAAATACAGAAATGTTACCAAGTCGACTTTGGAATGAGATTGTGCTGGGGTATCAACTCTCGGAGGACTTTGCTTCCCGGATGTCAATGAGCCTTTCGCTGGAGCCACTTCCGGTTTGCTCAGTTTAGTTGCTTTTACAGAGCTAGGGAATCTACATGGTACTTACCAGATGTTAGGAAGAGCATTGCAATATTTCATGCAACTTGAGCAACAACAGTAAATACCGACAAGCTCGATGAAATGATTCAAATGCAGAAAGCTGAAACCGCTTTGTGCATACACATGGATCTGAACTTACTAGTCACAAGCATTTTAATTACACACATTATTACCACTATTATAAATTGTAAATCATATTAATTACAAAAGAATCAAGCCAAGGTATTTCTGTACGCAGCGCGAATACAGCATGCATATTCATGTTTTAACAAAACTATGCTATTTTGTGACCAAAAAAAAAAAATTCTTGTTCTGACTTCTGCACTAATGAGAAGCACAGAAAATGGAATGAGCACTAGTGAAAGGCAGATGCATAAATGAAAATTTTGCAGGTTGATTAGGTCAAGAGGTATTAATCATAAAGAGGATTAACTCTTTAGTGCAGCATTACAATTACAGAGAACTAGAATTTGCCCACCCTCTTAAATAATAAAATGTAATATATATCCTTAATTTCATATTTGTTATGGATAAGATCTTTGATTTTTTTTTTTTTTGACATTCTCCAGTTGATTCATGATACTAAACTAAGCTCAACCAAAAACTTCATAATTAGTATATATACCTGATTCTAGTAATTACTACAAGATATGATAAGTTGGAACAAGAAAAAGAAAAAAAAAAAAAAAAAAACAAAACAAAAACCAACCTTATTATTATAGTCTGCCCACCAAAGCCAAGAGTTTGAACCTTGCACTCATTCACCTAGAAACAAATCAAAGAAGCAATTATGTATTACTGTTCAGCAGAGTGGAGAAATAGTTTGCTCTTTTTTCAAAAAAGAACCAATTTGGCAAAGTGAACATTGAGAGAGGTAGGAAAGGCACTTAGGGATACCTTCAGCACCGATGACACAGATCCATAAATATCACTCTTCTTAACTTCTTCCACAAGGAACTCCTCAACAACAAGATGACGTAATATACGGGAAGCTTCCCCCTTGGCTAGATGTTTTCCCGCACCATGCAGGCTCAAAGTCTCATGTCTATGTTTTTTTACCTATTTTTGCATTACCCTCAAAAATAACAATCAGAGAAGATAATAGAATAAACAACAGCTAAACTATGAGTATAGGACTTACAAATTGGCTTAAGGAACCTCTGAAGACTTCTAAAATATGAGATGATGAAAACCGCTGGCCTGTTAATTTTACAAGTTCAACCTAGAAAAAGATGTCAAATTTTTATTAAAGCAAAGCAAGAATATGCAAATTGAAATTATAGATTCATACCAATTCCAAATAAAGAGGGAAAAGAAAGAAACAGAAATGTAAAATGCTTTCTAACCAGTTGTTTTGCTATATTAGTGACATCCCTATCAACAAAACTTTTAATCTTGCAACAATTATCACATGTTTTTTTGCAGTGTACAGAATCGAATTTTTCTCCAAAATGCAGAAGCTGTAGAAGACGTCGGCAATCAACATCATTTTCGCAATAACTGACCTGAAACATTATGGTCGTAACTTGAGATAAATGAAGAGATAAAAATACTACTACTAATAATAATAATATCAACAGCAAATATACAAGGAGTTTATATCAGTACCATGCGCAGGAGATTTTCAGTATTTGTTTCCAATATCCTCCCTGCATTATTGAAGCGACTATATCCAGTCACTAAAGGACTTTGCTCTGCAGCTCCTTGACTAATCATGTGCTTGACTCGTATCTTCAAGAGAATTAACATGCAAAAGTAAATAAGAAAAAAAGAAATATCACAAGTAGTTTATTTGACTCATCCAAGACTTAACATGTGAAAATAGTTGGATAAAAACAGATCACCAGTCACTGTAATTTGTTCGGCATAACCAGAAGGTGAATAAACTCCTTTCCTACTGATTTAACAAAAATCACAAAAATGCATTAAATAAAGTCAAGCAGCTTACATAGTCACTGTAATTGTAATACAATAGGCAAGATGAGCGCTGACCATCTCGACCAGCACGGCCACATTCCTATAACATGGCAAAAACACATTGAATGGAAATTAGCCAAAAAAGTCTGTATTCAGATTGTGTGATGTTAATCTCGATGATTACCTGGTGGTAACCTTCAATTGATTTTGGAAGAGAATGATGAATGACAAAGCGAACATCTGGTTTGTTGATACCTGCAAAAAAAAAAAAAGTGTTAATACACTGTTGTCTTCCATTAATCAAGGAAGCAACCAGCAAAAATGAATGATACCCATTCCAAATGCCACGGTAGCACAAATTATGTTGATTTCATCTTTGCTCCACTGCTTCTGAATAAAGGTGCGTTGTCCAGGATCCATATTACCATGATAAAATGCTGCCTTATGTCCATATTCCTGAACATGGAATGCACCATAATAGGCATGAATGATTTAGAAGGGAATGGATAATTGATTTCTCATAAAATCTTATTCTTTAGCCTATCATATTCCCTCAGACTATAAATTTTGAGGTCTTAGCTATACCATTCTATCTCTCTCTGCTTATTCATGCAAACACAAGTTAAAACAGCAGTCTTCTTGCTAGCAGATAGGCAAAATAACAAGCTGTTAAATTGTCTTCAGTACTTGGCCATGCATAAATACAACTTTTAATGTCATATAATGGAAGAGTTACAGCCAAAAAGGCATAAATACAACTTCAATACTTATCTGTGCTTGAAATTGTTTACTGTCTTTTTCCATTTTGTAAAATTCTTTCACCATGAAAAGTTTAATGATCACATTAGCAATTATTTAACCAAAAAAGAACAACAGCAAGAACTAAGTTTTCAAGAAAGATTAACAGAAAACAAGTTGAGCCATTAATGTGTTTACATGTACTTATCGAATTAAATGCCTTCCAACTAATTTATCATGGTGCGCCACTTAGGCTTACTCAAGTAGTAAGGTTGCTGTGGGATTTGGGTTAGAGGTCCTAGGTTTGAGCCTTAGTGCACTCATTTGCACCAAAAGAAATTAGTGTAGTGCATTTTAGCTGGCCTCCGACAAGAAAAAGTAATAAATCATAAAGACGAACCTGCAACTTCTCAGCAACTTTTTCACAGTCCATTCTTGAAAGACAATAAATAATTCCACATTCATCGAAATGATTTTCTTTAATGAACTTGTCGATGTCGTCCACACACTTCTTCGTTTTGGGGATAACAGAATACCTGTGATCTTACAATCAGTGATGATTTAATCTAAACATTCAGTTAGAGCTCCACCTTTGTCCAACACCTACCACAGATTTGGGCGATTAAAACTTTGTCTGAATATAATGCAGTTAATGAGACCTAGAGCTTGGACAACATCTTCTTTTACACTGGCTGTTGCAGTTGCAGTTAAAGCTAAAACTGGAGTCTTTGGAAACTTCTGTTTCAAAACACCAAGGCCCTGGAAGTTTACGGACCAGCTTAATGTCAAAAAAAAAGTTATATGACCATGGGCAACAGTATAGAAATTTCCAAAGCTTACAACCTGATAATCCGGTCTAAAATCATGCCCCCACTGACTCACACAATGAGCTTCATCAATAACAATCCTTGCAAGCAACTCGCGTGTATTTAGACTATCCAGGTGCCGCAACAGGACATCACTCCTGCAATAGAGATAGAGGTTATACGAGCAACTAAGCCTACATAAAAAACAAGTGCATGCTGCTGATTATTCCTATATGTACTAATACATCTAGGGATAATATTAAAATAGTAGTTATAATTTCTCACCAGTTGGACATTTTAAAGCCCTCAAGTAAAGTTGTAAAGGGTGAACTTTCTAACATTACATAGGGAGAGAGAGGGAGAATTTAATGGTTGAGAAAGAATAGGCTCTCTCCAAGGAAGGACAAATGGCAGAAAAGGGATATTCAAGGCTTTGAAAGAGAACCAAGCAAAAGGTTTAAAAGGTTAAGTTGCAATATTTTAGCTATAGAGATATCTTAAAACAATTTCCTTGTTGATAACCTTCAATTTAGGTTCTATGAAAAACTTTGGTTTTAAATTACCAGCATATTCTAAATTTTACACCTTTAGTAAGGTAAAGGTTACATAGTTGCAGTTAAAAGAAATACTTTGTTTGCAAAAAAGATAAAAAATGCACTAAAGAAAATCTAATCATTCTCTATTCTAGAAAGTCTTCTAGCTAAGGGCCTATTCTGAACTAGATTAAACTTTTGGTCAATGGACATGCAAGATCAGTCTCCTTGGTTCCTTCCTAGTAAAGTTTGCCTTGACAAAGAAGACAACATACAAAACAAAAAGTCTAATTCTGAAGCTTCCCTTGTCACCTAGAATTAATGCGAGAGCTGATATGCTCTAAATCTGAAATTATTAACACTTCCTGATTTTTTTTTTTTTTTTTGGATCTCTCATCTTTCAAAGCAATATAGGTAAGTGATGCAGTTAAAGTAATTTCTGTAAGTATCTGCAAGCACTATGCAATAATATAATTGATACAGATGACACTCACTTAGCCACTTTCTCTGGTGTAACGTATAACAACTTGTATTTACAATAATCAGAAGTCAGCTCTCTAAGGATCTCCTGTTGTTCGCTCCAATCCATATTGGCACTCAAGTAAGCAGCAGGTATGTTTGCCTATCATGCAACCACAAGGGATAAAGAAAGTACATTTCATCATGAAAGCAGCTGATCAGCTATCCAGATAAAAGATAAACTACACGAACATGAGAACAGGAAACATTACCTGCAACAAATGCATTATTTGATCTTGGATGAGTGACACAAGGGGAGAAATCACCAATGTTATTCCTGGACAGATGAGAGCAGGCAGCTGAAATAGAAGAACAAGCAGCATGCTTAAAGTCCTGCTTTACGGGATATCATGCTGGTATCGACCAAAGACAACTCTAGAAAACTTTTCTCCATTGTTACGATTAAGCTAAACCAGAATCAAAGCTTATAAAAAACAAAGTAAAAGTATAGTCCATATCATAGTATATGGTTCTCCAGAAGATGCTGCATGATACCAAAGATTTGGCTGCTCAAAAGTGAACCAGAAGTAATAAAGCATGTCCATGCAACTAAAATGGCATCAGATTGTAGCAGCAAAAGTGGTTGAAAGAGGCAAGCAAACTAGTAGTTGCCTAAATAAAAAAGAAGCGCCAGAAGATAAGCAGCCCATGAGAAGACCTCTTTACCTGATATGTAAGGCTTTTTCCCCCTCCTGTAGGCATAAGAACAAAAGCATCATAGCCACTCATTGTAGCATTAATAACCTCTCTTTGATTGAGGCGAAACGAGTGGTTCCCAAACACCTTCTTGTTATTTGCCTAAAGAGAAAACAGACAGTAAACACTAGAAATGATCATGTGTATGGACTATGAAAACTTGTTAACAATTAGGACACACACCTCCAGCTTTTTAGTCCATGGGAAATCTCTACTACTCCACTTTTGGTCATTAGAGCCTTCAATATAATTTACTTCAATAGTCTTTGGAATGTATGGTTCTCTTTCCATTGGACCTGACGAAACACCAAAACTATTTACCGAAGAGAAAGAAGTTGATGAATTCCAATTCTCATACCCATTTGGTTCATTACGTAAATGAATCTGGGCATCAAATTGAATTGGATCAATGCTGAATGATGTTGTTTGTGGTGTTGCATATTGAAAGGTGCGTGTCGTTGTTGATGCTGAAAATTGTGACTTTTGCCTTTCCACATCAGAGATATGTCTTTCAAGCTGCTGAATTTGCTTATTCAGCTGCAACCTGATCATGCACATGAATATATTAATAGAAGCACAAATATAGCAGTTATTGGTTCTTATCTCTTTGAAAAAGGGTCTTAATGTGTACAAAGTGTAATAAATGAAATGATGAAGACCATATTGTCCAGTGTCATCCATCAAGCATTATCCCCATAATTCCTGATTTAACCGTTTTCATTATCTCTTCTTTTTCTGTGAATTTCATTCTTCAATATGATTGCCTTAAAATAGGCCTAATTTCACTAATCCCTTCTTCTAGTGAAGGGTGGAAAAGTAACAAATATAAGGACAAACCTATCTTGGCGAAGCTTCTCTGTCTGCTCTGGACTTAGGTTGGTAGCATTGTCAAGCAATTCATTTGACACAGCAATTAACAAGTCTTTCATTTCCTGCACATGACTCGCAGCTTCTGGGCAGAGTCCTAGCTGCATTAATTTCCAGAAAAGGAATATAAAACTTGTAGAAAATGAGATGGCGTCATAGTATTAAAAAATGCAGATGAGATGTATACCTTACACCCATGACTGCAGTTTGAGCATAATTCAGGAGGCAAATGAGCTTCTTCTTGTCCTGCAAAAGCATTTTTATTTACACTTGGGGTGATGGATGGAAACTTTGAAATTGAAGGTTGAGGTGTGCAAATTGATTGATAGTGTTCTGAGACAATCTGGTCCACATCAATATCCTGAAACCCAATATCAATAAATGATAGACAAATAGATTGAGATTAACAATTTGTATAATGATAAGAAAGTATAAGTCAAGTTGGATAAATCCTGGGACCTTATTAATAGTTCAAGAAGGACAAATAAATGCAAAAAATCAGCACAACTAATAACTTAAAAGTAGCATTAGAAAGGAGTACACTTAACAAAGCAATCAACAGGCGACTTTGATACAATCAAGACTACACCTAAACAACTGCATCAAGATAACCCAAGATTGAACAGCTGCACTCAAATGACAGCAATTTGAAGTTACAACACATTTGACTGGGGAGAGAGAAACATCAGACTAAATCAATTTATATCAACATAACCAATTTTCAATTGGAATTCCACCACGGCAGAAAAGGTGAAGCAGATTACCTTGAGTAAGTCATCATCATCAATTTCATTAGCCAAAACCTCTGCAGACTGCTCCAGAGGACCAGCATGGACAGTTTGATTCCTTAATGATCCACCTAAAACTTTAGAATTATCATGGTTGAACACTGATGCTCCAATCTCACTGTGCCCTCGCAGATTATTTCCACCTGCCACACCATTGGCATTATTTGATGGAAAAGAACTGGTCATGCACCTTCCCAATCCACTGACCTTGCCATCGGTTTCATTGCTGTTTGGATGCACATGCATGTGCTCAGACCACTTCATGTTGGATGAGTCTGTTAGGGTAGATCTTCCTTTCCGATTATGTGAAATTTCATCATTCGAAATCTTAACTGGAGCAGTTGTTCCTGGCCTTAAGTAAGTCCTGCAAGAAGTTGGAAGACTAGAAAGAATCTGCCAAGCCTGGCCAACATTTCCATAAAAAGGTTCAAGACATCAAAATGTCAATATGAATAAACATCCATGCGGTGGATATCAAAGAATACAGAATCTAACTCTAACATATGAAGGACATTTTGTAGGAATTAAGATGAATGAGCAACTTAACATGTCAACGTCCGCCTTGAAAACCAACTACTATGAAAATACTTGTTAATCCTTTCAATTGAGTTTACCTTTTCAACCTGAGGATGCTGAAATTTTTGAGAATCCTGAATCTGGCAGATCATTAACCTTAAAGACATGAAATGTTCGTTATAAGAATCAATAAATTGGCCAACAGAATGAAACTAAGACAAGTGTTCCTTGGATGCTTTGAATTATGTAATATAACGCAATCAATAAATCTTATGAATAAATTGCATAATAACATTAATCATGTGATCAATAGCTAACATCATGGAATCATTTTTTCTGATATAAAACTTGCAATTACCAGAAATCCTATTCTGCATCTGATAACCAAATGTAAGGCTTACAATTCTTCTTTCTTAGACCATCCTTAGAAAGAGAATTCCCACCGAAATTTTGCTTTATGCAATGCCTAAGTGTACTAAATCTAAATGAATAAAGCATAGTTCATATTAAAGGAAACTATTAAGGGAGAAAGAGTTGGTAAGTGTTACTCAAAGAAAAACATCAAAGTATATAACAGTAACATACTCTGCAGCCATTGCTCCTCGAGTACAAGGTTTTTGCCTTTCTAAGGAGAAAAGGAAATTCGTACACAGAAACTTCTTTTGGCATGAAAATTTATCATGTGCATCAAAATGCTGCAACCAGTTGACTTTAGGAAGTTTGTCATCATATTTGTAACCTTCACCTGAATTGCTTTGACTGCATAAAAACAACTATAAATAATTAGCCAACCAAGATACAAAAATAATAGATTATCCAAACCAAAAAAAAACAAGGTCATACCCTCGCATCGTATTTTTTTCACTGGCCATTGACTAACGTAAACCCTGATTTGTTGATGAAAGTTCCATTGCTCTAAAACTTCATTAAACAACCTGCTGAAGGGAAAACTTACTCAAGCCAGCTTGAAGAGAAAAAAAAGGACATGCGTTAGGATTTGGCAACATGCAAAATGTTACATCAATCTAAGTGAAGGATTAATACCTGCAACTTGCAGGGTTTGTCATGTTCCTATTCTCAAAACCCAAACAGTTCTTCAAAAAAAAAAATGTAAATGAAGAATAGTTCCTTCCCGCCCTAAACATCATAGCTTTCATGCATTAGGTGCAAATATCCGATGATTTATTTCGAAAAAAAAAAATCTCACGTTTAATAGAATATAATAGTTAAAACATAACGATTTGCCAAATGCCTCAATGAGAATAGTCGTTACTTCTCCAAAATTTCCCAGGTTTATCAAATCGCTGGCATTTTCAATTGTAATAATCATACAAATTAAAAAAAAAATCCAGAAAGTGTAAACAGCTCCGAAATGAGTATTTATTCAAAAAATATACATAATCAAACTAAAAACCAAGAACAATGAGTAAACAAGTTGCTCCTCTTTCCATTTACAAGATAAAATCCAAGCAGCGCCTCTATTAAAGAGCTACACCGCCTAAAATGACATGAAAATACACTAACATAATGAGAATGAAGAAAGAAATTAGACACTAAACTTGAATTAATTAAGAGGGAATTGAACCGAATAACGAACCGACCTTTATCTCATCTGATCAGATCTCGGATTGTCTAGGGTTTAATCGGAGGGAAAAATGTGGACAGCACAAAATGTGTTTGCAATTTGCAAGAGAGAGAGAGATGAAAAAGCGCCTATTTAAAAAAATGCAGAGCGGTGTGGAGTGGCGGGATAATTCGGCCCGTTTGTCAAAATGAAACTAGAACCCGTGTTTTTATACCGCACCCGTTTGGTCCGGAGAAATTAAGGTTCAACATTTAAATATGCCTTCCAATTTTAGCGCAAATTTTTTATTGCACGTAAATTACATAATTTTTTAAAATGAAAATTAGTTTATAAAAATTTATTTTTTATAAATAATAATATTTTAAAATTATGTAATCAAGTAGTTCATATTATACAATTTATAAAATTTTTCGTTAAATAATAGTTAATATATTTAATAGATTTAAATTTAATTATATTATTTTAAAAATAAAAATTTATTTGCAATTGAATAAAAATTTATAACATAATTTCTTCATAATAAAATATTCAAAAAATATGTTTAGTTATTAACTCGGAAATCAATCATCGAATTATTTAGATATATACGATATTACATATTCTTTGTTAAATAATTTAGAAAAATACAAGTCAAACCTATTATTTCTTCAAAATTTACCATTCACCGAAAGGGGAAAAAAATAAAAAAAAAAATATATATATATATATATGTTGCAAATATGGATGAAATTTTTTATTTTAAAGAATACGGGTATTAGAAGTATTAAAATAATTTGGTTTTTCATCATTTCATATATATTTTTATATAATTTATATTTTTATTAATTCAATTATTGAATAACGGATTATATTCAAGTAGATTACATATATAAAATTTTAATTAATCAAAAATGTTTAATTATTAATTTTATAATAATAAACTTTCAACTTAAAAAATAAGTTATTTTTTATCAAAATGATAAATATTTTAAAACAATTTAAAATTTTATGTACATGATAGATTCAAGTATATTATTAATTTAACAATTGATTTGAAAAAAATGTATTAATTTTATATGAAGTTATAAAAATAATATAAAATAAAATTATTTTACACTGATGTAATTGATCACTTCCCTTAGTAAAATAGAATATTGGGAGAATTAATTACGATAAAAAATAATTAATATTTTATTTTAAAATAAAAATTAAACAATCGAAATGATTAAAATACTAAAAAAATCTTTGAACCATTTTATTGTTTGTTAAATAAGTTATAGTATCAAAACAACTGTTCCTATCGCTTGAATAGCAACAGTGCATGGTAATAAAGTACACTCAATCAATGAATATTTTAATCAAATTTACAAAGTTTCAACATTTTAAGATATTTTTCCTTTCCTTTTTGGTAGGTAGATCCATCACTGGTTGGATAGTTCATGTAAGTCTAAAGATCTTGATTTTTGGACGAAGTTTGACAAAATTATTAAGTTCGTTAATGGGTTTCAGACAGTAAATAATTTTTAGTAGTAATGGGTTTTAGTCTGGACTCACCTTATAAAACTTAAGTCTATCTCCATAATTATAATTTTTTTTTCATTTTTTAATAATTTAATATTTTATTAAAATATAATGTTTTATTTTGTTTTATAATATTGGTAAAAAAATTAATGAATTTTTAGTTATTCTAAATTTTTTTGTGCAATTTAATTTAATCTCGTGTTGTTTTTAAACTTTGTTTCTTTTTAAATATATTTAAATTATTGTTTTTAACATTTTGAGATTTTATTTTGTTATTTTTAAAAAGTGGTTGTATTTAAACAGATTAAGAGAAATTAAACTTATTCATTACAGGCAAAAATAAATTTAGACAAAATGTTAAGCTAATAAAATGAATTAGACTAAGTTCAAATCTACTTATATATTTTTTAAGACATTATCTAAAAATAATTGATTATATTTGATCAGATTTAGATATATATATATATATATATATATATATATATATATGACAGAATTTAGATAAAAATATTTAATTATATTTTTAAAAATTAATATTTTATATATTGTCAATTAAATTTTTTTGACTACATAAATGAGGTTAGATGATAATACATATTTTTTAATTTATTTACTTTATATATTTAAATATTATGTATTATTATTTTAATTTATTTGTAAGGTTAAAATTTTTTATTAATAATGTATATGAAATAAACCGAAATAGAACTTAGGGTTAAGAGAATGGTAAACAGTGATGTTTTCGAAGGACTACTTTGGAGTTGGGCTTAAAAATTTATGAAAGGCAACGTTGATATAAGAGATTGGATCGACCCATTGTATGGGAAACAAAGCGTGAAAATATTTTTTTCATTCGACAAATAGCATTTAGCTCTCTGCTCTTAACAATGGCCGCTTTTGCATTTCGCTCCCCTTCCATGTACGCCAACAAGGTAAAGTAACCATTTTTTTCCTTTCTTCAAGCCACTAAACTCCATAGATTCATAATGTAAATCTTCCTGATAAAACTTAGAATTTTCTCTTGGCTAGATTTACATATAATTTTTGCATCGGTCGAAGATAAGAATTGCAGAATACGATACTAATAATCTGAAATTTTTTTTTTTTTGGTCTCAGAATTGTTTCCTTTTCAATCCTACTCAAGTTTCTGCAAAAGGGTATGCTAACAACTTAAGATTTTCAAACTCACCATCCATTGTTCTGAGAAGCTTGAGGTTTTTTCGGCTGCGAGGCTTTGTAGCAAAGCAGACAGAGGTTGCTCCAACATTGAGTGATGATTCGAAGATGAAAATCCCACATGTTTTGACTGTTGCTGGCTCTGATTCGGGAGCTGGGGCTGGAATTCAAGCTGATCTAAAGGCTTGTGCTGCACGTCGAGTTTACTGTTCTACTGTCATAACTGCTGTTACTGCCCAGAACACTGTTGGAGTTCAGGTTTCTCTTCTCTGGCATAATTTTTTCAATAATTCAAAACAAATTGGATGTTTGGTTACTGGGTTTTTCTTTATTTGATGAATTATGAACCATTTAGCTTCACTGGCTTGAAGATTTTATCATTTAAATCTGAAAGCGAAAGAAAATGACTATATAGATAAAGATTCATTTCTTATAGAAGAAAATGCTCAAGTTTGTTTGCAAAAAAAAAAAATGAATATCAGAGTTAGCTGTTATGGTCGAACTTAGGATTCAGTTGATAATCTTTTTTCGCTTATGTACCTGGTTAGTTAATTCTCTTGTTGGTTGTCAGGGTGTAAGTAATGTACCGGCGGATTTCGTTGCAGAGCAGTTAAAGTCTGTGCTTTCTGATATGCAAGTTGATGTGGTAAGAGTTAGTTACTGTGATGAGCTTTAAGTACTTAGTCATGACCAACTCATAGCCATTCTATTTCCGAAACGTGGTTTTCCAAGTAATAATATACTGCAAAAGAATTCAACTTAAGCTTATCATCAAAATGTTATAAGGTGAAAACGGGCATGCTACCTTCTGTCAACATAGTCGCGATTATTTGCAAGACTCTCAGACAGTTTCCAGTTCAAGGTATGCGACAGAATTAAAAATTGGAAATGTGATTTTCCATTTGAAATTTTAGTGGATTTTTAGTTGACTTTATCTGGTAACTGAAGGCAGCTTTGGTGGTTGATCCTGTCATGGTATCTACAAGTGGTGATGTGCTGGCTGGTTCTTCCATTCTTTCTATATTTCAGTATGTTATAGCTTTTTTCTATGAGTACTCAGTGATATATATGGCTCACCCTCATGGTTTTTCAGTATCGTCAATGTTATGTAAATTCTTTCTCCAGCTGATGCACAACTCATTTTTATTGGGGTTATTATGAACTGTTGTTTTTTCCCAATAGTTCTTATTGACTGTTTTATACTTTCAGAGAGGAGCTCCTTCCAATGGCTGACATAATAACCCCAAATGTAAAAGAGGCATCTGCTTTACTTGATGGCAAACAATTGGAAACAGTGGATGACATGCGCTCTGCTGCAAGATTGCTGCATAATATGGGCCCAAAGTTAGTAAAAAAGATCTTTGATTTTTCTTTCTCTCTTCTGATTTTGTAATTATAAATTCTATATCTGTTTGCAGCCATCAGTATCCTTTCTCAAACTCATGTAACAGCTTTTCTCGTCTTTGGTATCCTGTTATTTCTTCCAAACAGATTCAGTTGCATGACGAGTGTTCTACAAATAGCTAAGATTACAGTATTTTAGCTTTTTAAAGTGAAAGACTTAGGAAAGGCATTTTATTCCCTCTTAGCATAGGCATAAGCTCTGAACATGCATGGAACTTCTGATTTTCTACGAAGAGTAATTGTCAATGTTTTATTTCGTATTAACTAAATGAAGATCTTGCATTAAACCTATAAACTTCATGTCTGGTAGGTTAAAGTTTTATTCTGAAGCTGACAGGGAAGCATATAATTTATGTTCTGATAATTTTTTTCAGGAATGTACTTGTCAAGGGTGGTGACCTCCCTGACTCATCAGATGCTGTTGATATTCTATATGATGGTAGGCTTAAATTTTATGTTTCTCAAGCTAACTGTTTCCACACTTTGCTATGGTGCTCCTCAAGGGTTTTTTAGTTTTTATTTAGGTAATAACTTCTATGAGCTGCGTTCACCCCGTATAAAAACTCGTAACACTCATGGTACTGGTTGCACTTTGGCATCATGTATAGCAGCAGAGTTAGCAAAAGGCTATCCAGTGCTTTCAGCTGTTAAGGTAATTACTTCTATGCCGTGGCTCATTTTCCTTTATGTCCAGGGATATGGCCTTCTTGTTTTCCAGCTCTCTCTCTCTCTCTCTCTCTCACATTCTTATTCACCTGTCTTTTGGCAGGTAGCAAAACGCTTCATTGATACTGCCTTGGATTACAGCAAAGAGATTGTTATTGGAAATGGGCCTCAAGGCCCCTTTGATCATCTATTGAGGCTTAAGAGTCATTCTCAAAATTGTTGTAGGCTGCAGCCATTTAATCCAAGTGACTTGTTTCTGTATGCTGTTACAGATTCACAAATGAACAAAAGGTGGGACCGATCTATCACCGACGCTGTTAAAGCTGCTATAGAAGGAGGTGCTACCATTGTCCAATTAAGGTAGGTTTGTGCTGTATTCTTTCATCAGTTATCATGACCTACACTATTTTTGTGTTATCTCTTTGCTTGACCTGAACATTATAGGAACTGATTCTACAAAACTTTTGCTTGTGATGAAAATCTTCACTTGCTTTCACAGAGAGAAGGATTCCGAAACAAAGGACTTTCTGGAATCTGCCAAAGCGTGTCTTAAAATTTGCCGTTCACACGGAGTTCCTCTCCTGATTAATGACCGTCTTGATGTTGCCATTGCTTGTGATGCTGATGGAGTGCATGTCGGCCAGTCGGACATGCCTGTTCACATTGCTCGCTCTCTTCTTGGTCCAGAAAAGATTATTGGCGTCTCTTGCAAGACACCAGAACAAGCCCATCAAGCATGGGTAAATGGTGCTGATTACATTGGGTGTGGTGGCGTATATCCAACGAACACCAAGGAAAACAATACCACTATTGGTTTGGATGGGCTGAAAACTGTTTGCATGGCTTCTAAGTTACCTGTGGTGGCCATTGGTGGAATCGGTGTATCAAATGCACGTGCTGTGATGGAAATCCGTAGCCCTAATCTGAAAGGCGTAGCTGTTGTCTCGGCTCTTTTTGATCGGGAATGTATAGTGACCGAAACAAGGAAGTTGCACGCAATGCTATCGGAATCTAACATTGTTGGTATACCGACAAACATATGATCTGATTCCGATAGGATAACTTGCTAAAGATGACAATTACCTTGGCATCACTCAAATTTTGTAATCTTCATAAAAGAATCTACTTGTGTTCATTTTGCGGATGAAATGATGTTTATAATGTGGACAAGTTTCTTGATTCCGCTGAAATTTATATTGTTTTGTTTGTTGTTTTTCGTCAGTAAAACTTACTAGCTTCTGTTCAGTTTCCATGTCTATTCGCTTTATTATTTCTGTATTAACCTACGATTAAATTGTTGAAAGGACAATGACATGGACATGGACATGGACCTCCGGAGTCATGGCAGCATGCCAGAAAAACCTGAGATGTCAAGTTCACTTGATTTGGTCTATATTTGCTTTAACTAACGGTTCGTTGTTTTGTTAGCACTGGTTTTAAGGGAACGATAGACAGCGAGGAAACTTCATTTCAATCGCAAAGAAATTTGAAAAATTTTAAAATTTTAAAAAAAAATTGAAATGCTCGAATATTTTCTTGAAGAAATGATTTTTCAAAATTTCTTCAAAATTCTCTACTATTGAATATAAAACTAAAAACTGATAAATATTATTTTATTTAAATATGATATGCATTTTTGTTTTTTATATTATTAATAATATCTATACATTTTTATAAATTTAATGATATTCATATTGCATATTTTATTTGATCTTGTTCTTTTTCTAATGTATATTATCATAATTTTTCTTTATTTTATCAAATTATAGCATTCAAAAGTTCTTTTTAAAAAATATTTATCTAAATAAGACAATTATAAATACTAATATTTTAAAATTCTCCAACTAAATTCATTCTATTTGATTTATCAAGGTGTCTCATCAAAAGCAAAAACTATTGAGTGTCTTAGGATGAGCAAAATAACCAAATCCAAACTTTATTGCTAACATTTAAAATTACAAAGAAACATTTAAAAGGCAGCAGATTTTTATGGCAATCTTGCTTATTATGAAGTAGACCTGATAATTTTAAACACAATATAATAACATTATAAGAAAACGATATTTAATTGACTTAACAATTTTAGACATAAATTTACTAAAAAATAAAAAAATATTTTATATTTGATGTGTTGGTACATATTGATATAATAATTTATATTTTATACTATACCAAGATGATTTGAAGACACAAAATACATACCCGAATTACTCGAATCCAGACTAGCATCAAATAACAAGAGGATGGACCACGGGAGTCCAAGGAATCATCTTTTCTTTTTTGCCTCTCCGGTGAACGAAGAAAAGGAATCACCTTTTGTCTATATGCCAAATAAGCAGATCTTTCAAAGCGTTTCCTTTGGTTGCCTTGCAAGGATGATGCAAACTGTAAAGCAAGAGCGTCCCTTGAGTGCTCAGTTTGCTGACGGAAATAGCTTATTCAAAGGTGAAAGCGGAAGGTCAATGGCAACCAAAGGAAGATCCACCACAGTGCAGAAAGAAAAAGGTACAAGGAGAAGTTAATAGAGATTAAAGAACCACGGACATTGGAGGTATCGCTCCTTCTTACCTTCACGGAAAGTGCATATCGTTTGCTTTCAAACTTAAAGAGTCATGGTGACATGAAAACAGAATTAAGCTAGAGGGCACTGTGAGAAATAGAAGCAGAAACAAGCACAAGTACAATATATAGATATTTCTTTATACTATAGTGGTGGTTTTTTAAATTTAAACGAGTCAGACTTCTCGGCATAGCATTTTATGAGGTAACCAAATCAACATACAAGATGCGAATATCTTCCAATATACTCTAAAAAGTCTAGACCATTAATAACCCATAACTAATGAAGCCGGTCCAAATACAAGGAATTTAACAACCAGATAGCTTTGAATAGCAGTGGTTCCGATTTTCGAAATCAGTAGCAACACACCCTAAACAATCATACTAAAAGACTGCAGCAACTTCTTGCCCAACTTACTATTTTACAGATTGTTTATTCAACACCAGGTCCTAGGTAGAAACTGACATCATATAAACACAAGCAGTAAAGGCAAAACTCCATCAATTGGAAGGCACATACTACTTTTAAGAGACGTGAATTTCTCCACTGGCATGTACCTCCTTTACAGTCTTATCGTACTCATCTTCTTCTTCGTCATCTTCTTGCTCTGTGTCTTCTTCCCTTGCATCCCCATCTTCTTCTCCACCCCACCCAAAGCCTCCGATAGACCGCGATACTGGGGGAGCAACTTTAGCCTCTTCAACTATTTTCATGATTTCTTCCACAGATTGAAGGGAGAAAGTTGGGTTTTCTTTCCTGTAGTAGGCAGCTTGAGCTGCCTCCGTCAGTTCCCTAGGCAAGTTCTTCAAAAACCATGGATGGCTCTTGATATCTTTGATGGTGATCCTCTGTAAAAGCACATGTTAACAAAGTGAGTCCTAAAAAAGAGAAAAAGGGAGGCAAAAAGCAATATTATCTAGGGTGATGGATGGACGAAAGGTAAATATAGACAGCCACTCCAAGAATAGCAATTTAAGAATGGGATGACTCTCTTGTTTACATGCTCCACCACTTCAAAGGCAGAAAAACAAGAACCTCCTCTAATACTTTATCCTTATTTAGCTATGGACAAGCAACATCTCACTACGGTTATGACCAAATGTGCTTCTAAAACTTATCTTTCAATTCACAGGTAGCAGACAGTAAAAGCATATGAAAGAAATGATGGGAAAAAGACACGTACGAGCATCCACACATATCAAGACTCCAATCATGCCAATCACCACCAATTTAGAAACAGAAATTTATAGGAAAGCAAGCATTTACTCATATCTTGAACAGGTTCAGTAACACCAATACATACCCTGGAGGGGCTAGCAACAAATATGCGAGAAAGGAGATGTCTGCAATCTTGAGATATGTGAACATAATCTGGGATTTTGTATTGAACTGACATTATTCTCTGCAACATATCAAAAACATAAGAAATCATAAAGCAATTAAATGATTAAGCCATTAAGGGTGGTTAAAAAAAGGGATGGACAGAAGGGCATAACTTACACTAATAGTTTTCCTAAAATTCTTTGGATCCTCTTGGTCCTCAAATGGGTATGCACCAACCAACATAACGTAAAGAGTCACTCCACATGACCATACATCAGCCATCTGACAAACAAATGCAACCGTAAACAGTAAATTGAAAAACCTTCTGTCTCTGTTTTGGCACACCACAGTTTCTCTTCGCCAAATATCTAACATGGTATTGCCTTAGAGGTAGTTAAAATGAAAACTTCATCATAAAGAGCAATAGCTGTAATAATGCACTATTTGCAGATTTCCAACTAATTGATAAATATTCTAGCAAGTATAATCAGTCTAAACAACTCTTAACATGTGACCTAGTAACATTAGTCTGTAAATGCATCAACCACTCAAGCACAACCAATTAGCATAAGCACATAACAATAATTATAATAACCTAGTCTAATGAACAAGCAGCTATCAACAATATTTGTACAAACCAAACAAAGATTATATTACCTTGCCATCATATTCTCTCCGAGAAAGAACTTCTGGTGCAATATATGCTGGAGTTCCAACTGTTGACTTGGGTCTTGAATGCAGCAGAGATGACTACAAAAAGGGGTGGGAGGAAGCATCTTAAACAGTAACAATTTCCATATGTATTTGAGTATGCTCACAATAATAATTCTATTTTCACTTTTACCTTTGAATAGCCAAAGTCACAAATTTTCAGACGAGGAGCAGGGCTCCCATCCAGTAAGGTGTTCTCTAACTTCAGATCTCGATGGCATATTTGCTGAAAACCAAAAGAGGTAAAATATGAGAAGCTTGCAAAATCGGACCATTGTAACTTCTCCTTATGAGTAGAAATGTTAAATCTTTGTTACCATGGAGTGACAATAGCTAACTCCAGAGATCAGCTGCTGGAAAAAATATCTGGCCTGAAAACACAAATATTAGACAGAACATCATTAGTGGAAAGTTCAAAAACACCAAGCCGCCCGTCTCTCACTTAGAAAGTAAAGCAGGATCATTCAATTGATAAGATCAAGGCATTTCATCTCACAATATTTTGTATATCAATTGAGATGGTAAGGGGAACATAAAAATGTAGCCAGCAACAAGATAAGGAATTCAAAGTAAAGGTTACCAATCCTTCCCCCCTCTATTTTTAACAGATCGGCATCTATTTAGTAACCAAAAGTTTTGAAATCTAGGCCAACCTCGTCTTCGCTGAATCTTCCAGCGTTGCAAATTCGCTCAAAGAGTTCACCACCAGCAGCATACTCCATCACAATTGCAAGATGTGTAGGAGTCAAAACCACCTGCAAATTAAAAAGAAAATAAAAAAGTTAATTCAATTACATTAACAAAGGCCAAAAAGTAAGAGGGTAAACTTTTTACACCTCTTTGAACCGAATTATATTTGGATGACGAAGCGATTTATGATTTATAATCTCTCTTGCCACGTTCTCATCAATCTGTCAAAAGATAAAACGTAAGAAATTCCTATTTTATTTTAATAATAATAATAATAAACAAGAAAACATCCACTTCAGCTGCAAATTTCAATCTTCAAGAAACTACCAACAATGATATCGTTAAAAGTAAGAACTAGCTTTCCATCTAAAAAAAAAAACAAACAAACAAACAATCCTACATATACACCAGAAATGCATCCATAGACAGAACATGAAAACGCATCATATAAACAAAATCAAATAAAACCATTTAAAAAAGAAAAGAAAATGAGAAGGGAACCTTTTGGCCACGGTCGATATACTTCATGGCGACGAGTTCTTTGGTTTCTTTGTTACGCATCAGCCTCGCTACCCCAAAGTTCCCAGATCCTATGTCTTTCACCAGCTCGTACTTCTCCATCTTTTTTTCTTCTTAACAATAAATCAGATAAATCAGAAACCCTAACTCAATTATTCACAAATCGAAGCACGTATCAATTTACTCGCGACACATTACAAATTGGAAATCCGCAGCAGTGGTGGCTGAAGGAGGTGATGGTGGTCGAAGTAGATGTGGAGATCGGAGAGATTTGAAGGGAAGTAAAGAATATCGAATTTAAAGATCTTAAAAGAGCAAAAATCAGTGCTTTCGTGAGGATAAAGAATCTTTTTGCTGTAAACAAGGTTTTTTTTTTTTTTAATTATTTGGTTTACTGAGATTGAGAAGACACAGTGTGTGTGGGAATATTAAGATGGAATATCTCTCTCCTTTCTTCTTCGAAAGTGGTTTGATTCTCTACGGAGGGACCCTAACTCAGCTTATCGTGAGGTCTCGTCATGATTTGGCTATGATTCTATTTGATTAAGTCGACGATTGTGAGAAAGACGATCATGAAATTTGGCTATTGATTTTTGAAGTATTAAATGGCCAATGCTTAGGGAATGTCTCGTAAAGATTTCATATTATATTTTCTTGCACACATTTTTTATTTTCTATCAAAAATAAAAATAAAAACACCTTTATTTTAGTAAAACAAACACATTTTTGGTTTATATCATATTTTTTTCCTTATTTTATAGAAAACGACTTTATGAAATAATTGTTTTAAGATATGGTATCATACTATCAATTACAATTATTGGCATTTATGACAATTAATTACAATTTTTTTCCATAAATACCATTTTAAATACAATGTTACGGTTTATTACTATAATCAAATAAATCAATATATAATTATATGATATTTATACACATAATGCGAACAGTCTCTTGATTGAGTAATTACAAAAGAGTTATGCATTTTGTAAGATTTTGTTTCCAAACTAAGCAATCCTATTTACATTTTCAATTATCAAATATTTTGCTTATGATAAAAAATTATATAAATCATTAAATTAAATTTTGAAATTTAAAAATTCAATTTTTTCTTTGTTGTTAATATAAAGTTTTGATCATTTCTTTATAGTAATTCCAGTGGCATATATTTATGAATAATTATCGAATACATTATTAGTGCAATTTTTAAAATTTCACAAGTGATATTAAAATGATAACACATATTACATTTTATTTTTTATTTTTTAATATTTCTTAAAGAATATGTATCATCATATTAATCCCACTCGTAAAATTTAAAAACTTCGTTAACAATATGCTAGATAATTATCTTATATTTATTACTCAATAAATCTATTTTTAGGGTGATTATTGCTCTTTTTTAAAAGATATTGGTTACAAAGTACAAATTCTCTTCTTTATTTAATAAATATTAACTATTTGTTAACGTGCTGTATTAATGTGCTGTTCGATTAAAAGTTTTGAGAAGTTTAATATTTATAGGTTTTATATATATATATATATATATATTAATTATATAACGTATTCTATAGATAAGGAAATGAGGTGCACATAGAGAAGTTTCCTCTTTTTTTTTTTTTTGACAACCAACTGGAATGTATTACTAATATGTTTTAGTACAATCTTTGGATAAAAGAGCACCTATAAAGTATGGTGGTTCATACCATATAGTGGGACTAGCATTAAAACAAGATGCTCTTGCTAAGGCATGAGCTACCTCATTCGCTTGTCGCCGTACAAAATTCACAGAAAAATTGACCTCCTGGTTAAGTAACACCTTGCACTTCTTGATAATGGATCCAAATTCAGAATAGTCATCATAAAAGTTGTTGATCCCATCTACTACTAATTGTGAGTCAAGTTCGAACACCACTTGATGATGAGCCATGTTATTCATCCATTCGATTGCCTCCAATAAACCAAAAGCCTCTGCTTCCTTAACGTTCATCATACATGTCCTCGTAGAGGTTCGCAAAGCAAGACAGTCACCTTTATCATTTCGAAGCACCATGCCAAAGCCAATTGCCCTGCGATCTTTGAAAATTGCTGCATCAACATTGCATTTTAACGTGAGAGCTGGGGGTTTCTGCCATACAGAAGAAAGTCTATCCCTGGTGTCTACTTGCAGAGATTCGTTATGATGTTCTTGTACAGCCAGCCAGTCACAAAGAACTTCCAAAGTTGCGAAAACAGTTTGTTTTTCATTCTGACACTCCCCCTTCCACAACTTATTATTTCTTTGTCTCCACACGTTCCACAATATCATTACAAATTTCCCAAGCTCAATGTCAGTTGTTTTGCCGAACATATGGAAACTAACTCAGGAAAACTCTCAGAGACATTAGCACAATACATAATTTTATCATAGAGAGATGCATGATGCCAACAATTTTGAGCAAAAGAACAATTAACGAAGGAATTCCAAGTATTTTCAACATCCTGACCACAAATAACACAAGATAAAGGAACTGAAATACCTCGAGATTGGAGCTTGCTTCTCGTTGGTAGACAATCCCTACATGCTCGCCATAAAAAAACCTTCACACTGGGAGGGACTCGCAACTTCCAGAGTTTAATCCAATCACCTGAAACCTTAAGCTCCTCATGAAGACAACTTCTTTCCATAACAACCCGATATCCGGACTTCACTGTATAACGCCCATCCTTACTATAAGTCCAAAGTAACATATCTTGGGTTTCTTGCTGGATCAAAGGAATACTACTGATTTCTGCCACATCTCTGTCAATAAAGATATCAGAAATTAATTTCAGGTCCCATTCCTTCTTACCAGGTATCATAAGATCATGCACTGTTAGCTCACTGAGATCTGGATTCATAGAAGTTTCAATATACAAATTATCCGAATTTCTTAGCCATGGCTCAGACCAAACTTTTATGTTATACCCATCACCAATCTTCCATCTAGTGCCTTGGTCAAGCACAGTTCGAGAACTCTAGATGCTACGCCAAACAAAACTTGGATTATGCCCTAATTGGGCATTTAAAAAATCCCCACGTGGAAAATATTTAGCTTTGAAAACCCTACTTACTATAGCATCAGGATCAGATATGAATCTCCAACCTTGTTTCCCAAGCATAGCCAGATTAAAGCTGCGTAGATCACGAAAACCTAAACCTCCAACTTCCTTCCTCATACACATCTTCTCCCACCCTAACCAGTTAATACCACGTGCTCCTGACTGTTTCGAACCCCACCAAAAGGAATTGAGCATCCTTTGTATTTCATCTGTCACGGAGGTAGGTAACAAAAAGGCATTCATACAATAAGCGGGAACTGCCTGCCCCACAGTTTTAACCATAAGTTCACGGCCTGCCTTAGATAAAGGTCTTCTTCGCCACTGTTGAATTCTCTGCCAAATTCTATCCTTAACGAACTTGAACACCACTTTCTTGCTCTTCCCAACCAATGATGGCAACCCCAAGTATTTTCCAGTATTCAATGGTTCCACGATACCCAGGACTTGCGCCAATAGACTTCTATCTTCTTGCATGACATTACTACTAAAGAAAATCCCTGACTTGTTAAGATTTATCGCCTGACCTGAAGCCTGTTCATATGTACTCAAAATATTCTTCATAGCCACACATTCCGAATTTTTTGCTCTGAAGAAAAATAAACTATCATCTGCAAAGAGTAAATGTGAAATGGTTGGGGCACCTTTGCACACCTTAACACCGTGTATAAGTCCATTGACCTCTGCTTTCTTGAGTAGTACAGACAGACCTTCAGCACATAGTATGAAGAGATATGGAGAAAGTGGATCACCCTGACGCAATCCTCTTCTAGGCTGTATCGGACCCACTAAATGATTGTTAACCACAAACGAGTATGACACTGTCGAGACACAGAGCATAATCCATTTCACCCATTTCTCAGCAAACCCCATGCGAATCAAAAGCCGCTTTAGGTATTCCCAGTCAACTCTATCATAAGCTTTACTGATATCTATCTTGACTGCAATCTCTCCATTTTTACCCCGCTGCTTTCGTTTCATATGATGAATTAATTCAAAGCCAACCAACACATTGTCAACGATAGATCTACCTGAGATAAATGCTGATTGCTCCTCAGAAATTATTTTTGGCAAGATCGCTTTTAACCTGTTCGCTAACACCTTGGAAACTAATTTATAGATCACATTACATAGTGATATAGGCCTTAAATCTTTCATTGTTTCAGGCTTCTCACACTTTGGAATTAACACCACATTAGTATCATTCAACGATAAAGGGAAAGCGATTTGATCTAACCATTGACAACAAGCTGAAAAAACTTCGTCACCGATTAAGGTCCAAAACCTCTGGTAAAAGGCAGGATTAAATCCATCAGGACCTGGAGACTTATCTGGGTACATCTGAAACAATGCAGTTTTAAACTCCTCTTTTGTAAAGGGTGCTAAAAGCATAGCATTATCATCAGGAGAAATGCACGGGGTGACTACATCAATCACTGGATCATAAACACCACAACAGTCAGTAAAGAGTTTATGAAAGTACTCCTTCACCACTGAGCACAGCCCATCAATATCATCATACCAATTGCCACGGTCATCTCGAAGCCTAACTATTTTATTGGCTTTCTTCCTGGCGGACGCAAAAGCATGAAAGTATTTAGTATTGGAGTCCCCATTTCTAAGCCAGTAGGCCTTTGCTCGTTGTTGCCAGTAATCTTCTTCTCGAACCAATAGAATAGAAAGCTTACTTTTAGTCTCTTTATACAGCTGCACTGAGTCAGTGTCCAGTTTATGTCTAAGCTGGTTTAATTTTTCGCGATAAGCTTCGATTTCCTTCTTAAAATTGTGATGTCGTTGTCGACTCCAAGCATCGATTTTCCCAGAGCAAGAGTTTAATTTAGAAATAATATCAGCATTCCCAAGATTAGACCAACAGCCCTGCATAATCTCACTAAGATCTGATTCCCGCAACCAGTTGTTCTCAAATCTAAATTGTCGATGAAAATGCTGATTCTCCTTAGTTTCCAACTTCAGCAATAATGGCGAATGATCTGACATGGGTGCTATTAAATTTACCAATTTTGCTTGGTGAAATAAATCCAACCAAGAGTAGGAAACAAGTGCCCTGTCCAATCTCTCCTCTACTCCATTCTCAGTACCCTTAGCGCGTTCCCAAGTGTAAGGGTACCCTTCCAATGGTAAATCGTGAAGGTTGCAATCCAACACTACCTGTCGAAATCCTCGAAACAACCAGTCTGGATGTTCTGCCCCACCCCTTTTATCCTTAGAGAAGTTTCCTCTTAGAGAAGTTTCAAGAACTAATTTTATTAAATCTGGTATTAATATATAGTTTTTGATTAATTGTTTGTAAGAAATGCTACATAGTGTATAATAAGTATATTTACTTACTATATAATAAAATGAAGTGCAATTTTAATTCGTTTCATAATTGATTTGATTATTTTTTTCATGGCTTTAGATATTGTTGAGTTAATGTATTTTGAAATGACAAAACAAGTTAATACAATAATGTTAAGATGGTATACAAACATGTTTAGAAGATATCAGGACCAGAACTTAGAGTTCTGCGGATGAGAGATCGATCTGAGGTGTGAGAGATCGATCTCCTGGGTTTATACTTGATGAGAGATCGATCTCATGATGGAAGAGATCGATCTGGCAAGCCTTAAAACGGTGTAAAGGGTTTAAGGTAAAAAGAGATCGATCTGCAAGGGTTAAGAGATCGATCTGCTCTAAGTCAGAGAACTTAGGAGATCGATCTGGTAAGGAAGAGATCGATCTGCTCAAAGTCAGAGAGCTTAAGAGATCGATCTGGTGTATTGAGAGATCGATCTTTCCTCAAACAGAGAGGATAGGAGATCGATCTGGATATTCGACAGATCGATCTGCCTTCTCATACTCTAACTGAGAGATCGATCTGGTAACCTATGAGATCGATCTCCCTGTGTGTTTATGCTTTGATCTTGCAGGATTCAAAACTAAGAGATCGATCTGGCCAAGATAAGAGATCGATCTGTCTGACCACTGGAGGTTCCCAACGGCTATTTTCTTCAAATCTCAACGGGAAAAACTGCATTTAATGCTCCAACTACCCAACCTTCAGTATATAATCAAGCATTGAAGACAAAGCAGAGAGTGAGACTATCACTGAACATTCCAAACATTCTCAAGCTTTAATTCTTTCATTCCTTGTATCCCTATTGCTCATTAATTGAGATTTATTGTACAAGCTTAAGTACTACAAGCTTTATTAGTCCTACCCACTGAAAAGCCTTATTCTGTATTCATCCACACCTTAAAAGAAAAGAGGATTGTTCCTCAGTGAGTGTTATTGTAAAAGGGTGAATACATTTTCTGTATTGCTAAGGGTAGAGAGGTTATTCCTTAACCTGAAAAAGGAACTTTGTAAACTCTATTGAAAGAGAGAAAGAATCCACTTGACAAGAAGGTCAAGGAGAGAGGACGTAGGTAAGAGTTGGCCGAACCTCTATAAGTCGCTGTGTTTGTTTCTCTTTCCCTCTCTTTGCATTAAAATTGTTATATTGCACTGTTTTATTCATTATCATTTGTGTTTAAATTGCGATTAATTTAAAATCTGCCATAATTGTTAGAAAACCGATTCACCCCCCCTCTCGGTAGAGCCAACAATTGGTATCAGAGCTAGGACTCTTTAATCACGTAGGAACAACTTCCTAAGAGTTAGAAAACGATCAAATGGCTCTTAACAATGTTGCAACTAGTTTGATAGGAGAGGGGCACTCCACGGTTAGACCTCCCATGTTCAATGGTGAACATTATTCATATTGGAGGACTAGGATGATGCTATTCATTCAAGCAAATGACTATGAAGTATGGAGAATTATAGTTAAGGGACCTCAAATCCCTACAAAGAAAATAGAGGGAAGAGATATTTCCAAAGAAGAAGATGAATGGGATTCTAATGACATTAAATGTGCACAGCTAAATGCTAAAGCTATGCACACATTATTTTGTGCTTTAGGTCCTAATGAATATAATAGAGTCTCCGGGTGTGATAATGCCAAGCAAATATGGGATAAATTGGCAATAACTCATGAGGGTACAACCCAAGTGAAGGAGACAAAAGTAGGTATGCTCACACATGATTATGAGCTCTTTAGGATGAAGGAAGAAGAATCCATTAGTGATATGTTCACTAGGTTTACAGATATAATTAATGGATTAAAATCTTTAGGAAAAATATATTCTAATATTGAAATGGTAAAGAAGATTTTAAATAGCTTACCTAAGTCATGGGAAGCTAAAGTGACAGCAATAGAGGAATCTAAGGATCCACACACACTGTCCTTAGATGAATTAATAGGTTCCTTGCTAACTTATGAGATGAAGCTTAAAAGAAATGAAGAGCCACCCAAGAAAGTGGGTGTTGCTCTAAAATCCACTGCTCAAGAGGAGATTAAAAATGAGAGTGGGAGTGAGGAGGATATTGAGATGGCAATGTTTGCCAAAAGATTTAATAAATTCATGAGGATGAGAACTAGTAATAGCAATAGGAGAAACAATAGGAGAGAACAAGAGGAAGTAGGTAGAAAAGACTCTATTGTGTGTTATGAATGTAAAAAACCTGGACACATAAAATTTAACTGCCCTCTCCTCAAAAGATCCAATGATAGGTTTCATAAAAAGAAGGCGATGGTAGCAACATGGAGTGACAGTGACTGCTCCGATGATGAATCAAATGAGGACATTGCCAACCTATGCTTCATGGCAATTGATGAGGATGAAAAGGTAACATCTAATATCAATGAATACTCTTTTGATGAACTGCAAGATGCATTTGATGATTTAGCATTAGAGTATGAATCTATGAGCATGAAGTATAAAAAGTTAATATCTAAATTAAAAAGGGAAAATGAGATAATGCTACAAGATAAATTGAAATGTGAGAAGAAACTAGAGATTGCAAATCTAGAAATTTGTGACCTTAAGGAGAAAAATAGCAATTTACATAACTCCTTTAATAGGTTTCACATGGGGCAACAAAAGCTAGATAGCATGTTAGAAACCCAAAGGGCATTTTTTGACAAAAATGGCTTAGGGTATAATGCACAAAGTAGGGAAACCCATCTTAAGAGTTTTATTGCTAGGAAGAGCATGAATAAACCTGCAATTACTTGTTCATATTGTAATAAGAAGGGACATAAGTCACATTATTGCAATATAAAGATGAGGAATCTTAAAGGAAAAATTGTAAAAAGGATATGGATTCCAAAAGAGGTAATTCATTCCAAGGACTGCAATGCATTAGCAAAATGGATCCCAATGGGATCAAGAATTGCATTTACTAACATTCAAGGACCCAATAGAATTTGGGTACCTAAGACTTGAGTGTGTTTATTTTTTGTTGTTGTAGGAGATTGAGCATAGCCACAAAGCTAAAACAAAAGAAGCTTGGTACTTAGATAGTGGATGCTCAAGGCACATGACGGGTGATAAAAGCCATTTCAATTCCTTCAAATCGAAAATTGGTGGAGAAGTCACTTTTGGGGACAACTCCAAAGGCCAAGTGGAAGGAAGTGGCTCAATAGGTAATAATCATTTCTCTTTAGAAAAAGTATTACTTGTTAGGGGTCTAAAGCATAACTTGCTAAGCATTAGTCAACTTTGTGACAAAGGTTACAAAGTAATTTTTGATTGCATGAAATGTAATGTTATAGATCCTAAGTCAAATAAAATTCTTCTTCTAGGTCATAGGCAAGGTAACATATATATAATCTACCTTAATGAACTCAAAAACGAAAACTTATGCTTAATGGTAGATAACAAAAAGGAATCTTGGTTATGGCATAGAAGACTAGGTCATGCTAGCATGCATGTGCTATCCAAATTAGCTAGAAAGGATCTAGTTATAGGCTTACCCAAAATATCCTTTGATCATGAAGAAATATGTGAAGCTTGTGTTAAAGGAAAACACAAGAGAACAACTTTTAAGCCTAAGAATAGTGTATCCACCACTAGGCCTCTTCAATTACTGCATTTAGACTTATTTGGACCAACTAGAACCACTAGCCTAGGTGGGAAACACTATGGTTTTGTAATAGTTGTTGATTACACTAGGTACACTTGGATGTTCTTTTTGAGAGTAAAAAATGAAGCCTTAGAGAAATTCATAACTTACTCAAAGGTGACTCAAAATGAAAAAGGATATACAATAACAAGCATTAGAAGTGATCATGGCAAAGAATTCGAAAATATAGGATTTGATGAGTATTGCAATGATCAAGGAATTAGTCATAACTTTTCAGCCCCTAGGACACCACAACAAAATGGTGTAGTTGAGAGAAGAAATAGAACTTTGGAAGAGATGGCTAGGACCATGTTATGTGAAAATAACTTGCCAAAGTACTTTTGGGCTGAAGCTATAAACACATCATGTTATATAATCAATAGAGCTATGATAAGACCCATGCTAAAGAAAACTCCTTATGAGCTCTACAAAGGTAAGAAGCCTAACATTAGTTACTTCCATCCTTTTGGCTGCAAATGCTTTGTTCTAAATAATGGAGAAGATAATTTAGGAAAATTTGATGCCAAAAGTGATGAGGGAATATTTCTAGGATATTCATTGAATTCAAAGGCTTATAGAATTTATAACAAAAGAACATTAATGGTTGAAGAATCTATTCATGTTGTATTTGATGAATCAAATAATATATCTAAAGATTCAACCAACAATGATGAAAATGTTGAGATATTTGATGAAGGCTTAGAAGATGACTTTCTAGAAAAGCTTGATTTGAATAAAGAAGATGAAGAAGAAATAGAAGTTTTAGAAAGAGAACCTAGAGCACCAAGAGAGTTAGGATATGTAAAAGATTGTGAAATAGTAGAAGATCCAACTCTTGGAGTTAGAACTAGGTCATCCTTAAGGAATATGTGCCAATATATAGCCTTTGTATCTCAAATAGAGCCTAGGAATGTCAATGAAGCCTTAGAGGATAATAATTGGTTCCTAGCAATGCAAGAAGAGTTAAATCAATTTGAGAGAAGCAAAGTATGGAAACTAGTTCCTAGGCCTAGTGATCACTCAATAATTGGAACTAAATGGATATTCAAGAATAAAATGGATGAAAATAGTGTGATCATAAGGAATAAGGCTAGGCTAGTTGCTCAAGGCTATAGACAAGAGGAAGGCATAGACTATGATGAAACATATGCACCGGTAGCTAGATTAGAGGCAATAAGAATGTTACTTGCCTTTGCATGTTATAAAGATTTCAAGTTATATCAAATGGATGTAAAGAGTGCATTCTTGAATGGTTTCATTAATGAAGAAGTCTATGTAGAGCAACCTCCCGGATTTGAAAATCATGAATTTCCTGAACATGTTTTCAAATTGTCTAAGGCACTTTATGGGTTAAAACAAGCTCCTAGAGCTTGGTATGAAAGGTTGTCAAAGTTCTTAATAGAAAAAGGATTCTCAAGAGGAAAGGTAGACACCACATTATTCATCAAAAATAAAAATAAGGACTTACTAGTTGTACAAGTATATGTAGATGATATTATTTTTGGTTCAACTAATGAGTCTTTATGTCAAGAGTTTGCTAAGATCATGCAAGGGGAATTTGAGATGAGCATGATGGGAGAACTCACATTCTTCTTGGGACTTCAAGTGAAGCAAACAAAGGATGGAACTTTCATCAATCAAGCAAAGTACACCAAGGACTTGCTCAAGCGTTTTGGAATGGAGAGTTGCAAACCTCAAGCCACTCCAATGGGCACCAACATCAAGCTTGACAAAGATGAAGGTGGTAAGTGTGTAGACACTAAACTCTATAGGTCTATGATTGGATCATTGCTTTATTTAACTGCAAGTAGACCAGATATATTGTTTAGTGTATGCCTTTGTGCTAGATTTCAATCCTCTCCTAGGGAATCACACCTATTGGCAACTAAGAGAATTTTTAGATACCTCAAAGATACTCCCTCACTAGGACTTTGGTACCCCAAGGACTCTACTTTTGCCCTTCATGCATTTTCAGATGCTGATTTTGGAGGCTGCAAAATAGATAGGAAAAGTACTTCAGGTACTTGCCAATTCTTAGGAAATAGGTTAATTTCTTGGTTCTCCAAGAAGCAAAACAGTGTAGCTCAGTCCACAACTGAAGCTGAGTATATAGCAGCTGGTAGTTGTAGTGCTCAAGTGTTGTGGATTAAACAACAAATGAGAGATTATGGTATTGACATGAAACAAGTGTCTATTAAATGTGATAATACCAGTGCCATTAATCTGTCTAAGAATCCTATACAACACTCCAGAACCAAGCACATAGAAATTAGACATCACTTCCTTAGAGATCATGTACAAAAAGGGGATATAATCTTAGAGTATATTGATACTCTACATCAAATAGCTGATATATTCACCAAACCCCTTGATAGAGATAGGTTTTGTATCCTTAGAGGTGAATTAGGACTCATGGATAAGCCTTAGGATTTTTTGTGTTTCAAAAATCTTGGTTTCAAATTGATTTTAAATGAATTCTTGCAAAGATTTTCTAGCAAAAAGGATGAGAGATCGATCTCCTTGAGATATAGATCGATCTCTATCCCTTAAACAAGCCTAAATTATCAAGGTTAAGCTAAGCAGATCGATCTTCTAACCATAAGATCGATCTCCTTACGTCTCTGTTTAGAGGCAGATCGATCTGTCCACACGACAGATCGATCTCATCAAGCTTCCGCATTCTACAGATCGATCTATGCATGTACCAGATCGATCTCCTTAAGCCTCTGTTTGCGACCAGATCGATCTGTCCCTACGACAGATCGATCTTTCTTCGCTTCTGGGAGTACCAGATCGATCTGTCGCCTCGACAGATCGATCTCCTATGCCTTGGAGTATAAATACCCGCGAAAAATCCTCAAATCTCCCAAAACCTAAAATTCAAATTCTCCAATTCCCTCGCATCCTCTTCTTCAATTCCTCCTCAGATCGATCCTCGTACGGTCTTCCTTGCGTCTCGGTGTCAAATTTCGGTATAGTAACCTACATTTCTCACTGATTTTCTCAAAATCCTTCTTCGATTTGTGTTTGTTTTGCGTCTAGGGCAAACCTAGGTACTGTTTCATTGCCTTTCTTTTTGTTGAATTTAGTTATCAAATCTTTAAGGTCTAGAATAATGCCTAGGCTTAAGAGAGCAGGAACCAAACCACCTAGACCCAATGTAGAGGCAGGTTCTTCCTCCCAACCCACTCCACCTCCACTCGCTTCTTTCAATCAGTGTTTTAGAACACCAGCCAAAAGAAAGCGGTATGAGGAATTTTCTCAACTATGCCAATCAAGCATTGGCGTCCTATCGATTTTTCCTTCCTCAACCGCATAGATTTTCCCTATTTATCGAAATTTGAGGAATTTGGTTGGGCGAAATTCTTGAAAATCAACACTCCTGTCCCTCCAAATCTCGTTCGTGCATTCTTTTCAAATGTCGAACTTGTTTATGACCCCGATGACACCTGCAAAATCCTTGCTTTCAAAACCTTCGTCATGGGTCAATCCATTTTAATTGATTCTGAAGTTATAGCCAAAGTATTTGATATACGCGATGAAGGCTTAACTAATGAGGATGAGGAAGTCCCCTTTGCGTTTGAACTCCTCGGGGACAAGGCGAGTAACCTTCCAATGCACCTTCGGTTACTCCACCTCATAATCTCGTGGAATCTCCGCCCTTACGGTACCCGTCACTCAACCGTCAGGCGTCTAGATCGGTTCTGGCTTCATCATATTCACACCACAAGCCAAAAGCCTAACCTCCCTCACTTCATATACGAAGATTGGCTGAAGATTGTGCGTGGCCAAGCTACCACAATAGTTTTTCCACAACCAGTGGCTTATCTTCTCCGTCGCCTTGGCATCGACTGCAGCGGCGAAACTGGCGAACTTCCATCTCCTAAAAGCGAGCTTAACATTGGGACCCTACATCATATGGGGTACTACAAAGATTTCCGGGGAGAGTGGACGAAAAAGCAAGAACAGCAACCTGCTGAGGCTGAGGATGACCACACTGCTGAACCAGCACACCCACCTGCAGCACCCGCTCCAGAACCGTCGTCCTCCACGGCTGCGCCAACTGCACAAACATCGTCTCCTGCTGACTTGGAGCTGATCGTGAAGATGATAAGCGACCTCAGTCAGAGGATCGATGAAGGACATACCACTCAGCGGCGTATGATCGAGGACTTAACTCAACGAGTGGATAGGATTCAAGACACTCAAAAGGCGATATTCGATAAATTTCAAGAAACTCAAGAGGCGATGTTCGATGAGCTCCAAGTAACACGCACGCATGTTGAGGAGCTTTTGGATCGTGATCCTCCCTCACATTAGGCATTAGGTGTTTTAATTTAGTGTAGTTACAACATTATTAAGCTACTTGATGTTTTCTGTGAAAAATTTGCTTAAATGAAATGTGATTTGATTGAATATTGGATGTGTTAATGCAAATATTGATTTTGAAATGCCATGAGTCTTCGATCTTTTGTGACTGATATGACAAAAAGGGGGAGAAGAAACATGTGTTAAATGTTTAAAAGGAAGTTAGGATGATTTAATTGAGGGGGAGTTATAGGATGATTTAATTGAGGGGGAGTTAAGAGCTAGAGCTAACTAAGGGGGAGTTAAGATTTAACTAAGGATGAGTTAAATCTTTAACAAAGTCAAAAGCTCACAAAAAGGGGGAATTTTGCAAATTCACTAAACATGTTTATTTGATGAGTTTTGTCATATCAAAAAGGGGGAGATTGTTGAGTTAATGTATTTTGAAATGACAAAACAAGTTAATACAATAATGTTAAGATGGTATACAAACATGTTTAGAAGATATCAGGACCAGAACTTAGAGTTCTGCTGATGAGAGATCGATCTGAGGTGTGAGAGATCGATCTCCTGGGTTTATACTTGATGAGAGATCGATCTCATGATGGAAGAGATCGATCTGGCAAGCCTTAAAACGGTGTAAAGGGTTTAAGGTAAAAAGAGATCGATCTGCAAGGGTTAAGAGATCGATCTGCTCTAAGTCAGAGAACTTAGGAGATCGATCTGGTAAGGAAGAGATCGATCTGCTCAAAGTCAGAGAGCTTAAGAGATCGATCTGGTGTATTGAGAGATCGATCTTTCCTCAAACAGAGAGGATAGGAGATCGATCTGGATATTCGACAGATCGATCTGCCTTCTCATACTCTAACTGAGAGATCGATCTGGTAACCTATGAGATCGATCTCCCTGTGTGTTTATGCTTTGATCTTGCAGGATTCAAAACTAAGAGATCGATCTGGCCAAGATAAGAGATCGATCTGTCTGACCACTGGAGGTTCCCAACGGCTATTTTCTTCAAATCTCAACGGGAAAAACTGCATTTAATGCTCCAACTACCCAACCTTCAGTATATAATCAAGCATTGAAGACAAAGCAGAGAGTGAGACTATCACTGAACATTCCAAACATTCTCAAGCTTTAATTCTTTCATTCCTTGTATCCCTATTGCTCATTAATTGAGATTTATTGTACAAGCTTAAGTACTACAAGCTTTGTTAGTCCTACCCACTGAAAAGCCTTATTCTGTATTCATCCACACCTTAAAAGAAAAGAGGATTGTTCCTCAGTGAGTGTTATTGTAAAAGGGTGAATACATTTTCTGTATTGATAAGGGTAGAGAGGTTATTCCTTAACCTGAAAAAGGAACTTTGTAAACTCTATTGAAAGAGAGAAAGAATCCACTTGACAAGAAGGTCAAGGAGAGAGGACGTAGGCAAGAGTTGGCCGAACCTCTATAAGTCGCTGTGTTTGTTTCTCTTTCCCTCTCTTTGTATTAAAATTGTTATATTGCACTGTTTTATTCATTATCATTTGTGTTTAAATTGCGATTAATTTAAAATCTGCCATAATTGTTAGAAAACCGATTCACCCCCCCTCTCGGTAGAGCCAACAGATATTATAATCACTAATCATTCCAAATCAACATTTTACATCTTCAAGACAAGTGGTTGAAAGTACTAAAATTTAATATAACTCATGGAAATATTAATGGACAAGTTTCCTTAGGCAATGATTCAATTCAATGGGAAAAAAAAATTGTATGTTTAGATTATTTTGAATTAATAAATACTATTTAAATTATGTCATATAATTATATTATTTAAAAAATAACTATTTTTTATTAAAATTAATAATAAATTTATTCAAAAATATATTCACAATTTGATTACAACAAATTATATGTAATAAATGGTTTATTGAAATTTTGAGATTTCAAATTTAGTTTAGTTAATTATAATTATTTATTAATTTATTTAATTTGAGCAACATAATTTTTATAATTATTTGTTGATAAAATGTAATATGTTAATTATAATTATAACTTTTGATAAAAATATAATACTAAAATAATTATAATATAATTATGTTATATTATTTGAATACACAGATTATATATTGACATGAACTAACCGTTTTATATCATAATTTTTTAAATTTTACATTCAAATTTTTTATAAAAATAATTAAACAATTTAAATATTAAATTGATACTAATAATTTACAAAAGAAAACTTTTATTATCATTGTTTCCTTTTTGCCTAAGTTCAATTATCATCTTCACCATCACGTTAAAATAAACGCACCGAACGGTCTACACCATTATTTATGGGTCTACAACCTACTTGATTATCTCTCCCCAAGAGCGTGATGTGAAAGTCCACATCTGCGCGTGTGAAAAGAAGATCGTTCCCGGAAATCGCTGGCTTAAAACAAATAAAACAGCATTCATGAGAAATGCAAGTGGGAGACAACAACTGGGACAAAATAAAAGAGTAGCCCACGCGTGGGGCAGATGCACTTTCGTCCTTCGCCATTATTTCCTTTTCCGATAATAACCCTTGTAAACAATGTGTCGACCGTGAGTCGTGACTCAACTTCAAAGTGCAAACTTTGTCCCGTTTCTTTCAATGCACCCAAACAAATTTTAATATTTTATAATAAAAAAATAATATTGTTAGTATATTATTAATAAAAAATTTTACTTTAAGAAACAAAATTAAGAGATTATTATATTATTTTTTCAATTAATGCTTTTAATACGTGTATGTATCATCTTTTTTGGAATTTAAAAACTTGTATATTAAATCATTTTTGTAAGATCAATGTAATTTCATCCATGAATTTGATTTCACAAAAATAATCAAACAAATTTAATATTATTTAATTACAAAAAATATTAATTAATATTTAACAACACATGTGTAAAATGATATTTAAAAAATTATAATTAATGCTTTTTTGTTATTGAATTTGATGAAAATAATGCATTAGATGTAAGAAAATCGAAAATAATATTTTAATTATCCTTGATTACTGGTCATAGACGTTAATAGGACTCCAAATTATAATAATACAAATTTTAATTAATATCAAATTTATTAATGAAAAATCAAACTGATTCAATTGAAATATTTAATATAAATTAAAGATTTTTGCAATTATAATTAGAAAAATTATATCATATCTTGTCAGTAAAATTTTTATACTCTACTAATGAATTAGTTAGTTAACATAAACCTGCATTTAGATGAGAAAATTTGAAATTATGAAGTATTTAAAAATGAAGATCTTTCAAAATGCATCGATTAAAAATACTAATATTTATAATTATCCTCTTTGGATAAATAGTTTTTAGAAAAGAATTTTTGAATACTAAAATTTGATTAAATAAAAAAATTATTATATTACATATAAAAAAGAAAAATATTAAAAAAAATATGTAATATGTGTATCATTATATTTGTAAAAATATGTAGATATATGATTATTAATATAAAAAAGTAAAATATATATTATAGTAACTAAAATAATATTTTTATTATTATTATATTTAGTAGTAGGTTATGGAGGCAATTTGAAAAATCATATCTTTAACTGGAATTTCAAGAAGAAATTTTTACATCTCAAATTCTCTTTTAAAATCTCTCTTAAATTTCAAAATTTTTTAAAAGTCTTTGTCAAACAAAAATACATAATTTTAAACTTTTAAATATTCTTATTAAAATAATTTTTTTCCTTAAAAATCTTCTATCTAAACATGCCTTTAAAATATATTAATAAATAAAAAGAAGAGACGTGCTTCGATTTTTTAACTTTCCTTATATGGTGATGTTAAAATTTTCATTAACAATGCACAAATGTGAATTGTTATAACTGGGTCGTATTTTTTTAATAATTTCATGAAACTGAATTTGTAAAATTTAATAATATAAAAAATAAATTGAATTTATATACAAAAATTAAACTGAAAATCTCGTAAAGAAAATCATTTCTTATTAGTCTGAATGAAAATTTAAAGATTCGTAATCACTTGGTAGAGTTTTCAAAAAATAAATAAAAAACACTGATAGGCAACTTGTGTTTGAATTTTGTTATAAGGGGAATATAAATTGTGAATGAAAATATAATTATTTGAATTTAAATTTAAATTTGATAATATATAATTATTTTTTTAAATAATAAAAAACGGTTGACACGTGTATAACTTTGAGTACATATGAAAAACGCCCGATCTTTATCCTGGTAATGATCTTGGAGATGGTTGCGATATGCGACAGCATTTGATGACGGGGCGTTTGGAGTAAGCTTTTGTTTTGGTGTCAAGGCCTCATCAAAACGTCTTTAAATGGGACCACTACAAAAATATTTTGCAAGCTTTCAACGTGTTTCATTAATTAAAGATTTGACAATATTGAGCTATAGAATAGTAATATTTTGAAATTTAAATACATAATTTCAAATAAAGGTTTTTGAAGTTTAATTTTTATGAGATTAAAAAATAAAATAATTATTAAAAATATATATTTTTTATAAAATAATAAAAAATTAAAGTTAAGGTTAAAAGTACTTTTCACTTATATATATATATTTTTTTATGGGTTTTGTCCACTGATTACACAATTATCGATGTTAATTTATGTGTCAAATTTACTTTAAAAAAATTATTTTAATAAAATTTAAATTAATTCATTTGAAATGAAGAAATAATTGATTTAAAATTAAATAGATGCCTATCATTTTTGATAGGAATAGAACCATAGTAGAATGATGAAATATTTTATAATTTATACTACTTGAAAATGCAAATTAAATTTTATATTTTAATTAAAAATTTAAGTTAAAATAAAAATAAACCCAAATCGTCTAAATGATCAAAAAGTTCAAACAATGGATCCGAACCAATGATAATCCTCATTTTTCTAATGCATTGTATTTTGAAAAATATAAAATAAGCAAATACTTAAAATTTAAAATAACATAACCGAAACGATGGTTGTTTAGGATGTGGGTTTTTTTTTTTTTATATTAACTCATAGATTTTGAAATGATATATTTTTTTCTAATTTGGATGTAAATTATGCAACCTAAATATCAGGAAAAGGCATATATATATTGATTTAAAAATGATACAAATTTATATTATAAAAAAAGTGAACTATTTTTTATATGTAAAAATTAATTAAGATTCCCTATTTGTATAAATTAGACTAATCAAATATCATCTATAATAACCTTACTTGAACCTACCGGTTATTAAGAAAAAATAAAATAAAATAAAACACTTCATTACCAACAATAATGCAAATTTATAAAGTCATTACTGGATAATTAGTTAAAGCACGAAATATTAGTATGTCACCTTTAGTTACAAAAATTGAAATCAATTAGGTCAAAATTTTTGAATTATTCAATTTTTTAGGTGCCGAAATTAAATTCAAAATATAAATATTTTAAGAATAATAGTTTTGGGTCATCATAGACAGAGAATGGTTTAATTTATTTAATTTATATTTTTTGATATTGTATGATGACATATATAATAACAAAAAAATACCATTATTTTTGTTGTTACCTGAAACACTGGTGACGAATCGCTAACGTCTTCTCTTCGGATTCTCTGTCACGTGTTGCTGAGAGTTTCTGCAAAAAAAAAAAGATCAGAGGAACACAGAGACTGTTCCCTACGTTTGCACTCCGATACTTATGTCAGACAGAGAATTTGACAGAGTTTTTGTATAGTAAATTGAGACCTAGGTTTTTGAGTCATACTTGCTCCCTATTTATAGAGATTTATTCTGTCTGTTACTAATTACGCATATGTCTTTTTCATTAAATGTCAGATTTTCTCATGCCTATATCCGTTTTTTTCGTACGCCACGTGGCACACTTTTTTTATTCTTAATATCATGCACAATAATTGCTCTCCACTCTTTCGCTAAATATAACCTTATGGAATAGTACATATGTTCTCATCGTAACTTCACGTCAATTCCTTACATTAGATTCTGAAGTCGAATTTTCATCTGAGTGTTTATCTTATCTTGCGCATTTTTTACTTTAAGCCTTTATTTGAGTGCTTAGCTTACCTCGCGCATTTTTCGCTTCAAGCTTTTTCACTTTTTCTTCATGGCTTAGCTCACGCATTTTTCGTTTCAAGCCCTTTTATATAAATCTTCTCCTGGTGTCGGGCCGCCGTGACGCATTCATGCCTCTCGTACCATGACACATCTTTTTCTAATGTCTGGCCGCCGCGACCCATTCGCACCTTTGGCACTATGGCATGTTTATTTTCAAATGTCTGGCCGTCGTGACGCTTTGCGCCTCTGGCTATTACGGCAAGTCTTTTCAAATGCCAAGTCATCGTGATGCTATCGCACCTCAGACTCTTACGGCTTATCCGTTTCAAATGCTTGGCCATAGTGACGCTATCACGCCTTAGGCTCTTATGGCTTATTCATCTTCAATGTCTGGCCACAATGATGCTATCGCGCCTCAGGCTCTTACGGCTTATACGTCTTCAACGCCTGACCACAGTGACACTATCGCGCCTCAGGCTCTTATGGCTTATTTGTCTTCAACGCCTGGTCACAGCGACGCTATCGCGCCTAAGGCTCTTATGGCTTATTCGTCTTTAATGCCTAGCTACAGTGTCGTTATTGCGCCTCAGACTCTTACGGCTCGTTTGTTTTCAACACTTGGCCACAGTGACACTATTGCACATCAGGCTCTTACGACTCGTCTGTTTTCAACGCCTGGCCACAGTGACGCTATTGCGCCTCAGGCTTTTACGGCTCGTCTATTTTCAACGCCTGGCCACAGTGACGCTATCGCGCCTCAGGCTCTTATGACTTATCAATTAGGGGCAGATGATACAAATCTTTAAGGTAAGATTTATTCAAATCGGTGAAATCCACACACATCCGCTATTTTCCATTAGATTTCTTCATCATTACTATAATAAACTTGGTTTCTAAAAGTTTATTAACTTCCTCAATGATCGCCTTTTATCTTTCTGAGGCAAAATTTCTCTTCTTTTGTTTGACAGGCTTATGCCCAGGTGAAACATTAAGTCTATGGCAAATCACTTCTGAATTAATCCTGGGCATATCAGCCAGGGTCCAAGCAAAGACATCAGAGTTTCTCTGTAGGCATTTTGCTATCTCTTTCCTTGTTTGTTCATCCAGTCGAGTCTATAAACGCATTCTTCTCTTTGATTAGCTCAATGACTTTCGTTCCCTGCAACATTGCTGTCATAGCTACTCTTACTTGTAAATCTTTCACTTCTAGAGTAGCATCCCAGAAGCGATCTACATAACTTTTCAAAGACTCATTTCTATGACTTTTTCCATGTTCTTCTCCGATTCTCGGGTTGAATGTGCTCCTCTTTCCTCGGTACTAGAAGAGTCTGAGTCATTTGAATGAAAGCTCCTTCTCACTGATCTTTGCACTAGATGTTTTATTCTAACACCTCCCTTTCCAAGACTTGGCCTTGAATCTTCGAAATAAACTAAGGAGTTCAGACTATTCTGACCACTAGCTTGCTGCCTTCTATTTGCTGAGGGAGGGCTCTATCTTCCCTGCTCCCCAAACCGATGAACTTCGAATTCATTCTGACCAAACCCTGCAGCAGAGGTTTGCCTCCCGAACTCTGCGGCAAAGTTTATCTCCCTCACCTTGGCAATAGGTTGCTGAGTATTAGTCCCTACGACAGGGTTCTGAAAATGTGCCACAGGGTTGTGCTCCCTCAGCCCTGCGGCAGGAATCTGAAACTGCACGGCAGGGTCTTACGCGGTAGAGTCTTGCGTGGCAGGGTGCTGGGTAGAGTGCGCAGCAGAGTTTCGCGCCTTGCGCGGCAGGGTCTTATGTGGCAGGGTCTCGCGTGACAGGGTGTTGCACAGCAAGGTCTCGAGCGACAGGGTCTTGCGCGACAGGGTCTCGTGCGGCAGAGTCTCGCGTGGTAGGGTACGTGGCAGAGTGTGCGGCAGAGTTTCGCGCCTTGCGCGGTAGGGTGCACGATAGAGTCTCGCACGACAGGGTTTCGCGCCTTGTGCGGCAGGGTTTTGCGGGACAGAGTTTAGCGCCTTGCGTGGCAGGGTCTGGCCGGCAGAGTCACGCGCGGCAGGGTCTATCCCTGTGCTCAAAACTTCGGAGGGCCGTAACTCTGTGCTCGGTGGTCCAATTGAGGTGATTTTTTTTTTGAATTTGCGTAACTTTTCGAGATCTACGCGATGACAAATAGCCAAAGGAGGTTTTTCAGGGATTTCATCAAAAAAAAAATATCATTTTAGGTTTGAATTTTGATTTTTTTGTATTTTCCATCAGTTCTCGTCCCTTTTGAACGTGTCTGTACCATAATTTTTCTTTCGTTTCCTACAAACGACGTCAATTGTTGTTACCTAAAACACTGGTGACGAATCGCTGACGTCTTCTCTTCAGGTTTCTTGCCACCTGTTATCGAGAGTTTCTGCAAAAAATAAGATCAGAGGAACGTAGGGGTTGTTCCCTGTGTTTGCAATCCGATACTTATGTCAAATAGAGAATTTGACAGAGTTTTTGTAGAGTAAATTGAGACCTATGTTTTTGAGTCATACTTGTTCCCTATTTATAGAGATTTATTCTGCCTGTCACTAATTATGCATATACCTTTTTCATTAAATGCCAGATTTTCTCATGTCTATACCCGTTTTCTTCGTGCGCCACTTGACGCATTCTTCGCGCGTCACGTGACGCACTTTTTTTATTCTTAATATCATGCACAACAATTTCCATGAAAAAAAATAAATATTTTTTTATATGTTTGAATGAGATAATTTCACTCACAATATTTAAAAAACCAAAATTCAATTTTATTGCTTAATAAAAAAATCTTAATTTAAGAGAAATTTCAACATCAAATTTTCTCTTAAAATTCTACTTTAAAAGGTAATTTTCTAAAATTCATTCCAATCTGTCATTACTTTATTACATATCATGCTTGCCACTAAATACAAAAGAAAACAATCATTTTAAATATAATATATATCTTTATTTGTCATATTATTAATAATATCTATATATTTTTATAAATTTAATGATACTAATCTTACAAATTTGAGAACAATAAAAATATATATTTTGAGATAAAAATAGTAAGACTTTTTGTTTTATTTCTTTTAATGCGTTACCACATTTTCTATAATAATTTTAATAAAAACGTAAAAAAAATTAACGTGAAAACAAAAGTAAAAAAATTCATTGTTACAAATTTTTATTACGTGTCACTGGTTTATATTATTAATTTTTAGAATAAAGTTGGATAATTTATAAAACTTCCTATTACAACTTGTTAATATTTCATGTAACAAAATCGATAATTTAATATAAAGCCCTTGATTTAGACGACTGTTATTACTTTATTTTACTGCTAAATTAATTTTAACTAATTTGATGTTATTTGACTTATAATACTATGGCATTCTCTCTCCCTATAAATACATTTGAAATTAAAAATAATAAATAATACCTCAATAAGCACTTAAACTTTACTAAAAAATAAAGTAAATCCTCAATTTCTTATTGAATGTGATTAAATTAATTAATTTTTATTTCATTATAATTATACCAATTGATTATTGAAAATGAATGAATAAAGTTCAATTTCCAAATTATTAAAATAATATTCCTCTAATAATTGTCATCCAATATATCAATATAAATTTAAGTTAAAATTTTCTATAATTAACATCATTAAAATAAAAATTTTAAAAAATATAAATTTTTTATACCATTAAGATTCTTATTATAATAAAATAAAAATTTATAATTTAAATTTTATGCAACAAGATCTTCTCAAAAATTTCTAAGGCATTATTACTGATGCGCGGGCCGACAATACAGCCGAGTAGTGTAAAAATCAAGCAAGCTGGGCCGGACAGAATTACATGGTTATGGAGACAATCATCAGATGGGCGCTGATCTCTGGGCCGAATACCAGGCATTTAATTCGGCCCGTCCCAAGGGCATGCTCGCCCTGACAGCCAGACTACTAAGCATAACAACACTGGCACCATATAATTAATATATGATTAAATTATAATTTAGGAAAGAACCTTAAATTTCAACGCAAAAAAAAAAAAGTACGTTAGCCAAAAGTCATCGATCTAGAAAGCGGAAGAGCTGTAGAGAGCTGGTTCATGTAAGTTGTTAAAATAAAGCCTTTCTCTCCCGAATCCTTAACAAGATATAAAGGAAAGAGAAAGGGGAGAGAACTCAGCAGCGTTGTGTTTCGAATCGGCCTCCGGACTTCAGATCCGAGCATCGTCGGTCGATAGCCATGTCATCCTCCGTCCGATCTTTCGCTCTTTTCGCCTTCGTTTTTCTCTTTCTCTCTCCCGCTTTCGCTTCCGAGTCAGATCACAAGGTAATCTCTCTCTTTTCCTCTTGCCTCAACCATAACCCTAACCCTAACAGCGTTTTTTGGATCTTGTCATTTTTCGTGTAATTCTTCCTCTATTTTTGACTCAGATCTGCTGACTTTTTTTTTTTCGTTGTTAATTTCCCTTTTTTTAAAAGATATACGTGTTGCCTTTGACTTGTGGAAATTGGTGATTTACGTGTTATTTGGGGCATTTCTCGTAACAAAATTTTGCAACTACGTTGCCATTATGACGTTTAAGATGTGGATCTCTGATGAATGGTCTTATAATGTCTATTAACTATGAAACCGTCGAAATTGCTTACGTGCTTGTTTATGTATGTACTGTAAGGATTGGTATGCACGCTTGAGTTGTATATTTCCACTTTTAGGTTAGGCAGTTAAATTACAATTAAGGAAAGTCAGATTGTGGTGAAGCTGGCATGGAGATGTTTTTCCCAATTTCATTCCTTTATGTTTAAATGTAGATCTTAGCATTTTATGACTTTTTGTTTGTTGGATTAATTAGTACACTTTTCTTTTTAACATTGGTTTTCGATTGGATCTGATGGGGTTGATTGGATCTGCTTAAAAGAGTTTGACAGGGTTCATCCCGGAATACATATGTGTGGGAACTTGAGGATGCCTTGGCATTTACATAATTAATGTCCTACCCTTTGCCATTGTAAGAGGGTGTAAGCAGAGTAGTAAGCTGTCTTAGTTAACTTTTTATGATAGCTGGTACAATGCCTCAGCTGGGAATGATGCCAAAGAATATTATCAATAAATGAATCTTTATTGTTTTTCCTTTCCTTTCTCTCTCTTCATGCCTGGGTTGCACTATGGGCCTTCTTGACTAGCTAGAAAGTCATACATTTTTTGAATACTCTGGGAGAGTAAGTTGAAAGTAAGTTGATACAATTTCTGATGATTGATATTGAGTCAACAAATATTCAGGACCTTGACCAATGAATTTGATCTGCAATCTTGAACAGAATTATCAGTCTATCCGGTGTTGAATTGACTTATCAGCCAGTTATTATTTGTCAGGCAAATAGTCTTAGTGCCTTATCTTCATTCATATATTTTACTATTGGTGACTGGTAAGCTGAGTGTTTTAATTTCATGGATTTGAGTTTGTTGGGATCGAGGCTTCACAGACTTTCACAAAATATCATTCTGAATGCCAATCCTTCTTGAGATCAATGTTACATCATCCTATCCTGTTGCATTTCCTTGTATTAAAGTCATATTTCTTCTTAATGAGAACTTAACATTATAAGCCTTCCTCAATTCGTGTTTGATGTTTAGAATTATCATTGTTACATATTGTTAGATTTCTGTAATTTTTTTTTTTGTGCTATTGGTAATTTTTATCAACTCTCTTGTTTTTCGTGCAGTATCAACAAGATGATCCAATTACCTTATGGGTAAATAAAGTTGGTCCTTACAACAATCCACAAGAAACATATAACTATTACAGCCTTCCATTTTGTCGTCCGGGTACCAATCCTGCTCACAAATGGGGTGGTCTTGGTGAGGTCCTTGGTGGGAATGAACTGATCGATAGCCAGATTGATATAAAGTTCCAAAGTATGCTTTTATTTTCATTTTAGACTCTTGATTCGATTGCTATAATTTCTTAAGAATTATTTTGCACGTGTTTGACTTTTATATTCTTTCTTCTGATCTTTTTGTTTTATTCTTCGACAGAGAATGTGGACAGAAGTACCATTTGCCAACTGGAACTTGATGAAGCAAAGGTCAAACAGTTCAAGGATGCAATCGAGAACAGTTATTGGTTTGAGTTCTTCATGGGTATGTTTAGCTTTTCATTCTTTTATAAAGAAAAAAGTAAGTATGCACAAATAGAGGTACAAAGATATTGATACTTGATAGCTCAGCTGAACACTGAAAATACCAGGATCTGAAAGCATCTGACTTGTGTTGGTCTGTTTGTGCATTGAGAGTTGTGGCTTGTAAAAAAATTTGATGCCATGTATGCCTTTGGGCAGAGCACAGTCCATAATGAACATAATAAAATATTCTATGCATTTTGGGAATTACAAGGAAATTTGTGGAGAAATAGATGCTGAGTGTGGATAAGTTACAGCTGCATTACTTGCATTGACTCATGTAGTAGATGAAAATGATTTTTATGTGCACTTTTGTTTGGTAAGATTACATTACTTGCATTGACTCCTGTAATAGATGAAAATGATTCTCATATGCGCTTTGGTTTGGTGAAATTGCCCTACAAGGTTTCTCCACTTTTTGATCTATATCTAAATAAATACTGTTATCAGTCATCAAGCTCTCATATACTGATCACCTAATCACGTAGATTTTCTTTTTTGTTTAATGCAAGGAAAACAAAGATTTCTTGTCTGCTCTACAAAAATATTATAGGGCATACCAATTTCACATTCTTTCTTGGATGCATGCCTATGGATTGTTGCATAATTCTTGCTAGATCTACATTGGTAATCATGCAAGTAGATCTGGAGAGTGAGGATACATTGGTGTTTTCTCTTGGTATTGTATGTCTGTTTGCAGGGTATAAGGGATTATTTTGTCTATATGGCTTACTTTGTTGGAGCACTTACTTTCTCTTCCTTGTTTTTTTTTTGTTGCCATGTTTGTGCTCGTTACAATGTTGAAAGTTCAGATGACCTGCCTTTATGGGGTATGCATTACTTCCTTTTCCTTTTATCTGGGCTAATAATCCTTTTATTGCTTGTTACTGAAGAATTTATCTTTTATCTTTTTAGGCTTTGTTGGTGAGCTGCATCCTGATAAGAACAGTGATAATGGCAAGCATGTCCTCTACACGCATAAGAATATTGTTATTAAATATAATAAGGATCAGGTTTGTGGTTCCTGACATATACAACTTCCATTCCATATTTGGAATCTGCTTTTATCATGAACCAACACTTCAATCTCGCAGATTATTCATGTCAATCTCACTCAGGAGAGTCCAAAACAACTGGAAGCAGGGAGAATGTTGGACATGACATACTCTATCAAATGGATTCCAACTAATGTCACTTTTGCTCGTCGCTTTGATGTTTATTTGGATTATCCTTTCTTTGAGCACCAAGTAAGAACCATTATTGGTGATAGTTTTTTTTCTTAAATTAGATTCTTTTTTGTTTCTTCTGCAACAAAATGGTTAGTTTATCTTCACAAGTCTTTCTTTAGGTTGTTCTGTTTTCTTTTAATTTTATGAGGGCACCAACAAAATTCATGTTGCAATATGCAGATCCATTGGTTCTCTGTTTTCAATTCATTCATGATGGTTATCTTCCTCACTGGTTTGGTGTCAATGATCTTGATGCGAACTCTGAGAAATGACTATGCAAAGTATGCTCGGGAAGATGATGATCTGGAAACTTTGGTGATAATACGTGGACCCTTTCTTTTTCCTCTTAGTTAAGGAAAGCTCTGATATCTGAAAAACCATGTTTTCCTGGCTATTTCACCTGTTTTCTCAGGAAAGGGATGTGAGTGAAGAGTCTGGTTGGAAACTTGTTCATGGTGATGTTTTCCGGTCTCCACGCATTTTGGTTTTGCTTTCTGCTGTTGTTGGCACAGGTGCTCAACTAGCGATGCTTGTTCTTCTTGTCATCTTATTGGCAATTGTGGGAACGTTGTATGTCGGGTATGTTGAGAAGCTAGTATAAATTCAAAATTTGTGAGAGCTTTGAACATACATATATATTCCTCTGCCTCTCTTAGACACCGCTTTTGTGCATATAAGGTCAAGCATAAATGCATGGAGCTCTTGACGGGCTCCTCCTTTTTGATGCTTCTATTTTATGAACCTTTCTTTTGTATAGTATCATCAATATTGACTGTAGTGTCATATCTTTCTCTTCATTTTTAATTCATTCTATGAGAGACAGTTATTTTGGTTTTGGCATTTGATTTTTCAGCTTTTTGACTACTAATAGTCTTATAAATTGATTATTCGCTCAGGAGAGGAGCAATTGTCACTACTTTTATACTGTGTTATGCTTTTACATCATTCATTTCTGGTTATGTGAGTGGCGGAATGTACTCACGCAATGGGGGTATGAGCTTTATCCCTTAGCCATTCTTGCTTGCATTTATTCTCTCTACATGTGGATCCTTCATTCTAAAAGGCTGCTGTTGTTGTTGTTGTGTTTTTTTTTTTCAGGTAAAAATTGGATAAAGTCAATGATCCTTACAGCGTCTTTGTTCCCATTTATGTGTTTCGGGATTGGTTTCATCTTGAACACAATTGCTATATTTTATGGATCTCTAGCAGCTATTCCTTTTGGTACAATGGTGGTTGTTTTCGTAATTTGGGCTTTCATTTCATTCCCCCTGGCCCTTCTTGGTACAGTTGTTGGAAGAAACTGGAGTGGTGCTCCAAATAATCCATGCCGTGTGAAGACCATTCCCCGACCGATTCCGGAGAAGAAATGGTATCTTACGCCCTCCGTGGTCTCTATGATGGGAGGACTTCTGCCATTTGGCAGCATATTCATTGAAATGTATTTTGTCTTCACATCCTTCTGGAATTACAAGGTGAAATTCTTTTTCCTAGGTTTTAATTGCTTGACGATGAACTAAAATTATGTTTGCAATTCTTTATACCAAATGTATTTTTTTAAATATTTTGACTGGTTTTGGGAGTCAATTGATTTGGATGTATGTTGGTTAATAACATGTAGCAGCTGCTCTTTCTCCAGAATGCTAGTTTCATATGTACCTATGTCTTGACTGTACCGAGACCGCCTTAATTTATAAAAATACATCTAATGTTTGTGCCAATTTGTACTATCTGAAAGAAATTAGAAAAATATAGGCAAAACTCAAGTTGGTGGGGCAGCCTCTTTCTTACGCTAAACAAACAGGAAATACAAAATTTTCATTTCTTTTAATGTACGGATGACTACTAGAGCATAGTCTTCATTTCTTTTCTATGACATGGAAATTGTGTCCATATTCTAGTAATTTCAGATGCAATAAGCCTTCATATTTTGCAGGTTTATTATGTCTATGGTTTTATGTTGCTGGTCTTTCTGATTCTCATCATTGTAACCGTTTGTGTGACAATTGTGGGGACATATTTCTTGCTAAATGCTGAGAACTATCATTGGCAATGGACATCATTCTTCTCTGCTGCGTCAACAGCTGTCTATGTGTATTTGTACTCCGTATACTACTATTATGTGAAAACCAAGATGTCAGGCTTTTTCCAGACCAGCTTCTACTTCGGATACACTTTGATGTTTTGTCTTGGTTTGGGAATTCTGTGCGGTGAGTTTTTAAATATACAATCATATTTTTGAATTAGGTTATCTGACCTCTTTATGTGCTCATTTCAAACAAGCATTTTCTCTGATGACTTATTCAATGGAACAGTGAGCATTATCCATAATCTTGTAATGCTTCTGTCTACTTGAAATATTTCCCAAGATATTCTGGATTGTTTTCTTTGGTTTCAATTTTGGACACTCTTGCAGAACTAGTTGAATGTAGTAAAATATCTTCAGACTAAACAGGATTTTGCAGAGCACCAATCACTTTTTTCTCGTATTTATTGAAGGGGTTAGGGCTGGTGGTTTTGTTATAAAGAATGCATGGCTGCTTGTTTATTTTCTCTGTTTCCATATAGCACTGTGGAGTTTACGCGTCCTTTGTTTCTGCTCCATGTGGGCCCTTTTTTTTTTTAATTTTTTATTTCTCTTTCAATATGCAGGGGCTGTTGGTTATCTCGGATCTAATTTGTTCGTAAGGAGGATCTACAGAAACATCAAGTGTGACTAGAACTTTTTGCTGTTGGAAAGAAGAGCCAGCAGTGCTTCCGCAAGCATTTTTAGTTGTCGAGGCAATAAACGATGAAGGAAGCTACTGATCAGGTCAGGTATGGTAGATGCAGCGAAGCCTACAGATGAAATCACGGGGTTTGACGGTAATGATGTATTTTGGTTCTGTGGACTAGGGGAAGCCCTGGTATTTTTGTTTTGCCCCTTTTCCTTTTACTCGGCTGTAATTGGAAGCCCTGATCTAGAATTCAGATATTTGTTTTTTCTAAGATAGCTAAAATATTAGACTCCTGTCCTGCCATTTGACTTGTTATACTTTTGTTCTTGATCCCTTGCAATATACATGTGTCCTGTGTAAAAGCTGATGCCTAAATTCCCTACCATTTGGATATATTTTTTTTAATCTTCTGCACTTTTTTCGGGGATAAGGAACTTATCAAGGAATGTTATTTTGTTTGTTTTATATGCATATTGCAGTATTACTTGGCACATATTTCTCATTTCATATTTTTTCAGATGTATCGTTCAATATTTATGAGAAGTTTCAATCTCGGCCATAAGTGCTAGGACAGGAATTAAAAGGTTCTGTTACAATAATGATAAAATTGCAAGAGAAATCAATTCAAATTTTTGGGTTAGTAGAGAGAAGTAGTGGGTTCCCGGTCGATTCTGTTTAAAAAATTTAAAATCTGAATTAACTTATTTGTTTTTAAAAATAATTTAACACTACAATTTATTCGAAAAAATTAAATTGAAATAAATGGGTTTGATATGGTAAGATCAATTTGGTTAAAAAAATAAATTTTCTATTTATTTTTTTTTTTGTGAATTTTCATTTTTTTTGTTAAAAATATATACATTAATTATTAGATATGCATAATTATTTACATTATATATAATTTAAAAATATAGGTTAATTCGATTGGTTCACTTAATAATTGTAAATAACAAAAACCAATTGATTTGATCGATCGTATGAATTAATTTTTGATTGATGTGAAATTAATCAAAGTGAATTAATATTAAGGTATTATGTATTATGTTTGGGTTTGTGTTCCTGGTAATTCTAAAGGTATGGAGTCGAGGCAGCAGTGGATTGTAAAGATATATGTGGGTGATTAAAGTTGTCGGCTTAGTGGTTGTGAACGATGGGATTGTTACCCTTAAGAAATAGATTTGTAGATTGGAATGGAAGCACGTCCGTTGAAATAGTGGAGTTCACCGTCGTCGTTGCAGTAATGAGAGTTGTCTGAGCATCTTCTGGGGTTGATGCTTGTAGGAGATGTTAATTCCTCATAGTTTTTCGTATTTATTGAGTCTCACAAACGGCATCAAAATATTAATGCCAAATAAATTAGTAGATCTCTAAATTGTCATCTGTATCACTCTTTTTGCATTAAGCTACAAAACAAAAAGATTCAATGAGGCGTTTTCAAGAGGACTATTTGTTCCAAAGTGTAAATCAATAAAATATCAAGAATACGATAGCGTAAAGTGCAGTAAGTACCTGTAAAAATGTTAAAGAGTTTTTATCTCTACTTAAATTTTTTTGAATATATGTAGAGCTTATTGGTTACTGAGTGAAAGTCTTATATTACTCAATTCACAATCCCAAATCATAGTCTATATGGTAATTAGATTTGGCCAATCTTGACCAATTAAGTTCTTGAACTTTCTGAATTATTTAGTTTTGTGCTTGTTTGTGTCTTATGAATCTAAGTATAATTGAATACCAATAAATTAAATCGATTTGATGGATCGATGATCACCCTCAAAAGGTTATAAGATAAACTTAATTACAAAAAAACCCGCTGTGGTGGGCGTAACTCTTTCCTAAATTGGGTTTGTATTATTCTCAGGAATATTTTGCACTATATATATATATATATATATAGATCTATCAGTGAATAAAAACCTCTAGACTAGAAATTTAACCAAGGAGATGGTGTGGAGTTGGTTGTGTCGCATTTGTTTGCTAAATATGTGGTGTGGCTTTAGCCAAGGGGCGCATTCGGTGTCTTCAAAAGCTCAAATATAACCGAATCTTTTGACGTTCCGAATTTATGTCATTTGCTCCATAATCTTCTGGTAATGAACATTTGGCGCTCCACCATGCGTGCCGTAATAGATATACTCCATAATTGTTTCTGGTGGCTCAGGTTTTCTACGACAAGAACTTAGTACATTCGGCAGGAAGGGAAATTAAATATCGTATCGTCAGAGCCCAGAGGATTGTGGCAGCCACGTTCACCTGTTGATATATGAACCTTTTGTGGTGATTATTATAATTGTAATAAAAAGATAAAGAAAGCCGCTACGGTTTGCCACGTGGCAGATAGGTCTCCATGCTATCTCATCCCCTCCTATTCCTAGCCACACTTAATCCTCCCCGTTAATCGACACAGCCGTTCTCCCCAACCCCCTTTAGCCAGCCTGCCCGTAGTATATTATTGCATATAGCTCATTAACACTACACTGAGAAAATGGCTTCCACCGCTTCTCTCTGCAACGCCATGGTCAGCACCTCCTTTGTCCTCCGCCAGCCGGTGACAAACCTAAGCTCCCTTCCTAAGTTTAAGCAGGCTCTTTTCGGCCTGAAATCCCAGAGAGGGGGGGAGGGGGCCTTCCGACCATGGCTGCATACAACGTAAAGCTCATAAGTCCTGAAGGAGCTCAAGAATTTCAATGCCCAGTTGACGTCTAAATTATTGACCAAGCTGAGGAATTGGGCATTGATGTTCCGAACTCCTGCAGGGTTGGTTCTTGCTCTTCATGTGCTGGGAAGGTTGCACAAGGTAGTGTGGATCAGTCTGATGGTAGCTGCCTCGATGATGACCAGATGGCCGATGGTTTTGTTCTCGCTTCCGTTGCTTACCCAACAAGTGACGTTGTGATTGAGACACACAAGGAGGACAAGCTCACCGGTAATCTTAATTGCTTTTTATTTTGTAATTTAAGGCTAGTTTATTGAATTCGATTAAATTAAAAAAATAAAAAATAATTAAAGATTTTTTATTTTATAATAAAATAATAAAAATTAAAAATTAAAGTGAAAGAGTAATTTCCCTTTTTATTATTTTTTGTCTTTTTATAAAAAAGAGTAAATGCATTGGAACCAGTTGAGCTCTCAAATTGCCCCTTAATCATTATATTAGCAAATATTTTTTCTGTCCTTTCTTTTTTTTTTTCCAAGCAAAAACCTAAATAATAATATTAAAAATAATAATGAAAATTTACAAGAGAAATTAATTCAAATCTTTGGGATTAGTAGAGATAACTAGTCGAATTTTGCAAACGATTTGGTTTGAAAAATCTAAAATTAATTTACTTTTAATAAATAATCAAACATATAAATTAAATTTTATTAATCGAAAAAATCAAACAAAAATAAATGGATTCAATTAAAAATATTTTTATTTTATTTTTATCTTTATTTTTTTTATCTTTACTCTTAAAAATATGTTTATTAATATTTGAATTTTCATTTTTTCAAATTTAACTATACATAATAGTTTTTAGATATGTTTAATCATTTATATTTTATATTTTAAAAATATGTTAAAAATATAAGTTAATTCAGTTTGTTCAAATTAATTTAATTGATTTTGATCGATTAAGTAGGTTTAAATTGATTTTTGATCATCATAATTTTGTTCAATGTTTAGTTTTTTTTGTATACTTTTTTATGAACAATCAATATATATATATATTAAAAAAAAAACAATGGAGATGGTGTGTGGTAGGTTGGGTCGCGTTTCCCTTCTAAATTTTGTGGTGTTGTGACATTTGATGTTCCAGCATAAATGCAGATAGATATACTTCAAAATTGTTTCTGCCGTGCTAACTATTAGATTTGATAATTAGTATATATAGATCGTATTTATTTTATATAAAAATATAATAATTTTGTATTAATAATTTAAACTAATAATATTATTCTTAATTTTTTTAATTTATATATAATTTTTATTATCATTTTATATTTATACATCTACATTAAGTCATGTACGGAAAGATATTTGCACGTAAAAGTAATATTAGTAGTATTAGCACATTCATTAGAGTTAAAGAAAAAAGAAAAAGACCCAAGGGAAATATCGCGTCATCAGAGAATTGTGGCAATTCCAATTAATCTGATGAAACCTTGCCGTAGAATTCAGCGATAAAGTCAAAATTTTATTAAGTATAAGGTTAATTTATTTTATTTTATTAATATTGAATTTATTTTTATTTTTATATTTAATATATATAAAAATATATAAAAATAAAATTAATTTTAATAAATATAAACATATAAAAATAAATTTAAATTTAATGTCAATAAATATTAATAAATAATTTATAAAGTTGATTTAATGTTGTAAATTTCATTAAATTTTTTAACAAGAATAACTTAAAATGAGAAATTTTTAATTTGAATTTTTATCCGATTAAATTTTCTTAATCAACATCAATATAAATAAAAATTAATTTTATATGAATATGATACAAAGATATTAATAAATATACATAATAAATATAGATAATAATAAATGTTAATATAATATCAATAAATAGAAATTAACTTTAAAATATCAAAAAAAAATTCATCTTATATTTAATAAATTCTTGAAGATTAAAAGATAATGCAAAAGCCACGATGGTTTGCCACGTCACATCCCCTCTTTCTCTGGCCACACATTCCCCATCACAATCTTCACGTTATCAACAAGGCTGTCTCCCCGCCGTCCCCATCACCCTTGAGCCTGCCATATACAGCATATGGCATATGGCATATAGCCTATTCTCGCTACTCTTTCCCTGTCACACTGAAAATGGCTTCCACCGCCCTTCTCCCCAATGCCATGGTCAGCACCTCCTTTGTCCGCCGTCAGCCGGTGACAAGCCTAGGCTCCCTTCCTAACTTTAAGCAGGCTCTTTTCGGCCCAAAAGCCCAGAGGGGGGGCCGACTTACCATGGCCGCATACAAAGTAAAGCTCATCACTCCTGGTGGAACTGAAGAATTTGAGTGCCCAGGAGACGAGTACATTCTTGACCGCGCTGAGGATAAGGGTATTGATCTTCCATACTCCTGCAGGGCTGGTGCTTGCTCTTCATGTGCTGGGAAGGTTATACAAGGTAGTGTGAATCAGTCTGATGGTAGTTTCCTTGATGATGACCAGATAGCTGCTGGTTTTGTTCTCACTTGCATGGCTTACCCAACAAGTGATGTTGTGATTGAAACACACAAGGAAGAAGAGCTGGTTTAGTGATGTTGTGATTGAAACACAACAACCAACAAACTAGTGATGTTTTGTTCTTTCTTCCTTTCTCGTTTGTTTGTCGTCTGTCGCTTGTCGTGGTCGGATCTAATGTTGTGTCAAGGGATGTTACTGTTTATGTCCCTGAATAATAAAGTGTACTTGATCGTCGGAGTGCAACCGGGGGTGAAACCCCGGCGATCCTCAAACATCATATTTTAAATTATCGACAACGTTTATCATCATTAATTTTATATTTACTCATATATTTAATATATTTTATATTTATTAACTTTAATTTTATATTATCTTTAATTAGCGTTTGGTATCAAAGGAAAGAGGTAATCATTCCGTATTGCAGTTTAATTGAGCGTAATTATTTTGTAGTGTTTTATCATTGTAAATTAACTGTTGTTGCAAAGTGATTACAGTTAATTATGTAAAATATTTTTGTTTAAAAATATCTTTTCAATAAAAAAACCAACCTTGACCTCTGTCTCTCTTCTTCTATAATTAAATTATAAAAGTATTAATTAAATTGTGACTCTGTCTATAATTATTTTTAAACATTGAAATCCCAAAGTTATGCATGATTTTTTTAATTATATACATTGTAATATAATAATGTTTAATTTTCATTAAAAATAATGTTTCGTTTTGTTTAAGTAAAAAATAATTTGTTGAATTTTTTAATTATTTATATTTTAATATAATAATGTTTGATTTTCTTTAAAAATAGTGTTTTGGTTTAGTTTAAGGCAAAAATAGTTTGATTCATTTTTAATTATTTACATTTTAATATAATAATTAAATTTTAAATTAATAATAATGTATATAAATTTAAAATTACAAATGATTAATAATAGCAATAATATAATTTTTATATTATTTACATTTTTTATGATAATTATTTTTTAAGTAGTTTTATTATATCAAATTTACTTTTATATTGGAAGATATTTTTAAAATTTATAAATATTACAACACCTAGCCAAAAGGTCTGGAAAGGTTGATAGGGTAACTACATCAAAGGAAGATCCTTTAATCGATAATTAAAAGATAACGCAAACCAGGATGGTTTGCCACGTGTCATCCTACCCTTTTCCTAGCCACACGTTCCCTCACAATCCTCTCCACTATCAGCACAGCTGCCTCCCATCCGCAACACCCTTGAGCCTGCCAGTTATGGCATATGGCATATAGCCCATTCTCGCTACTCTTTCCCTATCGCACTGAAAATGGCTTCCACCGCCCTTCTCCCCAATGCCATGGTCAGCACCTCCTTTGTCCGCCGTCAGCCGGTGACGAGCCTACGCTCCCTTTCTAACTTTAGGCAGGCTCTTTTCGGCCTAAAAGCCCAGAGAGGGGGCCGACTTAATTACCATGGCCGCATACAAAGTAAAGCTCATCACTCCTGGTGGAACTAAAGAATTTGAGTGCCCAGGTGACGAGTACATTCTTGACCGCGCTGAGGATGAGGGTATTGATCTTCCAAAATCCTGCAGGGCTTGTGCTTGCTCTTCATGTGCTGGGAAGGTTATACAAGGTAGTGTGAATCAGTCTGCTGGTTTTGTTCTCACTTGCGTTGCTTACCCAACAAGTGATGTTGTGATTGAAACAGAGAAGGAAGAAGAGCTGGTTCAGTGATGTTGTGATTGGAACACAACAACCAACGAACAAGTGATCTTTTGTTCTTTCTTCCTTTCTCTTTTGTTTGTCGTCTGTCGCTTGTCATGGTCAGATCTAATGTTGTGTCAAGGGATGTTACTGTTTATGTCCCTGAATAATTTAATGTTTTAAGGTTTTTGATTATTTGCAGAAAGCTCTTTTTCTTCTCTTTCTTGAAGATCCACCATGATCAATAATGTAGACTTGGATCACTCATTTACCAAAGTTGAAGCAAGTTCGATAATCACTTCACTTCCTTCTAAACGCTAAATGTAAGGTTACAATGATGTTAAAAAGAGAAAATATAACCGGAATATCGTGTAAGATAAACATTCAGGTTCTTTGGAACAACTCGTACAGAGTGTCGACCTTCCCTTCTTCTGCAATGCCTTCTTTGTCTTCTTCTTCTTCAATGGTCAGAGGCTGTGATGCGTTGATGCTTATAGACTCGGATAAATACTCTGCCACCCTAGATGATAATTCACCTTGGGTATGGCTGGAAATCCCGAGGATGGCCTCCGCCTGTTCCGAGGATGTTATAGTTACCTGGTTTAGTGACTCCATGGAGGAGTTTCTTGACAAAGTGCCGGATGCAACTGTGATTTCGTCCCTTTCATCGTCAACGATTGATTCAAGTGAACACACGGATCTTGCAGTACGTGAGTGCACAGATTCACGTTTAGACTTCTCTTTTACTCTTTTACACCAACTATGAAGTGATTCTCTTACGCTCTCAGCAACCAGGGCTTTCTTGCATCGGGATCCCATCTGAAAGCATGAAGAGTTGAAATGCTAGCATGTCATACAGTACAAAATAAGTATGTAGTACAATTCTTCTTTATCATGTTCATGTTTAGATCTTGAGTCAAATTATTTGAGTTCAACTGGACATTTCTTTATTTTCAGGTTGAGTTTAAGCTCAATTTATTTAAATAACGAGTCTTGTTGAATTCTAGTATGTTAGTATTAAGCTTATCAGCCTTGTTGAGCGAGCTTTTTTTATAAAAAAAAAAATTAATTTATTATTTTATTTTTATAATATATTATTAAAAAGATGATAAATCAAATTTATTGAATCGAACTCGAGTTTGTTAAGTTGAGCTTAATTCGTTCAAATGTATTATAAAATCAAGTTCGAGTTTCAAAAATTAAATTCTATTAAACTCGAGCTAAGTTTTGAATTTTAGATTTTTGAATTAAATCGAGTTTGAATCTAATACTGAATCATTTACGTGCGAGTAGATTACATCCCTAATCATGCTAATGCAAGTGCCTAAGTGAACACATTGGTGAAGCAAAAGTAGTGAAAGATAACAATGGAGAGCAGGGGAAAGCTATGAATTTACATTGAAACAGATGCATGCACTAAAGAATACTTGTCAGGTTAGCACAAGCAATCATGGAGATGAATGGTGCAATCTAAGGAAGAAGTAAAATTTTGTGCGTTAAAGAGGGGGGCAAAACCTGCGTCACAATTACATTCAAAGGCACTGTGATATAGCTACACCAAAACTGAACAAGAATCCTGCATTTAGCAAAATCAAAACCAAAATCAATATTTTCATGTTTTTCAGTAATGAAGTTCGGATGTAAGCCCACTAATTGAAAGAAAACATACCCAGAAACCAGTCGAAAGACTATCATAAAATGATTTTTCATGAAGCATGACCTCTGCTTGAATCCCCACTGAACACATTGGGTATAAGAAAATAAGCATGCTTAAAATACCAGAAAAAGCAGGAGAAAGTACTTCTGCAAATTAAATGCAACAATCCATTCGCTGTTGATTGGAAGGCAGTCAGGCAGAACAAAGAGATAGAGAGGCAAATCCTACCATTGACCAGATAAAAGTTGCCATCTCAAAAGCATTCTGCATGAACAAGAATGAGGAATAAAATCAGATATAGACACTAATCTGATTCACACAAGAGAGTATGCATGTTGGGTGTTATTGGATCTTCTCAATTTAAAAAACAAAAGTAAGATTTTCCTTGTGAGTAACCCAAACAATCATCTCCTTCGCACATTGGGTTTTAGTTAAAACATTTTTTATGCTCGGAATAAAAAAAGAGATATTGAAAAGTTGAATTCTGATACCAATATTGATATTATTAAGCATCCTGATAAAACTTTTTTTACACTTATAAACATACATTTAATCTCTTTCGGTCCACGACCGTCTTGAAAACGCCAACAATGTAAAGCAAAAGTTTTACCTGAAAAATGATAAACTGTATCAACCATAGTAATATCTCTGGTTTTCCGAACCAGAACAAATCATCGCGTGGTTTGACTTGGGCTCCAGTAGGCGGACCAGTTTGCTCCTTAATTTCAAGTGCCAATGAGGAAACAACATGCTGAAGTTTTGTCCCAATCACCATCACAAGCTTTGACATGGGAAACAATTTTTGTAAGACATGGACTACGCGAATCATTCCTCTTGCAATGATTAAAATCAATACAAAGTTGTATCAAGAGACATTGTACTTACAATAGCAGGGATGAAAGAGAGCCAGAAGTAAATATTCAGTCCTGCAGCACATAAGGCAGAAAAACCAGCAATCTTGAAATAAGGACAACCAACTTTCACCTTATCTTATTCTCAGTATGCCTCAATAGGCCTTTTTAAAACAATTTTTGGTTTTTTGAATGATGCAAAGTAAGACTGTGGTTGAATAATGTGTCCGTATATATTATACCTATACCAACCGATACTCTTAGACGGTTGAATAAGGTGTTGGTATAAGTATGGTATATTCTGACGATATTAAAAAATCTGTCAATATAACCTTTTCTACCTATGCAATTTGACCCTTAGTGTAGAGTATATGGAAAATTTATTGTAGTGATGCAAAGTAGGACAGAGGAGAACTTAAATGATTAAGGGGTGTACTTTTCCTTTGCTCTTTGTTATCTGATGTTTGTTTTCTAAAGAGTTCATCGGGTAAGGGCACTTTGTCCTCTCTCAATCTGCTCTTCAGCTAATGAGCTTGGGAATCCCAAACAGTCAAACCAAAACATATGTAGAAGAAACAAAAAGAAATTGTTTGGGATTGACTGGTTACCATGAATATTTACAAAGATGCAAGCTATAGCATATCCCCAAAGCGGCCAGCTGCAAAATCATAATAGAATTCTATTACAATTGATTTTTATCAGATATTTTAGAGTTAGCCATCTTCTTCAAAAGCACTAGCATATTCCAGAAGGCAGCATTATGGAATTAGGTGCAATAATCTCAGTCAATAGCCTTTCTGAAAGACAATGGAAATTCACTTCATCTTATGTTTTCCATGGAATACTTTATTTGTTAATATGATCAACTTCCTCTAACAAAATCCGCTTGCCATCTTTGCAGTATTACTACCAAACTTAAGCAATGGGAATTATATATAAACAAATCATGGGACATAGGTTCAAAATTGAAATCGGATTTGTATGAGCTCGAACCTGATACCAAGAATGCCATGAAACTCATCTTCCATGCTTCGAACCATATATTTATGGAAATTATAAGAAAGTGGTAGCTTGTGCTTCTGGAAAATAAACAAGAACAAGAGAATATATAACTTAATATTTATGACAAGAACCATCCTATAGCAAACCAGCAAGATGAGCAAAATATGTAATCAAAGGGAAATAGATACACACAGTAATGAAACCCAGGCGCAGTGCCAGGTAATCTGACTTCCTTATAGAGTTCTTAAATTGTCGTAGAAAGCAAAGCTGCATGTACAAACCACAAATCCAATTACCCAAAGTCACAAATCAAACAATATAAAAGAAGAGAGATGCAGCGGAAAATGAAGAATGTATAATTGAGCGGGAAAATCACCATCCAAATGAGAATTCGACTCCGGCTCCATGGATGAGATGTGTGATGGAAAACGAAGGTAGTCTGTCGTCTCATTACTTTGTTTCTCTTCTCTATGTCAAAAGAAAATCATAATAGGAAAAACTTGCATTATTGATAATACTGCTAAGAACCATTGAGAAAGCAAAAAAGTTGTTTCCAGGAACTGGCACTGGGCCATCTTTATTACTATTTCATTACATACCATGCAAGCTTCCATCAGCTGTGGAGATGGCTTGGTTTTCCCATTTTCTCCAACTATAAATCTACATGGATGTGGAGTGAAAAACAATAAACCAATGTTCCATTGAAGGAGGCATCACAGATCTCATGAAAGTAAAATCATAAATTATATATTCCTTGCAGCATTTCATAAGATATAAGAAATATATAAACAATGCAAATCCAACAAAACTAACAAAAATCACTTTGTAACATGCAAAATGATTGGAGTGAAGCTTCAGAGTTCAAAATCAAGCTACAGCATTTCAACAGTCTTTTCATGGAAAGAACATGATGAGCAATTTGTTCTCATTACTGTAAGCAGAAATGCCCTTTAGTTCAGTTAATTCACATCCATGATTCTGTTAAGTAGCTTTAATTGGTAAGTCTCTAGTGTGAATGGAAAGATAGAGGCGTCACCTTGCTCATAGCTAGGCCAACTGCCAGACAACTGTAGAGGACATGAGTGATGCCAAGAACAAACAGAAAACGGTGGAGTTGCTCAAGACCTTCTAATGAAACAAATGGTTCACGGCCCTGTGTTCAACCATTATTAGTGATACAGCTAACTCACTGACACCAAAACTAAACTAGATAAGTAGTAATTTACCTCACCACATTGATGTGATGGATTAGTAATTAGTCCTTTGGCTGGAATCACTGTCTCATTTGGGAAAGAAGAAGCACTTTCAAACAGCAAATTCATATTTATGTCATAATCCATCTCAGAGCAAATGTAGAAACGACTGCTGAAAAGTGATGAGTTTACACAAATCTCAGATATCCCCCGTGCCCATTGTGCCAACAACAAAGATATAAGACCAAGAAGCATCAGCTCTAATATGAAGAACAGGAAAAAGAAAGATCAGTCACAATAATGAAAATTCCAAATCTGATATCCAATCTCTCATATGAAGAACGGGATTTGACAGTGATGAATCACTTACTCACCTTCCTTAATCTTCTCCAGAGAAGCAAACAAAGCTTTTCTCCTTGTCTTCTTTAACCACTATAAAGAGTGAAAATCAAATTTAGATAAACTGTGAAATCGCTAATTTTCTGTTTCTCTGATTCTCTGTTGGTTCAGTGGACAATGAATATAAAATAGAGAATGAAACAAAGTGCAAAGACCATATTCCTCATTGTTAATGTTTCCATTTATCAATAAACATAGCCACAGCAAGCCATATCAGTGACTATATTGAGATTATTAGAAACCACAAGCCAAGTAACAGTGTGGGTGCCAAACTGGGATTATTAGAAAACTAGAAGCACAACTTGTTTCAATTCAACAGATTTTATCAGCAATAATGCACCAGCCAACCAATTTTGAAGAATAGCTAACCTCTCAAACTTCTAAAAACCTAGCTAAACAATGAAGTGGTTCAACAGTTAGCAGTCATAACCATAGTTTCTTTCATGGTTTCCGCAATTTCTCATAAACCGAACTAACATACAAATCTATAACTGTGAGCCTTTCCAAATCTTCTAAAACCATTTTCCAGTCTTACCCAAGTTGTCAACATACCCAAACTTAAGAAAGAAAAAGAATAAAAAAAAAAAGTTTCTTTCATTTCCTATTCTCAGAACCAAAAACAGAGTTACTAGAAAACTACACTGCTGCTACTAGTTTAAATACTTACCTTTCCAAATCTATAAATGGACCGCTCAACCAGAAAACAAACAAAAACCAAAACTGTAATGACACAAGCAACGGTATAAGTTGGAGTCTCGGCTAAAGACCTTCCTTCCATTGTCAAATTCTCCAATTTCTTACGTCAACAAAACCTGAACTTTCTCAGTTCAATGCCAACGTCATTCCTTCCTAAGAAAATAATGGAAAGCTTTCCAGAGAGAATGAAGAGTCCCCGGCGCAGGAAAAGTTAAAGATCCAGGAAACAAGGAAGTGGGGTGGGAGGAAAGAGTGTCGAAGGAAAGTGAAAGGTTTTAATTGCAAGGTCCTTAGTTGAGACTTGAGCTAACATGGGAGGTGTTACAACATTAGTTTAATGATTATTGTTTTGTCTTTGTTTGTGATTTCGTTAACAGACCCACCATCTTTTTGCATCGAAATGAATGCTGTAATCTCTCCTTTTTTATGTTTCACCAAATCCAACCTACCCACATGGGAAAGTAACCTTCTTTTTCTCTCTCTTTGAACTTCTGAGAAGCTTTTGAAGACCTTGGCCCCTGTCTTTCTTTAATAAACACATATTTTAGCAGAAAAAAGAACAGATTGTTTTTCATCGGTTTGCAAAATTTAAAAAAAAAAAAGATTGAAGCTTTGACAAAGTAACGTTTGTGATATGCACATGCATGCAGACTTCACGATAGAAGGAAGATTTATTTATTTATTTATTTATTCGCGGGTTCTTGTTGAATACAAATAATAGACTTAAGAGTTGAATGTATTTTTAATTTTTTTATATAAAATAAAAATAAGCCATCACATTTTATTATATAAAAATTAATTTATAAATTTTTATTTTATTGTAAATAAATTTTCCCTCTTTTAAAATTTTGTAATTACATTGAGATTTGTTAAATAACATTAATTACTATGTGAATATTTTATGTGAAAACTAAAAGATATTAATCTTATTTAACAAATTTAAATTTAATTGTAAAATTTTAAAAGGTGAAAAATTTATTTATAATAAAATAAAAATTTATAAATTAATTTTTATGGGATAAAATATTAAAAATTTATATTTATTTTATGTAAAAAATTAAATGTATATTAAATTATTAAACTTAAATAATACTTCACTTGCACAACTCAAATTCGAACTTTTTTTTTCTTTTTTGTCACTTCATATTTTTTTTTTTTGTTTGATCTCTTTATTTACAGCTTTCAATAATAAGACAGTTTACTTTTTTTCACAAAAACCTTTATTTTCACGTGGCTTGAATATTTAATTTTACCAATAATTTCAAAATTCGGTGCTTTAATATAGCAATAGAAAGTAGTGCAAGTGTGGAACGGCTGGAAAACCCAAACCAAGAGTTTTTATTTTATCCAAATTGAAAATTACAATTATCCCCAAACTCTAATTCCATTAAAGCTAATAAATACACATCAGCAATTAGTCTTTTTACTTCAAATATTTTGAGAAAGTTGGCAAATAAAAGGTTAATTATATTACAGATTACATATTATTAAAAAAATTATAAAATTAAAGCATCATTCTTCTTTTTTTTCCCCTTTAATTATCTGTCGTTTATTTATTTTAAAAATGCAAGTAAATGATGTGTTGATACTAAAATTGGATGTTTAGTGAAAAAGCTTTGATTGCTCTATTCTTGTAAGTTTTATATATTTTTATTGTATTTTGATTATATTGTATTTATTTTACATAATATTTTAAGCATATAATATAGTAAATAGTATTCATTGAAGTATCTACACACATTTAAATATATAAAAAATTTATAAATCGCATATGTCACATGCTAGTATGTATATATAAAGCATTATTTTCTGTCTCTAATGCTAGTGTGAAGATGTGCATGCATTTTTTATTTTAAAAAAAGAATTTTTGAATTCTTATTTTAAGTAAAAATTATGTATTAATTATTAAAACAAATGTTTGAATATATAAATATAATTTCAACTTAATCATTACATAAAAAATTTCAACTTAATTATTTAAATTTGAGTTCTTGTTTTACAATAATTATAGAAAAATATTTTGATAAATATTTTAATACATTTCAGTGGAGTTTTTCTCCACAAATAGAGTTAGAATGACGAAATTTATTTAGTTATTATTTTTAATATTTTTAAAGTGCATATGTTATTATTACAATCTATTTATGAAGTCTAAAAACTTTACTGGCACAAGCAATTTATTAACTAATTATCCTAAATATTTATAGAGTTAAAAAATTTATTAAAAATTAATATTCTATACACGTTAGTAAAATTTTTTTAACTCTACAAGCGAGTTAAGATGTCTTATTTTATTTACTTTTTATTTTTTTAATATATTTAAAGGATATATATAATCATTCTAATCTCATTTATGAAGTCAAAAAAACTTCATCACGGTATATAAAATAATCATTCATTTACTAAATACCTTCAACCATAAATTTGAAATTTAACTCAATTAATTCATGTAATTAATTTTAAGAATGAATATCTTTGCCAAAAAAAAATTAAAAAAAAACTTTTACCTTGCCAACTTTTTTTTTTTAATTTTCTTTTCACCATTTCGATGATGTACTAAATTAAAAATTTTTACAACACATTATTTATATTATTCTTACACAGGACATTGCAACATAAAAATTAAAAAGAAACTATAAATCTTGAAATCAACACTTTTTTAAATTATTTGTAAAGGAATAAGTTACTGCAAGAACTCATATTTTTAAGATTCAATCATAAATGCTTATTTTTATAAATAACTTTAAAGAGTTAGTGCTTTTACACATTGAAATATTTTATATAATAAAAAAATTTAATTACATGTTGATTATGTTTCTCACTATTCACTATTTTTCTCCGTGATAAAAAACAAAAGTTAATTTAATTATGAATTATTATTTAATATATTCTTAGTAAAATTTTGTTATTTTAAAAAAATAAATTAAAATGATGACATATAATTCTTTAAAATTATAAATAAATAAATAAATAATAATAATAATAATATAAGATATATATAATTATTTTAATCTCATTTATAAAATTAAAAAACTATACCCATAATATATTAAAAAATAATCCTTTAATTACATAGGAGGAGATAATTTTTCTTTTTTAATTTGATAGGGTATTCGGTCTTGTTGGCTTCTGAACATAATCAGGGACTTAATTGCAGAAGTCACAAAAGGCTACGGTCTTCACTAAAATAAGAAAACAATTGAGCCCTAAATTGCTATTTGTCGAAATCAAATCAGTGTTATACAGTTCACTTCTGCATCTCACCATCACAACGCCCACTCTGGAAAGTTCCCTAAACCCACGCTGTTAAACCTTGGCCCCTGCCTCTCCCACCGAAACCCTAGCCATGGCTTTACACCCACTGCGCCTCCGTCGAACCCTAACCTCTCTGACCACACTCGGCCGCACTCTCTCCGTTCCCAACCCTACGATCCCTACGATTACAGCCACCAATTCCAATTCCGCCCGAACGCCACCTCCATCGTTATTAACCTCATCTTTGGGTATATTCCAATCTCGATGGTTCAGATTATCGGGAGGCCCTCTTTCATCACCGAGACAGTACAAATTGTACAAGGAAGGAGATGAGATCACCGAAGACACGGTTCTATTCGAAGGCTGTGATTACAACCACTGGCTCATCGTCGTTGATTTCCCCAAAGATAATAAACCTCCCCCTGAAGAAATGGTTCGTACTTACGAGAATATTTGTGCTCAAGGCCTCGGCATCAGGTCCCCCATTTATCTCCTTCTTATAAAGATTTTCTTTTTGATGTTTTGCCCAATTATTGGAAATAAATTTGTATTGAACGTTTTGTTTGATTGGTTTACTTGGGGTAGCCTTGATGTTTAAATCTTTAGTTTTTATTGGGTTGTAATAGGCATGCTGATTTAGGGTTAATTGGTTTCAGTGTGGAGGAGGCGAAAAAAAGAATATATGCGTGTAGCACAACTACTTATGAAGGTTTTCAGGTTCTAATGTCCGAAGAAGAGTCTGAAAAGTTTGAGGGTAAATGTTTTACTGTGTATGATATAGTATTACTCCCCAAAAAGATATGTGCTTTAACGATTCTGATCTTTGTGGCTGGGAGAAAATGAATAAAAATTCTGACTTTTGAAGGTTTTGCCTTAAACAGGTATACCGGGGGTCGTTTTTGTATTGCCTGATTCTTACATTGATCCAGTGAAGAAGGAGTATGGAGGTTAGGAGTTTTCATATTATGAAAATCTCCACCTTGTTTCACCACTTACTGGCTGATTTTATTTAGATGGTACTATATTATGATAGTATTAGACCCTGGATTTGAATGTTTTGCTGTGATTTCCAGGGGACAAATACGAGAATGGTGTTATCACACCAAGACCGCCACCTATTCAGTATGCTAGACACCAAGGTGGTAGGTTCCGTCAAAATAATAGAAATCCTGACCAACCAAGATATGATCGACAAGGAAATCCAATGCCAAACCAGCAAGGGAATCCACCATACAATCAGCAGGGTTTTGCGCAAGGGGATGGAAGGAACTATAGGCCTCAACAAAATTATCCATCTCAACAAAGTTACAATCAGCAGCCACCAATGAACAACAGAGATTATGCTCCTAGAGGAACTGATGCTTCATTCCAGGGAAGTTACAGCCAAGGAGCGCAGGGAAATTATAATTCCCAAGAACGAAGGGACTTCTTTCAAGGAGAGCAGAGGAATCAAAGGGATTTCAGAGGAGATCATAAGAGCTATGTTCCCTCACAAGGTGGGAATTATATGCAGGAACCAAGCTCTGGCTATGGACAGAGTTTTGGACACAGGGCAAATCCCGGCTATGGGCAGAATTCTGGGCAAAGTGCAAATCCTGGCTATGGGGAGAATTCTGGGCAAGCACCAAATCCTGGCTATGGGCAGAATTCTGGGCAAGCACCAAATGCTGGCTATGGGCAGAATTCAGGGCTAGGAGCAAATCCTGGCTATGGGCAGAATTCAGGGCAAGCACCAAATGCTGGCTATGGGCAGAGTTCAGGGCTAGGAGCAAATCCTGGTTATGGGCAGAATTCAGGGCAAGGAGCAAATCCTGGCTATGGGCAGAGTTACGGGCAAGGATCAAATCCTGGATCCAGTCAGAACTATGGACCAGGAGCAACTGCTGGCTCTAGGCCAAGTTATGGGCAGAGAGCAAATCCTGGGTATGAACAGACTTACCCGGGGCATGGAGCTGGTCAAGGATTCTCACAAGCAGAGCAGAGAAATGTGCAAGGAGAGCCCACTGGATCAATGGGGCAAGGAGGGATGCATCAAGTGAGGCATTCTTTTTTCTTTTTCAATTTGAAGTTTTGGATAAAATTCATAAATTGATGTTAAACCCCCCTCTTTTCCAAGTTGCTCTTTCAATTGGGCTATACCATGTGCTTGGGCAACACTTCTAATAGAAGTCATTTGTTTCTGCAGGGAAGATACTGAAGATTTCAAATGGTTCTTTAAGATGATGGGAGAATGGACATGCAAAGAAGTCCTGGTGTCTTTTCTTTCCCCTTTTACTATTTTTCTTGAGGGTTATTTGTAGCAGTTTCCGTCATCTGTCATGGTAAATAGTCTACTGTTTTGTTTGTTCCATTTTGTGACCATGAAGTTGGAATTGTAGCATCCCCTGTTTAGTTTAGAACTTGCTATAGAATATTTTGCAGCTACTTTGTATACATATTCCAACAACAAATCAGAACCTGGTTTTGCCATTTATTTTTGCCTTTTCCTTTTCTTGGTGAAAATATAAGAATTTCGGTCATCATCCTATGTCAAATCTTTCTTCTTGGCGAAAATTAAGCATGAAATTGACATTTAACATTTCTGTCACCACGAGATATACAATTGAAAATCTTTTTTTTTCTTCAAAGAAAACCTAGACGATTAAGCATTCACCATTATATTTTAGGTGTTGTACCTTTCTGATTTGTTTACCAAAAAACATCAAAGACATCTAGTACTTTGGTAAATATATATATATATATATATATATATATATATATGTATATGTACACACACACATACAACAAAATAGCAAACAAACATAAACTTCGTTAAAATGGTTAATATGCTTCTACTAGTACTACAATTTTAACCTATTTGGATTTTGTTCTCGAGCAGTAACAATTTCGGTGACAGACAATCAATAAGAAAACTTATCCGGAGGATTCATTAGAGAGGTTCAATTAATGGATCAAAAGAAAATCCAAAAGGATTATTTTGTAATAGAAGGATTTGTTGAGTTTTTGAATGAGGATGATATATGGTGAGAAATTTTTCATTTAAATTTTTATAAGATCAAAATTTTTTGGGTAAGTGTTAATCACAAAATACGAATTGAGAATAGTTTTATATTTGATAAGATATGAGGGCATCTTATAATTTTTTAAAAAAATTAAAATGAAACAAAAATATTTAAATTGTTGCATACGTATACTAAAGTAAACCATTTTGACAAATGAGTATTAGTCCAACAACGCAAACTTTTGTAGAACAATTAATGTCAGATGTGTAGAGGTGTAGATTAGATTTGAGCTGACAATTTATATGTATAATGTGTTCGTTTTTATAAAAATCATAATTATGTTGTATGAAAATAGAAAATTATGTGAAAAATTTTGTCAATATGCACAGTTTTTTTTTAAAAAATTTGTCAATATAATTATGTAGATTTTTGTTTTCAGCTTGGAGTGACAAATCAGGACCGCATAGCGCAGTGGATTAGCGCGTCTGACTTCGGATCAGAAGGTCGTGGGTTCGACTCCCACTGTGGTCGTGCCCAGCTTTTAGGGCTTGATTTTTGGCCTTTATTTTTGAAATCTTGTCTGTGCCGTTATCACCGCGGTTTACTGCCTCGGAATCGGATCCCCCCTATTTTACCTTCCCAAACTAGGGTTTTAGGGCTCTGTAGCATTGCAAGCTCAGTCGCATCATTTTCTTCGAACTCTATAGTTAAACAAAGTCTTTCCTTTAATTCAAAGGAATTTTGCTTCTCCAGTCTGTTGGGTTTAGTTTACCGCTACATTTCATAGCGAAACGATCTTTTCGAGAGTAAGTTCTTTTGTCGAGAAAAATGGCTTCAACAGGGCCTCCACCGTCACTTAAAAGAAGAGATGCGCCATTAACTAGAGAAGGAGATCAGCTTACTATAACCCCTTTAGGCGCTGGCAATGAAGTTGGTCGTTCTTGTGTTTACATGTCCTATAAAAGCAAAACTGTACTGGTATGCTCGCTAATTCTTTACTTATATATTTTCGTTTTTTTACTGCTGGATTTTGTTGTTATCTTTTTTGATTTTTTTTTCCTATGATTTTTTTTTAATGATAGTTTGATTGTGGAATTCATCCTGCTTACTCGGGTATGGCTGCTTTGCCGTATTTCGATGAGATTGATCCTTCGACAATTGATGTCCTTCTTATCACCCAGTATGGCTTTTCTCCCCTAATTTTTTAATTTAATTTTTTTTCTTTTTTATCCTTCAAATTTGGTGCTTGATAGATTTAACTGTTGTATTTCATTTGCTTTTGGTATTTGTGCAGCTTTCACTTGGATCATGCTGCCTCCCTACCGTATTTTCTAGAGAAGGTTTGTTTCTGTCAAAGTAAATAATCCTCTAAGTTTAGTATGTGTTCTTGTTTAAGAACTAATGTGCTCATATTTTTTATCAGACTACGTTCAGAGGTCGAGTTTTTATGACCCATGCAACAAAAGCTATCTACAAGCTCCTTCTGACTGATTATGTAAAAGTGAGCAAAGTTTCAGTTGAAGACATGTTATTTGATGAACAAGACATTAACCGCTCAATGGATAAAATCGAGGTATAAATTCTTGGTTTTCCACTTCTCCCAAAGGTTAATGTTCATCCGTTCTAGGTCTGTATTTTCCATTTAAATTTGGTTCCAATGTTGTCAGGTTTGCTTTGAAGTTATTTCAAATTTACTTCTGAGCTTTTTAACTATTAACTGATTGTTTTGTGCTTGACTGCAGGTTATTGATTTCCACCAAACTGTGGAAGTAAATGGTATTAAGTTCTGGTGCTATACTGCTGGTCATGTTCTTGGTGCTGCTATGTTTATGGTTGACATTGCTGGTGTCCGACTCCTTTACACTGGAGACTATTCTCGTGAAGAAGATCGTCATCTCCGCGCTGCTGAGCTTCCACAGTTCTCTCCTGATATATGTGTAATTGAATCCACTTATGGTGTCCAGCTCCATCAGCCACGACACATTCGGGAGAAGCGATTCACTGATGTTATCCATTCTACTATTTCTCAAGGGGGTCGTGTTCTAATTCCAGCATTTGCCCTTGGTCGTGCACAAGAACTTCTATTGATCCTTGATGAGTATTGGTCAAACCACCCCGAGCTTCATAACATTCCGATATATTATGCTTCTCCACTAGCAAAAAAGTGTATGGCTGTTTATCAAACATACATACTTTCCATGAATGAGAGAATTCGAAACCAGTTTGCTAACTCAAACCCCTTCAAGTTCAAGCACATTTCTCCATTAAATAGCATTGAGGACTTCAGTGATGTAGGTCCATCTGTTGTAATGGCAAGTCCAAGTGGACTTCAGAGTGGGTTGTCACGCCAACTCTTTGACATGTGGTGTTCTGATAAGAAAAATGCTTGTGTTATACCAGGTTATGTTGTCGAAGGGACACTGGCAAAAACAATTATTAATGAACCAAAGGAAGTCACACTCATGAATGGTCTCACTGCTCCTCTCAACATGCAGGTTCATTACATTTCGTTCTCTGCCCATGCTGACTACGCACAGACAAGTACATTTTTGAAAGACCTCATGCCTCCCAACATAATTCTTGTTCATGGAGAAGCAAATGAGATGGGTAGACTCAAACAGAAGCTTATCACAGAGTTTACTGATGGCAACACTAAAATCATTACCCCTAAGAATTGCCAATCTGTTGAGATGTATTTTAACTCTGAGAAAATGGCTAAGACCATCGGAAGATTGGCTGAAAAGACCCCAGAAGTTGGTGAAACTGTTAGCGGTGTTCTGGCAAAGAAAGGTTTCACATACCAGATAATGGCTCCCGATGATCTCCATATCTTCTCACAGCTTTCAACAGCAAATATCATTCAGAGGATTACTATCCCATTTGCTGGTGCCTTTGGTGTGATAAAGCATCGACTTGAGCAGATATATGAGAGTGTGGAATCTTCAACAGATGAAGAATCTGGGGTTCCAACATTGCGAGTGCATGATAGAGTGACTGTGAAGCAGGATTCAGATAAACATATCTCACTGCATTGGACTTCAGATCCCATAAGCGACATGGTGTCTGATTCTATTGTGGCGTTGGTTCTGAACATTAGCAGGGATATCCCTAAGGTAGTAGTTGAATCTGACGCTGTGAAAGTGGAAGAAGAGAATGGGAAGAAGGCCGAAAAGGTTATTCATGCACTCCTAGTTTCACTCTTTGGGGATGTCAAATTAGGAGAAAATGGAAAGCTTTTGATAAATGTTGATGGGAATGTGGCTCATCTTGATAAACAGAGTGGGGATGTTGAGAGCGAAAATGAAGGTCTAAAGGAGAGAGTAAAGACAGCTTTTCAACGAATTAAAAGTGCAGTAAAGCCAATCCCTCTCTCCGCATCTTAGTTTTTTCCATTATGTTTTGATTGATTGATTGATTCCCATGTTAATGTGCTTGACTTTGAGGATATATTTTGGATTTGCCAATAATGCGATGCATATTTAAGCTGTTTTTCAATACTTATTACCTAGCACTAATTCCTAGTTTCTACAGCTTAGCAGTGAAGCAGATCATTATATTGTAGCTGTTGCACTTATGCTAGCTCTGTTGTTACTCATAATGTAAGATTCATGGTTTTCTGCCATTTAATTGTAAAAGAAAAAGGTACATCAATTGATCATCTCCTATCAAGTTCATTTATCTAGTAGTTTACATCTTTTGGGGCATATACTAATTGAAACTTGAAACGATAGCTAGCTGTTATTGTTGTTTGCAGCTTCAATCTATCGACACGGGGTAGCTTCAGTCTCCATGATCTTTTGTTGTTAAAATGTTGGCTGCTTGACCATGAACTTGATTTTGCTAATCTCCCATATGATATGACCATAATTTCTTGATGATGGTTTATTCGAATTGTTTCTGATAACACATTTTCTAGTTCATGCATGCTTTTTTGGTTAGAAAATTGATATTTTGCGACCTAATTAACTTGGGAAAGGGCAGATACTTTGTATGCATTATTATAGGATAATGTTTATTAATGGTATAGTAAACATTACTTTATTCACTTCGTTCATCAGCTTTCTTTTTTCTTTTTCATTTTTGCACAATTATTCTCATTATCATAATTATCATCTGTGCCTTTATTCAATTAGATAGTTTACATAAATTAATATATGAATTTATGTTAAGTGTCAGAATGAATTCTCTTCATTCACTCATTTTAATATGAGGCAATTTGTTCTTTACTTTATTCTGATTGTTCCGTCATAACGTAATCGGATAATTTCTTTTCAAGTCTTTTTCGATATTTCTTTAGTCTTGATCTTTTTTCGTCACTCATAAACTTTATTTTTCTAATTGGGACTGCTATAAATCTACATTCCTTCACTCATTTTAATCTGAGGCAATTTGTTCTTTACTTTATTCTAATCGTTTCGTCATATCTTTTCGAATAACTTTCTTTCAAGTTTTTTTCGATCTTTATTTAGTCTTGATCTTTTTTCGTCACTCATAAACTTTACTTTTTTAATTGGGACTGTTATAAATCTACATCATATGTGTTCAAATCAATGTAAATAAAATCATTTTGATTTTGTGATTAGTGTTTCTTGGCTGTCATACATGTAAAAATTGTTTCAAAGTTGCAAATAAGCACCTTTTAATAGGAGACAGATCACATCATCATCACTTAGGGGTCGTTTGGTATCGTTTCTTGTTTTCTGTTTTGTGTTTCTTGTTTCTGAAATTTTTGTTTTTGTTTTAGATTGTTTTGTTTTCGATTTCTAAAAACAGAAAACATGTTTGGTTAAAATTGTTACGTATTCAGAACAAATTTTTAAACTGATTTAGATACAATAATTCAATCACAAAATAAAATTTAAAAATTGAACAAAAATAATAATATATTTATTATATAATATTATGTACATATTATTAAATTATATTATTTATAATATTTAATACTAATATGAAATATCTACTTTTAATCATATTAAAATTTAATATTATTTAAATTTTATTATAATTAAATATAATATTAAATAAAATAATTACTTAAAAAATAATTCAATTAAAATAATAATAAATAAATTTTTAATATTAATTTTATTAGATAATAATGGAGATTAATAAACATTTTAAATTTTATATATTAAATAATAATATGAATTAATAAATTATTACCTATATTTAATAATATTATTTACTTTAATTGAAATAATATTAAATTACTAAAAAAATATATTTAACTAAGTAATTTATAAAAAATATATATTATTAAAACATGTTATATTTAATATAAATAATTTTATTTAATGTCAAGTATTCACTTTTTAATAATATTAAATTATTTTATGTTAAGAGTGATATGTTTTAAATTTAATTAAAAATATATAATATTAAATAATAATATCATTTAATAAAATATTTATTAAATATATTATATAATAGCAATTAGCAATAATATTAATTATTAACATATCTAAATTATAATAAATTATATTATTTAAATTTATAATATATTCAATTAATTATTATACAAGTTTAAATTAAAAATATTATGATATTATAGTTTATGCTATTTCTTGTTATTTTTTACATTTTTCAATTTTTCTAATTTAAAATAAATATATTAAAATTAAACTATTTTTTAATTAAATAATATTTTATATTAAACATTAATGTTATTTTTATTTTAAAAAATTAATTAATTTTATTTTATAATTTTATTATGAAAATATATTAATATTATATTAATATATAAATACTGTTCACTTATTTATGAACAGTAACAAAAATGAAAACATGTTTCCGAAAACAATGAAAACATCAAATTCTTGTTTCCAACAATTTTGAAAATTTTCATTTTCGTTTTTTTAAAACAGAAATCAATACCAAACATATTTTCTGTTTTTGTTTTCCAAAAAACTGAAAACAAAAACAGAAAACAAAAACAAAAACAAACGACCCCTTATTTACTTGTTATTATCTTTTGATATTATTCTATACAGAACCACCATACTTTTCAAACCTAAATTTCACAAACGAAATTATATGTATTTCATTTTTTTCGTAATGAAAATCTTTGATCTAGAGAAAGGTGAGAAAGGGAAGGTGTGACGTTGTGATTTTAAATTGAAATTTACAGAACTCTCAAGTCTTAAAGGTGAAAATATGATTATTAAGTCCATACCATGATCAAGGTTTTTTTTGTTAAATGTTATAAATATATAATTTAATAGTACATGTTGTAACATTTTTATTTTATTGACGAAGTTTAAAATTTTTCTAACAGTACAGGAGATAGAAGGGTTTTTTTTTTTTTTTGGTTATTTAATCAAATAGCTAAACTCTAAACAGAGCTTCACATTTCACATGTTACCAAACATTATGGAATTTACTATTATTTTCCTTTAATGGTGGCTCCTTAAATAATGTGAATGAATATCATATCAAATAGTTATTAATCAAACCGAATTCAAGAACCCTAAATGGATCAGTTCAAACAGATTGGAAGTAGCAAAATTTGGTTCAAACGTGAAAGAAGAAATTCACCGTTTAGTATATGGTTTTTTCCATTAATACTCCATTTAATATATGTTTTATTATTAATTTTTATTTTTTTAAAATTAAAAGATAAAAATATTTATCATGAAAAGCTTTAAGAAAAAGCTTAAAACTGAAAAATATTTGAAAAAGAAAACATTGAACAGGAAAAAAAAAAAAAAAGGCAAATGGCCAAATTTTAAAAGAAACATAAAATTAAATTATTAAAAAAAATAGGTACCAAAAATCTATATCAATAGGCTGTCATTTGTGGAGCAATGGACCATCTAAAACTTTTTATTTTTATTTAAAATAAATATTTTTCATAAAAATATACAAAAAGAAAATTTAAAATAAGCTTAACCACAATATATTTCTATATACAATACACATATATATAAAAGGAAAGTCTTAACCTTCCATAAAAGGAAAGTCCTAAAATCCCAACTTGGAACCTATTCTTACATGTGGCATTTTCTTTAAAAGAATTATCAATTTCTTAAATTAAATATATAAAAATATAACAATAATATTATGGTTGATTATAATATCTAATTGTAAATAAAACATTTTAAATTCTCAATTTATTATTTTTTAATGAACGCAATTTTTCTTAAAAAATTATCTTTATTTTATTATTAATACAAATGGAATAAATATGCCCTATATATATATATATATATTTATTTATTTATTTTTTTAAGAAAAAGGTGAGGTGACCCAAGCAAATTCGGGGCACCGTTCCAGTGAGATTATAAAACCAAAAGCTTTCAACCTGGAACAATCGTCCCCACTCTCCACCGCCTGAATTAATTATATTAGAATCCAAGAGAAAAAAGTCAAATTGATTCGTTTATGGAAGAAGAAGAGGAATCGGAATCGGGAAGGGAAAAGGACAAAACTCCAGGCTTTGCAATAATTTCCATGACCTCTTAATTCAAGAGAAAGGAAAAAGAAAAAGAAAAAGAAAAGCAAGAAAGATTTATAGGAGAGTTAAGTTTCAATGGGCAAATGCCCCTTCTCATTACGCCGCTCCTCCAATCGGCGACGGCGTCCGAAATCTACGACGGCCGCTCAACAGTCAACGCTGCTGCCTATCGGAGCCGCCTCTTCATCTTCTCCCCCGCCTCCGAGCGCGGGCAATTTGATTGCTGGTGGCGTTGGCGGTGGGGTCGGGGCCGCGGGGAAGGGGAAGAAGAAGGCCGCGGGAGCAAGGCTATGGATGAGATTCGACACGATGGGGATTTCGGAGTTGGTAGAATACGATAAGAATACAATAATTAAAAGAGTTTCGATTCCTGCTAGGGATTTGAGGATTCTTGGCCCTGTCTTCTCTCACTCCTCCACTATTCTTGGTATGTTTAAAATTAATCGTGTTATTTTCCTTTTAAATTTATTAAAAATAATTGCTTTTTTGTGGTCTGATCATTTTTTTTAATGGAATTAGTGTATTGATTATTGAAATAGTAGTTACTGTTGGCCCGTTTCTGACTTTACAGATTGCAAGCTAATTGATTACAGGTTCGGTTGATTTAGTATTCTTTTCTTTGTAGACTGAATATTCAGGGTTCTGTCAGCTTGCAAGTAGGAACTAGGAAGTGTAAAAAGTTGTGAGTTTAGAGTGGAATTGCATCTGCTGCTAAGATGCAGGTTCTTGGGTATTGCTAGAACTGTATAAAAGTGATCTCATTTTTCTGGTTGAAGATTGCTTCTAAAAGTAAAGATAGGAAACATGTTGGTTGGAAATGAATGCCACTGTTTGACTGGTTTCCAATTTTTCTTTCTTGTTACAGCTTCAACCAAACCCTAAATGCTGATATTAGTTATGAGTTTGCTAAGCAAAGTGGATTCGTGAGTACCAACCTTGCATGTTGAATAAGCGTATTCTCTTGTTCTTGGTTTCTAGTCAACTCTTCAATGTATGTTGTCTCTCTCTGTTGATTGTTTGAATTTTAATTGGATCTTACAATGGAAAGGGGTTAAAATTTTAAATTATCAGGTTTCAATTAAATGTTTAGTTTGCTTTGGTTCGGAATGAAGCTCATGACAATATGCTGAATACAGTGTTTGGGTGGATCTTAGTTAGAAAAACTCTCATGTTAGGTCACTATAAAAGTTGTATTTCATTGCATCATTAAGTTTTAAGATAGATTGAGCTTTTTGTATTATCAAACTGATTTCGTTTGTAATAATAAATGACAGAACCATGCTTGTCATATAAGTTGCTTAACACTTATGTGATTGAGAATCTTCTTGCCAGTAATGCCAGCAAATACATAGCTATGATAACAAAGCAATGAAGCATGGGGTAATCTGCTGTTTGCTGTGTTTTTTTATTTTATTTTTTAGTTTTGTCTGCTCTCCAAAGAGGAAGGGCGTGAATTATTGTTCAGTTTTAGATAGTCAGAGATTATTCCATAATTCCAGTTTTTTTTCTTATTCCAATCTGTTTTACCTTGGTCTATTTCATTATCTTGATATATGTATCAAACAAATAAGAATATTGAATGCTCTATTAGTCATCATTATCTTGAAACAGAGAAATTTTCTTTAGATATTCCAATCTGTTTTGTACCTTGATCTATTTCACTATCTTCGTATATGTATCAAACAACTAAGAATACTGGATGCTTTATTTAGTCATCATTATCTTGAAACAGTTAAGAATATTTCTGATATTTTTTTTTATTTTTTCCAGCTAGGGAGAAAGCCATGGTTGTCAATTTAGAGTTCATAAAGGCTATAGTTACCGCTGAAGAAGTTCTTATACTGGATCCTCTCCAACAGGAGGTTCTTCAATTTGTGGATCAACTAAGACAACAACTTCCTCATAAAAGTGCATTTAAGAAGCAAGGAGCAGGCACAATGGATGTAAATGATTGTGAAATGCAGGTTTCAACTGGTGGACGGTGGTTACCTGTTCCAGAAGCCATGGAGGGTTTACAGTGTGAGCTTCCGTTTGAGTTTCAGGTTCTGGAGATAGCATTAGAAGTTGTCTGCTCATTTCTAGACAAAAGTGTGGCAGAACTTGAGAGGGATGCTTACCCTGTATTGGATGAACTGGCTAGAAATGTCAGCACGAAGAATCTTGAGCATGTGCGGAGTCTGAAAAGCAATCTCACTCGTCTTCTTGCACGTGTACAAAAGGTATTTTTGATGCTGGTTGTTTCTTTCAACGTTGTAGTTGTCGCCCATAAGGAGAATACTCCTTATCTGGATTCGGAGTGTGTGTTTGCACGTGGGTGAAGGAGGGGGGAGCAATTACATGAAACCTCTCCAATTTTATCCTGCCAAAAGAATTTTTATCTAATAATAGAGTCAGAATGATCAGAATATGAATATAACTTCCCAAGGCATCTGATAGAATTTCCAACATTTGCTATCTACAATTTTGTAATGAAAATAAATCTGATTCATTAAAGATGTACCTGATCGATGCTGCATCATTTATCCATATCCCATTTTATTTCATGTGTGAAACATTAAGGAGGACATGTTAAATGTCAGGTGAGGGATGAAATTGAACATCTATTGGATGACAATGAAGACATGGCACATTTGTATTTGACAAGAAAGTGGATCCAAAATCAGCAATCTGAGGCTCTGCCAGGAGCTGTAGTTTCAAATAGCATCAGTACTATTTCTCCCCGTCTACGTCGACTTGGTTCAAACAGAAGTGCAAGTTTGGTGAGCAGCCACAATTTGGACGACAATGATGTGGAGGATTTGGAGATGTTGCTTGAGGCTTATTTCATGCAGCTGGATGGAACACGTAACAAGATATTGTCTGTGAGTATTTGTCTTTACTATATTGAATGGATGCATCTGATTTCATGTTCTTGACTTGATCCCAAGTATCATTTCCTGTATTGGATTTGCAGGTTCGTGAATATATTGACGATACAGAAGACTATGTCAATATCCAACTTGACAATCAGCGAAATGAACTCATTCAACTTCAATTGACATTGACTATTGCATCCTTTGCTATAGCTGTTGAAACTTTGATAGCAGGGTGGTTTGGTATGAACATCCCTTGTACATTGTACAATACGAAAGGGATATTTGAGATCTTTGTTGGAGGTATTACAGCGGCGTGTGTGTTGATTTTCCTGCTTGTCCTAGGATACGCCAGATGGAAGAAGCTGCTTGGTTCTTAAAGTCTTCCTCATCATCAACCATTTCTGTGCTTTTACTAAATTCAGACCTATAAATATATTAGCTTATCTATGGAACCAAGCAATGGGATGCCATTGAAATATATACCGAATACAAGGGACCAGTACCAACTTGTCTGATACATGTTATAAGGCTACAGAGTATAAGTACATTGCTTGAGATTTGGAAATTGAAGGTCACATGCTTTTTAATGTTTCCTTTCCATTATGTTAGATCTATGTAACATATGAATGTGCATCTTGATAGCTAGTTTACACTAATTCTGATTTTTTTCCCCCTGAATGAAGCTTTCTGCAGAACGAAACAGTTGCCAATAAATTTTATAGGGTAAGCAGCTGTTAGTTATTTTCTGTATCGAAAATGCTTGCTTTCCTGTCACAACCATATGATTGCTTCCACATTCATGCTTTTTCTGATATTTGTATTGTAGTCGCTGATCACCCTTGTTTGACAGCCTATTTCAACTTAATTGCAAAAAAATTTATGTGAATTCCAGGGTTTTCTACCCGATTAATTTGGTGCCCCATACAACTAGAATCATGAATTATTATTATTATTGTTATCATTAATCTGTGGGGTACCCCATTTTTGCACCATGTTTAGTTCTTAAGTTCCTTTCTCAATTCCAATAAAGTAAAATATTTAATCCATCTAGAAGTGAGTTCAAATGTGATTTTCTTTCAACAAATTATAGTAATTAATGACTGCTATAGAGATTAGATTTTAAATATTTTTAGAATATAAAAGTATTTAAAACTAGTCCTTTTATAATCAAATTATAATTAAATTAGGTCGAATCAATTTAGTATTAAATTTGAGTTAAGATTAATTTGAAAATTTGAAGTTCAAAGTTTTATTCAAATTTAATCGAATTTAATTTTTAAAATTTAAATTTAATTTAATAAAATGTAATTTGTTCTATTACAATTTGATAGGTACAATATATAATTTTTTATTGATATTTTATAATAATAAAAAAATTGAAATTACATATAAATGTAAAAAATATATATTAAAAAATTTGATCAGATTTACAAAATATTTTTATCATGTAATAAAATATTTAAATTTAAATCGATTTATTATTTGAATATTGAATAATATAAAATTGAATCGGATTCGAAATGAAATAGATAAGGAAGAGAATGACATCATATGGTTAATAAAAAAGTAAACACTAGTACTACAAAATTATTGGAGAGCGGCAGATCCCTTCATATCTTTGCTATATCATGTTGGCCTTTCAACAAGTTGCAAAAAATGCTTTTAACTTTATAGCATACATACGTTTTCCGGAAATCTCAATGAAAGACACGAAAGGCATCGGGGAATACAAGAAAATGGCCTAGGAATGGTAGGTGGACCATATTAAAACGCTGTCCAAAACTTTTATGCTTTCACCCATTTACTTTGCAATAAATGTGCGAATGCCCTTATAAATTAATTTCTGTTTGCATTAAGTTTTATTGTTTTTCCTTTTTATTTTCTTAATAGTTGACTTTGGATTATTCTCTTTTGCTAAAAAATATATATATATATATACACACACAAATAGTCTGTTTGGTGGGTGTTGTGACTGATAATAATAATAATAATAATAATAATAATAATAAACAAAAAAAGTAATTATCGTTGGATTCAAACTCAACATCATCTATATGGTTGTAACATTATCAATGTAAGAATCAGAAAATATATATAGATAAAGAGAAAGAGTTTCAATCAGGTACAAACTCATATATTTAAAAACACAATCACTATCAACAAGCAAGGGGACAAGTATGACACGTGAAATTAAGTCTCTATTTCCTCTACTGAAACTCTGCCCAATTCTCTAGCTGACTTAAGCATTGAAGTGCCAACGCAGGGAACAACCCTGCATCTCTCTGATCTTTCTCTCTTTTGCAGAGGCATTCTAGAACACGTGACACAAAGATCGAGGTGAAGACGTCAGCAATTCGTCACTATTATAACTGAGCAACAACAATTGGCGCCGTCTGTGGGAATTCGGCTCTGCCTTTTGTTTTGATTTTTTATATGCTCTATTTTACATGCTCTGTTTTTTCCCTTGGATGGATTAATTTTTTGTGCAACAATAACCTCGCGGCGAATATGAACACTGCTTTTGAAGTGCTCTTAACGGCCACATGTTTCTGATTCCTGCTTGTGGTAGTCTCCATTATTTATGCTAACTAAAGATAAGCCTGTTATACAAGAGACAGGGCATAGGTCACTTCTCAGAACAAGTGAGATATGAGCCAGTCATGTAAAAGAAGACAGATTGGATTCCTCCAGTCATATTGCTGATGCAAATTTTGTGTTATCCTATCAGCTAATTTCTGTTATCTTGAGTCACGAAATTCTTTTCGATGCATTTGAAAGAGAAAGTTTGAGATTCTAAATACAAGAAAGACACAAAAAGAGGAATATGAAATGAGGAATATGCAATAGAGGCAAAATTTTTTAAAGTATATTTTTCTTTGACGTAAGAATATTACATTTGTGTTGCATCTACTGTACATGATAAATTCACATGATATTTGAGGCTATCTAATGGTTGAGTATGTTGAGAATATTGACTCTTTCTTTGATCAGGCGCCTCAAGAGACCGCAAGTCCTTCTTCAAAGTCTTGAATGCAAGACTGATTTTTGCAGTTCATTTTGAACATTCTCAATTTGCATGATGTCAAGTTTTCTTGTTGCAAGGAATAGCAATGTCCAAAAGTGACGGACAACAAGGAATCTAGCACATCGACTATGACTACTTGCGCCTCCTTGAGAGGCTAATCGTGGCTCCAGTCTCATTACAGACAATGCTTTGTTTATTTTCCTTATGCTCCAAATCTTTTAAGGCCCTCAAGATTGCCTTTTTAGCTGTCTTCCTAGAGGGCAGCCTTGGCGATGGAGCACACATCCAAAAGCCTAAGAGATCCATTCAACAGCTCATCGACGTATTCTCTTTGCTTCTCTTGGGCTAAAATTTGTTGTGTGGGGAGCAGGTTGAAACTTGAAAATGCTGCTTGAAGGTTCCTAGTATCTTTTGCTGGAAGGTATCTATTGTATGGTTCTTTCCTTGCATCCACACATGTTCAAAGTAAAGAGGATTCCCCCAATTGTGGTCATGAATTATACAAAATATATGTCCCTCAAACTGAACCAAATCTCTTTGGTCCTGCATTCATTGAGGTTGAGAATTAGTCTGGATTATCAAATTTTATTCCTGTCCTAATTGGAGATAAGGAAGTTTGTTCTGAAATGAAGTCAATAAAGCGGAGGTTTGATGCATCTCTTTTTCAGGGAGGATCAAAAGTTTCTTGTCTCCTTTCAGATTATTAACTGTTTTTGCAGAGAGGAGATGTTCATTTTTGTATATCATTGTTCGACAAAACCATTTTCCCTATATTTTCTGTAAAAATGACATCAATTGCAACTCTTGGTAAAACGATCACTACATGCAGGGACAAGAGAATAAGTGATTTTGCTGAGAAGTTGCTAAAAGTACTATGATTGGGTTATAAGTAATGGTGTCAACTCAAAACCTACTTGCTAGATTGGCAACTGCTGCTATCTTCTTTGGGAGTTCTACCTTGTCAACACCTAAATCTTTCTCTGAACTTTCTCGTAGAATTCGAAGGACCTTTGCAGAATATAAAGTCCTAGTGTTCTTGACCTTCATAGCAACCAGTTGCAAGGAAAAATCTCATTTCTTCCACAATATGCCACCTATCTAGATTACTCGAACAACGATTTTAGCTCTGTTTTACCAGTTGTCATCGGTGACTTATTTCTTCTCTCTCTCGGGTAATACATTTCAAGGGAGTATCCTCAAGTCGATATGCAACAGTACATATCTTCAAGTACTTGATATGTCTAATAATTTTCTGAGTGGATCAATTCCTTAATGACTAACTCAACAGAGCTTATCATTTGGGGTGCTGAATTTAAGGATAGAAAATCTGAAAGTTTATTCTGAAATGAAGTCAATACAGCGGAGGTTTGATGCATCTCTTTTTCAGGGAGGATCAAAAGTTTCTTGCCTCCTTTCAGATTATTAACTATTTTTGCAGAGAGCAGATGTTCATTTTTGTATATCATTGTTCGACAAAACTATTTTTCCTATATTTTCTGTAAAAAGGACATCAATTGCAACTCCTGGTGAAACAATCACTACATGTAGGGATAAGAGAAGAAGTGATTTTGCTGAGAGGTTGATAAAAGTACTATGACTGGGTTATAGGTAATGATGTCAACTCAAAACCTGCTCACTAGATTGGCAATTGCTGCTATCTTCTTTGGGAGTTCTACATTGTCAACACCTAAATCTTTCTCTGAACTTCCTCGTAGAATTCGAAGGACCTTTGCAGAATATAAAGTCCTAGTGTTCTTGACCTTCATAGCAACCAATTGCAAGAGAAAATATCATTTCTTCCACAATATGCCACCTATTTGGATTACTCGAACAACGATTTTAGCTCTGTTTTACCAGTTGTCATTGACAACTACCTCAATTTAACTTATTTCTTCTCTCTCTCGGGTAATACATTTCAAGAGAGCATCCTCAAGTCGATATGCAACAATACATATCTTCAAGTACTTGATCTATCTAATAATTTCCTGAGTGGGTCAATTCCTCAATGACTAACTCAACAGAGCTTGTCATTTGGGGTGCTGAATTTAAGGATAAAAAATCTGGACGATGTTATTCCCTATACATTCTCGCAAGAATGTGGGTTACAAACTCTAGATCTCAACTGAAACTTACAACACGAAAATGTGCAAGGGCTTGAATCGAAAAATGCGTGAGGTAAGCCACGAAGACAAAGTGCAAGGGCTTGAAGCGGAAAATGAGCGAGGTAAGCTACGCACTCAACAAACAAAGGATTTGAAGCGAAAAATGCGCGAGGTAAGCCACGCACCCAAATAAAGGGCTTGAAACGAAAAATGTGCGAGGTAAGCCACGCACCCAAATAAAGGGTTTGAAGCGAAAAGTGCACGAGGTAAGCTATGTACTTAAAGTAAGGGCTTGATGCGCAAGGTAAGCCACGCACTCAAACAAGGGCTTGAGAATTGGATGACTTGAGAATTTGGTGTTAGAGTCTAGCTTGAGAATTCGACTTCAGAGTCTAACGTGAGGATTTAACCTGAGGCTACGATGTGAGTAGATGTACTCTTCCGCAATATTATACCTAGCGGAAGAGTGGGGAGCAATTGTTGTGATTGATAATAAAAAATAAAAAAAAGAAAGCAAAAAAGAGTAATTAGCGTTGGATTCAAACTCAACCTCATCTATATGGTTGTAACATTATCAATATAAAAATCAGAATATATAGATAAAGAAAGAGAGTTTCAATCAGGTACAAACTCATATCTTTAAAAGCACAATCACCATCAACAAGCAAGGAGACAAGTATGATACGTAAAACTAAGTCTCTATTTCCTCTACTGAAACTCTGCCCAATTCTGTCTTTCTGATCTTTTTCTCTTTTGCAGAGGCATTCTAGAATACGTGACACAAAGATCGAGGGGAAAACGTCAACAATTCGTCACTGTGTAACTGAGTAACAACAATAGGTAATCTAATTAAGATTTAAAGGATAATTATTCAATACATTATTAATAAAAATATTTAAACTTCATAGACGTGATTAAAATAATAATATATATGACATAATTTATTTTATTTAATTTTATTTGATTTTTAAACTTTACAAACAAATAATAATTCAGTTTCAAATGTCTCATTTACTTTGCCGGCTTGTTATCTTTATATCACTCTAACCTAATCTTTGTGCATAAAGACAAATATTTTGAAACTGTTAATTTAGTTCATAATGAGAAATTTCTTATTCATACTGTGGAAAAATAATTGAGTCTCCTCAAACTTGAGTTTTATAATATTTTAATTTTTTATTATTTAAAATTATTTTAAAAAATAAATTTAAACAAAATTTAAGAACATATATGGTCAATAGATTTAATTATCAATTTTATTTTAATTATGAATTTAGCTTATGTAATTTAATAAAATTTGAGACTATAAATACATATTTTAAGAAGGAGATTTGAGGAAAAAGATGCAACTTTTTTTTCTTTTGCTGGAAGGTGATAAGGCATTGGTAGAGAAGAATATTGAATCTTAAAAGAGAGATTGGAATAGTAAAGGCATATAATATATAAATTGTTGTCTCTTTGTGTACTTTAGATGTATGGAGTTTGGTTGTCTTTCTTTCTGTGTGCACCTTCTTCATCTCTCCTTGATAATTGGATCTTAATATTAATAATAATCATTTAATCCAACAACTTGCTCCACATTCTCTCCACTTTACGTGTAATAAACTCACCCCCAACTCATTATTAACAAAATCCAACCATTTTACTCCCATTCTTCACCCAAAACAAAAAATAAAATTTAAAAATTAAGCACAAACAAATTTCTCCCAACCAAACAATGTATAAATATAAAAAATTATTTATTACATCATCAATATAATTTTAAAATTTCAAAATTAATAAGATAATGCATATTAAAAAAAAAAACACATGTGATAGTCTTCTAACTCTATTTGTAGAATTAAAACTATCCAACGTTATTATATCCAATAGAAACTCATATATAAATATATATATATATATATATATAAAGGGTTTATATACGAAATATTAATAAATCAAAACAAATATTATCAAAAAATAAATACAAATACTTTTTTTTGCTTATAAAATTTTAGTATTTTTTTCAATTTACTTATTAATAACATGTTAACTTTAATGTATTGATTATATATAAAAGTTATATACTTTCGGTGCATCATGCATAAATCCACATACAAAATCTTTTATAATAATACTTTTTTTTTTACAATACAAAATCAAAACTGTCCAAACAGTTACTCATTGAGGTCCATTATGTATCTTTTTATATTAAAATTGATATTAGAATTGTATTTATTGAAATAAAAAATATATACAAAACATCGAATTAGAGTCATAATTACATTCAATTTTGATGATCCATTATGTAATTATATTTAATTGAAATGCATTATATGTAAAACATAAAGTTTTTGATTTTTGTTTTTAAGTATACAAAATAAAATATAAAAAAAAAGTTTAAAATTAAAAGAAATTGTTTTTAATATCTACTTGTTTTATTTTTTAGTTTTATTACATGATACATGACTGCCGCATATTTTTCACAAATTGCAATTACTATAATTCCGCAAGCTTTAAGTACTGACTGATAGTGGGAAGAAAGAAAGATCGAGAAATTGGCGTGAGTTATATGTAATATGAATGTTTTAGAGGGGTTAAAAGGTAAAAATGTTTTCCCTTTTACGGATTTTACTTTCCAATCCAGCCCCTGACTCTTACATCCAGACTTCGACGCAGAGAGAGAAATAGAAATAGAGAGAGAAGAGGGCAGATGGCAGATGGCAGAGGGAAACCGAGAACACGAAAACACATAAAAAAAGGGAAAACGAAAGAGAAAACCCTAGGAAATTGTTAGCTTCCGATTTAGAAACATCGAAGCATTGCATTTCAAGATCTCAATTCTTCAATCTCTGACAAGTAAGCTTTTGATTTTTTTTTTTTGTAATTTTTGTTTGTTTTTATTACCCCCCCCCCCCCCCCCTTTTTTTTCTGAGCTTCCAAGACAAATCTTTTTTTTGAATCGTCAAATTTTTTTTCCTGTTCAATTCAGTTTGAATTCATTTTCATCTCTCACATTGTAAATTTCCTTTTATTGAATACCTACTCTTCAATGCTTGCGGAAAGGTGGAAAATAGTAAGAATTCAGTTTCAGTATTTGGATTTTCAGTATTCTGTACCTTTGCTTTACTTGGGTAATGTTTTATTTATTTATTTATTTATTTTTTTATTATCGATAACACACTTTTATTAGGATTTTTAACGTTGTTTTTGTGTTTGTAAAGAGAACTAGAAATAGTTCCAGAATCACTGAACTAAGCGAAATTGAATCTGTTAATTTTAAGAGATTTTCTTTGCATTTTTCCAGTTTTGTCGAATAAAATCGAGGAGTGTCCTTTAAGGTAACGAATTAGATTTTTTAGAGCTTGTTATGGAGATTATCTTGATCTATTTCCTGTAGATATGTTAACTGCCGCAATTTCATTGCGGACCGTATGCATTCGGCTACTTTTCTTCCTTTACGTTGTTTTCATTTTGTAATTTGCTCAAAGTTGGGCCATGCATATGAGGGGTTTACTTCCTCGCTTTCGGATAAAAGTAGAATTTTTTCATGGTAAATAGTTATTTGCTACAGTGCTCTGAGACACTTTACTGCATTTGCAACACTGAACACTTTCTGAATACCACATGAACATGATCCAATCGTATAGGTCTTCTTGACGAGTTTTTTACGGAGATTGGGAGACATTCTTTGCGACTCATGTTTTTTATTAGTATTTATGACATTCTTTTATGTGCTGTTTCAGTCTAAACAATGAAAATACAGATCATAATAAAAGATCTTTTGTAATGTTACAATCTTCTACCTACAAAAATAAAAGCACAGAAATCTTGCCACTGCGGGTTTTTTTTTAAATTCTTTCTGTATCCTAATATTTAGTGTTTGGAACTGTGGACAAAATCGATGTTGTTCTAAGGTGTTTAGTCATGTTGAAACAATTCTGTAAAGTATGATTCATGACCTTTTTAAAAATCTTTTTCTGTTATGATTCATGACCTTTTCTTTTAATCTTTTTCTGTTATGATTCATGACCTTTTTTTTAATCTTTTTCTGTGATCTTTCCATTTGAATTGTGAATACTGGCCCTAATGTCTGCATGTTTATGCATATGCTGTGTACCGTACATGTTTTTTTTTCTTTTATGTTTATATCATTATTTGCTATATGAAAATAGTTTTGATGCATGATACAATCTATTGTTTTTTTAGATAATCTCTGTTGAATGGAGGGCTTATTATCTCCTGGTTTGTGAACCAAAAGCATCATTGCAGCTCTTTTTCTGGGACTTTCGTGTTTGCCTTTTTTCTTATCACAATTTATCTATTTCATGATCTGTCTCTCCTATGCTCTTTGCAGGGGCTGGTTGTTCTTGGCCATGGCGAATTCTAAGGGGTCAACAAACATAAGAAACTTTATGGTTGCTGGAAAACATGCTTTACTTCCTCCTAAAAGTCCATTTCCTACAGTCTCACCAACATATACTGATTATGTTCCCAATAATGTAATTGGATCAAAAGCAGTTCAAAAGCCTAGAGAGGGAAGTAAACACCACCAGCGCACTTCCTCTGAAAGCCTTCTCATAGAGGAGCAACCTTCTTGGCTTGATGATCTCCTTAATGAGCCAGAGACTCCTGTTTGCAGAGGAGGTCATCGGCGTTCATCAAGTGACTCTTTTGCATACATTGATGTATCTAATGGTCCTAACCTAGATTATGCAGCTCAGGATGAGTATAGATATAAAAATATGATTTCTGCACCTTCTCGGGCATCTCCGGACTTTGATTATCACAGTTACAAAGATGCTCGGCTTAACTCTTTCTATGCTGATGTGAACTTGGTGAAGCAAAAGAATAGGGCATGGGATTCATCTTTGAATGCTTTAACTCATCCAAGTGGGCTTCCTTCTCCTAGAGAAAACTCATTTATTCAGGGTTTAGGATCATCATGCGCACCACAAGAAGTAGAGGGTGCACCATCAACAGCAAGTGAAAAACAAGATTCTGATGATTCTGCTCCTCTTGATGCAAAAGCTTCTTCTGAGAAAAAGGATAATTCTCAAGCTAAGTCTTCTGCATCTGACAGCGACACAAAACGTGCCAAGCAGTGAGTAGCCTTTTTTTTTAATTGTTCCATAATTGGGTTATTGTACTGTTATAGTGAAGTAACATATAGTGTTTTCCTGGTTGCAAGGCCCTCTCTGCTAGTTTTTGTTTCTTTCATGTTATTTTCTGCCTGCTTGTGCTTACATTGAGCCAAATCTAACACTGTTTTCAATATCTTTTGAAAGTTACATTTTATGAGCTTGAGTAGTACTTATAGTTGCTTATAATGCTGCTAGTGTTGTTAGTAATTAATTGCTTTTTGCTTATATTGACCAAATTGACAAGGAACTTGTCAATTAATTTCTGATGGGATTTGGAAATGATGCTAGGATATGGGATCTGTGGGTGCCCTAGGAATGATTTTATTGATTAGATATTTCTTGCAGTTGCATTCACTTTCTAGTTTTTATGCATTTCTTGGTTTTGTAACTCTGATTCTTTGGCTGGAATTTTTTCAGTTGAATATTTACCACAAACCAAATTGATTTGCTTTTGGTTTCCTTGAATCCTCTTTGAATAATTTATTTATGGAACATGAGGAGTATGCTTGTGCTTGTCTGTAGTCTGTATGGCAGGTTTTTCTTGCATATAAACTCACACAAGGATAACATCAATACATGTTCTTATGTTTCTATTTGTTCTTAGTGGAATCACATATGACATTCATTCTCTCTCTTTAAATTTTCTTATTTTGTTGTGCCTGGTGTTTAATTTAGTTTACATATTTTTTTTAATAACTAGTGACTTCAATTTACTTCTGCTGTATGATTCTTGAAGCTGTTATCAGAATATATATTTGGTTGCTACAACAATGCCGTCCATTGGTAGGATTGATTACAGTACTTTGTTATTGTCAATTGCAGGCAGTTTGCTCAACGCTCAAGGGTGCGTAAACTTCAGTACATAGCTGAGCTGGAAAGAAATGTACAAGCTTTGCAGGCAAGAGTTAATCTAAACTGAAGTTTTATTACGTTTACTTACAGTTGAAATTGACTTAAAGTCATGGATCAGTATACGCCGTATGATGAAGTGTTAATTGCTTTCCTTACTTAACAGGCAGAAGGATCTGAAGTTTCAGCTGAGCTTGAATTTCTCAACCAGCAGAATCTTATTCTTAGCATGGAGAACAAAGCTCTTAAGCAACGTTTGGAGAGTTTAGCTCAAGAGCAGGCTATCAAATTTTGTAAGTGTCTAACCCATGACCACTAAGGCTCTGATAAAATTGTTTTTTTTTTCTGCACTACTTATTGCATTTCACCTTTTTTTTTTCTACCTGTTAATTATTTGTAAGTAATCCATATTTTGGACCTGTATGCATTGGCAGTGTTAGGGTTGATAAAACCAGTTAAGTTTTTATATTCCATAAATAGCTAATGAAGATGCTTTGAAAGGAAAAACAGTATAGGTAGTGGAAACTTTGACCAAAAAAATTATTGGAGGGTGGTTTGAGATAGTTTGGGCATGATTGGCTAGATAAAGTGAAATTTACTATTAAATTCTAAAATGATTTGGAAGAAGGAAGAAAACACATGAGAAATTTGTATTTAGAGAGCACAGGTTTCTTTGGTCATGATTTAGGTAGGTCTTGACTCATGATCAAGCTACTTTCACTTGTTTTCCCTTCATGTTTGGAGGGAAATAGGATGCTGTGGTCCATGTCTTATTCTTATGGTTGTGTGCTTCATCCTTGGAAGAACAGATTCCCTTGACAATGCATTGGGTCTTCCAAAAGCATGAATTATTTATGGAGAAAAGGCCAATGTGTCTAGGAGGCCATCATTAATCTGTCTTGTGATGAACAGTAATTGTTTTAATTAATTAAAACAAAATTTGATTGAATGTAAACTAAATTATGCAATCTTTGTGCTCAGTTGAGCAGGAGGTATTGGAAAGGGAGATTGGTAGGCTCCGAGTCTTGCACCAGCAGCAGCAAAATCAACAGCAACAGCAACAACAGCAGCCATCATCTAGCCATCGACGCACTAGCAGTAAAGATCTTGATTCCCAATTCGCAAGCCTCTCTCTGAAACATAAGGATACCAGTTCTGGTCATGACACTGTCACCGGTGCACTCCGCATTTAAATATTTAATTTAGCCAGAGCTTTTCATGCCACTACTTCAACACGGCCCTGCTGACCAAATTTGTTGTTTCCCTTGTGCGGGATAAAGCCAAGTTCATCCGGTCTTGTTGCCGTCTGTCTACCTGATCTTCTCTTTATTTTTCTGTCATTTCTTACCTTTTTTTTTCCTTTCAACCAATTAATATCTTCATGTGCACCTGGTAGTCATTGCAAGAAAATTAGATTTCTGGCATATGATTCACCTGAGGTGGTAAACATAAGAACAGGTTCCATGTTTCGTTCCCTCCTGTCTGTTCATCGACGGTTATGATTCAGAAATTTGATGTGCTCCATTTTTCCTCCATTTTGAGTATCCTCCTAGTGGATACCACCTTAGTGCAGAGATCTTTAGGCTGTTTCGATGTGCATTATTTCTAATGCATAATGGTAGGAAAATATTCTTGTTAAATGTTATTATTGAAATCCATGCTTTATGCTTTATTTCTGCGTTCTTTTGGTTATAATTATCTGCCTGGTTTTGCCTCTCAGCATGAAGATAGTTTGCAATCTAGGAGGCACCCTAGTACTATTTTATTATTTTAACTCCAGGAGTAAAAGACTCTCTCATGTCCTCTTGTTTTAAATATACTTTAAGAGGTATGAGTTGCCTGGATAACTCCGCTTGTAAAGTTTAAAAATTAATATAGCAAATAATTATTTCTTTTTTTAATAATTTTCTTTTCAAAAGAATAGTTGTTGGAATTAGTTTCAACTACCATAACTGCCAGTCTCTCGAGCTGGTTTCTATGTTTGTTGAAATACTTGACAGGCTGCTATTTGTTTCTACTAACTTGACCTTATTTTAACATTGTTGTCATTAAAATCCTTCCTGGAATGCATATTCCTAACAGCTCATTTACATGTCTTCTTCTGATCCAAGAACCACTCATCAGTTACTCCCGGACAGGATTGTTTAAGAAAGACGAATAGAACAGCCAATGTTGTTTCCTTATTTGTCCATATCACTCAAATTCTTTTGGATGGTTGATGAGTAGAAAGAGATTTGCATGTGAAAGAAATATGCTACTGCATCCAGGCTGGACTATGGTCGCCCCACAACCATTACTGTGCTGTAAGGATGCGAACCAGCGATAAAGCCATCTACATATTGGCACGCTAGTTGTGAACTGAGTAAGAAGTTCTCTAAGTTTATAAAACTCTTAATTACATGCGACAATACATGTTTGTGTTATGTAACAATGTCTTTGTCTCGTGTATTGTTCGTGTCGTGCAACAATTCTCAATTAACTAAATTAATTTTTGCCGTATTTATATTAAATTTTAGTTTGAATTATTTTTGTTATCAAATTTTCTTTACTTTTAGCTCAATAAAGAAAGTGATTTGATCTCTGGTGCGCATACATTTTCACCTTTCAGCACATAATTATTAGCAGCAATAACGAGCAAAAGATTGCAGGAAGGCTCAGTTTGGCACCATGTCCAGCATTAGGCAGCCTTGGGTACTGATCGGGAGGAGGCATGACGCATTCATCACCATTAAACAAAATTCTTCTTGGGAAACCCCATCCTTCTCTGAAAGTAAACATCTCTGAATCTTTGTGCAGCAACATTTCAGTTTGAACATTTCCACTTTTGCCTTCCTGCAGCAGCATATCATTGTAGTACTGAATCCCCCAAAACATCCCAGTATCATCTGCAGAGAGATACACGAAATAATTGTCTCGCTAAGATTTTTAAATCCACAAAGAAGTAGCAGAGCATCAGCTGATGACTGAATGGATAACTTACTGATATAGCCATATTGGTTAAGTGGCTTGTAGTTGAAGCTGAAAACCTGCGTCAAGCTTTTTAGGTTGGGGTGCAATGCGACCAAGTTCCATTGACTGTAATTCTTCAGGATATTCAGATTATTCACGGTTATCTTCACCCGCCAATATTCTTTATAGCTTTGTTTCACATGCCAATGGACCCGTATTGGGCACATGTGCTGCGAACATCTTACTAAAGATGGTGGCTCCTGATTTGGATCTTGTACTTGTTGCAACAACGATGGTGTTTCACCAAACCTGTTCAGAGAACATAGAAGGTAACCTTTGTGAAATTTGAATGCGAGGATAAAACGAATAAAAAATACGAAAATGATAAGAAATAAAATGTGGTAAAATGATGAGTTTAAAAATTTATGTTTGGTGTGTCGATGTAAAGTTTTCATCTTTTAGATGACACAAACGGTTTTATATGACACGAACATGAATTATGTATACGAATTGTTAAGTCTAATGAGAAATTATGAAATTGTATGTATATATGTAAGCAAGCATGCATGCATGTATGTATGAAGGAGAAATTACATTACACATTTTGCTCCAGGTAATCCTTGGCAGCTGCAGCTGCACTTTGGACAAGGAATAATTGAGCTATTGTAGAAAGCAGACAAGGATACACAACACTTTGGAGAAATTGATGCCAGAAATTGGGAGTATATACATGTCACATTCCATGTCCCTGCAATAAATCCATGCAAAAACACACAAAAAGTAACTGTTTTATAATCATGTTTGCCACCAATCCAATGCTGTTCATAACTATTACATACCAAGTTTCAGTTTGTTTCGATCAGGTTGAAAGGCGAAGCAAGGAAGAAGAAAAAAGCATACATAACGCAAGGAAATGTATAATTTAGCATGGACTTACCAAGAGCCTGTGTCCACCGACGGCCTCCATCCGAACTATACTTACTTGGCGCAACCTGAACTGGTTCCCCACAGGTATAGCCTGGAATTCCCAGAGTGAAATTTTCCGGCATACTGAAGTCTGAAGCGTTGACAGCTCCGACATTCATCTGAAAAACAGCAGCATTCTTAGTAGGGTCTTGTATCATGGATGATAAGACACCTCCTTTGCAACAATTAGCGGTCTGCATGTTATACGGGGCTCCGGGTAAAAGGTCAACAATGATTGGCTTCTTCTCACAACAATGAGGAAGTTGTCCTCCCTTAAACCTAGAGCAGTTTCCTTGCTCTGTGGCCTCAGCTCCCTGCATGCTCCAAATCGCCTCGTCACCTACCCAATCCCAACCCAGTCTCCAGCCAGGCCGCTCTATATGGCGATATAGTTGGAAATTAAGTATTGATACTTTCACCTGCAAGCAATTAATAGACTTTGTTAAACAGCAATGGAAGGTGATCACAAGCCTTATCTCGAGTCCCCACAGCAATGAAAATGAATCCATGAAAGAAAACTCAAGTTGAATGAAATCATATTCAAAACCTTTTATCTTAATACTATAGTAAGTTTAGATAAATTAATAAATAATCTCACGTTGAGTCGTTAATATGAATATTTTCTTTTAATTATTTCTATTCAAGGTAACATATTTTTTCAATTCTAATATCTTTGTACTTGTTCTACTCCCTTAATTATTTTCCTTCTTAAAACAAACCAAGTTCTAGTCATCTAGTTTATCTCCCTCTACATGTTCAATAACTAGTTATTGTTTTTCTTTTCAGGTTAAACTTTCCTACTTGTATAATATCCATTCTGTCTAGGGGCTCAAAAAGTACAGGAAATCATAAAAATGTTTGGAACAATTTGATAATGCAATTTGTAGAAAAATAGAACCAGCCCCTTGAAATTTACAGGGAATTGCATCCATTCTAAATAGATTTACCTATCTTAAACGCGAAAAAAAAAAAAAAAAAGGTGATTTCTATTAAAATTTGATTTCAATTGTATATGAATATAATTTAAAAATTTTTAAAAATTATATTTAATGTGTCACCACGAATTTTAATTTCAATTTTTATATTTTACACGATACAGATACGATTTTACAAAATATAAATTCAAATTATATATATAAATTATGATATCTATATTCAAGTCTGATTTTAATTTGTAAACATTGACTAATTACAAATAGTGTATATTCTAATTTATTATTGTATCTCTTAATTTGTTTGGATTTTCAAAAGAGTTAAACAAGTTGTTTATAACTATGAAATAAGCCAATCCCAGACAAAATAGAAAGACTTTATGAATAGTTGAACTTGAACAATGGTGATGTAAGAGATGAGCCATGACCCATTGTTCGACCCTAAGTTCTAACCAACCAGAGCAATAGCATGTTAAGATTAACATGATTCTTCTCTTCGCAAACACGATCCCTTCTGAGATGATCTGTCGGGCAAAGATTGGACAGACAGGGCAACATTTTGTGGACCCCAGTTTGCCCCTCCAAACACAAGCGAGACAAACAAACGTACATTCTTTTCAACTCCTCAAAAAAGCTGAGCGGTGAACAAAAACAAGCTGAACATGCATTGGACTTGACTCTTCTGTCACACAACAGTTCTTCAAACTTCAAAAACACACTCTTCTGAGTTAAAAACTACTGTAATTTTAATTTCTTAATATGTTATGTTGTTCAAAACCCGGAATTGAAAATAAAAATTTGACAAATTTTAATGCCTAACAAGACTAATCTGCCTTGGGAAATATCAGTACAAAGAATTGCTGAGAAAGAGAAACTTACATCGTTTGTGTTAGGATTGGATTGCAGAAGATCCCATTTGATAGTTATGTTGCCATGAGGATCCAAAGGATCATATCCATCTGCATTTTAATCAAAATCAACCTCCACCCCCCATAAAAAAGAAATTCAATGAACAGTTTCAATAATAGTAGATTTTGAAAAAAAAAGGCAAAAAAATCAGATTTATAAGAAAAACTTACATGAAGGTGAAACTGAGCTCAAAAGAAAGAAGAAGATCAAAGTTAAGACTAAATATACTGATCTTTGAACAACAAAGTAAACAGGGTTCATTTTCAAAACCCCAAATGGAAGGCTCTGTTCTTATTACACCATACTCCAATTTCTTGTTCAAATTGTCAATAAAAAAATGGGTTTTTTTTTTTTTGGGTGTTTGAGTGCTTGAATATAAATGTGAGAGGCAAAAAGAAACAAGAAAAGATTAGAGAAGTGTTTTCAGCCCTTTCTCACTGTAAAAATAATAATAATAATAATAATAATGTTTTTCTTTGAAAACAAATTAGGGAATAAATTGCAATTAATGTAGTGAGAAGGGTTTTCTTGGATTACCAGATTTGGGTGCAGAGAATGCGTCTATTTCTAGATTCTGATCTGTTCAACGTTTACATTCAAAGCTCCTTGCATGTTATACCCCTGGCAATATTGGTGTTTTTTTGGATAAATCATAAATGCAAATTATTTATTTATCCAAGAAGGGTTATTTTCTGGACAAATTTTCATTTTGGATTATTGGATTCCACAAAAATGAAAATATTTTTGGGTTTAGGAAGGCAAAAAGTAATGAAAATGTTTGAACTTACGTACATAAATTTGGCATGCTAAGTTTAGAAGTGACAGTTGTAAATAAAATCTCCAGCTATGATAATCTTACCAACAAAATATAAACCTTTTCATTATTCTCTTCTCTTTCCCATATTTTTCCAATTATTTTCACTAATGGTTAGTATGTAACCAGAGTCTTGAAAATAATGATTTTCTGTTTGGGTGAACAGAAAAAGAAAGAAACGAAAAACATGCACCCATGCACCTAGCTAAGCAAAGTGCGATGAAAACAACAACCTGGTCATGCAGAAGGCATGCAGAAGAGAAGACGCGTTATTTAAGGTGAGTCGAGGCATTATTTTTCTTTTAGAAACGCTCTGGAAAACGCCGGATTTTCTGCTTGTTCCAAGTTTTCCAGTGGCGCAACCATGAATTATCCGAACCATACTCAAATATAAAACTGAAATTCAATTGAACTCTGAAACAAGTTTGAGACTGTCATCATACTGACTCGATTGCGCCCCTGCAAGAGAACAATATTTCTGCCAGCTGAACTTTTAATCGCACGTTAAGACAAGCTTAAGAAGTTGGTTAGCTAGGTTTCATCCTCTTTCTTCAAACAACGATGAGAGTATAGAAGGCAAGTTCCTTTCATGCAGAATCTCACACCTATGACAGTTTCTAAGAAACAGTTCCATTTCGAGTTTTCTTAGCAAAAACATTATGTATATAAATATATAAATAAAATAACTAATGCCCGATAAAATGACATTACTGTGTCAAGCGGCTGCCACCGTCTCATGGAGTAACACAGTCTAGCATTTATCGGTATCACAGCCCAACATTTGAGATCCCTGAAAAGAATGGAGATATTTGTTAGGATTAGATAGATATTAATGAATTAACTGGCAGAAAAAAGATGGAAAATTTGTTAGGGACGATAAGAAATATATCTTCATTCAAAATTCTTGTTCCTTAAGCGACAACTTAGGGCAGTTAATACATAAAAGAAGGCGAAAAGTTAGGATTTCCAGAAAGGGCGAGGAATTAAACCAAAAACATGAGATAATACCTCAAAAAGTGAGCATTATTGACACATGAAATTTCTTTGCTTTTCTATTTTCGTCATGCATGCCTGCGCCTTTTCGTATTGTCCTCGGTGAATAACTGCCAATTACTATGGTCAAGGGCACTCATGTCATCAAGATCTGCAATGGCTAACAGGTACTGGGTGAGCTTTACAAGCTCTTGGTCGGTGTCTCTGTTTGCATGAGCTTTCCTGAATGGCTTAATCGTCAAACCATTCTGTGGGTTCATCACAAAGTTTCTTCGCAGATCATCAAACATTATAGTATTTTTTGAGCTGTAAAACTGCAAATATGACATGAAACAAGTAAGTCAACCAGCTGCAACTCATTGACTTGATTCAAGCACAACAATATAAGGAGGCAAGTTAAAAAAAAACAAATGTGGTTTAATTATATACCTCAGGAAACTGAGCCCAAATTAAACCAAGTGGTTTGCAATCAAAGATTCCACGAGAATCCGATTGAACAGTGATCATAGCTAAATGGTCTAGGAGGGCTGTGATTTTGTAGTTTGGATTGTTTAGTACTCCAAGCTGTCCCATCTTCAATTCAACCCATTTCATGCTGGAGAAAGAGAAAATGATACACTTTAGAAGGCTGGATTATATACACAATTTATAGCATTCACATCCGGAGTGCAGAAACCCAGATACCCAAAAAGATCTGAACACATACGTTGATAAAAAAGATGAGAAATCCTACTACATTAAGGCTTGAGATATGATAACTTTTACGCTTAGATGTGACAATTCTAACATGAATCTCCAAATGATAAGAAATCAAGAAGTTGCCAAGCATGGATTTCTTTAGTAAACATAAACATATTCAGTCATGGAAAACAATAAAATAAAATAAAAAGATAAGACAAATGATTAATAAACCTGACCTGGTTGCAGACCAAATCATGATATCATACTCCGCATAAGCAGCTGTAAGAAACTCATGAAGATCTGCAAAAAGTATCTTCAGCATTAGCTCCTAAGTGAACATACCAAATATATAAAGTATTAACAGAGCAACAAAAAAAATAAAATAAAACTTACAAGGCCGCATGAGTTGAAGTGGATTCTCAGCTGGGGACCGGTGATCAAATAAAGTATAGTCAATGTCCAAAACAAGCAGCTTCTTTCCTTTACGGGACGGAGTTTTTAGTTCAATCTAGATTAAGACATGAAGAAGAGAAATATCATCAGCAACTAGTATGCCAGAAGAAGTATTTAAAAAGGTACAATACTTAATAGCCCATATAACTTTTAAATATCGAACCTAAATATGGAAATTATAAATCAAGAAACAATTGGTGTTGAGGAATACAAATGGGCAACCATGTTATGTCAAAGCCATTAGTAACATCAGGGTTATTCTAATTCCTCATAAGAATCAAATGTAACAATTTATGATACCTTTTTTTCTGATGAAATTAATGAATGATACCTCAATTTATTCCCCTTTCACTAAATCAATTTAGTATATCCCTCTCACACATTTATCCTCCAGCATTTTCCAACAACATAGAACCATAAGAAGGTTGAACGAAGGGCAAAAACACATCCCATATATTAAACGTCTACTAAGAGAAAGCATTTTGAAGATTGCAGGTGAACAGAAAACACCCCGGAACAATGACCAAGAAATGTCCAAGACATGTTCACATAACATTGCTTCCCTTAAACTTCGCATTGCGATCAAACAGAGATTCTAACCTTATATTGAGCTATGCGTCTCCTCAGTTTCTGCTTGTTGACCTCTTTATCTTTAATGTCAACAGCTTCATCTTGCCCAAGTTCAAAGTCATCAATGATCTCTGGAGTCTCAACTGGATCAACAATTATATCATCTTCAACAGTGCTGGATATTCATAATACCAATGCTTGTTATTAATCTCTATACTATGAATATACGTCGCCATTAATTGTTAGCATTGCAACGAACATAACTATCCAAAATAATTCAAAAATAATTTTCTCAAACAATTAATTGCTGGAACACACAAAAAGCATACAACAGAAACACCAGAAATTCAATGGTATTAGTATTCCATAATGTCATGTTCAAAAAACTAAAACTTTTGAGAGATAGCACTGGTTTTAGATAGTTCCAAACAGTTGAAATTTCCAAAAATCTCCTTCCAAACTAAACAAAAGAAACCTGGGTACCCAAATTTCTAACAAGATAAGAAACCCAATAGTAAAAAATTGAACTTGAGAATTAAAAAGGAAAAAAAAAAGATTTTGATTAGAGAGAAAGGCTACCCAATCATGGTCATCTTGAGTGAGGACTTAAGGGGAAGTTGAGAGAGCAAGAAGGAGTCATCGGAGAGTTTGTTGCCGATTTTAGGGTAAAGAAGCTTCTGTCTTTTGGGTAAAACGTTGGTGAGTTCGCAGATTCTTCGTTTCAACTCAGCCACAGAGTCATCGCCACAAACTCGAACCGTGTACTCTTTGCCGCTCCATTTTACTGTCAGTGTCAGCTCCTCCTCCGTCAGTGAAGAAGATGCAGTAGCAGCGTTAGCGGCGTCGGCGGCCATGTTTAACCTGGAAGTCCAGTCCAGAGCCCAAAGGAATCTCAGTTGAAGTAGGCGCCTTTTCTTCCTGATCTCGCCCTCTTATTACCTTCTATTGTCAATTTGGACATTGTCGAAAAAATTCACCTTGCTACAATCTTATAATCATCAAACCCAATAAGTAGTTGGGCCACTCCACTGTTCTTGATTCTTTAGGCTTATCCTTTAGGACAAGATGGCCCATGATCTAAGTGGATCTAAGCCTGAGCTCCACTTCGAGGATAAAAATTTTTTTATCGCTAAAATTGTTAAAATACATAACGAGGTTTAAATGCAAAAAATCTCAACCCCTCTCTCTCAAATATTAAAAAAATATATATATTATCCAATATATTATCAGTGAAATATTTTAATTTTTTCAATGGAGTTGAAATAATGACACATATCTAATTTTATTATTTATTTTTTTAATATTTTTAAAAGATTATGTGTTATCATTTTAACATCGTTAGAAGAGTAAAAAAATTTCATTTATAGTATATTAATTAATAATCCAGAAAATGATTTTCTAAAAATTGTGTTTTTAATAAAATAATTATTCAATGCATTATTAATGAAATTTTTAGACTCCATAAACGAAAATAATACTCTTTAAAAAATATTGATAAAAGTAGAAATAAGTAAAATGAAAATATGGGTAAACATTTTAATTTCATTTGTAAAGGTTAAAAACTTTATTGATAATATACTAAATAATAATTTTTTAAAAAAATACCCAAACAAAAAATGTGTTTTTTTTTTAAATAGATATGCGTATCTTTTTATTTTAATATTTTTAAATAATTTTATTTAGTTTTCTAATCAATTTATCTCATTGAAATTTGTGTCACTTGAAAGGTGAAATCAAATTCAGTTAGATTTTATTCAGGTACACAATAAGATAATAGGATGTAACATTCAAACTCACAGCCTACAAAAGTACTAAATACATTTAATAGTCACTCTCTTGTGTTTCGTTTTCGTATGATGCAAAATTAGATGGGAACTTAAGAATACTTTCCAAAGCTAACATCTTGAATTAATTTTAATATTTCAAGACACTTCTGTTACAGTTGTGACAGTTTGTTTATGAACAAGGATGTTAGTTGTGCTGACATGATTCCATATTTGATGTTACCAATGCTTTTTCCCTTTTAGATAAGTCATTATACTAAAAATATAATCGACAGTTAAAATGATTTAAATTTAAATTTAATTTAATTTTAAAATTTAAAATTTAAAATTAAATCGATAATAAGTGACTCACATTCAAATAATTATGAAATTGAATTTAAGTGACTCACAGTTATATTGACTTTTTATGGAGTTAGATGTTACCTTCTTTTACAGCCCTAAACAACTTTTTTCTTATAGGAAAAAGCACTTCCTAAATATATTATATATTTAAACAAAATTTAAACTTTAAATTTAATATTATTGAGAGGATATTATTTGAATACATTTTTAGTACAAATAAAATAATTTTAAATCATAAAATAAATAAAAATATATAAATAATTACATTAAAAAATATATATATATATATATTATATGCCGCTTTTGAAATTAATTTAGTTAAATTCTTGCAACAAAAATATTAGTACATAAACAAGAACCATGGAGTTTGGTTTGGGCATTGCGCAAGATTCAATAAAGCAAGAAAACAGGAGTAGAGCGAGAGAAGCCAAGTAACTCTGTCTAATAAACATTAAATATTTTATTCGTTTCGCGAGGCTCGAGCGAGCACCGTCGTTTTCAGAAAGCATATGCGTTTTGACAAAGTTTTCTAAACAATAGAAATATTGAAAAACAAGACAGTGTGATGTGACCGATGAGAAGGACATGTAATTCGTTTGGACTCTGAAAAGAAGACCACAACTTGAGAATACGATCTGAATCATTAATTAACTTTTCTTTTCCTGGGCCCTCAAGCAAGAAAAAAACAAAACCTCCAAAAGATATGTCCCGTAGCGGAGCTGGCGATTCTTCTTTTCCTATATATAGCAGCTGCTCAATCCTAGTATTTTCTCAGTACTTAGAGAGTAAAATTGATCGGCCGAGCAGCTGAAAAAAATAAAATTCAGCCATGGCAATTTTCACGAAAGTTCTCTCTAACATCGACGTTGAAAGAAGATTATCACTTCCAGATGGCTGCTTACTTTCTTTACTACGGTCGACCGAAATGTTCCCTGGAATAATTTTGCTGGTTAAGGATGATGTTGGAGTCCTATGGAACTTTCGTTGCGCAAAACGACCTGGGGCTGTCCAAAAGCTGGTTATCGTTTCCGGTTGGATCCAATTTGTAAAATGCAAAAAACTTCATTCTGGTGATACCGTCACTCTCCACAAGGAGGAGGATAGATTTACAGGGGCGCACTACAAAATCGAAGTGAGGAAGAGTTATAGCTATGTAAATGAAAACAAAATTTAGGCTCAGTATTCACCTTTTTGGTTTGTACCGTTACTTGTTCAATTTGTATGAATAGAAGAGAACTTTTGAAACATTTCATCTTTGTGTTACCCAACAAGTACTGCTGCCCTGTTCTCCCCTGTTTTCTTCCATGGCTGAAAGCCATTACAAGTTCTGGGGTTGGGTATCTAAATCTGCAAAACAACTTCATATTCTTTCTTGATATCAATATTCTGGAGAAACCCATTTCTAGTTTCTATTCTGAACGAAAGTTGTTGAATTGATTTTTGTGAGAATGGCAGACAAATCTACTCCCTCCAATCCTGCATTTTCACTGGAGGCTTTAATCAACCTACCATGAGTCTATAAGCATCAAATATTAGAAAAAACCAAACACTAAAGAAGAGAAACTGGAAAGAAATCAGAATGAAGATTCTTTTGAGTTAGGTATAAGCAAGAGTTCAGTCCATGGAGCTCCGTACCGAATACTGATAAAGAATAAGAGCAATCTATTCACTTTCTATAACTAGAAGACAAAATAAATAAATAAAGATAAATCATAAAAAGAAAAGTGAAACGAAAGGACTAGTAATAGAATTAATTTTAATATTTTAAGACACTTCTGTTATTGTGACGGTTTGTTTAGGAACAAGGATGTTAGTTGTGTTAACATGATTCCATATTTGATGTTAGCGATGCTTTTTCCCTTTTAGATATGTGATTATACTAAAAATATAATTGAGTGAGATTCAAAATAATTCAAGTTAAAATTCAATATGATTTTAAAATTTAAAATTTAAATTTAATTTGATGATATATTTGAACAGTTTAAAATTGATTGGATAAATATAAATTATTATTCTTCAATCACATATTATAAGAATAAATTAAAAAATAAAATATTAAGAATATCTTAAAAAACTCTAATTAAGTTCACGCGTCAATCAAATTATCTATTTAAATTTAAATAATTTTTGAATTGAATTTAAGTGATTCATAATTATATTGACATTTTATGGAGTTAGATGTTACTTTCTTTTATAGCCATAAACAACTTTTTCTAATAGGAAAAAGCACTCCCTGAATATATTATATATTTAGACAAAATTTAAATTTTAAAGTCATCATTTTTTAGAGAATTTACTTGAATATATTTTCAACGCAAACAAGATAATATTAGATTATAAAATGGATAAAAATACATATAATTACATAAAAGAATATATATTATATATCTCTTTCGAAATTAATTTAGTTAAATTCTTGCAACAAAAATATTAGTTAAACTCTCATTAGTCTCTTTGTACAGTGTTGAATTAGCTTCAAGCTTGGTTTGTGAGCAATTGCGGCTTCAACGAGGCATGGTGAAATTTTTATTGTGTCGTAATTTGTTTTTATTTTTATTTTTTAATAATTTTTAATATAATATTTTTAATAATTATTTTATTATTATCATTATTATATTTATATTTAAATATATTATTAACGTCACACAAATCATTCGTAATCAATCGCTCGACTAAACTAAAACTCAATTCTCTTGAATTTTAGACCATAAAAACCATGGAGTTTGGTTTTGGGCATCGCGCAAGATTCAATAAAGAAAGAAAACAGGAGTAGCGCGAGAGACGCCAAGTAACTCTGTCTAATAAACATTAAATATTTTATTTGTTTCGCGAGGCTCGTGCGAGCACCCCGTCGTTTTCAGAAAGCATATGCGCTTTGATAAAGTTTTCTAAACCATAGAAATATTGAAAAACAAGACAGTGTGACCGATGAAAAGGACATGTAATTTGTTTGGACTCTGAAAAGAAGAACAGAACTTCAGAATACGATCTGAATCATTAATTAACTTTCTTTTCCTGGGCCCTCAGACGAGAAAAAAAACCCTCCGAAAGATATGTTCCGTAGCAGAGCTGGCGATTCTTCTTTTCCTATATATAGCTGCTGCTCAATTCTATTCTTTTCTCAGTACTTTGAGAGTAAAATTGACCAGCCGAGCAGCTGAAAGAAATTAAATTCAGCCATGGCAATTTTCACGAAAGTTCTCTCAAAAATCGACGTTGAAAGAAGATTATCACTTCCAGATGGCTGCTTACTTTCTTTACTACGGTCGACCGAAATGTTCCGTGAAATAATGTTGCTGGTTAAGGATGATTTTGGAGTCCTATGGAACTTTCGTTGCGCAAAACGACCTGGGGCTGTCCAAAAGCTGGTTTTCGATTCCGGTTGGATCCAATTTGTAAAAAGCAAAAAACTCCATTCTGGTGATACCGTCATTCTCCACAAGGAGGACGATAGATTTACAGGGGCGCACTACAAAATCGAAGTGAGGAAGAGTTATAGCTATGTAAATGAAAACGAAATTTAGGCTCAGTATTCACCTTTTTGGTTTGTACCGTTACTTGTTCAATTTGTATGAATAGAAGAGAATTTTTGAAACATTTCATCATTGTGTTACCCAACAAGTACTGCTGCTCTGTTTTCCCCTGTTTTCTTCCATGGCTGAAAGCCATTACAAGTTCTGGGGTTTGCGTATCTAAATCTGCAAAACAACTTCATATTCATCCTTGATATCAATATTCTGGAGAAACCCATTTCTAGTTTCTATTCTGAACGAGAATTGTTGAATTGATTTTTGTGAGAATGGCAGACAAATCTACTCCCTGCAATCCTGCATTTTCACTGGACGCTTTAATCAACCTACCATGAGTCGATAAGCATCAAATCTTAGAAAAAAACCAAACACTAAAGAAGAGAAACTGAAAAGAAATCAGAATGAAGATTCTTTTGAGTTAGGTTTAAGCAAGAATTCAGTCCATGGAGCTCTGTACCGAATACTGATAAAGAATAGGAGCAATCTATTCACTTTCTATAACTGGAAGACAAAAAAAAAAAAAAATCAAAGGGAAATCATAAAAAAGAAAAGAGAAACGAAAGGACTAGTACTAGAATATTTCTATGATCGTTCGATGACAACCGAATTCAACGATCGCTAATGGGTGAACTGCGGGTGTCGTTGAGGCTGACTTGTGGTTGAGGTTATCCTTTTAGCCAGCCGATCGAAAATGTATCATTGTCAGTTTGTTGGGCGTACACTACGCGCGTCATTGATTGAAATCGCGCGAGTTTAATGTGTAGCCTCGCGCGAGTCAAACCACCGATTTATTTATTCCTCGACCATCAACATTTTCAAATTTTGCTTCCAAAGTTTGGATTAGATACGAGTCACATGATCATTTATATATATTTTAGAAATCATTTATTTATTTCAATTGTATTTATTTGAACATAAAATAATTTTTTATCAAATTTATATATAATTTTATCAAAATTTTAATTCATATCATCTTTTATATTTAAGTAGAATTTAAAATTTTTAAATTTAATTTTTTAAAAATATGTAATTAATCCTATGCACTCTCAAATTAATTGTAAATTTATGAGAATAACTTTAAAATGTGAAATTTTTTATATCACTAAAAAAGTCATATAATCACTTTAATCTATATATATAATTAATATTATACATTCTCAATCTCAATTATATTAAATGCTTTTATTTTTCTTACATAGTTTCAAAATTTAATTTAAAAGATAAATTTTTTTCTATTTATAAACACGCAATCGATCTTTCCAGCAATGGATAAGAAAACTCCAAGAAAATATAGAAGCGAAATCATTTTTCCAGATTAAATATGGTATGTATGAATCTAGAAGGTTGATATGGCGAAAACGAGCGTGAGAAAACTAGCTTTTGTCATCTCTCTAAGCTTTTTGCAACTTCAGTTGTTGATGAGAGCTGGACCCCTCATGTCATGTCAGGTCCCTATCAAACCGACCAATTCAGATTTTCACTAATGTTTTTTCAATTCATGGCATGAGCAAAAGTTCAACTCAGCATTATCCGCTTTAAAACCTCGCGACAAATCGTGCCATCGCCAGTTTCGAATGACGATTGCTCTTTTTTTCGTATGATTTTCGCATGATTTGAAAGAGAAATTATTAAACTGGTTGACATATCAACTCATATATCTATTAGATTTAAAATAAATTAAGTAGATAAAAAAAAGTTAAAGGTGATATATTATTTTAGCAATAAATAAATTAACTAGTGATTAATTTTTGTATAAATTTATTTTGTTGATTTACAAAAATATTTAAAAAAAAAGCTCTATTTGATGGTCAGCTCATCATCCTTTTTGTAGTTGATGATGTCTAAAAGTTAATTATCTAATTTAAATTTAATCAGTTAAATGAATGAATTCAAATTAAATATAAAAATACAAAAACTTAAAATTTAATAATTGTGATAAAACACGGAGACAGAAATAGAATAACCTATCATATAATAAATTTAGAAAGAATAATACAGAAATGACATAATGAAGTTTGGGTGTTGATATCAAATTAAGTATTAAACTTAAAATCAATTAATTAAATAAAAAGATTTATTTTGAAAATAAAATATGAGAAATTTAAAATTTAATAAATATAAAATAACGTTAATTTTAATACAAAATAGGTTAGTTAGTAATTAATTTTTTGTTGAATTAAATGAAATATTTCTTTAAGAAATTGTGCTCTTTTACTAATAATCTGTCGTTTGAATAATAAAAAAGGTGACGTGACACATTATAAAATTATTTCAAATTAAATATTTTTTAATTATATATTTTTAAAATATATATATATATATATTTTAAAAGAATGTGCACCTCATACTTGCAGTTGATGACGTTTCAACCCATGAATGTTTTCGATTCATCATCTATTTCCTAAAAGAAAGCACCAAACCAATTACCAAACCAATTATTAGCCAGCTTATCCAGGGGAACGTGGCATTGGCTGACGTTTTCCCTCTCAAGTCAAAACCTCGCGACACGTTGTTCTGTCTATTGCCATTCGCGAGTTGAAATACCATACAAAATCGCGAATTAAACAGCGCGAACGTGCGGTCGATGGAGAAAATCCACAAGAGTCAAGATAAAGCAGCTCAATCATCTGCCAAGCTATTGCATGTGCAGTTGGAACTGTAAATTTACATTTATTGATCTTATTGTTCTAAAGAGCCTTAATCAGGAAAGATGGATTAGAATCTAATAATCATATTCTTTTCTTAGGTCATGAATTTGGAATTATTAATAGATTAAGTGAATTTATCAAGCAAAAAGATCCGTTCGAATTTTCGATAAATTTTAATTAAAAATCAAATTCAAACAATCAAATGATTCGAACAAAAAAATTAAATCAAATCAAATTTTACATTGATCAGAACCCTTGAATGTTGGAACAAGAAAAGGAATCCAGTTATCTGGTTACTTATGATGAAGTAAAAATAAAGTAACACAAAAAATTGGTTCAATAATATAAAATTTTATTGAATATCTGAGTGAAGATTTATATCGATAAATTTTGAATTCAAATACTCACAAAGTCAAATTTATTGGATTAACATCAATTACGAAATGTGAATGAAAATTTATTTTATATCTAATGCAATATAAAAATAACTTATAATTTACATAAAAAAATTAAAATGAAGCAAAAATGTTAAGCAATTGTTAATCAAATACATTACTATAATAACTTGTAAAGGTAAATCAGCACTGAAATTGACCCTTTTTTTCTGCGAAAGAAATTAGGTACATGTTATGCGTTCGAAAGTGGGGCTGACATGTTTAGCCAGAATAGACTTTTGAATGTTTGATTTATAAGATTCCAAATTCTTTAATTTAACTTGTCTAGTTTTTCTTTGTGGGGTGGGGACTAGCTGACTAACGTTCTTACATCACTCGATGGTTACTACCATTATATAAATGAATATAAATCCAATATCTAAAAAGTTGAACATCAAGTGTATATTATATTCTATTTTTCAAACTTTAATTATTAACAATTGTAAATCACCAAATTTCTAGAAAAAAAAAAAAAAATAGGAAGAATCACACAAGTCCTACGATATATAGAGCTTTAGTTATATCCTCATTAAACAATATCTCATTTTATGCATGGTATAAGACCCGTTTGATTTATTGAAAATAATTTTTAAAAAATAATTTTTATATTTTTTATTGTTCGATTGATAAAAATTGATTGAGTAATGAAAAATGATTTCTTGGTTAATGAAAAATAATTTTTTGGTTAACGAAAAATTAGATTATTTTTTTAAAAGTTGTCTTACATTTTTTAAAATGGTAGATATTTTTCAAAAAATAATTATTTATATATAAAATTATTTACTAAACTCGTACGTATAATTCAATTTAAGTTAAACTTTGGATACAATTCTTTTGAACTTTAATTTAATTAACTCTACATAAAATATTAATATATTAATAATTTTCTTATTTAATTAGATTAAAAATTTTAAAAATTAAAATATTAACATTAAAAAATCTTTTAATATTTTAAGTTTTAATATTTTATTTTTATATTATTAGTCTTAAATATTTTTAGTATTTCAATAATAAACAATATTTTATTTTATTTTAATAATAAATAATAAATACAAATTTATTAATATTTTAATTTAAGATATAATATTTTTATTTTATTTACAAAATTTTATATAAATATTTTAATAATGAATATAAATAAATTATACTTTTCTTATGATGTTAAAAATAAATAATTTTAGTATAAAATATAATAATAATAATATAAATATTTTTAATATATCAGAAATAAATATTAGTATATTATTAATATTACTTAAAATTTTTAAAAATAGTAATATAAGTAATAATAAATAGTTTTTAAAATGTTTAATAATATAATATTTTTAATATGAAAGATTATTTTCAAAATATAATTATTTTTAATATTAATAAATAGATAAATAAATAATAAATATTCTTAATAAACTATTAGTTAGTTAATATTATTTGAAAAAAAAAAATTTCAAAAAACAACCAAATAACAGAAAATATTTTTTTATAAACACATCCAAAAATAAAAAAAAAATCTTTAGTTTTCCAAAAAATGAAAAAAATTTCAAAAATCATTTTGCAAAAATCATTTTCAATGAACCAAATGGAATCTACATATTAAATTTTTATGCCTATAGTATATTAGTATTTTTGTGACATTTAACAAATGACGTAATTCTACATATTTGAAATTTGATCGGGTTTTAATATCTGTATTCTTTTTTTTTTTTTTACCAAAAACTTTTGATTTGAATCAAAGAAAAAAAATAGTACTCTAACATATATATATTTCAATGAAATAAAGTTCAACAGTGACAAAATAGCACCGGCCAATTCACTTTCGTCATGACTTTATAGTTTTTCTTCTTTTCATATTGCAACACTACCATTACCTCTTATCTCATCTTTTGTTTTAATGGCAGATTACGTTCCCATTTTGACATCAGAAACGACCAAACCTTCCAATGACCAAGTAATTACACTATCTTTAGTTAATAATAATAATAATTGTGTTGCTCGCTAAGTGCATCAATCAATTGTCCACTTAATTTCTTAAGAAAATTAGGCCGCTGCTTCCAGACAAGAACAATGAAGGAGATTTTCTTTTTGTTTGTTTTCTCTTTTTCTATCTTATATAATTTTTTATCCGTACATTAATTTTAACTATTTAAGGACAAGTGAAGCCCCCAAGCTCTGCATATCTCATCCATCAACTCTCTTCTCAAATCCCAGGTAGGCTGTAGTCCCCCAGTCTGCAACAATGCAAGTTTTCAACAAGAAACTATCCAAGACCGACGTTGATGTGAGGCTATCATTTCCAATGAAGGTGCTGAAGGATTTTGAGTTCCCCGAAGGGAAAGATAAGACGGAATTTGAAGTCACAGATAGCAGTGGAAAGTCATGGACATTTGGTCTCTCCAAAAGGAACGTAACTCGCCATTCCCACCCCAAGCCGGTTCTGTCTTCCGGTTGGCGTGCTTATGTTCAAGCAAGGGGTCTGAAAGAGAATGATAGGATCATTTTTTACGACCAGAAACACATATTAGCTACGAAAACAAGGTTCAAAATTCAAGCACAGAGAAGAGTCCTCAGAAACTTCAAGCTATTAGGCGAGGAGGTCGAGGCTGAGGATTGGGTCGATGTTGAGAAGTTGAAGACAGAAGATTCTTCTACTATTACCAGTATGTGGTGTAAACTATGAGATATCTTTATTCCTCATGAGTAAGGAACTAAATTTCGCTTGCACTTTGTAGTTAGTTTAAGAGAATTTGATCATTCGATTACATAATTTTCTGTAATGAATCATTTTCACACAAGAACTATGCAGAGTTTTATACTATTGAGTCAACCCTTTGAATTATAATTTGTAATATATTTACCCTTTTTCTTAGTTAGATTATTTAGTCTTACACTATTTTATGTCCTTTATAAGTAGTATAATTTATAATTTTTAATCCAATATTGAATTATATGCTTCATTCATGTAAATTAAGCATGTTAAATTTCAATTTCATTGAAAATGTTTAACTACTTATTTGATACTGATAAAATTTTAACCGTTAATATAAATTTTAAAAAAACATATTTTAAAACCAAAAATACTTAAAAAATATATTATTTTGAATCGAAATAATACGAATACTGAATCGATTCAAAATTTTATATACATAATGGGTACAAATAAATTCTTTAATCTAACCGTTTGTATAAATATTAATTCTAAATAAAATTATAGAAAATAATTTGTCTTATATATAGCTTAATTCATTCTTATATTATACATATTTTATAATTGGTTCAAGTTGAGCATTTATTCTATTTTACTAGTAGTTTATTATATATTTATATTATAAAGCTTCCCCTTCTTTTCTTTTATCACGAGAAAAATATTTAATAACTGAAGATGAAGATAAAGTTACTTGAATTCAAATCTAAATCTTACAGTATGCCATGACTTTTTCTTAATTACTTAATCAAAAGGTTGTTGGTTATACCATAAAGCTTTCGAAAGTTGGTATAGTCATGTACATAATGTTGAAACTAACCAAGAGCTCACCAAGTTATTAACACAATATTTAAATGCATAAAACTAACTTGGATGCGGACTAGAGCTCAATCTCGCTATATTCAGGTTAAAGTACGCCCCGCACACTTCTTGTTGACTATCCTCGAGCTTACATAGGAGAGAGAAAATGAGAGAGGGTGAGAAGGAAATAGAGAGAGAGAGAGCTTCTACTCTCTTTTCTATTTTTTAAAGTTATGAAACTTAATGAGCCAATTTCATATATTTTGGTAGAGAGTTAGGACCTTTTTTTATGATTCATATATAAACATATCCTATTATAGGTTTAATACATATATGTTATATATAATATAACGTCACACTTTAGGCAAATTATAGTACTTAATATGATGTTAATTACGATAAAATTTAGCTAGTCTACTAAATTAAAGAGATTAATTTCGACATTCTTCCACTTGGACAGATAAATCATCAAATAAAAAATCATATTATACTAATAGTATTCATAAGTCTCAAGATACATTGTACCGATGGGTTACAAATGTGTAGACTTACTAAATACTTTTATTCAACAATAAGCATTTACGAGCCAAAAATACATTGTACCGATAAGGTACAAATGCGTAGACTCATAAACACTTAAACAGTAATAGTATAAAAGTGTCAAATGAAAATGATACGAAAATATAATCAAATATCCATTTCCATATTGTCCATGCATCTAAACCGAATGATGCATTGCTTCAACAGTAGCCCATGAGACTAATACAGAATATCTCATTAATTAGAACGCGTGCAAAAAAAAAGTAGGAATCCATCAATCACAATTGCAACTAATTTCATTATATAAAGCTCTCATTAACTCAATACAAAAAATGCTCTATATGCCTTATACAAATGTTATGTCGTCAAAACAATTAAATAGTCAAACTCTCCGTTAGTGGAACTAGAATGAGCTCTTTAATTATATACTCTACGATGCAATGAAATAATGGATTTCATTATTTTCTCTCTAACGAATTGAAGCTAATATCTTAAATATTTGAAGCGTGAAGCACTCCTAACATTTTGAGAGAGAAAAGCAAGTATTGCCACATTACAATAATACAACTTCAATAACTACATGAATTAATTTTGTAAAAAACCTAAGTGTGTGTGTATATATATATATATATATATATATATTCTTAGATGATTTGAGTACCAAATTTTTTAATGATGCAAGAGAAGAATAACAAGAAAGATCTAATCTAATTAACTTTAATTAAATTCGAACGATCTGATAAATAACATAAATTAAATTTATAAGGATCTAATCACGTTTTGTATACTGCAACTTAAAAAAAGGGCTAATGTTTGGAATTATGTGAACAAATAAATTTTGATCGCGATAAAAGTATTAACCGATTATTTTAATCAATTAATGATTGAATTTTTTTTTTCTATTGTAATAATCACATTGCTTAGTGATTAAATCAAAGTAGCAGCTGGGACTGGCGGCCTTTATGTTGTACCCCTCCGAGAATGAACCTCGCCTCGCGCGACACGGAAAGGTTGTCGCGCATTGAATGAGGCGATGAGTTGCGAAATTGCGAATAAATTAACGCACAATTGTACTTTTCTCTCACGACTTTCCGGTTCCGCGTTCTGTCAAATAACTGTTAAGCCAAAAACTAAAGTGAGATTTTGCCGTATCTACTATCTACAAATTTAGATCCTGATATTCTTTATAAGAAAACGACTTAAAATTAAATAATTATTAAAATTTAATAAAAATTAAAAAATATTTTATATTTAACATATCAACACAAAATTAAATATAATAAATTCTCATATTTTGATACAATAGAAATATAAATTAATATAATATGAACATCAAATTGAATATAATCTATTAATAATCACTATATGTGTATAAATATATCATCAGAATCATTTTCTCTTTTCTCATTGAAAAGCCTATGATTCCTAAAAGATTAAAATAGTCTGTTAGCTAGGTATAAGAGAATTCATCAAATAATAGCAGAACAAATGCAACTTTAAGTGCAAAGCTTGTACCAAAATTCATTTCACAGTTGGATCACTTGCCAATAATTTGATGGAATTATTATAGAATGAGGGGTTTTAAATACACTACCATTTCTTCTTTTTACACTTGTTGTTGCTCAACTATAACGGTGATGAATTGTTGATGTTTTTGTCTTGATTTTTGTGTCACGTGCTACTCAAAACTCGACAAAAAAAATAATTAAAGGGACGTAGAGATTTTTTCCTGCGTAAGTATTTCGATGCTTAAGTGAGAATTTGACAGAGTTTCTATAAAAAAAATAGAGACTTAGTTTTATAAATTATACCTAACCCTATTTATAGGGATTAATTCCACCTTTAATTACGTAGTTATGTACTAATTAAGTATTTTTTACTGTTTTACGGGTCCTGCAGAATAAAAAATATTTAAGGACAAAATTGTCCAAATAACATAATTTACGTCTCCCACAATACTGTTTCCAAGGCGGTAGACCTGATATCCCACCTGTTTTCTTCATGCGTCACGTGACACATTCTTCGTGTACCACATGATACACTTTTATTTTTTATTTTATTATTCTTTTTATCATGCATAACTACACTACACTTTAAAATATATCCTACCAATTACCTCTACTTTTACCTTTAAAAATTAACAAAGTTAATCTTTCTATTCATTTCTTCCCAATTCCTCTTTATTTTCTTTCTTTATTCCTCTTCGTTTCTTCTTTATTTCCTTTTCATTTCCGATTCTTCACCCTACTCATTTCTTTCCCATTTTCTCTTATTTTCATTGAACTCTCTTCTCTATTTCTTCATCTAAGCCCTAAACCCATTCTAAAAACCCTCAAATTAGGGCCCATTCTAATAAAATTTTTGTTGAAATTTTGTTGACCAATTGTTATGTTTTGTCCACATGAAAATTGAAATGTGAAGCTTAAAAGTTAAAGTGCATTTAGAAGCATTCTTATAGAAGACGTGGCTCGATGAAACTTTTCCAAACAAATGTAGATTTTGAGAAAATAACATATTTTTTAAGCAGTTAATTTATGACTTTTCAAATATAATTTTTTTTTAAATTTTTAAAGAAAAAATAAATAATTATATTTATTTTTGAAATAAATTTATATCATTTAAAATATAATCTCAAAAGTGAATTTCATTTAATTAAATTACTATTTATATAATAATACACATGATACATTATTTGTATTTATTTATGTGATTTTATGTAATCACATTCTTAAAACAAAGAGAATTTTACCTCATTCTTCCATTATGTTTCTACTTTCTTTTTCTTAATTAAACTTAATCAAATAATAATTCCATTCCTTATTGTTTTTTTTTTTATACTATTTTTAATGTTTAAAACAATTTTATAATTCATATACATCAATCAAAAATTAAATAATTAAAGTGCAAAATATACATTAAAAAAAATTGACAGTACAGCTTAGTAATTATTGAGTATTGGGTTTGATCCAATGAGATTGCCCAAAATATATTTATTTGGAATAGACGGCCTGAGCAGGGAAAGGATTATAACCTGGCTCAAGATTTGCGTGAAGGCCCAGTGTACTTCTAATTTGGACAACCCGCCCTCCCTCTGGGCTCTAGCCCTATCTTTTTACCCAATCATAATCGTCGTCACCGAGAATTTGGTTAAGTCAAGACCATAATAAGGATTGAAATAAATATGTATAAACTGGTATTTATATTTGATAATTTGTATATTTATATAATATTATTTCACAGAAAAAAAAATTAAACAGTAAAATATAAAAATTATGGTATTATGATTTTTTTTTTTATACATCGAAATAATTTTTCATCAACATTTTTTTTGTATATTTTTGTGTCGATATTTTAAGTATCACCATATTAATATAATATTTTATTCCAGCAACCGTAATAAACTTCATCTGATGTTGATTGGGTGGTACATTACGTAGCATGCAAGCACAAACCCATATTCAAAGTGGCAAATATTATTCCAAATTAAATTCGGATTTATTTGATCACAACAAAGCAGTTTCATTTGCCGTCGGTTACATCCCTACACACATTTGAGGGGTATAATCGATGAAGTTAATAGTAAGTTATAAGTTCAAATTCAAATTAATTTGAAATTATTTAAATTTAATTTATTTAATTTTTAATCAAATTCAAATTTAAATTATTAGAGTAATCAATTGAGAATTCAAATATTTTAATATCCGATTCAAATGATTCATGAGCTTAATCAAAATTTTTTAATAGATGTTTTATATTTTATTATTAATTTATCAGTTTATCTTATAAAAAAACGATAAAAAAATTCATTAATTTGAGTCAAGCTCGAGCTACTCGAATATTTTATCAAATCGAATTTAAACTTTAAAAATTAAATTTTATTGAGTTTAAATCAAATTTTGAGTTTCAAATTTTTAAATTAAATCGAATTCAAATCAAGTATCGGATTGTTTCAACTTAATTCAATTATACCTTATACATATATGATGTGAGTTTATATCTATATATATTTTTATTTATTAATTCATATATAAATTAAAAAAAAGACCTTTATCTCTATTGTAAAAAATACAATACTCTTGATTTCTATATAAAAAATCATTAATATTTTTTATTTATAAAAAGTAGAAAAGAAGAATATGGGAACTAAACTTTGGATAAAATCACCAATATTATGTTATTGTTAAATTAAATTTATTATGAAGTAATATAAAAAAAATGTTTCGAAAGTTTACGCCCACAACCAAGCACCTGACGGCTCAGGGTTTGATTCCAAAAAGGTTGGTGGGACCGATCCTTTGTCAATATTTTGTTGTTAACATGATTGTCGTCCGCAATTCGTACACTTGTCCGACCTTCCAATGTGTGATCCAACAAAGCTTGTCCGCAATTTACATGCCCCTGTCCCTTGGCATAAAGCGCCCACTCGCTCTAAGAGTGAAGAGTCAATGGTTTGAACTTTGAATTGTGGGTTAGATTAGTTTGTTTGAGTTTTATTTTTTATTTTTTATAATATTATAATTATTTATTATTAAAATTTATTAATATTGGAAAATAGTTATATTTTAATTTAAATAGTATCTTATAATTAAACAATAAACAACTAAAAAAATAATACTATTTATTATTGAAATATTAAAAATATTTGTTTTTAGTCATATACAAAATAAAATTTTTAAAATTATAATATTTGAAGACTGTTAATGTAAATATTTTAATTTTTTAATTAAAAATCTAATCAAATAAAATATTTTGTATTAATGTAATAATCTTTAAAATCGAATCAAATTAAACCCAAGCTTAATAATCATTTGCAAGATCTGATTTGAATAAAATTATATTCACATGTTTAATAAATAACTTTAAACTTAAAAGACTCTTTTTTGAAATTGTCATCCTCTTTATCTATAACCTCTTGATAGAATAGTTAAAGAATAGTTGTGATATATTATAAAATTTGTTTTTCGAATCCAAACAATCCTACCTTTATCTTCAATTATCAAATATTTTCGTTATAATAAAAAAATTATCATCCTCACTTTCCATAAAATAATAAGTCATTTTCAATTAATTAATCAACTTTTTATAAAATAGAAAAGTATTTTCTCAAAGCCAACTTTTAGAAAACAAATAAAATTTTAAGTGGAGTGCAGGGATTTTCCAAAGTCAAAATGATAAAATATTTTGATTAAAAATAATTAATATATAAATGAAAACCATAACTAAAAATATATTGGTGCACCCATGAAATTTTTTTATTAGATAAACTTACATTCCTCGAAAAGAGATACATTCTTGTAAAGTTGAAATTACATTATCAATAATTGCAAATTTTTTCTAAGCACTAGTTTTTTTTTTTTTTTGTAAAATAAAAAATTTATTCACGAAAAAGAGATTGAGCTATAAAAAAAATAAAAAAGAGAAACAAATTTAACAATTAATATTCGACTAAATAATTGCTATCACTCCTTAAAAAAATTAAATTCTAAAATTCGAATCCATTTTTCCTTATACCACCGTCCGAACCCATGTATGTTGCCATTAAGTACGGTTGCTATATTTCCAACGAAAATGGTTAAAGGATATCATGGACTACAAAAAAAGGTGAGCATGAATTCTTGAAGAACCTTATAATTTCCAGATCGGCTTCTAATTGGAGCCTCGGCCAGCATTTCCAATCTTATCTAATCTACCCTTATTTAATAATAAAAACTAGTTCTGTCACACTTTGATATAAGGGACACTAGCAGAGACAATCTGTTAGTAAAAACATAGAATCAATGGGGTTGAAAATTGAAACTGAAAGATCTTCTGTCCATGAAGGGCCAGCCAACACGTGGTTTGTGTTATCCAATAGACTTTCGGAATTGGATGTTGTATCGGTGATTTTGACAGTTGAATTTGAAAAATGTTTGTATACATTTTCCTTGAACTTTGCAGCTGCTATTGAGATGTGAAACCCCGCTGATTTGGCACTTATAAAATGTTAAATCAATCTAGCAATGTCATAGACAAACTGAGGGTGAACCAATGGAGATTTTCTCTAAGATACTAACGCCAACCGACGTTCAGGTTAGGCTCTCATTTCCAACTGCTACAATGAGGGAACATTTCAGACTAGAGAAAGGGATCCAATCGTTGGATTTTCAAGTCAGGGACAGGAATAGGAAGCTCTGGAAATTTCGCCTCTACACAAGGAAGAATGACACCCACCCAAAGCCAGTTCTCACTAGAGGGTGGATTGAGTTTGTGAGAAGGAAGAATCTGAGAGTGGGCGACAGGGTGATTTTCCTTGAGCATGAAAGCGGGGATCAGCTCGGGATTCGGGTTCAGAGAAGCATAAAGTTACTCGGTCAGGAGCATTGGGCTGATCTCTAGAGACTCACCATCAATATGATCCAAATTGAAGTGAAAATTGGTGTAATTAGGAGTAATGCCTGGTACGACTTGCATCAGTATGTTTACTAGTTTCTTATTGTGTCTTCTTCTAGAAGTACTCAGGTTTCAGTTTATCTGTTATACATATTGTTTATCTTGATTTCTGTACCATAACTAAAATAGATGTGCTTGGTGTTGTTTCAAATTAAAACTATTTGGTTTCAGGGTTTCATGCATGGTTTAGCAAATCTATCGTGCTTGGCCATCCTTTTATATATATATATATATATATATATATGTACGTGAATAAATATCTAATATATTATCAGTAAAATTTTTTAATTTTACAAACGAAATTAAAATAATAATACATGTCTTTTAAAAATATTAAAAAATAACAAACAAATAAAATAGAACGTTTCATCATCCTTACTTCACTTGTGAAGTTAAAAAACTTCACTATAAATATATTAAATATTAATCTTATAAATATATATTTTTTCTTTTACTAAGACAATTTCGTTAAAGCTTGCAAAAAGAAAAAAAATCAGTACAAATTAAAGAAAGTCAACAAAGCGGACCTATAATAAAGGTCAAGCCAAAGAATTTTTTTAAATATTTTATTTTATCAATAATAATGGCTTTAGTATATCTATTAAGGAAACCTCCAATACCTAAGTGAGGTGAAGACTGAAGTGCCATATCAAATGTCTTTACAATTGGACAACTGTTGGAAGAAAGGTTAAAAGATCCAAAGAAAAGCAAAATTCATCTAGCATTCCTTGGATACAGGCTCCAAATTGTCAAAAAGATGGCAACGACAACCTTAGGGCTGTATTCAGGCTGCCCTGTACAGTCAGCAGTTTTAACCTTTTGATGTCACATCCTTAGAGACATAATATCACTATTATTTATTATGAAAATATAGTTATTATGGGCTATTTATTCAATAATACTAATACTAATACCAATTATTAATACTAATAAAATATTCAAAAAAACATGTTTTTAGAAGTCATATGACAATTGAGACGAAAAATAATTTATGCTTAAATCCAAAAGCACTAAGCATAAGCTAAATAAACTATATGCTCCAATTAATTCAAAACAATGAAATAAAATTATAAAACGATACATGTATGTAGATAAAAATCTGTGTAAACTTTTAAATCTCTCACACAATATCATGCAATAATTTTAATGAATGAAAATTATAACAAGGTTCAAAACATGTCAAAACGATTCGAAATTACATTTTCAATAACACAAAGGTTTTAGTTCGAAATATATAGACAATTTACGAAATTTCTGCAATAAGACCAGGTAACAATTACTTATTACTCAGCCTATAAAGTAGAAAACAATTTATATTCTCAATTCATTTGATTCAATACGTTTCATATTTCAAATCGATCAAATGATTCACATACTTATTCTAAAAGCTCAAACAAAGTATTTACAATAATCAAAATGTTCGATTCAAAACATAAAGCAATTAGTACAAGGTTAACACGCAGTTTATGCAATTGAACTTACCGAAGCTTCACTAATACTCCGCTTATCACAGTTTGTCAAATAACTCTCACACACCACAATTTCACTTCAAAATCCTACAACATAGCACAATTAGCTTAGTAGGCCGTTCGAAATGCCTTAAAACTAGTTAAAAAACATGTTTCGACTCAATTTAGTTTAGATCACATAATAATACAAAGTGACAAAAGATATCAAATTTCATTTTCTGATCATTCTAACTTCATATACTGTTTATACTTATGATTAATACTGACCTTGGACCAAAATTATATTGCAAGATAAAATTACCAAAATACCCCTACTTTGACTGAAATTACATAATAATCCTATGATCATTTTTAAGCCACATTATCATTTATTTCATGTTCCATTACATGAATCACATTCTCATTTAAGAAATCTCCTTGTAATTTCATAGAAATTCCACTTTCTCTCTCTAAAAGTCTTTAGGTTTATTTTACAACTATATCATACATGCTTTCTTTTATCAAACTAACTTCATATATCATCTATACATATCAAAGTAATTAATATATATCAAAATCATGCATTGAAACCCACCTTAACTAATAGATCCCAATTTGGCCTAAACTCATTCCAAGCATAAGAGCTGATTTTTCTTCAATCTAAACACATAAAAATTCTCTTCATTAGTCCCTAAACAAGATACTTTAAGCTTGTAAAAGAAATCAATTAAAAATCCCTTGAAAATGACCAAAACCAAAACTTAAGGAGAGTTAAAAACTCATTCTTGATCTCCTAAATCACATAGAATTAGCTTACTAATTTTGACTATGTTGTAAAGGAAGTGATGAGGAACAACTTTGTAGAAGAAATGAAAGTCTAAAAATGGTTAGAAAAGGGAGGAAAGTTGGCGGTAAAAGCTTTGGTTAAGTAAAAATGGTATTTTTCATTTTTCCATGAATTTTTCATAAGGTTTTTAGTTTATTTTTGGTGATGGCCAACCATGACACTAGGAAATTAATATAATATGCTATCATGTGCCAAACATGTGACATTTAATGAATTTAAATATTAATTTCCCAAGTTTTTGTCTTAATTTACCAAAAAAAAAAAAAAAAACTACTTTAGGCCATAATTTTCCACTTTCCTTTAATCTCATTAGTCTAAATATCTTTCATGCATAATTTCCATTATGCATTATGCACATGTATATTGTATATAAATAATATATTATAGGTGAAATAGACCAAAAGAAACAGGTCGCTTAACCTTTCTGGATGAAATTTACTTGATTTTAACTATTTCAGTTTTTTCGATATTTTCTTTTGACAATTCAGAAAAAAGGTCTAACATAATGAATTAAGGGCTTGACATGACTTATTTCATAACCTTAATTCATTTCACAGTGTCAATTTAATTACAGTTGAAAATTCGTCCTATGGACAAAATCGTCATTTTGACAATTGTTGCATGTTTACCGAGATAAGTCGAAAAATAAATTTTTAAGGGTTCAAAATTTTACTTGAGGTAATATATATATCTGTATAGGTGCGCGCTTTTGTAGGGCTCATGACTCTCTCCATATGCAAACGACAATATCTGCACCAAAAAAAACATAAAAAGACATTTTAATAATTTGAACTATTTTAAAAATTTATATAGTAGCACAATCAATAACAATTTTGTAGTTATTACATTTGATCACTGCTCGGTGAGCAATTCAAACTCTTATTTGATCCGATTGTTCCAAATTCCGGCTCAAGTTGCCCACTTGGGAAGATTAGCACTCGCATTTGTGTATTAGTTATACAGGACTACTTCTTGTCTCTTGACACCTGACTCTCTGAGGAGAGTATAATTGTAATAGGCTTAGTTTATATAGCCTACCAAGTTAGTTATATATGACAATACTTATGATCCTATATCTAAGTAAGAAATCTCATTCAATTATGATTTTATTAAATAAGAATATTTTTTATTATGATTTCAATTCTAAACTAAAGAGTGACTCTCCTTAAGTTGTATTGTAGTTTGGTTTGGACTATTCAATCTCTATTGGGCTATTAAGAAGTAACAAAATAGTAGACAAAAGCTTGAGTTATATATGGAATAATAGAAGCTTTTAAGATTAAAAATTAAAAGCTTAAGTTTTAACGATATTTTTTTTAAAACAAATAAATGAAAATTTTATTTGTCACCAAACTTTAAAGTTGTAACTGAATAAAAGACTCTTGTTTATTTGTTATTGTATAATAATTTGTTCTTCTCTTGTTTTGAAAAGAAACTATTGCTAGTACTCCAATAACATGGGTCCTAAACATATCATTTTGGCATACCTTTTTGAAAGGGAAGAGAGTTGATCCACCGTTGAAGAAGTCTTATAAGTTTTCGGCATCAGTAAGCATCATGGATAACACAACAAGCATCAGCATCACTTGAGTAAAAATACAACATAATGGCTTCAAAATCCCTTCGGTGAAAATCAGGAAATATATATATATATATATGATCCTATGTATATACGTACACACATACTGCACCAGCTGAAATTTTAACAATAATGATCTAAATTTATAAAACAACAAGAAAATTTTCATTTACTCTTAATAAAAAGAACAAGAAATTGTCAAAGAATTTATTTCTTTACATGTGGTTTTCTCTGTTTTTGAAGTATTAGGTCGTTTGTGTATTGTTTATTTTATTTTTGGTTCCGGGTTATTTATTGCCTAAGTTTCTTTACTTTTGCGGTACAATTCAATTAACCAGATGATAGACTATATGACTAACATTATTGCATCTCTAGGTTGCCTGAGAAATTTATTTATATATGCATATATCTTTAGCATTTTGATTTCCATAATGAAAATCAACCATCAATCGAACAAAAACAAGAACCTGGAAAATTAATTAATAATACCTGGGAGAGATGAAGCCTTTCTTTGAGAGGTGCATGAGTGAAGGGTCTTTCAGCTTTCACTTCAGTTCCTGCAAAAATTAACCAATCGACTGCATAACAAAAGAAAAAGAAAATAATAAGAGGGAAAACCAAGCGGCCCCAGAAAGCCATTGAAGTGAGTAGAGCTCGTTTTAAGATTCCAAATGGCTTCGAAGCGGCGGGGGTAGCTTTCATTTTTCAATCAATTTCTGAAATACTCTTTAAGAAATAGTAGAGAAAGAGAAAAAGAAAGGGCGGAGAGGGAGAGAGAGAGAATAGCGGCTGGGCACTGGCTGAGGCGAAGAGTGAAGTCGGAAGAAAGGAAGGAGACGGTTGAAAGGAATATGAAAACTTAACCTCAAATCTTTGCTCTTGCCATTAATAAAAATGGTGGGGTAAAGGATTTTGGATGTTGGAATAACTGTATCTGGTCGTGGAATGGGAGGAGTTTTTATCAACTCTCAAAAATTTAATGTCTGCAATAGCTTGAGAGATCTATTGATTTGGAAGGGAACTTCGAGTGGAGAGTATTCAGCTAAATCATTCTGCAAGGTTGTCACTAGCTCCACTTAGCCAAGCTGTCTTCACTGGAATCTGATTTGGGCTGGTTTAGCAGCTCCTAAAGTTGAGTTGTTTGTTTGGCAATTGTTTGTTTGTTGATTTGTTTTTTGTCTTGCTGCTCGCTATGGACATGTTACAGGGGCGGTGGGTGCAGATTGCTTCTATTGTCTGGGTTTGGTGTGGGTAATGACTATGGTTATGTTTGTGGGATGCTCAGTTTTAATTGCGAACGAGAATGAATAGTTGGGCATGTTTATTTGTGAATGTTTGCAATTGGGCTTTTTCTGATGATTTTAGCTCTAATGTGGTAGAGTCTCTGTTTAGGATCATGGTTGCTTGTGAGGTGTTTGATGGTATGTCTGAGATAGTGGCATGGTTAATTGGGCTGATGCATGCGCTTTGAACGGTATGGCCTCGTGGCTCACAGTATTGATGTATGTTACTGAGGTTTGCTGATCGTTTTGGATTATCTTTTAGGACTATCCTTGATGGGTTTTTTTAATGGATCAGTTGCTGCGTTTTATGGATCAGGTGCTGCTCCGAATGGGTTTTATCTTCTGTTTCTGGGATTGGTTTTAGGAAGGCGCAGTTTTGCTGCTTCCGTGCCCAATATTGTATGCAATTTTGTTAATAAAGTATTTGCCTTTTAAAAAAAAATTGAAAATAAACCTCAAAAACAACAATAAATTTATATATAATATATATAAATAAGATTATTATCCAATACATTTTTAATAAATTTTTGAACTTTATAAATCAGACTAAGATAATGAGACATAATCTCACTTTATTTATTTTTTTTAAAAAAGAGTAAACTTAACTCCATTTATCAAATAAAATTTTTTTATTGACATTGACTTTATATTAAATACAATCCAATCTATATATATTAAATATATTAAAAGATATTAAGTACGGATATCAAATGCATGTTTTTTTTTTGAGAAAAATGGTGGCGCAAGTAAGCAACCATTTCGAAGAGTGAAGCAACAAAAATATCTCGACTCTTAGTGAGAATTTTCTCCTAGTTTCGAATCCTTACCTTTGGCAAGTAAAGTTCACTTGAAAAGCATGCTACTACCAACTTTATTTTTATGATTGAGTATCATTTTTAGTGATGCTTAGTGGTGATTGTTGTGATTGATTAGACTGAATCAAAAGTTTATCATATTTAATAATTCAATAAAAAAATTATTGGTTCATGCCTAACCTCATTTTTGTATCCTTTTCGATAATTTGATATCCATTTTTGTACTCAAATCGAATTAAAATTTTAAATTCTTCAAATAAAGTTTATATCCCTAATATATTGTGGCACAATCTGCAACACGGTTGAGTGAAAATGAAAAATATTTCCCAATTTTGGTTAAGAACGTATCGGTTCCACTGGATTACTAGTAAGTACTAAAATTTGTACGGTACAGTCAAATCTTGAATTGAATTGGTAATCTTTAATTATTAAACAAAATTTCATGGAATAATCACGGAATAATAAAATAAATTAAATTAAATTAATAAAGAGAAAAGGTCAAGTACGCGTAAGCAGCGAGTTCAGCTATGCTCTAGCTAGCCAGCTAGCTCTCTCTATATATTTGTTGCAAGAAACTCTCTCAATCAGGTATGACAAGCTAGCTTAATTCTTTCAAAGAAAATCTTGTTGAAATTAACTTTGAAGTGCAGTAATTGGTGTTGAAGATCGACAATGGCGATAATCTTCTCAAAAGTCCTTGCTGCAACTGATATTGAGTGCAATTTATTAATCCCAACCACTACTTTCGCTGATCTACCTTTTGGAGAAGGTCATTTGTTGAATTTGACTGTTCACGATCGTAACGGCGAACGAGAATGGGTGTTTTGCTGCACCGTTCGACGGAATGGCACGACAGACGACGGGGTTATTTCCGTGGGTTGGCTTGAATTTGTTCGAGGGAAGAATCTTAAACCCTACGATGAGGTTATTTTTCACGAGGAGATAGATCATGCAGGCATAAATATTCTAAGAATTGAAGTGAAGAGAAAAATCAGATTACTCGGACAGGATATTTGGGCTCAAGTTCCCCTGACTTGTTTCCGTTTCAAACCAAACAATTCTGGTTCGGACAGCAAGATCAGTTTAATTGTTAAGTAAAAACTTGAGTGTGTGTTTGGTTTTTTTTTTTTTAATCAAAGTGAAATGTTGTATTTATTCATTAGTAGAGAGTTCTATTAGCATGAATCTAGTTGATTTATACGATCAAAGGATTTTTTTTTTTTCGCTAAGTATTTTAAAAATCTATTTTACTTGAAAATGCTTAGGGTTACTATCTTAAAGGTGTAATTACCGTAATTTAGGAAAAGTATTAAGCTACCAAATAACATTCACAGTTCACAAAAGACCTTTCTGTGTTCCACTCAGCGGAAGGAAAGACATGGGATTGGTTTGTTTTTCTATTAACTGGCACGACTTTGTTCTTGTAAAAGAAATCCGACCACACGACGACGTTGTTCTCCTCGCCAAATTTTCAGGGGGAGAAGATACCATGAGTCCGTAAATTAACTATTCAATTAACAATTGAATTTAATAATTTTAGATACGATATACATATATGATGATATAATAAAAAAATAACATGAAAATAAATAAGTTAAATTTTAATGAAAATTGAATATTGTTATGAATAAAATAAAAAAAAATGATACAGCACGTAGCATGTAAATGTTAAAGTACAGGTTTGTGATATAGGCAGAAAGGTGTCTCTCGCCTATGCTGCGGATGTGCCACGTGATGCCACCGCAATGCACCACGTGGCGCATAAATATTAACTACAAATGAGAGGAGTTTTTATGTTGAAATTTATCTGGATGATTTTATCTTTAAGTATCTTTGATTAATGTAAGATATATAAAACAATAAAAGATACTTAATTGATGAATAAATACATAATTATAGGTAGAATTAATCCCTATAAATAGAAGTCATGTATGATTTATGAATTCTAATTTTTGTTCTTTACTGAAACTCTGTCAAACTCTCGTTTTGACTTAAGTATCAAAGTGTTTACGTAGGGTCTATGTCCCTCTAATTATTCTCTTTCTTACAGAATTTTCGGTAGCACGTGACACAAAAATCAAAACGAAAACGTCAACAATACATCACTGTTGTGTTTGACAACAACAAATATAAATATAACAAAAACAAAAATTTTGATATGATATTTTCGTATAATATGACATGAACACATATTGTCAAGTTTACTAATAAGCAAAATTTGATTTAATAATTATTAATTTTTTTAAAAAAATTAAATTTAAAATACGGTTCTTTTTTTTTAATATATATATATATATATATATATATATATATATATATATATATCTACTTATGAGAAAAATAAGAAGTTTCACTTCCGAACTTAAGAGAGATCGGATTGTTTGACAAGGTATAGGGTCAATTGGTGTAACTGCAAGAGAAAGCTTGTGCATCTTTTTAATAAAGAGCTAGTACTTGAGAATAAATTTGCTACGTTAAGGAACTAATCGACCGGGTCTTTCAAGTAATAAAACAGTAATCTTATATGATTAAAAGAAATTATTTCACTGAAGCTTTTAGATTTCAAAATTTTAAGATATATTAAAAATAAAATATAATTTAGAAAATGAGTGAGACATGTAATAATTTTTTTAATTCTTCATATAAAATTTAAAAAATATTATAAATTTATAAAAAATGATTTCTTTAATTCTATAATTAATTAATTAATTAAAGACTATTTGAGATTTTATTCATATTGATATGTACTTCGCGCTACATTTAAAAAAAAAATTGTTGGAACTTTCCATTTTTACTCCCAGTTTGCCCAATGAACCATATTTGTTCCCTTCTCCTAATTTTATAAATTAAGATTCTATATACAGTTTGTGAAATTTTTTGACTCTATAAATAAAGTTAGGATGATTACACACGTTTTATTTTATTTATATTTTATTTTTTTAATATATTTAAAGAATATGTATAATTATCCTAACTCTACTTATATAATCAAAAACTTTACTCGTAGTGTATAAGATGATTATCCTAATTTTATTTTACTCCTTTTAATTTTGTTGCTCAATGAACCATATTTGTTTCCTTCTCATAATTTTATTTTACTCCTTTTGATTTTGTTGATCTTAATTTTCTATACTCAAGAAATAGAGTCACAAAAATAAAATTAAATCTTCTAATTTTGTTGTTAAAATTGAGAATTTTATGTCGATTTTTTTTTTGGTAAAGAAAATGTATAACCACTTACTTTTAACGCAAACTAAAAAATATAAAAACGATAAGTTAATCATCATCATCATCATCATCATCATCATCATCATCATCATAATATTAGTGCACAAGATGTTAAACTTCAAGAGTAAGAAACTCATGGGGACATTATGCGAAAATGCCAAAAATCTAGGGATGTATATGCAGTTATTTAATTTACCCGTCAGCCACGGCTTTGACTTGTTTTGGGACGCGGTCTCTGACTGTTGTCCGCTTTGTTTTCTCACAACCGCCATTGAAATTTCTTTGACTCCGACATGAAGTTTCATTTCGAAGAGTCAAAACACGCTTGAATATCCATATATCTCTCACTCTATATATATCACTTCAGCTGATGAAGAGAAAATAAACTGAAGAATCCTTCAACGTCAGCAACGAAAGTATTTGATAAACTGCATTTTTGATAGTCGCAGATCGTTGGGCATTGACGATGTTCTCAAAGCTACTAACAAAAACCGACGTCGAGAAGAGCTTGCTGATCCCGACTTGTTCTTTCACTGCCCTCCCTTTCGAGGAAGGCCATTTCTTTTATGTGAATGTAGTTGATAACACTGGCAATGCTTGGACATTTCCATGCTTCATTCAGCAGATCATTGATGATCATCAGAGCAGTGGGTCATCTGTTGTTTCCATCGGTTGGCTGAAATATGCTCGGAAAAAAGATTTCAGAGTTGGTGATATGGTTTTTCTTCACCGGAAATCCTTGGATGATAATTCCACAGGGTCGACGATGATGACGCAGTTCAGAATTGAAGTGAAGAGAAAAATCAGATTGCTTGGTCAGGATGTCTGGGCTGCTGTGGATATATATCAGTAATTCTGCAATGTGGTTGATTTTTTTCAGATTGATTCATAGCTTCAATTAATTATAGACCATTACCAGGAGAAATGATTTTTTTTTTTTTTGGGTTTACCAGAGTAATGAATGTTCATTTCCTTTTGGGTATGCTCTGTTGAGTTCAACAAAAATCATATATGAGAAATTTGTTCTTTCCATATATTTTTCTTTTCCTATTTGATTATTGTAGAATAAATAAAGAAATTTTAATTAGTCAATAAGATTAACAAATAATTTTTATGGATTTTTCAAATAGATACGTATATTGCAAATTGAGATAAAATCAATATAAAATTAAATTAAAAACAAAAAATAAAATTTAACGAATAAGAACGAACAATCTGTCATAAACCCAAATTAAACTTAATTTTTACTATATAATCATATTTTTATAAACCCATAAGATCATGTAGTGATTATAGTTCTTTATGTCTTTTAAGATTCATATGAAAGTTCAAAATTACTCTTTATTTATAGTCTTATTATTTTATTACTAAAAATTCTTTTTTAATAAGATTTCTTAACTAGTAAGAATTTTCATCTCTAAGCAAACTTAACCACTAATTAATTTTCTAACCAATAGAATTTTAATAAAATCGAAAATGATTTCCAATAGGATTTTCGCCAACATCTAACATCATTATCTAACAAAAGAAAAAAGGAGTTTATCTACTTTATATGGACTAAATAAGTACTTCTTATAAGCCACAAAGAAATTCTTATATAAATGGACTATTAAAGGAATTAACTATTAAATTTGATATCTCAGCAATTCAGGGTTTTTAAAAAAAAAAAAATTAAATCAAAATCTCATTCTAGTGATAAAAAAAATTTATTTCATAAATTAAATTAGGAAAAATTGTGTTCCTTCTCTAATGGAGTGGAAAGTTATGTTGATTCGTTTGTGAACGATTACATCTATCACTTAGCGTTGTCTTCTAAAATGACTTATCTTTCATCAAATATATAAATGGCTATCCTACAATCATAATTTCTTCTAAGAACGTACTGATCACAGCCGTCGGTGTAGATTTTACTCTTATTTCAGTACTTACTACAGTTTGCGAACATGCAAAACCCAGACCAGAATACAAGAGTATGGTTCTCAAAGCAATTGACCCAAGTCGAAGTGGAGAAACGCTTGGTATTGTTCCCTCTCAGTGCTGTTGAGGGCATCTTTAATAATTTGGAAGAAGGCCGTCTTTTTTGCATTGACGTTGTCGATAGCACCAGGATGGCCTGGACTTTTCTGGGTTCCTTGCGCACCAATGAAGAGTTGGGATCTGTTGTTTCCATACATTGGCCACAGTTTGCGACCGAAAAAGACCTTAAAGCCAACGACGAAGTTGTTTTCGTCGTACGGCCGCCGCAGGTTGACGACAGAGCTCCTGGGAAGAAGTTCAAGGTTGAAGTTAAGAGGAAAATCAGATTGTTTGGGCTGGACATTTGGGGCAATCTGATGGTCTAACTGCGAAAGCTTATGCCATTTTTAATAAGAGACGATTGAAATAAGACAAGCGATGGTGCTATACATCAAGCATACCGACCATGTCTTCCATGTAAAAGAACAATGTTTTAATTAATAAAGCATGTTTGTCATTCCAAACATATTTTTATTTACTAAGATCTTATTTTCATTTGTTTATCTCCTTTCTTCTAATCAAAATACAATATCTCAGTTTATTTACAGTCAATTCATAGATGTATAGGCAAAAGAAAATATATCAGCATAAAAATTCAATGCGAATTATTTTTTTGGTATGTAGGAAAATATTATCTGGTAATTTTTTTACCATAATTGTACTAGTGAAGTTTATTTTAAAAGTATAAAATTTAGGATATTTTAAATAGAGAATTAAAATTAAATATGCTTGTTATTATAATTGGTAAGGGTTAATTTGGATGTCTGAAATTGACCTTTTGATTAGAGGTGAGATTGGGTATGGTAACATTAAGATTAAAATCAATAATAAAGATGTGTTTGAATATAAATACTGGGTGATAGTGAGAAAAATGTAGTGTAACGAGACAATGATCATTAAGAATGTTAAATTAAAATTTATATATAATAAAGTTTATGGATATATTTCATATTTGTGAAATTAATAAATAATTAAAATTCATTATAATTATTTTATATGAAATAATATTTTTTTAATAAGTTAGAAATTATTAAAATAAATTTTCCTTCAAATAATGTTTTACTATTTAATATTTAAATATTATTGTGTATATGTATACATGAAATATTAAATTAATATATAATAAATTTTATTTATACCAAATAAATAAAGTTGTTTTTTGAATTTTTAATTAAAAACTGAAATAAAAAATATAAATATAAAGATATTTCATCTAATATTATAATGTTAAAATTGAAAAAAAAAAATAGTGAAATTGAAAATTGAAGGATGCAATGGGAAAAGCATTTTTTTTTATTGGACCTTCTAAAATCCAGTGGAGAATCAAGACGTGACATAATGAAAATCACTCTACCGCGCCACAGCCTAGAATCTGAATACATCTTTCGGAGCATTAGCGTTTGGTCATTTGTAGGGAAAATAATTATAGTGTAAAGTGATTGTAGAGAAAGTGATTGCAAGTAATGTGATTGTTGTGAAAATAACTTTGTAGTGTTTGACATGACAATATAAAATTTTGTTTAAATTGCAGGGAAAATAACTTTACATCGTTTAATATGTAGTCACTTTATTGAGAAAGTAGTAACAAATTTCAAAAATATTCATAACTATAAAAACAAATTTCTAATGAAAATTAATTAAAATAAAGGTTGTATCATTAATATTACTGATTATTTGTAATTTTAAATTGTTATGTATTATTATTAATTTAAATTTTAATTAGTATAATATTAAAAATTCATGTATTATTAATGTAATACGAAATTTTAATGTATCAATTGTAAATTTTCAATTATCATGACATCAACATAGTACCTATAACATTTATGGAAGTTATAAAATTCATATAAATCTTAATAAAATATTTTTCATACATGATAATACCTTATAAACATTCATAAAAATCATAATAAATCCTAATAAAAAATTTTTGGGTGTTTTGTTAAAAGGGTAACTCAAGTAAAATTAATTTTGCAGTCAAGACTGCAAAGTGATTACAGCCAAGACTGCAGAGTGATTGCAGCTTACTTGGACTGTAATCACTTTGCAGCTTTTGAATGTAAAGTGATTGTACATCCAATTTTCTTGATACCAAATGTTGTAACTACTTTACGTCCAATTAAATTGTAGTGCAAAGTGATTATATGCATGATACCAAACGCCTCATAAATTTCAAATGACTATCTGTAATCACTTTACATCCAATTTTCTTGATACCAAATGTTGTAACTACTTTACGTCCAATTAAATTGTAGTGCAAAGTGATTACAGGCATAATATCAAACGCCCCATAAATTCCAAATGACTATTAAGGCATGGGATTCTTCTGCCTTGGATGTGGCGGTATTTGTTGATCAATAAAATTGTTAAACTATTATAATCCTGGGTAAATTGAAAAAATTAGAAAAAGAAAATAAATTAATTACTATTAATTAATTAATAAAAATAAATTAATTACTATTACAAAAATAAAATTAATTAAGATTTATAAGAAAATAAATTGATTAACACAAATTTTTAAGTGTATACTTATTATTTCATACACTATCAGTAAAATTTTTTAATTTTATAAACAAAATTATAATGATAATACATATTTTATTTTTTATTTGATTTTTAATATTTTTTAAAAAATTATGTATTATTATCAGAATCCGCTTATAAAATTAAAAAAACTCCTCTAAAAACATATGTGATAATAATCCCACTGTATTTTTCACTTTTTAACTTGAATTTTAGTACATCACTCTAATAATTGGAATTAAATTCAAAAGTCGTCAAAATTTTGTTCTTAAAAGAAAGAAAGAAAAGGTTTCAAGAAAAAATCCTGTGTGAAATACAAGAAACATATTTGACTAGGTGGACTGTTAGGTTTGGATTTCTGGTATTGATATTCTCTAACTTCTTGGAACCGCCATTGAAACTTCATTTGACTCAGGCCAGAAAAATGCATAAGAATGAGTCTAACTAACCCAAATGATACTTAAATTCAGCAAAGGAAATTAGAAAATGCTTGAACATTATATCTGATATTCTCCATTGAAACGATCATTTGACTCAGTACAGAAAGCTGGATATGAATGAGTCAAATTAACGCGCTTGTTTATCTATTTATAAGTAAGAATCGACACAACCCAACTGCTGAAGTGATTAGAAGAGCAACTTAATTAAGAATCGATCAAAGCAAATTCAGAAACCAATTGCTTTAGTTATTGCGGATTCAGCTGGTTCAGCACAACAATGATGATCTCAAAGCTGTTAACGAAAACCGACATCGAGAAGAGCTTACTGATCCCTACTTGTTCTTTCAATATCTACTATTTCGAAGAAGTTAATTCTTTTTACATCAATGTAATTGATAAGACTGGAAAATCTTGGAGTTTTCCATGCTCTATTCAGCAAACTGAGGGCACAGAATCATCTGTTGTTTCCGTAGGTTGGCTTAAATTTCTTTGTGACAAAGATGTTAGAGTCGGTGATAAGGTTTTTCTTCACCAGAAATCCATGGACGATGATGCTACCGGCACGCAGTTGAAAATTGAAGTGAAGAGAAAAATCAGATTGATGGGTGAGGATATCTGGGCTGTCGTCGAGTAATTCTACTGCGACGTTCAACTCTTAAATAAAGATTAAAAAGCATTGATGATTTTTTATTTTCATATTGATTTATAACTTCAATTACTTATACTGTTAAACAGACCATAATTTGTAGGAGAATTATTCATTTTAATGATTGAAATTAGGGTTTGAATTTATTTAATTGATTTATTAATGATGTGTTATTTATTTGTGTATGAATCTAAATATACATATAGTTTAGGGGAAAAAAAGATAAAAAAAAAACTAATTAATTATATTTCCTTAATTTTTCTTATTAAATTTTTTTGAGAACGGTAATTTCTTAAAATTAATTTAAGGAAAAGAAAATCTTAGAACATTACTTGTAAGAGAATCTTATAATTAGTCACTCATATTATATATATGTTCCTAAAATCTAGATACTTGAAATCAAATAAGCAACCAAATAACATTATTTTTAACAAATAAAAATGTTTATTTTTTTAAGATTTTGCAATAACCAAAAAATTAAATCGTCTGGGGACTATAGGTGCAAAGTGTGTTATGATTATATATATATATATGGTTGAGCATTATTTACGAACTATCTTCTCCTCTAATGTAAGCAAATAAACTTTCCTCACTTAATTAAGATAAATAATTCGTTCAATCTCTTGACTCTTGAGTCAATAAATATCTGTTTTTTTCTTATCATACTGGAAATTCTTGAAAAAAAAAACATCTAATGTTATATTAATTCTATGGAGTACTCATGCATTCTAATAATAATAGTTTGCTTAAGAGAGATAAAGAGGAAAAAAAAAACAAAACAAAAGGTAATGCGATGTGCATTATAAAGATAGCTAGACTTGTAGCTAGCTAGTAACTAGGTCTTTATTTATTATTTTCTTTTTATATAGTCTCTTTCTTCTTTGTATGCGATGGAGCTGTATACATTCAGTATGGAGATTTTCTATTAACTTAATTATTTTTATAGTCATATTCCATATTAAGAAGAAAAATATATATATAACTTTCCTATGAGCTCGAAGGGTGCAAAGGAATCCTATTCGAAAAAATTCATAAGAATTACAGGATTTTGCCTTTAAAAATAATTTAATCGCATAATTCTAACCTTGACAATTACATAATTTTTAAAAAAATATTATAAAAAATAAAATAATAACAACCATTTATGTCTTTTCATTAATGGGTTTAGGGTAACAAAGAAACAAACATGAAGTAAAACATAGTATAAGATCAAATAGCAAACAAAGAGAATAAATAAAACATAAACAAGAACCCCAGCTTTTGTTGGTGAGGTGCGTCAAAATCTTGAGATTATGGAAGTATATCAAAGAAGTCTATGCATGCATATGTAAACATCAATAGCTTTCGAACGATTAGCGGTAGCATCAAGCAGGCTTTTGAGTTTTTGACTTGGTCGAGAATCGAGACAAATTTGTGTTAGAATCTAGGAAACAAGCTTAGCAACCAGCCAATTTTTATCATTGAGTTGATGTTCAAAGTCTTCCTAACGGCCAAAAAGTAGTTGATAGCTTTATTGTAGGGCATCTAGGCCCAACTGAGCTCGGTGGATGAAGCCGAAATTGACCCTTCACTCTTCACTAATTACAGGTTTATTTTGGATAAACCCCTCGCCAGTTGAATATTTTTAGCTTTCCCGTATGCGTGAAAATTGATCTGAAAATAACTTAATTATAAAATCAATAGAAAAATATTTTACCTTCCATATCACATAAGTATATTCCAGATGTTGATCCAAAAGATTAGGTTCTCAAGTCCACTTGCTCAATTCCTCGAGGACAATAAGCAGTTGGCGTCTAGAAAACTAATTATCAGGATAAGTGAATTAAAGACGAGATTCTAGAAATTGCTTGTGACACCAGAATTTTTAAAGTTGTGGCCGACGTCAATGGATAATGCATGGTTAGGTTAATTTTTTTCTTTAAAGAAAATCGATTCTGGAAGTGTATTTTTGTTCAACGGTTGATGAATTCTGATGATTAAGACATTATTAGGAGTTGGAATAGTAAAAAGTCTAAGATCCTTATCCTCAAAATCCCCAATACCGGCCAGGTCCGAATCAAGAACTTGCAAGGCAAGGAGTTTGAGACATTGTGAGGCCATAGGGGACCCGCATTGGCCTCTATATTCAAACTTTGCAGCTTGGAAACTCCATGTCAGGTCCTTGTTAACTTCCAATTGGGCCGTCCTTTGTTAAAATTACTACAAAATGTGAAATAAAACCTCCTTAAGTTTTGTTGCAATGGAGAATCTAAAACGGAAGTAAGTACTGACTCAACCAACACTCATTTACCTGTATAAATTCAATGCATAACCAGAACCCAGGAGCGTAGGATTCAGTGCCTACTGCCCAAATGAAGCTCTTCTCGAAATTCCTGTCACGGACAGATATCCGTAAAAGATTATCGATTCCTATGAAAAGCTTTGCATCTTTTCCACGTGTCAATGTTGGCCATGCGCTGGATGTGAAGGTGAAAGATGAGAGCGGGAGTCTTTGGCTGTTTCGGCTCTCCATTCGCAAGAAGAATTATCTGAAACCAGTGTTTTCCAAAGGTTGGTGCAATTTTGTTCGGTCCAAGAATCTCAAGGCTGGGGATAAAGTGAAGTTCTACAAGGAGGAAGACGAGGTTTCTGGAGCACAGTTTAAGATCAAAGCAAAGAAGCCAGTCAAGATTTTTGGGGTTGTTTTCGGGTATGCAAAAACCTGAGTTGCATAAGCGCAGTTTTGATGTCCATGTGAAATTGTTTTTTTCCTGCTTCGGCAGTGAAGAAAAACAAGCACAGTTTTGTCTGAAATAAAGTCAAATTAAGGGATGTTTAATTTGTCACTATATTGTGATTTATAAATAATATTTTTATTTGTTTTGATTAAGAGGCAAATAGTATTAATCTATATATTAAATTCATATATATTTAAGACATATTAATTAAATAATATATATCTACATACATTCAAATAAATAAAATTAGTTTGTGTGTCATTACGAACTTTAAATTAATTAATTAAAATAAAAAAATAATTTTTTTAAATATACATAATTGGCTCATAACTCACTTATTTTATTTTTTTTAATTTGGAATGATGGTTTTGTTAATGTAAAACAATATTTCTTTTTTTTTTTTTCACACTTTTCAATTAAACACTATTAAAAACCATTTTCGTTTTACTTATATCCATCCTTTCACTTTTTTATTTTACTAAGAACACTCTAAATCTTTATCCTAATTCCTTTTTGAAAGGATTAATGACTCAAAATGTTTGTTTATGTCAGAACCTTACAACTTCAATTTCATTTATAGGAGTGTAATTCATTATGAGTATCACAAAAAGAAAACCTAGTGAATGGACGGTCAGCAGAAAATTCATAATCAACTTTTAGAAGTTACTTTATTTTATTTTTTGATGATATCAGTTGTTGAAGGTTAAGAAAATGACCGGATTGTGTAATTAATTGGGAGTGGATAATGATTTCTAATGCTTGTCTCGCACCTAGGCTTCCATGCTATGCTGTCTTGATTCACCCAGAGGCAACCACCTATATAAGCTTAACTGTAAGTAATTTCCATCTTATCCTACGGGCCTCAAATTTCAAGAACTTAGGACATGATTATAAAATCAAGTTCGCTAGGATTGCTTTAATTTTGCCTTGTTAAGATATTGTTTTTTCTTTTTACCTAGTTTTTGTATATGCATTACTTCCAAGCTTTGTTGAATGCCTGTGTTACAAATTATTAGCTCTTTATACAGTTATCTTAAGTTTCTTCCCATCAAGCTGTCGTTTCAGGTCTTGAAGTTGAACAGTTATGTCCGATCTTGTAAACCCTTAGCATTCTGATTCTACAAGTGATCTTCATTTTGAGTTCTTTTTTGTTCAAATTATAACCTCTTCTATATCAACCACCTATTGAATCTTTGGTCTATTCGCTCTGCTCAATTTGGAACGTTTAGCTTCGGAATTCTTGTGTGAAGCATCATTTTTTGGAGGTCTTTCGAGAAAATTCTTCTGAGAGGATGCATGGCAGTAGCTTCTGGGTTAACCCTTTTATCAGAATTCGGAGTTTTGGGACCTTAAACCTCAATTGAATCGTCGATCTCTTCTGTTTCACTATCCTGATGAATTGAGTTTTTCTCATTCTGATCACCATCGTTGAGCTCTTCTTGATCATCAATTGGAACATAACTAGGATACTCAACAGCACAAGCTGTCTTGTGATCAAATACAACAACGTTGGATATATCTTTCATATATATCCAAAGACCAGCAAATTCTCACAGCGGATTGAATAATTCTCAACAAATTCATGTCAATCTTCATCAAGCCATCACACCATTAGCCTTTTTTTAATCTTCATAATCTCCCAATTTCTTCTATTGAAAGTAGTAAAAATTGGAAAGTTCATACCCAAATTTCCCTGCAAATCTCATTTGGAACTTTCTGCAGAAACCAAATTAAGAATTGCAGATATTTGCAAAAGAATAAGAAAATACAAAAAGTCAAGGGATTTACCAGCTTTTATTTGCAGTTGTATGAGGAAGAATTATCTCGAAGAAATGCAACGATTCCTCCACCTCAGGATTTGAACGTGGTATATTTTTCTTGTTGGATGAGCCATTAATTAATACCTTGGTGGTTAATTCTCTCACCTATATGTTAAGAAATTTTCCAATATCATCTGATTTATAAATTAAAAAAAAAAACCTAAAAAATTAATATAAAAATAATTAACTAAACTTGGATATTTCAAATGTATGTATAAAATTGTTATTTTACATTAATATATGTCATTTTCTTTCAAATCATGTCATTTAATTATATTATTTTCAAAAAAATCAATCATTTATTATACATCTCATTAATGAATTTATTAAAATAAATATTTATTTTTTAATTTTCACATATGATGTGTAATAAATGATTTTTTTATAATAATATAATTATATGATATGTGGTTTAATTAAAAAAATATTGATATGAAATAATAGATTCATACAATTTTTTTACTTTCATGCGTACTTGATTCTAATATTGCACAATTTCATTTATAATTAGAGAATTGTAGCCTTTAGTCATAAAGGAGTTGTTGAAGTGTGTTTCAAGGTAAGGTATTTTTAATTTTCTTCCTAAACGCTGCCTTACAAGAGGAGAAATATATATATATATATATATATATATATATATATATATATATATATATATTGCAAAAGAAAAGGGCCTTTTTTTTACTTTAAATGAAAAAAAAAGCAATTAGGGTTAGGACTGAGGAGCACATAAAAGATAAAGATTTTTTTAAAAAATATATATAACCAATATATTGTCAATAAATAAATTTTATATATTATTATTCAATCATATTATGTTATTTTATTAATATGTGAATTTAATAATATTTATTTTTAAGAATTTTTTATTTTGAAATTTATGAATTAATTGAGATATCATGCTATAATTTATTGATAATAAATAAAATTTATACGTTAATAATACTAATAATACATTGAATATAAATTCTTGAAAAAACCCCATAATTATTCGGAAATAGTAAAAAAAAAAAACACTAATGTAATTGCCATATAATATCAGCCGAAAAAGAAATGTGAGAATAATTGGATTGGCTCCAAAGAGTACGTGTTAGTTTCACTTAAAATTACATTTTCATTCCCAACTATTTTTATAGTGTTCATGTACTCTCCTTGATCGCCAATAATGCAGTGAAATAACCCAGTTCATACGTGCCATGTCATGTTTGTTTATTATCAAATTTGTAAATCTTTATTTTTTTTCTAATAATTAATTAATATTAATAATCTTTTATTTATTCAATAAAACGATCACAGCTTAAAAATAAAAGGTGATATAAGTGCTATGATTCGAATTAAAAACTTAATAAAAGTTAAATCTGATGAAAATGATATGAAAAATATATAAATTACAATTTTGATGAAAAATAAAAAATATATTTTATATATAATGCGTTAAACGAATTTTGATATCATAATTTTTATATCTTACACGCGTTTTAAAGGAAACAAACATATAGTAAGCATATAGATCAATTAATCTACCAAAAGTTAACTTTAAAATTTGTGCATTATATGGATATATTAGACAATTTTTTTTTTTTTTAACCATTCATGTCCCATGTGATCTCAAGCAATGCTTCATGACTAGGAGAGCAAAACTATAGATCCGATAATGTAACTGCTAATCCACTTGTATCTTTTCTCCAGAATACACCAATTAATGATAAAACCATGGTCTGAAATCTTTCTTCTCATAAACACATTTACTACCTTTTTCCGAATCAAGAGTCTGAGCAAAGATAATAACAGAAAATGCTGCATTAAAGAGGCTGCTGGGAAAATATGGAATATTTATCGAACAAAATTCCAACCACTAGGAGTTTATTTTTCTGCTAATTAGGTTAAAAAGTATAAACTAAATATAGTGCTCTTCACATTCGAACATAACTCCTCACTGTAGTAAACCTAAATATTGATTCAGTGGTATAAGATAACATTGAATTCTTGAATGAGAACGATTTATAACGAGATATTTCATGTTTGAATCTTTATTAAGTCAAATTTTCTTAGATCAACATTAATGACGTAATTTTAACGGGGATTAATCTTATACCCAATATAATATGAGGATATGTTGTGGTTAAAAAAAAAAAAACTCATTGTAATATGCTTTTCTTTTCTTTTTCTCACATTCAAGCACTTATGGCTACCTACAAGCATCGACATTGATATAAAGAGACAAGAACATCCAGCTCCTGCAAACACCGGGAAGGCCATTCATTCGTTAGATATCATCGAATATTTCACACTTCAGAAGTTCATATTGCTAGATTGTGAATAGAAAATAGCAGGGCGTATATTGGTCTATGGCTTCCAACCAATATAGCAGCCAAAACATATAATATGATAACAAATTACTGGATTATAGTTGGTTCAATGCTACTGCATCTTCAAGAACACTGAATGTGGTAACTTTCAGCACAATCTCCTTCGAGTTAATCAGCTCAAATACACAAACATCTCCTTCGTCTAAATTATTATCCTAGACAAATGCAGCCCATCCTTTGCTAAGCTTCAAACTGCTATGCCCATAAATACATTGAACAAGCCAGTTTTCCCTTCAGATACCTGAAGTGTGATAATCCCATCAGCCCCACTCAGATATCTCCGAGCAAAGCAGCGAGGGATATATATGCTGCAGAAAAAGAAGCAACAACCTCTTAGTCTACAAATATTTCAAAGCTCAATCAAAAAATTATATTAAAGCATTATTTCAAGGGCTTACAAGAAGTATTCCCTTATATACAGAGGATGGAATTGGTGGGAAGATTATCCTGCAGAAAGGATTATCAGGCTTGAACCTTTCAGCTGCACGAAACGCATTCTGTTTTTCTTCTGTTATCGCAGCTCCCCACCTCCTGGAACACTTCTTGGAGAGTTCATGGCTTGAAGCTCTTCTTTCACTTCGAATTTGCCTAATGACTCAATATTCATCCATATCTTTCAATGAATTAAGATGAGAAAAGTCAATTAGAAAGCATTTAAGTTCATGGAGCTTACTCGGTTCAGTTTCTTGTTTCATTTCTTTGGTGTTTCGCTGTATTTCATTCAAGAAACACAGCCCAGTTGCATCTGTAGTACTTGTAAGCTCAACCCCACTAAACCAAACGCCTCTTTCTCGAGTAGATTGAAATGTTACTTGTAAATCATGCACATCATAGTTCTGATGCAGGCATATAGAGTTCTTATATTTCTCCCTATCATGCTCAAAACATTCATCAAAATCTTTATCAATCAAACTGGAAAATACAGGCTGAGAATCCATAATCTGATGACCAGGTTCCTGTGAATTATTTAGACCATTAGACAGATAGTTTATCTCCAAATCTTTTAGATTATATATATGAACATTGAACAAGAAATACCCAATGCAGATGGAATAGTATTCCACAAATACATTCCAACCACCGTCAAGCCACATCTTTTTGCTATCTTTCCTCAATTCCACTAGCCAGAGATGACCGTTGGGAACAGTAAGTGTAGCAATTGAAGAGAGTTCATCACCAAATTTCTAAACAAACTTATATGGGATCCTCTGTAAGTGCAAAAACCAAGTCAGAGTCTGTTTAACATAGATTACATTAGAAAAGAAGAGGAAGTTCGCCATGATGCAGAATCAAGGAGAGATTATATTATTGGTTCATCATTCAGTTTTATTGCTGAAGAAACAACAGAACAAGGTTTTATTGTTGGAATATTGCAGCTGAAAAATAGAAAGTGTCAAGGCTAGCTTTTTATATGCCCTAGTTTATGAGATGCAAAGGAAAGACCTGTAGAAGTCATTGACGATAATTAAATCAATGGGGCATTACAATAATCACAAGTTGCAAGCCACTTGCATAACTTAAATAAAAACTATTGATGTACAGTACCTAAAGAACAGATTTCTGCAGGACAATAACAGGAAAAGTCCCATAACATGTAGAGGTTCAAGGCCAAAATATAAAATAAAAGAGGAAATTAAGCACCGTTATAGACAAAAGGAAAAGAAAATACACAAGATTTTCAAGGCCAAACTTAATTTAATACAAAGATTAAAAAATATATATCTAGGAACAAACCTATCCCCTTGCTTTAATTTATTTGGGTGCCTTCAATCGGTTGGGTTTTACATATTGATTGTATAAGGAGTTATTAATATATTTATAAGTGAAAGGAAAATTTTCATTATTTGAACAAATTTTTGAGATTAAAAAGATTCAAATAGTATCCAACACTGATATTAAAGTCCAACTTATCATTATCTCTTTATGTGCCGGGCATTAAAAACGGTCCTCTAAAAGCTAGAAGTGTAAAGGGAGAGATTGTTGGACTTTTTCATATAGGTTGTAAAAAGGGGAGGGGGGAATCTCGCTTCTTAAATTAGATTTTGGAGTTGAAAAAACAAAATAGCACTCAACACAAACTTGTTTCTGTCAAACAAGAAATTTTATGCTGATTGATTAATTTCAGAATCATCTGTTTCTGATCTTCATATGATTTCCAAGCTTACAGTTTTCGTTTATATCTTCAGCCTCAACTACTAAATAGGATAAAGAATAACTCCTCAACTTTAGACAAAAAAGCACTTGGCGTGTCCTACTTAGCTTTGTTGTTCCTGGCTATACATTTAGAAAAGTAATTATCAGGATAAGTAAATTGAGGATGAGATTCTAGAAAGATGACACCAAAATTTTTAAAGTTGTGGCCAACAGGGAAATTCCTGCTAAACGTTAATTTTTTTTTTTTTTGAAAACAGAAAAGTCTAAGATCATTATCCTCGAAGTCTCCGATAGTATGAATCAAGAAGTTGCAAGGCAAGGAGTTTGAGCTTCTTTTGTCATTACTTCTGTTCAAGAAGTTGCAAGGCAAGAAGTTTGAGCTTCTTTTGTCATTACTTCTGTTGTTTTATTTTTTACGACGATGATGTGTTGTTGATGTCTTCGCTTCAATCTTTTCACCACATGTTATCGAAAATTCTACAAGAATAGAAATAATCAAAAAGACGTAAGAGTTTTTCCCTGCATAAGCAATCCGATACTTAAGTCAGAACCAAATTTCAACAGAGTTTCAGTAAGGTCAAAAAATAGAGAATTAATTAAATTCATAAATCATACCTGACTCATATTTATAGAGAGTAATCCCTTCTTTAATTACATATTTGTCTATCTACATTAAGCAGAGATATTCGAGGATAAAATCGTCCAGGTAAATTTGAATACAGAATCTTCTCTCAACTGTGTTCAATTGTAATGTGACACTTAGTGCCTTATAATAATGACATGTGGCTCATTGTAATATTGACACGTAATATATTATTTTTCTCTTTTTTCTTATTCCATTTTAATCATAACAATTGCTCCCCACTCTTTCGCGAGTTATACTTCGCGAAAGAGTACACTGGGATCCTCCCGCCAGCACATATATTATGTCGTGAGGACGTTGACTCGCTCTTTATTTTCCACTCGCAGAGACGACATACTCTCACGACACACTCTTGCGATACACTCTTGTGGTAGACTCTCATGGCATTCACTCTCACAATAGTACCCTTGCGACAGACCCCCGCGGCATCTCGGTTAGCGCGAGACCCTCGTGGCATAGACCCTCACAGCATTATTGGGTTTAGACCCTTGCGGCATCCGTAGACTCTTGCAACAGTACCCTCACGACACTACCCTCAGTGAATTAGACCCTCGCGGCAAAACCTTGCGGCATCAGACTCTCACAGCATTTGATACTTGCGGCATCAAATCCTTGCTGCATTTGACCCTCGCGGCATCAGACTCTCACGGCAATTCTGCTACATTGAAGGTAGACAGAGTCTCTATTCTCTTAGCATCTGTTGTATTGATCCGTTTCTTTAATGGCTGGATAAGGTAGTGGTAAACAAATAATTCTAGATCCTTATTCTAGACTTAGAGAGTTTGATCTCGAGTATATTCGCAATACCTATCATCTTCCCGAGGGTTATTATTATAGGCTCCCCACCACAGCAGAATGCGGTCCCCAATGTGTCAGCACCGGCGTGCCTATACATCGGGCCTCATTGGAATTTAGGTTTCGTTTTTCGCTTTCTGACTTCGGAGTTATTTTTCTTCAACATTATGGCATAGTCCCTAACTAACTTCACCCTAATGGATGGGCACAAGTTTTAGGGTTTACAATTATATGTTATAGACTTAATGTCAGGCCCACCATTCCTCTGTTCAACTCCTTTTTTAGAGTTCGTAGTGTCCGTAGTTCAACACGTTTTTGTATACAAAAGGTTTTTGGGAGGGGACAAAGTAATAAACTTTTTGGGAGCCCTCCATCCAAATTACATAATTATGCTTCGGATTGGCTTGTTGTTGAGGTCCTTTCATCTCTAAATATCCCTACCCGGTGGAGTTGTCATGGACCATCCAACCTTAGTCCTCTGTCTAATTTAAGGGATGTATATGGTCCCCTTATCTCTCAACTACAAGTAGATGACGAGGACGTTTTACTATCTTTATTAACTTCAGAGAATATAATTACTATTGGTTGGGGATGCCTTCTTGTTGGTCCGGTTCCAACACTTGAGCCTGCCTCATACTCTAGTTTCCCCGGAGGAAGTTAAGGTGTGGGAAATCCCACCGATTCCTCGGAGGAAGATTTCGAGGATGATTTGGATTGGAGGCAAGGCGAGGCTTTTGGAAGCCCCTTTCTTGAGTTTCCTTTGGATGAAAGCCTTGTTAACATTCATTCTCTTGATGATTACTTGGATTCGAGTGATTTCATATTGTATTTTATCATGTAAATAATTGTTTACTTCCCTCTTGTTTGTTCTGACTTTTATTTTTCTATTTTTCTTCCAGGAATGGACTCACTTAGGAGGGCTTTTGATCGATGAGAAGGCGACGATGGACTAGAAGGAGGCGAGGATGCTACTAGAGTCGCTCTTCCTCACAAACGTAGATGCCAAAGGGACCGTGCTCAAGAGTCTCAAAGTCATGGTCGAACTTTTGCTCCAGCCTCTCAAGATGGAAGATCAGGGTCTCCTCAAGCTCCTCTTCCGTCTCGTCCCGAGGGGTCCAGCTCTCACAATGAGGATAGGGGAAACAGCCCGCTGTGGAGCCCCAACTTCCAGAGTCTGAATTGGAATAGTATCATCGAGCTAACTGGGCGGAATGCAACACTGCTTGCCCATCTCGCATTGGGAGGCGATGTTTGTATATTGAGTCAGCTATGAGAGATAAGTCAGCGTTCCCTCTAGTCGTCGAGCTTAACACTTCCGGATATCCGGTGGACGGTGGCGAGACGATCTATGGGTAAAATTTCGCAGTGTATCTAGGCGTTAACGATAATGATTCAATCCATGATCCTGGAGTGGCGTCTTGCTTAGGTTGGTCGACCATTCTCCTAAGAGATAAAGCGGAGTTGTTTAAGGGTTTCCCTTAGCCCGAGGATCGAACAGATTATTTAGCTATGATGGTATCTTCTTTGCTTGTCTTTCCTCCCTTTCTCTTTTTATTCTTTATTTTCTTGGCTAACTTTTTAATCTTTATGCCCTTTCAAACAGCTCAGCAGGTAATTGCTTGCAACGCACGGTATTGGGCATATAAGACTTAGGCTGATGTTGAGCTCCACCAATTGAGGGTCGAAAAGTCTGAGCGGCTCATTGAAATGAACCAGTACAGAAGGCTTCCTGAGCAACTTGACCGATTGGAGAAAGAAAAAGAGGATCTGAACCTCAACTATTCTCGTCTTCAAGAGGATTTTACTAAAGAGCAAGAGAAGTTTGAATAATACAAGGAGTCTTATACCATGACCCAGGAGGAACTAAGTTCTTTCAAGTCCAACTATGATTCAGTATTGTTAAAGCTGCAAGACCTCCAAACCAGTTATGATGAGCTGAAGTCTGACCACAGGAGATTGGAAAAAGAAGTTTCTAATCTACGTAGAGAACTTTCGTCTTCTTCAGTTAGCCAAGATGTGCGTAACGAGATTCATTCCGAAACTGTTAAAGAATATCGTTTATCATAAGACTACCACGATAGGAAGCTCTTACTCTCTACCGACTTCGTGAAATATGGTTTCTACATGGCACACTCTTAGCTAGAAAAGGAGAGATCAGGAGAAATTTTTCCTGAATTACAGTGGTCGAGACAATTGGAGGGCTATACCAGTGAATTTAAAGGTTCGACACATTATGAGCCCAATAACGAGGATTTTGAGACTTATCTGGAGAAGAGGGCCCATGACGATCTTTCAAACCTTTCGAGCCCTTGGGAACCTCGTCAGCAACCAGGAGTAATTGACGCTTTATGCGATTTGGATTGCGACGAGTTAGATTCCTCGGGCGAGGGCGCTTCTCCATAAACTGAGGAATAATTTTTAGTTTTTTCTTCTTCTTTTTTCTTGTTGCCAACATTCTTTTATCTGTATTAAGAATTTGAATATATGCATAGGATGTTTTACTTTTTCTCTAAAGTACTGATTATTAAGACAACTTATTTTGCATATTCTCGTTTTAGGCTTTCTTTATGGCTTGTCTTGCATATTCTTTTCTTTAAGCATTTTATTTTTCTTACTTCGAGCACTTTTCGTTTGAAGCTCTTACACTTTTTCTTCATGGCTTACATCATGCACTTTTTGCTTCAAGCCTTTTATTTGGTTGCTTGGTTTACCTCGCGCACTTTTCGTTTCAAGCTCCTGCACTTTTTTTTCATGGTTTACATCGCGCACTTTTCGCTTCAAGCCCTTGTTTGAGTGCTTACCTTACCTCGCGTATTTTTCGCTTCAAACTCTTGTACTTTTTCTTCGTGGCTTATATCGCGCACTTTTCGCTTCAAGCCCTTGTTTGAGTGCTTAGCTTACCTCGCACACTTTCGCTTCAAGCTCTTGCACTTTTTCTTCGTGGCTTACCTCGCGCATTTTTCGCTTCAAGCCCTTTGTTTGGGTGCTTGGCTTACCTCGCGCATTTTTTGCTTCAAGCCCTTGCACTTTTTCTTCATGGCTTACATCGCGCACTTTTCGCTTCAAGCACTTGTTTTAGTGTTTAGCTTACCTCGCGCACTTTTCGCTTCAAGCTCTTGCACTTTTTCTTCATGGCTTACATAGCGCACTTTTCACTTCAAGTCCTTATTTGGGTGCGTGGGTTATCTTGCGCATTTTTCGCTTCAAGCCCTTGCATTTTTTTTTCATGGCTTACATCGCGCACTTTTCGCTTCAAGCCCTTGTTTGAGTGCTTAGCTTACCTCACGCACTTTTGCTTCAAGCTTTTGCACTTTTTCTTCATGACTTACATCGCGCACTTTTCGCTTCAAACCCTTTGTTTGGGTGCGTGGCTTACCTCGCGCATTTTTCGCTTCAAGCCCTTACAGTTTTTCTTCATGGCTTACATCGCACAATTTTCGCTTCAACCCTTGATTTATTCAGGTGCGCGGCTTACCTCGTGCATTTTTTACTTAAAGACCTAACACTAAGTATGGCTAAAAATCTCAATAGGTAATAAAATATTAATAAATCATAATTCAATAAATGAAATTTCAATTCATGGTTTAGTAACAAGAAACAACATTAAATAAATTAAAGTCTCACTGCTAGTGTAGTTTCAAGTGGTTAGTATTCCATGTCTTTGCTATCTTCTTGTCTTATGAACTTTTCATCTTCCTTTAAGGCATTGGTGAAGGCTTAGGTAGCCCGACGATGGTAAGGGTTTCTTTTCTTTGAACTTTCTTACTTATAGTTAATGCGTTATTATACGTTCTTGCTTTTCTTTGATCTCCTCGAACTTGCCCCACACCTCTGAGAGTCGGGAACTTCATCAACAGATAACATGGGGAGAGTACGGCGCTCATATCACTAAATAATGGCCGTCCGAGAATAACATTGTAAGCTAGAGATGTTGATTTGACCACCATAAATAAGACCTATCTTGTAACACTCTTAGGATCTTCACCCAAAGTAACAGGTAGTTCAATCAACCCTACCTCCTTTACTTTCTGAAGCCAAACAGATGAGTAGTTACGGGCTTCAATCTGTCTTCACTCAGATTCATTTTTTGAAACAATCTCAATAGATAATGTTCACCGAGCTTCCATTATCTACCAGAATTTGACTTATCAGATGTTTAGCCACAACTGTCGATATGACCATAGGATCATCATGTGGAATAATAATATCTCCTTGATCTGCTGGCGTGAAAGTAATCGCCTCTCCGTCTTCAGCCGCTTTCATCACAGAATTGATCTGATACACTTGTCTAGCATAAGCCTTCCGTGAAGCAGATGAGCTTCCAGCTACATATTCACCGCCAGAGATGACATGAATGACGGCTCTTGTTGGTTCATTATCTATCTGTCGGTTCTTACGTTCTCCCATTCTTACCTCATTTCCTCTTTCTTCGTTTCTTCTCATATTTTTTTTGTCATTGTCGAGTCTATCACGCGGTCTATTGTCTCCTCAACCACGAGCAGGGTATCGAATCTTTTCATTCCTCCACACATAGCGGTCTAACTTCCCTTCTCTGGCCAACTTTTCAAGCTGGTTCATCAGTTCTCGACATTTCTCGGTTGTATAACCAAAGGTAGAATGAAAACTACAATAGGACCCATGATCTCATCTTAAATTTTCTTCAACTCTCGTGGGGAATTGGAGCATCCTAATTCTTTCTGTCGCTGCTAAAATTGAAGCATGTGATTCGATAAACCGCATGTAATTGTCATACTTCAATTTTGGGGCTTTATCTGATCTTCTTGCGTTTTTATCATCAAGCTCCCTTTCCTATTTCCTTCCTTCCTTCAAGTCCCGTGTTGGTATCATTTTCATCACTTCTTCTTGAGTAATATACTTGTTTGCTTTAGAGAATAAGTCTGAAACTGTCATTGGCTGATCCAAAGATAACGATTCTTGGAGCTTTTCAGACCTGGTCCCCTGTAGTATGACTGTCACCGCTACCCCAACTTATAAATCACGTACCTTAAGAGTAGCATCACGAAATTGATCTACATAACTTTTTAGTGATTCTTTGTTCCATTGTCTTAGGGTGAGTATATAAGTGACCTCCTTCCTTTTCTGGCTATTTATCGCAAAGACCTTCAGAAATTCACTCATCAGCTGATTGAAAGATGAAATAGATCCTTCTGGTAAGTTGTTGAACCACTTCAGTGTGTGGCCAGTTAAGGTTAGGGATAATGCCCTACACATAATCTCATCCTCCCATCCATGCAGTAGCATTAACGACTCGTAATTTTCAACATGGTCATAAAGGTCAGTTTTCCCGGCATATGCTATTTTTGCAACATCTTAAACTTTGGGGGCAGTGGTTTTCCCATGATCGTTGCACTGAATGGGATTCTTCTTCTCTAATTCTCTTCAATCGGAACCAACATTTTCTCTTTTAAGATTCGTTCAACCATTCTCTTCATGTCCATGACATCTTGTGCTGTGGGCTCAGGTCGATCTTGGACCTCCTTTGTGTCACATGGATCAGCTTGGTCACAATCAACAACCTCTTTCCCCTTACCGTGTAAGTTATGAGTTCGGTTCTGATGAATTCGAGATGAAAAATTTACCATTTCAGCTTCAGGATTCCATGTTGGATCTATTTTTGAACCTCTCCTCCCTATATGGGATCTCGTCATTCCCACACCTCCTATATCATCCATATATTCAGCATCTATTCCAATTGGACTTTCAAGACTTTCGACATTCGGGCGTCGCAGGTCCCTAACGATCTCCCGTGCAGCGTCCTCGTACCCTGACGCCTTAAGCCTTCAGCCTCGCGCAAGGGATTTTCCTCACCCTGGCGCCTCAGATATTCTTCACTATTGCGCAAGGGGTCTCGCGCACTCTGGCGTCCCAAGTCTCGCGTTCTACAGCGGCCAAACTCTCTCGCACCCTTGTGAGTAGATTATCGCTCACCCTGGTACATCAAGTCTTCCGCAAGATCTCGCGCACCCTGGTGGCCAAAGTCTCCAGCACCCTCGCACATGAGATCTCGCGCACCTTGGCCCGTCAAGTCTTTTGTAGGGTCTCGCGCACCCTGGTGCAAAGATTTCTCGTACCCTCGCGCAACAAGTCTTCCACAGTGTCTCGCGCACCCTGGCGCATCGAGTCTTTCACAGGGTCACGCACCCTTTCGGTAAAGGTTTCCCGTACCCTCTCGCAACAAGTCTTTGGCAGTGTGTCGCGCACCCTGGCCCATCGAGTCTTTCGCAGGGTCTCTCGAACCCTCGCGCATATGGTCTCGCGCACCTCGGTGACAAAGGTCTTGCGCAGGCTCTCGTTCACCCTGGCGGCCAAGGTCTCCCGAACCTTGGCGGGAAAAGTCTCGCACATTCTCGAGCAAGGCATCTACCACACCATGGTGTCCAATGTCTTCCGCACTCTTGCGCACCCTGGCGCCTCAAGCCTCCCGCAGCATCACGCATGAGATCTTCTGCAGCCTCGCATAACAGGTCTTCTGCAGCTAGACGCACAGGGTCTTCAGCACCCTCATGCCTTAAGCTCTCCACAGTCTCATGCCCGAGCTCACCAGCCTCGAAGTATTCCTTCTCTGTGTTCTTTCCTCCACCAAGTTCTGAACGGCCAGGGGCAGATTCAACTCCGAGAAGGCATCCTTGAACAAGTCAACCATTGTGCGTAAAGCTTGAGTAGTCTCTTCTCCCTATTTCCTCATAGTTTCAAATTCTGCTACAGATATTATCATCATATTTGACTCTCTCTTCCCCCCGAGCTTCTTCTCCAAAGTCGTTCAATGGAAAGCTTGCCATATCCTCATTCTCATCACTCATCCTTGCTACTGAGCTTGTCCGCACTATTGTTGTAAAGCAAAAAAATTTTCTTTCGATTCCCACAGACGACGCCAATTGTTGTCTTGCCAATCACGACGATGATGTGTTGCTGACGTCTTTGCTTTGATCTTTTCGCCATGTGTTACCGAAAATTCTGAAAGAACAGAAATAATCAGAGGGACACAGGGGTTTTTCTCTTTATAAGTACTTCGATACTTAAGTTAGAACCATATGCAGCAAAGTTTCAGTAAAATCAAAAAATAGAGAATTAATTGAATTCATAAATCATACATGACTCATATTTATCAGAAGTAATTCTCTCTTTAATTACATATTTTTCCATCTACATTAAGCAGAGATTTTCGAAGATAAAATCGTCCAAATAAATTTAAATACAAAATCTTCTTTCAATTATATTTAATTTTAATGTGACATATGATATTTTATAATGATAACATATGACGTATATGACACGTAATATATATATATATATATATATATATATATATATATTTTTCCATTTTAGGCATAAGAACTTCCAGAGGATACTCATTAAAATTTGTACCTATGGAGTATCTCTATATCAACTCAACTCCATCTCTTCTCTAGTCCCAATTAACTTCTATTGGCAGATAGAAGACAGAAATCCCAGGTAGCCTGCAGTACTACAGTATGCAACAATGCAAGTTTTCTCCAAAAAGCTAACCAAGACAGACATTGATGTGAGGCTATCCCTTCCAATGAAGCTGCTAAAGGATTTTGAATTCCCCGAAGGGAAAGATAAAGACGAAATTTGAAGTCACGGATAGCAGCGGAAAGTCATGGACATTTGGTCTCTCCAAAAGGAACGTAGGTGGCCACTCCCACCCCAAGCCGGTTCTGTCTTCAAGTTGGCGTGCTTATGTTCAAGCAAGGGATCTGAAAGAGAACGATAGGGTCATTCTTTATGACCATCAACACAAATTAGCTACCAAAACAAGATTCAAAATTCAAGCTCAGAGACAAGTCCTCACAACCTTCAAACAGTATGGCAGGGAGTTCATTGTTGAGAATTGGGTTGATATTAAGAAGTAGAAGACAGAGGTTACTTCTTGAATTCTATGCTCCAGTGGTAGTGCATAAAGGATGAAAAGCAAATAATTGGTGATATTTTTAAAGTTGTGGCCAACATCAATTGGAAACTCCTGCTAAACTTTAATTTATTTATTTTTTTAAAGAAAAGTTTACGATCATTATCCTCAAAGTCTGAAAGGCACTTGGCGTGTCCTACTTGGCTTTGTTGTTCCTGGCCATACATTTAGAAAAGTAATTATCAGGATAAGTAAATTAAAGATGAGATTCTAGAAAAATGACGCCAAAATTTTTAAAGTTGTGGCCAACATCAATAGGAAATTCCTGCTAAACTTTATTTATATATATATTTTTTAAAGAAAAGTCTACGATCATTATCCTCAAAGTCTCCGATAGTATGAATCAAGAAGTTGCAAGGCAATGAGTTTGAGCTTCTTTTGTCATTACTTCCAAAGGATAAAATTTGTACCTATGGAGTACCTGTATATCAACTCAACTCCATCTCTTCTCTAGTCCCAATTAACTTCTATTGGCAGATAGAAGACAGAAATCCCAGGTAGCCTGCAGTACTACAGTCTGCAACAATGCAAGTTTTCTCCAAAAAGCTAACCAAGACAGACAATGATGTGAGGCGATCCCTTCCAATGAAGCTGCTAAAGGATTTTGAATTCCCCGAAGGGAAAGATAAGACGGAATTTGAAGTCACGGATAGCAGCGGAAAGTCATGGACATTTGGTCTCTCCAAAAGGAACGTAGGCGGCCACTCCCACCCCAAGCCGGTTCTGTCTTCAAGTTGGCGTGCTTATGTTCAAGCAAGGGATCTGAAAGAGAAAGATAGGGTCATTCTTTACGACCAGCGACACAAATTAGCTACCAAAACAAGATTCAAAATTCAAGCTCAGAGACAAGTCCTCACAACCTTCAAGCTATTAGGCGAGGAGGTCGAGGCTGAGGATTGGGTTGATGTTGAGAAGTTGAAGACAGACGTTTCTTCCACGATTACAAGTATGTGAAGAGTAGGGCATGTGTACCTCTACGATTTATAATTTTTTTTTTAAACAATGAGGTATTCTTATACCTTATTAAGTTATATCATATTAAGTAAAAAATTAATTTTCGTTTGCATTTTGTGGTTAATATTAGCTTAAGGGAATGTGATATAGTGAAGATTCAAATAGAAAATTTTTTATTATGAATCATCTTCACACAGAAACTCAATAGAGTCTTATTCTATTGAGTTAACTAGTTATGATTTGTAATATATTTACTTTTTTTCTTAATTATATTGTTTAGTTGTACACTATTTTATGTCCTTTTAAAGTAATATAATTTATATTTTTTAATCCAATATTGAATTATATGCTTAATTCATATAAATTAAGTATGTTCAATTTTAAATTAATCGAAAATGTTTAACTACTTATTTGATACTGATAAAATTTTAACTCTTAACATAAATAGTAAGAAAACATATTATAAAACCAAAAAAAAAATAATATATATATTATTCTCAATCGAAATAATATGAATATTGAATTAATTCAAAATTTTATATACATAATGGATATAAATAAATTTTAAAATCTAACCGTTTGTATAAATATTAATTTTAAATAAAATTATAAAAAATAATTCATCTTACATAGTTCATTCTTATATTATACATATTTTATAATTGATTCATGTCGAGCATTTATTATATTTTACTAGTAGTCTACTATATATTTATACTATAAAGTTTCCCCTTTTTTTTAATTACAAGAAAAATTTTTAATAATTGGATATGGGGATGAGAGTGTTTGGATTCGAATCTAAATCTTATAATATGTCACGACTCTTCCTTAACCACTCAGTCAATAGGTTGTTGACTATTCTATAAAGTTTTTGAAGGTTGATATTAGGGATGTAAACGATACAATGGTGCTCGCAAGCTATTCGGACTCGACTCGAACAAAACTCGAATTCGGCTCGATTTTAGTCGAGTTGAGCTCGAGCTCGAGCTACTCGAGCTATCGAGCGAGTCGAATTCGAGCACTTAGATACCTGACTCGAGTAGCTCGTGAGCCTAATCGAGCATCGAGTTTTTATATATTTTAAAAATATAATAATATTTATATAATGATTCGAGCCTAATCGAGCTTAATCGAGCCTAATCGAGCCTAATCGAGTTCGAGCAAAATATCGAACTTATATAATCGAGCCTAATCGAGCCTAATCGAGTAGCTCGAATTCGATCTCGAGCCGAGCTCGAGCTTAAAAAATAAGGCTCGATCGAGCTCGAGCCGAGTATCGAGCACCGAGTTTCGAGTCGAGTTCGAGCTCGAGCACCTCACTGTATAGACTCGACTCGACTCGATTACACCCCTAGTTGATATAATCATGTACATAATGTTAAAACTAACCAAAAGCTCATCAAATCACTAACATAATATTTAAACGCATAAAACTAACTTGGATACAGGCGAGAGCTTAATCCCGCTGTATTCAAGTTGAAGTACGCTCCGCACGCTTCTTGTTTACTATTCTCGTGCCTAAATAGGAGAGAGAGAATGAGTAAGGGTGAGAAAGAAATAGAGAGAGAGCGCTTTTACTCTCTTTTGTATTTTCTAAAATTATGAAATATAATGGGCCAACTTCATATATTTTGACAAAGAGTAAAGATTTTTTTTCAAATAATTCATATATACACACATCCTTTTATAGGTTTAATATATGTATGCTATATATATAATATAAGGTCACACTTTAGGTGTATTATAATACTTAATATGATATTAATTAAGATAAAATTTAGCTAATTCACTAAATTAAAGAGATTAAATTCGACATTCTTCCATTTGGATAGATAAATCATCAAATAAAATATCATATAATATTAATAAATATTCATTAGTCTCAAAATACATTGAATAGATTAAATTTAAAAAGATATAATTGAGTCATTTAAACTTTACTTGATAAGAGAGATGAAAAAAGGTAAAGATAAAAAACTTTTTATTTCGACGATTAAGTTTGATAATCACTTTTCTACCGTATAACTTAATAATTGAACTAACAAATTTTTCATTTTTACCCCGTTTCATTCTACCAAGCAAAAGCCCTAATGCTTATAACAGTCATTGATGATAATTAAATCAATGGGGCATTGAAATAATCACAATTTGCAAGCCACTTGCATTACTTAAATAAAAACCATTGACGGACGGTACCTAAAGAAGAGATTTCTGCAGAAGAATAACAGGAAAAATCCCATGCCATGAAGTCCAAGGCCAAAATATAAAATAAAGAGGAAAGATACCCGTTATGGACAAAAAGAAAATAAAATACACAAGAAATTCAAGGCCAAAAGCAATGTAAAAAGATTACTAGAAGTCCAACCAAATGAAGAAATCAATAGGGATATAAATAAGACAATGAAGAAAGCAAAAGTGTGTTTGTAGTCAGTCTGCACACCGCCAAATTATGCCAATACTCAAAAGCACAAAGGAGAAATACGAAGAACATGTATCCCACAAGACCCAAGTTACCCAACCCACAACAAAGGAGAAATACAAAGAACATGTATCCCAGAAGACCCAAGTTACCCAACCCCACAACAAAGGTGAAGTAGAAATGTAAGCAGTTCAATCTTTTCGAATCAGCCTTTTCCACCAACCATAGTATTTTTCTTTTCCTCTTTAATTACAGTCTCACAGGGAAAAGGCTAATCTAGATGATCCAAGCCATTCTTAAAGCTTGGAAGTGTTTAGACCAAGATGGGTTGAATTTTGATGCAAAGAGAATAAGGGGAAATGAAGAAACATAAAACAAATTTGCAGAAGTTGCAAACTTTTCCAGAGATCAAACAAAGAGAGAGATAGCAGAGAGATATAGAACTTAACTAGCTTCTTGTCTCAAAGAATGGTCGCCACCATTAACTTGTAGAAGATGCAGGATTTCTTTCCAGGCAAAGATGGACCCACTGGCTGTGACATTGTTTTCTTTGAAGTAGTTGGAAGTTGTTTGACCCTCAGACAGACAAAAATTCTAACGTTTTCTATGCTATGCTTTGTAATAAGATACATTTTTTTTTCCAATTCCCAAGCCCAAACTTACCCTGCCGTTGGGTCCAAGTTTCCAACCACAACTGAACCTACAATCGGATGCATTAAAATCTAGTGGGATTTGCTTGCTTCACAATTTCACATTAATCTCTATGGTACAATTTTCATAAGTTTGGTAAAGATTAAGTATTCCCAAAATAAATTTCCACAGAAAAAAAGGTAGGAGGAGAAAGGGAAGGAAGATCAGTAGGGCCAAATAGAAAAGAAAAGAAAGACTAACCCAAAAGGGGGTGGAAAGAGAAAGAAACCATTAATGAGGAGATGGTCCAGGCAGGCATCCCACTGGATGCTCTGTACATTTTAGATTTTAATCTTCCCATGAGTCATGCCAAGTACAGAGTTGAAACTCAGTATACCAAGAAGATGAGCCATTGAATTTTGAAGTCATTTCTGCTTGATCTTGCTATCAACTAAATAGAGATTTGATGATTGTTCTTTCACCTTTTTTTTTTTTTTTTGTTCTTTTGAAGTTTACTAAAAATTAAAGAAAAAAAATCAATCAGAAGATACTGTCATGATTTTCATGACATTTTGTCTGACAATTCAACTTGGACATTCAAAACATGTTCTTTCACTTCTATTGTGCTTTGTATAGAAATTAGAAAAGCAAACAGGGGCTAACTCTAGTCTTGTCATTTGTCAACATGTTCTCAAAATCAGTTGAGTTAGATTAGAAGTGGTCAAATGTGTTGAATCTTATTCTACAGAAATTGAAAAGGATAGAACATAATCCCCATATCATTATTGCCAATTTGATTGACTTTTCCTTGATCAACTCTTGCTCCTCCTGTAATAATAGAACTCTTGACTTTTTTTGCTATTTGGATATGGCTCCTCCTGTAATAATATAACTTGACTTTCATTTTGCTATATGGATATGGCTTACTGTCACTAATTCCTCAATGATAATATCAACAAATTCAAAGTCTTCAGCTGTAGTTTCTTACGCTAACCCTCAGATGAGATTTTTTTTTTTTTTTTAAAAAAAGGAGCCCCAATCTTGTGCCAAACCACCCATGGTGGAGCAACCTGAAGCTAAATCAGAAGATGATGATTCAATATCTACTGAAAATCAGCCTTTTAGTCTTATTTTTGCTAGAAAAATTCTTCAACAACCTGGGTATAAATAATGCCCATGCAATTCATTGTACTCATTTGACTACTTTACTAGCAGGCTACATGTAGAAGAAAGTCCTTGCATTCAAGTTTGTAGTGATGAAACTAAAATGGCAAGGGAATTTCGCAAGAATAAAATTGTAGAGATCTCTGGGTCAACAAACATAAAAATCACCATGATTTTCCTTCCAATTCAACTCAGAACTTTAGCGTACCTATACACAACAAATACATCATTCCTAAAGCCTGATATCATATGTTGAAATACAGGCAGTAGAACAAGAATCACAATCACAAGTGATAATGACATCTGCCGTATTATGAGAAAAACAGGGGAAAAAAATAATAAACAACTGATCTACATCCACGAAGACGGCTACTATGTTCTCAATGGCAATGTGAAAGAAATGCCACATGTTTCTGGTAGTAAACTAAGAAGGAAATAGTCAAAGCATATATAAGATTACGTCATGAAGCAGCAGAGAAATTCAAACCAATCAAACAGACCATAAAATCAAGTCTAAGACCCAATTTTCCAATCCAGCTCAACATCAACTTCATTGGAGAATCTATTTACAGACCTAGTCAAGCCACAAAATTTTTTGTATCCACTCTCCTAAGCAGCTAAAAGTCCCATTAAAGCTTATAGACATCAAAATGGCATGGCAGCTAAAATTCTTATAAAGGACCCAGATCTGTTACACGTCAACTGAAAAGGAAGAGTTACTTGACAGTTTTTTGACATTTCTGAAATTTCCAGCCACTATACTCTAGCTGGTTTAACCCAGCTGGAATTTTATTGAGACCGGTGCATTAGTCCTGCGCTTTCCATTACACGAAATACAGTAACTTTGAGCACAAATTCCCTTGATCTGAGCAGCTCAAAGATGCATACATCTCCTTCCCCCAAATTATTCTCCAATGTAAATTCGTACCATCCTTGACTGAACTTAGCCCTGCCTCCTCTATAAAGGCATCGCACAGGCCACTGTCTCCCATCAGGAAGCTGAAGTTTAATGAATCCAGAGACCCCACTTAGATGCTTCTCAGCAAAGCATGATGGTAAGTACTGCAAGAGAAAAATTCAAAAATGTACTCTGAGGCAAACCATAGGGTGAAACCAAAAAGACATGTAAAGCACATCATATTCACTGCTCACCATAATACATCCCCTGTATAGATATGATGGTCGCAAGACAACCCTGCAGAAAGGGTTAGTTGGTTCAAATGATTTGGCTGCATTAATTGCCCTTTCTCTTTCTTCAGCTGTCACAGTTCTTTTTCTGGCTGAAGCACTTTCATAAAATCTAAAGCGCATTTCCACATCATCTTCATGCCCACCAGATGAATCCTGTTCATCTACATTTCATTGGACAAGTGATGAGAAATTCCAATTCCTTAAGCACTTGAAAAAAAAAAATCCCTTACTGAGAGGACTTACTAGGATCAAACTTCCGCTTTTTCCTACCAGGCTTTTTTGGTTTTGGTAGCTCTGCACCTGAAGAATGCAATTTCACTTCATTAGCAGAATTTTTTTAAGTTCAAATGCATTAAATGAAGAGCCATACCTCGTATAGGTTGATTATTCACACCCTTTGATGTGTGAAGGTTGGCTTCATCACTCCAGTTTATGCAGTTGTTAAGTTTAGACCCACCAAACAAATTCTGCAGTGCTGGAGAGATGCATTCATCATCTTCAAGTTCTTCAAATGGATATTGTTTTCCATGATTGTATTGAGTACTAATGAAAGCATTAGTCTGATAGTTTATTTCAGAGTTGTACAAATTAAATATACTAACACTGAAAGCAGAATTTCCTTCATATCTGAAAACTAAAAAGTAGCCAACACGGATATAGTAACGCTCTACAAATTCCTGCCAACCCTCCTGAAACCAAACCTTGTTGTCAGCTTTCTTTATTCCTACACGCCAAACATGACCATCAGGAACAGTGAGAGCAGCAGCAACAGAAAGTTCATCCCTGAATTTCTTAACAAAGTTATCAGGGATCCTCTGCAGACACCCCAAATTAAGTTAGGCTTATTTATCTGATGAATAATAAATTGGGTTTCATATGGTTCTAGTGAATAATTTGCGGATGAACTTTCATAACATTGTGACACTAAACCTCATGTTAGATGAAGAAAACTACTATTCCATCCTCTTACCTAAAGTAATACTACATCAAAATGAGAACTTTGAATCATTTCAAAGAAAAGAGTATGCATCATCACACATTAACATGGTAAGTATAATTCGAATGATCAAACAGCCAAAAAAAAAAAGAGTCTTGCTCAGAAAGCATCATTACATACTAGCCATGTCATTTGAAGCCTATTTGATGAAACTCAATTGCAGTATAACCCCAAGAGAAATGTCAAACAGACAGATGGCAAAGGATGGATGACAATCAACATATTCCCGATCTAAGTAATATACACCAAGAATGAAGAGAGAAATATAGACTAATACAGATAACCTTTTACAAGTTCAGTTCTTTACCTGAAAGTTATGTAAATAATACAGCCATGTCTAATGGGATCCTTTCTAGAATTTGTAATATTCTGTATATATCCGGTTGCACTTCTAATTTTCTGGTTTCCCGTAGATTACAATTGTATTAGAAACATGCATCTTTTTACTCCAAAAGAACAAACAAGAGTGAATCAGCACCAGGTATTCTACTCAATCCAACAAAATATAGGAAACAAAGAACTTCATTTTCCTGCCATATATACCTGCTGTGTCTTGCCCACTCCCCTTTTAAACTAATAATGCATACAGGAAGATCAAAGAAAAAGCATACCAACTTTAAAATGCAGCAGATCAGTCCAAGTGTAAGAATTAATAAGCTTTCACTCACAAGAGATCATGAGAGGTTAAAATGCTACAAGAAAATTTATTAAAATTACACCCTTCAAGTTTTTTTAAGCAAATCCATTAAAATGAATCATTGCACCACTTTAAATGAGTGAAAATTTAGATCAAAAAGAGTAATAACTATTCAGCAACAAGCATTTGTTTCAAGACAGGGTATTTCCTGCAAAATTGAACCAGGAAAAGTAGATTTCGTTCTTCTAGTATAATACTAACACACTAAAATGCTCAATAGAAGTACGAAAATAAAGCAAAATCATACCACCTGCCTAAGAAAAAGATTTTAAATGAAAATTGAGATCTTGTGTTTCTTCCTTTTCCTTTCTACTTTACCCAGTTCATCCAGTAGTCAAACAAAATTCTAGGATTACTTAATCAAAATCATATCACACGAGCTACCAAAACTTAAACTAGCTTTTCAATTCTTCCAAGCCTTCCTCTAATTTCATCATCCAAACACACTGTAGCAAGTCTTAACATTCAAATTTCATCTCCATGTCTTAAAAACAAACTTCAAACTTCAAACAGCAAAAGAAAGGAAAAAAGCAAAGAAACCCACAAAACCAAAATGAAAAAAAAAAACACATAACAAACAAAACCCACAACCAATTTCCATCATCCTCTAATTTTCCAAGACTAAAACTTTGCCCCCACAAAAAACTTCCTCCTGAAATATTAAATTACCAAACCAAAAACTTCTATCCTCCCTAATCAAAATCAAACAAAAACGAAAAAAGAAAAAAAGATAAAAAAAAAAAAAGAGAGAACCAGTCAAGAATTGAGATTTTAGTATTTACCAACTTCTTGTCTTGAAGAGTAGTGGAGAGGATAAGCTTATGGAAAAAAGGGCGTGGCATTTTGGAGAAATCGTTAGATCATATAATGATGTTGAGTTTGAGGTAGAGTTGAGGGTTTTTTTTTTTTTTTGAAGTTTCACAGTGTGTATATATATCTATATATCTATCTAATTCTACTCTTTACGTATTTATATATATCTCTCTCACTGATTAAAATGATAAGACTTTGTTGAGTGCCTAGGCGCAGAAAAGAGAGTGAAAAAAAAAAATGAAACACGGAGAGAAAGAACTTTCAGATCTGGGTCTCCGCTCTCTCTTCTGCATCCTCTGGTTTTTTTAGTCAAATAGTGCTTTAAAAAAAAAAAAAAAAAAAAAACCCTCAACTTGACCTAAAGTTGAGCCGAGTTTTTGAAACATTGTGAACTCACTCACTCACTCACTGAGTTGTAATCTCACTTGCTGAAAACTCTGGCACCCTCCTTGTGTCCCACCAACTCCTCCTTTGTTTTCTAGTAGTAATAGGTTTTTTTTTTTTTTTCCTGACCCACCCACTCACTCTCAAGTAAAGTCCGACACACTTTTTCAACATTTTAAAATATAATTTAATTTTAATTATATAATATTTTTTATGCCAATTCTTCGATAAAACTTAAGGTTGTAATTCATAGTATATAAAAAAATGATAGACTATGTTTAATTTGAAAGAATAGTTCCACTTTATTCATATTTATTTCTTAAACCAAACTTTTTGATTAAAAAATAATGCAATGTTGAAACTTGATTTTCAAATTTTTAAAATTTTTAACTGAAAAATTAAAAACAAAATTATTTAGAAATCTATTATTCCGTCAACTGATAATATAATTTTTTTTATTTTCATAAATTGAATTAAAATATTATCATATAACTTACTTTCTTTTTTAATTAATATTTTATATTCCATAAAAAATATATATTACTATATTAACCTTCTGTATGAAATTTAAAAATTTCATTAATAATATATCAAATATTTTTTATTATTTAAATACTCAAAAAAAAATTTATAATTATTTTCAATCTACTACTACCATATATATATATATATATATATATATATATATGTATAATTAAATTAAGATTTGACAGCATAACTTAACATAATATATGAATATATGAATATATGAACATTACTAATTAATAATAGTACCATGCAACTTCAATGATATGCCAAGTTTGACAATGGCTTTAAATAATTTATGTCTATGTTGAAACGTTTTTCCTCTTAAAGATGAAAAAGATGGGCATTTAAGTTATACAAATTAACAAAACAATTCTTTAAAAAAATAAAAATGCAAAACTTATCAACCATCCAAATTTTATATATAAATATTAAAAGAAAGAAAAAATGATTTTTAGAATTTTTTATTATTTTTAAGTACGTAATTTTTTTAATAAAGAAGAGAATATTATGATTTAATTTAATAATTAAAGAAGTAAAATTATCTCTAACTTTAAAAAAGATGCTCCTTTAAAAAAATAAAAATAATTAAAAGAAAGATTGACGATGGATATGAAGAGATTAGCGTAATGGTGAGTTTGGTTCAAGTGATTGTGTGGTGAGTGGGCTTGGGTAGGTGAGTCGGGAGGACTGAGTCTGAGTCAAAAAGACAAAAGAAGACGGTGTAGACTGTAGACCCCAGCAATTGTGTCAGCAAAGGGGATCTTTTATTTATTCCATTCGTCTAGGACAAGATTTTTGGACACGTGTCAAGACAGGGTGGACGGGGACCACGTCCAGAATCACATGCTGAGCAAAATGAAGAAAGGAAAGAACCCAAGCCAATTTTTTTTTTTTTTTGGGGAAATTCCAAAGTCATGCAGTAAAACAGAGATAATTTCAACGAAGGGTAAAGAAAAAAAGAAAATTTCAAGAAAAAATTAAGATCTTTTAGAATTACTCGTAAACAAATAATAATTATTATTTTACTTTTAAAATGTTGAGAAGAAAATAACGTATTTTCATTTTAAAAATTAAAATTAAAAATTTGAATATCTAAAATAATTTATTCAAATACTTATGGGTATAAAATTCTATAAAAATATATATATTAATAATAAATTATATGTATATCATGATATAAATATATGTATTTTTTTTCAATGTAAGTATTTAAATGTCTAAAATTAAATTATATTTTCAAACAAAAATACATGAGTTTATATCATGATCTACATATATTTTTTATAAAATGTACATATATTTATAGCATAGATATTCGATACTTTTTATAGGTAATCAAATTACCTATAAAACGCATCAGAACAATTATAAAAAGTATTCAGATTGTCTATTAAAAGGTATCAAAATAATTATAAAAAGTAATCAAATTACCTACAAAAAAAATCAGAAAACCTATATGCTATAAATATATATATATATATATATTTTATGAGAATTATATATACATTATTATATAAATTCATATACGTTTAGTCTTAAGTATTCGAGTACCTACAATAAAATAATCGAATATTTCTTTTGAAATAAATATATATAGATTTATAGCATGATATGCATGTAGTTTGTCATTAATATATATATTTTTTATAGAATTTTATATCTATAAATAGTACCTTATATTCAAAATCTTAGTCTTAATTTTTAATAAAAAAAATGAGTTTCTTTTAAACATTTCATTAAAATTAAAATGGTGATTATCATTTCCTTCCCAATAAATTAAAATGTTTTCATTTCTTTTTTAAAAATTGATTTTTTCTTTACTTACCCTCTCGGGAATAATTACTAATCCACATATCGGCTTTGGAAGTGTCCCTTTTTTTTCTTTTTTCTTTTTTTTTACATCAACGCCGTTGCTCTTTAATGCTAAACTGGTTGTTGGGCTCCATACCTCACCAATCAAATCTTCTTTCATCTTTGGTTTTTTTCTCCTCTTCCAAATCAATCCGCGAAATTTCTTTCTATTTTTTTTAACGATTTGAATATATAAATGGATTCATGGAACATCTAATTCATGTTGCGAGATTATATAATTAAAAATTTGAATATATTTATAAAAAGTATTTTATGAAATAAAATCATAAGATATCGAATCAAAATAAATACTATTTAACAGATAATACCTCAAAAAATAATATTAAATTTTACGGGTATAACTGTAAGGTTTCTGATACAAATACAAATTTAAATTTATATTTGTATGATTTTTTTCATGAAAAAAGTTATAAAATTTTCAAATTAAAACTAATAATATCTTTCAGATCAAATATAAATAATCGAGATTTATATCATTTAAATTATGTTTTTTATATGAAAATTATTTAATTTAAAAATACTGAAAAAAATTTCTCGAGGTTAAAATTTAAAACTCAGATCTACTAAATTATCCATCGGAGAAATTGCATAAATTTATTAAGCACTGCGGTCTGGAAAGAAAAGAAAAATGAAGTAAGAGAGGATTGAATGTTGCATGCATAGCTGCAACCATGGGCGATGAAAGCGATGGTCTTGAACTTACATTCCACGTTTTGTAACAGTACTTCACAGTTCACAATCAAATTAGCTGAAAGTCATGGGAATCAAACTAAGGCAATTCAGTCACGGCAGAGATTGATCAAACTTCTACAACTAGTTTTTACTTCCGTACTCTTCTCTCATTGTGGAAAAATAAGGACTCGCATTTCTTGAGGTGACATACAAGTTAACTGTCAACCATCTTCAGCTTGACAATGGCAAGGTGAATTCTGTATTGACTTCAGGAAGATTTGCCTTGACAAAGGAAGAGAGGATGGTTTGTAGAAATGGCAAACTCTACACTTAATAATAAACTTATTATGGTAAAAAAAAATTACCACAAAAGAGATATATATATACACACACGAGTAGAAATGGTTTTTCTTCACGATAGCACTCTTCAAGTGTGGAGATTCGAATACAGTGAAAATCATGCAATTTTGTTCTAAATATATATATAAAATAATTAAATCTCTACGTATATATCATAACCGACTTGAAATTTGAAAATTACTTCGGGCATTGCCATTATTTAAGTAGAATGATCTCGAAGAAGCAAGGTCTTTTGTCATCGTCAGGAAGATTGCTTTCCACATCGCTTGAGCTCTTCTTCATCTTTTCCTTCTTTGACTCCAAATGTAAGGCTCTGCATTTGGACAACAAGGGTAGTGGAACCAAGAAAGCTGCAGAGAGATGGTTGATGGAGAAAACTAAAAGAAGAGAGTTAGCACAAAAATGGTTGCTAATTTTGCATTTCACTTAATTTGTGACAGTGTAATTTAAATATCCTTTTCTAGTCAAGTAACATTTTTTTTTTTTTTTTTTACATTATAGGCTTCTCATTTTATGAAGATTTGAAATTCAAATTTATAAAATTCTCAAGATATCACTAATTTGAGTCAATACTCAAAGTCAAAATAACAACAGTTGAGCCGATAATTAAGCAATAAAATAATACATATCCCTCAATCTGATCTGATTTCTAGCTATGTTTCTAACACTACAAGAAAACATACTTTCAGCGACGGAATTTTAGCGACGAAATAATTCCGTTGGTAAAAAAATAAATTAGCGACGGATTTGCGAAGAAATTCCGTCGCTATACGTTTCAAATATATAATTTACATTTTTCGACGGAATTTGCTACGGAATTCTGTCGCTAAAGACGATCGAATTTTGTGAAATTTAAGTTTTCTATTATTCCGTCGCTAAAATCAATCAGAGACGGAATTCCGTCGCTAATTAATTCCATCGTTGATATGTTTTAGCAACGGAATTCCGTCGCTAACTGATTCCCTTTTTTTAAATTATTTTACTATTTTTTTCGTCGCGGAAACTTATCAGCGATGGAATTCCGTCGGTGATGAGTTCCGTCGCTGATATGTTTCAGCGACGGAATTCCGTCGCTAATTGAACACCTTTAATTTAAATTTTTTTACTATTTTTTTTGTCGCTGAAACTTATCAGTGACGAAATTCCGTCGCGGACAAATTTCGTCGCTGATATGTTTCAGCGACGGAATTCCGTCGCTAATTGGACACCTTTTATTTAAATTTTTTTACTATTTTTTTTCGTCGCTGAAACTTATCAGCGACGGAATTCCGTCACTAATTGAAAACCTTTTATTTAAATTTTTTTACTATTTTTTTCGTCGGTGATGAATTCCGTCGCTGATATGTTTCAGCGACGAAATTCCGTCGCTAATTGAAAACCTTTTATTTTAATATTTTTACTATTTTTTTCGTCGCTGTAACTTATCAGCGACGGAATTCCGTCGCTAATTGGACACCTTTTATTTAAATTTTTTTACTATTTTTTTTTCGTCGCTGAAACTTATCAACGACGTAATTCCGTTGGTGATGAATTCCGTCGCTGATATGTTTCAGCGACGGAATTTTGTCGCTAATTGGAGACCTTTTATTTAAATTTTTTTACTATTTTTTTTTTGTCGCTGAAACTTATCAGCGACGGAATTCCGTCGGTGATGCAAGCGGCGAATTTCGGTCGCTGATATGTTTCAGCGACGAAATTCCGTCGCTGGCGTCTTTTTTAAAGTTCCCAAATTTCTCTGCTTCACCCGATTTGTCCTCTGCTTCACCCGATTTTGTGCCTGTCCAGCCCCGATCTCCACCCTCTGTGTTGTTTGTCTTCACCGGCGGCAACAACCCAGCTCCACCGATCGTCTGGATCTCCCTCTCTTCCTCACCGCTGACGATCTCCCCCCTCTCCTCACCCGATTTCTCCTCTGCTTCACCCGATCTCTCGCCTGTCCAGCCCCGATCTCCGCCCTCTGTGTTGTTTGTCTTCACCGGCGACAACAACCCAGCTCCACCGAACGTCTGGATCTCCCTCTCTTCCTCACCGCCGACGATCTCCCCCCTCTCCTCACGCGATTTCTCCTCTGCTTCACCCGATCTCTCGCCTGTCCAGCCCCGATCTCCGCCCTCTGTGCTGTTTGTCTTCACCGGCGGCAACAACCCAGCTCCACCGAACGTCTGGATCTCCCTCTCTTCCTCACCGCCGACGATCTCCCCCCTCCCTGGCGTGAATCGAATTCAGGTTTAATTCCCCATTTTCTTCTGCACTTGTAAATTGAATATTTAATTAAAAAAAAAGCATTAGATCATTAATTATTTAATATACATAATATTTGATTACTATTGAACATAAGTTTGATTAATATTGAACATAAGTTTAATATACATTAAACTTAAATAATTGAATAATTTACTTGTATATTAAATAATTTACTTGTATCAGTTTAATATGTTCAATTAATATTTATTTCATAATCAAAGCTGAGAAACTAAATAAGACCTTAACCGTGTATAATAAGCTCAGAAATACTTATTTCAGAACTTACAGCGTCAGAACTTTCTTTATTAATGAACTTATTTTCGTTTGATAATATACCTGGAATGGTGAAACTTAAGTAATTAGCTATCTTCAACAAAGTATAGTTGGCAAGAAAATGGTGTAAGATTTCATTACTAAATAAGAGCGTGGCATGGGCACCTAGTTCAGCCCATGGCATACTTCTGTGTCCAGCTCCGAGCTGTAGATTCGTACTTGACTTTGTCAGTTTTGCACATATGAGCAATCTCAGGAACAAGAGGATCGTCAGGGTTTGGGTCTGTTAGCAGTGAACATATAGAGAGTAAAAACTGCAGGTAGACATAGCTTTCAGTTTTCAAGATTCATTTCATTCTTCTGGTTTTGTGCAGCGTCAGAAATCAGAATCAACTAGCAAGCTTACCTTAGATATGGTGAGCGCAGGACTCCATTGTTCTTTGAGTATGTCTAGGCAGATATTACCTTAGATATTACCATTGACTAGCAAGCTTACCTTGGTCCGGAAGGCAACCTGAAAACAATTTATTGTTGAAAAGATAGGATGATTCTGAAATCTGCATATACGTTGGATAAGATTGGCCTTAGTTGTGAAAGAGTGGATTTTGATTTTCTTTGAAATTTATACCTTGGGAGGTTTGAATGGATAATCAGGTGGGAAATAGATGGTAACAAGAAAAACACCACCAGCATAAGGACTGTCATTTGGACCCATGATTGTTGCTTGCCAGTGGAACATATCCTTAGCCACAGGACCTGAAGGTGTAGCATGATAAGTAATTAATTACCTTACAAAACAAGAATGAATCAGCAGAAATGGCTAGATTCAGGAAGGGTTTTCTTGTTTATCACTCTACCTGCACTGCATGAAGTTGGGGGATCCCTCTGCAAGTCCTTCAGCTCCTTCATTATTCTTTTCGACGCCATTAAGAAAAGCTCAGATGAGGAAGGTTTATGTTGCAGAAATGGGAATTCAAGAGGGGGAATAAAACTGTGAATGAAGGGAAATTACTTCATGGATAGTGTATTTAATGGTGGAATTGCAATTGTTGGAAAGAGAGGTGTAAAAGACAGAGGTCCACCAATTCTTTTCATACTGATGAAAGTGGGTGCAGTATAAATTCCCACAGAAAAAGCTAGCAAGTAAAGAATAAAGAATATAGAAAAGGAGAGTTGATATTTTTTCGTGCACTGGAACTGATTAATCATCACTTGATTAGCATATCTCTGTTCACAATTGACGTTTTGTTACAGCCGAAAGATGCCATCTCTAGATCATCTTTCTCAGTAATCTATAGAGTCAATGATGCCAAAGATAGTCATTTGTTTCCAAATTCGCTTAAACTTTCTAAATCAACCGATTTCTTTCCACAGCATTTACTCTTTCCGTATACAACTTTGATGCCTGAATAGATTATGATGATTGTGATCGTATTCATATCTTATAGTTCTAAGTGGAACCTTTTCTAAGTGGAACCTTCTGTGGGAACCTTCTTTCCCATGTCACAACATGCAACTACTCAATTTCAAGTCAAAATATTAAAGACTCAAACTCAACATAACAGTAAAATCTTCAAATCAACTGAGACAATATTTTGTAAGTTTGATGCAGATAATATTTTGTAAGTTTAAAATGCAAATCTCTACTAATTAAAATCTTCATTTCAAATGAAAACCAAGGCTAAATCTATTGGGTATCTTTGAAACTGCTAAAAAATTGCCACTACACTCCACCCACGTCCCAACAGGAAAAAGATTCGTCCTTAGCTAAATCGACTTCTTTGGTTGAGAATCTGAGAAAGCAAAGAACATGACAGGTTCAAGAGGTACCACAGAATTTGATTATAAACAGTCTTCCAATAGAATATGAATGCAATATTTATCCACCTGTGAAACGGGTCACGGACATGATGTCCTGTCTTTTTCCTTTTACTAACGACATTCATTCAGGCAAGTAAGAAAATGGTTATTGAATTTGTTGTTTAAATTTGGAATATTTATTTGAATTTGTTGTTTAAATTTGGAATATTTAATTGAATTTGTTGTTTAAATTTGGAATATTTAATTGAATTTGTAGTTTAATTTTGGATTATTTGAAGATTTTGAGTATTTGATAAATAAAATAAAACTCTATGTATGCCTTAACAAAATGATGTTGTTTCTCTCCCTCATAGGAAGAGAGGTAACGTGCGTGCATGAAAGTAAGCAAAAAACAAAGGATTTGAAGCCATATTGAACTAGAAGGCAAGAGCAAATAAGTTCATTCTGAAGGTAAAATTATTATGATATCAATTTTTTTTATTAATTATAACTAATAAATTTGTTATATAAATGTTATTATTATTATTGTTGTTGGTGATTATTTGGTTTGGCGTAGGCTACATATGAACACGCTGGTGACATAATTTTTGGGTTCAAATTTCTGTCAAATGATTAAAATAATGTGATAAGAGTCAAATTATTTTCATTTTGTTAATTGATTTATAATTATTTTAGCTAAGATTATGAATTATTCTTTAATGATTTATTATTCATACAAAAATTGATTTATGATATGATGGTTGCTGATGTGATTGTAAAACCTTAGTTATTAGTTGTGGATAACTAAGGTTGTTAAGATGATTTAATATGCATGATTTGTATTGATGATTTGGATTGCTATATAGTATTATTTGTAGGTTGGGTAGAGACAAATTACAGTCGTTATGCTGCCGAATTTTCTAAGGAACTTAGGACTTTAAATAAAATACTCCACACATTCAGTTCCAATATTTAAACCTAAATATATGTATGTTACCTAATTTGATTTATTTTGTAATAAGGACGGATTTATCCTTTTCAATTATTTATTTTGTTATTGTAGATGTTAAATTTTCTTATATGCATGTTACAAATTAAATTGATTTGACTTAATTGGAAAAAATTATTTGGTGATAGAGTGTAATTGTTATTCTATTTTTTTCAGATACTGTATTCTTTGTAAAAATGGATAAGGATAGATCTTGGATGTATTGTCGATTAGATGTAGATGGATTCATTAGAGATGAATTTTTGAATGGAGTTGAAGAGTTAATTAGTTTTGCATTTTGTCATCCTGAGGTAGTTAGTGGAAATAGAATTAAATGTCCTTGTAGCAAATGTATGAATAAACAATTCTTGGAAGTCGATAAGGTGCGGAAACACCTTTATTACAAAGGTTTTGTTGTTGGGTATACGACTTGGAATCAACACGGAGAAATTGAAGAAGGACAGTCATCACAACATTTAAATGAAACAGTTGATCCACTATCTGGGGTGAGACCTGAGGGACAAAATCCATATGTTAGAATGGTTACGGATGCTTTTCAAATGGATGATGACGTAATTGGTAATTCGGTTAACAATTCAAGAAGTGAGGAGTAACATCCAGATTCATCCGCTACATACTTCTATTCTCTATTGAATGATGCCGAAGAACAACTATGGCCTGGTTGTTCAATGCACACAACATTATCGGCGGTTTCACAACTTTTGAACTGGAAGTCTGAGTTTAATATAAGTGAAGCATGCTTCAATCGTTTATTGGGGATTATGAAGCCAATGTTACCAGAAGATGATAATTTGCCACAAACCAACTATGAAATGAATAAGAAGCTAGAAAAATTGGGTCTTAGTTATGTTAAAATAGACGCATGCAAGAATAATTGTTTGTTGTTTGATAAAGAATATGTAGAGGATGAGTATTGTCAAATATGTGGTCAACCTCGATATAAACCTATCTCAACAGTTGGTGGACGAGGAAAAAAGATACCTTATAAGGTTTTACATTATTTGCCATTAATTCCGAGGTTGCAAAGGCTTTTTATGTCATCAGTAAATGCTAAGTTTATGACATGGCATGTTGAAAGTCGAAATACTAACGGAGTGCTCAATCATCCTGCTGATGGAGAGGCATGGCAAAAATTCGATAGTATCCACCAATCGTTTGCTGCTGATCCTCGGAATGTAAGATTTGGTTTGTGTGCTGATGGATTTTATCCTTATGGCCCGGCATCGAGATCATACTCTTGTTGGCCAGTAATACTTGCTGTTTACAATTTACCTCCATGGATGTGCATGAAGCAACCATATTTGTTTCTCAATATGATAATTCCGGGAAGAAAAAGTCCATCACATAACATTGATGTTTTCTTGAGACCTTTAATTGATGAGTTAAAGGTGTTGTGGGAACATGGTGTTGAGACTTATGATGCTCACAGAAAACAACATTTTATGTTAAGGGCCGCATTGTTATGGACGATTAATGACTTCCCTGCTTATGGAATGTTGTCTGGGTGGAGCACCCATGGTCGATTATCTTGTCATTATTGCATGGAACGTACAAAGGCCTTTAGGTTGCAGTATGGACGAAAGCCTTGCTTTTTCGATTGTCATCGTCAATTTTTGCCTCCTAATCATCCTTTCAGGAGGCAACGTGACAAATTTAGTAAAAGGGTAGATCATGATCCTCCAGTGCAGAGATTGTCAGGTGAAGAAGTATTGCAACAATTAGATGCAATCGACGATTTACCATACGGTACAAAATGTGGTCCACAAAAACCTTCAGGGTTTGGGGTATCTCATAATTGGGTGAAGAATAGTATATTCTGGGAATTGCCTTATTGGCATACCAATCTTATTCGACACAATTTGGATGTCATGCATATTGAGAAAAATGTTTTTGACAATTTGTTTAACACCCTGATGGATGTTAAGGGGAAAACTAAAGATAATACAAATGCAAGAATGGATATGGCCTTCATTTGCAAAAGAAAAGAATTAGAATTGGTGAATAGTAATGGAAAAACATTAAAGCCTAAAGCTTCATTCACTCTAAGCAAGGAGGAGCAAAAACGACTATGTGCTTGGGTTAAAGAGTTAAGGCTTCCTGATGGGTTTGCATCAAATATAGCTCGGTGTGTTAATGTCGATGAATGCAAGTTCTACGGAATGAAATCTCATGACTGTCACATTTTTATGCAGTGCTTACTTCCCATAGCTATTCGTGATTTTGTCCCAAATCCAATTTGGGATGCAATCACAGAGCTATCTCATTTTTTCAGAGATGTATGCTCACCGAAAATACGTGTAGATCACATGCAAGTTTTGCAAAGGAATATTGTACAAACCATTTGCAAATTAGAGAAGATCTTTCCCCCTTCATTTTTTGATTGTATGGAGCATCTTCCAATCCACTTACCTTATGAGGCTATGGTGGGCGGTCCAGTGCAATATCGATGGATGTATCCTTTTGAAAGGTAATCACTTATAGTTAATTATTATTCAATGTTATACTAATATTTATCATCCCAAATATTCTATCTGAAAAAGTTAATAAAATTTTATTGCTTACAATATTCACTTCAGGTTTTTGCATCACTTAAAAAAGAAAATGAAAAATCCAGCTCATCCAGAAGGGTCGATATGTATGACATACATAAGGGAGGAGATTGGAAACTTTTGTGCCTTGTATTTTGAACCTGAAGTTCAAACAAGATTGACCCATCCACCACGTAATGATGATGGAGGAGATATCGATCCGATGGGATGTTTGTCCATTTTTAGACGTCCAGGTCGACCAATTGGGCCGACAAAAAATAATGCTCGATACTTGGAGGAAGATGACTACAATGCTGCGTGTATATACGTGTTAATGAATTGTGAGGAAATAGTCCCCTATATTGAGTAAGTTATCTAAATCTAACTCATCGTTTAATGTTAAATAATATGGCTGATAGTTATCTTATTTAGTTTCAAATGATATTGTAGGTCATTTGATAATATGATTAAAAAAGATCATCCGAATATCAGCGATGCACAATTAGAGAAAGCACGTCATGATCATTTTTCAAATGGCTTAAACAATTTGTAAGTACTATAAAAATAGAACAATCAGTAGTTTGAACTTAAATTTTAAAATTTTAATGCTAGGTTTTGCGGGGTTTCAGGTATTTGAACATGCCACTCAAACAGATCCACGTATTATTGAGATTTCTCATGGTCCTGGACGTATGATCAGGAGTTATCAAGGTTATTTTGTAAATGGTTTCAAGTTTCATACGTTGGATTATGGTCGATCTCGAAAAACAATGAATAGTGGTGTTTGTGTCAAAGGCAGCTGCTACAATGATATTGATCGTGATTTTTATGGCATACTGACAGATATAATCGAATTAGAGTACTTTGAAATTGGGAATAAAGTTGTGTTATTCAAGTGTCATTGGTTTGATACAGAACGAGGTCTTCATGTTGATCCCCGTCACGGTCTTGTTGATATCAAGCATAAATCTATACTTGCCAGTAACGAACCTTTTATATTAGCTGAACAGAGCCAACAAGTGTACTTTAGTACTTATCCTTCTACAAAAAAAGATCGTCGTCATTGGTGGGCCGTATTCAAAACAAAGGCACGAAGTAGATTTAATCTTCGACGAAATGACGGTGGACAGATTCTAGATTTGAACGAAGGAGTTTACCAAGAAGTGAAAGTTTCAAACCCTAGAATAGTTGCATATTCAGACGAATTGGACAACCCGACTGTTCATAGTAGTGGCGAATATGAAGAAGTCGATCAATTTACAGAAGAAGAAGAAGAAGAAGAGGAGGAGGAAGAGGAAGTGGAAGAAGAAGAAGAAGAGGAGGAGGATGAAGTATGGAATGATAAAACAGTTGGTAATGATAGAGAAGATGACAGTGATTACAATAATGAATAGTAAGAATTAAACATTAGATTGTAAAATAGATATTATTGGACTTCATTTACTTATTTCTAAAGATAATTTTTTTATCTGTATTGCAGATGAGAAGATTGAAAAAGTTAGCACATAGATCACATAGGTCCAAGTCTCCTCTACCTGGATTGGAGTTTGACTATAATCTTGACTTTGACATTCAGCCTCAATCTCAGCAGCCTACTCCGTCTGATGCTCAGGCTCGTGATCGACCTTTAGCTCACCGTCCAAATCAGCCTCGTTCTCGGCCTCTCGCCCAACCAAATCCATCTTCGAGTCGACCTGATCCAGCTCCTGATAATGATGACGACGACGATGATGATGCCATTCCAGCTCCTCCATCAACGGTAGAAGAACCATTACCCGGGCGAAGAATATCTAATGAGGAGGCTACACAAACTGCTGGTGGTAGTGGGAGTGGGAGTGAGAGTGGTGGTAGTGGTCGGAAAAGAACAAGAGACCCAAATCAAAGCCTTGAAACACCGCAAAACCCAGAGCATAGGTTATTCCTAACGCCACTTGGTAACAGGTATATTGCTTCTACTTTTGTTTTATTTTCATACAACTATAATATTAAATATGGTATAATATGTGGCGATATCTTCTTTTTTGATTGGCAGTTCTTTTGAAGACTCGAAAGGTGTGAGGACTATATCTAATTTAATTAAACAACATTACTTGGAACTATGGCCAACATGGAAAACGGTTCCAAATGAAGTGAAAGCACAGATGTGGAATAAATTTCAAGTACATTACTTTGAAGTAAATAACTTGATAATTTGTCATAAACGTATCGAAATGATAATTATCATTTGTTTTTGTTTGCAGGAGAAGTTCAGGTGGTCTGCTGACCAAACCAATAATGTCTATACAATTTGGGAGCACTTATGCAAGTCACGTTTTAGAGACCTGCTGCAGTTGGAGAGAAGACAAGCAATGCAATATTTTAATACAGATAAAATATCTGAATGTAAAGGGTACAACAAGTCAAAGTGAATTTCAGTCCAAATATGGGATCAATTAATTGAGAATGAATGGGGGACTGAAAGGTGGGAGGCAAAGTCAAAAAAAGGAAAACAAAATCGGTTGACGGAAAAAGAAGGAACGATAACAAAGCATACGAGTGGTTCTGTTTCTTTTTCGGTACATGAGTATAAGATGGTAAGTCCAAATAATAATTTTATTTATTTTACTGTTGACTTTCATATATTTTTATTTAAATGTAATTTTTATTCATTACTCGAATTTCATATCTTTTTATGAAAAATTGCATATCTTGTATTGTAGACGAAACGTCTAGGTCGAGCACCGACATATAAAGAATTGTTTGATCGGACGCATAGACGTTTAGGTGGAGATGGTGATTATGTGGACAACAAGTCCAAATCTGTCAGTGTACGTAATGCATTCTATTGGCTTCTAATATGGTTTTTCCGTTATTAAAGTTTATTGTTTATTATCCTTCTTCTAATTACATTGTAGGAAAAGTACGCTACTTCATCGACTCAGAAATACGGCGAGGATATAAGCACCCATCCTCCTTTTGATCGAGCTGCATGGTGTGAGGTAATTGGAGGGATGGAGAGTACGCATACACATACGTACGAATTTGGGACTAGGCCACATCGCCTTGATTTACAAATGGGCACAAACATTGCATTTGCCTCTGGTTCCACCCAATCTTCTTGCGCATCTCATTCAGCTTATAGTCCTTTTCCTTATCCTACTCCTGGTGTGATGGGTACTCCTGACACAAATTCAGAGGTGCAGCAAGTGAAAGAGGATGTCAGAGTCATTTCAAACAAGATTGATAATCTGGAAGGAAAGTTGTCTGATTTTATGGATCAGATGATGAACTTGATGGCAAGGAATGCCAATAACACAGGAGCACTTGGACCTGGATCGTCTGGATCTGGAGGTCACCCTAATCAGTGAGAGTACACATTTTATTTTATTTTCTTATGAATTCTGGATGATATTTGTGATGATGATTTGATCGGACTGTATATGATGATGATTTTCAATTAATAGTTGATGTTAGTTTTGACATATAATTGTGATATATATTTTATGTTTGTTTTTTGACATATAATTGTGATATATATTTTATGTTTGTTTTTATCGATTTCTACAGCTCTGTTTCATTATTTTAGGTATACGGATTTAAAAAAAATATATTAAAAAATATATAGTTAAATTAGCTACGGAAATGCGTCGCTAAATCCTATTATCGACGAAAAATTTAATTAATTAACAAAAGTAAACATATAAATTAGCAACGGAAATCTGTCGCTGAAACACTTTAGTGACGAAAATTTCATTAAAAATCAGCAACGGATTTTCGTCGCTAATATGTTTCAGAGATGGAATTATTAGCGACGAAAAATTTCGTCGCTGAAACCCTTTAGCGACGAAAATTTCATTAAATCATATAGTAATATCAGCGACGGAAATCCGTCGCTAAAATGTATCAGCGACGGAATTATTACCTACGGATTTCCGTCGCTGATTATTTTACCGACGGAATATTATCCGTCTCTGAATCTTTTTACCGACGAAATTATTAGCGACAGAAATCCGTCGCGGATGCAATTTAGCGACGGAATAAACAGCGTCGAAATTCCGTCTCAAAAAGTTTTCACCGACGGAATTTATTTGCGACGGAATTACCGACGGAAATTTTCTTTCAGCGACGGAAGACTTTCAGCGACTTTAAATTTAACGACGGAATTAGCGACGAAATTTTCCGTCGCTAATTCCGTCGCAAAAACTCATTTGCAACGAAAAGCTATAATTAGCGACGGAAATTCCATCGCTAATTCCGTCGCTGTTTCCTCTTTTTCTTGTAGTGTAAGTTGTCTCCATTTTTCTGTTTCAATTATACATATTTGATATTTCCTTATGCAAGAAAGTTTTTCCAAGCATCGGATCAACCAACAGTTCTATCAGAAATTATATACTCATCAAGTTAATTCGGCCGAAAGAATTTAATGAATAATCCGGTATATAGAAGCAATTTAATCTAACTTCTTCAATTTTCAAGCTCTGAGTGATGACTTGATCAACTTTTGAGTGCAATGACCCATTTCAGAACAGCATGCTTCTATGTATTATAGTTATGTGTGTATGTATTTGTATAGTGTCTGTTTTGTATTAAATTACGCAAAATAAAAAAATTATTGTATCACAATTTGTGTCAACACGTTAAAATCAAATTAATTTTCAATTTTTTTCAAAATCATATGTAGTATTTGTCAAAATTAATTGTTCCATGTGTTTCTTTTTTTTTCATATTATTTTTTGTCAAGTGTATAAATAAATATCGTGTCTAAAATTATCAAGATTTTATCAAAACTTTAATACGTGTTATTTTCATATGAAAAATTCACTAAAAATGAAATAAAAACAACATTATTGATATGTTAATTCAAATAGAATTTAGAACTATTGGCAACATGTCATATACTATTATTAAGAAATATATAATTTATGAAGAATTTATTTTGGTATTAAATGTAAAATTCTGTTTTAATATAAAAGCTGTGCAACCTATGCATTTATCAACAAACTACATAACTGTAATGAAAAGAAACTTTAATTTGTTTTGGATTTATCAAGGAACAAATATAGATGAAAACGAAAGGATTTAAGGTAAAGACAGAATTGAATAAGAAAAACAATTAAGGGTTGGTATTGTTAACCATTTTTAAAAGAAATTAAGTTTACGATTCGATTTTTTTTAAGGAAAAAAAATAAAAAAAAAAGAAAAATGAAGCAATTGGTTTTCTTATTTGGAAGGAAGACGAACAATAATTATGCTTTTTGAAAATAGATTTTTTGAGAAGCATTAAAATGATAATTTTCAAAGACAATAAAAAATTTGAGGGTAGAAAAATCTGATTTTTAATAAAATTTATCATAAATATAATTAATTAAAATTAAAATTTGATTTGGCTTTCTTTTCACTTTTCAGTTTTCAAGTCCAACTTCCATGTAACCGTTTCCCTGACAAAGATCCACCTGGCCTGCCGATGTAACCGTTTTGGCGCGTCCTAGGTTTCTTCCCATGAACATCAACAAAACCCCACCAGTTGTCTCATCCCAATTCTTTTCACATATCACAATCTATTACATCTTGTTTCTTCACCAAATCTCTCATTTTTCCTTCTAATTCACAAAAATTTTAAAAAATATATAAAATCTTTAGCTCGTTTGAGCAATATTCAGCTTCATTCAGACATTCTGGTATGCTTTTGGTCTTTGGTTCTTTGTAAATTTCAATGTTGTTTTTTTTTTTCTTTATTTTATTAATGTTATGATTCCTTTAATGTAAATTTTCTTACTGTTAATGATTTTTAGTGAAGGGTTTTTGTTTTTCTTATTTGGAATTTAGTATTAGCATTGGATTTTTTTTCTTTGTTATTATCACCAAACAAAGCCATGAATTCTCTCTATTTTGATTAATTGAATATCCAAGCCAAAAACCAAAGATTTCACAATCTTTGCAGAGCTGAGAAGAATTGGAGAAGGGAAGTTTGCCCATGATGTGGATCAGAATGACCATGGTGACAGAAATGATGGTCGTGATAATGGCGACGAGGCTGATGATTGGTGCAATTGCAGATGATACAAACGGTGTTTTCAGCCCTTGTGAGGATTCTAAAGTACAGAAATCAGATGGATTTACCTTTGGTCTTGCATTTTCAAAGAAGGAATTTTTCTTCTCTGATAACATTCAGCTTTCTCCCTGTGACGGTCGGCTTGGCTTAGCTAATAAAATGGCCAAACTAGCCGTTTTCAGGCCAAAGGTCGACGAGATTTCTCTTCTTACCATCAATGGCAGCATTCCTGTAAGCATTTGCATTTCCTGAATTTCTTCATTTTTGTAACCTTTTTATTAATCCAGACAATATGGTTTCTACGTAGTCGAATGACAGATTGTTTAGAACACAGTTTTTGTGTTGATGTTTTGTCCATGGTTTGATATTTTTTGCAATTATTTATGTTTCTTTCTCGGTTCTTCTGCATTTATATTGTGTTGGACAATGACGTTTGTACCATGACTGATTACTTGCATTTTCATTTATTTACTAATTTTAATTTTATAGAAATCCTCGAAAAATCATGTAGTGTTATGAACAATTTTGTATGCCCTCATGCTATTCAAGGGCTTCTTTTTTTTTTTTACTTCAATGACAATGTTAAACCTAAATATTTGATTTGAACATTGTTTACAGCTTGAAGCTGGTGGATTCATGGTGGCATTTGCAGGAAGGAAGTATGCAGCCAGGTCATTCCCAGTAATGGTTGCTGATGACCACAACACCATAACTAGTTTCACTTTGGTATGCACATTTCAATAAACGTTGGCTTATTTCTTCTCTCTTGCTCTGTTGGAATCACAATGTGGAGTTCATATTTTGTTGTTCCATTTCCATAGGTTCTTGAATTCCAACAAGGTACTCTACAAAATTTATACTGGAAAAGTTTTGGCTGTGATTCATGTTCAGGGGAGTCTGCTGTTTGCCTCAACAATCAAGACTGCGCAATACCAAACCCAAAATGCGGGTCTAAGGGCTGCACCTTGGGCATACAGTTAGCATTTTCTGGCACAGACAAGAACCTTGAGGCACTTAATTCATGGTATGAAGTGAGCAACCTCCGCCAATATTCTCTCTATGGCCTGTACTCAGATCTGCGTGACTCTGTTACCGGTTCTATTCCTGGTTCTATTCTCGGCCAATAACAAGCTTTTCTAAGCCTGTCTATGGTTTCTTTAACAACAAAGTGTGTATGACGATGACCTTCATTTATAATTATAAATTTGGCTGTTTTATGAATCATGCACAGAATGGTTTCAAAGAATATTAGGATAGACTAAAAATTTTAAATGCGACATGATATAGAGAAAACATGTATACAGAAACAAATTTTGTCAGCATAACTTCCCCGAAAGTTGCTATCTATTTTAAATTTATTATTAAAATATTTAAAATTTGTTATGCTAATGTATTAAGATTCTTAAATATATTTTATAAATTATATTATAAATAATTTTTTATTAACTTAGTAACATATTGCACCTAGAAATTATGTTCCGTTAACGTTAATAAAAAAAATTATTATAAATTATTATTTAATATATTGTCAATGTAATTTTCTGAATTCATAAGTAAAATTAAGATGATGACACATATTTCATTTTATTTGTTATTTTTTTAAAATTTCAAGTAAAATATATGATATCTTAACCATGCTTGTTGAATTAAAAAAACTTCACTGTGTATTGAATAATAATCTTTTCTATCATTCAGCAAAATCGATATAATCGAAGTTTTTTTAAGCCGGTCGTCATGATTAAGAATGAATGACGAATATAACTGTGTTTCTTAAATGTCCCAATTCAAATCAACACAAAACTTCCTACTGATTTCTATACAGACTAAATCTACATTCCTGTACATTTAGAATGTGGAATGAAGACAACCTATGTCCTAAATCCCGACTAAAAAAAACATGTAACCACTGAGACAAATGGAGTTAGATGACTACTACATCAGTCTTCGGCTTTCTTGAATCAATTTCCTTTCCTAAGCTTTCATTTATGGAGGATCATCCACAAAAAAAAATCCGATTTCTTAGCAGAACCCAGAAACCGCAACTTCCTAAGCAACTTTGATAGGTTTCTTGCCATGAAGATCCATCACAAGATCACGCAGCTCAGGGAAAACTGATATGAATAGAAGTTCTAATATGGCATAAACAAGTTGCTTCACACATATAGTAGACTGCAATGGATAATGACATTTAACTACAATCAGAAAGTCGAAAAGATCGAAAGTAAAAGGAAAGAAAAATATCAATGTCATAATACATAATGCAGATGGATAAGAAATCAACCTGAGTGAAATAATAAATGTCTCTTGCACACCGTCTGTATTGCTTATGCCCGATCAAGCTAACTAAGGTTGCCGGAGCTCCATCTGACAAAAAGTTCAAGCTTTTAGTGAGTTTCGCCATTAGTTAAGTGCTGGCACCAGGGAAAATACATGTATAGATGCAAAAATTTTGATCATGAGATATTTTAGTAATAAACGTGTTTGCTGATTTTCACAACATAAATTATCTGCATAAACATGTTACGGTAAACTAGACATGAAATGACTTCAGAATTTTTAATTAGAAATATAATCATAGAACTCGACCTAGGAATTAAACCATTTGAAGCAATGATCAAGTGAATGGCAAGCACGTAAACCACAAATTTGAAGGTCACAGCAGATCTTCGCTCTGATCTGACAATGACAAGATATCAGTAACTCAAAACATACTTACCGAAAAGCATTTTTTTAATGTCACTTGCTCTACGAGTAGCCTCAAGTTGTTGCTCAAAGGACCCAGGTTTAGAGACATTACTCCCACTAAATAGGCCGAAGTTCTCCGAAGATGTCTGGTTAGGATGAGAATTATCAAATTTGCTCTGAATGTTCCCTATTTTTGTAAAGAATGTACCACCTGGCCAAAGAATCTGGGAGAAAAAGAGGCAATTAGAAGAAACAGAACATTTGCACATGGCTCTTCTAGAGTCTTTCACTAGGTAACTAGTGAAAGTTACTCACTGATCTCAAGATTGGGCTACAGATGACAGCTGAGCCTCAGCCTGTCACAGTTCTCATTCAGAGACGGATTTCAGGTTAAAACATCATCTTTAGCTCAATCCCATCAGTGTACAAAGTGCTTTAGGAAACAGAAAAATATCTAAAAGTTTTTATGCCAGTAGCAGCAGCTCTTAACAACAAAACTCATGCTTCTACAGCATCAGATGCTGAGCCAGTTACACTCAAAATTAAATTACAAAGTCTCTAATGTGTTCAGCACTTACATCTTGAATCCATCGAATCCCTTGGACAACAGTGTCCTCCCTCCGGAGCCAAGAAATCTGTCTCAAAAGCCAGTCATCAATGGCATCCTCCATCACCAGCTGTAATATTTGCTTAGATATCCAAAATACCTGTCTTCTGCAGCAATGAAAACATGCACATGTTTATACGCCAAATAATTCTGGAAATAAATCATTCTAGAACATCATAACATGCCATTAAACTTTAACAGGATCACACAGTCTGAAAGACCAGACTGTTGCTTCTAGTCTGATGCATTTAAACCCATGCTAGGTTAGTGTCTCATCACGCAACCTTTTTCAGAATTTAAACAGACACAGTAGCCACTAGCCACAAGAATACCTGTCATAAAAGATTGAATAACAGAAAACTCAAGAAGACATTTTTTCTTTTTCTAGTTCCGATATAGATAATCAACTCAACATATCAACCACTCCCATGCTAGGAAACAGCAATGTATACTACTTGAATATATGACCAAATATGCCTTTTAATAATCATCCTAGACTAAAGTGACCGCATGGTTTACTAACTAATCAAAAGGACGGGAAAACAAACATTAGTAACACCAAAGTCAAGGTACAATATCAATTTAGGATAATCTTTCCAAATTATAATTACCAAATGGTAGAATACAACATTTTAGCAATTAATTAATTCAAAATTATGGAAATAAGGAAAAATTAGCTCACCGTAGCCAGCCTCTTCTCTTAAGCTGAAACACTTTATCAACCAGATTCAGCAAAGGTACGCTGACATTAGGTGGTGACCACTGCACAAAAATCAATTGGTAAACAAAACATTCAAAAATTCCAAAAATAGAAAAAGAATACTCTTCTAAAATGGAGTAAGCTGACAGACACTAAAAGAAAAAGGTTCCAGCAGCTACACTGCTACAGAATATGTGAAAGCAACAAAGAATTGATTTCCTAATAATGACGTTCAGTTTTAGTTGAGATTCCTATGAATGCAACCCCAAATTTTATTGTGCGCTCACAAGAAAACATAGACCAAGTATTGACAACCGAACAATGTCTTTTAAATAAGCTAAAATCTTATTAACAAAAGAATTAAGAAAATAAATAAAATAAACAACAGAGCTATAGCATTATACCTCAGGGGGCATTCCAATTGGATCCTCCAAAAAGCTGGAGGTTGCTGAAATTTTTCCCGCAGGAAATCCACCCTGGCCAAGCAATTCCGTTTTCACACCTGAATCATGTTTCTCAGAAACTAAATTACCAGACTCTCCACCACTCTCTATCACCTGTGGTGGCAAACTCTTTGAGTTCAATTCATTGTCTGAATGCCAACCATGTCCCTGTGAACCAGATCTATCATCATCATGACCATGGCTACCATCTTTGTCACCTTCATTATCAGAACCGCTATTCACTGTTTCTAAGTTACTTCGCCTTGAAATGTCTTTAGCTATCTCATCAGCATTCCATGACAAGGTCCTGTCAGTGACTGAGGAAGAGGCTTCACTAGGGGGAGAAGATGAACCAACAACTTTGCGCATTAAGCCATCTGATACTCCTCTAAATTGGCGTACAATATCATCCACAGCATCATCCACATTGACTGTGCATAAACAACAGAATTCAAAAAAGTCAGGAAGTCATCTGATATAAAAAAGGTCACTATATGCAAGAAATCAGCCAAGTTAAAACCAAATACTAAAACATAGCGATAGAATCAAACCAATAACCAAAAGATCCAAGCATGATTTTCAGTTAATTGGACATAGGATATGATCCTTTATCATTGACCATTCTAAGATAATAGGCCATAAGACAATCAAATTGGCATGACAGTTCTCTTTCCAAAAGGATGAAAAGGAAGTGATCCATATGGATTTGGATGATTTTCTACAAGCACACAGATTCAATTATTGATGAGATACTTAAGAGTTCAAAGAAAGGAGAATAATAACCATATATAGGTTATTTTCATTTTGAAATCACTTAAAATTAACAGTAAACCACCTTAACAAGAAAAATGGAGAAGACTAAAGTGCAACCAACAATTGGCTGGATGGTAGGTACATGATCCCTGCACGAAGAGCCAGGTTCAAATCTCCCTTCTCCATTTTTTTTTTTTTTAAAAGGAACAAAATAAGCCAAAGAAAAAGGTGGAAACAATCCAAGAGTGCCGCTGAACATAATGTAACTAAAAAAGGATGATAAAGTACTTAAAAGAAATATGGAGATTAAAGAATTTTAAGGAAGGAACAAGATATGTCAATCTCTGAAAGCTAATATAGGTAAAACACATCAGCGTAAAAGGCGAAACCAGTAATACAGCTGCACCTCATCTACCAGACAACATAATGACAGATGGAAAGGTGATGCATATGATTCCATTCCTAAACTTATAGATGCCCACTTAGAACATCTCTAAACATTTTTTCTCAAGAAGATCTTGATGTTGAAGTAGTAGAACTAAATTGTGCAACATAATCCAATGATAGCATCTGCTAATATCTAGAACCCAAATGTACAAACAGCAAGAATGGCCTAATAAGTTAAGAACCAAGATGCAAAACAACTTACCTACAAGGGTTTTCATTACCGATGAAGATTTTCCAAAAGAGTAATTCTTCAAAAGCAAAAGACAATCACAACTAGAGTCAGATGTCATTCATCATACCCTTAAAAAACAAAGTAACACCCAATGCCAAGAAGATACATACCTTTGAGGAAGCACTTAAAAAATCCCACACTTCATGCTGTTCAGCCACATTGGCTATAGACAGCAGATCCTGCAAAAAAGTAGCTTAGTTGATGCAACAGGTCTAAAAGTAAATATCCTACCAAAAAAAGAAAGACTAGGAAGTAAATTACTAGCAGATATTTGTCAAGCAGAATGCAGCGCTGGTGAACAAAAGCATCCTCGGTGCTTGATGAAAATATCCTTTTGGGAGGCAAATGCAAAGTATAATTAGGAATTTCTTTAAGATATCGATGCAACCGTTCAAAATTTCTGTATCTGCAGATTAAAAAAAAAAAGAAACATAAATAACCATTAAAGAAGACAATAAATCAAATTTTCAGAGCTTTCAGTCTTCTCTTGAGCTGAATGCGTAGTGGTTAAACTTCAAAGATTTTAAATATCAGAGAGACAATCAACTAAGTAAAGGCTATTAAACAAATCTCTTTTTAATTAAAAAGTTTAAAAAAAAAAAAAGTTGGGTGAGATAAAACCTTCTATTGACAAACCAAGTTCTGTTTTCTGCATCTGTCACGGCAATTGAATATACTGCAAATGATGTCGATCCAAGTTTCTCAAAGGATGCTCCAATAACCTGCAGAGGTAGATAGGGCATAGCAAATCCAATTACAGATCACATTTCAACACCACCAAGCTCAATAAGCTTTTTTAGTTTATATCCCACGTCACATATGGATTCAGTTGGCAATTCAATTTTCAAATTTGCATAACTGGCAGCAATATAGACAGGAACACTCACCCGGCACCTAAGCTTGGGAATATGTGGCCCATCATTTCGAAATACTGTATTTGAGGCAACCTTGTCCCTATATTCTTCAGTATGCCTGCCAAAATCAGGGCTGTAGAACTCTGAAATAATAGGCCCTCCAACATCTCCTGTAAGTGCCTTCTTTGTATCTCGTTCAACTTTCAAGTCAGAGGTACTACTGGATCTCTTAAGTTTTCCTTTATTTCCATCAGCAGCTTGCTCGCTAGCATCATTAAATTGGTTTACAAGATGATCTCCTTCAAATGATGACGACTTGTTGCATTCTGAAGCCAACTCTTTGCCTGTTGTGTTACCATCACATAATTTAGTATCAAGAATTAAACCAGGCATTAGCCGGATCACAGTTTCCTCTTCCCTTCCAGTAGAAGTTCCAATCTTGTTGGTAGAGATTTCACTTCCTAAATTCCCCGTCAATACAGCACTCTTTGTCACAGAACCTTTTGGAATAGATTCTTGAAATCCTGCTTTTACATATTTGTTCTCCTTCTTTTTGTAGTTTCTTCCTTTTGTCCACATGTTTTCAAGATTTTCAGGGGCAAGAACTTCAGTTCTTCTCTGGGTTGCTGCCTCTAATATTCGAGCCCAATCAGCTGGTCGAGGCTGCACTGATTCTTCCTCATATCCATTACCATCTGAATATGTTTCTTTCTGATTGTCAATTCTAGCCAAAGACAAATCAGTTCCTTGACTGTTTAAGGACGAAATTTTGCATGACGTAGAATCACCACAATGTACTCCTACTAAAGGCTGATCAAAACCTACCACCACCTTACTCATATCATCTTTAATGGCAAGTAGAATGTATTCAATCACTTCATTGATATACCTGACAGCAAAACATAAGGGGAAAAGAAATAAAATAAGGAATATTTATTAAGGCAAAGACCAAAACTTATACTCAGGAAAAATGAATCATTTGAGCAACCTTTTAAAAATTCTCTACCTATTCTTTTAACTACATTTGTCAAGAGTAAGATTGTAATCAAGAAACTACTCCAGTTGTATAAATGCCATTCCATGCATCATAGCCTGTATTCTAATCATTCCACTCTTTCTAATAACCAAATAAAAACTAAATAAGAATGCAATCCAAATCAACTGCCTAAATTCCCAACCTAAAAGTTTAGGCTAACTCAGCTAAATGAAACAGCAATTTTAAATAAAGTACTAATTATGCTTTTTGCTATCTTAAAATTAAACAAACAACAAATCATAGCTCAATAACATACCCAGGGCTTGCCAAATTCAAAAGAGGTTGCACTACCAAGCAAGTTACAAACTCACGAGCAAAAGTTCGAACCAAAGGACATTGAGCTTCTCGTGGTCTCAATGCTATCCCTAAAACTCCACCAATAAGCCGCTGAATAACCTGGGAAAAGAAAAAGTATAATGACTTAAACAAAAGCAAACCATAAAATGTAGAGGCAAAATGTGTTTTCATTGGAACACTCCACTCACACCTTGTACTCACTCTCTGGTGAAATCAATGCAGGATGAAGCTCTTCAGAAACCATAAGATGGTGTTTCAATCTTTCATCTCTCTCCTCAGATGACAACGTTACCATAACATCAACACCTATAGCAGCTTGGTTTCTTCTAAAAAGATCCAAGTGATCTCCTATCAAATCAACTATTTTCCTGGAACATTAGAAAACCGTTTGAAATCCTTGAGCTTTAAAATCGTCAAATATTTTTACAATTCAGAAACCTTCTTAAACTAAAAACCTACCTTGTTAGCAAATCAACAAGGTTTATCTCTTTCACCCTTCCTGATATTTCACCAATAGCATCCAAAATCACTGCACGTATCAACTCAGGGGCCTCCCTATCTGGAGTAATCTCCGAATACCACAAATCAACAACAAAATCCCTAAGTATTTTATCAATAAACTCATTGAGAGCAGCCTCCACCGTAGGAGAATCAATTTTCCGCTTCCACTTGGGCGGAGGTGGTGAGCTAGAGAGACGGGAATCAGTCACAGACAACTGTTTCTTCTCCAGATGAGATAAATAAGTTTGTGGACGAACTGATTTAACTTTCCATTTGAACTCAACCTCATTAGTTATAATTCGCAATACGGAGACAATAAGAATTGCTATAGGTAAATTCATCCACATTGATGAACTTGTATCTGCATCAATTAACAAAAGCGGAAGACACATGGGAAAACTATACTAACAATCAATTCCTAAAAGCAGAAATTAAACCACATTAACGCAGAATACTAAAACAAACCGTAAATCAATCAATTAACAGAAACTTAAAATCCAATGTTTAATTGATTCCAATAAAACGAGAATTGTCTAAAAAAAAACTTCCAAGAAAAAAAACGATTCTAAGAAATAAGGATCCAAGTGAAGAAAAATCAAAGAATTCACCAAAAATTTAAGAAACACAATCAAACAACTAAAAGAAAAACGAAGATAGAGCAAATAATTGCTTTTGGAATCTTATTAATAAACTTACGTGAAAAGAAGTAAGTGACGGCGAAGATAGCCATTACCCACCAAACCGTCCGTACTTTGGCTTCGTCGATCAGATCCTGTATCGTCTCCATCGGCTTCATTTTCCAGCTGTTTTGTCTTTTGGTTTTTTTTTTTCTCCCTCCGATTCTGCTTCCAATTCAGGAATTCTATTTCTTGAATTTCCAGAATTTTCAATTCTTTCTTAACATGGAAGAGAAATAATCGCCGGAGACGAAACAGTCAAACAAACAATAATTAAGTTTTTTTCTTTTATATATATATTTTCGATCAGCTTCAGCAGTGTTTAATTAGGAATTTACAGAGAGAAAAAGAAAGAACAGAGGGAAAATAGAGTTTCTGGAATTTTTTTCCTTTAAAAAAATAAATAATAAAAATAATAAATTTTGGTCCCATGCAGCAGATAGACAGCAACGTAATGCGTGGAAAAAAGACAGAAGTGTTTGCCGTTTAGGGAGGTTATGATCTGGTGTAATTAGCGGGCGTTAGAGTATTATCTCCAACCAGCAACTACCCTCCAAAAAATCTTTCCAGGTAATACATTTGAGTTTTGACGGGCTTTCTCGGCTTTTACTTCGAACTATTTGTTTTTCATAGGCAATTCTACAATAAAGTTCACCTTATCATAAAATCAATCTAATTTTTTTTATATTATATTTATTTTCTATGTTTTTAACCTTTTGTACTTATTTACAGTAAAGCTAAAATTTTTTTATTTATTAACATTAAATTTAAATTTATTTTTATACGTTTATATTTATTATCATATATTTACGTATATTAATATTAAATTTATATTTATTTTATTTATCAATGTTTATTATCATATGATTACATTAATTTTAAATTTATTATCATATGTTTACTATACTTTTAACATAAAAATGAGAGTATATAGACATAAAATTAATTAACTTTACGACAAAATCGATGTTACTATAAAATTTTCCCTTCATATAACTAGGATAGGATTAGGAATGCAAATGAAAACCTTATAAACGGGTATCTGACGCTATCTGACCCAATTAAATAGGATTAGGGTATTTAAAAATCGGGTTCAAGTAGTAATGTTACATTCGTCACTTGTATGGGTTGTGATCTTAAAGTACCTTATTACTCGAATCTGATTATAAATAATATTTTTTTAAGATGTTATTATATACATTTTTATTTATTTATTATTGATATAATATTTAATTGAATTAATACATTAAGTGTTTTAATTATGTTTTTGAATATTAATTTATTTTTATGAGTTAAAATAAATTTTTTAATTTATTTTTTAATAATATGCATTAAATTTGATTTTAAATTTAAATTTTAAAGTTAAACTTTGACTTAATAAATAAGTATTTAAACAGATTCAAATATTTAACGAATATTTTATATATTATATGAATAGAGTTCGAACATTTAATCGAGTTCACGTATTATAAAATATAATCGAATTAAAATACCTCTAAAATAACAAATATTCACTTCATATACGTATCTAAATAAGGTAGATTGGGCCAAGTTAAATGAAGTATTAAAACATTAAAAATGACTCAAACTCAGCTTAACCCGATTTTCGAGCCAAATTTTTTGCATAAACCTATTTTTACCTAGAAATGTCCAGAGAGGTTCAAACCTACGAGTCGACCCATTTATCTACTTTTTCGAAGGTTAAGACCTAAAACCTGTTTAAATGTAAGTATAATGAACCCGATTTGTCTGATCTACAGTCCACGCAGGCCAAACCTGCAAGTTTACGGGTTGATCCACTTTTTTTTTGGTTAAATGCTATTAATGACTTAATACTATTAATAAACCCAACTAAATAAAAATAAACCCAACTCAACTTAAATAAATAAATAAATCCCAATTAGAAGAAAAAACCAAATTAAGATCCAACCCAATTAAGCTCAAAATAACTAAACCCAAACTATATTATACTTTGCTAGGCCCCATCCGGCCATTTTCAACCCCACCGCCCACTTGCTTTATTTAAATCCTTTAAAGTTTACTTTATGAATAGTAAATTTAATAATTTAGGTTTATAATTTATATTTTTGATATAAAATTGGGTTCGTATTATATAAAATATAAAAATTTTATTTTTATATTTGAAATACGAAATTTTATTTTTAAATTTTATCATATTAATATATAATTTTTATCTAAATTTAATTCGTATCACTTTCATATTTTTTTACTTGTATCATATTATCGTATTCTATTTAAAATGATCATATATGGTACTTTAATATTTTCATGACATTCGAATTCAATGATATTACAATGTTGATTGACCATAAAGTTGGTTTTTAGAAAACTTAATCATAATCGTACCCATGAATGTATCTCTGCTGTCATCATTGAGCGTAGTCTCCCATTCAATTTTAGTGAGTATAAGAAGGTTAAAGAGCATCTCAAATTGCACAATATGGCATTCTGTTAAATCAAATGCCATGAAATTTTATTTGAGTCAAAAAGGAAAATTGAAACAAGTTATGGCTCAGAGTCCTGAAAGAAAAATTGTTGCTTGTAATACAGAAGGATAAATATGTTTGTCTAATCATAATTGGAGATTGAACAGTAAGTTGCTTTGTTTTCGTAAAATGAATACCCCACACATCGGAATTGAACTCGCAAAGAAAATATTTGATGCTTTAAAGAATTGAGGAATTGATTTAAAATATATATATATATATATTTTCCGTTACTTTAGACAATGCATATGCTAATGATAATATGTGATGCTGATTTTTTTCATGTGAGACATGGTATGCTTACATCACGAACTTTATAGTAAAGGAGGGATAAAAAGTGACAAGTGATACATTGCGTTAAATAAGGTAAAAGATATTATATGGAATAGAAATTTTATAAATAAATTTAAATGTACATCATTTACATTTATATTTAGATGTTATAAATATAAATATAAATATATTTAAATATGTTTGTAAGAGTAAAAATATCACTATTAATGTAAAAGATAATAGTTCATATTCAAAAAATTTAAAAAATATAAATAATAATTTAATTATTCTTAATTAACGTGACACAGCATAATTAATCAAATGATTTATTTATTTTTAGCACCTATAGCTTTTTTCAAATCATTAAATAACTTATCTTAAACATTTAAAAAATACTTATTTAAAAATTGCAATTTTTTAGTACTAAAAATTTTCATTAAGAAGAAAACATTTTCGTTTGTTTTCACGTTGTGCTTGAAATTACGCAAAACAAATTTAAGAAAAAAATATCTTATAATTAATAAAAAATAAAAATATCTTATTTATTTATTTATTTATTTCTGACAACTTATCTACAAAACAAGGGATCAAACTTGAAAGGGCCAAAAAGCCCAAAAAGTAGTCACGAACCATCTGGTCAACGACTCTCATTTGAAGATCAAACCGAATCACACTAAATCCAACGGCCATGATTAGTCTGTCATCCAATTATTCAAACAGTCAACCCAAAATATCCTAAACGCATTTAGTTATACCACAATTATCTTGGATCCCTTATCCAGAATCATCTCCTTTATAGAAACAAGTACGTAACAGGAAGATAGAAACTCCGTGATTTTTTGTCCCTTTGGTTACAATGATAAAGTCGATCCTACTTCGTTCCTATTCTTCTCCTATCCTCGTCGAGGCTAAGGATATCCACCGTACTGGATTTTCACCGTCGTCGAAAACGAGATTTGCTTCGACGATTCGCTGTTCTTCGAGTAGCGGCGCCTACATACCGAAGCTCGAGCCGTTTAGCAGAACAAAATTCGAGCGCGCCGTTAAAGAGCCTCCTTTGATCGAGAAATCAGAGAACGAGCTCGCTGGTACATAAATTAATTAATTGTCTAACTTTTTTATTATTTATTATTATTCTGAACTTAAGTGATTAGTAGTATTCATTTTGATTGATTTTGGTGATTTTGTAATTTTCAGATTATTGTTCGACGCTTGAAGGAGACGATTCTTATAGTTGCTGGAGAGCTTATTTCGAACTGAAAGATCTTGAGGCAAGTTTAGATTTAAAATTTAAGCAATTAAGATATTGCACCTGTTTGGATGATGAGAAAATACGGGAAATGTAATATCAGAATACAGAAATAAGAGAGGAAAAAAATTTAAGATTATTGTAAAATATGAAAACTAAAAATTTATAATTGTAATTGATGGTGGTCGTGTCACTAGAATTCACGTGTACAACTAATCGTCAACCAGAGAGTGTCACGTGTCAGAACAAGAATAAGCCACGTGGCTGATGTGGCGACAGTGTGGTCACGCGATATAGTTGCTTTGTTGAGCGACAGATGTTCGAGACGATAGGGATTTCGTCGCCTGGTATGTGTGCTGCACAGTTGGCGCGACAGACCTTCATCGCCCCTATTGCGACATAGGTCTCTCGCATTGCCCCGCGGTAGAGGTCTCCCGCATTGCCCCCACTGTAGAGGTCTCCCGCACAGCCTGCGGTAGAGGTCTCCCGCAGGGCCTGCGGCAAAGGTCTTTCGCATAGTCTGCGGTAGAGGTCCATGGGTACTCTGCCGCCTACTCCCCCGCAAGCTATTTAACCCGAAGCGCGACAGAGTGCTCCATGACTCTGTCGCGGCCCAGACACGCGCCTGGGGCTCAGTTCGAACCGACTTAGAAGAAACCTATAAATATACCGAGGAGCTCTCAGAAAGAGGACGGGACCTAAGAAAAAAAAGCAGGGAGAAATACTTCAACTCTTTGAATTAAGAAACACATTCTCTTCTTCTTACATACACAACTCCCGATTACTTACTTAATCATCGGAGTGCGCGTGCAGGGACAGATCCCTGCGCCCTCTGATTCCTGTTGTTTTTGCAGAACATACGAAGAACACGTGGAACAAATCGCACCGACGTCACTTCTTTGTCGTTAGTGCAATCAGACTACGTGGAAGGTAAATTCCTGTTGCTGTTCGTTCAGGCAACATCAATTGGCACCGTCTGTGGAAAGCTGACAAAAAGTCAGGTTCTCTATTCAAATGGTGAGGACACGCTCTACAGCAGAGTTGACAGGAGGGCAGAATTTCGTGAGTCCCCCTGTCAGATCAGAACAGAGACGGAGACATAGTGAAAGGGGTGACAGAGAAGCCTTGGTTTCTCTAGAAGAATTTGAGACCCTGAAACGCCAAAATGAAGAGACTACGTCAGCATTAAAAGCTATGGTGAGCTTCTTCAGAGACGCTCTCCCCCAATTCAGTTTGCCCCATGAAGTGCAACAGTTAGTGGGGGAAAGCACGCCGAGGCAGACCTATGAGAGAGGTCAGCCCTCCACCCTGGTAAACGCTGGACAAGAGGCAGGGACACGAAATAATGTCACTGCAGATCCAACAAGACAGAGTTCGCCCACAGCACCTGTGCAGCAGAGCTCACCTGCAGACCTCGCGCGACAGAGGTCTCACCCAGCGGATAGGCGGCAGAGCTCAACCGCGGACCGTAGGCGACAGAGTTCGCCCACAGCACCTGTGCAGCAGAGCTCACCTGCAGACCTCGCGCGGCAGAGGTCTCCCCCAACGGATAGGCGGCAGAGCTCAACCGCGGACCGTAGGCGACAGAGTTCGCCCACAGCACTTGTGCGGCAGAGCTCACCCGCAGACTTAGCGCGGCTGAGGTCTCACCCAGCAGATAGACCACAGAGCTCACCGGCGGTTCAACGGCGTCAGAGCTCACCCCCAGACTTAAGGCGACAGCGTTCTCTTGCGGAACCCGTACGGCAGAGCTCTCCCGCGGACTACATGCGACAGAGCTATCCCGCAACACATACGCGACGGTGCTCTTCCGCCGCTGATAGGCGGCAGAGTTCTCCTCTGCCCGGCAGGCGGCAACTTCTCCTCTAGCCGATAGGCGGCAGAGTTCCCCACATGCCGCAGCTCATCTCCCGTGGAGTTGGAACATGATTTAAGAGAATATAGGGCTGGGGAGCGACGGAGACAAAGAGGTTCAGACCCACGAGAAGGTCTCGAAATCTCAAGTCTCGGAATGGGAGGTGCTGGAAGGGGTGCTTATCAGTCGGACTCTTCCAGACCCGAAGGGACATGGCCACACTCAATTCGAGGGTCGGAGAGCGTGGAGAAGGTCGTCCAACGGATCCCTGAGAAGAAAAAATTGGTGTCTCCGGATGATGGCCAAAGGAGGAGGATTTCATTCAGTCCGGAGATCATGAACAAACCTTTGTCGAAGAAGTTTAAAATGCCTTCTATGGCTACTTACACCGGCAAAGCAGATCCCTATGATCACATACAGAGTTATGAATCCCTCATGCTGCTGCATGGATGAGAGGACGAAATTATGTGCAGAGCTTTTTCTCTCACATTGTCTGGGCACGCTCTGAAGTGGTTCAACGGGTTGAACGAAGGTTCGATCTCTTCTTTCGATCAATTGAGGAATGAATTCCTCAAAGTCTTCATGATCCACAGCCAGAGAAAGAAAGACGCTACTTACCTACTCACGCTTAAGCAAGGGAATAAAGAATCCTTGAAGAGCTTTGTAGACCGCTTCCGAGATGCAACCTTGGAAGTGGAAGATCTGTCGGTAGGGGTAGCCATGGCTGCAATGCTACAAGGGACAAGCTCCGAAAAGCTGCAAGAATCCCTCTCTCTTGATCAACCGATGACAATCTCCGATCTCTTAGCTAGGGCTAATAAGTATGTGGCCCAAGAAGAGGTGATGAAGATGATACAGCCCAGGGAGGCAAAGGAAGGAAAGAAGAGAGAGAGAGACGCGCCCGAGAGAAGCTCTCCAAGACCCGTGAGAGTAGACAAAGCCCCTAGACTCAGGTATGAAGGTTATACCAGGTTGAACGAGCCTCGCACTGCGATATTGGCAGCAATCGAAGGGGCGGGATTGTTGGAATTCCCTAAGAAGAAAATTGAAGACGTAGGACGAAACTCTGAAGCCTACTGTGAATTTCATTGCGCTCACGGTCACCCAACAGAGAGGTGCAGAGATTTAATGGATCAGTTGGAAAGACTGGCCAGAGAGGGGAAGATCAACCGCTTCCTGTGGAGGAGCGAGAGACCCCGTTACCCTCCGCGTGATCAAAGGAATGACCGTCCGCGGACCGGGTCGAATGATGATAACAGAAGGAATAGGCCCAGGAATGAAGCAATCAGGCCCATCCCCCGACCCAATCCGTCAAACAACGAACCTACAGCCCCCGCAATAAATGTTATTGCAGGCGAGGAATCAATGGCGGGAAGCTCCTCTACTTCCCGCAAAAGTTACGCAAGGCAAGCGTATCAGGTTAACGTTGTGATGGAAGAACAAGCGGATGAAGAACCCATCATGTTCACTTCGGCTGACAAAGGTGATATTGTTACGCCTCATGACGACCCCATGGTGATATCCACGGTAGTGGCCAAACACCCGGTGAGCAGAGTCCTGGTCGATAACGGGAGCTCAGTGAACCTAATCTATTGGAACTGCTTCGAAAAGATGAGCATATCCGAAGATAGGTTGAAACCCGTTATGACGCCACTATACGGATTCACGGGCGAGCGAGTGGAGGTGGCAGGGTCCATAGAGTTGCCTGTGACTCTCGGAGAGCACCTGAAGGACGTGACCCGGCAAGTATTGTTCATGGTAGTCAGGTCAACCTCCGCTGCCTACAACATGATCTTGGGTAGACCTGTGCTGAACGATATGAGGGCGGTGATATCCTCTTGCTATCTATTAATGAAGTTCCCCACTCCCAACGGAGTCGGACAAGTACGAGGAAACCAAAGGAGTGCCCGTACTTGTTATCTCGCTTCCACCGCCAACAAGATAGCACAGAGGAAAGAAACCTTATGTATAGATGATCCGTCCAAGCCTCAGCCTGTAGAAGAAACAGAGGCCATTGAGCTAACAGAAGGGGATGAGGGAAAAAAGGCATTCATAGGGACCCAACTGGGCGAACAACTAAAGAATGAGATAGTCGAGTGCCTGAGAAGAAACTCGGATGTCTTCGCCTGGAGTCCGGCGGACATGCCCGGAATCAGTCCCGAAGTGATCTGCCATGAGCTTAATGTCATACCCGGGCACAGACCTGTCAAACAGAAGAAGAGGAGTTTCGCCCCGGAACGACAAAAAGCAATCACTGAAGAAGTGAGTAAACTCCTGGGCGCTGGATTCATCCGAGAGGTATACTACCCTGAGTGGTTGGCCAACGTAGTGATGGTAAAGAAATCTAGCGGGAAGTGGCGAATGTGTGTAGATTTCACTGATCTGAACAAAGCCTGCCCTAAAGATTCATACCCCCTACCTCGGATAGACAGACTGGTAGACGAAACATCCGGTTACGAATTCCTCAGTTTCTTGGATGCTTTCTCCGGGTATCACCAAATCATGCTTCACCCAGAAGACGAAGAAAAGACTTCCTTTATAACCGACAACGGAACCTATTGCTACCGGGTAATGCCGTTCGGTTTAAAGAACGCGGGAGCCACCTATCAACGAATGGTGAGCAAAGTGTTCAAAGATCTTCTGAGAAATACCATGGAAGCCTACGTGGACGATATGATCATCAAGAGCCGCGTAGGAGAGTCTCACGCTGATCAAATGTCCAGGGTATTCGAAGTATTGAGGAGATTCAACATGAAGCTAAACCCCGAAAAGTGCTCATTCGGGGTAAGATCAGGGAAATTCTTAGGCTTCATGATCACTAACAGGGGCATTGAGGCGAATCCTGAAAAGGTACAGGCGGTCATTGACATGAAACCCCCAACCACCGTAAGAGAGGTCCAGAGATTGACAGGTAGAATAGCAGCTCTGAATCGCTTCTTGTTAAAATCAGCAGAAAGGAGCTTGCCGTTCTTCAAAACTCTACGGGGGGGAAAGAACTTCGAGTGGACGGGAGATTGTCAAAAGGCCTTCGAGGACCTCAAGGAATACTTGAAACAGTTGTCTTTATTAACAAGGCCCCTAGAAGGAGAGCAACTCTATATGTATTTGGGAGTCGGTGATTTCGCCGTCAGTGCGGTGCTACTGAAGACAGATGAAATGGTGCACCGTCCCATCTACTACGTGAGCAAAGTGCTATTGGAGCCAGAGACCCGCTATCCGCTAGCCGAAAAGCTAACATTAGCCCTTGTGATGGCCTCGCGAAAGCTGCGCCCTTATTTCCAAGCGCACCCTATCACCGTCTTGACAGATAAACCGTTGAGACAAATCCTTCAGAAACCTGAACACTCAGGCAAGTTAGTAAAATGGGCAGTGGAACTTGGAGGATACGATATCACGTTCCAACCGAGACAGGCCATCAAGGGTCAAGCCTTGACGGATTTTATAGTGGAGTGTACTAGCCCGAGCGACTGCGATGAAAGGGATGTTCAACCATGGTCGCTATATGTCGACGGGGCGTCAAGTGCAAACGGAAGCGGGGCAGGTGTAGTCCTGATATCACCAGAAGGGAAACCCCTGGAATACTCCTTACGGTTTGGGTTCCCTAGCTCAAACAACGTAGCAGAGTACGAGGCTTTGGTAGCCGGGATGAGGCTGGCTGAAGTGCTGCAGGTTCACCACTTGGTAGCACATAGTGACTCTCAATTGGTGGTGAACCGGTTCAACGGACAATATGAGGTACGGGAACCGATGCTGGTCCCTTACTTGAAGAAAGTCCAACTTCTGGCCCAGACTTTCAAAAGCTTTCAGCTGACACAAATCAACCGGTCCGAAAACACACATGCTGATTCACTGTCTAAGTTAGCCTCTTCCAATGAGACACTAGGAAGGATAGTGAAGGTAGAGAGGCTCGAACGGCCTAGTATTGAAGGGGTCGAAGTGTGTGACATTCACGTTGGAGACGACTGGAGATCCCCATTCAAACAGTATCTCACCGAAGGTACATTCCCCCAAGATAAAGACGAGGCTCGTCGCTTGAAAGTACAAGGGGCGAAGTTCACACTCATCCACGGAGAACTGTACAAAAGGGGATATTCGTCACCATTATTGAAATGTCTGGGACCGGAACAATCAAGCTATGCCCTAGCAGAAGTGCATGAAGAAATTTGTGGCGAACACTTAGGAGCAAGAGCCCTTGCTGCTAAAATACTGCGATCGGGATTCTACTGGCCAACGTTGAAGAAAGATGCGATGGACCAAACCCGCAGGTGTGACAAATGTCAGAGGTTTGCGCCTATCACAACAGCCCCAGTGACTCCCTCTCAAGGCACAGTACAACCAATTCCTTTTGCACAATGGGGATTGGACATCCTTGGACCTTTTCCATTAGCCACGGGCCAAAGAAAGTTCCTGTTAGTGGCTACCGATTACTTTACAAAGTGGATTGAAGCAGAGCTTTTAGCCACAATCACGGAAAAAAAAGTGGAGGCAATGGTGTGGAAAGACATTATCTGTCGATTCGAAATTTCCCGCATCCTAAATGCCGACCATGGAAAGCAATTTGATTGCAACGCCTTCCGTGAATTTTGTAAGCACCTCAACATTCAGCTAAGGATCTCTTCAGTGTCATATCCTCAAGCTAATGGACAGGCCGAGGTCAGTAATAGGACTATCCTTCATGGGCTGAAGACCAGGCTAGACAAAGCAAAAGGGGCATGGGTGGACGAATTGCCTAGTGTCTTATGGGCATATCGTACCACCAGTCGTGTGTCGACTAAGGAAACGTCGTTCAGCCTAGTATACGGCGCAGAAGCGTTGATCCCCGTGGAAATTGGAGCGTTATCACCAAGAGTGGTACCCTTAGTAGGAGGAGAAAATTCACAAGCTCTAAGGGAAGGCTTGGACCTACTCGATGAACATAGAGAAGCCGCGGCTATTCGATTGGCATCCTATAATCAGAGGGTGGCCAACTACTATAATAGCCGGGTGAGAGACAGGCCAATGTCTGAGGGAGATCTAGTGCTCAGAAAGTCGCAGATCACGAATGCCCTCAAGGAGGATGGGAAATTCAGAGCCAATTGGGAAGGTCCATACAGAATCAGATACAACATTGGACCTAACACCTGTGTCCTGGAAACTCTACAAGGGAAGAAGATAGGAAAAACATGGAATTCAAATCACCTAAAACTATATTTGAATTAAGCGCCATATTTTCTTTCCCAAACATTATTATCATTTATTTATACTATCACAAGATATTGTTATCAAATCCTCACGCAGAATGTCATTTTATTATACATCTGCAACTTCTATGCATCTAAATCTTGTGACAGGATATCAGAAGAGCCGTAAGAGCCTGAGGCGCTATGCGTCACAGTGGCCAGGCGTATATTCAGAAGAGCCGTAAGAGCCTGAGGCGTTATGCGTCACTGTGGTCAGGCGTACATCCACAGAATCCTGACAGAATCCACAGAATCACGCATAGCGCCTCAGGCTCTTACGGCTCTTCTGAATATACGCCTGGCCACTGTGACGCATAGCGCCTCAGGCTCGTACGGCTCTTCTGATATCTGTCACAAGATTTAGATGCATAGAAGTTGCAGATGTATAATAAAATGACATTCTGCGTGAGGATTTGATAACAATATCTTGTGATAGTATAAATAAATGATAATAATGTTTGGGAAAGAAAATATGGCGCTTAATTCAAATATAGTTTTAGGTGATTTGAATTTCATGTTTTCCCTATCTTCTTCCCTTGTAGAGTTTCCAGGACACAGGTGTTAGGTCCAATGTTGTATCTGATTCTGTATGGACCTTCCCAATTGGCTCTGAATTTCCCATCCTCCTTGAGGGCATTCGTGATCTGCGACTTTCTGAGCACTAGATTTCCCTCAGACATTGGCCTGTCTCTCACCCGGCTATTATAGTAGTTGGCCACCCTCTGATTATAGGATGCCAATCGAATAGCGGCGACTTCTCTATGTTCATCGAGTAGGTCCAAGCCTTCCCTTAGAGCTGGTGAATTTTCTCCTTCTACTAAGGGTACCACTCTTGGTGATAACGCTCCAATTTCCACGGGGATCAACGCTTCTGCGCCGTATACTAGGCTGAACGGCGTTTCCTTAGTCGACACACGACTAGTGGTACGATATGCCCATAAGGCACTAGGCAATTCGTCCATCCATGCCCCTTTTGTTTTGTCTAGCCTGGTCTTCAGCCCATGAAGGATAGTCCGATTACTGACCTCGGCATGTCCATTAGCTTGAGGATATGACACTGAAGAGATCCTTAGCTGAATGTTGAGGTGCTTACAAAATTCACGGAAGGCGTTACAATCAAATTGCTTTCCATGGTCGGCATTTAGGATGCAGGGAATTTCGAATCGACAGATAATGTCTTTCCACACCATTGCCTCCACTTTCTTTTCCGTGATTGTGGCTAAAGGCTCTGCTTCAATCCACTTTGTAAAGTAATCGGTAGCCACTAACAGGAACTTTCTTTGGCCCGTGGCTAATGGGAAAGGTCCAAGGATGTCCAATCCCCATTGTGCAAAAGGAATTGGCTGTACTGTGCCTTGAGAGGGAGTCACTGGGGCTGTTGTGATAGGCGCAAACCTCTGACATTTGTCACACCTGCGGGTTTGGTCCATCGCATCTTTCTTCAACGTTGGCCAGTAGAATCCCGATCGCAGTATTTTAGCAGCAAGGGCTCTTACTCCTAAGTGTTCGCCACAAATTTCTTCATGCACTTCTGCTAGGGCATATCTTGCTTGTTCCGGTCCCAGACATTTCAATAATGGTGACGAATATCCCCTTTTGTACAGTTCTCCGTGGATGAGTGTGAACTTCGCCCCTTGTACTTTCAAGCGACGAGCCTCGTCTTTATCTTGGGGGAGTGTACCTTCGGTGAGATACTGTTTGAATGGGGATCTCCAGTCGTCTCCAACGTGAATGTCACACACTTCGACCCCTTCAATACTAGGCCGTTCGAGCCTCTCTACCTTCACTATCCTTCCTAGTGTCTCATTGAAAGAGGCTAACTTAGACAGTGAATCAGCATGTGTGTTTTCGGACCGGTTGATTTGTGTCAGCTGAAAGCTTTTGAAAGTCTGGGCCAGAAGTTGGACTTTCTTCAAGTAAGGGACCAGCATCGGTTCCCGTACCTCATATTGTCCGTTGAACCGGTTCATCACCAATTGAGTCACTATGTGCTACCAAGTGGTGAACCTGCAGCACTTCAGCCAGCCTCATCCCGGCTACCAAAGCCTCGTACTCCGCTACGTTGTTTGAGCTAGGGAACCCAAACCGTAAGGAGTATTCCAGGGGTTTCCCTTCTGGTGATATCAGGACTACACCTGCCCCGCTTCCGTTTGCACTTGACGCCCCGTCGACATATAGCGACCATGGTTGAACATCCCTTTCATCGCAGTCGCTCGGGCTAGTGCACTCCACTATAAAATCCGTCAAGGCTTGACCCTTGATGGCCTGTCTCGGTTGGAACGTGATATCGTATCCTCCAAGTTCCACTGCCCATTTTACTAACTTGCCTGAGTGTTCAGGTTTCTGAAGGATTTGTCTCAACGGTTTATCTGTCAAGACGGTGATAGGGTGCGTTTGGAAATAAGGGCGCAGCTTTCGCGAGGCCATCACAAGGGCTAATATTAGCTTTTCGGCTAGCGGATAGCGGGTCTCTGGCTCCAATAGCACTTTGCTCACGTAGTAGATGGGACGGTGCACCATTTCATCTGTCTTCAGTAGCACCGCACTGACGGCGAAATCACCGACTCCCAAATACATATAGAGTTGCTCTCCTTCTAGGGGCCTTGTTAATGAAGGCAACTGTTTCAAGTATTCCTTGAGGTCCCCGAAGGCCTTTTGACAATCTTCCGTCCACTCGAAGTTCTTTCCCCCCTGTAGAGTTTTGAAGAACGGCAAGCTCCTTTCTGCTGATTTTGACAAGAAGCGATTCAGAGCTGCTATTCTGCCTGTCAATCTCTGGACCTCTCTTACGGTGGTTGGGGGTTTCATGTCAATGACCTCCTGTACCTTTTCAGGATTCGCCTCAATGCCCCTGTTAGTGATCATGAAGCCTAAGAATTTCCCTGATCTTACCCCGAATGAGCACTTTTCGGGGTTTAGCTTCATGTTGAATCTCCTCAATACTTCGAATACCCTGGACATTTGATCAGCGTGAGACTCCTACGCGGCTCTTGATGATCATATCGTCCACGTAGGCTTCCATGGTATTTCCCAGAAGATCTTTGAACACTTTGCTCACCATTCGTTGATAGGTGGCTCCCGCGTTCTTTAAACCGAACGGCATTACCCGGTAGCAATAGGTTTCGTTGTCGGTTATAAAGGAAGTCTTTTCTTCGTCTTCTGGGTGAAGCATGATTTGGTGATACCCGGAGAAAGCATCCAAGAAACTGAGGAATTCGTAACCGGATGTTTCGTCTACCAGTCTGTCTATCCGAGGTAGGGGGTATGAATCTTTAGGGCAGGCTTTGTTCAGATCAGTGAAATCTACACACATTCGCCACTTTCCGCTAGATTTCTTTACCATCACTACGTTGGCCAACCACTCAGGGTAGTATAGCTCTCGGATGAATCTGGCGCCCAGGAGTTTACTCACTTCTTCAGTGATTGCTTTTTGTCGTTCCGGGACGAAACTCCTCTTCTTCTGTTTGACAGGTCTGTGCCTGGGTATGACATTAAGCTCATGGCAGATCACTTCGGGACTGATTTCGAGCATGTCCGTCGGACTCCAGACGAAGACATCTGAGTTTCTTCTCAGGCACTCGACTATCTCATTCTTTAGTTGTTCGCCCAGTTGGGTCCCTATGAATGCCTTTTTTCTCTCATCCCCTTCTGTTAGCTCAATGGCCTCTGTTTCTTCTACAGGCTGAGGCTTGGGCGGATCATCTATACATAAGGTTTCTTTCCTCTGTGCTATCTTGTTGGCGGTGGAAGCGAGATAACAAGTACAGACACTCCTTTGGTTTTCTCGTACTTGCCCGACTCCGTTGGGAGTGGGAAACTTCATTAATAGATAGCAAGAGGATATCACCGCCCTCATATCGTTCAGCACAGGTCTACCCAAGATCATGTTGTAGGCAGCGGAGGTTGACCTGACTACCATGAACAATACTTGCCGGGTCACGTCCTTCGGGTGCTCTCCGAGAGTCACATGCAACTCTATGAACCCTGCCACCTTCACTCGCTCGCCCGTGAATCCGTATAGTGGCGTCATAACGGGTTTCAACCTATCTTCGGATATGCTCATCTTTTCGAAGCAGTTCCAATAGATTAGGTTCACTGAGCTCCCGTTATCGACCAGGACTCTGCTCACCGGGTATTTGGCCACTACCGTGGATATCACCATGGGGTCGTCATGAGGCGTGACAATATCACCTTTGTCAGCCGGAGTGAACATGACGGGTTCTTCATCTGCTTGTTCTTCCATCACAACGTTAACCTGATATGCTTGCCTTGCGTAGCTTTTGCGGGAAGTAGAGGAGCTTCCCGCCATTGATTCCCCGCCTACAATAACATTTATTGCGGGGGCTGTAGGTTCGTTGTTTGGCGGATTGGGTCGGGGGATGGGCCTGATTGCTTCATTCCTGGGCCTATTCCTTCTGTTATCATCATTCGGTCCGGTCCGCGGACGGTCATTCCTTTGATCACGCGGAGGGTAACGGGGTCTCTCGCTCCTCCACAGGAAGCGGTTGATCTTCCCCTCTCTGGTCAGTCTTTCCAACTGATCCATTAAATCTCTGCACCTCTCTGTTGGGTGACCGTGAGCGCAATGGAATTCACAGTAGGCTTCAGAGTTTCGTCCTACGTCTCCAATTTTCTTCTTGGGGAATTTCAACAATCCCGCCCCTTCGATTGCTGCCAATATCGCAGTGCGAGGCTCGTTCAACCTGATATAACCTTCATACCTGAGCCTAGGGGCTTTGTCTACTCTCACGGGTCTTGGAGAGCTTCTCTCGGGCGCGTCTCTCTCTCTCTCTTCTTTCCTTTGCCTCCCTGGGCTGTATCATCTTCATCACCTCTTCTTGGGCCACATACTTATTGGCCCTAGCAAAGAGATCGGAGATTGTCATCGGTTGATCAAGAGAGAGGGATTCTTGCAGCTTTTCGGAGCTTGTCCCTTGTAGCATTGCAGCCATGGCTACCCCTACCGACAGATCTTTCACTTCCAAGGTTGCATCTCGGAAGCGGTCTACAAAGCTCCTCAAGGATTCTTTATTCCCTTGCTTAAGCGTGAGTAGGTAAGTAGCGTCTTTCTTTCTCTGGCTGTGGATCATGAAGACTTTGAGGAATTCATTCCTCAATTGATCGAAAGAAGAGATTGAACCTTCGTTCAACCCGTTGAACCACTTCAGAGCGTGCCCAGACAATGTGAGAGAAAAAGCTCTGCACATAATTTCGTCCTCCCATCCATGCAGCAGCATGAGGGATTCATAACTCTGTATGTGATCATAGGGGTCTGCTTTGCCGGTGTAAGTAGCCATAGAAGGCATTTTAAACTTCTTCGGCAAAGGTTTGTTCATGATCTCCGGACTGAATGGAATCCTCCTCCTTTGGCCATCATCCGGAGACACCAATTTTTTCTTCTCAAGGATCCGTTGGACGACCTTCTCCACGCTCTCCGACCCTCGAATTGAGTGTGGCCATGTCCCTTCGGGTCTGAAAGAGTCCGACTGATAAGCATCCCTTCCAGCACCTCCCATTCCGGGACTTGAGATTTCGAGACCTTCTCGTGGGTCTGGACCTCTCTGTCTCCGTCGCTCTCCAGCCCTATATTCTCTTAAATCATGTTCCAACTCCACGGGAGATGAGCTGCGGCATGTGGGGGAACTCTGTCGCCTATCGGCTAGAGGAGAAGTCTGTCGCCTGCCGGGCAGAGGAGAACTCTGCCGCCTATCAGCGGCGGGAGAGCACCGTCGCGTATGTGTTGCGGGATAGCTCTGCCGCATGTAGTCCGCGGGAGAGCTCTGCCCTACGGGTTCCGCAAGAGAACGCTGTCTCCTGAAGTCTGGGGGTGAGCTCTGCCGCCGTTGAGCCGCGGGTGAGCTCTGTGGTCTATCTGCTGGGTGAGACCTCAGCCGCGCTAGGTCTGCGGGTGAGCTCTGCCGCACAGGTGCTGTGGGCGAACTCTGTCGCCCACGGTCCGCGGTTGAGCTCTGTCGCCTATCCGCTGGGGGAGACCTCTACCGCGCGAGGTCTGCAGGTGAGCTCTGCTGCACAGGTGCTGTGGGCGAACTCTGTCTTGCTGGATCTGCAGTGGCATTATTTCGTGTCCCTGCCTCTTGTCCAGCGTTTACCAGGGTGGAGGGCTGACCTCTCTCATAGGTCTGCCTCGGCGTGCTTTCCCCTACTAACTGTTGCACTTCATGGGGCAAACTAAATTGGGGGAGAGCGTCTCTGAAGAAGCTCACCATAGCTTTTAATGCTGTCGTAGTCTCTTCATTTTGGCGTTTCAGGGTCTCAAATTCTTCTAGAGAAACCAAGGCTTCTCTGTCACCCCTTTCACTATGTCTCCGTCTCTGTTCTGATCTGACAGGGGGACTCACGGAATTTTGCCCTCCTGTCAACTCTGCTGTAGAGCGTGTCCTCACCATTTGGATAGAGAACCTGACTTTTTGTCAGCTTCCCACAGACGGCGCAAATTGATGTTGCCTGAACGAACAGCAACGGGAATTTACCTTCCACGTAGTCTGATTGCACTAACGACAAAGAAGTGACGTCGGTGCGATTTGTTCCACGTGTTCTTCGTATGTTCTGCAAAAATAACAGGAATCAGAGGGCGCAGGGATCTGTCCCTGCATGCGCACTCCGATGATTAAGTAAGTAATCGGGAGTTGTGTATGTAAGAAGAAGAGAATGTGTTTCTTAATTCAAAGAGTTGAAGTATTTCTCCCTGCTTTTTTGTTCTTAGGTTCTGTCCTCTTTCTGAGAGCTCCTCGGCATATTTATAGGTTTCTTCTAAGTCGGTTCGAGCTGAGGCCCAGGCGCGTGTCTGGGCCGCGACAGAGTCATGGAGCACTCTGTCGCGCTTCGGGTTAAGTAGCTTGCGGGGGAATCGGTAGGCGGCAGAGTACCCATGGACCTCTGCCACAGACTATGCGAAATACCTCTGCCGCAGGCCCTGCGGGAGACCTCTACCGCAGGCTGTGCGGGAGACCTCTACAGTGGGGGCAATGCGGGAGACCTCTACTGCGGGGCAATGCGGGAGACCTATGTCGCAATAGGGGCGATGGAGGTCTGTCGCGCCAACTATGCAGCACACATACCAGGCGACGGAATCCCTGTCGCCTCGAACATCTGTCGCTCAACAAAGCAACTGTGTCGCGTGACCACACTGTCGCCACATCAGCCACGTGGCTTATTCTTGTTCTGACACGTGGCACTCTCTGGTTGGCGGTTAGTTGTACACGTGGATTCTGGTGACACGACCACCATCAGCTTCATAGTAGAAAGAGTGTGAAGAGTTTTTCGAGTCATTTATACCTCTGGCAAGAGATACTTTGAGCAGTGTGTATAGGGGATAGCTATGGAGAATTGTATCATGGTGGCAAAATGATTGTATTGTTTAAAACTGTCCTGCCGGAACAACATCATCCATGGCTAATATTTCTAAAATAGTTAAGTTTTTTTTTTTCTTTAATTTATGCATTGGTATGTGAATATAGAAGTCAAGATGATCCTCGGCTGGATTGATTTTGATGGACTGTAATGTTTAAAACTTAAATTGATTCAATATAATGTTTGAATCCTATCGAAAAAATTTATTATTTTCAACGTCATGGTTTGAATTTAATTTAAAATTGATTAAATTTAATTTTTAAAATTTAAATTTAATTCAATTTATTCAAATTAAATTTTAAATTATTATTTTTAATTATATATTATGAACATAAAATAATAAAATAATAATTATATATTAAAAAAATTTGATTATACTAAGAAACAGTTTAAAATAAATATTAAAATTATTTTTATTTTTATTCGAATAATTCAAATTCAATGAAAAATGAATGAATTAAATTAATTTAATTAATTACTGAATAAATTTTAAAGAATTTTACCCCACCCATATTTCATGAAATTTGAATCATATGATATTAGTATCTTGTATTATACTAGGGGTTGAGTGCCCAACCTAGTTTAAGAAAATTGGTTCCTTGGCATTGTGATTTACAAAGACATGTACAGCAAGCTAAATAAAAAAAAAAAAAGAAAAAAAAGAAGAGCGGACGCTGGAGCTAAATCAACCCTAGATGCTTACTCATTTAGGCCGATGACTTCTAGTTAAACCCAAGTCTTGTAATATAGGAAATCTTAATGGCAATAAGAAGCCTTGCATGAAAATTCTTCACATTCTTGCAGGTTGCTGCCGCTTAATTCTGTAGATTTCACTGTCGTTCTGTTGATTTCATGTTCTCCTTTAGTTATCAAAGCCTTGCAGTTGAAAGATGGGGAACAAGTTGTTTATTGCCATTTGTCAGGAATTCGCCACATCTTATGCCTAAACATAGAGCAAATCAAATAGCAGATTGTTTAATTATGTGAGTAGACATAGAGCACTTTATTTATGTTCTTGATTCTCTCTTATATTCTGTATTTTGATAAATATGACAGTTTATTTTAGTTTAGACTTATAAGATTTACTGTGCATTGTACTTATAACTTCAGTAAATAAATAAAATCTTGTCATTATGTTAAGAAAATGGAGTACAAAATTATAAGAATATTTTTCATTATTGAAAAAAATTAATTTATTATTAAAATCATTAATTAGTCATGCAAAATAATTAAATGTGATATACAGTATATGATTAAGTTTTTAATAATATAATCATGTGACATAGTTTGAATAAAAGATATATACTATATCTGTTTCATTAAATCTTGTCCACTAATCAACAATTTTCATATTCATGTCCAGACATGACATGAACGAGGTAATAACTAGACTTGGTCGATTGTTAGTTTTTAGCTATGCTTTCGTTGTTTCATTGAGGCCCATTGCACAGAAGGAAGCAATTCCCTCCCCAAATTTGTCTCTAAAATTAGAACTCCAAATTTGTGTGGTGGCCATACGAAGCTAACAAACTTTCCAATGCTAAAACAGGAGCCAATTTCCATGGTTTCTCAATGGCTGTTGAAGCTAACCTTTTCTCCCTTAATATAATCCTCCTCTTTTCGGTACCTCTACCTTCATAAGCAGCCTTGGGCCTACCAAGGTAGTCAGCGATGGCTGAATCTCAGAGATTGCAGGCCTTTGGCTGCTTTCTTGTCTTTTCTTGCATTTTCTCTTTATTATCAACAGCCACTTTTGCGTTGTCTGACGCTGAAGCATCATATATTGCTCGTCGCCAGCTCCTAACCCTCCGTAAAAATGGCGTACTTCCTGACAATTATGAACATGAAGTCAAAGTAAATGAAACTTTTGCAAACCAGAGGCTCAAGAGGGCTTACATTGGCCTTCAAGCCTGGAAAAAGGCTATATATTCTGATCCATTGAACATAACTGGCAACTGGGTTGGTCCCGATGTGTGTGCCTACAACGGTGTCTTTTGTGCTCCAGCATTGGATGACCCCAAGTTGAATGTTGTGGCCGGTATTGATCTTAATCAAGCTGACATTGCCGGATACTTTCCGGCACAACTGGGGCTGATGACAGATCTTACATTGTTACACATGAATTCCAACAGGTTCTGTGGAATTGTACCCAAGAGCTTGTCCAATCTTACGCTTATGTATGAGCTTGATATCAGCAACAACCGCTTTGTTGGTTCTTTTCCCGAAGTTGTTCTGTCATGGCCGGGCCTCAAGTACCTTGACATCAGATTCAATGATTTTGAAGGCGAATTACCGCCTGGGATTTTCGAAAAGAACATGGATGCGTTGTTCTTGAACAACAACAGGTTCACCTCCACCATTCCTGAAACGATTGGCAAATCCACCGTGTCAGTCGTGACATTTGCCAACAACAAATTCAAAGGATGCATTCCGCAAAGCATTGGCAAGATGGCGAACCTCAATGAGATTGTTCTCATGAACAATGACCTCGGTGGTTGTTTCCCATCAGATGTTGGGTTGCTTGGCAACGTCACCGTGTTCGATGCCAGCTACAACTCATTTACAGGTGTCTTGCCACAAAGCTTGTCGGGCATGAAGAAGATTGAGCTCTTGGATATTTCCCACAACAAGCTGACAGGAATTGTACCAGAGAATGTTTGCAAGTTGCCAAGCTTGGCGAATTTCACATTCTCTTACAACTACTTCAAGGGAGAGGCTGACGCTTGCATGCCAAATTCAAGGAAGGGCATTGTGTTGGATGACACTAGCAATTGTTTGGATGGTAGACCAAAGCAGAAGTCGGGTAAGGAATGCCAACCCATTGTAAGTCGCCCTGTGGATTGTAGCAAGGATAAATGTGCAGGAGGCTCTTCACCTTCCAAACCACAGCCAAAACCACCAACACCTAAATCATCCACGCCATCACCTGATCCAAGGGAACAATCTCCAGTGACTCCTACTGGGCCACCAGCACCAGTTCAATCTCCACCTCCACCAGTACATACCTCACCACCACCAGTTCAATCTTCACCTCCACCAGTACATTCACCACCACCACCACCAGTCTACTCCCCACCTCCACCTGTCCACTCACCTCCGCCGCCAGTCTACTCCCCACCACCACCGGTCTACTCCCCACCCCCTCCTGTCCACTCACCACCACCACCCGTACACTCTCCACCTCCGCCCGTTCACTCACCACCACCAGTTCAATCTTCACCTCCACCAGTACATTCACCACCACCACCACCACCAGTCTACTCCCCACCTCCACCTGTCCACTCACCTCCGCCGCTAGTACATTTACCTCCGCCGCCAGTCTACTCCCCACCCCCACCTGTCCACTCACCTCCGCCACCAGCACATTCACCACCCCCACCTGTCTACTCCCCACCCCCACCAGCACATTCACCACCACTACCGGTCTACTCCCCACCCCCTCCTGTCCACTCACCACCACCACCCGTACACTCTCCACCTCCGCCCGTTCACTCACCACCACCACCACCCGTATACTCTCCACCTCCACCAGTTCACTACTCACCACCACCACCCGCTCACTCTCCACCTCCACCAGTTCACTACTCACCACCACCATCATCTCCAACTCCATCTCCTCCTCCACCTACCGAGGAATTTATCCTCCCACCAAACTTGGGATTCCAGTACTCGTCGCCACCTCCACCAACGTTCCCAGGCTACTAAATAGTATAGCTTTGACTTCTTTATATAGTATATTCTCCCTTTCGAGTACAAAAAACGAAAAAAAAAAAGCCATGCACGAGAAAATTGCAATTTCCATTCAAAGTTTCAAACTGTAACAAGATTAGCGGAGAACTTCTTATTTATATAATCTCCATTGCATCTGATTAGTTTCCTCAGTTCCTATTGTCTCGTTTACTAATATTCGAAAAAGAAATAGTTTAAAATATATTTCAAACATTGCACAGCCTTATACAAATTATAGTAATACGAATGCCTTAACTCTTCCATGTTATAAAGAGCTATATAAATCAACATCAGAAGAACGAATAATGAACAAGAAAATTTGTTGCATCCTGCTATATTCTCTTTCTGCTGGTAAATTTTTAGGCTAAGACAGGTCCTGGCATGTCATAATTACATTAATTGAAATCAACAGTTTCACCATTTTTATTACTTGTTCTTTATTTTTTTGTAATTTTATAACTTTAAAATACAAGAAAATGTAGCTTTACAAAACTTCAATCATTTGCACTACGTTGATTATGGAAGCCTATCTTGTGAATTGCGTGACATGCAAAGCCAGACAATCTCACTCATTCAGACATGCAAGCTCCCGTGAAGCTTATTGACCCCACGGGAGATTACTTCCGTGAGGCACCACATAGTGCCCCACATGGAGCCACATTCACGACGGAGCTTTCGCGAGAGCCATAAACCCCACGGCCAATGGGGGCCTATAGTGAGAACTAATAGTGACCCGAATTATTTTGGTCAATGGATTTGGGTGTAGGTTTTTTCACCATAGAGCTTGGTATAATCAGTCAGCCACGTCGAACCTTTCACTGCCTTGTGGACGTAACCAAAAGTAAAACTATGAAAATGGACAAAATGGGTTTTGTGTAGGTTTTGTCTATCGGGAAGAGAGTGAAAGGAAAATTTAAAGTCTGGTCTAATGGCCCAATCACCATAAAACGCAGTCTTTTAAGTTGCTTGATTCTTGAGAGCTACGGCATCGTTTGGAAAGTTGAATTCCCAATCACCATTTTCGACGCACTGACAAGAGCCGCTACCCCCTCCACGACTTGAAACTCCGGTGTCCTTAGTCTGATCTCATCCAATATTTTCTCTGTTAAAAATACCAGAAAATCCGAACCAAGCATAACCTGTTTTGATTTGCTCTGCATTTTCCCTTTTGATACGAAAACAAAGAGAAGAAATGGAAGATGTCATTATCCCACCGCCACAGCAAGAGGAAGATAAAGAAAAAAAGGGATCTTTAGAAAAGGGAGAACAAGGAAAAGCAGAAGAACCCGAGAAGGAGGAGCAACGACTAGCATCAACTGCAAATAGTGGAGGAGGATGGGGCGGTTGGGGTTTCTCTGCTTTCTCTGTTCTTTCAGATCTTCAAAAGGCTGCCACTGTTGCTGCCGAGGAGATCTCTCGCAATGTACGCTTCATTTTCTCTCCCTTAATACCCAATTTATAGGGTTTGTTTCTTTTCTTGAATTGTTTTTGGTATTCCAATTGAAAATTGTTTCTTTTATTATTTTTTGGGATGTGGGCTTGAGTCAATTAAGTAGAAAATCTTGGTTTTGTTGAATTAACCTTAATTTGTGTTTGATATGTGAAGCATTGATAGTGTAGGAAGGAAAAAATGAAGCTTACTGTTCACTGACCTGATCTTGTGTGAAAATTCACTACCTAGATGTTGGGTTTGTATGTTGGGAAGGTTTTCATTTGCATCTCAAAAATGAACTTTCTTAAATTCCTTGCTTGGCCTACCTTTTTTTTTCTGAACTCCTGGATAGATGTGATGGTTATGATGTAAAAAACCCATTTTGATTGTGTGGAAGGAAGTATGTGTATTTTTTTTTTAATCTACATATGATGAACTTTTTTTTGGTTCTAGTGGAGCCTTTTAGATTTGCTTTAAACGCATTTTCTCAAAGATGTAGCTTACTGCTCAAGGACCTAATCAGTTGCCACTATAGTCTTCTATTCATGTTAATCCTGCTTGTTGTTTCCTGTGGTAATAGAAATATCACTAAGTTTCCAATAGATCTAGATGCTATGATTATTGCTGATTATTGTATCCTTTCCTATCAATAACTCTATTGACCATTATAGGTCAAAAATCTTTCCATCTCATCACTTGAAATCGAGTCTCCTCAAACTTGCAACTATGCCATATTTTGCTGAAGAATTTGGAGTCCGATATGTACTTTTCCTACTTGGTTTTAGGGACCACTTGCCTTTAGCTTTACTTACGCTAACTATTATGAGTTATCCTTTCTCCAGCTGAAACTGTTGAAAAGGACGATGGGATAACAATATTAAAATCAAAACAAGTTCCTCACTTGAGGTCTATAATTTTCATATTTTATCTTTTCACCTCTCCTCTTAACGCATATGAGTTTCTATGTTGTATGTAGGAAGTGATATGGCATCTTTAAACATTTCTAATGGTTGCTTGAAACTTTCTTGTTTCCAGTAGTGATATGTCTGGCATCGGTAATTATCTTTATGATCATGAAATACTGAATAATATTAATTGATTCTTTTAAAAAAAATTATATGCAGTTGCTTCCTATGCAGTGATCATAACAGGATGTTTTCACTTTTGTTGTTAAGCAGTGCTTTCTGGATGCAGGCTTCCGTGGTTGCAGAGAAGGCAGCCAAGAGCATTGCAGATATTCAACTTGCTGAAGACTCAGAATCTTCTAAGGAGGAGGAACCAGAGGAACCTCCTACTGAAAAAGAAAGTGAAGATGAGAATGACAAGCTACGAAAGTCTGCGCTGGATAAGTTTGAGAAAGCGAGTGACGATTCTTTCCTTGGCCAGGCAAGTTTTTTTTACCTATTTGATGTTACAAAATTATGTTTACTAGTACTTGCTGCAGAAATCTGGGAAGATGGTAATCCTGCCGGTTTTTCTTTTTCGTTTGTGTTTGAATCTGTTTGTTTTATTTCTGCAGACATACCAGTGTGCATGTCTTATGTATCATTTAATGGATAATAATTAATATTTGGTTTTTGATAAGTTATGTCCTAATTTCAATGTTTGCAGGGTTTGAAGGTTTTTGACAACTCTATGGAGAATTTTGCTTCTGGTGCATGGCAGGCACTTGGGAGTGCATGGAAAGGGGGTACCAATCTTGTTCAGAAGTATGTTTCATTGCATTTCAATGTATAGTTTTCCTTGCCAATTGTTATTAATTGCACCTGAGCAGAAGATAAATTGTTCAAATTGCAAGCTAGAGAGAGTTTTAAATAATTAGTTGATTCCCTGGAGCTAACGCGCAAAAAATAAAAAACGAATGGATTGATGTTTCATATGAGGCTTTGAGTAGAATTTTCCTGGCATTTGGATATCTGGATAGATGCTTATTTCTAGAATGGGATTTTTCATGCACAGATAAAAACAGACTAACATAGGCTGCTGCTTGAATTTGTGTCAACATCGTATAATTCGCCTCTATTTTCTCCTGATTTAGTACCATTCTACAATTGTAATCATGGAACTCAAGAAATGAACACTCTTGAAACATTTTTCCACCAATAAGTTTCCCTCTTTTATTCTTTAGGCTTGAGCATTCTGCTGCAAACATAGCAGATTCTATTCAGCATGGAGGTTTACCTGCTGGTTCAGTTGCACCATCATTAATTGAGGTTTGTGCAGGCCTTGTTATCCTGCGTAATAATGTTGTGATGATCTCTTATTTTTCATCTTTATTTTGCAGACTGGAAGAGCTTTTACTACGAAAGGAATGCAAGTGCTTGAATATGTAGGAAAGGAGACTTTGGATTTACTAATCACTGAAACTAGTATAGAAGCTGAAAAGAATCCTAAGGGGACTGAACAGCCATCTGATGAGGATCAGTTATTTGAAGAAGCTAATTTTGATCGATGCTTCTATATATATGGAGGTCCAGAACAGTTGGAGGTTAATTCTTATACTTGAAATGATTATATCTCCTTGAAATTTGATGATTGAAATGATTATATCTCTCAAATTGCTGAACTATAATGCCGTCAGGAACTGGAAGCATTATCCAGCCATTATGCCCTTCTATTTAATCGAAGAAAAACAAAATTACCATCAGAACAGAAATCTTTCTATGAGGGAAAGCTTAAACAGATCCAGCAAATTTTTAGTTTGGATGCTGAAATGGATGGAAATGGTCCAGAGTTGGCCAAAGGAAAGAAAATTGAGACTGGAACTGAGGGGAGTCATGATGAGATGAAAATCTTACATGATTCAAGCGTCAGCAGGGCTGCTGATATGGCTGCTGGGTAATTTTTTATATACAGTGTCTTTTCATTTAGCTTAGCTCAGAAAATTTCTGCACCAAGTTATTACTGGCTATATAAGTTGGTTCTCTGATTGTGTGATGTACTTATAAGTATCTTCTATTTGGCCTTCATTCAGGAGCTCATCTAGTTCTAATTATCAAATTTGAATTTCCTTTAAAGTTGATCTTGTTTGTTTCCGTATGCTTAGTAGCCTCCTCTTGATAACAACTCCGCTTTCATCCTTTCAAGCTTAATGTTACGTACGTTTCAAAACACACAAAAATGGATATTTGCCTAATATTGTTTTACATGTATGATGAATGTATGCAATTTTTTGCATTTCTTGATCCAGTATGAACTTACTTGGGTATACAGCAATATAGATATATTCTTGTTCTGTACTCTTAACACCTTTTGTAGTGTTATATACTGTTATTTGTAGTCTTTTTTTCCTTTTAATAAGCATAGTATTATTTGCAAAATTGTAATGGATGGTGATCTTTTGTTAATAATTCCACAATATTTTCAGGTTCTCAAATGCATTGGCAGGATTAGCTGTTAATGATATAATTCAAAGAACTACTGGAAGACTAGAGTCGCTGCACTCAGAGGGTGTTCATGTATTGAGATATTTTCGAATTATTTGAACTTTTTGACACTTGTTTTGGATATGATCTGTATTGTGCATGCATTGGTGAAATTAAATTGACTTTGCATGTCTATGCAGAGGCTTTCAGAAATGGGCTGTTTTGCAGTGTCTCAGCTCCTGATGCTGGCTAAATCTGTCATATCTAGTGCTAACAAAGTTCAAGACGAAGATGCTGATGGCGATGTCATGAATATTGACTGGCCTGAGGATTCTGTTGAAAAGGCGAAATTGATCAGAGCAAAGGCACAATCAATGACAGGATATGTGGAAGCTGTATCCAGCAGCTTTAGTACAGGTTCGATTCCTCATGCTTTTTTCCCAACACCCCCTTGTAGCAGTATATACTTTTGTTCTCTTCTTAGATCAGTTTTATGTTTACATGGTACATGTGAGCACAGTTAGCTGAGGGTGATTATCTTTAAATGTGTTCTTCAGGCATATCTGATGTAGCTGAAGCTTATCTAGCGGCCGTTAAGAGTGCTACTTCGGATTCTCGTGAAGCACTTCCACAGGCATCAATCCAGAAGAAAGCTAATTCCTTCTCTGAAAATCTTCGTGGCGATCAGACCACTGCCATGAGCAAAATCCAGGATGGACTCCAATATTTGTCTCATGTAGTCATTTCATCCTCAATGCCTGCATCTTGAAAGCTCGAATTCTTTTCGTGTCTTGCTAGTTAGTTTCCATGTAAATAGTTGCACTTTAGAAGAGTTTAACCGCCAGTCTCACTTACGCTACATCATCCAAACTAAACTCTTCTTCAACCAGTTCTTTTCCTCTTTTTTTTTTTTTTTTTAGATTTCTTTGAATGCTAATCTTGAATGTTGAAAACTATTTCCACATTAAGGATCAAAAGAAATTCAAATACCATATTCTTTCTACGGCTTGAGAGGTTTAGATTCCGGAGGTTTCAGAAACTTTCCTGGTCTTAATTCTATGTTTAGCATTGTGGAAATCTAACTGGAAACATCAGGAAGATGAATCTTGCAGAGACGCCCAAGCTTGGACAGTATACCGAGCGGCTCCCTTGAAAAAGTTCTAATGCATCTTTACACTTGAAGTGCACTGAAACAGTGCACATGCATATTAAACCAGGGATTTGTTTTGTATGGGGAACTTGTTCTATATATACAGAAGCAATAGGGGGAAAGAGGAAAGAGAGTGATCTGGTATCAGGTAAGATTTCAATCTCACGTTCAGATATTGTATGATTCAACTTAGAGTTCAATATCACATCGAGATATTGTGAGGTTCCTATGCGAGATTCCGTGGTGCAACGTGGAAGCCATGCAATCACAATTTGACACACATATCACAACATCCGGAGGAAGACCCCACTGGTCACTGGCCTGGCCTGGCCTACATTTTTGTCCATGTTCAATGTATATAAAACCAAGTAAATAAACCATAATTATGTAATAAGATGAGGACAGGTAACCACTTCACTGGCTTTCTGTCTCTCAATAATTTAGTTACGCAATATCTAGCAGCCCACCACTCTGTCAAAAGAACCATGGGAGCGGTTGATCCAGCTTTCATCCAAGCTGCCGAACACAGGCCTAAACTCGATGCTATCGAACTCGGGGAAATCCCACTTATTAATCTTTCTGTATCTGACACCGGAGACATCAGAGAACTTGTTTCAGAGATTGGAAACGCCTGCAGAAGGTGGGGATTTTTTCAAGTGATCAATCATGGGGTGCCTTTGGAATTATGGGCAAGGATTAAGAAAGCAGCCAAAACATTCTTTGATCAGACCATGGAGGAAAAGCGGAAAGTTAAACGAGACGAGGTGAATGCTATGGGGTACCATGATAGCGAACACACAAAGAATGTTAGAGACTGGAAGGAGGTCTTTGATTTCTTGTTAAAAGACCCTACTTTTGTCCCTGCGACGCCTGAGCCTGAGGATGAAGAAATAAGAACGTTGAGAAACCAGTGGCCAGAGAACCCTCCCGATTTTAGGTAAAAAACCTTAACTTTGGGGTTTGTTTGTGGTCATCTCTAGAAATGAAAGAATGGTCCTGTTATTTCAGTTTTGGTAAGTTTATAGGATAAGCTAATAGAGATTGGCAAATCCATGAATGTTCAATAGAAGAATTAGACAGTCTGCAGATAACAGCTGCCTGTAAGAATGAGTTCAGATTAAAATTTTGAGATACATTAGAAAAATACAAAGTAGTCAAACCATGATAATTTTTATATTTTACGCGATACAAATATGAAATATATAGACGAATGGCCAAATCTATCTATAGGTGCCTTAATTCTTTGGTTTTAGAATCTTTATATTTGTCTGGGTGTTGAAATAGTTCCTGATATATTGATTGTTGTTTTAAGATGACAATGTTTTACGGAGTAGCAAATATTATTAATTTCTTTAGCAATTGATCTGGTGAACTGTCAAGACAAAGCTGTGGGGGTATCAACATCACCATAACTTGCCTGAATGCATACCTACTCTTTTAATCAAAAGAGTTAATCTGGCACTTGGTTTGTTAATGTTGGCTAGGGAGGTATGCCAGGAGTATGCTCGAGAGGTGGAAAAACTAGGTTACAAGCTGTTGGAACTCATCTCTTTAAGCTTAGGATTACCGGCTAACCAGTTGAATGACTACTTTAAAGACCATATTGCCATGCTAAGACTTAATTACTATCCTCCTTGTCCTTGCCCTGACCTTGCACTTGGGGTTGGTCGACACAAGGATTCTAGTGCCTTAACCGTCCTTGCGCAGGATGACGTTGGAGGACTACAAGTAAAGAGAAAATCAGATGGAGAGTGGATTCCTGTTAAACCAATCCCAAATGCTTTGATAGTCAATGTTGGTGATACTATTCAGGTTCCATGCGTTACTTTTAGCTAATTTAGTCAAGTTCTTGCAACCATTTATTTTACTATTTGTTTATTCTTTTCGATTTGAACGGTTGAATTATGAGGTTAATTAGAGTAGAATAATTGAACCTAGAACTACAATAAAACCAACCCTCAAAGGATGGATAGATTGTATGGCCATCAGGGTAAAAGCTCATTAATTCATTGTTAGTAATTTGTATCATTAGCTACACAAGCCTGGTATTTTGCAGGTCTGGAGTAATGAATTGTACGAGAGCGTGGAGCACAGGGTGGTGGTGAACTCCGAAAGGGAAAGGTTTTCGTTTCCAGTCTTCTTTTTCCCTTCTCACTATGTTATGGTGAAGCCATTGGAGGAGTTTGTGAATGAGCAAAATCCAGCAAAATATAAAGAATACAACTTTGGAAAGTTCTTTGTTGCTAGAAACCGCAGTGATTTTAAGAAGCTTGAGGTTGAAAACATTCAAATTCATAATTTTAAGATATCTAATTAAGTCACTGATGTATACAGATCTGCTAGCAGATCACCAAGATTTGGCTTATTGTAATTTAGCATGCTAGGAAACCATGATATCAAATAAAAAGAATCTGTCTTCTCTCCCCAAGATTACTTTCTTTTTGTGCAATAGAGGCTTCCATTGATGCATGTGTATGTTCAACCTAACGCTAGTTACAGATTTAGAACATTCTATTTCCACATTAACAGTACAAATACACTAGATAAACTTCATGGGAATATAGCTTCAAAAGAAAAGAGTTAGAATTTTGCTTAGAGTATGCATACTTGTCTTTCATAAAATTTCAGAGATGGTGGTGCCTTAACTGTCCTTGCTCAAGATGATGTTGGAGGGCATCAGACGGGTGGATTCCTGTTAAACAAATCCCAAATGCATACATCATTAGTATTGCTGATTCTCTTCAGGTACCATGGTTCTTGTCCTAGTTAGACAAGAACCCTATGTTTTTAATTATACCTAGGACAAATAGGTTATTCTAAAACTGTTGTTTGCAGGTTTGGATAAATGAGTTTAAATCTCTATTTATATTTTATAATACAATCTCATAATATCCCTGAGAGATTATGACGATACATTAAATTACAATTTTAATGATCAGAGAAAAGTTGAGTGGATCAATAAGTATATATGGTTTGTCAATGAAAGCAGTGATACAACCTAAGAGATTCTGGATGTTTTTTGGCAACCTGCCTAGGTTAGATTCATTGTATAATTGCATTTTAGACGGCATACAGCATCTTGAGCCTGCCGCAGAAGCCATGTTAGTCCATCTGAATGTACACAAACAAGACACGTAAATGAGACTATGACTAGTCAATAGTGACTAATCATTTCCATATTTCCAAGTGCCCTAGTAGAATTCCGGTTAATGATTTTTTACGGAATGATTAAAAAAAAATTATAATATAGTATAAAATTTAAATTTAATTTCAAATAATTTCGATCTTTAATTCAATTATTAAAAAAACAAAAATAACTAAAACTTTAATCTCTTCGACTAATAATCTTTTGATGAAATAATTAAAAAAAAATTATTATATTTTGTTAAATTTGAATTCAATTCTAAACAATTCTGATTCTTAATTTAATTATAAAAAAAAGAGTTCGATATAAACAAAGATAACTAGAACTATAATATATCATTATATTGGGGAAAATAAACTTAGTGTTATGATTCAAAAATACTATTTTCAAATTCAAAAATAGTATTTTCAATTAAAACATTCATTCTAATGCAATTATATTAGAACACAATAAAATTGATATTTGATTAACAGGAATCTAACTATTTCCTCGGTTCGGCCAAATGACCAACCACATTGGCCATGCAAGCACAAACGTCACAGGCCACTCACAGGTCATAGATGTCCAAAACAGAGTTTTGCCAATCTTGCCTTTGCCTAGTTGCCCTTCTAATTTTTCTTGAAAAGCGGTAAACTCTACAACATAAAAAACCACTCTTCTGGCCGTCATTTCTCGCAGACAAAACCAGAACTCTTGCTAACAAGCAAACACGATGGGAGAAGTTGATCCTGCTTTCATCCAAGACCTCGAACACAGGCCTAAACTCTCGATCATTGAAGCTGAAGGAATACCCTTAATCGATCTCTCAGTGTTGAATTCACCTGATGCGGTATCAGACTCTAGCACCCTTGACAGCCTAGTTTCTGAGATAGGTAACGCTTGCAAGAACTGGGGATTTTTCCAAATAATCAACCACGGGGTACCGTTGGAGCGTCGTCAGAAACTTGAGAAGGCTGCCAGGAAATTCTTTGCTCAACCTTTGGAAGAGAAGGTGAAGATCAGGAGAGATGAAGTGAAGGTTTTAGGTTATTATGACACTGAGCATACCAAGAATGTTAGAGATTGGAAAGAGGTGTTTGATTTAACAGTGCAAGATCCTATGATGGTTCCAGCTTCAACACAACCTGATGACAAGGAAGTGACTGAGTGGCATAATCAATGGCCTGAATATCCTCCTGAACTAAGGTAATTATTACTAAAATTTCACCATTTTCTTATCTAGGAAGTCTGAATTGTTGGGTGTTTCAGAATATGTGACAATTCAACTATTAAGCTGTAATGATTTTTGGAATTTTAATCCTGACAGAGAGGCATGTGAAGAATATGTAGAGGAACTAGAAAAACTAAGTTTCAAGTTGATGGAACTTATTGCCTTGAGCTTAGGCTTGCAAGCGGATAGGTTCCATGGCTTCTTCAAGGATCAAAGCAGCTCCATGAGGCTTAACCACTACCCACCTTGCCCTGCTCCTGACCTAGCTCTAGGCGTTGGCCGACACAAGGATGCGGGTGGCCTCACCATTCTTGCTCAAGATGACGTAGGAGGATTGGAAGTGAAGCGAAAATCAGATGGAGAGTGGGTACGCGTCAAGCCTACTCCAGATGCCTTCATCATTAATGTTGGTGACATTATTCAGGTATTGTTCTTTCAAGCTTTACTTGGGCCTAATCTCGTCACTCAATGATCTTAAGAACACATTCTTTGTATCGATTTGATACATTTAAGATCTTACTCTTGAAATGCCTTCCACAATAATCGAGTCCTGACAAAGAACAACTAACCCTTTCTTCTAGAGAATTAGTTGTGGTGTGGGAATACATAAGCAGAGCACAAGTCAATGATTCGTGATAATATCTCTGGTTAATGCATTCAGTGAAATGGCGTGCACAAGAAACCCACATTATGAGATTTATGAGATTTAAGAATAATCATTATGTACACAGTTTACCTCGCTTCACAGAGACACTCTTTCCATAAATTAATTGCTGTTGATCAATCACTCAACATGCATACAGGTTTGGAGCAATCAAACATACGAGAGTGTGGAGCACAGGGTGATGGTGAACTCCGTGAGGGAAAGGTTTTCGATTCCGTTCTTCTTCAACCCGGCTCATTACACCATGGTGAAGCCCTTGGAGGAGCTGACAAGTGAGAAAAATCCCCCCAGATACAGGCCGTACAATTGGGGAAAGTTCCTTGTCATTAGGAAGGGCAGTAATTTCAAGAAGCTTAATGTGGAAAACATCCAAATCTCCCACTTCCAGGATCTGAATATCAGAGTTAGCAGACCGCTTGGAAGGAGCAGAATCAGTGATATAACATGATGGAGCATTGGCGTCTGATAGCATGTAAAATTAGTAGTGATAAGTAATAAGCTCCTCTTGTAAATTTCTTGCTATATTGCATTTGCTGGGAGAACGCTTCGTAAATATGGTGTGGATAATATTTCTAGTATAAATCACTATGATAAACAATAATGAAAGTTTTCTATAAATAAATCCGAGTTACCTTTTAGTCAAAGATGATCTAGTGCTAAACTCAAGTTCGGTTCAATTTAAAAACTTAAAACTTAATTTAATAAAATATTCAAGTTTGATTCGTTATATTCAATTAACTATTTTTGAATACCTTGATACTATAGTAAAAATTATTTTTTTGTGATTTAGAAATCACAAGTCTAAATACAAATAATTTATTTATTAATGTAAAAAAAAAATTATATACAATGATTATTCTCAAATCTTACAATTTGAAAACTGTGTATAAAATAACATGTAAAACGGTAAAGTAATAATTAAATATCGAAAATATATGTAAAAAACTGATTAAATTTATGACTCATTCTTACTCAAACTTAACTTGATTTTTTAATTAAAAAACTTCAACTCAAATTCAACTCGAAATAAAACAGGGCGAACTCCTTTAAGCAGGTAAATTGAGTTTCTAATGCAAATATGAGTCCATCAGCTCAGTTTTCTTCCTCCATAGTTTTAACTGGGAAAAAGTCTGATACTTAAAATGCCTGTAGTTGCCATTTGGGTTTGCTTATGGTCCATAGTTCTTGGAGCATTGTTTTTAGTCGATCTGAAATCGAAGCCCAAATTCATAAAAACGGACTAAGAAAAACCCCTGGGCGTGACTGAGCGCCCAAGATCGCAATTAATTTTAATAATTTTAAATATTTATATTAGAATTTTGATGCATTGTAATTCATTTCTATCCACTTTTGGGGGGTCAGAGATTTCAGATTTCAGTTTATCAGAAGCCGTTTGATTCAAAAGACAAAGCCCACCTTCTGGAATGTTTCTATAATCTAGAAATTAACATGGAAAGGAAGCTGAAGCTCGTCGTGCTCTTAGTTTCACTTCTGATTTACTACCTTCCTTCCGTGGTATCAGAAGAACCAAAGAACTTTGTGCTGGTGCATGGATCTTGCCATGGTGCTTGGTCATGGTACAAGCTGGTGCCACTGCTAAAATCAGCCGGCCACAATATCACCGCCCTAGACCTGGCAGGGTCAGGGGTTGATCCACGGCAAGTGAACACTCTCAGATCGATTTCTGATTACACAAAGCCATTAATGGAATTCATGGCATCTCTACCTGGTCAACAAAAAGTTGTTCTTGTTGGGCACAGCTTAGGCGGTTTGGCTATCTCTCAAGCAATGGAAAGGTTTCCGGAGAAGATTTCTGTAGCTATTTTTCTCACTGCCTTGATGCCTGGCCCAACCCTCAACATTTCCACTCTCACTCAAAAGGTACGCATGCAATGATGCAATCATGTTTATGTTTTTTTTAATGGTTCAAACATTTCGTCAATTAAAAAAAAGTCTCATTGTTGTAGGTATAAAAAATTTGTATATAATTCGCACTGGCATTATATATATTTTTATCATATTTAATATAATTTTTATTAAATTTTAATTTATATTATTTTCACGTTTTTAATTCTTGGTGTTTTCACATTTAGCCTTAGAAACATTATAACACAGAGAATTTACTTGCTCATGAAATATGAACCATGTCAACAATATTTTGAGCTCTCCTCTTGGCAATTTAATTTGAGGGTAATAAAGAGATGGCAATTCAATTCATTAAAATTTAAAAATTATTATATTATATTTTGTATATTACGTTAAATATTGAATTAATATTTTAATTTTTATTAAATTTATATATTTTTTATTTTTTAAATTTTAATATCGTATATTATAAAAACCTAATAATCATCGGTTATCAGACATAGGCGGACTGATAACTGCCCCCTTGTTGGTTTCAATTTTGTTGAATTAAAATTGAAAGGTGACCAGCCTGTCATCCTAACAAAATTTAAAAAGTTGCTGATATTTTATTCTGTCCTTATTTAAGGCATTGAAGGAGCAAGACTCCCAAATGGACAACGGTTTTACCTATGAGGAGGGTCCCAAGAGCCCTCCAATCACCTTCATATTTGGTCCACTGTACCTCTCCTCGAAGGTCTACCAGCTCAGCTCACCTGGGGTAAGATGATGCAACTCTTTCAATCGTTAAATATAAATTTTTAAATATTATTTTATTAAATATCAATAAATATTTTTTAATTCCCACATGATTAATTCAGTTGACAAAGAAAAGGGTTTTTTTTTTTTTTTCATTGATCAATGTTTAACTTTTATGGAAAAAAAAATATTTTAAGAAAATAAAATCTTGAATGTCCAAATAAACATTTTGAAATATTTAAAATACTTATGATTGTATTAAAAAAAATGATAAACGCTTTTACGCTTTAACATTTTATTATATTTTAATCTTGAACATTAAAATTAAGTCTAGCATTCAATCAATAGATCACTTGACTGTTAACGACCTACTATATAATTATACATGCATACATGCAAAATTGCGAAATATATATATATATATATATATATATATATATATATGAAAATATTAAGATTGGATATTTATCCTCTAAATATTATATATTGAGATTTAAATTTAAAAATGTTATAAATTTTATTTTTTTATTTTATTTTTTACTTTGAAACCAATTGCTACTCTAAAAACTTGCTAATAATTGTTTGAAAAAAAAAAATACAGGATAGGGCATTGGCAAGTATGTTGATGAGACCTATACGTTTGTACAGTGTAGAAGACATGTCCAGAGAAGTAGCACTTTCGAAGAAGAAATACGGGTCGGTTAATCGGGTTTTTATAATTGGAGAAAAAGACATGGTCTTAAAGAAGGATTTAGTCCGGTGGATGATCCAGAAAAACCCGCCCCGTCAAGTAGAGGAGATCAAAGGATCCGATCATGTGGTCATGATGTACAAGCCCGTCCAACTTTGCAATCTTCTCCTACGCATTGCTAAGAAATACAATTATTGAAAAAGAAATAAAGATTTAAAAGAATAATATAATGGTAGAATTTGGGGTTTAGGAACTTAAATATGTTTTCGCATCAAATCTTGTTTTAGATTTTTTTTTTTGGTATTTTTTAGATTTTATGTTTTAAGAAATCAATTGAAATTTCTTAAAGTAGTAGTTATTTTAGCATCATTTATCTAACAAATATATAAATTTAAGAGATTTCTATGTTGTCTCCATTTTTAATTTTTATTTTATTTTTGCAATATACTTTAAGAGGCATACGTGATCGGTCAATTATGCAATTTAAAAAATTTATTGACTATATATGAGATAATTTTTTTAAACTTAATTTATTTTCAACCAAAAAAAATAGATCCATTTAAAATAGAAATGTTTTTAACTATTTTATTTATTTTTTAATATATTTTAAGGAACATGTATTACTTATTAATTTTAAAATCTAAAAATTTTATTGACAATATATTGTGTAATAATTTTATATATATATATATGAGATTGTTTTTTATTAATTTAATTAATTTTTTCAAAAAATATTGACCCGTTATAATGACATTGCATTTTATAATTAAAATATTTATAAAATCAACCAACGTTGTCGGCGTGGATGGCATACTCTTATTTTATTCCATTATTATTGTCAATTGTGAAAGACTCGGTTTGGAAATTGATGGAAATCATATCATTATTTATATGCTACATGATAAATATTATATGCTATGAAAGACCTGTTTTATGTTAAGTTGAACGATCCATATTATTCAATAAATAAGTCATATAATTATGTGACTTTGTCCCATCTTATTTCAGATAAAAAATAAAAAAAAAATATTATACCTGAATTCAACTTTAAATTATATACCTTCATCTTTACATGATTCCAATACATATACATATAAATATTTTTACAAACTATATTTTTTTCTCTAGCTGAGTAAATAAATATATTTGCAAGGAAAACAATTTAGTGCACCCAATTAATATATAATATATTTTAAATTATAAAAATCTTTCTAAGATTGGATATTAAAAGTTGTTATCCTTTTTTAGAGGTGAATGCAATTATCATGAATCTTGCCTCAATACAAAAGAAAAAAAATATTGAAGAAAATGAAAGTCTGTACTTTACTACTTGTTATAATATAATTAAGGAATAAGTTTTGTATATTTATTTAATAATCTCTCTTTAAAATTGAAAAATTGCTCACTCTCTCCACAAAATGATGGATTCTCTTATAGATAACTTGTAATAGAATTCAATCCCACATTATTTATAAATAAAGTAATGATTGATTTTATAAGAGGAAATCAAACTTAAAATGTAAATTGAATTACTAAAGGCTTGTGAGCTTACTTGAAATTTTGACTAATTTTAAAAGTCAAAAGATGGGCACTTGAGCTTTTAGTTCTGAATATTTTATTTTTATAAAAATATTTATTTATTATTATTATTATTATTGTAATTTAGCATGCTAGGAAACCATGATATCAAATAAAAAGAATCTGTCTTCACTCCCCAAGATTACTTTCTTTTTGTGCAATAGAGGCTTCCATTGATGCATGTGTATGTTCAACCTAACGCTAGTTACAGATTTAGAACATTCTATTTCCACATTAACAGTACAAATACACTAGATAAACTTCATGGGAATATAGCTTCAAAAGAAAAGAGTATGAATTTTGCTTAGAGTATGCATACTTGTCTTTCATAGAATTTCAGAGATGGTGGTGCCTTAACTGTCCTTGCACAAGATGATGTTGGAGGGCATCAGACGGGCAGTGGATTCCTGTTAAACAAATCCCAAATGCATACATCATTAGTATTGCTGATTCTCTTCAGGTACCATGGTTCTTGTCCTAGTTAGACTAGAACCCTATGTTTTTAATTATACCTAGGACAAATAGGTTATTCTAAAACTGTTGTTCGCAGGCTTGGGTAAATAAATTCAAATCTCTATTTATATTTTATAACATAATTTTATAATATCCCGATGAAAGATTGTGACGTTACATTAAATTACAATTTTAATGGTAAGAGAAAAGTTGTGGAGTGGATCACAAAGTATTATATGGTTTGTCAATAATTCAAACGAAAGCAGTGATACAACCTAAGAGATTCTGGATGTTTTTTGGCAACCTGCCTAGGTTAGATTCGTTGTATAATTGCATTTTGGACGGCATACAGCATCTTGAGCCTGCCGCAGAAGCCATGTTAGTCCATCTGAATGTACACAAACAAGACACGTAAATGAGACTATGACTAGTCAATAGTGACTAACCATTTTCATATTTCCAAGTGCCCTAATAGAATTCCGGTTAATGATTTTTTTATGGAATGATTAAAAAAAATTATAATATAGTATAAAATTTGAATTCAATTCTAAACAACAATTTGATCTTTAATTCAATTATTAAAAAAAAAAATTCGATATAAACAAAGAAAACTAGAACTATAATCTCTGCGACTAATGATCTTTTGATGGAATAATTAAGAAAAAATTATAATATTTTGTAAAATTTGAATTCAATTCCAAACAATTTTGATCTTTTACTTAATTATTAAAAAAAAATCGATATGAATAAAGATAACTAGAATTATAATCTCTCATTATATTGGGAAAAAAAAATAGTATTTTCAATTAAAACATTCATTCTAATGCAATTATATTAGAACACAATAAAATTGATATTTGATTAACAGGAATCTAACTATTTCCTCGGTTCGGCCACCAACCACATTGGCCATGCAAGCACAAACGTCACAGGCCACTCACAGGTCATAAATATCCAAAACAGAGTTTTGCCAATCTTGCCTTTGCCTAGTTACCCTTCTAATTTTTCTTCAAAAGCTGTCCAGGTTCAATTTAAGATGAACTGTAACCTTTACAATATAAAAAACCACTCTTCTGGCTGTCATTTCTCGCAGACAAAACCAGAACTCTTGCTAACAAGCAAACACGATGGGAGAAGTTGATCCTGCTTTCATCCAAGACCTCGAACACAGGCCTAAACTCTCGATCATTGAAGCTGAAGGAATACCCTTAATCGATCTCTCAGTGTTGAATTCACCTGATGCGATATCAGACTCTAGCACCCTTGACAGCCTAGTTTCTGAGATAGGTAACGCTTGCAAGAACTGGGGATTTTTCCAAATAATCAACCACGGGGTACCATTGGAGCGTCGTCAGAAACTTGAGAAGGCTGCCAGGAAATTCTTTGCTCAACCTTTGGAAGAGAAGGTGAAGGTCAGGAGAGATGAAGTGAAGGTTTTAGGTTATTATGACACTGAGCATACCAAGAATGTTAGAGATTGGAAAGAGGTGTTTGATTTAACAGTGCAAGATCCTACGATGGTTCCAGCTTCAACACACCCTGATGACAAGGAAGTGACTGAGTGGCATAATCAATGGCCTGAATATCCTCCTGAACTAAGGTAATTATTAATAAAATTTCACCATTTTCTTATCTAGGAAGTTTGAATTGTTGGGTGTTTCAGAATATGTGACAATTCAACTATTAAGCTGTAATGATTTTTGGAATTTTAATACGTGACAGAGAGGCATGTGAAGAATATGTAGAGGAACTAGAAAAACTAAGTTACAAGTTGATGGAACTTATTGCCTTGAGCTTAGGCTTGCCGGCGGATAGGTTCCATGGCTTCTTCAAGGATCAAAGCAGCTTCATGAGGCTTAACTACTACCCACCTTGCCCTGCTCCTGACCTAGCTCTAGGCGTTGGCCGACACAAGGATGCGGGTGCCCTCACCATTCTTGCTCAAGATGACGTAGGAGGATTGGAAGTGAAGCGAAAATCAGATGGAGAGTGGATACACGTCAAGCCTACTCCAGATGCTTTCATCATTAATGTTGGTGACATTATTCAGGTATTGTTCCTTCAAGCTTTACTTGGGCATAATCTCGTCACTTAATGATCTTAAGAAAACATTTTTCCTATGAATTTGATACATTTAAGATTTTACTCTTAAAATGCCTTCCACAAGAATCGAGTCCTGACAAAGAACAACTAACCCTTTGTGGGTGAATAATATAAAGTCTTAGTTGTTAATTATATTAACTAAACCCCATAGCTAAATATCTGTGCGATTTACAGAATAGCAAGTATCTAGAGAATTAGTTGTGGTGTGGGAATGCATAAGCAGAGCACAAGTCAATGATTCGTGATAATATCTCTGGTTAATGCATTCAGTGAAATGGCAAATCGAGTGCACAAAAAGCCCTCTCGCTTAACAGACACTCTTTCCGTAAGTTAATTGCTGATGATCAATCACTCAACATGCATACAGGTTTGGAGCAATCAAACATACGAGAGTGTGGACCACAGGGTGATGGTGAACTCCGAGAGGGAAAGGTTTTCGATTCCGTTCTTCTTCTTTCCGGCTCATCACACCATGGTGAAGCCCTTGGAGGAGCTGACAAGTGAGAAAAATCCCCCCAGATACAGGCCGTACAATTGGGGAAAGTTCCTTGTCATTAGGAAGGGCAGTAATTTCAAGAAGCTTAATGTCGAAAACATCCAAATCTCCCACTTCAGGATATGAATATCAGAGTTAGCAGACCGCTTAGAAGGAGCAGAATCAGTGATATAACATGATGGAGAATTGGCGTCTAATAGCATGTAAAATTAGTAGTGATAAGTAATAAGTTCCTCCTGTAAATTTCTTGCTATATTGCATTTGCTGGGAAAACGCTTCGTAAATATGGTGTGGTTAATATTTCTAGTATAAATCACTATGATTAACAATAATGAAAGTTTTCTATAAATATATCAGAGTTACTTTTTAGTCAAAGATAATCTAGTGCTAAACTTAAGTTCGATTCAATTCAAAAACTTGAAACTTGATTTAATAAAATATTCAAAATTTAACTCGTTATATTCAATTTATCATTTTTAAATACTTTGATATTATAAAAAAAAATTGTTCTTATGTGATTTGAAAATCACGGGTCTAAATACAAATAATCTCATTATTAATATAGAAAGAAAGTTACGTATAATAATCGTTCTTAAATCTAATAATTTGTAAACTTTGTGTACAAAGTAACATGTAAAATGATGAAGTAATAATTAAATATTGAAAATATATATAAAATAATTAATTAAATTTATGATTCATTCTTACTCAAACTTAACTTAATTCTTTAATTAAAAAATTTGAACTCAAATTCAACTGAAATAAACAAGGCGAACTCTTTTAAGCAGGAAAATTGAGTTTCTAATGCAAATATGGGTCCATCAGCTCAGGGAAAAAACCTAATGCATTATATATATATTTTTATCATATTTAATATAATTTTTATTAAATTTTAATTTATATTTTTTTTATTTTTGACTTTTTCGCATTTAGCTTTAGAAACATTATAACAGTGAGAACGTTTGATTTAACAAAATCCAAATAAACCATAGATTAAAACTTTTCAATTTACTTGCTCATGAAATATGAACCATGTCAACAATATTTTGAGCTCTCCTCTTGGCAATATAATTTGAGAGTAATAAATAGATGGCAATTCGATTTATGAATTCTCAATACATTTAAAATATAAAAATTATTATATTATAATTTTTATCAAAATATCAAATTAATATTTTAATTTTTATTAAATTTTTATATATTTTATTTTTTAAAATTTTAATGTTATCAGGTCTAAATTTATCAAAACCTAATAACCATCGGTTACCAGACATGGGCTGACTGACTGGTAACTGCCCCTTCGTTGGTTTCAATTTTGTTGAATTAAAATTGAAAAGTGATCAGTCTGTCATCCTAACAAAATTTAAAAAGTTGTTGATATTTTATTCTGTGCTTATTTAAGGCATTGAAGGAGCAAGACTCCCAAATGGACAACGGTTTTGCCTATGAGGAGGGTCCCAACAGCCCTCCAACCACCTTCATATTTGGTCCACTGTACCTCTCCTCTAAAGTCTACCAGCTCAGCCCACCTGGGGTAAGATGATGCAACTCTTTTAATCATGCAGCAGGTAGGGGCCGCATTTAAACAGATCAAATTTATGGAGATCGGTCCAGTCCTAATGCGGGTCGGATCGGTCTGCGGACTAACTTGGATCAGTTCTTGAACATATAAGTTAGTAATCAGAGTACCATCGTCAGTTTCAACCTACAAATTTCGAGAACATGTAAACGCTGTAAGTCAAAACTCATGTACAAAACTCAGTTAAGAAAACTGTATGAAAACAAAGTTTCATATAATGAGCAGCAAGTATGCCACAACAACCTATAACGAGTAAATATGTCTTCTGAACAATGCCAGTATGCCAGAGCAACCTATAATAAGCAGTATGCATACAACAATGTGAATCAGCTCAGCTGATACAAATCCAAGCAACTGCTAAAGAAATCATAGATAATTGCTATGGAAATAGCATTGACTACCGAGCAGATGAGTTTGTTTTCCACTGGTCAAGCAAATGGCTATCCACAGTTAACATAGATGCTTGGTTGTATTAAAGAAATAAGATACTTAGTGTTACTGCATTAGCATACTGAAGTCAATAATGGAGCATGCAAAATTATTAGACTCCATGCTCATGGAGTGGCAACGTTTTCCTTGGCAAGAGGAGCAATCTTGTCTCCTTCAATACCTGGTTCACTGCCAGCAACCTCTAGGCTCAACAACAACTTCTCCCACAGCTTTGTTGGTCCCTGCATAAATCAACAGATTTCCATTTAAATTCAATGAGCTTGAAAACCGTTTAATTGGAATTCATTAAAGCACCAAGCAGACAGCAAGCATGAAAAGCTTCCTACATGTTCAGTGTGGTACTAACCTTCCATGAAAGATCTTGTGCCATCCAACCTCACATTCTTCCTCGTTAGTTTTTTTTTGTCTTTCTCCATTCAAACCACACAGAAACAAATACATGGGTGGAAGAGCTGCCAGCATGATTATAATCATTTAATATTGGAATTGAAAAAGAAAAGAACAACATGAAAGAAGAGAAACAGTAGGGCATATGCTCCCCAAGATCTAATGAAGTCCAGGTCCTCAACTTAGAATCTCTTTATTGAACAATAAAAACAATGGAACAGATAAGCAGACTTGAAAGAAATGCAAACTATTTCTAATCACAAAGAAGACATCTTATGTCTTTTAAACAATGTCAGTATGCCACAGCAACCTATAATGAGCAGTATGCATACAACAATGTACAGCACTGATAACAAGAAGGTGAAAATAAATGTAAAACTTAAAATGGACATCTCATGCAGTTTGAATTCCACATAATCAAATTCTTTATTCCGTCTGCCATGATTGTTTCAAAGAAGAATACAAGTATAAACAGCAAGATGATAGGGACACAAAAAATTGATTGACTGTCTAACCGATTGTTACTGGACAAGCAATTATATTCCGAAGCCTGCAAATATCATCAATATTTCATCCTATTTCACTCAAAGACCAAATGTATGATGAACCTTGCCAACCTTAATTAAGACATAATAAACAAATGTAACCATTCAAACGTTGCAGACCTATTATTCCTCCTCTACGAAAATATAGGATACAAGATATGATATATAAAGCATATTTTACGGGTTAAAAGCAAATATCAAATTGCATGAATATCATGCAAAGAAGTTGTAGAGAGTTTAGACGAGTGGTAAAGAAAAAACAACTAGAAAAGTATAATCTTAACTAGGGAAAGAAATCAAATACAAAACTTAAAGATATCATTTCAGTACAAAGAATACAAGAAATGAAGCTGGCGAGAAAATACTACAGTTAGGTTCCCATTGTGGTCCTGTATAGGTCCCATTTTTCATATGTTTTATGAGCTTGTTCATTGATGCAACCAACATCCCTGTTTCAGAGTGGATCAGTGGCCAAAGTTGCATCAGTGGATTTCAAACATAACTTAAAAACCTGCATGAAAGATATAATTCAACATATCAATTCTCTTCTGTCAGAGAATTTATGACAACATTAAATAGGTCAATCTAACTATCGATGAATCACTTGAGAATGAAACCAAATGAACCTGCAGATGATGTTGGTAGCTTGCTACCATATTCTTTTATTCACCATTCAAGATACAAAAATATTCCTGGAAGTTAACTTTCTCAACTTAGCTGACGCAATGAAGTAGAAATTTGAGCCCTGAGAAAGAAATTAAAGCATATCATTATCAAAATACGGGACGTTCTTAGAGAATATAACAGCAATTCATGAAGACAAGGATAAACCTTTTGAAAGTGAGAAACCCTCATCTTGGTCAGCAGGCTCCTTATGTTGAATAGTTTGAACAAGAGAAATTACATTTGTAATATTGAATACTTCAAATTGAATAAAAACCTAAACAAAGACTAAAAGTCAGATAGCTTCCAGTTGTGCTATCCTCAGCTTATAAATCTTGGAATCAAGTTTAAGAATCAATGTCTCAAACTGATACATCATACATGCACCATTGATTTGTTGATCTCTTCTTTAAACTCCCATATGTAAATCCAATAAGAACATGCTCTAAAATCTTGATCAAAGAGTTGATTAATGCAGAAAATTAGAAAGCACAAGTCAATCAAGATGATTCTGTGACTGATAAAGGAGAAAAGAGTAAATTTAGAACTGCAGGGCTGGCATATCATTCAAAGTCAGTCAAGATGATTAAGAGTAGTAAATAAGTTTTAAGTCATAAAATATACAAACATCCTTTAAACTCCATAGCAAATAACATTAAACTTGTCAGTTAATCTCATTATTCAAATGATTTGAATCATTTGATTCTTCCACCAATTCATCTTTGTTTTCCTCATCATCTTCCTAACCTATAAAAGAAAATTTTCAATTATTAAATTTCTACAATAACATTATTTTGTAAAAAAATATTTATTCAATAAAAATAAATTGCCACTCGATATGAAACCATGTAGCCAACTACGTGTGTAAATGAGAACTTGAACCTTTTTAGGAAGAAGACGACTCCTATACTTGTTTAGCACACGTCCCCCAATGCTAAAGGCTGATTCGGAGGCCACAGTAGTTATCGGTATACTTATCAAATCACAAGCCATGTTAGCCAAAATGGGAAATCTTAAACTGTGATCCTTCCACCAATTCAAGACATCCAAGTCTTTATTAGTGGAAAAATCAAGTTTTGGCATCTCCAAATATACTTCTAATTGAGACTTGAAACTTGGGACATCATCATCTTCATCATTTTCCAAATCCATCCATACCTATATTGATGCATTTTATGCAAATTCAATTAACAAAAAATAAAAAAATAAAAAGTTAGTATTGATAAATTGAAGTTAACAATAAGATGAATATAATATTTAAGATATATGTGTTTATTATTTATACTTACATCTGTATTGGAGATAGAATCCATTACAATAGAAAAGGCAAGTGAAGTTTGGCTTTGTTGACCTTGGCCTTGACCATGTGATGAGCTAGAAACATTCTTTGCATATTCTTCATAAAGCATAAATAACTTCCTTTTCACCACATCTAACCTCTCTTGAAAACCTTGAGGATCAATTTTCAAAAAGTATCGTTTCAACATTGTAAACTTCACAAGAGGGTCAAGAACCACTGTCATTTCAAGTAGAACATTATACTCACTCTAATACTTGTCAAATTTTTTCTTCATATTAAAAGCCATGCCTTGTAACATCTCATCATCTCCACCCAAGTACTCCATTAAAAGCATCTCAATTTTCCAAACTTGAGAAAAATACAAGTTGGCGGTTGGATAACTAGTTCCCGAAATCATATTTGTAATTTCATAAAATGGCTTCGAAATTCACAAATTTTCTCTCCCCTCTTCCACTCTTCACTTGATGGACAATGCTTATAATTTCTATCATTTAATGCAAGCATAGAAAATACACGCTTAAATTTCAAAGCACTCTCAAGCATCAAGTAGAGTTCCATCTAGTTGGGACATCCAAAATTAATTATGAATTTGAAAAAGTTGAAACATTTTTTTACACATTCTTCAAAACTCTTCATTCTAGCCTCTGACCCCTTCACATACTTAATACTTTCTCTAATTTTTTTCATTGGCAATAGAAGCTACTTTCAAACATTCTTGAACAATAAGATTTAAAATGTGGGCACAACATCGAACATGAAAAAATTCACCATCACATAATAAGCTCTCTTGCAAACAAATCACATCCTTTAAATTAAGTTGCATGTTATCATTAGCAGAGGCATTATCCAAGTTAATGGAAAAAATTTTCTTGTCTATCCCCCAATCATTTAAAATTTTCATTACTTTTTTAGATAATTCATATCCCAAATGTGGAGGTTGCATATCACAAAAAGCAAGAATCTTACTACTTAGCTTCCAATCTAAATCAACATAATGAGCAGTTAAGCAAAGGTACCCCTCATTAGTGCAAGCTGTCCATAAATCACAAGTGAGACATATTCTACCTTGAATTAGAGCCAAGCATTCTTTCAATTTATTTTTATTTTCCTTGTAAAGGTTCCAAACATCAGATGCAGCAGTGATCCTAGAAATAAATTTCACCTCAGGGTTCAAATACTTTAACACATCCCTAACTCCATCATATTCAACAAATGAAAAAGGGAGGTCATGCCTTACTATTGCTTTAGCTACTAATTCTCGAAAAACTTTTTGATCAATTTTTCTACTTCTCACCTTTTCTTGATAGTCAATTATCATTTGAGACATATCTTTTTCCCTTAAGACTGCTATCTTTTTACATGAAAGCACATGACGCTTTAGAGATGAAGTTCCATATTGACCAAGACCTGCCTTATATACTATCCCACACCCTTTACATTTAGTACGTGGTTTACCATCATCAACATTGATAACTGATTTTTCAAAAAATTTTCATACTTCTAAGTATTCTTTCTAATTCTTTTTGATTGATTTTCAGTTATTTCAGTTTCAGTTCCAACCTCACATTCTTCATGTTCAACTTCATTAACACCATCATCATTATCATTATCACTAGCAACGTTAATGTTATCACTATGTAGAGTCTGATTTTGAGAATAAGATGCCATTATCAACACTGTCAATAACACACCAAATAAAAATCTCAATTAACATTTAAGTAACACACAACCGTTGAATGATAAATCAATCATGAAAACAAAACATAAATATGGCATGTAAGTCAACATCAGAGGAATAAATTTATACGATCATACTAGTTACAATCGTAGGATACATTGTTGTCAAAATCACATTTATCTCAGTCAATGTAAAGCTCTGCTTTAAAATTGTGTGATAAAATGAATGCACATCATGGAAAGTATCACAAAAAGGAACTACTTAAGAAAATCTCAAACTGCCCTTCTATCTTGAAGTTAAAAGTGTTAAGTGACTTCTATCATAGTTAGTAAAACAAAATAAGTATCACAAATCGAAATCTCTTTTTTGAGAATCATGTATCAATCATAAGATACAGTAAGAAACTATTAATTGTAACTAATAAAAATACATCCATTAATTGAATGGAAAAGTGAAGGAAGGTGAGGTGAAAGGAAAAGAGGATGATTCAGTTGAAGTTGAATTTAAGATGTGGGAGAGCTGCAAAATTGAAAAGAAGGAACTTTCACCAAGAAGAGAACCTGAGCAAGAATCCTTTGATGATGAAGTGGAGTCGAAGGTGGATGGTAGTGAGGGCTTTGACCAGATAAATGGTTCAACAGAAAATGTCGATGATGGCGGAAACTTACCATCAAAGCAGCAGCAACTCAAAAAGAAGAAGCCTTTACATCGAAAATTTGGGAGCCTATTGAAAAAGAATGGAAGTAGCAACCAGAAGTAGATGATGAAATCAGCCATGCATGACTTAGCCCTACCAATAGGCAGGTATATTGGATAATATCTTGTAGCTGAATGTGTTTGCTTCATTTGTTTTGCATAATGTTCTCAATAGGTTTTAAAATTGAAGAGGTTTGTATCATGTTTAGTTTCTTAAAAAAATTTCTCTTAAAAATTTTTAAATTTGATTCTCCATTTTGGGTAGTATCTTATATGTGATGGAGATAATTCTTTTTTTTTTTTTTGCTTGTTCTTCTTGTCTAAAATTCACGAAAAACATGGTGACTTAAGTTGTATTTGAATGTGCTTTCTTTATGTTTTACAAGGAAACTAAATGTTATGCTTTCATCATTACTAAATTTAGTTTTATACGATATGTTTAAATTGCAAAGGCTATTTGCAGAACTATCCATGATTATTAAGTTACCTTGATCACTTTGTAATGTAAACGAATTATACCTTACATGCTTTTAGTTGTAATTCTGATTTACAGAATGATTCCTTGCTAAGCTGTGAATTAAAAGTTAAAACTTTCAGTTTTCTGGAAAAATGTCCATTCCATTTTGAAGTGATCAGCAGTTTTTGGTGATAGCAATTGCCTTCCTACATTACATGTGGAATAAGTAGAATATATGAACGAGGACTGGAAAAATGAGAAGGAATGGTTATTCTGACATTAATGAAAGGGTTTTTACATGTTAAATTCAGGTATGAATCAAGCATGAAACCTTCCATTATCCCAGGGAATGAGATGAAAACTAGAACAACAAAATTTGTTTTCATTACTTATCAATGTATGAGAACTGCCAATGGCAAATCGGTTGTTTTAAGGCTGCTAAGTCAATTTAGAGTAATGATTCCTCCACTTGCAAAAGGGTATGCTTTATTCATTTAACAATACATTTTAATCATCCATGAAACAAGGTTTGGACATTGTCATTGCTGGTGTCTATAATTATAAGGGTTTTGATATTCAAGACAAGGGAAACATAAAACTCAAGGAAAATTTTGTCTAATTTCATGGGTTAAGGTCTTATTTTCCTTGGGTAAGGCTTCAGAATTACTTGGCATCATTTTAGTATTTTATTTTATTTTTCTTATAAGAATCCCAAGAAGAATTGATGCACCAAGTTTAGAACAAGAATTATTTAACCTAAGAAATTACTCCTTTCCTAGGCAATTCATACTCTACCAGGATACACTTAAAACTCACAGGCCTCATCTCTTTATCTGTGTATTATACTGCAATTCAACAGACCTGTTTTCTTCTTCTAAACTCTTTCTGTCTTAGGGATACACTCATGGATTATGATGACAATGATCCCCAAAGTCAGAATCTATATTTTCACACGTACATTTGTCAGGGAAGAAAACTTGGGAAGATGAGCATTATAAGCAGTAAAGTAACAAGATTGAAAATGGATCCTCAAAAAATCAGATACAACCAAACAAATGAAACGAGAAGTGTAGACTTACCTTGACGGGGTTTCCCAATGCTAATAATTGTCTGGCGGGTCGACGAGATAGGAGGAGTTCCCGGATGAGGAGAGCTGAGACTGGGATGCGGCGGGGAATTATAGAAGAGGAGGCAGAGATGGAAGCGTCGGTGTCGGCCGTGTCAAGCCAGGGGGTTCGAGGAAATCAGGCAAACCCAAATAGAGGAAGAGAGTGGAAATGAACCAAGAAGTCAAGAACAGAAAGTCAGACTCAGAAAGTGAGTGGAGAACTGGAGATTTAACCATCACATTCACAGAGGAAATGAAAAAATAAATAAATATAATTACAAGAATTGCATATCTCGAAAGAACGAAAAAATCAAAAACAATAAGAAAGAAGAAGATCTGGGCACTGGGCTTACCTAAAAAAGATTCAAGATTGATAGAAGAGAAAGATTTCGCAATCGCATAGAGACAGCGAGATAGCCACGCTCCACGACAGTCGACAGAGGAAAGGCAATTAGGCAAAAAGTCAGTTTCACACTTTCACTTTCATTCGGGATAAAAGAAAAATATTAGGTTAATGGTTCTCAGCAGCCCGCGGGTCAGCCCGTACCCGTACAAGTTGGCCCGTATAAATTACTTATCCGCCGAATTTGACCCGTATAAACCCGTTTTTAAACGGGTCATATATTTATGAACCGAATCGTTAAAAACCCGCGGTTTGTACAGGTCAACCCGCAGGCTTGGGCCCGTTTTACACCCCTAGCAGCAGGGTTGTTAAAGATACTTATAATTAAATATTCATTAAAATTCTTTATTTTTTATTTTAAAAATATTATTTTTATTAAATTCAAAAATAAATGATACGATAAATATAAACTTTTAAATATTATTTTATTAAATATCACTAAATATTTTTTAATTCCCACATGATTAATTCAGTTAACAAAGAAAAGGGTTATTATTTTATTGATCAAAGTTTAATTTTTATGGAAAAAATATTTTAAGAAAATAAAATCTTGAATGTATCGAATTAATTCTGTATGTCCAAATAAGCATTTTAAAATATTTAAAATACTTATGATTGTATTAAAAAAAATGATAAATGCTTTTATGCCTTAACATTTTATTATATTTTAATTTTGAACATTAAAATTAAGTCTAACATTTAATCAATAGATCACTTGACTGTTAACGACCTACTATATAATTATACATGCATACATGCAAAATTGCAAAATATATATATATATATATGAAAATATTAAGATTGGATATTTATCCTCTTAATATTATATATTGAGATTTAAATTTAAAAATGTTATAAATTTTATTTTATTTTATTTTATTTTTTACTTTGAAACCAATTGTTACTATAAAAACTTGCTAATAATTGTTTGAAAAAAAAAAATACAGGATAGGGCATTGGCAAGTATGTTGATGAGACCTATACGTTTGTACAGTGTAGAAGACATGTCCAGAGAAGTAGCACTTTCGAAGAAGAAATACGGGTCGGTTAATCGGGTTTTTATAATTGGAGAAAAAGACATGGTCTCAAAGAAGGATTTAGTCCGGTGGATGATCCAGAAAAACCCGCCCCGTCAAGTAGAGGAGATCAAAGGATCCGATCATGTGGTCATGATGTCCAAGCCCGTCCAACTTTGCAATCTTCTCCTACGCATTGCTAAGAAATACAATTATTGAAAAAGAAATAAAGATTTAAAAGAATAATATAATGGTAGAATTCGGGGTTTAGGAACTTAAATATGTTTTCGCATCAAATCTTGTTTTAGATTTTTTTTTTTGTATTTTTTAGATTTTATGTTTTAATGACATTACATTTTATAATGACATTACATTTTATAATTAAAATATTTATAAAATCAACCAACGATTTCGGCGTAGATGGCATATTCTTATTTTATTCCATTTATTATTGTCAATTTCGAAAGACTCGGTTTGGAAATTGATAGAAATGATATCATTATTAATATGCTACATGATAAATATTGTATGCTATGAAAGACTTGTTTTATGTTAAGTTGAACGATCCATATTATTCAATAAATAAGTCATATAATTATGTGACTTTGTCCCATCTTATTTCAGATAAAAAATAAAAAAAATATTATAGCTGAATTCAACTTTAAATTATATACCTTCATCTTTACATAATTCCAATACATATACATATAAATATTTTTTATAAACTAATAATTAAATTTAACAATATATTTGTATTCGAAATATATATATATATATTTAAAGTTTTAAATCTATTGTATAATTTTGATAGAAAATAATATTTATATATATATCATTAGTTCAAATTTTATTATTATAAAAAATATAATTAAATATTTTCGATTAATTTAAAATTAAACATACATAATTTATATTAATAAAATATAAATTTTAACAGTTAAAAATATGAATTGTATAAAAATATGAAATTAAATTAATTATACAGTGGTATAAGTGGATTTCCCCTTTCTTTATATATATAAAATTATATTATATATATCATTTAAGTGTTTTTTTCTCTAGCTGAGTAAATGTCGTGACCCAAATTTTCAAAAATCACTACAAATTTTTCGCGAACTTACCACATTTCAATTGTTGGGCTGTGAGTCAATATCCCTCGCTCAGTTTCATATATATTATATATATATATATATATATATATATGCAAAACAGGTAATGCCTTAGTCCCAGGCACTAACATTAGCGGAAGCTCATAATTATAAACTCGTTTCCATTGCCTAACATATACATCCCCATATAACATGACTACATCACTGTACACTATTATTCAGATACAAAAAGTACATGTGTACATACCTTGATGCTGCTGGATAGCTGTGTGTAAAAGATCGCAGGACGGACGCAGCTTATACACTCTACTGAAATGCTCTGTAGAGGTGGGAAAAATAATGGGATGAGCATAACGCGCTCAGTAAGAAATATATGAAAACAGGTAGATAACCACACTATCTACGATGCTCATAATGCATGTTTTATTAACTCGTAAAACAAATGCATTTACTTTTCAAAACACTCTCATTAATTTATAAAGCAAGTAGATAATCAAACTATCCACGATGCTCATGATGCATGGTTTATGCCAAAAAACTCATGGCATTCACAAAACCATCATAGTAAAACACATAGCAATTTACTGCCAAAACCGAATATCATAACTCATTCAGAGTAAAATCTTTCTGTGTTCAGTATTGAAACTCACTTTAAAAATCATATTCTCATTTCAAACGGTTTCATCACAGAAATCAAATCACAATAAACAGATAGCGAATCTTCGCTACACATCCGAATATAGAAAACTCATTCGGAGTGAAACATTTTCATAAACTTAACGACTGTGTGGCACTTTGTTTTCTTAGAATTCAAGAGGTGGCCCCCACAATCGCATTCATATCAAATCACTTTCAATAAATGCTTTCAATAACGGATGAGACTAGGCAAAGATATACATATCATAGAATCGGATGACATATGGCCATAGTCAATGACCCCCAAGCTAATCACGGGCCAGGTGTGCAAGGGTGGTCCTGAAGCCTCTCGGCTAACACATGCAAGTCTGAAGTCCGAAGACTAGTGGTACGGTACAGTGTACTCCGTATTGTCTATACGGTACAACGTACTCCGTAACCACAGCACAATAACTGAAGGCTGCGGGGTGCCCTAATTAGGGACTTATCACCCTAACTTGAAATCATCAACCTTAGCCTGTCTCAAAACTGAGTGCGAGCGGATCTGGATAAATCCACAGATCTCATCATAGCTCCCGCACAATTTTACACATACAAATAGATAGCTGGCTCTGTTTCCCACAATAATGGTACTCAAAACCGAGTGCGATACGCAAAACGATACAAATCAGAGTGAGAGGGTAACATCCCATCAAATCACTCGTCAATCAAATCATACTTTATAAAAACAGGAAAATTTAACGCACACTGTCAAATCATGAGCCAGTCTATCATTTCAGCTTAACAAAATCTCTTTTTTTCACATGTAAAATTTCAAATTCATGCATTTCTAAATTTTTGCCATTCCCAGTGGCATTTTCGTAATTTTTTTTATATTTGGGTATTATCCAAAAATCTCATATTTATAATCTATATGAAATTTAGGTTACTGCAAATGACGAATTAAAATACGTATAGCTATCTCTAAGAGCTAGCATAGATCCCTTACCTCGGATCACGTAGTGTGACCTCTCTTCCTCTGTGCTGTCCAAATCTCGCAGTCCGGTCAACTCTCAATATGACTCTGGAGCTGCATTTAACCATTCACTGGATTAATTACACGTTTCCTACTGTATTACACATTTAATACAGTTCATTTCACTTAATTGGGCCCGTTTACTCTAAATGGGCCTAAATACTTTAATCGGGCCTTAATCCGTATTAAGCTCGTTTTTCACGTATTATTTCCCTTCATCAGGGTCTATCGGTTCATTGGGCCTATCAATACCCATTAGGCTTCGTTCCAAACTCTTTGGATAGCCCGAATATCATTTACGACAGTTTATTCGAAATTCCAAATATAATTCACTAAATCCGAAATTTAATCCGAAATGCGTAAAATAAATCTTAATTACGCGTTAATCACATAAATTGTCGTAAATGAGCTTTACTTACCCGATATTGTGCGATGGTGTGCGAATCGAAGTTCGATCGGGCTTCCGTTCAGAATTAATTGTCGAACTGCACAATTTCGTATTTTTCATTTTCGGGCCAATTTTTGATTAAATATAATTCAAATAAATTTATCGAAAATTAAATCGATCACTTTTGACCTCGTATCGACTTACCTGAAGTCCGATGAAATTTTTTTTCTCTCTCTTCTTTCTCTCTCCTCTTGAACCGGTTCGGACCGGTTTGCCCCTTTTCACACTGAACCGGTCTGAACCGGTTCAGTGGCCATTTCGCCGTTTCGGCATCTTTCGACCGGTTCTCCGGTCGATTCTACCGCCGTTCGACTGGGCTCGGGCTGGGGAGCCTGCTTTTGGCCTCTGGTGGGGTCGATCGGCGCCTGTGGCGGCCGAAATCCCCCTTCTCTCCCGCGGCTTCTCCCTCTCCGATCGGCGTTTTTCGACGACTCCAGGGCGCGTGACGGCGATCAGGCACTCCCATCGTGCCGGTCTTCCTTCGCCGGTCGTCCCCTCGCCGTTCGCTCCCTCCGTCTGCCACCGGTGAAGGAAAATAGGGGAGAATCGATTTCCCCCTGTTTTCGCGATTTCTTCCCTTTTTTTTTGTTTTTTTTTTTACAGATTTCCTTTTTTTATATATATAATATATTTTTATTTTTATTTTATTCTTAAAATAATAATAAAAATCTTAAAATATCTCAAAATATCCCAAAAATTCATATTAAATTCATTCAGTCCGCAAATGAATTTATCAATCCGATTTTACCTTTTCGGTATATTTTTTCACTATTTTTGAGCTCGTTTTTCGAGATAAAAATTTTGATAAATTTTGATAATTTATATCTTGATCAATTGGACTCGAAATTAAATTATTTCTTCGATTTTTTATCAAGATTACACTAATCCATATTTTTAATATCAATTTCTTAAAAATGACACCGAATTTTCGGGTCTTACATTCCTCCCCACCTTAAGAAATTTGATCCTCCAAATTAGAACCAAGTCAATTCTCGAATAACTGCGAATATTTCTCTCGCATAAGGCTCTCTAATTCCCTCATAACTTCCTCCAAAGTGTGGTACAGCCCAAGAACCTTAACCAGAGAGATCGTTCTGGTCTGTAACACTTTCTCTTTCCTATCCAATATCAAATTGACGTCTCACATACGATATATCCTCTTCGAGCTTCAATGGCTCATCTTGAATCACATGTGTCTGATTTAGATGATACTTCTGAAGCATCAATGTGTGGAAGACGTTATGAATGCCTGCTAGCTCAGGTGTCAAGGCTAGCCTACAGGCCTTATTTCTCACTCGCTTCAGTATCTCATTATCCCTTTCGAGGGAAAAACTTTCAAGAATACCAATTCACCTACAGTGAATTTCAAAGGTTTACGCCTCATCTCAACGTAGCTTTTCTGTTTGCTCTAAGCTACCCACAATCTTTCACATTTTAACTGAACATCTTCAGAGTCTTGTTTCACTAAATTGGGAGCAAACATTTTTTTCGATGACTCACTTCTTCTCATCTAATAAGAGATCGACACCTACGATCATATGACGCCTCATACGGTGCCATCCCAATACTCGAGTGATAACTGTTGTTATCGACGAATTCGGCTAATGGCAAATGGTAATCCCAAGAGTCTCTGAAATTCTATCACACAAGCTTTCAACATATCCTCCAAAGTCTGGATGGTTCTCTCATTGACCATCGGACTGAGTATGGAAAGCTGTACTGACACTCAATCGGGTTCTCATAGCTTCCTGAAAATGTTTCCAAAAGTGGAAAGTGAAGCGGGAATCCCTGTCAGACACAATACTCACTGGAATACCATGTAGCCTCACAATTTCCCGTACACACAGATTCGCCAACGCACTCAGAGTATCCGTAGCCTTCACGGCTAAGAAGTGAGCTGACTTCGTCAATCTATCCACAATCACTCAAATGGCATCATGGTTACGTCGGGTCCTCGGTAAACCTATGATGAAATCCATGGTGATATGCTCTCATTTTCATGTCGGTATAAGTAGAGGTTGTAATAATTCTGCATGTTTCTAATGCTCTACCTTAACCTCTTGACATGTAAGGCATTTAGCCCCAAATTCTGCAATATCTTTCTTCATGTCTGACCACCAAGATACTCTTTGGGGATTCTTATACATCTTATTACTCCTCAGATACATTGTATACCTCGATGAATGAGCTTCTGTCAAAATCAATCCCTTTAGCTATGGGTCATCGAGAATGCAAATTCGACCTCTGAATCTCAGCAGGCCATCATCACTAACTGTGCACTCAGTCACTCTACCCATCTGTATCTGACTATACATATCAACTCAAAAGCGATCAATACGTTGAGCTTGTCTGGTCTGGTCTATCAAATCTGATTTTTAATCTCAGACTAGCTATCACACAATATGCATCAGTTTCAGAAGGGTCTATATCTAGACTGAGGCTAGTAAACTGTTCTAACAATTCATGTCCCCTTACCATCATGTACGATACCATCCTGAGGCTCTTTCTGCTCAAGGTATCAGCGACTATATTCACTTTACCCAGATGATAAAGTATCTCACAATCATCGTCTTTCAAAAGCTCTACTCATCGTCTCTGCCTCATATTCAAATCTTTCTGTGAAAACAGATATTTGAGGCTCTTATGATCAGTGAATTCCCAAAATTTCTCACCGTAAAAATAGTGGCACCATATCTTCAGTGCAAACACTACGACTGCCAACTCTAAATCATGGGTCAAATAGTTATTCTCATGGTCCTTAAGTTGTCTGAATCCATAAGTAATTATCTTCCCGTTTTACATCAATACACAGCTCAGTCCTTGTCCCGAGGTGTCTCTATATTCAGAGAAATCTCCTGAGCTGGTCAGAATAGTGAAAATCGGCGCAGTGGTCAATCACTACTTTAGTTCCTGAAAACTCTTCTCACATGCATCGTCTCACTCAAATGCAACATTCTTTCGAGTAAGACGTGTCAATGGAGCAACCAATTTAGAGAAACTTTCTACAAATTGACGATAACATCCAGCCAAACCCAAAAATGATATCTGTTCCAACTAGAAATCACACTTACTAAGTTTCGCACATAGCTTTCTCTCTCTTAGGGTTTGTAGCACACTGCTTAGATGCTAGTCATGCTCTTTCCTAGACTTCAAATACACCAGAATGTCATCTATAAACACTATGACAAACCGATCCAAGAATGGATTGAACACTCCATTCATCAATACCATAAAAGCTGTATGAGTATTCGCTAGTCCGAAAGGCATAACCAATAACTCATAATGTCCATAACGGGTATGAAGAATTGTCTTGGGTACATCTCCACTCCGGATTCTCAACTAATTGTACCCAGACCTTAAATCGATCTTGAAAAAGATCCGTTCTTCCTGAAGTTGATCCAATAGATCATCAATACGTGGAATAAGGTACTTGTTCTTAATGATCGCCTTATTCAACAACCGGTAATCTATTCACAGTTGGAGGTTTTCATCCTTCTTTTCAGCTGTAGCCCTCCTCTTCGGGTCAGAAATACTAGCTGTATCCTTCTCTGACTCTTTGCCCTTTTGTGGGGCTATCTCAACCAACTCTGGGCAATCCTTTATCATATGCCCTGTCTTGCCACATCTACAACATGTTCCAATCAATACGTGGCATGACCTACTACTGTGGTATCTACCACATGCTCTACATTGATTTATAGTCGATCGGGGTCCTCCAATCACTATACCCCTAGCTGGAGTCGAGACTTGATACACCGGGGGCTTAATCATCCTACCCCGTGACTCATAGACTCTCGATCGTCTAACAAATGACCTCTTCCCCACTCGGACTTTACAGTCTTATGTTGATCTCTATTCATAGGGGTGTAAACGAACAGAACGTTCGGTGAACCGTTCGTGAACCGTTCGGTTACTGTTCGTTTATGTTCGTTTATTAAGCTTAACAAACGAACACGAACAACATTTTTTGTGTTCGTTTATTAAACGAACGAACATGAACAGAGGTGTGGTTCGTTCGTTTATGTTCGCGAACAAGCTCGTTTATGTTCGTTTATTATTCGTTCGTTTAAAGTGTCATTTGTTGTTCGTTCGGTTATGTTCGTTTGTTGTTCATTTAATGTTCGTTTGTTGTTCGTTTGTAATTTATTAAAGTATTAAAATTGCTTATATTATATAATTATATAAGTTATATGTTATATAATTATAATATATACTAAAATATTAAAGTCGTGTTTGGTGCATATTTTATTTATTTTATACTTTAAAATTTTTAGTATTAATTTTTGAACTTTTAATGTATTAATTTTTAAATTTCGTTGTGTTATATTTAAGAATTTTAATTGGATGATTTTAAATTGTATTATTGTTTATGTAGGATTTAGTATTTATGTAAGATTTTTAATATTTAATATTAATTTTCAATTTGTATTAATATTTAACGTGTTCGCGAACACGTAAACGAACATGTTCGCGAACGCTTGTTCGTGAACACGTAAACGAACATGTTCGCGAACGCTTAAACGAACATGTTCGCGAACGCTTGTTCGCGAACATGTTCACGAACGAAAACGAACAGTATTAAAAAATAAACGAACGAACACGAACGAACACATTAACGAACACAAACGAACACGAACAACACTAAAAAATAAACAAACGAACATGAACATCAATCGTTCGTTTGTGTTCGGTTCGTTTACAGCCCTATCTATTCATGCCCTTCACGACTTTACTAAACTCAAGGACGTGCATATCATAGGCTTACACACATAACTGAGCTCTACGCACGATCTCCTCGTAAGTCGTGACATCAAATAGGGCAATTCTGACTCTGATGGAAGGTCTCAATCCTTCCATAAACTTGCGAACTTTTCGCATCTCACTGCTCATGGTATCGGGGTCAGATTTTCCCAAGGATGTAAATCGAGACTCATACTCGTCTACCGATCTATTCCCCTGGATCAGACCAAGAAATTTCATCTGTAATCTCCATTGAGCAGTGGCTGGGATGTACTGCCTCCTGAAGGCATCCAAAAAGATCTCTTAGTCAATCAACTGATATACATAGCTTTCATGATGAGCCGGGTGAATTTTCACCAATACTCTGCTTCGCCTTCTAACATGAATGTAGCAAAGGCCACTCTTTCATTGGTTGAACATCGGTAAAAGTCATATAACTTCTCAAACCGGTTGATCCAATCCTCTGCTACTAAAGGGTTCTTGACCCCACTGAACGATGGAGGCTTGAGCTCCGAAACTGCCTCAATCGGTCAAACTCACAATCAAACCCTGAATCCTCTCCAGTTTGTCATGGAACTACAGGTGGTACAGGGGTCTCACCAACACTTGGCATAGGTACAGGCTGTGTAGGCACAAGTGTCCCAGGAGCAACTGTCGGCTCAGTATGAGTCGTCTGAGTAGTCGGACCTTGCCTACTCTCTAACCTAGCCATAGTCAAGTTAGCCTGAGTGAACAACTCCATAAATGTGTTCCAACTCCGCTCTAATCTCGTAATGCGGCATCAGTAGTCTCAACTGGACCTGATGGGACATGATCACACGACGATTCACAAAGTCTCTCGGACCTATCTCTATGGCCCCGAGAACTCTAACTCTTCCCTCTGCTGCGATGTCTGTCAGACATCCCGATAATCCCGCATACACAATCAATTTCTCAGTTTAACCACAACTCGGTACACACAATTGTATCTAATAATGTACAGTGACATGGGGATGTATACTTTCTAATTACTGACACTGACTCACATCAGACCAACACTGCTCTGATACCACCTCTGTCGAGACCCAAATTTTCAAAAATCACTACAAATTTTTCGCGAACTTACCACATTTCAATTGTTGGGCTGTGAGTCAATATCCCTCGCTCAGTTTCATATTATATATATATATATATATGCAAAACAGGCAATGCCTTAGTCCCAGGCACTAACATTCACGGAAGCTCATAATTATAAACTCGTTTACATTGCCTAACATATACATCCCCCATATAACATGACTACATCACTGTACACTATTATTCAGATACAAAAAGTACATGTGTACATACCTTGATGCTGCTGGATAGCTGTGTGTAAAAGATCGCAGGACGGACGCAGCTTATACACTCTACTGAAATGCTCTGTAGAGGTGGGAAAAATAATGGGATAAGCATAACGCGCTCAGTAAGAAATATATGAAAGCAGGTAGATAACCACACTATCTACGATGCTCATAATGCATGTTTTATCAACTCGTAAAACAAATGCATTTACTTTTCAAAATACTCTCATTAATTTATAAAGCAAGTAGATAATCAAATTATCCACGATACTCATGATGCATGGTTTATGCCGAAAAACTCATGGCATTCACAAAACCATCATAGTAAAACACATAGCAATTTACTGCCAAAACCGAATATCATAACTCATTCAGAGTAAAATCTTTCTGTGTTCAGTATTGAAACTCACTTTGAAAATCATATTCTCATTTCAAACGGTTTCATCACAGAAATCAAATCACAATAAACAGATAGCGAATCTTCGCTACACATCCGAATATAGAAAACTCATTCGGAGTGAAACATTTTCATAAACTTAACGACTGTGTGGCACTTTGTTTTCTTAGAATTCAAGAGGTGGCCTCCCACAATCGCATTCATATCAAATCACTTTCAATAAATGCTTTTAATACCGGATGAGACTAGGCAAAGATATACATATCATAGAATCGGATGACATATGGCCATAGTCAATGACCCCCAAGCTAATCACGGGCCAGGTGTGCAAGGGTGGTCCTGAAGCCTCTCGGCTAACACATGCAAGTCTGAAGTCCGAAGACTAGTGGTACGGTACAGTGTACTCCGTATTGTCTATACGGTACAACGTACTCCGTAACCACAGCACAATAACTGAAGGCTGCGGGGTGCCCTAATTAGGGACTTATCACCCTAACCTGAAATCATCAACCTTATATTTGGTTGGTGCCTTAACTGTCCTTGCACAAGATGATGTTGGAGGGCATCAGACGGGCAGTGGATTCCTGTTAAACAAATCCCAAATGCATACATCATTAGTATTGCTGATTCTCTTCAGGTACCATGGTTCTTGTCCTAGTTAGACTAGAACCCTATGTTTTTAATTATACCTAGGACAAATAGGTTATTCTAAAACTGTTGTTTGCAGGCTTGGGTAAATAAGTTCAAATCTCTATTTATATTTTATAACATAATTTTATAATATCTCAATGAAAGATTGTGACGTTACATTAAATTACAATTTTAATGATAAGAGAAAAGTTGTGGAGTGGATCACAAAGTATTATATGGTTTGTCAATGATTCAAACGAAAGCAGTGATACAACCTAAGAGATTCTGGATGTTTTTTGGCAACCTGCCTAGGTTAGATTCGTTGTATAATTGCATTTTGGACGGCATACAGCATCTTGAGCCTGCCGCAGAAGCCATGTTAGTCCATCTGAATGTACACAAACAAGACATGTAAATGAGACTATGACTAGTCAATAGTGACTAATCATTTTCATATTTCCAAGTGCCCTAATAGAATTCCGGTTAATGATTTTTTTTATGGAATGATTAAAAAAAATTATAATATAATATAAAATTTGAATTCAATTCTAAACAACAATTTTGATCTTTAATTCAATTATTAAAAAAAAAAATTCGATATAAACAAAGATAACTAGAACTATAATCTCTGCGACTAATGATCCTTTGATGGAATAATTAAGAAAAAATTATAATATTTTGTAAAATTTGAATTCAATTTCAAACAATTTTGATCCTTTACTTAATTATTAAAAAAAAATCGATCTGAATAAAGATAACTAGAATTATAATCTCTCATTACATTGGGAAAAAAAAATAGTATTTTCAATTAAAACATTCATTCTAATGCAATTATATTAGAACACAATAAAATTGATATTTGATTAACAGGAATCTAACTATTTCCTCGGTTCGGCCACCAACCACATTGGCCATGCAAGCACAAACGTCACAGGCCACTCACAGGTCATAAATATCCAAAACAGAGTTTTGCCAATCTTGCCTTTGCCTAGTTACCCTTCTAATTTTTCTTCAAAAGCTGTCCAGGTTCAATTTAAGATGAACTGTAACCTTTACAATATAAAAAACCACTCTTCTGGCTGTCATTTCTCGCAGACAAAACCAGAACTCTTGCTAACAAGCAAACACGATGGGAGAAGTTGATCCTGCTTTCATCCAAGACCTCGAACACAGGCCTAAACTCTCGATCATTGAAGCTGAAGGAATACCCTTAATCGATCTCTCAGTGTTGAATTCACCTGATGCGATATCAGACTCTAGCACCCTTGACAGCCTAGTTTCTGAGATAGGTAACGCTTGCAAGAACTGGGGATTTTTCCAAATAATCAACCACGGGGTACCATTGGAGCGTCGTCAGAAACTTGAGAAGGCTGCCAGGAAATTCTTTGCTCAACCTTTGGAAGAGAAGGTGAAGGTCAGGAGAGATGAAGTGAAGGTTTTAGGTTATTATGACACTGAGCATACCAAGAATGTTAGAGATTGGAAAGAGGTGTTTGATTTAACAGTGCAAGATCCTACGATGGTTCCAGCTTCAACACACCCTGATGACAAGGAAGTGACTGAGTGGCATAATCAATGGCCTGAATATCCTCCTGAACTAAGGTAATTATTAATAAAATTTCACCATTTTCTTATCTAGGAAGTTTGAATTGTTGGGTGTTTCAGAATATGTGACAATTCAACTATTAAGCTGTAATGATTTTTGGAATTTTAATACGTGACAGAGAGGCATGTGAAGAATATGTAGAGGAACTAGAAAAACTAAGTTACAACTTGATGGAACTTATTGCATTGAGCTTAGGCTTGCCGGCGGATAGGTTCCATGGCTTCTTCAAGGATCAAAGCAGCTTCATGAGGCTTAACTACTACCCACCTTGCCCTGCTCCTGACCTAGCTCTAGGCGTTGGCCGACACAAGGATGCGGGTGCCCTCACCATTCTTGCTCAAGATGACGTAGGAGGATTGGAAGTGAAGCGAAAATCAGATGGAGAGTGGATACACGTCAAGCCTACTCCAGATGCTTTCATCATTAATGTTGGTGACATTATTCAGGTATTGTTCCTTCAAGCTTTACTTGGGCATAATCTCGTCACTTAATGATCTTAAGAAAACATTTTTCCTATGAATTTGATACATTTAAGATTTTACTCTTAAAATGCCTTCCACAAGAATCGAGTCCTGACAAAGAACAACTAACCCTTTGTGGGTGAATAATATAAAGTCTTAGTTGTTAATTATATTAACTAAACCCCATAGCTAAATATCTGTGCGATTTACAGAATAGCAAGTATCTAGAGAATTAGTTGTGGTGTGGGAATGCATAAGCAGAGCACAAGTCAATGATTCGTGATAATATCTCTGGTTAATGCATTCAGTGAAATGGCAAATCGAGTGCACAAAAAGCCCTCTCGCTTAACAGACACTCTTTCCGTAAGTTAATTGCTGATGATCAATCACTCAACATGCATACAGGTTTGGAGCAATCAAACATACGAGAGTGTGGACCACAGGGTGATGGTGAACTCCGAGAGGGAAAGGTTTTCGATTCCGTTCTTCTTCTTTCCGGCTCATCACACCATGGTGAAGCCCTTGGAGGAGCTGACAAGTGAGAAAAATCCCCCCAGATACAGGCCGTACAATTGGGGAAAGTTCCTTGTCATTAGGAAGGGCAGTAATTTCAAGAAGCTTAATGTCGAAAACATCCAAATCTCCCACTTCAGGATATGAATATCAGAGTTAGCAGACCGCTTAGAAGGAGCAGAATCAGTGATATAACATGATGGAGAATTGGCGTCTAATAGCATGTAAAATTAGTAGTGATAAGTAATAAGTTCCTCCTGTAAATTTCTTGCTATATTGCATTTGCTGGGAAAACGCTTCGTAAATATGGTGTGGTTAATATTTCTAGTATAAATCACTATGATTAACAATAAGGAAAGTTTTCTATAAATATATGAGTTACTTTTTAGTTAAAGACGATCTAGTGCTAAACTTAAGTTCGGTTCAATTCAAAAACTTGAAATTTGATTTAATAAAATATTTAAGTTTGACTCGTTATATTTAATTTATCATTTTTGAATACTGTGATATTATAAAAAAAATTATTCTTCTATGATTTGAAAATCACGGATCTAAATATAAATAATCTTGTTATTAATATAAAAAAAAATTACGTTTAATAATCATTCTTAAATCTAATAATTTGTAAACTTTGTGTACAAAGTAACATGTAAAATGATGGAGTAATAATTAAATATTAAAAATATATATAAAAATTGATTAAATTTATGATTCATTCTTACTCAAACTTAACTTGATTCTTTAATTAAAAAATTTGAACTCGAATTCAACTGAAATAAACAAGGCGAACTAAAAGCTCAAAATCAATTTAAAAAAGCTCTCTGGCGATGTCTTCGTCCTCCTCTGGCGATGCGAGTCTCCCTTCCAAAGACGAGACCGATAAGCGTCTCAAAAGTAATAAAAAAGTCAAGGCTGGAGTAGGAGATACGGAGGCAGGTGCGGATGGATTGATGGGGATTCCAGAGATGTTAGGACGAGTCCGACGAAACGTAAAGTTTCATTCAAGGACGTGGTAATGGGTGAAGTAACAAGAAACGGTTCTGCACTTGAGACTTTTGGTTGTGTCGATGTTGTGTCTAATGATGAACTAGATAATGGTGATGAAGACGATGAAAATTGTCCACTCATCAAGGTCTCTTTGGATGAGAAGGTGAGGTTGAGAAGCCATTAGACAAATGCACTGGTGGTCAAGTTGATAGGGCACATCGTGGGTTATAATTTCCTTGTACGCAGATTACGCACGCTCTGGCACATTCATTCCGCCATGGATGTGATAGATGTGGGCTATGATATTTATGTTGTGAGATTCACAAACAGGGAAGAATATGAGAGAGCACTCTACAATGGTCCCTGGGTTGTGGCAGACCACTATCTCTCAGTGAGCCGTTGGTATCCGAATTTGGATCCGGTGTCTTTCAATGTATCAAGATTAGCGGTTTGGGTCCGTTTTCCAAACCTGCCAATGGAATATTATGATGAAAGCTTTTTGTGGCAGATAGGGAAGACGATTGGAAATCCTCTGCGAGTGGATAGTACGACACTTACGGCAGTGAGAGGCTGATATGCGCGAATGTGTGTTGAGGTTGACCTGGAAAAACCTCTACTTTCCAAGTTTCGGCTAAAGAGACGGGTTCGTCTAATTGAATATGAAGCCTTACATATGATCTGTTTCAATTGTGGGTGTTATGGCCATCGCAAGGAGGACTGTCAACTTGGAAAGGAGGAAGAGGAGGTGTTGGTGGCAGTTCCAGTGACAGAGGACACTGGTCCATTTACCCATATGGAAACTATTGAGACATATGGTAAATGGATGCTCGCATCCAGAAAATCTCGCCACAATGGGAAACATCCAATTAAAAATGGAGAAGAGCATTGTGATAATGGGAAAAGTTCAGGATCTCGCTTCACTATCTTGGAAAGTCTAGATGAAGGTAGTAATGCAGCTGATATCTTAGAGAATAATGCAAGGAGTGATGAGGGGGATTTGATGATGAAAGAAGGCAATCCTCCTGGGGTTCCTAATGTATCGCGATCTGTCCTGCAAAGGAAACAACATGATGGGATGTCCAACGTAAATCGCAAAGCTCAGCCCAGGGAGCCCACACACAGGAATGACAAAGTGGCTCAAGGACTGCAGCCTAACTCTGCTTTTGCCACTACAGACAAGCCTGAAAAAGTTAAGCTCCTAAATGTTGCAGGGTTAATGGATTATCTTGTGCTTGTTCAAGGTAATAACAAGAATAACTCCATTACTCGTAGCATGATCACTCATTCACAAGATGTCAGAATTAGATCTACACCTGAATCTTCTCCGCATGATGGTGAGCATTTCAAGAATCTTGAGTTTCCCTATCCCTCCAAACCAAACATTGAAGCAGTAGTGGAGGGAACTTTAAACCCGTTATTTATGGATGTGAGGGAGGATTCTGGTGATTTAGAAGATGATGAGGAAGGCACAACTAGGGTCATGCAACCCTAATTCTCTTCTTTGTTTTGTTTTATAATGCGGATTCTATCTTGGAATTGTCAAGGAATGGGAAACAAAGGTGTGTTTCGGGTTCTTGCTGATATGTTGCACTCTCACAGAGTTGATATCTTGCTACTTGTAGAGACTAAGATCAATGGGGATAATGCTGGTAAAGTATGCTCTAAATTGAAGTTTGATCACTGGGTTAGGGTGGAGTGACAGGGATATAGTGGAGGTATCTGGCTTTTTTGGAATAATTCTATTGGGGGCCTACAAATTCTTTCCTCGAACCCTCAATTCATACACTGTCTTGTTTCAGAAGTGGATAATACTCAGTGGTATTTCACAGCTATATATGGGAGCCCAAATGTTCAGGCTAGATTCTCCCTTTAGAATCGGCTTCGTTCTATTGGTTCCCAACTTCTCTTACCATGGTTCATAGTTGGAGATTTTAATGCCGTTCTCTTTGAGCATGAAAGATCTTCGGGTGTGTTGGGACAGGGAAATAAAGACTCAAGCTTTATTTCTTTGGTGAATGATATTGGTTTAGTGGATTTGGGTTTCTCGGGTCCAAGGTTTACGTGGAGTCGTGGACAGTCTAATGATAATTTTACTGGTGCAAGATTGGATAGAGCCATTTGTAGTATGGATTGGCAGCTTAAATTCCCCTATACTACAGTCACTCATCTTCCTAAATTACAGTCGAATTATTGTCCCATTCTAATCTCTTTGTCTAATCCAATGATGACCCAAAAGTGCCCAAGTAAGTTTAAGTTTTAGCTTGCCTGGTATGCACATCCTAATTTTCAAGAATGGTTCCTAGATAACTGGAACACATCGCAGACTGATATTTGCTCAAAACTGACGGAGTTCACAGGGACAGTGAAGGAGTGGAGCAAGTTGGTTTTTGGCGATTTGAACAAACGAAAGCGACAGGTCTGGGCAAGACTCGATGGAGTTCAAAGCAAACTGAGTTTCTCTCGTTCAAATGGATTGCTTAAATTAGAGAAAAAGCTAAAAGCCGAGCTTGATCATATCCTCCAGCAAGAGGAACTTCTTTGGTTCCAAAAATCACGTCGTGAGTGGAATGTGTCTGGGGACCGAAATACTCAGTTTTTTCATTGCGCAGCTACAATTCGGGGGCAAAGAAATACGATTACTTATTTACGGAATGATAGTGGCGAGTGGATTTCTGACGCAGAGACGTTAAGACAGTTGGTCGTTGATTATTTTAAAGCTTTATATTCAGATGATGGCCTTCATGTAAAAGAAAATACGACGCATAGCTTTCCTAGCCTATCTCAAGCTCAGCTCGCTAATATTAATACGCCTATAGAGGTGGAAGATGTAAGGAAGGCCTTGTTTGATATGGCGCCCCATAAGGCTCCGGGTTTAGATGGCTATCCAGCTTTTTTCTTTCGAAAGAGTTGGGGTATATTAAAAGATGATCTATTTAATTTTGTGCAAGATTGCTTTAGTAATGAGGTTGTTCCTGGTTCCCTTAATACTACCGCAGTGGTTCTTATTCCTAAGATATCCCACCTAGAGTTGATTTCGCAATTTAGACCTATTAGTTTATGTTCAGTTCTCTACAAGCTGGTAACGAAGGTTATAGTCAATCGTCTAAAACCATTGCTCTCAGGTTTGATTTCTGCTACTCAGAGTAGTTTTATTCCTGGTAGACAAAGTACAAATAATATTGCTATAGTCCAAGAAGTTGTGCATTCATGCGAAGGAGGAAAGGGGCGAAAGGCACTATGATCATCAAACTCGATTTGGAGAAGGCCTATGACAGAGTAAACTGGGTTTTTTTGCGAGATACTCTAGTTACTGTGGGTTTTCCGGCTTCTTTGATTTCTTTGGTAATGAACTGCATCCAGTCTAACGAAATGAAGATTCTTTGGAATATGGTGCCATCGGATTCTTTTGTTCCTGTTAGAGGAGTACGACAGGGAGATCCGCTGTCTCTGTATCTCTTCGTGCTATGTATTGAACACTTAAGCCATATGATACAGGATTACATTAGCTCTGGTGCATGGAAACCTGTGTCCGTTACCCGCAATAGGCCTCTTTTGTCTCATCTATTTTTTGCGGATGATATTATTCTTTTTACAGAGGCTTCAATTCAGCAGATGCAAATTATTAAGGAGTGCTTAGATCGTTTTTGCCACTAGTCAGGTCAGTAGGTAAGTTTTACAAAATCTCAAATTTTTTTCTCAGCTAATGTTCCTCAAAATTTAACTACAGAGATCTCTACATTGGCTAATATTTCGGAGACGAACGATTTGGGACTCTATTTGGGGATGCCAGTGTTGAATGGTAGAACTACTCGAAATTCTTTCCAACATATTGTTGATAAAGTGAGAGGTAAGCTTTGTGGTTGGACGTCTAAAAACCTTTCCTTAGCCGGACGAATCACTCTTGCAAGGAATGTGTTAAATACAATGCCCTTTTACACCATGCAAACAGCTAAGCTTCCAGTGACGTTATGTGATGAAATCAATAGAATTGTCAGAAACTTCATATGGGGCCATGATGGCTCTGCACGACGAGTACATCCTGTAGGCTGGGATACTATTTGTCGACCTGTCTCCAGTGGAGGTTTGGGTATTCGACCACTACGATTGGTAAATAAAGCAGCACTTGCCAAGCTAGGTTGGAGATTGATGACTGACAAAGACACTCTTTGGTCAAAATTTGTTGCAAAGTACGGTAAGAATAAACAGGGTCTTAATATTTTTGAGAGGGTAGCTAATTCCTCCAATCTGTGGCAAGGACTGGTGGATGCAGCTCCGGTTCTTTCTCAAGGTTATCATGTAGTAGTAGAAAATGGTTCGTCTACCTTATTCTGGTCTGAACCATGGTTGGAGGCAGAACCGTTGCTACATTATGCGTTGAGGGTGCCTTCAGAGGGGGATCTTTGCAGGACTGTGGCCAGCTATTCGAATGGGGAAATGTGAGACTTTACTTCACTCTTATCTCTCTTACCTAGGGATATTCTTCTGAAATTAAATATTGTGGTACTGCGAGAAGTTGACGGTGCGGAAGATAGAATTACCTGGGGTCTTACTCCATCTGGAAATTTCTCAGTGAAATCATGTTATGATGCATTACGTGAGAACATGGGAGATGTAGAAAATCCCATTTGGATGCACCTTTGGAAAGTCAAGGTGCCCCAGAGGTGTCGAGTTTTTCTGTGGCAGGCATTACCTGAGAAACTTCTGACTAATGCGGAGAGGAAAAGACGTGGTTTTACGAGTTGTGACTTATGTCCCATTTGCAAACAGAATGCTGAATCTGTTCTTCATACTCTCTGGGATTATTGTGCAGTTGCCAATGTTTGGAAGTCGTTTCTGAGTGTGCAAGTGTGGTCCCGCTTTTGTAGGTTACCTTTAAAGGACTGATTTATATCTAATTTAAAATGTGAACTTAGTGACGGAGAGGTGCTGAGATGGGATACGAGATTCACCACCACTGTTTGGTGGCTTTGGCGTTGGCGTAATGAATTTATTTTTTGAGGTGTAGACTTACAACGTACTCAAAAACTCGTTTTTTTGAGAAGCTTATGGCAGGAGGTCGATAATGCTTTTCACAGTTCTGCGATATCTGCACAAGCTCAACGACGTCTGATTTCAGTTGCATGGATACCTCCACCAGTTGACTGGTGGAAACTCAATACAGATGGTGCTCGTAACACTGGCACTGGGCTAGCAGCCTGTGGTGGGTTGGTTCAAGATCACTTTGGTATTTGGAGAAATGGTTTTACATGTAATCTTGGTATATGTGGTGTGTTAGCAGCTGAAGTTTGGGGTGTTTATCATGGTTTGAAGGTGGCATGGCAGAGTGGTTGTCATCGATTGCAACTCGAGGTTGACTCCAAGGATGTGTACCAAGCTCTTGTTGGGGACCATGTTGTTGTGGATGAGGCTAGGAATCTCTTATACAGGTGTAAATCTTTTTTGGCTAGGGAGTGGGAGGTATCGATTCTTCATATTTACAGAGAAGGCAATAAGTCCACTGATTGGTTGGCTGGTTATGGCTTGAAGCTTTCTATTGGGTTCTATAACCTGGCGCTCCCCCCTGACGGTGTTAAGCTGCAATTACTAGCAGATTCCTTAAAGCATTCTTCTCTTAGAGTTGTATTCTAGGCTCTTGAGTATCCCCCTCCTCTATATCAAAAAAAAAAACAAGGCGAACTCTTTTAAGCAGGCAAATTGAGTTTCTAATGCAAATATGGATCCATCAGCTCAGTTATCTTCCTCCGTAGTTTTAACTGGGAAAAAGTCTAATGCATTATATATATATTTTTAATCATATTTAATATAATTTTTATTAAATTTTAATTTATTTTTTTTATTTTTTTTATATTTTTGACGTTTTCATATTTAGCTTTAGAAACATTATAACAGAGAGAACGTTTGATTTAACAAAATCCAGATAAACCATAGATTAAAACTTTTAAATTTACTTGCTCATGAAATATGAACCATGTCAACAATATTTTGAGCTCTGCTCTAGGCAATATAATTTGAGAGTAATAAATAGATGGCAATTCGATTTATGAATTCTCAATACATTTAAAATATAAAAATTATTATATTATAATTTGTGTCAAAATATCAAATTAATATTTTAATTTTTATTAAATTTATATATGTTTTATTTTTTAAAATTTTAATGTTATCAGGTCTAAATTTATCAAAACCTAATAACCATCGGTTACCAGACATGGGCTTACTGACTGGTAACTGCCCCTTCCTTGGTTTCAATTTTGTTGAATTAAAATTGAAAGGTGACCAGTCTGTCATCCTAACAAAATTTAAAAAGTTGCTGATATTTTGTTCTGTCCTTGTTTAAGCCATTAAAGGAGCAAGACTCCCAAATGGACAACGGCTTTGCCCATGAGGAGGGTCCCAACAGCCCTCCAACCACCTTCATATTTGGTCCACTGTACCTCTCCTCTAAAGTCTACCAGCTCAGCCCACCCGGGGTAAGATGATGAAACTTTTTCAATTATGCAGCAGGTTTGTTAAAGATGCTTATAATTAAAGATTCATTAAAATTCTTTATTTTTTATTTTAAAAACATTATTTTTATTAAATATAAATTTTTAAATATCATTTTATTAAATATCAATAAATATTTTTTAATTCGATTAATTCAGTTGACAAAGAAAAGGGTTATTTTTTTATTGATCAAAGTTTAATTTTTATGGAAAAAAATATTTTAAGAAAATAAAATCTTGAATGTATCCAATTAATTCTGTATGTCCAAATAAGCATTTTAAAATATTTAAAATACTTATGATTGTATTAAAAAAAATGATAAATGCTTTTATGCTTTAACATTTTATTATATTTTAATTTTGAACATTAAAATTAAGTCTAACATTTAATCAATAGATCATTTGACTGTTAACGACCTACTATCTAATTATACATGCATACATGCAAAATTGCGAAATATATATGAAAAATATTAAGATTGGATATTTATCCTCTCAATATTATATATAGAGATTTAAATTTTAAAATGTTGTAAACTTTTTTTTTTTTTTACTTTGAAACCAATTGTTACTCTAAAAACTTGCTAATAATTGTTTGAAAAAAAAATAAAGGATAGGGCATTGGCAAGTATGTTGATGAGACCTATACGTTTGTATAGTGTAGAAGACATGTCAAGAGAAGTAGCACTTTCGAAGAAGAAATACGGGTCGATTAATCGGGTTTTTATAATTGGAGAAAAAGACATGGTCTTAAAGAAGGATTTTGTCCGGTGGATATGATCCAAAAAAACCCGCCCCGTCAAGTAGAGGAGATCAAAGGATCCGATCATATATGGTCATGATGTCCAAGCCTGTCCAACTTTGCAATCTTCTCCTACGCATTGCTAAGAAATACAATTATTGAAAAAGAAATAAAGATTTAAAAGAATAATATAATGGTAGAATTTGGGGTTTAGGAACTTAAATATGTTTTCGCATCAAATCTTGTTTTAGATTTTTTGGTTTGTATTTTGGTATTTTTTAGATTTTATGTTTTAAGAAATCAATAGAAATTTCTTAAAGTAGTAGTTATTTTAACATTATTTATCTAACAAATATATAAATTTAAGAGATTTCTATATTGTCTCCATTTTTAATTATTTTTTATTTTTGCAATATACTTTAAAAGGTATACGTGATCAATCAATTTTGTAATTTAAAAAATTTATTAACGATATATGAGATAATTGTCACAATCCAAATTACTTAAAAATCAGAGTAAATTTTTCGTTTTTCCGTTTATTATTTAATTCTTACCTTTCTCTCATCGTGACCATCCTACAAACAGTTGGGTTATGATTTGGTATTAGTCACCTCTCACCTATTTACCATTTCATTTCCATATTCACATTCATATATCAGAGTTTACTATCCTTTGACTTTAATTAAATACATACACAATGGTATTTATAACCCTACATCCCCGACATCATATCCATTTACAGTACTATGCATTACATATTTAGATACAAAACTATACAAATGTGTATACCTGACTCTCGATGGGAAGCAGCAAATACCCAAAATGCAAGTTCTCAGCCGCATAATAACTATTGCGAGTGCTCTGAAAAGATGGGAAAATAAATGGAGCAAACCACACGCTCAGTAAGGCAATTATGCAAGTAAGTAGATAGTTCCACTATCTACATGCTCATAATGCCATGCCCTTAAAATCCATTTCTTTTCATTAAAATCTCAAGCACAAATCATGTATTTCATCAATGACTTAGTTTATAAAACTATTCGTGCATATCGAAATCATGTATCAATAGCATTTTATGTGACATCATTAAATCATAATAAGTATGAAGTAAATCAAGATCATGCAGTCTTTCATGTCATGTAAGAAAAATCATGATTTTGAAATGAAAGTATTGAAAACATCATCATGTTCCTGCATCTAAATCAATTCATTAAAACTACAGTATAAACTAACCCTTCCGAGTCAATCATTTCATAAAACAATTCATTAAAATTCTTTATAAAATTTCGGTTATAAAACCACCTTTTTTTCAAGGTCACATATCATAAAATCGTCTGAAATCTAGCATCACAGTAGAAACTCATAAAATAGGGGGCTGACCCCTCCCTCGGGTCTACCCTGGTCTATCAACCAATAGTTATATCATGTGAGACATGTAGGTGACTATCAGTAACAACATAGGACTATGGTCATAACCTCATGATCCCTGGCAACACGGTACCTAGTGTGAGGGGTATCACACCTGAAATGGGAGGTGGGTCGTCCTACCCGCCAGAACAGCATAACACCAGGATTGCGAGGGCAAGGCTTGCTGCCTCGTGGCTAGTGCCACTCCACTCCAACAATCCCCACGGTACAACGTATTCCGCGTGACATATACGATACAATATACTCCGTGAACCCAAGCTCAGTCAGAGTCCCTGTAATAGGTCTTATCAATCCATATCATCTCTGTCTCAGTAGACACGTGTGAGCATATCATCTCACTGTGATACACAGTCTATAGGAGACTTCAACACGGTTATATACATGTAATATAAATCCCTGTGCGAGCGAAGTTCAAGCACGGCTCTATGCATATTCATGATATCAGAAAACCTCGTGCGAGCGAAACTTTAGCACGGTTTTATAAAAATTAGTAAAATCTGCGTACGAGCAGCACTCCAGTACAACTTAAACTGATTGTAAATTCAAGTAAAATCCATGTACGAGCAATACTCTAGTACGGATATGTATAACAACTCAATGAAAACCTCGTACGAGAAAAACTCCAGTATGACTTTTGTTGAGTTAATGTATTTTGAAATGACAAAACAAGTTAATTCTATAACATTAAGATGATATAGAAACATGTTTAGAGGTTATTAGTACCAGAACTTAGAGTTCTGTTGATGAGAGATCGATCTGGCTGATGAGAGATCGATCTCCTGGGTTTTTACTTGATGAGAGATCGATCTCATAATGGAAGAGATCGATCTGGCAAGCCTTAAACCTTTACAAAGGGACTTAGGTAGAATGAGATCGATCTGCAAGGGTTAAGAGATCGATCTGGCTAAAGCTAGAGTTGAGAGATCGATCTGGTCTAGGAAGAGATCGATCTCCCTTAAGAGCTTAAGACTATAGATCGATCTGAGAGATCGATCCACACTCAAACAGAGAACTTATGAGATCGATCTGGTAAGGAAGAGATCGATCTCCTCAAAGTCAGAGAGCTAAAGAGATCGATCTGTGTTGTTGAGAGATAGATCTCCTCTCTACGAGATTGCATGGCAGATCGATCTAGAAATCGATCTTGCCTCAAACAGAGAGATTAGGAGATCGATCTGCCTATTCGACAGATCGATCTGCCTCATTATTTTTAAATTAACAGATCGATCTGCTAACCTATGAGATCGATCTCCTTGTGTATTTGTGCTTCAATCTTGCAGGATTTATAACTAAGAGATCGATCTAGCCAAGATGGCAGATCGATCTGGCACTCTACTGGAGGTACCCAACGGCTAGTTTCTGCAAATCACAACGGAAAAAATAGCATTTAATGCTCCAACTACCAATCCTTCAGTATTTAACCAAGCATTGAAGACAAAGAGAATAGAGACACTATTGCTGTACATTCCAAACATTCTCAAGCTTTAATTCATTCATTCTTTGTGTCCTTATTGCTCATCAATTGAAATTTATTGTACAAGCTTAAGTGCAACAAGCTTTGTTAGCACTACCCATTGTAAAGCCTTATTCTGTATTCATCCATACCCAAAAAGAAAAGAGGATTGTTCCTCAGTGAGAGACATTGTAAAAGGGTGAATACATTTCTGTATTGCTAAGGGTAGAGAGGTTATTCCTTAACCTGCAAAAGAAACTGTGTAAGCTCTATTGAAAGAGAGAAAGAAAACACTTGACAAGAAGGTCAAGGAGAGAGGACGTGGGCAAGAGTTTGGCCGAACCTCTATAAACGATTGTGTTTGTTTCTCTCTTCCCTACTTTGCATTAAATTGTTATATTGCACTATATTGCTCATCATCATTTGTGATTAAATTGTGATTAATTTTTAATTTCCCATAATTGTTAGAAAACCGATTCACCCCCCCTCTCGGTAGAGCCAACAACTTTAAAATGAGTTATAAAATCATATAAAACTTTGTGCGAGCAAGCTCCAGCACAAATGAATGCTCAAGTAAATCAAATCTCGTGCGAGGTACACTCCAGTACGGTTTTATGCAATTTTATATTAAAACAGGATACGAGCTAGACCCCAGCATCTCTCATGCATATCAAATCATAAAAACTAGTGCGAGAAATTGTTCCAGCACCTTTTTATGCATATTCAGAAGAATAAAAATCAGTGCGAGCAACCGCTCTAGCACGTTTCATGCATATGATGTCACACAAGTCAGTGCGAGCAACCGCTCAAGCACATTTATGCACACTCACAAACGCAGATATAGTGCGAGCTATTTGCCAGCACTATCTGTTTCCATATAAACTTGATAGTTGGCCTATTTTTCAAAGAAATTTTCATTTAAATATAAATAACACTTACGTAGTGTTATCATGTGAAATTCATGCAATTACTGATCAATCTATCACTTTGCTTTGATTAAAACAAATAAAATTCCTAAATTCAGAAAATTTCTTAAATCATGCATTTCATGCATGTCATGCTTTCACCATCCTTAGGTGAACTCCCCTCAATAGGGGTACAGTAGTCTTTTTACCAATTTCGAGTCCTTAAAATCTTTAAACCATTTTCAGGACCTCTGTACATAATCAGTATATACATACATATTCAGTGTATAGAAAAGCTATTAAAATACGAGTAGCTACCTCTAGCTACTCACACAATTCCCTTACCTCATTTTCTGTACAGTCTGACCTTTCCACTGATGACTCGTCACGCAGTCCGATTTGCTCCCAATCTAATCTCCGAAATTGCGGATACATATTCATCAGGTCAAATACAATAAATTTAATTGTATTTCATAATTTTCTAGGCTTAATTTAAATCATTGAGCCCGTTTATCCATATTGGGCCTTAATCGATCTTAAGCCCGTTTTTCCACTTACTATTCACATTATCGAGGCCTATTGGGCTCATTGGACCCATCTATATTTATTTAGCCTCGTTCTAAATTCTCGGATATCTCAATGAATTATTTACGACAATTTATCTCTAATTTCAGAATTTAATTTATTTATGCGAAAATTAAATTCGTAATTCATCAACATGCATAATAATGCAAATTGTCGTAAATAAAGGTTACTTACCCGAGATTCCATGATAGTATGCAAATCAAGGTTATCTCGAGCTCTCGGTTGATGCCAATTGTCGAGTTACACAATTTAATATTTTTTTCGGGTAAATTTTCAGTCGAATATTAATTAATTAAATATTTTGAAATTTAAATCGGTCAATTCGGCCGCTTATCGACTCACCCGAAGCTCGATTGCATCACTGAAATTTTTCTCAATTTTTCATCTTTTTCTTTTTCCTTTTTTTTCCTTTTCTTTTTGGCTGAACCGGTTCGGTCCGGTTCAGACCGTCAGTTCAGTCCGGTTTGATCGGTTTAGTGCCTTGCAGATCGGTTCTCCATCGATTTTCGTCGCCAATGGCTCCGCTGGGTCGTCCGCATCTCGGATCTGGGGTTGGTTTCGTCTGAGGTCGCCGGAAAGTGACCGGTCCGACCCTTCTCCCCTCGTCGTCGGTACCGTTTCTTTTTCTTGTCATTTTTCGGCGTTAGCCGCCTCCCCAGTGGCCGATTCAGTCGCGGATCGGTCGGCCTTGGCGTGGGCTACCTTTGGGTGGCAGTGGGCGGGCCCGAATCGACGCCGGTCACCAATTTTTCTCCTCTCCCTCTCTCGGTTCACTTTCTCGGTTTCTCTCACCGCCGTTCGCCGCCTCTCTTTCGCCTACCAGCGCCGTCGGTGGCCCCAGCCATCCCTCCTTCAGCCGTCGCCTGGGCCGATCATCGATGGTCAATCTTTGAGGTAGACGGCTCAGCCTCTGCTTTGTTTTTTCCAGTCTTTGTTTCTTTCTCGCGAATTTTCAAGATTTTTTTTCTTCTTATTATTTATTTTATTTTTATTATTTTGTAAATATTATTTTAATCCATTATTTTATTATTATTTTTGTCAAAATATCAAAAAAAAAAATTTATTTAATTCATTTAATCTATAAATGAATTTCTCGATCTTATTTCAGCTTTTCGGTATATTTTTCGATTATTTTTGGGATTATTTTTCGAAGTAAGAAATTTGATTAATTCTAATAAATTCATATCTTGATTAATTTAACCCGAAATTTAATTATTTCTTCGTTATTGATCAAGACATATTTTTAATTAAGTTTTCTTGTTAAAATTATATCGAGTTTCAGTATTTTGACCGTTTTGCACTTGCACATTTTTTGGAATACCATTTCAATCTTTTTACATTTTTTAAATGCACTCGAAAATTTTATTCATTCCCTTTTGCTCTTACGATAAAACCGGTTCTTACAATAACTTTTTAAACTTAATTTATTTTCAACAAAAAAATAGATCCATTTAAAATAGAAATGTTTTTAATTATTTTGTTTCTTTTTTAATATATTGTGAGGAACATGTATCACTTATTAATTTTAAAATCTAAAAATTTTACTAACAATATATTGTATAATAAACTCATATATATGAGATTGTTTTTTATTAATTTAATTAATTTTTTCAAAAAATATTGATCGGTTATAATGACATTACATTTTATAATTAAAATATTTACAAAATCAACCAACGATTTCGGCGTAGATGGCATATTCTTATTTTATTCCATTTATTATTGTCAATTTCGAAAGACTCGGTTTGGAAATTGATAGAAATGATATCATTATTAATATGCTACATGATAAATATTGTATGCTATGAAAGACTTGTTTTATGTTAAGTTGAACGATCCATATTATTCAATAAATAAGTCATATAATTATGTGACTTTGTCCCATCTTATTTCAGATAAAAAAAAAAAAATATTATAGCTGAATTCAACTTTAAATTATATTCCTTCATCTTTACATAATTCCAATACATATACATATAAATATTTTTTACAAACTAATAATTAAATTTAACAATATATTTGTATTCGAAATATATATATATATATTTAAAGTTTTAAATCTATCCGATATTTGTATAATTTTGATAGAAAATAATATTTATATATATATCATTAGTTCAAATTTTATTATTATAAAAAATATAATTAAATATTTTTGATTAATTTAAAATTAAACATACATAATTTATATTAATAAAATATAAATTTTAACAGTTAAAAATATGAATTGTATAAAAATATGAAATTAAGTTAATTATACAGTGATATAAGTGGATTTCCCCTTTCTTTATATATATAAAATTATATTATATATATCCTTTAAGTGTTTTTTTTCTCGAGCTGAGTAAATAAATATATATTTGCAAGAAAAACAATTTAGTGCACCCAATTAATATATAATATATTTTAAATTATAAAAATCTTTCTAAGATTGGATATTAAAAGTTGTTATCCTTTTTAGAACAATTATCATTAATCTTACCTCAATACAAAAGAAAAAAAAAAGAAAAATAAAAGAAAATGGAAGTCTGTACTTTACAACTTGATATAATATAATAAAGGAATAAGTTCTGTATATTTATTTAAAAATCTCTCTTCAAAATTGAAAATTTCCTCACTCTCTCCACCAAATGATGAACTCTCCATTTCGATTTGGCCTAAGAGAAAAAATATCCAATATCCATAAAATGGTTTTTTATCGATAATACATAGATCTTACGTTATCGTACGTCATTTTCTTTTTAACATAAACAAATTATAAAAATATTTGTTTTATATTAATATATGTTTATACCAACTACGTAATTATATTATTAAAAATAAATTAAATATTTTAAAAAATAACCTTATTATTAAATGATTAATATTTAATTACAAAATCATGAAAAAAAAATATTCTCTAAGCTGTCCCGTCCCATCGGATACAAAATTGTGGAGTTGTCCCGGCCGACAAGAATAATAATAATAATAATAATAATAATAATATCTGTCTGCATATTCTCCCTCAGTCTCTTCACCATCAACTCCATTTATCCTTATCCTAAAACTTTTTTTTTTTTTAAGAAAAATTTATGCCAGAAGAATAAGCAGTTTCCCGAAATATTTTGTAATAATTTCAAAATCATGATTAAATTAAACTCCATTAAAATCAAAATTAAACTTCAAAGCCTTTGTTTCCATGGCTTCTCGATTCGAAATACAAAGCAAAATCATTGGTGAAAATTGGAATATTTACCAGAAAAGAAGCGCCACATCTGCAGACTAGCCTATCTTTACACATCATTCAAATTCCAACGCCTTGCTAAAAAAGTAAGAAGAGAATTACAATCAATCCAAACCTGATGGTTTTTAATTTAACAAGGATCATGATTTGGAAAACCTCGGAAAACTCAATTAAGGAAGAAAACCGACAAACGGAGACCGGAGAGCCGTCGACGTTACTGCTGGTCTGTTGTCATTCCAGCGAATGACTATTCCGACTGCTTCAGCCACAACCATGACAAACTCTATGGCTAATTTCAACAACTCCACGCAAATCTCCAATCTCTGCAGCACCATCGTCGATCGCTAACTCTTTACTGATCTTTGCTTTCTCTTTCTTCAAATTTTGTTTTTGGTAATTTTCTTTTCCCTTTCCCTTCTATTTCCCGCGTCGCTATTTATATACCACAACAACAAACAGCGTGCTAATTGGGGAAAAATTTATTGCTTAAAATGGATAAATACGGCCTTTGGAAACACCCAAAGGTCATTTTTGCCTTTCTTTATTTGTTGAAAATCCAGTTATCTCAAATTCAATTTATATGAATATGGTGCCTTTGTAGAAAGAATTATAATTTTAAAAAAAATGAAAAAAATATTTTAAAATTTATTACTTTATAATTTTATGGTTTTTGGATAAAATTTATTTATAAAATTAATTTATAAAATTGATGAGATAAAAAAATAATTAAAAAATAATAATAATTGTATTAGAGCTCTTTGTGATATAAGATAAGGATTATTAATGTGTAAAAATGTTTATATTAGAGATATTAAAATTTATAAATTAATGAAATAATATATTATTCATAACACTAATTTATATTTGATATATTGTGAGTATATAAAAATATATTATAATTAAATAATATAATATTTAAGTTTAGAGCATGTTTCGATGAATCATAAATAATAAAAATTTTGAAAAATTAAATATTTAAGTGATTTTAAAAAATTCACATCTCAAATTCATTTTTTAAAATTCTAGCATTAGGATTGTTACATTCTCTTTGCCTTCCTACTTATTGGTTTTCTTGTAAAGGGTTCTCATATATCTTTTGGTGTTTGGCATGCCATTGCCTTGTTTAGATTTGTTATTTATGTTTTTTTTAATAATACATTCTCATTAAAAACTATAATTATAATTAATAGTTATGTTCCATAAATATATAATTTGATAATAAATATAAATAATAATAATAAATTATATAAATTAAATAATAAGTTAAATTCAATATCAGAATTGAAATCTTACTTTTGATATCCTTGTCTTCTTGACATACTTTTTAACATAGATATATTGGTTTAGAAAAAAAATAATAAAATAAATAAATAAAAGGATAACCACGACAATAGTTTTCAACAATTTTTAAAATCCCGACGACGTGGCCTTATAATTATTGAAATGGGTCCAACTTTCGGCAAACGAATAAAGAAAAAGGCATGGCGGAATGCTCAAACAATAATGAAGATTAATCAAGCAATTGGCATGCATACCAAGGACCGATGATTCTGTGAATCTCCACATTATCCAAATGAAAAAGAAATGTTGGATAAAATACGAGAAAAAACACCTACTGCTGCGATTGTAAAACTAGTTGCTCGCTACCAGGAAAACGACGTCGATTTTTGTTCAAAGGTTAACGTACAACCATTGGTTAATGTCAATTTTCTTACCGGCTTATTGCTCATTCCGTACAATGACTTGGTTTAAAATAATAATATAATAATTTTGTTTTGTTTAAAAGAACTCCCAAACTTGCAGGGCAATCACGGATTTGTATTTCAATATATAAAGCGTATAAGAGTGGGTATAAATTTTGATGTTAGGTATTGCTTGATAATAATGATAATAAAACAAGCTCAATTATTTCTAGTGTTTGACCGTTTATATCAGCGTAAAAACAAAAAATATCGAGATAATGAAAATTATTTTGAATAAAAAATTTGAATATTTTATCTCGTCATCTGTTGTTACAATCAATTAAATTTTTATATTTTAATTTTTATTTAATTAAATTATTTTATGAATAAAAAATGTTACTTTCATATATAATTTTCATTCCATATTATATAAAATATAACCATTTTTATTATAAAAAAGATTTAACTGAGTATAAATTAAAATTTAATGATTCAATTAATTACAAAACTTTTTTAAAAGTTCAATTGTTAATATCATTTTTATCATTATCAAGAGTTTTTTTTACCCTTAAGCATAAATGCAACCTGTTATAAAATGTATGAGTAGTTGTGATTGGAAGATTTTTCGATCAGTAGAATCCAAATGAAACCTAAAACTGTTCTCACAAAAAAAAAAAAAAAAAACACCTTAAACTGTTACCATTACAACTTACTCCATTCAAAATAAAAGATCGAAAGCAATTGAAAGCATTCCAAGCGGAGAAAAAAAATATGCAATTGAAATATTTAAAAAAAAAAGCTTTAATTAAGAAATTAAAATGTTTGGCATTATTGTGAAAAAAATAAATTTTGAATGTAAAAATCATTTTTACCCTCAAAATTAAACTAGATTTTAACTTGTTACCGTTGAATTTAGCTGCTCATTCAATTTAGAAACTCTCATGTATGGTTGGCAAAATTGCAACATCTCCTGCCAAATGATGAGTTTGATTGGATAGAGACTTTGTAATTCTAGACAAAACACAAACCATAAGAAAAAAACAAATTAATACAATTTAAAATTTAATATAAATTATATATGAATATAATAAAAAATAAAAAAATTATATTTGATATATCAATACAAATTTTGATAAAATTTTTTTATATTTAAATTACACTAAACATAAACTATATAACTATATAATCAATTTGTTAGATTTAATGGGAGAGTGTCGAATCTTGAAATGAAGTACATCTCGGCTTGGACTTGTTAGGCCTGATGGTAATCAGGAATTGGATTTTAGCCTTGTGCTCAATTTGGGTTTTTAGCCTTCAGTCTTTGCCTCTCTAGGCTTATTCTTTCCTCTGTTTCTTTTGATGAAAAACCGTACTTAAAAAAAAAATCACTTGATTTCGAATTAATTTATATGTTCAATAAATTTAATTATGATAAAATTAAATAATAAAATAATAAATAAAATATTAATAAAATATTTAAAAATATATATAATTATATTATCTCAAAACTTTGAATCTTAAATGAAAGATTTCACTGTATCGAAAGTGTGAAATTAAAATACTCATTTTTTTTTTTAGTTTTCAACCACCCTAATTATTTTGAATAATAATAAAAAAAATCCGCTCGTTATCTCTTGACTCTTGAATAATTAAGCATTACTCAAATTTTATCATAATTTTGAGAAATTTTTTGAGTAAGTCTTGGGTGTATTTGTGTGTGTGCCTTTTTTAGTTAAAGTTTATTTTGAATAAAAATTAATTATAAATGATTTATTATCTAATAATAAGCTGTTATAGCACAAAAGAGATTTATATATAATAAATAGAATATGTGTTATTATTATAATTTTTAATGCGTGTTATTATTATTATTTTTTTGTAAAATTTAAAAAATTTATTGATAATGTATTGAATAATAATTTAAAAAAATTTTAGATCTAAATGAAAGTGTTAAAGTATATTGTTTTAAGAAAAAGATATTTAAATATAGATAATTATTAGCTTTGCAAACGCATATATCACTATTTTATGTTTTATAAGCATAAGTTAAACTAGCAAATAATGCTTCATTTATAGTAGTAAATAAGATAAAATTTTATTATTATGTAATAAAATCGTAATTTAAGAATAAAAATTAAAAATATTCAACTTTAAAATTTAATCTTATTAAAAATTACACATCAACCAATTGAATTAAACAAAAATAAGATGTAGAATGTAGGGTATCCCACCCCTTCTACTAGGCCCACAAATCAAAGCCACGTTATGATATTCTAGCCGTTGAAAAATTTAAATCTCTGTCATAATTACACAAGATACCCTTGTACTTTTCCCTTTTTGACCCCATGCCCTTTTCAAATTCAAATCCAAAAGCCGCCAACATCCAGTTTCCAAAATCTAACGCCCAATCTCCACCGTCCATCTTCTTAATCTCACGACCTCAATTTCAAAACCTTTCACCAAAAACCCGTAAACAAGCTGAGAAGCAAAGCCATTACTCTACTCAAATCTTCCAAGATCTGACATGAAACCCTAACATTGTTTCTTCTCTCAAGAAAACAATTTCAGGAAATCGACTTCAGACTCTGTTTTTCAATTCCACTTTCAGGTACGCATTTAAGACTCAATTTTTTTTTTTGGTTAAATAATTTTTTTTCTGGCTTTTAAACAGCTATTCTTCCATTGATTTTCCAGAATGTTGAGAGATTTCAAATTCTTGAGGCGAAACTCAAGCAAGAACGAGGAAGTTGAGAATATTCCAGTAAACCCTAGAGACTCACTAGCTTCTCAGCATGGTAATGATGGATCAAGTAGGGCTCCTCTCAACACGATTCAAGATCCAATGGCAAACCCTAAACCAGAAGCAGAAGGAAGCATTCGAAGCCGAATCGATAGAACTCCAACTAAACCCAAAGCTAAATTGCCCGATTCGACTTTGCCTCTTAAAACCCCAGATAAACATGGATATTTGTCTAAAAATAGGTATGGTTGGGCCAAGAATGAGGCTGCTGAATTCGATTTGCGAAATGGAGGGATGACGAATATGACGCCAAGAGTGACTAGGGGACTTGGGAGGGCCAATTCGAGTTGTTATTCGGAGAGCAATTCGACTCAGAGTACGCCAACAAAAAGCGTAAGTAAGCCTCCGGCTTCGGGTTTTAGGAACAAATTTGATGGGAATGGAGGGAATTTTGCTGCATTGTATAAAGGAGTGCCTAGTTCTTCTTCTTGTGGTCCGCCTACTGTTGTGAATACTGTTGAAGTTCCTCACTTTGACCTTAAGGAAGACCCGTCTTTTTGGATGGATCACAATGTACAGGTGAATTATCCTAAAATCCACTTTTTGTTAATTTATATCCCATTTTTGTGATATAATTTGTAGAAATGGAAAGAATGTTGTCTTAATTGTACAAGTTTATCTTTCATTGTGATAATTGAGGAAAATTCCGGACTAATTTGTTATTTGTGGCGATGATTCTTAAAACATACCTAGGTTCTTATTCGTGTCCGTCCTCTCAATGGCATGGAGAAGAGCACAAATGGTTATAACAGATGCTTAAGGCAAGAAAGTTCTCAAAGCATTACTTGGATTGGGCAACCAGAAACTAGATTCACGTTTGATCATGTTGCATGTGAAACAGTAGACCAGGTTGGATTAAAGACAAATTAACATTTCTATGACCAAAGATTTCCCTTTCCTGTAGTGTTTTTTTTTTTTCACACATTGGGTTTTGCAGGAAATGCTTTTTAGGATGTCCGGTCTTCCCATGGTGGAAAATTGCTTATCTGGCTATAACAGCTGTATGTTTGCCTATGGCCAGGTACTTTCTTGAAGCCTAGGATGTTTTGATACAATTTTTCTTTTTGTCGGTAATGCAGAACAGCAACTGCATATTTTTCATAGTTAGGTTATATGAAGTGGCTAGTATTAATATTATGGCATGTGTGGCTGAGAAAAATATAGGTGGAGCACCTGACTTGGTTTCTTGTATATGTTGCCTTGATGTGAATTCATCAACTTATTCTGGAAACTGCTCCATCAGTGTTGGGCATTCTAATCTCCTTTTTTTAAGTGTCGCATGTGCCCTACAAGCTGTTTAAGTCCAAAATGATGCAGTGATAATGTAAACCCTTTTCCAGGTACCCTGGCTTAAGCGTCCACTAAAACTACCGTGAGAAATAGGATTGTTCTTAGGAGCCCTACCTTGCAAAAGGGAAAAGAAAAAAAGTTCAAAACTTAGTCTTGTTTTAAGGAAAGTCATTTTCTTTGTTATGTAGCTTTTGTTGCTCATTGCAACTGTGAAAAGAAATGCAACCGTGCATCAAGTAGTACCTTTCTATCGTTTAGACACATGAAGGATCCAAAGTTTGGAATTGATTGTTTAATTCAACTCTAGTAACCTAAGCCAATGATGCAACATGCATTTTATTCCTTTCTCCCATACTATATCAGTTGGCTTTACATTACTGGGTTTGCACATGCAGACAGGAAGTGGAAAGACATATACAATGCTTGGTGAGATTGAAGATTTGGAATTCAAGCCAAGTCCACAACGGGGAATGACACCACGGATATTTGAGTTTTTGTTTGCAAGAATTCAAGCTGTAATTGTCTTCTCTCTCCGAAGTTCTTGCTAGCTACCTTCTAGTTTTTACATAAGATTGGAAACCATGGTCATGAATGATTCTCCTCCTCTCTTTTCATTACAGGAAGAGGAAATTCGAAGGGATGAGAAGTTAAAATACAATTGCAAGTGCTCTTTCCTCGAGATTTATAATGAACAAATAACAGATCTCCTTGATCCCTCTGCTACCAATTTGCTTGTAAGTTTATTCTTTTCTTATGTTTGCCGTTCATTTGTTTCAGCTATTTTTTATTCTGCCATTCTTAACTTGTAGCTGAGAGAAGATGTTCAAAAAGGAGTGTACGTGGAAAATCTCTCTGAATTTGAAGTTCAGACTGTGAATGATATTTTGAAGCTTTTAACTCAGGTTACAATCCTTATCAATACTTTGGGTAGTAGGAAACTGCTGCCCAATCTCTCTGTCCATTTTCTTTCGACTGTATATATTCTTGTTTTAAATCATTGTTCTTTTTGTGCACAGGGTTCTTTAAATAGGAAAGTTGCAGCAACAAATATGAACAGGGAGAGCAGTCGTTCTCATAGTGTTTTTACTTGCGTAATTGAGAGCAGGTGGCAAAATGATTCCACAACTAATTTACGGTTTGCAAGATTGAACCTGGTTGATCTTGCTGGTTCAGAAAGGTGAGGTATACACCAGTTGTTCAACAATAAATATTTTAGCTTGTATTTGTATGTTGAGATTGGTGTCTTTTTTATTTTCTGCCTATGTCTTTTTTATTTTCTACTATAGGCAGAAAACTTCAGGTGCTGAGGGTGAGCGTTTAAAGGAAGCAGCTAGCATAAACAAATCTCTGTCAACACTAGGGTACTTAAAATATTTCCATATTCTTTAACAAATATTGATGATTTTTAATATATTGTTTTTTCTTTACTTTAGTCCTTGGTGGTCAAAATTATGAGTACGTATTATCATTTGCAGTCATGTAATTATGATTCTTATGGATGTGGCTCATGGAAAAACAAGGCATGTTCCTTATAGAGATTCAAAGCTCACCTTTCTTCTTCAGGTCAGTTTCTGATTCTGTTTTTTGTTTTTCTTTATCTTTACTGCATTGCATTTACTGGTAACTATTTAACATTTGACATTATATATATAATACAGGATTCACTTGGTGGAAATTCTAAAACAATGATAATTGCTAATGTCAGCCCTTCTATCTGGTTGGTCACCTTTTGAAACGTTTGAACTTTTACATGACTAACTTTGATGGTTCTGATTAACTTTCTTCCATTATTTTTACATTTTATCTTTTTGCAGCTGTGCAACTGAAACGCTGAACACTCTAAAGTTTGCTCAGAGAGCAAAGTTAATTCAAAACAATGTGAGTTTATTCTTATTGCATTTCGTAGTATCCTTACATATTGTATAAACATACTTAAGTTTTTTTGACTATTAAATTTTCTCCTGTCAATGGTGTAGGCTGTGGTGAATGAAGATTCCACTGGAGATGTCATTGCACTACAAAACCAGATACGACTTCTAAAGGTGTGACACAATCATGATAATTTATTTTCTTCTAAATTCATGTGAATTGAATAAACTATAATCTAAACTGATTTTCTTGAACAGGAAGAGCTTTCTGCTCTGAAACGTCAGAATGTCTCCCGGTCTCTGTCTTTTGGTCCAACAATCAGTGGTACAATGCAATTGGAAGAAAATCCTTCTGGAGTGGATAAAGAACAAGTGGATGATGCACTTGGATATGAATCCAAAGAAATTGTGAGAATGTCCAGTAAGCAGGTACGTGTCTTATGCTGCAATGGTGATGTCTTATGTTTCTCAATGGAGTGTGAAACTAAGTGTATTCACATTACGATCTTTTTTGAACTCTGAAAATTTTGTAGTTCAAATCTTTGGAGACAACACTTGCTGGTGCCTTTAGAAGGGAGCAAATGGCAGAAACTTCTATCAAGAAGCTTGAAGCAGAGATTGAACAATTGAACCGCTTGGTAATTTTTTATTGTCTTTTGGTTCCTGACTTCTGAGTTTGTTCCATTTTGAACTGTTGTATTAATTTTTCAACACTAAATACTTTACAGGTTCGTCAGAGAGAGGAAGACACCAGAAGCTCTAAAATGATGCTTAGATTTCGGGAAGACAAAATTCAAAGGATGGAGTCACTTGTTCGTGGCTCATTACCTGCGGATTCCTTTTTAATTGAAGAGAATAAAGCGCTCTCTGAAGAGATTCAGTTACTTCAAGCTAAAGTTGATAAAAATCCTGAAGTAACTCGTTTTGCTTTGGAGAATATAAGGCTTTTAGACCAACTTAGACGGTAGGTTCTGAAAACCTATGACAGTTCCGAAATTTTTTAAGGAATTATTCACTATTTATTCTCATTTTGGCACTTGTAGATTTCAAGAATTCTATGAGGAAGGAGAAAAAGAGATACTCTTGGAAGAAATATCCAAACTGCGTGATCAGGTATTTCTAATTCTGCCCCAAGATACTGTTATTATTCCATTTGATTTCTTTTTTGGAGAATGTGTAATTCTGGCCTTCTGTGCACAGCTGCTTCAATTTCTTGATGGAAAGTCTATACAGCATGGCTACCCAAGCTCAAATGATCAATCGCAGGTTCACTCTATAGTCTATAGATTATAATGATTTTTTCATCCAAAGTTATTTGGTTTCAGAAACTATGAGAGAAACAATAAATTGATTTTTCTTTATATTACTCTTTATAGAATGTGAGGCCTACAAGTTTATGAATATAACCTTGGATTTATTTTTTCTTCTAATGCAGGAAGCTGTTCGCATCGGCAAAGAAAATAACTCCCTACAGTTAGAGGTTTGTTTGTTCTTTGTAGGGCAGAAATATACATTCAAAATTAGTCTTTAGACTTATTTGTCATTCTTTGTCATTGTTTCAGTTGAAAAGCACTCTCAATGAGTTAGAAGAATGCAGGCGCAACCTTAATTCTTGTTTAGAGGACAATGCAAAACTTAGTAGGTCAGGCAATCTGGTCTTCTTTTCAGCTAAATTATGTCTTTCTTTTTATGAAAATTGAAACCATTAGTTGTTGCCGCATTTTCTTGCTTTCTGAGGCAATTTATTTTTGCATTTTCTGCAGAGAAATTAAAGATTTACATACTATGTTGAATAGCCATAAGCCTTCAACTTGTCATCAAGATGGTAACATCAAAAACATAAAGGTATTAATAGTTTTGCTATTATTATTGTTTTAGCTTATGGATTCTCAATTAGTATTGAAGAAATCACATACGTAGGTTCTGAGATTATTATTTTAAGAACTCTTGAATGGAATCAATTAATACGTATGTTCCCAACAATATGTTATACTTTACCAGCCATTTGTTGCCTTCTTTATTTATTTAATCCAACTGCTAATGAGAGGAAGTAAACATCAATTTCAGGGTTCAGATCAAAATGGTGATTCAAAGGAGATGAATTCATTTCAGGCAATGACAAATGCTGAGCAAATTATGGATTTGCAGTTGGAATTGGATATACTGAAGATTATTCTTCAAGAAGAGAAAATATCTCGTGGTGAAGTTGAAGAAAGAGCCAAGTGCTTGACTAGTGATCTTGAGATGGCTGAAGAAAAACTTATGCTGCTGAATAAACAAGTTGAAGATACAACTGGTGAACTAAAAGAGGCAAGGTCTGTAATTGAAGCCCTTGAGTCCCAACAATATTTGTCAATCAATGAGATGGAGGACTTGAGGAGAAGCAACAGTCATCTTGTGAAGCTTTTGAGTGAACAAGAAGCTGAAATTGTTGCCTTGAAAAAGCAACTTTCTACTAGAGATTTTAGAGATCATCCACCTCCTGCAAAGATTGAGAGTGAAGACTCCACCCTACAGCTGAAAATGAAGAGGATGCATGCCTCTCTCGAGAAAGCCAAGAAAATGAATAAATGGTACCAAAGTGACCGTGCTTTTCAGGCATCCAATGAAGAAGAAATGGATGAAACTCGTAGGCAGGCAGAAGCTGAAACTGCAGAGGTTATTGTCTGTTTACAGGAAGAACTTGCTACTCTTCAGAGGCAAGTCCATGATTGTCATTTGAAAGAGATGGAGGCTGAAAAGGGTGCCACCGTTTTAGAAACTGAGTTACAGGAGTTGCAAGAAAAGATATGTACGTTAACTGAAGATAATAACCAGTTACTTGGAAGGCTTGAAATGAAAGATGAGGAACTAAGAACATTATCAGAAGAATGGGAACTGCTGGGTTCTGAGATTGAAAATATACTTGCTAACGGTCATGAGGAACTTAATGATGCCTCTGATCAACTGGACCTCATTTCCAGTTCCTTTCCACAGAGAAGGATTTGGATTTCTGAGCGAGTTGGTAGGGTGGTCAGAATACTCTCGGAAAAGGAATTACTGATTGAAGAGCTTGGTGGATGCCTGGAGGATGCAACAGACAAAAGAAGTGAGCTGGAGTGTATGCTGAAGTCTTTGAGGGGTGCTGCACTGGTTATCAATGAAGCACAGCAGCAAGAATGCAATGAAAAGGAGAAAGAAATTGTTCTATTGCAGACTGAACTGAATGCAAAAGCATCTTTCATGACTAAGCTGGAGGACAAAATGAAGATGGCTGAAGATGACCTAAGAAATGCATCTGTTTGTGCAACTGTCGCTTTCGTACTTGTGAATAGATTATCAGAGGTAAACTTTAATCATCTCAATGCATTGAAGGATAAGGAAATACGATTTGCAGAATTAGAGGAGATGATCTTGAGTAAGGATGCTATTCTCATGGACAAGTCTACCTCGATTGAAGAAGCAGAAAAACATATTCTTTCCCTTAAAAATGAAGTTGCAAAGTCAGAGGAAGCTTGTGCTAAACTCGGGCAGAGGCTTTTGGAGGAGGAGCTGCGTGCTACTTCTATGAAAGAAAAGCTTGAAGATATGGAAGAGAATGACATTTTGAGGACACAGGAGAAGCTGTCTGAGCTAAGAACTGGCGTATCCACACTCAGGGCTCACATGGGCATGAATAGAGATTGTGACAGAAGTCCCGTAAGGACTGTTGGAGAAAGGCTTTATACCTATAATGAAGGCGCTGATGAAAGACGGGTAAGCTAATGCTCTTGGTTTCTGATAGACAGCTTAGTCGCTGTCACTTTTTTCTTGTAGTTTTTCATTGAAAAGGGTGATCATTTTTTTGTTACATCTGCATGTTGTTTCAGTCAAACATAGTAATAGATGACAAGGACTTGCATTCTGTTCAGGAGCTGGAAACTGATATATCTGATTGTTCCTCCAAAGGTGGAGAGATTCGACATGGATCTTCATGTGATGAGAAATGTATGGAGTTTGGGAGAACTTGCAAGAATGTGTGTGATAGAGAAGTGACCATTACTCTTCTGAAAAAGGAAATAGAATCAGCAATGGAAAGCTTAAAAGAGGTTCAAGCTGAGATGGGCAAAATACACAATGAAAAAGAGGAGTTTCGGTTGTCTGAGAAGCAGAGCAAGGAAAACCTAAGGTGCCTCGCAACACATGCACTTGCTCTTGAAGAAACAATTAATGACTTCGGAAAGCTATTGGAACTCAAGATTGGAGCTGTCAATCATAAGATAAATACAGTTGAGCAGACCATGCAAGAAATCAGAACTCATTGGTGCCAGACAAAAGAGGTAACCTGTTTAAATTTTTAAATGTATATTCTTTTAACCATGTAAAAATATTTCTGGTGTTTTTTGAGTCTCTGTGGGCGTTGTTGAAAGGTGACCATGTTCAAGAGTTGTGTTTTTCTATCCTGTTAGTTTTGAGTCAAATTTCTAGTTTGTAGGCTATAACATGCCTATTCCTTTATTTTGGCTGGTTTGGCCATGTCATTGTCCTTAGGGCTTTTATTCCCAAATCAGCTAACAAACAAGCACTTTGACGGAGATAATAGGACTAAACAAAAAGAAAAAGGCCTTTTCACCAAAAAAAAGAAAAAAGAAAAGAAAGATGAAGAAAAAAAAAGGCCTCGTCAAGTGCTTAAATATAACTCGATCGCTAGTTTTGGCAAAGAAATGTAAGCTTACGAATTCCTACATTGCTTATACCCTTATAAATTAGAAGGAAAGCATATTTAATTTTATCAAATACTTTACCTTACATTTTGCATTTCCAATCCTCTTGGGCAGTTTCTTGAACTTGAAGTTGGTGATGCAAAGATAATTTCCTCTCAGAAAGCTGCTGAGGCTTCTTGTATTCTTGCTAAATTTGAAGAGGCAAAAGATACCATAACAGAAGCAGATATTATGATCAATGGGCTCATGATTGCTAATGAAACCATGAAGCTTGATATTAATAGGCAGAAGCAAGTGGAAGCCATGCTAGTTGACGAGAGGGGTGCTTTGATTACTCAGGTAAAAAGCTTGCAATCCATTAATGTTCTGAAGGATCAGCAACTTGAAGACCTTGAAGAGCAGTTTGGTTCAAGTTTGACAGAGACAAAGTATCTAGTTTCTGAACTGGAGAGTCTCATCGGTGAGGTGCAAACTGCTTTCTCTCAGGATGTCATGGCTGTAGTTTGTGATTGCCTTTGCCTTAAGTCTCTGCTGTTTGATTCAATGAAGCTAGCACGGTCATGGCTTGAAGATGTTTGGTCGGAGATAATTGTGAAGGACTGTGCAGTCTCAGTGCTTCACCTGTGTCATATGGGAATTTTGTTGGAAACATTGACAGGGCTGAATGCAGAGAATGGTTTGCTTCAGCATGGCTTGTCTGAGTCGAATACTGTTATAGCTGATTTGAGGGAGCACAATTCCAAGTCAAGAAGAGAGCTTGAAATATGTAGAGTTATTAAGGGGAAACTTCTAGCTGATATTAGGCATAGTTTTGATCGAATATCAAAGAAGGAAGAGGAAACTGGTGAGCTTAATGCGAAATTAGTCACTTTTGAGAAAAAGATATCTGATTTACAGTTTCAAGAGGAAGTTATGTTGCAAAGATCTAACTCTATGGGATCACAGCTCACAGTTTTAATGAAGGAATTGGATTTGAGTAACACAAATTTTGAAGCTTCCCTTCTTAATCAAGAGCAACTGCTTAAAGATAAAGAGGAGCTTCTAAAATCTCAGGCTGAGATTTCTATGGTAGACTTGTGCACAAAAGACTTTGAGTCTCTTATTTTGGCATCAGAGATGGAACAAATGGCTATCCGCTTAGCTGATTCTCGAAAAGAGCTTACCAAAGCTTATGCTATCCTTGATGGCTTAAAGAAAGAAATGATTTTTTCAAAATTAGATGCATGTTTTAAAGAACAGCTCTTGGTGGAGGGGGAAATTCAGTCATCTTTTCTACAAGAAAAAGTTGCAGAAGCACAAAGTGAGTTAAGAAACTTGAAGAAAGAAAATCGTCTACTTCTCCAGGGTTTGGAGGAGAAGAAATCTGATCTTGAGTCCTCTGTGAGTTGCCTTGATGCTTCTAATATGGAACTTCACCAGTTAAAAGAAAAAAAAAATTTCTTGGAGACTTGTATTACCAATCTGCAAACTGATCTAGAGCTGAAATCCATTGAACTGAAGGAACTCCAACATTCTCAGTCAATCGTAATGGAGGATTTAAGTTTGAAAAGTCATGATTTGCAAATTTCTATTGAGAGAGTAAACACGTTAAAGGAAGAGAATGCTCTCTTGAGCAAGAAACTTAGATCTTTTGAGAAAAGTAAGCTTAAAGCCTACAACAAGTCAAGCTTGAATGCAGAAAAATATGTTGATTCAGTGGAACGTGTAAATATGGCAGCTAGCAGGTCATTTGGCATTCTGAATAAAGAAGCTGTTACAATTGCAGATACAATGTTTCAGGAGTTGCAAGATAATGCAGAGAGGATATCAAAGTTCATTGAAGAGTTTGATTACTTAGAGCATCGTGGCAAGGAGCTTGAATCTGAAAATGTGACTCTCCGGTTTGAGTTATCAAGGAAGGACGAGGTTTTGAATGGTCTATTATTTGATCTCAGTCTTTTACAAGAGTCTGCTTCTAATACCAAGGACCAAAAAGATGAAATCAAGGAAATGGTTTCTGCTTTGGAGGCTTTAGAAGATGAGCTTGCTGAAAAATCAAGTGAACTTAATGAGGCTGTTAATCATAGTCAAATGCTTGAAGTGCAGCTGCAAGAGAAGCTAGACATGATCTCCTATCTTCGGTTAGATATTTCAAATGAACGTGAGTCTTTGAAACTTCTCTGCTCTGAAAATCAGGAGTTGAAAGCTCATACTGAAGATGCCTTAGCTGTAAAAAGTTCTCTTGAAGATGAACTAAGAGAGAGAACGAAGATCACTGAGAGCTTGGAGGTAGAACTCTCAGAAATGAGTAATGCCCTTTCCCAAATGAACAACACCATGGAGTTCTTGACCGGCAATTTTAATGAACTTGCTGGTGAAAGAGATCAGCTGCACATGAAGGTGCTTAGCTTGGAAGAAAAGCTTGGAAAGGCACAGGCTGAGGCTAAACAAAGTGAAGCTATTGCTATGGAAGCTCAACAGGTATGTGGTCTAGTATCACGTTGCATAAAATAGTATTTCCTTTCTTATTTTTTATTTATAATTAATGTTAATGTTGTATAATTGTATCATTAAATTTGATGATAGATGGCTGAATCAAGGAAGACCTATGCTGAAGAAAAGGAAACCGAGGTGAAGCTATTAGAGAGATCTGTTGAAGAGCTAGAATGTACTATAAATGTACTGGAAGACAAGGTGAGATTTGCAACGTGATAAAGATGCATTAAAGCACTACTATTGTAACTATGTTTAATGATTTCCAAACTTGTGTTAGGTTGACATTATCAACGGAGAAGCTGAACGTCAACGATTACAGAGAGAGGAGCTAGAATCGGAGCTTCATGCAGTAAAAGTTCAGATGCAGAACATTAAAAATGCTGATGCTGACATTAAAGGGTTTGGAAATATCGCTCTGATCTAATTTGTGGTCCAGATACCTTTCTAAATGATGATAAATGGTCCAATTGGCAACATATGATTTCTTTGTTTCTGCAGGTGTTTAGATGAGAAGAAGAAAGATCTTCAACAAGCCCTGGACCGTATTCAAATTCTTGAAACAGATATATCTAACAAGGATAAAGAGGTGAAAGCTTTCTGTTCAAATTTGATTTATATGTAACTTTGTTTTGAGCTTAAAACAAAATCTTTGGTTTTTTACTTTTCAAGGTGGGTGCAGTGTTTTGATTGATATGTTTCCATTATTGTTCAACAGATTGACCAATGCAAAACGCATATTTCTGAACTAAATTTGCATGCTGAAGCCCAAGCGAAGGAGTATAAGCAGAAGGTATGCAAGTTTATTGATTGGATCAGGCTGTTCTGTTGCATTTTTTTTCTGGCCTATTGGGATTAGAGTACATGTTCTTTGTCTTTGATTTTCTAACCATTTTAAAAACTACAAAAACTGGAAACAGTTCAAGGCATTGGAAGCCATGGCTGAACAAGTCAAACCTGAAGGTTACTTCACCCATGCCCAAAGTCATTCAGGGAACAAGTTAGAGAAAAATGGGGCAAAGCCTAGAGGCTCTGGTTCCCCATTCAAATGCATTGGGTTGGGCTTGGCACAACAAATAAAATCAGAGAAGGATGAGGATCTTACTGCAGCAAGGCTGCGCATTGAAGAATTAGAATCCTTAGCAGCAAATCGACAGAAAGAGGTAGGCTTTATCACATGGATGTTGATTCTACAGCTTTCTTATAGGCTTTGGACTTTGAACTTGCTAGTTACTTTGTTAAATGTTCTTTTCCACAGATATTTGCTCTCAATGCAAGATTAGCAGCTGCAGAGAGCATGACCCATGATGTGATTCGAGATTTATTGGGAGTCAAATTGGACATGACCAATTATGTGGTAACCAAATTTACTTATGTCCACCATTTTCAATTGCTTTTGGCACTCTATAACATATTTGATTTAAGATCAAAGAAAAATTACTTCTCACTGGAAGAATTTCAGTAATACCCCCGCCCTGCCCTCAGCAAAAAAGGAAAAAAAATTCTTACATATAAATTTTTTTTTCATCTTATGATTCTCTTCTTTTTAATGTAGTCATTGTTGGATAATCAGCAAGTGCAGAAAATAGCAGAGAAGGCTAGATTTGACAGTTTTGAATCTCAAATGAAGGTTGGTTTGCTTGGTTACTTTAAATTATGTTGGGTACTATTTTGTGTTCTGATTTACTTGAATTATGTCATCCCTGCAGGAGCATGAGGTTGTTGAGCTTAAGCAGCAGCTCAATGAATTTGTTGAGGAGAGGCGAGGGTGAGCAAACATAACTTTGGAAAGAAAAATTATGATTTACTTGGACAACTGCGTCGACAGCTAATCAACCTATAAGCTAAAGTTCTGATTGGTTATTTTCAGTTATCATTTCATATTTCAAGTATGTTCAGGCTTTGCTGCACATGTTACTTTGATAGGTGGCTTGAGGAAATTGATAGAAAACAGGCTGAGCTGGTAGCTGCACAAGTAGCATTGGAGAAGCTTCGTCAGCAAGATCAGTTACTTAAAACTGAAAATGAAATGCTGAAGGTTAAAGTCTTGAAAACTTCTAAATAATCAAGTGTCAAATTTAGTTAGTTCTTGTATAGACTATAGAGTGCCTAACCTTGGTTTTGGACCTAACTCCCTATGGTATCTGTAGATGGAGAATGTAAATTACAAGAAGCAGGTGATGGAACTTGAAGGAGAAGTAAAGAAGCTGTCTGGCCAGCAAAACCTCCAACAGCGAATTCATCATCATGCCAAAATCAAGGCAAGATTTTTACATTTTCGTTTTTGCTGCTAACTTCGCTGATATTGAACTTCTGAAGTTTAAGCTCTCTCCTCCAAATCAATGCCAACTCTGACCTGTCTTGTTTTAATGATGCTATAGGAGGAAAATAACATGCTAAAAGTTCAAAATGATGAACTTGGTGCCAAACTGCAGAGGACGGAGGTTGTCCTTTCACGTGTGCGGGAAGAGCTTGCTCATTACCGTGCTTCTATTGGGAAAAAACCTCATATTAATTTTGATGAGGAGCAACGTCTGAATAACAGACTGAGGGTTAGTCCAATTCATACGGTATTTCTTATAGTAGGCTTAAGACTGTTACAGTTTGTGTTTAATCGTCTATAAATCTGTTACAGGAATCTGATGATGACCGGGTGCAATTAGCACAGAAGTTACTGGGATTGTGTACCAGTGTTTTAAAGGTACGTCAAAAATGATTGACAGACCTCAGTAATTCTAAATATGACATAGAGATGTAATACGAAAATGACATACAAAAACGAAAGTGATAAAAATTAAAATTTGATAAAAATTAAAAATTATTTAACGCTTGACGTATTAACACGAATGTATTAATACGAATTTTAGGTTTATCAGAGTTGGAAATTTTCTTCATTCGCAGCTAAGAATTTTGTTTCTCGTTTGAACCAAACTTTCAGGCTGCTGGTATAAAAAAGCCTGTGTCTGATATATGCCCTGCCGCTGCTGAAGAGGCACTTGAACATCTCAAAAATAAAGTCTTCTCACTTGAAAGAGAATTGCAAAGCTTGACACTCAAGGTAAAAAAACAGACACACTGGTGTAACATAGAACAATCAGTATTTGTTTGATTGTTACATATTTGATGGTTTATTTCATGATAATGTGGGTAATTGCATACATATGTACGTACGTTCTATGCATATACATTATAAGTTTTTCTTGGCTGTTGGGTTGAAAGAACAATATTTTCCAGAAAAAAGAAAAAAAAAACTGATAAATAAACAAACACTTTTGCAGAATAGGATTACAAGTGAAAGAAGCAGATTGTCAGAACTAATGCCGCAGACTTCGCCAGTAAGTACAAGAACAGATGAAAACTGTCATACTCCGAAAAGGTTATCCCAAGCTCCATTTCTTTCTACATTAGATCGATAGCCAAAGTGTCTAACTGATTGGATGAAGAGGATGCAATAGTTGGCTTTTTTTTACTTGTATAATATTCCTTTATACTTGTATCATATTCCTTATAAATATTATAATTTTTTATATTTAATAATTAGTTTATTGTTCAATTTTCTGCTTTCTGTTTTCATTTATTATCATTTGTATTAATTAAAATTTACTTTTCAACATTTGTTAAAATTATATAAGTACATATACAATTAAGGGTTGTTAATGGATGGCAAGTAAGATTGGTTAAAATATTATTGAAAAAAAAATTACATTTAAAGCATTTAATGAAAGATGATGAATTCATTGGAATTATTTTAATATTTTTTTTTTCAAAAAATATTTGGTTATAAAATGTTTACGGACATGATCTAAAAATAAGCCACAATATCATTTTAAATTCGTTATTTGCATTAAATTAATCATTTTTCATCAAATAAAAAAAATACATTAATTACCAAAAATACGGACTGTTTGCACTTAAATTATTGTTTTAGCTAAATTCAAGAACATGCAATACACATTATTAATTGCATTTTATTGACTTTGATTACTTAACAAGAGTCATTGTGTCCTAATTAACATTTTCCTCTACTTTTTCTCCTCTGACTGTTGGCTGCTCAAAGGAATTCCGTTGAATTTCGCAAGTGCTTTTTCAGTTTCTCAACGTACGAAATTGAACGGAGTTTTCAAATACCCTCGACGTACAGTAACAAACAAAGCAAAACCCTTTCTAAGATTCTAAGGTTTTAGGATTTGATTTTGGTTCTCTCTAAAATGAGCACTGCTACTCTCAGTTCAATTTGTTTCAATCAAGGACATTTGTGGAAGGTTTGTTTTTCTGTTTTCAATCAAAAGCTCTCTGCTTGTTTCCCCAGAAAATGCTGGAAAAGAAACAAAATCAAAGTTCATCGTTTCAAGATATCTTCTTTTTCGGAAATCTAACGTTGGGTGTTTAAAATTTTAGGAAAAGTTGAAGACTTCACTGGTGAAGAACAGAAATGAAAGAGTAAAGCTTTATGTAGGAGGAGCCTCAGTCTTACCAACAAAATGTATACAATCTTCAGAAAAGAACAAAAAGGAAGTTCGCATTGGTCTTCTTGGTGCTAGTGGTTATACTGGAGCTGAGGTTTGACAATTTTATCTGTATGTTAATTGTTAACTGGTAAAATGAAAATTGATTCTTTTTTTAATTAATTATTTGTTTGTTTATTTTCTCACAGATTGTTCGACTCCTAGCAAACCATCCATACTTTGGTATTACGTTGATGACTGCTGATAGAAAAGCTGGCCAATCTATGGGCTCAGTGTTTCCTCATTTGATAACACAAGTAAGCAAATACTCTTTCTATGTTCTGAGAATAAAGTTCGATTTTGGAGCATGAATGAATTTTACTATCGTAATAATAATTGATTGTTAATGCCAAAGAGTGCTTGTGCCTATTATCCGAGACTGGTCGAGTATGTAATTGTTGTGTTTCTTTCAGATAATGGTCGAATCCATTGGTTTTTTTGCAGGATCTGCCAACTATGGTTTCGGTCAAGGATGCCGACTTTTCCAATGTGGATGCTGTGTTCTGTTGTTTGCCTCATGGAACTACACAGGTGCTCTGTAATTTCATTACCTGACAGTTTATCTTCTTCACTTTTAAATTGAGTCATTCTTATCAATTATTGTGATAAAATTTGTTTATTTTAATAACTTTTAGGAAATTATCAAAGGCCTACCTCGCCATTTGAAGATTGTTGATCTTTCTGCAGTACGCTTTTAATTCACTTATGTTTCCATTATTTTAAAGATCTGCGCCTGTGGTATATTTCACTTTTCATGTAATGTATTATGAAATAATCTTCAGGACTTTCGGCTGAGAGATATTGCTGAATATGAGGAATGGTATGGTCAACCACATAGCGCTCCAGACTTGCAGGTCTCTTTTATTGTATACTAAATACAAGATAAATCCTTTACTTCTTATTATATACAGAAGTTACTGCACCTGCTCCTTATACATGACAGCAAGTTCCAGTTGAAAATTTTCTGTTTAGCTCTACGGATTTCCTATAGTTCACAGGAGCTTGTTTATGAGAATGTGCTCTGGTTAAATTTTGTTGTACCACCCAGTTTTCTAATTGTTATTAACTTTCTATCATTTAGTTTGTAGTGTTTCTTTTTTAGGTAGTTTTATTATTTCTTCTTTGAGAAAGGGTGCCTTATGATATGGTTTTTGACATATCCATCCTCTAAAGTTTCTGTTTTTCTTTCTGCAATTTTATTCTTTAAGTTAACAGGTTAGTTTTCTGCTTAATCCAGACCGAAGCTGTATATGGCTTGACAGAGATTTTAAGGGAGGAAGTAAAAAGTGCACGCCTAGTTGCTAATCCTGGTTGTTATCCAACATCAATTCAGCTTCCGCTTGTTCCCTTGATAAAGGTTTAATTTGTTTAATGTCACATTATATTGACTTGAGGAGCCAATTTTTTATTCTTTGTTGATATAGATGCTTTGTGAATGATGCTTGTATTTCTCCTAAACCCATATTGAACATCTTTTTTGCGTGATTGTTGTACATATGCTATCCAGTATTGAACATCCAATAGTTTACTAATTGGTCTTCGACTTGCAGGCTAAACTCATTGAACACAGAAATATCATTATTGACTCAAAATCTGGTGTAAGCGGAGCAGGTTGGCTTTCTTTGTTGTCTTCTATATCACATGCACATTCTAACAACATTTTCTGTATCTTGCTGGATTTCTTTATTTTCTCTTCTGATCTACGTTACTTTTTCAGGACGTGGAGCCAAAGAGGCAAATTTATACTCTGAAATAGCAGAAGGCATTTATTCTTATGGTGTTACAAGACATCGCCATGGTGAGTATGTGGAACCAAATGCATCTTGAGTTTGGGGTCTACATTGTTGTCTTCATCTTGTAATAATGTAGATGGATCCCGGCCTTTTTAAAATTGATACACTCTTTTTTTGGTAATCTTTTATGCCCAATTTGGAACTTTTAATTGTACTTCTCTGTTTTATGGTTATGGTAGTTGAATGCTTGGTTGTGATGCAACTTTGGAGGCCTAAATTATTATAATGTTAATTATCCTCTTAGGTGAAACTTGAGACTCTGATGTTTGTTCTATTTTGCCTTGCAGCTCCAGAAATTGAACAGGGACTATCCGATGCTGCACAATCAAAAATAACCGTTAGTTTCACACCACACCTAATGCCAATGGTGAGATCTTTAATCAACTGCACTTCAGTGCTAATATCTGTGTATTCTCTTTCCTTTCAAAAGAATTAAGAACATGTGACTATCTTTTCCTCCATTGTCATACTAGACTCGTGGAATGCAATCAACAATATACGTAGAAATGTCTCATGGAGTGACAATTGAGGATTTATACGAGCAATTAAGAAAATATTATGAGGTATATTTTATCCAAATGGCTATAGTTTGCATGTGGACTTGTGCTTGCAATACCTGCTCCACTCTTGTTTGTTCTTCTATGTGATGTTTGGGTCCTAAATACTTGTTTCACCCTTTTTTTTTCAGGATGAAGAATTTGTAAAGTTGTTAGACAAGGGAGTTGTGCCCCGAACTCATAATGTTCGAGGTTCTAACTATTGTTTCATGAATATCTTTCCTGATCGAATACCTGGAAGGGCAATAATCATATCAGTTGTACGTATTAACCTTCAGCATATGCAGGATTTTTCTATGCAAAATATTGTACTGTCCTCCCATTGTTTTCTGAGGTCTTAAAATCTGTTCTGCAGATCGATAACCTTGTGAAGGGAGCTTCGGGTCAAGCACTACAAAATCTTAACATAATGCTGGGTTATCCAGAAAATACAGGGCTTCTCTACCAGCCCTTGTTTCCATGACCTACTTTTTTTCATTTCCACCATTCTAAAGTAAGTTTATTGCTTCAATTTTCATATTCATTGAGCGTAATACTAGAGTTATAAACATAAAATTTCGGCACCAACTTCCTGTTCTTGCAGGTGCTTGAGAAATAGAAGTGGAATTGTTAATTTCAAAATGCTTCCTTACCGTTTTGAAGGTCTCCTGAGCAAGTAGAATAAAGAGTATTTGGGTAGAAGATGCTGTGGCTAAGTTTTGTTGAGTTTAAAGGTTTCCTGAGGAAGTAGAATAAAGAGTATTTGGGTAGAAGCTGAGGTGCTGGATGGGCTAAACTCCTTTGTTGTGCCTTGATTTTGGTTTACCATCCTTTCTATCTCAAATAAGTTTACCCCATTTTCAACTCTCTATGAACTTGATTTCAGAGGAAAAATGGATTTTTTAGTTACAGAACAAATTGATGAGTAACATCTTTCCTCCTGTAATCTAATAACTATTTAGTAGATTTTTTTCTTTTCTTTTTTTACAAAAAAAGGTTAAACAAAAACTTTAAAAGATAATATGTATATATATGCTTATTTTTTGAACACTATTATAGTTCTTTATTTTGTTAAGTGCATCATGTAATACCTTTGTTTCGTGTCTTCGAGTTTGAATTGGATTCTAAATTTAGGGTTCGATACTCGATTAGAATTCAATCAAGTTTTATTTTTCAACATAAATTCGATTTGTGATAAAAATTGAGTTATATTCAATTAAATTGGTTTATAAGAAAAAAATGAATTTGACTATTATATTTGATTTTAAACTCAATTATTTGTATTTCAATTAGAATCAAAATTCTTTCCAACTATTTTTTAAATATTGATGTTAAAATTGTTAATTAATAATTAAAATAATAAAAATATATATTAAAAAAATAAATATTCAAATTTAATTTGTTTAATAATTCAATTTATTTGAATTTGAATTCGATTGGACAATAATCAAATAAAATATGAACTTTATTGAATCGAATCTTATTAACTTCTTAACACAAATGTTTCATTTAAGCTTGTTGTTATTATATTTTTTTTACCATTTCAGAATTAATTTCATTAAAACATTAAGGAAAATTATAACCAAAATTTTATCACAAAAACTTGAACTTTTTTTTTTATTTTTTGCGGTCTGATCTTTTTCACGTCGGATTTTGGGAATATTACGTAATTACAATATAAGACTAAATCCATTGCTAAAGTACTGGATTCACAATTGTGTAAAAAACGTGCGGCAGTAGCAGATCCTGCCTCCTTAAACCCTCCGATCTTCACATCAGAATCGTTCCTTTCTCCCCCTATATGCTCTAAGCAAAAGGAAGTCTTCCGAGTTCCAAAAAGTTCAATCTTATCCCTTCCAAACCTAGTCTCCGACTACCATTTCAATAATCGCGTTTTCGTGCAGCTTATAAAAAAACTCATTTTTCAGTACGTTTAACGTAAGTCTTTGCGAAGGGTCTTTGAGATAATCGAAAATGGCAACAACCACTCCATGTTCCTCTCACTTGTTATCTGCTTCTACCCATTTCCATGGCTTCCCTAAGATGTCTCTTAAAACCCATTCTCCTTTTCTTCATAAGCTCACGGTAAAGTTTTTTCTCTTTCTCCTTTTGTTCTTGTATGTGTTGATTAGACAATTCTTTTTTTTCTGAATCTTGGGTTTTGCATTTTGTTTTTAATTGGATTGATATTATTGTGGGTTTATGCTCTTTATGTTTCTTTATTAAAAATATTTTTTAGTTAGTTAATAATTAGGTTTTGGAAATGGGTCTAGAATTTGCCATACTGTAAAGCCATAATTCTTGGTTTTGAAATTCCGTACACCTTTATTTCCTTTTGGGGATGAGGCGTCTTCTCGTAATCGATTATCTATAGCTTCTTCATGTTCATTCGCTCAACTAGCCTTTTATATTGCAACTAGTTTTAGTGCTGATTGAATGGGCTCGTTTCACGTCTGCATTTATCTTTTCCAACTTATATAAATTTTGGCCGGGCGTGCTTTGCCTCATCTGATTATGTTCATAGTAAAGAAAAGAAGATACCGGGATTTTGTGCACCTGATAATCTGATTGGTGGTTGTGGGATTCTTATAGTAAGTCAAATGGAGAATGAAAAATGAATTGCGTATTGAACATGTTTTCTTCTGTTCAACTAGGAGAGGGATTTTGGTACTTAAATTAGTTTTTCCAAAGACTTGTTTGTGGTTGTAACCAAAAAAAAAAAGACTTGTTTGTGCTACTGTTAAATTTTTGTTTGTCCTTTGAGGACCTCTTCTTGCTTGCCCTGATATGAATTTCTTTGCGCTTGATTTTTTGGTAAATTTGCTATTAAAGTTTGGTTCTGCAATTTAGTGTGTTCTCTAATTCGTGCATCCTTTCTTTTTCTTAACAAGATTATCTTGCAACAATATTATCCATTGCGGTGGATAGTGGATGGTGATCCTTATTTATTAATTGTTGATACAGGGGATTAAGACAGTGATGTTTGTTATTCAAGGTCCATGGTTTGCGTATTAATTTTATTGCTTATTTTCGTTTTAGCATGAATACATGATTATTTATCGTCTTTTTTTTTTTCATGTGTGTGTGTTTGTGTGCTCTTCTTTTGTTGTAGCAGGATTTATCTCAGTACCTTGAAGCACACAGATGTAGTTTGACCATGAAACAAAATCTAGTCATTCGGAATACTAAGCCAAGTATCTGTTCTGCAATAAATATGACCACAGGCCAGTCAGGTGATCCAGAAAAAATAAATTTTGACCTTCTAATAGAAAAGGCAATAAGATTGTGGGACAACTCTCCTCTGCCCGTAAAGAGGTTCCCTTGGATCAGAGCTTTGGAGAACTTTGTTCAACTAATACTTGATCTTATAGTGGCAGTTGTCAAATATTTAAGTTTGCCTTTACTGGCAGTTTCTTCCCTAAGTGAGATGTCCTACTGTGCACATGAAAGGAAGTTGACCATTGTCCCTGTTCCCCTATTCATTGGCTTTGTACTCGCGGGGGTTTTGAAAGAAACTGCCTTGGAACTTTCTCCTCTTCTCAAGGTATGATTTTTGTCACTCATGTATAAAGGATGTTGGAAATTTAAAGAAAATAGTTGACCAGACTAGGATTATCCTTATCTGGACAAGTTTGTTGTATCATCTTTGGTAGTACTTATTCAAGTATAGATATTGTCAGCATGGGAAATTTTCCTTGATGTAAAATGTTGGCAAATAATAACAAATTTTCTTAATCATTTGGCTTGATTTCAGGATGCAGAAGTTCCCTGGCACCTGATTGCAATTGCAATATTCTTCACGTTGATCAAATTACCAGGTCCATATTACCCATATTGGGGGCGTATCTTCATTCCACACTTTGCAAATGGGGCACTATTTAGGACTTTATGGTTTATATTTTTGTGGTTTAGACGACCCAAAATATCAGGAGCGGTGTTGCCAAATAGTTTGGTAAATGGCAGTGATTCTGAAATTGAATAAGTTGTAACTTCAACAGGTAAACGTACTTGGACCTTATCTATAATGTTGGTCATTTTAAAAAGTGGGTTGTAGTTTGTTTGCTTGTCTTTTGGTGTTCATTATTATCATGTGGACAAGGGTTGGGGTAATTGAATTTGACCCTCTGAAAACATGCTAAATGTCAGATATGCCTTCAATTAATCCATTCACTGAAGTCTAATTGTCAAGTTAGTTATTTGCAGTTGTACCAAACTCTTATTTATTTATTTTTTTTAAGAATATATTACCATGAGAAATCAGGATTCGTTTTCTAATTAGCAAGGTCATAATGCACTTCTTCCTTGCATAGCTAATGTCTCCCATCTTATAACAGGCGGCATTTTGAGTCTGAGAAACTGTGCAGAGTAGGCTGCTTAAGGAGTTTATCAGGATTGGAGAATGCTTTGGCTGAGAGATCAAACAGGCTGGTGCTTGGGATGTTGGCTTGAAACTTCCTCTTTTTTGTGTTTTCCTTCATTCAACCTTGAGTTTTTGGGAGAAAACTAGCACGCCCTATGGTCTTCATGTCTGGACAGAATATCAGGAGAATTTGGTCAAAATTTTGGTTAAAAGCTTGTATGAATTGACATATTAAGAACTGTTAATTACATCAATTACGTATGTTTGCAAAACAGATTTGTTCCTGTTTTTTTTTCTTTTTCAACAAGAAAGGAAACTCATGCACATACAAACCAGATTAAGGTGAGTTGTAAAAGCTTGTTTTTCCGACAAAAAAACTTAGCTTTGGATATAATTAGAAACTGTCCCTGATCGACAAATCATTCCTCAACCTATAACTTGGGCGTTGAGGGAGAAGGCTCCTGAGGAGGACAGGTTTCTGAAGATAAATAAAGGCCTAATTATATAATGTTTTGCTAAGAAGCACTTTTCAAAATAAATATGCCAAGCATTATCTTCATCCAATGAGTTGAAGCTCAACCAACTCATGAAAGGTTAGCAAATTTCATTCATTTATGTGGTTCTACAGGACCATTTCATGAAATGTAATGCAAGTCTATAACAAACTTTCTAGAAATTTAGACAGGGAGTTCATAGTACAGTTAAAGACAACCTCAACACTTCATTACATGTGTTGCAAGACTGCAGAACAGTGTACATAATGCAACTTCAAAGTGGCAGACTCTAAGTGATGCAGAGAACAGAAGTGCTTCACTTTGAAAGGCAATAGCATTAAGATGCTGGATTCTGGCTGACACAGAGAAATCCCTACCTATACTGTCCCCCACTTCCAGTAAAATGATAGCCTCCTCTGTCGTTGCTCGCTCAAAATTCGATGGATAAACTTCGATGAACATTGGAACCACCCTCATCAACACACAGGCGCTGTCAGAATTACATTGCATATATTACCTCTCCACTACTATCAACATCAAGTTCAGGATCGCTGTCCAGGTCCTCTTCCATATCGTCATCAATGTCCAGGCTTCCGGTCAAATAATGATTCAAACTGTTTGTATTAGCTGCAGGAATAGTGGCTTCAAAGATGATCTGCATGATTTCATCAACACTTTGCATAGGTTGATCAGGTTCTTCGAACTGGTTGTTCATTGTCTTCTCATCCATGAGATCCGCTGGTAGGTTCTTTAAAAACCACTCATGATTCCTAATCTCAGGAATGGATATCCTCTGTAGCAACAAAAATCAAATCAAAGTTCTAGACTTAGAGTTTATGAATTAAGTACCATGGGAAAATGAAATTGAAACTTGCATGAATTAACCTCTATGACATTTCAGGTCACATTGTTACAAGAGAAATAAAACATAAACCATCAATAGATAGGGTTTGTGATTTGTGAGGCATAGTCGCAGTTACTTGAAATATCTTAGAGGCAAGTATATTAAATCAGGTCCCTACAAAGAGAAGACTAGCCTTTGCTGGGTCAGCCACAAAAATCCTTGAGATCAGATGACAACACTCGGGAGATATACGGACATAGTCAGGGATTGAGTACTGAACATTTAAAATTCGCTGCAAGAACCAATAGATTATGTTAGTCAAGATTGTAAAGAAGTTGCCACTTTCAGTTATTAAACGAGGGATGAATTTACCTGTATTGTTTTGTGGAAGTTCTTAGGATCCTCAGGATCTTCGAAAGGATATGCTCCAACCAACATGACATATAATGTTACCCCACAAGACCAGACATCCGCAATCTGACATTTAGGGAAACAAAGATTTTAGCATGAATATTACTAAGAGAAACATGTGTGTGTGCTTAGAGTGAGTGTGATATCCTTGCATTCATACTACTGCAAAACCATAATAATTTATTTTAAGTATTTTTCCTGTGAAGTCAACTATAAAACTTAAGCACAGCAACAATCGATAACATAGCCATTGCACAGATTTTTCAATATAATTTGTTATAAGATTCAATTGCTAGAACTGAAGCCTCAGCAAGTAAGTTGAAACTACCATTCCTGCCAGATTACAGTTCTAATCTGCCTCTCATATCCTACTCCATCCATTGAACCAATCCAATAACAGCAACTATTGATGATTCAACTTCAAAAGTATTCTACATCTTTCCTTCTATATAGTACATTTTCATCTTCCTTTAGAGTCAACTTAACTAAACTAATAATTGTATTCCTAATCAGTCAGAACTGGTAGGATGCATGCAGATTGTCTTCTTACTACTAGTTATTCTTAAACTCGAATAACTGGTCAGCTTACACAACATGTACCTCCTAACGGAACAGGAGTGTTGCATAGAAGCATTAGATATATCATACATGTACTGAAATAAGAGCACGGAAAAGCACAGGCCAAATTTTTCTCAAAATGGAGCTTGGCAGTTTACATTGTCTAATCCCTGAGATTTGCATTATTCATCTTCAACCACATTATAGTAATTAAGGCATGATCTTAGTTAGTAATCACTCTGAATTAATAGGCAAAGAAGTCTTAAAACAGAAAGCCGGCAAAACAATGTAGCACCAGAGTAATTAAGTAAGACAAAAGAATAAGGCAATTAATAGCAGACAACAGAAGAATTGATTAATGATGCTATCGACAGTTTAATACAGGAAAAATCTTTAACACACTGAAAGACTAGAATAGTTCTGTTAAACAATAAAGCAGAAGCCCGTTAGTTGAGAATACGACATTCTTAGTTGGACAGAGCTTGCACCCCACAAGTATATGAAAGTTTAAATCAGGAAAATAAGAAGCAACATTACCTTTCCATCATATTCTTTCTTAAGTAACACTTCAGGAGCTATATAAGCTGGAGTTCCAACAGTCGATTTTGGTTGTGAGTGTAGTACTGAGGACTGACAAAAGTATTCTATATCAACATAAATGTATATGGAAACTGAAAATGAATGAGAAAAGGGGAGGGAGAAGGAAGAAGTTGCATGTGTTGCAAAGACCTTTTGATACACTGATTAATGTTTTTTGGTTACAAAAACAGTAAAAATTCAAATTCTACAAGGGCATATGCAAATACTAAATGGCAGATCTTGTACCTTGGAATAACCAAAGTCACAAATCTTCAAACGAGGAGCTGGACTCCCATCCAGTAATGTGTTCTCCAATTTCAAGTCCCGATGGCATACTTGCTTCAGATAGGAATTCAGCAAAAGGGAGCTAGCTGAGTCAACTTTAATTCTCATTCAGATAAGAAAAGGCACAAAACCAAAGTTACTCACCATTGCATGACAGTAACTGACTCCGGATATAAGCTGTTGAAAGAAAAAGCGTGCCTGCAAAATATACCAGGATACATAAAAGAAAATTCCAGAGCACTAACAGAAAAAAACAAAGGGTGGGGATCATTTGGTTAAGAACCTCATCCTCACTGAACCGGCCTGCATTACATATCCTCTCAAATAGCTCTCCTCCAGATGCATATTCCATCACAATGGCTAGATGGGTTGGTGTTAATATGACCTATGTTGCATCGCAGATCACAAGTTAAAAATCATTCCCAAGGATGACAAAGAAGATAGGCCTTAGTAATGGAACAGACCTCTTTGAATCTGACAATATTTGGATGCCTTAGTGACCTGTGGTTGATAATTTCCCTTTGTACATTTTCATCTATCTGTTGCACGCAATACAAACAGAGGACAAAGGAACACAAAATCAAACTGAGAAATTCTTCCTAGACACATTTTTGCAAGTGCAAAATTACATTCGCTGTCAAATATAGCAAACTATAATCCAAACATGCCATCTCAAATGAATTTCTGAATTCAAAACCATTTATGTAATAAATCTACAGTAGAATCAGCAGATTGCATTTGCAGGCTGCAGCTGCATAATTAAACTTCAACAAAGGCAAACACTCAAACACCCACAGCAAAGCATTTCTAAATCAATAATACAGCCAGGCATGATCCAAACATAATAAACACAAAAATAAGAAATTCAAAGAAGTTGCTCATCAAATTCTAAAAGCTACATGCAAAAAATACCTGATGCTGCACCAAATTAAAAATCCATTCATGCTCAATCACCAAAAAGAATACCATTAATTCCCAAACATGAAAAACCCCAAGAAAAAAATCACTTAGAAAGTTGAGGAAGTTTTGGTGTTCATAGTAAAAATTAAAGACACTGACCTTCTCACCTCTCTCTATATACTTAACAGCAACAAGCTCCTCAGTCTGCTTGTCTCTCATCAACCTAGCCACCCCGAAATTCCCTGAACCGATATCCTTAACAAGTTCATAACGATCGCTATCATGCATGATTGGCAGGTCCATCCCTGGTCCCACTGTTATTGCTGATCGATCCATTTCACTCTTTCTATATACTCGAACAAAGTTTAAACCTTTAAAAAGAGAAACCCCAGGAAAAAGAAAAAAATAGAGGCCAAACCGAAAGCTTTCACATTATCATATCGTAGTTTCAGAGAAAACCCAGGTTGAGATCCAGCTAGGCGGTGATGGTGGTGGGTGACGTGGCAGTAAAATAACAGTCTGATGGGTTTTTTCCCTGTTTTGTTCTGTTCTGGTTGGTGAAGAAATGGGTTTTTCTCCGTGAAACCTTTACCCAAACTCTTCTTTCTTTTCTTTTCTTTTCTCGACGGATTTTCTGGGGACAAACGTTAGAAAGAAACTGAGACAGAAGAGAGCTCGTGAACTATGTGGCCTTTTCTTCCTGTCTGCTTTCTCTAACCGCAAATTTTACTTTCCTTTCCTTTCCTCTCTGTTTAAAAAAGCTAACATCCTTATTTTATATGAAAAAAAAAAAAAAAACACTTTTTACCAACTGCTAATGGCTTCTCTCTGTTTATGATTTATCCATTTGAGTTTGGGAATTCTCAGAGGAAGTGAGAGTCGGACGATGATTGGTCTGAATCAGTGAAAAAGTACGATGAAATGACTGCAATGTCCCGGGTGTTTCGAGTAAAGAACAAGTGATTTCTGTCTTGTCTGAAAACTTTTTTGCTCTTTCTGGGTGGTAAGGAAATGACTGTTCTGGGGCTTTTACGAGGATAAGGTTTCGCAACTGACGAGGGCAACTCTTTTGGAGTTACGTGAAGGAGTGTTGTAGTCTTGATTTGGTGCGGAATATCGCACATTTGTACACTACAATTTACAAACTACTAAGCCTCCTTTCATTTTTGTTCTTTTTCGTACTCGAAATTATCCCTCTTTGTATAACTCAAGATAATTTATGAATAAAGTTTAAATTCAATATTATTAGCATTATTTAATACAATAATAATTACATTGAGGGATAAGTTCAAATAGAGTTATTCCATGTAATAATTTTAAAATTTTTTTATGATTTTATATTCAAGTTAAAATTTTCATTAATTAATTATTATATTTGATGCATGATGATTGAATTATACATAACACATCATTGATTAATAAATTTAATAATATTTATTTTTGTAAATTGTTTTAAAATGGATTCGTATTTCATGCATTATCAATATATGTAAATTATATATATAACCTTATTAATTGATTAATTTTAAAATAAAAATAATTAAAAATAAATATTATTAAATTTACTAATTAATGAGATTTTATGATAGTATTATATATTTACATAATATTAAATATAAACTCTTTTAAAATTTAAAAATTAAACATTTTATATATTATGATTAAGTGAAAATATATAAAATTTATACAGTAAAAATTTATCAAATATAAATCTTAAAATGAATTATTCAGTAGAATCATTTTATGTGTATAATATAAAATTTTAATTATTAATGATGAATGGTACGTACGAACCACAAAATATACTTATTTAAACCTTATTTAATTAGGAAACAAGTGGAATATCTTTTAAGTGATAAAGTCCATGAAATAAATAAAGAATAATATAGTAGAGTAGAATTGTGGCTACATGAATTTTGGTAGTTGGGAATGTAAGCAGCAGTTGCGTGTAAAGATCACACTCAACATTATGAAATAAACTTATTTTTTAATAATAACAATTCATGAATCACGTATTTGCCCAGCTTTCCTTTTAGCCATCTAACTTGCTCATCCGTCATGCTTACATTTTAATTCAATCCGAAAATTTGTGTATAATTTGTATTTGTATAATAAAAATCATATTTGTATTATATAAGATATAAAAATTTCGTATCAAAAATCTTGTTGACACGATAAATATAAAATATTTTTTTAGGTTTAGTAATATTCATATAAAATTTTTATATAAGTTTAATTTGTGTTGTTTTTATTTTTTTTATTCATTTTATTTTCGTATCATATTATCTTATCATACGTATAATTGGTAAGTCCAATTGTAGATCATCTAGATGTATGGTTTAAGGAAAAAAAATTAAAAAATAAGTAGTAATCCAACATTTTCTTGACCTCCTGTTAATTGATTAAGTATTTGAAAATGTATGAACTCCCCACCAGCTTGTTCATTATTTTTTTCTTTACCAGTTGAAAACATACCTAGACAAAATTGTTCTATTTGTCAACCTAATCGGTTGAGTTAACAAAGATCGGATACTTTGCTTGAAAAGTATAGGGTTTGATTTTCATCACTAATAATATATATATATATATATATATATATATTATAAATGTTATGTAAATTCAATGTAAATTTGATTGAAACCTATAAACTGTGACATGCCTGAGCTTGAAATAAGAGAATCTCTCTTCACCTAAAATTTGGATCCTTGTTTCAAGGTCTGGGTGGCTAAATCTTTGGGAATATGATTTCCAAAGCTAGAAGTGTAGGTCCAGAAATATTCTTTAGCCATTTGACTATGAGTACCATGGTTGCCTAAGGACCCAGACTCTTTAACTGCTCATGTCAAGATACTGGTGGAGTATTTTTGCTTACTAGAAGATCTCAATTGATGCAACTTGATATTGAAACAACATTCAGATTGGTTCAGGAAAAAAAAAATACCTTGAGAAAAAAATCACTTTTTATTCAGGAAAAAAATTTTAAAGGGTAAATTATAAAAAAAAATTATTTTAGATCAAAAAAAATTTTTTAACTCAGGTAATTTAAAAATACCTCACGATCCGAATGTAATCATTTTACCTCAAATTTTTCTAAAATTAAGTACTGTAAGTAAAATAAAATGACTGACAAAGAAAAAAATAATCGAACCAAATGAGAGAATCAAATGACGAAAAAAAATTATGAGAATTTAAAATTCTTCCCAACCAACACACCCTTAAAGGTAAGAAGGAGATATCGGGATGCACAGCAGGGACTCTATACGCAACTCTAAGATCTCTAGTTTTCTTTTTTCTAGTTTTTTATTTTTTTTATCATTTTACTTCAAATAAAATATTAATTTAATCATCTTGACGCATTTTAAAATCTCAATTTCGATACTCTTTGACTTTGTTATTCATCCACCTAGCAGCCCTACCTAAAAAAAATTGATTGAAGCTCAAAAAAACCTCAACAAGAAGCAAATGATATGAAAAATCACTAGCTTCTTTTTAACTCTACCTAGCCAATTAAACATTTTAGATGCAGATAAACTTGTCTTTTAAGTTCATGTTTAACCGACCAGAGGTAGCTGAATGCATGTTGACTTAATTATACATGCAAATGCATGTAAATATGTATGGTAAAGATTGAAGTCAAGTTGTTCCATAAAATATGAGTTCCAAAGGAGACCATGGGCGATTATGTACACGATCATTGGCCTACCTGCCAAACCATGGGCGGCAATAGTTTCAGAATTAGCTGTCTCCCTTCCCAAATTCCCAAAAAGTGAAATTTGCCTTTTAAAATGAGTGAGAAATGGGCATTGCAAGAAAACATGATCAGTGTAAAATGGCTGTTCTCGGCTTGAAATAAAATTTGCATGATTAAAATTTAAATAAATTTTATACTTTAAAAATAAAAAATATTATTAGTTCATATGATTATATTTACACTTTTAAAATGTGAAATTTTTTCATCTTTTTAACATAGTAAAAAATTTCATTGTATAAAAAAAATTAAAAATATAATTATTTGAATTAATATTCAAAAGTTTTATAGTGTCTTATATAAAGGAGACATAAAATAAAAATAGACATCAATTAAATGAGTTACAGTAATTGTTGTTATCACTATCAACGATTACGTGTCGTTGACGTTTTTGTTTCGATCTTTGTGCCTCATACCTTAAAATATTTTGCAAAGAAAGAAATGATCAGATGGATTTCACTTCGATACCTAAGTCAGAGAGTAATTTTTTTAGAGTTTCATTAGGAAAATAGTTATCTGCCTCTAAGAATCATACGTGTTTCCTATTTATAGGAAATTTCTTCATTTTAAAATTACACTTTTATCCTTTTTCATCCAAATACTTTTTATACTTGATTCCTCTCAAATGTATCACGTGTATTCATATAATTAACTAAAATAATATTCGAATTACTATTCATAACAGTGACAAAAATAATAAAATGAATAGAAAGGGCAGATAGTTTTCCCTGTGATCAATTTAGAATACTGTCTTTTTCAAGCTTTATTTGAGTGGTGCGATTGCACATCCAAGTACATTGGTGTTTGTGGAAAGCGAAAGTTTCCCTAACAGAGAGGGAAAGCCAGGCATTGATGCCATGGCGGAAATGAAAGTTTTGTGATTCCCTTAACTTTAAACCCGTCAGGAAAAAACTATCCATTTTATCCAGGGAAACCCTTTTGATCATCTACAGAGCTTGACCATGAGCTGATCTTCTTGCCAACATATCAATTAATTTTTCAAGTCGAATCAAACTTGAACCTAATACTAAATCATCTAAATTTAACTCGATTATACCTTTAAATCTACATAAAAATTATATATATTTACTAGTCATATTATTTATTTATGAGTTTAATTGCCCAAATATGTACTATACGTGACTTGATAATTATAATTAAAAGCATAGAATGCGGGTGATATAACATTAATTGGTATTTATAAGTCAAAAGTGAATATCTTTAGATATGTTGGCAGATTATATCTCCTTCACAGTTTAATCTATTTGATCTGCATAATAAACATATAATTTAGTGATGTTGCCTACCTGACAGCAACAGTGCTTTACCTTCCACGTGGTCTGATTGTACTGTTGACGATCAAGTCAATCGATACAATTTGCTCCACATGTTCTTCGTATATCCTGCAAAAACAACAGGAATCAGAGGGGGGCAGGGATTTGTCCCTGCATGCGCACTCCGACGATCAAGTCAGTGATCGGGAGGTGGTGTATGTAAGAAAAGGAGAAAGTATTGCTTAAATCATAGGGTTTAAGTGTTTCTCCCTGTTTTTGTCTATTTTGGATCAAAATCCCTCTCCTCCTTTTTTCAGAGAGCTCACCTGGTATTTATAGGTTTCTGCAAGTCGGTTCGAGTAGAGGCCCAGGCGCGTGTCGGGGCCGCGACAGAGTCATAGAGCACTCTGTCGCGCCTCGAATTCAAGCAGCTGGCGAGGGAGCTCTATCGCAGCCTGTGCGGGAGGCCTCTACCGCAGTCTGTGCGGGAGACTATGCCGCATGCTGTGCGGGGGACTATGCCACGGTCTGTGCAGGAGACCATACCGCAGGATGTGCGGGAGACTATGCCGCATGCTGTGCAAGAGACCAATATCGCGATAGAGGCGATGGAGCCTGTCGCGACTACTGTGCGGCACAGACCTGTGCGGTAGAGTATCTGTCGCCATATTGTGTCGCCTATCACGCTACTCCGTCGCGTGAGGCTCTGGCGCGGTAGGAGCTACGTGGCTTCTCCTGTGTTTGTCACGTGGCGATCTCTGATTCGTTGATCCTGGTACACGTGGACGGTGATAGTAGGACCACCATCAATTGCTCCCCACTATTTGGTAGGAATATTTCCTGCGAAAGAGGATTCTTAATAGAAAGATATATTTTCGGAAAGAATTTTACATACCTTTCTCAGGCCTGACTATCACGACGCGAACGCATCTTTAGTTCTTATGGCCTTTATGTTTCCATTGCCTGGCCACAGTGACGCATAGCGCCTCAGGCTCTTACGGCTCGTCTGAACTACGCCTGGCCATAGTGACGCATAGCGCCTCAGGCTCTTACGGCTCGTCTGAACTACGCCTGGCCACAGTGACGCATAGCGCCTCAGGCTCTTACGGCTCGTTTGAACTACGCCTGGCCACAGTGACGCATAGCACCTCAGGCTCTTATGGCTCGGTTGAACTACGCCTGGCCACAGTGACGCATAGCGCCTCAGGCTCTTACGGCTCTTCTGAATGTACGCCGCCATATGGACGGGAGGCCCACTCAACCGTATTGTCCGCTTTGGAGCTGTTCAACCCATGGCAGCCTGCGTTCGCAGGGCCCGAGCTCAAAGGTAACAGTCCTCACGGTTTTCTTTCGCGTCCCCAGGGGATCGAACTCAGGACATAGTCCGCTTTGGGTACGGCCCACTGGCAGCCTGCGTTCGCAGGGCCCGAACCAAGGGTTCCCCTCACGGTGTTCTTTCGCGTCCCCGGGGGATCGAACTCAGGACATAGTCCGCTTTGGGTACGGCCCACTGGCAGCCTGCGTTCGCAGGGCCCGAACCAAGGGTTCCCCTCACGGTGTTCTTTCGCGTCCCCGGGGGATCGAACTCAGGACATAGTCCGCTTTGGGTACCGCCCACTGGCAGCCTGCGTTCGCAGGGCCCGAACCAAGGGTTCCCCTCACGGTGTTCTTTCGCGTCCCCGGGGGATCGAACTCAGGACATAGTCCACTTTGGGCACGGCCCACTGGCAGCCTGCGTTCGCAGGGCCCGAACCAAGGGTTCCCCTCACGGTGTTCTTTCGCGTCCCCGGGGGATCGAACTCATCACCTCTTCTTGGGCCACATAATTATTGGCCCTAGCAAAGAGATCGGAGATTGTCATTGGTTGATAAAGAGAGAGGGATTCTTGTAGCTTCTCAGAGCTTGTCCCTTGTAGCATTGCAGCCATGGCTATCCCTACCGACAGATCTTCCACTTCCAAGGTTGCATCTCGGAAGCGGTCTACAAAGCTCTTCGAGGGTTCTTTATCCCCTTGTTTAAGCGTGAGTAGGTAGGTAGCATCTTTCTTCCTCTGGCTGTGGATCATGAAGACTTTGAGGAATTCATTTCTCAACTCGTCAAAAGAGGAGATTGAACCTTCGCTCAACCCGTTGAACCACTTTAGAGCGTGCCCGGACAATGTGAGGGAAAAAGCTCTGCACATAATTTCGTCCTCCCATCCATGCAACAGCATGAGGGATTCATAACTCTGGATGTGATCGTAGGGGTCCGCTTTGCCGGTGTAAGTAGCCATGGAAGGCATTTTGAACTTCTTTGGCAAAGGTTTGTTTATGATCTCCAGGCTGAATGGGATCCTCCTCCTTTGGCCATCATCTGGAGACACCAGTTTTTTCTTCTCGAGGATCCTTTGGACGACCTTCTCCACGTCCTCCGACCCTCGAGCTGAGCATGGCCTTGTCCCTTCGGGTCTAGAAGAGTACAACTGATAAGCACCCCTTCTAGCACCTCTCATTCTGGGATTTGACCTTGTGCCCTCGAAAGAGTCTCGGGGGTCAAGACCCTTCCGTCTTCGTCGCTCCCCAGACCCATGATCTTCGAATTCATGCTCCAACTCCTCTGGAGAAATATTGGGCCATGCGGGAGAGTTCTGTCGCCTAAATGCCGCATGAGAACTCTGCCGCCTATGATCTGCGGGAGAACTCTGTCGCCCGTGATACGCGGGCGAGCTCTGCCGCCTATGTGCCGGGCGTGAGCTCTGCCGCCGACGTGCCGCGGGAGAACTCTGCCACCCGAGAGCTGAGGGCGAGCTTTGCCGCCAACGTGCTGGGGGAGAGCTCTGCCGTCTGCGATCTGCGGGCGAGCTCTGCCGCCTATGAGCTGCGGGTGAGCTCTGCCGCCAATGTGCCTGGGGTGAGCTCTGCCGCCAATGAGCCGCGGGAGAACTCTGCCGCCCGAGAGCTGCGGGCGAGCTCTGCCGCCTATGAGCTACGGGTGAGCTCTGCCTTGTTGGATCTGCAGTGGCATTATTTTGTGTTCCTGCCTCTTGTCCAGCGTTTACCAGGGTGGAGGGCTGACCTCTCTCGTAGGTCTGCCTAGGCGTGCTCTCCCCCACTAACTGCTGCACTTCATGGGGCAAGCTGAATTGGGGGAGAGCGTCTTTAAAGAAGCTCACCATAGCTTTCAACACTGTCGTGGTCTCTTCATTTTTGCACTTCAGGGTCTCAAATTCTTCTAGAGAAACCAAGGCTTCTCTGTCACCCCTTTCACTACGTCTTCGTCTCTGCTCTGGTCCGACGGGGGGGACTCACAGAATTCTGCCCTCCTGTCAACTCTGCTGTAGAGCGTGTTCTCACCATTTTGATAGAGAACCTGACTTTTTGTCAGAATTCCCACAGACGGCGCCAATTGATGTTGCCTACCTGACAGCAACAGTGCTTTACCTTCCACGTGGTCTGATTGTACTGCTGACGATCAAGTCAATCGATACAATTTGCTCCACGTGTTCTTCGTATATCCTGCAAAAACAACAGGAATCAGAGGGGGCAGGGATTTGTCCCTGCACGCGCACTCCGATGATCAAGTCAGTGATCGGGAGGTGGTGTATGTAAGAAAAGGAGAAAGTATTGATTAAATCATAGGGTTTAAGTGTTTCTCCTTGTTTTTGTCTATTTTGGATCAAAATCCCTCTCCTCCTTTTTTCAGAGAGCTCACCTGGTATTTATAGGTTTCTGCAAGTCGGTTCGAGCAGAGGCCCAGGCGCGTGTCGGGGCCGCGACAGAGTCATAGAGCACTCTGTCGCGCCTTGAATTCAAGCAGCTGGCGAGGGAGCTCTACCGCAGCCTGTGCGGGAGGCCTCTACCGCAGTCTGTGCGGGAGACTATGCCGCATGCTGTGCGGGGGACTATGCCACGGTCTGTGCGGGAGACCATACCGCAGGATGTGCGGGAGACTATGCCGCATGCTGTGCGAGAGACCAATATCGCGATAGAGGCGATGGAGCCTGTCGCGACTACTGTGCGGCACAGACCTGTGCGGTAGAGTATCTGTCGCCATATTGTGTCGCCTATCACGCTACTCCGTCGCGTGAGGCTCTGGCGCGGTAGGAGCTACGTGGCTTCTCCTGTGTTTGTCACGTGGCGATCTCTGATTCGTTGATCCTGGTACACGTGGACGGTGATAGTAAGACCACCATCATTTAGTAAACATTAGTGTTAGAAATTAAACATATTATAAAGTGTATACTAATATAAATTTAGCTTTTTTTTTAAGTATTAAAAATTTTATAAATTTAAAGTTCTTTCCTTTCTTATTTCCCAAAATTTTGGGCTGTTAAAAGCCATTTAATAACAGTAACGTCTATAAGATTTTGCCTATAAAATTTAGGGTTTGGGCTATGGCCCAACTTGAATGCCGATACTTGAGCCCAAAGCTTTTTCCCATGCTTGCCTATCATAAACCATATCTCAGACCAAAAGGTTCGGCATATGCAGATATGCTGGCAAACAGAGCTCAAGAGCTCTCCCCGAGTCTTACCACCATCACAACCAATTTCGCTTCTGTTAACCCTAAACCCTCCAAAACCCCTATGCGCGCTTACCCTTTCTCTTCTCTTTCTATCCTTCGCCTTTTCCGCCCTCTTTCCCATGCCCAAGCCTGCTTTTTCCGCCCCCTTATCCCTCAGCCTACCCCACGACTGCCCCCTTCTTTTTTACGCCGCCAATTCCTCGTTTCATCCTCTTTCTCGGCCTCTCCTGTTCGTTTGATCGATGAAAAGGAAGGGGAAGAGAATTGGGATCTTTCTAACAATGAAAACGAAGTATTTTCTTTTGACGATGATGATGGTGTTTTTGCGGCCAATGATATGAAACATTTGGTTGCGCCGGAGATGGAAGTGAAGGAGTTGGAAGAATTGCCTGAACAGTGGAGAAGGTCGAAGCTTGCCTGGCTTTGCAAGGAGTTGCCTGCTCACAAGGCGGGTACTTTGGTTAGGATTTTAAATGCGCAGAGGAAATGGTTGACGCAAGAGGATGCTACTTATTTGGCAGTTCATTGTATGAGAATTCGAGAAAATGAGACCGGATTCAGGGTAATAATAATTTCGATATTTTTGCAGTGTAATGAATGTTTATGGTCATTGTCAATTTGATATTACAAATTACACGTTTGATACTATGATTGCATGAAATTGGGAAAGACAATTACTGATGGCTTTGCAAATAAATTCATGTTATAGTTTAGAGTTAGATGCGGTAGAAAGTGATGGAATATCTAGTATATGCTAATCTTTCACATTTTGATGCTTTAGTTACTTGGGCAAGTTGTATGGTAATTAAATGGTCTTAGATAAGGAAGAAAGAAGAAGGCAGTTTACTAATCAATGGTAGAAATATTTGAGGATTTCTTATTTCTGCTAAACTGAAGACCCCTATGTGTTGTAAGTAATTTTCAATTGAAGCGATCTTGCTATGTGCCCAGAACTATGAAATTTTGATTCCTATCTGATTCTGCTATTTTTATTGCTGATATGTGCTGTTTGTTTCTACAATACTTTCAAAATTTTAAAAGTACGAGATACGGGTTTTAAGAATGGGACTTCAGTGTCACTTAACTGTTTGAATTGTTGTGGCCTGCAGTCCTGCTGAAATATGTTGCAGTTTTTCTTGTCTACTTTCTTTTTAAAGTTGAGTAAATTATCTTCTCTGGTTGTAAGATTGGATATAGTGGGTTTGGTTCGGCATCTTGTGGTAAAACAGTGTTGTTTTTCTCTATGTTGCAGGTCTATAAGTGGATGATGCAGCAACATTGGTATCGATTTGATTTTGCTCTTGCTACCAAGCTAGCAGACTACTTGGGCAAAGAGAGGAAGTTTGCAAAATGTCGGGAGATATTTGATGACATCATCAACCAAGGACGTGTGCCTAGTGAATCGACATTTCATATTTTGATTGTTGCGTATCTAAGTGCTCCAATTCAGGGTTGCTTGGATGAAGCTTGTGGCATTTACAATCGAATGATTCAGCTAGGAGGTTACCAGCCATGTCTTAGCTTGCATAACTCACTTTTCCGAGCTCTTTTAAGCAAACCAGGAGGCTCTTCAAAATATTATCTAAAACAGGCTGAGTTTATCTTTCACAATTTAGAAACATGTGGCCTTGAGATACAAAAAGATATCTATGGTGGCCTAATTTGGTTGCATAGCTATCAGGATACGGTAGATAAAGAAAGGATAAAATCACTAAGGAAAATGATGGGAGAAGCAGGTATGGAGGAGGGAAGAGAAGTGATTGTGTCTGTCTTGAGGGCTTGTTCAAAGGAAGGGGATATTGAGGAAGCCAAAAGAATTTGGCGCAAACTACTGGATTCCGGTGGTGGTATCCCTTCTCAAGCTTTTGTATACAAAATGGAAGTTTATGCGAAGATTGGAGAAATTATGAAATCTTTGGAGGTATTCAGGGACATGCAGAAGTATTTGGGTTCTGCCAGTGTTGCGGCATACCACAAAATCATAGAGGTCTTGTGTAAATCCCGGCAAATGGACCTTGCTGAATCCCTCATAAAAGAATTCATAGAGAGTGGTAAGAAGCCACTTATGCCTTCTTACATTGAGCTAACAGATATGTACCTCAAATTGAGCTTACATGATAAGCTGGAGTTAACCTTCTTAGAGTGCCAAGAGAAGTGCCGACCCAATCGTACTATATACAATATATACTTGAACTCTTTGGTCAAAGTTGGAAATCTTGGCAAAGCTGAGGAGATTTTCAACCAAATGCTTGGCAATGTGACAATTGGTGTTAATGCCAAATCATGCAATATCATTTTAGATGGATATCTCTCTTCTGGAGATTTTTTGAAGGCTGAAAAAATATATGATCTTATGTGCCAGAAGAAATATGAAATTGAATCTCCATTGATGGAAAAGCTTGACTATGTCCTTAGCTTGAGCAGGAAAGAGGTTAAGAAACCTCTGAGCCTAAAATTAAGCAAAGAGCAACGGGAGATTTTAGTCGGGTTGCTATTAGGTGGTTTACGGATAGACTCAGATGGAGAGAGGAAGAATCACATGATTCGGTTTGAGTTCAATCAGAATTCTGTTACACATTCTATTTTGAAGAGACATATTCATGATCAATACCATGAGTGGATACATCCTTCCAGTAAGCTAACTGATGGTACTGATGATATCCCACACAAATTCAGTACCATCTCGCACTCTTATTTTGGTTTCTATGCAGAACAGTTTTGGCCAAGGGGTCAACCAGTGATCCCAAAGCTAATTCACCGATGGCTGTCTCCGCAAGTACTTGCATACTGGTATATGTATGGGGGCTACAGAACATCATCTGGGGATATTCTTTTGAAGCTGAAAGGAAGCTATGAAGGTGTTGAGAAGGTTGTAAAAACGTTGAAAGCAAAATCTCTGAATTGCAGAGTGAAGAGAAAGGGGGGAGTGTTTTGGATAGGATTTCTAGGAAGCAATTCTATGTGGTTTTGGAAACTGGTAGAACCTTACATATTAGATGACTTGAAAGATTTTCTGAAAGCAGGGAATGATACCACGGAGGATTATGCAGTTGAATCCCAAGACATCAACTTCGACAGTTCATCCGATTCTGATGAAAAGGCTTTATGATTACGGAGCGAGACAATGATTCATGAGGCATGAGGCATGTACAAATTAATGATGCTATTCTTTTGTTTAGAATACGGATCAAACATTCATCAGAATGGTTCTCCGATTAGCAATTACTGAGGATGATAAAGCTGAACGTGAATTTCTCTGGTTTGAGAAACTAGAGCACTTCAGTTTTCAGGCCTGATGGAACAGGGGTATCCGGCATCTGCACTTGCCATTTGTGTACATCCAGCATCAACTAATTTAATTAAACTACTGAGTGTATATTACATTACTATGGTTTTGCTTTGTTACAATCCGTATATTTATTCATTTTATGGTTGATATATGCTGCCTTTGGCTTTCATAGAATAATGTCTATTCAAACACAAGGGAAGATCTTGATTATGGCGCATGATGGGGTCCAAATTCAAGCTGTTACACACTTCAACTGTTTATCTTAAGATCGGATAATTTTAAATATAAAACGTTACATAATAAAAGAAAATATAAAATTGGTATGGATTAAAATTAAATAAAAATAATATTTTATATATGAATTTTAGAACAATTAAAAAATATTTTTATATGATATATAAACACAAAATTTATGTATTTATTTATTTATATGGGTTTTACGCTATCCGAACTGGAAAAAGAAAGTTTATACGAAATTTCGAGGTGCCCTTATTCGGTTTTATTTCTCTTTCTAAACATTCTCTTGCGCCAATTTCCGGAGAGACAGACTCCTTTCTCCTCTGCTCTTTTCAAAGTCTCTCGATATACCGGCAAATATCCCGAACCTGAAAACCATTTAATATTAGAAAAAGGGGTCGGATCCGGACCTCGTGCCCCGACTCGGAGAAGTCCTACGGATTCCGACCTCGAAACCGTCATCGCTGGTAGCGTACGGCGACTACTTGAGGAAGATTTCAGCGTGGACTTATCTTATATATTAGATTTCTTGAGGGACCAAATCGCCCATTTTCCTTGAAACCCAAAATCAAGAAAATGAAGAAGAAGAGCAGGGACTAGAATCTGGAAATGCCAAACTTCAAGAAGAAGAAAGTAAGGGAGAGGGAAGCCAAAAAACGAGGCAGGTTTTTTATTTTTATTAATTATATAGAAATCAGACGCTTTAACTTTTTTACGTTTCATTTTTGAAAGGAAAGATCTCTGAAGTTTCATTTTTTAATTAAGTATTTTGTTTTTCTTTGAAGAATAAATTAAGAAAAATTGTTAATTTGCTTGCAAGTATTTAGTTTTTTTTTTTTTTTGGGCAAGTTGATGGTATTAATATCGTGGATGGTTATTGCCTTGTTTTTTTATGTAGGAGAGCAAATGAAGCTGATAAGCAAGTCAAGAAAAAAGGTGGTAGCTTTCAGTATGCGGTCTTTCTCCTCTGCTTCAAAAAGCAGTGGGAGAGTCTGAATTGCCTAGAACTGAGGTATGGCTAATAGAATTACCTTAATTATAGTACTTTTTCATAATTGTATTGTTGGGATATTTTAATTCTTAATTGGACTTTTATTTTCTCCTTTATAATGCTCCTAGATTGTGAACAAACTTTGGTTGTATACCAGGAAGACAATTTGCAAGACCCAAAGAACAAGCAAAATAATATATGTGATAAACCGCTCTATGCCATTTTTCCAATAAACTCTATTAATATGTTTCAATTGAATAAAGCCCTGGCTCTATTAATATCTTGTTGTTAAGTGCAGAAGAGGGTATTCCTTTAGAAAAACTTCATATTTATCTGCTATGAGTGCTCATGTTTTCTAATTTTTGCCTATGCGACTTACATATTGAACTCTGTGAGGGTGATTTCATTTTTTATTTGCATTAAAGAGATCGGGCCCTCATTGTCTACATTTATGATTGCAATCAACCAATTATACTACGCAAAGACATTTGGACACATGCACTGATGGATCTCAAGAACTAAATTTACCTAAAGGTTTTGTCTGTATTTATTACTAACAAGTAACCTGAGATATCATTCTTTATCATATTTCCTTTATTTTAGTTGATTTAAATGATAAGCTTTAGTGAGAGAACTTTCTAGTCGGATTTGTAAGGCACTGTCTTATTAAAGTTAGATAAACACGTGTTATATATGGTGGTTCCTATTATAACTTGCTAGTTTTAGTATAAGGTGGTTATAATGGGGAAGTAATATTTTCCATGCACTTTGGAGGCCCTAAACACCTCAGCTGTTAACCTATATCCAATAGTTGTTTAGCAGATGATACAATAGGAACAGATGTAAAGATCAATTTTTCATGAGTCATGTAATATACAAAAAATAATAAACCTGTTGATAAAGGATAAAGAAAATTTCAAGATGAGGGATTATATGTTGCTAACAATTTGCTTTCTTAGGCCATTTTTGTTTCTAATGGATGTGATATGTAATATTTCCAATGTGCAAACTAATTTAATTCTTCCAGTCTTGGATTACCTTAGGATGTTTACATTTTACTGCAATTTAAACATTCAAAAACTGGCTTCCACATTCAACTTGAGTTTTGTTTCACTAATGGTGTATTATAATTTTCTTATGTCTTTCCTTTTAAGGCATTATCATGAAATTGTATGATTTATGTGGTTATTTAGATATTAACACTGTGCCATTAATGATTATGCATCAGTAGATACTGAATATGCAGAGGAAGAAGAGAAAGAGGAGGTGGGTTTTCAAAGTTGTGTAGTCTTTCTCCACATCTTCAGGCATTTATTGGAGAACCTGAGCTGGCCAGAACAAAGGTATTCAAACAAAGTTTTAGAAAATTTCTTTTCTTCAAGTTAATATGTATTCACTAAATAAACTTTTCAAAATGAGAATGTTACGCTAATTTTCAATAAATGTTTTTCGTCTGTTTTTCCCTTATTTACTTCTAGGTTCTATATAGATTGTTGACCTATATTTGGGAGAAGAATTTGCAAGATACAAAGAACTGACAATATATTATGTGATGAATCATTGTATGCTCTTTTTCGAGTAAATACCATCGTGTTTCAGATGAACAAAGCTCTGTCCAAAGATGTTTGGCCATTAAATCAGGAGGATGGTATAATCTTAAACATGATTTCCCCTATAGATCATGGGATTTTGATATAGGTATATTATTCGATCTTTGTTTTTACCTCACATATCTTCTTGTTGGAAAGGCTAGCATTGCTCTTCTTTCCTTTAAGTTTATCCTTGGTACTTGAACTTGGAGTAACTTTTTATTTCATAGATGTGCTTTAACAAGGTGGCCGTTTCAAATTATTTTGTATAATTGCAAAGTTGGTAAGTTTGGCTACTTCATAAATGCAAAGTTCATTAGTTTTCTTTTAAAAGGGATCTTAAGACTCTTCTATTCAGATGATACCAACTGGTCAAGTTTTCTCAAGTATGTTGAGAAAAAATGGAATAAAATATTTTTAGTAATTTGTTAATTGGTTCTAGCTGTAAATGTTGTTGAAGTGCCAATTTTTTCAACTAATTCCTTCAATGTGATGAAACTAAATTTTAAATTTAGCATGTTTGAAATATGCCATGAACATGTTTCATGCGATGTTCTTTTTTTCTGTCATTGATGGTATGCATGTTAGTCTTACCCAGCAATCGGTTTGTGATGAAGGAGTATTGTCTAGACTCTGAAGAATGCTTATTTTGGAGAGAACTTCAGAGTATAGGGCATTCATTGTTTGGGCTTATCTTATGGCGGCTTTATATTTATGCTAACATAATACAGGTTTTATGCAGCCTTTGTAAATTTGTTATTGTCATACTATTGAAAGAGTTGGTTTTTTGGTTGATTAACGTGTTGAGACTTGAGATTCAAGGTTTTAGGAATTGAAATTTCTGTTATATATCAATTCTTTAATTAAATTCTTCGTAGTTTACGTGGCATAGTTGGTGTTACACAATGGTGTTTCCGACACTTACCCACTGCCTCTCCCTGCACGACGTGTATTAACATGGTGCTTTAGGGTCCTACATTGTGGGGTCTGGGGAGAGTATCAATACATATTTAACTCCGCTTACAGTTTTCATAATTCGGGCTTGCACAAATTACATCTTGGCACTGAGTACCATACATATTTATCCTCTTAATTCTAATGCTGTTGTGAATGCTTCTTTTCTAATGATGATTTTGAAATGTAAAAAAGCAATAAGGGTATCAGCACCGTGTTTGATTTCTTCCCCCCACTCAAAATCTGAAATTGAGCCTGGGCCAAGTTGATAACCATCAAGCTAACTGAGTGTTGCTGCCTGATGTACTTTACTGAATATTGCTCCTTCTCATCTTGATATGGTTCCCTCGATTCATGTCCAGTTTGTTTTTCAAGGATCACTTGTCAAGATTGTGGCTTTCAGCCTCTTAGCTTTGTTTAACTAAATGCGAACAACTGCTGCAATGAATCAATTGTTTAAGATACTTCCTCTAATTGCCATGCTTTGTATTATCTACATAATTCTTTTTTCCTTTCGAAATTTTATCTACATTATTGTAATCTGTTGCCAAATCTTTAACTTGAAATTTTTATCTTATTCATGGTTGTCTCTTTTTTTCAGAAAGATCAATCTGACAAGAAGAGCATTTTATGTGATGATAAGCTGAAAAAACTTTTTGAGGTGAACTTGTTCAATGGCTTTTCTTATCCCAAAGCTTTTGACCACTCTTTTCATCAAGATGGAACTGTGAGTTGTATTTCTGTATATAAGCCTGTAAGTACTGGGCATTTCTAACACGTCCTAGAAATGGAAGCAGCATCTTTTAGGAAGTCGATTAAAACTTTCTGCACCTTAATGATATCATATACCTTTTGTTTGTCTTAGCGTCTTTGTTTTTTCCCCCACGCCATTGGTTTGGGTTTTCAGAAGTTTTCTTTTTGTTTACTTTTTTATTCCCTTTGGGTTGGGTGGGACTTGGGAGGGTAGAGTTAGGATGGGAAAAGGTGTTAGGGTGGGGTTTTCCTTCTTTACATGATCTGCCTATGAGGGCACCACTTGAAATTTTTACTTCGACAAGTAGATAGTGGAAAAATGAGATGTGGGCATCTAGAAAGCTGTTTTTGTTTTTCTTTTTTTCTTCTTTTCATTGTGGTCTTTTAGGGACCAACAAGGTGAAAAGAACTTTCATGGCCTGCTTGATTGTTTCGCAACAAAACTTGTTTCCGAGATGTTCATGGAACATTTTGTGCTATCCAACTGGTGAGCTTTAAGCAATTGTCGGAACTTGAACGAGTGTGTAGTTAATATCATCAAATGGTTCTGGCAATATTCTTTCCTACGGTCTGCCTGCGTCATCTGGTATGTTTTAAAGATTCTGTGATCAATTAATGTATCATGCTAGAACAAATTACTGATTTCATCAGTTTATATGTTAAGTAGGAGGAACAATTTTATCATGACTGCTGAACATGCAAGACAGTTTGCAAGTGTTGTGTAGAAACTACCCTTTCGGAGCTTAAAATTTGAAACTAGACATGTTACTTTAAAGCTGGCGTTTCCATATTTACTGTCCTGTCTCGTAAAATTATAGATCTGCATTTTCTCTAGTGGTTGCTTTGAACGGTTGGGAAATGAGAACCTTGAATCATGACTATCTTAAAACATTTAAGGCTTGGTGATGAGAGAGATTTGCAAATGCAAATGGTGTTCACAGGCATTGTTTTCACATTGCCAAACTTACTTGTGTTAGAAATTGTATGCAGACTGCCAAGTGCCATCACCATTGCATTATGTTTTGCCAGAAGAATTTCTATCGTAGTTTAAGAACATCACATGGACATCATTGTATTAATATTCTCTTTTGTTCTTGTCATTAACAGATGACAAGCTGAGAACCATCAACATGCTTGTCCCCATCTGTAGAAAACCTTGGAATCTTGCGCAAGCTCTCTTTTTTCTGTTGGTAGCTCGAAATAATTGCTAAATTGACATCATTGAAGATCATTAGGTGACTTTGATGAACAGTGAAGGAAATGGAATGGCAGGACCAAAGCTGGCAACAATGTCAGAAAGAGGAAACTAATGTTTGCCAGTACACTTGTTTTATGGGGAGAAAAAAAAAAGAAATAGTAACAATTAAAATGTAGATTCGGCGATAATCCAATATGAATTAAAATTTAATAGAAATTATATATAAATATATTTAAAATTAAAATAAAATTTGTATTTAACTAATATATATGAACATGAATTATAGGCGAAGGCCTAGAATCAATCTCGTACAGTGGCTGATGATGTGAAATAAAATTAAATAAAAATAAATAAATTTTATCTAAAGTCTTAAAGTTTAATCATAATTTAATTTTAATTTATTAGTAAATTTTTTGAAGTGTTTTAAACATTCAAATCAATTAATAATGAAAAAAATACTAAGAGTTATGAGATTGTGAAAAGTTATTTTTATTTTATAATTTTATTTTTATTTATTTATTTATTATTTTTATTTATTAAGTATCGTATTAAGTAATAAATAATAAGTAAATAAATAAATTAAAAAAATATATATAATTTTTAATATTTTTTTATTTATGATTGATTGATTTTAGTATTCAAAGTATTTTAAATAATTTAAAAATAAAATAAATTCAAAATTTATTGGAATGAAATAAAAAAAAATGAAATATCGAGGAGAATCTTTTAGTGTATGGGACCCACATATATTCGAAACGTCAAAAGCACCGCCGTTGGTATGCGGCGCGCCGTTTCCAAGATTCGCCACGCGCACCATCCGACCGTACCCATTTTCATACATACGAGCTATGTTTTGGGCCTGTATGGACTCTTCTTGTACCCACCTAGTTGGGAAACTACTACACATGAATATCTAAGGATTCATTTCATATAAATTATTTTACATAAAATCAATAAGGTTTTTTTTTTTTTCAAAAATCTATCAAAAGGAGGAGGGTTTTGATTTTTTCTTATTTTTTCTCTTTTTGATATTATCAGAAATATAAAATTTTTTATGCAAAAAAAAGAAAGAAAAATTCAACTAAATTAAAGTTTTAGATTACGAAAAGTAACATTTCGATACAAAATTTAACTTTAATCCAGCCAAACATACTTTCAAAATATATAAAAATAAAATATACAATACTTTTTAAATTCGTTTGTAGAATTAAGGAATTCTATTGTTAGTATATAAAAAAAAAATCATATTTTCAACTTTAATTTCTTTAAAAGTTCATTTGTAATTGTATACTTATTATAACAATATTAATATATATATATATATATATATGAACTGGACCTTTTTTTTGGTAGACTTTTATGGGACTGCAAGGGAGTGATAAAATATCTTTGGGGTTTTATTGGCTTCCAACTTAGTGGTGGTGGTAAAGTTAATTTGGGAGTGAAATAAGTAAACAAATTTGTGGTCCAGTCTGTACTGTGATGGTCATTGGCATGACCAGGGGAAAGAATAATCATTCTGGGACTGTAGTTGATGATGAGATTGAATTGAAGGTAGTCAAGATAGGGTTTCAAGTCAATTCCCATAAATATTTTTTGGTGGAATTTAGTTCTTGCTAGTGGAAAGGGGAATTTACTATCATTCTCTTTCAATTTGCTTGCAAAGCAGATAAGATTTTGGTTGGAATTGAATAAAAAAAAAAAAACCCAATTTCATTGAAATCTGTTGGAATTGGTGAGGACTGAGTGGTAAGTTTAGTGAGATGTGAGAAAAGAAAGTGAGGAGGAAGAAGAAAAGGATGATGTATTGTTAGGGAAGGGGCCAGGTTAAGTGGAACTCTATCAAGGACAAGGCATGAACAATAATGCCACTCAACAACCCCTTTAAAGTGGACAAAGACACCCTAAAACTCCAAATGTCAACAATAGTCTTAAAAATATGTTTAATAAATTTAAACACGATAAAAAAAAATTAATACGAGTTAAAATTTGTTAAAAAATTATATAAATATGATAAAAATAAAAAATTATACTTAATGCATTTATTGAAAATTTAATACAACATGATAAGAATATAAATTATTTAAATGAATTATCGGATTTAATAAAAAAAAAACGACAAAAAAAGGTGTTAAATCTTTACCATATCTTTTCATTGTTTAAAAAGATTCCATCTTGACAAAGGGCAAATAGTAGTAATAATAATAATAATGGGGACAGAAGATACCCTCATGAAGAAGGGTCACAAAAACGCCATGAAACAATGAGACTTGTCATCACGTGAAAGATGCTTATGAGTGAGGGAAGGGTTTCGGTTTTTGACAAGGAATTTGAGTGTCTTGTTCGATAAAGCCTCTTAAACAAGGTATCTTTAAGTTATTTGGATTCAATTCTGTGGTACCTGGGGTTTGTAACTTAGAACTGTTTGGTTAGTGAAAATTAATTTTTTTTTGAAAATTATTTTATTTTTAAATTATTTTACTTGATAAATTTTGAAAAATATTAAATTTTTACGTTTGGTTGTATTTAAAAAAATATTTAATTTTTATGTTTCGTTTAATAAATTTAAAATTATTAAATGACACATTTTACTGTATTACCCTTTTGTACTAAAGTGAATAAATAATTTATTTAAAGTGAATAACACTTTGATGGAAGTTATGTTTAACATATTTTTTATTTATATATTTATTTATTATTTGAACTTATTCATTTAACAAATGTTAATTAATTAGTTCATTTGTTTATAGGATATTTAATGTGTAAATTATTTTGATTTATTTCATTAGTCAAACTATTAGTTTGTAAAATGTCAATTGATCTATTTATAATTATTTAATTAGTCTATTTATAGGATGTTTAATATGTAAATTATTTAGATTTATTTAATTAATTAAGTTATTCATTTGTGATAGTAAGATTTCAATTAATTTATTTATTGAATTAACATATTTATTTAATTGGTCCAATTGTTTAGAGGATGTTCAAAGATAAAATGAACACAAAATGCAATTATAAATAACCGGAGCATTCCCATATGCACCAAAAAAAAGTAACCACAATATTTATTGATTAACAATTTAGTTAAGAAATGTTACTTCGATATTTACAAACTTATAAATCATATTTAGATACAATGAAAGTAACTATTATATTGTAATTAAGAAAGAGTTTTTAATATTTTAAGAAAAATAAAGAATTTTTAATAAGTGTTTTATTTAGGATGGTAATTTTTAACAAATAAATGGATATAATTATATTTAAAATATTTATTTACTTATATATAAATAATTATTGAGGATGTAATATTTTTTATGCTAAAGGGTATAGTTGAGCCAAATGAAAATAGGTTAAGGGCAAATTTGAAAAAAAATAAAAATACCTCAAGTGGAGGAGATAATTAGATTCCCTATCTTCTCCTATTTTGACATTATTGAAAATCTATGATTCCCACAGAAAAGAAATTGTACAATCAAATAAAAAATTTTGATTATAAAAAATAAAATTCCTATTAATAATCTTAATTTTTGTGAACGAAACGCCCCTTCCACTAATCGTTGTTTCCAGATACGGTAAAATGGACTCATTCAGCGAATCTTGTGGAAAAACTTGGGACGCCCACGTCTGCATTACTGCAAAGTTACTTTCTTTTCTCCCTTTCTTCCTGTTGGTGATGTCAGAGGAAAGTGAGTTTTTAGGAACGTTTTTTTATTATTTAGTGACGTTTATATAGAACGAAGCACCATTGTCATAGCTAGATATTATGATAAAGATGAAAAAATTTTCTGTATAAACAACCAAATGGATTCTTTCAACCAGTTAATCCTTCCATTATCAATTAATTTTATATGAACTAAAAAAATACATACTTAATTGTTTATTAGTTTTGGTATTTTAATTCTCGTATATTGATTTTGGATAAATGCAATAAAATTTCAATTTTTGTAAGAAGTATTTCGAGAATAAAATTTTGAATGCATCGTGTAGATATAGGTGTGAGATTTTTCAAATAAATCTAAATAAAATGTAAATATATATACAGTAATATCTTTTATGCAAAAATTTCATGAAAAGTTAGGAAAACCAATAAAAGTATTGAAAAGTGCAAGTTTAGGGTTGTTGAAAAATCAAAGAATTGCAAAGTTTTGTTGTCAAATATCTAGTCTAGAAGCATTTATAACGCATAATAAGTTAGGGTAAAAAATGATTGACCATTACTACAGGCATGCACCTCTCTACTTAATTGCCTACCTCCATTAAAGCTCTAGACTGAGCAAACACACCACTCTCCAAATTATTGCCATTTTGACTCAAAGAGGAATAAAAAAAAAGGGTGGGTTAAACTCATCTGGTTACTACTAATGATTCTCCATCATCAGTTAAATTTCAGAATATTAAGCTTCTTGATTTTATATAAAAATCTATTATTTTATAATACCCTTTTTGGGCATTTAAAAAAATATAGTTTGCATATTGATCTTAATTATATAAAAAAAATCAAATTATGACTTTCCAATGCTAAGTTTGAGTTCAACTCGATTAAAAAATTTAAAATTTAGAATTCAATTTAAACTAAATCAAACTTAAAATAACTTTAAATTTATTATTTTTTCAATCGAGGTATATAAAATAATAAATTAATAATTAAATATTAAAAATTTATTGAAAATCAATTAAACTTGGGAATTCTTCAAATAATTTATTAAAATACTTTAACTGATTCAATTAATTACTACTCAAACTCGATTTGAAAATAAATATATCAAACTAAAAAATCTTTTATTCGCCTCGAATAATTCATGATACCTCCACTCATTTACATACTTTTTTCTATCTAATATCTAACATAGAATTTGATCAAAATTTGGTTTTAGTATCAATTCAAATATATTCCTCTGGTGAATTTAATATATGACAGTGGGAATCATATTTGCTAGTGTCTGTCAAGCAGATAAGAATTGGACAAGGTGTTTGGATGGTTACAGATACCATTTTTTTTTTCTTGGATTCCTTCTTTCTTGAGAGTATACTCGAAAATTTTAGAATATGACTTTCTCTCTCTCTTATTTGTTAGAGATGCTCTGTTTTGGCCATCAAAAACAAAAATTGGTTGGTTTTCAAGAGGTCAAGGCCACCTCACCTTGCACTATTCCTAATTTCCTACTCCTTTCTTTTCTCTCTCAATCACAAACCCAAATTCCACATTCCCCTTTTATATTAACCCTTTTTTGTTTTTTCTTTTTGTTTCCTGAATTGACCAAACTGTTCTTTTCTTCACCTCTCGTGTGTGTTCTGCCCTGGAATTCCATAGAGGGATTGATTAAGAGAATCTTATTCTCTTTGACCACCCAATATTCATTCTTGGATTGAAGAATATATAGTTTCTAACCCTACCTATTTTTCAAGCTCACTAGAATACACTCTTTATTATTATTATTATTATTATTATTATTATGGTAAAGATTTCAGATTTAAAAGAAAATAATATATATATATATTGAAATTTGAATTTAAAATTTATAGAACTTTCTTTGATCATAAAAAATGTACGAAGAAAACCATGCTAAATTTTTTTACATGAAGTTGGATAAAATATATTTCTATTGTTTAGTTATTAATAATTCATTAAAAATTTGAATAAATAGTTCAATAAAATTTTCAGACTTCACAAGTAATAATAAAATGATAACACATATTTTTTAAACAATATTAAAAAGTAATGAATTACATAATTATCCAAATCGAATAGTATTAATTTATTATGCATCTTTTAACTTTTTTTTAGTAGGAAATTTTTATTAAAAGTTACAATTACAATAAGTATATTACATTCCATGAACATTTAATTATAAAAATTGTTTTACTTAAAATAGATAAATTACTAAATAATTATAACTAAATTAAACTCAAAACTAACATTTAATAAGACTCGAATCTAAAATTTCAAAATCTCGTAGCTTCCTTAACATAAAGCCAGTGCCGGCATAGCTTAATTTCAAGTAATAAAAGATTGCTGCATTTATATAATTTAAAAATGCAACATGACTCCCACTCAAAGTTGTTAGACCTAGAGAGACTCTTTATATCATGACTAGAAAGAAACTTTATGTCAAAATATAAGTCAAATTAGGCTTCTTTTTTGTGGGGAAAACGGGGAAAGTGGTAGATTGGTTATTGCTTATATAATCAAAGTGATGGAATAACAAAAACATGCATAGTTAGATTTCCAAAGTTCATTCTTCAAAGCAAATACATATATTTATATGCATATTTATATATAATTCTTAACTTATAACCAAAAAGATTGGTCAGATTTAAAAGTTTGAAACATTTTTAAAAATTGTATTAAAATATTAAAATATGAAATTTTAATATTTTAAATTAAAAATAAATAATAAATTTTAATTAATTAAATATTATTTTGATTCAAGTTGAGTTGGTTTAAAAGATTTGGAAATCTTTTTTCAAACTTAGCTTGAGTAGGATCGAAATTATGAGATTAAATGAGTAATTTGGCCCTTAATTGGATCTAAAAGTGAAATTTTTACTAGAACATGATTGGGTATCTATAACAAATCATTATCTCAAAGAACATATAATTTGACCCATTAACTTTGGAAGTTTTGACAAAATGGAACCTCTATTCTACAATAAATTATTTACATACTTAAATAAAAAGAGAAATTAAAGCATAAACGATTAAGAACTTTTGTTTCTCAACCTAAAACTCATGATAATTTTGGACAAATATGTGATCAAAGAGTTTTTTCAGTTACCAAAATATCTTTGACTTTGAGAAAACAAAAATAAGAAGCTTAGGTGATTCAAAAATGGCATAAATAAACTTTGAATAAAATTTTTAATTAAACGCTCATTTTGATTAAAAATTTTACATGAAAAAAAAAATATTCAAAATTATGTATTTTTGGGCAAAATGAAATTAAATATTGTGATTTAATTGATAGCTCTCTACTAATATGAGCAAAGTTCTTCTATTATTTAACTTTAAATACAAATTCTACAAATTTGATATTCAAGTTTCAACATTAATAGTAGAGAAAGTTTAATATATTTATATATAATTCTTGATAAGATACTAAATCACTCAAAATGATGGCAGTTATGATGATGGTTTGGTCTCAAAGTTGTAATTTAAATTTAGGGCAAAGTTAAACAATTTTGATTTTTAATTATTTTTACTAAATTACTTTATAATAAGCTTTTAAAAAAACATAGCCGGAATAAATGAATTCAAATTTTAAATTTATTAAAATCACATTTACAAAAAAAATCACATGAATTATTTGATATAAACATATAAATGATTTATACAGTATCAATGCATTATATATAAACTTATATGTAAACGTCAAAACTTTTAATTACAAGTAAAACATTCCATTAATTAATACAAATGTTTGACACGTGTAATATTTTAAAATAAAAATAATAATTATATATTTTATTTAAAAAAATAAAAACTTAATACATTAAAATTATAAGATAAATCAATAATCTTTTTTAAATAAATTTTTAAAAGATAGACATCTATATTTTATACATATTGAATGTAAAAATATTCAAATGCAAATTTGTTTAAATCAAAAACTCGAATGTCAAATGTAAAAAAAAAAAAAAATGTACATTTGGCCAAATCTCTGGAAATCTCTTTTTGGTACTAATATCAAATTAAAAGAAAAAAATTGAAACGCACATTTGTCCAAATCTAAAATTCAAAACAAATTTATATATATATATATATATTGATTTATATTTACAATAAAAATATTATTAAATTTATTATATTTTTCAATATAATTTATATAAATAAAATTAATTTGCATATCAGGTAACAAATTAGTTTGCATTAAATTTTAGATTCTGATAAAAAGTTTTTACTAATATTAAATGATTTATCTTTAACAAAAAAATAAAAAAAATAGAAAGTTGATAAAAAAGAAGGACAATGTTGATTATAACATAAAAAGACCAGACATAAATAAAAACTTTGGTTCTACAGAACCGGTGAAAATGCTACAAATGGAAATGGATCTTAATCCAAACAGCACATTTTAGATAGAATTAATTATTACACAAAAAAAAAAAAGCATCTACTTAATTTAATTATAAGAGAAATGGAATCTAACGGTCGTAAAAGTTTGTCTTTTTTTAAGAGAAAAAGAGAGAAGCATCTTTTACAAAAGCAACAATAGAAATGTTAGCGAAATTCGAAGTTGGGTCCCACACATCTTTAAGATTCCTTATCTCTAAGTTTTTAACACAACACATCGGATTCTTTAGTTTTCTTAAATTTATATGCAATAAGTGTATGTAATTTATGATTTAGTTATATAAAATTAAGATTTTATTATTTAAATCAAAAATTATATTAAAATTTGTATTAATATATTTTATCAAATTTTAATTTATATTAATTTTATATCGTTTCAAAAATTATTAATTACTCTATTATTATTATTATTAACCTATACAATACTCTTACCATAAAGTTTCAAATAAAAATAGAACTTATACCTATATCTTACCATAAATCAAATGTACCCTTGTTCACCATAAGAAAAAAAAATTCTCATTCAAACACCACTTTTTTAAGCAATCATAACTCTAGTTTAAATTTGATATTTATTTATAATAAATTTTTTTTATAGCAAGAGAGTAAAAAAACAATATGAGGATAGAAATAAAGATAGTAAATTTTGAAATTTGAACCCTAAACCTACTAAAAATTACTTAATAAAAAAATCACTTGAATAGATGAACCACTTAGATTAAATTCCAAATTTATTTTACAATAATTTCTTCTTTTGAAATTAGTGGGGCGAATAAAAAGTATTCAGTTATTCGAAAATAAGCAATTTGGCCTTACTTAAACCCTATAAACTCTTTAATTTTGTAAAAAAAAATACCAATTTTGGGTATAAATATGATTGGCCAACACTTTGAGCAGAAAATGGTTTCCTTTTCCCTAATTGGTGTGCCAGCAACTGGCTTACGCTAAACCCCAAAGATGCCTTTGAAGGTAAATGCTAACCATGAATTTAGGGTTTGGGAATCAACAAAAAAAATATAAGAAAATTTTCATCCACCAATTAAACTAAGGGTGCGTTTGGTTGGGGAGAATTTCTCCCCGTAATTTTTTTCTATTATTTGATTCTCTCATTTGGTTCGATTATTTTTTTCCTTATCAGTCATTTTATTTTACCTATAGTGCTCAATTTTGAAAAAATCTGAGCTAAAATGATTACTTTCGAATCTTGAGATATTTTTAGATTACCTGAATCAAAATTTTTTTTTTGGATCTAAAATAATTTTTTTTTTAAATTTACCCGTTAAAATTTTTTTTTAAGATAAAAAATAATTTTTTTTCCCCTAGAGTAGATGAGGTATGAAAGCGGTGATTCCACCTTTGAAACATTGAGAAAACGGGAAAAAAAAAAATCTCAACAATGGTAAATAAACCCTTTCTATATTTTTTTTATTAGTAAAATAAAAGTGAAAAAGAGAGAAGTTAATTAAATATTATACACGTGCTGGAATCTTTATGGACATAGACTAGGCCTTCAAATTCCATATTGGCTCTGGCTTTTGTTTCTCCCACAAACCAAATGATTCTTCGCTCTTCACTGGTCTTTCATCAAAAGTTGGGATGGGATTCTTTTTTGGCCAATAAAGTTGGGATTTGACAATATGACTATTTAATATTTTAATTAATTTCACGAATTTTAATATATTGTTAAATATAATAACTTAAAAAATGCTTTTAAAGTATTTGTTTATAAATTTATAGTAATAAATTAGAATGTTGATGGGTGTCTGATGAGTGATGACCGTGGTTAAGATAATTTTCTTTTGCTAACGGTGATTAATATATTGTTTTTCTTAAATTTAATAAAAATAATCCATTAAATGTAAATTATTTGAAAATAGACTTTTTTTTTTTTCGGATTAATATATTACATATTATCAATAAAGTTTTTTGACTTTACAAATAGCATTAGGATGATAAAATATATTTTATTTTTTTATATATTTTTAATATATTTAAAAGACATATATTATAATTCTAACCTCATTTATAGAGTTAAAAAAAATTCATTGATAATGTATAAGATAATTATCGTCTCTTTATTTTTATAGATAAGTGTCTATAAACACTCATTAATAACAGCTAAGTACAGAATTAACAACTTTGCGATTCCAAATCACAGTATATTGCACAAAATATTTTTATACTTAAAAATGAATTGTCAAAGAGAAATTTGACTAAAATTAATTAAGAAATGTTTGTGATATACTATAAAACTTAAGTTTAAACCAAAATAATTTCAACATTCATCCTCAATTACATATATATATATATATATATATATATATATATATATATATATATATATATAAACTAGATTGTCTAAAAAACGTAAACGTATTTGTTGTTAGATCAACATTGAATACCCATCAAGAAATTGTACAAGTATTTTTATGAAAATATTAGTATATATTTATTTGAAAAATATTTAGAGAATTCAAAATTTGGTGATTCTATGTTGAGAATGTTGTGATCTTTTTTGTATTGAAAAAATGCATAAAGTTATTGTTTTGATTGATATGCATTATGTTTATAACATTAGGCAATAAAATCTTTGATCATGAATCATGTATCCATGGAAAACCAAAAAAAAAAAAAACAACGAGGTCTTGCCATATCATTTTGCCAAATGCATGTATACATGGGAAAAACTATTTAAGTTTATATGTATGAAGAATTTTATAGTAAGATTGATCTAACTATAGGGTCGACCTATTTTACACTTATTTCCACTCATTTTATATGTTTATACTTATTTAAAGTAAAATTAACTTATTTTATACATATTGATATTAAGTTTACGTTTATTTTTATATGTTTACGTTTATTTTCGTATGTTTACGTCTATTAATGTTAAATTTACATTTATTTTTTGTGTTTACACTTATTATCATGTAATTATGTTTATTAACATTAATTTTATACTTATTCACATGTATTTACAATACTTCTAATATAAAAATAAGTATAAAATATATATAAAATAAGGTGACCTTATATTAAGGCCAATGTTACTGTGTTAAATTTTATCTAAGAATTTTTTTAGTAAAAATTTTGATATTTAAAATTCAACTTCAAACTCATATTATAAATATATGCTATGAAATTAACTTTCATAGTTGAAATATAACAATCATTTGGATATATCAATTAATTTATTTATTATTGACACTACCGTTGATTTTACTAATAGCTATTGTTCTAGTCGAAGGAGCATTTTTTAATATTAAATATCTTGAAAACTCAATTTTTTTTTATCAAATGAGAGATCGATAATTGAATAATAATTTAGTTGTATATATTAAAAAATATATTTCAAAGTATTAATTATAAAATTGTTTGTGCAATGATTTCAAAAAAATGGAATCGTGTCAAGAGAAATTGTAGCATTTTTTTCAATTATGATTAGATTAGATATGAAAATTTTAGTTTTATTATTATTATTATTATTTAGAGATTTCAAAAGTCACAATTTTATCTTATAAAAAATACTTGATAATTATAAATTTAAGTTTTTATATGAATAACATAATAAACATTTATAGTATTCTACCGTGAGATTGGAGTTATTAAACGTTAATGTTATTGTCAAACTCATCATAAAATTAATACTCACGTCATGTGTTGAGATTTTAAAAGTGAGTCATACCTTGTAACATTTAATTCTCTTCACTAAAATTTTTAAAATGGCTCATTAGTGTAACACTTACCTTCTACTTGAGATTTTACAAGTAATTACAAGTAACCTTCATAACGTAACATTTAATTCTCACATTTTTAAATGATAATTACTTTGATTTTATTTATGAAAATCCATTAAAAACTTACGAAATATTTTTATTTTAACCTGAAAATTTTGTGATTTTTCCAAAAAAAAAAATCACAATCACTACATTGACCAGAGATTAGAATGCTACTAATGATCATTATTGTTCTTAATGTTGTTTTATATATATGATTTAATATATTTAAATTAAGTTTTCATTAAATAAATTTTTTGTTTCCGTATAAACTTATGATTAGAGAGAAGTTAAGAGCCAAAGTACTTATAATTACGAAAATGACTAGCAAATTCCATTTTCTTTTTCATGAGCCGTTTATTTTAACAGCTCTTCGAAGAATCTACATGATAACTGTACTAAAAATGATAATTAAACAGTGAATTTTTAAGTTGAAAAAGACAGGCAATGCAAGTGTTGTATAAATAAAAAATTATTGTACTATTTCCACATGAAATGAGATTCCAATTTCATTTCACAGCTGGTTTTAGCTCTGTTCAGCTCAGTTTATCATCTGCTTAGAATTTTCCTAAATAAAATAAAATATTATGGAAGTTTACTCTTTTTTTTTTTTGGCAAAATAAAATAAAATAAAAATATTAATCATAAAACAACCAACTTATGAATAAAATTATAAAGTACATAATTAAAAAAAATCTTTATCTAAAAAGTTTAATTTTTAATATAACATATTTAATTTAGAGAGTCAAAATTTCATTTATAGAGATAAATATTGACAAATACTAAGAATGATGAATTCCAGTAACCTTGATTAAAGGTAAGACCTTAAACCACTATTTAAAAAATTTTGAATAAAAAAAAGTTTAAAATTTAAACAAGAAAAATATGATTTAAAATTTTTAAGTGTTTAATATTGTTATAAAAAATATTGTAATGAATTAAAATATCGAAAAAATATGCATAAAATAAAAAAATAAAGATTATGAATCAAATTTTAGATTAAAAAATAATTTTTTTTTATCATTTGACATTGAAATTGAATAAAAAAATTTGAATGCATAAATTATTTTCAATTTCAATTTTGAATTAAATCTTAATAAATATTTTATTGAATAAAAAATATATATGTTACGTGCTTGTATTTTTTTTCACCGATCATTTTTTAATCCCTATCTACATTTATTGAATTTTTAAAGGAAATTACGTAATTTTTGGGAAAATAACAAATTTACAAATTTTATTTCAAAAAATATAAAAAATTAAACTTTCCATTCTAGAGAGTTAACTAGGGTAAAAGAGTGAGTGAACTCGGACAAATGGGCGAGTGATGGATAGGATATGCGACGACGCGAAAGTGACTTTACAAACCCAAAAACTGCAAACAGAATCTTCGCCTTCCAAATTTTCCATTCTTTTTTCCTCTTCTTTCCGAGAATCAAAATTTGCTTTTCTTTCATTTTCTCTCTCTCCAAACAACAAATACTTCTCTCTCACTCAACTTACCTCATTTATAAATAAATAAACAAATAAATCTCTTTACTCTCTCTCTATATATTCATTCATAGATCTCACCGCTTGCCTTCCTCCTCATTTCACCTCCCTTTTTTCTCAGCTTCAACAGACAAAAAAGAAAAAGGAAAGGAAAGAAAAATAGAACCCAAGGGAAGGAAGAAGGCTTGTGAGAGAAAAAGAAGGGATCGAAAATGGGTTCGGTTCCACCAGAACTGAGCTTGGATTTTAGACCAACTTTTGTACCCAAAACGATCAGTAATTTTCTCAAGGAGGTTTCACTGATCGGAAACGTTTCTGACAAGGTTTCAAAACTCGATGCTTTTGTCAAACGATTGGAAGAAGAAATGAGAAAGATCGATGCCTTTAAACGCGAACTTCCTCTTTGCATGCTCCTTTTGAATGATGGTTCGTTTCTTCAATCAATTTAAGTCACACAATCTTTTCTAATTAATGGGTTCCTTTTGATTCTTTTTTTGTTTGAGCAAGAGAGCCTCAGCTCTTGATTGAGATTTTTGATCAAAAAACGTTTATGTCTTTAGCTTGGTGTTTGGTTAGAAGAGTTAATTCTGTAACTTGGGTTTTGGTCGTTTTGAGATTCTATTCAATTTATTGAATGTTATTCTGGTTTTCTGTTTGATTGCAGCTATTGTAGCTTTGAAAGAGGAGTCAATGCAATGTATGGCAAGAAATGCTGAACCAGTTTTAGAAGAATTTATTCCATTGAAGAACAATCAGGAAAATAGTCACAGTGAAGAAGATGGTGCCTTAATCACCACCAAAAAGGAAAAAGATTCTATCAACAACAATAACAACTGCAATAGTATTAAGGACAAGCAATATTGGATGAGTTCTGTTCAGCTATGGAACACTGATGATGATTATCGCTCCACTGATCACAAACTAGATACTAAGGTACCTAAAAATGAAAAGAAGGCATCACATTTAAGCTAAAGAAGTATTTATAATGAAATAAAGTTGCTAAAGTTGAACACTTTTTCTTTGTATGCAACAGAGAAAAGATGAAGATCCATTTCAGGGATGTAAAAACAAGGGAGAAGCGAGGACTTTTATGCCGTTTAAGGCAAATTTGGGTTTTGCAGTGAGGAAAGAAGAGAAAGAGGAGATACCAGTTCATGGATTAACACTTTTGACCCCCGGAATTAAGAATCTGAAAGAGGAATCAGGCTCTACCGGATCAAGGACAAGAAGCAGAGCAGTTTCGACTTCTGCTCCCAATGCTCAGCCAAATTTTCGGTCTGGACCACAGCCACTGTCCAATCACCAGCAGCAACAACAACAGCAGCAGACTGCTAGGAAGCAAAGGAGGTGCTGGTCACCTGAGTTGCATCGCCGGTTTGTCAATGCCTTGCAGCAGTTAGGAGGCTCTCAAGGTGAGGAAATAAAGAACAATTAGAAATGTACTTAGCTGGTGACAATTTTGGTTTTGTTGTTCTTGGATCTTTGTTTCTTGTTCTGAGTTGGATTGTTTATCGTTCTAGTCATCTTAGATAAGAATTAAGAAGTTTGGTCTATGGCAGGATTTGATTTGCAAGAAATTGCACCTCTTTGTAGCAATTTTCTGTTCCTTTATCACTTAATCTAATTTCTCTTTAGAGATGGAAAGTATAAATTAGAGGTGAAACCTTTTTTTTTTTTTTTTTGAATCTGGTTAACAGATTTGTATGAATTATATATATTATTAGTTTGGTTTGAGACCATGGATGATGAGAGATACTTATAGGAAACTGGAGATTCTGTAGTATTAATCATTCTGTTGGGATCATCGAATTGCAGTGTTCATTTTTATGGCAATTCACTCTTTGATTCTTTCACTTTTAAGTTTCTAAGTCCATTTTTGAATTATTTTTTGCAGTGGCCACTCCAAAGCAGATTAGGGAACTTATGCAAGTAGATGGCTTGACAAATGATGAAGTTAAGAGTCATTTGCAGGTGGATTCTTCCGCTTCTTTCTTAGTAGTTTGATCTCTGGATAGGAGTGAAAAGAGAGCAATCTTTGTTTCTTACTGTTTACCAGAGATTAATAGCTTTATGAAGCTTTTACTCTTTGATTTTTGATGTCAAATACTGATGGAAGAATTTTCCTGGCTTTCCAGAAATACCGACTTCACACAAGAAGACTTCCACCTTCCACAACCACCCCTGCAAATCAATCAGTCGTTGTTTTGGGGAGTAGTCTGTGGATGTCCCCAGATCCGTATGGAGATTCCTCAAAGGGGAGCAGTTCCCAGTCTGGTTCTCCTCAAGGTCCTCTCCACTTAGCCACAAACACTGGAGGGACCTCCACTACAGGAGGTGACAGCATGGAAGATGATGAAGATGCAAAATCGGAGGGCTATAGCTGGAAAAGCCATATTCACAAACCCGGAAAAGATGATGTATAGAGTTTATCTATCCACCATGAATTTTGCAGATAAAGTATATACATGGGAGGAGTTCATGACCATAAAAATTATAATATTATATTACTAAATGTTATACATAAAAGAGAAGGATCTTAATGAGAGAGAGGCTGTGAAATTTTGCAGGATTTGCTTTCCTTCCACCTTGAGTTGAGCTTTTGTTTTCTTCCGGAACTAGTACAAGAATTCAAATTATGATCCATGTTTTCATGGAAGAAACATGACCTTTATTCCCATATCGGAATGGCTATACTTCTCCATTATTTGCTCTAGACATTGAAACTTTGTTTGCTATTGCTAGTGCTTCTACTATGCTTAGGCTTTGGAAATGCCTCAAATCTCCTGGACTTTGTTGTTAAAGTCATCACATTTAAGTCTGAATAGGGTCATATGTATGAAATATTTCTTTTGCATTAACAAAATGGTTGTTATCGCTTGCATCCGTGACTTTTAAGTCACAAGACATAATCAATGTATAAAGGAGAAAAAAAAAAAAATCTTAGGTAGCCTCTCATAATTGACAAATCCGGGGCAATTAAGCAGGAAATTAGAGATATTTCATTACCAATTTCTAATAGCCGCCTTGGTTGTTCAACTATAGGTTTTCACCTTTCACAATGAACTTTCCATAGCTAGTTGTTGTCTTTACTCATGAATGGTGGCCACCTTCATTTTCTTTCCCCTGGAAAGAATCTCCATCTTTTCTACATACAGAGTTCCTGTCCTAGAAATGACCTTAAAGATTAAGTAAAGCAAACATCAGCCTTTTGATGATTAAGGGTATAACAAGGTAACGACTTGACCACACATTTTTCTACTGCCCCATATGGTAGGTCTGTATGTTTGTCGTGGCAGACGGGATTTAGAAAGGTCTTTTCTTTACTTTATTACTGATTTACTGTTATTATTTATGGGAAATTACCACTTTTTAGAACCTTGTGTCTCACAGTTACAGCCCTCAAGGCCATAATGATGCTAACCAGGATAGGAATAAACATTTGTTGACATTTACTAGTTTCCAAATTTTAAAGTTTAGATTAATGAATGACAGTGGTTTGGTTGTACAACAAGACAGCAGAAGATCCGGACTTATCTTGGAAAGAAGATTTTAGGGTTCTTATTCCCTTGTTTTTCTTATAGTTATGAACAATTTCTATTATTCTATGATGCAATTTTCTTATATTTAATGAAAACTGGGAAGATAGATAAGAGTGACAAGTAAACAGTTGGCATATTCTTCCAGATCAGCTCACCAAAATTCTCAGGCTACCATTCCCCAATGGAAAGTAAGGACTGTTTGGCAAGCAAGAAACTTAATCAAAAACAATTATGACCTTGGGCCTAATTTGCAGATTACTATAATTTCTTTATTTATCAACTCCCTTTATTCATGAAGAAGTTGGTCTAGAATTCATGTGATAACCACTTGATTAATTTTAGCTATTTACTCAATAATTGGGTTTTGACAGCTACCAATAAAACTAATTTCTTGCCCTTCTTTTCCATGTATGGCCATTTCTTCTATTAAGTTTCCAGCACAGTAAGCTAATTCTTTCTGTTTTCAGAAACATGCATGCATCATTAGATAAAACATGCATGATTCTAAAGGCATGATCAGCCTATCAATTCATATATAGTTTGAACCAGCTGATGCAATCATGTGGTCTCCAAACAGGCTCTTAATTAGTCAAATTGTTCAAACACCCAGATTTTATCCTCTCACCTAACCCAGTCATATCCCACTAAACGAACACAATCAGTTGCAATGTTTATCTGTGAGCATGACAAAACAGTCACTCTCACAAGCAAAATAATAGAGAGAATCTTGTAGACAAGATATAATGAAGGAGCCCACATTGAGAGGTCCACTTTAATAATAAATTGGTTTTGGTGAAAGAAGTGAGTGAAAATGATGGGATTTCTCATTAAATTTCCTTGCTAAAAAGGGTTAATTGATATATATTCTGTCAAGGGTTAACTGATGACATTCTGCAATCCAAAATAAGTATACTGTTTCTTTAAAGAGAAGAAGATGGTGAATAGAATGTATGCATACAGCAGCTCCTCACATGGCAAAGCTTAACAAAAATACATGCACTTGGTCCCACCAAGAAAAGCATTCCAATCAAAGATTCCTTCAAAGACGAGCCATGGATTATGATCCCTAAGATGGGTATATCTTAATCATGAAAGTTTTAAAAGGAAGGTATTTGGTGAAAAAGGCCAACTCTAGAACACATTAAAAAGAATAAGCTTTCATCAAATTCTATCCAGCTAGGGATTCCTGTTCACTAATCACAGGTATTTTGCTTTGTTCTGGTTTCTAATCATCAATGTTAAGACTATTTACCTTGTCTATGTCAGAGCAAAGAAGATTTAGTTCAATCATCCCAGATCAGCCCAAACATCAAGTACGGATGAGCTTGTGATTGCATGCCTATGGTTGGTAGGTTGTCAGCTATCAATCACTGATTAACCAAAATGACTTTACACTACACAAAACACTACACAAAGCATAAAGAAAAGCTCCATAAGTTCAGGAATTAGACCCTCACCAACATAAGGAAGATCCCATTGATTTTTTTTTTTTAATTGAGAGATAAAAATTGAGATTGTTTGAGTTCAACATGAATCTTACAGCGTGCTACATTTTTTATTTTTTAATCATTGGATAAAAAGATTATTAAGAAGAGGGTTTTGTTTAGAATTATGATTCGCGTGTTTATAATTTCCTTTTCTTCCACTCTCATGGCAAGTTAGGCCCGAAGCTAGAAATCCAACCCCCATTTGGGCATAGCTATAGGCTGTCTAAGGCTTTAAGATATTGAAACCAACTGCCATCTATGGAGCCTTACTTGGGTTGAGTGAGTCTCGAGCCCAATGTCTGCTCAAGAAAAGAAGCTGAATCACTGTCAGCAGATACGGGGCTTAGGGGATTGGAGTGGCAGAAAAGAAAGAGAGAGAGAAAAGTAAGGTTTGGGGGTAAGTGGTGGCAAACTCCAAACCTTAAAAAACCGGTCAAACCCAAAAGCAACGGTCATGTGTAAGAAATCCTCTGTCTCTCCGCATTTGGGCGCCAAACATGGATTCAATATCAAACTAACAGTTACTAAAGTTCAGGAGAGAAAGAGAGAGAGAGAAAGATCAAATCTTGGTTTCGAAGACATTAACAAAACCAAGCAAAGGCTGAGAGAGAGGAGAGAGAAAGAGAGAAAACTTTAATAGGAAAGAAAACAAAGAACAAAGAGATCAAAAGAAACAATTATGGCCCAAGCAGAAACTGAGGAAAAGCCTAAAGAAGAACCCTGCGAAAAGATTCAAATGAAAGATGCCATGGCAGCAAAAACAACCACCAGTTGTAGTAGTGGTAGTAGCAGTGGCAGCAGCAACAGTGTGACGTTCAAATTCAATGCACATGCACCAGAATTCGTGCCAAGATCGCATACCCAAATGCCCATTTCGGGTTATTATTACCCTTGTTTCCACTATCTTGGAGGCGCTGCTGGGTCTGATTGGTTCTTTGTTGGTGACCAAGAACCTGCTGCTTATTTGATCTCTAACCCTAATCTCTCAATTCCCAATTGTTCTTCCAAGAATGTACTCACTGATGATCTCCGCCAAAAGATCATCAAACAGGTCATCTTTTTTTCTTGGTTATGTCAATTGGTTTTTTGATTTGCTTACGTTATCGTTGTGATTGATCATGTTCAAGAATCATAGGATTTGCCATAACCTGTTTGTCGTATATCTTTCAACAATAAATTGAGCGACCGATGCCATTGATTTAGATTCTTTTACATCTTTCTCTTGCAAAGATTGTCAATTTTTTTCCTGAGTTGTAGTATACAACAACGAAATAACATGAGTGCAAAAAGCAAATAGTGCTTTGTTTCTTGGCTTTGTCAGATTTGCAGTCTGTTTACAGTTAACCTGTTTGTTTGCCTTTCCAGTTTTCCAGATTTTAGATTCAAATCATTTGTGCAAGCAGCAAACAGTCTAATCATCTTGAATATCTTCTTTTAATCAAATTGCTAGATTTTCCACATTGCCTTGTGCAATCGTTATGTCCCCCATTTGCTTTCTCTATACATACTGTGAGAATAGTATGATCCTAATACTGTGTATAAATAAAACAGGTGGAATATCAGTTCAGTGACATGAGTCTGCTAGCTAATGAATCCCTGTCCAAGCAAATAAGTAAAGATCCTGAAGGTTATGGTAAGGAAACTTATGGTTCTTAGCAGTTGTTCTTATATTTAAAACAGTTTTCACTGATAAGTATTGGCTGTGGTTTAGTGCCCATATCTTTTATTGCTTCTACCAAGAAAATCAAGTCCCTTGTCACTAACAACCAGTTGCTGGTCCAAGCACTTCGGTCCTCTTCAAAGCTTGTAAGTTCTTTAGTTTCATTATTCTTTCTCACCAGCAAAATTAAAATGAATCTACTGCATTCTCCTCAGTTTGGTTTATATTAAAGTAATATCTTTGTAATTTTTATGTGCCTGAAAGGTTGTGAGTGATGATGCTAAGAAGGTTAGGCGTAAACACCCTTTCACTGAAAAAGACAGAGAGGAAGTGCAGGTAAGATATTGGAAATTTCTTAAATGACACGCTGATTTCCTTCCTGTGGTTTTTGGTCACTTGTGTATGATGCAATCTTCCTTCTTGTTCTCTTGCAGTCCCGTACTGTTGTTGTAGAGAATTTGCCTGAAGATCACTCTCATCAGAACCTTGACAAAATTTTTAATGTTGTTGGGAGGTTGTTTTCTTATCACTTGTATTTCATGTTCTAGTATGTTATATATCCGGAAGGGTTCTGTTGCAGCACTTACTAATGGTGTTCTGATGCAGTGTGAAGAACATCCGAATATGTCATCCCCAGGAATCCAATTCTTCCCGTTCTAAAAACGAATTTTTTATGTGTAACAAGGTATGGAGGTTGGAATCAAACCTGATTTCTTATTTGAGCCTAAAAATTTTTGGACATTCCCCTTATGGTTCCTTCTTCTTTCCATTTTCTTTAAGCTACATGCACTTGTGGAGTATGATTCAACAGAGATTGCTGAGAAAGCGGTATGTTAATGCAGTAATGCTGCTATTGCTAGAACTTCTAGTTGTAAATAATTGTTACTATACTTCAATTTCTGCTTTTGCAATGCATTCAGAGCTTACTTAATTTCACCAGGTTGAGAAGTTAAATGATGAAAGGAATTGGAGAAAGGGGCTCCGAGTAAGGATGCTGCTTAGACTTTCGGTATGTCTAACTAGATATTCATAAAGTTACATGCTTCTGCTTATTTGAAACCTTACAACTTTTATTCTGAAATGAACATGCAGCCAAAATCTGTTCTGAAAACCAGAAAATCAGAATTTGATGGCATATTAGACGAGGATGAGTCACCACGCACTGAATACTCTGAAGACTCCTCTCAGCTAAACAATGCTGAATCAATTGAGAATAATGTAAGCATCAATGTTGTTTAACCATTTCCATTATGGTTTCTAGCTATGGATCAAGAGAACTGATAGGGAGCATGTTTGAAGCATATTTTTGTAAGACTTTCATTACAAGCTCACAGGAAAAGTTCTTTTCTGGTAGGCTGAGGATAATGCAGTCGGATCAAAAAAAGGATGGGCTAAAGGGCGTGGGAAGAGCCGCGGGCGCGTTCAAAACCACAGCGGACGTTCCCTGCTTGCTGCATCTCCTCAACCTAGCAATGCAGTCCAATGTGAAGCATCTGTGAAACAGATGTCTAAGGGCCCAAGAATGCCAGATGGAACCAGGGGTTTCACTATGGGGCGAGGCAAGCCATTAAGTTAACCATTTGAGTGATGGATGGCACACTCCTTTTTTCCCTTGTTGTCTCCAATCTATATTAACTAATTACTATTGGAATGGCTCTGCATTTCCTGAAAGCTGTAAGGAAATGATTTGGAAGCCATATGCATAGTCTGGCCTATGATATATTATCAATAATTCAAGGTGTATAGTTTAGTACTGTTTTTTTTACCTGGCACACCATTTTTCCAGGTTATGTTGAGTATGGGTTGGATTCAGTTTTCTGTTTTAAATCTGTAATGTTTCCAAATAATGCAATTGAAAGGTACATCTGTTTCTCAATTTCTCTGATTGTGCAACATGTGAAATACCACCATACGTTCAGGACAGTACTCCTTTATTCTAAACTGAGAATCAACAACGCAAACCTTTGTATGGTAAACCCAATTCTTACAGCATATTACAACTCTTTCTTAACCATTTGATCAAGAAGTTGTTGGCATGTTAGATTTTATTAGGGGTAAAAGGAAAGGCACTCTTTTTCATTACCTTTTCTATTAAAGAAATATATTGAGCTATGAATAATCTCACAACATTTCCTTGGTTTCTACTTTTTATCTCTTTTCTTTTGGACAAAAGATACAATCTCTTACCTCAGTGGAAATTGAGAACTTGTATTAAAACAAATAAAAAATACATGTTATGGGATTGCAGTATTCATATTGAAGTGGTGCTCCTGCCCCTGCAATTAATTATCTGGGATAATCAACTGAAGTGCAATCACAATGTGCTTGTGGAAATATCTTTTTATTGCCCTGCTTCGCAGTTCACAGTGACACTTGTACTTCCACAGTTACTAAGTTGATAAAAAAGGATTAATGAAGCATCACTCAATGGTGCTTATCCTTTTCTAGTTGACTCGTGCAGAACTCTTTGGCATGCTTTCTAAATATGAGGTCCTAGTCATATGATTATATTTAAGAATTTCCTGATCACGTGTATGAATTCTTCCTGAACTACTTAATTATTTTCCTGTATTATATCTTGACAAACAACAATGTTTTTATGCATAAGCGCACAAATTAGGTAGATCATTAATTTTTCTGGTTTCCGGAATTAACCCTTATATTTTCTCCAGCCACTTCCCGATTATTGCAGCTGACCAGGTTATGTTATTATTGATATATGGAAGGAATAAGATAGAAAAAATATACAAAAATATATAAAAGGCAAAGAAATAAAAGAATAAAATTTTATAACTACAAACATTTGTTATTTACATCATTGCTCTTTATATAGAGCTGAAGCAAATAAAAACTTCCTAAAATTATGCCACTTCTCCTAACATAATGTTATGTTATGCCACTACTCCTAACATAATGTCATGTCTTCCTAATATCAAGCCATAATGTCAATACTCCTAACATAATGCCATGTCTTCCTAATATTAAGTCATAATGCCAATACTCCTAAAGACTTGGTCTATTAACCAATTATTTAGCAACTACTTAACTGAAACACTAAGGCATGTTACCAACAAATCTCCTCTTTGCCTTAGTAGCTACAGAGGCCTAATTTGTCTCTTAACATTTCAAATCTAGCTTTTGGCAAAGCCTTAGTTAATACATCTACAATTTGATCATTTATCTTGCAATAAACCAGCTTAACTTCACCTGCCTTCTGTTCTTCCTTCAAGTGATACAGCTTGATTTTGAAATGTTTGGTTTTGCCATGAAAAACAAGATCCTTTGAAATTGCAATTGCAGCTTGGTTATCTACATGAATCTTTGTTGACCAAGTTTGCTCCATATGCAAATCTGCAAATATTTTTCTGATCCAAATTGCTTGATTCACCGTGACATTTGCTGCTACATTTTCTACCTCTGTTGTACTTTGAGCTATGACTTCTTGCTTCTTTGAACATCAAGAGAACATTCTTGATTCAAAACTGAAACAAAAACCTGTTGTACTTCTTATATCATCAATAGATCCTACCCAATCACTATCAGAATAGCCAACAAGTTTAGAATTCTGATAGCAAGTATACTTAATGCCATAATCTGTTGTCCCCTTGATATATCTCACAATTCTTTTGATAGCTCGAAAGTGTACTTCACTAGCATGATGCATAAACCTTGAAAGCAAACTTACAGCAAACATTATGTCGGGTCTAGTGGCTGTAAGATACATCAGACAAACAATCAAGCTCCTCTATTGACTTTCATCAATCTTTTCTCCTCCATCATCTTTACTAAATTTCTCTTTTTGATTCATTGGTGTGTCGGTGCTTTTGCAATCTTCCATGTGAAACTTCTTAAGGATTTCTTTTACATACTTCCTTTGGTTATGAAAACTCCATCAAGATCTTGCTTCACCTCCATGCCTAGAAAGTAAGACGTCAAGCCAATGTCTGTCATCTCAAATACTTTGAGTATTTCAACTTTGAACTCTGCCACCAAGATCTCATTACCTCATGTCACAAGCAAATCATCAACATAAACAGAAACTACAAGTAAATTACCACCTGCTTCTTTGACATATAAGGTAGCTTCACTTTGACTTTTAAAAAATCCAAACCTCTGAAGATATTCATCAATTCTGTTATACCAAGCCCTTGGAGTCTGTTTAAGACCATATAAGGCCTTCTTCAACAAGTAGACTTTCTCCTTCTGTCCTTTAACTTTGAAACTCTCGGGCTGCTCTACATAAATCTCTTCTTCAAGATAACCGTTTAGGAAAGCTGATTTTACATCCAGCTGATATATCTTCCATGCATTTTGGGCAGCCAAAGCAAGCAACATCCTTATCGTGTCCAAGCGTGCCACCGGAACAAAAGTTTCTAAGAACTCCACTCCAAACACTTAACTATATCCCTTTACCACCAATCTGCCTTGTGTTTGTTTATAGAACCATCAGCATTGAGTTTGGTCCTATAAACCCATTTGACACCAATTATCTTCCTATTTTGAGTTCTATCCACCAGCTGCTAGGTATCATTTTTCTCGATCATTTTAAGCTCCTTTTTCATTACTTCCATCCACTTGTTATCCTTCTCGGCTTCTTTAAATTCAGTTGGTTCAAAAATAACAACATTGGTTCTTTCATAAATCTCGGATAATGCCCTCGTACCTATGACTGGAACATCATCTATGTCATCATCAAAATCTTGTGGAACTTCTGGTATGTGCTTCTTGGCTGACTCCTCCCAGCTCCATTGTTTATCTTCCATAAACTTCACATCTCTACTCACCAGAATTTTTTTATTTTGGGGTTAGAAAATTCTGTAAGCTTTGCAAGAGTCGTTATAGCCAATAAAAACTCCAGGTTCTACCTTCCTATCAAGCTTATCTCTTTTCACCTGTGGCACATAAGAAAAACAAAAACAACCAAAGGTCTTTAGGTTCTGCAAGTTTGGCTCGTAACCGGACCAGGTTTCATAAAGAGTTTTTTTGTCTAGAACTTTTGTTGGCAACCTATTTAGTAAGAATATAGTAGTGTTGGCAGCCTCTGCCCATAATTTCTTTGGCAACTCTTTCTCATACAACATACACCTTGTCATCTCCATAATGCTTCGATTTTTTCTCTCACTTAAACCATTTTGTTGTGGGCTGTAAGGGGCTGTAAGTTAGTGTTTTATACCAGTTTCTTCACAAAACTTGTTAAAGATGTCATTTGCATATTCTTTCCCATTATCAGACCTTAACTTTTACATCCTGCAACCACTTTGATTTTCAACTCGAGCCTTATATCTCCAAAATATGTTAGTAACCTTGGATTTGGATTTGAGAAAATAAATCCAACAATATCTGGTATAGTCATCAATAAACACAATATAGTACTTACTACCATTCAAGGATGGCATCTTTTGAGGTCCTCCAACATCCGTATGCACTAGTTGCAGCTTGTTTGTTGCCTCCATATTGTTTGAAGGAATGGTTTTCTGGTTTGTTTGCCATATTGACAGGCCACACAATCGGTTGGCTTGTCCTACAACAATGGAACCTCATTCACTAAGTTATGTTTCTGCATATATAGTACTCCAACATGATGGAAATGCTCGAGCCTTTTGTGCCATATTTCTGCATTGCTAACTGCATTTGTACACGCCATTTGTTCTTCCTCCATTAGATTTAGAGCAAAGCTTTTTGCTCTCATTTTCACCTTAAATACATCACGGCTTCGTGCATCTTTTATCCAGCACCATTTTTCTTCGAAAATGACTTTGAAGCATTTTTCAATTAACTGTCCAACACTAAGCAAATTTTGGTTGATGTCAGGCACATGTAAAACATCATTAATGTACTTCAAACCTGACAAACTTTCTATAGCTATGATTCCTTTCCCTTTGACTGAAAGAAATTCACCATTTCTAATTTTCACTTTGAAAATAAATGTTTTAGCAAGCTCATTGAAAAGCTCTTGATCATTGGTCCTATGGTTTGTACAACCGTTGTTAATCAATCAAGAATCGTTTGAGGTGTTACTTATTGTAAAACATGTTGCGACAAATAAATGGTCCTCTTTATTTTGCTCGGTAATAGCCTTTGCTTCTTCATGTTATTGTGGCTTGCAAACCCGCTCCATGTGCCCAAGTTTGCCACATTTTCTGCACATAACATTAAGCCTCCACCAACAGTTCTTTTGTGGATGACTTGTTTTTTTGCAATGAGGGCAAGCTGGATAGGTTTCATCTTTGTTCTTGTTGTTGTTACCAACTTTTTTTTTTTGTAGTTCTTCCTATCTTTACCTCCTCTTGAGTTTTCTGCCTTTGCTTGAAAATCATCTTCTCTCGACCCTTCTTCTCTCATCAATCGCCTTTGTTCTTGTGCCTGTAATGCATTCACCAATTCTGTCAAGAAAATGCTCGACAGATCCTTAGTTTCTTCCAATGAAGAAAATTTTGACTCATATCTCTCGAGCACAAAAACCAAAATTTTTTGCATAATTCTTTCATCAAAGAAGTCCTTACCAACTAGTCTCACCTTGTTAACTTAACCAACAACTTGTCGGAATACTCTTTGATGGTTTCGGCCTCCATTTTCAACATCTCGAACTCCCAGATCAAGTTGAGTATCTGCATATTTTTTGTTATTTCATTTCTTTGGTATTCCTTTTTGAGGTAGTCCCATATATTTTTTGCCGAGTCCAAGTTCATGATTCTTGTAAATATGGTGCTTGAAACCGCTGAAAATAAGCAAGCTTTAGCTTTAGACTTTCTTGTCTTCCTTTCTTTGTGATTCTTTATCTGAGCTACGATGGGATTTGCAGGCAATGACAGCATTTCATAGTCTTCTTTTATAGCTTCTCAAAGGTCTAAAGCTTCAAGATAGACTGACATCTTAACAGCTCAAGTTTGATAGTTTTCACTATAAAAAGTGGGCGGTCAATGGAAAAATTTGTTTCTGTTTCCATTCTTGAAGGTGGTTTGGATTCGCTCAACTCACAGGTCCCTCAAGAAAAGAGCTCTGATAGCCAATTTGTTATTATATGGAAGGAACAAGACAGAAAAAATATACAAAAACATATGAAAAGCAAAGAAACAGAAGAATAAAATTTTAGAACTACAAACACTTGTTATTTACATCATTGTTCTTTATATAAAGCTAAAACAAATATAAACTTCCTAAAATTATGTCACTTCTCCTAACATAATGTCATGTTATGCCAATACTCCTAGCATAATGCCATGTCTTCCTAATATTAAACCATAATGCCAATACTTCTAAAAATTTGGTCTATTAACAAATTATTTAGCAACTACTTAACTGGAACACTAAGGCATGATACCAACAGTTACCATAACTTGCCTTCCAGTGAAAAGTGGAGATAATTTTTTTTGTGAATAGAATCCAGATGAATCAATGAGGGTAAAAAAAGAATGAACAGTCTGAACTGCTCCAGGTCAAATGAACTCTGAAATGGATGAACACTGACCCGCTTCAGGTCAGGTAAACTCTGAAATGGATGAAACTGGATTAGACATTCATAACATTAGGGTGGTCTTGATCAGTTAATAGACATCAAATAACATATCTAGCCCCTTGTTTGGAATCCCTCTGTGTGAACCATTGATTTCTAAATAGAAGAAATCTGCTTGTGATTTTAGATGTTCAGACTATTAAGTAATGGTCCAGCCTGCTGTAGTAATTTCATTAGAGAATAATCTCTAACTTAACAAGAAAAAGTGCTTGAGTGTTCTTCAGATTCAGTGATCTTAAACATATCTATAGTTTGAAGGATCATGGGCCATTTTATGAGCCATAGTTTCTTAGTGCTTTTAATCATTTATATATTTCAAGTTCGAAATTTCGTATGAAAAGGCATTCCTATGTCATCTCAATATAAAGTATGCTTAGTTGTAGAAAAAGAAAAGTAACAAAGAGTCAAATAAATGGTGTCATTAGGTATTCGTAGCCATAACCTTTAAACCACTAGAACACAATGCTTTAGTCCTGGTGTGGCCATTAGGAGTAAACCACCATAGTGTCATGGCCACTTTCAAAACTCAACCAATGAACTCACTGCTAGCTTCCATGGTTTCAGCATATAAATCTCCGCAACCCTATCACAGATCATCAGAATAAGCATTGTAGCTTCAGTCATGGGTCAGAAACTCTTCTCCTACTTCGCTGTTCCCCTCCTATTAGGCTTGTACCTTTTCCCCTTTGTCTCTTCATTTCCTTCATTTCCCTTTGCTTACAACCAGCTTGATTACCATTTTTATGATAGATCTTGCCCACGGTTGTCAAGCATGGTTAGCTATGGCGTCAGGGAAGCTTACAGGAATGATAAGAGGATAGCTGCGTCCCTCCTGCGCTTGCATTTTCATGATTGTTTTGTAAATGTAACCACCTATGATTAATCTGTTACCTCTAGCTTGTGCTTGTCTTTGACTTTTATAACTCAATCTTTTATCAAAATCATATTGAAAACAAAGATAAAAGTTTCCACTTTCATTGGTAGGAAAAGAAACTAAAACAGTTGTGATTTATTTACTGCATCTTTCACTTTTCATGGAAACCAAAGGCTTGCAGGATTATATATTTTGTTTCTTTTTTCTTCCTTTTACTTCAGTTTTTCATGAATTCTTTATCTGCATTGCCACTTCCTCAACAATCAAAGTAAAGTCTAAGGTTTTCTAGTTAACCTCATAAATAGAACAGTTTCTCTCAGTTGCTGGTGTTTTAATTGCCAAGAAATCATGAAAAACATAAAAAGTTAAGACACAAAAATCACTAGTCAAACATATCATTCATGTTACATGAACTTTTTACACAGTGTAACATACTTTCATGGCCCGACAAATGTTGGGTACTATTAAATCTTTTTATCCCAAAAACTAACTCAAATGAGGTTTTTCCTCACACTTATAAGTATATATTCAATCCCTTCCATAACAGATGTGGGAGTCCCAACAGTTTTTTCCTTCACACATCGGACATTGGAGGAGTCCTTTCTTTGCCCTAAACAGTGAACAGAAGGAAATGTTTATAACTCGAGCTTTGTTACTAATGCTGGATGTTATTGTGTCTTTTCATCTCAAAAACTAGTTCAAGAGATGAGGTTTTCGCTCACACTAACAAACATATACTTTGTCCCTTCCACAAATATAGGTAGACAACTCTTTTGGAAATGATATTTTATACTACTTCACTTTAGCTTTATATCATAGAACGATGGGAATTTTTATTAGTCTGTCTGGATGAGTCTTACTTTTCACGTTTTTTTTTTTTGTTTTTTTTTTTTATAGAGAGGTACAAGGAAGGAAAGAAGTGGAAATCGAAACCGGACCTAATTTCTTGTAAAGAATGATGATAACTTTTAGATCAAGCTTTAGTTGTTCACATTCCAAGTTCTTTGTTGATGAATATCATTCCTAATGTGCTCTATTTTACAGTTATGCTTAAACCTCAGACTTAGACATAGGCAGCTTTATTATTGTATAATCCTGCTGATAACATTTAACCTTTTGACCAAATTTCTTTCTTGAAAGTTATATGGCATGCATTTGTTTACATGCAATATTCTTCTACTAACACCTTGATCAGATCAATTTGGGCTGCAATTCATTGTAAGTGTTTACTAAATCGGTCTGATATGAAGACTTGAATTTGCATAAGAGTTTTCTTTTCTGGCACAGGGCTGTGATGCATCAGTGCTTCTTGATGACACAGAAGACTTCAAGGGTGAGAAGAATGCTTTTCCAAACCGTAATTCTGCTCGAGGGTTTGAAGTCATTGACAATATAAAAGCAGATGTTGAAAGATTTTGCCCATCAACTGTTTCATGTGCTGATATATTGGCTCTTGCAGCGAGGGAAGCTGTTGTCTTGGTAATTGAATTGTTCATCTTCATGGCTTCTATAAGCTTTGTGAATCAATTCTCGTATCAATTAATTATAATTATTTTCATTTTCCTTTCTTTTTTCTGCTGTTTTTGTTGGTCAGGCAGGAGGGCCTTTCTGGCAGGTAATGCTAGGGAGACGAGATGGGATAACTGCTAATCAGCAGGCAGCTAATGTACAATTGCCATCACCTCTTGAGCCTCTGGAAAATATCACTGCCAAATTCACATCAAAGGGTCTTGACCTTAAGGATGTTGTAGTACTCTCAGGTTCTTTTCTTACACTCTCATGCTTGACTTTTTTTTTTTTTTTCTCCCTCTTCCCACGGCATTTGAAAGCTAGAAGGTTCCTCCAAAGTGCAGGCCTGTCTCGCATACCATCAGCATCAAACTGCCTCGCACACCATTAGTACCAGCCGAACCATGGTGCGCAAGAACGCTTCGAAGTGGTGGTCCTGTGGACATTACAGATGATGAAGCATCATAAAAAATGATAATCATTTAAGATTCTTATACATGCATGCAGCATTAGATGACCCATTTCTGCTATAAATTCGAAAATTTAACTCATTTAAAAGCTTTAGTAAGGTGGTATCGCAAATGAAATTGATATATATATATATATATATATATAATTCACCATTTTTTATGTTTATTGCAGGTGCTCATACCATAGGTTTTGCTCAATGTTTTACCTTCAAGAGAAGACTCTTCAACTTCCAGGGCTCTGGCAAGCCTGACCCAACGCTCGATCCTTCAGCCCTCAGTAGCTTGCAAACCCTGTGTCCAAACACAGACTCCTCAAACACCCAACTCGCTCCCCTTGACTCTGCAAGTACCGATAGATTTGACAATACTTATTACACAAACCTTGTGAACAACATAGGGCTTCTTGAATCTGATCAAGCACTAATGCAAGATCCACAAACTGCTGCAATGGTTAATTCCTATAGCACGAGTCCTTACCTTTTCTGGAATGATTTTGCCGCATCAATGGCAAAGCTTGGTAACGTTGGCGTACTTACAGGGAAAAATGGACAGATTAGAAAGAAGTGTGGGTCTGTAAACTTATAAATTTCTAGGATTTCAAATATTGGTCTATGTATGGAGCTTGTGTAGTTTAATCAAAGCACCAAGTCAGGTTGTCAATATTCCATAATAATCTGGTGTTCCCGTGTTAGGTGTCTGACTAATCATTCTCCAAGAATATGTAACAAACACTATCCTTTAGATGATTCAGAAGCCATGCAAATCATTATCACCACTCTTTTTATGCTTTTTTCTTTGCCCTTCCCTTTTGGCTTTCCACTTGGGTTTCTTTTGAGTTTTGTATTAAGCAGAAGATTAGGCTCAAATGCTTACAGATTCAATAAAGAAGCCAACAAGGAGTGCTTGGATTCAGAAAGGAACACAGAGAAAAGCTGTTAAATGCCTGACCAACCTTTGTACTGCCCCCATTGAGATCTCTGTCCTTGTCTTTCAATAAAATCCCATCTTTTTCTCTCAAAAATCCATCTTTTCTGTTTTTGTTTTGTGTATTTGGATGTTTGAAATGCTAAGAAACGAATCCGATAAATAAAGAAAATAAAAAATAATAATAGTACACATAATATAAAACTCACGTACTTTAACATTTTATTTATTCTAATATCATATTAACTCTCCGTAAATGTTATACGGACTAAACCCTGTTGGACTTCATAAACTATTATAATTATAATCACCATAGTCATCATCATCACTCTGAGATGTATCCTCTGCTTGCAGATTAGATTACCCACACTGATTCCTGACCAGTTATGTGATGTCTGCCAGACACACGCATCAGCTTCAAAAAATTCATCTTTCAGGGGTTAAAGATTGTGTTGGTTCATCAGCAGCCGTTCATGATTAGGAGATTCTGATGGTTTATGGTTGGCAGCAGTAAACCCATGAAACCATGATTGCAACAATAATCGAATACTATAGTAAATTCTTACAATATCCAATGTGGAATTCGAATGTTACAGTCTGAGATGATTAAAATCATCTATTTTTTCTGGTACTATATAAGAAATCCTGTAGCCAACATATGAATCATATAAAACTATGATTCGATTAATAATTAAAGATTATTGAAGCTTTATTTGTTGAAAAATCTTTACATTTAATGTACTATTTTACCAAAATACACCATTTTCTGCTATGAGAGTTTGTGCTTTTTTTAGTTACTGTGGAATGAGGCAGGGGTAAGTAAAACAAAAGGCAAGAAATTGAAGGACCAATTGGCCTAAAGTTTCAACATTATTTGCCACTTTTTTAATGCTAAAATAGTTTTTATACTTTTCTAAATCTTTTAAATAAGTCCCATCTTTCTTTCCAATGCATATATCTAATTAATTTTATAAATTATTATATTTTTTCTAATGAAAACTTTAAAATATTAATTTTATCTCATTAAATTTTTTTTTTTTTTTTACTTTTTAACCTTAAAAAAGCAAAGCCATCCAAAATCCAATGCCCTTATAAAAATGAAATCAACTTTTTTTTTTCTTTTTTTTTTTTTAAAGCAGGAGATCTTTGACTTGGAAGAATGGGACATGTAGGGTGCTAAAATTATATCTCAATTTTGCAAAACTCTTGCACTATAAGAATTTAAAGTAAGGCTTAAACTTCATCCCTAAGCATTAAAAAGCACTTTCTAAATGGAAGTGGAAGAAAATTGAAAGACGAAGATAAGATGAAGACAAGACTCTATGCTTTAAGAGAATGAAATAGAAATAAGAAAATTCATATAGGGCTAATTAGATGGATGGCAAAATTGAAAACTACATAAAAAAAAATCTTAAAGATATATCTTTTTTAACAAAATAAAAAAAAAAATTAACTTGATGGGAAATGAGGTAAATTTACCCTCCAAATTTTGTCTCCATGTGCCCTAACTGGCCTGCATCGATGTTTATCGGTATGTCAAACTGATCATCGTAGACAAAATGGAGAAATTTTAGGTGAAAATTATCTTTTTTTCAAGTGTTTTCATACAAAGTTTTTTAGAAGATTTAATAGTAAAATATACTCTTAATATTTTATACAAAATAAATATAAATATTTAACATTTTATTTTATTATATAAACCATTGACCTTTTAAAATAACATAATTAAATCCAAATTTATTATTAATTTTTATAGTAAAGCAAATAGTTGGGGGCTTATAAGACTTCAATCTTTTATTTATTTTACTTAATTGTATTATTTTGAAAGGTTGATGATTTATTTATAGTAAAATAAAAGTTTATAAATTTTTATAATAAAATTAAAAATTGAAAACTTATTTATATTTTATGCAAAAAATTAAGCGCACATATCTTTATATATATGAATTATTATCCAATATTATGAGAGTTTTTAAATTTTATAAGGGATATTAAAATTATTACACTTAATTCTTTTAAAATATTAATAAAATAAAAAACAAAAAAAAACATATATCACATTTTAATTTTATTTATGAAATTTAAAAACTTAACTGATAGTAAATTAGATAATAATTCATATGTTTATATATATATATATATATATATATATATATATATATATATATATATATATATCATTTATAAAACAAAACAAATGTTAAAAAGTAACTTTTGATTAATTTTTTTCATCATTTCTTGCTCTACACCATATGAATTCCACAAAAACAAAGAAAGCTCTTCCATTTCAAAAAGCTTTCCTTTTCCTCCGCACCCATAATTAGTCTCTCTTTGCTTTCTTTTCCTTAACTATTTATTACCAAGATCCAATGTTCAAGTAACTTTTTTTTTTTCCCTTCTTTCTTTCTTCGGTTATGTCTACACCATTAGGGCAGCAACAGCCACCACCGGTTGGAGTGAACCAACAAACCTGCACGGCCAGTACGGGTCACGGGTCGGTTGGATCTGTCATAGCCGTTCTAGCAGTGATCACAATCCTCGGAGTCATGGCTGGCGTCATTGGGAGGCTATGTTCAGGGCGTCCTATCTTGGGCCATGGTGACGATCAGTACGATTTTGAAGGTTGGGTTGAGAGGAAATGCTCTTCTTGCCTTGACGGTCGAGTGGACCGGCCTCCACCGCTGCCCAGGGAGGAGGTGCAAGTAACGCTGCCTGCAGAGGAGACCCAACAAGAAATCAAAGAAGAAGAGCATGCAGGAGCTCAAGTTGAAGGTCAAAAGCAACATGGAAGTAGCAGTGAATCTTGATTATTAATTAATTCTTGGGTTTTTTTTTTTCTTTTGTCATTTGCCTTCATGGTTATACTCTCATTGTACGTGAAAAAATGGATTCTCATTTTTTATATTAGACTTTTGTTATAATTTTTAATGTTAATGTCATTGTTCTCTTGAGTTCTTTTATGCTTCATTCATGGTAGTAATTAGATTAAAAAGAAACAATTTTTAACAAATTAATACTAAATCTTTAAGAATTTGACCTTAATATGATAAAATAAAAATATACATTTTAATATTCGAATTCCAAATTTACATAGTTTTAATAATTTAAAAATCTAAATATGATGATTTAAAGTAATTTGTAATTACAATCTTTTTGTTTTAATTATGTCCGCAAATAAGATATTCAACTGTTAAATTTAAGATTTAATATTGAAATTTACATGTTTGTGAATGGAAATTTATGAAATAAAAAAAAAATGCTTTCTAATCACTAAGTAATTCAATATCACATGAGCTAGCAAGACCAGATTTATGAAATTAAAAAATATATTATTTATCACTTAATAACATAATATTTTGTATAAAAATAAATAGGATAATTATTATGAATAGTAAATTAGGAACGTAAAAATGAGAGCTTGGGTAACATGTCAATGATTTGCATTGCATTGATGGCTCGTATGAGTGGTTTTGTAATTTGTTGGGTCTTTCAGCCTTTGGTTGCTGCATTTGCATACCTCATTATTGTCTTCATTTATTTTCTTCTGTTGGTTCCATTGGATGCTCTTTCTCTTCTAGTTATATGCAGTAACTATTCTTTAAGTGAGACTGCATTTTTAATGTTCACATTCCTTTGTTAGCAACATGAGAGTGAGACGGTGAAATTTTGGCTGTCATGCATGCCATTTTGGAAGTCTGAGTTTCCCAGCCAACACAGATAGAGCCATTAATAAACAGAGGTGAACATGGGGTTGCCAATGCTGCTACGTAGTAGAATTCTGGTTGTTCCAATGCAAAATGCCTGACTGCTTTCTTCCTTCTATAATGTGCGTAAATTATGTAAAATTTTTACTTGCCAAACATATGCAAACAAATCATGGTAGGAATCCAGCTAGGTCAAATGGCTAAATAATAACACTAATAATTTAGATAATTTGAATGGTTTGAAATAATATCTAGTAATTTAGATAATTTTTATAGGGAGGTGTACAAAATGAATGGGAATCGAATTTCACACTTGATCGAATAATCACTACGTCTAATTTTTAATTGTTTAATTTTTTTTCTCTTTTATTTAGGGTCTAATTACTCAATTTTAGTTTTTTTTTTCTTAGGAAAGATTTTTAATTCTCAAATGAAATATATTTTGAAATTGAAAATGAATTGTTTAGCAATAAAAAAGAAAGATATTTTGAAACTTTAATATTTAATATTCAAATTTCATTGCTTGTGAGTTTGTATTTATCTAGTTACATAATCGATTATTTGTTTAATTTAAGTGATTTTAATGAATGTAATGCTTGATTATAATTATATATATATATGTAATTTATTTTATAATTTTGTTTCTAATTAAAAAAATAAAATAAATGTTAGCGTCTGCTTTTGTTTTTCTATACACTAATTATTATTATTTTTGGGTAAGAATTGTTATCAACCAAAATTCCAAATATATGGATTTACAATCTTTAGTTCTTCAACGGTAATAAGCTTTAGTTTTTGCTTTTGTTTTTCCTTAAACTATCTATAAACATTTGAATGATTGTTATTTATCAAACTTAGTTGTATAATTTTTCATTAATCATTGTCCTGTGAAACCTTATACTAAAACAATAATGTTTATGCTTCATGTGAAACAGTAACTTTTAATGGAAAATCGGTTTTAAGTTTTCAATGACTCATCAAATTTATTCTTTTATTATTTTATTAAAATATATATTTTTAATGATTTTATTTTTTTTAATTTTATCCAAATCAATGTAACTGTCCTCTAAAATAACTCTATTTTTTTTTTTCTCATCAAACGATGACCAAGACAGATGAAAAAGTGGGTATGGTAATACCAGTACCTGAGGACAGCATCTGTTGTTGTGGTGTCGATTGATTTTGGAAAAAGCATGTGATTTGGGCAGCTTTGGTCTCAGCCTCGGCCACTTGACCTCGACCCATTATCAAACATCAACTCACCGATGAGGAGGGTAACTCTCTCTAGCATTAGGACAGGACAAATCAGACCTGTCCTGGCCAGTTCCTGGAATCTGTCGTCAGGTGTGGCAACTTCTGCAATAACCAAACCAGTCCGGGGTGCCAACTGTCAATTAATTAAATTAAATTATCTGCAGCACAGCACTGATTATTAATTAAATTAAAAAGCTGAGCAGGTAAATTTATATTTGATACGAAGAGTTTTGTAAATTTAAGTTTGAAATAAGGCATTTATGTTTCCTTTCTTCGACTAGAAGCTTCTATTAGGAAAAAAATCTTATTGGGTGCATTTGTAGGTGGTGGTTGATGCAAGTTCTCTAATCTAATCCTTAGTTTTCATTCTCAAAGCTCCACAAACAAATGATACAATAAAACAACAAGATACAAGATTATGCTTTGCTTGATTTGCCAATGGAAGTGGGAAGTCTGTTGTTCCACTCTCACCTAAAAATAACTATGCCTGAGTCAAGCTTGCGTGGACTCAACATTCACAGCCAAAACCAGGCCACGATCACATTGATTAGTGGCAGCAAGTTGTAACCAGTAACCACCGTCCACCCCCAATTGGAAATTGGATTAGAATTAGCCATTGTTTATGCCTTAGCAAGGGCCTACATCGAGGCTGGGTGGGCTTTCTTGCATAGCATACCATTGAAATTTGGCAATGCAATTAGATTAGATCCTTTGAAAATTAGCAGTATTACTGTTTTTAATGACAGTGACTGATTTAATCCTGTTAAAATTAAATTAGTAAGTATATTTATAATTCGTATTTATATTATATAAAATTTTGTTCATTTTTTGTAAAGCATAATAAATTTGTATTAAATAGATAATAGTGATTGGTAAAAAAAAATTAATATTTGAATATTGAGTGTAAAGTATTTAAGTTTAAATTTTTACTTTTTATCATAGGTAAGTAATTTTAAAATTTTAAAAATTGTAATTGAAAATTTAATAAATTTGTAAATTATAATAATGTGTTGACCGTATGTATGAAATAACTTTCCTAATTCTTAAATTTTTTTTTTTACAAAAAAAAAAGATCGTGTCAAATCTCTTATGCATATGCCACACAAAAAATATTTTTTAAATATTTATCATATTCATATAAATTTTTATAAAATTTTCAATTATATTGTTTTTATATTTTTATTTATATCATAACACCTCATCATTTCTAAAATAATCGGACCTAATTAAAACCATGATACTGTGGACGTTGTCTTTTTTTTTTTTTTTTTTGGTTTGGTTTGTTAATTACTGCTTCTAATCGGCAAATGTTTCTGTCAAAGTAACTGTTGCTTGTAAAGTGGCGATTATAACAACGACAAAGAAAACCCAAAATGCCGCAAGCTGTTCGACCAACTTACATTGACAGATTAACAACTTACATTATTTATGATCCATTGACAGAGATTGAAGATACTAATTTTACCTTATCAATTAAACTACAAACTGAACAAGACAAAATCTCAGGATTTTTGTGTACAATCCTACAAAGCACAGTGTGAAGACCGTTAAGTAACTTGTAATTCATGACCCACCCCACTGTCAATTGTTGTTGTAACATGGATTTTGGTAGGAAATCTGTAACTTTAAAAGATTAACCCTGGGACTAATCTAGCATCCGTTAATATTATTGATTAAATATAATAATTTGTATATATATATCATATTAAAATTCGTATGAACATATTAATTGTATTAATTATCAATAAAAATAAATACGAAAAAAAATGATAAATACATGAAAGGAGAAGATCCTACCGAGACGAGATCAATGTTGAAGCCACGCATCAAAGCTCTTAAGGTGTCGAAAGTGTGAGCTAGGTGCCTCCATCATGATAAGATCAGTGTTGAGACTGTATGAGGCATCTATGCGCAGTGATATACAAAATCACCAAGATGACAAAGGTGAACAAGCTAAATGCTTCCATCGGTGCAAGATTTAATGCCGAGTCCATATGAGTCATCCACTCGCACCAAGATCATCGGCGTGCCTTGCTCCTATCAAGACAAGCCAATAGACCCAATACCGAAAATATAGGAGGTATTTGCACGCAGCCGTGCACAAGACCACCAAGATGTAGAACTTGTGTTAACTAGATGTCTCTACGGACACAAGATCAATACCGAAAATATAGGAGTCATCCGCTCATACTAAGATTTAAGATAATCAAAGTACCGAGAGTTTGGGAGGGAGGTGCCCCATCAACACAAGGCCACTGGGTAACGGAGTAGTAACGGAGTAGTGGTTACTCACACTCCAAAGAATGAATAACCTCATTTTTTTAATGAATAATTATTTAATTTAATATTTGTAAAATTTTTAAATTTTATAAATAAAAATAAAAGATAAATAAAGTGATATATGTATTATTATTTTAATTTTTTTTATAAAATTTAAATTATTAGATAATTGTCTTTTTAATATTTTAGAATAATAAATAAATTAAATTAAAAAAAAAAAAGCGGGACTAGGGTTTTACAAAGAAGTCTCTGGAGAGAAGGAAAGAGTAGGTAATTTTCTATAACTTTCTCTCTATATATATAAACATAAAAACTGTATAGCAACAAAAAGAAAGAGAGAAAGAGAAAGAAAGCAAAAGACTAAAGAGAGATATAACATGAATGTGATGAGGAGGCAACGGTGTTATTTGGATATAAGCATAGGAGAAGAGCTTGAAGGAAGGATAATAGTGGAACTGTTCAATGATGTAGTGCCCAAAACTGCAGAGAATTTCAGGGCTCTTTGTACTGGTGAAAAGGGCATTGGTCCCAACACTGGTGTGCCTCTTCACTATAAGGTCCCTTCTCCCTTCTCTCTCTGTCTCTCTTTTTTTACTGTACGGGTTTGCTTTCTGGGTTTATGTTGGTTTTGCTTATTGTTGTGAGAAATTACTTTTATGTCAATGAACTTGTCCAAAGATGGGATTTTTTTCGTTTCTTTGTATTCTTGGAATGAAAGATTGATTCTTTCTTTTTATTCTTTGAATTAGTTGTTTTTGGGTAGAAACAGTCTGACTAGAGAGAAACCGTGGAGATATTTACAATGTTTCTTTCCTGTTGTTTTATATATATAATCCATGCTGAGTATTGTTTTCGACCTTTGATCGGTATTGCTTCTTGATTTTGCTAATGGATCTTTTGAATAAGAATATTTGGAAATACTTGGAATTTTGATATTTTTCCATTTTTACTTGGTGAAGTCTCCAAGATTTTAAGGTTTTCTATGATTCTTTCCGCATTCTATAGTCTAAGCTTCAATCTTTGATCTTGCCCAACCACAAAGAAATGTAAAAACAGTTAACATTCCTTGAGTGATAGTTCTGGCAATCAGCTTGTACTTTAGGATTCTTTTTTTTTTTTTTTTTTTGGCTTTAGTAATGCCATGTAAACCATATCCGTTTACAGATGGCAAGAGTTAGAAATGTCATATAACTATTTGTGATGCTACAATGGTCTGTCTATGAAATGCTGGCACACTGGAGAGGTGGCTTTTGACACCTAGAAATAGAATAACTCAGGGGGTGCTTCATCAACAAGATCTTTTTTTTTTTCTGTCTGAAAATCCATATTCATTATTTGACTTTAAAATATGATATAAACATGTCCTTGTGGTTTTCAAAATTGGTTATGCCAATGCAAGTAGCTTATCGCATAAAACATGTAAAATGTGAATTTCATTGATTAATGATTATACATGCCTTTGGATGGGAATTTCATTTTTTGTTGGGTTTGAATGATATATATCTATTTATTTCAGGGAGTTCGTTTCCATCGTATTATCAAAGGATTTATGGTACAAGGAGGAGATATATCTGCTGGAGATGGTACTGGAGGAGAGTCAATTTATGGTTTGAAATTTGAAGATGAAAATTTTGAATTCAAACATGAAAGGAAAGGAATGTTATCTATGGCAAATGCTGGTCCTAACACAAATGGCTCTCAGTTCTTCATGACTACGACTCGCACTTCTCATGTAGATGGGAAACATGTTGTATTTGGAAAGGTTGTCAAAGGAATGGGGGTTGTGCGTTCAATTGAGCATGTAACAACTGGTGAAGCTGATTGTCCCACTGTGGATGTTATAATTGCTGATTGTGGAGAAATCCCAGAGGGGGCAGATGATGGGATATCCAATTTTTTCAATGATGGTGACATTTATGCTGATTGGCCAGCTGACCTTGATGAGAGTCCTGATGAGCTCTCTTGGTGGATGACTGCTGTGGATTCTATTAAGGCTTTTGGAAATGAACATTATAAGGTACTGATGGGTTTATGCATGTTTATTAATGCAGTAATGGCTTCATTGACACATGGGATTGTGCTTGTACAACCTTCTTGATACACAATGTTTCAAGATGGTGCTTCCTGGATTTATTGTTCATTCCTTCTCTCCCTTGTTTCTCATTCTCTTTTAGTTTCTCCTTTGAGGTCTCATTTTTGCTGATGAATGTCCTTAATAGAAACAAGACTATAAGATGGCTCTTAGAAAGTACCGGAAGGCCTTACGTTATTTAGATATCTGCTGGGAGAAAGAAGGGATTGATGAAGGTGACGACATTTCTTTGCTGTATATGGTATCAGTATTCATTTATAAATAAAGTCGTATGATTCTTAATTCACCTGTGGTTGGTCTGCATATACTATGTTGTGGCTTTGCAGAGAAGAGTTCAAGCTTGAGAAAGACGAAATCCCAGATATTCACAAATAGCGCTGTAAGCTTTTTTCTTCACTCTTCGAAAGACTCTATCAATTGTTGAGCACTATAGGTTTGAATAATTTTGCAACCTAGGCAACATTGATTTGCCGTCTAGATTCCATGTCAGAAATAACTTTTTATCTTTTATATCCTAGAGGTGATTAAACATGACTATTATTGTTTTATGTTCTGTTTATGTTTTAATATCTTTTATTGTTGTCTTGATTTGGATTTAGGCCTCTAAACTGAAACTAGGGGATCTGAAAGGAGCACTTTTGGACACAGAATTTGCAACGCGTGATGGAGAAAACAATGTGAAAGCCTTGTTTCGCCAAGGTCAGGTTAGTATCTCTAATTCTAATAATTTCAATCTGTTGGATGCTGGCAACTTTGGCTTATATTTGGTCTGAGTTAGTCATCCCTTAAGGGAAAAATTTGTTGAGATGTGTACTGTAGACCTTCCTTAGGAGCTGCCTTTACAGCTTGCCTATTGGTTATATTTTTTATGCTGCACCTTCTGTTCATTCAAGCACATTCTGGTCCTAATGATTGTGATACTTATCTGCCAGGCACACATGGCGCTTAATGATGTTGATGCTGCTGTTGAAAGCTTCAAGAAAGCTTTGCAACTGGAGCCAAATGATGGTTAGTGATGAACTTTGACATGGCTACACTAACCTAATATTCGATCATTCCCCTTTTTAAAGGTTTTTGAGTTGTATGTTTATTTAAGGACTTGGCAGGGTGTGAAATGAGACAATAACCCTCTCAAATTGGGATCTTGGAAAGTGTAGTGAACTTTATCTGGCTTTTATTCATTTTTATTTTCTACATATAATTAGGCCAAGGATATATCTTCTTATCTTTGGCAAAACCTGCCTGCTACATGTGCAGGATTACTAGGTCAAGGCACTCGACATGTTAATTTAGGAAACTTGTTGAGACTTTTATAACTTTTTGTAATACATTGTGTTTCAGGTGGAATAAAGAAAGAGCTTGCTGCTGCTATGAAAAAGGTTAGTATATAAATTTGAATTGGTATGTGTTTCGTTGCATTACATATTTACAAACAAATGTGTTAATGCACCAAAATGTGGTAAGCAGATCAATGATCGGCGCAACGAGGAGAGAAGGCGATATAGTAAGATGTTCCAACTACGCTCAACTGGTATGTCGTGTTGTTGGTTTTGGGCATGCTTTTATTCTTTTTGTTGCTTAAGATGGATACTTGATGCTATCTTGGAATTTGCAATGCAGGTGCTGATAACCATGATGGTTAAGAGCTTCAATTGTCTTTTGCTGTTACATAGTGAGATAGTGTCATCTGGTTCAGGCTTTCTTGATTAGGATCTCTTACCTTTTGGACAAAATACTAGGTATGGGTGTTCAGCCTCTTCTTTTTGGTGCAACTGTTTGATATTTTCTCTAGCCACTGATGAGCGCTTTCATGCTTATGGAAATTGGAGACAAATATTGTGTTTACTCAGGAAACAATGAAGTTGAAGCTTTATCTTAAAGAGTACATGTCATGTTGATTTTGCTAATCTTCCTCAGGTTTCATTGGAAGCAGAGGAAACATTCCAGCAAATTCAACTGTACAAATCTGATGGTTGAACCAATTCTTGTTTCTAATGAGGGTTTTCATACATACTAGTTAATCAGGAAGTAGGAAATTTAGACCAAGACTGATTAATTCCTTGATGAAATTATAGTCGCAGACTCTAGACGATCCTTCTGTCTTTTTCTCAAAATTGGTATAAAATTCACAATTTTGTCTTGGACAATTTCCCATTGTGCGGTTTTCGTAGCAGTCTGCCCTTCTTTCGGCACTTGTTGGCCTTGAATTTTGTTTATCATTTGCGATCTCATAGTTTTCTTCCTCTGAAGCATTTTTCTTCTGCATGATAAAACTGTTCATCAAATCTGCCAAGGACAGGCTGTTATTTCTTGAGTCCTGGTGAGTGGATAAGCTGAAATTTATGCAAGTTTTACCTCCCACAGTATATCACTTGTCCATGATATATGCCAAGGAATAGCATCCACAATCACAGCACTCCCTTCTTTGCTAAAGGACACCCAGATACCCAAACAAATGGATGCTTCCAAAAGTATAGGAAGCCAATATCATCAAGGAATAGTTCATCATCAAGGAATAGTTCAAGAATAACCACTTGACCTCAAAAAATAAAGCCTGGATTGTCGCTTACTGATTATTTAATCCATTATAGTGCCTCTTAACATGAAATATTCAAAGTTCTTATCCAAGCTTTGTAATCTGGCTTTAACAAAGTGCTGCAATAGAAACTGTGAAGAATTCTCTGCATATATTCATAAAACTTACCTGCTCTCTGGGTTCTTCACAACGATATTCCGATTCATGAGACAGAAGCTTCTCTGCATCTGCTGAGTAGCAGGAAACTTCTGCATGGCTTGGCTGGCAAGTTCCCCTGCTCAAAAAAGGATGACAGTGTAACTATCATGCCATACTGATTCTTCCTGGACAGCAAATTCTACTTCAGCACTGCGTTAAAATGATTGCAAACCTGATAACTGAGCATTCCACTGGTACAAACAAGACTTGTCTGTCTCTTACCAGTTACCTCTAGCAGCACAGACGGGTCATCATTAAATCTAAAAAAAAAAAAATCATTAAAGCTTTAAGTAAGAAATGAAAATATAAATCAGCTGTAAGCATAATCTTGCTGCACGGAAAATTTCATGCCTTGAAAGGAAAGAGAAAAATGAAAACTCCCACCTTCTAGCTGCAGGTTATAATAAAAGAAACATCTTTGGTCTTCATCAGAACTTCTAAGCTCTATGCCTTGTATAACTAAGAACAGCAAGTTCCAGCTACAATTTTGTTGCTTAGTTCACCAGCATCAGCAATGGACTTGCATCCCTGCAGGAAAGGAAAAACCTCGGTGAATCTTAAACCTCTGTGCATGAAAGCTGTTGCATAATTAACTGACATAAAGTAGTCTCTTATATTTCAAAACCAATTTTAATAAACTTACGTTCACAGCGACAGCCCTTAGAGCTGTGCTTGCTGAAACGAGACCAGGCGAACTAAGCCCTCCATGAAGTTCTACCCAAAGAGCTCTTGCCATTCAAATTTTCACAAATCTTCGTGCATAACCATAAACCTGAAAGAACCAGATACCCTAGAATCATTTTGAGGTATATATATATATATAGTTATAAAAATTATCGTATCAAAATTTATACTGTCACTTAAAAATCAAAAACAAAATATTTTAAATATTTTTTCATATTCAAAAATAATTTTTTATTAAATTTTAATTTATATTATATTCATATTTTTATGTCATTTTTTGTATTGTATTACCATGTCTGTTTAAAATTATTATGAAGTTATCTAAAAGATTTGTTTTTTTTTTTAAAATTAATATGTCATTGTTACATCATCTAAGCGTATGATGATATTTTCCTAGTGGATTTTGGACTAACGCATTAATCTTTTAGATTTCTTATTCTTAAATCTCAGACTTTCGTTAGATATCCACTCTCCAATTAGCCGTCAAGCTCGGACAATTTATTGAGGGTTTAGAAATTGACTTTGACTTCTTTGTTTTTGCAAGTAGAGGGGGAAAATAGAAGAAAAAAAGAAAAAATTTGAAAAATGCGAAAAGTGTGGGATCACTCACCTATCCTGCAATTAAATAAGAATTAGATGATAATATATTAAATTTATATCCTCAAATTAAACATAAGTCACAAACATTAATTTTCTTAATCATTAGGATTAAGAGTTCATTTGCTTGTATAGCGTGTCTTAGTTGTGTTTCACGATTGCACCCCTAAACACTGTGATACAATGGAAAATATTATCAAAAGAAATTTAGGTTTATTTTTCTTATGGAAAATATTATCTCTTCTTGTCTCTGGCAAAAATCGTTTTCTCTTTTGGTAACTCATCGCTTGAAGCTGAATTTCTATGGTCTAAAGACTAAAACAGTGAAAATTCGAAGGAGATTTTGGAGGAATTCTGCGTATGAATTAATGGGCATGGACGACATTACAACCTCCGATTTATCGGAGTGATAATGACGAGCTGAATTGATTTATCAAAAATATGCAACGTTACCTTTTATACATCTAATGACTTTTCATTTTGTATTTGACATGTGATTGAATCACTTAATCTATAGCGTCAACTTAAATCATGTGACATAACATTCTATTACTTAATTTCATGACATCCTGATTACGACTAACCCTTTTAAAGTGCATCTTATTCTATCTCTTTAAGATGCTCGACGTAAAATAGATAAACTGTGCTTTATTTTCATTGAGACTTTAATGTAAAACTGATCAATTTCATTCTATTTTTATTAAAACACTCGTCGCGAAGTTGAATGATTTAGAGCACATTATACGATAATAAAACATGTTAGGATTATATTATTGTAAAGAATGTAACGAAGTTGAAAAACCGAAGAAATGTAGGCAAAAATAAAGTTATAACCATAAAGAAATGTGAATGAGTACTTGAGAAAATCAATGTCAACATAAATCTCTGCCTACCGACGTTGAAAAAGGTTCATTTGGCAGATTCTCACCATCACAATTCTCTCTCTCTGTCTCTCTCCCCTATAAAAACCTGTCTGGTCATCCTGCTACTGCCACAAAGAACACCAAGGCTTTATACTTTCTTTTACTCTTTAGAAATTAGCTGACAAAATGGGTTTCACATTTGCTCATCAAGGACTTGTTCTACTATTGGCTGCTTCCATGTTGGGAGTAAGCTTGGCGAACAAGGACTGGGGCTTTGGCTTTAACCATACTGGCTGGGGCTCCCATCATCATCGTCCCCAGAATCATACCAATGGCCCCAAGAAAATCATTGTTGGTGGATCACAGAATTGGCGTTTTGGCGTCAACTACACCGATTGGTCACTCAAAAATGCTCCCTTCTACTCCAATGATACTCTAGGTAAACAAGTTAAATCTAAACATTCTTAATTCTCTGAATTTAATTCTTAATTAATACTCTTGCTTATGTTGACATGAGGGTTGGCAATTTGGCAGTGTTCAAATATGATCCACCAAGCAACACCACATTTCCGCACAGTGTCTACTTGCTACCGAACCTAAGGAGCTTCCTGAACTGCGACTTGAGAAGAGCTAAGATGATTGCAAACCCAACTCAAGGAAGTGGAAATGGGTTTGAGTTGGTTTTGAAAAGGAGGAAGCCCTACTACTTTGCTTGCGGTGAACGTAATGGCTTCCATTGCAAGGTCGGCCTTATGAAATTCGCTGTGGTACCGCTGCGCCGTTGGCGCTACTGATAGAACATCCAGGGAAGACGCAGTGCATGTGTTCCATACCATTTTTGTTCACAAGAATGCCTGTATTCTCTTTTCAATCTTGTTCCTGTTTTAGCATGTTTCAAGAATGAGCTGAGATAATTGTAATGTTCAATAAATTAGAGGTTAGGGTTGAATTATGGATGTCGTGACAGGGCAATACTTAATCTGTTTCTGTCTCTAGCCATGTTCTTCTATTTAATACGTAGTAATTTCTTCTATGCGAAGCTTTTGTCCGATTAGTCTGTGTTGCACTTGACCGGATGGGGGAATTTTATCAAATAGATTGGACTTTTTGTAGAATTTCTCGACTGAATATATAACTTTATTGGTTTGAAACACTCCTGAGCCCAGATAATTTTAAAATAAATAACTTAATTTTTATTTATCAATAATTTATTGTTTTATTGATCAATTAATTTTTTATCTATTAGACATCTAAAAATAAACAAATTATTCTCACTAAATCAAACTAAACTTAAGTCTAAATCAAAATCATCAAATCAACATCTCAGAATCAACCTCAAATCTCAATCAACTATAAACTTAAATTGCAATTTTAATTTTCGATTCTATTAACTTGCAAAAAAATGGAGCCTGGTGTGGTAAGTGAGAGCCACCTTAAGATTTATGGTCGACCAGGGGAGGGTGGGAGCTGTTGCTTATGTCAAATCTGTCGTTTGGTGAAGGATTCATGTGCTTTGAGTGTTGAACATAGAAGAAAGGAAAGAGAAATAGACTACTCAGAAGTGATAAGAGAAGGTTTGAAGGGTGGGGAGAAGAAGACGAATGTGGGCTTTAATGTGGAATGGGTGGGGAGAGGGTTATGAGAGGGGAAATAAAAAAAAATAAAAATGCGGCAGTAACCAGCCCATTTCCACAGCATGGATGAGTCCATCTGCAAACCCATTTTACAGTCAAATTTCAAGGCTCAATCCAATGGCTTCGTGTGTTGGGAGGCAATTAGTTAAAAGATAGTGTAATTAATCTTTGCTTGTTGATAGTGTAAAAACAAAAAGAAAAGAAAAAACCTGGTTGATAGTCTAAAACGAAAGGATCCAACAAGATCCTTATTGGTGGATTAAAAAATAGCTTTTAACATTTTATGACATTTTTGTATTAAATCTGTTAAATTAGGGGTTTTTTAATAACTTTTTTAGTATCCAGATTTAAGTTTTACCATGTTTAAACTTAAGTTTAGCTTCATTGTTTATTAGTTTAGTAAGCTTTAGTTATTTACTAATTTATTTATTTTAAGTAAAGTGATTTTCTTAATTACTAGTTCAAAAAATGTAATAAAAAAATATACATGTAGTAAGTTAAAAATAAAACTATAAAATTCTCTTCAAAAGATGAAAATAATAATAAGCAATAAGCTTTTATTAAGATGGTTTTTCTTTCCATTATTTCACTCTCTTGATTAAAAATGAAAAAAAAAAATGAATGAATAGTGCAATACACATCTATAATTAATAAGATTAAATATCAATACATTATTACTGAAGTTTTATGACTTTACGAGAGGGATTACATACCCTTTAAAAATATTAAAATAATAAAAAATAAATAAAATAAGACATGTTTAATTATCTTAACCTAAACTCCATTATTGATGTATAAGAAAATTATTTTAACAAATATATAAAGAGATAATTATCTAATACACCGTTAATAAAAGTTTTTAACTTTATAAGTAATGTTTGGATCAAAACACATGTTCTTTAAAAATATTAAAAAATAAAAAATAAATAAATAAAATATATGTTATTATTTTAACTTTATTTATGAAGTAAAAAAAAATTATTGATATACATAAGATATTAATACGTATAAAGTACTCATCAAATTTAGAAAAAAGAAAAGTACGGTTATGTTTTCTTTCCATATATAGATGAAGAAATAATAGCTTGCAATAAATATTTCGAAGGACAACGGTCACATTGAATACGATTGTATAGTTTGTTGAAAAAGTCAAGAAAACAAGATTGCAATGCTTACGGTATTCCATTTTTTTTGGTTATGCCTCAATTTAATTTTTAGTTTTTGAATTTTTTTCGTTAAGACACTCTAATTTATTTTTTTAGATAACGTTCAGATGTTTTTTCAATGGCATTAATTATCTAATTACATATAAATTAAAAAATTCAAAACAAAAAACAGAATAAAAAACCTAAAAATACTGCATTATAAAAATAGAAGAATAAAATATAAATATAAACTTACACAAAAAATTGGTTTGAATTTTTTTTAATTAAAAATGTTTAGATATTTAATTTTTCTAAAATTTTAATTTTTTAAATTAGGTCTTCACCAATAAATTTAGAATTATTATTTAAATAAACAATTTATTACTATTATTAAATTAAAAAATCTGGCAAGTGGGGGCATATGTATAACTCTCATCCTTTTTTAAGTTTTATCCCAAAGTCCAATCCTGCGACAAATAAATGGAAAACTCATAATCATTTCATTTTTTCTTCCATTTTCCGTACATGAAGGGAAAAGAAAATTATCCTCTTTTTTCATTATCATATATTCTTGCATCCTTCCTCAGCTTTTGTCATACGTATCAATTTTAAGTTGGATAAAAAAATATATAAATTAAATTTTGATAAATTATATATATAAATATAATAAAAATTAAAAAATAATTTATATTTTGAATATCAACATAAATTTTAATATAAAATTTTCATTTTTTTTAAGCTTTATTAACAAGATTTTAGACTTTTCCAGGATAGAAGTCGACTAGCAGCTCTAGTTTGACTCTCACTGGATTTTGATTAGGATTTTTCAAACTTGGGACAAGAGTCACAGGTAATGGCAGGCTTCAATTTGCAGTTTGCATTGTATGGGCACGACAATATTAATTGCAGGCGGATGAAGGCAATTATCCAACTTAAAGCGAGTGGAGTAATACTCATCTGCCTTCTCCAACCATACTATAAATACAGGATTGATCTTGAATACTGGTCATTTCTAAGCAACTTTTAGCCTTGCAAAACCAAACCATGATGGCGGTGTCAGCCTATCTTGGATGCATTTTCTTCACACTTGTTCTACTTCGTTTCCTTCTCAATAACAATGGCCTCCCACGGAGCTGGCCACTCATTGGCATGCTTCCCACAATGCTTCTTCACATTCATCATGCGCATGAAAAAGTTGCTGAAGTCCTGGAAAAAAGTATGGGAACTGTATTGTATAAAGGAATTTGGTTTACTAACACTAGTTTTCTTTGTACCAGTGATCCTGAGAATGTGCGATATGTGATGAGCGCAAACAGTTTAATGTATCTGAAAGGGTCCGAATGGATGAAACAGTTTGATATATTTGGAGAAGCGCTTTTCAATTCCGATGGTGAGGCATGGAAACGCCAAAGGAAAATTTTCCATGCCTTCTTGAACCACCCATTGTTCCATAAATCCATGGAGAAGCTCATTGCGGATCGTATAGAGCAAGGGCTGGTTAAAGTTCTAGAGCAGGTTTCTAAACGAGACCTGGTGGTGGACTTGCAAGATTTGCTTGTAAGGCATGCATTTGATATTGCTTGCATCATGGCTACTGGCTGTAACCCTAGGTTACTGTCACTTGAATTTCCTGAAAACCGATTCCACAATGCCATGAGTGATGCTTGGGAGACAGCGTTTTACCGGTATGTCATGCCTGACAACCTTTGGAAGCTACTAAGTTGGCTTCGGATTGGAAAAGAGAAGAGACGAAGCCGCGCTTGGAAAGTTCTTGACGATCTTTTAGCAGAATATATATCCATTCAACGTGAAAAATGCATGAAATCAACGGCATCGAACGAAGATGATGAAGAGTATTTCAGTTTTTTAAAGTGTTACTTGACAGGAAACGAGGTGACAGGACCAACACCCTGTGATAGTCTTATGAGAGACAACCTTATACATATTATGTTTGCCACTGATGACACCAACAGTACGGTTCTCTCTTGGTTCTTTTATCTCCTCTCCAAGAATCCCATGGTTGAAACCAAAATCAGAGAAGAACTGAAGAAAAACTTGACATTCAAGAAAGTGGGGGAATCTCAAGTACCCTCGTGCTTAAAGGAGTTGAATAAGCTGCCATATCTCCATGCGGCATTATGTGAAACACTAAGGTTATGTCCGCCTGTTCCTTTTGAGTTCAGGACTGCTACTGAGAAGAACATTCTCCCAAGTGGTCATCGTGTCGACAAAGATATGAGAGTTGCAATGGCCATACATGCAATGGGAAGAATGACATTTGTATGGGGAAATGATTGCAATGAATTCAAGCCAGAGAGGTGGATCACTGAGGAAGGAAAGATTAAACGTGAGCTACCAAGCAAATTCTTAGCCTTCAACGCCGGACCAAGGATTTGTCTGGGAAAAGACTTGGCTTTCATAATAATGAAGGCCACGGCAGCAACAATGATTCACAACTACAATGTCTGTGTGCTTGAATGTCAGAAAGTGGCTCCAAAAAACAGCATAATTTTCCATATGAAACATGGTTTAATGGTTAGAATCAAGAACAGATGGACATGAGCTGTATGAACTACACCATGATCTGTTCGCAGAGTACTGTGTTAATTATTATGCATCAGAAGGCTTTCAGCTGGCCCAGATCATCTATAATTCATTAGTATGGTGGAACCCATCTCTTCGGTGAAGCATTGAAAGAGTGTTTTATCTCTGTCTGTTGGTTTGCTTGTTTCTCAAATAAAATTACTCTATCTTTTTACTAATTGCTTTCCAATTCATGATCTTTCTTCAGTTTGTGTGAATATCAAGAGTTGTTTAGTATACTAATATTATATACTATTTTATCCTTTTTTTTTTGCCAAAAGACAAACCATAATTGATTTTATTCTATGTATGGAGGGAGAATTGGAGTTCACCAAGTGAACAAGCATGGACGACTAGGAGAAAACTTGAACTCATAGAAGACATTGTTATATATCAAATTTCTCGCCAACCCAAAGCAGAAAGTGGGTCCATTTTGGCAGATTTACACCATTTTCTATCTCCTTTCTCCCCTAAACAAACCTGTTCCCCTAACCCGCCAATGCTAAAAACCATTAGATTGATCTATAATCTCTTTATTCAAGCATTTTTAGCCTTGAAATTTGACTGTGAAAATGGGTTTGACATATGCAGATGGACTCAACCAAGTTGTGGGAGCTGCATCCATGTTTGAGCAAACGTAAATGGGCGAAAAAATATTAGTTTGATCCGTCCCTATATTACGGGTAGGAGCAGCCAACGGGCTACTTTTTTTTTTTGTAAAAAAAAAAAAAAATTCTGTTATATATTATACAAAAACTATAAAAAAAACGATATTATATATATATATATATATATATATATATTAAAAGGCTAAAAGCTTACTGAAGTGATGAAGTGATGAAGATGAAATGATGAGAATTAGTGCTGCTGAATGCAGTGAAAGGGGAGGAGAATATTAGGTTGTTAAAATGTTGGCTTTTAGAGTTGACCTGTTAAAAACTTAAAATGTCGTGCTGTTAAACGTGAAGTGGGCCTGGGGTGGGGGCTGGCCTGGCTGGTACCTTATTGGCTCGTACGCGGGCCAACCTATACTGCATCGGGCCATGCCCATTTAGATTCATTTTTAAATGGGACAATAAAAGTACGGTCCTAATAAAATTTGCTGAACTAACATGCTGGTCTGCGACTTTGCCTTGTTTTACACCGCTGATGTTGGGAGTGAGCATGGCCAATAAGGACTAGGGCTCTAACTCTATCTAAATTGGCTAGGGTTGGGGTTGGAGCTGAAGCTCCAATAACCAATCCCTAGATCAAACACAAGGAACCCACCAAGATCATTATTGGTGGATCAAAGCGCTTCAGGACCAAATAATTTTCGTGTAAAATTAGATTTGTATTATATAAAATATAAAAATTATGATAAAATTAATGTTATATATTAAATATAAATTTATTTTTTAATTTTTATCATATTTATATATATATTTTTTATTAAATTTCAATTTATATCATTTTTATATTATTTTCATATAATGTCCACGAAAATATACTAAATTTTGATTTCAATTAATCTAAATGAACATTCTAATAATTACGATTTTTAATCATTAACAAAGGAAAAAAATAATATTTCAAAAAAATAACTCTTTAAAATAATAATTTATTGAAAAGTTGTGTCTAACTTTTATTTGGAAATAATTAGACTAGAATCGTTGTCGGTGAGCGGGGTAGTGGTTGCTGGAATCTGAAATTAAATAAGGTTGAAAAATTCACGGTGTTCCTGAATTTTTTTTGAGAGGGGGAGAGAGAAGATGGAGTAGAGAGAGAAAGAGAAAGGAAAAAGAAAAGAAAAGAAAAGAAAAGAAAAGAAAAAAATCAAGAAAAAAAAGAAAACTAATTATGCAATTGGAAAGAAAGGAAAAAAAAAAGAAACTAAGTATGTTATTGGAAGAAAAAAAGGAAAACAGGAAAAAAGGACTAAAAAAAAAAGGGAAAATTTCTTTTTGCCTTTCTCAGCATTAATTCACTTCAACAATGTGTATAATAACTATATAAACATGTCCAGTCGTCGTCTCAATCCCAGTAACATTCAAGCTTACAATCTCGTTTATCAGTTGATCATCAGCTACAAGAATTTGAACATGGGTTTTACAGGTTCACGAACACTCATGCTGGTAATGATGGTAGCTTCCCTGTGGGGAATGAGCACGGCTACCATAGACTCGGGACCTTATCATCCCCTGAATCAAACAGTAGGCCCCAACAAGATCAATGTTGGTGGATCAGAAAATTGGCGCTTCAACTTCAGCTACACTGAATGGGCATTCAAAAACGGTCCATTCTACTTCAATGATACTCTAGGTGAGTCAATAAAACATGATTCTCTTCTTTCTTTTTGATCTCTTCAGAATCGTACTATGGAGCTTGTTGATTAATAAAATGATGGTTGCAGTGTTCAAATATGATCCACCAAGCAACACCACATTTCCTCACAGCGTTTACTTGCTGCCAAACCTATGGAGCTTCGTGACTTGTAACCTGACAAGAGCAAAGCTGGTTGGAAACACAACACAAGGAGGCGGCAATGGCTTCCACTTTGTGCTGAATAGGTGGCGACCCTATTATTTTGCCTGTGGTGAACGTGAAGGTTTCCATTGCGAGGATGGACGTATGAAGTTTGTGGTAGTGCCATTTTCTCGATCGGACTATTGATCAATGGGGATCAGTGCAGGGAAGAAGCAGTTCTACTTTAAAGTACAAGGTTATTTTGCAGCGAACAAGATTATTGTAGGGAGTAAACCAAAGCTTCGCTTGGGACAGATTACTGATATTTCAAGCTTGTTTAGTTTGAGTGTTTCACAGAGTTTGTGTGCTCTAATGGTTACTCAATAAAAAAACCTGCTTAACTTACGAAAGTTTAACCCAAGCCTCTTACGTTAAGTTCATCTTGCAAGATGCTCTCAGCCGGAAAATATGCAATATTCTCTGAGGGTGTAAAGAAATCGAATATAATCGGATATTATTATGTTCATGTTTGTATGTTAAATTTTTAAAGCTGTTTGTGTTTATGCTTATGCTCGTTAAGATTTTTCATAACACATGTTTATAAAAACTAAACAAATAAATTATATTTACCTTAATTTATATATGATATCAAATTAAAAAATTCTTTAAAAATATGTAATTTTAATAATTACATTCTAAAAATAACATAAAAATAAATATATAATTTTAAAGTTTTATTATTACTATTTATAGACGAACGAGTTTCAAATAAATCATAAATAAATTTATTCACGAACATAAATAAATAAATCGTATTTTTACTTATAATCATTTGTTAAGAATAATAAATAAATAAAAACTAAACATATTCATCAATGATTTTTTAAACGTTTTGTTTGTTTACACTTTTTATTTACCATCACAAACATAATGAAGAATGAATTTTAGATCTAAATCCTATTGATATCCGCAAAGTTAAACGTTAGAAAATAATTTATAATTTTAAATTATAATTAGATCAGCACAGAGGCATGAAAGATTAAACGTGAGCTGCCAAGCAAATTCCTAGCCTTCAATGCTGGACCAAGGATTTGTCTGGGAAAAGACTGACGTTCGTTATAATGACGGCTACGGCGGCAATAATAATTCACAACCACAATGTCAGTGCACTTAAATCAGACAGTGACTCCAAGAAGTACAAATTTCCAGGTGAAGCATTAGTGGCTAGAATCAAGAACATATGGACATGAGCTGGACTTACTACTCCATGATCTGTTTGCAAAATCATGTTTAAAATCAGACTTATGAGTTAGTCTCTATGCATCACAAGGCTGCAACTCAGGCGATTCATCTCCGGAAACATCAAGCTGGATCGAACCATCAAATGTTGGTTTTTGAAGAGTATTTTATCTCATTCATTAGTTAATTATATCCAGATTTCAAAGTGAGAAAGTTGTCGTTTCAAAAACAGAAGATCAATCGTAATCTGTTGCTAAACCGTCATTATTACATCACACAAAGGTATGGTCAGTGGTATTATGTCCGCATGAGATTAATGCATAAACCTTTTGACTTTCACAATCTGTTTTGGGTCAACTGGCAAATTTGTAGTGGAGAAGAGGAAACATAATTCAAGAAAATGGCTCTTAACGGAAATTATGTCCATCCATTCTGGGTCTATCGAGGAGATTTCACTGATTCTCCACCAACCCCATTACCCCGCACTTCTTTTCTTATTGATTGGAGATGTTAATAGATTGCTCTGACTTGGGCATCGTAAAAGGACCTTTGCATCATATTTTCATTTACTGCAGACCAATGTGGAAATTGGGTCAATTTAATTTCGCAAATTAGCACCATGGTTTTGATCTTTCCGCTATATAAACATGTGCAATCATCCTCTCAATCTCAGAAACATTCAAGCTTACAATCTCTTTTATCAGTTGATCATCAGTTACAAAAACTTGATTTTGAACATGGGTTTTACAGGTCCACGAGGACTCAAGCTGCTAATGATGGTAGCTTCCATGTGGGGAATGAGCATGGCTAACAACGACTGGGGCTCTGGCTCTAACCACACTGGCTGGGACTGGGACTGGGGCTGGGGCTGGGGCTGGGGCCCTTATCATCCTCCAAATCAAACAGAAGGCCCCAACAAGATCAATGTTGGTGGATCAGAAAATTGGCGCTTCAACTTCAGCTACACTGAATGGGCATTCCAAAACGGTCCATTCTACTTCAATGATACTCTAGGTGAGTCTAAGTAAACGTAATTCGATTACGAAAGACGAGCATGGTTAAGCCATATGCTAATTAATAAAATGGTGGCTGCAGTTTTCAAATATGATCCACCAAGCGACACCACATTTCCTCATAGCGTTTACTTGCTGCCAAACCTATGGAGCTTCCTGACTTGTGACCTGAGAAGAGCAAAGATGATTGCAAATACAACACAAGGAGGCGGAGACGGCTTCCACTTTGTGCTCAAAAGGTGGCGGCCCTATTACTTTGCCTGCGGTGAACGTGACGGTTTCCATTGCAAGGTTGGGCGTATGAAGTTTATGGTAGTGCCATTTTTTCGATGGCACCAATGATCCATGGGATGAGAGCAGGGAAGAAGCAGTGCTGCTTTATACAAGGTTACGTTTAAGTGAACAAGATTACTGTAGGGAATAAACCATAGCTTCGCTTGCGTTGTGTAATGTAATGTGAAAGTGAAAAATGGAGTCTATACACTCAATTATAGCCCATATATTGATTATTTTTGTCCAATTACAGATGTTTCAAGCTTGTTTAAGCTTGTTACTCAATAAAATAAAATAAAAATTGTGCAAACCTTCGGAAATTTTATCCATAAACCTCTTACATTGGTTCATCTTACACGAAGCTCTCTTCCGGAAAATACGCTCGTCTTGTCTGCCCTTACTTTCTTTTGAACTTTCTGTCATTTCATAATTGATCATATTCCATAATCATATCTTGGTGTCTACTAAAATCCTGAATATTGAAAACCCATGTCGATAATCATTATTTTGAAAGGAAGAAAAAGAATTTTGAAGCTGATAAAATGATTCTAATTCAAGTTCAAGAAGAAAAAGAAAAGAATAAAAGCTATGAATGTTGATAATTACCATTCATGCTTATAGCTTGCTTGCAGGCTGAATATGGTTCAGATGAAAATGATCCAAACTCCTCACATTGATTGAAGATTCACTAGGAACCCATTGGAAAACTGATGCTTAGAGATAAGCAATTTCATTGATATCGAAAACAGTCGGCTGCTTGTGGACTTGGGGTGCACAATTCAGTGTTTGCTTTGTTACACAATACTCAATAACCCTTGTCAAAACTTTGTTTCTATGCTAATGCCCCTATGGAGCAATGTATTGGAGATAGCCATTGAATCATGCCCTGTATTTTTACAATGCAGTTGTCTGATGGATCTATTTCCATGTTCCGAGGTTGTATGTCACCGTTGCTTTGGAAAGATATATTAGAGTCACGAGAAAGGCAAATAGTTGAGTTTATCATTCTTGGGACCACACAAATACCAAATTTCCATTTGGACAAAGCATGCTTAGGAGTTAGAACTCTGTTCCTTTGAGGGGTTAAACATTTTAGTACCCATTATTTAAGCAAACCCCTGGAGATTTAATATAGCTTGAAATTTGACATGAAATTTGTATTGAACTGGTATCAGAAATCCAGCACCACATGATATAGCTTGTACCTTGTAGACTCATGGATTACTGGTTTTAGTTGTTTCCTCCCTTTATTGATTGAAAATGCATCTGTCAAGTGTGGACAAATATATGTGATGAGTGATGACAATGGAAATCCCAACAGCCTGTGGTAACAGGGCAGTTTTTAGCATTAAATGTGTACTGCCTTCGGTCCAAATCCCTCCCTTTTGCCCAAGACTTTTGGATCTCTGGGTGAGTTGCAAAGAAGTCGAGATTTGAAAATAAAAAAGAAAAATCGAAAATATTGTATGTGTTAATATTTGAATTTTTAATTTGTTGATATCAAATTTAAAAAATGATTACATGAATAATTTGATTTAAATTTAATTTGAATTTAAATATTTTTTATTTTCGTATCTTAAATTTTTATCCAAAACTTGAATAGGAGACAAAATTATCATCACTTATCCCCCATAAAAGTTTTTTTTTTTGTTTTTTTGAACATCCCCCATAAAAGTTCTAACAACTAGCCAAAAGGGTCATCATCTAAGTATAAAGATCACTCTAGTTACGATGAAAGAAGAAGTGTATCAAAGCTCAAGAGACAATGGATTCGGATAGGTTTGGACCACAAATTAAGGGCTCCGAACAAGAAATCAAAAACACTCCAAGATGGATTGTCTGTAACAGGATGCCATAGGTTGGAAGCAACATTGGATTCTGACCCTGATAAAAACTCCTAATGAAGCATTAATTACATCATAAACGACATAATAAACTAAACGTCGAACCTTTCAGACTCAACCATATATTGGTTCTGCTTGTTAAGTCATCTTCATCTAAACTTTCATTGAAAGATTATGTCTATATTCTAATGGCTGTATTTACTAGAATCTCCTATTTTCTTTGTTGCAAAATGTTTAGGACCATTTGGAGCTTTCTCTGTGGTTAACTTTCACCCTTCTTGTCTGCAATCCCTGTTTCAGATTTGACATAGCTTTGAGCATCAATCGGATACTGATATGCCATTGCCAAGGACCACGGTCAATGAGCTGTCAAGTTCAGCTTTTCAATAGCTGTTCACTGGCCCAACAAAAGTAGAAATTCCGATGAAAAATCTAGTTTTCCTTTATTGGATGTTACCGATCATCCGTAACACTGTTTTCAAACATTGCATTGAGGGTCGTTTGATATCTTATTGGAAAAATAAAAATAATTATAACGTAGTTGAGAAAATGATTATTAGAAAAGTAATTATTGAAAAAGTAACTTTACAACATTTGATATATATTCAATTTGTTGAGAAAGTTGTGTCAAATTTTAAAAATACTCATAACTATAAAAACCAATTTTAATACAATGAAAAAATTAATTAAAATGAAAATGTAAATGATATAAAATGATATTATTAATATTACTCATTCTTTGTAATTCTAAATTTTCATGATTATTAATTTAAATTTTAATTAGTATATTATTACAAATTCATTTATTAATTTAAATTTACAAATTTATTAATTTACAAATTCATGTATTATTAATTTAATTTTTAATTCATCTATTATTTTTAATGAATGTCATAATAATTTATTTTAGTCCTTATAAAATATTTTTGTATGTATGATAATTACCTATAACATCCATAAAAGTATTTTTGTGTTTTTGGTAAAAAGATAATTTGGGTAAAATTAAGGTAAAATTAACTTTGCAGCCAAGATCGTAAAGTGATTAAAGCATACTGAAATCACTTTGCAGTTTTTGGATGTAAAGTGATTGCAGTTGTAATCACTTTACATCCAACTTTCTTGATAACAAACTTTGTAATCACTTTGCGTCCAATTAAATTGCAACGTAAAATGATTACTCCCCTCATACCGAACGATCCCTAAAATTTCATAGTTCCGAAGTTAATGCGTGTTGGACTCTTAATCATGGATTAAGTTTTTCAATCTTAATGGATCAACTAGAATTATACCTTCTTTCTGGATAGCATGAATATGTGAAAAAAGAACAGGACTAATTAAGGGTAATCGATGAAATCTGAAAAGAGACTAATATATCTGCAATGAATGCAAGTGATTGCAGTCCGTAGTGATGTGCTAAGTCTATGATGCATAATTTAGCAGTGCCAAACAAAGAAAAAAAAAAAGACCCAAAGAGGAGAATGCGATGAATGATTTGCGTGTGCAATTGTGCAATATGCATCACACGTATGCCCATCATAGATGTGTGGGCAACCCAAAGTAGTCAGACATTTAAGAATGACTATCATCATTCCTCATCTATTCGGTGAATTTATCTTATTCAATGAAACTCAAATTTAATTTTGATTAATATTAAATTAATGAATATTTTAGTAATACCGATAATAATATACTCGAATTTAATATGATTCTAATTAAATGTGATCCCAATTTTATTTTGTTTCTAGACTATTAATGAGATGGATCAATTTATATTAATTGAATGATGATTTTTACTCTTAACTTTTATATAAAATAAGTCCATTAAGTTCATATTTTAAAAAATAAAAATAAGAGTTGTAAAGTCTTTCTTTTTTTTTTCCTTTCGTGTATAGATTCAAAAACAATTAACAATAAGGATTTAAGAAGAGTTTCAATTTTGGAATAATTATGGTAACGAAAATGAGCTCTTATTCTTGCCTAGAGTAGTTTTATTACATTTCAATTTTTGTATTTATAACTTTGTGAGGTTTCGATTGATTTCAACACCATCGAGTTATAGTCAAGCAGATATGGACCGGTTATAGTTCTCTCTTAGTTATCCATGGTGGTGCTAGTTGCTTTCAAAAGGGTTGAAGGCCTGAAAATGACAATAGACAGCAAGTAAGCCTTTCAAGCACATATAAAGTTTAGGTTGGTAAATGACAATATAACTTCATTTTGCAATGACTTTATTCTTTTCTTGCGATGCCAAAGAACTGATCTATTAGCCATGACTTTGAGAATTGTTGGGAGCAAAACAGCTAGTGTGAGAGTAAAAGTAGGTGGTGCAGGTAAATGGGACCAGAACAACAGTAAGGGGAGAACATAGCTTTAATCAAATGCATAGACGAAGTGAAAAGGTTCATTCATAGTTTCCCTTTAATGGTCAACAATGGTGTCCCTATTTTTGTCAAAAAACATCATCTTCATGAGACAGAGAGAAGGCATTGTGTGGTTTGTTTCCTAACAATGACTTTTTTCTTTAGCTACTTAGTGGGATCCGACTTGTATTGTATTGTTTTGATTTACAATCATGGCAGTGAAACTCAGATAAGGAAGAGAATTTTCGAAAAGTTATTTTCCCTTTGAAATAATAAATTTGTAATATTAGACGCAACATGATTATACTTTATGAAAATAATTAAAGTTGATACAAGTTAAAATTTACTTGAAAAAATTAATATGAAAAAATATAAAAAAATGTATATTTAGTGGTTTTTTTTTTCTTGTAGGAAACTTATTTCGATATTTACACTGAATAAATTAACATTTCTTTTTCTATACGTTTGGTTTCTTTTACTTAGTCGTTTGATAATTGATTTCTAACAAGTAATTCTGTTGTTTTTGTTCATTATTGTTCTTGTCAAGTACAATAATAATGTATTGTTGATGTATTCTCTTCGATCCTCGTATCACGTATTTTTGAATATTCTGTAAGAAAAGAAATAATCAGTCCGATGTTTAAGTTAGAAAAGATTTTACCAGAGTTTCAGTAAATAATTTTTTCATATCTTTAAAGAATCATACATGATCCTTATTTATAGTGAGTTTCTCTGTTTCTTATTACATTTTTGTCTTTTCACTTTAATATCTTGTTCTTTAATAAAAATATCTCAATACATTTAATATGGTTCTTATCTTGTTTAATTATTTCGTACATAAGTTCATATGTTCATGCACAAATATATCACGTGGCACATTATAATTGATCGGAATAATATCGGAATTATTATCTATAACAATTATAATTTTCTTAACCTTTTGAATTTATTTTTTTAAACTTATATAAGCTAATGTCAAGAGAATTATTACAGTAACTATTAACAAAATTCTTTATTTACATTGTGAATAATTATTTTACTCAATTACTTTTTCGTTTTTATTTTTAAATATTATTAAAAACTTATATTTAAATTTTTTTTTCAAAATTTAGTGGGACCAAAAAAAAAATTAAAATTTTGAGTTTGTTTCTAATAATTTTACTTATTTCTTAAGATTTTGGTGGGGCAAAATACAAATATCATTAAAATTTTGGGCATATTACTAATTAACTATATTTATTTTCAGGATTTGAGTGGGGGCAGCTAAATCCGTCCCTGACTACAACATTTAAAATATTATAATATTAATTCAAAGTTGTAACAGATATAGGTCTAGTTTCGATGTTTTTCTTTTAATTTGCGTCCATATCTAAGTAGTTATTCATTTACATCACCAATAAATCTAACTGCATTTGACTTGGTGTGTGCTGTATAATTGCAAGCAATTTCATCAATGAATTTATTTATATATATATATATATATATAAAATAAAAATCTAAATAACAAAAAGTTTATTTTTCTAGTAAAATTTTTTAATTTCACAAATAATATTAAGGGGATGATACATAATTTTTATAAAATATTAAAAAAATTAATTAATATACTGTCAATAAAATTTTATTGATTAAAATAATAACATATACTCTCGTTTTTTATTATATTTAAAGGGAGAATATCATATGTATCACTATTTTAGTTATATTTATGGAGTTTAAAATTTTTTTTGATAATGTATTAAATAATAATTTATATTAAATAACAAAAAAGTTAATTAACAAATAATTTTTAATATTTGCCAATGTTTAGTATAATAATCATTAAAAAAAAAAATCCTGCAACTTGCTCGTAGAAGTACTTTTGGGTTAAATTAGGTTGGGTTTTATGATACATTAAAAAAAATAAAAATTTGTTCAACGTTTCGGTTTATTTAATAAAATTTATTATTAAAATGTTAAAAATATTATAATATTAATATTTCAAAATTTTAAAAATGTAATTTTAAAATTAAAATTAAATAATTTTATTTAATTATAAATTATCATGTCAAGTAAGGTCCAAACTTAAATTTTTGTTTAAGATTTGAGATGTTCACAAGTTAAGCGGCTAGGTCACGTGGAGTTTGAATCAAGTTCAAGTAAAATATTATAGAATTATAGATGAATTTAAACTTAATCCAATTCAATTTCTCGAATCTATTTTTATTATTCAAACTCATTTTTACATATAATAATAATTAAAAAGTTCATCCTAACCCTATCAATTAAAAAATTAAATCTAAAAAAATATAAAAAACACATAAAAATTAATATGTATAATCCAATAAATTTAAATAAATTCTTGTAAAAAGACAATATCAACATAAATATCTAAACTAAAATCTAAAAAAAAAAATCACAAGTTCAAAATAAATTGTGAAAAAAAGTCTAAAGTAATTAAAAAGATATTAATATATTTTATAATAACTTCATTACTTAACATATCTTTAAAAATCTTTTTAAAACTTATAAAATATAGCATCATATTTTAATAAAATACCTAATCAACTAACTTATAAAAAAATTATATAAAAATTATAATTATCAATTCGGACCAAACCAAGTTAAAAGAATTTTAAATAGTAAACTCAAATCTAATTTGATTTTATATCGAGTCTTGTTTAATTCAAATTTATTTAATAAATTTAACATATTTTATCCAAATCAACAAGAAAAAAAATCATATTGATCAGCGAATTCGAAGACTGCCCAATCATAACAAATCTACTAAAGTCTATACTTAATTTAGGCCGAACGCACAACTTGGTAAAGTCACCTATTGTTAACAGGTCTACTTGCGCAGAAAGATATATTTAAAAAAAAAATCTAAAAACTGAATTATAAAAATATATATATATATATATATTAATATTTAATATATTGATAGTAAAATTTTTAACTTCATAAACGAAATTAAAATAATAATATAAATTATTTAAAAATATTAAAAAAATAAAAAATAAATAAAATAAAATATATACCTTCGCTCTAATTCCATATTTTCATTCTCTTCCTCTCTAAACAAATTAGTGTGAAATGAAATAGCCCCAGAGCCCATAAATATGAAGTCTTACTATACATTTATATATGTAGAGTTGTAGATTATGATTTTTTTTAATTAAAATAGAAGGCTGGCCAAAACATATCCTTGAAACAAAAATAAAGTAAGCCATGGACTCCATGTGAGTTTATTTACGGTGTGCTTGCTTTTTTCAGCCTCAAGCTCAAGGATCACAAGGTCAACCAGATCAATGATTTATAGGAATCTTCACCTCACCATTATTAAGCCATAATCCTTGTGAATGTTTTAAAGAAATATTATATCATTTATTATTAATAGAATTTTAAATTTCATTAATGGTGTCAGTAAAATGGTACGCATTGTTTAAATGTATTAAAAATTTGAAAAATAATTAACATATTTAATATTCTTAAATCTTATTTATGAAATTAAAAACTTTCTTGAAAGAATATAAAAAACAAACTTGATATTTAACTCTAATATATCCATCCTGTGATCTGTTTGGAAGAACCATGACGAGATTTTTATAGACAATGTATGAATATATAAAACACAAAGAAAGCAAAAATTATAAAAAAAAAATTGGTGATCTGAATTAATATTATTATAATCTAATTAACTAACAAGAACCAATTTGTCAGAAATTAAGTTTTTTTTTTTTTTTTTGCAAAGATGTTATTTTACTTAATTAATTTTGCTGAAATTAAAAAATTAATGTTTTTTTTTTAATATGAGAAGTTGAGAACCGACTCTTATGGTTTTGCTAACTGATTTAATTTCTTTAATTATCTCTAAAATTGACATGTACGTGCATGTTGGCTGCATGTGCAACTACAGGCCGTAGCTATTTTTGGATTGTTTAAATTAATTATTTATATTTTTTTAATGTCAAATAGTATATACTATTGACTTTAAAAAAAATGTTATTATAATATATATAAATAATTATTCAATACATTATCAATTAAGTTTTTAAACTTTACAAATAAAATTAAAATGATGAACATATCCTACTTTATTAATTTATTTATTTTTAAATATTTTTTAAAGTACATATATTTTCATTCTAATCCTTAGTATAAAAATTTTATTGGTAATTAATTGAATAATTATCCCATGTATATAATTAAAAAATTTAGCTTTTCTAGCCCGTAAAAGGAAAGATGCAAAAAACTTTTTTTTTCAATTTAAATGTTTGAATTATATAAAATGATTATAATGAATTGACTTAAATGTCAAAATTCATATTGAAAAACTCATTCCAACGTCCCTTATCGTTTTCTATTTGCAGGTTTTTTTATCGAATTTGAACGTTAACATCAAGTTCCATCAAATGAAAGGCATCCATGATTTACAAGAAAGTTTGTGAGAAAAATAAAATGTTAGAAAAAAATATTCCAATAAAAAAATTATTACAATGTATTTTTTTTTCTTTATAGGCAACCAACATTGTAATCTTGAGAGTGAGCTCAAAGACCTTAATTAGAACCAGAAAAGTGCTGCTAACCCTTAAAATCTAAGGCACAAAATGCTACAAACCCCAAAGTGGTATGTACGATGAATCCTTTTTACCTTGCTTTGTCTCACATGAAATTTAATTAAGAGATGGGTTGCACACAGAAAGATTTGATTAATGTGAAAAAGATCTTTAAACTTCACAACTAAGTTATGTAATTGTTAAGTTTGGTCAATTAACAAAATGGGCAAATCTTGTAAAGAAGATCAAGTTCAATCATCTGTCATATGATTGTGCTTTAGCTAAACGATGAGATTAAGGCAATTTTAAATAAAATGCTAATGAAGTAAGAATACTATTATTCTACATATTTAATCAATCACTCTTGCTATCATTTTAATATATTGATGATTTTATGAACTAATTAAAACTCATTGACAAGAGCTCTTCAAATCGAAATAATTGTAACGTGTTAATATACAAATAAAACGATAAAAAAATAAAATTTTGAGATGCATTTTGATATTTATTTTAAAAAAGTTTTTATTAGTGAATTAGCAATGAATATTTTCATTCATCAATAAATTATCAACATTACGCTATGAGGATAAGCTAGAGAAAGGAGAACAAAAATTGAAACACAAGATTAAGATCCATGCATGCAAGAAATTATGGGGATAAGAACTATAAACAACCTAAATTGGAACTGTTCCATTGAATCCAAAGTGAAATGGTAGTGAAAAAGGAAAATTGTTCCCAAGGCTTATGGCTTTATGCATTATTTGAAGGACAATGAGCTTTGGGAAGCACTGCCAGCCGAAGTCCATTACCAATCGACTTCCAACTCTCTTACACACTGCTCAAGGAACTGTAAAAAAACTCATGTGCATGCCACGTGGCAAGCAAGTTTTTACAGCTTACTTCCTCTTCTTACAACGACAAACGACAGCAAAATCTCACTTTCTCTCCATTTTTTTTTTTTAATTTCTCTCTATGGCTGTCTGAGTCTTACGATTAGCTGAACCTCAAAAATCTCTCAAATGGAAACAGGAAGAGCAGTTTCTTGTTGATTTCTTGATCTTCCTCGACAATGGGAAACTGCACTTCGAAGCCTCCAAAACCAAACCCATTTGCCGCAAGAGAGAACCAGCAGAATGACTATCCTGCCCCTGCTCAGCCACCCAAATCTCCTCCTCCTCCTTCTCCTGCTCCTCTTCCTCCAACCACGCCTTTCCTCCCAATGTACACCCCTAGCCCTGCGCACCCAAACAAACCCAAGACTCCTTTGACTCCTCTGCGGTTTTTCCGTAGACCGTTTCCTCCTCCTTCTCCTGCCAAGCACATCCGGGCAGTGCTGAGGCGGCGGAAGGCTAGCAAGAAAGCGGAAAATGAGGAGAAAATTGCGGAGGGAGAGGAGGATGAGGAGGAAGGAGTTGAGTTGGATAAAAGATTTGGGTTTTCAAAGGAGTTGAGGAGTCGGTTGGAAGTAGGAGAGGAAGTTGGCAGAGGGCATTTTGGTTACACTTGCTCTGCTAAGTTCAAGAAAGGTCCGTTCAAAGGCCAGCAGGTTGCTGTTAAAGTCATCCCCAAGTCCAAGGTTGGTCCTTTTTCCTTTTCTCTTTTTAAAATTTATGCAGTTTTACAATGTAATATTAAATCTATGTATTTCTAAATGTTGATATTAGAAAATGGTTTTTCCTTGTTTGTAAAGATTAAATTTAAGGGTTGTGTGCTTTGCTTTTTAGTAAGTACTACATTTGAATTAGAATTCTCGCTGAAATTGGCATTCTATTTTGTCTATGGTGATTTCATTTTTCATTTTCGGAAGAAGGGTTATTTTGATTCCTGTTATGTACACACACTCTTTTCAGTCTTGTATTTTCGTTTCCATTTCCTGTTAAGTGTTAATTTCAAGGTAAGTGGGCTGAAGTCTGAAGACTTTAGCTTGAATGTGGTATGAAGAGAATCTAGAGGGAAGAAGAAATGTTGGGGGAATTTACTGTTCCAGAATCCTTCTAGATGGAGAAAAATGTGCGGTTAAATTCAGTTCTTTACATTTCTATTTCTAGAGTGTAAAACATTAGGGGCCAACTTGTTCGTATATTGATTTTTCTGGGGCAATGGTTGGGATCGGTGATTTATCACTTCCGCTTGCCCCCCCTGGATTATCTGATGTTATAAGCTTACCACATCTTACTTGGATATTTTTGGTCTAAATCACATCTTGGCCCTAAAAAGTGCATATTTGCATCATTAAGTTGTATGGCTGGAAGCTGGTGGAAGCTTATTGTATGATAAGAAACTGTTGAAATTCTCTAGTAAACTTATTGACATATCACTTTCTTTGCACCCCAGAATTGACAGCTGCTAGTGAAGCACCACTATGTAATGGCTATGGCTATGGCTATGGCTATGAATAGACTGAATTATTGAAACGATCATGATCTCAATTGGGGTCTTGACTTTGGGCCTGTAATTTACTTCGGGTCATGCAGAGCCAGTCAACTAATACCTTGTTGTCTTTTACCTCCTTATACTTACAGCTGAGCCGAAAAAAACAAATGGTTGTAGTTGGATTGCACACTGATATTTGTTACATCAGTGGGCTCTAACTTCTATTTGGTCAATTGATCTTGAAGCAGTGCTTTGAACCTTTACATTGTACTATCAATTCATTCTTATGCTTTGATTTATACCAAACATAAGATGATTTCGTTACTAGAGTTGTTTTCAACTGTTATCTGTTACATCATTGGGCTCTAATTTCTATTTGGTCAATTGATCTTGATGGAGTGCTTAGAACCTTTACATTGTACTATCAATTCATTCTTATCCTTTGATTTATATCAAACATAAGATGATTTCGTGATCAGTTAGCTGCAGATCAAGATTATGAGAAGGAAATTTGATTTAATTTACCCCTTCTTGCAAGATGGCTTAAGACGTAACAAATAATAAATTGCTATGTGGCTTGCTTCCTCCTCTCATGTGTTGATCTTTAATTGTGATGGCCCCTTGTGAAATAGAAAAAGAAAATATCAGAGGAATGGATAGGGATGGATTTCCTTTTACATCTTGCAATAAAATAGAACTGACGAAAACTTCTTCAGGTAGATTTTTTTTTTCCTACTCTAACAGAAGAAAGATTTTAGTTAATTGTCATTTCTGTAAATTTTATCTTTCCATATTTAAGGTATTTGTTTTTTTGCTAGTCAAAGTATCCACTTATTCTGGGAAATATTGAAGGGCATCTATTATGAAAATTATAATGACACTGTCACTGGTTACCATTTGTTATTCTTTGTTTGTCGACAATTAAGATATAACAACAATGAAGTGAAGGTAGAGGTGGCTTCTATCATTCATTTTCTAGCTTCTTCAAATCAATTAACAAATAAAGTGTGAAGCGAATGCTATATGTCTAGTTATCTTAGATGCAGACTGTTTGTTGGGAAAAACAAGTTCTAAGTAATGAAGGTTTGATGAAATCAGATTATGATCTTGTGTTGTGTTTTGCTTTTTCTCTTGCTCTGCATTCTATGTGTTTTTCTCATGACAGTTTGTTCTATATTGTCAGATGACAACAGCTATTGCAGTTGAGGATGTGAGAAGGGAGGTGAAGATATTGCGAGCCTTGACAGGACACAACAATCTGGTGAAATTCTATGATGCGTTTGAAGATCATGATAATGTCTATATAGTAATGGAGTAAGCTTTAAACATGCACTACTTTTCATATGATCTTATTTTAATTTTACACCTCAATTTATTTATTGTGAAAAAGTCAGTAAGCATCATTAGCCTTTTTTTTTTTTTTTGGGGGGGGGGGGGGGGGGTGCAATATTTACAAACTACAGTCTTTAGTTTCTGGTTTCTGCCATTTTTATGTATATTCAAGATTTTAATGCTCCGGCAGTTGGCATTTTTACTTGCATCTTCATTGTAAGTTATTTTTATCTCTGATAAAATTTTGAGTAACAAATTACAGGTTGTGTGAAGGAGGTGAGCTTTTGGATAGAATACTTGCAAGGTAATTATTTTTGTAATAGATAGCTCAAATTTTGAGAATTGTTTATTGTAGCTTTCATATCTACCTAATTGTAGCCTCTAACTTGAACGGTTTATTATGCTTGTAGGGGAGGGAAATACTCAGAAGAAGATGCAAAGGCTGTAATGGTACAGATACTAAATGTGGTTTCTTTTTTTCATCTTCAGGGTGTGGTGCATAGAGATCTTAAACCAGAGGTGGAGCAAATTCTCTTTTTTCTTACTCAATAGTTAAAAGCATAAATGCATGACTAGGTAGTGATCCTCGAAAGGTGCTATAGTTTTCTGTAAACACAAAGCATATCACAGAGATGTAATGGGAGTTCTGTTTGATGATTTGATATACTGCAATTGACCTGATGAGGGGCTTTGAGGGAAATTCTTGAACTGGGCAAGCCTGTTTCTTCTACTTTCTGCTAAAAATTGTAGGATATTTTTCATGCCATGTCATCATGCCTGAGTCTATTATCATCTTTCTCTGGTAGATATTGTGTAAATAACTTATGTCTTTTTATGTGTGTTTTCCATATTGAAGAATCTAAACTTTAATACTTTTCTGGACCAGAACTTTCTATATACGTCTAGGGAGGAAAACACCCTGCTCAAGGCCATAGATTTTGGCTTATCAGATTTTGTCAGACCAGGTTTGTACTCTGCTCATTCAGCTTTCTCCTGCTCAGACTTGGGGATTCTCTTAAATTCCTAATGTTTATGGTGTTTCCAGATGAAAGACTTAATGACATTGTGGGAAGTGCATACTATGTGGCCCCCGAAGTTCTACATAGATCTTATAGTACAGAAGCTGATGTTTGGAGTATAGGCGTGATAGCATATATTCTTTTATGTGGTAGTCGTCCATTTTGGGCTAGGACTGAATCTGGAATTTTTCGAGCAGTCCTAAAAGCTGATCCGAATTTTAACGAAGCACCTTGGCCTTCCTTGTCTTCAGAAGCTAAGGACTTTGTTAAGCGCCTTTTGAATAAGGACCCCAGGAAAAGAATGACAGCGGCTCAGGCTCTGAGTGAGTGCATAATTTTTACTCAATGTTAGGTTGCTAACATCATTGGGCTAGAGTAATGACATTAGTCTTCTTTCACAGGTCATCCTTGGATCAGGAATCATAATGATCTTAAGGTCCCTCTTGATATTTTAATATTTAGGCTTATGAAGGCATATATGCGATCGTCAACATTGCGGAAGGCTGCTTTAAAGGTGTGTACGCTAATGGGAAAAAAATTCTCTTCTTGTACTCTGCCTATGCCTCTAACCTGGTCACTTGACCACTATGCTCATGAATCAATCAACTTTGATTTTTCTTTGCTTATTATTGCATCATTCTCTCAGTAATTTGTAATGCAAATTAGATAAAGTATGGATTGAAAACTTTAAGCCTATGTGAAACCTCTTAGTATGATGTAAGCAGCTATAAATGATTGCTGCTATGAATGTTCTTTATCATGAGGGCCTTGGAGAATCAAAGTGCTTTAAAATGTTTATATAGCTCGAGAGTGCTTTTTCTTAGTTATGTCATTTATGATTCTCCGGTGGAAGTATCTAATACATCTATTGAACTTAATAGAAATAATCAGTTTTTAGGAGTTATTACCATTAGCAATTTTCATTGCTGCAGGCATTGTCTAAGACATTGACTGTGGATGAACTCTTTTACCTAAGAGAGCAATTCGCATTATTAGAGCCCAAAAATGGTGGCATAACCTTGGAGAATATTAAGACGGTTAGTCCTTCTGCCCCTTCTCCCTTCCCAAAAAGGGGTTGAGATAGTGTTAGATAATGCACTCGTTCTTATTATTCGTTTTCTTGAAAACAGGCCCTGATGAAAAATGCAACAGATGCAATGAAGGAGTCTCACATTCCTGATTTTCTTCTCTCGGTACGAATGCAGTTGTTATTCTAACTGTATTCTTTCTTTTATGTAGCCATTGCTTGACTATATGGTCAGACAGAAGTAGCTTATCCAAGTACCCTTTTCATTTAATCTCCATTGCATGACAGCTAAATGCACTTCAATACAGAAGAATGGATTTTGAAGAATTTTGTGCAGCTGCATTAAGTGTCCATCAGCTTGAGGCACTTGATCGATGGGAACAACATGCCCGCTGTGCATATGAGCTTTTTGAGAAGGATGGAAACAGGGCTATTGTCATCGAGGAACTCGCTTCTGTAAGTTGAACTTCTTTTAGATATTAAATAATAGATTGTCGTCTGTGTTATAATACTAAATTAGAAAATGAATCATAAGCATTCTAAACAGGTCATGCAGCTGTTCTTGGAACAAATTAGACATACTAATTGATGTCATTTTTTTTTTTTTTTTGTGAAAATTATCAGGAACTTGGTCTTGGACCCTCTATTCCGGTTCATGCTGTTCTTAATGACTGGATAAGGCATAACGATGGGAAGTTAAGCTTCCTCGGATTTGTGAAATTGTTGCGTGGTCCATCCAGTCGAGTCGCGAAGGCACAATGATGTCATGAGGGATGTTAGTGACTCTAGGCAGTACCAGTTATGTTGGAATGGTCGAACACAATTCAACCAGATGTGGCATTTGTGCACTGTAAAAATGGATTGAACTTTCTAAGTTTGGGAGACTCGGGAAGCAATGCATGCCTGCATGCATGCTTCCTGCATCCAGCTTCAGTCCAGATTATGAGGTTCTTTGAGAGTTTGAAAGTTATGGTTTGAAAGGCGGCAAAGATATCATTGATATCACAATGTAAAAATAAATATATATTGTTTAGCATGCCTGAATGGGGCAAATGCATTTGTCTTGTTACACTTTTATTATTATTATTATTATTATTATTATTATTATTATTATATGTTTGATTTATTATTTCCCTAATTTTAGCTAATCCAAGTCTGGAATATATTGTTTATTAGCTTCACAGGATGATTTATTTTTGCACTGCAAAGATAATTGGTTAGAACATCCGGTAATTTTTTATTTGTGTTATATTTATTCTATGTTAAATGTGTAAAATATAAAATTACTGGGTTATAATTTATTATGTTAAATATGAAATAATTTTTAATTTTTACTAAATTTATATATGCTTTTTTATAAAATTTCAATTCATTTAATAATAATAATAATATTATTATTATTATTATTATTATTATTATTATTATTATTATTGTGTTTTCTGATTTTAAAATTATCAAATTTAGTTATATATATATAATGGAAAATGAAAGGAGCAAACTTTAATAATTCCTGAAAGGGAGAACTTTCAACTTTCAAGGCTCTTCTGGTTCTTCTTCCCAAAGAACCTTTGGTAAAACCCTAGCTTTCCCAATTTCCTGAAATGCCCTTCCTAAACTTCCATAGTCACCGTTCATTCTCTTCCTTCTCATCTCCCGCCGATGCCCTTCTCGCCGACAAGGCCTTAACTTTCCTCAAACGCCACCCTTACCACCTAAATTCCCTATCTTCCAGTTTTACCCCCGAAGCAGCTTCCTGTTTACTCCTCAAGTCCCAAAACGATCAAACCCTAATCCTAAAATTCCTAAAATGGGCCCAACTCCACCCGTTCTTCACCCCTCGCTGCAAATGCCTCGCCCTCCACATCCTCAGCAAATTCAAACTCTACAAATCAGCACAATCCCTAGCGGAGGACCTCGCCGTCAATACCTCCGATGAAAAGGGCGATTTCATCTTTCAATGCCTCAAGGAAACCTACCATTTATGTGCTTCAAGCTCCTCTGTTTTTGACTTGGTGGTAAAATCTTATGCCCATTTGAAACTAATTGATAAGGCTCTTAATATTGTTAATTTAGCTAAATTTAATGGTTTTATGCCTGGGGTTTTATCTTACAATGCTATTTTAGACGCTGTGATTAGGTGTAAAAAGCCGGTTAGATTTGCTGAGGAGGTTTTCGTGGAGATGATTAGAAATGGCATTTCACCAAATGTGTTTACTTACAACATTTTGATTAGGGGTTTTTGCACTGCGGGGAATTTGGATATGGGTTTGGGGTTTTTCAGTGATATGGAGGGAAAGGGTTGTTTGCCTAATGTGGTTACCTATAATACGTTGATTGATGCACATTGTAGGTTGAAGAAGATTGATGATGCATTTAAATTGTTGAGGGCAATGGCATTGAAGGGTTTGGAGCCAAATTTGATTTCTTATAATGTAATCATCAATGGGCTGTGTAGAGAAGGTAGGATGAAGGAGACAAGTGAGGTGCTTCGGGAGATGAGTTGGAAGGGTTTTGTTCCGGATGAGGTTACTTATAATACACTTGTAAATGGGTATTGTAAAGATGGTAATTTTCATCAAGCACTTGTTTTGCATGCTGAGATGGTGAGGAATGGCTTGACTCCAAATGTCATTACTTATACTTCTTTGATTAATAGTATGTGCAAGGGTGGGAATATGAACAGGGCAATGGAGTTTTTTGATCAGATGCATGTTAGAGGACTTCGTCCAAATGAGAGAACATACACTACTTTGATTAATGGGTTCTGCCAGCAAGGACTTCTAAATGAAGCTTTTCGGGTACTAAATGAAATGGGTAGGAATGGTTTTTCACCTTCGCTAGTTACTTATAATGCTCTTATCAATGGACACTGTATGCTTCGAAGGGTAGAAGAGGCTTTAAAAATGATGCGAGATATGGATGGAAAAGGGTTGGCTCCAGATTTAGTAAGTTATAGTACAATAATTTCTGGATTTTGTAAATGCCAGGATTTGGAGAGGGCATTCCAAATGAAGCAGGAGATGGTTGAGAAAGGAGTTAAACCAGATGCGGTCACGTATTCATCACTGATTCAAGGTCTGTGTGAGCAGAGTAGACTTACTGAAGCTTGTGATCTTTTCCAAGAGATGCTGAATGCGGGAGTGGCTCCTGATGAATTTACATATACTACTTTAATATATGCTTATTGCAGAGAGGGGGATATAAATAAGGCTTTTCTTTTACATGATGAAATGGTTCAAAAGGGCTTCCTTCCTGATGTTGTCACCTATAGTGTGCTTATCAATGGTCTCAATAAACAGGCTAGGACAAGGGAAGCAAAAAGGCTTCTGCTCAAGTTGTTCTATGATGAGTCTGTCCCGAGTGCTGTCACGTATAATACACTTATAGAGAACTGTAGTAATATTGAATTTAGAAGTGCCGTAGCTCTTATAAAGGGATTTTGTATGAAGGGTTTGATGAATGAAGCTGATCGAGTTTTTGAGTCAATGCTCCAGAGAAACTATAACCCCGATGAGGCTGTGTATAATGTCATTATACATGGTCATTGTAGAGTTGGAAATGTTCAGAAGGCATATGATCTGTACAAGGAAATGGTGAAGTCAGGTTTTGTTCCTCATACTGTGACTGTTATTGCGCTGGTTAAAGCATTATTCATGGTTGGTAAGACAGACGAGTTAAGTCAAGTGATAGCAGACACACTTAGTAGCTGTAAGCTTACTGATGCTGAGCTTGCTAAAGTACTGGTTGAGATAAACCATAAAGAAGGTAACATGGATGCAGCTTTCAATGTTCTTACAGAAATGGCCAAGGATGGCCTCCTTCCAAACAGTGGCTGAACTGCATATACTAGGGGAGGACAGGCACAATGAACCGAAAACCCAAGAGCCCTTAATAAGTGATAATGGCCGTGCATGTTTATTATTATTTACAAAGAGGACATTATGAAGGAAGCAGGCCAAACGGCATAGCTTGATTTGTCAATCTTCAAATACGAATGAAGCTTGCAGTGTCTGCTACTGACTGTCACTGTGATTACGCCGTGTTACCTTTTTCTATTGTGCTCCGCTACTTCCGGCAATTAGAGGTATTCAAGTTCCATTATACTTTACATGCTTAAGTTATATGTAATAACAAAACTTGTGGTAACTCTACTGCATTTTGTTTACGCACACTCCAGGCTATTTTCGAAGCTACTTTTTGAGAAGATTAATTCAGTTGTTACGTTAACTTGACCAGGGTTATTACTGAGTTGGTAAAGAAGAGCTTCATGATCTGCACCACAAATGGGGGACTTTGACGAAAGCACCCATGGTGTAGTACTGCAAAACCATAAGCCGAAGCGCGCGTTTCTTTAAGTAAATGCCACTGCTGATTTTCAGGCAAATCCATTCGTTAAATGAAATAGATGTTTGGGGTTCTCAACAAGACGGCTTACACGCTTCCCGTGGAATCCAGTTTCTCATTCATAGAAGAGACTTCAATGCAGAGAGTATCCAAAGCTGCTGTCGGCTGATGCTAAACGCATAAACTTCTTGTCTGCACCTCTAACATACGAAGTACTTGCTTGCTGACCGTATAGTCATTAGCAGCATCTTTATCTTTCTGAAGGAAAAACCATGTAATTTCTATTTTGACATTAAATAATACTTTAAAAGTTTTAAGTATGAACATTAATTTCTCTTTTTAGTTGGATTTTTTTTGAAAATTCGAACTCTTGAATACAACTCACAGTACAAGGAGTATGGAAAGCATCTACATAAGAAAGGTGCCTTTGCCATTCAGGCCAAAAAGATTTGAAGAAGGGAGGGAGCAAGTTTTGGGTGGATTTTACTTCTAAGCTTCCAGCCCAACCTAGAAGAAAAGAACGATCTCATTGACTGCCCATATTCCAAATCAAGCAATATATTCAGGACGCATCTCCTTGCAACAAGACAGAAAAGAACACCTACCTCAATTTTCCTTGTAACATGCTTAGGGTGTTCTCTTCTGATAGTTGGACTTCATCTAAACCACCTAATGAAGGTCAACGAAGCTCCATTATTACCTTCCCATACACTTAAGCACCTCTTCTTGTACCTCTAGGCTTCATCCAGATGAATCACTCATGCATATTTATACTAGGGACTAAGAAACTAGGTTCTCTAGAACATCCTACAGGACCATAAGATGCTGCTCCAGCTCAACTCAAGTTAAAGTCGGTGATAAGCTTCTATTCTAGCAGTGTATGTCATAAACCTACTAGATACCTTATACTTACAGGGAAAATGCGAGCAAAACTAAGGATCGGATAAGAGCAGTCAGGTGTGATGTCATTTAATTATGGGCAAGAAGAGGCTTACAAATTCCCTCTTACAAACCTAAGAAACAATATATGCCTACTGCACTATGCAGTACTCCCTGTAAAGTACAAGGAAGGAGGAAAACAATGGATATAAAATCTTGAACCCCAAGAACAATATATAACAAAGAACATCATATGGCAAAATCCAAAGCCCGAGTTTTTCCTATATACACCAGGCTCTTGGAACTCCCAACCATGATATTTATAGTTTCCGTCAGTCAAAGAGCCATATAAAAAACCATTGAAATAGAAAAATGTGTCATAAATATTGCTTGCCAACTCATTTTCTTTACCAGTGATCTCTATATGACAAGGTAGAATAAGCAACCAAACTCTTATTTCACTCACAACCATCAAAGCAATAATTTCTTTCAATTAAAGACCAAATTCCTAGAAAGTCATTGAAAAATGAGCCATAAATTTAGCTTCCTTTAATAAATTTCCTTCACCGGTGAAGCCTGTAAGATGGTGCTTTTAGTAAGCAGACCCATCTCAGACAGATTTTTGCCAAAAATAAATGTTTCATACCAACAGCAAGGGAGAGATAGAAAGAAAAGGCAAGAGCAGCACAGGCAGACGGGGGTGATAAAAGAGAATAAAAGTTAATGCAGATGTAACCGCAATACAAGATTGCTCTCAATACATGTCCAAACTAATACTTCAGAGAAAAACACAAGATTCTTTCTATCAAATGCTATAGAGTCAATTTAAAATGGTATTCAAAACTACGAATATGCAGTACATAAAAGTAAATAATAACTTACCAAGTAAAAGATAAGAAAAGCCTCCCCGACCTCAATTTATGAGATGAAATTAATAAGAGCAATAGTATTTTTGCATTGCCAGCTTCTTAACAACTTTCTTATTTTTGACTTTCAATACCAGGTTAGTTTTCCACAACAGTTAATAATAAAGGCCCTACATATGAAATATCAACTTTTACTTCTCCATAGATTCTACTTCGGTTGCTTGCTAAAAGAGGATGGGAAATAGTGAGAGTGAAATCCCACATGTTACCTCAACCATGTTAGAACTACTCAAATAACATATTCTTACAGATAGAACAAGGTTAAAAAATCAACCTATTCTCAAAAGTGCATACCCTATCGGGAGGAAAGCCTTTGGTGCAAATCATCCGCAATGCCTGACTCAAACTTTCCCCAAAATAATTAAGCTGCTTCTCACTCTCAAGCACCCCTGCTGGAGCCCCAGTGTCATCAGGATCCTTCAAAGTGCATATCCTATCGGGAAGAAAGCCTTTCGTGCAAATCATCCGCCAATGCCTGCCTCAAACTTTCCCCAAAATAATAGAACTGCTTCTCACTCTCAAGCACCCTTGCAGGAGCCCCAGTTTCATCAGGATCCTTCAAAATATCAGGCTCAGGCTCTCTTGCAATCTGACACAAATTATGCAACACACAACAAGCAACAATAGTTTGTGGTGCATGATTAAGTCCCACATTCAAATCTTGAAGAATCTTCCACCTACTTTTAAGTAACCCTATTGCTTCCACCACCACTGACCTCCCTTTCATCAGCATTCCATCAAACAAATTTTGTGCCGGTGTACCGGCCCCATCTGGAGAAAAGGGTGTCATCAAAAATGATAATAAAGGATAACACCAATCTCCAACAATATAAGGCCTAACTGGATGACCCCTCACATTGATAACCTTATCCCAAACAATATCCCCTGAAGTAAGCCTATTATACAACAAACTATCCCTAAAATGAGTAGCATCATCTGCCCCACCGGGAGCTTTAACACAAACATCCCAGAAAATTTTTCTATGGTCAGCAACAACCTGAAGCAAAACTGAATCATACCCATATTTGCATTTATAAGAATTTATCAAATTCCTATCAAGTTTCAACCCACGGACCTTTATCGGGCTCCCGTCAATAGCTCCACAAATGTTGGGCAGCGAAGTAAGTTCCTCAAAGCCCTGGGTGATTTCAATCAATCTTCTACGAGAAACTGGGATCTTGATGATCTCTGGGTAGAGCTTAGTTGCCAAGAGACGAGTCACCATGTTGGTGATTTTGGAAACTAGGTAAGGGTCCAGAGAAGAGCATGAAGCGATGGTTTTAGCGGAGTAGCCATGGCAGAGACGAGAAAGGACCATGGCTACCGCGTAATCAGAGGGAAGGGAGAGATTTGAGGCGGTTATATAAGGTTTGAGCTTCTCAACCACGTTTTTGAAAACCGGGTACGAGAGTCCGTACAAGGACCGCCATTGGGCGTCACGGTTTGGGACGTCCAGGGACCAGATGTGGTCGGTAGACAGGGCACGAAAAGCTGAGATGGAGAAGTGGGTGGAAGAAGGAGGAGAAGAAGAGAAATCGGGTTCATTTTTCTTCGGTGAAGAATCTTGGGTTCTCTTCTTGGAAGAAGCGGTGGCGAGGAAGGAGAGAAGAGAGGCAAGGGTGAAGAAGAGGAGAGGAGCAGGGGAAGAGGATGAAAGGAGAGAGGAAGGAGAGGAAAGGGAAGGGGAGGAAGTGGGAGGAGGAGAAGAGGAGGAAGGTGAAAGAAGCGAAGTGGTGGGATCAAGAGAGTTATAGAGGTGGAGTAGATTTGACAACATTACCAAGAAAGTTTCATCCATGGAGAACACTAAGGGTTAGGGTTTCTGTATTTGGGGAAGAAAGATGAAGGACTTGGGTGTGAGTTTGGGTTAGTTTCTTTTCACTTGCATGTGGAGAAAAACATTAACTTTCCCTCTGAAATCTCTTGCAGAGTGAGGGAAGGAAGAGGAATTTGGCTTCAGTTGAAGCAAAAAGAACAAGGGGAAGATGATACTTCTGATTAGTTAGGTTTTGTAAAGTGACTTCTTTTGTGGGGGGAAATCTTTGTTAACAACTGGCTTCACACTTTCTCAGTTCACAATAACTTTGGCAGTGGCATTATTGCACTCAAATATTTTTTCACAGCATTTTTTTTCTTTACCTCAGATGTTTAAATTTATGCAAGTTATATACAATTTCATTAAGATTCTCATTTTGCATTGTCAAAAAAAAAATCCATCCATTTTAATTAATTATTAAACTAAATTATTACATTCTATGTATTTTCAGATACCACTTATTAATGCTTTTTAATTAATTTTATACATGTAAAAGATTTATATTTTTTACAAAAAAATTTAAAAATAGAAGAAGTTATTCAATTTCGACTTTAGAAAAATCGAATTTATTATTAAAATTTTATTTAAAATTCCTAAGTTATCTATTAATAAAAATCAATAAAAATATGAATATGAGTACTTACCATCAACATTCAAACTATATTTATTTGGGTAAACTTACCTTAACCCACAAAATTTATACTTAATTTATTGTCAATATATAAATCTTATACATTCACTTCGAATTAATCATAACTTATATTTTAAAATTATATACTTTAAATTCATTAATTAATGAGGATTATAATATAAATTAAAAATAATATATAAAATTGATACATTAACAATATATTGAATATAAATGCATAGTAGTACAGTTTTAAAGTTTGTCTAACATAGTATTAAATGAAGTCATTTTTGTTGATTATGATTATTGTTTATTATGAAAGGAAATAAAGCATTAATATTTCATAGGGTGATCTAAATATGTAAAAATCAAATATATTAACCTATGGTACTCTACTTGTATTGCTATTTTTCTTTTTTAAAAAATTATTTTTAATCCTCTACCTTATTTAATTAAATCACTTCAAAAAAATATTTTGTTCATAAATTCTCGAATTCCATTATAAAAAAAATAACAATTTACAAAAAATAATATTATCATCTGTATTTATTCACAATTGAGAATCCCAAAAAAAAAGATAAATCAATAATATTGACTTACAGCTTTATATCTAACTTTAGTACTTTATAAATTAATAAAAAATTGTACTTTTTGCATTTCTAAATATATGAAATCCTATTATAAAAAAAAAAAAAGGATATATGAAATCCAATAACCCAACATTCCGGGTCGGTTAAAGCACGATATCCGAGTTCGTCGGTTTTGGGATCCGTTGCAAAATAGGAAGCAAAACCCTATCGCCCGATTCAATTATTCCAATCCCCCACTCTGAAACAAGGAAGAAAAGAATTTTGAACGATTAGCCTCCTAATTATCAGATTCTTGCAGCCATGACTGAGGTAATATCCAAAGTTTCTTTCTTTTTTATTTTATTTACTTACAATCGATTAGGAAATTAAAATCTCAACTTTTCAGTCCTTTTCCATTAATGATTGGAATTGTCGATGAATTTCCTTAATTTTTTTTATTACATTGTTTATCGTGACTTTTTACATTAAAATTTTCAATGAATTAAGTTTTATATTTTTTTTCGCCAGTTATTTAACTGTATATGCACAAATTTAATTTATTTTTTTGTGTATGTGTTTAGTTTTGGGTGAGCCAGGGGAATAAATGGTGCGATTTCTGCAAAATTTTCATATCGAATAACCCATCAAGTATTCGAAACCATGAGCTTGGTCAACGGCACAAGGAGAATGTTGATAAGAGGCTTACTAACATGCGGAAAGAGAACGCAGCCAAAGAGAAGGAACAGAAGGAAGCAGCTCGCGCTCTTGAATTGATTGAGGCTGTAAGTAACCCTTCAATTTCAATAAGGTTGTGCTTATCATGCTTTATGCTTGTTTTAACAATTATTAGTATTACTTAACAATATTTTCCAGAAAGCTAAACGGAGTTATCAGAAGGACGTTGCTAGTTTTGATGCTAAAGATTCTAATGCTCAAGCATTAGATGGCGAAGAAGGTAAGTGCAAGTCATATCTTTTTCTTTCTTTTTTTTTTAAATAGTACAAGTTATGGTAGTAATGCAAGTTTTGGTTACTCTTGAAATTTGGGGTTGCACTCGTCACCTGCCTGATTGTATGGTCCTAAAGCATTTTCATTCTACCTAGGGCTGTTAGAGAAACTGAGCTGATGGTAGCCATCTTTTCTTGTGAGCGACTTACTGAGAAGTTAGAAGTTTGTTTAATTTAGTCTTGATTCTGTTTAAATAGGAGAATAACAAACCTAGGCTATATGCAACCACTTTTGGCTGAGATTAACAGGTCTACTTGAGTATTTACATTACAGCAAGGCCCGCTTCATCTAGCTGTATTGCTATTGCTAAATTTCCTTAGATAGCAGTGGAGCACTGAGTTTGGATTATAGCTGGAAAATGAAAGACTAACCTAGCTTATTAAAAACGTTTATTAGAATCATGAGCATGAACATTGTTAAACACATTTGATTGTGGCAATACTGAATCCTAGACATGATTAAAGATACCTGAGCCTGAATAATCAACAACTTTCATTGGTTGCATTCTGTTCCAAAGTCCAAAGTTAGCTTGCCTGTTTCTTTGTCTTTGTTGGTTGCCTCTTCTTTTCAAGCTTAGTCTAGATTTTAGGTTTAATCTTCTATCGCATTGCGAAAGCTTCCAGGCAAACCCCTCTGAACTTTTTTTTTTGGTTCCAACTCGTTAGTTGATGCCCAAGAAGAAGGGCCTCATGGATATGTGGCCTTAATCTCTTTCAGGACAAGTATATTATTCTTGATTCACAAATCATGCATTTGATATCATTTGGTTTATGTATCATTTTTATATTGAGTTTAGAACTACTCAAACTGATACAGCTTGACGCAGATTGGGACTATGACAGCAGTTCAGGCTATTACTACAATCAAAGTAATGGTTTATACTATGATCCAAAGTCATGCTTTTACTATTCTGATGCTATAGGTATGGATCTGCAATTGAATTTTAAAGTTTTTCCTTTTCTTTCTTCTCTAAGATAATCTATTAGATTAAATTATGTTTGTGGTATATTTACTTAGTTGGAATGCAACAGGCAGGTGGGTGACAAGGGAAGAGGCATACTCCAAGGCTCAAGCTTCATCAAACCCTAAATCAAGAGATCCTAGTTTAAAAAAGCCATTTCCAACTACAGGGGTGGCACCAGTTTCAGATAGCAAGACTAAAGCTAAAAGTCAAAATGAGACTGCACCTGGGCATGTTGTTTCGGCTTCTTTAAATCCCCTGAGATCTGTTAAAGGTGCCCCGTCCTCGCTTGCTGTTAAGAGAAAAAGACAAGATGAGAAGAAGCCCAAGACTATATCTAAAGAAGAGCAAGCTGCACTCAAAGCAAGAGAAGCTGCAAAGAAGAGAGTTGAAAAGAGAGAGAAACCATTGCTTGGCTTGTACAATGGATCTCGCTGATTGGGAATGGCTTAAGCAAGCATCATGCCTCTTCTTGATTCAAGGGGTATGCTTCAGCATGCTATTCAACTTCTTTTTACTTCTCTCAGTTTGGAGAGTGGGGCAACTTAATTTGACCTCTCCGACATACCTTGAGTGACAAAAATTTAGCTGTTACTATAGCCAAGGAATTGGTTGTTCAAGCTGTTTGTCTTGATATGTTGATTGTATGATATCTTAACCTGGAAATACGGAGCCAATATTGAGTGTGTGCTTATGTTAGATTCAAATACCTTTGGTTGTCTGTTAACACTACCAGAAAATAAATTGTGCTTCAGAGAAAACACTTGATCAGCGCCCCTGGCCTTAGATTTTTGTGTCAGAAGAATAGGATGGAGAGAAAGTGGTCATCATGTTCTTTAAAATGAACTTTTATAATCTCTTTTAGAATTATAAATACTAAACTCATTTATGGAATTAGATTGATTTACTTTAATTGCATTTCGTCGCAGATACTAGGAACATGTAGCAGGTCAAGGATATTTTACGTGACATGCATGCTGTATTGCTGTCTAAAGAAGAATGAAACAATATGGCAGCTCTCATCACATTCCCTTTTTAGTAGACTATTGATTTAATAGAAGCTTGTGTTGTGTGCTAAATGCTCGTGATCTCTGTGAGTGTTTGTAATCCATTGAGGAATTTTGTCAGTTTCTTTTTAATTGTCAGAAAGTCCAGTGATTTGAAATGTGCAACTTCAGTGCACTCCTGAACATGTATTATTCATGCTTTCTTTCTACTTTTGCTTTGATTTTGGGATTGAAGCTATCTTTCAACTTTGATTGAACTTTTGTACTTTGCAACATTTTAACCAAGAAAGTTTGAGCCAAATTTCTGTTTCTGTTAATATAATTCTTGGAATTTAATTTTTATGTATTTTTGTTGGAAGGGCAGTCTAGAAGTTTATTCAACATTCTGGCATTTAGTGGCGCCAAACCATTAGCAAATACATGTAGACGAGGTTCCCTATACACTTAAGACCAGAGTTGAGTATGCAGCATATGGAAAATTAGTAGATGATTTGGCCCTTATCACTGGAGCATGGGTGCAAAGATTGTGGTTGAGAATCATGAGTTATTCAAGCTTTTATTCGATGATTACTTGAGCTCGACTCACGTATCTTTTAATCAAGCTTGAACAATTCGAATAACAAATCGAGTTGAGTTTAAATATTTTAATATTTGATTCGAATTGTTTGTGAGCTTAGTTGAATTTTTTTTTAATATATATTTTTTATAATTTATTATTAATTTATCATGTTACATTTACCATATATAGTTAGAAAGTAATAAATTGAATTTATTAAGTCAAATTTAAATAATTAAAAGATTGAGCTTATACTCTAAGTTTGAATCGAATTTCAAGTTTCGAGTTGTTTAAAAGATACTCGGTTAGATAACACACCCAAATGAATAACTGTCTAGCCTGAACTGATTGTTGATGATTTGTGCTGCTTCCTTAACTCTGCACTCAGACTGCCCTGTTTGCTGGACGGTTCTGCCTTGATATTCAGCTACATTACATAACCCAATATTCATGCAAATTCTTGAAATGCAGATGCACTTGTGGATCTCCTTCAACGTTGATTTGGTCCATTTCGGGACTGGCGAAGTCAAAGAAATCGGCCATGTTAGTTGGTAAGATAACATTAATTAACATTGGCCATTTTTCTGTCTACATGTCAAAAAAGTTTGGGCCTTAGTCAAAAATAGAGTGTCCAGGGTCAACTACTGTGAGAGCAAATATACACTTATGATTCCATACCAATACAAATTTGATCTTGTTAATTCTGATCGTCAACAAAAATGAACTAACTGCTAACGTATTTGGCTTCATTGAGTCATAATTTTATACATTATCACTATGAATTATACTTTAGTTATTGAGTAACGTATGATTCAACGTTTTGACTGGTGTGGCATTACAACTTTTTTATGTTTTTGTCGTACATTTATTAATATATTACTTACATTTAGAAAAATAATTTTTTTATCGTAATAATGAGATTGATTTTGATAAAATTAAAAAAAATAAAAATTGTAAATATTAATTGAAATAATTATCTTATCACTTTTAAGATGTGAGAGTTCTGTAAATTTAAAATTTAAATTTCAACATTCGTATTTTTAGTTGACAAATTTCCATTAGAACTCAAAGATTTCAGTTGTGGTTATTCTTAAATCATGGGTACACTGTGAGGACAATTCTTCAACTGCATTGCAGTAGTCCCAGCTGAACACTTGTTGCAGTAAGTCAAACTCTTATAAATCTAGTAATTCATGTTCGTTTCATATAAAATTGTGTTCACATTGTGTAAAAAATAAAAAATTATGTTAACATATTTCATACAGTCATTTTTTATCATATTTATATATAATTTTTACTAAATTTTAATTCATATTAACTTTATATTTTATATTTGTGTTGTTTTCATATCAATCATCGTTTCGTGTTTATGAGTTATCGAATGAGATTTAATTATCACAATCAAATATGTAACTATATATTTTAATTCATATTAACTTTATATTTTATATTTATGTTGTTTCCCTATCGATCATCATTTTGTGTCTAAGAATTGCGGAACAAAACCTAATTATCAGAGTCAAATGTGTAACTACAAGTGAGAATGGGGATGAACCAGCCCATTAACAATCGATCTTAGCAAAGCAAAGAAATCCATCTTTTGCTCAAATTAAAAGAAATTATACTAACTGGGACATGGTACTAATGTCTTGTTTCTCGTCGGTTTCCTGAATTTGATCATAAAAACTACTTTTGACTCGGCCTTTCTAACTTTCCAATTCTCTTTCTCCTCCAACATCCATACCCAATCTTTAAAGTTCTGTCATTTTCCAAGGAAGCTGTCGAAGAAATTCAGTCAAAAGATTGTCTTCCACGCCAAACAATGGAAATTGATCATGAAAATTTGATGAAAGTAAAGGCAAAACTTAATTAGTCAAGTGAGCGTAGTTGCCAACTAACCATGAGTATGTCCTGCTTTGCCAAACAAGAATTAGGTTCAAATTAAATGCATGAACTCGTCATTTGCCCACAGTAGATGTAGACTAGACGAAGCCATAGCCATAATATAATCAGCTCCGAGAAAAAATTATACAAATTACTTAGAACTCATGGTACGTAATCATATTTATTAATTAAATAGTAAGTAAAAATTTTAAGAAATTTATTAATGATTTTGATAATAAAAATCATATCATCACGTAAAGTAATTATTTTTTATAATATTTTCTCTGATCTTGTGCCTAATTTTTCATCATTGACTAAAGTTCGTCAATTGCACTGAGCTAATCTTCCATATCATTGATTAGTTGTGGGAAAATTTTCTTTAAAATTTACTAATCACTTGATAAACTGAAACACGATTCTCTCTCCTTGGAAAACAGTGCTTGAAAACGACCACTAGGCTAGAGAATACGAAAAATTCCATGCATGATAAATAATATATTCAAACGATCAAGGTGAGATATCTGAGCAAGTAAATCAACTAAGAAACGTTTCTTCTTGATGAACAGAAAATGTAGATTGATGACAATTGGAATTTAGAAATATATATCAGAAAACAAAATGCTTGAAAGAGTTTAGTCATCCCAGTTTTTCAATGTTGAGAGTTAAGCTGTAAAGGTTTTACTTTCCAAAGAAAGGCTACAAGAATATATTTCCAATCATCAGTAGCTCTAGCTCTTACGATCGAGATGTAGAGATCATGGGAGGGATCAGGCTATTGACTCTAGTATTGTCTGAGATAGAGATCATGGAGGCGTTTGTACATGATATCATAATCATCATCATTATATGAATTAATATATAATCTTTTAATTAAATCGACAGCATAAATTTTTTTCATTTATTTTTATTTAAAGTAATGTAATTTTCTGATTCTTGTGCCTTCACGAGATGATATATGCATACAAATTTCTTATCCCCTCTCAGAGACTTGAAGCTACTCAAGCAGTCCTCAACAATCAGGAATTAATATCATTATATCACCAATAGCCATGTTATATGCAATGCAACGCCAGAACTCTGAGGGAAAACAGACACCAGTCTTGCCATGATATCATCATCATCATAAACGAGACAAGCTTTTCTTTTTTCTTTTTCTAATATAGAAAATATTGCATATCTATATATATATATATATATATATATATATATATATATATTAATTAATGAAGTAGGATTGGAGCCATTATTGCATCACATATCATAGGCCACAGCCAATCCTACACCTCCTTTCTTTTTTTCACCTTTTCCACTCTAAACAACCTTCAAAGAATTAAAGATGATAAAGGAAAGGGGCCATGATTGCAGGATTTCTTGTGGATCTCTTACATAATCGACATGGCTGCACTTTCTGTAAAGCTAGCATTGTATGCTTATGGCTGGTCGCTCCTTTTTTCCCTACAGGAAGATATAAATGCCTTGCAAAAGCATGACACTACATGCCAATTATCTACCTCTGACCTCTTTACACACTTTCCTTCTTATTTATCTAATGGAATTGATTACATCAGGCTGTAATAAGAAGCAAAAATGAAGTTATAGTGGTCAGTAATACAAACTAAGATTTTTGTGCCTTTTATAACCATTATGCTGCATGTTACGTTTATTAAAGATTTTTTCTTAAATATGACTTGTAACACTTCAATATCATATTGAGAAAAATTTTATATATATATATATATATATATATATATATATAATTTATATTTATAAAACGTTTTTTGTGAGATAAAATTGTAAAATTTTTAAATTAAAATAAACAATTCTTTGAAATTTGGGTATAATTATCAGGATATTGCTTATGAATATCCAATTGTTGGCGAATGCCTGCTAAATGATTACATTTGAAAGCTTGGTGGAACTGGAAAACTACCTGTACTTTTAATATTACAAAATGTCGAAGCGGCCATTGGAAGTTTTTTATTATCTAATTAATTTCCTTTTCATTCTTAGTTTTAAAACAGAAAACGATACGGACTGAAAGCATTACAACAGAAGATAAACACTTCACCATCATTAGGGCACATTGAGAAGACCCAATGAAAATTTTAAAGGCCTGCTTTACCGTTCTTTACTCTTCTTGTTTGTTAAACTTTGATATTTCTTTGTAACTTTTAAGTACAACACGACAGCAAGCTAGATTGGTTGAATTTTTAAAGCAATGCACATGCTCGAGCCGACCAAGATTTTTAAAATAGGAGGCCGTTTTGGCCAACAGTTCATCATAGCAGTCCAGTTCGGGGTGATGGAAAATTTTCATGGTCACGAAATGAAGGAAAAGGCTGGTTTTGTTAGTTTGGATTATCTGTTTTGATTGATTCTTTTCACCTTTTGTTTGACTGCAAAAACCCAATTACACTACTTTACACTGTATAAGCATCATTATTCCACTGCCTAATGATTATGGTATAGAGCTAGCTTTTCCACTCCCATGTGTGGTGCTAATATTCCTTTTTACCTCGTTTTCTATTTCTCTATGCTTAAGCCATAGTGGGAAATTTTGGCAAACGTTAAAAATTTTTTTTTTATATATAAAAATTATGAGTTTAAGTAAAAAATCCTCAACATATTAATATAAGAAATTTATGCAATGAATTACTTTAATTTTGCTAAGCATGCTGTGTGATATCATTCTCCAATTTGGAATGCATAACCTAACGTTTTTACCAAGAGAAAATGAATTCAAGCAAACCATTTTCCGGGTGGATTCATTAATCTGAATTTAAAGCTCACACCCATGACCAGAACCAACTCAACTCAACCAAATCAGCGACTTCTTAGACACTAACCTGTTTTCTATGCATTGGAAATCTATCTCTGCTCAATGACATCCAGATTCACTTGATATTTCAGAAAATGCCAATATTGCTGCTGGTTTTGTTTGGAAATGCTGTGAGCTGATAGTTGACAATTGAAGAAATTAATTTTATTGGTAGGCTGTCAAATTACAAGGTAAACAGTTAAGGACAAGGTTGTACATTTTGTTTAAACAAAATGCAATTACTAAGAGAAATGATTTTTCTAAAAAACTCAACAAAAGGGTAGTTTAATAAATCACCCTTTTTCTATATGTAGCTGTCTTTTTATCAGTGATTTAATTTCATACAATTTGAGTTTTCCATTTCATGGATAGGGACACCATAAACAAACAAATAGATTTGATCCATACCCTTATATAATTTTTTTTCAACATAAAAGAAATAAAATTTGGAAACCATATGTTCAACAAAAGAGACACCCAGATCAGGAAGTCTTGATCATCCACGTGTCAAAGACCCAAAGCCCCTGGAAATCTCATGCATTCCAGGGTTGAACCCCAAACATCCGAGGAGGCCCTGCTTGTAAGGTAAGAAAGTCTTCCTCCTCATCTCCTCTGAGACAGCACGGTTGACCGTGTAATGCAACTCGTGAGCCGAAACAGGCGCTCTCCTCCTGGAACTGGACACGGAACCAATGCTCTCGGTGGATCGGAAGCTTGAATTCTTAACATCGTCCGGCTCTTTCTTGGACAAGATAGCATATTTTCTAAGGGGATCTTTGCTTGTTGCTCTGCCTTCCGACGCACTCCTGAACAATAAAAGGTCTTTCAACTTCCATTTTCTGTTTCCTTTCGAAAAAGAAATAGCTGACAGGATTGAAGAAACATAGGATTTGGGATTGCTTGTTGTGGAAGCAATGGTTTTTTCGGATGGTGATGAACTTTCCTCTTGCTCGAACATAATGTCGGAGACTCTAAAAGGAGACAAAGATCTGCTTTTCTTATGAACATAGTTGTAGCTTGAAGATGATGAAGAAGAACCGGAAGTTCTTTCTCTCCCTCGCTGTTGTGATTGTAATTGTACGTTTTTCTGCTCCTGTTGCGGTGGTTCTTTAAGCAAAACTACCCTTTTACGGCTCTTCTCGATCGCTGCTTCAAATGGATCAATATCCTTCTTCCGGAAAGCTCTTGATTTTGGAGACCTTGGAGAAGAAACGGTACTTGAAAACTGTTCATACCCAGGCGGAGGTTTCAGAGGCCGAATCTTTCCGCCGTCGAAGAGCTCCTCAGCTGACAAAGAAGTTCTCTCTAACTGCCCACTAAAGTTGAACTCGAAATCTTCACACCCATCGTCGTCGTCGTCATTACCATTGTTGCTCTTATCATCTCTGCCATCAAAACCTTTTCGTTTGGGGGTACCAGGCTTTTCCTCCCATTCGAAAGGGACTGCAGAGGAAGAATTAGTGGCGCGAGACAAAACATTAAGCCCGTGATAGAAAGAAGAAGCACGAGTAGGACTGGTTGGAGCGCTGAAGAAGAAATTGCCAAAGCGTTGAGGGCTTGAAGGAGCAGTCATGTATGGCGATGAACATGTGCTATCGAAGTTGAAATCCACCGCAGGGACCGGCAGCACCACTTCCATCTCCATTGGCGTCTTGGGGTGTGAAAACTCGGTGTAGGAACCAAGAAAAAGATGGAAACGAGAGAATTTTATAAGGAAGGAGGGAGGAAGGAGACGGGAAGGAGAGGCGGAGAGGGAGTAAAATTGACTATGGCCCGAAGGGGAAATTGGTTATGACTAAAGAGGGAGCCGCCTTTACAAATCTACCCACTATTACTTGTGACATAATAAATGCATTCTAATAAAAGTGTTCAAGGTTTTACTTCTACCATTCATTAATTTTTTTTAGTTATTCATCATTTTCAATTCAATTTAGAGTTAAAAGATATAAAAAATTTATATTTAAATTTTAAATAAAATTATTTGAATTTGATCTCAAATCAATTAATAAAAAGTGATTGATGGATAAATTTCAAATTTTAAATAAGATTAAATTATTGAATTAGAACTTTTCAATATGTATAAGGGGTAATTGTTATATTGATTTAATTAATATTAGTACTAATAGAATATTTAATGAAAGGAGGCGTTGCCCAAATTAAAATATCAAGTTTTTTATATAAAAAAATGTTCCTCTTATAAAAAATCAAAGCTACCAAAATGGCTGCATAATTTTCTTTTCTTTGTTTATTTTTCTCTTAAATATTTATTTGTGGGTTTAATGAAAAGGAGAAATTAATTATGATTATTAATTGGATTGGGATGTTTAAAACGTAGCCAGCCATGTAGAGCTATAGGAGGCCTAGGCATTAAATTTAAGTTGTTGATTCGGTATAATGGGACATGTACTTCTAAATTTGATCATTCATCATTTCTGGCTGCAGTGTATGCGAATCACCAGTGTAGTTGGCTTTGGAACATGTTCTTTTATTTTCTTTTTTGTGGTGAAAGAAGAACAGAAAATTTGAAAGCCTATGCTGGCTTGGCCACACTGCATGATTTGGCTGGAATGGGGTTCTTTGGGTTTGACACAATAAGTGCCAGAAATGCTTTATTTGGAACATCTTAATTGATCCATAAGATGAAAATAAATTAAGCATGAGATTTAGTTTAATTATTTTAAACAATTTTAAAATTTATTTTTAATACTTGCATTTTATTTTTCTTATTTTCAAGTCACAACATCTTCTGTAAAAAAATAAAAAATAATAAATTATTGATCCAAAGAATATCAATTTTTTATATTAAAAATTTAATAATACAAGAGATTATTTTATTTTCAAGTTCAAAGTATATCGTCCATTCATTAATATTAAAATTTACAAATTTATTAAATTTTTATTTATAAATTTTTTTAATTTACAAATCACTTATCAACAAAAAAAATATATATATATAAAAATTCAAACTTAGATGCTGTGTATTCGGCATTCCAATAATGAGAACTCTTGTCCCAAAAGGGTTTCATTTTAAGCACTCCTACCGGCAATCCAGGCTCTTACAGAGTTCAAAAGGCCCATAGCCTAAAGCACTGATTAAATAAGTATTTGCCACCTTAAACTTGAAAGTCTTCCTGCAATTATACCAAATTAAAAATTAAATCTCATGATTGTAGTTAAGAAAGTTGGCATACTATACTCTTATATGCTGCAGGCTGCAGGCTGCAGGCTGCAGGCTGCAGCCAAGGAATAAAAACAGGTCCCCTTTCGATGAACAGTTGAATCGGGCATATTCTGCTAACTCACTGCTCTTAGAAAAAAGATCTGATGGTCCACATTCCATTTCAACAGCAAGGCCTAGAAACCATTTTAAATTTGGATTAAACTATGGACCTGCTTAATTTCAGTTGGCTTTCAAGCTTTTGAATATAGGTCGATTACAAGAAGCCCTCTACCTATTTGGTGATTTTATACATTTTCTCCACAAAATTGTTAATTTGTAACAATATATACCTCTTTGGAAATTGAATCTCATCAAAATCTTATTTTTTTATTATGTCGAAATTTAAATTAATCCAAACCTAATGTAATCACTAAATATCAAAAAGCTTAGATCAAAACAAAAATTAAATTTTAATTTATAAAATTTTTACATTTTAAGAGTAAAAATATACCTGGGTTTTAGACAAGAGAAGAAACACTTTTGGCGGTTCATTTATGACAAGATCTTTGACTTTATGGTCTGATTGGGTGGTTGGCAGTTGGGTAATGGCGACTATGGAGTCAGGTCATTTACAACTATCCCCTGTTCTCACTTCTCACAAGATTTCAAAGACATGTTCACCTTTAGCCAATCACATGCCCAGAGTCCATCAGGCTGTAGCTGACAGCAGAAGAATCGCTATTACATTTTTTACCAAACAGTGTGTAGCAATTGTGCTTCAAAATTGTTATGGTTCCAACAGGATCCGTTAGTTAAAACTATAACTTGTAAGAACTGTAACTTGTACAGATTGAACAATGAAAACCCAAAAATTCTAAGTTGGCATCTAAGACATTTGCAATGAAAATTAACATTAAAACTGCTACATAAGATGTCATAATATCTAATGAGAATACGAAGATTTCTAAATAAACTCCTTTTACTTTTCTGGTTCCCTGTACATGCTAACACATCCCACTACACTCACTCCCTTCCACTTGGGGTGTAAAGAGTAAAATGAAGGGTGTATTTATTATTGATCTTCTATTTATTTACAGAATTTAAATAGTTTTCACTTTAATATGACAAGTTTCATGTACTCTATTTTTATTTTCTTTTTCAATGAATCTATTTTCAAAATAGATTGTATTAAAACGCAGATGTTATTATCTTGAGTATTATATATTTCAATAAGTCTCTTTTATAAGAAATGATAATAATCACGTAATAAGTAACATCAAAATAATCAAAACTTAATTTAACGTTTGTTTTTTGTGTAATCAGAGATATTCTTATCTGTTTTACGATTTGAGATTAATTTTATTTAGGTCGAAAATAAATTCAAATAAAACTCTTTCAACTTCTTTATTCAAATTTTATTCAAAGGTATGAAAAAAAATCTAATTAACAATTATTACCCTTTTTTTAAAAAAAAAAATTAAATTTGTAATTCAAATCCTCGATTTTCTCTCTTTATGTCTCCTCATGAAAATGAGAATAAATAAAATGTATCAATTGCAAAGAGAGCGTTCTGAGATAGGGTGAAAAAATATCTGTCACCAGCTTTATTAAAAAAGTACGTAAAGTACAAATAAAAAAATATCTTTGAATATATAAACGTAAATACTGCACATTCAAATAAATTAATTTCAGGGAAAATAAAAGGTGTTGACCAGCTGAACAATCTTGTCTTACCATTCTACAATAATGCTATCAATGAAATATTTTCTCTCTGTAAACATTTTTCTACATGCACTATTAGGACCAGAAAAGAAAATGGAATTCTGCATTTCGGCTAACCCATTTCAGACCTTCCTGAACTTATTTAATACAAATTCGTACTTGCTGTCCAATTTTAATGTTTCCAGCGACTCAACTTGCTAATCTAGAACATGAGGAAATATCAAACAAGATGGCTGAATCTCTGCAGACTCTGCTTACAGACATTATTATCCTAGTCCAACCATGACAAATTTGAAGGATTGCTTTGTCCTGTCCTGTTATCGACAGGAGGGTTTTCTTTTTTCTTGCTTTCGGATGTGTGTTCTTACCATAAAAATACCACCCAAATGCCTTGTCCTCCTGCGTTTTAAGTTGATTTTTTGCACCGCTCTTAACATGAGGGTAGCATCTAGAAACTAATCTGAGATTTTGACAGCCAACTTGTTGATTTTTTATCACTATTGTAAAGTTTTAAATGAAGTCTTTTTTAGGTGAAGTCCAAATCTACATTCGATCTGCAATTATTATTCATTTTGATATAAAAATCGTGATTTTATTTTCAAAAAAAACTTCAAAATATAAATTTAAATTTCTACATATATATATATATATATATATATATATATATATATATATATATCATAATATATTATTAGAATTTTTAATTCTGTGGTTGAAATGTTATAAACTCCCTTTTTAAAGCTTGATGTATATGTTAAACCCGACATAAAATATAATCAAGATAATACTAGATGTTGGGATTCTAAAGATGACTCTAACTATATAGCAATTAATTCTCATGAGATTCTATAGGTAGATTATCAAAGTATAACACTTATCTCTCTTTCATTGGTCATAGATTTAATGTTATTTGTGGACCGAAAACTCACATATAATCTACAAGATATTATCTGTTTAATTCAAATACTCATATTTTGTTTCACAAAATATATCTCACAAATATAAATTTAAATCTCTACATATATATCATAACATATCATTAAAATTTTCAAGTATGTAACAAAATTTTCACATATTAATTATAAATAATATTTGGATTAATTGCTTTTACGTATTATTGATTTCCTCGTTGAACTCTATCGATCTATAAATTTCTATTTGATCATTTTAAGAAAATTACGAACTTCACCAAAACAATTTCATGTAAGATTTGCCCAGAATAATACTACTCCTTTTTAGCCTATTTTATCGTTATAAAGTTTAGCTACTAAAAAATGCCAAATTGTATTAATGTTTCTCACGTTGAGAATAAAAATGTTTTCCGTAGGGAAAAAGTAATACTATAAATGGGTAAATCCGACCCAAACTTTTTATTTTGAATTCAATTGAAAGAGTTGAAAGGGTAGGGACCAAAGTGAAGTTAAAATAAAACGTTCAGACTACAAGTGAAATTTACTCAAAAGAATGCATTTAGCACAAAATTTTTCACTAACAATAATGGATTGTTACGTCCATCAAAATTTTATATTCCACTAACGATTTTGAAATATTATTATGTGTTTTTTTCTCGTTATATTTTTTAAGAGATACATACACTACATGAAAAATTATGATTATAATGAAGTATTATATTTATAGAATTTATAATTATATAAAAATCATTTAATTTTACTAATTAAATTAATAAATAACCAAATTCAAGTTTAGATATTGTGAAACTTAATTTTAGGATTTTAAAATTTCAAGATTTTCTCTATTGACAATACAAATAATGTGTATAATTCAGAAAATGTTGGTTTCCTTTGTAATATTATTAATGTAGCACAGCACACATGTTGACTTGTCGTATTGGCTGCTGGTGCTTCTAAACACATGATTTTCATTTTTCCTTTGATGACGATACGTGTGAGCCAAGACAACAGCAACCACATAATGATAATCCAATTAATCAAACCCCAATTTGACTTTAAAACTAAAAAATATAATAGTAATACATTTTGCATCATGTGATTTAATTTTTGTGTCAAATCTCTGAATATTTTTAATGTCAAATTTGATCAACTATATATTTGGGTATGCAAAGCTCATCAACTCATTTATTAAAGTCAAATTGTATTTTCAAGTAACAAATTTAATATTTCATGAAGAATATGAAAGTTTGGGGATTAATAAAATTAATTTCATAATTAAGCACGATGCCCCCAATACTTGATTTAAACTAAAATAACAAGGATGGAACCAAATTTCGATAGAAACTCTAAAACAAAATCATCACAATAATATGGATATAATATATAATATAAAATCCCCAAATGTTATAGAGTGGTTCATATCTTTTGATGTATACTACTAAAAATAAAAAAAATTAATTAAAAAGATATGATATATATATATATATATATATATATATATATATATATATATATATATAGGAATTTCACTGTCAAAAAATGAGTTATTATCACTTGAAATTCTATCGGTAAATTCATTATTAACGAAAATACGTATGGATAGAATGACTTCTTGATAAATATCAATTAAAAAAAATCATGTTTTTCAATTTATAAAGTTGAAATCTTTCATCATTTTTATATCAAATATAAACTCATAAATAATATATAATTTCATTGATCATAAAGATAATTGATAAACAAACTAAAACATCTCCTGTCTCTCTGTTGCACTTATTCCAGCATCATTTTCACACAGAGTATTAACTTTACTGTTTATGACTATTTAATTAGTGTTTTTGTTTTCATTAAGTTGGAAGTTTTCCTTCCAAGAAGGATGCGAAGAGAGAAAGAGCTCGAGCTGGCTCATAGCTTGGAACAAAATGCCCTGCCCCTCTTACAGTCACAAATGTAAGATTTTGGTATCCGACTGCATACCCTCCAACCTTAACATAATAAAGGAAAAAGAAATCAAACTTGGGTTGAAAAGCTAATTAATCAAATCAAGTAGAGTAATTGGGAATGAAACCAAGGCTATTTACCTCACCATCTGTGTACCATGGATTCCAGGGAGTCTCAACTGAGATATGATATGTTTTCTGCAGTTGTTTTATTGCATATTTGGTTGATGTCACTGGTACTCTCCCATCTACATCTCCACTGCAGAAAAGGGTTCAAAAATCTTTGTATAATTCTGGGGTTTTTTGTTCATTTATGCTAATGGATTTAAAGGAAATTTTAAGATTACGGACACCTGCACCCAATTTACAAGATCTCATGGTTTCATGCAACAATAGGTGACTTATAAATATGGGTTTAAGTCTTCACTTATATGTTATAGTACAATCTCACAATATTTAAACATGGGATTAGAGAGTTAAAATCGGAAACATCAGACTACTGTAAAGGACAGCATTTACCTGTAGAGCCAAACGTTTATCCCCATGGCCATCAACTGCCGAATAGTAGGCAACACCGTCGAAGGTGAGTCCTTCCAAGCTTGACTGATACTGCGGCTGTGGAAAAAAAAAACACACACAATTATTGGATTTCTTTTATGGAGTTTTGTTGGGAAGTATATGAAGAAGGCGATTCTGCAGTACCTGCATGATTGCCATCGATATGGAATTCCAGTGACATTTGCATGAAGAGATTTCTGCACTTGCTGCGTATTAAGGTAGAAATCAATGTAGTTTTCTGAACACGGATCGAATCCACAGTCCTGTTTTCAAACAAAAGAAGAATCAAAGTAACAAGTCATTGTTTTTCTATCGAAAGAATGATTCGCTTACGATCGATGCAATTAGTAATTTTAGTAATTAATACCCGTTGCGTTTTGTTAGATAAACAAGGAGGTGCATAGATGTTATAGATATCAATGTTGGAAAGATGCTTCCCAACTTCACTATCATAATAGTCACAAGCTTCTGATGTTGTGAGTGAAGAAAAATTGCAACTCGAAGTAATTCCTTCATGAACTTCGTCCGAAATTATAGCATGCGTCCAGAAGAAATCATACATCCCTCTATATGAGGTTTCAGAGTCTATCAGTGCATTTCCCATCTGAAATATAAATACACAACACTTTGGTGTAAGGTTTCTATAAAAACTCGCGTTTAATATGTGAAGTATTATCTATTTTGATACGAAATTTTTACGATTTTATCATGTAAAAAGTACTGTTTTTTGTAAGATAAAATTAAAGGACTCTAATCAAAGCGAACAACTTTACAGTTTCAGAAACATAATTCGCTAGTAAAATGGTATAATGTATAGTTCTTGGATGTCAACTTACAGCAATTCCTCGTAACTTGATAACAGTATGGTTTGTGTCTTTACTGTGTTGAAGGATTTTCTGTGCAAGTTGAGGAATATAATGCCCAGCATAGCTCTCACCAGCTATGAAAAAATCTCTATTTTTATACTCAGGAAACCTTTCAAGCCAATTAATTAGGAAAATGTAGTTATCTTCTGCTGTTTGGCTATCTCCACTGTGATCATAATCAGACGTTGTATTTGAATAAGAAAATCCAACACCAGCAGGAGATTCCATGAAGAGAATATTTGCCACTGCGTTGTGCCAAAATGAAAGGAATATACTTTTCAATGTCATGGATTTGAATAAACAAGGTGTTTCAAGGAGATTGGGATTTACCTGTGTTCCAGGCATATTGATTATGGGAAAGAGTTTTACCATCCGGATTAACTCTAAATGGTCCCAGTTCTAACATTGCTCCATTGCCAAATGAAGAACAACCAGGTCCTGAACATCCCAGAAACATTGATTAGAACAATTTTACCTTGGTTACTTGAACATGGTTACTTGGACATGATCAGGGACTGAGACAGAAACATGTTCTCCAGGTTATTGTAATGGAACCATAAAAAATTAAAAAATTAAAAAAATGGTATCTACACAGTATTTTCTTGACTTCCAAGTTAAATTCAGTAAATAAAATTCTCATGTTATGAATAAAAAAAAATTGTCTTTGTGACATGATTTTAACCTCTATAACTTTCAAATTATAAAGAATTTTTTTTTTGTACTGAAACTCACCTTCTACTGAAACCATAGGAAAAAAAAAATTACCTCCATTAAGCCACAGTACAAGAGGTTTAGTGTCAGGTTTCTTCTCAGACTCAGCAAAATAATAGAATAGTGCTCTCCCGGTTCCAGGATCAACAGTCACATACCCAGAGAACTGCTTGAAATTCAATCCATCAGGTTGCCCTGGCAGAGCATTGATTTTGTCGGCATCCTTCAAGCCATCCTGACGTCCGACATAAACATTTGAAAGCTTTGTGTCCTTGGGAGAAAAGTACACCTCTTTTGATCGTCGAGCCTTCATAAATTCATCGAGAGGATCAAATCTTGTCCCCCCAAAACATGGTGCAAACGGCACAAAGCACAAAAAAAACAAGACAAGGACTGAGGCTTTCATTTCCTTGTGGTGCTGCTGCTTTCTTCTTTATTGTATTGAACGTTGCTTATATAGGCAAAATATGAAATCTCAGTGTGTTTCAAGTGCTGGTAATGGTGTCTAATAATGATGGCCTCTGAGTATGAAGCTTGGTCATCGAATGTTGATATTTCATTAGTGCTTCATCTTGACCTTATCAAATCTTATGGCTAAATGATTAATTAAAACGGGTGGTTAGTAATTAGCCACCTAAATCTAGACAGTTACTGAGACGCTCTTTGGCATACATGTGCCAGAAGAACACAGTGAGTGGGAAGAAGTGGACTTGCCAGTTAGCTTAAGCCAAATCCTGCAAATGAATTACTGCTGCACTAGAGCTTGGGAAGAAGTTGGAGTTTTTAATGGAGAAATGTCTCGGATTTGACCATATGCCGAGTGCCAGCTTGTTTGCCTCGAAATTTCTAGAGATGTTGCACTCATTACTGATATTTACTTGCTCATTTTCATCAGCCAGAAAAATTTTAAGAAACGTCTGAGAGACTAAGACTGCCTATAACATAGTTGCAAAAAATTTAACCTCAATCAACGATCAAGATTTTGATTAAACAATTATTAAACTCAATTCCTCCTTTACCTCCCTGACAAATGAAGGCTACGACACCACAGAAACAGCAGGCCCAGGTCCCCTTAATGAAGCAACAAGGTAAAAGACTGAGTTGAATGCAAAACATCATGAAAATATATACTTATATTGGCTCCAACATGTAGAAATTTGGTAATTAAAGCCCATCCTCTTTCATTGTCAGTGAATTCAATTCTGAACAAACGAAAAAAGGGAAAAAAAAAAAGCTTCCCGGCACATGAAAAAAAAAAAAACTCTCAAGCACAAAATTAAAGTTGTAAATGACATTAATACAGTTCTGAAACAACTCCAATATTTAAAAATTAAATCCAGCTACAAAATTCTGTAACCTGAAGATCCAGCTAAAGCAGCAAACAAAACCCATCCTACTTAAATAATGAATCTGATGAATAAACTGCAAGTTCAGATTACAAGCCATTGGTAATACTGTCATACCACTCCTCTTAAGAAGCACCGGGAACAGCAGCCGCAGCAGCATACATGCTTGGATCCTGATTTGGTGGTGTAGCATAGCCGTAACCATAACCACCATAGCCTTGCCCTCGATAATATCCTCCATTCCACTGGTTACCAGAATCAGCTCTCCACTGTCAAAACCACCTTTAAGAAGTAAGCTACAATTTATAAATAAAATAAAAACTTGGATGAGAAACTAAGCTGAGTAATTCAGAGGAAACGAAGCAAAGATAAACAATAGCAGGAGGGGGAATAAAGGAGGGTGTGCATTCCCACCTTTAGTAGACTGGTAATATAACTCATGCTATACTATAATATTAGAGAAACTCTATTAACCTACTTTTACTCCTCTTAATCTATTTTAAGATTCTTTTTATTTAAAAAAAAAAAACAAAATACTCTTGTATGAAATTATATAACTATACTCGTATGAAATATGCATACCAAAAAATTTCCGCCAGTTGCAAAAATATTTCTGCCAAACTGAAAATATAGGCTGGCAGAAAAAATATTTCCGCCAGCCATATTTTTTCTGGTTGCTGCCAGTCAAAATCAAAAGATCGTCGGGGTGGGGAACTAGGGTTCTAATGAATTTAGAGTAAAAAAAAAAACATAACCCAAATCTAAATCTAACAAATTAACACAAATTTGTTGCTTCAATGAAGAATTTACCTTAGATTTCTTGAAAATTTTGAAGAGATCAAAGAGATTGTTACAAGAAGTTGTCTTTTGTAGGTGCAAGCAATATGTTATGCGAGGTTGGTTGTGTAGGTGAAGGAGATGATAGAAAAAATTTCGGATTTTGTAGGTTGCGAGGAGTAACTTCAATTTTTCGATTTTAGGGTTATGCTTTTGTGGTAAATAGGTTGAGACGATGATTTTGTTGGTTGTTAATAGAATTGCAAAATATTATGCGACCACAGGAAAATTAATCAGGACTTAACAAAGAACTTTTCTTTTTTTTTTCTTTTTCATTCCAAAGGATGCGCACAATATAAAGAAACTATCTTCTATTCCTTTTCTCCAGTGTCAGATACCTCAGATGGGTTTTGGAAAGAGCAAAGAAGCATTAGGCCATAAGACAATTGCCTACTAAGTATATCTACTTTAGCATAAATTTACCTGTTTGTTTCCTATACTGCGACCCCAAGAAAGACGAACAGTCTGCTTGCCTATGGTTGTCCCGTTCAGACTCTGGATTGCTTCCTCAGCATTCTTTCTAAAAAACAAACACATTACATTACTACGGGCATCATGATTAAATATTAATAATGTAACCCTGATACCAACAGTAGAAACCAATCACTATGCATCAGTTAAATTAGTCCATCAAAATTGTGAATGTTTAGAACAGACAGTGCTGTAAATGAGAATCCATAATAATAGTTACCACACTTCAACATAAGTACAATGTGGTGAAGTACATATCGGGAGGCACCTGTTTGCAAATTGCACAAATCCACATCCTTTTCCAGGTGGTATCTTCACAGAGATGATCTCACCAAACTCTGAAAAAGGTTGCCTGAGATCTTCATCACTAACATCTGAGTCAAGTCCTCCAACAAATATCTGCAAAAAAAAACATAAACTTTGTTATCAATGGTAGAAATACGGGTGAAGATAGCACAAAAGGAGGGAGAAGGGCTCACAGTAGCATTATTCGATTCATTATCAGATTGAAAACCTTGGGCTGCAGCACCATTTGGTGCATGTCCTCCAGCCAATACCAAAGCTAACAAAAAGGAGAATATAAATATAATGATTCAATTAAAATTCCAACAAGCTTTAAGATTCAAAATTTAATGCATTCAAAGGACAATTTTACTTTTTAGAAATAAATAGCTCAGCAGTCATTTATTAACCGAAAAGTGATCATGATGACAAAATGAAATAGGAAAATGCTGAAATCTCCATACTCCAACCAATAAAAAAGTCATGAACCATTTGAAATATCAAAACAAGCCTGACATGAAGACTTTAATCTTAGAAAGAAATAAAAAGGATAAAAAATCACAATCTGACTCCACTTAAATGCCAGTGTTTTCTGATGAAAAAATCAGGATGCTCCACTAAAAAGGGAGGGGGGGGGGGGGGGGGGGGGGAAGATTTGGCACACTAGTTAGCACTAGTGGCGGTGTGACCAGTGGGCCAAATCCATATAAGACAAAGAAGAGTGAAAGGGCAAAATTACCCTTTCACCCTTAATTTCAAATTTTTATTATTATTTTATTAAAAAGTATATATCCTTAATGATTATTGTTTTTAATCTCATCGGAGTCAACCTCACATCCTATCCAAACTAACCCTAAGTTGGAAGAGAAGAATAGTTACATCGAAGGCCACCCAAGTATCAATCACCTCACCATCACCCTTATGGCGGAAATCATACTGAACCCAAAAAGGGCCCCTACATTTTTATCCTTGCAATTTTATCTAACGGGTAACAATTGGAGTAATTTGGTAAGGATAAAATATTAATGTACCTTGTGAAGAATACTGTTGCTGGTATCCAGATGCTCTCTTGGGAGTAGCAACACCAATTCTCATAGGTCTACTTGAGCAATACACACCATTCATTTCAGTCATGGCCCTTGACTTTTCATTTTCATCACCAAACCTAACAAAACCGTAACCTTTTGAACGACCAGTATTTGAATCGATGACAACTTTTGCTCCTTTGACAGATTGAAATCTACTAGAAAAGGTTTCTTGCAATATTGTATCAGTTACATCCGCAGCCAAATCTCCTACAAATATAGATAGGTCAGAACCAGTATCTGGTCGCCTTTCATTCACACTGAATGAAGCCCAATTAAGACGAAAGGGCTGCTCTGTGTTTGGCATTAGAGAGCCATTATAGCTTTGCAAAACCTTTTCAGCAGTTGCCCGTGAGTAAAATTCCACAAATCCATATCCTTCAGACTGACCAGTTTGCTTATTGCGTATAATCTTTACAGAAGAAACCTATATTTTGAAATACAAAATGTCAGTAAGCAAGGTATAAAGATGATGACAAGAACATATTTAATTACAAGAGCCTGTCATCTGGACAATCATGTAAAATGTTCAAAAAGGTATTGGTCACACAACAAGAACATGATGCGCAGTCTAGCAGATAATCTTCCAAGAAACCAAAACTAACAAATCTTTCTAAAGATTTCAGGGTTCCAAAGAACAGTAAAAGATACAAGTCTTTTTACCTCTCTTCCCTGCTTCTTTCCTGTTAGGAATTTTTTCACGCAACACAAGCAAAAAAAGAAGAAAGCTTTCTACAAGCTCATGGATACACGAGCTTTCTCAGAATCTAATGCCAATATGAGCCAATCACTTCCTTCAAAATGTTGTCATAACTTTACACTACTGCATAACCATCTCAGTAACTTTTGAATACAAATCAAGAGGATTCTATTTCATGTGTTCATTAAGGGATTGAATAAAAAAAGTCTTAAACTCTCAAAGGCTAAGAGAAGTCCATGTAGCAGAGGAAAGTGCATTTGAAGAAAAATTGATTTTGTCATCTGGTCAATCCCCCCTATTAACAACCAACACGAAAAGGTATTACATTCCTTGTTCTAAAAAGCCCCTCATATGCATACTGGATGAACAGTTGTAGGCTTGCACACGAACCCAAGTGTAGAAATAAGTACAAACTGAAATAAAAAAATTAAAGATGCATCACAGCACAAAAGACAACAAAACACTAAATGAAGAAATATTAAAAAGGAAAGTGTTCTAGGATTTAAACTCGATAGCTCTAATACCATTTTAAATTGCATGACAAATTATCCTAAAAGCTTAAGCAGATAGGAAAGGGCCCAACTTTTGTATTAAAGTTCAGACAAGAACAACTTGAGATTGCTATTGCTTCAACTTTTGATATGAGCTGTGGAATTGTTACGATTAAATTACTTCTAATTCATGCTTATTAAATGAGATGTGAACTGAATTTTACCAGAACCTATTTCTAGACAGTCAACACAACTTATTATGGCAATTAACAATAGTCTATTGATCTATTGAACCTATATTAAAAACAATTTCGTCTTTATATTAACCAACATTAATGATCAAAATATACAACTTAATTAAATAAACAGTTCTAAATAAATTACATCAACAAAAATGAACCACAAGCTTAACATTCCTTATATCTTCTAAATGAACTAAACCATAAATCGTCTGCAATTCATTTTAAGACCAACTTAAGTATATGAAACACGCTTTTAACTGCAACCCATTTCATAAATTCTATAATTAATTATTGATTATTACTTCGTCTAATCTACCATAAACCTCAATCCTCAATTCTCCTTAAACCCCATAAAACATATAAAACTCCAAAAACAAGAAATGACAACAAAGTAACAAAGCCAAAGATTCCTTAAACCACCAAAAAGATCTAATGTAAGATTCGTAACAACACAAACATCTATCATTTCATGCTATTTATATTTTTGTTTTTACCTCTCCAGTGTGAGAAAAGCAACCATGAAGATAAGTCTCATCCATCCAATGAACAAGGTCACCAATCCAGATCGTTTTAACCTCATCCGTATTGGATCCTTGTTGCTGTTTCGGCAAAAAGCTTTGCTGCTGGTGTTGCTGTTTTTGTTGCTGCTGCTGCTGCTGCTGATACTGTTGATACTGGAAATGATGATTGTTGTAAGGCATATAATGATGAGGGTACATCATCATCTGCTGCTGCATCATTACCATCGCTGCCGCCGGGTATTGCACGGCTCCCATCCAATGGTTTGGTACCCACTGCGGCTGTTGCTGTTGCTGGCTGCTTTGCTGCTGCGGCGGCTGCTGTTGTTGCTTTGAGCTCAGATCAGCACCGTTGGTAGCCTGCATCTTGATATATAGACAACAACCTGATCTGAGACTCTGGGTGTTCTTTCTTTTCTTCTTTCTCTCTATCCGTTCAGAGGCAACGAGAGAAAGAAGGAAAGAAAGAAAGAGAAAGAAAGAGAGACCGGTCACTGAAGGAAATGTAAGCTTATAAAGGGAGGCGGTGGATCTGAGCTATGGGGTAAAAATGGTCCTGACCACTGAATAACCTCGGTTACAACGTAGGTGGGTTGTTTGCGTGCTTAGTTGCCGTCCCGTGAGTTTAAACAGGGACCCACTTGGTGGTCGTGTGGGGCCGTGGGGGCGTATCATGCTGACTTGGACGGTGTAGATGCAACCGGCGGTCCGATTATACCCTGCTTTACTTTTTAATATAATACTGTAAAAGCATATGATTATATTTATAGTTATATGATTAAATTTGTTAGTTGTAGCAATAGAATTTAACTAGGGTTTCCACTTCTTGCATTTGGATATCTATTGAAGACCGCTGCTTGCCATTTTTATGAACCCCATACTCCATCGCAAGATTTAATAGTCATCCTTGGAGTAATAGACATGGAGTTACATAGTTTTAAGTTTTATTCATGATGTTATAAACCATGTTATTGAAGTTAAAAAAAAAAAAAGGTTTATTTTTGGGTACACTATGTTATTATTTCATCTTATATGTTTATACAAAAAACAATCGAAAACTTGATAATAAGAAAAAACATCATAGTTTTGAGAATTAAAATCTTAACTTTTAAGAATAATTACATAAATAATTTAAGTTAAATTTTAAATTTATTTTTTAATAAAACGAAAAAAAATTATATTTTCATATAAAAAAGATAATTTTATATATAAAATTCTCATTTTATGAGATCTGAAAATGATCTTTGTATTTATATTTTTACATATATTTATAAAAAAAAAAACAACTTCTACCATAAATGACAATTTAAATTTGATAACTACACCTTTAACTTTTTTTTAATTTAAAGTAATAAACCCCATTAGTAAGCTAAAATTTACTTTATTATGATGTTGGAGAGGGCATATTTTGCATGTAATGTCAGCCATTAATTGAATAAAGTTTGGTCCAAATTTGGGGAAGTAGAGGAAAACTAATAATTGTTCACATTTGGGAACAAAATTGACGAGTTGCTGGGTCAAAAAAGGGAGGCCAGGACGGGAGTGGTTGGCTCAAAAACAAAACAGTGCCACGGTTTCTGTCGGTCAATGCTTCTGTGGAGGCCCCGTGGAGGCTCTTAAGTGGAACCCAGGAACTGAAACTTTGACTAACGAGTTTTCTTCTCTTGGTTGGTCGCCAGGCAGATTCTAAAACTTCTTACCGTTCTTTACGCAGAATTGGCAACTTTACCTGTATACAAGGCTGTCAATGGCTGAGAATAGTACTACTAAGAATCTAGGATAGCTAGATGAATATGAAGACTAAACCCGACAATCTCAAGTATTAAAAAAATTGTGTTTACCATGTCAATATAAATTTCAATACAAAATTTTTACATTTTGCATAATTCAAACATAATTTTATATAATACCAACACGAATTTGTCAGCTTATATGAAAAAAAATCATTGAAGCAAGAAACATCCTAGCTGGCATAAAACACCAGCAGCCTCTCAACTTGCCCAATTTGGCGATGAGAACAGCTGCATCCTTTTCACGTGGATCTGATACAAATGAAACATAATCCCTATGATGGTGTCCTAGATACCTGAGATCTACTATATATATTAGTACTCAACATGGTAATATGAAAAACCTTCTATAAAAAAATGACAGAAAAAATAAATATACTTTCTTTAACAAACTTCACAATATTATCTGCAAATGCAAGAAATTGATGAGGAAATGGCAGCAACTTAATCACTGATATTATGTCAGAAACGTATACATTGCAAAAAAAGGCAATTTTCTTCTTCGATTGGCATAAATACAGCAGGGTTTCTCTGTTAAAGGTAAATCAAGAGGAAAACAAGGGGCAAAAGAATGAATAGAATCGTAGGTGTGAGGCTAAAAGAAAAAAGGAAACAACAGATTTCTAAGTTGAAAGCGAAATCAGCATGCTGTAGCCAAAAATCCAACAGGGTGGCTTGTTGGGTTTCCCTGTTGGCTCCTGCCAGTTGGAGATAGAAACAAAAATGGGTCAATAATAGAATGTACATTGTGCCACTGCTTTACTTCCTGTAATCTCCATATAAGTAACTTTCATACTGAGATCCATTGAGGGCCTTTTCCACGTCATCCCAATTCTGAATGTGATTGGATAATGATCCCTTGTGTATTTTTACCTGACGACTCCTTAACTCCCTTATTGGAACCTTTAGGAATTCTTGGACCTTGACTAATTTCTGCACAATTAACAGAAATGACTCTCTTTAAGAACCCAAGCTTGGATAAAAGATTCATTAAGCAGAGCAAAAGATCAGGTTTTTCTAGATTTTTTTTTTCTTACAGTGCCGTTCTTTACTACATCCTCATAGTAAAGAATGATGTGCCGGGTGCTTTTGAAGTACTCCAAAGCCTTTTTAGTTGTCTCTTCAACCTGCCTTAGATTTGGAATGAGCAATGTTGCATTGATTACAGGCTTGTAACTAGCAAGTATCTCAGCCTGAAATCATTACATAAAAGTTGTAACATTTAAATAAGTGAAAGAGAAAGCAAGAAAGAGAGAGAATGAGAGGGCTGGAAACCTCATGAGCTGAATGAACATGAGACTTGTGGGTTCCATTTAGTAGCTTAGCATCCCGATCATAAGAATTTGCGAGTATAGAAATCATCCTGCGCAACAGATTCCTTCTAAAGAGAAATATAACTGAAACACCCCGAGCATTAAAGTATTCCACTATTTCTTTATGATGCTGCATCAAGCCCTGCAGTAAAGGATTATGATCATGAATACAACAGAGACAAGCATAATCACAAACTCATATTACAAATTCCACAAGAAATTCATGTTGACAAAATATCATCTTTATAATATGTTTTGAACATAGAGAAAGCTGTGTTTGTCAATGAAAATTATGTCACAGCCATTCTTCTCAAATCATGAAGATATTTATCTCGAAGGCTTAAAAAGATCACGAAAGCCGATGTAAAGAAATGTGACCTCATTAAGAACATTAAATACATCTTCTCTTGAGCCCTCAAGTCATCAAATAAGGGATATCTCCTGTTTGATATACATTTTCTTCCTATCCAAACAGAGATTTCAACCAGCTTGGACCCCTCATAATTGCATAAGCTGCCATCTCATCTTTCCCCTGTGTTTATTTGTTACCAGAAACATATCTCCTGTCTCTTTTCATGATTTTGCTTGTCTCCTTCTAAATCCGTTCGAGGTTACAAAACTTGATATCTGTTCCTCATCAGTGTAATGGTAAATGTGTACCAATAATAGTGCTTCTCATTAGAAAATGAATGGAAGCTTAAAATATCTACATCTAATGATGTAATTTTTTTTCAACAGTGAATATTATTTATTGAATTCCAATCTCTCCTGCCTATTCTACGGACATGGCTTTAAATTCCCTTGTCCCTAAATGTACAGCAAACCATTAGATGAAAGGAATGTCACCTCTGGTCTAACTTCCGATGCCCCCTTCTTCAATTATCATATGGGAAAGAGAATGTCCAAAAGGCTTGACATGATCCTCAAGGCAATCGAATATGTTAAGAGCCTAGCAGAGACATCCTGTTTGTACCAACTTTACCCCTTAAATCATGAACTAAAAGAAACAAGAGAAGAAATGGAATCTCCAAAAACTTAAGCAACAGCTCTCCTCTCTTTACTATGCACTCAAGAATTATTCCTTGAGTTTTTCTCAGAAATGTAAAGCACTAGGGCATCTGATAATCATACCCAACTTCTTGCAAAAAAAGAAGAGGACCCAGAACCCGCTGTCCAAGTGAAGGAGCATCTAGATGCAAATTGGAGCTCCAATTACTGGCAGTTATATAGAAATAAATTGCCTGGGTTAAGTATATATGGTTGGTGGCATTTTGGAATAATAATAAAATGAACAGGATGAACCGTTGTTTTGTGGGGAAAACAAACTAGGATAGTCATATAATTTTTTTTTTTTTTGAGCAAAAGGGGATTTGTTTCGAATTACAGGGCAAGTGCATCTGGTTGCTAAGAGAAATACATACAACTGGAGCTAAAAACAAAGATTGTGGATAATTTAGAACAAGAAGAAAAAAAAATGAAACACTGAACGAGATCATGAGTTTATGACCATGCTCTAGAAACCAAGGAACTCAGAAGTAGCATTCAACAAAAAACCATTAGAAATACTAAAGGCACAAGTGTATTCATAAATATAAATAATGTTTTGGGTTTCTTCTACTTCATCTTTGATCACCTGGTTGTAGAGTTAGCTTTGGGCCACTAAATTAGCCATTCCTATATGAATCTAATTGGTATGACTAAGGCTTTGTGTAGCAGATTAAGTGAACCATTTAGTTTTAGAGGCTACTCAACTGCTGTTCACAGACTCATGAGGAAACAAACATAAGATATTTCAATAAGGCCAAGGATTTCTCTATAACAACATTAGCAAATTGCAATTAAACTTAAGAAATTACATTTCTTCCATGAGATGCTCACCTGATTAAGCATCCACTTCAAGCCAACTGCAGCCGTGCACTCATTTTTTGAGGCACTGCTCAACCAGTCTAAGTTATAAATTTTGTCCAAAGTCTCAAAAATTGTTGACACGTTACTCCTCCTAACTTTGACAGAGAATATCTCCCCATTTGAGCTTATGTTAGTATGATTGTTCAATAACGTCTCAAACCATCCACTCCCAGATCTCTGCATTGACATAATAGCAAAATACCGGACAGGATTGCACGCACATTCAGCCCTATTCACACACAAGAAATAACATAATTAAATCATAAAACTAAAACCAAACTCAGGAACAATAAAATCATTTTCTTACCTGCTATAAGTTTTGGGGACTGGATAATGTACGTAAGGAATTTCCCATGGCTCAATATTAGGTTCTGGACACGGCTTTTGGATCACTCCAATTTTCAAAAACTCAGACGCGCTGCCCGTGCCTATTTGCCTCAAACAAATTGAGCATATATACACACCACAAACCATTACAAACAACAACACAACCATCCTCAACACCAATGGAGACTTCTTTGGCGACTTTAGGATGAAAGAATCCTGAAATTTAATGAATTACCCAAATATTTAGACCAAATTAAACCCTCCAAAGAAAGAGAACAGATCACTTCGTTATTCATAATTATGCAATCGAGTTCCTTGAAAGATATGGTATGGCACTAAACTCTGATCTGATTTAGACAGAAATAGTCAGCTGTGTGTTTAATAAGACATTACTTTATTAGTTTAAACACACCTCTAGCATTAATTAATTGATTTATCAAGTTCAACAAATAAAAATAAATCAACATGCACAATACAATCAAAGAATACATCTTCCATGAAAATGAAATCTGGGTGTTGCTTCTGCCTCAATGAAGTGACAAAAGAAACAAAACCTCCTAAAAACATGGATGTACGAAGCAAAGATCTTTTTTCTTTTTTTTACAGGAAAACCAGATCAGTAAATTTACATGACACCGTGAAATATAAAAGTTTAATAACAGAATCTTCAATCTCACTCTAGATAACGACAACGAAACCAACTAAACATACCCAAAGAAAAAAAAAATAACTGACCTTAGTGAAGAAACAGAGATCGTCGGCCATGGCTTTGAAAGCTCAAAAAGTAAGGCGATCAAAAGGCATTGGCAACTCCTTTTTGTATGGGTTTTTTTTTTTCACTCACAGATAAAAAAAGAAGCTTTTAGTATAATCTCTCATTTCTTTCGAATTAAATTCCAATTTAAACATAAAAAATAAAAAAGAAAATCAATAGAGAGAGGAAAACGAGGGTTAATTCTCGTGAAGAACAAAATGATTAGGCTCTTTCATTCTAAAGACCGTTGATGAAGCACGTCTGTTCCTTCGTTATTTTCCGCTATTGCTTCATACTTTGTACAGATCTCTTTTACAATCTACCGTCCAAGACAACTACCAGGGTCGGGTCGGGTCGGGTCTGTTGACGTAAGGACCTGAAGGCTCGAACAGCCGCATAAGACAATGTCGTTTCATGGACAAATTCCTTATTAATTGTATTATTATTATTATAGAAAAATATTTATCTTATCTGTCTTTGCATTTAAACAGGAGAAATTGAGGATGGTTGTGGTCATGCACGACTGCGGTTGTGGGACTGGGAATCATGACTTTTGACTTTCGCTATTCATTTTATTTATTTATTTTTTAAAATACGACAACGGAGCTTTTGCTTCTCCTCTTTTAATAATAAGTAGTAATAATAATAATAATCTTACTTTATGAAAAATAAATTGTTTTTAAATGATGTTGCTTTAACAAAATATTTTATTTTAAAATTTACACAATTTTTCTTGATGTTTTATTAATGTTTATATATAATATTGGAATACAATTAAAATTTTTTTATATTAATAATTCATTAAAAACTTGAATTGTTGTATTGAACTTTAATTTCCATCACATGAGTAATGAGTTGCACATAAATTAATATACCAACAAAAAACCTTTTAATATTTTTTTTTGTTACAAGAAAAATATTTGATAATTAAAAATAATAATAAAATTATTTGAATTCGAACGCAAATTTTATAATATATTACAATTTTTTTTAACTATTTAATTAAAAGATTGTTAATCATTAATATTTTTCACAAAACATGATAGTAGTTTAAATTTTTTTTGAAAAAAAATCTTTGTGCATTCACATTTTATTCTATACAATTATTTTACTTGTATAATCATACCTAAAAAAGTTTTTTTTTTTTACCTAAATTCCTATTATATATATATATATATATATTCTTTTGACTTTTGAGGATTTTAGTTGTAAAATTAGTTTCAACATATATAATACAATAGGCATTTACCCTCTTGAGAAGATTACATAAAATACTACACCAAACTTAGTAATCAGTCTTTCTTTTCTGTTAAACAATTCGTTAATGTTTTTTTATTACTCTTTCATTTCTCCTTCTAACCAAATAATAATAATAATTATAATTCAGTTGTTATATTCATTTTTTTATGTTGCAATGATATATATTTAATTTTTCAAGTTTTAGGCTCCATCTAGGAGATCAGTGTTATTGGATGTGACTCGATAAAAAATTTTACCGTATCATAATTTCAATTTCACTCTTTTTTTTATTTAGATAATTATCTTATATATTATAAAGTTTTTTTACTCAACAAATAAAGTTAAAATGATTACACATATTTTTTAAAAATATTATATTTTTTTTAAAATACTCAATTCATTTAAAAAAATAAAATAATTAAAATATTATCTCATACATTGAAAACGATAGAAATTATCCAAGCATTATAGTCAATAATCTAAAATAATATAATATTATATGATATCTAATCACTTAAAAATAAAAATTATAAATTATCTAATATCTAATTAAAAATATTTTTTCTTTAATGGACCAAATTAAATACATAGTTCCATTTCCCTTTCCAATATATATATATATATATATATATATATATATATATATATATTTGTGCAAGTTGTTAAACAACTATTTATCACATTTTTTACTATACAAACTTAATAATATATTTTGGAGTTGCGTTTATTAATGCATGCAGAATAGTGCAATTTTGTTTGTATGTATAAAAAGTATTTTATATGTACTTTGAACATATAAGTTTGTAAACCTTATGTGTAATTTTTATATTTACAAACACATTTAAATATAAAAAGCCTACATTGCATAAGTCACAGATTAGTTAATAGAAATGCATATTTTTATAGTATATAAAAAATAATTAGAAAAATAAAATATATAATGATTTTTTAAGAATTCGTATTTGATACACTAATAATAAAAAATTTTAACTTTATAAATAAAATGAAGAAATTATCACATGCGTCAATTTTTTTAAATAATTTTTTATTACTTTTTAAATATACTTTAATAAGTATTTATGATTTTATTAATTTTGTTTATAAAATTTTAAAACTCTATTAACAATATATTAAATATTTTTATTACTTTTCTGTAATGTAATTCTCAATGTATATATGATGTTGAGAATCTTCTGTTCCATTTCTATATCGCTAGAAGGTAGCAATAATATGCGATTGACTCTTTCTTACTTCTAAGCAGTTAAAACTGAATTTTGTTACCAGAAATGGGCCAAGTAAAAGGCCCCAAAGCCAGGGATTGGACATGAAAGAAGAGAGATAAAGCACCCTTTGAATGAACACTGAACAGCAGCTTGTCTTTTGGGCCCGTGGCAGCCAGGCCGGCCAATGATTAGGTAGGCTTAGAGTCCTAAGGCCTTGTCCTGCATCACATTTTCATATGCCCAAAATTATTTTTATTAAATAGAGAACAGATCAAGTTACTTTAATATGAAACAATTTTGTACAATTTGTTTACATTATTTTTATTATTTTATGTAAAATTAATATTTTTATAAATCAATTATTAGATTTAAAAATTTATTTATACTCATCGTGCATATAAAATCTTGAATTAATTTGATTTTTTTATTATTTCAATTGAAAATGGTATATTTTTTAATATTTATTAATTGTTAAAATTTTATTATTATCAAATTACTAATTAAATATTTTTGATTAATTTAATTTTTTTTATACCTTATCTACTTGAATAGAGTATAATAATCAACACTTAAATTAAAAAATAAAAAACATATTAAAAAGATATAAAATTATATAAAACTAATTTAATTTTATATTGGTATAAGTGATCTTGTTTTTATTAAATAATATTGTTTTTGACATTACCTATTACTAAATAATTATTTTTGAAAAAAATAATATTTAATATATCATGTGTGGAGTTTTTTTATAAGCGAGGTAAGAATAATAATATATATATTTAAAAATATTTAAAAAATAAATAATAAATAAAATAAAATATATATTACCGTTCTAATCTTATTTATAAAATTAAAAAATTTAACTTACAATTTATCGAATAATTATCTTTTGCTATGCTGACGTAGATGTTTTAAGCTTCATTAGAACTACATGACTCGATCTATTAAAGATTAGTATGGACATGCAGGTTAACACAATAATATAAACAATCCCGAATCCGCTGTATCAACTTAAAACTGTTATAAAAAATGCTCAACTGTTTTAAAATATATAACATTTTTTTTATTTTATTCTTGTAAAATTGATTTAATTTATTTTAAATTCAAATTTTAAATTTTCATGACTAATATTTAACATCTAGAGTATCCAAAATTGTTTATAGTGGATTAGTGACAGTAACTGAAGCTTTTAATCATTATTAATTTTTGAAAATAATTTATATTAAGGTGATCTTAAAAATTAAATGTTTTAAGTACCAATAAAATAAAAATACATTTTTTAAAAGAAATATAATAATTATCTTACATTTTTTTTCATTAAATCAATTCTTATTAAATTAATTTATTCAATGTCAACTCATATTAAATCAATTTACTTACCTATTTAATTTAGATTAATGAAAAAAATTAAAACTCATATCATTAACAAAGAGCTATTAACATCTAACTGAGTGAGAAATTTAAAAGTAACAAAAAAATAACATTTTGGAGGACCAACCAAATTATACTATTTTATTTGAAACTAATTCTATAAACATTATGTCAAACACAATTTCTTTTTGCGTTTTACAAATTATTTTTTGTTACTTTTCAAATTAATCTTTTTATTTTATTAGATGTTAATAACTTTTTGTTACTTATGAGAATTTTTATTTTTTTAATTAATTTGAGTTAAATAAGTAAATATATTTAATAAGAGTTGATTTTGAGTAAATTAATTTAATCAGGTTAATTTGATAAAAATAAATATAAGATAATTTTTACATGTTTTAAAAAATATAAAATTTCATTATTAAATTAATATCTAAAATATTTATTTTTTATGATCATATTAATAATATAAGTTATTCTCTTAATTTTTTATTGTTTATCTATCACACTATTATTTTTTTCATTAAGTTTCTGATGCAATGCCTGGTCATAGTCCCATAAAAAATCGATTTTTTTTCTACAAAATAGTAAAAAGTACACTAAATTGGGAGGCCCTACTCAGTGAAATGTAGTGAACAGATGAATCTAGTAACAGAGTCACGGATCTTGAATAGAGCAAAATATTAGTAATGATTTTTCAATGTATTATGATTATGGTCCTACAGTTTCAGATCACATTTGTCTTTAAAAATAACTTCCATTTTTTTTTTCCTTTATAATAATCTCATGAAATCATGTTATTAGAAAAAATAATTACTTTTTTTATTATCAAAATTATTAATGGAATTATTAAAATATATGTTTAAATTTAATTATTACATATAATGTACAATAAATAATTATTTTTTTAATTTAAATGGAAAAATATGCTAACGTATAATAAGAGTCCATGATCTTCGTACTACGATTTCATGTTTGTCCTCTCTTTTTTATTTTCTTAAATTTTATTTTAATATAATATATTTTATAATTATTTTTTCTTTTTATCATACTTACTTCATCGATATTGTTATAATTATATCTAAATACATAATTATTTCACATTAATCTTATCGTTATCTTTATTTTTAATCTCACGTAAATAAATCGTACCACTCATTCTAATTGTAAACGGCATTTTATATAATATTTTTTTAATTTTTTTTCAAATTTAAATAAAACTATTTCACGTAAATGAATCGCACTATTCATTTTAATTGCAAATGTAATAACCATTTTATATAATATTTTCTCTAATTTTTTTCAGATTTAAATAAAACTAAGTAGATGAAAGATGTATTGACTTCAAGTGAGATTAAAAAAATAGTGAAGATGAGATTGATATCAATAATGTATTTGAATTAAATCATAATGATAACAATAAAATATATGTTAAATTCAAATACTTTTAGTTATTTTTTAACACTAATAATGAGGTGATGTAATAAAAAATAATTATTAAAAATATTATCTTAAAATAAAATATAAAAATAAAAAATAATTATTTGTAGATATATATATTTTTTTTACTTCAACAAAAGGGCGTTTAATAATAATGCAACTAAATTCCGCCAACCTTACTAGTGCCGACTCTCCAACCGTCACTTTCTGCTCTACATAATTCTCACCCATCTAAAGCTTGGAAATCATTTTCTTATCTCTCATCTTTCTTTCAATTTTTGCCAATGGATTCAAGCATCAATGAGATAATCCGCGATTTTCCACCTTTCTTCAAAGTCTTCAAAGATGGCCGAGTGGAGAGATACATAAACGTAGACCCTGCAACGGCAGGCCTGGACCCAAAGACCGGAGTTCAGTCTAAAGATGTGGTGGTTTCGCCTGGCGTCGGGGCCAGAATTTTCATGCCAGAAATCAGAAGCCCAGGTCGGAAGCTTCCGCTGCTGGTGCACTACCATGGCGGTGGCTTTTCAGTAGGATCAGCCTTCGACACCGTGACCCAGAAAGCGGTTACCCCACTGGTAATACAAGCCAATATCATCGTCATTTCGATTGATTACAGACTAGCCCCTGAGCACCCTCTACCAATCGCACACGACGATTCATGGGGTGCGCTACAGTGGGTTGCTTCTCATGCAAGTGGACAAGGGCCGGAACCATGGCTCAATGAGAAAGCGGATTTCGGACGGATTTTCTTGGCCGGTGAAAGCGCTGGAGCCAACATCGCCCACTATGTGGCAGTCCAAGCCGGAGCTACCAAACTGGTTGGTTTAAAAATCATCGGCATGCTTATTGTTCATCCATATTTCGGTAGCAAAGAGAGTGAAGAGACTAATGAATATGAAATGTACAAATATATTTGTCCAAAAAGCGCTGACTTCGACCACTACCTGAAGCTGAACCCGGCAGCGGATCCGCACTTGAAGCAACTTCCATGCGAGAAGGTAATAGTTTTGGTAGCAGAGAAAGACACGTTGAGGAGAAGAGGAGAGGCTTACTACGAAACTTTGGTAAAGAGTGGGTGGGAAGGAAACGTGGAATTCTTCGAGACGAAAGGAGAGGATCATTGCTTCCATGTTTTCCATGACAACGACAACACTGAAGCCTTGAAGAAGAAAATGGTTGATTTCATAAAGACAGCTTGAGCTTAGTTTCTTCATCAATGGGGGATCGAGTAATAATATGTATTGTTGTAACTTTTAATTCAAATATCTTAATTATGAATGCAGAATGGGACCACTAGTAATTATATCAAATAAATTATTAAGTTGAATAAAACATATAATAAAGTTATATTAAAAGGCTAAGAGTACTATTTTCTTAAATATTTTTTTTGTTCGAATACTATTTTCTTAAATATCAGTATTAATTGTCGTGGACCCAGAACAAAATTATTGGTTATCATTGAAATTTTGATTTAATAATTCAATAATGATAAAGTTTTAAAAATTGAAATATCTTAAATGAGTTTTTATGATGTATTTATCACGACATATGAACTAATTAGGTTAAACATTGAATTCTGACCAATAGCTTGTACCATCTCTGCGGCAACGTCGTTGCATAATTATTATTTTAGCCTCCCCGGCCTAAAAGAAGTCGATGATCGTTCATATTGCAACAAATAATTGTGAGAATGATTTGACTTTGGTTAAAAAAATTGCTTCATTTATTTATTTTTGTTACAAAATTGCTTCATTTATCGACCAAAGTTTGTTTGGAAAATAAATTTCAGGAGTCATTATTGATTTTAACGAGAAATTCATTATAAATTAATATATTTAGCTTGGTGGGAGAAGATCGTAGGTGGCCAGTGAGATTTAATTATTTTGAAAAGACATGGGCTGATGATTTTTTCATCTTTTATTTTTTCTAAAATATGCGAAATAAATATGAAAAATCTATATTGTTACCATGCATATCATTATCACGAGCTACATATATAAAATTAAATTTAATAATTAAATATATCTTCAATTATTTTGCTAATAAATACATATAATACCATCTCAATATTTTATTACACTCAATTACTCTATAAAGTTTACACTTTTATTTTATTATAAATAAATCTAAAATTTTTCAAAATTATGTAATTAAAATTAAATTTATTAAATGATATTAAATTTTGTTTGTATTTCATACATGACATGCTACGTGGTAACTCACATACCTATCCACGTCAATTATCACGTAAGAAGTTTAAATGACAATTAGTATCATTTAACAGATTTAGATTTAATTGTATGATCAACATTTGGTTGGAAGTATTGGAAGTGGACTTTTTCCCTAAATATTTGGACAAAATTCGAATCATGGAGTCACCATTGTTGGAAGTGTTTTACCTGAATTCATTCTCGACCTGAACATGATTAGTCTTAGATCATAAAACGGATGAGATACTTATGGTTATATAAAAAAATAAAATTTATGAATTGATTTGCTTGCGATAAAATATTGAGATTTATATCTATTTTATTCAAAAAATTGAGTGTATACATGACTATTATTTTTATAAAATTATAAAATAAGTACATAGAGAAGCACCAAAGAAATTTTTATACTGTGAATTTGACAATGATTTTTTTTATTTTAGTAAACTAGACCCAGGGGCTGGTACTACTGCGAGATGCTGACGAAGAGAGGGTGGGGAGAAGGAGTGGAGATGATGGAGGCCCACGGAGAGGAACATGTGTTGCATCTGATGAAACCCACTTGCGAAAATGCTGTGGCTATGCTGAAAAAGGTTGCCCCTTTCACGAACCAGCTGGCAGTGGCTATGCTGAAAAAGGTTGCCCCTTTCATGAACCAGCTGGATAAGGCTTAGAATTCTAGTATACTTGGGTTAGTGTTCAGTTAGTCTTGCACTTCCTTTCTTGTGTTATTTTATCTGCTGATATTAACATAAAAAAGTACTCAGCAACACAACTGAAAAACATAAGCAAAAAGCAAAGACATATGAAGGTGAACAAATTTCAATGAAAATGCTGGTATTCGGTTATCTAGATTCAATGACATATGAATTTGGATGAAATCTTAGTGTTTATACTTTATCAGACTTTTGAGTACAGGATTTCCGAATTCTGATGCCTATGATTACGATAAGAACATACATACGAACAGATTGAATCCAGAAAATCAGTCAAATGAAGAGATTTGTTTTTGTTACCGTTTGTTTGGACTTCGCCATATATTTTGTTAGATTTCTACCTACTTTACCTTCCAAACCATAAATATTTTTATTGCATTGATGATGCCATTTATGAAGTTTGGTCTGGGGTTTATGAAATTACAACATTCTGTGCAGCTTTCTCAGGAAACCAGAAGGGAGAACTGTCCCAACACCAAACCACCAACTGCTAATGCATCATACCAGCAAATTAGCTAAAATGTAGAGAGCATAAAGCTCAATGGCACCTACTACTTTATTGCTTGACTGATGACTGACAGCCTGCTTATCATGGAAACTGCGTTGTTTTGTTTTCTTTCCTATTCTAACACCTCAACCTTACATTAATGGGGCTGAGTATACAAGGGCTGCCATAAAGTGAAGTGCTTGTAGGGTCCCATTTCAATGGAAATGGTCTTGAAGATTGGCAAAATATCCTTTTCACAAGTGCTTTTAACAAAGAGTGGGTGGGGAGGTAACGTGGAATTTTTCGAATCGAAACGAGAGGATCATTGCTTCCATGTTTTCCATGGCAAGGACAACACTGAAGGACTTGAAGAAGAAAATGGTTGATTTTATAATTGAGCTTGGATTCTTGGTCAATGGGGGAACGAGTAAATAATATGCATCATTATTATAACTTCTACTTGAAATATTTTAATTGTGAGAAGGATTTGGTTTTGGTTCAAAAATCTGCTTCATTTATCAACCAAACTTTGTTTGAAAAATACATTTCAGGATTCATTATTGCTTGTAATGAGAGATTCGCTATAAATTAATATATTTAGCTTGGTGGGAGAAGATTGTAGGTGGCCAATGCGAATGAATTTAGTCACTTAACGATTTTTAGATGACAAGGGGCGATGATTTTATCTTCAATTTTTTGTGCAATGGATATAAGATGATTTCAATATTTTATTACCTGTCGACTAAGCTATAAATTTTTATTTTATTTAAATTTTTATTTTATTATTATAAATAAATTAACAATTTTTTTAAATAATGTAATTTAGTTCTATTATGTTAAATGATATTAATTTTTACTTGTAAATATTACACATATAGTATACTATGTGACAATCCACAAACTTATCCATATCAGTTGTCAAGTAGTATTATTTAACAAATTAATTTAATTGCATAATTTTAAAAAGTTTGAAATTTGTTTATAATAAAATAAACTTTTATTGACTAATTTGTATTTAATAAAATGTTGAAAATTTTTATACATTTTATATAAAAATTAAATGTATATTTGACTATTACTCTTATAAAATTATAAAATAAGTACATAGAAAAGCACCAATGAAATTCTTATAGCGTGAATTTAACAAAGATTTTTTTAGTAAATTTTGCAATAAATATCCAAATAATAAAGTATTATTATTTCATATATATATTAATTATTTGTGAAGCTTTTTTTTGTACATAATTATTTGGAAAGCTTTTAAATTTCATAAATAAAGATTGAACAAGATTCAAATAGAATTATCTAGACAAAGTAGCTTCCTAAAACCTAAAATAATAATAAAAAAAAACAAATGGATAGATTGAAAGATATTATTATATGAATAAAGTGTAAAAAAATTAAAATACTAATAATAAATTTTGATAATTTTTTTAAGTATACTATATATATATATATATATATATAACAAAAATTTAGTTTAATAATTATTATCACTCTTTAAGAAGTAAATTTAAGATTCGATTCTTTCTTTCCTTTGTACGGTGTGCTTCCTTATTAACAAAAAAAAAAATTGTATATTTTTTAAAATTTTAGTAGGGTTCTTACCATTAATAAGCATTACCAAATTTTGATTATTAATGTTATCTATATTCATTTTTCTACATATGAGGTGTAAATGAAACATCAGAAGTAACTTTGAAAAAAAAAATTATAAGTGCTCGGGGTAAACAAAATGTAAAATGATTTTAATAAATCTCAAAAGTCAATATGTTCTAGAATTCTTTTCTTTTTCTAATATGTTGAAAATAGAACGGAATTTGCAAATTGGAAATTATTGGACCACATATGAATAAATAGTGTTAGATGGAAAAGTATGCAGAGCAAAAGACACCTATATAATATTTTTCCCTTTAATTAATTAATATAATAAGTAAAAATTATATTTTATCAATAATATTATAAAAGTATTTTTAAAGATTATTATACAAAGAAACTAAGGCTTAAAAAGTTTAATGGAAAAGTTATTATAAAAAGAATTTTAATGTATTAAAATTTAATATATTAATTGTCAATTGCTATATTTAATAAAAAAAAAGTCACTATCATAAACAAAATATCAAATAACATTAAAAGATGTGCTTATGACACCGTTAACAGAATCAATAGAAAAAATTTACACAAACTTTACAAACTTATATGTTCAAAGTAAATATAAAATACTTTAATTTTACATATACAAACAAAATTGCACCACTCTACCTGCATTAATGAAAGCAACTCCGAAATATTTTTAAACTCGTATAGTAAAAAATAATATAATAAAGAAGTTTACCAACTTGCACAATTTTTTTTTAAACTTTTACTAGGAAGGGAAAAGGAATATTGTATTTAATTTGGTCCATAAAAAATAATTTTTAATTTAATATCAGATAATATTTTATTTTTTAAATAGAATAGATATCATATAATATTTTAATTATTTTGAATTTTTGAATATAATGCATACATAATTTCAATTGTTATAAATGTATAAGTTCATATTTTAATTAATTAAATTTTTAATTAGATTGAGAAATTATAAAAAAGAAAAATATTAGATAATATTTCAAATAACTTGAAAATATAGGTTAATTTTAAATTAAGTAGTTAATAAGATAATAAAAAATTAAAAGAAGTCAAAGTAAACTTTTTTTTTTTTGAATATTTGAATAAAATTTAAATCTTTATCAACAGAAATCTCAATATAGCTTATTAGATCTATCTACATGTATTCTATAATATAATATATTATTATATGATTTCAAGAATGAATTTTAAAATTTTTATTGACTGAAATAATTTTTTTAATGATAAAAAATCATTTTTATTACTCACGTTAGATAGTTTCCTTCCAATGCGGCAAAGACGTTAATAAAGGAAAATTAATTCCACCAACCTTACCTTCACCACCAGAAACTTGACTCTCCAGTCTCCAACCATGACGTTCAGCTCTATATATTCTCACCCTTTTATAGTTTAGAAATCATTTTCTTATCTCTCATCTTTCTTTCAATTTTTGCCTATGGATTCAAGCACCAATGAGATAATCCGTAATTTTCCACCTTTCTTCAAAGTCTTCAAAGATGGCCGAGTGGAGAGGTACATAGTCATAGACCCTGTACCGGCAGGCCTGGACCCAAAGACCGGAGTTCATTCTAAAGATGTAGTGGTTTCGCCTGGCGTCAGGGCCAGGATTTTCATGCCAGAAATCAGAAGCCAAGGTCGGAAGCTTCCGCTGCTGGTGCACTACCATGGCGGTGCCTTTTCCTTAGGATCAGCCTTCGACACCCTGACCCAGAAAGTGGTTACCCCACTGGTAACACAAGCCAATATCATCGTCATTTCGATTGATTACAGGCTAGCCCCTGAGCACCCTCTACCAATCGCACACGATGATTCATGGTGTGCGCTACAGTGGATTGCTTCTCATGCAAATGGACAAGGGCCGGAACCATGGCTCAATGAGAAAGCAGATTTCGGACGGGTTTTCTTGGCCGGTGAAAGTGCGGGAGCCAACATCGCCCACTATGTGGCAGTCCAGGCTGGAGCTACCAAGCTGGTTGGTTTAAAAATCATCGGCATGCTTATTGTTCATCCATATTTCGGTAGCAAAGAGAGTGAAGAGACTAATGAATATGAAATGTACAAATACAACTGTCCAACAAGCGCCGGTTTCGACCACGACCCAAAGCTGAACCCGGCAGTGGATCCGAACTTGAAGCAACTGCCATGCGAGAAGGTAATAGTTTTGGTAGCAGAGAAAGACAGGTTGAAGAGCAGAGGAGAGGCTTACTACGAAACTTTGGTCAAGAGTGGGTGGGGAGGAAACGTTGAACTTTTCGAGACGAAAGGAGAGGATCATTGCTTCCATGCGTTCAACGACAACGACAACGACAACACTGAAGCCTTGAAGAAGAAAATGGTTGATTTTATAAAGAAAGCTTGACCTTAGTTCCTTTATCAATGGGGGAGTAATAATATGTATATTGTTGTAACTTTTAATTGAAATATTTTAATAATGGAATGCAGGATGGGATCTCTGGTAATTATATCAAATAAATTACAAAGTTGAATAGAAAAGAGAGATGAAGATGATAACAAAAGAGAAGATGATGATAGACCGTACGGTATTTATAATTTTTTTATTGTTTTAATTTTAATATAATATTTTTAATAATTATTTTATTATTTATTTCACTATTATTGTAATTGAATATAAATATATTACTGTTAAACACAAATCATATCATTTTCATTATTTTAATCTCACTAAAATCGATCGTAATATTTATTCAAATTAACCCTTATCGTACCGGTCAACTGACAAACTAGAGCTAACATAACAGCAAACTAATAATACTGCTAATATAAAATAAGCTATATTAAAAGGGTTAAGAGTGCTATTTTCTTAAATATCAATACTAGTTGCTAATGAAATTTTGATTTAGTGATACAATAACCATAAAGTTTTGAAATTTGAAATATATTAAATGAGTTTATTCTAATTTTATGTTGTATTTATCATGACAGATGAACTAATTAGGGTAAACATCGAAGTCTGACCAATAACTTATACCATCTCTGTTGCAGTGTGGGTTGCATGATGATAAGTATTTTTGCCCCCCACCCCCCCCCCCCCCCCCGGCCTTAAAAATGTCAATGATCGTGTACATTTTTATGATTTCTTGAAAAAAAAAAATAATACAATTCATATTGCAGCAATTAATTGTGAGAATGATTTGGTTTTGGTTCAAAAAAATTGCTTCATTTATCAACCTTAACTTTGTTTGAAAAATATATTTCAGGAGTCATTACTGTTTTTAATGAGAGATTCATTATAAATTAATGTATTTAGCTTGGTGGGGAAAGATTGTAGTTGGCCGATGAGAATGAATTGGGTTATTTAATGATTTTTAAAAGACAAGGGGTGATGATTTCGTCATAATTTTTTTTTTTATTTTTTCTCGAATATGTGAAATAAATATGGCAATGTCTGTATTGTTGTCATGCATATCATTATCATCAGCTACTTAAATAAAATTAGACTTAATAATTAAATATATCCTCAAATTTTTATTCAAAATGGATATAAGATTTTAACATTTTTATTACATGCAAACTTATTTATAAACTTTTATTTTATTATAAATAAACTCTAAATTTTTCAAAATCATATAATTAAGTCTGATTTTATTAAATATATTAATATTCATTTATATTGCACACGTGGCTACCCACAAACATATCCAAATCAATTGTCGCTGAAGATGTTCAAATAACAGTTAGTATAATTTAATAAATTTGAATTTAATTACATAATTATTAAATTTGAATTTAAATATATTTTTAAAAATTGTGATAGGGTTTTTACCATTAATAAGCATTGCCAAATTTTGATTATTAGTGGTATCTTTAATATTTTTTTTTCATCTCAGATGTAAATGAAATATTAAATGTGATTTTAAAAAATAAAACAATTAAGTGTAAATTTAATTTTAGGTATTAAAAAATGTAAAATGATTTTTTTTTTAAATCTTCTAAAAGTCAAGATGTTCTAGATTTATTTTCTTTTTCTAATTTGAAAATAAATCGAAATTTGTAAATCTGAAATAGTTGGACCGTAGTAAAGTATGCAGAACAAAAACAGCTATACAATTTTTTCCCTTTAATTAGTAAAAGAGAATAACTTATATTAAGATCATCTAATTATTAATGAAATAATGATACTTCATAATTTTTTAAAATATCTAATAACTATTTTACACTTATTCTTATCAAATCAACCTAAAAAGTTGACTTTGAGTAAATTAGTTTAATTATATTGATTTGTTAAAGATGAGTATAAGATAATTATTAAGCGTTTTTAAATAATATAAAGTATTATTATTTCAGTGATTTTTTAAATACTTATTTTTTAGGATCATTTTAATATAAGTTATTTTCAAAGTAAAAAATAATATTTGTTAAAAATGTAATAAAAGTCTTTTTTTTAGATTATTATAGAAAGAAATTTAATGGACTAATATTTAATAAAAAAGTTAGTATTATAAACAAAATATTAAATAACATTAAAAGATATTCTTAAGACATCGTTAACAAAATCAATATATATATATATATATATATATATATATATATATAAGGAAATTGAATGGCAAATGAATATTGTACAAAGTTTTACCTTTTTTTGTCCTTTTTCGTTAAATGCAAAATCCTTAAGGTTTGTTTGACATTGAGGATGAAAAGAGATAAAGTAGAAAATTTATTGATTTCATGAATCAAAAAAAATTATTGATTTCATAATTAAGTTTTAAAATAAAATTGTAATTAAGAAATCTATTTATCAAATTAACAATTTTTTATCTCTTTTCAATGATCAATAATTTTTTTCGGATAATTTAATATGGGAAATGCAAGAATAAATTAATCAATTTATCTAAAAGAAATCAAACTGAACGACTTAATTTTACTACCAAAAAAATTGAGTCAAAATAAGTCATTGAATTCGTTGGTTCGATTAAAATTGTTTATTTATCTTTATTTTTTTTTATCTTCACTATTAAAATTGTAACTTTTTTAATTCTTGATTTTTCATTTATCTTTGATTCAAATTCAACAATACATAAATATACTTAATCATTTATATTATATCTAATTTTTTTATAAAAAAATATATTAAGAAAATAGTCGATTTGATCAATAATTTTAAGCATTAAAATCAATCTACTTAATTTATAAAATCAATTTTTTTATCGAAACTAATTTAGTCGAATTAAATTTCTAGAATTCAATCAATTTTCATCCATTAAATCAATCTAAATAGACTTATACTCATCTTATCTATTAAGAGACGAATATTTTCTCATGGTTTATTTATCTTTCTTGACTTTTCCTGCAAATTTAGGTAAGGATTTTATAATAAGAGAAATTAAAAAAAAACAAAAAAAAAAACAAATGGATAGATTGAAGATATTGTTATATCAATAAAATTTTGATAATTTTTTAAACAGATTTAAAAAATATAAATATAGAGAGTTTTCACCGTTAATAAGCATCATCGATTTTGATTATAAATGGTATTTTTAACAATTATTTACATATTAGGTGTTAATAAAATATTAGAATGTGATTTTACAAAATTAAAAATTAAAAGTGTTAATTTTAGTTTTAGGTTTAAACAACATATTTTCAAATCTACTAAAAGTCAAAGAAGTTCTAGAATCCTTTTTTTTTTTTTTATCTTTCTAATTTTAAAATAAATTGAAATCTTTAAATTGGAAATTATTCGAACCACGTGATAAGTGGAAAAATATGCAGAAAAAAGACAGCCGTACAATTATAATATATTAATTGTTAATTAGTATATTATTTAATAAAAAAGTTATTATTATAAACGAAATATTAAACTATAAAAAATATTCTTAAGACACCTGTTAACAAAATCAAAAAAAATATATGCAAGAAAATTGAATGAAAAAAATGAATAATGTACAATAAAGTTTTCCACTTTTTTTCCTTTTTCGTTAAATGCAAAATCTTAAAGTTTTTTTTTGGCATTGAGGACGAAATGAGATGTAGTAAAAAAAAATTATTTATTTTTAATAATTAAGTTTTAAAATAAAAAGTAATTAAAAAATTAAATTATCAAATTACCAATTTTTTATCTTTTTTCAGTGATCAAGGAAGAATTTCGATTAATTCAAATATGACAAAAATAAAAAATTCAAATTAATGGATTTATAAAAAATAATTTAACTAATTGACTTAATTCTTCTAATAAAAAAAAGTCAAATCCAAATAAGTTGGCTTGAATAAAAATCAAAATTTTTCTTTGTTTTTTTATACTTCTCTAAGATTTAAATTTTCATCTATTTTCGAATCAAATTCAATAATACAATAATAATTTAATATTTTATTTTATTTTTTAATATTTCAAAAAATATATTAAAAAATCAATGAATTCATTTAATAAGCATTTAAAATCGACCTACTTAATTTAGTAGATTAATTTGATAAAATCAATTTTGATCCAAAATTAATTTAATCAAATTAGATTTATCGAATTCAATCATTTTCATTCTTGAAAGCGATCTAAAAAGACTTATACTAATCTTAGCTATGAAGAAATGACAATATTTTCTTAGGATTTACTTATCTTTCTTGACTTTTCCTGCAGAGCTCAGCTAAGTGAGTTTAAGTTTCGAACTCTGAAAAATCAGCTCCACGTGATAGTGACATAAAAAATTTCTTCGATTTTGACTGTTCCGTTGCTTCCAATTTCAAACTTCGTAACATCTGGACAATTCTTTTTCCCGTCTCCTACGCTCCATATCCCAAAACCATACATTCATTTACGCCCAAAAAAGAAGAAGAAAAAAAAAAGTATCGGTTTCTCCGCTATTTTTCTCTATTTTATTGCTAAAATCACGTAAATTAATAAATTATTATCCCATATCATGATATAGAAAAAATAATAAATATTTGAATTTAATAAAAATTATACATAAATTTAATAAAAATTAAAAATAATATTTTAGGTTTGATATACTGATATAAATTTTTTGTATTTTATATGATTCGAATATGATTTGACATAATAAATATATAAATTATATACATAAATTATCAAATTTACAAGTAATTGATAGTCATATTTTTTAATTTTATAAACAAAATTAAAAATTACTAAACATATCATTTTTTAATTATTATTTTTATATTATTTTTTATATATCTTAAAGAGTGTATATCTACTGATAAAATTTAGAAATTCTATTGGCTTTCCTAAATAAATAGTAGAGGGAAGTAAAAGCAATTATAATTTGGGAAAGACTAACAAAAAAAATAAAGATTTTGTTATTTTTAGTAAAAATTAAATTTATAAATCAAAATAGATAGCTTAAAAGAACTTGTTAAAATAAGATAAAATATGCAATTAATATTTATTTAAATATATATTATAAATTGTGAATAAATCATATTTTTAATTAATTTTTTCACTTATTATTTAGCTTTTCATTAAATTATATCAAGCTATCAATTTTAAGGAAAAACCTTTAGAATTTTTTTTGTACAATAAAAATTTGTAACCAAGGGAAGACAGAATTTAAAATTCCTTTTATAAAATTTTCATATCTTAAAAGAATAAGAACATAGCATATTTTTTAGTTTAAGAAAGGGCCAAAACTTAAAAAAAATGAATACATATATATATATTTGGATCATAATCTCAAATTTATAAATGCTAAAACTTGATCTAACAATTATTATCTTCTTAAATTTTTTTTTTTGTTTATAAGAGTTACAAGAGGAGAGAGGGAATTTGAATATTAAATTTAATCAATTTTAAATAGAGATAATACTTGTTAAGTCAAGTTTTAATTGTTTAAAAAAAAATTTATCTCGATTCTTTATAAATAAAAAAACCTCAAATTTATTGCATGACTTATTAATAATGATTTCATAATCCATTTAAACTAAATAGTAAGGATTAAAAACATTTAAAATTTGATATAAATAGGGGTGTAAAACGGGCTCAAACCCGCGGATTGGTCCGTAAAAATCGCGGGCTTTTAACGATCCGGTCCATTAATATGTGATCCGTTTAAAAACGGGTTTATACGGGTCGAGCCCGTCGGGTAAATAATTTATACGGGCTAGCCCGTACGGGTACGGACCGACCCGCGGGCTATTTTACCAACACACCAATCAAACCTAAGTCCTAAATCATTCTCATTCTACCTATTCTAATTTCTAAAGTTTAAACAAACAAAACTACAAAAGTAAAAAATTGAAAATTTACCAAAATAATGTTATTGTATTTTTATTTAATAATTGAAAATTTTATTTTATAGGTTGGAAAAATGATGAGGAAAACAAAGATAAATTGATGGAAGAATCAAATGATTTAAATCATTTGAATAATGAGATTAACTCACAAGTTTAATGTTGTTTGATATGGAGTTTAATGGATGCTTATAGATTTTATGACTTTTAAACTTATTTACTATTCTTTATTTAATTATTTAGACCATAATATTATGTAATGTGTAATTTGTATTTGTAATGTGAGTTTGTTTAATGGATATTATGTTTGTGGATTTTATATTTATTGAGATTAATATAATAATATTTGTAGAACTATTTTCACAATTTTATGACTTGCTTGCTTATGATATAATATATTGCTTATGCTTATATATATATATATATATATATATATATATATATATATATATATTACAAACCCATAATTTGCTTTTGTACATAATATATTGTTTTATGTGACTAACTTACAATTTGAAATTAAGTGGAGAACTCCAAATCATTTTGGCTTTTGTTTTGAACTTGTTATATTTGATCATGAATGAACTAATATTCCTCTTGTTAAAAAAATTACAAATTAAACTTTGTATTTTAGTCTCAAATCTATGTGATTTGATTTTATAACAATTTTGATTAATTTCTAAAGCCCAATAATCATTTAACAAATTAAAATTAGACTTAATTAAGTGTTTAGGCTCAATTCATTATTTTTTAAAATCCAATCCTTTATTTCTAAAAAAAAAAAGTTAAGTTAGCCCGCGGGTCAATCCGGCCCGCATTAGAATCGGATCGGTCTCTACAAATTTAATCCGTTTAAATGCGGGCCTAAACGGACTCAATCCACTTAAATCCGTGTCCGTATTAATCCACATCGATCCGTACTGTTTGACCCGTTTTACACCCCTAGATATAAAAAGGAATAACCTAATGAATCCCTCTCAAAGGAACAAAGTAAAGTGTCATTTGGGACACCGACCAACGCCGTTGCAATGCAGTGGGTGGGGTTGGTGAGTGGGGTTGGGACAAAAATTATGAAGTCAAATTACTTTTTTATTTTTTTATTAAAAAAATATATTCTCAATAATTTTTTCAACATTTTTAATTACACTAAAATTAATTTTATTAACTAACTCTGATGTTCCGTCGGCCTGTTTGGTTCTCTAGTAATTGAGATTAAGATGTCTTCCCTCCGCTAGAATCACTCCATCCTCTACTAAGAAACAAGGCCTTTCCCTCCGCATGTTTGGTTCTCTTGTTTTTCACTTCCATGGAGTCCATCACGTCAGAAATAGTCTTCAATGGCGTTCTTTTGCTTCGTGTATACAAGGATGGGCGAGTTGAGAGGCCTTTAGACACTCAGATCGTCTCTCCAGGGCTTGATTCCAAAACAAACGTTGAATCCAAAGACGTTGTGTATTCACAAGAAACTGGCCAATCCGTCCGGCTTTACATACCAAAAGACGTCAGCTCTACCCAAAAACTTCCTCTTCTCATGTATTTTCATGGCGGAGGCTTTTGCATAGGGACTGCCTTCTCTCCTACTTACCATAATTACCTGAACTCCTTGGTTGCAGAAGCAAACGTAGTTGTTGTCTCGGTTGATTACAGGAGAGCCCCCGAGCACCCTATCCCTGCTGCCTACGATGATTCATGGGCTGCCGTTAAATGGGTTGCTTCCCACTGCAGTGGAAATGGTCCTGAAGAGTGGTTGAATTGTTATGCTGATTTTGACAAGGTTTATTTATCAGGGGACAGCGCTGGTGCCAACATAGCGCACCACATCGCCATTAAAATGGGCAAAGAAAAGCCAGATGGTGTTAATCTTGTAGGTATTGTTTTAGCACATCCATATTTTTGGGGCACAGAACCGGTTGGTGATGAGACTAAGGATCCAGCTGTAAGGGCCAAAATGGAAGGGAGTTGGCGTTTGGCCTCTCCTACAACGAATGGATCCGACGATCCATGGATCAATCCCATTGATAATGAAAGCTTGGCCAGCCTGGGTTGCATCAGGGTGCTTGTTTGCGTTGCTGAAAAGGATATACTGAGACACAGGGGCTGGTACTACTGCGAGAAGCTGAATAACAGTAGGTGGGGAGGAGAAGTGGAGATGATGGAGGCCCAAGGAGAGGAACATGTGTTCCATCTTGTGAAACCCAGTTGCGAAAATGCTGTGGCTATGCTGAAAAAGGTTGCCGCTTTCATGAACCAGGAGAAGGCTTAGAATACTGGCATATTTGGGTTATAGTGCTGAGTTCTTGCACTTTGTTTATTGTGTCATGTCTTCTTTATCTTTGATATTAACATAAACAATACTCAGCAACACAACTATAAAACGCATAAGCAAAGTTAAATGGAGGTGAACAAATTTCAATGAAAATGGTATTTGGTTATCTGAATTCAATGACATTCAAATTTTATAATATGTGACAAATTTTTTTTTTTTTCGATTAAAAGATTGATGGTCTTTATCAGATTTTTAAGCACATGGCTCCTGAATTCTGTTTCCTATAGAACATACGTATACACAGATTGAATCCGAAAAATGTCAAATATATCTGGAGATTTGTTCGTCACTGTTTGTTTGGACTTAGCTTGGACATATATTTTGCAAGATTTCTATTTACTTTAACTTCCAAACCATAAATATTTTATTGCATTGATGATGCCATTATGAGGTTTGGTTGGGTTGAAAGAAATTACAAGGTTCAGTGCAGCTTTATCGAAACCAGAAGGGGGAACTGTCCCCACTCCAAACCACCAATATTTCACCGTTTATTGTCGGTAGTACAGTTTAGCATGCCTGGAGTAGCTTTCATGATGGATAATTTTTCCGTGGAAAGTGCATTATTTTCTTACCGACTCTAACACCTTAGCCTCGAAAGCCAACGTTGCCGTGTCAATTGTTACATTAATGGGGCCTGACTCAAGACCAACCACGGGCTGCCATAAAGTGGTTGTAGCATCCCATTTCGATGGAAGATTGGCAAAATATCCTGTTCAAAAATGCTTTTAACAAAGGGGTATGGCTTGGTTGGTGCCAAATGCCAATATAGCTTAACACCAGAAAAAGAAAAACTAAGCCTTCATTTCTCACAGTGCATTTTTTTTTTTAATTTTAAAATGACTCAAAATCAAAATTATTGGTGTCAACTGTGGCCTGAACCCAATAGACTTATTAACACGAATACGAAACACTAAACCAAATGAGCCACCTTTCAATTACTTACCTCCTTAAGTCTCTCCTACATATGGCAGCTAGCCCTGAATTATTTTTGATCTTCAGCGAATAGGCCTCTTACCGACTGACAACAGCGGGTCCACAGGCCAGTGCCGAGGCGCTTACTGCTTACGCCCAACGCGGTCCACTTTTGGTGGTACGGGCCGTTGAATGGAATGGGAGGGACCCCTGGTCGATGGGTGTACTTCCAAGTCCTAATATCCATCAATGCAAAATCATATCAAGAGTAGACCAAACAGTTTGAATACACATGTCCCTCATATCTTAAATTGAATTCATATAATATAATAAAACATAAAAATCACTCTATCGAAATTTGTATGGACACAATAAAAACATGTTATATCAAAATTTGTATAAATACTCAAAAAATGTCAAAATCATATATAATTTTTATTAAATTTTAACTTTTTATTTTTTTCATTCTGTTATCATAACAATATGTTAATTTTTTTAATCCCATAATATAGATTTAAAATAATTAAAATTATTATATAAAAAATATTAATGTATATATATAATATTTTTTTCATATATGTTTAAAACTATTTGTAATAATAAATTCATTAGTGTGTGTATATATATATATATATATGTATATATATATATATATATGTATATATCTATTATACTCTAAAATCAAATAAAAGTTTTATTACTTAAAATCTCTGCAATTTTTTCCCTTCAATTAATTAACAAAAAAAGTAAAAAATAAAATTTGTCAACAATGTTATAATAGTATTTTTTAAGATTATTATACAGAGAAATTTAATTACTAAAATTTAATATATTAATTGTCAATTACTATATTTAATAAAAAAATTACTATTATAATTTATAAACAAAATATAAAATAACATTAAAAGATATTCTCAAGACACCGCTAACAAAATCAATAGAATATATATATATATATATATATATATATATATATTATAAAAAAGGAAATTGAATGCAAAATGAATAATGTATAATAGAGTTTTATTTTTTTGTCCTTTTTTGTTAAATGCAAATCCTTGAGTTTTGCTTCGCATTGAAGATGAAAAGAGATAAAGTAAAAAATTTATTGATTTCATAATTAAGTTTTAACATAAAAAAGTAATTAAAAAATCTAATTATTAGATTAACAATATTTTTACCTCTTTTCAATGATCAATGAATTTTTTGGATAACTTAGTATGAAAAAAATTAAGTAGTCAATTTATTTTACAAAATAAAAATAGAATCAGAATAAGTCTATAAATTCGTTGATTCAATTGAAAAATGATTTTTTTTATCTTCACTATTAAAGATATATTTTTTAATCTATGAATTTTTATTTACCTCAGGCTCAAATCCAATCATACATAATAATTTATAAATATACTTAATTATTTATATTATATATAAAATGGTCAATTAGATCAATAATTTTAAAGGTTAAACGTCAAAATCAATCAACTTAATCTACTAACTTAATTTATAACATCAATTTTTTATCGGTAATCAAATTAATTTTACCGAATTCAATCAAAATTTGCATATTAAACCAATCTAAATAGATTTATGCTCATCTAATCCATTAAGAAACGACAATATTCATTTTCATTTAATTTTCTTTCTTGACTTTTCCTGCAGAATTAGGTAAGCTTAAGTTTCCCAAATCCCAATAAAAAAATTTAATAAAAAATAAACAATACAAATGGAAAGATTGAAAGATATTGTTATATGAATAAAGTGTACAAAATTTTAATAAATTTTGATACAACTTTTAAACAGATATTTTTAAAAAAAAAAATTATAGGGTGTTCACTGTTAATAATCATTATCGAATTTTGATTATAACTGGTGTTTTTATTACATTTTGTTACATGCTTGGTACGTGTCAATAAAAATATTATGTGATCTTACAAAATAAAAATTAAAAATGTTAATTTTAGTTTTAGGTATAAGCAATTATAAAAATGATATTTTTAAATCTACTAAAAGTCAAAGAGGTTCTAGAATTTTTTTTTTCTTTCTAATTTTAAAATAAATTGGAAATTTTAAACTGGAAATTATTGGAACGCATATTAATAAATGCTGATAGTTGGAAAGTATGCAGAACATGGACAGCTATACAATTTTTAATATATTAATTGTCAACTACTGTATTTAATAAAAAAGTTATTATTATAAAAGTAATTAAGTTTTAAAATTAAAAGTAATTAAGAAGTTTAATTATCAAATTACCAATTTTTTTATCTTTCTTCAATTATCAATGATTTTTTTTGGTTAATTCGAATGTGACAAAAAATAAAAAATAGAATTAATGTATTTATACTGACTTAATTTTTCTAATTGAAAAAAACCAAATCAAAATAAGTTGGTTTGATTAAAAATTAAACTTTTTTTTAAAAATTTTTTATACTTTTCTAATCTTTAAATATTCATATACCTTCAAGTCAAATTCAATAATACAATAATAATTTATTTTACATTTAAATATTTTAAAAATATATTAAGAAATCGATTAACTCATTTAATAATTTTAAATATTTAAAATCTACTGACTTCATAAGACTAAATTAATTTTATAAAATCAATTTTATCAAAAATTAAAACAATCAAATTATTTCTTTTAAAATAATTTATTTAATCAAATTAATTGATTTTATAAACTTAATTGAGGATTTCTTTGATTCCGTTGCTTCCAATTTCAAACTGCATAAAATATTGACAATTTTTTCTCCCCTCCCCTTCCCTTTCTTTCTTATCCAAAACCTTGCATTCATTTACGATTAAAAAAAAAAAAAAAAAAAACCCGGTTTCTCCGCTCTCTCTTTCTATTTTATTGCTAAAATCACGTAACCCAATGAATTATTATCTTATTTATTAGATCTGTGTCCGATAATATTAGATAAGAGAAGATAATATGATGTGAAATTGATATAGAAAAAATAATAAATATATAAATTTAATAAAAATTAAAAATAATAATTTAAATTTAACGTATTAATATAAATTACATATACAAATTATTGGATTTATAAACAATGTAAACTTTTTTACTTTTATAAGGGATTAAAAGATAATACTACACACCTTACTTTAAATCATTATTTTTAATTTTTAGAGTGTATTCCATTTGTTACTCCTACCAATAAAATATAAAATTTCATTTATTTTTCAAAATTAAATGGCACAAGGAAGTAAAAGCAATTATAATTTGGGAAAGAGTAACAAAAAAATTAAAGATTTTGTGTTTTTTAATAAAAATTAAATTTATAAATATAAATAGATAGATTAAAAGAAATTCTTAAAATAAGATAAAATATACAAAAGTTAAAATAATTTAAATAATTTTTGTAATATTTCTTAAAATATGTATTATAAATTGTGCATAAATTTTATTTTTAATTAATTTTTTGACTTATTATTTAGCTTTTCATTAAATCATATCAACATATAAATTTTAAGCAAAATCGTTTAGGTACAAAAACAAATTGTAATTAAGGGAAGACAGAATATAAATGCTGAAATTCAATTTGTAAATTTTTCATATCTTAAAAAATAAAAACAGATTATATTTTTTGGTATAAAAAAGCCAAAACCTAAAGAAAAAAAAAGGAGTTGCATGATCCGAAATCTCAAATTATTTTCTTTTGGAGCATTTTCTCTTTACGGAAAAAAAATCTCAAATTTATTAAATGATGATTGCATAATTCATTTAAACTAAATAATAACTCTATTAAAAACCTTCAAAATTTGACATAAAAAAGAATAACCTATTTATTCCTCTAAGAAACCGGATAATATTCCGTTGGCTGTTTGGTTCTCACATGAGTACGGTGTCTTCCTACCACTAGAATTACTCTATCCTCCACTAGGAAACAAGGTCTTTCCGTCCTTGTGTTTGGTTCTCTTATTTCTCACCGCCATGGAGTCCACCACGTCTGAAATACTCATCGATGCCTCTCCTATGATTCGCGTATACAAGGATGGGCGACTTGAGAGGCTTCTAGGCACTCAGATCGTCTCTGCTGGGCTTGATCCCAAAACAAACGTTGAATCCAAAGACGTTGTGTATTCACAAGAAACTGGCCAATCCGTCCGGCTTTACATACCGAAAGACGCCAGCTCTACCCAAAAACTTCCCCTTCTCGTCTATTTTCATGGCGGAGGCTTTTGCATAGAAACTGCCTTTTCTCCTACTTACCATAATTACCTGAACTCCTTAGTTGCAGAAGCGAACGTTGTTGTTGTCTCGGTTGATTACAGGAGAGCCCCCGAGCACCCTATCCCTGCCGCTTACGATGATTCATGGGCTGCCCTTAAATGGGCTGCTTCCCACTGTGGCGGAAATGGTCCTGAAGAGTGGTTGAATTGTTATGCTGATTTTGACAAGGTTTATCTCTCAGGGGACAGCGCTGGTGCCAACATAGCGCACCACATCGCCATTAAAATAGGCAAAGAAAAGCCGGATGGTGTTAATCTTGTAGGTACTATTTTAGCACATCCATATTTTTGGGGCACACAACCGGTTGGTGATGAGACTAAGGATCCAGCTGTAAGGACCAAAATAGAAGGGATTTGGCGTTTGACCTGTCCTACAACGAATGGATCCGACGATCCATGGATCAATCCCATTGATCATGAAAGCTTGGCCAGCCTGGGTTGCATCAGGGTGCTTGTTTGCGTTGCTGAAAATGATATACTGAGACACAGGGGCTGGTACTACTGCGAGAAGCTGAAGAACAGTGGGTGGGGAGGAGAAGTGGAGATGATGGAAGCCCAAGGAGAGGAACATGTGTTCCATCTGATGAAACCCACCTGCGAAAATGCTGTGGCTAAGCTGAAAAAGGTTGCCGCTTTCATGAACCAGGAGAAGGCTTAGAATACTAGTATACTTGTGTTAGTATTCAGTTATTTCCCTTTGTTAATTTGTTGTGTTTTCTCTTCTTTATCTTTTGATATTAACATAGACAATACTCAGCAACACAACTGAGCAAGCATGAGCAAAGTTAAATGGAGGTGAACGAATTTCAATGAAAATGCTGGTATTTGGTTATCTGAATTCAATGACATATGAATTCGGATGAAATCTTATTGTTTATTTTTTATCCTTTTTTAAAATTGAAATGTGATAAATTATTTAAATTTGAATATGAACTTTGTTGTAATTTTTTTTTAATTAGATCAAGAGGTGCTCCACTTTTATCATATATATATATATATATATATATATATATATATATATATATCTGCTCTCCCGATTGAATCGTTACTGTTTGTTTTGGACTTAGCTTAGCCGTATATTTTGCAAGATTTCTACTTATTTTACCTTGCAGACCATAAATATTTTGTTGCAAATAATGGTGCCTTTATGAAGTTTAGTCTGGGTTGCAAGAAAAGTGCATTATTTTCACTAATTATTGTCAGCTTCATGATTGAGGATTTCCCACGGAAAGTGCATTATTTTTTTACCTATTCTGAGACCTTAGTGTCGAAAGCCAACGTTACAGTGTCATAGTGGGGCCTACCATGGAGTGGTTGTAGCGTCCCATTTCGATGGAAGATTGGCAGAATATCCCTTTCACAAGTGCTTTTAACAAAGGGGTATGGCTCGGTTGGTGCCGAATGACAACATGGCTCAAATCATGGGCTTAACACTAGAAAAAGAAAAATTAGTAGAATGTTTGATGTCATTTTGTTTTGTTTTTTGTTTTGTGTTTTTTATTTTTTAAATTTTATTTTTAATTTTTAAAAACAAAAATATGATTGATTAAAATTGTTGCATATTGAAAATAAATATTTAAATTGATTTGATATAATAATTTAGTTCACAAAATAAAATTTTAAAAATTAAATAAACATAATAATATATTTATTACATAATACTATGTACATAATATTAATAATATTTAATTCTCATATTAAAATCTACTTTTAATCATATTAAAATCTACTTTTAATCATATTAAAATTTAATATAATTTAAATAATATAATATTAAATAAAATAATTCAATTAAAATAACATTAGATAAAAATTTTTAATATTAATTTTTATGGGATAATAATTGAGATTAATAAGATTTTAAGTTTTATATATTAAATAATAATATGAACTAATAAATTATAACTTATATTTAATAATATTACTTAGTTTAATTGAAATAATATTAAATTAATAAATAAAATATCTTCAAGTAGGTAATTTATAAAAAAAATATACATAATTATTAAAATATATTATATATTTAATATAAACAATTTTTTTTAATGTTAAATATTCACTTTTTAATAATATTAAATTATTTAGTTGTGATATGTTTTAAATTTAATTTGAAAAATATAATATTAAATAATAATATTATTTAATAAAATAATAATTAAATATATTATATAATAGTTATTAGCAATTATCAATTATCAACATATCCAAATTATAATAAATGATATTATTTAAAATTTATAATATGTTCAATAAATTACTATACAATTTTAAGTTAAAATATTATGATAATGTAGTTTATATTATTTCTTTTTAATTTCATTTTACATTTTTCAATTTTTTATATTAAAATAAATATATTAATTTAAAACTATTTTTAATTAAATAATAATTTTTAGTAAATATTAATATTATTTTAAAAATTAATAAATTTTATTTTGTATTTTTTATTAAAATATATTAATATTATATTAATATATAAATTCAGTTCACTTACTTATAAACCGTAACTGAAATGAAAATATGTTTTTGAAAATAATAAAAATACCAAATTCTTGTTTTCAACAATTTTGAAAAATTTTATATTTTATTTCGTTTTTATTTTTTTAAAACAGAAACGTATTACCAAATATGTTTTCAACTGTTATTTAAAAAAAAAAACTGGAAAAATAACAAAAACAATGTTAAACGACCCCTAAGCCTTCATAATACATTTTTAATTAAATGACTCAAAATTATTAGTGTCAAATGTGACCTACCTAATAGACTTATTAACACGAATACGTATAAAGTGACAAAACACTAACCAAATGAACCATCTCTCAATTACTTACCTTTGTGAATCTCTTATATATGGTTAGGGGTGTAATCGAGTCGAGTCGAGCCGATACAGTGAGGTGCTCGAGCTCGAGCTCGACTCGAAACTCGGTGCTCGATACTCGGCTCGAGCTCGATCGAGTCTTATTTTTTAAGGTCGAGCTCGGCTCGAGATCGAATTCGAGCTACTCGATTAGGCTCGATTAGGCTCGATTATATAAGTTCAATATTTTGTTCGAACTCGATTAGGCTCGATTAGGCTCGATTAAGCTCGATTAGGCTCGATTAGGCTCGAATCATTATATAAATATTATTATATTATTAAAATATATAAAAACCCGATGCTCGATTAGGCTCGCGAGCTACTCGAGTAGGGTATTTAAATGCTCGAATTCGACTCGCTCGATAGCTCGAGTAGCTCGAGCTCGAGCTCGACTCGACTAAAATCGAGCCGAATTCGAGTTTTGCTCGAGTCGAGCCCGAGTAGTTTGCGAGCACCACTGTATCGTTTACACCCCTATATATGGTAGCAGGCCTTGAATTTATCTCCATATTCTATTTCCATCAATAGTTCAACGCTAAACTTTTTCATTTTCTTTTCTAGACATAGTACTAAAAGCATCCAGAGCTGCTAGAATTTATCAGTTTTAAATCTTGCGTTGTTCAGTGCAATGGCTTCAACCATGTCAGAAATAGCCATTGATGTGTCTCCAACATTGAATCCAAAGATGTCTTGTATTCATCTGAAAGTAACCTCATAATAAGAAATTGATATTAGTTCTTTAGATTTCTCTGCTCTGCTTGACTTGTTTTTTTTCTTGCCTAGTTTTGTTTTTAGCGCAATAAATTCTTGCTCGAAGGCATTTTTGATCTTCAGCAAACGAACAACAGCCGGTCCACAGGACAATGCCAAGGCCCTTACGATGAGGTGGTACTTGTGATATTTCGGCGTGGGACGCATTTTATTTGGTAGTTTTCTGGATGTTAAATACCATTGGATGGGTTATTTTTTATTGGCATTGGAAATACATCACATTCTCATACAAGGCTTACTCGAATTATTACTCAACAAAGAATAAAAGCTTTGGTTTCGACTCATCGGGAAAGAGATAGGAAAAAATTTTTTTGTCATTTGTGGATCACTCGAATAAATGCAGTAATTTGTAGAGCACGAGTATCCTATAGTTATAGTAGATTAATACACAATCTATGCAAGAAACTGTTGCTTCTTAATCATAAAATACTTGCACAAATAGCTATCTCAAATAGGAATTGTCTTTATATGATTGCCAACGAGATTATAAAATAAGGAGATAGGAAGGAATCCACTGAAATGCTTTAAATGAAATGGGATTCTCTCAAGAATGAACTTGGGGGAAGGTAGAGTAGAAATTAATAGGCTAAAAAAAAATTTTGATCTGATAAGGTCATGTCACGACCCTCACTCTTTGTCTATGACCTTTACCTTACTCTCAAACAGTTGGGCTGTGAGTTAACATCCAATCCATATCTTATCCATTTATAGTTTAAATAAATTTATACAAATGAAGTAGAATAAAAACTGGACTTTTATATATATGTGCGGAAGCGTTTACATCAGTTTCTATTATATACATCCCCTAAAATATAAAATACAAACTTTACTGTGCATTAATTTACAGGATACAAAAATTTTCATCTCAAGTGTATACTTCTATACTGTTGGATGACCGAAAAAACACGATAGCAGGGACAACTGCAGTATACTCACTACTGCGTAGAATCTATCGAGGAGAAATAAGGGGGTGAGCTAACACGCTCAGTAAGGAAAATATGAAAGCATGTAGATAACTACACTATCTACATGCTAAAAATATATAATCATTGTCCTTATAAAACATATGCATTTCTTTAAAATAGCTTCCATCGATGCGAAATCATTAATTCGCAGGATGAGTATATGCATATTCACACAGCATACTCTTTTCACACAGCTCATTTTTAAAATCATAGAGTTCACATTTAGAAATCTCTTTGCACTCAACAAATCAAGGTACATGAGACATAATTATGGGTTATCACATCCCCGGACACACAGCAAGAGAAACATATGTCACCACACACAGTAGTAACAATGTCATATCACTCAGATAAATATCAGAGTTATGGCCATAGTCGGATTCTAGGCAACACTGATCAAGTGTACGGGAACCCTACGCTTAGGGAGGCGGATCAACCATCCCTTCAACTCATACTGAAATCACGACACTTCGTATGTTGGCTCAACTGAGAGGGGGTGAATCGGTTTTTCTAACAATAAGCTTTATTTTAAACTTTCTTAGCTAGAATTGCAATTAAACAAATAAATTATAGCAATTAGCAATATAGTAAAAATGCAGTAAACAAAAGAGATAAGGAAGAAGAGTAGCAAACTCAGTAATTCATAGAGGTTCAGTCAAATCTCTTGCCTACGTCCTCTCTTCTTGACCTTCTTGTAAAGGAGTCTCTTTCACTAACAAAGTGATCAATACAACTTCTTTTTCAAGGTTAAAGAATAACTTTCTGCCCTTTATCCAAGTATTACTATTAAACTCTTATACAATTCTTTCACAGAGGAACTCTCCCATTTTCTTTTAGATAAAGAGTGAATACACTGAAAAACTCTATTAATGGGTAGGTGATGAATAGTTTAAACAGAAGCTTTCAATAACAATTCAATGTACAAATCTGAATACAAAAGGAATGTTCTCTCAAGAATATTCAGAGCTTTTCTGCTGACTTTTTTTCTTCTTGTCTTCAATGTCTTTATGGCTTGTATTTATACACCCAATTGGTTGGTGAAGCATTTAATGCATTTTCTCCCATTGAGAACCTGCAAAAATAGCCGTTGGAGTTCTACAAAAGAGGTCCAGATCGATATCATTTATCTGAGGAGATCGATCTCTTGGTTCCTAAACCTGCAACACAAAGGAATTTTACAAAGGGAAGATCGATCTACTTGTTAGCTTTATACAGGGGAGATCGATCTCTGCTTTGAAAATATTGCTCCCGCTTATAGGAGATCGATCTTATAACCCCATGAGATCGATCTTACAATGTCTCGACCTTGAGGAGATTGATCTTACCATTCCTTGAGATTAATTTCGCAAAGTCTCTGCCTTGAGGAGATCGATCTCACCATTCCTTGAGATCGATCTTGCTAAGCCTCTGCCTTGATGAGATCGATCTCACAATTCCTTGAGATCGATCTTGCTAAGCCTCTTCCTAGAGGGGATCGATCTCACCATTCCTTGAGATCGATCTTGCTAAGCCTCTGCCTTGAGGAGATTGATCTCACCACTCCTTGAGATAGATATTGCAGGACTTTAGCTTAAAGGAGATCGATCCTGTAAGGCTTTTAGACTGATTTGATTAACTCATTTTCTTAGTTTCTCGCCAAATTTTAGTTTTATAAAGATTTGAAGTTTGACAATATTTCTAAGTGATCATTGATGCAATATGATTTTAAGATAAATACTTAGAAATAGTTTCTTACAAATGATTTGAAAATAACTTCATTTGAGATTAATGTTTTGTCATTTCAAAATACATCATTCAAAGTTAACATCGTACCCCATGGCTAACGCTCACTGTACATCGTGCTCCCATGGATCCTTATCACCCATTTCCATTGTCTTAAAATCTCGTGCGAGCAGGTCAGTGCAAGACACACAACAGTACACGACGGCTCAAACACGATTTTGTACTCATTACATCACATTCATAAACCATGTGTGAGCAGGTTAATGCAAGACACCTAGGAATACATGACGGCTCTAACATAGTTTTACTCAACACACATCATAATCATGAAAACCTCGTGCGAGCAACTCAGCGTAAGACACACAGCATACCTGAGGCATCGAGCACGGTATTACTAGGAAATTGCATACGAGCATAGTCAGAGCAACACACACAGCAATACTCGAAGGCTTCAGCATGATTCCCAAAATCTAGTACAAGCTCTCGAGTGGAACACACAACATCACCCGAGACATCGAGCACCCTTTTGCGTTTCTCAAAAAAATCCCTTTGAAAATAACGTGCGAGCAGAGCTGGTCAATCTACAGTTGCCACTTAGGCTCTAGCACAATTTCACACAGAAAATAAATAGAAGGGGCTCCATGTACTGTCATGAGTGAGAGGGCAAATCTCTCTTCAATCACTCGTTAGAAGCATTCCATGCGAATGGTTAAACTGAGAGTCCATCTATTATTATTCTTTCTCAAAACGTTTGCAAAACCTCTTTTCACAACAATAACATGAAAGTCATACAACTCATACTTATAGACATATTCTCATACGTAGTTCTCACCTAGATATATCAATATTTACACATTTATCGCATATTTTCGCATATAACAGGTAAGAAAACATATGTATAGCTATCTCTAATAGCTCACATAAGTCCCTTACTTCGAATCACCCTTGAATCACTTTCCTTTGATTCCCAACACTCCTGACCTGGTCTTATCGACTCCAATGATATCTTCTGGAACTGAAATTGTGTACCACACACATCAGTATACTTTCATTTCAGTTGCATGATATTCAAATCAATGCATTAGGCTATTTATATCTTATTTGGCATCGTTACATCATTATCGGCCTTTACTCTTTCATAAGTCCATTTCGAGTATATAACTCATTTCTCGAGAATCTCTGAGACTCCTTGAGTCTATTGATTCATATTGAATCGATATTAAGCTTACAATACATCACTTCATTATTTTCTTCCTTTATGGCATTTCATCATACACTTAACATGCCATTTATGAATTCTCATTTAATCTGACTTATGGATTTCAATATGTCAACTTAGCATCATTTATACATGCTCATTAACATCAATGCACACTTAATTCATCATTAAATCCATGCCTACTAATCATTTTCTCATTTTGGCACATCAAGCCACTTATAGGTCTTAGAAGATTAGGCATGAACTAAGATGTTTCAACCATCAATCTATATACCAATCAACTCATACAAGTGTATAGATCAATATACATGAGATTGTTGCTTTGAAATCTTACATGTCTTAGCTTTTCTCATTTCTCACCAAAATTGGGAGAAAGCTCTTTTCCTCTTTCAATCCAACGATTCGACCTCCCGTTTTCAACTATGTTGTTCTTCTCCTCTCTAGGAACAACTTTACTGAAATGAACTTCTCTCCAACCTCTAAGGAAAGTGTTGAGAGTTTAGGGAGAAAACTAGGTTACTCTGCTTCAAAATGGAGGGTTTTTAGTTGCTTTCGTGAAATGCAGTTCAACTGCCCCGTTTTTATAAAAATTGCTTGATGAGATCGATCTCCATAAGTGAGGGATTGATCTTCTCCTGTTTTAAGTCTCTCGACATTCAGTTTTTAAGCATAAGGGATCAATCTATTCTGAAGGGTAAGATTGATCTTAGTCAGGCAGAGAGCTTCAGAGATCGATCTGCCAGAGGGATGAGATCGGTCTGCTTCTGGTCGAGACATAATGAGATCAGTTTGTTTGAGGATGAGATCGATCATTACTTGGTAGAAGCTTACCGAGATCAATCTGGCTTGAAGGAGGGATCTATCTCCCTTTGCTCTGCAACCTTCTTAGCTAATGTTTTTCCCAAATTCCCAAGGCTAACTTCATATCAATTTACTTCACTACTTATTTTGCATTCATTCCACATTTATTACTTAAAAAGGCTCATTTCTTATAATTCATACTCAATGAAACTTGTGTGTACATTACGAACTCACATAACAAGTGTGTACATTAAATTTACAGACCTTACAACTCTTATGATTCATATTACATGAACGAATGTAGACTTAGGGAATCATAAGGATTACATATGAAAATACGGGTCTTACAGGTCATCAAAACAAGATGAGCAAAGATGCTCAATAACCAAAAAAAAAAGATTTCTTTTTCTTCCCCAACAAGATTCTATTCTTTTATTTATTTATTTTTTCTTACGACACGATTTTAATTATCAGATTTTTTGAATAAAGCATCAGTTTACATTTTATAATTTTGAGTCAATTGAAGGGTAAGCCTTTTTCTTTTTGGTTCTAAGAGCAATAGTTCTAGCGGTGAACTCACTTCTTTCAAATTATTTCTCATATTAAGAAAGGGTAATAAAGATAAAATGCGAGCTACTTTTATAACAATAGTAATTAATCGTTGTTGTTTTAAGGTCAATTTATTTACTTGCCTAGATAATATTTTTCCTTATTCACTAATAAATCGACTAATTGAACTCATGTTTCTATAATCAATTCAATCCTCGGATTGGATGGGGGCATACGTCTACAAAAAGATGGCTTGAATTTAAGAAAAAGTATTCATATAAAGTAAAAAAAAAAACATAATAATTATTATATCAAAAGTCGTATGAATATATTAAAAATATGAAATATCAAAATTTATAGACACATAAAAAATATGTCAAAATTATATGTAACTTTAACCCAATTTAACTCATTACTTTTTTTTTATTTGTATCATAACAATACTTTGAGTCTAACATTTTAAATTGGTAAGATTAAAATTTTGACAAAATTATATATATAAATTTAATAAAAATTAAAACAATGTTCATATTTAACATATAAATATTTGTATTTTTCACCATATAAAATACATAAAAGACAAATACACAAATATATATTAATATAAATTTTTAATAAATTTTTTATTTATTAATTTGTTATCCCGTCAAAATAATAACTCTATTAAAAACCTTTCAAATTTGATATAAAAAAGAATAACCTATTTTTCCTCCAAGAAACAGGTTAATATTCCGTCCGCGTTTTGGTTCTCTCATAAGTAAGGTGTGTTCCTACTACTACTAGAATCACTCTATCCTCCACCAAGAAACAAGTCTTCCCGTCCTTGTGTTTGGTTCTCTTATTTCTCACTGCCATGGAGTCCACGACGTCTGAAATACTCATCGATGCCGCTGGCGCTCCTATCATTCGCGTATACAAGGATGGGCGAGTTGAGAGGCTTGTAGGCACTCAGATAGTCTCTCCTGGGCTTGATCCCAAAACAAACGTTGAATCCAAAGACGTTGTGTATTCACGAGAAAATGGCCAATCCGTCCGGCTTTACATACCAAAAGACGTCAGCTCTACCCAAAAACTTCCCCTTCTCGTCTATTTTCATGGCGGAGGCTTTTGCATAGAGACTGCCTTTTCTCCTACTTACCATAATTACCTGAACTCCTTAGTTGCAGAAGCGAACGTCGTTGTTGTCTCGGTTGATTACAGGAGAGCCCCCGAGCACCCTATCCCTGCCGCTTACGATGATTCATGGGCTGCCCTTAAATGGGCTGCTTCCCACTGCGGCGGAAATGGTCCTGAAGAGTGGTTGAATTGTTATGCTGATTTTGACAAAGTTTATCTATCAGGGGACAGCGCTGGTGCCAACATAGCGCACCACATCGCCATTAAAATAGGCAAAGAAAAGCCGGATGGTGTTAATCTTTTAGGTACTGTTTTAGCACATCCATATTTTTGGGGCACACAACCGGTTGGTGATGAGACTAAGGATCCAGTTGTAAGGGCCGGAATGGAAGGGATTTGGCGTTTGGCCTGTCCTACAACGAATGGATCCGACGATCCATGGATCAATCCCATTGATAATGAAAGCTTGGCCAGCCTGGGTTGCATCAGGGTGCTTGTTTGCGTTGCTGGAAATGATATACTGAGACACAGGGGCTGGTACTACTGCGAGAAGCTGAAGAACAGTGGGTGGGGAGGAGAAGTGGAGATGATGGAAGCCCAAGGAGAGGATCATGTGTTCCATCTGAAGAAACCCACCTGCGAAAATGCTGTGGCTAAGGTGAAAAAGGTTGCCGCTTTCATGAACCAGGAGAAGGCTTAGAATACTAGTATACTTGTGTTAGTATTCAGTTATTTCCCTTTGTTTGTTGTGTTTTCTCTTCTTTATCTTTTGATATTAACATAAACAATACTCAGCAACACAACTGAGCAAGCATGAGCAAAGTCATATGGAGGTGAACAAATTTCAATAACATATGAATGCGGATGAAATATTATTGTTTATTTTTTATCCTTTTTAAGATTGAAATGTCATAAATTGTTCAAATTTAAATCTGAATTTGTTGTAATTTTTTTAATTAGATCGAGAGATGCTTCACTTTTTTTTTTTTTTAGGTGAAGAGAGATGCTTCACTTTTATCTCATATATATATATATATATATATATATATATTGAATCGTTACTGTTTGTTTTGGGCTTAGCATAGCCGTATATTTTGCAAGACTTCTACTTGCTTTACCTTTCAGATCATAAATATTTTAATGCAATAATGGTGCCATTATGAAGTTGTCGTCTGGGTTGCAACTTGCAAGGAAAGTGCATTATTTTCACTAATTATTGTCAGCTCCATGATTGAGGATTTTGCATGGAAAGTGCATTATTTTTTTACCCACTCTGACACCGTAGTCTCGAAAGCCAACGTTACAGTATCATAGTGGGGCCTGACTCCTGAGCATTCGTGGCCTACCATAATATCCCTTTCACAAGTGCTTTTAACAAAAGAGTGCCTTGGTTGGCGCCAAATGCCAATATAGCTCAAATCATGGGCTTAAAACTAGAAAAAGAAAAATTAGGGGAACGTTTGTTGTCATTTTTTGTTTTTTGTGTTTTTTATTTTTTAAAATTTTGTTTTTATTTTACTTTTAATTTTTAAAAACAAAAAATATGTTTAATTAAAATTGTTACATATTGAAAATAAATATTTAAATTGATTTAGATATAATAATTTAGTTCACAAAATAAAATTTAAAAAATTAAATAAACATACTAATATATTTATTACATAATACTATGTACATAATATTAAATAATATTATTTATAATATTTAATTCTAATATTAAAATCTACTTTAAATCATATTAAAATTTAATATAATTTAAATAATATTATAATAAAATACAATATTAAATAAAATAATTACTTAAAAATAATTCAATTAAAATAATAAATAAATTTTTTAATATTAATTTTTATTGGATAATAATTGATATTAATAAAATTTTAAATTTTATATATTAAATAATAATATGAACTAATAAGTTATATAACTTATATTTAACAATATTACTAAGTTTAATAGAAATAATATTAAATTAATAAAAAATGTTTTCATCTACGTAATTTATAAAAATATCATTATTAAAATATATTATATATTTAATATAAACAATTTTATTTAGTGTTAAGTATTCACTTTTTAATAATACATAATTATTTTATATTAGTATTGATATGTTTTACATTCAATTGGAAAAATACAATATTAAATAATAATATTATTTAATAAAATAATTATTAAATATATTATATAATAGTAATTAGAAATAATATTAATTATCAACATATCCAAATTATAATAAATGATATTATTTAAAATTTATAATATGTTCAATAAATTACTATACAATTTTAAATTAAAATATTATGATATTGTAGTTTATGTGAAAAACAGATAAAAGAAATGTGATTTTTCATTTCATATATTGCACACCAAAGAGTTAGCTTTATACAATGAACCTAGTAATAAAAAGGAAACTAAGTAGACCACATTAGATCCCATGATTTATGGGATACTCTAAGAGAAAAGGAAACTAATTAAATCGGCCTAATTCTAGGGATACAAGCTTTTACAAAATCTCCTAAAATAGCTAACTATACACGTGTAGAATATAAGCCTTTTTTTCCACACTCCCACTCAAGCTAGTGAATAGAAGCCTTTTTTTTTTTTCCACACTCCCACTCAAGCTAGTGAATATGTATTCTCCATTCTCAGCTTGGATAAAATATTTTGAAAGATTGAACTATTTAATCCCTTGGTAAGCACATCAGCAAGTTGGCCATGTGTAGACACATAAGGTGTACAAATCAACCTGCTCTCCAACTTTTCTTTGATGAAGTGTCTGTCAATTTCAATGTGCTTTGTTCGATCATGTTGTATTGGATTGTGAGCTATGTTGATTACAGACTTATTATAACAACAAAGCCTCATTGGACCATCCCACTTAATCTTCAAGTCTTCTAAGATGATCTTCAATCAAAGTAGTTCACACAACCCCGTAGCCATTGCTCAGAATTCTGCCTCCGCACTACACCGTGCTACCACATTCTATTTCTTACTCCTCCACGTCACAAGATTTCCGCCAAGAAAGGTGCAATATCCAAAGGTTAACCTCCTGTCAATAATCAACCCAGCATAATCGACATCCGTGTATTCCTCAAGTACTAAACCTCCACTCCTTTTGAACAAAATACCTTTTCCTGGTGTCCCCTTGAGATACTGTAGCACTCGATGGGCTGCTTGCAGATGAACTTCCTTCTATATCAGGTCCTGTGTGAGACAAATAAATGAGTCTTCCTACTAGGCGTTGATACATTTCTTTGTCTATTGGAGCATCCTCCTCTGCCTTTCCAAGTCTAAGATTTGAATCTATTGGGGTACTTACTGGTTTGCAAGCTGTCTTGCATGTTTCTTTGAGGAGATCTATAACATACTTATGTTGGGAGATGAAAATGCCCTGCGTAGAGTGAGCCACCTCAATCCCAAGAAAATATTTCAACCTCCCTAGCGCCTTGATCTCAAACTCCTTAGTCAAACACTGATTTAGAAACTCTCTTTCCTTATCATCATCCCCTGTTACTATTATGTCATCTACATATATTAAGAGAGCTGTGACTCCCCCTGAAGGTGAGTGTTTAATGAACAGCGTATGATCCCCTTGGCTTTGTCTATATCTCATGGCCATCATAACTCTTGCAAATCTTCCAAACCATGCTCGTGGTGATTGCTTAAGTCTATACAAGGCCTTTTTTAACTTACACATAGTATAAGCAGCCAAATTATTTCCATAACCTGACGGGACCTCCATATAAATCTCTTCCTCTAGTTCTCCATGTAAGAATGCATTCTTGACATCAAATTGCTGCAATTGCCAACCATAATTAGCTGCTAATGACAACAAGACTCTAATAGTATTCATATTCGCAATCGGAGCAAAAGTTTCTAGGTAATCAATTCCATTGGTTTGAGTATAACCCTTTGCCACTAACCTTACCTTATACCTTTCTATTGATCCATCTGCTTTATACTTTACTGTATAAACTCATTTACATCCCACAGGTTTCTTTCCTACCGACAACTTCACCAACTCCCAAGTTTTGTTTTTTTCCAATGCCTCCTTCTCCACATTCATAGCTTGTTTCCATTTCTCATTGGACAAAACCTCGGATAAGGTGGTAGGAATGGAAATGGTGTTTAAGCTCACAAAGAAGGCTCTATGAGATGGTGAAAATTTTTTAAAAGACAAGAAGTGTACAAGAAGGTATAAAGGTCGTTTTGTACACTCTCTAGTCCCTTTTCTAACAGCAATGGAAAGGTCCTGGTCATTATTGCTTACACAAGATTCAGTTTCGACTGGCAATGAAGGATTAGAAATTGTTACCTCATTCTCAGAATCTGGGTTGGAGTCTTGGACTTGCACAGATTCAGGGATAATTGTCTTCTTCCACGAAAACACCATGCTCTTACCAAATCTCACATTCTCAAGGGTAGAGTCTGTTTTTTTTTTGGGGATTTTATGGCGTAGGTTCAGACACAGTATTTGACATAGTGGAACAAAGTGAACAAGGTGAGAAAATCGGTTTAGACACTAGAAGTGATGACAGATCAAGTAAAAAATCCCCATATCCTTATCTTCCATTATTGAATTCCCACACTGACGATAAGGAGTGGTGAAATGAGACTCTTATTAATTGAAAGTAACATCCATCGATTCATAGAACTTTGATGGAGGATGGTAACACTTACAACCTTTCTGAGTCGAAGAATAACCCACAAAGACACATTTTAACGCTCTCATATCTAACTTCTCCCTATTTTGACTATGGACATGGACAAATGACACGTACCCAAATATCCTAGGGACAAGATTATTTGTAGTGTGTAGATTAGAAAAGAATGTGGAGAGTATTTCGATTGGACTCTTGAATCCAAAGAATTTGGAAGGCAAACGATTTATAAGATGAGCAGCTGTAAGAACTGCTTCCCCCTAAAAAGATTTAGGCACATTTTTCTGGAGGAAAAAGGCTCGGTTGATTCAAGAAGGTGACCATTTTTCCTTTCTGCTACTTCTTTTTGCTATGGGGTATTAACACAAGATGACTCATGTAGTATCCCTTCCTTCTGAAAGTATGAAGTTAGGACTTGATTGAAATAATCCCTAGCATTATCTGACCTAAACCTCTTGATATTGACCCCAAATTGATTCCTAATCATATAACAAAAGTTTAGAAGAACAGTACAGACATCAGATTTATGTTTGAGTAAAAAAATCCAAGTAACACGAGTACAATCATCAATAAATGAAACAAATCATCTTACCCTAGAAATATTAGGAATAGTAGAAGGACCTCAAATATCACTGTGAATGAGATAAAAAGGAATGAAACTTCTTTTATTACTAATTGGAAAAGATACCCGTTTGTGTTTAGCAAGTTCACACACTTCACAATGAAAATTTTCAACATCTAGACCTTTAAATAAAGAAGGAAATCGAATTTTAAGAACCCTAAATGGTGGATGTCCAAGTCGACGATGATAAAGCCAAACTTTCTCTTTATTGGATGAAAATAACTCTGAAACAAAAGAATGAGATAATTTACCCTTGGTAATGCTAGACTGCCTTGGTGCTTCGAGGTAGTAGAGCCCATCCCATTCTCTAGTGTTGAGTTAATATATTTTGAAATGACAAAATAAGTAAATTCAATAATGATGTAAAAACATATTTAGAGGTTATCAATACTAGAAATTAAGTTCCTGAAGATGAGAGATCAATCTGGTGATATGAGAGATCGATCTCCTGGGTTTTCTAGGATGAGAGATCGATCTCATAAGGATATGAGATCGATATGCTAAAGGATTGAACCTGTACAAGGTATTGAGGTAGCTGAGATCGATCTATAAGGGTTATAAGATCGATCAGCCTAATACAGGATGATGATGAGATCGATCTGGTCTAGTAAGAGATTGATCTCCCCTAAAATAAAGGTAAAGGCAGTAGATCGATCTGTAAGATTGATCTATACCAAAATAGAGAGTTCATGAGATTGATCTGGTATAGAAAGAGATCGATCTCCTCAAAGTCAGAGAGCTAAGGAGATCGATCTGGGTTGATTAGAGATCGATCTCCTCACTATGAGAATACCTGACAGATCGATCTATAGATCGATCTTGCCTCAAACAGAGAGATTGGAAGATCGATCTACCTGTTCGACAGATCGATCTGCTCTAACATTTTCAAATTGTGAGATCGATCTTCTCATATATGAAATCGATCTCCTTGCTTCAATTTGCCTTCATTTTACAGAAATTACAACTAAGAGATCGATCTGGTCAAGATAGCAGATCGATCTGGCATTCTACTGGAGGTTCCCAACGGTTCTTTCTGTAAAAATCTCAACGGAAAAAACAACATTAAATGCTCCAACTACCAATCCTTTAGTATAAAATTAAGCATTGAATACACTGAGAAGGGAGACACTATTGCTGCACATTCTGTACATTCTCAAGAGTTTAATTCCTTCATTCTATTTGTCTTCAATCTTCATTTATTAAGTTTGTTGTATAAGCCTGTGTGCAAAAGCTGTATTTATCCTACCCACATAAAAAGCTTGATTCTATATTCATCCTTACTTTAAGAGAGAAGAGGATTGTTCCTCACTGAGATAAACTTTGTAAAAGGGTAAATCCATCTTTGTAAAAAGGGTAGAGAGGTTATTCTTTAACCTGAAAAAGGGAGTGTGTAACTTTCATTGAAAGAGAGAAAGAAAGCTCTTGACAAGGAGGTCAAGAAGAGAGGACGTAGGTAAGAGATTGGCCGAACCTCTACAAACTACTGTATTTGATATTTCTCTCCCTTATCTTTTTTTCAATTCATTGTATTTTGTGTTATTGATTATTCTCTATCTGCAATTTTACTTGATTAAATTTAAATTTGTCATTAAGCTTAGAAAATCGATTCACCCTCCTCTCGGTAGAGCCAACAATTGGTATCAGAGCTAGGACTCTTTGATCACATAGGAATAACTTCCTAAGAGTTAGAAACGATCTAATGGCTTACAACAATGTAGCAACCAATTTAGTAGAAGAGGTGCATTCTACCGTTAGGCCTCCAATGTTCAATGGTGAACATTATGCTTATTGGAAAACTAGGATGATGTTGTTCATTCAAGCAAATGATTATGAGGTATGGAGGATTATAACTAAAGGACCTCAAATTCCTACTAAAAGAATAGAGGGAAGAGATATCCCTAAAGAAGAGGATGAGTGGGATTCAAATGATGTTAAATGTGCTCAGCTGAATGCTAAGGTCATGCACACCCTATTGTGTGCGTTAGGGCCAAATGAATACAATAGAGTCTCTGGTTGTGACAATGCCAAGCAAATTTGGGACAAATTGATAATAACTCATGAAAGTACAACCCAAGTAAAGGAGACTAAGGTAGGAATGCTCACACATGACTATGAGCTATTTAGGATGAAGGAAGGAGAATCAATTAGTGATATGTTCACTAGATTTACTGATGTAATTAATGGATTAAAGTCCTTAGGAAAAATCTACTCTAATATAGAAATGGTCAAGAAAATATTAAATAGCCTACCAAAATCATGGGAAGCTAAAGTGACTGCAATTGAGGAATCTAAGGACCCTCACACATTGTCTCTAGATGAATTAATAGGATCACTACTCACATATGAGATGAAGTTGAGAAGAAATGAAGAGCCACCTAAGAAAGTGGGAGTAGCTCTGAAATCTACTACTCAAGAGGAGAATAAAAATGAGAGTGGTAGTGAAGAGGATCTTGAGATGACAATGTTTGGCAAAAGATTTAACAAATTCATGAGAATGAGAGCAAGTAGTAGTGGTAGAAGAAACCACAAGAAAGATCAAGAAGAGCTAGGTAGAAAGGATACCATAGTGTGCTATGAATGTAAAAAACCTGGACATATTAAATTTAACTGCCCTCTTCTTAAAAGGTCCAATGATAGGTTCCACAAAAAGAAGGCAATGGTGGCAACATGGAGCGACTGTGACTGCTCCGATGATGACTCAAATGAGCACAATGCCAACTTGTGCTTCATGGCTATTGAGGATGAAAAGGTAACTTCAAACCTCAATGAATACTCTTTTGATGAATTGCAAGATGCCTTTGATGATATTGCATTGGAATATGAATGCATGAGTATGAAATATAAAAAGATAATAACTAAATTGAAGAAAGAAAATGAGTTAATGCTATAAGACAAGTTAGAATGTGAAAAGAAACAAGAAATTACAAATCTTGAAATTTGTGACCTAAAAGAAAAAAATAGTAATTTGCATAATTCCTTTAATAGATTTTATATGGGTCAACAGAAGCTAGATAACATGCTAGAAACTCAAAGGGCATTCTTTGATAAAAATGGGTTAGGATATAATGCAAAAAGTAGAGAGACTCATCTCAAAAGCTTCATTGCTAGAAAAAGCATGAATAAACTTTCAACTATTTGTTCATATTGTCATAGAAAGGGACATGCATCACATAATTGTAATATGAAAATGACCACTCTTAAAGGAAAAATTGTAAAAAGAATTTAGGTTCCAAAAGAAGTAATTAACTCAAAAGATATTAATGCTCTAGTAAAATGGATCCCAAAGGGATCAAGAATTACATTCACTAACCTCAAAGGACCCAAGAGAATTTGGGTACCTAAGCATAAGTTTGAATTTTAATTGTAGGTGATTGAGCATTGCCACAAAGCTAAAACAAATGAAGCTTGGTACTTAGACAGTGGATGCTCAAGGCACATGACCGGAGATAGAAGTCACTTCAACTCATTTAAATCGAAAGTTGGTGAAAAAGTCACATTTGGGGATAACTCCAAAGGCCAAGTTGAAGGAAGTGGTTCAATAGGTAATGACTACTTTTAATTAGAAAAAGTATTGCTTGTTAGGGGTCTAAAACATAACTTACTAAGTATTAGTCAACTTTGTGACAAAGGTTACAAAGTAATTTTTGATTATTTGAAATGTCATGTTATAGATCCTAAATCTAATAAGGTTCTTATCCTAGGTCATAGGCAAGGCAACATATACATTGTCTATCTAAATGAACTTAAAAATGAAAACATTTGCTTAATGGTAGACAAAGAAAAAGAACCTTGGTTGTGGCATAGAAGACTAGGTCATGCTAGCATGCATGTGTTATCTAAGTTAGCTAGAAAAGACCTAGTTATAGGATTACCTAAGTTGTCCTTTGACTATGACAAAATATGTGAAGCTTGTGTTAAACGGAAACATAAAAGGACAACATTTAAGCCTAAACATAGTGTATCTACCAACAGGCCTCTTCAATTACTCCACCTAGATCTATTTGGATCAACTAGAATAACAAGTATAGGTGGGAAACATTATGGCTTTGTAATTGTTGATGATTACACTAGGTTCACTTGGGTGTTCTTTTTGAAAGTGAAAAATGAAGCTTTAGAAAAATTCATTGCTTATACAAAAGTAACTCAAAATGAAAAAGGATACATAATAACTAGTATTAGAAGTGATCATGGCAAGGAGTTTGAAAATATAGGATTTGATGAATATTGCAATGATTAAGGAATTAGTCATAATTTTTCAGCCCATAGGACACCACAACAAAATGGAGTAGTTGAAAGAAGAAATAGAACATTGGAAGAAATGGCTAGAACCATGTTGTGTGAGAATAATTTACCTAAATATTTTTGGGCTGAAGCTATAAATACATCTTGCTATATCATTAATAGAGCTATGATTAGACCAATTTTAAAGAAAACTCCCTATGAGCTTTATAAGGGTAAGAAGCCTAATATTAGCTACTTTCACCCCTTTGGCTGCAAATGTTTTGTCTTAAATAATGGGAAAGACACTTTAGAAAAATTTGATGCCAAGAGTGATGAGGGAATTTTTCTATGATATTCTTTGAATTCAAAGGCATATAGAGTATATAACAAAAGAACATTGATGGTTGAAGAATCAATTCATGTAATATTTGATGAGTGAAATGATTTGTCCAAAGATTCAACAAATGATGAGGATGTTGGAATATTTGATGAAAACTTGAAGGAAATTCCAACCTTAGAAAATGATCTATTAGAAAAACTTGACATAAATAAAGAAGATGAAGAAGAAATAGAAATATTAGAGAGAGAGTCTAGAGCACCAAGAGAATTAGGATATATAAAAGATTGTGAAATAGTAGGAGATCCAACTCTTGGAGTTAGAACTAGATCATCTCTAAGGAATATGTGTCAATATATAACCTTTGTGTCTCAAATAAAACCTAGAAATGTCAATGAAGCCTTAGATGACAATAATTGGTTCTTAGCAATGCAAGAAGAATTAAATCAATTTGAGAGAAGCAAAGTGTGAAAATTAGTTCCTAGACCTAGTGATCACTCTATAATTGGAACTAAATAGATATTCAAGAACAAGATGGATGAAAATAGTGTGATCATAAGAAACAAGGTTAGGCTAGTTGCACAAGGGTATAGACAAGAAGAAGGAATAGACTATGATGAAACTTATGCACCGGTAGCTAGATTAGAAGCAATTAGAATGCTACTTGCCTTTGCATGTTATAAAAACTTCAAGTTATATCAAATGGATGTAAAGAGTGCATTTTTGAATGGTTTCATTAATGAAGAAGTTTATGTTGAGCAACCTCCTGGTTTTGAGAGTCATGAATTTTCTGAACATGTCTTCAAACTATCCAAGACACTCTATGATTTGAAACAAGCTCCTAGAGCATGGTATGAAAGGCTGTCAAAATTCTTAATAGAAAAAAGATTCTCAAGAGGAAAAGTAGATACTACTTTGTTTATCAAAAATAAAAATAAGAATTTACTAGTTGTTCAAGTGTATATAGATGATATTATTTTTGGATCAACTAATGAATCTTTATGCCAAGAGTTTGCTAAGATCATGCAAGGTGAATTTGAAATGAGCATGATGGGAGAGCTTACTTTCTTCTTGGGACTTCAAGTGAAGCAAACAAAGGATGGAACCTTCATCAATCAAGCAAAATATACTAAGGAATTGCTCAAGCGATTTGGATTGGACAATTGCAAACCTCAAGCAACTCCAATGGGCACCAACATCAAGCTTGATAAAGATGAAAGTGGTAAGTGTGTAGACACTAAACTCTATAGGTCTATGATTGGCTCATTGCTCTATTTAACTGCAAGTAGACCAGATATTTTGTTTAGTGTATGCCTCTGTGCTAGATTTCAATCCTCTCTTAGGGAATCACACTTATTAGCAACTAAAAGGATCTTTAAATACCTTAAGGACACTCCCTCTCTAGGACTTTGGTACCCTAAGAACTCCATTTTTGCTCTTCATGCATTTTCTGATGCAGACTTTGGGGGCTGCAAAATAGATAGGAAAAGTATTTCAGGTACTTGTCAATTCTTAGGGAATAGATTAATCTCTTGGTTCTCTAAGAAACAAAATAGTGTAGCTCAGTCCACCACTGAAGCTGAATACATAGCAGCAGGTAGTTGTAGTGCTCAAGTGTTGTGGATTAAACAACAAATGAAAGACTATGGTATTGACATGAAACAAGTGTCAATTAAATGTGATAATACCAGTGCCATCAATCTATCTAAAAATCCTATTCAACACTCTAGAACTAAGCACATTGAGATTAGGCACCATTTTCTTAGAGACCATGTTCAAAAGGGAGATATAATTCTAGAGTACATTGACACTTTACATCAAATAGCTGATATATTCACCAAACCTCTTGATAGAGATAGGTTTTGTGTCCTTAGAGGTGAATTAGGACTCATGAATGTTCCTTAGGATTGATCTGTTTCAAAAACTTTGATTTCAAGATATTTTTAAATGAGTTTTTCAATTATTTTTCTGGGCAAAAGGTATGAGAGATCGATCTTCAGTCACTACAGATCGATCTCCATACTTCAAATAAGCCTAAAGCAGAAAGGTTAAGCTAGGCAGATTGATCTTCTCCACTATAGGATCAATCTCCTTAAGCCTCGATTAAACATCAGATCGATCTGTGCATTTGGCAGATTGATCTCCTTAAGCCTCTGTAAAATAGCAGATCGATCTATGCATTTGGCAGATCGATCTCCTCAAGACTCTGTTAAACACCAGATCGATCTGTGCATTTGGAAGATCGATCTCCTTGAGCCTCTGTATTCTAAGGATCGATCTCTTGGTACAACAGATCGATCTCTTCAAGTTTCTGGAAATGACAGATCGATCTGTCGCCTCGACAGATCGATCTCCTGTGCCCTGAACTATAAAAACTGCTCAAAATCTCCAAAATTTGAAAAACCCAAATCTTCAAATCCATAACCCCCTGTCGCACCTCAGCCCTCGATTCTTCCTCCCAGATCGATCTCGGTAAGGTCTTCGTCAAATCTCTTCTTTGTTTAGTATTTTAGTAACCCACATTGCTAAATTTTTCTAAAAAATTCTTAGTTTTGTGCTAAATTTCTCACTAGGTCAATTCTAGCACTGTTTCATTAGTTAGTTTTTTAGAGAACTAGTTTTAAGATTGTCTAGAGAGTTTTCAATGTCTAGAAAAATGCCAAGACTTAAGAGAGTAGGCCAAAAGCCCCCTAGACCAAGTGTTGATCAAGGGTCCTCTTCCCAATCAAACCCTCCCTCTTCAATCACTACCTTTAACATGTGTTTTCAAACACCAGCAAAAAAGAAACGATATAAAGAGTACTTTTCAACAATGCCAATTAAACATTGGCGAACCATTGATTTTTCATTCCTAAACCGTATTGATTTTCCTTATCTATCCAAATTTGAAGAATTTAGATGGCTTCCGTTTCTCAAAATCAATACCCCCGTACCCCCAAACATCATCAGGGCATTCTTTTCCAATGCTGAACTCATATGCGATCCTGATGATACATGCAAAATCTTCGGGTTTAAAACATTTGTCATGTCTAAAACATTATCAATAAACACATCCATTCTAGCTCGAGTATTTGAGATAAGAGATGAGGGATTAACCGAGGAAGAAAATGAAGTCCCCCTAGAGTTTGACCTTCCCGGTGATAAGGCGAGTGACCTACCGATGCACCCAAGGTTACTCCACCTTATCATTTCGTGGAACCTCCGCCCATTCGGTACCCGTCATTCCACAGTTAGGCGGTTAGATCGCTTCTGGCTCCACCACATCCACTCCACAAGTTAAAAACCCAATTTGGTCCACTTCATCTATGAAGATTGGTTGAAGATCGTACGCGGACAAGCCTCGACGATTGTTTTTTTGTAACTGTTGGCATATCTTCTACAACGACTTGGAGTTGATTGCGGTTGTGAAATGGGTGAAGTGCCCTCCCCAAAGAGCGTCTTAAACATCAGGACACTTCACCACATGGGGTATTACAAGGATTTTTGAGGGGATTGGAAGAAGAAACGAGAACAGCAGCCTGAGGCAGCCATGGAAGAAGACCCATGGATCCACCTGCTGCACCTACTGAGGGTCCCATCTTCTTCGACTGCTCAGCGCGATGCACCTGCTCCATCACCCACTAGAATGGAGTCGATTATGACGATGATCATGGAGCTTAACCGAAAGATGAATGAAGGTTTTGCAAACCTTCATGCCACACAGCAGGCGATGTTTGACGATCTTCAGGTCACTCGTACTCGCGTCGAGGAACTTCTGGACCGCTTCGCTCCTCCGCCTTAGGACTTATTTGTTAGGACTATTTTGGCTAATGTTTTATAATTACTGGTTGTTGTTTGAGGACTGTATTTGCTTGAATGAGTCTTTTATGGAATGACATTTTAGTTATTATTGAAATGTGCTATCATGAATTATTATTTTGAAATGAAATATGTGTTGAAAGTTAAATTGCTCTTTTTAACCTTCAGTACCATTGATATGACAAAAAGGGGGAGAAGAATAAGAAACATGCTTTAAATGGTTTAAAGGAATGGTTTAAAGAAATGATGAAATTAAGGGGGAGTTAAGAGAGTAAAAAGGCCAAAAGTGAGGGGGAGCTTACAAAAATGGGGAGCTTGTGCATAATGCATTTGGGTAGCTAAACATGTTTATTAAATAAGTTTTGTCATATCAAAAAGGGGGAGATTGTTGAATTAATATATTTTGAAATGACAAAACAAGTAAATTCAATAATGATGTAAAAACATATTTAGAGGTTATCAATACCAGAAATTAAGTTCCTGAAGATGAGAGATCGATCTAGTGATATGAGAGATCGATCTCCTGGGTTTTCTAGGATAAGAGATCGATCTCATAAGGATATAAGATCGATCTGCTAAAGGATTGAACCTGTACAAGGTATTGAGGTAACTGAGATCGATCTATAAGGGTTATAAGATCGATCTGCCTAATACAGGATGATGATGAGATCGATCTGATCTAGGAAGAGATCGATCTCCCATAAAACAAAGGTAAAGGCAGTAGATCGATCTGTAAGATCGATCTGTACCCAAACAGAGAGTTCATGAAATCGATCTAGTATAGAAAGAGATCGATCTCCTCAAAGTCAGAGAGCTAAGGAGATCGATCTGTGTTGATTAGAGATCGATCTCCTCACTATGAGAATATCTGGCAGATCGATCTATAGATCGATCTTACCTCAAACAGATAGATTGGAAGATCGATCTACCTGTTCGACAGATCAATCTGCTCTAACATTTTTAAATTGTGAGATCGATCCTCTCATAAATGAGATCGATCTCCTTGCTTCAATTTGTCTTGATTTTGCAGGAATTACAACTAAGAGATCGATCTGGTCAAGATAGCAGATCGATCTGGCATTCTACTGGAGGTTCCCAACGGCTCTTTCTGCAAAAATCTCAACGGGAAAAACAGCATTAAATGCTCCAACTACCAATCCTTCAGTATAAAATTAAGCATTGAAGACACTGAGAAGGGAGACACTATTGCTGCACATTCTGTACATTCTCAAGAGTTTAATTCCTTCATTCTATTTGTCTTCAATCTTCATTTATTGAGTTTGTTGTATAAGCCTGTGTGCAAAAGCTGTATTTATCCTACCCACATAAAAAGTTTGATTCTATATTCATTACTTTAAGAGATAAGAGGATTGTTCTTCAGTAAGATAAACTTTGTAAAAAGGTGAATCCATCTTTGTAAAAAGGGTAGAGAGGTTATTCCTTAACCTGAAAAAGGGAGTGTGTAACTTTCGTTGAAAGAGAGAAAGAAAGCTCTTAACAAGGAGGTCAAGAAGAGAGGACGTAGGCAAGAGATTGGTCGAACCTCTATAAACTACTGTGTTTGATATTTCTCTCCCTTATCCTTTTTTCAATTCATTGTATTTTGTGTTATTGATTATTCTCTATCTGCAATTTTACTTGATTAAATTTAAATTTGTCGTTAAGCTTAGAAAATCGATTCACCCCCTCTCGGTAGAGCCAACATCTAGCATGTCCAATCATCTTCCCCGAATCCTTGTCCTGAAATACACAATAATTATGTTAAAAAACCACATTGCAACATAAATCTTATGTGAGTTTTTGGATAGAGACAAGGTTTGTGGACAATCTAGGGACATGGAGAACATTTTTTAAGATCGCTGATGGGCTCATTTTGACATCTCCTACACCTGCTACAGTGGTTAAAGAACCATCGATTGTGGCTATTTTCTTATTGCTTGGACAAGGGAAATATGTGAAAAAAAAATTGTGAGTGGGTCATATGGTCAGTAGCTTCTGAATCGATGATCCAAGAGTTGGAAAAGGTTGTACCCGAGACATTTAATTCAATAGAGGATGGAAACTCACCTGAATATACCAATGAACAAGTACCTGAAGGTTTGTCTAGATTACCAATAAGAGAACTCAGCCTCTCGACCTCTTTCGGATTGAGAACGCCTAACTCCTGTGGTGTTACTTCAATATGTTTTACTGAAGTAACTGGGCCTGACTATTGTTCTTTGACTATTCTCCTTTTTGTCCCCACTCTCGGCTTGGAGGTTTTCCATGAAGCTTTCAACACCGTTCACAAGTATGGCGTGCCTTCTTATAATAAGTGCACTACAAGCTATCATTGCAATCAGAATTTTGAGCTTTTGTTTGGCTAAATGCTCTTTCCACCTTCGTGGCTGAATTATTACCACCACTAGCCACCATAGCAGAGCTGTCCATGCTTTGTGGTTCAAGCATTAGGCCTCTTCTGCTTTCCTCACCTCGAATCAGTGCCACTACCTCATTAAAACATGGGACTTCTTGCTTGCTAAGAATCTGGATTCTCACTTGATCAAATTTTGTATTAAGTCCCACAAGAAAATCATAGACTCTTACTCAATGAAGTTCTTTAGAACAGCAACATCTTTAGGACATTTGGTTTCTATCATCATATAATGATCAAGTTCCTGCCACAAAAATTTCAATTGATTGGCATATTCAGTGACTGTTTTACTTCATTATTTTGCAGCAATCGTCTTCACCTTGACCTCATATACTTGAGCCGCATCTCTGGCTTTAGAATACGTCTGTTGGATTGCATCCCAAATATTCTTGGCAGTAGGCAAGAACATACATGTATCACTAATCTCATAGGTCATAGAATTCCATAACCATGCCATGATCATGGAATCTTCTGCATCCCATGCTTCAAAACAAGGATTTCCTGGTTTTAGCCCCGAAACCATAAGATGACTGATCATCTCTTTCTTTTTAGCATAGTACGAACAAGTTGAGACCATTTAAGGTAATTTTTTTTCCATCCAACCTGTATGCAGCCTGGATATTTTACAATTCCCCTGGTTTTTGGGAACAAACGATCTCCCCTGATTGTCTTGTAGTGGTCATCTCTGCAACTTCCGACATCTTCCACGCGATCTCTAGGTAATTAAGGCAGATCGTGTGAAGCAGAAAGAAGACTGAATGGGTTAAACAGAATTTTTATAAGATACTCTCTTTTGAACTCAAAAAAACAGAGTAGAATAGAGTACAAAGAACCAACAATATATTATGGGCAATAAAGGCCTGTGAAGCAGAGTGGCGATGAAGGCCAAAACTTCTAATTTTAAGAGAACTTAAAGTTCTGATACCATGTGAAAAACAAAGAAAAGAAACGTGATTTTTCATCTCATATATTGCACACCAATGAGTTAGCTTTATACAATAACCTAGCAATAAAAAAAAAAACTAACTAGACCACATTAGATCCCATGATTTGTGGGATACTCTAACAGAAAAAGAAATTAATTAAATCAGCCTAATTCTAGGGATACAAAGCTGTTACAAATCTCATAAAATAGCTAACTATACACGTGTAGAATATAAGCTTTTTCTTTCCACAGTTTATATTATTTCTTTTTAATTTCTTCTTACATTTTTCAATTTTTTATATTAAAATAAATATATTAATTTTAAACTATTTTTAATTAAATAATAATTTATATTAAATATTAATATTATTTTTATTTTAAAAAATTAATATATTTTATTTTATATTTGTTATTATTTAAATATATTAATATATAAATATCGTTCACTTACTTATAAACAGTAACAAAAATAAAAATATGTTTTCGAAAACAATGAAAATACTAAACTCTTATTTCCAATAATTTAAAAAAAAATTGTTTTCGTTTTTGTTTTTCTAAAACAGAAACATATTATCAAACATATTTTTTTGTTGTTGTTTTAAAAAAAACTGAAAAAAAAAAAATAAAAGACGAAAACAATGTCAAACGTACATTTTTAATTAAATGACTCAAAATTATTAATGTCAAATGTGGCCTACCTAATAGACTGGTTAACACGAATACGTATAAAGTAACAAAACACCAACCAAATGAACCATCTCTCAATTACTTACCTCCATAAATCTCTCCTATATATGGCAGCAGACTTTGAATTTATCTCCATATTTCGCTTAACTTTTTCATTTTCTTTTTTAGACCTAGTACTAAAGGCATCCAGAGCTGCTAGAATTAATCAGTTTTAGAATGACTTCAACCATGTCAGAAATAGCCATTGATGCGTCTCCAACGTTGAATCCAAAGATGTCTTGTATTCGCCTGAAAGTAACCTCATAATAAGAAATTGAGATTAGTTCTTTAGATTTCTCTGCTCAGCTTGACTTACATTTTTCTTGCCTAGTTTTGTTTTTAGCACAATAAATTCTTGCCCGAAGGCATTTTCGATCTTCAGCAAATAGACAACAGCCGGTCCACAGGCCAATGCCAAGGCTCTTACGGTTTGAGCTTAACATGGTCCACTTTTAATGGTTCGGGCATTGAATGCATTGGGAGAGGAACCCCTAGCCGTTGGGGGTGTGGGCCTACTTTCGATCCCAAATATCCGTCAATACAAGATTATCTCAATAATATACCGGACAATTTGTATACATATATAATAATTATTATATCAAAATTCGTATGAATATATTAAAAATATGAAATATCAAATTTATAGGCACATAAAAAATATGTCAAAATTATATGTGCTTTAATCCAATTTTAGCTCATTATTATTTTTTATTTGTATCGTAACAATACTTTGAGTGTAACATTTTAAATTGGTAAGATTAAAATTTTGACCAAAAAATATATATAAATTTAATAAAAATTAAAATAATGTTCATATTTAACATATAAATATTTGTATTTTTCACCATATAAAATACATAAAAGACAAATACACAAATATATATTAATATAAATTTATTATTTATTAATTTGTTATCCCGTTAAAATATTTAGACCCTATTCGGGAGTCCAATCCTCCTTAATGCACTGCATATGCAGTAGAAAAAGACAAAAGTTAAAGAAAGTTTGAGCTTAGCATTTTCACGTACTACATTAATTATTGTCTATTTGATGTTTCGAGAAAATGCTTTAGACATGTTTCATTCAGAATTTGAATTGGTAATGGTGGAGTGCTTTGATTTAAAAATTGATCTAAAAATTGTTTTATTCTTTAAGATCCTTGGCTCATTATGAAAAAAAAAAATCTCAAATTTATTAAATGATGATTGCATAATTCATTTAAACTAAATAATAACTCTATTAAAAACCTTTCAAATTTGATATAAAAAAGAATAACGTATTTTATTCCTCTAAGAAACAGGTTAATATTCCGTCCGCGTTTTGGTTCTCTCATAAGTAAGGTGTCTTCCTACCGCTACTCTCTTATTTCTCACTGCCATGGAGTCCACCACGTCAGAAATATTCATCGGTGCCGCTGGCGCTCCTATCATTCGCGTATACAAGGATGGGCGAGTTGAGAGGCTAGGAGGCACTCAGATTGTCTCTCCTGGGCTTGATCCCAAAACAAACGTTGAATCCAAAGACGTTGTGTATTCACAAGAAACTGGCCAATCCGTCCGGCTTTACATACCAAAAGACGTCAGCTCTACCCAAAAACTTCCCCTTCTTGTCTATTTTCATGGCGGAGGCTTTTGCATAGAGACTGCCTTTTCTCCTACTTACCATAATTACCTGAACTCCTTAGTTGCAGAAGCGAACGTCGTTGTTGTCTCGGTTGATTACAGGAGAGCCCCCGAGCACCCTATCCCTGCCGCTTACGATGATTCATGGGATGCCCTTAAATGGGCTGCTTCCCACTGCGGCGGAAATGGTCCTGAAGAGTGGTTGAATTGTTATGCTGATTTTGACAAGGTTTATCTATCAGGGGACAGCGCTGGTGCCAACATAGCGCACCACATCGCCATTAAAATAGGCAAAGAAAAGCCGGATGGTGTTAATCTTGTAGGTACTGTTTTAGCACATCCATATTTTTGGGGCACACAACCGGTTGGTGATGAGACTAAGGATCCAGTTTTAAGGGCCAGAATGGAAGGGATTTGGCGTTTGGCCTGTCCTACAACGAATGGATCCGACGATCCATGGATCAACCCCATTGATAATGAAAGCTTGGCCAGCCTGGGTTGCATCAGGCTGCTTGTTTGCGTTGCTGAAAATGATATACTGAGACACAGGGGCTGGTACTACTGCGAGAAGCTGAAGAACAGTGGGTGGGGAGGAGAAGTGGAGATGATGGAAGCCCAAGGAGAGGATCATGTGTTCCATCTGAAGAAACCCACCTGCGAAAATGCTGTGGCTAAGCTGAAAAAGGTTGCCGCTTTCATGAACCAGGAGAAGGCTTAGAATACTAGTATACTTGTGTTAGTATTCAGTTATTTCCCTTTGTTTGTTGTGTTTTCTCTTCTTTATCTTTTGATATTAACATAAACAATACTCAGCAACACAACTGAGCAAGCATGAGCAAAGTCATATGGAGGTGAACAAATTTCAATAACATATGAATTCGGATGAAATATTATTGTTTATTTTTTATCCTTTTTAAGATTGAAATGTCATAAATTGTTCAAATTTAAATCTGAATTTGTTGTAATTTTTTTAATTAGATCGAGAGATGCTTCACTTTTATCTCATATATATATATATATATATTGAATCGTTACTGTTTGTTTTGGGCTTAGCATAGCCGTATATTTTGCAAGACTTCTACTCACTTTACCTTTCAGATCATAAATATTTTAATGCAATAATGGTGCCATTATGAAGTTGTCGTCTGGGTTGCAACTTGCAAGGAAAGTGCATTATTTTCACTAATTATTGTCAGCTCCATGATTGAGGATTTTCCATGGAAAGCGCATTATTTTTTTACCCACTCTGACACCGTAGTCTCGAAAGCCAACGTTACAGTGTCATAGTGGGGCCTGACTCCTGAGCATTCGTGGCCTACCATAATATCCCTTTCACATGTGCTTTTAACAAAAGAGTGCCTTGGTTGGTGCCAAATGCCAATATAGCTCAAATCATGGGCGTAACACTAGAAAATGAAAAATTAGGAGAATGTTTGATGTCATTTTTTTTTTTGTTTTTTTTTTTTGTTTTGTGTTTTTTATTTTTTAAAATTTTTGTTTTTATTTTATTTTTAATTTTTAAAAAACAAAAAATATGTTTAATTAAAATTGTTATATATTGAAAACAAATATTTAAATTGATTTATATACAATAATTTAGTTCACAAAATAAAATTTAAAAAATGAAATAAGCATACTCATATATTTATTACATAATACTATGTACATAATATAAAATAATATTATTTATAATATTTAATTCTAATATTAAAATCTACTTTAAATCATATTAAAATTTAATATAATTCAAATAATATTATAATTAAATATAATATTAAATAAAATAATTACTTAAAAATTTTAATATTAATTTTTATTGGATAATAATTGAGATTAATAAAATTTTAAATTTTATATATTAAATAATAATATGAACTAATAAGTTATAACTTATATTTAATAATATTACTTAGTTTAATTGAAATAATATTAAATTAATAAATAAAATGTTTTCAACTACGTAATTTATAAAAATATAATTATTAAAATTTATTATATATTTAATAGAAACAATTTTATTTAATGTTAAGTATTCACTTTTTAATAATATTGAATTATTTTATATTAGTAGTGATATGTTTTAAATTTAATTGGAAAAAATATAATATTAAATAATAACATTATTTAATAAAATAATAATTAAATATATTATATAATAGTAATTGGCAATAATATTAATTATCAACATATCCAAATTATAATAAATGATATTATTTAAAATTTATAATATGTTCAATAAATTACTGTACAAGTCTAAATTAAAATATTATGATATTGTAGTTTATATTAATTTTTTTTAATTTCTTCTTACATTTTTCAAATTTTTATATTAAAATAAATACATTAACTTTAAACTATTTTTAATTAAATAATAATTTATATTAAATATTAATATTATTTTTATTTTAAAAAATTAAAAAATTTATTTTATATTTTTTATTATTAAAATATATTAATATTATATTAATATATAAATATTGTTCATTTACTTACGAAGAGTAACAAAAATTAAAACATGTTTTCGAAAACATTGAAAACATCAAACTCTTATTTCTAATAATTTTTAAAAATTTTGTTTTCGTTTTTGTTTTTTTATAATATAAACATATTACCAAACATAATTTTTATTATTGTTTTCAAAAAAACTAAAAACAAAAATAAAAAATAAAAACAATGTCAAACGACCCTAAACCTTTATAGTACATTTTTAATTAAATGACTCAAAATTATTAGTGTCAAATGTGGCCTACCTAATAGACTGGTTAACATGAATACGTATAAAGTGACAAAACATCAACCAAATGAACCATCTCTCAATTACTTACCTCCATAAATCTCTCCTATGTATGGCAGCAGGTTTTGAATTTCTCTCCATATTTTATTTTCATGAATAGTTCAACGCTTAATTTTTTCATTTTCTTTTTTAGACATAGTACTAAAGGCATCTAGAGCTGCTAGAATTAATCAGTTTTAGACCTTGCGTTGTTCAGTGCAATGACTTCAACCATATCAGAAATAGTCATTGATGCGTCTCCAACGTTGAATCCAAAGATGTCTTGTATTCACATGAAAGTAACCTCATAATAAGAAATTGAGATTAATTCTTTAGATTTCTCTGCTCATATTGACTTACATTTTTCTTGTCTAGTTTTGTTTTCAGCACAATAAATTCTTGTCCAAAGGCATTTTTGATCTTCAGCAAATAGATAACAGCCGGTGCACTTTTAGTGGTTCGGGCATTGATTGAAATGGGAGAGAAACCCCTAGCTGTTGGGGGTGTGGGCTGACTTTCGATCCCTAATATCCGTCAATATTAAGATCATCTTAATAATATGCCGGATAATTTGCATACATATATAATAATTATTGTATCATAATTCGTAAGAATATATTAAAGATATGCAATATCAAAATTTATAGACACATTAAAAATATGTCAAAATTATATGTAACTTTAATCTAACTTTACTCATTATTTTTTTTATTTGTATCATAACAATACTTTGAGTCCAACATTTTAAATTGGTAAGATTAAAATTTTGACAAAAAATATATATAAATTTAATAAAAATTAAAACAATGTTAATATTTAACATATAAATATTTGTATTTTTCACAGTATAAAATGGATAAAAAAAACAAATACACAAATATATATATATATATATATATATTAATATAATTTTTTATTTCTTAATTTGTTATACCTGTCAAAATGTTTAGGCTTGTCCAATCCACCTTAATGCGGTGCAAATGAAACAGAAAAAGATGAAAGTTGAAAAAAAGAAGTTAAATCATCCTTTCGTTTTTTTTTTTTTTTAAATTTTTAATTATTATTTTATTAAAAATAAATATTTTTTTATTTTTAATTTCAACGAACTCAATCTTTTGGTCGCTTGAAAGGAAAATCGAAATTTCATCAGCACCTCTCCGGGAAATATTTTCTTTCTTTTTTATTTGTGTTCTTTTATTCTTATAACCTTAATTAAATGAATTGAAACGTTTTTTTTTTTTTCTTGGCCAGATATTGCTGGAATTGAAGATGAAATTGCGGAGAAGCTTGGATTCGAGAAAGTATCAGAAGAGTTCATGAGAGAGTGTAAATCAAAAGCTTTCTTTTCAAGCATAAAAACTGGTGCGGAGGTCGTGTCCGTTTCGAACGACGAGGTTTTTGGCATTGTTTTTCGAACTCCACCGTAAATTCTTCATTCTTTTACAATTCGCCTTTTTAATTTATGAATTGAGAAGTTAGTAAAGCTTGAGCTTAGCATTCTCACGTACTACATTAATTATTGTCTATTTGATGTTTCGAGAAAATGCTTTATACATGTTTAATTCTGAATTTGAATTGGTAATGGTGGAGTGCTTTGATTTAGTAGTTGACGTTTAGAAAACCGTTATGTGATGATCTCCTATATGGTCAATGCAGAAAGGATTCCACCGGGATTCCTTACATCTTGGAACACTGTGTATTATGTAGTTCAAGAAAGTATCCTTTGAAGGAACCGTTTGTTGAATTGTTAAGGGGGAACTCAGCACACTTTTCTGAATGCATTCACCTATCCTGATAGGACTTGCAATCCAGTTGCTTCCACCAATAGAACGGTAAAGCTGAAGACTCAATGAGATCTTCCCCGCATTTCTCAACACCCATGCACACATATGCAAACTGCAGATACAAATATGAAAGAAAAAAATTAGTTTAAGAGTTGAGAGAATGAAAAGTTTAACTTTCTGAATGTTCAGTTTTCAAGTGGTTTTGTGTTTTCTGAACAGGACTTCTATACTGTTTTTGATTCATACCTGGATACTGTGTTCTTCCCCAAGTGTAGTGAAGACTTAAAAACTATTCCATAAAAGGGTTGGCACTACAAGCGCAATGATCCTTTAGAAGATATAACTTATAAAGGTGTGCGGGTGTTTGTGTGTTTATACGCTAATGTGATAAGCCTCTATAATCCCCTGCTTGTGAGATAAACATTCTTTTCCCTTAAGCAATGCTCGCTGCTCCCCATTACTCTTCATAACATTTGTTTTTCCTTTGTGATTCCTTGTAGGAGTTGTTTTCAATGAGATGAAGGTGTCTATTCTCAGCCTGATAATTTATCAGGGTGGACAGCTCAACAGGCAAGTTTTCCTTTCTTTTCTTGCTTATTTATGCATTTATTACATTCTGTAATAGACTGCTTTTATAGTAATCAGCAGCCTATATCATAATGGAAATGCTGATGATTTGATTGTAAAAGGCATTTAAATTCTCATGGCTAATTTAAAAAGATTCTACTTACCCCTTTTCTCTCTCGCATGCATGCTTGTATGTGCAGCTGTATAAAAAATCACACGTATATTAACAACACTTAGCTAGGAAAGTTCCATCTTTTTTCTATTTACAAATGTTCCATGTAACTTCTGTGCAGACTCTCATTCCAGACAATACCTATGGTGATGACAGTGGAGGTGATCCACAAGTTATCCCCAGGCTGACATTTGAGGAGTTTCAGGTGTTTTGCATTTATTTCTTTGGTAGACATGTTCTAAGTTTTTTGAGCTTCTAGGAGTTTAAGGAAGATCCCTGTAGCCATATAATTGTTTGAGGCAAATCAATGGCTGGGGGTGCTGATGACCTATTTAATCTGGTATATCCGATTGCTTATATTTGCTACAACATTTCAGTTTACTGACCAACAACAATTCAATAAATAGTAGACGAATTGCTTTCTTCTGATTATAGTTTTTCTATCTTTTAATTTCAAAAGATTAATCTCCTAGAGGTCCTTTTTTTTTCTCCTCCTTCATCATTCAATTATGGATTACTTTTGTTCTTCAAGAAGTACAGTTTTCATACCAACTACGGTTCAAGCAGTTTGTTTCCCAAAGCAAAGCAAGAATGGAGGTATATATTTTGAATTTTTAGGGTATTTGGGGAAATACAAGAACTGAAACCTAATTTATTCTAATGGTTTATACTCATTTCCAGAATCAATTGGGAGGCGGTGGTCATGGAATTGCAGCAGCTAGGATGGGTGCAAAGTTAAATGTTGCTGGGTGGATTTCTGAGGATATGGGTGGAGTCAGGTAGAAATTTTGGATTCCTTTAAATTTTTATTCTTCCTCAGGCTAATCTTACATTTTACCAGGCCCTGCTATACCTTATCAGTTTAGAAGTTTAAAGTTCAACAACGTGCTTTGTTGTTTAGGATTTGTTTAGATGACAACTTTAAAATGAAATACAGTTTTTCTTGCACTTAATTAAATATTTGGCTCTTTTTGAAGTCATGTTGAGAATGCCTATGGAATTCTCAGACTCCAAAAATATTATAACGAGTAAGATTTAGAAACTTAATTTTACTCTAATTTCTGTTTCCTAGTTACCTGAATTTCTACAAGCACTGGAAGAGAAAGTGAATAATGATTGGGCAGGAATTTCATCATCTCTTGATGACATCCATAAATCCTTACATTCCAGGGAAATTTGTTTGATAAATACGACTGCTGATGGGAAAAATCTCTCAAACACAGAAAAATTAGCTAGCAAATTCCTCGATGTGCTTCCTTGCAAATCTCTTGTTGAAAGAGCTAGTTGGAATGCTCGACTTCCTTCAAACAATGAAGCCATTCTGATACCCACTCAGGTGACAAATCGTCTATTCTTGTTGTCGTTTGCCTTTTGTTTATTTATCTGAATAATGAATTACAAGCCTTCACCTGTCACAGGTAAATTACACTGGAAAAGCAGCTAACTTATATGACTGTGGTTACCAACTTAATGGAGTGCTTATGTTATTTTCAAACACACTAGTAAACGCTTGGTTGTGGGAAGTGTGCGAGTTAGTGGTGGAGCTTAATGGAGGTTTCTGTAACTTTGATACTCATTCAGGTACGCTAAGGACTTTATTTGCTAACAAACACTTTTATCCCCCTTTTAGAATCTTACCTTGAGATTTTCTCATGTAGATATATTCACCTTCTTATCCTATTGGGACCCCAACTTAGTAAAGAAACTTGATGTATATGATGGAACTGGTGACTTTCTGCATGAATTGGAAATGGATGATTATATGCTTATCAAAGCAATTATTGGAACCATTGGTGATGTTGATGCATACCAGCTGCCTTTTTTATTCTTTGTTTATTTTTTGTTCACTTGATTGAACCATTGGTGTTTTTCTGAAGTCAAATCATAGTAGACATTCTGAATGAGAAAACTGAAATTTGTGACTGTCATTTTCTCCGGGTTTTTCATTATTTATCATGTTAAATTATTTTGGAGCACCTTATGTTAAACGGTAGATTTTTGTTCTGTAACTTTAGATGATCTTTTATACAGTTGAAAGATGTTTGCCCACAGATTCTGCATTTCTTTTGTGAAAGTATTAAATGTTGAAGACTGATATTTTAGTTCCTCATCTGCCTCAAAGTCTTGGAACCAAACAGTGAAGTTGGCCTGATAGTGCCATGTTTAAATCTCATTGGAGATTTTTAAGATTTCTAAATCTACTGTTGCTATTGCTGCTGTGTTTTTATATCTGCTGCTCTAAGCTTTATCATGTCTCATATTGACTTTAAATATTTTCTGCTAGTTTGGAACGATATTTATTGGGTATTACTAGGATGAAAGGCAGATGAGACGTGAAGAGATATTAACAAGGTAAAATGATGATTTTGACTAATCTTTATATTTATGGCTAGGATTACACTTATAATGGACTGTGAGACTTTGTGATTTCAGAAAGAACGATAATAAATGCTGGTACATATAGAAAAGTTGCATTGCAGATCATGCTTATCTGATTTGTTAATTGACATAAATAACCTACTCTTTGAACTTTCACTTTGATGTAGGTTACATGGATATGTTTTTGATGCTTACACGATGAATTTACCTTTTTCTTTTATGAATTAAAGTATAAGGAAATGAATGATTATCAAAATTAGTAGTATTTTTTTATCTAAAAATCAAATCTCTGAATTTATGAGTTTGTCTAAAATAAGTTCTTGAATGCCTTTAGTCATCTCTAAGTTTTTTTCTTGCGATTGCTCAATTGACCTTGTTGGGTTTAAGGCTCATTTATGGAAATGATTCTTTTCTTAATGAACGTGGTTTTGATATTTAGCCCATTTTTTCACTCTTTTTTATTGCATATTAACCCACAGTTTGAAGGACTTCAAGGAATTTGCTGATGCCATTGACGCTGTTAAAGATAAAGGAGTGGCTGTTGCAGTGGCATCACCTGATGATGTGATAACTGCAAACAAGGAGTGCTCTAACTTTTTTCAATTGAAGAAAGCCCTCTAGTGCTCTTTAAGAATTGCCTCAAGCGCGTGTGAATCTCATACCATTTCTTAAACAAGGTGCGTTATATTCATAAACCATTATTTCAATTTTGTTACACTATGTTAATAGATGGAGTAATACTGAACTGGAGGGAAGTCCTTGCAGTATGAAATCTGTACAATAACAAGGTTTATACTAGACTTGCGATTTCTTAATATTTATCAGAACCCCATATTTATTTCACTTTGAGCCATGCAGTTTCATCTAATTTTAATCCCCTTTTACTCTTCACTCTTGTGTTATTAAACTGTTTGATCCCACAATGTTTAGAGTGGTGTTGAGCCCTTTGCTGTCAGAATGTGATCATTACTATTAGCTTAAACCAAGAACTTGATAACCCAAGTTCTGTTACTCTGATATTAAAATAAATCCATGGCTTATTAAGACATTCTTAAGTCCATCTTCACGTGATCTAGCTTCAGTTCGTAGGTGACAATTAGGTCGGCTTAAATCTTGGCTGATTGGTTTTGGTTTTTGAACTATTTACATTCAGATTATTTCAAGTAATGGGTTTGACGTTTATGTTAGTAATTTATGTTTAGTTTGTTCCGCTTGTTGATCTTCCTCTCCGTTACATCTCCAACCTGACTCGAAAACTTCAGGAGTCAGCTTCAAATAAGATCACACACTTGCATAATATGCATATATTTGAAAAAGAATAATTCCAAATTGACTTATTGAAGTGTGTAGTATTCTCACCTTTATCTAGCAATTCTTTTTATTTGATGTTAGATTGAATGCATCATGTTTATTCATTTTATGAAACACAAATAGCATTTATAATATTTTCTCTCCTTCAATCACGTAATGTTCTCATCACAACTGATTTACACCATCTATCTATCCCGATAATTAGATCACCTTACCTATTTTCTCTGGATTTTTGATCTAGAGTCAGATAGTTAAAGGTTGGTTTTGATATCATTTATCATTTGATTATTACCGTTTCCCACAAAATCGATATATTAAAGTGTGGATTGGAATTTTATTTGATTTTGTTTTTTAAATTGATAAAAGATTTAGATTAAAAAAAAACAAAAAGAAAGAAATTTTGCCAGCTTTAACTCCATATATTTATAAGGTGATTTGGTTGGGAGATAAGTAACGGTAGACTTGTCGAATCTTTTATTTGTTCCAGAATAATTAGGACAGCCAGAGATTCTGGCCATTGCTAGTGGTCATAGAGCCGTTGTTGAACCGATTTATGATCTGCTCATGCATGTTCTTTATGACAACTGCGCAGAGAGGCAGGTGGAGTACCCAGTTAGAACATAAATATAACTGCGTAGCAACCTTGATTGTTTATCCGTTGATATTCTTTGATTGGTGGAAGACTACACCAAATCATCATACAAGACATGTATATACATCAAACTTTCGTTTTGACAGGAACTGATGCCGGATTCAATTGAATTTAATGTTCTAGACTCGACAGGGTTGAATGTTGTTAGATGGTCTGAAGGTACTGAATCAGATTCACGAGAAATTTCAGGTATAATCTATCTAACTTATCGACCCGCCTGGTTACTTTGCTGCAGGGGTATAAACTCTTAAGCGGAATGCAAGCCTCCGAATACTAAGTATTCCATCGACTCTCGTAATTCTCATTCATGCAACTGTTGAACAGATGGGCCAATAGATTAATTGTGTTGTACAGACATGCATGCATATTCTTTATAGAGATAGTAGTGATTCACTTTCACTAATAAAAAACGAAATTAGTTTTATGTATTTTCATATTTTTTTAGTTTAATTGTTGAATTTTATATTTTATTAACATATATCATGCATGTTAAATTTTAAGTTAATAAAATATGTTTAATTTTTTATTTCGTAATAATAAAATTTTAACCGTTAATATATATTTAATATATATTGAAAAAAATGTTTTTTTATCAAAAAGATAAACATATCGATTGACTCAAAATTTAATCTTATATAAAATCATATAAAATAATTTATTTTACACTAATGTAACTTGATTCCTCTTTTATATATATATATATATATATATATATATATATATATATATAAAAGGGATTCACTTACATCGGTATAAAATTAAATTAATTTTATACCATTTCATATCTTATTATATGATTTATATTTTTTTAATCTATCGTTAAATATTATACTCTAAGTAGATTATGCATACAAAATTTTAAGTTAATTGAAAATATTAAACTATTAGTTTGATAATAAAAAAATTTAACTGCTAATATATATTAAAAAATATGTTATTCTCCATCGGAATGATAGAGATATTAAATTGATTCGAAACTTAATGTGCATAATGAATACGAGTAGATTATTAAATCTAACAATTGATTTTTAAAAATATTAATTTTATATGAAGTTATAAAAACAATGTAAAACAAATTGTTATATATATATATATATATATATATATATATATATATATATATATATATATATTAGAGGAGGGAAACATTTACACATTTGTAAAATAAATTTAATTTTATATATTTTTATACTATTTATATTTTTTTAATCTGACTGTTGAATTTTATATTTTATTCAAATAGATCATATACATATTATTTGTTTTATAATAATAAAATTTTAAGCGTTAATATATATTGAAAAAAATTATTTTTAATTGAAATGATAAAAATACCGAATTGATTTAAAAATTTACATGCATTATAACGATTTATAAGTTGCGAAATCTAAATATTAGTTTATAATATTAATCATATAAAAATTATAAAAAATATGTAAATTAATTTATTTTATATATTTATAAGAGGATCTCTTCAAAGGGCTGTTAAAGGTAAAAGTTAATATTCTCTTTGAATATTCCAAGGTTAATGCTTACTTTATTTACAGCAAGTCAAAAGTAGCAAATTAATCTAGATGGAGTTGGCATATTTACTCCAGTAAATTCAATAATGGTCGACTGTCGAATGAATCATCTACACCCAAAAATGAGCTTTTACTGAAGTAAATCAAGTGGTTGTACAGCTTTCACTCTTCTAGTAATCAGAGGATTCAGAACATAGTCATAAACCTGTTTCGTGCTTGAACCCTGGCTGTCAACCTAAAATTTTATGTTAAACAAACCATTGAATAATATCTCAAGCTCGGGGCTTTCGGTACCACTGTCTTGAGTACTGGTCCCTAACTTGGCCGCCTTATCTGCCTCCCAAGCAAATTACATAGGGTTACAGGGTTGGCTTGGATGCCATCGTGCACATGCTTCTGATACGATGATATCTTGAGTCATATTTTCAAATTTAATTGCATCATAAGTGTATTTGGATGATGTTCAAATTGCTTTGGATTCTACTGTTTTTCAAATTAGTTTGAATAGATAATAAAATTGAAAAAAAAAATGATCATCAAAAAAATATTTTTAATAAAACAATTAAAAATAGTGAAAATAAAGTTGGAAGGGGACTGGGGGAATCAAGGTTCAATGACAAATTGGATTAGAGGGTAAATTCCCTATTATCTTTTTTCTTTTTAAAAAAAATTATTATTATATTTTATTTAATTATCTTTATAAAATTTTTAAAATTATTTATTTTAGTTAATTCTCTCATATTTTTACTTTTATTATTTTTTTATTTTGATATTTTTAATTTATATGTATATTCATAAACAAACTATTATTTTATATTCAAAATATAAAATTATAAAATTTTATTACTTAAAAAAATCCTAAATATAATTTACCACGATATATAGAATAGAAATTTAAACATTTTAAAAGCTAAATAATTTTTAAATAACATTAAAACATCTAAAAAAATAAATTTTGAATATTTAATGATAAAAGTATTATTTGATATAAAAAAAATTAGTAAAAAAATAATATTTTTTTATAAAATTTTTTGATTAATTTTAAATTATTTTATTACTTTTACAAATATTAAATATACAATTTATAATTTATTAAATATAAATTTTAATAATAATTTTTTGTTATACCTAATTCCATGAACACCGTTATTTTTTAATAATTTTCCGACATGGAGTTGGCAGTGAAGAGACAGATCGATTAAATTCTTACTGTAAAAGTTGTGAGGTAGTAGGAGTTGAAGAAAAATGATATGACTCATTTAATTACATAGGCACTCGATCCTTCATTTCATTTTTAACTGGTAGGTGGCGTAGTAGCCATTGGTAAACAAGTTTGCACTCTTAATTTAAAAGCTACAGGCCTTGGTAGGTGGATCACCATTCATTTATTTGGTTTATTGGGGAAGGAAGTTGGTGTTCGTTTGCAAATCACTACAGTTCAGCTGCAACGAAGATTTAGATTTTCCAGTACATCGATGAAATTTTAAGTTATTATTTATGTTTATGTTATATAAAATATAAATTTTTTATGTTAAAACTTTTGTTTATATAGTAAATATGAAATACTTATTTAATTTTAATTAAATTTTAATTTGTATTATTTTCTTATTTTTTATTTATATATTTTTCATATTATGTCATTGTATCGAATTTAAAATTATTTAGTTTTAATTTAAGATTTTATAAAATATTATAACCTCTAAACACATGTTATGTTAATCTAAGTGGGTACTTTATGAGTAAATAACAGATTATGTTAAGCATTTAATTTAAAATTAATTAATAATATATGAAATGATTTGAATAGAAAATTGCTTGAATAAAAAATTAATTAGCAATAAATGAAAAGACTTGAACATAAGATTTACAAAAAAAAAAATCCAATATGTCATATATATATGAGATAAAACCATTTTATTTTTCATTTTTTTGAAAAAACTTTATAGGTTTTCATGATGATGATGTAAACCGAAATATAGAATTTAGAAGCCTACAATTTGGAAAGGGTAACGAAGGTAACGTACAAAAAACATAGAATAGAAGCTCTAATAATATATTAAGCATATGATCTAAAACTAATTGATAATAAATATTAAATAAAGAGTCAAACTTAAATATAAGAAAAAAAAACTCAATATTTCACATTTTAACAATGTATAATCTAAGTAGGCACTTTATGAGTAGAAACTGCATGCATTTATATGACTGTATAGAACAGATGACACACACTGTTACCATAAGCATCATACAACATGAACATACGTTATCAAAGTGAAACAATCCTGACGCCTATAGACTCGAAGTTATCCCAAGTATATTGGATTTACAGATGCTAATAGGTACAATTTCTCGGGGAGAAGAGAAAAAACAAACACAAGCAGAAAGCAGCAGCCACTGGCATCAGTATCACCTACCGCCCAACATATCCAAAGAACTTTTTTTCTGCAGAAGTACGGTCAACCTCAATCTTTTTTCTGAAAGATGAAAACTAATAGGTGTTACTGTTAAAGAGCCACAAAGGTAGACTTTTAACACTTCTTTAGGTCTATTTAACTATTGGTTTTGGACTATACATACTGGGGATAGGGATATGGTAGTTCTGAAATTCATCAGAGGACCCTCTGGGATGCAGATGGTCCAGTTGCAGATGCTTATGTTTATTGGAATTATTGATGGTGGTTCGTACCAGGTTCCAAATTTCAGACTGGTTTAATTTGCATTCAGAAAATAAAGCTCACAGACCCTATATTGAATCGTTCTAACAACAGATTAATCAATAATTAATAAGAAAAGAGGAAATTAAACCTAACTAGTTTCAAACACCTTGTTTTTGAAAAGAAATAAGTACCCATTGATCTTTTAGGATGGAGGGAAAATGACATAATTTGAATATGGCAACTTTTTCTTTAGATGTAGGGTATCCTTCCAGAGCTGCTGGTGATGAAACACTTTTGTAAGTTTTGATTACAAATTATGTATGTACTTTTCACCCAACTTTCCACCCCTCCCCTTATCTTCTTCTAGGAAATTTCTCCTCCCTTGATTGATATATATATATATATATATATATATATATAAAAGTTGAAAAAATAATGTATATGGAAATGTTTTTTGAAGTGACAACAAAAATTATTTTTAATTGATTTAGTGACTTTCTAATCATAAAAAATAATTTTTATCTTCGCACTAAATTCTATATATATATATATATATATATAGATATATTAGTAAATTTGTTTGCTTATGATTAAGAACTAGTATGAGTTAGCCAGCTGCTTGATGCGTTGAAGTTGGATCAGAAATGTATCCGTAGGAACGCTGCAGAAAAAACGGAATTCAAGAACTTACTCGATTTACATGTGAAGTGACAGTTTGACGGTTCTTTGCTTAACTTATAGAGATTTGGACCAGTGCTGATTCCTGGAACCAACCCAATCTATCAATTCTCAACCATGTTCCGATTCTAGCTATCTTGTGTGAATTGCTGGTTTATCCCTCTGCTGCCTATGTTTCAGCTGTTCAATGCATGCATCAATGTTTTATCTACTTAAAGGCACTGCTATTTAGAAATTCCAAACTAAAAATATGACCACAACCTATTCATTTTAATAGTCTTGTGCCTTGCAAAGTACCACAGAGGTTGTTATCAAAGTTTTTATCTTAATAAATTAATATATGAACTCGTTAATAAAAATTATTCTTTTTATTCATTCCTATTTTTAACTTTAATGTTATCATATTTTTCTGAATGATTTTTTTAGTTTTTTTTTAATTTTCTTCTAACTTTACTCTTTTTTTCATCTTTCATAATTTTATTTTTTGAAATATCCATATTTTAAGGTCGAATAACAAAGAGGTATAGATAAAAAAAATTTTAATCCGATTATTAGATTTTATAATCACTTTTTCACTTTGTATATTAATAATTAGGTTAACAATTTCTTTTTTCTCTTGTACCAAACAAAACCAAACCAAAATATTCATGAAGAGACTTTGCAGTCACAGTGCGTATGTCCTGCCCATGGTACCGACCTGGATGAGCCTGGCTTCCTGTTTCGGGACGGTGAAAAATAATATTTTCAAACGTTTGCCTATGGCGACATAGTTTATACATATAGATAAGGGTTACGGATATAATTACAAACTATGCATGACATCACTTAGAAGATAAAATGAAATGTAAGTGGTAATAAACCCAAAGGAACATAGCTACATAATTCTGTTAACTTTTCTGTCAAATATTCAACATTCAATCCTTATCAGAATCTGTCCTGGAATTCACCTTATCTTAGTGTGCCCAGGGCTGCTGCTTTCGACAGTTCCACCTGCGACTTCTATATACCTAAGTTCTATTATTTAATATTTTATCAATAAATTTTTTTAATTTCAAAAATAAATTAAAATAATAAAAATTAATTTTAACAAATTTTTTAAAAATAAATAATAAAATAATATGTATATCATCATTTTAATCCAACTCGCAAAATCTAAAAAAAAAATTTACAGTTAATTTGATAATAATTTTTATACATAACTATCTATAAATTTATCTTCCAAGTACATAATCTTTACTTTATGTGTATACTATCACTCTAGAGTTTTTGGACTTAACAAATAATGTTAATAAAATGACAAATAACTCTTAAAAAATTTATATTAAAAATATAAATTTAACTATTTTTAATCTTACTCATAAAGTTTAAAATTTTCAACATCCACTGTCAATGTATTAAAAATCAATTGTTAACTTTAAACTTGTATGTGAATGATATATATACACACACACTAAAATGGAAACCCAAAAAATTAAGAAGGAGAGAATAATATCATGCTTGTGTGCATATTGTTTAAGAGAGATTGTCATATTAAGCCTCCATTGGAAAATTATTTTCTTCTTGATTCACAATATGTTGCCCATTGCAGCAGGATCGTATGTCCAAATATCAATATTCAACTTTATGAATATAATTGCTTTTTATTAATAAAATGTAAATAAATTTAAATTCGGATTTTAAATTTATAAAATTTTTACGTTTTAGAGATGAAAATATGATCATTCAAGTCATGTATGTATATTTATTTTGTTATGTAGTACATACCAGTAAAAGGTTAATTGTTATCTCAAAAGATTCGGTTTCATGAAAAAAAAATAAAACAATATGATCATTCAATGGATCTAAATTAATTGGTTTTGTCATAAATACTTCGTTGGTAGTGAATATTTCCTCCTAATCTTAGCATTGATTAATGGCCACCATCACCCACCGGCCCACATTTTTCATTGGAAAATTTGATACTGTTATTTTATAGTTTTCTCTTTCGAGACTTGAAAACAGAACAGACTCTCTCGAAGGGTTAGTTTTGTTAGTAAGAGAAATATTTATGTATTTTTATTAATTTGAATTTGATTTGTGTGAAGAGTATTTTGAAAATATAATTTTAAATGGATCACATTAACTTGAGAAAATGATTGAATCTTTAAAATCATTGAAAAAAATTAAACTCAATCAAAACTTTAAAAATACTCTAACAATAGTATTAAAATGAATTCTTTCAACAGTTGCTTTTTGGGAAAATTAAAAATTAAAAAAAAAAAAAGTGGATGGAACTAAGAAAGATGTTAGTTGCAAAGTTTGTCAATTTGATCAAAATTAGATTTTACAGATCTAAATACGATACAATAACATGAAATAAAAACTATATAAATAAAAAATATAAAATTAATACGAATTAAAATTTGATAAAATTATATATAATAAGTGTTAAAAAATAAATTTTATATTTGATGTGTCAATATAAATTTTAATATGAATTTTTTTACATATGAATTATCATATCTATCAAAAAAAAATCATCAACTTTTAAAATTGAGAGGACCTTAGTTTTGTCTCTATGCTCTTTTATTTTTCTCAAGGTCTTATGATCTGGTCCTTCATCTACACTTTGCCTATGCTAGATTGATGAGCTTTGATGTCAACCCTTATTTTCTTTGGCTTAGGCTTTTTCCTCGGAAAGCCTACACTATTAGACAATACTGTCCCTGCAACTGATTTGCTTCGAAAATTCTTCTAATTATTCAAACAATATGTCAGTATAAATTAAAGAAATGTTACTGATATTGCTTTTGATTCGTATAATTGAAGTAAGTTAACATTAAAAAAAGGATTTAAAATTACGTGAGATCAGCAGATAAATAAGGGGTTTGATGACCAATAGATTGTGGTGCGATGAGAATGGTTGGGAATAAGATTAAAAATATGAAAGTGTAAAATTATTTTTTTATTTTTTATTTTAATTTTTTATTATTTAAATAAAATATATATTTTTTTAATATTTATTTTTTAACGTCTATTCAAATTAATTTTAAGTTTTAATTAATTTGTCCGTACAAGAAAACCATGAACCCGTGATCAGTCCCATCTCCTACGTACGATCATATTAAAAGGCCAACAATAGCATGCAGCAAACAGGGCGCTATAAATACCAAGTTTCTCATGACTTGTGACTTAATTAACTCATCTCTACTCTCTATACTCTATATAGCTAATTAACAGTAGATAGATCAAATTTCAATGCCTACCACTTTGAGCATTTCATGATTCAATTTTGAAGCAGGCTTCTTTCTTTTTTTTCTTTGGATAATATATATATAAAATTATTATTTAATAATATTTTTAGTAAAATTTTTAAATTTTATTAGTAAAGATACATAATTAATTTTATATTATTTTTATTTTTTAATATTTTAAAAAAATTATGTGTTATTATCTTAATTTCTTTTTATAAAATTTAAAATTTTTATTAACGACATATTGAATAATAATATACATATAATTTTCATACATTTTATATATATATATATATATGCTTAGACAAAGTTATTAAATCTACTGTTAATGTATTGAGTCAAAATTCATGTACCTCCATCTCTTTCTTAGTGTATGTATATCATAATTAATTTTTTGCCCTCGTATATAAACTTAGCATATCAAAGGGTATTTTTTATTTATTTGTTATAAAGAACTTTTAAATTTTATATTTTTTGGGCATAATGCATGCATGAAATATATCTATATATCTATCAATTATTAAATCAAATATTTGAATATAAGTAAATTAAATTAAAACCGAGATAATAATGGGGACAAAAAAAATAAAATTAAATAAAATATCAATCATTTATATGCCATATCCATAGAACATATTAGGTCTTTTATTCATATGGTTCTCATAATTTTTCTTTACTCTCATTTGAATAAGCTAGATTATATATACATATACTTGTTCCAAAATTAAATGCTTTGTTGTATCTTCATAAATATTTTTAAATTTAATTTCTTATAATTAAAACTTTTAACTTTAACAGTCAATATTATAATTTAATTATTTGATGAGGTTACTAATGTTCAAAAAATATAGTATTTGAAAACATTTTCATTCAACATGGTTGGAGGTTATTAATCAATATTAAATTAGTAGGGAAGTAAATTATAAATGAAAGAAAAACCATAAAAATGAAATGAAAACAATAGTTAATTATGAGAATACATGAATGACATTTTGCCACTCCATTAACTAATTTAGATTTCACACAGCACTGGCTTGGCCATTTATATGCCCATTAATAATTACCATACCAATGCCCCTTTTTAAGGGTTTTAGGCTTTTAATGTCATGTTTGGTTGGACGGAATGACCATTTCATTTCGTACCTATTCTAGTGTACTACATCGCTGCATATTTATTGTTTGGTTCGTGGAATGTTTATTTAGAAGAAGAATATTATTATTATTATTATTATTATTAAATAATAATGTACATAATATATTCATTAAATAATATAATGTACATAATATTAAATAATATTATTTTATACTATTTAATACTAATATTAAATATATTCATTTAATCATATTAAAATTTAATATAATTTGAATAATATTATAATTAAATATAATATTAAATTAAAAAATTTTAATATTAATTTTTATTAGATAATAATTGAGATTAATAAAATTCTAATTTTTTATAATAAATAATAAAATGAATTAATGAATTATAAATTATATTTAATAATACTATGTAATTAAATTGTAATAATATCAAATTACTAAATAATATTCGACTAATTAATTTACATTAAATAATTACTAAAATATATTATATTTAATATAATAATATTATTTAATGTTAATTATTTGCTTATATAATAATATTAAATTATTTAATAGTAGTAGTGATATATTTTAAATTTAATTGAAAAAATAAAATATTAAATAATAATATTATTTAGTAAAATAATAATTAATTATATTAAATAATAGTGTTAGCAATAATATTAATTATCAACATATCAAAATTATAATAAATGGTTTTATTTAAAATATACATAATATTCAATTAAATATAATTTATATTTAATTGTTTTTTACATTCTTCAAATTTTCTGTATTAAAATAAAAATATATTTTAAACTATTTATATTTTAATTAAATAATATTTTTATTAAATTGTAATGTTTTATATTTTTATTATGAAAATATATTAATATTATATTTATATATAGACATTGTTCACTTATGAACAATACAATAAATGAAAACATGTTTCTGAAAATAATGAAAATAAAAAATTCTTAATTTCAATTAAAAATTCTTATTTTCGTTTTTATTTTTTTGAAAACAAAAGAACATTGACAAACATATTTTCTACTAAAGTTTTCAAAGAAAAAGAAAATAAAAAAACAAAAATGATGTCAAACGATTTCTAAATTTTTGTAATAATTATTTCGCACTTCTCTAAAAAAAAAAAAAAAGCTATTTTCTAATACTATGGAATAGACATTATTATTTTGTTTATTTTACTTTCATATATCAATTTACTAATGTGTGCGGAAAGAGACATGAGAAAAATATGTTTCATTTGTTTTCATCTTTGAAAAAGTTTTCACAATTCTACTTAATGTTAGTTTAGATAGACAATAAAATTGATTCTGATGAAATTAAAAACAATGATTACAATGAATTTAATTATTATAGTGATGGGATTAGATAGTGAAATAACGAAATGATGATATGTGTTTAGATGCAATAGCAGTACTGGTGAGATAAGTGTAATAAAAAAAGCAAATGACTATCTAAGATGGATTAAATTTTATATATCATAAAATTTGTTATACATAATTTTATATTTATAAAATTAATAAAATTATTTTATATCAAAAATACTTTGATAGTAGATATTTTAAAATTATTTTTAAAAAATAAAAGCCAATAGGTAATTTTATTATTCCACTAAAGGGGTTGGATCCTTCACTGGACCTCCGCTCCAGTCCTCTATTGGAGGGAGGAACAACAAATCGCACGACGATGGGGTGCTATACAAATGCACCGTGGGAGCATTTATTTTATTCTTAAAATTTGGATTCTATTGTACCAAATAATTAAGGTGAATTTTATCATATAAACCCCTAATCTTTTGTTAGCTGTAAAATCTAATCGTTTGTAATGTTTGATCGAGGACCGATAATCACACCAAATGCTAGATTGATGCTTCATTGCCGATTATCTTCTTTTTCTTGTTGTTAAGAAAAAAGTTTAAAATTTTTAGATTACTATTGAACATATAAATACAAACTTCATAATTCCAGATTCGCTTATAAATGGAGTACCATCTAAGGTGTTTTATGAACATGTAGCTCGTATGAGTGTGGTTCATCCTGATAATATGCTTGTATAGTGTGAGTTTGTTTCTTGATATTCATTTGTTATTGAGATTTTTCTTATAAGAATAAAGTATATTTTGTTATTATTGAAAACTTTGAAATAAAGTAATATTCTTTCAGTAGCAGTATGCATCAAATCTTGAAAGAATAATACAGTAGTACCAGTTGAAAATAGGAATGTTAAGGGATCACGTTTCATGTAATTTTCATACTACACATCCATACTTGATCTATGTCGTTGATTATATTAATATACGTGATCGTTGATGGATCTAGTTATGGAATATATGTAACGAAATTCGTTTTGATCCTATGTTAATATAATTGATGGACCAGATTGCTTAGAGATGTTCTTTGTAAAGATAGTAAGTATTGAACTCATAAAGTTATTTTTAAATGTACAATAGTCAAGCAACATATGTGGCCGAGTGAGAGATTGTTGAGAAATTATTTATTTGGATCTACATATATCAATTTATTATATATTATAGATTATCTAATTTGTTTTAGTCCACTTAAAAGTATTCAAATAAAGTTATTGAACTTCAGTACATCTCAATTAGTATGAACTTTACAATGTGTAGAGACCTGATATTTTATTTTATTTTAATGATGAGTCAAAATATGATAAAGTATACTACAGTTATAAATAGGTTATGGTCTCAGTCTAAACATGATTTTTTTCATTTTCATATCCAATCAGCGAGTGAGTTAGGGTTTTCTCTCAAAAGGTAAAAGTTTAGACTGGAAGACTGCTAACCTCAATCAATCAATTTCTGTAAGACCCGAAAATTCGGTGTCATTTTTAAGAAATTGATATTTAAAAATATGGATTAGTGTAATCTTGATCAAAATTCGAAGAAATAATTTAATTTCTAGTCCAATTGATCAAGATATAAATTATTAGAATATATCAGAATTTTTGTCTCGAAAAATGAGCTCAAAAATAGTGAAAAAATATACCGAAAAAAAGTAAAATCGGACTGATAAATTCATTTGCGGACTGAATGAATTTAGTATGAATTTTTGGGATATTTTGGGATATTTTAAGATTTTTATTATTATTTTAAGAATAAAATAATAATAAAAATATATTATATAAAAAAAATCTGTAAAAAAAAAAAAAAGGAAATCTGAAGAGTATCGAGGAGAGAGAAAGAGGCAACCCGAGGGAGAGAAGAAACCACCGGACGGCGAGCCACCGGCGAGGCTGAGGGGCCGACGAGGGCCGGCGAAGGAAGCCCAGCACCGGGCGACTCGCCAGCGGCCACCACGCGCCCCAGAACGCCGCCGGCAGAGAGATCGGAGGCGGAGAGGCCGCGGGAGAGAAGGGGCGATTCGGCCGCCACCGGCGCCGATCGACCCCAGCCCAGGCCAAAAGAAGGCTCCCCAGCCCGAGCCGAGTCGAACGGCGGTGGAATCGCGCCGGGAACCGGCCGGAAGACGCCGGAACGGCGAAATGGCCACTGAACCGGTTCGGACCGGTTCAGTGTGAAAAGGGACTGAACCGGTCCGAACCGGTTCAGGAGGAGAGAGAAAGAAGAGAGAGAAAAAAAATTTTTTTGGGATTTCATCGGACTTCGGGTAAGTCGATACGAGGTCAAATGTGACCGATTTAATTTTCGATAAATTTATTTAAATTATATTTAATCGAAAATTGGCCCGAAAATGAAAAATACGAAATTGTGCAGTTCGACGATTAATTCCGAACGGAAGCCTGATCGAACTTCGATTCGCGCACCATCGCACAATATCGGGTAAGTAAAGCTCATTTACGACAATTTATGTGATTAACGCGTAATTAAGATTTAATTTATGCATTTCGGATTAAATTTCGGATTTAGTGAATTATATTCGAAATTTCGAATAAACTATCGTAAATGATATTCGGGCTATCCAAAGAGTTTGGAAGTAAGCCCAATGGGTGTTGATAGGCCCAATGAGTCGATAGACCCTGATGAAGGGAATTAATATGGGGAAAACGGGCTTAATACGGATTAAGGCCCGATTAAAGTATTTAGGCCCATTTAGAGTAAACGGGCCCAATTAAGTGAAATGAACTGTATTAAATGTGTAATACAGTAGGAAACGTGTAATTAATCGAATAATGGTTAAATGCAGCTCCAGAGTCATATTGAGAGTTGACCGGACTGCGAGATTTGGACAACACAGAGGAAGAGAGATCACTCTACGTGATCCGAGGTAAGGGATCTATGGGAGCTATTAGAGATAGCTGTACGTATTTTCATCGTCGTTTACAGTCAATTAAATTTCGTATAGCGTATAGATATGAAATTTCTGGATAATACCCGAATATGAGAAAATTACGAAAATACCCTTAGACTCAGGAATTTTGGAAATGCATAAAGTGCATGCAATCCATGTTTTCTCTGTGAAAAAGAGATTTTGTGAAGCTGAAATGATAGACTGGCTCATGATTTGACTGTATGCATTAACTTGCACGTTTTTCTAAAAAGTGATTTGATTGACAAGTGATTTGATGAGATGTTTCCCTCTCACTTTGTTTTGTACCATTTTGCATATTGCACTCGGTTTTGAGTACCACTGTGGTGGGAAATAGAGCCAGATGTCTATTTTGTGTGTGTGAAATTGTGCTGGAGCTATGATGAGATCTGTGAATTTATCCAGATCCGCTCCCACTTGATTTTGGGTATTTCATCTGTACAGACCGTGCTGGAGCACTGCTCGCACTGGATTCTGTTGTGATTTGTGATTGAGATCGTGCTGGAGCCCTCGAGTTGAGTAGGAGGATGTCGCAGCAGGGGCCCAGAGAGGTCGCCTGTGGTAGGCAGGACCTCACACACTGACTTGCTCGCACTAGATCTGAGACGACAGGCTATGGTTGATAACTTATTTGGTTGGGGTGGTGAGCTTTTGACTCAGGCACCTACAACTATGTGGTAATTGTACTGTGGTTCATGGAGTACGCTGTACCGTGTAGACAACATGGAGTACACTGTACCGTGCAACTATGGGATGTGAGGATTGCGTCTTTGGACTCGGGCATGCTTTGTCATTGCTCTGTTTTGTGATAGTCCTTAGATAGGAGCCGATGGATAGACTAATCCCCTCCTCGGACTCAGAGACACCCTGGCACACCTGATCCGTGATAGCTTGTGGGTCTCGGACTTTGGCCAAATGTTCCCTTGGATTTGTGTTGAAATCCCTGCCTAGTCTCATCTGTTTTATTGGTTTTGGTGATGAAACTAATTGTGATTTGATTTCTGTGATGAAACCGTTTGAAATGAGAATATGATTTTTAAAGTGAGTTTCAATACTGAACACAGAAAGATTTTACTCTGAATGAGTTATGATATTCGGTTTTGGCAGTAAATTGCTATGTGTTTTACTATGATGGTTTTGTGAATGCCATGAGTTTTTCGGCATAAACCATGCATCATGAGCATCGTGGATAGTTTGATTATCTACTTGCTTTATAAATTAATGAGAGTGTTTTGAAAAGTAAATGCATTTGTTTTACGAGTTGATAAAACATGCATTATGAGCATCGTAGATAGTGTGGTTATCTACCTGCTTTCATATATTTCTTACTGAACGCGTTATGCTCATCCCATTATTTTTCCCACCTCTACAGAGTATTTCAGTAGAGTATATAAGCTGCATCCATCCTGCGATCTTTTACACACAGCTATCCAGCAGCATCGAGGTATGCACACATGTACTTTTGTATCTGAATAATAGTGTACAGTGATGTAGTCATGTTATATGGGGGATGTATATGTTAGGCAATGTAAACGAATTTTAAATTCTAAAATGATAATGTTATAAGCTTCTGCAATGTTAATGCATGGGACGAAAGCATTGCCTGTTATGCATATATATATAATATATGAAATTGAGTGAGGGATATTGACTCACAGCCCAACAATTGAAATGTGGTAAGTTCGCGAAAAATTTGTAGTGATTTTTGAAAATTTGGGTCGCGACAATTTCAATGGATCTAGGTACGTTTCTGTATTCTAATTTTCTTAATAATTGAACATGAGATTTTAGATATAAATATTATTTAATTAAAGTAAATAGAGGAAATGTTAAAAAATGAAAATAAAAAGAAAATGACAATATAAAATATATATGAATCTTTTCTAGTAAAGCGTAAAATGATATTTTTAAACTTATTCATAACATATTCCTCTTCTCACTTTTATATTTATTAATTAACCAAATATTTTAGTAGTATTTCAACTTTAATTTTTTCATGAACCAAATCATGAAGTAGCCATCCTTTCTATATTTCCCACGTAATAATTCTTCTATTCTTAAAAATAACAATGTCACCAACTGAGCGTATCATTGACACAATCCAAGTAATTTCCAGTTTGCTTTATGCAACACCAATTGAATACTAATAAGATAAAAATAAAATTATTATTTAATATACTATCAATAAAATTTAAACTTCAAAAATAAAATTAAAATTGTAATACATAAAATATTAAAAAAAAACGTAAGAATACTTACCGGGTATTATTATTTTTATTTTATTTATTAAATTTAAAATTTCACTTTAAATTTAAAAAATTTATTAACAATATATTAAATAATAATTTATAATTAATTTACTAATTTCAAACTCAATAATTATTGTAAATTTGTTTTTTTCTTTTTTCTTCGTGTAAGTAAAATTGTAAGATAACAACTGCGTCATGCATGTTCTCGATCATCGTGTCACGAATAACAAAGGTTAGGATCATGTTTAAATATACTTGCTTTTTTCTCTTGACACCACATTTTCTTTAATGTAATACTGTTCATGTAAAAAAAATATGTAAAGTGCAAAAAATAAATGTATTTAGAAATTTAAAAAAAAAAAACGAAAAGAATAAATCTCCACCGTTGGAAGGATCAACGGATCAGGATGCTTCATCTTCTCACTCGATCGCCTTTTTTAACCCCAAGGATAGCCAAACAAAAGAAATGGAAACAGAGATAATATAAGAAAAAAAAAAAACGAAAAGCGAGAAAAAATGGGTGATTGTATGAGGAGCCCTAAACGAAGTGCAGAAGCAGCAGAGATTGAAGCTTCAATCACGAGCTTCTCATTATCAAAAAGAAGAAAAACCGTTGTTTCTCGAGAATTTAATGAATTGGAGTTAACGTCGCCGGACATTGAGCTCGAAAACCCGCGCTTGTTTTCGAATTCGCAGGACAAGCCTATTACCGTTGCCACTAGCTCGAATTCCGGTGGAGTGTTCGCCTCCGACATGTGTTCCAGCTCATGCTCCGACGAGTCATCGGATTCTCGTTGTTTTAACAATGAGTCCTTTGATATCGTCAAGGATACCTCGAGACCTGTAGATCTTCAGGTGAATTTCGAATTTAAATTTCATTTTTCTTCTGCTTTTTTTTGTTTGGTTTACTGAGAAAAAACACACGCGAAGGAAATAGAGAGGAAATGAAGAAAGCGAAAGGCTCTTTATTTGTCAAAAGACTACCATTTCGCATGAATTTCAATTGATCGTTATTAATATTTGTTAGATATTTTAATTAATTACCTAATCTAGTTCATGAATGTGATTTTGCAGGCCAAGAGTGTTGAAACTGAAATCTTAACGTGCATCGATATCAACAAATTCAGGTTAATTTTCAGTAATTCCTTCATTAATTACTACTATATTTTATTTTTTTTTATTTCTATCCTTCAAAATTTTAAAAAACCGAATCGTTTCCCTTAATTCTCCGTTTTTATAATCTCCTTCATACGTTTTCCTTTCAGTAGAGAAACAACTTCATTAATCGAGCTCTCTTTGGGCCTAGAGAAAATGGAATCACCTCAGAAAAAGAAGCCACCATCACCGGAGAAGCCGCCGTCACTAGCGGAGTTAGACGAGTTCTTCTCCGCCGCTGAAAAGTACGAGCAAAGACGATTTATAGAGAAGTAAGCGTGCACGGTTCTCTTCTCTTTTTTCAGTGCGTTGAATAAGGAGTGTTATCAAAATTGCGCATTTTAACACTTATAGTATCATCAAATCCCAATTCTAACTAACTATCAAACCTTTTTATTTTCTTATCTTTGCACCATTTTTGCAGGTACAATTATGATATTGTCAATGATGTGCCTTTCGATGGTCGATATGAGTGGATTCGATTGAAGCCCTGAAGACATGAAAACAAAGAAAGAAAGGTTAGAGTTACAAAAAGTAGACGAAGATGGCCGGTTGTTTATTATTCACTGTAATTTGTAAAGTTTAGGTTCTCAGAATCGATCCTCTTGGAAGTTAGCCCCATTTGGAAAATAAAGAATTTACTATTTTTTATCTTTATATAATTAAGATTTCTGTTTTTTTTTTTTAATCTTTATAATTGAAAGGTGTTTTTTGTTTGAGCTTCCTTTGGCTGTTTTTGAATTGTTTTCCACTTCTTTTTCAGCCTTCCTCTTTCTGCAGGTTTTTTATGTCATTATTGTTCTCACTTTTTTTTATCTTCACAGCTTTCCAGTATTCAGCTTTTTTTCCGTTAGGCCCACTTCACTTTTTTTTTTTAATAGAGATTAATTAGTTGAAGTCAAGGTCAATAAAACTTATAAATTCAAAATTTTTGAATGATTTTTTATTCATTTTTATTCAGTTTCGGCATTTTTACCGTGTTAAATTAAAGTTAAAAAAAACGATTTGAACCAATATTTAACCTTCAGACCCACTTTAATTTGGAAATTATTAATTTATTTGTTTGAAATATCATGGCATGATTCCTTCACATTACCGTGCCTGGTGGGGATTAGAGATGTAATCGAGTCGAGTCGAATCGATACAGTGAGGTGCTCGAGTTCGAGCTCGACTCGAAACTCGATGCTCGATACTCGACTCGAGCTCGATCGAGCCTTATTTTTTAAGTTCGAGCTCGGCTCGAGATCGAATTCGAGCTACTCGATTAGGCTCGATTATATAAGTTCGATATTTTGTTCGAACTCGATTAAGCTCGATTAGACTCGATTAGGTTCGATTAAGCTCGATTAGGCTCGATTAGGCTCGATTAGGCTCGAATCATTATATACATATTATTATATTTTTAAAATATATAAAAACTCGATACTCGATTAGGCTCGCGAGCTATTCGAGCCAGATATCTAAGTGTTCGAATTCGACTCGCTCGATAGCTCGAGTAGCTTGAGTAGCTCGAGTTCGAGCTCGACTCGACTAAAATCGAGTCGAAGTCAAGTTTTACTCGAATCGAGCTCGAGTAGCTTGCGAGCACCATTGTATCATTTACACCCCTAGCGAGACCATTAAGAAAGAAATTCAGATCAGTAGAAGGACTCAATTATAAATATATAAGAAGCGGAAAAAGCCATTTTTGGGGTTTAACTTTTTGTACGCAAAATGCTTAAACTCATCTCAATCATTACAAGTTTCAGGATGCAAATCACCAACATAACATGCAAACTTTCATTAATTTAGTACGTTAATCTGACACTCCTTGTGTTTTTCTTTTATGAAAGCGAAACTTTCTGCCCCCCATTGATGTTGTTCGTTACGTACATCAAATTGGGTAATACAAAAGTTGATTCTTTTAAAGGCGGATAAAGGGATAATAATAGAAGAGAAGAAAAGAAGAAAAGAAAAGAAAAGAGATACAGAGACAGAGATTTTAAATTTGAATTTAATTGGAATTAAAAATTTTAAATTTTAAATTTGATTCAAGTTTTTAATTTTTAAAATTTAAATTCTATTTGATAAAATATTTGATTAACAAATTTAATTTAATAAATTTGATTTATCATTTTAAAATTATATAAATTTGAATGCAACCCAATTGATTTTATTTATTATTATAATAGTTTAAATTTAAATTCTATAAATTTAAAAATGAATAAATAAAATTTGAATAATTTTAAAATTATTTTATTCTATTTTATTAATTTTTTTTTCCAAGTTCGTTTTATCATTGCATCTTCCGTCGAGAAATATTCCCTCTTGGCAGGGATCAAGGAAAGGAAAGGAAAGTACTGCTACTGATAACCGTTAAAAAGCGAACAAACCACGCCTGAGTGGTGCACTGCTCACAGAAATAGTCGACAGGGAGCGGCGAGATGACTAAGCAAAAAGCGTGCTATAAGCAGCAGGCGGCCAGCAGATGATTAAAGCAAAACAACAAAGGGTGGCAGAGAAGGGTACTTTCCGAAACTAAACAAACAGGTACAACGAACATTTGGAGCTACCGTCCAATTGGCTTTCCTTTCAACAACCCCGTGTCAAAATACAAGCCTAGTAGCCAGCCAAAGGTGGAACTTCGAAGTAATAGAACTCGAAATACTGCACTTCTTTATTATTATTTCGAGAGAAAAGGGGAAGCTTGCACGTGCAATGGGTGGAGTTTTGGTAATGTGCTTTGGATCTGATGCGTCTTGCCAGTGCGAGTCATGGTGGCCTGGGGATATGCAAAGAATGTTGCTTATTAATGAAAAAGTGGATTGCTTCGATTCTGATGTTTCTTACGGTTTTATCATTCTTTCTTTCTCATTTACAGTGATTAGAGTGATCTTTAATTTTAATCTGTTCAATGATGTTGATTTCAGTGTCGAAATTCTTAATCTCTTTTGTTTAATTTGTTTCACTTTCATCGTCTCTTGGGTTAGCAGAAGAGTGACAATAAGGCAAAGTTTGGAAAATGTGTTCAATTTTGTATTAATTTATTGAACCATGGCTTACAAATATACAACGCTGCTGCCTGCTGTTGACAGCATCTACAATTCCTTGGCCTGCAAAGGCAGAAGGCCGGGAGCTGACCTTGGCAATGCAAATGAAGTATTATATGTATCCAAGGTTGGGGGAAACTGACTTACAAGATTAGTACAATTGTTTAATAAGGGAAAAAAAATTAATTTCAGGCTTTATTTGTAAGTATATTATGTTAGATCTAAATACTCGAGAGGATTAATCCAAATGTGGATGAAAAGCCCTTTTTTTTTCTTAATTAGATTTAATCTTATCCAAGAATATTTCAAAATTAAAATCTTAAAATTTTGTATCAAATTGATATAAGAAAGTACTACTTAAAAATTGTCTGAAAAAGAAAAAAAAATTAGATCTAAAAATACTTGAAATATTTTTTGTTAAATCAGGTAATTTTAAATATTATATGATGATATAATATGAAAATATATAATAATTGACATCTTAAAATTTTGACAAAAACTCTACATGATTGAAAAACTGAAAAAAATTGATTTAGTTTTAATGTGTTGACCCAAATTATAACTTGATATTTTTGATATTTTATATGATTTGACACGAAACAAATACCACCTAAAACAGAACGCGAATTATCATATATATCCTCTACGGCTTAGAACTCACGTGTTCAATTCGAAATAACTTTTTTGTTAAAGTAGAGAGAAAATTGTATACACATGACCGTCTTTAGAAAAAATTTGTCCTTGTGAAATATGTTAAAATAATTCAAGACATATATAGATATGCGATGACACATGCGAGCACATGTGAAGGGCAAATAAACAAAATTCCTATCACAGTAGGAGTACATCTAGAGTCGGTATTAAACTATACATGTTCTCTATAATAATTGATGAGTGACAAAAACTGTTCAGGATAATGTGCTTTGGTGTATGATGTTTGCAAATGATACAGAAGTCAAAATCAAGAGGTTAATGCGAAGTAAAAACTGTGGAGACAGAAGTCAAAATCAAAAGGGTTCAAACAAACTAGAGTAAAAACCGAAAACATGAAATGTAAATTTTATTCAAACAAAGAGGAAAATCGAAATATAATGATACTAGATAGGACGACAATCTCTAATAGGATTATATTAGATATTTTGGGTCAATCATATAGATGGATGAAGTGATTGATAGTGATGTAACTCGTAGGATACCAACTGGTTGAAGTAAGTGGAGAAGCGCTGCAGGTACATTATACGATAAAGGAATTCTTATATGGTTAAAAGGAAAATTTTTACGGGATAATTATTAGACAAACATTTCCCTATAGTAGTAAAATGTTGAGCGACTAAAAGATTGCATACTTAGAAAATGAACGTATGCAAATATTGTGATGAATGTGTGAATATAGGAGAAAGAATAGAATGAGAAATGAGAATATTTACAAGAATGTTGGAGTGACACCTATTAAAGATAAGATGAGTGAAAATCGTTTATTTTGATTTGGATATATACCATGTAGACATGTGACACTCCAGTTAGGAGAGTAGATGCTATGAGTGATGAAAAAAGAGTAAAAGTAAGGGGAAGATCGAAAAAGAATCGGAAGAGAATTATTCCAAAATATGTGGTGGAGCGAGAGTTAGAAAAACAAATTGTTTTATATAAGAATGAGTGGAGTAAAAAAATTCATACTTACGAGTTAGCATAAGTCATGTATTGATTCTCATAACCTACCATATTTTTGGGATAGAGGCTATGATGATGATGATATTATTATTAATATTATATATTGTGGTCATGTTTGGCGAATATGATTATAATAAGATAGGATAAATAAGATTATGATAGGATTTGATTAGATTAGATAATGTCATCTAATATTATGTTTGATTTGAGCAAGGATTAAAAACAAGATAAAATGAATTTTTATTACTCACCATATTTATTATGTGTAAAATTAAAATTAAGATGGTATGATTTTTTTTTGGGTTAAAATTATCCTTATTTATATACAAACTCTTTTTTTTTTTTGCTGAGATTATTTATATACTAACTCAAAACTTTAGACTTATTTTCTTTCAAGTCGCATAATAAATTAATGATAACAAGTATTGGGCTCGCGCTTTGCTACGGGTCGTAAAAATACTGGTAAAGTAATAACAGAAGATATCTGATGATATATATATAAATATTAGTGTTTGTACTATTTTATAATTTAAATAATATTAAATAATTAATTATTTGAACATTTTAAAATTTTTATTTTTAATATGTATGAATATATTTTTTTCTCCCATTCTTTTATATCTAACTTATAATAAATCTATTTCAAAACTATAGCCTTAACTTCTACCGACACCCTCTTTACCTCATTTTTAGTTAATTTATATTCTGTGAAATTCTTTTCAATGTTGTTATTTTTCAAAGTTTTGTAAGAGTCTTGCTTTGTCTTTATAGTTTTTTAACTTATTCATTCCACCATATTACATTTTTTTAGTTGGTGCTCTTTTTTTTGAAATTTCTAATATCTTCTTACTCTCCTGTAGAATGCATTCAATCATTTTGTTTCATAGTTTGTTTGGATTCTCCTCTATTAACTAATTTTTTTTATAGACCAACTATTTTTATATGCTACGTGATAATTTTTTTTATCTTCTACTATCAAATTTTTATAACTTTTTTTATTAATTATTTTGATATCGTTTATGAATTTTTATGTCTAGAATTAGCAACCTATATTGTGTGTGGTAATTAACCAAGTATCAACAACAAATTATTCAAGTAGCATGGAATGAAGGAGAAGCTGAAGATCATGGTTGAAGATGGAGGACTTCTGAGTGGCAAAGGAAGTTTTTTTTTTGGTTTCAAAGCCGCGACTTTGAGCGGCAAAGGAAGAGGCGAGAGATTGTTGAGAGGAATATAAATTTTCTCTTAAAAGTGCAGAAATCTGTAAAAAAAGAGGTTTTTTTTTTTTAATTTCAATTAAATCTAAGGGTAAAATAGTAATTTACTATTTAAAAATTTTGATTTATTTTCAATCTCATGAATTAAAATTTTTTTGTGTCATCCTTTTGATATAAAATAATTCATCCTCTCAACAATTCGATCTTTTTATTTAAGTGCATATCAAACATTTATGGATAGGATGATTATCAATCTGTCTTTTAACGTGTACTTTATATTAACTCTAAGTTACTGAATTATGCCAATCTTTTAAATAAAATAAAAGATTAAGAATATAAGATTGGGAAGTTTGAGGTGAAAGAAGAAATGGAAAAAGGAATTGTATTATCCTGCACTAACATGGATAAATGCATATTTATGGTATCAATTATCCAAATCAGTTTTTTTTTTTTTTCCTTATTGGATATTATCACTCGGAAGATAAGAAAAATGCACTAATATATGTATATATTATTAAGGATTTGTTTGATCGATGTATTTTTTAAAATATGAATAAAAAAGTAATAATATAATAAGAATTAAAATTTTAAAAATATATTGTGAAATAATTGGAATTAAAAATCTGAAAAATCCTTTAAAAAAATAATTATAAAAGTTGGGTTCGTCAAAAAAAAAAAATAGCAATGAAAAAAAAGAGAATAATTTCTTTGTTGCATTCGAAGGTGTGTCCATATGAAATTATTTTGAGTCCCGATTAAATAATTATTCCAGTGTCTAAGTTCTAGCACACCCTTGACTCTGGGTCATAGTCCCCACGTACGTACACCACGACGATGGACTTTGTCGTCAATGGTCCCTTTACAGGCAACTTAACAGTGTACCCACCATTACCAACAGTGTAAACACGAAGATAGACTTTGTCGTCAATGGTATGGTCCCTTTATAGGTAGCTTGGCAGTCCACACTGCATTAAATTTCAGGAGTACCAAATTTAAATAACATAGATTTATCGTGTTTGTTTTATTATGTCAAATATATAAAACATTGTATAATAATTTGTGTCTAAGTATAAAATAAAGTTTTCAAAATTTTCTTATATAACTTTATTAAAATTTTAACATATTATTTTTTTATTATATCGTCGTATTACATGAGGTAAGAATTTTAAAAAATACAATGTGGTTCTTCTTACTTTTTTAAATTCATAATTTTGAAGCAAATAATGTGTCACAATAAAACATATACTTGAATTTTTTTTTTATAAAAAAGAACTTTGTACTTATTTTAAAAATGTCCAACACACCAATACTTGTTTTTATCCCCACAAATAACTTATATGGGTATTTTTTTAATTTCAAAATATAATAATAATAATAATAAGATAACTAAAATTAAAAGTCTTTTTTCTTTCCTGAAAAATTTAATCTATAACGAAATCTTTGCTTTCTAATTTATTTAATTTTTTATTTGAAGAAATCATTAAACATTTAAGCCTTTTCTAACCTAAAATTTTAATAAATTTGTTTAACCCAAAAAATTAATTAAATAATATAAAATCTAGTTAAATTTTTAAATAAAAATTATTTAAATATTTATCAAAATTGAAATTAATCTCATGATATAATCCGAAGGTACCTCAGAATTTAAAATATATATATATATATATGTTTGGTATATATCAATGATCAAAGCTGCCAACTCAAATGAACGGTCAGCTTCCATTCCCTATTTCCTCTATGTACGTCAAATCCTCAACCGACGCCGTTTTGTTGAACCTGAAATCTGGTACACGATAAAAACCTTGTCCTAAAATGCGCTGGGATGCGTAACATCCGACGTGGCAGATGGCATCTTTGCAGCACCTCCTTCCTCCACCAGTAGTTGCACACAAATTTTATTTCACTGCTACTATTAAAAAAAATATTTAGAAACCCCACAACATTCACCACCAAAAATCTTACTTAATTTCCCTGAAAATTATATTCGAAAAGAAAACCCTAGGAATTGGATTCGGAAACTGTTGAAGATATGATGGGCGGTGGAAGTGTGTATTGGGGAAGGAAAGAAGAGAGTAAAGAAGTGAAAGGAATAGTGGTGATGTTTGCTTGGATTTCGATTCACGAGAAACACCTTAGAAATTACGTGGATTTGTATTCCTCTCTTGGTTGGAATTCCCTCGTTTCTTGTGCCGATTTTCTCAACGCGTAAGTTTCTTTAAATTTTTTATGGATACTTTTTATTTCTGTTTGGTTACTTGGAAAGTAGAGTAGAGTAGAATAAGCTTAAGTTAGCTATGCTATTTGTCTAAATTTTATCATATTGATGGAAAATTTTACAGTTCTTTTGTGATGTGTTTTTTATTGGTGGTTCTCTGGTCCAGGATTCTCATAAAATGGATGTTTTTAATTGTAGGTGAACTTGTTCTTCAATTTTGATGGTTAATGTTCAATTAGAGGGTTTTTTTTTTTTTTTACTGCCAATGTTTGTGTTAATTAGATTATTAGGGTGTTTGAATTAGTATTTTGGCAATCAAAAGTAATTGTTTGCGGAAAAGGAAGCTGTAATTTTAGTTATTGAGGATGGAAAGATAGAAGATCTGGGAAATTAAGGACATCAGTAGAAAGTTGTTTGGTCTGGGGTTGAGGTTTTCCTAAACTGATGGTTGAAAAGAATGTTCACTACTGATATGAAGAATGAGTTGCTGGCTTACATTGAACACATAAAGATGTGGCTTGTAGGAGGAGTGGTAGTTGTGGGCTGTAAAAATTTATGTGTGGTTTGTACAGATTTGATATTTGACTTCGGTTTATGGTGTTTGTCAGGTTTTAAGATCTTAAGCTTGCCAATTATTTGCTACAATTTAGCAAGATGCTTTCCTGTTTCCATTTCATGTATGTAATGATTTCATGTTATATTCTTTTTGCAGATTCTATCCTGAGAGGGCTTTGTCCTTAGCATTTCTTCTTCTAAATGAGCTTCTTCAGGTTAGTTTCATTAAGGTTTACCATCTCTGACGATGTCTTAAAAAATTTCAGTTGTTGTTTCTAGAAAATCTCAAACATAAATACCTTTTGGTTTTGGGTTTGCAGGAGCTAAAGATAAGAACTTGTCCTGTAATCTTTGTGGCTTTCTCTGGTAGTCCTAAGGCTTGTATGTACAAGGTTTTTCAGGTAAATTTATTGAAACTTTAGCTCCTATTTCAATTCCAAATGAGTCAGGCACTTTTTATGCTTGTGTTTCCATTGTGCGGTTGAAATATTTAGCTATGTTTGGTGTAGATTATTCAAGACACAGATGAAAGTCAGCTGAATCTGGTATACATTCTTTCTGTCTTAGGTTTTTGTATTCATTTGCTATTAACAGAATATTTTTCTAAAATCTCTGCATTTTATAAATTAAACTGAAGTTTTTGTTGTTAATGTTTTTCATTTTTTAAAGGATGGAAACCAGTTGGTTAGAAATTGTTTTTGTGGACAAATCTATGATTCTAGTCCAGTAGATTTTGTGAGTGATCTGAATGCCCAATTTGCTTTACATGCCACCTTACGTAAAATGCCTGGACCATCAAAACTTGTTTCTTGGATTGCTAAAGGCGTTGCTTCTGGTCTGGATGGTCTCTATCTAACTGGGTTTGAGTCTCAACGTGTTGAGTATTGGCAGACCCTTTACTCCTCAGTTGTGAGTTTATTAATCCTGTAGCTACTTAATTTGTTTTTGGTCTGCTTCCATCAGCTAATTTTACCCCTTCCTCTTTTGTAGGACTTAGATGCCCCATACCTCATTTTATGCTCTCAGAATGATGACCTTGCCTCATATCCAGTTATCAGCAATTTTGCTCAATGCTTACAGGATCTTGGGGCAGATATTAAGATTGTAAAGTGGAATGACTCTCCTCACCTAGGTCTGTCCCAAACAATGTTTGGTTTGTTAACTACAAGTGTTGTAGCTTAAATAAATTATGATCAATTGCCATATTCAGGAGTATTTCCTCATCATATTATGGTTTTTGCCATCAGCTGATATGGAAAATTCTACTGGTTCAGAAGAGCCATGTTTGGCAACTATGTTTCAGATCAAATTGAGTTTTTCTTCCTTCTCTAGATTACAGTTTGCCTTTGGGGTTTGTTATACTTATCTAGTTCATTCAGCTGAAGGGCTGACAGCTAAAACGGGAGTCTACACATATCAACCCCATATCAAGGGCTTTGAAAAGAGTGAAATGGAGACTTAACATCTTATTTGTTTGATTAATAAGAATGTAAAGGCATAATCAGCTGATTTATGTAATAATAGCTCATTTTATGTAATCTTCTTCTAGATTTATGAAAAGCCTGGTTTGCCTTGCTCTAAACTGAAAGCTAGCATTTTCTGTTTTTGTACGTTTAAAATGTTCAGTTACTTCTGTGTTTGTGATACGTGAAAACTGACCTAATGTCATTCTTTGCTTTTCCAGAACACTACAAGCATTATCCTATCCAGTACAGGGCTGCCGTGGCCAGTTTTCTTGAGAAGGCAACTTCAGTCTATTCCCATAGGATACAAAAACTTGGAGAAAGAAATGGCTTGCATGACGAGATCTCTGAGTTAATCTGCGACTTGCAGAAAGCAGCAGTCAACTCTAACCAAAGCCTTAGAAGAGTTGCCATTGGGCCTAGCGATCACTTTTTTTTACCAAGTTCAGCAGAATATCACAATAGAAGGGAGTCTGGGTCTCTACAAGATGAACAAAGAGAAAGACCATTCTCACTTCCTGTACCCCCAAAGATCAATGCTCATGGTGTTCTTGGCCAAATTCTCTTTGATGCTTGTGTTCCAAAGAACATTGAAGGTTGGGATATTAGATTTTCCAGTTCTATGAAGAGACAGACATTTTCATCTGCTCGTTGGCCTTCACCTTTCCTTGGTATCAAGTCCTATCGTCGTTCAAAATTGTAATGTACGGGAATCTCATTAGCGTAGAATGTTTGTGTGGATGCTGTCAAGACAGTACAAGCAAAACAATCCCATACGGATGGTGAATGAAGCATAGTTTCTCCATGCAAATATTGAAAGTGAGGTCTGTGGACATTTTGTGGAAAATTGTATTGCCTGTTTTTTTGTTTTTGATCTAATCTTCTGGCAAGAAGTGTACAGGTTGTACGGGAATATGAACATATTTATTGTATGAGAGTATATGTTTAGACTGTTTGTATGTGTGTTAGGTTTATGAAATTGTACAGGTGATAACAATTTGACGGTTTCTGTGTGGCCAAGAGGCAGTCAATAGTTATGAAGATCATCAGATGGAAAACTCTGGAGAAAGAAAAAGATCATCAACTAGGCTCGGGCTTGGCGATTTTAAGATGTAAATAGTAAAGTAGCAAGATCTGTAGAAGATGCCATCTTCACACCTCCTTCCTCTTTATTTTAGTGAAACCCTGATGAGAGCAAATACAAAATAATCTGCCCATATATGCAACCATTGAGGCTCATAATGAAGACTATTCTTTTCTTCAATTTTCTTCCTCTTCAGTCAATTAAGTAGTTCAGTTCAATCTGATTTAAACATTTAAAAATATATAATAATTAGATATGTTCAAGAATTGGATTATCTACTCAAATTTGAAAGTTTAGACGTATTTGAATAAAAATATTATATTCATTAATAATGGATGTATTTGAATAAAAATATTAAATTTATTATCAATGAAAACAAAAAATGAGACAATACCTTAAACTTGGAATGCCGGATCAACAGGAAAACTAAAGCATCCCCAAACAAGCAAACCATGTTCTTCTGAAAAGTTCTTCCATCCGCCACTCAGCGCCCTTCTTTCAACAAGGAAATTTATCTTGTATCCTTTTCCATTTTCATCAACCAAGATTACTTTCGTAGCAATACTTGCAAATTCAGTTGATAGAATTCCTGGGTAATGTCTAGTAGCGAAGAAAAAAGAAAAATAAGTGCACAAAAATCTGCCCAGGAATTCCATAAGCTTGTTAAATGAAAATTAGGCATTGGAAATCAATTTCATACTTACCATCCAAATGACACGACAATACAGTGATGGGATCGTAATCTTAAAAAAAACTGGGAAATTCAACTCATAGATTTGCTTGAAGCTCTTCTGCTCTCTTTATTACATAGGAGTTTCCCAAGCCTCTTCTGCTTTCCTTTTGGCTACTGGCGCCGAAGCCTTGACAATATGGTCGTCGGAATGCTTGTCCCTTGGCCTCTTCCTTTCGCATCCGTAAAAACGATTCAGATCAACAATGCTTAAAAACAAAGCAAATTTGTATATACAGAAAATAAATTAAAAAGTTAGCAGTGAATTTACTAACATTTTGGCCTCCTTAGGATAAGCATGAATTTCCTCCTTAAGAAACCACTTCTCCATTATTCAATGATTTAAGTTAAAATCAATTAGGTTTTGGGATACTCCACAGGAAAATGCCATGGAATGCACCAACCAGATTCTTGCATGAATCCAGTTTACCAGACAATGCAAAAACCAGCTAAAATCAGGTTTTCTGGTTTTGGGTATTAATTTCCAAATGCATTCGAGTTATTTTATGCCCAAAACTTTGCACTTTCCTAAAGCAAACACTAGACAAGCAAAAGTATAAGATGTAGAACGTCAGACTGGTCTTAGTCCATAAATCATTCTGGGGGTTTCTTAGTATAACAAAGATTTACAGAGATTATGTTTGGCATGATCGTCCTATAAGAAATACTATTCGACACAGAACAGAAAGAGCCACGTAGTTGAAAGGAAAATGGGGAAAGAAACGTGAAAAGATAAACAAAGCAGATAAGTAACTTGAGATGAACAACTATTAAGAATGAACAACATAAAAAAAGAAGGAATCTAAAAAGAAAGGGTAGCAAATAATAGTCTGTAGCAAAGGCCTTTTTCTGGGCTTATAACGCATTCATTGGTCCTTTGCTACGTACAAAAATCATATTTGCACATGACATGAAAGGTTTTGCTGCTTTATTTGTAACAAAACACGTTTTATGCATGTGGAGAAGGTGAGAAGAATGAATACCACCATGTCATGAGCATGGAAGAAGAATGAAGAGATTAGGGATGACGTTGTTGAGGGAGCGTGCAAAGTTGAGAAATAGGCAGATGGTTTTTTTCTTCTTCATCAACTGAAACCGAATTTGCGTTGGCTCCGGCTCCGGTTCCTGCTTTTTCACTTTGATTTTCATGTTCATTATCAGTCATCAATATGCCATAAATAATCAATGTCTCTCTCTCTGAGCTATCCATCTCAAGAAATATAGTCAAGAACATCGAAGGGATAATTTCAATTACAATCTGCCACAATGTTCATAAATCAATTCCAAAATATATTCAAAAAATTAGAGCACTAGAGTCTAGACTATGATTATGATCTATCTATCTCAAGAATTATCAATTTCCGCAGCACTCTGAAGTTTATGATCTTGTGCATTGATCACCTAAAACTTTCCAAACTATACTATTGGGCTCAAAACTAAATTCAGGCACCCAAACCTATCTAATTCTCCATGCTAAACAAAGAAAAAGAAGTATCAGGTTAATATTTCGTATATGATCAATACTGCAACTGGTTTAAGTGTTTCTTCCAAAGTTGAAATTTTGATTCAACTTTGGGAGATTGAAGAGTAAGGTAAAAAATTTTGATCTTACTATACGATGAACGTAAACACATAATAATAAATATAAATTTAAAGTCAATAAATATAAAATATATTAGAAGCATTGTAAATACGTGATAATAAATATAAAATTAGTATTAATAGACATAAACATACAATAATTTTGTTATAAAATTTATTTACGTTTATTATTATATGTTTATGATACTTCTAACATATTTAATACTTATTAATATTAAATTTATGTTTATTATTATGTATTTAAGTTAACTTTATATTTAAGTGTTAAATAGTTTGTAATATAGAAGGGAACCAAATCCTGCATTGTTCATGTATAGAAGAAACAAACCCTTTATATATTTTAACCAAACTTAAAATAAGCTTTTAGAATACACAAGGCATTGGCTTTCGTCCATTGAGAATTTGACACTTAAATTTTGAAACAATTATTAGTAGTCAAAGATGAAAAATGAGGCTAAGATATTCAAATTTGTATTGAATTATCTTTTAAGAGATAATTATTATAATAGTTATTGTCTAAAAAATTAAACAATTGTTAATTAACAAATAATTATAATTGTTGATTTGTGGTTGTTTTCAGATTATACTTAACATTTTCAATTTTTACAAAGAATTTTTTAGGCTTGTTGTATTTTGGTAACTTGCTTATTGTGAAGTAAAATTACATAAAAAACAACACTTCACTATCATTATTTCTTGAAAATAAAGTAAAAAAAAAAATTGATTTTATCATAGAAATCCACTTCAACGCTAATTAGGAAACTATTTTTTCTTGTATTATACAGGGTTCCTCAAGGTCAAAGTAGACCGGCTGGGGTGAACTTATTAATTTAAGACCTTTCAGAGTGTAACTTGGGTTGGTTTTCTTTGTCTAACTGAAGACAAAATTCAGACATTAATCGTCTAATCCTCTAATTATACCCAAACTAAATTAGAGTAAATTGATAACATTCCTGGAGATCCGAAGCATGAATTAAAGACAAAGATCAGCTCTAAGTTAAAATCTTGAAAAGGGTGTTAGCTTTTAGCTTGACCCGGTGGATCAGCAGGGCCACTTGTTCACTTTCATATGTCAGGAACGTAATGAAGAACGAGAACGAAGAAAAAAAGAAATGGTAGTTCTGACTCCTGAAAGAGCAAGAACCTGAACAAACTCCAAAAAACTTCAAAACAGTGTCAGGTTTGCAAATTTCACCATTCACCAGGCTTTCTTTTTTCTCTCTCAACTAGTATCTCTGATTCAGGTTGCTGGTTACTGTGAATCTGTTTGTTCTGGCAAGATTCTGCCAAATGAAGCCGATGGGAACCAAGTTAGAGGAGCCCCAGATTTCTGACATGTGTTTGGATCCTGTTAATACTAACCCAGAGGTAAGAAGTTCTTTCTGCCATGCTTTTTCACCTCCTGATGTGAGATTAATGTCAAATGTTAGTTTCCTGTTTAGGTTATGGAAGAATTATTCCTGGGTTTGCTTCACTTTCTGTCCTGTCGTTGTTTTAGCTTCTTGTTCTTGCTCTGGGATTACGGAGTTTGGTGGTTCGGAATTGTTTTAAATAGTAAGAAGATTCAGAGTAATGTGCTCAAAAACCCGTACATGCAGATGGTTCTTGGTCATCTGTCCCATTTCAGGAGCAACTCTGCTTCGACTTAGCTTTCCATTTAAGCTGTAGCGTGGATCTTTTCCATCCCTGAGGTTGTTGTTATAGAAAAAATCTGGGATCGAAGATCTCTCCTAGGACATCAAAACACTTCAACAGCTAAGATAGCTGGTGTTTTTGACATCAATGGCAGCTCGAGTAGAATTGTGGTGGTGTGCGATTAGCATTTCCCAGACTTGCTGCTCAATATTTCTTTCACTGTCGCCATAGGTTTCCCTTTTTCCTTTCTGATCGCATTCCAATTGCATGACTTATTTTTTGCCGAGGATGCATTCAGAATTTCTCCTAACTCCAAAGTGAGCCTCACCTGAAACCTCAGCATTGAGCATTGGTCCATGGACTATTTGATGAGTTGCATTAAACAAAGCGCCGTAAGTCTATTATGATTAGGAAAACAGTTAAAAGATTGATAATTATGTTTTCTCCCAAGCATGCTAAATTTATATCAGGTTCTTCTGCTTCTTTTCTGACCCCGGGGAAGTTTCCACTCTTCATGTGGATACTTGACTAATTGTCCAGTAGTATATAATTGCCATTTGCCATAGACCCATCAATGAATGGTTAGCTACAAACTTATATTACCTCCTCAGTTTCTTTTTAAGCGTTTTGAATGGTGTTCTGTACCATATATTCAAATGCTAAAGTAACTAGAACATTTTTTGTGCAATCAAGAGCAGATGGGTCTTACTAATTAACGAGTAGTCAAAGTAAGATTTGGCTTGCGTTTATTCCTCATGAAATGAGGCTATAAATAAAAGAAAGCTCTGATTTGTTATCTGTGATAATGTCAAGCCTTCTGTTATGGAGCGAGTGGAGGAGGTTCAAGCAAATCTAGCTGTCGGATTCCCTAGCTGTAGGAAGACCATGGTTCGTTCAAATGTTAGACATGGATTTTGGCTGGTAAGCCTTGTTCACGAGTCATATATAGGATGATATTCCATCATGCCAGAAAGCTTTACATGTTCTAAGTTCTAAACTTATGTGACAGCATCTTCCCATGCCATTCTGCAAATTGCATATGCCCAAGCATGATACAACAGTAATTTTGGAAGATGAAAGTGGGGAAGAATATAAAACAACTTATATTGCAGAAAGGACAGCATTGAGTGCTGGATGGAAAGCATTCTCAGCTGGTCACAACTTAGTCGAGGGGGATGTTCTAGTTTTCCATTTGGTCAGTTCTTCAAAATTTAAGGTACTATTTGAATCTTTTCTCTTGTATTTGATAGGTCATATAATGTTCTTTTGAATCCTTTATCATATGTTTTAGAGCCTTAATTTAGAAAGGACAACACCGAAACATCTTATAATGCATTCAGAATTTTCTGTTTTGCTGTCTGAAACAAATTGCTTATACTAGGTGAGGTGCAATTCTTCAGAAGCTTTTTCTTTCCATTATGTCCTAAACTCTGCAATTGAACTGAATTGACAAATTTGGATATTAATAAAGAAAACAACTCCTTCAGGTTTTTCATGGAAGCAAAGTTCCCTTCTTTAGCACTTTTTATTTCTTTATTTGTTTTTGAGTTCAAAATTTATTGCCCATTAAGAGGTGTGTAGATCCTCTGTAGATGGTTGACTTATTCCTTTTTACGTTCCATTCTATATTTCAGGTTTACATAGTTAGAAGATTGAAATCAAACAAATTAGATGGAGGTTTTGGCTCACTAAATGTGAATGTTCACGCAAAACCGATTAGGTCAAGTATGTTTGTCTCTTTAAACTTTTTTTTTCCTTTTAATTAGCTGTAACATTGTTGATCCAATTGTGTCCACCTTTTTTTCCTGGAATGTTGGACTTCAAAAACAATAAAAGTTCGCATGAAGAGGAGAAAGAGAACCTCTAACAAGGCCAAGTGTTTGGAGCTTCTTCCACTCAACCTTCCAGAAGACAATGTTGAAAATAACAGCCTGATGGTATTGGACACCAGTAATAAATGTTTAGTTTATCAATATGATAATAACAGCAAGGATCCTAGCTCTGGCTGTTCTGATGGTATAAGATCTTTGGCATCCATTATTGATTTTAAAGAGATCAAAAACATTGACAGTTTCATCATTATAGTGAATAGTTCGAGAATAGACTCTGAGCTTTCGGAGTACCACAGAACCAAGTACTATGAGCTCTGCTGCAGTCAGAACTCATTTCTCCATGAGCATCTCCTCAAAAGTATTAGCAATAAATTGGCAGCTGAAATAATTATACAGACCATTAACATTGCAGAGGCCATCAAAGCCTGCAAACTTTCCACCTCTCAGGCAGATTATGTTCTCTGGGACAAGACTCTGAAAGGTTTTGAGCTATTAGGCATGAACGTTGGATTTCTTCGAGCTCGATTGAACTGGTTGATGACCCTTGCCTTGGAATTACAGCAGGCTGTGGAGTCAGATGAGCATAGGGTTAGTCTTGAGCAAGATCACATGAAAGAAGAGAAAAAATCTCTTGAACTGAAGCTTGTGAAACTCAAAGAGACAATGCAGAGGCTTGATGCTGAGATAGAAACCCTGAAGGCAAATGCTGAGAAGCATGAGCTCATATTTCAGGAGGAGGTTAATGCCTCATGGTGATCATTAGCTGTTTCATTAGTTCATGTGAGATTCTATAAGGGAGTTGTAGAAATAGTTTATGTTTCTAGAGTTCAAGTCTAGAGAAATTAATGACTTACTAATGAATGTGGGCTTTCTTTTTTTGCAATGAATGTGGTAGTGCTTCTTCAATCTTGACTTCCTCTTCAATTTTTCTCAACCTTCCATTACTAAACAATAAATTTGCACAAATTACAGTTGTAATGATTTTTCTAACAGTCTCAAATTATGGGGTGGAGGAAAATATGATTTCTGGCAAATCTTTGTAGGATATCCTGCCACCGGACATTTCTGTAAAACGCATTCAAAAGAATGACTCCACACTGTCCACTTCTAATCTTGGACCAACTGCACATCAATCTGAAAATGACAGTGAGGTTTTGGAGCGAATCAGGCTTTCTGAACGCATTGTTGACTTAAATGAAGTGAAGAATTTTGAGGATTTTAACATTCTTGTTAATGGTTTAATCAGAGATTCTGAGCTTTCCAAATGCCTGCAGATGAAGTACCATGAGCTTTCTCTTGTAGTCAAAAGTCATTGTTTCATTATAATTCATAATAATCTTCTTGAGGGAGTTGACTATAAATTATTTACTAAATCGAGACTGAGACCATTAATATTATTGATAATCATACCATTGAAGCTGCCAAGTTTACTTACTGTAGGGCAAAATTTCATAATAACCCACAGCCAGAGGACATTTGCAGAAAGTTTCCTGATTTTCTAAACCTAAGGGCTGGTTTGGTTAACCTGTTGACACCGGTGAGCCCCAGTCCAGTGGGAATTTTTCATTAAAGGCAAAAATATTTTGAAGTTTAATTATTTCTATACTTTTTATTATTATTTTATTAAAAAATATATATTTTTAAATATTTTTATATTTTTAATTTCATCATAATTAATTTTATCTCAATTCAAATTAATCTTAAAAAATAATATAATAATAAAATATGAATAAAAATTAATATAATAAGAAAAACAGGTGATGGTTAAAAAAACACATGACAAATTTGAATTTCAAAACTCTTGACCTAACGGCAAACATACAGTGCCTGCACAGTGCGCTGCTGTTAGTCCCTCTCGCACATCTTCTCTGAGTCCATTTCTCTCTGTTCTTTCTTACTCCTATCTCCTCTGTTTGTGCTGCTGAATTTTCTGCCGTTTGTGTGGGCATTTATGGTGTAGAGAGGATTCTCTTTCTTGGGTCAAAATAAAAAAAAAAAAAAAAAACAAACAAACATCACCTTTTTCCAATCTTTTCTTTCGGGCAAAAAGAAAAAAAGACCCTTTAGCCTCCATTCCTCTTTCGTTTTCCGGAAAATGGTGGAATCAAAGTCAACATATGAAGAAATGCGGAAGAGGAGATTGGAAGAGAACAAGAAGAGGATGGAAGAACTCAATCTCAAAAACCTTTCTCAGGCTTTGAAGAACACTAGCCCCAAACCCAAGTCATCTCAGGTGAGTAAAACTGGAACTCGCCAATCAATCTTTGACCCAGAATCTATCTCTGAGTATTTTGAATTTATATAAACTCAAATGAAACAGGGGAAGCCCCGAACACCTCGTCAACGGGTGGAGTTAACAGCAGTGAGAAGGTCTAGTCGCGTTGCAGACAAGCCCAAACCAAACTACAAAGACGTAAGCTTTCTGTCTCTGTCTCATAACAGCAGTCAACAGGATTGAAAACCTTTAAAGGTGAGACTTAGAAGTGTTTCAGTGGATTGATGACCCAATTTCTTGATGGTTGGCAGGTGCCTCTTGAACCTTTGGGGAGACCCAGAAGGTTAAACTGTAATTGGGTTTTTTTTTTTTTTTTTCAGTGTGTTGGGATTCTAAGGTTGTCTCTGTCTTACACAGTTTACTGCTGCAGGAGCTACTCGCGGAGAAATCTGTTGAATCGAGTTTATGCTTCGGATGAAGAAAGAGCTTCTGCAATTGAAAGAGCAGACCATCTTGAATCTACTTTAGAATCTAAGTATCCAAGTTTTGTGAAGCCCATGCTCCAATCTCATGTAACTGGAGGATTTTGGCTAGTAAGATTACTGCAACTCTCTTTTTTATTCTTCTGATTCTTGTTCTCCTTCCCTTCTACAAAAAGTACATGCATTTAGATTGTTTTGTTTTGTTCTAATATGAAAATGAAACTATAATTTGATCTTGATCTTCATTTGAGTTCGAGTCTCAACGTTTGCACTTTCGGCCACCGGCCTCGTCCATTCTATAATTTGGCTTGCCTTGGTGATGATATTTAGCATGTGACATGTTCAACAGGGTCTACCAGTCCAGTTCTGCAAGAAACACTTGCCTCATCATGACGAAACTATTACTTTGGTGGATGAGGAAGGAGAGGAGTTTGCAACCAAATACCTTGCAGACAAAACTGGTCTTAGCGGTGGGTGGAGAGGGTTTTCAATAGATCATAATCTAGTAGACGGGGACGCTTTAGTATTCCAGCTAATAACTCCCACAGAATTTAAGGTGACCAACAATCCCAAACTTGAGTTCCATGCCTCAAGTCCTATGATAGTACTTGATTTCTTGCTATGTTCTTGAATATATTAAGTTTGCTTTATAATGTCTCACAGTTTCAGTTTAATGTCAGAAAGGCAACACAGCTGTTAATTATGTCAACCACATTTTTCTTTAGGTGTATATTATCAGGGCATACGAGTCAGAAGACAATGGAGGTGGTGAAGATGGAGAAGAAGATGACAAGGAGCCAGATGTTGAGCCCGACGTCCAAGTTATGGATAGAAGTACAAAACGAATCCGAGCAAGTAATTATTTTCACCACTTTCTAACTTTCGATTTATACAGCATTAATCATGTTTTTCTGCTGCTTTGGCTGCCACCGGACCTTCAATGCGATCCGATGGGTAACTAAATGATAAAAATAAAAAAATAAAATTATCATTTTATCCCTACTTTATAATTTTTTTCATTAAAATCTCAATTTTTTTTATTAAGATCTCATCGCTCATCCAAACTAATCTTTAAATTTTAATTTTTCATCAAGTTATAATCAAATTCTATTAAAAAGATCATCTGTTTTTAAAAAATAATTTGATTCATCATCAATAAAATTTTTAAACATCAAAAGTGAAATTAATAACATCGATACATAACAAGAATAAAAAATAAAAAATAAAAAAAAAAGACAAGCTCTTAATCTTATTTGCAAATCTAAAACTCTATGTGTGTCAAATGAATGTCTTTACATTCCCAGATTTATTTGTTCTTTATTTGTTTGTTTGGATATTTAAAGACGAGAGATATGGGTCATCTGAAAAAGCTTTGCTTAGTAAAAAATAAAAAAAGATGAGGATGAAAAATTTATTAATCTAATGATTAAGCTACAAATAAAACAATAATTATGAAACTTAACCATTAAATTAACAAAATATTCATTATCACCTCTTTCCATCCTTTCGTACCAAGCAAAGACTTAGGAAAATGCCAGAAATATTGATAGTGCAATAACGTAAGTCAGTCACCTTGCATTTTGATATGTCTGTGTTCATACTCTGATTTTTAACTGGTTTTTGCAGGGAAGTAATAGATCTTCTCCAGCCAAGCTATGCTACCAAACTGATATCTTTTGTTTTCAGTTAAAAAAACATGCAGACGTTGAGCTAATAACTTGTATGGGTATTTGCTATCTGCTTGACTGATTTGGATCTTTAAGGTTACCAAATGTAGGATCGTTAATCAGAGATTACTAACCCCAAAAAAGGTATTAAAAAAAAAAAAAACAGATGTCATTGGCATCTCTCATTCCATGCACCAGAATGCATTTGCACAAATCTAATTCAAGATTGCAAAGACTGGGTTTAGGTGAAATGATGGCTTATTGCTTGTTTTATCTGATACATAAACAAAAGCAGTAAATATCATTTGCATAAATCTAATGCTTGCTTGTGATAATCCTTTATTCAAACCAGGTAACCACTTTGGTATGAGACGCAGAGTGTAGGACTGCTCAATTTCTTACCACGCGGACACTTGGAAGATAGAGTGAAACTTCATCCGGAAGGAATGATGGATGATTTCATCATCTTCGCATCATAACTTAGCCATTTGCTGTTCAAAGGTTGGATCAATGCAAACCACCACCTGTAATATAAATGCATTAGTTTAGGGGTCTAGTTGGTTTGCTTGAGTGCTCATGTCATGAGGATCAAACTGAACAAGCATATGCTTTCATTTGAAATTTGTGCTCACCTTGCCGGTACTTTTACCGGAATGGAGATATTCAACAGCATCCGCAACGGAATGCAAGCCCAAAAATCTTTTTGGATCTATTGAAACCTATTACCATCGATTATATAGCATGTCAATTCAAATATTATAAAAGAAAAGAATACCATATGCATCCTGGATATATAGAAATTTTGACCGAAATTATTTTCATTGAGATAAAAGTACATAAACCAATCAAATGGCTAACTGATGAGATAGAAGGATATATGTATTACCTTAAGCTTTCCGGAAGAGTAAAGTTGAAATAGTCTACCCAGGTGTTCTTTCCATAAATGGCTATAGTGTGACAGGAAAAAGCCTGCCTGAAAGCAAAAGCATTTTCAAAACAATCAAACCACAAGAATTCCTTAACCACCACTCCGGCACTCCCCCCACCACTACACAGAAAAGGAATAGGGAACAAGATAACCCACTATCCTAATTGATTCTATTACCAGAATGGAGAAAGGAATTTACTCAACCTATTATCGTAAATCTATCTGTATTTGGCTAATCCATGTTGGCTTTTTATGTTCTCAGAAGCCAGTTGGTGGTAGTTATTAGAAGATCCCTTTGTCTTGTGTACATGAAGAAATCATAATCAACAGCTTCTAAACAGCTTAAAGTTCATAATCAACAACATACCACAGTTTGGCTTTTGGATAAAAGCTTCTCAACAAGTCCAGGATAATTTGACGGCTTCCATCCATGCTCCCCTTGATACTAAAAAAGTACAGCTATAAAAGTTGCAGATATGAAGGATGACTATATTGGATTGAGGTAAATTAACAATTCACCAGAAACAATATTATGTAAGATTGGGAACTTAGTGTTTGATCAATTCTCTGACAACCTACAACTATTATATCCATAGCATGGAGAGTATTAGCAAATAAATTTATGCTTCAAATTCAAAAAAATTATGTGTTTTTTAGACAAATTATCTTAAAAATTAGCCCAAAAATAATTAAAATTTGAGCTAAAAAACATAACAACGTGCAAACTCAACATGAAAGATGTCAAACGGTAAAAGGCTAAAAGCTATCTGTCAAAAGCAACAAAGTAAGAACAACAGTGATTTCATTTTAAAAAAATAAAATAAAATTGTAAGCTCATTCTAAAAAACAACCTGAGAAATCATTCCTATCACAATGAGCCGTCCTTGGATAGCCAAACCATTCAAACACAAATCAAACATGTCACCACCAACTGATTCATAGACAATGTTGACTCCTTTAGGAAACTCCGTTTTGAGAACCTGGAAAAATACAAATCTTAGATTCCTTCTGTAAAACCAACCAAATATACCACATGGTAGCATGACAAGGGCTTTATTCTGATGGCAATCAAGATCTTAGCCACGCAAACAGTGTTGGGATCGATCTCAGAAGTTGGGGCATGGATGATGATTAAAGGAATGCAACAGATCTTTAGTCATGGAAGACGTCTCAAGAGTAGTTTCAGAAGTCAGGCAATGGATGGTGATTAAAGGATGCAACCGTTGGAAAATCAGCCAAGTAGACTACAATCCCTCTTAATTGATGGTTCAAATGACTTCCAGGATGCAATATAGAGACAAGAGATACATCAGAGCTTATTGTTAAAGAATCTTATAATTCAAAGTTTTGAGTTAAAACAGCTGCAACTCATTTAATCAAATTTTCTTCACTAAAAATTCTTTATATCTAACCAATTAAGGATCCAATTCGATCTTCCTGACCCGAATACCCTGTCCCAATAAAGAAAAAGCGAAAAAAGTACAGCAATGGAAAAAGACATTTAAAATAAGAATTCAGACATACAGTTTTGATATCTTCAGTTTTATAGTCTATTACTCGATCAACCCCCAATTCTTTCAAAAGCCTTGCCTTTTCGTTTCCTCCGCAAGTGGCAAGAACTTTATTTCCTGCCAGTTTTGAAAGCTGCACATATCATAATGATTAATATTTTAGTTTGCTGCCCAAAAAAGGTGGGGTGGAAGCATACAAAAATGATATAATGTTGAAACCGTGATACGATCATAAAGTAACACTAAACTTTAAAGGTGTAGAACTACTAGCCCTAGAGGAAGAAATTATGATGGTCATATAAAGTATATATTTGAAGCTTTTTGGGTAAATAAATAAATAAATATCATAAGTCAATATGTATAAAACTAAGATATGCATGAAATTAAAGTACAATAAGGTAATAATAAAACTAAAAAAGCTGGACTTTATTAAACAAACAATAGGGAAAATACGTATCCACAATGTTTACTCCAGATTAAAGTTGGCCACTATGGCATACAGCTTGCATAAATTCAAGCAGTGGAGAAACATCATCTCATTTTAACATGAACAAACCTGGACTGCAAATTGTCCGGTCCCTCCAGCAGCAGCAGTTACAAGGACCACTTGTCCAGATTCCATCTGACCAGCCTATAATGTCAAAAGGGGAGGAGGGAGATGGAACATATTTCAGAGAAAACCAAAAACAGTCTGAAAGGAGGGTTACAACATGCACTTAGAAAATATGAACAAAGAGGAGAAAATGGCCACAAAAAGTTACAAGGAGAAGAATTCAGACACATATGACATAGGATGAGGGAAAAAAAGTTCGTGGGTGACAAGGGAGTAGGGGAGAATGGAAAAATCTACAACTAAATAAGAAAATTTGAAATAACAAAAGACCTTTTCCAAAGCAATTGATGCTGTTAATCCCGAAGTAAGCATAGCAACAACTTCCGGATCAGGTCTTCCAATGGGAAGTACGTGCTTTCCGGGGACCTATTTTGTTCAATAATCAATATTCATTCGCTTATCAATTAAGAAATCATTCAGTAGGAAAGGCATGAAAAGAATATTGAAATAGACGATGAGACATCTTTATAAGCATAATAAATAAATATGGATATTATACCATTATGAATTCAGCATAACTTCCAAAAGTCATTACTGCAGCAGGAGTTCCAACTTTCAAGTTACTTACAGAATCTCCAACGGCGGCAATTATTCCCACTGCCTTTAACAGCAAAATAACAAGAGGTTAACTAGATAGCACATGCAATGATAATTTTACAACTAATAAACCGTAAGATATCAGCACAATTGAACTATATTACTACATTTTGGCATGTAGTTAATTTTTTCCCTCACCTCAAATCCAGCATCAAATGGAAGAAGGGAACTGAGGTCTTTCTTGTTTCCTTGGAAATAACGACCAGCACTATAGTTCACCTGTAGGTCTTATTCGAGAACATACACATAAGTACAGTACATAATTATACATTAAAAAGCAGTTAATTAGGTAAAATTTAATGAAAAAAAAAGGCAGAAAGTAATAATTACTAACAGATGGACAGAAAGATCAACCAAAAATAGAAGAAATCGCGAGACTTCTCTTTCCTACCTCCTCCACACCTTTAGTTTCTTTTTGGGTAAAAGAAAGATAAACCCAATTGCTTTTGTTTTTTGATGGTACAATGAGGATAAATAGGCACTTTGCCGACCCCTCCTTACTTTCCCAAGCTTTTCCATCCTCCAAATACAAAGAACCCAATTCGTTTTGTTTTTTAATAGTATAATAAGGATAAATAGGAAGTTTGCCAACCATTTCCCATCCTCCAAATGCAAACAACGCACAGCCGGTAGTTCCGAGTGATCTCTTTTTCTCCCCTCAGCTTGAAGGTGTCCTGAAATTAAAACGTGAAGAAAGAATCCCTTTCTCTCATCCATCTTTTCTCTTTCATTTTCTTTCAAAATATCTATAGCCCATCGCTCCCACTCTCAATACATCTTCTACATTCTTAAACTCAATTAACCCTTTTCTTTATTCCACACAATCTAATGCTATACTGTCAAGAACATGTTAAGATGCCAAATCTCTCCTTATAACTTCAGCCCATATGATTTTTGGTTACCATCCAAGCCTTAGCAATCATTTTTACGTCTCTTAAATCACTTACTTAAAGGCGATTCCCCCATCCTTTTCTTTGCATGCCTTATGTTTTCAAATTTTTCCTCCAATGGGGTCATTTCTACCTTCTTATATATAGCTCCATTTTTTGTACAAGAGTCTCAGACAACTCCACATCAAAAAAAAAAAAAAAAGGGCAAGCAGCTTTCCCTCTATACTAGTAGAAAAGCTGTTTCTATTTGAAAATGTGACCTTTAGGTCATAAAATAACAATTTTTACCGTAGTATTAAAATTCCCTCTTCTCACACAACTCCACACAAAAAAGAAAGAATTGAATGAACACAAAATATTTAATTAATAAAATGAAAAATAAAGGAAAAGTCAGAATCGAAAAGGTACTAAAAAACTTACATCACTTGCGTTTACACCAGCATAAATGATTTTCAGAAGAACGTTGCCTGATTCAATAGGTAGTTTCAATTGTACACGCGCTATATGGGTAGCATCACGAAAATGGTGACTCAATGTATGCACAACTCTAAAGATGAAGGGCAAAGAGGCATTGGTCAGCAGCTATTAGAAAGCAATAATCACACATCCTACCTTTTATGACAGTTATTAGTAACTAATACAAAAGAAAGTCGACTGAAAAATATTTATGTATGCTTGCTTCTATGAGTTGAGAATTTGAGATTAATGAGGAGATGTGGAACTTTAACAAATGAGAAAAAAGATGTTAAAAAAATATTGAATTAGTTAATTAACCAAAACCAAGGCCATAAATGCTGTAAAAGCTGTTGACAGTACATAGCTATGTCTATAAGTGTCCCTCACCTATCATTCAAGATTTATTACATTTCACCTACCCATCTAATTCTATCCCACGATTTATTACACTTCACCTATCCAATTATCTTTTTCTTCCTGAATCTGTCTTCTGTCTTTTTTACACACCTTACTATTAGATTAGTGTAGAGTTCCAAAACGAGGAGGTATGAGATTTCAAGATGAACTGGAGGCAGTGATTAGAAATTCTTGCTATTGACATTTAAGGGCTACAGAAGTACCTTTATGTTTATCTTTTGTTACAGGAATGTTTCAGAATAAAAATTTCATTCAGTAATTTGAGTTCACAAGTTTGAAAAACAACTGGGTTACTTGAAAAAAGAAGGTTTTGGTAGATTTCTCTATTTGAAAGCAGATCTTGACATTCAACCCAAGCCAACAAAGTAATCAAGTTCAAAAACGTCTAGAGAATAAAAGTTTTAGATTCACACACGTCCCAAAATTGTAGCTTTCTGCAACCATTCAAGAACTCAAACTAGAGTTTGTGCTGGACAAGCGAAGAATTGTGACCATTCCTCCCCTCATATTGACTTAAATTTCTCAAAACAGAAGCAATATTTTAACACTTACACTTTCTCAAAACTCTGAGGAAGTTGGGTGCTTAGAGGAGATTGGAATGAGATTTGTTTCCTTGAACTTGAGGAAGAATGCAACAAGAATTTTGCTTCTTCTGTTGGGCTTGGCCAATACTCCATGCCTCTGCGGTTTGTAATCCATAGGCAAGAACCAGCTCTGCTCTCATCCATGATAAGCTCAAAAGCACCTGGAAATGCAGAAGTGCATAGAAATTAAGAAATAAGTTTTTCAAAAGAAGAAGAAAAACAAAACCTCGAGGCTGAACAATAAGTGATCTGACATACAAAAGCTTTAATTTCATTGTTTATCTATCAGAAAGTTTGTCAATGACAAACCTGACGAACGACTGAAAAAGAAAATGACATGCAAGTGGAGACCTAACCAATAGTCTTTCTTTATATCAAATAGAGCTCATCTTTGGCTGGGTCCCAAATATATGTACCGATAAACCCAACAGGGATTGGATTATGATGTTTACACTCTCATTAGTTATCATTGCACAACAATAAGTAGAAAGGACTAGGGACAATGGTCAAGCAGAGGAATTTCCAACATGGAACAGAATATAAGAACTGCCTGACGCTCATTGTTCTAAATAGACTTCAATGAACTGAGACTATTCCATAAAAGATAATATACCTTTCACCACCATTTCCATAGGCACATAACCACCCACAAGAGAAATAAATCTATGGCCCACTTTTTCTCCCATGTCTGTTTGAACAAACTACATCCAAATTCAAAGGCTAGTTATATAAGATAAATAGTTTCTACACATAATAACATACCCCAACCAGAAAAAAAAAAAAAAAAACATTGTAAATATTACTAGCAAAAGAGAATAATTTTATGACATTTCCAGGAGGTTATACTGATTGAGAACATCCAAAATTCTTCAGATTAAAGAGTTACCTCAGGGCAAAGAACATTCACGCGTATTCCTTGACGTTTGTAGGGAACTAGTGATCTAGTAAACATCACAACACCACCTGGAAAACAGATATTTTAAGCAAACGATCAAATTACATAAACTTCTTAAGTGCAAGAATTATATGGATAGACAGATCTCTTTTCTCCGATCTTTATTAGTTCAACCAATTCATAATTTATCAATTTTCCCTTTTTTGGCACTAATCTTAGGAAATAATTTGAGAAAATATGAAATGGTGGTAATCCATAGCCAGTTATCCATTCTTTATAAGCTAAAAAGATCAGTGAACACAGTAACAGTGAGACAAAATAAACCGGCAAACCTTTTGAGGCAGAGTAGATAGGATCCATGTACATCGGATAAAGGCCTGCAGAGGATCCCAAATTGATTATCACCCCTGGCTTTTGGAGAGCTTGCATAATTTTAATCTGTTCAAACACCAGACAATTATTCATTGCCGCACCTAGAGACCGTCATAAAGCAAAATTGCAGAAAGTCCAAGTTGAAGCATTACTGCAATGCGAGTACAATCAATAACTGCAACGAGGTTGACATCAACAGTATGTTTCCATGTCTTAGTGCCATCAGTTTGATCCTTGTGGAAAGGAACTGGATTACCGATGCCCGCGTTGTTAATGCAAATATCCAATCCACCATACGTTGCCACATGCTTCTCGAATGCTAAAGTTATATCTCCTATTCAAATAAGAAGAAAAGAAAAATGCAATTATCTGAAACAACCACATATCTGAATAGTTAACAAACAGAGCTCAAATTGAACTTACTTAGGTTAGTAACGTCGCATTTCACAAAAATAGCAGAAGGAATCCCTAAGTTTTGATGGAATTTGGAATTCTCTTTCTGAACCAGAGATGCAACTTCCTTCCCTTTCTCTTCAGAGAAATCTACAATTGTCACAAATATCCCTTTCCCTGCCAGAGCTAAGCTCAAAGCTTTACCTGAACGGAGTTCAATAAAAATTCGAATTAATTATATGATCTGCTTCACGATCTTAAGTTTATGCACTTCACAATAAATCACAGCAATCGGTTTACGATTTCTTGGAAGTTTATTTCCATTGGAGATGCGAAATCTAAACTCCAGATAAATTGAAGTCAAACAGTCCGGGATAAAATTATGATACTAAGAGAAAGAAAAGCTTTGGAAAGTTTTACCAATCCCGGAAGCACCGCCAGTGACCAGAGCTGATAAGCCAGGTTTAAGCTCCATTTTTTGTTTGAGATGATAAATAGTGATTCCCTTAGGGTTTTGGTTATTAGATGGGACTTTTATTCTATCTTGTTGTCAACGCTCGAGCTATGGTATGAAAGCAAAGACTGAGGATCTCTTTGTTATCTTTACTCCTTCCTTTTTGGATATAGACGACAATGCAAATTATCTGTTATGAGCCAATGATTTTACCAAACGAACCTTGTCCGCGCTGATATTATGCATTTTGAAAATAAAAATGTGTTCTGATTTTGTGGTTTTCGTTTTCTCAATTGCGTAATTCTAGACGTGCAAGTAGAGGGCAATGTCACAATATTTTATTAATTATTTATTTAAAAATTATTAATAATTTTTTATTAAATTGAAAAAAATATTAATAAATTTAATTTCTGAATATTATTTTTTTAAAAAATTATAATCATAATTAATATATTATATTCGATAAATTAATTATTTAATAAATTTTTTATTTTTTTATTTATTGACACATAGATGATTAAAAAGATTTAATTTATAGTGTTGGCTGATTGAAGATCCTATTTTTTTATTTAATAAATTGTAAAAAAATAATTATTTATATTATTATACATTTTTTAAAAATTATAGACCATAATTATATTATTAAAAAAAAGTCAATTATTTATCATATTACATTTAATAATAACATTTATTTTAATAAATTATTACAAATGATTATTTTATTAACAAAATAACCATTAAACAATTAAAATTTTAATTAGAAAAGTAGTGTCACAAGAGGAATCAAGGGTGATGATTTTGGATTATAAGTTAAAATTTTCTTTTGCCTAATAAATACGTTTTAAAAAAATTGATCTATGATAAGTTATATTTAAGATTGGACATTTCATAAGAGGTATCAAAATCGGAATAGATTCAAATTATTGTGCATGATAAAAAAATAATAAAAGTACGTCATGCGTCACGTGGCGCACGAATAAAACATATGAGAAATGATACAAGCCTTGAGTATGATAAAAATGGCAAAAAGGTAATTAATAACAGAAAAAATCCATATAAATATGGGTCAAGTACGATTCGTTAATCTAATTCTGAATTTCTCGACCGAAACTCTGCTCAATTCTCTGGCTTACTTAAGTATCGGAGTGCCAACGCAGGGAACAACCCTTACGTCCCTCTGATCATTCTTTTTCTTACAGAATCTTTAGTGGCACGTGGCACAAAGATCAAGGCGAGGACGCCAGAAACACGTCATCGTTGTAATCGAGCAACAACAATTGACGTCGTCTATGGGAAATCGAAAGAAAAGCTATGGTACAGACACATTCAAGAGGGACGAGAACCGATGGATAATACGAAAAAATCAAAATTTGAGGCTAAAACGACGTTTTTTTGAATGAAATCCCGAACAAATTGCCTTCGGCATTTGCCATCGCGTAGATCTCAAAAAGTTACGCGAATTCAAAAAAAATCACCTCAATTGGACCACCGAGCACAAAGTTATGACCTTTCAAAGTTTCGAGCACAGGGGGAGCGAGGTGTCGCGAGGTTCCAAGGTGCCGCGATGGTCCAAGCCTGCCGCGAGGGTATTGTCGTGAGAGTCTGTGACTGCCATGAGGGTCAAGCTATTGCGAGAGCCGAATGCCGCGAGGGTTTTGCAGCGAGAGTCTGTGACTACCGCGAGGGTCAAACTGCCGCGAGAGCCGAATGCCGCGAGGGTCCAAGCTTGACGCAAGATCTACAGCTGCGGGGGACCAAGCCTGCCGTGAGGGTCCAACCTGCCGCGAGAGTCCAATGTCGCAGCCCGGGTCTATCTATGCCGCGAGACCTAAGCTTTGCCGCCAGTGCCACGAGTGATGCGAGATGTGTAAGTGTTGTTGTGAGTGCTGCGAGCTATAGTTATACCGCGAGTACCGCGAGAAAAAAAGAACGCCGCGAGGGTGCAATGTTAATGCCGTGAAAGTGAAGTTGCTGGGATGAGCGCGAGACTCTCACCCAGGCGCGGGAGGAGCGCGAGACCCTAGCGACAGAGGCTCGTGAGACCCAGGTGCTGGAGGTGCGCGAGACCTTAGCGCAGAAGACCCTGGCGTGCAAGGTGCGTGATACCCTCTCGGCACAGCCGCAAGAGACCTGTTACATGAGGTTGCAGTAAACCTGAGACGGCAAGCCGCAGAAGACCCCATGCGCGAGACTCCAATGAACTAGAGACATTAGGGCGTCAAAAAATTGCGGTGTCATGGTACAAGGAATCCAACACGAGAGATTGTTGGTGGCCGGAGACGTCAAAGTATTAGAAACCTTGAGGGTCCGACTATGATAGATTTTGGATATTTGGACGCGGAAGATCTTTGACCCCAGAACACGAATGACCTACCAAACAATGGAATCAAATGTGTGAGAATGACAGAGTTTCATGTTTGGAGAGACTCAGAAATAGATCCAACACAGAACCTTGAAACTAGAATGACAAACTTTCAACCTCAGACTCGTCAAAACCGAACTCAAGGTAATGCGAGAGAAGTTATGGACTGCGACCAAACTAATTCATATGATGCTAAGAAAGTGCAAAACAGACTTGCGTCCAAGGCACAAGTTGCCATAGACATGAAAAGAATGGTGGAACGAATCTTAGAAGAGAAAATGTTGGTTTCAGCCAAAGAAAACCAGAGGAGGAGAATCTCATTCAGTACAATGATCACGAGAAAATCGCTACTCTCAAAGTTCAAGACGCTGTAGATGACAGCTTATACGGGAAAGACTGACCCTTATGATCACATTCAGAACTATGAGTCATTGATGCTATTACATGGATGGGAGGATGAGATTATATGTAGAGCATCTCTCTTAACTTTAACTGATCACGCACTAAAGTGGTTTAACAGTTTGCCGGGGGGGCCTATTTCATTTTTCAATCAATTAAGAAGCGAATTCTTGAAGGCCTTTGTGCTAAAAAGTCAGAAAATGAAGGAGACCACATATCTGCTTACCTTAAGGCAGGGGAGTGAGGAATCACTTAAGAGCTATGTGGATTGGTTTCGTAATGCTACTCTTGAAGTACATGATATACAAGCTGGAGTAGCTGTGACAACTAAGCTATAAGAGACAAGATCTGAAAAGTTGCAAGAATAGCTATCTTTAGATTAACCGACGATGATCTCGGACTTGTTCTCTAGAGGGGATAAGTATATCACTCAAGAAGAAGTGATGAAAATGATACCGACGCTAAACTACATATAAGAAAGTTCAACGAAAAGAAACTCTTACCATTGTCGGGCTACCTAAGCCATCACCAATGCCTTGAAAGAAGATGAAAAGTTCACAAGGTAAGAGGATAACAAAAACGCGGAATATCAACCATTTGCAACTACACTGATATTGAGACTTTATTTCATTTAATGTTATTTTTTGTTATTCAACTATGGGTTGAAATTTAATTTGTTGAGCTATGATTTATGCCGTATTGATATTTTATTGGCTGTTGAGGTTCTCACATAATTGATAGATGACTGATCGCACCAGCAACACAAGTGCAAGGGCTTGAAGCGAAAAATGCGTGAGGTAAGCCACGCACTCAACAGACAAGGGCTTGAAGCGAAAAATGCGCGAGGTAAGCCACGCACTCAAGAAAAATGGCTTGAAGCGAAAAGTGCGCGATGTAAGTCATGAAGAAAAAATGCAAAAGCTTGAAGCGAAAAGTGCGCAATGTAAGCTAAGCACTCAAATAAAAGGCTTGAAACGAAAAGTGCACGATGTAAGCTAAGCACTCAAACCAAAGGGTTTGAAGCGAAAAGTGCGCGATATAAGCCATGAAGAAAAAGTGCAAAAGCTTAAAGCGAAAAGTGCGCGATGTAAGTCATGAAGAAAAAGTGCAATAGCTTGAAGCGAAAATTGCGCTATGTAAGCTAAGCACCCAAACCAAAGGGCTTGAAACGAAAAGTGCGCGATGTAAGCCAAGAAGAAAAAGTGTGAGAGCTTGAAGCGAAAAATACGTGATGTAAGCTAATTACAAAAAATAAAAGGCTTGAAGCGAAAAGTGCGCGATGTAAACTAAGCATCCAAACCAAAGGGCTTGAAGCGAAAAGTACGCAATGTAAGCCAAGAAGAAAAAGTGAGAGAGCTTGAAACAAAAAATGCGCGATGTAAGTTAAGCACAAAAAACAAAAAGCTTGAAGCGAAAAGTGCGCGATGTAAGCTAAGCACCCAAACCAAAGGGTTTGAAGCGAAAAGTGCGCGATGTAAGCCAAGAAGAAAAAGTGCGAGAGCTTGAAGCGAAAAATGGGCGAGGTAAGCCACGAAGAAAATTAGTAAGGGCTTGAAGCGAAAAATGCGCAAGGTAAGCCACGCACTCAAGAAAATGGCTTGAAGCGAAAAGTGCGCGATGTAAGCCATGAAGAAAAAGTGCAAAAGCTTGAAGCGAAAAGTGCGTGATGTAAGCTAAGTACTCAAATAAAAGGCTTGAAGCGAAAAGTGCGCGATATAAGCCATGAAGAAAAAATACAAGAGTTTGAAGCGAAAAGTGCGAGATGTAAGCTAAGCAACCAAGACAAAGGGCTTGAAGTGAAAAGTGCGCGATGTAAGCCATGAAGAAAAAGTGCAAGAACTTGAAGCAAAAAATGGGCAATATAAGTTAAGCACCCAAACCAAAGGGCTTGAAGCGAAAAATGCGCGAGGTAAGTCACGCGCTCAACAAACAAGGGCTTGAAGCGAAAAATGCACGAGGTAAGCCACGAAAAAATGTGCAAGGGCTTAAAGTGAAAAATGCGCGATGTAAGCCACGCACTCAAGAAAAGGGCTTGAAGCGAAAAGTGCACGATATAAGCCATGAAGAAAAAGTGCAAAACCTTGAAGCGAAAAGTGCGCTATGTAAGCTAAGCACTCAAATAAAAGGCTTGAAGCGAAAAGTGCGCGATGTAAGCCATGAAGAAAAAATGCAAGAGCTTGAAGCGAAAAGTGCGCGATATAAGCTAAGCACCCAAGACAATGGGCTTGAAGCGAAAAATGCGCGAGGTAAGCCACGCACTCAAACAAGAACTTGAGAATTAGACGACCAGAGAATTTGACTTCAGAATCTAATGTAAGGACTTGACCTGAGGCTACAATGAGAACATATGTACTCTTCCGCAAGGTTATGCCTAGCGAAAGAGTGGGGAGCAATTGTTATGCATGATAAAAGAATAATAAAAGTACACCATACGTCACGTGGCGGACGAAGAAAACATATGAAAATGATACAAGCCCTGAGTAAGATAAAAATGGCAAAAATATAATTAATGACAGAATAAATCCTTATAAATAGGGGTCAAGTACGATTCGTTAACCTAGTTCTCAATTTTTCTACCGAAATTCTATCCAATTCTCTAGCTGACTTAAGCATCGGAGTGTCAATGCAGAGAACAACCTCTGCGTCTCTTTGATCATTCTTTTTTTTTACAGAATCTTTAGTAACACATGATACAAAAATTGAGACAAAAATGTTAATAACACATTACCGCTGTGATCAAGCAACAACTAAAATCAAAATAAATCTCTTTCTTTTAACTGTACATGACCTAATATAACAAAGATGTTGAATAATTACATGGAAAACAAAATATCACGACTATTATATTGAAAAAGATGAAAAATAATTTTGCAGGGTATAACCGTCTAAAAAAAAAAAAACATTTTCTGACATCCGATGCTATTGACTTGTCGTCATTGTTGTGTTTTGGTTTGGACGTATGGCAGTACTGAGGGTTTAACGAATCAGATCAGAACTCTTAGTCTTTGGAGACGGTGGTACATTTTCAGATGTATCAGATGACTGACACTTTGGCCCAATTCTTGTCGCCCTTGAAAACCCTCTTAAAAGAATTATGGTTTAAAGTGATTCGAAAATTATTGAATTTCAATTGTTTTAAGATTATTATCTTAATTATTGCTAATATAAAAAATTAAATTTCATAAACAAAGGAATTGAAGGTAAAGGAAAATTCATTTGGAACCATAATTATACACTCACTAATCTTAAAACGTCTTCAATCAAGCTGATTGAGCTTGGAATAAATAAATGAGATTAATTTTAAAAATTGAGTTGCTATTATTATATTTATGGAATGGTTATGAATTAGGAAAATGATAATTAAAATAAAATGTGTCTAACAGTTTACGGATAGAGTTAAATCTTGTTAAGCTCAACCTTTTTTAATATTATGTCCAAAATTTGGTTCAGCTATGGGATCCAAAAACATTTAATTTAAAAATATATGTCAAAATATTAAAAAAGTATTTAATATTTTAAAATAAATATAACTATAAAATTTTTATTTAATGATTAAATTTTAATTATAATAATAACAATCACTTCATCGAGACTTCGAATTTGGTACACACTTAATGATCAAAATTTTTCATTTGATTAAGTTTGGAGAACAAGTTTATATTGTTATTTTGTTTAGTTTTTTGTTAAATTTTCTTATTATTCTGCTGTTACCTAAAATTAATAAATAATATCATCTTCATCGATTGATATGTTCCGACAAACCTTCCTTTTGGTTTCATGTCCATTCATATCAGACATAGCCCTGGTATTGGTTTTCGACGGCTACACTTATTTTGATTAGAGTGTAATTGAATCGAGTCCAGTTGATATAGTAAAGTATTTGAGTTTGAATTCGATTTAAAAATTCGGTGGTCGATATTCGATTTGAGCTCGGTCGAATTTTATTTTTTAAACTCGAGTTCGGTTCGAGATCGAGTTCGAACTACTCGAGCTCGCTTGATTATGCTCGATTATATAAGTTCAATTTTTTACTCAAACTCGAACTCGATTCTAAGACTCGACTCGAACTCGCTCTTACACTCATTATATAAATATTATTATATAATAATATATATTATTAAAATATATAAAAGCTTGATGCTCTATTAGACTCGTAAACTATTCGAGTCGAGTATCTAAGTGCTCGAATTCGACTTACTCGACAGCTTGAGTTTGAGCTCGACTCGACTAAAATCGAATCGAATTCGAATTTTGTTCGAATCGAATCCGAATAGTTTACGAACACCACTGTATCGTTTACATTGACGGCGATAGATCACATTTCTTGCTTTTTGTTGAAATTTACTTTTAATAAAATGATAATTAAAAATATATATATTTTTAATAAAATAATAATTTTACCCTTTTTTTTGGGTCATTTTTTCCCCCCTTAATCGCACTGCCACCGTACTGCTACCTACCGGGACCATCTAAACTCCCCCTAATACTCTTTAACAATAAGCTAAAAAATTGTCATTTTAACCAAAATGCGCAAAGCTACATGATTTTATAACATTGTTAATCAATTATATAATAAAATTTTATTAATGAACAAAGTTTAAAAACGTATATTCCAAGTGCATCATAGGATGTTATTTGAATGGTACTCTCGTTGTAGTTAATAATTCACTGCTGGGGAAAAATAATGATCCAATGAGCAAATGGTAAATGATTTGAACATGACAATTCTAGAGAATGTATGATAATAAAATGATATTAAAAAAATATACAAAATAAAATTTTAACAAAGTATATGAGAAAAATTGAAAAATAAATTTGATATTTAACGTGTTCACATGAATTATAATATAATAATTTTAATGTTTTACACTATTTAATACTATGCAATTATACAAATTGTCAAATCTTAGATCCAATTTGAAGGTTTGTATCATATTAACCTCATTTTTTTTCTAAAATATCGTCGTTGTCATTCTCTTAAATCATTTTCACAATGTGTAATTATTAAATTTTTTATTATTAAAAGTTTTGAATATTATATTTTATATTAAATAATGTGATTTATGATTTTAAATTTTAAATGTTAAATAAAATTAAAATATACATACATATATTTAAAAAAAACAATTATTTACAAAATATTATTTGATAAATATATAGATAATTTTGATAATTTTGAATTAATTTATTAATTTTTCAAATATGCTATAAAATTCATTATATACAAGTTTTAATTTATTATGCTTAATGGATTTTTTTTCATTTTAGTATACTCATTATCACTTTTATATTTACAATTACATCCAAATACATATATTAACACTAATTTTAATTTCATCCTCACAATAACTAATTTTACTGTACATTAGCTAATTTCACAATCATCATTATCTTTAGGATTAGTTTGGATTGACTGTACGATCTGCTTTAATGAGATCCAAAATAGTGACAGTGTAAGGTTGGTGTCATTCGATAACGTATTTGGATTTAATCGCAACTGTGATAGTAAAGTAAATAACAAATGATCATTAAATATATTTGATAGAGGAAATTTACCTCAGCCCAATCAGGTGCCTGGGCTCCAGAATATAAAAAGACAAAAATAATAAAATTTTGAGACCCACATAAATATGAATCATGAGCTTATTAAAGCAATTCAGAAATATCTATAAATATCCCAAGTATGATAAAAAAATCCTAATATCTATTTGGCTTACTAAAACTCTGCTTAAATAGTTTTCTGACTTAAGTATCGGAGTGCGCGTGCAGGGACAGATCCCTGCGCCTATCTGACTTTCACTGTTTTTGTAAAACATTTAAGATACGTTGAGAAAACCACATTAGCATTATTTTATTGTTATTGAAAGCAACAATAATATTATATTAAAATAAAAAAATGACGTAAAAAATTAATACGGCCAATTTTTATCAAGTCGACTGAAAGATCGATAATTTCAAACACATCCTTAATTTCACTAAGATTAATCTCAAACTCCATTCAAATGACATTTTAGAATTTACCACCTAAATTAAATACAATGTTTAGGTTTATTTTCTAATTGTCTGTTTCTTGTCGTGACACGGCAATATTAGTCTTTTCTTTAAAGAAGTCTCCCTTCAGACGTTGAAGGAATCCTTTCTTTAGAAGTAAACCTGAGAAGAGCAAAAGATGCTTGTATTTAACTTTTCACGACGTTTCTTAATTGCATGGTTGGGTTTGTTAAATAAAGACTAGAAAGATGTGTTCATCAAGCTTCGACGGTCCAAAACCTGCACTTTCCAATTTGAACCAGTACAAAAGGAGAGATGTACTTTCGTTTCGATTACTAGCAACTACGCACACCCGTTAAATTGAAAGAAAATTGCAAAATGTCAAAATAAAGCGACAAACAAAAGGCATCGCGGCTAATATTGCAGAAGTTGTTGTTTTTGTCCTACTATACTTTTAATAAAATTTTTTAATGTATATAGCGAAAATATCTGATTTGAAAATGTAAATGAAAATATTGAAAATTTAATTTTAAATATACAAAGTTTTTACATTTTAAAAATTAAAAAATAATCATTTAAGTCAACGTCCGATATTATTATTGTTATTAATATAATTTTATATTTATATATATATATATTTTAAAATAACCATTTCAAAATACTCAAAAATTTTGAGCTTGGAAATAAGTATAGTTTATTTATGCTTAATAATATATATTTAATTTTTTATAAATAATTGGTTTTAGACTTTAATAATTTTTTTTAATAATTAAAACTTGATTTAATAATTATTACATCTTTTTTTAAAAAATTAAAATTAAATTAATTTTTTTTTTTATCTTTCTATTAAAATAAATAGTTTTTTGGCAAAGGCTCTGATGACCGATTTAATGATTAAAATAGTATAGGATTATGTTTGTTTTTCCTACGACAAGATATTAGCGACGCAATGTCAACATATCCATACGTGGCCTGTACTGTTATATAATCCAATTTTTAAAAGGAATTTTAGAAATAAAAGCCCTTGCAAATTAAAAGATAAAAATATCTGATAATTCATTTATTTGTACTGTATTTGATTTGTATTAAACTGTATAAGATATGTTTGATAATTTATTCATCAATCAAACCCTACAAAATGATGTCTACCTTTTCTTTGACCAATTATTAATGTCGAAACGCCAACGTAACCATATATTGCCTTTGTAATGCCATATCAATTTTTAAAAGTTGATTTCATATTTTTTAAATCAATATTGTGATATAATAATTTTTTATATGATTTTAATACAAATAAAATGTGATGCAAATAAATAAATTATCATTTATTTTTTAATTTGAAACCATAATTAAATTTATTTAGAACTTCTAAAAAGAAAATTTTCAGATAAACCTAGAGCTGGTTTCAAATTTTGAAATAAAAATAAAAATTTTCGATAATTGATTTATATGTGACATGTTTAATTTGTATAAGTGGTATAAAATATAAAATTTTTATATCATAATTTTTTTTGTTATAAAAAAAATATTTAATAAATTAAAAATGTAGAAATTTTTTTTTAAATTCGAACCCAAACTTTACAATTCGTATTTACATCTTAAATATTAAATTAATTTTTTATATTTTTTTAAATTTATATATAATATTTTAAAAAAATTTAATACGTGTCATCTTTTAAATTTATTTATATTATATCATTGCATTTTATTTAAAATTATTAAAAATATTTTAAATAATTATCATAATTATAATTAATAAAATTTTTTTATTTTACACATAAAATTAAAATCGTTATATATATCATTTAAAAATATTAAAAATATAAAATAATAATAAAATAAAAAATTAATAAAAAACCCCCCCAAAAGGACAAGTTAGTCTCCGATTCCAAACACTCCTCACAACTTATGACAAAAGTCGTTCAATTTCATAAAAAACAAAACAAAATCTTTTTTTTTTTTCTCTCTCTCGTCTCAGAATCCCATTCCCTCTCTCCTTCATTTCGCGCTCTTGATGGAAGTCACAATCTTCCATCACCAGCACAGAATTTATCGTTTCAAAACCCTAATATCACCCTAAACCCCAAAGTAACCAAAAAAACCCTCTGACCTTATGCTTCTCCAATTCGCTGCGAATTTGGATTGAGACGGAGGTGGATTGAGAAAGCACAAGATGTTTGGCGTGTGGAATAATATAGCGAAATCGGCTGAGGCGGTGGTTTCCCGGTGGGCGGTGAAGAGGGTGTTTAAATTTTTTTTGAAGAAGAAACTTGGGCATTTTATTTTAGGGGATATTGATTTGGACCAACTTGATGTTCAGCTTACCGAAGGCGCTATCCAGCTCTCCGATCTCGCCCTCAACGTCGATTATCTTAACCAGAAGGTACGCCGCCTTTTGCCATGGCTTCACTTTCGTTTTTTGTTTTATTTTAAATTTAAAGTTTTCGTGAAGCTGAAGAGCAAGTACGCTTGGTTAGTTAGTTATGATTAAGTTTTTGAATTCTGTGATCTTTTTAATGGTGGAATTTGATATGGAGTGCTTCGCTTGTTTATCTGGGCTTTTAAAATTTATTAGTACGTAATTTGAAGAAGGAAAAAAAAAGGAATAAAACAAATACAAAATAGTTCTCTGGTAATTAAGTAAATTCAGTATTGGTTTGCTTTGAATTTTCCAAAGATCATGTACTGCATGTTGGGTACAAGCTTTACATCCACCTGGAGAGCAGAAAAAGAGATGCAAAATGAAGACCAGTGGAACCAAGTACTCGTATATTCCTTTTAGGTAAAAGTAGCTATATTGTAAGAGTAGAGTTCAAGTTGTATTTCATAGACATGTGACGCTCTAGGTTTTGAGTGTGCCTTTGTAACCGGGTTTCTTGGTAAGGATAAAGGGATTATATATTTTTTTAATTTTGTATTATTCAACTGTTTTCTCATGTATATATTGCTTTTTCTGTGCTTGATTTCTAGATTGGTCCGGCAGCATCTTTGGTTATAAAAGAGGGGTCTATTGGCTGTTTATTAGCTAAAATGCCTTGGAAAGGTAAAGGATGTCAAGTTGAGGTTGATGAACTTGAGCTGTTGCTTGTGCCTAGTTCGGAGGATCATTTCTCAATTGCAGAAGAAACTTGTAGTTCCAGTGATGATGGTAAACATTTTTTGCACAGTGACTCGGGGAATTTGGAAATTGACATGGCTGGAAGTGCTGGGAAGTTTGATAATGTCCATGAAGGTGTAAAGACAATTGCAAAGATGGTAAAATTGTTTCTTACAAGCTTTAATGTGAAGATTAAAAAGTTAATAGTAGCGTTTGATCCATCTCTAGAGAAGGACGAAAAAGTGGGCTTCCATAGGACTTTGGTGCTTCGGATATCAGAAACAGAATGTGGAACTTGTGTTTCTGGAGATGCTGGATTAGGTGATGAAGCTAGAGCTCACAGTTTTCTTGGAATCAGCCAACTTATAAACTTTGTTAAATTCCAAGGAGCAGTACTCGAGCTCCTTCAGATGGAAGATGTTGACAATCAATCTTGTGCTCCACACACATCAGGAATGGCGTTTTCTGGATTGTATAAGGATCGCTCACCATCAACTGCTGCTATCACAATCATGTCTGGGAAAAGAGGTGGATTTTCGGGGAATTTGAAGCTAAGCATTCCCTGGAAGAATGGTTCCTTGGACATCCACAAAGTGGATGCAGATGTTTCTATTGATCCAGTAGAATTAAGATTTCAACCTAGCATAATTAAGTGGTTTTTACTTTCATGGGAAACTTACAAGAAGAACCTTGGCAAGGCTGGGAAGAATATTACACACTATGAGGCAGCAGACTCCATATACTTAAATTCTAATTCTCAATTCCTATCATCAGTACTTGTTTCTACTGCGTCTGTCACTGATAAAGTGATGGAAAATAAGGGTAGTTTTTCTGCAGACTGTACTTCCTTGTACGTGCAAGAAGCTGTAGCTGAAGCCGTGCTACCTGGTTCTCATCTTATACCTAATTGGGTACCAATTTCTGTTGGCAAAAACCAGAGAGATTGTGTCAGAGAAGAAGCTGATTTTGGGGCAAGGTTGGTATCAATTTCTGCACAAGTGAATTTTATGTATGGTTCTTGTGAAAGGGACATTGTTAGGAACGTATGTCAGAAACTTCTAGGATTCCATATAGCATCCTATAGATCATATGAACAAGTAGCAAATTTTAGAGAATGCCAAAGAAAAAAGCGCCGTCCTAGCTTCCATGTGATATTTACAGTTATTATTGTATGTGCTATCTCTGTTTATCCGTTACTTTTTATTTTCTTTGGAGTCTTAAGAATTTCTAATTAGCATCTAAACCTAATTGCTTGAAAAAAGCATTTCTAGAAATTTATAAGTGATAACGAATAGAGAACATCTAATTGCTTGAAAAAATCGTTTCCAGAAATTCTTAAGTGGGAACGAATAGAGAACATTTTTTGTAAACTTCTTTCAATGCTTCTGCATCTTATATTACTGAGTGTTACATATAAATAAAGTAGAATTTAATGCTGAAACTTACCATTTAAGATCTCAGATTGTGAACTTTTCCAATGTGATTCTTCTGACATATTGAATATCTGGCCTTTTTATAGCGTGGACCAATTTTTTGAGTGTTTTGATGGAATGAGAAATTCACAATCAGCTTTGGGAAGCAGTGGAATGTGGAACTGGACATGCTCTGTTTTCAGTGCAATAACTGCTGCATCCAGCCTTGCTTCTGGATCTTTGCATATTCCTTCTGGTATGTGCTCTATTTTCATCTTCTTCTTTTCCTTTTTGAAATTCGATTCTTTTAGATCTAGCTGAAGGGATTTAAGTAATAATTCTGCTAGTAAAAAAGAAAAAGCCAAATACGTAAGAGTTATGTTTGTAAGTTAGACCTTTGATTAACATCTAGGAGATATAAATACACTTTGGGCATGATTGGAGATTTATCATTGTTGCTCACAAATGGTGATAAATAGAGCTTAAGAGCATAATCTGATCCATGTAGTTGACACCCAAGTAGCGGGAAATTGTTGTTTTCTTGTACTTATGAACAATTATTTTGGTCTTGGACATGTTTATTTCGGTTTAACATGTACTTTCCCTTGTTTCTAAACAGAACAGCAGCATGTTCAAACTAATCTTAAAGCAGCCTTTGCTGGAATTTCTATCATGTTGTCCTTTCATGACGAGGATCAGGATAATTTGTGTGATCTAATTAATATCAAGTCCAATATTCATTATTTGGGCATAGAATGCAGGGATATCTCGCTTGGTGTGCAGGTAATGTTTTTCTTGGAGAATCCCCTTTTCCCTTACCTTCTATTTTTGAAACATAAATTTTATGTTTGTTCTTCTTGATATGTTTACAATAATTTGCAACGTGCATAAGTTCAACAGGTATGTTCTCAAGAAACGAGGTTTGAAGGAAAAATGGAGCATGTTGAAGCTGCTGATTATTTATGCTGTAAGAAGGATGGAGGGGATTGTAGCAGTAACATTGACCATAAGACCCTTTCAATCAGAAACCTGCAAGATGAAGTTCAACGCGATCTCCCTCTGTTTCCCTCATTTATGGGAAATCTATCGTCAGATGTATTTCGTGGGTTAGTTTCTGCTGATTTTCCACTGAAAGACGAGGGTGATATAGTCAAAATAATGTTGTTTACAACCTATGGTGTCACGCATTGCCAATGTACTGTGAGTTCGAGTTCATCAGGTGGTGGTTTTCCAGGGCGGTCATCTTTTTCATTGAATCTGCCTCCTCTTATTGTTTGGTTTAATTTCTGCTTGTTAAATATGTTATCCAATCTCTTGAAGGAAGTTGGAAAATCTATTGAAGTGGGTAATAATAACAACAAACATTCGTGTGATGCTTGCAATCAAAAGTGTGAATCATCTTATCCACATTTGAAAAGAGGTTCTGGCATTAGCATTACGACCATGTCTTCATCAGAAACTTTGCGAGGTAACATATCGATCCCCAATGCAAGAGTAATTTTGTGTTTCCCTTTTAACAAGGTTGAAGATGATGGAGGATACTCTTCATGGGATCAATTTATTGTTCTTGATATTTCTTCACCATCACCATTGAAAGGTGGAATGCAACACAATAATCCACATTTGGACAGAAGTTTACAGAAGCAGTTTTCCTCATCTGGCACACGTTCTTTGCACATTAACGTTGGTAACTTTTGCTTTTACTCAGTCACATCTGCACAAAAAGATGGTACTGGTATTGACTATGGTGGTACACTGAGGCATAAATTTTCTACTCAAAAGATTTTATCTGTCAACAACCCGACTGGGTGTCTTTCTGTCATTAGTATGTTTTGGCAGGAAGGTCCTGTGACTGGCCATTGGATAGCAAAGAGAGCCAAGTTCTTAGCAACGCTGGAAGAAAATAGGAGCAGAAATAATTCCATGGGAAAAGGTTATGAGTTTGCCACTGTTACTACTATGAAAGATCTCGATGACATAAGTGCACAAACCCGACAGGAGATAATTTTGAGCACCACATGTTTTGTTCACATTCATCTGTTTCCTGTAATAGTTGATCTAGACAGTTCACAGTATAGAGGCTTGCATAACCTTTTAAACCAGATGATTACTGGATTATCGTGCTTCTCAAGTGATGCATCTGGTAGCAAAGAAGAGAATTCCTTGCCTCAAACTTCAGTTCTTCTGGAATGTGATTCTGTAGAAATTTCGATCATACCAGATGCTGTTGAAAATTTGAAAAGTCCAATGCAGAGCGAACTTCCAGGTTCATGGGTTTATCTAAAACTGAAACTTCAGAAATTTGATTTGCTATCTGTCTCAAATATTGGGGGTATTAGGGGTTCCAGTTTCCTCTGGTTAACCCATGGTGAAGGTACATTATTTGGTTCAGTCTCTGGGGTTCAAGATCAGGAGTTTCTTTTAATATCATGCAGTGACTCTACAATGAAACGTGGTGATGGAGGAGGTTCAAATGCTTTATCTTCTAGGTTGGCTGGTTCTGATATTGTACACTTCTGGGAGCCAGAGAGCTGCCAAGCTTTTACATCTATAACTGTGAGATGCAGCACAATTGTAGCAGTAGGCGGTCGTTTGGATTGGATGGATGTTATATGGTCCTTTTTTAGTTTGCCCGCAGTGGACCCCAAGCAATCTGTTGATAATAGTTTACAAAAGAGTAATTTAGACACACCCCCTCGTGGAGCTTCTTTTGTTCTTAAATTGGTTGATGCTGCCTTGAGTTACGAGCCGTGGTTAAAGAACTTGGCTGTTCGTAGTGAAGTTCTTTATTCAGGGCCTGCTTCTTCAACTGCCAAAAAAGACATGTTTGAGCCCTATGTAGCTTGCCTGTTGGCTGCATCTTCCTTCAGTCTTTCAAAGTCAGTGCTGGCAGATTCCTTGGATAATGAATATAAAATTAGCGTACAAGATCTGGGTCTTCTTCTTCGTGCATTTTCAGACTCTGACAAACTTGGGGGTCCTTATAGTGCTGAACAACTTAATCAGATTGGTTTTGTTAAAGTTGCTTGGGAGGCACTTATTGAAGTTGTTGTGAAAACTAACTGTAAAAATGGCCTTCTCTGGGAGGTAGGGTGTTCTAAATCTCAAGTTTATGTGGAAACCTGCCATGACACTACATCTGGTTTGATTCGCTTGGCTACTCAACTGCAACAGTTATTTGCCCCTGATATGGAGGAATCAGTTGTGCACTTACAGACACGGTGGAATAGTTTTCAGAAGGCACAACAGAGAAATGATGAGAAAAGTAGAGTCCTAAGTTCTGACTGTGGCCCATCTACTTCTCAAACTCATACTGCTAATGTAGATTTAGAGGGTAAATGTGGGGTGGCTGGCTTGATGGATGAGATATGTAAAGATGCATTTCACTTGTATGGAAATGAGACCTTCCAGTGTAATTCTTCTGAGTCTCAATTTCACCTTCCCCTTGAGGAAAGTGTTGCTGAAGAGGCTTGTAGCTTAAGCTTTGAAAATGCTGAGATGATTTCTCAGGATCCACTTGTTAATGGGATGGGTCTTGAAAGTAGCCAAACTTCCTTTCTAGAAAATGGTTACTTCCCTGAATTCATAGAAAGTTACTGTCTATCTGAGTTACGCCCCCTTTCAGAGCTATCTACAGGTATAAAATCCTCCCATGAGGTCCTAGAATACAGATCCGTACATTTGGGGGAGGGAGATCTTGGAAGAGGGAATAATGGATGGTATGACAATGCTTCTATAAAATTTGTAGAAAATTACATTCCAGAACTAAGTGGACAAGCTGGTTTGAAACAAACTGTGCAATGCAAGCCTTCATATCGTGACTGTAGTGTACCTGATGATACAGTAAACATCGTAGGGCGCTTACTTCTTAAGAACATTAATGTTAAATGGAGAATGTACGCAGGCTCTGACTGGTTTGAAACTAGAAAGAGTAGTAATCAGTCCAAAAATATTCACGGAAGGGATACAACCATATGTCTAGAGCTTGCACTATACGGGATTGAATTTCAATACGACATTTTTCCAGCTGGTGGAATATCTGTGTCCAAGCTTTCTCTTTCAGTCCATGATTTTCATCTTTATGACAAGAGCATAGATGCACCTTGGAAATTGGTAATTTCACATTATCATTGTATTTCTAGTAATTACTAATTTACCTTATCACTCCTATATGTACAAAAAATTGAATCTCTTATTGTTGTTTAACTTGTAGGTACTAAGAAACTATGATTCAAAAGATCATCCTAGGGAATCCTTTTCAAAGGCATTCAAACTAGACCTAGAAGCTGTCAGACCAGATCCTTTTACACCTCTTGAGGAGTACCGGTATACTTATGGCTTTTATATATGTTTCTGAATAACTGAAATTAGCACTGAATTTTTTCTGAGGTGTTTAACTAAGGGAAATTATGTGTTACACCTTCCATGAAAAACACTGCCATATGCATGCCCTAAATTAATTTATCATTGAAAGATTGGTGAGGAATGGTTTTCTAGTAGAATTGGTCATTTTGCATTTCATATTTTCAGGTCTTGGGCTGGTGTGCCACTCATGGGTCTAGGTCCATCTGCTCATAATCTCAGATACCGGTCTGATCGGGACCTAAGTAACTGCCTTCTTGTTATTACTTATTAGACCCTCACTAATTCACTTATCATAGTATTACAATAATGGAAGGAAAAAAGTTAGAAGCAATTCGGTGTCAACTTTTTTATTTTCTATGAAATAGTGTTTTGAGTTTATGTGCTTCATTTTTCTTGGAGCCTAGCTTTGCTTACTATTTTTATAATAATCTCTAGAAGAAATTTTTTTTATGATCATAATGGTAGAGGCTGCCACCGTGGGCTTCATTTTAATATTTCTATAATATCAGAATCACTCTTTGTTGTCACTATTCTGCTTGTTGTATTTCTGTTTAAGAATTTCTATAGCTTGCTTTTGATTAACCAACTTTTTTCCTTTGCTTTTTGTCTACTTTCAGGTTACGAATTGCTTTCCTTCCTATGTTGCTACATCTTCATCAAAGCCAACTTGATTTTCTCATCAGCTTTTTTGGTGAAAAAAGCCCACCAAATGACCAGTCTACAGGTTGTCCTCAAGATCCTGATTTGTTGGTAAGAAAGAGCTGTAATCTTGCTGGCCATGCAATTGCAAATGAGGCATTGCTCCCTTATTTTCAGGCAAGTATGGAAGAATTCATATTTATACTGCATATTCTCGCTTTACTGCTAATCTGGATCTGCAATTTCATTCCATTGTTTTTGTGTGTGTTAGCATCTTAGTGATTGGTGTAGCAAATTTGCATATATGATCTAAATAATGCATAAGCATCTGTTATCATATGATTCTAGTTAGGTAGGAGAGTTGGCTAGACAACTTTTTTTAGGAGTGTTGGCTAGACAACTTTTTTCCCTATCTTCTCTCCTTTTATCATTATTTGTGTTCTTCTGATACTCTTCTGTTGTCGGTTTTGATGAATAATTGTTTAATTCAACTTTGGCCTTCTGGGTTAATCATAAGTTTTGCTGGACACTAATGGCAGAAATAACTTGAGGGTGTTGATTGGATTTTTTTTTTTTTTTGTCTACTTAATTTACTGAATTCTGATTGAGGAAAATTTGTTCCAGAAGTTCGATATATGGCCCGTTCTTGTTCGAGTTGACTATAGGCCTGGTCATATTGATATGGCAGCACTGAGAGGTGGGAAATATGTGGAACTTGTAAACATTGTTCCATGGAAGGTGAACTGTTTATTCCTTTTGCGCCCTTTTTGCAATTCCGTTATGTTAGTCCCAGTGCTACATTTTTTTTATGTTGCCATTTTTGGTTTGTTTTGTTCTGTTCTAATTTGGCTTTTTATCTTTTGAATAGTTTGCATCTTCTTAAGTAAACTATTAATAAAGTAGGACAATATTTGGCTCTCACACTTTATGTTGGCTGTGCATGATTTCGACAGCATTGCTGTTGTCTAATGAGTTTTGTTCTGGCAATATAAATGTCCTATTCTCGTTTGTTATTGTTTCTAACAGATGCTAGACATCCTACTTATGTGAGGTTCATTGTTTTTTTATCATCCTATAAATAATATCAATAAAAGTGCATTTAAATTTCTACTATTATTTGTTTAGTGATTTTGTGACTTAAAAGAATGTTATGGAGTGTGCTTTCTTCCTGACATTTTGTTACATGATGATTCTTTTTCCTTTAGTTTCAAAATCAATGCAGCTTCTGCTGTCTACTTATCTTATTTTTTGTATTGTTTACATCTCATAGTACCTGCAGCTGCTGCCTGGATAAATTATGTGTCTGATTAACAATGCTCCCCTACCCTCGTGTTATTAAATTTGTTGCCGAGATTATGCTTTATCTGTGTGGATTTGATGTTACTGCTGTTGCTTTTTGCACTGTCATGCTCTTGAGTTACCACCTGCAGCCCTTCTTTTTAACTAACATGCAGTCTCTCTCTCTCTCTCTCTCTCTCTCTCTCTCTCTCTCTCATATGCACATTGACTCTCAACTGTGTGAGTTCAAAGAGATTTTATGTGTTTGGCATGTCTTGATCATACTGAAATAAAATTTGATGCAGGGAGTTGAGCTAGAACTTAAACATGTTCATGCTGTTGGCGTCTATGGTTGGGGCAGTGTTTGTGAAACAATTATAGGGGAGTGGCTGGAAGATATATCTCAAAATCAGGTTTACTAGCCTTCTGAATGTTTACTGAGACTGCCAGTTTTATTGGCCATCTTGCAAATGTGTTATTGATAATATGTCCTCTCTTTTTCATAACATAGATTCATAAAGTATTGTGTGGCCTTCCTACTGTCCGATCCTTGGTTTCTGTTGGTGCTGCTGCTGCAAAGATGGTTTCGTTGCCACTCGAGAGCTATAGGAAAGATCAGAGGTTATTGAAGGGAATGCAAAGGGGTAGGTTGTGCGAAGCAAACTTCTGTAGTCTTGCTTAGTTAAATCAGGGTTCCTCTTGTGCGTGAGTTAAGATGTATTTTTCAGGTACAATTGCATTCCTTCGAAGTATATCACTTGAAGCCGTTGGACTTGGTGTGCATTTGGCAGCAGGGACTCGTGACTTTCTGCTTCAGGCTGAGTATATGTTCACAAGTATCCCTCCTGTATCATGGCCTTCACAAGGCAAGACAAAGACAAATTTGAGACAAAATCAACCTAAAGATGCCCAACAAGGAATTCATCAGGTGAGCATTCCTTGATACTCATCTTCAGATAAACAGTTTTCCACCTTTTTTAATGATGAGACAAATATTTTATAGTCTTAAAGTATGTGTGGCAACAGAATGTTATGCAAATTATATTTCAAAGAAGGTTTTGATGGTCTAAATTTTGCAGGCTTATGAGAGCATCAGTAACGGGCTTGAGAAATCTGCTTCTGCTTTGGTTCAGACACCATTGAAAAAATACCAACGTGGAGCCAGTGCAGGTTCTGCATTGGCAACTGCTGTTCGAGCAGTTCCTACAGCTGCTATAGTTCCAGCTTCTGCGTGTGCAAGTGCAATACACAGTGCTCTTCTTGGACTCAGAAATAGGTATTTTCATCAAGGATTTAGGATTATGTCAGAGGAGCCATGGCTCTCCACCCTTTCCCCCGCTTCTTCCTGTTCTTGATTGTCCAATTTTTTTGATTAAGCTTTTCAAAATACCAAAATGGGCTTCCTTTAAGATTTCAAAATACCCTTAACCTTTATCATTTTAATTTGAACTTCCTTAATTATCTAACCAATCTTTTAAGTTACTTTAATATGGATGGTATCCTTTAAGCTTTCAGAATACCATTTAAATTTATTATTTTAATTTGAACTTCTTTAATTATCTAACTAATCTATTTAAGTTGCTTTGGTATAGCTGAAAAACTAAGAACTTTAATATGTCCTTCATTTTCGTAAATAAACTCTTCTATTGAGGCATGCTAGATTTCTCAACTATGGAATACCTTGTCTCTTTCTCTCTCCTATTTTTTTTTTGGTGGGGGTGTAATCAAGCCGATACAGTGAGGTGCTCGAGCTCGACTCGAAAACTCGGTGTTCGATACTTGAGCTCGAGCTCAACTCGAAAACTCGGTGCTCGATACTCGAGCTCGAGCTCGGTCGAGTCTTATTTTTTAAACTCGAGCTCGGCTCGAGATCGAGTTCGAGCTCACTCGATTAGACTCGATTGTATAAGTTCGATTTTTTGTTCGAACTCGAGCTCGATTCTAAGGCTTAACTCGAGCTTGAACTCAAACTCGAACTCGCTCTTACACTCATTATATAAATATTATTATATAATAATATATATTATTAAAATAGATAATAGCTCGAGGCTCGATTAAGCTCGCGAGCTACTCGAGTCGGGTATATAAGTGTTCGAATTCGACTCGCTCGATAGCTCGAGCTCGACTCGATTCGATTAAAATCTAACCGAATTCGAGTTTTACTCGAGTCGAGTCTGAGTAGCTTGCGAGTACTACTGTATCGCTTACACCCCTAAGTGTTGGGGGGGGGGGGGGGGGTTCACTTCTGTGACCATGCTGAAAAGAAGAAAGGAACATGTATGTTTGGATATTTCTTATCTGTAACCCTTTGACATGTGCTAGAATATCCACTCAGATTTAACTTGCCAAAATGTATGCTATATATGCAAACTAACCTTGATTATAACTTATCCTACTTTTCTGTATGTGAAAAGTGACATTTTGAATCTGGAATGAGCAAATAATGATGGTATCTTTGTTTGCAGCCTTGATCCTGAACGCAAGAAAGAGTCAATGGAGAAATATTTTGGTCCCACTCTGCCGCAGGATCCAAATTAATCGTGTAGCCAATGGTACCGGTTCTGGTATTTTTCCAGTATTTTCTTTACAGTTGACATTTATCTGCAGCTTATACCATTGCACATCATAAGAATTTTGCAGTTCCTTATTTCTTCTTCTTGGTGGTGCACAGGAGCATTGTGATTGACTGAAGAGTGTTCCTTCCCCAGCAAGAACATGGATTGTCAATTACCTCAATTTTGCCTGGCGAGATTTCTGCTTTTCGCGTAAGTTGAACCTTTTAGAGTTTATCCCTACCCTAGAATAAATAGTAATGCATTTTGTTTGGTGTTGAAAGAAATGAATCAACATTTCTGTTCCCATTTACAGCATGAGGATACATTTTATTGCAGTTACACTTTTTTGTCAACATAGGCATCCATGGCCACTAGTCAAGTTGCTGTCCAGATCTGATATCAAATCTGTATTTTGTGAGCTGGATTTAGCAGTCAGTTTCGTAAACCTGATTTTCTTAATCTGTTTGCTCCAGGTTTACCGTTAATCGGGCCATCACGCTGATTCTTTCCCATTCCGACGAGGCGGTAAATTTTGTACAAAATGTGAATATGTATATTAGTAAATTATGATTGAGTTTTTAGCTTCATAGATGAGTTCTATAATCATATGATCTCTCCCACTAAAATAGTAAGGTGTAGAGTGTTATTCTTTTCAAGCTTCAGGGACTGTGCATATTGCTTCGGTTTCTTGTACATAAATTCATTATCATTTTTGTTAGTATTCAAAAAGAAAATGAACAGACAAAGAAAAGAAAAAAGAAAATCGGATTCCCGTGAAAGGATTTGTCCATATTTTTTCTGTCTACAGGTTGTGATTTAAAGTTTATGATTGTGTGAATCATGGTTGCAGCCGCGCGCCTCAACCAAACTGAATGGTAATTTTTAATGCCACGAGCAAGATTGTCATGTGTATTTTGTTTTCAATTAGTTGTTTTATTTTTTAATATATTTTATGTGATATGTATCATACCGTTCTCATAATTTCACTATTTATTTTGATTATATCTTTCTTTTTATTTAAGGAAAAAAAGGGAAAGGGTAAAGAAGTAGAGTTGCACAAATTAAAATTTGGTAAATTGTGTTTTTAATGTATGAAATATTTTTGTTTTATATAACATGAATACGAAATTTTTATTAGAAAAGTCGAGTTTAAGGTTAATATTCACTATAGATAAACTAAATTGGAAATAAATAATCTGAAAAACGAAAAATATAGAAACAGACTAATAGAATACATGGATCTCAAGTGAAGATCCCTAAATGCAGACGTTTATACAGAAAAAGAAAATTAGAGAATAAACAAAGTAAAGAGAAGGAGAATTATCTTCCAAAGACTAAAGTAAACCAAGAAAGAAATAGACAACGCATCTTTGAGACTTCTCCAACTGTCGCAAATGCATCTACAAATTAGAACAGAAAGGAAGGTTTGCAGTATTGTAGTGTAGTTTCCTCTCCTACTTCTGCTATCATTTAGACAAAAGAGAAGAGGAACTCTAATATGTAATCAATCTCACCTATGTTTTTCTGCTGATGAAGTCCTGATCATGGACAAACGTAGGGCATTTCTCTTCAACTACTTTCTGAAGAATTGGGTCAGTCCTATCCCCTCCTTTAGACGCCTGGTTCGTCCTTTTGAGCCCCAACCGCTCTTTCCACCAGCCCGAACCCTTGTGCAACCTTGGGAGTGAATCCTCCAAGTCATCATCGTCTACAAGCAGTGTATCTCGCAAAGTCAGCTTTCTGCCATTCTCACTTCCATTGTTACCTTTCAAAGGCAATAACATACCCTCGAAGAAGATCTCATCTGCAGGAATCATGGCATAGTTTTTCACTGAGAATTCGAAGTCCGAAGACACAGGAGCTTCCATGTAGTTGCTCTTGTATTTGATCCCTTGATGAGGGTCTGCAAAATCATTGGAGAAGGAGATTCTTGGGTCCATGGTGGAAGCAAACAGACCTTGCTGCTGTTCACTGTTGAACATCTTTAGGCATGCTAATATAGACTTCAGAAACAAGACTAAAAAGTTGTTCCTTCTCTAGCAGTTGTTAGAATCCACATGCAGATGTTTGCATTTATATTGTGCTCTCTGGATATCTCATGTTACTTAGATTTGTCACTTAGTGATTAATAATAATGTAGGTAAACTCCTTTTCCTCCTAAAAATAGCTTTGCATTTATTTAACAGCTAACTATGCAGTGTTTAAGCTGACAAAGACAATCTATAGACCCTAGTGTTTATCACTACTTTGGCTTTTGGCCAACTCATGATTCTTTATCTTTTTCACACAAGGAAAACGACCAAGAAAAGAAAATCAAGTGACTTCCAATGATTTTTGATAGACGGTATCAAATTGGTGATGATATGCACACAGTTTAAAATTCTTATTTTGATTTAAAAGAGTTACTCTCAATTTAAAGTCGGTTGATGATTAGGGTTAGGATCAACCAAGTTATTTAAGATTTATCCATGAAAAAGCAAAGTTTCTGATTAATTAAGAAAAAGTTTATATTTGATGCAAACATTTGACACTGTATAGTAGATATACATGACCTATTAATCACAAAATGCCGCACAATTTCATTAACAAATAATGCTAAAAATTGTACAAAATCTTAAAAATAAGTATCACTAAAATTTTTCAGTTTTAATTAAATTTATTTTTAAGAATTTATATATATATATATATATTAATTTAATCAATAATAAAGTGGATGTGACATATTATAATTAATTAAGCGTATAACTCAATACACATTTTAAGTGAATTATTTACACGTTAGTGGACTTTGTATATTTTTCTATGGCCACTTTACCATATCTGGTTTCCCAATTCCCATGTTAGGGCTCCTAAATTTTATTTATATATGTTTTGTCATTTCCATCCATCCATAGATTCAAGTCTTTTAAGACTTCCAAATGCCCATGTGAACCTTAGCTGGTGTGATATTTGCTTTAAAGATTAAGTAGAAATAAAGTTTCTCAACTCTTACCTACACAACAAAACCAGAAAAGTTTAATTTAGTCCAATGTTTGACTATCAATAATTTCCCTCATATTGACCTTCACATGGTTCTTCCTTCTCATCCAAATGGAATTTTCCACTGAATCCCCAAATGGGAATTTGACAAGTGTTTGATTCTCATCTTGGTAGTGCGTGATGACCGAGAGTTAGACACTGTGGATTAGCTAAAGACTGTGTGCTAAAGTGCCAACTTCATGGTTTAGTGGAGAAAATGTTGGTCTAATCGGCAGTGTGTGTCGCTTATGGTCTCCCATTTTGCTAGCAAACTTGTCTTTCGTAGTCTTAATCTAACAAGAATCTATCTTATATTTTGTGTTCAAAACGGGGCTCGATTTACAATGTTGGATCTGGAAGAAGAAACCTCTACTTTCTTATTTAGGTGCTTTGAATGTAACTAGATTAGGGTAAGTTCTCTTTCTATTTATTTATGCCATACTATAAAGCATGAACTAAGCTTGATCTTAGTCAAAAAGCCAGAAAAGGCATAACATGAAGCATGGTTTGATTTCCCATGTTTCTTGTCTTTCATGTCTAGATATTGTTGATTTTTCGTTTATTGAATGAAAATTGCAATTTCTACGTTATCTTAGATAGATCAACACCTCACCCTCTTTTATCGTATGTTTTGTCCAAAAATTTGGGAAACAATTTAATATTCAATTTATTTTACAAACGAGTTAAGTTATTAGTAAGCTATTTAATAATAATCGAGTTCGAATATTTTAATATTCGATTCAAGCGGTTTGTGAGCCTAATTGAATTTTTCTAATATAAGTGAGATCATTTAATATATTTAAGCTTGATTGTATAAATAGACAAAAAGATTGACGTGATGTGAACCATAGAATCCAAGTTGGGATGAGCAAGTAAAAAATTGTTATAGGTGTGTTGTGAGATAAAAAAATTTCTGTATGATTGAAAGTCAAGTTTTACAAGACACTTCTTAGATCAGCATTACTCTATGGTGGTGAAAGTTTGATATATAAAAGACTAAATATTCAGAAAATGAGTGTAATAAAAATGCGAAATCTCCAATGGGTGTGCAAATATACAAAAGAGAATATACTAAGAAATGAAGACTTTAGTAAAAAGGTTTAGGTGACACCTATAAAGATAAGATAAGAAAAATCGTTTATATTAATTTAAACATATAAAACGTAAGATTTGCATACGTCTAGTTAGGAGAATGATTATGAATGATGAACAAATTATTAAGATTATGGGAAATTGAAAAAAGATTTGGAAAGAGTCGATCAAAACGATATAACAAATAAAAGTTGAAATAGTACATTACTTTTGATTAGGAATGAATGAAGAAGAGAATTCATGTTAATAACTTAACGTGAGTTCATATATTAATTCATGTTGAGATAAAGGCTCTATTGATGATGATTATGATGATGATGATGATATTTTAATTTTGTATTTTATTCTAAAAATATATAATTTAAAATTTATAGACCAAATCTATTGAGTGAGCTTAAAATTCAAAATTTAAAGTCGATCAACCGAATTAAACTTGAACTTGCTTAATTACACCCTGTAGATCTATCTATGCTGACCAATTTTTCTAATTCATGAGAAAAGATAAAATGGTCAAAGAGAAAATAATTAAGAAATATAAAAATTTTAATTAAAATGCATTTCACCATTTCAATTTTTATAAAAAGTGTTAATTATTTTGAAATAGATCAACTTTGAAACTTGTGATTGCTTGCTTAAGTTCCTGTGAAAGAGAAAAAATAGTAAAGGAATGTCGGAGATCTTTCTCTAAAGCGGTAATATGCTTGAGAATATGAAAAAAAGTAAATATAATAAGTAAATATAAAGAGTCTAAAGGTTTTCTTATATGAGAGAGTACCTTTATATAATTGGCCTAGTCTTTTAGTTCGAATTGGAGTGACTATAGTAATTTTTCAGGAGGTTGAAGATCTCTACTATTTTAGGTGTCTTCTTTGTTTTATACTTACTTTGTTTGTGGGCTCTAAAGTTTGACTTAAATTGGGTCGAAAGAGACCTAAACCTTGATTTAATTTATTAAATTAGTTCTTTGGATTGGATCAAAAGGTTCTGGGTTTCTTTATGGTATAACAGAAGGATAACGAAATATAAATTGATAAGCTGAACTTAAAATAATTAGATCCCTTCCTCAATGGTTACTTCTAAAAATAAAACTAGCCTAATGTAATCCAAGCTATAGCTCAGGTTGATTCACATGACATTAATGTGGGCCTAGAGATTGGCCCATTACTAGGCTTAACAAATTTCTGTTTAATGAATAGTTTTGTGATGTTTGGAAAAAAAAAAAAATTAGGGTTAGAATCCATAACTAAACAGTGTGTGTTCCCATGAGCAAGTTTGACAACCTCGAATGTCTTGCCTCTATACTTGAAACAGAACTAAACATAGGCAATGCTTTTGCTATCAAGTTCAATAATATTCTCATTATAATATGAATAAGGCAATGTGACAGTATTAAATACGTAATATGATACGAATTATAATTGTAAATATAATGTAGAAATCAAAAAGAGAATTATAATTGTAAATATTTGTTCAATTTTTACTCCTAATAACTTAAAATTTCTAGTAACGGATGGCATCATTGAAAACAATAGCAAGAAAGGAAGCTTTGTGGTAAATAAATTTAGTAAAAATTAGCCAAAATAATACTAAAAAGCTTGATTTGTTGAGCATGAAAATACTATCAGAATCTAAAAAAGGGTTTCCTGCAAAGGAAAGATAGTATATTAAGATTGTCTGAAAGGATTAAAATAAATTTATATATTATCCAATTTAATTGGTCAAGTACATGATATATTATATTCATATAAAAATATTTAAAATTGATGAAATACTATAAAAAAAATTCGTGAAGTTACTAAATTCAGCGTCACTATACCCATTTAACCGATCCATAAAAAAAAAATATATCGAACGAAATTATAAAAATTTCATTTAATAAAAATTGAAAATATATGTGCATTAATCTAAAAATGTGCAACCTCGGGAGATTGTCAATATTTTTGCAAAGACTTTAAACTTAGGTTAAGCAAAACGAACCAAACTAATAACATATGGTTGATTCCACTTTAAAAAGGAAAGAAAAAGAAAGATGCCAACAACTATAATACAAAAGGTATAATCAATCTACAGGGTGTAATTTGCAAGTTGGATTTTAATTTAATCCTTGTATTGGTAATAACTACTAAATCAGTGGACAGGAGGGAGCTGGCACGACTTATAAATCAGCGGTCAACTCCGCTGTCTTTTACATTTATTCCACTTGATGAACTTTGTTTAATGTTTTGAGTAAGAGCACAATACTCGTGTTCTTGACATAGCTTTGTTTTAGACGTGAAATGTCGAGTCAAATGCGAAGCAATTCCCTGCCTAATGACTTCACCAACCCGGGCATGTGTGCGTAATTCAGGGGTTCACGCTTTCAAAAATAAAAGGCACAAGAAAATTGCAGGAAAAAAAAAATCAATCTTAATCCTAACCTACTCAAAATTATATAAAACTGTTTTACCGTGTCAGATTATATATTTTTTTATTCAAATTATATAACATAAAACAATTAAATTATTAGAAAATCAATAATTTATATACATCACATATAATCATTAAATGATAATATATTTATTTTAATAAATTAATTAATGATTTTGATAATAAATTATTGATATGAAATAACGATTTTATATAAAATTTTTATTATAGAAGATCTTAATCTAGATTCTATTTATATTTTTAAATAAAAAAACTAAACTTATCAAATAAAGAAAGACCGTTTACTTATAAACCCTACACTGTTCTCATCTCTTTTCAATGTGAGACTAATGACAGACTTGGAATAAACCAAGGAGCTGTTTCCTTTTAATGTTGACAAATTTGATCCGATTCTGAGTTTTTTATTTGATTCATTTTAATACGAATATGAATTATCTTAGTTGAATGATTTAAAGACTTCGAAATTATTCAAATTTAAATTGATTAGATACTAAAATTTAACAAGTTGAACCTAATAATAAAAAAGTATCAAATCCAAATAATTCAAACCCTATGTTATTGAATATCCATAAAAATTACTAATAAATGTTACTTAAAATTACATGAATTAAGATTGTGTAAAATAATCATATAGGAGTATTTCGATGTTATTGATTTTGTACACCAAGATTATCAAAAACCATGATTTCCTGTACATATAAGTTACAAGTATTTAAAAGAATTATATATTTTAATTTTATAATTTGATTTATCAAAAAATGGTTAATATGAACTCAAGTAAACTCTTTGATAAAAAAGAAAACTCGAATAAACTCAATTCCATTAGAAAAAATTAATAACTCAAACTTATCTAATTCAAATATAAATCATTCTTCCGTATTATTTTTTTATGTTTTTATTGTTTTTAATGAAATTTTCTTGATTCGTATAAAAAAATCAAAATCGCTTGAATGATTAATTCAAAATCACAAAATTTAGAGTAATATAATTTTAAAATTCAATAATTTAAATTTAAAGATAATTCAAATCCAAATAATCAAAATTTGAAGTGATTCAAATTTTCTTTGGTCGGAAATGATTCTAAACTTTGTTTCAAGTTTTCAATTAGCTCATATTAGTTTTTGAAGTAAAGTAAACAAATTTTCACCTCAAATATTATTAACCGTGTTTTGGTTATAAGAAAAATATTTAATAATTGAAGATCACGATAGGGTTACTTAATTCAAATGCAAATTTTATAATATGTTAGAACTCTTTTTTAATCACTCAATCAAAATATTATTAACATACTTTTTTACTTTTAAACCACAAGTGTTTCAAGTCAGAGTTTTTAATCCAATTATAATTTCAAATTAAGCCTTGGGAAACAAGTCACAGAAGTTTGAGCATATGAGCTTTAGCAGCAAGCAAAAGAGTTGTCGTTGTGGATACTGCATCTTGGTATGCGCTGCATCATCTCGAGGCCTCATATTAAATTAATTCCACAAGTCTTGGTCAGTTTTAAATATTTGTTTGTTTATGGTCTTCTCCTAACAACTTGCATCGAAAGCAGACAGAAACTACGTGCTTCAATCATCAACTTTATTTAATAGTTAAAGAAATGGGAGGAGGGAGATACCACACAACTTCCTGCCTTCTGGACATTGAAAGCCATGGAACAATAACTGCATTACTGTACTTGTTAAGAAACGAGTGCCATAGACGACTAGATAGATATAAAGGAAAACAACATACAAGCGATTTCAAATAAAAATTCCAATAGACGAAGGAAAAGTAGGGGAAGAAGAGGAGAAGATTCATTATTATTTTGTTTTGAAAGGCAAAGATTTGTTAAAAAAAGAAAAAAAATACAACGCTTGAAGGATCAAAAGTAATGACAATATTGATTATGAGAATCAGAAATAAAACGGTATATTTAGAGGTTGACTAACTTCAGATTTAATCAATCCATTAGTAATGGAGTTTTGTTACTTCAAGATATAGAAGATGCGAACAAATTTTAGTTTGATATGAGTTGTTAAATACGATTGAAGAATTTCTTTATGCGCCAAAAAAATTTCTTCAGTGTTAATAAATGAAAATTGAGCGGCACACAGTATTGGCTCATAAGAACCCTAAATGAAATACAATGTATATCACTATTGATTTTCAATAAAAATTCGTATTAGTCGTTGTATCACGCAATTTTAAACCGCACACTCTTCGAATCAGACCATAGAGACTCGAGGGCATCATAGGAATTGAGTATTTTAATTAAACCTTTGACCATTTGACAGTTTCTACCTAACAAAACTTTCCACAGATTTTATAGTACTATATATATTGATATTGGAACTTGTATCTTACATAGGGCTAGCTATCCCATATGTATCCTACCGTGCAGGATCCTCAGATTCCCAGCTATTCGGCTGACGGGCATCCGGGTCCTATCCCAGCTTCAGGATTTCCGGACCCTGCACAGCCTCATCCTAGTCGTCATCATCATCATCATCCATATATCTCCCACAGTTTACCCCGGGCTCCCCCTACTCCTGTTCCTGGACAGTGGAGTTCTGGTCTTTGCCATTGCTTCGATGACCCTGTAAACTGTAAGCAGAAAATTAAATACTCACTAGCTTGACCATTTATGGATTTCATTTTCTGCTGAACCCTTTGGCTTTCTGTTGTTTTCTTAAATTTCTCAGGTGCGATTACTTGCGTCTGTCCTTGCATCACTTTCGGACAGATAACTGAGATCGTCAACAGAGGATCCAAATGTAAAAATTTGCATTTTGAATTATATTTTAACCTGGTCTTTATTTCAATTAGGTTAAATTTTTAACTTTTGATTGGACATTCTGATGTTTGCAGCTTGTGTTTCAAGGGGTTGTTTGTTTGGGCTGCTGGCTTTCACTGGTTGTGCTTGCTTTTATTCATGCTTCTATCGCTCAAAACTAAGGGGCCAATACGACTTACCAGAGGAACCTTGTACTGATTGTCTGGTTCACTTCTGCTGCAGTGCATGCGCTCTCTGTCAGGAATACAGAGAGCTCAAGCTTCGGGGATTTGACATGGGGATAGGTAACATATTTTCTCCTCAATCTCATGATCAGTATAACAATTTCTCTTGATAGCTTATATTATATGGAAGTAAGTGGCGACTGCTAAGAATATGGGTAACAGTGATCAGCTACAAGAATTTTGATTTTAAGCAACAAAATTTTTAAGGTAATTTATCTCAGTGTAGTAAAATATATATTTTTTGCAACATAAATATTATTATGTTGCAAAAGACTAATACGAGTTGCATTTTGCAGCAAAAACAGATACAAAATTGTTGCGAATGTTTTTTTACAACATAACGTTTGCAATAATTTAGACAACACTTTTCTGTTGTTGTAAGCTTTCATAAAGTTTTAGCAAATACTACTAAAAAAAAGTTTGTAGCAAATACTTTTTCTAACATACTCTTTGCAACAAATTTATTTTTTTTTTTTAAATTGTCACTAAATGTGTAGTGACTTTTGCTACTGGTGTCTCCCACCTTCTCCTCCCCTCAATTATTTGTGGTCAAAACTAAACTTTTCTGATGCATTTAGCAAATCCTGATTTTGGTTAGAGCAGAATTAATCTTTCTCTGACTGAAACAAGTGTAGCAGTCTAATCTGTTCTTTGGGTAAATGGCATACAATCTATTCATTGACTCAAAAACTGTTTATCATATACCATGAACCCTTGTCAACAATTTTTTGACAAATAATTAAAAAAAAATTATGACATCTTGTAAAATTTTAAATTCGAATTTAAGCAACTTTAACTCTCATTTTCTCGGTTATCATAACCGTGAACATTTAGCTAAGCCATGAGATGACTTATTTTTTGTTTAAATAAAGTACTAATACATGCTGCATAATTTTTTATATTGTGTCTTGGATTGGTGATCGGCTTGTTCATGCATTTGACCAATGCTAGTTTTTTAGCAATTTCTTTTAGAAAAAAAGAAACAATTTAAATGTTGGTGCATTATAATATTTTCCATTTAACTTAATAATTGACTTTGGAAAAAAATATGTACAATATAAAAGAAATAAATCTCCTCTAAGGCTAATTTAGTAATTTGCAATAATAATAAATTAATTTTATATACAATTTTTTTTTTCTTTTTGAAATAAAAAATCACAACCTGAATAACCAACCATGTGAACACGATGACTAGGTCAACATAAACCAGATTATGCATGTTCAAGGATGACGATGTCCTATCAGCTAATCATAAAATCAACCCATATTAATATCATAAACCTTAGTTAAAAAATTATATTTGGATTTGTCTTGACCAAAACACCCAAGTTGAGATTTTCTTATTAAAATAAAAAATCCTAACTAAATAAATAAAAAATTAACCACATGTTAGGTTAATAAGACAACGTGTTCTTTTTTTTTTTTTTTCTGGTTAGTTAATTTCGTGCATTGACTTGAAACTTGAATGTGTATTAATTAATTAATTAATTATTTATTTATATTTGGTTGGTGGAAATGAAGGTTGGGAAGCCAACATGGACAGACAAAAGCGTGGAGTTACAGTGGCTCCGATAGTTGTCCCTGGAATGGCAAGATGATATGTTTAATATGTCTCGTCGTTGATTCTGCCGCGGTTGCTGTCTGAATGTTTGTGTGCTTTGTTAAGCTATTTGTTTCTGTTGTGTATATGCCTACTGTTATTTGCTTCATGTTTGGTCAAGTGTGCTTAATTATCCACACGAGTCTTTGCAACAGAAAAAAAAAAAAAAAAAAAGAGATATAGAAACCATACATTGAGAAAACAGGGTTCACTCAAAATTACATTCTGAATGCTTCTCCAATTCTTGCAAATGTTGTCTTTTGGAAAGAATCCACGGTCAAGACTCTGAGATGGGCAATTACATCGCTGTCATCGCACACAATAATTCAATAACCTCTCAAATAACCAAAAATTTATGCTCTATGTGGATGGTGGATTGTGGAGTGTTAACTTTTAGCCGCTGAGCCATAATAATAATAATAATAATAATAATAATAATATATGTATATATGTATATAGATAGAGGAGGTAACTGAGTGGAGTCTAAAAATATTTAGTTCGAATTTTATTCTATTCGATAATTAAAAAATTTAATTTGAATTCAATTAAATTGAAATTTTAAAATTTAAATTTAATTCAATAAAATATTCAAATCATTCAAATTTAATTTACAATGAATTTGAATTCATGAAAATGTTTAATTTATCATCTTTTAATAAGTAAAATATTAAATTAATAAATAAATATTAAAAATTAATATCTATTAAAAAAGTTCAATAGCCATTCAAGTTAGACATTAAAATTCTTGAATTTGGCAAGATTTGTGTACGAATAATTCAAGAACTAAGAAGTAAGTGACACCAAACAGAATCTCATAATTTAAGAATAATTTAACTTGTTTAGGTCTTGTGACATTAGCCAACTAGTTGAAGTTCTAAGTGTTATTAACGTTAAGGTCCTGGCTGACCTGGTCCGGAGTTTTGTTGATCTCTTGTAGTTGGGCTTTGTGGGTTTTTACAAAATGTTAAGGCGCTGTTTGGGCTTAGTAATTAAGAGTCGGTTTATAAATAGAACCTGCAATTCAAATGCGATCTTTGCTATATTCGAAAAGAAAAAGAAAATGCTAAACTCTTTTGGGGGTGAACCTGCAGAGTGAGATTAAGAATAGAGTAAATTTCACTGACGTCTTTAAAATTTTATAATAATTTAATTTTAATATATTAATTTTAAAAATAGATAATTTGATTTAAAATCATTTTGTGATTTTAATATATATTAATCAATTATTAAGCTTGAATTAATAATATCACACTCTTAAGTATTAAAAATGATTCTATTGCTATTTATTATTTTAAAATATTTTTAAAAAAATTATTTTACGTAAGATTTTTATTTTTTAATACAAAAAGATATGATAAATATTTCATGAGTAATAAATGTTTAAGTTAATAAATTTTTTAATAGTGATTTAATCAAATGGTTTTTTACGTTATCAAATTGATAATTTTGGATAAAAATTCATTTTTTTTAAATTATTACATTAATCTTGAATTAAAATTAAAATTGAAGGATCTAGATATAATTTATATTAAAAAAAAACATATGGATAGTTGGTGCTAGATCATGCCTTGGTTCATCAAAATTTAAAATCAAATTTAATTGGATTAATTTATATTTGTTTTATTAATGGAATTAGAATTTATAATTTATAATTAATTGAACCAAATTAAATTTGATTAATTCATTAATTAATCGAGTTAATCTAAATAATAATAAATTATTCTATACATAATCAGCTACAAATTAATATGATAACATACTTTTTTTTGAAAAATATTAAAAAAATAAAAAAAGTTAATTAAAATACAAAGTTTCATTATCCTACTGTAGACTTTCTCTGTCTTTGAACTTTATTATCCTTTCCAACCAAAAAATAAAAATTAAAAGACAAAATTGGACATGGACAATTTTTAATTTTATTTGTGCAATTTAAAAAAATCATGGTCATTGTGAAATAATAATCCATAATAAAATACATTTAAATTAAATTATTACTTTTTTATATTTGAAATAAATTGAACAGCATCATCAAACAAAATATTCAAATACCAAAATAATATATTAAAAACTTAAATTACATTAAACTTAAAATATCATTTAAATTTCAAATATTAATGAATTATTATTCAATACAATATTATTGAATTTTTTAAACTCCACAAATAGGATTAAGATGATTACATATACCCTTAAATAAATATTAAAAAATAAAAAATAAATTAAATGGAGCATGTCTCATTATTTTAACCCGAAATTTAGAAACTTTACTGAAAATATATTAAATAATAATTTAATATTAAATAGGATAATTATCTGATAGATAAGCTGGGTTAAGATATCTTATTTATTTTTTATTTTAATAATATTTTTAAAAGATATTGTTTGTTGAATAAAAAAACTTTATTGATTGTATATTAGATGTTAATCTTATAAAATATATCCTTAAATTCATATATATATATATATATATATACTTATTTTAATTTTAAATTTTTTTATATTTTTATTAAAATTTTGATTAATTTAATTAATTACTTGAATTGATTGAAAATTAAAAAAATTTTAAAAAAATATTTTTTGTTATCCAATCAAATAACTTTAATTAAATTACATTTTGATTCGACCAATTAACTGACCCGGAAAACGTAAATTGCCCACTTCCGTATTCCACCACGGTTCCCTGTTCCTTCGCAACCCTTTTTCTCCTTCTCTCTCCTAGCCTCTAGGCCCTAGGGTTTATTGGGGGTTTTATCCAGCTGGTTTTATTTCCACCCTTTATCCGCTTCCATATCCGTTTCCACTTCGAAAAGCAAGAAAATGGCGTCTTTCATTTCACTACGTCGCGGACGGAGCCCAACGCCAAGTCTAACTTCTCTCTTCTCTAAACTACGCCTTTACTCTTCTCACTTCACTCTTGATCGGCACTTGGACAGAACCCAGATTTTAACCCTGAACGCGAAATCTCTTAGCACCTCCGCTATCCCAAACGAGTACCAGAGACCACCCCCGCAGCACGAACAATATCAACAGCCCCCAGTGTCATCTGATCCTAGGGTTTTTAATGGCCAAGGAGGCCCTAATTTTAATAACCAATGGACCCCTCAAAACCGGGGTTACCATCATCCGCAACAACACGTCGGAGGTCCTGGTAACAATCAGTTTAATTATCAAATCCAGGAAAGGGGATTTCCTAATCACGGCCAGGGTTATCCTAATCAAGGACATGGTTTTTCTCAACGAGAAAGCCCTAATCAGTGGAATCCCCAGCAGAATCGGAGCCATCCTCAATACCAAAATGCTAATCAGATGAATACACAAATGCCCAGAAGCCCAAATCAGTGGAATAACCAAAATCACGGGTACCCTCAAGGTAGAAATTTTAATGAAAGGGCCCCCCACGGTCAAAACCCTAGTCAATTGAGCCGGGAGAGCCGGAATCAAGGTGAAGTGGTGGAGCATACGCTGCCTGAGCCAGTGCCCTCACTAGTAGATTTAACGCGGTTGTGTCTTGAGGGGAAAGTTAAAGAAGCTATTGAATTGATGGATAAAGGAGTTAAAGCTGATGCTAATTGTTTTTCGCGTTTGTTTGAGTTAATTGGCAATCCCAAGTCACTTGAGGATGCGAAGAAAGTTCATGATTACTTCTTGCAGTCGACCTGTAGGAGTGACCTTAGATTGAACCACAAGGTGATTGAAATGTATGCAAAATGTGCTAGCATGACTGATGCACGCAGAGTGTTTGATCACATGCCCGAGAGGAATATGGATTCTTGGCATTTGATGATAAATGGGTATGCAGACAATGGCTTGGGAGATGATGGGTTGCAGTTGTTCGAGCAGATGAGGAAATTGGGGTTGAAACCGAATGAACGGACTTTCCTTGCAGTTCTGTCGGCTTGTGGTAGTGCAGAAGCTATAGAAGAAGGGTTTTTACATTTTCAATCAATGGAGAGTGAGTATGGGATTTCTCCGGGGTTTGAGCATTATATGGGGCTTATAGGTGTTTTTGGAAAATCTGGTCATCTTTACGAAGCTAAAGAGTATATTGAGAAAAAACTGCCATTTAAGCCAACTGCTGAAGTTTGGGAGGCATTGAGGAATTATGCTCGAATTCATGGAGATGTTGATCTTGAAGATTATGCTGAGGAGTTGATGGTTGATCTTGACCCATCAAAGGCTGTTGCTAATAAAATCCCCACGCCACCACCAAAGAAACGTACTGCAATCAGCATGCTGGATGGAAAGAACAGAGTCAGTGAATTTCGAAATCCAACCCTTTACAAGGATGACGAGAAATTGAAGGCTTTGAAAGCAATGAAAGAAGGATCTTATGTGCCTGACACAAGATATGTTCTTCATGACATTGATCAAGAGGCGAAAGAGCAAGCACTGCTTTACCACAGCGAGAGATTGGCAATTGCGTTTGGTCTAATCAGTACCCCTGCAAGGCAAACTCTTAGGATCATCAAGAACCTCCGTGTATGTGGTGACTGTCACAATGCCATCAAGATTATATCCAGGATTGTAGGGAGGGAATTGATTATTAGAGACAACAAGCGTTTCCATCATTTCAAGGATGGCTTATGTTCTTGTGGTGATTACTGGTAAAAGACTTCCCATTTGGATTGTAATATGTAGAGTTCCAGAATTTTAGGCGATATGCATTGATGTGAAAAGAAGAGCTGTTGTTTACTTGTTGCTAGTGTCTGAAGTGAACGGTTCATTACCTTATGTACTCTTCTGCTTGTTCTGATGCTCTATTAGTATAATCTTTTATGAATTTTTTAGTATCTGCCCTTCTACGGTTCCTTTTCTGACCTCAATTGTCCAGAGATTTCTTTTTATTCAGTTTCAATAAACTTTTAAGAAGTGACTAGTTTATTACAGAGATGCCTTTTAACTTTGGCTCCAGAGTACATTTCCAGGATTCTAAAGTATAATCACTTCAGCATGCAAATATGTTGCAAAAATGAATATATTGGTCTCCCGTAGCATTCAAAGTTACTTTATAAATCACGTTAAAAGGCAGGTTAAAAGGCAGAGCTTTTCCCGACTATGGAAAATAAGCCAGATGGTTTTGGCAAGAACTTGTTTTTTGAAAGCTTGTATGAATTCAAGAAACTAACATTTGACATAGTTGCAGGTGCTGCATAGATGATAGCAAGAAACAAAAATCCAGGCGCAAAAGTAATAGTAATAGTTCATTGCAAGGCACCAATGAACAAAAGATTCTAAAGTGACAAAGTAGGATGGGAACAGAGATTTGGCTGAGAAAGACAACCATAAGAATACATCCTTTGATAAAGTTACAAGCAATTCCTTTCCCCTCTTTTAAGTGTCAACCAGACTAGTCTTTTATCCAAACTTTTTTTTTTTTTACCTCAAAGAGGCAGCCTTTCACCACTATCCATGTAAAGGGTAATCTACATGAAATGTTGGAAAAAGGTGTTAGAAAAATACAACTCAGGAAAGTTGTTAACAAATTATTCCCGCTGGAAAGAAAACCTTTATGTCATGGTGGTTTTCCATTATCCAAATCCTCCATCAGTTCAATATCCTTCCGAGCTGTTATCTTCTGCACGTAACCTGCAATGAATGATGTGAACGTAACATTCCAGTCACTATTTTGAAACAAAAGCCAAAAACTAGTTACTTTAGGCGTCAAACAATCAAAGAGAATTGCTCATCACATGTCACATTCAGCACCTTTGCTCAGTGCTTACATACAAAACCAAAGTTAAAGAAATAAATAATCTTAACAGGAGTTGATCGGGAATTTTCTAAAAGCAATAAACAATTTGGGAAGATTAAGCCCATCAACATCCGAGGTCTGCACACAGAACAGGAGAACAAAATGCTGGAATCTAAAAATTCTTAATCAAAAGCCTCCAAAGCACCCTATAGATAAAGCTTCTTGATGCTAAAGTCTCAGTAACTGCTATATTATCAAGTATTCTAATATCTCATGAAAAAACATTAGTAAAAGAGGTTAGCTTCACTCCTTCCAATCAAAATTTAAGTACTAGCAACAAAAAAACTAATAAAGACGAGCAAAACAGAACGAAAATCCCAGAAAACAGAAGCATATGATTCAATTTCTCAAAAAGCATTTAAATTCATGTTACATATGTTGAAAACAACAAAAAATATTCATAAAAACCTTAGAAAGCTTCATGTTCACAACAAATGCCAACAAAGGAAACAGGAGAAGGGAGAAAAAAGAAAGGTTTATAGGTATACATTCAAAGTTCAGTAGAGCTTAACCAGCAACTTGTCTTTGAAATCTAAACCATGATGAGCCATAGGCTTAACTTGATGGAATCTACATATCTTATTTCATCAATATCATCTTCGAATAGATTTCTTTACTTTTACATGGTGAACTATGCTTCCTAGTAAAAATTAGTCAAGTAATATCATAATAGTAGTCATAAGAAAAAGGTAGAAACTCTTTCACATTGAAATTTAATTTCCACATGACGGTAACAAATAAGCAGAAGAAATTACCAATTCCAAGGCACGGTATACATTTGCAAATAGTCTCTTTCCCCCTTTTATTATAGTAGCTAACAAGTCCAGTGCCTTGGCAGCTCCTGCACTCCCCAGTCCATTCATATACCACTTCCTTACAATCCTACAAACAAAAGTACAAAACCCATAAAAATTCAACTAATTCAACCTCTAAAACTAAAACTTTAATCTTGAATTAAGCTAGAAACATTTAAGAAAAACAGACCTCAACTACGGGATCACATTGGAGTCGCTTATCGATTTCTTCAGGGGTAACAGGGGAAGAATCAGGGTACGTCATTGGAAGAGGAAGAGGGTCATCGTCACTAGTCAAATAACTCTCTCTATTCCTCGACCATTTTTTAACCTTAATGCTGCTGCCTGCGGGAGCTTCGAAGTTGTCCTGTCCGATTCGGACACCGCCTCCGTAAATGTCGGAGGCTGTCGTGGTCGTCGTCGGGAACTGGAACCACTTGGGGAATATCGGGCCGGCGGGAACGTCGCCGGCGGTAGCGAAGCAGCGGGTTGAGGTTCGGGATAGGAGAGGGAGGAGTGGGGATGGCTTGGCGTGAAAAAGGCTGGGGTTTGGAGGTAACATTCGAGTAAAACTGAAATGGAATTGAAAAGCAGAAGGATGCAGAGGAAATATAAAGGGGCGAATGGGAGATTGGTTGGTGTCCGACGAGAAATGGAGGTTTTGCAAAGTTCGCTGCAGTTTTGGCTGTGGACTTTCCGAAGAGGATTTCGGCGGACCCACTTCCTTTTAGTATGAGAAATTCTAATTTGCGTTACTTTTTTCTCAATACACTTACGTTTCAAGAAGAAAAATTAGACTTATACTCCGACAATGATATAAATAAAAATTATATATAAATATGATTAAAATTAAAAAATATTTTTATATTTAATATAAAATTTTACAAATACAATTATAATTAAATATTATATTTTTAAATTATTTAACTTATTTAGAAGATTAATATACAATTAAGAAACTCTTAACTTGAAACATTTTTACTGAATCTGAAAATTCTTCCTTGGATAATAAACATTTTTAATTTTATAAGCATATTTTATTTTTCTAATATTTTAAAGGATTAATCCTAGAATAAAATCTGAGAAATAATAAATAATATATATAAAATTATAATTAATGTACTTTTTTAATTTTGAGAGAATAATACGTTTTAAATAATTTATAAAAGTTAATTACATGGCGTGCAATCGCAGGTGATGGTTTTTATTCTTTTTATTATTTTATTTTAGTTTGTCTATGAGATTTTAAGATAAAATGAAGTTATCTGTAAATTTATATTTAATATAATTATATGGATAATTATTTTATATATTATTAATAATTTTTTTTAATTTTATAAATAAAATTAAAATAATTATAAATATTTTATTTTATTTATTTTATATTTATTTAATATTTTTAAAAGATCAATATAATTATTTTAATTTTATTTATGAAATAAAAAAATGTAGATAATGTATAAAATAATTATACTAATTATATACTAAAAAATGTAAGGGTCCAAGAAAATTATTTCATTTTTGTCTTGTGCGATCCCCGCATTGTGTTTGTATGCTGGGTGGGAAAGTGAAGCTAAAACCCCGGCTTTTATTTCCAAGTTTCTGATTCTTGTTTCTGTAGGGCAAGAAGGGGAGGCAGAGATGAAGCTATTTGAAATCAATGGCAGCACTCTTTCGCTTGCCCTCTTCACTGACGTCACCAACTCCAAGTACTCTCTCTTCCTTTTCTTTCCCTATCTCAGTTGCGAACCTCTTTATTTTTGCATTAATTTCTAATTATTTTTATTCCTATCATTCTAAAATGTTGGAAAACTCTCAAATTTTGTTGATGGAATTATGAATTTTTATGGCTGTTCCGCCAACACGAGGTCTTGAACTTTAATTCCAGCAGCCTGATTAGGGTATTTGAGGATTTTTCGCACCCCTTGAAGCTCTTTATTATGTTATTTCCTTGAAAATACTTTTTTTGGGGTGCTAACGTTGGGTAATTAACTTGTTAAATTTGATACAAAATGCTTGCAAGAGAAATGAAGAATTTTTTTTAAATTTTTTTTCTAGATTAGAGAAAGACTTTATATATTGCTAGTTACCTTGCAGGGAACTCCTAGAATCTATGCAAGTTGGGAAACTGGATCCTGAAGCTGCATTTCTTAATGCATCACTTTATGATTCCTGAGTATCTATTTCTATCCAACTTTAATTTTGCTCTTGTTCGATTTCTAAAAGTTTTTTTTTTTTTTTTTTTTGTATAATTTGTCTAATATTATGTGCATTGATGATTGTTGACAGATTCCAGGTGTTTTCCCTGTTCTAGCTGCAGCACATAAGACGCTTATTGCCAAGTCATGGGAGTTATTGACTACGCGTACACTCCATTCTTAACTTGTTTACAATTACTCAGGATCTAAGCATGTAATCTTCTTCAACCATTTATGACTCAGTAGGTCATTACCCAGTTTTCAGTTATTTGAGTGAGACGTAACAACTGCAAAAACCAACAATATTTTTCCAGATTACAGAGTCCCTGAAGAGATGTGGTACATCTGATAATTCAAGTTATGTCCTTGCTGCTCGATTTAATGCTTCTCCTGATGAGGTGAGGTGATACTATATGATATGCATTGCATGGGGCTATTCACTGATTTTGTTTTCAAATGTATCCTGCGAATTCCATTTTAATGATTTATTAGAATTCTGGTAGATGAAAGCTGTGATGAAGCTTATTGATGGAAAAGAGATCGATTTAGAGGAGTTGGAAGGAAGAGCAGACCAAACTCAGATACAAAAGGTTTGTGAACTTGATCTCCCAATTCTGATTTTGTCACCAACTTTATCCTCTTTCTCCTAGTAGTTGATGAAATTGATCATTTTCTGGTATTCTTCAGCATTACAAAATATCTGTCCCAGAGCTAGGGGTATCCACTTTCGCAGATGCCATAACATGCCGAATTGCTGCTCGCGAGACTTTATGAGAATGTGAGTTGCTGTCTTTTTCTACTATCTATGTACTTTCTGTTGATTTTCTCACTTCCTATGCTTCCCCTGTCTTTCACTAATGGATAGTAGTGTTCTGTGCTTACAATGTAGATTCAAACTGCATTGTTTATTGGTCAATCGATAGAAGAAATTAACGGTCAAGGTTTGATTCCTCGGTTGTTATCTTTCTTTAAAAAAAATTAAATTTAAAATTTGATTTTTTCCTCGTCCCTTGTACAATTGTTATCTTTCTTTAAAAAAAATAAATTTAAGATTCGATTTTTCCCTCGTCCCTTGTACGATCCCAAAAAAAGAAAAAAATGAATCTAAGAAATTCAAATGCCAACATATTTGTGGTTAAACAGGTCTAGTTAGATATCTGGAAATTGAGATTTTGTAATTTAATATTTAATGCTAATGATATCATTCTGTATTACAGCTTCGTTATATATAAAAAGGTAGAAGTTGTTGCCCAAAGTTTTCTTATAAAAGAACGGAAAATCCATTGCTTTTAAGGGGGCGTTTGGTTGGGGGGAATTTTTTTTTCCCCCCGTAATTTTTTTTTTCGTCATTCGATTCCTCCGTTTGGTTCGATTCTTTTCTCCCTTGTCAGTCATTTTATTTTACCTACAGTGCTCAATTTTGGAAAAATCTGGGGTAAAATGATTATCTTTGAAACATGTGGTATTTTTAGATTATCAGAGTCAAAAATTTTTTCTTTTGGATGTAAAGTAATTTTTTTTTCCCTAGAATTTACCCCTTAAAATGTTTTTCCTGGACAAAAAGTAATTTTATTTTCCAAGGTAATTTTTTTTCCCCCGAACCAAACGCACCCTAATTGTTTCTGAAAACGCGATCCAAACGCGTACAACGACTGAATAATCTTTGCGTTTCTATAACGCGATGCTAAGACGTGGTTTCCGTTCGTACTATCCTAAGATTCCATCGCGGCGTTTCATTTCGCCGCTAAGACTTGGCGCCACGTTTAATAGACGCCGCTAACCGGTAGTATCCGGTGGCTTTGGCAAAAGCAGGGTAGTATTTTATATTTATTTTATTAATTTTGGAAATATTTGTACCATTGAATTTTAATTATTTGACCTCTAACTTTTAACTCAAACAAATTAAAATAAACCAACATCTGTTGCCAATAGCCACTTTGAGACTGGACATAGCACTGCAAATGCTCTTAGGTATTATCTTTAGAATTTATATTTGATATAATGTTGGTTTTTATAAATTTTTTACATGATCAAAATTATAAAATGATATCTTAATTAGTTCATAAATTTTAAAATAACTTTAAAAAAAAATAAAATCATTAACTTTATTAATTAATAAAATATATAAAATTTATGCGCCAACAGATAGTTTAGCTCTTTCATTTCTCTTTAAAAAAAAAGAAAAAAAAAGTCATTTGATCACAAAATAAATGTTTGCATTATTGCTCACATCACATGAGATGGAAAGGAATGTAGAAAAAGGCAGAGCTTGCTTTATTAACAGACTAAAGTTAAGAAAAAAAATTCTCTAATCGAAATGATTAGATCAAATTATGTTACGTTCTTTTGGTTTCAGTTTGAAGTATAAAAATGACAATTTATTTCGATTTAGTTTTAAATTTATATTGTAAAAAAATCAATATTATTCAAATTTTATAAAATAAAATATTTTTATCCATAAATTAAGTTATTAATAAAAACAAGCAGTTTTCAAAGCAATCTTCCAAAGATCAATGATCAATTAAAATGAAAAAAATAATTTTTTTATCAGAAAAAAATCCGTGTTAATGCTCATGGGAAAGGCAAAAGAAAAAAAAAAGCAACAATGAAAAGAATTAAAGAAGTAATAACTGGTAATAGCCGGTGGCGGTAAACTCTGGTGGCAAAGTCTAGTCTGAGGGCAGTCAGTCAGTAACCGCTTCCGCCTTTATCTGAAATCAGCAATCTTAAGTTCTAATTCCAAAAAATTTTGAAAATTCTCTTTATTCTCTCAAATCATTTCTGCAAATTAGTAGAAACTGGAGATGGGTACTTCTGAAAGCCGGGAAGATCGCATCACGGACTCAGAATCCGAAGAAGACGAAGAGGAGCATCAATACGGCGACGCTTCAGGGGATCACCGAAACACTCGATCTTCTTCGTCTGCTTCCTCTTCAGGCACTCACAAGGGCCTCGATGATATCGATGCTAAACTCAAATCCCTGAAACTGAAATACAATTCTAATCAACTGCAGAAAAACCCCAATCTCAAAAACCCAGTAAAGCTCTATCTTCACATAGGAGGAAACACCCCCAAAGCTACATGGGTAGTATCCGATAAACTCACCTCTTATCATTTTATCAGGACATCTAAAATCAACGCTGATGATGATGAGGATGATGATGAATCAGATGGTGCAGGAGGAAAAGGAGAATCTTGGTGGGTTTTGAAAGTGGGGTCCAAAGTTAGGGCTAGGGTTTCTACTGAAATGCAATTGAAAATGTTTGGGGATCAAAAAAGGGTTGATTTTGTTGATAAAGCTGTTTGGGCTTTGAAGTTTTTAACTGATGAAGAGTATAGGAATTTTGTGACCCAGTTTCAAAATTGTTTGTTTGAGAATGTTTATGGCATGGAAGCTAGTGAGGAGAATAAGGTTAAGGTTTATGGGAAGGAGTTTATTGGGTGGGTGAAGCCTGAGGTAGCAGATGATTCCATGTGGGAAGATGCTGAGGATCATAGCTTGGATTCTCCTCCGATGAAAGGAAGTCAAGAATTGATGGAGGAGTTTGAGGAGGCGGCAAATGGGGGTGTTCAGAGTTTGGCATTAGGTGCGTTGGATAATAGTTTCTTGGTAAATGATTTGGGTGTTCAGGTTTATAGGAACTTTAACCGTGGGATTCATGGGAAAGGTATTTGTGTTAAGTTTGATAGTGGTAGTTTTAGGAGTGGGGGAAATACGTCAAATTCCACCCCGAAAAAGGCACTGTTAATGAGGGCTGAGACTAATATGATGCTTATGAGTCCGGCCAATGAAGAGAAGCCTAATGCTGCTGGGCTTAAGCAGGTTGACATTGAGACTGGGAAGATTGTTACAGAATGGAAGTTTGAGAAGGATGGCACTGATATTACCATGAGGGATATTACTAATGATACCAAAGGGTCACAATTGGATCCATCTGAATCTACCTTTTTGGGTTTGGATGATAATAGGTTGTGCCAGTGGGATATGAGAGATAGGAATGGGATGGTCCAGAAAATTGCCACAAGGGATTCACCTGCATTGCATTGGACACAAGGCCATCAGTTCTCAAGGGGGACGAATTTTCAGTGCTTTGCTAGTACTGGTGATGGATCGATTGTGATTGGGTCGGTTGATGGGAAGATCAGGTTGTATTCGAAGACATCAATGAGGCAGGCTAAGACCGCCTTTCCAGGGCTTGGTTCGCCAATTACTCATGTAGATGTCACCTATGATGGTAAGTGGGTGTTGGGCACAACTGATACATATCTGATCCTCATTTGCACTCTGTTTACCGATAAAGATGGGAAGACAAAGACTGGATTTAGTGGTAGAATGGGGAATAGAATTCCAGCACCCAGATTGTTGAAGTTGACTCCTCTGGATTCACATTTAGCTGGGTACAATAATAAGTTTCATGGTGGCCATTTCTCATGGGTAAGATCAAATTCCTTTTTTACCTGACGCACTCCTTTATAAATTGTTTGTCACTTTCTTTGGTGGTCTGCTGAACTTTACTTCCTGTTTCTTTATGGTTGGATTCTTTCTAGTGCACTGAGAAATTTGGCATAAACCTTACAACTTTGCATCATACTGTTCAATATGCATCATGTCCTTTGCATTTGTCATTGGTACATTTGTTTTTCCTGATGTGCCCTTTTTTTGCATGTATTTTAGAATCTTTCGCTTGGCCTAGGTCATTGTGCATGCTCTAAGTTCTATAATGTCTTGGTAAATTTTACTAAATAAAACAAATTTTCTCCGTTCTCCTGTGATTCATTGACATTGGATTTCTTAAATTACCATTTGTGTTACTACATCTTGTAACATTCATCCTACATTACATTTGCGTATGGGTTCTCTTTAGGTCACCGAGAATGGTAAACAAGAGCGTCACCTAGTTGCAACTGTGGGAAAGTTCAGTGTGATTTGGGATTTCCAGCAAGTGAAGAACAGTACTCATGAATGCTACCGGAATCAGCAGGGCCTGAAGAGCTGTTATTGCTACAAGATTGTATTGAAGGATGAGTCTATTGTAGAGAGTCGTTTCATGCATGACAAGTTTGCTATTAGTGACTCACCAGAAGCTCCACTGGTTGTGGCAACTCCCATGAAAGTCAGCTCGATCAGCCTCTCTGGCAGACGATGACATTGCTCAACACCATTCTCAGATGTTTGGACTCCCGGCTGTTTGTAAGGTTGCTTCTATTGCATTAACATTCTTTGTTTCTGTATTTAAAGTTGTTTCGTTTTTTCTTCTTCCACCCTACCCCACTCCACCCTACAATATCTTGTGATCTAGGTTACAGGCTTGCAAATAGTCATAGGCTTTATGGTTGGTGAAAAAGCTTTATTGTTTCACATTACGAGAGTGATTCTTCCGCTTGTAAGTTGTAGTAAATCATCTTATATGAATTCTATAGCCAGAGGAGGGACCTGTGATTTGACCCAAGCCTTTTGGTTTGGTTCGGTTGGGCCAAGACCTTATTCTTAACCCATTTATTTTTCGGTTGGATTAGGTTTGGCTGGCTATCTAAGTTGACCTAATTGAGCTCTTTTTGGGCCATTAGACCAAACTTGTTAGCCCGAGGAGAATCCTACAACCATCTTAGTAATACTTAATGGATGAAAGGGAAAATACTTCATACTACCATCTTCTTAGTCGAATATCAAAATCGATTTTTAAGGTTTTTTAATTCATTTTTTTTTATCTTTTTTGTATCATTGTATTGAGCATGAAATTTTCATACCTATTTTGAGAGAGAGATGTGAAGTATTTGAACAAATCGACACAAAAATCCCAATATCATGATATTTGAAGTTGTTTCTTTGTCTTCATATTTAATTTGATACCGACAATCATCTTAGGGACGGTAATGAGATTTTCTTATTTCTATCTTGGTCCGTACAATATTACACTAAGATAAAAAAAATAAAAACAATTTATTGAATAAGGAGGGGTCGAAAAGAACTTTGTATTAGCAGCTTTTTATCTATGTTAACAGTAGACTGTTTTTAATAAATCTTTGATTTTTGAGTTAAAAAAAAAATAATTTTTATCATTGTATTAAAATATATTATTGAAAGAAAAAAAAATTGACAAGAGTCTTATTTGGTGGAAAAAATAATGGATGAAAAAAAAAGGAAACTTAATTAAAAAGTTTAATCATTCAGTTCACAAAATTTTAATCGCAATGTCTTTTCAACATTTCTATCATCAACTAAAGCCAAAAATTTGATAAATCATCGTTGTCTTGTCTCCACGTTGTTCACATGGAAGACTCCGCTAGGAATAATTCATTAATCCCACCCTAAGATTAAAGCGAGGTAATCCTCGGACTAAGCTTCAGACATTGCTGTGCTGCCGTACCGTGTTTTCTTCTCATGCGATGCCGTTTGTCGTTCACATTGGTCTCTTCAACAAGGACAATGCTGATGCAATTCAGCTGCAAAGCCACCAACTCCTTCGGCTTTAGCCAATCCCCAGTCCATGCTACTCTTTCTTAGAATATAACAAAATAAATTTGCAGTAATTCAACAATCTTGAAATAGAAATTTTGGTCAATATTCCCTGCTTACTTTCACGTGTCATCAATTTGTCAGAATTTAAGGGAAATTATTATACCTACTCACATTTAAGATTTAATTCTTTAGTTCAGTGTCGCAAATTTTATTTTATTTTATTTTTTCAGGAAAATAGGTTGGCTTGAAAAGAAATCTACCATGATGATGATTCGATAAAAAAAAAAAAAAAACACAAAATTGACCAATATTAAAATTCAACAATAGTTCATAAATTTAAAAAAAATAAAAATAATATTTAACATATAAACACAAATTTTGACACAATATTAATATAATTTAATACAATATAAATATAAAATATATACATAAATCATCAAATTTATAATACATGTTAAATCACCTTGTTTTCTTTTAAAAAATAAAAATAAAAACTACAGTTGTGGCATGAATTAACTCCATAAACGCATCATACGAGTTAACCCGGCACGCTTGGTGACAACGTGAAGAGTGGCTAGCAATGAGGCGAGTGAAGCAAGCGAGTTGGTTGCTTTTAAAAATCAATAAAAACAAAAGACCACTCCCTACTATTATTCTAAGCAACTTTCAAAATCACACTTTTGAATAATTGGGTCTTTCCCTTTCTTATGTTTTAAAATTATCATTTCATGTCAATTAGATTTTGATTTAACGATTAAAATAAAGTTTTAAGATTAAGTTTAGAATTCAAGTCTTACAAATTATGAGATTTTATTTATTTTGTTATTATTGCATAACTTGTGATTATTATTTATATTTATCAAGTTATCGATTCATCAAATATAATATGTTACTTATACTTGTAATTTTGAATGAAAATGTATAATTCAAAAAAAAAAAATTATCATTTCACAGAAATATAAAATTGTTCGAGTTTAATTTCATTAAAAAAATAAAAAAAATTTACTCATAAAATTCAACATAAATAATTTTTTTCTAAATCAACTTAGAGTAAAGAAAACTTTTATTTATAATAATATCTTTCTCAAAGCAATCGCATTTAAAAATATATGATTATATAAATAAAATAATTATTTAAAAAAATATGATTGCGTACTAAATTAAAAAAAAAATTAAATCTCTAACTCATCAATCACCAGTTTCTTTGTCTAATGGCAACCGAACCTCTTACTAAGCACGTGATCAGCGGAGCACATGTTAAATGTGATTATAATCTTATTAAGTTATTATTATACTAATACTACTATTTATTATTAATTTAACTTGTAATGCAGTTAGGACAAAAGTCGCAATTTGCACATGTTTAATAAGAGGGTCCCAGTTACCAGCATTGCTTCCTACACGTCGTCAGTTGTAGGATCAGTCTTAAATCTTGATCATTTTGAGGGTCCCAGACAACTCCCACCTGGGAGAAGCGAAACTCCCTTCCCTCTGTGCTGCTTTCGAGAAACTAACGAGTTTGTCCGCTTTTGTTTCATCTAAAATTGTACTTGTCAGGTATAAAATTAAAAAATTATATATTAAATTTTATATTTACATTTTAAATATAAAATTATTTTTCATGTTCATTAATTTTTAATTTATATTACTTTCCTTTCTTTTTATCCACGTCATTTGAACTTATCAAATCTTTATTAATCTCCATGGGGACCATGGGTCCCAACGTCTTTGAATTCGGTACTACTGCACGTACTTTCCAAGCAGCCTTCACAATTTGCACTTTGCAGCGTTCTTCCCACAAACATAAATGTCAAAAGTCAAAGAGAGCGCGAGTGAAGAACAAAGATGAAAGACCCAAATCTTGGAAAGGATTTCTACATCTTATTATTCTGGAAGCATATAAAGAACAAGTACAATTGTACAGTTCCTATCAATTATCCATCATCCTAAGAAATTAATTTCATCGAACACCTTTGATTAACTCTTTCTTACAACTAAAAGAATAAGAAAGATATCCTATGTATGGCAGAAATTCGAATTAACCGCCATTGAGAAACTGCAGTTTAATAGTTACTTCCAGTTCTTTGCTGGAAGCAATGAGGAAGAAATGGGAATAAGATGAAGTTGCAGGCTTACTTCAGATTCATAACATTGGCCCGGAAAAAGCTGATGAAGAACTATTAGCATTTCCGGTAGTCGTGGCAGAATCTGACGAATTATTGTCACCACCAAAATCCGTCGCCATCATCATCATCCATTGTTGGATTTCATCTTCGTCTATTCCCTCCCAAAAATCAGTCCCGAATCCCATTTCCGTGTCCCTTTCCATGCTCGCATTTCTCTCACTCTCTTGTTGCAGATTTATGGAGCTGCTGTTTTCTTGCTCAGACAAAACTGCGGTTGTGGCTGTAGCTGCTGGTGTTGTATCGTTGCCATTGCTGTTGCTATCAGGAAATGGGAAGTTGAGTTTAGCTCTTGGTCCGCGGAACTCGATGGCTGCTTTATCGTAAGCTCGAGCCGCTTCTTCCGCCGTGTTGAAGGTTCCGAGCCAGACCCTGGTGGCGCGTCTTGGATCTCGAATCTCCGCGGCCCATTTTCCCCATGGCCTTTGCCTAACTCCCCTATAGTTTTTCTTTACTCGTTTAGGTTTAGTAGGAGTTGACGTTGTTGCCTTTTTCTCTTCCTGCCGACTTGGCGGCAAAACATTGCACCAAACGCAGCCGTCAAAATTGCACACGTGGCACTTATCCACAACTCCACTCGCTTGAAAAACCATGTTCCCAGAATCAGCGTTGAACCCAGCAGAAGTAACAGTAGAAGTGGAATAATCCAAGGGAAAATCAACGACGGCGGAGGTGGAGGAGGAGGGGGTGGAACCAGTAATGACGTTTTTGAGGGCGGAGACCATGACGGAGGTTTCTTCTTCAGCCGAAAGACGAGGAAGCGGCGGTAGCGGAGGCGGAGGCGGCATTAACGGCGGTGATTTGCTAGCTCTCTGCCTTTTCATGGCCTCTGCGTAATCGTAGCGACTTCCGGTAAATTTTGAGAATTCGTTTTTCAACTTCGAGCCTCTGACTGACTCTGCTTCGCTTTTTGTGTGAGTTCCCAAATTTCGGTTTCATTGGGACAGGGAAAAGAGTAACGAAGCTTTTTTATAGGGAGAGTTGTAAGGATGACAACGTGGCATGCCAGCTGGAACACCGTTCCCACACGGGTTACAAGATATTTGTGGGGACATGGTATTAATTTAGTATATCAGAAAAAGGGAGGGCCGATAAAACCAAATAGTCCATGGTGTTACGTGGCAAATGACGTCATCAACGATAGTGACACTGAAATATACACGCGGGGTTTTGGTCTGGAGAAAGTGAGAAAGACCCCAGCTTGGTGGTGGATCAACAGGCCCACGAACTTTCGCTCCACTTAACCCTACCCACAATGACTTGGCGTTGGCGGTTAACTTGTCGTTTTATTTGTTTGACTAGGTAGAACATTCGCATTACAAACCAAATTTGATTTTTAAATATAAATGATTATTATCTAATTTATTATTAATAAAATTTTAAATTTTATGTATTATATTAAAATGATAATAAATTTATTTTTTTGTTTATTTTTTATAATTTTTGTATTATTTAATATATAAATAATAAATTTTTCTGATTTCATAAATGAGATTTATTTATGAACATATTTATTATAAATTTTTTATGATTATATTTATTTAATGTTAACCAAAGAGTTCATTTAAGTTAAAATGAACCACTCTCATATATTTATAAAAATAGTTATGAATATAAGTAGCATTAAAATAAATAAATAAATAAATAATATTACAAATACGATAAAATTTGTTTAATTTGGATTTGTTGCACTCTGATTGTCTCCAATCCAATGAAATCCCGTTGTTTTGGGAAGCAGCTTTTCAATTTTAATTGTGTGTTGGGTTGGGTGCCTTGTCCGATTGGCGGCTGAAGGGCAAAACACAAAAGAGTTAAGACCGTAGGGATAGACACAGCTGGTAGTCAGTGGTCTCATGGCTTTGACAAATTCAACTACTTTAAAAGGGCAAAAAAAAAAAATGAAAAAGAAAACAAAGGCTTTGACCATTTCCAGATTTTGTAGGTCTTGTTCTGGAACCTTTTTCTGTATGAGTTGGATACATCCAAACGACAACAATAACAAAAGGTTGCCCCCCCTTGGCCTAGTCGCCATATCCCACAACAGATTAAACAGAGCTGGCAACTGGCTGTCTTTGTATCCTTATGTTCGAGGGAGCAAGCCAATACCAAGATTCAAGATTGAGACTGGCTATGGACGGCGAAACATGCAAAACGCTGTGTTTAAATTTGTGAGAGGATAAGATCGTACTCGTAACGGCAGTAGCTTGGTTTTTTTTTTTTTTTTTTTTTCTGAGATTATTAGTAACATGTGAAAATAATAAAATAAATATAGTTTGGCCCCACAGATGATATGATTTCATGAAAATTAGTAAATTATTATTACAATTTAACAGATTTGATTTATCGTCATTTACTTTTATTTTTTCTTAACTAATATTAGTTTAGATTACATGTATATTAAATAGATTTTAAAAAATTATAGATTTAAATCTATAACATCTTTTTCAAATGAGTTAAATAAATTATAGATTGAAGAGTTTAAAGGTAAATTTGTTGAAAATTTACCAACTTCCGTTGATCCAAGTGATGAGGAGTTTAGTTTCTTTAAGGTCTCGAGTTTGAGCTTTATAAATAAAGTAAATAATACTAAGAGAGCTGACATATACTCAACTTCGGATTAGTTGAGATTCAATGTAATTATCAGATATTAAAAGTCTACACCAAAAAGATTTGTTGAAAAATTAAGCATATGATATGCAATAAAAATTTATTTATTTATTTATTTTAATTTCTCTTTAAGAATCACTTCGATATATTATCATGAACATCGATAGAGAGAAGATTGATGAATTACCTTGATCAAGTAAATCTCGAAAGTTTATGTGCCAGAAAGATCAATCACAACTGCCCAAGCATCCGACCTCTAATAATATCCACAAGAATTGTAAAAAACAATTTTTTTTTTTTTTTGTTAATATTCTTTCTTCTTCCAGAAAAACACTAATCACATAAAAGAGAGCTGCCTTAGGCTAAAAACCCTTTAGACTAGATTAAGATAATGGTTCAAAAGTTCCAGCATTGAACAAGAATAATAGAAGACTTTTTTCCTCTTCCTTTTAGTGAAGTGAGACTAACCCTAAAAATACTAGAAGATACTACCCCTATAACTCTTGAACCTTAATTTCTTTAATTAGGCTTAAAGTTGTAATTAAATCCATTAGGTTCCAAAACAAGTTGATATTATATGAATTATGTTTTAAAACTAATTAGGACAGGATGAATTAAACATTTTTTTTTTTGGGTACTTTGGCAAGAAAGGAAATAAACACATCAGTTCCTCTAAGCGTTGCTGTTCCAATTAAGCCTCAGTCCTATGTGAAATGCATTCCTGTATCTGTAAGTGCTCTGATATCCTCCACTGCTGGTTGTAAACTCCAATGGACTTGCCTACCTCCTGTGATAAGCTGTCTCCATTTGTTGTTATCTTCCTTGCAAATGACTTTTGTAGCCCCCTGTTCTTTTAGTTTTGCAGCAACATGTCCAACCAGTAAGATGCCATTCCCTTGTTATTCGCATAGATACTTCTGCAAAAAAGCAAAGGTTAGCTCTGTTGTATTCCTGATGATAGCGCTTCGCACCAAACCATGTGTTGTTTCTGATCTTATGGATCCCCAGAAAGATGGACTAGAGGTTATGAGTTTCAAGCTGGGGGCTACTAACTTTTGCTGCCACCAGGTTGTTAGTATGAGTGTTCAACACACTCCCCTGTCTGATTGATTCTTTCCCAAAGGTTAACTAATGTTGGAAAAGTGCTCCTAATGGATTTGGTGATGTGTCCCTGAAGACACATTAATTTCGATGTTCCCATATCGACCTGATGATACTCACGAACTGGCTATAGAATCTGAATGCCTCTAGTGAGTGAATGTCGTTTATATGGAGCCATGACTTTATCCATTCTTTAATTCTGTCCTGTTAGAACTGATCAGTTCTGGTATTGAGATCACTACCAAACCAAACTCTCTCGTCAGTGTGCATTGCAAAAGAGGTGATCAAGTGTTTCATCCTCTTGATTACATAGGAGGATTGTCCTGATGTCACGATGTTGCAAATCCTGAGTTCACTGCGTATTGGGAGTCCATTGGTAAGAAACTACTATAAGAATATAATCATCTTGTCTTGTCCACCTAGCACTGAGAATATTTTCCCTTGTATGCCCACTGCTTCTGTTTCATCAAAGAGAATATTTGCGAGTAGAGGGTCCCATTCCATGGTGGTTTGGTCAATGATTGATTTAACTACAAGCGAATTCTGGTTGTCGCCTATCTGATCATTCATCATGCACAATTAAACATTTTTTAATTCATCTATAGATTATATTTTTTTACATATACCATCAATTAATTTTTAATTAAACAAATTATATATATACAGATTGTGACTATCATAGTATTACGACAAACCTATCTCTCAAGTTTTTCATATAATTCAATTTTTCATCTATATATTCTAATTAGATATAAAGCTTACAATGCTATAATAATATTTACTCTATTATTGTTAATCTTATTATTTCTCCGGTGGGAGATTGAAGAGCAAATAAGAAAAGAGTTAAGACCATACGGATACATAGGTGGCAGTCAATGCTTTCGACCCTTCAACAAATTCGACGACTTCTAATAAGAAAACAAAAGAAACAAAGGCTTTGACCATGCGGGATTTTGTGGTCAAGTTCTGTAACCTCTCTCTTTAGGATTTGGAAACATCCAAACCATAATATTACTAAACAAAGCTGGGAACCGACAACCGGCAACCGGCAACTGATAACTGGCAACAGGCTGTCTTCGTATATTATATATCCGACCCGAGGGAGCAAGTCAAATATAAGAATTGAGGTTAGCCATGGACGGTTACACGTGCTATACGCTGCGTTTAAAATATATGAGACAATTAGAGGACAAGACCGTACTCGTAATGGCAGTGGCTTGGTTTTGTTTTTATTTGAGATTATGCAACATGTGAAAATAATAAAATAAACATAGTTTGGCTCCATAAATGATATGATTTCATAAAAATTATATTTACTTTCAAGTACGATCATATAAAGTTTAAATGCATAATATTTACTTTCAAGTAAGTTAAATAAATTACAGATTGAAAGAGTTTCAAAAAAGATTTAGTAATTCCTAAATATAACGTGTAAAATTAAAAGATAAAAAATTTTATATTAAAATTTATTTAAATATTAAATACAATTTTTTTTTAATTTTTTATATTTATATAAAATTTTTATTTAAATCACCTTTATATCTTTTATTAATATAATTTTTATATTATATTTAATTAATTTGTTATTGTATCTCTTATTCGTATCATTTTCATATAATGTTTAATTGATTTGTTATGTATATTTTATGTGTTTTTTTATAAAGAAGTAAAATGAAAAAAAAATTTAAATTTTAAATCTAATCATTTTTAAATGAGATAACAACGTTTACTTACATTTTGATTGTAAAAAAAAAAAAATGTTTTTATTCGAAAGTTTTTTTTGGATGGAGCGCATTCTACTTCAAAATAGTACCAAATACATGGAAAACGCATCAGGTAAAAGGATTTAAGAGAGAATTGATTCTAAGATCGTTTAAGAAGTTCAAATTCTCCTGAGTCCTGTTCTTTTTTTGAAATTTTTCCACCAAACTAATGGCACCAAGAATGTGGCACAGCTTGAAACTAGAAAGGGAACAGTAAGAATCATCTAATAACAGACAATAGATAATCGGGCTGTCTAGATCCCACTTCCCATGCCAAGGATGATTCAAAGAGATATGTTCATTAATAGTTGTCCCCTCCTCCACTACACCCCATACATATTACACGTTAATTTAAAGGTTAAGTCAGCCTCCTCAACTGAGCTGAGAATTTCAGAAAATGATCATATAAAACACTTAATTTATATCATCATATATTTCTTTCATTCAAATCATGTTACTATGTAATTACATTATTAAAAAAATTAATTATTTATTATCAAAATTATTAATGAATTTCTTTAAATAAATATTCATAATAAATGATTAATTTTTTTTCAATAATATAAACACATAGCATAATTTGGTTGACTCGTTGAAGTCCATTTATGCGTTAATAATATCCAAGTTATTAACAACGAATGGGCAGCCTATCCTAATTTAAATGGCTTTCTAGTCACCAATAGTATTCTAGTTGATTCTATTCACTTGAATTAAGTTTGGTATATCAGGCAACCCAAACTGACTTACGCATGGCATTGCTTAGGAAAAGAGAAAGTGACACATTCAACAACGATAATTGCCTTCATTCTTTGTATTCATTTCCCCTTACAATGACTAATCCGAAAACATGAGTTTATCCAACGAAAAGAATTATACAGTAATTTGCCTATTATACAGAAAAAAATAAATTAAGACATGCTTGACCATCCGACTTCATTATCTGTACCCCGAGAGAAGAATCAACCAAAAATTGAGACCGATAGAGAATCTTTAACCAAAGTAATGATCAATCAGAGATCAGAGACAAACCTACATCAGGTGATCTCCTCAAGGCTTAATTTCACCGGCAAGAACAAAAAAGAAAAAATTATGAAATCTTTTGTCTAATCGTCATCCTCAGAATCTGCATTTCGACAAAAACAAGCAACACTTCAAAAGAAAAACAACCATTGCCAGGTAAAAGGATCGAAGATATGAAATTGCTCCTTGGTAGCATATATGGACAAGCTGAGTAGCTGACTGCAAAGGATGCAAAATCATGTGGTATGTTCCTTCTTATTTATTTAAGTCGAACTATTGTAAACATACTAAAAATGATTCTTTTAGCACATTAAACAAACAATGAGATAAGAAGCCACATGCAGCTATTAGAAGAGAACTAGTAATTTATTGTTTTTCTTTTCTTTTACATTGAGACTTAAATGATGTGACTAGATGCATTATACTTTCAAATGTTGTTATTCTGTTTTGTAAACAAATAATTAATATTTCTCTAAGGTGCTCTAGAAACTTTCTTGCTATTGAGAATTTTTAAATTCCAATTCCTTCTACGATTTGTGTTTAGCGGAAGAGTTTTAACAGTTTTCGGTAACAAATGAAAGAAGCAAACAGAAGCTTTTACAGTTTCCAAGGAATAAAAAGATAGAGGTGAGGACAATCTCCAAACTCGCAAACATCAGAAAACAAAAGGCAAATTGATTTTTCTTCTTTCATTTTGAATAAAAAGAAAAAGAGAGAAAAAGACTTACCAGATCTAATGTCTTCTCCAACTTTTCCTCTATTTTTCAATTGTCTCATGATCATTGAGCAAATGAGAACCCACCAGTAGACATGGAACACAAGTAGCATCAGCAACATAGTATTGAAAACATAGTAGAGGGATTTGGGATACGACTCTGAAAGATTTAAAAACTCCCGAACATCATAGCTGTGAGAGGTCAACCACAAGAGTAGATAAATGATCAGCCACTGTGCAGATAATGTGGTGAACCAAATTATTAACCATAAGGGCAAACCTTGAACTTTTGATGACCCAAAATGGAAAGAATATTAGACGTAGCAAGAGCCAAGAGATGGCAAATAATCCAAAGCACACACTTGCACCAAGCTCTCTCTCAGAATACTTGAAAACTTTAGCTGCTTCCATAAACACATCACTAGCATCATGTAGAGCAAGGATAATTGAACCAATGACGAAAAACCTGTAAACAAGCAAATTATAATCTTCTTCCCACTTTGATATCTACAAATTAATTGAATTTTATCAAACCAGCTCATTCAAAGAAAAGTTTAAGATTCTCAAGGGCTATGTTCTTCCCTCACAAGAATTCTGTTAAATACTCCTCAATTCTAATGTAAGCATCTACTCCGAAAAACTTGCAAGCAATAGCTTTCATCAATATTGGTCAACAATTAGATAATAACAACATAACTAGTAACACTAAAATAAAATGCTGAGGATATGAATGGGATCAGAGCAATGAAGAACATAAAGTAAAAAATGCCTGCATTTTCACGCTGAGTTAATGAAAAAGTTAACATATGCAGAACGTTATAAAAGAAGGTAAAAACTTTCTTCTTAGAGAAATAGCAAAGCTTCCATGTTGTCTTATTGTCAAAAACTACTAATGATCCAAAGGATGGCAATGTTCCACAATATTTAAAATCACAAGAGTATAACAATGGCATGCAACAATCTGCCAGCTTATGGATGGAGGCTTGCTGAAAGTAAACTCAAAAGAAAGACAAATTGTATAGCACACTAGGGATACACAAATTTGACTATTTGATACATCAGCTACTGTACTGACAATGTATGCATACAGAACACAAACATGTTTTAGAACATAGGTATATGCAATCTGGAGATAAATGGTCCAATGATGAGACTCCAGAAGATGCCTAAGTGGCAAGCAACAATGACTAACAAAAGAATATTTGCCTGTCTGCTATGTGGTAATGACTGGGAATTTTGGTTTACTTCCACAGAAACGGACAAGTTACCTTGTAATGTATGAGTATCCAATCAGGACAACAGTAATTACATGATGAGACATCATCACAGCAAAATCCTTCCTCCGAGTATCCCAAGTAACGAGTGCAGCAATGCTATGGATGTAGAACCCACATTGGCACATGTAGAAAAGGCTTAGAGGAAGCCTGAACCCAAAAAAAAAAGGAAGAAGTTAAATTTCAAATAGGTTGTTAGGCAGGTATAACAAGCCCTAATCCTTCCACCATGCAGGACCCAGCAATTAAAGAAAAATGAAAATTTAAAGAGAACAGAACAAACATATTGGGGCATATATAAAGGGAAAGCCAGAAAAATTTCAATAAAATATTGATAGAGCAGATATATTCCTTGAAACAAGAAAATATCTCATTAGAAATTGTTTCCCCTCAAGATGGTGACTGATATGATACTCCAGAGTAAAGACTGATACATTTACTTGAAGGAGGCAAAAGGAACATTTAAACCAACACTAATCAAAACTAAAAGATCAAATCAAAGCCCAAAAAAACATATGAATAAACTAGTTTTTGCATATAAGATCAAGTTTATCTTAGGCTTACCAGCTAATAGAGAAAATAAACAATTAAGATTAGTATCGGATAGGAGGACAAGAGAACTAAAGACTAAACATGAAAGACAACAACGACAATAACAATCAGATACTGGATGCAAATTTTCTTTCAAATACATTAATAATGATTAAGCATTCAACATTGCTTTACAAGGGGGTACACACGAATGAGTACAATATTTTCTACAAATGTGTCAGCAGTTAATATCAAATGGAGAAAGAAAAAAAAGTTTTGAGATAAAAAATGTACACAGTATATATATATATATATATAAAAAGGAAAATCGTTGGTCTGACTTAAAACAAAAGGAAAAAAAGACATGAAACATTCTTTTTCCTTTTGAGTACAGCTACGTCCCTTCATCTGGAGATACGAGAGTAGTTTTCAAAGATTCATGCAATTTTAATTTAGAGATCAGAAACATATAGCCTTGATATTCAAGAGGAACAGTATCTTTCTGCTAACTAATGACAAGGACAATTATGCTAGTAAATAGGTAGATCACAAAATATGAAATTGATAAATAAAATAGTTGGAATATGAAATTGATAGAACAAACTCCAGGAATATAGGTTACTCACTTCAACTCTTGGTCTGGCCAGCCCCTGAAGTACCCTTTTGTATCTCTGAACCATGGCTTGTAGTAGGTGATTTTGAGAACATATGTTTCAACAGCAGCATAGTATGCTAGCTTCCACATAGATTCTGAGCATTTCACAATTTTTGCCTTTGTAGCCTCATTCATCTTCAAAGGAGTGGATCCATTACTTGACAACCAGATGGCCAACCTCTAAACGAACATGAAGAAACATTAAAATGTATTAGCAATTGATCAAGCGTTTCGTATGCCCAGTTTATATGCAATTGCACTTGCATGTAATATAAATATGAAATCAAACTATCAAAAGGAGAAATTGATCAATTGTTTGTTGCCACGAAACTACTAAACAAAACCATTGCTTTCTTTTACTATTATAAGCAAAGCTTTATATTCCAAGCATGGCTTTCAAATAGATGCAGATCATTTCTAATGGAGATAGAAGTTTCAACAAGATTAGAGAACAATCAACTTACAAACTGAAGAATACATTCTTGGCTAGTAGCTAATAAAAGCTCATTCCAGGTTTGAATTCCCTAGTTGCCACTTTGAATTGCAATATTTTTGCCTCTTCATGTGGAAAGCAAAATCCCTTCAAGAAATTCTTCTAGAAAATACTTTTAAGGAACTTAATGCTCGTCCATGACACTGGATTCAGTTTTTACAAGCTATGCAAAAGCAAAAAGAATTCAAAAAAATTCTGATGTCACTATCCTTCGGTATAGATCTAAGACCTAAACTGATCCAAGTTTCAAAGACCAAGCTCTACCTAGCATTCATTTCTCTTGCCATGATACATTTGTAAGATACTATATTACAAAAATGAAATTGTTTCAAAAAGGGAGCACAATAGAGGCAAAGTTGATAAATATTTCTTCCCCTCATCCTCACCTTTCCCAAAAAATTACTTAACCATAGCATTACCAGTATGTTTGCTTTCAAGAACAGAGGGAAAAATGTATAACATGAATGCATAGGCTAGATAAGGAGAGATGTAGCTGATAAACAACAATGAAAAGTCAGGGAAGAGCATTGTCTGCATTAAGAAATTGCCTTTAAAATTTATTTAACACAATCCTGTGCCTCACAAATGTTTCTACAACTACATCTTGTTTGGGTAGGATTCATCAATGTGGTACAAATGAAAATAATTGAATTTCCGCCTCACAAATTGTTGCCGCACAAGAGAGGATTTTCTGAACATTTAACATATCCTTTAAAGGCAAAGATCGTGTTGGCCTGACACACTTGTTTCAGTCTATAATATATAAGTTCCGTGACATCTTTGCAATTTGATCTCATGAGGATTGGTAATAATGTTTATAACTTTATAAATCACAGGAGATCTATATGTTCTAAGGCATCCTAATAGAAAATGCAAGAAAGAGAATTCTCTGATGCTAGAACCTCCTGCACTGATATCTCCCAACCAACTATTAACATGAATAATGACCATAAGGCACGCGGTTCATACATACAACGTCTAGGAACATAAATTTTTCTACAATTCCAAATGACTCATACGTAGATGCCCACAATATTTCTTGAAATGTATAGGACCTATTAGGAGGATACGCCTTACTGGTGAAGCATATGCTTCATTTTAGCAAGAGCTTCTAAGCAAAAGATTCATTATCTGTTAGTGTGACAAGTATAGTTGAATTCAAGCATGCCTAAGCCCTGAGACACAAGGACACTTGAAGTGACAATTTGATGTAGGCTTTTGGTGATACTGTTGCTTGACACGCTGCAAGAAAATCCTCTCCTCAAAACTTTGCAGGCTGCCCACAAATATGTCATATATTTTAGAAAATTGACATGTGATAGCAGCACCCAACACCCCCCCCCCCCCCCCCCCCCCCCAACACACAGATATATAAACACTTTTCGATTTCTCAGGATAGGCAAAAAAACAGTATTTACACTGCAGAATTACTTTCCCTGCAACAACTGTGACCTACAGGGAAAGATTTCATCCTTGAGATTTAAGGTTGCATTGGGTATACTATGGTTATGCTAGGATAAGACAATATGGATAAGTAAATTATCTTCATTTTGTCCTTTTCTTTATAACTAAAATGTTCTCATCTCATCCTACCTACTCCTATCCATGTAGAACTTATACATTCCAAACTAAAATGTTCTCTCCATAGGTTTCTGCAATTCAACAAAAATAGGATGACGCAAAATAAGTAGTGAACACTCTATTATTGTTAATCCATCGTTCCTCTCTTATCTTCTTTATTCTTACTATTCTTTCTTGTCCTTTCAGTATACTTCAACTTCATTAACATATCTAGACGCAGCACGCACTATTAATTAAGTTCAACCACTAAAATTAACTTACTTTCCTAAAATATCAATGAAAAACCCTATAATCAACCAAATTTGGAAACGGCTTTTAGTTTACAATGAATTTCAGTCTAATTAGTAATTTTCCTAACCTTTTTACTTAGCTTATACATGCAAAACGATATATTATAAAACCAAAAAAAAAAAAAAAAGCAATGGAGAACTAAAAAAAAATTGAAACAATAAACTAATGTAGGAATCAATACTAACTGCAAATAACAGAAAGAAAGAAACAGGAAAAAAGAAATTCTTACGCGAAAAATGAATTTGTCAAGGAAGAACCTCACGACAACGAACGCAAGCGCGAAGTAAACCGCCACGAGGAAATGCCACGCGTCTGGCTTGGCATTGCGGCTCCAAATAGATGACTCCATCAGACATCAGTTTCAAAGAAAAAGCTCGATCAGAAGGCTCCAAATTTCATCCAAGAACCCGATTGTTACTGCAATAATCCATTACATTGAGCTTCCATTGAAGGTGATTGAGAGAAATCTGGTTTCCTAGCCCTAATTTTTTCAGCTAAAGGAATAGAAGTAGAAGAACTGCTAAGAGAAAAAATGGATTTGAGCTGGTTTAGGCAACGGGAAAATGAAAAATGAGAGAGAGTAGGAGTGAAGGTCTCGCGTGCTTTATTTAACAAACAACAGAATTTTTTTTTTCCCTCGTGAGGCGCTGGCTGGAATTTTATTGGACCTTTTTTTTTTTTTTTCCTTTTTTAATTTCTTTTGTATTTTGACGGCTCAGCGCCGCCGACCAGCTTTCCCGCAATGTGGGTCCTCCCCTTCCCACGGCGTTACTAATTAGATTTGATAATTGTTGGATAATGATTTTATTTTCCGCGTTTAATTAAATTTAAGCACATATTTAATGATTTTTCATACAAATCATTATTAAATAGGATACGTTTTATCGAAGTTTTTAAAATTTAAATTTAATTTAATTTTAGTTAATTAGTATAAAAGTAATATTTCACTTCAAATTTTTTTCATAAGATAAGTAAATTAGTCCGTTAATTAATCTTAAAAACTTAAAAAGTTGAGAACATTTTACTTTTAAATTATTTGTATTGTGCATGATATTAAGAATAAAAAAAGTGCATCATGTGACGCACGCACGAAAAATACGTCAAGTGACGTACGAAGAAAACATGTATAAATATGAGAAAAGCTGGTATTTAATGAAAATGATATGTGCGTAATTAGTAATAGAGTGAAACCCTTATAAATAGGGGTCAGTTATGATTTATAAACAGGATCGGAGAACTCCCTACTGAAATTCTGTCAAATTTTCTGTCTGACATAAGTATCGGAGTGCAAACGCAGGGAACAATCTTTGCGTTCCTCTGATTTTTTTTTTTTTTGTAGAAACTCTCGGTAACACATGACAGAGAACCCAAAGAAAAGATGTCAACGATTCGTCACCATTGTTTCAGGTAACAACAATTTGAAATATTTTGAATATTCAAAATAATAAAAAAAATGAAGAATAAAATGCCAAAGATTTGTTGAGTTTTTAAAAATTTATTTTCTTTTTTACTTTTAATTAATTTATTTATTATATACGTAATTTTCTAAAAAATATCTTATCATATGAATTTTATCGGGTTTATGAAAAATATTATTACTTTTATTTATTAGGTTCAATATTAAGTGAATAGTACAGTATTAATTGTTTTATACTTTTCTCTTTTTGTTATAAGTCCAGTAAAGTAAAAATCTCAAAGTTGACTTGGGCTCAAAAAAATTCATTTGAATTCATCTAAATTGATTTAATAAAAAATGTAAATAACATAACAAAAAATAATTTATATTTAAAACTAATCAAAATCAAAATAATTTAAAATTTGAAAATTTTAAAATATTGGTGAAATTATTTAAATAAATTAAGTATAATTTTTTAAAAAAATTAAAAAGATTAAATATAATACATTTGAAAAGAAAATCACGAATTGAATAATTCTAGTGAAAAAAGAGTGAAAAAATTGTGGGAAAAAGTGAGGGATCATGAAACATAAATAGGAAATATAGAAGAATGACAATTATTTAAATTGAAAAGTTTATGCCTTAGAGTTGGGTAATTTTTTAATTGCATATATTCTATTAACTTTCGTTAATAGTGTTAAGTTGTTCAGGATAGAGTATCTATTTTTAATACTAATGAATTAAAATTGAATAAGGTTCAAACCTCGATTACTTAAATACAATTTTTCTTATTAAATAATATATGTTAATCCGCACTTAATTAGGTTTGTGATATAGATTTGTTCAAGGATTGAACTATTTGTCTAAGCTTGGAGATTCACCCAATTTTTAGGAGAGTGGGAACATAAATATTAAGTCCATTAAATAAACTTGAGCTTGTATATAAAAATATGATGAACAATTAAACCATGTTTAGATTCATCATTTCAAGTGCAATCTCAGTTCGACCCAATCTGGTAGTTATAATTTTATTTACAATTTTTTTATACTAATTCATTTTTTAATTATTTTTTGATTATTTTTGTACAATTTAATTTAATCTTATACTTTTTAAACTTTAGTTTAAAATTTTCTCGCTTATTTATACTATATTATTTTTATTAACTATTCACTATTTTAATATTTTTATATTCTATTAAGAAAATTTGTTCATACCTAGTGAGGAGAGGGGTCCATCACAGTCAGCCCACCTCTTTATTGTTTGGTTGGTGTGCGACAAGCCTTCCAATATGCTATTCAAACTTTGAAGGCATGGTGCCTTTGCTCGTGGCCCCAATGCCTAGTCGTTTTCTTTTCTTGAGGCCTGAATTTGCTTACAAATAAGGGCAATCTTGTTGGAATGACCTAAGAAACAAGGGCAAAGCACTAACCAGCGGCTTTGAAGAAATCATATCAAAATTCATAGGACTGTAGAGATTACGAGCAAACAAATATAAAACCATGTGAAACCGAAGCAGCAGAGTGAAAGGCAAAATAACAGCATTAAAAAACAATCTCAAGCTTTATTGGTGGTCATTACTTAGTAATGTAAACAGATCACAAGTGTTTATTTGCAAGTTATTTAAACTCGATTCAATAATTATTTGAGTTTAATTCATTTATTTTTGAATCATACTCGAACTCAAATTATTTAAATAATGAATCAAATTGAGTTTGAATATTTTAATACTTGATTCGAATTGTTCATGAGCTTAATCGAATTTTTTTATATTGTATTATTAATTTATCATTAAACCCTTCGACTACGTCGGTCGGTCAGGCCGTTAACCCCCATAGGTTGGATCAAACACCATAAACCCTTCGTTTGCCCTAGTCAATTGAACCAGCTGCCCTAAGCCCTCTAATACCCTTAACTGTAAACCCTCTGGCTACCACCTGAGCAGCCAAAAGGGTTTGGGCTTTAGGGTAGCAGATGGTCAACCATGGCAGCCGAAAGGTTTAGGGTTTACGTAGCTTTGACCGACTAAGGCTGTTGGAGGGTTTATGGTTAAGGGGTGAAGGAATGGTTTAGGGCAGACACACTAACTGACCGAGGCAATCGTTCAAGCTGGCTGAGGCTGCTGACTTGGCTGACCAAGGTTTTCGAAGGTTTTAGGGCTGTCGATTCAGCCGATTGGATAGTCGATCTAACATACAGAAGCAGTAGGAGGGTTTAAGTTAGCGGGAGGGTTTAAGTTAGCGGGAGGGTTTAGGGTTTGGGGCTGCTACTCTAGCTGCCTAAGGCATTCAGAGGGTTTAAGGCAATTGATCCAGTCGACGAAGGCAACCGGAGGGTTTAAGGCAATCAAAGCGTTTAGCGTACCAGAGGGTTTAGGGATTGCGACAGTCTGTGGAAGGATTTACGATGGTCGAAGAGTTTAGGGCACCTAGAAGGTTTAGGGTTTAGGGAAAAGGATCTAGTCGATCGACCTACAAACCCTCTGACTACCTAAACCCTCCAACTGCCCCAGTGCGTTGGATCGACAACCCTAAACCCTTTTGGCTGCCTCGGTTGGTCTAAACCAGCTGCCCCAAAACCTAAACCCTCATGATGCCATAAACCCTTCGACTGCCCCAGTCTGTCAAAGCGACTACCCTAAACCCTCCACTGCCATGATCTGTAGGATCGATTGTAGCAGTCAGTCAGACCGACAGCCTCAGTCGGCCTGATCGACTACCCAAATGCTGTCAAAATGCCTTAAATCCTCTGGCATTAGTTAAACCTTGCCACAAAACCTCCTACTGCCCCGATCCGATCAATCGATGCAACCGGTCCGACTAGCTGCGGCAAACGTACAATTTAAGGCGACCAATCTGGCCGACAAGGGAAACTAGAGAGTTTATGGCAATAGAAGAATTTACTATATGCAAATGGTTAACTAAGTCAGAAAAGATAGTTTAACTAAGTCAGAAACCAGGTAAAAGCAAAAAGAATGAAAGTAACAAGATAGTAAGACGCAAGAGCATCCTATCAAAACATAGGGGTGGAAAGCTAATCGACAAGCCCATCTTGAAAAGAAAGGGACAGAACTTTGGCAGAGATCTTTAATCCACTATGGTCAATCATCCCTAAAGGGAAAGGATCATTTAATGAGATCTAAAAACCCAATAACACCAAACGAAAAATTTTAAAAGAGCAATAATACTTTGGCTTCATTGACCTCTCATTACCCCAGTCAAAAGCTAGTTCATACGCCGGGAAGGAAGACTGGCCAACATGCTACAAGTATATCATCAAATTTTGAAGGAAATTACCACTAATGTGAAATTAAGAGTGAATACTGCAATCTGAAAAAGGTAACGAAGTAGTATAAAAAGAAAAAAAACAAAGATAAATGTTTAACCATAGCAACCTTCGTAGAGTTAGAGATGGTAAATTGCTTTCACAAGGAACTTAGGATGTCATCATCAGTAGCATCTTTAACTACAATTACTCTCGCACTCGTCAGCTGCATTTCTGCAAAAATATAGGAAATGCTAGAGCAAATAAGGGTTAATTAGTAAATTAATATTTTTTTCAAGAAAAAGTACATGGTAACTAGAATCTCACCCGCCTTAGTATTAGTATCCGACCCTTCAAATATTTGATTCTGGAACAAAACAGGACTGATTCTTTCATAGTGGCCATATTTGTTATCATCTTTAATCCAATCCCTCCGGTAGCATTGAAGGAGTTCAATTAGATGTGGCCACTGCTCCTAATTTTCATCAAGCCGATTCTAACCATGAGAAAATCACTTTTAAATTTACATTATCTAAGATATATATAAACAGACAAATACATGACATTTACCCTTAAAGCTACTACCAAGTAAATTTGAAACTTTATTTTTGCTCTTCCTAATTTTGAGTAATTTAATTTTGGTAAGTGCAAAATTAATATAAATAATGCAAGATGTAAGAAAAGAAGAGAGAAAAATGATCAAAGGATCCAATTCTAATCACATTTTAACCACATCGCAGTCTGCCTGCAACAAGAGGCAATTCATTTTTTACCAGTTAGCATGAAAACATAAATCAATACAAAAGGTGTGAAGAAAAAACTTTACCTGACAAAAATGTCCAAGCATCTTCCTTTTCTTGGACATGGAGAAGAGCATCTGTGAATACAGGCCATCTCTGTTATGATGATTCCTACCAAAAATACAGATGATTTGCCTGCATCCATTTCGGGCATCAAAGCTTGGAGTGCCTCGAAGAATGATACATTCTAAAGAAAGTGCACACTCGGGAGCAGGCCATCCAGGAGCTATATTCCTTCGTGCTACATACCGAAGGCATCAAAGTTGAGAAGGGAAGGAATTTAAAGGTAAGGGGAGCTGCAAGAAACCTTTAGAAGCCTCTTGATGAACAATTTCAAGAGTCTTACGCTCTCCATTGTGCAATTATTTAAAAATCAAGAAACTAGCTAACAGAAATTTCAAAAGTGGCAGCCCCCTCTTTCACAATGTAGAAAAATAACGTTTTGATGATTCCCAAGTGAAAGCCAACTCTCACAAATACGTAGAAAATGCTGAATCAGAGACAATGGAAATAAAGTCGTGGTACTCCAAAACAGTAACATCATATTGGCATAAAATTTCTGGAAAATGACTTTGTTTGTCACCCTTATGAAAATTCAAAGCGAGAAATGATGAGCCCGGGAATTCTCCACGTAACTCAGCAAGTTGAGGTATAGAATTTGAGAAAGTACCCTATACTGTTTCAACAAATTAAAGCAAGCCATCCGGAGGTCTTATATAAAAAAAAAAAAAAAAAAAAAAAAATCTACTGAGGAGGGTCATCTCTACCCATTCAATTTTCACGCAATGAGCTAAAACCCTGACAACAACAACAACAACCCACGAAATTGTTTCACTCTGTTACCAGAAAACGCAAAATAAGAAAGGTATAAAGATGCAACTATTTAAAGGAAAACTAAACTTGAAGTTCCAATCACAAAAAGTCGAAAACTAGGGACAGGAGAGAGCCATGATGAAGACTTGGATTTGAAACAATTCCGAAAAAACAAATAATACTAAAATATAGTAAAAAAATTAAGGGTCGTATACACAGACCAGAGATGATACATAATAATGACACCTGCTTAATCATATAATTCCCTAACCATCCATTCACATCGCCGTTAACTTCCTTAACTGATACATAAACATATCCTTTGTATCTACATTGCCCCGATTTCTTCTCAAACGAAAAACAACACCACCAATTTCTTTAGAACTCGTTAACAAAGACAGAAGAGAACAAGAAACTTACTGTTATTTTTGCTTTGTGGTAGATTTCTTATCTTTTTTTCCCCTCCAAGGCATGAATGGATTGTAATTATGAGACTTTACTGCTCTGCAACTCGGATCTGCCGATGCTTGGAAAAATTGGAGTAGATAAACCCTTAAATTAACACATTGCCTGTGGCCCATTCGATTCTTTGAAGAAATAAATGAGGAAAGACGGTCTTGAACCCTTGAAAATATGGATTAGAGTTTGCTGATTTTGAATGGATGCCAATGTTTCAGGCATTTGCCTGATTTTGAGGAGCCGAATTAGCTTTGACGATTTTTAAACCGTTAAAATAAATTGGGATTCGTTTTAACGTTATATATTTGAATTTTCAAATGTACAAGGCCCGTTTGAAACCCAACGGACACGATGTGATGCGATTAGGGCATCTTTTTCGTCAATCAATCCATTTGGAGCAGTCCATTACAATTCACTAGTCTGCAATGGCTATGGACAATGGTGTACAACATCACCCTTTTTTAATTTTAAAGTTAATTTTATTTTATTTTGGATTTTTTATTTTAAGAATTTTATATATGTTAAGTATAAATCCATTTATATATATTTATGTAATTTTATACATAATTATGATTTTATATTTATGAAATGTAATTATTATATTTTTTATTACTTAAAATCTTAACTATTTTTATTTTAATATAAAATAATATGTCACTAGCTACTAAATAAAATTTTAAATTTTTTTGGTTAAAATGAGCAGATAGCATGTAAAAACATAATAGTCGACTACAAAATTATCATGTAAAAGTGTGTCCGTTCCTGCTGGAGGGCACTCCGCTTTCACTAACTCAAAGGAACCATTATGTGCTTTAGTAGCAAGAAATTCAGTACAAGCGTTTGCCTCGCGATAAACATGTTGAATTGAACATTCCTACGAGGTTCAGACCGGTTCGATTCAAGTTTTTTTTGGGTTTGAATTTTTCGAGTTTGAATTTTTTTGAGTTTGATTATTTTCGGATTCGGGTCGTATCGGGTTCGGATTATGTCGAGTTCGAACTTTTTCGAGTTCGAGTTTTTTCGAGTTCAAATTTTTCTCGAGTTCGAAACTTTAACTTTTTGATCAATTCGATCCGATCTCAAATTCGATTTCAAACGAATTTTCGAGCTCGAGTCAACTTTTACCAACTCTAAACATTCTCAGTCTCGGCTCATCTACTCCTTGCCGGCTTGAAGAAGATGAAGTAATGGATCGCGTTCCTTTAGAGGCTGCATTAGTTTAGGTATTATTTGATATAAAAATTAATTTGTAATTTTTAATTTATCGGCAAAATTATTATTTTATATAGATAAATTTTAATAATTTGATATAAAATTGTTATTCGGTATGATTTTAATGATTTTTAATTTATTAACAAAAACATTATTTGATATAAAATTTAATTTTATACAAAATTTAATCTAATATCTTTAATAATTATTTTTCATTTCGTAATTCCTCACAATTATCGTTATAATTATATTTGTTGTGGTGTCCTATCTCAGCCGGTAGCGACTCAATCAATCGTATTGTTCGTTTTGGACCCCGCCTTTACGGCAACAATTGGTATCATTTGTATAAGAACAAAGACTTTAAGGTCTTGGGTTCGAACCTCTGAAAACACGATAAAACCGTGAAGACAGGACCGTAAAAAGCGAGATCCAAAACGGACAATACTGTTAAGTGGGTCGTTACCGACTGAGTTAAGACGCCACAATAATATCCAAACAAATATCTCATTACAATACTTAATTTTACTATTATAATAATTAATTTAATTATTACTATTGTTTTCAATTTCACTGTTATATTATAAAATTTAATCAAGAAATTTTGATTTACCATTCTTATTCGGCCAAAAGCTTTGGATTGCTTAAAAAATTGAAACTTGTTAGACAACTGGTAAACTGGTGTAACTTAACTAGGTGTTTCAAATTTCATTAGCCATAGCAAGTCTGAAAAACTATAAAAAAGAATTCCATAGTCGAAAATTCATAAATTATGGTGATTTATATCGAGGTTTGTGATTGTTCTATAACTAAAAATTCGTCACACAAGATTGATTATTCCTTTTTCTACATTTTCTTTAGAAAATTAGTATCCTGATTTGAAATTTCTTTTTTCATGGATACAAGGACGTGTACTTTTGGCTTATGAGTGTAATATCCAGAGTGATATGTCAACATTGGACTGGCAAAACGTTGAAACCTGTTGGTGCTGCCAAGATATTTTCCTGGACTCAAAACTGATACAATGCTCATGGCTATGGTGAATGGTGATAAACAAAAGTTATTCAGTATCCTGAGTTTCACCCTCCTGTCTTGTTATCATGTTAGTCTTAAGAAAATTTATCGCATAGTCAACATGTCAGTTGTGATAAGATGAAGTGAGCAGCAGGTGGCATATGTGTGTGAATGATCATGAGGATGGAAATGTTTTAATGGTATGCGGAACTTATAGTCATGATGTTAATGGTTCCCTGTGCTGTGGCACCATGACTCATTAATGATGATAATAGGATCTAGTGTATAGCATGGTGTTGCATTAATGTAGTGACTGGCTGTTGACGTTTGTGACACGAAAGGATGATCATGTCCATGTTTAAGGGATGAAAATGGTAGTGTCATTTGTTGTAGTATAATAATTGAAGATAAGGTAAGTGAAAGTTATTTATGTAAATTTAGACACATATGACTAAATCTGTGGACATTTTAATTTGAAGAGTAAAAGTTATGAATGATGTAAAAATGATCAAAATTAGGGGAAGACTAAAAAAAATTGGAAGGAAGTAATCCGGAAAGATATAAAGAACTGAAGTTGAAAGAATATATTATATTGGATAAGAATAAGTGAAGGAAGAGAATTCATGCTAACGATTTAATGTGAATTTTTATATTAATTCATATAGCCTATTCGAATATTGAAATAAAGATTCTGATGATGATAATGATACTAATTGATACTAATTGATACCACGAGTAAATGATGAAGATTCGTAATAGCATATTTTTTTTTTGGTATAAATCTCGTCTTCTGCTAGTGTGTTCTTTGGTGGAAAGAATTTTATCTGAAGTTGTTGCTTAAGGATACAATGGGATAACAAGTGTGATTCAGTGTCATGTGATTCTAACAGTATGTTCTAATTCTGAACTTGTATTGTTATGCACTGGTATTTGTCCTCGCAGAGAATTAATTGAAGAAAATAAGGATGGTTTTAAGCTTGAAATCGAAATATCTATCTTTAAGGAATGATTTAGATTATAATTGAATTAAGTTAAAACGATTCATTATTAAATTTGAGTCCAATTCGATTCAATAATTCGATATTTGAAGTTTTACTTAAATTTAATTTTTGAAATTTGAATTTGATTTTATAAATTACTCAAATTATTCAAACTTGACTATATTTAATTTATCATTTAATTATATATTATGAAAACAAAATAATAAATATAAAAAATTTGATTAGACTCATGAACCATTTGAATCAAGTATTAAAATATTTAAACTTGATCTGATTTATTATTTGAATAATTCGAGTTCGAACACGATTCAAAAATAAACGAATTAAACTCAAATAATTATTGAATCGAATTTAAATAACTTACGAATAAACTTAGATCAGTTTACGTTACTAAGTAATAACTACCAAATAAAGCTTGAGATTGTTTTTTAATACTGTTATTTTGCCTTCCACTCTGCTGCTTCGGTTTTATATTTGTTTGCTCGTAATCTCTAGAGTCCTGAGAATTTTGATATGATTTCTTCAAAGCCACTTTCTTATCTTGTGAAGTTTCTTGTTATACTTATCTTCCTCAGTTCTTGTGGTCGTTATGAAATTGTCTTCTAGCTTCTCTTCTATCACATTCATATTCTTATACGGTGCCATTTACAGTCTGAACTCCTTTTTTTTTTTTCCCCCTTAGAATCGTGTTCTGTTCTGCAAGCAATTACCATTATTTGAAGGGAAAACTGGTTGGAAAAATCCAGACAAACTGTGGGGGCTAACCGGCTAAGTACTTTGGACCACTAGTTAGTACACTGCCCTTGTTCCTTAAGTCATTTCAACAAGATTGCCTTATTTGTAAGCGAATTCGGGCCTCCAAAATAGAAAAGGATCGGTATTGGGGCCACCGGCAAAGACCCCATGGTTTCAAAGCTTCAATAACATATTGGTAAAGCTTATTGCATACCAACCAAACTAGGCTGGCTGTGACGTACTTTGTTAACGTAGAATGTGCCCTCCGGCCTGGGGACCTCTGTTTTTTCACACGATCAATTGGAAGGATAGACCCATGGCTCCACTTCTGCCGACTGCCACGTGAATCAGTATGAACATGTTGACACGTGTTGATTATCCAGTGGATGGTTGTGGACTCAGTTGCAATCTAACTATATTTTCTTATTTAATGTATAATTAAAATAGATAACAATTCATACGGAAAATTCTACAATAATATCCAAATTTTTAATATTATTATAAAGTCAACATAAATATATGATTAATAGCTAATTTAATGTCATTAATTATATATATATTAAAAATATTATAAACATATAAAAATAAATATAAATATATATTGTAGTAAAATTGTCATATATTTATGTTTATTTATTTTAATTTTATGTTTATTTTTATATATTTATAATATTTTTAACATATTTTATTTTTAATTATATTAAATTTATTTTTAATCATATGTATTTATGTTGACATTATAATAAGATAAATTTTAATCTTAATATAAAAGTTTCTCTGTACATACTATTAGCAATAGCAAAGAGAAGTGAAAGTTGGGAGAAATAATTTTTTTCCCATTAATACTCTTTTTATTACAATTAATAATATACATATTCTAATGAAAACTTACAATTACTAGCTGCAAAAATAACGTGAAGTTAATAATTGCAAGGGGGAATCTGATATGATTTGAGACGCCCCATGGTGAAAAATAGCAGGGTTTGGTTAGGGAGCAGGAAAGCTTTGGTCGCTGGCTGCAATGCTTGATGGGCTGTTTCCGAAACCTGTAACTCAAGGCCTATGGGCACACATCTCGAATAAGACTGCTGGATGCTTTCCAATATATGGCTGGGAGTCCTTGTTGAGGGACTGGGAATGGGCCATACTGAATCCCACTTAGAGAGCCCACCACCTCCCACCTGCAAATATCACCACACCCAAACGGAAAGAGACTTGTCAAAATTATTTAGCTCTACAATATTTTAACAAAATCTTATGCCAGTAAGAACAAAATTCTTGATTATGACCTATCTTTTGTAATACTAAAATGTGAGTAAATATACCTAAATTTTGTTACTAGATGGTGGATCAGAATAAGAGCCTCAAGCTTCGCCAGCTCGTTGCCGGGGCAAGCGTGTACGCCGTTGCCGAATGGCATGAAGGTATTGGGTTTTGGAGCTACCTGCTTGAAGCCACAGCCAGAAACACAAAGATTGTCAGCTTTTTTTATCAGCCTATGCGCTATCGTGCACTGTGCGTGCACGAATATGTAGTATGTGTACTTGTGTGAGCGCGTGCATATGTTGTATGTTTATAAACAATCCAATTTGATTTAATAATTTTTATCTTTTTTTAGGAGAAATTACAAATAATCCAAAAACAGACGCTAAGTACCTCAAATCTAGATGGATCAAAGTCATGAGGATCGGAAAAGAATTCTGGATTGTGATGAATTTTCCTGAACAATGGCATCACTTTCCAACCCTTGGGTATTAGATATCCTGTCATTTAAAAGTGAAACAACAGAGGATGACATTGTTACTAATTAATGAAAGCCCCTTATATCTAATACAGATAAAGAATATTCCAGCTTAAGCCTTTGATTACCCTTGTATTCCACATCAACCACTGCTTCCCTGAATGTGAAAGATATGATGCTTGCCATCCTCAAGCTCTCTAGTACAACCTGAAAATTAGCAAAAGCTCAGAGGTTTCTTGAAGTTTGCTTGTCTTGAAACAAACTAAATGATTTTAATTAAACAGTCCATACCCTATATGTAAGAGGCATGCTCCTCGTCTGTGCCCATGTTAGGGGCCTCTTCCCTCCATCATTTGACTCGTATATCACCCTTTGCTCTGCCTGTAATGATTTTGGAAATCATAAACTGAGGCAAATTGATTCTGGGATGATAAATTTCTATCTAGTGTTGGTGGAATTCTATGATTAGTTGATTACCTTAACAGCTTCTAGAAGTTTGGGGTCATCATGGAGGTATTTGAGAATCCAGGTTATAACACTGGCTGTGGTGTCCTGGGCAGCAAAAAGTACTCCAATGATGTTATCAGCTATTTGATCTTCAGTCAAAGTTTGCCCCATTTCATCCTTGAAGTTCAACAAATGGCCCAGAAGATCCTTCTCCACCAGCCTTTTCTCCTTTCTCTCACAAATTATTTCACCCAGAATCTGATTCAGCCTTTTCCTTGCCTTCGGAACAATAAAAGAACAAAACATCAGAACCGCCCTCCAACTGATCGGATATGTTTGTCTGATAACGACAGACGAAATGTGTTCTTACCAGGAGTGCCTTGCGATATGCAGTCCCAGGAATGTTTGTAGGGAAAGAGTTGTAACCTTTGTCTACAATTCTGTAGTTCTGCTCCAACTTCTCTCTGTAGCCTCTTTGTAAGTGACCAAAAATGGAAAGAATGCCGACGTCGAAAGAGAACTGTAGAGAGTCAAAGAAACCCACTTGTTAGAAAATCATGATCCAAAGTGGAGGCCCCTGCCTTGGAAACTTGTTCAAAGCCAATTGATGAATAGGAACAGAATCAGAAAACTCTGCACTCGGTTCACACTAGAAACATGTATAAAGATGCGTTCGAATCGAATTTATTACCTTCTTCATCTCATAAAAGGTGTTTATAACTTGGCCAGAAGCAGCCCATGTGTCCAGGGCAGAAACCGCTAGGTCTTCGATATCAGGAATTAGCTTCCGGATGGTGTCAGGGGCTAGCGAGCTTTGAACCAACTTCCTTAGTCGAGTGTGGTATTCTCCCTGGTGAAAGAATAGCGCACGAGGGCCAATCATCTTCTCTTTGCTTTTGGGGTACGTTGGTTTGAACAAGTGAGCATGAGTCACCAGCACAAACCTCGCGGCTTCAGGGCTAGCCAGCATGACGCAAGGGCAACCAAGTATGTGGGTTTTGAATATTTCTCCATACCTGAACATGGAAAAATAAATGGCACAACTAACCAAATTCAGCATACTACATGCAAAAAGCAGAGAGCTTAGAGAGCATGGTAAGAATTAAGAACCTTCTTTGTTTTGTCAAAAAGAAGAGATTTGGGTCTTGAGAGTAGAGTTGGAGAGTTTCACCAATATATGGCCAACCCATTGAACCTGGTGGAAGCTTAAATCTTTTTATAGTAAGCCTTCTCTTTTGCTTCCTTAGGAATGGATATGAAAGAAGAGTGGAGAGAAAGAGAACTATGTATAGTAAAATAGAAATAGCCTCCATGGAGAAAATGCAGTCCTTTTTCTCTTTCTTTATCTATTATCTCCTCCCTTTCGGTGTTGCAACTAGTTAGCAGTGGGTTATGGCAAAAGGGTTAGTGAATAAGGTGAATGAAGCTTTGTTTTGAAGCTGATGTCAATGGTGGGAGAAGGTGAGTTGGTTTGTGGGTTTATATAGAGTGAAATATCCAGCAGAAAGTGATAGCAGGGACAACTGATTTTGTGGATTTGGAAGGAGTAGCTCTAACTCGGGCTTTTACCAGCGGTTTGATTTGTAATAGTTTCATGTATATAAAAATATGTCAAACGTTAACAGAGCACAAGCTAACTAGCTCAGCCTGTAGTGTTACATTCATCACGTCAGCTATTGGTGTTGAAAAGCAAGAGCGAGTCCTAGAAATTACTCGTGCCTAAATGAAGATCAATGAAATTGATGGCTGATCACATGAGGAATTGGAGAGGAGAGGTTGGAGTTGACTGGCAAATCAAGCTGTCAACAGGGGAAGATTTTGTCCATTTAATATTTTTTACTTGAATTGCTTGTTATCTAAGAAAGTGATGGTCATTGAAGAGTTCTACTGCAAATTCATGGTTTAGATGAATTGGTTTGCTGCTGTATGCATTCCTAAAGGTTATCCATTCTCTGTGGATTTCTTGGCCTTGAGCATTGATTAGAGAGTCAATTCTAATAATGGATTGGTTCATTGTTTGAAAAAAAGTTATAAGTTGGTTCTAATCTGTGAAATAATAGAAAAGAAACGACAAGAACAATAAATTTTCTCAAGTTAAAATATTTACGTTCTGTTTTTGTTATTTCGGAATAGTTTTTTGTTACTTTTTAAATTACATCCCACTTGTTTGAAAAAAATGTAAGATCCTTACCCAACTTAGAAGGTAATTGTCTTTTCAACTTGTAAAATATTGTGCGCTTAATTCAACGGTTTCGTGATTTTGTCCTATATATAAAAATAGTTAAATATGAATTAAGATTTCTATTTATATTAATATGTCATAGCACAATTTTATAATATTTTAATTTGTTGATTGAGGTGTTACAAACTCTTTTTATTAAAATTTGTCGAGTCTAGTAAAAATTTGGCGTCAAGCCTAACATATAATTAAACTTGGAAAACATCAAGTATTGGTATTTTAGAGGTTATTCTTATTATGTAGTACTTAACTCTTATAAAATTCTAGGAGTGGCTCTCACCGTGTAATACTTAGTTTTTACGTTTTGGTTGGTGATTGTTCTAATACAATTTGTGAAAATCTTATCCAATTTGTAAAGTATTGTTTATTTTAACTCGAAAGTCTTATGATTTTATACCTTAAAAGCGCTTTATAAATATAAGTTTAAGTTTATACTTATATATCATAGGGTGTTTTACAATATCCCGTGTGAACTGGTGCGCTAAAAAATTTACAAATATAACTATATAATTATAAAGTTGACAGAGCAAATCTTAATCCAATAATCTGTTTAGATCGATTTGTGATCAAACGAATAAAAAAATTTCATATTCGAAAATCAAACTCAAAAAAATTTGAATTCAAGAAAACTCGAAACTAATAAATTCTAATCCATAACAATCCTAACTCAAGATTAATTTGATCCAAATATAAAATTAACTTGAAATCATAATAATCAAATAATTTTTTAAAATATATCAATAAAAAAATAACTAATAAAAATACATAATTAGATGAAATTCGTATATAATAAAAATGCTGTAGAAGTTATTATTAATAATCAAATAATTCTTGAAATCGCTTCTTATTCATTTATGAAATTTCCTTTTTTTTTTCAACAGTTATTTGCTTGTTGTATTATTTCATTTTTTTCATTTTGGACATATAATACTTTATTGAATATTTAAATTTGCAGTGCAATCTTAAAGTCAGATGCTTCTAAATTGAAATTAATTAAATTTGAATTTCAGTCCAATTGATTTATATATATTTTAAAAGATTATTTTTAATTGATTTAAGATTTAAGTTTCATCTCTTAAAACCCTTTTTCCTACTCATATTATTAGATTACAACATTCTTTAAATATATATATAAAAAAATTAGAATCAAAGTAAACGATAATATATATTTGATGAATACACCATGATATGTATTTCTTTGAAAAATTATTTAGGAGGGGTTGTCAAGATATGGAACTATTGAGAGGTTCTACAGAGATCATTTTTATCTTTAATTTGCTTTTGAAATAAAATTTAGTCCACCGTTTTCACATGAAATTTCGTATAGATTTTTTTATATGTGTATGTCATATTGCCCTTTTTTATTTTTTTATTTTATATTTGTTTATGTCATTAAAATGTCGTGAAAATTTCTTTCACTGAAATAAAATTATCAAACATCTAAAAGAAAAATTAATCAAAGAGCATCCGAGTTTGAATTTTGAAACTTGCTCCGCCATTCAAGTTAATGTTTATAGGAAGGGAGAAAGAATAAAAAAGGATTTAAGAAAAAAAAAAAAGGGCAAAAGAAGGTAGAAGTGAGATTGTTCAATGATATTTTGAGAGAAATCAAGATGTATTTTATTACATTAAATAGTTGAATTTTTAAATTTTATTATTTTTTGAATATAAATAATAACCCAAATTATAAATATTTTATATAAGAAACCACAATAAAAAAAAAAAAAAAAAACAGATTACAAAAAATTTGAACAGCAAAATCACTTAAAAAAAATAAATGAAACCAACGGAATTAAATCGCGAAGTTCATTTCTAAATATTGTTTTAGGTACAGATAAAGACAATGGCTAACTCTTTGACACAACACATCAAAACAGAGTTGGCTCTGACACGTGTCTTGAATATGGTGGTGTAGAGCGAGAGGGTTCGGAGACGGAACCAGAATACAGGATTTCACATCCAAGCCGTCGATTGGTCGGCACATTGGTTACCAATATTATGGGAAATTACATTATGTTTTTTCTTCGTGTGTGATTAGGTCCCAACTATATAATATAATATCTCTAAAAAGATTAAGAAAAAAAAGTCTGAATTTTAATAGTTTTTATGTTCTCTTTTTGTCTTTTTATTTATATACAATCGAAGGCGTCAACAAATTTTTAATTGAATGAATGGAATAAAGATGATAATATATTGTAAAATTTAAGTTATAAATTAAATTAATTTTAAATTTATCCCTCAATTATAAAAAGTTAATATATTCTTAACAAATTTTACATGAAGCCAAATTAATTATATTAATTTTACCTTTATAATCATGCCAAAGTCTTTTTAAAAAATGTTTGAGAAATTCATATATATGGCAATGTGAAATTATATAAACTTTTGACATGTGATTAACTTGAATGCGTGTCAAAAATTTAGTGGGAAAGATACATGAGGATTGAGTATTTCACATCTAGCTATCTTATTAGTTTCATGCCGTTAATAATAAAAAAAAAATACTACAATTTTAATAGATAATGAAATTTTTAGATTTTATAAGTGGAGTTAATAATGCAACATAAATTTTTTAAAAAATTAAAAATTAAAAAAAAAACATGATAGTTTTTTTAATATTACTTGTAAAATTAAAAAAACTCAAATTATTTCCTACATTGAGAGTAAAGTTTTTTAATTTTATAAAAAAAATAAAAAAGGGTCATGTAAGCCACTTTCTTTCTTTCTTTTTTTATATATTTTTATGTTTCACTATGTTACTTATGGTATCTAAAAATTTCATAAACGGTATATAAGATAATAATTTATATATCTATGGTGAAGGATCCAATTATACAAGTGTAAAACTAAAAAAATTTACACATTTTTTAACCATTAGATCAAAATTAAATCGACAGTTTAGATTAAAATACTCTTTTTAATATTTGAATATTCTTTCAAGTTTCTTTCTACTTTCACTCTTTCACACAGAGTATTTATTAGAAACAATTGCAATTAATTCCTTCTTCCATCCCAATAGCTCAAAAAATCAATTTTTTTAAAACTCCATTGAAAGATAATATAAAACCAAAGGAAAACAGGGAAAAAAATATTTTAATTTCGATTCTTATGCTCCGTACAAGTACAACTCCACCATGTTAAAAAGTTGCTTACTCCAACTTTTGTACATCGTCTTGCTTTTATCAAAGTTAAATTTTCATGGGAAATCTCTTCCAATAGGTAGCATAACAATGGTTATTCTTGTATATCCAACAAGGAATGACGGCAGAATTCACCAAATAAAAAAAAATGATGGCAGAGTGAACAAATACAAACTTCTCTGCTTGGCCACTAGGGATTCAAGTTCAATGCAAACATCAAAATTGAAGAATTCAACAATATAAACAAACTTTGTTTTATATTTGTGCATTACTGAATGATACTTGTGAAGAGAAAGAAAGATGGAGCACTGTTGTGAAGAGGAAATAGATGAAAAGGAAAAAATGTGAAAAAAAAAGAGAATAAAAATATTTAACTATATATATATATATATATATATATATATATATATATATATATATAAGCAAAAAGAGACTTTTAATCTAAACCGTACATTTAATCTCGATCTAATGATTACAAAAGTGTGTAAAACTCTACAACTCTACACGTGTAAGTGGCTCTCTCCCTATATAGGTTATTTTATTATACTCTAAAATTAAATAAAATTTTGATCACTCAAAATTTGTGCATCGGACGAATATACAAACTAGTTAAAACACACAATTGTTTTTGGCAATAAAGGCGAGGTTCAAACGAGGAAAGGCTTACGGTGGATACCTAGGCACCCAGAGACAAGGAAGGGTGTAGTAAGCGACGAAATACTTCAGGAAATTGAAAATAAGCGTAGATCTGAAGATTTCTGAATAGGTCAACCTTTCGAACTACTACTGAATCCATGGACAGACAAGAGATAACCTGGCGAATTGAAACATCTTCGTAGTCGGAGGAAAAGAAAGCAAAAGCGATTCTCGTAGTAGCGGCAAGCAAAATAGGAGCAGCCTAAACCGTGAAAACAGGGTTATGGGAGAGCAATAAAAGTGTCGTGTTACTAGGTGAAGCGATGAAGTGACGAACCCCAGATGGCGATAGTCCAGTAGCTGAAAGCATCACTAGCTTACATTCTGACCCAAGTAGCATGGGGCACGTGGAATCACACAATTCAAGTATTGAGCGAAGGGTCTGTCTTGTGGGTCAACCCTACTACACTGGAACCAATAGACGGCATAGAGGAAGAAGCACTACACTTAGAAATCGACAACACGAACACTTTGTTATAAATGATTCTCTTTCCTTATCGGGATCGAAACTAAGAGAAATGGTTGGAATAACAAACATCCATCTTTTTCATACTTTGGATGCTCGTATAACCATAGAAGATTGTTGAAGTGACTAATTCCTAGAAATTATGGAGCGTTGAGAACAAAAAAATTGTTGGGTTTACTTTTTTATCTAGTATGAACACGTTTGATGTTAAGAAAAGATCTTTTGCAAGAGGGTTGGCTAGAGATTTCTTATAAAAACATTAGCCTCGTTCAATTCATAATGACAATATTTCGACTTTTTTTTTTTAATTCCATGGATTATTCTCATTGTACACATAAAGGAGGAGCTGTAAGAGGTGAAAATCTCACGTACGGTTTTGGAACGAAGAATTCTTTGAATCGAATGATGACTATAATGAATGTCGGCTTAATCTAAAGGAAATTATGCGGAAGCCTTACAGAATTATTAAGATCACGAGGCGTTTCGAATAAGAACAAGAGCTCTCTGTTTATTTATTATTTTAAGATTATAAATTCTAATTAGAAATTAGAAAATTCTAGTACTATTAAATTCTATTCTTATTCTATTAAATCCATTTAATTAAAGAAATTACCTTATAATTAAATAGATTACCTTTCCATTTAAATTATTAAATTTGATTTTCTATTCAATTTGAATATAAAAATATTAACTTAATAAAAAATATTAATTTAATTAAAATTGTTAATTGTGTAATTGTTTGTTTTTTTGGACCCATTGCTAAAATAAATAGGATCATTTCTTTAGAAGTTTTACCTGGAATAAAGAACAAAAATAGATTCATGAAAACTTAATTAGTGAATCACTTCCACTCCGGATTCCTTTAGATAATGAAGATATGATTCTAGGTTATGTTTCAAGAATGATCCAATCGAGTTTTATACGTATACCACCGTGGGATAAAGTCAACAAAAGTGAAGTAAGTGCTTATGATTCAACCAGGGGGTGTATAATTTATAGACTCCGTAACAAGGATTCGAACAATTAGGTAGTTTTCTTCGACTTCAAAATTCCTTTCAGGGGATCCAATTCAAATTTTAAAAATTTCAAGAAACTTATTTTCTTCTAATGAGTGGATTCGAAAAAATTTAAAGAATAACAACTATGAAAATAAGGGCTTCCGTTCAAAAAATTTGTGACAATTAAGGTATTTCTACTATTATGATATCTCTGAAGTTTTGCTTAGACTTAATTCTTTATCCAAACTATTTTAATATGGTACTTTTCATGATATATTTAAAATTTTATTTTTGAATCTTAAACAATTAGGTAGTTTTCTTCGACTTCAAGATTCCTTTCAGGGGATCCAATTCAAATTTTAAAAATTTCAAGAAACTTATTTTCTTCTACTGAGTGGATTCGAAAAAATTTAAAGAATAACAACTATGAAAATAAGGGCTTCCGTTCAAAAAATTTGTGACAATTAAGGTATTTCTACTATTATGATATCTCTGAAGTTTTGCTTAGACTTAATTCTTTATCCAAACTATTTTAATATGGTACTTTTCATGATATATTTAAAATTTTATTTTTGAATCTTACCAAAAGGGAAAGAAAAAGGTATTTTAGAATACCTCACTTGAGTACATATTTTTTTTTTTTTTTGCTTTTGATGGTTTCTGCTGACTCTCGAACCTTGCCCATAAGGATTAAGTGCTAAGCAACTAACCATCCAGGACAAGAGGAGAGTCGGTCTTTCTCAGTCTTTTCAACAAATATAATTATTTCTCAAAGGGGAATTTTCAACCAACCAATAAAAAGTGTTAGAGTTCTTAATTTCGGTGATAATAATTCAATTATAGACAATTTTAATCATATATTAAAAAACAAAAACATCATTTTAAAAAAAAAGATTTGCATAACATTATTAGATGATAATCAATCACACATGGGCCCTCCAATTTTGGCAAAAGCTAAAATTATATATACGTGGAGGAAAACTCATGCACTTCAAACTAATGAGAATTTTAGGCCAATAGCACATAGCTTGAAAAAGCAAAGAACTGAAAACGACTCTACAATTAATTCCATTTTATTTGTCCCCATTATCCTATTCTTCACATGTTCCAATTCTTAATTTACCCCTAATTAGACACAAATATCCCTAATTTCTAACTTTAACAACGAATCATGTCATACATTTTAAAGGAGACTAAATAATATGTTTTAATCATAAATCGGATCTAAAAATGAAAATTATTACGTACATAAATATAAGAGCTGCATACCCTAATATATCAATTTAAAAAAAAAAAACAAAATAACGATAACGTAACATGAATACGAGCTTGCAACATAATTTTCATGCAGCCAAGGGAAATTGAATTATTTGTTAGGTACACCATATTCTGTTAATTGCATTTTGCTTTCTTTGCTGCATTCCGCATTTCAAGTTCTGCCATGGCCACCATTTTCCATGGCTTTCCATCGATAAAAGCTTAGGCAACGTACCTGCTGCCTAATGTTATGCTTACAAAAGATATACTGTGGACGATACACGTATGCAAGTTCTGCTGAATTCTTGGATAAGCAAGGAGAAGCAGTAATTAAGCCTGTATGAATTGATAACCAAGAACATTGCGGCTGCGGATAGGCATACGCAATTCCATCGATTCATCATGACCAGATTGGTCCTTTTTGTATAAGATATATATATATATATATATATATATATATATATATATATATATATATTCAGAAATTCGAATCACAATGGGCCAAATAAAATCATTTCCAGGAGATGGGAGTGCTCCAAATTCTTCTTTCTCTTTCTCTTTCTCTTTCACCATGCTTGCAATCATGCCAATGTTTACATTGAGCACATCGTTGGACAGGTAGCCTTACAAGGGTGGCCTCCAATCAGGTAAAGGATGGAAAATCTTCGTTTAGATTTCCATTTGAGATTGCTGAATAGAAAGGCCAGAGCAGTACGGCACTGAACTAGTGAACTATCCCTCTCAGTTCTAAAGGTTTGTTTGGATGAAAGGTACAATTGATTTTGGTGAGATTAAAAACGACAGTAATGGTGAGATTGATGACAGATGGAGATGTATTTAGATGCGTTTAGATTCTATCGCAGTAATAACCGTGAGATAAATGAGGAAATGATCATTAAAATATTATATTAAAATTAAAAAATAAAAAAACAAAAGCAAATTTATAAATATGGTGCGGTGAGAAATCTCATCACACCACATTAAAGCCCCGTCTGAATCCAAATGAAGTCTAATTAGTCATTTCAGCATGATATTTAAGAATGAGTTTAGACATGACAATTGTATATAAATTCATGTGACGTATCGAGTAAAATACAAAAATTTTATATCAAATTTTATGTCATACGCCAATTACAATTTTTTTAGCTTTTGTTATATTCTAATATCAATTTAAGTAAATTTTAATTCGTCTTATATTTGTGTTGTTTATTCATGTCTGTTTCGATATCATGTCTAAAATGCACTGATATCCACCCACTTTCCCTCTCCAGACAGTGATTGTGACCCATCACTTGAACAGAATTCCTTCCTCCCCAGAGAAAGGCATTGCCGAAATGCACTATGCCTTCCACTAATCCACTCAAATCAAGCTAGCTCACAATTATCCACAAAAACAGAGCCGTGACACAATGCAGATGCTATGCTTATGCATGAAACAACTAAAAATAAAGCTAGAATTGATGAACCAGTTCAAAATTTTTACTAGATTTAGGGAAACAGATGTTCTCTTACAACTATTCAGGAAAATTTTAGTCTGTTCTTAGCTTTATACAGTGAAAACTTCATCTTAATTTAACTAGCAATGTAGCATGATAAAAAAAAAAAAATGAGAGAGATGTAGTATATCTATATTGATCCTTGAATACGGTCACTATCGAGAAGCTTTGGTCTCGTACGCCTCTTGTTTGCTAACAAGAGGTAGAATTGATTCTGGTTGACGTCATTGTTATCCATTCGAGAGTCAATGCAAATCTAATCCGTTAAGAAATTGCGTCGGATAAAACAGTAGAAGAGTAGAACGTACGATAAATAGTTTGTTAATTTATTTAATTTTTATTTATTTGTTAAATTTAATAAATAATTATAAATAATATTTTAATATTCATTTGTTAAATGAATTGAATATGAATAAATATATAGTTGGATAGTTAATGTTCACAAATAAATTTATTTATATGCATTTAAAATTTATTCATTTAAAGTCTCATTTATTTGATAGTTTATGGTTCATTTATTATTTGTTTGTTATTTATTAAAATACTAAATTTACTTCTATACACTAACTTTCACCTAAAGATTTAATACTTAATTCCTAATATATTCTCACAAAACAATTTTTTGGCTTAAAAAATTAACAAAACATAATAATAAAATAATTATGAAATTATGTTAGTTAATTATGATTAAGATAATAATTTTTAAATTTTAAACATTAAGCACAAAAATTAAATTAATAAAAGTTTTTATAACAAGTTAATATTAAATTTTACACACCAACCAATTAAATATATCATACTATAGTATATGTATATGATACAAATTGTACATAAAATTGTATTATCAATTTTAATAAAATATCGTTAACTCAAAAAAATAATAAAACATAATAATAAAATAATTATGCAATTAAATTAGTTAATTATGCTTAAAATAATAAATTTTTAATATTTAATATTCAATTTGTGCTATTGTTTGTACAGTATTTATGAACATGTTTATTTAATAATTTATAAATACTTGAACGCGAACATGTTCGTTTTTATGTTTATGAACACATTCATTGGTTAGTGCTCAGGAAAGAACTTGTTTAAGACGAACGAGTTCATTCGTTTTTATGTTTATGAATTCTTTTATCGCACATCACACTTGTAGCGCTTCTTCACTTATTTCAGTTAGTATGGATCTTATAAATCACATCGCCATCAATATCACTCTCGATTTGTATTATTGATCCTAATTATCTGAAACGATCCAGCTTAGAGATCGTTACTCATCTAACATCACTATGCTTCGATCTTCCTCTTTGTTTTAACTGAATTCACATTTAATGTATTCAGTCTTCATTCTTAATTCTAGCATCTGTCTCCACAGTTCTAACTTAACTTTATCATCGCTGTAGTCTTAGCACATAAGACAATAACATCTACAAACATCATACATCAAGACGCATTATCCTAGATGGATTTTATCAATTCGTCTATTACTGTAATAAACAAGAATGAGTTTAATGTCAACCCTTGATATAGTCCTACTGGGATACAAAGAGATATATCATTTTGTGTGTGTATATATATATATATATACATATATATATATATATGTATATATGAATTATTATATAATATATTATCAGTGAAGTTTTTAGATTCTACAAGTACGATTAAGATAGTACCATATATTTTTTAAAGAATATTAAAAAATAAAATGGGGAATGTGTCGCCATCTTAACTCTTTTTGTGGAGTTTAAAAATTTTATTGACAGTGTATTGAATTATAATCCTATATATATATAATGCCTTTTAAAAAATCTAAACAAATTAGAATAAAGATAGGTACGTACCGTAAGTGCAAACTTGATTCAAAAATTCATCATTGATCTCAAAGAAAAAATCTATATTAGTTGTTTTAATCATCATTATTATCAGAGTTTTTATCTCAATACTATGATAGCTTACATGATCCAATATATGAAGTAATACTAAATCATTAGCATGAATTTTCTTCCTCTACTTATTCTTATCAAAGCAATGTGTTCTTGCACTTTCATTTCACCATATCTTTTCGGATGACTTCCTCTCAATTCTTTTTCGGTCTCCCCTTAGCCTTGACATTTTTTTCATCATTTATAACCTTCACTCTTCTAACTAAAGTAATCACAGGTCTACGTTGTATATTTCTAAACCAACATAAACGACTTTCACTCATCTCATTTATCATTCTATCATTTCTCGTATATCTGTACTTTTACCTTAATTAGTATTAGCATCTCTACTATACTTATTTTATGTGTACGCAATTTTTAGTTACCCACATTCACTACAGTGGAGTAATGTTAGTCTAAAAATTATTCTACAAACTTATCTTTCAGTCATATATGAATTCTTTTATCGCACATCACACTTGTAGCGCTTCTTCACTTATTCCAATTAGTATGGATCTTATAAATCACATCGCACATCAATATCACTCTCGATTTGTATTATTGATCCTAATTATCTGAAATGATCCAGCTTAGAGATCGTTTCTCATCTAACATCACTATGCTTCGATCTTCCTCTTTGTTTTAACTGAATTCACATTTAATGTATTCAGTCTTCATTCTTAATTCTAGCATCTGTCTCCACAGTTCTAACTTAGCTTTATCCTCGCTGTAGTCTTAGCACATAAGACAATAACATCTGCAAACATCATACATCAAGACGCATTATCCTAGATGGATTTTATCAATTCGTCTATTATTGTAATAAACAAGAATGAGTTTAATGTCGACCCTTGATGTAGTCCTACTGGGATGGAAATTCGCTTGCTTTCCCTCTGCAAGTCTTTAAATGTGTCCTTGCATCTCTATGCGTATCTTTAATTATTTAAATATATTTCACAAAGACTATTTTCTTCCTTAGTTATTTCAATATATTTTACAGAGACTATTTTCTTCATGAAAGACCACAATAACACCTCCTTAGGTACTTTATTATATACTTTATTAAAGTCTATAAAAATTATATAAAGGTCTTTATCCTATACTCAAGAATGCTCGTATTGCCTCTATAATTGATCGGCCAAGGATAAACCCAAATTGATTCTCCAATATTTCAATAGTCTTCCTAAATCTCCATCTTATCAATCTTTTCTATAAATTCATTATATGTCTCATTAGTCTATGCCTTAGTAGTTGAAATTTCCCTTGTTCTTATAGAAAGTACCAAAGCACTCTTTTTTCATTCCTTAGACATCTTGTTAGTGTGCCGCATCTTATTAAAAAGATTTGTCAACCACTTAACTCCTATTTCTACAAGGCATTTCTAAACTTCAATAGAAATGTCTTGAGCCCATCAACGTTCCTTGTATTTGTCTTCTTTAGTATCTTTTTTATCTCTATCTCTTTGATTCTGTGCATAAAGCAGCTGTTCAAATACTTGAGAGACACCGAAATATTGTCTAAAATTTTGGTTTTATCCGTTACTAAATAGTTTGTTAAAATAATCACGTCACTTTTCTTTAATTTCATCATCCTTAATTAAAGTTATTTGGTACTTGTCATTGATACATTTCATAACTCTTAAGTCGTGACTCCTCCTCTCTTTTGTTTGCGTCAATTTGTATATCTCTTTCTCTCTATCTTTGTGTCCAACTTGTCATAAATATATTTCACAACATTCATTTTTAACTTTTACCACTACCTTTTTGCTTCATTCCTAGTTAATTTATATTTTGTGAAGTTCTCTCTTTTTCAAAGTCTTATAACAATCTTATTTAATCTTTATAACTTTTTTAATTGATTCCGTTCACATGCTTTTTAATTATTTAGTCTTTATAACTTATACCGTCAAATCCCTGTAACCCCTTTCCGATGATTCTTTCCGTGTTGTTTATTGTTTATGTTATTATTTGCTTTATCATAGTTATTGCATTGTGAATCTTTTAGAGAATTTCAGCCACGAGCAATATAAACACATGGTGTTAAGCCATTGGTATTCCAAAAGAGTGACCGATTTACAACTTTTGGATTCTGGCTAGCTAGCTAGCTGCAGGCAGCCATCCCAAGATATGCCCAGATTAGGTCAAGGTTATGCATTTCACAGACTCGAAAATATGCTTGTCAAGGGTCTATTTTTCCATTTTAAGGAACGCAATCTGCAGGATTCACTAACCCATCACTGGTTATCGCTTTCATTTCTATATCAAGAGTTGTTTTTTTCTTTGATGGGTTAGCTACTCTATCGACTATGCTTTATTGTTGGCTTACTAAGTCAATACAAGTGGAAAATTTCGGTTGGTAACACCCTGAAGAAAGAGCACTAACTTTCTTTTCCTCTCACACTATCTCTCTTAATTAATTACCCAAATTGAGACCTTTGGATTATTTTTTGACATTCATAGACAATGTTTTTGTCCCACGTAACTCGGTGAATAGAATGGATGTTGAAAACAAATCATAATCCATAATCTTTTTTGGTTCAATTATTAAGTCACATCATCACGTTTTCCACAATGTACATGTAAAGTACTAATAATTTTGTTAATTATATTGAACATTAATACATTTTTTTGTTTTCAATCAACAAAATCAATGTCGCGTCAATATGTTAATGAAAGATTAATCCCTAATCAATAATTACTAAACTAAATTCAAGAATTTTGTATAATACAAAGACTAAATTCAGAATTTGATCTTTATTTTTTCTCTTATTCACTACATATCAAGTATTTAGTTTAAATGAAATAAAAAAACAAGCTTGTATTATTGTATGCGTTGCACTTGCTCATCTAGTTTTTGTAGCATAAATTGATCAACATGGCCAATATTGTCGGGTTAAGCTGAAAGGGGAAGAAAGAAGGAAAAGATAGGTAGAGGGGGGAATCAAAATCCAGAAAATCTGGAATTATCAAAAGAAACAAACAGAAGAGAGAACAATGGCCGTATCCAATCCACCTAGAATTAGCCGACCAGTCAGCCATTTCATTTTGGCCTGTGATTCCATGTCTGGAACATACAACGCATAATGACCAATATCATGAGTGAATCTGAGAATCTCAATTTACCCCAACCCACCCTCGTTGCTTGATTCCATGCCTCATGCCCCATGCCGCCCATGATCTTCAACTTGGATGATCGTGATAGCCAGTTGGAGACAAATTTGAGAAGCTAGTTTTTGTTATTGTTATAATTTTCAATAAAAATTGATTCACGCGCAATTCGCGTGGATGTACTCGAACGTTCCAATTACATTGGAATAACTGGTCCTCAAGCTGGTCCCTGCAACATAGCATTAGGGTACAACCTACATGATTTTGCTGTTTTTCTTGGTTGTTCTTGTCTGGGACTAATTCGGGAGTTAAACTTTGTTTTGCTCCCAAATTAAACAAGTAAACTTTTTTCCTATTTCCATGGAGACACCAAGAATTTCTCGAGCACTTGGTAAAATAGGATTATTATATTGAGATTTTTTTTTTGGCCAAGCTGATTTTTCCATTCGGTAAAAGAAAATTAGTAATAGTTTATTTTGCAAAGTTAGAATTTTATTGACTAAAAAGTATGAAATAATTTCTAAATTTATCACTATATTTAAGTTAAATATAATTTACCATCCATTTTTATTAATGTATTCTCAATTTGATTATATTAATAAAATGCTAAATTTGGTCAATCACATACTAGTGGAAAATTTAGATGATCATCTTCATAACCATCTAAATTTTTATCCCAATAAATTAAGGTAGGCAAAATTTAGATATTATTCTTAAAAAATACATACAAATGTGAATTTGAAAATCTTTCTTGATTCTGTCTTACTCCCAACTCAAGTAAACAATTTAAATCTAGAGTATACGACATAAAAAAAATGTCGATTTTGTAAAAGTTTCATGAATAATGGTGAATCAAATAATATAGCAACAAAAATACTTTCCAACTCTGGTTGCATTCACTTGTCAATATGGACAAAGAAATGGATACGTGCAGATATGTTACCAATCACTTTGAAACAGTTGCAATGAATGTGGCATCTTCATTCAACTTTTCACTGTTATATACAATCATATATGTTTCATGTAGGATCTGCAAAAGCGAACGGTTAGATTTTTCATTGAAATTATTGAAGATTTTGGTGCCTGTAGTCCACAGATCAATCGGATTCACTCCAGATCTCCACATGAAACGTTGCAGACTAGCTAACACTGAAATAGCAATGGCCCCCCAGCACATGAAAGATTTGCTTCTTATATATTGGATTTTCAATTTTCCTTTTTCTCTTCTTTTCTTTTCTTTATGGACAGTCAGGAATTTGACCTAATCACTATAATTATCATGTATTAAGAAGTTGTTATTGTGCACAAACGGAAGCACAAAACACAATTATAATTACTAATTATTGAAACAGAATTACAAATTGACAGAAAAACAAATGTTAAACAAATAATCAAATGTAAAGCGTAAAAAAATAAAAAAAAAACTCAAGAATTTACGTGGTTCGGTATAATTACCTATATTCACGGGCCTTAATGGACATCTAAACAATTAGTGCATGCTTAAATTTATAAGTCAAAACTCTTCCTCTCTCTTTGTGGTTTTTCAATGTGGGATTCTCCACTAGACTAATGAGCCACTAATTTCAACAAATCTCCACCTTGACGAATTAGCCTCAGCAATGCCTACAAATGTCTCTCAGACTTTCAAAATATTAATCAAGTTCAAACAATGATTGAACTTGATTGCCGTCACCACTTTGGTCATCATATCTGCGGGATTGTCAGCAGTTTCAATTTTCTGTAAGAGAATCTTTTCTTCAGTCAGAATTTCTCGCAAGAAATGATATCGAACATCAATATGCTTGGTGTGAACATGGAATACTGGATTCTTTGCTAAATAAATGACACTCTGACTATCTGAATGAATAGTGATATTCTTTTGTCTCATTCTCAATTCTTTCTGTAATCCTTGTAACCAAATTGCTTCATGTACAGTCTCTGTTCATGCCATGTACTATGTCTTTGTTGTATACAAAGTAACTGTTGACTGTAAAGTAGACTTCTAACTTACTGAAACTTTTGCAAGAGTGAACATATATCCAGTAGTTGAGCGACGTCTATCCAGATCACCAGAATAATCTGAATCAACATATCTGATTGTCACCTGACCAAGTGAGTCATCCTTCTAAAAGACCAAACTAATAGCTACGGTTTTCAACAAATATCGTATAATTCATTTCACGACCTGATAATATCCATTACCAGGATTATGCATATACCTGCTAGCAACTCCAATTGCCTGTGAAATGTCGAGTCTCGTACACACCATAGCATACATCAGACCACCAACCGCATTAACATATGGAACTCGAGATATGTATTCTCGTTTCTCATGTATACTATGAGATAAATATGCACAAAGCTTCATATGAGGGGCAAGTGATGTACTTACAGGTTTTGATTGTTCTAAAATGCCAAAATGTTGTAATACTTTCTTCAGATATTACTTCTGATTCAAACAAATCTTTTCTCTTCCTCTATCTCTGCTAATCTTCATACCTAGTATCTTCTTTGCATCACCCAAGTCTTTCATTTCAAACTCTTGATTCAACTGAGTCTTCAACTTTTCAAGTTCTTCGACATTCTTCGAAGCTATAAACATATCATCAACATACAAGAGTAGATAAATGAAAGAACCATCATGTAGCCTCTGAAAATATACACAGCTGTCAAATTTGCTTCTTGTGTACCTCTGACCCATCATAAACTGATCAAATCGCTTGTACCACTGCCTCAGAGATTGTTTCAAACCATAAAACGATCTTTTCAATTTGCAAACCCAATTTTCCTTTCCAACAGCCTTGAATCCATCTGGCTGAGTCATATAGATTTCCTTCTCCAAGTCTCCATGTAAAAATGCAGTTTTTACATCAAGTTGAACTAGTTCCAAATTCATCTGACCTACCAAGGCCAACAAAATTCTAATGGAAGAATGTTTCACAACTGGATAAAATACCTCATTGTAGTCAATTTCTTCCCCCTAAGAGTAGCCTTTAGCCACAACCTTGCCTTGTAGTGGACGCCATCCTTGTTAGGAAATCCATCTTTCTTCGTGAATACTCATTTGCACCCAATTGCCTTCTTATCTTTCGGTAATTGAGCTAGCTCCCAAGTTTCATTCTTTCAAAAAGAGTGCATCTCTTCATCCATAACATTCTTCCACTTATCTATTTCAGAACATTGAACTGCTTCTCTATAAGTTGAAGGAACTTCATCATCTACAATTAGAAGTGTATAGGCCACCATATCAGCAAAACGAGCAAGTCTATGAATCTCTCGTCTTGACATATTCTTTGCAATTGATTTTTCTTGTTGTAGAGGTTCTTGGGCGGAAACCTCTTTTTCATTTTCAATCATCGTCTCTTCAACAATTTTAGCTGGATTAATTGTTGACTCAAACTTCACCCATTTTCGAGTAGACTCCACCTGCTGCGGAATACCCTCAGCATTCTCTTCTGTTTTCTTCCTCAACATAAGAGATTCATCAAAAGTAACATCTCTATTAAATATTATTTTCTTCGAATTTGGATATAAAAGACGGTATCCTTTCATCCCTGATAAATCTCCATAAAAATAGCTTTCTTGGCTCTCGAATCTAACTTAGATTCTTTTACATAATAATATGCAATATACCCAAAAACATGTAAAGAATCATAATCATTAATAGATTTTTCAGACCATATCTCCAATGGAGTTCTACCATCAATTGTTGTTGATGGTAAACGATTGATGAGACGACATGCATAAGTCACTGCCTCAGCCCAAAACTCCTTGCCCAACCCAATATTGGACAACATACACTGAACTTTCTTCAGTAACGTTTGGTTCATGCGTTTTGCCACCTCATTCTGCTGCGATGTGTGTCTAACTGTGAAATGACGTACAATACCAGTATCTTGACAAACTCTCAGAAAAAGATCACTTCTTTATTCACCTTCATTGTCTATTCTAAGGTACTTGATCTTTCTTCCGGTCTGAGTTTCCACCATCTTTTTTCATTTAAGGAAAATCTCAAGTACGTCATCCTTCTTCTTCACCGTGTACACTCAAACTCTTCTGAAAAAGTCATCAACAAATGTAACAAAATAGTGTTTACCCCCTCCCCCTAGGGATGCTGTTCTGGTAGGTCCATAAACATCAGAATGGATATAATCCAAAATGTCTTTGGTATTATGGATTGCAATCTCAAATTTCACTCTCGTTTGCTTTCCCGGAACATAATGCTCACAAAATCTAGCTTGCAGGTCTTTGCTCCTTTCAACAAGCCTTAATTCACCAAACTGCTTAAGGTTTTCTCACCTGTATGTCCCAAGCGCATATGTCATAGTCTGATCAAATCTGAATCAACATCCTTCTCTAAAGCTATTGTCGTTGATCCAGTAACTGTGCTACTATTGTAGTAGTACAAGTTATTTTTCCTTGTGCCTTTCATAGTCACCAAAGCACGAGACACAACTTTCAAAACTTCCTCTCGAATAATTACCTGATAGCCTTTAGATTCTAAGACTCCCAATGAGATGAGATTCTTCTTCAACTCTAGTACATATCAAACTTCTGTCAAAAATTTGGTTGATCTATCTTCATTCTTTAACCGAATTGAACCTATCTCCAAAGTTTTGCATGAGTTATCATTACCCATAATAACAACTCCACCATTTAGCTCTTCGAAGTTGAAGAACCACTCCTTATGTGGACACATATGATAAGTACAACCCGAATCCAAAATCCACTCATTTCTTCCAATTGTAGATGGTTGACTGACCAACGCGAAATCATCATTAGCATGTTCGACTACATACGCATCAGAAGTAGCTTTGCCCTTGCCCTTATCTTTCCTCTGCAGTTTCGGACAATCTTTCTTCCAATGCCCTTACTCATGACAAAAGACACATTCATCTTTAATAGGTCTTTTCTTCGAACGAGATCTTTCCCTACTTTCTTGTCTTTGGCTTTGGCTTCGTCCCCTAACTGCGAGCGCCTCTGCTGATTCGTCCATATTCTCTTCCAGATCCTTCTTTCAAATTTCATAATTAAGTAAAGCTGCACACACTTCTTCAAAAGATAATTTTTCCTTTCCATGAATAAGTGTAATGAATAAATAATCAAACTCATCAAGAAAAGATCCTATTAACAGCATAGCATTTTACTCATTTTTAAGGTTTCATCCAAATTCAACAAATCGGCTATCAGACAGTTGAATTCATCAATGTGATCACTGATATTCATACTCGATTTCAACTAAAGACGATATAGCCTCTTCAACAAATAAAGTCGATTCTCGTTGCTTTTCTTCATGTATTTATTCTCCAGTGTGTCCCATAATATTCTGGCAGAAGTTTCCTTCATGAATGGATACTTATGTTCTCTGCAGATACATGAACAAAGCAACCCACATGCTTTCGCATTCAGTCTCTCTCAATCTTTTTCTTTGATCTCATCTAGTTTCTTTTCTTCTAGATTGATGTCTAAATCTTATTGACACAGGACATCCTTAACTTCCCTTTGCCACAGGCCTAAATTATTTCGACCATTGAATTTCTCCACTTCAATTTTTGCATTTGTTGACGACATCATCGTTGATGGTGATGGTAATGCTGTCATTTCTGCTTCAAACTACTCTCCTAAATGTATACATGAATAGTAATCATATACTGAAACAATGCGACACTCTAATTAGTACTGTATACTAGAATAGAGAACGCAACCTACGTGAACAATATACCAGGTCAGCTCTCAAGAATGAGAGGTGGGTCACCAGGACACACTTAAATACCAAGTCTTTCCTTAGCCAGAGCCTTCCTAGACATACACTTCCACTTTATCTCACTTTTGATGTACACGATACAAATAGAGTACAACAAATTGTTCTTAATCAAACAACTCAGGAACAATTTTTTTCTGATGTAGAAGATCAGACGACGCTACAACCACAGAGCATACTAAGAATTTTTCGAACAACTACGACAACCAAGAACTTTGTTACCAATTGTTGTGCGCAAGCGGAAGTACAAAACACAACTATAACTACTAATTATTGAAGCATAAGTACAAATTGGCAGAAAAACAAATGCTAAACAAATAATCAAATGCAAAGCATAAAGGAAGAAAAGAAAAACCCAAGAATTTATGTGGTTCGATATAATTACCTACATCTACGGGCGTTACTAAAAACCTTTACTAATTTCAAAGTATAATTATTACAAAATCTGAACAAAATTGTAAAATTCAAAAACTAATGGGAGAAAACAAAATACAAATATAAAGACTATTTATATTTCTCTCAAAGAATATCTAAACAATTAGTCTAAACTTAAATTTATAAGCCAAAACTCTTCATCTCTTTGTGGTTTTCCAATGTGGGATTCTCCACTAGATTAATGAACCACTAATTTCAATAGTTGTAGTATAAAATTCAATCTCTACGTTGAAATATTGTATGATTGTGCTATGACATATATGTAGAGATTTTTTGTAGGATAAAATCGTATAACTTTCATATCAAAGTCAGTAATACTTCAAAGATTGAGTGATCTTCCGTCAATAAGATATACTCTGGTTTGTCAGTCTGGTTTTTCTGATCATTATAATCCGAGTTTTCTTTCATTTACTTTCTTTTATGGTGATTGATGTCGGATGCAGGAAGGCAATGAACTTTCGAGGTGTTTCCCAGTACTGGGAAATTTCGTTTCAATGCAGTAAATAAGACAGTGATGTAACGAGAAATGTAGCAAACAATGGGAGCATTAGTTTAAAACTATATGCCCAACACAATTTGATTAACATTATATTCTGCGATATCTAAAGCAAACAATGAATAATAATGCAGGGCTGATTGCAACATGTGTAGCCATCCGAAATCGTTGGTCTCAGGGAGGCTGTTTCCGGGACAATATGTAAACTGATCTATCGTTTTCGGTCGTTTTCGGCTCTTTATTAAGGCTTGTTAATTCTGTACAAAAATGTCCAACTGTAAACTGAGTCTTATTACATTCTTGTGGCTTCTATTTGTATGCGTAGCCCCTAGACTGCATTCAAGTTCCAGAGATTGGCTGATATTTTTCTTCTGGTAGCTCTCATTAACTTGTGATTGACGATCTTTGATTCTAACTAATCAAGCAACCTGCCAAGTTCTAGAGTTATTCTCAGTTGAATATCTCAATCAGATGTCTATTTTTTTATAAGAGGCAGAAACTTGAGAAATACGAAAGAGCTTAAGAAGTTTTTTATTGACAATATTGTCGATATTGCAAAAAAATTATAAAAAAAAAAAAAAAAGTTTATCCTTTCACTCGGAATTCACTGATTCATTATCTGTGATGGGTTGGATGCCTTTCTTGCGTGTCATTTTCTGAAAATTCAGAGAGGGTTTACTTCCCTTTTCCTTCAAGTACACTGCTGAGAATTTTTTTCTTTTTATTACTTGTAACACTTTTTTATGAATTTAACTGCACTATATTATCTCAAAAAAAAAAACTGCACTATATTAGAAGATTAATCTAAAGTTATGCCCAGGCTATTATCTTGGCCAGAGTGACTCGTGTGATCTTACATGCTTGTGTCTGATAAAATGGGGTAATTATAATATTTCCTATTTTCAGATTCCATTCCCAAGATAAAACAATGGGTTCAGTTGTACCGCGGTAGCTTAAAATAGACCTACATTATGGGTCTAAAAGAGTCGTTGTACAGAACTTTTCCTTTGTAATAACAAAAATGCTGTTATGGTCGCTTATTTTTGTTATAATCATGCGAGAAATAACTATCAAAATTAAGAAGCAAGTTCTCAAATCAAATGGAAATGATTATATTTGAGTTCTTATATTCATGAAAAAAGTTGAATGCATATTTATAAATATAAAAAAGAGAGTTTAATTTCTTAAACTAATTTTTGAAGTTAAAAAAATCAAATAACACAAACACTAATATTAAAATCTAGATTGTCAATATATCCGTGTTTTGAATATAAAAAAAACTCTTTTCAAAACTTGATATTTAAATTAAAAAATTGTTGAGATTTTTATATTCGTTGTTAAAAAGTTGGTATGTTTGATAAGTGCGAAAAAAAAAATACTTTCTAAACTAACTTTTAAAATGAAAAAGCTTAATATTACCAAATAGATTAAACTAAGGAGTAGAACTCACTCTTATTACAAATTCTTCATTGTTTTAGCTCTCCCAGTAGTCCCTTTAGAAATCTCAATGTAATTCAAACTTTGGGCAAAACTGTCCGCCAGCAGTCATATATACATATTTTAGAATATTCAGTTACGTCCTTCTCCCATCGAGCTTTAAAACTACCCATCCGAAAGGAGCCCTTAGCGTGAGCCCACAAGGACATTGTATTGCTTTGACAATTTACTCTTGAAAGCCTTTTATCGGTCTGGTAATATACTCCATCACTGCCCAACAACAAAGCCCTCCAAGAAGAGTCCATTTTCAAGGAAAGGGAAAAGAAAACAAACGCTTGCTTTAGAGCTACGATGATATCCCAACCCGAATCCATGTAAGCCCATTAATATGAAACGAAGCTGTCTTAGTTGGAAGTGAAGGTCCTAAAAAGAGCTTTATCTGCTCCCGGAACAGGTTGATCAAGATTCACCAATGAAAATCATCTCTAATATTCAACCAACAATATATTACCAACAACTTTATTTTGATACATATGCTCTTAGATATTATCATACAAAACAAAACCCATCGTCAAAGAGCAAGTTGTTAGAAAGAGGAGATGTTCGCTTTGTCATCCCATTGCTCAATGTTATCCAAATTAATGCTCTAATCTATCTTTTGAATGCTCCATTGTTTTCCCGAAAAGCTTGTTTAGGATACTCAGATTCTCCAAATTGGAAGAAACAAATCGAAAAGCAATGAATGAAGTTGATTGAATCAATCTTCCCCTTCATCCCTGTCTCTAGGGACAGCTCCAAAGTGTTCCACCAAAATGTCAGCAACTACAGGTACCAAGTTCTTACAAGGCACAGCCTTCTGATAAAGTTGTCCCAAATGCGAGTCACTGCCAATTCTCCCACCGAGGAAGATATCGGCCCCTTCACAAGGCTTCCCATTCTCATCCCTTGCCATGCACCCCATGAAACCAATATCAGCAACTTGAACCTGTCCGCAGGTATTAGGACAACCCGTCCAGTGCATCCTTACTGGCCTGGTCACTGACACTAGCCTTTCCACCTCCTCAGTCACCTTCAAGGCTCTAGCCTTTGTCTCTATAATGGCTTGCCCGCAAAATTGGTTTCCAGTGCAAGCCACTAGCCCTTTCATGAGAATACTTGGTTTTGGTGGAAACCGGTCTTTCAGTAGAGGCTCGTTAAGCAAGGCTCCTAATTTCGAGTTCTCAACATTTGGAATTATGATATTTTGCTCCACGGTAAGCCTGAGTTCTCCAGAGCCATATGTGTCAGCTAACCGAGCTAATTCAACCATGTCATCTGCTTGGACTCGACCAACTGGAATGTGAAGACCAACATAGCTTAAACCTTCTTGTTTCTGTGGATGGACACCAAGGTAGTCTCTCCTTTGCCATTGCTTCTGAACCAGGTCTTCAGAAAACGCTCTATCTAACTCTTTTTGAGGCATTCTCTTGGCTATCTCTGATCTGAACACTTCAATGCCCTGAATTTCAACAAGATTTTTGAAATGATTACATATTCTTGCAATTCAGGAAACAATCCAATACAAAAACAAATACTTATTCTCTACGATAATTGAGCAAAAGTGTAATACTCACTAGTTCATCAATCAGCCACATCATTCTTGTCTTCTGTCTGTTGCCTCTGAAGCCAAGATCCCTATAGGCTTCTAGCACAGCTTTGCATACTGGGATTACATCATCCGCAGAGACCCATGCGTCAAGAGGGATAGCCTCTTCACATCTCTTGGCACTAAAGAACCCACCTACCAGCAAATTGAACCCAAAGCGACCATCTTTTGTGGCAGGCATGTAAGCAAGATCGTTGATGTGAGGATGTTCATAAAGATCATGAGACCCCACAACACAAACATTCCACTTCCTTGGCCTGTTCAAACGAAACATAATGTCCAAAATCAGACACATTAACATGGTTTCCTGGAATCATGGCTGTGTTAAGAAACTTACAAGTTAGAGACGGTTGGATTGCCACTTGAATTGGCGGTAATGAATTGGGATATCAAGTTGGTGTAAGGACGGGTATCAACAATCTCTTCTGGGTCAATGCCAGCAAGAGGGCTTCCAACAGGGTTTCTGACATTGTCCATGCCACTCTGCAGACTTGTCAAGCCAACTTCTTCAAGACCCTTGAGTATTTCTGGCACATCAGGGAGCACCACTCCCCGAATTTGCCAGTTTTGCCTGGTTGTCACGTCTGCACACCCATCCTTCCCATATTTCCTTATCACACTAGCTAGATATCTTGTTTGGGCACTGGTCGTTACACCATTTGGTAGCTTCAGTCTCATCATAAATCTACCATCTGCCATCAACAAGAAGAAAATTTCAACTACAAAATTATACCTCAAATTAGTAAAACGCCATCAATATTATGGTACTGTAAACTTAACCATAAGATCCATGCAACTTCTCAATTCCCTGTTTAATATTTACTTGAAATCTCATTATAGGATGAGAAAGAGGGAAATTTATAGCCAATTTCAACTCTTTCTTCGAGATGTTGGAAAAACAGAGAGATGGATAAAACAGAGAATTAGAAGTTTCATATTATGGATTACTTACTTTGCTTTCGAGAAAATTAAAACAAACAATCAACTGAACAAACAGAACGATTCCATTTCCGTGATTTATTAAGGCTTAGTAAATAAATTAAAATCTTATAAAGAACCACTCTGAGTTAATGTCAAAAGAGAAAATCTAAGAACTTCAGATTGAAACCAAAAATCCAAACTAAGCAATAGAGAGAAAAAGATTTAGTAGTTAACCCTACACTGATGCTTCCTCCGATGGAACAAACCAAGCCATTTAAGTCTGACATCAATGTCATCCTTTGTAGCCTTAGCCTTATCAATCTCCTCAAGTGACATCTTAGCAAGTTCTTCGATGCCTCCTTCCATGAAAAGCTTCATGGGGTCTTTCTCAATCTTCACTTTCTCTTGAGGGTTGATGCCTTCTCTAAACTTCTCTTTCAACACAAAGTACCCATCTCTCTCTTCCACTCTTGGCTCCAACCTCCCAGCATCAACCTCAACCGATGCTGGTGCTGTAGTTGGAACAGCAAGAACCCATGTTTTAGGCCTGGAAGAGGAAGTAGACGGCAATGCTTGCGGTGCAAGGAAGCGAACTGAAAAGGAGGACATTTGGGATAGTTTAAAAAGTTGAAACTGAGATACAAAGAGTTTGGAATCGCAAGAAGGTGTTCAGACATTTTTGTAATGGCAAGAAGAGGGCCCTTAGAGACGAGAGAGGTTTTTTTTTTTTTTTTTGAGAGGGGACTCTTGGAAGGAGTCAAGGGTCAGTTTAGTTAGAAGTACACTGTACGAAAGGAGACGAGGAACATCTTTCCATCTTTAGTTTATGTTAGGATTGCCGACATGTGGCATGTTTCTTTTTCTTTTTAGTTTCTCTGTTTTTTTTTTTTTATCTTTGTTTCTTAGAAAAAAAATGGATGCAAAATTTGTAAGAAAAATTTATTAATGACTTATAAAGCATTAAGTTTTTGTTTTGATTTTGTAATGGGACTAATTTTTTAAAAAATATTTGTAAGTTAAGATTTAAAAAAATAAATTCTGTTATATTTTTTTAATATAATGAAAACTTTGGTATTTTGATATAAACAAATGTAAAGTTGAAGTTTGAATTTTAAAGTAATATTCAAAAAAATTAAATTAATAAAATTAATATGTTTTAAAAGTGAAAATTTGATTATTTGAGTTAAGGTTAAGAAAAAAAAGATTGATGATTTTTTTTAATAAAAATATTTTTAATATTTGCTTTAATTATTTTTTATGAACTGATTTTGTCATAGCGCTTGTAGTGGGATGAGTGTAGGAATTGAATATTGCTTCAAAATCTTATTAGTTTTTCATTGGCTTATTGCTGCTTCTCTGACCCCTGGAAACCACACAACACTGCTCAAGGCCAATGGGTTCGGCCTCCGGTTTCCGCATTAGGGTTATAGAATATTCCTAGATTCTTCCAGCCAGCCAAAAGTGAATTTTGTTTAATGGATTTGATTTCATGGTGTCCTCCATTTAACCTTTTGACCTTAAAATTAAAATTAAAAAAAAAAAAAAGACAACTTTATGAAAGAGGTAAATTACAATAAAAATAATAATTTTAAACAATAAGATAAGAAAAAATTGAAAAAAATTATACAAATTAACCTTTCGATAAAAATTATAAATAAATTTAATAAAAAATTAAAAACTTATTTCATATTTAATTTGTTGCTTTAAATTGCGAAATAATAATTTTTATATTTTATTAATATTCAATAAATAATAAATATAAGATTTAATTAAATGTAGTTGAAATTAGTGAACCTATATAAATGCAAAAGATCTCACAATTCCACCAGATTTTCTTCTCCATCACTACATGACATAAAATGAATCAAACCCTTTGATTTCTTTATTACCCAAAGATATATTAACACAAAAAAAAAAACGGAAAAATAAATTTAAAAAATAAAAAAAAAAGGTTGCATATGATTGCCAAAGTAACTATGACTGACCTAATCATTTTGTTTCTCCAACGAGAAGTGGCGACTAGAGAAGAGAAAGAGTGAGAACAGCGTTCGAGAGCGGCAGAAACCCGTCCCAGATGGTTTATTTTAACCTTTAAAATGAGCCAAGAGGCACACTAGCTTGACTCGCCGCCACTAGCTAAGATCAATCGTCGGCTCTTTTGGCATCAATGGATGATAAACATGTGGCCTACAGTCAAACAATTCTCTTCAACCTCTCTTTTATTATTATTATTATTATTATTATTATTATTATTATTATTATTTTGTTGCTTTCGTGCTTTTTGGCCCATTTGATTTCCTTCTCTCTCATTCAACCTTTTTCGTTGGTCTGTCTTTGATTCTGCGTTTCTTGTTGATCGTCATAGTTGGCTCTTGATGGAGGGTCCAGAAGGTTTGTTGTCCGCATCATATGAAACTGCATGTTATCTCGGTATTTAAAATGGGCTGCAAGGGTTTAACCACCCAGGAAGATAAACAGGATCATTCTTGGCAGATTCCCTTCCCTTGGTTTATTTGTCTCAGGCCATTGGCAGGTTTTATCCGGGTGGTTTTCATGGCGAAATTCCCCGCGTAGAATCTAATATTAGTATTATTAACCAACTGAGATTTTTTTTTTTCGCACGAAAATCAATCAAGTTATCTAAAATTATTTATTTATAAATTATTTAAATTTAATTAATTTATTTTTAATCAAATTCAAATTACTGAAATGAAAATTAAATCGAATTCTAATAATTTAATAATTTAATATTCAATTCAAATGATTTATATATAAAATCAAATTTATTTTTAATATATATTTTTTATATTTGACCATTAATTTACATTTTATCTTTTAATATAATACATAATTAAAAAATAATAAATTAAATTTATCCAATTAAACTCGAAAAAATTAAAATATTTTATCGAATCGAAATCAAATTTCAAAAATTAAATTCGATCAAAATTAAACTAAATACAAACTTCAAATTTTTGAATGGACTCAAACTCATGCTTAATATTAAATTGTTTCAGTTTTATTACCTCCTTAATCTTACCCAAATATTTGAGGGCAGAGGGCCCGATATTTAGCATGTAATTAACTGAATTTCTTAGTAAGGTCACAAAATTTGGTTTTACTGTAAAATCAACATAAATAATACTTGATTAAATATAAATTTAAATTGATTAAATGTAAAATATGTTAAAAGTATCATAAATATATGATAATAAATATATACATATTTTATAACAAAATTATCTTGTATTTAAATCTTTGGACAATAATTATATGTTGATTATCATGTGTATACGATAATTCTACGCACTTTATGCTTAATAAATTTAAAATTATGCTTAATCATTATTGTTTATATTGATCTTACATTAATGTAAAAATTTGTGACTTTACTTAGAATTCCCCATTAATTATCCTGTCAATGCACATACCTGAAGATAAGATGCAAAGTTGTAATGAAAAAGCTAGAATAGCTCCATGGTAAGTATTCATTTGAAGTAAAACTACGGAAGATTCTCCGGGACACGCAATGACTCTTGATATATCTGAAGTAAAATTGATTCATCCAATAATTTATCATATGCCTACAAGACTCCTGAAGCTAAACTATGCATTGTGTCGTGAGCTAAAACTAACTGAGCCTTCAGTAAGTTTTAACCATGCTCATTGCTATAACCTAGCAGCTTGCTCATCAATGTAAAAAATCATAGGATTCTTACAACAACCATTTGATGAAAGTCATAACCTGGATGGGGTTGCGTTGATCTTTCAGGTAATATTTTCCAGAATAGTGCTGATACAGGGAATCCGTCATCTATGCTCAAAGTTTCTAGACAAATATGACTTCAAACTTTGCACACGGGTTGTTTTCGATGTGGCTCTGAAGATCTGCATTCCCTTTGAACTTGAAGTTATATAAAGCCTGTCTCTGTGTCAAGCCAACAGGATATATTCTGTATACTTTTAGTTCATCACCTCCTCTTATGCTTTCAGGTCTTTCTTGCTTCCAAACAGGCACGTGTTTCAGAGACTTGAACTTCATAAGCACTGCAGCCTCCAAGGCCTCTAGAGTCAAATTTCCAGATCTACACGCCAACATCAGAAATAAGGATTAAGATGAATGTGTCTTGACAAGGCAGAAGAAGTCAAAGATAAAATAGCCATATCGTTAATTAGGCGATATGAATGCAACACTGGATGGTTTCAACTACTTTTCCATTTATTGTTATGTTTAAAGAAAGTCTAATCAAGTATGGATAAAAGGATCAATAAAATTGTTTTGGAACAATGTATTAATAGCTATAGAGTAGAGGGGACTACCTCAAGAAAATAGAATCCATCTCAAACCTCCCTCGCTCTCGTACATATAAATGATACACAGTTTCTGATCCTCTGGTACACTTGCAAGGGCGTTTCTTGAAGTCAGAGCTCTTTTCTTCTTTCTCCCGGATGACGGTTGCCAAGTGAATGCACAGACGGCATGAAGAATGAACTGCAGCCATATCCACAAGGGCCTTGAAAGAATCAGATGGGCCTTCGTACTTCCACCTAATCCATAGAGATTCATTGTCAACAAGACACCACATAAATAAACCAAAATATAAATCAAACCATCAACAAACCTCATAAGAAAGGGAGAAGGGTTTGTGTAACTATTCCATAATAAGATACAGGTTTCTGGGAAATTGGCATATTTTTTCCAGGGATTGAGCCACACCTTAATGATTGATTATAAGCATCGGGGTTTTCTGCAAGGTACTTCATTCTTTTGGCAACTGATTGAACATCCTCTAATTCCTTAATATGTAAAATTGAACCAGGGGTAGGAGCAAAATCTTCAATATTTGGAGCACCAACCACCACAGGTACAGATCCTATAAAATTTTAATGGTTCCATTAATCAAATGGTGAAACTAAAACCATGGTATCGAAACATTCAGGACCAAACAGAAAACACATGAATTCTTTCCAGCCCAGAGCACAATTTTCACTTTTCCAGAAATTAGTTATGACAATTGTTTTCCAATTTTTGCCAAAACTTTATTCATATATTGATTTCATTCCAAAACCAGAACTAATTCCCTACGGAGACAATTAAGTTCAATTCAAGAGACTCAAGTAGAATGGAGTTTTGTAACATCCATAAAAAAGAGCAAGAATTGAAAAGAAATATTTGCTATCTATCAAATCCATTGTCCTAATATAATGTTTAAGGGGACATCAGAAGTAATGTTCATACCTGCGACAAGAGACTGGAAAAATTTTTCGGTGACATAATCCTCCTCATTCGAGTTCTCAAAAGCCAAGCTAAACTTATAGCGTTTCAGAGTTTCCACTTTGTCCACTGCAAAATTTACATGAAATATATTCATAAACTACCTTATACAATGCACAAGCACGTCCATGAGGTGACAAGCAATTAAGTAGTTGCTGAAGTTTGCGCCTCTATCCACTCTTTAAACTTCCCATTTGAGCAAAACAATTTCCCCCAAACAGTCATTTGCTAAAATTGACTATAACTTTTGTATAGCAATTGAAATAACAATCTGGCATTGAAATCCAGGCCAACTCATATGTATACTGTGTCTATATGCATACAATATTACTGATGATATAGACAAAGAGGGAGAAAACATATTCATGAAGAGTAACAAGAGAGGCAGAGCAGAAATGTTGAGAAGGCTAAAGTTGTATCATTGGAAAAAAATTTAAGATCTCTCACGATTTATGACAAACCATAATCATTACAAGAGTAGTACACCATAGAGTTCCAGGTAAGGTTGATTTGCCCAGGTAAGAAATATAAAAGGAAAATATTTAAGCTAAAAGAAAACATAGACATGGATCACTTGTAGTTTACATATAGGAAGTACAGCAAATTGAAATATACAGCATTTAACATCTAACATCAGACTGCATGTCAGTTTATAATTTGTTTAAATATCAAAAAGCATAAAATAAAAAAAATAAAAAACTCACCTCTTCCATCACGGTTTCTGTGGCAACCACCATAAGAATCTATCTTGATATTTGCCTTTTCAAGCCCAACTAGAGCTTCCAAACGAAAGTTACGGGCACCACAGTTAGAAATGAAAGCAGCTGCAAGGGCCTTCTCAGTCTTTGGCATCACTGGAGCCATGATATCATACTCAGCCCATGAAAAATATCCAACAGGAACATCTGATGAGAGGCTAGTTGTCATTACAATATCATAACCCCTCCTAAATCAAAAGGAAAAAAAAAATGAACTGTTAGTTTTAGAGACTTCCCCATTAACTAGAATCTACTTTGGAGCCTAGCTTTGTAGGACACCTATCCAATGAAAAAATTGGCACATGTCCAAAAGTTTTGAGGGGAAATAGTCAAGTTCATTTATACCGAACATTTCCATAACAGAAGCCAGCTTAATTACCAAAAGACGCTAGTAGAATTACAGATATTTTGGCAGAAATCTTACAAACTGTTATTAATTACATAAACATATTTGAAGTATGTGTCGCATAATATGAAAAATACAAGGACGCATATACAGCTATGTCAATGCGCCTAGATTCTTGGAAACACGTCTGTGTTGAAGCATCGGAGTGGTGTCACTGTCCACAGATCATAGTTTCTAAGAGTAATTAACAGATAATATCTGATTCAATAATAAATGCACTTGCATATAGGAGGCAAAATCTTGTTAAAAAGAATACTCGGAAGAAAAAAAGTACTATTTGATAGAGCATCCTAGAAGTCCCAAAATATTAAGGGAAAAATCAGTGTTTGTTTCAAGTGCAACCAAGTCATTATAGATTGTGCTTACCCACCGTCGTGCCTGAGCAATATTATTCTCTGAATAGTACGAAGCTGATTCCATTGAACGCAGCACACTAGCTACTCCAGGTTGTTGAAGCGAACCAAAGGCAGCATCAGTTTTCTTACTAGGATCAAATCCAAATTTACAACTCACATCACAAGTTTTCCAGTCCTACATACCATGAAGAGGAAGTCAACAATAAACAAGGAGACATAATTAAACCTAAAACCACTTACTAGGATTTACTAAACTTCCAAAACCAACTGAGAAGTTCTAAACAACACCAAAGCTGGGAAGAATAATTGCAAAATGACATGTTCACTTAAAGCGGACAAGCATCAGTATCAATTTAACTCCTAATGTAATAGATTAGAAAAAAATGAAGGAAGCAATCTAGGATAAACTTATGCATATTTTTCTCTGACTTCCAGCATAGCTCCTCTGGCCATAAGAAATACTACGAGGACACGATCTTCCATTTTTGGAATGTGGTATTTTATTATCCAAGAGAGCAGGGAAAAACCTGCCGCAAAATGTACAAAATAAAACCAACAGCATTATACTACATGCCCATGCACCTATGCCCCAACTATTACAAATACATCTGTTAGTAGGAGAATCAAAAGCAATATCGCATAAACATTATATTATTCTGCATTACCTATATGATTTCTGTCAAATTGTGATAAAATGGCAATAGAACACTTATCAGTAACCACACAATTGCATATACAAATCACTCTGAAAAATTCACAATCTTAAAAGCTAGAGGTTCAAAATCCAAACAGAAAATCAGCGTAGTGTTCAATACGCTATATTATATAACGAACTTGCGAAGACCAAAAAGCAGACCTTGAACATACTATCATTTTACAAACCCCCCCCCCCCCCCCCCCCCCAAAAAAAAAAAAAAAGAAGAAGAAATAGTGAAGAAACCTGCTCAGCACCAGAAACCCAGATGGGATCCTTGCCAAAATCCCTTGCATAAACCACGACATCTTCTCTCTCAAGCCACTGCTCACAGCTCTCTGTAACTGAGTTCTGATCACCACTCCAAGCTTCAAACCTGAAATTTCCAACGCCAGCAATCCCAACTCCACCAGAAGAGTGTGATTTATAGAACATCTCAGGCCATGAATCAAAAAAGGCAGCGTTTTTAGCCATGTCAAGACGACCCAGAAACGCAATTTCAGCTATGACCACGAGGGCCACAACTAAAGGCATCAAATTGGACCATTTTTTCTTGTTGGAAACAGATGCAGAAGTTGGCAGCCCTTCTTGGGTTTTAGATCCTCTTAGATTTGATACAATACCCATCAATCAAAAACAGAGTTTTTGTCTCTCTGTCGCTCTCAATCTGGCTCTATGTGTTAAAAAGACAAAAAAAAAAAAAAAACAGAGAGATAGAAAGGAGCTAGTAAAACTGTTACCTTTATTAAATGTTAAGACATTAATGAGATGAAACTCGAAGTTAGAAAGACGAAAAAATCGGTTCCTTTCAAGGATTTATGTTTTTAGAAACAGATGTCGGAGAGTTTGTCCAAGAAAAACCAGGGAAAAAAGTAAAAAACTTGGGGTGTGCGAAGACTTTTGTCGTTCAAAAGGTCTATGGAGTTGGGGTTGGCGTCTAGGTGGGGGCATTGGACCTGCTTTGAGTTGAATATTATAATTCTGGGTTTTGGCCTTATGGCCTGGGTAGCCACTAGCAGCAGAGTAGTGTTAGGTGGGGGGGAAAAAAATGCTGGTTTCCTGTCTATTTCCATCTTTTTCTTTGCTTATTAGAATATTTTTAAAATGCTCTTTTTATTTATTTAGATACAGAGAGTCTATTATATTATTCAAGAGATTCACTTTCCTAAAATAATATCTTAGTCATAATATTACATAGATAAATAATTTTGCCTGGCAATTGCTAGGAATATTGCACTTTGCTTACATGACACGTCTGCATCAGGCTGATAAGCCAAAGCTCTTGTGTAAACTATAACTCTTTTTTTTTTTTTTTAACCGAAAACGGTAAATTACAAAATATAGTATGATTATAATTAAATATTATATTTATATATTATTTAAATTAATTGAATACATTATTATATAATTAAAAATATAGTTCACACACCACCAAACTTTTCTTTTTCATTAAATCAGGATTCCATTTCCTTATAAAATTACATTGTTATATTGACGGTATAAATTAGAGAAATATAAAAATAATATTTTAGTACAATAATTGATGTAAATTTTGAATTTATTTTTTAAATAAAATAAATTATTTCCAAACCAAATCTATTCTATCCATCGAACGGTGTGTTTAAAGACTTACAATAGAAAGTAGAGATTTGAAAAAAGTGTTATGTTACAGTTCACATTTAATTGTAAAATATTATTTAATTTGATTCATTGAAATTTATAATTTTTTTTTAAAAAAAGGGTCTCAAAGCTGAAATGTGATATAAATATTTAAATATAAAACCAAATTTTAATATACAATTAATGTGAAATTTATGACTTCCCTCTCAACCCATAACACTTTGCATTTTTTTTTTAGAATAGGAATTCCATCGGTAAATTGCTGGCTTGTGACTTGTGGCTTCGAAGCTAGACAGTAGTTTACCAATTTGGTGGACACGGTAAATGTGGAGTATTACAATTTAAAAATTTGAAATTGATTTAAATTTATCAAATTTAATTTGATAAGTTTAGATTCAACTAAATTTGATTTTATTATTTTTTAATTTACAAGGATAAAATGATAAATTAATAATAAAATATAAAATATATATTTAAAAAATCAATTAAATTTGTAAACCGTTAGAATTAAGTATTAAGATACTTGAAATCAATTTGATTCATTGTTCGAATAGTTAAAATTTAACTCAAAATAATCGAATTGAATTTAAATTATTATCGAATCAAATTCAAGTAACTTATAAATAATTTGATTTATTTACACTTCTTTAAATATATAATAAATGTAGAAATTCGATGGAGAAATATTATAAGAGTCAAAAAGAAATAATGTTATCATGTGAATGCGAGGATATAATATTATAAATACAATATTTTCAAATCTGATAAAATGTCAATCATTTACATCTTTGACATTCAAAAAATAATTAACAATTTTTTTATATAATTAATTGTCTCTTGACCGGATTATTAATAAAAAATGTAATATATTATAAAATTTGAATTCAAAGGTAAATAATTTCATCTCTTTCTTCAACTAGTAAACTAATAAATATTTTTCCAGTGACAAATAAAAATGTCTTTTGACACGTAAAGTAATAATTTATTTTCATTTGAACAAATGAATTTATAATTTCTCTTAAATATTTTGATATAAACTTTCGAATTCTATTACTGCAAAATAAGAAAGTGATTTAAAGATTTTAGTTTGACTTGACGAGAGCTTTTGTTTGTTTTATATTTTTCGTTCAATAATAAAAAATATTGATTAATATATATCATAAATATATTTAAATGTATTGATTAATATATATATATATATATCATAAATATATTAAAATAACTAAAACTAACTGCGACGCCCAAATTACAAGCAAGCAAGTTGATAACAAGAATGCAATTATTGGGCTTCTCGCTTAATAAATGTCAGCCTTAACCTTCTAAGATGCCAGCCATTGCATAGCAACCGAAGGAGCCTCCCATACCGTTTTCACTCTTTTGTTTATTCATTTTTAAGTATGCTTTTCAATTTTTCCCTTTGCCTTTAAGTTCAGTCTGATATCTATCTCTAAAAATCCTCATTCTTACAACTAAATAGAAATGGACAAAGAAGCCAGCTGTAACTAAAACACTGGGATTAGCACAATGACGAAGGGTGTAATTGAATCAATTGAGATCATCCAACATAATATTAATTTAAATTCAACTCAAAAACTCAAATTTCGATTAAATTTAACTTTGAAATCTCAAATCTTAACTAAAATAATCTTTAAATTTCGTTATTTGAATTACTCGAACTTTAACTCAAAAAATAAATGTATCAAAATCGATTAATTATCAAATTAAACTCAAGTAACTTATGGATAACTTATTTATACATTTTTCAATATTGATAAAAAAAAATTTTGAAATTTCAGGTGATTTTAGACAACGTGAAGAATATATTGTGTTTACATTTACAATACATCATCAAGATTCTGAATTTATATGCACTACCTCAAAAAAAATAGGGAGAAAAATATACAGGTTAGAAGACACCTAGGATTAACATCATCGACATCTCCTAAACACCCCTGCTATCAGCTGCGACTGTAAAATTGCATTTCTCACCTTCTACATCTATTCATTGTCACGATAGCCGACCAGTCCAGATACCCCGGAGAAGTTAGTTAGCATGCAAGTTTAGGTGTAACAGATCCATGAACAAAGAGGAAATAAGAACAAAAATAACTCTTCCTTAAATCTATACCAAATCTTCTGATTGCACTAACACCATGTCGTGCTTACCTAGTAGTATAGCCAATCTCAAACTGATCACCAGAAATCAAGTCTCGGTACTACATTCTCTCCCAGCATTCTTCTTCAAACAGGCACCGGGTGAAAACTTGCTGAATTTGTCTCGTATCTTGGGGAAAATATGTGTGTGATTTTCGTTCAAAGAAGTAATTTAACTCTCCCTTAGAAAGTAATGTATATCAGACTTTGGGCAGAAGAAATTTACAGGATGCTCGAACAGCAATTTCTTTTTCCCTCTTTTTTCTGATGCGTTACTCATGATTTGAGTCATCTAATGTACATAATTTTCCAAGTGGAACAACCTGAACAAGAGTTCCATGGATAATAAAAGTGAGATTTCCAAATATGAAACATCAACTTAGATCTTGTAAAGAAGTGGCTGCCACAAAGTTAAATTTTAACTTTACTTGACTATTGCTTGAAGCATCAAGCATTGCAATCAACTTCAAGCGTTTTGCCCCAGACAGACAGCTTGTCTTTTCTCCTTGGTCTTCTTCCGTAAAATTCTGATCTGAGACCTCTATACAAAACCAAATACTTTTGTTAAACAAAAAATACAGCCACCAATCCACATTAACCTAAAAAAGGTTGAAATTTTCTCCCTGGGAACAAACAAAAGAATATAAACAAGTTTCCCTCTAAAAACTATCCAAGGAAAAGTATCCAGATTGTGAGAAATTCTGAAGTCACAGAAAACAAGAACAAATATAGCAGAAATAATAGCCAACAGGTACTGGCTACTGTACAAGGAATTAGAAATACTTAATCACATGTCCCTTGCATGATTTTCTCATAGTAACCCGTCTAGACCCACCCAACACCACCCCCCCCCCCCCCCCCCCCCCCAAAAAAAAAAAAAAAAAAACACACACACACACACAGAGAAAGAGATAGAGATTTAGTGCTAAGGCCAATGAAATATCAAAAGCTCCAAATCTTGTTTTGTACTTCAACTCATATCTTCTCAATCTAATCATTTTTATTTAAAAAAGCACTTTATGATCTATGTTGCAGATGATCAAACCATCTAAGACTATAGAAAGGAGCTGCTTTTACTAAACACTTCATATATATCCTGGCTTTACTTGTCTAAGCTCAGTATCCTTCCTATAAGCTGAACTTATCGAGATGTTGTTGCCAACTCTTAGTGGATAAAGCAAAACTCCTCTAATGACTGTTTTATAAAATTTTTCATTCAACTTAGCACAGCAAAACCTGGTCATTTCATTATGTTCCTTTCAGCTTGATCTTACTTAAACATAATTCCTCACGTCATCTCTCTACTTCGAGTCTGTTTGGATGGTGTCTGGTAAGAAACAGGGGTTCGGTGTGGTGGGGTCTCCCCAGTCCCCAATGCATTAAGCAGTCCAGCCAAAATGGAACTTCATCCAATCGACTCTACAACAAAAAATAACATCCAATGCAAATCCTTCTCTGGAATCCATCATTATCTCTAGTAGTAACAAACAACTAAATCCTGGCAGCTATCAGAAAGCCATTTGATTGCTGTAAAATTTGGAAGCACCGCAGAACAATGGCAACTATTCATAACGTTACATTAGTAAGTTCAACTTACTAGCACCAATCATGTGAAGTTTAGACAGAGAAAGAGAGAGCCCAAACTGACAGGCCTTCACAAGTGTTAAACCAGTAATACAACCGAAAAGGCTCATTCATGAAACATTTCCGTCAAAAGCATATTAGGAGAAGAAAACACACTAGTTTGCATAAATCTCCAGGAAAATGATGCATGTTTTGTGGGAAAGTACAAAGCATAAGTTAAAAGTATACATGAGTTAGCACGAAATAGGGAACTCATAACAGATGAGAACAGACAGAAAACGAAGACGAAAACATGTTAGCTGAATGAGCATAATTAGATTTACCGTTGGTGCAGTTACCTAGGCTGTGATTGCAGGAATGAAATATGGGATGCTGCTCTAAATTTCTTGCTGATTTGCGAGAGAAGTTTGTATTATTTCTCAAGTAGATTTCATTATTAGGAACCACAGTTTCGCTTGGAACGTCAAATGTTTCTGAGCTGCTTTCGCCTGCAGATGCAAAATGATGCAACCATGGACTTCCGAGGATATCACAAGAATCAGCAGTGCTGTCCAACAAAGGGTCATTGCTCCTATATTTTCTCTTCTGGCAGTAGCCAACCGAAAACTGAAAAGATAATCAAGAAAACTTATTGAAGCAAGGCAATTAATTGAGATAACAACATAAGGTGAAGAAGACAAGCAGATTGAGTCTCTTGACCTGATGAGAATTATGTCCTTTGGCTTGCAATTCTGGGGTTAGACATCGCTCCCACATTTCCCCCTGTGGGTCACGGCCATGCAAACTCATAGAACAATGCAACTGCTTAACAAATGATGCTTCTAAGAAATCAAGATATGAATTGTGCTTCTCATTTGTCCAAACCATAGTTTGACCCTGCTAAGTCAAAATTAAAATAACAAAGAAAAAAATTAAAGTAGAACAAGCGAGGAAAAGAGAGCTCTAACAATAAAAGAGAACATGAACACCATGTATTGCCAGGGAAAAAATTTAACCATTTACTAAGACTAACTAATAAAGAAAAAAGAGTTTCCTACAACAAGAGGACATCTTTAACAAACCATCTGATCCACGGTGACTTCAAATATCTGAAGGATCATTCTGCTAGATTCTACCCAATCGTCCCCACCTGTTTGGTAAAGGTGGAAAACTAGCTAGTGCAAGAGGAAATTGTAATACTAAATAAAAATATCTGGAATTGCAATGACATTTTTGAGGCTTTGAATAGGGAACCTAATCACCTCAGCAGAACTCCATCCTACATGCTAACTTAAGGAAATGTAGGCTTCGTACTTAAATAGAGGGAACTAGAGAAGCTATAAACAATAATACTTTTTCTTTCTCAAAAGTACAAACAGCAGATCTCCATAACAACATAATGATTCATAGAAATACCAAAAAGGGGGGGGGGGGGGGGAGAGAAGTGGGAGACTGATAAGAGATAAATCATGTAAAACAAATTTAATAATCACTTAATCGAACAGAACGCTCTCTTCTTCCATTAAGGGTGTCTTAATACACTCTTTGAATCCAAATGCTAGCCTTGGGCAGAGAGAATGACATATAGGCTTTTCCCAAAAATCCTGCATCTTAACCTCATTATATATTCAAGATTAATAGCTTACAAACAAGAATGTGGAATATTCCAGATCATCCACAGTACCTTGGTCTCATCTACCATTTTAGTTGCAACCCGTTAAGAAAAGATAAGATACTTTTCCAATGGTAAATGTCTAATGTAAACTTAAGTTTTCACTTAAAAAAAAGAACAACACAACGGATTATAATATATTCAGAAACTAGCGGTGATTAATATTGAAGAAAACTCTAGCCATTCTATATTGATAAAGTGAACTAGAACTTTAAAACCTGCTAGCAATATTAAATTAGAAATTAAATCTTCTTTTAGAAAGAAAAAGAAAAGTGAAATCCAAATTAACAAAGTAAGCCACCTCGATTATCCATATCATCATGCAGTAGATTGGACAAAGGGTTGCTATCTTCTTTTAGGCCCTATTTGGTGTGCTAGAGATCACAACCTGATAGAAAATACCTGTTTCAGCTCGTCACCTCTGCTTCACTTGTAACTCTTTGAAATTATATCACATCTCTCATTAATATTGGGGACTAAATTCTCTTATCATTTTCAGTTGGAGTTGCTTCTAACAATTTTGATCACCACAAATATCTTATCCATGAGCATGTGACACATCAAAGCTTTTGCTCTATGATTGGAATTTTAAGAGCATGACTCATAGTGCAATATCTAAACCCAAAGAGTATATTTTTATGGAACTATAAGATATTGCAGTGCTGAACTATTGATGCCCCTATTAGACAATTGATTCAAACAACCAGCAGTTAATTGGCGCTAAATAAAGAAATTAGTTGTAATTTTACTGTGATTTTCTATTTTCTCTACTTCTAACCATGAACCAGACCAAATTATTAAGCATTGTAAAAACTGAGATTCTTAGTTAAAGATCAGTAGATTCCAAAATTTAAAGCAACTCAAAATAACTCACAGACTGTGACTGCATATTCCAAAAAAGAAATAGATGCACAAACAGAAAGCTTATTAATATGCTTTTATTATAATCTTCAATTTTAACAATAAAACGTGATCACTGAAAAATAAAAATGGAAAAAATGATATTAATTAGAACTTCTTCTCCAATGAAGATAACTTATTTTCTCTCTATTTTTCCCTAATTTGATTTTCTAACTGAAAATAGAACCTTCATTATTCATAAATTTTTTTTTTTCTGAAGTCAAAACTCAAAACATATTCTCAAATTATCATATCACTAATAACTAAATGCTAAAATTTAAAGACGAAAGAATAGAAAATGCGAAGGCATAATTCAAACAAAAAAATGAAAATAAAATTAGAAAGGGAAATTACCGATCTTGCTCTTGCAGTAGGATCTCTGAAGCTCTCAACGGTTACTACACCAGAGAAGGCCGAGTTAGTCCGAGTCAACTCACTTGAACAGGCCTGAGGATCCGAAGAGGGAGCCAGAAACGGAAAATTTCGTCCGAGATTTTCTCCCATTGTTTTGTTATTATTATTATGTTCAAATCGAACAAAACGTGAAAATTGTTCCTTCAATTTAGCAAAGAAAATCGAGACACAGAGGGAGAGAGAGAGAGCAAGAGAGAGAGAGGAGAAAAGGAGAGGCGGTGTTGTTGTTTAGTTGGGGCCAATAAAGGCTCCACATGGAGACGCTTTTACACGTGTCAATACCATCAGACAAGTGCCACGTCATCAGGAGCGATAATATCTTCAGCCAAGTCAACCAGATATTTATTTTTCTTCTTGATGTTTTCTCGGTTTCCATCTCTGCAGAGAAAAAACAAAAATATGCAGATTGGAATATTCGGTGACTCGGAACGGCTGCACGCGCTGTTACTATTTTACTTTGCACTCTGCGGCGACTTTCTTGCGAATAGCGTACGCGTAGGATATCGTTCCGTATCGCGTTCGTTTTATTATTATTTTTTTTTTATTTTGCATGGATTTGATTCGATTTAATTTATTTTTTAAAGTTTTTTAATTTATTGCTTTATTTCTATAATATTGCTCTTAAAGATTTTAAATTGACAAATACTATTTTTTTTATGGGTATAATAATGTAATAACATATCATCTGAAAAATCCAACATTATTAAATTACTCAAGGATTATTATTCAAGCAAGGAATAGTGACACATAACTAAAGATAAATCAAAGAAAAAAATAAATAAAATAAAAAATTATTATTTAATATATTATCATTAAAATTTTTTACCTATACTAACAAGATTAAAGCAACCATTTAAAAATATAAAAAAATAAAAATAATATAAAATATGTATAATTGTATTAACATAACTTGTATAATAAAAAATTTAACTAAATAAAAAAATTTAAACAAGTAAATTATATCCTCTTTAATATAACATGCACGCCAAACCCAATACTCCTTTAATTTTTATCGAACTTAGAATCAGATAGCCTTATTATAATTTTACGTAAAATTAACCGGCCTCAACAAATCCAAAAACCAATCATCAAAATTTATATTACAATAGAATCCCAATCCAATATTACAATAGCAAAATTGAAATTTATAGGTTAAAATTAAATTAAATTAAATTAAATTAATTACTAAATCAAATGCCGTCAGCGCCTTTATACAAAAAAACCTTCAGCAATCAATTTGGTTCCCCCGAAAACTGCCGCACCGAACATGCCACCACCTGCGCCCATTGCCGCAGCCTAGTCTTAACCATCTCCGGATCGTCGCCTATAACCCCAAAATTCAAATCTAAAAATTAAGAACCCCGACGCCAATGTATTTTGATTGAAATTTATAAGAAAAATTTCTTTAATACTAAAATTTACCTTGATCAACTATCGTGCATGTGCTACCAGCGTCACTAAAAGTCCCAATCGATGAAGTGGACGAAGACCTCGACAATCTACCGCTATATTGTCGATTAACGGCGCAGTAAAAAGGCAAAGCGGGTAAAGTATCAGATAATTTCGGGTCCAATTCAGGCGAGTCCGGTTGGAACCCAAAACCTAACTCTATACAACCTTTGAGCTCCTCCAAATCATCGTTCGTGAAGCTCTGGCTACGGCGGAGCGCCATGCCATTACTTTCCTTCCGCCTGAGCCACGCCTCGTCTCGCTCCGCGTCAGGAGACCACGACCGCTGCTTGTAAAAAGGGCGTGGTAGTGGGGGAGGAGGTGGAGGAGCCGCATAGCGTCTCGACATTGGGTTCACCGTCGCGGCAATCTCGGCGCCGCTAGGGTTTTCGGGGTCGGTGGGAGAGGAAGAAGGAAGATGGTAGATTTGGGACGTTTCTGAATTCTCAAATTGTGGTGCGGGTATGTATATTTAGTTTTTATTTGTTTCGGGGATCTTTTGGTAATTTTTCAATTTATTTAGGGGCGTTATGTTTGCGGCAAGGGTCTAGGTGGGTCCACTGTAAATTATTGAAAGTTCCACTAATTATTTATGGCCACATTATAATACAAGGGTAAAGCTGTCAATTAATTGTTTCTGAATTGTTTATATTTTCTCTTTTTGTTTAGGAGGCTTTTCCCTTTTTAAAAAAAATAAATTAATATATTTTTACCATTATTTTTACATTATTTTCATTAGGTAGGCCTAAAAATAATTGTGTCATTAATTTAAGGAATTTCTTAACTAAACTTAGCACCGTTTGAAATTATTCCATTTTACTTACAATCAGAACCAGCAAAATGATTACTAATTTTTTTATTATATTTTGAAACAAAAGATTTTTTTAGAATAAACTTTATCCTTGTATTAAGGGTTAACCTTAAATTTTATCACTCGATTTCAATTTTGTAGAGTTTTATCGATATCCTATTTTCAATTTCCTTGAATTTTAAAATACAAAATAATAAAAATGATGAAAATTTATCATTTTTATCATTAAAGTATAATGTAAAATAAAATTATTTAATTTTATTATTTCTTGTTTCAAAATCGTTAATATTGAAAGTTCAAAAAGATAAAAGATGGAATTAAAATTACAACGACAAAATTCAATAGGAAGAGTTCGGCGAGCTAATAAAGTCAACGTGTTTCCATGGTGGGTTGATGCTTTAATCCAGATAAGCGCATGGTCCCTCTGTCATTTCTACCAAGCTGGAACCTTGGCTGGGTACTCAACCAACAACTAAGCGATTGTGGACAATGCAAAGAAATAAAGCATGGCAGTTGGACTTAGAAAGCTATAATTAGAATAGCAAAGATGATTAACCTTTTGATTAAGAGAAAAAAGTGTCGCCAAATGAGTTTGCAAGAAGACAAGCTGCCCTTATGGAATGCTGATTTCAATGGCTACATCACGCTGAAAAGTATTCATTTTCCTCTGGCCTTGTCTGATGTAGTCCAACTCATTCAGGGAGTATGCTCGGACTTTGCTGATCATCAATCCAAGCTCCAGCTCGACTGCTTGTGCCCATAACGTTTACTCAATTCTTCTTGCAATCCTTTGTCTCCCTAGTCCTAGGTTGTTTCATTGATTTTCTATTCATGTCACCAATAGTCCCCACAAGAGCAAACCCCATTTTTGAAGTGATGAAAATGGTTTGAATCCCTCACTATCGGTGATTTTAGAGATGAATTTGGTTGCATTGTGGCAATCACTACAGACCCTCGGGTTCTTGAATATTCCAATAGGACTTTCTGGAGGAGTGGTAATAATATTTGCATAGATGTTTGACCAAAGAACATAATAACAAATATTCTCTAAATCCACTTCAAATAAATACTTTTCCAAATATTCTCTAAATCCACTTCAAATAAATACTTCTACCGCATCGTATTTATTTTTATATTTATTTTTTTAATTTTTTAATTTTAATATAATATTTTTAATAATCATTTTATTATTCATTTCATTACTACGGTTGTAATTAAATCTAAATACATCATCATTTAACATCAATCTCATCGACTCCACTATTTTTAATTTCATTGAAATCAATTATATTATCAATCCAAACTAACCCAAGTCAATGTTTCCATGTATTCTACAAACACCAAAAAGAGTACCCAAATCGATATATCAAGCATGCATAAATATATATATATATATATATATTATATTAGTATACAAAATTTTTACATTATAAAGTCGAAAAAAGATTATATGTAAATAATTTTTTTTTTACATTAAAAAAAAAATTGTTTCAATTTGAATTTGTGATTTCTAAAATCACAAACGTGTGCAAACTTTTACCATTGTACTAAAGTACCGCTTCAGACATTATATGCCATTTCTGGATCCCCAGTTCAAACAAACAAATCTACCACGCAGCCATAATGCTTCAAAGCAGGCTCAATGCCATACTCTTCCTGCATCACATGAAGCACTACTGACCCTCTTCAACCACACCTGAATGGCTACAAGTTGAGAGCAGAGAAACAAAGGTTATGTGGTCTAGCTTCACCCTCTATTCTAGCATTTTTCTAAATAGCTTCTGAGCTTTCTCAGCATGCCCATGAATTCCATGACAAGATATTTGGCATTTCAGGGGACAGAAGTCATTTTGGGCACCTCAAAGAACAAGTTCATAGGATTATCTAATTTCCCACATTTCCCATACAAAGATATCCAAATAGAGAAAGTTATCGACCAACTGCACATCAACTCTCATCCCATGTTGCAAGGATCCTACATTAGAATAAGCACGTCCGTAGAATGCAGACCCAAATGGCTTGGTTTGGTGTTATCTCCTTTTGCTCTTGCATCATGCCAAATGCTTCAATTGCCTCACTTGCCAAACCATTTTGAGCATAACCAGTGATCAGAGTGTTCCAGGTTACCACATCTTTAACTGGAATGGAGTAAGGTACAATGTAACTTTGCATACCTGTAGTTCTTATTGTAAAGGATACGTTCGAAATGCAAAATCCGAAACATGGGGAGGCTGATTTCTAGAGAAGGTTAGGCTTAGGCCTACTAGGGCTTAAGTCTTTCGGGGATGGAAAGGAAGGGTTTGGATTGGGCTTGGTTTGGGCTTCGAGTATTAAGGTTGTGCTTAAAAACAGTTCTCTGAGTCAGGCTATTATTACCACATGGAAACCGTATTTATACAACCGTTGATGAGTAATGCCTTAAGGTGAGCAATCGATTTTTTTCGGTCAATTCAATTTAAAGGAATTAAAATCAATTAAATTGATTTAGATTAAAAAATTAATCTAATTGATTTAATTTTATATATCAAAAATCGAATAGAAAAAAAATTGATTTGATTTGGTTCGATTGAAAACTGAAATTTTAATTTTGTGTTTTTTTTCTTTTTTGATTATTTAAATAAATATATTTTAATTATTTATATTATATAATATAATAATATATTTTAAATGATGTATTAATTCAATCAATTCAGTTTGTAACTTTAAAATTGAAAATCAGCTGATTTAATCAAATAAACCGACTTTTAAACCAAAAATCAATTTGTTGCATGAATTTAGTCATTTTAACTGACTACCCTGTTACTGGGTTGCTATGAACGGTAACAATAAAAAATTATATGATGAAAAGAGCATTCCGAGTTTTAATTTGCTAAGTATGAAAAATTATGTTTCCTAAATTTAATAAATGAAAGGTAAATAAATATATTTGAATCCACTTGAAGAAATAAAAAAACATTACTTAATTATTTTTTGAATTGAAATTTAATTAAAATTCGTACTTAAATTATTTAATTTAAAAAAAAAAACTTAAAATTTTGAAATTTCAAATTTGAATTTCATTAATGCGAATTTTGAGTTTAATATAACTATTTACTAATTTAATTAGTTATAATTATTTATTACTTTATCGTTTCATAATTATCTGTTCATAAAATGTAGTACGTTAATTATAATTATAACTTTTAATAAAAATGTATTATTCAAAAAAAATTATATATTGAATTTAAAATTTTAATGTTCTTTGATTGCGAATATATTACAAAATTTTGTATTACTTAACCATATTTTAATTTGTGTTCTGAGATATTAATTAACATTATTCTAATTGGAAAATTTGTCAAAATTTCCTTTTGATAAACAATATTAAAATTTTCAAAAGTAAGAATCCAATTAATTAAATTATGAAAAATCCAACAAGAGAAAGACGATTTATGAAAGAACATTAGTCATGGCACGTGAGACCCATTGCCTTAGATCTGCTGACAGAAAGAAAAATAGAAACTGATGGTTTTGCAGAGGCTTCGTTAGTGGAATAAGGAATATGCCGCATTTTATCAGGAGAAATTATTTAATATATTCTTAAATCTTTTAGATTTTATATTCGGATTCTTCTTTTAAATTATATTAAAAAAATATTCAAAAGAAATTATATCAAAAATAAAAAAATTAATTAAAAAACAAAATAAAGTATGAGAGATTTTTTTTTATAGAATTAAAACTTTTCACTTTTAACATATCAAATACTAAATTTATTAATATCATGAGCATAGAAGAAAATCATCAAAAAGAAAATTGCCCTTTATCTCTCTTTTTTTAGTTCTTAAAAAGATCTAAAAAAAAAGAAAAATTAAATTCTCAACTTAATCTTTCCTAAGATAATGATAATTTAATCATCATTTTTCACTCAAAAATTTATTACTTTTATTACTGAGGGTTTTACTAAATGAAACATTTTTAAAACTTAAAATAAATTCTCTTTATCTCTTTTTGGTTACAAAAAATTTAAAAGAAGGGATTACTCTATCTCCAAATTATTGAAATTTATAGATCACCTACCAACTAGTGATCATGGAGATTTGAAAATACTCTTACCCTTATCGACATAAACTCTTTTTTTTTTATATATAAGAGATATAAAAGGGAAATAAAAAAAATCAAATTTTAGACTTAATCTTTTTTAAAAGGGGTAATAGATAAAACCTTGACTCTTGGCATAAACTCTCTTTAATCTCTATTTGTCTTGTACTCCAAGTTAATGTTACCTAATTTGAGTTGTACTATTGGTAAAACTTACCTAGCCCTCTTTCTTAAACGATCAGATTGGATTAATTTTTTTTTTGTTGTTTTTTATTACAAGAAAAATATTTTATTTTAAAAGAAAAATATTTAATAAATATGGATGGAGATGAGAGTAATATTGTTTAGATTCGAACTCAAATTTTACAATATATCACAACTTTTTCTTAACCACTCGGTCAAGATATTGTTGGATACAAAAAAAAATATTTGACAATTGAGAATAAAAATAAAATTATTTGAATTCAAACTCAAGTTTTACGCTACCTTAAACTTTCTAAAGTAATTTTTTGATTATAATATTTTCCAAATTTAAGAAAACAAAGAAATTTTAAATCATCCATTGCATCATCAAATTAAATAAAAAGCGTAATAGTACGTATTATATTAGTCACAAGTAGAAGCAATCTGAGTTTTTGACCAATGACAGTTAATACTTCAAAAACAAAACAGGCAATACCACACCAAAAAAAGTGTAGGGTCCATTTTGCAGTTTACCTAATTTTTTGTTGTTGATGTTTTTGGATTTGTGGATGCTAACGCGAAAAAGATTTCTGCTTAATATGATAAAAAAAAAAAAATTGTTAGAGAACATAGAAGAAGTCAAGAGACACCAAAGTTTAAATTTCGTAACGGGATTTGATATTTAAGTAATATATCACGGGAATAAGAAAGCAAATTGAAGCTCATGATTAAAGTTTATAATATTAAGTATAAAATATATATGTTCGAATTTTTATGATTATTCCTTGATAAATGATTAGTAAATTTTGAAAATTTTATAAGTGAAAGTACAATATATTTATAATTTTTAATAATAAATTAACAATTTAATATATTGCAATCCATTCAATCTAAATAAGATCTCTATATCAGTGACGAAATAAGTTTGGTTACGGATAATAGGATTACCTATGTGCGGGCATAGAAACCCCACTATTGGTACAAATAACGTATCCTTAAAACTTTTTTGGTTCTATAAATTATATACTTCACACGATCATTTTGAAGAAGCCATTGCTAACGTTCTTTGAGGTGATAGACTCTAATGTACGGATTTGTCTCATCACTTGATGTAGGGTTAATTTGGATGAGTGATGAGATTAGTTTCAATGAAGTGAGATTGATTTCGGTGTTAAAAAAATCGAAATGATCATTAAAATTTAATAAAAAATAAAAAAATTACAAAATAGAGTATAGTCCAAAATTTTTGGATTTTAGTGGGATTTCTCAACTCACTGGGGCTCAAGGGTGCCTATCGTTGAGCCAAACTATGCATTCCTTTAGATTATGAGTATGAAACAGTATCAGTAAAGTTTAATACCAAAATATGTTCATAGGTTGAAATAAAATGAATTTTTATTGCATTTAAATTAGTTTATAAAATTTTATTTTATTGTAAATAAATTTTTAATTCTTAAAAAATGTAATTAAGTTTAATTTTGTTAAATACTATTATTGTCAACATTTGACTTAAATAGTTTTATGAAGTGTTACATGTCATATTATGTTTGTAATACAAATAGAAGTTAGTGTCATTTATGATGTTAGATTTAAGTGTGTTATTTTTAAAAGATAAGTGTTTATTTACAATAAAATAAAAATTTACGATTGATATACATGCAATAAAAATTTGAGTGTTTATAGTTATTTTGTATTAAGTCTATTAATAATAATGATAATAAGTAAATAATTATTTTTATATACAACATATTAGGGGTGTACTTGAGTTAAGTAGAGTCAAGATAATTTAGTATTAAGTTTGAATTCTATTAGACTTAAAAACTCAAAGATTGAAGTTCAACTTTTGCTTAGTTTTTAAAGCTCGACTCGATAAAATATTTTAACCATTCGAACTCAACTCAAAAGGCTCTAGTCTTAGGCTCTGATTGGGAGCCTAGTGGAGTTCGACGCCATATGGTGAGAAATCACATCATGCCGCAATTGCAATTTTACCACATTTCACCATTTTTTATTTAAATATAATATTATTAATAATCATTTTCTATTTCTATTACACTCACCTCAACGCCACCGCTATGATTTAATTCAAATATATTATCATTTAATATCAATTCCAAACTAACCCTTCTTCAATTGGTTTAATTTGTCATATTATAACTATATATTATGTTGTAAAATGGTAAATTAATAATAAAATATATATTAAAAAGATTTGATTAAACCCGCGACCCTATTGAATCGGATATTAAAATACTCGAATTCTGTTTGACTTGTTACTTGAATAGTTCAATCTTTGTTTGTAAATAAACAAGTTAAACTCAAATAATTATTAAATCAAATTTAAGTAACTCCCTAATAAATTGACTTATTTATACTCTTACAACAGACAAAATAAAGGCATTAAGCAAATAATTAATAAAATAATATAATATTAAGAAACACATGATCATATTTGATTTTATATTCCCCAAATTTAAAAATTTTGTCAATACTGTATAAAATAATAATTTTATTATAATTATTAAAAGAATTTAAATAGTTGGTGGTCATTAAATCAATATAATTAATTAGAATTTGTTCTTTTTAGATTTCTTTGCATATATTTGAAGATTCTAAGACTTAAGAAAAAATAATTATAATGAAAATAGAATGCTATATAGTTGATGTAGAGTGGAGAACCTATGAGAGAATAAACAACTGAAAATTTAAGTATATAAGTATTGCATTTTGATCATATTTTAATATTATCATAACTGGATAAAATTAAGTTTAATTAAATGAAAAATTGGTTAATTAAATTATAAGTTTAATCATTGAATTAACAAATTTTTTACCCATCAGTCTTTAGTTTCATAATGTCTTCAATTGGTGCAATCCATGATATGTTCTCCTGAGTTGTTAGGTTCGCTAATCTCTTTGATAGAGAGTTCTAATATCCCTGCTGCGTCTAACTTATCAGTTTTTCAACACTCATAACATTGCTGTTGCCTTGACTGAAAATCAACCAGCGTCATCTTCTCCATAGACGCTAGTATGCAGTAATTAATTTTATATTAATGTAAATGGATTCATATTTTTAGATTAATTTATAATTAAATATGTATTTTCTTCATACATGGTTATGAAACGGTTACAAAATGTACTACGCTAAAGTGAAAACTGTACAAAATTTATGGAGAGTGATTCTAGTTATGTGGTACCATATTGTTATAAATGTCCATATATATTTTTAAATTACAAAGTATCTTTATATCAAATTAAATATAAAATTAATTTTTGTTCGTATTTTATTATTGACATTGATTTAAAAAAATTTAACTTAATTATAATCTTATACAAAATTTTCTGCTATGGAAGTCATAAAAATACAATATTATCTACATTTATAGTCATATATATAAAAAATAATTGAACTATTGTTGAAATTTATGTGAATTTGCAAAATACATTTTATATTTTCTTATAGCAGAATGTAGCATGTTTATTAGGCATAAGTTAATAATTTTATTTTATCGTATATTATAAGTTGTGATAAAATATGATATTTATTTCAAAATTTGAACTTTATTATTAATTTTCAAAAATAATAATTCACTAAATTAATAAAAATAAAAAAAATTATTTTATATATAGTTAAAATTTTTCTTAAATTTTATTAAAAATAAATAAAATAAAGCATGTTATTTAAGATATATTAAAAATATATAATAATTTCTTGAACTTTAATTATAAAATTTTAAATAATATTATTAATGTATAAAAACGACGTAAATTATGGATTTCACGCGGTTGTGCACTATAGCATGCATAATTTTCATCACCTAAAATAATTATTCGTCTCAATTCCAAACAATCACCACCCCATCACCATGTCGGAAAGGAGATTTGACGGTTCCAGATCTCCCATTTTTCTCTTCTCCATTGGTCAGACGTCACATCAAATTTCGACACCATTTCTATTGGTCCACGTCGCGCGATCTCCGCGGCTAAACAGTCGTCCAAGTAGATATTATATAATAATAAAAAAGGATAAATAAAATTACAATTGAATCCACCAAAATCGGGAAGCTCCATAAATTTCGACGCGTGTCGAGGCGGCAGTAGACACTTGTCGACTCCACACAGCTAAAGCCTCCCCTTTCTCTCCAGATAAACGACACAAACACAGTCTCTCTTTTCTCTCTCTTCATTCTCCCTCGATTTTCAACGGTTTTTTTTTTTTTGGTTTATCGAAAATTAAATACTAGCAAAAATAAAATTAAAAAAGGTAAAAAGGAAAAGAAAAAGATAGCGTCTATTTCTTTTTCTTCTCTTCCTTACTCCTCCTTTCTTTCTTTGTTCTCTACTGTTTTGTTTTATTTTATTTTATTTCTCTATTTTCTTATTTTTTGTCTTTTTCTCATTTTTACTTTTTTTTTTTTGCTTTTTTTAGTAACAGTGGTTCGTTTAGTTTAGTTTTTTTTTTTTTCAGTTGATTTCTTTTTGTTATTCAGATTGAATTTTTCGTTGATAGGTTTTATGATTTGGAATAATGGGTTAGTTTTGGATTCTGTTAAAGCTTCAATTTTTGTGCTGTTTTCTGGATATGAAAGTTTTTACAAGTGTTCTGAGAAATGGCAGTTTGACACTTGTTAAGTGCTGATTAGTTTCTAGCTCCAAAATTTATTTTCTTTTTCCTTTTGGTTTTTTGGATCTGGGTTCTCCACAAAAAAACTATTTTTAGTCTTTTTCCTTATTAAATGTAGAAATTGGATGGATTTGCAGGACAATTTGTTTGGCTCTGTGTCTGATTGTATGTATTTTAGTAGTTGTTGGAGAATCTTGAAACTTCGAGATTTAACATGAAAGTTTTAATCTTTATTGGTTCCCATATTTTCTGAGCCGTTAATTTCTCTCCTTTTTTTTTAAACCTTTTTATTTTTGAAAGTTGTGATGGATAGTTATGATTCTATTGCTACTGAGATGTTTATGGTTTAATAGAATTGGAGTTAAAAAGTATGACTATAATTGTAAATATGATGAGAATATTGTGTATGATTAACTTGCACTTTGCTTGGTTTGGTGAACATTTTTTTAGATCTTAAGTCAAAGAAAAAGAAAGTTATAAAAGGGAAAGTGAATGACACAATCGTCTCATCTACTTCAGTTGATGGATTTATAGGGCAATTTGTGTTTGCAGCTGTTCAAAACAAGAAATGGGATCTCATCTGAATTTCAAAAGCTTTGGTGATGCTCCAAGTATGGAAGGAAACGGGTCAAAGCCAGTGGGATATTTCCCACTGGCGAGGCAGTCATCCGTATATTCATTGACCTTTGATGAGCTGCAGAACACATTCAGTGGACTTGGCAAGGACTTTGGATCAATGAACATGGATGAACTCTTGAAAAACATATCAACTGCTGAAGAGACTCAGTCTATGATGACAGCTTCAGTTCCTGGAGGAGAAGCTGGTGTTTCTGGTGGCAATTTGCAGAGGCAAGGATCATTAACGTTGCCAAGGACTCTGAGTCAAAAAACGGTTGATGAAGTATGGAGAGACTTGATGAAAGAATATGGTGGTACTAAAGATGGAAGTAGTGGTGGTGCTGGTGGTGGTGGAGGAGCAAGTTTGCCACAGAGGCAGCAGACTTTGGGAGAGATGACTTTGGAGGAGTTCTTGGTGAGGGCTGGTGTTGTAAGAGAAGATATGCAACAGATTGGAGTGCCAAATAATGGTGGATTATTCGTTAACAGCTCTAGTTTAGCTCTTGGGTTTCAACAGACAAATAGAAACAATGGTTTTTTGAGTAACAATAACTTAGTTCTTAATCAGCCTCCAAGGTTACCATTAAACGTGAGTGGACTCAAATCATCACAGCCGCCCCAGCAGCAGCAGCAACAACAACTACAGCAGCAGCAGCAACAACAACTACAGCAACAGCAGCGGCAGCCGGCAGAGCCACTGTTTCCCAGGCAACAAACAGTTGCATTTGCTCCCTCTATGCACTTAATAAATGCTACACAGCTTGCTAGTCCAGGAGCTAGGGGTTCTGTAGTTGGAATTGGTGACCCTTCTATAAATAGTAATCTAGTTCAGTCTACTGGGTTGCAGGGTGGGATGGGTATAGTTGGCTTAGGATCTCCTCCAAGCCAGATATCTTCAGATGTGATTTCAAAGAACAGCGTAGATAGCAGTTCTTTATCACCAGTTCCTTATGTATTTGGCCGGGGAAGAAAATGCGGTGCAGCTTTGGAGAAAGTGGTTGAAAGAAGGCAAAGGAGAATGATTAAGAACAGAGAGTCGGCTGCAAGATCACGAGCTCGCAAGCAGGTGAGTTGGGTGATTGAGCCACAACACGTTTTTTTTTTATTTCCTTCTCAGTTATCAGATTCTATTTTGTTTCACTTATTGATAGATTCAAGCTCATATATGTGGATACTTCTTGTTTAAAAGGTTTGTTAGTTTTAAACTTGTTACTTGCTATAAACATGCCACTTACAAAGTTTGGACAATGCCCTTGCAATGATTTTGTGAAAATAGTGGTTCGGTATGGTTTCTAGTAGTTATGTGGACATGAAGTTCATGTTTCAGCATCAGTGTTCTCCTTTCCCCTCCCTAAGTACGAGGTTTCCATTTTAAAGAAAAATGTAATGGCAGTGCAGAGCTACTGCATTTTACAGTTTGCACCATTATGACTGTTGACTTGAGTAAAATCAGGTTCTGGTTTGGAAGAATATCTCTCTCTTGGGCCTTGGAGGGTGTTTTAGTTCTGATAATGACCATATGCATGGGTATATTTAAAGGCACTCGTTGGATTGCTGTTGGTTTGTGGTCTTTTCTCTTGAAGGAACTATTATGAAAGGTTGCTGCAACTGTTTTGTTTCAATATGAAATGCTATAGCCTGAGCTCATTTCTACCTAGTATTCCTGTAGACTACTATTTTTCCTTTTTAATTTTTATTGTGAGATGTGTAAGAACTCTAACCAAACCCTATTTACCGACAAGAGTAGTGGTTGTGCATCAATCTTGGGGCATGGCTAAAATTTGAACATTAAATTTAAGACCACAGCTGTTTATGTTAACTCCTTGTACAAGCCTGCAGCAGAACATGCCATGTGTGAGAGTAAATTGACAAATTTATGGAGCAAGCATGTTATATATGGACTCGTTTTACAGTTGTATTTTATATCCTTTAGCTTCATTGATTATTATTGTACTAACTGTTCTGAGTGTCTGGCAGGCCTATACATTACAACTTGAAGCTGAAGTTGCTAAACTTAAAGAAATGAACCAAGAATTGCAGAAGAAACAGGTAAGTACTGTATGCTGACTAAGATTCTTTGTGACTTCTTGAAAACGTTGGGTGGATGACCTTCCTTGACTGTTCTTTGGTTGGTGTAGGAAGAAATGATGGAAATGCAGAAAAATCAGGTAATGCACACTCCTTCCATTTCCACCTTGCCTTTATAGTAGCATTCATAAGCAGAAAACTAGCTTTTAGATGGGTTCCAAAGCCTAAAGATATTTAAAAAAAAATAAAAATAAACGTAGTATAACAATGTTGTATGGATATTTATAGAAATGTTATTAGGATTTTCCTTTTATGAACAGTATTTCACATGGTGAAAGTAGCAAGTCCCAAAATTTTTATATTTATTATTATGAGATTAATGATTAATTTAAAAGAACGATATAGTTTGATAAAATTAAAAAGAAAAAAATGACTAGAGAATGTATTTTTTAATAAAATAATATAAAAATATTAAAAATAAAGATGGAAGGGTAATTTTAGTTTTTTACCTAATTTTGTCTTATATGGCCAATCACACCTACCGGTACTGATTGGCCATCCAACTCTTCCTTCTAACTGGACACAGAAACTAGATTTTTACAGTTGAATTTGCACCAATGGTTAGACGATAATGCTGATTTCCATCTGCTATCTGTTGCCTAATTCCAACAGATGTTAGAGAGAATGCATCTACCATGGGGAGGTAAAAGACGATGCTTGAGAAGAACACTGACGGGTCCTTGGTAGAGTTGGAAGACAATCTTGGCCAGTGGTACGGTACAAGGATTGCGGTGTGAATCTGTGTCTTGAATCTTGATACTGCCGAGGGTAGATAGCTGTAGGTTTAGGAGCAGAGGGTTTTCAGTCTGTAAATTATGAATTGAATACTATTTGTTTTACTCTGTAGATTAGAATTTTATTATTGGCTTGATCTCTGTTTGCCTATCATGATACAACCTTTACAATAAAGGCATGTAGGATACTTAGATGCTTGCTCCATTATGGTTTTACACCCTACCCAACTACTTGGTTAGTGTCCACTTTTTTCAGATTTGACTTTTAATTACAAGACATGTCTTTGTTTGCATTTTGTACATGTGGTAAGAAAAAAGCTTAGGTCACCAAATTTCTGTATTTATATTCGTATCAACATTTTACAGTCGTGGACTTGCCTAAAAAGTTTACTGTTGTCATTGTTCCATTGATTATTCTTTTGGATTGAAAGTTTGAACCACTCCACAGATTTTGATATTTTTGGGTCTCTGTTTTCAGAACGACCTAGAAGGAACAAAAGTCGTGCACGCTTACATTTCCAAAAGTCAAACAGAAAAGGCCATTGCAGTTTTGTCTTAATGCAAGACATGTTCTGATCCCGTGATAACATATGGCAACAATCCCAGCCTCATCCATCCTAATCCTTTATCCCACCTACGTGGATGCCTCATCCACTTTGTACTTTGATTCGGTTCCCCCAAGGCACAAACTACTTAATAATTCTGTGGAGACTACAGAAACATTTGGAAGAAAATGACTCTACAGAAACATGATGTTTGGTGAAAGCGAATCAATATATCCAAATATGCCGATGCTTACAAAAATCTATATGCTCCTAGTTAGGCCTGTTAGACCCTTAACATGTTTCACCCTGCAGTAGATCTGATAATTTAAATGAATAAATTTTATTTGTATAATATAAAATATGAAAAATTTTATGCTAACACGTTTACATAAAACAAAACCTTAGGTACAATAGTGGAGAATCTGCTTCCTTATTCCTCTCATTCCCCAACCACCCGACCAAGAACATTACACTTTCCGGATTCCTGGAAGTGCCAGGATCAGTAACATATCAGGTCTTTACTTCTTGTAGGTTCTATTGAATGTCAAATTACCTGTAGCTTGGTTTGCCACATTGGTGATATTCGAAGATTTAATAGCAGCTCCTCACCCGAATATGGCTATGACAATTGACAAATCAACATTTGCCATTATGCTGCTTTGTACCTCACAGGCAGGTGTGACCTCTGTTTATTGCATGGGATATACACAAAAAAGTGAAAGAATACTTCTAGAAGAAAAGCACTAACATGGAGCATTTAGGATTTGGCCGAGCATGTTTCTGTGAGGGTTTTCTCATCTCCACTAGCTGTCCAAGTTGAGGGCTTATAACCTTATGTTTCTATCTTAATGGCATCTAGAAAAATTGCCATTCATCTGGTATGACTCAAAATTAGATCTTCTAACTCCTGGGATACTCAAAAACTAGGCCTTCTGCAACACTTCTAGCCCTTGCATGGCCAAAAAACTTGCTCACAATGGCCAGCGTTAAATCTGAAACAGTAGCAAGTCCCCTGCTTGTAATCAGTTTACCATCAATCACTCCTTTGGGACTGTCTACCGCATTGGTCAGTTCCATTATGGTAGAAGGATGAGCAGTGGCTTTCTTTCCCTGTCTTTGGCTGAGAGTATCAGTGTTGTCATATGATAATTAATATATAATAGGTAGGAAAATGTCAAATAATTTCTGTCTTGACCTTCAGCAGACCATGTTTGTGCAGGATTACGGTAGAAGAGCAAACTGCTCCACATGTTCTACCAGCCGCATCTTGTTCTTTCAGCAACTTCTTGAGAATCCTAGATTTCTGTAGCCGTTCAGCGCCAGCAACTCCTCCCTGCAATTTAAAAATAAACCAAACATCTTCACTTTATTTATCAAAAATAAAAATTATATTTTGAATTTTTTTCATTTATTTACAAATTATGACACAGGCATCCACATGTGTTAGGAAAGCAAATTGAAACAATTTCCATGAATAATGTGGCAATCATTATGCCACACATAATTGTGTGATTCATTGAAAGCCAAGTCATCGTCTTCATTTAACGATGTTAGCCTCATTTGATTGATTGAAAAATAAAAAGAGAGTACATATATCATCACATCACACAATTTAGAAGTAGAGGTACCACATCGAATAGTTTTTTAAAGTATAAATACCAAATATGAAATTAACCCAAAATAAAATCTTCCAAGCCAAAATTATTAATTTCAAACTAAAGACAGCAAGTCAGGAATGATTACAAGATCTGTTCAACCATGGCAAACCAAATATTGATATCAAATGGGATACTAAATATAACAGGAGAATTCCCTAATCCCAATTTAATATAGAGGCAGAATGCATCCAAAACTTTTTGTATTAAAAGGGCAGTTTGTTTATCTCACCGGAAGAATGATTAAATCATATATTGATCCCGCCGCATCACCGATTAACTTCTCAGCAATGATTTTTACACCCTGAGATGCTGAAACCTTAACTGATTTTTCAACTGAAGCAACCACAACACCCACCTTTGCTCGACGTAGAATGTCTGTGATGGTAACTACTTCAATCTCCTCTGAACCATTTGCAAATGGAACTAGAACCTGCCAAAAACATTTTGACAATAAAAAGTATGAGGAGGAAGAAACACATAGCTAAAACAGATATGCCATATGAACTTGTAATAAAAATACACAAGTAATTGTACATGCAAACCCAGAATATCAACATAGAAAGTATTCAACTGAAGCAAGTAATAACTCACATGAGGAGTGTGATCAACAGCCCAGTCAACTTTGTTGAACTCTTCCTTTCTTGGTTTATCATCAGCAGAATGCATGAACTGGAAAACAGTAATCATAAGAGTGAAATGCATGCTATTGTGCGAAATGATTGCAGTAGAGAACTCTTGCAGACAAAGTCTTGTTAGAAACTCAAAAGAAATCAAAATATATAAGCCCGTATGAGCATGAAAGAATGTGATTGTCTATCATGGTGGATACATGGATATCCAAAGAAGAAAGGGTGAAGTACAATGAAGAGACTTTTGAAAACAACAGGGTAAAAAATTTACCAGTAATTCTCCAATCAGTTTGGCCACAGACTCCCCGAATAGCTGTTAGACTAAGGCCAAAGCAAACAAAAAAGAAGTTCCAGGGCCTTGGCTTGTTGTAAGCTCTCCTGAAACTTGAATATTTGATTTGACAGCCCAGAAGGTTGGAAGCCTGTCAAAGAATGCAGGGTGGCAAGTTGTCTTACATAACAAACTACATCGAATTTAGCAATCAAAATACATTGTTGTGCACGAAATCCAATTTTAATATAAACCACCTCCTCAAGAGTCCACAAGGGAGAAGTGTGACTGCTGGAGCAATAGATATACCTCCATACAGCCTCTTTTCCTCAGCTTGTTTGCTTGTAATCTTCTTAAGAATTTCACAATCTCTTAACCGTGCTGCTCCTGGCATTTCTCCCTTCAAATAGTACATAAACATGAATTGCTACATAAACTATATGGTACAAACAATTTGCCAGAATTTATATCAGCAACAAATCAATACATTGGTCAGTAAAATTTACAAAGCACATTCATATTCTCTAAATAAAAAAGTGCTGCATTATCTCATATGCTTGTAGGTTCTTTCCAGAAGGAAAATCTCAAAGCTATAATTCCACAATTTTATTGTTGCCCTGGACACCCCTAAACCGAATGCCTATGTTCATTGTAACAACAAATGAATACACACCACCTATCAGTACTCTTGTGACAACTAACAATGGTATGAATATGCAGTTATAGTGACATTCTATCTTAAGCAACATGAAATCAAAGGTTTGAACAACTAACTGGCAACACCACGAGATCAAAAACTTGATTAGAACAGGAGGAGACTGCGGTATCAGCAACCAATCTAGTGCCTCCGGATGCTAGAATCTCAAGCTGCGGTTCCACTGAGGCCACTGTCAGCTCTGCCCCAGCACGGCGCAGAACGTCAACCAATATAACAGCTTCCATTTCCTCTGTACCAAATCCAATTGGAACCAAAACCTATCCATCCACATAAAAAACAACAAAGATCAAAATTTCAAATTCATACATCAAAACTAGAAAAACTAATTAAAGCCCATGAAGCTAAGTGCATAACAATGCGAGCAAACTATACCATTGCCACCCTGTGAATCTCTAGTGAAAAGGGTCTTACATATTTTAAGAAACAAATCAATTGCAAGTAAAAATATATCATACTAAAAAAAAATGAAGCATTTGAATGAAAGAAAGGGTACAGAGTTTAAGGAAGGAGTCAAGGAGAAACCTTTTTGGTAGAGGCGCTGCTGGTGTTTGTAACAGTACTAGTTGTCAATGGGGTTGTGGAAACTGCTAAAGACAACGCTTTGGTGGGTTTAAAAGACTGTTTTGCAGTTGTTCTTGGAAGTTGACAGTCCATGGAAGAAGGACACACCAAGCTAGAAGGAAATGTACCAGAGCCAGACGGCCTTGGAGCCAAAAACCTCGTAGGAGCTGCTGGTTTCAACACCAGACGCGACAAACTCTCCATTTCTCGCAACCCTGGAGAGTGTAAAGCGAATTACTTCTCCAGCAGCCTGCAAAGATTGAAAACAAGGAAATTGACGCTTTTTATCTTATCCACTGCACCCACAATCCCACACTCCCCAGTCCCGAAGTGAACCAAACGGTATCGTTTGGCACCCGAAAGGAAGGGAGTCAGTCGAACGCTGCGTTTTAAGGATCCATAGCCAGAGAAATGGATATGAATTACACGCAAAGCCAGCGAAGACGATAAAGCTGTTAAAAAACGCAATGCTATAAACTCTTCTAAGCTCCAACTCCGAACCGGTTTTGATAAAATTAAAAAAAGAAAGAGAGAAATGCTAAGGGCTTTGGTGAGGAAAGCAGCTTCAGCATCAGCTTCTTGGAATGTAAAAGCAGCCCCATGTATAATAGCTAATCCAATCCAACGTTTCCAAACAAAGCACTTCTCCACTGGAGTTCTTCCTGATGGAGTCGACCGAAACTCCGACACTTTTGCCCAAAATTCCGACGCCATGGAACATCTCTTGTCTGAACTCCAATCCCATGTCAACAAGGTTCCATCTTTTTCCCCAACAAAATGTATAACCGATTCTTTTTCTATTGAAATATGCTAAAGTTACTTGATTTAAGGTTCTTGCTGGTGGAGGAGAAACTGCTGTGAAGAGGAACAGGAGCCGAAATAAGCTTCTCCCAAGGGAACGAATCGATCGTCTTCTTGATCCTGGTTCTTCTTTCCTCGAATTGTCTCAGGTTCTTTTTCTCATTTCTTCTGGGTTTTTGACTTTTTTTTTCTTTGGCTGTCTTCCGCGTCCTTATTGAACTTCTGATGTGAAAAGCTTGCGGGGCATGAATTATACGGAGACTCTTTACCAGCAGGTGGAATAATAACGGGAATTGGTCCAGTTCATGGAAGACTTTGTATGTTTGTGGCTAATGACCCAACTGTCAAGGGAGGAACTTACTATCCCATTACCATTAAGAAACATCTAAGGGCACAAGAAATTGCTGCTCAATGCAAATTACCTTGCATTTATCTAGTTGATAGTGGAGGGGCTTTCCTTCCAAAGCAAGCTGAGGTTTTTCCAGATAAGGAAAATTTTGGTAGAATTTTTTATAATCAAGCTACCATGTCTGCTCAAGGCATTCCTCAAATTGCATTGGTATTAGGGTCTTGTACTGCTGGGGGTGCCTATATTCCTGCTATGGCTGATGAAAGTGTAATGGTTAAAGGAAATGGTACTATTTTTCTAGCTGGACCACCTCTTGTCAAGGTTGGTTTCCTTGCACTTATCCGTTCCAATGTGTTTGTTTAGATTAGCCACTACTTAAGAGGGAAGTTTTGGCAGGCTGCTACAGGAGAAGAAGTATCTGCAGAGGATTTAGGGGGTGCTACTGTTCATTGTAAGACCTCCGGGGTTTCGGATTATTTTGCTCAAGGTATTGTTTCCTTATCCTTGATTACCACTGTTCGGAATCTCTCAATTTAGTATTATGCGAGGATTTAAATTTTGTTTCTATCTTTTTGTAGATGAAATGCATGGACTTGCTCTTGGGAGGAATATTGTCAAGAACTTGCACTTGGCTGGGAAACATGGGCTGTTGAATGCATCTCCTAGCATAAACCTTGAATATAAAGAACCATTATATGGTGTGAAGGAACTTCGTTCAATTGCACCAGTAGACCACAAGCAGCAATTTGATGTCCGGTCAGTTATTGCTCGTATTGTTGATGGAAGTGAATTTGATGAGTTCAAGAAATTGTATGGAACAGTGAGGACTTGCATATCTCTTGGATTTTCAAATTTGTTTTTTCCTTATAATATGCATAAACCATCTAACCTTGATCATGTTGGTGCAGACACTTGTCACGGGTTTCGCAAGAATTTTCGGACAACCTGTGGGGATCCTCGGTAATAATGGGATATTATTTAACGAATCTGCACTTAAAGGGACCCATTTCATTGAACTTTGTTCTCAACGTAACATTCCTTTGATCTTTCTTCAGAACATCACCGGGTTTATGGTACATGATCCCGCACTTTCTTCCCATTACTTTATTGATGAAGCCTTTCTAATGTGTTCTGTCCTTGAATTCATGATTCATGCGGAGTGTTGCTCATCAAACTGATTTAGTAGAATATTATGCACGTGGTTTGAAATGACTGATTTTTGTCGACTATCTTTTATCCCTCTTTTTTGCTCTGAGATTGTTGGATCTAATAGCACAGTCAAACCATACTGGTTTTTTGATCTGCTAGGTTGGCTCAAGATCTGAGGCAACTGGTATTGCGAAATCTGGAGCAAAATTGGTGATGGCAGTTTCTTGTGCCAAGGTAGATTGTGTCTTCTAGCATTAATTTATTGGTTCTCTGTGTTATTCTTATGATATGCATTGATTGATCCATACATGAACAAATTGCATTAATTTCTTTCACCTCCTTATTTGTATAAATATGTTTCATCATCCATTTTGACATAAATCGTTGGGCAAATTTACACAAACAAACAGAAACACATTTATAACTTTTAGCTCAACTCAAATGATGATTTTACAGGTACCAAAAGTGACTATTATGATTGGTGGAAGCTTTGGTGCGGGAAATTATGCAATGTGTGGTCGTGCTTTTAACCCAAATTTCCTGTTCCTTTGGCCCAATTCGAGAATATCTGTGATGGGTGGTGCACAGGTGGATCTATACTTTATCACATATGATCTATGTGCCAGTGATATCTGATATCCTGGGTTTGCATAAGAATAGACGTGTCTATTCCAGTGTTAAAAGTAGCATTCTTGTCATTCTATATCCGCATACAATATGCCTTGAAATTTCATCTTTGTTGTTGCTTACCTTCCGAATAAGTAAGAAAGGATGGATGTGTTCCACTGATATTATGATAAACTCCAGAATCCTCCATTCCATTCATGTCGTGAATGCTATTCCTATGCTTAGGTAGCCAGACTGTTTAATAGTTATGCAGATATCTGTTAAATATTTTCTTAGTTTTGTTTACTTGAACTTTCTGAGTGCTGGTCAAATCATATACTGAATTATTCCTGTAAACAATTAGGCTGCTGGTGTGCTGTCTCAAATTGAAAGGGCCAACAAGAAAAGGCAAGGAATTCAGGTAAATTTAGCTTCTACTCAAGGAGTGAATGATGGTTATTCTTCTATTGTATCCAAGCATTTATAAATAGAAGCTTATTTCTCTGTGCTTGCACATTCTTGTATTCTAGTGGACAAAAGAAGAAGAGGAGAAGTTCAAGGCTAACGTTGTGGAGGCATACGAGAGAGAAGGAAATCCATATTACTCAACAGCTAGGCTCTGGGATGATGGTATTATTGATCCTGCTGATACCAGGAAAATTATTGGGCACTGCATCTCTGCATCCCTGAATCGCCCATTAGAAGATACCAAATATGGTGTATTTAGAATGTAATGGTTATCCTTAAATTGGCAGAATCCCTCTTCTCCCAACCTATAGAAGAAAGTTGAAGAACAGGAAAGACACTGTAATCAAAATCTGTATAAGAATGTAATGCAGGCAAATGCATGCAGCAGATAATCACTAAACCATAGTTTCAAATGTTTAAGTGCTGTTAGCAAAGACATTTAACTTTGTAACGTTTCAGTGTCTTTCATTGAAGTCGAGAATAACAAGTTTGTATGCTCATGATGCTTGTGGTGCCATGTGCTTGCTTACTAACCTCAGTTTTGCCTCCAAAAAGGTGTAAAACGGACGGATTGGATCAGATTTAGTTTAAAGGGACCCGGATCTAAACGAATCAAGTTTGTTTAGGCTCACTATTTAGCGGTTCATTGTTTTTTTTTTTTTTTCGTTTATAATAATTAAATATATCAAAATTTGAAATTTAGAATTTTACATTCCCATCCATATACAATTTACATACAATTAGGTTAGATACTTGGGGTTTGGGTTTCAATTTAGTTGGGAATGGATAGAGTTAGAGTAAATAAATCATAAGTGATTAATTTAATTTGATTCATGATTTGCATATTAATGATGGATTTTGAGTCAGCAGATTGATTTGCATGTATTACAATCACTTCGAGTCAAATCTATTTAAATTCATTTTTAAATGGATCACCGAATCATGTATCTGACCCTAAAAAGAAGTACAAATTTCGATTGATTTTAGATCTCTATGTGCCAGCTTGTTGTCCAAAAAATAGGTACAGAACAGTTCGGCATCACAGTGTTCAAGTATTTCTGCCAGTATAGAACTCAACTTCAAACTGTTAAAAGAGTAGTTAGATCAAGATGTTCAGCGCTCGTGGCCTAATGGATAAGGCGCCTGACTTCTAATCAGGCGATTGTGGGTTCGAGTCCCACCGGGCGTGTACAGTAGATGGTTTTTTTTAGCCCCCATTGTGTGTGGTTCGTTTGGTGGTGGGTACGGACGGAAGGTGATGGGTCCTAATAGGCCCAGTTCTGTTAATAATCAACACAAAAAACGTGCATTTCTGTGTTTCTCCGCATCTCCCTTTGATTTCTTGGGTTTTCTCATTTCTGGTTAACTGACTCACTGAGTGGCGCATGATCCAAATCAATCAGATATCTGCCCAAAACCAAACCATCCCCACCTCTTTATTCTATAAAGCATCCGATTCCTCTCAACTAATACTTCCTCTTTTTCTTTCCTTGGTTTCTTCAATGGCTTCTTCTACCTCGCTTAGCTCGTCTCATTTTACTTCAACACGCGCTCGTCCACGCGCCAGTTCTCCTCACTTGCGCCTCAAGCTTGACTCTTCGAGGATCTCCTTTCCTTTGAAAAATGGGTCCTTCAAGCTTCGTAATGCACCTCCTCACACTCTCAAGGCCCTGTCTGCCCGTGAACCCAAAGGTAATCTCTTTTTCTTTGTTACAGCATTTGATACTGTTTTAAATGGTGGGTTTTGATTTGATCTGATTGTACTTCACTATGTTAGTTGGGTTTATTCTTTTGGGATGTTATTTGTAGTGGCTTATCCAGTAAAATTTGAGTGTTTAGTTGCCCAGAAATTTGAGGAAAGAAAACAGGCAGAAAGTTTTTCTGGAATTTGTAATAGTCTTGCTATTATAGCAATCAAAAGGGCTGCGTACTTGTGTGTGTGTGTGTTAGCATATTCAGTTGATCATAGTTGTAGTAGCTACCAACCAAGTGTAGGAAATAGTTTGACTTTGAATGTTTGGTGCTTTCAAACGAGCGTTAAAAGTGTTGGATACGAACCCTCAGTAAAGGATTGATTTAGAACTGTGAGAGTGGCAGGTCATTTTTTTTCCCAAGATTTGGTGTTTTGGTTGGAAATAAGATGATCCAAAGATCTCAAGTAATGCAGTTTCCAGGCAAGGGTGTTAATGTTCCTTTGATACTTTGATGCTCTGAAAAGATTGGGAAGAACGTCTGGAAAAGTGGGATGGTGAACTTCTGTTTGACATTGGTGGGATGGGATATTTGATAATTCGAGATTGCTTCCTTACTTTTTTCTTTAGCGCCAATTATATAGGATGGGTATTTGATATATTGTCTCTATATGACTTTGGCCGGATGAATCTAACACTGGATCTACCAACAGGAACAAAAGAAGAGCAATTTGACTGGTTTTATTCAATTTAGAGATGGGTAGGTTCAAACCAATTCATTAAGATTTGACGTTCTGTGTCCTGGTAGATTAGACCTCAGGGAAATTTTCACATAGTATAACAGTTACTATATAATTATATACGAGTTTTAAGTTTTCGAAGGTGATTCTTTTGTAAAATGAATATGACTTATCCGCTGAAAAACTTGTTGGTAGTGGTGTCCTGCAACATAATGTTTACTGCAAGTTCTGTGGATAGAAGAAAGGGGGTTCTTTCGTCTTGTTTCTTCTCTGGTTGCTATTCCCTCTAACTAAAATTTAAGTTTGAAATAATAGACTGAAAAGAAGGGAAGGTCTTTTGGAAAGGTGAGATGTTGAATTGTCATTGTAACCTCATAATTGCTGATGTTAATGGTGATCAATGTTTTGTAATCTGTTGTAGTGGTCAAACCAGTTGAGATATTACCTGCACTATGGATTAAGTTTTTACATTTAGGATGTGAAGTTATTTTCTAGGCTTTATAAGCTGTAAGAAATTACTAACAGATCTGAACAAGGTGTCTCATTGTCTCTCAGAGATAATGATCTAATGCCGCTTCGGTGTTAAGAGCAATTTGAGTTTTGCAAAGCTTGTGTGTCTAGATTCGGTATGTTGCTTCTAGTTTCTCTCTGTTGAGTTATGCTGATATCTTAGTGATGATGGTATAGAACATTTGTAGGCCAAATTGACCATGCTTTGTTGATTATCTGCAGCAGCTGTGGTTACTAAAGACACATGGGAGAAATCAATATTGAACAGTGATACCCCTGTTCTTGTGGAATTTTATGCAAGCTGGTGTGGCCCCTGTAGGATGGTCCACCGAATTATTGATGAGATCGCGGGAGAGTACGCTGGGAGACTTAACTGCTTCGTGCTCAACACCGACAATGACTTGCCAATTGCAGAGGATTATGAAATTAAGGCTGTACCAGTGGTGTTGCTGTTCAAAAATGGAGAGAAGCGGGAATCCGTGGTTGGTACCATGCCAAAGGACTTTTATATAGCTGCCATAGAGAGGGTTCTGAAGTCATAAACAACGATATACTGCTTAACTGGAATATACAGTAAAGGTTTCAGCTTTTCTTATTGCGTGTATATGTTAATTGGATTATCGGTGCATAGATTGTACATCCTTTAGTTGTATCTTGTTAGTTGCTACTGCCACCATAGCTTGGAATGTCCCTTTTTGGTTCTCGGTTCTCCATTTTTCTGGTGAAACTGGAGTCCTGAAACTATAAATGTTCTATCAATGCAGATCTTAGCATTATCCCCATATTCTCTTTTAAATATGAAAGAGTTTTTCAAGATAAAGATAGCAATGTCTTGTTCAAGATGGGAAGCAAGATTTTGATAGAACGATGGTGCTGCATTATTTGGGGTGCGAAGGAATCCAACATTATTATGTTTATATTTGATTATTCGATAATTTATTTTTTAAGATTGGTCGTATTTAACTCGGGTTTGTTAAATTTGATCATCAACATCAACGAATATGTTTATAAATATGTATTTGTAAATAAAAAAAATTATATAAAAAATACTATATTCACCCTAATTCATATGATGACAAATTAAGTTTTAGAATTTTGAGATTTTAAATTCGAGTTTTATTATACGAGATTGAATTTAGTTTGTTATTGTATTTATCAATTTATCAAGTTACTAGTAATTGAATGTAATATGTTAATTGTGATTATACTTTTAAAATGAAAATATAGTATTCAAATATGATGTCAAAATAAAAAAATCTTATAGAAATATGTAATTTTAATAAATATTAAATAACTTATAAATAAATATATAATTTAAAATTTTATTATCGACATTAAACGAATATTAAATTATTCAATAAATAAATGAATTTTAAATAAATTTATTTATGAACATAAATGAATGAAAAATATTTTTATTCATGATTATTTATTAAAAAGAATAAACGAATATAAACAAGTAAAAATTAAACATAGAAATAGTTACATCCTTATACATTATCAAAGCTTTGTCTGATGATATTTGACTTTATCTGTTTTTTATAGTAATAATATTTGCACTTTGTATGATCATATGGTATGAGGAAGGTCAAGCAATTCCATTTGTTTAGATCTTTGATTTTTTTTTTTCCAATAAAACTTTGAACTTTTGCATTTGTTTTTTTATTATTATTTATTTCAATTTTCCTAAAGACAAAAAGCAATTAATTGAAATCAATCACCATCCAAAATTACTTGCCTTTTTACAATTTTGAAGACCAACATTTATGCTGTGATATGATGAAATACGGTATAAAACTTTATATCACAAAAATAATATAATTTAAAATTTTAATATTATTTCAAACTTAATAAATTAAAAAATAAATATACTTTTAACATATCATGAATTAGTTTATAATAAATTTTTTATTTTATATAATTCGATATAAATATAAAAAATTAATAAAAAATAATGACACAAATATAAAATTTCCAAAGCAAATTTATGAATTAGAAAATCAAGCCTCTTTATGTTTATTTATGGCTGTAACATTATTTTTGGGGTTTAATTGTTAAGCGAAAATATTAATCGCACCGACCGAATACTGATGGAAAGGGTTAAGAAATTCCATGTGTTCTTACAAGAACAAAATCTAGCCGTCCATAAAACTAGACAAACACCTCTGTACGCACGATTCTGGCGTTCTTTTTTTTTCCTTCAAATTGATTGGGAACGTCTTTCTCAGAACAGAAATGGAAGTATAAAACAAAGCAAACCAGTTCAGAAAAGCCCAAATCTGTCTACACGCAAAAACCCGAAGAGTAGCTGTATTAAGAAAGCAGCCGGTTCCTCTGCAGCAATGATCTTGTAATTCTCTCTCCATTTCTTTGAACTTTCTGATTCACGGTTTTGTCAATTATTTCAATTTCTCTTTATTTTTTTAAAGGAAAATAAGATAAACCCATTGAGGAAAATACCTTCCTTTTCCCCCGGTTTTCCTCTTTTCTCTCCTGAAGTGAACCTAACTTTGTATTCAGCTTTCTGGATTTGAAATAAAGATCCTTTTTTTTTAGTAAATATTGGATCTCTTTGTGTTTATTTTGGTTTCAGGACCTGAGATTATTGGATTCTGGGTACAGGGGCTTAATTTATAGTGTCATGATCTTGATATAAGGTACCCTTTTTCTCTATCTTTGGTGTTAATTCTTGTTTCAGTTCTGTTATTCTTGATCGACTGATCTTTGAGGATTTTTCTTTTTGTATGTGGGTTTCTTGTACCATGGAAAAAAAGGGGATTTAAATAGATATTGAGGGTTTTTTTAAATTCCTTTTAGTTCGTTCTAGCTATGGACTTTAGTGATTATTCTTAGTAGTTTTGTGTGTGTATGGAGGATTCTCGTCTTTAACACATGATAGAATAAAATTTGTCAATTTTAATTTTTAAACCCTTGAACTTAGGGCCATACTTTAATGGAAAGTAGAAACATTTGTCATTTCTGTTCTTCAATTCCCAAACTTAAGAAACTGATTTGGTGTCGGAGAACCAGTTGTGCTATATTCCTCCTCACTTTTTCTTTCTTTTTTGCATATGGATTGTCCATGATGAACCACTTGTGCCTTGTCTATGCCCTTTTATCTATAGTTTTGTATATTTCTTGCAACTTGCTGTTGGGTCCTTGATGCTTTCTCGATTTTCAGCTGTATCAATACTTATTGCAAGTTATTGTGTTTGTACATTGTTAACTTCTGTCAAATATATTTTCTAGGATTCTGTTTGTGCAATCAGCTTAGCAAGCTTAATTCTAGCACTGGATTAGTTTATTAACCTTTCTTCTTCAGGTATTGGATCGGTCTGGGACATATGTGTACGATTTGCATTGATTGACCTTAAGGATTACTTTTCATAGGTATCCTTGTATTGGCTCTTGTTATTTTTTTGCCATAAAATTTTCTGGTCATTGATTTTCTGAGAGAAGAGGGAGATGGCCAATCTAAATGCATCAACATCCTTAGTTGCTTCAGAATCCTCGGAACAAAGCGGAAATCTCATGGTGGGTGCAAATGTGAATGTGCTTCAACCACCTACTAACCAGCAAAACCGAACCTCCTCTGATGGTCCTGTGGCTATCCTTTGGGATATAGAGAACTGCCCTGTCCCATGTGATGTCCGCCCTGAAGATGTAGCGGGGAATATAAGAATGGCTTTGCAAGTGCATCCTGTAATTAAAGGAGCTGTTATGATGTTCTCTGCATATGGGGATTTTAATGCCTTCCCCAGGAGACTCAGGGAGGGCTGTCAGAGAACTGGTGTTAAACTCATAGATGTCCCAAATGGAAGGAAGGATGCTGCTGACAAGGCTATCTTGGTTGACATGTTTCTGTTTGCCCTTGATAACCCTCCACCTTCGTCCATCATGCTGATTTCAGGGGATGTTGATTTTGCTCCGGCTCTTCACATACTTGGTCAACGTGGCTATACAGTCATTCTTGTTATTCCTGCTGGGGTGGGTGTTTCATCTGCACTGAGCAATGCTGGTAAATTCGTTTGGGATTGGCCTAGTGTTGCTCGTGGGGAAGGGTTTGTACCTCCCTCAAAGGCCTTAATGCCTCCTCGAGGAGGATCAGCTGATATTGCTGGGTATTTCATGGGGTGCCATATTAGTGACAGTCTAGATGGCCAAAGTGAGGAAGAGGCAATAGTTTATAGGGGCATTTCACAAAGATGTTACAACTCTAGAGACTTCTCTATTTTGTCACAATCTTTATCCGAATATACAAGTAACCCTTCAACAGCCATACCTTCTTTCCCGACAACTTTTAGGTCACAAAGTCTCCCATCTGGTTTGAATGAAGCACCAGGATGCCCTGGCTTTTATGATCAGAATGATACTATGTGGGTACAGCCCGGAGACATAAATGGTTTGAAGGGACAACTGGTGAAATTACTTGAACTTTCAGGAGGATGCATGCCTCTTACCCTTGTTTCTTCTGAGTATCAAAAGTTTTTTGGAAGGCCTCTTTACGTGGCAGAGTATGGGGTTTGCACACTTGTTAATCTTTTCAAAAAGATGGGTGACACTCTGGCAGTTAACGGAAAAGGTCGTAAGAAATTTGTCTACCTTAGAAACTGGAAAGCAGGCCCAAGTGCACCTCCTTTGGTTCTGGCAAGGAAAGATAAGAAGGGGAAGGGGAATCAGGAGGAAAGCATGGATGTTGCTGCAGGTGTTGGCTCTTCTGATGAGTTTTCCTATGAAGAGAGAGTGGTAGTTGAAGAACACGATGAGAGGAGGAATGAAGGACGTACTAACTTTGGAGCAGTAGGATGTGATGTTGGTGACCGTAATCTCGAGCAATTTAAATGTGAGTTACAAGAAATTCTTGTGAGTTATTCTTGCCGAATTTTCTTGGGTTGCTTTGAAGAAATATATCAGCAAAGGTACAAGAAAATGTTGGACTATAGGAAGCTTGGGGTGGAGAAGCTGGAGGAATTGTTAGACAAGGTGGGGGATGTTGCGGTCTTGCATGAAGAACCAGTAAGCAAGAGGAAATTTCTCTGTGCAGTAGGTAGGTAGAAGAATCAGACAGGTTCTTTCTTGCAAACCGTTGATTTCCTTTTTACACTTGAATGGATCAGACAATTGAGCTTTGTTGTTCAATGCTTGGTCTCTGATATGTCTCGCATTTTTTCTTTTCCTTTTTTCTGATTTTTTTTGCCAAGGTTTCATTAGTGATACATAGGAGAGGCTGGGAGCACTTTTGTTTTTGTTGTGCATCATGCATGGATTTGGAGGTTAAAATTTCCATGTAATTCTCATGCCTTGTTGTTGTAACTAAACTGATCAACCACTAATGTGGAACATTGTTGTAAATTAAAATCATCTCGCACTATAAATCTTTTGGTTTTTTTGCTTCATTATTTTTCCAAAAAACGTAAGATTAGATGGAGTTTTTTCAGCCAGTTATCTGCTCTGCTTCTGGCAGTCTGGCTGCTGTTCAGTCTGCCTAAGGTGCGAATGCAGAGACTATTGGACTTCTAACTTCATGTATCCCATTGACCTCGTACCAGCTCAGGAATCCATAATTCCCGAAGTAATCACTTTGAGGGATACTTGCCACTGAGACATCAATGTCAACCGTGAGTTGGAACTTGGATTTACTGTACTTTCCTGCAAAGGTAATTGTTGCTGGTTGCACTACAGTTTTCATACCTGAAGGAGCTCTCACCACTGCTCTGTAAACTGAGCTACCTTCTGCGACGTTTGTCAGCTCCCTCTGGAAAGTGATGCTGGTTGTGTTAGTATTGTTCAAGATGACAATGAATGATGGGTAATTAAGATCCAGTTTAGCATTATCACATGAAAAGTGAGACATTCCCGTGATAGTTCGGATCTGTCTTCTTGTGTAGTTTAACCCACACAGGTAATCGATGTAGTCTCCAATCTCAACGTCATACACAAGGCCAGGGTCCATAGCCTTGTTGGGATTTATGTGCCCTGCTCCGAAATCAAGAGGTGTCCCAGGAACTCCTGTGATCGTATCAATGATACGGCCGTTTGTGTTGTCAACAACATCGGCAGTTGTCATCATTGCTGATCGTATGGCTGCTGGACTCCAGTCGCTGTGGGTGGCTCTAAGCAGTGTGGCTATGCCAGCTGCATGGGGACATGACATTGATGTTCCAGATATAATAGCGTAATCTGTAAGCAGATAATCATCGTCACCAATAGGTGCAAAGCCTCTGTTGGGGACCCATGCAGCCAAGATGTCGACTCCAGGAGCCAAAATATCTGGTTTCAGTATCCATGGTGATTTCCTGTCAGGTCCTCGAGATGAAAAATAAGCCACTTGTGGAGCTGGCTTAGTGCCCAAAAGGGTAGTTTGAAACTTGATACTGACTGTTGCATTCTTGGAATTGATAATGTAATCTTTTACCAAATCTCCATCTTTCGGATTTACTAACACAAAGGGCTTGTAGAAATCTGTGGGGCTGAGAAACTTCCCACTGTCCGAGCTAAAGATACCTCCTGCAGCTCCAGTTCTGTCCATTTCAAAAGTTTGTTGATTTTCAACATTTATCTGGCCGCTTGAGTCGAAGTCACAGAATATGTACTTTCCAGCAACTTCTTCGGGGTCCAGAGAGTAAAAATCGCAGAGTTCTTTGGTTCGGTTTCCATGTCCGAAATATACAGGAACTTCAGAGACAAACAAGTTTTCCGGGTAAGCTGATTTTCCAGTTACGGTTAAGTTTCCATCACTAAGCGTGACATGAGCTGCAAAGTCTCTGTCGATGGTTCCAGCACCAACGGTAGTGATCCAAGGAGCCCCATTGAGAATGGTATATGCATGAGGGCCATTATTGCCTGCTGAGCATGAAACAAATATCCCTTTCAAAGCTCCAAAAGCTCCAACTGCAATAGGATTCTCATCAAACGAAGTCTCCAAGAACCCCAAAGACAATGACAAGACATCCACGCCATCCTCTATAGCTTGATCCATGCCGGCCAGTACATCAGTTGCTGCAGCATCGTAACTGGTATCAGAGAACAGCACCTTGTACATGGCAATCCTAGCCTTTGGTGCAATTCCTGTAGCTGTTCCTTCTGCATATCCGAAATAATCAGCACCTACAACACGGTTGCCTGCTACTGTGGACGATGTGTGGGTGCCATGACCCGCGAAATCCCTTGGTGAATCATAGTCATCTGTCGTTGATATATTTATTCTTTCCTGCTGCATACCTTTGCTGAATGATCTTGCACCAATCAGCTTCCTGTTGCAATAGGATGAGTTGAATTCAGTGCCGCTCTCACATGCACCACGCCATCTATCTGGCACTGGAGGCAAGCCTTCATCGTTAAAACTTTCGCTTTCAGGCCAGATGCCTGTGTCAAGGATCCCAATGATCATGTCATCACCGAATCCACCTGCAGACCATAGCCCGGAATGTTTCTTCAATCCAAGAAATGTTGGGGTATGGGTGGTTTGGAGGTGGCCAAATGTTTCAGGGTATGCGGCAACATGACCCGGCAATTCCTGAAGTTGATTAAGGTGAGCTTGGGATAACACAGCACTAAAGCCGTCCATTACATGGTTGTAAGTGTAGAGATGCAATGCGGAAAAGCCATCTGGTGATGACAGGGATGAGATGGTCGATGTGTACCAATCATGGTGGCTGGAAAATGCAGCAGGCATTGCTGATTTGTCCATGTGAACGATGTAGGTCCTAGGCCTTCCTGAAGCAGGCAAGGATGTGGCAATAGAGAAGAAAAGGAAGAGAGAAATGAGGAATCCTGATGGAGTGAACTGTTCCATTGTTCAGATCACTAATACCACCTGGATATAGTAGTTGAAGATTTAGAAGATCTTACTTATATACTTGGATCATCCTGAAGTTAATATGATCGACAAAAATCAAGTTGGGTCGCAGACTAAACCACTGCATTTTCTGATTTTCCTATGGCCGGACTCATTGTAATTGGGAAATGATTCATCCAAAGTTACAATGATATTTCCAACATTGTTTACTGGACAGTGACCTTAATATTAGCTGGCACAATGGGTTTCATAGTTTAGATCGTCCGATAAAGAGGCAAGGGTGATGGCAGCAATTATGATCTTCAGATTGGCTAACAATGTTTTCTAATCTTTGGTTTTCTCTGTCCCAAGCATTTCAGTTGGCCAAGCATGGGGTTGCCTAAAAAACTTAGGAAGCCATAGTTTGATTCTGCAGTGTCAACTGAAGTGCATGCCGCTCAGGAATTCAATCATAGCAAGCAAGGATCACTTGATTACTAGGCCATATGGTACTTGATTTCGATGCAAAAACAAGAATAAAATGATTTACTTTTCCATGGAATTCAAACTGCCTACATGACTTTCAAATTCCCACATACACTATCAAAATAAGAACTCCTACATACAAAATAGCAGCAACTCCATTAGATCATAAAATAATTGCACCGAGGCTTATGTCTCAGTTTTTGAATCAATAAAGGAAAATCTTCATGACTAGCTGCAATGTCCTAATCTATGTATCAATGATACATGCAAAAAATGCATTTATGTCTCAGTTATCCAAAAAAATTTAGGACGACAAAAAGCTTGATGGCATTCACCTGCCATGCAACAGGAGAATTCTGCATAACAAAGACCATGCATACCTGCCAGTTCATAAGTGAAATCACATTGAGCAATCTGTCAAATCTCAACTATGGCTTAATTGAATAGAGGCAGGCCTGTCATATAGTTGGATGAAGCAAACAAATGATTGGCCTCAAAGGGAGAATATATTTTCAGGAGATTGTGGTGAGCCAGTTTCTAATAAAAAGCTTCTACTACAATATGACCTTGATGTACTGGAAGATGAAGCAAGATATCTTCCATCCCCACTGTGGAAAAGAGGTCCACTCCTAGGAATTTTCCCTCTACTTATTCTTCCTCTTCCATCACTACCTTCATAATCTTCATCTTCAACAGCTTGTATAAACCCACTCTGCATCGGATCTGAACTCTCATACAAAAGCCGAAGGACTTGTTTTATTGAAGGTCTAGCCCGCCCTTCTCTCTGGGTGCACCATCTCACAATTGTCACAACTGTCTGAAGTTGGTCTAAGTCAAAGGAGTCCTTAATTTGGGGGTCCAGAAGCTCAGTTATCCTGGACTCTGATGCCATCAGTGCATAGGATGATTCGACCAAATTCTTGCCATCTTGTATAGCTCGCCTTGCAGTCACTATCTCCAAAAGTAGCACACCATAGCTGTACACATCACTTTTATCAGTGAGCTCTTGAGTGATCATGTATTCAGGATCCATATAACCTGAAATTCGTCTAATGTTTAGATCTTTAGTAAAGAACATGATATGGTCATTTTTTAACCTTCCAATGATTTAATGTCTAACCTGGAGTTCCACGAATGTCTGTATTTACTGGTTCGAAGCAAATAGAACCATCTTTTGAAGCATGTGCAAGGCCAAAATCCGCAACCTAGAGGATACAGTAAAGCAGAAAGCAGGAATAGTTTTCAAAGCAATGTACTTTGTTGACTTCACCAGAAGACAAAAGTTCTTCGAAGTTCTCATATGAAAAGGTTTCTTCCTGAATTTCTTCAGAAACTCTTTTATTTTCTCAAACTGTTCTCTTAGATTTAGAATGGTCTTTTGTGCCTTCACTAGCTTTCAGCTTCCTATAGTTATTGAAAGTTGTATTCCATTTACTTTAACCTTCCTCTAGTAAATGAAAGTTGTACTCCATTTTTCATTATCCAAAAATATGTATACCAAGAAAATAAAAAAACGGTTTACTTTATCTTAAACCCGAATTATTGAGAAAATGACGAGAAAATCAAAAGTTCTTGTGTTTGTCTATCTATGAGCATTCTGAAGAGAACTTATTATATTCCATAAGGAGTTTCATTGTAAATGTGAGAGCAAAAATACAAGTGGAAGTACAACTAAATGTGGATTCAAAAGACACAATACCTTCGCAACAAGATTATCATCCAACAAAATGTTGCTTGATTTGATGTCCCTGTGGCACAAAGGTGGATCACAATAAAAATGAAGGTACTCCTGCAAATAAAGACACAGATGAGGAAAGAGAAGAGATTTAGCAAGATGATAATTTTGTATAACATATCTGCAAATTCAAAAACAACAGAATCTACTGCTATTACCAAAGCATTAGCCACGTCGATGGCAATTTGTATTCTGGTCTCCCAACTCAGTGGGGTTTTTTCTGGGGCTGTATACAAGATCAAATCCATTTAGGGCATGGAATGAACAAATGATGGACACAGAAACTAATATGGGAAAGCAGTTGATTAAGTAGTCTTCCTTCTTCTGCATTTGAGTGTACAAATTTATTATACAATTTAGAACAAAAGTCAATATGGTGTCAAACGGAGGCAAAAATCTCTTCTTTCGAGCCAAAATGATGTAACTGAATTCCAACTCCAAATGATCCTAAGAACCTCTTCCAAACCTTGAAAAAAAAAAAAAAAAAGAAGAAGAAGCAACCCAGTGCAGAAGGCTCCCCATCTTGTGGGTTATGGGGAGGGTCATATGCATGCAGCTTTCCCTTTGCATTAAAGGGACAGCTGTTTCCACTTGAACCCATGACCTCCTGGTCACAAAGGAGCAACCTTTACCATTGTATCAAGGCTTTCCTCTAACCTGTTTCAAACCTATTTAAGGATAAATATCAAACATTAGAGAAGTTTATTAATGGAATGGAGAAGCATACAATGAAGATGATCCTTTAGGCTTCCATTTGACATATACTCGTACATTAGAAACCTGCCACAAAGTAAAAACATTCACTTTTGCTGGTAGATGGATCAATCACCTAGGCATACATGCAAGGACGAATTACCTCTCACGTTTTTCAATGCAAAATCCTCGTAGAGCTACTAGATGACGATGGTGTAATCTAGCAAGAAGTTCTATCTCTCTGCAAAATTCATCTTCTCCCTGCTCTGAAACTTTGTTCTTCCGCTTCACAGCCAACACTGAGCCATCAGTAAATTGAGCTTTGTATACCGTCCCAAACCCTCCACGTCCAATGAAAGTGCTAAAATTGTCAGTTGCCTTTTTTGTTTCCTTGTAGCTATATTTTCGAAACATTGATGACATACCTGTATTTAATACCATCACCATAAAATCATGCACAAAACGAAAAATGGTGTTCAAAACTTGCCATTACCAAAGGAGGATAGGTGAAATCAAAACAAACCTTCCTGAAATTTACGCATGGGCCGAGACGGAAAGAGTTTTGAAGAGTTCTTGTCCATACTCTCAGAATCCTCCAACTCTCTGCTTTTCCTACGAATCAAAATTACCAAGACTATAAGCATCATCACAGCAGCTACTATAACTGCTATGCCAACGCCTGGGATAATTGTTAGGTGGTATGCACGGTGCTTTTGTCTTGGAGGTACTCCCAAAATGAGTTGACTTGGACTAGCAGCAACCAATGAACTAGGAGAAGCCTTAGGGGCAGGTGGAGATGGAGATGACTCTGAAACTAACATCATAATTGCAATAAATTATTAGCTGATTGGATGGAGTAAATAAAAGTTCATTTACTTACAGAAAATAATCCATGGAAAGCATACTCATGTATCTAATGTCTCAATGCAGTTAATACAGGAAAGCAAAAGCACATTTTGATGATATAATATATTAGGAGCATCAGGTTCTTCCCAGCATACTTGGGTTTCATTATTTATTTTTTCTTGAACAAGGCACCAAAACATTACAATGTTTATTATCAGCCACTGTAAAAGCACTCAATTTTAGCCTGACAATCGTTCTAGACCACCTATTTTAAGTACCAGAAAGGTAATGCATCAATAATGCTTCTTGGCAATACTCACCACTGATAAGAGGAAATGCAAGGAAGGGGGTGGAGGGCTATGAATTTAAGAACAATCATAAACATTTGAGGCCATGCAAGAAACTGCAAAAGTGGGAGAAATCTTACAGAAGTCTATCCACATGACAACATATATAAATACATTTCTTGTGCAAAATTAAATCACAGTTTTTTTATTAAAAAATCTACTCATACCTTGTGGGATGTTAAATCCATGAACCTGAAAAAAGCAACTTGCAATTTCAACAGCTGAATTGTAGTCAACTTGGCTTGCAAGTGTAGCAAAGGTTGCATCTCGGCAAGTACTCAATGTCATATTATCTTCAGATCCAACTAGCTGATGAAGGTAGACAATGCCAGCATTTAAACACTTTCGGCAATCATTTTCCTGAAGAAGTGGCAGTTTGCAGTTCTCTGTGACATCCATAAATTCTGGAGACTCAAGCATCTGTGCGACAGTTGTTCGACCACTACAATCATAAGTAACTGGAATTTTTGTACCAAACCCACAGAAAATTGTGGCATTTCGTGGGACTCCATACAGCTCCATGGTTTGCAATATGGAGTGGATGCAGACGTCAGATAAATTTGATGTAACTCCTAGGTTGCTTGTCATATTTGAGTAACGAGCAACAGAAAATGCAACGAAAGCATTCATATAGCGGCAACACTTTCCTCTATCATCTTTATTAGAGCATAAAGAAGCCACAAGAGTAAAATTTGATCCACTCAAATCTAAGGGGCAATCTGCAAAAATAGCAGGACGATTAATCAGATTAGAGCAAGTAACAAGAACTAATCAGCTTTACTTTGCAATCCATCACTTGCAAAATAGATCACTATCACCGAAAACATGTTTGACAGAAGGTGGTAGTGTGATAGTAAAATTTCTTTAAACATGATTATAAAGGAAGAAAACCATTCAATCAACTTGAAACCTAGAATGATAATCTAGTTAAAAGTAACTAGGTCTTGTTACCCCAAATTATTGCATAGTGACTGACTACCATTATTTGAAAATCTATTATCAGTGCAAAGTCCACGCCAATACCATAGGAATCACATTTCCTCACCATTTTTTCAAAGCAAAAGCAAACGATGCAGGTCAGAAAAATCCAGATGTAATGACACCACTTTGGCCATTAATTCTTGACACAGAACTCTTAAGTATCCATTAAGTTAGATTTAGAAACTGAATAGATACTGGATTGTACAAAGCATTGTCTTCAAATTCATTAAAGAGTGAGCGAAAACAAAGTACCCATAATTCATCAGAACCACATAACTGGGTACAAAGTGCAGGTAGCTCAAACATTCTAATGCCCATTATAATCAAAACAGAACACGGGATAAACTTTAACAGTGAGAACTTTTTTTATATCAATGCAAATCAAAATTCAAAATTTTCTGCTTCAAAACCCAACCCATTTTTCAGGATTCCATTCAAACCCCAGACCCAAAATAAAAAGCAGAATAAATGGCCAAAATGATATCTTTTACAATAAGGAAAAAGAAATGATAACAACAATCACAACTTGCTTAAAAAGGAAAGTAAAGCTCAATCGATAGAAACAAGAAAGTAATCAAACATAACCTGCCAGTATCAAAGGAAGCTGCAAACTAAGAAAAGCCAGGAAACCCACCAGTGCCTTCGCAAAGGCCACCATGGTAGACGAGGAAAGAACCTTTCTTTTCTTCTTTTTTTTTTTTTTTTTTTTTTAAGTTTTGCCAAAAGAAACAACAAAGAGAAAGATGTGAGAAGGAGCAGAGAAATGCAAGTAATGGAGTAACGTCAGCACATCTGGAAACCGTAGAGAACTGTGTAACAGAGAAAGAGCGGAACTGGTCACTAAGCAGTGCGTGACTCCGGCTTCTAACCCTTCTCTGTCGTCTCTCTCTTTCAGTCTTTCAACAGTGCAGTAGTCTGTGCCCTCAAAGGCTCAATCTACTTTATCATTGAAATATGAAAACTGAAAAATGGAAGGGAGTCTGTGTGTGGTCCCGAAAAATCACAGTGAAGCGGGTCAGATAGAGATTTTTTTTAGGACACTTTATTACATGTGTAAGAACAGTTGTTGTCTTCATGAGATAAACAAGTATTTCGGTTTCAAATTTTAGATACTATAATGATTCATTGTTGGTCAGTTGGGGTTTCTTACTCCTTTTATTAGACCATGACCGCATGTAGAATAGGACAGTTCAATGTCATAACAAGTTCACCCACTAATATTTATTTCTTATTAACTAAAATGTGAGCTTATTTTAATCTGTAATAACACGGTAAAAGGTTGTAGGATGCTGTTGTTTGTTTGTTTGTTTGAGGCAAGAAATTGTGAAACCAAATTTTTATAAAAAAAAAATTGGGAAAATGAAAGTTCCTGCAGAATTGCTTATATATAACACACACTGTGGCAGCTACTTTCTTTTACCATATTTAATTTAGATCCTTTGATCGAATATCAAGTTAAGGTTTAAAGATCTTATGGACAAAACCTTACATAGATAGTATCCTCAATCATAACTATACGAGATTATTTATAAGTTTATTTAAATATAAATTTAATTATATATTATGAAAATAAAATAATAAAATATATATATTAAAAAATTTTAACTAATTTCACAAATCACTTAAATCAAATATTATAACTCAGATAATTTGAACTTAAAAATAAACAAATTAAGTTCATTTAATTATCAAATCTTTTAACTTGCTCATAGCTGGCAGGATGTGAGCTACATGTCTCGGAAATCTGGGCCCAAACATTAGGTGTGGGAGACGAGAGGATACTGCAAAGACCAAGTAATCTCTCATATCAGTATTTGAAGTTTTATTAAACTACTTACAGTTAAACTCTCATATCAGTGGAAAATAAACGTTGATTTTGATGCACATCGCCTGGGGTCGATGTTTTTTGTTTTTATCTTGCACAGGTGGGAGCTACAGTATTTTTAATGAGACAACTATGGGTAATGTTAAAGGGTTTTGGACAGGCAGGCAGGCAGTGGCATTCCTTTTTCAATCCTTGTAATCCACGCCTGGAACATTTGTTTTTGCTTCTTCATCTTCATTTGCACACAGAAGAATCCCTCGAATCAAACTGATTCTGTTAAGTTGGATTTTCTGTCTTCAAGATTATGAGTTTTCTGTGCATGAAAACCATAGTACATTGTTAGCTTTGTCCTTGTTAATATGTCATTTTAAAAGGATTAATAATGTAATTCCTGGCATGCTTTTGGTTTCTAACTACTGCAAATCTTCATGTCCACTATAACCTGTAGTTCATGTCTCCATCTGCTGATACATGTTTCTATTATTAGACTGTCTGTGAATCAGTACAACTAAATCGAGACAATGGACTTAGCTATGGATTGATAATTCGTATTTTAATTATGTTAAATTATATTAATACACCAATTATAAAATATTTTTTTCATTTTTATCATATTCATATATCATTTTTAAACATGGTACAACAACCAAGATTTTCTCTATGACTTGAATGCAAAAAGAAACCACAGTAAAATGACCCCCTCTGAACCTTTTTTTTCTTCCTAGTTATAGGCTCAATTTACAGCGCTGTTTGGGAAGCTTCAAGCCAGTCATTTTCTTTACTGTGCCTGTGAAGTTGGGCCAAATTAGACTTCTGAAAATGGGGTTGAATAAGCGGCCCACAGCTCTTTGCTGATCATGTTTCGACTATAGTCATTCGCATGGGCCAGGTATGAGCAGACTGAGGCGGACCACGATGGAGTAACAGTAGCCACATTTGTCATGCAGCTGGCTTGGATTATGGCAGTTATATGTGCCAACAAAGGCTGCTAGAATTATATTGTGTCACTTTTATCATTACTTTTTTCTCATGCATATCAGCTTATTAGATTTAAGTAGCTTTCACACAATTCATTCTGCTTAGTGCTTACTCAGCTTATAGGCAGGCAGGCCAACTTGGGCTCCGGATGTACTCCGCTTACTTTTTTTTCAAAGGGGTTTAACGTGGTACTAGCAGCGGTGAACACTTGGTATGAGTGAAAGACAGTTGTATTTCTCAATAAATCGACTTATTGGGAGGTGCACGGTACCACTCAATTATCTTTCATTTTGTACTCGATATAAAATTGAAGTGCTCAGTCTACGCACGTAACATGACATGACAAATACATGAGCTAAACGTGACTTCAATTAAATTCCTTTGTCCAAAGCCAGCTTTGCCTTAGATCAGATAGTTCTTGCTGCTTAGTGACACGTCTAAAGAGTATTGTCTATAAATGCACGGATCATACAAGTAATAATCGGATTTGAGTTTTGAGTTATTGTCCCATAAAAAAGTTAACTAGCCTAATTAAGTACCGATTAATCTTACCTTAAGTATATCCTAGTAAATTATGAAGTTCTGATGAGTGGTCTACATGGCTCAAATTCAATTACTGAAAATAATAACAATTATAAAATAAAAAAATAAAACTGAGCTAAAATTACTTACAAAGCTCCAAGCAATAAAAAGTAAGAACCTACAAAAGAAAATTAAAACAGTTAAAATGAATTAATGCAACTAAAATAAAATGCAAATATGAAAATAAAGCAATAAAATTTAATTAAACTAAACTTTAAATAAACTTAACATAAAAATGCATTAATTTAAATTATTGCAAATTAAATTAACCTAAAATGCATGAAACATAATTAATCTAAATTAATGCTAGATGCAACTAAACTAAAATAAAGTCCCAAAACATAAAATATAAAATTAACTATTAAATAAAAACTAAGACTAAAAATTAAATAAACAAACTAAAACACTAGAATTAACCTACAATTATCAACTAACAACTAACCTAATTAACAACTAATAAAAGCAACAATTAAAATCATTAAGGTAAAACCATAAAATAACAAATGAAAAGTGCATCAATGGCCAAACAAGGCCTTAACAACAGATTCCAGCAGTGTGGTCCCGATACTGTCACTGTCCATGTCTTCTTCATTTTACTACTCACGGTTTGCTGTCCTGGCACTGCACTCTCGATTTTGTGCCTCTGCGTTTCTGCCCAGTTAGCCAGGATCCTGCGCACCGTACTGTGCACGTTGTAACATTTTCAGGTGCTCCAAATGCTGTCTAACAATCTGTCCTGTTGAAGCACACGTCCAGGCCTGCTGTCTGCTGCATCCAGTCTGTCCCCTGGTGCTCGGTTCTGCTACACCACATTCATTCCTTGTCCTGCTATGCTTCGGGCTATATGCGCTGGTTCCTGCTCTCTGCCCGACCAAGCACAGTACCATCGTCCTGCATGACCAGCCCCTACCAACCTTACCGTCAGCTGCTGCTACAGTCCAGTAAAACCACGTTCGCTCAACACCTGCTCAATACCGCTTCACCTCGTACTCCCTGCACCAAGTTCTGCCTCCTGCTGTGCGTCTTCTTCTTCAGTAGCGCACGTACTGCTTCAGTCCAGACTAATGATGCCTGCCTCTATTGCACCAGCAACAAAACAACAGCAAATGTAGGACGCGAGTGAAGTGGAAGAGCTTCTGTCACTGGTCTAACAAACAGATCAGCTTTCAACCAAGTTCTGTAATTACGCCTTGCACTACTCTAACATTCTCAACAGACCATTTCAGCCAGGGACACCAAAAGAAAATTAACAGCGAAACAAAAACAAACAGGAAATGTGAAGCAAAACCATACGAGACTAACATGAGTAAAGTAAGCCTAGATCATGCCTTAAGCTAACGATGAAATAAACACAATAAAAGGAAGTCAGAACACAACAAAAACTTGAAGCAAGAAAACCTCAACAGAATAGGATAAATTAGAAATTAAGCTAGACAGATAAAAACTTCAATAAAACTAAAGTTGTTTACTGCAGCAGCTCAGTTTTAATGTATCCATAACAATTATAATCTACTGCTACCAAATATTAAGTTAGTGCATAATAAAAGGATAAAAAGAACATAAACAGTGCAACTAAATGAAAACAGAGTAGAACAAAGAATGAATATCTCGCCACTGTTGCTGCCAAACTTAACAGTCCAGCCTCCTCACACAATGTCCAGCAATGTTGCGGCTTCAACTGCAATATAGTTCACCGGCCACCCATAGATTCACCAGGCACATAACACTAGTGAGCTAGGCATTCGGGTAGGACTGGGAACAGCTTCTGCTTCGGATTGACCCTTGTGATTCTCCAACCCGTGGCATATAGTTGCTGTTCACCAGCTCAACTTCCCCGAATCTATTGGAATGAACACTAAAAAAGATGGAAAACAAGTAATGAAAATGAACTAGTGGAAGAAAAGAAACAGAATTTTTCATTCAAGAAATTTTGAAGTTGCCATGAACAGTAAAAATAAAAATAATGGCTTCCAATAAAACCAACAGGAAAGACTAAAGAAAAAAAACTTAAACTTAAAAACTAAAGCTACCTTAGAATTACAACTACTCCTAAATTACTCTACACTACTCCTAACCTAGACTACACTACTTACCCTACTCCTACTTGATTTTTCAATTGTCATCATATTCTATTTATATACAAACATATGGGTACAATGGTAATTCTTTCATCCTAGATGAGTTGGCATTATTTAGCCACTTGTCTTCTTTTAATTTGCTGCAGAATAGAAATTTCCATGTCATCAATTTTTTTGTCTAATTTGCTGTGCAATGTGGCCCGGCGTGTGTCCTCCAGGAGGTTGGCACAGTGTCCTTAGATCTTATCGTTTCAGAGCAAATAAAAATCGGACACCGGCATCACGCGTGTCCAGACGACAGATGACTCGATCTGCAAATTGGAAGTGGTCTAGTCTGTTTTAGCCCGATTTCAGCCCAATTTTGATTGAAACGACTGAGTTTCATCCGAATTTAATTTATCTCCACATTAAAGAATTTTAATTAAATAAAGGGGATTATTAATAAAATAATATGGGGATTAAATAAATAATTAGAAATTTAAGTACAAATAATTCTATTAAAAATAGAATTATCACACCCCCAAACTTGAGATTTTGCTTGTCCTCAAGCAAAACAAAATAATTGTTGGAATGATAAGTACAAAACATAATAATTTTTTCAATATTATCCTCAAAGAAAAAGTACAGACTATGAAATCAAAGAATCACAATTATAAGTCCAACACTCAAAATTATTCCATCATAAGTCCTGACCCAAATTGGACTCCTCGTGTGTGTGTGAAAAATGTCAAAGTCACTTCACAGTACATTATCCGGATCAGATTATGCAAACACAGTGAATGCAAAGTCATTGACATGTGATCATTCTCATAAGTTTGCTTTTCACTTCTCCTTCCACTAATGTAGTCACACTTAATCAAAGATCAGTAGGACTTCATTAAGCTTGTAATGTAAGGCTGGAGCAAAGGTATGATAAAGTCGATTTAGGTTTAGTTACCCTTTAACATGCATTACTTTCTAGGATCTTTAATGTAAGAGCTCATATTTATTTCCCTCAAACTTATTTCTTTCACTAGACATTTTATTCTATTTTTGTATTTTTCTTCTTCTTCTTTTTTTTTTTTTTTAACTTTCACTATCTCCAGATACCCATATGTACAAAGCTCAAAATATATTCGATAACTTTCCATACTTTCGGGGTAAGGGATAGGAAAAGAGTTTAAGCTAAGGAAATTATGCAGGTGTATTTATAGAGAAAAGCTTATTTGACCCAGATGGATGACTAGGGATAAAATATGTATAGGGATGGCTCGAAAGGCTCAAACGATCCAAAGATTGCCTAAATCATCTCCCTAATTAAGTGTGATCTAATATTTCACCTATAGACAAGATCAAACAAATTCTAGAATATGATACACAAAATCTACTGAACAAATGCACCCATATGTCCACATAAGTTTTCTCTAAATAAATATACAAATTCATGACATGACATGTGCGTAAGATGAGGAAATCACAATTAGAATCAAGACAAATTTAAGAATTCAACTTCATGCTTTTCCTATAATCATGCTTCTGAGTCAATCAAAATCATACTTAATCATAGGGTCATATCATCGGAATATGAAAAAACTACATGCTAAGCACTGAATCATCCCAAAATCAAACAGTTTAAGCTCAGATTTTCGAAAAACTTTTGAAATTTTTTTCAATTTTGCCCACATTTTTAAAAAATGCTCAAGTGATATCCCCTCCCCCAAACTTGAAGTGCACAGTGTCCTCAGTATGCAGATAATATAAGAATTGAAGTTTAGGAACAAAGTACTCCCCTTTCTGATGATGATGAACAACTGAAACTTGATTGAAAGCATAATACTAGAAAAGAAACCTGCAACACAAACAAAGAAAGAAACAACAGAAAAAAAAAAGAAAAAGAACTATATACAAAGTGAAAATGAAAACACAACCACTTCAAATGCAGCTGAAGAAAACAACACTCAGCAGCAGGGCGAAGAGTAGGAGGGTCATCCAAAGTGGTGACAAGGTACTGACAGTTAACTCCTCCTGAGCCCTATCTACTTCTTTCTTTCTCTCAGACATTATATGCTTAAGCCTTATATCCTCATTAATCTCCATTTTAAAACACTTTTGAGAGTCATCAGGGAGTTTCAAAGGTTTGAAAACATGAAATGTCACTTCTTGATCTAGGACTCTCATAGTCAACTCCCCCTTTTGCACATCAATTATCATCCTACCAGTAGTTAGGAAAGGTCTGCCTAAAATAATGGGGACTTCCCTGTCTTCCTCCATATCTAGTACAATAAAATCTGCAGGAAAAATAAACTTGTCCACATTTACGAAGACATCATCAATGACCCCCTTTGGATATTTAATGGATCGATCTGCTAGCTGAAGGGTCACTGTAGTGGGCTTGACTTCCCCTATTCCTAACTTCTGATAGATAGATAAAGGCAGTAGATTGATACGAGCTCCTAAATCACACAGGGCTCTACCAAAGAATAGATTTTCAATAGTACAAGGTATGGTAAAACTCTCGAGATCCTTGAATTGGGGGGTAATTTCCTCTGGATAATTGCACTACATTCCCCAGTTAAGGCCACCGTCTCATAATCGTCCAATCTCCTTTTCCTCGAGAGGATATCCTTTAAAAACTTCACATAACTTGGCATTTGCTCTAAGGCATCTGCGAAAGGAATGTTGATGTGAAGTTTCTTAAAAACCTCAAGAAATTTAGTGAATTGTTGTTCTAGTTTTTGATCTTGAAACCTTTGAGGAAAAGGTACTGGTGGTCTAACTAGAGGCAATGTAGTGGTGACCTGTGTAGAATCAGAGGGCGAGGAAGGAAATGAATAAGAAGAAGGTATAAATGAAGAAGTGCCTAGCTTGGATTCTTTTGCAGCCTGATCCTGATGTTCCTACTCTTTCTGAGCTGCTTCTTTAGAACTTACGGATTCTTCAACTATGTGCTGTTCAGGTTGGGACTTAACATGTGGCTCATCTAGCTCTTTGCCGCTCCTAAGGGTGATGGATCTTACATGTTCTTTACCCTCCCTTTGCCTTTCAGGATTAGCTTCAGTGTTACTAGGAAGTGTCCCTTGAGGACGTTGGCTAAGAGCACTAGCTATTTATCCAACCTGAACTTATAAGTTCTTAATTGAGGTAGCTTGATTTTGCAGGATAGTCATGAATATTTTCTCAAGCGATGGCTTCTTCTCAGCTGCTGGTGCTGGTGCAAGTATATGCTGTAGAAGTGGTGGTGGTGGTGGTTGATGGAAGTGAGGTGGATGCTGTTGAAATTAAGGTGGGGATGGATGATATGGAATTTGCGGCTGTGGTAGTACCAGAACCGGTGAAGCTTGAAAACTAGGGGGTCCTACAGATATGGAATTAGAAGTTTGCCCTTGGTTTTGGCTCCAGGAGAAGTTAGGATAGCTCCACCCTGAATTATAGGTGTTTGAAAAAGGGTTATTCTGTTGCTTAGGGGGAGCAACATACAGAACCGATTCTAAGTTGAGCGGACACCTATCTACAGAGTGGGTACCACTACACAGCTCGCATGAAAGAAAAGGACTTTGGACAGAATATATAGGGTTAGGACTAGTGGGAGGATTATGTTGGGTATTGAGCGACTCTACCTTTTTTGTAAGATTAGCGATTTGAGATGTCAAGGTAGACAGTGTGTCGAGCTCATAAATACCCGCCGGCTTCTTTGGTATTTGCCTCTCCGAGGACCATAGATAGTTGTTAGCCGCCATCTTTTCTAACAACTCGTAAGCTTCCTCCTCTGTTTTACATATTAGCGCGCCACCCGCCACAGCGTCGACAATGGTCCTATTTGGGCTTGTAAGTCCGTTGTAGAATGTCTGGACTTGCAACCACAAAGGTAGGCCATGGTGAAGGCACTTCCTAAGAAGCTCCTTATATCTTTTCCATGCTTCGTAAAGAAATTCAGAGTCGTACTGAGCAAAGGAATATATATTACTACGGAGTTGGGCCATTTTAGAGGGAGGGAAAAACTTAGATAGAAATTGATGGGCTAACTCATCCCATGTAGAAATGGATCCTGGAGGCAGGGAGGTTAACCAGTGTCTCGTCCTATCCCTAAGTGAGAAGGGGAATAATCTAAGCCTAAGCGCATCATCAGATAATCCATTATGTTTGAACATGTTGCACAAGTCCAGAAATTGCCCAAGGTGAGCATGTAGGTCATCATGTGGAAGCCCACTGAACTATAAAGATATCTGGATCATCTGGAGGATGGAAGGCTTAATTTCAAAATTATTAACAGGGACAGCTGGTGGCCTAATGCCGGTATAATAACCTTCAATAGTCGGCATTGCATAATCTCCAACGGTCCTAAGTTCCCTATTTTCTGCCATGATGCTTTGCAGCGGAGCTATAAATTTCCTAGAGTCCTTTCAAATTTTTCTAAGAGTGCGTTCAATTTCAGGATCTAGAGGAAAGCAATCAAAACTTCTGGCTCTACACATGCAATCATCAAAAAGTCCTTAGAAATTTTTTTTTTGAATTTTTAAATTTTCATCTTTTTTATTTTAACTAATCTAGATTAAATATTTACAACCTAAATATTTACAAGCTAGAATTACACCTAAACATAATTTCACCGATATTAATTAATGGCTAATTAAGACTTCCTCGGCAACGGCGCTAAAAACTTGAAACGCCCAAAGGGTATTGTCCGCAAGTGCACAGATCGTACAAGTAATAATGGGATTTGAGTCCCGAGTTATCGTCCCACAGAGAAGTTGACTAGCCTAATTAAGTATCGGTTAATCTTACCCTAAGTATATCCTAGCAAATTATGAAGTTCTGATGAGTGGTCTACATGGCTAAAATTAAAGTACTGAAAATAATAACAACTATAAATTAAAGAAAATAAAACTGAGTTAAAATTACTTACAAAGCTCCAAGCAATAAAAAGTAAGAACCTACAAAAGAAAAATAAAACAGTTAAAATGAATTAACGCAACTAAAATAAAATGTAAATATGAAAATAAAGCAATAAAATTTAATTAAACTAAACTTTAAACAAACTTAACATAAAAATGCATGAATTTAAATTATTGCAAATTAACTAACCTAAAATGCATGAAACATAATTAATCTAAATTAACTCTAAATGCAACTAAACTAAAATAAAGTCCCAAAATATAAAATATAAAATTAACTATTAAATAAAAATTAAGACTAAAAATTAAATTAACAAACAAAAACACTAGAATTAACCTATAATTATCAACTAACAACTAACCTAATTAACAACTAATAAAAGCAACAATTAAACTCATTAAGGTAAAACCATAAAATAACAAATGAAAAGTGCATCAATGGCCAAACAAGGCCTTAACAACAGATTCCAGCAGTGTGGTCTCGATACTGTCACTGTGCATGTCTTCTTCATTTTGCGACTCACGGTTTGCTGTCCTGGCACTACACTGTCGGTTTTGTGCCTCTGCGTTTCTGCTCAGTTAGCCAGGATCCTGCGCACTGTACTGTGCACGTTGTAACATTTCCAGGTGCTCCAAATGCTATTTAACAATCTGTCCTGCTGAAGCACACGTCCAGGCCTGCTGTCTGCTGCATCCAGTCTGTCCCCTGGTGCTCGGTTCTGCTGCACCACATCCATTCCTTGTCCTGCTCTACTTCAGGCTATATTCGCTGGTTCCTGCTCTCTGCCCGACCAAGCACAGTACCATCGCCCTGCATGACCAGCCCCTGCCAACCTTACCGTTAGCAGCTGCTACAGTCCAGTACAACCACGTTCGCTCAACACCTACTCAGTACCACTTCACCTCGTACTCCCTGCACCAAGTTCTGCCCTGCTGTGCGTCGTCTTCTTCAGTAGCGCACGTACTGCTTCAGTCCAGACTAATGATGCCTGCCTCTGTTGCACCAGCAACAAAACAACAGCAAATGTAGGACGCGAGTGAAGTGGAAGAGCTTCTGTCACTGGTCTAACAAACAGATCAGCTTTCAACCAAGTTCTGTAATTACGCCTTGCACTACTCTAACATTCTCAACAGACCATTTCAGCCAGGGACACCAAAAGAAAATTAACAGCGAAACAAAAACAAACAGGAAATGTGAAGCAAAACCATACGAGACTAACATGAGTAAAGTAAGCCTAGATCATGCCTTAAGCTAACGATGAAATAAACACAATAAAAGGAAGTCAGAACACAACAAAAACTTGAAGCAAGAAAACCTCAACAGAACAGGATAAATTAGAAATTAAGCTAGACATATAAAAACTTCAATAAAACTAAAGTTGTTTACTGCAGCAGCTCAGTTTTAATGTATCCATAACAACTATAATCTACTGCTACCAAATATTAAGTTAATGCATAATAAAAGGATAAAAAGAACATGAACAGTGCAACTAAATGAAAACAGAGTAGAACAAAGTATGAATATCTCGCCATTGTTGCTGCCAAACTCAACAGTCCAGCCTCCTCACACAGTGTCCAACAATGTTGCGGCGGCTTCAACTGCAATATAGTTCACCGGCCACCCATAGATTCACCAGGCACATAACACTAGTGAGCTAGGCATTCGGGTAGGACTGGGAACAGCTTTTGCTTTCGGATTGACCCTTGTGATTCTCCAACCCGTGGCATATAGTTGTTGTTCACCAGCTCAACTTCCCCGAATCTATCAGAATGAACACTAAAAAAGATGGAAAACAAGTAATGAAAATGAACTAGTGGAAGAAAAGAAACAGAATTTTTCATTCAAGAAATTTTGAAGTTGCCATGAACAGTAAAAATAAAAATAATGGCTTCCAATAAAACCAACGGGAAAGACTAAAGAAAAAAAACTTAAACTTAAAAACTAAAGCTACCTTAGAATTACAACTACTCCTAAATTACTCTACACTACTCCTAACCTAGACTACACTACTTACCTTACTCCTACTTGATTTTTCAATTGCCATCATATTCTATTTATATACAAACATAGGGGTACAATGGTAATTCTTCCATCCTAGATGAGTTGGCATTATTTGACCACTTGTCTTTTTTTAATTTGTTGCAGAGTAGATATTTCCACGTCATCAGTCTTTTTGTCCAATTTGCTGTGTGATGTGGCCCGGCGTGTGTCCTCCAGGAGGTTGGCATAGTGTTCTTCGATCTTATCGTTTCAAAGCAAATAAAAATCGGACACTTGGCATCACGCGTGTCCAAACGACTGATGACTCGATCTACAAATTGGAAGTGATCCAGTCTCTTTTAGCCCGATTTTAACCCAATTTTGATTGAAACGACTGAGTTTCATCTGGATTTAATTTATCTGCACATTAAAGAATTTTGATTAAATAAATGAGATTATTAATAAAATAATATGGGGATTAAATAAATAATTAGAAATTTAAGCACAAACAATTTTATTAAAAATAAAATTATCACTTAGAGTTATGCTCGTAGGGGTTTTCAATGTCAAGGATTCTGGCAATTCGTTTGGGGTAAAATGACACAAAATGCCAATATGTTGTTTTCAGTATTTATATGCATTTGATGAAGCCCACATTGTTTGTGATTCTGAACTCGTACTCCTAAAGCAACATTGTTGCGTATCAATGTTGGAGAGTTTGAGAAGATCTTTTATAAACACTCAAAGCTATGATGACAAATCTACGATGTCATTCAAACGCTCATGACCTAATCGAATATCATGAAAATATGTTATAATATATAATATGCAAAGATTTGAATTCATATTAAAATAAAAATAAAAATAAACAATATAAATAACAAATTTATAGACGATACAAATTGAACGAAAAAGAATTTTCCAATGTAGGACAAACAAAAGCCAGAAATTATCCAAGGATTGTTGAAATGAAAATGGGAGAAAAGGGTATTACAATTATAGATTGATGATTACAAGCAAGCAAGAGAGGAAGACTTCAAGCAATAAATTTTCAGTGCATTGTTGGGATGCTATTCCGTGTTTGTTAGAATTTCATGCTATTACGAAAAATCAAAACACTCTTATCTCTCATATATCTAAAACTTCTCTCTCTCTCTTTCTTTTTCAAAAACTTGAGTGAAATCACCATTAATTAGGGAAAAGAATCAACTAGCTGGGCACAACATGGCCTGTGTTAAACCCCAAACCGGCGCATAAAGCACCTGCAATTATATCCGCCATTGCCAGCTTTGGTCCTATATATACATATATATATAAAAAGAGAGGGAAGCTAAGAAAAAAAAGTCAAGAAGCTGACTCCAGAACCAACCCAATGCGGGCGAGTTTTAGATATCTTTTCTCTTTTATCTTCCTTCTCTTCTTCTCTCCTCTGTCATCTAACAGAATTTACTATCTCATTTGCAGTTGATTACCATTCTGATCAGTACCACTCTTCTCTTTGGTTTTTGCTCTGCTCTCAAGGTATGGCAGAGTTTTTCTTAAGTTGCCAGTTTCAATCTGTCGGGTGTTATTATAATATATATCTTGAACACTCAACAGGAGGGGCAAACATGCGTAGCAGATCGGAATTGTGACTCAGGGTTGCACTGTGAAACCTGTTTAGCAAATGGAAATGTTCGGCCCAGATGCACCAGAATCCAACCTCTAAGCCCCACTTCTCAGGTCCGTACAGTTCATCCATTTTCGACTTCAAGGGCTATAGTATAGATATGAATTCTAAGGTTGTGGTGATGGTTAAATTAGGTTAAGGGACTGCCATTTAACCGATATTCGTGGTTGACTACACACAACTCGTTTGCAAGGCTAGGAGAGAGGTCTGCAACTGGGTCTTTGATTTTAGCTCCTACGAACCAGCAGGACTCCATCACCAGCCAGCTTAATGTATGTTCCCTAGCTCCCTGTTTAGTATAAGAAAAGTTAACTATAATTGTTCCATGCTGAACTTTCTGCAAAACGATGAAACGGTTAAGAAAATGCAGTTCTCAAATCCTATGGAATGAGCGAAGCTTATAAAAAATTAAAAATAAAAAAATTGGTTGGGTTTTCAGTGAATTAAACAAAGTAGGTTTGAAGCGGTTTGGCGGTGTTTGTAATAGGATGCTTTGAATGAATGTCGGCTCAAGTGGTTGGAAAGTTAACTTTTGATAGGATTAAAAGACTGGAATCTCCTTGTAATAAGTGGGAATGCTTGAATTTTTATATTAAAGCGAAAGGATACCCGTCTTTTTGTCGGGTGATTTGTTTGCTTGTGCTTTAACATAGTTGTTGTTGGGTACTGTCTGACGTCTGAGGATGCTGCATTGTAAGAACCTGTTTTGGGTGAACTGTATAGCTTTATTTTATGAGAAGATTGCTACTATCCTAGATTTTCTGACATTTTAGCTGATTTTGGAGGTAGATGATGTAGTTAATTTACCATAGAAAGGACATGGGAATTCCATTTTTTTAGTTCAGTAAAATTGAAGAAAGTTAAAGCATTTCCTTGCTTCAAGGAAAATTAAATCATACAAACCAAGCTTCCCCAGATATCTTATACTTGCGTACACTTTTGTTGAATGCTTATGATGGTGTAGACCTTTTAACTAATGTTGAAAATACTTTTCACCAATTCTTCCTCTTTCTAATGAAAATGGTGTGTGTTTGGTCTCACAATTTTAAATCGAAAACTAGCAACCAAAACGTCTTTAAGTAATGGAAAAAGGGTGGGAAATGGAGAAGAAAAGCCTCCCAAGCCCCATGTGGCCATGCCAAGAGTCAAACAGAGACATCCCCTCTGACCATCTTATTAGTTGGAATGTTTTGAAAAGTGTGCTTTTGTTCACACGTGACTCTTAATTTAATCAGGCAAGTTAAACATTTATCTTGGTTTGGGACCAACATTGGCATGCTTCTGTTCTATTACAAAGCTAAGTATCACATTATAACCTAGTGGGGAAATGAAATTCATGTGCTTTGCATACCACCATTGCTGCAGTTGACCTGTGACTAATGTCTCATTTGCTTCGTAAGCATACTCTGCCAGCTCCCCGCTGCATTATGAGTACCAAAAATGATAATGTTAACCAATATATGCTTGATGTCCACCTTGATAAGCTGACCTATTTCTTACTCTTTTTCTTGATCTTCTAGATTTTTCCCCCTAGAAGCAGAGTAAAAGCTTTCATATTGTTAAATTGCCTACTAATTGAACATTATAAACTTATTCTCTCTTTCAGAATGGTGTTAGAGGTTTGATGCTGGACATGTATGATTTCCAGAATGACATCTGGTTGTGTCACTCCTTTGGAGGACAATGCTTCAACTACACAGCTTTTGTAAGTCTGCGTCAACATCTAAAGCCAATTCATGCATTTTATATGGACTTGGTTTTTGCTAAATGTCAATTCAGCAATTTCTTTACCATGGGATTAATGGATGAGGGTTTTTTTTTTTTCTTTTTTATCAGCAACCTGCAATTAATGTTTTGAAAGAGGTTCAAGCATTTCTTCAAGCAAACCCCTCAGAAATTGTTACCATTATCATTGAAGACTATGTTACCTCTCCAATGGGATTGAGCAAAGTGTTTGATGCTGCTGGCCTGAGGAAGTTCTGGTTTCCGGTATCTCGAATGCCAAAAAATGGTGGAAATTGGCCAACAGTTGATGATATGGTCCAAAAGAATCAACGCCTGCTGGTTTTCACTTCAAAGTCAGCTAAGGAGGCCTCTGAAGGTATAGCTTATCAATGGAGATACATGGTAGAAAACCAATGTGAGTCCTGTTACCATAATCTTTTAATCGGTTAAATAAAAGAAGCAGAAAATTATAGTTATTTCGAAGCAGAGGTGACATTTATGCATTTGGAAATAACAGATGGAAATGGCGGGATGGTAGCTGGTTCGTGTCCAAACCGAGCAGAATCACCTGCCATGAATGCAACATCAAGGTCACTGGTCTTATTCAACTACTTTCCTGATGCACCAGATCTAACCCAAGCTTGCAAACACAATTCAGCTCCATTGATTAGCATGGAAAACACCTGTTACACGGCAGCTGGCAACCGGTGGCCTAACTTCATTGCTGTAGATTTTTACATGGTATGGATGTCGCATAACTGTCATTTGTTACTACTAAAGCATGAGCAGCCTACAAATTCTAGTCATAATGAATTCTTGGATGAATATTTCAGAGGAGTGATAGTGGAGGTGCTCCAAAAGCTGTAGACGTAGCAAATGGTCATCTAGTTTGTGGATGCGGAAACATTGCCTATTGCAAGGTACGTAACAATAATTCTTCTACCGACACGAATAATTCTGGATTTAGGAGTCACAAACGTGTAAGAAATGGTTTGATTAAAGTCCAGGAAGATTAGAACTCAGCTGAAGAAATCATAGAGGATTAACATTTTCTGTATTCTAATTAACTACGTTTGGATTTCTGTTTGATCACTGTGGTATTTAAATTTTGTTGTTTACTGTGTAGGCAAATATGACTTATGGAGTATGCGACGTACCTGAGGCACGCATTGCCCCTGCACCAGGAGCAATGGCACATGATTCCAGTTTTGCTTATTTGGATAGTCGACCAATTCCATTGCAGTTGCTGCTTGGCTTGATTTTAGTAGCAATTCTCCTACAACTGTAAACACGAATTCAGAAACTTCTACTTGTTTTTCAATAAAAGAAAAAGAAAAAGAAAATGAAGCTTCTAACCCTTACATCACCAAGATAAATAGATTGTAGATTAATCCAACTTCGAAAAGATTGTGCTTCTTATTCGAGCTCTTTATTTATTTGATGTTGGAAATTCACAATGGTTCGAGAGTGGCGGCTATTCAGTGCTTGTTCATAGTATGAGCATGTATCATGTGTTGTTTTTATAGAAAATTTTCCTTCCTTTCCGTAATGATAGGAGGGACACAATACGATTATATGATTTTTAATTGATATGAATAACAAGACGAAAATGACATTAAAACTTTTGATAAGAGCTGTACGTATATTTGGAAAGCTAAAAAAATAAGTTATAAATAATGTGTTGAAACAAATTATAATAGATAATTTTTATGCTTTATAGATAATAGTCACAATATATGCACAAATTGTCAGTTTCAATTTCAAATGTGCAGTCTCAACTCACAATAATATTTATGGATAGGGTCAAGTCAGATTTAGGTTGAGTTTAATTAAGATATTAAGAAATCAAAACTAAGTTCAGACCTTAATTTGATTTTTGAACTTAATTTTTTTTTTTCAAATTTGTTTTTACAATTAATGAATAAACCCAAATTTGTTCAAATCGGTGCAAATGCAATTAATTTTTTAATTATAAATAAAATATAAAAGGATATTAAAACGCATAATAATTAGTAAATATAATACAATAAGTAAGAAATAAATTCTTATAAAAATATTATAAGAAACATGAAAATTAAAATTAAAATATAAAAAAATATAAATTCAAATTAAATTGTATAAAAAATCAAAAATAATTAAAAATATATTAATATAAAAAATAGTAAACACTATTATAGTTAGCAAGTCAAGTTAGGTTAAGTCGAATTTAAACTTGAAATGACAAACCTTAAACTTGACTCATTTTTTTAATAATTTTGATTTTTAAATCTAAATTTATTTAATAAATTTAATAATTTTATCAAAACTCATTTCAAAAACAAATAAGCAAACCTTCAAGTATGAAGTATGAGAGAGAGTTGCCCAAGCCTAATTACCAACTGCTAATTAACAATCCACGAACCTGAATGAAATGATGAAGCCACTCCGCTAATAAAATACGACCAAACAAAGAAGAGCCTATGAAGAAAGAGATTGAACAAAAGCAGAAGATATGGAACATTTTACTGAACGCAGTGGTTAACAAGTCCAAACTCCAATGCCCCATTATTTAGGTTTCCATATGGGCTTGTTGTTAGCACTAGCAATAAAACTGAACCGGGTAAAGGCCTGGGGCCTTCTACTCGGGTTCACCATCCAACCAGCAATGCCGTGAGAGTTGTCGTGCATGCATGAATCAAGGGCAAGTTAAGCATAAAAAATTAATACACCCGCAGCTGCAGCCTGCAGCCTGCAGCCGGTTGGCGCACAGCTCAAGGAACCTTAATACCCTTTATTTTAGGCCCTTCAAAGGTTAATGATACGTCCAACACATGCAGCAAATTCAAGCAGCTCCAACACTGTGATATGTGTAAGTCAACACTCAAATCTAAACAATTTGCTTCTTTATTCACTACTGAATTGAAATTGGGAATTGGAATATACGTTCTGTAGGGAGATAGGGAGAATCTGGTGAGAGTTTGTCATATGGCCATGGATAAACAATACTTAACTTGTTTAATCAATGTTTTAGTTTAATTAATTAAAGTTTTGAATATGCTGCTTTTTGGATTAAACTTTGTGATCAGATTGGCCATGATAGTACAGTTCATGACAAAAGAAGTCATTTCCTTCCCTACCTTGATATGATGGTAGATGAGAATTGCTGAAGTGCTCCACTAAAAATTTGTGTGGGAATGTTTGATATCTGCTGGCTTAGTGCCTCAGGTTCACATGGGAAAATGACTGCTTTGATTTCATTCATGGCCATGGGCTTCCTTTGCTTGCTACAATCTCATCATATATTCTACAAATTAAGTGTTTATTTACTTATTTCTTTAAGCTTTTGGTCAGAATTCTACTCTTCAAAGTTAATTAGGAAGCATCTATTTGAAGGAGAAAAAAAGTAGCTTTTAGTCATGGCATGTTCTCTTGAATGTTAAATATTCTCTTCTGATCTTTTCTTTTTATTTTTTTTAACTCTTGAAATGCTAATTTATACCATTTTTAGTCATGCACATATTGTAGAATAATTCTATTTAAGTCATAAACAATCCAACATCAATTTGATGATAGTAGAAGATATCTCAGCCATACCCGTCCCAACTTTTTCATTTATGTAGAGATTTAATGGACTTATTTGGTGACACGAGCCTCTTATTTTAGACCAAGTATTATAATTAATTTATGATAATTATATAAATATTTTATACCAAAAAAAATCACATTTTCGGAATAAAAGAAATGGATTACGAGTATTAGGATTAAACTTTAGATATATTAAAATTTATTTTTAAAAAGACTATATAAACCAACTAAATTAAACAGGAAAAATTCAAACTCATTTCAATTAAAATAAAATTTGTGAACTGTGACTATGGGAGATCTTATTCGTAAAGTAACAAATGATCGAAAGGAACATGATTATATAAGGGGACAAAGGGAGTGAAGATCTGACCAAAGCCAAATCTATGGAATTTTTTTTTTTTTTTCTTTCGAGAACGTGACATAGAGAGGCATAAATTTCATTATTTTCATCCATGACTATAATGGGGTTGATTGGTTTATATTCGCCTAACATGCGCCCCCAAGGAGTATACTCAAAATGTGATAATGACATTGACCAATTCAGATTTGAAAAATTGTGTTATAACTGACCGAATGGCAAGCAACCCAACTTATACTATTGCCATTGGCTTGATGACTCCTTTCTAACACTGTATTATCTATTCTATTCTCTCATCCCACTTGCATTTACAAACAAACAATAAAAGACCCATGGCAAGTTTTTCTTATTTATACATATTTATATGAAAATTTTAAGGAAGAATAGTTAATTACTACTTAAATGATAATCTGATTGTGGTTTAATTTATGAAAAATAAAAATTAATAACTTGTATTAATTTAAGTTTAATATATGTAATATTTTATATATATATATATATATATATATATATATATTATAGGGTACAAGCTTACCTTAAGTCTAGTAATCACTTATATGGATATCCCCTCTTAATGGTACATAAAACATTTAAAATTCAATATTTGTATCTTTCACTTATTTAAAATTAATCACCCCAATCTCTTATATTTTAAATAAATATTTTTAATATCAATGTTTAATAATCTAAATTTAAACATGTCATTAACAATTTCTTTTTCTCTTAAATTTGTCGTTTTCCAAATTTCACGGTCCAAACTTTTAGTTTTTTTTAATTAAAAAATCGGATTTTATTTAAGGGTATAAAAACCATTAAAATATTTAAAAAAATTTGTGATTGCAGAAACACAAACTAATTTAATAATAAAGTGAGTTTAATTTGGCATTATTGTGAAAAAATGATATGGTGAATAGAAAATGTCTAAAGTAATATGCATAAAATAATAAAATTAAAAATATTATTATTTTATTCAAAAAAATTATAATTGAACAATAAAAATATTTTTAAGAATTTATTTATTTGATTTTACAAATAAATTATTAAATCTAAAAATCATATTTTATTATTATTTATTATTAAAATCAAAATCATAAATCTTTTTTACCCTTGAGTTGAATTTGAATCAATGCCCACAAAAATCTTTTCATGACATTTTCAGCCTTTGTTGGGTCATTTCAACCACACATTATAAAAGAAAAATCGAAGTTAGTTATGGACCACGTCAGCAGCACAACTAATAGTGAACACGTGGTCAGCACGGAGATAACCCACGTGGAAAGTTGAATTGAATAACTTCATTATTATGGACCGCATAAAAATAAAATCTTGGAGCGAATCACAATGCCAACTAGACTTGCCTCCTTTACACTCTAATCGTTAATTAAATACTTTGATATTTCCCCCTTTTTTTTCAATAAAAAAATATGATATTTCAAAATACCCTATTTCAAAGGGAAAAGAATAATTCCTTTAAAAGTACATTTCAGTGGTCGAGATTCTTGACGGAAGCAAAGCAAGCTTGCTCTAATTTAGTTTTAGTTTATTATCGAGGTTAAAAGTGATTTTTAAGTTTAAAATTTTTTTTATTTTATTTCAATATTTAGAAAATTAATTTACAAATCTAAATAAAAAAAATCATAAAAACAAGTTTTTCAAAACAATATAAAACATTTAAATTTGTTAAATCATGTTTTCTAAATTGCTTTTAAATGAATTAATAATCAAATATATTCTTAATATTTTACACAAAATAAATATAAATATTCAACGTTTTATTACTTGTAAATTAATTTATAAATTTTATTTTACTATAAATAAATTTTCAAAATTTTAAAATTTCAAAATCAAAATTTCAAAATTTTCACTAAACTTGACCTAGTTATTCATTAAAGAGGCTAAAAAACCTTCTTATTCATCATTAAGAAATTGGGTAATAAAGTCAAAATTTATTGACTGAATAATTAAAAAAATTGAGATATATTATAAAATTTTAATTGAAGGTAAATAATTTCATCCCACTTCTAATTTAAAAAAAAAAAACATGAGAGAAATATTAAAATATTCTCGTTAAATTAATTTTTTTTTAGGATTGCAAAAGTGATTTGATTTCTAAATCGTATATTATTTACATGTCAAGATTTTATTGAGGGCCAAGAGATAGTGGACTTAATTAGCTGTAACATCTGTGAGATTTGTTGGGCACCTTGCGTATCTAGAATTGTTAATTTGGTATAAAGGCAACACCATGAGTCAACCCTTTTTTTTACCCAAAAAAAATCTTCCCAAATCTCAAATTCTGCCCTACTCTCAGGACAAGATTTTTGGAGTTTCTTAAGTAAAATTCAATATTTTTTTTAATCAATACTTAATCGGTTCTTATTCAACGATAAAAATTTTAATTAAATTATCTATCTAAAAAATGTGCAAAATTTATTTTGTAAACTTAATCTATGTAACCAAATCTTTCAAATTATCAGTTTGAATTTTTCTATTTTAATTTTTCATTTAATCGTTTTTAATTAAAAAAATTATGAAATTCACTTAAAATTCTTACCTAATTCTTGCCTTCGATTACCATATCTACTTTTTTATTGAGCTTTAATTATTTATAAAGGTAAAGATAATTAAATTTAAACTAAAAAAAAAAGGATGGGTTAATCATATTCAAGCACTATCAAATAATTTTTTTGCATCATTGATGCTAAGAAATGTCCAATGAAAGCATATATGATTTTATTGATATATATAACTATCAATTTGCTTCAAAATAATAGAGAAAATCAAATGCTAAGATCTCAATATCCTTTTACTAAGAATAAATGTTACCGTTTGGGATATGATAAGATTGTAACAAAACTAATTAATTTTTATTGATTTAAGTGAAAATAGTTTAATACTTTTTAAATAAAGTTTCGGATTCGAACTTTGTAGGTGAAGCAGATAATGCTATAAGAGTCACTCTAAATAAGCTCCCGTCCAACTTGATTTCGAATTTAATCGATATCCAAAGTAGCTATTACCAAGGGATCTTGAAAAGAAAATTAAAACAATAGAATAGATAGTTTATCTTGCTACTATTTGATTACGTGTAGGAATAGAATTTGGTTGATCATTTAAAATCATTTAGCTTTTCTTTTTCCTAGAAAAAGTGTTTGAAAAAGAAAAATTCCAAGTGACTAATTTATATTGCTTTAATAGTTCATAGCTATCTTCGATTCTTAAATCTAATAGAAAAAAAAAATCAGATACTATCCAATATTAAAAAAATAGAAAATTCAGTGCACTCTGTGATTTTTTTTAACCATTTGTAAGTATTGAAATATTGTAAAAAATTACATTATAAATTATAATTAGTGTATGAAATAAAGTAGTCTTGTTAAAAGTAAAAGCACAGCAAATTGCAATAGTAAAATTTGATATTAATAGTAAAAGTTCGTTTTTTTATTTATAAATAATTTTAAAAAATTATCACATATTTTAATTCTTTTAATTAATTAAATATGCCACCACTTTATTAATATATCATTAGAATTTAAAATCTCATTGATGATATATGAAATGATTTCTCACAAGAATTTTTTAATATACTCACAGTAGAGTTTTTAGATTTCATAATTAATACTAAGATGATGATATATATTTTATTTTATTTATTTTTAATTTTTTTAATAATTATTTGTGAAGTGTAAAAATTGAATATATAGCTTTTATAAATGTGAGACAACTGTAAAATGACATCTCATTAATAAGTAAAATTTAAAGATGTATAGACACTTAAAAATAAATTTAAAAAATTTTATTAATATTTATTTTTAAAGATCTGTATATTTTTTTATTTGTTCATTAATGAAGTATCAATTTATAATTAACTGATAATATATACAAATTATATATTATTAATACATCTTATATAAATTTTTTAAAATTTATTGATATTATATGGAATATTTTTTCGTAATAGTATATGGGAAGTCGAAATAAAAGTACAGACAGCACTATTGTGTAATTTTAAATTATTATTTTTTTAAATATTAACAGAATAAGTTATTGGTCAATTAAAGGCTTTTGCTTTGAATTATCCAATTGCATGAAGACTAATAAAAGACTGTAAGGTCCATTGTGATTAGATTCTGTTTAGCAAACGAAAATCATGAAAATCTTCTTGATTCACGAGTCAGCTTTTGAGATAAAGTTTGAAATAATCTAACACTGTGTTTGGATTGTTGGCAAAATCAGTCACAAATTCAAGGTACTCCTTGCACTTTATTTTACTAAACAATGCGTGCTTTAGTCATGCTAATTATGATTTTCCAGAGAATCTTTTTTACTAATGCTTGCTTGTGATAATCTTAGCGGCAGTTAATTAACTCACCTATATTATTCATTAAAAAAATATATCAATGGGGATATATGCACTGATAAAGAGAATTTCTGAGATTTTAGATAGTATATTTATGTCTTATCATTTTAGTTTAATTTTACTGTGAATTTATTTAATTATATGTTAGCTCGTTGATAAATTTATTTTTTAAAAGTATTATTACAAAAAATAAAAAAAATTTCTTAAAAAAAATTTATGAATGATTACAAAATTATAGTAAGACATAGTATCTTACAGTGTTACATTGCTGTATAAATTGTAAATTGACAAATAAAGCTTAGGCTAATATTCAATTTGATTATTTTTACAAAAGAAAAAAAGCATCAAAATAAGAGAACTTATTTAAGCTTTTAAGTTCAAATCTCACAAAATGTGAGATTTAGTTTTATTTAATTATTTATTAGTTTAGTTACTTTTAGTTAATTATTTATTTAATTATGTGATTTTCATGGTTAATGTTTAATGAACGTAATATACTGATTATGATTGTAATTTTTAATTAAAAATATATTTATAAAAAAAACTATTTACTTTTTTGGTATAAACCATGAAGTATCTATTTACCACGTCAAATATGAGATTAATCTCTATTTGTGTTTTTGTGACTGATACTGACATAAAAAAAAATTGATACAGTGAGAATTCAAATACGAGACTTTTCACTATGAATTATCTTTACTCAGAAATTCAATGAGACTTAGACCACAAAGCCAACCCTTTAAATTAAAAAAAAATTGATAAATTGTTAGTTTAGTTTTAAAATTTTACAAGTAGAATTAATAAAATGACATATATTTTAAGATATATTTAAAGATTGTTCTATCATACATTGACAGTGAGATTTTCTTAATTTCACAAATAAGATTAAGAAACTGTCACATATTTCACTTTAATTTTAATTAGTTTTTTAATATTTTTTAAATAAAATGTTTCACTATTTTAATTCAGCTTTTGAAATTTAAAAATTTTATTGTCAGTGTATGAAATAATAATCTATATTAAAAAGAATTAATATTCAGTGCAACGTCGGTGGAAGTTTTTTTATTCTAAAAGTGAAATTAGAATGATGACACATGTATTTTAGAAATAATAAGAAAATAAAAAAATAGATAAAATATAACATGTGTCCATCATCTTAATCCATTTGTAGAATAAAAAAATTTGACTGACAATGTATTGAATAATTTTTCTATTAAAAAAATAAAAATAAAAATGAGACATGATAATTTCATAACTTTATTTGAAAAATTAAAAATTTTCATTGTTTTTATATCAAATATGAACACAATAAATAAATAAAAATTGATAAATCTTTTTAGACCATTGTTTAGTAGAATCATTAGGAAAAAATTAGGTTTTTATTTTATTAAAAGATCCTATTAACTATTATTAATAACCATTAGTTAAAAATAACTAAAACATTAATTTAAAAATGGTGGAAAACAGGAAAAGGGTACAGAAATGAGCGGAGATACAAGTCTTGACTCTTTAGTCATCAGCAACACCATTGGATAATGTTGATAGGAACCACAGGGAATTCCGTACTTGGGGCGCAAATCGCGGATTGTAACAGCAGCGACCAAACTTAATTATTTGTTTCTCATCTTGTTTTTGCTGTTGAAGATTTTTTTTTCTTAAACCATAAAGAAGAAAAAAAGATTTTTGATTTTATAGCTGGATGCACGTGCTGTTTCGCACGTGCATCGGGGCAGGCAAATATTGTGTACGCTGCAGCGGCAATGCTTTGCCCGGTTGACCGGAGACAGCAGGGTCGCAGGGCGGGCGTGGCTCGTGGTGCGCACTGTCCCCCAACACGCGTGTGCTTCCGCTGCTAAACGACACCGACTATTCCAGCTCTCTCTGGACTATCTTCACAGGGTTTTAATTCGATTTAAAAATAATTTGCTCAATTATTGCGAACGGAAGTTAATTAACTACAGTGATTAAAAAGTAATAAGGAGATTAAGAAATGTGATTAGCAAAATCAATAAATATTGGAATAACAACAACACGCCAGTTTCCTTAGCGGGCTCCCAAGTAACGCTGAGTAGCCTCCCAAGACCGAAAGCTAAGAGAGTTCCAGCTAGAAACATGTGACAGATTCCCCGCTTCTCACTCTAACTTGTTACGTTAGTATGGCGTAAATTCAAGGTCTTGTAATTTTTAATTTTTAGCTTTATTTTGCAGATTAGGTTTTTTTTAGGGGAATTTATAAGTATAATTAAATTGATCTATATAATTTAATATCAAATTTAAATTAAATTTGATTTAAAAATTCAAAATTTTTATTTGAATTTATCTAAATAAACTTAATTTGTAATTTTTTAATCATCTATTGTGAAAGTAAAATTATAAATTAATAACTAAATATTAAGAATACATGGTAAACAAACTTTGATTAGACTCACATTGCACAATTAAAGATGAAAACGTTTCACTTCGTCTTAATTTTTTATTCAAAAAATTTGAACTCAAATTTAGCTAAAAAAATAATTCAAATTCTAATAATTATATAAAAAATTTAAATAACTCATAAAAAATTTGATTTATTTAAATTTAAAAATGAAAAGTGGGAACATGTGATAGAGTTTGACTCAATAAGATATTCGAACGGTTCTAACTCGATAAAGATAAAACTAATTTATTATTAGTTTTTAATTATATATTATAAAAATAAAAATAATTAATTAATAATCAAATATTGAAACAGATATATTAAAAAATTCAATTAAGCTCAAGATCTTTTATATTAGGTATAAAAATATTTGAACTTGGCTTTTATTTTTTACATGAATAATTTCATCTCTAATTTAACTAAAAAATAAATAAATTAAACTCCAATAATTATCTATTCAAATTCAAGTAATTCAATAATATATAATTTATACATCATCAGTCGAGTTTTTTACTCTACAAGTATAATAAGAATGATAACATATATCTTTTAAATATATTTAAAAAATAAAAATAAATAAAATAAAATATTTGTTATCATTTTAATACTGTATGAGAGTTAAAAAAATTATTAGTAATGTATAATATATTAATTTATTATTTAATACATTATTTATAAAATTTTTAAATTTATAAATGAAATTAAAATAATAACATATAATTTATTTATTTTTTACTTTTTAATATATTTTTAAAAAATTATATATTAACATTTTAATTTTATTTATAGAGATAAAGAACTCTCACGTACATTTTATCATATAATAAATATCCGAAAATGAGACGTGGGAAGAGATTTTGGTTCACGTAGACAGTATTGAGGGGCCTACTTGATCAACATCGTCCACTTATGTTCGATCCCACCCCATCTAGAAACCACCCTATTGATGTTATCCACCGAAATTTGTGTTTTTTTTTTTTTTTAATTTTTATTTTATTTTATAATTTTCATTGCTCGAATAAAGAGGTGGGGAGACAACCTGGACCCGCACATTCTCTTCCCCTTTGACCTTTGACTACCGTCCTTTACAATTGGACTCCACCTCCCCACACCTTTTCCATATTTCATTTTGTTCCTTCCTAATTTATTTATAATCTTTCCCATCCCTAAAAATTGGACTTGGTTAATTTTGTGAATGTTTTGTATTTGTATAGTATAAAATATAAATATTATCATATCAAAATTTATATTTATATATCAAATATAAAACATATTTTTTATTTTTATTAAATTTATATACTATTTTTACTAAATTTTAATTTGTATAATTTTTGTATCTATTTTTAATCTCATTTAATATTGCATCGTTTTATCTAATTAAAATTATCAAATCTACTAAAAATTGTGAATTTTTCATTAACTTTGCAATTATCCAGTCTTCATAATCATCTAACATCTAAGCTAATGGATTTTGCAAGCTCAAATTTAAAATAACAATATAAAGAAATCAAAAAATTTTAGTGAATAATTAATATTTGCCACACTTCCTAGGTTTTCAAAGCAACCCTAAGAATGTCACTATCAAAGTTAATTATAACCAATTTGTCAAAAAAAAGAAAAAGATTTCGTATAGTTCAAGGGTCTCAATTCAACTAAACAAAAGTTTCTTTTTTCTTCAATTTACTTCAAATTGAAGATTCTTCATATAGTTTCTTTTTTTTTTTTAAGCCTTTGCTAACCTTTTGAAGGCACAAAAGCTTTGAGGTAGTACAGTTTGAAGATTGAGGAAAGTGAGAAAGAAGATTTGACGATCCAGCTGACTGTAAAGCGTGCTCTAAAATAATTTTGTCTTCATGATTCCCACAGGACATACAAACCACAACCATCAAAGAATGCAAAAGGCTAGTCTTCTCACCGACCAGTAAAAGCATGGACTTGAAACAGCACCTTAAAAGATAGATCAGCTAAAAATATCTGTAGTTGATAATGGGCAGAATTAACCTATATATATATATATATATAGAGAGAGAGAGAGAGAGAGAGAGAGAGAGAGAGAGAGTATATGAAACTATGATACCAAATGTTTTAATGTTGTACTTCAAGTTTTATGTTAAGGCCTTGGGTAATATAAAATAAGTATGTAATTTGTAAGAAAAAAGAAATAAAATCATTGTTTTTAAAATACTATTTTTACACAAACTAAATATAAAACACAATCCTTGAATTTTATTATTTTACTCTTAGAAGTTTGAATTTGAATTGTACTAAAAAAATAATTCAAATTTGTCGAAAAAGTAGTGTGTCAATTGTTAAAATTTTTCAATAAGGCAGACTATTGTTAATTTATAATTTTATGATTTAATAAAATATATAGGTAATTTATTTAGAATGTAAAATATTCAAATAAACTTAATTAATTGTGATAAACTATACTGAACTTTTACACGTTTTATTAGATTAGTGTGGAGTGATAATTGTATAAATCTTAGACGTAATAATATTTGATAAAGGATTATTATAGTGTGACTATAAATATATAATTAAGTTTTTTTTCATTTTTAATTATATCAATCTAAACACATACTTTGATTAATTTATTTGATTTATTGATATTTTAATTTTCGCGTATTAATACCTTGTTTGTAAGTAAAAAAAAAAAAAAAAATCTTAGATCACAAAAATATTAGTGCACAAAGTAGAAAAATAAGAAATCATAAGGACTCAATAGCAAACTAATTAAGCCAACCCATTATTAATGATTCTCACACAAATCCGAAAAACAAACAGTTGTAGTAATAAACAATCAGTCTCATTACACATCAGTTGAGTTGTGTTGTGTTGCGTCGTTGATGTACACTGTAAACAGAAGTTAGATTTTAGGCTGGCAGCGACTGGGACCCACCAAATAGCACATTTCCTTTGACCAAACCCTCCCACTCCTTTCCCCCAATTCCACCCTTTGTTAGGTTTAAATAATTATAATCAAAATACAATAATGCACTAAAAAATGATATGAATAATAAAAATAATTAAAATTTTATAAAATTTATATATTATTATTTTTAAGCTAAAAAATAATTTTATATTTAATATATTTAAATAAATTTTAACACAATACGTTTTATATTTAACTATTTAAATAAATTTTATATTTAACGATTTAATGGCCAAATCTAATTTCGAAATTCGGACTTATAAATGCCACACGTGTGGCCCTTAGTCAGATAAGAGCAGATCATCCTTCGTGCCCTTTCTCTCCTCAGTCCCACCACCACCTTAAAGCTGTTGGCTTCTTGTCTCTCTGTTCCCAAATTTTCATATAAGTGTGAAGCCAAAACCAGTTAACATACAAAATTATACAGAGAATTTTCAGAGTCCTCTCGGCCCCGAACTGAGCTACTTTTGTTTTTGTTTTTCCTTTTTCTCTGGAGATGCCTGGAAGTATAGAGCCATTAGATTTGGTTGGTGTGCAAGTTCCTTATCATTTCAGGTGTCCAATCTCACTCGAGCTCATGCGTGACCCTGTGACGGTCAGCACCGGCCAAACCTATGACCGGACCAGCATCGAGTCATGGGTTGCAACTGGAAACACCACTTGTCCTGTTACTCGAGCTCCACTCTCGGACTTCACTCTCATCCCTAACCATACCCTTCGTCGCCTTATTCAAGATTGGTGTGTAGCCAACCAAGCCTTTGGTATTAAGCGAATTCCTACTCCCAAACAACCTGCTGAGCCTACCATGGTTCGCTCCTTGCTGAGTCAAGCTTCCTCTGTTTCGAATCCCTGTCAATCTCGTCTTTCTGCTCTGCGTCGACTCAAGGGACTCGCTCGTGACTCTGACAAAAATCGCTCTTTGATTTCCTCCCTTAACGCACGTGAAATACTCATAAGCATCGTATTTTCAGATACTGATACCGGTTCGTCGGAGTTGAACCAGGAGGCACTTGCGCTTTTAGTAATGTTTCAACTCACCGAATCAGAGTGCGCATCAATCGCTTCGGATTCTAACAAAGTAATCCACCTATCACAACTCTTGTTCCATTCGTCTATTGAAGTCCGAGTCAACTCAGCTTCTCTCGTCGAAATCGTTCTCGCTGGAACAAGATCGCCAGATCTTCGAGCTCAGATAAGCAATGTAGATGAAATCTTCGAAGGCGTCGCAGACATATTAAAAAACCTCAACTCTTATCCACGCGCGTTAAAAGTCAGCATTCGAGCTCTTTTTGCTTTGTGCTTAGTAAAACAAACCAGGCACAAAGCGGTTCAAGCTGGAGCGGCCGAGACTCTGATAGACCGGTTAGCCGATTTAGACAAGTGCGACGCTGAACGAGCTTTGGCGACGATAGAGTTGTTATGTCGGATACCCTCGGGACGTTCCGCTTTTGCTGCACACGCGCTGACGGTTCCATTGTTGGTTAAAACAATACTAAAGATTTCGGACAGGGCAACGGAGTACGCAGCCGGTGCACTCATGGCACTGTGTTCAGACTCGGAACAGAGTCAAAGGTATGCGGTGAATGCGGGTGTTCTGATGCAGTTGCTCTTGTTGGTTCAAAGTGATTGTACGGACAGAGCTAAGAGGAAGGCTCAAATGCTACTTAAGTTGCTTCGGGATTCGTGGCCCGAAGATTCTATCGGGAATTCGGATGATTTTGCTTGCAGTGAAGTCGTACGCTTCTGAATGATACTACTTACTAGATTCTTTTTTTCTCCTTCTCAGAAAAAAGATTTTAATTTTGTTTTTGTTTTTGTTTAAATGAAGACAAGAAAGAAAGAAAGAAAGAAAATTTCAGGTCTCACATGCAGTATAGAGGAGGATTGTAATTTTCTTGTATGTAATTCTGTAAGTAAGAATTTTTATCAAGGAAAGCAAATGAAAAGATAGATCTGTTTTCGCTGTATGATTCGTTTATGGGTGAAATGAGCTTGCAAAGCCTTCAATGATTATGAAAACTTGATTTGATTTGATTTGATTTAATATGGTGGGTGCGACACATGTTTCATAGCTGTTCGGCAGACTTTTCCTGAAAATTAGTGTTGAACGTTGGCTTTTTGAATGAGTTTAACTGCTCCTGTTACTGATTAGATTTAAGAATTCCCCAAACTTTAGTCCAGACCACGGTTGCTTGATTTGAACTCCGTGTATTCGTTTTAAGGTTGAGTTGTTTGGATAAGGGTTTTTTTTTCTTGAAGCTATTTTTTCGAGATCCAGAGTAAGAAAAGATCAAATTTTTTGTATTCTCAATTTTATCGAAATCGAGATCTTTTACCACCTAAAGTAACACTTTCCGGTCAGTTGTTCGGATAAGTTTGGCTTCTGTAAGAAATACTATAGAACAGAATCAGTTTCTGGCAATCAAATGTTAGAAATGTCTATGTTCAGAATCAGTCGGTTATGGAAAGCTGATCCTCATATATCACATTCAAAACCTGTAACGTTGTCCCCTGGACTCCAGACCAGTTTCTTCTTCTTTGTTTTTCTCTCCCTTCGTACTATTTTCTCCAGAGGCTTGACAGTAAGAAATGCTGTTTCCTTATTTCCTTGTTTGGGGGGTACTCTGTTAATTCCTGGCTTTCATTTTTCTCACTTTTTGCTGAGGCTTGAGAGGGCACATCAAATGAAAACTCGAAACTGGGTTTTGACTGTGGACTGCCAATAGCTAGCTCTTTCATGCTCGCGTGCGGTGAGCATGCTAGAGGTCCAAGAAGAATCATGGCATGGAAACAGGGAAGGGTAGGGTCCCCTCCCGGAGGAAACCTCCATCCCAAATTCCCAATGTTGAAATGGAAAAATAGGTGTGTGGCTTAAAGATGCGAAGAGATGACAACACACCCACGCGGGGTTTTGTCAAGTATATTTACTATGATTAATTTCAACGTACGGTAATATTAATTTTGATAAAATTTAAAAAATAAAATAATTATTAAAAATATATTTTTTAATAAAATAATAATAATAAATTAAAATTAAAGGTAAATGAAAAAATTATTATTATTATTATTTTTTTTTGCAGTACTTGAAAGTTATTGCAGTAAGTATATTTAAGTGACTTTTAAATGAAACCTTATAAAGATAAGAATGCAAATTGCAGATGAAATTTTTGAACTCATGCAAATTAGATGCGGGTCTACGCATGACGGGTCACGTGTTGGTGGGAATAAAACCATGGCATCACATGGGATGGTTCATATTGTTCCTCCCTGTGGGTGATGGCTACTGGTACTCACATGCCCCCAAAACCAATTTTGTTCCTACTCTTTTGGTCAGGGCAACAAATGGGAAATTCGTTTGTCTTTGCGCCCTCTTTGGTCTTTGCAGCATTTGGGGCCCAACCATAATGTCTTCCATATTAACTTTTTTGACTTTGGCACTCAGAGAATTACCCATGTGCTGCCAAATCATGGGGCTTTTTAACCTTGAATTCATCTTTAGGTGATGAAAGTGTTTATGACAGTATAGCCATAGGTTTAGCTCTCCGGATAGGCTTTAGGTTGACGACAACCAAAGCAAAGAAAAGCTTCATGAAGTTGACTAGTGTTTTGACACATTACTCGAAAACAACCAGAACCAGAACCGGAACAATAACGTACTAAACTACTTTGCCAATGCCGAGGCCTGCCAAGTGCGTCCACACGATGATTCAACTGGGGCATGAACCAAATTGTGGCTTACCTTGCATCTGAACTTGTAGTAATAACTAATGGAGTAGAAAATATGATGTAATTATCATTATTCAAGGTTGTGACTTGTGAACAAGGGAAAAGCAACACCTGGTTTTGGCAAAAGCTCATACAAGACCAGAAATATGTCTGTAATCTGTTTGAACATGCTCTTGTACATGATTTTTGAGAAAAGAAATGCAAGCCAAGTTCACGACCAGGATTGTTTCGATGGCCTGTGCAGTTGTTGCTACATACTTCGGATATAAAGAGTTTATGTTATTCAACATTTGGATAACATACATTCTCCCGAACATATTTGAAATTCATGGACTAGAAGAGCTTTCCTGCTATATATGTTGGAGCCTGTTTCTTTTCTCTGTGGTATTCCTTTCAGAATTGGAAGACAAAGATCTGCTAATTGTTATTTCTTCATGTTTCGGGCCGAAGGATCACCTTAGATAAGCATGATCTTGACTGATATTTTCATTTCTAGTAAGTCCAATTCATCTCACTTTTGGTTGTAAATTTTGACCCAAAAACCCAAAAGACATGAACATGAACCCTAGAGAACCCTAAACACATGAACAAGAACCCTGACTCTAAGGGACTAGTCTATTTGAGAAAGGCACCTAAGACCCAAAAGACCCCTGTTCAAAGACTGGGTTAGAACTTAGATGGCTCAAACCCCAAACCAGCAGGTTTTTGGCCACCAACTATTTTATTTATAAAATTTCAAATTATACGAATCCCTCTAGACTCATTTTAGCTTAATTCGATTTGAATTTAATATCAATAGAACTTAAAAAAACCCTGTATTTGGAATAATTCGAATTTAAAATTATATTAAAAACTTGAATTCGTAATTTTTTAAATCCAAAAATATTTAAATTCAAAACAATTGGAATTTAAAATAAATCTAATCCAAAATTATTTGAATCTTATATAGTTCCATCAGAATTTGCTCCCATATAATTCCAACTGCAATCCTATTAGACTAGTATCAAAATTCAATTCCTCTCAACCAAACAAAGAGTTTTGAGTATTAATGAAAAAAATTAGGAGTAAAGTTGTAGATCAAAAAGTTTGGGTTATGCATTTACTGTCCTATGTCTATACATGTAAACAAAATAAAGACTATATATAATTAGTTCGTATAATTTGTTGTGGTTGTCAAACAAACCCAAGCCACAGGTGCAATCAAAATAAAGCATGTTCCACACATGATTGGCTTCTCCACAATACCAAATTAGTCTCATAAATATATAATCATTTCAAGAGAAACACAACTGATTCACAAGCACAAGATCATAGGAAATAAGTTCATTCGAGGTACCATCAGAAACTTCTTTTTTTCAATAATGATGGTCATTTACTGAGTGTCGAATTTTGCATGTACATTTGAAGAATTCGGGCATCATTTGTCTTTCATTACCAATGGAGTACGAGGAAAAAGCGATCAAAGAGAGGTTGAAAATGTTGTTATGCATCAAAACATCTTTGTTTCTTCTTCTTCTTCTTTTTTTTTTTTTTTTCATCTTAATAATAATTTCTAAGTACAGTAAATGCCGAAGCACAAAAGCTGCGCAGCGGCCTTCAACTATGGAGTATGGACTGTATATAGAGGGAGGGCAGCAGGAATCGTACCCTAATATTAAGGCAGCAACTTCGAACAAACAAAGCTACCTTGAACTATAAGCCAAGAAAAAGCTTAGCTTCAACAGAATATTTGTAGTAATTGGTAAAAAATAGGCCATTTCTTACAGAATAACTCTGATAGTTTCTACCATAAGAAGCATTTATGTTTGAGGGCTTAGTTTCTAGGCATGATCATGAAGAGACCCAGCACATGATCTCACCTGCAGCTCGTTTGAACATGTCTTCGACTTGAAATGCCTCTGACAGCTGATTAGAAGCTCCAGTACTTGCCTGGTTAATACACCCAACATAAAATTGGTGTTAAGATACAAATGTAAAGTAGGTGCTAAAAAAAATTTGTGCAATCACTAAAAGGCTTGGATAGTGATTTCTTAAGACACAATCTTCAATAATATTCTCAAATCAGCAAAAAACTTTGGCGCAAGTTTCCAATATAAAGAAATATTGACTAAAATTTTGAGGGATTTCCACCAACGAGACAAGTACATTACATGTTCTTAGGTCTGGTGCACAAAAATGCGAGAGTTAGCTCTGAAATAGCCTAATCAGAAAGTGGGTTATGAGTTATGATAAGTACACTGCATGTTCCTTTTTAACCTAATTCTGCATGAAACATGACATGAAGCAGTCAATTATAAGTACATGTGTAGCTGGTTTGAGGCAGAGATCGGAGAAGTACTAACTTACATGCGCTTGAATCATAAACATGCTCTGATAAGAATCTGAGGAAACATGCGCAGAAATCACCTCTATTTTGTGCTTCTCCAAAACATAGCAGACAGTGGTGAAGAGCCCGGGTTTCTTTGGTGAACACACGCTTATTTGTGCTTCATTACCACATATGTTCAACACAACATTCGAAGAAGTCCATGTTTGAAACAGTACAGGAAATTGAGAGACTGAACGAGAATTCGAAACATTGGTTGCACTAATGTTGGTTAGGAGATCGCTAGAAGATACTTGATCAGCCACGAACGCCTCCCTGCTTGAATCAAAAGCTTGCTTTTGGGTGGTCATGAAGGGGGGCTCATAACCAAAATTAATGGAACCTTGGAGTCTCTCTAGCTTCTGCTTCTGTAGCTTTTGGAGAGTTTGCTGTAGGGTTTTGATGTAGTTTACTGCTTCATCAACTATGGTCGATTTGTCAGCCTGTGCAGATTAAATTCAATGGAGTTAACACAAGAAAAGAAACAAACACTACTACTAATCATCATCAAATGCTAAATAACTATTAAATCATAAGATTAGTCAATATATTCTGGTAATTAAATAATCAGAGAATCAGTTATCAGACCATCACTGATCTCCCTGGTTCAGACAAATCCGTCGACAAAACCTGGGATTTGGACAACTCAGCTACAATTATTACATTTCCATCTTAAACCAGAAACAAATAAGGAATTAAGCAATCTGAGTACTCATTTAAGCATTTTCCATAACTGAAACCTAATTAATAACCTCGTGATTATCTTTTTATTTCTTGTGGAGGCCACGCACGGGAGAAACAAATGTAAAGTATTTCAACAGCTTTTTTGCTTACCTTAGGAGGTAGCTGAGGAAGCAAAGCATGGAGGTTAGAGAACATGTTTCTCATCTTCTTCCTCCTCTCTCTTTCTGTCCAAATATGCATCTCATGATCTGATTCACCACCTCCTTCTTTCCCTTCTCTTACCTCTCCACTACTGCTTTCTTTCCCAGTCTTTCCAACTCCTCCACGGCCTCTCTTATTATTCTTCTTGGTCTCGTCTTCTAATGGTTCTTGTTCTTGCTTGTTCTCGCCGGAGAATTTCTCGTCACTACCAGTACCAGCTGAATTATTGTTATCTGAATTGGATAAAGCTGCCCATGACTGGTTTTCCCATAGCAAGAAACTTTCATGGCCGCCTTCATCAGACATGGCTGAGAGAGAGAAAAGAGGTGATGAGAAGAAGAGCAGAGAGGAAGCGTTTAAAAGGTGGCAAACACAACGAAGATAGAAAAGGCGAAAGAGAGAGAAGATTGTGTTTGCAGAAAGAAGGAAGAGACCAAAATACAATCATAGGGCAATGCCGTTACTGAGAATCAAAACAAAAACGGATGTTCAATATATATATATATATATATATGCATGCTTAGCCAAAAGCGCGTTGTAACAGAGATTTCTTTCTTTCTTTCCCTGGGGGGTCCCACAAACAATCATGGCCCCACCTCATCTGCCTTTTGCCATTTCCTATAAGACCTGTTTTCTTTTATTACGTGCCCACACTTTCAAATAATAATAATAATAATAATAATAATAATAATAAAGTTTAATCTTATTTAGAGTTTGAGAAATTGTTGCATATGAATATTTAAATTAATAATTTATGTAATTTTTTTTATATTTTTTTGTTTAAAGAATGGAATTTAAATTTCATCACTGAATTTATCAATATATTAAATATTTATCTGTACATTTATTTTTTTATTGAATTTATATTTGGTTTACTATTAGTAAATTATAATATGATACTTGATTAATTCATAAATTTTAAATTAAAAAATTTTAAAAATAAATATTTTTATATTTAATAATTATTTAAGTGTCATAATTGAATGAGATTATATAATATTTATTCCCTGATAATACTTCAAATGATTGGATGATTTAACTTAAAAAAATATATATTTAAAGGTAAAATTATTGGAAATTACTTAATTCAAAGGAGGAGGGTATATGTATAGAATCAAGTGTGGGAAATGTGGTGTTCACGCAAACAACAGAAAAGCGGCTGTCAGAATCCATACACATACCATAGGAGCAAAAGGAAGGTGGGATGATGATGATGATGATGATATATATATAAAATACTAACCAGAACTAGTAAGTGATAATTTTGATTAAAAAAGAAAATGTGGATGCGTCATTATATCAAATAGGCAGAAGGCATTTACATGGGCGTTATTTACAAGTAAAAAGCCTACATACAATAATCATCATCATCTTTAAAAAGCTTTCCACAAAACTGCAATTGATGCATTTACCCATTTCATTTAATTAGTTAATTAACAAATTTTATTTACATTGCTACACTATGTTCGGATCAGGACAAAGTTTTGCCAAATTTTTATGATGTAATTCGTAAAATTATATTTATAATAGCCATAATAAAGTAGCATATATAATTATAGATAAAGAAATAAATGAGCAATATAAAAAAAATTAAACCCTACTCTAAATATTAGCCATTTAGCCTCAATAGCCAAGAACATCTCAGTCCAAGGGCGAGGTCACATTTCCAACCAGTTAAACTATTCAATTTTGATTTGATAATTATTTAAATTTAATTTATTTATTTTTTAATCGAGTTTGAATTCGAATTATTTGAATATAAAATCGAGTCGAATTTAAAATTTTAAATACTCGACTCTAATGACTCACGAAACTTATTAAGTTTTTTAAATATATTTTTTAATATTTATTATTAATATACTAGTTTACCACAATAATATATGATTGAAAAATGATAAATCGAATTTAATAAATCAAGTTCGAATAACTCAAGTGTTTTATTGAACCAATCCGAACTTCAAAAGTTAAGATTTACCGATTTCGAGCCTAATCCTAGACTATCTTGACTAACTTAATTATACCCCTAGCTTCAAGTAGTAAACCCAATCACAACTCATCAACAATATAAAATCAATCTTAAAAATAAACTTTCAAATTTTCAAAATCATGTTATTAAATCAAAATTTTTTAAATAACATAACATTAACTTTCATTTGAATTACACATATAATATATCATGCAATCACAAATAACATTATCTACATCAACTATCACAAAATATTTAAACGACATTGCAATTTATAATTTAGCAAACTTAGACGTATTATTTTAAAAAATTAAAAATTTATTTATAATAAATAAAAATTTATAAATTGATTCATATACAATAAAAAATTAATTTGTACTAAAAATGATGGGCTTCACTAAATGATGGGCATATTAGTGAGAGGATTATTAGGATATTAAACCTAAAAAATGATCAACAGTTCATTTTGAGATATATATACCAGCACATTCATAAGTTCTTGATGAAATATTAAGAACTACTGCTGACATTCTTAAAGCTCGACAATGTCATAAATATTATTTCAAATATGTTATCATTGTCGTGATGCTTTATGCAAAGTTATTCCACAAACTCATCCTGCAATTCATAACATTAACAGCTGCTCCATCGCCTTCAAAGTGATCAGTTCATGAGTAAGGAAAGCCGATTTAAATCAGATATAATCCACCCTACTATCGGATCTTATGGCCCATGAGAAGAAAATTAAAGTTCTGGCTCTGGTAAATGCCTTTGCTCTCACTTAAGCAAGCCTGTTGTCTTACAAATAGGACACAGGTTTTTTAGCATTAACCACTGTTTGATGCAGTTTGTGTGGAAGTCATGCCCACAATCTAGTGTCCCAGTATCATCTCCATCTGCATATTCTTCCTGCCATGGTTGAAGTTCAAACATGGTAAACAAGACTAAAACTAACAGTTAAGATGAACGAAGATATTTCAGGCTGGCCTATCTACTCTCGTCTGGCATCATACCTGACAGATACAACATGGTTCTGATTCTCGTGTGGGTTCTGTTGTAGTGGATGAGTACTTTTGCTGTTTCATCAACTTCAGAACAGTTTCCTCATTCAGGCCGGTGCTCACATCTCCGATGCGCTCTTCTAATGCCAACAGTTCCTAGAGTTCCAGTTGCAATGTGAGAAGAATAAACCCCGATGTGAAGTGATGGAACATAAAACAGCAAACCCTTTTACCTCGTAAGACATGTTATCAACATCAAGGCGCATATCTCTATGTCTGTCATGTGTTTCAGCCATACCATGATATATTAATGGATCAAAAAGCATATAATCCTGAAAGGGCATCAGACAAAGATCTAATGTCATACAAAATCATATAATGTTGGAAAGGACTAAAAATTATTCTTAGACAACAGAGCACTTTCTAGGCTTCTACCCACGTCTCCACTAATAGGGCTCTTCATCTCTCTTTTGGTGGAATTCTGTTTAGAAAGTATATATTTAGATATGAATTCAGTATTTTCGAGGTTGTGAACCTGTATTGTTTCCTTTGGGGGACCGAAGAGCATCCTACTATATTTTTATCCATGAATGCTAAGATTCAAAGATTGCAAGAAAAATTTTTCTTTAAGGATACCAAGCATGCATGGGACCTGATGACCATAAAAAACAAGACTACATCAAATGCAATATGTACAGAAATGTAGCATAATACAAGGGAACATCACCATATCCCCACATCAATGGCAAAGCAATCTAGTCATTGATCTACAGACATCAACAAACTTCCCATGCACCAAATTATCCAATAATGTGCTTTGCCTGAAAATAAACTCTGACTTATTATTAAGCTAATAACATTAAGTCAAGCAGAATTTGCTCTCCATAATGAAAAAATATTCTAGAGTGCTGCATTAATCCCAACTAGTGAAAGAATGAGAATGATATTGTTTCTGCTCATTAACACCAATATGTCTCCAACTTTTATCATTTCTCTTGAAGATACGAAAGACATTTCCACCGAACCATCTAACTGCTTGAAGCGTGTCTTCAATCCAGTCCCAAGAAATACATTCATTTTCAAAGAAATCAAAAATCATTGCAGTGCTCTTATAGCAGTTTAGTTGTATCTAGTGAAAATATGGAATGAGAAAAATTCAATCAATGGGAAAGTATATGAATAGCACAGAATTGATAGAACTGCTGAGCAAGATAATAGGCCAAAGGAAAAGGAAATGAATCTTTTCAAATTTAGCCAGCTAAAATCATTATAGTCAACATGGCCAAAGAAAAAAAATATATCTACTGCTCATTGATGAAAATGTCATGGCAACATAACCATTGCACAAATCAAAAACCAAACCTCAATTCGTATGTTCTCCCCTCTACGCATGGCATTCAAGACTTGGCGAATCTGACACATGGAGAAGAAAATGAGCGGTAAATTATTGGAATGTTTTCTTAGGTTCAATTGCCATTAAAGAAAACACTATAAATTTTACTGGCATGTTTAGTTTATCTCAAATTTAATTGGTCAGCTTCTATAATAGACATGATTTTCTGAAAATTGATAAATTGACAAGCTAAGAGCCAAAACAATATAAACAGATTATGCAACAGATATGAATGCATAATTAGGAATTGAGCAAGATGGAGACAGTTTCAGCATTTTTTTTTCCTTGGAAGAAAAGCAAGTAAGTGATAAAGAAGAGGTAATTAGAAATATCGACATCCAACAAAATTGAACAGATGAAAGAAAAATGAACATAACCTGAGAGAAGAGAAAACTGGAGAGTTGATGCATTTTAGTAAAGAGAGACTAATCAGTAGCATATGACTGCCGTCAATTTCTATCTAATATATTTGTAAAAAGCCACATCATCCAGAATTGCATCATGACATTCAATCTATTAGAAAACTGCATGAATGTAACTCCAAATTGCCTCATTTTTTTTTCTAGGTTGAGATTGCTCAAGACTTCATATCGTAATTAAATATTAAGGTGGCGACGGCTAATAGTCGGGAACAAAAAAATGTGGTGAAATGATGATTCATATGCATGGGACAGAAAGCATTAATGGTAACAGATAATTTGATACAAACTAAATACAGATTAGATATGAAAGATGAATATCCCAATTCCCCCTGGAGCTAATGGAATATACAGCTTTGAAAGTGTTACAAGGAAAAAATGATTGATACAAATGATCCGCATAGCTCGAAGGAACACTCATGAGTGATGTGATAACGAGCCTGATTTACTACAGGTTGTTTTATTTCTTTTTAGAACAAAGTCATGTTCATTTTTTCCTTTCGCTCTTTTTTTTTTCTTTCTAAAATGAATAACATTACTGTATTAATGCTAGAATATCATATAAACTAAGAAATTTGCTCAGATATTTGAAGATTACATGTTTCAGAAAGGGAGAATTTACATCAGAATATGATTAAGCACTGATATGACATGTTAACTGCATTGATTCATTCTGAAAGTGCAAATCATATAATAGTTGCCATGATACCAAGTATGGAACAGCAAAGCAAGGGGAAAATTAGACAACTAGACAAGTTATTTTTTCACAAAATAAGTATAATATAATTTTAAATGAAGAAATATTTTGATGAGAAGAGGCAGACATAAGTTTTAGATAAACAAACACCAACAAACTGATAATCTGGGGAGACTATTAAAAATTAAAAACAGAAAGAAGAGAATCCATAATCTGCTAGTGTCCTTCTAGACAGTTCAATCTAGCATAAATGGAAAGTACATAAATCAAATACAAAATGTGGAAAAAAAAATCAATAGCATTTTAAAAACAAAACTACATCTTCTTAGAATTTAATTATGATTTGTATGTTTGTTTGTGTAAATATATAAACCATGAGTGTGCAAGCAAGGGTGTAAGTTTATATGCTAATAAACACAATACTAATTATTACATTTTAGCGCAGATCAGAGAATTGGATAACAACAGTAATTCAATAGTGCCACCAATCATCATTATCTAGAGACTCAATGCGTTACTATTTAGTATTGATATTAATAGAAATCAGGTAGCCTTAGACATATAAATCTACAGAGACAATAAAGTTAAAAATTAGAAAAAGGAACTTCAGAACACAAACCTCAGATATTAGTCGGTGTCTCCCTTCAATATCAGCAGCCAAAGCTCGCAACGAGTGGCGCATCCCAAGAACATCATCACCACCTTGTCTCTCCAATATGAATGCTGACCTTGGGTATGGTTGATTATTACCTTGGCTGTTAGATGCAGATGGCACCACTGTCTCTTGTGAGAAAGCAGAAGGGCCTGAAGATAATGGTGGAAAAAAGCCACTATGACTGCCAGATTCAGAATCAATTGGCGGAAATAAAGACCAAGGAGCAAATTCTGATAGTCTTTGTTGATTATGTATTGGTGGGTTGTGAGGAGGAATCCAGGCAGGAGTGGGCAAGGGATGGATGCTTGAACTAGGCCCAGGTCGATTAGAAGATGTAATACCTCCAGAAGTGCTAAAATTTCCAGAAGCCAAACTCCAACCTGTTGGATCTTGTGCTACATTTCTCATCTCAGTTGCAGGTATAAACATGGGATGCTCCGCATTGTTTCTTGGGATATTTCTTATGTTTGGTTCCTCCCGCAATGCAGCCGCTCTCTCTCCAGAATTAATAGAACTTGATGGGTTGCCAGCTCTTGAACTGGATGTACCATTCCAAGGGAAAGGGTGCACATTTCTTGGCACAAGAGAAATAGTCCTCATATGAGATTGAGTTGGCGGAGAACTAGAATTTCCTACTACTGCTGCTGTTGATCTCAAGTCTAGAGAGTCACCAAATGGGGCAGCTCTAGGGTGACTAGGAGAGCCAAAACTAGAATGCCCGGCAACCCCAGTTGGTGATAAACTATATGGTAAAGATTCTTGTTGGTTTCCTGGATTGGCTCTTCTTACGTTTGAAGAAGGAAATGGATCACTAACTACCCCTCTCATACCAAGCCCAACTCTTGGATTCAGCTGATCATGAGGACCGACATTGAGGAAATTCCGAGAGGGTGTCAATAAACTCAAGCTACTGGAAGCATCATTACAAGCAGGACCTGCATGCCATGGAGCACTTTCAATTTGTTGAAAACAGCTTGAAGTACCAGCAGAATAAGACTGCCCAGAAGTACCTTCAAGGGCCTTCCTCTTGCAGGATAAACCCCAAGTGCCCAAAGAAGAGCCAGAGCCATCATTATTTTCCTCCCCTACATAATTGGAGCTTCCAGATGAACTGCCAACATTATCAGAAGAAACACTGGCATTCGATATCTGCTCTCTTTCTAGTCCAACTGAGTAGGGAAGATTAGGACCTATACCAGTTCCCACACCTAACCCTCCATTACCACTGCTGCTAATAAATCCCTCATTTAGATTCACATTCTGCAAGCTATGATTAGAGCTGGAACCATGCAGATCTACGGGCCCACTTCTGAGCTGATGGCCACTCCGACCATTATTCAGTCTCATAGGAAAAAAGACATTTGGTGGTGGAATCCGCCTTTCTTCTGACCTAGGAGCAGCCCCAACACGAGCACCATAAGATGAAGACCAACCACGCTCTATTTTTGTTCCATCATCATTATGATGGTGATTTAGAACATCCTGCATCACCTGGTTTTGCAGTCTCAATCTAGAGCTTGGTTCACCAGAACTCCAGCCACTAAAGCTATGAACATCGGGAACAATAGTGTTTCCATGCGTTGTCCCACCAGAAGGCACTGTATAATTGGATAACCGAGTTTCCACAGGATTTGGTATGTTATGCAAAGAATTCGGTTGACTGATACTAGTGCTATGGGGACTAGATCCCTCATCAATGTTAACAGTTTCAGGGAAGGAATCAATGGTGCCCCCCTGACCTTGCATCAGAGATGATATCTTCTACCCAGAAAGGCGTCAGAGATGCTAAATATTATTCCCAATTTCCGAAAGAAATGCCCGTTCAAGCTACGCACTTCTCAGGTGAAAAGGGACACACAAGCTCATACTGGTAGTTGAAATCTGAAAAGATCAGCACAATGCCTAAATTCTCATTTAGTTATGAAAAAGAAGGAAAATGTGGAAAAGGGGTTAGCCGGAGCATGAGGAAAATTATGTAAAGTAATTTTTAAGGAAAAAAAATTGCAACTCCAACTTACAAAATAAGTTCTGAAATTCACAAGTTTTTTAGCTGTCCCAGGTCATATAAGATTGACCGGTTGCATTTGGTGTATTGCGTATGTCATCAGCAGGTGAAAGTCCCAGCCAGTAAACATCTTCAACCCAAAGAAATAACTACCTCAGTGACAAATAATGATTTTTGATGCGAGGTGCAGGCAAGAATGACTTTATGTTATGTAGCATGCAACATGAAATCCCAATTGGTTAAGTAGATCAAAACTAAGTTAAATACAGAACATTGGTCTATCAAAAAAAAAAAAAAAACAGAATAGCAATTGTACTAGCTTCCAAAATGCCAACTAAATTAGAGATCAAGATATGAACTGATATCAATAGACAGGTGAATGGTTACAAGGAAAGCAGTTGATTGACTATTTCTTTACCCCAAGAGACTTTCCACGTGGATAAGGCAGTAATTATCTGGTCCAGGACATTCCAAGGATAACTAGTAGATGATCTACAACATCAAGTTCTCGGAGTAGGAAGCAGCAAATAACAAGAAGATTAACAGAACCTAACAAGCTAAAAGAGAATGTTTACAAGAGATCACCTCTGAGTCTATCACCAGCATCACAAAATGTGTTAAAGGATAAAATGCTCTTCTAATAAATCATGCAGTCTAAAATAATATGCCCAAGATAAGCAACTGTTATGTCTTTCCACTAATAATGTCTCCTCCCTCTCCTTATACATTATAATTGTTGGTTTATCAATATATTGAAATGAATCAAACCGGTTGAATAAGATTTATTATTGTTTTTACTTTTCAGATCCTACTGTCTTGAGATTTAAGATACTTGTGGCTGTTACTTAGTTCTTTTACTGGCATAGTCCCTCTCATTCAACATCGATTACACACAGGATACTAACTCAAACTCACAGTTCAGAACCACACATGAACATGCACATGAGCATGAGCATGTGGAACACCAAGTTACCAGAAACAGCACAAATTTAGGGAATTATTTTTTACACCTATCAACCAAGCCTTTTCATCAACTCATCTGCTGAACATTTATATTCAAGATAACTTCAAGAGATTCATAACTGTAAATACAATGCAAATTTAGATACTTGGGTGCGAGATGGCAACTTTAAGCCAGCTTAACAAATCAATCTTTGTTCCAATATCTTTTCTGCCTTCCATATTTACATAAAAAGATACTCTATTTACAACCACTAATTCATGTGCAAAATCGCAATGCTTTATAATTGGTCATTCACATTAAGTGCAGACTCAAGCAGTCAAATTCACGCACTATGACCCAAAGGAAACAAATCAACGCCATTGCTACAAGCTTACAACTCAAAGATAAATTTCTCAATATTTTCCTGCATTGTCATCCATAACCAGCAGCAAGCTAGAAGTAGAATAAAGAAACAATGGATGAACACAAAAAAAGGTAACATATGGTAGAAGAACAATGATATTAAATTATTACGGAATAGATTGTGCTCGTTATTTAATACGTAGTTTTGGCTTACAGACAGGGAAGGGTTCAAAACCTTCTGGTCAAGAACATTCAGGCTTTTGCACAAAATGCTTCGATGCTATACCAACGGATCAAAAGGAATTAAATGCTGAGATAGCTGGAATCACAGATCGAAAATTCACTTGTTCAATCCTCAAATTACAAAATCAACAAAATGCAATTTGCAGAAGCAGGATCTCAACCATCTAAGTATGCAAAATTAAGCATCTACATAAGAAAAAAAAAACACAAACATTATCACATTGGCAAATCCATTAATTTAAATGGAAACAACCCCCCCAAAAAGGTGTTTTAGAAATCATCTAAGCCAATTCTTGTACTAGTAAAGCTTTGGCTTTTGGATAAAACTGCGATAAAGCAAGAAAACCCAATCCCGTTTCTTCCTCTATTTAGTAAAAAAAAAAAAAAAAAACAAATTTAGCATCTGATGATTAAATTGAAGAATGCCTATACCCATATATTTGACCATTTTTATCAAAAAAAAAAAAAGAAAATTACAATCGCAAATGCTTGTAGATAAATATACCCAATCAAAATAAAAACTTTAGCAAAGAACCCAACATGGGTCGACCTCGATCCCTCATATTCTTTCAAAAAATCGAAAAAAAAAGGCCATCAAATTAGCAAAAACTAAGAAACCCGTAAAGGGTAAACTTAAACGATCTTAAAAAGCATGTTATTTTAGATCATTAAAGCTAACATATTTAACTTTAAAAATCGCAAGGATTAGGAGAAATACCTAAAAAAGAGAGCTGAGACGATGAAACGAAAAGCGATCAAAAATTGGGTCTTTGAGATTAAAAGGGTATTAAGAGACACAGTTGTTCAGAGAGTTTTTTCGGTTCTTTTTGGATTTGGACTTTTCTCTTGCTCTCTTTCTCCTTGTTATCTTGCTTTGCGCTCAGTTACTCTTTATTTCTAATGAAATTATCAGAATAGGACAAGGCCAAACTACTGAAATTCTGAAACAATGGATGATAGACAGAAAAGGGAAAGAGAGCAAGCGTTATCGTTTGTAACAAATTTTTTTTTTTTTTTTGAGTTTTAATAATATTCTAAAAAATAGGTGAAATTTTGGTATGAGAATAATAAATAATAATAAAAGATTTTGTCTAATTTCTAAGATTTAGGGTGAGGTCAGTAGTGGTGGTGGTGAGAGGTGTCTTAAGCCTCAGGTGCTCAGAGGCATTTTGTTGAACACGTAGCTTTCATGCACTACCATGGGTCCCATTACCGCATTCTGTCTAACAAAACATATATATATATATATATATATATATATATATATATATATAAATAAAAGTAGCAACCTGGAGGGATCTGATCTGCCGTTGATGACGGGGGAGGCAGGCAATGAAGGAAAGGATAAACCATAAACCATACCAAGCAAGCAAGGTTATAAATTGATTTCCAATTTTGTGAGAGAAGAATGAAACTGGGCCAACCAATCCTTGGCTTGGATGAGGAGACACACAGGGCTTTTAGAAAAGCCGAGAGTGGTTATGAGTTACGCCAACACCCAGCATTTAAGCACAATGGCCATAGTTGCTGTTGGGGCTTAAAAAGATGTATGGTAGCAGATACTCAAATGGAGTTGTTTGGCAGTACCTATCTTCTTATTTATATCATCAAATTCATGTTTGATTTGAATTGATTTGGCTTGGTTTGGAAGATATAGAAGAATTATTGGTATTTTAATATATATATATATATATATATATATATATCTCCCTAAGCTATTAGTATCCAATCTAATTATTTGATAGTATATTTAATAATTCTATTTATTATTTATTTCAAAATATCAATCTAACATACCAAACATAGATAAGTATAAGATTTAGATATGATAATTAATTTAAGTTTTGGGGTCAATTAACTCAATTTGTTTTTATTTCACTAATTTAATTCACTTTAATATATGTTGACTAAATATGTTTTTGCTTTATGAAACAGCTATTTTTCGTTAGCATATATTATTTTTATTCAAATAATGTTAATAATTACATTACTAAAAAAATCATTCATTTATTGTCAAAATCATTAATAGATCAATAAATTTTACAATAGAATAAAAAATTTTACATTATTGTAAGGTTAACGTAAACACACATGATAGAGTATAAATTTAGTGTTATTAAGTATAAAATATGTTAGTAACATTATAAATACATACAAATAAATATAAACACATTTTATAACAAAATTATCATGTATTTACGTCTTTTGATTCTAATTTTATGTTCTTCTCAAATGTTTATGATACTTCTTACCCCTAATGACACTAAATTTATACTTAATCATGTGTGTTTATATTGATCTTACAATGAGGTAAAAAATATGATAAATTTCATTTAAGTCTTTGAGTTTTAAATCTAATTCAATTTTAGTCATTAGTATTAAAAATAGATACTCTACCACAAATAACTTAATACCATTAACAAAAATTTTATGAAATGTATGCATTTACAAAATTGCTTAATATTAAATTATTCAATATAAACATTGTTCATTTTTATATTTTTTCTCTATCTTTCACTATTCATTACTCTTTTACACAAATTTTCACTATTTTTAACGAATATTGTTCAATCCATTATTTTTGCTCAAATGTATAAGATTATATCTTATTAACTATTAAAAATAAAATTATATTTAATTTAAATTTTAATAATTTCAATCAATATTTCAAAATTTCAAATTTTAAATTATTTTGACTTTGAATAGTTTTAAATATCATTTTATGTTATGTTATTTTAAATTAAGTTATTTATATTTTTATTAGATGTAAATAAATGAAAAAAAATAAAAAGTAGAAATAAATAAATAAAAATAATTTTAAATAAATAAACAAAAAATAAATTAGAAGTAAAAATAAAACAAAATTTTCAAAATCCAATAGTTTTTCAACATTTTATTTTTCATTTTTGTTTAATTTTAAGTATTTAAAGTATTCAAAATAATTCAAGAGCAAAATGGTCACAACTTAAGTATTTAACAGTTTATATAATAGTTGACTAACGAGTGAAATAAAAAAGTTCAAGACGGATAGGTGTAAGTAAATCTCAAAAACTTAGATGAAATTTACTCTAAAAAATATTAACATTTTTCTTAATGAGTCGTTTGAAATAAATATTCACCAATTACCTTTTTAATTATCACATGTCATGTGTAATAAATGATTAATTTTTTTAATAATATAGTTAATTAGTATAATTTTAACATAAATAATATATACCGACGTGAAGTAATCATTTCTTTTTTAAAAATATCTTTTCTTCAAATCAAGTGCAACTTCATATATTTTCAGAAATTAACTACAAGAATTGTTTAGGATGTAATGGAGCCGATTTAAAATGATACAATGTCACATTCAAAGTTAATTTAATTTGAAAATTCAAATTTTAAAATGTAGTCAAATTTAAGTTTGACTGGATAAAAAAGAAATTCTATAGGGAATCCAAAAAATGCTCAATACAATTCGATCTCTTCATATTAAACAGTAATAATATAAAAAAAAATAGTTGTATTGAGTGAAAATTGGCTTCATTTAGAATTTATCTTAATAAAATAATCAAATTAATTAGATCAACTCGATAAATTCAATTAATTATTTTTCAACCTATATAACGAAGATAAAATAATAAATTAATAATCAAATATTAAAAGTATATATTAAAATTTTCAATTAAGCTTTCGAATTATTTAAACACGATATTAAGACACTCAAATTCAATTTAACTCATTACTTGAGCAGTTAGAGTTCGATCTTAACTTGAAATTAAATTACTGAAATTCAAAAAATCATTGAGTTGAAATAATAAAATATATTAATAAAAGTATATATTAAAATTCATTCAATTAATAAAATTATATATTAAAATTCAACTCAATGATTTTTTGAATTTCAGTAACTCATGAATAGTATCTTGTTTATAATCTCAAAAAATTTTAACTAGTATAACTAACTACTGATTAGATGATATATGAGGAAAGAAATATATAATTAACATATTATTTTTTTATAAAACTAATAAAAGTAATTAGTTAAATACGAAAATCTGTCCTAAAACTATATTTTAAACACCCTTAATATTCAACATTCCTTAACTCAACCATATTTATTAACAAAGTTTTTTTTTTTTTAAAGTAATAGTAATATTTATCCTTAGACCTGCTTAAGGGCCGGGTTATCTATCCAAAACCGAAGGTTAGTCCGATATTTAGTCGGGTTTGAACAAAAATATCTAATGTAATTAATGTTTTGAACAAATTTTTAAGCTTGTATAAAAAAGGGTTGGGTTTAGGCTTGACTGTTAAAAGTCCGAGTCAGATTCAACTTGAATATAAATTAAAATTAATTTTTTTAAATATATTCCTAAATATAGTGTAATTATATGTATATAAAACATTATTGATTAATAAATATGATTGAATATACTTAATATGTAAATTTTAACAAATTAAATTAAATTTCAAATGAACTAAACAAATAAGTAAAAAATTAAAATACAAAAAATAAATAAACAAAAAAATTTGGATATGAACCGGGTTAGGCTCAAGCTTATAACTTAAAATAGAAAATAAGTCTGAACTAAAAATTAGATCCGTTTTCACTGATAAAGCTTAAAACTACATACAAAATTACTATTATATGACCAGATTCGATTCCAACCCGATCCGACTCGCAGGTTTACTTTTCCCCAATAAATTGGAACTTGGAGGTTGATCTTATTGGGTCACAAGAAAAGCCCATTGCATCATCGAAATAGCTAATTCCAACCTCACAAAAATCCAAAAGGACAACCCAAAAAAAGCCAGTTAAAATATTTGAGTGCACGAAACTCACGTGCCCCAAAAGAAGGTTCCAAATGTACGAGTTCCCAGAAGCATCAAGCAGCCAGGTGTGCTTAAGTATTTGGTCCTCTCTGATTCACCCAGCCAACACTCACTGACACAAAACCTCGATTTCCAAGAAGACCAAATTCCTCATTCCCCGACAAAAAGGCATTTTATGGATCCCCGGAAATTGTCAGCTTTACTCTCGCCTCTTGTCTCTCAACTTCTCTTGCTGCTTCTCCTTCTCTTCAATTCCGCCAATTCCAATGATTTCGCTTCCGACGGGAACATCTTTTCCATCCTCAACTATTTGTTGTCGACGCAAGAAATTGCCGCTACTCTTTCCTTCGTTTCTGTTTCTAGGAAACGGAAGAGAGCCCATTGTCCAGAATCTGATTCTGAAGCCATTGCTGAAGACGGCGACCCCGAACTCGGACCTCGACTCGGCGATGACCGAGACAGACTAGGCTTGAATCGGAACCCTGATTCGTTCAAAGCCGGCTTTAGAATGAAATCTTCCACCTTTGAATGGCTCGCTGGGTTGCTCGAGCCATTGCTAGAGTGCCGTGACCCGGTTGGTTCACCGTTGAATCTATCGGCTGAGTTACGGCTTGCTATTGGCTTATCCAGGTTAGCCACCGGTTCAAGTTACCCTGAAATCGCTCAACGATTTGGGGTTTCCGAGTCAGTCACTCGTTTCTGTGCTAAACATTTGTGCCGCGTTCTTTGCACCAATTTTCGATTTTGGGTTGCATTTCCTAGTCCAGAGGAGCTAAAGTCTGTATCTTTATCTTTTCAACAATATACGGGGTTGCCAAATTGTTGCGGTGTTATTGATTGCACTAGATTCAATATTGTAAATGAAAACAATGGAAGCATTGATAGCATTGCTGCTCAGATAGTGGTTGATTCATCATCAAGAATTTTGAGCATTATTGCTGGTTTTAAGGGTGATAAGACAGATTCTAGAATCCTTAAGTGTTCAACTCTGTATAAAGATATTGAGGAAGGGAGGTTACTCAATTCAAGCCCTGTGCTTGTTAATGGAGTTGCCATAAGTCAATATTTGGTTGGTAATGGAGGGTACCCTTTGCTTCCTTGGTTAATGGTACCTTTTGTTGATGTGGTTCCAGGGTCAAGCGAAAGGAAGTTCAATGTGGCACACAGTGCAATGCGTGTTTCAGCGTTGAAAACTATTGCTAGTTTGAAGAATTGGGGAATTCTGAATAAACCAATGCAAGAAGAATTTAAGGCTGCAGTTGCTATAATTGGCGCTTGTTCGATTCTGCATAACGTTTTGCTTATGAGAGAGGATGATTCTGCATTGTGTGAAAGGGTGGAAGATTACTTGGTGCATGATCAGAGTTCTCGGCACTACAAGCAAACCAGCTTGGAGGAGGATTCGATTGGGAAAGAGGCTTCTGCTATTCGAAATGCATTGGCAACAGTAGCCATAGATGGTCATGTTTCAAGTTCGGGCAGGGATCCTAGAGGTTCAGAATAATTGTAGCTCAATCAAATTGCTTGATTCAGTTTCAGAGTCTAAATATTACCGAATTCGGACCATTCTTGATTCAACGATTTTGAAATAGGTAATTGACTATTCTTTTGCTCATTTGAAACAAATGTAATTTCATCATGACCAAACATTTTTTTCTTCCTGGCATTACTCATGCCTTGTCAGCGAGGTGCTCTTCCCATTGTCTCTTATTTTTCGGGTCTACCAATTGATTTTTGACATGAATACGTTTCAGCGTGCTCCATTGATATCTAAGAACAACTCAAGGAATTCTTCTATCTGATTGTAATAGTATTTATTGGATGGTAGCTACTTTTGATTCAATAGAAAGCAAGTTCTTTGTCTTCTTGTGCAACAAGTCTTTTGCTCTACTGAGAAGTGGATTGGTAGATTATAAACTACACATTGCAACAACTTGATGATTGTGACCATGGTTTACCTGAAATATGACACAATGATGGAAAGAATTTGGCATGGTTAACTCATTCTCTTGCTGTCAGTTTTCTCTGTTTCAAGTTCCTTAACAATTTGATTATTACTTTTCTTCCAAGATAGATGTATGGTTTAGTTGGTTTATGATTTAAAAACCACTGAAAATACAGTGGTTGTGCATGAAACCCACCCTGAAGGAAATGTAGCTTTCCACCCCTTGACCATTTTAGGGCTTTATACCAAATGCAGTCACACTGCAACTCCAGAATCTCATGCAATAGAGTTCTTTGTTCTAGAACACAATTCAGTTTGGTGTTGAAATTTGAATACTTGCTGAAAAGTGTTTGAACCTTTTCAATTGTAACGAACGACTGAACTTGCAAGATAAGCATGGTGGCTCCTACACTCGTTGACTAAAATCCTGAAGGGAACTTCTTTAATGCTTGGAGTAGGATATTGCAGTTATTAAACGTGTGATTTGACATTTTGTATCAGTTTCACCTTTCATTTCTGAATCCAGTTTCACAAACTTTCATTCTTATTCCAAAAGTTGGTGAGCTGGAGAAATTCTAAGGGGAGTGCTTTCTTCTTCTCTGGAAACATAGGCAACTGTGTGAACTGCCTTTGTTGACAGAAACTCAGAAAGAGAAATCTGATTCTAAAAGACTGTTTGCTGCATTCTGCCAATTAGCCCAGATTTATCTCGTTTATGAACCTGGAGGTGGAAAAGGATGGATGATCAAATTATAAGAAGAAAAAATCATTGTCAATTGATACTAGATTTCAAGAACACTGGTGAAATGTAGGATAGCCTTTAAGTCTTATGGCTTGAAATCCAAGATCTTTGTGTCTTATCTTCCTTCAGGAGGAATCAAGTTTAAGGCCCTACTTCCCTTTTCTCATTCTGCCTCCATGTGAAAAAAAAAAAAAAAAAGAATACATGGCCACCGGAACAACAGAGCATCTGGCGGAGTAAAGGCTGTTTTGGCAACAAGAAAGACAGCACCATTAATATACACTCTAATTTAGTACTACCTGGGAAGTCTTCTGCATATACGGGGAATTTCTATTTAAGCTTATTTTCATTATTTTTAATTAAAAAATTGATAATAAAGGGAATAACCAAAAACCATTGAAGGACTTTCAACTTTGCCTTTTTTTTTTTTTTTATTAAATGGTGGCAGAAATAGGCAATTATTTTATGAAATGAAATAACAAAGAAACTTCTCCTTTCAATAATAGTTCTCTCTAAGTTTCGAACCACTGCACTTTGAGAATAAAATTCGCTGTGAAATGTCTGGTTTGGACTAAAAGTTGGTGAAGTAGTATCTGTAATGTAATCTTTGGCCGCAATCATTTTTAGACGTAGGGTTGATTGTGGCATTGCACGTGCAATTAAACCACAATATATATATATATATATATATATATATATATATATATATATATATATATATATGCAATTGGAAAGTGTGCCAAAGGATAAAATCAAGTGCTCGTTTGGTTTTAAAGAAGTAAACACTTTGCGCTGCAATTTAATTGGGCGCAAAGTGTTTACAGTGTTTGGTTTAGAGATAGAGGACTGCAAAGTGACTACTGCTGTAATGACTTTGCAACCAAGGTTGCAAAGTAAAACTTGACTAAATTGCCCTACCATTCACGCACCCCTCTCTTTCTCTGCTCTCCCATCCTACCATTCACACAGAAAACCCTTTCTCTGCTCTCCCATCCTCACCATCATCAACTCCTTTTTCTGTAAAAAAAACCATTGTAGCCACGCACAGATCAACTATCGTAGCCCAAGGTAGCGCCATCTCCATCTCTGTTTTCCTTCCCCGTTGCTGCTTTTGTCAATTTCTTGTTTGCTGCTGTGTCTTCCAAAAATCAGAAACTGCAAGCTTAAACCATATCAAAGCTTACTTTTGTCTATATTTAAGCTGCATTGGAGCTGATCTCATTCATTGGAATGTAAGTTCTTATTTTCCTTTTTTAATTTAAAGATTTGGGTTTTCGGGTTTGGTCGTGCAATTGATTTTATACGTAGTTGCTGTTTTACATCTGCCCATCGAATTCTGTAATTCTTGGAAATGGATCTCCGTTCCCCTCCTCCATTTCCAGGTAAAATATTATTCTGTTTCTGTCAAAATTTATGTTGATTCCTTTGTGATTTCTTGTTTGAAATTTTTTGCTGAATAAAAGCAGTAAGAACTAAGCCTTCGAAGCTAAGAGCTGTACAAAAACTAAAATAAAAAATCAATCTAGTTAGCTGGATAGGCCTGTAGCTACGATTGCTGCTTAAGATTCAGTGGTCTATTGATTGTAGTCGAGGAGAATGTTGGGCATTCAATAGGTTTATTTGTTAACTTCATGGCAGGAATCAAATGACTTTTTGTGATTAGTTGATGATGCTGAATTGGATTCTGTATTTATGCTATTTTGATAGAGCTCCAAACTAATATTGTTTTAATATTGTTGTAATTTTGTTTTAATATTGTTGTTATATTTAAATGAGTGATCCAAAGGTTAAGCATGCGTTGTTATAGAGATCTAGTTTCATTGCATCCAGGACATGTCAATTTTTATTTGCTTATGCCTTATAATCAATATGAACAAAAACAGGGGAAAATTTTATAGGTAAATGGATTTTTTAGGTTATGAGGAGTAGTTTTAGAAATGGGACTTTAGGGTTTAAGTTTTTCTGGTAAATAGGTGTTGTGGCATGCATCATAGATTATCAATAGAGCAAAAGAAGGTGGTCATGCAAGTTTCAATATGTGTTTAGAGAAGGCAATTTCTTTGTAAATGCCAGCTTGTGAGATTGATGATGATTTTGAATTTCTTACTGAGCCTCCAAGTTTCTTTAAGTTCTCTATTTAATGCTTATGCTAGAGGGATAGCTTTTCTTAATGGTTTTAGTTTGTAATTGCCTTTTTTGTAACCAAACAAAAAAAAATAGAATCTGCTCTATTTTTTAATGCCATTGGACTATATATTCAATGGGGGTGAATGAGAATTAATTTAGTAGATTAGGAAGAAAATATTGATATAGAACATGGATGACCTTATCTATACCATTTAATTTGTATAATTACTTTTATTTATTTACAAGAGTCAAAAGTCAAGACACAAAACATTGTCAATTTGTAATTAGGTTCAAAGTAGAACTCTCATGCAACAAGTGAACAATAACCATACCATTGAGCATACTACACACCCACACATTTTTCTTGCCTATAAAACCCTCGTTACTTTTAACCTATTCTTCATCTCCTAGCACAATGGCTTTCTCACATAGTCTCCTCCACTTCCTCCTCCTAGTTTCTCATTTCCTTCTTCTAAGCTCAGCTTCTCGCTAATTGCCAATGCTCAAACAGCCATCAACAATGCAATCTGGACCTGATTATTCATCCTCACTGCCTTTGCCCCAAACCAGTTTTCCAGGCAACTTGCAGACTCCAGTTGGTGATTCAATGCTACCAGAATCCCCATTTGTTGAAGTTCCAATGCTGCCTCCTCCCCTTCCTTTAACTGAACCAGTTTTTCCATTTCCTAGCCTGCCTTCTCTTCCCGAATTCCCTCCTTTTTCCTTCCTCCCCACCATGCCTTTATCTTCCCCAGTTAATCCAGCACCTCCAGCCATGCTCCTAGCTCCACCAAGTGAGCTGCAGCGCAACCCCTAGCTAGCTATATCTATTGAGTAATAATAATAACATTGTTTCTTTGATGAATAAGTTTCTTCCCACTACATGTCTGTATTCTACTCAATAAGCATAGTTTTTCGTTGGAATCTCTCTTCTTTATAATTGTACTTGATCAAAATTAAATCAATAAATAAATTCCTTAAATTTGTGTCTATGTTTACAGTTGAGCATATGAATACGTTACAAGTGTGGCAATTCAATATATGTATTATAAAATAAAGAAGATTTATGCCTACATATCTATGAACAACATATATGTTACAAAGGATATCTCTGTAAGCACTTTCTTTTGGTTCATTTTCCGCTTTTGACAACTCAAAATATCTTGAATGATTGGTAAGTAAGTCCATTCAATCCAAAACCTGAAATAAGGGAATTGAAAGGTATTATATTTCACTACCAAGCTCAGCAGAAGAAACCATGACATTTAACTCAAATCCATGTCGAAAAAAATAACTGTGTATCTCACTACCAAACCTTGCATGTGTTGATTGAGTAACAGTCGCCATTATAGCAGAAATCAAAATGGGATCTGCCTCTTTACCCATTTCCATTTTCAGTTTCCTGACAAATCAAAATCATTTTTTAGACAAAACCAAGTATCCTTTGATCAATTCCTAATAAGCTCTAATACGTTGAATTGTAAATCCAATTGCATGAGGTTAGCTACATTTTATTTTTGTAGCCCATTTACTTTATGTTATGTTGGATTTTTTTTGTATATTAAACATATGCCCATTTGTAAAGCAAACAAAAAGAGGCAAAAGGAGGGGGGCTGGAACTTTTTATATAGAAACAGAATACAAGAACAAAACCAATGTAGAGTAAAAACGTGGGTTATAAAAAAAAATCAGGATTCTTTTGCTTGGAGAGAAAAGATGTAAACTTTTGTGTAAATATCTCTTATTCTACCTATATGAATATATTTTGATGCATTTTGAAGTGAAAAGATTGTTATATAGTTCTTATATTTATATATATATATATATATATATATATATATATATATATATGTTTGAATATGTGTTGTGTTTGATGTTAGTTATGTGGGTATTTTTAAAACTTGAGATTAATTGATTTGAGTTAGATTTTTGGTGTGAAATTGTTGCTGAAAATGTGTGTGATTGAGGTGAAAGTCGTAAATTTGGTAGTTCATTAAAGTTTATGTTAATTTGTTAGAAAAGTGCTGAACTGTTTCCTTTTCATGCTTATGACAGATTTTCTCAGCTCTGTTTAGGCACGCAAGATTTTGCAATCCAAACTAAATCAAAGTGCAACAGATCTCAAGAAGTGTTACCCAGTCAAGTCAAGTAATTTTTACTTCCCATTTTTTGTTTCATTTGATTCTGATTGGTCTCAGTTTTGATTATCATCTCATGTGAGTCTTTGGATCCGACAGTCAATCCTAGGCCTTCTTTTTATGTAATCTGCTTACCATTTATTATTCCTAAGAGCTGATGATTTGATGAAATGTTTACATGTGGCCTTTTTTTGCATAACAATTCTTTAACTATAACTCCAACAAATCTGCTTTATGGAATTATATTCTAAGTTTCAATTTTCTCTGTGTGCAAAATAGGTTATAAATTTTCAATACTTATATTAAGGTTGAAAGAGTAAACACAAAAAAAAGTTAATCATTTCTTGGAATATTGGTAATTAGATATGGCAAAGACATACGTAGTGTATGTTGGATACAGACCGGGCATATATAACAGTTGGCCGGAAGCTCAAAGACAAGTCAATGGGTTTATGGGAGCAACTTATCAATCATTTCCTACTAGAGCCCAAGCTGAACAAGCTTTTTTGGATTATTGGGGATTGAATGATTATTCTAATGCTGAAATACCAAGTGTCGATACTATTAGGCACCAAGAAAGACAGTTAAATGATCAACAGCGTCCTATGATTCAACATCAACCTTCCACTGTTTATTGGTGTCATTTAGTAATTGCATTTTGTATTGGTGTTATTTTAACTTTGATTTGTGTTCGTAATGGTTAGCGTAATTGTTTTGATGGTCTTGTAATTAGAATTCTCATATGGATTTAAGGGTTTAATATGACAATGTGCTAGACAATATATATGTATGTTGTTAGTTAAATGATATGTGAACTTGTTATGTTAAATAACTTTTTCATTGAAACTTTTGTTAATGACAGAATGGGAGGATTATCACAACAACAATATGCAATGGTCGCCACTGCCATAGCTTTATGTCTAAAGCTTTTAAACATTATTAACTTGGTTAATGTTTGTCTTCAAGATTGCGGTATTTTGTTATTGAATATGAGAAAGCGTAAAAGGGAGAGTGGTACTAGTTATGAGAGACAAGTCATTAGGCAGTTGAATTTTAGAAGAATGGTGTTTGATTCTGATTTGACATGTGTTGAAAACATTAGAATGGATAGGCAGTGTTTCTATAAACTGTGTAATATGCTTCAAACAATTGGTAGACTTGCACCAACAAAAAACATGAATGTTGAGGAAATGGTTGCTATATTCTTGTACATTATTTCCCATCACGCGAAAAATAGGATCCTTAAGCGAGAATTTGTTAGGAGTGGAGAGACCGTGAGTAGGCAATTTACTGTGGTATTAAATTCAGTACTAAGGGTACATTCAGTTTTGTTAAAGAAGCCAGAGCATGTAGTTGAGAATTCCAATGACCCTAGATGGAAATGGTTTAAGGTAATGTGTCTATATGTTGAAGTTTATACGTACATTCACTATAATGCTTAAATGAAACTAATTGACAAAATATTTGTGTCAATTTTCTATTGGAAACAATAGAACTGTTTAGGTGCATTAGATGGGACTTATATTAAAGTTAACGCTTTGGAGGTTGATAAGCCTAGGTACAGGACAAGAAAGAATGAAATTGCTACAAATGTTTTAGGGGTCTGTTCACAAGATATGCAATTCATATATATCTTACCTGGATGGGAAGGATCCGCTGCAGACTCTAGGGTTCTTCGAGATGCTATCTCTAGAAGGGATGGATTGAAAGTGCCTAAAGGTATGAAATTATTATTAGCAGCGTGAATTTTTTTTTCCCATTGGAAGGGTTTACCTAAGACTTAAATTTTTTCTTGTACCATAAGTTTTTATTATTTATGTGATGCTGGGTATACCAATGGAGAAGGATTTTTAACTCCATATCGAGGGCAAAGGTATCATTTAAGTGATTGGAGACAAAATCACACCCCTCGATCAAAAGAAGAGTTGTTTAATTATAGACACTCTAGTGCCAGGAATGTTATCGAGAGATGTTTTGGGATACTAAAGATGAGATGGGCAATACTTCGAGAGAAATCATGGTATCCAGTGAAAACAAAGTGTAGAATAATTTCTGCATGTGCTTTGTTACACAACCACATAAGGAGAGAGATGTCAATTGATCCACTTGAGGCTGAACTAATAGATGCATTTGTTGAATCTAATCAAGAGGCTGAGACCATCGCATTCATCGAGTCTTCTCCTGGATGGATAAATTGGAGAGACAACTTAGCAGAAGAGATGTGGAATGATTGGCTTGCTTCAACGAACCGCAATTAATCTATGTCTTATGCTATTGTGTTGTTTGTTTGATTTCGAACAATCTAAATATGTTTGGTTTGTACGATTTCTCATAAATGGTTGTACTTATTTGTGATATTAGGCAGTTGAATTGGAACTATCTAAACTAGACACTTGTTTGATTGTTTATTTCAGTGTTTGTTTGGGTGAATTGATTAGAATGTTAAAATTATCACATTTTTTTTAACTATTTCATTCCTTCCAACAAGTTTTTTTCTAGTTTACTTGTGTAACAGGTTGATGGAAGGTGATTCATCCCAACGAGCTGCAAATAGAAGGCCCACACACCAGTGGACAGCAATTGAGGATGCCATCTTAATCGATTGTTGTATAGATCTCGTCAACCAGGGTGGTTGGAGCAAAGATAATGGTACATTCAAGGCTGGATACTTGACACAACTTGAAAAATGGATGGCCAAAAAAATCCCGAACTGTGATATCAAAGGTAACCCTCACATCAACTCCAGGATGAGAACGCTTAAGTCACAGTACAGAGAGGTTGCAGATATGTTAGGTAATGCTGCATCTGGATTTGGGTGGGATGAAGAGAAAAAGTGTGTAACATGCGAGCTTGATGTTTGGCATGGTTGGGTAAAGGTATTATAAATTATAACTTATTGCAATTCATATATATATATTTTTTGATATAATATAGTTTTATTAAAGAATGTGCATTATTTTGAATTGAATTGTAGGGCCATCCTGGAGCAGCGGGACTACGAAACAAGCCTTTCCCACACTTTGATAAGTTATCTCTTGTTTTTGGTAAGGATAGGGCAACTGGTTTAACAGCAGAAACTCCTGGAGAAGCTGTTGATAATATCGACACTGAAAATGCAAATGCAGAAGCAGGTCTTGAATATATGAATCTTGATGCTGATGTAGGTGAAAATGAGGCCTTCACACCATGCAGTGATCCATCTGTTAGTACTCAAAGAAGTTCAGTTTATAACGCTGATAGTGATGTTACTCGCAATAGAAACAAGAAAAAGAGATCTGCAGATTCTGCTATGGAGGCAGTTGCAGAAGCATTAGTCCAGAACATGAATGGCCTCCATACCATATGTGAGAAAGCGACTGCACAAGTTGGTATGTTGGCTGAGTGCTTTAAATTTATGGCTGATGATGCTGCTAGAAGGATGAAGGTGATGGATTTAATAGCAGAACTGAAGGATGATGTTGAAGGATTGACAGAAAATGATATAGTTGAGATTACAGAAATCATTCTCAGTAGCTCGACCAGGGTTGATGTTTTCTTCTCATGTTCTATTGAAAGGAGAATGCTCTATGTGAAGAAATACCTTCGTCAAGTTCGTGCTGCATCTGAGATATAGGGGTTTGAGCTTTGGATGGTTGACTTAGGATGTTTATGACTTTTTATTATAAGTTGATGGATTTTTATAACTTATTATGTATGAGGATATGCTAGTAGGACTTAGTTTGTTTGTTAATGGATGATTATGGAAAGTTATGGATTATTATTATGTATGAAGATATGCTAGTAGGACTTAATTGGATTATTATGAATTGATGGATGTTTATTAGGAGTTTTCTGAATTATTATGACTTTCATGCATGTTTTAAGTAATTATCATAACACAAAAATACTTTTATGAATGTTTTAGGTAATTATCAAATATAAAAAATATTTTATAAGGATTTCTATGAATTATTATGACTTTCATGCATGTTTTAGATAATTATCATGCAACAAAAATCCTTTCATGGATGTTATAGGTAGTTATTATACATAAAAATATTTTATAAGGACTAAAATAAAATATTATGACATTGATTAAAAATAATAGATGTTCTAAAATTTAAATTAATAATACATGAATTTGTAAATTAATAAATTTATTAATTTAAATTAATAAATGAATGTGTAATAATATACTAATTAAAATTTAAATTAATAATCATGAAAAATTAGAATTATAAATAATGAGTAATATTAATAATATAATTTTATATCATTTTCATTTTAATTCATTTTTTATTGCATTCAATTTGTTTATTATAGTTATGGGTATTTTGAGAATTTGACACAACTTTCTCAGCAAAGTGAATACATACCAAACGCTGTAAAGTTACTTTTCCTGCAATTTAAACATAATTTTACATTGCATACCAAATGCTGTAAAATCACTTTCTCAGTAATCACTTTCTCAACAATTATTTTGCACTGTAATCACTTTCCCACTAAGATACCATCGGACACCAAGTGTTAGGTAACGGCCATGAGGGTAAGGAGGGACAAGTGCTGGTCCCTTCAGGAAAAGCTGCGGTCACAAACCCCATCATCAATTCACAACTAGACAGAACAGCCGTTCTAGTAGCTGCCTTTCAATCGTTCAAAGACAAGTGCCGGTAGCAGAAACCTGAAGGGCGAGGAGCGTACAGAGAAATAATTAAAGAAAAGACAGAGACGAGAGGATTGGAGAGAGCCAGGCAGGCAATGGCGTTAGCACCAAAGCTTTGACTCAAAGCAACCGACTCCCTCATCTTCACCAAACGCGGTAGTAAATTTTCATGTCCTACAAGAATATTTAATGGTATTTGATGAAATTGTGTGGTTTCGATTTAAATACCGAATCGGAAGAAATTTAATTTAAATATAAAATTATAAAAAAAATTGATAAAAATACTTTAACATCTTTTTATTATATATAGATGATGAAAGAAAAAATTATCAAATGACAAATAAACTTGAAATAAGTAATCGATAAAAATCATAAAATAAAATATAAATTTTGATATCTTAATAAACATATAAATTAACATTAATTAATTAGAGATGAATTGTCTAATTTGAATATAAGATTAAAAAAATTAATATTTAATGGTTGTGAAATATCAAAACTTTAAAAAAATATATTAAAAATTATACCGACCATTTGAAAAGAAAGGGTAGTATGTCAATTTTTTAATTAATTTTTATTATAATGAAAGTAAAGGATATTCTTAAAATTAAAATCAACAGCATGGGTTCCTTTTCTTATATTTTAATATTGACAAATTCATGACGCTTTATATCAATATTTTTAATAAAATTGTTTAGTTGTTGAGTTAAGTTTATAGTAGTTGCATTTGGTTAAAAGGTTGGCTGCTTCCCTTTGCTACTGCAAGAATTTAAGACAAACTTTTGGTTAGCCAAACATCCTCCAATTATTATTATTATTATTATTATTATTATTATTATTATTATTATTTCATTCGCTCAAGTGGAAAGTTTTCAAATGTGATTGAACAACATATTGTAGGAAGTCTAAGGGATTGTCAAATGTGACATTCAAGCTAAAAACTATGATTTAACCGACTTGAAAAAAAAAAAGATTATAAAAAAAAGGTTTTTCCTCGGTTGATACAATGATTGCAAGCAGGAGAAATTTCAAGAGCAAATTCTTGCTATAAAGTCAATTTGTTTCTGGGAAGATGTAGTTTTTTCATAGCTGTAGTTTATTTTGGTCAAAGTTGCTTATTTTCAATCATTTCAATTTAAATTACTTATTTGATAATTTATGTATAGAAAATAATATAAATTAAAATATTAATTTAATGATTGATACGTTATCATAAATTATAATATAATAATTTTTATATTTTATATAATTTAATACGAAAATAATACAAATAAAAAAATTATCTGTTGTTACCCATAAAGAAAAGTTCAAAGAATTCTTGAACTAGCAACTTTGCTCTAAATAAAACGAAGCAAAGGTAAAGGGATCATAAATTCATGAAACATTAAGCAACTATTAGTGGAAATGGAATGATCTTAATTAAATGCAAGTTTCCTGCTAAATGTAATTCATTTATCCGGACACCAACTCCCTTTAGATTGTCTTTTTCCCTCTTTTCTACAATGCTTCCCCAATTCACCAACCCCTTACCAACTCCCCATTTGCCAGACTTATACATGAACCAACAAGAAAGTTGGTGGATCCCACCACTACCATCCTATCAGAAGCTTGAGGAGACCAACTTTGGAATCGTATTTCAGTCTCTCTCATAAGGACAATAAAATTTGTTCCATGGAAATTAGGCCGCTAAGCATTTGTGATTTCTTGGTTAAAAGCTAATCATGAACTTGTCATTGCAGCACTACCACTATATTTTAAGTAAGATGAGTTGGTAATATGACTAACTAAACATATGACAGTTTAATAACAGATATTGCAGTTTAGGAATAACGAAAAAAATTACAAAGATTAAAATTTGAATTCATGAATTAATTATGATTATTCTAATTCACTAGCTTTATTTAAAGTTTAGGTTTCTTAATTTTTAAAATTAAATCCATTTCGACTTAAAAATCAAATAAAATTTTATAGGGTGCTAAATCATTTACATCATCATGATGATGATGATGATGATATTGAAACAATGATCCGTAAAAGAAAATTATAATAAATTAATTAGGTTCAAAATTTGATTACAAGTTTGGTAATATTGTAAACTTGGGAAAGAAAAATGATGTCATAATTCATGGACTGACCTCTTCAAGCCATGACTCATTGGCCTACTTTCTACCCATGCCACGGTGAGTGCAAAAATGGGTCCCAAGTCATAATCATGCGATTCTAGGACTTCACCAACCCCTGGCCGGTTTGGTAGACGGTTCAACCACCCATATTCTCGGTCCAACCGGGTTTTAACCTCCATATAAGCCCGTAGCATTTCCTCTTTCAACTCAGGTTATCATTCAAAGGCAATCGACTCTTTCAGTTACGGGAAAACAGGGGAACAGAGAAAGAACCGTCGGAGATTTGTAACAATGGCAACCAATACACAAGAGCAGCAATCTCAGGCTGGTAGGCACCAGGAAGTAGGCCACAAGAGCCTTTTGCAAAGCGATGCTCTTTACCAGGTGTCATCTTTAAGCTTCCAATTAAACAGCTACCATCTGATTGTGTTGAATCTTTTATTTTCAATCGATGTTTTGACATTATTTTTTGATTTTATTAATGTGGTTTTGGGTTTGCAGTATATCCTGGAGACTAGTGTGTATCCGAGGGAGCCTGAACCCATGAAGGAGCTCAGAGAATTGACAGCCAAGCATCCATGGTTGGTTTCTTGATTCAGATTTTCAATCCTTTGTGTTCTTCTTTTCCTGTTGATTTGATTGTTATGGTTGGTGGGAAACAGGAACATTATGACTACATCAGCTGATGAAGGCCAATTCTTGAACATGCTGCTTAAGTTGATCAATGCCAAGAACACCATGGAGATTGGTGTCTACACTGGCTACTCTCTCTTAGCCACAGCCCTTGCTCTCCCTGATGATGGAAAGGTGGTTTTTAGTGATTTTTACAGACAAAAAGGATCGATCCTTAAACGAAAAGGGAAGTTAATATCATGTTTTTCTTTTATGTCTGCAGATCTTGGCCATGGACGTGAACAGAGAAAACTACGAGCTGGGTCTGCCTGTTATCCAAAAGGCTGGTGTTGCACACAAGATTGATTTCAGAGAGGGCCCTGCCATGCCAGTTCTTGATCAATTAGTCGAAGATGTAAATTTCACCAACCCTAAACTAAAGATTCTTTTTTTTTTTTCCTCAGAATTTGTCAATAACTGAGTTATTTCTGTGTGGAAAACTTGGCAGGAAAAGAATCATGGCTCTTTTGACTTCATTTTCGTGGATGCCGACAAGGACAACTACATAAATTACCACAAGAGGTTGATTGATCTGGTGAAAGTAGGTGGTTTGATCGGCTACGACAACACCCTATGGAATGGCTCGGTGGTAGCGCCACCTGATGCTCCTCTCAGGAAGTACGTCAGGTATTACAGAGACTTTGTTTTGGAACTCAACAAGGCTCTTGCTGCTGACCCCAGGATTGAGATCTGCATGCTCCCTGTTGGAGATGGAATCACCCTTTGCCGTCGCATCAAATGAACAACCACCGCCGCCGCCACCACCCAATGTTGACCACCTCTGATTCGGCACAGAATCTATTGGACATTAATATCTTATGTGTATTTTCAATTTTTCAACTCCCCTTTTTATTTTTATTTTTATTTTTTAATTTCAAATCTTAAAACTGTGTATTTTATCTTTATCAAATCATGATTATTTCTCACGCTATAAAAATTCGAGTTCAAATAATATTTTCAACCAATGAAACATTGTAATTGTTCAATTTTATTTTAATTGCTAGGATTACTGGTCTACATTGCTTTGTCCTAATAATAATAATTGTTGCGACCTAACACAACGATGATATATTGTTGACATTCAGAGGAACATAGAGTTTTTCCTTGCGTAAGTTAAAGAAAATAGACATCCCTCATAAATTATATTTAATTTCTATTTAGAGGGATTAATTTCACTTTTAATTATGTAGTTATCTACTAATTAAGTATTTTTTTACTGTTTTACGGATCTCGCAGAATCAAAAATATTTAAAGATAAAATTGTCTAACTAACATAATTTATATCTCTCGTAATATTGTTTTTAAGACGATAGACTCGATTTTTTACATATTTTTTTTGTTTATTTTTTTTATCATGCATAACAATTATAATAATATGAAAACTTTTTCTTTTGTAACAAATAATTTAGATTCTAGGCAAGTTATGATTACATCATAAGTTTTTTACAAATGAATCCAAGATTCAATTTAATTGGTTTTCGTTTTTTTTAAAATAATTTTCAGTGAACTTAAAATTTAAATTTCGGTCTTTACAGTTTTTTCTTTTATGGCCGAATTAACTACAACTTCCTTTTCATAAGTAACATGTCCATATTAATTTAGGTGTACCTGATTGATGGATAGGTTGAAATAGAAATTTTGATTAAAGTTAAAGCTGGCTTGGGTTCCATAATTTGTCTCAGTCGATCCGTATCAATCTCGAATATATTTGAACCGACAGAAAAAAAATTAAAAAAAAAATTTAGTTAAATCCAAACTCAAAAAATAAAAATTAAAAAAATAAATTAAAATAATTTAAATTCATCATAATACAAATATGTAACTATCTAAACTAAATATTATCTCATTTTTCTTTTCTTTTTTGGTGAAAATTTATCTCCTTTTTCTATAATATATTATTCTACTAAAAAAAATAGCCAAATATTATTCTTTATATAACCTTTCCTCATTTTTTTTTGGAAAAATTTTTCCTTATATTAATATACCCATTATGTTATGTTATCTCCTTTTTCTATAATAGACCACAAGGCATCATTTTTGATGTTGTTAATATATCTATAAAAAGGACCTAAAACCATTAGCAACCACAAACATTCTAAGTACTAGACTCTCTAATGTGGTAATGGAATCTAAAATATTTCTCCTCTTTGCTACTCTATGCCTCATCTTCCTTCTTCCTTTGTTTTCAGAAACTGTTTTTGCCAAGTCTAATCTTGAAAACCAATCACCATTTGATTTCTTGATACAACTTCAGGGTTGTCGCAAGGGTGACAAGGTTAAGGGGCATCATGAGTTGAAAAGCTACCTTAAAAGATTTGGATACTTGAGTTACAGCAAACCCAGATGAAGTTTTGTAGTCTGTCATTAGGACTTACTAACTCAATTACAATCTAAACGTCACTGGAACCTTGAATGCCGGCCATGAATATGCCACGATGTGGTGTGCCAGATTACGGCAATGGCAAAACTTGAATGAACTCAGGCAAAGAACAAAACCTCATAGGGTTTACCTCTTTCTATGCGATATCTCGGTATGCATCTTTGAAGGAGAACCAATATGGCCACCTTCCAAGAGGCTAAGTAGAAAACAAGCATAAAAAAAAATAAAGTATGCGTTAAGCTAAGACCTTGGGAGTATTATTTATCGAACACAACGACTACATGACAGCATATTGGCGTATAATAAAATTTATTAATTAACATCAAATTAAATTACACAAATATCCATTTACGTGGCTTCCACCCACTGAAAACATTTATCTCTTTTCATTGTACACTATTTTGTCTTTTTGTTTTTAATAGTAAACTTTTATTAAAAGTTACAGTTTTTTTATTATTATTAAAAATTACAATTATAATTAATTTATTATTTTAAGAAAATGATTTCTCTTTGAATTTTTGAAGCAATACTCTAACATCATCCACCACAAAGACCTTAGCCGGAGTGGAAATGATTTTTGTTTTGCGTTTTGAGTTTGGTAGCTAGTCAATTTTTCGTTGAATTTATTTATTATTTTTTTTCTTTTCGCAGGCGACGCATATTTGAACGCTTGTATTTAGAACTCATGATTTATACAATATTTTTTATAAAAAAAAAGTGATGTAACATTTAATAAATTTAAAATTTTAATTTTAATCTTTGTAATAAATTTTTAAGAAAATTTTTAACCTTTTTTATAAAATAAAACGGTTCTAACTTAAAAATAGTCGTGCTAAAATAATGATAAATTAATATTAAAACTAATTTTAAAAAATTAAAAATATATATTTATTTTTAATAAAGTAATAAAAAATTAATATAAATAATAAAGTAATAATTTTATCATAAATTTTTGTTTTATCTTTTTAAGAATTTAGTCACCACCGGGATCCGAAATCAGCCTTACAACACGAAATCCCCGACTATTAGTAGAGGGAGTAAATCAATCACTGTCGCCCACCCGCTCAGCCATTGTTTGAAAACCACGCCATCCGACATGGTAGGAATAGGATGCACAACCACTTATGCCGGATTTAAATGAAAGTACCAAAATATTCATTTCTTTCTTGTCTTCATTCATTCATCCCCTTTATTTGCCTCTGACACGGTTTGATATATTTTCTTAATCATTTATCCACTACAAATCATCCCACGGTCAACATTTTCTTATTCACCAGAAGAGCCTTAAAACTTCTTATATTTAACTAAATTAATATTAATAGTAGAAGAATTATTGGCAATAATTAAGAAAAAAAAATTGTAATAATACTAGTAATAAGAGTGCAAGAGGAAAACCCTAAACGACCACCAATTAAACAAAATCAACAAATCATAAAGTATCTACAAGCTATAACAATCTCAACTAAAACCCATCTAAAATTTATTAATGGTATACTAGACAATAAATAAATATTAAATCGAAGCCAAAGTAAACCGGTCTAAAAGGATCCTAAATAAATGTTGAAAATATAGCCAAACTAAACATGAAAATCGATAGGTAAATATATCAAATAAAAATCAAACGATTTACGCAATGAATCTTCATACGTCTATGATTATATTAAATTTTTATTATGATTTAAGAGTTACACAATATAAAAACCTGTTAGCAATCATTTTAAATACGAGAATTAAAACAACACACCTTTAATTGTAAAATACAAAAATATCCTTTTTTGAAATAAGCTCTACTATTAATTATTTTTTATAATAGATTAGAATAAATAATATAATTAGTTGTTTAGGTTATATAGTTTTAATTTAAGTTTTTAGTGATTTTATTTTATGATGCATCAATTTAATTTTGTTTATCATATTCTTTTAAATTATTTTGCCCTTTTTAATTTTTTTTCTCTTTAAAGTTATAGTGCAAATTTAAATTTTTTGCTCTTTAATTTTCTCGTAATTTTATTTGATGTTTTATTTTTATTATTATATTATAAAAAATAACTAATATAAATAAAAGTTGTGAAAATTATTAGAAAGTTAAAGTTGTAATAAATTTATTAATAATAATAATAATAATTTGAAAGACTAGTGGAATAAGTTAGTAGGTTAAAACATATTTTTGCCTTTAAATTTTAATCAATGGTTTAAATTAATTATTTGTGATCTAAAGGTTATTAGCTACTAACTTTACAATAAGAGTAAAATTTGTAAACTTACAGTAAAAGTTCCACAATAAATTATTGTTTAAGAGTAAAACGTAAAATTATTATCTCATCCACTATCAATGTAATTAAGAAGCTCCATAAGCGAGTTTCTTTCTATAACATGTCTTTCTAAGAACTTTGATTCTTTGATATTTTTTTTTAAAGAACACAAGACATAAAAAGAAACCTACTTATAAAGTTTTTTAATTTCACTAACAATTAATAAGATAATAACTCTTTATATAATAAAATTGTCGAATAGTATTCCTTATATAGCTAAATATTGTTTCCTTGTATTATTTTTTCTTTTTTTTGGGAAATTTAATTCCTTATATAAAATAATCAAATATTATTCCTTATATAAAATAGCCAAATATTCTTTATATCCCCGTCATATTATGTTATTTCCTTTTCCATAATATACCCCAAGGCATCATTTTTGTTGCTGTTAATATATCTATGAAAAAGACCTAAAACCATTAGCAACACAAGCATTCTAAGTACTAGATTCTCTAATGTAGTCATGGAATCTAAAATATTTCTCCTCTTTCCTTTGTTTTCAGAAACTATTTTTGCCAAGCCCAATCTTGGAAACCAATCACCATTTGATTTCTTGAAACAATTTCAGGGTTGTCGTAAGAGTGACAAGGTTAAGGGCATCAATAAGTTGAAACGCTACCATTAAAGATATGGTACTTGAGTTCTAGCAACCCCAAGTATGGTCTCCAAGAAGATGCTGATACTTTTGATGAAGTTTTAGAGTCTACCATCAAGACTTGTCAACTCAATTACAATCTAAACGTCACCGGAACCTTGAATGTCGAAACCATACTGCCCATGAATAGGCAACGATGTGGGGTGCCGGATTGCCTCAATGGAAAAACTAGAATGAACTCAAGCAAAAAACAAAACCCTAGAGGGTCTAGCTCTTTCCGTGCAATATCTCGTTATGCGTTCTTTGAAGGAGAAGCAAAATGGCCACCTTCCAAGAGGCAACTCACCTATGCTTTCTTTCCAAGAACTCGAACAGATGCCGCAGAACCTGTTGCACAGCCTTTCTCAATCAGTGACAAATTTCAAGTTCAGCGATGTGCAGGAGCTCAACAATGCGGACTTGAAGATTTGTTTTGAAAAGGGTGATCATGGAGATGGGAATCCTTTTGATGGCCCATCTGGAATCTGGGCTCATTCTTTTATCCCAACTGATGGGAGGCTTCATTACGATGGGGATGAGAACTGGGTCGTGGGTGCCCAAGATGGTGCATATCACTTGGGCGCCGTTGCCCTTCATGAAATCATCCATCTTTTGGGAATTGCTCATTCTTCTGTTCGAGAGGCCATAATGTTCATATACACTGATGTTGGGTAAGTCAAAGGATTGAATGATGAGGATATTAGGGGAATTCAAGATTTATATGACATAATATAGTTAATATTGCCTAGGCTTGGAGCTTCAAATATTTCCCCATGAACTTGACTATGCAAATTGCAACTTACTTCGAGCTGAAGCTTGAAATTTAAACTACATCTGACTACCCAAGTGACCTCTATTTAAGGCCATATCCTTCATAAAATTACATTTACAAAAACCAGCAATGCCCTCATTTCTTGCAATTCGTATTCCTCCAAGTAAATCTTCAATTTCATCATTTTCTATTTGTAGCATAAGTTCCCAAAAGAATCACAAAACATAAAATCAAATAAAAATTGATTAAACTAAATCAAACAACAGAAGCCAACTTATGTCATAAGCACAAAACCTAAGAATCCAACAAACCACGTCCATTAAAGCTAAACGTGTGTATCAATAATAATCAGTGTAAAGTAGAAAATTCTTACCAAGGATCCACTGAATAGAACTATAATCACACTGAACCTTCCCTTTCCGCATTCTTTTCTTACACTTTACCATAATGTTATAATATTATTGAAATTAAAATATGATTGTTACTTGTATTGTCAAGCACCACTAATTGAAAAATAGCACCTAAGAGAAACCCAAGGACTATCTAAACCCCAAAATTAAACTAATCAAGAACAAGAATAAGAAACTATACACCAATAGGAAGATGAAGAAATTATGTACTAATTTAGCCGAATACTTCCCTTCACACAAAGCACAGTATGATAGTCAAAAAATAAAATTTCATTATGCGAAATTGTCAATATTGCCTTCCTAACAAACACAGCATCAGAGTAATAGCCGTAACACCATATCAATTCTGCTAAATGGATAAATCACAAGCCACCACTAATTAAACAAAATTAACAAACCAAAATCTATCTACAAGCTATAACATATGGTCTAACTAAAACACATCTAAAATTCATTAATAGTATACCAAGACAATATATATATATATATATATATATATATCAATGCAAAGCCAAATTAAACTTAAAAGGACCCTAAATAAACGTTAAATAGCCAAACGAAACACGGAAAGCTGCGGGTATATATAAAAAAAAGATCTAACGATTTAAGCAATGAGTCCAGATTAACATTAAAGCAAATCAAACATTTAAACTCTGAAACAAAATCATAGCTATATCTATCCCAAATAACAAAACTTAATTCAAAAGGAACATAACCATAATAGCGCCTGAAAAACAGCAAAACCCAGTTTCCAAAATAAACCATAAAATCTCTTCAACGGTAACTCTTCTGGAACCTTGCCCTAGCACCTCTTCCACCGAACTTCTTGGGCTCGCACCTCCTCGGATCAGCCACCAGCAAAGTCCTATCGTACCTGACCAGGATATCCTTAATCTCCTTCTTGCTTTGCTCATCAACGTACTTCTGGTAAAAAGCCACAAGCGCTTTAGCAATGCTTTGACGGATAGCGTAGATCTGAGAAGTGTGGCCTCCGCCTTTAACTCGGATCCTCATGTCAACGCCAGCGAAACGTTGGCGGCCAAGGAGGAGTATTGGCTCAACGGCCTTGAAACGGAGGATCTCCGGCTCAACAAGCTCGATGGGACAGCCATTGATCTTAATTAAACCACGGCCTTTCTTGCAGTAGGTTACGGCTACGGCTGTCTTCTTCCTACCGAAACACTGCACGGACTCAACCGGAGCTCTTTCCGCCATCCGTTGCGCACAGACAAAGTGCTTGCTCTTTGCTTAAAGTGAAAACCCTAACAAAAGATAAGGTGCGGCCCTAAGAATTATATGAAGGGGAGAGTTAGGTTTTTAAAGGGTTTAACGGTGCGTAAGAGTCCAGGATTTTCTTTTTGGGCTTGAATTAGGCCGGGTTCAGTAACATTTAAGGAATGGTCCAATTTAGGAGATTGGACCGGAAATATTCTTGGGCCAGGCTTAATACTTATGTGATTTGTTTGGCGAATTTAGGTGCTTATTATTATTATTATTTTACATTTGATTTACAGAGAAAAATTTCTTTCCAAGAGATTATTATAAAGTAATTCTACACTTTTAATAATAGACTGTTTATTGTTTAATGTTATTCCGATGAATAAGGCTAAATAAAATAGTAAACGGATATATTATTGTTTTACTTTAGTATCATTTTGTGCATGCATGATTTTCTTTTAGTGATACTTTGATTAATTACATTATGTATTCATCTCTTTGCATATATTATATAGTTTCACTAATGGATAATTAGATGTTTCAAACTAAGAAAATATAGATATGACATTATTGCAAATATCTCATTCAATCATAATTTTTTCCTAAATAATTAAGCAGAAGAAATGAAATCATTTGAATTTGATCCCAACACTCACGACATGTCACTAACCTTTTCTGACTCAATTAAAAAATTGTTGGTCAAATTCAATCTTAATTTATTTACTTTAGACAATCATTTCCAAATAAAAATTTTAAGAATGTCTGAGTCGAGTATATAGAGCGTAGAGTATTCCTCCTCGTCATCCTTATTTTTTTTTAATGTCAACATATCTATACATCTTAGATAGAAATTTATATATAAACAAGTATGTAAAAATTGTTATCGGTGAATTTAAAATAAGAAAATGTTTAATAATTGTTAAGACAAAGTAAAAACATATAAATGATACACAAAAATTAACCGAGTAAAGATTGAAACCTAATAAAAATCTTAATAATATATATAAATAAATATACAAAACAAATTAACACACACACACATATATATATATATATATATATATATATATATATATATATATATATATATATATATATATAGAGAGAGTAGAGAACAGGGCAAGCAAGTCTGACATTACTCATTTTTGTTTACAAAGATATTTTGATTATAAAAAATAATTATTCAATATAACGTAAATGTTAAAATAATAATATATATTATTTTATTAATTTTTTATTTTTTAAATATTTTAAAAAATATATATCATCTTTAAATTTCGTTTATAAAATCAAAAAACTTTCCGATAATATATTGGATATTAATATTATTTTAAATTTTATTAATTTTTGATTTCATCTTCAAATTTTAATATTTATATCCATCTTCTATCAAATAAAATTTTAAATTTTTTATACAATTTAAATAAATTTAACCTTCCTAACTCTTCCTGGGTTGAGTGTTGGCATGAAATTTTCAAGTATTTGTAGACTCGTACATTAACTTTCAATTTAGTATAGAAAAAAACCATTACACACACAAGACAGTCTTTTCACATGCACAGGAATCATAAATTCTCACTAGAAGATTAGTGTCAGAGGAAATTAAGCAAAAACCTAACATCTAGAAAACCAAAGAGGATAAAAGAAAAAAAAATATTGACCGGACCTCAAACAACAACATAGCATAGATTAAACTGTTGAATAGGAAGTTTTCGCCATATTCAATGTTCTTCAATAGCAGTTGGCCACGGAAAAAGCTGCTTAAGCTTAGGCACTCAGCTTCCACTTACAGTATAGCTAATCCCTCTGGGAAGCCAAGGTGATTTGTATCCAAATCTGGAATGCATAAAGCTGCGGGAACTTAAAAAGCTATTCTGGACATGCATAATATCCCCAAGCATGTGTTATCCTAGACAGGTTGCCTAGTGCCTATTCTGCTCATACGTTCCTCTTGGTCTTCCTATTGCCAATTGCTTATGCTTTCTTTGTAAGCAAGCCAATGATGATAGAGATTACTTGTTTTTCTCTAGTTCCTATACGATGCTAGTAGAGAGTAAGGTATTACATTGTTCTCGAATTCAAAGGGTAGTGGCCTGTGGGAGAAAGTGATTGTAGGGCAAATCTCTCAGTTGTAAACTTAAACTAGCTCAGAATGCATGCATCTATTTCATTTGTATGGAAAGGAACAATGGGAAGTTCGGAAGGAAGGCTCATGAAGGGTTTAGATAACATTACATCTCTCAGCATACAAAGTCCAACATTTTTTTTCTTTCTCATAATGGGAGAGAGATTTTAGATGCTTTGTTAGTTCGGCTACACTATTCTTTGTAGCAAGTCACATCCCTGCTTTCTTTGGATAAATAAAAATAAAAAGAGCAAAGCTCCAACTGAAAAACAATACCATAAGCAGATGATTCGCAATTGGTCATTGGCTTAAGAGTTCCACGAAAGGTAAACAAAGGAATAGGAAGAAACACAAAATTATTAGAGAAATACTAAAATTAATTATTCACTGACCACTGTCAAGTTGAGCTACAGCAGATCCAATTGTTAATCAAAGGGTACTAATGCTGGGTTTGAGCATATCAAACTCTTCATTCTTCAAAATCTCACATATATTTTTTATTATATAGGTTTACATATAAACAAAATAAAAGTAATAGATATACTTGGAAGTAACTTTAGTTAAAGCTTGAGAGTTATACTACATCAATTCGACTTCATTCTATCTACTTTAAGGCCATTTTTTCCTCACTTGAAATACTTTTATATAGTTTCTCATTATGTCAAAAAGAGTTTAAATCAGTATGTCAAAAAACAGTTCAAAGGAATCTAAATAATCATAGAACAGCGAAATGAAACACAATAAGAAACAGGAATATATCAAATGAAAAAGCCCAGTAATCATAGGTGGATATCTATAGATTCAATGAGTCTAAATTAACATTTAGCAAAACAATCATTTGAAATTCTAAAACCCAGTCATAGCTAATTTGATCCCACATAACAAAACTTAACTTAAAAAGTAGCATAACCATATCATCTCTTCAAAATGCAACAAAACCCAGTTTTGCAAACAAACCATATAATCCCTTCAACGGTAACTCTTCTGGAACCTTGCCCTGGCACCTCTTCCACCGAATTTCTTGGGCTCGCACCTCCTCGGATCAGCCACCAGCAAGGTCCTATCGTACCTGACCAGAATATCCTTAATCTCCTTCTTGCTTTGCTCATCAACGTACTTCTGGTAAAAAGCGACGAGCGCTTTAGCGATGCTTTGACGGATCGCGTAGATCTGAGAAGTGTGGCCTCCGCCTTTAACTCGAATCCTCATGTCAACGCCAGCGAAACGTTGGCGGCCGAGGAGGAGGATTGGCTCAACGGCCTTGAAACGGAGGATCTCTGGCTCAACGAGCTCGATGGGACAGCCATTGATCTTGATTAAACCACGGCCTTTCTTGCAGTAGGTTACGGCTACGGCTGTCTTCTTCCTACCGAAACACTGTACGGACTCAACCGGAGCTCTTTCCGCCATCTTTTTTTTTTTTTTTTTTTTTAGAGTTTCGCACAGACGACGTGCTGGTTCCTTGCTCAAAATCAAAACCCTAACAAAGAGAATGTGCGGCGCTAAGAGATTTATATGAAGGGGGTGAATTAGGGTTTTGTAGGGTCAAACGGTGCGTTTGAGAGTCCATGACTTCTTTTTGGGCTATGATTAGGCTGACTTTAGTAACAATCTAAGGACTGGTCCGTCCAATTCAGCAGATTGTACAGAAAATTTCTTGGGCCAATCTTAATTCTTGAACGATGGTGATTTTGTAAGGCACGAAATTCCTTATAAAGAAGGAGATTTTGCCGGAAATTTCTTGGGCCAATCTTAATTCTTATGTGAGTTGTTTGTTGATTTTAGGGTTTTTTTTTTTTTTTTTTACTTCTACATTTAATATATGGAGAAAAATTTCCTTCGATTATTCTAAAATAGTACTACAATTTTTTTGAAGGTCGTGTGTATTGTTTAAATTTATTCTTATACTTAATAGTCAAATACACTTTTAATATTTTTGCATAAAATGGATTTAATCCCACATTCTTAAATTTTATAATAAAAATATATATATTTTATTTTATTATAAATAAACTTTCAATTTTGTAACAAGATCGACCTTATTGTAGAATTTCTCTGTAATTTAGTTGGTTTATATTTTTTAATTTTGGGATTAATTTCAATTGATATTAAAATTAATTCTAATGAGATTGAAAAAAATAAAATAATTATTTAAAAAGAATATCTTTAATAAAACAATAATAAAATAATATAAGAGTGGTGAGGGGTGAGGGGTAATACCCCTCATCCATTTGTCTTTTAGTGTTTAGATTTTGTTTTATCGGTGAAATTTAAATATTTTATTGATAATTTAGTTTCAGATCTCATTTCTTCCATTCTTACTTTTTGATTGATAAGTTCTTTGAAAAATTCTACGATAAAATAATTTTAATGTAAAATTTACTTATTTTATATCAAATTTATTATTTTTCATTTTAGAAATATTGTAAATATATAAAAATAAGCGTAAAATTAATATTAATAGATGTAAATATAAACTTAATTTCAATAAAAATAAATACATGATAATAAATGTAAATTTAATATCAATATGTATAAAATAAATTATTTATACCATAAATAAGTGTAAATACAAAAATAAATATAACTTTTAATGTCGATAAATATAAAATAAATTAATCTTACATGAAAATTAACATTGTTGTAAAATTTATCTGGGCTACTGATATTCAAGAAACGAGAAAACTCCTAACTTTTTGGAGTTCGATCATTTATCTTACAATATCTAGCTCCCATCACTGATCTTTTACCTTGTATGTCTAGGTGTTTATTTATTTATTTTTGGTTTTTGGTTAGTAGCTGGCTAGCTTGCACCAGTCGTCTTCTTCATTAATAGCTTTACTGGTCTTTTACCTCGTTACGACATGTAATGAAAAGAACACGGTACACTACACATGCCGAGTTTGGTCCAACTTCTGCTGTGTAATGTGTGTGGTGTGGCAGAGAATCTGTTCACTGTTTTACTTGAAGGAGCTGTTTTTAGGGCGCGGTTTACTTGTTTTTTTTTGGCGGTTGCGGAGTGGTGGAGAAACTGACAAGTGAGAACACAAACAAATCACGCCAACGATCTTGTTGTTTAACGTTTGAAACTGAAAAAAGTTTACAATAAAATTCGTGTTAATATTAAATATATTTTAAAAAAATTTATTAAATTTTAATTTAATTTTATGTTTAAAATTAAAATAATTATTCAATATATTATTAATTAAATTTGACTGATAATATATAATTTATTTTATTTATATTTTATTATTAATATTTTTTAAAAATATATATATCAAACATTTTAAATCTATTTATAAAATTTAAAAATTCAATTAATATTATATTGAATTATTATATTTAAATTTTTTTAATAATATATTAAAGTGTTAGAGATAAAATTATGAATCTAGATGGAAGAGTCATAAAGAGTGCTACAACATTAAAGCCAATGGCCTTGTGAATCTCTGATTGTACGGATGTCTGCAGATAAAACAAGACCCTTGTCCCCGCACCTATATTGATTATTGACAAAGGTCAAAGAAAATTTATTACTAGGTACTGTTGAAAAATTCTAAGTTCATTTATGAAATTTAAAAGTACATTAAATAAAAAATTATTAGTCTACAGTAGATAAAATAGTATAAAATAATTATTAAGCGTTGTCATATCATTTTTATTTAAATAATATCATTTAATTATATCATTAATACATATTATTAATAAATATATAAAAATAAACTATTTATATTTAATTAGTCCTGGGTAATATATAATTAATTTTTTAAATAATTTGATTATATAAGATGATTTGAATAAAAAAAATATTTACAAACTGGAACTAAAAGTAAGTATTTTATATATTATTTTTCTTGAATTAGAGATTAATTTTCTATTCATAAAAATTGTTGTTTCATCTATAAAATTAAGATAAATAGCAATTTTCATTTTTAGAATTCACTAATCTAATACATTGAATTTTAATTTACAATTTTTTTAAATATATAAATTATTTACAAACAAAAAATAAAAAAATCAAAATTAAATATTTAAACACAACATATAAAGTTTAATCACTTACTTCATTTTCTATTGATGAAATTAATCTTTTAACAAACAAATATAAAAATAAAATAGTTTTTTAAAATCATTTTCTGCTGAACCAAGAAAAAGAAAGGCTTAGTGGAATTTGATCATTTACTCTTGTACGTATAATTTCCATCATCAGTCTTTACAAATCTTAATATATATAGTAAAATTTAAATATTAAATTAGATCAAAAAAATAAAATGACAATGTGACAAATTCTAGAAAAAGGAACTATCCAATAATTATCTCTGTTTGGAACTTAAAAATAAATAAATAAAAATCAAACAAAAACAGAAAGTTTCTGCTGCATATTCGGACTGGTAGTTCGGAAAAATTGTCATCGTGCATCATAAAGGAAGTTTAATTTATTGCATATTTAATCTCAGCTCATGATTCGGACAGGTACCGCAGATAACACATTATACAAATAACGAAACGGAACAAACTTGATTCACATTTCACAACAGGTCGAAAGAACATTGTCCGATCAGTAACATTCCAAGTATCCAACTACCGTTTTTCCCCTCATGGCCTTTCAGGGATCTTTCTCCGACGAACCACTGACTCCTTCCGGCCTCCTTTTTCTTCAGCCACAAACAAACATCGTTATCCACTGTCTCCTCCGTGGCAAAAATCCCTTTGACATAGATGCTATAAAATCGTCTGTTAAGTCTTCCTTGATGGTCCAGCACCCCAGATTCTGCAGCCTGCTAGTTCGTGACAGAAACGGGTGTGAGCACTGGAGAAGAACCCAGCTGGACATTGAACAACATGTCATCGTCATCAATAACCGGCTTTTTTACCAAGGTTTTAGCACTGAAGAAGAAGATGATGAAGCAGCAGTGAATCAGTTCATAGCGGATTTATCAGTGAGTAATCCTCTAAGTATGGACAAACCCTTGTGGGAATTACATATCTTGATGGCGCACAAGTGCGCTGTGTTCAGGATTCATCATGCTTTAGGCGATGGCATCTCTTTGATGTCCATGTTGATGGCCAGCTGCAGAAGAGCAGATGATGCAAATGCGCTTCCCAGGATGGGTCCCGAGAAGAGTGAGGAATTTACGGGCGGGGAAGGAAGGGAATGGTTTTGGTTGTTTGGTGTTTTCTGGACGTTTTTGAAGATGGTTTGGTTCACTTTGATGTTTGTAATGGAGTTAGCGGTCAGGAGTTTGTTTGTTTGTGACAGGAAAACGGTGATTACAGGTGGCGACGGTGTGGAGCTCTGGCCCCGGAAACTGGCTACAGCTCGGTTCTTGCTCGAGGACATGAAAGCGGTGAAGAAGGCCATTCCCAATACTGTAAGTGACGAAAATATTACTGTTCCAACTACTCTTATCATTTCGTACACCATAAATACCCAAACACAAATACTTGCTATGTTTAGGGGGAAAGTTAACCACAAATCCTAGGCCTAAGTTGAACGTCATTTCTGTTCAATAACGTTAGCCTGAGTCCTGAATGTTTCAAGGTAAAAAATGTATTGGGTAGTGTAAATTAGTTCTTCGATTATATGAGAAAACCTTGCAAACAAGTATAACGGGATACGTTAGAAGAAGATGGAGAGGATGATTGGAACAGATTTTGAGAAATATGCATAGCAACAGATGGTAGTAGAAAGTTGAACTAGCTTAAGAAAAGAAAACTGAAAAGAGAATCTGAGAGCAATTAACCAAATTGTCCGGAAAAACTAATCCCCACATGAATAGTGGAAACTCTTTTCTATATATATATATATTAGAGGTTAATTGAACATGTAACAGTTGTCAATTTTATTTTGTAAGATTTAAATTTAATTTTTTTTATTAAAAATTCTTTTTAATAAATGATCTGTAATCATTGTTGAAACTTGTAGCAAGCTTTGATTTTGAATGGAAAGCCTTCTCTCACCAAATTTTTTTCGTTAGAAAAAAACCACTTACGTATAAATGTCGTGAATAGGAGTTAGGTGAAATAATAATTATCATCATTTGTAGGATGGTTTGGTTTCCTTTGACGTTTTCCGGTCTGACATCGATAATTTACCCCATTCTACTGTTTTTCTCGGAAAATGTGGATTAATGTTCTCATCAAGGGAACAGTTAGTTGTATGTAAGACTTCTATTTGGAAGTTCTAGTTTCCAATCACATTGTGTAATTAACAATTCAAAGTCATATCGGCCATTTTTTCACCTTTCCTGATCTAATGCATATATGCAGACCATTAATGATGTCCTCTTTGCGGTGGTGTCATCTGGGCTATCAAGATACTTGGAACACCGAACACCACCAAATGGTAAAAGCTAGTTTTCAGAATGACAATGACTTACTCTGTCCTACATTTTATCAAACACCTGTAATATCTAAAACTGATTGGTTAATATTTGTTGTTAGCTTTGCATGAGGGCCTTCGTATGACAGGGGTAGCCATGGTTAATTTAAGAGCACAACCAGGGTTGCTGGTGAGTTTCAGCTTTCTGATTTCCTACGCCACACAGCAATGTTTAAAGTGGGTGAATAGTAATGAATTCTCTTTGTCAGGACCTATCCAAATTAATGAAAAGCAATTCAGAAGCACGATGGGGTAACAAATTTGGTGTAATTCTCCTTCCTGTTTACTATCAAAAAGGTGGTACTAATCCATTGGAGCATTTGAAGATGGCCAAGGCGACGGTTGACAGAAAGAAACATTCTCTGGAGGCTTATTTCTCATACAGAGTCGGGTATCTTGTACTGTCATTGCTTGGACCAAAGGTGCGTAAGAATGAATTTAGCAAATGAACAAGAGAAAGAGAGAGAGTAATCCTTCAAACAAAAGGCAAAATTTGACAATATTTAAGTGATTCGATAATTTGTTTGCGTTTATAAACATATTAACCTATTGAAATTAAGACAATTTAAAATAATTGAACTTCATTGAACCTATATCTTACGAGCTGGGCTCTCTGGAGTAAAACAAAACGAAAAACAGTTATTTTCCATGTATTTGTCTACTAATTGCAATCTTTGTGAGTATCTTTCTTTGGTGTTGCAGTATGCTTGTTTGCTTAATTACAAACTCCTCTGCAATACTTCCTTCACCATCTCAAACATGATTGGCCCTCTAGAGGAAGTTACACTTGAAGGCAACCCAGTCTCTAGCATTAGGGTCAATACATCCAGCTTGCCACAGGTAAACATCCCATCTTGAATTGTTATACAGATCAGTGGGATTATTTCTGTAAGTGAAAATTGCTACCAGGTGTATTTGATCGAATATGAATTGCATTTAGTTGAGAATACAAGTTTTTCTGGTGTTAATGCAGGCTCTCACGATGCACATGTTGAGCTATGCTGGTAGGGCCGAGATGCAAATTCTTGTAGCTAAAGATATCATCCCTGATCCAGAGTTTGTCGCCAAATGCTTTGAAGATGCCTTGCTTGAAATGAAGGAGGCAGCAATAAGGACCATTGAGGCACAGAAAAACTTTAGTTAATTTCATGAAGAATTTTCTATACAGATTACAGTTATCACATGAAAATTCCAGTGAAGCTTTTTTTACCCTCTTTTTTTTTTTTAATGTTCTGTAAGCTCTTATATCTGTTTACTTTGCTCTTATTTCTCCTTACAATATTACCAAAATATTTGATCAGAAGATTTTAATTATTGATTCAAATTATCAAAATTTTATCTTTAAAATATAAAAATTCTACCAATTTAAAATTTGAATTTTAATATTTATATTCTTCCTTCATGAGAACTTATATTGTATAAAAAAGTAAAAAATAACATACTAAAAAACATTTCGGATTACATGGTAGTAGTTCGTTAGAATTGAAAAAAAAAAAAATCTAATTCAAATCATCAAAGTTTGACCTAACTATTGTTATTTTTTTAATAAAAATTAAATTTAACCATTTAAATTTCGAATTTTCCTGAGCCGATGAATCAAAATAAGAAAAACTATTGGTCTAGTACTTAATGCTGCACCAGCTAAGATATAGACCAAGCTAAGCAAAGTAATAATTTCATTAAGGTATGGGGTGATATATAGTGACATTGGAAGTATTGGAAAAGAAGTTTCCTTCTATTTATGGTGCCTAACACTTTATTGATCACATTTACTTGCTCAAAAGTTGGCCGAAAACATTAAAATTTTGTTCACTCGAAATCCCTTATAAAAAATATAGCAACACTTTCAAAATTGATTTAAGAGAAAAAAATAGAGTTAATTGACCAAATATAACTGTTATGAGTGATACGTCACGTGGTATTATCATAATACGTCACGTGACACCATCACAATGCGTCACATGACGTATAAAAATTAAATACAAATGAGAGAAGACTTTACATTAAAATTTATTTAGATGATTTTACCATTGAATATCTTTGACTAATGTAGGTGGATAAATATGTAATTAAAGATAGAATTAATACCTATAAATATAGATCATGTATGATTTATGAGACCAATTAATTTTCTATTTTTTATTTTACTGAAACTCTGCCGAAATTTAATTCTGACTTAAGTATCGGAGTGTTTACGTAAGAAATAACCTCTGCGTCTCTCTGATTATTTTTATTCTTGCAGAGTTTTCGATAACATGTGACAAAAAGATCAAAATAAAGACGTTAGTAATACATCACTATTGTTTTTAGCAACAACAATAACAAAATGTAAAAAGCACATAAATAAAATGTTGGTTAAAGATGATGATTTCTAAGTATTGTTTTAAGGTCAATAATTTTTTGATTGGCTGGTTAAGGAAAAATTATTTATAGAAAGTTGTAAGATGTAGTTTTCAAACCAAATAACATCATCTCTTATTCCTCAATCTGAATTATAAGAAAATATATTTTTAATATGTAAATATTTTGTAAATTTTAAATTCAAATTTTAATACTTATATTCTGTCTTCATTGAATTAAAAATTTTCATTGAAGAAAATAGTTTATTGTCTTACCTAAAATCATTATTAATATTTTTTTAATAAATTGAATCAAATTTTTATATATCATTTTTTTTTAATCAAATTCTTATTAGTAATAATTAACCAGCAGTTCTGATAAAAAAAAAATCAGCAGTGTTTGGAAGATGATTATCAATTATACACAAGGTTAAAATTCAATAATGATTTTTCCCGTTAAAAAAAGCAAAATCAAGACTCTATATATATATATATATATATATATATAGAAATATGTGAAATTATAGAAATATGTGTGTATGTGTGAGAGTATAAAGAGATGTGTGGTCGTGGTTATGTAGGATTTTGTTGGACGTCTTATCTTATACTCTGCAAACAAAAATAAGCCTGAGAGTTGGGGCAGTTGGACTTCACAGTCCACAGATAGAAAAGCAACATGAAGGCGGGGGTGATGGGACTGGTGCACACAACTCCTTGTGCTACCTCACTCCCTCTCCGCCGTGTTAGAGCCAGGGTTACATGTTCTTCTTCCTCCGGTAAATCATACTTTCCAGCATCATTTCTCAGCTTATCTTCTTTTATATGCACTTCATCTCAACTTTAATTTAGCCCCTCTAACATGTTATTATGTCAGTTTGTTTAGAAAATGGGTTCATTTTACTTTATTCACTACTGGTTTATTTATGCAATTAATTAAGATTAGCTGTTTGTTTTAAAGAATCTATTTATCTGTCCTCTTTATTAGATATATCTTTTGTACTTGTATGAGAAGCAGGTGTTGAATGTTCATGTGCCACTGTCAATCATAAATCACTTGGATTGAATTTCAGTTTTCTGGTTTGGGTAAAATGGATGTGAATGCAGGCAAAGGGTAGCTAGTTTATTGGAAATGTGATGCAAAGCCAGAACCTAACTTGTAGTTAACTAGCCAGTCTGTAAAACTGAATTCCAGTTTGCTATGAACCTGGCTTGAGCAAGTGGGTCAGTTTTCTTTTCTTTCAAAATATTCTTGGGCATGTTGAACTTGACAAGTGAAAGCGTTTAATGAACCAAATGCAGGCCATGTATCATTCATTAAAAATGTAGCTGCCACTCAACCACCTGAGAATCTTCATCACTTGCTTCAAATGCTTCGAACTAGAGGTATGCAGAAGTTAACCTATTCGTTACCACATTTATTAGTAAGGCTTCGGCAATATGTGATTCAAGAATTTCTTATGTAATTTGTATAATTTCCGTTTTATTGCTAAAGTTTAAACCATTAATTTATAGATTGCATGGTATATTCTAGGTCAATGGTGTTGATCTTAATTATTGGCTGGGAATAAAAGTTTATGGTCCTTGGGCTTTTTTTTCCTTTGTGATTTTCACAGAAAATTTTCTCATACCGGTTGAATTCATGAATCATCATTAGTCTTGACATATTTTCCAGGCTGATAAAGCTGCATTGATATTTGTTAAATCACAAGGTAACATTATTATTGTTTCTTGTCAAATGTTTCCTGAGGTAAGATACGCAAATTCTATTTGGACATGTGCGTCTCCTGCAGAATAGTTATCAGATCATTTCATACTAACAAACTGATTGCTATTGCCTGATCTTCCATATTGATCCTCAGTAACTCGGGTGGGGTATTAGAACTCTCACATTTCTAGAATACTTATCTCGTAATAATATATTTGGTTTCTTCTTTTAAGAGATTTCTTAATTGGCTTTGATTTGATCTTGTTTTTAACTATCATTCCATCTCTAAATTCAGTTATTAGGAGATGGAGCAGAACTGATGTTTGAGTCAGGAACACATTCCTTAAAATAGGAAAGCTGCTTCTCATTTCCACATGTATGCATGGCACCTGAACTCCTGTCATCTTTCATTTGCTCTGTGAACAGGTGAAACCATACTTTCTCCGGGATCAAGGCGTGGGTTAATCCCCCTTGCCATTCCTCTGTCAGAAAATTTGTCAGGTTAGATAAGATTTTGCACATTATATGTAAAATATTTGTCAATTCTGGGTAGCTTTATTGTGGAAATGGAGATATATATAACTGCTATTCCTTGAGAATAGGTGCTGTAACTGCTTTGCTGCGGTGGCCAACAGCTCCACCTGGGTAAAAGACTTGAATTGTTATGTTGTTTTATTTGATTTCTGTCTCAAATACATCTGTATATATTGGCTAAGCTTTGATTGCCTTGATTTATCTTCATGAAACTGTTGCTCTTCACACAGAATGGAGATGCCAGTTGTGGAAGTTCGCAAGCATGGGGTGTGGCTTTTAGCCAACAATGTAATACATTAATCTGAAAGCATGCATTAAAACTAAAATAATTGAACCGAATTACCCAGCATCTTGGAATTTCCACTTCCTTGTTGCCTGTTGGATTGATAAGTTGGAATTGAACAAGTAGCACATAGCCCAGAGCAGTTTTTCTCAAAACTTATACTCATAAGTGGACAAAGTAACTCATTATTTCCAGCTTTTGCAACCTAGGTGGATCAATATATTCATCGAATCCTAGTTGAAGAAGATGCCAACAAATTACATGGAAGCAATGGTGAATTATTTCATGCTTCATCTGAGGCTGGCAAGAAACTCTATACTAGGGGTGATTTTGCTAAATCACAAATCTCTAATCTTGATGTGTATCTCTTAAAAAAGGTACATGAGACAGTTAATGAAATAGTTCAAAATCAAAAAATCAGTTCTCTAAGTTCAGTGTTCGCAATAAGACAATTGATTGTGGCAGATCATTGTTCTGTGATCAGGTTGGACTGTTTCCAGATTTATTGGAGCGTAAAGTTATGCGACATTTTGAGGAAGGGGATCAAGTAAGAATTGTCTGGTTTTAGTCCCTAATATCATATTTTATTTTTGTGGTAAACCCTTTCTCTTCTCTTTTTGACAACTATGGGATTGGAAGGTTTCTGCTTTGGTGACAGGGGAATTCTATACAAAGAAAGACCTCTTTCCAGGATTTGGAAGGCCTTTTGTATTTAATGCAGAGGTTTTACTTAAGTTAGTAGAAAGATATTATAATGAAATATTTAAGAAAATTAATATCAATTCACGGTGCTTCATTGGTTCTTAAGAGGATTTTGCAAATCCTTTTATGCAGGGTAGCGCGTACATCAGAAGCAAAAGATTCTGCAAGGGTGGCTTTGAAATCACCATGGTGGACTTTAGGCTGTGCATATCAGGCAAGGAACTTTTCTCGATCATGAACATATTCCTTTCAGATTTAATCTGTCACCCTTCTTTTGACATTATCTTCCATGGATGTGTCTTTATCAGGATGTTGCCGGCATTGCACAATGGGAGGATGAGCAAATTGAGTACATTAAAGAGAAGGTGACAGAAGAAGGTAGACAAGAAGACTTGAAGAAAGGGAAGGCTCCTGCCCAGGTAACATTGTGACAGTGACACACTAATGTCATGCAAAATTTCAACCGTTGATACAAGGAAAAAAACTTGCTTGGGCTAAAGTCTTTTTGTTGATTGTTAATTTTAGTTAATTCCAAATTCCCTCTGCAGGTTGCATTAGATGAGGCTGCTTTTCTGTTGGATTTAGCTTCTATTGAGGGATCCTGGGGTGATTATCTGAACCGCATTGCCGAATGTTACAAAGAGGCTGGTCTCAACCAAATTGCTAGTTTTATTTTGTATGGAGATTAAGATTTGAGGAGTAAAGAGAAACCAATGGTTGAGAAGTTGCCAAATTTTGAATGATTTTATTCAGATAGAGGAATAAATTTCTTATTTATTCTTTGAGAAACGGTTGTTGTATAGAGAGAGATTAGGAAAGCATTAACTCAGAATTAATTGCTTGACTTTGAGAAGGGTATTGCTTTCTTACTCACATATGACTTGCTCAATTGGCTTGCTATGGCTGTTCTTACGGCTGAGACTAACCTCAGATAGTTTCTTGTCATTCTCTCTTATGACTATGTTTTCTTCTCCCCACTGCTTGCTGAAGGTAGGGAAATGTTTGTAAGCTCTGCCATACTGAAATGGAGAATTTCCACTTATAGGTTCCGGTAGAGGATATACTTTATTTGCCATTAAAGGAAGCTTGGCAATTTTTATTGCTTCTTCTTCCAGCAAAGCGTGCTTAACCTTAAGGTAATTTTGCCATTCAGCACATTATCTCGTAAAACATAGAAATCAGTATCTTGGTCAAGAAAATTTACAATCAAATCTCACAATATACTCCCTGTTTAAAAACACTAACTCAAACTGTAGTTATTCTGGTTTTTCAAAGGTCCTACAACCCAGAAATATACACAAACCATATTAGGATACTATACATATCTCTTGGTCTTTCTCTGTCACTCACTTTCTCCCCACATTATGAGTTTTGCAGGACTGCCAGACTACAAGCTCTCTCCATACTCAGTAATTAAGGTGGAAAAATCAAACCGAAAACCAATCGCCACACTATGAAAACTACTGGTTCAATGGCTATGTCTTCACTCCCTATTTCCAAGGAGTTTTTCCCAGCCTTTTCACCTTTTTCCAGTCACTACTCAGTTTTAGTAACGAGATATCTTGCTGCAACCTTTCTTCCTTCTCAAGAGCAGCCTCCTTAGCAAACCAACTCCTTGCTTCTTGCTTGGCACAATAGCCCAAGTCATAACTCCTGTGTTACTGCTTTCATTCATGGAACCAGGATGTGCTTCTGGAGTATGTAACAGCAACCCTGAAGCTTGCAAGTTCTTGCTATTATTGGAGTGAGGAAGGGATGAATCATCTGTTTCTTCAACGCTTAGAGTTGCTTGAATATTGGGAGACTTGAGCTCCTCTGCTTTAGCACTATCATCAGCTAGCATTCGATCACGCAAGGAGAGGCGTTTGTTCAACCTTCTATTATTTATAACAGTGGTGGCAGCACCACTGTTGGAGAAAACCTTGTCAAAGAGTGCTGCATCTTGTGGTGAGGCCAACACCTTTAATTGCTTACCTAGGCTCAGAATTGTTTCTTGGCACTCTGCCAACTTGACTGAAGCTGCTGTAATTTCCCAACCCTGTATGTTGGAAAAGCAGACATAACATCAGTTTTTGATATCTGTTTTCCATTTTCAATTGCATTTGTTGTCTGATGTTGAACTCAATATAGAACAAAACCATTACTTGAAATAGAATGGTTGGCATTTGACATGATTTCACAGCCAATGTATCCAATAATATTAAAATGAGCTATCAACAGTAAAAGCTACATATAAGAATAATACCAAAACTACTTAGTTCTGATCGTGATGTTAACACTCTCAGCAGATTATAATCGAGTTTAGTTATTCAGGCATGCAGAAAACTGTCTTTTCCAGACACAGGAAAATAGGCAAAATTGTGAATGACTTACATTTTGAGACAGCTTCCCCTCTCCATTCATGGCATGCTTTGGTATTTCTTTCTTTGCCACACTGTGAGTTTTATGTTTCAGAAATCAGAACTATAATGATATGTTCCTTTAGTTTTCAGAAGAAGTAAATTAAGAAACAAAATTTTACCTCTCTAACTGGAGTTGGAGCTCAAGACATGTAGCTTCTAGCTCTTCACAACAGTTATTTTTGAACTCCAATTCAACTTCCAAAGATGAGCACTTCTGGAAGATTTCATTCAGTTTAGCTTTGGCAACTGTGAGCTGGGTATCGAGATCTTCATTAATTGATTTTTGATTTTCAACCTGATCCTCAGTCATTTCACTTGATTCTTTTAAAATCTTCAGTTCTGTTTGTAAGCTTCCAATTCTTTCTTCTGATTCATGAAGTTGTACTGTCAAGGCCTCACTTTTTTGAGTTGCTGACTCTAGTCTGGCTTCCATATTCTTCAAATCATCTTTTAACCTCTTGTTTTCTTCTTCCAGGCTACAGCTAATATCGATAACACTCTCTTCATGAGAAGAAGCAAAGGAGTCTAAGCATGATGATTGTTCTTCGGAAATATGGATCACATCCGACTCCGCAGCTAAACCATGGCCTCCAGAATCAACTTCTTTCTCGCTATGTGATTCATTCCAACCAAAATGCCTTTTGATCTTGTCCCTTGCACTCGAAGCTCCCTTAGGAGTATCACAGTTGTTCACAATCCAGTCCAAAGCAAATGAGAGTTCTTCAACAAAGTTTTCAATATCAGCCCTTTTATTCAACAGATCATTGCATGTACAAATAAATTGTTGTAGAACAGTTCTTAATTCAGAACTTTTCCATTGAAAAACTCGGACAAAGTATTCTGCATGAACTGATGATTGCTTGGGAGTTTGGTTTCTCTCTAGACAACTGCCAGAGGCATTATAAGATGTTAGGCCAATTCCTTCAATCATCTCAATGATTTTACTGATTGACTCTCCCAGATTAGAATGAAACTGTTGCTTCTTAGTTTTTTCAGCTGAGGTATCAACACTAGAAGCTCCACTGAGTGAACCTACAGTAGGAGATGTGTTTGGAGATTTCCAAGCTATGTAGCCGCTGACATGGAGAGGATCAGATTCTATGGGATGCATTGAACATACTGATTTATTGACATCAGAAGCACTTAAAAGATTGCTACAACCCAAAGCAATCTTGATGTCCTCGAGAATTTCATCTAAACTTCGGTTGGAAATACGTTTGTGCTCAGAGATAGCTTGCAAAACAACCTGAAGCCAATCAAATGATCTTTCAGCTGCTACATCCCTTGAGTGCATCTGTTCTGTGTTGCCGAAGCCACAGCGACCCTGCCCAACTGGAACCAATTCCGCTCCATTTGATGCGGGATTATATCCACCTCCAGAAACTAAGGCTAATTGTTCCATCTCCACAAAATCATCCATTAATCTAATTTCTGGAACTGTAATGGTCTTGTGTTGCATTTGATTCTTAAGTCTTCTGTCTACAGACTCTGCAGATTCCGAAATCAAAGCATTAGCCCATGAACAAGAAGAGCTATTTCCAATTCCATTGATACTGCCAATATCAAAACCTGATGTTAGAAATTGTTCACTTGACATTGGACTTCTCCTTACCAGCTCCATGGAGTTCTGTCCTTTAAACAGCTCTCTAGGCAGAATCTCAACCTTTGTTGGCCTGGAAGATGTCTGAGAGCATACTAAACTCAATGACTGGATTTCAGCATTCTTCTTGGTCATTATTTCTTTGAGAGTCCTATTCTCTTCTTCCACATTGCGTAATTGCTCTAATAGGAGATTAATGTTTTTGGTTGGGTTTTCAGGGGAATCTTCAGCAATGGAGTCTCTGACAATCAAATCTCTAGTGGGATTCAGCTTCCTTCGTCTCATCTCTGTCTTGCCCCTCCCCAGCGTTTCAACTTCGTTCTTCATTTTCACGATGGCAGCTGGACCTGGCAGCCTCTTCTGCAGAAGTAGACGTAACTTCTGGCATTCTGCTTCTAACTTGGCAATTTTCTTTACACCATCCAAATGTTGTTTATGTGCTAAATCAGCAGATCCGCGGTTGTATTCCATCTCTTCATTTCTGATCTCAAGCTCCTTCTCGAGAACATGAAACTCGTATTTCAGAAATGCATTTTCCTTTTCTGTGAAATCTAATCTAGTCATTAGCGCACTGAACTCTGCTTCTGCTTGAGACTTGTGCTGCTGCTGATCTTCAATTAATTTTTCTTTGACTAGCAGGGCCTTACTCAGGCGAGAATTCTCAATGGCCAACTCTTCAATCCTTCTGTTTGTCTCTGTCAGCTTGTCTTGTAATGCTTTCTGTGCTTTCTCAAACTCACTCGATGTCTTCATGACAGCATCACGTATCCTCTGCTCCTGCTCTTCTCGAACAAAATTTAACTGTTGCATACATTCCTTCAATGCAGCATCTGAGTGAGTTAACTTTTCATTCGCCATTTTTCCCTGCCTCAAAGCTTCATCTAGCTCTTTCTTCAAAAAGATTGCATCCGCTTCTGCCTTTTCCCAACCTGAAAGAAAACATGTATTTATTAGATTAGATCATAGGCATACTGCCAAAGCAAACAACACTTTCAACCAGAAGAAGCTGGTCTTGGTCTTCCACCGATATCGTGACATATAGGGAAGGATAAAAGTAAATCACCTGCATTGGCTTCTGGTGCCATTTTCGCATTTTTTGTCACAAGATCATCCTTAGCATGACAATCAAGGAGGACTGAAGCAAGCTTCTCATTCAGATTTTTCACTATTCTATCTCGTGCCCCCTCAATCGCAGGCATTTGTACCTAATGTAGAAAAATATTGATCCTTGAGTCATTTTCGTTGATCATATACAATGATCATCGCCATAAGCAATCTCTGAAAAAGATTTCATGAACATGAAAAGAAAAATATGTGCAAGGTAGTAAAGGTTTTGGTTACCACTTCATCAATTCGCTTCAAAGAATTGTGTACTTTGTCAGTAGCAACAATTGTCTTCTCAGAAGATTTTTTCCTCCAAAGCCATGTTTTCTGGTCCATGACTTTAATTTCTATTTCAGAACAAAAGAAGAAACCAGAATTGTAATGTTATCAACTTAAAGCAGTTATCTAATAAGCTGTTGAAAGAATCAAACTGGGATCTTAACCTGTCAATCTATATAACAAAAGGCAGAAAAATTAAGCTAATCACTGAAAGAAATTCAAGTATGCGGAAGTAATACAAGACAAAATCGGCTTCCTCAAACATGCACAGGATAGGGAAACATTCAGAATCTTGTGACTGCATATGAAAGTAAAGAAATCATAAACAATGGTCACAACAAATGCTAAGGATGATTTGACAAAATTCAAGCATTCCCAGATACTGCATACAGTATTTTCACAAACCACACAGGCCTAAAACAAGTAGATGCAAAAGGAACCAATCACTGTAACAGCTCCAAAAGGGATTGCTTCTCTAACAGATGCGTCTCTTGAACTAGGGGTTAGTCACCTGGACAAAGGTAGTTCTAAGTTCAACATAACACTAAAAATGGCGGAGCATGAAGTTCTCAAGCAGGATATGGACCTAATGCCAGGAGGATAAACATTCAATGGCAACTAAAAAGTGTTTTTCTTGCTCTTAAAAGAATAATTGATTGAATTTTGGTCTAAAAATCAAGTGTACCTTCAAATGCTACATAATGCATTACATGTTTACCATCTTTAACAGATGAACCTGCAATTTATCACAATACCACTTGTTCCAAATCAAGGAAAAAAAAAGTAGTGATGCTAACTTTGCCATGTGCACACAATGTCACTTACTATGATAATGACTTTGGTTTAGTTTCAAGACACTGTCGAAATTCTAACATGACAAATCAATATCTTGGACAGATAACCATAAACAAATCCAACTTAAGGCAAAATGCAAGCTTTCAAAAGGGGAAAAAAAAACTATAAAAATACATAGAGAAGAGAGGGTAGTTGAAATAGTTTCATAGCTCTCACCTAAGCTTATGCAGAGAATCAAGTTGTTTAAGAACAGCTACAGCTTAATACTCAACCACCATTCACAGCATGAAAAATGCATAGAGAATTATGAAAATGAAGAAGACACTGACATTGAAGTGAAAGAGAAATTATTGTAGCTTAAATAACAAACCACATAAAACCCAGAAACCAGAAGGACAATAGATTGTGTTGGGTCTTAAAAGGACAGTTCTTTTTTGGTTATCTTTTTTTTATTTTTTATTTTTAACATAGGATGCTAATATCCACCGACAACCTACCAATGTTACTATAACTAATGTTAACAGCAGCAATAATGGAGGAAAGAAAAAAGAGAAAGAAGAATGGAAAATGGTGAAAGAGAATCGTAAAGAGATGCGGTGATAAAGGGAGAAAATTAAAGGGGTAGAAAATGTTTGCATGATCAAATCAATGGAGAGGAGTCCAGCTAAAGTGCCATAAAAATGGTTGTCGTTTTCATGCAGTGGGATCATAGATTTTCATTTAATAAAAAGGTGGTATCACGCGCTAGAAGAGGTTTTGGAATACACGGCCCAACCGATAAGGAAAGTTGGGTTTGTTGGCTTGACTTGGAGTAGGGTGGAATCCACGGGCTTTGAACGGGATTGGCTAGGGATGTCAGAATGCAATTTGGAAAAATAATGATGATGTTTTGGGTAGGATATTTTATTTATTTTACTTTCTCCAAAGTATAATTTTGTCCCACTTTTCTTATCTTTTAATTTTATGATTTTTTTTTTTTTGCTTAAAATCAAAGTTCTTATTTGTGATTTTGCTATTTATTTTCAATTTGTAAAACAAGAAGAGGAAGTAATTACTAAATACAAATATAGAAATAACAATCAAATTTGCATTCATAGGTTATTTTTTACTAGCATTAATGTTTGAATTTGATTTTTAAATTAAAGAAATTTAGATTCAAACCTTAATTAAGTTGTACTTTCTTTATAATTAAAAAGTGAAGAGTGAAATGGATTGGATTCTAACTTAAATTATATAATATATAACTCTTCTTTTGTTATTTTATCTAAAGTTATTATTTAATTTACTCAATTTATTCATATGTATGAGTAATTTTTTATTTTTTTAATTATCATTTTAATCAAATATAATTTCATATTTGAGTACTTTATACATTGTCCAGACTTCAATATAGAATTTAATCTAATTTCATTTTGGATTTTATAAATTATATTTCTTTTGATTGACTTATTTATTTGGTTTTTAATTTATTTATTTTTATATTATACTTTTTTTTTGTTTACAGAAAAGAAAAGGGGAAGGGGATCTTTATATTATATTTAATTATAATTAAACTATTTCTTAATTATATTAGGATTAATATAATTATCCACTATATTATACCTATTTTGCTTACATAATAAGGACTTAACCCAAATAAATTTGGGTTGAAGCCCATAGCCGAGACCAGCTTGGAAACCTGGCTTCTGACTTTCCTGGTAAGTCTCTGATGTGTCTACTTAATTGAGGTTAAATATTATTATTATAATTAATTATTAAGTAATTATAGGTGTGGAAATAAAACTGAATTCAATTAAAAAAAAATTTAAATAATGAAAAGAGCAGCCAATGAGAGTGTTCCACGTAATGAAATTGCATTTCTCCGAGTAGCCGACATATCCCAGAGGAACATCAAAGCGCGGGGGGCAAACTCGGCAGCACAAATTCTCAAAGATCTCACCTCGAACTCGCCTCGGTCATTAACAAAAAAGAAAGGAAAAAAACAGTAATAAAATCTCACAAGACTCTCCTGACTCGATCCCTCTTCCGCGAACTCACTGAGTCAACTAAACCCGATGGAGATCGCCCCCGCCGCTCCGCCTTCCCCTTCCCCTCCCCCTCCCCCGGGCGGTGAAAACTCCATTTCCTCCACAGATGCCCTTATAGCAGACTGCATAAAGCCGTCGCTATCAACCTCGTACATATCGTCAGAGAAGGAAGAAAAAGCGACGTCGTCAACGGCATCATCGGCGTCGTTGGGGGCGGGGACGGCGAAGCATGATGCGGATATGGAGGACGAAGAAGAAGAGGAAGACGTTTGCAGGATCTGCCGGAACCCGGGGGATGCAGAGAATCCGCTTCGATACCCCTGCGCGTGTAGCGGCAGCATCAAATTTGTCCACCAGGATTGCCTTCTTCAGTGGCTCAATCACAGCAATGCTCGCCAATGCGAGGTTAGGATTTTTTTTTTTAATTACTTCTGGTATTAAATGATAGGTATTTTTGTAAATTAGGTTAATTTCAGTTAGGGTTTTACGTTTATTTTTTAATTAAAGTTCTTGATTTGATGTTGGAATTAGGTATAAATTATTGAATGATTAACAAAGTTGATTTAGAAATGAAGACAATTTTGGGCTTTTCTTTTAATTCCTTTTGCTAATTATGTTATGAAAAAGAACGTCATTGAAGTTGCAAATCTTGACATCTTTCCATTGCTTGAGTCTTGAAAATTTGGAAAGAACACTTTTTTTTTTGTTGTATGTGCTAAGCTATATCTCCAACTTGATGCTATTTGCAGTTATATGGGTGAAACACATGATTTTCTGATGATTTTCATGGGTTCTGAATGATCGGAGAGGCCATTAGCTACAACTAACTTCTTTAAGTTTGAATGAATACAGATGGCAATGATAATTCTTGTGAAGCATTCAAGTTTCATTCTTTTATAAAAAATAAATATATTGCTAATACAAGTTTGAAGATGCAAACTTAATGCTGTTAGAGATTAGCCTTGGAGTTTAGGTTTGAATGCTAAAAAGTTATGCACAAGGTACAAGTGTTGTTTCCGTATTAGTACCACATTGCTAAGCCACGTGAATAGAGTTTGTAGCTTTTGGGGAGTTAGCAGCTCTAAAATATTTTTTTGTTTTCATGTTGTGAGCATGGTTTCTCGTCAATTCATATTTTGGTATGGCATTTCGTAATACTGGAATGTGTGAGCTAGTTCTCTGCCTCCTCCATTCTCTATTTCTCTATTCATATCACTGCTTTTCTCCCTCTCCTCTCATTCTTTTTTTTTTCTGAACTTATGCTTTATATGATCACATTTTCCTTGTGGTTCTCTCTCTCTCTCCCCCCTCTTATTTATTTATTTTTTAATGTATTTATGCTTCAGAAGGTAGTTGCTGTGTGATTTTAATGCTTTAACTGTACTTGACTTCCTTTGCAGGTTTGTAAGCATGCATTTTCCTTCTCCCCTGTGTATGCTGAGAATGCTCCAGCCAAGCTTCCTTTTCAGGAGTTTGTTGTTGGGATGGCAATGAAAGCTTGCCATGTTCTGCAGTTCTTTTTGCGCCTTAGTTTTGTACTTTCAGTTTGGCTCCTCATTATACCTTTCATTACCTTTTGGATATGGCGGTTGGCATTTATCAGGAGTTTTGGTGAAGCTCAGAGATTATTTTTAAGCCATAATTCAACCACAATCATTCTTACTGATTGCTTGCATGGGTTCCTACTTTCTGCTAGCATTGTGTTTATTTTTCTTGGAGCCACTTCTTTGAGGGATTATTTCCGGCATTTGCGAGAGCTTGGAGGACAAGATGCTGAGAGAGAAGATGAAGGGGATAGGAATGGTGCTCGTGCCGTTAGGCGACCCCCTGGACAAGCTAATAGGAATTTTGCTGGTGATGGTAATGGTGATGATGCTGGTGGAGCGCAAGGTATTGGTGGAGCTGGTCAAATGATCAGAAGGAATGCTGAAAATGTAGCTGCTCGTTGGGAAATGCAGGCAGCTCGTCTTGAAGCTCATGTCGAGCAGATGTTTGATGGCCTAGATGATGCTGATGGCGCCGAGGATGTACCTTTTGATGAGCTTGTCGGTATGCAGGGTCCTGTTTTCCATTTGGTTGAGAATGCATTCACTGTAAGTCTTTTTTCTTGTTTCAGTTCTATCTTGCTTAACTTCTTATTGGCATTCCCTTTCTAATCTTATTTAAGTGCTTGCCTTGCCATTTGGGGATTTTGTTGGGAACCTTTAGGTGCTGAGACTAGCTTATCAGCATATCATCCTCAAAAACAAAGGGTTATTTGTGTGTTTGCATTTGTCTGAATGTGTTGAGTAGCAAGGCTATTGAAAATTGGAATTTGATAGAAGACTTTAGGACTTCGTTGCATTGACAAATTTGATATATTTTGAAAGGAGAAAACTTTCTCCGTGAATCATCTTGCCTCTATTATTTTTCCTTTAAATAATTACACTTCAGAAATACAGACATTAGATGGCAGTGTATGGTTTTTATTATTCTATGCATGACGCTTGCTCTAATTTATTCTTATAATTCTATTGTTGTTTCCTTTATATGGTAGTACTTCTGGATCTCCACTATTTGTCGAATTAGCTCTATTGTCTAGATATGCTAATGTATTTTTTTTTCTTTAAACCTTTTCTTGTTTTAGAGCTTTAATTTGTGAAAATCTGCAATAAAGTAGACTCGGAAAAGAAACAAAACACAAACTTTAGCCTTTTCCCTGGTTGGCATGATTCTTTCATGACTTGATGATTCCTTCGTGCAGGTTCTAGCTAGCAATATGATATTCCTTGGCGTCATAATTTTTGTGCCCTTTTCTCTAGGCCGCATTATTCTCTATTATGTATCTTGGCTTTTCTCTTCTGCAAGTGGCCCTGTGCTGTCAGCAGTCATGCCATTGACAGACACTGCCCTTTCCTTAGCGAACATCACATTGAAGAATGCATTAACTGCTGTCACGAATTTGACATCTGAAGGCCAAGAAAATGGCATGCTTGGCCAGGTTGCAGAAATCTTGAAAGCAAACTCTAGTGCAATAGGTGAAGTTTCAAGCAACACAAGCACACCATTTTCAGCAGATCTCTTGAAAGAAGCAACTATTGGAGCATCAAGGCTGTCTGATGTTACAACTCTTGCTATTGGATACATGTTTATATTCTCCTTAGTCTTCTTTTACCTTGGTATTGTCACTTTGATTAGGTACACTAGGGGAGAGCCTTTGACAATGGGAAGGTTCTATGGAATTGCTTCAATAGCCGAGACAATTCCTTCCCTCTTCAGGCAGTTCTTGGCAGCAATGAGGCATTTGATGACAATGATTAAAGTTGCTTTCCTTCTCGTAATTGAGCTTGGGGTGTTTCCATTGATGTGTGGATGGTGGCTAGATGTATGTACCATAAGGATGTTTGGGAAATCAATGTCTCAAAGAGTTCAGTTCTTCTCAGTTTCACCTTTAGCAAGCTCATTGGTTCATTGGGTTGTAGGAATTGTATACATGCTACAAATAAGCATTTTTGTTAGCCTTCTTCGAGGGGTAATCCTCTTTTCCATCCTATAATTTTAAGTGTTTCTTTGAAAGTTGTTATCATATTGTAGCATGAATCTGATAAGACCGGTCTTGTTATGGGCAGGTTTTACGTAATGGGGTTCTCTACTTCCTTCGAGACCCAGCTGATCCAAATTACAATCCCTTCCGTGATTTAATAGATGATCCTGTACACAAGCATGCTCGGAGGGTCTTGTTATCTGTTGCAGTCTATGGGAGTTTGATTGTTATGCTGGTATTTTTACCTGTCAAGCTTGCTATGAGGATGGCACCTTCTATTTTCCCACTTGATATATCGTAAGATTGGCACATACTTTTCTCATTTCTTCACTTATGTATGCTTCTTGTTAGCTTATATTTTAATGATTTGCTTGTTGCAGGGTGTCTGATCCATTTACTGAGATACCTGCTGACATGCTTCTCTTTCAAATATGCATTCCATTTGCCATTGAGCATTTTAAATTGCGGACAACTATCAAATCTCTTCTTCGCTATTGGTTCACTGCAGTTGGCTGGGCATTAGGCTTAACAGATTTCTTGCTTCCCGGACCTGAGGAGAATGGTGGCCAGGAAAATGCCAATGTAGAACCAGGACGACAGGATAGACTACAGGTTGTGCAACTAGGTGGACAGGAACAGGCTATGGTTGCATTTGCTGCTGCTGATGGTCCAAATAGAGGCCTCCTTGCATCAGGGAACTCTAATGTTGTGGAGGAGTTTGACGGGGATGAACAAACTGATTCAGAGTAAGCTAGATGGTGCTTTTGATAGAGAATATTATAAAATGGGTCTGATTTACACTGTGTTCTGGAAGTATTTATTTATTCATTTATTTTTTATGGTATATTTGCATGCACCTTTGCTCTAAATTGTAGATTCATGATTGGAATTTGACATTATAAAGATCATTTGGTCATTGAATTTGCACTTACAAGTTATTCTTGATGTTAGATATTGTATAGGTTTTAAATTTAAGTGCAAGAGATTTTAAGTACTTATTTTGTTTAGACATCTTTTACATCTAATTCATCAGAATGGAATTTGCATAAGTAGTTAATCGCTGAATCTTGCTATAAAGACTATATTCTGCGCCTGTTAATGTGCAAAGATAGGCATTGATGTCACTTTGTTAGTTAATTTCTCATATGAAATGGAGAGTTATCATAGAAGTTATTAATGCTTTTGGTTAATGGCATTTTTTATCTTTAGCATTAAGTTATTACTATTGCGGACTTAACATCATTTCTGTTTTGTTCTTTTTCATCTTCTCTTACTACATTTTGTTAAACTTGAATATCTTTACTTGTAGCTGGCTCCACTTTATATTGCCTAATTTTTATTGATGCATTCTTTAGCAGGTATGGCTTTGTTCTTTGCATTGTCCTCTTGCTGGTGGTTGCCTGGATGACTTTGCTTATCTTTAACTCTGCCTTGATAGTTGTACCTATATCTCTTGGACGTGCTCTTTTCAAAGCCATTCCTCTTCTTCCAATAACTCATGGCATTAAGTGCAATGGTAATGAGGTTTGACCCTTTTTTCCTGCTGATAATGTCTCATTTGTACTTTCACTGCTAAATGGTTATTATTTTGTTTCTCATCATAGACCTTTATGCTTTCATCATCGGAAGCTATGTCATTTGGACAGCCATAGCTGGGGCTAGATACTCCATTGAGCACATTAGAACAAAGAGGGCTGCTGTTCTGTTTGGCCAAATTTACAAGTGGGGTGCCATTGTCATCAAGAGCTCCGTGCTCTTATCAATATGGGTATATCATCTGGAGTAATCTGGCTTTTCTACTTTCCCTAGTTCTTTCAATGTTACAGATACATAACTCATAAATCTTTACTGGTGCTGTAATGTCCAGATTTTTGTCATTCCTGTTCTTATTGGTCTACTTTTTGAGCTTTTGGTGATTGTGCCAATGCGGGTGCCTGTAGATGAGAGCCCAGTTTTCCTCCTCTATCAGGATTGGGCATTGGGTCTCATTTTCCTTAAGATCTGGACTAGACTGGTAAGTGTTATACCACCATTTATGATGTGCGGCCGAAAAAATTGTTGTGATGTGGTTATCTTTGGATTTTGCAGTAAAGATGCTAAATGTATGGGAAAATTTTTAGTTTCTTAGATCTTAGTCATGAGGAGCTATTATCCCCCCATAGGGTCTAAATGTTGGTTTTTGATATCCACAGGTTATGCTGGATCATATGATGCCATTGGTAGATGAAAGCTGGCGAATAAAATTTGAAAGGGTCAGAGAAAATGGTTTTTCTAGACTGCAGGGCCTTTGGGTATTGCGGGAGATCGTATTTCCCATCATAATGAAGCTGCTGACAGCCTTGTGTGTACCCTATGTACTAGCCCGAGGGGTGTTTCCTGTGCTTGGCTACCCATTAGTGGTCAACTCAGCCGTCTATCGCTTTGCATGGATAGGATGCCTTTGCTTCAGCTTGCTGTGCTTTTGTGCAAAGAGATTTCATGTCTGGTTCACTAACCTCCACAATTCTATAAGGGATGACCGATATCTTATTGGTCGGCGACTTCATAACTTCGGGGAAGACTCGGAAGAAAAGCAAAGCAACGCAGGGGCTTCCTCGGAAACACAGGTGTCAAATCCTTGGGGAACTGGAATAATCCGGCATGATAGAGAGGCAGACGTGGGGTTGAGATTAAGGCATGCTAATTAAAATGATGCTGATGAAAAGATGTATGGATGAATGCATGTTTCCGATACATTGACAAGCTGGTATACATTGTGTTAGGTAGCGTTTGAAATGTGGCCATGACTGGCTGACTGCTCATTTTTGTGCATAGAATACATGTTAACTTAGCAGTTAGATGCCTGTCCTGAAATTTTAGTAAGGTAGAAGATTGATTAATAAATCTGATTAATAAATAACTATTTGTTTATATAAAACAGCTATTGATTTTGTCCCTCCGGTCTCTGGTAGGTTTCATTCCTCGAGATATCCTCTTGAATTTGCAAAGTCCGACCGCAATTGAATTTACTCTAATAATAGGTACAACCCTCGAAAGCACGGCACTTTAATCCGTTCGTGAACCTGATTTTTAAAGTAACGAAAACTAAAGTAATCTCAAAATCAATCAGCTAATGAATCTGCAAAAAACTTCACCCAAAAAGGCACACAATCAATTCAATCCAGAAGACAGAAGGCAGTGATAGTGCAGTGCATACTCACATAGCAATAAATTGTAAAACATAAAAGTGAGGGTATTGAGTTCCAAAACACTAAGAGAAAGTATAGAATCAAAGCCAGCTCATATCCTCCTAACGAAGCAACTCAATTGAAACTCAACAAAGGCCACACTACTATGGTGTTTGAGAAAACTTCAGCTGGCATTCAAACTCAGGAGACAAGGTTGTCATTCAATGACAATGAAGCCAGCTGATCAGCAGCGCCACCAGCCTGTTGCTGCTGAGCAACAGTCCTCAGAACCTCCATTGCTTCTGCAACCTTGGCTTTTAGAGCTTCTGGTGACTCGAGCAAGTGCAAAACCTCAGTCTGATCCATCTCTAGTAGCATTCCTGTTACTTTAGCTGCTGCATCAGGCTCCAGCTGTTCAACAAGAGGATAGAGATTCTCCCCCAGCATCTACACATATTCACCCAATGTAGAATTTTCAGTTAACCAGAATGGTATCAGTAATGCATTTTCAGAAACCTAGACTGAACCTCTTTTAAAAAGGATTAATTACAAAAACACCATAGCAAATTTCTAAACATGGAGCCCTTCCTACCGAATGTGTGTAAGAGGAAAAATTAAATTCTACTAATAAAAATTCACATCTCAATAGGGGAACTCTCTATTTTCTAAAACACGGGGTGATTTATTAGGGCATATAGTTGAAAATAATTTTTGCTATTAATCCTTTTAAAATTGACTAAAAGGCCTTCTATTATGCTACAAGTATAACCTAACTAGGACAGCCCAAGTATACAAAACATGGAAGTAACAAATAAATAAAGCAAAACGGTGCATACAGTTCTCTGCTGATCTGGTGTAGCATTTGCAAGTGCTGAGGCCAAGGCTCCTATTGGAATTGGCTGAGGAAGTGACCCATCACGCATTGGCATGCCGCCCATATCATATGGAACAGAGAGCATGCCTCCAGCAACATTAGGCATTGAAACATCAGGTACACCACGCCCTGGTGGATAGCGGAAGACCCGCCCTCGGGGTAGCATCTGACATTTAAATGAACCATCAGATGAAGTATTTACAGATATGAACATATGTATCAAAGATATTACAAAATCCAAGAAGTGATGAAACAAACCTGCTGCTGCATTAATGGAACTGGTTGCTGACCTTGCTGAACTGCCCCAGCCCTTCTGCCAGCAGGACGCTGACCCTGCTGGCCTTGCTGAACCATTGGTACAAAGAAATTTGCCATGGGAGCCCCAGCAGGTCTTATACCAGGGACAAGCTGCTGTTGATATCCAAATCCAGGCTGACAGAAGAAAAATCCATATACAGGACCATAAATTTCTAAAGCAGATGTACAAATGATATTAGATTGATCAACTCACGAGGTTAAAATATACCTCCAATGACTAAGAATGCCAAGCAATAAAATGCAACATAAATAGTTACCTGAGGAGGAAAAATAGCCGGAGGTGCTTGACCATAGAATATTTGCTGCCCAATACCAGGACCACCAGGTGGGTAAATTGGCATACGAGGAGCAACTGAAGATGCCATTGCGACCGGTCGCATTTGAGAAAACTGAGCCTGTAAAAGGTTCAACATGCTTTAGCATACTAGAGAATGGAAACCATCCTTTTGCCCCATTATAGTTTGGTCAAGACTCAGTAAATATCAAGGAGGCAAACCTGCAATCTGGCTCTCCTATCTTCCTTCCTTTGAGCTGGTGCAACATACAGAGGTTTGCTAACAACCATTTTGCCATTCATCTCCCCGAGCTGTCATAACAATAAAAACAATCAGCTTAATAAGATCAAGAGCGTAGGGACAGCATTATCGACTTACAGCTCTAGATGCTTCTTCTGGAGTTGAAAATGCGACAAACCCTGATCCTTTACTTATTCCATTAGGGTCTCGCATAACCTGTTCAATTAATAATAGGTTTCAGCCAACTGACTAACAGAATTGATTTAACTTTTAACTATACAATAAAACATGCTAACAAACCTTGCATGACGTTATGGTGCCATAAGGAGAGAATAGCTCTTTAAGTGTTTCATCACCTATGCTGTCATCCAAATTCTTAACATACAAGTTTGCTCCTTGAAATTTATCCGCTGCCTCTTTCGTTGTCTGCTCAAATCGAAGTTTAAGTTCAATCTCCCTTTCCGATTTTTTTTGAGCTTTCCCAACATACCACTCCTTGTCATCAAATTTCTTTCCATTGAGGGACTCAACAGCTCTAGCAGCATCATCTGCATCCTCAAAGTTGATAAACCCAAAGCCCTTGGATTTCCCATCCAGTTCCCTCATCACCACAGCACTAGTGATTGGACCAAATTCGCCAAAAATATTCTTCAAATCTTCGTCACTTGTTGAATCTGAGAGATTCTTTACGTAGACATTGTTAAATTTTGCCTTGCTAACATTAGTGTCCCTTTCCTGTTTGCGAACAAAGTGGCCCACATAGACTTGCTTATCATTCAATAGCATACCATTCAACTTCTCGATTGCATTTTGGGCAGATTCCGCATTGTCAAATTGTACAAAGCCATAACCTTTTGAGTGGCCAGAGGGGTCTGTGGCTACCTTGCAAGAGAGAATGTTCCCGAATGCAGAAAATGTATCATGCAAAGCTTTGTGGTCGATTCCCTTATCTAAATTCTGCCAGATCCAACAAGCATGGCAAACAAACAGAAAATAAACCATTGAAATTTCTGAAGCACAAATTTATAAAACAAAGCTGCATACGAAACCACATGATTGTTAAATTTTTATTACCTTGATAAATATATTCCCGGCACCACTTTTACGAAGACTAGGGTCGCGGTTGGAATACATAATCCTGATAGGCTTTCCATTCAGAATAGTGAAATTCAAAAGGTCCAATGCCCTAGCAGCTGTAAGTAAACGGAATAAGATTTCATGGAGAATAAAGACCAAACATTTTTTCCTCGGAATCAATGGTCAAGGCAAAATATTAGTAAAGTTCTTTTCAAATAATATGTACTAATATGAAAAGCCACAGCTTGAGTTGGTCTCAACCTTACTGATAGAGACCAACTTGGTTGATAATTCACATGGAAGCCTGAGATGATAACAAAGAAGAATTTGGAAGTGAGGATATATTATGCATTGCTCTCTTTCCCTTAGGCTGGGATCCCACATTATCTTTATAAACTTTCTCCTTTCAATCTATATCACAAGTTCTTTTGAAACTACACTTCCTACTTTCTCTCTAGCTTGTCGTTCTCTTCACCCATTACAGTATACAAAAAAAGATGGCTCACTTGGCAGTTGGCATCAAACAAGGCTCCATCATGCAAAATTCCAGGCTGCTTGATGCAGAGAAATTCAAACCAAACTGAGAAAAAACGGATCACTATAATTTTTTAATAAGTCGAGAGTTTTCATATAAAGAAATCATGATTGAAAAGCCACGTGAAGAACAACCTTTTGAGAACACAGTAAAAACTTACATCTTCATTTCCTGCCTATATCAGCTTACAATATAAATGTGCGCTTGGAAAACAGGTATAAAACTTCAATGCATCCAAACCAAAACTAATCACCTTTTCTTTCCTTTTATAATTCATCCAAACTAAATGAAAAAGTAAGGATAAACTTTAATCATTAATCATTTTTTTTTTCTTTTGAGACGAATCAATAATACTTAGAACACCATTCAAATATTAATCAAAACGACCATCCATTATTAAACAAGAAAATAAATCATTAGCAAAACAAAAAGAAATAAAAAAAAAAATCAAACTGAAAAAGAGAAAACTGAAAACTCACCATCTTGAGGATTGCTATAGTTGACATAACCATAACCAAGAGACCTCCGGGTTGACAAATCCTTGCAAACCCGAACCGTAACCACTTGACCCATCTGGCTAAAGTACTCATAAAGCTGAGTTTCCGTCACACTCAAATCCAAATCCCCAACATAAAGCGACGTTGTTACAAACTGGTTATTCCCTCCTCCAGCTCCATTGTTAACACTCACATTTTGCCCCTGAACTTGAACCTGCGCCATCTCTCTAAAAAACAGCTAAACCCCACCAAAAAGAACCTTTTCTTTTCAAATTTTTCTCCTTTTTTTTGGGTTTTTCTTTCTTCCCTCTCCTCTTGTTATTAATCGACAAAACCTAGAGAGATAAAATGATTAAGCTAAAACCCCAAGTGCTTTGATAAACCTTCCTAAAGAAGCAAACTTTCCTTTCTTTTCTAGATATATTTTTTTTTTATTTTGTGTTTTAGGGAGGAGAGGGAAGGTAAAGATATGGAAATGGATATATGCCCCGGCAGAAGTGGAGGCGGCGGCGCGTGAGAAAGGAAGTTGAGCAAAAAATTGAAAGGTTTTTGAAGGAGTAGTAGTAGCAGCTACCGCAAAGCAGAAATGAAAGGTTTCTTTTATGAAGTAAGCCCTACGATGGGGACTTGACGAAATCTTCGCCGTTGGATTTGGTTTTAAAGAACTTCATTGTGTGGGCCCTGCCAACTACGAATTTACGAGGTAAAACTAAACTTGCCAACGGTAGATTTGGGCACTGGACACGTGCAGCAAGAGGCGCGTGTTTTGTCTTATATATGATAAATTCTGTTATTAAAATTAGCATAGGCAGTGCGGTAAAAAGTTCTTTCATTTGAATTTCACGTTCGCAGTATTAAAACCAGACAATTTTATTATAAATTAGATTTAGTTTATTTCCATTTTAAATTTATTTTTATTTATTTTTATATATTTATATTTATACATAATAATATTAATTTATTTTATATATATTGACATTAAATTTATGTTTATTTTTATGTATTTATATTTATTTTTGTGTGTTTTATATTTATAATGATTTTTTTTATCTTTTTACACTAAATTTATATTTTTCATATGTTTATACTTCTTATCATATAATTATGTCTATTGGTATTGATTTTATATTTTTTTACATCAAAATAACTTAAAATAAATATAAAATAAGTCGACTTACAATAAAATTGATCTTACTATAAAATTTTTAGTGTAAAATACAAAAATTATACTTTAAAATTAGTATGATATGTCAAATTCAATATTATTTTTTAGTTTTTACCGTATATAATTTTTATCAAATTTTAATTCATATTATATTACAATCATTTATTCGTATCATATTTAAAATTATCAAATTTTGTCTTTAAAGATAATCATTTAAATGAAAAAACCTTGAGAGATTAAAACTGAAATTTGCTAGTATCATGAAAATTTAATTTTCTTCCATTTTATTGAATTAGCATTCGGCTTATTTATTATTTTTTGATGTGAAATATAACACATAATTATAATTATTTTTTTTGTTTTTAAGATTAGTATAACACATTCTACTTTCATTTTTTATTTTTAAGATATTTTCATACTTTATTTAAATTTATTTTTTAAATTTTATTATAATGACACATTCTCTCACTTTATGCTTTCAGGATTTATTCTTGAAATTTTTTCATAAATATCCATCTTAATTAATTGATAAAAAATTTTGTTAATTATCTTTTTAATAGGCCAACTATTAATTTTTATTTTATGATTTAATAAAACATACTGATATCTCCTTGTAGCTATATATATAAATATAATTGTAATCCATTATGATATGAGTTTTTATTAAATTAGTATGATGTGGTGATTATGTAAGTTTTAAAATTTAATGAGTTTTGTATGGAAGATTATTATTAGCTTATTAGGGTTTCACTTCACTAATAAAAAAACTCTTTTGTTTGAATCTTTCAATTGTAGTAATCAAGTTTAAAGGGACAATAGATACTAATCAAGTTTAAAGCGATAACTTAAACTAAAAAATCAGCTTATTGGGTAAGAAAACTTTTCAAATTTAAATATTTTTTCACAATTATTTGTAAAATCGATGTGAAATTTGTAACATTGCTTACCTCTTAAGAAACCGACATCCCTAATGGCCCCACCATAAATGAAAGACTTTCACTTTGAACTTTTCTTGACACTAGGTAGCTTGTATCTAAGTTGTCTTTTTCATTGTGCGCAACTCTTAATGAAAGCACTAATATTAGTTAGTTAAATTCAAAGGAAAAATTTAACCCAAAAGATCAAACTGTTATGTAAGAGAATTTTTTAAACTTAAATACCACTCCACAGTCGATGTGGAATTCATAACCGATTACTATTAATACATAATTTTATGATTTAATAAAATATGATGATAATTTAATCCTTATATAAAATACTCAAAAGTTCCATTAATTAATTGTAATGTGCTATGGTATGGAAATTTATACATTTTAGATAGTTTGGTGTGGCCTTAAAATAAAATCAGTATGAAAGATTATTAGAATTTTACTATAAGTATATGACCATGACAAAGTCCTATTTTTTCTTAAAACACATAAATTTCATTTGAGGGCCGCCTTGAGAGAAGAAGAGAAAGTTTATCATAATCTGTGGTAATTTTGCTTTTCACTTTCAATTATATTTGAGCAAACAAATATATATATATATATATATATATTTCAAGTGTTGTTCCATTGAATGTGAGCATTAAGAACTGAGACCTCAGCGGCTCAAAACAATAGAAAATTCATAAATTTAGATCGATTATACTATCATAATATCGTATCAAAATAATTATGACAATGATATTTTTTTATTCGATAAGAATCATTTAAATATAATTTTTTTAAAAATTAAAATTTTAGATGTTATTAATAAATTTTTTTATTTCATAAATAAATTTAAAAAATATATTTTTAAATAAAAATAAATAAAATAAAATATATATTATCATCTTAATTTTATTTATAAAATCAAAAAATTTTATTAAAATATAAAATAAATAATTTTTTTTTTTAATATTGATCACGTGATACCAAGGCCAGATGTTTTCAACCGGACAAAAATTACGCCAACTTTTAGGGCAAAAAATACTAGCTTTTTTTATCCTTTTAAAAAAATTTGCAAATTACTTTACAGGTTTGGAGATTTTTAGTATTTATTTATGAATTATTATTTAATATATTATCAATAAAATTTTTTAATTTTATAAATAAAATTAAAATAATAATATATAATTTTCTAAAAAAATATTAAAACAAACAAAATAGAATATCAGTTATAAAATAGAGATAAAAAATTACGCTAATATTATATCAAATAATAACCTTTTATTTAATGGGTTAAGCAGTTATCAGTTTTTATATAGTGAGATTAATAACAATCCGTCACTGGAAACAATTAGCATGGAAATTTACTTTTAGTAAAGTAAGTTTACAACTTGTTGGTTTGATTAAATTCAGATCAATCTTTAAATTTTATTTTTTTAATTAAATTAAATTCGAAATTAAGATTGATGGTTTCGATTATACTTTTAAATGTACATTTTACATTTAAAAAATGTTTTTCCATTGCTCATAAAGTCCACAATTTAAATATATTTTCTCTTTTTATTAATTGGGAAAAAGAAAGTTAACAACTTGTTGAATTAAAAAAGACGTGTCACAATTTTCATGTTCCGGAGGAGTCCAGACAAAGGCAATTGGCGCGTGGGGTGGGGACTTGAATAAGAGGGAAAGTTCTTTTATGTACCACCGGCCATTTACTTTCTCTCTCCTAAAGAACGCACTTCCCTTCCCTGTTTGACGGGAACAAGTAACAGCTGAGCACTTCTTCTTTCAATCTCCACTTCTCGGTTTCCCCTTCTTTTTTTTTTCCAACACACGAAGCTCCCCTTTTCTTTCTCTTTCTCTTCAATCAACAAGCTTGTAATAACATAAACATACTGCTGCGATCTTTGCTTTTTTTTTTTTCTTGTTCTGTCTCTGGAGATTTTTAGTTTGTTTTTACGAACATGGGTTCCATTTCTTTTGCCAATTATCAAACCCTGAAGCCATTCGCTTCTTTCAACTCCTTTCTTTGTTCTAAGCAACCCTGCATTGTCTCCTTGTACCATCATTCCCGTAAAGCAGTACCTTCTTTGTGTCTCCCTCAGAGAAGCTCTGTTCCCCGTGCTGCTGGATTCATCGCCAACTCTGTTCCCGTAACCCTTCTTTTTCTTTTCTTGTTCTTTTTTTTTTTTTGGGTTAAATTATTATTATTTTTTACATGGTTTTTCACGAGTTTGGATTGGTATTTGTTTTCTTTTTGTAGTCGGGAAACGGAAATTATACTGTGGGTGATTTTATGACCAGAAAAGAGGATTTACATGTTGTCAAAACTACAACAAGTGTGGATGAAGGTATTACTGATACTTGAGAACCCTACTTATTCACCATATTCATGTTATGTTTCTTTTTTCTCGTTTGATTTTGTATTGGATTCTGTAATTGCAGCATTGGAGGCACTTGTGGAGAAAAGAGTTACTGGTTTCCCCGTGATTGATGATGACTGGAAATTGGTAACTTTTTGAGTAGTTTTACTTTTTCTTCATTTAGAACATGGGTTTTTGTATTCTTTTTATACTCCTTAACAAAATGTTATCTGATCCCATGCTTTATACCTTACATATGGACTAAGATCTTGTTTGTTTACTTTATCAGAGGGGCATTTATGGTTCTTGGAGAGATTGGATTGACCGAGTGGGAATTATGATGTTCTGACTTTTGTCTTCTTATTGATTAGGATGCACACAATTACTATTTTTGGCTGGAGTTGTGAAATGCTCAGTTGCTCTTTGATAGCTATTTGTTTCTTAGAGAAAGATAATATTCCAGTCTTAAAATGGTCTAGGAATGGGAATTTTGAGCTACCACCTTCTTTCTCGGCTGAATGCTGACTTGTTTTTGTTGTTGCAGGTTGGCGTTGTTTCTGATTACGATTTGTTGGCACTTGATTCTATTTCAGGTAGTTGTATGAAGATCATGAAACTTAATTTAGACTTCTTGGGTTGATTTGGTGTTTCTCCTTACTGTTTATTTTAAGGACAAAAAGGGATCAATTTGAATTATTGAAGGAGACAGTTGTTTTCATCCTAGCGTTTCCCTAGTGACAGAAGAGTTATTTATTTCTGGATTTGCCTTTTCTTCTTTACGATTGCTAGTGGATAATTAAATTCATTACAAATAGTTGCGAAAGAAATTTACTCATATAAATTTCTATCAACTTTTTAAAAAACATACTCTTGCTGTTGTAAAATATTATCAAAATTACATTGAAAAGTAAGTGATTGCTATTCTGATAAACTCCATTTTCTTTATAAACTTTGCTTCCTTGACTAGGTAAATTATAATATTATATTAGTTGCTTTTCATGCTTAGTAACAAGTTGAAGTTATTACAAGGCTCAGTTGGAGTAGTGCTTCTATCCTAAATATAAGGTGTTGAGAAATCTGTGCGTCTTAGAAATGGAATGAGAGGTGAATGCTACTCCTTCTTCGGAGTTGCAAATGAATATTCTCTTTCTGTCTATTAGTTTCCCTCTCTTAGTTTATATCGTTTGGCATCCACGTGCAAGCTGGATGATATATCAATGATGGCTTATTTCAATTTCTTGTTAGATATTGCCTTTTGTGTTACTTGCCTCCTTTTGTTGCTCATTATTGATTAACTAGCAAGGGCATTTTGCCACCTTGGTTTGGTTTCGCTTGTAATTGTTCTGAAAAATGGCTACTAATTTGTTTCTTTTATGACTATCAGGTAGCAGTCAAAATGACACAACCATGTTTCCTAATGTTAATAGTTCTTGGAAAGTACGTAAGCATTCTGCTTTCTGATTCTTTGGTTCTTAGGTTTTGGTTGAAATTTTTTGTAATCACTATAAGCATTATTTGAGTGCTAATAAATACTGGCTGCTAATTTTCTTCTTGTTTAAGAAATTCCAATGTTGCTGCTGTGACCCTGATAATATTTATTGACTAACAGAAACAACTCATGGTGCCTGCCTCTGGGCAAGTTCACATTATCCATTGCCTTGCCTTTTTTGTCCCTCTCTTTTTGTATATATAATGCCTGATTTCTGGCACAAGAGCTCTGTAACTATGAATCGTGTGCTCAACTTATGCTTTTTCTAATTCTGGGTAAGTATGGCAGACGTTCAATGAAATACAGAAATTGATGAGCAAAAATAATGGAAAAGTTGTTGGGGACTTGATGACACCTTCACCACTTGTTGTTCGTGAAACGACAAACCTGGAAGATGCTGCTAGGTATCGTCTTGTCAGCCTTTTGAATGCATTTGTTTATTATCTGGATGTTCGTACTCTAATGTTTTTGTATCAGGTTGTTGCTGGAAACGAAATATCGTCGACTACCAGTGGTAGATGGTGATGGCAAGCTGGTAAGAACTTTTATATCGTGTTCTTCCTATGTTTCCGTAAATATGTTCTCTTTTAGAATATGCTTCTTGGATACATATTTGTTATGGATGATTTCTAATTGATTTCTATTTAAATCTCAAAGGTTGGAATCATTACGAGGGGAAATGTTGTTAGAGCTGCCCTGCAGATAAAACGTGCTAGTGAAAGGTTGACATGATGCCTAGATCCGCAGAAGACCATAATCTTGGTGTCTAATTGATGGTGCAATTTTTTTCAAAATACAAGTATTCTTCTCCCTTTCAGTCATTAGCCACGTACAACTTCCACGACAAAGTGAGAAATTTAATTTTGTCTAGTGAGCCTTACCGATGATAAGGTTCAACCTCAAATTTTTAGTTTAAATTTTATCCATAGGCCTGTTAAAATAGGACAACATTAGCTAGAATCAGAAATGTCTTTGCAATAACTATATACCAAAAGTTTTGTAACTAAATATGTCATTTTCATTTATAACTGATAAAAGGTATGTATGCATGTTTGCATCACTATGAATATCATTAATTATATATTGAAGTATCTCATTTAACCAACTCTACTGGTTAAAATTTCCTTCTGATGCTAACTTTGTCTTTTGTGTATGTTTTAATTTATCTATTCTACAAAATAATAGATCTAAGATTAAAAAATCATTCTCGTATGTCAGCACTGGTGAAAGTTGTTTATCGTAGCGAATCCTTTTAGTGGGAGTTGGAGAAGCACAGCTCCAATGTTTTTGGCTCAATTTAAGTGTAGTCAAGAGTTTTCAACTCTTGAATACATGTTTAGATGTTTCTTGTTGGTTTTCCACTCACCTTCTCCACTTTCCAGATTCTAGGATTGTCATGCATTTGTTTGACCTATCTGTTCTTTACTTGCAAGGCCAAGTCATGCCTATGTATTTGACGATTGTTTACATCGTTATACCAATTCAATTTGACCAAGCATTTATTGACAGTTTACTCCTTTTATTAAGCCAATGGCCTGTCTTTTCAGTTTCCACCAAAGAAAGTCAGCAGCGTATCTGTATGATCGATGCAGTTTCTGTTTCTGTTTCTGTTTTGTAGAAAATATGAGATTCATGCAAAACAATCCTTTCATCCTTAAAAATGGTAGTAATCAGAAAAATCTTTGAAATTCCTAGTAAAATTCCATCCTCGGTCCTGTCATCTAACCGAATAACATTGTTGCTTGTAACTAAAAATAAATAAATAAATAACATTATTGCAGCAAAATTCGGTTTCAAACAAGCACTGATATTTCCAGTCTCTAGACCTTAGCTTCTTTTTTGTTTCATCGATTTATAAGAAAAGAGAAACTCAATGCCTAGAGCTTTCATATTGGGAGGTTTAAGACGCAGACTTGCTCCCTACTTGCCAAGATGGAACAGAGGACATTGTCAGCAAATTTTTCAAGGCCAAAGTCATGCTTCAGGAACCCCTGGGAGAGCTGCTACAAGAATGTAAAGCCGACTGTTTGGTTCATGAAGCAATATAGAAGGCAATCAAGAAGATAGTGAAGGGTGAAAGAGCAGAGGAACACAGAATGAGAGCCAAAGCCCTCACCCTGGCCAAAATGGCAAAAAGGGATTTTGCAAAAGGAGGTTCATCTTACTCTTACTTGAATCCTCCCATCGAAGAAACTGAACTTGCGTCCCATGGAACCGATGGCAAAATGAAAATCATGTTGTGTAAATCAAATGATCATATATTTGTATGTGGATGATCTCCTGGTGACAGGAAACAACCTTGCTCTTCTGATACATTTTAAAGAGCAGATGCAAAAAGAGTTTGAGATGACTGACTTGGGTACAATGTGTTACTTTCTTGGTATGGAGGTTCATAAAGAGCAGCAAGGAATTTTCCAAATGCCAAAAGAAATATGCAAGTGAAGTTTTAAGCAAGTTTGGCATCAGGAACTGTAAACCAGTCAGCACTCCCTTGATTCAGAATGAGAAACTGAGTAAAAAAATGGATTGGAGAAGATAGATCGTTCAGTTTACAGACGCCTGATTGGTTCTGTTGTATTTGACAGTAACGAGACCAAAAATCATGTATGCAGGCAGCCTACTTTCGAGATTTATGCAAAATCCAAGTGAGCTACACTTCAAGGCTGCAAAAGGGTCCTGAGATACATTAAAGGGTCTATTGATCTTGGTATCTAGTTTAAGAAATCTGAAGTCTTGAAGCTTGTCGGCTTTAGTGACAGTGATTGAGCGGGGGGTCTCAAGATGATATGAAAGCACTTTAGCTTTTGTTTTTAACATTGGGAAAAGTGTGTTCAGTTGGAATTCAAAGAAGCACGAGACCATGGCACAATTAACGACTGAGGCAGAATAAACTGCAGCTATTGCAGTTGTTAATCAAGCCATATGGTTGAAAATTTTTTTTTCTGAATCTAAATCGAAAGCAAAGTGATGCAATTGAGATTTATTGTGATAATTAGTCTGTGGTTTCAATGGCCAAAAATCTTGTGTTTCATAGAAGGACTAAACATATAAGGATTATGTATCATTTCGTTAGGAAGGTGAAGTTAAAATAGTTCACTGCAACTCTTTTGTAGATGTTCCTACTAGGGCCTTGCCGAGAGCAAGATTTGAAACATTGAGAAAGAAACTTGGTGTCTCCAGCAAAAACGTCAAGGAGGAGAGTTAGCTATCAACTGCTCTATGCAGCAAGCAAGTGGCATTTTTGCCGTCATATTTTGTTAAATCACTTCAACCCATTACTGGTCGATTAGTTGGCGACTTGTGGTATTAAACAATCTTATGCTGATGATTTTTCTTATATGTTAGTTGAAAAGTTGTTGACGAGTTTATTTATAATAAGATAAAAGTTTATAAACAGATTTTAATAAAATAAAAGGTTGAAATCTTATATCCATCTTAAAAAATAAAAAAAAAATAGGGTTCATTTACCTATTAAATCAATTATATATCCCATGTAAAATCAGATTATCATATCCCACCCGCTTCCCGATTGTCATAGCTAAAATTGTCCATTTATATCCACAAGCCCCAAGACTATTATCTAATTGCATAATGCTGCTGAAGTTTTCCTAAAATAAATAAAATTAATATCATTAACCCTTTGATTGTTAATAAGACTTCATAACCATAAAAATTGGTTGCAAATGCAAAATATTATTGGACCACGTTTCAACTGTCTTTGAGCGACACATCATCATGTTCTCTCTCTACAATAACTCGGTTGCAAAGCTATCTTCCTCTTGCACAGTGCGAAGAAATCCTCTCCTTCTACTATTTTGGTTCTTCGTCTTGTTAGAGCTATCTTCCCCTTGCATAATGCGAAGAAATCCTCTCCTCTATTGTTTTGATTCTTTGTTGTCTCTCTCTACCGTCAAACTCCAATAAAGAAATACATGTTCCTCCATTTTATATCTCTGCGACGGCTTCCCGACGAAATATGACCCTCTGCGTGCTATCTCCCTTGCACAGTGCGGTCATCGCTTTCTCTCCCTCTACAGTAACCCTGTTGTAAAGTTATCTTCTCCCTTGCACAGTGCGAACAGAGCTCCCCTTTCCTCGTGCGTCCTCTGTTCTCTCTCCCTGCAGTGCCTTCTTTGTCTCCCTTGAACCGTGGGATCAAAGAAATTCTCTTTTTGGACTATTCTAGATCTTCATTGTCTCTCTCTGCCGTGGCTCCCCAACAAAAAAATGGTTGTTGCTTCGTCTTGTCTCTCTGCGACGGCTTCTCGGCGAAGGGATCTGTGACTCCCTGATCTTTCTCTGCGATGGCTTCTCTCGCGCAGCACAAATAAAAGACTATGCTCTCTCTTTCAAGCTCCTTTCCTCGCAGAGCGCAATTGCAAACAGGGAAGTGTGTGGTTGTCCGAAATTGGTGGCGATTTGTCTCTTTTGCTCTTTTAGCAGTAGATGGCTATGTGTATCACTGTGTCAAAAAATGGACTGGTTCTTGGTGTTGATTAGGTCGAGACGCGTGTCGCAACCTTTTTGTGTATTTTATTTTTTTCCTTTTTATCTAGGGTTTAAAATACCTACTTGCAAAACTGTCTCATTGTCCTTTTTGATGGTTCCTGTTCATGATTGAAATTTTCTTCTTTATTCTAGTGCTGTTGATTGCATGGTCCATAACTCATTTTTCTTTGATTGTTTTTATTTCCTAACATAAATAAAATTAATATCATGATTGTTAATAAGACATTATCTTATAATGACTGAAAATGATAGCCATTGCTATTTGCTAAGTCAGACTGCCGTCTAAATATTTGTAACAAAATAACAAGAAAGTAAAATTGGATGAGAATAATCATAAACATCCTCGAAGATTCATTCTTATAGCCAATATATAGTAAAAGCCAATTTCAATCCACCTTAGAGAACACCGGCCTATGATTCTTTTTTCTTGCATCACTACTCATTGTTTACACCCTCAATTTCTTCAACTTTTTCCTTGAGCACTTAGTCTCTTACAGAGGAAATATGGATAGTGTAATTCCACAGCTTCACGTGTTCTTCCTTCCATTCGTGGCCCCAGGCCACATGATACCAGCAGTGGACATGGCCAAGCTGTTTGCCATGCGAGGTGTTGAGACAACAATAGTCACTTCTCCATTCAATGCTTCTGTCTTCACCAACACAATTCGAAGATGTCAGAATTCAGGTATCAAAATTGATATCATGGTCCTGATCAAGTTTCCCTGTGTTGAGATTGGGTTGCCAGAGGGATGTGAAAACCTGGCCTTAATCACTACGTCTGAAGAAGCAAACAGTATAGAAATGGTCGTCAAATTTTGCAAGGGCGCAGCCATGCTTCAAGATCCACTCGAACAGCTGCTACAAGAATTGAAACCAGATTGCCTTGTTGCTGATACATTCTTTCATTGGGCTTTTGATGCCGCTGAGAAATTTGGAATTCCTAGGTTGGTGACTAATCTTTGTGGTGACATCAAGTTGACCAAAAAGGAGCTACCAGATTATTAGATCAAAAGATTGCTGACTTTACCAAGTTGCTACTCGATTGCAAAGTATCAGAGCTGAAAAGCTGTGGAGTAGTTGTGAACAGTTTCTACGAGCTCGAGGCACCGTATGCTGATTATTACAGGAATGTTTTGGGAAGAAAGGCATGGCATATAGGTCCTGTTTCGCTGTCCAATCGGCGCACTAAAGATAAAGCAGAGAGAGGAAATAAAGCATTCAGTGATGAGCAGGAGTGTTTAAAGTGGCTTGATTCCAAAAAACCCAATTCAGTTGATTTTGTAAGTTTTGGAACTGTGGCAAACTTCCCTGCTGTTCAGTTAGTGGAGATCGCTTGGGACTTGAAGCGTCAGGGCAGCATTTCATATGGATTATCTGTTTTTTTTAATCCTAATTTGAATTTGAATGATTATATTTTATAATATTTAAATTTGATTAATTATTTGAAAATTTTTATTATTATTATTTAAATTTATTTGTATAATATATGAAATATTTGTTAACTATTTGAATCGGTTTAAATAACTTTTTATTAAATTAAAATTTAATTGTTAAATTTAAATTTAAAATTAATTTTAATGTATATTATTAAAAAATAAATTAATAAATTTAAATTAACTCATATAAATAAATAAATATTAAAAATTATAATTAAAATACTCAATGAATTAATTTAATTAAATATTATGTTGATAATAAATAATTAATATATAAAAGTGTATATAATAACATTTAAAAAATATTATTTATAATCAATTTCGGGTAGTAAAGTACCATAAAAGTATTACTCGAACTTTACCTGAACTTGTGATGGGTAATAAAATTACTATCCTAACCCAATTTTAAAAACTCTAACTTTACTTAATCGAGTTGAATAGTATCGAGTATCCATTTATTGGGTACCCATTTATATCCCTATATATTATGAAAGATTTAATATTATATTTATTTGTATATTTATTTAAGTATTATTATTTATTTAAGATTTTAAACATATAAATCTACATATTAGATATTGAATATTTGCTTAAATTTAAAACTATCAATTAAATGTATTAAAATTAAAAAAAATTAAATTATAATTTATTTTTAAATTTTTTGATATATTTTAAATTTAATCTTACTTACAATTTAATATTGATTTTCAAGAAAGAGGGAAAGGTGGCAGTTTGATCTCGGTCAAATCGAGATACCTTATTGCTCATATTTTTTCTTTTTCTATCTTTATTTAGGGTGTAAATGATACATTGATACTTACAAACTATTCGGATTCGACTCAAAGAAAATTCGAATTCAACTCAATTTTTGTCTAATCAAACTCGAGCTATTCGAACGAGTTGAGTTCAAGTATTAAAATATCTGATTCAAATAACTGATGAGTCTAATGAGTTTTTTATTTTAACAAATATTTTATTATTTAAATACGAAATTACATAATTACCTTATTACCTAACTTCTATAAACCCTAATATGCATTCACTTTCCACTTCTGCCTTCAAATTGTATTTTCCCCTGTCGCGGCATCTCCTACCTGTCTTGATTTTTGCCAAAAAACAGATCCAATAAAACTATAAGTTCTTTGGAAGATTTATAATTTGTAGTATATAGACTGATAATAGCATCCATTTGGAATGTTAAGAAAGCAAACTTATACATCAAGCTCAAATTAATCGCGCTTGCATTGAATTGTTTATGTACTTCCTTCATGAAATTGAGTTTCAACAATGTCAGAGGAGAAATGCAAGAAGCATTTATGGATAACATGAACACAAATGGAAGGATAATTGTCTGTGTGGTAATATCATAGCATATTGATTTTGAAAAACAGGCTGCTCCAACTCTGATACAAAAAAATACAGGTAATTGATCTTGTCCAAGTTTGATTTATCTTGTTATTGTTATTAATCTATGTATCTTAACCAATGATTCATCTCTTATTTTGTTTGACCTTGATGAAATTATTTACTATGTATTCTTTAAAATTATCGCTAGCTATTTAGAGGCTTACCAAGAAAATTGGTTGATCATTTTTGTTATTATTATTTATTTTGGATACTTGTGTGTCTTAGTTTCTTTAGCTTCTATCAGTTCGATGTTTTTTGCTTTTATTGATGGTATTTTGCTTTGGTTCGATGCCCATGCCCACAATTTGGAGTGTTTGAGGGATATTAAGCATAAAAATTTACACTTTACTGGCCATGGCTAAAAATTGAACGACACGTTTCATTTAGTATTATTATATTTCTCCAGACTCATGTTGGATGCTAAATATTTTAATTTCCATACAAAGCAAGTTTTCTGCCTTTTTTTAGTTTGCAAGCTTAGTGAATATGGATTTCTTTGTAGAAAAAGATTGTTATTTAACATATTTTTGTTTAGTACTTGGGCCAATTTTGCTTGAAATGGTATAAAAAACTCCTTAAAGGTTTCCCCTTCTTTTCTTTACCTTTATTGATTATCTTGATGAGCTCTTATTGTATTTTGTAATTAACTTGCTCACGAATTTGAGTTGAGAACCGGTGGTTTTATCTTTTGGTGCAGCCCTTACTGCATGTCAAAGCTCTGCCAAGCCATGAGTATTTGCTCCATTGCTTCTTCAAGGAGACAGAAAAGCACTTCCTCGGATGTTCTCCTCTCTCTCTCTCTCTCTCTCTCTCTCTCTCTCTCTTCCTTTTCAAAATGGCAACTCTCACCCTTTTTGACTGATTTTTTTTTTCCCATAAAACATTCTCAACAATGAGGGCTGCGCAAAACATCTTGGGCTATGGTGCCGCTGCTATTGTTTGGTTTGAAGTCAAGTCGCCCCAGAAGAGTCAAGCCGCCGCATTGGCTAGAATTTAACTAGTCAAAGTAATACGACATTATCTATGTAAAATATTTTATAAAGTCAAGTCGCCGGCTAGTATTCAACTAGAGAATGTAATATTATATTATATATATAAAATATTTTTTAAGTAGGTGCATAAAGGTCTATATAAACTAGGAAACCTGAAGCTTCGGGATTCAATTAACTACACAAAAATCATTGTAGCACAATCCCATTATATCAGAGGAAAACCCAATGGACAGAAGTTCGATATTGGCTTGGATTCTGGTCGTCTGCACGGCCATGGCACCAACGTGTTGCCGAGGTTACTACTCTGATAGTGAGCCATATGTTCCCACGCCACAAAAAGTAACCCATCTCCACTTTTTTTTACATGACTCTATAGGCAGCTTCGCCGTGATGGTAGCCCGTCCAAACATGACAACCGCCTTCAATGACACACTGACGCCCTTTGGTAGCGTGCTTGTCGTAGATGATCCACTAACCGTTGGTCCCGAACTAACATCAGAGGTCGTCGGAAATGCTCAAGGCCTCTCGGTGTCGACTGGCCGAGACGTTTTAACTTTTTCGGTGTATTTTGATTTTGGGTTTACTAAGGGTGAATTCAATGGTAGCTCTTTCAGTGTATTCTCGAGGAATCCAATCACACAGACAGAGCGTGAGCTTGCGGTGGTAGGAGGGAGAGGAAAGTTCAGGATGGCAACAGGGTTTGCAAACCTTAAAACTTACTTCCTAAATCTCACGACCGGCCTTGTCACTGTGGAGTACAACGTGACTCTGATTCATCTCTAGGATGACATCTTGCAAGTTCCCTTCCATGTCTGATTAATTAGTGATTGTTTATTCCTACCAATAAAGTTGGTCCATGATTGTTTTTGTTGGGTTTCTATTAGCACTTGCCGGGGGTCGCCACTAGATTTAAGGACTAACCAGATTTTTGTATCATGATTTTCAATAATTCGGGGTTTAGCCAACTTAGAGCATACATTTTCTACTGTAATGAGCAGATATGCTATTGTTTATTGTTTATGGCAATTTTTTCCAAATAATAGTAACTTTCTTGTTAAAAATAAAAAGGGGTAATCCATAAAATCAATTCAATATTGTTGCATCAAATTGTCAACATTCAAAAAATTTTACAATAATGTCAATTTTAGTGTAAAATTAATTTATTTTATATTTATTTTATGTTTATTTTCATACTAAAAATATTGTAACACATGAAAATAAGTTAAAAATTAATATTAATTGATATTACCTGTTAACGGCAACGGAATTCTGCCTTCCACGTTATCAAGATTATGCTAAACGACAAGGAGATTCTGTTGATTCGATTTCTTCCACGTGTGCCTCGAATCTTCTGTAAAAACAATAAAAATCAAAAAGAGGCAGGGATCTGTCCCTGCACGCGCACTCCGATGATTAAGTTAGAAAGCTGTGTTTCTGTATATAGGAGAAAGGAAATTTGTATAAACAAAATCAGAGAGATTTCAGTTTTTTTAGTCCTCCTTTTCTGAGTGCTCACCTGGTGTATTTATAGGTTTCTCCCGGGTCGGATCGGGCTTCACACTCTATCCGGGTTCAAGGGTGTTTTGGGTCTGAGGCCCAGGAGCGTGTCTGGGCTGCGACAGAGTCATTTGGTACTCTGTCGCGGTTTGAAACTGGACGACTTGCGGATGAGTTCGATATGCGGCAGAGTACCCGTGGACCTCTGCTGCGGCATATGCGACAGAGCTTTGTCGTAGTACATGCGGTAGAGCTCTGTCGCGATCTGTGCGGTAGAGGTCTATCGCGACATACAGTGTCGCACAGAGACTCTGTCGCCTACCAAAGCAACTGTGTCGCGTGGATACTCTATCGCCTAGAGACTCTGTCGCTGTAACAGCCACGTGGCTTATATTGTGCTTGACACGTGGCGGTCTCTGGTTGGTCGATCCTCGTACACGTGGACTTTGATGATAGGACCACCATCAATTGCTCCCCACTCTTTGGTAGAAATTTTTCCTACGAAAGAGTATCCTAGATTCGCAGTTTTCGGGCCACTTGCGGTTCCTGGGCCGGTTCGGATCCCCGCGCGTGTGTTGACGCAGCTGCGCCTCTATATATACTGGGTCCCTGTTGTCACAGTCGCTACTGAGTTCTCTCGCTAAGACTACTCTGCCGCAGATTCTCTCAACAGTCTGTCGCATCTCTGTTGAATCTCTGTCGCAACTCTCTCGCCCAAAATATCACTGTGTCGCAAGTCTGCCGCGTTGTCCAAAACTCTGTCGCCCTGCGCATTTTGCCATTCTTCTGTTTCTCTGTTAGGTAAAACTCTGCCGCCAATAGTTGTTCCTTGATTTTTCTCGAACTTTCAAAAAATGGCTGGCCACGGTATAGGGAAACAAATAGATCTAGGAGTCAAGTCGACTTTGAAGGAAGCCGACATCCAAGACCTTGTGTCTAGGTTTCCTTTGCCCGAAGGATACTCTTATAGGCTTCCAAACCCTCAAGAAAGCGACATACGTCGCGTGTCCGACGGGATAGTTTTTTTAAGGCATCCTTAGAATTAGGACTTCGTTTTCCTTTATCCGACTTTGCGGCTTCTTTCCTTAGGACGCATAGGATTGCCCCCGGACAACTGCATCCTCACGCATGGATGCAACTAGTAGGGTTTACCGTACACTGCTGCCTAAGGGGCGTTTCTCCGTCTCTTCCCCTTCTTGATGTATTCTTTAGATTTCTAGGCAGTCCTGGCTTAGTTCCTTATTCAATTCAGCGGGTGTATATGCTTGGATTTGAAAATAGGTTATTTGAGAAACCCGCTAACAAGCTTCACGATTTTGAATCGGAGTGGCTTGTTGTGGAAAGGCCTGGGGGCCTGGATTTCCCCACTCGTTGGGAGACTAGGCGCGAAATCTCCAAGGGTCCCAGGATTTCTACACTTAGAGATCAGTTATTCTCGGACGTCAATAGGTTACTAGTTGATCGTCCCATTAGCCTTGACAGCCTTATATCAAATGAAAATTTGATATCTGCTGGTTGGGGTGTGGGTCCTGTCCCTATTGTCGGCCATTCTGTTCCTTCCTTGGATCCTCCATCTTCAATTCCCCCTGAGTTGAACCTTTAACCACTAAGGCCGCAGGAAGATATAGGGAGCACAAAGGTAGAATCTAGCTCTGATAACGAACCCTTAGCTGACTTGAGTGGCTGGGAAGGGTTTGGTTCAACTTTCATGGTTCTTCCTGACGACGATACAATAAATATAGAGTCCCTTCAAGAGTATTTTGATTCTCCTGATGGTAACTTTTTATGCTTTTTTAGTGCTTGCTGATTTTGATTATGTTTTTGACAGCTTATTTGTTCTCTTTCTTTTTTGCAGAAATGAGCCACTTTCGATGATCTCTAGCGCGTCAAGTCTCGGAGGCTGGTCCGTCTAGTGATCCCACTAGAAAGAGACCCCGTTTAGCCGATAATGTTCTTAGCGAGGCACCGGTCCCACTTCAGTTGCCTCGAGCTCGGACTCCACCCGTTTCCAGGTAAATGATGCCTCCTCCTCCTCTGGAACAAAGAGATCCCACCCGGGATAGAGGAAGAGTTTCTTCTTCGTCAAGGGGGGCTTCTGGTTTATCTGGACGGTCTCGTTCCGAAGAGCGCCCTGAATGCAACATAATTTCGTCCCAGCGAAAGAACCGGAGGCGCTTGTATATCGAGTCGTCAATGGGGACTAGGCCAATTCTCCCTGAGGATGGGCCCTATTGATGGGAGGTCCTACCCTGTGGACGGTGGTTTCATCATGAGGGGGGTCGAGTTTCGAGTTTACCCGGGAGTTCGCGACAACGATACCTTGGACACTCCCGGGGTGGCTTCTCGACTGAGTTGGGCCACTATTCTCGCGAGGGACGAGGCTAGAATATTCAGGAATTATCCGAAGGGAGAAGACTTGGCTGATATGGAAGCAATAAGGGTAATTTTCACATTCTTCTTCGTTTAACTTCTTTTTTCTATATTTTTGAGTTTGACTTTTTGTATTTCTTTTCAGCTTGCTCAGAGGACCGCGGCCAACAATGCTCAACACCGAGCCTATCAGGAGTGAGCTAACAAGAAAATTCGAGAGTTGAAGGACAATGTCATGGAACTGTCGAATACTGTCAACAACTTGTCCAAACTTCCAGATGTGGTACGGAACTTGGAAGAGCAGCTCTCGAAGGCGCGCCAAGATTTGGACCAGGCCAAGGGGGATCTTACCGTCGAGGCGGCTCGGTAGAGTAAATTCCATGAAGATCTTCAGGAGGCCCAAGCCGAACTGGACCGTATGCAGTCCAATTACGGGTCCTTACTTAATCGTAATCAAGAGCTCAAGCATTATGTCGTCGAGTTAGAAAGTCGGGCTGCTCCTTCGCTAACTCGAGTGGAGATTGATAGCATCAGGGCAGAGGCCGTGAAGGAGTACCGCCTTTATAAGGATTGCTTGAGGCGGAAGGAGGATTTTTCGAATCCCTATGTGAAATACAGATTTTACCTTGCTCGATCCTGGTTGGAGAAGCTTAGGGAAGGCGAGGAATTCCCTGAACTCCAATATACAGACGAGGCGATGCTGTTCGAGGCCCCTGATTGGACCAAGTATGAGCCCGGGGCTGAACCTGCGGACGAGCTTTTTAAGAGGACTGCCCAGGATGATCTTGTAAACCTCACCGGTCCTTGGGAGCCTGTGAACCTGGACAATGCTCCCGAGCCTATTGACGCTCTCCTCGACTTGGATGGGGAGGATGGTCAACAGTCTTTAGGGAGCGAGGGTCCGTCGGCAGTTGATCCCCAGCCTCCTTCTGAAGATTGAATTGTTGTTTTTGTTTTTTTATTTTTCTTTTCGAGTATTCTGTCGTTTTGTTTTGATTTTTTACTTTTGTTGGATGTACTCGTAAAGATGTACTTGTACTTTTCTTGAATGAAATGAAATTCAAATTTTGTTCATGCTTCGTATCGTATTACTTTTCGATTTATCCTTTATTCATCCTTTGTCTGTTTGTTTGTTTTACTTGTGTGTATTTCTTTTGTTCATTCGTATATGCTCCTCAATTCTTAATAGAAAGATATATTTTCAGAAAGAATTTTCCATATAAACATATCGTTTTCTGAGGCCTGATTACCACGACGCGAGTGCGTCTTCAGTTTTTACGGCCTTTATGTTTTCATTGTCTGGCCACAGTGACGCATAGCGCCTCAGGCTCTAACAGCTCTTTTGAGTATACGCTTGGCCATAGTGACACATAGCGCCTCAGGCTCTTACGGCTCGTCTGAGTATACGCCTGGCCACAGTGACGCATAGCTCCTCAGGCTCTTACGGCTCTTCTGAGTATACGCCTGGCCACAGTGACGCATAGCGCCTCAGGCTCTTATGGCTCTTCTAATCTTTCACGCCTGGCCACAGTGACGCATAGCGCCTCAGGCTCTTATGGCTCTTCTGAGTATACGCCTGGTCACAGTGACGCATAGCGCCTCAGGCTCTTACGACTCTTCTGATTATACGCCTCGACCTCTTCAATACTAGGTCGTTCGAGTCTCTCCACTTTCACTATCCTTCCTCCTGTCTCACTGGAAGAGGCTAACTTGGACAATGAATCCGCGTGCGTGTTTTCAGACCGATTGATTTGTATTAGCTGGAAGTTCTTAAAAGTCTGAGACAAAGATTGGACTTTCTTTAGGTAAGGGGCCAGCATTGGTTCTCGAATCTCATATTGCCCGTTGAATTGGCTTACCACCAATTGAGAGTCACTATGTGCTACCAAGTGGTGAACCTGCAGCTTTGCTGCCAGCCTCATCCCGGCTATCAAAGCCTCATACTCCGCTATGTTGTTCGAACTGGGGAACCTAAACCGTAAGGAGTATTCTAGGAATTTCCCTTCTGGCATTACCAAGACTACACCCGCTCCGCTTCCGTTGGCACTTGATGCCCCGTCGACATACAGTAACCATGGTTGAGTTTCCCTTCCACCGCTGTCGCTCGGGCTAGTGCATTCTACTATAAAGTCTGTCAGAGCTTGACCTTTGATAGCCTGCCGGGGTTGGAACGTGATATCATATCCTCCAAGTTCCACTGCCCATTTCACTAGTCTCCCTGAGTGTTCAGGCTGCTGAAGGATTTGTCTTAAAGGTTGATCTGTCAAGACAGTGATGGGGTGTGCCTAAAAATAAGGGCGCAACTTACGCGAGGCCATCACAAGGGCCAACGCTAGTTTCTCGGCCAGCGGATAACGGGTCTCCGGGTCTAACAGTACCTTGCTCACATAGTAGATGGGGCTGTACACTATTTTATCCTTCTTCAGTAGTACCGCACTGACGGTGAAATCGTCGACTCCCAAGTACATATACAGTTGTTCCCCTTCCAAAGGTCTTGTCAATAAAGGTAGCTGCTTCAAATACTCTTTGAGTTCTTCAAAGGCTTTTTGACAATCTCCTGTCCATTCGAAATTTTTTCCTCCCCTCAGAGTTTTGAAGAATGGCAAGCTCCTTTCTGCTGACTTTGACAAAAAGCGATTCAGAGCTGCTATTCTGCCTGTCAATCTCTGGACATCTCTCACGGTGGTTGGGAGTTTCATGTCGATGATTGCCTGTACCTTTTCGAGATTTACCTCAATGCCCCTGTCAGTGATCATGAAGTCCAAGAACTTCCCTGATCTCACCCCGAATGAGCACTTCTCGAGATTTAGCTTCAAATTGAATCTTCTCAGTACCTCGAATACCCGGGACATCTGATGAGCGTGAGACTCTCCTACTCGGCTCTTGATGATCATATCGTCCACGTAGGCTTCCATGGTATTTTCCAAAAGATCTTTGAATACTTTGTTCACCATTCGCTGATATGTGGCTCCAGCATTCTTTAAACCGAACGGCATTACCCGATAGCAATATGTTCCGTCATCGATTATAAAAGAAGTTTTCTCTTCGTCTTCTGGGTGAAGCATGATTTGGTGATACCCGGAGAACGCGTCTAAGAAGCTGAGGAGTTCATATCCGGATGTCTCATCCACAAGTCTATCTATCTGGGGTAAGGGGTACGAATCTTTAGGGCAGACTTTATTCAGATCAGTGAAATCTACACACATTCGCCACTTCCCACTAGATTTCTTTACCATTATCACGTTGGCTAATCACTCAGGGTAGTAGACCTCTCGAATGAATCCGACGTCTAGGAGTTTATTCACTTCTTCAGTGATTGCTTTTTGTCTTTCCGGGGTAAAATTTCTCTTTTTCTGCTTGACAGGTCTGTACTCGGGTAAGACGTTAAGCTCGTGGCAGATCACTTCGGGATTAATTTCGGGTATGTCTGCTGGGGTTCGAGCGAAAACATCCGAGTTTCTCCTCAGGCATTCAATTATCTCCCTCCTTGCTTGTTCGTTCAGCTGAGTCCCGATGAATGCCTTCTTCTCTCCATCCCCTCTGATTAGCTCAATGGCCTCTGTTTCCTCTACAGGCTGAGGCTTGGGTGGATCATCTATGCACAAAGTCTCATTTCTCTGTGCTCCTTTGTTAGCGGTAGAAGCGATATAACAATTACGGGCACTCCTTTGATCTCCTCGCACTTGCCCGACTCCGTGGGGAGTGAGAAACTTCATTAACAGATAACAAAAGGATATTATCGCCCTCATGTCGTTCAGTATGGATCTACCCAGGATCATGTTGTAAGCAGCGGAGGCTGACCTTACTACCATGAACAATACTTGTCGGGTCACATCCTTCGAGTTTTCTCCGAGAGTCACAGGCAACTCTATAGACCCGACCACCCTCACCCTTTCCCCAGTAAATCCGTACAGTGGGGTCATAACAGGTCTTAACCTATCTTCGGATATGCTCATTTTCTCGAAGCAATTCTAATAGATTAGGTTCACCGAACTCCCGTTATCGACCAGGATTCTACTCACCGGATATTTTACCACTACTGTGGATATTACCATGGGGTCATCATGGGGCATGATAATGTCACCTTTGTCAACCGAAGTGAACATGATGGGTTCTTCATCCGCTTTCTCCTCCATTACAACATTAACCTGATACGCTTGCCTTACGTAGCTCTTACGGGAAGCAGAGGAGCTTCCCGCCATCGATTCCCCTCCTGCAATAACATTTATTACCGGTGCGGTAGGTTCATTGTTTGGCTGATTGCCTCGGGGGATCATAGGCCTAAATGCTTCATTCCTTGGCATATTTCTTCCGTTATCATTATTTGGCACATTTTGCGGACGGTCATTCCTTCGATCGAGCGGAGGATAACGGGGTCTTTCACTTCTCCATAGGAAGCGATTGATTTTTTCCTCTCTAACTAGTCTTTCTAGCTGATCCATCAGGTCTCTGCATCTCTCGGTGGGGTGGTCGTGAGCACAATGGAATTCGCAGTAGGCATCAGAGTTTCGTCCTACATCTTCAATCTTCTTCTTGGGGAATTCCAACAATCCTGCCCCTTCGATAGCTGCTAGTATCGCGGTGCGAGGCTCATTTAATCTGGTATAACCTTCATACCTGAGCCTAGGGGCCTTGTCCGCTCTAACGGGTCTTGGAGAGCTTCTCTCAGGTACATCCCTCTTTCTTTTTTTTCCTTCCCTTATCTCCCGAGGAGGTATCATCTTCATCACTTCTTCCTGAGCCACATATTTATTGGCTTTGGTAAACAGGTCGGGAAGTGTCACCGGCTGGTCGAGGGAGAGGGATTCTTGCAACTTTTCAGACCTCGTCTCTTGCAACATTACAGCCATGGTTACTCCTACCGGTAGATCGTCAACCTCCAAGGTTGCATCTCGGAAATGATCTACGTAGCTCTTCAAGGATTCTTTATTCCCTTGCTTCAGAGTGAGTAGGTAAGTAGCGTCCTTCTTTCTCTGGCTATTAATCATGAAGACTTGCAAAAATTCATTTCGCAATTGGTCGAAGGATGAAACGAAACCTTGATGCAACCCATTGAACCACTTCAGAGCATGCCCGGACAATGTGAGTGAAAAAGCCCTGCACATAATTTCGTCATCCCATCCATGCAGCAACATGAGGGACCCATAACTCTGTATGTGGTCATAGGGGTCTGCTTTGCCTGTGTAAGTAGCCATAGAAGGCATCTTGAACTTCTTCGGCAAAGGTTTGTTCATGATCTCCGGACTGAACGGAATCCTCCTTTTTTGACGATCATCCGGAGACACCAGTTTCCTTTTTTCCAAAATCCTTTCGACCAGTTTCTCCACATTTTTCAACCCTTGGACTGAGTATGCTCCCCTTACTTCGGGACTTGAAGAGTCCGACTGGTAAGCACCCCTTCTGGCACCTCCCATTTCGAGATGCGACCTCGTACCTTCGAAACAATCTCGAAGGTCAGGACTCTTCTATCTTTGTCGCTTCCCGGACCTATGTTCTTCCAACTCATGCTCCAGCCCCCTGGAGAAGTACTGCACCATGCGGGAGAACTCTGCCGCATATGTGTCGCGGGAGAACTCTGCCGCCTGTCCGGCACGGGTGAGCACTGACGCCTGCAATCCGCGAGAGAGCTCTGCCGCCTAACTGCCGCAGGTGAGCTCTGTCGCCTGAGATCCGCGGGTGAGCTCTGCCGCCTGTCTGCTGCGGGTGAGCTCTGCCGCATATGATCCGCGGGTGAGCTCTGCAGCCTACCTGCTGCGGGAGAACTCTGCCGCCTGTCCGACGCGGGTGAGCTCTGCCGCATGTCTGCTGCGGGTGAACTCTGCCGCATATGATCCGCGGGTGAGCTCTGTGGCCTACCTGCTGCGGGAGAACTCTGTCGCCTGTCCGGCGCGGGTGAGCTCTGCCGCATAAGTGCTGCAGGTGGATTCTGCCGCCTGTCCGGCGCGGGTGAGCTCTGACGCCTGCAATCCGTGAGAGAACTCTGTCTTGTCGGGTCTGCGGTAGTATTCACCTCCCGTGACGCTTCCACAGGGTGACTTCTTTGAAATGCGGTAGAGTTTGGGATCAGTCCAGTGGTATTATTTTGCGCTCTTTCCCCTTGTCCATCATTCACTATGGTGGAGGGTTGACCTCTCTCGTAGGTCTGCCTTGGGATGTTTTACCCCACCATCTGCTGCACTCTAGGGGTAAGCTAAACTGTGGGAGAGCATCTCTGAAAAAGTTCACTATAGCCTTCAACGTTGTCGTCGTCTCTTCATTTTGACGTTTCAGAGCCTCAAATTCCTCTAAAGAAACCAAGGCTTCTCTGCCATCCCTTTCACTCTGTCTTCGTCCTTACTCTGACCTGATAGGGGGACTCGCAGAATTTGCTCTCCTGTCCCCCCAGCTGTAGAACGTGTCCTTACCATTTTAATAAGGAATCTGACTTTTCGTTCTGATTCCCACAGACGGCGCCAATTGATATTACCTGTTAACGGCAACGGGATTCTGCCTTCCACGTTATCAAGATTACGCTAAACGACAAGGAGATTCTGTTGATTCGATTTTTTCCACGTGTGCCTTGAATCTTCTGCAAAAACAATAAAAATCAAAAAGAGGCAGGGATCTGTCCCTGCACGCGCACTCCGATGATTAAGTTAGAATGCTGTGTTTCTGTATATAGGAGAAAGCAAATTTGTATAAACAAAATCAGAGAGATTCCAGTTTTTTTAGTCCTCCTTTTCTGAGTGCTCACCTGGTGTATTTATAGGTTTCTCCCGGGTCGGATCGAGCTTCACACTCTATCCGGGTTCGAGGGTGTTTTGGGTCTGAGGCCCAGGCGCGTGTCTGGGCTGCGACAGAGTCATTTGGTACTCTGTCGCGGTTTGGAACTGGACGACTTGCGGGTGAGTTCGACATGCGGCAGAGTACCCGTGGACCTCTGCTGCGGCATATGTGACAGAGCTTTGTCGCAGTACATGCGGTAGAGCTCTGTCGCGATCTGTGCGGTAGAGGTCTATCGCGACATACAGTGTCGCACAGAGACTCTGTGCAGAGTCTCTATCGCCTAGAGACTCTGTCGCCTACCAAAGCAACTGTGTCGCGTGGATACTCTATTGCCTAGAGACTCTGTCGCTATAACAACCATGTGGCTTATATTGTGCTTGACACGTGGCGGTCTCTGGTTGGTCGCTCCTCGTACACGTGGACTTTGATGATAGGACCACCATCATTAATAATTATAATTATATAATTACACATAAAATTAACTTATTTTATACTTAGTGATATTAAGTTTACACCGTAGGTCTTGAGCTGACATCGGAGGTTATCGAGAATGCTCAAGGGCTATGGGGGTTAACTGGTAAAATAAACCGACCCTAATGGCTTTCTTTGATTTCGGTTTCACCAAAGGCGAGTTCAATGGAATCTGATTACAGACACCGACCGCCGCGTTGGCTGTGGTTGGAGGAAGGGAAAATTTCAGGATAGCTAAAGGGGTTGCACAACTTTAAGACTTACTTCGTTAATGTGATCAAGGCTATGCCATTGTTGAGTTTAATGTGACAGTGATTCATCACTAAGATGAACCGGTGCTGTGATCTGCATGTGTTGTTGAAGAGAAACAAAGTAAGCTTGCTCTCGTAGCAATTTGTTGCTCTATCGGCCCACTTATAGTTATAGCAGCGGCAAAGCCCAGTATATTATAAAAATTAAAAGATTTTTTAACCAAAAAAAATTAATTTAATACTGATATTATTCTACTCTTTTTAAGTTAAAAGATAAAAATAAATAAAAAAAATTAATAATTGAATATTCTTTTTTCACAACCAATTGAATTTTTATATTTTAATTTTTACTTAATTAAATTTTTACATTTTAATTTTTCACTCAATTTTAACTTTTAATAATAATTTTCATTAAAAAAATCTAATTGAATAAAAATTAAAATATACAAATTTAATTATTAAAAAAATATATAAAAACTCAAATACCAAACACTTTTTACTAAAGCTTTTTTTTGGCCTTCTTTTTTTATATAATTTATATTTTATTACTTAAAACTAATTATTCAATTTCTTTGTTATTAAAAAAAAAAAAGTACAATATTGAAGCTTAAGGCCTGAATTCTCCTTTGCTCGTTATGGTACGAGGACTTCCTCTTCACAAGCTTTAATGATCTCGTTGGCGGTGCAATTATTCTCCGAACTTTACTTTTTAACTTCATGACGTAGTGGCTTACGTTTCGTAGAAAATCCAAAGGAGCAGTGGCTACTTTCGGCGGCAGCAGTCCTAGTGGCCTTGCACTCTGGCTACTACTTCCAATCAGTAAAGTTATTTGTGGCCTTTGATCTGTCCAGCTCCATCTGCTTCACTGTAGTACCTTACCGGCACAGCGGCTTGTTGGATTGGAGTCTAGCGTCCAAGGAATTTCTAGTATCTGCCGATCATGAGTAGAGAAAATCGTCAGCTTCGCATCTTCTTCCTCCCTTTCATGGCTCATGGCCACACGATACCGTTCATAGATTTAGCCACGCTCTTTGCCGCTAAAGGTTTAAAGACAACCATCGTTACTACCCCTTTGAATGCACCCCACATTTCCGAGGTAGTTGAGAGGGCCAAAAACGTAGGCTATGAAATCAAAATCCTCATCACGAAATTCCCTTCTGTAGAGGCTGGACTGCCTGAAGGATGTGAGAGCTTTGACAAAGCTTCATCACCAGATATGCAGTTTAAATTCTTCAAAGCCCTCGCCATGCTCAAAGAACCTCTGGCGCATCTACTCCAACTGCATCGTCCCGACTGCCTTGTTGCAGACATGTTCTTTCCTTGGGCAACTGACGTTGCAGCTGTATTTGGAATTCCAAGAATTGTCTTCGGTGGAACCTGTGTGTTCTCCTTATCCGCCACAGAGCACATTAGACTATATGAGCCTCAAAAGAAGGTGTTGTCTGATTCTGAACCCTTTGTCATGCCCAAGTTTCCAGGTGAGATCAAGATGACAAGATCGCAACTGCCAGATTTTGTTAGGCAAGAATCAGGCTATACCAAGTTCTATAGTGAAGTTAAGGAAGCAGAGTTGAAGTGCTTTGGTGTTATTGTGAATAGCTTTTATGAACTTGAATCTGCTTATGCTGATCATTACACGAAGGTCTTGGGAAGAAGAGCTTGGCATGTAGGTCCCATATCGTTATGCACTAAAGGCGCCATTGATAAAACAGAAAGAGGAAAGAAAGCATCTATCGACGAAAATGATTGCTTGACATGGCTCAAATCAAAGAAGCCCAATTCCGTTGTTTACGTATGTTTTGGGAGTGTTGCAAACTTCGATTCCTCTCAACTTTTGGAGATTGCAGCAGGTCTTGAGGCTTCAGGGCAACAGTTCATTTGGGTTGTCAGAAAAGAAAAGAATAATGAAGAAGAAAAAGAAGATTGGTTGCCAGAAGGATTTGAGAAGAGAATGGAAGGTAAGGGACTAATCATAAGAGGGTGGGCACCCCAAGTGTTGATTCTTGATCACGAAGCAATTGGTGGGTTTGTGACTCATTGTGGGTGGAATTCCATTCTTGAAGCAGTGTGTGCCGGTGTGCCTGTGGTCACATGGCCAGTGGCTGCCGAGCAGTTCTACAATGAAAAGTTGCTGACTCAAATACTGAAGATCGGGATTGGTGTTGGTGCTCAAAAATGGGCTAGACTAGTTGGGGATTTCGTGAGGAGAGAAGCAATAGAGAAGGCAGTGAAAGAGATAATTGTGGGCGACAGAGCAGAGGAAATGAGAGGCAGGGTAAAGGCATTTGCAGAGATGGCAAAGAAGGCTGTTGAAAAGGGGGGTTCTTCTGACTCTGATTTTAATGCTTTAATTGGAGAACTAAGTTCTTACGCCATGAAAACATGCAACTAAAGCACATTGTAGGATATATATATATATAGCACTTTCTTTGGTGTAATCTTGGAATGATTCTCTAATGGTGATCATTGTTGTATTATCTCTTGGGAGTCAGGTGTCAACGACCCACTTCCTTAATCATAGCTTTACTCAGATTGTTCAAATTTCAAAGCCCTATCTATGTTTTCTTTTGTATCCATCTGCTAATTTTACTTTTTATGTTCAGAAATCAAAGTAAAGATGATCAAAACAACAGTCAAATAAACAGAATACAGTGAACTTAAAGATTATCAATTAGGCCATTATGCGAAGGAACCGCATTAATCAGTACCATAATACAATAGTTTTCACATATTAGAAGTTTCAATCGGTGTGTCGCTAGTCACTTGAAAGTTTGTGGTGATAGCAGTAGCAACAAACGGTCTGGAAACTCACAAAGGCACGACTTTCTAGATGATGAGACGGAAAATGAAAAGTGATGAATTTTCAGCAAGACGAGTGGCATCGAGGGTTACGGGCTTTCTTAGAATAATCCAAAGTTCAATTTGTACTTCTCCACCCTACCACCATGTATCTTTATCAATAATAGCCACGTCGTGACCAATCTCAAACAACCACAAACAATATATCCAGACTCATCTTTCTTTATGTTTCGTATATTTACTGACCAAATTCTTATCTCTTGTTTAATTTCTGCAATCTGAGGAGCTTTCTTTCTGCTCCGATTCTGAGTTTGTGACGTCTTTTCGTGAGGAATAATGGGTGATGAGAATTCTCAGCTTCACGTACTCTTTTTTCCTTTCATGAGTCATGGCCACTTGATACCAATGGTTGACATGACCAAGCTGTTTGCAGTGAGAGGTGTAAAGACAACCATTGCCACCACTCCTCTAAATGTTCCTTTCATCTCTAAGACAATCCAAAGAAGCAAGAAATCAGGTATCGATATTGATATCCGGATTCTGAAGTTTCATTGTGCTAAGGCTGGGTTGCCTGAGGGATGTGAAAACCTGGACTTCATCACAAATTCCCATGAAGCACACATGGAAATGATACCCAAATTCTTCAGGAGCACAGCCATTCTTCAAGAACCCCTTGAGCAACTGATGCAAGAATGTAAACCAGATTGCTTGGTCGCTGATATGTTCTTTACTTGGGCAACAGATAGTGCAGACAAGTTTGAAATTCCCATGTTAATGTTTAATGGTGGTAGCTTCTTTTCATTATGTGCATCAGAATCCATTACTCTGTATGAGCCATATAAGAAAGTTGAGTCAGATTCTGAACCTTTTATGATTCCTAACCTTCCTGGTGATATTAAGCTGACAAAACAACAGATACCAGGTGCTTTAACACAACAAGATGACTTTACCAAGTTGCCAAAAGAATGGAGACAATTAGAGCTGAGAAGCTATGGGGTTATCGTCAACAGTTTCTACGAGCTCGAGGCCACCTATGCCGATCACTACAGGAACGTTTTGGGAAGAAAGGCATGGCATATTGGCCCTGTTTCACTGCGCAATAGAACCATTGAAGATAAAGCTGATAGAGGAAAGAAAGCATCGATTGATGAACACGAGAGTTTAAAGTGGCTTGATTCAAAAGAACCCTATTCAGTTGTTTATATATGTTTCGGCAGTTCAGTCAATTTCAATGCTGCTCAGCTAATGGAGATAGCGTTTGCCATTGAAGCGTCAGGACAGCAATTCATCTGGGTTGTGAGGAAAGACAAGAACAATGAAGAAGATGAGGTTTGGTTGCCTGAAGGATTTGAGAAGAGAATGGAAGGCGAAGGGCTTATAATAAGAGGATGGGCACCACAATTGTTGATTCTTGATCATGAAGCAGTTGGAGGATTTTTGACTCATTGCGGATGGAATTCAACCGTAGAAGCTGTTTCTTCTGGTTTGCCTATGGTCACGTGGCCAGTGTTCGCCGAACAATTCTACAATGAAAAGCTATTGACTCAAGTTCTGAGGATCGGCGTTGGAGTTGGAGTACAAAAATGGGTCGAAGTAGTGGGAGATTTTGTGAAAAGAGATGCAATAGAGAAGGCGGTGAAGGAGATGATGGTGGGTGAAAGAGCAGAGGAGCTGAGAAGCAGAGCCAAGGCTCTAGCAGAAATGGCGAGAAGGGCTGTTGAAAAAGGTGGTTCATCGTTTTCTGATTTGAGTGCTCTGATTGAAGAACTGAACCTGCTGCGACGCCGTTGAATGAATCGAGAGGCAAACCGGCAAATCACAAGTGCACCTTGGGAATTTGCTAGTCATTTTGCTCTTTATTAACTGTAATCTTTTGCAAGTTTATAAATAAATAGATTTGTGATTCAATGCAATAAATAGTACTGACAAGTATAATTAACACACGACATTGTTAAGATGCTAAGAAGTAAGAAGAGAAGGCCTTATCCTGTTCAGGGTAAGGATGTAAGTGATACAATAGTATTCGTAAGTTATTCGAATTTGATTCAAGTAAAATTTAAATTTGATTCGATTTTAATCGATTCGAGCTCGAACTCGAGCTATTCGAGCTATCGAGCGAGTCGAATTCGAGTACTTAGATACCTGACTCGAGTAACTCGCGAGCCTAATCGAGTATCGAGCTTTTTATATATTTTAATAATATATATTATTATATAATAATATTTATATAATAAATGTAAGAGCAAGCTCGAGTTCGAGCTCGAGTCGAGTTTTAGAATCGAGTTCGAGTTCGAGCAAAAAATCGAACTTATATAATTGAGCCTAATTGAATCTAATCGAGCGAATTCGAGTAGTTCGAACTCGATCTCGAGTCGAATTCGAGTTTAAAAAATAAGATTCGATCGAGTTCAAACCAAGTATCAAATATCGAATTTTTAAATCTAACTCGAACTCAAACAACTTATTATATAGACTTATTATATAGACTCGATTCGCTTCGATTACACCCTTAATCCAGGATCTCTTACCGGGGTCTCTTACCGGGTTTAAAATCTTATAATTTCATGAGAAAAAGAAAAAGAAAGTGGGTTCTTTGGATTGGAAGGCCTACCATTACCCTATTTACAACCTTTACAGTCTACCCATATTAAAAGCTTTGAGCCCAGATAACATCTGTTGGCCCAAGTCAGACAGATACCAACGCTGATTTTTTTTTTTTTTTTGGATAAGTTGAATTTCATTTATCCAAGTTAGCAAAAATCTACTATGGTTGAGTAGTTTAATAAAATGCAAAGACAAAATCTGTACTCGTAGTGGGCTTTTTTAAGATTGCAACCTTTAGCTTCCAAACATCATATAATTTCTTTAATTGTGTTAATAGAAATTTGAAAAAATCTCTACGATAATTAAAACTTCCCCTTTCAATCTAAATCTATTTATTGCTCAACTCAATTCTATATATCAATTCTTCGCTCTTCTATTAAGCCTACATAGTTGAAGGATCCTTTGTCTTGGATTCTCTCTAAATAAAATAAGAATAAACACATCAACTTCTAATGTGGTTTGATTCAATTAAATTGGCTTATAACTATCTAACTAAAATAATCAAATTGACCTATAACCACCAAATTAAAATTAATAATAAAAAATTAAAACGTGAAAAAAATGTACAATTTTTTGAAGAAAAAAATTGCAAATGAAAAATTTGCAAACTCTAAAGAGTCCTTCATCTATACCCTTTATAAGGATTCAAACTCTAACTATTTTATTGATATCCAATTACATCCTTTAGATACGTTACAAATTAAGTCTAACACATTATTTATAAAAAAATTCTAATAATTTTTCTTATATTTTTAATATGAGATTCAAAACAAACCTCATCAACAAAAACAACCCATCTCTTCATCCTTCGTGCCCTAAGTTTTTCAACCTTTTTTTTTGTAGAAGTCTATTTAGAATAATTATCCAAATCATAAGTGAGTGTTTCAAGATATGGTACGGAAAACATATAAATTTGTGCCATTCAATTTTTTCTTATTTAGGTCTGATTTCATTCTACACAGTTACACTAAAATAACAATTTCTTAAAAAGGACAATACCTCAACTCTATTTCCTTGCTTCATAAACTATTGAGCATCTACCTGAATTAGAGCAGTTTCTTCCAACTCCAGCTATTATTCTATAGAATTGGAATTCGACAAATGCTTTTTCCTGAATTCATGGACGACAGAGAAGCTTTTATTTCTTTTTTGCATTGATTAGAACTTCATCCACCAAGTACTTAATTTATCGTTGAAAGTGACTAATATCATCTTACAAACTAATGAACCATCAATTTTTTTTTTTGGGTGCATGAAGAAAAAATTACAATCATAGCCAGTAACTTACATTAAAAATAAAACTAATTTGCATTTCTAATATATCTCGAGAGCAAAACTTCATTATTAACGGTTTAATCAAATCTGAAATAAGACGATCCGTAAATATTACTTATTTTCACTTTTAATTTTTAGTATCATTATTATACTTATTTTATCTCTTGAACGTTGTATATTTTCTTATGAATACAAGATCCTTTGCCTTTAACAAAAACTCTTTTTTTCAAGTTCTCTTCCATGTCCATTTCATATTTTCCAAATCATAAAATGAATAATTTTAAGCCAAAAATATGAATTACATTGCTCAAAAAATAATTTTTTTTCTTGCTCAATACCAATTTAAATCATGATTAATTTTCGTTTATGGTATTTTCTCTAACAAGCTATATATCTTAGCCCTATATAAGTAAAAGCTAAGCAATGTTCCTAAACCTTTTGAGAACATGGCCTAGAAAACTAGAAAGGGAATGGCTATAAGAAGGTGCGTTTTCCATCTCCCCAAGTGCCCGAATCCCACTTTTACGACTACAGACGTCTGCTTTATGTATGGGACAACGAAAACAATTGACAAAGTTGATCTGAAAATTTGAAATGGTGTAGGGTGTGTTGCCTACAACTTTATACAAAAGCTAGCATTGCCAACCATTAAATCAACCTTTTACTTAATCAAAACAAACTTTTGTCAAACAATATGTTTTCTTATCGTTATTCATTAATACATGGGATAACTAATGCTTATTTGAGTTGTAATAACTTAATGGCATCTCTTAACAATTTTTGATTTTAAATGAGCATATCTTTGTCCTAGCAGAGTAACATGGGGTATAGCAAAAGGTAAGGTCCACAAAACATTTTCAAATTCACTTATTTATTTTCTTAAATTAAAAGAGCATAAAAGAGCCATTATAACATGCAAAACATGTACTTTAAGTAGTGAAAAAAAATCATATTTTAATTAAGGATTTATATTTGGATATTTATCCTATACACTGTAAGCGGAACTTTTTGACTCTACAAACGAGGTTAAGATTATTACACATACCTTTAAAATATTAAAAAAATAAAAAATAAATAAAGTAAGATATGTGCAATCATTTAACCGTGTTCGTGGGGTCAAAAAACTTCATCAACGATATTTAAGATAATTATCTTTATATATGATACATTGTCTGTGTATATATTGAATCATAATAAGTTACTTTATTAATTTTCATAAAATTTAAAATAAAAATTTCTTTAAAATAAATATTTTTTTGGTTTAATCACAGATATCTTATCTATTTTACGATTTGAGATTAATTTTATTCAGATCAATAATAGTATTCAGGTAAAATCTTTTCAACAATGACAACTTTAAAAATCTAAATCATTTAATTAATTTTTATTTTTTGTCAGTCATTATTTGATTTTTATCATAGTATTTTGAAAATAAAATTATAAATGTGATAAAAGATGTATGAACTATTAAGTATAGTTTAAGATTGCTTGATAAAGGGATTGGATACAAATAATTAAAATGTAAATATATATATATATATATATAGAATTAATTAAAATGAAACTAAGAATATAAATAGGTAAATTTGGAATATCCCAACCTAATTAACTGATTATTTTTTATTATTTTTTATTATTTTTGTTTGCGTTATTCAAATCTTACTCGTATAATATAGAAAATACTCGTTTAATTACCCTAACCCACTAAATTACATATTTATTAAATTGAAGTTTGACTTTTACATTTAAATTTAATATCAATTTTAAAAAAATTATTAAAAAATTAAATTAATAAATTTAATTTAACTTATAAAAAAAGTTAAAGTTAAAAAAATCATAATTATAATATTTAATGAATTAATTTAATTAAATATTATATTAATAGTAAATAATTTATAAATAAAAAATATAAATATCATATAAAAATTATTATTTATAATTAGGTTCAGTAGTAATACCCTATGATAACAACTCGAATTTTACTCGAACTCATAATAAATAATAATTTTATTATCCAAACCCGATTATATACTATCCTAATCTTCCTTAATCAAAACAAATAGTGTCAAATTTCTATTTGTAAGTCACCTAGTGCTATCTCTAAATGGAACCGTAAGAATTTTCCAATTCTTTGCAGAGATGGGAACCGGCGTTAGCTTTCAACCGTTAATGCATAACAAGCTACAAAGTGACGACAGAAAGAAACTGTGGTCTTTTTCCTCTGCAAACTTTTACCAACGTTATGATAAAAGTTTAATTAATCATTGTTTGATTTATCTGTGTCTTTAATTAAAAACTATTTTCAAAGGGATTATAGCATGTCATATTTTTTCTAAAATAATAATAATAATAATTATTATTATTATTTTATATTAATTTAAAAATCAAAGAGAAAATAAAATATACACAACATAAAAAATTTCCTTATAGGTCGGGTAATAAATTCAAAAAATTTTCTTTAAATAAAAAATTTGTTTAATATGATTAAATTTATAATTATTTTTACTTCAATTTAAAAAGGATGAATATTTAAATGAAAATGCAACATACATTTGTTAATAATAAAAGAAACATCCAATCAACAAAACAAAATGTTTCATTTTTTGCATTTTTTTAATTTAATTTTTAAACAACATTGAAACAAAAGAATTTGAGTTTTAATTTATTTTTCCAAGAATCAAGTCAAAAGTGGTATTCAAATAAAGTCTTTTCAATAGTCGAAGCACCAAAATTCAAATTTTGTTCAAAATATCATAGTAATAAATCTATTTTTACTTTTTTTAATCAGTGGGTAACAATTAAGTTTTCCTTAAAACATTATGTATTATAACAAAAAACAAAATATGTTTTACACATAACAAACAATTTTATAAAAAATCAAGATTTGACCTAACAGTTTTTATTCTTTTTAAAAGAAATTAATTCTAAGATTCGATTTCCTATTTCCTTCTTCTATCTCCTATAAATAAATAAAAAATAAATTTACATTTGTCAATAAACTTTTAGTTTTATCAAATTGAAAATTTTGAATTCAAATTCATATAATTTTAATTTTTAATCTTTAATTATCACATCTAAATTAATCAAATATTTAACTTTTCTTAATTTATTATTTATTTTTCAAATAAAATTAGAAATTAAAATACAAGAAATAATTATATTATATACTAAAATTTTTGATTTCATAGATGAAATTAGGACGATAATAAATGTCTTTTAAATATATTAAAAAAATAAAAAATAAATAAAACAAAACATGCATATCATTTTAATCTCGCTTGTAAAATCAAAAAGTTAGTACATAATATATTAATAAGATAAAAATGATCACATTTTACTTTTATAGACCAAATACTTGGGAAAATCTCCAATTTGGTTGAGAAACACCGTAACAAACAAACAATGATATATAACTGAATATCCGGCGAAATGCGGAATAAATTCCTTTAACGACCTTCTTCATCGATAATTTTTGAAACCTTTGAATTTTCCTGTATTAAAAATTATGACAAGAAAATGATGCTTAACTGCTCTAAAGTGTCTATAGACAACCGCACAACCTAACTTTCTTTTCAGATTTATTTTTTTCACGTCGAAAGATTACATTTTGGTTGAAAAAATAAAAAGAAAAGAAAAGGAGATTTTGGTTATTGAGGAATTTTAAATGTACAAATCTTTTATCTTTTAAGAATATAAATATGATCAATTAAACTAATGCACACGATTAATATTTTTTAAAAACAAAAAATTAATTAAATTATTTAAATTCATTTAATTATTATAAATTCGAATTATAAATATAAATTAATAAATTTAATTATAAAATACTTTAATATTATATTAGACTATTGTATGTTGGACCTTGGTTAAGCCCAAATCTTTGAATTTCATTATTCGATGATAATGCAAAAATAATGATGGACTGATAACTGATTGTAGCATTGATTTGCATAGGGATAAATGCATCAATTTCGAAAATGAAACAAGGAAGTAATATAAATCATAAATGCTGAGTTAGCCATACTTTAGCTGTTCCGACATGCTCCATCAATTGCCTTGTCCAATTGGCATGCAGCGAGCTCGTCAGCCTTCACTGTCCCCTCCATTCATCGCCTAATTAATTAACACTTAATCCAAGGGGAAACCAACAACCGTCTAACCCATCCCTTTCTCCTAAATTTGATAATTTCAAATTCAGTACGATGACTGAACTTAAAATTAATATAAATATAAGATATAAAAATTTATAAACGATAATTTAAAAAAAATGTATTTAATATAAAATTTTTAAATTTTACATAATAAAAATATAATTTTATATAAACATAAATATAAATTAAATACAAATTATATAAAAAATTACAATTGCTAGCTTTTCCCCACCAGTCCATGGCTCCCGACTCCACCACCTCTCCTGGGTAAAAATATCCGATTTTTTACTATTTCTTTCTCTAATATTTTATTTGAATTTCATTATTTTTTTTTTATGCAATGAGATGGGATAAAAAACTTTTAATAAAAGATAAAAAAAAGGTAAAAGAGTAAAATTATAAAATTATCATTCTTATTAAGATTTTTTAATTACTTCATTAAAATTACTTTTACTCGATTCTCATTTTATTTTTTTTAATATTGTCGGAACCATCCAAACTGGGCATAAGAGTCCATCCATTTCATCTTCCTTTCGAATTCGTGGTTGGTCCTCTCAATTTCCTCCGTGATTCCTCCTCCTCTTTCCCCTTTCTTGTGTTTCTTCCTCCCCTCTTTCTCTCTCTTAACTTCCGAAAAGCCAAAACAACGAAGAGAAAAATTTAAAAAAAAAAAAAACTCTCTCGAAGGGGAAAGAGAAATGAAGAGCAACCCTAATCCAAAGCTAATCCTCCTCCATTCTTCAATCCACAAATCCTCCACTTCCTCTCACCGCTTCTTCCTCTTCTTCTTCGTTACTTTCTTCATTTTAGCTTTCACTCTAACTCTCTTCACCACCACCAACATTTCCAGCTCCACAATCCCTTCCCCTTCAACCGCCACGGCCTCCTCCCTACCTTCTTCCATCGCCACCGCCCTCCTCCACTACGCTTCGACTGCCACCGTCAACACCACCACTCACCATATGTCATCTTCCGAACTCTCCCTCATTGCTTCCACTCTCCACAACTGCCCCTGCTCGCCTTGCCGTTTCCTTGTCTTCGGTCTCAGCCACGAATCCCTCCTATGGCACTCCCTCAACATCCACGGCCACACCATTTTCCTCGACGAAAGCGAGTACTTGGTCTCCTCATTTGAGCGCAGCCACCCGGAAATCGAAGCATACGACATCCAATACACCACCAAAGTAAACCAAATGTCAGATTTATTATCCATAGCCAAATCCCACGTCGAAGACGAGTGCAGACCAGTCCAAAACCTACTATTTTCTGATTGTAAACTCGCAATCAACGACATGCCAAACCATATTTACGATTTAAGTTGGGATGTAATCTTAATCGATGGGCCACGTGGCTACTTCCCAGAGGCCCCAGGGAGGATGGCGCCGATATTTACGGCTGGAGTGTTGGCAAGGAGCAAGAAGAGAGGTTGGGGAACGCATGTTTTTGTGCATGAATCTGAGAGGGACGTGGAAAGTATTTTTAGCGACGAGTTTTTGTGCGAAGAAAACTTGGTGGAAACTGTGAATTCTTTAGCACATTTTGTAGTGGAGAAAGAAGAAGTGAGTGATGATCGTAAGATGTCTGGGTTTTGTAAGAATTCGACTTCATCGTCGCCTTTGTCTGTTTCGTTATCATCGGGAGAACATGATGATTGAAGGATTTAGATCGGGTTTGTCTCTCTGTGCGAATTGTATCATTTACAACTTTTTTCCTTTTTCCTTTTTCCTTTTTTGGTTTTCAGTACAGACGTGTAATATTTATATAGCTTTAAAAGTTTAAACCATTGGAAGTGTATGCAGAAAAAAAAAAAATTCAAGTTTTACGAAATGTGAATGCTTTTAACATTTTGTGACCAATTAGTTCTGTTTGGTCGCCGAGAAAGGTAGCGAAAAGAAGAAAGGGTTTAAATCTGGAATTTTGCCTTGATTATGGTGGGAAAGTGAAGAAATTGAATTTGAATTTTTTTTTTTAGAATACCTCTTAATTATGCTTGGCTGATGTGCTTTAGTCATTAGACCAATAAACTAAACAAAAATCCAAAACTTTTTATATTAGTAATAAAAATTAGAAATCCAGTGCAGAAGGAAAATTCAGTTATTTTTCCTGATATTTTCTCGGCAACCAAACAAGAAAGGGATGGAAGTGTTCCTACTATGCGTCGGTGGCGGGTTGCAGCAACGAAGGTTATAGACAGAATGTAAGGTTAGGGAAACCAATGATACTATTTTAACATTTGAAGCTGGGAACAGTGGGGTCCAATAGATACGCGCTACGAAGCTCTGTGATTGTAAACTCTTGATGTAATTGGCTCAGAGGCGCGTGCATTTAACAAGCTTCGTGGATTTTTTTTAACACTGGTGATCACGTGGTTCGCCTGAGTAAAAGCGTACGTGACGGTAGAAGAGTGAAAGAAAGGTGTCGGTGTGGCAATAAAACGTGGACATGTCACATACATCGGTGCTCACACGTGTAAAAAGAAAATTCTTGTTTTCTTTTTATAATAAATTATTTTTATGAGGGAAAAAAAAAAAATCCTGGTTTCAGTCTGTCGTTCATCCATCAAACTTGACTTTAGCCAATAGTGAATACTCAATTTTTTATTTAATTATAAAAATAAAAAAATTGATGGAAATTTAGTAATGAACTGCTTACATTAATAAAATATTTCGAGAATATTCTATTTCAATTATATTTTTATAAAAAATAACAAAATTGAAAATGTAATGAAAAAGTTCGCTAAAATTTAAGTGTTGTGATAAAATATAATATTAAATTATAATATAATGATAAAATTGATTTTAATTGATTGTATAAAGAATGAGACAAAAGTTTATTTGAATTTAAAAATGTGTCCGGTTGGGGTCCTATGAAATTATTTATTTAACAACCTAAGATTGAAATGATTAGAATACAGTCAGTTACCTTGAAACTTGACAAACTTATAAATGACTGAAAGCCATAACAACTTAATCAACTACCAATAGTTTGTATATTAAAGTATTATTAATTAATTTAAAAATAGTTTAACTGTTAATTTTAAGAAAAAAAAGTTATTAATTTAATCATTGAAAATGATGGATTAAGAGTTAGAGAACACCTAATTGATTTTTTTTTTTAAGGCGTCTTATTCATATCATAGGATTTGGTAGAATTGGACTCAAAATGTAAATTCGTCGACAGGTTGTTGAGTGCCTGAATAATGTAAATTAAGTATAATGGATATCAAAATTTACATAATTTAAGAGAAATACTTACTGTTATGGAAGACAGCTGAGATTAAGTTCAAAATTATTATTATTATTATTATTATTTTTATGTAGTTGGGTTTGGTTTCTGGGAATTTATTGAAATGGGGTTATTATGTCCCGATGCTTGTCAGGTCGTGAATTTAATTGGAGATCGGGGATGGTACATACATAGGCCCCGGTCACACATGTTTGGTGGAAATTTATGAGCGTTAGCAATGTGAATCAGTATACTGATCTCTTCAATCCAAGTGGGGTTTGGAGTTTGCTAGAAATCATGTCAAATACAAGTTTTGTCTTAGAATTTATGAGTTATAAAATACTGAAACAAAAGGAAGGTTGCAAAGGTGAATTGCTACAATCAAAACCAATCATCTCTTTAGAATTTAATATATGTTGTTACTTGGTAGAAAAAAAACAACAACTCAGAATATCTAACATTTAGATATGAGTATCTGCATTTTTGTCTTTTTATGGAATGATTTTCTTATAAAAATGTTAATACGTCTAATTAAGTTTTTGTTTTATATTTTATAATTAGACTCGACAATTTTTTGTGATTTGTGTTTATTGTGCAGCATAAAATATAAAAAAAAAATTATATCGACAAGTCAAATACATTTTTTTTAGTTTTATTAAATTTTAATTTATATCAATTTTATATTTAGTTTTAGTGACATTTTCATATTGAGTCATCATATCGTGTTTTATATTGTCTAATCTAATTGGAATTATAATCTCCTCTGCTAAATAAAAATAATTTAGACATATAAATATAGTGATCTATTCAGCTAGTTAAATGACTTTAGATTATATATTCATTTAAAATTTAAAATGATATTAGAACAGATGTTATTACTGTTGGTTGTCTCCTTAGTGTCATAGAACAAACCATTATACTTAAATGAGAAGTTCATATCACATGAAAAATATGTTATCTCTACATATGAGAGAGAATATTATAACAGATATAAAAATAAATCTGGCATATGTTAGTTAGAGACAAATTGAATTTAAATATAACAAAGGTCACTTGTCTTATATCATCATTTGATTTTAAATCAAATTTTCTTTTATGCCAAACATAATGATTGAATGATTTTAGCTCACACCAAATGTCATGATTGAATAATTTAAACTCAGGGTTAAAATGGGTTATTTTTCTTACATAAAAATAAGAAAGAAAAAAGAGTAAAATGTAGAAACTAAGAGACCAATTAATACTTTTCCCAGTGAAAAAGGAAAGATGATCTCATCTTAGAATTATTATATGTAATACAATATTAGTAAAGTTTTTAGATTTATTGAGATAATGATATATTAATTTGAAATCTAGCATCCAACCCTACAACATGACCCATGAGAGACTTGGGGAAGTAAAACCGATTGGAATCGAGCTTTAGCAATGGTTAGTCTCTCAAAGTTCAAGGCCCTTTCGCAGCGGACGGCAATTAAAGGGTTAGGATTTTCCCTCTTATTTGGTCTTTTTGTTCATAGCTAGAGTAAGGCCTGCATCCCAAGCCCATTAGTTAAGCCATTTGCCTATTGATTGTGATCTTTTTCTTTCCCTCCACATGGCTGCGATGATCCAACCATGCACTTTCATTTAGCCTTCCAATATTTCTTCAATCACACTTTTTAACAAATTATTATAACTTTCTGAATTTTCTGGCTTTCTTGTCTTTAAGTTGGAGCAAATGGAGCTTTAGCGTTACCTGTGTATATGATTACTTCAGCTTGATGAATTGACCAGCCACCATTGATCCTGCACATTAATGGAGAACAGCATATAATCCAAGTTGTTCACATCTTTTTTTTTTTATATCATTTTGAACCATGCTGAAGGTCATTTTCAATCCTTTACTTTAATTTATCTCTTGGTAGTTGAATTATACGGGAACAAACAGTAAACATGATCTAACTTTCATTTTCTTTTGTCATTATATCTATATACATATTTTTTTTATAATTTCATATAAAATTAATATTTTTATATACCAATAATTAGATTTAACAATCTAATTATATTAATTATGCACGTAAAATTTTAAATTGATCCGATATTTTTATAATTTTGATGAAAAATAATATATTTTTAAATATATATTAACGATTGAAAGTTTATTATTATCAAATTAATAGATAAACATGTTGGTTTAACTTAAAATTTGATATGTATAAATCTACATGAATAAAATATAAATTGAACTGGATTAAGACTATACATATAAATCGTATAAAATTATAAAAACGTGTAAATTTGAATTAGTATTACATGCACTAACGTAACTGAATCTAAAAAATTTTGAAGAAGGAAAATACTACCAAATTAGTGGTCAATAAATGATCTTACGTGCTCATCTATTTTATAATTAGACAAAATTTCTGCCATAGATTGCAGTGTCGTTTCTTTTGAAAAAGATATGATGATATAAACCAATATAAAGTGGATAAAAAAAAGCAACTGCCAATAGCAAAATCATAACAGTCGTGCTGCTGTTTATTCAGCTTTCCAATTACTACAATGCATATGCTGGATGCTTGACACTAATTTATTAAAACCTTGCAATAATGCAAATGAAAAAAGAAAAGCTTAGAACTTGTGTCTTGAAAGAGTTTTGTAAGTAACTGGAGCTGGAGCTTTCTTGGACCTTGACCAATGATGGTGCCATGGAGCATTAGGCTTGCAAGGGATGATTTTATATGTTGCAGGGTACGGGCAAAGCCTAATGTACTTCAAGTAGAATTCTGCACATTCATGCACTGATTTTTGATCGGGAAGATAGTGGATGCAGTTCTGTCTCACGTCAAGAACCCCATTCTTGATCAGCTTTCTGCAAACTGGACCTACTTTGGTGAAATAGTTATTTGACAATGATAAGTTCGCCAAGTTTCCTAGTGCGCACAGCTCCTCAGGTATCTCCCAGTACAGTAGGTTATTAGCAAAGTTGAGCAGCTCGACTTTCACCAAGCAGGCCAAGGAGTAGGGCAATGGACCCGTTAATAGGTTGTTTTCAACATCGAAAAGCTGGAGTTCTTTCAGAAAACCTAGTTCGTAGGGAAGACAACCTGATAACCTGTTGTTCAGCAGTAAAACCTCGATCAATGTCGCGTTAAGATTTCCAATGCTTCGTGGGATTGGACCAGTTAATCTGTTGTTAGCCAAAGTAAGATAAAGTACCGGTGTGGAACCAAAGTTTTGTGGGAGTGTTGCCGTAAGATCATTGTTGTTAATGAAGAGTACTTCAAGTGATGGCTGGTCAAAAATTTGTGGAGGCACTGATCCGGAGAAAGAATTAAAACGAATATCCAAAAACGAGAGCTCTCTGATGCCAACAACTGTGGTTGGAAATGAGCCGGAGAAGACATTGTTACTTATGTCCAATTCATAAAAATATGGGAGTTTTGAGACATCTGGTACGTTCCCAGAAAACTTGTTTGAGTTTGCATGAAAGATTGCAAGGTCAGGCAGCTTATCTATGAAACCTTCCAGAGTCGGGGCTCCTAGGAGAAACCCATTGAAGTCAATGCCAGCCAGAGCAAGGGCTGATACATTATCGGGCGGATTATCACAGTAAAAGCCAGTGTAGTTGCATATGTCAGAACCAACCCAATTCCCCGTTCTGTTAAGTGGATCTGCTGTGATGATACTCTTGAATGCTTGGATTATGGGGTAAACAGCAGCAAGTCGCGCATCTTTAAAGATTAACTGTTGCCTGGAGACTCCCATTAGTGAGGGTGAGGCTACCGGACTTTCGGAATCAGAACTATTCTGGCATAGCACAGGAATGAGAAATGCAAGGAGAAGAATGGAAATGTAAATGAAGCGGGCCTTGTTGAAGGAGCTAAAGTTCTCCATCGATTATGTGAAGGAAATGGGCCCGAAGATAATCACTAAAAGACTAAAGTTGAAAAGATTGGGATTAAAAATCTTGCAGGTTGGAGTTATATAATGGTTAGTGTGGTTGTTGGGTATCATTTTCGAAATGAAAATGTTTTCATATGCTTTCAGTGAGTGGAAATTGGATGCTTTGGTTCCCATTGCCTTTGGTAGGTGGAGATTTGGTTTATGTCCGTGAATCAGATTTTCAATAATATCTGTTCAAAGGTAGGACTTGGATACTAGTCTAATCTTCGTATATTATTTGCATTAATTAGGAAATCTTTTATACCCAAATAAAAACCTAATTAAATTTTTTACTGAAACACTAGTACACTATGCAGTAGTGGCATTTGTCTCAAGGAAAATCAACATAGTATAATAAAATAAAATGAAGAGCACTTGAAAATCCATACAAGGTTTGCTCCATGATAGCGAAAAATAAATAGCCAGCCTATGATGGAATTAGGTCAAATTTGAAGTTTAGGGTTGACATAGGACTCGTTTGCATAGACTAGCTTGGATGATCAGGTAAAACTATTACTATAGGCTAGAAATTTGTTATGTTAGCATATGATAACTAAGTTTATATTTGGGGCACAAGCAATTTATAAAGTGTATTTTAATTAATAAATAAAGTAATTAAAAAGATATGCTTATCTTCAAAAATTAATTAAAAAAAATTATTGTTAAAAATGTGCATATTTTTTTACTTATTAATTAAATGTTTTCTGTTATTGATTTATTGTATAACTGCTATATTATTAATGCATAGAATATAAATCATTTATATACATAATCATAGTTTACTAAGCTGAGGTGTACTCGAATACCTCTAGGCTAAAAGAAGGAGATTTGTCTGCTTTGTCATCCATAATCCACCATTCTGACACAAGTTTTTAGCTTTATTGGTTTTGAAATCCCCCTAACGAACTTCAGGGCATTGATTGAAGATGAATCAAATTCAATTTTGAAGTAAAAGGACAAATAAGGAGCATCAGTAACTGGCAATTTCCCGATCGAGAAACAGAAAAATCCCAAGATTCAACACTCCTGATAAAGAACATCTTACACCAGCTGCCTTCTTGGTATTCTGCTGCACCCATCCATGCATGTTTAATTTGCAGCTATAATGTAAGCCACTGGTCGAGATTAGGATCTCCACTACCCTAGGCTAAGGGTTGTTACTTGATAAAATTGAAACTAATTCATAAAATAGCTGATGACAGTTTCTATAATATTGCAAGACACTGTAACATTTAGGAAAAGAAAAAAGACAATTAAATGCAAAATACTTCCACATTGTACACACAATCTTCTCTCTGTAATAATAAAGAAGTGATTATTGTTTGAATCCATAATCTTCATGTACAAATAAACAACTTTTCTCTTTGCATCAAAAACTATTCAACAAGGAAGTTCGAATGGTCACTATTGCTTCTTTTCCCCATGTGACAAGGGGGAAAAAAAAAACTTCCCCCCATTATCCATCCATTGTTAGCACTCAAGTTGAGTGAGGATGTGCATTCATATTTGCAAGAGTGGTGATCCACTGCACATTTAAAGGGAAATTAGTGCGCCAATAGCTAGTGGGAACATAGCTTAAGTCGCAAACTTTTGAACTACATGCTGGATTAATGCCGTTGTTGTTGTGAAGACTGATGACCACCAGCTGCTCTCCTGGAATTTCCAAGTCGTCGTTTACCAATCAGGCTAATTAAGATTCAAATCTGAGTGGAAAAACTATCATGATCCTAGGACAATATTAGCATCCCTGATTAGCTACGTCATAAACTAGATCAATGATTCGAAAATGAAGCTAGCTTGTTGCTAGTTTTGTTCACAATTAATTTCTATCGTTGTCATTGCCAGAAGTGAAATACAGCCAACCCCTATAATCGGAACCGAAAATTTATTAGATTCACAGGCCAACGAAAAAAAGTTTGAACAGCGCTCCATTTGCAAACTTGGGGCAGATCCAAGGACCCAAGTTGAGTACAAAAGGCTTCAACTACGTAAATGGTTTGCCACTGCTACGTCCATTTTGAGCTCTGAAGGCTCAACCTGTACCATGCATTTGCACTAGTCGAAAAGCCATGTTGCCTATTGCGGACCCATGCTACAGTATTTCCCCCTTTCCTCTCAATTGTCTTCCTCAATCTTTTTGGTTGAAATTTCCAAAATTTAATCATTTATGTATGTCTTTTTAGGAACACGTTATATTATATCTTTTTGGATGTCCAAAATATTTTAATTATTATTCTTAAAAGGAAAATAATATGAACCATATTAATTTTGTGCATTTATCTCACATATATTCTTATAGGTTTTTCTTTCTTTTTAAGCTGTAAGTGTTCAATCTGTTCCCCAATAAGCAATTTACTTTGATATATTTAGTATTCAATAAGAAATGAAGCAAAGACTAAGAGGTAAGATTGTGTTTGTTTGTGGAAAGTAAGATAAATGTAACTTAGGAGAATGAATAAAAAAAAATTAGTAAAACACTTTCTTTTCTTATTTCAATGTGAAAAAGCTATTTATTGCTGTAGAATTAATATTGTATAAACAAGACCTAAGAATCTTTTATTCTTTTATTAAAATAATGATAAGAAGTAAACCTGATAGATATGATATAAGGACATGATATGAAGGTGACAAATGTTAAAATGCGATAAAAATTATATATAAACTTGATAAAAATTAAAAAAATGCTTCTTGTTTAGTGCATGGACACAAATTTTAGTATAATTTTTTTATATTTTACATTGTATAAATACATATTTTGTACATAAATTATTATATTTAAAAAATATATTTTAAGCTTTCTAATATTCTTCATATTCAGAGGATACATAGATTTTTCAAGCAGTGGGTCGAGAGGAAATGCGGTCATGGACTTAAACTCAAGCAAGAATCAGCAATTTGGGCCTTATAAATTTCAACAAAGAGCAATGTTTTAGTTTTCAAGGAACCAAAGTAGAAATGCTATCCTGGACTCAACGACATCTCAAAACAGGACAACACTTTTCTGTTTTATCATCTTATCTTGTCTTGTCCCGTCCTGACGATAGTCCTAACGGACCCCGCAAAGAGGCAGAGTACTTGCAGTAATTAAGTAATTAAATAATAAAAGATGCATTGCATTGGCATGGAACCTGTTATGCAGTGTGGGCCTGACTCCAGCTCATACATCTATGTTGTTGTCTAAGTTGATCAAGAAGTCTAGCTCTAGCCCAAGCGGATTCGATTGTCCTTGCAAGTTACAACTGTCGGCATTCAACAACGGGCCACCCCCTCAATCTTTTCTCAGTCAACACCAGTAATCAGACTGCGGAGTCAATTTCGGAGACACTGTAACATGTTTAAAGAAAAGAAGAAAATTTCCTGGAAATTCTTGTGATTCGATAGCAACTTTTTTTTTTTCCCCTGAAGTCGTCATTGCAGGATGGAATTAAGGAAGTGAGAAGGAGACAGGATAAGAAAATGAAATACTAATTTGTTTTTGTGTTAACTCAATCATTAATTATTCTGATTAAATATGAAAGCTGGAAAGAAAAAGATTGAAGATAAGAACATCTCGGGCAGACGGGCACCTTATCCCAAGTGTTGGAGAAAACTTTTGTTTTGCTCAATTTGTTAAGATATTGTATTTGTATATATATATATATATACATACAGTTTACAGACAGCAACCGCGCGGAGCTTTCAAACAGGTTCTTCTGCAATTATGAACTTGATTGTAACTGCAATAACTTTTTTGGAATTTCATTTCATGCAAACAATTTGATTGGAAACTTCCGAATCCCAGTACTAGGAATTCTTGCTAATAGGACTCCTCAATTAGAATGAAAAACGAAGTGATCCATTTATTCACTGAAATTTTATTACATTGAAATTCTACATCAAATATCAGATACTACTAGCACAAATTAGAAATATGCATAAATAGCCAAAGACCCACCGTGATTTTCTTGATGAGGCCTATCTAAAGCATGGAAATCACAGCCGATGAGGAAGAAGAGTGCTATAAGTCATGGCGGATGGGACAGAAGCAGTTGATTCTTGATCGGATTTCTCCGTTGAATTGGAATAATGATAACCACCTTTCATGCAAGGAACCCACTTAAATGATTCCTTCCTGTCGCAAATCAGCTTTCTTGAGAAAAATGCAGCACACTCGGCTTTTGATTTTTGATTCGGGAGGTCCAAAATGCAGTTGTTCCTGACATCAAGTCTCTTCTTGTTTATTAAATCCCTGCAAGCTGGGCCAACCTGAGTGAAATAGTTGTTTGACAAAGAGAAGTTCTCAAGCTTAGAGAGCTTGCAAACTATTTCCGGCACTTCCCCATAGAACTCATTGTTGGCCAAATTGAGTAGCTCAATCTTTTTCAAGCACCCAAACGAGTATGGTATAGGGCCTGTTAACTTGTTGGTGCCTACATCAAACACGGTGGCTCGACTCAGATTCCCAATCTCGTAAGGCAAGCACCCTGTAAGTGTGTTGTTGAGGAAAAGCACTTCCAGCAGGTTGCGAGCTCTGCCAATGCTCGGTGGAATGGGACCAGTGAACTTGTTGTTGGCAAAGGTGAGATATAGGACTGGTGAGTCACCGAGATTTTCAGGAAGCTTCTGTTCCAAGTTGTTGTTGTTGATGAAGAGCACGTCGAGATCTAATTTGAACACTTCTGGCGGAACGACCCCCTTAAACGTGTTGAACCTTAAGTCCAGGAAGGTTAAATTCACGGCACCAAGAACTTCCCTGGGGAAATCAGCAAGCAGCTTGTTGTTGCTAAGGTCAAGCTCATACAAATATTTAATTTTGGTTACTCCAAAAGGAACTGTACCGGTGAAGAAGTTGGAGTTGGCGTGGAATATGGCTAGGTCGTCTAACTGATCAGCGAAACCATCAAGGGGAAGGTGACCACCACGCCCAGCAAATTTAGCACCGTTGAAATCTACTGCGGCAACTGCTTTTTGACGTACGTCAGGACGAATTGCACACGTGAAGCCTCGGTATTTGCAAACGTTTTTGCCTTTCCATGTCTTTGTGTATTTCATGCTATTGGCATCAGGTTGGATTTTCTTCCGGAATTCCCGGATTACGAAGTAAGCTTTTTTAAGTCGCGCGTTTTCAAAGCTTGGTTGAGGTGGACGTGGTGGTGGAGGTGGTGGTGGCGGTGGCGGTGGCGGAGGCGGAGGCGGAGGTGGGGGTAGTGGCGGTGGCGGTGGCGGTGGCGGTGGCGGAGGTGGGGGTGGTGGCGGTGATAGTGGTGGTGGACATTCAGGTTCAGGCGGGGGAGGAGCGGGTGGAGTACATTCCTGGATTTCAGGAGAAGGGGCAGGAGCTTCCCCACCGCCACCAATGATTATTTCCAATGTTTCTCTTTTTGTCTCATCACTGGCCACCTCGTGATGCAAACATGAATGCAAAATGACAGTGAACAGTACCAACGAAAAAATTGGAAGAAAACGCATTTCTCTTTCTTTTTCTTCTCCACGGGATCCTTGAGAGAATGCCCGTAAAGTTAAGGGCGCAGATACTATATAAAAAGAGAGACCTGAGACCTTGGCAAGTCAAGCAAATACTACAACTCCTAATTGTCTTGGTTAGTGGCCGTTGCCCCATCTTTGTCTGAGAAAGACGTGTTCTGTTAACGTCTTTTTGTGCTTCTTGTTCGATTCCTTCCGCATACTTGCATATACACCACGTATATGAACTGAGATTGATCTGATCTCTGCTTTTTCTACTCTCAAATACACAACTACTTACATTTACGAAACTTAGACAACAGGAAATCACTCGAAAGGTTATGTTGTGTCCATGGTTCATGCTCTGCTCGGAATGAGAAACAAAAACCGAGGGGGGCGATGAGGTGACACCTTTGGGTAAAAAGTGTTAGAAGCACATGCATGCTTCAAATCTCTATCCCCAGTGAAAAACGATTGATTTAATTGTCGGTTTCAAGGGGCAGCCCTGTTGTTTAAGTTGCATTAGTGGGACAAAATAAATAATTTCCCACTTCACATGCAAAACAAGAGTAAGAAGTGAACAACAAACCCAAATCAATAATTCAGCATGTTCTGAAATTTCAAAGGTACAACAACAGCTTTTACCCATGATTACATATAAAGCAATAATATCTGGTGTGTGTGGTGGAACGTTAGCCTGGGGTTTTCCCAGCCCGTCTCGGTCAAGCTTGTTGCCATGTGCATTTCCTTATGGGTATCTCTGTCATGACACTGAAGGCCGAGACTGTAATTCAGAAAGGAGATTATCGTTCACGCAATAAGTCCAAGCGGAATGGACAGCTTAAGCAATCATCCATGATCCAAAAACTATCCCGGTTCCTAGCAGCACATTGACATGTTGCTGTATGATTTATGAACCTAACAAGACTCTTAACCAACAATCTGCTTGCAATTCTAGCTGTTAATACTCACCATCTCAAACCACTTTTTTAGTTGACAATAGATTACATGAAGTACGTCAACATATATCATCAAAGATTCAAGATTAATGGCGGTTAAAGGCAAAATGGCCATCCTTCTCTTACCTTATCCATGTTTTTTTTTTTTTTTAATGATTTGATTTGTCAGAGATAAAACCTATGTTTCAGAAATTAACAATTGTTAAATCCTTTAATTGGTCACATTCTAAGAGAATAAACCCCATTACTGATAGATTGGCAAAATTTAAAGCTCAACGATCTCAAGATTTTTCTATTAATTAATGTTATCATTTTATTTTTCTTACATGTCTATGTTGATTCTCCCTTATTAATAATATAAGCGTTCTTGCTTTTGGAAAAGAAAATCAAATCAGGGCACATAATTATTTTATTAAAATATGCTATCAAAATTATTAATAAGACTATTGAAATAAATATTTACTATTTAATTATCAGATGTATAATAAGTAAATATGTTCATGGTTGGGTGGGGTTTAGGTAATGAAATATGAGCTTGGTAGTGAACCCAAGCTAGGTCTTTTCAAACTTAATTTTTAAACAAAACTTATTTTTACATACAATAAATAAATTCAAAATTGTTCAAATACTATTAATTTTTCTAAAATCATAATAAAATATAAAAATATATTAGAATTCATAATAGTAAATAAGAACAACACTATAAGTTAAAATAATTTTTTTAAAATATTACAATAAATATGAAAAATTTCAATTAAAGTTTTTAAAAAAAAAAAAAAACTAGAGTTCAAATTAAATGACATAAAAAATCAAAAGTAAATAAAATTGATAAAAAAATATAATCATGAAATCAAAAGTAAATAAGTATGCATAAATTATTGGATAATTATCTTATACATTAACACTAAATTTTTTTTTATTTCACAAATAGGTTAGAATGATGACATATATCATTTAAATATATTAAAAAATAAAAAATAAATAAAATAAGATATATTTTATCATTTTAATCCCACTTGTGAAATAAAAAAATTCTATTAATGATGTATAAAATATTAATCCTAAATTATTACTATATTAATAATAATAGTAGTAGTTCTAACTTCTAAGTTCTAATCTTGAAAAGAAAGTTGCCACTACTTTTTCTTTGAAAATACCAAAGATGAAATAATACGAGGTTAAAATGAGTGCCAATAAAGTGATCATGTGGGGGTGGGGTACTAAAGAAGACAAATTCATCTAATTCTTACTCATTGGCTTTTTTTCTTTTAGTGAGATTCGTTGACATGTTTTGGCTGTTCTTCACCAAAAATAGAAATTTCCGAACGAGATTGAACAGTTTCTAATATCATATTCCACCGCTTCTTGAATTATAATGATTTCATCATAAGAAAATTTTTTTTAACGTGTTCCGATTTAAAATCAAGATTATGATATACGCACCAACTCTTCCGATTTAATCTCCATTAATCTAATAATTTCTCTAAGTTTAATAAAAAAATCTTGATTTTGAATAGAAACATTCATGGATTTAGCCGAGTTTGGATAGTACTTAAGTTATATATTGGCTAAATCATATGCCATGCATACCTACAACATGCTAAAATAGTTCGATCAAGATAATTAGATAAATTGATCCTAAAGTATGGACACCCAAGAAAAAAAAAGATGTTGTTTTACTATGTGTGGCATGTATGTAGCAGAAGATTTTCATGTAAAGGACATTGAATGAAAGCAGAGAGCAATGTGCCACAGAAGGATCAATCAAGAGAGCTAAGGTCATATACTACAGATATCATAACAATGGTATTGTTTAAACCATACTCTAAACAAGACATGAAATACAACTTAAGACGTACAAGTAGAACAATTCGGGACCACTATGCCAACCAACTGTGATATCTACTCATGTTTGCATGGTTCTTCTAACATGTTACAATCAAATTTGAGCAATGGAAAAAAAAAAAAGCTAAGTTGGTGCAATTCATGTGATTTTCCATACCAAAAACTTAATAAAAAATCAAAAGTTATCCTAAACTAACACAAAGTGTTTACAGGAGAAGCCAAGAAAATTACGGGTTAAAAGTATGAACATATTGTTCGTTTAGGCTGCTTTATCCTCATTGATTGTCATGCCTGAAAATTGAGAACCCCTAGTAACTTGCCTACATGGTTACTAGGGAACGAAAATTACAGAAGGAAACCAAAGTATTGAAGCTTCAATAAGATTTACCCACCAGATTCTTTTTTATCTCAACACTCTACTAAGCATGGCATTATTTCAATTTTGTACCCTAAACCATGTATATTAAAAGTTTCATCAAGTACTGCTGACTTTTAAAAGGGAAAATTCATGTGATTGTCCCATTAAAAATTTCTGCAGGCCAAGAGGCCCAAACTAAATGTGCTCACCACATTAGATCAGTGTCCTACCTCAGTTTACTTACAACAGAACTAGCTTAAAACTGACACATAACATGGCGTATTTCAGGTTGATGTATGAAGTTTAGCAAACCTTCACAAAATGTCAGGAAGCAAATAGAAGAAAGAAAATGCTGCAAGAATACTAAGCGACAAATTATAACAAACCTCAAGAAACAACTCTAGCCATCAACGTGAAATGATTCATCAAGCAGGGAGGAAACAAAACCATACGATTAATAACATGGTTGCTGACTCCATAACTTCCAAAAAGAGTATTTACATCTATTAATTTACTCTATAGAATCATTAACAATCACAATGTTGTGAAAGCATACATGTCCCAACAGCAAAATGCAAACCACTAACAGAGAATCACATCAACAACTTGTTTTTCAAGAAATTATTTGAAAATCTACCTCATTGAACAAGATTAGAGAGAAATTATAGGAGTCGATGATGGTAACATATCAATACTATCCTGTAGAAGCAATTAACTCGTTACTCAGAAAAAAAAAAGGAAGAGCTTAAGATATCAAGATTACCACTTCTATCAGAAAGGATGATTCTTTATGTTACCCTTACCATATGTCTTCTCAAATTCATCTTGACAAGCAGATTTTGAGATCCCGAATTTTGCTAATTACTGGGTGTTGTCACTCTCCCTTGAAACAAGGCCAACCATGATTGAAGCAGTTCAGTATCCGTGTAAGTAAAAGAAGGCATATGTGAAGGGTAACATAGAGAAAATTCATCACGAAAAAGAGGCATAAATCAACAACTTCAAACAGATCTTAGAAAATTCATTAAAAAAAAAAGCATTCATTCCATTTTAAACATCTCTGTTCAATATAAAGTTTTGTGTAGACAACTTTTGACCCATAAAATCTCTATGAATCGCGATCAAAACAGGAGGCACCACATACGCAGGACACCAAGCATAAATCTGAAAAAATAAAGATTAGGCCCTAATATTTCACCTTATTTTCTATATTTTTCTAAGCAATAAAACAGAGAACAAAGAAAATAACATGAACAAGAGAATTCCAACCTTTCCAGGAGACCTTTTGGAAACACTCCAATAATGAAATTGCAAGTTGAAAACTTTGGTAGATGGCAGAGAACTTAATGCAAAATTCCAAAAAAAAAAAAAAATTCAGAAAGATTCAAAACCCATTAAATTTAGAGCATAAAAATCTTATTTACATTAAAGAAAATGTTGATAAAATAATAAATACAGATACAAGAAAGGAGATTAGTTCCTGATTGAAAGACCTTACATACATTGAGTTGAGATGAACAATACTGAAAATATTTCTGCTAGACTTTACAATATCTGCCTTTACAACTATGAAACAAATGGGAAAAACTTGGGTATTTCAGACAAGTGGAAAGAGGTACTGTAACTTTTTTTTTTTTTTTTAATTCTTGGGTAGAGGCAAGAGGACATCGTTTTTTAATGCTTTTGCTGACTTGCGCGCTGCTCGACTGAACTGGGTGAATGGGCTGTGCATCATGTGTATAAATAAATATTGTTAAATAATTGTGATAAAAAGATAAAATAATGAATCAGCTTTTCATTTTTCCCTTGATCATATCGCCACGCCCTTCCAGTGTTCCAGTTTTTGAACTTCAAATTGGCTTCCATCATCCTTTCCTTTCCCGCAAGCCCAAATGGACTCAAAACCACATTCCCTTCACGCCTTGTTCTTCCCACAGTTGGCTCATGGACGTTTGATCCCAATCATGGACATGGCCAGACTATTTGCAAAGGCAAGCTGTTGTGAAAGCCAGCATTGTCACCACTCAGCTTAATGCTTCTTTCTTCTCTCAAACAATTGAAACTGAAATAAATTTGGGCATTGAAATCGATATTCAAATAATCAAATCCCCTTCCATGGAAGCTGGGCTACCGGAGGGATGTGAGAACTTTAGTTCCACTACTTCACAGGAAGTGGGTCTAAAATTCATCAAGGCCGTTAGCTTGCTTCAACATCAACTGGAAGAAATACTTGAAGACTGCCGCCCAAATTGTCTGGTGGCTGATGCAGTTTTTCCGTGGGTTACACAAGTTGCAAGGAAGTTGGGGATCCCAAGGCTTGTTTTCCACCGAACAAGCTATTTTGCTCTCATTGTCTTTGATAGTCTACTGCGCCATGAGCCTCAGAAAAATGTAACATCTGATTGTGAACCCTTTGAAGTGCATGGCGTTCCAGACAAGATAAAGATGACAAGACAGCAGCAACGAGATGAATTAGACACAGAGTCGATGATGATATAAAAAAGTTTATGTATCAAGCTTTAGAATCTGAGATTACAAGCTACGGAGTTATGATGAACAGTTTGCAAGAGCTGGAACCTGCTTATGTAGAACACTACAGAAAGGTTATGGGAAGCAAGACATGGAACAAAGGCCCGCTATCCCTCTGCAACAGGAACAAAGAGGATAAGTTAAAAAGAGGAAATGCAGCCTCTATAGATGCAGTTGAGTGCTTAAGATGGCTAGACTCAAAGAAACACAACTCAGTTCTCTATATATGCTTCGGAAGCTTGTCCTGCTTTTCAACTGCTCAGCTTAATGATATTGCTTAGGGTCTAGAAGCCTCTGGAAATGATTTCATTTGGGTTGTAAGGAAGGTGAATAATGAAGACAAAGAAGAGTGGCTGCCAGAAGGATTCGAAGAAAGGATGGAAGGAGAGGGTTTGATTATAAGGGGATGGGCACCTCAACTGCTGATTCTTAATCATGAAGCTGTGGGAGGGTTTATGACTCACTGTGGATGGAACTCAACACTGGAGAGTATCACTGCTGGAGTGCCAATGCTCACATGGCCACTCAGCAATGAACAATTCTATAATGAAAAGCTCGTAATAGACATACTACGAGTAGGGGTTGGAGTTGGGGCCCAAGAATTGTCTGATTGGATGGAAGAGAAGAAATTCTTAGTGACAAAAGAAAATTTAACAGACGCAGTAACTCAGCTGATGGTTGGTGAAGAAGCTAATGACATAATAAACAGAGTTAGTGCATTGAAAGAGATGGCAAAGAAGGCTGTTGAAGAAGGCGGATCATCTCACTGTGGTTTGAAGGCTTTGTTAGATGGATTGAGATTGAACAGATCTCCAGGAATCTTTTAAAGAAGGATTAAAGATAAGAATAAGCTCAAGCATAAATCTAAAGATCTTGTATCAATTAAATATTGATAAAAATTAAACCTTATCACTTCTATTTCCTTTCAGTGATTTCATCGTTTTTTTTTTTCCTTGCTGAGCCAAGTTCAGAAACTTTACATAGTTTACCATTCCACAAGAGCTTGGATAATATCCTAAGACAATGAGGGGAATGAAAAAGACAAAAATATTGTACCTACTAATGAAGAAAATTTTGCTTAATTTCAGAACTTAGAGAAAAATCTTTTAAATGAAGCAGTTGGAAAAATCTACAATTGTATTCATGGATCAGGCGTTTACAAAAACCAATACTCCATTTTCCTCCTGTCATTTAGATAGCATTCCATTCTTGACTCTTAAGTCCTAATCAGATGAAGTTAGGTCAAAATCTTCTTCTTTTTGGACTCCTTCCATTTTCCTTTCACATGGTCGTGAAGTTCTAGTCTAAGAATGTTTTCTTGATTAAAGATACCTAACACAAAGCAATTTCTTCCACATGTGTACAGCAGCAATTATGACAATAAGCTTTGGTCTATGCACATGGTTTGAAACCTGCTATAATCTTTCCACTTGCATATAAATTCACAAAAATATTAAATCTATTAATTGCCTCGACAAGTACTCTGTTCTTCCAGCCAATTAATTCATTTCAATATTGAGCCTTTCAGAGTAATGTCCCGTTGGTCTATGCACATGGTTCTAGTCTAATAGTCTAGGCATGACTTAGACTTAAACGAAAAAGTTTCATTCAAATATATTGGTTGGTGCATATTTACATTTCAACACAATTGATCTAAAATATTGAAAATCCATGAGTGATACGATCAAGAAAGCAAAAGTTCACAAGAAAAAGATATTCTTAAAATCCCAGATATTAAAAGAACGATGTCAGAGCACCTAAAAAGACATATCTTGCTCACTAAGGCTAGTAAAAGGACATGAGCAATAGACTTAAGAGAGAAATTACTAAGAAGCAAATATTAGTTTGACTAACAGATTAATATTTCACTGTTTCTCAGCATAGAAGTCTACAAATAAGAACTCTGGAGTTATTAAGTTTTCAATCAATCAGCTTTACATTTCTCCCTTAATCATATCCCAATAGCGTTTCAAACTGGCCTCTTTATCTTTCCCGCAAAGCCAAATGGACTCAAAACCACATCCCCTTCATATCTTGTTCTTTCCACACCTGGCTTATGGACATTTGATCCCAACCATAGACATGGCCAGACTATTTGCAAGGCAAGGTGTCAAAGCCACCATTGTCACCACTCAACTCAATAGCGCTTTCTTCACTCAAATAATTGAAAGAGAAAAACAGTTGGGCATTGAAATCGATATTCACACGATAAAATTCCCTTCCATGGAGGCTGGCCTGCCACAAGGAATTGAGAATATAAGTTCCATCGCTTCACAAGAAATGGGTTTTAAATTCTTAAAGGCTGTTAGCTTGCTTCAACAACCCCTTGAACAAATACTTGAAGACTGCTGCCCCAATTGCCTGGTGGCAGATGCAATGTTTCCATGGGCTACAGAAGTTGCAAGGAAGCTGGGGATCCCAAGGCTAGTTTTTCATGGAACAAGCTATTTTGCCCTCAGTGTCTTTGATAGCTTTCTGCGCTATGAACCTCAGAAAACTGTAACATCTGATTTTGAACCCTTTGAAGTGCCTGGCATTCCGGACAAGATAAAGATGACAAGAATGCAACAAGCAGTCCAACTTAGAGAATCAAGAGTCGGTGATGAAATAAAAGTTTTGATGCATCAAATGTTAGAATCTGAGATTACAAGCTTCGGGGTTATCGTGAACAGTTTCCAAGAGCTGGAACCAGCTTATGTAGAACACTACAGAAAAATTGGTGGAAGGAAGACATGGCACATAGGTCCGTTATCTCTCTGCAACAGGAACACAGTGGATAAATCACAAAGGGGAAATGCAGTCTCTATGGACAGAGTTGAATGCATAAGATGGCTAGATTCAAAGAAACACAACTCAGTTTTGTATATATGTTTTGGGAGTGTGTGCTGGTTTTCACCTTCTCAGCTTAATGAGATAGCTAAGGGCATAGAAGCTTCTGGACAGGATTTCATTTGGGTTGTAAGGAAGGTGAATAACAAAGACGAAGAAGATTGGTTGCCAGAAAGATTTGAAGCAAGGATGGAAGGGAAGGGTTTGATTATAAGGGGATGGGCACCTCAATTGCTGATTCTTGATCATGAAGCTGTAGGAGGGTTTATGACTCACTGTGGATGGAACTCAACACTGGAGAGTATCACTGCTGGAGTGCCAATGGTCACATGGCCACTCAGCAATGAACAATTCTATAATGAAAAGCTCATAACCGAGATACTAAGGGTAGGGGTTGAAGTCGGAGCCCAAGAATGGTCTAGATGGATGGAGAACAGGAAATTCTTAGTGACAAAAGAAAATATAACGAAGGCAGTAACTCAGCTGATGGTTGGTGAAGAAGCTAATAACATAAGAAACAGAGCAAGTGTATTGAAATGTAAGGCAAAGAGTGCTGTTGAAGAAGGTGGATCATCCCACTCTGATTTGAAGGCTTTGTTAAATGAATTGAGATTGAAAAGCACTGGGGGAAAGCAATAAGGAACACACTAAAGAAGGACTAAAGTTCGAACATAAAGCTCTAGATCTTGTATTAAATAAAGGATTATTAGTAAAAGAAATCTATAAACCTTGTACCTTCTGTTTCATTGTAGTTTTCCTTGTTGACCAAAGTTAGGAAGCTTTCAATAGTTTATGGTTGTAAAACTCTCCCCTTTTAAAATAATAATGCAAAAGAGAATTCACATTTGAATCACCAAAATAACAAAACAAAGGAAATACATGTTAACAATGTCATACTTTGTTTAGAGTACAGGGACACCAACAAAAAGGTTCCCCAAAAGAAACCACCTTTAGGCTTCACAGGAATAGCATCAAACACATCAAACACAGGACACCAACAAAAAGGTTCCCAAATCTCAAATGCAGAACGAACAAATCTTTACATATCCTTTAAATTTACGGCTATTTGAGCCACACACCACAAAAGTGCAAGGGTAATAACCATTTGAAATTTCTGCATTCAGTTATTGATGGAACATTACTGTTGAAAACCAGGCCATATTGTTAAAAAGGGTTGATAAAAGGCAAGCAACACCTAGCAAGCATGCAGAAGATATTTTTAACAGACCATTGCTCTTTCGGCTCTAGAAACTTTAATCATACCTATTAACAGATAAGGGAGATTTTGTGTGAGACAGCAACCTTCCTTGCAAGAGTCACTAACATGACAAGAGTTCTCTAGTTCAGAAAGTACAATTTATAAAGGAAAAAATAAATAACTAAAAGAGTAACAAGGTACCATGAGTAATGACCATGGAAATTTCAGCACTCCGTTATTGGCGGAACTTCAAATGTGAAACCCCTAACTCCACAGTCCACACACTATCAAAACGCAGCCATGTTCTTCAAGATGGGTGATTAACAAATGATGGAAAATTTCAAAATAGTGAAAGTCAAAAATTATGTTTAATCAATGAATAAGAAATTAGATATAATTATTAAATAAATATAAATAACTATGTTTGTTGGACGAAAAATCACAATTAAAAAATTACAACATTTGATTGTGATGACATAACTCTTGAAAAGTATCTTTATAAATAAAGATGTTAAATTTTATTTTAAATACATTTGAACTATCTAAAAAGTTCAGATTTTTTTTTTTCAATCAAGAATAATATATTTTCAAATATATATTAACAATTGAACTTTTATTATTATCAAATTAATAAATAAACATTTTTATTTAACTTGAAATTCGATATGTATAAATTTACATGAATAAAATATGAACTCAACTAAATTAAATATATATATATATATAAACCATATAAAAATATAAAGGTGTTTAAACCTAAATTAATTTTACATTAATATAAATAAATCACAACAAATTTTGAAGAACAAAAATACTATCAAATTAGTGGTCAATAAATAATCTTACGGGTTCATCTATTTTATAATTAGACATAATTTCTGCTATAGATTGCAGTGTCGTTTCTTTTGAAAAAGATACGATGATATAAACCAATATAAATTGGATTAAAAAAAAAAAAGCAACTGCCCGTAGGAAAATGATAACAGTCGTACTACTGTTAAGTATTAATACAAGTAATAATACACGGATGGATGAGGGAAAACTATTACGTATACACTAATAATATATAGCACACTACAAAAAAAGATACCTTCAACGACGGATTTTGTGACGAAATTTCCGTCAAAAAAATTACAATTCTGTTACTAATCATGTTTACAGACGGAATTAGTGACGGATATGTCCGTCGCTAATTCCGTTGCTATTTTCGATGTGGCTGATACTCCTCCGTTACAGATACATTATTCCGTTACTAATTCCGTCGTTAAAAGTTATAAAATTTATTCTGTTACTGAAACCTTTTAGAGACAAAAATTCCGTTTCTGAAAGTTATTGATTTTTCAATTTGATATTCCGTTGCTGATGCCTTGTAGAGACGGAATTTCGTTGCTGATAGACAGTACATATTATTCCGTAGCTAAAGTATTTTAGAGACGGAATTCCGTTGCTGAAAACATATTTATTGTTTTATAATTTTGTGTTAATATTCCGTATCTAAATAGTTTCAGAGACAGAATTCCGTGGCTAAAAGTATATGTATTTTTTATTATTACTCCGTAGCTAAATTCTATCAGAGACGGAATTCCGTTGCTGATACAATTTATATTGTTGTTTATACAAAACAATATAAATAAAAAAATTTTCGTTACAAAATGGCATCAGAAACGGAATTCCGTTACTGATGCCCTATTGTTTAAGTTTTATATAAAATAATATAAATAAAATAAAATTTCTGTTAGAAAAAGACATCAGCAACGGAATTCCGTTGCTGATACTCTAAATGTTATATTTTTTAAAATAAAAACTAAATAAACAAAAACTTTCGTTACAAAACGGCATCAGCAACGGAATTCCGATGCTGATGCCCTATTTTTGAATTCTTATATAAAATAATAAAAAAAAAAATTCCGTTACAAAAGGAGATCAGAAACGGAATTCCGTTTCTGATGTCCTTTTAAAAAAATTTTTATATAAAATAATATTAATAAAAAAATCAGTTACAATAGGGCATCAGCTACGGAATTCTGTTACTGATGCCCTAATTTTTTATATTTTTATTAAAATTAAAACTAAATAAAAAAATTTCCGTTACAAAAGGGCATTAGCTACGGAATTCCGTTGCTGATTCCCATTATTTTTCAATTTTTTTTCAAAATAAAAGTAATTAAACAAATAAATCCGTTGCAAAAGGGCATCAGCTACGGAATTCCGTCGCTGATGCCCTATATTTTTAATAATTTTTTTAAATAAAAATAATAAACAAAGAAATCCGTTACAAAAGGGCATCAGCTACGGAATTCCGTTGCTGATGCCCTAATTTTTAATGTGTTTTTTAAAAATAAAACTAATTACAGCAACGGTTCCGTTAGAAAAGAGCATCAATAACGGAATTCCGTCGCTAAAAATCAATATTTTTATTAATTTTTGATTTTATTATAATTATTTTTTTAATAATTTCACCTGTGTATATACAATTTTTTTATTCTTCTATATTTACAACTTATTTTCGGGAACCTAAAATAGTCAAATACTCGGTATACACGTAATAGATAAAAAATAACAATCAATATATATCACATTCATTTATCATAAACTACCATGAATAAGTATTAATAAAAGTCAACGATCATCATCCGTTGATATCATGATAATAACAAACATAAACTAACATCAACAAGTAATCATAAAACATCACCATCATCATCCGTTCATTTCATCATAACAACTACCGTAATTCATAAACAACCAATTCAAATAAAACAATCACTGATTCACCTGACCTCCCGATCCCGATGGTCCAGCTGCAGGAGCTCCTACGTTAGTGGCATTACTCATCATATTCTTTATCATATCCACAAAATTATCAAACTTTCCTTCCAAATTATCGAACCTGATGTGTATGAATTTAATGTCCTCTTTCATTTGGTGCACTTTTGAATTACTAGGAGAACCACTTACCACAGGAGCAGGATACGGGAAAGGACTGTAAGCTGAATAGGACGCGCAAGAAGATTGAGTGGATATATACCCGTATCCGATGCCCTGCTGCAAATCAATGCGGTGTGGCCTAGTCCCAAATCCGTAAGTATGTGTACGAGTAGTAATTGGCCCTCCAATTACTTCACACCATGCAGTTGGATCAAATTGGGGATGGGCACTCGGATCCTCACCATATTTCTGATTCATTGAGGTAACATATTTTTCCTATAATGTAATTAGACAAAAGGATATTACATAACTTTTAAAACAAAAAAGTCATATAAAAAGCCAATATAATGCATTACGTACACTGACAGATTTCGATTTGTTGTCCACATAATCACCATCCCCACGTGAACGTCTATGGGTTCGATCGAACAATTCTTTATACGACGGTGCGCGACCCTGACTTTGCGTCTACAATAAAAGATATGAAATTTTACAAAGAATAAAATACCTTTAAAAGATATGTGTATTATTTGAACTTACCATCCTATATTCATGAACCGGAAAAGAAACAGAACCACATGTATGTTTTGTTATGGATCCTTCCTTTTCTGTTAACCGATTCTGTTTTCCTTTTTTTGACTTCTCCATCCACTTTTCAGTCCCCCATACATTCTCAACTAATTCATTCCATACTTGGATTGAAATCCACTTGTACTTGTTATACCTCTTACAGTCAATTATTTTATCAGTATTAAAATGCTGCATTGCTCTTCTTCTCTCTAACTGTAGCAAATGCCTAAAACGTGTTTTGTACATGTACTCCCAAATAGAATAAACAATATTGGTTTCGTGTTCTTCCCACACGAACTTCTCCTGTACAGAGAAACAAATAAAACTTATTTTATCAATTTATTAAAATATCAATTTGGATAGTTCATAGTAATATACCTGGAATTTTTGCCACATATGCGCTTTTACTTCATTTGGAACCTTTTTCCATGTTGGCCATGGTTCCGAGTAGTGTTGTTGAATCAATGTGGCTATAGTCCTAACACCCTTTGGTTGTAGAAAGGCACTGCCACGAAAAGAAATAATATCTGTAATATTGAATCATATTTAATTTAAAGTGGTATGAAAAAAAATTAAATTATAAACAATATACCTATTACCAATCGGATTAAGCCTTAACCTATACTCTGGATTTGTCGGTGGTGGAAGACTTTGATTTGGGCCTCTTGTTCTTTTTTTACTAGTAGCACTCCCACTCCCAGTGCCAGTTGCAGTATGTGTAGCCTCGTCAGAATGTCCTCCAGTAGATATTTTCTGCTCAGGTAATGGTTGTTCTGTGACTGAAGGAGGTAGAGTAGAATCATCATCATTGTCAAGATCTTCATCATCGTCATCATCATCATCATTATCTGACGGAGGGAGCAATGTATCCTGAAGATATATAGACGGATTTGCTGGAAGATGAAGAGGAGCTGGGGTACTTGAAACATGTGTCAGCTGAGTGCTTGGCCGAGAACGATGATGAGTTGAATTGTGATCAAGAACTCGATCTGCAAGACGCCGAGCCGGATATCGACCTGTAGGTTGAACCGGAGGTCGAGCATGAGGTTCACCTGGAGGTTGAGATTTAGGATTAACGTGAGGGGTGGGAATAAAGTACGAGTCCATGCCAGGTATATTTTTCGTTGCAGGTGGAGGGGACTTAGACTTTGTTGACCTTTTAGTCATCTTTTTCAATTTATGCATCTGCAATTTAAAAAAAAAAAGATTAAAGATATAAGTTAATGAAGTGAAAAAAAACTTCTAAATAAACAAATAAACCAATGCAGGAAAAATTTTTAAACAAACCAATAAGTGAGTTTACTTATTAAATTTTTAACAAACACATAAGTAATTGAAGTTAAATAATTATAAGCAAAAGAACGAAAATTGCAATACCAAAACCATTACAGCAAATGTTTAAGTCTTACTATTCATTACTCCAATCACTGTCATCTTCTCTATCATTACCATCAGCTTCATCATTCTGTACAGAATCGTCCTCATTCTACTTCTTCTTCTTCTTCGTCTTCTTTTTCTTCTTCTTCTTCTTTTTCTTCTTCTTCTTCTTCTTCTTCTTCTTCTTGTTGGGCCTCTTCTTCTTCTTCTTCTTCTTCTTCTTCTTCTTCTTCTTCTTCTTCTTCTTCTTCTTCAATATTATTGATTTCTTCATATTCACCACTAACAAGAACAGCAGGGTTGTCCAATTCTTCTGAATATGCAACTATCCTAGGGTTCGGAGTTTCTACTTCTTGGTAAACCCCTTCGTTTAAATCAAGAATCTGTCCACCGTCACGAGTTTGAAGCTTAAATCTACTTCGTGCCTTTGTTTTGAATACAGCCCACCAATGACGATGATCTCTTTTTGTAGATGGATAAGGACTAAAGTACACTTGTTGACTTTGTTCTGTTAATATAAAAGGTTCGTTACTTGGAAGTATAGATTTATGCTTGATATCAACAAGACCATGACGGGAATCAATGCGAAGACCTCTTCCAGTATCAAACCAATGACACTTGAACAATACAACTTTATTTCCAATTCCAAAATACTCTAATTCGATTATATCTATCAACATGCCATAAAAATCACGTTCAAAATCATTGTAACAGCTGCCTTTCACACATACACCGCTGTTCATTGTTTTACGAGATCGTCCATAATCTAACGTATGAAACTTAAAGCCATTTACAAAATAACCTTGAAAGCTCCTTATCATACGTCCCGGACCATAAGAAATCTCAATAATATGTGGATCAGTTTGATTGGCACGTTCATTAACCTGAAACCTTGAAAAACAAGCATTAAAATTCTGTAATTTTAAAATAATCTACTACTACCTGTCTCATTACAGTACTTACAAATTGTTTAAATCATTTTGAAAAATGGTCATGACGTGCTTTCTCCACTTGAGCATCATTGATGTTCGGATGATCTCTTTTAATCATCTCATCAAATATCCTACAGTACATGATATGTGATGCAAAATTTGAGAAACACTTGTAATCGATAGAAATATTTCGATGACATCTTATATGGGTTAGAAATAAGGTAACTTACTCAATATATGAGAATATTTCATTACAATTCATTAACACGTATATACATGCAGCATTGTATTCATCTTCGTCTAAGTATCGGGCATTATTCTTTGTCGGCCCGACTGGTCGACCTGGATGTCGAAAAATGGACAAACGTCCCATAGCAGCTACATCTCCTCCATCATCATTACGTGGTGGACGGGTCAATCTTGTTTGAACTTCGGGTTCAAAATACAAAGCACAAAAGTTTTCAATCTCCTCCCTTATATATGCCATACATATCGAACTTTCTGGATGAGTTGGATTTTTCATTTTCTTTTTTAAGTGATGCAAAAACCTGAAGTAAATATTAAGATCACTTACCAAATGCATACCTTTTCGTATATACTTGGATTTGTTTTTAATGTGTATAAGTTAAGATAGAAGCGAAGTATTAGTAACTATTTTGTTACCTTTCAAAGGGATACATCCATCGATATTGTACTGGACCAGCAACCATAGCCTCATAAGGCAAGTGGATTGGAAGATGTTCCATAGAATCGAAAAAAGAAGAAGGAAAGATCTTCTCTAATTTGCAAATGGTTTCTACAATGTTCCTTTGTAAAATTTGCATCTGATCGACACGTATTTCTGGGGAACATATATCTCGAAAAAAATGAGATAGCTCGGTGATTGCATCCCAAATTGGATTAGGGACAAAATCACGAATGGCTATTGGAAGTAAGCGTTGCAAAAAAATGTGACAATCATGGCTTTTCATTCCATAGAACTTGCAATCATCGACATTTACACAGCGACCTATATTTGATGCGAACCCATCGGGAAGCCTTAACTGTTTAACCCAAACACACAGTCTTTTCTGATCCTCCTTGGTTAGAGTAAATGAAGCTTTAGGCTTGAATGTTCTTCCATTACTTGTCACCAATTCTAATTCTTTTCTTTTGCAAATCAATGCCATATCCAATCTTGCCTTGATGTTGTCTTTTGTTTTGCCTTTAACATCCATCAAAGTGTTGAATAAATTATCAAATACATTTTTCTTAATATGCATGACATCCAAATTATGTCGAATAAGATTGGTATGCCAATAAGGCAATTCCCAAAATATACTCTTCTTCACCCAATTATGAGATACCCCAAAGCCCCGAGGTTTTTGTGAACCAAATTTTCTCCCATGTGGTAAATCTTCGATGACATCTATTCGTTGCAATACTTCTTCACCTGACAATCTCTGCACCGGAGGATCATGATCGACCCTTTTACTAAATTTGTCACGTTGCCTTCTAAAAGGATGATTAGGAGGCAAAAAGCGACGATGACAATCAAAAAAGCAAGGCTTCCGTCCGTTCTGCAACCTAAAGGCCTTTGTATCTTCCACGCAATAAGGACAAGATAATCGTCCATGGGTGCTCCACCCAGACAACATTCCATAAGCCGAAAAATCATTAATCGTCCATAACAATGCAGCTCTTAACATAAAATTCTGACCTCTGTGAGCATCATAAGTCTGGACACCCTGCTCCCACAACACCTTCAACTCATCAATTAGAGGTCGCAAGAAAACATCAATGTTCTGTGATGGACTTTTCCTTCTCGAAATTATCATATTAAGAAAGATATATGGTTGCTTCATACACATCCACGGAGGTAAGTTGTAAACAACAAGCATTACTGGCCAACAAGAGTATGATCTTGATGCTGGCCCAAAAGGACAAAATCCGTCAGCACACAAACCAAGTCTTACATTTCGAGGATCAGCAGCAAATGATTGATGAATACGATCGAATTGCTGCCATGCCTCCCCATCAACAGGATGATTGAGCACTCCCGTAGTATTTCGACTTTCAGCATGCCATGTCATAAACTTAGCAGTTACGGATGACATAAAAAGCCTTTGCAATCTCGGCATTAAAGGCAAATAATGTAACACCTTATAAGGGACCTTCTTTCCTCTTCCACTAACTGTTGACTTAGATTTATATCGAGGGTAACCACATCTTTGACAGTTCTCATGCTCTGCATATTCTTTATAAAACAACATACAATTATTCTTGCATGCATCTATTTTAATATAACTAAGGCCCAATTTCTCTACCTTCTTATTCATTTCATAGAAAGATTGTGGTAAATTATCATCCTCTGGCAGCATATTCTTCATAACCCCCATCAAGCGATTGAAACATGTTTTGCTTATATTAAACTCTGACTTCCAATTCATAAGTTGTGACATAGCCGATAATGTTGTCTGAGTTGAACAACCAGGCCATAGTGGTTCGGCAGCATCATTCAAAAGAGAATATAAGTATGCAGCAGATGAATTCGGTTCTCGCTCCTCATATCTTGAATCGGTTGCAATATTACCAATTTCGTCATCATTCGGATGTAATGCATCCATAACCATTCTAACATATGGATTTTGTCCCTCACAATAAACTTCAGACATAATTGGATCAACCGCTTCATTCATACTTCTTGATGGTTGCCCTTCTTGAATTTCTCCGTGTTTGTCCCAAGTGGTATAACCAACAACGAAACCTTTGTAGTAAAGGTGTACACGCGCCTTATCAACTTCTAAAAAATGTTTGTTCATACATCTCGTACAAGGACATTTAATTCGATTTCCACTGACTACCTCTGGATGGCCTAATGCAAAACCAATGAACTCTTCTACTCCAGTCAGAAACTCATTTCTAATGAATCCCTCTACATCTAACCGATAATACATCCAAGATCTATCATTATCCATTTTTCACACTGAATACAACATCTGGGAATATAAAATAATAACTAAACCCAATCAAAAAATCATTTAAAAAAATTAATCCAAATAAATTAACATAATATTTAGTTGGAAAGTATAAATTCAAAATAATCGGTTTAAATTAAAATTACCCTGAATGTAATTCCTGCACGAACGTTGAATTAAAAGGATAAAACCTGAAATAAGAAAAAATGAATTACATTGTTAATCACCTATATGAATTATTGGTATTTAATGTCTAACAATATTTCCTACCTATAACAAAAAAGAATTAAAATAAAAAAAGAACTAACTAAAATTAACTAAAAATAAACAAAATAATAAATTTTGAAATAAACTAATAATTTTAATCAAATTAACAATAGAACATGAGGCTCAACTTAAATTATAAACTTATAAAAATACTAAACCGAATAATTTTAATCATAATCTAAGTAATCTGTAAAAATGAAACCATATTTGCATGTCGATTTTTGTTACCATTTTTCGAGTGTCAAATACTGTTTTTTGCTTGCTTCTTTAGTTGTGATTGTTTTTAACTTTGGGGTTTACATTGCCGATATAAATTTCAGCAGCATAACGGCTTATATATTAGCCTACCCACCTGCAAACCAAAGGTTTTAACAATTCTAGATATGGACAACTATCAAGCATGCTTTCCAAATTCACATCATCAAAATATTACATTCACCAAACGTTTCAACAATCCTAGATATCCACAACTATCAAGCATGCTTTCCAAGTTCACATTATCATAAAATTACATTCATTACAAAATCAAGATTAATTACAACAATGCCAATTCTCATAATAAATGTAATTTTTTTCAAGTGCAATGACTGTTCAATTATCAGTCCCAATGCTTTTTTCATTATATTTCACTAAGTTTAAGCCAAGAAACCTCAATTACTGATAAATCATTATCCTTCATGTAACTGAGCTACTAAGACCAATATTCCTTAAGTCTACACAATCACAACTCAGTAACCCCAATAAGGCAATTTAGCTATTTTCAAATAAAATTCTAATAGCCGAAACTAATGAGTACATAACGTTGCGGAAATTCTTATAAATTAATTCATTAGATTATCTAAAACAACATAAAAATTGTGTGAATTTCTCATTTTTCCTATATATAGTTGACCCTTGGTAAAGCCTGTAATTGGATATTCAGAAAAAAAAGAAATTTACAGTTCAGAGAATTTATACTGAATGACTGAGGTATAATGATATGAAAGGTGAAAAGAATGCTAAGGAGCAAATTCCATAACTGAATTTAAGCAAGGTCACAGTCAACAGAAAGAATAGATGCTGTCAATGTATTCATATCTTAACTAACGATCAAATTCAACAAAACTTAAATCCAAACTCACTTCTTTTTTTTCCTACCTGATTGTTCAAAAAATAAATAAAGAAGCTTTCTTGGCATAAACTCAATCCAACCAAAAGTGCATAAACCAACAAGAAAGAGGATCATTTTTAGTTTATAAAATAGGAAAATAAAACGTATGTAAAGAATGAAAAGTCCCAATAATGATTGAAATAAGAAGTTTATATACTCTCTCATGCACTGGTCCTTATCATGTCTTTCTCTGTGCCTGCAAAACTTTGCAACATGTTAAAAGAAGAGAAGAAGAAGTGTTTGGGAAGAGATTCTGTCTTTATTCCTCTATCAGTAGGAGAAGAAGTGTCACATCTTCAACTTAATTTGGATAGTTTCAGAACTAACTTCTAACTCTGTGTATAGAAACCCGATTACTTTTTGTTAATTAAAGGCACAATATAGCAAAATTTGTTCAGTTAAAAGGAAAATCGCATAAACAACCAAAATTAAAGAAAATAATGGGAGAAAGAAACCTAACCTTACAAATTGGAAATAGTGTTTTGAAGCAAAGTGTTGGAACCGAATGAATTACAACTAACAACCTTCTTCGAATCTACAAAACAATGAAAAACTAAAAAAAATTATAAGTTTTAAACTAAAAAAATAACAAAAATTATATAAACAATCAAAATCCAAGGAAATAATGAGAGAATGGACATAACCTTCTAAATTTGAAACGTGTTTTGAAGCAAAGTTGGGAACCAGATGAATTAAAACTAATAATCCTTTTCAGATGTACAAAAAAAGCAACATGTTAAAGAAGAAGTGTCACATCTTCTCCTTTGTTAAAAGAGTTTAAAAGCAGTGAGGAGGTGTTGGTGGAGTATAGTTCTCAGAATATGATTTATGTTTCTTTTTTAATTTTTTTTTGGGCATCAATTTTGATTCTTTTTTTCCTATCACTATCTCCTATGTTGATAAGAATCCCACCCTGCACACTGATAAAATCCCAAACTGCTACTGTTAACTTTGCTTTGTGTATCAAAGCTCTTTCCAGCCATTAATGTGTTTATACATTACAATGCTAAAATTTGTTTTCTTTTTCATTTTTCTTTTCTGGTACAAGAGATAAGAGTCGTGGCCTAAAGTTACAATTTCTAATGGATATCTAATCTAATGACAACCATAATTTTCCAAGTTAAAAAGATCCAGCAGACGAGGCTAGCAGTGCATCTGTTCAACTTTAATGAAAAAAAAAAAAAGAAGTTAATGAAGCATCTTTTTCGAGAGTTGTCGAAACTCAGATAGAAATTTGGCCAACCATTCGCTAGTAAGGGAACCAAATCGCTGCGCATCTGATCCATTATGGAACCACTAATAAAGAAAACAAACGCCAAACAAGCTAACAAATCCCGCATAAAAGTAATCAAGAGAAAAGAATGATTCCTTGCAAGTACAACTTAACATTTTTACAACATTATTATACATGCAATAGCCAATTATGGTACGGAACCAAATCTCTCAAGAATTCTATTGGGTAGCAATGAGAAGTTTATACATATGTTCTTAAATATATTTTTTTTAATTACTAAGTTATCTTGAAATTAAAACTCTTAAATTTAACCTTAACTTACTCAACTTTCATAATGAAGATATTACACTAGTTACCACTAAATTACCTATTCTTACACTTTACACTTCTTAAATTTTTAATTTACATCGAAATCTTCAACATTTAACATACTTCATTTTCAAAAGATTTTCAAATTCTAAACTTTTAGAACTACGTTCAATATACATATTATTGGAACTAAAACTTAATTTTACAAGTGTTATATCTTGACAATTGATGCAAAATCACTGTAATAAAAATGTAATAAAAAAAAAGTTATGTATATAAAACTGTGATTTTTACCTAAAATGTTGTTGCTGAAAATGGGAGGGAGGAAAGTGGAAGACAGCCAGTCGGTGGGGGTCTCCGATGCAGGCGTCGTCGTCGGTGCCGAAGAGAATCACGGCAGGAAAGCGGGGAGAGGGGGAGAGGGTCGCGCGAAAGAATGCACAGGGGGAGGCACTCTGCGTCTGGGAGAGGGAACAGGGCGTGGGCTAGCTTTCTCTGCGTCGTCGATGGCAGCAAGAGTCAACCTTCAGAAACCGATTCAGGCTACGGTAAGAGGGGGGCACGGGGTCGACAAAGACGATGAACAGGGGGGACCAGTCCTATACTTTGCAAAAATGAAAAAGAAAGGGGGGCAGTCCTTCAGCGATTCCCGCCCACCCCCTTTTGTTTTTTATTGTTTTAATTTAATAAATTAAAAATTTATGTAATAAAAATAAATAATGAGGGCATCAGCAACGGAATTCCGTTGCTGATGCCCATTTGTAACAGAATGTTACTATATTTCTATTATTTTAAAAAAATAAATAGGGTATCAGCAACGAAATTTCGTTTCTGATGGTCTTTTGTAACGGAATTATTTATATAATTAGTTATATTTTTAATAATGAAACAAAATTAAGGCATCAGAAACGGAATTCCGTTGCTGATAACTTTTTGTAATGGAATTTTTTATTTAATGTTATATTTTAATAAAATATAAAAATTAAGCCATCAGAAACGGAATTCCGTTTCTGATGATCTTTTGTAACGGAATTATTTATATAATTAGTTATATTTTTAATAATGAAAAAAAATTAAGGCATCAGAAACGGATTTCCGTTGCTGATAGCCTTTTGTAACGGAATATTTTATTTAATGTTATATTTTAATAAAATATAAAAATTAAATCATCAGAAACGGAATTCCGTTTCTGATGGTCTTTTGTAACGGAATTATTTATATAATTAGTTATATTTTTAATAATGAAACAAAATTAAGGCATCAGAAACGGAATTCCGTTGCTGATAGCCTTTTGTAACGGAATATTTTATTTAATGTTATATTTTAATAAAATATAAAAATTAAGCCATCAGAAACGGAATTCCGTTTCTGATGGTCTTTTGTAACGGAATTATTTATATAATTAATTATATTTTTAATAATGAAAAAAATTAAGGCATCAGAAACGGATTTCCGTTGCTGATAGCCTTTTGTAACGGAATATTTTATTTAATGTTATATTTTAATAAAATATAAAAATTAAATCATCAGAAACGGAATTCTGTTTCTGATGGTCTTTTGTAACGGAATTATTTATATAATTAGTTATATTTTTAATAATGAAACAAAATTAAGGCATCAGAAACGGAATTGCGTTGCTAATAGCCTTTTGTAAAGGAATATTTTATTTAATGTTATATTTTAATAAAATATAAAAATTAAGCCATCAGAAACGGAATTCCGTTTCTGATGGTCTTTTGTAACGGAATTATTTATATAATTAGTTATATTTTTAATAATGAAAAAAATTAAGGCATCAGAAACGGATTTCCGTTGCTGATAGCCTTTTGTAACGGAATATTTTATTTAATGTTATATTTTAATAAAATATAAAAATTAAATCATCAGAAACGGAATTCCGTTTCTGATGGTCTTTTGTAACGGAATTATTTATATAATTAGTTATATTTTTAATAATGAAACAAAATTAAGGCATCAGAAACGGAATTCCGTTGCTGATAGCCTTTTGTAACGGAATATTTTATTTAATGTTATATTTTAATAAAATATAAAAATTAAGCCATCAGAAACGGAATTCCGTTTCTGATGGTCTTTTGTAACGGAATTATTTATATAATTAGTTATATTTTTAATAATGAAAAAAAATTAAGGCATCAGAAACGGATTTCCGTTGCTGATAGCCTTTTGTAACAGAATATTTTATTTAATGTTATATTTTAATAAAATATAAAAATTAAATCATCAGAAACGGAATTCCGTTTCTGATGGTCTTTTGTAACGGAATTATTTATATAATTAGTTATATTTTTAATAATGAAACAAAATTAAGGCATCAGAAACGGAATTCCATTGCTGATAGCCTTTTGTAACGGAATATTTTATTTAATGTTATATTTTAATAAAATATAAAAATTAAGCCATCAGAAACGGAATTCCGTTTCTGATGGTCTTTTGTAACGGACTTTTATTTATTATAAATTGTTTATTTTATAAATAATAAAAAATAGGGCATCAGCAACGGAATTCCGTTTCTGATGCCGTTTTGTAACGAAATTTTTGTAAATTTTATATTATTTTTAAAAACTTAAAAAAATAGGGCATCAGCAACGGAATTCCGTAGCTGATGCTCTTTTGCAACGGAAAATAAAATTTATCTTTTATTTTTTTATAAACATTAAAAAATAGGGCATCAGCAACGGAATTCCGTTTCTGATGTCCTATCAGAGACGAAAATTTATTTTTCATCTTGTTTATTTTAAAAAAAAATTAAAAAATAGGGAATCAGCAACGAAATTCCGTTTCGGATTCCTGTTTGTAACAGACTTTTTATTTAATTTATATTATTTTTTATAAACATTAAAACAAATAGGGCATCAGCAACGGAGTTCCGTTGCTGATAACTTGTTGTAACGGAATTTTTCTTTTCGGTATCATCAACGGAATTCCGTTCCTGATACCTTTTCTAACGGAATTTTTTTAATTTCTATTAATTTCTATAAAAATAAAAAAATTATTGCATCAGCTACGAATATCCGTTACAAATCCGTCGCTAAATTCGTCGTTAAAATTTTGCGTTATTCCGTTACCAATTTGTAACAGAATTCCGTTATAAATTCCGTTGCCTTTTGATAATAGTAAATGTACCATTATTAGTGACGAAAATCCGTTACAAATCCGTTACAAATTGTTTTTGTTTGCAACGGAATAATTCCGTCTCTAAATTTCCGTTTCTAAAGATATTTTTTTTTTGTAGTGGCAGTTTTATACTAATAGTCAATCACAAAATATTATATAAATAAAAAGAGTAATAAAAAAAATAGGTATACTCTTAAAAATAAATTAAAAACATTACTGCTATTTATTTTTAAAAATTTGCATATAATTTACTTTTTTATTAATTAAGTGTTTTTGTGGTTAATTTACAGTATTGTATTATTGTTGTACATCGAAATCATATACATAATCATGTTTATTACTACGCTGAGATGTACTCGAATACCTCTAGGCTAAGGGAAGGTGATTTGTTTGCTTTGTCATCCATGATCCACCGATCAGACACAAGTTTTAGCTTTATTGGTTTGATGGATTGCGCGACGGCCAGGGTCAGGGTGGTGCTCTGAAGTGCCCTAACGCGCTTCACGGCATTGGTTGAAAGTGAATCAAATTCAATTTTGAAGTAAAACGACAAATTAGCGGCATCAATATTATCTGATAATTTTCCGTTCGAGAAACGGAAAAATCCCAACATCTGATACGGTGATACCGAACATCCTACACCTGCTTTCTTGGTATTCTGCTGCACCCATCCATGCATGTTTAATTTGCAGCTATAATGTAAGCAGCCGCTTAGGATATCTATTACCCGAGGCTTACTTAGTGTTGTTAAACTAATTCCTTCCTGAATCATAACATAGCTGCCTGTCCATGTCTTTGTGTATATGATGCTATTGGCATCAGGGTGTATGATCATCTTGAAACTCTGGATTACTTTGTAAGCTTTTAGAAGTCGCGCGTTTTCAAAGCAACCAGCAGCGTTCTGGAACTTACATGTAGGTTTTGGTGCTCGTGGTGGTGCTGGCGGAGGTGGAGGTTCCGCACCGCCACCAATGATTATTTCCAACGTTTCCCGTTTTGTCTCATCGCTAGCCACCTCGTGATGCAAACATGAATGCAAAACGACAGAAAGCAAGACATTAAAAAAAGGAAGAAAATGCTTTTCTTTCTTTTTCATCTCCACAGGATCCTAGAGAGAACCCGGAAAGTAAGGGCACAGATATCATATAACAAAAGGAGTAGACCTTAACTGAGGGAAGTCAAGCTAATACCACCACTCTCATTTGTCTACATTGGTTAGTGACTGTTGCGCCATGTTCTGCATCGGTTCATGACCATCCTAACGAGAAACATCAAAAAACGATTGATTTAATTGCTGGTTTCAAGGGGCTATTGATGTGTCTTTTTCATAAATTGTACTTTGGAAAAATAGGGGTTGATCACAAAAATTGAAAAAATCAAATTACTTAAAAAAAAAATAAAGTTCCTTAAATTCAAAGAAAATGACAAAAGGGGTTAATATTGTAATCGGCTTTATAAAATAAAAGCTAAACTAACTATAACTAAATATAAAATTATTGGTTTTATCAAATTCAAAAGATTTCGATTATTAGGTATCTTAATTTTTTTGGATTTTAATGTTTATCATTGAATTCAAAAGATTTCACAACAAATTCTGTTACATTATCTTTCTTTACTATTTCATAAACACTTCAGTTAATCTCTCACTACTTAAACTATTTAGAACAAACTCTATATATGCATTTTTGTAGTAATTTTAATATTTAGAAAGATATGGATTGAATTAAACAACAAACATATAAACTCATTTTATTTAAATTAAACCTTGAACCTATTAAATCTCTAAGTGATTAAAAGCATTAAGTAATTACGGATTTACAATTTTAATCTAGCAATAAATTATTAGAATTAACTAAATAATAGGCCTCTCTATCAAATTAAAAATAATAATCATAATACTATACTCAGAGAATCTTAGATACTTAATTAAGAATCAAATATCATTTCATGCTTTTCAACATACATCGAAAATCAATAAAAACACTGAGTGACCGAATAAGGAAAATTAGCTACTCATATTATAAAGAAATCGACAATGACAAATTATTAAAACAAGCTATTTATAATGAGAGAATTACAAAATTTGACTTCTATTAAAACTCTAATTACAATTCTAATAATTTATCTTTTATTCTCTCTTGCCCCCGCTTCCAAATGAGCTTAAAGTGTTCTATAGCTTTTTCACCTCCTCTTATATACTCTTTCTTATATTTATTTCCACTAAAACCCTCCGAATTAATTGCACAAAATATCCTTATATATCCAATTAGTAATCTCACTCCTACAAGGAATAGCATTTCTTAGATTTTAATGTTGAGTTTGTAAGGACATTTGACTCGTCAAAACAAATTTCAATTTAAATGATCTTATATATTCTAAAAAGTTTGAAAAATCTTCTACCACTTTTATAAAACTTCATCTTCGTAAAATTTCGTTTTCGAAATGAAATTATCAAAGTACCCTTATATAAGAAATTACTAAATTTGTCCATATTCTTCCATAAACTTATTTTTGCCACTTATAACATAAAACAAACATTAACAAACTTATTTAGGCACAAAATATAACTAAAACAATAATATTAAGTATTATAAAATTAACATTTTTCTTGCTTATCAGTTACCATGCTGTTTAAATTGCATAAATGGGACAAAATAAATAATTTCCGGCTGCTTCGACTTCACATGCAGAACAAGAGTCAAAACAACCCCAAATTATTCTTGCATATACCGGTTTAGTGATTTTGATTAATATTGGCGGAGAGAGATTGTCCTTGAATCTTCTTTTTGTGTTTTCTTCTGTTTGAACATTATAACGCTTAGCATCTACTCTGCTCTGTGCTATGCCTGCTTTCGCAATCTTCTGTGTTTAAATAAAACTTTACTAGTCAACTTTCTGGCCTATACTTTTTTCCCATTATGCCACCTCTCCTTCAATATTTTTATGAACCTTGTTGGTTGAGGTTGCCAGAGCAGTTAAAGTCATTGTTCCTGAATTTCTGTTTGTATTACTCAAACGAAAAGTTTGGGATTGAAGTTGCCTTTTTGTCTTGTATTCATATTTATGTGTATGTTTCATCTTTCACCCATTGTTTGAACTGCTTGATCCTAACATCTATTGATTTTCTATATGCAGGACAAGTACAAAGTATATAACCTTTGCTCTGAGAGACTATATGATGCTTCATTATTTGAAGGAAAGGTATGCTATGATTTGTTATGGGAACTCAGTCAAGAATATTTCAACTTATAATATTACAACAGGGCTTCGTTCTTAAATTGTGGTCGGCTGGTTTTTATATGCCATGTGCCTATTGTTTAGCTTTGATAAAAGAAACCCTTTTTAACATCTCAGAGATTTCTCAAACAAATAATCATGATATTGCTCTATGTTGGCAACAGAAGAGATTAAAGACTTTCCCTTTTGTTTGGACCAAATCTGAAACAAAAATAGGTTCAACTCAAGATGATGAAATCAGCCGCTAATTTCTTGTTAAAACTATTTGTCAATAAAAATGTCACAGGATGAGTAGTCGTCTATTCCACTCAATGATGAGAATTTGTTGTTCGGATAGGATTATTCCCTAGAAGAGACAATTTGACCCAAACTTGATGAAGCTTCGTTACCTTTTCATTTCCATTGATGCATTTGTTGCAGCTAATACAGCCTGTCGATGAAATTCAAATAAACTAAAACTGGCCGTAGAGTGACCTATGTGAAATAAACTTATATTTGTATAAATCTTTTTCTGCAGGTGGCTAGTTTCCCATTCGGTGACCATAATTGCCCCCCAATTCAGTTGATAATATCTTTTTGTCATAGTGCTTACTCATGGCAGAAGGAAGATATTGAGAATGTTGTGGTTGTGCACTGTAAAGCTGGGATGGCAAGGACAGGATTGATGATCTCTAGCGTTCTCTTATACTTTAAGGTTTGACTCGATGAACATGTTCTTGAAGAAATGCTAGTGAATCTGGTGTAGCTTCACATTTCTTGGACAAAATGGTTGATTCTGTTTTTATAACCTGTTTGTTATCCCTCTGCAGTTCTTCCCCACTGCTGAAGAGTCAATTGACTACTTTTAACCAGAAAAGATGTGTGGATGGAAAAGGGCTTGTTCTGCCAAGTCAAATTGTGAGAAACTGATTTCTAGTCATATTCTGTGAGGAGTTGTATTTTCAGGATTTGTTTTGTCTCTGCAAGCTGTTTATTTCTTATCTTTGCTATTTATTTTCCTGATGTTTTCTATAGAAATATGTCAAATACTTTGAACGCACCTAAACATACTTCAACGGTGAAAACCAGCCTGGGCGCAGGTGTTCTCTGGCTATACAATATTTGTATTGCATCTTTGGTCTTCATATTAGCACTGACTTCACTCTTTATGCAGATGCATACTTAGAGAATTCCGGTTTCATCGTTGCCCTTATTGGATCAGGCCATCCATCACTCTCTCTGATCATAATGGTATGGCTTTTTGTCCTCAATTTGGTTTCTTCATTTGATTGATGACTTTCGTTTCTTTATTGTTCCTTATGCTGAATTTCTCATTGCGTTTGGCTTTGTTATTGATACATAAGTTGTTCTTGATACATAGTCAAATTCCTTAGGATAGACCCCTTTCCTTTTTTTTTTTTTTTTAACCTTCCCTTTGGATAGACTTGAAAATGAGATTTCTGGCTCAACTGTCTGGACTCCAGGCAATCACTAGTATTGCAAAACCTTATTTATTATGAACCGGTGTTGTTTTCTGGTTGTTTTGTACTTGAATTTTCCTAACGACCACTAAGTGAGCAATCCTATAAGTTCATTGTTGACTTCATTTGGTACCTTATGTTTAAGATGCAAACCCAAAGTTTGATGCAATGTTTGTCCCCGGTTACATCTTTAGTACAGTGGCATTTTCGTTTGAATTATGATACTTAATCCAAGAGATAGAAAACCTGGAAAATTAATTAGTGAAAGTGACATGTAGTCATTTTATTGTCTTATTAATGCTATCTTTGCTTTCAGCCCAGATTAAATCATAATGAACTTCAATACTTTCTCCCTGCAAAGGTGTTCTCTTCTCTACAGAAAAGCATTCTCGTACCAAGGATCTCTCAGTATAGTTAGATTGTTTTGTGTTAATTATTATGATCACCAGTCATGCATTTAAGAGATGCCATTTTGAAGTTCTGAGCATTTTTATGCCAGTTTGAAAACATGGGCAATTAATTATTCTTCACAGCCCGAAGATTTTTGGTTTAGTACACCACAGAAAGGAGTTATGGTCTTTGCTTTGCCTGGGGAACCTGGTGTGACTGAGTTGGCCGGGGACTTCAAGATTCATTTTCATGCTCGCCAAGGAGATTTTTACTGGTTTGTTGTTAGCCTCCTCTCTATATAATTAGCTCCTCGATGCCTATTTATGATTTGTAACTGATTGTTTTGTGATTCTGTCCTTTTGATTTATCAGTTGGTTAAACACAACAATGATTGAAAACAGAAAAATTCGAATACTAGTGATCTTGATTGGTTTGACAAGGTAAAACATGAAATATGTTAAGATGAGATGATAATATTATTTGTTATGTTCTTTCAACATGACTTGGCTTCTTCATTTCTTTCTTTCTGGCCCAAATAGTGTCTTCTCTGATGTACCGGCTTCTTTTGGGTAATATGTGCAGAGGAAATTGCCTCCCCTGGTTTCCAGGCTGAGGTTGTGCTGGTAGATTATGATGGAAGTGTTCCAACAAAGCCCCAGACTGAAATTGCTACCAATAAGCCAGATGAAAACTCGGGGACTGATGCTGCATCCACTGATGGGGTTGTGGCCCCATCAAACAATAGTAAAGACCCTGGACATAATGACAAAGATGATGCATTCTCGGACAGTGAGGCAGAATAATCTGGTTCATCAAAGAGCAGATGGCATAAGGCGGAATCTGCAGATGGAGCAGCTGCCCCCTCAGCCATCTCCAAATCAGAAACGAGTGCCAATTCGGATCAGGTTGCAAGATTGGTGCATTCTACTCAACAAGTTTCTTTAGAAAATGCAAACTCCCAACAGACCCACACCACTAGTGACCCGAGCAAAGATGCTGTTGTAGGTGTTCAGGTTTCCAGCTCAGAAAGTGAATTCAAGGCAATGGCTGCAGATGCATCAGTTTTCACATTCGGAGATGATGAGGACTATGAAAGTGAATAAACTGGGGCTGATATCATACATTCTGTACATAAATTGGCTTGCAAAGTTATACACCTGCCTGCAACTAATATTCAATCTTATTCCTTTAATTTGTATTGTTCATCATCAAGGTCTGATTTCAGCATACTTGTGCTGTAAATCTTCCATTAGGTACAATGGGGAAACCACCCGGAAAAAGGAAATGACAAATCAAACTTTGAAACGATATTTGTATCAGAGGGAATTCAAAGCTTACAAGTTCCCTTTTGCGTGTTCTATGTGCTTAGCTAGAGTGTATTTTAAGGGACTAGGCTTACGCGGATGTATTGCGAGAATATACTTAAGATTAAATGCACACTTTGTCACAATCAACAGACAAGATCAAATCAAAATTGACAACAATCTCATCTTTTAATCTGTATGCGCTTTTGGATTTTAGCCTGGTTCTTGTCTTGTCCACTTTTCCCATCACTATCTTTGCCGTCCTCACCAAAAAGGGTTGAATTTTTTTTTTATTATATAAGAAAAGATCAGAGTTTTAAGTTTATTATTATGAATATATTATAGAGGTTTTTGTTCGAGGGGAAAAAAAAAAAAAGAAGCAAGAATTAATATTCGAATATTAAAAATAAAATATAATTATTTAAATTTTTAATAAAAAAATATTATTATTTTTTTAGTTGAACCTTCCATCCAATTCCATTACCATTTGCCATAAGTGATTGGTCATTACCATTTTGTATTTTCCGATTCATAGATTTGAGATTTTTTTTCTAATCAACGAAAAATATTAAAATTCAATAGAATATCTTAGTCATACTAATCCATATGTCATGACTATTAAATTACATGCAACTTTATATAATATGGTCATCCATCTATCATAGAGTTGCTTTTTTTACTAAGAAACTAAAAAATTTAGATTGATAAATTATTTTCTTATCATTGATATTGAATAATTTTTTTAATATTTTTTTATTATTATTAATATCATAGAAGTGAACTTTGTCATCTATCCAAACTTTAATTAAATTATAAAATTTCATGAAAACTTTATAACTTTTTTTTAATTATGAGATCCTTAGTTTTAAAAATATGATAATTTAAATGAAATCAATGTCACGCAACAAACTTTGAACGCGTGATATATATTAATAAAAGAAAAAAGGCATTTACGCGGCAACAGTTAATGCGTATTTTGTTTTGGTAAAGTGATCAAATTTGGCGGGCAGAAAAGATTCAGCTCCAACCTCCTATCGTGAAACGAAAGCACAAGGAAGAAGAAAAGGTAAATATAGACGCGGATTCTCTAATCATAATTTATGTGAGCTCCTTTCTCACGTCCTTTTCTCAGTACTTATCTGTTCTTAAATTAAGGAGAGACGGACCCCCTTTTAAGAGTCGGTCAATGCACCAGTTCTAATCCTAAGGACATTCATCTTCTCCGTACAGTTCTCTTCTTATTCCATGTCGGTTTCGGGTATTCAAGGCCACCTTCTCGATGTCACGGGTATGTTCGTTTATCAAAATTTTAATTATTCTGTTTTTTTTTTTTTTTTTTTTTTTTTTTTGCCGGGTAATTCTTGTTTTTTGTATTTTTTTTGTTTGTTTTGATGTTGGGTTTTTTTTTTGGGGGGTTATGGTAGTTGTCGGATGTAACAAATTAAAGGATACTGAATGGATTTCAAGGCAAGATCCTTACGTTTGCCTTGATTATGGTAGCTCCAAATACCGTACAAGAACCTGCACAGGTAATTCTCTCTTTTATTTTTATTTTTTTGTTCCTGATGGGATTTGGGTTCTTAGTCAAAAATTGACTTTTGGGTCTGGTTTTCTTTAGATGGTGGCAAAACGCCAACATTCCAAGAGAAGTTTAACTTCTCGCTGATTGAAGGGCTTAGAGAGATAAATGTAGTGGTTTGGAACAGCAATACTTTAACGTACGATGATTTTATTGGCACCGGAAAGTAAGAATTCGCCCTTCTATTATTTTAAAATTCTTTGGCTTTCGAGAAGATCCTTTTGGTTTGTGGTTCGAATGTTTTTGTTTGGATTTTTGGTTTACAGGGTTCAATTGCAGAAGGTTCTTTCTCAGGGCTATGATGATAGTCTCTGGTCGCTTCAGACTAAAACTGGCAGGTAATGAGAATTGAAATCTAATGGTGGTTTTCAGCATGGCATTTGGATATTTCCGCTATCTTACGAATTAGATAGTATAGTAATCACTTTGACGGCTGTAGTATTATTGGCAATGGTTTTCACCATGGCATTTGAGATGGATATTTCCGCTTTCTTACGAATTAGATAGTATAGTAATCACTTTGACGGCTGTAGTATTATTGGCAATAAAACCTCGTTTCTATTTCTGCATATAACTTCGGAATATCTGTTGTGTCTAATTTCGCCTGATCTCCTCTAGAGCTTACAGGTGCAATAATGCTATAATTACTGTTAGAAGTGAAACATTATTGCTTCATCTTTCTCTGGGTTTCATTTTTACTCTCACAGTTTACGAGGAAGAAAATAGGTTCTCATGGTCATGTATGCGTGTAACAGTGTCATTGAACAGAAAGATATTACTTAATGGTGCTTCTATTTGTGGAATACACACAAAGTTGCTCTCAAACATGTGTTACAGCCATTCCTTGGACGTGCATACTGTTTTTCCAGTTTATGGTCATTGTGAGATAGCATACTTATTAGGTTTTGACAAATCGGATTTATTAATATCAGTGTGTTCTGCGTGAATTTTTGATGTTTTGTTATTTTTCATCAATATCAGTTGCATTACTTTTATTTCAATGAGAGAAAATTGGTTTCCGGAATTAGTGACTTTCCTAATTTATTGATTTGAAAACATGAAACTAGGCTTAGAAGGTAACTAGATAAATCTTAATATTGTTTTAACTTTTAAGTTAATTTTCATCATATTTCTTACTTTTGGTTTGTAAAAACCATTTTCTGTTCTTATTTATTTTCGTAGTTTCTCTTATATGGTGATTTAACTTATAACTTTATTGGAATCCTGTAGTATAACTTTCTTGGAAGGTACATGTATCCTAGTCAAAATGGAAATTCAAATACAACTTGTTTCCAGAAATATAGAAATAGGTCTGAATTTATGCAGTAAACAGAACAAAGATCTGTGAAACACATAATTCATCATTTTGAGGGTTTTTCTGTGGTTTTTTCTTCAGATATCAGTGTCATAAAAGTTTAATATCTTCAGCCAAACATCCATGAGCATCTACTGACTCTTAATGTTCTAAAATTGCAGATTTGCCGGAGAAGTGCGGCTCATAATGCATTATGGACACGCCAAAGTAAGCCCATCTTTTATACTTTATTCATACTTTATTCACCATTTCTATTGATATTAAGAAGTGGAACTAAATGTTCATTTGGATTGCTGCAGAACACAGCCACAACATATGCTCCATCAGTGCCACCATATGCAGCTCCTCCTCATCAAGCGTCTCTATACTCTGCTTCTCCACCGGCAACTTCAGCTTCTTATCGACCACCAGCTACGGCATATCCAACTCCACCATATCCTGCATATCCTGCGCATCCTTCTGCCACGTATCCTCCTCCACCAGCTGCTTATCCTCCTGCACCTTCTGCATACCCTCCTCCTCCCCCACCTTCAGCATATCCTCCATCTACATATCCACCAGCCTCACCCTTTTATCCCCCAGGTAACTTCCATCTAATATTGCATATCTTTTGATGCTACTGTTTGCATGTCAAATTTAGTACTAAAATTCTGTTTTGTTTTTCAAGCAGGTCCTTTTCCAGGCCTGTATCCACCACCACCACCGCCTTATTGAAAAAAAAAAAAAAATCCTCAGCTTTGAGGTCTTTAGGTCCGAATCTCTGCGGAGGAGGTTGGGATCATCGATGGGAGAGGTTACCTCCCGTAACCCAAAAAAACACTGAACTCTAGATATCTTAGTGTTGATCAAAGAACTAGATCTTTCTGTTAGCCATTGTATAGAATTTACTGTTTATAGTTTTCTTGTCATGTTCGGAATTGTTAATACTTCTCAGTTTGTGGAAGTTTTCTGGTGTTTGTTTCTTCAAATTCTTTTGTTAAACTACATGATGCCATGTGCTCAAGTTATTATCATTTTGCAATGGACGGTGAGATTTCCTATTTGTTGGAACTGGCCTGTTAGGCCTTTTAATGGGAGTGACATGAGTTTCTAATGGGGCTGACTAGAAGCCACACTTACTACTTGCCCCTTTACTTTATTTCCTGTAGTTACGATAATGGGCTTGGTGATTGTGAACTACCTCGGCCTCTCAAATCAAACCTGTCGTAGGCCTCGCAAATTCTATTATTCGATAGCATCGGAGTTTTACGAGATTCAGTAATAATTGCTAACGTGGTTAGAGTCAAACTCAAGCAAGACCAAGGATGCAATTCAAGAGAGTGGTTGGAGTCAATCTCAATTTTAGAATTTTCCAATTATGAATGTTAAAACCGAGTTTCTTATTCTTGCTTAAAATCTTGGTAACGTGGATAAACGCTCCTTGAATAACATCTTAGTTTCTAATAATTGCTTTCTGATAATTTGTATCAAAAATTAGAGTGATTATTGGTATATTTTTATTTATTTGTTTCTTGCAGAGCATGTACATAATATGAAAATTATCATGTGATTATAGTTCATGTCGATAAATAAAAGATGAAGCAAATTTTTTATTTTTTATCAAATTCATATATAAATTTTGTCAACACTTTAATTTATATCATTTTTATATCATGCTTAAATTATAAAATTTACTCGAAACATGCTGCAATAAAAGTCATGAAAACCTAAAAAATTAGTTCAGTAAGAATGATCCATGGCAAGAAGTATTATATTTAAATTTTTATAAAATTAAATTTTTTTTGAATTAATATCGTGCGTAAATGAAAATTAATTTCATTCTCAATATGATATATTGACAACTTAAAATTAAAAAAAAAAAAAAAGATCATGAAAAATTTGTATATCTTCTTTTTCTGTTCACAAAAAAAATAACAACAAAATTTGAAATTTAATTGTCGAATGCCGATAATGACATAAATTACTTAACTTATAAGAAAATTTCCATATATAATATATTATACAAGCTGGTTTGCAATATTTGCTGCCCATTACACAATACGTCGCAAGAGATCTCACGTCCAAAAATCTAAATATCACCGTTAGATATATAGTCATCATTGCCACCACGTTGCATGAAAAGAGGCAAATCAAACGTAAGAATGATGATGATGATTATGATGATGATGATGATGTTAGATTTGTTACTACGATTGATAAAGCTAAATAAAATGTTTTTTCCCTAATTGATGTGCCAACGTCAGTTCAAACACGGTTAATCAAACAGGTAATTAGGTGAGGAGTACCAAATCATTCACTTTAATATTTACTCTCTTTTTTTGGCCAAAAATGGATTTGATCTGTTTTATAATTGCGAACCAAAAGAAAAAGTAGAGATGGGTAATTAATAGCTGCTGGTATGCTTATTGCTTATTGATGGCTGACGTCTTCAACTCTAGTTGTTCAAGGTTTTGATCATCTGATCATGTCTGTTTAGAATTTGTAAAATGAATAGTGAGGAAGTGAGTTGGAATTGTGTTTTCGACGCAGATCCGATGCTCAAATGAATAAAGAGTTTGAAAAAAGATAAGTATAATAAAAGAAGGTACGAAGGATAATACAAGGAAAGAGCTGAAGTTTTTAGAATGAAAATAGAACTATAGTCGTCATGAATAGATGAAGGGTAAATTTGATGATCCCTTCCTTTCAATGCTCTAATCCTTTTATATCTAATTTACGTGTAGTAATCTACCATGAATATCTTTCTCATAATGCTTTGTAACTCAAATGATTCACGTGACTCTCAAGCAGCTATTATAATGAGTGAAGTGGAGTTGCATGTAGTAGATCAAGCCTTAGCCGATGAGACTTTGGTCTAAGTTGGTGGGATTGGCCTTCGCAAATGGCATAAGGCATAGCCTTTGTGTTTAAACCTTGGACTTATAATCTTAAGAGCCATAAAAATAAATGATTTATGGCAGAGTAATAGATATTAAGACAATTTTTTGTACGGATCTTTCTCAAATATTTTTGATTAATTAGATTTTTTTTATATTTTTTATTTTTTAAATGTAGTACTGAAATTCTGTTTTGTTTTTCAAGCAGGTCCTTTTCCTGACAGCGAGGAGATAACTATTAGAGCTTGGAGGCTATTAACTTTAAGGTCTTTAGGTCCGAATCTCTTCAGAGGAGGTTGGGATTATCGATGGAGAGGGTTACCTCAGTAACCCAAATGCATTGGGCTTTCACGTGTGACCCAAAAAAAAATGAACTTAAATTCTAAATATCTTAGTGATGATACAAGAACTAGATCTGTCGGTCAGCCATTGTATAGAATTTACTATTTATAGTTTTCTAGTCATATGACAGGGCTGAGGTTGTTTGGTGTGTGTGTTTCTTCGTATCTTCTTTCTTAAGTTAAACTTCATGATGCCATGTGCTCAAGTTCTCATCATTTTGCAATGGAGGGGAGATTTTCCTATTAATTTGAACTGGCCTGTCAGGCCTTCATTGGACTGACATGAGTTTCTAATGGGACAAACTAGAAGCCCAATCTTACTACTTGCCCAATTTTCTGTATTAACTACAACGGCCTCGATGATTGTGCACCGCCTCTCATCTCAAACCTTGCATTCAGAGTCCTCTAAAGCCCGATATATTTGCTCTTGTTTAAACACAAGTATGCACTTTCATCAACAACAAAATTCTGTAGCTCCTCGAATTTAAATATAGTCTAATGCTTACAATGTTAATCAGAAGCTATCACCAGAAAATGGGAAAAAAAGAAAGGAAGAAGAACCAGGTGATGCCTTAATCGATTTCATTGAAGGACTTTAACCTAAATATCATCGCTTTGAGTATATGGGAAATGGTGGCTTCCTAGGTTAAATCTCTTGTTTCCAGCTCTTATAGTTTATTAAATGTGCAATTGTTCAAACGGGTGATTCTCTTTGAGGTTTCAAATTGATCCAAAAAATATCTTAGGAATGTAGATTACGAGGCGCCTCCTTTAAAATATATCGATGGGCAGATTGTGGAGTGTTCTCCGAACAAGCACAAACTTTAATGTCTATGATTCTGGATCTTGTTACAAAATAACTTGTCTACGGCCAAATCCTATGTTGTAATGTCATAGATTTGTCCGTGTACAAGGACTGTCTCCCAATGATGATTTTGCATAAGTTTCATCTAGTGGACGAATTTGATGAGTCTGCCATGGGACAGCTGTCCTTGAGAGTTTTCATGGTAATCATCTGTTTTGCAAAGACAAAAACAGCTATATATGAACTAGATTGGATTATGTCTACACTTCCATATTCCATCCTCTCTTTGTTTACCCTACAATTGCATGCATGATAATCTGTTTCCACTTCGTACTTCCAGGAATATAGTTTTATCATTTTCATTGATTATGGTAATTATGACATATTTGTCAAACCAGGCTGTACTCAAATGCTAACCAGTGAAAAAAAATATTGCCAAGAATAAAGGTAAAAACCTGAAATCTTCCAGAAATTGTCCATTATAATAATCATGATGATTCATTTGGTGAAAAAATGGTTAAATTAAACGAACAAGTCAAACTCAAGCACCTGATCTGGTAACCCACCAAGCAACTTTGGCCTGTGGGAGACACGACAATCCGACAACTTCCATTCCCACCTCATTCTCTTCCAGAGATGCATTTCAAGAGAGTAGTTGGAGCTTGTTTTATTGATGGGTTGAGTTGAGTCAGAGATGCCAAGGTCAGGCTAGTTAGGCTAGTCTCAAACTTTCAAAACTAAACTTTCAGAGATGTTAAGTTGAAGATGGTTGGTTTTTCTCACTTTTGTTTTGCTTTTCTCCCTTTTTAGTTCAAACTTTCAAAGCTACGTAAGATATTATTGGGTGAAACAATTTACTTCCACTGTTACGATAACGAAGACGATGGTTACTGAAAAGTATGAGTAGTTGAACAAGTTTGAAATGTACTTCTCCTCGTTTTATTCCTCCAAAAGAAGACTCGTTGCATTTAATTATATAAATAGACTGAGTCGGGTCAAATATTAATTAGCAGATGATTAGACTAGCTAATAATAATATGCTCCCAACAACCTAGGCCATCATGCATAGATTAATAATGTTACAAAACTTACGACTTTGTTGGTCTCAAATATAGAATTTTCCACTTATGAGTGCTAAATCCGAGTTTCTTACTCTTGCTTTTCTACCTAAAATTAAAGGTGGTAATTTGTATAATTTTAACGTTTTTACTTTATGCAAAACATGTATATAATACAAAAAATATCATTTGAAAATTCACTCTACATGTAAATAAAAAATATTTTTTTATTTTTTACTAAATATATATAATTTTTGTTAGCACTTTAATATATATCATTTTCATATTTTTTTAATTATTTTTGTATTATGCTTAAAATTATGAAATTTACCCAAAATATACTACAATAAAAAAGTCATGAAAAAATTTTGATTTTCTTATTTTTTTGCTTGCAATAAGTCAACAAAGTTTGAAATTTGATTGCCGATAATGACATCGATCGCTTAGCTTAAAAGAAAATTTTCATATATATATATATATATATATATATATATCATATAAGCTGGCTTGCAATATTTGCTGCCGCTTACACAAATGTTGTATGAGATCTCACGTCCAAAAATCTAAATATCAGTGATAGTTATTGTCATCATTGCCACCACGTTGCATGAAAAGAAGCAAATCAAACATAAGAAAAAGAAGAATAATAATAATAATGTTAGATTCGTTAACACGATTGATAAGCTAACTAAAATGTTTTTTCCCTAATTGATGTGCCAACACCAGTTCAAACACAGTTAATGAGACAGGTAATTAGGTGAGGAGTACCAAATCGTTCACTTTGATGTTTACCTTTTTTTTTTTTTGGGCAAAAGATGGATTTGATCTGTTTTGTAATTGAGAACCGAATCTATAAAATTGAAAAAGAAAAAGTAGAGATGGGTAATTAAGAGCAGCTGCTGCCGGTGGCGATGGTGTAACTATGCTTATTGCTCATTGATTTTTGATGGTTTGAACCGTAGGTATAGAGGTTGTTGAAGGCTCTGATCATTTGAATTTATCTACTTAATTATACTTGTAAAATTGAAACAGCGAAAACATGAGTTCAAAATGTATTTTCGATATGATCCAATGTTTAAATCAATAAAGAGTATGAAAACGAATAAATATTAAGATAAAAAAAATTAAATTTTTTATAATCGTTAAAAGTAAATAAATGATAGATTCGATAATACTCTCCTTCTAAGGTTTTAACCTTTATATATATCTTATTTGCATGATCTGATCTATTATAGTCATCCTTCTCATAGGACTTAAATGTCAATGAAGTGGCTATCCTGGTTGTTAAGTCAACTGCCATTAATAAGGGATGTTTCTGTGTTAGTTCTTAAGTGGAATTGCAATTGTGAGATTAAGCTAGGGCTAATGGCATAGACCTTGTTTGACGACGTTTGGGTTAACTATCAGGTTTGTGGCCTAGGTTAATGAGATAGGTCTTGCCAATAGCGTTTGGTAAAGCTTGTGACATAACTTTTGTGTTCGAACCTTGGACTTGGTAATTTTATTGGCCATTACAATAAATGATATACAGCAAAGTAAACTAGAGTAGTAGACCCAACACTTTTTCCTTGGCAATGGAGTTGGGTTTTGGCTGGCTGTCACATTAATTCCATATTAATTTTCTGTATGAATGTGCAGTTTGCACGAGTGCAGCCATGCCTGTGAATTCAGATGATTGCCATGCAACTTTATTCGGACTTCCTTTATTTTCTTCTGCAATTTTGTGTGCTAATTAATAGTTTAAATGTTTGACTCTTCAAATAAAAGCAAAAAAAATCGATGTCATAATTCCAACTGTTTTTACACAAATAATTACACTGCTTTCGGTTACATCAGCCCTTTTCTGCCCTTTTTTTTTTTTTTTTTTTTCTCGAAATCGAAATGTCAATTGTTGTAAGACCTGTGCTCTGGATGGACGTTGATTCAACAGATAAAATGATTGTTTATTTTCTTACCACATCGAATAAGAGGGTAAATAAATCAATTTTATTTATAAATTATTGGAGTTGAGTTTAGTAATTATTTAAATTTCTTTCTTTTTTTCAATCAAGTATATATTATTTGAATAATAAATTAAATTAAATTAAATTTAAATATGAAAATTTTTAAATATATTAAAGATAATAAAATAAGTGTATTTACAAATTTTCTATTTTAATACTACGTGATTTGTTGATTTAATTGAAATTTTTTTTATATATATTTATTATTTATTATTTTATCCTCTTAATACACGTTGAAAATTAATAAAATTGAACTTCATGAATCAAATTTGAGCCTATAATATCAAGCTCTAATTGTATGAGTATTTTATTAAGTCGAGTTCGAGTTTCAATAACCAAGCTCGATTAAGTTCGAATCGAGTTTTTAATTTCGATTTTTTTAGTCAAACAAAACTCAAATTTTATATTAAATCGTTTCGATTTAACTTCATTACACCTTGATGTTGAATTTGAAATTTCAAATCATTGGAAAGCGATAAAAATACAAATTTTTATAATTTTTTTTCAATTCAACATAAATAGATCTGATTAATTGATTTGAAATATACATACATCTATTGAAGGAGACCTAAAATCTATTTACCTTTCAATTAAAAAAATAATAATTTATGTCCTCAACCCCTGAGGGTGGGCTAGTTGATAAGGGAGAATCTTGAATTACCAAATCAAACATGGATGAGTGCATGGTCTTAATCCAGAAAGGGAATTAGTGCATTCTCAAAATCAAATCTTCAGAAAAATCTAAAAATATATTTTATTGTGTTACAGTACAGAAAAAAGAGGTTAAATTATAAATCTGGGCCAGGCCCACTGAGGAGCTGACTATGAATGCCGAATAACCAAACCAAGCCATAGCTTTCTATTTATAGGAAAACGTGATACAATTTTATATTTTTATGAGATAAAATGGGAAGAAGAGGTGGTCCAAGAAGCAACAATTTTTTCCTTTTTCTAATCAAATCAAGATTCCGAAATGACACCTCTTTAATTTTTTTAATCTGCTGGCGTTGCAGACGTTTTCTTCTTCAAGGATGAGAACTCCAACAGAAAAGCTGCTGGTTTTATCAATCAACCCAAGTACAACATGCCAAATCTTTTCGATTTAAAATATAAGATTATATATATTTTTTTTTATGGAATATATATATTATGCATTATCAGCTTAGAGTTTTTCTATACGGTTAATACTTCAAGAACACGTCATTAGTAAATAATCAGAAAAACTGTTAAATCTTTAAAATTAAATATCAATAAATTTTTCAGTTTACTAATTAGCCAAATGGTAATCACTGGTACATTGGTCCTGCTTTGATGGGTCGCCGATACGGTCATAAGCCTATAGAATATTTAAAAAAAAAAAAATATTTTAAATATAATTATTATTTTACTTTTGATAATAGATTTTTTATTATTTTACTAAAAAAACATATATAATTAATAATTTTTTTATCATTTTCAATATAATCAAAATCAATCTCATTACTTACCTAAATTAACCTTATAAAAATTTTATACTATTATTGTATTATATGTAAACCCTTAAAATATTTCTCTGTTACATCATAAATCTTGTCATTGATGCTTTTTTATACTTTGGGTTGCAATTTCTTTTAGTTTAATATTTATATATACTTTTTTATATTTTGTAAAAAATAGATTTAAGTTCTCAATTTTTATTTTATGTAAGTCAATTTATAATTTATAATTTTTTTATTTTAAAGAAACATCAAACTTTTTAAAATAATATAGTTAAATTTAAATTTTTTAAATGACATTAATTGTCGTTTAGATGCCTTACGCATCAATTAACGTAGATAGTTTTGTAAGTTGTCACGTGACATATCATATGTGAAATACAAACAAAAATTAATATTATTCAATAAATTTGAACTTAATTGCATAATATTGAAAAATTAAAGATTTATTTATAGAAAATAAAAATTTATAAAATGATATTTATGAAATAAAATATCGAAAGTTTATATCTATTTTGTATAAAAAAAATTGATGATATTTTTAACTATTAAATTATTTTTTATTTAACAAAAAAATAATTTTACGAGAAATGAATATAAACCATACATTAGTTTAATGATCAAATGAAGTTTTCAGATTTTAAAATTTTGAATTCAAATTTCATCGTATATAAATGTAAATTTAATTATTTATTTTAATTGTGTGTTAATTCAGTTAGTTAAGTAATTGGATTAAATTATTTATATGCAATTACAAGTTATTATAAGAATGTAATATTTAATTATAATAATAACTTTTCGTAGTAGTACCTCTTAAAAATTTATAAAATGTAATATTTTATGTTTATACGTCTTTTTACCATGATTATCAATATTCTTAAAAAAAAAATAAAAAGAGAAATGAAAAATAAAAATTAAAAATAAAAATAAAAGAGTGAAGAGTTGAAAAATGGAGCGGATAGCAGTTAAGACTTAAGGCAAAAAGGACAAGAGTGGGACTATAGCTTATCATGGGTCAGCCCTCAGGCTGTCTCTGCCGCATACAAGACAAGACACCATCATTTATTTATTTTTTTCATATATATATATATATACATGGGCTGTGGAAGACTTCGAGTCAGCCTCTTCTTCTGCCACATTATTATTATTTTTTTCCCATCGACCAGGCCAACAGAGCGTGCCTTCACGCTCCGAATACTTAAATCCAAAAAGTGGCCAAGGTGTTTTAGAAAAAAAGAGAGAACTTTATTTTCAATATACGGCATGTAAAATCTACACTTTTTTATTGAACCGGTGTCACGATTAAAATGATAATTAAGTTGAAAATATACATAAATACAAAATTAATATTATTGTTTTTAAATATATATTTAAGAATTATCAATTATTACTCATATAACTATTAAGTATTACTATATGATCTAATAGTATTCTTTATACTTTTTTTGAAAATTTTAAGAAAAATCTTGGTTCATGAAAGAGTTATTTGACAATATTTTCAATATTGGTTTTTCCCATCTATCTATTCTTGAAAATAATTATATATATATTAACTCAGTAAATAAGATTAAAAAATTATCACATATCTCATTTTGTAATTATTTTCTATTTTTTTCAAGACCTCTTGTATCCGATAATCACTTTGTGTCCTAATTAAATTCAAAATAGAATCGGGTTAAACTAGGGGTGTAAACGATACAGTGGTGCTTGCAAGCTACTCGGGTTCGACTCGAGCAAAACTCGAATTCGGCTCGATTTTAGTCGAGTCGAGCTCGAGCTCGAGCTACTCGAGCTATCGAGCGAGCCGAATTCGAGCACTTAAATACCCTACTCGAGTAGTTCGCGAGCCTAATCGAGCATCGAGTTTTTATATATTTTAATAATATAATAATATTTATATAATGATTCGAGCCTAATCGAGCTTAATCGAGCCTAATCGAGTTCGAGCAAAATATTGAACTTATATAATCGAGCCTAATTGAGTAGCTCGAATTCGATCTCAAGCCGAGCTCGAGCTTAAAAAATAAGACTCGATCGAACTCGAGCCGAGTATCGAGCACCGAGTTTCGAGTCGAGCACCTCACTGTATCGGCTCGACTCAACTCGATTACACCCCTAGGTTAAACCCCACTTGGAGATAACTCTTTAACATTGTCTATTTCATCCACAAGATTCGAACTCAAAACATTCCTTAAGAGATATTAAACTCTTTCCACTTGGATCGACAGATATTATTTTTTTAATATACACTAAAAAATATGAATCACTATTAATTTCACTTGTAAAATATGGAACCAATAGCTTTTTATGAGATAATTTATTTTCTCAAAAAAACAAATTTTATTAAAATGTATACAATTAGATATTCTATCGAGATAAAACTGTTATCTTCTTTCAAAATGGTGACGTGTGGATTTTAATTTAAATGCTAAAATGAAATCGCATAGATTGTATGTATGTTCACAAACTCTTGTTATAGGGAAGTTTGTTTTATCTGATTTAGATGGATAATACGGTTGATTACTATTGGCTCCGATGTAATTAAAAATATCAATGGCGGTGTAATTGAATAATGAAATAATTATTAAAAATGTTATATTAAAATTTTACTGCACTTCATCAAGGCCCATTTGATTCCCAAGTAAATTATCGTTTTATAATTTTTAATAATTAAAATTTTATTATTTTGATATAAAATAATATGTATCAATATTTTGATAGAATTTTTTAAATATAAAAAACTAAAATATGTACAAGCAATTTGTTAGTATATTTTCATATTGATATTTTTAGTGAGTATTTTTTATTTTTACTTTCTTTATTGATAATGAAGTAAAAAAAGATTAACAAAAGTTTTGATTATTATTTTTTATTTACACTAAAATCAATCTCAACCCATATTAATTTTACAAATAACTTGGCACCATCTTGCAGCCAAAATAATTTATTTACAAGTTAAGATCCAATCAAATCATATCTACTTATTTTTATTTGTCATTGTCATACAAATTATAAATATCAAAGACTTTCAAAAATTATATTAGATTTTTTTTATTTAACACATTTTCAATAAAAAAAAAAACCTTGAAACTCACCACCCATTTATGTTTTAGTTATTCAACAAAATACTGGAATATTAAAAAATTATCTGACTTTATTCAAAGTAAAATATCTTTTCCATGCAATTTGACTGTAACCCACTCATTAATAAAAATAAAACAAAGAAGTAGAACAATGAAATTTCAATATTGCAGGCTCAAGCTCCCTCTCTTGGCTCTTGCCCCCGTGAAGGATAAATGGTTAAGCACAGTGCATCTTTATTTTGGTAGGCACTGTAATCAGAAGATGAGTGGTATTCATGGGGTCCGGCTTGGTGTGTGTGCCATCGCATTTCTCTGCCCGTCAAAGACATACACCGAAAGCACAGAAAAGATTTTTCAAAACCCAAAAATATATATAATCCCATCACAATTCACAAACATCCAAATATTTTATTGATTAAACAAAAGGACAAGCGTGAAACCCACTCTGATAAAAATCAATCCTCTTCTCTCCATTTTTCCCTCCTTCTCTGCCTTTTACTCTTTCTCCATTCTCCATCCCTTCTGTAGCTTAGCCACCCTACTACTCTCTTTTTAACACTTACCTACGGAAAAGCCGGTTATATATATATAGAGAGAGAGGGAGAGACGGGTCTCTCAACCAGCTTTCTTCTTTATGGATGTTTTCTTTCGTATAATGAGCTAGGTGGACTCAGAACCCTCTTCTTCTTAGTGGAAGAAGATGGCAGTACAACAACATGAACAACAACAGTATTCACAACAGCAACAAGAACAGAACAACCCTTCGTTCTTTCTAGATGCTCTCTACTGTGAAGAAGAGAAATGGGAAGAGGAAGTGGATGAAAATGATGCGGGAGAAGTTTTACAGGAAGAGAGTTACAGGGCCTGTAACAATGGCAGAAACCCTTCTCTTTTTCCACTTTTGTTGTTGGAGCAAGATTTGCTTTGGGAAGATGATGAGCTTCTTTCACTCTTCTCTAAAGAGATACAGCAGCAACAGCCGGCTCATCTGAATCCCAACAATGTTGAAACCGATGAGTCCTTAGCAGTGGCTCGCCGTGAGGCTGTGGAGTGGATGCTTAAAGTCAATGCTCGCTACGGATTCACCGCTCTCACAGCTGTGCTTTCCATTAACTATCTGGATAGGTTCCTCAGTAGCTTTCATTTTCAAAGAGATAAGCCTTGGATGATCCATCTTGTAGCCGTGACTTGTCTCTCTTTGGCCGCAAAAGTTGAAGAGACCCAAGCGCCTCTCCTCCTAGACCTACAAGTACGTTCAAAACAACAATCTTCACAAATATGCTCCATTTCAATTGCATCTTTTCTTAACTTTGAGAGTTGATGACATATGTTGTTTGGTTTGGTTCTAGGTTGAGGAGGCAAAATATGTTTTTGAAGCCAAAACTATTCAAAGAATGGAGCTTTTGGTTCTCTCCACTCTGAAATGGAAGATGCATCCAATTACCCCGCTTTCATTTCTTGATCATATCATAAGAAGGCTTGGATTGAAGACCCATCTCCATTGGGAGTTTCTCCGGAGATGTGAGCGTCTCCTTCTCTGTGTAATCTCCGGTATGCACTCCCTTGTTGCTCTGCCAAGGTTACTTTGCATCAACTTTAGATAGATTCATCGAGAACAGATACCGAAAGGACAAAAAAAGTACCGTTTGTATTTTTTCTCATCATTTGGCCGCCTATGTGTTTCTTTTGTGTGTTTGTAGATTCAGGATCTGTCCATTATCTTCCCTCTGTATTGGCCACTGCAACAATGATGCACGTTATAGACCAAGTTGAGCCTTTCAATCCCATTGACTATCAGAACCAACTTCTGTCTGTTCTTAAAATAAGCAAGGTTTGAATTCAATCATTAAAGTAGTTAATTTGGCCTCTTCATCATTGTTTATATATATATTAACATTCTATTAATAGCAAATTATTTGCAATTATTACATATCATGTTCTTAATTTATTGCTGCTACACTGCTTTGCTACAGGAAAAAGTAAATGAGTGTTACAAGCTCATTCTTGATCTATCAACAAGACCCCAATACAATGCATGCAGCAATCCTTCTCATCTCCGCAGGAGGAAGCTTGAGATGGTTCCTAGCAGCCCTAGTGGCGTGATTGATGCTACGTTTAGCAGTGATAGCTCAAACGATTCTTGGGCTGTGGGGTTGTCAGTCTCAGTGTCCTCATCACCAGGGCCACCCTTTAAGAAGAGCAGAACCCAAGAACAAGGAATGCGTTTGCCATCACTCAACCGAGTCTTTGTGGACGTCGTTGGCAGCCCTTCTTAATTTCTCTCTCTCTCTCTCTCCCCAAAAAAGATCTAGATTTATTATGCTTATGTCTCCTTTTGGTTCAAGGAATCGAGTTTCAAGTTCAGAAAGAGAACAAAAGAAAAGAAAAGAAAAGAAAAGAAAATTCTGCTTTGCCTTCCCATCTCTATAATTCCCAGAATGCCCCAAGTTCTTATTTCAAAGTGATGGATTGATAGGGATGCCATGGAAAGAGTTGCTGAGAGATGGGTGGCAAACCAGCCCGAAAAAGAGAAAGTGGATAGAAAAAAAAAAGGTGCATTGAAGAATGTACGCAGTCTGTATCTGTGTTTATTTTTGGCATTTTGCACCTATTTTTCCATCTATAAGTGGCTTTTGGAAGCAGTACTTTATCTGGACATATATATTTAATATTTTACTATATAATCATCATATAAAATAAATTCAGAACAATTTTGTTTTATCTCCTGATGATTCTGAATTAGACCCATTTGGCAAGAATGGAATGGCAAAATCGATGTTTATTACTTATTTAATGTTGATAGTGTGGTTGGTTATGGAAAATTGTTGAGAGTGGAAGAAAAAAAAGTGGGAAAAGAAGGGTTTGTTTGCATGTGAAGCAAGAAAGAGGTTGTCGGCCAGTGAGGTTTGGGGGGATTTCATTTTTAGACTTTTCGATTGGGCGTTTTGACCTCCTTTCAAGTGCCTAACCTTCCCCTTCGTCGGGATGTCCATCACCTATTCCTCTCTTCTCCTAAATAAACTTAAATTTGGCCTAGGTCTAATTTTATATACAAAAGGTCTTAAGTCTGATAACAGCTCTAAAGATATATAACGATTTTATACAAATATAAAATATATTAATATAATAAAAATTTAAAAAATTATTTAACATATCGAAACAAATTTTTATATTTTTTACTCTACGAATATAATTTTTGAATTTTATGTTTATTGGAGTTGATTGAAATAATTATATAATTGATCTCTCTTCTGATCCCTTAATTACCACTTTACCAGGGATGGTTTAGTGAGATGCTAATGAAACTTTAGGGGAATTGTAGGGCTTTCGACTCAATGAGAACTTCATGCTTTTTGGCAACGATTTATTACTCTGTGGAAACCGTTGCGTATATTTTTAACAATGAAATTCAACGAAGCGAACTTACAACGATTTATAATTGATGGTGGTTCGATCATCAAAGTTTACGTTTACATTGATCGATCAATCAGAAATCGTCACGTGTCAAACATAATATAAGTCACGTGGCTATTACAGCGATAGAGTCTCTAGGCGATAGAGTGTCCACGGGACACTGTCGCTTGGTACACGACAGAGTCTCTAAGCGATAGAGACTCTGTCGTAGAGTCTCTCTGCGACATGGTAACGCGATAACCTCTACTGCACTGACCTCTACCGCCTGTACTGCGACAGACCTCTACCGCATAAGTCGCCGCAGAGGTTCACACATATACTCTGCCGCCCACCGAACTCACCGGCAAAGTCGTCCAGCTGCGAACCGCGATAGAGTACAAACGACTCTGTCGTGGCCCAGACACGCGTCTGGGCCTCAGCCTGAACCGACCCGAGAAAAACCTATAAATACCCCAGGTGAGTACTCAGAAAGGGGACGAAAAAAAATTGAACCCTCTTGATTTTGAAGAATATAATTCTCTTCCCCTATATACAGAAACTCAGCTTTCTAACTTAATCATAGGAGTGCGCGTGCAGGGACGAATCTCTGCGCCCTCTGATTTCTGTTGTTTTTGCAGAATATACGAGACACACGTGGAAGAAATTGAGTCAACAGCATCTTTTTGTTGTTAGCGCAATCTGAATACGTTGAAGGAATCACCCCGTTGTCAACATCAATAATGATTGTAAAACCAACAAAGATTGAGATATATAGTGTATGTCAGTGTTATGGAACGTGATTCTATGTCTTTAGATACTTATTTATTTAGCAAAATATAGCAAAGTAAGTTTTAAGTTACAAAATAATAATCGAGGGTTACGAAACAAATGAAACAATTTGGAATTATTAATTGCATATCAAGATTAAATAAGCAGATATTATCGAATATTCATAAAAGGTATTGACATAATACATCTGATATTAATAAAAATAATCATATAAATTGTGATACTAATTTTATGGATCTAAATCATTAAAAAACTATAGAAATGTTTGGATTTCCATTTCTATAACTTTTTTTTTTTTAATAAAAATGATTGAATATCAAACTTAATACGTGAAATCCAGCCTAATCTAAAGGGTATATCTGATGGGGTTACTAAGTAATTTATGAATATTCAGGAAATAATTATACATTTCGGATTATTAATTTTACATACTAAATTTATTAAGAGAATGTATGATAACAATATAAAATCGGAAGTGGACGCGCGGTTTATGTAAAAAATGAGGATGAAATAAAAGGCAGCGAAAGCAGTAAAGGACAGGCGAAAGAATGGCCACAGAATGTTTTTAGCAAACTTAAAACAATTGGGATGTTTCCTTCTTAACTTTATTTTGGATGGAATCTTCCCTTTTCGTATCCTTAGTTGATCAGATTAGATTAGACTAACTCCCATTTAACCCCCCTTAATCCATCCCACCTTTAACAAAAAACAAATAAAGTAGTGGAGCAACTACTACTATTTCTGATTTTCATTGCTACCATAAAGCTTCAATATTCTTCTTCTTTACACTTTTTTTTTTTTTTTCTAATTTCCGCACATTGAATCTCTGTGATATTTAGTTCATTCTCATTTGAGCTTGCTTCAACCTTTTTATTTTAAATTTTAAGATAAGGTATCTTTAATTTTTTTTTTTTAAACATAATTAGAGATATCTGATTTTAAATGTTAATTTAAATAATCAAGATTTTGATTTTAAAATATTAAAATTCTGTAGATCTGTTATTCGAATTTCGGTATTTACATTACATTCCCTTCTCCTAAGTGGAAGGTTTTATTTGTAAAAATATATATATATATATATATATATATATATTTCAAGTTTTGTCTATTTTTTATTATTTTAAACACACATTATTCCAAAAATCAAATATGATTGGCAAAAAAATTCTTTCATTTTCAATTAGACAATATATTCTTTTGATTTGACAATTACTTTTAATTTTTAATTAAAATATAAAATACTTAAACTTTATCACTTTATTTACTTAAATTTTTATATTTTTATTGCATTTCAAAACAACTTCTTAATTTTTAATTTCCATTCGAATAAATTACTAATCTTTAATTTTCACTCACAAAATTCTCTTATCCTTTAATTTAAATTTAAATTAAATTAACTTTTTACACAAATCAATCTTTTATTCTAAATAAAAAACTTATATAAATACAAATCAAAATATAAAAAATTATTTTGATACAATAAAATATTAAAAGTATAAAAACATTAAAAAATAGAATAATTCAAGATCTTTTTGTAATAATTTAATCATTTTTGGGTTCCTTTTAAAAAAAATGGAATCTATCTCATTTAAAAAGAAAAATAAAATAGTATCTATCTAATCTTTATATAAGGACGCAGAACAATTTCTTTTACTTTTTTCACGTGATGGGTGATAATATATATTTTTGGATAATTATTGGAAGGTAATATATATATATATATATATATATATATATATTGGGTTACATTGGAAGGTAACATTTATGCTTCTTTTCAAGCCGTTCTGAATCTATGAAAACGGAGCATGCTTGTCCACTTTTTTTTTTTTTTTAATGGGAAATAAATTGGTCCCCTTGGTCGATCAATGGAAACACTTCTTTGCCATTTTAGTTTTGCACATTAGTTCTTCAAATTAGGTATATATTTATATATATATATATATATATATATATATATAAATTAATATCACGATTATTTGGAATTTGAAAATCTCGTCACAATTTCCCCATATATATTAACATGTTGCATGCATCATCATTCGTCAATTGCCAAGCTTAAAGTGGAATGTTCACTTTTATAAAATGTAAAATCTAAATCCAAGCAACATGAGGGGATGGTGGTGGCATTAAATGCATAATACTCTTAACACATGGTTAAAAAAAAAAAACATTAAAATATTTGAGTGTGAAAAATATTACCATCATTTGCTGCTATTAATTTGTGTTATTTGGTATGGTATGGAAAGCTGTAGATTAATATAATTTTAAGTATAAATTCAAATTATTATATTTTTATTTTTAAAGTAAAATTTTTTTACATATTTGAAATTTGAATTTCAAAACATGCGTTCTCCTTTTATCCAAACTAAAAATCATTACTATATAATAAAAAAATTATAAATTGGTCTAACTCTTATACTTCACTTTCAAAGTAACTGGTAAATTTTTTTTAAAAAAAATAGAATTTTATTAAGAGATATATTTAAATAAATTGGTTTAGCAAGTTAATTAATCTATTTATTATTTATTACATCGAGTGATACAAAAGTAATCATAACAAAAGTGAATATAAGTATGAAAGAGAATAGTTTTTTAAGGATTTTAATCCCATAGTAAGATTAAATTAATCTTATATTTATGGAGGCAACAGATTTCTACCATAATATTGACATGTCACATTGATTGTGTAAACCATCTTACAAGCAATGGCTAAAGTGACTAAATAGGAGAAAAATCTAGCTTATGGTATTATGATAATGAAGAATTGATAGAAAAATGAGGAAAGAGTGACATGGAGAAACTATGTTTGTGGTTTGTGGTTTGTGGTTTGTGGTTTGTGGTTTGTGGTTGTAGTTTGCTGGGGCACCCACTCAAACCCATATTAAAAGGTAAAATTAAAAATAAAAAAGAGGGGATTTTGAAATTGGGAGACAAAATCTTTGATATCATAGGAGATTGTCTTTGGGTCCTTTTTCCTTGTTCTCTACTTTAAGGTTGGTAGAGTGTAGATCGTAGTAGATGTGTGCAAGTGTTCATGAATCATGATGCATGAACAAGCATGAGAGTAAGAAAGAAAGAAAGAGGAAGGTGTTGGTTTTTCAAAGGGAAACAGCTTGCTCCCAAGAACCAAAAGACCGTGAGGTCAGTATGTCCCCACACCAATAATTGTAGAATAACACTATTGGCTCTATGGCCGGGCTGTGGAGGGAGCTTTAGGTTTTAGGTTTTAGGTTTTAGGTTTTAGGCTTTAGCTTGCTCTTGCTCCTCTTAAACAATCTTTTTGACCTCTCTCTCTCTCTCTCGTTCTCTCTCTTACTTTTCCATCTTATTGCTTCATTCATTAAAATAGAACTACTTGGTAGTATTAAATAAATTGGGCTACAATTTTGGACCAAAACCCTTCTCAATTCTCAATGTATTTTCCAGCCCACCCCCCTCGCCTCTTTTTCTACTTACACATTTTCTTTTCTAGATTACAGCTGTAAAGTTTAAAGGACCCAAAAGAGATGACAATGGAGGTTTGTGGCTGTGGGTCCTTGCTCCTGCCATGGTTTTTTTTTTTCTTCTTTTTTTTTGTTGATAGAAAATGAAAAAAAAAATCACACTGAAGCAGCAGTAAAAAAATATATGGGTTACCTTTTATACTGGCTTCTTCAATGAATCTATGGTCCTTTCCACTACCAAAATGTTATGATCTGATCAAACTTTCAATAATGTTTTCCAACGCAACTTAAAATTCAACGTGAGTCGTGGGAATCCACCTTTCTTCTCTGACTTGTCTGTAACTCTCAGCAATGACTTTAGCACAAGGTGCAAAGATTATTGTCATATTGAACTATTAAGGGTTTGTTTCAAGGGATCCTAATTTGAAGCTCTGCTGCTAATGTTTCCCACAGAATGAGGACAGCTTCCAGGGAATGGCGAACTCTGATCCCATTCCAAAAGTCTACCATTTGCAATTATAAATGCGCTGGCCTACAAGCCAGCAGGCTCATAAAATCTGTGTCAAACTCCTGAAAAGTATACGTATATACTACTAGCATTATTGATAACCATGGGGACCGGAGCGAGAGTCCTTGAAGAGCAACTGCAGGAGCGATTGTTGGCATGGCCCCGAAGAAATCAGAAATGGAGGCCCCAAAGCACTGTCAACTGGCCTTGCATTGCACATCAATTACGTGAACCAAAAAACTGTGGCGACCCTTCCTTACATCCCTTCTGTTAAATAGTTAATGTCGATACTACCCAATCGGCATCCAATGTTTTGGCACTGGGGGTCACTTCTCCATGAAATGCCAAAATCCTAAGCCATGTCACCCAAGCTTATCATCAATTTGTACAGTTTGCTTCTTTATTGTGGGAACATGTCATGTAAGTCGGTCCTCTTAACTCTATTCAATTAAAACCTTAATGATAAATGTTGCATGTGTGACAGATAATTAACTATCTATCTACCTTATACATTTAATGCCACGCCCTTGGTAAATTTGGTAATCATGTGTATATATCTATTTCCTGCTTCTACTGACAAGTTAAACACAATATATATTTTTAAAATTTTTTTGTCTAATATTAGCTCCGAAAAAAACTTCATAAACCAGATTTATTATTCCTGTTAACACAGTCAAAACACACTCTGAGGCCTGCCTGAGCAAAAGGACATTTGCATCACGCAATAAAGCTCAGCAAACAGCTCATCGGTGAGCTTGACTTGTCTGATTAATAAACAGGCCTATCTAACATACTAAATGAACTGATGCAACTTGTTCATGAGTCGTGACCAATTTTGGTTGGCTGCCCAACTTAGAACAGCCATGTCCTGAGAATAATGGAACTCCGTTAAACCTTGAATTAGAAGATCCCCACGAAGGAAACTTGTTGAATAAAACCTTCAATGAGGTCCAAGACTACACATAATAAATTTTTTGCTTTTCATATTTACAAAGTCATATCTCTAGTCAATATAAATAAATTTAATATTTTTTTGAAATAAATAAAATAAATGGGGATAAGCGGAGACAAGAAGCATTCAATGTAGAAATAATGGTGAAGAGGAGGGTTATGGCAGAAGGGGGTGGGTGGTCCTTGGAAGGGTAAACTCAAAGTGGTAATGGCTCTCTTACAGCGGTGAAATTGAATGCTATGCCATGTAGAATTGGCTTTTGGGTCTCAAGAGTCCCTTTCCATGGTCAGAGAAAAGGACAAATGGAGTTTTTGATGTGTTTCAGGGTCAGCCATGTACCAAAAACTTTGAAACTTGGGTGTCCCCCTGCAAGTATGTCTGCTTCTCAGACAAAGATTTGAGTATCTTTTGGCAGGCTAAGGTGGGTGACCCAACCACAATCGGCTAAGATTTCAAGGAAGGCCGCAGAATTTCAAACAGGGTCTTGTACTATAAGGTTGTTTAAGTGAGCGCCAAAACACATCTTTCGCTGTATAACCATGTTCATGATAGCAGAACTGTACAAGTAGATTGACCCACTCCCTCGCTTTTGGTACATAGGCTTTTTCATGAACATGGATTTCAATGACAGTATGGATGACAAAGATTCAATTTCAGACCCATTATCAACAATAACTTAAACCATAACAAGACAAGGAAAGCTCCAAGCCTAATGGATTCTGAAAATCTGTCATGGCAAAAAGCAAGCATTTCAATGAACTTCCATCCTAAAACCCAGTAGTCTCTAGTCATTTAGGGTTTAGGCTCTCTTTAATTAAACAGCTGTTCAATGAACTTCCCCTTGGCTCATGGTAAGAAATGTAGTAATTTACAGGACATTTTTTCACTCATGAAGCGTGTGTCCTTTGACATCTCTGCCGCAATAAAATTGCAGTAAAATCAGGTTTGCCGCTCTCACAATCTATTACATTAGTAGTAGTCGTTCATTGCCAGTTTGCCACTATACTCAATTAGTTAGAATGTCAAAATCCCAACTGACCAAAACAATACAAAATAGATTTTTAAATTTCAGCCATGGTTATACAAAAGCTCACAGGCAGAATTTGATACTCCCAATATCTCCAGAAGAAGGCACAATAAGGAAGCGGCTCAAACACAAAATGACATGGAGTTACTGCCAAGTATGAGAAAAAGATCCCAATAAGTTAGCAATGGAGTTGGAGACGATGGGGACATCACATTCCTCGTTTTGTTTGATATAAAACAAGCTACATGAGATGGTGGCTTGCTGAGTTTTCTTTTGACACCATTATTTTTACCATTACAAGTAGCTGTGCTATGGCTTTGGCCTGACCATACCAAATTTCCCCAATGGGAAGAACTTTGGACCACTTTTTTTTTTTTTTTCCAAAATAGAAGACCCGTGACTGTCTTTCAAGTAAACTACACGCATGAACCATGCTGCATGAAGAATTAATCACAGGAACGTAGTATGTGAATGGCAAAGAAAGTTAGGGAAATTACTGATTTTGGCTGAAACAAGGCCTTACGTTCTTTGAATTGAGCTGTAAAAATCTTGTGTTATTTTATGAAATTGTTTTCTTTTCTAGTCATTCAAAAAAAGTGGTGAATTAAACGATGTACTTCTAATGTTGAAAAATCAAGTTGAAGAGATTGAAGCGGTATAATGCGTAGTGATGGGTATGGTGTCTATTGGCAGTGTACTTGGTGGAAAAATCATCAGAGCAACAGCTTTTTCTCTTGAGATATCACTGGGCATTCTCATTTCCAATTCCACCACCATTTTTTTGATAAGACACCTCGCCATTTAACCATGCCCGTCAATCCTCATGATTCGGCTGAACCGATTATTTTTACAAGCAAACTCGATCATATAAAAAATCTTATTGGTCTGAGGTCTGATTCGGCTATTTGATACTATTCCGTCGATTAGAATATCATATAATCGGCTTTCGAGAGGGTTTAAATAGTGAAATTATTATTATAATTATTTTTTGGTATATTTATTTAAATTTGGATATAAATAATATTTTTATATGATATTTATATTTTTTATAATTTTAATTATTAATATAATATTTAATTAAATTAATTCATAAATATTATGAGTTATTATTATGATTTTTAATTTTAATTTTGTTTTTACAAATTATATTAAATTTATTAATTTAATTTTTTTAATAATTTATTTTAAATTGATTTTAAATTTAAAAATTAAATATTAACTTAATAAATGAATAATTTATAAAAATAAAATTCGAGGTGATACAAATTAAAATAATCAAGTTCAGATATTATGAAAAGAAAATGATCTAATTAGAATGGATACGGACCTGTTTACATTTTCTATTCTTGACAGGAAACGTACGTACTGTTCACAACATATATAATAAGAAAAAAAACACCATTATTCCCAAAATTTGGGCTCCCGGGTGCAAATCCAACACCAAAGTATACACCATCAAGGCTCGTCATTTGATGACACTGGGGCTTGGCCTCGTCGATTTAGGGGTGGATATTTCCAAAGCCTAGCTCCTTCAGAACACCAGGGAGGGGTCCTTGAAAGAAAAATCAGACCCCTAAAAAGGAAAACTGGCCCATCATTCCAACCGCAAAAGCTCCACAACACGCAAGAGCCAATGACCGCATTCAATCTTTTCGTCAAAGAAATTGGCCCTTCTGGTGCATTCATTAGCTGTTTAGCTTACAGAATAATTTGCTGAATACATTCTTCTTTGATCTGCCTTCGTATAAACGCATCCATTGCCAATCGCTGAACTGCAGACGGTCAATATAAAGAGGTGTAGTAGACCTGGATAAAGGTTTTATGCCACATTTGGCCAGACTTGCAGTTCTTTTGTGCCAAGATGTAGAGATGTGATTCACTGAAGACAACTCTAGCAGCGACCACCTTAAAAATTCTTTAAAACAATCAAGTAATGACAAAAATGAGGTGAAATGCACATATCAATATCTCATGCCAAACCTATCCTAATAAGCTGCTGTCGCTCATAAACACTAGATGAAGTAGAATTTATAGCGTAATGAAACGCCAATAAGGTGAGCAAATATCTTAATAAAACAGATTTTGAAGACAGGCAGCTTATATGACCAATTACTCCCATTTGCTTGTAAAAAAGTATACACAAAATCAGAGAGGACAAGTAAGAAGTTAAACCAGATTCAAGCAGAGAAGCTAAACAACAGTGAGGATATTACTGACATAAGTTCCGGACACCCGAAAAACCTCACTTTTAGTCATCGTTTTTCAACTTAGATAACAACTTGACGAATACCGAATATGAAACATTTTGCCATAAAGCATTTAACAGACACTCAAGGTGAAAAGAAAAATGCTATCATACGCTGCAATCCTATTAATAGCCCGACGAAACAACAAAGAAGAAACATAAATACAGGGGCTGGCAGTTTGAACAAACCACGAGTACAAGCTAAATAATCTGTCAGTCCATGTTTCAAGATTCATGAAGAAAAACAAGTAGTCTATCGTACCAAAAGATCTGAAGAATTCTAAAATAAGAGGAAGTTAGTAACATGTAAACATGTCTTCTCCAAAACCTACAATGTTTATGACCAATTCTTTTTTACATGTGGATCATCCTCCTCGCATATGGGCACCTAGTTCACCAAACTGATCATCAGCTTCCACAGTATCCTCAGACAGGCGAACTGCATCCAGCTTCATTTTGAGGATTTCTATAGCATTGAGTACCAACTGAGAAGCTTTGATCGCACCAGTAGATTCAACAGTAAAGATGAAGCTGTCTTCTTTGGCATATATCTCCACAAGCCCCGGCTTGCCCATAGCTTCAGCTTTCTTTATCACTTCCTCGTCATAGGTATATGCCTCTGCATCAACCACCACAACCTGTTTCCCAAAAGGAAAAAAAAAGAAACCATTCTTAGCAGCAGCAGCGAGATAGAGTAACCTCCAAACTTTGGCTAGTGATATGTTGACCCAAACAATGTTATTCAAAGAACATGAAGCTTTCACCAAGCAAGTCAAAACAGCAATCAACAAACAATTGACAATAAACTAAGCATCTAATCTGACAAACTGCTTCCTAATGCTTCCACACTATAACTGGCATAATATAGTTACTAAATAAAACAACTTTTGATTTTCAACACAACAGCCATTGCAGAAGTAGCAGGGGGGCATTTAAACAGACGGCCACACACAATGTAGTTCGAACAAGCACAGAGTGGTAATAGCAGCCCTACTACAAAGAGAGAAACCCCAATCTAGAAACCTAAACTGAAGCTCAATTTCCATCAATATCATCATGATGCACGAAATTAAAGATGCATCATAGGAATTCTAGTAAGAAACATATTAAGATATCATGCTGCTAAAACTCAAGTAAACTAGAACCTTGGAAAGGACCTTGATGATGTATACAGTAATTCTATAGTCCTATTGAAAAGATGAAAATTATCAAAACCAACAAATTCTTTAACAATCTAGAACCAGGTTTGATAGCTATACAAGCAAATATTGATTAGAATTAATGTAACAATGTAGAAGGAAAAGGCGAACCTGTTGAGTATTAGGATCAATGTCGAAGACCCTAGTAGGACTACTCTCGACAAAGCTTTCCTTCTCCTCAAGCGTCAAGGTTTCCATCAAATCTTCATTGATATGAATCTCGGGTTCATACAGGAAAGTCACAGTCGCAGCAGGTGACCATTTAGCGTGATCTTTCCCTATTCCTTTCCTCGCAATCGCCCTCAGCCTCAATTCTTGCCCCCGCCGCAACTTCACAATGATAATCCCCCTGAAAATAAACAGTTATTTTCAATAAGCCTCTAACCCTAAAAAGGTAATGCAATATAAATTAGGAATAGTTAACAAATTTAACTCTAAAAACCCTAAATACCTTTGCTCAGAGGACTCAAAACCAGCAGGATCGGTGAAATCCACGGGAACAACCATATGATCGGAACTGTAGAGATCCTTGCTGGTAACATCGAGGGTTTGATCGTTCATGCATTTGGCTCGAAGATGGAACTCGACGGAGCAGTGCTCGCACTGGCCATCACCGTCGCAAGAGTCACAGTCACGCGAGAATCGCATTATCATGGCGCGTTCACTGGTGAGAGGGATGAGCCCGAGGCGATGGGCGATGAACTCGTCGTTAAGGACGGAGGAGTTGACTTCGATTTCGACGAGGTCGATTGCAATGGTGGGGACCTCGGCGATCATGACGCGGCGGAGGGCGTTGGCCATGGAGGCGTCGGTGTCGCGAAGCTCGAATTTAGCATAGTCGTCCTTCAGTTCGCGGATTTTGATCTTGGGGAATCGCTGGTAGGAAACTCCTTCCATTTTTCAATTATTATTATTATTATTATTTCTTTTTGATTGGATGGGCTTCTGGCTCTGAACCTCAAGACCCTGAAATGGAAGAGAGCAAAGAAAAGCTTCGATGTAGCGAGAAGAAAGTGATGGGAGGGAGTTCATAAAACCCCATCGGATTTGGGGCTTTTGTTTGTGTTCGTGTCCGCTTATTGTTGGTTATTCACTGGATAATAAAGCGACGTCGTTTTTACTGTAGCTGAATGCTGATAACTAGTACAGTAATTCACCGCTGGCATTGCTACTAGCTCCTTACATGCTTTTTTCAATTAAAAAAAATATATATTTAAAATAACAAATAGGAAAAAGAAAAAAAATTAAAGTTTACCGATCAAAGAAAAATAAATGTACATTTTTTTTTAATTAATGCCACAATGGACGTTGCTAAAATTAATTAATTTTACACAATGTTTATAAATTTATGTGAAATTAAATTTTTGCCAACTAACTATTAAATTTAATAATCTATGTGTATTAGTCATTAAATTTGAAGTCAACATGATATTTTGATATTTTGATTGAATATAACATATTTTTTAATATATATTAACAGTTAAAATTTTGTTATTATCAAATAAATAATTAAATATTTTTAATTAATTTAAAATTTAACATGCATAATTTATATAAATAAAATGCTAAATTCAACCATTCAACTAAAAAAATAAAAATATCATAAAAATATATAAAAAAATATAAAATTAAATTAATTTTGTACGGGTATAAATAGATCCCTCTTATCTAAAAATACTTTATATATATTCTACTCAAAAGAAATACTATATAGATATATTTATAGAAAAAAATGAAAAACCACAATATGATGATGAGAGAAAGAAATGGTAAGACTTAAGATTTATAACTCAAATTTATTGAAAATTAAATTAAATTTTGACTTTTAAAAATATTTATATTATGTATATAAATGCAGATGAAAGTAGAGAATTAATAATATTCTGTTTTTTTTTCCTTAAATTCAAGTTCAATAAGTTAACGTCAGCATAAAACAACAGTAAGAAATGTAGTTGTAACAGGGTATTGAGGTTTACATTTTTATATTGTCTTATTATTATTATTCCATTCAATTTATAAAACTAATGCAAACCAGAAGCCTTTGCCTTGCAAACAACTCCTCGCGCGTCAATTCCCCTGCCACAGCTTAATCCTGTGCCCCCTGGTATCTCCCTCTTCATGTTTTCGTTTCGCTTGCCAATGAAGTGACCATTTATGATTAAGTAGTCAGAAACAAGGAAAAAATCTTGGTCTTTCTTGCCATGGAAGTAGAAGATGGTGCCGTCGCCACCTATGAATCGAGGGTCCTAGCGCACTGCTCCTGCCCTATCACACTACCATAGGCAAACGTGGGAGTTAGAACAATAGTCAAGATATACAATGAAAATTACTAATGATCATAACGCATAAACAAAAACTGAAAAAAAAGAAACAAGCAGCGCTCTAAAGAGCATTACATTTATGTCTACAAATAGTTTAAGGAAATGGTCTATCTATTAGTGCGGATTGATCATATATGAGTGGGTATGAATGCTTGCTCTGCAATTATGATGAGGTGCATTTAATACTTACTACAAACTGGTTTGCAGGTGACACAATCAACCTCATTTATCCGCTGGGACAAGAGCTGGGGCATACATGCTTCATGTTATAACATTGAGGGTAGTTTTCGTTCTTGCATGTGACAGTGGTACGTTGTTTGGTTACCTTTCTGGTATACTTCAATACAAATTATCATAAGATTAGGAGTTGGAATTCTGCCTTATCCTGAATAAAAGTTTCCGTGCTGAATCAGCATTTCTCTGTCATGTGACTTTTATATCAGCAATTTATCTTGGTTGAAATCAGGATTATTTGTTTATCACATTTCAATGCAAGTGTGGTTACAATGGAGCACAAGGTTTATCCTGTCATTACATTTTAACCATGATCTAAAGAGAATTTTTATTGGATGTCAAGGAAGATGCAAAGTACATATTCCCTGATATTCAGAATGAACAATGAGTTTAGCAAGTTTATCCAGCAGCGATTTCCGCCTCCAAAAGGTTTTATTTGATAATACTATAAACCATCCTGTCAAGAGTAGATCAGTAGTTCATGCCTGTCCAAGTCTCCTGCAGCAATTTTAGGTTTTTTATGAGCATACTTCTCAAACAAATAGCATTAGCAAGTTTACAAGATCTATCCCTAACACGTTATTGTTGCTACTACTAGCTGTATAACAATAATTGGTTTTAATGGTGAAAGAACTTACTTGGAGAAAAGTTTTATGCAGTGAGAATGCATCTTGTTGGGCATCCATCAGCACCAACCATCCTCAGAGGTAGGCAATGAACAGTATACTTCCCTGGCTTGATGCCATCGAGGTTTAAACCTTCAACAAGAACAATATCCTGAAGAAATGGAGGAGTTTTAAGTAATGCATTCCAACACTATCTTTGAACCAGAGTAAAGAAAGGCATAACAGAGGAGTTAGGGTTAAAAGATTGTGAAGAAACTGAAATTAACAAGCTCCCAGATTAACAAGAGAAACATCTTGATTCTTACCCTCTTTTTTAGAAATATATGATGAGTTGGGGCAGCATCAACGTAAGCAGAAACAGATAGGTAATCAAGTCCTACAATTCATATAGAAAAATGGGTTGGTACAACTGAAAGTTCTGCCAAAAATGAAAGCACAGCAATGGCGTCATTTTCTATCCAAAGTGACTACATTGTATTCCACTGGTTGCTGATTTTGGTAAGCAGCTATTTCTGCTATTGAATCAAATCAGTATCACTTTCAAAAATAAAGGGTTAGCAGAGTGGTAGAAGGAACTTTTACGTAGTTGCCTTCCTACCTAGTTGAAGTGACTCAAACTAAAATAACGATTGGACTGACATTTATGTACCCATCAAGCCAGAATTAAAGCACAAAATCTATGGCACAGATGCGGAAGCCCTGGTGTTGAATGTGAACATTAGCAGGTTCTTCTTGTTAACAAGGAAAATCTAAAATCTTACCAACAAGTTTGATGTCTGTATTATCAACCAACCACTGTGCCCCATCCTTCTTAAATCCTGTGAAGTCTGAAGCAAACACCTTTTTATGCATCAGCCTCCTGAACATGAAAGTTGACATATATTTTATTATCATGAAATCATTTGTAAGTTTCAACATTATCTTTGCGCCTTGAGCCAATCAATTCTGGTTCAATAATAAAGTTTGGAAAACAACTTTTTTTTGGAAAGATGATACATGTCATTAAACTTTAAACGGCCTTAGAAACAGAAATTGCAGAATTTAAAATCAAAGGTGTTACCTTATAACCCATGTGTGAACCCATTACAACAACCTACTATTTATTGTTTTCAAAGTTTGTGGGTGGAATTCCAGGACAAAAGAGATATCGAGAGAATGAAACGTATGTGTGCCCCAGTAGGATCAAAGATATCAAGGAGTAGTAGGATAATTCATTCAACATGTGCTCAATAAATACCAGCTCAGCTTAGGGTCTTGATAGCAAGAGCAGCAAAAGACTACAGTTGATTGACATGATATTCACTTGACAAAGGGAAAAAAAATGAAATTGCTTGACTAATTTTCTGGTACTTTTCTTCTTCTTCTTGAAGCCTAAACAAGACAATCCCGTTAAGTCTCTTACTATTAGCCTATGATTTGTATCTCAAACAAGTTTCTTGCCAACAGAATGAGCTGCCAAAGATGACAGTCTTGTAATATCATATAAACAAGACTCTGGGATTTATTCATTAAAAACTTAAAGTTCAAACATATCAAAATGCAATGCCAATTCTGGGAATCAATATCATTAAAGACATCTTGTCATGCTTCAAAAATATTCTGATAGAAGCCTTCCATAGTAGTACCATACTATATTCGCTTTATGTGTAAATGCAAACAAATAAATAGATGTAAGGACATTTATATTTACCTGTCAGTATTAAGTGTTTTGAAAAGCACACGATGTACTCCCCGGGGAATATTCAAGGACTTCATAACTTCAGCTGTAGGAAACGTATTTTAGTTACTAGTTACCACAAAACACAAATAAAAGTTGAAAGAGATTAAAGATGATAAACAAATGTTACCAACTTGCCATCACAAAAAGGGAAAACAGAGGTGTTAATTTTTTTTGATGGTCAACCAACATTGGCTTAATGATGCTTGCAGATAGATATAATTTTACGATGTGCTGCAGCGAAAACTCTAGGTTGGGCTCAGAAATATCCTTAACTATAGATTTCAGACCAGGTTTTTTGATGAAACCAGTTATTACTACTTCATACAGCTTTTATTAGAATGACAGGTCTACTGCATACAAATCCCAGAAAAATGAATGATTCTAGAGCGAGCTGAAGGGACATTTAGACCCAAAATTTCAGAAGAAGCTAGAAAATATAGTAAAAACAGATCTCTGGTTAGAAAAGGGAAACTCCATCAGGAATACATACCAGTAATGTTTTTATTTCTTGGAACATCAACTACTAGAGCAGGACCTACACAAACAATTAAAACACCTATGATCATCAATAATACCCAGGCAAAAAATGCACAAAGTGATTAACAACAAAAAACATAAGAATGGTAGCAATCAAATCCCAATCTCTAGCAAATCATAGAGATTAAAGAGCGAAAGTGACATGAATTTATGAAAAATCAACTAAGAAATTAAGTATACTGGTAATTTGCTTGTCATTTGAAAACCCCTGGCTGTTGATGAGCGAACTTTCCAACAATGTAAACACCAAGTTCAAGGAGAAAAGAAAACTGTAAAAAGAAACAAACCATTAAGCGCTTGCAGGCTAAGAGTAGTGACATCAAAACCCTCGTCGTAATACTTTTGAAAGAAGTGGCTTGGAGCGTCAACGTGGGTGCCAGTGTGGGTTCCCAACTTAAACTCAGAAACATTTGCCAGGGAGCCATTTTTAATGCTGGAAACGAGCCAGATGAACTGACCAAGCCCGTTCTTGGAGTCAAAAGTTGGCAACTGAGAAGTGATTTTGTGAGTTATGTCAAGGATTTTGCCATTACCATAAGCTACAGCTGCACTGGAGAGGATGCTTAGAGTAAGCATCCCAGCACAAAGTAGCAGCAGGAGCTTATTTTTGTTCATGGCACTGAGTGTTCTGACCATGGTGGTAACTGGCAAAGTCAAAGTAGAGTAGTAAGTTTCAGACAAAGAAGAACCTGGTAAGTTGAGTGTTACAGGCTTTCTTCTTTTATAAAATACCGTGGAGTAGATCTCGCCGACTCTATCGGATCCTTGCATTCAAATCCACAGGAATTTATTTGAATAGAAAAATAAGTACTCACATTGGTTATCGCAGAAAGTAAAACACCCACAGTTATCTCAGATTTCACCTTGTAATTTGTTGTATTAATTCATTACTCAAACAATTTTATAACTAAACTCCTCCATAATTGAAAAGCTTCACTGTCAAAAACTTGTATCAGCAATTTACAAACACTGGTAGATTTTTATCAAACAAACTGCTGACTTCTTTCTTATCCAAAAAACAATTTTTTGGCCACTTAATTCAACGGATGAGTTTTGACCGTCTAATGTTGACTAAGATGACTCAGTATTTTAAATACAATTATAATATTTTATAAGTGCATTTGAATAAGATTTAAATAATAAAATATTATTATCATCTCGAATTTTAAAACACGCATATCATTTCCATTCAAATCACACATTTAATGTTATAAATTCATCCCTCCTTAGCAAACGACAAAGCTCAAATGCTTTTGTAATTATTTTTTGTTCACAAAGAACTAAAAAAAATAAAGAGAATTTTGCTCTCAGTACAAGAAAAGAAAGAACTTGATCCTTTCCATGGATAACAGCTGCTAAACCCATATATATATATATATATATATTTAATAATCCCTGTTTATCTAAATCTTTGAACAATCTCAAATTGGACTAGAAATTTAGAATTGTTAGGTATTAGCCGCCTATTAGGATTGCGGTAAAAATAAAAATAAAAAAATCAAACCCACGGCTTTGGTTTCCTATCCAGACACATTATTATCAAACTTTATCACAATACGAATGCATCCGAAAGATATCATGACTGATTGGTGGCTTTATGATCACAAGCATAAGTAATGCTTTGCAAAAATATGAAGCTAACAAGCAAGATAGGGCCCAAAAAAATTAAAAGCAGGAAAGAGCTGCACAAATAAACACAACCCACATGCCGAACACATCGCACTATTTACTTCATAAAGATGGCTTTTCCAAAAATGGATCAGTGAAAATTCTTTTATGATGGAAGAAATATCATTCCCAACAATTACAATCAGTGACTAAATCTAGCCATAATATTCACAAGCACTACCGATTATGCGTCTATTATTTATGTCATCAATGAATAAACCTAAACAGATACTATACGAAATATTACATGAAAAGTGCACTTCAATTAAACTAAATTTCTGTCAGCAGCTCAATCTTATGTGTATGTAACTGCATCAAGTTCTAACTCAGAAACCTGTTGGTTTGTTTATTCCGACCAACACCACACGCTAGCACCATCATTTCCCTGCAAAAATGCTCATTTTTGTTGAGTTCTCCAATGTAAGTAACTAGGTAAAATAGTGAAAATATAAATAGTTTGTTTTACCTAACATAATAAGTATGTAGCATTTTAAAACGTTAAGCCAACAGTAGCAACAACTCCATGCCTTTAGCATGATTGCATTCCTTGCTTTCAATTGTATAAACAATTCTGAACTGCAGAACTTACAAGACAATGAATTATTTGATGAGAATGCATCTTGTTGGTGATCCTTCAGCACCAAGCAACCTTAAAGGTAAGCAATGGACCGTATATATTCCCGGTTGAATGTCATCAAGTTTTAGGCCTTCCACAAGAATGGTTTCCTGCAGCAGATGACAAGCATTAAAAATGTGTGTGTGCTTATTGTTTATACCACATTTTTAACCTTGAATCAGATTACTCAAACAACAGAACTGGGGGGAGTTTATGTTACCAAAATCATACAGGTAAAATAACTTGATATCAAGCTTGATCGACTTTCCAGACATAGAAGGACACAGGGAGGAAGCGGTAAACAAAAAAATGAAACCCAAATTTGGAGCAGATGTACCATTCTCATATAACTAATTAATTTTAATGTGGTTAAAAATTAAATCCATCAGAAAAGCTTTACTAAGTTCTACTGAGATTTAATGTAGCAGTGTTACTACTAATGACACCATCAACCCAAGTGAAACATCAATAATTTGACCAACGCACGCAAGTTAATGAGGAGAGACCTAAGCAATATCCCCAACACTTTGTTCATCCAAGAATAATGACCGAGTGAAGCCATAATCATCAGGTCAAACTAAGGAATGAGAGGTAACAGACTATAAATCATTAAATTCACAATACTTCATAGAGAATTGTGAGATTGTATTTTAACTAAGTTAGATAATGAGGGCAAAGAAATTTTATTTGGGTTTCTTTTCTTTAATTTTGAATGTGTGATAGCATTGACGCCCAAAGGTCCATTACTATAAATCAGTTTTGACGGAATATAAGCCAGCAAATCAGTTGTGGGCAAAAAGACATCATAGAATCAAGCAATTCCAAACACACACATGAACAAATAAACACAATGTAGCGTATAATATGACCTGATCATATTGGACACAAGAGTTTAAGGATTAATGAAATCATTGTCAAAAATAAAACATGGAAGATAATTAACACAATAGAGGATGATTTCTTACCCGGCCTTCTAGGAAAACAAGGTGAGATGGAATCAAATCATCAAAGGCAGCAACAGATAAGTAATCAATTCCTGAATTTAAGAATAGATAGACGTGTCAGCAAAACTACTACTGGCAAGAACCAAAACTATTTATAAATTTTGAGAATTTTGAAAGCAATGTCTAACCAACAAGCTTGATGTCAGTGTTTTTAACCAACCATTCTGCCCCATCCTTCATAAATCCCACATAGCTTGTATCAAACTCTTTTTTAAACATTAGCCGCCTAGAAAATTGACAAATTTTAGCTCAGATTTTGCCTTCTTTGAACTAAAAAAGCTACTTATCAGATTCCATGGAGTATTTGAGTAATTACCTGTCAGTATTTAACGTTCTGAAAAGAACTCTACGTACGCCCTTGGGTATTTTTAAAGACCCCATAACCTCAGCTACAATTATTAAAATAATAATAATGATGATTATGAAATTTAAATTATAGGAAAAACCAAGAAAATGGAAAAGAAAAGCAAAGACACAGACCAGTTATGTTTTTATTCCTCGGAACATCGACCAACATGGCAGGACCTATAAGGTGAAAATTCCAAAAAAAAAAAAGAGAATCAGAAATCAATTATATCAAAAAAGTGAATAATATTTTTGAAATATTAGTTACCATTAAGTACTTCCAAATCGAGGGTATCGACATCGAAGCCAGCATCGAAGTACTGATCAATGACGTGGCCGGGCGCGTCAAGGTGGGTGCCGGTGTGAGTAGGAAGTTTCATCTCCGAATTATTAGCAAGGGAACCGTTCTTCATGCTTTTAGGCAACCAAAGATACTGTCCTATGCCGTCGTTGGATTCCCACGACGGCATTTCGGCGGTGTACCTATGGGTGATGTCAAATATCCTGCCGTTACCGTAGACTTCGCGACGTATGGGAAATGGAATACCGTCTCCTCCCAAGAGGCCGCAGTCGCTGCTGGAAACGGTGCCGGGGAACGAAGCGTATGCGGTGGTGGCGATGGAGGAGAAGGCGGAGGAAAGGCTGAAGAGGAGATGGAAGAAGAGAGTAGCCATTATGGAAGTTGGAGATAGACTGAAGTGAAGTGAGCTTTGAGAGTTGAGGATTTTTTAATAACTTTTTTGCGTGCGGTCTTGTCATTGGCTTGGAGTGCCGATGGTCACGCGATTTCAGTCTCCCGCTGGGTTTTGTTGGGCCTGAATCAGTACATGATGCCCATTTTCAAAGGACGCAAGCAAAATGTCTTCAACTCCAATTGCGGCCGATGTTGCATTTCGTTGATACTGGAGTGAGAGGAACTGGGCCAGATTTAAACTCTGATGGAAATCAAAGGGGAAGATAATGAAAGAAGAGTTCGAAGATTGATGCCCACACGACACTTTCCACATGGCATTACCGATGCTTTAAAAAATTAATTTAGGATATTTGGAAATGTAAATCACACTTAATCATTTAATTTTTTAAGTGTTTTTATTTCGATTGTTTAGGATATTTAGTCATTATCTTGGATCTTGAAATGTCATATCTTGGAAATGTAAATTTAGGATATTTAGTCATTATTTTGGATCTTAATAAAAAAAAAAAAACCAACATTATTACTTAATTGTTTTAGTTCTTTTCAAACTATTGAATTTTATTGAGTTGTATTAATTTTTTAAATTATTGTTTATTGCATTATTATTAATATTTGAATGTTTGTTGTATTATTTGAATATTTTTATAATTTTAAATAGATGTTATGGACTATATGAATTGAATATATTATCATTTTGTTGTATTTGTTACTAATATTTGAATGTTAATTATTATGAATGTTAATAATTATAAATTAAATTATTGATGTAAATATGATATTTTTATTTTTATTATGTTTTATTTTTAATTGTATTTTCTATTTTATATCTATTTGTATCAATTGTATTTAATCATATTAATTGTGTCTAAATGTGTTATGTCTTATTTGTCATGTTTCATATTATAATGAAGCAATCGTATCGTATTACATATTATAAATATAAAATATATATCATATTCGTATTTATAATTCAAATATATTATAATTTATATCTCATGTCTTCCAATAATTCATATAATAGTAAATGACTCAACACAAAAACATCACATTTATAAAAAAATGTATTGATATTTTAAATTTTTTGTTAAAATTCAATGTTGATATGACATTTCAAAAATTTAATCATCAAAATTTGTAAAATTTAATATAATCAATTATTTTATTATTTATGTTCAAATAAAATTTTAAACTTTATAAATATAAAAATAAAAATGATCTTTTATTATATGAAAATAAATTATAATTTTTTATTTTTCTATAAAATAATATACAATAAAAAACTCTGGATATCAAATCATGACACGTGGTCCATTGCATCTCTCAAACGTGTCTGGTCCTCCGTGCCCAGAAAGATTAGATTTTTTTTTTTTTTTTAAAGAAGAAGATTAGATTAGGGGTGGTGTGGCGCCACTCCCACTCAAACAGTTACTCTTCCGAACATGGCCTTAACTCAAGTCTCTGCTTCCTTTTCTCTTTCCATCTGTTAGGAAAAATTCAGATGATATATGGCAATTTGGCTTTGAGGCGTGTAGTATTACACTTTCTTGAGTGTAATATTGCTTCACACAGAAGCAAGTTACCCCAGGATACAACAAAGCCTTTAGAGATTTTCTTTGTGGATTATGAAAGATCAAGAGTAAGTAATTCTGGAAATCAACCAAGAGTTTTATAGGTTCTGAATAGTTACAAATCAATGGTTGTAATTATCTGTTAATTAACAACCATTGATTTTCAACTATTCAGAACCTATAAAACTCTTGGTTGATTTCCAGAATTACTTACTCTTGATCTTTCATAATCCACAAAGAAAATCTCTAAAGGCTTTGTTGTATCCTGGGGTAACTTGCTTCTGTGTGAAGCAATATTACACTCAAGAAAGTGTAATACTACACGCCTCAAAGCCAAATTGCCATATATCATCTGAATTTTTCCTAACAATTTGAGTGTAATATTTCAGAACCAAGAGCCCAAGTGCCCCAAGTGCCCAAGTGCCCATCTTTTGACTTTTAAAATTAGTCAAAGTTCCAAATAAGCCCACAAACCTTTAGTAATTCATTTTACACTCTAAGTTTGATTTCCTCTTATAAACCCAACTATTGCTTTATTTATAAACAATGTGGGATTCAATTACAAGCTATCCAACAATCCCCCACTAGCTTGTAATATAAGTATCTTTCACAACAGATATGACGCATACATGAAGGTATCTTTTAGATTTAAACCTTCAATTTAGTGTAAGTACTTTAGGATGCTAACGAAGTACATGGTGTCCTAAGATTAAACCATGACTCCTTACGATTAGGATCGAAAGTACCACACACATCATATGTGTCCCTTCCATAAAGATCTCTTATTCGCTCCTAGCACTATTTCAATGGCCATGTGCTAGCAATCCAATTTCTGTGAATATTTCAAGAGTAAAACCCCAAACTCTTGTTGAAGCGGCACCACTTCATATTCACATAGGTGGAGATCCCTTTATTATCTCTCTTATTTTAAGCAATTTTCATGAACGATCTCCATTAAGAGATTAATCTCAACCTCTCATTGTAATAATAGCACTTCCTTTAATTTAAGTATGAGACTCCTAATATAAGTGCTAAATAGACACTAACCAATAACTTGTTATTACCCATTAAACTTTAGTAATTACCGGTTTAGTAATTCAAAGTTGGGTTACCATTATTGGTGTCTTGGGGGTTATACTTTAGTCCCATACTACATGCAGTCCTCCAGACTTTATCTCTTGGCAAAGCTTTAGTAAGAGGATCAGCTAAATTTTCTGCAGACTTTACATATATAATTGTAATGGCACCACTTGAAATCAATTCTCTAATGTAGTCATGCCTTAGGCTTATATGTCTAGACTTACCATTATAAATATTATTAAAAGCACTAGACATAGTAGCCTCACTATCACAATGTAAGGAAAGTGGTGGCATCGGTTGTGGCCACAACTCAATTTCAAATATCATATTTCTTAGCCACTCAGCTTCCTTACCAGCAGCAGCCAAAGCTATAAACTCAGCTTCCATAGTTGAGTGTGCATGACACGTTTGTTTCTTAGATGCCCAACTTATAGCACCACCAACTAGTGTAAATATCCAACCTGTAGTTGAAATGTTATCACTAGCTTTTGCTAACCAACTAGCATCCGAATAACCTTCTAAAACAGCAGGAAATCCTGTATAACATAACTTTAATTTAGCAGTTCGTTTTAGGTAGCCAAGTACCCTTTCAACTGCCCTCCAATGAGCTATACTAGGATTACTTGTAAATCTTGATAACTTACAAACAGTAAAAGCAATATCTGGTCTTGTACAATGCATAGCATACATCAAACTTCCTATAACACTAGCATACTTTAATTGCTCTATTGGTCTAGCATCATTCTTGACAAGTTTTACACTAGAATCATATGGAGTACTATATTCTTTTATCTTAAGATATTGATATTTATCTAACAACTTTTCTATATAATGAGTTTGGTTTAATGCAAATCCACTATCATGCTTTGTAATCTTTATTCCTAATATTGTGTCTACTTCATTAAGATCTTTCATCTTAAATTTAGAAGTAAGAAAATTCTTAGTTTCATTTATACCGAGTATGTTAGTACCAAATATAAGCATATCATCAACATACAAACAAACAATCACTCCATAGTCACTAGTAAACTTAGAATAAATACATTTATCAGAAGTATTGTGCCTAAAACCAAAGGATAAAATAGCAGAATCAAATTTCTCATGCCATTGTTTTGGAGCTTGCTTAAGACCATATAAAGATTTAATAAGCTTACAAACTTTATGTTCATTACCAGGAAGAATAAATCCTTCCGGTTGTTCCATATAGACTTCTTCCTTTAAATCACCATTTAAAAATGCTGTTTTAACATCCATTTGGTGAATATGCAACTTATATATAGAAGCTAGAGCAAAAAGTATTCTAATAGATGTTATTCTAGCTACTGGAGCATAAGTATCAAAGTAATCTAAGCCTTTCTTTTGAGTGAAACCTTTAGCAACTAATCTTGCTTTAAAGGTTTGTATAGAACCATCAGAATTATACTTTCTCCTGAAAACCCATTTATTCTTTATAGGTTTTGATCCTGGAGGCAAATCCACCAAGATCCAAGTATTATTAGACATTATAGAGTCCATTTCATCATTTACAGCTTCTTTCCAAAAAGCTGAATCTCTTGAAGCTAAGGCTTCATTCAAAGTTTTGGGCTCATTTTCAATGTTTAATAGTAACTTCATTTTTCTTAAAATTCTGTCTCTACTACCTTCAACCAAAAAGGTAATTTGATCAGGAGACACAAAATCAGGATCAAGATGTTTTTCTTTTCTTATTCTCTGACTTTTTCTAGGTTCAGATGGTTCACTTATTTCTTTCCTTTTAGAAAGAGATTCATAGGCAGTAGATGTATTTTGATCATTTTCAGGTTCATGCACAACTTGATTTTTAATAAAATTATTTTCAAAAAATTCAACATGTATAGATTCTACAATGACATTAGATTGTAAATCTAATAGTCTATACGCCTTTGAATTTTGAGCATAACCTACAAAAACAGATTTAATACCTCTTGAACCTAATTTTGTTCTTTGAGAATCAGGAAGTCTATAATATGCTATACACCCCCACACTTTAAAATAACTTAGATTTGGTTTCCTTCCATTCCATACTTCATATGGTGAGATGTGAGTCTTTTTTGAAGGAATCCTATTATGTGTGTAACAAGCAGTAAGCAAAGCTTCACCCCACAAGTTGAATGGCAATCCAGCATTTAAAATCATTGCATTTACCATATCAACTAGGGTCCTGTTTTTCCTTTCTGCTAAAGGAGCTGATTTTTGGTGAATTATTCCATGATCTTTACAGAACTTATCAAATTCTGTTGAGAAGTATTCACCTCCTCTATCACTCCTTATTATCTTTATTTTCCTTTCTTTCTGATTTTCAACTTTAGATTTAAATTCCTTAAATTTATTAAAAGCCTCATCTTTGTTTCTTAGTAAGTAAACACTAGTATAACGTGAACAGTTATCTATAAAAGTTATAAAATATTTATTTCCTCCTCTTGTTAATTTACCATTCAATTCACAAATATCAGAATGAATTAAATCTAATAACTTTGTTTCACGTTCTACTTTAGGAAATGGTTTTCTAGTTATCTTAGCTTCTACACATATTTCACATTTATCTTGATTATCATGCTTACAAGATATATAATTGTGTTTTGAGTGTAATATTTTAACAACCATTGATTTTCAACTATTCAGAACCTATAAAACTCTTGGTTGATTTTCAGAATTACTTACTCTTGATCTTTCATAATCCACAAAGAAAATCTCTAAAGGCTTTGTTGTATCCTGGGGTAACTTGCTTCTGTGTGAAGCAATATTACACTCAAGAAAGTGTAATACTACACGCCTCAAAGCCAAATTGCCATATATCATGTGCCCCAAGTGCCCAAGTGCCCATCTTTTGACTTTTAAAATTAGTCAAAGTTCCAAATAAGCCCACAAACCTTTAGTAATTCATTTTACACTCTAAGTTTGATTTCCTCTTATAAACCCAACTATTGCTTTATTTATAAACAATGTGGGATTCAATTACAAGCTATCCAACACCATCCACGGTGATCTTTCAATCCTGTCTCTTGACATTGCCTGCTAATAATTTTATTGAAATTTTCACGAAGTCCACATTGTGTTGCAGATGTCTGTCCTATCAGCTCACCAAGAACCCATAAAATCTCTCGTTTACCCATTTCGAGTTTTTCACGAAGCGGCTCCACTTTTGCCACTGGTTCCCCTCTCCGTGAGTAATTCTGAATTTTTTTTTTTTATTATTTTCTATATAGTTAGAGGGTAAACCAAAAACTTGGGTTTTTTATGCAAATAGCGGGTGCTGTCTGAATTTGTTTAAAGTTGTACATGGTAAATGGAAGTGGGTTTTGTGGGTGTGTTTTATTGACCTTTCCATTGCAATGGACAATGTGAAATGTGATTTGTTTGGAGGAGCAGACCTGGGAAAGAATTGTTCTTGGACTAGCAGAAAACTGCTTTTTTTAATTTTTACTGTTGTTCTTTGCGTAGGGTTAATTGTTCAATTCTGTTCAATATGATAGTCTAGCTGTTTTGGTCTTTAGATGGCTGCTGGTTTGCATTTTTGCTTTGTCATTTTCTTTGCTCAGATTTCCAAAATGACTGGCAAGATTGATTCGTATAAACATGTACTGTTTTGGTTTTTCCTTTTTACCATTTTATGCACTGTTTGGTTGATGAAATTTTATAAGAAGATAAGAGTCTTGTCCTATTGTTACCCAAACTTCGTAAGTTTCCTTCCTTTCGATTCATGTTCTTGTGACTAAAGGAGCACAGTGTTTAATCTGAAATTAGTAGAGTGAAAGACAGTGCTTGCTTTTGCTTGCAGTGATAAGGAGAACGTCTCACCAGAGGAAGCCCGCATGTAAAGCAACATCAATTTCCATTAAATGTGAGGAAAGCACCCAGGCGGGCAACAGTTTGGATGTATGGCTCGGCAGGCTTGCAATGGTTGGCTTTGCAGTGGCTATTACTGTTGAAATATCGACTGGCAAGGGACTTCTGTAGGTATCCACTGTGCCCTTGTTTTCTCATTTCAATATTCGTGTTAGGAATAACTAGAATATTAATACATGTTCCCCTTGTTCTTGCAGAATTTTGGCCTCACAACCCCTCTGCCTACGGTAGCCTTGGCGGTAACAGCGTTGGTTGGTGTTTTGACAGCTATTTTCATCTTTCAGTCCGCCTCTAAAAGTTCATAGCTATTGAGGTCTTAGAATTTCAATTTAATAATCCTGAAGATGTTTATAGCTGCATTTTTGTTGGTTGACCATAATTCTTCTGTCTTGCCTTCCCAAGAGAAGTATATGTTTAAGATTGTACAATAGAAGTTTACTTGAATGCCTTCCTTTCTTGGTGTTTGTTGGTAAACACTGAACCAGAGTTGATTCTCAATCTTTCTGTTTCTTAATGGCTCATTTCTGACATAGGAAATGCTTCTCTATCTCATTGGTTAATAGTAAAAGCTCAAGAAAAGCATTTCTTTCTTTCTTCATGAAAGTATAGCATTTCCTGAGCAACTGCACTAATCAAAGCAATTTTTTCAGCGACCAATCATAAGAATAAGATGTCGAAATGATGTCTTGACATGAAATTTGAATCAATGTCTTGCAATGCATTGGAAAATGGCATGAAAGCTATATGCTTCCATCTGTCAAATAAATTTCTTTTTTCAAGTAAAAAACTAAGAATATTCTGATACCATGCAGAAAAATAAAACAGCCCTACCACCTTTTTCCAAGGGAAAAGGTCTTTTGAGTAAAGCCTGACAATTTCCACGCATAGCACATCCACATCCACATCCACGAAATCGGATGCAAATCTGGATCAGACAAAAATAACTCTCATAAACAGACTTCTTGCAGAGCTCAATTATTCCTTCTTTCCCCTCAACCTAAAGCTACGACAGAAGACTTTGGAAAATTTTCAAAATTAAGCACTACAACGTAGTAAAAATGCCCGTCCAACCCAATGAAGAAAAAGATACGGCAATGAAACCACCCTACAACTTAAGGAAAACAAATTCTTCAATGGCAGGGACTTCACCAATCCTCTTTAAGGATTCTTTGCTTGGTTGGTCGTCTACTCCTATGGCCATCACTGCTTGCTTCCTTGGAGCAATCCTCCCAACACTCATGAAGCTTACATTCACATTCTCCTCACCCAATATACTTCCTACCTTACCGATCATACCAGGCTGATCAACCTGCCTGCAGAGTATAATACTACCCTCCAAGCTGACATCCACTTCAAATGACCCTACCTTTGTCAAATGGGGAATTCCATCCTTTACCCGCCCTTCAACCTTAATCTCACCGGTCTCTGATATGGCACTGGCAAATTTTGATTCCACATTGGCAATCTGAACTTGGATGGACTCCAATGGACTCTCAGGTGAACCATCTAAAAGGATGCGTTCCTCTGTAATCCGCAGTCCTCTCTGTTTAGCAGTGTAATCGGCATTAACCAGGTTTACAAAAACACTGGAAATGGGCTCAATTATGCCCTTGGTGATCATCGCTCGGAGCAACCTTGTGTCAAGGTCATCAGGGGCTCTAGAGGAAGCATATGATACTTTCACAGTTTTAACACCACTTCCACCTGCTACCAATTGGACAGCCAGCCTCCCAAGTTTCTCAGCAAGTTCAACATATGGTTTCAACTCTGTTAGAACCTGCATGGGAAGAACAGATAAGTGAAACAGCAATCATGAATGACTAGAACATAAAGGGGAAACTGAAGGTTATACCAACAGGAAAGCAATGAAGAAAAATAAATGGCAAAACTAATATAAGTCATTGTACCTCAGCAGGAACCATTGGTGCATTAACTGCAGTTGCAGCAAGTTCCCCTTTCAAGGCTCCAACAACAGCTTCAGCTATTTCAACAGCCACTCCTTCCTGAAAAATGACACAAATGTTTCGTTCAATAATCTCGTCCGAAGACAAATGAAACATGAATAGATGCATTAAACAATCAACTCACCTGAGCCTCTATCGTACTAGCACCAAGATGTGGAGTGACAATAACCCTCTCATGCTGCACCAACTTGCTGTCCTGTTTCGGTGGCTCCTCAGTAAAAACATCGAGAGCAGCCTGAGCTACAATTCCAGCATCCAATGCCCTCACAAGAGCCTCTTCATCAATCACTCCCCCACGAGCAACATTGACAATACGAACACCTTTCTTCATCTTAGCAAATGTCTCATCATTGAGCATCTTAGAAGTAGCAGGGGTGAGAGGCATGTGTAGAGAGATAAAATCTGCGGTCGCAATGGCTTCCTCAAAGCTCACTAGCTCTACACCTATAGCACGAGCACGATCAGCCGGGGCATAAGGATCATGTGCAATAACATGCATGCCAAGACCCTTGGCTCGCCGAGCTACTTCTGATCCAACCTTTCCAAAACCCAAGACAGCAAGTGTTTTCCCAACAAGGGATACACCCACATATTTGTTCCGCTGCCACTTCCCTACATCATAAAGAGTACTTGTAAGTTAAAGCTTTTTCAGAAATCTAGTTAACAACTGAAAAATCGATGTAATTCATAAAGAATTTTGATCCTATAAACTAATATTAGCAAAATTTACCATAAAACATCTTCATGACATCACACTTTACACTACCGATAATAAGTAAAATAGATCCATAATTATTCGCCAAAAACATTTCCTAATTTAAGCATAGCAAAAAATAATCTAAACATAAATTGAGATCTAAGCAATTACACCCCCCCCCCCCCCCCCCCCAAAAAAAATAATAATAATAAATTCAGTTCTCACCAGCCTTGACGGAAGCATCAGCCTGAGCTACGTTTCTAGCCATTGCAGCCAAGAGCGCGATCCCATGCTCAGCTGCCGCAACGGTATTAGCAGTAGGCGCATTGACGACCAAACAACCATGCTCGGTGGCGGCAGCCAGATCCACATTATCTATCCCAACACCAGCTCTCCCAACGACTTTCAATCTCCCTCCGGAAGATTCAAAGACCTCGCGGTCGACTTTGGTTGCGCTGCGCACAATCAAGGCATCGCAGAGCGAGATCTTGGTGCACAGCTCTTCGGGAGAGAGGTTGTAAGAGCAGTCCACATTGGTGAACTGCCTGAGAAGCGTTAAACCTGCTTCGCCGAGTTTTTCTGCAACAAGTACAGTGGGTTTGTTGGAGAAAGAGGAGGCGGAAGCGGTTATGATTAAGAAGCGGCGTCGCGGTTGGGTGCGAGAAAAGCGGAGTCCGTTAGGGGAGGTGGCGAAAAAAGCGGAAGGGAGGCGGGATTTAGAGGAAAGGGAAAGGGAAAGGGATGGGTTTCTTAGAGTCGGGGTTGTGAGGGAAGCCATGGTCGATATGCGGAGAAGTGAAATTGAAGAGGTTTTCTGGGAAGGGGGGCGAAGAAGATACAGCGAAGGGAGAGGGAGAGTGGGGAATTTATATTTTGGTGGGTTTGGTGAGATGCAGTGAAGGGAGTCATTTGCACGCGCCTATCTGTGGAGCGGGAAAGTGGGAGCGTGTAACTACGCGAAGAGGATGGGAATGGGGATTTTACTTTGTCTTTTCAAATGAAATTGGCAATGATTTGGAATATGTAAGGGAAATGAAAAAAGATTATTATTCATTTAATTATTGTTCGATATATTTGGAAGGGAAAAGTTAAAAAATCTCATTCAAATACTCTTTTTTTTTTTTTTTTTGGGTGTGCGCGCGCTTTAAATGATCTTTATGCACACCCTCTCTATATGGAATAGTAATAAGTGTATTGATTTTTTTTTAGGATTTGTTTGATAATAAAAATGAAAAAACAAAAATAAAAAATTTATTAATCGAATTATCAAATTAAAAAAGTAATAAATTGTATATATATTTATCTTTAGTATCAAATAAAACCTATAAAAAGATTTCTTTGGAATATTTGGCAATTTTAATTTTTTTTATCTTAAATCATTTTGGGTAAAATCTTAAAACAATTTTGAGTTTAAGTTGAATAACATGACATATCAAGAATAAAATAAGGGTACTATATTTCCTGGAAAGACAAAAAAGTAAAAAAGAAATAGTATGAATATGTACTACTTCGATGTTTCCATGTCTCCAGGGTTGGATCAATAACAAAAGTTTTATTTTATTAGTAATTTTTTTGATCTCCAACTACATTGAAATTGGCTTGACTCGCTTCACGAAGAAAAAAAAGGTTCCCTTTGAAAGATGGATTCTTTATTTTCTTAAGCAGAATTAAATAACAAAACTTTTTGTTCGCAATGAAAAAAAAAAATTATTCAATACTTTAAAAATTATGAACATTATACTGTAAATAATATATTAATTAATTGTAAGAATATTTTAAATCATTGGTTAGTAAACTTTAATAACAATATAATTCTAAATATAATATAATTATACGATATGAAAATAATAAAAAATATAAAGGTGACAAATATTAATATTCGATAATAATTATATGTGAATTTTATAAAATTTAAAAAATTTATTTAATATGTCAACATAAATTTTTTATACACGAATTAAACAGAATTTAATACAATAAAAATACGAATTATGCAAATGAATTGCTAGATCTTTATAGGGTTTATAATTTATAAATGATTTTATAATATGCATATTTCATAATATGAGTTTATTAATTAATATAAATACACTTGTTTCATTTTAAATCATATTATTAAATCATATTATTATAAAAGCTAATTATTTATTACCGTATTAATGATCTTATTAAAATAAATTCTTTATTTAATTAATAGATGATTACTTTTAATAACCACAAAATAAAATAACTATTTCATACCATGTTTTATTTTTTACTAACACATTTATGGAAAACAAACCCACCAATCCAATTCCTGACCACTTTTCGCAGTTCCTTAATATGCTAAGCTGGGTTGGTTCAATATTTCCATGTAAATTTTTTAACATATATTTCCATGTAAATTAGATGGCTTAAGAATATGGTTAATTATGTAATGATGTAGTAATTGGGAGTAAATATTAGGGTTGGTGTTTGAACCAAAAAAAAAAAAAATTGTTAGGGTTGGTGGAGCAAATGGATGGGAAAGAAAAAAGATACTTGACCACGTTCTTAAAGCGCGTGTGGAGTTGAGTGAAGCTAGAAAGTTCAAAAGTCACTAAAATAGGTTGGTGCTGTTGCCAGATCTGAGTATGGCAGAATCTAGGACCAGTCTGATGCGGTGGGACCCAGTCGGTTTGGGGTTGGGGTTGGGGTTGGTGAGACTGCAAGAAAGTCATTGAGCTGCGCACGACAAATCCTATTTGGCTTTTTAAAAATGCCACAACTTAATGGAAAATAGATTCTTACGGATCTTTGACAGCCGTCATAATTCTGTTTTTCTTACTATTATATAAATTTATAATGGTTGGGTTATTAATTATCATCCAAGTTTTCGTATTTTTATCTCAATTTAATTTTAATTTATTAATTTTAAAATAAATATTTATTTAAAATTATAAATAATATTAACTTATATTAATAAACTATTAAATTTAAATTAATAATGTCATATTTTTAAATCTTAATAATGAATGTGACCTCTATATCAATTGATCCATTCATGTAAGCTGCTGATGGGAAGAGATTGGAGCTGCTCAGTAAAACATGTGTTCAGATAAGCGAATTGCTGTGCTGATTATTTGGCAAAACTTTGCTCACAGTGAAGAGTCTCATTTGATACCGACCATTCAACCACCCAGGAGTTGGAGACTCTTTTTACGAGCTGATTGTATGAATGTAGGAAGTATTCGATATTGTGTAATTTAAGCAGGAAACTGCTCTTTGGTCCCCCAAAAAATAATTTTTAAAAAATATTTTTTGTAAGATTTTTATTTTGTTTATACTAAAAAAAGTATTATGAATATTTCATGAGTAACAAATGTAATTTAATATTTTTTTTAATTGTGACTTAATAAAATGATTTTTTTACTATCAAATTGATAAATTAGACCAAAATGTTAATTTATCAAACTAATGAATTAGTCTTGAATTAAAGTTAAAATTGAAAGACCTAAATAAAATTCACTAGAAATGAAAATATATGTAGAAGGGATTTATATTTATAAAAAATGTAAAATAAATTAAATTTTACAAAATTTTACATTATTTTATACTATTTATATATTTTTAATTCGATTGTTGAATTTTATATTTTATTCACGTAAATAATGCATGTTAAGTTTCAAATTAATTGAAAATATCTAATTATTTATTTCATAATAATAACATTTCAATTATTAATATATATTGAAAAAATGTTATTTTTAATTAAAATGATAGAAATATTAAATGAACTCAAAAATTTATTTGCATAATATATATAAGTAAATCGTTAAATCTGTTAGATTGTAAAAATATTAATTCTAAATAAAGTTATAAGAAATATGTAAAATAATTTATTTTATACGTGCAAGTGGATCTTTCTTATTTTTAAATATTGAAATTCAATAAAAAATTTATATTTTAAAAATAAAAATATAATTATTTAAATTAATATTATTCACTTAATTTAAAGGTTTTGACATTGAGTTTTAATTCGTAATAAAAGAGATATTATGACTTTTAAATTTCATGTTTAAATTTTATTTAAGTATATATTAATTTATCAGTTATTAATTTTTATTATTTTTTGTTTATTGATGATGTTAAAAATTATTTATTTATAATTACATAATATAAATTATATTTTAATTTACTTGTTTCTCTCTTCATGGTAGCGTTTTTGGTTTAATAATTTTTTTATTTTAAAAATTATACACAAGGGTCTTCTTATATAATTTTTTTTTAACTTAGAGATAGTTAGAAAGAAAGGACAAATAAGTTGCACTTTTTATTAAAGAAAAAAAAATTATAAAGTGCACGTGAAATCTGAGATGATTGTCCATTTGTCTTTGCAGAGCAATATCCCGGTCGCGTTTCTTTGTGCAAGACGAACTAGTGAAAAGATTTTTCAGTTTTATTTTTTAATTTTATTATTATCCATGCAAAAAGTTGAATTATTTATAAACGGTTCAAATTTAATTATATGATTATTAAAATTTGATTTATTTTTAAATTTGAATTTAAATTTAAAGTATTTGAATAATGAGTTAAATCAAATTCAAATTTTTAAATATTTTGATTCGAGTGATTTATAAATCTAATAATTTTTTTAATATTTTATTATTAATTTATTATTTTACACTCATAATATATAATTAAAAAATAACAAATCAAGTTTAATGAATTGAGTTCAAGTATATCAGATTGAATTTAAGCGATTTGAATATTCTGTTGAGTCAAATTCGAGTTTCAAAATTTAAATTCAATCGAACTCGAATCAAAATTTGAGTCTCAAATTTTCAAACTAATCCTAGTCTTAACATTAAATGATTTCGATTCAATACCCTTAATACTACGAGAAAGAAAATTGGTAGAAAAGACTCTTCAAATAAAATTTATATTTGATTTGATTAATGTTAATTGGGTTCAGTGACTTGAATCCTCGGATAAGTTTAGATTGCTAGTTGAGATTTAATATCCAAATGTCAAATTAAATAGATTTCAAAGTTAATTAAAAAATATTTTAATATATATTTTATTATTTAATTATTAATTTATGATTTTATTTTTAATTTTTGTAAAATATTTATAAAATTTTTAATTTGAATTCAAAATTTATGTATAAATATTCGAATTTGAAATTGCATATGAGAATAGAGTTTATTTTTTACTTGATAAATAAGTTTAATTGAATGAATTCAAGTTATTTTTGTTTCCATCTTGATTTAAATTCAAATTCAATTTTAAGCTAAATTTAAAAAAAAATTATTAAATCAATCCGATTCGATTTGAATATGCTTTTATTCATGCTTTACTTGAGATTATAATAAAAAAAGTGAATAATCATTATCTACGTAATATTTTTTTTTCTATTTTTAAGATACTAAAAATTTTAATATTGTAGGTTTAAGATTATGTAAATTGACATTCTTATCTTCATTAAATTTTTTTCTTCCTATGAAACAAGAATAAAATTTCTTTATTTTAACTTCAGTCATTGGCTTTGGCACTTGTTTTTCAAACTAAAATATGCAAAAAGATTATGGCTAATAACATTTCTGAAATTTTGGGCTTTCATACTTCGGCTTCAAGATCCATAACCTAGATGTAAAGGCAGATGATGGCAAACTACAAGAGGCCCAGTGGAGGAAATAGAAGGCTACAAGGTCAAAATCAAAGATGCAGACTAAACAAGAAGGTAATGAGGGATTGGAGTCGAGCAAAGGAAGTTGATTGTTTGCGATGGAGCATTAACTTGGGTAAGAAATCACGTGTTTTTTTTTTTAATGGAATAAATTATTATTGAGTTATTAAATAAAAAATAATTTATAATAAATAATTTTGTATTTAAAATTTTAGCAGATTAAATTTTTTGGACCAAACCCAATTAAATAGCACTAATAAAAATTAATCCCATTTTTACTATAATATAAAAATACTTTGTGATTTACACAAAAAATAATTTAATTATAAAAAGTTTTAAACAGCATGCGCCGCAACTTAACTTGGGCCTTCATTGTTAACTAAAGGTAATTCTCTATATCAATAAACGTGATAATTTGTGCTTGTATTATTTAAAATATAAAATTTAGAGTGTTAAAATTTATGTTGATCCATCAAATATAAAACATTATTTTAACTTTTGTTCATTTATATCCAATGTTTGTTAATGCCATATTTGACTCACCAGTACGGTGCAGATAGTGACGAGATCGTTAAACTTTTTACTAAAAGACAAAATTAAAGAAATATGAAATTATATTTTTATTCTTAATTTTATTTTATTTTTTATTTTATTAAAAAATATATAATTTTAATAATCATTTTTTTAATTTTATTAAAGATAATCGCATCATCATTCAAACTAGCTCTAAATAACTTGAAATTTTAAAAAGTTTAAAATGTGAATTAAGAATCTCACGTTGAAAAAGAAAAAAAAAAACCCAAGTCCTTAATAGTTAATAACTTAGCCAAAAGTCTTGAATTTTGAAATTTAGATTTCGATTTGGAGTCTTGTACCTTTATATTTATTTATAAAGGGCATCGTCCCAAACTGTTGAACTTAGTTAAAAGTACTTTTTTTATTTTTAAATTTATTTATTTAAAATTTAAAAATAAAAATAAATAAATAAATAAAATTGCTAAAAGTTATATTTAATAACATAACTTATTAAAAGTTAAAAGTATGTCTGAAACTAAAAGCTATGTCTAACATATATAACTTTTCTAAAGTTAAAAGCTGAAATCTAATAAACATAATTTATCTAAACGTAAAATCTAAAAGACACAATTTCCCTGAAGTGGTATTTTTTAAATAAAATATGTACATTGAAAAGTTTTATTAAGCTATTAAAAATATGTAAACTTCTAAATTTAATATTTAATTTAAATTTTCATATTTGTATTTGAAAAAGTTTGAAAAATTTTATTCTATCTCGAAAAATTTTGAATTTTTAAAAGAATAATTTTTATTTTGTTCTCTTTCTAATTTTCTAATCGTGTTTGATAAATTTTAATTTATATTGTCTTTATATTTTTTTTTTGATATAGATTTCATATCAATCGTGTCATTTAATAAATTATCAAGTCAACCTCTTGGCATCTACGCAGATTATATTTGGTTGACAACGCACTTGCTGTCCACAAATTAATTAATGAGTTTTGTGGCAAACTCCATTGGCCTGAAACACCTGTAATAACAGTAGGATTAATGAAAGTCAGAGCTTTTGAATGTTCATTAACGTCACCCACCCAGGCCCCGGCACCACAGAAGCTTTATGCATTTTTTTTTTTTAAACAAAGCAGATTGGAGTTTGAAAATAAAAGAAGTTATTGGTGTTAAAATTTAAATTTGAAATTTGTTATGTCATTGCATGACCTTATGTTTCAAACTTCATATAAAATTCAATATTTGTAAATGATCCAATCCTTGATATTATTAAAAAAAAAAATTCCTAAAATAATCAAATTCCCATATTATTTGAATCATTTATCAAGAGTTAGTTGGCAAAATAGCATTTTAATAATAATAATAATAATAATAATAATACCCAAAGTGAAAAAAATTTCAGTGTTTAAATGAAAGTTTCAACTCCAAGATTTTGAAGTTTGTTGTCGACACCAAGCTTTCAATGATTATAGTCTTCAAGACAACCACCATTGAAAAAAATTATGAGAAACCACCAAATCCATCAAAATCTAACCAAAAGAAAACCAAACCCAATTAAGATCTGATTATTATAAAATTAATTAATTAATAAAACATAAAAAAAAAAACCAGCAAATATTAATGGGTCAAACAGGGTGACACTTTTTCTCACATCGGCTATCAACAAGCTTTCCGGCTCTTTATGCAAAGCATTCAAGTCAACAAAGGATTTTAATAAATAAAAGAGGTCCACTAGACACAAAGAACTAGGAGATTTTGCCTAGGATTTGAACTGCTTCTTTCATGGACGGTCTCTTTTGTGGCACAAATGATGCACAACTAAATCCTAATCTAAAATATGCCAGCATGGCTTCTTCCCTGCTTTCCAAGTAGCCCCTTACTTCCACGTCAATCAGCCGAGCTGCCCGGTTCTTTTCTTCCCCAACCGAACTGGCTGGCACCGCCCACTGCCCCAACTCCCTGGTTGAGAACACTCTCCCGCTGAGAAGCTCAAGCAGAATTATGCCGAACGAGTAGACATCCCATTTGGGGTTTGGTTTGAGATTGTTTAATGACTCTGGTGCTTGATATGGCGTTGATGTTGCTGTGGAAGAAGAGCTGGCAGTGGCAGTCGCATGTGGGATTGGACTACTTGGGAGGTCGGTTGGGCCGTCACGAGATGCTGTGGACCGTTGGCTGCTAAAAAACCCGGCTGATGAAATGTTTGCTTTGTAGGTAGTACTGTTGCCTGAGACGAGACGGTCTAGTCCCAAATCACTTATTAATGGCTCCATATCGGAGTTCAACAGGATGTTGCTTGGTTTGATGTTGCCATGCACTTGTTTCCTTTCATGAATGTAGGCCAATCCCCGAGCCACTCCTCTTGCTATTTTGAGACGGGCTTCAAGAGATAAATGGCACGGTGACGATGCACCTGATCTTCCTGCTTTTACAAAAGATAATAAGAAAACAATAATGTTGCAGGTGACACAACATAAACTGACATTAATGGAAAAATGTGAAATATTCATGTTCTACGTTGCAAGAATACAAATTTTACATAAAATAACCAAAGGTAAGTGCCATCCTTTCATAGAGGGAGGAACCAAGTCTATCCGTGAACCTCGAGCTTAGGGTAAATTCTGTCTTGAGTTTTGTTTCGTGAACCTTGAGCTTAGGGTAAATTCTGTCTTGAGTTTTGTTTTCTTCACATAGAAAATACACAAGAGGAATCTGAAACTTAAATGCAAACCAAATGATAAACTCTAAATCAAAGATAATAATTATAATAAGTATTTAAAGAAGAGTTGTAATATATTGTAAAATTTAAATTTTAATCTAAGTAATTTTATCCAATTTTTTATTAAATATTTCTCCTGTAAAAACAAATCCAAAACAAAAGACAAGGAGGGAGAACAAATTGCTCCGTGGGTTCGATCAAACTTAGACCACACCCAAGGATTATCTCAGAAACCCCACGTTAGAAATGTCTCCAAATCTCTGAAGATGTGTCGTGTGGAGTTAAAATAACAGTTGAGTCAGTCCAATTTGGCAAAGGCATCTGTTTTTCTAAAGACAGCTACACATGCCCTTGCCCTGGCGTATTATTACTTTTTCTCACTAGTTTATTACCGAAGATTTTGTCACCAATTTTATACGGGCTATCATCCAATGCATACTACTGTTTAGTGAGACATTCTACACTTCATTATTGTGGGTCCTACACCGTTGGATGAACCGTATATCTGCCCCACAAAAGAAATCTAGCGGCTTATATTGCAAAGGCGTAGTTTAGCAAAAAGTATATGACCCTGCTATCATGAACAATGCTTAGAAAGATGAAAGCATAATGTACTAACATGTACCGGTAATGCAGCGTATTTTAATCACAAGAAACTAGGTTCTACTAACGTGAACATAATCGGAGCAGAGAGAGATAGGAGTCGAACTTACTGTAATTGAAGCAACCGAGGCTGCCATTGGAGATGTAGTCAGAGATAACAAGCTTCTCATAATCTCCCCAGTAAAACCCGCGAATCTTAACCAAATTTGGATGCCTTAACTTGGCTATAATCCTAACTTGGCTTTCGAAAACCTTTAACCTCTCTAGTGAACTGTTTCCAATCCTTCTTACTGCAAATGCGGTACCATTCTCTAGCACAGCCTTATAAACAATGCTCGACCCACTCATCCCCAAAACAAAAGCTGATGCTTTCAACAAAGTCTCTAACTCCAGCTCAGTTTCCGCATCCACTGTCACGAGCTTGCCTCCTTTCTGGTATGCCTCAGCCGGGTTCACATTGAAGACTTGATTTTTCTCTTCCTGGTCACTATCAGAACTGGTAGTGTCAGATGCCTCTGTGAGTTTTAACTTTATGCATGAACAGGATGAGGGCATTAGTGTTCCTGATTCCACTTGCGCTTTTGAGGTCGGAACGTCTGGTTTTTTATCGAGGCTGCTTGTTGTGGTGCTTTGGGTGATCAGATCTTTTCGCTTCTTGTGTTGGTAGACGTAAAGAATGATCATGCCGAGAATGGATATACCAGCTAAGTCTGCAACCACTATTGCTGCTATTGTGCCTGGCTTTAGACTGCCTCGTGCACGGTTTTGAATGTTATTCGGTTCTCCTGGGGTTGACTTCATAGACTTAGGTATCACTGCAATTGCTGGTGATATGGATTGGGACACATTTGGTGGAGTTGAAAGTGTTGAAGGAACTGAGCAAATGTTTTTCAACGGTTTCCCACATAGATCAATATTACCTGAAAAGCACTCCGTTTTCTGATTAAGCAAAGATAGAGACTCTGGAATTGCCCCAGTCAAGTTATTAAATGAGAGATCAATGGTGGCATTCTGAGGAAGTTGTTTTGCAAACTCTGGTGATATTGACCCTGAAATCTTGTTGTAAGATAAGTTCAAATAACGCAAATTACCACCACCAAAATCTAAAGGGAGAGACCCGTTTAGCAGATTTGAGGACAAATCCAGTTCCTCAACTGAATTGAAACCGCTTGGTATGTTACCTGAGAAATAGTTACCCCTTAAAGAGATAACAGTTAAGTTTTGCAAAGAAGTTAAATTTTCGGGTACCTTTCCGGCCAAGGCATTGTCAGAGAGATTCAAGAGCTGAAGCCTAGCCATGCCACTAATGGACTCAGGCAACTGACCGGAGATGACATTACCAGACAATGAGAGTACGTGAAGCTCAGTCGAGTTAAAGATAGAGCTTGGCAAAGTTCCATTAAAAAGGTTGTTTGAGAGATCCAAGTGGCGAAGGTGCTGGATATGGCCAAGGTCTGCTGAAATTGAACCAAGAAGATGGCTGTTTGGGAGGACCAAGCTAGTTACCCTGAACATGTCTGATGTTCCTGGAATGGCAATTGCAGCGCAGGTTACTCCATTCCATGCACATGGCGTTTCATCATCATAGTTCCAGCTTTCCAAGACGGATAATGGGTCACTGAGGATGGAATATTTGAAAGAAAGCAAAAGAACACCATCAGTGTTGAGAGCTATTGAAGGAACTAGAAGTTGAAGAAGAAAGGTGAAACAATGGAAAATGCTCCTGCTGAAACCCATGGATTCTTGCACTTGAAGCTGATTTTGCATCTCAGGCTAAATATCCATATTGAGCCAGGAGAGCAGAGAGAAAGAGAGAGAGGGATGGTGACCAACTGTAGTTATAGTTGTTTTGTTTACCAAATCTACGATGAGGATTTAAAATCAAAGGTGGAGCAGCTAGAAAAAGAGAGAAGAAATGGGTACAGAGTAAAAGTATGCCACTGATTTAATGAAAGGAACCCAATAATAATTGGCACTAAATTGAATGAAAAGTTGGTTTTTTATTGCAGAGAAACAAAGAGTCTATTCTTACTAGAAATGATGGAGTTGATAAAATGAACAATGGAACTTAGCATGTTATGGTATAGAATAGAAGATAAAAGTAGCTGACGCTGCACTACCTCAACTTGGAAGTAAAATGAGTTTTTGCTGCGATAATTAGAAGACAAGGCCAAGAGGAATCTCCTATCTGGTACTAGAAGACAGCTAAGTGAGTTGTGGTCCATCAGGTTGCAGAGTATCCCTTGGACCAGCCTCCTATTCAATATTGATTATTCACATCAATCCCTCTCTTATTTTTGTTCTGGTCACCTTCTCTTACTGTGGGTAAAAGCTTTAGGGTACTAGTTCTCGAAATATTGGGTCTTAAATTTAGCACATTCAGACTGCTTCCTTTGTCATTCTGTATTTTTTATATTGACATAAATTTTAATATAAAATTTTTATATTGTATATGATATAAATATAAATTATATATATATATATATATATGAACTTTTACATCTAATCCCAAATAAGAAGTTATAAGAGGATTTAACAGGAAAGTTAAACTTTCAAATGGAAATTAGAGTCCTGTCTGCAGAGAAGATACATTTCCATGGTAAACTTCAAGCTTAAGATGCTCCCAAAAATACAACCATTCCAATAACTAAAAAGAAAATAGAAGTTCATCGAAACGGCAAGTTCTATAATGTAAAATTTTACTAAATTTTTAAATAATAATGATTAATAGTAAAAAATTTTATTTAAATTATCATTAGATCAAATTTTTTGTCGCTAACATCATCGTCATAAAATATGAATAAAAATTAATTTTATATTTAATATAATATAAAAATAATTTTTAATTAAAAAAAATAAAGCTAAGGACTAAGGAGCTTAGGATGAAAAATAGGTAAAATTACATTGGGACCGACAAAACTGCAAATTCGACAATCACAGTGTCTCCACATGAAGGTTGTGATCAGTTAAAAAGGACTAACCGACATCTGTCACGGGCGATTCTTTGTATTGAATCAAGAAAATTTTATCAAATCAAGAGGCATGGTAACGTTCTGGTTCAGGTCTGCTGTCATGTACAGAACATCTCTAATTAGTCTATTTTCGAATCATTCTGCAACCAACCTTATCAAACTGTAAATTCTGTAACTTCCTCAGCCTATCTACTACTCATTCTCTACGTACCTTCTTCCTTTTACAATGGTTGCAACTAGCAACTGATCTTACTTTTATAAAGAACAATAATCCCTCTAGCTGTATAATGGGCATAAGCTGCATAATTAAAGTGGTATGACTACCTAATCTGATGCAGGTTATGGTATTTTATTATTTAATGAAAATGGTCAAAGAGCTGCATGAAAATTCGAACCTCTGGACACTTTCGATCTCAGTCACGAGCTGGTTTGCATTTTTTTCTTAAATTGTTTACTTGGGAGAGAGATCTTAGTATTATTCAAGTTTTTGGAGTTTACCTTATATAGCACCTAACTTTACTGTATTATAATATGTAATTTTTATTCCTTATAAATTGGTTCCAAGAAATTAATTAAAAAAATTAGTGTGAGCATAAATGTAAATAAATTGTTGAATCATGTGTGTGTTTCTTTTTTTTATTTATTTAGCATATTCGTTCTTAACAGGTTGGAAACGTAATAAAAAATAATTCTCTTTAAACATTTTGTAAGACTTGAAAGGTTCCTACTTAGGACTATTTGCTTGATGATAGGTGTAAATGAGTTTTTTTGCTAAAGAGGAAACGTAACAAATCAGGAGAACAAAATGTGCCTAAAAAGCTGAAAAGACTGGAACAATATTGAGTAGAGAGAATAGTATAGAGAGGATTTGAGAGTTTCTAAATTAGATTATTAGCTAAAAGTCTCATCTCCTATGAGTATCAGAAAAGGTTATAAGCATCAGAACAATTCAAGCAGAGTAGTTGATACGCTGGCACGGGAATTCCGAAATCCTCCCGAAGTTTCTATCCCCTGCACCTTTATTTGGGGCAGTGTTTCTGAATGTACTTTTCATCATCTGTTTGGAAACCAGGAATTAGTTTATGCAACATAAGAAAACTTCTCTCGGCCACAAAAACAGGGAAAGAAAAAGAAATTAAAACTGGTGTTGGTCGAGATCGATGAAGTTTTGTGGTCCATCAGCATCCAGAAATCATAATAGGCAGAAGAGGCCATGGATGCTTGAAGAGAACAAGATGATCCATGAATCATTTGCAAATTGTATAAAAATCCTCATTCTGAGAAATGGTCTCAAGTCCATCGCTAGATACTGCATTTCCCAAAACGCAACTGTTCAAATTGTGTTGATTTTGTGAACAATATGCTCCAATTCTAAGGTTGTTGCAGTATCGACAACAATGTGACAAGAATCTGTCCTAATCTTTTCCTGTCTGATCAGCATATCTCCTGTTCAATGGTATATGTAACCAAGTTACAGCCTAAAATCACCCATTTTTATTGCAACCGTTGAACAATATCTTGTGACTGAATTCTCATACATGTCTACTACAACAAGCTAGCTAGCACAGGGAGTTTGTAATTTAGTATTGTGAAAGTGGTAATCCAACATAACCTGCCTGGCTCCTTTTCACCAGTTTTGTTTGTCAAAAAGACTAGTCATGGGATTCCCCGACCACATCAACCTTAAACCGTATCTCTTCAGTCTTCTCACTTTCCTTTTTTTTTTTTTTTTAACCCTGTTTTTGCAGGCCCTTCTTTTTCGCTCCACATGCTACAGCATCCTTGATGGTTTTGTCTCAATTAACATTAATTAATAATCGTTCAACCCCAGACAAAACCTAATTAAGGCTGTCAAGCACAAGCTTGTGAAACTTGAGGGTTGCAACTAGGTAACGGTCCTAGGAAAGTGGAGTCGACCTAATGACTGCGTGGACAAAACTGATACGAATTTTAACCAAATATATTTATATTTTAATCGGCACAAATATTATTCAATAAAATATTAACTCAAAATATATACATAAATTATTAAAATTTAATCTAAATGTTTTACAACCTAAACCCTGAATACCAATTCCCTCTCACCATTTAGACTTAAATTTTTAAAAATCTTAATTTGTAAAGAAAAAAAATATTTGAAATGCTTAAAATAACTCAAGTTTTTTTATATTCAAGGAATACAATCAAATTATATGGTTATTAGTCCAATGTTCTCCCTTATTGAAAAGTTAATAATGTTTTTTTTATTTTTGAAATAAAAAAGTTAATCATGTTAGTTCTAGAAAAATGTTAGTAGTTTATATCCCATGGACTCTGGAGGCATGAATTTTTTTCATAAAATTAAAGAAAGGAGACTATATTATAATATTAAAACCGACGGACCAACTCCGCCCCCAAACACCTACACACCGTATAATCATCATGCAAACGCTATTGCTGCCGGCAACTCGCTCCGGCATTTCTGCCGTGGCGGTGGGTCCCCTCCTCCCTAATCGTCACCGACCACCACTCACTCTCTCTCCTCCAAAAATTCTCACTTCACTCAGAACTCGGAAACTGAAGTCTCGATTGTCCCCCTTCGCTTCCTACGATCCTCTCAGTGTTCAAAGATCTAAGCTTTTTTTGAGCAAAGTATTTTCTTCCTCAGTTTCACCGAGTTTTACCTCCCCTAATGACGATACTGACAAGGCAAAGCTCGCCCAGGTACTCCCCTTTTACTTTCCCTTTCTTAATCTCAGATTTTACCCTTTTTAACTACACTTTTATTGGGTTTGAATTATTTGGTGCTGAAGTTTCAACTTTATGGAATTGGGTTTCAGCTTTTTGGTTTAACTTGGTCAAATTTTTCTGATATCTTCTGGGTAGTTAAAAAATCTTGAAAAAAGCAAAAGAAATGCAACGAGTAATCCAGATTGTTACAGATAACAGCTACAACATTAGAACTAGTAGAAATGTTGTGGGTTAATTTTGGATTGTTTAATGAGATTGTAGTTTTAGTGGATTGTAAATGAAGGCTGTTTTTGAGTAGTTATAAGGATTTTGAATGGAAATGGTGCAGGTTTCGAAGAGGTTAGAAAGCACGTCCAGGTACTTTAAGCGATTGGGCAATTTAGGGTTTTGGGGACAGCTTGTGTGCACTGTGGTATCAGCGGTGATACTCTCGTTTTCTGTTGTTATTACTGGGAAAATCACATCACCTGCTACTTTTTATGCCACTGCCGGTGGAATTGTGGCTGCATTCATATCGGTTTTTTGGTCGTTTGGGTATATTCGGCTTTCTGAGAAACTCAAGAGAACAGCTAATGATCCTTCAAAGGTATTTTGGGTTGTGACTGTGTTAACAGTTTAAAGTGTCTGATGCATTTTTATAACTAAAAGTGCATTTTGCTTTTTCTATGTTTGTTGTTATATTTAAGTCCTAGGAGAAAAACTTACATATCCGAGTTTTATCTATGTGTTGTTTTTAATCTTCTTTTCTTATCATGCATTATTGTTGAGCATGAATGCTGCACATGAACCTGGTTGATTATGTGTTGTATACTCAGTTATGCGTTTCACACAGACACTTGATCATTTTAAGGACAGAAGACTGAGAGTTGAAGGAGAACAATGGTTCCTATATTTATTTCATCACTTTCTAGACAGTTGAGTTTTTCTTGAGAGTATTCTCATATAATAGGCACAATTTGTGTTATCTAGATATTTTAAGTTAATTATCATAACATTTCATATTTGAAATAAATGACTTGGCCCTTCTCAAAGTAATTAATCTGGATAACTTCTTTTCTTTCTCATTTTTTCCTGTTTTGCTTAATCTAGCTGGTGTAATCTCCACTTAGGAAGTTCATCAACTTACTTGGAAGCAAAGGATGACATTTCTTAAGTCATTGGTGTTGGTGATTTTTCTTGAGTATGTCAAAGATTCTAGCGAAGGTTAACAAAGGATTTGTTGAAGTGCAACACAAACTTAGACAAGCTATGATAGTTCACTTTTCCTGTTTCTTATGCTTCATTTTATAATCGAACAATGTCTAATCCCGTTAACAAAGAATTATTTATGCTTTATTCAAAATGGGCTGTACTTCAGTATTGGGGTAAAGACTCTGATGATAATGATGATTATGATTCGAAATAGGCTCTACAAGAATTAGCATGAACACAGAGGGCAGAGTTCTTTTGCCTCTAAAGGAGCATTATTTTTCCAAATGTTCCTTTCACTTGGAAAAATAAACAGTTTAACCACTGGTACTCAACCGTCATTGGTATCAAATGAGTGTTTCCTGGTTTCTGTCACCACACTTTCTTCCTTGAACTAGAGTTATAATGATCATTTGAGTTCGATCTAGGTTAATCCACTTATTATGTGTAAGACCGATTTTTAGTTTGGAAGATTAGATTATGGTCAGGCATATGCCAAAATTCAGAGCTTATTTGAGCTTTTGATTCAGGGTTTAGGGTTGAGCTTTTGATCAATGCCTGTTGCCTGATTCAATTCCAATAAATCCTAATATTTCCCTTGGGTTTTCAGGCTCCTCCTCGTGCTGATGTTGTGAAAAGCTTGAAAAATGGCATAGTTCTGAATCTTCTGGGAATGGGTGCTGCTATTCTTGGCATGCAAGCAACAGTGGGCTTACTAGTCGCGAAGGCTCTTACTTCCTCCACAAATCCTTATTACCAAGGAATTTCTCCTGGCTATAGTCCAGTTCTTGCATTGGATGTATTCTTGGTGCAGGTACTTAATTTAATTTCCGCCTCCAAATGGAATATATGTAATATTTAACTTAAGTAGACTCATATTTGGGAAATTGAGACTTTAGTTAATGTATTAGTTCAACGTACACGCCTCTACCTCTTCCTCAAACAGAAGAAAGAAAATGGAAGTTGAAAGGAAGAGGAGCCCATCCCCTCAAAAATATGAAATTCCCAGTTCTCAGTTACTGTTCAATATCAAAACTGACCTGCAAGCAATGTTTATGTAGTTTTGCATGTAAAGACTAAGGAGTGATATAGACTACGTCTGTCAGATTTATAGCAACCAATTGCAGATACCTTGAATAACAAGGTTATCCATATAGAGATATAAATGCATGTAAATTTAGAGCCTGCGGGTTTCTATACATGTATTACATATAATTCGAAGTTTGCTTTCATCTATGTTATATTTTCATTCTGATATCCATATTCGTGGTTTTGTAAGCTGAGAAACATTTACGCTTATCAGGTTGCAATTATTCTACAAGATTTTTTATTCATAACCAACTGAATTGAAAGGTTTCATGACTCATAATTAACAACCAATATAGGACTTGTTGATCAAAGACAAACTTGTAATGAGAAACAGCCTTGTTTATTGCATTTTCTTATGAATCTCTTGCTCGTGTGCAGGCATCAGCTAATACTATCCTTTCTCATTTTCTGGGGCTTGTGTTCTCACTGGAACTGTTGCGATCAGTGACATTACCACAATCAAATAGTATTCCAATTCCCAGGATAGCTTAAATTCTGTCTTTTCTTGGTAAATATCATTGAATTTGAAGCTTTTGCAGGAACATGATTTTGTAGCCATAATTGTTGAAATGTAGAATAGTTTTTGCAAGCCGTTTGACGGTATTTCCATTCTAAGATCTGACAGTCCTTTTACAAGTCGTCTTTGCAATTTTAATAAGTACAATACATAGCATGGGACAATGATTTAGTCAGAGGTTGTATTTTTATTGGGAAAGAGAAATATTCTTTTACGACTGAGTTTGTGATGAACTACACTTATCATCAAAAGTGGTAAATCATTTAGCTTATTCTTTGTTATGAGGAGTTTGTACTGCATAAAGGAAAAAGGGGAAAGCAAGCCTTTGAAAATACCATCACAGACCCGGAAATTCACCTCAAATGGAGGGGTTCAATTATACAAACCAGAATGGGCAAACATTGGATCAGTAATTATTTTAGTTACTCATTGTCTCAGTGATTGATATTTGGTCTAATCCTTTAGTGTTACTGCTTCTTTTTTTTTTTTTTTTGCATTTTTTCAATTTTAAAGGCATTAATTTTTTTAATTTTTTATTTTAGTTTCTTTTGATTTTACAAGTTTTTCTCACAATTTAAGAGAAAGAAAGCAAGAGATAGAAAGAAAGTCTACGGCAGTCATGGAGGAGAAAGGTAAAAGAATAATAAATAATAAATAATAAATATTTATTGCGGCAAAGAAATTAAAAATTTATTAATAAAAGTTGAATGATAAGCGAAAAAAAAGAGGCTAAAGAATAGAAGTTAATATCATTTAAATGAACAGTTAATATTTGACTTTTTCTTTTAATAGTACGGCCTTGGTATTAATTGCTCTTTTAAATAAAAATTATAATTGTAAACAAAATTTAATTAGATTAATCCTGTAACTGTTATATACTGAGCTACTCGCCTAGCCTGCAAGTTTGGCATTTCAGGCGAGTCCAACACAAAATTTCTCAAGTTCTAGCTCCACTGATCGTTAATAATATTTGATTAATAAAAAAATCTTTTTTTACTTAATATTAATTTCAAAATATTAATACTTTAACGATTAAAATAAATATCCTCTTCGGCTTGACAGGCCAGGTCGAATGGACCTTAGCAAGGATTCTAAAATGCCAGTCGAACCTAACCCTATTCAACACTTCAGTTTCTTTTTTTTTTCTTTTTTTTTGAATGAGGTAATATACTTATAAGCATAAAAAAAATTATTTTCCAGTTTTTGAAGAAATATTTACTTATTTTAAAAATATTTGCTCCCTCTGTACCACACGGGCAAATTTCTAATTATAATCATTATGAGCTGAAAAGGCTGACATATAGCCCTTTGTCCACGAACACCCATTGAAACAACATGGCCATTAATTTCGATGATAATAAAATTGACTTCAATAAAATTAAAAAATAAAATAATTATTAAAAATATATATTTTCAAATAAAATAATAAAAAAATTAAAATCAAAGATGAAGAGTAATTTTCCCACGTTTTGTCTGTTGGGGAAGATTCCACCACACCTCCAAACTACCCATAGATAAATGAAAAGACTGAAATGAAAGCGTCTAATTTATGGAATATAAATACCACGGACTCCACCTAAAACAGAGGCCACATGCAAACCATATCTTGGAAGTCATGTTTATAGCTATCTATCTTTATATGAAAGAAGTAATTTATTATGCAGAAGCAGGAAAACAACTAATGAGATAACTAAGAAAGTTAACATGACTATATTGTTCTAACACTTTCTCAGATTCCTATGTATATTGGGCTCCCACAAGTGGAAAAACAAGAAAAAGTTGAATCATCTCCCACAAATTTAAGTTATGAATGTTAGTTCAGCTCCTAAAGATTGGTAACTCGAATAGTATAGAAAACTGACGGGCATCCGAGCTAAAAGAAATCAAAAGCTTCACATCTTGAAAACCCAATCCTATGCCCCTGGTCACACTTAACCAATTGAATACCCTGTATAAAATAAGTACATATGTTTTAGTGAGAGAGAAACAGAGAGGCAACAAGTTAATCCAAACAAGACAATTGACTTCTAACTATTTAACGTTTGTCTTGCAAGTACTGCAACCAAAGCAACAAGTTTAATCTGTGTCTATGTTTATCACTTCAAAGGTCTCAAAACTTGCCTGCCTTCTATGGAAAAGCATGCAACATTATAGATGACTTCTTGTTAAATTATTCAATTTTGAAACAATAAGAGTACATGATTCTCACTTTGTGGACACTGCACCCAGATCACAGAAAAAAAATATATGCTAAGAATCATTGGACTGGACACCATTCAAAACTTACCAATTTAAGACCATGGATTAACTCCCGGTTAAATGTTATTAGTCATGTTAAGTTTATAGTCTCAACTAAGCTGGCCTCAAAACAGGACCTGTCAGAGCTTACCAGTTTGTGACTCAGCAAGTCATGGTTTGATCAAAGCCCCCTTGGATAGGTTTTCCAAACGGGTAAAGTGACTTTCAAGCTAAGTTTACTCAAGGCGAGGTGGCATTACAGTTTTATCATATAGGTATCACATCTCAAATTCCGTAGATAACATGGATAATTTTTAATTTCTACATCTAAAAACTGTGGAAAGCATATCTTCAGATATTCAGATAATGACCTACTTTTTCCGAGCATTAGTTCAATATAAAGCAAATTATTGCATGGATAATAGACTAAATCTCTTTGTTTAATCCTTGTTCATGCTTAATCCATAAATCCAAAATTATCAATAAGATGCTCTCCTGAGGGTTGTGTGCTCCAAACCAAGAACACATATTTGCAGGCTTGAAATGAGAAAGCATTGTGAGAAAACTTCAGGCAGCTCAGAGTTATCTAGAGGCTGGAGACTGTTTTATACATTTACTAGATCCATTGAATGACCATAAAATGCACTCTTTGACTTAATCCAGTTGAAGAAACCAATTTAGCATTAGAAAAACAAACACATTTTAAAATAGGGCTTCAAAAGAAAAACAGGGAATCACATGCAGAAAACTACCGATTTTAGGATCAGGCAGTCTGCATAAATTATCAATCAATTATAGCAGAAGGGGAAAATCCTTGCAAATCTTGAACAGCCCCAAATGATGCATAATCCTAAACAACATGAATACCTATAATCTTAAATTAAAACGGTGAAATGAAGCAATTATAGATGACAACAACGATGGCAATGAGCAATATCTTCCCCCAAATAGGTGAATCTGGACAGCATGCCATGTTTGAGGGATGAAACATCAGAGGATCATTAAATCCTCAATATGTTAATTCTCTGTTTTGGCCAGTACATAACCTTCCTGTGGCAGGTACATTGGTCAATAAGTATGCATTTTTTGGGAGCCATGTTTACAATGTGGTAAGAGCAATCAGTTCACACGGAATAATTAAATGGTTGCCTAGCCCAAATTAATGCAAACCAAACAATGTCCAAAATGCTTGCATCGTGGTCATTTAGACTAAAGTGAAATAAGCAAAAGACAGAGAGAAGAAAGCAAACTTACCTACTGTATCTTCTTCTCCTTGTTAGAGGGCAATGGAAGCTTCCTTAATACTGTCTCATCAATTTTCTTGTACTGCGCTTGAATGATTCTGTGTGTTACAGAAAGCTTCTCATCGATGTGGTGTTGATACTTATCACATACCACGGGAACTGATAGACTAAGAATAACTCCTGCAGAACACATCTAACGCAATTAGCATTATGAATAAAGCTAAAGGACTCGTCAGTGTCGTCACTGCTAAAGAATTGAATAGGGTCTCATAAAACTCACCAATATTGACCAGAGTGAGGAAGTTGAAGAGACTACCAATGTAAGAAACTAACCACAAGCCAACAGCAACCTGAGAAGCAGACATATTATTAGCTTTTGCAAGGCAAAGTTATTTTGAAGTTTGATATTAAACCAATGGAATTAGAAAGGCAAAACTTATCCCAACCTTAAGAAATAGTTTCAAATTTCTGCCAATTGCAATGTCACGTGCAATCGACAATGCATAATTGATCCACACTTGCAACTCATCAGCAACCTTCCCAGCAGTTTTCTCAGAAATTTCCAAATTAGGAAGGGGCGGCAAAGGTCTGCATCCAAAAGAAGAATCACTTCCCACATTAAACCCTAATCAAACAATGGTATAACTTCCAATTTTTCCCTTTATATGGGGTTAAAATGGGAAATACCTGTTCAGAAGGGAGGCAGATTTGGCCCAGAAGAAGAGAATAACAACAAGAAGCAATAATACATTGGCGATGAAAGACAAGAAATTATAACCAGCTCTTTCGAATAGGTACCACAACATAGTTGCCGAGGCTAGCATCACAACTCCGCCACACCATTTTCTCCACAATAGCACATCAGCAACTACCAACAACAATACATAAATAAAATTAAATCAGAATCATGCAACCCTAATTAAAAAAAAAAAAAAAGCGTTGTTGAACGATATAATACTGAAGTCTGGAATATTCGTATTTGAAAAAAAAAAAAAAAACCCGAAAACATCCATTTATAGAAATGATCGTAGAAGCGTTAATGGAAGTGAAACAGATCTATCCGGAAATGAAATGAAGAAGCTGCAGCCCATATCTATGAAAACAGTATTGAATATAGACAGAGAGGGGTGTAGAAAGAGAGGAGACCTAGGCCACCACCAAGAGCTTGATGAACTGATATGCGAGGAGTATGGTTGGAATCTCCCATGGGGCAATTGCTGCTTTCGTCTCTTGGGCAATTGATCTGAGAGAGAAGGAGAGAGATAGCGAGGGAGAAGAAAATGAATACGAAAAGAAACGGAGAGGTGATCAGACAGAGCAGCAGAACAGGTGAGATCATGTGGTAAGTAAATGGGCTTTACGCCTTTACCTGACGATGGGCTCATTCGGCCTACTGTTTGTTCACCTATCGCCAGCAGCCGTATCTTTATATTATTCAATTTAACCATCATGATTTAAAATCATTTCCCACAATTCTTTTTTTTCTTTTTTCTTTGGTATCTATAATCGGAAATTTATCAGAATCCTGTCACTGTACAATTAAAAGGTAGACATTCGAACTACTAACTACTTGGATTTTCTGACCAAAAAAAAAAACCCCTATTATGTCTTTTTTTTTTTTTTTTCTTTTGGAATTGGTATGAGCCCGTGGCTTAATATTTTAAGCGGGACAAAAATCATAAAACGTAAAAATGACAAAGATTAAAGTGACAAAATTATATAAAATTTAACAAAATCTAAAATAAATTTTATATTTAATAATTTTCATATTTTATATAATGTAAATATTATCGACTAAAATATAAATTTTTTAAAGTCTTCAAGTTCTATTAAAATGTAGATATATTTATATAGATTCTAAGTTCTCAAACCTTAACTTCTCAACTGATCTCATCGACAAATCAAGTAAATGAGAGATCAATAAGAAAAATGACCTGAGATGCATATGCGAAGTGCAACATTGCCCTTGTGGCCAATGGTAACACTTACAAGTCACATGTCGGTAGATAGTCATCGACCACCTATCAATTTTCATGACTTCTTGCCACAATAACTTCTATCCCTCGTACAATTATTTTGTACTGCAGCATGGACATTGTCACTAGCCAACAGATTAGAGTCAACAGTGGGCAGAGATTAATTCAAGTAATCTCGTCATTAACTTAGTTTAGTAATAACCCTTTGTTTTGAAACATAAATCTCACTGAATTTTACTAGATTTAGTTGACGGGGACATTCTCTATAATGCGGAGGAGCTTCACCTTTAGATCCTCTTCCTCCTCCTTGAATACCATCTTCTCGTACTCTACGGTCGTTGTGGATGCTATCGGTGGAGGTCGAGGTGGGAGCCTTGATTCTTACTCCCTAGCGTTAACTAAGTGTTATTATTAGGGATGTAAACAAGTATTTGATACTACTTGTCGTGATTAAATCGGGTTCGGGATATTTTATAATCGAATTTTATTTAGGTTAGGGTAATAATTTCATTACTTATGTCGAGTTCATATATGGTTCGGGTAGCGTTCTTAGAGTACCTTAAACATGAATCAAATTAGTTTTTTTATTAAATATTTTTGTTTTTAATTAAATTATATTTGTTTATAGCTTTATAAACATATTTTTTGTATTTCAAGTTGTACGTTGAATTATGATAAAACTTGTATTTTCTTGTATAATTTTATGTTTTTAATTAAAAAAAATTAGATATTAAAATAATTGATTTTTTTCATGAGTTCAAGCTCGGTTAGGGTTCAAGTTAATTAATTGGTTTGTCAAAATTTTTATTGAATAATCAAATAATTAAACGGGTTCAATTAATAAACATGTAATATGAAAATTATTAAGGTAGGGTTCGAATAATGTATTTTAAAAATAATATGGTAATTATAAGATTTGAATTCTTTAATTTATAAGAGATTTAGATATTTTAGAATTAATCGATATTTGGATTCTTTAGTTTATAAAAGATTCAAATACTTTAAAATTAATCGATACCTACTCTATTCACATTCTTAATCATCAAAATTAACCAATGCTCACTCTATTTACATTTTTAATCGCCATCTTTTGACCAGCCTATTGACATGTTGTGGCAAAACCCTATTTTGGCAGATTTGAGATCCGATTTCCTCTTTTCTTTTTGAATTATGAATTATGAATTTAGTCTTACTACATCGTTTCGATGTTTCCTTTTTTCCTCAACAAAGTGAACCTCCATGCTTATTCTTGTGAGTCAAAACATATAGGCAGCGTTTGGTAACTTGCAGAAAAGTGATTGCAGTGTGAAGTGATTGTAGAGAATGTGATTGTTGAGAAAATAGTTTTGCAGTATTTGGTATGACAATGTAAAATTCTGTTTAAATTGCAGAAAAATAATTTTACAGCGTTTGGTATGCAGTCACTTTACTGAAAAAGTAGTGACAAATTTAAAAAATATCTATAACTATAAAACAACTTTCCAATGAAAATTAATTAAAATAAAAGTTGTATTATTAATATTACACATCATTTGTAATTTTAAATTGTCATGTGTTATTATTAATTTAAATTTTAATTAATATAATATTAAAAAATCGTGTATTATTAATGTAATTCGAAATTTTAATGTATCAATTATAAATTTTCAATTATCATGACATCAACATAGTACCTATAACATCCATGGAAGTTATAATAATTCATATAAATCCTAATAAAATATTTTTCATACATGATAATATCCTATAAATATTCATAAAAGTCATAATAATTTTTGGATATTTTGTTAAAAGGGCAACTTAGGTAATATCAACTTTACAGTTTTTGCATTTAAAATGATTGCAATTGCAATAACTTTACATCTAATTTTCTTAATATCAAACGTTATAATTATTTTGCATCCAATTAAATTGCAGCGCAAAGTGATTACATACATTATACCAAACGCCTCAATATAATTTGAGTTAATAATTAATATTTTATTTAAAAATAAATAAAATAAACAAAAAAATTGAAAATCACCCTCTTTCCAAATAGTGACATAATAAAGAAGTACATGCTTTTCAACCTTTTTTTTTTTCCAATTTTCTCATTTTAAATATTTTAAAAAATATTTTATTCTTGATTGAATTGAAAATTATACAAAATTGTTTTACCTCTATATAAAAGATTTTTATCAATTAAAAAAGTTAATCCCTAATTATATTGATATGCAATCGTATCATAATACTAGATATTATTTTAATTATAAAATCATAATATTTTTAAATTTCGTTTGATTGCTTAATAGAATATTAAATAGGCAATAACAAAATATATAAAATTTAATTTTTTAAAGATAAAATATGGTACCACTAGACTATTTTATTGGCCACAGAACATATACTTGTAGTCTGTACAGCAAACAAAAGAAAAACAAAATGTATATATTTTATTATAATATTCTTTAATTGTTTTATCTTTGACAACAAAAAGAATAAATAAGATAATAAAATAGCCTTTTGCTAACGTCTTAATAAAGAAAACAAAATCAACTTTTTTACTCCTCGACCTAGCAATCATCAAAAATTTCATGGCTTTTGCCACTATACTCTGCTCGAAACACATAAATAAAATAAAGAATCCCCTTCGTGTTTTATAAAGGAAAAGCTCAATCGCCAAGCATATCGATGAGTGTCGCCTTTTGGATTTTACTAATGCATGGACATGTGCAATACCTAGGAAAACCAATTTTAATTTCATAATATATATGGACCGTTTAATTTATTTATCAATCTATAGCATATCCACTAACATAGGAAGCATCCTTGATCTTTCTCTGTCACATGTAATTTCGATTTTATTGTTATTTGTTTCTCTCATAAAAAATTTAATTAGATTAATAAATTGTTACATGTCTCGTATTTTTAATTATTTTTTTGGTTTTCTAATATACCCTAAGATTGCACTAACTCTACTGAATTCTGAAAAATTTGCTGACAATGTATGAAATCATTTTTATCCAAATTCAAATCAAATGGTATTTTTATGGTTCATGTATTATATATTTCTAAAATTAATAAAAATGATATTAAATAAAAAATATGTTAACTAAAATTCATAGATGTGAATAAATATTTTTTAAACAAAGAGGCCAAACCTAAAAGTAGAGCTTTGGATTGAAAGTCCTAGAATAACTTGATTAGTCCCATTGTTGAGACTAATAATTGTGGTAGGATGTCAGGTGTAATTCTCCTCTTCATGTGCAATGCATATAGAGAAAAAACAATATTCATCATTAATTTATTTAAAAAGAAAACGTGTAAGTTGGCAGAGGAAACATCCTCGATCATTCTCTATCCTGTCTTTGAGAATAAATTATGTTGCTAGATTAGGTCCATTTCCATATGAAACTAATTTTATTATTATTATTGGGTTTTGTAGAAAAGAGTGTTTTTAAAGTAAGTTTTGTGTTTTGAAAAGATAAAAAATAAAAACTTTTTAGTATCTAATTAAATATATTTGTCGAGATATTAAAATAATCGTCTCAACGAGTTTTTGCTTAATTTTATAATTTATCGTATTTATTTCATTGTGGTAATTACGGTAAGATACATGTATCATTCACTCAAAAATTTAAATTCGAATTTATTGTCTTTCTTTTTTGAATTTTAATAAAAAAAGCTTATATAATATGTCAAGTACATTTCAACGTATCCAAATATGAATATTGCTTGATTTTCATCTTATATGGAAAATCGTAGATATATATCTAATCTCTCGGATACGGTATTTATGATATACTAATAATATTAGAAGCTAAATGCAACAAAAAATTCAATACACTAAGCATTATTTTTGCAAATATTTAAAGCCATCAAGTCTATTTAAGAAATAATTTTTCTTGTGCCACAAGTATAGCATGGCTTAGGATAGAACAAAATTGAAAGTATAAAAAATATTTATTTTTACATTTCATTTTTATTAATATATGTAGTTTTTTTTTTAAGTTGGAATGTATCAACTTCAAACATGTCATTGCAAGGGGATTAATATGAACATATTTATATTGGTTTAATAGCAAAAAATTTCCTTAATTTTCTTCACAAAATTGATATAAATTCTCAACCTTTAATTTTATTGTAAAAATTCATAATTTTTTATTTTACAATAAAATAAACTCTCAACCTTACCAAATAATATAATTAAGTAAAATAAATGAAATGTTAAAATTTTATAAATCCTCCACATATTATTTTACTATAAAAATTTATAACTGAATTTGATTTAATTGTATTATTTTAAAATATTGAGGGTATATACAATAAAATTAAAGGTCGATAACTTATTTTCATTTTGTACCAAAAGTTGATAACATATTTGATTATTAAGTCATTTATATTTAATGCACTTTCAATCAAAACTGATAACTTCTACTATAAACTTAAAATAAATTTTGTAAATAATTTTCTTTAGATTTATTACTAAATAAAATGTTACGACAACCTAATAATAATATTCGAAATCTATACATTAATAACGCATAAAATATGGTCCCATTATACTTTCAATCAAAACTCACAACTTCTACTATAAACTTAAAATAAGTTTTGTAAATAATTTTCTTTAGATTTATTACTAAATAAAATGTTAGGACAACCTAATAATAATATTCAAAATCTATACATTAATAATGCATAAAATATGGCCCCTTAATATTGGATAATGGACATCGTTAGGTATTTGAGAGTTTTAATTGCGTATTTCTTGTAACTTTCGAAGATGTTCCCCAAGTTTGACTCTTATAAATCCACCCAAGCACGCAACAAAAATTTATTTATTTTAAAGAAAGCTAGTTATCGAACAATGAACTAGGACAACTAAGATAAAAATCCAATAAAGTGGTTCATTCGTTAAATTAAAATCGCACATGTTTTGCTTTTCGAACTAAGTACTTGATTTTTCATAATCTAATATGTATATTTCATTCAAATTATAATTATATTATTTTAAAAATTAATTATCTATTTATCAAAATTATTAATAAATTTATTAAGAATATTAATACAGGATAAATAATTATTCATTTAAATAATATATTTACGCAACTTAATTTAAATAAATAAATAATAATGTGTAAGTAACTATTTCATATAATTTTTTCACTAACTTATGCAACTATTAGGGTGTAGTAAATGAAAAAAATAATCTAAAACATTAGTTAAAGTCAAGATATATATATATATATTTAAAATATACGTAATAATTAATAATTAAAATTTAATTTAACAATTATTACAATTTTTTATTATTAATGATTTTATTGAAATAAAATAGTAATCACTTAATTATTACATATAATATGCAATAACTGATTAAACATTATAGTAATATGTAGGCTTAACATAATCTTTTGAAAAACCAAAACTAATTTAAATAAAAATATATATTCACATAAAATAATTATTTGGGTTGTACCGTTGTATCCGTCTATTGGTTGATTACTTGCTCTCCAAAATCCAAATTTGAATTTTGAACCACCAAACCCCACATTCATTTAAGGAAACAAACGAACCAGCCACCAGGTCAGGAAGTCCGTTAGTTCTTTTCGGTTTGTCCCCACTGGTATTCTGAAAACGGAACGACGGCGATGACTCTTTCCTCGCTTGCTACTATATGCGAAATCTCCGTACTCGCCACAATGAATTTACAGTTTTAAGACTTTTATCACCAATCGCTTTCGCGTGTTAAATACAGTGGCGAAAGAAATTGGTTTTGGGAGAGTGGGAGGTGACTGCCTCCTGTCGGTGGCCAGAATGCCGTTAACATGTCACCTCCGATGACAGGTTTACAGGCTGGACTGCAAACTGTCAGTCAATCTACGTCTGTTGTTTTAGTCCACGTCAGCAGTCCATTACACACCACAACAACCCAAAACCGAACAAAACGACAAAACGGTTTGGAATAAAAATTAAGTTCCCCACGTAATGGCTTCCAGGCTGGCTGAGTCAAACTTATCCTCTTCCAAATTTCTCCTCAAATTCTCGCGATTTTCTCACTCTCCAGAACTTCCTGAGCTTTTTCCTTTTCAGTAACTTCCATAACTGTTCGAGTCAAATCAGGAAGCTACCATTGTGAAATTACTATACTACGCCCATGATATTTATCGGATTCTCAGAAATTCAGTCTTTGCCAACGTGGCCACCCGTAAATATCATACGGTTTTGTCGCCAATCAACCGGTTACTGGTCAATACCGGTTTCACTTAACGCCAATTGCGAGTATTGGTTAACCGGCTCAATCAGTTACCCTAACCCTTCCCCTTTTATAAACCCTCCTTATTCTTGTCCTGCCTCTCGCAAATACAAGCCTCCAAGGCCCAACCCCAGACCTTCTTCCCTTTCTCTCCACCGCCTCTAAAAAATAAATTCAAATCTCCACTGGGATCTCGATACTGTTACAAGCGACGCAAGCCAATGGATCAAGACTTTGATCGGGTTAGGGGACCGTGGAGTCCCGAGGAGGATGAGTTGTTGCGCAAGCTGGTGCAGGGGCACGGTGCTAGAAACTGGTCGTTGATATCGACGTCGATCCCTGGTCGATCGGGGAAGTCATGCAGGCTCAGGTGGTGCAACCAGTTGTCACCCCAAGTCGAGCGCTGCGCCTTTACGCAGGAGGAAGACGAGATCATCATGAAAGCCCACGCCAAGTACGGCAATAAGTGGGCTACCATCGCGAGGCTCCTTAAAGGCCGTACGGACAACGCCGTTAAAAACCATTGGAATTCAACTTTAAAGCGAAAGCTCTCGATGGAAGATGGAGATTCCTTTCAGGAATCAGAGAAAAGAATGGCTAAATCTCCAAGAACAGTGAGTAGTAATAACCCGGGGAGTCCTTCGGGTTCAGACGTCAGCGATTTAGGATTGAGCGTTACTGAGTCGACGCAATACTCTGGCGTTTCAACTAAGCTTACTCTTGGACGTTCTTGGAACGAGTCTATCGAGTTCAACAACAAAAACTTGTCTGGGGAGAACAAGTCATTAGCAGAAAAGCAAGAGAGTGGGACAGAGATCAGGGCGCTTGGACCGGACCTTTTGGCTGCGATGCAAGAGATGATTAAGAAAGAAGTGAGGGATTACATGGAAGAGTTAGGTTTCCAGAGTGGAAGTGTGAGGAATGCTGGGGTTAAGAGGATTGGTCTTAACAGGATTGAATGAGGGGATGGTTTTTGGAATTAGTGATCATTAATTAATTAAAAGTTTGATTAAGGTGGAGAGACGAATGATCCAGAGTCGTAGGATGAAATTACAGAGGACAAGAAAGAGATCAAGAAGGAAAGAAAAGCAAAATTCCTTTCTCTACCGCTACAGTACAATGATATTCGGGATGTACAGAAACGAAAACAAATCAAAATTAGGAATTTTGATTAATTTTGTGATGAATTAGCTTGAACTTTACCGGTGAAAAACTGAAAATAAAAAAATTTATTCAATGGTATTTCTGAACATTTTTACAGTTTTTTTTTTTTTCAAAATTTTTACTCTGCTAAAACTTGGTTTTCTTTCGTTTGAAAAACTCTAGGCATTTGAAATTAAATTTGAAATGGATTTAATTGATTGATATAACTAGGGATGTAAATGGGTAGTGTGTAAACGGGTACCCGGTACTACTCGTCCCGTTTAAGTCAGATTCGGGTATCGATAAATGGGTTTTAATCGGGTTAGGGTAGTAATTTCACTACCCGTGACAGGTTCGAATAGGGTTCGGGTAGTACCCCTCGGATACCCGGTACCCGAACCCGATTAATGTAATCGGGTTATTAATCGGGTACCCGGTACCCGAACCCGTTTATTTTTTACTTACAAAATATAATTTTTAAGGTTGTGGGGACTTGAACATTTATCTTTTAATCTTTATACTATGAACTTGTCAAGTAAATCATAACTTATATTTGACATAATGTGTTCTAAAAAATATTTATACAATAAAATTATGTGTCTAAAAAAAATTAGTAATTAGCATAATAAAAATAATTATGAAATTAAAATAATTGATTATACTTAAAATAATAAGTTTTAAAATTTTAAATATAATGTACTAAAATTAAATTTTAAAAAAATTCATAATTAGTTAAAATGCAATTCTTACACATTAATGATTAGTCATTTGCATATATGATATCAATTTATAGTATATTTATATGATACAAATTGTATTTAAAATTGTAATTTTCAATTTTAATAAAACATTGTTGACTAAAAAAATTAATAAAAAATAATAATAAAATAAATAATTGTGAAATTAAATTGAGTTAATTATGCTTAAGATAATATGTCTTAAAATTTTAAATACGAGGTACTGAAATTAAAATAATAAAAGTTTCATATTTAGTTAAAATCAAATTCTTATATATATATATATATATATATATATATATATACACACACACTAATATAGTATTTGTATATGATATAAATTATACTTAAAATTGAAATTATCAATTATAGTAAAACATTTTTTAGTTAAAATAATTATGAAATTAAATTAGTAAATTATGTTTAAGATAATAAGTATTTAAATTTTAAATATAAACTACTGAAATTAAAATGATAAAAGTTTCAAATTTGATTAAGATGTAATTCTTGCAAATTAACCATTTACATGTATTATATATGATACTAATATAGTACATGTATATGATACAAATTGTATTTAAAATTGAAATTATTAATTATAATAAAACATTGTTTACTCAAAAAAATCAATGATTCAAATTAAAATTTTAAGTATATGATAAATTGATAACTTCATATTATAGTATATGATATTATAGTATAATTATAATATATGATATTATAATATATGATCATTTTACATATATGATACTATAGTATATGTATATGATACAAATTGTAATGAAAATATTAATTATCAATTTAAGGTCTACATCTTTTTAATCATTTAATATTATTATCACTGATTAAATTAATTTACATTACATAAATATATCATAACTTCATAAGAAATCAAATGTATCAAATTAAAAATACTATGGTATATATTATGCACTCATAATGGTTTCAAGTTACTTGTTGAACTATTAAAGTTTGTTTAATTATGATGGAACATGTATGTTTTTATTTAATTTTATGTTTTTGATTTTTGATGTTAGAATAATTTTTTTCATAGTCGGGTTTCGGGTTCGGGTTATTAAATGGGTTGTCAAAATATAAATTGAATAATCGGGTAATTACACGGGTTCGGGTATTTAACGGATAGTGCAAAATTTATTAGGGTAGGGTTCGGATAATTATTTCAAAAATTAATCGGGTAATTATAGGGTTCGGGGTCAGGTAGTCCAAAATTAACGGGTACCCGCCCCGTTTACATCCTAGTGAGTAGTCATCGAAGAAAGCTTAATTTGAACACTTTGGAGGCATTGATGTGTTGCCAAAATTGGTTAAGGAGTGACGTAGGAGGTAAATAATTTATTTGTTATAACTCTTTTTATTTTATTTGTTTCTTTTTCAAAAGTAGTCTATTATTATATTTTAACTCAAGACTAATATTTTATTTATTTTGTTTGTAGGAGCATCTACAATTATGGACTCAAGTGACATTTTTAATAATGATAAAGAATGAAGATTTATCATGATTTCAATAAACTTCAAATATGTTTTTTAATTTTTACTTAAATTATGTTTGTTTGTAGTTTCATAAATATGTTTTTTATGATTTGTTTATTTGCTATGGTTTCAAGTGGTTTGTTGAATTATTAAAATTTGTTTAATTATGATAGAATATGTATGTTGTTGTTTAATTTTAATTTTTGATTTATACAAAATTAGATGACTTTTTTCGGGTTTCGGGTTACTAAACGGGTTGTCAAATTATGAGTTGAATAATCGGGTAATTAAACGGGTTCGGATAATTAACGGGTAGTATAAAATTTATTCGGGTAGGGTTCGGGTAGTATCTTAAAAAAATAATCGGGTTTTAATTGGGTTCAGGTTTTATGATTGTTAATCGGGTTCGGGTACCTCAAAATTAGCGGGTACCCGCCCCGTTGACATCCCTAGATATAACATTTGATTTTCTTTTGAAACTAAAAAATAAAAGATTATAATTCTAGATATAATTTGAAATTGAGATAAAGACAAAAGTAATTCAATAATTTTATATAATACAAACATATATTTATATATAAACTATCGATATAATTAAGATTATGATTGTAACATATGATCATCGAAAGGTCATTAAAAATTGGGTTGTTACTAAAATATTTAAAAGGATTTGGGCAAAACATATGAGATTATTAAAGAAAAAGTCTAGTCTTGACTTTAACATTTAAAAATTACATTTAAAAAAAATGTAAATATAAATAATATTATTGTATATTCAATAAAAGTTTATTACGTTATTTACGTTTTAAAATATTATAAATTAAAAATTATGAAAAGATTAAATAAAAACATTATGTTTTTATTTAATTTTTAGGAATTATCATCCAAGATGAATTTTTAGACTTTACAAGTAGTAGAGATGATGAGACATATATTTAGTGAAATATTCAAAAATTAAAAATAAATAAAATGGAGTATGTATATTAATTTAATTTTATCTAAAAAATCTAAAAATTCTATTTAACATATAAGATAATAATATATTTGAAAATGTTTTTGAGGGTATGTAAATTAACATTTAGTAATTTGAACGAATGTAAATAAAATTTCAAGTCTGAATTATAAAATCAATTCGTACTTGACATATGTTGCATTGTTACGTAAATCAAAACTATACTCAACCTAATTTCACTATGATATGAACGTCTCTATGACCATCGGTACTTAGTATTTTACACTATATTATTTTTTTGGGTTGTTGGAGAGTTATTGAATTATGGACTAAGTGCCCACACAGGTAAAAATTAGAAAATTCTGCACCTACTTCTTTAGTTCTTTGACATTTTTTTTTTTTTGTATTGGATTACTCCTTGTTGGTAATTGCAGTATTCAAATTCCTTTTTTCCAATTAAGGATTTCAATAGCTATCCTTTTTTCGGATTAATGTTTATAAAGTAATTATAAAATAACTTCTGAATAATAATAAAAAATAAAAAATAAAAAATAAAAAATATATATACCTATACCAAACGAAACTTGAGTGAATAGTAATAATAAAAGAGAAATTGTTCGGAAAATGTTTATAAACTCAAGTGAATGGAAATACATGTGGCCGAAGCCCGTGGACTTTATAACTCATAACCCAAGTGGCTGAGTCGGAAGTTATCCAACCCGAAAGAAATTGGGTTTGGTTTCCCTGAGCTCGATCGATCTGGAGCCCATCTTCCAAAAGCAGTCCATGTAGCCGTTTAGGCAATTAGGCAAGGGCAAGTGGCAGGTTGGTGCCTCGTCAGAAGCGAGAGTGAGCGAGCCAGAGGCAGAGAGAATCATCGTCGTTTTTACGTTTCCGTCTTCTCATCTCAAGTGACAGAGACCCAGAGCTGTAAAAAAAAAAAAAAAAAGGTAGATCTCAACAGATCTTCGAAACAAATCGAACAAGACCAAGAAGAAGAAGAAAGAGAAAAAAAAATGTTACCAACGGTTAGCAGAACGCGGTCGTCGTCCTCCACATCTCGACCTAATCCTATGTTCCCTCAGTACCTCCGGCGAATTGTCAAGGTCCGATTTCTCCCTCTCTTTCTCTCGCTTGATCTGATCTAATTTCCATATATAGTTCGAATCATGATCCAATTAGGAAAGAATTTGTCGGTTTTGCTTCATTTATCCATTTGTGCTGTCAGTTCCTGATGTCTCTTTGCTCTAGTGCTTGACGGAATTCACAAATTTACCTTTTATATTTTTCATAGGGAGGTAACAACCGTTAGGCGATGGTTCATAAATTTACCTTTTAATATATTATTATTGTTTCAATTTAGGATTTAGTCGCTGGTAATGTCTGGCATCAAGGAGTAGAATTAAGTTTCGGAAATGATAAGAGAGAAATGATCTATGTGAAATCCAAACTTCAATTCTAATTCCAATAGGGGAAAAGTAATGAGGAGATAATTAAGTAATTTTCTTTTTTTCATGCTAAGACTTTGGATCCATTTGCGAGTAGGAGTTTCCTCCCTGCGCTATGTCAAACTAAAAATAGCCTGGACCGTTTCTTCATGAATCTTTAATAATTTAGGGTTAATTTTCTAATCAGATGAATAAAATTGATTTTTGACTTTGATGTATGTATTTGCCAAGTTAAATTGAAAACTTGTGGTATTGTTTTGCTAAATTTTGAGCTGATTAAACCTCGTAATGATTTTTAAGTCTAATCTTAATTCTTATGTCATTTTTCTTATATTTTCTTTTTTATTTCACCTAAATTTGAATGTATGCCTCTGGCATAGCTGCTTGTAAGCAGTTGATTTTCCATTGCTGAAATAGGAAGTCATAAAATATGAAATCTTTTCAATTTTCTAAATTCTAATTATTTTGTTAAAATTTAGCTGCTATCAATGTCAAAGTATGCATTTAACTTGGCTTTGGATGTATGGGGTCATTACGGTTATGTCTTCTCATAAGCATCATTTCTGCATTCAGTTGCTTTATTTCAACATGTTCTTTTTTTCTTTATTTGTTCTTGTAGTGGCAACAAATGGATATTGAATATACATTCTGGCAAATGCTTCACCTATGTACTGCACCAAAGGTCGTGTAAGTATCCACAGCCGTTATCATCGATCCACTTGTTTCTTATTGTCTTATACTATCATCATCAACTAGTTACTTATTGCTAGATCCATATAGTTCCAGCATAGGAGAACAGTACCGTTACTAATGCACTATTTTCTGCTGTCTGATTTTAAATTTAATTGCTTCCCTTACATATAGTTTCAGAGATTCTTGAAATGAAATTTCAACTAGTAATTCACTTTATCTCAGAAGGCTTTTGAGCATTTACCATTTATTAACATTTGCTCCAAAAATTGTTATTTCGAATGTTGAGTTTGTTTTTTGTTTGGATATAGATCATAGGATTGTGTCATATTGCTCTCTTTTGTATTCACTACAGGAACCTTGCTATTCCTTGGTTTTATTCATACCTATTGTGTTTTTTTGGGCTTTATTAGAGGAATGAGTGAAAGGGATTATCTCATATAAAAGTCTTTCAAGTGTGGAATTGTGCTTTTCTAATTATTTTTGTTTTATTGTGCATATGAATTTCTATGGTGGATACAGCTATCAGCACACAAAGTATCACAAACGTAAGTTTATTTCAGTTTAATAAATGCTTTGTTTATTTTTTATCTGTTTATATCAAGTTGGAGGAGCAATATTGTTAACCATAGCATTCTGCTTTTGTTCCTAGAGGTATACTGACTGCAAAAATAGTTGTGTTTTGAGACTTGTCGCTCGATCAAGTGGTTAATGCTTGTACTGCTAATAATTAGCTCTCAATAGTGTTGATCACTGAGCAAATTGTATTTTCAATTTCATGATAATAGATAAGTGCCATCTTCCTTTCGTCTATACAGCTATATATTCTACAATAAATTGTGTTCACTACATGTTCCCCCCCCCCAAAAAAAAAAAAAGCAACAAATAGAAAGCACATTTAAGTCAGTAGAGTTATAGCACTTGGTAATTCTTATAGCTTTATAATTAATGGGTGAAATTAGGTTTTTTCATTTTTTATTTTTTATTTTTTTTTATTTGGTTATAAGTTTCATGTCCACGAACTGATTAAAGGATCTTTCCAATATATATTGAACTTGAAAAGTTGTTTATCTGTCTTTTTGATTCAGAAACCAAGAATCAGTGGGCACGTGACGACCCTGCTTTTGTTGTAATCTGTATCCTTCTTTTGGCAGTTGCAACAGTAGCTTATTGTGCTGCGTAAGTTTATTTTCACTTTCAAGCATGGCTGCATATAACAAAAATGAATTCCAAAGCAGTGATACTTTAAAAGTGGTCCTTGCCTTTAGATTGATGGGGCATCAGTTGGATTTGGAATTAGTCTTAGATTCAAATCTTATTGATCCCAAATAGGCATTCTTATGGTGCTTATAATTGATATGGTATCTTTGTTCTAAGAATTCTTTATGTTGTTTTTGTAAAAGTATTGGGAAATTTTTAGTCATTATCATCATGAGAGAGCTAATTTCTTCCGTGTAAAGCAATATCATGGCCCAAATAATGTACTTTTGTAGTAATTCTTTTACTTTTGCCTTTTCCTGATCTGCCAAATATTTTATGGACATAGTCATAGCAATATTTTGCTGTCTTCCTTTTAATGCAGGTACGATCACAGTGCTGCACACGCTGTTTTTGTAGTTATTTCAGTATTGGTTTCCCATTTTTTACTTGCTGGAGTGTTTCTGGCTACATGTTGTTGGTAAGAGCCAGTATGGCTTTTTTTTTTTTTTTTTTTTTGAACTGGAGCTAGCATCTCTTAAAAAATATATCTTAACTTTCAGTTATCAATATTGACTTTAGTTGTAGCATATGTGCTGATAATATATATTCTGAAGCTACATAAATTGAGCAAGTTCCTCTTGATCTTTTTGAAGGCCTTGTTGCTTTTGGAAATAGACATATATCTGTGCAGTGCTATGTTTATTTATACACAGCTGTATCACTACAGCATGGCAACAACAATTTGTAGTAGCTTCTATGATCAGCATAATCTAATTACTAAGACAACCGAATTTTTTAGTGGTTTGTATTAGTTGATTAACTAGAATCAACAATTTCTTGATTGGGTGTAAATGACAATAATTACTTATAGTGTAAAGACCTATATGTTCTATAGCCACAAAGTTGACTGCAGGGCAGCATACACTTGCAGATATATCTTTTCAGAGGTTGATATTTAATGTTTATTCAAACATGTACAATTGTTTTTAAAATCAGCAAAGGTGGGATGGTTGAAATATGATCCATAACCTTATAATATATGGGTATCCATGCTCTACTTAAGCCAATGTCTTAATCCAAAGGGTGGAAAAACTTATGGATATGTGACTCCATGACGGTTCTTTTTATGGATATGAGGGCCAAGCAGAATGCGTTAGTTGTTTCACTGTTTTTCAAATGTGGTTTAAGGTTTGGGAAGTCTGGTTATGGTTGTGGGATGGGCCAGGTAGCAGTTTGTTGTCTAGAAGGCATTAATTTTACCAAATGAGAGAGATCAAGTTTGCCATTACTTCTTACTTGAAATTACTCCCAGGGCTTGGGATGACCTAGGAATTGGTCTTTGGTAACCAAAAGTCTACATTGATTTAACTTTATGTGGATGCTATAGCCTTTATATTCTTAAGCTTGTTGCATAAGAAAAAAGTGATTCCCATAAGAAAAAAGTTTTTAAAAAACTGCAACACAAATAACTCGGTACCAACTATAAAAAAAAAAAAAAAAAACTCAGTACTGAATATGATAATGCCTGCAAGCTTCTGGCACAGATTTAAGGATACTAAAATAGCAAAACTTTTAGCACCTGTTCTGGCTAAGCAGATTCAATGTTCCCTGACACTACAATTCTTGTGTAAATCAAAATTTATGCTTTAGTTGAATAACCGGTTGAAAGACCCGCCTGGAGTACTCTGCTGATCAGTTTTTATAGCTTCTTTTATTAAACTTGAATGCGATAAAGGCTGCACTTATATGTATTAGTACATTCATGCTATCAGGGCTTGCATGTTACATAAAATTACTCATGTTTGGTGGTAACATCGGTTCCCTGACTTGATGCAGGTTTCTGACTAATGCTTACCTTCGGGAAGAGGCTCCTAACAGTCATGTGGTTGAACAACGGGTTGAATGGCAAGTCCGGACACTTCTTCCTAACTTTCTGGAAATTTAATATCTCAGTGCATTAGCTGTTGTGTTGGTTTAATTTTTAATTGGTAGATTTGGTCCATCAATGCTTTAGACTTTTATTTCCTTCAAGCAGCTTTAGATTTGCTTCATCAATGCTTTAAACTTTTATTTTCCTCAAGCAGCAGAGTGACTGGTGGATGTTGGTATTTTAAATAATTCGCAGTGCTGACTCTGGTTTTCCTTGTTTGAAGGCTGTATGCATTTGATGTGCACTGCAATTCTTTCTTCCCAATGTTTGTAATGCTTTACGGTAATTTTGCGGTTAATGCTTGTTTGGCTCTTTCATTTAAAATTTCAGTAACTAAATGGATCAATATGTGACTGATATTGTGGTTTTTGGCAGTAATACATTATTTTCTGTCACCGCTTCTGGTTGCCCATGGTTTTATACCTGTACTGCTGTCAAATCTGCTTTTCATGGTGGCAGCTTCCTACTATCACTACCTCAACTTTTTAGGTTATGATGGTAAGCTCATTTGCGTTTCCTTTTTATTTAATGTGTATGGTGACTGGCCTATCAATTTTTTTTTTGGTATGAAAATTCTTGAAGAAATGACTTATTATTGCACTCAAGAATTGACATATCTATTGTGCTGTAGTACTTCCATTTTTGGAGAGAACGACATTCTTCCTCTATCCAATTGGTGTCGTAATTGTTCTGTCTCCTATCTGTAAGTGTTTAACTTGATATCTGATTCTGCTTTTGCATGGGAATTATGGCTGAAACTAAAATTCTTTTGCCATGCAGTAATTTTAAGTGGCTTCAATCCTTCGAGATATTTTATGAGCATATACTTTAGCCAACGGTTATGATTTTCTAACCCTTCAGAATATCACAAACTGTAAGATCAGCGACTAGTTTGGAGATTGCATCAATTTTAGAAGGCTTGATGGTTTGCAGTACATGAAAAAAAGGGAGGAATGCAGAAAAATGGATAAAAAGAGAAAAGGGTAACCTCAAGCTGAAAAAGCCTTTGTAGCCTTCTTCATGGTTTTTTTCTTACCATCAGGCGCAGAAATCAGAACCAAATCAAATTAGGTTTAGAAAATGATTTTTTTAGTGATCAAGACGATTGATCAAATGGAGCTATTTGAAATATAAAGATTTTGACCCTTCGTTTCTTATTAATATATATTGTGTTCTATCTCAAAAATAATAGCCTACGTGATCAGCATGTTTGCGATTTAATGTATTTGCCATTTGTGTCTAGGTGATAATTTCTCCATTTGATGCATTGTGCCAATTATTGACCAGCTTCTTTAAAACACTTGCTTGCATGTCATGAGATCTGTTTGTGTTCGATGTATCAGCTGTAGCCAAATTGGGGCTCTTAATAGCTAGGGTTTCTGAACTGTTGTTGAGTTTTTGATTACCAATGATTATGCACTGTGTAAATGCTAATTTAATTTTGTTTGGCAAAGAAGCTTTCAACACGAACGTTCGGAATAAACCTTGAATAAGGTTGTCATTTGATTTTCTTTTCTCCTAATTATAATCATCCTGGAAATCACATAATTATTAGTAGTAGAAATGGTCCATAGGTCTCATACGTGACAATTACGTAATTGGGATATAAATGACCATCTGGAAATAAGTTGTCCATCTTATTGTTGAGAGTTTCTATTCTATTGTATAGCGTCGTATTATCTTTTATTTCGTAAAATTGTGATATGCAACGATCTTATTATGTGTTTAGGGATTTTTTTTCTTATGGGAAATTGAGTGCATCTTGTTTATTTTATTTTGGAGTACATGGTATGGTAGTTTTTTTCATCAAATTTCGTAACGTTTTCATCATGGTTGATCCATTGAAATGCTCAGCATGGAATTTGCTCTAATTGTGTGTGTCCCCACCTTTGAGGGGTTTAACCTGAAATCAGACAATTAAAAATTAATTTGATATTACTTATTACATCACTATTATTCTTTTTTTTCGTAAAAGAACTTAATAGAATATGCATCACATTATTCTTTTTTCCGTGAAGTTAATAGAATATGTGACGCTCATGCTTACATTATAAGAAAATGTGAGCTTACACGATATGATGAAAATGAATGGACACCTCCAATTACGTACTAAGTCCAACAGATGGAATTTTTACGGTCAACTTTGATGCTGCCGTAAGTGTTGCCATTTAAGATTGCAGAGGTGAAGAATAGAATTTTTAAAAGGAATGAGACATTAGATTAGATTTTGGATAATTTCCTGACAGAGTGCATTGATTGAAAAGAGAAGCTCCTGCGTTGGAGAGGATTAAAATTTGATATTTTTTATAAAAAGATTAAATTTAAATTTTGAATTCTTTTTGTACATTTTGAATATCAATAATTTATATTATAATATTCTATTTATCTCACTTTATACGTCAATATTTATTTATTTTTATCAGACAAACAAAACTTTTAAAAAATCAAATTTAACTTTTAAAACGTATGCTCCATCAAATTTGATTCAAATTTTAAAATTTATATAAACCTCAAACAAGATCTAATCGACGCACTTACCTATAACATTCCTATCTATTAATGGCACTGCCACGTACAAAGCTTTGAAAAAGATTTTCACAAACCCTAGGGTTGAAAAGTTATTATCAAAATCCGAATACATCAAAAACGTCGACAAACAGAGACTTCATAATTTGGACATTTTGACTTTTCTTACTTACCCCGACGAAGTTAGGTGATGTTTCACTGTCACTGAAGAGTCACGATACCCATCACCGAGTTTAGAGGGTTGTCACGACCCAATTCCATTCTCTTTAACCGAAATCACTGAAAATTTTTCGCGTTTTACTGTTACCTTACCCGGTCGTGAACTAAGCTCACCACACACTGTTGGGCTGTGAGTCAATAATAAATACCACATCTCATTCATTCTCAATTAATTAAAACGATGTCATACATGTGCATTTAATCGTGTACTTATACGAGTACATGTTTTACTGACATCTACATCCCCCATAAGTACAACTCAAAAGAATACTGTGCTTTTACATTGTTTAGATACAAAAAGAATCACTGTGTATATACCTCTTAGCGATGGAGATGCAGCGGAGTCCAAAATAATACGCCTCAGTCCTCACTGGGCTACTATGCACGCTCTGCAGGGGGGAAAAATAGAGTGGGATGAGCAACCACACGCTCAGTAAGGCAATAATGCAAGCATGGTAGATAACTACTCTATCTACATGCTGATAGTGTTATGCATAAATCGTTTATAACAGGAGCATGAGGAATAAAACTATGCCATGTGAATATACATATATATCATGTATCAAATCATGTGCATTGGCATATAAAACATGGTAGAGACATCATGTATAAAACATCTCATGCTCAATCTCATTTAAATTCATAAAAGGGCAATTCATTTAGAAACCTCCTTTTTGAACCAACAACATAACACCACCAAATCAACTCACAATCACAACCACATTTACATTCCACAATTCACGCATGTGTATAAATCTAGGTCACTATATCAAAAGTGCCTATGTGAATCATTACATCATAAATCATCCCAGACCACACGCATCCCGGTGTGCGGGGTATCATGCTGGCACGAAGATGGATTATCCCTCGCCAGACTTTCTCATCACATAACCATCATGCGGTACATCGTACTCCATGTGATATACACGGTACAGTGTACTCCGCAACTCATATCGTGATCGGGGGTGCCATTCCTAGGTCTTATCTACCCCATACCAATAGTTTTCCATATTCCGTGAAGGAGAGCCTTCCTGCCGAACAGAGCCTCCCCGCCTAACAGAGCCTCCCTGCCTCCTTGGGCTTAAGGATGTTAGCTTAAGGATGTAGGGCTTAAGGGTCCTTTCCGTAAGAGAGCCTCCCCACCGAATAGAGCCTCCCCGCCTAACAGAGCCTCCCTGCCTCTTCGGGCTTAAGGATGTTAGCTTAAGGATGTAGGGCTTAAGGATCTTACATTTACCATACCCATGTAGGAGAGCCTCCCTGCCTAACAGAGCCTCCCCGCCTCTTTGGGCTTAAGGATGTTGGCTTAAGGATCCCACCGTAAGAGAGCCTCCCCACCAAACAGAGCCTCCCCGCCTAACAGAGCCTCCCCGCCTCTTTGGCTTAAGGATGTTGGCTTAAGGGTGTTAGCTTAAGGATGTAAGGCTTAAGGATCTTACCCACTTTCACAACCCTATACGAATCCCATTGTACAAGCTTGTGCGAGCAAAGCTCTAGCACGACTCATGCATCATGCATCTTCTCATAAAGAGGCGCGTACGAGCATAGCTCTAGTACGGTTATACTCATAAGATAACCATTCACAATCCACGTACGAGCAGAAGCTCCAGTACGGTTTATAAACATCATCACAATTCAATTTCAAAGTGCGAGCTAAGCTCAAGCACGTTTCACACAAGTGAAAACATAGAAATCTCGCGCGAGCGAGGCTCTAACGCGAATTATATCACATACACGCGATAGGCGGCTTACATGCATTCAAAACATCTCTTAATATGCTTAGTGCCTCGTATGGGCTATTTCACAACATCATTCAAGTACTAGCCAGCCTATCCTTTTATTTGCTCAAATCAAAGCATTGTGTTTTGTAAAAGCATTCAAAACACATGATTTATGCAATTATTAGCCTTACTATCCCTTTTTCATAACATCCACTTCAAATCCAAAACCACGCATATACCCATCATCTTTCACGAATACCATCAACATTTATTTGAGCAATCATGCATTTCATACAACACCCAATATTCACCCAGTTCAAAATACGAGTAGCTATCTCTATATACTCACAAAATTCCCTTACCTGGAATCGCGATGCGTGATTCCACTTCCTTAAGCTGCTTACTCGTACGATTCGGTTCGCCTTCAACGAACTCTTCGGGACTGCACAAAATCGTATCCCGCATTATATTCGACCCATATATTGCAACCCTTGTGCTTGCTATAGTCAATTTAATCTATAGCCTCTATTAAAGCTTATTTGGCCTCGTTTCATTACTTTATCCATAACTCGAGTCTATGGATTTTCTTAGGCCTATTAACTTATTCAAAATCGATATCAAATCGATGTAAAGCTCATAGCGTCCATATTCCATGAATCCCCTCACTATGGCATTTATTCATCACATACATATCCATTTCCACATTTCTTCCAACCCACCATGTAATTTCATCTAACCATCTAAATCATAACATTATCCCAATGACAACTTTAACATGCCATAAACCATAAGTTCATTCAATCCCACATATCCTCACATTATACCCATTTTTGATTTCTAGGTTACACCAATTCTACTACATTCCTAGGTAGTTTATCCATCAATACTCATATCAATCAACTCCAAAATCAATTAAATAGCTAATGCATTTGGATTGGAGTGTTAGAGTCTTACCAATATGATTTCTCTTCTTGCTCCAAATGGTAATGCCCTTAACTCCTTCAATTCCAAGAATGGGAAAATGCCCTCTCACTATGTTGTTTTTCTCCTTGATAGGAACAAATTTGCTTCTAATGATCTCTCTCCAAATCTCACTGAAAATGGCTGATTTTAGAGAGGGAAAATTAGGTTTTTGGGGTTAAAATTGTAAGGTTAAGTGTTTTCCGAGATTTCCAGATTTTCAGCTCTCCTTTTATAGAAATGACTTGAGGAGATCGATCTGGTCCAAGAGGAGATCGATCTGGTCCCTTAAAATCCCTCTTTTTCACGGCATTTTTAAGCCTGAGATCGATCTGTCGAAGCAATGAGATCGATCTGTTGAGGCATGAGATCGATCTGTCGAAGCATGAGATCGATCTGGTCCCAAACAGAGAGCTAAGGAGATCGATCTGGGTGCTTGAGGATCGATCTTTTCACTTACAGAATGCTTGACAGATCGATCTGGCTCCATTGGAGATCGATCTGCTCTATTCTTTCGCCCAAATAAGAGCATTCTGGCTCTTCCAGATCGATCTCTCATCCTATGAGATCGATCTGGACCTCATGTTTTCCAGATTTCCTGCAGTTTCTTTGCTGCAACTCATACCAACACATCCTTAATCTATTGCCATGGCCATTTCTCATCCATCCACCTTTATAACTTAAAAATGGCATCCATTCATACCTTATGCACATTGAAACTTGTGTGCATTCATTGTATGTTCAAAGGTATGCTACATAAAATCAAATGGAAGCATAACTCCATTCCATTTTACCACACTACTCATCTTGAGTCTCAATCACATCCATCACTTGCTAGAACACATTTCTTCGTATTCATACTCAATGAAACTTGTATGTACGTTACAATTTATATTACACATACATACATTGAATCCATGGACTTACATCAATCATACTTTACATTACAAGTCCAATCATATTATTTGATCCAATTACACATATTACCCTTTTACATATACGGGGTCTTACAAGGGTAGGTCACCAGACTCATCACAAACAAATCATACTATAATTTATGAGTATCAATTTAAAAAGGAAAAGAAAACAACATCACGCGGTCATTCTTTCTTTGTGTTGCCATGGGCAGGTAAACAGGGAATTAATGCTCTTCTCATTTAAACAAACAAATAAAGAAAACAGAGCAACCATAAACGATGTTTAGTTAAAGGAGGTTTTTCTTTTCTCTTTTTGTTCTACGGATCAAGCTTGCTTCCGGCAACATCCACAACGAACCTGTATCGAACATCGTTCTTCTCGAGCCTCTCCATTGCTGTGTTGATATAATCCATCTTCACTACTTCGATCGTCGATGTTAAATCTTTCTCTTTACAGAATTTAAGCATCTCCTCTGTTTCCTTCATGCTCCCAATGAAGCTCCCCGTAATAGACTTCCTCCCTATACAATATTGGACAGAGTAAACAGAGTAAAACAGTGAAAACAACATAGAATTAGGCTTAGACTCAAGAAAATCCAAAAGCTATGACCAGAGATTCAGATTTCAGACTCAATCGGAAAACCCAAGTTTGACTCACCAAGCATGAGCATGGGGGTAACAAACTGAAGAGGGGTGCTAATAACGCCCGTCAAGATCAACTTCCCATCGAGTCTCAGCAATGAAAGGTAAGGCTCAAGAGGGTGAAAAGCAGGCACGGTGTCAATGATATAGTCTAGTGAATCTGCAGCCTTTTGCATCCCTTCAGCGTCAGAGCTGACTAAGTACTCATCAGCACCAAGATGCTCCAAAGCCTCTGTTTTTTTCTTATCAGAAGAGCTTATAACCGTTACATGGTGTCCCATTGCTTTTGCTATCTTCACTCCCATGTGCCCTACTCCTCCAAGTCCCAATATCCCTCCTCTCAACCCACTCTCCATCAAACCAAACTGATTCAGGGGGCTGTAAACCGTCACCCCAGCGCATAAGAGTGGTGCCACCTGTTCTGGTGCCATTCCCTCTGGGATTTTCACCACAAACCTAAAGATAACAACAGATAAGTTCATTCCACAAGGTAGAAGCACAGGTTCTGCGATTGATATTCGGTTGAAGGTTGAAACTAGCTTTTCTTGGACTGTTCTAATCCTAGTTTGGCTTGAAAATTAAGCTGGATACTATAAAAACATGTAATTAAGGAACCTGGGAATTGGATAAAAGCATTTCGGAAATATGGTTTATTTTGGGGTTGTGATTCTTACTTTTGATCAACGACCATGGATCCAGCAAAGCCACCTTGAGTGGCTTTGCCATCAGTGTAGACATCGTTGTACGACCAGATCTTCTTGCTGCAGTATTGTTCATTGTCTGTGTTGCATGGTTGGCAGCCTCTGCAGCTTCCGACAATTAAACCAACGCCAACAATATCTCCGACTCTGAACTTGGTTACATCCGATCCCACTTCCACCACCTCACCCACCACTTCATGGCTGGAAAAGAAAAGCAATAAATCACAGTACGAAAGGGTCAAGAATCATGATTAATTCATAAGCACCAGATAAAGAAATAGGCTTGGCAACAATAATAGAGAGTTTCAGTACCCAGGAACCATTGGGTAATTTGACATGCCAAGATCATTTTTGACTTGATGAACATCAGTGTGGCAGATTCCACAGCAGACAACCTTGAGAAAAACATCCTCTGGACCTGTGCTCCTGCAAATATTATTATTATTATATAAAAACAATGATGTTTCATAAATCGTCAGGTAACAAGACAGCAAAACTGAGAATACCTAAGAGTGTAAGTGTAAGGAGACAAGATCCCTGAAGGGTCTGCGGCAGCCCATCCTGTAGTTGTTCTCCCAGTTTCAAGGTTACTCATTTTCACTTGATCAATTTCTCTTCTAGCTTATGTATACAAAAGAAGGTTGGGGTAATAGGGGATCCAATTATCCAGCTGCAGCTATATATAAACAAGAAAAGTTGAGGTCCAAAACTCAGACATCGTCACCTCAGTGCAGGTCCACAGACGAAAACTTAAATTCATTTTTGTATTTAAATACATTTTCATCTTTTATTTTAAAAATCAATAAAATAAAATTCCAACTTAATTCACAAAATTCCTAAAAAAATTATATTATATTTATAGCCCGATATTCAGCTTAGGCTTTATGATCTGACATCATGCTTAAGACTTTGGTCCATATTAAGGCTTAACAGCTTAACCAAGACTATTAGTTTGTCTTAGGTTTATTAGCCAAAATACAAATCAGTCAATCCTTGCCAAAAATTAAGACCGTACAAGGAGGAATTCTAATTAGATAAAGCCATTATTGAATAAGATTTCTTGCACACATGCAAATATATTTTTAAATACTACTATTAATTAATAAGCTATATAAAGGATGTTAATGTACACACAAACATATACTCTTCATGCTTACTATAATTTATATAGTCACATTCTCTTATTGTCTTATATCTTTGAAACTTTGACAAGTCTCGTTATTCAAATCTGACAAATTGCATGTCTCGAAAGGTTATAAATCTTGATTAGTCATCATCAATTAAACATGAAATCATATTTAATTTTTTAATAAAATAAAATGACAATACACTTTATATTTTTGTAAATTTGAAACTTGGGAATTTTGTATATAAGATTTTTTTTATTAAATACCGTAAAAGAATATTATTTTTATGTAAGGACTAAGGGGAGTTAAAGTATGACCGCAATGTATGTTTTCTGAGCGGTTGGTGAACGCCGGTGGAGTGACGATGTCATCCTATATGTCATCCTATTTGTCGTCAATTTTGCACTCTTTTGGAACTCCATTGTAATTGGTCCACGTCACCGATACAGAACGTCGAAGGTTCTCCGTTGAGCCCACAGATTAGACAAGAAAAACGAAGGTCTTACATAGGGAATGAGTTGCGTCTAGATCTGTCTTTTTATATTTATAATAATATATAAAATTTTGTTGATATCATAATAAATATAAAAATTTTATATTAAAATTTATATTTATATAAATAATAAAAAAAAATTTTTAATTTCTATTATATTTATCTATAAATTTTATTTAATTTTTTTTTTTTGTTTATAAAGACAAGTTTTTATAGTACGGAAATTGTTAAGCAATTTTTTTTAACAAATTGCGATGTCAAAATAATATTACTATTAAATATACATCAGAATTTGGGTAAAATACATCTTTTTAAATATGAAATTTGTTAAATTCAAGTGTAATATATGTTGATTGTCTCGTGGAATAAATCTTTTCAAGTAGGTAGATTATTTTCTTGTTGTGAAGCATGTGAACTTACTACGGGTCTAACGCAATATAACAATATTTCTTAAATAATTAATTTTTGTGAAATTTCACCTATTTTTTTTCTTTATGATACTTGCTTATAATAATATGATGAGTTACGAAAATTTATTATAATAGTTAAAAAAAAAGAGAGCGAAGAAAATAATAATGCAAAAATGTTTAATATTGTTTGAGTCAGGGATTTAAATTGCGGTTGCGGTCACGTTTTCGGTTGCGTTGCGTTTATTTTGGTTTCGAACATAACGGAGATTATTGCGGTCATAACGGTCATCGTGGTCGTGAATTTTTTTTAATATCGCATAACTTTTTTAACGGACAATAGCGACAATAACGGTCGATTGCGGTAATAACGACCCTCGATAGCGGTAATAACAGTCGATAACGGTAATAACGGATCAATTAGATCATTGCAGGTGTGATGACCGTTATTTCACGCATAGCGGTAACGGTAATGGCCGCTACCGATAGCGACTAGAGGTGGCAAACGGGCGGGCTCGGGCGGGCTCGGTTCGGGTTCTTTTCGGGCTCGGGTTTTTTCGGGTTCGGGTTTTTTCGGGTTCGGGCTTTTTCGGGTTCGGTTATTTTCGGGTTCGGGCTTTTTCGGGTTCGGGTTTTTTCGGGTTCGGGCTTTTTCGGGTTCGGGCTTCTTCGGGTTCGGGTTTTTTCGGGTTCGGTCTTTTTCGGGTTCGGTCCCGGTTCTAGTCGGGCGGGTTTAGCGGGCCGGCTTGAAATATTTTGAAACTTTATTAGTTATAATTTTTTTTTTTAAATTTTGAATGCGATAATTAATTTAATTTTTATATGATTTTATATTTTAATAAATATTTATATAAAAACAAATTTTTATATTTTAATATTTATTATTTGACAAAAATAATTTACTCTTTTTTAATTTCTTACAATATTTATTATAAAATAGTAGATATAATTATATTCATTAAATGCAAAAGAAAATATTACATATAGATATTATAGGAAGAAAAGTACCAATTAATATTAACATTCTCCAAAAAAATCCTTAATATGAATAAATGATCAATTAGTTAGCTCTATTTTATTTCTATTTTATTTTTTATTTGTCCATAAATCATAATTAATATTATTGTATTAAATATAATCGTTTACATTAATTAATCAAATGTCTCATTAAAAATTTAGAATATTAAATTAAAACATATTTTTTTTTAATATTTAATATAATTATATCATATACAATTATACAGTACCATATGATTGATATTTTGTAGTTGATATAATACACTAAAAAAATATATTTATACAAAAAAACTTTGTGAGTTTAAAAAAAAGCATAATATAAATAATTATGAAATTAAAGTAGATAATTAGGATTAAAATAATAAATTTTTAAATTTTAAATAGAAGTCACTAAAATTAGATTAATAAAAGTTTCATAATATTTTTTTTATTTCCTCTGTTAGTTTGTTTTTAGTTTTACAGATTTCCTCCAACTTCTAGATGTTATCTTCTTCACTTCTTTTCTAAATGAATGTTTTGCTTATTTCTTTGGCCTTAGCCAAGAAAAATTGAAGAGCATAAAAAATCTGACTGGACTATAAATATAATCTATCTATAGAATAATTGAAATTGTTGATAGGCTTTCAAAGAATAAGAAAAGAAAGGATATGATTTAATGATAAATTATTAAATTATTGTATAAAATGAAAAAAAATAAATATTGCACGTTAATGTATATATATAATTAATTTAATAATTTTCAAACAGAATTATCATATTATATAATAACATGGTTAAAAAATTAATTATTTATTATCAAAATAATTATTAAAATAAATATTTACTAATTAGTTATCATATATAAGTATAACAAATTATTAATTTTTAATAAATTAGTTACATAATTTAAATAAAAAAATTAACTTAAAATAATTATTTTTGCACAATCAAGTAATGATGCATGTTTGTCTTGATTGTCACGTTACATAATGCACAAGAAAAATATCTACTGATATTATTTTAGTGGACTGATATAGATATGAACCGATAAGGTAGGCAAATAAATAAATAATCATATATGCTTAACAAAATTATACCTAATTAATTGTTATCAATTCGTTTAAATTATACCTAATTAAAGTTCTATAATTGTAGCTAAATTCTCAATTGATAGATGCAATTAGTTTAAGTTTGGAAAAATTATTAAATATAATATCGAAGTTTAAATAAAATAGGTAAACCAAAAAGCTGATATAATTTAATCATAATGATTATAAGACAAAATATAATTAAAATGATGAAATATGAATTAATGAGGAAAAAAATTATATAATTTAGTAATAAAATTTATACAAAAGACAAGACATTGCAAAAATTTAAATTTCCTAGTTAGAAATAAAATTTGAAACATATAAATATTTATTGTTAATTTGATAACATATTTATATAAATTTTTTGTTCAAAAGTGTAATATAAATTGCTTTAGTAACTTATTAAATTATTATTTTTTTATATTAAGTAATTCTTTTTTGAGTTTTAATTTACATTTGTTATTATAATTTCATATATGAACTTATTTTGTTATTGTAGGGATTTAGAAACTTCAATTCTAAATATCTTTTATATAGATTAGAGTTAAATGTATATTTGAATGAATCAAGAGAAGATTATAAGATTCAAATTGATGTTCTTGATTATTGGAAGAAAAATCAATTTCGACACCCTATACTTTCACTTATGGCTAAGGATATATTGAGTATTCCAATTACCACAGTTGCATCTGAATCAGCATTTAGTATGAGTGGTAGAGTTATTAACAAATGGAGAAATTGTCTCATAATACATAATGCAGAAATTTTGATTACCATTCGTAATTGGCTGTATGGATATGATATAGATAAAGGTGGTAAGATTTTAGTGTCATTATTATTTTATTAATTTTTTATTATTTAAATTCTTATATGATTATTTTTATATATTTTATTAGATGAAGAAGATGAAACAATGAGATTTGGAAGGAAAGTTGGATTAAATTGAACTAGTCGGTTTATGGATGAGGATGAAGAGTTCTAATTGTAACGTATGTTGATATTTTATTTCTTACTATTTATATTGTTAAAAAATTAAATTTTTTTATTAAGAGTAATTATGATTGATCATTGCCTCATTAATCTTATTTAAAGACAATGTCGCTCTTGGAGAGTTTAGTTGCTTCCTGCATTTACAATCTTTTCGAGTATGTTATTCATCAAGCCGCTAGCGTTGAATGGAATGATCGTATTTTCCTGTTTTGTTCATCATGCAATGTATGACTAGGGATTGGTTTCTCCATGACTAGGTGGTTGTGTATGAGAATGATTGTATGTTTTCTATTTTGTTGTTCTTGTAATGTTATATGTTATAACTTTAAGTATTTGATGTTTTCTTTGCTGGTTTGTTTTTTACTATATTGGATTAATTTAGAACATAACAATCATTAACTTGTTAATGACATGAGAATTTGGATGCAAACATGTCCTAGTTGAGTCTGAATTTTTTTTTACAGTGAAAAAGTTATTACAACCTTTAAAAGGGTATGATCCCCTTTTTTAACTTTCAATTCTTATTTTTAGTATAATCACCATTTAAAAAACAAATTACTATTTTTCTATTTACGAGTTATAGGAGTAAGAATTTAAATTCTAATTTTGTTAATAATGTATTCAATGTTTTATATGAAATATCAAATTTAAATAAATGTTACAATTATATAATGATTTATATATATATATATATATATTTGATTTATTATTGTATTACAATTAAAATTTTAATATGAAATAAATATAATAAAATAGTATAATAATTGTTTTTATAATAAAATCAAATGTTATATTTAATAATATATTTATTATTTATTATTACAAATATAATAAGCATAATATTGAAAATTATTTGATATTTAATATTATATTGTGTTTTAAAATAATTTTATTTAATAATTGAATGTAAATATTTAATATTTATTTTGTTGATAATAAATTATTGATATAATTATGTAATAAATAAATAATGATTGTTCTAAAATTTTATAAATTTTAATTAGAAAAAGTGTATTATTATTTAATTATTTAATTATTTTTTAATATAATAATTATATAATTATAATTAGGGCTTTCTCGGGTTATAAATTCGGGCTTTTTCGGGTTTCGGATCGGGCCGGTTTCGGGCTCGGGTCGTATCGGGTTCGGGCTTTTTCGGGTTCGGGCTTTTTCGGGTTCGGATTTTTTCGGGCTCGGGCTTTATCGGGCTCGGGCTTTTTCGGGTCGGGCTTTTCTCGGGCTCGGGCCTTTGACTTTTTGGTCAATTCGGTCCGGTCTCGGGTTCGGTCTCAGGCGGGCTCGGGCGGGTTTTCGGGCTCGGGCCAACTTTTGCCAGCTCTAATAGCGACCGCTATTTAAAACCATAGTTTGAGTTGTTATGATAAAAGCTAGGTGTAAAGTATTTAGAATTGGATTTTTCTTGAAATGGTGAGACTGACATGGGATATGGGCAAAGAACAAAAATCAAAGGAAATATGAGAACTCCCAACCTTCTTTACAATCATCAAAGCGTTCTTCAAGAAGAATCAATGTCTGCTGGCAGCCTGCTCTGTTAACTTCAAAAAGATAGATAAGGAATGGGATGTCTGTCTAACATTTAAGCCCACAACTAATATGATATTCATCCTATCCAACTGCTCTGCAAGCTGTAGAAAATTCAGTTTCTTTTGCTCAACTATTAATTTCCTATCAAATAAGAAATCTTACGATGTTTATATATGAATTTAACATAAAGGATTAGAATATAATGCTTAGAGTTCTGACAGATTGGTTGGTGTATCTTAGTTTTTTAGTTATGGATTAGAATAGTAATTTAAGAGGAACTAGGAAGCGACATTGAGGTTTTAGAAAGATTTATCATCTTCAGCTAGTGGCGTCATATGAGACCGTGTGAAACGGACTTAAGTCTCTTTTTCTCTAAGTTGCATAGAAGATCAAGGATTTACCAACAGATTGTGATAAATAATCGTAGTATTCCATCATTGCTGAAACAAGGTTGCACGTCAACGCTGTAAATATGCAATGCTGCCCATGTTTTTTTTCTCTTGTCTGGTTACCGAACGAACGAAAGCGCCATCTACCAACTCGACGAGCGAGAAAGGTTTTCTACGTTTCTTTTCTTTATATATATATATATATATAGGTAAAGTTTGAAATGATTCACTTGCAATCTAACTTACAGATCTTTTATGATTTCTTTTCTTGGATCATAGATAGTCCACTTGGCAAACAAGCGAATTTCCTTTAGGCAGCTGATAATTTTCCACCACCATTTAGGATCACAGTAGTCGACTGCAATCGGCAATGGGTACTAAAGTCAATCAAAGTAATCAATTATCAGGATAAAAATGCAATTAATTGATTGGCTGACGCCATAAACGTAAAATTTTCATAGAATTTAATCGAATACTTAAGGTTTGCGTGAGTATATGAGATCAAATTGAAGAGTTTTCATATGATGCCACTAACAGATAAGATAACAATCTAAGTAATCAGCTGAATCAAAGAATGAAATTTAATTATTAACAATGTCGGTTGATTAGTTCATCAAGGAACAAGAGAATTTATTTTTTATTCTTTAAAAAAATTAAATAATCTAGTAAATCTATTTAAATTTTGCTTTTAAATATATAATTATATATTTAGATTTTTTCATTTATTTTATAATTAAATATCAGTACCACATCTTTGGACTAAAGCCATTAAAAAAATATCGAGGTTAGGAGAGGAGATGGAGATCAAAAGGTTATGACTGAATTTCAAAGCCCAAAAAATAATAATGAAATGCCGGTCAAATGAAACTGATACACAAAGCCAAGTGTTATTCAACAACTGAACTAACTCGTTGAATATTCTATTATTTACATAATGATGTGGAGCAGCAGAGAAGACCTGGCTGATGTCTGCTTTTAATTTCCACGAGACGCAAACTGCATGATCTTCAAGATACCAAAGGCAGGTCAAACTAAACCAACACAATCAAGTAGAGCGGCAAACAGATACCGAAAGTGAAATTTTTGTTGACCATTTACTAAATAAAAATATTGACCGGCAGGATCTTGTCTTGCTCCGAGAAATTTCGTAAGAACTATGATTAGACAGCTAACATTGTGTTTTTTAAAAGAATATAATATGATACACTCGCATCAACGTACCGGCAATTTCGTAGTAATTAATAATTGATAGCAAACCTAGAAGCTTGCAAAGAATTGATCATGAGATCCCCAGAAAAGAAAATGTAGTATAGGATATAGAGTTGTGCCTTGTAAGCAGTACGCACCTCCTCAAGCTAATTTTCATCTGGTGGCACCGGCAAACCATGAGTCTGTTCGAGTCCTATCACAGTCATAGTCCATACATGCATCTTGTTCCAATGGTCCATAGTTATCAGGTGATATGCGCTTGACTGACGACTTAAGAAATGGAGATACCTTGCTGATTTTCCTTGTGACAGATTTAAATGTGGAAATCCAGTTGTACGAGGCTTCGAAATTCGGTGTAATTTCTCGCAGTACTCTCCCATGCTCAAGCAAAAACCTCGTCATTGCATGGATGCCTTTTTCGTATTTTTGACAACCCCATGCGGTGATTTTTTACTACCTCTGAATGATCCAGAAACCCAAAACAATGAATATCCGAATCCCGAAATTCTTCAAGAATGATACTTTGGATTGCTCCATTTCAGCTGTTTCCGCGCCTGAGATTCAATTGATAAAGAGTCAAGGAAAAATGGAACTTACAAATCAAGTTCACAATTAAAAGAAGCAATATTTATAATATCAAATTAACTTTCGTCAATGAAGACATATTTGGAGATTAAGGGGTAGGGTGGAAAGAAAAATGAAAAATTGGAGGGATGGAAAATTGAAGTGATAAAAAATATTAATTTTTTTTATGTGTGTTTTTGATTGGAAAGATGAAAAATGTGAAAGAAAATATAATTTCCTTTCCTTCCATTGCTAGATAAAATTAAAAAAGGAAAGAAAGAAAATGAAATTATATTAATTTACCATTATATCATTACTTGTTAATATGATAAAATACAAGCAAAAAAATAAAAAATAGTTTTATAAATATATATGCATGACTCACATTTTTCTCTTTTTTTTTTCCACTAATATTTTCAATTTAGAATGATTTAGTTTTGTTATTAAAGAAAAAAATTACAATATTTCTTATTTCTTGCTTTACACTTTTGCTTCATATAAATTCTAATAAAAATAATTTTCTTTTCACTTTTTCACACGATTTTTTTTTTTTTTTTTTACTTTTTTACCCTACCAAGTACATCAAAGGATCAAATTGTGAGACGGATAGTAGAGATTTTATGTGATGCTATACAGATAAGTTTCATTCTTGTATCAATCAAGAACCTCGATTATAAGGGTCTTCAGCATTGGAGCTTTTGTGATCAAGCATACTATTCCTGCAATTTGATCTCTACTGATCAGAAGAGTTCGGAGCTCCAATATTCTGAGATTTATAAACGAAAATGGAAAGCCCCAAGCAGAACCTTTAGTTGAAAAAATCCTGAATTGGACAACTTGAGAACAAATGAAAAGAAAAAGAATAAATTCATAATAATTGCTTGCCTCACAAGTCACGCATAAGCATAAATTGCACATACATAAATTAATCATCTGCCTAAACATAGTATGTTATATAATCAAACGGAAAATGTAAATCGAAAGCAAATTATGCCTGACAGTGCAGGTCCTAAAATCAAGTCTATGAGCAAGAGAATAAAGAAGGAAAAAAAAAAAACCTCAAGAGAGTCAAATGCAATTTCCAAGTGATAACTTTGAGAGGTGGCCGAAAGAAGGTTAAAAGCCCTATTTTTCTCTGTGGCAGGACATGGAAAACAACATATGTAGGAACTGTGCAAATTTGGGAAGCTCATGATGGAACAATTCTCAGTAATTTCATTCTGTGTTCAATAGAAAGTTTGAAGAGATGCTGCACAGATCCTGATCCAACTATTATGATCGGTATTCCCGAGACAATGCTTCACAGACAAGATTTTTAATTTTGTCCCAGATACATTCAAGCCATTTATCTCCAGTTCTTCCAGTTCGGGGCAGCTAACATTTAAAGTTGTCAATATTCCAGTACAATTATCCAGACTTAACTTCCTAAGGACAGGGAATGAAGTGGCTGAGAATAAATTGGCAACAAAAGAACCGTGAAGAAAGTGAAAGTCAGTTAGAGATAAAGAATGGAGTGAACCAAGAGACTCTGCAACAGCATCATAAGATGTTGGAAACTCGAGTATGATGTCCGAATAATCACACGAGTTCAGCTGATATTTAGCTATCAGTTTAGGATTCCTCAAGGAATCACACGCGGACAAAGAGAAGGGCAAGATTGATATTTAGCCATCTGTCAAGTTCAAGATCTTTAACTCTTTGCTTCTTGAGACGATCAATGCAGTCAAGAAAAAGTCTGAAACCTAAACTACCCCTCATTCAAAAATGCGTTATACCAGAAATATTTTGGCGACATACCAATATTTGGGTAGGATTGACACCGAAGAAATCGAGATAAGGATACGAAGACCAATGACATCTCCACATTTTGGAAACTAAACTGGTTTGAGCTATTTGGCACTTAGAGAAGAGAGGATATGAAGACCAACTAATCATTTTCATGTTCTGACCCCAGCTACCTACATTGCATGTATAAGAAGTTGAACTCGAACTAAGCTCGAACTAGATCAAAGAGATACCCCGACAGGAAAGTTTAAATTCGATCTTTCATTATGGGTTTCAATAATCAATATCACATAATACCAAAAAAAAAAAGTAGAACACCAAGAATCTCAAATCAAACCAGCCTATCGATCAAAGTTATCATTCTAGCGCTCAACGAAATAGCTTTTGTACTAGACTTCAGGGCAGCTCCAGGTAGCGTCTCAGAATCCACTTTAAGCATTGGCGACTTTCAAATGAGGTTTCTCGGCTAGTTTGTCTCCCACTACGTACCATAGGCGTAGGCAGTTTTGGCAAATGGTGAGATCCGGTAGAGTTAACCATTTGCTTTTCTCCTTTTCACTATTTCCCCCGTCGTTTAGGTATCCGTCTGACGATTCGATGGTTGTAATGTAGGGAGATTGGAGCGGGTGGAGGGCCGAGATGATAAGACCAATGCCGCCGCCTGTGGCGGATGGTTTTGATCGCAGGCGGCGGAGGAGAAGATTGGAGCCCACCAGCTTATGGGTTTTGGGTTTATTGAAATGAGTAAAGAGAGCGCTTTGTGTTTTAACTCAACGGGAAAATTTCCGTTTGGGCTTCCGCTCAAAATGAAACACTGGGCTTTAACCCAATTGTAAAAATAAAACACTGAATTCCCGTTTAGCCTGTTTAAGTTTGGGCCGGCCTTTTTATTAAAAATTTAATAATAAATTCAAAGAACGGGTTGGAAACTTCGAATCCTCTATTTCTATATATATATATATATATATATATATATAAAGGAATTTAGAATTCAAAAACATGAATTTACTAGGCACTAAGGCTTCATTGGTGGGCTTCGTACTTGGATTATAACAGCATTAATCACTTGTATGAAATTTAAATTTTGATATTTGTAGTTTTTTTTAATTTCAATTAAGATTTTATTTTTTATAAAAAAAGAATTAAAGAAGAAAATTAGATCTTAAGTTTTGATTTAAATAATCGTGTTTTAAGTTGCAAAGTGTGAGAATTTTTTTGCAATTGCTTAGCATTTGATGTCATATTACTCTCTAAGGAATTCTTGATACCCAAATCTTCGAGTAGCATAAAGAGCTATCTTGTTCTTAATATTTCTAGTTATTTTATATAACAAAGGAGGTGCCAAAAAAATCTGATCAACATCAGTTATCGAAATTTAAGGATGTAAATGGGTTAAACAGATATTTGATACTAAATATTCGGATTAAATTAAGTTTGAGTATTTTTTTAGTAGGGTTTTAATTATGTTAAGATAGATTTTACTACCCGCATTGAATTCGGGTAGTGCCCTAAGAGTATCTTAAATCTGAATTTGATTAATTTTTTATTAAATATGTTTGTGTTTTAAATTATGTTTGTTTATAGTTATATAAGTATATTTTTATGAATTTAAAGTTATTTATTGAACTATTAAAGTTTTATTAAATTATAATGAAACTCGTATATTTTTGTTTAATTTTATGTTCTTAATTAATAAAAAAATTAAATATTAGAATAATTAATTTTTATACATGAAATTGGGTTCGGTCAATTAAGATGTTTGTCAAATTTTTGATTGAATAATTAGATAGTTAAATTGATTCGTGTAATAAATAAGTAGTATAGAATTTATTAAAATAGAATTTAGATAGCACATTTAAAAACTAATCAAGTAATTGTAGGGTTCAAATTCTTTAATAAATAATCGTGATCGAAATCATGGATATCAGAACTCGATACAAGAAAAAGGGTATTCTCCCCATTTAAATTCCTAATTGAACTAGAAAACGAATAAAAAAACAAAAGAGGAGCCTAACTGGCGGGCTAGCTAGGCAATTGGTGTACAATACGACTGAAATGGGGAAGTCTCTTTCGGGACAGCCCTGACTTGGTGCTTCACTAGCTTTATGTTCTGGATCACTTGGGCTTGGCCCAGATTGCTTCATAATCTGAAGAGACGATGAACCCTTATCTACTTCTCCCAATGAGGTCGTCCACCTGAGTCCTGTGCCTTTCATCAGTGATTGAGCAGCATCAGTTTTGGAGGTGACAAGCATGCTCAAGAGGAGGAAAGAAAAGCAACGGCATGCACCGCACTTAAATTCCTGCAATTTGCGTTGATAGTACGGGTTTTGCATATGAATACAAGTGATTAATAAGCATATGATTAACTCTGATGAAATTGGGGAGTTTTAAGTCTTTAATTTATACTAGTTGGATGATAACTGTCATGAATTGGCTAGTCCAAACAATGTATGAGTATTATCTTCAACAAAAGTTACCAAGTTGCCAGAAATTTTGGGTCAGTCTGAGGAAACTAAAAAGAAGAAGATTATGCAATGAAAAGAGAAAATTATTAATCAAGTTACGAATTATATAAAAAAAAAAAAAACAATGGAAAAGACTTTTTAGATTAACATTATCTACTGGGATTTGGGAGTTTGTAATCCAATTTTATATTAAATTAAAATTTTTTTGTCACTGATAAGAAAATAAAGATCTATTAGAGGTTTTAAGGATTTTAATATCCTATACAATATCAGTGGGGTTTTTTGACTTTACGAATAATATTAGAATGATGATATATATCCTTTAAATTTATTAAAAAATAAATAAATAAAATAAGACATGTGTCCTTATTCTAACCCCTTGTGGAGTAAAAAAACTTGACTAACGATGTATAGGATATTAATCCTTATATTAAAGCTTTATAATTGATATAATTATATACATTAATATCTAATACGTCAGTGGAGCCATTTTAACTCTATTTGTGGAGTAAAAAAACTTCACTAAACAGTGTATTGAATAATTATTCTAATTAGATACATCTATTTAAAAATACTGAGATTAAATTTCAAATCTAACTATTAAAGTTCAAATATTAAAAGGATTGTACGAATGAATCCAATAAACTTGAAGTTTGATTAATTATATTAATTTGAAAGTGAATGGTAATTATATTCTTGAATTTTACATTATTGAACTTTTTTATAATAATATTATAATAATAGACTTATCAAAATACTGTTTATCAGTGGCATCCAACTCCAAGGGGAAATTTCAATAATTCTAACTCTCTTCCTTGGATACATCCCCCCCACTCCCTTTAAATTTCTTGCATTTCCTTTGTTTTCAATTGACCTAAATTCAAGATCTTTTACGTATTATATTCAACTATATGGATATATATATATATATATATATATATATATATATATATATATATATTATAAGTTGATGAAGATGAGTTAGCCATCTTTTAGAAGTTGATCACCAAGCTCTTAATTTGGACAAAGGAAATTCTAAAGATTCGACAAATTGCAAAGCGAGAATGTAGATATCGTTCCCATTTGACTTTCCGTGGAATAATTTTCATCCAAAATGATGGATTCCAAATTTTTTTGACTTATAACTAAAACCAAGGAAAATTTGAGGATTTTGGAGCAACTTTCTCTATTTCTGTCATCAGATCATGAATTCATTGAAGATATAATTACTTATAAAAAAGGTTTTATGTAAAATTACGTCAGATGGAACTGGATTGAATTTATAATATTTTTTTATTGGATTAGATGCTTGCGAATTTTTTATTTTAGGATTTGTATTGATTGTATGAATTCAATTTAATTAGCATCAATTATTTAAGTTTTTGGATTAATTATTGGATTCGAATATAATGAATTGAGAGTGACATCTCATTAATTAATAAATTAAAAAAAAATCAAATCTTAATGACCAAATTGAAAAAAAATATATTTGCAATTTTTCAATAATTTGATATTTTTTATACTTACTTATTAATGAGGTATCAATTTTAGATCAACTTTGATGACTATTTTGGAATAGATTAACTTTGAAATGTGTAGATCTCTTAATTTAGAATATTATGCTTGTCAAGACAAAAAACAATGACGGAAAGTCGAGGTCATTCCTAGGTGCACTCCGATACGTAAGTCAGTAATGTATAAAATATATATATATATACACACATATATAATAGCAAAAATTTAGGAGATAATAACAATATGAAAATAATAGTAGACTTAACGTCTCAAAGAACCAGAGAGTATCTATTATGTGTAATATGATCTCTTTATATAACTTATTAGCTAATAGTATTTAAGAATAATTAAGCTTTTTTATCCATATTGTGGAAGAGATTTAATTAAATAAAGATTCAATTTAAAAAGAATTCCTTCTTATATACTTTGAATAAGGGTTCTTTTTTCATAAATTAATTTATATTTCAACTATTAAACTTTAGTTAAATATTTTGAGCTAAATAAGACATAACAATATATATATATATATACAAATATACAAATTGAATAAATGTTTTTGGTATTTTCGATTTTGATGTCAGCCCTACAATAAAATGTTGTTCAGGAATGGTACTCTTACGATCCGACCGGTTGTGGGCCTTGCTGCCTCCATCCGAAGCATATCCTACAATCTCACGTTATAATCATGTTTAATAATATTAGTTGCATCTCAAGCTTGATGACATGTAAAACTTATAAGTCCAAAATTCATGATAAGTTTTAATCCCACATTGCATATTTAACCATCCTCGGATATCTTTTGAAAATGATGTCATCCTACTTTGTCTTAACTTCCACGTAATTTCATGGCAAGCAAATTCCATTCTTTATCATAATTAACAGTACATATAAATTTCTTTTTTAAGTCGTTTTCACAATGTGTTGGCGATGTTTCAAGTTAACAAGCCAACGGTGGTTTCAATCAATAACATCAAAGATTGCTGGATTTCCCATGGTAATGTAATCGTGTTGATCATTCAATTTAGAGTGGATAGCGTGCAAGATATTAGCAAGCGATGACTGGCAGAATTAGATATCGAAAATAAGGAAAATTCTATAGTAAAATTGATTTTATTGTAATAAAATCAATTTATTTTATATTTATTTTTATATTTAAATATCGTAAAACACATGAGAATAAATGTAAAATTAATATAAATTGATGTAATTATATGATAAGAACTATAAAAAAAAAGATATAAACATATGATAATAAATATAAACACATAAAAATAAACGCAAGCATATAAAAATAAATGTAGACTTAGTATCACTTGGTACAAAGTAAATTAACATTATCATAAATAATCATATACATATAAAAATGAATAAAAATAAATTTAAAATAAATACAAAATAGATCTATTTAATAATAAGATCAATTTTATTATAGAATTCTGAAAACAATACGAGAATACCGGATGCTTTAGTGTCTTTAGCATTTTAGGTTAACATTGGCACAATTTTCATCATACCGACACCCATGTTCAATAGGAGAGATGAGTCCTCTCAATATCTGTCGGGAGGAGCACAGTCTTCATTCTGATTCAAACCCTGCAAACTATTTCAATTTCATAGACTAAGTTGTGGCCCCAAATTGGAACTTTGCATGGCAGCTTGAAAGCTTAAATTAATGTTCTGGCCTGAGAAAGGACCAACTAGCCTCGGTCCTCCATTTGCGCTCATCTTTTACCGGTGATGGGTGATCCAGATCCACCCAAAATTACTATTGTCAAGGTCAAAATCTGCATGGCAGTTTCAGGCTGCAGCGAAAGAAGCCAAAGATTCAGGAAGGATGAACAGCTGGAAGAGCAGACTTTTTCTGTGATGTTTAACCTTTTTCGTTAGTGAAAATGCATGGTCCACCGTCCGAATCTGGCTAAAGATTCTATTCGCACAATAGTTCGGAGCCTTTCTTTTTCAACTGAGATTGTGGTTCCTGTTCAACTACGATGCATTTAATTATCCCCCAACGTAGCTGTTTGTGAATCGAAATTAATTTCGTATTTCTTGACGGATCGATCTTAGTAAACCTTCGAGATCCGAAAAAAAAAAAAATCTTCATAGTATTTTGTTAAGCATCTTTCCTTTTTGCCATCAAATTTCTTATTCTGATATGATGTTGGGCAGCATCATTGAAAATTAAGTATGGAGAAGTTGTGATTGAAAAATGAACAACATGTCTTAGTCTTTGGCTATAATTAGTGTCTGCAAATTGACACTCTACACAATTACGAACACCACTAATTAAACAAACCGGATTTGATTAACAAGAGAAGTTGAAGTTAATTTTGACACTTACGGATATTGAAGGTTTCCGTTTCTGATTGTAATAAAACTTGGCGAGTCATACTTTTTAAGGGATGAACAAATCAAACATGAATGAATTTTATCAATGCTTTTGTTTCTTCCTTTATTTTTTAATATTTTTTCTTATCTTAAATTTTTTTTAATATTATGTTCTTGTTTGGTTTATTTAGATCTTGTGATATTTGTTAAAAGTTCACAAACAAGCTTATTTAAATTAAATGAATTCAATTATGAATATTTAACGAATATGTTTACAAACGTATTTTTGAGAATTTCGAACGAATATGTTTGTCAATATATATAAATGAATATGTTCAAAAACAAACATTTATATACATTAAACGAATATATTCATGAATTGTGAATAAAACACTTAAATAAAACAATTACTCTTTTTTTTTGAGTTGTTTGGATTTGAAACAAAACTCTCAACTAATAATTCTTCTTTAACTACTCGATCAAGAAATTGTTAGTAACAAAACAATTACATTCATTTCAATATATAATATCAAATTAAAAAATCTTATATAAATATATAATTTTAATAATTACATATTAAAATAACTTAAAAAACCATATAATTATTAAAAGAGTTTCATTAAACAAACAAATTAGCATTAAGCGATTCATTAAACAAACAAATTTTAACCTAACTTTAATTAAAAGAGTTTAAATGTAAATAATCAAACACTCCCTTATTCATGTTGTATCTATTAAATTGTTGTTTTTTTAATCGTATATTAAATTTAATGAACAAACAAACATAAGTCATTCATCTGATATGAACTGTTTTGTGTTTAGACAAAGCAGCTACGGCTGCTTCTCATGTACCGAAAAAAAGATATGAACTGTTTTGTTCAATTGGATTCCTGTACGCTTTATTGGAAGTTTATCTCAGAATTGAGGTAGGCCAAAACTGCCAAATATTCAAGCAAATTTAAGAGATGCAAGAAACTTATCAGAACAATCAATCACATACAATGGGCTATAATATATATTTTTTTATTGTACTGTTGACCCATGGCCTAATAAGGCACAGAGATGAGAGACCTGGTAGATTGCGGTCGAGACTAGAGACTGAAAGTTGCAACTTGCCACTTGCTACCCATATTTATGGGAGGCCGGAGCACGTAATTCGTGCGTAATAATTTGATTTCTAGCCCAACGAAGTCCGCAGTTTGACTCTAATTCGTTTCTGTCATTGTTGCAGACCAAACTTCTACTTTTGCTTTACAAAACTCTCAATTCTCAAACTCATCCTCTGATGAACCTGCCTTCTTTGTTTCACTGGCATTGAAACTAAGGTGGCGGCACCCCAACAATTTCAAACCGACATGATCTTTAAAGGAGAGTGTTACATTGCGCTGCCTCTTTAGTCAAACAACTCTACCACTGATATTAAATGACAACTTCATTTTGAATACTATAAATAGAATCTCACTGTCTTACTCTGCCTAATGCAATCATTCTTACTTGGAACTAATTAAAACACTATTCCAGAGCTTATCAACTGTGATCGGATTAAACATGGGAAAAACATTCTTCATTTTCTTTTTTCTTCTTCTTTCTCTTTGGTTGAGTTTTATGCTATCTGCAACAGAGGCAAGGGCTCTGAGGGATTCAAAGTTCCAGGCCAGCAATGCTCGTACGTTTAAAGGGTTGTTTCTTCACGCTGTGAAGGTTTCAGGGCCAAGCCCGGGTGTTGGACACAGATACAATAATCTTCAAACCATTCAAGTTGAGAAAGCTGGTCCTAGCCCTGGTGAGGGACACTAGCACAATGGCGATAACAACTAAATGCATATATTCGACAGAAGTGTTGGTATAGGACATTTGATGATAGTTAATTACGTTTTTAATCAAAGCATTTTGTCTTGGTTATTTTGCATTTTTATTTCTTCGGGCAAATGTCAAAGTTGTTGGCACTAAGTGCTCTTCAACGGTGATTATTGTACCTACTATTGTAAGATACATGTGTCTTGATTTATGTCATTGAACATTTTTTACCATTAATTCTTCTTTTTTCCATCATAAAATTTCCACCCTGTTTTGTAATAACCTACCACTCGCCTTGTAGTTGAATAAATCATGGTGCTACAACATTGTGATTTCTGCAATAATGGTCACTATCTAGTACCAGCACCTAGCTCAGAGTACTCTTCTGAGTTTACAAAATGCATCCAAGGGAGCTCCTCCTATGACTCGGGAGTCAGGATCGCCAGGACCCAGCTCCCCTGCTGCAGCTACCACCAAAAGGAGCCGGTTAAGTTGACGGGTGATTTGAATGGACTTGCTAGAGTCTTCTTAATTTCAATCGCCTCCTTTAACTATCTTGGATTAATCTAGACTCCCTTAAATCCCAAAATCCAACTAAAAATTTTGGGCTCAAAAATACATATAGCCCTTCTGAAACAAAATCTAGTGTGGTGGGACTCTTAAATACAGACATGTGACCTGCATTGTCAAGTGTTTGATTGTTAATTTCTCGTATGCACATTCATGTATTAATTTGGGTTTTTATTATTTAAAATTATATTTTTGTATAATATAGAATGAGAAAATTTGTATCGAAATTTATAAGCTAAACGCGTACAAAAAATTTTAGTTTTTGTCATACGAAAATGATTCATAAATTTTAGTTAATATTTTAAATTAATCTTCAAACTTTAAAAAGTAACATATCAATTTTTAAAATTGTAAATACGTTTCATTTAAGTTATTCTATTTAGATTTTCATCATCTATTTAATTTTAAATGCCAATTGGTACCATGCTGCCTTTGGTCCTGGGTCAGAGAACAAGAATTGAACTCTATGAGATCTAATTTTCCGTTGGTCATCAGTAGCTCAACAGTAAAACGATCAGCTGTTAATCGACTAGACGTAGTTTCTAAGCCTACATGAAGAGATTAGATTCATTTCGAATTAAAAATTCAAGATGTTAGAATAAAAGGGTTCGCTTTGACAGTAGCACGTAACCCGTTTTCTGTTACTTTGATTCTATTGCATTCTATTTGCTTGTTGCAGTCTCTCTCTAGAGGGCTAGGGCCTTCTACCTAGCCCAACCCTTCCCAATCATCGTCATTGTTGCCCCCCCGTCCGTCATTCGCCATCCATTAATGATCTGATCAAATCCCAAAATGCCTCATTTACACCATCCCAATATCATTTTCAACTTTAAATTCTCCAAAACCCAACAGAATTTGTAGATCTAAGCTATAATACCCTTGATTGAACCTCCCACCTTCGTTTGTTTTTATCAGCAAAAAGAATCAAACAATCCCTTCCTAAAAAATAATCTTCTCCTCCCTCCTAAGATCTTGGCCGAAAACCCCAAAAAATTTCTACCAAACTTTTTTATTTTTGCTTTGCCATTTGTGTCTTTCTGTTAACTTTGTTTTCTAATTGGGTATGATTGTTTTTTGGATTGTCTGAGTTTGTGAATAAATTGTTGATTTTGGATATTGAGGTTGAATGAGGTAGGTTTTTAGTCTTTTAGATTTGGTTGTGAATACTCGGTTGATGGCTAATTCGGTTTGACTGGGGAAGAATTTCTGACTACTTGGGTTGTTTCTCGAATTGAATTTGCTGTCTAAATTTGGGTTGATGATTTGGACTAAAATTGAATATCTGTTAAAAGGATAGAGACGTTTATTTAAACTAAAATTTGAAAACCTTTACAGATAAATCAAATATATTGAAGAAAAAAATTTAAATGCAAATAATCATATATATTAAAATGTTAATTTTAAATTGTGATAGATAATATGTTTTTTTTTTCTTTCAAAAAACTGTTTTTAAAATTAGTTATATAATTATGGAGTTATTGATTGATTTAGTGAGAGTTTAAATAAGAGAATGACTTAATTATTATGTTTAAAATTGTACAGTAATTATAGATTAGAGGAACGTGAGGGGTTTGAGAGAGAGATGAACTTAATTATTATGTTTAAACTTGTACAATAATTGTAAATTAGAGGCACATAGAGAGTTTGAGATAGAGAATGATTTAATTAGTATGTTTAAAATTGTGTAATAATTGTAAATAAAAGGAACGTGCGGTAGAGAAATTAGTTGGATTTTGAAAGAGAGAGATTTTGAAAAATGTTATAAAAAGAGAAAGATGAGAGAGAAATAAACTAATTGCTTACATGTTAATAAAATAGATTGTACACATCAGCGTCACGTAAGTAGAAAAATGACAACTGTGTATGTACCTTGTAATATAATATATATATATATATATATATATATATATATATATATATATATGATGTGCATTTTAATATTAAATTCTTAGAGTTATAAAATTGATGATCTTACTATCATAATGGTTGAAATAAAAGAGATGATAAATCCATTAATTTATTTCTTGTTAGAGAACTACTATTTATTCGAGTGAATAGAGAACATTTTCATTAATGAATATTTCAAAAATTTGTTTGTACAATTGAATGAAAAATTAATAGTTGAATGATAACTTAGTTGTATACATTGAAAAAGATGTATTTAAAGGTATTGATAACAAAATTATTGTGTAACATTTTCGAAATATGAATCCAAATTAAGAATAATTAATTTTTTAATAATTATAACTAGATGTGAAATTTTTAAAATTTTCACTTTAACTATTAATATTATTTTTCTTATTTTTTATAATTTAATATGAAATTTATATATGATGCACTAACAATTTATAATCTCTATATACGATCAATGCACCAATGTTGACAATTCATCAATAAGTCCTTATGAGTAAATTAAATATATATATATATATATATGTATATTTGTATTTTTTTTAAAGGCTTGACACTAATATAATTTGCTTATTAATTAGTTGTTTCTCTTATGTATTAACCATGTATATAAATTATATACTATCAGTACATTATAAATAAACTCTTTAATATGCTTATTTAAGCACATGTAAACAAAATTTCTAACTCTGCCAGTGATTATCATCACATATATTATTCCCATAAATAATATTGTTGATTTCATAACCTATATAGATATATATATATATATATATATTTATATATATTTGAAATGATTTCATTCTCGTACATATAGAATGATATTTCCTCCTGTATTTTATATCTACAATTGGATTGATTAATGCCTGCAATTGCATATAATTTAAAATTATAAATATAATATATATTTATGTATTTACGAGAATGGTATCAACAGTACCATAGTTGTTTATTTATACTTATAGGATTATCATTAGGGGTGTAATCAAGTCGAGCCGAGTTGATACAGTGAGGTGCTCGAGATCGAGCTCGATTCGAAAATTCGGTGCTCGATACTCGGTTCGAGCTTGATAGAACTTTATTTTTTAAACTCAAGCTCCGCTCGAGATCGAGTTCAAACTACTCGAACTTACTCGATTAGACTCGATTAGGCTCGATTATATAAGTTCGATTTTTTGCTTGAACTCGAACTCGATTCTAAGGCTTGAATCGAGTTCGAACTCGAACACGCTTTTACACTTATTATATAAATATTATTATATAATAATATATATTATTAAAATATATAAAAAACTCGAGGCTCGATTAGGCTCGCGAGCTACTCGAGTCGGATATCTAAGTACTCGAATTCGATTCGCTCGATAGCTCGAGCTCGAGCTCGACTCGACTAAAATCGAGCCGAATTCGAGTTTTGTTTAAATCGAATCCGAGTATCTTGCGAACACCACTGTATCACTTACACCCCTAATTACCATATAAGAATATATCATTAACAATTTAATAATTACCATACAATAACATAACATTAAGTAATTATATAAATATAAATTATTTCTAGTATAATTTCTCCTTAAAAAGGCATAATTCTTCTATTTAAATAGCTTTATTTCTAAACAAATGATACTTATATACGATAATAATTTATCATGTCACTTAGAGGCCTGATATATATCCAAGTGAGTTGGTTTATAAAAATCGATCACACTACAAAACAGAGCACACACGCGAATGTAGGACTCAAGAATCAGTGATCAGACAGACAATAAAATTAATTTCATTTAAGAATATATAGAAGGAAGAGAGAATAAAATACAAAATCATTTTATTTATTTATACTATTTTAATAACCATACTTGACATGATACTATATATATTTATGTGAATGATATATTTTTTTATTATTTAAAGTATTAGCATACAAAAACAGATAATTAACACAAAATTTTTTATTTTAATTGAAAAATTGTTTTAAAAGCTAATTTCCAACCTTTTAGATTGAAAATAGAATTGTTTTTTTATCAAGATTATTTGTTTGTCTTTCTTTTTCTATCTTTTTCAAAATAATATTTAATTTTTATCATATATTTCTTTATAAGTCAATTTTTTATTTTGATTGTAATAATCAATATGAGTTAATTATGTTAATGATAATTGATTTAATAAGAATAAGTTTATGATACTAATTATATATTTTTCAAATTATATGAGATAAAATTATTTTAATAGTGCCTAATAACTCACTTGTTAGCATCATACTAATATAAATTACTCTCATTAATATTTACTATGGAAAGCAAGTAATTAACTCATTATATAATCAAAATTATCTATGCTATAATAATTACCATGCAAAGAATTTTAAATGAATTTATTTAATTATTAAGTCAACAAAATATTTATAATAAATGTATTCTACATGTCACTAACAGAGTCTATGCATGTGACTTTCCTTATATTGTATGCACGTACCTTCTAATATATATACACACACATATGATTCCATCCCAAATCTTGTCTTTAAAATGTCAAAACTAAACTTTACACTATTAAATTTAAAATTTCTTTGCTTTGTATTTTAAGATTATTAAAAATTAATATTATAATTTTTTTTGAACTCTTAACATAATTATAAGCATATATATAAGATTATTATTCAATACATTGTCAGTAAAATTTTTAAACTTCATAAGCAGAGTTACAATAATAACACATATCTCATTTAATTTATTTTTTTAATACTTCAATGACAGTTTATTGGATAATATATATATATATATATGATGTAAGATCCACTTATACATGTGTAAAACTAATTAGTACTCTTAGGACTCATTATTGAATATTATTTTAAAAAGGGTTATTAATTTAAAGAGTTTACCTTGTAAATTGTTATTTTTCTCTAAAAAATGTGTGTTTAATTTTTTTACTCATTGAACTCATCCAGTAACATATAGCATTTAATTTTCTTAAAATTTTATTTTTGTTGATAAACTCATTAAAAATTTGCTCACATGTAATACATTTATTGCTTTCAAGTTCTTGAAATAAAAATAGTAAACATGGTAACATTTTCAGATTAATATCTTTACATATTTTTTTTAGTTACCGACTATTATGTAATATATTTTGTAATTTATCAAATTATTAATTTTACAAGAGTCGAAACCAAAATTTTTATACTAGATTTTAAAATGAAATTATTAATTATTACGATAGAGGGGTTCATTAATTTTCTTCATTGGTCCAACTCGAGACCTGTGAAACCTGAGAATTTCATAAGAATTTTATGTATGGTCATGAAATGGTGTGTAGAAATGAAAACTAAGGTATTGGAAGTAAAAAAGTTAGTAAGTTTGGGTTTTACACTAAACCGAGCAAATGGGCTCGAAATTAGAAATAAATTCGGATTAAATTCATAAAATTCACAAAAATTATTCCGAGGCTATAGAAAATTAATATAAGGTGAAATTTACTTGAGAAATCAAAATAAAGTGGAAATATAGGGGTTTCAGAGATCAAATTAATTTTTAAGGTAAATTGAAAACTTTAAGTCATTTTGCTCGGTATTAACCAAATCGTGTAAAATGGGCTCAATCGGGGAATTTTTCTTAAACAAGTGATCCTCAAATTTTTATGAAACATACTTGGGATATAGTATAACACTTGAGAAGTGTAAATTTGGAGAAATTTGGACTAAAACTATTTTTTTAGAATTTTCTAAAACATGACAGAAATTTGTCCTTCTTCAAATTTCTGACCTACTCTCTAACTTTATCAAATTTGAAGACTTTAGTGGAATTCATTAAATCCCAACTTCTCCAGTCATAAAGTCAGCTTGATAAGCTTTATGGAGGCACAAAGTTCAACCTCATTTGAAATTCCAGCCGAGAGATCTAACCTTTCCAAGTTGCCACTGGCGGTACCTCCAGCCCCTCCTTGTGCGATTTTTCAGGCCACCTTTAGGCTAGATTCAGGTGTCGGCTAAGACGGATGAAATCTTCCCCATCCAGTTATATATAACATATAAAAAAATCAACCACAAATAAATTCATTTGATAGATGAAAATATCAAAATAAAAACGGTCGACGAATCTGCCATATTTTTGGTAAGTGAGGAATTTAAGATTTTTCATTCTTTGATCGATTTTTGAGCTAGTTTTTCAAGGTTTTGAGCTATATACATCTTTAATTTCAGTTGAGGATCAATTTTGTGGAAGAAAAACGTGGTCAACCTTGGTCAAACTTGAGGTAAAATTGATGGATTATGATAAAATTCATATATGTTGTTATTTGATGTTTTTGGAAGGTTTTTAGTTAAGTGGAATTGGATGATTTAATTTCAATGAAGGATTTGAGATCTGGACAGCATAGTGTTGATGTGTTTTTGGTAAAATTTTGATGGATCTAAGGTTGTTAACGGTTAAATTTATACCGAGAAAGCCCGATTTATAGCTTAACTCAGTGTAAAATCGAAAAGTGAAAGAATTAAAAATTTGACAAAGTGACCAACATGATTTATGGACTTGAATGAGTCATAAGGTTAATGAAGTAATGAAATGAGAAATTAAAATAATGAAATTGGCCAAAAACAGGACTTAAATTGACAAAACCGAGAAAACTGAAAAAGTTGACCGAAAAGTCAAAATTGGTCAAACTTTGAGAAGATAAATTAAAATTGAGTATGTTAAGATGAAATTGATCATTATATGATGAATTGGTATCGTTTTGGGCAGCTCGAGAATTTGACACGCAAATCGAGGTAATCCCGAGACCCGACGATTTTGCATCCCCCAAGGTCTACGAGGTAAGGGGTGTAATTTAGCTTAATTCTAACCTATTTACGTTCATAAAATGATTTATAAAATATAATTATGTTCATGAAATTATTTATAAAGTATAATTATATTTATGAAATGATTTGTGAAGCATATTCAGATTTATGAATGATTTACAAAGCATATTTATGCTCATGAAATGATTTGATGAAGTATGTTTCATTTTATGAAATGATTTATAGAGTTTGAAATACATGAATATTTTATAGTTTTCTATATGACTTTATATTCATGTTTCAACGGAAATTTTGATGTTTTCCGAAAGTATTTAAAAAAAGAAAAAGAGATTTTGAGACTAGAAGGCTATTTATATGCATGGCAACAACTCGTGGCGCTCCGGCTCCACCACTTGAGATGTCGATACGTAGAACCCTTATAGCGCTTGTCTTCACCTGTGTGGTGGTTGACTCGCTACTCGCGGTTTATTATGATGATTTCTGGTAGTATCTCGTACTCGCGTAACACGTCAGAATGTTTCCCGCACGGCGAGTGCTATCGGTACCCGTGTCCTAGCTATGTGCTAGTGTATGATAAGAAAGAATAAGAAGATACTACCCATGTTTAGAATTATGATTTATTGTATGACCCTGATCTAGTCTACAGCCCTCACCATGGCCATCGGTATGATTATGACCCTCTACGGAGGATGACGTATATTGCATGACTCAGATATAGCTTAGTCTCCATGTTTTGATGATGAGTCTTTATGAAAGAAAGTATGATGATGATTATGAAAGAATGAATGATGATGTTCTTATGAAAGAAAGTATGATGATGTTTTCATGAAAGAAAACATGTTTTACATTTTCAGATGAAAAGATCTATATGATGATTTTATGAAATGAATTATGTATAATGAATATTTCATGAAAGAAAACTATGCATGATGATGTTTTCATGAAAGAAAGTATGATTTATGCTTTCAAATAAAGATTTACATAATGATTTAGTGAAAGAAAACATGTTTTATGTTTTCAAATGAAAAGACATTCGTGGTATTAAAAATGAAAGTTTACGCACTTATGATATTTTTCTGTATGAATGTTTTACGTATGAAATAGAATTTATACGTACGATTGAATGATTATTTTTCAAGTAAGTTTATGATTTGATTTTCAGAAGTAAAGTACGAAAGTATACTTGCATGTTTTTTCACATACTTTATATAGTCAGAATTATTCTAAACATATTCCTTACAGAACTTTTCCCCAGAAGCTCACCCCTTTTTCTCCATCTCAGATTTCCTGCAGTAAGTGTTATGCAGCTATCTACGAAGTACTTGTTCAGGTATAATAACATATGTTTATTTTCAGACATGTATAAAGTACAGATACGTGGTTGTATAATTACTATGGGATGTAATCACTGTTTTTATGGATTAGTATGTAAACCTTCAAGAAACAATTCATATGTAGATACTACTTATTATTTAAAGCATGAGGTGGTTGAAATATACGAAAACTAGAAAATAAAAAAAAAAAGTATTTTACACTGTACAGGAATACAATCTAAGTAGAGATAAAAAAAATTGTTCTATTTTTCGCGCTTCCGGGGCATTACAAGACCATAATTTTTTATTAGTTTAGATAAGTTATTAATTTAAAAGAGATTAATTCAGAGGGGGTTGTAGTGTACGTGTCTACACACACGCATATATATATATATATATATATATATATATATATATATATATATATATATATATATATATGAAAATAACTTATATTAGGATAATTTTAAAAAGTGGTGTTTTAAGTCATATTTTCTTAAAAACATGTAATAATGATATTACACTCATTCTCACTAAATGGACATTGATTAAATTGATTTACTCAATAATCAACTCTCATTGCATAAATTTACTTACCTATTTAGCTTAAATTAATGAAAAAAATTAAAAACTCATATGATTGATAGTTAAAACTCGTAAGTATAAGATAATTATAACGAATCGATGTGTTATTATATTATTATAGTTTACAACTCTCACTTGTTAGGTTCGTCGGCTTGCGAAATATGTATATAGGTAGGACATTGTAGCGTTGCCATTTATTTCAATTGCTTTATGTTCTAATACCAGCCACTTGTTACCTCATAGCGTTATCTTTCTCTCACGTTCCTCTTGATTGGCGTAGGCAAGGCATCTATCTATCCATGGCGTTGAAGGAGGGAAGCGAAGAAATCCATTTACTCATGGTGACATTGCCAGCCCAGGGTCACTTTAATCCCATGCTTAGACTTGGCAAAAGACTAGTTGATAAAGGCCTTCACGTCACGCTTGCCACCACCCAGATTGGCGGCCACCGTATGCACAAAGCCTCCGCTATCAGTACCACCAGCGACACCAACTTCATCTCCGGGATTCGACTTCTCTTTTTTCCCGACGGGTTTAGCCTAGACTACGATCGCAAGACCAATCTAGACTACTACTTGGAATCCCTAGCCAAAATTGGACCAGTTAACCTCTCAAACCTTATTAAACAATATTATCACGACACTCACAGGAAACTCTCTTGCATCATTAGCAACCCGTTCGTTTCATGGGTAGCCGATGCAGCTTTGGAGAACGGAATCCCTTGCGCCATGCTTTGGATCCAACCATGTTCACTCTACGCCCTTTACTACCGCTTTTACAACAAGTTAAATCCATTTCATACCTTAACAAATCCCGACATGAGTATTCAGTTGCCAGGTTTGCCTTTATTGCACACCGAAGACTTGCCCTCGTTTGTTCTTCCATCAAATCCCCTTGGAAGTCTTCCTAGGATACTCTCCGATATGTTTCAAAACATGAAGAGACATAAATGGGTGTTGGCCAATTCATTTTTTGAGCTAGAGAAAGAAGTGATTGAGTCCATGGCTGAGCTCTGTCCAATACGACCAGTTGGTCCATTGGTGCCTCCTTCACTACTTGGTGAAGATCAAATTCTTGATGCTGGTATCGAGTTGTGGAAACCAGACGAAACCTCCTTGGAGTGGCTAAACAATCAACCACCAGCTTCAGTCATATACGTATCGTTTGGCAGCTTAGCAGTCTTGTCAGCCAAACTAATGGAGGCTATAGCAACTGCTCTCAAGAACACCAACCATCCATTTTTATGGGTGGTGAAGGGACCTGAACTTCCATCAGCTGATGGTGCAGGCGAGTTGCCCCTAGGGTTCGAAGAAGAAACCAAAAACAAAGGGCTTATCGTCCCATGGAGTCCACAAACAAAAGTTTTAGCCCACCCATCAATCGCATGTTTTATAACACACTGTGGATGGAATTCCCTGTTAGAAACAGTCGTAGCAGGCGTGCCTGTGATTGCATGTCCACAATGGTCCGACCAGCCAACTAATGCCAAGCTTATCGTCGATGTTCTCAAGATTGGACTGAGACTCAAACCTGGCCCCGAGGGACTCACTAGCAATGAAATAGAGGAATGTATAAAACAAATTCTTAGCGGACCAAAATCTGAAGACTTCAAGAAAAACGCTACTGAATTGGGGAAGGCAGCTCGAGAGGCAGTGGCCAGCGGGGGCCCCTCTGATCGGAATATTCAGCTGTTTGCGAATGAGATTACCGTGAGTTCTTGAACTAAGTCGGTTGTGGTGGTACCGCAGATGACTATGACGTTTTTAATTTTTGTATGAATAAGAGAGGTAACAATTAATAACAAAAGCACTTTAATTTGGTACTTCTGCTTCTCTTTGTAAGGTTTCAATTAATTGGTGAAACTCACGGGACACTGACGTTGCGTCACATGGTTCATAATGTCGTATGGAGTTGGACTTTCATTTAAGATCGAGCATGTTTCCAAGAGTCTTTTATCCAAACTTAATGAGTAAATTGCATCATTAATTAGTTATTAAATTTTTTAATATTATACTTTCGTTAATGATTTAAGAAAATCAAACCTTTATCTTAATTTTATATTATATTTTATCCAAATTTATCAATTGTTTTTTTTAATATATAATGCTTTAGTGAACATACATACAAGTAGATGGTAGGCTAGCTAGCTCGTGTCTTGTATAGATAGCAAACAAAAATATAAATTACCAAGTCCACACAAAGTCAACTGGTATCTAGTTCTTTTCCTATATATTAAAGTATTAAAATCCAATTTTCATTGCTATTGAGTCTTGTATTTCGAATTTGTTTAATTTTTTCATTGTATGTTTTCAGTTTTATTAATATTTTGACACAAAATAATAAAAAATATGAAGATTAACAATTTACATTATCTGTGATAGGATTTACATTAACATTAATAGAATTATTTATAAAATATTTTAGTTTTTTTTTTTTTACTTTTTATGCTCTAACCAACTAATTAAGTTTTTTTAATAAATTAAAAAAACAAAAAAAAAAATTTAATATTTAAATGATGATATTATAACAAATTTCACCTTAATCAATAACCAATAAATTAAACTACTATTCTAAATAAATATATTTATGCTTCATATCTTTGTACGGATTTAGTAGAGATTGCGTGTAACAATTTACTTCGGTATAGAAAAGCATGTTTTTAGGTAAAATAAAAAAATAAAAAATAGAAGGATATGCACAGTAACTTAATATTTTATAACTTAATTAATTGAATAAAATATTTTAGTATTTTATTAATATAATTAATCTAGAGCTGTTTATAACTTAATTAATTTAATCTTTTATTAAAATATTGTGTTAATACTTTGCAGTTTTTATTTTTTTGGAAGATATGCAAAGTAAAAAAGTTGTTGAAATAATGAATTTTTTGATTATTTAAAATATTTTATGTTGAGATTATATTATTTTTTAGACTGATTTAAACGGTCATGCTCTTGTATTTTTTTATAAGGAATTATTTTCACTTATTGTAATATATTTATTAATTATTATTATTATATATTTTTTATTTTTTAAAAACATTAATAATATTTGGACTAGATTGATTTGAACATAAAGAATGTAAAAATAAATTTAAACAAAAATTTAAATCTAAAAAATAAATCAAATCCAACTCGAATCAGGATATAATCTAAATCCAACCTTACTCGTCAACAAATGTACATGGAGCCGCGGAATCAAGATACATAAGCAAAGCGCCAAGAGTACCAAGACAAATAAGAAAAAGAAAAGCCAAATCAGGACAATCACGGTCAACATTTTTGACTGACAAAAGTGGTGTCGTATTTTGCATTTCCTTCCAAGGAAACGAAAAAAAGAGATGAAATTGATGGTTTAAATTATAATATACATATAGTTCTCATGAATTATATATATTTTTCTTTATATATATATATATATATTTATATATAGGTATTCAAATGTCTTATTATAAACATAATCAAATTGACAATCTAGGTTAGAGTAGTCATGAAATCAAATATTATTTAGATTTAGAAATTGAGCTTCGATTATTAGCAGATCATTTGACAAGAATAATTGGTCACTGGGGACACTTAATTTTGTTTTAATTTGTCAAATGATCAATTATTAGAGGCAAATAGGCACAGTCAAATTGGCAATCTAGGTGAGAGTCATCATGAAATCTAAATCTCACATTTTTGCGAAATTTACCAATTTTTGTTACTTTACAACTTGAATTTCTTACTTAAATTTGGATTTTGATTCTCAAAATACGATAGATGACATTTTAAAATTTAATATATAATTTAATTTATAGGTTAAATTTCCTGTTTAAAATTGATTTTTTTTTATTAATTTGAATAATTTGTCTTTGAATCATTTCGGAATATGAAATTTCGGTCTTAAAATTTTGAGCCAAACTCGAATCAACCCTCCATCCATCAAACCTTAAGGATTAAATAGCCATTCTGATTTCTTTTTTACTAATTTCATAAATTTTTATTTTCTTTTCTATAAATAAAAATACGTTAGCATCGTTAAATAAATTTTACTGTTTTACTGGATGTCTTTGTCACTTTTCCATTACAATTTATGAGTCTGCACGTATATTCAGACGCATTAATACTTCGAAATATGCTTCGACTGACAAATAAAATGGTGGAACCCAACTGTTAGGAGAAATCTAGACGAAAAGATTCATAAGGAATGTAAGTATCAAACCAAAACTAAATTATAATAGATAGCTAAATGCTTATCAACTTTATTTAGTATCTAACTCAACTAACCTCAAAAATTTATTTGTATTTATTTCTTTTTTATGCTTTGATACATTACACCTGAATTTATTCAAGTTCTTTCCTGGAGCAGATGACCTACAAAGTTGCCAAAAACCACACAAACATATTTGTCTATTTATTCAATTTTACTAATTAATCATTGCTTATAAATTTGTAAAATCAAAATACTTGTCATAAGTTTTAAATTTCAATTATTTAACTCTAATGAAAACTAAATTAATTTCTTAATTTTTTAAAATTTCAAGCACATGCCTATTTATGTTTTTTTTTCCTTTTCTTATAGCTTATTAAAACTGTTAATTTTACTCTAGATCTCTATCTCTTTTTTTTTTGTTACAAGGAAAATATTTAATAATTATGAATAGCATAAGGTTATTTAGATTCGAACTCAATTTTTTTTTTTTTACAAGTAAAATTTTTAATAATTTGAGATTAAATTATTTGAATTCAAACTTAAATTTTACAATGTATCATAACTCTTCCATAACTAGTAAGTCAAGAGGTTGTTACCACAATCTTTATAACATATTACAACTCTTTTTTAACTATTTAATTAATGAGTTGTTGGCAATTTCTATCTCATATTGCCTTATAATTTAAAAAAAAAAAGATTATAGCCACTTTATAAAAGGTTGTAAAAATCATAACTTTTAATCTCAAAGTTTAACTTTCATTCTTTTAAGACTATATTTATTTTTCTTAATTGGATAAAATAAATATTATATATATATTTTTTGATGATTGATTTATCTATATCTTTATTTCAGTTTTACTAAACAAAATAAAAAAGAATTCTTACAATTCATTAAGAAATTGTGCTATTAATAACTATATCATTAATTTAAAAGCCTTATTATATGTCCTTCAAAATTTAATGCTGAAGTATGAGTTTGATTCTGTGTGTGGATATGTGCATAATAAGTTTTATAAAAAATGATCTATAGATCTTCATGTATTAACGACATATAGGTATTAATGTTGCATTAGGAGAGAACAATATTTTTCGGCACCAGGAGATTCTTTAGCAAGGAATTAATCTGATAATCTGACGTGTCCATGCTATTGCTAGAATGACTCGGAGATATAAAGGTTAAATTTTCTGAAATAATTTAAATTAAGTTGGATTTGATTGATACTTTTATTTTTTATTTTTAATAAAAATAAAAAATAAAATACCAATAAAATAGAATCATATAAAGCAATTTAGATATGAAATTTTAATCATTTCTAATATTATAAGATTTCTATGAGCTCTTGAATTTTGTGAAAGTAACTAATAAAACCAACTTTTAAATATTATAAAGTCCAAAGTTAGAATATATATGTACACAACACACATTAGTTACTTCTATTTTGAACGATCAAGCCTTTTTTTTTTTTAATGAAAGAAAAGATAAAATTAACTATGGCAATTCAAACTGTGCTTGTAATATTGAGGTAAAATTTGAGTAGATATTTTTGTAGCATGAGTTCCATGACAAAAGAAATATTAAATTAAATAATTATATATATATATATATATAATTGATGATGAAAGCTTCAAAATAGTAAAAATTGTTGTTTCACGTGAAGATTTTTGTCAATTTAACGTATGTTGATCCGAGTAATAAAGAGTTCAATTTTTTGAATAAAGTTTCAAATTCATTCACGAGATCTGACATATCTTCGACTTTAAATTAACTGAGGCATGATGTTACCACCGATTACCGAAAAGTCTAAAAATAACTGCTGAATTTGGCAGGTATATCTCTTTGATTAATTAAAGCAACTTAAATTGGTTGGGAAAATGCAATCAAAAATAAATAAATTGGTTGGGAAAAAGAAAAGACAGACACAAACGTGCAGAGAGCGTATGAGAACCACGTAATACAAAGGGATCCAAACAGCATCAACTATTTTTTAAGTAGTAACTGCTGAATTTTTATGTTTGCTTGAAGTATATATTTCGCTCACGACTCTTTGTTAATGTCGCAATTGGCAACATTAAATTCTACTTTTCTTCTATTTTTTAATCAGTGAAAGTGAGGTTAGAAACTGTTGGTAAAAAAATAGGATTTGGAGGAACATGGTTGGGGTTTCATTTGGATCTTTTTCAAATATAATTATTAATTAATTCTTATATAATTTATATTTATACATTTTGATTTTGACTTTGATTTTAGTTTTTAATATTTTTTAAAAATTACATATTATCATCTTAATCTGTTTAATAACACATATTTTATTTTATTAATATTTTTTAAAAATATGTTTCATTATTTTAATTTCACCTATTAAACTAAAAAGCTTTATAAAAATTTATTAAATAATTATTCACATTAAATGCCTGTTTGTAAATAGATATTATTTGTACACATACAACTGTCTAAATAAATGAATGTTTGTATAGATGTAGAAATTAAAATAGATCTATCAAGACAAACACAATTATTTAGAGACAATTCTTAACAAAAAACTACATCTTATAAAGCCATCTCTTTTCCTGACCATGCATTTACAACAATGGTCCATGAATTTGGGTTTGACTTGGATGAAAATACGAAGTCGTCGTGTTCGTCATTGGCCAAGCTATACACTGAAAAGGTTACCTGACGAAACTTTAATTGGCAACTCCTTGAATGAAAAACAAACAAAATGGGTTCCACCATTTTTTTGGTGTCAGTCGATAGTGTTAATGCCTCTGAATCTACGTGTCGATTCGTAAATTGCAATGGAAAAATTATAAAGACATCCTGTGAAACGGTAAAATTTGTTAATGGTGATAACGCTTTTTTTTTTTTAATCGAAAAGCATATCAGAATTTTTTAAATTAATAAAAAGAAAGTTTGAATGACCATTTAACCTCTAAAGTTTGACTAACTATCCTTAGTCAAATGATAAACTTAGTAAAATATGATTTGAGAGTTTGGCTGGAAATTTTAAAACCGAAATTTCATAAATTTGCAAAATATGATTCAATGATAAATTATTCAAATTAATCGAGAAAATCTATTTAAAACAAAAAATTCAACTCATAAATTGAATTTTAAAATATCAACTATCTTAATCTGAGAATTAAAATCCAAATTTGGGTAAAAAGATTAAGTGTTAAAGTTATAAAAAAAAATGATAAACTTAGTAAAAATATGAAATTAAGATCTTAAGAATTTGTATGACAAATTTGAGCCCAATTAAATCGAATTGGTGAATTGAAGTGTGTGTTCGAATAAAATTAGGTTTACAGTAATCAATCATTATCGTTAAATGATCTTTCAATTCAAGTTCAATTTCTAAATCTAAGTAGTATTTGATTTCATGACAGGCTCTAATCTAGATTGTCAATTTGACTATGTCTAATCAACTAACCAAAACTTACATATTTTTGTGGATAATTTATTTTTTTGAAATAATTATGTTAATATATGTTTTTTTTTAAATCATTTTGTGTAACCATATTATTAAAAAAATAATTGCTAACGAGATCGGTATAAGTACTTAAAATTTGAATACTGAAAACAAAACACTTATGTTGAAATCCTCAAAGTCTCTCGTTTGTAGGAGATCCGTAAATTCCAAAATATTCTTTGGTGAAAGTCTAAAAGTCCAATAGGCCTGTAAAACTTAGTGATGGATAAGCGATTTTCCTTAACTTTGGAGATTGAGTAACATCTTCTACTCCTAATTTTTTTGTAAAAAAAAAAAATCAATAATTTATACTTAGATTCATTTATCATTTAGGATTAATAGTCTATTGAAATAAAAATTTGACATTTAATCATCAATTATGATGCAATAAATGATTGAATTTTTTTGAATAATACATAGTAACAACGAGATTTAAATTAAAGAAAAATTATAAGGACATACCGTGGAATAAGAATTCTTAAAGTTTAGGGCTAACGTTTACGATAATCACCAAAAAGGAAATGTGAGCTCTTGAAATTAATAGTAAGTAAACGTGAATGACTATTACACCCTTAATTAATTGTTAAAAAAAAAAAAAAGCAATGCCTTCACATTCTGAAAATTAAGATTGGAAATTTGAATATCTATAGATATGAAAATTTATGAAATATGTATATTGTATGATAACTATATGTATATGCATAAACATATGTACATATCTTCTAAAAGAGTAGTATTTAAATACCTTATTGTATGTATTTGAAAACATAAGATTAATTTCTCTTTTGAAACAAAAGTACATCTGTTACATCATGATATACATATAGTTTTTATAAAATGTACATATATTCTTATATATAGGTATCAAAATACTTTATTATAGATATTCGAATACCTAAAGATAATTTTTCTTTTGGAATGATAACTATAAATATGTACACTATACAGAGAAATTGTATTTATAATCAAATGGATTTTTTTTTAAAGGTAAAGATTAAAGAATAATTATTTGATATATTGTCAGTAGAGTTTTTAGACTCCACAAGTAGGGTAGGATAATTACATTTAAGAACTCTAATTAAGGACAAAGCTATGAGGACAAGAAAAGCTATTGGCCCCGATAATATTCTTAATAAGATTTGGCATACTAACAAGATACATGAGGAATAGAAGAAAAATGTTTTGGTACTTATCTATAACAAGGTAAATATTCAAAGTTGCTCCAACTAATGAGGCATAAAACTAATGAGTCACATGATGAAATTATGAGAAAAATGATAAAACAAAGATTAAGGAAAAATGTAGAAATATTAGAAAATCAATTTGATTTTATTATTGGCTAATCAATTTAGAGGTAATACAATTGTTTAGACAACTTGTGGAGCGTTCTTAAGTATAGAATAAAAATCTTCATATGATTTTTATGGGCCTGCAGAAATCATATAATAAAGTGTCTATGAAGGTTTTATAGTAGTCTTTAATGAATAAAAGAGTTCTCTTGAAATATATTAAAATAATTAAGGATATGTATAGAGATGAAAGAATATATGTGAGGAGATGAGATAGATGGAGAGATTAATGGTGATATGACTCATAGGACCCAAGTTGGTTGAAGTAAGTAAAGAAACACAACAAGTGTGTTGTGCGAAATTTTACAGGAAAATGGTTAGACCAACATTGTTCTATGGTAATAAATGTTGGGCGACTTAAATACTGAATACACGGAAGATAAATGTAGGAAAAATGCGAATATTACGATAAATGTGTGGATATACGATAAAAAGATATAATGAGAAATGAAACATTCATAAGAAAGGTTGAAATGACACATATCTATGACAATATGAATTAAAATCATCTACTTTGGATGCATACGACGTATATTATGTATCAAAATCTATGCTTACTAAATAAGCTAAGCCATGTGAACACCTATGTAGATAGACTACTTACATGGCATGTAGGATTGAATTGATCACAAATCTACTCATTATTCAGAGGAATTGAATTTTAAGAAAAAATAAATCTTTATAAAACTTAATGTTATAATTAGTCGATTTGTGAAATTAATGTTTAAATGCTTATTCTTTATCAGAGTAAAAAATACTAGCTTTGGTTAATTACAAACGTTTGGTCAATTACAAACGTTTTGATTCTTTGTTTCATTAGCGTATTAGTCTATAAGTTACAAATGATCATAAAATTATTATTATTATTATTATTATTATTATTATTATTATTAGTTACGGATGATTGCCCTATAAATAGAGATCAATTTACTTTTAAAAATTATTTACTTTTAATTAATTCTTTTCAGATTGTTTTACTCAATTTCTTCTTAAAAGGTCAATTACTGCAGAAGTACCGTATTTCGATTATTTGTAATATTTAAACGATATAATTGGCCTTATATATATATATATATATATATATATATATATATATATATATATATATATATATATATATCACTGAATGCATAGTTTCTATTTGTTTGCTTATATTGTATTTTTTTTTACTTTCATAATTCCATATGTTTGTGTAATGTATCAAAGCATAAAAAAGAAATAAATACAAATAAATTTTTGAGGTTATTTGAGTTAGATTTGAGTTAGATACTAAATAAAGTTCTTAAGCATTTAGCTATCTATTATAATTTAGTTTTGGTTTGATACTTACATTCCTTATGAATCTTTTCGTCTAGATTTCTCCTAACAGTTGGGTTCCACCATTTTATTTGTGTCAGTCGAAGCATATTTCAAAGTATACAAGTATTAATGCCTCTGAATATACGTGCAGACTCATAAATTGTAATGGAAAAGTGACAAAGACATCCAGTAAAACAGTAAAATTTATTTAACGATGCTAACGTATTTTTATTTATAGAAAAGAAAATAAAAATTTATGAAATTAGTAAAAAAGAAATCAGAATGGCTATTTAATCCTTAAGGTTTGATGGATGGAGGGTTGATTCGAGTTTGGCTCAAAATTTTAAGACCGAAATTTCATATTCCGAAATGATTCAAAGACAAATTATTCAAATTAATAAAAAAAAAATCAATTTTAAACAGGAAATTTAACCTATAAATTAAATTATATATTAAATTTTAAAATGTCATCTATCGTATTTTGAGAATCAAAATCCAAATTTAAGTAAGAAATTCAAGTTGTAAAGTAACAAAAATTGGTAAATTTCGCAAAAATGTGAGATTTAGATTTCATGATGACTCTCACCTAGATTGCCAATTTGACTGTGCCTATTTGCCTCTAATAATTGATCATTTGACAAATTAAAACAAAATTAAGTGTCCCCAGTGACCAATTATTGTTGTCAAATGATATGCTAATAATCGAAGCTCAATTTTTAAATCTAAATAATATTTGATTTCATGAAGACTCTAACTTAGACTGTCAATTTGATTATGTTTATTTATAATAAGACATTTGAATACCTACATATAAATATATATATATATATATATATATATATATATAAAGAAAAATATATATAATTCATGAGAACTATATGTATATGTCACGACCGTTATCGTTGACCTTTTTCCTTTTTGTTCCCAAGATTTGGTTGGGTTTTGAGTCGATGTTACTCATTTCTATTCAATCATATGTATCAAATATTAAACATAATTGTACATCTATTTATATAATCGTTTTTTTTATACGTTACATCCCCAGTAATTTATACAGTACATGTCTGTGCGTTTTAGTGTTCAGATACAAAATATGTGTATATATATACCTTTGCGCAGCAAAGAGAGCTGTACTTCCAAAAGAACTAGCAGGGATGACCGCAAGATGCTCTAATGAGTCTTATCTGTGGAGTGAGAAAAAAAGGGGTGAGCAATGCGCTCAGTAAGGAAAACATGACAGCAGGTAGATAACTATATTATCTACGTACTTATAATGCATGCTTAATATCATCACAAGACAAATGCATTTTTATAAACCATAGCAATCTATTCAAAAATCATTAATTCGATAGAAAGCCTTTGTTTTCACTTTAACCACATTTCAAATCATCACATTTCTCTCTATTTTCATTTTCGAAATCAGTACTCCTCTGGTACTGGTAATAAGTGATTCCATCATAATTACAAATCATAGTTTTTAAACCATTTGAGATCATTTTGAGATCAATTTGAAATCAATTTGAGATTGATTTGAGACTAGGTAGGGATATGTAATCATCTGTGGACATATGGCTATAGTCAGTGACCCTAAGCAATCGCTAGCTAGGCGTGCAAGGGTGTCAGTCGCCTAGGGAGGTGGGTCAATCCAACCCATCAGCTTATCTCTACTCTATCATCTGTCCGAAGACGCCAACAGGGTACAAGGTACTCCATGTATCGTCTCACGGTACAACGTACTCCGTGGATAATCACACGGTACAACGTACTCCGTGGACCCTGTCCATACACCCTACGCCATGGACTATATCAATATACTGTATGCTCGAGGCTACCTGAGAGTAGGCAGGCTTTTACAACCTCGACATTAATCATCTGTGAAACCCGAATTTTTCCACTATGTTCATTATTTGGGACCATAATTTAAATTAAAGTGATTTAAATCATTGGACGAAAGATACAGAATTTAAATGAGAAAAGATAGTGAGTCCGAGAAGGAAAATCAGTCTAAATTAATCCCGAACGTGTAGAAGGGTAAAATGGTCAAAAGATCCTAATTTCGGTGTAAATTCGATGAAGAAATTTCATTAAAAATATGGATTTAGGAAATCTTGATCGATAAAGAAGAAATTATGAAATTTTGAGTCCAATTGGTCAAGATACGAAAATATTACGAATTTTCATAATTTTCGTCGGGGACATTATCCCAAAAATATGCGAAAAATACACCAAAATAATTACAATAAATTAAATAAATTAAATTAATTAATTAATAAAATATAACATAAATTTTGAGATATTTTGTGTAATTTATTATATTTTATTTGATTAAAATAAAATATAATAAAATATAATATAATAATAATAAAATAAATAAAAAAGTAAAAAAAAGAAAAAAAGAAAAGAGAAACGCAGAATTGTCGCGAAATCGCGACTGAAACAGAGGGAAACGAGGAGCAGAGGCAGTGAAGGAGCCGAGCTCCCATCTGCTCACCGGCGAGGGCCCTGGCGGACGCACCAGGCGGGAGGAGACCCAGCCGACGCCGACCCTCGATGAAAACTGGCGAGGAAAACGCCGGCAACCGAGAGGGAGAAAGAGACCGAGAGAGAAAGAGAGAAAAGAGAGGAGAGAGAGAGATCGGCGGCCGATGAGGGGAGGAGCGACCCACCACCGGCCAGAGGGGACCTCTGCGACGTCGATCCAGGCGTAGATCGGCCTGAAACGCCGCCAAACGGCGCCGATCGGAAGAAGAAAAATTGGGTGCCGCCGCCGGAGGAGAGAAGAGGCCGGACCGGTCACTTTTCGACGAGCTTTGGCGAAGCCAACCCCAAATACATGCATCGGACTACCCCGCGAACAAGCTGGAGGCGGAAGCCGACGGAGAACTGGCCGGAAAAGCCCCGAATGGCGAGGGAGAAGTTGAACCGAAACTGAACCGGACTGAACCGGACCGATCTGAATCGGTCTGAACCGGACCGAACCGGTTCAGCCAAGAAAGAGAGGGAAAAAGGAGAAAAAGGGAAGAAAAAGAGAAAAAGGAAAAATTTTTGGGGATACACCGGACTTCGGGTAAGTCGATAAGAGGTCAAAAGTGACCGATTTAATTTTCGAAAAATTTATTTAAATTATATTTGATCGAAAATTCACCCGAAATTAAATATATATAATTATGCAGTTCGATGATAAATCGCGTACCTGAACCCAATCGAACTTTGATTTGCGCACTATCGCAAAATCTCGAGTAAGTAAAGCTCATTTACGACAATTTATATAATTATCGCGCATTAAAAGTTTATTTTACGAGTTATGGATTAAATTGCGCATTTAGTGGATTAAATTAAGATTTTTAATTAAATTGTCGTAAATGATATATGGCTATTCAAAGAGTCTAGAAAAAAAAGGCCCAATAAGTATTGCCCAGTGAGTCCAATAGGCCTCGATGAAAGAATTAATAAGTAGAAACGGGTTTAAAACGAATTAAGGCAAATTAAGGTGCAATTGGGCCCAATAAGAGAGAAATTGGCCCAATTAGCTAACTCGACGGTAATAAATATAAGGAAAATATTTATTGAGTTAAATACGATTAAAACGAGATTTATACCGATAAAACCGAGCAAAAAGAGTAAATTCGATAAAAGTCAACTTTTGGTCAAAACTTCAATATAATCACATATTTGGATATGTTGAAATGAATTTAAGCTATATGTGATAAGTTGAACTTGTTTTGCAGCAGCTCGGTCTATCGACATGTTTTACGAGGTAAATTCGAGCATCGAGGAAAGTGCTCTACATCAGTCGCTAAGAAGTAAGGGATATAATTTAGAGTAGCGTTAGTACTCCTTCATCCTTACCAACTGTTTATGTATGAGAATTGGATGAGATTTTACGAAATGGATTTCCAATGGTATTTAAACCGAAGCCAAAACCATTTCTCGAGTTTTCACCATGTTTTATATATTTGAGATACATTTTACAACATATACGTTTATAAAAGTGATTTTTCACTTTTGAAACGAAAGCATAGTATTTTTATGTGAGATTACGGGTTAAAGTCCCGATATGTTTTATGAAACCATGTTTTCATGATACGGGTTAAAGTCCCGAGACAGCTTTTAAGCTATATTTTCACGGTACGGGTATGAGTCCCAAGAATTAATTTTGATAACTATGCTTTCCATATTTACACGGGCTAGAGTTCCGCAATGATTTATGAAAACTATATTTTCTATGAAAAACGGGCTAGAGTCCCGTAATGATTTATGAAAATCGGGTTAGAGTCCCGTAATGATTTTAATACACGGGTATGAGGCCCGAAATGATTTTGATAAATTGGGTAAGAGGCCCAAAATGATTTTTATGGGGTAAAAAGGCATGACATGAAGAAAGTCAGAGGATCTGGGATCGATCTCGTATGGAGACGATCGAGGATCTACCTAGCCGACGGCCAGGGAACGGGCAGGCTCTGACTTAATATGAGAAACGTGCGTATAGACCACACTTGGTGATGCACGTGAGTTCGTGCGTATAGTCCCCATTTAGTAGTGCACGAGAGATAGGGCAGCGTACGACCCTGATCCAGTCCTACGGCTCCCTGTACTATGGCCATGAGTACCCATGATTTAGTCCTACGGGACCAGATGTATGATGTCCTTCGGGACTAGTATATGAGACAATTGCCTGACCCTACACGATGAATTGACGGAACGATATATATATATATATATATGTTTTCGCACATTTCATGCTATCTGTTTTATGATTTTATTAAGCACATATTTTTATGATGAGATTTTAAAGGTAGCCGTGAGTATGTTTTACGAGATGTGCATATGATAATACGATTTCATTTCCAAAGTGATAAGCATGTTATGATATGCATGATTAAGTTTTGAGATGCTTTTTACATGTTTATACGACGTGATATGCATACTATATATGAGTTTTACTAAAAAGATGCATGATGTGTAAACTTATGATTTAAGCATACTTTTACTGCTTTTACGAAATGTAAGCATCTCTACTCCAGTACATGTTTATGCTGATTTGTAAACCCAAGAGTTTTTCTATGTTTTGAGTATTTAAAGCTATTTTAAATGTATCTCTTACTGAGTCTGAAAAACTCACCCCCTCCTCTCCATCTCCCAGATTATCTATAGCGAGTCTACTGCACATACGAGACTGTGGTCGTTGACAAGGTAGTCCGACCTTTCACGGATACTTTCGTAACCTTGAGGTACAGTCTTACTTATATTCCAGATATGTGATACAGAATAGACACTATTGTATATAATAGTCGGGATGTAATAGTTGTAAATGATTATATATATACAGAATGTATGTGATGTAATGAGATCCTAAAAAATGAGAAAGATTTTCAATCTAGACATGGACAGGAAAACAACATAGTTAATGGATAAAAAAAAAGTTTAAATTAGCCCCATTTTTCCGCGCTTCCGGGGCGTGACATCATCAACCATAACCTTGTCCCATAAACCAGTGCGAGCAAGTCAGTGTGACACACAGTCGACACGAGGGCTCCAGCACAGTTTTTATCATCAATAACATTTAAAATTTCGTACAAGCATAATCGTGTAACCTGTTAGTTAACACGCAATTTCAGCACGATTTATTTCATTCACAAATCTGATAGATGGCTCTATTTTCATTGAAAAAAACTCAAAATCAGAGTTCAGTATAAATAGTATGCTGTCATGATGCAATTCATGTAAACAATAGCCAATCTATCCATATACTTGCTAAAAAGCAGAATTTTATAGTGAAAAATATCAAAATATGCAATTCATGAAAATTTTCAAATCTTGCATTCCCGATGCTCAACGGTATGCATTTCCTTATAACAAGGGTAATATCATAATTTATTTATCACTAGGCTCTTTCCTAGATTTTCAGTCTCTATATATTCTATACTATTTATTCTTATACAGAGATTTATTAAAATACGCACAGCTATCTCTATAGCAATCATAAATTCCTTACCTGGAATCTCAGTCGATTCCACTTTTATCTTTCCAATTTCAAACCACTCGCTCGTTCTCGGCTCCAATATGCCTTCAGGAGTCGAGTTTCTGTGATGGTGCGTAAATCGAGACTCGATCGAATTTATTTTCGTCGCGCTACACATTTATATATTTAAACTGGTTCAATTTCGGTTAAATATAAATTCAAATAAATTTTTTTAAAATATAATCGATCAATTTTGACTGCTTACCGATTTCGCCTTAAACCTGGGGCATCACAAAATTTTTTTTCTCTTTTTTTTTTCCTTGGCTGAATCGGTTCAGACCGGTTCAGACCGCTTTTCACTGAACCCGTCTGTACCGGTTCAGTGGTCAAGTCGCCGTTCGGACCTTTTGCCGGCCGGTTCCTCGTCGACTTCCACTCCCAGAAGATCCGTCGGGGCTCATGATGCGTGGATCTGGTGGTGTCTGACGCAAAGCTCGTCGAAAAGTGGCCGGTCCGGCCCTTTCTTTCTTCGACTTCGTCGGCGTTTCTTCCTCTTCGTCGATCGGCGTTCCTGGGCTGCCGACGGTGGCGTTTCCTCTTCCCTCTGGCCGGTGGTGACGAGCTCTCCCTTTTTTCGGCCTCCGATCGCCTCCTTTCTCTCTCTTCTCTCGCCGGTGAGGATGGTTTCGGGGGGGGGGATTCGGTTTCGCTTCTTCTCCTCTCTCTTTTCGTTTCAGTTCTGTTTCATTTTTTTTTTTTGCTTTCAATTCCGTTTTTTATATTATATTATATTATATTATATTATATTATATTATATTATATATAGATTTAAAATATCTATAATATAATATTATTATGATAATAATACAATAATAAATATCCCATATTATTTATATTATTATTATAAAAATATTATTAACAGGTATTATATATACAGTGATTTTTAAATGCACATGTATATATTTAGACACCCAATTTTTTTGACATATTTTTCCATATTCCCGAAATAATTTTCAAAATGAAAAATTTCGGGTCTTACATTCCTCCCCTCCTTAAAAAAAATTGGTTCTCCAAATTAGAACCAAACTATCACTCAAAAAGCTGCGGATACCTATCGCGCATCAGGCTCTCCAATTCCCACGTAGCTTTCTTCGAAGTGTGGTACTGCCAGAGAACCTTAACCAAAGGGATTGTCTTGGACCGTAGTATTTTCTCCTTTCTGTCCAGTATCCGAATCGGCTTCTCCACATAGGACATATCCTCTTTGAGTTCTAATGGCTCATACCGAATCACATGTGCCGGATCCGGATGATACTTTCGAAGCATAGAGACATGGAAGACATTATGGATGCCTGCTAGCTCAGGTGACAAAGCTAGCATGTAGGCCTTATCTCCCACTCAATCCAGTATATCAAATGGCCCAATATATCTGGGACTCAATTTTCCTCTCTTCCCAAATCTCATAATCCCTTTGGAGGGAGAAACCTTTAGGAATACTGATTCACCCACGGTGAATTCTAAGGGTCTTCTCCTCGTGTCTGCATAACTTTTCTGTCTACTCTGAGCTGTCCTCAACCTTTCACATATTAACTGGACATCTTCAGAGGCTTATTTCACTAAGTCAGGAGCAAATATCTTTCGATCACCCACTTCTTCCCAACTGATAGGAGAACGACACCTACGACCATATAAGGCTTCATACGATGCCATTTCAATACTCGAGTGATAACTATTATTTTAGGCGAATTCGGCTAATGGTAAATGATCATCCCAGGAGCCTTTAAAGTCCATCACACACGCTCTCAACATATCCTCCAGAGTCTGAATGGTTCTCTCTGACTGACCATCTATCTGAGGATGAAAAGCGGTACTAAATCTCAATTGGGTTCCCATAGCTTCCTGAAAATGTTTCCAAAAGTGGGAAGTGAAGTGAGAATCTCTATCTGATACAATGCTCACTGGAACACCATGTAGCCTCACAATCTCCCTTACATATAAATCCGCCAATGCACTCAGAGTATCTGTAGCTTTCATAGCTAAAAAGTGAGCTGACTTCGTCAATCTATCCACTATCACCCAAATGCCATCATGGTTCCGTCTGGTCCTCGGTAAACCCATGATGAAATCCATGGTGACGTGCTCTCATTTTCATGTCGGTATAGGTAGAGGCTGCAATAACCCTGCCGGTTTCTGATGCTCTACCTTCACCTGTTGACATACAAGACATCTCGACACAAAATTCGTCACATCTCTCTTCATACCCGACCACCAGTACACCTTTCGGAGGTTCTGATACATCTTATTACTCCCCGGATGTAATGTATACCGCGATGAGTGAGCTTCTGACAATATCAATCTTATCAACTGTGGGTCCTTGGGAACACATATTCTACCTCTGAACCTCAGCAAGCCATCATCATTCACTGTGAACTCAGTCACTGTCCCTCTCTGAATCTGCTGTACAATATCGACACACTGCTCGTGTTCCCTGACCATCATATAGGATATCATCCCGAGGCTCTTTCGGCTCAATGCATCAGCCACTATATTAGCCTTTCCCGGGTGATACAATATTTCACAATCATAATCCTTCAAAAGCTCTAACCATCTCCGTTGCCTCATATTTAATTCTTTCTGTGAAAACAAATATTTGAGGCTTTTGTGATCAGTGAATATCTGAAATTTCTCACCGTATAAATAGTGGCGCCATATTTTCAATGCAAATATCACCGCTGCCAACTCTAAATCGTGGGTCGGATAGTTCTTCTCATGGTCCTTGAGCTGTCGGAATCCATAAGTAACCATCTTCCCATTCTGCATCAATACGCAGCCTAGTCCTTGATGAGAGGCATCTTTATACACAACAAAACCTCCTGAGCTGGTAGGTATGGTGAGAATCGGTGCGGTGGTCAAGCGATGTTTCAATTCCCTGAAACTCTTTTCACACTTATCATCCCACTCAAATGCAACATTCTTCTGAGTGAGACGAGTCAATGGAGCAGCTAGTCTCGAGAAACCCTCGACAAATCGTCCGTAATATCCTGCCAAACCCAGAAAACTTCAGATCTCAGTAACTGTCCTGGGTCGTTCCTATTGAACTACTGCTTCAATCTTGGACTGATCCACTGACACCCCGTCCTTCGATACAACATGACCCAGGAAAAAAATTTGTTTTAGCCAGAAATCACATTTACCGAGCTTAGCATACAACTGTTTCTCCCGGAGGGTCTGTAAGATTGTCCTTAAGTGCTGTTCATGTTCCTCTCTGGACTTCGAATATATTAGTATGTCATCGATAAAGACGATCACAAACCTGTCCAGGTATGGCTTGAATACATCATTCATTAAAGCCATAAAAGCTGCAGGAGCATTCGTTAATCCGAATGGCATCACTAGGAACTCATAATGACCATAATGAGTACGAAACGCTGTCTTGGATACATCTCCACTCCGAATTCTCAACTGATGGTACCCAGACCTCAGATCAATCTTAGAAAAGATCTGTGCTCCTTGAAGCTGATCCAATAAATCATCAATACGTGGAAGGGGATATTTGTTCTTGATGGTAGCTTTATTCAACAACCGGTAGTCAATACATAGTCGGAAGCTTCCATCCTTCTTCTTAACAAACAAGACCGGAGCTCCCCAGGGTGAGACGCTCGGTCTAATGAATCCCTTATCCAACAGTTCTTGCAATTGTTTCTTCACTCCTCTAACTCAACTGGAGCCATACGGTACGATGGTTTAGAGATCGGCTCTGTACCAGGCGCCAAATCAATATAAAATTCCATCTCTCTATCTGGTGGCAATCCTGATAACTCATCCGAAAAGATATCTGAAAATTCCCTAACTACGGGGATGTCAACCAATTTCGGGTGTGTCTTATCTATGTTAACCACGTACGCAATAAAACCTTCAAAATATTATTCATATAATTAGTACATTAATTCACTCATTCTATTACAATAATTGTATTCCTTCATTTATTCTCAAAAAATCTTACAACCAATTTCTCAGTTTCCTCTACTTGAGAAAACATTATAGTCTTAGAATAACAATCTAAGACAACATGATTTACAGCCAACCAATCCATTCCTAATATCACATGAAAATCATACATATTTAACAAGATAAGATCCGCTGTCATACTTTTATCTCCTATTCTTAATTTACAACCTTTACATACTTGTTCGGCTAATTGGCTAACCCTTATTGGTGTGCTAATTAGCAATTTTCTATCTAAGTATGTAGGTTTCACACACTCTGCTAATTTAGATGCACATGAAGGCGATATGAATGAATGCGTAGCACCAGGATCAAATAAGGCAAAGGCTTCCAAATCAAAAATCAGAATTGTACCTTTAATTACTTCTGTGGAAGCATCTGTTGTCCGACCGTTATCGCTGACCTTTTTCCTTTTTGTTCCCAAGATTTGGTTGGGCTTTGAGTCGATGTTACTCATTTCTATTCAATCATATGTATCAAATATTAAACATAATTGTACATCTATTTATATAATCGTTCTTTTTATACGTTACATCCCCAGTAATTTATACAGTACATGTCTGTGCGTTTTAGTATTCAGATACAAAATATGTGTATATATATATACCTTTGCGCAGCAAAGAGAGCTGTACTTCCAAAAGAACTAGCAGGGATGACCGCAAGATGCTCTAATGAGCCTTATCTGTGGAGTGAGAAAAAAAGGGGTGAGCTAATGCGCTCAGTAAGGAAAACATGACAGCAGGTAGATAACTATACTATCTACGTACTTATAATGCATGCTTAATATCATCACAAGACAAATGCATTTTTATAAACCATAGCAATCTATTCAAAAATAATTAATTCGATAGAAAGCTTTTGTTTTCACTTTAACCACATTTCAAATCATCACATTTCTCTCTATTTTCATTTTCGAAATCAGTACTCCTCTGGTACTGGTAATAAGTGATTCCATCATAATCACAAATCATCGTTTTTAAACCATTTGAGATCATTTTGAGATCAATTTGAAATCAATTTGAGATTGATTTGAGAATAGGTAGGGATATGTAATCATCTGTGGACATATGACCATAGTCAGTGACCCCAAGCAATCGCTAGCTAGGCGTGCAAGGGTGTCAGTCGCCTAGGGAGGTGGGTCAATCCAACCCATCAGCTCATCTCTACTCTATCATCTGTCTGAAGATGCCAACACGGTACAAGGTACTCCATGTATCGTCTCACGGTACAACGTACTCCGTGGACAATCACACGGTACAATGTACTCCGTGGACCCTGTCCATACACCATACGCCATGGACTATATCAATATACTGTATGCTCGAGGCTACCTGAGAGTAGGCAGGCTTTTACGACCTCGGCATTAATTATCAACCATAACCCTGTCTCATAAACCAGTGCGAGCAAGTCAGTGTGACACACAGTTGACACGAGGGCTCCAGCACAGTTTTTATCATCAATAACATTTAAAATTTCGTGCAAGCATAATCGTGTAACCCGTTAGTTAACACGCAATTTCAGCACGATTTATTTCATTCACAAATCTGATAGATGGCTCTATTTTCATTGAAAAAAACTCAAAATCAGAGTTCAGTATAAATAGTATGCTGTCATGATGCAATTCATGTAAATAATAGCCAATCTATCCATATACTTGCTAAAAAGCAGAATTTTATAGTGAAAAATATCAAAATATGCAATTCATGAAAATTTTCAAATCTTGCATTCCCGATACTCAACGGTATGCATTTCCTTATAACAAGGGTAATATCGTAATTTATTTATCACTAGGCTCTTTCCTAGATTTTCAGTCTCTATATATTCTATACTATTTATTCTTATATAGGGATTTATTAAAATACGCACAGCTATCTCTATAGCAATCATAAATCCCTTACCTGGAATCTCAGTCGATTCCACTTTTATCTTTCCAATTTTTAACCACTCGCTCGTTCCCGCCTCCAATATGCCTTCAGGAGTCGAGTTTCTGTGATGGTGCGCAAATCGAGACTCGATCGAATTTACTTTCGTCGCGCTACACATTTATATATTTAAACTGGTTCAATTTCGGTTAAATATAAATTCAAATAAATTTTTCAAAAATATAATCGATCAATTTTGACTGCTTACCGGTTTCGCCTTAAACCCGGGGTATCACCGAAATTTTTTTTCTCTTTTCTTTTTCCCTTGGCTGAACCGGTTCGGACCGGTTCAGACCGCTTTTCACTGAACCGGTCCGAACCGGTTTAGTGGCCAAGTCGCCGTTCGGACCTTTTCCCGGTCGGTTCCTCGCCGGCTTCCACTCCCAGAAGATCCGTCGGGGCTCGCGATGCGTGGATCTGGTGGTGTCCGATGCAAAGCTCGCAGGAAAGTGGCCGATCCGGCCCTTTCTTTCTTCGGCTTCGCCGGCGTTTCTTCCTCTTCGCCGATCGGTGTTCTTGGGCTGCCGACGGTGACGTTTCCGCTTCCCTCTGGCCGGTGGTGACGAGCTCTCCATTTTTTCGGCCTCCGATCGCCTCCTTTCTCTCTCTTTTCTCGCCGGTGAGGATGGTTTCGGGGGGGGGGGGGGGGAGGCTTCGGTTTTGCTTCTTCTCCTCTCTTTTCGTTTCAGTTCTGTTTCATTTTTTTTTTTGCTTTCAATTCCGTTTTTTTATATATATATATTATATTATAATATAATATAATATAATACATAGATTTAAAATATCTATAATATAATATTATTATGATAATAATACAATAATAAATATCTCATATTATTTATATTATTATTATAAAAATATTATTAACAGGTATTATATATACAGTGATTTTCAAATACAAATGTATATATTTAGACATCCAAATTTTTTTTTGACATATTTTTTCATATTTCCGAAATAATTTTCAAAATGAAAAATTTCGGGTCTTACAGTATATTATAATATAAACAATATATACATTTGTTCTAAAAAAAAAATTATTTAACACATAAATATATATAAACTCTTTTGAAAAAAATGTATATATATTAATTATCATAAAATGTACATGACACTTTATACATGTAAATATTTAAATATTCGAATTTGTAATCTTAAACTTTCAAAATAAGAAAACGTACTTTCCTTCCCAAAACGTGCTTTCCTTCCCAACAATTCATTAACAGCAGCTTTGGTTCAGGGGAAAACCTATTCTTTTACGGTCTCTCTCAGCTGGGTCCACCATTTCTGCCGCTTGCTTTACTTTCGAAGCTCAGAATTGGTATTCCACGGAATGCCTTATTCCTGCCGCGGGAGGATTTCCAATTCTGCGCAAATGACAAAGATTTTCAATACCAGCTACACAGAATCTGTTTAATGAACTTTTGTTTCCAAGAGTGTCCTTGTACAATTTCGAAAATTACAATCCAGTCTGATCTTCACTGCTGATGGTTTTCATCTATCTTTTCCTCCCAATTTCATTTCTTTGCTGACGGTTTTCATAGATTTCATCTGCCAAAAAACCCAAAATTCTGCCACGAAATGTCGACGAGCTGGGCCAAAGAATGGTGACACTCAGTAGCACTAATGGTGCTTAAATCAGAACTCCCACCTCAACCTCCCCAACTGAAACCAAGAACCCAGCAACCCAAGTTGTATAATCTCAACCAATTAAAATTTGCCAAATAATTCTAGAACCATAAACATCCAAACAAAGGAGGATCGGGTAAAATACAAAAGGGTACTTATTTTGAAATTCAAGTTTCGGTGAAGGAAAGTGGAGATCGGCTTACTAAGCAGAGCCAATGGTCGGAATATTGAGGAGACGCTGACTGGAGCTGGAAAAACTGTGTAAAAAAGGAAGGTAGTTTCCAGTTTTGCATGGAGGTAAAGTTAAAGTAATAGGATTTTTTTTTTTTGTACAAATAAAGTAATAAGATATTGTTAAGGGAAAAAAAAGAGGAAGAAGAATTCTTCCCTCGGCAATTGATTTTTTTTTTATATAGTTTACGTGCTCTCAGGTGGCCTGTATTTTAGGTTTCTTTTATGTACTTATTATTATTTTTTAATCATGATGCTTAGTAAATTTGTATGATTTGTTTAACTTATTAATTTTATTTTATTATTTTCATTATTTTTAATTTCTTAATATATCTTGAGATGTATATACTATGCCATTAAAATTTATTACTATAATTTAAAAATTTTAATAATAATGTATAAAATAATTCTTTTAAGAGAAAATTAAAAAAAAAAAAGTTGTTTGATTTTTTAAACAACTTTTGAGATAACAAAGAGATCAGTTTAGATTGTTATTTTTTTTAATTTTTAATAATTATCATATGAGGCATTCAAATATTTTTTTTAATATATATAATTTGGTAAGAATGTGTGGAGAAGAAATATGAGTAATTAAAAAAAATGAGAGGTTATGTAGTGATGAAAAAAAAAGTACTTTGGTTACTAAACTAATGCAAGGGAGGGTATTTTGATAGTTAAGATAATGTAAGAAAGGGTATTTCGGTAATTAGAAAAGGAGTACAGTACTTTGATAAATATGAGAAGAGGGAGTAATTTCGAAATTAAGCTAGAAGACGAAAGAGTTTTTTTATAATTAGAATAAGCCGAGGATATTTGAGTAACTAAAATGAGAAATGAGAGTTTAATTTAGTAATAATGGTAAGATATAGTATTTTGATTAATAAGAGAGAATAGGGTATTTTGATAATTAAAATAAAAAAGAAGGGGTAATTTGATAATTATGGTAGCAACAATATTTTGATAAATAAAAGAGAATGGTGTGTTTTGCTAATTAAAATACAAAAGAAAGGTTAATTTAATAATTAACAAAATAAAAATAAAAATATAATCTAAATATAATAAATTTAAATAAAAAGTATTTTCGTCATTATACATTTTATTCCTACCTTATTCTTTAAATCAAACTAAACAAAAAATAAATTTAAAATAATTATTCTGTTCCACCTACCAAACAACATAATACAAATTTCACATATAATTATTCTTCCTCTATTATATTCCGCGATCTAAACATCCCGTAGGGTAATAATCATCATTCTCTTTTCCTTCCTATTGATTTTGAGAGTTTTCATTTCTTGTTTGGTAATTACAATATGTTTTTATCCCTTAAAATTAATAGTATTGAGTCAATTCGCTTTTTCAAAATTTCCCTTAAATTAAAAAGCAAAAACATATCATGTGCGCGTGAAGTAACTTTCTTCCCTACCATCATTTCTTATTTATTGACACTTTCACAGCTATGCAAACTGCCATTTCTCTCTTCAGTACTCAACTCAGTTCTCGCAGTTTTATTAACTTCAATCTTACTCCTATATACCTTCTTCTCCTTTAAGCAAAATCAACTAGAGATACAATGAGATCGGAGCCTCTTGTTCATGTATTTCTTGTTTCTTTTCCGGCCCCAGGCCATGTAATTCCTCTTCTTAGACTTGGCAAGCGCCTTGCCTCGAAGGGTTTGCTTGTCACGTTTTCTACGTCCGAAAACTTTGGCAAACAGATGGCAAAAGCCAACAGCATTACTGACGAGCCTACCGCAGTTGGTGATGGCTTTATACGATTTGAATTCTTCGGGGATGGCTGGGAAGATGATGATCCAAGACGCATACACGTGGATCAATACTTTCCTCAACTAGAGCTTATGGCAAAAGATGAGATTCGTTGGATGATCAAGAAACACGCAGAGCAAAACCGTCCTGTTTCTTGCATCATCAACGGCATCTTTATTCCCTGGGTATCTGATGTTGCAGAAAGTCTTGGCATTCCTTCTGCAATGCTTTGGGGGGAGTCATGTGCGTGTTTCGCCGCATATTACCATTACTATCATGGATTAGTACCATTTCCTAGTGAAAGTGATCCTGAAATTGACGTTCAGTTGCCCTCTACGCCGATTCTCAAGTTCGATGAAGTTCCTGGCACCTTGCATCCTTCAAATCCTTACCCTATCTTGAGGAACACCATTCTTGGTCAGTTTAAGAACCTTGATAAGCCTTTTTGCGTATTGATGGAGACTTTCCAGGAACTCGAGCCTGAAATCGTTGAATACATGTCCAAGTTTTGCCCTATAAAGACTGTTGGTCCATTGTTCAAGAACCCTAAATCACCAAACAGTACAGTTCGTTGTGACATCATGAAAGCCGAAGACTGCATCGAGTGGCTCGATTCGAAACCAGCGTCATCAGTGATATACATCTCGTTTGGTTCTGTTGTTTACTTGAAACAGGAACAAGTGGATGAAATAGCTCACGCGCTGTTAAACACTGGTATCTCATTCTTGTGGGTCATGAAACCACCGCGTAAAGAGTCTGGCTTTCCAATCCACACTTTACCTGAAGGCTTCTTAGAGAGAGTAGGTGATGAGGGAAAGATTGTGCAATGGAGTCCACAAGAGGATGTGCTGACTCACTCTTCAGTTTCCTGCTTTGTGTCACATTGCGGTTGGAACTCAACAATAGAGGCACTCTCGTCTGGTATTCCTATTATTGCTTTCCCTCAATGGGGTGATCAGGTGACTAATGCTATTTACTTGATTGATGTGTTCAAGATTGGTGTAAGAATGTGCCGTGGAAAGGCAGAAAACAGGATAATTCCAAGGGAGGAGGTGGAGAAATGCTTGCTGGAAGCAACGTTGGGGCCAAAGGCAGCAGAGATGAAAAAGAGCGCCTTGAAGTGGAAGGCAGCTGCGGAGGCAGCTACTGCCGATGGTGGTTCCTCTGATAGGAACATACAAGCCTTTATTGATGAGATGAAAACGAGAAGCAGGACAATTGATCACACCGACACAGATTCAGCTACTAAGAGTTAGCTGCGGCAGTCAATGTGAAGTCGTGAAAGTGGTGATCCTGCTGGTTAGGGGAATTCTGCAGTAAACTGTATCTTATTGTAGTGTGAACTTATTTTTTGCGTATTTTTATTTCTTTACGTGTTTACGTTTATTTATAGTAATGTTAAATTATGTTATGTTTATTAATATTAAGTTTAAGTTTAATTTTATGTGTTTATGGTTAGTGAGACTAAATTTACATTTGTTTAGTGTGTTTATATGTTTATCATCATGTAATTATGTTTATTGATATTAAATTTATATTTATTGTTATATATTTATGATACTTTTAACATAAAATTTACATAGAATATATAAAATAAATCGACTTTACAGTACTATCGACTTTAATGTAGAATTTCCTAATGAACACGTGTCAAAAACAATTGGAAACCTTTAAAAGAAAATAAGTTTTTAAAATTCATTGGCTAACCTTATTCAAGTAATTTACCTTACAATTTAATATCTTTGTCAATTCAATTTATAATAATATATTTTTACAAATCAATCATTAAATTTAACAATTTATTTGAATTTATCATTTACGTAAAATTTCAATCCAACTCAATTGAGTTTGTAATATTCAATTGAGAATAATATATTTAAATATATTTACGATTTTATTATTATCGAATAAATATTTAGACCTTTTTTATCTATTAACTTAAAATTTGACAAACATAATTTGCGTGAATGAGAAATATATAAAATTTAAAGTTATGGTTAAAAAATATAAAGCAAACAAAAAAAAAATGAAAGTGTGTAAATGTAAGGAAATTCTTTCTCGTATATATGTATGTATATATGTAGGTAGGTATGTAATTACAATAAATCAAAATTTTTAACTTTACTATAAGGTTAAAATAAATATAGATGATTAAAATTAAATTCAGTATCATTAGGTATAAAATATGTTAAAAATATCATAAAAATAGTAACAAAATTATAATGCGTTTTACGTTTATTTATTCTAATTTTTTTCTCATATATGTTTACTCTATTTTTAATATATTTTCACCAATTGATACAGAGTTAATGTTTAATCATGTGTTTAAGTTGATCTTACAATAAGATCAAAATTTTTAACCTTACTATAGAATTTTTCATATTTAGTAATCTAATATATATACATTTATTAGATTACAAGGTACATAGCAAACTCGATAAATAACTTTATATAGACATTCTATTTGAATGACATATAAGCATCCACTAATTCTATATTTACCTAAGAAAAAGCAAACACCACATACTACTTTTCCACTTTTTCTACTTTCTTAAAATTTCTCTATTCTTGAAATTATTTTTAACTATGGGCTATTAAAACTGACTTATCTAATAAAAACATATTTAAAATATAGATAATTTTAATATTATTTATTTTTAAAACTATATAAAATATTAATTATTATCTAATTCTTTAAATAAAATATAGAATTTAATATTATCTAACTTCTCCACTTTTGCATTGTAATAACCGCAAAATTATTATTTATTGTACTATTGTATGTCTTTAGAATGATTCAAATTACTAAAATGTCTTTTATATCCATTTTGGTACAAACATGGCTGCTTGCGTACGGAGATGGTCGTGGGCTCCATAGGAGTGTGCACCTACACATATATATTCAAGTTATCTTAATATGATGATATATGACCTCAGGTAAAATTTTGAACTCTCAAAGATTTATTTGTGGACTTATCTCGATAAACGTGCAATAATTATCAAAATGATGATTTTGTCCATAGGACAAATTTTCAACAGTGCCTAAATGGACACTGTATGAATTAGGGGTATGAAATAAATCATGTCAAGCCCTTAATTTATTATGTCAGACTTTTTTTTCTGAAATGTCAAACGAAAATATCGAAAAAGACCGAAATAGTTAAAATCGGGTAAATTTCATCCGAAAAAGTTATGCGACTTGTATCTTTTGGTCCATTTCACCTATAATACATTATTTACATGCAATATACATGTGAATAATGGAAATTGTATAAGAATTACAAATAGGCCAATAGAATGTAAGTTTAATGAAAAAAATAACATAAAGTCATATTTATAAAATTTTCGTTATAATCTTATTAATTAATTAACTATTCTTATAAGTTGACACATGATTAACACATGCCAACATTTATTTATTCATTTCTTAAGACCATGGTTGGCCATCACCAAAAAATAAGCCAAAAACCCATTTGAAAATTCATGAGAAAATGAAAAACACCACTTTCATGAATAACAAGTTTTGCCACCAACTTTGCTCCCATTTTAATCCATTTTTGGACTTTCATTTCTTCTACAAAGTTGCTTCTCATCACTTCTCCTACAACATAGTCAAAATTGGTAAGCAAATTCTATGTAGTTTTGGAGATCAATAATAGGTTTTTAACTTTTCTTAAGTTTTGATTTTGACCATTTTCAAGGGGTTTTCAATTGCTTTCTCTTACAAACTTAAAGTATGTTGTTTAGGGATTAATGAGGATTATTTGTATGTGCTTAGATTGAATAAAAATTAGCCCTTGTGCTTGGAGGGAGTTTAGGCCAAATTGGAATCTATTAGTTAAGGTGAGATTCAATGCATGGTTTTCATATATATATTGATTACTTTGATATGTATAGAATATTTATGAAGTTAGTTTGATGAAACAAAGCACATATGATATAGTTGTAGAGTAAACCTAAAAACTTTTAGAGAGAGAAAGTGAAATTTCTATGAAATTACATGAATATTTCTTAAATGGGAATGTGATTCATGTAATGGAACATGAAATGAATAATAATGTGGCTTAAAAATGATTATAGGACCATTATGTAATTTCGACCATAGCAAGGGTATTTTGGTAATTTTACCCTTGCAGTGTAATTTTGGTCCTAGGTCAATATTAAGCATAAGTATAAGCAAATATGTGAAGTTAGAATGATCAAAAAATGAAATTTGATAACTTTTGTCACTTTATACTATTATGTGAACTAAGCTAAATTGAGTCAGAACATATCCTTTAAACTAGCTTTAGGGCATTTCGAAATGTCTGCTAAGTTAATTATGCTATGTTATTATAACGTCCCGGAAGCGCTAAAAATAGGGAAAATTTTTTTTCTTTTTTTTCTTTTTTCTCTACTTAGGTTGTATTCCTGTACAGTTTATGATACTTCTTTCTTTCTTTCTTTATTTTCTAGTTTTCGTATATTCCAACCACTTCATGAGTTAAATAGTAAGTAACATCTACATATTAATTGTTTTTTTGAACGTTTACAGACTAATCCATAAAAACAGTGATTACATCCTGTAATAATTATACACCCACATATCTGTACATTATACATGTCAGGAAATAAACATCTATTATTATACCTGAACAAGTACTTCGTAGATAGCTGCGTAACACTTACTGCAGGATATCTGAGATGGAGAAAAAGGGGGTGAGCTTTTGGGGAAAAGCTCCGTAAGGAATATGTTTAGAATAATTCTGACTATAAAAAGCATGTGAAAATCGTGCAAGTATACTTTCATACTTTACTTCTGAAAATCAAATCATAAACTTACTTGAAAAATAATCATTCAATCGTACGTATAAATTCTATTTCGTACATAAAACATTAATACAAGAAAATATCATAAATGAGTATATTTTCCTTTTTAATACCATAAATGTCTTTTCATCTGAAAACATAAAACATGTTTTTTTTACTAAATCATCATGCAAATCTTTTTTTGAAAGCATAAATCATATTTTCTTTCATGAAAACATCATCATGCATAGTTTTCCTTCATGAAATATTCATCATACATAATTCATTTCGTAAAATTATCATATAGATCTTTTCATCTGAAAACGTAAAACATGTTTTCTTTCATGAAAACATCATCATACTTTCTTTCATAAGAACATCATCATTCTTTCTTTCATAATCATCATTATACTTTCTTTCATAAAGACTCATCATCAAAACATGGAGACTAGGCTATATCGGAGTCATGCAATATACGTCATTCTCCGTAGAGGGTCATAATTATACCAAATGGCCATGGTGGGGGCTGTAAACTGGATCAGGGTCGTATAGCAAATCATAATCATAAACATGGCTAGTATCTTCTCATTCTTATCATATACTAGCACATAACTAGGGCACGGGCACCGATGGCACTTGCCGTGCGGGAAACATTCTTGCGTGCTGCGCGGACACGAGATACTACCAGAAATCATCATAATAGACCACGAGTAGCGAGTCAACCACCACACAGGTGAAGACAAGCGCTATAAGGGTCCTACGTATCGGCATCTCAAGCGGCGGAGCCGGAGCGCCACGAGTAGTTGCCATGCATATAAATAGCCTTCTAGTCTCAAAATCTCTTTTTCTTTTCTTAAATATTTTCGGAAGACATCAAAATTTCCGTTGAAACATGAATATAAAGTCATATAGAAAATTATAAAATATTCATGTGTTTCATACTTTATAAATCTTTTCATAAAATGAAACATACTTCATCAAATCGTTTCATGAGTATAAATATGCTTTATAAATCATTCATAAATCTGAATATGCTTCATAAATCATTTCATAAATATAATTATGCTTTACAAATCATTTCATGAACATAATTATATTTTATAAATCATTTCATGAACGTAAATAGGTCAGAATTAAGCTAAGTTACACCCCTTACCTCGTAGACCTTGGGGCGTGCAAAATCGTCGGGTCTCGAGATTACCTCGATTTGCGTGTCAAAATTTTGAGCTGCCGAAAACGATACCAATTCATCACATATTGATCAATTTCATCTTAACATACTCAATTTTAATTTATCTTCTCGAAATTTGACCAATTTTGACTTTTCGATCAACTTTTCAGTTTTCTCGATATTACCGATTTAAGTCCCGTTTTTGGTCAATTTCATTATTTTAGTTTCTCATTTCATTACTTCATTAACCTTATGACTCATTCAAGTCCATAAATCATGTTGGTCACTTTGCCAAATTTTTAATTCTTTCATTTTTCAGTTTTACATTGAGTTAAGCTATAAATCGGGCTTTCTCGGTATAAATTTAACCGTTAACAACCTTAGATCTATCAAAATTTCACCACAAACACATCAACACTATGCTTTCAAAATCTCAAATCCTTCATAGAAATTAAATCATCCAATTCCACTTAACTAAAAACCTTCCAAAAACATCAAATAACAACATATATGAATTTTATCATCATCCATAAATTTTACCTCGGGTTTGACCAAGGTTGACCACATTTTTCTTCCACAAAATTGATCCTCAATTGAAATTCAACATGTATATAGCTCAAAACTATGAAAAATTAGCTAAAAAATCGATCAAAGAATGAAAAATCTTAAATTCCTCACTTACCAAAAATAGGGCAGATTCGTCGATCGTTTTTATTTTGAGTTTTTTACCTATCAAATGAACTTATTTTGTGGCTAAATTTTTTATATGTTATAGAGGACTAGATGAGGAAATTTAATCCTTCTTGTCCGACACCTGAATCTTGCCGGAAGGTGGCCGGAAAAATCTCACAAGGAGGGTAAAGGGAGGACGCCTGCGGAAATAAAGGGAGGGGGATATCTCTCGGCCTAGAAGTCCTTTGGGGTTGATTTTTATGCCCATTTAAAGATCTATAAGTATACTTTCAGACTTGAAAAAATTGGATCAAATTGAATACCGGAAGGTCTTCAAATTTGACAAAGAAGAGGGTTAGGTCGGCAGGCTGAAGGGGACAGATTTCTGTCCTCTTCTAGAAAAATTCAGAAAAAATTATTCTAGTCCAATTTTCTCCAAATTTCCACTTCTCAAGCGTTATACTATGTTCTTAGTATGTTTCATAAAAATTTAGGAGTCACTTGTTTAAGAAAAATTTCCCGATTGAGCCCATTTTGCGTGATTTGGTCAATACCGAGCAAAATGGCTTCAAGTTTTCAATTTACCTTAAAAATTAATTTGATCTCATAAACCTCCATATTCCACTTGATTTTGATTTCTCAAGTAAATTTCACCTTATATTAATTTTATATGACTTCGAAATAATTTTCGTGAATTTTATGAATTTAATCTGAATTTATTTCTAATTCCGAGCCCATTTGCTCGGTTTAGTGTAAAACCCGAACCTTACTAATTTTTTCACTTCCAATACCTTAGTTTTCATTTCTAAATATTATTTCAAGATCATACATGAAATTCTTAAGAAATTCTCGGGTTTCACAGTTATAGGATTTTTAAGTGAAATTGTTGGGTGTGGGAGTGATCGACAAGCTGTGATAAGCAGAATATTAGTGAAACTTCGGTAAGTTCAATAGTATAAGTTGCGAGTTAATCACGTACCAATTGCTTTATGTTTTAAGTCGAATATTTGATTATCGTAAATGTTTTGTTTGAACTTTTCGAATAAGTATGTAAAACTTTTGATCGATTTGAAATATGAAACGTATTAAATCAACTGAATTGAGAATATAAATTGTTCTCTACATTGTAGGCTGAGTAATGAGCAATTGTTACTCAATCTTATTGCAGAAATTTCGTAAATTATCTATATGTTTTGAACTAAGACCCTTGTGTTATCAGAAATGTGATTTCAATTCGTTTTGACTTGTTTTGAATTTTGTTATGATTTTCATAATTAAAATCATTGCATGACATTATGTGAGAGATTTATAAGTCTGTACAGATTTTTATCTACATACATGTATCACATTAAAATCTCATTTTGAATTTGTTTTTTGACTAATTGGAGCATATGACTTATTTAGCTTATACTTAGTGTTTTTGGATTTAAGCATAAACTACTTTCCGTCTCAATTGTTAGATGACTATTAGAAACGTGATTTTCAAATATTTTATCGTTTATGGGCGTTCTAGTTATGTTATTCCTGATAGAGCATATGAAGACAGCCCTGAGTATACGACTCTTATATGGGCAATTTGGTTTGTCTAACATTGTCATGACAGGTTTCAGTGGCTGATCACTAGGACTAGAGTCTTTCGGATCTATGGCCATATGTAACACCTTAGTTTCCGAGGTAGTTTCAGCTCACTGATAGCTACAGTGGGAAAGCCTTTATTGGGATATACTTGTTGACTTCATCTATATTCGTATGATCCAATCATCAAACTTTATGAATAATATATCAAACTATATAGTTTCAGAAGTGTTTTCTGACATATGAACATGATACGAATTTTATCTAACCATACGTCTTTGATTTGGTTTATTGAATCTTGTGAAAGTATATGGGAAATGTGTATTGAAATTATTTTGGTGCAAGTATTCGGTTTAAGAAATTTGATACATAAGAATTTATGACTTCTGAACTTGCATTAAACCTCGATTTTCTGCATTTGAACATGTTATCGTATTTCAAACTCATGTGTATCGTATTTCGTTCAGGATAGTCAGGTCTGATAGTTAATTGAGGTATTTCAAAATATCTCTTTGCCTGAAAGACTTGACGGCATCTAGATAAAATTATAGTATAAAACCCAACTAGATGTAATTTATTAAAAGACTCTGATTTATGATATGAACTTTTGACATGATAATTTATTTCGGAATGTGATTTGTACAGCATGCATTATACTTAAACTAGTATTTCTGTTTTGGTTAATTCTTCACTTATGTGGTTGACTTACTGAGCTTCCCCAAAACTCACCCCCTCTCTTTTTCATCACAGGTCAATTACAAAGTTAATTTTGATCGATAATAGTGTCCGGTACCGAAGTTTTTGACTTTGGAATCTCGCAGCACATTTATTAGTAGATATTTAACTATATAATTATTTTCTTTTCAGACATAATTATACCAGTAGCTAAGTTGAGATGTGTACTAAGTGTAGGAAACTCGGGTTATTGAGATGTAAATGCATCGATTATTGACCAAGTATTAGAAATAGTGAATTAATATATATTTCGTTGTACAATTTTTTGAAGTCCAAGATGAACTCCAAAAATTATGAAAATATTGTGAAAAATAGATATATGAGTGTTATATATAACTGTGTATTAAGTTTTGAATTTGGACTGTTATGAAATATTTTCAGGTTGTTTTTCTGTATTGACTGACAGGAAAAAATACGCATTTTCGTGGAAACTCAGTCGAAATTGTTTTTGATCACAATATTGATTTAAGAATATGACTGAGACCTAGGCAAGGTGTCTTAAAGCAATATTACATAAAAGAATGCGCAATATGATTGTAGGATTGTACTCGCATGACAAATAATTGTTAGTGTTATTGAATAAATGAGCTATAATAGTTATGTTTCTACAATAAATGATAGTGACATCATGTTTATTGGGATGTGAAATGCACTTCTCTAGAATTTCTTTATTATTCAAACTATTGTTATAACTGTTTACCAATGATTTTTATTTTAAAAATTAATTTTAACATTATCCATTTTCAAAACTATATGAAATATTAATTTTTATCTAATCTATTTAGAAATATATTTTACAATATTTAATATTATCTAAATTTAAAACAACTAACTTCTTCATATTCACTCAAGTCAAAATAAAAATATAAAAGTAATCTATATGTATATCATTTAAATATTTTCCTAAAAAATAAAATTCATTCGAAAAATATATAAATGTACAAAATTAGGTATTTACATGTATATTTAAATAGATAAAATTAATTGTACATTGAACGAGTTACAAGCTAGTTAACTTAATTATTCTAGAAAGATGGAAAGTAAATGCTTAATGGATAGTTTGGATTAGACTTGCTCAATTGTTGGGCTATCCGTCCAAACTCGAAGGCCCGTAAGATATTTGGTCAGATTTATACAAAAATATCGGATACAATTAATGGTCTCAGACAAAATTTTTAGGCCCATTTAAAAATCAGTCTGAGTTTGGGTATGACCATTTAAAGCCTAAGCTCGACTAGCTCGAATATAAATTAAAATAAAAATTAAAATTGATTTTCTTTAATATATTTACAAAGTATAATGTAATTTTATATGTATATTGATTAATAAATATGATTATATAAACTTAATATGAAAATTTATATATAAATTTTGAAAAATTATTAAATTTCAAATAGATTAAATGAAAAAAAATACAAATATGTAAAAAATTAGAATACAAAAAATAAATAAGTAAATTAAGCTAAGTGGGCCGCGAGCTTATAGTTTAAAATAAAAATGACCTAGATTAAAAATCGAGCTTGATTTTACGGACCGAGCTAAACTTGGGCTTATAAAGAAGCCACTATTGTAAGATTGGGCATTGCCCGACCCATCCTATGGGCAAGTTTAGTTTGAATTCCAATTGGAATCTTTCCCTAAAGACAAAATGAGGAGAATTATTAAATCATTTTTTCACATTTATTTTCAATTTTTATTATTTTACTTAAAAATATATATATTTATTTTATATTTTACTATTTTACTATTCTTTCAAACTAAATTAAATAGATACAATAATTTATTGAACTGAAGTACTAGCAGTATTAATTGACTATACTACTACAAGTTAGCGAGATTAATTGTCAACAAGATAGAGAAAATGGTCTTAATTTCATCGTTAATTTATCCTTTTTCTTCTTTTTTTCGTTAATTTATAATTTTTTTTATGAAATATCATGCAAAGCAAAAGCTTTCTTTGCATGTCCTATCCATCCCATCCCTAACTGGTGAAGGACTAAAGGCCTAAGAAAATAATTTCACAAACTAAAGAAATTTCTAATTAGAAAAAACATATCACCATTTTTGTCGCGATCTGCAACATCGTTCACATAAAATTATAAAAAAGGTATATTGTTATGTCTTTAATAAGAATGACAAGGGGTGAGTACTATCAAAATGAGAAATTTAAATTCCATTATAGTTTACAATATTCAAAACTATTTAATTATTTGAATATTTTAATTTTTATTATTTAAATTTTATCCACATAATATAAAAAATATACGTTAACCATTTAAACAAGTTAAATACTTTTTTTAAGTCAAAATTTGATTTTTAAATTTAAATTTAAATTTAAACTAATTTTAATATATATTATTAAGAAAAATTAAATTAATAAATTTAAATTAACAAGTACAAATAAATTAATATTAAAAATTATAATTAAAATACTTAATACTTTAATTTCATTAAGTATTAAATTAATTTTTATAAATAAAAATGTATATAATGATATTTAAATATTATTATTTTATAATCAAATTTGGATAATAATTTTAAGATTTTTATCCTAATCCATGATATGTAACAAAATTGCTATTTAAATCTTATTCGAATTTGATTATTAAATATCATAATCCTATTTAATTAGATTAGATAGTGCAAGATACCAATTTATAAAGTATCTATTTACAATTTTACTTTTAATACCTTATTAAAACAAAAATCCACAAAATAACCTACGGTTTTTGTTTCATTAAGGTTTAATTGGTATTAAAAATAAAGGTAATTTCTTATTTAAAAATTTCTTTTGATATAATATCAATATTAAACAACAAAAATGTGAGTTTTTTATTTAAAAATTTTACTTTATAAATTCAAATTTAAAACTCTTAAAAAGATATATTTTTATGATTTAAATTCTATAATATGATCGACCGCTCGATGGTCATCGGCAGAGAATTCCGCTGCAACGATATGCGCTATTGGCTGATGTCTGTTTCATGATACTATGGCCCCACGGTCGTGTCCCAGTTCAATTACCTCCTTTGATTCCCACAAAAAATCTTCGCCGCCGCCGGCTTGACTTTTTTTTCCCTACAATACACGCTTCATGTCAGTCACACCTCTGTTTCTAGTTCTTCTGTTCTTCTTCTTCTCCAAAGCACCGCCAAAACTTCTCCGCTCCCAAAAATTTATTGATAAAAGAAATGGCATTTTCTGAGTTCAAGGCACTGGACGAGAAGTCACTCATCGAATACATTAAAGCTACGCCATCTTTGTCATCGAAGATCGGGAACAGTTACGACGATTTAAAGATTAAGGAAGTTGGAGATGGCAATCTTAATTTCGTCGTCGTCGTCTACGCCATCTTTTTCTTTTTTTTTTTTTCTTTTTACCATCAAATTATTGAAAGATGAAAGTGGTCTTTTCCAGTTTATGCTTAAGTTTTTGGAAAACCATTCTGTTTTGTTGGAAAACAGGCACTTCCATACGTACGGTCTATAGGGGAAGCTTGGCCGATGACAAAGGAACGAGCATATTTTGAAACAGTGGCATTAAAAGAACATGGTGGGTTGTGCCCTGAACATGTTCCTGAAGTTTATCACTTTGACCCTACCATGTCTTTGATTGGAATGCGATATTTAGAGCCTCCCCATATAATCCTGAGAAAAGGTTTGATTGCTGGAATCGAATATCCATTCTTGGCTGAGCATATGTCAGAATACATGGCCAAGACCCTTTTCTGCACATCTCTTCTATATCGCTCAACAACAGAGCACAAACGCGCAGGTAACAAATTCATTTGCATTTTCTTTTTCAGTCTATTATTATTATTATTATTATTATTATTATGTTGTGCGAATTCTGTTAATGCAAGATAGGAGTGATTAAATTTCGGTTTAAACCAAATTATCCCATCAATTCGAAATTTAATTTGATTAATCTTTTGGCTAATGAATTAGTTTGGTTGGTCAATAAATTATTACAGTCGATTAATTTAAAATCATTTTGAATAAATTTGGATTTTTTAATTAACCGAAAATTTGATAAAAAATATAAAAATAAAATTAAAAATACATTAAACTTAAAAATATTTTTAATATTTAAAATTTAGATCATATTTAAATTTAATATTATTAAATTTTTTATCTTTAATATTTGAATGTTCTGTTAAATGATATTATTTTATTTGTTTGAAATACTAAAAATTATGACTTAGTTTAAATATATTTTATTATTTCGATTAATTAATCAAATTTAATTCAGTTCGGTTAATTTTGAAATTAAAAATTTCGGTTAATTAACTAAACATGAAAAACATGTACCTTTTTTCTCAGACAAAGTATGCTTTTAGTAAAAAAAAAAGGAACCTTTTTTTTTCTCAGACAAAGTTGCCATCCAAAATGGCATGGCATTAAGAAAGTAATTTTTAGCTTAAAGAAGAGATGAAGAACTGCGCTGTCTGCTTAGCATGAAAAAAAAGGCTTAATTATCAACTTTGTCATTTTAGCTCTAATAGTCTATTTGGAGCTAGTATTTAGATAATTTTTAGCTTAAAAAAGATGCTATTGTCTAGTAGTGTAGTTTTTAAAGGTTTGAAGATATGCTGCTAATTTACCTGCAGTCATTGTTTTGCGCAGTGGCTGAATTTTGTGGGAATTTGGAGATGTGTAGGCTCACTGAGCAGGTTGTTTTCTCTGACCCATATAAAGTATCTGAATATAACCGTTGGACTTCTCCTTATCTCGATCATGATGCCAAGGCAGTCCGGGAGGATAACTTATTGAAGCTTGAAGTAGCTGAATTGAAATCTAAGTATGGTTGCTTTTACTTCTAATACTACTTTGTATATACTGCAATTCTATGCTTTTTTTATCAAGTTATTAGACCTGCCTTTCTGTAGGTTCTGTGAAAGAGCGCAGGCCCTTGTACATGGAGATCTCCATACCAGTTCTGTCATGGTTACCCGTGATTCAACTCAGGTCTTAGATCCAGAGTTTGCATTTTATGGACCAATGGGATTTGATGTTGGAGCTTTTATTGGAAACTTGATTCTGGCTTTCTTTGCACAAAATGGACATGCTGATCCAGGGAATGACAGAAAAGTATGCCTTTTTATAGGCTGCAACGCATCATTTATAGACTTTTATGAACACTTTCAATTGGCATTTGCTTTGAAACAATTCCAAGTAGTATATAGGCATGGCTGAATTTCATACTCCATGCAGATTTACAAAGAGTGGATATTGAAGACAATTGAAGATACTTGGAATCTTTTCCACCATAAATTCATTGCTCTTTGGGATGAACACAAAGATGGGTCTGGGGAGGCTTATCTTCCAGCAATTTATAACAACCCTGAGCTTCAAAAGCTCATACAAGAAAAATATATGAGGGAATTGTTCCATGACACGCTTGGTTTTGGTGCTGCTAAGATGATAAGGTGAGAGAAAGGCTTTCTATCGTGTCATCTGCATTTTCCTCATTCATTTCAAGCCCATTGCAGTTAGACTGCGTCTTTTTATCCTACTGCTACAGCGTAGGCTATTGATTCCTAACCTAGACAAGCATATTTTGTTAACACTGGAAAAGAAACAGGGCCTTAACTTTACTAGGAATTACTAAAGAGATATAACTTCTGAAATCTCTATGCACAGAACGCTGAGCTTGGAAATTTAGTAAATTTAGATTAACTTATTTGTTTGACTCTTAATCAGATAGAGGAGTTTTCCTCTATAGGTTGAATACCAATTATAAAAGCTGCTATTCTTCCTGCTTTCACGTGTATGATCCTACATAATAAATTCTAAACATTGTACGAATGCTAATTCTAAAATTTATTGATTGAACTCTGATAACTTTGCAATTGTGGTGGTTTGTCTTTAAATTTGCAGGAGAATTGTTGGTGTTGCTCATGTTGAGGATTTTGAATCAATTAGAGACGATAGCAGAAGAGCGGATTGTGAGCGACAGGCACTGGAATTAGCCAAGAGTCTGCTCAAGAAGAGGCGAGAATTCCTGTCAATTGGTGAAGTCATTTCAGCCATCAGGCATGTCCAATCATTATGAAAAATTGGAAATTACAGGAAAATTGATGTTTCACTGTTTGTAGTTTAATAAAGTTTTCAAGATCCTCTAGAGGCCTGCCGGCCTGGGATTGTAAGTTTGTAACGAAGTTTCCTGTCAGTATTACATAACATTAGAGCTCGACTGGGGTTGTCGGAAAGCACGACCACAATTTGACATTGTATGATTACAACAATAAATTTGAACTATGGATACTACTAATATTTAATGTCAATATCTAAGTTTGATATTACGAATGAAGTATCACAAAATCGATTGGTGAATAATGTGACTCTGGAATGGAAAGAAACCTTGACAGTCCCTGCTCTGGCATTAAGCACGATTGGTATGGGCACATTTCTGGTTCAGAAATTCCCAGGGGAGATTAAAAAAAAAATAAACAGTGGATTGGACAAGACACTCCTGGTTCAGAAGTTGCGGTTGTTTTTTGCGGGAAAATTGCGGATGGACAAGACACCGACTACTGGATGCTGGCTTCGGAAACCCGTCTTAGTCACGAGAACAATATTGTAAGTATATTTGTACAACTTTAAGAAAATATTTTATATATAATATATGAGAAGAAAGAGTCTCTTAGAAAACAGTATTTTAGGGTTTTTTTATTTAATTAGAAAAACGTTAATAATCCAAAATTATTAGGGTAGTCGAACCAGTTACTTTGCCAAGCAAATCGATCCTCACTTTACTCCTTTAATTGCTTTCCATTTTTTCAAGATTTTGATTTTTATATTGATTCTTATGTCATTATTTCCAAAAAAATAAATTCACCAAATCTTTTTATTAAAAATTTTTGATTTTTCCTAATTTTTTGGATTTTTTTAAGTATAAATTATAATTAAGAACGAAAATTAGATTTATCTTTAATTATCAGACCCAAACCCAAATTTAATCTTGATCACAAAATTGCAATCCCTTACCCAAAAATCAAATTAAAATTCAAATCAAGGATAAATTCAAATAAAAAACTCTATGAAATCAATAACATTAGACTCATAAAAAAATTGATTTAGGTGCGAGTTAAAAAAATTCAATTGACCTAATAATATTAAAGATTCTGGACAAAATGAAATGTTTACATTGTTATTATTTAATTAATTTTAAATTAATTAACTAAGAATACATAAATAAAATAAATAAGTAAATATTTGACCCTTTAAAATTTGGGCCAACTGGAAATTTAGGCCTCCAAGCCTATTGAACCTTACCTTTAATTGAATTAGGCTTTTAAGCCCAAGATAAAATATAATCATACTCGAATAATATTTAATTCTAATAATATCAAATTCTAATGATTGTGCTTGTCAACTTAACACAAATCAATTGTATTTGGCTCATTTTTTTACTCTAAAAAATTAATTCCAACAAAATTAAGAATCTATAATTACATATTAAAATGACTTTATGAATAAAAAAGAAATTTAATTTTTTTTATTATTTCACAGCAAAAAAAAAATCAAATAATTTATTAAAAAATTAATTTTTAACAAATCTTAAACAAATTTTTTTCATGAATATAAACAAATTTGTTAAGATTAATTAATGAATATAGATAAATAAAAGCTGAACATAATAACGTTAGTTTGTTTACATCCTTAAACTAATTAATACCTTTATATCTATTAGGTTTTCTATTTTGATTATTTTTAACAGTTTAATTGAATTTATAAAATTATAATCGCAATCCATTATTTTAGACTTAATAGTTTTACTTATAAAAAAATATTTAAATTAAGAAAGTGATAAATTGTTGCATCAACCTGAATAAATAACGTATAAAATAAAGAAAGAAATTAAAATAAAAAATATGAAATGAAAGGAACGAAGAAGGAAAAGAACTGTTTGACGTGTAGCTGTTGAAATTAATGGCTTATTAGCCTAGTAAGGAATCCCACATTGGAAAATCACAAAGGGAGAGAAAGAGTTTTGGCTTATAAATTGAGGCCTGGGCTAATAGGTTAGATATCCCTGAGAGAAATATAAATAGCCCATATATTTGTATTTTGGCTTTTCCCTATTAGTTTTTGGATTTTGCAATTGTGTCCAGGTTTTGTAATAATTCCATTTTGGAATTAGTGAAGGTTTTCAGCAGCGCCCGTGGACGTAGGTAATTATACCGAACCACGTAAAATTTTGTGTTTTTCTCTTTTCTTCCTTTACGCTTTGCATTTGATCATTTGTTTTTGTCTGCTTCAATAATTAGTAGTTATAGTTGTATTTTATGCTTCCGCTTGTGCACAACAATTGGTATCAGAGCTCTTGGTTGTCGTAGTATGCTCTGTGGTTGCAGCGTTGTCTGATCCTCCACATCAGAAAAGAAAAATTATTCCTGAGCTGTTTGATTAAGAGCACTCTGTTATACTCTATTTATACCGTGTACGTCAGAACTGAGATAAAGTGGTAGTGCATGTCTAGGAAGGCTCTGGCTAAGGAAAGACTTGGTATTTAAGTGTGTCCTGGTGACCCACCTCTCTTTCCTGGGAGTTGACCTGGTGTACTGTTCACGTAAGTTGTGTTCTCTATTCTAGTATACGGTACTATTTAGAGTGTCACATCGTTTTGGTATATGGTTAGTATACATTTGGGAGAATAGTTTGAAGCAGAAATGACAGCATCAACAAAAATTGAAGTGGAGAAATTTGATGGTCGAAATAATTTCGGCTTGTGGCAAAGTGAAGTTAAGGATGTCCTGTGTCAACAAGATTTAGACATCACTCTGGAAGAAAAGAAACCCGATGAGGTCAAAGAAAAAGATTGGGAGAGACTGAATGCGAAAGCATGTGGGTTGATTCGTTCATATCTCTGCAGAGAACAGAAGTATCCATTCATGAAGGAAACTTCTGCCAAAATATTGTGGGAGGCGCTGGAGAATAAATATATGAAGAAAAGCAACGAGAATCGGCTTTATTTATTGAAGAGGCTATATCGCCTTCAGTTGAAATCGGGTATGAATATCAGTGATCACATCGATGAATTCAACCGTTTGTTAGCTGATTTGTTGAATTTGGATGAAACCTTCAAAGATGAGCAAAAAGCTATGCTGCTAATAGGATCTCTTCCTGATGAGTTGGATCATTTGTGCATTACACTTATTCATGGAAAGGAAAAATTATCCTTTGAAGAAGTGTGTGCAGCTTTGCTTAATTATGAAATTCGAAAGAAGGATCAGAAAGAGAATAGGGATGAATCAGCAGAGGCGCTCGTAGTTAGGGGACGAAGCCAAAGCCGAAGACGAGAAAGTAGGGGAAGATCACGTTCGAAGAAAAGACCTGATAAAAATGAATGTGCCTTTTGTCATGGGAAAGGGCATTGGAAGAAAGATTGTCTGAAACTGCAGAAGAAAGATAAGGGTAAGGGCAAAGCTACTTCTGATGCATATGTAGTCGAACATATTAATGATGATTTCGCGTTGGTCGGTCAACCATCCACATCTGGAAGTAATGAGTGGAATTTGGATACGGGTTGTACTTATCATATGTGTCCACATAAAGAGTGGTTCTTCAACTTTGAAGCACTAGAAGGTGGAGTTGTTTTCATAGGTAATGATAACTCATGTAAAACTTTGGGGATAGGTTCAATCCAGTTAAAGAATGATGATGGATCAACTAGAGTTTTGACTGAAGTTCGATATGTACCAGAGTTGAAGAAGAATCTCATCTCATTGGGAGTCTTAGAATCTAAAGGCTATGGGGTAATTATTCGAGATGGAGTTTTGAAAGTTGTGTCTGGTGCTTTGGTGACTATGAAAGGCACAAGGAAGAATAACTTGTACTACTACAATGGTTGTACAGTTACTGGATCAACAGCAGCAGCTTTAGAGAAGGATGTTGATTCAGATTCGATCAGGCTATGGCATATGCGCTTGGGACATGCATGTGAGAAAGCCTTAAGCAGTTTGGTGAATCAAGGCTTGTTGAAAGGAGCAAAGACCTGCAAGTTAGATTTTTGTGAGTATTGTGTTCTGGGAAAGCAGACGAGAGTGAAATTTGGGGCTGCAATTCATAATACGAAAGGCATTTTGGATTATGTCCATTCTGATGTTTGGGGACCTACCAGGACAGCATCCATGGGGGGTAAACATTATTTTGTCACATTTGTTGATGACTTTTCCAGAAGAATTTGGGTGTATACGATGAAGACGAAGGATGACGTACTTGAGATTTTCATTAATTGGAAAAAGATGGTGGAAACTCAGACTGGAAGAAAGATTAAGTACTTCAGAACAGACAATGGAGGTGAATATAGAAGTGATCCTTTTCTGAGAATTTGTCAAGATGCTGGCATTGTACGTCATTTCACAGTCAGAAACACACCGCAACAGAATGGGGTGGCAGAATGCATGAACCGAACGTTACTGGAGAAAGTTCGGTGTATGTTGTCCAATGCTGGGTTGGGCAAGGAGTTTTGGGCTGAGGCAGTGACTTATGCGTGTCATCTCATTAATCGATTACCATCAACAGCAATTGATGGTAGAACTCCATTGGAGGTTTGGTCTGGAAAACCTGTTAATGATTATGATTCTTTACATGTATTTGGGTGTACTGCGTATTACCATGTAAAAGAATCTAAGTTGGATCCGAGAGCTAAGAAAGCTATTTTTGTGGGGATTTCATCAGGGGTAAAAGGATATCGTCTGTTATATCCAAATTCGAAGAAGATAATATTTAGTAGGGATGTTACTTTTGATGAATCTCTTATGTTGATGAAGAAAACAGATGAGAATGCTGAGGATATTTCGCAACAGGTGGAGTCTACACGGAAACAGGTGGAGTTTGAGTCAACAATTAATCCAGTTAAAATTGTTGAAAATGAGACTATTGAAGATGATGAAGAGGTTTCCGCCCAAGAACCTCTACTGCAACAAGAATCTGTAAGACCCGAAAATTCGGTGTCACTTTAAGGAATTGATATTTAAAAATATGGATTAGTGTAATCTTGATCAAAAATCGAAGAAATAATTTAATTTCGAATCCAATTGATCAAGATATAAATTATCAGAATTTATCAAAATTTTTGTCTCGAAAAACGAGCCCAAAAATAGTGAAAAATATACCGAAAAGGTAAAATCGGACAGATAAATTCATTTGCGGACTAAATGAATTTAATAGGAATTTTTAAGATATTTTAGATATTTTTGGGATATTTTTGGGATAATTTTGGGATTTTTATTATTATTTTATAATAAAATAATAATAAAAATATATTATAAGAAAAAAAAAAAAAAAACGGAATTGGAAAGTTAGAAATCGGGGAGAGAGAAAAGGGGGAAATCGCGAGAAAACAAGGCAAACCGAGGGAGAGAAGAAACCACCGGACGGCGAGCCACCGGCGAGGCTGAGGGGCCGGCGAGGGCCGGCGAAGGCAGCCCATCACCGGGCGAACTCGCCAGCGGCCACCACGCGCCGTGAAAAGCCGCCGGCGAGGAGATCCGCGGGAGGGAAGCCGCGGGAGAGAGGGGCGGATTCGGCGGAATCCGACGCCGTTCAACCCCAGACGAGGCCAAAAGAAGCCTCTAGAGGCGAGGCCGAACCGTTTGCCGGTGGAATCGGCCGGAGAACCGATCGGAAGACGCCGGAACGGCGAAATGGCCACTGAACCGGTTCGGACCGGTTCAGTGTGAAAAGGGACTGAACCGGTCCGAACCGGTTCAGGAGGAGAGAGAAAGAAGAGAGAGAAAAAAAAAAAAAAAAAAAAATTTTCATCGGACTTCGGGTAAGTCGATACGAGGTCAAAAGTGGCCGATTTAATTTTCGATAAATTTATTTGAATTATATTTAATCGAAAATTAGCCCGAAAATGAAAAATACGAAATTGTGCAGTTCGACGATTAATTCCGAACGGAAGCCTGATCGAACTTCGATTCGCGCATCATCGCACAATATCGGGTAAGTAACGCTCATTTACGACAATTTATGTGATTAACGCGTATTTAAGATTTAATTTACGCATTTCGGATTAAATTTTGGATTTAGTGAATTATATTCGGAATTTCGAATAAACTGTCGTAAATGATATTCGGGCTATCCAAAGAGCTTGGAATGAAGCCCAATGGGTATTGATAGACCCAATGAGTCGATAGACCCTGATGAAGGGAATTAATACGTGAAAACGGGCTTAATACGGATTAAGACCCGATTAAAGTATTTAGGCCCATTTAGAGTAAACGGGCCCAATTAAGTGAAATGAACTGTATTAAATGTGTAATACAGTAGAAAACGTATAATTAATCCAGTGAATGGTTAAATGCAGCTCCAGAGTCATATTGAGAGTTGACCGGACTGGGAGATTTGGACAGCACAGAGGAAGAGAGGTCACACTACGTGATCCGAGGTAAGGGATCTATGGAAGCTATTAGAGATAGCTGTACGTATTTTCATCGTTGTTTACAGTCAATTAAATTTCGTATAGCGTATAGATATGAAATTTTTGGATAATACCCGAATATGGAAAAATTACGAAAATACCCTTAGACTCGGGAATTTTTGTAAATGCATAAAGTGCATGCAATCCATGTTTTCTCTGTGAAAAAGAGATTTTTGTGAAGCTAAAATGATAGACTGGCTTATGATTTGACTGTATGCATTAACTTGCACGTTTTTCTAAAAAGTGATTTGATTGACGAGTGATTTAATGGGATGTTTCCCTCTCACTTTGTTTTGTACCGTTTTGCATATTGCACTCGGTTTTGAGTACCACTGTGGTGGGAAATAGAGCCAGCTGTCTATTTTGTGTGTGTGAAATCGTGCTGGAGCATGATGAGATCTGTGGATTTATCCAGATCTGCTCCCACTTGATTTTGGTATTACATCTGTACAGACCGTGCTGGAGCACTGCTCGCACTGGATTCTGTTGTGATTTGTGATTGAGATCGTGCTGGAGCCTTGTGTTGACTGTGTGTCACACTGACTTGCTCGCACTAGATCTGAGACGACAGGCTATGGTTGATAATTTATTTGGTTGGGGTGGTGAGCTGTTGACTCAGGCACCTACAACTATGTGGTAATTGTACCTGGTTCACGGAGTACGCTGTACCGTGTAGACAACATGGAGTACACTGTACCGTGCAACTATGGGGTGTGAGGATTGCGTCTTTGGACTCGGGCATGCTTTGTCATTGCTCTGTTTTGTGATAGTCCTTAGATAGGAGCCGATGGATAGACTAATCCCCTCCTCGGACTCAGAGACACCCTGGCACACCTGATCAGTGATAGCTAGTGGGTCTCGGACTTTGGCCAAATGTTCCATTGGATTTGTGTTGAAATCCCTGCCTAGTCTCATCTGTTTTATTGGTTTCGGTGATGAAACTAATTTTGATTTGATTTCTGTGTTGAAGCCGTTTGAAATGAGATTATGAATTTAAAGTGAGTTTCAATACTGAACACAGAAAGATTTTACTCTGAATGAGTTTTGATATTCGGTTTTGGGCATTAAATTGCTATGTGTTTTACTATGATGGTTTTGTAAATGCCATGAGTTTTTCGGCATAAACCATGCATCATGAGCATCGTGGATAGTTTGATTATCTACTTGCTTTATAAATTAATGAGAGTGTTTTGAAAAGTAAATGCATTTGTTTTACGAGTTGATAAAACATGCATTATGAGCATCGTAGATAGTGTGGTTATCTACCTGCTTTCATATATTTCTTACTGAGCGCGTTATGCTCATCCCATTATTTTTCCCACCTCTACAGAGCATTTCAGTAGAGTGTTTAAGCTGCGTCCGTCCTGCGATCTTTTACACACAGCTATCCAGTAGCATCGAGGTATGCACACATGTACTTTTGTATCTGAATAATAGTGTACAGTGATGTAGTCATGTTATATGGGGGATGTATATGTTAGGCAATGTAAACGAATTTTAAATTCTAAAATAATAATTTTATAAGCTTCCGCAATATTTGTGCCTGGGACGAAAGCATTGCCTGTTATGCATATATATATAATATATGAAACTGAGTGAGGGATATTGACTCACAGCCCAACAATTAAAATGTGGTAAATTCGCGAAAAATTTGTAGTGATTTTTGTAAATTTGGGTCGCGACAGGAGTGGTATCAGAGCAGTGTTGGTCTGATGTGAGTCAGTGTCAGTAGTTAAAAAGTATACATCCCCATGTCACTGTACATTATTAGATACAATTGTGTGTACTAAGCTGTGGTTAAACTGAGAAATTAACTGTGTATGCGGGACGATTGAGATGTCTGACAGACATCGCAGCAGAGGAGAGAGTTCGCGTTCTCGGGGCCATAGAGAGTAGGTCCGAGAGACGCTGTGATAGGTTTGAGAGACCTTGTGAATCGTCATGTGATCATATTCCATCAAGTCCAGTTGAGACTATTGATGTTCGTGTTACGAGATTAGAGCGGAGTTGGAACACATTTATGAAGTTGTTCACTCAGGCTAACTTGACTATGGCTAGGTTAGAGAGTAGGCAAGGTCCGGCTGCTCAGACGACTCATACTGAGCCGGCAGTTGCTCCTGAGACACTTGCGCCTACATAACCTGCACCTATGCCACGTGTTGGTCAGACCCCTGTACCACCTGTAGTTCCATGACAAACTGGAGAGGATTCAGGGTTTGATTGTGAGTTTGACCGATTGAGGCAGTTTCGAAGCTCAAGCCTCCATCGTTCAGTGGGGTCAAGAATCCTTTAGTAGCAGAGGATTAGATTAACCGGTTATAGAAGTTATATGACTTTTGCTGATGTTCGACTACTGAGAGAGTGGCCTTTGCTACGTTCGTGTTAGAAGGCGAAGTAGAGTATTGGTGAAAATTCACCTGACCCATCATGAAAGCTATGTATATCAGTTGATTGACTGTGAGATCTTTTTGGATGCCTTCAGGAGGCAGTACATCCCAGCCACTGCTCAACGAAGATTACAGATGGAAATATCTTGGTCTGATTCAGGGGAATAGATCGGTAGATGAGTATGAGTCTCGATTTACATTTTTGGGAAGATATGACTTGAATACCATGAGCAGTGAGATGCGAAAAGTTCACAAGTTAATGGAGGGATTGAGACCATCCATTAGAGTCAGATTTACCCTATTTGACGTCACGACTTACGAGGAGATCGTGCGTAGAGCTCAGTTGTGTGTGTAAGACTATGAGATGCACGTCCTTGAGTTTGGTAAAGTCGTGAAGGGCAAGAATAGAGATCAGAAGAGATCAACATAGGACTGTAGTGTCCGAGTGGAAAGAGGTCGTTTGTTAGACGACCGACAGTCGATGAGTCACGGGGTAGGATGATTAAGCCCCCGGTGTATCAAGTCTCGACTCCAGCTAGGGTTATAATGATTGGAGGACCCCTACTGATTACAGAACAATGTAGAGCATGTGGTAGATACCACGGCAGTAGGTCATGCCACGTATTGATTGGAACATGTTGTAGATGTGGTAAGACGAGGCATATGATAAAAGATTGCCTAGAGTTGCTGAGATAGCCTCACAGAAGGGTAAAGAGTCAGAGAAGGATACAGCTAGTACTTCTGCCCAGAAGAGGAGGGCTACAGCTGAAAAGAAGGATGAAAGCCTCCGATAGTGAATAGATTACTGGTTGTTGAATAAGGCGATCATTAAGAACAAGTACCTCATTCCACGTATTGATGATCTATTGGATCAACTTCAAGGAGCACAGATCTTTTTCAAGATCGATCTGAGGTCTGGGTACCATCAGTTGAGAATCCGGAGTGGAGATGTACCTAAGACAATTTTTCATACCTGTTATGGACATTATGAATTCTTGGTTATGCCTTTCGAGCTAACTAATGCTCCTATAGCTTTTATGGTATTGATGAATGGAGTGTTCAATCCATACTTGGATCAGTTTGTCATAGTGTTTATAGATGATATTCTGGTGTATTGAAGTCTAGGGAAGAGCATGACTAGCATCTAAGCAGTGTGCTACAAACCCTCAGAGAGAGAAAGCTATATGCGAAGCTCAATACATATGATTTCTAGTTAGAACAGATATCATTTTTGGGTTTGGCTGGATATTACCGCCAATTTGTAGAAAGTTCTCTAAATTGGCTGCTTTATTGACACGTCTCACTCGAAAGAATGTTGCATTTAAGTGAGACAATGCATGTGAGAATAGTTTTCAGAAACTAAAGTAGTGATTGACCACTGCGCCGATTTTCACTATTCTGACCAGCTCAGGAGATTTCTCTGAATATAGAGACACCTCGGGACAAGGACTGGGCTGTGTATTGATGCAGAACGGAAAGATAGTTGCTTATGGATCCAGACAACTTAAGGACCCTGAGAAGAACTATCCGACCCATGATTTAGAGTTGGCAGCCATAGTGTTTGCACTGAAGATATGGTGCCATTATTTGTACGGTGAGAAATTTCAAGAATTCACTAATCATAAGAGCTTCAAATATCTGTTTTTAACAGAAAGAATTGAATATGAGGCAGAGACGATGAGTAGAGCTTCTGAAAGATGATGATTGTGAGATACTTTATCATCCGGGTAAAGCGAATATAGTCGCTGATGCCTTGAGCAGAAAGAGCATCAGGATGGTATCGTACATGATGGTCAGGGAACATGAACTGTTAGAGCAGTTTAGTAGCCTCAGTCTAGATATAGACCCTTCTGATACTAATGCATATTGTGTGATAGCAAGTCTGAGATTGAAACCGGATTTGATAGACCGGACCAGACAAGCTCAGCGTATTGATCGCTTCTGTGTTGATATGCATAGTCAGAAACAGATGGGTAGAGTGACTGAGTGCTCAGTTGTGATGATGGCCTGCTGAGATTCAGAGGTTGAATTTACGTTCCCGATGACCCACAGCTAAAGAGATTGATTTTGACAGAAGCTCATTCATCGAGATATATAGTGCATACTAGGAGTAATAGATGTATCAGAATCTTCGAAAAGCATATTGGTGGTCAGACATGAAGAAAGATGCTGCAGAGTTTGTGGCTAAGTGCCTTACATGTCCACAGGTTAAGGTAGAGCATCAGAAACTTGCAGAATTATTACAACCTCTACTTATACCGATATGAAAATGAGAGCACATCACCATGGATTTCATCATGAGTTACCGAGGACCCGACGGAACCATGATGCCATTTGGGTAATTGTGAATCGATTGACGAAGTCAGCTCACTTCTTAGCCGTGAAGGCTACGGATACTCTGAGTGCGTTGGCGAATCTGTGTGTACGGGAAATTGTGAGGCTACATGGTGATCCAGTGAGTATTGTGTCTGACAGGGATTCCCGCTTCACTTTCCACTTTTGGAAACATTTTCAGGAAGCTATGGGAACCCGATTGAGTGTCAGTACAGCTTTCCATTCTCAGTCCGATGGTCAGTGAGAGAACCATCCAGACTTTGGAGGATATGTTGAGAGCTTTTGTGTGGATTTCAGAGACTCCTGGGATGACCATTTGCCATTAGCCGAATTCGCCTATAACAACAGCTATCACTCGAGTATTGGGATGGCACCGTATGAGGCGTTATATGGTCTTAGGTGTCGATCTCCGATTGGATGGGAAGAAGTGAGTGACCAAAAGATGTTTGCTCGTGATTTAGTGAAGCAAGCCTTTGAGAATGTACAATTTATATGTGAGAAATTGAGGTAAGCTCAGAGTAGACAGAAAAGCTACGTTGAGATGAGGCGTAAACCTTTGAAATTCACTGTAGGTGAATTGGTATTCTTGAAAGTTTTTCCCTCGAAAGGGATAATGAGATACTGAAGCGAGTGAGAAATAAGGCCTGTAGGCTAGCCTTAACACCTGAACTAGCAGGCATTCATAACGTCTTCCACACATTGATGCTTCCAAAGTATCATCTATATCAGACACATGTGATTCAGTATGAGCCATTTGAGCTCACAGAGGAAATGTCATAAATAGAGAAGTCAATTTGATATTGGATAGGAAAGAGAAAGCGTTACGGACCAGAACGATCACTCTGGTTAAGGTTCTTGGGCAGTACCCCACTTCAGAGGAAGTTATGTGGGAATTAGAGAGCCTTATGCGAGAGAAATATTCGCAGTTATTCGAGAATTGACTTGGTTCTAATTTGGAGGACCAAATTTCTTAAGGTGGGGAGGAATGTAAGACCCGAAAATTCGGTGTCACTTTAAGGAATTGATATTTAAAAATATGGATTAGTGTAATCTTGATCAAAAATCGAAGAAATAATTTAATTTCGAATCCAATTGATCAAGATATAAATTATCAGAATTTATCAAAATTTTTGTCTCGAAAAACGAGCCCAAAAATAGTGAAAAATATACCGAAAAGGTAAAATCGGACAGATAAATTCATTTGCGGACTAAATGAATTTAATAGGAATTTTTAAGATATTTTAGATATTTTTGGGATATTTTTGGGATAATTTTGGGATTTTTATTATTATTTTATAATAAAATAATAATAAAAATATATTATAAGAAAAAAAAAAAAAAACGGAATTGGAAAGTTAGAAATCGGGGAGAGAGAAAAGGGGGAAATCGCGAGAAAACAAGGCAAACCGAGGGAGAGAAGAAACCACCGGACGGCGAGCCACCGGCGAGGCTGAGGGGCCGGCGAGGGCCGGCGAAGGCAGCCCATCACCGGGCGAACTCGCCAGCGGCCACCACGCGCCGTGAAAAGCCGCCGGCGAGGAGATCCGCGGGAGGGAAGCCGCGGGAGAGAGGGGCGGATTCGGCGGAATCCGACGCCGTTCAACCCCAGACGAGGCCAAAAGAAGCCTCTAGAGGCGAGGCCGAACCGTTTGCCGGTGGAATCGGCCGGAGAACCGATCGGAAGACGCCGGAACGGCGAAATGGCCACTGAACCGGTTCGGACCGGTTCAGTGTGAAAAGGGACTGAACCGGTCCGAACCGGTTCAGGAGGAGAGAGAAAGAAGAGAGAGAAAAAAAAAAAAAAAAAAAAAAATTTTCATCGGACTTCGGGTAAGTCGATACGAGGTCAAAAGTGGCCGATTTAATTTTCGATAAATTTATTTGAATTATATTTAATCGAAAATTAGCCCGAAAATGAAAAATACGAAATTGTGCAGTTCGACGATTAATTCCGAACGGAAGCCTGATCGAACTTCGATTCGCGCATCATCGCACAATATCGGGTAAGTAACGCTCATTTACGACAATTTATGTGATTAACGCGTATTTAAGATTTAATTTACGCATTTCGGATTAAATTTCGGATTTAGTGAATTATATTCGGAATTTCGAATAAACTGTCGTAAATGATATTCGGGCTATCCAAAGAGCTTGGAATGAAGCCCAATGGGTATTGATAGACCCAATGAGTCGATAGACCCTGATGAAGGGAATTAATACGTGAAAACGGGCTTAATACGGATTAAGACCCGATTAAAGTATTTAGGCCCATTTAGAGTAAACGGGCCCAATTAAGTGAAATGAACTGTATTAAATGTGTAATACAGTAGAAAACGTATAATTAATCCAGTGAATGGTTAAATGCAGCTCCAGAGTCATATTGAGAGTTGACCGGACTGGGAGATTTGGACAGCACAGAGGAAGAGAGGTCACACTACGTGATCCGAGGTAAGGGATCTATGGAAGCTATTAGAGATAGCTGTACGTATTTTCATCGTTGTTTACAGTCAATTAAATTTCGTATAGCGTATAGATATGAAATTTTTGGATAATACCCGAATATGGAAAAATTACGAAAATACCCTTAGACTCGGGAATTTTTGTAAATGCATAAAGTGCATGCAATCCATGTTTTCTCTGTGAAAAAGAGATTTTTGTGAAGCTAAAATGATAGACTGGCTTATGATTTGACTGTATGCATTAACTTGCACGTTTTTCTAAAAAGTGATTTGATTGACGAGTGATTTAATGGGATGTTTCCCTCTCACTTTGTTTTGTACCGTTTTGCATATTGCACTCGGTTTTGAGTACCACTGTGGTGGGAAATAGAGCCAGCTGTCTATTTTGTGTGTGTGAAATCGTGCTGGAGCATGATGAGATCTGTGGATTTATCCAGATCTGCTCCCACTTGATTTTGGTATTACATCTGTACAGACCGTGCTGGAGCACTGCTCGCACTGGATTCTGTTGTGATTTGTGATTGAGATCGTGCTGGAGCCTTGTGTTGACTGTGTGTCACACTGACTTGCTCGCACTAGATCTGAGACGACAGGCTATGGTTGATAATTTATTTGGTTGGGGTGGTGAGCTGTTGACTCAGGCACCTACAACTATGTGGTAATTGTACCTGGTTCACGGAGTACGCTGTACCGTGTAGACAACATGGAGTACACTGTACCGTGCAACTATGGGGTGTGAGGATTGCGTCTTTGGACTCGGGCATGCTTTGTCATTGCTCTGTTTTGTGATAGTCCTTAGATAGGAGCCGATGGATAGACTAATCCCCTCCTCGGACTCAGAGACACCCTGGCACACCTGATCAGTGATAGCTAGTGGGTCTCGGACTTTGGCCAAATGTTCCATTGGATTTGTGTTGAAATCCCTGCCTAGTCTCATCTGTTTTATTGGTTTCGGTGATGAAACTAATTTTGATTTGATTTCTGTGTTGAAGCCGTTTGAAATGAGATTATGAATTTAAAGTGAGTTTCAATACTGAACACAGAAAGATTTTACTCTGAATGAGTTTTGATATTCGGTTTTGGGCATTAAATTGCTATGTGTTTTACTATGATGGTTTTGTAAATGCCATGAGTTTTTCGGCATAAACCATGCATCATGAGCATCGTGGATAGTTTGATTATCTACTTGCTTTATAAATTAATGAGAGTGTTTTGAAAAGTAAATGCATTTGTTTTACGAGTTGATAAAACATGCATTATGAGCATCGTAGATAGTGTGGTTATCTACCTGCTTTCATATATTTCTTACTGAGCGCGTTATGCTCATCCCATTATTTTTCCCACCTCTACAGAGCATTTCAGTAGAGTGTTTAAGCTGCGTCCGTCCTGCGATCTTTTACACACAGCTATCCAGTAGCATCGAGGTATGCACACATGTACTTTTGTATCTGAATAATAGTGTACAGTGATGTAGTCATGTTATATGGGGGATGTATATGTTAGGCAATGTAAACGAATTTTAAATTCTAAAATAATAATTTTATAAGCTTCCGCAATATTTGTGCCTGGGACGAAAGCATTGCCTGTTATGCATATATATATAATATATGAAACTGAGTGAGGGATATTGACTCACAGCCCAACAATTAAAATGTGGTAAATTCGCGAAAAATTTGTAGTGATTTTTGTAAATTTGGGTCGCGACAGAATCAATTGCAATGAATAGGCCAAGAAGGGAGATTTTCAAACCTGCTCGTTTTGTTGATATGGTGGCCTATGCACTTCCAATTGTAGACGATGAAGTTCCTTCCACTTATAGAGAAGCAGTCCAATATTCTGAAATAGATAAGTGGAAGTTTGCTATGGATGAAGAGATGCAGTCTCTTCGAAAGAATGAAACTTGGGAGCTAGCTCAACTACCAAAAGATAAAAAGGCAATTGGGTGCAAATGGGTATTCACGAAGAAAGATGGATTTCCTAACAAGGAGCATGTCCGCTACAAGGCAAGGTTCGTGGCTAAATGCTACGATCAAAGGGAAGGAATTGATTATAATGAGGTATTTTCTCCAGTTGTGAAACATTCTTCCATTAGAATTTTGTTGGCCTTGGTAGCTCAGATGAATTTGAAACTAGTTAACTTGATGTAAAAACTGCATTTTTACATGGAAACTTGACGGAGGAAATCTATATGACTCAACCAGATGGATTCAAGGTTGTTGGAAAAGAGAATTGGGTTTGCAAACTGAAAAAATCGCTTTATGGCTTGAAACAATCTCCGAGGCAGTGGTACAAGCGATTTGATCAGTTTATGATGGGTATGAGGTACACAAGAAGCAAATTTGACAGTTGTGTGTATTTTCAGAGGCTACATGATGGTTCTTTCATTTATCTGCTCTTGTATGTTGATGATATGTTGATAGCTTCGAAGAATGTCGAAGAACTTGAAAGGTTGAAGACTCAGTTGAATAAAGAGTTTGAGATGAAAGATTTGGGTGAAGCAAAGAAGATACTAGGTATGGAGATTAGCAGAGATAGAGGAAGAGGCAAGGTTTGTTTGAATCAGAAGCAATATTTGAAGAAGGTATTACAACGTTTTGGCATTTCAAAGCAGTCGAAACCTGTAAGTACACCACTTGCCCCTCATATGAAGCTTAGTGCATCTTTATCTCCTAGTACAGATGATGAACGAGAATATATGTCTCGAGTTCCATATGCTAATGCAGTTGGTAGCCTGATGTATGCTATGGTGTGTACGAGACCCGACATTTCACAGGCAGTTGGAGTTGTGAGCAGGTATATGCATGATCCTGGTAAAGGACATTGGCAAGCCGTGAAATGGATACTGCGGTATTTGTTGAAAACTATAGATATTGGTTTGGTCTTTCAGAAGGAGGACTCACTTGGTCAGGTGGCAATCGGATACGTTGATTCAGATTATGCTGGTGATTTGGATAAGCGTCGGTCAACTACTGGATATGTGTTCACTCTTGCAAAAGCTCCAATAAGTTGGAAGTCTACCTTACAGTCAACAGTTGCTTTGTCTACAACAGAAGCAGAGTACATGGCGTTAGCAGAGGCTGTGAAGGAAGCAATTTGGTTACAAGGATTACTGAAAGAATTGGGAATGGGACAAAAGAATATCACTATTCATTCGGATAGTCAGAGTGCCATTTATTTAGCAAAGAATCCAGTATTCCATGTTCGCACTAAGCATATTGATGTTCGATATCGTTTCGTGCGGGAAATTCTGACTGAAGGGAAGATTCTCTTACAGAAAATTGGGACTGCTGACAATCCCGCAGATATGATGACCAAAGTGGTGACAGCAATCAAGTTCAATCATTGTTTGAACTTGATTAATGTTTTGAAAGTCTGAGAGATACATTTGAAGGCATTGCTGAAGGCTAATTCGCCAAGGTGGAGATTTGTTGAAATTAATGGCTTATTAGCCTAGTAAGGAATCCCACATTGGAAAATCACAAAGGGAGAGAAAGAGTTTTGGCTTATAAATTGAGGCCTGAGCTAATAGGTTAGATATCCCTGAGAGAAATATAAATAGCCCATATATTTGTATTTTGGCTTTTCCCTATTAGTTTCTGGATTTTGCAATTGTGTCCAGATTTTGTAATAATTCCATTTTGGAATTAGTGAAGGTTTTCAGCAGCGCCCGTGGACGTAGGTAATTATACCGAACCACGTAAAATTTTGTGTTTTTCTCTTTTCTTCCTTTACGCTTTGCATTTGATCATTTGTTTTTGTCTGCTTCAATAATTAGTAGTTATAGTTGTATTTTATGCTTCCGCTTGTGCACAACAATAGCTTATTAGCTTTGGACAGCTGGTTCGATGAAACATGTTTGCAGCGACATATTATCCTTAAACCTCTGCTCTTGTGGCTGGGCTAAATCCCACGTTTAAAACAAGTACCATCGAGGTTTTGTGTGTAACATTCGAAGCGTTAACTCGAAGCATCGGCTCATTTTGAAATGATATTTCGTTTGTTTTATTGGACCTGCACTTGCGAAATTTATAATTCGATTTTAAACGAATTGATCAATCGATTTAATTTAAATCAATTAATTCATCAATCATCAAATTAACAAATATATAAATATTTTGTCAATACATATGAGAAATGCTATTTTATAATTTATTAGCATGTTCATGATAATAAATTACATATAGAAATATTTTGTTGAAAACTTTAAATTGAAATTTTTATTAAATAAAAAATTTTCAATCATTCAAGAGTTAAATTTATAAATTTATTTCTATTTGGTACTTAAAAAAATAACTTAAGTAACATAGCAATTATAATATTTGAAAAAGTTATATTTTTATCCACGTAAAACTATTTTAACAATTAAAATAAAGATGAATTAAAATAATTGATATGAAATAGAAAGGAAAAAAAAAAGGAAAAGAAATATTTGACCTGTAGCTTATTAGCTTAGACAGCTGGTCGGATGATAACACTTTTTGTGCGACATGTTATCCTTTACCTCCGCTTTGTGGCTGAACTGAGTCTCACGTTTAACAAAAGTTCCGTCGAGGTTTTGTATGGATTATTATCCGAAGAATTACCTCGAAGCATTGGTTCATTCTTAAAGTGACATTTCGTTTGCTTCATTGGACCTGCACTTGTGGGATTTATAATTCAATTTTAAGCAAATTGATCAATCGAATTAATTTAAATCAATTAATTGATAAGTTATCAAATTAACATATATATAAATAAATTTCGTCAACAATGAAAGATGCTAATTTATAATTTATTAGCACGTTTATAGTAATAGTTCAATCTATTGGTGATATTATTTGTCTTTAACCGAGAGGGAGGTGAATAAGTTTTTTTAGCAATTTAATAAATTTAAACTCTCTTAACTAGAATTGCACTTAAACAAATAAATGACAGCAATAAGAAATAGAGTAAATATGCAGTAACAAGGAGATAAGGAAGAACAGTAGCAAATATAGTAATTTATACAAGTTCGGTCAAATCTCTTGCCTACATTCTCTTTTCTTGACATTCTTGTCAAGGAGTCTCTTTCACTAACAAGGTGATCTTACCGTTTCCTTTTCAAGGTTAAGCTCTACCCCTTAACCAATAAAGCTATTCAAACTCTTTTACAATAGCTTTCACACAGAGGAACACTTCCCCTCTTCCTTATAATAGAGAATGAATACAAACAAAGGCTTCCTCACTAGGTAGTTGATGAATTGGAATGAATTAAATACAGCTTAATCACTTTGGAAACAAAAAATGTTTCTCAAGAATGTTCAGAGTTTTTCTGCTTTCTTTCTTCTTGTCTCTAATGTCTTTATGACTTGTTTTTATACAACCAATTGGTTGGTGAAATATGTAATGCATTTCCTCCCGTTGAAAACCTGAAAAAGTAACCGTTGGAGTTCTGCAGATTAATGTCAGATCGATCTCCTTTACCTGAGAGGATCGATCTCTTAATTTCAAAACCTGCAACACAAAGGAACTCTAGGAATGGAAGATCGATCTTATTATCGAGGGATCGATCTTCTCGTTGGTCATTATATTCAGTAAAAACAAGGGAGATCGATTTCTTATTAAAAAGGAGATCGATCTTTGCTTTGAAATATTGCTACCGCCTATAGGAGATTGATCTCAAAACCCCATTACAATGTCTCGGCCAAAAGAAGATCAATCTTATAACCCAAGAGATCGATCTTTCAATGCTTCTGTTAGGAGGGGATCGATCTTTCAATGTCTTTTGCTAAAAAGAGATTGATCCTACAAAGCCTCTGCCTTATGGAGATCGATCTCACAATTCCTTGAAATCGATCCTGCAAAGCCTCTGCCTAATGGAGATCGATCTTGGCAAAAACCTTAGACCAATTTCTTTTGATTTTCAGTTTCTTGCCAAAATTTAGTTTTAGAAAGATTTGTAGGTTGACAATATTTCTAAGTGAATATAGATGCAATATGATTTCAAGATAATTACTTAGAAATAATTTCTTACAAATGATTTGAAAATAAGTTCATTAAATTTTAATGTTTTTTCATTTCAAAATTCATCATTCAAAGTTAACAGTTTTTACTCATTAGACCTCACAATAAAAAGCTTCAATAGTAGTATGGAGCATGACTCAGTGTCTGAGGTTTGTCTTACCTTGTTCAAAAAGTCATGCGGAGTATCTTTAATACCACTAAATAATAGTTCAATCCATTTGTGATATTATCTGCTTTGATCCATTAGACCAAATAATTTTAAAAGATTTCATTAGAAATATGAAGCATGTTAACTCATATATTCAATATATCTTTCATACTTTATCGATGTAAAATTTACTTAATGATGTCACATTCACGATAAGAAATTATATATAAAAATATTTTATTGACAATTTTAAATTGAAATTTATATTAAATAAAAAATTTCAATCATTCAAGAGTTAAATTTATCAATTATCTCACTTTTGTAACCACCTTCTCAACCGCCATTTTATGATAAAGCAACAATGGCGTCACGCCAATGGCGTCATGCCAATGGCGTCATCTTTCTGTGGCAACGGATATGTTTCGAATTATAGAAATAAAAAATATTTTTATTTTTAATTAATTTATTTATAATGTCATAATCTCCGTCGTCAGTATATCATGAGAGTAACCGATTGGGTCTAAAGGCGTCATCTTTATGCACCAATGGACACTCTCCTGCACTATAAATAGCTGTGTTTCGCGACGAATAGGTGAAGTAAATTAGCATAGCTACAGTCACAACTCACAAGAATCAACATGGCAGAGCCAGAGGGACAGGGTGCAGATATTAACTTGAGGGCCGACGTCAATGTGTTTGGGCAGCCCATTACAAACGACGTTTTAGATGAAATCCCGGAGTATGCGAAGAAGTTGCGCCTGGACAGAGCATTTATAGCTCTGAAATGGCTGGAACAAGACGGAAAGAAAGATGAGGTTGTCCAGTACGTGAAGAAACTGAAGGCCGAATGGGGCACTGGAGTCTCCACTCTTAGCATGGTTTACAATGCCACTGGTGAAACTTTGACATTCTCTGGCATTACGCACGATTGGTATGGGCACATTTACAAGACTTACCCAAACGAGATTAAAAATGGACAGTGGGGTGGATTTTTGCATGTCAAAACCTCTGGGGTTGCTTCTGGTTCGGAAGCTGCTGTTGTTTTCCACGGGAAAGATGCGGATGGACGAGACGCTGACTGGATGCTGGCTTGGGACAACCCCTGGGCTCCTCACCAGAACAATGTAAGCATATTACAACTTTAAGAAAATATTATATGTATATAGCTAGCTAAGAATACATGGACATGGCATGCAGGCTTATGCTGAGATCCGTCAACGTGGCTACTTTGATAATATTGATTGGGATACAATTGAAAAAAAACTGTCTGGGGCTGGGGGCCAGCATCGTGCGGAATGGGAAAACTGTGTTTCAGAGGTGAGCATTGAAAGCGGTACTTCTCCCTTCTATCAGGCAGTGCTTAAGCTTAAGCTTGCATAAGCAGATCGATGCATGTTTATCATGCTTAAATAATACTGCTATATCTGTATAAGGGCAAGAAAACGCCGCTAGGCAGTGAATGAATAATCATGTCCTTATTATGTCTATGTCGCTAAATTATGTGCCATGGTCATGGCCGAATCTAGTCGTTTGTAGGATCCTGTATACATACAAGGGCAAGAAAACGCCTCTAGGCAGTAAAATAATAATCATGTCCTTGTTTATTATGTCTATGTCGCTATATAAGATCTGAACCTATCTATTATATATATAATATATGTGTATTTATCTTAATTAATTTGCTGCTGAAGAAGATCCTTTTATCTTTTATGTTGTGTTAAAAAAATAATGGATGATTTATGTGCTTTATCCAAAAGAAACGGATGATGACCAGCTACAAAATACAGCGTTTAAATTATAGAAAAACAATAGAAATTGACACAAATTTAAAGAAAATCATATAATCATTTGCTTTGTCATCGTAAAGATTCATTGAAGACGAGATTACCCAAAGAATTAACCAGCCAATGGAAGAAAATTCATGAAAAGAATTACACGAAAGATTCTACAACTAGCCATTGGGAGTATTAAGGTAGTTACTGATATTAAATCTCATATTTATATGATCTTATGCACTCTCACACCTAATCAGCTCATTAATTGATTATCTTAATTCTAATTAATTTAATCAAAATTGATAATTATATTTGAAAAAAAAATTAAAGATGATTTACAGTAAAAATTGAGAGAAAAATTACAGACTCTTCATTTTCATCATCTTTCAAGTTTAATGATGATAACTCAGAAGCCCTTGAAAATTTGAAAGCAGAGTTTCCCTCATCTTGTTAATTTTTTTTTTTTTTAGCAAGATTAATATGAAGGCTTTTTAGAGAAGGCAAGTATCTGAGTAATACAATTTCGGACAATTATGAAAATTCTCCATCTTCTTCATCGAGGCTTTCAATTCTAAAGGGCTTCTTGGTTTTCACTTAAGATCAATTGATTTGTAATAAATATAAAGATTTTGTTTTCTTAAAAAAGCGTAGTTCATAATTATATAAAAAATTATTAATTTGATATATATATATATATATATATATTAAGGAAAATATATTTTTTTTTATTTTTTTATGAATTGATAAAATTTATTCTTTTAATTATAAGTTTTTTTATCTTTTATTAGTAATATATTTTACAATAAACCTTCAAATTTTACTTAAATAGAAATATATCTCTTATTTTTATTGTCTGTAATTAAAGTAAGGAACTTATATTTATTGTAATTAGAACCATAACGGTCTAAAACATTAAAAAATTTATTAAATTTTTTAGTTGAATGATTTAATTTGTAGCAAATGCTTAATTAGTTGTATTTTGATGAGCTAAATAATAAATATTTGAGAAAATAGCATTTTAAAAATTTTCAATTGGACATTATTCACCAATTGGTATATAATTACTATGAAATAAAAGGTCATAACTGTATCTATATCTTGTTTGCATTTTGAGTAAAATCTAAAAATTCTAAATTTTAATTAATACCCTCAAAATCAAATACCATTATCCGTCACTGCATATACCGGGTATGAATGATGAAACTATCTGTATTATAGTATTTTTTAAAAAAATAAAAAAGAAACAAATGATAATAATTTTTTGTTTTTAGTTTAATTGTTTAGAGGCGTAGATTAGCTTAATTTTTGTTTAAAGATGAAATTAGAAAAGAAAAGTTAATTTCACTAATGGAGACAAAGATTAAAATGAATATAATAACTCTGAATATTTTAAAGAGTTATAATCAGTCATTATGAAACAAAAAATATAATTAGAGGTCAACAACTTTTTGATCAAGTGATTAAAAAAATCGCCACATATTATAAGATTTAGGTTTGATCCTAAGCAATCTCAACCCATATCCCAAATATAAAATATATATAATAATAAAAAGAAAAATAAAATAAAAATATTTATCATATCCATCATCAGTGAAACTTTTAAGTACACAAACTGAGTTAAAATGATGAAACATAATTTTAAATATATTTAAAAATAAAAATAAATAAAATAAAATATATTTTATTATTTTAATTTCATTTATAAAATTAAAAAACTTTACTCAAGATTGAAGTTTTGGGCCAAGCAACAGTGTGGGCTTTACAGAACCAACATTTTCTTTTAACTCGCTTGGAAATTGGAATTGAGAATGCAAAGCGAAGAAAGTGGTGTCATTGGGCTTCCGCATAAGATGAACTTCTAATCCATGCATACAAAAGTTACCATTGGCAACTGGCACAGGGGCGAGATTGTTCAGGTTGTCATGTTTTGTGTTATTTCGGATTTAGATTCGAATTATGTTTGTTAATAGTTTCAGGTTCGAATTATATTAATTTAAAAATTATTTAAAATTGAGATTCTTTTCAGTTCAGATTATTTAGAGTTTAAATGATTTCGGAATTTGATAAATTTAAAAAGATTTTGAATCATTTTTTACTTCATGTCTTCATAAATTATGATTAAATCAACCATTTTGTTTATGATAACTTTTTCCAAGCTATTTCTGTTAACAGAATGATGGGACTTGAAACAAAGAGAAGTAAGATTGCACCACATTCCTGCCAATGAAGTCATTTGAAGCAATCTAATGAATTCCTTGAAGTATTCATGATTCAATTTCAGATTTTATTTTGATTTATTGAGAGGTACAAAGAGAAATTAAAAATTGAATCTTAGACTTAATTCTTTCTAATAAAAGATAATTGTTAGGCCTAACCTTAATGATTAATTTCAAATTTTATTTAGTAAAATTTATAATATGCCGATGAAAAATACAATATAATAATAATAATAATTCATTAATTGCCATACTTGGCCTTGTAATCACTCCAAAGTTGGTCTACTGTCTTTCCCAACAGCTCAACGAAGTAGTTAGCACTATAACCAGTTCTCATCTTCTTGTTAAGCTCGGCAACAAACCCATTTTTGAGACTATTACAATAGTCCAAAAACCTTGCTGTAACATCATAGCCTTGGTCCCACCTATCTCCTTGCCCTGGCTGCGCCCAGTGACTAGGAATAAAATTTGCCTTCAACCTCACAAAATCAGAAATTCCTTCAATCAGACCTCCAGGAGCTTGACCATTGCCGTTCCATTGCCAAACATGAGTCATTTCATGATAAAGCACTCCAGTGAACTCCCCTTTTACATCACCTGAATAATTTTCTAGATAATTTGCGTTAACATGAATTTCATTATTGACAGTGAAGGCAACCCCATCCCCATTTTCGATGAACAAGGTTACTTTTTGCACATCTTTTCTGTCAGCTGGGTTGTTTTGTTGGAATATTCTCCAGATAAAATCTGTGGCGGAACCAAGAGTTTGCAGGCTGTAATCAACCCCGATTTCGTTTCTGAAACGAACACCACCACCACTGTTTCCAGTGTTGTCATTGACAGCATAGTCGACTGCATGAGTGCGCTGCATGCCTGCAAGAGAAAATATTAAAAGAGAGACGAAAAACAAGGTGTGAGCCATGGTAGCTTAGTAAATTATAGATTGTTTCTAGCTCGGTTTCCTGTTTTCTTTTTTGCAAGAAAATGTGTTGTTCTCTATGGGTTTATATAGTAGTTGGATGGCCGCGATCAGGTATTTCGCTTTCTTCAACCGTGTCCTACAGATCAAAAGTCTTGGTCAGTCTTTTATCTTCTTAAATACATATTGAATTTTCTTTCTAACTCTGTGATGGTGGGAAATATACTTTGTGAAATGAAGACTAATCAAAATTGGAAGGAATAAGAAAAATCGAGAGAGAGCCATTTTTCTTTTGTTCAAACCTAAATTTTCTTATAAAATACATAACAGTCAAATCAAGCTTATCTTGTTAGATGGCTGGTTTGGGAGGTCGCCAATGAGTGAGAAGTGAGAACGGTGGGGTGGGAATGAGAAAAAAAAAAAAAATTAATGGACAAATTTATTTTTTTAATTTATTTATAAATTTTTAAAATTATTTTATTATAAAAATATGTATTCTTATTAATTTTTTATCATTTTTAATTTCGTAGAAATCGATGCATCATTCAACTAAATTAGGGATGAGAATTTTCATGTCAAAAAACAAAATCCTGTCTAATCACTTTGACTCGGGCTAAACTCAATGAAATGACATATTAAAATTCCGTGCCCAAATTTAACAGCCTTATCTATCCATGTCTCCGTGTAGAATAAAGGTTAGCTCAACGAAGAAGTCTTCCCCTCTAGAACAATAAAAATTAGAAACGCAAACTTATTATATTCATTTTTTAAGATATGTATAATCTTTATTTTTACTTTTTAATAAAATAATATTTTATAATTAATAAACAATTTATAATAATTATAAATTATCGTTACATCAAATATAAATTTTTACACATATTCACAACTAAAAATCATAAGAAAGAAAACCTAATGGAAAAAAAAAATGGCAACTTGCAAGATAAATCTAAAAAAAAAAACACACAACTATGCTACTATATTCAAAAGAAGATTATTTGGAGACTCTCAGCTGGCCAAATTTAGGTTTTGTTTATTTTGCAGGAATTGATTTTAAAAAAATAATTTTTGAAAAATATTTTCATTTTTTCTAAACTAAGCTATGCTAATGATTAGGAGCTTCGTAAATAATTTCATACATACACAGCTCTTTTTCGAAATATGTTTTCTCCAAAAGTGAAAGATAATTTTAAAAAAAATTATTTTTTGTTGACCAAATAATTTTTTTCTCAAAGTAACATCGAAAAATATAAAAATTATTTTTTAGAAATTATTTTCTATGAAACAAATAAAGCCTTAATAAACTCACTTTTTTTTAATCAATTGTTGCATCCTTTGAATCAATCATGAGGGAGCTTGTCAGTTTCAGTTCCATGAACTTCATTGCTGCTAACATAAGCAATCAAAGGCAAGCTAGGCCGGCGCCTTCATTTTATTTTATTTTTTTAATTTAAATATGTCTTTAGTTTTAAATAAACAAAAAAATATAAATATTGGAGTTGAATTTTAAATTTTTAAATTTTTCACATATTAAAAATAAAAACATAATCATTTAAATTAATGTTGAAATAAGAGAAGAGAATTTCTGATCTTAATCAAGAATAATTGATCAATGTTATAGAAAAATGATTAATCAGTGCTGAAATGTCAATCTAACTAGCAAATTGGTTGAAAATCATCGCCAAGAAGCGTTAACGGATTTGCGAGCCATGGACCTTTGAGTCACTTTGGATTTCACTGGCCCGCTGTTTTAGTGCGCTAACACATTTTTGGGTGCAATCGCATTGAGCAAGCTATTTGGATAACAGAGATTTAGTGTGATTGCATAAAAAAATCTCACTAAAACTTCAAATTTGGAAAGATAGGGGATGGGTTTGGCACACTGATGGATATTTGTGCCGCTCAATCAGTTATAAATAATGTAGAAAAGATAAAATATGGAAATGTAAAATTATTTTTTTATTTTTAGTTTTAAATTTTTTATTATTTTATTAAAATTTTTGCCGATCATTTTTTGTTTAACAGTTAAATATAACATCAACGTTCTATACAAATGAATATAAGTTCTCCACCTTTAATTTCATTGTAAAAATTTACAAACTTTTATTTTACTATAAAATAAGCTATCAACTTTTTAAAATAATGCAATTAAGTAAAATAAATAATAAGTTAAGATCTTATAAGCCTTCTACTTTTTATTTTATTATAAAATTTTATAATTGATTTTGATTTAATTGTATTATTTTAAATCATTAAAAGCTTATACAGATAAAATTAAAAGTTGAAGGTTTTTTTTCATTTTTTATAAAAAATTAAAAGTATATTTAACTATTAAGCATTTTTTTTTCAATCTCAACGCAGTCATTTGAACTGCTCATTCAAACCAACCTAAAGAAGGGATCAGTTGTATTTTGCAATCCCACGACAATCCTTTTTCCAAAAGTAACCTTACTTCGATTTTTTTTTCTTTTTTACCTTTATAACTATAGTGTATGGTGTGAATTGCCCCCAATACTTTTTTTTTCATTCTTTTTATTCTTTTTTAAAGTTTTATTTTGAACAAAATACAATTATTATTTTGATATAAAAATGATTATAAATTTTAGATTACGTATAAAATGTCAAAAACATTAAAATTATAACTTATTAATCTTATATAAATATATAAAAGGCTACAAGTAAAACATCATATGTGAATAATCCAAATATTTGACTCATTTAATATCTTAAAATAAAAATAATATTTTTTTTCAATTTTCTAAAGGTAAAAATTTATATACATTAAAATTAAAAAATAAATCAATTATCTCTTTAAATCAATTATCTATTTCAATTTCTAAAAAGTAAACATCTATTTATATATTAAAATTAAAGAAAAATCACATATCATTTGTCAATTTCTTTACTCATCTCTTATCAATATGTATGTAATGTTGTTCTTTATATACATTTAAAACATATTTATAAAAATAATTAATTTTAGTATATATAAACTTTTTACATAGATGCACTTTTTAAAAAAAAAAAAAAGACATACATATTTCATATGAGCACATGGCAACAAGTATTATAAGATAAATTTTCTTTTTCATCATTAAAGTATAAAATATTCATCAAGAGTCACTTGATCATTGATCCAAGGTTACACATCTAATTTCTTTAAGATCCAATCTTTTGATAATAATCTTATATTTCATATAAATATAGAAGTCAAAGTTTTTGACTAAAAATAAAATATGCTACTTGGATAGCTTAACTTTTTGATATTTACAATAAAGTAATTTTTAATTGAAATAATCCTATCCAATTTATCTTTAAGATCCCCTTTTTTTTATAATAATCTTATATTTCATATAAATATAAAAGTCAAAGTTTTTGACTAAAAATAAAATATGCTACTTGGATAGCTTAACTATTTTATACTTATAATAAATTAATTTTTAATTGAAATAATCCTATCCAATTTATTATTTAATTTTAATATATTTAAAATTTTAAAAAAATAAATTTAAACCGTTTTATATTCATTTAAATCAAATAAATTTTATTTCAAAATTTAAATTTTCCTTTGTCACTTATTATGTTATTCTTAAATTAAAAAATTATCCATATATTTTGATTAAAATTATCCTAATGTTGTAAATCTTTTAATAAAAAATTAAATTAAACTGGGTATTTAAGTTGTTCATTTATTTGTTCAATCATTCTTTTTGGTAATATATATATATATATATATATATATATATATATATATTTATAAATGATTTATTCTTTTAAAACGTGTATTTTTTTAAATATTGTATTTAATCATTTTGAATTAATTTAAATTACAAAACTCAAATAATAAGTTATTTTTATTTACATTTTTACTTTAATTACATTTTATTTGTGAGACTATTATAAATAAAACTTTTTTCAAAACCTTAAAAAATAGAGTTTCCAACTCTATTTATTTTTATAAGATTAATTTAGAATCATTTAAATTCAAATTGTAAAATTAAATCAGTTTCAAAAATGAAACTTTAATCAATAATCTATTAATGAGTAATGTAGTAGGAATCACTTTCATTAGGTTGCAGCTATTTAATTTATTAATTTAATATTTAGCATTATTATATTTAATTTTTTATAAATTTTTAATTAATATTTTATTTCAAACTATTTTTTTTTTTAAAAATTTGTGTATTCTATATATGCTATGCATCAAGTTTTTTTAATACAAATATAATTGTTTTATAATTTTATTCTATTTTTTAAGAAATCATTATAAATTAAAATTCTCACCGTGCATTTCATGGTTGTAAATGCAGTATGTTTTAAAATTAAAAGAAATATTAGTTATTTTTTATATGAGAAAAATTATTATTTACATAAAAATAATTTTAATAATTTTTAATATTAATTAATTTCAAAAATATGCTGAAAATTTCATTTTATATAAATTTTAAACTAATGCCATTAATGGTAACACATAATACGCCATTGATTTTAATCTCACCAATATATATAATTCAAGGCATTTTAAAGATAATCTTTAGCCAAATAAAGCAAAAGGATTCTAAATAAAACTTATATTAAATAAATTAAAAATCATCCAAAACATCGTAAGCAAAATTTTTTAATTTAATAAATGAAATTAACAGATGATATTTGTTAACCTTTTTTAAAATTATATAGTTAATTTACGTATTATTATGTGCCACATTTTTATTTTAATTGTTTTTTTCAATTTAATGATTAGTGGAATAGGTTAATTTAATTTATTTTAAGATGAGATTAGAAAATAAATTTTAATTTCACTAATTGAGGAAAGAATTAAAATAAAAAAAATAACTCTTAATAATATATTAAAGAGTTATAATCGATCATTATGAAACAAAAAAATATAATAAGAAAAAAGATAACAGAAAAAAGCTTGCAATATTGACATTTTGGGCCAAGAAACACTGTGGGCTTTGCGGAACCAACACTGTCATTGAACTCGCTCGGAAATTGTAATCGGGAAAGCAAAGCAGAGAAAGCGGTGTCATTGGGCTTACGCATAAGATGAACTTCTAATCTGTGCATACAAAATTTAGAGTTACTAACGGAACTGGCACACGGGCAAGGTTGTTCAGATTGTCGTCTATTTTAGTTATTTCTTCATAAATTCTGATTAAATCAACCATTTTGTTTATGATAACTTTTTCCAAGTTATTTCTGTTAACAGAATGATGGGAATTAAAACAAAGAGAATTAAGGAAGATCAAGAAGGCTTGCAGTACATTCCTCCCAATGAAGTCGTTTGAAGCAGTAATCTAATTAATTCATTATAGTAATCATGATTCAGATTTTATTTAGACAATTTGTAATATGCGGATGAAAAATACAATACAATAATAATTCATTTTAATTGCCATACTTGGCCTTGTAATCACTCCAAAGCTGATCTACTGTCTTTCCCAACAGATCAGTGAAGTAGTTAGCACTATAACCAGTTCTCATCTTCTGGTTAAGCTCTGCAACGAACCCATTTCTGAGACTATTGCAATAGTCCAAAAACCTTGCTGTAACATCATAGCCTTGGTCCCACCTATCGCCCTGCCCTGGTTTCACCCAGTGGCTAGGAATATAATTAGCCTTTAGTCTCACAAAGTCGGCTATTCCTTCAATTAATCCTCCAGGAGTCTGGCCGTTGCCGTTCCATTGCCAGATATGAGTCATTTCATGATAAAGCACTCCAGTAAACTCCCCTTTTACATCACCGGAATAGTTTCCTAGATAATTTGCGTTAACATGAATTTCATTATTGACAGCGAAGGCAACCCCATCTCCATTTTCAATGAACAAGGTTACTTTTTGCACGTCTTTTCTGTCAGCTGGGTTGTTTTGTTGGAAGATTCTCCATATAAAATCTGTGGCGGAACTCAGAGTTTGCAAGCTGTAGTCGACCCCGATCTCGTTCCTGAAACGAACACCACCGCCACTGTTTCCAGTGTTGTCACTGACAGCATAGTCGACTGCATGAATGCGTTGCATGCCTGCAAGAAATAATATTAGCAGAGGGAAGAGAAACAAGCTGTGAGCCATGGTAGCTTACTAAATTACAGATTGCTTCTCAGTTTCCTGTTTTCTTTTTTGCAAGAGACTGTCTTGTTCTCTATAGGTTTATATAGGAGTTGGGTGGCACAATGGCAGAGACCAGGTCAATGGCTTTCTTCAACCATGTCCTACCCATCAAGGTCATTGGTGATAAACCGACAGCTGATTTTATGGACTTTCAGAATTTTAACGCAATTATATATTTCAGACGTTAACGAGCAGCCATATCAGATCCCGCTCGTGAATAATCAAAAATGTTTTGGCAAAATTTTTCATAACAGAGGTTTTTTATTTGAGAAAAAAATTGTGTTTAAGTTTGATTATTTTATTTTATTTTATTGAAATTTACTAATTTTAAGTTTAAATCTTAAAATTATAAATTTTTTACTAAAAAATTAGTGTTTAAAGTCGTTTTATCTTTTTAAATACATGTTGAATTTTCCTTCTAATTCTGTGCAGATGGGAACTCTGCTTTATAAAATGCTGACTAGTCAAAATGAGAGGGAGAACAAAGAAATGAAGACAAAACTCACGATATATTGAGTTTGACTAGGACCACAACCGATATGTAGTAATATACTGTTAGAAATTTCGTGGAAAAGTAAAGAGGCCTAACAATATTTCCTTCTAGAACAGAAACATAAACTTAATTAGATCAAGGAACGAAGTCATGGACATAGAATTAAGTACTCCACCGGCCTACACCTTTGGTAATAAAACAATGTGAGGGTCGTGATCATCCTCAAATTAACCCGTAAAGCTCAACTGTTTATCTTCTGTCCTTGTAAGAAGTATTTTTAGAATAAAATTTTAAAATTTATAGTCATAAATATAATCATTCATGTCAACATATTTTGATTTCTTATTTTTCATCTATCAAATTTACAAAATTTATGTATTTATATTATATTTATTTTATATTAAACATGAGTAAAACATAAAAAATATCATATTATACTTCATACTAACATTAAATCTAAAATATATTTTATTTTTTAAAATATTTATTTATAATTTTATCAAAATTTTAACATGTGTAATTTTTTTTATCATTTGTGATATACATCATTTGCAAAATTCGAGGTATATATATATATATATATATGTTGCATTATGGTACATAATAAATTAACTACAACACGGGTTTATATATTTTCGTTCAAAATACGAAAAGATAAATTCTAATCTTATTGATCAATCTGTTGGAGACGATGGTTAATAATAGTCCATTCAAAAAAAAAAGGGTGATGAATAGTCAATCCAAGAAGCAGTGACGGGCGTCGGCATCATCGAATAAAGTTCGTCTTGACTTTGACTTGCGAGTCTTCGGACTTTGCATTTGCCAAAACGATATCAACACATTCGCCTCACCGACAGTTGCGTGTCTCATAAATGTTGTCTACTTTTATATTGGATAAATGTTGCCAAATCATTAATTAATAAATCATGTTTTTTAAAATACTTACATTTTAGATAATGATGAAAAATTTATTGTTAATTTAATAATTCTAAATTTGTTATTTATTTTTATTCAACATGATACATTTAAAAGACTTACATTTAAATGGGGGAGAAAAAGGGGTGGCGCGGGTACCAGCTCAAATGGATTAAGTTCATTTAAATATATTTTTGAAATTTATAAGTTCCGTTTGTTTTATTATGCGCGGGTCAAATGATTTATTTTTGTAAAAATAAAATAAATTTTAATAAAATATAATAAAATAAAATTTCAAAAACTATAATTGAAATTTATATATAAATAAAATCTAAATATATTTACAATTCACCTACAATGTTTTAAAAATAAATAACTACCAACTTGAAGAAAACATAAATATTTATTAAATATTTAAATTTCTCAAATTTCTTTTTTTTTCAATATTTTTTATATAAAATCATTATTTAAATTCAAGGTAAAAATATATGAGCTCATATTCTTTGTCGTTACAATACAATTGTATGTATTAATTTTATAAAAAAATACATTAACAAGATATTTAAAAAAATCTAATTTTATATATTTAAATAAAAAACAGGTTTAAACGGACAACACCATGAGTTTTAGCTCATTTTACACCCCTAAATTTAATTATAGATTCTACCTACTTACTTTCATAAAACATAAATAACAAGTATATTTTTCCATAAATCTTGAAATTTCTCAAAAAATCGAAATTGGTAGTACACAATCTTTTATATATATTGTTGTTGCTCGATTACAACGGTGACGAATTGTTGACGTCTTCGTCTCGATTTTTATGCCACGTGTCACTAAAGATTCTGCAAGAAAAAGAATGATCAGAGAGACGCAGGGGTTGTTCCTTGCGTTGGCACTCTGATGCTTAAGTTAGCAAGAGAATTGGGCAGAGTTTCAGTCGTGAAATTTAGAATTCGGTTAGCGAATCGTACCTGACCTCTATTTATAGAGATTTACTCTGTTATTAATTACATTTTTGCCATTTTTATCTTACTCAGGGCTTGTATCATTTCTTATATGTTTTCTTCGTGAGTCATGTGGTGCATTCTTCGTGCACCACGTGGCATACTTTTATTATTCTTTTATCTTGCACAACAACTGCTCCCCACTCTTTCGCTAGGTATAACCTTGCGGAAGAGTACATATGTTCTCATTGTAGCCTCAGGTCAAGTCCATACATTAGATTCTGAAGTCAAATTCTCTAACCATGTAATTCTCAAGCTCTTGTTTGAGTGTGTTGCTTACCTCGCACATTTTTAGCTTCAAGCCCTTTGTCTGGGTGCGTGGCTTACCTCGCACATTTTTCGCTTCAAACCTTTGCTCATTTTTTTTGTGGCTTATCTCGCGCATTTTTCGCTTCAAGCCTTATTCTTGGGTGCGTGGCTTACTTCGCGTATTTTTCGCTTCAAGCCTTTGCACATTTTTTTGTGGCTTACCTCGCTCATTTTTCGTTTTAAGCCCTTGCACATTTCTTCGTGGCTTACCTTGTACATTTTTCGCTTCAAGCCCTTGTTTGAGTGCTTAACTTACATCGCGCATTTTTCGCTTCAAGCTCTCACACTTTTTCTTCTTGGCTTACATCGCGCACTTTTCTCTTCAAGCCTTTTGTTTTGGGTGCTTAGCTTACATCGCGCACTTTTCGCTTCAAGCCTTTTGTTTTGGGTGCTTGGCTTACATCGCGTACTTTTCGCTTCAAGCTCTCGCACTTTTCTTCATGACTTACATCGTGCACCTTTCGCTTCAAGCCCTTGTTTTGGGTGCTTAGCTTACATCGCGCACTTTTCGCTTCAAGCTCTTGCACATTTTCTTCATGGCTTACCTCGCGCATTTTTCGCTTCAAGCCCTTGTTTGAGTGCTTAGCTTATATCACGCATTTTTTGCTTCAAGCTCTCGTTTTGGGTGCTTAGATTACATCGCGCACTTTTCGCTTCAAGCTCTTGCACATTTTCTTCGTGGCTTACCTTACGCATTTTTCGCTCCAAGCCCTTGTTTGAGTGCTTAGCTTACATCGCACACTTTTCGCTTCAAGCTCTCACACTTTTTTTTCATGATATACATCGCGCACTTTTCGCTTCAAGCTCTTTGTTTGTTTGAGTGCGTGGCTTCGCGCATTTTTTGGTTCAAGTCCTTACACATTTCTTCATGGCTTACCTCGCACATTTTTCGCTTCAAGCCCTTGTACATTTCTTCGTGGCTTACCTCGCGCATTTTTCGCTTCAAGCCCTTATTTGAGTGCTTAGTATACATCGCGCACTTTTCGCTTCAAGCTCTCACACTTTTTCTTCGTGGCTTACATCACGCACTTATCTCTTCAAGCCTTTTGTTTTGGGTGCTTAGCTTACATCGCGCACTTTTCTCTTCAAGCTCTCACACTTTTTCTTCTTGGCTTACATCGCGCACTTTTCGCTTCAAGCCTTTTGTTTTGGGTGCTTAGCTTACATCGCGCACTTTTCGTTTCAAGCTCTCGCACTTTTTCTTCTTGGCTTACGTCGCGCACTTTTCGCTTCAAGCTCTCGCACTTTTTCTTCATGACTTACATCGCACACTTTTCGCTTCAAGCTTTTGCACATTTTTTTCGTGGCTTACCTCGCGTATTTTTCGCTTCAAGCCCTTGTTTGAGTGCTTAGCTTACATCGCGCACTTTTCGCTTCAAGCTTTCACACTTTTTCTTCATGGCTTACATCGCACATTTTTTACTTCAAGCCCTTTGTTTGTTTGAGTGCGTTACTTACCTCGCGTATTTTTTGCTTCAAGCCCTTGCACATGTGTAGCTGGTGCGATCAATCATCTATTAATTATGTGAGAACCTCAACAGCCAATAAAATATCAATATGGCATAAATCATAGTTCAACAAATTAAATTTCAACCCATAGTTGAATAACAAGAAATAACATTAAATGAAATAAAGTCTTACTGCCAATGTAGTTGCAAGTGGTTGGTATTCCTCGTTTTTGCTATTCCCTTGCCTTGTGAACTTTTCATATTCTTTTAAGGTCGTGTGATGGCTTAGGTAGCCCGACTATGGTAAGAGTTTCTTTTCTTTGAACTTCCTTATATATAGTTCAGCGTCGGTATCTTTTTCATCACTTCTTATTGAGTGATATACTTATTTGCTCTAGAGAACAAGTCTGAGATCGTCGTCGGTTGATCTAAAGATAGCGACTCTTGCAACTTTTCAGACCTTGTTCCTTGTAGCATAGCTATCACTGCTATTCCCATTTGTAGGTCACATATCTCAAGAGTAGCATCACGAAATCGATCTACATAGCTTTTTAATGACTCTTTGTTTCCTTGCCTTAAGGTGAGCAGATAGGTGGCTTCCTTCATTTTCTGACTATTTATCACAAAGGCCTTCAGGAATTCACTCCTCAGCTGATTGAAAGACGAAATAGACCATTCCGGCAAACTATTAAACCACTTTAGTGCGTGATCAGTTAAAGATAAGAGGAATGCTCTACATATAATCACATCTTCCCATCCATGTAATAGCATCAATGACTCATAGTTTTGAATGTGGTCATAAGGGTCAGTCTTCTTCGTATACGCCGTCATCTGTGGCGTCTTGAATTTTGGGTGCGGCAGTTTTCCCATGATCGTTTTACTGAATGAGATTCTCCTCCTCTGGTTTTCTTCGACTGGAACCAACCTTTTCTCTTCTAAGATTTGTTCCATCATTCTTTTCATGTCTGTTTCAACTTGTGCCTTTGACGCAAGTCTGTTTTACACTTTCTTAGCATCATATGAGTCAGCTTGGTCGTAGTCCAAAGCTTCTCTCCCATTACCCTGATTTTGGTTTGGACGAGTCTGAGGTTGAAAGTTTGTTATTCCAGTTTCAAGGTTCCGTGTTGGATCTATTTTTGAGTCTTTCCCAACATGAGACATTGTCATTCCCACATCTTTGATTCCATTGTTTGGCGGGCCATTTGTATTCTGGGGCCAATGATCTTCCACGCCTAAATATCTAAAATCTAACATAGCCGGACCCTCAAGGTTTCTAGTACTTTGGCGTCTCTAAATTACTGCAGTTCAATGCATGGGGTCTTCTGTGGCCTGCCGTCTCTGGTTTACCGCAAACTCATGTAACAGGTCTCTTGCGACTGTGTCGAGAGGGTATCAGGCACCTCGCGCACCAGGGTCTTCTGCGCCAAGGTCTTCTGCTCCAAGGTCTCGCGCACCTCCCACGTCTGGGTCTTGTGCACCTCGCACGCCAGGGTCTCGCGAGCCTCTGCTTTAAGGGTCTCGCGCGACAGAGTCTCGCGCACCTCCAGACAACTTCACTTTCGTGGCATTAACATTGCACTCTCGCGGCATCCTTTTTCTCTCGTGGCACTCTTTCCCTTCGCAGCACTCGCGATATAACTATAGCTCGCGGCACTCAAGGCGAAGCTAGGTCTCGCGGCACTCGAGGAGAAGCTAGGTCTTGCGTCACTCGCGGCAATACCCTCGGGCAGGTTTGGACCCTCGCGGCAATCATAAACTCTTGCGACAATTTGACCCTTGCGGTAGTCACAGACTCTCGCGGCAGGCTCGGACCCTCGCGGCAGTCACAGACTCTCGCAGCAGGCTTGGACCCTCGCGACAGTCATAGACTCTTGCGGCAATACCCTGGCGGCAGGGTTGGACCTTTGCGCACCTCGCTCCCCTTGTGCTCGAAACTTCGGAAGACCATAACTTTGTGCTCAGTGGTCCAATTGGGGTGATTTTTTTTGAATCCGCGTAATTTTTCGAGATCTACGCAATGACAAATAGTCGAAGGTGGTTTGTCCAGGATTTCATCCAAAAAAATGTCGTTTTAGCCTCGAATTTTGAGTTTTTTGTATTATCCATCGGTTCTCGTCCATCCTGAACGTGTCTGTACCACAGCTTTTCTTTCGGTTCCCACAGACGGTGCCAATTGTTGTTGCTCGATTACAACAGTGACGAATTGCTGACGTCTTCGCCTCGATCTTTGTACCACGTGCCATTAAAGATTCTGCAAGAAAAAGAATGATCAGAGAGATGCAGGGGTTGTTCCCTGCGTTGGCACTCCGATGCTTATGTCAGCCAGAGAATTGGGCAGAGTTTCAGTCGTGGAATTCAGAATTCGGTTAGCGAATCGTACCTGACCCCTATTTATAGGGATTTACTCTTGTTATTAATTACATTTTTGCTCTTTTTATCTTACTCAGGGCTTGTATCATTTCTCATATGTTTTCTTCGTGCGTCATGTGATGCATTATTCGTGCGCCAAGTGACATACTTTTATTATTCTTTTATCATGCACAATATATATATATATATATATATATATAAATCTTTAATCATGAATATGAATAAAGTCATGAAACATAAATATCACAATATCAAAATGCTTGTAAACTTCAAGATTTACAACTTACTCATATCAAAAACCAGTCATGATTAAAATTATAATAAATATTTTTAACCAACTCATGAAATTATTCTTCTTGTATTTCTCAATTTTCACATATGTTAAATTAATGTTAGCATCACGGATGTCTACAATTTAAGTCAAATAAGCATACATTATTCTAACTTATTAACTCTTAAAAAATATGGAACAATCTCAACCTATAAATCACATATCAATTTATCACATTATAATCCTAAAAAAATATCATATTTGTAAAATGTCATAGATATATACTCTAACGTAATTTTTCCAATGGACATGTATGCCACTAGCAATTAATTTGCACGAAAATGTATTGATCTCATAATACAAATAATGCATTAATCTCAAACGCACAATAATTTATATCATGATTTATACAAAGTTAAATATTGTCCCGACCCAAATCAACAAATTGAAGAGCACATAGAAGACATTTCTTAATTACTATACACATTGTTTGTTGCGAGTTAGATTGACAGTAACATGTTATACAAAATTTATCAAATATGTTTTTCTTTAAACTTAACCATTATAATCTGCTACATCATTTCCAAACCATATACAAATACATATCATAGATACAAAATACGAGAATCTTATCATCATACACTTTTGTCTCCAAAAGGTCACATGGCCACTAATCAAACTTTATAATTACCAAATACAAATAATCCATAAAATAACTTTAAGAAATGACATAGCATACATCTTACATCTTGGCACTTACATAGCAAATTAAAGTACATCATAAGATGTACCTCATGAAAGCAAATATGGCTACACAAGCGTATGCCCAAAACTACTCGATATGACCTGATGGCTACTCAGTCTTAAAAGACGACAAAAATAAATTAGTGAGTTAACGTCCAGTAAGTATTTAATAGAAACACGCAAAACTAGTACCATAAGAAGGTAGATAAGAATATAAACTTTAAATTTTATTTTTTTGACCGCTCTTACTTTCTTGATTCCAAACTGTTTAATATTCTCGATAATATAATTTATGCTTTTAAGCTCTATAAAGTCCTTTAAATCAATTTTATTCATATTTCAACTCAATTTCAAAAATTACATATTCCTTACTTAGTCAAATTCTATTTTAACTTTTCAATCAAAGTCAACTTTTGATTAAAGTCAAATCTGAGAGTTTGACTCAATTGAACCGTACGTTGACTTTGTTGAAAGCAACCTAAACCTCACTTTTCATCAATATGACCTTCAAAACTCATTTCGAACCTCAAATTATCACAAGTTGACACTTTTTACCAAAAAGGCAACATTTTGACTTTCAAACCTTATCTTTTCTCTCTTGGTGCTGGAAACCCTTAATTAAGCTTAATTATAATTTTTAACAATAAAAATTAACATTCAAACCCTTACTTTCTAATGTTTGTCGAACCTAGCCCTATAACCCAAAAGTGTGCAATTTTAGTCCTATGAGTTTTCTAATTCCAAAAGCACCATTTTGATACTTCAATAATCACACCATAATAAGTTCTTCAATATGATAAACCATTGTCACCATTACATGTAACAAATCATACTGTCATCTCCAAAAATTATCATAATCCTTAAATGTCAAAAATCTCTAAATTACCATTTAAGCTTAAAAACCAACAAGCCATTTTTCACACAACATTGCAAGAGATTAAAAGTGAGCAAACATTATACTTTATAGCATCGAAAGTGATCAAATCCTCTCTCCTTCAAGCTTTGGTCGAGAGCTTGTTAAATGCCTAACCCTATTTTTTTTGGTTATTCAATCAACAATACCACAAAATTACATGTTATATTCACTATCTGCATCATCAAAAACACAATTTCTTACTTTTCTTCCTCCCTTGATCGAACCACCTAGCCAATTCCTTCTAAATTTTTATCTCTCGCTAGAACTTTCTTAAGCATTTTCTCTCTTTAAAATTGTTGTTCCTCTCTCTAAAATGCTATAAGAGAGATTGAAATTGAAAATGATGGAAAGTGAGGACGGTTGTCGACCAAGGTAGGTGGGATTTTCTCATGGCCGCCACGTTTCAACAATTGATTGGCCAAAAGCTAAGCGATGTATATTTACAAAAAGTGCTACATGCAAAATAATACTTACAAAAGGGTGCATTCTACTAATTTCCACTTAATTCAATTTGGTCCCTAATTTTCATTCAATTTAGTCTATACTTCACTAATCAACTTTATTAGATTGATTAATCTCTAATTATACATTCAATTATAATCTCACCTTGATAATTAACCTGAATTTCATACTTAATCCATTTTAACTCCAAATATCAAAATTAAATAGCTTAATTATCACAAAATTACATATTGGAATTTAAATTATATAATCCTCAATTTTTATAAATAGCTTAATCCCAATTATCCTTAAATCAAATAATTCCAAAATTCATTTTGAATTAAATTCTTAATTTCTCCAAATCACATGAATAGGCTAATCTCTTATGAAATATAGCTTAAATCTCCATCATTTATCAACAATTGATCTTATTTTCAATATATCCATAATTTAATATCTTTATTATAGGATAAGAATTTTTGAATCTCTTATCCTTTTCATGTTAAAAAAATTGGTTTTTCAAATTTGATTACAGTAGTCTCAAAACAAATATGGGTGAGTTTTTCTCATGTCTCTTTCCAACTCTCAAGTAGCTTCCTTTACTGAATGATTCTTACATAAGAATATAAGAAAGAGTGTTTAGACAATGTCACAGATTTTGAGAAAAAGCATAAAAGATTGTGTTTGATTATTTGAAATTAAATGTTTATTGAAGTATTTATAGACTCTAATCGATGTTAGAAACATCATTTTTTATGATTAAACATTTTTTGGATGAACAATCATGACTTTTGGAATGAAGAAACATGACCAACAAATCCATTTTTTGAATTTTCAGGATGGACAGTCAAATAATCGAGAAAGAGAGACAACTACAATGTTATTTACACATGGAAAATTTTTTGGGTTAGGGACAGCCGATTGCTATATAAGGCAGTTTACTGCCTTAGGCATTTTGTAAAACAATAGTGTATTTATGTACATGGCCATCAACTGCTCAAGGCAATTTTTACAACTATTTAGGGCATTAAAATACCCTTGCAACTACCCAAAGCCAAATTTTTAACGACTTGTATTTTTTCATTCCAAACTCAATTTTATGCTTCTAAATTTCATTCTCTTTAACACATAAGAAATCTTAACGAATTCACAACATGTTTCAACTTGAAATAAAATACTCTTTGATAATATATACAACATAATATACATATTGAAAATTTATTTAATACATTGTTAGTATAGTTTTTAGATTTTACAATAAAATTAACAAGGTACACATATACCTCTTAAGGTATATTAAAAATAAAAAAATAATTAAAGAATGAGACTTGTGATTGTCTCTTAATATGAGACAATAATGAAACAAGTTAATATTTTTTATTTTAATAAAATAGGAGAAACAAACAAATATTTTGTTGTTTTTACCGATTTAAATATTGTTTAATCTGTACGTGGCTATTTGTGTTTATAATTTGTGGTCATGCTATGTAAAATCGCGTTTGTATCTTATAAAATACGAAAATTCTATGATAACATCGGAAATACAAAACTTTATTTTTAACTATTACCATATTCATATAAAATTTTTATTTAATTTTAGCCTATATTACTTTTATATCCTCTATTAGTGTTGTGTCACCACATTGTCTCCAAAATTATCATGTCTAGCTTAATAGAAGAAGTTAGTTTTAATATTTATTTAGTTTTAATACTGATAGAGATAATTTACCCCAGCCCAGTCACGCGCATGGGCTCCAACATACAAAAAGTCCAAAATAATAAAATTTTGGGCCCACACAAAAATGAGTCCTGAGCTCATCAAAAGCAACTCAGAAAATCTATAAATATCCCCAGGTATGATCAGAAAAACCCTAATCTCTATTTTGTTTACAAATACTCTGCTTAAACAGTCTTCTGACTTAAGCATCGGAGTGCGCGTGCAGGGACAGATCCCTGCGCCTTTCTGACTTTCACTGTTTTTGCAGAATATTCACGACACGTGGGGAAGACGACATCAGCATCATTTCATTGTTGTTTGGAGCAACAACAATTGGTGCCGTCTGTGGGAAACAAGAACAAAAAGCCAAATTTCTTATCAACATGGTGAGAACACGTTCGACAGCAGTAGCGAATCTGGGGGAAGAGAACTCTGTGAGTCCTCCTCCCAGACCCGAGAGAGGATAAGAGCAGAATGGTGAAGGTAGCAGGGTGGTCACTGTTTCCATTGATGAATTTGAGGCCCTGAAGCGTCAAAACAAGCAGACCACCACAGCGCTGAAAGCTATGGTGGATTTCTTAAAAAATGCCCTGCCGCAGTATAGCCTGCCTCCAGAAGTGCAGCAGATGATAGGAGGGAACGTCCTGGGGCAGACATATGAGAGAGGTCAACCCTCTACCGTGGTGAATACGGGGCAAGGAGATTGGCGACAGGATACTGCCGCTGGACTGATGTAGTATGCTACCGCTGGATTGGAGGACAATTCTGCCGCTTCGCTGAGGGAGTACCTTGCTACGGAGAACAATCCTACAGCAAGTCTGAGGATGCACCTTACCGCAGGTCTGAGAATCAACCCTGACGCAGACCTGGAGAGTAGCCCTGCTGCAGGTCTGATGATGCACTCTGCCGCAAGTCTGGAGAACGAGCCTGCCGCAGGCCTGAGGGTGCACTCTGCTGCAGGTCTGGAGAACGAGCCTGCCGCAGGTCTGAGGGTACACTCTGCCGCAGGTCTGAGGATGCACTCTATCGCAGGGCTGGAGAACGACTCTGCCGCAGGTCTGGAGAACGAGCCTGCCGCAGGTCTGAGGGTACACTCTGCCGCAGGTCTGAGGATGCATTCTGCCGCAGGTCTGAGGATGCACTCTGCCGCAGGGCTGGAGAACGACTCTACCGCAGGTATGAGGATAAACTCTGCCTCAGGTTTGAGGCTACACTCTGCCGTAGGCCCGAGGGAGAGGCACACTACCGCATGTCTAAGGGCAAACTCTGCCGCAGGTCTGACATCAAGCCCTGCCGTAGGACCGGATCATACCCCTGTCGTAACTTTGAGGAGACGCTTAACCACGGGTCTGCGAGAGGTGAATCTTACCGCAGGTTTGAGACGGACGAACACTGTCGCAGATCTGACAGAGTCTAATCCAGCTGGATGACTTCATGAGCATTACCCTAACGTGGAGTTAAGGAGGCAAAACTCTGCTACACAATCGGAGCATGATTTTGAAGACCATCGATCTGGGGAGCGGCAGAGACAGAATAGTCATGAACCCCAAGGCCATCTTGAAGGTACGAAGTCAAATTACAGAATGGGAGGTGCAGGAAGAAAGGTTACAGTGCAATCCCCTAGAGGAAGAGAGAATACTTACTGCTCAGACTCTTCGAGTGCTGAAGAAAGGGGAGCATACTCGACCCGAGAGTCAAAAAATGTCGAGAAAGTTGTTGAGAGAATTCTAGAAAGGAAGAAGTTAGTGGCTCCTGAGGACAATCAGAAAAGAAAGGTTCCTTTCAGTCCGGAGATTATGGACAAACCCTTACCGAAGAAATTCAAGATGCCTCCTATGGCTACTTACGCAGGAAAAGCAGACCCATACGACCACATACAAAGTTATGAGTCTCTCATGTTGTTACATGGATGGAAAGATGAAATCATGTGCAGAGCGTTTTCGCTTACATTGTCTGGGCATGCACTGAAATGGTTTAATGGGTTAAGTGAAGGTTCTATCTCATCCTTCGACCAATTACGAAGTGAATTCTTGAGAGCCTTCATGATCAATAGCCAAAGGAAGAAGGACGATACCTATCTGCTCACCCTTAAACAAGGGAATAAGGAATCATTGAAGAGCTATGTAGATCGTTTTCGAGATGCAACCTTAGAGGTGAAAGATCTACCGGTAGGAGTAGCCATGCCTGCAATGGAGAACGAGCCTGCCGCAGGCCTGAGGGTGCACTCTGCCGCAGGTCTGGAGAACGAGCCTGCCGCAGGTCTGAGGGTACACTCTGCCGCAGGTCTGAGGATGCACTCTATCGCAGGGCTGGAGAACGACTCTGCCGCAGGTCTGGAGAACGAGCCTGCCGCAGGTCTGAGGGTACACTCTGCCGCAGGTCTGAGGATGCATTCTGCCGCAGGTCTGAGGATGCACTCTGCCGCAGGGCTGGAGAACGACTCTACCGCAGGTATGAGGATAAACTCTGCCTCAGGTTTGAGGCTACACTCTGCCGTAGGCCCGAGGGAGAGGCACACTACCGCATGTCTAAGGGCAAACTCTGCCGCAGGTCTGACATCAAGCCCTGCCGTAGGACCGGATCATGCCCCTGTCGTAACTTTGAGGAGACGCTTAACCACGGGTCTGCGAGAGGTGAATCTTACCGCAGGTTTGAGACGGACGAACACTGTCGCAGATCTGACAGAGTCTAATCCAGCTGGATGACTTTATGAGCATTACCCTAACGTGGAGTTAAGGAGGCAAAACTCTGCTACACAATCGGAGCATGATTTTGAAGACCACCGATCTGGGGAGCGGCAGAGACAGAATAGTCATGAACCCCAAGGCCATCTTGAAGGTACGAAGTCAAATTACAGAATGGGAGGTGCAGGAAGAAAGGTTACAGTGCAATCCCCTAGAGGAAGAGAGAATACTTACTGCTCAGACTCTTCGAGTGCTGAAGAAAGGGGAGCATACTCGACCCGAGAGTCAAAAAATGTCGAGAAAGTTGTTGAGAGAATTCTAGAAAGGAAGAAGTTAGTGGCTCCTGAGGACAATCAGAAAAGAAAGGTTCCTTTCAGTCCGGAGATTATGGACAAACCCTTACCGAAGAAATTCAAGATGCCTCCTATGGCTACTTACGCAGGAAAAGCAGACCCATACGACCACATACAAAGTTATGAGTCTCTCATGTTGTTACATGGATGGAAAGATGAAATCATGTGCAGAGCGTTTTCGCTTACATTGTCTGGGCATGCACTGAAATGGTTTAATGGGTTAAGTGAAGGTTCTATCTCATCCTTCGACCAATTACGAAGTGAATTCTTGAGAGCCTTCATGATCAATAGCCAAAGGAAGAAGGACGATACCTATCTGCTCACCCTTAAACAAGGGAATAAGGAATCATTGAAGAGCTATGTAGATCGTTTTCGAGATGCAACCTTAGAGGTGAAAGATCTACCGGTAGGAGTAGCCATGCCTGCAATGCTACAAGGGACGAAGTCCGAGAAGTTGCAAGAATCCCTCTCCCTTGATCAGCCAGGGACACTTTTTGATTTGTTTGCTAGAGCTAATAAGTACGTGACTCAAGAAGAAGTAATGAAGATGGTGCAGTCCCGAGAGATAAGGGAAGGAACAAAAAGAGAAAGAGAGGTACCTGAAAGAAGTTCTTCGAGACCTGTCGGATCAGACAAAGCCCTCAGACTCAGGTATGAAAACTATACCAGACTAAATGAGCCTCGCACGGTAATACTTGTTGCTATAGAAGGGACTGGGCTATTGGAGTTCCCTAGAAAGAGGATTGGAGATGTGGGGCAAAATCCTGATGCCTATTGTGAGTTTCATGCTGCTCACTGTCACCCCACGGAAAAATGCAGAGATCTGATGGATCAGTTAGAGAGGTTAGCTAGAGAAGGGAAAATTAATCGCTTCCTGTGGAGAAGTGAAAGGCCTCGTTATCCTCGGTGAGATCGAAGGAATGATCGCCCGCGGAACATACAAAACAATGATAATGGAAGAAATAGGCCAAGAAACGAAGCAGCTAGGCCCATCCCTCGAGGTAATAGGCTGGATAATGAGCCCACAGGTCCAGCTATAAATGTTATCGCGGGAGGTGAATCGATGGCAGAAAGTTCTTCCGCTTCTCAAAAAAGTTATGCGAGGCAAGCATATCAGGTTAATGCTGTGATGGAGGAAAAGGCAGATGAAGAACCCATTGTGTTCACTCCAACAGACAAGGGTGATATTATCATGCCTCATGATGATCCTATGGTAATATCAGCAGTAGTGGCAAAGCATCCTGTGAGCAGAATCCTGGTAGACAATGGGAGTTCGGTAAACTTAATCTACTGGAATTGCTTTGAAAAAATGAATGTATCTGAAAGTAGATTAAGACCTGTTATGACATCATTGTACGGATTCGCGGGCGAGAAGGTGAAAGTAGCCGGGTCTATAGAATTGCCAACGACTTTGGGAGAGAGCCCAAAAGATGTAACTCGACAGGTTTTGTTCATGGTTGTAAGGTCAACCTCAACAGCTTACAACATGATACTGGGGAGGCCTGTATTAAATGATATGAGGGCAGTGATATCTTCTTGCTACTTTTTAATGAAGTTCTCTACTCCCAATGGAGTTGGGCAAGTGCGAGGAGATCAAAAGAAAGCTCGCACTTGTTACATTGCTTCTACCGCTAACAAGGGAGCATAGAGAAAGGAGATATTGTGTATAGACGACCCTCCTAAGCCTCAACCTGTGGAGAAAATAGAAGCCATTGAGCTGGTCAGAGGGGATGAGGAGAAAAAGGTGTTCATTGGAACTCAACTGAATGAGGAAGACAGAAGGGAGATAGCTGAATGCCTGAAAAGAAACGCGGATGTTTTCGCTTGGACTCCGTCTGATATGCCTGGGATTAATCCCGAAGTGATATGTCACAAGCTTAACGTTTCACCTGGGCATAGGCCCGTTAAACAGAAGAAGAGAAATTTTACCCCAGAAAGACAGAAGGCGATCACAGAGGAAGTTGATACACTTCTTGAAGCTGGGTTTATTAGAGAAGTCTACTACCCGGAATGGTTGGCCAATGTAGTGATGGTGAAAAAATCTAATGGGAAGTGGCGAATGTGTGTGGACTTCACAGATTTAAACAAAGCCTGTCCCAAAGATTCGTATCCTCTACCTCGAATCGATAAGCTGGTAGATGAAACATCAGGTTATGAACTCCTCAGCTTTCTAGATGCATTCTCGGGCTATCATCAAATTATGCTTAATCCTGAAGATGAAGAGAAGACCTCTTTTATTACTGATGATAGAACATACTGTTATCGGGTAATGTCATTCGGTTTAAAGAATGCAGGAGCCACTTATCAGCGAATGGTGAATAAAGTCTTCAAGGATCTCTTGGGAAACACTATGGAAGCTTATGTGGATGATATGATCATCAAGAGCAAAGCAGGAGAATCTCATGCGCGTCAGATGACCAAGGTGTTCGATGTGCTGAGGAAATTCAATATGAAGCTAAATCCCAATAAATGCTCATTTGGAGTTCGGTCTGGAAAATTCTTGGGATTTATGATCACCAATAGGGGGATTGAGGCGAACCCTGAAAAGGTTCAAGCAATTATGGACATGAGGCCACCAACCACGGTAAGAGATGTGCAAACGTTGACAGGCAGAATAGCGGTTCTAAACCGTTTTTTATCAAAATCTGCAGAAAGAAGCTTGCCATTCTTCAAAACTCTGCGAGGCGGAAAGAATTTTAAGTGGACAGACGATTGTCAAAGAGCTTTTGAAGACTTAAAGGCATATTTGAAGGAATTACCCTTATTGACGAGGCCTCTGGAAGGGGAACAATTGTATATGTATTTAGGGGTCGGTGAATTCGCCGTCAGTGCGGTGCTACTGAAAAAAGATGAGATAGTGTACCGTCCCATTTACTACGTGAGTAAGATACTGCTAGACCCGGAGACCCGTTATCCATTGGCTGAAAAATTAGCACTTGCCCTTGTGATGGCCTCTCGCAAATTGCGTCCTTATTTTCAGGCGCACCCCATTGCTGTCTTGACAGATCAACCGTTGAGACAAATCCTTCAGAAGCCTGAACATTCAGGGAGACTGGTAAAATGGACAGTAGAGCTTGGGGAGTATGATATCATATTTTGACCTAGACAGGCCATCAAAGGCCAAGCTTTAGCAGATTTTATAGTGGAATGTACTGGCCGAAGCGGCAACGTTGACAATGAGACCCGATGTAAGACCCGAATTTTTGTGTTATTTCTTTAAGAATATATCATTTTGAATAAGTGTTTATGATATATCGATAAATAAGGAAGAAATAATACAATTTCGAGTTTATTTGATGAAATTGAAAGTCGGTAAATTTTAAAATACCGAAATAAGAGATTGAGTTAAATCGAAATAAACCGAATAAAATTTAGTCAAACGGACTGAAAATATGGACTTAGAACGCGAAAATATAAGTAGTCCAAGAAGGGGAAGTTAGTCCGAAAATGATAAACCGAAAATTTCCCCACAATGGAAATTTATCTTCGAAATAAAGAGAAATAAATTATATTTTCGGGGAAATAATAAAAATAGAATGTGATGTACATATATATCTATTTTACGAAGCAAAATTTAATAAAATGTATGTACACGTGTATGAATATTAATGTATAAAAATACATTATGGTAATATAATATTATTATAATAATATAAAATATTTGTTTATTATTATTATAATAATATTATATTAAAATATATTTTTTTATTTGGATATTATATTATATTATATGATAGTATAATATAATATAATAAAATATATTTGAGACATGCTTGCATGTGATTTTGAGACATGGAAATGGATGATAGTGATACTGAGATGGTAGACCTCGAGATTACTCGGTCCCCTCAGCTATGTCACAATATATATAAGGATCCTCGGAGTACGCTGTACCGTGAGGTAAACCACGGAGTACGATGTACCGTGATATCTTAGTGATCTTAGTGAGTTGACGGGATGGTTGATCCGCCTCCCTAAGCATGGGATTCCCGCACACCTGATCCGTGATTGCCTGGAATCCGACTATGGCCATAAGTCTTGATTGTCACTACTATATGAGGTGACAGATATCTTCCCTTGTTGTGTGTCTGGGGATATGTTAATCCATGATGTATGTCTCAACATGTAATTGATTTACAAAGTATAAAGCATTTTCTATATGTGATTTGTATAAATAGATTATGCTGTGTAAACCTGTGTGGTTTTGAAAGATGATTTATGCAAAGCTGTGTGCTACTATGTGAAGTTAAACTTGTGTGGTTTTAAATGATAAACTGTGTGGATATGCATAAACCCATCTAGCGAATTAATGGTTTCGCATTGATGGAAATTGTTTTTAAAGAACATGCATATTGTCTTATAAGAAAAATGAACATGTATGTATTTTAGCATGTAGATAGTGTGATTATCTACCTGCTTGCATATTTTCCTTACTGAGCGCGTTATGCTCACCCCCTTATTTCTCCTCCACAGATACTATGCAGTAGTGAGTACTGCAGTCGTCCCTGCTACGGTGTTCTCTAGTTATCCAGCAGTACAAAAAGGTATACACTTGTAAAAAAAAAATGTATCCTGTAAATTAATGCACAATCTAGTAATATTTTGTACGAAAGGGATGTATAAATTAATAGAAACTGAGGTAAACGCTTCCGCATAGTTATAACAGTCCAGTTTCTATTCTCTTTCAATTATTATAATGAATTTAAGTGAGATGTGGATTGGATTTGACTCACAGCCCAACTGTAAGTGGTAATAGTAAGGTAAATTCACGATAAGAGGGTAGGGGTCGTGACAGAATGGTATCAGAGCAGAGTTGGTCTGATGTGAGTCATTAGGAAATTATACATCCCTAAAGTACTGTGCATTATTAGGATACAAATGTGTATACCAAGCTGGAAAATGTGACTGAGACACTTATTTGAGTATGCAGGATGTCTGATAGACGACGTACTCATAGAGGAGAGAGTTCACGCTCTCAGGGGCATAGAGATGAGCCCGAGAGGCGTAGTGGGTCTAGTTCTCATAGAGATCCACAAGAGCTTAGTGAGGCTACTGAGGCCCATATAGCGCGTTACAGCGCAGTGTAGACATGGTTATGGAGATGTTTACAAAGGCTATGGCCAAGATGAAGGGTAGAGGGGAAAACCTTATTGGTCAGGCTGCTGCACTTAAGAGAGATGAGCCAGCACCGCCTGCACCGAGACCTCAGGTTGCAGAGGTAGAGATACCTGCACCTCACCCAGTTCAACACATTCCCCCACCAGTTGAGGATCTTGTAGTTCCACGACAGGTTGGTAGAGACGGAATTTATGACTGTGATTTGGGCAGACTGAGAGAGTTTCAAAAATTCGGACCACTTTCGTTTAGTGGGGTGAAGAACCCAGTGTCAGCTGAGCATTGGATACGCAGTATGGAGAAACTCTACTGATTCTTCCATTGCTCCGACACAAAGAAGGTCACCTTTGAGGCTTTTGTGTTAGAGGATGAGGCCAAACATTGGTGGGTGGCCACACAGCCGATGTTGAGTGCACGACACCCGGTTGTGACATGGGACATATTTCTGGATGCCTTTAGGAGGCAATACATTCCAGCCACTGCACGGAGAAAGATGCAGTTAGAGTTTATGACATTGACTCAGGGGAACCGGACAGTAGATGAGTATGAGTCTGAATTGACATCCCTGGGTAGATATGATACAGTGACTATGGGCCTGGAAGAGAGAAAGGTTCAAAAATTTCTTGAGAGATTGAGACCTTCCATCAGAGCACGACTAGCTCTTTTGGACATTACCACTTATGACGAGGCAGTACACAGAGCTCAACTGTGTGAGCAAGATTATGATTTGCATGCCTCGGAGTTGAGTAAGAATGGTAAAGGTAAAGATAGAGACCGGAAGAGGTTAGTTGATGATAGAGGGTTTCGAAAAGGTCGAAGGTTATTCGGTAAAGTGCCTAAGGTTGAAGAGATGAAAGAGGGGCCTGTAAAGCCTCCAGTTCATCCAGTACCAAGGGCCACGGGCATTGTTATTGGTAGACCCAGACCTACCACCGAGCAATGCTGGATGTGTGGTAGATATCATGGGAGTAGACCATGCCTTATGACGAGATTATGTTATTGATGTCGTAAAGCAGGGCACATAGCTCGTGAATGCCCGAAATTGATTGATACGGCCTAACAGAAGGGCAAAGAGCCAGAGAAGGCTACATGTGAGACACCTACACCTAAGAGGAAAGCCACAGCTGAAGAGAAAGGGAAATAAGCTGTTGGTAGTGGGCGAGTGTTTGCTTTGGACCAGGCTTCTACTGAGACTTCGAAGGATGTGATAAAAGGTATCACCCTAGTCTTTGATTTTAAAGCATTAGCATTGATTGATCCTGGTGCCACACATTCATTTATATAGCCTATCTTTGCATGTAAATTGATAGAACATGTAATACATGTACCTCTAGGTAGGACTTTACTTATAAGCACTCCACTTGGAGAGGATGTAGTGACAGAATATGTCAGTAATGGTTGTAAACTGAAAGTAGAGGAAAAGGAGATGTTAGCCAATTTGATTTTGTTAAACATGAAAGATTTTGATGTAATCTGAGGAATGGATTGGTCAGCTGTAAACCAAGTTGTCTTAGACTGTTATGCTAAGACAATAATGTTTTTCCTAACCCTGAAAAACATATTGTAAGCTTTACAAAGTAAGTAAAGAAATAGTAAATTATATCCAAAGACGGATGATTTTACTAATTAAATGTGATTGTAATGTGTTGAAGATTTTATAGCCTATATGGTTGATTTGGATAAGGTATCTGGATATGGTTGACATCACAATGGTGAGAGAAGTCCCTGATATCTTTCCGGATGAGTTACCAGGGTTGCCACAGATAGAGAGATGAAATTCTATATTGATTTGGTGCCTGGAACTGAACCGATATCCAAACTATTGTATAGAATGGCTCCAGTGGAATTGGAGGAGCTAAAGAAACAGTTGCAAGAGTTGTTGGACAAGGGTTTATCAGACCGAGTGTATCACCTTTGGGACTATCGGTTCTGTTTGTGAGGAAGATAGATAGGAGTCTCCGACTGTGTATAGATTACCGGTTATTGAATAAGACTACCATTAATAATAAATATCCTCTCCCATGGATAGATGATCTATTAGATCAGTTGCAGGGAGCACAAATCTTTTCGAAGATTGATCTGAGGTCTAGGTATCATCAGTTGAGAATTCAGAGTGGAGATGTACCCAAGACAGCGTTCAGAACCCGGTAGGGCCATTATGAATTTTGATTATACCAATTGGGTTGACGAATACTCCTGCAGCGTTGATGGCTTTGATGAACGATGTGTTTAAGCCATACCTAGACAGATTCGTGATTATCTTTATAGATGACATATTGGTGTATTCGAAGTCTAGGGAAGAGCATGCGCAGCAATTGAGAACAGTATTGCAAACCCTTCGAGATCAAGAGTTGTATGCTAAACTGGATGAGTGTGATTTCTGACTGTGTGAAATATCGTTTTTGGGTCATGTAGTCTCGAGAGACGGTGTATCAGTGGATCCGTCTAAGATTGAGGCTGTGGTATAGTGGGATAGACCCAAAACGGTTACAGAAATCCAAAGTTTTGTTGGTTTAGCAGGTTATTACCAACGATTTGTCGAGGGATTCTCTAAGCTGGCTGCTCCATTGACACGTCTTACTCGAAAAGATGTGGTATTCGAGTGGGATGATAAGTGTGAGAAAAGTTTCTGCGAGCTAAAGCATAGACTGACCACCGCACCTATTCTCACCATAACAACCAGTTCAGGAGGTTACTCAGTGTACACAGATGCCTCAGGACAGGGACTAGGTTATGTGTTGATACAGGATGGGAAGGTAGTAGCCTATGGATCCAGACAGCTTAAGGACCATGAGAGGAACTACCCGACCCATGATTTAGAGTTGGCAACCATGGTACTTGCATTGAAAATATGGTGCCACTACTGATACGGTGAGAAAGTTCAGGTGTATACAGATCAAAAGAGCCTCAAATATCTGTTTTCATGGAAAGAGTAAAATATGAGGCAGAGACGATGGATAGAGCTTCTAAAAGATTATGAGTGCGAGATATTGTACCATCCAGGAAAGGCTAATGTTGTGGCTGATGCTTTGAGTAAAAAGAGCATCGGAATGGTATCGCACATGATGGTCAGGGAATATGAGCTGCTTGAGCAGTTTGCTCACCTCAGGTTGGATATAGACCCTCTTGATATTGACAGAGACTGTGTGATAGCTAGCCTGCGAGTGGAACCGGATTTGATTGACCGGATACGACAGGCTCAGCTAGCCGATCCGCTGTGTGATGATCGGGTTAGTCAGATTCAGAGGGGTGATGTGGCCGATTTCTTTGTGAGTGATGATGGCCTACTGAGGTTTAAAGGCAGAATTTGCGTTCCCAATGACCTAAAACGAAAGAGGTTAATATTAACTGAAACTCATTCATCGAGATACACATTGCATTAGGGAGGTAATAAGATGAACTAGAACCTCTGAAAAGTGTATGGGTGGTCAGGCATGAAAAGAGATATCGCAGAGTTTGTGGCAAGATGTCTAGTATGTCAGCAAGTAAAGGTAGAGTATCAGAAGCTTGCAGGATTATTGCAGCCTCTACCAGTACCAACATGAAAAATGGGAGCATGTCACCATGGATTTCATCATGGGATTGTCAAGGACTAAGAGGAACCATGATGCTATCTGAGTAGTGGTTGAGAGATTGACGAAATTTACCCACTTTCTAGCTATGAAGATTACAGATACTTTGAGTAGTTTGACAGAGTTGTATGTACGGGAAATTGTCAGGCAACCTGGTGTTCCAGTGAGCATCGTATCGGATAGGGATTCCCGCTTCACTTCTCATTTTTGGGAACAATTTCAGGAAGCTATGGGAACCCGATTGAGTTTTAGTACTGCTTTTCATCCTTAAATTGATGGTCAATCAGATAGAACCATCCAGACGTTAGAGGATATGTTGAGAGCAAGTATTATGGATTTTAAAGGCTCCTGGGATGATCACCTACCGTTAGCCAAAATTTGCATACAACAATAGCTATCACTCGAGTATCAGGATGACACCATATGAAACTTTGTATGGTAGAAGGTATCATTCCCCTATTGGTTGGGAAGAAGTGGGTGAGAGTAAAATATTTACTCCTGATTTGGTACAGCAAGCCTCTGAGGTTGTTCAGATGATATGTGAGAGATTGAGAACAACTCAGAGCAGGCAGAAAACCTATGCTGACATAAGACGAAGGCCACTAGAGTTCACCGTGAGTGACTCGGTATTTTTGAAAGTCTCTCTTTCAAAAAGGATTCTGAGGTTCGGTAAGAAGGGTAAGTTGAGTCCTCGGTATATCGGACCATTTGAAATATTGGAGCGAATGGGAGATAAGGCCTATAGGCGAGCGTTACCACCTGAGCTAGCAGGTATTCATAACGTCTTCCACGTATCGATGCTTCGAAAGTACCATCCAGATCCAAGTCATGTGATTTGGTATGAGCCAATAGAGCTCAAAGATAATTTGACATATGTAGAGAGACCGATCCGGATACTGGATAGGAAAGAGAAAATATTATGGAATAAGACGATTCCGCTTGTTAAGGTTCTCTGGCAACACCCCATTTCAGATGAGGCTAAGTGAGAATTAGAGAACCTGATACGGGAGAAGTACCCCCAACTCTTCGAGGATTAAGTTGGTTCTAATTTGGAGGACCAAATTTCTTAAGGGGGGAGGAAATGTAAGACCCAAATTTTTGTGTTATTTCTTTAAGAATATATCATTTTGAATAAGTGTTTATGATATATCGATAAATAAGGAAGAAATAATACAATTTCGAGTTTATTTGATGAAATTGAAAGTCGGTAAATTTTAAAATACCGAAATAAGAGATTGAGTTAAATCAAAATAAATTGAATAAAATTTAGTCAAACGGACTGAAAATATAGACTCAGAACGCGAAAATATAAGTAGTCCAAGAAGGGGAAGTTAGTCCGAAAATGATAAACCGAAAATTTCCCCACAATAGAAATTTATCTTCGAAATAAAGAGAAATAAATTATATTTTCGGAGAAATAATAAAAATAGAATGTGATGTACATATATATCTATTTTGCGAAGCAAAATTTAATAAAATGTATGTACACGTGTATGAATATTAATGTATAAAAATACATTATGGTAATATAATATTATTATAATAATATAAAATATTTGTTTATTATTATTATAATAATATTATATTAAAATATATTTTTTTTATTTGGATATTATATTATATTATATGATAGTATAATATAATATAATAAAATATATTTGTTTAAAAAAAAAAAGAGAATGGAAAATCTGGAAAAAAAAAGTAAAATCGAAAAAAAAAAGAAACAGAAGCAAATCGCGAAGAGAGAGAGAGAGCAGAGCCGATTTCACCGTTCCTCACCACCGGCGACCCACGACCGGCGAAGGAGCGAGGGGAAGACACCGGCGAGGACGACCGGCAACCCAGGAGGCGACTGGACGCCGGCACGCGCCGTGCCTCGCGAAAAATCGACAGATCGGGGAGGAGAAGCCCGCGGGAGAAAAAGGAAGATTCGCCGACGACGGTGGCGATCTGGGCCGAGCCAAGCCAGGCGAAGCTTTCCCAGGCCGAGGCGCACCCAACGGTGGCCGACCCACCCCGGGAACCGGTCGGCAGCTCCGACAACGGCCAAAATCAGCCTGAACCGGTTTGGACCGATTCAGTGTGAAAAGGGCTGAACCGGTCCGAACCGGTTCAGTAGGAGAGAGAAAGAGGAGAGAGAAAAAAATTTTGAAAAAAATTCAGTGTTATCCCGGCACAGCAATAGACTGGTAAGTGGTTAAAAATCGGTCGAATTATTTTTCGGATAATTAATTTAAATTTATTTTAGACCGAAATCAACCGGTTTAAATATATATTGCTGTGTAGCGAAAAAAATGGTAGGCCACGTGTACAAGTTCGAGCGAATCTCAATTTACATGCTACCAAGGAAAGATTCGGCTTACGACAATAAATCTGGAGCCAATTAGACTGCGTAATCCGAGGAGATCGAGAAAATTGAATTTGCAGTCGACACATTTCGAGGTAAGGGACTTATGTAAGCTATAGAGATAGCTATACGTATGTTTTCTTATCTGCTGTGTGCAATGTATGCAATAAATACATAGATATCGGTATATCTAAGTAGAAAACTACGTATAAGAATAAGTCAAATGTTGCATGACTTCTATGCTTGTGTGAAAAGAGGTTTTTGCAAACGTTTTGAGAAAGAATGATAATAGACGGGCTTCCGATTTAACCAAGTGCATGTAATATGTTTTAAAGAGTGATTGAAGGGAGAATTGCCTTCTCACTCATGATTATACATGGAGCCTTTCTATTTCTTTTCTGTGTGAAATAGTGCTAGAGCAAAAAAGGTAACGGTAGATTGACCAGCCTCGCTCGCACATTATTTTAAAAAGGGATTTTTAGAAAAACAAAAGAGTGCTCGATACCTCGAGTGACGTTGTGTGATTCCACTCGAGCTGCTTGCACTAGGTTTTGGGAATCATGTTTGAGCCAGAGAGCACTTCTTAGTGATCTTGCTCCGGTTACGCTCACATGTGACCCTCTCGATTTAAAGTGATGAGACAGCAGTGCTTGATGCCTCGATAATACTGTGTATTCCATCCGAGATCTTGCATTCGTGCTCGATGCCTCAGATATACTGTATTCTACTCTGAGTTGCTCGCACGTAGTCTCTTGAGCTTCTGTGTAATAAGCAAAACCGTGCTTGATGCCTCGATCATACTGTGTGTTCCATTCGAGAGTTTGCACGAGGATTTATGATATTGTTGTGTGATGAATAAACCGTGCTGCAGCCGTCGTGTGATGCTAAGTGTTCTTGCACTGACCTGCTTGCATGTGATTTTGAGACATGGAAATGGATGATAGTGATACTGAGATGGTAGACCTCGAGATTACTCGGTCCCCTCAGCTATGTCACAATATATATAAGGATCCTCGGAGTACGCTGTACCGTGAGGTAAACCACGGAGTACGATGTACCGTGATATCTTAGTGATCTTAGTGAGCTGACGGGATGGTTGATCCGCCTCCCTAAGCATGGGATTCCCGCACACCTGATCCGTGATTGCCTGAAATTCGACTATGGCCATAAGTCTTGATTGTCACTACTATATGAGGTGACAGATATCTTCCCTTGCTGTGTGTCTGGGGATATGTTAATCCATGATGTATGTCTCAACATGTAATTGATTTACAAAGTATAAAGCATTTTCTATATGTGATTTGTGTAAATAGATTATGCTGTGTAAACCTGTGTGGTTTTGAAAGATGATTTATGCAAAGCTGTGTGCTACTATGTGAAGTTAAACTTGTGTGGTTTTAAATGATAAACTGTGTGGATATGCATAAACCCATCTAGCGAATTAATGGTTTCGCATTGATGGAAATTATTTTTAAAGAACATGCATATTGTCTTATAAGAAAAATGAACATGTATGTATTTTAGCATGTAGATAGTGTGGTTATCTACCTGCTTGCATATTTTCCTTACTGAGCGCGTTATGCTCACCCCCTTATTTCTCCTCCACAGATACTATGCAGTAGTGAGTACTGCAGTCGTCCCTGCTACGGTGTTCTCTAGTTATCCAGCAGTACAAAAAGGTATACACTTGTAAAAAAAAATGTATCCTGTAAATTAATGCACAGTCTAGTAATATTTTGTACGAAAGGGATGTATAAATTAATAGAAACTGAGGTAAACGCTTCCGCATAGTTATAACAGTCCAGTTTCTATTCTCTTTCAATTATTATAATGAATTTAAGTGAGATGTGGATTGGATTTGACTCACAGCCCAACTGTAAGTGGTAATAGTAAGGTAAATTCACGATAAGAGGGTAGGGGTCGTGACACCCGACCATGGCTACTATATGTTGACGGAGCATCGAGTGCAAATGGCAGTGGGGCAGGTATAGTCTTGGTATCGCCGGAAGGAAGGTCAATAGAATGAGGCTCTGGTTGCTGGAATGAAGCTGGCAGGGAAGTTGCAAGTTCATCACCTAGTGGCACATAGTGATTCTCAATTGGTGGTGAATCAGTTTAATGGACAATATGAGATTCTAGAGCCAAAGCTGGTTCCTTATCTAAAGAAAGTCTAATCTCTGGCTCAGACTTTTAAAAATTTTCAGTTGATACAAATCAATCGGTCTGAAAACACACATGCAGATTCACTGTCTAAATTAGCTTCCTCTAATTAGACTGAAGGGAGAATGATAAAGGTGGAGAGACTCGAAAGACCTAGCGTTGAAGAAATCGAGGTATGCAACATTGAAGTGGGGGATGATTGGAGAACCTCATTCAAACAGTACCTCACTGAGGGTACGCTCCCACAAGATAAGGAGGAAGCCCGGCGTTTAAGGATACAAGGGGCAAAATTCACAATGATAAAAGGGGAGCTGTACAAAAGAGGGTATTCATCGCCTTTGTTGAAATGCTTGGGGCCTGAACAAGCAAGCTATGTCCTGGCTGAAGTACATGAAGGGATTTGTGGTGAACACTTGGGAGCTAGAGCTCTCGCCTCTAAGATATTACGATCGGGATTTTATTGGCCAACGTTGAAGAAAGATGCGGCAGATAAAACCCGTAAGTGTGACAAGTGTCAGAGGTTTGCACCAATAACTACCGCCCCAACGGCTCCACTCCAAAGTACAGTGCAACCAACTCCGTTTGCACAATGGGGGTTAGACATTCTAGGGCCTTTTCCCTTAGCTACAGGCTAGAGAAAGTTCCTTCTGGTGGCTACCGACTACTTTAAAAAATGGATTGAGGCAGAACCCTTAGCCACAATCACAGAGAAAAAAGTTGAAGCAATGGTGTGGAAAGATATCATCTGCAGGTTCAAAATCCCGCGGGTTTTGAATGCAAACCATGGAAAGCAGTTTGATTGCGATGCCTTTCGTGAGTTCTGCAGACGTCTTGACATCCAGCTAAGGATATCTTCTGTATCGTATCCTCAGGCTAATGGGCAAGCTGAAGTCAGTAACCGGACCATCCTGCATGGGTTGAAAACCAGACTGGACAAAGCCAAGGGAGCATGGGTAGATGAACTGCCTAGTGTCTTATGGGCATATCGCACCACTAGTCGAGTATTAACTGGAGAAACACCGTTTAGCCTTGTATATGGCACTGAAGCCTTGATTCCGGTGGAAATTGGAGCACTGTCACCAAGAGTGGTGCCTTTAATAGAGGAGAACAACTCACAAGGGCTAAGGAAAAACCTGGATCTGCTTGATGAACACAGAGAAACTGCAGCAATTCGACTGGCATCCTACCATCAGAGGGTGTCCAATTACTACAACAGCCGGGTAAAAGATAGGCCAATGTTCGAGGGAGATTTGGTACTTAGAAAGTCACACATCACTAATGCTTTGAGAGAAGACGAAAAATTTAGAGCCAACTGGGAAGGTCCATACCGAATCAGACGAAAGATTGGGCCCAACACCTGCATCCTGGAGACTTTACAAGGGAAGAAAATAGGAAAGACATGGAACTTAAATCATTTAAAATTGTATTTAAATTAATAATTGTGTCTTTCTTTCTTTATGTTTGTATTCCCTTATTTTTTGTTCACACTGTCACCTGATCATTATACAGAATATTCATCTTTCTGGCTTCTATAAACATAAATCTTGTGACAGGAATCAGATGAGCCGTAAGAGCCTGAGGAGCAATAGCGTCACTGTGGCCAGGCGTATAAAATCAGACGAGCCGTAAGAGCCTGAGGCGCAATAGCGTCACTGTGGCCAGGCGTATAAAATCAGACGAGCCGTAAGAGCCTGATGCGCCATAGCGTCACTGTGGCTAAACAATAGAAACATATTAACGGTAAGAACCAAAGGTATGTTTACATATGTAATTCTTTCTAAAAATATATCCTTTTATCAAGAATTGGGGAGCATACACGGATAGATAAACACACGAGTCAAATTAGTATACATATAAATAAGCGATAATAGCAAAAAGATAAATGAACATAAGCGATATGAGGCTTGAACAGATAAATTTTATTTATAAAATATCAGGAAAGTCTTTACAAGCGAAATACGAACTGCGAATAAATTCCTAAATATAAATAAAGCCTAATAACAAAAAGGAAAATAAAATCAATCTGCATGATCTAGTGGCGGGAGATCAAGCACCGTTGGATCTTCACAATCCGAAGGCTGGAGACCAGGAATTGACGGATCTTCTTCATTCAGATCATCGAGAGCACCAATGGATTCAGGAATGTTATCTGGGCTCACGGGCTCCCAAGGACCAGCTAGGTTTGCCAAATCATCTAATGCAGCTTTCTTCAAAACCTCATCAGCTGTCTCGGAGTCAGGTTCGTACTTGGTCCAATCAGGAGCCTCAAACCCCATTGCTTCGGGAGTATAAAGAAGCTCAGGAAATCCACACCCTCCCTATGCTTTTCCAACCAAGAACGGGAAAGATAAAAACCATATTTCGCATAGGGAACGGAGAATTCTTCCTTCCGTCTTAAACAGTCTTTGGAAAGCCTATATTCCTTCACAGCTTCAGCCCGAATGCTGTCGATCTCTACCTGATTCAGGGAAGGAGTAGCTCGACTCTCCAATTCAGCAACGTATTGCTCCAGTTGCTGATTACGATCTGTCAGGGAATCAAATCCTGACTGCAGAGTATCCAGCTCCGTCTGTTTCTGTTGAAAGTCGTCCTTAAACTTGTTGGATCTAGCAGTTTCAACTACAAGATCCCCCTTTGCAAGAGATAACTCTTGAAGCGCCTTCGAAAGCTGCTCCTCCAGATCCCGCACTACTCCGGCAACCCAGACAACTGATTATTGGCATTCCTTAATTCCATATTACTGTCCTTTAAATCCTGAATTTCCTTGACAGCTCGTTCACGATAAGCCCGATGCTGAGCATTATTAACTATAGTTCTTTGAGCAAGCTGAAAGGAAACACAAAAACTCAGATTAAAAGTAAAATGAAGAAAAATAAAGTAAATGAAAGTCTGCAAATTACCTTAACAGCCTCCAGATCGGCTAGATCCTCTCCTTCCGAAAAATTTCGAAACAGTCAACTCTCATCCCTAGGAAGGATGGAGGCCCAGCCCAAGCGAGATGCTACCCCGGGCGTATCTAAAGTGTCGTTATCTAACACCCCAGGGTAGACTCGAAATTCAGCCCCCTTCATTCTGTAGCCCCCGTCTACCTGATAAGATCTCGTATCAACAGGGCCTATCTTAGGTAGGATAGGCCTAGTAGACATAGAGCCTTCCACATACAAGCGCCTTCGATTTTTTCTGCTGGGCAAGGTCACGTTACACTCAGCTCTTTCTCCTGCCCGAGGTCTATCGGAGGAGCCGGAAGATCTTCGAGAATGAGAAGAAGTCCTCCCTTCATCTTGTAAAAGGGCCCCTGATTCTCCTTCAGGTTGTTGAGTCGAAGCAGGAGGAGGGGTCGTTTGCCTGAGAGGAGGAGTTCGGGCTCGAGGTACCCCTCCAGAAGCAACCATAGCAGAACGAGGCCTCTTTTCAGCAGGTTCACTAGAAGAACCCTCTGGCCCCTTTGGACGGACCAAGGAACGTCTGATGCTGCTCATTTCTGCAATACAAGAGTCCAAAAATTGTTAGGAGTGACATACAAACAAGTAACAAAGTGCAAAACGTAAAAAGGTTACCTTCAGGAGAATTAAGAAACTCCTGAAGGGAATCTATCGCTAAGTCTTCATCATCGGGGAGAGTCACAAAAGTGGAACCAAATCCAGCCCAATCACCCACATCCTCTAAGGGGTCACCTTCGGGGCTGGACTCCCTATCTCTAGGATTTGGATCAAGAGGGACTGAAGGATTAGCGCTTCCTATGCCCCAACCAGCAGAAGCTAGATTTTCAGACGATAAAAACTCGTAAAGATTAATCGGCCTATCAACTAAGAGCTTGTTGATAGTTGAAGATAACTGTTTTCTTAAGGTGGTAAGACGAGGGCCTTTAGGGACACTATGCTTGGTTCCCCATCTAATAGGGAAGTTAAGATCCTCGGGCACTTCCACTACAAGCCATTCCGACTCGAACCTATGGATTTTGTTCGGGAGTTTATCAAATAACCTATTTTCAAACCCAGGTTCAAACACTCTTTGAAGAGAATATGGGAATAAGCCGGAACTACCCCGAAGTCTAAAGAAGGTATAAAATAAAGGGAGAGTAGGAAGGACGCCTCTAATGTGGCAATGCACGTCAAACCCGATTAATTGCATCCAACTATGAGGATGCAATTGACTAGGAGAAATCCCTTGTTCCCTTAAGAAAGAAATTCCGAAGTCAGAAATAGGGAAACGAAAACCTAACTCTAGAGAGACCCTAAAAACGGCTACCCCGCTTGCTACACTACGTATGCTTTTCTCTTCTGGGGTAGGAAGCCTATAAAAATACCCTTCGGGTAATGGATATCTACGTATGATGTCTTGAAGATCAAACTCAGTCAAAGTCGACCCCGGTCCTAACTCCAATTGTTTATCGACACCATGACCAGCCATCCTAGTTGGCGACAGAGTTTATGGGTGACAGACTAAGGGGACAGACCTAATAGGCGACAGAGTGTAAGTCGACAGACCTAAAAGGACCTAATAGGCGACAGAGTGTATGGTGACAGACTTGAGAGTGACGACAGGGTGTATTAACGATAGACTTGAGAGTGGCGACAGGGGTGTATGGCGACAGTCCTGAGTGTGGCGACAGGGTGTATGGGCGGCATACTCGTGGCGACAGACTTAAAGGACGATAGACCCTAGCGGAGACAGAGTTTTTTGAAGGCGGCGACAGAGTATTGAGATTCTTTACAGAATTGGCGACAAGTGTGCGAAGGAGTGGCGACAGTCTCTTTACTTATTGTACGACAGAGTGGCGATAGAGTAAGCGAGAGCACTACGATAGTTACGCGACAAAATTTAACCGTTTCTTAAGACACCCGCACTATGTCTTACCTTTATATAGTCACGACAGAAGTGGCTGAAGAGTGGCGTCTATGCCGCAGTCTAAGAACTCTGTCGCTGATAAAATGTTTTAATCCTTAACAACTATTCCAGAAGCAAATAATCCCCTTATTGTACTCTTACATAGGGAAATTCCCAATGAAAGAGTGGGGAGCAATTGATAGAGATAATTTACCTCAGCCCAGTCACGCGCATGGGCTCCAACATACAAAAAGTCCAAAATAATAAAATTTTGGGCCCACACAAAAATGAGTCCTGAGCTCATCAAAAGCAACTCAGAAAATCTATAAATATCCACAGGTATGATCAGAAAAACCCTAATCTCTATTTTGTTTACAAATACTCTGCTTAAACAATCTTCTGACTTAAGCATCGGAGCGCGCGTGCAGGGACAGATCCCTGCGCCTCTCTGACTTTCACTGTTTTTGCAGAATATTCACGACACGTGGGGAAGACTACATCAGCATCATTTCATTGTTGTTTGGAGCAACAACAAATACTTATTGTAAATTGAAATCAGAAAAGATAAAATTTTCCCTAATTGAGTCAAGAAAACATAATAACATTAAATAATAAATATTAAATTACTTTTTTGGAAGGCAAATTTTTATTAAACAAATAAAAGGGATACACAAAATAAATAAATCTTAAATTATTAAAGAGTTATCATCGCTTAATTATTTTGGTACCAAACGTTGAAGCCATTAATCATTTTATTTTTCTAACCAAACGAAAAACATATAAGAAAAGACCAAAAACAAAAAAAATGAAGCTTGTGGTTTTGGCCTTTTGGGCCAAGATACGCTCTAGGCATGGGACAACCAACATCTTCGATAAATTGAACTTGAAATTGAGAAGGTGGATTCATTTATATTTATATTTTTTAAAGAGTGAGTGTTTAAATTTATATATTATTTTCATCAGAGCAGAGTTGTTTTCCATTATATTGAAAAAAAAAAAAAGTATTAGTCAGGCTGATAATTCCAAGTTATTTTTATTAATAGAATGACGGAGATCTGAAACAAAATAAGAGAATTAAGGGAGATCAAGAAAGCTTTCCATAAAAATACTACACTGCATTCCTGCCGAAGAAGTCATTTGAAGCCATTTAGCTAATTAATTCCTTAATTACTAATATATGCGAAAAACACAACAGAATAATAATTCATTCTAATTGCCATACTTGGCCTTGTAATCACTCCAAAGCTGATCAACTGTCTTTCCCAACAGGTCAACGAAATAGTTAGCATTGTAACCAGTTCTCATCTTCTTGTTAAGCTCTGCAACAAACCCATTTCTGAGACTATTACAATAGTCCAAAAACCTTGCTGTAACATCATAGCCTTGGTCCCACCTGTCGCCCTGCCCTCGCTGCACCCAGTGACTAGGAATATATTTCGCCTTTAGCCTCACAAAATCAGCTATTCCTTCAATTAATCCTCCAGGAGTTTGGCCGTTGCCGTCCCATTGCCAGACATGAGTGGTTTCATGATAAAGCACCCCAGTGAATTCCCTTTTTACATCACCTGAATAGTTTCCTAAATAATTGGCGTTAACATGAATTTCATTATCGATAGTGAAAGCAACCCCATCACCATTTTCAATGAACAATGTTACTTTTTGCACATCTTTTCTGTCAGCTGGATTGTTTTGTTGGAAGATTTTCCAGATAAAATTTGTGGCGCAACTCAGAGTTTGTCGGCTGTAGTCGACCCCGATCTCCTTTCTGAAACGAACGCCGCCACTGCTATTTCCAGTGTTGTCATTAACAGCATATTTGACTGCATGGGTGCTTTGCATGGCTGTAAGAGATAATATCAGCAAAGAGAAGAAAAACAATGTGCGAGCCATGGGAGCTAATAAATTGCTTCTGTCTCCTTTTAGGAGTATTTTTTTTTTTCTTTTTTCTTGCTAGAAAATGTCTTGGTCTCCGTGGTTTATATAGGAGTTTGATGGGAAATGTCAGGCCGAATTTAGCTTTCTAAATTAATGGTATTCTTTCAAAACTTTTGGTCTATCCAATTAAGCATATAATAGAAGAGAAAATGCAACACTTAATACATATAAATTATACATACATATTTTTTAATTTAATCTTTATTTTATTGTAAAAATTTTTTATGTTGATTTGAACGACACATTTGACGTATACTCGCAAATGTTTCAGTTAGAAAAGTGAAGATTATGATTGATATAAAAAGGATTAAGGTTAAGTAAAGATCGAAAAAACACTTAAAAGAAAGTAATTCAAAAAAAATATGGTGGAATAAGAATTAAAAAAATATATTACTTTAAATAAAAATAAATGAAAGAAGAGAATTTATTATGATAACTTAGCATGTTGGTTTATATAACTTACCCTAATCTTGAAATAAAAATTCTTATGATTATAAATCTTTATATTATTAAATTGTTATGTATATGAATCGAATTTGTTTAAGTTGTTATATGCATATAATATGAATTTGTTTAAGTTATTATATGCATATAATATTTACTTAAGTGAAGCATAAATTTTTACTCACTTTGTTATAAGCAAATCCAAGTAATGATGACAAAACAACCGCTGATTTCATGGAGTTTTAGTTTTACCGCGATCATTTTAGAAGTTAACTAGTTAAGGAACACACAATATCCTATTGCATATGAATAATTTATTCTAACAGTTATTACTTTTTTTTTTAGAAGAAATAAAACTTAAAATTTGATATCTTTATTCCCCTTTACATCTTCCTATAAATAAAAAAAATTACGCTTTGAAGAAGCAAAAACCTTTTGCCAAAATACAATTCGGTCACTCCGTATGTTCTTAAATACAGTTTGAATATGTCATCAAACTTTTATTTGAATGGTTAAAAAAATTATGATATATTATAAAATTTAAGTTTAAATCTAAATAACTTCACCTCACCTCCAATTATTAAAAAAAAAAGATTGAATATGTAATGGCTAAAATTAAAATATATTTAATATATCAAATTCATATTTAATTCTGATGATGAGAAATCTATTTTATAAATAAAATGCAGATAGTCAAAGTTGGAGGGAGAATAAAGAAAAAGAAAAAAAAAATGGATTATTCTCTGTTTTATGTAAATAATAATAAAAAAAACCAAAAGAATCTTAATCAGCTTAATCTATACCATTCGTATTAATAAACTAGGGTTGAGTTTGAAACATTGAATCTGTGTTCCTAAAAATGCTCCGAAATTAATGTGTTAGGATCATATTGTCTGGCTGGTCAGAAAATAAATTACAAGTTGCTTATTTCTTTTTATATTTTAATGCTCAAAAAGTAAATAAAATAAGCAAAAAGGGTACAAGGGGAAAACATCAATTCACCTAACCAATTGAGATGAGAAATTAAAATCTACAACCAAGACAAAGCATAAAACCAGAGATCTTTAGCGATGATAAGAGGAAAACAAATGGCAGGCGGCCAAATAAATGGAGAAAACGAAAACCAACCAACCACGCTAACATATTCAAAAGCTTTGCCGGCCAAATTTCTTAAATAAATTCCGCTTTCCATGTTGTTGTATATTATGGAATTTGGTTTGAAATTCGTTATTTTATTTTATATATGAGAGGGCTTACCAGTACAACACATATGCAATCATGAATCATAATTAAGCTTAAGTATGGTTATGAACTCAGAAGGCCTCTAACTAATTGATTGTTTTTTTTTAATGTGGAGTTTAAGATTAATTTTGTCAGTTGTTTGTAGCCTCATAATTTTATTTCTTGAAAGTCTGTGGATTCTATAAACAAGATCTTTCAATTTCTCAAGAAAAGCTGCCTTTGAAGGACATTTTTGGCTTATTTATGCAAATTATTTAGACAATATATATATATATATATATATATATATATATTGTTAATGACTATTTTGAAATATATGAACGTAAAAAGTGTTTGAATTGGTTCTTGTAACGGAGAAAACAGTGAGAGGGGACATTGGAGATCTTTCTCTGGGACACGTTATAATACTTGAGCCTATAATTTGCTAGAGGGTATGTAAAAATAAGGATGATGAGTAAAAGTGAGTATTGTATGAGTTTCCCTTACCTGAGTGTGCCGTCCGACGAGGAACAAAAAGGCATTAAAATAGTCTTAGGCGGCTAAGGACTTCGTCTGTCCTAGGAATCTTCTGTAAGATGAACTCCCCGCAAGGCCTCAAGATTCATAACCTTGTGTTGGGCTAAGGTGGTGCTGGAGTCTTTTTATTTTGGGTTTTAAACCGCCTTAGTGTTAGGGGCTTAGAAGGGCCAAAATTGGTTAACGAATATTTAGTACACAGAAGAGAATTAAAGTTATTACAATATTTTCATGAATTAGTTGTATTTTATTCATGTTTACTACTGAACTTTTGACATTGTTGAAATAGGAATAGTAAAAAAATAACAATAATAATGCAATCAGAGATTAGCTCAGTAAAGGGCAGCTGTGTTTGTTCTGTTGTTGGATGATTCAGGCCCAAATAAAATTTGTGGCCGAACTCCGATCAGTTTGCATTTTATGGGCCAATGGGAATTCGATGTTGGTGCTTTTATAGGAAATCTGATTCTGGCTTTCTTTGCACAAAATGGACATGCTGATTAAGAGAATGACAGAAAAGCATGTCTTTTATTGCACATATAGCTATACAGGCTGCAAAGCATCATTTATAGACTTTTATGAACACTTTCTGAATTTGCATTTGCTTTAAAACAACTCCAAGTAGTATATAGGCATGGCTGAATTCATATTGCCATGCAGATTTACAAAGAGTAGATTTTGAAGACAACTGAAGATACTTGGAATCTTTTCCACCAAAAATTCACTGCCTTTTGGGATTAACACAAGGATGTGTCTGGGGAGGCTTATCTTCCAGCAATTTATAACAACCATGAGCTTAGGAAGCTCATACAAGAAAATATATATATATATATATATATATATATATATATATATATGAAGGAATTGTTCCATGACACACTTGGTTTTGGTGCTGCTAAGATGATAAGGTGAGAGAAAGGTTTTCTATAGTGACATCTGCATTTTCTTGATCACTTTGTATATGTGAAATCAAAAACACTTTTGACAAATATGAAAGTATTTTGTCTTAGCCAATATTTTCAGCAGTAAAACAATATATAAGATACTTGTTTTATATTTTGAGATTGAGAGAGAATAAAAAAATATTAACTATTTCAAGTGTTTCCCAAGTGTGTAAAAAATGAACCTTGACCTCTCTAGTTATAAAGATTTCTTCTCGGAAATGTGATTATTAGTCAAATGACATAATCATTCACTAGTATTATTTAATTCGATAAACACGGCTTTTCAAAATAATCACTAATCAAAACCAATGATTATTTTTTTTACCATTCAAAAGTAAAAGAATATTTTTCGAATGAGTAGGTATCTCTTTAAAGAAGAAACTATTTATTAAAAAGTTATGTCTAACTTTTGCACTAGCTTCTTATTCAATTGATTAAATATCCCCCTAATCAATCATCTTTCACTTTATTTTGAAAATTTTCTAACAATAGATTTGTTAATAAAGAAGTGAAGAAAAGTTGAATAAAACGAGGGTGATGGGATAAAGTATGCATGTGTATTAGTTTAAACATTATGGAGTAAGAAAATTAGATTTGTTTCGGGACTTGGGATTAATATTTGCTTTTGTAATGTTTTCTACCTTTTGTAATCTTTATGTGCATTATGTATTTTTCTATCTTGTTTGTGAATCTAGATGCTTAGTCCTAACCGTGTTAAGTATCACTTTTTCTTTGTATAATTTTTTTCGAGTTGATTTTATTTTGAAATACATTTCTATTCGAAAAAAATTCTAGACTAAACACAAATGGCTTCTAACTAATTAATTGGTATTCAAAATGTGGAGTCTAAGATTAAATCTTGAAAGTTTGTAGACTGTATAAACAAGCTCCCTCAATTTATCAACAGATAAGTTGCACTTGAATCTTGACGGATTTGAATGACATTCTTGGCTTCTTTATGAAAGATTCCTGGCCAAGATAAAAATTGTGGCTGAAATTAGATCAGTTTGCTCTCTGTAGTCTATCCCGATATCCTTACTGAAATGAACACCATCAGGGCTACTTCACTTTTGTCATTTACAGTATATTTGACAGCATGCATATGGCTCTTGCATGCAGGCTGCGAGAGATAACATTAGCAGAGAGAGGAAAAACTAGGGGTCAGCCATAGTGGCTTAAACTAGAGATAACATTGGTATCAACTTCTTATTATTTAAATTATATTGGAAAAGATCTAAGTTTCACCATCATTTTTGTAAAATCTTAAGAAATTTTCCTTACCCTAAAAGTTTTATTCAAGGAAACGTGTTTGTTTTCTCCGACATTTGGTTTATTATATATTTATTTTATTTCTAATTTTATTTCTTATTTCTTTTCTTAACTATTTTTTCTTAACAATTATTTTAATTTTCTATCCTTAATTTTTATAAATATCGATTATTAATATTGATTAATTTCCTTAGATGTTTCATCATTCTGAAAAATCTAATGAAGGTATTCTTACCTAAAAGTTTTCAAAATATTAATCGTTTTTGAAATTTTGGAATTCCATCATCGAAAGAGTTGTAACAAGTTTCAAATGTTCATTGTAAATTTCTTAAGGTTGTACGTTTTAGTTTGAATTTTTATTTAGTTATTTATTATTATATTTTCATTATATTTTTAAGAACAAGTGACGAATTTTATATTAAATCATCTCTTTAAATTCCTCATCATTCTGGCAAAATTTTAGATAGATTCTCTCCTATGAGTTTTTGGGCAGATTATACATTCATAATCACTCCGAAATTTCATAATGAGAAAGTAACCCTTAATTTGTCTTCTTTTAAATTGCATTATTAATATTTATTTTTTATTTTTTGGATTATAAAATTACTATTTATATAGTTTGCGATTCTCTTATATTATTCTCTTATTAATAGGATCTTTATTGCTCTTATCTATTACTATTTTCGTTTTTATTTTAATTTTTGAATAAATCTAAACTTAATATTATTTTTATTTTGTACTGTGTTATCTATTTTTACTCTTAGGATTAAACAGCAAGCCTCAATATTGAATATCCTCTCTAGTTTCTCATTATTTTGGTAAAATTTAGAGAGATTTTTTTAGTTAGAAATTTATGACATGACTACACATTCGTAATCATCTGGGATTTCCATGGTTAGGAGACCACTGTTTATCCCATTGATTTTTTATTTATTTGTCCTACTTATCTATTTTATTTTATTATTTTTATTACCTTTTTATTTGATTTTATTCCAATTTATATTTATATTTTCATTTATTTTCTATTTATTATATTTTATTTTTTATTCATTAATATTTTGTTTTTTCATTTTTATTATCTTTATTCATTCAATCTTTGTTTATTTATTCAATTTCCTAAATTCACTGTCATTCTGATAAAATTTTAGAAAAGTATTCTTTATTTGAGAATTCTTAAAAAGGTTACTCGTTCGTAATCTTTTCGAGGTTCAACCCTAAAGAAATCATTGTTTTCATTATTATTTTATTTTTATATCATTTTTCATTGATTTTTTATAATTTTGTTTTGTTATTATTTTTTATTATCTTAATTAATCAATTCTATTTTTTAATTTTTTTACTATTTTTTATTATCTTAATATTTACACTTTTTTTGGCACCATAGTTGGTCTTTCCTGCATGGCATGTTGTGAAAATTCGAATTAATCATTTCCTATATGTGGTTCTTTTTTAATTTTTAATTTTTGAGGTGTATTAATTTTCATTCTTAACCAAAAAAAAAAAAAATTATGATTTAATAGGAGTTAATTTGATGAGGATGAAGATAATTTAATTATTGTATGCCTTTTAAGAAAAAAAATAGATGATATTATTTTATTAGTACCTAAAAATCCACATTTTAGAATTTTCTTAAAATAAGTTAATCTCTTTGAAAATTACTTATATATTCTCAATATATAAAGTACTTAATTTATCAAACATTGTAATGCTATTTTTTTTTTAGTTTAATCAGTTTATTTTTTATGCATACTTATATTGAAATATTAGCCGTAATATATATTAATTGTATAAATGTTTGTGTATATCTTTTTCTTATTTTTAGTTAGGCGTGTATATCTTTTTCTTATTTTTTAGGTGGGTATTCTTTATCATAACTAGATAAATACATGATTTCGTGAATGAAGCTGGACAAAATTCAATCCCAAAATACATTATTTCTCATGGCATCGAGCCACTTTACAAGAAAAAAGAGAGTGTTGATGTGTCGACAAAGAGCATGGCATCACCATACTACCTCTCTGCCAACGACAATCCAGGAAACATCATCACGCAAGTTCAATTCAAAAATGACAATTATGACAAGTGGGCACAAGCGATGAGGACATTGTTGTGGGCCAAGAAAAAATTTGAATTTATCGATGGTTCGGTGATACAGCCTTCAGATGATTCTACGGCACAAGGAGATTGGTGGACAGTTAAGTCCATGTTAGTATCATGGATCCTGAATACAATTGAACCAACTTTACGCACGACTATAACTTACATGGAGGTTGTAAAGGAACTCTAGGATGATATTAAAGAACGGTTCTCGGTAGGAAATGGACCACGTATTCAACAACTTAAATTTGAGTTGGCCGAATGTAAACAGCAAGGCATGACTGTTATGAGTTACTATGGTAAATTAAAGATGATATGGGAAGAATTGGGAAACCACAAACAATACCCGACATGCCGATGTGGAGGATGCAAATGCAACATCGACGCAGAATTGGACAAGAGGCGTGAAAAGGAAAGGCTACATCAGTTTTTGATGGGATTGGATGACTCGACTTATGGGATAGTGTGTTCCAATATCTTGAGCACTGAACCATTGCCAAATTTAAACCGAGCATATGCTATGATTATTCAAAAGGAGCGAGTTCATAACATGATCCGCGGGAAGGAATAACGGGGTGAGCTTATGGCCTTTGCAGTCCAAACAGCCACTAGTTCGAAGGGATGGACCGAGAGTAAAGACACAGCTATGATATGCTCAAATTGCCAGAGGATGGGACATGATGCAGAATCATGCTTCCAGCTAATTGGGTACCCTGATTGGTGAAGGGATCGACCTCGAGGAAGCAAACGTGGAACAGGATGGGGACAATGAGTACAGAAACAAGCTACTACTTTAGGAGGAAGAGGACGCAATGGACAGATTCGAGCCAACGCAACACATGTGACAATGCAAGGAAGCATGGCTCAAGGACATACAGTCGAAGTAGACAAAAGTAAATTAAACGGTTTGAGCGGTGAACAATGAAGTTTATTGCTTAATCTATCGAACACGAAGAAAGAAGGAAATCAAGGAAGATTAACTAGTAAGCATAAGACAATAGAATGGATAATTGACACTGGGGCCTCTCATTATATGACAGGAAGCCTTAAGTCGATGAGTGATGTGAAGAAAGTCCTTGCGTGCCCTGTTGGGCTACCAGATGGGAAGGAAGCAAAGCAGAGAAAGAACGAACAATAGTATTGGATGAACAGCTAAACTTGAATAATGTGTTATATGTGCCTAATTTGAAATGTAACTTGATTTTAGTATAACAGTTGATTGAGGAGTCGAATTGCATAGTCCAATTCACTAATAAATTTTGTGTTATAGAGGATCGAAATTTGAGGATGATGATTAGTGCGGGTGAGCAACGAGAGGGGCTCTACTACTTTCGGGGAATGGAGTCAGCCAGAGCTATGAAGACAATAGGGAAAGACACAGTTGATCTTTAGCATCAAAGGTTGGGCCATCATTCCAACAAAGTTATTATATTGTTGCCAATTGTTCATAGAAATGGTAATAAGTGCACTGAGGGATGTGATGTTTGTTTTCGAGCAAAACAATGTCGAGTAGAATTTGTGTCTAGTGATGATAAAGCATCCAGTATCTTTGAGAAGATTCACTATGACTTGTGGGGTCCTTATAGAACCCCAATTTTTTGTGGTGCATATTATTTTTTTACTATTGTTGATGATTACTCTAGAGGTGTGTGGGTTTATTTGTTAAGTGATAAAGCAGAAGTAGCACGAACTCTTCGAAATTTCTTTGCTATGGTGCGTAGACAGTTAAATGAACATGTGAAAATAATGCGTAGTGATAATGGAACTGACTTCACTTGCTTAGATGATTATTTTGTGGAGAATGACATAATACATCAAACCTCATGTGTTGGGACTCCCCAACAAAATGGGAGAGTAGAACGAAAACATCGTCACATACTCAATTTAGCACGAGCACTGCGCTTCTAAGCGAATTTGCCTATTGAGTTTCGGGGAGAATGTATATTAACAATTGCATACTTGATTAATCAAACTCCATCTGATTTATTAGGAGGAAAAACATCATATGAAGTATTGTTTGGTCAAACCCCTTCATATAAAAATATTCGAGTTTTTAGATGTTTGGCTTATGCTCATAATCTAAGGCGTGGAGGAGGTAAATTTGCCAGTCAAAGCAGGAAATGTGCTTTTGTTGGGTACCCTTTCGGGAAGATAGGATGGAGTTTGTATGATTTGGACTTGGGTGAGTTCTTTGTTTCGAGGGATGTTGTAATCTTAGAATAATGAGTTTAATGGCTTGGTTGCCGAAGAGGAAATGATTTTGGGAGCCGATGTGAGCGGAGGCAAGGAGCACCAATCTAGGATGCCTCGACAACAGGGAGATGGGGCAGGGGAAGGCGAACAAGGAGTATCACTTGGACAAGAGGATTAAGCGGGAATAAGGAATATAGATGGGGAATCTGCTCAGATGTCTACGTGTGATGTACAAGGAGTATCTATAGTGAAGGGGGGGGGGACAAATGAGACTATGGAGGGCTGACGGTTTGAAGTTCCGTTGGGGCGTGGTCACAGGCAACGACAACAGTCCACTAGATTGTGAGATTATGCCTCACACACAGTACAACGGTTGAGCAACTCCTCGAGCCCCTCTGCAAGCTCACTTGGTCATGCGCATTCCTCATGTAGTCCTTATCCCATAGTACATTATGTGAATTGTGATAAGTTTTTTATGCAACATCGTGCTTTCATGGCAGCAATTACTACAGGAGTTGAGCCCAGTTCGTTTGCTGAAGCTGTAAAAGATGAGAAATGGAGAGATGCGATGAAGAAAGAGATACAAGCACTAAAAGTTAATTAGACTTGGATTTTAGAACCTTTACCACCCGAAAAATGAGCCATAAGTTGTAAATGGGTATACAAGATCAAATATAATGCTGATGGAACAATTGAGCGCTACAAGGCTCGATTGGTAATTCTCGGGAACATGCAAGTTGAAAGGATCGATTATAACGAGACTTTTGCGCCAGTGGCGAAGATCGTTACAGTTAACGCTTTCCTAGCAATGGCAACAGCTAAGAATTGGGAACTTCATCAGATGGACGTGCATGACGCGTTCCTACACGAAGACTTGGAGGAAGAGGTGTACATGCGTATGCCTTATGGTTTTCATTCAGAGAAACCAGGGATGGTATGTCATCTGAAGAAGTCTTTGTATGGATTAAGATAGGCTCCCAGGTGTTGGTTTGCGAAATTGGTTACTGCCTTGAAGAGTTATGATTTCAGGCAATCGTGCTTGAACTACTCCCTTTTCACTTTGCGACAAGACAAGGTACAAATTAATGTCCTTGTTTATGTTGATGACATTGTTGTGGCGGGTACTGATCGTGCAGCCATTCGATTTTCAAGGAGTATTTGAGCAATTACTTTCATATGAAGGATTTGGGAGTGTTGAAGTATTTCTTGGGCATTGAAGATGCCCGAAGTCTTGAAGGGATTTTCTTGTGCCAACGCAAATATGTGTTGGATATTATCTTTGAGGTCGGTTTGCTTGGAGCTAAACCTGTATCCTTTTCGCTGGAGGAAAATCATAATTTGACTTTGGCAGATGGAGCTCTTCTATCAAATCCTGAAAGCTATAGACGTTTGGTGGGTTGACTTATTTATCTCTCAGCCATGTCCTGAATTATCCTACTGTGTGCATGTTCTAGCTCATTTAATGCAACAGCCACAAGAAGAACATTGGAAAGCTGCTCTACGTGTTGTGCGCTATTTAAAAGGGAATCCTGGTTAAGGAATTATGCAACGGTCAGATTGTGATTTGCAACTGTATGCTTGGTGTGATTCAGATTAGGCAAGTTGTCCACTAACTCGTCGTTCTTTGACTAGATGGTTCATTCTACTAGGGAATTCATCGATCTCCTGGAAGACTAAGAAGCAGCATATCGTGTCTCGGTCGTCGACTGAGGTGGAATATTGGTCTATGACAACAACTACTTACGAATTAAAATGGTTAAAAGGGCTTCTATTGGCACTCGGCGTGGAACATCCGAATCCAATGAGATTATATTGTGACAGTCAGGCAGCCTTGCACATTGCAGCAAACCCAGTGTTTCATGAGCGGACAAAACATATTGAGGTATACTGTCATTTTGTTCGTGATGAGGTTCACAGTGGTCTATTTGACCAACTTATATCCCAACTTATGCACAACTGGCTGATATATTTACAAAGGCACTGCATACAGTTTGAGTGCTTCCTTTGCAAGTTGGGCATTCGAGACTTGCATGCTTCAACTTGAGGGGTATTGGAATATTAGTTGTAATATATATATTAATTGTATAAATATTTGTGTATATCTTTTTCTTATTTTTTAAGTAGCCGTGTATATTTTTTTCCTATTTATTAGGTAGATATTTTTTCTCATAACTAGATAAATACATGATTTCGTGAATGAAGCTGGACAAAATTCAATCCCAAAATACATTATTTCTCGACTTAATATATAACATTATCTTCTCAACATTTTAATACAAAACATTATCTACCTTTTATAACCACCTTCTCAACAACCATTTTATGATAAAATAAGAATCGCATGCCAATGGCATCATGTTTCTGTGGCAACGAATATGTATCAAATTATAGAAATAAAAAATATTTTTATTTTTCTATCTAGAAATTAAAAAAAAAAATATTCAAATATCCGGACGGTGGGTGGTATGTTTGTTAATAAGATGTTCCAAAAACGAATTGAGACATCTTTGCCACTCTTTAAAAAAAAAAATTCAAAAGAATGAGAGAAAATTGAAAACAAAATAACCATAATTATGCTTAATTAGTTAAAAATTGTTTCATAAGTCTTGGAGTGGGGTAGTTTTCATTTAACTTTTTTTTTTTGTAATAAAGAAATTAAATGTATACAACCTACACGGATTGATCTAATTGATAAAAAAAAATTCTGTCAAAATTAGATTTTCTTGCAAAACATTCGGAAAATTGAGTAAATTAATAAAAACAAAATTATACGTATGCAACTAGTAATCTGTCAAAATTAGATTTTCCTGCAAACCATTCGCAAAATTGAGTAAATTAACAAAAACAAAATTATATGTATGCAACTAGTAATGACACACTTTTTTTTTGTTATAAGAAAAATATTTAATAATTGAGATAAAAGTGTGGTTATTTGAATTCAAATCTAATTTTTACAATATGCTACATTTATTTTTCTTATATTTTAATCAATTTTCTTTCGTATACACCAAATTCTATAAGGTTATTTTTTAGCATTTTTTTAATGACGAGAAATATTTGAAAATTAAAAATAGAGATTGAATTGTTTAAATTCGAACTCAATCTATATAATATACCATAACTTTTCTTTAACTATTAGATCAAAAGTTTGACAATAATCAAATTTTTTTGATAAGTAAAAAAGTCATTATAAAAAAGAAACAAGTTACAGTCAAGCTAATAAATCTGGATTACAATTTACTGCAAATTTGGATAAAAAATCTACAAAAATAATTTGCCTCCTGAGAGATGTAGACATAGGCAACACTTACTAAACACACATTAAGATTGTATAATTTATTGGTTATATTACTAAATTTTCATGAACAATGAAAAAAATTTATTAATCTATAGGATAATCACTTTCAAGTCGCTTACAATGATAAGTTTTGGTCTCGATTGATACTTGCGTTTCCATCAATAGCAAGGGCTTCAACAATTGCGTGCAGCATTGAATTGTCAAGTTTTTATTACGATTATCCATCCAATTATTGACGTAAAAAATAATTTTTATTTTTAATTAATTTATTTAGTTATAATGTCATAACAAGGTTGTTAATATATGAATATAAAATGACCGACTATAGATGGGGTCAAAAATCTAGGCCACATCTTTACGAACCAATGGACACTCTCCAGCACTAGATGTTATTAAAGAAATATTTGGTAATTGAAAATTGACTAAGTGTACCTAAATTTTACAATATTATAATTTTTTTTAATTACTAGATTAAGCTTTTGACAATAATTTAATTTTAATTTTTTTAAAAAGTAAAAAAATTATTATTAAAAAACAAGTTACAGTCGAGCCAATAAATCTGGATTACAATTTACTCGAAATTTGACTACAAAATCTACAAAATAATTTGCCTCTCAAGAGATGGAGACATAAGCAACATTCTCTAAACACACATTAAGATTGTATAATTTATTGATTAAATTGCTAAATTCTTATAGACTATCAAAAACTTTATTAATCCATAAAATAATTACTTTTAAATCACTTTCTATAATATTTTTTGGTCTCGATTGATATTTGCGTCTCCAACAATAGTAAGGGCTTCAACAATTGCGAGCAGCATTGAATTGCTATGTTTATATTACGATTATCCATCCAATTATTGACGTAAAAAATATTTTTTATTTTTAATTAATTTATTTAGTTATAATGTTATTGTTGTTAAATACAAAATTGAAGTATTACTTGGGTAGGAGTTGTTCCCTATATAAACACTCCGATACTTAAATAAAAAAGAGAGTATGATAAAATTTTTGTAAAACAAATAGAATCTTAATCTTATGTAACCTTTATTTATAAAAATTGATTTCACTTTTAATTACATATTTATCTACTAATTAAATATCTCTTATTAATTTAAAAATTTTGCACAATTAAAAGTACTTAAAAATAAAATCTTCCTATTAAATTTTAATGCATTGATTTCAAGTGTACGAGGATGCATGTGGCACGTCGATGATATAAACAGGAGAATCTTCCACCTATGTATAGGCTTATAGGCGAGAAAGTCTCCGCTGCTGTACAGAAACGTGAGCGAGAGAATCTTTCATCCATGTACAAGTCAATGAGCGGGAGAGTCTCTCACCTATGTAAAGGAATTCCGTCCATGTGCAATACAGTTGGCGGGAGAGTCTCTCACCTATGTAAAAGAATTCCGTCCATGTGCAATACAGTAGGCGGAGAGTCTCCGCCTACAGTACATGAATATGTTCGGGAGAATTTTCCGCCCATGTGACATTCTGCAGGCGGGGTTGTATGTGAATATAAAATGACTGACTATAGATGGGGTCAAAAGTCCAGGCCACATCTTTACGAACCAATGGACACTCTGCAGCACTATAAATAGCTGTGTTTCGTGACGAATAGGTGCAGTAAATTAGCAGAGCTACAGTCACAACTCGCAAGAATCAGCATGGCAGAGCCAGAGGTACAGGCTGCAGATATTAACTTCACGTTGACGGACGGTGCCAACGTGTTTGGGCAGCCCATAACAATCGAAGTTTTAAATGAAATCCCGGACTATGCGAAGAAGTTCCGCATAGACAGAGCAGTTACGGCTCTGCAGTGGATAGAAAAAGACGGAAAGAAAGATAAGGTTGTCGAGTACGTGAAAAGACTGAAGGCCGGCTTTGGCGATGGAGTCTCCACTCTTTGCTTGGTTTACAATGCTACCGGTGAAACTCTGACATTCTCTGGCATTACGCACGATTGGTATGGGCACATTTACACGACTTACCCAAACGAGATTCAAAATGGACAGTGGGGTGGATTTTTGCATGTCAAAAATCCTGTGGTCCCTTCTGGTTCAGAAGCAGCTGTTGTTTTCCGTGGGAAAAATGTGGATGGAAAAGACACTGACTGGATGCTAGCTTGGGACAACCCCTGGGCTCCTCATCAGAACAATGTAAGTATATTAATTTACTAGCTAGTACAGTACAGCTTTAAGAAAATACTATATGTATATAGGCTATAGCTAACAATACATGGACATGGAGTACAGGCTTATGCTGAGATCAATCAATGTGGCCACTTTGATAATATTAATTGGGATTCAATTGAAAAAAAATTGCTTGAGGCTCCGGGCCAGTATCGTGCGGAATGGGAAAACTGTGTTGCAGAGGTGAGCATTGAAAGCGGTACTTCTCCCTTCTATACGGCAGTGCTTAAGCTTAAGCTTCCATAAGCAGATCGATGCATGTATTTGTCATGCTTCCACTGGTAGTGAAATAACGCCGCTGGGCAGTGAATGAATAATCATGTCCTTGTTATGGCTATGTCGCTAAATATGATTCCATGGTCATGGGTGAACTTAGCCATTTCTGAGATATATGTATGTGTGTTTATGTACCAAATAAATAATTTGTTGCCAAAGAAGGTCCCTTTTATGTTTATGTTGTCTTAAAACATACGGATGATTTTAATTTATGTGCTATGGAGGGTCTAGCTTCCCCCTTTCATGAACCCTGATATGGTTCGTTCTTCCCTTGGATCAACTAAATTTTATTATCCAAAAGAAACAGAAGATGACCAGCTGGCAGCTACCATGTAAATTACAGAAAAACAATCAAAATTGACACAAGCTTAAAGAAAATCATATAATCATTTGGTTAGTCCAGGTGAAAATTCATCGAAGACGACTTGATTACCCAGTGGCCCAAATGAGTAATTTAAAAATTCATGAAAAAATTACACTAAAGATTCCACAATAATACAACTAGCCATTGCGAGTATTAATGTGGGTAGTGATATTAAATCTCTTATATATTCGTATAGACCCGTGCGTTACCGCGGATTAAAAAAATGATAAAACAAATTATAAATTTAATGATTTAGATTAAATTAGAAAAAAAATCATAAAGCAATTCTCATATAGATTTCTAAATTCAAAATGCATGAGTTATTGGGATAAATAAATGTTTTCAAGAGTTTTTTTTTTTTTTTTGGGTTACGAAGTTTGCAGAGTATTAAGCACCGAAAAAAGCAAAAAAGAAAAACATAAAGGGAACAAAACATACTGAGCAAAATGGAGATCAGTCCATGATGCAGGAACAATTTCAGAAACGTTGACACGTTTTATTTCTTTATCTATTGTTCTAAAATTTTCCAAAAAAAAGACAAAAAGCGGTGAAAAGAAAGTACTCCAAGTTTTAAGATTACTTGGTCTAGAAAGCTCTGCTTCCTTGCTTGTTGCAGCTCGGTGTGAATCCAGTTCGTTGCTTTCTTTCTTTGTCGGGTGAAGGAGAATGGCTTGGTTGGGTTCTTTGCCTTCTTATTGCATTTTCATCAACAGAAGCATTAGGTATGGATGGGAATTTCGTGTTAAGAGATGAGGTTGTCCGGAGGAGTACGTCGGTAGAGGAAAAGAGAAAGATGGGAGATGATTTGCTAAAGAAAATTTGACTCGTCAAACTCAATAAAAAAATTTATAAACAAAATATCTCATCAATCATTCCTTAAACCTTTTTTTGTTTTCTTATTTTTTTTTTTCAAAATGCACTAAAAGCTTGTCCAAAATTCCAAATAAATAAGAGAGAAAAAGGGAACCCACATCAAAACAAAACAATAATAAACAAAAAAAATCCATTTCAATAGCAGACAAAACACACACTTCAAATACAGATTAAAACACACGCACCATATTCGGATGTGTCCGCATGTTTACTTTCGAAAGAAATTACATATTAAAACACAAACAAAAACAAAAACAAAAGAAGGCAGATAGAGAGAGAGCAAAGGATGGGAGAAAAGGGGTTAACAGACATGGCGCAAAGTGATGCCGCGTTCTTCAACAATTTTGATTTTAATATATATATATATATATATATATATATATATATATATATATAAACACATATATTTAAAATAAATATAAAATTAAATCAATTAATTTTAAATCGAATGTCCATTTAGAATTCAGCATAGTATCAACACAAAAATGTTGTAATATTCATTAATTGTCTCCTCTTTATTTGACTTATAATTATAGATGTCCTATATGTACATATATTTGTATATGGTCCAAACCTCATATTATCCCCTATTCATAAAGTTTAGTCCTTATTATATGTGAGAGAAAGTATTCAAGCGGTGACAATAAATCAATCTCACTGATTAATTTTGAAAATATTCGAATACATAGATATTATACTAAGAGTCATTTATTTTTAATGCTCCTCTAACAATTTAATTAAGAGAGTGATAATGTATATGGTTAAATAAAATCACTATTTTAAATAATTTTCAATGCAAAACTTTGAATAAATATAGTATTAAAGAGACGCATGTATACTAAGAACAAAAAAAAAAAGCTTATGAATGATAAAACTATTTATACTAGAAAAATAAATACTTATAATTTCTTTAAGTATGAACTAATAATAAAATATTTATAATATGCAAATTATAATTGCAACTTCTAATGAAAATGTGCTAAAAAAATATGTATAATATTATACTAATGTAAAAAAAATTAAGAAAATTTAAAATATTATTCCATTGATGCATATAGAGGTGGCAAACTGGCGGGCTCGGGCGGGTTCGGTTCGGGTTCTTTTCAGGCTCGGATTTTTTTGGTTTCGGATTTTTTCGGGTTCGAATTTTTTCGGATACGAGTTTTTTCGGTTTCGAATTTTTTCAGTTTCGAGTTTTTTCGGTTTCGGGCTTCTTCGGGTTCGGGCTTTTTCGAGTTCGATCTCGATTCTAATCGGGCGGGTTTAGCAGGCCGGCTTGAAATATTTTAAAATTTTATTAGTTATATTTTTTTAAAATAAAAATTGAATGCGATAATTAATTTAATTTTTATATTATTTTATATTTTAATAAATATTTATATAAAAAAATTCTATATTTTAATATTTATTATTTGACAAAAATAATTTACTCTTTTTTAATTTCTTACAATATTTATTATAAAATAGTAGATATAATTATATTCATTAAATGCAAAAGAAAATATTACATATAGATATTATGGGAAGAAAAGTACCAATTAATATTATCATTTACCAAAAAAATGCTTAATATGAATAAATGATCAATTAATTAGCTCTATTTTATTTCTAATTTATTTTTTATTTGTACATAAATCATAATTAATATTATTGCATTAAATATAATCGTTTACATTAATTAATCAAATGTCTCATTAAAAATTTAGAATATTAAATTAAAAAATTATATATTTTTAGTATTTGATATAATTATATCATAAACAATTATACACTACTATATGATTGATATTTTGTAGTTGATATAATACACTAAAAAAATATATTTATACAAAAAAACTTTGCGAGCTTAAAAAAAGCATAATATAAATAATTATGAAATTAAAGTAGATAATTATGATTAAAATAATAAATTTTTAAATTTTAAGCAGAAGTCACTAAAATTATATTAATAAAAGTTTCATAATATTTTTTTATTTCCTCTGTTAGTTTGTTTTTAGTTTTACAGATTTCCTCCAACTTCTAGATGTTATCTTCTTCACTTCTTTTTTAAATGAATGTTTTGCTTATTTCTTTGGCATTGGCCAAGAAAAATTGAAGAGTATAAAAAATCTGATTGGACTACAAATATAATCTATCTATAGAATAATTGAAATTATTGATAGGCTTTCAAAGAATTAGAAAAGAAAGGATATGATTTCATGATAAATTATTAAATTATTGTATAAAATGGAATAAAATAAATATTGCATGTTAATGTATATATATAATTAATTTAATAATTTTCAAACAGAATTATCATATTATATAGGCTTAATACCCAAATATGTCCTCAACGTTTACCAAAAAAAGGAATTAAGCTCTTAATGTTTAATTGCATGAAAATAAGTCCTTTAAGTTTTATTTTGAGCAATTTAAACCTTAACGTTTCAAAAAAAAATATAATTAAACCCTTTTTCCTTTAAATCCTAAAAACAGCCGTTAGTCATGTATACGTGGCATGCTGACATGGAATATTTGTGCCACGTGGATTGTTGACGTGAAAAAAGTTTTTTCACGTGTACAAAAATTACTGACGTGGAATATTGGGCCTAAAAAAGTTTTTTTTTTTTTGCTTAATATCCAAATATGCCCTCAACGTTTATTAAAAAATGGAATTAAACCCTCAACATTTAATTGCATGGAAATAAATTTTTTAAGTTTTATTTTGAGCAATTTAAACATTAACGTTTCAAAAAAACATAATTAAATCATTTTTTGTTAAATCCGAGAAACAGCCGTTAGTCAGATATATGTGACATACTAACGTGAAATATTTGTGCCATATGAAAATTTTTTTCAGGTATACAAATATCGTTGTCGTGAAATATTGGCCCCAGAATGTTTTTTTTTCAAATTTTCTTTTTCCCATATTACATTTTTTTAATTTTAATTTTTTATTTTTTTGCATAGATTATTTTTTTCATACTGTTATTTATATTTTATAAAATTACATTTTTTCCTCAAAATATATATATTTTTTTCAAAAATTACATTCTCTCAAAATGTATTTTTTTAAATTTCATTTTTCCAAAATTACAATTTGTTTAGACATCGCATTTTGTTCAAAGTTACATTTTTTTTCAAAATTACAAGTTTTCTACTGAAAACACCCAAAAATTAATACAAAAATAAAATTGAGAGAAGAAAAATACATAACTATACAAAATAATTCATCCCGAATACAACAATAGAAGTAAAAGACAACTAACATATTCATTGCAACAAAATTAAGCTATAATAGCAACATATTTAGAGCAGAATCAAGTCTAAAATTATAGTTAATAACAATTACAAATCTAGATAATAAAATTCAACGTAAAAACAAGCTAATTGTGACTGGCAAGTTGAAGTCGATGCTGCCACAATTAGCTTGTTTTTATATTGAATTTATTATCCAGATTTGTAGTTGTTATTAACTGTAGTTTTAAACTTAATTATGCTATGAATATGTTGCTATTATAGCTTAATTTTGTTGCAATGAATATGTTAGTTGTCTTTTACTTCTATTGTTGTATTCGGGATGGATTATTTTGTACAGTTATATATTTTTCTTGTCTCAATTTTATTTTTGTATTAATTTTTGGGTGTTTTCAGTAGAAAACTTATAATTTTGGAAAAATGTAACTTTGAACAAAATGCGATGTCTAAACAAATTGTAATTTTGAAAAAATGAATTTTAAAAAATACATTTTAAGAGAAAATGTAATTTTTAAAAATATATATATTTTGAGGAAAAAATGTAATTTTATAAAATAAAAAAAAGTATGAAAAAAGTAATTTGTGCAAAAAAAATAAAAATTAAAAAAATATAATTATGGGAAAAATGAAACTCGAAAAATAATATTTTGGGACCCAATATTTCACGTCAGCGATATTTGTATACGTGGAAAAAAATTTTCCACGTGGCACAAATATTTCACGTCAGCATGTCACATATATCTGACTAATGGTTGTTTCTGAGATTTAACAAAAAAGGATTTAATTATATTTTTTTGAAACGTTAATATTTAAATTGCTCAAAATAAAATTTAAAGAACTTATTTACATGCAATTAAACGTTGAAGGCTTAATTCCATTTTTTGGTAAACGTTGAGGGCATATTTGTATATTAAGAAAAAAAAAATTTTTGGGTCCAATATTCCACGTCAGCAATTTTTGTACACGTGAAAAAAAAATTTTCACGTCAACAATCCACGTGGCACAAATATTCCACGTCAGCATGTCACGTATACATGACTAACGGTTGTTTTGGGGATTTAACGGAAAAGGGTTTAATTATGTTTTTTTGAAACGTTAAGGTTTAAATTGCTCAAAATAAAACTTAAATGACTTATTTCCATGCAATTAAACGTTAAGAGTTTAATTCCATTTTTTGGTAAATGTTGATGACATATTTGGGTATTAAGCCTTTTATATAATAACATGGTTAAAAATTAATTAATTATTATCAAAATAATTATTAAAATAAATATTTCTAATTAGTTATCATATATAAGTATAACAAATTTTTAATTTTTAATAAATTAGTTACATAATTTAAATAAAAAAATTAACTTAAAATAATCATTTTTGAACAATCAAGCAATGATGCATATTTTTCTTGATCGCCACGTTGCATAATGCACAAGAAAAAATATCTACTGATATTATTTTAATGGACTGGTATAGATATGAACCGATAAGGTAGGCAAATAAATAAATAATCATATATGCTTAACAAAATTATACCTAATTAATTGTTATTACAACCTTTAAAAGGGTATGATCCCCTTTTTTAACTTTCAATTCTTATTTTTAGTATAATCACCATTTAAAAAATAAATTACTATTTTTCTATTTACGAGTTATAGGAGTTAGAATTTAAATTCTAATTTTGTTAATAATGTATTTAATGTTTTATATGAAATATCAAATTTAAATAAATGTTACAATTATATAATAATTTATATATATATATATTTGATTTATTGTTGTATTAAAATTAAAATTTTAATATGAAATAAATATAATAAAATAGTATAATAATTGTTTTTATAATAAAATCAAATGCTATATTTAATAATATATTTATTATTTATTATTACAAATATAATAAGCATAATATTGAAAATTATTTGATATTGAATATTATATTGTGTTCTAAAATAATTTTATTTAATAATTGAATGTAAATATTTAATATTTATTTTGTTGATAATAAATTATTGATATAATTATGTAATAAATAAATAATGATTGTTTTAAAATTTTATAAATTTTAATTAGAAAAAGTGTATTATTATTCATTTATTTAATTATTTTTTAATATAATAATTATATAATTATAATTCGGGCTTTCTCGGGTTATAAATTCGGGCTTTCTCGAGTTTCAGATCGGGTCGGTTTTGAGTTCGGGTCATATCGGGCTCGGGCTTTTTCGGACTCGGGCTTTATCGGGTTCGGGCTTTTTCGGGTCGGGCTTTTCTCGGGCTTGGGCCTTTGACTTTTTGGTCAATTCGATCCGATCTTGGGTTCAGTCTCAGGCGGGCTCGAGGCGGTTTTCAGGCTTGGGCCAACTTTTGCCAGCTCTAAATGCATATACTAGAAATAAAAAAAAAAAAAACTTTAATTTCTAATTATTTAACCAGTAACTTAAATTTTTATAACATATGGAAGCATTAGAAAATTATATTGAAATATAATAATATGGATTTAATTAATTCATGAGTACTTTAATAACTCAATGGATTTGTTAAATTACTAATACAGATACAACCAAATCTGTTATGGAACTACAATAGGAGCTAAAGCACAGCACATTCTGTTGTAAACTGTTTTCTAAAAGATTGTACAATTAGTTACCTAAAGATTAGCTAGCAGATTAGACTTAGTTAGCTGAAGTTTAGGTAGTAAACATAATTATTATGTTAAGCAAATTGTATATAAGAACCTCCCCTATACAGAATTGAAGAATGAGAAAAATTCTTTTCTTCTTCTTCGAGATTTTATCATGGTATCGAAACTGCCATTTTTGTTCTCGTTTTCAATTTAATTTTCCAATTTTTCTTTCATTTTCTTGCTAATCAAACTGCTCTTTCTTCTACTATTTACATCATGACCACCAATACTACCCGAGCTGAAGAAACATAATCCACACGCCTAGAAGAAACTTTCTCCAGTCCATATTTCCTTCATCCCAATGAAAACCCAGCCTTAGTCTTAGTTACTACGCCTCTTACAGGTCTTAATTATCAAGCATGGTATCGATCGATGAAGATGGCCTTGATGTCGAAGAACAAATTACATTTTGTTGATGGGTCAATCAAAGTACCTGATAAGAGTGATCCTCTGTTTGGAGCTTGGGAAAGATCTAACACCATGGTACTGTCTTGGTTGCTCATTCTTTATCACCTTCGATTGCGCAGAGTGTCATTTGGTTAGATCGAGCCTCTGATGTGTGGAAGGATCTTCATGATCGGTTCTCACAAGGAGATGCGTTTCGCCTGTCAAAACTTCAAAAGGAATTTTACTCTTCGCAACAAGGAACTCTCTCAGTTATTGACTATTTTACTAAGCTCAAGATGCTTTGGGATGAGATCTTGAACCTCGGAGCCATTCCCGACTGCAGTTGTAATCCACGATGTTCTTGTTGGGCTTTGGTTGTAGCAAGAAGATTCCAAGAAAATGATTATGTGATTCGATTTATTCAAGGGCTTAAGGAATCTTTTGCCACTGTAAAAACTCAGATAATGTTAATGGAGCCACTACCCTCCATCAACAAGACCTTTGCTCTAGTCATTCAACAAGAACGACAGCTCAATACTGTTTTCACTTCTCCTTTTGAAGTTCATGCTCTTGCAAATAAGGCTGCAAGAGGTGCACCTTTCAAAAGAACTATCCAGGAATCGAGGAGACCACTCTGTTCCTATTGTGGCATGCTAGGTCACGTAGTTGAAAAATGCTTTAAAAAGCATGGCCAGGTTTCAAACCAAGGGTCAAGGCTGGTTTTATTACTGGCATAGCAAATCTTGTAGAAGTTGGTGATGTTCATTCCCCTGAAATTCAGAGGTAGCATGGTGTAAATCAGCAAGTGACAACACAGCCACAATCACTCACCGATGATCAGTATAGGAGGTTGCTTGAAATGCTTCAGGCAGCTAATGTGGGCACTTCACAAACTACTCATGTTGCTGTAGCTGAAAGTATTCAACTACCCAGTCTTCAACCATCAGGTAAAACCAATATTTCCTCCTCAGAATACATTTTTGACACAGGAGCCTTTGATCATATAGTTTGCTCACTACATGCTTTCAGTTCTTATAAACCAGTATATAATTCCTTTGTCAAATTACCAAATGGTCATTGTGCATCTGTCACACACATTGGCACCATTAACCTTAGCCCACACTTAATTCTCAAAAATGTTTTATATTTTCCTGACTTTACCTTCAATCTAATTTCGGTGAGCAAACTCACACAAGCAGTTGATTGTTTACTGACTTTTACACATAACTTCTGTATTGTTTAGCATACCAAGACTTTGATGATGGTTGGGTTAGCTAAACACAGTAATGGTCTATATTTGTTTGACAAGTCCTTTGATCCTTCTTCTTTTAGTAATTTTTCTTCAGTATTTAATTCTATAACTAGTTCTCCTACAAATCTTTGGCATAGGCGTCTAGGGCATGCTTCAAACAAAAGAATACAATTGTTGCAGGATTTAGATTCTTCTATTTCAGTGTCTCAACAAAATCCTTGTGATATATGTCACTTTGCTAAACAAAAGAGGCTTCCCTTTCTTTTGAGCTCCTCTTGTACAAATCAATGTTTTGATCTAATACATGTGGATATTTGGCGCCCTTATCCTACTGCCTCCCTGTATGGTGATCATTGTTTCTTAACAATTGTTGATGATTTCAGTAGGTATACATGGTTACACTTAATGAAAACCAAAGCAGAAGCTAGAACATTGTTACAAAATTTTTGTCAATATGTTGAAACACAATACCAAACTAAAATAAAACAAATTCGAACAGATAATGGTCAGGAGTTCAATATGCCATTGTTTTATGCTTCAAAAGGGATTATCCATCAGCTTTCTTGTGTCCAAACACCTCAACAAAATAGCATCGTTGAGAGGAAACACCAACACATTCTTAATGTTGCACGATCACTTAAATTTCAAGCTGGTCTCTCTAGTAAATTTTGGGCTGATTGTGTAAATCATTCAGTTTATCTCATTAATAGATTACCTTCACCTGTTATTACAAATAGTACTCCTTACCAGATTTTATTTCGAAAACCACCAAATTACTCCAATCTTAGAGTCTTTGGGTGTTTATGTTATGCTTCTACCTTGACTCATCCTAGGTCTAAGTTTGATTTGAGGGCACACAAGTGTATTTTTATAGGATTTATTCATGGGATTAAAGGATATAAATTGTACAACATTGACACAAGTGATGTTTTCATTTCAAGGGAGGTTATTTTTTATAAATCTGTCTTCCCATTGTTAAACACTTCCTCCACAACCAAATCAGATTTTATGTCAGACAACACATTCACTCCACTATCTTCTTTAGCATTTGATACTATAAGTGATAGCACATCTATACCTACTGTTATTGTTGATAATTCTAATCACCATACTACTGTTGAAGCTGACATCAGAAACTCCATCAATACTCATTCTTCTTCTTCTGATATTGTCATTCCTGATCATAATCCTGCTCTTACACTTAGAAGATCATCTAGAACTAGTCATTCACCATCCTACTTGCAAGAATATCATTGTCATCTAGCTCAACTTCATCAATGTTCTAAGCATTCTGACTTTGCAGATGTTAATGTACAAGGTTTAAAACAATCTAGTGTTTGTCACCCTTTATCTACTGTTCTTGATTATTCTTCTTGTAATAGCTTACATAAAGCCTTTGCTCTTAACATTACCACCATCAAAGAATCCAATACTTTCAGTGAAGCAGTAAAACAAGAGTGTTGGAAGCAAGCTATAGCAGTTGTACTTGAAGCACTACAGGCAAACCATACTTGGATCATTACTGATTTACCTGCTGGAAAACAACCAATTAGTTGTAAATGGGTTGACAAAGTCAAGTACAAGGCCAAGGGTGAGGTTGAAAGGTTTAAAGTTAGGTTAGTAGCAAAGGGGTTTACACAACGGAATGGTATTGACTATGTTGACACTTTTTCCCCAGTAGCTAAGCAAACCACTATTAAAACTCTCTTAGCTATTGATGCTGCTAAAAATTGGTTTCTACACCAGTTGGACATCAATAATGCCTTTTTGCATGGTGATTTAGCAGAGGAGGTTTATATGGTAGTTCTACCTGGTTATTCCACTGCTAAGCCTGGTCAAGTTTGCAAACTCTTGAAGTCTCTGTATGGGTTAAAACAAGCAAGTAGGCAGTGGTATTCCAAACTAAGTATTGCTTTGCTTGGTAAAGGCTTTAAGCAAGTTGATTCAGATCCTTATCTGTTTCTCAAAGTTGTTGGTCCTTCCTATATTGCATTATTGATCTATGTTGATGACGCAATTCTTTCTAGCAACAATGAAGGTCTTATTCAGGATGTAATTGTTTCTTGCATGTAAACCAACTCCTACTCCTATTGTTCCTTCTTCAAAGCTCTCTAAAGATAATGGTAATCCTCTATCAAACCCTTCTATGTACAGAAGACTTATTGGCCGATTATTGTACTTGACTTCTACAAGACCATATCTCTCTTATGCAGTTCAACAGCTTTCTCAATTCATGGATCATCCAATTGACATTCATTTAAAGGCAACCCATCAGATTCTTAGATACCTCAAAGGAACTCCAGGACAAGGATTGTTCTTCCCTGCCACCTCTGATCTTCAATTGAAAGGATTTTGTGATGCAGATTGGGCTACTTGCCCTGACACTAAAAAATCAATCACTCGTTACTGTGTGTTTCTCGAAAATGCTCTCATTTTGTGGAAATCAAAGAAGCAGCAAACCGTCTCTCGCTCATCTTCCGAGGCAGAATATAGATCACTTGCAACAATCACTTGTGAACTACAATGGTTGCTGTACTTGCTGTCTGAATTACAGACACCTCATCCCTCAGCTGCGTTGGTATATTGTGATAATAAATCAGCCATTGCTATTGCTGAGAATCTAGTTTTCCATAAATGTACCAAGCATATAGAAATTGATTGTCACCTCATTAGGAACAAGTTACAAAATGGAGTTATTCATTTATTTCATGTTTCCTCTTCAACACAATTGGCAGATTTATTCACTAAGGCACATACTGCTCAAGATTTTCAATCCTATTTGTCCAAGCTTGGAGTTCATAACATTTTCACTCCAAGCTTAAGGGGGGGCTAATACAGATACAACCAAATCTGTTATGGAGCTACAACAGGAGCTAAAGCACATCACATTCTGTTGTAAACTGTTTTCTAGAAGATTGTACAATTAGTTACCTAAAGATTAGCTAGCAGATTAGACTTAGTTAGTTGAAGTTTAGGTAGTAAACATAATTATTATGTTAAGCAAATTGTATATAAGAACCTCCCTTGTACAGAATTGAAGAATGAGAAAAAAAAATTTCTTCTTCTTCGAGATTTTATCAACTACATTAAACATTAAGTACATTTATATACAATTTATTGAGTTCATGGATAGATTTTCCAATAATTAAGTTCGTGAATAATTAAAGTCATGCAATTTTAATTTGAATTGCCGTTATTTATCCCTCTCTGAAGGCATTATCTTCTTAATTCTGAATTTGTCTTTTTCATATTAAATGTCTTTTTAACTAATTGTGACAAGACAAATGTCATAATGTTAAGAAATAAATTAACAAATATCAAGTGAAATTGCAAAACCAAAATAATATATGGGTTCCGATTAATCAGCCATAGCCATGAGAATCATTAAATAAGCCATTCAATTTCGCAAATTAAAAAGGCAACTATTAAAAGCAAAATTAACTAGTAGTTATGCTGTGTATTTCGATTTGTCTGTAAATCCAAAATCCATTTGACAAATAGCAATTCAATTTACCCGACCCAAATATTATATATAAGTATTGATATTGATTATTAATTTAAAAAAATTAAAAAGAAACAAATCATAAGTTTTAGAACAAATTATATACAATAATATTCACTTGACGTTGAATGAAGATGAAACTCTTAAACTTTTGATTTAAACTTTACACTTTTAGAACTTGAATTTTTTAATAAACGACGAACAATCCCAATCAATCATGAACAATAAAGCAATGACTTTTAAGCGTGTTGCAAATGCCAATTTCCTTAAAATTTATTTAACCCTCATAAGTCACAGTATATAACAAGGATTATTAAAATAATCTTTGAACACAATGAAATCAACATGTTTGAAATCATTTTGCATCTATGAAATCAAACCATAAAACACTTTTGATAAATATGAAAGTATCTTATCTTAGCCACTATCTTCAACAATCTAAGATACTTGTTTTATATTTTGAGATAGAGAAAGAATCAGAAAATATTCAAAAATATTAATTATTTCAAGTGTTTTCCTAGTGTATTAGAAATGAACCTTGGCCTCTTAGTTATAAAGATTTCTTTCGAGAAATATGATTATTAATAAAATGACATAATCATTCACTAGTGTTGTTTAATTCGATAAACACTTTTTTTCAAAATAATTACAACTTATCAAAACCAATAGTTATATTTTCTTTTATCATTCAAAAGTAATAAAAAAACACTTTTATAATGATTAGGTACCTCTTCAAAGAAGAAACTATTTATTAAAAGTTATATCTAATTTTTGCACTAACTTCTTATTTCATTGATTAAATATCCCTTTAATCAATCATCTTCCACTTTATTTTGAAAATTTTCTAACAATAGATGAGTTAATAAAGAAGTGAAGAAGAGTTGAATAAAACATCTAGTATGATGGGATAAAGCTTGCATGTGTATTAGTTTAAACATTATGGAGTAAGAAAATCATGTTTGTTTCGGAGCTTGGGGTGAGTGTTTGTTTCTGTCATATTTTTTATTTTTTGTAATCTCTACGTGCATAATGTGTTTTTCTATCTTGTTTGTGAATCTAGACGCTTAGACCTAATCATGCTAAGTATCTTTTTTTCATTGTTTGAGTTATTTTCGAGTTGATTTTGTTTTGAAATACATTTTTTTTTAAAAAAAAAATCCAAGACTGAACTCAAATGACTTCTAACTATTTAATTGGTATTTAAAATGTGGACTCTAAGATTAAATTTTGTCTATTGTTTTTCAGATATTGTACTCTCAGAATTTTATTTCTTGAAAGTTTGTAGATTGTATAAACAAGCTCCTTCAATATATCAATAGATAAGCTGCACTTGAATCTCGACGAATTTGAGTGATATTCTCGGCTTCTTTATGAAAGATTCCTGGCCCAAATAAAATTTGTGGCCGAAATTAGATCTATTTGCTTGCTGTAATCAATCCCAAGATTCTTACTGAAACGAACACCGCAAGGCTATTTCACTTTTGTCATTTACAAATATATTTGACAGCATGCATATGGGTGTCTTGCATGAATGGTTGCGAAAAATAACATTAGTAGAGAGTGGAAAAAAGTAGGGGTCAGCCACGGTAGCTTAAACTAGAGCTAGCATTCATATTAACTTTTTATTATTTAAATTATATTGGAAGAGATCTAAGTTTATCCATCATTTTTGTAAAATCTCAAGAAATTTTTCTCACCTTAAGAGTATTTATTCGAGGAAACTTGTTCATTTTCTTTGAAGTGATTCTGTCATTTGTTTATTATATATATTTTTTATTTCTTATTTTTTTTCTTAATTATTATTTTTATTTAATTATTATTTCTTCACAATTATTTAATTTTCTATCCTTAATTTTTATAAATATTGATTATTAATATTGACAAATTTCCTTAAGTCTTTCATCATTTTGAAAAATCTGATGAAGGTATACTCACCTAAAAATTTTCAAAATATCAATCGATTTTGAAATTTCGAAATTTCATCGGTGGTAACAAGTTCCGAAAGTTCATTATAAATTTCTTAAGGCCGTAATAGTTTGAATTTTTGAATTTTTATTCAGTTATTTATTATTATATTTTCATTATATTTTTAAGATCAAGTGGTGGCTTTTATATCAAATTATCTCTTTAAATTCTCCATTGTTCTTGTAAAATTTTAGAGAGATTCTCTCTTATGAGTTTTCAGACAGATTACACATTCACAATCACTCTGATATTTCATCATCAGAAAGTCGCTGTTAATTTGTCTTCTTTTAAATTGCATTATTATTATTTATTTTTATTTTGAGGATTATAAAATTACTATTTATATATTTTCTATTTCCTGTTTTAATTTCTAAATGTTAAATGTCAAAATTCCTCTTTAAATTTACCATCATTCTAGTGAAATTTAAAAGCGTTTCTTAAGTTCTGATAGAAATCTATTCGCTCGCAATTCTCTTATTATTCTCTTATTAATAGGATCTTTATTGCTCTTATCTATTATTGTTTTCGTTATTATTTTGATTTTTGAATAAATTAAAACTTAATGTTATTTTTATTTTGTACTCTAAGTGTTATCTATTTTTAAACTTGACAATCCGTATCGATACGACACAACACGAATTAAAACATGAACACGATACAAATTTATGAAACACAAACACGATACGTATTTTATACGTGTGACATGACATGATTAACATATTGTAATTATCCGTGTCACACGACACGACAAGAATAGATACGACATAAATAGACACGAATGACACGGTTAAAAATAAAATATAATCAAAAATAAAAAAAATCATAATATTTACTGATTTATAACAATAATTTAATTTACATACATTCAAATATTATTAAAAAATATAACATACTAATAATTTTCAATTCATATCATCCATAATATTTATTTAAAATTATAAAATATACAAACAAAACATAAAGAGTTAACATTAAGTCATAAAACATAAATAGTCAATAAACATTCAAATATTAAATTCGCAGATATACCAACTCAATACAATATAATAAATAACAATCTAAGAAAACGTATTTCTCATGTCGTGTATGTATTAACTGTGTATTCGTATGACACGATTTAAGAAAATGTGTTTCCGTGTCTTATCCGTATTTAGTCGTGTCAGACACGGTTAAACACGAAAATTACCTTATCAAAATTCATGTCGATACAACTAAACACGAAACACAAATTTTTCAAATACAAATGATTTTTTTATATCGTATTTATATCGTGTTACTCGTATCATATCTACATTTACCAAATCTATCTATTTTGACTCTTAGGATTAAACAGCAACCTCAATATCGAATATCGTCTCTAGTTTCCCATCATTTTGGTAAAATTTAGAGAGAATTTTTTTACTTAAGAATTTCCATGGTTAGGAGACCACTGTTTATCCCATTGATTTTTTATTTATTTGTTTTACTTATCTATTTTATTTTATTCTTTTTTATTACATTTTTATTTTATTTTATTCGAATTTATATATTTATTTACATTTATGTTCTATTTATTATATTTTATTTTTTATTCCTTAATATTTTGCTATTTCATTTTTATTATCTTTATTCATTCAATCTTTGTCTATTTATTCAATTTCCTAAATTCACAGTCATACTGGTAAATTTTTTAAAAAAAATATTATTTAATTAAGAATTCCTAAAAAGGTTACTCGTTCGTAACCTTTCTGAAGTTCAACTCCAACGAATCACTGTTTTCATTATTATTTTATTTTTATTTCATTTTTCATTATTATGTACTTATTTATTTTTATTATTATTTTTGACGTGTATTAATTTTCATTCTTAACAAAAAAAAAATCAATTATGATTTAATAGGAGTTAATTTGACGAGGATGAGGATAATATAATTATTGTATGCCTTTTAAAAAAAATATTACATGATATTATTGTATTAGTGCCTAAAAAATCCATATTTTAGAATGTTCTTAAAATAAGTTAATCTCTTTGAAAATTACTTATATATTCTCAATATATAAAGTACTTAGTTTATCAAATATTATAATGCTATTTTTTATTTTAATCAATTTATTTTTTATGCATACTTGATATATAACATTATCTTCTCAACATTTTAATACAAAAGATTATCTACCTTTTACAACCACCTTCTCAACAACCATTCTATGATAAAATAAGAATCGCATGCCAATGGCATCATGTTTCAGTGGCAACGAATATGTATCAAATTATAGAAATAAAAAATATTTTTAATTTTCTATCTAGAAATTAAAAAAAAAAAACGTATTCAATTATCCGGACGGTGGGTGGTATGTTTGTTAATGAGATGTTCCATAGACGAATTGAGACATCTTTGTTAGGAATACTGTAATTACATAATAATTATGTCCAGGATTTCATGTTTAATCATCAAGAAAATTGAAATACGGAAGCGTACCTGGATCCATTGAAATTGATCGATTGAGGTTAGCAGTCTTCCAGTCTAAACCTTTTCTTTAGGAGAGAAAACCTTAGCTCACTCACTGATGGGATATGAGAATGAGAAAAATTACGTTTAGACTGGGGAACATAACCTATTTATAACTGAAGCATATTTTAATTCTATTTTGGCCCATCATTAAAATAGAATAAAATATCAGGTATCTACACATTGTAAAGCCCATACCAATTGAGATGCACTGAAGTCCAATAACTTTATTTGATCACTTTTAAGTGGACTAAAACAAATTAGATAGCCTGTAATGTACAATAAATTGATATATGTAGGCCCACACAAATAATTTCTCAACAATCTCCCACTTTGGCCACATATGTCGCTTGACTATTGTACATTTAAAATAACTTTATGAGCTCAATACTTGCTATCTTTACAAAGAACATCTCTAAACAATCTGGTCCATCAATTATATCAACATAGGATCAAAGCGATCTTCGTTACATATATTCCGTAACTAGACCCATCAATGGTCACGTATATTAATATAATCAACGACATAGATCAAGTATGGATGTGTAGCATGGAAATTACATGCAACGTGATCCCTTAACATGCCTATTTCTAACTGGTCCTACTTTATCATTCTTTCAAGACTTTATGCATACTGCTACTGAAAGAATATTACTTTATTTCAGAGTTTTCAATAATAACAAAAATATTGTATTCTGATCAGAAAAACTCAATAACTAATGAACATCAAGAAACAAGCTCCCACTATACAAGTATATCATCTGGATGAACCACACCCATACGAGCTACATGCTCATGAAACACCTTAGGTGGTACTCCCTTTGTAAGCGGATCCGCAATCATGGAGTTTGTATTTATGTGTTCAATAGTAATCTGAAGACTCTGAACTCTCTCCTTAACAACAAGAAACTTAATGTCAATATGCTTTGACTTCGACGAGCTTCTGTTGTTCTTAGAGTATAACTCAGCGGCTTTATTATCACAATTAATCTTCAATGGCCTCTCAATACCATCGACAAAGCACAGTCCGGTGATAAAATTTCGCAACCATATTGCTTGGTTCGATGCCTCATAACAGGCTATAAATTCTGCCTCCATGGTGGAAGAAGCTATGAGTGACTGCTTTACACTCTTCCATGAGACAGCTCCTTCAGCTAACATAAAAATATAGTCAGAAGTAGATTTTCTGCTGTCGAGGCAACCAGCAAAATCGGAGTCTGAATACCCAATGATCTCTAAATGATCTGACCTCCGATATGTGAGCATGTAATCTTTAGTTCTCTGTAGATACCGCATAACCCTCTTTACTGCTTTCCAATGATCCTTACCAGGGTTACTTAAATATCTGCCAAACATTCCAACTGCGTACGCAATATCCGGACGCGTACAAACTTGAGCATACATAAGACTCCCTACTGCTGAGGCATAAGGAATCTTTTGCATCTCTTTCTTTTCAATCTCATTTCTTGGGCATTGAAGCAAACTAAACTTATCACCTTTAGCAATGGGTGTATCTCCTGATGCACAATTCTTCATGTCAAATCTGCTAAGCACCTTATCGATATATGCCTTTTGTGATAAGCTAAGTATTCCACGAGAACGATCTCGATGGATCTGTATGCCCAACACAAACGATGCATCCCCAAGATCTTTCATTTTAAAATTACTTGATAGAAATCTCTTGGTTTCATGCAACAAGCCTATATCACAGCTTGCTAGCAGAATATCGTCAACATAAAGAATCATAAGAATAAATTTACTCCCACTGATCTTGTGATAAATACATTGATCAACAGTGTTCTCTTTAAAACCGAATGAGATAATCACTTGATCAAATTTTCGATACCATTGGCGGGATGCTTGCTTTAAACCATAGATGGATTTCTTTAATTTGCATACCAGATGTTTCGAATTATCCGACACGAAATTTTCTGGTTGCACCATATAAATTGTTTCTTCAATGTCTCCATTGAGAAACGCTCTTTACATCCATCTGATGTAGCTCTAAATTATAATGAGCTACAAGTGCCATAATGATTCTAAAAGAGTCTTTCGATGAGACTGGAGAGAAAGTCTCTTTATAATCAATGCCTTCCTTTTGAGTGAAACCTTTGGCGACTAGACGTACTTTATATCTTTCGATATTGCCTTTCGAATCTCGTTTGGTTTTGAAAATCCATTTACAACCAATCGGTTTCGCTCCTTTAGGCAATTCGACAAGATCCCAAACGCCATTGTCCTCCATTGATTTCATCTCATCTTTCATGGCCTCTATCCAATATTGGGAGTGAACACTTTGTTTGGCTTCAGTGAAAGATGTTGGATCATCTTCCATTCCTATATCAAACTCATGTTCTTGGAGATAAACGATAGAATCATCTGGAATCGCTGATCTCCTCTCCCTAGAGGATCTCCTTAATGGCACTTCCAATTGAGGTTGTTGTTGCTCCTCTGATTGAATAGGAGCTGACTCTTCAATATAAGTAGGAGGTAAACCAGAAGTATCTTGATAATCTGTATTTGCATCTTGAATAACGCCAGACATAATTGTCTGATCATTTTCAATTGCAACTGTAGGAACAGTGACATGTTCTTCTTCAAAGACAAGATCTCTGAGTTTAACACTCCCACTATATTCAACATCCTCAATGAACTTAGCATTTCCCGTCTCGAAAAAGGATTTACTTGAGGGATCATAAAACTTGAAACCCCTCGATCTTTCTGAGTATCCAACAAAGTAGCAGCTTACTGTTCTTGAGTCCAATTTCCTTTCATTAGGCTTGTATGGCCTAGCTTCAGCTGGACAACCCCAAACATGCAAGTGCCTAATACTAAGCTTCTTTCCTGTCCATAACTCATATGGGGTTTTAGCTACTGCTTTGCTTGGAACTCGATTAAGGATATACACTGCAGTCTTTAAGGCTTCTCCCCAAAGTGACTATGGTAAAGAAGAATGATTTATCATACTTCTCACCATATCCTTTAGCGTCCGATTTCGTCTTTCAGCTACACCATTTTGACTTGGAGTCCCTGGCATGGTGTATTGAGGAACGATCCCACATTCTGCTAAATACCTTGCAAAGGGTCCTGGACGTTGTTCACCTGATCCGTCATATCTACCATAGTATTCGCCACCACGGTCAGATTTAACGGCTTTAATTTTTCTACCAAGTTGATTTTCAACTTCAGCTTTATAGTTCTTGAAAACGTCCAATGATTGAGACTTCTCATGAATTAAGTATAGGTACCCATAGCGAGAATAATCGTCTATGAAAGTAATAAAATACTGTTGACCATTCCAAGAAGTCGTAGGGAATGGACCACATATATCAGTATGAATTAATTCCAAGACGTTTGAACTCCTTTTAGCACCTATTTTCTTGATATTTGTTTGTTTTCCCTTAATGCACTCAATACAGATTTTGAAATCTGAAAAATCAAGGGAATCGAGAATTCCTTCTGACACAAGTCTCTGTATTCTTTGTTCAGAAATATGCCCCAAACGCTTGTGCCATAACATAGAAGAATTCTCATTAACTAATTTGCGCTTTGTACCATAATCATTTATATGCAAGCATTCATTAACATATGAGGCATGTAGGTCCAATTTATATAAATTGTCAACTAAAGAACCGGTACCAATAAGATTTGTATACTGAAAGAGACTAAATTTTCCATTTCCAAATGAACAAGAATAACCCAATTTGTCCAAATTAGAAACAGAAATCAAATTTCGTCTAAATGACGGTACATAAAAAGTCTCATCCAAATCTAAATAATAACCAGATTCTAACTTTAATCTGAATAGACCAATAGCCTCAACAGGAGCTTTCTCGCCATTTCCCACATAGATGAAACTTTTATCATCAGTTGGCTTTCTGCTCCTTAAACAACCTTGCATTGTCACACTTATGTGAGTAGTTGCACATGTATCTATCCACCAAGTGTGATTGGGTACTAAAGCCAAATTAACTTCAGAACAAACAAAATTGAGAAGTTTACCCCTTTTTGGCAAGCCATTTTTCGTACTTGGAACAATCCTGCTTCACATGTCCATCCTTACGGCAGAAGAAACAAGTGATCACCTTATCCTGTTTCTGCTGCCCCTTAGGCTGTGAAGTTCCAATGTTTGCAGTGCCTTTTTCCTGTATTGTTCCTTTTCCTTTTTCTTATTGACAACATTACCATTGGAAGAAAATGTTAATTGAGCACTTTCTATCTTATTTTGTTTCAACCTCTCTTCCTCTTGCACACACTGAGCAATGAGCTCATTAAGAGTCAATTTCTCCTTTTGAGTATTGTAACTTATCTTAAATGGATTAAATTGTGAAGGAAGAGATATCAAGATCAGGTGCACGAGTATGTCTTCAGACAACTCTAACTTTAGTGCCCTTAATCTTGTAACAAGATTAGACATTTCCATAATGTATTCCTTTATGTTTCCTTTGCCATTATACCGCATTAAAACAAGTTTAGCCAGAATAGTACTTGTTTCGACCTTTTCATTTGCAGTAAATCTGTCTGCAATCTGTTTAAGGAAACTTTTAGCATTTTCTTCCTCAGGTATTGCGCCCCTGATGGCATCTGAAATTGAGTGCTTCATGATCATCAAACTTATGCGATTTGAACGCTCCCATTTTTCATAAAGTGCCCTTTCCGTAGCTGAATTATTATCAATAGGGGCGGGAGGTCGTTCTGACCTGATCGCATAGTCCAGATCCATACACCCAAGCACAATTGTTACGTGCTCCTTCCATTTTCCAAAGTTAGTGCCATTAAGCACTGTAATGTTATTCAAATAGGCAGATATGGAAGAAACATTTACTGTAAGCAGAAAAACAATAATCAGCTCACAACCAAATAATTTTGGGCCATATAAGATACCAAACACAACATTGATATTTAGTCTTTGGACAGAAATATCATTTTGTAAGCGGTACTCTTAAATTTTATTAGTAAATATTGATAATCAAATCCTGCCAAGAATATGCCTTTCTTTAGACAGACATATTACATGCATGGAAAAAAAAATTTATCACATATTTACTACCTTATGTGTTAATAATTCGGCAAAAAAATAATCTTCCTTTGGGCCGATTATGTCCCGCATGAATTAAAAAACACTGTCATATAAATTCCTTAATGACAACCTTATTTTTCAAAATAAATAAATTAATAGAAAAGAGGTCACTTTGGCGACATTTTATATCAATTTAATTTATTTTGAAACTTTATTTTTGATAGAACATGCACATGTTTGTAGGTGAGAGTACATAAATTTATTGACAATTTCAGGGAGAGTACATATTGCCAATCAACTCAAAATGTCATAAAACATATCACCATGAAGCAAAACAAGAATAATCATGTGCATAACATACAGTTTTAATTCAAATAATGCTAAATATTAAATAATAAATATTTAACAATTTCAAAAAATTCCAGAAAAATCACCAAAAATTTTAAAATTAAATTTTATTTAGGACTGGAGAAAACGGTGGCCGTCAGGCCACCGGATGGTGGCGCGTGGGTTACACTCTCCACCTCTGAGAGTGGAGGAGTTCCCTTTCTGGATTTCCCTACTTCATCCTTAGCCAGCCGGATCAACCCGACCCGGCTGGACCCAGAACAGACCCGATTCGGGTCTGTTCTTCAATTTTCTTGATTTTTAAAGTATTTTCGGACTTATTTTCATCCAATTAACTGTACATAATTGAAATTAAATGTGTATTTTACAATGCCCATATAAAAATCGGATGAAAACATAAAAAAATTGAGACAAATCAAGCCAATATTGATTCAAACAATCCCAAAATTAAAACTCAATATTTGTGTTCTTGATTTTCTTTCAACCAAAACAAAAAAATTTTTTAATTCTTAATGATTAAACATGAATAGGCTCTTGATACCACTTGTTAGGAATACTGTAATTACATAATAATTATGTCCAGGATTTCATATTCAATCATTAAGAAAATTGAAATACGGAAGCGTACCTGGATCCATTGAAATTGATCGATTGAGGTTAGCAGTCTTCCAGTCTAAACCTTTTCTTTAGGAGAGAAAACCTTAGCTCACTCACTGATGGGATATGAGAATGAGAAAAATTATGTTTAGACTGGGGACCATAACCTATTTATAACTGAAGCATATTTTAATTCTATTTTGGCCCATCATTAAAATAGAATAAAATATCAGGTATCTACACATTGTAAAGCCCATACCAATTGAGATGCACTGAAGTCCAATAACTTTATTTGATCACTTTTAAGTGGACTAAAACAAATTAGATAGCCTGTAATGTACAATAAATTGATATATGTAGGCCCACACAAATAATTTCCCAACAATCTTTGCCACTCTTTAAAAAAAAAAATCCAAAAGAATGAGAGAAGATTAAAAACAAAAGAACCATAATTATGCTTAATTAGTTAAAAATTGTTTCATAAGTCTTGGAATGGGGTAATTTTCATTTAACTATTTTTTTAATAAAGAAATTAAATGTATACAACCTACACGGATCAATCTAATTGATGAAAAGATTTTCTGTCAAAATTAGATTTTCTTGCAAAACATTCGGAAAATAAATTTTTTAAGTAAATTAACAAAATAAAAATTATACGTATGCAACTAGTAATGACACATTTTTTTTAGTTACAAGAAAAATATTTAATAATTGAGACAGGAGTAAAGTTATTTGGATTTAAACTTAACCCTTATAATATGTTATAGTTATTTTTTTATATATTTTAATCAATTTTCTTTCGTATACACCAAATTCTATAAGGTTATCTTTCAATGTTTTTTATTACAAGATAAATATTTGATAATTGAAAATAGAAATTGAATTGTTTGAATTCGATATCAATTTTTACAATATATTATAATTTTTTTTTAACTACTAGATCAAGAGTTTGACAATAATCAATTTTTTTTAAAAGTAAACAAATTATTATAAAAAAGAAATAATTAAGTTACAGCCAAGCTAATAAATCTCGATTACAATTTACTTCAAATTTGATTAAAAAATCTACAAAACAATTTGCCTCCTAAGAGATGTAGACATAAGCAACATTTCCTAAACACACATTAAGATTATATAATTTATTGATTATATTACTAAACTTTCATGGACTATTAAAAATTTTATTAATCTATAAGATAATCACTTTCAAGTCGCTTACAACGATAAGTTTTGGTCTCGATTGATATTTGCGTTTCCAACAATAGCAAGGGCTTCAACAATTGCGTGCAGCATTGAATTGTCAGGTTTATATTACGATTATCGATCCAATTTTCCACGTAAAAAATATTTTTTATTTTTAATTAATTAATTTAGTTATAATGTCACAATCAGGATTGTTAATATATGAATATAGAATGACTGACTATAGATGGGGTCAAAAATCTAGGCCACATCTTTACGATCTCCAGCACTTTAATAGATGGTACTAAAAAAATATTTGATAATTAAAAATTAAGATCAGATTATCCAATCTAGAGCTGGTAAAAGTTGGTCCGAGCTCGAAAACCCGTCCGAGTCCGCCCGAGATCGAATCCGAGACCGGACCGAATTGACCAAAAAGTCAAAGGTCCGAGCCCGAGAAAAGCCTGACCCTAAAAAGCCCGAGCCCGAAAAAGCCCGAGCCCGATACGACCCGAACCCTAAACCGACCCGATCCGAAACCCGAAAAAGTCCGAATTTATAACCCGAGAAAGCCTGAATTATAATTATATAATTAGTATATTAAAAAATAATTAAATAAATAAATAATAATACACTTTTTCTAATTAAAATTTATAAAATTTTAAAATAATCATTATTTATTTATTACATAATTATATCAATAATTTATTATCAACAAAATAAATATTAAATATTTACATTCAATTATTAAATAAAATTATTTTAAAACACAATATAATATTCAATATCAAATAATTTTCAATATTATACTTATTATATTTGTAATAATAAATAATAAATATATTATTAAATATAACATTTGATTTTATTATAAAAACAATTATTATACTATTTTATTATATTTATTTCATATTAAAATTTTAATTGTAATACAATAATAAATCAAATATATATATATAAATCATTATATAATTGTAACATTTATTTAAATTTGATATTTCATATAAAACATTGAATACATTATTAACAAAATTAGAATTTAAATTCTGACTCTTATAACTCGTAAATAGAAAAATAGTAATTTGTTTTTTAAATTGTAATTATACTAAAAATAAAAATTGAAAGTTAAAAAAGGGGATCATACCTTTTTAAAGGTTGTAATAACTTTTTCACTGTAAAAAAAGATTCAGACTCAACTATGACATGTTTGCATTCAAATTCTCATGTCATTAACAAGTCAATAATTGTTATGTTCTAAATTAGTCAAATATAGTAAAAAACAAACCAGTAAAGAAAATATCAAACACTTAAAGTTATGACATGTAACATTACAAGAACAACAAAATAGAAAACATACAATCATTCTCATACACAGCCACCTAGTCATGGAGAAACCAATCCCTAGTCATACATTGCATGATGAACAAAACAGGAAAATACGATCATTACATTCAACGCTAGCGGCTTGATGAATAATATACTCGAAAAGATTGTAAATGCAGGAAGCAACTAAACTCTCCAAGAGCGACATTGTCTTCAAATAAGATTAATGAGGCAATGATCAATCATAATTACTCTTAATAAAAAATTTTAATTTTTTAACAATATAAATAGTAAGAAATAAAATATCAATATACGTTACAATTAGAACTCTTCATCCTCATCCATAAACCAACTAGTTCAATTTAATCCAACTTTCCTTCCAAATCTCATTGTTTCATCTTCTTCATCTAACAAAATATATAAAAATACACTAAAATCTTACCACCTTTATCTATATCATATCCATACAGCCAATTACGAGTGGTAATCAAAATTTCTGCATTATGTGTTATGAGACAATTTCTCCATTTGTTAATAACTCTACTACTCATACTAAATGCTGATTCAGATGCAACTGTGGTAATTGGAATACTCAATATATCCTTAGCCATAAGTGAAAGTATAGGGTGTCGAAATTGATTTTTCTTCCAATAATCAACAACATCAATTTGAATCTTATAATCTTCTCTTGATTCATTCAAATATACATTCAACTCTAATCTATATAAAAGATATCTAGAATTGAAGTTTCTAAATCCCTACAATAACAAAATAAATTCATATATGAAATTATAATAACAAATGTAAATTAAAACTCAAAAAAGAATTACTTAATATAAAAAAAAATAATTTAATAAGTTACTAAAGCAATTTATATTAAACTTTTGAACAAAAAATTTATATAAATATGTTATCAAATTAATAATAAATATTTATATGTTTCAAATTTTATTTCTAGTTAGGAAATTTAAGTTTTTGCAATGTCTTGTCTTTTGTATAAATTTTATTACTAAATTATATAATTTTTTTCCTCATTAATTCATATTTCATCATTTTAATTATATTTTGTCTTATAATCATTATGATTAAATTATATCAGGTTTTTGTTTTACCTATTTTATTTAAACTTCGATATTATATTTAATAATTTTTTCAAACTTAAACTAATTGCATCTATCAATTGAGAATTTAGCTACAATTATAGAACTTTAATTAGGTATAATTTAAAGGAATTGATAACAATTAATTAGGTATAATTTTGTTAAGCATATATGATTATTTATTTATTTGCCTACCTTATCGGTTCATATCTATATCAGTCCACTAAAATAATATCAGTAGATATTTTTTCTTGTGCATTATGCAACGTGGCGATCAAGACAAACATGCATCATTACTTGATTGTGCAAAAATAATTATTTTAAGTTAATTTTTTATTTAAATTATGTAACTAATTTATTAAAAATTAATAATTTGTTATACTTATATATGATAACTAATTAGTAAATATTTATTTTAATAATTATTTTGATAATAATTAATTAATTTTTTAACCATGTTACTATATAATATGATAATTCTGTTTGAAAATTATTAAATTAATTATATATATACATTAACGTGCAATATTTATTTTATTCCATTTTATACAATAATTTAATAATTTATCATGAAATCATATCCTTTCTTTTCTTATTCTTTGAAAGCCTATCAACAATTTCAATTATTCTATAGATAGATTATATTTATAGTCCAGTCAGATTTTTTATACTCTTCAATTTTTCTTGGCTAAGGTCAAAGAAATAATCAAAACATTCATTTAGAAAAGAAGTGAAGAAGATAACATTTAGAAGTTGGAGGAAATCTGTAAAACTAAAAACAAACTAACAGAGGAAATAAAAAAATATTATGAAACTTTTATTAATCTAATTTTAGTGACTTCTGTTTAAAATTTAAAAATTTATTATTTTAATCATAATTATCTACTTTAATTTCATAATTATTTATATTATGCTTTTTTTAAAACTCACAAAATTTTTTTGTATAAATATATATTTTTAGTGTATTATATCAACTACAAAATATCAATCATATGGTAGTGTATAATTGTATATGATATAATTATATTAAATATTAAAAAAATATATTTTTTAATTTAATATTCTAAATTTTTAATGAGACATTTGATTAATTAATGTAAACGATTATATTTAATACAATAATATTAATTATGATTTATGTACAAATAAAAAACAAATTAGAAATAATTAATTGATTATTTATTCATATTAAACATTTTTTGGTAAATGATAATATTAATTGATATTTTTCTTCCTATAATATCTATATGTAATATTTTCTTTTGCATTTAATGAATATAATTATATCTACTATTTTATAATAAATATTGTAAGAAATTAAAAAAGAGTAAATTATTTTTGTCAAATAATAAATATTAAAATATAAAAATTTGTTTTTATATAAATATTTATTAAAATATAAAATCATATAAAAATTAAATTAATTATCGCATTCAAAATTTTTTTTAAAAAAATTATAACTAATAAAGTTTCAAAATATTTCAAGCCGGCCCGCTAAACCCACCCGACTAGAACCGGGACCGAACCCGAAAAAGCTCGAACCCGAAAAAACCCGAATCCGAAGAAGCCCGAAACCGAAAAAGCTCGAACCCGAAAAAATCCGAACCCGAAAAAGCTCGAACCCGAAAATAACCGAACCCGAAAAAACTCGAACCCGAAAAAATCCGAATCCGAAAAGAACCCGAACCGAACCCGTCCGAGCCCGCCCGTTTGCCACCTCTAATCCAATCATTATAATATTATAGTTTTTCTTAACTATTGAATAAAAAATTTTACAATAATTTAATTTTTATTTTTTTGAAAAGTAAAAAATTTATTATAAAAGAAAACAGTTACAGTCGAGCCAATAAATCTGATTACAATTTACTCCAAATTTGACTAAAATCATTAAGATTGCATAATTTATTGATTAAATTGCTAAACTTCGATAAAAAATTTTGGTCTCCATTGATATTTGCGTTTCCAACAATAGTAAGGGTTTCAACAATTGCAGGCGGCATTGAATTGCTATGTTTATATTACCATTATCCATCCAATTATTGACGTACAAAATATTTTTTATTTTTAGTTAATTTATTTAGTTATAATGTCATAATCTGGGTTGTTAGTATGTGAATATAAAATGACTGACTATAGATGGGGTCAAAAGTCTAGGCCACATCTTTACGAACCAATGGACACTCTCCAGCACTATAAATAGCTGTGTTTCGTGACGAATAGGTGCAGTAAATTAGCAGAGAGCTACAATCACAACTCACAAGAATCAACATGGCAGAGCCAGAGGTACAGAATGCAGATATTAACTTGACGTTGACGGACGATGTCAACGTGTTTGGGCAGCCCATAACAATCGAAGTTTTAAATGAAATTCCGGACTATGCGAAGAAGTTCCGCATAGACAGAGCAGTGACGGCTCTGCAGTGGATAGAAAACGACGGAAAGAAAGATAAGGTTGTCGAGTACGTGAAGAAACTGAAGGCCGACTTTGGCAATGGAGTCTCCACTCTTTGCTTGGTTTACAATGCTACCGGTGAAACTCTGACATTCTCTGGCATTACGCACGATTGGTATGGGCACATTTACACGACTTACCCAAACGAGATTCAAAATGGACAGTGGGGTGGATTTTTGCATGTCAAAAATCCTGTGGTCCCTTCTGGTTCAGAAGCAGCTGTTGTTTTGCGCGGGAAAAATGTGGATGGAAAAGACACTGACTGGATGCTGGCTTGGGACAACCCATGGGCTCCTCATCAGAACAATGTAAGTATATTAATTTACTAGCTAGTACAGTACAGCTTTAAGAAAATACTACATGTATATAGGCTATACTAACAATACATGGACATCGAGTGCAGGCTTATGCTGAGATCAATCAACGTGGCCACTTTGATAATATTAATTGGGATTCAATTGAAAAAAAATTGCTTGAGGCTCCGGGCCAGTATCGTGCAGAATGGGAAAACTGTGTTGCAGAGGTGAGCATTGAAAGCGGTACTTCTCCCTTCTATACGGCAGTGCTTAAGCTTAAGCTTCCATAAGCAGATCGATGCATGTCTTTGTCGTGCTTCCACTGGTAGTGAAATAACGCCGCTAGGCAGTGAATGAATAAATGTGTCCTTGTTATGGCTAGGTCGCTAAATAAGATTCCATGGTCATGGGTGAGCTTAGCCATTTCTGAGATATATGTATGTGTGTTTATGTACCTAATAATTAATTTGTTGCCGCAGAAGGTCCCTTTTATTTTTTATGTTGTCTTAAAACATATGGATGATTTTAATTTATGTGCTATGGAGGGTCTAGCTTCCTCTTTCATGAACCTTAATATGGTTCGTTCTTCCCTTGGATAAACTAAATTTTATTATCGAAAAGAAACAGAAGATGACCAGCTGGCAGCTACCATGTAAATTACAGAGAAACAATCAAAATTGACCCAAGCTTAAAGAAAATCATATAATCATTTGGTTTGTCCTGGTGAAGAAGACAATTAGATTACCCAGCGGCCCAAATGAATAATTTAAAAATTCATGAAAAAATTACACTAAAGATCAAAATAATACAACTAGCCTTGCGAGTATTAATGTTGACCCGTGCGTAAAACAAATTATAAATTTAACGATTTAGATTAAATTAAAAAAATCATAAAATAATCCTCATTTGGATTTCTAAAATCAAAATGCATGAGTCACTGGGATGAATAAATGTTTTCAAGAGTTTTTTTTTTTTCGTTACAAAGTTTTCAGAGTATTAAGAACCGAAAAAAGCGCAAAAAAAAAAAAAAAAAAAAATCAAGGGAAGAAAAAAGTCCAAGTTTTAAGATTACTTGCTCTGAAAAGCTCATGTATTTATTTTTAATGCTCATGTATATGGTTAAATAAAATCACTATTTTAAATAATTTTCAATGCATATAGTATTAAAGAGACTCATGTATACTAAGAAAAAAAAAGCTTATATACCGGATGTGAATGATGAAACTATTTATACTAGAAAAATAAATACTTAGATTTTTTTAAGTATGAACTAATAATAAATATTTATAACTTGCAAATTATAATTGTAATTTGTAATGAAAATGTACTATTTAAAAGATAAATATGTATAATATTATACCTAATGTCAAAAAAATTAAAAAAATTTAAAATAGTATTCCATTGATGCATATACTAGAAATAAAAAAAAACTTAATTTCTAAATATTTAACCAATAACTTAAATTTTTATAACATATTGAAGCATTAGAAAATTAAATTGAATATAATAATAAGGATTTAATTAATTCATGAGTATTTTTACAACTCAATGGATTTGTTAAATTACATTAAACATTAACTACATTCATATACAATTTATTGAGGTCATGGATAGATTTTTTAATAATTAAGCTCATAAATAATTAAATTCATGCAATTTGAATTTGAATTATAGTTATTTATCCCTCTCTAAAGGTATTATCTTCTTAGTTCTGAATTTGTCTTTTTCATATTAAATGTCTTTTTAAAAATGAAAATTCTATTTATTGACATAAATCGACCTCAAAAAGTAAAAGAACAATAAATAATTGTGACAAGACAAACGTCATAATATTAAGAAATAATTTCACAAATATCAAGTGAAATTGCAAAACCCAAAATAATATATGGGTTTCGATTAATCAGCCATAGCCATGAGTATCATTAAATTAGAATTCAATTTCGCAAATTAAAAAAGGTGACTATTAAAAGCAAAATCTAACTAGTAGCTATGCTATGCGTATTTCGATTTGTCTGTAAATACAAAATCCAGTTGACAAATGGCAATTCAATTTGCCCAATCCAAAAATTATATATAAGTATTGATATTGATTATTATCTTTTAAAAAAATTAAAAAGAAGCAAACCATATATTTCCTTTCGGTTTAATTGTTTAGTTAGTTTCATTTTTTTAAAGATGAAATCAGAAAAGACACTAATTAATTGTACTTATCAAGACAAACATTAAAATTTAAAAAATCACTCTTAATATATTAAGGAGTTATACTCAATCATTATGAAACAAAAATAGATAATGAATTCAAAGCTTTGCAATATTGAAGTTTTGGGCAAACTAACAATATGGGCTTTAGAGCATTAGCATTCTAATTAAACTTCTTGGAAATTGGAATTGGAAAAGTGTGGTAACATATTAACATCTAAACCTAATAACTGAGTACAATATTATGGAGTAGTCACTAATTATTTAAATTTAAGTGTGGTAAGAAACTTTATCAAATTATGGACAAAGATTTGTTTACGTTTTAAATTTAAGTTTCAAAAGTACAATTTCATGTGAGGAAAATATTAGCACAATTACGATGTTAATCTTAAAATGGTACCACTTAATCATAAAATTATTCTAAAGTAACCTTAATTAAATATTTTCTTGTTTTTATCTATTTAAAAAGTTATATCTTATTTAAATAATGAAAATTTATTATCTTTAATGATCTGATTGAACACTTAAATAATTTTTTTTACTTTAAAAATATTTACAAAACTCATACGTTTTCACGAAGAAGCTCCGTCGTTGGATTGATTTTAGCATTTTATTACATTTGTTGACTTTAAAATACTTCAATTTTCATTGATGATGAAAATCTTACGTGGAATGTAATTACGGCATGATTTATTAAATGTTTAATTGTTATATTATCATGCTTAATATTTGAAGTAAGCCAAATATGTATGAACTTTGAAGTAAAAAATTGAATAAACATAGTTTGGTTTAAACTTGTCCTATTTCATTGAGCTAATTGCATGTGTTTCATCTTAAAGTATTAATACTAGTTGAATATGTATTGTACACTGCCAAGACTGTTTCACTTTTGTCATTTACATTATCTTCGACAGCGTGCATATGAGTGTCTTGCATGCATGGCAGCGAGAGATAGCATTAGCAGAACGGGAAAAACGAGAGGTCAGCCATGGTAGCTTAAATAATAGCTTAGACCAACCACTAAAGCTTGATATAGTGATCTACACCCTTCCGAATTTAAGTTCAACTCTGATTTATTGTTTTTTTTTTCTATTTTTCTCTATGAAGAAAAAAAAAATTTAAACCCTAAACTTCATACCCTAATATAGATTTTTCAAGTTCTTTGCCATTTATTTAGTTCTTTTTTTCGGCTTTTGAGTTAACATATTTTTATACATTTATTGGGGAACTTTTAAACTTCATAAATGGACTTAATAAAATAATGCATATCTATTAGAATAAAAGAAAAATAAAAATTAATGAAACATGGTTAAAACTTTTTAATATTAAATATGAATTTTTTTTGAAAATTTAGTAAAATTATAACCGATGGAAAATCTACTTTGTCAAATGCGGAATAATTAAAATTGGAAGGGCAATAAAGAAACCATGGATATTTTATGTTCAAAAAGGAAAGAGGATTAAATAGTTGACCTTGACTTGGATCAAAATTGATACAATATATTTCTTTTATACGAGATTATTATAGGTATAAAATATAAATATAAGTTCCAATTTGATAAAAATTAATATCATCTAACACATAAAACATAACTATTATATCGCTAATGAGGCATTGATTTAGTAGCAAAGAAAATATTTTGGGATTTTAAGGTCTCAATTCAAGTCTCACAAAATGTGAAATTGAATTTTAATCTAGTTATTTTCTAATTTAATTAGTTATAATTATTTATTAGTTTACTTGAGTAAGTTTATGAAATATAATTTGTTGATTATGATTGTACGTAATTTCTAATGAAACTGCACTATTAAAAAAAAAAGTAACTAATTATATCAAATTTAAAAAAAAACTAACAAGTTCAAATTGATCAAGAAATCAACTTATAATTAACAGAATATTAAATGAAATCTATAAGTTATAAAACTTGAATTTGTAACCTAAAATTCTTTTTTTTTTTTTTTATCATTGAAGAAATGTCTCATGTGTCAATGTATATTATAAGAAAAGTTTGCAATTTGAATATGTAATCCATCCGTTGCCCAAATTAAAATGTTAGGCACATATTGATTTGGCAGAGAAAAATTGATACCTATATTCTATATGCCCTACCTTTCCTAATAAAACCTTACACTGAATTCTTCAATTCCCAAACTAATTTGTTAGGCACGTCTTGTTTGGAAAATAAAAAATGGTCAGCTTTTTCTATATAAGTCCCAAACGTAAAATCAAATTAATTAAGATTTTAAATAACTATTTTTTTATGAAAATAAGAAACTCTTATTGACTTCACATCAAGATATCTATATATGTAATATTGGAAAATTTTACTAGAAAATTTTGTAGTAAATTTTATAAATAATTAACCTATTATATATATAATTACGTTTATTTTCATATTAAAAATATAAAAATAAACTTAAAATTAATGTCAATAGATATAAACATATGATAATTAATAAACGTAATTACATACAATAATTGTGTAAACTAGATGTCAACAAAAATAAACATAGATAATAAATATAAATATATGATAATAAATATAAAATAAATTAATTTTATCATAAATAAATGTAAACACATATAAATAAACATTATAATAATCATAAAATAAATATTTTTTCTCTCTTTGTCAAGCCTCAAATCGAGTTGAGCAATTGACTTAGCTGGAATATGGGCTTTTAGCACTTTAATTAGTGCGTGGCCGTGAAATTACTGTTCCTACTTTAAATTCAAGCCCGGTTAATATGGTTGCAAATCTGTTAAACTAAAACACAGGCTGGGCTTACGGAAGGCGAGGCCCTTGGAATTTTTGTTCTTAATAATACAATTAAAAGTAATTCTTCACGTTTTGTCTTAACTTAATTTTTATTTTCAGATGATTTACACATTATCCACATTGATTTGATGAAATGCTCTCAAAATAATTGAATCCATGATGATTAGAAAATGAATATCTTTATTCTTGTCAACTGAGCTAATCTTTCACAGCTATCATACTCTTAAACATTAGCAAACTGAATTTATAAAAAAATAAAAATTACAGTTTTAGTGGATAATACTTTAAAAATTGACAGAAATCAGATTTGAAAGAAAGAAAAACCAACAGAACTCATGAGAGGATGTTCTTCATAGATTGTATGGTCACACTTATATCCTCCAACTTTACAATTTTTACAAGAACAGTCTAAAGATGATGGTGAATACGTTAAAGTAAGCATTATCGTTTAGGATTGGAAAAACACCTATGTTTTGATTGTGGAAATGCTGTCGATTTGGCAGACATTATTCCGTTCACCATAACTACATATATATTGGTAAACCTTCAATGTTTGGTCGGTTCACTTGTTTTCCAGCTGTTCATTTTTCATGGATAATGAAAACCTAATTGTATGGTATACTGCATTTTTTTCTCTGTTCTCCCTCTTTTTTCAAATTTTTAAAACCAAAATGAAGAAAGAAGTAAGAAGGGTTGACAATGTCCATGAATAATGCTTGACGTAAAGTCCATATGCCTCCTTTGAACAGAATTTTGATTATTCTCTTGCGTCTTGTTGACGAATCAGTTTCATTTTTTTTTATTAAGAAAAGTGGTAGGTAAGATGGGTCTTGGTGTGTATATGATTTCAAGTATCAATCGTCGGTAATATTCTCATTGGTGCCTAAAACAAAGAGTACAGTGGGAACTAGGAAGAACAGAACACGAAAACGGGGACATTAATGCGGCTATGGCAGCTGTTTCCTGTCACTTTTTCCGTTTTCTTTTTTGTTCAGAATTTCGCTCTCTTTTTGCCGTCGTTGGAAACAAGAGAGGCAAATACACTTTGACCATAATAAGGCAAGAGATTTATTTGGAGATTTTCTACGACGCTTACTAAACTACCTCGAACTCGAGGATGGGGAGCCATTTGTCATATAATTATTGTATTCAAAAATATTGAATATAAATCAATTGACATATATATATATATTTATATATATATATTATGCTTAAAAACTCCATAAAGATAAAAGGAATAAATAAAAAAATAAAACCACTCGGTTTAGCACAACCTAAAAATTATTCCGAGCCTACGAAAAAACTGTGTTTATATATATATTCACAAGTTAACAAATCAAATTTTGAGTGTTTTTATTGTGAGTATGTAACTTAAATAAGTATTTATGACCAAAGAAAAATGAAATCTTTATCGAGATATATAAATTATATGGGTTTATACTTGATATAATGTTAGTGTATAAATTTTATATATTGTTCTTTAATCATATTATAATATTTTATTAATTAGTGACTTCAATAATATTTATTTTTAAAAAAATTATTTTAAAATTTATGAATTATTTTATCACAAATAGTTTATCAAATATAAATCAATGCTAAGTATTGTTTAATTAATTCATCATTTTACATGTGATATTGAATTACATAATGATAGTCTCGCACAATTAGAAGTTGAAAATATTAATTTTAAGATAAAATTTTAAACTCTAATATATATATATATATAGATACATTGAGGATGGAAGGAATCCAGTTACATAGTGTAAAATAAATTATTTTACACGATTTTTATAACTTAATTTAAAATTAATATTTTTTTTTCAAATCAACACCTAAATTTAAAAATCCACTAATATCCATTGAGTCGATTCAGTATTTTTATTATTTTTATCAACAATAACATATTTTTAATATATATTAATGATTAAAATTTTATTTTAACAAATTTATCATACATTATTTACGTAAATAAAATATAAAATTTAAGGATCAAATTAAGAAAGATATAAATTGATTAAAAGATATAAAAGAGCATAGAACTATATTATATATATATATATATATATATATTATTAAAAGTGGATCTTCCTCATCTCTGTATACATTTTGAATTAGGAGGTGTCGAGCAGAGGAGCTATTGGATAATTACTTTTGATAAATTGATGTATTCACGTGATCAAAAGTAATTAATTAGCTGCTGAGAATTAGATATTGTATTTATCAGGCTCAATAATTCTAATTACAAGGCTAATCTTTAGTTTTCTATCTATATTGACAAAAGTCTTTCGACTTTCGAGGATATCTCGATCTTTCTTCAAAAGAACACAATATATTAGTATGGGTATTCCGGAAAGTAAAAAAGGAAAGAATAGATAGAAATTCAATCATTTACCTAAATTTGCATGAGAAATTATTTACATTACATGAATATCAAATCAAATGTATATATATTTTGTGCACAAACTGAAAACAAGAACAAAATGAAGATATATAAAGAAACCTACACTCTTTCGAAAACATGATCAACTCTCTATGACTTCCCCTGTTCTTGGTAGAAATACGAAAACCACACAGCTTTGCAGGTGCTACTGGGTGGACCTGGCCCTGGGTGCATGCAAGAACTTGCTATTGCATTAATATTGAAACCTAGCTAATAAGAATTAACCTTTTGAGTAGCTAGCTATGAACTATATGACGGGAAAATGTGGTGATCTATGGCTTCCATCAATGGCCGCTCCCACGGCGGCTGGGACCGGAATAAGCTCTGCTTACAAACAAACCCTTCATAGACGAAGAAGAAGAATCCTGATGTTTTAGGAGTCTTGAGCCCTCGGCATGCAAAGAGTTTAAGTGCAACAGAAAGAAAATAAAGATAGAAAGGAGATTAAGAGCTTGTATAAGATAGCGAGAACTCATTTTCGTTTCGTTACTTAGCTTGCTCGTTGCCTTAGGTCTCCATGATTGTTCATGAGAGTTTTATAAGGATGGTAGAGGAAGTTGGGAGGCATTGCTTAGTTTGGTTTGACCTTTGTTAATATGAGGTTTTGGAAACGTAAAACCCACGGTTTTGACTTGTGACACTTGTATGGAGATGGAAATACGAGTAAGTCAAATTGTTAGACAGAGGGAATAAAATAAAGGGTTGGTGAGTGTTCAATTGCTCACTTTATTGAATCGAAGAATTTATACTTTGGTCTTTTAATAAATAAACTGTTTGAACTATATCGTCAGGGATTTTGCTGGTCTTGTCTCATATTCCTTACACAAGACTACTCTCTTTGTACCTATCTACCCTTTCACATTAGGGAAGAATCTTTCACAAATGTAAACCAGCTTATGTGTAAGACGAGTGAACTTTCTAACATCAGGTTCATTCCAAAACTTTTTTTATCTTTTATCATGATTTAACATCTTTATATTGCGAGCTTAGAAGTTTCCATATTTTACTTAATTAAACAAACTAAATTTTATTCATCATCATTAAATTATCTTGATCAATCAACAAATGTAATTTTTAAAAAGAATATTGATTATCATATAAATAAAAAAAAAAAATATCCAATATATATAATTTAAAAATATATAAAAGTTAAAATAATATTATTTAGTTTATTTCAAATATAAATAATTAAAATATAATTTAACTAAATAAATTTATTTTATTATTTTGATTAATTTTCAAATTAAAAGAAAACCCAATTCAATTAGCAATAAAAAAAATAAACTAATTCAATTAAATTTGATTTTGATCAATTCAATTCAAAATTAATCAAATCAACACCCTTAAGAGAACAGCAACAGATGCAACAACAATAAAATTAAAGCTAATAATAACCTTTTCTTTTTTTTTTTTTAATCTAGCTGGTAAATTTTCAAGGGGCACCCTTGGATCATTACAGAAGCCGGGATTTCCACCACTTAAGTGGGTGGGTGAACCACCTGGGTCCAGCCCCAGGTTCAGCAGATGAATAGGGTTGAATTGATTTAGTCCATTCTCTAATGCCGGGGGCTTCGTACTGCTGCCAATGTCTAATTAAAAATGAAATTGTTAGCATAAATTCGGCTCAGAACAGAGGTTCCAGTTCACACGCTCAGTTCTTACGCACCCCCCAGCAAATCAGATGATCCGCTGTCCACTTTTTAAGAAGTATGAACGAGGCATGATTTGATTTTCTTTCACAGAAAAGGAATTCCAAATCTTTAACAAATTAATGCCTGTTTCAAAAGTGATTCCTAAAAAAGGCTCTTCAAAACGGCCGTCAAGCAGCTTTACATAATCCGTGAATTCAGAAACCCACAAAAGAAATTCACCTCCACTCTGTTTTCTGATTGTTTCCTAAATCAATTAACTCAACTTGGTCTGTAGCCATATAAAGCAAAAAACATATATAAATATATATTCTTTAAAAATATTAATTGAATCTGACAATAGAGAAATCAATTAAAGCGGCTTAAACCACATAAAAGAATACATAGTGATTAATTCAATTTTGAAATACATGAGTTAAGCTTATGTTACCCAGGTCCAACATATAAAACACGCAACTGCCAAGAAAGGTATCCAAGTTTCATTTCCAGACTACAAAAATTGCCTCTTGACTGAACAAGTGCATAAACAGTTCATTTCGATCCGTGAAGCACTGCTTCATCAGTCATTGCTCATTGCATATCCCTAGGTCACCATGTTCTCGAGTGTTAACAATGCAATTTTGAACTCCGGTGCCTACCAATATTTCCTATTTGACCAGATTACTCGAGATAACTAAAATTGATCTCTCCCACAAGGAGATAGATCCATCTTATTTTCTTATGCAGCATATGTCCATGATGCAGATTAAAGCAATCATAAGAGTGAATTCCCACCAGAGATCAACCATAATCTACAAGCACATGAATCTTAAATAGAGGGCATGAACTCACAAAGCTAAACACAATGGGATTCCCCAAAGGCTTGTTTTCAAAGACTTCACTGCATGGCTTGTAAGCACCAATAAAACTGCAAGCAGCATCAGCAAAATGAAAAGAAACCAAATCAAATCACTCAAGATACTAACCATCCAGAATCAGTTGTTACCTTAATTATCACTAAAAGCTCATAAGAATCATAATTCTATAAAAACAAAATGGAAAACTCAGATTAAACAAGTTACCTTGTGTGGCACTTTTTATAGTCAATAAGAATGACTAAAGAAAAATTCTGGAGTCCATTATCTCACCAAGTTCAAGCGACGAATCCCACTTTCAACTGCACAACTCACACAAACAGAATAATAGGAAAAATTTGAGAAAAGCTACGACTTAATTGCATACACACAGAATAAGAGCAAAGATAGTTATCATTGTTAGACCATTTGCATCAAATAATCATGAGCAAAAGCAGAGATGAGATAATGAAAAAAAAAAAATCTTATGATTTAGCAGAATATATGTCCTCAGCATAGATGAATAACGAAATAGTTATATACAGTGGATCAAGCACAAGATAATTTAATGAGGCTTCACCAAAAGTTTTATAACATGAACAAAGCATGCGAAGAAAAACTTAAAAAGTAAATGAAGAAACAAGACTAGAGGTCAACGAGACATCATGTTAATCAGTTCTCTGTAAGAGAAAAATCACCTCTAAATATCCATGAGAATGGCTGAATGAATGGAAAAGCCACTGGAACAATGTTCAATTAGCTCAAGCCTATTAAACAAGACATTTAAATCAACAAGGCCAGCCAGACAGAAAATACTAGTGTGAAAATGTGATATAGATGATTTTTAGAAAGTTACATATTTTTAAGTTATTAATAACAGAACGTAAGCTTCTGGCCCCCAAAAAGTATCAGCTCACCTATAAATCATGGAATCACGAGACACTACAGCAATCTTTCGTGATTTGCTCAATGCGCAAGAGCTGAATGAAGGATCAATGTTGTCATCTAAAAAAATCCCATGGATAGTGGTACTACTTGTTTATAGGTATATGCAAGTTTCCACCATAGTTTTCATCAACAGATGCCTAGAAGAAAATATTTAAGCATAGAGAAACAAATAAAACATCAATTAGGAAATACCTTGAAAGTCAGTTATACTAAATGAAAAATATGAAATTTGGTAAAAACAAGAGATGGCTTGATGTAAAGAAGTAAGAATTGAAAACTCCAGTGCTAAAGGTATATTTAATTTACCAAAGCACAAAATGGAGATATTAGAAGTTAAAATAAAAGCTGATTATAAGCCTATACAACGGCAGAGCCAACAAAATTAAGAAGCTGGTGATTTATCATATACGGGAGAATTGCACTGCATTCCAACCCTCTCAAGTACATGAGCTCAAATTTCTCCAGTCACTGAAGGAAACAAATCATTTAAATGACATTGAAATGTACATGCCCAGTCACTCAATGTGTGCCAGAAACTCGTATCAACGTCAGAATAAAACCATTCTCAGCTAGACAGGTACGTCTAACACCGTCAGAGACAAAGAACATCTCTGTCAGGTGGCTCTTTCTTCTCAGTCCCTTAATAAGATGAAGAAAGCATACTATTGGAAGCTAGGTACTAATTACCCTCAGACTTTTGCTATTAGACAACTTTTTCCAGATATCCCAAAAAAGAAATATGATATTTATAATGGAAAAGCTAATAATCCTCTAGTTGGATTATAAGTTCAATGCAATCTGCAGGCCATAAGTTGTATCATATTACTGTAATAAAATAATACTAAGAAGAACATCAAAACTCTTACGATGACAAACTGGCATACCCATGGATTTCAATATACTAACTGAAAGTATTCACATCCACTTGTGGCAGTAAGAAACCTTCTTAAAACTATTTACAGAATTGTAAAATGAAATCCTTCAAGGCAATAAGAATATACTATTAGAATGGCCTAAGAATGCTAAAAAATGGATAAATAAACGCAGATATTAAACAATGATTGTCACCAAAAACTAATAAATAATTTAAAGTTCAGAAACTGGAGAATAGAATAATGAAGTACTGACCTGAAGGTGGGGAAAGACTAAATTGTACACTTCCAAGAAAAAATTTGACTTGCAACTTAGCCTGAAAAATATATGCCTCCATCAGCATAATTATTATATCTTGAAGCAGCATAATTGGCAAGATTAAGAAAAAGATAACAATGAATCCAATCATGTACAGCAACTCAATATTAAACAGCATCCTAAAATGTCAGTATTATTAAAGTTTCCCCGAAGACAACTGATCATAGTAAATCACGTTCAGAGATCACTCATCCATTAATTAATGTTTTGAAAACATATCAGTTAGTTGAAAGTCTACCAATAGTGGAACTCAAACATCATTTTGATGCCTTAGACATAATGATAAATATGAAATTTACAACAACAACAAAAAAATACTGATATGCATGCATAAAGAGATAGCAAAATTATGCAAGTAAGAACTTTTATCCTCTTCCATAATGGACAACCCACAAAATAATAGTAATACAAGCACATACCTTCTTAGAAGACGAAAACAAACATAAATCTCCTCAATATCTACTACTATGTTTAGCTTAATGTACTCCATGAGAAGCTTACTAAAGCTGTGAACAGCTTCATTCCAAGCATCACCTCTTGCATCTAAAGGATGTAGGGATTCAGCAATAGTGCTTTGCAGTATTGAAGATAAACTCTCAGCTGAATTTGCTTTGTAATACATGTCAGCAAAAAATTTCAATGTCGACGAATTGCTGACATTGAACTTATCAACCCATAGTGGAGGATTTCCACACCAGAGATTGTTGCTCAACCCCGTATCAGTTGATCCAGGTTGATTGTCAGTAGTCTTGAAGCCTAATGGATGATGTAAATTATCTGTATTATTTCCCAGAGCAGAGATCTCTTGCCTCCTGTGTGCAGGAAGCGACTCAAATATGTCAGCTATCAATTCCTCAGGCAACTGCTGTAACACTGATGTGTCTACTTGGCTTAGAGACGAAGGCATTAAATCATTATTTTCAAGTCCTGGAATGTCAATGGCCCTATTGGATCCGGTCCCCAAGTCAGGCACTGTCTGCAGTTCCTCCAATATATGTTGTTCGTCCTTTGAGGAAGAAAGATGATTATTAATAATAAAATCAAAAACACTTTCTGAACAAATTATAGGTGAACAAGAAGTCGTCATAGCCGTAGAAATGACAATAAGAAAGCTCAAAGGTAAAAACTGAATCAGTTAAGACATAATAAAATTATCTGGTATTAACTTGCACTAAACTTCAACATGTATACATATGTTCTTTCTTTTTTTAAATCCCAACTACTCTCAGCCACTATCTCTTCTTTTTTCCTACTTTTATATTTTAACCTCAATAAATTTAACCTAAGAACTGGTAATGCCTAGTTATTTTAATTGTTATTGTGGAAAAAAAGTCTTATATTCTACACGTGTATAGTTAGCTATTTTAGGAGATTTTGTAACAGCTTGTTTTCTTTTTATTGCTAGATTTATTGTATAAAGCTAACTCTTTGGTGTGCAATATATGAGATGAAAAAATCACGTTTCTTTTCTCTGTTTTTAACACAGTATCAAAGCTTTAGGTTCTCTTAAAATTAGAAGCTTTGGCCTTCATCGCCACTTTGCTTCCCAGGCCTTTATTGCCCATAATATACTGCTGATTATTTGTACTCTGTTCTACTCTGTTTTTTGAGTTCAAAACTATCTTACAAATATTCTGTTTAGTCCATTCAGTCTTCTTTCTGCTTCACACGATCAGCCTTAATTGCCTAGAGATCGCGTGGAGGATGTCGGAAGTTGCAGAGACGACCACTACAACACAATCAAGGGAGATCGTTTGTTCCCAAAAACCAGGGGAATTGCAAAATATCCAGGCTGCATACAAGTTGATTGGAAAAAATTGCCTTAAATGATCTCAACTTGTTCGTACTGTGCTAAAAGGAAAATGGATGATCAACCATCTTATGGGTACGGGGCCAAAACCAGAAAATCCTTGTTTTGAAGCATGGGATGCAGAAGATTCCATGATCATGGCATGGCTACGGAATTCTATGACCCCTAAGATTAGTGATACATATATGTTCTTGCCTACTGCCAATGATATTTGGGATCCAATCCAACATATGTATTCTAAAGCCAGAGATGCAGCTCAAGTATACGAGATCAAGGTGAAGACGATTGCTGCAAAACAAGGAAGTAAAACAGTTACTGATCAATTGAAATTTTTGTGGCAGGAACTTGATCATTATAGGGTGATCGAAACCAAATGTCCTGAAGATGCTGCTGTTCTAAAGAACTTCATTGAACAAGATAGAGTCTGATTTTTTTGTGGGACTTAATCCAGAAATTGATCAAGTGAGAATCCGGATTCTTGGCAAGCAAGAAGTTCCATGTTTTAATGAGGTAGTGGCACTGATTCGAGGTGAGGAAGGCAGAAGAGGCCTAATGCTTGAACCACAGAGCATGGACAGCTCTGCTATGGTGGCTAGTGGTGGCAATAATTCAGCCACAAAGGTGGAAAGGGCATTTAGCCAAACAAAAGCTCAGAATTCTGATTACAACGATAGCTTGTGGTGCACTTATTGTAAGAAGGCACGCCATACTCGTGAACGGTGTTGGAAGCTTCATGGAAAACCTCCAAGCCGAGAGTGGGGACAAAAAGGAGAATAGTCAAAGAACAATAGTCAGGCCCATGTTGCTTCAGTAAAATATATTGAAGTAACACCACAGGAGTTAGGCGGTCTCAATCCGAAAGAGGTCGAGAGGCTAAGATCTCTTATTGGTAATCTAGACAAACCTTCAGGTACTTGTTCATTGGCATATTCAGGTGAGTTTCCATTCTCTATTGGATTAAATGTCTCGAGTACAACCTTTTCCAACTCTTGGATCATCGATTCAGGAGCTATCGACCATATGACCCACTCACCAAATTTTTTTTCCACATATTTCCCTTATCCAAGGGATAAGAAAATAGCCACAACCGATGGTTCTTTGACCATTGTAGCAGGTGTAGGAGATATCAAAATAAGCCCATCAGTGATCTTAAAAAATGTTCTCCATGTCCCTAGATCGTCCAGAAACCTTGTCTCTATCCAAAAAAACTCACACAAGATTTATGTTGCAATGTGGTTTTTTATCATAATTATTGTGCATTTCAGGACAAGGATTCGGGGAAGATGATTGGACATGCTAGAGAACGGGATGGGCTCTATTACCTCAAAGCACAAAGTCAATCAAGCATTACCAAGGGCAAATTATCTCATTCTTTTGTTTCAGAGTTATTTTCATCCAATAAAGAGAAAGTTTGGCTTTATCATCGCCGACTTGGACATCCATCATTTAGGGTTCTTAAAATTCTGTTTCCTTCTTTATTTAATGGTCTAGATGTTGAAAATTTTCATTGTGAAGTGTGTGAACTTACTAAACATAAACGGGTCTCTTTTCCAATTAGTAATAAAGAAGTTTCATTCCTTTTTATCTCATTCACAGTGATATTTGGGGTCCTTCTACTACTTTGAATGTTTTTGGGGCAAGATGGTTTGTTTCATTCATTGATGATTGTACTCGTGTTACTTGGATTTTTTTGCTCAAACATAAATCTAATGTCAGTACTGTTCTCCCAAACTTTTGTTCTATGATTAGGAATCAATTTGGGGTCAATATCAAGAGGTTTAGGTCAGATAATGCTAGGGATTATTTCAATCAAGTCCTAACTTCATACTTTCAGAAGGAAGGGATACTACATGAGTCATCTTGTGTTAATACCCCACAGCAAAACGGAGTAGCAGAAAGGAAAAATGGTCACCTTCTTGAATCAACCTGAGCCTTTTTGCTCCAAAAAAATGTGCCTAAATCTTTTTGAGGGGAAGCAGTTCTTACAGCTACTCATCTTATAAATCGTTTGCCTTCCAGAGTCTTAGGATTCAAGAGTCTAATGGAAATACTCTCAACATTCTATTCTAATCTACACACTACAAATAATCTTGTCCCTAGGATATTCAGGTGCGTGTCATTTGTCCATATCCATAGTCAAAATAGGGAGAAGTTAGATCCGAGGGTGTTAAAATGTGTCTTTGTGGGTTATTCTTTGACTCAGAAAGGTTATAAGTGTTACCATCCTCGATCAAAGAAGTTATATGTCTCGATGGATGTTACTTTCAATGAACAAGAGTCTTATTTCACCACAGCTTATCTTCAGGGGGGAATTCAATAATGGAAGATAAGGATAGGGGGGATTTTTTACTTGATCTGCCATCACTTCCGTGTCTAAACCAGTTTTCTCGCCTTGTTCACCTTGTTCCACTATGTCAAATCCTATGTCTGAACTTGTGCCAGAAAATCCCCAAGAAAAAATAGACTCTGCTCTTGAGAATGTGAGATTTGGCAAAGGCAAGGTGTTTTCAAGAAAGAAGACGGTTATCCCTGAATCTGTGCAAGTCCAAGACTCCAACCCAGATCCTGAGCATGAGGTAACAATTTCTAATCCTTCATTGCCAGTTGAAACTGAATCTTGTGTAAGCAATAATGACCAGGACCTTCCCATTGCTGTTAGAAAATGGACTAGAGAGTGTACAAAATGACCTTTATACCCTCTTGCACACTTCTTGTCTTTTAAAAAATTTTCACCATCTCATAGAGCCTTCCTTGTGAGCTTAAACACCATTTCCATTCCTACCACCTTATCCGAGGCTTTGTCCAATGAGAAATGGAAACAAGCTATGAATGTGGAGATAGAGGCGTTGGAAAAAAACAAAACTTGGGAGTTGGTGAAGTTGCTGGTAGGAGAAACCTGTGGGATGTAAATGGGTTTATACAGTGAAGTATAAAGCAGATGGATCGATAGAAAGGTATAAGGCAAGGTTGGAGGCAAAGAGTTATACTCAAACCTATAGAATTGATTACCTAGAAACTTTTGCTCCGGTTGCGAAGATGATACTGTTAGAGTCTTGTTGTCATTAGCAGCTAATTATGGTTGGCAATTGCAGCAATTTGATGTCAAGAATGCATTTTTACATGGAGAACTAGAAGAAGAGATTTATATGGAGGTCCCGCCAGGTTATGGAAATAATTTGGCAGCTCATACTGTGTGTAAGTTAAAAAAGGCCTTGTATGGACTTAAGCAATCACCACGAGCATGGTTTGAAAGATTTGCGAGAGTTATGGTGGCCATAGGATATTAACAAAGCCAAGGGGATCATACATTGTTCCTTAAACACTCACCTTCAGGGGAAGTCACAGCTCTCTTGGTATATATAGATGACATAATAGTAACAAGGGATGATGATAAGGAGAGAGAGTTTCTAAATCAGTGTTTGGCTAAGGAGTTTGAGATCAAGGCGCTAGGGAGGTTGAAATATTTTCTTGGAGGTGGCTCACTCTAGGCAGGGCATTTTCATCTCCCAACAGAAGTATGTTACAGATCTCCTCAAAGAAACAGGCAAGACAGCTTGCAAACCAACAAGTATCCCAATAGATCCAAATCTTAGACTTGGAAAGGTAGAGGAGGATGCTCCAATAGACAAAGAAATGTATCAACGCCTAGTAGGAAGACTCATTTATTTGTCTCACATACGACCTGATATAGCATATGCGGTGAGTGTAATTAGTCAATTCATGCATAGCCCAAAGGAAGTTCATCTGCAAGCAGCCCACCGAGTGCTACAGTATCTCAAGGGGACACCAGGAAAAGGCATTCTGTTCAAAAGGAATGGAGGTTTAGTACCTGAGGCATACACTGATGCCGATTATGCTGGGTCGATTGTTGACAGGAGGTCAACCTCTGGATATTGCACCTTTCTTGGCGAAAATCTTATGACGTGGAGGAGTAAGAAACAGAATGTGGTGGCACGGTCTAGTGCGGAGGCAGAATTCCGAGCAATGGCTGAGGGGTTGTGTGAACTACTTTGGTTGAAGATCATCTTAGAAGACTTGAAGATTAAATGGGATAGTCCAATGAGGCTCTATTGTGATAATAAGTCTGCAATCAGCATAGCTCACAATCCAGTACAACATAATAGAACAAAGCACAATGAAATTGACACACTTCATCAAAGAAAAGTTGGAGAGCGGGTTGATTTGTACACCTTATGTGTCTACACATGGCCAACTTGCTGATGTGCTTACCAAGGGATTAAATAGTTCAATCTTTCAGAATATTGTATCCAAGCTAAGAATGGAGAATACCTATTCACCAACTTGAGGGGGAGTGAGGAAAGGCTTATATTCTACACGTGTATAGTTAGCTATTTTAGGAGATTTTTTAAGAGCTTGTATCCCTAGAATTAGGCTGATTTAATTAGTTTCCTTTTCTGTTAGAGTATCCCATAAATCATGGGATCTAATGTGGTCTAGTTAGTTTCCTTTTTATTGCTAGGTTTATTGTGGTCTAATGTGATCTAATGTGGTCTATTGTATAAAGCTAACTCTTTGGTATGCAATATATGAGATGAAAAAATCACGTTTATTTTTTCTGTTTTTAACAGTTATACTAAGTTTTAGCTGAGATAGGAACATTTTAAACACAACAAAGAATCGGAAAGAAAATATCTAGTTTGAATTAAAGCATTACCTTCATTTCCACAGCTGTTCTGCTCAATAAGACAGGATCAGAATTGCGAGATCTTTCTGCTTCCTCTACTGCAACTTAGGGAACAAATCCAACACATTTATAAGGCACTCATAGAAAGATATTAAATAATACACTTATGGTTAGTTTGGATGGACGGTGAGATCAAAGAAGATAAAAGGACCATCAAGGATATATATTTTTTAATAAAATAATAAAAAATTGAAATTAGGGGTAAAAAAGTAATTTGACCTCACATTTATTTTTTGTCTAATGCACAACTGGCACACCAGTTGCACCGATGGCAACTGGTGTGCCAAACTTACCCTTAAACAACAGGTAAGAATGTTTTTCACCTTTGGCTGGTTCAGGAGGAAGGAAGCATAAAGAACCAATACTATACTCACCTTGTCCTTCATTTTTGGCAATCAAATCAACAAGCTTCCCACCATAAATTTCATTTAATTCTGAGAAGAGCTCTGTCGGGAGACTCTCCACTACACCCATATCAAGGTGGCATAAAGGTGGGACGTTTGAGATCTGGTTTGAACAACCCTCAACAAAGTTCCCCGGTGGAGCAATGCATAACACAGCTGAATTTCCACCCATGCTTATTCCTTCAGAATCTGCAACATGACACCAGGAAAATAACAGGCTACGCTTACTTTCAGTCATCTTTAAGCATATTGACAGCAGAAACTAGAATTCTTGTCACACATAAAACATGGGTTTCAGCATATACTAAAGAGAAAAATGTTTTGCTATTTCTTTATTAAATGAAGTATTAGTAGCATCCGGGTCTTCATCTAGTGCAAGAGTGAAAGATCTTAGGCTGACATATCTAACATATACATATTACTCTAAGTTTCATGAAGACAATGATTAGCGCAAGTAAGAGGAGCAATAGCTTGAAATTTAACCAACCACCAAAACAAGGAGGAGGAAAAAGGCATTACCTGTACTAAACCAGTCTTTGGCTATACTGTTGATATCAAATTGTTCTTTTGAGCTTGCTGAGGCAGACATGAGCCATGATTTCAAAGAGTTTCTTTCAAGCACTTAATCAATTAACAAAAATGTTCACAGTCAGGAAAAGATATAGAACAATTGCAACAATGAGCAAGAAAAGGTGGCATGCATCACATCTAGGCCACCAATAGGCACATGATACAAATTTTAAAGAATAAAAAGGAGTACTACTCAAGTCTTTTCAAGATAATATAACACAACACATACCTTGCCTAGAAGTGTCCACACTTTCAAGCCTCGAAACTTGCAAACCAACACCCCGTATATCCTTAGAATCTACGTGAAAACAATTTAAAAGTTAATCAGAATTAGTTTAAAGCCCGTGATTCATCAATTTATAACAGTTCCAACCAATAATACTACCTTAAATCTATTTTCAGAGGGTGTGGGTCAGGTGAAACTTGTTCACCACATTCCCAAAAGATGTTTATGAAAGTTAGTTAAGCAACATGGGAGTAATCACGAAATAATAAACGTTAATTATTTTTCCAAAAGCAAGAATAAAGAGATCTTAAATCAGATTCATGATAGAGATTCCAAATGCCTTTCAAGGCTAAAAAGAAATAATGAAAGCAGAATTCGTCATCAACCATCAATGCATGATCCCTGAAGACCATGTTAACACCAACTTCTCCATCATGATCCTGCAATCCAATCACCACTCATGCCAACATAAGAGTTGCTTGGGCCATTTTCTTTCAATAACAATTGGCAGTTGTCAGAAAAAACTTGCCAATAAACAAGAAAAAAAGGTCAATATTGAAAATAAACAATTTTGTTTATTCTCAAGGTTTGCCACTTAACAAATTCAATAAAACACGCTGTTTTCTACATAAGGTTTGCATTCATGCTTGGAACCACAGCGAGCTTCTAAATTACATTTAAGCTGATATGTACAGAGCTAAAACCAATGACATGGATCAACTTTTAGTACTATTCTAAATTTCTCAAAGCCAACATACCTATGTGGAAAAATCCAAATAGCTGCTTTGTTATTCTCTGAAGCACTTCAACATCATCAGTAGCAAGTGGAACCTATTACAACATAGGGTATCGCAATCCTCAGACGTGATATATGCAATGGAATGAGTACATGCACTAGTCTCTCCATTCATGTGCACTACTACTAAAGCACATACTGGGTAGGATGGCACAAATAAAATAATATATGCATATACTATACCCGAATGAAATATCTATATTAATTTAATAGGGGAAGTGAATAAATGGTCACCATTGTGCCATGGCTAAAAACATGTGTAATATGCGTTTACATTATAAGGCAAGGAAAATCAATGTTACCGTTGTGCTATGGCTCAGGTTTTCACAGTCTCCACAACCCATATACTTTGCAGGCTCTCCAGCATCTTTCCTTCTCTTTTTTATCTAGATAAGAGCATTACATACACCAGAACATTTCCAATTTAGTGCAGGCCTTGATAAATTCTGCTATCTCGTATTATCTTCTAGAGCAATTTAGCAAAAGAATATCACTCAACTCATTTCAGTAGTGATACCTCATACAAACTAAAGTACCTTAAGTGTGAAAGTTCGCCCTTGCACCCCACACCCCTGCAAGCGTAACGAAACCTCTTTGCAAAGGTCTAAGAGAAAGCGCTGAGTCTGCAATAATTGGTTACAATGTTTAACTCAGTCAAAAAGAAGAAAAGACAATGCAAAGACTATGATTGAGGCTTTATAATGCATCAGACAACTTACGTGTTGAAAATCCCTGAATCTTACACCCCAATTCACTTCAGCCCCCACGGACTTGCTCTCCTGCAAATCACATCAAAAGTAACCATAGCTAAGAGGAATAAATTTATAAAACAGAAATAGGAAGGTCCATAAAAAAGAGCGGCCCAATATTGTCAGTCTGAAAAAATAAACTTCTATTCCATCAATTATAGATAAGATATGAGTTTCTACACGATCAAAACTCCACTTTTGAAATCGTATTTCAAGCAATAACATAGTTTATAAAATTTCATGCTAAAACAACTTCATTAGTACGGATACAATTATCAATAAAAGATAACATCAAATTTTCCTTTATAACCTCGAAAGTTAGTGCACTGTTCTATTAAGATGGGTAGAATTTTAGACTGAGACAGTTATTTCTCATTACATCCTACTCAGAGAAGCTTCATTGTAGACATCTATAACAAAGATCAACTTAAATCTCATTCGAGGTATATGTCTCAGCCAGTGAAATAACAACAAAGTGATTTGTTTAATACAAGAAGACAACAGTGTATGTTGTCGTAAATTAGGAAAGTCTTGACTTTTAGAGATTGGAATAAAATTAGAAAGGTTATATCCTAGAATCAAGGGAAATAAATAGAATCATGGACTGCTTGTGTTATATCCTAGAATCAAGGGAAATAACTAAAATCATGGACTGATTGTGAGAAATTTTAGGATTAACCTTTTCTATGTTTTCTTATTTAAGTTGTAAGCTTAGTGCTTGTTTTGATATGAATAAAAAGTATTTTTTATTTTCTCTCCCTTTATATTTTACTACATGGTATCAGAGCAGTCTATGACTCAATTATGAGTTATAAGGCTGCCATGGTTGGCTCCGGTTCAGCCTCTTCGGATGCCAGCAGCCGTGTGACGTCTTCGGAGGGAGCTGACCAGCCAGCAACTGTTTCTCTTTCTGAGCATTCTCTTCAAATTACCATTCACAAATTGAATGGAAAAAACTATCTCGAGTGGTCTCAGTCTGTGCGGTTGGTGATCGACGGCAAAGGGAAACTCGGCTATTTAAACGGTGAAGTGAAACCGCCAGCTGCTGATGATCCCGAATACAAGCAGTGGCGATCAGAGAATTCAATGGTTACCGCATGGTTGATCAACTCTATGGATCCGGTAATTGGAAAACCATTCATGTTCTTGCTAACAACCCGCGATGTGTGGGAAGCAGTTAGAGAAACGTATTCGGATTTGGACAATCATTCACAATTGTTCGAATTGAATACTCGAATGTGGAAAATGCAGCAAGGTGAACGTGAAGTAACAGATTATTATAATGCGATGATGGCTGTTTGGCAGGAGTTAGATTTATTTGAAGAAGAAGAATGGGAAAGTCCGAGTGACAGTGTTCTGTACAAAAAGAAAATAGAAAGAGGTCGGGTATTTGTTTTCTTGGCTGGTTTAAATAAAGAACTAGATGAGGTTCGGGGACGTATCTTAGGGCGAAAGCCATTGCCAACTATGAGAGAAGTTTTCTCAGAAGCGCGTAGAGAAGCACGACGGAAAGTGATGTTGCAACATGTTACTGACACAAAAATAGACAGTGATGGGTCTACTCTTGTGGCCCGAGGTGCTGACTTAGACGGAGATAAACGAGGAGGCAAGCAGAGGCCTTGGTATGATCATTGTAGGAAGCCGTGGCATACTCGGGAAACCTGCTGGAAGTTGCACGAAAAACCAGCAGGTTGGAAGAAAAAATCAAGCAGTGACAACAAGTCAGGGGGAGATGTCCGTGCGTTTCAAGTGAGCAATTCAGATCCGGGGCAACAATCATCCTCTGAGCCTCTTCCTTTCACAAAGGAACAATTAAAGCATTTATATAAAATGTTTCATTCCCAATCTGTAGAAAATTCTTACCCATCCTGTTCTCTAGCTCAGTCAGGTATTTTTTCCACTACCACTATTGCTTGTTCAAAGTCCAAAGGCATTTGGATATTAGATTCAGGTGCCACTGATCATATGACTGGTAGTTCGCAATTTTTTTCTTCATATACACCTTGTGCAGGTAATCAAAAGGTTAAAATTGCAGATGGTTCCCTTGCTACTATTGCTGGGAAAGGAACAGTGTCTATTTCTCCTTCTCTAAACCTTCAAGATGTTCTGCACGTTCCTAACCTATCATACAATCTCTTGTCAGTTTGTAAACTAACCCTTGATCATAATTGTCGGGTTAATTTTTGGTCTTCTCGTTGTGAATTTCAGGATTTAACCTCGGGGGAGATGATTGGGGGTGCTAAACAGGATGGTGGCCTCTACCTCTTTAATACAAGATCAACCTTTGAAAGGCAAGACAAACAGACCTGTTTTAATTCTGTTTCTGTTTCTAGTGACAGTGACATTGTGTTATGGCATTATTGATTAGGACATCCTAGTTTTCCATATTTACAACGTTTGTTTCCAAAATTATTCATGAATAAAAGCCCTTCAGTTTTTCAGTGTGAATCTTGTGAATTAGCAAAACATCATCGTGCTATTTTTCCATCTCAACCATATAAGAAATCAAAACCATTTTCCATAATACATAGTGATGTTTGGGGTCCTTCTAGAGTAACAACTTTTTTCCGGAAAGCGTTGGTTTATTACTTTTATTGATGATCATACTAGGGTCACATGGGTTTTCCTTTTAAAAGAAAAATCTGATGTTGCAGTAGTGTTCAAAAATTTCTATAACATGGTTCAAACACAATTTCAGACTCAAATTAAAATTTTTCAAAGTGATAATGGAAAGGAATTTTTTAACAATGTGTTAGGGAATTTTTTCGCTGAGAAAGGTATTGTTCAACAAAGTTCGTGTAATAATACACCCCAACAAAACGGTGTGGCTGAAAGGAAAAACAAACATCTCCTTGAGGTTGCTAGGGCAATCAGTTTTCAAACTAAAGTTCCTAATTATTTATGGGGAGATGCCGTTTTAACAGCCACTTATTTGATTAACAGACTGCCTACACGAATTTTGAATTTTAAAACACCCTTACAGCTTTTCATTGAGTGTTTCCCTAACTCTCGGCTCGTGGCAGACATTCCCTTAAAAATTTTTGGAAGTGTGGCCTTTGTGCATAATCATGATCCTAAACGTTCTAAACTTGATCCAAAGGCACATAAATGCATTTTTGTAGGCTATCCTACTAATCAAAGGGGTTACAAATGATTTGATCCGGTTTTGAAAAAGATATTTGTGTCGATGGATGTTACTTTTTTGAAGGAACCTCATACTATAGTCACTCTCATCTTCAGGGGGAGAAAAACACTAGTGAAGATGGTTTTTTAAATGGTTCTGATTTAACATTTGAATTAATCCATAATGATGTTCCTCACAACTGGTCAATAAATGAAAATGAGGCAGAAATTATTCCTCATAACTGGTCAATAAATGAAACTGAAGCAGAAATTACAGAATTAGTAGAAACAAATGAATTAAATATTGAAAACGTTGAACAACCAGTGGTAATGCCATCTCAAAATGAAAATGCTGAAACAACAGAGATGGATGCGAAACGATATAAAGGTCTTGTATACTCAAAGGAACATCTTGCACTGAAAAGGAGAGGCACTATTCCACAGCGTCACCAAGAATCTGACCAGAGGATAGATCATGAAATTCATGATAATTCTTCAAAAGTTCCTCCAGGTAATTCTGAGTCTAATTCTTCTAGCCAGCTTGATCTTCCCATTGCTCTTAGGAAAGGTGTTAGATCTTGTACAAAACATCCTCTCTCAAATTTTGTATCTTATAAAAATATTTCACCTTCATTTTATGCCTTTATTTCACAAGTGTCTAGTGTTTCCATTCCTAATAATATCCAGAGGCTCTAAATGTTCCTAAGTGGAAAGAAGCTATTTTTTAGGAGATGAGAGCTTTGGAAAAGAATGCTACTTGGGAGAAGGTGGATTTGCCGGATGGAAAGACAGTTGTTGGTTGTAAATGGGTGTTTACTCTAAAATACAACTCAGATGGATCCTTAGAGAGATACAAGGCTCGCCTAGTAGCTAAAGGCTTTACTCAGACTTACGGTGTGGATTACTCTGAGACTTTTTCTCCAGTGGCGAAATTAAATACTGTTCGAGTGCTATTGTCTATTGCAGCTAACCTTGATTGGACACTGAATCAGTTGGATGTGAAGAATGCATTTCTAAATGGAGACTTAGAGGAAGAAGTCTATATGGAGCCTCCACCTGGCTTCACTGAGGAGTTTGGAACTAAGGTATGCAGGCTGAAAAAGTCTTTATATGGACTTAAACAATCTCCTAGAGCCTGGTTTGAAAGGTTCACAAAGTTTATTAAAAGTCAAGGATACAGTCAAAGACAATCTGATCATACACCTTTCATAAAGAGATCCACCAAAAACAAGGTCTCGGTTTTAATTGTCTACGTGGATGACATAATCTTAACTGGAGATGATATAGAAGAGATGAGCAGACTAAAGAAGAGCTTAGCCAAAGAATTTGAGATTAAAGACTTAGGCCAGCTAAGGTACTTTCTTGGAATGGAAGTGGCAAGATCAAAGAATGGCATTGTGGTTTCACAACAAAAGTATATTCTTGATCTCTTGAAAGAAACCGGAATGAGTGGTTGCAAACCTTCAGACACTCCAATAGAAGTGAATGCTAAGCTTGGAGAAATTAAAGATGGGGTTCCAATTAATACAGGAAGGTACCAAAGACTTGTTGGAAGGCTGATTTACCTATCACACACACGTCCTGATATTGCCTTCGCGGTGAGTATGGTAAGCCAATTTATGCACTCTCCATGCGAAGAGCATCTTGAAGCTGTGTATCGAATTCTTCGATACCTAAAAGGCACACCAGGGAAAGGACTTTTCTTCAAGAAAAATGAGAAGAGAGGGGTTAAGGTATATGTAGATGCAGATTGGGCAGGTTCAATTACTGATAGAAGATCAACTTCAGGGTATTGCACATTTCTTTGGGGCAATTTAGTTACGTGGAGAAGCAAGAAGCAAAATGTAGTTGCTAGAAGCAGTGCTGAGGCTGAATTCAGATCAATGGCTCAAGGAGTGTGTGAGATTCTTTGGCTAAAAAGGGTTCTAGCAGATCTTGAGAGACTGGTGAGCCTTCCTATGAAGTTGTATTGTGATAATAAGGCAGCTATCAGCATTGCTCATAATCCAGTTCAACATGACAAGACAAAATATGTTGAGATTGACAGACACTTTATAAAGGAGAAACTTGAAGAGGGAATAATCTGCACTCCGTTTGTACCAAGCAAGCAACAAGTTGCAGATGTTCTAACTAAAGGCTTGTTGAGGCAATCATTTGAGCTTCAAGTTAGCAAGTTGGGCATGATAGATATCTTTGCACCAACTTGAGGGGGAGTGTCGTAAATTAGGAAAGTCTTGACTTTTAGAGATTGGAATAAAATTAGAAAGGTTATATCCTAGAATCAAGGGAAATAAATAGAATCATGGACTGATTGTGTTATATCCTAGAATCAAGGGAAATAACTAGAATCATGGACTGATTGTGAGAAATTTTAGGATTAACCTTTTCTATGTTTTCTTCTTTAAGTTGTAAGCTTAGTGCTTGTTTTGATATGAATAAAAAGTATTTTTTATTTTCTCTCCCTTTATATTTTACTACAGTTAGATAGCCTGAATATGAGGAGATGACCTGCAATGCAAATGAGGATCACTGTAAAAAGTGCAGGGGTATCACAAGTGTGAAATCATGCAAATAAGGAGTATATGTAGTTGGATAAACCTGAATCGTCCCCACAAGCCGATTATCCACTCCTCTACTGTAATTCCAGAGCATCTCACCAGTTTTAATCCCAAAATCCTTTTGAAGGGAATCCTGCAGATGAAAAGAGGATGTATGCAGAAAATTAGATTAATATTTCACCATACTAAAGCTTTTAACTCATTAAGAGAAAAAAAGGGTCATTTCTCATTTCTGAGATAATGATCTATTCAGCTCATTCATTTACCTAACTTACAATTCCAAAGCAAAGACTTTGAAAAATAATATTCACATCAGAAATAGTAACTTGACCATTTAAGAGATAGAAGTGAATCATATTTCAAATGAAGTGCAAACTACCTCAAAAATCAATTTGAAAAATAATATTCACAGTAGAAATAGTAACTTGACCATTTTAACAGATGGAAGTAAATCATAATTATAATGAAGTTTACAACTACCTTAGAAATCTTTCGTAACTCTCCACAAGTTCGAACATTTTTATTTTTCAACTTTTCCTCCAGCACATGCCCTATTCCTGGGAGTGCTTTTATTGGAAGTTGATTCAAATATTCATCAATCTGCAGATGATTAAAACACTGGTCACAATTCCTAGATATTTTCAATTGATGTTCACCATATCCAATAAAATCAAAATTATATATAGCTATAAGTGAGTCTAATGTGATCAGTTCAATGCTATCTATGATTACATGTATTTAACCATATCGACAACATATCCATGCCAACATAGAAAGTTTCTGTTCTCTTCCATGAAGCTCCTATTTAGTTTAGATCTTTTCTATTCGCTACACTGCTCAATAGAACTTCAAATTGATACCTTGATCCATATGAAATGTTAAAGACTTAGTTGGTAATCAAACACTGATAGTCAAACACTGATAACAATACATGACGCTCAACAGCCTGCATGTATATCACAACAGTTAAACAAACTGAGCAATCTGCATCTATTGCAAAATGCCATCATTTTTTCCACCTCTTCCTTTCTTTCCTTAGTTATTGGACTATTTTCCAACCTGAAGATGATGTACTTCTGTAATGTTTATCACCAGATATATACATAGTTCAGTAGACACCAATTTTCTTTAATCCATTTCTAAATTTCTGAATAATCAGTATAACAAGATGATTATCAGAGGCTGCTTTGTTCACAATTAGACAAGAATGCAAACAAAACATAGCAAAATTGAAGAACACAAGCATTCTTCAGCCACAAACTCAATCGGGGCTCATTTCACTATTTAAAAATAAGGGCAAGATTGTTATCATTCCTAATATCACCTATCCTTGATGTATTATATTAAAATTTTCTTAAATCATTAGTCAACATTACAAAGAGTACACAACATTTGAAATGCTCAATATAAACCAACAGACACAAAAGTTTAATAAACTTTAGTGAAAAGAGCGATGAAAATATTTACATCCAACAAAATCCAACCAAGATAATGAAGAAGAATGAAAAACGTTGGATCCCACCATAATATAGAAATCAAAAAAATTTAAAAATGAAAAATGTGACATTAACCGAGCATACCCTCTCAGGATGGATATAGCATTGACCATTTGGTTTAGCAGTTCTAGTGGCTAGACGTGCCATTAGCATATTCTCAGCAATCCCAGCACTTGCAGTGCATCCAGTAGCTTCAGATATCTCTTTCCGTATTGATGAAACTAAAAGCTCAGGATCTTTCCTTTCTAAGTCTGTGACATCTAAAAATGCTTCATCACAGCTTACAGCCTACATCAACAATAATTGCAACGTTAACAATAACAAGGGCTATTCTTTTAGAAAAAAAAAATTGTTGGACATTTATTCCAATAAATACATTCATGAGCAGACCTGAACTCTGTTGCAGTGCTTATGCAAGATGTTATAGAACTGATCAGCAACCTGCATAATTCAAATACATATGGAAAAAACCCAAGCAACAGGAATAGTGTCAAAAAAAAAAAAAAAAACCCTAAAGTCTTTTACTGTGGTATGAGGTTGGGAACATGAGTCATATTAAACTTAATTCTTTATCTAGGACTGTATCCTTAGTAAGATCAGATAACTGAAGGTCCTTTTTGATAGTCTCCATCCATGCCTTACTTGGTCTTGTCCTTCCCCCTTTGACTTGCACATCTTCCACACAATAGGAACAGTGATGGAAAAAAAGAAAGTAGAAAAGAGGGAGGGAGAGGGACCAACCACACTCATCCTTATCTAAGCAAGTTTAACAGCTAAATTGCATACTCAGCTTGTGATTTACCTCCTCATATGCCTCAAAGTTGTATGGAAGAATAACAAGTTGGGGGCAAAGACCCTTGGCATCTCTAACAAACATTCCTGCCCTAATTCCTGAAGCAGAATAAAAGAGTATCAATCAAATGCTTTACGCTGAATAAAAGCTCTCCAACTAACATATTACAGCAAAAGGAAAGATATAATTCAGATAAAAACCAACCATAATCTCGAGCAGGATAATTTGCAGAAGATATTTCAGCAGTTCCTTTTGGATTGTCCGAATGGCATACAGCTACAGGCTTGTCATATAATTCAGGAAGGTTCCTGATGACCACTGAAACAAAAAAACAGTCCTGAAGCAGCATGTTAGTATCAATCCAGAACCACGAGTACAGAAGAGAAGAAAAGGTAGTCCATGTAGACATTTACAGAATTGTATCTAATCATAAAAGCCCAAATTCCACGTACCCCATTATAAATTATAAATAGAACTATCATAATAGAAGAGATGAGGACAGACAACAAAAGGTCATGGTTAAAATCTCAATTTACCATGTCAATATGAATAATGGGAGTCTTTTGAGTACCAGCAGAAACATCTGAAGGAGACTTCATGCAACCATTTGACAAGCTGGAAAATTTTTTTCGATATCTATTTCTCCAGGTTCCTATGAAATGTAGCCTTGAATTCTGCAACAGTTAACAGACTAGTCAAGATATAACTGATGGAACAATATACACAGATACATACATAGCACATGCTCATATGTATGTATGTAAGAATGCATGTCATTACAAAAGGAAGAGAAGAAACCATTTGGAGTTCAGACCATAAGAAAAACAGTCCAGTGAATCAGTTACTATTATAATATAACAGTTCAGTGCAAAAAATTACCATAAACAAATGCCCGACCAACTAAAACATGATGGGCTACTCAAGTCAATAGCAGGTATTCCATAAACTAAAATGGCACTACGACAATCACCATTCGCTATTCTAGAGAATAAGCTGGTTATAAGTTTTTAAATATCATGTGCTAATTCAATCAGCTATATTCAAACAAATAGCTCCACAAAAGGTGGAACATTTTAATAAAAGAAAAAAAAACACTGATGACTTAAGGTAATGGCAGAGGGTTACAGAAAATTAATACAATAAGGGGCAAACCCAGTGCACAAGGCTCCACATTGCAATCATTAATCCATTCAATACCTTGAAGTAATTCTCCACAAAATTGGGATCCCCAAGAGTTGAATGCCGCTGCTTCAAAGGTCCAAAGGCTGTTGTCCTAGGCGATCCTTTTATACTGTGATTGTCAAAGCAGTGACTACTAACAGAAGCAGAAGGCTGTTCAGAGAAGGACTGAAGTTCATTGTTTGCCATGCTTTCATCATCCTCTTCCAGACTACTTGGTTCTACCACTTTTAGTTCCTGAGATTCTTCACTATAGCTGCTACTTGGCCCATCAATTACTGTTCTATTAGTATTTTCACACATAAGTTTGTTATGTTCTTCTGTAGCTTTCTTCTTCCATTCGAAGGAATCACCTGATTCAGGAATTTTTACATCTATTGATGCATCCTTTAACCATAAATCTTCAGTTTCATGTTTTACTTCACAAATTGCATTTGTAAAAGCACCCTCTTCCGCAGGGTTGCTTTTTGGAGTGAAGAAGGCCGACAATGTTGGTTGATTGTTAGCAAGCTGGTCAATTTGGTAGGGAACCCCTTGAGAAAGCAAAACAAGATCCATGGAATAGTAATTTTATTAGTTGATAAAAGTAAAAGTTCACAATTTCTATTACAAATAATAAGAAAGACAAGGAAAAGATAATAATTTCAAAGCTCTCAGTAGTAACATTTTATTGGAATTAATAAATTCCTATTCTGATCTTAACCCCTCAACGATTAATCAAAACCATTTCGCTATGCCTATCTCTCCTACTATATAACATAAATTGCATGTACATTAATTGTATTTACTTACAACTCAAAAGTCTGTTAGCAGCAACAGAATCCAGAATCCACAGAGGTTTCACTACTGGGAGTCCACCACTGAAGGACCTGCATTCGAATCACCAGCCACAATAACTAACTCAACTTATAATTAAAATCAAGCTTTAAGCAGTCTAAGCATGAGAAGAAAAAAGAAGGAAAGAAAAACAACAAAATAAGGAATATGAACCTGAGATTCTTAATTTTACTGTCAGGAAGATTGCTGCAGATGATATGCGTGACTCGATGCCTTGAAAAATAATTCTCAAACCGTCCGCCATAGTTCAACATGTACCGTCGTAGTTCCTACATATCTCATCGTTATTATCAACAAAAATGAAACTAATTGAATCACAAAACATACTAATTGTGACAAACAAACACAAAGGTGTCGGTAACAATGAATGGTGGAAAAGAATCAAACCTGACTAGATGGAACCGTGAAACCATCAACGAAGATAGAAACTCCGTGAAATAAAGGCTTCGTAGAAGAACCACTAGGAGAAAAATTCGAAGCCTCGGCATCAAACTGATTTTGAAGCTTTCTATTCTTTTCTACCATATAACTATGAGAAAAAAGAAATCAATATTAATAACTAATAATCCAAATGTTTAAAAAAAAAAATGGGAAGAGAGGTAAGAGATAGGAAAAACCTCCCAAAGTCAGAGAAAGGAGAAGAGCGGAAAGAGGAGCGAGAGGACGAGAGAGAACCGGCGCCCCAAGCCATGCCTAGGGTTTTCTGGTTACTTTTTATTTTCTTGCTATTGCTGTTGTGACTTCTACTGTTTGAAGATTTTGAATTGAAGCTTCTTTTCGAATTTTGAGGGCCAGAATTCGCAGAGCAAGAGGAATCCAGACTCATTTTTCTTCGGAGAAGGAAAAGAAAGGAGAGTGTTGAGGAAGATTGCTGCAGTCGTAGTTGCAAGGCATTTCAAATGAAGCGGCAATAACGGTCGCTCCATTTTATATGGGCAATGAATCAGATCAGTCTCTGCCCGATAGATATGGATCGGTTCAAAATTGCCGTTAGCGTGGGTTTCAACTTTCAAGCGATTTATTGGGCTTTTTCTTAACTCTAAGGCCTGGGCCGTCGGGTAGGGTTTTCTTACTCTTGTTACCGTTAACACTTTTTTTCTTTTAAATAAAATGAAATTTTAGGCTGGTTAAGGTTTAGTTTAGATAGATAAAAGAGATTGGTTTTAATAAAAATAAAAATGATAAAAAAATTATTAATAATATATGTTTTTTAATAAAATAATTAAAAAATTTAGAAACAAGGATAAATGAGTAAATTTACCTTTTAAATTTTTGTTTTATATGTTTAAAACAATGTGGTGAATTTTAAATAAACTTAATAAAATATAATAAATTAAAATTTTATTTTTTATTTTTATCATGCAACTTAGTTTTTTTATTATTAATAGCTAAATTTGATAATTTAAAATATTATATACTATATTAATACAGGTAAATTTGATTAGATTGTTTTTCCATACATATGCGTTATGAATTTAAACTATAATGATTTGTTGAAGTTGTTCTAACTTCTAACCTATTGCATACTTGGATGTTAGGAATGATTTCATTTAATAATAGATCGTTGATTTTTATTGCACTTTAGTCTTCTTCAGACTATTCATTTTAGATTGCTTTTACGACTTGCTTTGTCGTGTTTGATTGCTAGCAATTTTTTACGACTTGCTCTTTCGTGTTTCACTTTTAGCAATTTAAGTACAAGTGATGGGAGGTTTGAATAGGCCATGACAAAGACCAATACCATAATTTCTAAAGATTGATTTGACAGCCATTGGATTCACAATTGGTTTGGCGGCAATCAATAATAACAACTAATCAGACATTTAGAAATTTTAAGCAAAAATATTGACTCATTTTTAATGTTTTTGGATAAAAGCTTTTGTTTATCAACTAACCGACAATGTAGCAATATTCCCCTTATTTTATATAAAATACTAATATTGAAAGCGGAGTTTTCTTTGACCAATAATAACATTTGGAACATTTGTTTTAGGTCAGAGCAAACTCTTTTGAATATTAGTATTTTAATAGTAGAAATGTTACTATTGATCTGAAATGAGGAATTGAATTTAGCCCAAACTATTGGATTAAAAATTGTATAAAATAAGATTTATAAATTAAAAAATAATTTAAAATTATTAAAATTATTTTCATATAAAATAATATTTATTTAATAAATTAAAATCTATAAAAATTTATTTCTATAACAAATAATACTTGTATTGTTAAATTTTTAAAATAATACTTATTTAATAAATTAAAATCTATAAAAATTTATTTCTATAACAAATAATACTTTTATTGTTAAATTTTAAAAAAAATTTATGTGTTTTACTTTTATTTATTATTTAAACTTTCTAATTATTAATTAATAAATAATGACACATTATTTTCATATTAAAAATGTAAGAAACATATGAAAATACGCATAAGATTTATCTGTCCGTGACTGGCTATGGGATGTTTATATTCCCATTCAATGTTTGATGAGATAGAAAAACTACAAATAAATATTTTTCAAGTATCTTTTTTACCTTTTAAAAATAATATCTACAATTTGAACCTACTATGGAGAAATATGATCGATGTCAATTACATAATGTCTACAGTTTGATATCTTTACTTAAAAATTTACTTCTTCAAAGTTTGCTAAAATAATAATAATAATAATAATAATAATAATAATAATAATAATAATAATAACAAAAACCTACAGCATCGCATAGGCAAAGAATCTAATTCAAAGAAAAAAAAAACTCAATTCATAAAGTAAAACATACATCAAACAGAAAATTGGAGAAAGAAATGCTATGTTACAGACAAAAATGCTATCTTGTTTCAAAGAACATATAATTTATTCATACATTAGTGCTAACAAAGAAACTTCCAAAGTTTTTATTTTGCAACAAATTATATTGGATTGCTGTCCTTATTGCCAGGCTCAATACTCTAATGAGCTATTTACTTCCTTGAAGAAATAAGAGGAGGGATGCTCTGTTCATGCTTGAAGAAATTCTCCGGATCAGTCATCGTCTTCACCCGTACCAATCTGTCAAAGTTGTCTTTAAAATATTTTCGACCCCAAATACTTGCCTGTGCATAACTTGTATTACCTTTTCCGTTTGTTCCAATGTCAAGATCTCTGTAATTAACGTATGCCTCTCGTGGAGATTTTGAAACAAATGAGCTCGAGTAACTGTAGACTCTTCTAGCCCAACTTAGGTACCTTTCAGAGTATATGTTTTCCTCTTCTTGCCAACCCACGGTATATAAGATTTTGTACAAGTTGCCAGCTCTATGAGGAAATGGAGTTGCTGTCTCAGGAATCTCGTCCATTCTCCCCCCATAAGCAAAAAATGCAATAACAGCAGATTCTATTTCTTCCTCAGAAAGTCTTGAGCATAAGCCCCTCAATCCAGTTTCAGGGATAGGTTTCTTCACATAGTCAGATTTCCCTTTGAAATAGGGGCCACCAAGAGTAATCCCAACATTCGTGTTAAGCAACATCTCCAAGGATCTGTTTTGAACTTGGCCAAAGTAAAGGATGGATTCAGCCCAACTCATTTCAATGCAATCTTCCTTCACTAGTCCAAGCTCAGGAAATCTCTCTTGCATCAATGTAACAAGCTCATCAATGCCACCAAGAAATAATGAGCTAAAGGAAGCTGCGACTGTTTTCTTCTCATCTTGACTGGAATTCACCTTATTTAGAGTAACAGCCGAGTAGACTTCATGAGGAAGCTCAGGTGCAATAGATTGCCAACGATGAACAAGTTCAATTGCATTTTGTTCTAGGGTCTTGCTGACGGTAAATACAGTCAAATTTTCCGGAACAGAAACCAAATTTAGTTTCCATGCAAGGACAATTCCAAAGCTACCACCTCCACCTCCTCGAATTGCCCAAAATAAATCTTCCCCCATGGATTTTCTATCAAGAATTCTACCATTTACATCAATGAGTTGAGCATCAATTATGTTATCAGCAGCAAGACCGTATTTTCGAAACAATAAACCAAAACCTCCTCCGGAAAAGAATCCACCAGTACCCAGAGTATGGGCAGTACCCCCTGGAAAGGCAAGAGTTCTACTTTTTTGAGCAATACTATAATAAAGTTCACCAAGGAATGCACCAGATTGAACCCATGCAACTTTATTCTGGACATCAACATCAACTGATCGAAAATTAATCAAGTCGGTGATAACAAATGGAACTTGAGAAACATAGGAAAGACCTTCAAAATCATGACCACCACTTCTGGTTCTGATTTGCAGCCCATGTTTTCTGGAACAATAAATTGTTGCTTGAATATGGGATGTGTGAAGTGGTGTTACGATGACCAAAGGTTTGGGGGTATCTGGTGTGGAGAACCTAAGGTTTTTGATGGTAGACTCCAAAACTGATGAATATGAAGAATTATAAGGCGCGTAGATTACTTTAGAAATGGAAGAAGAATCATTTGAGCGAAAGGAAAGGCATTGAAGAAAATCCTCATGAGGCGAAGTAGCCCATGACAATGAGAAGAGAGCAGCAAAAAGAAGCGGTAACATTGAAAAGCCAGGAGACCTCATTTCTTAAGCTGATTTTGTGCTTTTAATGCCGTTACGAGTTTCCTCATTTATAGTGTCGTTCTGCAGATAGCGATGGTTTCGTGTCTTTCAAAATATGTGTGAACTAACCTCTAGATGATCGGAAGACTTTGATCAAACAAATAATTAAAATTCAACACATGACCTGTGCTTTCCGGGCCATTTCATCCTTGACTATGAACTTATATATGACCTGTTCTTTCCGGGCCATTTCATCTTTGACGATGAACCTAGACATGAATGTTTAGATATTAAGTTTTCAAGTTTTTCCTGGCATGTGCTTATTCGTTCTAAGAATTTTTTTTGTTTTTTAATAGATTACTTGTTAAAATAAACCTAATATAATTGTTGACTTTTCAGATTGCAAATGATTATAAGAAAAAATGTATGGGATACAATTCTTGAAGCCATCAATTATGAATATTTCAAATACATTCGTAACCCACGAGGAAAATTGAATTGAAAGTGGCACCTAATTTTTCTATTGGTCGATTTCTATTTCTTTTTAAGTTTTGATTTTGGCAATTTTTTTTTTTTAAATTCTACAACAAGACATGGTATTTCAAATATATCCATAATCTAGTCAAATATGATAAATTTAGACTTACCTCTTATTTTTATTACGCAACCTAATTTTTTTTATTACTAATGGTTATGATCATTTTACACATGATAAAATGTAAGACTCGTAATTTAATATGTAATCTTTATGATTTTGTGATATATAGATAAGTCACAATTTATATAAATCATGAGGAATGGATGTTTTGATGTCATAAATGTGTATGAAATGTAAAATTGATGGTTAAGTAAATCAAATATCAATGTAACAGTGATTTTGGGATGGAAGTTGTAGTAGAACTGCTTTAGAAGGGGAGCAGATTGATCTTATTGGCAATACAGATCGATCTCATAGGTTGAATATGCAATATTTCAGCATCTGCACGAGGTAGATCAATCCCTCCAGATCGATCCCTCAACGATGCAGATCGATCTTGAGCAAGTTCTGGCTAAAGCAGAACAATTTTCATAAGGCTCAAGTTGCAACAGATCGATCTCATTGCAAGGCCAAACTGATCTCCTTAAGGTTCTGTGTGAAGCAGATCGATCTCATGCTTAGGGGTAGATCGATCTCATCAGCTTGGAAAGTCGATTTCTGAGGAGAAAAGTGCATGGAAGATCGATCTCATGTAGTTAGCAGATCGATATCTATGAGCCAATTCTATAAATACAAGACTCTGCACTTTAGTTTTTCCCGAGAAACACTATTCCATTCAAGAATCCAAGTTAAACCTAACCTTTCAACACTAAAAAACTTCAGTTTGCAATCAGTTTTGAGTGAGATATAGTTAAGTAAGGTTGTTCTTGGTAAAAAAGAGAACAACATACTTGGAAACAAGAAGTTGAAATCAAAGATTGGAAGAGCAAGAAGGATTTTACCAATTTTGGTGAAAAGGAGAAAAGTTCAAGCTAGGTAAGATTTAATACACCACTTTGATATATATTAATCTAGGTGTATTGGTGAGTTAATTGGTATAGATATAAATTGTTTAAAACAAAAAGATCAGGAAAAATGTACATGACCTAGCAATTGGTATGAAAGTGTGAAAATGATGAGAAAGTTGTGTTGGCATGAATTAAATGATAGAATATACATGTATGGAAGATTTTAAGGTAATTTTATGAAATGCATAAATTGGAAATGAGGAGAAATGAAGAAAGATATATAGAAAAATATGGTATAATACCAAAATGGGAGAAAATGATAAGATTGATGTATTCAATAGAGATTTGGCAAATGAAACAAGTATATTACGGTATACTAACGTAGATAATTATAACAGCTTCGAAAATCACAGTGGAAGCTGATCAGACTTTGAGAGTGAGCAGCACCGAGGAAGAGAGGTCACGTGACGTAATTTGAGGTAAGAAAATTCTGTGAGTAGCTAGAGATAGCTACACATATTTCGAATAGAATTTCGATATTATATCCTATATAAATCCCGTGAATAGACATGTTGTGATAGGAATTGATGAGAGAAGTGTGATTTTATCCAAAAATAGGATAAAAGGCCTTAGAAGCATGTTGTGACCAAAATTTATAGTTGCATTGATAGAATGGTTAATGTTTTCATGTATATGCGAAGACAACACATTTGAGTGCCTATTTGATTTACTTGGGTGAATTAGGATTTAAACAATCATTTATCAGGGTTTGTGTGAAAACCATAAGTGTTAGAGAATACTCGCTCTTGATTTTTAGATATGCATCACATAGTACTTGAGTGTATTCTCGTACTAAATTTTAAATGCGATTTATGCATGTTAGAGTACTAAGAGCATTACTCATACTCAGTTTTCATTATTGATGCATTATAGAATATTGGAAGCTTTGCTCATATTCAGTTTTACATGATAGAGTACTAGGAGTTTTGCTCGTACTCAGTTTTCATTGAATTATATATTATAGAGTATTGGGAGCTTTGCTCATACTCGTGTTTTTATATAACATAGTGCTGGAAGCATTGCTCGCACTAGAGTTATGTCATTGTAATATGGTTGTATTGGGAGTTTACTTGCACGTATTGGATTTGAAAAGAGCATGAAACAGTCGTGTTGGGAGCCTGTGCTGACTGTGTGTCGCACCGATATTATATGCTCATACGTGCATTATTTTAAGATAAGGCCGAGAGCTATCGAAAATAGAACACATAGTATGAGGACTAAGACTTATGGCAAGCATCCTGACTATGAGGTATATCCAAGGTATGAGGACTAAGACTCGTGGTGAGCATCTCGACCTTGAGATAGGGTCCATGGAGTACTGTGTACCATGTATGTCACATGGAGTATGTTGTACCGTGAGTACTTGAGTGTACTTGGATAGGACTGGTTAGCAGTGGGAGCGAGATCTAGTGGGATCTGGTGTGCTCCGAGATCAAGCCCTCAGTTGAGAGCTGACGGTATAGATTTGACCCACCTCCCGTTACAGCAATTGTGAGACCCCGCACACCAAGTACTGTGTAGCCTGAGATTACAAAAAATGAGTTATGATCATAATCTCGGAACATGTAGTCGCCTATCTCAGTTTTCTTTTCATGCAATGTAAAGTGATATTTCTTGAATGAACTATCACATGGTTTTTATGATATGAACATGTGAATTTGTGAGTTGTGAAAAGGGTAACCCGAAGGATGGGTGAGGCCCAGAGTTTCATGTTTTTGAACATGTTGAAGGCCATATTATTTTGATTTAAACGAATGGCATGATAAATGTGATTTGTGTGAAATTACATGAGAAATGTAATGTTTGCATAAACTACTGAGGTTGTTAAACCAACATACTTCCAGTTTTACAACTGATGATTTGTATCTATCTATCTATATATATATTGCATAAAAGCTTTAAGCATGATGCATGATTTAGATACGAATAGATAAGGAAATGATTTCAAGGCTTAAGCATTGTATTTTGTAGATAGTGCGATTATCTATTTGCTTGCCTGATTTCCTTACTGAGCTGTGAGGTCACCTCTTTTTTATTTCCCCTTTTTACAGAGCATCCACAGTAGGTGGACACGGCTGAGGATTGGTAGACTTTGATCTACTGCATATCCATCTTACAAGAGGTATACACACTCGAATATTTTGTACTGAATAATGTAAAAGTACAGTTATGTAAACGATTGTACGGTCGGGATGTATATGTACCAGTATTTGTATTGATCTGTAAGAGCTTACATTATAGAAAAGAATATTAAATTGTATACATATTATGAGTAAATATGAATAAGTAACTATTATCGAATCACAGCCCAACTATTTGGTGTGGAGTGATGACAGAAGAAGAGGTAAGTGAGATACGAAAAATTTATGGTGATTTTGGAGAAGTCACGTGTGAGAGAAGGGCGTGACATAATGATATCAAAGCGGAGTTAGTCCAATGTGAATCGATATTAGTAATTAGGAAAGTATACATCCCTATAGTAATGTGCTTTGTTCAGTTACAATTGTGTATACGAGATGAAAATCAGACTAATTAATGGTTATAAATGCAGGAATTTAGCTATAATGGCTAATACTCGTCGTGGTAGAGGGGCTAGAGATAGGGCTCGAGGGCGTAGAGGTAGGTCAAAGACCCGAGATGAGACTACCGGTCTCACTGAGGTACCAGAGAGTATCGATGTACGTTTCGAGAGACTAAAGCGTCATCTTGAGACCATAGTGGAGATATTGGCACAGACCATGCTAGGAGGACAGGGACAAGATGCAGAGACTGCGCCTGGAAAGGCAGCTGCACCTGGTACGCTTGCACAGCCAGCTCATGTGCCACAACCTACGGATACACCTACACCCCCACCAGTTCAGGATACGCCGTCTCATGTTGCTCCACGATAGGGTGGTAATGTTTTGGGGTATGGTTGTGATATTGACAGACTCTGACAAATTTCAGAAGCTTGGACCTCCAACTTTTCGTGGGATTAAGGACCCAGTATTGGCAGATAAATGGATAGGAGAGATAGAGAAGTTGTACGAATTCTTTGAGTGTACGACTTCAGAGATGGTCGCATTTGCTGCGCTCCCACTTAAGGGGACAGTAGAGCATTGGTGGAAGTCCACCCGACCCATATTGAGAGCCCGACATACAGAGATCACTTGGGAGATATTTTTAGATACCTTCAGGAGGCAGTTTGTTCCAGATACAGCTCAGCGGAGGCTGCAAGCTGAATTTTTGGGGTTAAGCTAAGGGAGTCATTCAGTAGATAAGTATGATACCCGATTTCTATCCCTAAGAAGGTAGGACCCTGACACCATGAGTAGCGAGACAAGGAAGGTTCGCAAGTTTATCGATGGATTGAGACTAGTATTTCGGTCTAAACTGATTCCATTTGACATCTCTACCTATGATGAGAAAGTGCGCAGGGTGCAACTCTATGAATAAGATTATGGGAGGAATGTCTCATAGTTCAGGACAGTTGAAAAGGGTAGAGACAGAGATAGGAAGAGGTCGATGAGTGATAGTGCTCGAGGTTTCAGATATCGAGGAAGGATGAGACTCTTCGGTAAGAGATCAAGAATCGAGGAAGTACAAGAGAAGACTGCTAGATCTCTGCATACCTGACTATAGCTCCAGCTAGAGGAGTAGTGATTTGTAAAACCCGATTGTTATCGTATTTCCTTATGATTCACACATTTTATGGATATGGTTATATGTTAATGGAATCATAAGACAGATGATTGGATCATATAAATCTGAATGAAGTAGTCGAACGTACGATTAATCTGAAAACATACAATTAAGGAATTTCAAATTAAATTTATGAAATTTCAATTGTCCGGACAGAGATACAAATTGTAAATGAGAAATTATAGTGGGTCCAAGAAGGAAAGTCGGCCTAAATTGGTCCCGAACATGTAGAAGGGTAAAACGATCAAAAGTCCAAAATTCGATAAGAAAATTTTAATTAAAAATAAGGATTTAGGACATCTTGATCAATAATGAGGAAATTATCAAATTTTGAGTCCAACTAATTAAGATCCGAAATTATTTAGAATTACCGAAAATTCACTCAGGATAATATCCCGAAAATGCGGAGAAATTATACCGAAAAGAGAAAATAAGACTAGAAAAATCCATTAAATTGATTTAAGAAATAAAATATGATTTTTTAATTTATTTATTTATTTATTTATAATTTAGTTTATTATTATTTTATTCATTAAAATATATTAAACTGATTTTACATGACATTCATTGTATCGCATGTTATTATTGCTTTGAAAAACATTTGACTTCATGATTTTGTGTGAGTCAGGAAACACCCAAGGCATGAGTTGAGTCCTGGCTTTATTGTGAAATTTTAACGAGAATAAAATGCTTTAAATGGATTTGCATGTTGAGTTTTTCATGCTCTTTAAAATCCATATTTGAACTTGTTTTACATAATATCATGAATTGTTGCATCTGTTTTGAATGTGCGGAGAAAGAGTGGTTTATGCATGGCACCACGTTCATGTAGGTAGTATGGTTACCTACTTGTTTGTAAGATTGCCTTACTGAGCTTGATGTGCTTACCCTTTTCATTTTCCTACACAGATTACCTCCAGTAGACTTTGAGGCGACTGAGTACTGCATTCCTGATATCTGCTGCTGCCCATCATTTTGAGGAATAGACACTTGTACATATTGTATCTAAATAAGAATAGTACAGTAACATGTTTGTAAGTAACTTTCGGGGATGTATAGATACTGTAAACACTTGTAAATGAATGAGATAGAATTCATGAAAAACTCACGTGTTTACATTTTCCTTTAATAAGGAATTAAGTTATATGATGAATGAATGGTGGGACTGGCATTGACGCACAGCCCAAATGTTAGTGGAGTGTGGTCACGATCAGAGAATAGATAAGTATGAAAGAAAAACAAAAAATTTACTCTGATTGTGGGTAGTTTTGGGGTCGTGACAAATGGTGGTATCAGAGCAAAATTGGTCTGATGTGTGTCAGTATCAGTAATTAGAAAATTACATCCACATGTTACTGTGTTTGGTTAGATACAATAGTGTATATTGAGATGGATTTTAACTAAGAAATGATTGAGAATGCAAGAATATAGGCATTATGCATAATATTAGTCGCGGTAGAGGAGGTAGAGCACGAGGCAGAGGTAGTAGAGGTAGGCCTGAGCCTGCTAGTCATGCTGAGTCGACCTATGAGAATCAGGATGAGATTGAAATGGAGGCTGATATTGAGCATGCCCCACATAGTCCAACAGAGAGATCAGATAGTATTAAGACACGTTTTGCGAGGTTGGAGCGAAGTGTGGAGAATATTATGAGAGCTAATTGCTCAGAGTATGCATGGGCTTTGAGGGCGAGTCGAAGTATTGGTGGATGTCCGCTCGACCCATCTTAAGAGTTAGACATCCAGAGCTAACATGAAAAATATTTTTGGATGTATTGCGATGATAGAATATCCCGGACACTTCTTAAAAGAAATTACAGATAAAAATTTTTATCATGACCTAGAGGAACTGGTTGATTGACGAGTATGAAACTCAGTTTATATCCCTGGGCAGGTCTTATCCCGACACTATGGGCAGTGAGAGTCGAAAAGCCCAAAAGTTCATAGAAGGGCTCATATTGTCAACTAAAGCTCGATTGGCCCCGTTAGATATCACTACCTATACTGAGACAGTGTGCAGACTACAGTTGTGTGAATAAGATCATGTGTTACACGCCTCTAAGATTGGGAAAGGTGGTAAGGGTCGAAATAGAGACAGAAGAAAATAGAGAATGACAGAGATGTCAGAACGAGAAAAATGTAGTTTGGTAAGAAATTAGAGTTGATGAGTCACAGGGTAAGATGAGTAGTAAGACCCCAGTGTATCTAATGTCAGCACTTTTGAGGGGTATTGTGATTGGAGGACCCCGACCTACTACGGAGCAGTGTAGCATGTGTGGTAGATACCAAGAAGTAGGCCCTACACCCTATTGATGAAAATAGGCCTTAAGTGTGGGAAGACGGGCTATTTATTTAATGATTGCTCAGAGTTGGGTGAGACTACCCCACAGAAGGGCAAAGAGACAGAGAAAATCATGTTGGTATCTCTGCACCGAAAAAGGGAGGCCACAGCCAAAGAGAAAGGGGAAAGTAGGCTGTTGGACGAGGCCAAGCGTATGCCTTGGACCAGGACACTACGGATGTTTCATATGATGTGGTGAAAGATATCACACTTGTTATGAATAATGAAGTAATTATTTTAATTGATCCTGGTGCCACTCATTCATTCATACCGCCTTCATTTGCAGATAAATTAGTGAAAGACAAGAATACTTACATCTGTGGGCACAATGCTGATAGTTAGTACCCCAATGAAGGAGGGTTAACTAACGGAATAATTATGAAGAGATTATAAGTCGAAAACAGGAGAAGAAGTATAAGTCAGCAGATTTTATTCAATGGAATGTGAATAATTTGAAGTAATATTTGAGAATAAATTGGTCGGCTGCAAACTATGCTGTTCAGATTTCTATCCTAAGATAGTGATGTTTTACCCCTGAAAAGTATACTGTAAGTTTTGACAAGTAATGAAAGGGGTGTAGCGATTGAAATTAAAGGAGTAAATGATTGTACTCACGAAACAAGTAATGAAAGAGTTTTGTTACAGTTGATATACGAAATAAGATAAGTTTTGAGATGTGATAGATCCTGAATACAAGATGTATTGGAATAAAAGGCGTATGCAAAGTTAGAATATCTCTGATATGTGAAGTAATTTGGATTAAGCGATATGTAATAGATATGAATTGCGACCAAGGATAAGGGGTGGATATATCCACAACCAGTCCATGTGGTCAAGTCTGAGGGTTAATAAAGGTATTTCAAAATATCTCCCCGCCTAAAGATTTGACAGCGTCTAGAAGTACACATCACCAATAAATTGAAATCGACAGTCGTTATATATATATTTAAAATTAGGGTACATTTACTGGTACGATAAAGAAATATAGAATTCGATTAATCGTGAAGGTTTAAAAAAAATTAAAATTCTATAAAAGCCGTTAAAATAAGAAAAATGAAATGACACGGGTTAGTATCTTGAACGAAAGCGATTTCGAAATGATATTATACGTTTATGCGTACATAGGTCAAGGATAAGGGTGATTGAAATATTTAGTGGAACTCAACTACGATGAGGTACTTAAATTTTACCTGGACCGATTTGTTATCATCCTTATTGATGATATTTTAGGTGTATTTAAAGTCTAGGAAAAATTATAAGCAACAATTGAAAATTGTTTTTACAGATGGTTTGTTGAGAGTTCTCAAAATGGACTACTTTGTTGATACGTTTAACTAAGAAAAAATGGTATTTGAATGAGATGATACATGTGACTGGAGTTTTGGTGTATTGAAGTATGAACTGATCACCGCGTTTATTTTCACCATACCCAATAGATTAAGAGGTTTCTCCAGGTATATGGATGTCTTGAAATCAAGATTGGACTGTGTATTAATGCAAAATGAGATGATAGTCACGTATGGATCCAGACAGTTCAAGGATCATAAAAGGACTATTCGGCCCATGATTTAAAGTTGGTAGCCGTTGTAATGCACTAATGGTATGACACTGCTATGTATACGGTGAGAAATTTTGAGTATGCACTGATCATAAAAGGCTCTGAGTATCTGTTTCCACAGAAAGAGTCGGATATGAGAGCAAAGAGGGTTAGAGCTTCTGAGGGATTATGATCGTGAAAATTGTACCACCCATGAAAGGCTAATGTAATGGCTGATACCTTGAGCAGAAAGAGCCTCGAAAAGGTATCACATATGATGGTCAGGGAGTGTGAGCTGCTAGAGCAGTTGTGAGCCTCAGTAGTGATGTGACCCCTTTTGATGATAACAGTGATTGTGTGACCGCTAGCCTGAGATTAGAACCGGATTTGAGTGACCAGATTTAACAGGCTTAGCGTGATGATCGGTAGGGTGTCGATAGTGTGGGTCAAATTCAGATGGGTACAGTGACAGAGTTCACAGAGAGTGATGATAGCTTACTAAGGTTCAAAGATAGTATAAGTGCTCCCCAGGACCATAGTTGATGAGATAATGTTATTGTCAGAAACTCACTCTTCGAGATATACAGTGCATCCGAGAAGTAATAAATATATCGAAATCTCAGAAAAGGGTATTGGTGGTCAGATATGAAAAGAGACATTGTAGCGATTGTAGAGAAGTGTCTCATATGTCAGCAGATTAAGGTAGAACAATAGAAGTTAGCAGGGTTATAGTAGCCTCTGCCAATATCGATACGAAAATAGGAACAAGTTACCATGGATATCGTGATGGATTATAGAAGATCGCAGGAATCACGAGGCTATCTGGGTGATAATCGATAGATTGACTAAGTCTACCCACCTTCGGGTTATGAAATCTCCAGATACTCTGAGTGTGTAGGCGGATTTATGTGTAAGGAAGATTGTGGAACAATATGTAGCGTTCCAGTGAGCATAGTATCAGATAGGGATTCTCGCTTCACTTTCCACTGCGGGGAATATTTTTCAGGAAGCTATGGGAACCCGACTGAGTGCCAGCACAGCTTCCCGTCCTCAGACAGATGGTCAGTCAAAAGGGACTGTACAAGTTCTTGAGGATATGATGAGAGTGTGTGTCATTGATTTTATAAGCCCCTAGGATGATCAGTTGTTACTAATCGAATTCGCCAATAATGACAGTTGTCACTTGAGTATCGAGATAACATTTTATGAGACATGGTATGGCTTTAGGGAGTTGTTCCCCGACTTGGATAAGAAGAAGTGGGTGACAGATAGAGAATTGCTCCCGAATTGGTAAGGCAAACCTCTAAGGATGTTCAGTTGAATTGTGAGAGATTAAGAACACCTCAGAGCAGACTGAAAAGCTATGCTTACAAGAGATAGAAAAGCATTGGAATTCACCGAGGGTGAATTAGTATTGTTGGAAGTTACATGCCCTTATGACATAACAAGATTAAAAAAGAAGGCAAATTGAGTTTTGTTAGATTGAATCCTTTGAGAGATTAGACAAAGTGGGAGATAAGGCCTGTAGGTTGGCGTTACCACCTGAGTTAGCAGGCATCCACAATGTGTCCCATCTTTTGATGCTTCAAAAATACTATCCGGACCCAGCATATGTGATTGGATATGAGCTGTTGGAGCTCAATGAAAGTATAACGTATGTTGAAAACTCGATTCGAGTATTAACAGGAAGGAAAAAGTGTTGAGGTTTAAGACGATCTCCCTAGTCAAAGTCCTTCGGTAGTATTACACTTCGGATGAATTTAAATAGGAGCTGAAGAGTAAGAGTATGATATGTGTGAAGTATTTGGAGTGATTTACAGACTAACTTGGTTCCTATTTGGAGGACCAAATTTCTTAAGTGGGGGAGAATATGTAACACCCGATTGTTATCGTCTTTCCTTATGATTCACATATTTTATGGATATGGTTATATGTTAATGGAATCATAAGACGGATGATTGGATCATATAAATCTGAATAAAGTAGTCGAACGTACGATTAATCCGAAAATGGACAATTAAGGAATTTCAAATTAAATTTATGAAATTTCAATTGTCCAGATAGAGATACGAATTGTAAATGAGAAATTATAGTGGGTCCAAGAAGGAAAGTCAGCCTAAATTGGTCTCAAACATGTAGAAGGGTAAAACGGTCAAAAGACCACATTCTGGTATAAATTCGATAAGAAAATTTTAATTAAAAATAAGGATTAGGACATCTTGATCAATATGAGGAAATTATCAAATTTCGAGTCCAACTGATCAAGATTCGAAATTATTTAGAATTATCAAAAATTCACTCGGGACAATATCCCGAAAATACGGAGAAAATATACCGAAAAGAAGAAATAAGATTGAAAAATTCATTAAACTGATTTAAGGAATAAAATATGATTTTTTTATATATTTTAGATATTTTAATATATTTTAATGAATAAAATAATAATAAACTAAATTATAAATAAATAAATAAATAAACGAAAATGAAAACAGAAAGGAAAAGAAGACAGAAACGCGAAAGGGCAAAACGAGGACCGGCCTCTGCACCGGATGAGCACCGGCCACCAGACGATCAGGCGAAGGGTCAGCGAAGAGCGCAGACGATTGGGCAACCCTCCTGCTGTCGAAACGCGCCCCACCGGCGTCGAAATCCGACAGATCAAGGGAGGGAAGCCACAGAGAGGAGAAGAGAAATCAACGGCCAGCGACGCTGATTCGGCTAACCCCGACCCCAGCTGAACACTGCCCCAGTGTAGGCGCATCGATTGACGCCAGAAACGAGCTGGGAACCGGTCGAAAACGCCGTGAACGACGACGAAGCCTGAACCGATATAGACCGGTTCAACAAGAAGAGAACCGGGCTAAATCGACCGGTCTGAACCTGGTTGCACCGGACTGAACCTGTTCAGCCAAGAAAGAGAGGAAAAAGAGAGAAAAAGGAAAAAGGGGAAGAATTTTTAGGGGTACACCGGACTTTGAGTATGTCGGTAAGAGGTCAAAAGTGACCGATTTGATTTCTAAGAAATTTATTTAAATTATATTTGATCAAAAATTAATCCGAAATTAAATATAAAATTGTACAGTTCGACGATAAATCGTGTACGTGAGCCCGATCGAACTTCGATTTGCGCACCATAGCATAATCTCGGGTAAGTAAAGCTCATTTATAACAATTTATGTAATTATCGCATATTAAAGATTTATTTTACGAATTACGGATTAAATTCCGCATTTAGTGAATTATATTGAAGTTTTTGAATTAATTGCCGTTTATGATATACGGGTTATCCAAAGAGTTGGACCGAAGTCCGATGAGTAATGGTGAGCCAAATGAACCCAATAGACCCGAAGAAGGGATTTAATAAGTGGAAACAGGCTTAAAGTCGATTAAAGCCCATGAAGGTGCAACCGGGCCCAATAGTGGTAAACGGGCCCAATTATTTAAATTAAGCCCAGTAAAAGTGAAATATGGATTAATATGTTTGGATTTAACCCGATAAATGATTATCTGCAGCTCCGGAGAACATATTGAGAGCTAAACGGATCAGGTGATCGGTAGCGTTGGGAAAGGTCAGACTGTACAGAAAAATGAGGTAAGGAAATTTTACAGACTGCTAGAGGTAGCTTTACGTAATTTCAACTTCATTTGCAGTCTCTTAAATTGTCTAAAGGGTCTAGATTTTAGATAAAATTTTTAGTGTCCAAATGGGCAAATGACCAAAATACCCTTGTGAAGGGTAAAATTTCTAAAATTAAGAAAAGTTGGGAGGAGTAAGAACAAGAGGTTCTTGCTTGTTTTTGAGGTGGTTTGACACATGCATGGGTAGGCTGGCTAACTTTTAAATAAAATGCACAGCATTGCATAACTTTAAATAAATGTTGATTTTCTCTAAAAGTGATTTGAGAAATGTAGTCGCCTACATGATTTTATGAAAATGTGACGTGCTAGAGCTCAGCTAGCACGAGTTTTGATTTGTGTGATGCATGCATTAGTGCTGGAGCAAGAGCTCGCATTAGAGTTTTACATGCATTGGTGCTGGAGTCTAACTTGTACCAGATTTTCATATGATTTTCGTGACAAGGTGCTAGAGTCTAACTCGTACCAGATTTTTACTTGAATTGTTATAACAGAGTGCTGGAGCCTAGCTTGCACTAGTTTTACATGATTTTGACAGAGTTTGGAGCTTAGCTCGTACCATTCTTATGAGATTTTATGAAACGCGTGCTAAAGCTTGGCTTGCACAAGATTTTCTTTGATTTTATGAGAGTACTGGAGCATCACTCGCACTGGTTTTATGAGAACATGCGATGAGCCGTGCTTAAAGCGTCAGGTAGACTGTGTGTCACGCTGATTAAATAGGCTCACACGTGCATTTTGAGACAGGGCATGGGTATGGATATGAGATATGGGTCCACGGAGTACGTTGTACCGTGCAAGTAGCATCGAGTACGCTGTACCGTGCTGGGATTGATTATGTGGCATCTTCGGATGCGAGTGGCATCTTCGAATATGAGTGATCGGACAGGACTGACGGGATGGACTGACCTACCTCCTAGGGCGATCCTCGATCATGGTGAGACTTCGCACACTAGGATCTGTGTAGCAGTGGGATCACGAGGATATACGGTCATAGTCCTAGTTATTTGCTTGAGAAATACATATGTTGCCTAGCCTCGCATGTTGATATTTTGAGAAACTCATTTTGTGGATTTTTGTGTGAGTCTGGATCACCCGAGGGAGGGGTTAGATCCTGACTGAGATAAGATTTTGATGAGAATGAAACTGGATTTTAAACTGAATTTGCATGATATTATTTTCATACTATTTAAACCCATGAATGATGTAAATTGATTTTACATGACATTCATTGTATCGCATGTTATTATTGCTTTGAAAAGCATTTGACTTCATGATTTTGTGTGAGTCAGGAAACCCGAGGGATGGGTTGAGTTCTGGCTTTGTTGTGAAATTTTAACGAGAATAAAATGCTTTAAATGGATTTGCATGTTGAGTTTTCCATGCTCTCTGAAATCCATATTTAAACTTGTTTTACATGACATCATGAATTGTCGCATCTATTTTGAATGTGTGGAGAAAGGGTGGTTTATGCATGGCACCACGTTCATGTAGGTAGTATGGTTACCTACTTGTTTGTAATATTGCCTTACTGAGCTTGATGTGCTCACCTCTTTCATTTTCCTACACAGAGTACCTCCAGTAGACTTTGAGGTGACTGAGTACTGCATTCTTGATATCCGCTGCTACCATCATTTTGAGGTATATACACTTGTACATATTGTATCTAAATAAGAATAGTACAGTAACATGTTTGTAAGTAACTTTCGAGGATGTATAGATACTGTAAACACTTGTAAATGAATGAGATAGAATTAATTAAAAACTCACGTGTTTACATTTTCTTTAATAAGGAATTAAGTTATATGATGAATGAATGGTGGGACTGGCATTGACGCATAGCCCAATTGTTAGTGGAGTGTAGTCACGATCAGAGGACATGTAAGTATGAAAGAAAAACGAAAAATTTACTCTGATTTTGGGTAGTTTTGGGGTCATGACATGATTGAAGGACCGAGGCCTACCACTGAGCAGTACAGCAGATGTGGTAGATTCCATAGAGGTAGATCTTGTCTTGTTTCTAACGGTTTGTGCTTCAGATGTAGAAAGTTAGGACACATGGCCAGAGTTTACTAAGAGGTCATAAATATTGCCCCACAGAGGGGCAAAGAGCCAGAGAGAGCTCCAGCTGACATTTCGGCTCCGAGGAGGAGAGCGACTACAAAAGAGAAAGGGAAACAGGTTATTGGATGAGGGCGAATGCATGCCTTGGACCAGGGACAACCGATGTGATTAGAGGTAGCATCTTGATGTATGATTTAGAAGCACATATTTTAATTAATCCTGGTGCCACGCATTCATTTGTATCGTCTTCATTTGCATGTAAGTTCGTAAAACATGTAGAGCGTACACCTTTAAGCAGGATGATGTTGATTAGTACGCCTATGGATAATAGTCAGCTAGTGGAGTATGTATTAAATGATTGTAAGTTAAGAGTAGAGGAAAATGACATGACAGCCAATCTAATACTGTTAAGTATGAGTGATTTTGATGTAATTTTAGGAATGGATTGGTTATCGTCAAACCATGTTGTTTTAGATTGTTACGCTAAGACAGTTATGTTTCCTAATCCTAAAAATATGTTGTAAAGTTTGATGAAAAGAAATAAAAGTAGTAGTTATGGTTGTAATTGACAATGTACTATGCTGACTGGAAAATGAATATGTTAAAGGTTTTATTGCGTACGTGGTTGATACGGATAAGGTATATCCGGAGTTGGGAGATATTCCTATGGTTAAAGAGTTCTTAGATGTCTTTCTGGATGAATTGTCAGGGTTGCCACCAGACAGAGAGATGCAATTCTGTATAGACTTGGTGTCTGGTACTGAACCTATATCGAAACCACTGTATCGCATGGCCTTGGTTGAGTTGGAGGAGCTCAAGAGACAATTACAGGAGTTGTTGGATAGGGGTTTCATCAGACCAAGTGTTTCGCTTTGGGGAGCACCAGTGTTGTTTGTGAAGAAGAATGATGGAAGCCTCCGATTGTGTATAGATTACCGATTGTTGAATAAGGCAACCATCAAGAATAGATATCCCCTTCCACGCATAGATGATTTGTTGGATCAACTTCGGGGAGCACAAGTCTTTCTAAGAATGATATGAGGTCTGGGTATCATCAGTTGAGAGTTAGGAGTGGAGATGTTCCCAAGACAGCATTTAGGACTCGATATGGCCATTATGAGTTTTTGGTTATACAATTCGAATTGACGAATGCTCTCGTAGCTTTTATGGCCTTGATGAACGATGTGTTCAAGTCATATTTGGACCAGTTTGTTATTGTCTTCATCGATGACATATTTGTATATTCGAAATCCGAGGAAGAGCACGAGAAGACCTCAGGATTGTCTTGCGGACGTTACGAGAGCAGAAGTTATATGCTAAACTCAATAAGTGTGATTTTTGGTTATCACATATCTCATTTTTGGGACACGTTGTGTCAAAGGATGGTGTATCAGTGGATCCATCCAAGATTGAGGTTGTAGTTCAATGGGAACAGCCGAGGACAGTAACCGAGATCAGGAGTTGTCTGGGTTTAGCAAGATACTATCGGAGATTCGTTGAAGGATTTTCGAAATTAGCTGCTCCGTTGACACGTCTCACTCGGAAGGGTGTAGCTTTTATGTGGGATGAAGATTGTGAGAAGAGTTTTTAGGAGTTGAAGAGTCGATTGATCATGTTCCTATTCTCACTATACCTACTAGCTCAAGAGGATTTTTAGTGTATGTAAATGCTTCACATCAAGGACCGAGCTGTGTATTGATGCAGGATAGGATGGTAGTTGCTTACGGATCTAGACAGTTGAAGGATCATGAGAAAAACTATCCGACCCACAATTTGGAGTTAGACACTGTAGTGTTTGCGTTGAAGGTATGGCGCCACTACTTATATGGTGAGAAATTTCATATTTTTACCGACCACAAGAGCATTAAGTATCTGTTCTCGCAGAAAGAATTGAATATGAGACAGAGAAGATGGCTAGAGCTTCTAAAGGATTATGATTGTGAGATACTTTATCATGGTAAGGCTAACGTTGTAGCTGATACTTTGAGCAGGAAAAGTCTTGGGATGGTATCGTATATGATGGTCAGGAAACATGAGTTGCTAGAGCAATTTGCTAGCCTCAGTTTGGGAGTTGTGCCTTCTGACATGGATACGGACTATATGTTTATTAGTCTGCGCTTGGAGCCGAATTTGTTGGACAGGATCAGACAAGCTCAGCAGACTGATCCTTATTGCATTGACATGACTAGTCAGATACAGAAGGGCATAGAGACCGATTTTGAATTAAGTTCTGATGGACTATTGAGGTTCAGAGGCAGATTTGTGTTCCCGATGACCTAAAGCTCAGGAGATTGATATTATCAGAAGCTCATTCGTCGAGATACACGCTACATCTGGGGAGTAACAAGATGTATCAGAACCTTCGGAAGGTGTACTAGTGGTTAGGTCTAAAGAGAGATGTGGCAAAATTTGTGGCAAGATGTCTCGTATGTCAGCAAGTGAAGGTAGAGCATCAGAAACTTGCAGGATTATTGCAGCCTCTACCTATACCGACATGGAAATAGGAGCATATCACCATGGATTTCATGATGGGTTTACTGAGGTCCCGAAAGAATCATGATGCCATATGGGTGATTGTTGATAGACTGAAGAAGTCAGCCCACTTTTTAGATATGAAAGCTATTGATACTCTGAGTGCATTGGTAGAACTGTATGTACGCGAGGTAGTGAGGTTACATGGTATTCCAGTGAGCATTATTTTAGATAGGGATTCCCGCTTCACTTCCTACTTTTGGAAACATTTTCAGGAAGCCATGGGAACCCAGTTGAGTTTGAGCACCGCTTTTCATCCTCAGACAGATGGGTAGTTAGAGAGGACTATACAGACCCTGAAGGATATGTTAAGAGCGTGTGTGCTGGATTTTAGAGGCTCATGGGATGATCATTTGCCACTAGCCGAATTCGCCTACAACAATAGTTATCATGCGAGTATCGGGATGGCACCGTATGAGGCTTTAGATGGTCGTAGATGTTGTTCCCCTATCGGTTGGGAAGAAGTGGGTGACAGAAAGATTTTTGCTCCTGACTTGGTTACACAAGCCTCTGAGGATGTCCAGTTGATAGTTAAGAGATTGAGGACAGGTCAGAGTAGATAAAAGAGTTATGTTGATAAGAGACGAAGACTACTAGAATTCGCAGTTGGTGATTCAGTATTTCTAAAGGTTTCTCCTTCCAAGGGTATAGCGAGATTTGAAAAAAGAGGTAAATTGAGTCATCGCTACATTGAACCTTTTGAGATACTGGATAGAGTGGAAGATAAGGCATATAGAGTGGCTTTGCCACCGAGATTTATTGGGAGTGCATAATGTCTTCCACATTTCGATGCTGAGGAAGTATCACCTAGATCCAAATCATGTGATTCAGTATGAGCCATTGGAGCTCAAAGATGATTTGATATATGTAGAGAAACCGATCCGGATACTAGATAGAAATGAGAAAGTCTTGAGGAACAAGACCATTGGGTTAGTGAAGATTCTCTGGCAGCATCACACTTCAGAGGAAGCTACTTAGGAGCTAGAGAGTCTGATGCGAGAGAAATACCCCTAGTTGTTTGTAGAGTAACTTGGTTCTAATTTGGAGGACCAAATTTCTTAAGGTGGGGAGGATTGTAAGACCCGTAATTTAACATGTAATATTATGATTTTGTGATAAATAGATAAGTCACAATTTATATAAATCATGAGGAATGGATGTTTTGATGTCATAAATGTGTATAAAATGTAAAATGGATGGTTAAGTAAATCAAATACCAATGTAACAGTGATTTTGGGATGGAAGTTGCAGTAGAACTGCTTTAGATTGGGAGCAGATCGATCTCATTGGCAATACAGATCGATCCCAGAGGTTGAATATGCAATATTACAGCATCTACACGAGGCAGATCGATCCCTCAGCAAGAGCAGATCGATCCCTCAATGATGCAGATCGACCTTGAGCAAGTTCTTGCTAAAGCAGACGATTTTCATAAGGCTCGGGTTACAACAGATCAATCTCATTGCAAGGCCAGACCGATCTCCTTAGGGTTCTCTGTGAAGTAGATCGATCTCATGCTTAGGGGCAGATCGATCTCATCAGCTTGAAAAGTTAGTTTCTGAGGAGAAAAGTGCAGGGAAGATCGATCTCATGTAGTTAGCATATCGATCTCTATGAGCCAATTCTATAAATACAAGGCTCTGCACTTTAGTTTTTCTCGATAAATACTATTCCACTCAAGAAACCAAGCTAAACCTAACCTTTACACTAGAAAACTTCAGTTTGCAATCAGTTTTGAGTGAGATATAGTTAAGTAGGGTTATTCTTGGTAAAGAGGAGAACAACATACTTGGCAACAAGAAGTTGAAATCAAAGATTGGAAGAGCAAGAAGGATTTTACCAATTTTGGTGAAAATGAGAAAAGTTCAAGCTAGGTAAGATTTAATACACCACTTTGATATATGTTAATCTAGGTGTATTGGTGAGTTAATTGGTATAGATATAAATTGTTGAAAACAAAAGGATCATGAAAAATGTACATGACCTAGCTATTGGTATGAAAATAAGAAAATGATGAGGAAATTGTGTTGGCATGAATTAAATGATAGAATATGCATGTATGAAAGATTTTAAGGTAATTTTATGAAATGTATAAATTGGAAATGAGGAGAAATGAAGAAAGATATATGGAAAAATATGGTATAATACCAAAATGGGAGAAAATGATAAGATTGATGTATTCAATAGAGATTTGGCAAATGAAACAAGTATATTGTTGTATACTAACATAGATAATTATAACAGCTTCAGAAATCACAGTGGAAGCTAATCAAACTACGAGACTGATCAGCACCGAGGAAGAGAGGTCACATGACGTAATCCGAGGTAAAAAAATTTCGTGAGTAGCTAGAGATAGCTATACGTATTTCGAATAAAATTTTGATATTATATCCTATATGAATCCCGTGAATAGACATGTTGTGATAGGAATTGATGAGATAAGTGTGATTTTATCCAAAAATATGATAAAAGGCCTTAGAAGCATGTTGTGACTAAAATTTATAGTTGCATTGATAGAATGGCTAATGTTTTCATGTATATGCGAAAACAACACATTTGAGTGCCTATTTGATTTACTTGGGTGAATTAGGATTTGAACAACCATCTATCAAGGTTTGTGTGAAAACCATAAGTGTTAGAGAATACTCGCACTTGATTTTTAGATATGCATCACATAGTACTTGAGTGTATTCTCGTACTAAATTTTAAATGGAATTTATGCATGTTAGAGTACTGCGAGCATTGCTCGTACTCAGTTTTCATTATTGATGCATTATAAAGTATTGGGAGCTTTGTTCATACTCAGTTTTACATGATAGAGTACTAGGAGCTTTGCTCGTACTCAGTTTTCATTGAATTATATATTATATAGTATTTAGAGCTTTGCTCATACTTGTGTTTTTATATAGCATAGTACTGAGAGCATTGCTCGCACTAGAATTATGTCATTGTAATATGGTCGTGTTGGGAGTTTACTCACACGTACCAGATTTGAAAAGAGCATGAAACAGCTGTGTTGGGAGTATATGCTGACTGTGTGTCGCACCGATATTATATGCTCACACGTGCATTATTTTGAGATATGGCAAAGGGCTATCGAAAATAGAACCTATAATATGAGGACTAAGACTTATGGCAAGCATCCTGACTATGAAGTATATCCAAGGTATGAGGACTACGACTCATGACAAGCATCCCGACCTTGAGATAGGGTCCATGGAGTACTGTGTACCGTGTATGTCACATGGAGTACGCTGTACCATGAGTACTTGAGTGTACTTGGATAAGACTAGTTAGCAATGGGAGCGGGATCTAGTGGGATTTGGTGTGCTCCGAGATCAGGTCCTCAGTTGAGAGCTGACGATAGAGATTTGACCCACCTCCTGTTACAGCAATTGTGAAACCCCGCACATTGACTACTATGTAGCCTAGGATCACAAAAAATGAGTTATGATCATAATCTTGGAACATGTAGTCACCTATCTCGATTTTCTTTTCATGCAATGTAAATTGATATTTCTTGAATGAACTATCACATGATTTTTACGATATGAACATGTGAATTTGTGAGTTGTGAAAAGGGTAACCCGAGGGATGGGTGAGGCCCAGAGTTTCATGTTTTTGAACATGTTGAATGTCATATTATTTTGATTTAAGCGAATGACATGATAAATGTGATTTGTGTGAAATTATATGAAAAATGCAATGTTTGCATAAACTGCTGATGTTGTTAAATCAACATACTTCTAGTTTTACATCTGATGATTTGTGTGTATATATATATTGCATAAAAGCTTTAAGCACGATGCATGATTTAGATACGAATAAATAAGGAAATGATTTCAAGACTTAAACATTGTATTTTGTAGATAGTGCGGTTATCTACTTTCTTACCTGATTTCTTTATTGAGCTGTGAGCTCACCCATTTTTATTTTCTCTCTTTACAGAGCATCCACAGTAGGTAGACATGGCTGAAGATTGGTAGATTTTGATCCACTGCATATCCATCTTACGAGAAGTATACACATTCAAATATTTTGTACTGAATAATGTAAAAGCTTTTGGATATTGACTTATTTTTAATGTTTTTGGATAAAAGCTTTTGTTTATCAACTAACCGACAATGTAGCAATATTCCCCTTATTTTATATAAAATACTAATATTGAAAACGGAGTTTTCTTTGACCAATAATAACATTTGGAATATTTGTTTTAGGTCAGAGCAAACTCTTCTGAATATTAGTATTTTAATAGTAGAAATGTTTCTATTGATCTGGAATGAGGAATTGAATCTATCCTAAACTATTGGATTAAAAATTGTATAAAATAAGATTTATAAATTAAAAATAATTTAAAATTATTGAAATTATTTTCATATAAAATAATATTTATTTAATAAATTAAAATCTAAAAAAAATTATTTCTATAACAAATAATACTTGTATTGTTAAATTTTTAAAATAATACTTATTTAATAAATTAAAATCTATAAAAAATTATTTCTATAACAAATAATACTTTTATTGTTAAATTTTTTAAAAAATTATGTGTATTAATTTTCTTTATTATTTAAACTTTCTAATATATTAATTAATAAATAATGATACATTATTTTCATATTAAAAATATAGGAAACATATGAGATAGAAAAACTACAAATAGGTATTTTTCAAGTATCCTTTTTACCTTTTAAAAATAATGTCTACAATTTGAGCTTCCTATGGAAAAATATGATGGACGTCAATAACATAATGTCTACAGTTTGATATCAATAAAACCTTTACTTAGAAATTTACTTCTTCAAAGTTTGCTAAAATGAAATAATAATAATAATAATAATAATAATAATAATAATAATAATAATAATAATAATAACAAAAACCTACAGCATCGCATAGGCAAAGAATCTAATTCAAAGAAAAAAAAATCAATTCATAAAGTAAAACATACATCAAACAGAAAATTGGAGAAAAAAAATGCTATATTATATGTTACAGACAAAAATGCTATCTTGTTTCAAAGAACATATAATTTATTCATACATTAGTGCTAACAAAGAAACTTCCAAAGTTTTTATTTTGCAACAAATTATATTGGATTGCTGTCCTTATTGCCAGGCTCAATACTCTAATGAGCTATTTACTTCCTTGAAGAAATAAGAGGAGGGATGCTCTGTTCATGCTTGAAGAAATTCTCCGGATCAGTCATCGTCTTCACCCGTACCAATCTGTCAAAGTTGTCTTTAAAATATTTTCGACCCCAAATACTTGCCTGTGCATAACTTGTATTACCTTTTCCGTTTGTTCCAATGTCAAGATCTCTGTAATTAACGTATGCCTCTCGTGGAGATTTTGAAACAAATGAGCTCGAGTAACTGTAGACTCTTCTAGCCCAACTTAGGTACCTTTCAGAGTATGTGTTTTCTTCTTCTTGCCAACCCACGGTATATAAGATTTTGTACAAGTTGCCAGCTCTATGAGGAAATGGAATTGCAGTCTCAGGAATCTCGTCCATTCTCCCCCCATAAGCAAAAAATGAAATAGCAGCAGATTCTATTTCTTCCTCAGAAAGTCTTGACCATAAGCCCCTCAATCCAGTTTCAGGGATGGGTTTCTTCACATAGTCAGATTTCCCTTTGAAATAAGGACCAAAAGTAATCCCAACATTCGTGTTAAGCAACATCTCCAAGGATCTGTTTTGAACTTGGCCGAAGTAAAGGATAGATTCAGCCCAACTCATTTCAATGCAATCTTCCTTCACTAGTCCAAGCTCAGGAAATCTCTCTTGCATCAATGTAACAAGCTCATCAGTGCCACCAAGAAATAATGAGCTAAAGGAAGCTACGACTGTTGTCTTCTCATCTTGACTGGAATTCACCTTATTTAGATTAGCAACCGAGAAGACTTCAGGAGGAAGCTCATGTGCAATAGATTGCCAACGATGAACAAGTTCAATTGCATTTTGTTCTAGGGTCTTGCTGACGGTAAATACAGTCACATTTGCCGGAACAGAAACCAAATTTAGTTTCCATGCAAGGACAATTCCAAAGCTACCACCTCCACCTCCTCGAATTGCCCAAAATAAATCTTCCCCCATGGATTTTCTATCAAGAATTCTACCATTTACATCAATGAGTTGAGCATCAATTATGTTATCAGCAGCAAGACCGAATTTTCGAAACAATAAACCAAAACCTCCTCCGGAAAAGAATCCACCAGTACCCAGAGTGTGGGCAGCACCCCCTGGAAAGGCAAGAGTTCTACTTTTTTGAGCAATACTATAATAAAGTTCACCAAGGATTGCACCAGATTGAACCCATGCAACTTTATTCTGGACATCAACATCAACTGATCGAAAATTAATCAAGTCGGTGATAACAAATGGAACTTGAGAAACATAGGAAAGACCTTCAAAATCATGACCACCACTTCTGGTTCTGATTTGCAGCCCATGTTTTCTGGAACAATAAATTGTTGCTTGAATATGGGATGCGTGAAGTGGTGTTACAATGACCAAAGGTTTGGGGGTATCTGGTGTGGAGAACCTAAGGTTTTTGATGGTAGACTCCAAAACTGATGAATACGAAGAATTATAAGGCGTGTAGATTACTTTAGAAATGGAAGAAGAATCATTTGAGCGAAGGGAAAGGCATTGAAGAAAATCCTCATGAGGCGAAGTAGCCCATGACAATGAGAAGAGAGCAGCAAAAAGAAGCGGTAACATTGAAAAGCCAGGAGACTTCATTTCTTAAGCTGATTTTGTGCATTTAATGCAGTTATGAGTTTCCTTATTTATGGCGATTAAACAAATGACCTGTTCTTTCCTGGCATGAATGCTTAGATATTAAGTTTTCAAGTTTTTCCTGGCACGTGCTGATTCGTTCTAAGATTTTTTTTTTTTTTTTATAGATTACTTGTTAGAACAAACCTAATCTAATTGTTGACTTTTCAGATTACAAATGATTAAAAAAAAATTGTATGGGATACAATTCTAGAAGCCATCAATTATGAATATTTCAAATACATTCGTAACCCACGAGGAAAATTGAATTGAAAGTGGCACCTAATTTTTCTATTGGTCGATTTTTATTTTTTTTAAGTTTTGATTTTGACAAATTTTTTTTTTTTTTTAATTCTACAACAAGGCATGGTATTTCAAATATATCCATAATCTAAACAAATATGATAAATTTAGACTTACCCCCTATTGTTATTACGCAACCTAATTTTTTTTATTAGTAATGGTTATGATCATTTTACGCATGATAAAATGACTCTATATTAAAAGAAAATGGATTAAAATTTTAACAAAAATGCATATGAATTTGACAATTGAGTGACAACAGTACAAAAAATGAAATGATTTTAAATTTTGAGAAAAATATAAATGAATTTGATGAGATAGAAAAACTACAAATAGACATTTTTCAAGTATTTTTTTGACATTCTAAAAATAATGTCTACAATTTGAGTTTACTATGGAGAAATATGATCGATATTAATTATATAATGTCTACTGTTTGATATCACTAAAATCTTTACTTAAGAATTTATTTCTTCAAAGTTCGCTAAAATGAATAAAAAATAATAATAATAACAAAACCTACAGCATCGCGTGGACAAAAAATCTAATGCGAAGAAAAAAAAACTCAGTTCATAAAGTAGAACAAATGCATACATGCACTAAATTGAAGTTTTATGGCATCAAACAGGAGAAAAAAAATGCTATATTGTATATTACAGACAAACCCACTCAATCTTGTTTCAAAGAACATATAATTTATTCATACACTATGTATTGAGATAGGAATTTAACAATCATGCCATTAGTGCTAACAAGAAACTTCGAAAGTTTTTATTTTGCAACATAATTATATTGGATTGCTGTCCTTATTGCCAGGCTCAATACTCTAATGAGCCATTTACTTCCTTGAAGAAATAAGAGGAGGGATGCTCTGTTCGTGCTTGAAGAAATTCTCCGGATCAGTCATCGTCTTCACCCGTACCAATCTGTCAAAGTTGTCTTTAAAATATTTTCGACCCCAAATACTTGCCTGTGCATAACTTGTATTACCTATTCTGTTTGATCCAATGTCAAGATCTCTGTAATTAATGTATGCCTCTCGTGGAGATTTTGAAACAAATGAGCTCATGTAACTGTAGACTCCTCTAGCCCAACTTAGGTACCTTTCAGAGTATATGTTTTCTTCTTCTTGCCAACCCACGCTATATAAGATTTTGTACAAGTTGCCAGCTCTATGAGGAAATGGAGTTGCAGTCTCAGGAATCTCGTCCATTCTCCCCCCATAAGCAAAAAATAAAACAGCAGCAGATTCTATTTCTTCCTCAGAAAGTCTTGACCATAAGCCCCTCAATCCAGTTTCAGGGATAGGTTTCTTCACATAGTCAGATTTCCCTTTGAAATAGGGGCCACCAACAATAATCCCAACATTCGTGTTGAGCAACATCTCCAAGGATCTGTTTTGAACTTGGCCAAAGTAAAGGATAGATTCAGCCCAACTCATTTCAATGCAATCTTCCTTCACTATTCCAAGCTCAGGAAATCTCTCTTGCATCAATGTAACAAGCTCATCAGTGCCACCAAGAAATAATGAGCTAAAGGAAGCTACTGTTGTGCTCTCATCTTGACTGGAATTCACCTTATTTAGAGTAACAGCCGAGTAGGCTTCATGAGGAAGCTCATGTGCAATAGATTGCCAACGATGAACAAGTTCAATTGCATTTTGTTCTAGGGTCTTGCTGACGGTAAATACAGTCACATTTGCCGGAACAGAAACCAAATTTAGTTTCCATGCAAGGACAATTCCAAAGCTACCACCTCCACCTCCTCGAATTGCCCAAAATAAATCTTCCCCCATGGATTTTCTATCAAGAATTCTACCATTTACATCAATGAGTTGAGCATCAATTATGTTATCAGCAGCAAGACCGTATTTTCGAAACAATAAACCAAAACCTCCTCCGGAAAAGTATCCACCAGTACCCAGAGTGTGGCAAGTACCCCCTGGAAAGGCAAGAGTTCTACTTTTTTCAGCAATACTATAATAAAGTTCACCGAGGAATGCACCAGATTGAACCCATGCAACTTTATTCTGGACATCAACATCAACTGATCGAAAATTAATCAAGTCGGTGATAACAAATGGAACTTGAGAAACATAGGAAAGACCTTCAAAATCATGACCACCACTTCTGGTTCTGATTTGCAGCCCATGTTTTCTGCAACAATAAATTGTTGCTTGAATATGGGATGCGTGAAGTGGTGTTACAATGACCAAAGGTTTGGGGGTATCTGGTGTGGAGAACCTAAGGTTTTTGATGGTAGACTCCAAAACTGATGAATACGAAGAATTATAAGGCGTGTAGATTACTTTAGAAATGGAAGAAGAGTCATTTGAACGAAGGGAAAGGCATTGAAGAAAATCATCATGAGGCGAAGTAGCCCATGACAATGAGAAGAGAGCAGCAAAAAGAAGCGGTAACATTGGAAAGCCAGGAGACCTCATTTCTGAAGCTGATTTTGTGCATTTAATGCAGTTATGAGTTTCCTCATTTATATGAACTTATATATGACCTGTTCTTTCATGGCGATTAAAAAAATGACTTGTTCTTTCCTGGCCATTTCATCCTTGACGATGAACCTAGACATGAATGTTTAGATATTAAGTTTTCAAGTTTTTCCTGGCAAGTGCTTATTCGTTCTAAGAATTTTTATTTTTTTTATAGATTACTTGTTAAAAGAAACCTAATCTAATTGTTGACTTTTCAGATTACAAATGATTATTAAAAAAAAATGTATGGGATACAATTCTAGAACCAATCAATTATGAATATTTCAAATACATTCGTAACCCACGAGGAAAATTGAATTGAAAGCGGCACCTAATTTTTCTATTGGCATAGAAAATGTATGGGTCTTGTCCTTCCCCCTTTGACTTGCACATCTTCCACACAATAGGAAAAGTGATGCAAAAAAAGAAGGAAGAAAAGAGGGAGAGAGAGGGACCAACCACACTCTTCCTTATCTAAGCAAGTTTAACAGCTAAATTGCATACTCAGCTTGTGATTTACCTCCTCAGATGCTTCAAAGTTGTATGGAAGAATAACAAGTTGGGGGCAAAGACCCTTGGCATCTCTAGCGAACATTCCTGCCCTAATTCCTGAAGCAGAATAAAAGAGTATCAATCAAATGCTTTACGCTGAATAAAAGCTCTCCAACTAAAAATATTACAGCAAAAGGAAAGATATCATTCAGATATAAACCAAGCATAATCTCGAGCAGGATAATTTGCAGAAGAGATTTCAGCAGTTCCTTTTGGATTGTCCGAATGGCATACAGCTACAGGCTTGTCATAATTCAGGATGGTTCCTGATGACCACTGAAACAAAAAAACAGTCCTGAAGCAGCATGTTAGTATCAATCCAGAACCATGAGTACAGAAGAGAAGAAAAGGTAGTAGTCCATGTAGACATCTACAGAATTGTATCTCATCATAAAAGCCCAAATTCCACATAACCCATTATAAATTATAAATACAACTATGATAATAGAAGAGATGAGGACAGACAACAAAAGGTCATGGTTAAAATCTCAATTTACCATGTCAATATGAATAATGGAAGTCTTTTGAGTACCAGCAGAAACATCTGAAGGAGACTTCAAGCAACCATTTGACAAGCTGGAAAATTTTTTTCGATATCTATTTCTCCAGGTTCCTATGAAATGTAGCCTTGAATTCTGCAACAGTTAACAGACTAGTCAAGATATAACTGATGGAACAATATACACAGAGACATACATAGCACATGCTCATATGTATGCATGTAAGCAGGCATGTCATTACAAAAGGAAGAGAAGAAACCATTTAGAGTTCAGACCAAAAGAAAAACAGTCCAGTGAATCAGTTACTATTATAATATAACAGTTCAGTGCAAAAAATTACCATAAACAAATGCCCGACCAACTAAAACATGATGGGCCACTCAAGTCAATAGCAGGTATTCCATAAACTAAAATGGCACTACGACAATCACCATTCGCTATTCTAGAGAATAAGCTGGTTGTAAGTTTTTAAATATCATGTGCTAATTCAATCAGCTATATTCAAACAAATAGCTCCACAAAAGCTGGAACATTTTAATAAAAGAAAGAAAACACTGATGACTTAAGGTAATGGCAGAGGGTTACAGAAAATTTGTACAATAAGAGGCAAACCCAGTGCACAAGGCTCCACATTGCAATCATTAATCCATTCAATACCTTGAAGTAATTCTCCACAAAATTGGGATCCCCAAGAGTTGAATGCCGCTGCTTCAATGGTCCAATGGCTGTTGTCCTAGGCGATCCTTTTATACTGTGATTGTCAAAGCAGTGACTACTAACAGAAGCAGAAGGCTGTTCAGAGAAGGACTGAAGTTCATTGTTTGCCATGCTTTCATCATCCTCTTCCAGACTACTTGGTTCTACCACTTTTAGTTCCTGAGATTCTTCACTATAGCTACTACTTGGCCCATCAACTACCGTTCTATTAGTATTTTCACACATAAGTTTGTTATGTTCTTCTGTAGCTTTCTTCTTCCATTCGAAGGAATCACCTGATTCAGGAAATTTTGCATTTATTGATGCATCCTTTAACCATAAATCTTCAGTTTCATGTTTTACTTCACAAATTGCATTTGTAAAAGCACCCTTTTCTGCAGGGTTGCTTTTTGGAGTGAAGAAGGCCGACAATGTTGGTTGATTGTTAGCAAGCTGGTCAATTTGGTAGGGAACCCCTTAAGAGAGCAAAACAAGATCCATGGAATAGAAAATTTATTAGTTGGTAAAAGTAATAGTTCACAATTTCCATTACAAATAATAAGAAAGACGAGGAAAAGATAATAATTTCAAAGCTCTCAGTAGTAACATTTTATTGGAATTAATAATTCCTATTCTGATCTTAACCCCTCAACGATTAATCAAAACCATTTCGCTATGCCTATCTCTCCTACTATAGACCATAAATTGCATGTACATTAAGTGTATTTACTTACAACTCAAAAGTCTGTTAGCAGCAACAGAATCCAGAATCCACAAAGGTTTCACTACTGGGAGTCCACCACTGAAGGACCTGCATTCGAATCACCAGCAACAATAACTAACTCAACTTGTAATTAAAATCAAGCTTTAACCAGTCTAAGCATGAGAAGAAAAAAGAAGGAAAGATAAACAACAAAATAAGGAATAAGAACCTGAGATTCTTAATTTTACTGTCGGGAAGATTGCTGCAGATGATATGCGTGACTCAGTGCCTTGAAAATTAATTCTCAAATCGTCCGCCATGGTTCAACATGTACCGTCGCAGTTCCTACATATCTCATCGTCATTATCAACAAAAATGCAACTAATTGAATCACAAAACAAACTAATTGTGACAAACAAACACAAAAGGTGGAGTCGATAACAATGAATGGTGGAAAAGAATCAAACCTGACTAGATGGAACCGTGAAACCATCAACGAAGATAGAAACTCCGTGAAATAAAGGCTTCGTAGAAGAACCACTAGGAGAAGAATTCGAGGCCTCGGCATCAAACTGATTATGAAGCTTTCTATTCTTTTCTATCATATAACTATGAGAAAAAAGAAATCAATATTAATAACTAATAATCCAAATGTTTTATAAAAAAAAAAATGGGAAGAGAGATAAGAGATAGGAAAAACCTCCCAAAGTCAGAGAAAGGAGAAGAGCGGAAAGAGGAGCGAGAGGACGAGAGAGAACTGGCACCCCAAGCCATGCCTAGGGTTTGTCTGGTTACTTTTTATTTTCTTGCTATTGCTGTTGTGACTTCTACTGTTTGAAGATTTTGAATTGAAGCTTCTTTTCGAATTTTGAGGGCCAGAATTCGCAGAGCAAGAGGAATCCAGACTCATTTTTCTTCGGAGAAGGAAAAGAAAGGAGAGTGTTGAGGAAGATTGCTGCAGTCGTAGTTGCAAGGCATTTCAAATGAAGCGGCAATAACGGTCGCTCCATTTTATATGGGCAATGAATCAGATCAGTCTCTGCCCGATAGATATGGATCGGTTCAAAATTGCCGTTAGCGTGGGTTTCAATTTTCAAGCGATTTATTGGGCTTTTTCTTTAACTCTAAGGCCTGGGTCGTCGGGTAAGGTTTACTTAGTCTTGTTACCGTTAAAACTTTTCTTTTCAATAAAATGAAATTTTAGGCTGGTTAAGGCTTAATTAAGATAGACAAAGAGATTAGTTTTAATAAAATTAAAAATTATAAAAATTTTATTAATAATATATGTTTTTTAATAAAGTAATTAAAAAAATTTAGAAATAATGATAGATGAGTAAATTTATTTTTTAAATTTTTATTTTATATGTTTAGAATGATATGGTAATTTTTAAATAAACGTAATAAAATATAATAAATTTAGATTTTATTCCTTATTTTTATTATATGATTTAATTTTATTTACTAATAGCTAAATTTGATAATTTTAAATATTATATAATATATTAATGTAGGTAAATATGATTAGATTGTTTTCCCATACATACACATGCATTATGAATTTGAATGATGATGATTTGTTGAACTTTCTCTAATATGGGTGCCATAAAAACTTCGTTAAGCAAAACTCACGGTGCTATATGGGAGCCTCTGGTAAACATTAAATAATTTAATTTTTTCACATTCAAAGGAAATGATACAGCTTACGTGCTATCCTAACCTATTGCATACTTGCATGTTAGGAATGATTTTATTTAATAATAGATCGTTGATTTTTATTGCTCTTTTTTCTTCTTCAAACTATTCATTTTAGATTGTTTTTACGCTTGCTTTTACGTGTTTGATTTTTAGCAATTTTTTACGACTTGCTTTTTCGTGTTTGATTTTTAGCAATTTAAGGATAAGTGATAGGAGGTTTGAATAGGCCATGACAAAGATCAATAACCATAATTTCTAAAGATTAATTTGACTGCCATTGGATTCACAATTGGTTTGGTGGCAATCAATAATATTTATTTAATAAATTAAAATCTATAAAAAAATTATTTCTATAACAAATAATACTTGTATTGTTAAATTTTTAAAATAATATTTTTTTAATAAATTAAAATCTATAAAATTTATTTCTATAACAAATAATACTTCTATTGTGAAATTTTTAAAAATTTTATGTGTTTTAATTTTATTTAATATTTAAACTTTCTAAGATATTAATTAATAAATAATGACACATTATTTTTATATTAAAAATATCGTAAATATAAGAGAATAAGTATAAGATTTATCAATGTTTGATGAGATGGAAAAACTACATATAAGTATTTTTCAAGTATGCTTTTTACCTTTTAAAAATAATGTCTACAATTTGAACTTACTATGAAAAAATATGATCGATATTAATTATATAATGTCTACAGTTTGATATCACTAAAACCTTTATTTAAGAATTTACTTCTTCAAAGTTTTCTAAAATGAAATAATAGTAGTAATAATAATAATAATAACAAAAATCTTCAGCATCGCATAGGCAAAGAATCTAATTCGAAGAAAAAAAGGTCAATTCATAAAGTAAAACATATATCAAACAGAAATTTGGAGAAAGAAATGTTATATTGTATGTTACAGACAAAACCCACTCAATCTTGTTTCAAAGAACATATAATTTATTCATACATTATGTATTGGGATAGGAATTTAACAATCATGCCATTAGTGCTAACAAAGAAACTTCGAAACTTTTTATTTTGCAACATAATTATATTGGATTGCTGTCCTTATTGCCAGGCTCAATACTCTAATGAGCTATTTACTTCCTTGAAGAAATAAGGGAGGGATGCTCTGTTCATGGTTGAAGAAATTCTCCGGATCAGTCATCGTCTTCACCCGTACCAATCTGTCAAAGTTGTCTTTAAAATATTTTCGACCCCAAATACTTGCCTGTGCATAACTTGTATTACCTTTTCCGTTTGTTCCAATGTCAAGATCTCTGTAATTAACGTATGCCTCTCGTGGAGATTTTGAAACAAATGAGCTCATGTAACTGTAGACTCTTCTAGCCCAACTTAGGTACCTTTCAGAGTATATGTTTTCTTCTTCTTGCCAACCCACGCTATATATGATTTTGTACAAGTTGCCAGCTCTATGTGGAAATGGAGTTGCAGTCTCAGGAATCTCGTCCATTCTCCCCCCATAAGCAAAAAATACAACAACAGCAGATTCTATTTCTTCCTCAGAAAGTCTTGACCATAAGCCCCTCAATCCAGTTTCAGGGATAGGTTTCTTCACATAGTCAGATTTCGCTTTGAAATAGGGGCCAGCAATAGTAATCCCAACATTCGTGTTAAGCAACATCTCCAAGGATCTGTTTTGAACTTGGCCAAAGTAAAGGATAGATTCAGCCCAACTCATTTCAATGCAATCTTCCTTCACTATTCCAAGCTCAGGAAATCTCTCTTGCATCAATTTAACAAGCTCATCAGTGCCACCAAGAAATAATGAGTTAAAGGAAGCTACGACTGTTGTGCTCTCATCTTGACTGGAATTCACCTTATTTAGAGAAACATGCGAGTAGGCTTCATGAGGAAGCTCAGGTGCAACAGATTGCCAACGATGAATAAGTTCAATTGCATTTTGTTCTAGGGTCTTGCTGACGGTAAATACAGTCACATTTGCCGGAACAGAAACCAAATTTAGTTTCCATGCAAGGACAATTCCAAAGCTACCACCTCCACCTCCTCGAATTGCCCAAAATAAATCTTCCCCCATGGATTTTCTATCAAGAATTCTACCATTTACATCAATGAGTTGAGCATCAATTATGTTATCAGCAGCAAGACCGTATTTTCGAAACAATAAACCATAACCTCCTCCGGAAAAGTATCCACCAGTACCCAGAGTGTGGCAAGTACCTCCTGGAAAGGCAAGAGTTCTACTTTTTTGAGCAATACTATAATAAAGTTCACCAAGGAATGCACCTGATTGAACCCATGCAACTTTATTCTGGACATCAACATCAACTGATCGACAATTAATCAAGTCGGTGATAACAAATGGAACTTGAGAAACATAGGAAAGACCTTCAAAATCATGACCACCACTTCTGGTTCTGATTTGCAGCCCATGTTTTCTGGAACAATAAATTGTTGCTTGAATATGGGATGCGTGAAGTGGTGTTACAATGACCAAAGGTTTGGGGGTATCTGGTGTGGAGAACCTAAGGTTTTTGATGGTAGACTCCAAAACTGATGAATACGAAGAATTATAAGGCGTGTAGATTACTTTAGAAATGGAAGAAGAATCATTTGAGCTAAGGGAAAGGCATTGAAGAAAATCCTCATGAGGCGAAGTAGCCCATGACAATGAGAAGAGAGCAGCAAAAAGAAGCGGTAACATTGAAAAGCCAAGAGACTTCATTTCTTAAACTGATGTTGTGCATTTAATGCAGTTATGAGTTTCCTCATTTATAGTGTCGTTCTGCAGATAGCGATGGTTTCGTGTCTTTCAAAATATGTGTGAAGTAACCGATGATCAAACAAAATAATTGCACCTAAAGTGATTATAATGTTTATTATTAATAAAATTAAATGTGTAATTATTTTATATTCAAAAATTATATAGTTAAATTTATTTTAATTTTATCTCAATTATCTTTTTAACAAAAACATAAAAAAAAAATTTATAAATATTATAAGTAATTATCAAATATAAAAAATATTTTATAAGGACTTGCATGAATTATTATGATTTTCATGCATGTTTTAGGTAATTATCATGCAACAAAAATATTTTCATGGATGTTATAGGTAATTATCATACATAAAAAATATTTTATAAGGACTAAAATAAATTATTATGACATTCATTAAAAATAATAGATGAATTAAAATTTAAATTAATAATATATGAATTTATAAATTAATAAATTTATAAATTTAAATTAATAAATGAATTTGTAATAATATACTAATTAAAATTTAAATTAATAATCATAAAAATTTAAAATTGCAAATAATGAACAATATTAAGAATATAATTTTATAGTTATGGGTATTTTTTAAATTTGATACAACTTTTCCAACAAAGTAAGTGCATATCAAACGTTGTAAAGTTACTTTTCCTACAATTTAAACATAACTTTATATTAAATATCAAACGCTGCAAAGTTACTTTCTCAATAATTATTTTCTCAACAATCACTTTCTTAACAATCATTTTACGATTCAAACATTTTCTCCTCTAAAATATTAAAGGGCTCTAAATTTTCAAGTTTTTCCGGGCATGTGCTTATTCGTTCTAAGAATTTTTTATTTTTTTGTAGATTACTTGTTAAAATAAACCTAATCTAATTGTTGACTTTTCAGATTGCAAATGATTATATAAAAAAAAAATGTATGGGATACAATTCTAGAAGCCATCAATTATGAATATTTCAAATACATTCGTAACCCACGAGGAAAATTGAATTGAAAGTGGCACCTAATTGTTCTATTGGCCGATTTTTTTCTTTTAAGTTTTGATTTTCACTTTTTTTTTTTTAATTCTACAACAAAGCATGGTATTTCAAATATATCCGTAATCTAGTCAAATATGATAAATTTAGACTTAACCCCTATTTTTATTACGCAACCTAATTTTTTTTTAATTACTAATGGCTATGATCATTTTACACATGATAAAATGACACTATATTAAAAGAAAATGGATTAAAATTTTAACAAAAATGCATATAAATTTGACAATCGATACAGTGACAACCATACAAAAAAGAAATGATTTTAAATTTTGAGAAAAATGTAGATGAATTTGATAAAAAAAATAAAGATTTATTTTCAAGATTTATATATTTTTGATAAAATGCAAAACCAATACATGTGCTATAGTATTCAAAACAGTGTTCGATCTCAACCTCTTGCTATTCATGATCATGTCTAAATTGCCCACTTCAATGAGAGTTTTGAAATTTAGAACGAATTGTAGCCAAAAAAAGGGAATTTAATGACATTTTGAATGACATCTCACCTAACACGGCGTCTTGGTGAGGTAGTGTTTAGCTGGATAAGGCAAAAGTCTTATATGACTAAATGATTATTATGTTCTTTGTTTTAATTTTTTTTATTATTTTATTAAAAATATATTTATAAATTTTTTAATATTTTCAATTTTATTAAAATTAATTTTACCCACCATATAAATAAATTAGTCCTTAAAAATTAAAATAAAAAAAATGAAAGGGAGCTGCACCGAACAACCGGCCCTTATCTCAAATTTGCATGGGTATTTGATTAAAAGCCTCAAAGATTTACAAATGATACCCATGCCAAAGCCAACCCAAGCCCAAATCCCCCATGCTGCTTCCAAAAGAAAAAAGATGCCCATTTCTTGCTTTTGCCATTCCCTTTCTCCTTACCATTTTTTCTACTCTTCCATTCGTTCAGTCAATTCTAGTTACCTTTCCCAGGTTCCTGTTTTTTCTGCTCCTTTTTACCTGTTTGATGATTCTTTTCAAGACGAGCTGTCAAAATCTCTTCAGACAACAATTTTGAGAGCAGTTAGCAAGTAGCAACCATGTACAAGAGTATACCTCGAAAACCGAAACTAGCTTGAAAGAAATGATTTACTGCTTTATTACATTGTTTCCCATCGCTGGCGCCCAGAAATCAGCACCGTTGCTATTGGCCACATGCACAGTGCAGGCAACTGGGACCAGGCACAGCCCCCTGCTCTTTAGGTCCTTCCTTGATTCTTCGCCAGCTCCCTTCTCTCCGCCATCCTAACAAGTCACTGTTCGTAAGAAATTACCAGACCAACGTACTTTAAAAAGAACTGATGTTTTGTACTTACAGGTTGGTGTTGCAGGTAAGGAGAGCACAGAACTTGAACCTGGTCGTGCAGGAACCTGATATAACCCATCGATTCATGCAGCACTGATGCAGTATCTGTCTGCAACATTGTTAAATTCCCAAATTTGTCACATATTATTCATTTTCGAGTAAAATGAATCAAATTAATCACAAGTTAAACCTGAAAATTTCCCACCTTGCCAAAAGGTGAAACCAGCTGCTGCAAAGCTGTGATTCTATCCCCTAGCTTCTCTTTCCTCGCCTGTCATTAATTAGAGAAGGAAATCATCTGGGTAAATTGATCTTGATGAACTGGAAGTTTCAAAACAGACCAATACGTAAAACATGCATTTATGCACTATCAAGTATCACTAACATATTAGATAGTAAAATGCAAGTTGTATCCAACCTTTGCATGGCCGGTCGAAGAGGCGGAGTTCTCGACCTCGGATTTTTTATTGGTTCTTTGGCTTGCCGGTTGAGCTGTAACAATGGCACCCATGCACTGCATCGGTTCTCGATCGCCATTCCTTTTTCTCTTCCAAAGAGTAACAAAAGTGGTCTTAAAATAGTCAGCTTTCTTTGCACAAGCTAAAGAATTAAAACCCAAAAGCCAAAGGTTAACACAGGCTTTGCACTATTAACTTATCATACTCACATTAGATTTAGAAGGAGCCTTGACAGATTTGCTGTTGTTACCAGAAGAAGCTGAGGAAGAATCACTGCATGTAACCCCGGATCTCTGAGGAGTGGTAGCAGTTTTTGTGGTATTGATAGCAGATTCACCAAACACTATATCAGCATCAGTTTGATGGCCCCCAAAGCAAAGCATTTTGGGAGTCTTCTCATGACCAGGAAACGAAGTGCTAGTGTAGTTAAAACTCTGGCCCAGATCAAGACCCACAACATCATCGTTACCACCAAATAATAACTGAGAAAAACTAGTCGTTGGTGCTACTAACCCATGGTCCCCCTCAAAACCCTGATCAGTCTCAGCCATCATAGAACAAATTTTTAAAAAATATAAACCCCAAAAGACAAACCGCACAAGGTTGAATTGCCTAACTTTCAATCTCTTTTTCCCTTGATCGTAGTTGGAGAGCAGCAGCCGTTACAATAGGGAGAAGATTATTAGATTAGTTAATTGGAAATGAGTGGTCTAAGGTGGGGGGCTGTTTCCGAGATTGGCTTTGGTTTTCGACCCGTGGCAGTCAAACCCACCTAGCCCGAGAAAACCGTGGTTTATTTGTCCAAAGCATTGGTTTGCAAGTTTTGCTTTGGCCGAGCCTATATATCACCGGTTTTCTGCTACTCTCTTTTTTTCTTTTTGCTCCTTGAAACTCATAAAAACCTGATCAGTGTTCGGTCACCAGCACCGACTCACTGAGTTGACCCAACCTACAAAAGTTAGAAAGTGTACCTAAACAAACCACACGCACCCAACACGCAGTGCTCGATCCTAAGTATGATCGCTCGCTCATTTTGTAAAATATAAAGCCTAACAAAACAAGGGTTGGTGAGTATAAAAGGGATGAGGTTGAACAGTTGAACCTTTGCTTGAGCATTGAGAGCGTGTGAACATACATAATTGCTATTTAGTTTTCACTTTCACAAAATAGGCGTAGAGTACAGCAAGTACCTGCTGTGAATGGTACGCATGGCCCCTTGCAAGAGTACCTGCAAAGATAGAAATAAGCTGAAAACTGCGGGTCCCAAACCCCGTGATGACCAGCCAACCCCTTGTTAGTATTAAAAATTTCTTCTTTTTATTCGATAAAATTTTGATTTCAAATTAATCTGAACCAACATAACCATTGAAAAGCAAGGTCTAAATACAAAAAAAAAAAAAATCTTGGTTCCAATCAGGTGCACTGCCCTCCATTTAAATATTTCTGACCCGAAATGCCTCATTCCTGACTGGAGAGTGAAGAGTTGGCCATTAGGTCTGCCCATTGCCCATCCAAGCCATCACTCTATCATCATTTTTCATTTTCAACTTAAGTTTATTCAATTCACCCATTGTAAATTAATTATTAAATCAAGTGTAATTATTTTACCACCTACATTGAAAATGGTACTATTCGAATGGAAGTAGAAGGAGAAATAGAATTCAGTCCAGTGTCTGCATGCAGGCGAACGCCGAGAGATTTGATTAGGAAAAGGAGACACGTGGTCAATCAGCTAACCACAGCTGAGTTCGGCGAGAAGACGCGGCAGTCAAGATCGTCCCGACATTTGCTTCATCGCATGCTGCGTTTTCCCTCACCTCGTTGGTCGTTGGCTTCGTACCTCTGCTTGTCTCTCCCTTCGCTTTGTTCGATGTTTCAATAACAGGGTCCAATTTTGCTTCTTATTAACAAAACTGCCCCATTGCACTTACAAAAGCTAGCGCTTTACTACGGGTCTCCATCGGTTAAATAGTTTGAGGTCTTGAATTCAAACGCGAAGCATGGACAAATTTTGACTGAAAATCTTGGTAAAACCCACTACAGTCTCCACAAAGATCAAGCATTTGTTAAAAGAGTTCATATAAAGAATGTTTTAATTAATGCTACTAGGTACTTGTCACCAATTTTAACAGGAGAAAGTGTTAAATGCTATTGAATTTTTTAACCAAAAAATTAACTCCAAAGAAGAGATTTCTTTTTTACACTTATAAACACATGTACAACTCCTTCCACAACCAAGGTGAAAAAATCAAAACAATCATCTTCTTCACACATCCAACCTTAAAGCCTTAAAGGGAGCGCTTCCATACCCAGGGCATTGATATCAATTTTGGGTGTTATTGAAACTTATCAAGCTCAAAAACTAACTCAAGTGGAGAGAACTATAAACAAACGGCTAGTTTCCTTCCACCACCCATGTGGGAAAATCCAAAGAAAGGAGATCTTACTTATCATAATAGGAGAAAGGTGGTCTTACTTGTCACCGAACCAGAGATAATCTTAGGTGTTCCTTCGTTGTATCTGCTGCTGCTGGAATCTAATTTTGAAACTATAAGCTTAAACATGAGCACAAGTTCACAAATGAAAGGCAGGGGTAGAGCCTAAAAGGAGACAAGAAAAACAGTAAAATTATACCAACTTGGTTCATCTCATAGTTATGGAACTTAAAAAATTCTAAAAAAAGAAAACCATTGTTTGAATACAGCAACATCCAGTGGGTGTCAAACACCAGATCAAACTCTACTAAAAGCAAGAAAGATATGTAAGGCTGAAGATTTTCTTACAAAATGTGGAGCAGCAAAGCAAGAAATCTATGACTTCCTACATTTCCTGTATCATGTAATAATTTTAGTTAGGCTTGATCAACTATTATATGTCTATAACGAAGATTCTATTCATAAAGAGAAAGCACACAAGAAAACAATGTAAAGTGATTTATCACAACCACATACCAGGATAGCTTCACTAGTATTTCACTGTGAAATGTTTAGCTCAAGCTATATATTTCATCTATATGAATATGAAGGTCATTTGCTAAAAGGAAAACTACCTAAATATGGACATGCCAGCCTGTTGAACATTGTCATAAACATGCAAATAGTTTGTACGATTTAAGAATCAGTTACAGTCACTGGTTCAATCATACCCATGCAGTGATGAATATTGTGCAATGTTCTGGACTAGATTGAGTGAAGCTCTGCTTAAAAGGACATTTTTAAATTGATTTTGATGTAGCCTTCGGATCATAATCCAAATATAGACGCTTGAATTACATTGGGTCTTTTACAACATGGAAATTCTTCCTCCGGCAATTTTCAAAGTAATATCCCCAGTCAAGGTACCAATGAACCAGATAAAGAAGATGACATTTTCATTCTTCCTCCAGCAAGTTTCAATTATAAAAGTTCTATTCACCATGATTTTGGTGTCCCAATCTAGAATGAGTACAGCATTTGTTTTGCAGTAAGTGCTCAAGTTGTGCAAGAAGCCACAACAGAGGGTATAAGAAGTAGCCCTTGATTTCAAATTTCAAAGACAGAAACATCATGAGGATTCAACAGTGAACTGCTACTGCACCCAAACTTTGTGCTTCTCAAAAAGATGATGACAACTCAGCCAACAACTATATGCACTCATCCATACAACAAATTCTCTGAACAATTTCCAAAGCAAATGCAACTATGCAAGTGCTGAGTAAAATGATACGGCTGGCAATGGCTATACAAGTTGACCAAATCCGATTACTAGAAACTAAAAAAAAAAAAAGGTACTGAAAAGCATAGCGATAATAAATAATTATTCTCCAATATTCAACATCAAAACTGAAATCTAAGAGAACAATTAGGATAGAAAACAGATTTTATAACCAAAATCGCAGGATATATTCAACAGTATCTCGAGACAGGCAATGATATTGATACCAAAGAAACACTGCCTAAATTGTACAAAGGAAACTGTCGCATTTGCATTTAAAATGATGAAAAAGCAAGCGCACCCGAAGCCCATTTCGAGCATTACAACAAACAGCTAGTAGACATTACGCGCTCATCCATCGAAACAAACCTCCTTCAGCTTCTGGGCTGCTGATTCATCCACCGAGTACTGCAATGCCGAGAAGACTCAATGAATTCAACATTTTTATATGAAAAACATATGCACAAAAGTTAATATATGTGAATTTAGAGTTTAGTTACACCTTGTTGAGGACCCAAAGAGAGTGGTTATAGGCGCGGTGGAAGAGCTCATCGAGGGCTTTGGGGTCGGAGGCGTCGAAGTCCCTATAATTAACGAAGTTCTCGCGAGCGTATTTAGCGTAGTAAGGCCTCGAGTCTTTTGGTAAGCGCCTCACCAACCTTAGCATCTGAGCATAAACTCTCAACGCTTTCTCCATCTCCTCTTCGAAAAACCACCGCACTTCCGCTTCAGTCTTCAGCGGTATTTTTCCATCCTTGGACTACTCATCGGCCCATTCTGCCTCCCAATATGATTCCAGCTTATGTCTGGCCGGCCTAGAAAATCTTTACCCATGGGCTAGATTTGTGGGTGTAGGTTGGCCAGTAAGCCCAAAAAATAGAAAAATAAAAAACTTTGAGCAAATTAAATCGGATAAAAAGTTTTAATAATTTGATCTGATTGTATGGATCGAATATTGCCCCGTAGCAGATAGCCCTATGCTAGCAATCTCCATCTCTATTTCAGTTCATGAACTGTACTCGATCAGTTGTCATCATTCAATCTCATTAAGTAAAGCTGAAAAATGAAAATAAAATCGTCCAACCGATGCACTAATAGAAAACTACAAATTTATGATTCCCAAGATATTCACGAGGCATGGATAAGACGAGAACGGAGACTAAAGGCTCGGTTTTTTTTTTTGGTTTTTTTTTTTTTTCTGTGATTCAAATTCATTCATGCAAATTGTCCAGTTTCGCATCTGACATGACACGTCTAGGCCGCTATATATCCAAAAAACGTCAAACTACCTCGTCTGGCTTTGCTAATGCTACGTAGTCCATGCAAAATACCATCCAGGTCACGAAACTAGAAAATGAAAGAAAAATCAGCTAAGTAAATAAGAAATCAAAATCAAACTAAAAATTAAACAACTTAGCACCACCAGTTCAATTCCAGGCAGTTCTTTCATTCGTTCATGCACGGGTTAGGTTTACTTGCAAGTTGGCAAATCTGCCATCACTCGTTCTTTCCTTAAATTCCTACGACGGCATGAATCCTTCTCTCCACAGTCCTCTCTTTTCTCATCTGCCATGCACTCCAAGCTACAGAGCCACTGAAATCCACCAAGCAAAAATGATGGACATTTGGTCTTGGATATGTGAGCTTCCTAACACTGAAGAGTGGGCTGAATCTGACTCGCCATTAATCTTTGCACTCTGTGCTGCAAAGAAGCAAGGCGATTCGAGTCGTTCAATCCAAGTCAGAGCTGAGCGTACCTCCGGGTCCGATTCAGAGGCCTTGCTGACCTTCAAGATATGCTTCGAAGGGTTTCAACCTTCCGATGCTGAAAAGCATATTTGGGTTTCTGACGCGTGTCCTCTATCCTCAGAGCAACCGTTCCTCCCTCTAGTACTACAGCTTCTCCAAGAAATCATCAACCGTTCACCTGCGGTGCCGGACAGCACCTGCCCAAGGTCTCAGCTCCAGAAACTCAAACCCGAACCAATTGCCTGGATCATGGAGTCTCACTCATCCGACTCCTTTTCAAGTTTCTTTAACTTGGTCTTTCTCACGCGCTTGTTTTGGCTGTGTGCTTGTGATGCTCCTAGTGAAGTTGGGTCTTTCTATTTTCAGTATTTGCTAGGTCCGTACATCGAAGGCTTAACATGTAAACAAGCGCCCGTGCTGCGGACCTTTCTGGTTTCTGTTGGTGTAGACACCGAGCTATGTTTCATGCGAACCCTGGGGTACATGTTGACTAAATGGATGATTTTAAGGGAAGTTAGCATTGGATTACAAACTCTAATTCCTTTGCCAAGGCAGCACTTGGGAATTTCATATGCAACTGAGGCTCATGGATTTTGGACCTTGAAGGGATATGCGCCGGTTAACGCTATGAAGCTGATGCATTCCAGTGATCAAGGAGGTAAATTTCCTGCCATTGGAGCCAAGGAGTCATTGTTAAGGTATGCCCTAGCACACCAGCAACTTGAGGCAGTCATTCAGTTGGAATACTCCGTTGGATTCTATGACGGTTATATTCAGGTAAATGCACGTGTTGATAACTTACGCTTCCATGTGGCTAAACTAGGATTTAGAAAAAAAGAGGATGACATGGATTACTTCGATGAAAGACATTTTCCATCGAGGGTCCGAGTTTGGGTTGGACCGGAAGTCGGGTCAACATATGTGTCCGGGTTAAGCTTGGGTCGCTCCACAAACAATGGAGAAAGAGAAGTGGAAACGCAGAAAATCGTTAGAGGGAGCTTCGGAAAATCGAAGACTCCGGATATCAAAGCCAGATCAACAGTGTCCGTGAGGAACAAGATGAAGAATTGGAGGTGGGATCAAGACGCTGAAGGGAATGCTGCGGTGTTTGATGCAGTTTTAAGCGACAATGTGACAGGACATGAAATTGCCACATGCAAGTCGTCTTTTGATTATGGTGACAGTGGCAAAGGCAACAATGGTTTTCAGAATAGGTATTATGGAGTTAACAGGCCATTTACGAAGGCTGGTGGGTTGGTCTTTTCTGGCGATGATTATGGAGAACGAGTTGCGTGGAGATTAAGCAGAGAAATGGAAGGAAGTGTTTTGAAGTGGAGAATTGGAGGCGAAGTTTGGTTAAGTTATTGGCCTAACAACGTCCGAAGTTCTTATGTCGAGACAAGGTGTGTGGAATGGTGTGATGAAGTTGATTTGCCATTGATTCCTGCAAATTAGAATAGACTTTGAGCTTGTACGCAACCCACTATTGTGTTCAGTGTAATAGTACAACCCTATTTTATAGTAATAAGACTACTAGACTAGTATTAATAAGATCCGGCTGCACACTGAAACCTTTTATGTTTCTTATGTTTTATGTTTTGGCTAAATTTCTCTTCCTTTTATTTCCTTTTTTCAGTTGTACACATGGACACTTTAGGTCCAAAATATATTTTGGATCCAAGACTCCACCCACAAAGTCATAGAATTAATTCATAAATTAAGAAAAAGTAATTTGAAAACAATCTTGTCATTTTAAGAAAGTTAAATCTTATCAAATAAAAGTCATGTCCTCTAATAAAGACACATGATCCAATTATGTTATATCCCTAGTACAAGCTTAAGGAAAATGAGGAAGCCATTCGGACATTCCTCTATCATCAGCAATTTAAGAATCTTTTCTAGAATCTTTGATCCGCCTAAGTTTCCCTACTTTGTTACTCAATCTCCAACCTTTTTTTTTTTTTGAGCGCATCCCGAATCATCAACTCCGCCACCCCCGACCATATTTATCCCCTTGCATGTCCAATTAAAATCTTAATTCGTTACCTTTAGAAGTATCCTCCACAACCAGTTTTTACCTTAACATACACGTTGAAGGGGTAATGCGGAGGACACACGTCCATTTCTAACTGAGAAATGGTATGAGCCCGCCCTTTAATGATCTGAGTTTAAGGTTTTCAAGTCTAGAGTACCTTGAAACTGAAACTTGACATGTGTGAACATGCCGAGAGTGGCACGGCTGAGTAAATATTCTGCACGATGCAGATTGTAGACTTAAAATGATACAACTATGAACAATAGGAGAAAACAGGATTAGATAGTTCAACGGCCAGAGTTGTGGCATATATCAAAACGATTCTCTTAGAGTAGAAGGATTTGGGAGGACAAACATACTTGAATTCTGAAATTTTATGTAACTATATATAATTGGCAAGCCAGAATAACGTAACTCCCTTAGTGGCAGTGAATTGGTCTTGGAATAGAAACAGAGCAAGCAGGGTTGGCTCAACGTAAGCACCTGAATAGGTTAATAGTTTGTTAGAATTTTTTGTATTTCTAGGCTTCCATAATTCGAAATTTTGGTGTATACAATAGGCCAACAAATTTAGTCTTAAAGAAAACATTTGATTGTGATTTTTACACATCTCATTTGGACTGGTGTGATGAATTAGTATGATTAAGTTCCATCTTCACTCCTAAGTCCTAATAGAATGATTTTTATGAATTGAGAACCGCGTAAAGAAAAAGATCGAAAAGAGAAAGATTTTAATCCTAACTTAAAAAATTTGTCTTAAATTTTGCTTGTAAATTTCAACAACCCTAATAGGTATGTTATATTATCTAATTATTTGATGTTCTATATTCTACTAAGATCAGGAATTAGCTCACTATGGATAGTCCAGTACCAAAGCAGCAGATAGTTTTGCAGATAAACGTATTTCATGTAAGCATGTAAAGGACATGAAAGTAGGAGTTTTTTTTTTTTTTTTCCCTTTTAGGTCTGAACCAGTTTTGATAATTACAGTTTGTTATGTGATAATTAACAAGATAAATTCAAAGCCACCCTTAGCCAAAACTTCTGTCATGCTTCCGCTTGTCACATTATCATTTAATAAATACTCAATGTTGAGTTCTAGTGGCATATTGGCATTTGGAAGTAAATTCAATGCTTTCTCTTTTTTAGTCATTAAAACTCCGTATTTTCCTAGCTGTTCTTTCGTCATTGGCTACTTCAAAATCTTTCAGTGACATTTGATGAATGCCAAGGTCTGTGAAATAGTTTTCTCACGAACCTTCAAATTGGGTTTGGTGTACAGTGTACACGATGCCTATTTTACTACTTCCACGTCGAAAATGTGTTTGATTTTGTTGTTATACTTGCTTGTTGAACAACTAGTTTCTCAACATTGTGCTGCTTTTTCAGTCTGATATCGTCTTCAGACAGATAGAAATGGATGCCAATTGCCATGGTTTTGAAAAGTAGGTTTTTTTTTTCATTATGTTCCGTTTCAACAGGACTCACATTTCAAATGATGAGTACCCGTCAAGTTGCTGAACCAAAATGTTTCTGTGGAGTTCCTGCTAGATCGGGAAAATCTCGAACCTCCCCAAACCTAATTAGGTTGTGCTACAACTGTTCTAGATCTCATGAAAATATAAGTATTTCTTTGTTTATTTTGTGCTTAGAATGTGCCACTGGTCAAGTTTTGCCGTATCTTCATGCATTTTCCTATTTGTCTGTTCTGGACATTGCTACTTGCTAGCAATGTTCATTCCTCTGTTAGTTCGATGAGCTACTTCCAACAAATCAAACACATGAAGAACTCGTAGAACGAATAATGGAGATTAATAGACTGCTTGTTTATGAAAGGACTGTCTAGGCGCAAGAAAAATCGGAGTTGATATCAAAATTGTCTATTCTTCAAGCAGAGCTGGATGATATAAAGAAAAAGATCAAAATAGCAAAGGATTCAGTTCTTATGCCTCCTCTTGATAGATTATCCATGGAAGATGAGGCCAATAACTTAACCAAGTGTCTTCAGCCTATTCAAAAATCCTCATAAGCCAATCAATTGATATGAGCCAAATCTTCAATAGCATTGCCCCTCACTGAACAACACCAGAACAAGTTAAAGATCAGCTCATCAAAATCAAACTTTTGAAAGATAAGTGAAGAATCTTATTCAATATTAAGGAGTCCAGAGTCTCCTCAAAATTATCAGGAAACCAGATGCAAACTGCAATTAAACAAACTGATGTAGACAAACACAGCTGAAGAAAAGAATTTTCCTCTTCTTGAACCTTCTCTGCCTCGATTGAATTTAAGTTTGTTAATAGCAGTAGTTTGTTACACCTAAATGTTAGCAGTAGTTTGTTACACCTAGATGTTAGAGTTTGTTAGCAGAGTTTGTTAGCAATGACTACTCATTAGCTCAGACATTCTGTATATATACTGATGTATTTTCTAGTTTCAAGCAATAATAAAACCTTTCTAATATTACCTTTTCTCTCATGGTACCAGAGCTCATAAAATTCCCTCGTTTTTCCCCTGGCTTCTTCTGTTTCTTGAATTTTTCCTCTTTCAGTTCTCATTTTCTTGTTAATCAAACACTATGACATCAGAAACAGCAACCACTGCTCGACAAGAGGATACCTCCAATCCTTTCTTCATTCATCCAAGTGAAAATCCTTCACTGGTTCTTGTTTCTTCTATTCTCACTGGTATGAATTATCATTCATGGAGTAGGGCTATGAAATTGGCGTTGTTATCCAAAAATAAGTTTCGATTTGTGGATGGTACAATTGCACATCCATCGAAAGCCGACTCTCTTTTCCCAGCCTGGGAACGCTGTAACACGCTGGTTGTGTCTTGTCTTCTTCATTCAGTTTCTTCTTCCATAGCTCGAAGTATCATCTGGTTTGATAGTGCTGTGGATATATGGAATGATTTACGAGATAGATTTTCTCAGGGAGATGCCTTCAGACTTGCCGAGCTTCAAGAGGAAATATACTCTTTTCAGCAAGGTAGTTTGTCTATAACTGACTATTTCACTCAGCTTAAAATGCTTTGGGATGAGATGTTAAGTTTAAGACCTATCGTGAGTTGTACTTGCAAAACTAGATGCTCTTGTGGTGCACTGGACACAGTACGTAAGTACCAAGAGCAAGATCAGGTTATTCATTTTCTTAAGGGTCTTGATGAGAGCTTGCAGGAGCAAGATCCCAAGTCATGCTTATTGAACCTCTACCGCCCATTAATAAGGTTTTTAGCATGATCATTCAACAAGAGCGACAAAACAACTCAGTTTTGCAAACAACTTCACAAAAACTGCAATCTAATGTCTTTGCCAGTCGATCAGTGGTTGATTCATCTACTGGAAGCTCCTCTGCTACAGGATATACTAGAGGATCTTCAACAAGAAGATTCAATCCTAACTTGAAGAAGCCAATATGTACTCACTGTGGTTATATGGGTCATACTATTGATAAATGCTACAAAAAACATGGCTATTCGCCAGGCTTTCGACCAAAGACTAAGGTAGGTGCTGCTAATCAAATAGAAGTCAGTACACAGAATGTGCACCATGCAGAGGTCAACAATAGACACACAAATTCTACTACTGCAGATTCAGATTCTGACGCAATGGTGTTTACAAAGGATCAGTATATGCAGCTGCTTGGATTGCTTCAATCTACTAACATATCTTCTTCACCAATTGCTCATGTCAATGCTACTAGTATGGTTGTGTGTTCTCCATCCTCTAACCTAGGTAATCTTGTTGCAACCTGTTTGCCTACATCCATTTTTTCTTCGACCAAATTTCTTCTAGATACAGGTGCAACTGACCATATTATTTGTTCTTATAGTTTGTTTACCTCTTGCAAATCAACTCTGAATTCTTTTGTTAAGCTTCCCACTGGACAGCATGCACCAGTAACACATATTGGTGTGGTTAACATAACACCTGATCTTTTCCTGCAAGATGCTTTACTTGTACCCAGTTTCTCTTTTAATCTGATTTCTGTTAGTAAATTGATTCAAACTCTTCATTGTTTTCTCACTTTTCAGCATGATTATTGTATTCTCCAGGAGACCAAGACATGGAAGATGATTGGATTAGCTAAATTGAATCAAGGACTTTATGAATTGCTCGAGTCATCCACTGCTATTTCTTCACTGCCTACAAAGTCTGCTCATCTAGTCAGTTAGAGTCAATTTTTTAATCTTTGGCATTATAGGTTAGGCCATGCATCCATTTCTAGAATAAAGTTGTTACAAAATATAGATCCTACTGTTACTATACACCATCATAATCCTTGCGATGTTTGCCATTTAGCTAAACAGAAACGTATACCTTTTCCTCGTAGTAGCTCTATTTCCAATCAATGTTTTGATCTAATACATGTAGACATATGGGGACCTTATCATGTTACATCCTTATATGGCCACAAGTATTTTTTAACTATTGTTGATGATTACAGTAGGCATACATGGGCATTTTTTATGAAGACCAAATCCGAGGCTAGACTTTTACTGCAACAATTTTGTTCTTTTGCTGAAACCCAATTTGGCCTAAAAGTTAAAGTGATACGATCTGATAATGCCCAAGAATTTAATCTCCCTTCTTTTTATTTTGATAAAGGCATTATTCATCATCGATCTTGTGTTCAAACACCTCAACAAAACAGCATTGTTGAGAGAAAACATCAACACATCCTCAATGTTGCACGATCTCTGCGTTTTCAAGCACATTTACCTGAAATTTTTTGGAAAGATTGTGTAGCACATGCCATCCATCTTATTAACCGCTTACCTTCCCCCATTATTGCTAACCAAACACCTTTTGAAAGGCTACACAATAAACCTCCAACTTTTTCTCATCTTAAAGTCTTTAGCTGCCTCTGTTATGCATCAACTTTGGCTAACTCAAGGTCAAAATTAGATCTTAGAGCTACTAAATGCATTTTCATTGGTTATCCTATAGGTATTAAAGGTTATAAGTTGTATTCTTTAGATAATGGTCATATTTTTTCTTCCAGGGATGTATTATTCTATGAACATATTTTTTCCTATTCTGATATTCATTCTGTTGATACACAGCAAGACTTACTACCCCTACCTTTGATTGATTCAACTGATTCTACATCATCTTTTGATTTCACTAGTTCTAATTCATCTCTTGATCCTGCTTCATCATCACAAATTTTTGATGTTTCTCCGGCCCATATCGACAGTCCACCCCTTCTTAGAAGGTCTACTAGAACTAGAAATAGTCCTGCATATCTTAGAGATTATCATTGCAATTTAGCTAAAACACATCACTCTTCTACTTTGTCTCCTCAAGATACAAGAATATGTACACCACATGATTTATCTTCTGTCTTAACCTATGACAATTGCTCTTCCTTGCATAAAGCTTTCTCCATAGGTATTACAACTATTCGTGAACCCCACACTTATGAACAAGCAGTAAAACATGAGTGTTGGCGAAAAGCTATGGAAGTGGAGCTTGAAGCTTTACAAGCAAATAAAACTTGGGAAGTTACTGATCTGCCTTGTTCTAAAAAGGCTATTGGTTGCCGTTGGGTTTACAAAGTTAAATACAAGGCCAATGGAGAAGTTGAACGTTTTAAAGCGAGGCTAGTAGCCAAAGGTTATACCCAGCAAGCACGTGTTGATTATACTGCCTCTTTTTCACCAGTTACAAAGATGAGTACTGTGAGAACTCTTTTGGCAGTAGCAGCAACTAAAAACTGGCATTTACAACAATTAGATATTAATAACGCCTTCTTGCATGGAGATTTAGACGAAGAAGTCTTCATGACTTTGCCTCCTGGTTACAAAGGTGGCAAACCTGGCCAAGTATGCCGCTTATTAAAATCTCTCTATGGTCTGAAACAAGCCGGGCGACAATGGTATCATAAACTCAGTGCAGCATTACTGGCTCAAGGTTTCAAACAAGCCCCTTCTGATCATTCCTTGTTTTTACACAATACCGGTTCCTCTTTTCTTGCTTTGTTGGTGTACGTTGATGATGTTATCCTAGCCAGCAGTGATCTTGCCTTGATTGACAGTATGAAGTGTTATCTTGATCATGCTTTCAAGATTAAAGACCTTGGGACATTGAAATATTTTCTTGGCCTTGAGGTTGCTCGATCCCAGCATGGCATCAACCTCTGTCAGCGTAAATATGCTTTAGAAATCCTCCAAGACTCAGGATTTTTGGGGGGCAAGCCTGCTGCTACTCCCATGGTCACTTCTCACAAATTTTCCAAGGATTCTGGCACTCCACTTAAAGATCCCTTGCAATATAGAAGGTTGATCGGTCGCCTGCTCTACTTAACCACCACGCGGCCAGATATTTCGTTTGCTGTCCAACAGCTTTCACAATTCCTTGATCGGCCGACCAATTTGCATCTTGCAGCTGCAGGGAGAATCCTTCGCTACATTAAGAAAAATCCTGGTCAGGGACTGTTCTTCTCTGCACATTCTACTTTACAGCTCAAAGCTTTTAGTGACTCCGACTGGGCTTCATGCACTGACACTAGACGATCTGTCACCGGATTTTGTGTCTTTCTCGGTGACGCACTCATCTCTTGGAAATCAAAAAAACAACACACTGTTTCTCGATCCTCAGCAGAAGCAGAATACAGGGCCATTGCTTCCTTAACCTGTGAACTACAGTGGTTGTTATATCTTCTTCAAGATCTACAGGTTTCACATCCAGCTCCTGCTCTTCTGTTTTGTGACAATAAATCTGCTATAGCGATTGCCGAGAATCCAGTTTTTCACGAGCGCACCAAGCATATCGAAATTGATTGTCATCTCATTCGACAAAAACTTCAAGCTGGAGTCATTCGGTTGCTTCATGTCTCTTCTGCCTCTCAGCTGTTAGATTTGTTTACTAAGCCTCATCCTCCTGCTACCTTCTTTTCCTTCTTAGCAAAGCTTGGTGTCCACGACCTCTTTACTCCAGCTTGCGGAGGGCTATCAGGAAACCAGATGCAAACTGCAATTAAACAAACTGATGTAGACAAACACAGCTGAAGAAAAGAATTTTCCTCTTCTTGAACCTTCTCTGCCTCGATTGAATTTAAGTTTGTTAATAGCAGTAGTTTGTTACACCTAAATGTTAGCAGTAGTTTGTTACACCTAGATGTTAGAGTTTGTTAGCAGAGTTTGTTAGCAATGACTACTCATTATCTCAGACATTCTGTATATATACTGATGTATTTTCTAGTTTCAAGCAATAATAAAACCTTTCTAATATTACCTTTTCTCTCAAAAATCAAAACTTTCAGAGAAATTTCAAGAACCTTATTCAATGTAAAGGTAAGAAAATTGAAGAATCTCATTGAATGCAAAGGTTCACTCCAAAGTTTAAATCCCAAAAGCTTTCCTCACTGTTTTCGAGCTAGTAACATGGATTTCACTGCTTTTAATCGAGTGCTACTAGAAAAGGCTAACGCCAATCCACACCCTTTAAGCCCCTTGCTGACCGGTGCAGGTTGTCGATCACGGAGGTGCAACAATCCAGTGCCATAAAGTTAATGCTAGTACAGGGAAGCTAATAACAGACATGCTGGCCAAGGAGGGAGGAGTTCTGCAATTTCTCTTGAGTCGTTGTATTAATCCTATTTCATGTAATGGGATTTCTTTTCATTTGCTTTGTCAAGACAGTTGAGTGGTAAAGCTGTGATCCCTTTTCTGAAAACCTTATCTATGTAATGCCCAAGAATATTAACACTTTCAATAGCTTGGGGTTTGAAACAACCTCCTCTGCTCTCTCTCTCTCTCCCCTTTCTGATCAGTCTTGCATGTGCACACGCATGTTTGCCTCACAACTTCTCACGACTATATCTGAAAGTTTAGAGACTAGGGCAACTGGAAATTCAAGAATATCGCTGACCTGAATTTCAGTCTACCCACGGATTAGCTGAAAAGGAAAAAGTTAAGCCTTGGTGATGACCTGCACTAGCTGCAGTGAAGAAATTGACAAATGTTCTCTAGCATCATAATGTTCAGCCTTTTAGGTAAGGTGTTAAATCACTGTTTGTTTGCAATAATGCAGGAAATGTTCACTAAAATTGAATTATCATTACCAGGATTGAAAAGCTAGAAAAGCAAGAGTTTAAAGGAGTCATGCATGTGTTCTTCAAGGCCAATGGGTCTTTGGCACTCTATTCTAGCGGTACCAGCTCTAGTCAAAGGACATAGGTGAAGTTTTCTGATCCAATCTCCAGGGAATTCATTCTCCTACTCAGGTGTGTGCATCAGACAATTCCAAGGTATTCATCTGTGCCTACCTCGCATACTTTCACAATCAGACCATCCTTGAAACCATAAACAATGATCTTTCCCCTGGCACTCGACAAAACCCTTTCATTTATAATCATCTAAAATTGCAAGAGCTTGAGATCCATGAGCTATTATACTAGTAATTGTGTTACCCAATACAGCGTCAAGATTAACAATTTGTCTCCAACCACCTTGTAGAGTTAACCGAGCAATACTCCATTGCCCTTCGAAGGCGCGCCAAACTCCCCGCAACCTGCAATTCCTTATAAGATGTCAATCCGAATTTGGGATTTCCCATAAGCACCACCAGCTTAAACCCTGTCGACAACCTCAACTCAAAGGCTAAGCCACAGTACAAAGAAGTGCATGTTTGAAGGCTTTGATAGAAAATACGTGGTTGGTTAATGGGTTGGACGTGGATTGAAAATGTTCATCCATAGAAGTGGACCAAAGGAGATGACCATTGCATGAATTGGCAAGCATTGGACAACGTTCAAAACCCACTAGAAAAGGTTAAGGCTGGATTTGGCACACCAGTGTTCAAAACCTATTAGAAAATATTCTTAGGTTTGGTTTCGCGCGTCAATATGCATCAATGTGGTGTGATTGGTATGCAAAATTTTTTTTTGGAGTAAAATGTTATTTTTATTTCTAATTTAAATTTTTTAAATTATTTTATTTTTTTTATTTTATTAAATTCATTTTCACCCTCCATTCAAACTTATCGAGACATTACATGTTGCCTGTTTTCACCGTTGGGATACGCAACCAGGGTGCGGGAAGCATATCTAGAAATTAACAAAAGTACCCCGGGAACTGTCCTTGTTCTTGGGGGAATTCATTCTCTCCAGGAACGAATGAGGGTGACGTGGAAAGATTCAGTAAATCGACAGTTTTGAATGGTGTTTAAAATTAGAAAATGAAGAGAGTACGGAACTACATTAGGTTAGAGTTGTACTTGGTAGTAGCCACATTGGGCATAGTGGACAGAGTTGGACATGGAGAATCAAAATCACTGATGCTTTGCCTCCTCTTTTGGAATCATATCATCTGCAAATGGCCATTGTCACGACCGTTATCGCTGACCTTTTTCCAATTCATTCCCAAAATTTGGTTGGGCTATGAGTCGATGTTACTCATTTCTATTCAATCATATGTATCAAATATTAAACATAATTGTACATCTATTTATATAATCGTTCTTTTTATACGTTACATCCCCAGCAATTTATACAGTACATGTCTATGCGATTTAGTGTTCAGATACAAAATATGTGTATATATATACCTTTGTGCAGCAAAGAGAGCTGTACAACAAAAGAACTAGCAGGGATGACCGCAAGATGCTCTAATGAGCCTTATCTGTGGAGTAAAAAAAAGGGTGAGCTAATGCGCTCAGTAAGGAAAATATGACAGCAGGTAGATAACTATACTATCTACATGCTTATAATGCATGCTTAATATCATCACAAGGCAAATGCATTTTTATAAACAATAGCAATCTAATCAAAAATCATTAATTCGATAGAAAGCTTTTGTTTTCACTTTAACCACATTTCAAATCATCACATTTCTCTCTGTTTTCATTTTCGAATTCAGTACTCCTCTGGTACTGGTAATAAGTGATTCCATCATAATCACAAATCATAGTTTTTAAACCATTTAAGATCATTTTGAGATCAATTTGAAATCAATTTAAGATCGATTTGAGATCGATTTGAGACTAGGTAGGGATATGTAATCATCTGTGGACATATGGCCATAGTCAGTGACCCCAAGCAATCGCTAGCTAGGCGTGCAAGGGTGTCAGTCGCCTAGGGAGGTGGGTCAATCCAACCCATCAGCTCATCTCTACTCTATCATCTGTCCGAAGACGCCAACACGGTACAAGGTACTCCATGTATCGTCTCACGGTACAACGTACTCCGTGGACAATCACACGGTACAACGTATTCCGTGGACCCTGTCCATACACCCTACGCCATGGACTATATCAATATGCTGTATGCTCGAGGCTACTTGAGAGTAGGCAGGTTTTTACGACCTCGGCATTAATCATCAACCATAACCTTGTCTCATAAACCAGTGCGAGCAAGTCAGTGTGACACACAGTCGACACGAGGGCTCCAGCACAGTTTCATCATCAATAACATTTAAAATTTCGTGCAAGCATAATCGTGTAACCCGTTAGTTAACACGCAATTTCAGCACGATTTATTTCATTCACAAATCTGATAGATGGCTCTATTTTCATTGAAAATAACTCAAAATCAGAGTTCAGTATAAATAGCATGCTGTCATGATGCAATTCATGTAAACAATAGCCCATCTATTCATATACTTGCTAAAAAGCAGAGTTTTATAGTGAAAAATATCAAAATATGCAATTTATGCAATTTTTCAAATCTTGCATTCCCGATGCTCAACGGTATGCATTTCCTTATAACAAGGGTAATATCGTAATTTACTTATCACTAGGCTCTTTCCTAGATTTTCAATCTCTATATATTTCATACTACTTATTCTTATACAGGGATTTATTAAAATACGTACAGTTATCTCTATAGCAATCATAATCCCTTACCTCATTTATCTGTACAGTCTGACCTTTCCTCTGATGACTCGTCACGCAGTTCGATTTGCTCTCAATCCAAATCAAATCTCCGGAACTGCGGATATACATTCATCAGGTCAAATACAATACAATTTAATGTATTTCATAATTTTCTGGGCTTAATTTTAAATCATTGGGCCCGTTTACCCATATTGGGCCCGATTGCACCATAATGGGCCTTAATCGGCCTTAAGCCCGTTTACTACTCTTTATCGAGGTCTATTGGGCTCATTGGGCCCATCAGTAATTTATTTAGCCTCGTTCTAAATTTTCGGATATCTCAATTTAATATTTACGACAATTTATCTAATTTTTCAGAATTTAATTCATTTATGCGAAAATTAAATCCGAAATTTATGCGTTAAATATCAATCACGCATAACGATATAAAATTGTCGTAAATAAGGGTTACTTACCCGTTATTCTATGATCGTACTCAAATCGAGGCTGTCTCGAGCTCTCGGTTGATGCCAATTGTCGAGCTACACAATTAAATATATTTTCGGGTAAACTTTCAGTCGATTGTTTAACAAATTAAATATTTTGAAAATTAAATCGATCAATTCGACTGCTTACCGACTTACCCGAAACTCGATTGCATCACTGAAATTTTTTTCAATTTTTTCTCTTTTTCTTTTTTCCTTTTTCTCCCTTTTTTTCCCTCTCTTTTTGGCTGAACCGGTCCGGTCCGGTTCAACCCGATTCGGACCGCCGGTTCGGTCTGGTCCGGTTCGGCCGGTTCAGTCCGGTTCGATCGGTCCAGGCAACAATTGGTCGTGCCGGCGCCGTCCGGCCGGTTCCCGGCGTGCTTCCAGCACCAATCGGTGCGCCTTCTCCTGGGCTTCTCAAATCGGGCCTCAGTTTGACTCGAATCGGCGTCGATGGCAGCCGATCGGGGCTTCTCTCCCGTGGGACTTCCCTCCGTTTTTGGCGTTTTCCGGCGTGATCCACGACGCGTCCTGGCCGCTGGTGGTTCGCCCAGTGCTGGGCTGCGTTCGACGGTCCTCGTAGCCCCTCAGCCCCGCCGGTGGTGGCCGTCCGACGAGTCTCCCTTCCTTGGGTCTTCCTTCGCGTTTTCCTTCTCTGTTTTCTGTTTCTTTTCTCTTCTGTTTCAGACTTTTCGTTTTTTTTATATATTTATTTATAATTAAATTTTATTATTATTTTATTCAATAAAATAATAATAAAATTCTCAAAAATATCTAAAATAATTCTATTTTATTCATTTAATCTGTAAATAATTTTCTCAGTCCGATTTTGACCTTTTCGGTATATTTTCTGATTATACCATTTAAGTCCTTTTGTATTTTTAAATGCACTCGAAAATTTCGGGTCTTACAGCCATTCACCTGAATTTTCTTCCTTTTCCCGTGTAGTGTTCATTTACTGCATAGAATTTGGAAGCTTAGCTCAAAACAAAAAAAAAGAGTAAATTTATAGATTTTAAAAAATCATATTTTCATTAAAAATTATAATCATAATTAATATATTATATTCAATAACTAGTTATATGATAAATTAATAAATAAAAAAATAATAAATTTTTTTTAAGATAAGATTTGAATTTAAAATCGAAACTTTCTCTTTACTTCTAAATTATGGGCTCATTAGCTAAAGTTATCTTGTTTGTAAATGATGACAGAAATCATTTATTTTTTAAGAATGGATAAGAGGCTGCTAGATGTTTTATTATAATTTTTTATTATTTTCTATAAAAATATTCATTATTTTGTTAATTCCGCTTGTAAAATCGAAAAATTCTATTATTATATATCAACTTATCTTATCTTAATAAAAATAGAATAAATATTTTGGCCAATTCTAATAAAAAAAATTGAGTGTCAATTTAAGGATAAATGATTATCAACTAATTCAAAAGGGTTTGACGAATTATCAATATATAAATTTTATATATATTTTTATTGAATCATATTATCACGCTAACTTGTGCACGGATTCTATTTATTTCAATTTAATATCATTTAATCATTCACATATTCAAAGTATAAATAAAATGCATTAGATATAAACAAAATTCATTAACAAATGCTCGAATGATTGACTACAATATAATTTGTTAACTGCAATAATTTAAATTTCAAAAATAAAATTATAAAAACTATTTTCAAGAAATAAAATTACTAGAAATAGCTTTGTTAATTCCAAATTAAAGCTAAATTTCAAGAAATAAATTACGAGTGACTCTAAGATCCAAAAAAATAAAAAAAGATCACAAGAGAAATCAATAACTGTTAATCTCATACTATCATAAAAGCTTTAGTTAATCATTGAAGCTCTACCATACTTTTTAAGGTCTTTTGGGTTGCATATTTTATGTTACAGATCATTTTTAAATTCACTATCATTTGCAAAAGTATAAATCCGATAATAACATTTAAAGATTTGCAAAAGTGAAAATATTTTTCAATGATAGAACTATTAATTTTTAATTTAATAGTTGCATACACTATTTTTGATGTGTTATTATTATTATTTTTTTTTGTATTTGAATGAATTATTTATATATTTCGTTATTCATCATTTATTGTTTATAATTGTTTACAATCTTTGATTATTTTTTTAAAATATTATTTAATTTTAATTACTTATTTTCACTATATTATACTATATTATATTAATTACATAGTTTTTTTTTTTTACATCTAAATAACTAAATTATATATATATATACATATAATTATTATCTACAAACACATATAAGTAAAAAATACCATACAGTGCACGGATCCTAAATTAGTTTTAATGTATAAAACCCTATACACCAATCCTAATGTATGCTATCATTGGTTCATATATTTTAAAATATAGAATATTTAAAAACTAAAATATTAATAAATTCATTAATTATTAAAATATTATAATATGATCCACTAATATGATTTTACATCACATATAAATTTTAAAAAATTATATCAATATAATTATTAATTTGATTGAAGTGAATTAAAAAAAAGCATGTTTAAAATAAAAATACTGCTGGTGAATAATTTCTGAATTGTATATTACGGTGTTTCTTAATTCTCCCCGCCACCATGTTTATTGGAAGAACTTAAAAATAAGAAAATGGTAAAAAAGACAATCTTTTTAGTTTTTCTCGTGATAAACTGTGTCAGAGTCAGATTGTCACGTAAACAGCATTGCGCCGCGTGCGCCATGCTAATAACTCATTTTCTTCAACGTGGGTCCCCCCTCTATTCTACAGTGCTACCGCATTTACATGCCGTGTGGTTATCTGTAATCAGGATCCCAACCCCACCCTTGACACTCCCCAGCTGTCTTGTCTCTCCGCTCATTACTCACTCCGTAAGTACTAAATTTTCACCATTTCTCTTCTTCCCTGTTCTTTCAGTTTTTTGCTTCAGTTTCGTTGTCTTTGCTGGGTTTTTGGCTTTCTGGGTGTTGCTGGTAGGGGGTGGTGATGGAAGATGGAGAGTGGGTTTTGGTGCGGAAACCCGCGGAGAAGGACATTTGGAACCCCACATCCATGGACCTTGCCGACACTTCCAAGCCGTTGAAAGTTACGTTCAGTGGGCCTGCCAAGCACTGGACTGATGCAATTCCCATCGGAAATGGTCGCCTTGGCGCCATGGTGTGGGGCGGCATTGCATCGGAAACTCTTCAGCTCAATGGTAATTAAATTCCAAAAGCACCATTACAACATACCTTTATTTATAAAAAAGAGGAAAATTTTCTTTTTCCATTATACGCTTTATTGAAGCTTTCTTTGTCCCAAACGTGGCACTTTTCTTTTGCGAGTAAAAGAAATGATAAAAAAAAGTTTTTGAATTTCTTTACCTTTTTTAATTATCTTTTTCTTTCGCTATTATGGGAGCAGTTGAAGATATGATATGGAGTGATGTGAATCAATTGCTATTACGTAATGTGTAGAAAAGCAAGCTTAATCAGCCTATGTTCTTTGAATTGCTTTTTAGAGGACACTTTGTGGACCGGGATTCCAGGGAATTACACGAATCCTAATGCTCCGGCCGCCCTATCGGAGGTTAGGAAACTTGTTGACAATGGTGAATATGCTGAGGCTACAAAAGCAGCGGTCAAGTTGTCAGATTATCCCTCTGACGTATGTTATCTGTTTTACCTCTAGCAAAATGATTCTTTCTTATCTTGTATGCATGTGTGTTTGAGCTTTTAAATGTTATTTCTCATTTGGAAACCACAGTGTCTGGTAGCATTTGAAGTTTGGTTACAAATTGGATAAATGCTAGAAAACTGTTTGATGACTAGAACATAGGGCTTAAACATAATACTACAACAATATTCCAACAGGAGAGGGACTACAAGAATATTTGTTGCATAATTATTTTGTTTTAGCTGCACTTAAATTTTGCTACTGCTGGTTGGGAAAGCAGCGAATGCTCTCATTTCATTGTGCCATCTCATAGTTTGCGGTCAGTTTTGTCCATGAGGTCTACTTACTTCCTGTATTCTTCTTGCCATGGAGCTTTGACTTCAACTTCAATGAATTTCGTACTTTATGTAGCACATCAAGTTCTGGTTCAAGCTCTATGTTTTGATGATCATTTTGTAATGATGAAGGTTTATCAACTTTTGGGGGATATCAAGCTAGAGTTTGATGATTCGCATATTAAGTATACAGAAGGCACATATCACAGACAGCTTGACTTAGAATCTGCAACAGCGAGAGTGAAATATTCTGTAGGTGATGTTGAATTTACAAGGGAACATTTTGTTTCAAATCCTGATCAGGTTATAGTAACAAAGATTTCTGGAAGCAAACCAGGGTCTCTATCATTTACAGTTTCTCTAGACAGCAAGTTACACCATAGTTCACAAGCAAATGGGCAAAATCAGATTATAATGCAAGGAAGTTGTCCTGGTAAAAGAATCCCACCAAAAATTAGTGCAAATGATAATCCGAAGGGAATTCAGTTTGTAGCAGTTCTTGATTTACAAATTAGCCAAGAAGGCTTTGTACATAGTTTGGATGACAAGAAGTTGAAGGTTGAAGGTTCAGATTGGGCTGTTCTGCTTCTGGTAGCTTCGTCTTCGTTTGATGGTCCATTCACTATGCCTTCAGATTCTATGAAGGACCCTGCTTCAGAGTCTCTCAATGCTTTAAAGTCTATAAAAACCTTGTCGTATTCTGATCTGTATGCTCACCACTTGGATGATTATCAGAATCTTTTTCATCGTGTCTCTCTGCAGCTTTCAAAAAGTTCTAAGAGCAATTTAAGAGATGGCTCTGTGGAGATGGAGAAAATTAAATCTTCTACAACAAATTCATATTTTGGTAAAACTGAAGATGATGCAGTTTCAACTGCAGAGCGGGTGAAATCTTTTCAAACAGATGAGGATCCTTCCTTTGTGGAGCTCTTGTTTCAATATGGTCGATATTTGCTTATTTCTTCTTCACGACCAGGAACTCAAGTGTCAAACCTGCAGGGTATTTGGAACAAGGATATTGAGCCAGCCTGGGAGTATGTTTTCAACTCTCTTAGACACATCTTCTTGGTTCTTTTCCTATACTTTCATTAAATTTGGCATATTCTGCTTGCTGCAATTTCTTCTTACCTGTTTAAATGTGCCACATCAGCAATTGTTCCTTTTATATATTTTGTATATGAATGGAAAAAAGTATGCAGCTATTGCTTCTGCCACATAATATCTCATCAAAAGTTATTACCAACTAATGAAATTTCATTTTTCACTCCAATTTCTTATATCAGGATTTGATGATTCTCTCTCTCTTTTTTTTTTTTTTTTAAAATTTGTCAGTGGTGCTCCTCATCTCAATATTAATCTTCAAATGAACTATTGGCCATCCCTTTCTTGCAATCTTAAAGAGTGCCAGGAACCTTTGTTCGATTATATTTCCAGTCTGTCAATCAATGGGAGTAAAACTGCAAAAGTAAGTTTCTTTTGTTTATTTTTTTCTCTTCTAAAATTCTACTTGGTACATCTATTTTTATTTTTTCCAGGGAAACTTTTTTAAATATGAGTCTCTTTAAATGCTTGGGGGAGGGGGGGGGGGGGGGGGGGGGAGGGGGTGAATAACCTCTGAAAAATATTTTATGTTATTTTTTCCCCTTAGTTTATAAAAATTTCACATCTGCTGAGCTTGACATCTTCAAAAATGGCCCAAAGAAACCATAATGGATTTGAAATAAAAGTTCCAATCTTCCGAAAAAAAAAGAAGACAATCAACCTTCATCTTTGGTATCTGTTTATTGCCCTTGAAAGACATTATTATTATTTGCCACTTATATCTTTCAACATCTTCTAAGTGTAAACTTCCTTATTTAGTCATTGAATGTTGCAGGTGAATTATGAAGCAAGTGGTTGGGTTGCGCATCAAGTGTCTGACATATGGGCAAAAACATCACAAGATAGAGGTGAGGCTGTCTGGGCTTTGTGGCCAATGGGGGGAGCATGGCTCTGCACTCATCTATGGGAGCATTACACCTATACGATGGACAAAGTAAGATCCTGTGCTTTTTAATTGTCTTGGCTTCTAATTATTTCTTTTACACGTGAGTTTTTTGTTATCAACTTCCCTGCTGACTTCTTTAAAGATGTCATACAAGAACAGTTCGTGGGAGTTATGCTGATAATAAATAGATGGAAATCTTAGATATTATGTTGCGCTAATGATCTGGGGAAGGCTGTATTCGGATAACCATGAGGCTTCTTTCAGAAAATATTGTTGTTTTCAGCCTTTTTTCAGTCAGATTGATGGGTTTCTTGCATACTTAACTGTAATTTTTGGTTTTGTTTTAGAACACAGAATGATCTAACTAAAAGGAAAAAGAATTAGGAAAGATGAAACCATACTGTGGTTCACCCATCACAATGACTAATTTTTTTATCATGTTGAACCTTTTCTAAAACTGGAACCTTTTAGTTTCTGAAATGTTGTTCATGCAAAGCCAGACCTTTAAAAGCCAATTCTTCCAGCCATGTCTTTAGGAAGTGTCTGAAAATATGTCATACTTTAGGAAAGGGTTGATGTAGAAGAGATTGGCTGATGAAGTTAAATTTTCGTTTCGTATTTGAATTATGAGACATGAAGAGTTGCCACTCCTTTCTCTTGTCAAAATAATATTATTCGTACATAATATAAAGGATGGTTGACTCAAGATTTTATGGTCTGAATTTATGTTTTGAATATCTACAGTTCATGAAGTTAATCTATGGGAATGCTAGCCTAGTAGATTCATATTTTTTTTTTGTCTGTTAAAGGATTTCTAATATTTTCTGCATAATTAGGATTTTCTAAAAAATAAGGCATATCCTTTGTTGGAAGGCTGTACATCATTTCTGTTGGACTGGTTGATTGAGGGCCCTGGAGGATATCTTGAAACCAACCCATCAACTTCTCCTGAGCATATGTTTGTTGCTCCTGATGGTAAGCCTGCTAGTGTAAGCTACTCATCAACCATGGACATTGCAATCATAAGAGAAGTGTTCTCTGAAATTGTTTCCGCAGCTGAGGTGAAGTTTTTATTTTATGCTAATTAAAACAGGCCGAGTTTTCTGTGTAGTATCCTCCATATTTTTTTATGCTAATTAGTTTCTTAAAGACAGGTTTTGGGAAGAGAGAATGATGCTCTCATTAGAAAAGTCCGTGAAGCTCAGACAAAGTTACTACCTACCAAAATTGCTAGAGATGGTTCCATTATGGAATGGGTATGTGCACAGCTGGACCCCAATCTTTGTTAAAGGTTTTATTTTTGTGGTCAACAAGGTAGGTGAAAATATTCCTTGCTTTTGGAACAGGCTTTAGATTTTCAGGACCCAGATGTGCATCACCGACATCTGTCACACCTTTTTGGCCTGTTTCCCGGGCACACTATTACTGTTGAAAAGACTCCAGACCTTTGTAAAGCTGCTGATTATACCCTCATCAAAAGAGGTATGTGTTACAATGACTTTTGAGTGAATGTGCATATCTTTACAACAAAGAAATACGTAATATAAATTAGGCTTTTCAGCAATATGATTATAGGATTTTACTAATATTGTGAAATGCAAAGACATGTTAGGCCATACTTGAATTGGTGGGCATTTTGAGGAAAAATGTGTGTTGCCTGAAGCTTCTTACATTGCTTTTGTTTTAAGCATGCGGTCTTCAGAACTTTGATAACCATGGGTTGATGGATTTTAGAACCACTAGTTTATGCAAACTGTTGCATTGGGTACAATAAGAGCCTTGATGACTGTTGCAGAAGTTAGAGCCAGTGACCAAATGAAGTTCTATATTGTTTTAAACATTACTTCTACAATATTTCTTAAGCAATATGCTTACATTTTTTATAATCTGAAACAGGGGAGGATGGTCCAGGATGGTCAACTGCATGGAAAATTGCTTTGTGGGCACATCTTCACAACAGTGAGCATGCTTATCGCATGGTCAAGCATTTAATCAGTTTGGTGGATCCGACTCATGAAAGTGACTTTGAGGGAGGACTCTATAGCAACTTATTCACCGCACATCCTCCTTTCCAAATTGATGCCAATTTTGGGTAAACAGCATTCTTTGTTATAGTTTTTGTGGCAATTATCAGTTCAACATGGCTAGAATTAATTCTGCTCCCAACTTAGAATTTACAATGAAATGTCCTGTGCCATTTTTGGGAAGCTGTTGCATAAGTAAAATTAAATGGCGTAGAAGGGAAGAAATGAACAGGATTATATGCACCCTTAGGACACCTGGTATTTGGCTATTTGAGGCTGTTGAGAGTTCATTACAAACTTGGTATACTTTCTTAGAACTTAGAATTTATTTTATTTATTTAATTGTAAATTCATTAAAAAAAATTAATTAAAACTCTATTGAACTCTGTTATGGAAATAACAGAAGGTTAGTGCAGGCAAGTGTCTAATTTGCAGCTTTATACCAGTTTTTCCGCAGCGGTTGCAGAAATGCTCGTTCAGAGCACCACAAAGGATCTATACTTACTCCCTGCTCTTCCCCGAGATAAATGGGCGAATGGTTGTGTGAAAGGATTGAAAGCACGCGGTGGGGTGACGGTCAACATTTGCTGGCAAGAAGGAGATCTAGAGGAAGTTGGGCTTTGGTCGAGTGAACAAAATTCTGTCGAAAGATTACACTATAGAGGAACTACAACGAAGGCAAAGATATTAAGAGGTAGAGTTTACACCTTCAACAAACATCTAAAATGCTTGAAGACGTACTCATTGTCCGAAGCGGCTCTTTTTCCCTGAACATTGAGATCAATTCCATCTCCATGTAGAGCTGCTTATTTTTGTTTCTCCTAATAACCATTGCAGTGGAACTTGGGTTCCTTTGCGTACGGCATACACATTCATTTTTTTTTCTACATTTACTGATTGTAAACTTTTCGAACATGTTTCGCATTTCTTCCGTAGGATTCTTCAAATTTTGAGTTTGCCGGTCATTTGTATTATTGATTTTCATTGAATGGGTTGTCTTGTTCGTTTGAATGAGTATATTAAAGATGAAACGTGTGATCTTTTGCTGTCAAGAAGGAAATCTTAAATCTCTATGAAGTTGGTCTTTGCTTAGAAAACCAGAATTGTTTGAAAAAAATTTAAGATTACTATATAGAGAAACTATGGTATTTGTGAATCCATCATTTGGAAGAATTTATGCGTATTAGATTTTAAGATAAAAATTTAATATGATATTAGATTTTAAGTTTTATTTTATTGATTTCTTTTTGTTAATAAATTTTATCTTCATTTTTGTCTACATGTGATTGAGCTGTTAAGATGATATTATTATTTTACATCAATTAAATATTAAATTTACTGTAATTTTATATTTAAATTGAATTTTTCGATCTAATTATCAATTAATTATAAAATAAAAATCTAACACATCCGATGATCTCTTATAATGTGTATGTATTCCCTTCTAACGTAATAAGCTAAAAGAAAGTGTGGAGCATTGAAGGATATAGCGAAGTGACATATTCAATAAGAGTTTTAGATGGCGAGCTTTGGCTTTTGGTGTATGGTCATATTTTTGGAGATTTCGAGATCCTGTGATCAAATCACAAAAATAAATTTTTTTAATGCAAAAAGAAAATATAATATATATTAATTATTTTCAAAATTTTGTACATTAAATTTGTCCATTGATAGATAAAAGCATTGGTTGGTTTTGATAAGCCATCTAAAACTTCTAAATTGTGTTTTTTTTTTCTTTTATTTTTCTCAAGGAGGTGATTTAGCCACAGTTTAAAAATTATTATGGAAAAGTATAATCAAATCGTGCAGAAAACTGTACTCTAAACTGGGCTCTACAAGTTAAAAAGTCCACACAGGAATTTCTTTTCTGATACGCATGTTAAAAAAAAAAAAATCAAATTCAGTTATTTGTCATCCAATTCAGACGTTCATGAATCATTGATAAATCGGATCTTTGTCATTTGTTTTTTTTTTTTTGGGAGGAAAGGAAAATGTAGTTTATTGGTAATTTGTATGCTAATTTATTACCTTAACGTTCTTCTAATTTGAAAGGTTCTATTGAATTGAGATGCCAATGGGAAAATAGTAACATTTGGACCATTGTCAATACTTTAATCAAACGTAATTTATGGACACTGAGATTCTGAGTAAAGCCCTATAATATATATATATATATATATATATATATATATATTTAAAGAAAAAAACAGTTTCTACTGGGCTCGTGGTTCTAAAAAAACCTTCAAACGGAAGCCAGGAAGAAAATATTCAAGGTGGATTAGTTAGGATTCTTACAATTGCTAGTTCTAATTTTCCGGTAATGGGAGATGACGACTGGGTAATGGTGCAGCGACCCACAGCGTCGGACTCGTGGAACCCAGGCTCGATGGGCTCCTCCCATTCCCGGTGTTCAACACCAAGGCCACTGAAAGTCATTTTCAAGGAACCCGCCAAGTACTGGACCGACGCCCTTCCCATTGGCAATGGTCGTCTGGGTGCCATGGTTTGGGGTGGCGTCGCTTCCGAACTTATCCAGCTCAACGGTAAACAAAATTACATTTTCTTTTGAAAAATTTTATCAAATTATGTTTAAGCTCTTGTTTATGTTTCTGAATTTCTTTTACCCTCATGTTTAGTACATTACTTCCTCAGGAAGCCGTTTCCTATTCCTAGAAGCCGATGAAAACGCCATTAGAAATTGTAAACATTACGTGTGGGTAAAATTAGTAGAAAATAACAGTATGTTATGAATTATGTTGTAGAGGATTCACTTTGGACCGGGGTTCCTGGAAATTATACAAACCCCAATGCGCCAAATGCACTATCAGAGGTTAGGAATCTTGTTGACAGTGGAGAATATGCTGAAGCTACTGCAGCTGCAGCCAAGTTGGTTGGAAATCCTGCAGATGTATGTTGCTTCATATCCTTTATGCTCCTTTTTTTTTTCCTTGTCGCATCTAAGCGTATAGAATTGCCAAACTATTCCTATGGTTTAAGTGAATTAGATGTCAGTTTTGGTTCTACGGGAAAATTTGAAATTGTTCTAAGAAGTTTATTCGGGTGGTTGTCCTTTGATGATGAAGGTTTATCAACTACTTGGTGATATCAAGCTGGAATTTGATGATTCTCATCTTAATTATGATAAAGAAACGTATCAAAGAGAGCTGGACTTGGATACTGCAACTGTTCGAATAAAATATACAGTGGGTGACAGAGAATTTTCCAGAGAGCATTTTGCCTCTAATCCCGACCAAGTTATTGTAACAAAGATTTCTGGAAGCAAACCTGGGTCTCTATCCTTTACTGTATTTCTGGACAGCAAGCTAGATCACCATTGTCAAGTGAACAACAAAAGCCAAATTATAATGGAAGGACATTGCCCTGGAAAAAGAATCCCACCACAAGTGTATGCAAATGACAATCCAAAGGGTATTCAGTTTTCTGCTGTTCTTGATTTACAGATTAGTGACGGAAATGGCATGATAAGTGTTCTAAATGACAAGTTGAGGGTTGAAGGTTCAGATTGGGCAATTTTGCGTCTGGTGGCATCATCTTCATTCAATGGGCCATTCACTAAGCCTTCAGATTCTAAAAAGAATCCTACTGCAGATTCTTTCACTGTGTTGAAGCCAACTGTAAATCTCTCATATGCTGATCTTTATGCTCATCATATGGATGACTATCAGAATCTTTTTCACCGTGTCTCACTTCAGCTTTCGAAAAGTTCTGCTTGTAATTTGTGTCTCGAGCAAAATCAAGATGATAGAGTTCCCACTGTAGAGAGAATTAAATCTTTTCAAATGGATGAAGATCCGTATTTGATGGAGCTTCTATTCCAATTTGGCCGTTATTTGCTTATTTCTTCTTCACGACCTGGAACTCAAGTGGCTAATTTGCAAGGAATATGGAACAAGGATCTTGAGCCAAAATGGGAGTATGTCTACAATATGTTTCTCTTATTTTTCTCATTTTACACACACTCTCTCTCTATTCAATTTGAGCACATGCATGGTGATGTCTATCATGTCAAACCTTATATCATTGCTTTCATTTCTATCAATGTATCGTCTGGACTATGACTGACTCTGTAATCTTTGCCCTCAGTTCTGCACCTCATTTGAACATCAATCTTGAAATGAATTATTGGCCTTCCTTGCCTTGCAACCTTAGTGAATGCCAGGAGCCCTTATTTGATTTCCTCACTTCCCTATCAGTCAATGGACGTAAAACTGCTAAAGTAAGAAGAGTTTTCTCTTTACTTTGAAACCCTTCTAAATTGATTTATTCTCATATCTATAGCTATAGAAAATTGAAGTATTGTATTGAAAGGCTTAAATAAAACTGTACATGAGTGTCCTATTTATATACAAAGGACTCTAACCAAATAGGAAATTATATCACCCACAAACCTAGATATTGTTCTAGAATCTATAATTGAGTAATTCTCTAACCTTAATTATAGGGGTACAAATATTTACAGATTTCCTAAAATAACAAATCAATTAAAACACTTGACTTGGAGTACGATTCTTGACACTCCCTCTCAAGTTGGTGAATAGACATTGTCCATTCCCAGCTTGGTTACAATCTTGTGGAAGAGTGGATTGTTAAGTCCCTTGGTTAAGACATATGCTACCTGTGATTCGTGTGAAAAACAGAGAAAAGAAATGTGATTTTTCATATATTCTATTGCACACCAAAGATGTAGCTTTATACAAAAAACCTAGCAATAAAAAGGAAACTAACTAGACCACATTAGATCCCATGATTTATGGGATACTCTAACAGAAAAGGAAACTAATTAAATCAGCTTAATTCTAGGGATACAAGCTGTAACAAAATCTCCTAAAATAACTAACTATACATGTGTAGAATATAAACCCTTTTTTCCACACTCCCCCTCAAGCTGGTGAATAGGTATTCTCCATTCCCAGCTTGGATACAATATTCTGAAAGATTGAACTATTTAATCCCTTGGTAAGCACATCAGCAAGTTGGCCATGTGTAGACACATAAGGTGTACAAATCAACCCGCTCTCCAACTTTTCTTTGATGAAGTGTCTGTCAATTTCAATGTGTTTTGTTCGATCATGTTGTACTGGATTGTGAGCTATGCTGATTGCAGACTTGTTATCACAATAGAGCCTCATTGGACCATCCCACTTAATCTTCAAGTCTTCTAAGATGATCTTCAACCAAAGTAGTTCACACAACCCCTGAGTCATTGCTCGGAATTCTGCCTCCGCACTAGACCGTGCTACCACATTCTGTTTCTTACTCCTCCACGTCACAAGATTTCCGCCAAGAAAGGTGCAATATCCAGAGGTTGACCTCCTGTCAACAATCGACCCAGCATAATCGGCATCCGTGTATGCCTCAAGTACTAAACCTCCATTCCTTTTGAACAAAATACCTTTTCCTGGTGTACCCTTGAGATACTGTAGCACTCGGTGGGCTGCTTGCAGATGAACTTCCTTCGGGCTATGCATGAATTGACTAATTACACTCACCGCATATGCTATATCAGGTCGTGTGTGAGACAAATAAATGAGTCTTCCTACTAGGCGTTGATACATTTCTTTGTCTATTGGAGCATCCTCCTCTGCCTTTCCAAGTCTAAGATTTGGATCTATTGGGGTACTTGCTGGTTTGCAAGCTGTCTTGCCTGTTTCTTTGAGGAGATCTGTAACATACTTCTGTTGGGAGATGAAAATGCCCTGCCTAGAGCGAGCCACCTCAATCCCAAGAAAATATTTCAACCTCCCTAGCGCCTTGATCTCAAACTCCTTAGCCAAACACTGATTTAGAAACTCTCTCTCCTTATCATCATCCCCTGTTACTATTATGTCATCTACATATACCAAGAGAGCTGTGACTCCTCCTGAAGGCGAGTGTTTAATGAACAGCGTATGATCCCCTTGGCTTTGTCTATATCCCATGGCCATCAGAACTCTCGCAAATCTTCCAAACCATGGTCGTGGTGATTGCTTAAATCCATACAAGGCCTTTTTTAACTTACACACAGTATGAGCAGCCAAATTATTTTCATAACCTGGCGGGACCTCCATATAAATCTCCTCCTCTAGTTCTCCATGTAAAAATGCATTCTTGACATCAAATTGCTACAATTGCCAACCATAATTAGCTGCTAATGACAACAAGACTCTAACAGTATTCATCTTCGCAACTGGAGCAAAAGTTTCTAGGTAATCAATTCCATAGGTTTGAGTATAACCCTTTGCTACCAACCTTGCCTTATACCTCTCTATCGATCCATCTGCTTTATATTTCACTGTATAAACCCATTTACATCCCACAGGTTTCTTTCCTACCGGCAACTTCACCAACTCCCAAGTTTTATTTTTTTCTAACGCCTCCATCTCCACATTCATAGCTTGTTTCCATTTCTCATTGGACAAAGTCTTGGATAAGGTGGTAGGAATGACAATGGTGTTTAAGCTCAAAAGGAAGGCTCTATGAGATGGTGAAAAGTTTTTAAAAGACAAGAAGTGTGCAAGAGGGTATAAAGGTCGTTTTGTACACTCTCTAGTCCCTTTTCTAACAGCAATGGGAAGGTCCTGGTCATTATTGCTTACACAAAATTCAGTTTCAACTGGTAATGAAGGATTAGAAATTGTTACCTCATTCTCAGGATTTGGGTTGGAGTCTTGGACTTGCACAGATTCAGGGATAACCGTCTTCTTCCTTGAAAACACCTTGCCCTTGCCAAATCTCACATTCTCAAGAGCAGAGTCTATTTTTTCTTGGGGATTTTCTGGTATAGGTTCAGACACAGGATTTGACTCGGACTCGTATACGGACTCAGACACAGTCACAGGGTTTGACATAGTGGAACAAGGTAAACAAGGCGAGAAAACTGGTTTAGACACGAGAAGTGATGGCAGATCAAGTAAAAAATCCCCCCTATCCTTATCTTTCATTATTGAATTCCCCCCTTGAAGATAAGGAGTGGTGAAATAAGACTCTTGTTCATTGAAGGTAACATCCATCGAGACATTGAACTTCTTTGATGGAGGATGGTAACACTTATAACCTTTCTGAGTCGAAGAATAACCCACAAAGACACATTTTAACGCCCTTGGACCTAACTTCTCTCTATTTTGACTATGGACATGGACAAATGACGCGCACCCAAATATCCTAGGGACAAGATTATTTGTAGTGTGTAGATTAGAATAGAATGTTAAGAGTTTTTGCATTGGACTCTTGAATCCTAAGACTCTAGAAGGCAAACGATTTATAAGATGAGCAATTGTAAGAACTGCTTCCCCCCAAAAAGATTTAGGCACATTTTTCTGGAGCAAAAAGGCTCAGGTTGATTCAAGAAGGTGACCATTTTTCCTTTTTGCTACTCCGTTTTGTTGTGGGGTATTAACACAAGATGACTCATGTAGTATCCCTTCCTTCTGAAAGTATGAAGTAAGGACTTGATTGAAATAATCCCTAGCGTTATCCGACCTAAACCTCTTGATATTGACCCCAAATTGATTCCTAATCATAGAACAAAAGTTTGGGAGAACAATACTGACATCAGATTTATGTTTGAGCAAAAAAATTCAAGTAACACGAGTACAATCATCAATGAATGAAACAAACCATCTTGCCCCAGAAACATTAGGAATAGTAGAAGGACCCCAAATATCACTGTGAATGAGATAAAAAGGAATGGAACTTCTTTTATTACTAATTGGAAAAGATACCCGTTTGTGTTTAGCAAGTTCACACACTTCACAATGAAAATTTTCAACATCTAGACCTTTAAATAAAGAAGGAAATAGAATTTTAAGAATCCTAAATGATGGATGTCCAAGTCGGCGATGATAAAGCCAAACTTTCTCTTTATTGGATGAAAATAACTCTGAAACAAAAGAATGAGATAATTTGCCATTGGTAATGCTTGACTGACTTGGTGCTTCGAGGTAGTAGAGCCCATCCCATTCTCTAGCATGTCTAATCATCTTCCCCGAATCCTTGTCCTGAAATACACAATAATTATGATAAAAAACTACATTGCAACGTAAATCTTGTGTGAGTTTTTGGATAGAGACAAGGTTTGTGGACAATCTAGGGACATGGAGAACATTTTTTAAGATCACTGATGGGCTTATTTTGACATCTCCTACACCTGCTACAGTGGTCAAAGAACCATCGGCTGTGGCTATTTTCTTATTGCTTGGACAAGGGAAATATGTGAAAAAAAAATTTGGTGAGTGGGTCATATGATCGGTAGCTCCTGAATCGATGATCCAAGAGTTGGAAAAGGTTGTACCCGAGACATTTAATCCAATAGAGGATGGAAACTCACCTGAATATGCCAATGAACAAGTACCTGAGGGTTTGTCTAGATTACCAATAAGAGATCTCACCCTCTCGACCTCTTCCGGATTGAGACCGCCTAACTCCTGTGGTGTTACTTCAATATGTTTTACTGAAGCAACATGGGCCTGCCTATTGTTCTTTGACTGTTCTCCTTTTTGTCCCCACTCCCGGCTTGGAGGTTTTCCATAAAGCTTCCAACATCGTTCACGTGTATGGCGTGCTTTCTTACAATAAGTGCACCACAAGCTATCCTTGTAATCAGAATTCTGAGCTTTTGTTTGGCTAAATGCCCTTTCCACCTTCGTGGCTGAATTATTGCCACCACTAGCCAACATAGCAGAGCTGTCCATGCTCTGTGGTTCAAGCATTAGGCCTCTTCTGCTTTCCTCACCTCGAATCAGTGCCACTACCTCGTTAAAACATGGAACTTCCTGCTTGCCAAGAATCTGGATTCTCACTTGATCAAATTCTAGATTAAGTCCCACAAGAAAATCATAAACTCTATCTTGCTCAATGAAGTTCTTTAGAACAACAACATCTTCAGGACATTTGGTTTCTATCACCCTATAATGATCAAGTTCCTGCCACAAATATTTCAATTGATTGGCATATTCAGTAACTGTTTTACTTCCTTGCTTTGCAGCAACCGTCTTCACCTTGACCTCGTATACTTGAGCCGCATCTCTGGCTTTAGAATACGTCTATTGAATTGCATCCCAAATATCCTTGGCAGTAGGCAAGAACATACATGTATCACTAATCTCAGGGGTCATAGAATTCCATAGCCATGCCATGATCATGGAATCTTCTGCATCCCATGCTTCAAAACAAGGATTTCCTGGTTTTGGCCCTGTACCCATAAGATGGCTGATCATCCCTTTTCCTTTTAGCACAATACGAACAAGTTGAGACCATTTAAGGTAATTTTTTTCCATCCAACCTGTATGCAGCCTGGATATTTTGCAATTCCCCTGGTTTTTGGGAACAAACAATCTCCCCTGATTGTGCTATAGTGGTCGTCTCTGCAACTTCCGACATCTTCCACGCGATCTCTAGGCTATTAAGGCAGATTGTGTGATGCAGAAAGAAGACTGAATGGGCTAAACAGAATTTTTGTAAGATATTCTGTTTTAAACTCAAAAAACAGAGTAGAACAGAGTACAAATAACCAGCAATATATTATGGGCAATAAAGGCCTGTGAAGCAGAGTGGCGATGAAGGCCAAAGCTTTTAATGTTAAGAGAACCTAAAGCTCTGATACCATGTGAAAAACAGAGAAAAGAAATGTGATTTTTCATATATTCTATTGCACACCAAAGATGTAGCTTTATACAAAAAACCTAGCAATAAAAAGGAAACTAACTAGACCACATTAGATCCCATGATTTATGGGATACTCTAACAGAAAAGGAAACCAATTAAATTAGCTTAATTCTAGGGATACAAGTTGTAACAAAATCTCCTAAAATAGCTAACTATACATGTGTAGAATATAAACCCCTTTTTTCCACAATTCGCTCGGTACATAGGATGTGCAAATGAGACCACTGTCAAGTTTCTCCTTGATGAAGTGTCGGTCAACTTAAATATGTTTTGTTCGGTCATGCTGCACAGAATTGTGTGCAATGCTAATCGCTGACTTTTTGTCACAGGAGAGCTTCATGAGGCCATCCCACTTGAGTCTTAGATCTTCTAAAATGATCTTCAATCATAGTAGCTCACACACCTTGTGCCATTGCCCGAAATTCTGACTTTGCACTTGACCTCGCCACGACATTCTGCTTTTTACTCCTCCAAGTAACTAAGTTTCCTCCCAAAAAGGTGTAGTATACCGTGGTGGATCTTCTATCAATCATAGAACTTGCATAGTCTGCATCGGTGTAGGCCTCTAGAGTGAGTTTATCACTTTTTTCGAATAAAATCCCCTTTCTTGGAGTTCCCTTGAGATAGTGCAATATTCCTTGAACTGCATGCGAATGGAGTTCCTTGGGGTTGTGCATAAATTGGCTCACTACGCTAATTGCATATGCGATATCGGACTGTGTGTGGGATAGGTAGATTAGTCTGCCAACCAGTCTGTGATATGATTCTTTGTCTGTGGCATTGTCTCCCTCTGCTTCCCCAAGTTTATGATTAGGATCAATTGGACTGCTACATGGCTTGCAAGCCAATTTTCCTATGTCTTTCAAGAGATCGAGAACATACTTATGTTGGGATATAAAGATCCCTTGTGTCGACCGTACCACCTCAATGCCCAAGAAATATTTCAAGTTTCCTAGTTCCTTAATCTCAAACTCCTTTGCCAAACTCCTTCCCAAGCTCTGCCTTTCCTTCTCATTGTTTCCCATCACTATGATGTCATCAACGTAAACAATGAGAGCAGTAACTCCCTCTGAACCTGAGTGTTTTATGAATAGGGTGTGATCCCCTTGACTTTGCTTATACCCCATTGAATGCATCACCTTAGAAAATCTCCCAAACCAAGCTCTTGGTGACTGTTTTAGGCCATATAATGCCTTTTTGAGCTTGCAAACCTTGTTCGCAGCCACATTTCTATTGAATCTAGGGGTATTTCCATGTAGATTTCCTCCTCAAGATCTTTATGCAAGAACGCATTTTTTACATCAAACTGTTGTGAAGGCCAGTCAAAGTTAACTGTTAGAGACCGAAGAATTCTCACCGTGTTTATCTTGGCAACCGGGGCAAAGGTTTCTTGGTAATCTATTTCATATGTCTTTGTGTATCCTTTAGCCACTAGCCTAGCTTGTGTCTCTCAAGTGTTCCATCTTCTTTATATTTGACTGTAAAGACCCACTAACATCCCACCGGTTTCTCTCCTCTTGGCAGATCCACAATCTCCCAAGTATCGTTCTTCTCTAGGGCCTGCATTTCAACATTCATAGCATTCTTCCAATTTTCACAATTTAAAGCCTCTGATAACGTTTTGGGAATGGATATTATGTTTATGTTTGTAAGGAAACTTCTGTGAGATAGAGAGCATTTTTCAAAGGACACAAAGTGGGATATTGGATATAATGGATGTTGTGTGCACTCTCTAGTTCCTTTTCTAAGTGGTATGGGCAAATCAATGTCAGATAAGGAATCACTTTGAGGATGAGAACTAGAAGATATTATCTCATTTCCAGGATTTAGGTCTGATGAGTAGTTCGGCCTTGCTTCAAGAGCTAAATTTTTTTTCTTGAGTGAACTTGTAAGAATCAATTGTCAGTAGTGGACTTTCCCCCATTTGCTTGTGAACCAAGTTGTAAGGAGGGCTCCTTTTGGGTTTGTGAAGGAGGAGGCTCAGGTTGCTCAATTGCAACTTCAAGGGAGGTCTTGGTCTCGAGTTAAAATTTAGAAGATGAAGTTGGCAAGTCAAGGAGAAAGAAGTCTTGATCCTTATTTTTCACAAATGTTGTCTCCCTCTGAAGATTAGATTGAGTGAAATATGGTTCCGTTTCAACAAAAGTAGCATCTGCTGAGATAAAGAGTTTTTTAGTAGGTGGGTGATAGCACTTGTACCCTTTTTGTGTTGAAGAGTACCCAAAAAGACATCCTTGGTAGCTCTAGGGTCTAACTTTCGTCTATTTTGGCTGTGGACATGAACAAATGAGACATACTCAAATACTCTAAGAACAAGATAGTTTGTTGTAATGAGACCTAGATAAAAGTGAGACAATACCTCCATGGGACTCTTGAAGTTTAACACTCCAAATGATAACCTGTTTATGACATGTGTCGCTGTAAGAACTGCTTCCTCCCAAAAATATTTTGGCACATTTTTTTGAAACAATAGTGCTCGGGAAGATGTTTGGTTGAAATAATCTTTTGCGTTATCTGACTTAAACCTTTTAATTTGGACCCCAAATTGGTTTTTTATATGGAAAAGAAGTTTGTGAGGATATCACTCACATCAGATTTTGATTTAAGTAGAAATATCTAAGTAACCCTTGTACAATCATCAATAAATGAAACAAACCAACATGCCCAAAAAATACTTGGAATTGTGGATGGACCCCATATATCACTATGAATCAACTCAAAAGGAAAAAGATCTCTTTTGTTATTAGTGGGAAAAGTAGCACGTCTGTGCTTTACAAATTCACATAGATTACAATGAATTTGCTTATTGATTAGACCTTTGAACAAAGAAGGGAACATAATCTCAAGGGTTGAAAAAGAAGGATGTCCGAGCCTATAATGGTGAAGCCAAATTGTGTCTTTATTAGTAGGTATTATCCAGTAAGGTGGGTTAGGGGCTGGTTCCACTTACCAACCTTGGGTTTCTTAGATTCCTCAAGATAGTATAATCCATCATTGTCCTTAGCACGTTCAATCATCATTCTCGAGCTCTGGTCCTGAAATAGACAATAAGATAGAAAAAAAGTTATTTTGCAATTTATTTCATGAGAAAACTTGGATATTGATAAAAGATTGGTGGACAATTTCGGAACATGTAAGACATTTTTCAAAGTAAGGTTTGGATTGATTTTTATTTCTCCTACCCGAGCTACCGTGGTCAAGGAGCCCTTGAAAGTGGCTATTTTTCTACTGCTAGAACAAGGTGAATATAAATTGAAGTTCTGAAAGGAATGAGTCATATGATCGATGGTTCTTGAATCAACAATCCAGGAATGTTTAAAGGATCTATCTGAGGCACTTAAAGCATGAGAGATTGGAAGTTTATCTGAATGCATCAATGAACAGGTACCTGAAGGCTTTCCGAGGGTACTTAGGAGATTTCTCAGCTTCTCAATCTCTTCTTTGTTGAACTCCTCCGGTTCATTAATCTTTTCCTCTCCTTGGGGTGCTGCGAAATTGGCTTGCTCTTGGCCTTTTTGCTACTGTCCACTTTTGTTTCCCCATTCCCTGTTTGGTTGTTTTTCGTTCAACCTCCAACATCTTTCGAGTATGTCTCAGTTTCTTGCAATAGGTGCACCACATATTATCACGATTATCACCAACCGTAGGTTTGGAGACTGTTTTATTTTCTCCTATTGATTGCTCATGTTTAGATCCTCGGTCTCTTCCCTTAGCCACCATTGCTGAAGATTCAATTGGTTTAGGCTCAAGCATTACACCCCGCCTACTTTCTTCATCTAATATAATTGAAACAACCTCATTTAGTGGTGGTGAATCATCTTTGCCTAAGATTTGGACTCCCAACTGATCATATTCCACGTTGAGACCTGCTAGAAAGTCATAGGTCCAATCTTTTTCTATAAAAGCCTTCAACGTTGCTACATCATCACTATTTTTCATCTCTATAACCTGGTAGTGATCCATCTCCTGCCACAATCCTTTCAGAAGATTGGCATACTCTATTACCGTCTTACTCCCTTGTTTGATCGAAATCATTTTGATTTTCAACTCGTATATTTGAGCCGCATCTTTAACTTTCGAATAGGTCTGTCGAATAGACTCCCAAACATCTCTTGCTTTCAGTAAGAACATACAAATATTGCTGATTTCGGGTGTCATAGAGTTCCAAAGCCACGCCATTATTATGGAATCTTCCTCATCCCATGCTGTATAGATTGGATCCCCCTCTTTCGGTCCGATCCCCAAGATGTGGCTAATCTTTCCTTTCCCCTTCAAAATAATCCTAACTAGTTGAGATCATTTAAGATAATTTTTCCTATTTAATCAGTAGGCAGCATTGATTTGCTGTAGCTCTCCTGGTGGCGCAACCCCTTGAACAGTCGGCATTTCCTCTGTGCTATGGGAACTCACCTTAGTTGTGGCGGTAGACATATTTGATTATGGACAAAAAATTGATTATAGAGAAGAAGGCTATGAAGGCCAGACAACAAAGGCCGTGGTTGAGAAATTCAGCGATGAAGACTGATAGAAAAAATCCCTAAGTTTCTAACCTAAAGTTTTTGATACCATGTAGAAAATCAAAGTATTGTATTGAAAGGCTTAAACAAAACTGTAAATGGGTGTCCTATTTATATACAATGGACTCTAATTAAATAGGAAGGTATATCACCTGTAATTCTAGATATTATTATAGAATCTATAATTGAGTGATTCTTTAATCCTAATTCCAGGGATACAAATATTTATAGATTTTCTGGGATAACAAATCAATTAAAACAGTTAACTTAGACTACAATTCTTGACAGTAACTTGTTTATACCTGCTAAATTACGTGGACGGATTCAAGCACTAGATTCTTGCAATTACTTGAAAATCATAGGTCCTGTTTTGCATCCAAATTGTATGCCATAAAGAACTAGGATGTTTTAGATACATACTCACGTATAATCCATATGTAGATATCCTACTTCTTAATAGGGTTTGCCTAATTGGGAAACTTATGTCATGCCCTTTCACCTTTTCCCACCAATAAGCCATAGATTACAACAATGGAACTTGACAATATTACTATCCACTGATGACAATATTACTATCTTATGACATGATTCTACATTTCTTCATATGAAAATTTCTTTCTAATTCACATAATCTAACAGGTGAATTACGAAGCAAGTGGTTGGGTTGTACATCATAAATCTGACATATGGGCAAAATCATCAGCGGATGCTGGTGATGTTGATTGGGCATTATGGCCCATGGGTGGAGCCTGGCTTTGTGTCCATCTATGGGAGCACTATTCGTATACCATGGACAATGTAAGATCCCTATATTTTTGTAACTTTGGCCCATTACCTGGTAAAGATAATCAGAAAAATTAGTCCTTGTTAAAATTCGTCTTTATTTCTCTTTATCTCAAAATTTCTTTCTTGCTGTTGTACATTAAGCATGAACTATGAAGTGCCTTCATGACAAAAAGTACAGTTTTACTGATTTCTTTCATTAACTGAGAAGGTTTTACTTATTTTAATCTTGTAGCATAGTACTGCAGAAGCTTTCATGTTCTTGTCACATCTTGCGTTAAAATAATTACTTTTAGATATTAATGTTCTTCTATGTGATTAGGATTTTCTTAAAGACACGGCATATCCTTTGCTGGAAGGATGTGGGCTGTTTCTGTTAGATTGGTTGATCGAAGGACAAGGAGGTTATCTCGAAACTAACCCATCAACCTCTCCTGAACATGACTTTATTGCTCCAGATGGTAAACGTGCTAGTGTGAGCTATTCATCAACCATGGACATGGCAATCATAAAAGAAGTCTTCTCTGTGATTGTTTCAGCTGCTGAGGTAAATCCCTTATTCTATAGTTAACGAGAAGAATCTTAGTTCTGCATTTCTTTAAGTTCTTTTTTTTTTTGAAAAAATGGTACAGGTTTTGGATAAAAATGAAGATGATCTGGTAAAAAGAGTGCGTAAGGCTCAATCGAGGCTTTATCCAATGAAAATTGCTAAAGATGGTTCCATCATGGAATGGGTATGTCAGTAGTTTGACAAAACTTGAACTAATTTTTCAAGACCTTGATTTTGAGTCATAAGTTCTGTCTGCAAAATATATTTTTCCTGGTTAAGAATTTTCCTGTTTGATAGACAGGTGCAAGATTTTCAGGACCCAGATCCTCATCACCGACATCTTTCTCACTTGTTTGGCCTTTTTCCTGGACACACAGTGACGATCGAAAGTACACCTGACCTTTGCAAAGCTGCAGAGCATACACTTCACAAACGAGGTTGGTCTTTGTTTGCCATCTCGATTGTTTATGCTAGTGTTTCAGCACCCTTCTACTTTATTGGTCTCCAGTAACCACACTCTGCTGTTAGTGTCCTGTGCTCTTTTGGTTTTTAACTTGTTGGTTTTCTATGGTGAAAAAAAGTGTATACTTGAGATAGGATTAATCATCTAGAGTAAGGGCATCCTTGACTAAGACAATATAAAATATATAAATAAAGAGTATATATCACTATTAATTTTCAAAATATGAGATTATATTATTTATTGCCTGTTAAAATGTTTATTCAATGGCATGAAGGAATGTGTTTATGTTGCTGGAATCAACTGATTTAGCCAAGGCTTATTTGAGTTTGTTGACCTTCAGCCTAAAACAATTTGTGGATATGACCTAAAATAGCACATAGCTCAAGAATTCATTTCTCTATGCTAACAACTGTTTTGTGTATTCCATTGGATTAAATTATACTCTAGAAGTAATTTAGGCTTCAAGATGATTATTTCTAAGAGTAACAGTCAGGCATTGTTTTCTCTTATATTTTCATCATTTTACCAGGAGAGGAGGGACCAGGATGGTCAACCACATGGAAAGCTGCTTTGTGGGCATGTCTTCATGACAGTGAGCACTCTTATCGGATGGTCAAGCATTTAATAAACTTTGTGGATCCGGAACACGAGAAAGCTTTTGAAGGTGGACTATACAGTAATTTATTTGCAGCACACCCTCCTTTTCAGATTGATGCCAACTTTGGGTAAGCTACACTCTGTTTTTGCCATCAATTAGGTATGGCAATTGGTTCAAACTGCCCTAGTTTGATTCAAGCATGCTGCCCTGTATTTGCTTACAAACTTTGGAAGTAAAATAACATTGTTAAGTTGAAGTCCGGTGATGAACTTCTCTGCCTCAGTTTTCATTTCCTTGTCTGTGGAATTCTTCTTTTAGTCAGTTGGCTTTTTTAACCTAGATGTTATTTTCAAACATTAGAAACATATAAAATTGACCAAGTTGTTATTTTTGCAAATTTTGGTGTCAGTCTTACAGCAGCAATTGCAGAAATGCTGGTTCAAAGCACCTTGGAAGACCTTTACTTGCTCCCTGCTCTTCCCCGAGATAAATGGGCAAATGGATGTGTAAAAGGCTTGATGGCACGAGGAGGAGTGACTGTCAACATGTGCTGGAAAGAAGGAAATCTTCACGAAGTTGGTATTTCATTAAAAAACCAGAATTCTTTGAAAAGATTAAAGTACAGGGAAACTATGGTACCAGTAAATCTATCCTGTCAAAGAATATACACGTATAATAGACGGTTAGAATGTGTGAATATTTACTCTCTCCTGTAATTAGAAAGACCGAGTGCAGATCCTTATCCTGTACACTCAATAAATTTGAGGAACTTTGATTTCTCCTTTATGCTTCCTTGGTTGTCTCATGTCTCTTTTACCGTTTATCTGATATTCTAGGCTAGTTTTGAACCGTCTAACCATTCCCACTGCGTAGTAAAATTATTTGGTTCCATTCGTCTGTGGTAATTAGCGTTCTGTGTTATTAGTTTTGCTTTCTAATCAATATTTGCAGAGGAAATATTTTGGCACTAAGGATTTGCTGCTTTTTGTTTTGTCCTCTCATTGCATAGCATTCAAAGCAGGATTATCTTTTAGGGACAGTTTGGTTGCGGGAAATTTTAAATTCTCTTTGTAATTTTTTTTTGTCATTTGATTCTGACGTTTGGTTTGATTATTTTTCTCTTATCAGTCATTTTATTTTACCTACAGATTTCGAAAAAATCCAAAGTAAAACTATTACTTCCGGATTTTGAAGTATTTTTAAATTCCCTCCAATCAGAATTATTTTTTCTATTTTTTCCTCAATTTACTTGATATTTGGACCATTTTACTCCTAAACCTATCAATATTACAACTAAATGAATAGTATTATTACTATTATTATTGTGTGTATGTATTTTTTTTAAATAAATGAAGTTATATATATATCTATAATTTTATTATATCTTTAGTATGATATAAAAATTAGATGAGAAATCAAATAAATACAAGTGTTACGTTTTCTTTCTTTTTATATGTTTTTATTTTATTGAATTTTTGTATCAAATATACCAAGATTAAATGATGATAATAGATGTTGCATATAAATAGTTTAATTGACATTTTACAATTAAATAACTTAATTAATTAAATAAATCAAAATAATTTACATATGAGATAAATTGATTAACTTGAGTTAAATAAATTAATCAATATTTGTTAAATGAATAAATTTAAATAATAATAAATATATATAAATAAATATGTTAAATATAGTTTTTATCAAAGTGTTATTCATCTTAAATCAATTATTTATTTAATTTAATACAAAATGATAATATAGTAAAATACATCATTTAGTAATTTTAAATTTTCTTGAACCAAACGTAATAATCAAATATTCTTTTAATATAACCAAATGTAGAAATTCAATATTCTCTTAAATTTATCAGTTAAAATGATAAGAGAGAATTTTTTTTTCCCAAGAGAATTTTTTTTCTCCAGAACCAAACGGCCCATTAGGTACAATGGACACTTTCTTGTCTAGCAGAGTATTGAAATTCTAATTTCAGATTTGTAGAATTTTTATGAAAAATTGAAAGCGTTAGAGATTTTAATCTCAGACTTACAGAAGTTTTATACTTTAATGTTAAGTCATTGATATTTGAACTGATGCCCTTGGTTAAAGAAGGATTTATTATTGTACTTAAAACAGAACACAATATGCTAACCAAGGTAAACGTTTTCTTCTGGGTAAAGGCTTAGAAAGCCTACAGGCCCTAAACCAACTTAGAACAGTCGAAAGGCCCATAAGGAGGCCTCAATTCATCAGCCACCAGCAAACCTGGGGGAAAACCCAACGGCAACCCCCCTTAAACCCTAACCAAAACCTTACCGAATTACAGCTTCTTTCACGGTTACAGTCTCAAGCAAAACGCTTCAGTGGGAAAATGGCTTGGCGAAGTGCAGGATCCCTCTCTCGCTCCGTCATGTCTGCCGCCAGAGCTCCTTCGCTCCGCAACCCTCCGCAGCTGCCCCGCCTCCGTCCCCCGACTATCTCTTCTCCCCGCCTCCAGTCCCGCCGCCTTTCCTTTGCTCCTTCCAGGTCCTTACTTTAAACATCTCCTTATTAGGTAAAAGGAAGAAAAGGATACGGGAAATTGGTAATTTTTCAGTTAACTTTGATTTTCTTTTTATCATAAATGTATTAGAAATGACAATTAGTCGAGATTTATTGGCTGCGGAATCAATTCAGGATCCAAGTCCTGTTGTGTTTTTTAAATTGTTCACAATCTTTATTTTCTCGTTTATTGATGGGAAAAGGTAGCAGTCTAATAAATGTTTACACAAGAGTTGAGTCTCTTAAGAAGATGGTTCTTTCATGCTAGAGAAAGGAATATTTTTCTTTTCGGAAAATTTCCTTATTTCTTAAATTACTGAGATCATATGGTTCAGTGTGACTCAAACAAGGGACTTTTTATACCTAAAAAAAAATGTTATAGTTTGCTGACATTTTCTAGTGTCAAAAGGAAGCTTGAATCTCTAAAACTATTTTGGTTTTCTTTATTGTTTAAGGAATTCGGGAGAATTGGGATGTCTCCAATCATTCTTGCCTCTGCATAGCATGGTTTCCGCAGCCCGTCTCACCTCACACCTGACTGTTAGCGCACGTGCTTGTTGCGAGCTGTCTCATGGTACCTTTCGCTGTACTTGTCAGGATCGCTAGTAGTCTTTTTGTGAGTCTTACAATTCCTATGATACATGGAAAACCAGAGGTTTTCCTGTTGTTATTCACATCTCTTGAGACCTGAATAACTTCAAATTTGCAATGTATATATTTGGGTTTTTATAATTGCTTTATTATATTTGTGTTAAATTTACCTAAACAGACATAAATTAGGTGAATTTTTTAGTTCTTAAATTCAGTTAATGAGAAAGAATTGGGATTGGGATATATAGGGAGGAATGGAAAAGATGGGTGATGCACGTGGACTTCCAATCAGCTAAAGGAGAGGAAATGATACAAAATTGTAGGTTCCTTTTTTTTGTTATTATTATTTTACCTTTTATTATGAAAGCATAGAAAATCATACTTAATCAACAAGTTGTTCAGACTGAACAGATAACTAAATCCTTGAAATATAAACTGACACATTGTATTTAGCTGTTCCTGCGCTTGACATGTTTAATCTTTTTTTTTAGTCTTTATGTCCTAACTAAATATTTTCAGGTATCTAGCCCTTTAATATGTTGGTCATTCAGTGTTGCTGCTGTCATAGGCAATTTGACAAAAGAAATGGGTGGAAAGACCTAACATTTCATTGGTAAATGATCAGTATAAAATGCCATTACATAAATAAGGTCCAGCAACCCAAGAGCAGTGATGATATGATCCTATCCCTTTTCATACTCTTTGCAAAGTGACTATTCTCAGATTTTAATTTGTATTTTCTTGCTTACCATTACTAGATTTTTTACTATTGCACCACATTTTTTCTTTATGTTAAACTAGAATAAAAATAAAAAGAATTTATCAACTGTCTTTGCCTGTTTAACTTTACCCGTTCAAATACTTGATCCTTGGTGTTTTTTTAGAACATTCATGCTGGTGATTTAGTACTTTGTACCCTATAAGAAAGGGCTGGAAGGTTTCTCCACTGAACTTAATTTTTACGTCACATACTGTCTTTTGCATTTAGTGCCACTGTCAAACTTTGTGGTTGACCACAAATATTAGATATCCTAAGTGCATTGAAAGGCTTACACTCATTGATTGCAGTATGTTCAAAGTAAATTGTTCTCTAATTAAAAAATAACATTTTTGGGTGACAGTGTTTCTCACATTTTTGCTTTTGATGGTCACTTAAAACATTTGGCTAACATTTTCCAACTGTTGGGAATTTTTGTTGCCCCTTCTACGCTGTAGGCCCCTAGACTCTTATAATGTTGTTACTTTGCATGCAAGTAAAGATCAATTTCAAAAATTATTTTTTGATTAAATAACATCTATTAGAAAACAAACAAATTTGATACAACTTGAGGGGAACCATGGTTAACAGTTTATCCGAAGTGACTGAGAACCTTGTGTGGATAAATTTCTGCATTCCCATTGCAGGTACTTGAAAGGCCATGGATTAGCACAGCCGGGTGCTACTACCAATTGAGGGAGTCAGCAATTAGTTTGTCCTTTGGGAATCGTAGGCTAAGTTTTCCGAGTAGAAATTCTCTATAAAAACATGTTTTCTTTTATGCTACTGCTGGGAAGGAACCTGTAATTTTCTTATCTGATCACTTAGTTGCCCCTATTGATCAATTCCTTTGGTTTGTGATTAGTTTTTGTGATGCATGGTGTTTATAGCTTTCACATTACTTTTGTTTAATAATTTTCTATGGTATTATTTCACATTTCTCATGCACATAATAAATACACTGTGATTGCATGAATTAGTGCACATGTTGTATTGTTGCGGAGTACATTGTGCCTGTGAACTTTGATAGTTAGGTCTGTACCAATGAGCACATGGGATGCCTTTAACGAGCACAAGCAGTTCTTACTGTCAGTCCATGCAGCATGACCCACTTGACGGACATGTTTGTGGAGCAATTGAAGCTCCAACTTTGAGATTTGGTGGATTGCCCAAACAACTGGTCTCCTAGTGGGAGATGGTCCATGTGCTTCCACAGCAAATCATCTCCTGGTTGCCGACTTCCACCAACTTGGGCTTCTTCCATTACTGAATCTTCTTTCAAGAACATTTGACTTCGGTTCTTTTTGAGGTTTTAGCTAATGAATCCTAGTTTCTTGTGCCATCTACATTAAGACTGCCAGTTCATCAACGCATTGCCTTTATAATCAATTCATGATGAACTCATTTTCTTTCATGAAAAAGAAAGGTAACATAATTGATTGTTTGAGACTCAAATCGTTCATCAGGATTCATAGTGGAATGCTTCTCAATCAAATAAAGTGGTTGAGTTTATCCGCGTAAACGAGAAAGTTTTGCGCCCACAATCAAGTTGTTCAGTGTCCACATTGTGGGGGGACTATTTGTTTAGATCCGACCCTGGGTTGAAGGTAAGTGAGAGTACTATCCTTGTTCCACCCGCTGGTCCATCAAATGACCTTTCTCCTCCTGACCCAATAATCAACAGTCGGTAGGTCTACATGTGTAATTAAACAATAGGGATAATTTAATATCATGTTTAAGTATGATTTAAGTTTAATTTAATTTATCAATTTTTAACAAAATTTTACAAACTAAATTGAGATAATAAAACTTACGTTTTAGATTTTTTTTTTTAATTAATTAAGTTCACAAACTACATGAATTGGATATTAATATATAGAAGGTAAGTTGATTGTTTTTTTTTTTTCTGAATAATTTAAATTTGAATCAATTTAAAAAAAAAAAGGTCAAATTTCAGTTACCATGACCTGTTTGTAGATGCTTAATGCAAGCAAGCCATACTTTTTGCCTTCAGTCAGCTAACAACTAAAGTTTCCCCTACAGCCCAAAAGAAGCTTTTCCGGAAAGTGAGAAAGAAAAACGACCCTGGAAAAGGAAAAACACTACTTCGTATTGCCAAAATTACGTAGAGGAAAACGAAGCAAAGACCAAGTGTATTTGTAAAATGATGCTTCTCCATGCCTCATTACTGGGGCTTTTCTTCTTTTCTTTTGTTTGCTCTCTCACCACTTGCAACGAAAAAGGCTGGCTACAAATTCTCATATCACCATCAGAAAAGCAGCCAACCAGTTGGTTATGGAGATTCTTAGGTTCAGAACAAGTGCTTTTAAACCATGGTCATACAAGTTAAGTGACTTCCCAAAAGTGATGAACCTATCCCATCCGTCCCCACCAATCATCCCTTATCCCCCCACCCCGACTATTGAGCGTCAGCACCCATTGATCTTATTCGGCTCTTTAGATCTATCACTTTTTCTGGAGAATCCATCAAAAAGCAATGCTTACGTTCACAAATAATGTTTCACCAAGTGTTTGTATTCTTCACCCTCTTTTCAACCTCTACTAATCGTTGACTTTTTCAATTTCTTTTAACAGCCAGAATGCTTCTTAGAAATCTCACCGGTACCGAGTGTTTTGCTAAAACATGAACTAGTAACTACGGTTCGCATGAAATATTTCTTACCCAACAAGGATTTGTTCTTCGGATCCTCTGTCATTGCAACTTGCAGTTCTGATAGTCTCGAGGTTAGAGCAACTTCAATACTGCTTCGAGATTCGTGGTTCTTCACGAGATGCAGATGTCCATTTTTTAAAAAAATAAACATCAACCAAACTGGTTCCAGCCATGTTTTTTTCCTTATTTCATCAAACCCCATGCATGGGACGAACTTGTAAGCAGTAGTATTACAGGTTTTTTGCACGGCAGGAACAGGGAGTACTGTCAATTCGAAATCTAGGGTCTTATGAAACACTCTTTTTTAGTGTTCGCTAAACGCCAAGGGCAAGTTGCAAAATGGGAATTCATCATGCATGCACCTTTACTTTACTTCGTCGTCTTTGATTATTGTCCATTTACTCCTAATCTAAATAGGGTAATGGATATTATGTCGAAACTAAAAGGGCAGTGTGTCTTCTCTGGGAGTGCGAAGATCAGATATCAATTGGTATTGTATACGGTCTGATCTTCCTTTTCCATCAATAGGATGACAAATAAAGCTGGAGGAGAAAGAATTATTAATCATTCAATAGGCCAATTAGGTACATCCCTTACTGGAACACTCACCGCCCAGAAAAATAAAAATACACACCTGTGTCTGAGAGCATATCCAGCAATAAATAAAAAAAAAACTTTAAATATTTAAGTTTAAATCAATTGATAATAAACCAAAAAAAAAAATATATGACTTGAATATAAGAAATTTAAGACTTAAAGCAAATGTGAATGATATCATTTGAGCTTAACTATCAAATGTTCTCTTTATTTTTTTATACAAAATGGATCTAAACCTTCAATTTTTGATTTTATTATAAAACTTTATGAGCTTTTATTTTATAGTAAATAATCTTTACGTTTTTTAAATAACACAATTAAGTAATGTAAATAAGAGATCATTTTATTTTACTGTAAAAATTTAAAACAGATTTGAATTTAATTGTATTATTTTAAAAAATTAAAAGTTTATATAGTAAAATTAAAAATTGAAATTTATTTTCATTTTGTACAAAGGATTAAAGGTATATTTAGTTATTAAACACATTATTTTAATAAATTTACTGTACATGCTAAATTCAAAATGGGTAGTAAGTAAAAATCATAAAACAAAACTTAGATTTTGATATCGTATCTAAATTGAAATCAATTAATAATAAGTAAAAGTCAAATTAATTATAAGATAACAATAAATTTAAGATTCAACAAACGTGGATGCCATTTTTAGCAGAAGCTAAAGAGAGAAATTGCTGAGAAAGCTGAAACCCTACTGCATGTCTTTCAAAACTTTTATAACAAAAAGACCAAAGTACAAGTGGCTCTTAGTGCACTTCTCCCTGCTGTACATATACATTGCCCACAACCTGTATTAAAGAAAGCCAAGAAGTCCCAACATGAAGACAACCGCATAGATATTCTTGTCCAAGAAAAACAACATATGAAAATGGGTAAGATACCATCCTATCTTTTCTCTTGCTTTATCACCATTATTGCCCATTCTCGGGTCCCATTACTCCCCCACAAACAAAAAATGGTGATTAAAATCCAATTTCAACCATCAATCTTTCCCATGTATGTATCTTTCATTCGACATTAAATAAAGCTTACCAATCACTCATCTGCCTAAACAAGAACATAAACTACATTTTTCTGAGTGGGTACCATCTTTTTCGTATGTCATTTTTGACATGAAAAGCATAAGGTTTTGCCGAAAGAAAAGAGGGAAGATAAAAAATTTGTTAATCCAATTATTAAAGTATAAAGTAAAAAAATAATTATAAAATCTGATAGTTGGAGTAATAAAATTTTTTCAAAACCTTTATTTTTTTTTTTTGGGTACCAAGCAAAGGCAATCAAATTATAGGTAGTACTAGGTGGAACTGCAAAATGAGTTTCTGAAATCAGAGCAGAGAATCTCCTGCCAGAGTACTTTCGTTTTATTCTGTTGATTTATATATGCTTAATTGCTTCAAATTCTGATAATCAGCTTAGGAGAAATTCACCAACGCTATGATTATATTGAAAATTAGTTTGCTCTAGTGAATGGTACAAAAACAAATGGCCTGTGGGAAGCAGTACAAATGCTTTGCAAGATTATGATGATTAGACCGTACTGCAGTAAGATTGTCAACCCTGAATTTCTTACTTGGAAAGAGTCATGTAAAGGCCTTCTCATTTGAGGAAGGAAATGGAGCAGAAAGATGAAAGTGGGGAATCCTAAGCTTGATAAGGGCAACAGTAAGGATGACATAAGCATTGTCCCCTGGAGAAACAAGCATCGCAGGGTGGGGTCTATGAATTGAAATGGATGAAATAAAAAAAGGCAAACATCAAACCTGATGCTCTCCATTTGTTTCTCTTCTCCCAGTTTGATCCAAACTCTCCAAACTATACCAAATTTCATAAAGCCCCTTGTACTCTTTCAACTTCTTTTGACGCCCTACCTAATTCTGAATTGCGGAGAAATGATTTTCCAAAGAGAAGAAGCAGCTGAAACTGAAAGTATATCTACCAAACAACAAAGCGAGCTAAGAATAAATGATGATAGCAATGAAGCAATTGAAGAGGAGAATCCAGGAGAGTGGCTGAACCTGACCCTAGGTGGGAATTCAGTATCAACAGCTGGAGACTCTGACCCCAACTCAAGACCAGTTTCCTCCAAGGTTTTCTCTTGCAACTTTTGCATGAGGAAGTTTTACAGTTCACAAGCCTTAGGTGGCCACCAGAACGCCCACAAGCGGGAGAGAGGTGCAGCCAGAAGATACCAGTCGCAGAGGATGATGTCAACGATGGGTTTGCCAATGAGTAGTCACATGGTTCGATCACTCGGCGTCCGACCCCATTCCCTTGTGCACAAATCAAGCAGAGATGGAGCTGCAAGTGTTGCAAGATTTAATGATACTTACACAGGTTTTGGAATGGCAGGGATGCACTTTACAGTTGATGATGCAATGGATTATATGTGGCCAGGCAGCTTTCGCTTGGATCCTCAACTACCCAAACCACCATCAGACCCATCCAAGCTTGACTTGAATCTTCGACTCTAATCTGTCCAAGTTTGGAAGTCTCTTTTAGTACCATCTCTTATCTTGGAACAGTTCTTGATTTGTTCATCCATCAAGTACAAACACTAACTCAGACGACTTTAGAGAGTCAGAGCTGCGGTTCTGTTCTGCCTAATAACTAGAAGAAACGCCAAGAATATCCCTTCACTGTGCATTGTTATTTAGTTATTACTATGTTTATTCCTTTTTCTGCTTCCACTTCTTCAAAATGCAAGAATCAAGATCACCCCAAGACCAAGAGATTGTGAGTTTTATTTTTTGTTATATCAATTAGATCTCTTGACAAGAACCATAGAATTGAAATATCCCTTTAATTTTAGTTCTTTCTAATTACCCTATGCCTGTATAAATCCTTTTTTCATGCTAACTCGCTGAAATCTAATCTAAGTTCTGAAGAATTCCATCAATTTCTAAGTTTAAACAATGGAAATTGTTCGTTAGACCTTCGAGAAGTTGGCTGTAATCAATCCTCGAGATAATCATAGTATTCCGCACATCAAAAGAGAAACTTGATTGCCCGCTACATGGAAGCTATGCCTTGCACACCTGGGCCACCCGACCAGGGCCACAGTCAATCATAATTCCTATGCAGCCAAGTTCAACAGCTGTAGTACACATCTAAATTTTATCTGTAAAAGCGTGCTGGGGATACAGTACCAAGAAAGGAAAGCATAAACCAATCTCTTCATTCCAAAAACTATCACGTTCCACGTTACATTTTGCATCATGATTTTCCCCTTCCTATGCTAACCCCATTGATCAAATTCTGATTTATATTGTGCAAAAATCCTATCCAGAATCCATAAACAACCAAACAAACAAAAGAGAGAAATGGGTGCATTATAATTGACCGTATTTAGATAAAGATGAAGCTTGTTGATAGAACCTAGCCAAAGAAACATTATTGCAGTTGTTAGCACCAACTGATCATGTCTTTGACATGAGTCTTAAACCTTAAAAACTCTTTTGTTTTTTTTTTTTTTTGTACTGGACGTCTGGCTTCACTTGATTTAAGATCTTGCCAGAATTCCAGGCCTATTTGTTGGACTTGGAGTCTTCCCCTTTCCAAGTCTACAGCAATTTGGCGAGTCTAAAATTAATCGAGTTTGCGGAATACATTAGATGGAGAATTCTTACTCTTGTTTACACCCAAAAAATATATAATAAAACTAGCTTGATATGGTGCATGAAATGCATGAACAATGATTCTTTTGCCTAAGGAATCCATTTAGATGGATCAAAATTTGCAATGACCACATCATACAAATAATTTGAATCTGTTGCGCAAGAAAATGTACAGTCTACAAGTTAAGGGATTATAAGCTTTTGGGTCTGACGCTTGATGACAGGAAGCCTTTGGCTGATGATGCTTGGATCACTATATGAAGCAGAATCAGTAGGATATCCTTTCTGCACCATAGTTAGAATAGTATCAGCAATCGAAACAACATCAATGTCACAAAGATTAAGCAAGAAACGCTACTTTTGTTCATTATCTAACTAAGGTTCAATGTGCAAAATTTAGCGCATTCCTCGATAGACAACATGGCAAGCTGAAACAATGAATCTAATAACTTATCGATTCATGAGCTGTGACTGTCAAGGCTATATTGCAAAAGCATTGAAATATGCATTCAAACTGCTTCTCCAGGACTGAAATTTCAATAGAATACCGCAGTATTCTGCATTGAAACAAAGTTCAACTTGAGCTTAACTTTATGGGTATACTTTTGAGACCCCGGAGAAGGGAAAAGTACCTACTTGAAAATAGTACACTGTACATTTTCAAAATTTTCTTACCTCACATGACATAAAGAAATCCTTTAGATGAGTTTTCATTCAGCACTGGTTTGGAGAAATGAAGAAAAAATACTTAAAGCTGCAGCAACAAGGAAATAAGCTTGTTATATACTTACAGCAGATAAAGCTTGAAATGTGCCTTCCCTCCAACATCTTTCTCTAAGAATGATGGGATGTGCACTGTCCACGAAAACACAATGCATACGGGTGTCCCTCAATCTCATTAGCACTCCATCAACCCGAAGCTGTTAGAAAAAATGAGTAAGTGGCTGAAAGGGGAAATCAGTCCAGGGGAAACAGAACGTATAAATGCAACAGCTTATATCTTAAGAGTTTTCCAGGCAAGCAGATGAACCAGAGCTCAGCATTTCTTCCAGGATAAAGAGAAAAAAGAAGTGAAAGGCCAAAAAAATTGCTAAGAAAATGTTAATCACATAGATTTGCCTAGTTAAAAGTATTATGGTAGTCCCCAACTTACCCAAAATCGTAAGAGAAGAAACCAAGAATTCGGCATGACTCTCTAGAGAAAAATGAAGAAAATAATGAAATCAGTTGCCTTCCATTCTAATATTGTAAAATTTACAAGCCATTATAAAGAAACAAATCTTTTCTAAATTCAAATTTTACCACTTTCACAGTTAGAAGTGACACCCCATTATCAGCCAATTCATCTTCATATAAAACTACCTGCATAACAAACATGAATACTTCTGTAACTGCAAACATAAGAATTTCAAGAAGAGCACATAAAATACAATGCGTCATCTTTAACTACGTTTATAGCTTAAGAAGCTGACCTCATCAAAGAAAAGAATAGGTTCTTTTAATGTAAGCGCAGCCACATCAAGCTGCTCTTCGCAGTCCTCCCAACGGAGGCCTGAGCTCCCTCCTGAAATTTCCTCCCTTCCATGCTGAGAACAATTTACAATGACAACAAAAAAGAGCATAGTCATTATTCTAAAAATCAAATTAACTCTAGGAAACAAAGTTAGACCTTAGGAAAAATTCCTAATTTCTCAATTCTCAAACAAAAATAATATCAATGCATGACATAATCATGGAATAAATAAATATACAAGAACAAAACCCTAGTTCAAGAAACAGTTTAAAAGCAAGTTAAATGAAAATAAATCCCAGACCTTGTCAGAATCACGCTCAACCATTTCACTTCCACAATAGGGAGTCGTAAATGTATAGTCATAGTCCAATATAACCTGTTGGAAGGGTTTACTGCAACATCCAAGCAATCAATTTTGCTTCACTTTTAGTTTGAGAAAAAATAAATCAAACTGAAAGATCTTGAATTAAATAAAAAGGTTAAAAAAAAAAGAATTTAACAATTTTACCTTCTGAATTTCCATTGAGCAGCAGCAGGAACTTCAACAGGAGACAAACCTTCCTGTTTCCAACCGGCCAAAGCATCGAATGCATTAAAATGAATTTTGGTACCGCTGTCGACGTGTTTAAGAACCAAACAACTTTCACCGAAAATCATTTCGGGTAAGTGAGAAGTTTGGAGGTTTTGTTCCCATCGTTGGAGAGCCAAGGAGTTGAGAATTGAGCGTTTACGAGACTCGATCTCCCATCCGTGGATACGTAAACCTCGTCGCCCATCTTTCAAAAGCTCGGCTCCCGCCGATTTTAGGTCTTTCTCGTCTACTTCCAATTCCATCTTCGCTGATTTTGCCAACTTCTTGCCTTCTTTTTCCCTTGTGTATTTATCTTCGGATTATTCTCCGCGTAGACATTCCACTGGGTCCGACCCGATTTAGGCACCGAGGCCCAATATTAAATTTTAACCCAATTGATCCAGGCATTTTAAACCAACTCTTTATTTTCTTTTCTTTAAAAAACTTTTATTCTTTATTTCGAAAAAAAAAAAACTTTTATTCTTGAATTATTATCATCATCATCATCATTATTATTTCCAACTTTTTAATGAGAACATGTTTGCACTGTTATTCTATATTTCTAATTATCAAATGTTTTAAAACATTAAACTAAATAAAATACGAGAAAACTAAAATTTATAAAATGAAAAAAAAAAACTTATTTTTAGATATCTTAAATTTGACATTTAAAAATGAGTAATAAAAAATTATGAGATAAAAAAATAAAAAAAATTATAACAGAATATTAAACGTGCATATATATAAAATATATATATATAATAATTTGATATTAAAACCTAAGTTTAGCAATATTTGTTTATTAATTCTATTGAATTCATATGTGACATTAACGTCAAAAAAATTTGATTTCACAGACCAAATTAAAAAATTATTACATGTTTCATTTCTTTTTTTAATTATCTTTTTATAGTTTAATATACCTTAATCAAATAATTTCATCATTAAGAAATATAAAATAGTACTACTTATTTCAACAAAAAGGGAGTTACAAAACATTGGGACTTTAACCCAAAAAAAAAAACATTAGTCCCAAACTATTGTAATTATAGCTTCATCCTAGGATAATCTAATTGGAGTGATCTACAACTATTGCTTTTCCCTGCACAAAAGCTGTCACTCGTTAGGCTTTGCAGAAACCCTAAGGACAGAACACCACCATTTTCAACCAGCAGTTAAAAATGATACCATCGTCCAATTAAGCAGAAACTGTCAGAAGAAACTTCTTCAAAACGTACTTCCCTACAATCATTCACCAGCATCCTCAAAACACCATCCAGGGATTTCAGAAGGAGAAGACAACATGGCCACGCACTTAAACTGTTTCAAAGAGGATCATGTTTCTGATCAGATGATATTGCGCAAGCAGCAGTGTCATATCTGAATCTTCGATGTAAAATAAAAAATTTCTAGCTGCGTTCAGCCACTTACAGAAACTATATGGCTAGTTGGAAGGCTAATCTTATTACGATATGAAGATACTGCATTGAAATTAAAACCGGATGATCACCTTATGCTGCATATACTTTTCTGTCACAGCTCTCAAATGGCTTCCTCTTCGATTCAGATGTAAGCCATGGATGGCAAGGACACATACCTTCAAGTCAGAGGGTCTATAACCTGAGTAACATTGCAGTGCCTTGCTCTGCAAAACATGTAAAAGAATATTACTTCTGCTTTTACAAATGATCATTGCCTTCTCTAGCACTGACATTTTGCAACAAGCAGTTTTTTTCTAAAGAAGTCTGATATGGACCTCCCCTTCTCTCACAACCATCTGATTTCAAGGTTAACCCTCCAAATTCATGTCACAATTCGTCAGTTACTTGATACATTCATATGAATATTAATGGCTAAACGTCAAAGTTACTGTAACATACAAAATTACCTCAATCAAAGCTTTGTGGCCTTTTTTATTATATTATCTCAGTTGATCATGCATTTGCCGTGCCAATAAGTTGGCAAATGTTAAATAAGACACCAAGTCTCATATATACGATGTGAGGGCATTCAAAAATAATAGATTTCTTACCCAAGGATGTGTTTTTGGTTGGGTCATGAATCTGGAAAGAAATATAGCAGCTGAAGCAACTAATGACGGTAAGAATTGTACACACCCATAATCCAGCAAGCTTAGCTCGGCAAGATAACAACTCAAAAACACCAATCGCAAATCTTGATACTATAGAGCACACAAAGATTGCAGAATCAGTAAAATCTAACAGCAAGGATAAATGTAAGCATACTGATACTGTGTGATGTGCTTACGTTGCATTTTTCCTGTGTAGCTCTCATTAGAATTCTGCAAGCCCAACAAGAACATTCCATTAATCTCACCAATTATCAGTGAGCAAACCCATTTAGGGGAGGAAAAATGGGATTGTACTGATTAAAAAGAAAGGTAAAAAACCTAAAAAATTTTGACAGCATTCTTGCCTGAGAAAATTCCTTGTAGTGGGGGTACCAACTTCAAAATCCAACAATTTAAGTATGTCCTTCTCCATCTCAACCACCTGCAAAATGTCAACCTTTAATAGCTCATAAGTTGAAACACAAGGAAGAGAAGAAAAGGAAAGAGTAAATGTCGGAATATTTTCAAAATAAAAGTAAGAAAAAATATAATTCAGTAAGTATGAAACTGATGTAACTTGTATCTATTGGACGACAATGGATAATTTTGTTTCATAACCTTTCCAAAAGGCGTTTTTTCACTAGTAATGGGTTGCTAATAGCACTTACTGATTTTTTAAAATGTGAACTTAATGAATAAACAAATTGGTTGAACAAATCAACACAATTGAAGAGTTACAACTCTTGATTAAGTTCTCTATATATAGAGAAGTAAAAATCATTCCAACAGTTAAAATGCAAATCTATTCACCCTAAAAACTTTCCTCAATATGAAATAGATAAAGTCTCTTGCACATTATTCCTTGCAAGAAATAATGTATAGAAAAATGATTTTGCCGCTTACTAGAAACGTTTGGTAGTTTGAAGCTATACTCTCTCATGTTATACTTTTTCATTTTACACCTACCCCCGCTCACAAAATACTGATCAAGATGAAAAAAGTGATGAGATGTAAATACCTCTTTCTTGGTGTAAGAATTATCTGTTTTGTAGCAAAAATCATCAATACGTGGAGGAGTGATCTCTTCATACTTTCTGTTTCATCATTGAATCATAAAGCCAATAACAAATTGTGATGAATTACAAAGAAAAATGAAATAACGAAAAAATGGGTTAACGTGTTTACGAGGCAATAAGCATGCAAGAAACACCAAGAAGTTTTAGGTTGTTCCTACTGATTGCATGAGAAGAGAGGAATCTGTCCATGTATGACACGGAAAGATAAAGCGTGTCGGAAACAAGTTTATACTCCTCAGTTACTTCCACGAACCATTCGATCAGAATTTCCCGCATGTTCACTGTAATATCGTTCTGCACCTTCTCCAAGTAATTGGGCAATGGCCTTCTTTTCTCCTCAATCTGAATGAAAATCATCATTAGCCATACAAAGGCAAGCGATTCAGCATATTTTGATTTCTTTTGCCCACCCGGTTGCACTTTCTTAGTATAAGCGTGAAACAGAGTTCCTTTAAACCAAAATCTACACCCAAATGAAAACCTTAAGTTAAAAATTTAAAAACCCTTGACCCCGATTTAATAATCAGATTTATATTTACAAAAAAAAAAAAAAGGATCATTTCTCAAATCATGTTTAATAGCTAAATAATATTCATACAAACGTCCATTCTGGTTTTACACTTTTCCAAAGCGATTAAAAAGCAAAATAGAAAAAACTATTAATTGTCTATACCTCCAAAGAGTGGAGATGTTCATATATAGAAGATGAGAAAGAGCATTTCTTCAAATCGCCAAAGCTTTCGTCAATCACATGATTAGGTTCTTGCTTCTTTTTCTCTTTCAGTTCACGTGTTCGCTTGTTCTCGCTGCTTGGGTCACTCTCACTCTTGGATCTGCAGATTGGGTTCTGAGCCGACCCGATATCGGGCGAGTTGGTGAGTTCACCAAGAACGACTCGTTTTTTGGCCAAGGAAGGTTGAAGAAGAAAAGAGCGAGTCACGGAGGCTCGCTTCTTAGATGAAGAGCGCGTTACAGGCAGGGGGTTCTCTTGATCAACTTCCATTTTGGTGATGACTCGAGAGGATTCTTTCGGTCTTTCACTCTTTCTTCCAATAGTTTTTCTTTTATTTATATAATTATTCATACGTTGGAAAAAGGTTAGGGGCAAAGAGAGGGAGATTGTACGGACTGATCACGGATGCTACTATTCTTTGTATTTTGAAATTATTTTTCCCGCTTTCTGTTACGCCGCGACTGAAAACGTCGCCTATTTCCCCTGCACCAGCATTTTACATTGATTTTTCATCTTTTTAATCCAACAAACATATCCTAATACTACATATTTCTTGAATAATCTTAATTATGTATTAAAATAATAAATATAAACTTACCAATATATTTATGTAACATCTATCTAATATCCAGAATTCAAGATTACGATAATCAACTTGAATTTATATTATTTTCCAAATTTATATTTAATGCACTAATCATACTATACACTATTAGTCACTTATTTTAATATTTTTCCATATTTAGACTTAGATAAAAATCAAGGCTTTAATTCTAAATTACAAAATACAGACACAAATGTTTTTTTTTTTTTCTTTAAAACGTTTGGATTGACGGTCTCAGCATAAGCTAATTGTTCATTTCATGGCAAATGCAAACTTTGTTAAATGCAGAGGGATTTTTTTTTTTTTTTTGAAAAATAAAAAATTCATTCTTTCCAACCAACGAACTCCTTGTCTGGAGCCTGCCTCCTACTCCTATGTGCATTAATTCAAAGCTTAGCCGGGAGCTTTTGCCTCTCAATCAAGATTTTGAATCTAAATCAGCTGCCTGAGTCCCCCATCTTTCATTTTTTCTTTGGAAGAGCCGAGCTAATATCTTTTTTGTCTGCTTTTTTGGCTGTGGTTTCTTTAATAGATGATGAATTGTTGAAGCTCCAGCGAGCATTTTCGAACCATTTGCTAACCTGCATAATAGAGGAGCTTCTGATAAGATACCACAGATAAAAACAAAATTAAAGGCTGCAAGTAGAGAAAACTAAGACCTGCTGGAATGTGATGTCTAGCTCTTTTGCCAAACTCTCTTTCGTGGCTCGGTCAGGATACTGATTTTCATTGAAGGATTTGTAAAGTCTCTGCAAAGCAAAATATCCAACAATTTAATCTCTACTTTTTTCAGAAGAATATAAAGTATTAATCAAATTGATCTATTCTGCTTTTGCAAACAAATGATTGATTATATACAAGTTTTTTTGTTCTTTTTCCTGATTTATCAGTCATTTATGACGCCATATTTACCTGCTTTACAGCTTCTCCAAGTTTTCTATATGTTGATGAACCTGACCTTTTACCACTTGAACCAGATGCAGAAGTTCCTCCCTGCAATTTAGCAGGTGATGAATCTGTACCCTTATAATTTGACTTCTGCCGAGTTTTTCTCCTAGGTCTATGCTCAGTCTCTTCCGGATTGGGCTTTAAACCATGGGAAACTGACACACTCCTACTAACAGAAGCATTTCCATTTGCTGGTGCTGAAGCCGTTTCTGCATTACGTTTCTTCCTTTTTCTTGGTACAGTGGCATCACTCCAATCTTCATCATCACTGGAACTAGAAGGAACGTTGCCATATGTCTCCTGTATATACCCAAAAGAAAGATAAGCAAATCATGAAAGAAATTATCAAAAGATTTTAAACGGCTGAACTGACGAAAGAACACCAAGAAGCCATTTTGGATCGACTCTGTCATGCAAAAATTTATATAAACTATGACAGCAATGAATCTTGGCAAGTATTCTAAATGGGGCATAAGAAAAACCAGAAGTGATATTTATGACAAGAGATAATACTTTATCTTGAAATGACACTTACATCATATAACCTTTTGTAGTCCAACCTTTCGTTGCTCCGTTTCTTAGAAACAGCAGCAGCACTATCTTGTCCAGAAGCTGATTCCATTATTGATAAAAGCTCATCATTCAAAGACTTCTTTCCACTAAGTTTAGGTTTCTGTCTCTTTGAATCTCTGGAAGCACTGTTAGACAAGGAGTCTTCATCTTTTTGAGAATAATTATTACCTTCTAACATAGCACCAAGGTCCTCTGAATCAGATGTAAAATCTGAACTTGAACTTTCCAGCTTAGCCACACTATCGCGATCTGGACCATCAGGATCATAATCATCATCCTCCGAGTCATCAGATGGAAGCCCCAAGTACGGATCGACATTAGCAGGTACTTCCAATTCCTCAGATGTAGAGGTGAAATCAGATTCATCGGAACTTGACTCATCTTCCTGATCCTTCTCATCAGTTTCTGAGCTCTCAGGATTATAATCATTATCATCAGAATCATCTGAAGGTAGTCCAAAGTTAGGATCCTGATTTTGTCCACCTGCAGCTACTGCAGCCTCAGGAAAGACCTTCTGTTGACAAGAAGGGGCATGGTGAGGAATAAAAAAATCAAAGTGATAATTACTGAAAAGAAAGAAAATCTGTTATTGACCTCCCAACTTTCAGTGAGAGAAAAACTTGTTCCTTGAGATTCATTAACCAATTCGATACAATCAACTTTGCAATCACATCCAGGGCATAACCAACCCTCATCATCGGGAGGAACTGTACCAACAGGGGAAAGGGTTGAAAAAGAAAAGTATTAATGACAAACAATTGGAAACCCAGTCTACCAATGTATTACTATCAAGCAGGCAATGGAGAGTATTACTGTCTTCTTTTAACAAAGGCGGTTGCAAGCAATATTGATGGAATCCTCGGTCACAAGCACCATCACAGAGAATGATATCATTGTTGGCAGACAGGTCCTTGGACCCACATTTTGCGCAGAATATCTGCAATTAAAGGATTTCACGTCTAAGGACATCTAATACCAAGACACAAATCATTAACAGCAATAAGAAAAAGCAACTAAGAACATATGAACAATGCTTATAACTATGATTTCCTACATCCTCACTGTCAATTTGCCCTTCAGAATCAAATAAAGATTCTGGAAGCCTTCCTTCAGCACATAATGAATCGATACGTTGAAATAAATCTCTAATTTTCAATTTGCGTCGAAGAATTTCAGATGTAGCACGTTGAAGCTCCTTCTCTGGCTTTAACTTTTCAAGGCTGCAGATTACACACAGTCCAAAGCAACAAACAGACATTAGCTATCCATGGGAAATGAAAAATCAGATCACTCAGATGACAGATACGCAGATGTAAATGATCAATTTCAGTTCTAAAAGGTGACAACTTTGCATTTGATCCAATATTTCAACTTTTTCCTTCTTGAAAGTGTTTCCACAAAACGTGTTCTCTGCAGATTTACACTGAATTTCTCCTTAAATCTCAAAGTTAAGTACATAAAGTAAGATTAACAAGTTATAAATCTATAATACCTGATTGTGGATTATAAATCTATAATATCCGATTATGGAATCATTCTAGAAGTGAGTTCATTTTTTAACACTATAATCATGTATATAGTTAATTTTACTATTAAAATACACTTAATTTTTAAATATTTTCTTCCTTTTTGATGAATACCATCTCAGGGAAATTGCAAAGTACATGAGGATCTTTGAAGTCAATCCCTGTATAATAAATAATAGCATAGATAAACTCATAGAAAGGAAATACATATTTAATCAATTACACTGATGGTGAAAACAATAGCAGATGAAAATGACAAAATAAGGAAGACAGTAGAGACAGTAATAATAGGAAAGCTTGCGCAAAGCTAAATAAATATAAAAGCCCTGATCCTTGAGACTAATCTGTTCATGATGATGAAGACTAAGATTCCATCAACTTCAAAATTTATATTAGACAATATATTCTCTAAGCAATACATGTTGACGGTAAGAAGCAGGTAATGGATCATCCGACAGTGAAAATTACAAGGTAATTTTAAATGATTAACCTCATTTTCTTTGTTTTGCCCTCCATTTGCCAATCATACGTAATCCATAAAATATCAGATTTGAGATCAAGAAAAAAAAACATATCATGACATTGTCATAATAATTAGCTCAAAAGCAACATTGTGGCAAAGAGATACAAGATAAAACAGGAAAATAAACAAACCTTAGTCCCTTCCAGCCTTCTGTAGAATATGCAGCAATCAGGCTTCGTTCATAGTTTATTCTATTCAATAAATACCTAAGATGCGTCCTGATTCTTGAATATTCATCAGCAACTTCTCCTTTTTTCCCCCTTCGCTTCCTCTTACTCCTTTTTTGCTGGTCACTAGAACCAACATGAGCCAAATTATTGCTCGACTCACTAACTTTAGATTTCTCTTGTGATTTTGAGCGCAAAACCCTGTCACTGCTTGTCAAAGATCTTAGCATATATTTTTTCTTTATAGTTTTTGAAGTTTTTCCAACCCTGCGTCGGCCAGAATTCTTGAGTAAATTCTTAGGCGTTGTTTCATGCTGTTCCACACCAGGATTTTTGGCCTTTTCTTCACAATGGAGCCTTGGTTGTTGAATGCTAGAATTTCCTGAAGCAAATTCTTGAGGCAATCCTAAAGGGTCAACAAGAGAACTTTTACTAGTCTGAATAACATTACTTGCACTTTCAGAAGGTAATTGTAAATGTTGGCCACAATTACTCTTGTTCATATCTTCAGGATTCAATTGCAAGGCTTGATTAAAAAAATTAGTAGATACTGCAGTAGTATTTTTTTCCATACCATTTGGTAAACGTTGAGAATCATGCTGTTGCCGCTGCTCTGGTGGTTCACCAAGTTCCTTACATATGTTTCCAGAACCGAAGCCAACTGTTCGCTCAGCACTACCAAGTTGGGGACATGAAAGTCTATCAGTCTGGATGTACTTGCTTGAATCTTCTTGCGATGGCCCTAAACTTTCAGTAATAACATTCTTGGACAAATCTTCAGAAAATGGTTGCAAATGTTTACAGTCTTTTTCAGGTTTATTTTGAAAATTTTCAGAACCTGGGTGATGCTTTTTTTCAGACAATTCCTTGTGCAGATACCCAGAACCATGCTCATGTGTCTTTCCTGATACAGTTTCTTGAGGGCAAAAATTTTGATCGGTATGATTATGCTCACTCACACCTTTAGGAAGCAGTCCCAATTGTTCATGGGAAGAATGCTTAGCCACATATTCAGAAGATGGTTCATGAATGCTGGGTTGAGACACACCAGTGGCAATTTCTGCTGATTCATTTTGTGTTACTGCATGGCCACATTGATGTTTATTTTCTGAAAGTTCAGTGAGTAAATATTCACTACCAAATTCATGGGCCTGCTCTGATGTACTTTCTTCAGGGCAAAAATGGTTTCCTTTTTTACACTTTGCTTGTGATGGAGAAACACCCATACGTTCAACTTTGATCATATCAATTAGAAGGCTAACAATGACACATACCAGCACCCATATTACCACGATAAGATGGGAATTTTTAATTATAACAAACAAGTAAATTAATAAAGTTTCACAGAGCAGGTGGTATATTCAGCTGACAGAATCCAAAGATCCAAACGTACAATTTAAAACCCAACACTGTAACATACGTTTCACCTAAAATTTACGATGAAGAGAATGGGTCTTACCAATCACAATTTGTAAGAATTTTTTGCGTTGCTTTCCTTGCACCAGCAGCAGATCTAAATCTAATTTGCTAACGAAACTCTGAGAGATGGATATATTACAGGGATCAACATTAATTAACCAACCAAAATAAGTAAAATATCAACTATGGACAGTCTAATGATACCAAACACGTAAACCACTTATAAGGAAACACAAAAAAGGAAATAGAGATGATATAAGAAGAAATCATAAGACATTAAGCTTTATTAGAAACCATTATTGCAAGTTTTACTGCTTGATTGTTGATAGCATACAGATTGAAGTTCACTCAGCAATAAGTACAAACATTTATTTCTCCAAGCTAGACCCTAACAAAAGGTGCCCAATGTGACACCCTGCATTTATACCTTCGAACATGGAAAACAATATAATAAGGAGAAAAAGAAAGACGAAAAAACCTACCATGTATGCCAATGTAATACATAGTAACTATAATAAAAAAAATTCAGAGATTTTATTGTATTTTCAACAACACTGATAAATCAACTCGCTCATTAGCCAAATTTAAGCCTTGCTTTCCACGAGAATTACAATTTTGGGACAACCCTGGTAAAACGAGAGAGGGGAAGGGTGATTTCACAAATTTGAAACAGTAATGCATCACCCAACCAACCGTGTATCACAAAACTTTTTCCTTTATGAGAAAAACAAAGGAGGCTTGAAGCATGCTATGCAAAGCTAAAAGGGCTAATCGCCCTCATCAACGCTCCTTCTATATCAAACTATAATATTAATTACATAAGTTTATTAGCTTGATATAGCAATCAATATTTTTTATTGAAATGGACAATCTTGACCAAATGAAGGCATAATAAGCAACCAAAAAAATAGGCAGTAGAAGTAATAGAACAAAAATTTACTTAAAAACAATGAACGAAATCAAAATATCATATAAAACACCTGATGTCAAAAAGATAGCCTAAGAACAAATTCCTCGGAGAAAACTCCAAAGGAAGCTACCTTAAATCAACGACTATCTCTTCGACAACAAGGTCATTGAGAATATGCATTTTCAAATGGACATATCTTTAACTCACCATCATGAACCTATACTACATATTAATTATACTAAAGAGAACCAATCTTTTCAGCATTTAACAAATAAATCTTTAATATCCAGGTGTCATTTTCTAAACCAAACCCTAGATGGTAACTTTATTCGGTTCCATTTTACCAAAGAATTGTTAATCTTCAACTTATTTGGTTAATCTTACACCAAATACTAAACTTCAGGAAACTTACGTAAATAAAACCTAAACGGAACCCACAATAGTAACCTAAGCTAAGATTATCAGCTCCTAAAGAAAAATGAAAGAAGGTTTGAAAACTTCGGCGTCATTCCTTTCTTTTTCTTAGCCTCGGATCTCACAAAGACATAGAAAACGAAAATTGAAAGAAGAAGAAAAGAAATCGAAAAGCTTAACTGAGATGACATTTTGAATATTTTGTAGAACAAGTAAGAGCAACAAAGCATTAGATTCGAAATAACAGCGCTCCAACCTTCTCAGCGATTTTCTTTTATTTTCCTTTCAACGAAAAAACAAATAAACAGACATAAGAGAGTGTCAAAAGGAACTGACCTTGAATCTCGCGCGCTCTGCGAACATACAGTGTGAGAGTGAGAAAGAGGAGATTTTTTTGAGCAGCGATGATAGAAGATGCAAGACTGAAGGGAAAGAAAGTAAGAGAAGAAAAAAGTATAAAAGCGGTGGGAGAGAGAGTGGCGTGTTCTCGTAATAATGACAGGGCCTGTAAATCTGGGCCACCGTCGCAGAACAAGCGAGAGAGACAGAGATAGAGATTTGCGCTTGTAGCGTAGAATGTTCTCCTCCACATTTTCTGGGCTGATCTGCTACTATGGGCTTAAGTCTCTTCTTCAACCTAGCGGGTTTACCTTGGCGGGCCAATGTTTAAATTTGACTGTGCTTCTTATTATCACTATTATCAAGATTAGAGCAAAAACGTTGTTTCATGAGAAAAATTAGAATAAGATTAGGTAATTTTTACACATGATATCATAATATAATATAATACTGTTGAGTTAATATATTTTAAAATGACAAAACAAGTAAATTTAATAATATAGAAATGATTTAAAACATATTTAGAAGTTATCAGTACCAGAAAATAAGTATTTAAGGATGAAAGATCGATCTGGTGAGATGAGAGATCGATCTCCTGGGTTTTTTAATATGAGATCGATCTGCTAAAAAATTAAAAACTCAAAAAAACTGTATAAGATGTTGAGAAAGCAGAGATCAATCTGTAGGGGTTATAAGATCGATCTGTAAATTACAGAATGTCTGTGAGATCGATCTAGTCTAGGAAGAGATCGATCTCCTCTAAAACAAAGACTAAAGGTAGTAGATCGATCCGTAGATCGATCTATGCTCAAACAGAGAGTTTATGAGATCGATCTCCTGTGGATAGAGATCGATCTCCTCAAAGTCAGAGAGTTAAGAAGATCGATCTAGGGTGTTTAGAGATAGATCTCCTCTCTACGAGAATACTTGCTAGATCGATCTGGAGATCGATCTTGTCTCAAACAGAGAGATTGGAAGATCGATCTGCTGGTTCAACAGATCGATCTTCACTAACATTTTCAAAATGTAAGATCGATCTCTATAAATATGAGATCGATCTCCATGCTTTAAGTTGCTTTGTAATCGCAGGAAATTAAACTAAGAGATCGATCTGGCACTCTACTGGAGGTTCCCAACGGCTCTTTCTGCAAAATCTTCAACGAAAAAAACAGCATTAAATGCTTCAACTACCAATCCTGCTGTATAAAATCAAGCATTGAAGACACTGGAAAAGAAGACACTATTGCTGTAAATTCTGTATATCCTCAAGAAATCTTTTCCAACATTCTTTTTGTCTTCAAACATCATTTATTGATATTGTTGTAAAAATCTTTGTGTAGAAACTATTCTATCCTACCCTCAAAAGAAAGCTTTACCTTGTATTCCTCCTTAATTCAAGAGAGAAGAGGAGAGTTCCTCTGTGAGATAAATTTGTAAATGGTGAATATTTGTCTGTGTAAAAAGGATAGAGAGGTTATTCCTTAACCTGTAAAAGGGAGTTTGTAACAGTCATTGATAGAGTGTAAGAAAGCTCTTGACAAGGAGGTCAAGAAGAGAGGACGTAGACAAGAGATTGGCCGAACCTCTATAAACTACTGAGTTTGTTGTTTCCTTCCTTTTTCTTCTTTCAATTTATTGCACTACATTATATTGATTATTCTTTATTTGCAATTAGATTTAATTAAGTTTAAATTTACCATTAACTTTAAAAAAATCGATTCACCCCCCTTTCGGTAGAGCCAACAATTGATATCAGAGTAAGGACTCTTTGATCACAAAGGAATACTTCCTAAGAGTTAAAAACGATCTAATGGCTCACAACAATGTAGCAACCAATCTAGTAGGAGAGAGGCATTCTACAGTTAGGCCTCCTATGTTCAATGGTGAACATTATGCTTATTGGAAAACTAGGATAATGCTTTTCATTCAAGCAAATGATTATGGAGTATAGAGGATTATAACCAAAGGTCCTCAAATCCCAACTGAAAGAATAGAGGGAAGAGATATCCCTAAAGAAGAAGATGAGTGAGATTCAAATGATGTAAAATGTGCTCAGCTAAATGCAAAGGTCATGCACACCCTATTTTGTGCTTTAGGGCCAAATGAATATAAAAGAGTCTCCGGTTGTGATAATGCCAAACAAATTTGGGACAAATTGGTAATTACTCATGAAGGCACAACTCAAGTAAAGGAGACTAAGGTAGGAATGCTCATACATGATTATGAGCTATTTAGGATGAAAGAAGGAGAGTCAATTAGTGACAAGTTCACTAGATTTACTGATGTAATAAATGGGCTGAAGTCCTTAGGAAAAATCTATTCAAATATAGAAATGGTTAAGAAAATATTGAATAGCCTACCAAAATCATGGGAAGCTAAAGTAACTGCAATTGAGGAGTCCAAAGATCCCCACACACTATCACTAGATGAATTAATAGGGTCACTACTCACATATGAAATGAAGTTAAGAAGAAATGAAGAGCCACCCAAGAAAGTGGGAGTAGCTCTGAAATCCACTACTCAAGAAGAGAATAAAAATGAGAGTGGTAGTGAAAAAGATCTTGAAATGGCAATGTTTGCCAAAAGATTTAACAAATTTATGAGAATGAGAGCAAGTAGTAGTGGTAGGAGAAACCACAAGAAAGATCAAGAAGAATTAGGTAGAAAAAATACTATTGTATGTTATGAATGTAAAAAACCTAGACATATTAAATTTAACTGCCCTATTCTTAAAAGATCAAATGATAGGTTTCACAAAAAGAAGGCAATGATAGCAACATGGAGCGACAGTGATAGCTCCGATGATGATTCAAATGAGGATACTGTCAATCTATGTTTCATGGCAATTAAAGATGAAAAGGTAACTTTAGATCTCAATGAATATTCCTTTGATGAACTGCAAGATACATTTGATGATCTTGCATTAGAATATGAATGCATGAGTATGAAGTACAAAAAATTAATATCTAAACTAAAGAAAGAAAATGAGTTATTACTAAAGGATAAGATAGAATGTGAAAAGAAATTAGAGAATACAAATCTTGAAATTTGTGACCTAAAAGAAAAAATAGTAACTTACATAATTCTTTTACTCGATTTTACATGGGTCAACAAAAATTAGATAACATGCTAGAAACTCAAAGGGCCTTCTTTGATAAGAATGAATTAGGATATGATGGAAAAAGTGGGAAGACTCACCTTAAAAGTTTCATAGCTAGAAGGAATATGCATAAACCCTCAATTACTTGTTCACATTGTAATAAAAAGGGGCATGCATCATATAATTGTAATGTGAAGATGACCACATTTAGAGGAAAAATAGTAAAAAAAATTTGGGTTCCAAAAGAGGTAGTTAATTCAAAAAACATTGATGCAATAGTAAAATGGATCCCTAAGGGATCAAGAATTATATTCACTAACTCCAAAGGACCCAAGAAAATTTGGGTACCTAAGACAAAAGTTTGAATGTTGATTATAGGTAATTGAGCATTACCATAAAGCAAAAACAAAGGAAGCTTGGTATTTGGACAGTGGATGCTTAAGACACATGACCGGTGATAGAAGCCACTTCAACTCCTTTAAATCAAAAGTTGGTGGAGAAGTCACATTTGGGGACAACTCCAAAGGCCAAGTTGAAGGAAGTGGTTCAATAGGTAATGACTATTTCTCACTAGAAAAGGTCTTACTTGTTAGGGGTCTAAAACACAATTTGCTAAGTATTAGTCAACTTTGTGACAAAGGTTACAAAGTAATTTTTGATTGCTTGAAATGTCATGTTATAGATCCTAAATCTAATAAAGTTCTTTTTCTAGGTCATAGACAAGGTAACATATACATTGTTTATCTAAATGAACTTAAAAATGAAAATATATGCCTTATGGCAGACAAAGAAAAAGAACCTTGGTTGTGGCATAGAAGATTAGGTCATGCTAACATGCATGTGTTATCTAAGTTAGCTAGAAAAGACTTTGTTATAGGATTACCTAAGTTGTCCTTTGACTATGACAAAATATGTGAAGCTTGTGTTAAAGGAAAACATAAAAGGACAATATTTAAACCTAAACATAATGTATCAACTACTAGGCCTCTCCAATTACTTCACCTAGATCTATTTGGACCAACTAGAACAACAAGCCTAGGTGGGAAACATTATGGGTTTGTGAGTGTAGATGATTACACTAGGTTCACTTGGCTGTTCTTCTTGAGAGTAAAAAATGAAGCCTTAGAAAAATTCATTGTCTATACAAAAGTGGCCCAAAATGAAAAATGTTACACTATAACTAGTATTAGAAGTGATCATGGTAAGGAGTTTAAAAATATTGGATTTGATAAATATTGCAATGATCATAGAATTAGTCATAATTTTTCAACCCCTAGGACACCACAATAAAATGGGGTAGTTGAGAGAAGAAATAGAACATTGGAAGAAATGGCTAGAACCATGTTGTGTGAAAATAACTTACCTAAATATTTTTGGGCTGAAGCTATAAATACATCTTGCTATATCATTAATAGAGCTATGATTAGACCAATTTTAAAGAAAACCCCTTATGAGTTTTACAAGAAAAAGAAGCTTAATATTAGCTATTTTCACCCCTTTGATTGTAAATGTTTTGTCTTAAATAATGAAAAAGACAATTTAGGGAAATTTGATGCCAAGAGTGATGAGGTAATCTTTTTAGGCTATTCTTTGAATTCAAAGGCATATAGAGTATATAACAAAAGAACATTAATGGTTGAAGAATCAATACATGTAATATTTGATGAGTAAAATGATATATCTAAAAGTTCAACCAATGATGAGGATATTGAAATACTTGATGAGAACTTGAAAGAAACCTCAAACATAGAAAATGATCTATTAGACAAACTTGACATTAATAAAGAGGATGAAGAAGAACTAGAAATATTAGAAAGAGAGTCTAGAGCACTAAGAGAATTAGGATATGTCAAACATTATGAAATAGTAGGAGATATAACTCTTGAAGTTAGAACTAGATTGTCTCTAAGGAATGTGTGTCAATATATAGCCTTTGTATCTCAAATTGAACCCAGAAATGCAATGAAGCTTTAGATGATAATAATTGGTTTTTAGCCATGCAAGAAGAACTAAATCAATTTGAAAGAAGCAAAGTATGAAAACTAGTTCATAGACCTAGTGATCACTCTATAATTGGAACTAAATAGATCTTCAAGAACAAGATGGATGAAAATAGTGTGATCATAAGAAACAAAGCTAGGCTAGTTGCACAAGGCTATAGGCAAGAAGAATGAATAGATTATGATGAAATTTATGCATCGGTAGCTAGATTAGAAGCAATAAGAATGTTACTTGCCTTTGCATGCTATAAGAACTTCAAATTATATCAAATGGATATAAAGAGTGCATTTTTAAATGGCTTCATCATTGAAGAAGTTTATGTTAAGCAACCTCCCGGTTTTGAAAGTAATGAATTTCCTAAACATGTATTCAAACTATCTAAGGCACTTTATGGTTTGAAACAAGCTCCTAGAGCATGGTATGAAAAACTGTCAAAATTCTTAATAGAAAAAGGATTTTCAAAAGGAAAAGTAGACACTACTTTGTTTATCAAAAATAAAAATAAAGATTTACTAGTTGTTCAAGTGTATGTAGATGATATTATTTTTTGATCAACTAATGAATCTCTATGCCAAGAGTTTGCTAAGATCATGTAAGGTGAATTTGAAATGACCATGATGGGAGAACTCACCTACTTCTTGGGACTTCAAGTGAAGCAAACTAAAGATGGAACCTTCATCAATCAAGCGAAATATACTAAGGATTTACTCAAACGATTTGGAATGGATAACTGCAAATCTCAAGTAACTCCAATGGGCACCAACATCAAGCTTGATAAATATGAAAGTGGTAAATATGTAGACACTAAACTATATAGGTCTATGATTGGTTCTTTGCTCTATCTTACTGCAAGTAGACCAGATATTTTGTTTAGTGTATGCTTATGTGCTAGATTTCAATCCTCTCCTAGGGAGTCACACTTATTAGCCACTAATTAGATATCTTAAAGACACTCCCTCTCTAGGACTTTGGTACCCTAAGGACTCCACCTTTGCTCTTCATGCTTTTTCTGATACAGATTTTAGGGGCTGTTAAATAGATAGAAAGAGCACTTCAGGAACATGTCAATTCTTAGGGAATAGATTAATCTTATGGTTCTCTAAGAAACAAAATAGATAGCACAATCCATAACAGAAGCTGAATATATAGCAGCTGGTAGTTGTAGTGCTCAACTGTTGTGGATTAAACAATAAATGAAAGATTATGGTATTAACATGAAACAAGTCTCAATCAAATGTGATAATACCGTGCCATTAATCTCTCTAAGAATCCAATTCAACACTCTAGAACTAAGCATATTGAGATTAGGCATCATTTTCTTAGAGATCATGTATAAAAAAGAGATATAATTCTAGAGTATATTGATATTTTACATCAAATAGCTGATATATTCACCGAACCTCTTGATAGAGATAGGTTTTGTGTTCTTAGAGGTGAATTAGGACTCATGAATGTTCTTTGAGATTTATCCCCTTCAAAACCTTGATTTCAAAGTGATTTTCAACTGATTTTTCAATGTTTTTTCTAGGCAAAAAGTATGAGAGATTGATCTTTAATCACTATAGATCGATCTTCATGTTCCAAATTGGCCTAAAGCAGAAAGGTTCAGCTAAGCAGATCGATCTTCTTTACTATAAGATCAATCTCTTTAAGCCTTTGAAAAATAGCAGATTAATCTATGCATTTGGTAGATCGATCTTCTTAAGCCTCTGTAAAATTGCAGATCGATATATGCATTTGGCAGATCGATCTCCTTAAGCCTTTGTAACATAGCAGATCAATCTCTGCATTCGGCAGATCGATCCCCTTGAGCTTCTGTATTTTGAAGATCGATCCTTTGAAACAGCAAATCGATCTCTTCAAGTTTATGGAAATATCAAATCGATCTGGTACCTCGACAGATCGATCTCCTTAGCCCTGGACTATAAAAACTGCTTCAAAATCTCAAAATTTCAAAAATCCAAATCTTCAAATCCCTAACCCTCTGTCGCGCCTCAACCTTCGATTCTCACTCCCAGATCGATCTCGATAAGGTTTTTGCCAAATCTTTTCATCAATCAGTGTTCTAGTAACCTACATTGTTGAATTTTTTTCAAAAATTTCTTTATTTTTTGCTGAAATCTTCATTAAGGCAATTCTAGCACGGTTTCATTGCCTAGATTTTTAGAGAACTCTTCAAACTCGTGCTTAAGTGTGTTTAGAACAATCCTTGAGTGTGTCTAGGTCATTTCTTAGTATACAATTATGCCTCGTCTTAAGAGACCAGCAAATAGAGAACCTAGATCCTCTTCCTCACAACCACCCACTGCCTCTTTTGTCACTACCTTTAACAGGTGTTTTCAAACACCTGTAAAAAGGAAACGATATGAAGAGTATTTCTCCACAATGCCAATTAAACATTGGCGAACCATTGACTTTTCCTTTTTAAATCGTATTGACTTTCCTTATCTGTCAAAAATGAAAGAATTTGGTTAGCTTCCATTTCTTAAAGTTAATACCGCGGCACCTCCAAACATCATCAGGGCCTTTTTTTCTAATGCTGAACTCATCTACTGTAAGACCCGAAAATTCGGTGTCATTTTTAAGAAATTGATATTTAAAAATATGGATTAGTGTAATCTTGATCAAAAATTGAAGAAATAATTTAATTTCGAATCCAATTGATCAAGATATAAATTATCAGAATTTATCAGAATTTTTACCTCGAAAAACGAGCTCAAAAATAGTAGAAAAATATACCGAAAAGGTAAAATCGGACTGATAAATTCATTTACGGACTAAATAAATTTAATAGGAATTTTTAAGATATTTTAGATATTTTTGGGATATTTTTGGGATAATTTTGGGATTTTTATTATTATTTTATAATAAAATAATAATAAAAATATATTATAAGAAAAAAAAAATCTGTAAAAAAAAAAAAAAAAAAAAAAAAACGGAATTGGAAAGTTAGAAATCGGGGAGAGAGAAAAGGGGGAAATCGCGAGAAAACAAGGCAAACCGAGGGAGAGAAGAAACCACCGGACGGCGAGCCACCGGCGAGGCTGAGGGGCCGGCGAAGGCAGCCCATCACCGGGCGAACTCGCCAGCGGCCACCACGCGCCGTGAAAAGCCGCCGGCGAGGAGATCCGCGGGAGGGAAGCCGCGGGAGAGAGGGGCGGATTCGGCGGAATCCGACGCCGTTCAACCCCAGACGAGGTCAAAAGAAGCCTCTAGAGGCGAGGCCGAACCGTTTGCCGGTGGAATCGGTCGGAGAACCGGTCGGAAGACGCCGGAACGGCGAAATGGCCACTGAACCGGTTCGGACCGGTTCAGTGTGAAAAGGGACTGAACCGGTCCGAACCGGTTCAGGAGGAGAGAGAAAGAAGAGAGAGAAAAAAAAATTTTTATCGGACTTCGGGTAAGTCGATACGAGGTCAAAAGTGATCGATTTAATTTTCGATAAATTTATTTGAATTATATTTAATCGAAAATTAGCCCAAAAATGAAAAATACGAAATTGTGCAGTTCGACGATTAATTCCGAACGGAAGCCCGATCGAACTTCGATTCGCGCACCATCGCACAATATTGGGTAAGTAAAGCTCATTTACGACAATTTATGTGATTAACGCATATTTAAGATTTAATTTACGCATTTCGGATTAAATTTCAGATTTAGTGAATTATAGTCGAAAATTCGAATAAACTGTCGTAAATGATATTCGGGCTATCCAAAGAGTTTGGAACGAAGCCCAATGGGTATTGATAGGCCCAATGATCCGATAGACCCTGATGAAGGGAAATAATACGTGAAAAAAATGGGCTTAATACGGATTAAGGCCCGATTAAAGTATTTAGGCCCATTTAGAGTAAACGGGCCCAATTAAGTGAAATGAACTGTATTAAATGTGTAATACAGTAGAAAACGTGTAATTAATCCAGTGAATGGTTAAATGCAGCTCCAGAGTCATATTGAGAGTTGACCGGACTGTGAGATTTGGACAGCACAGAGGAAGAGAGGTCACACTACGTGATCCGAGGTAAGGGATCTATGCGAGCTATTAGAGATAGCTGTACGTATTTTCATCGTCGTTTACAGTCAATTAAATTTCGTATAGAGTATAGATATGAAATTTCTGGATAATACCCAAATATGGGAAAATTACGAAAATACCCTTAGACTCAAGAATTTTGGAAATGCATAAAGTGCATGCAATCCATGTTTTCTCTGTGAAAAAGAGATTTTTGTGAAGTTGAAATGATAGACTGGCTCATGATTTGACTGTATGCATTAACTTGCACGTTTTTCTAAAATGTGATTTGATTGACGAGTGAATTGATGGGATGTTACCCTCTCACTCTGTTTTGTACCGTTTTGCATATTGCACTCGGTTTTGAGTACCACTGTGGTGGGAAATAGAGCCAGCTGTCTATTTTGTGTGTGTAAAATCGTGCTGGAGCATGATGAGATCTGTGGATTTATCCAGATCCGCTCCCACTTGATTTTTGGTATTACATCTGTACAGACCGTGCTGGAGCACTGCTCGCACTGGATTCTGTTGTGATTTGTGATTGAGATCGTGCTGGAGCCTTGTGTTGACTGTGTGTCACACTGACTTGCTCGCACTAGATCTGAGACGACAGGCTATGGTTGATAAATTATTAGGTTGGGGTGGTGAGCTGTTGACTCAGGCACCTACAACTTTGTGGTAATTGTACCTGGTTCACGGAGTACGCTGTACCGTGTAGACAACATGGAGTACACTGTACCGTGCAACTATGGGGTGTGAGGATTGCGTCTTTGGACTCGGGCATGCTTTGTCATTGCTCTGTTTTGTGATAGTCCTTAGATAGGAGCCGATGGATAGACTAATCCCCTCCTCGGACTCAGAGACACCATGGCACACCTGATCCGTGATAGCTTGTGGGTCTCGGACTTTGGCCAAATGTTCCATTGGATTTGTGTTGAAATCCCTGCCTAGTCTCATCTGATTTTATTGGTTTCGGTGATGAAACTAATTTTGATTTGATTTCTGTGTTGAAGCCGTTTGAAATGAGATTATGAATTTAAAGTGAGTTTCAATACTGAACACAGAAAGATTTTACTCTGAATGAGTTTTGATATTAGGTTTTGGGCATTAAATTGCTATGTGTTTTACTATGATGGTTTTGTAAATGCCATGAGTTTTTCGGCATAAACCATGCATCATGAGCATCGTGGATAGTTTGATTATCTACTTGCTTTATAAATTAATGAGAGTGTTTTGAAAAGTAAATGCATTTGTTTTACGAGTTGATAAAACATGCATTATGAGCATCGTAGATAGTGTGGTTATCTACCTGCTTTCATATATTTCTTACTGAGCGCGTTATGCTCATCCCATTATTTTTCCCACCTCTACAGAGCATTTCAGTAGAGTGTATAAGCTGCATCCATCCTGCGATCTTTTACACACAGCTATCCAGTAGCATCGAGGTATGCACACATGTACTTTTGTATCTGAATAATAGTGTACAGTGATGTAGTCATGTTATATGGGGGATGTATATGTTAGGCAATGTAAACGAATTTTAAATTCTAAAATGATAATTTTATAAGCTTCCGCAATATTTGTGCCTGGGACGAAAGCATTGCCTGTTATGCATATATATATATAATATATGAAAACTGAGTGAGGGATATTGACTCACAGCCCAACAATTGAAATGTGGTAAGTTCGCGAAAAATTTGTAGTGATTTTTGTAAATTTGGGTCGCGACAGAGGTGGTATCAGAGCAATGTTGGTCTGATGTGAGTCAGTGTCAGTAATTAGAAAGTATACATCCCCATGTCACTGTACATTATTAGATACAATTGTGTGTACTAAGCTGTGGTTAAACTGAGAATTAACTGTGTATGCGGGACGATAGAGATGTCTGATGGACATTGCAGCAGAGGAGAGAGTTCGTGTTCTCGGGGCCATAGAGAGTAGGTCCGAGAGACGCTGTGATAGGTTTGAGAAACCTTGTGAATCGTCATGTGATCATATTCCATCAGGTCCAGCTGAGACTATTGATACCCGCGTTACGAGATTAGAGCGGAGTTGGAACACATTTATGGAGTTGTTCACTCAGGCTAACTTGATTATGGCTAGGTTAGAGAGTAGGCAAGGTCCGGCTACTCAGACGACTCATACTGAGCCGACAGTTGCTCCTGAGACACCTGCGCCTACATAACCTGCACCTATGCCACGTGTTGGTAAGACCCCTATACCACCTGTAGTTCCACGACAAACTGGTGAGGATTCAGGGTTTGATTGTGAGTTTGACCGATTGAGGCAGTTTCGGAGCTCAAGCCTCCATCGTTCAGTGGGGTCAAGAACCCTTCAGTAGCAGAGGATTGGATCAACCGGTTTGAGAAGTTATATGACTTTTACCGATGTTCGACCAATGAAAGAGTGGCCTTTGCTACATTCATGTTAGAAGGCGAAGTAGAGTATTGGTGAAAATTTGTCCGACCCATCGTGAAAGTTATGTATATCAGTTGATTGACTGGGAGATCTTTTTGGATGCCTTCAGGAGGCAGTACATCCCAGCCACTGCTCAACAGAGATTACAGATGGAATTTTGGTCTGATCTAGGGGAATAGATCGGTAGAAGAGTATGAGTCTCAATTTACATCCTTGGAAAAATATGACCCCGATACCATGAGCAGTGAGATGCGAAAAGTTCGCAAGTTAATGGAGGGATTGAGACCATCCATTAGAGTCAGATTTACCCTATGTGACATCACGACTTACGAGGAGATCGTGCGTAGAGCTTAGTTGTGTGAGTAAGACTATGAGATGCACGTCCTTGAGTTTGGTAAAGTCGTGAAGGGCAAGAATAGAGATCAGAAGAGATCAACATAGGACTGTAGTGTCCGAGTGGAAAGAGGTCGTTTGTTAGACGACCGACAGTCGATGAGTCACGGGGTAGGATGATTAAGCCCCCGGTGTATCAAGTCTCGACTCCAGCTAGGGGTATAGTGATTGGAGGACCCCGATCGACTATAAATCAATGTAGAGCATGTGGTAGATACCACGACAGTAGGTCATGCCACGTATTGATTGGAACATGTTGTAGATGTGGTAAGACGAGGCATATGATAAAAGATTGCCTAGAGTTGCTGAGATAGCCTCACAGAAGGGTAAAGAGTCAGAGAAGGATACAGCTAGTACTTCTGCCCAGAAGAGGAGGGCTACAGCTGAAAAGAAGGATGAAAGCCTCCGATAGTGAATAGATTACTGGTTGTTGAATAAGGCGATCATTAAGAACAAGTACCTCATTCCACGTATTGATGATCTATTGGATCAACTTCAAGGAGCACAGATCTTTTTCAAGATCGATCTGAGGTCTGGGTACCATCAGTTGAGAATCCGGAGTGGAGATGTACCTAAGACAGTTTTTCATACCTGTTATGGACATTATGAATTCTTGGTTATGCCTTTCGAGCTAACTAATGCTCCTATAGATTTTATGGTATTGATGAATGGAGTGTTCAATCCATACTTGGATCGGTTTGTCATAGTGTTTATAGATGACATTCTGGTGTATTGAAGTCTAGGGAAGAGCATGACTAGCATCTAAGCAGTGTGCTACAAACCCTCAGAGAGAGAAAGCTATATGCGAAGCTCAGTAAGTGTGATTTCTGGTTGGAACTGATATCATTTTTGGGTTTGGTTGGATGTTACCGCCAATTTGTAGAAAGTTTCTCTAAATTGGCTGCTTTATTGACACGTCTCACTCGAAAGAATGTTGCAATTGAGTGAGACAATGCATTTGAGAAGAGTTTTCAGGAACTAAAGTAGTGATTGACCACTACGTCGATTCTCACTATTCTGACCAGCTCAGGAGATTTCTCTGTATATACAGACACCTCGGAACAAGGACTGGGCTATGTATTGATGCAAATGGGAAGATAGTTGCTTATGGATCCAGACAACTTAAGGATCATGAGAAGAACTATCTGACCCATGATTTAGAGTTGGCAGTCGTAGTGTTTGCACTGAAGATATGGTGCCACTATTTGTACGGTGAGAAATTTCAGGTATTCACTAATCATAAGAGCCCAAGTATCTGTTTTTTAATAGAAAGAATTGAATATGAGGCAGAGACGATGAGTAGAGCTTCTGAAAGATGATGATTGTGAGATACTTTATCATCCGGGTAAAGCGAATATAGTCGCTGATGCCTTGAGCAGAAAGAGCCTCAGGATGGTATCGTACATAATGGTCAGGGAACATGAACTGTTAGAGCAGTTTATTAGCCTCAGTCTAGATATAGACCCTTCTGATACTAATGCATATTGTGTGATAGCAAGTCTGAGATTGAAACCGGATTTGATAGACCGGACCAGACAAGCTCAACGTATTGATCGCTTCTGTGTTGATATGCATAGTCAGAAATAGATGGGTAGAGTGACTGAGTGCACAGTTGCCTGCTGAGATTCAGAGGTCGAATTTGCGTTCCCGATGACCCACAGCTAAAGAAATTGATTTGACAGAAGCTCATTCATCGAGGTATGCAATGTATCTGAGGAGTAATAAGATGTATAAGAATCCCCAAAGAGTATCTTGGTGGTCAGACATGAAGAAAGATATTGCAGAGTTTGTGGCTAAGTGCCTTACATGTCAACAGGTTAAATTAGAGCATCAGAAACATGCAAAATTATTGCAACCTCTACTTATACCGATATGAAAATGAGAGCACATCACCATGGATTTCATCATGAGTTACCGAGGACCCGACGGAACCATGATGCCATTTGGGTAATTGTGGAATGATTGACGAAGTCAGCTCACTTCTTAGCCGTGAAGGCTACGGATACTCTGAGTGCGTTGGCGAATCTGTGTGTACGGGAAATTGTGAGGCTACATGGTATTCCAGTGAGTATTGTGTCTGACAGGGATTCCCGCTTCACTTTCCACTTTTGGAAACATTTTCAGGAAGCTATGGGAACCCGATTGAGTGTCAGTATAGCTTTCCATTCTCAGTCCGATGGTCAGTGAGAGAACCATCCAGACTTTGGAGGATATGTTGAGAGCTTTTGTGTGGATTTCAGAGACTCCTGGGATGACCATTTGCCATTAGCCGAATTCGCCTATAACAACAGCTATCACTCGAGTATTGGGATGGCACCGTATGAGGCGTTATATGGTCTTAGGTGTCGATCTCCGATTGGATGGGAAGAAGTGAGTGACCAAAAGATGTTTGCTCGTGATTTAGTGAAGCAAGCCTTTGAGAATGTACAATTTATATGTGAGAAATTGAGGTAAGCTCAGAGTATACAGAAAAGCTACGTTGAGATGAGGCGTAAACCTTTGAAATTCACTGTAGGTGAATTGGTATTCTTGAAAGTTTTTCCCTCGAAAGGGATAATGAGATACTGAAGCGAGTGAGAAATAAGGCCTGTAGGCTAGCCTTAACACCTGAACTAGCAGGCATTCATAACGTCTTCCACACATTGATGCTTCCAAAGTATCATCTATATCAGACACATGTGATTCAGTATGAGCCATTTGAGCTCACAGAGGAAATGTCATAAATAGAGAAGTCAATTTGATATTGGATAGGAAAGAGAAAGCGTTACGGACCAGAACGATCACTCTGGTTAAGGTTTTTGGGCAGTACCACACTTCAGAGGAAGTTATGTGGGAATTAAAGAGCTTCATGCGAGAGAAATATTCGCAGTTATTCGAGAATTGACTTGGTTCTAATTTGGAGGACCAAATTTTTTAAGGTGGGGAGGAATGTAAGACCCGAAAATTCGGTGTCATTTTTAAGAAATTGATATTTAAAAATATGGATTAGTGTAATCTTGATCAAAAATTGAAGAAATAATTTAATTTCGAATCCAATTGATCAAGATATAAATTATCAGAATTTATCAGAATTTTTACCTCGAAAAACGAGCTCAAAAATAGTAGAAAAATATACCGAAAAGGTAAAATCGGACTGATAAATTCATTTACGGACTAAATAAATTTAATAGGAATTTTTAAGATATTTTAGATATTTTTGGGATATTTTTGGGATAATTTTGGGATTTTTATTATTATTTTATAATAAAATAATAATAAAAATATATTATAAGAAAAAAAAAATCTGTAAAAAAAAAAAAAAAAAAAAAAAAAAACGGAATTGGAAAGTTAGAAATCGGGGAGAGAGAAAAGGGGGAAATCGCGAGAAAACAAGGCAAACCGAGGGAGAGAAGAAACCACCGGACGGCGAGCCACCGGCGAGGCTGAGGGGCCGGCGAAGGCAGCCCATCACCGGGCGAACTCGCCAGCGGCCACCACGCGCCGTGAAAAGCCGCCGGCGAGGAGATCCGCGGGAGGGAAGCCGCGGGAGAGAGGGGCGGATTCGGCGGAATCCGACGCCGTTCAACCCCAGACGAGGTCAAAAGAAGCCTCTAGAGGCGAGGCCGAACCGTTTGCCGGTGGAATCGGCCGGAGAACCGGTCGGAAGACGCCGGAACGGCGAAATGGCCACTGAACCGGTTCGGACCGGTTCAGTGTGAAAAGGGACTGAACCGGTCCGAACCGGTTCAAGAGGAGAGAGAAAGAAGAGAGAGAAAAAAAAATTTTTATCGGACTTCGGGTAAGTCGATACGAGGTCAAAAGTGATCGATTTAATTTTCGATAAATTTATTTGAATTATATTTAATCGAAAATTAGCCCAAAAATGAAAAATACGAAATTGTGCAGTTCGACGATTAATTCCGAACGGAAGCCCGATCGAACTTCGATTCGCGCACCATCACACAATATTGGGTAAGTAAAGCTCATTTACGACAATTTATGTGATTAACGCATATTTAAGATTTAATTTACGCATTTCGGATTAAATTTCAGATTTAGTGAATTATAGTCGAAAATTCGAATAAACTGTCGTAAATGATATTCGGGCTATCCAAAGAGTTTGGAACGAAGCCCAATGGGTATTGATAGGCCCAATGATCCGATAGACCCTGATGAAGGGAAATAATACGTGAAAAAAATGGGCTTAATACGGATTAAGGCCCGATTAAAGTATTTAGGCCCATTTAGAGTAAACGGGCCCAATTAAGTGAAATGAACTGTATTAAATGTGTAATACAGTAGAAAACGTGTAATTAATCCAGTGAATGGTTAAATGCAGCTCCAGAGTCATATTGAGAGTTGACCGGACTGTGAGATTTGGACAGCACAGAGGAAGAGAGGTCACACTACGTGATCCGAGGTAAGGGATCTATGCGAGCTATTAGAGATAGCTGTACGTATTTTCATCGTCGTTTACAGTCAATTAAATTTCGTATAGAGTATAGATATGAAATTTCTGGATAATACCCAAATATGGGAAAATTACGAAAATACCCTTAGACTCAGGAATTTTGGAAATGCATAAAGTGCATGCAATCCATGTTTTCTCTGTGAAAAAGAGATTTTTGTGAAGTTGAAATGATAGACTGGCTCATGATTTGACTGTATGCATTAACTTGCACGTTTTTCTAAAATGTGATTTGATTGACGAGTGAATTGATGGGATGCTACCCTCTCACTCTGTTTTGTACCGTTTTGCATATTGCACTCGGTTTTGAGTACCACTGTGGTGGGAAATAGAGCCAGCTGTCTATTTTGTGTGTGTAAAATCGTGCTGGAGCATGATGAGATCTGTGGATTTATCCAGATCCGCTCCCACTTGATTTTTGGTATTACATCTGTACAGACCGTGCTGGAGCACTGCTCGCACTGGATTCTGTTGTGATTTGTGATTGAGATCGTGCTGGAGCCTTGTGTTGACTGTGTGTCACACTGACTTGCTCGCACTAGATCTGAGACGACAGGCTATGGTTGATAAATTATTAGGTTGGGGTGGTGAGCTGTTGACTCAGGCACCTACAACTTTGTGGTAATTGTACCTGGTTCACGGAGTACGCTGTACCGTGTAGACAACATGGAGTACACTGTACCGTGCAACTATGGGGTGTGAGGATTGCGTCTTTGGACTCGGGCATGCTTTGTCATTGCTCTGTTTTGTGATAGTCCTTAGATAGGAGCCGATGGATAGACTAATCCCCTCCTCGGACTCAGAGACACCATGGCACACCTGATCCGTGATAGCTTGTGGGTCTCGGACTTTGGCCAAATGTTCCATTGGATTTGTGTTGAAATCCCTGCCTAGTCTCATCTGATTTTATTGGTTTCGGTGATGAAACTAATTTTGATTTGATTTCTGTGTTGAAGCCGTTTGAAATGAGATTATGAATTTAAAGTGAGTTTCAATACTGAACACAGAAAGATTTTACTCTGAATGAGTTTTGATATTAGGTTTTGGGCATTAAATTGCTATGTGTTTTACTATGATGGTTTTGTAAATGCCATGAGTTTTTCGGCATAAACCATGCATCATGAGCATCGTGGATAGTTTGATTATCTACTTGCTTTATAAATTAATGAGAGTGTTTTGAAAAGTAAATGCATTTGTTTTACGAGTTGATAAAACATGCATTATGAGCATCGTAGATAGTGTGGTTATCTACCTGCTTTCATATATTTCTTACTGAGCGCGTTATGCTCATCCCATTATTTTTCCCACCTCTACAGAGCATTTCAGTAGAGTGTATAAGCTGCATCCATCCTGCGATCTTTTACACACAGCTATCCAGTAGCATCGAGGTATGCACACATGTACTTTTGTATCTGAATAATAGTGTACAGTGATGTAGTCATGTTATATGGGGGATGTATATGTTAGGCAATGTAAACGAATTTTAAATTCTAAAATGATAATTTTATAAGCTTCCGCAATATTTGTGCCTGGGACGAAAGCATTGCCTGTTATGCATATATATATATAATATATGAAAACTGAGTGAGGGATATTGACTCACAGCCCAACAATTGAAATGTGGTAAGTTCGCGAAAAATTTGTAGTGATTTTTGTAAATTTGGGTCGCGACATCTACGACCCTGATGATACCTGCAAGATTCTAGGGTTCAAAACGTTGTCATGTCCAAAACAATCCATATAGACATAACTGTACTAGCCTGAGTGTTTGGTATAGAAAATGCTGGGTTGACCGATGAAGAGGAGGAGGTACCTCTAGAATTTAACATCCTCGGGGATAAGGCGAGTGATCTACCGATGCACCCGAGATTGCTCCACCTTATCATCTCGTGGAATCTTAAACCCTTTGGTACCCGCCACTCCACGGTTAGGAGACTAGATCGATTTTGGCTCAACCACCTTCACTCTTCACAAAATCAAAAATCCAATCTAATCCACTTCATTTATGAAGACTGGCTGAAAATCGTACGCGGTCAAGCCTCCACGATAGTCTTTCCACAACCGCTGGCGTACTTGCTTCAACGACTCGGGGTCGATTGTTCCTGTGAAATCGGTGAAGTGCTTTCTCCAAAAAGCGTATTAAACATTGGCACACTTCACCACATGAGGTACTACAAGGACTTTCAAGGGCAATGGAGGAAGAAGCGAGAACACCAATCTGAGGCAGCCATGGAAGAAGACCCATCAGCAGAGCCTACTACCCCACCAACTGAACCTACTGAGGTTCCTTCTTCATCGACTACTCAGTCCACTGCACCTGCATCATCATCCGACGGGCTGAAATCGATTGTGGGGATGATTATGGAGCTTAACCGAAAGATAGATGAAGGATTTGCAAACCTTCATGCCACACAGCAGGCTATGTTCGATGAGCTGCAGGTTACTCGCACTCGAGTCGAGGAACTCATTGAGCGCTTTCCTCCTCAGCCTTAGGACATGATTGTTAGGAATATTTTAGATATTTATTCATGTTTACTGTTTGTTGTTTGAAACATCATTTGCTTGAATACTTTTTTTGTGAGATGACATGACGGGTCATTTTGAAATGTGTTATGCTGAGTTATCATTTTGAAATGACATATCTTTTGGAAGTTAACTGACTTTATGCCTTTCTTGCCATTGATATGACAAAAAGGAGGAGAAGAATATGCTAAGAAAATATGTTTAATGTTTTAAAGGAAAGCTTAATTTAAGAGGGAGTTAAGGGGAGCTTACATTAAGGGGGAGTTTTTGAAAGCAAAACAAATTTTGTGCATAATGCAAATGGGGTAACTAAACATGTTTATTGAATAAGTTTTGTCATATCAAAAAGGGAGAGATTGTTAAGTTAATATATTTTGAAATGACAAAACAAGTAAATTCAATAATATAGAAATGATTTAAAACATGTTTAGAGGTTATCAGTACCAGAAACTAAGTATTTAAGGATGAGAGATCGACCTCCTGGGTTTTCTAATATGAGATCGATCTGCTAAAAGATTGAAAACTCAAAGAAACTGTATAAGATGTTGAGAAAGTAGAGATCGATCTGTAGGGATTATAAGATTTACAGAATGTCTGTGAGATCGATCTGGTCTAGGAAGATATCGATCTCCTCTAAAACAAAGACTAAAGGTAGTAGATCGATCTGTAGATCAATCTATGCTCAAACAGAGAGTTTATGAGATCGATCTCCTGTGGATAGAGATCGATCTCCTCAAAGTCAGAGAGTTAAGGAGATCGATCTAGGGTGTTTAGAGATCGATCTCCTCTCTACGAGAATATTTGTTAGATCGATTTGGAGTTCGATCTTATCTCAAACAGAGAGATTGGAAGATCGATCTGCTGGTTCGACAGATCGATCTTTACTAACATTTTCAAAATGTAAGATCGATCTCTATAAATATGAGATCGATCTTCATACTTCAAGTTGCTTTGTAATCACAGGAAATTAAACTAAGAGATCGATCTGGTCATAATGGGAGATCGATCTAGCACTCTACTGGAGGTTTCCAACGGCTCTTTCTGCAAAATCTTCAACGAAAAAACAGTATTAAATGCTCCAACTACCAATCTTGCTGTATAAAATCAAGCATTGAAGACACTAAAAAAGAAGACACTATTGCTGTAAATTCTGTATATCCTCAAAAAATCTTTTCCAACATTCTTTTTGTCTTCAAACATCATTTATTGATATTGTAGTAAAAATCTTTGTGTAGAAGCTATTTTATCCTACCCTCAAAAGAAAGCTTTACCTTGTATTCATCCTTAATTCAAGAGAGAAGAGGAGAGTTCCTCTGTGAGATAAATTTGTAAATGGTGAATATTTGTCTGTGTAAAAAGGGTAGAGAGGTTATTCCTTAACCTGTAAAAGGGAGTTTGTAACAGCCATTGATAGAGTGAAATAAAGCTCTAGACAAGGAGGTCAAGAAGAGAGGACGTAGGCAAGAGATTGGCCGAACCTCTATAAACTACTGAGTTTGTTGTTTCCTTCCCTTTTCTTCTTTCAATTTATTGCACTACATTATATTGATTATTCTTTATTTGCAATTAGATTCAATTAAGTTTAAATTTATCATTAACTTTAGAAAAACCGATTCGCCCCCTCTCGGTAGAGTTAACAAATACAATATAATACAAAAACTACATAAAAATATATAAAAATCATAAGAATTAAAATCTTAACGAAATCTATATTAAAGGTACCAAACGGGTCTAGTAACTCATGACACGACGCAATATATAAATGTAGATTTTACTTGGCACGATTTGCCCTTAAATAAGTGAGTTAGACCAAGCACAATATATATACTATGTTTCAGGCTAAAAGTTTTGAAGCATATAAATTAGTATGATACAATCCATGAAGGATCAATGCCAACAAGTAGCACGTGGGTTTTGCACAGCATGACACACAAGCCTACGTGCCAAGTTGTATTAACCAGTAATAACTATTATAATAAATTGTTTAATTCATTAATACTTTATATTGTGAGATCTGAGAATTTTAGACATATTTTAATTATGTAATATGAACTTGAAGTGTAATTTATTGAGCTAAGTGAATTGTGAGAATTATATTTGGATATTTATATGTTAAATGTCTAAAATAAGGGTGAAACTAAGAGGTCAGATCGATCTTGGGGAAGGAGAGATCGATCTGGTGAGTTAAAAATGACAAGGAAGGAGGAATTCAAGGAGCAGATCGATCTCCAATGGAAGAGGATCGATCTCCTTATGATTCTGTATGAGAGAAGATCGATCTCATGAGGAAGGGATCGATCTCCAAATGTTTCTGTTTGGGAGAAGATCGATCTCCTCAAGGAGCAGATCGATCTCATAAAGCCATAAAGAGATCGATCTCACCCCTCGACAGATCTATCTCCTAGGCATAAAATTACCCCAAATCGTCTCCAATTTCAAATGCAGATCAATCTCATCAAGAGCCAGATCGATCTCCTACCCTCTGTCTATATAAGGAACCCCTACTTTCTCTTGCAATTTCATTTTCTCTCTCTTTCAACCCCCATTTTCACCGAACCCTAGCTTTCTCACTCATCCAAAGCACCCATTTCCGTCCAAATCAGAGGTTGTGGCAAGAAGAAAAGTTGTTCCTCATCAAAGGGAGAACAACATACTTGAAAATCGTAAGACGGATTGAATCGAGGCAACAGATAAGCTTTCCACAAGTTTTGGGTAATTTCTAAACCTCGATCTTGATATTTGAGATGATTTTGGTAATAATAGTTGTTGGCATTGTGTTGAAGTAGCTGGAAAATGATTAGGGATCGATGAAATTTCAATGTAGTTGGAGTGATAATGATGTTTAGCAATTTTGGTAATTTTGGGAATTTTAAGCTATAAATGAAAATTTAGACAATGTGGTGAATTAGCATAGATAATTGGGCATGAGAAATGTAGGACGTTGAGATGTTGAGAATGAGATTGTAGTTTAGGGTAAAGTTACGAGAATCAAAAGATTTGAGGTGTTGTGAGCAATTATGCTCGATTTTGAGAATTGAGGTACTGTGATGATGAATATTGATGTTTTAACATCGTTTGGACAGCTCGCGAGTTCCAGAGTGAAATGCGAGACTAGTCCGTGACAAGGGGGAAACAATTGCACTATACGAGGTGCAAAGAGGTAAGGGAAATTAAACCAATTGTGTATGTGATTTTGAACTATTATAGCATGATTTGTGATTTATAAAACAAGCATGTTTGATGTGTTGTATTTTTATGAGAATGTACACGATTTTTATAGCCGGTTGGAGCCCAAATGTTTTTATGAGTTTATAATTGGGCTCTACGTTAAGGCGATCTTGAGATTTGAGAAATGTGTGCGTGTTTTACCGGTTGGGACTCGGTTTCAATATGTTTTGTGTTGAGTACAAAACGGTTTTAAATGAGTTTTATGAGAGAAAAACCACTATGAGTTCTACGTGAAGGCAAACCAGTCTTATGTGATAAGACTTAGGTGTGTGATTTTGAGTACACACCTGGCATTGCTCTGGTAGCATATAAGCCCGATTCTTCTCCGTTCTGGTAATGTGAGAACCCTATTTGGTGGCCGTTGCCACGTGAGAACCCTATTTGGTGGCCGTTGCCACGTGAGAACCCCATTTGGTGGCTGTTGCCACGTGAGAACCCTATTTGGTGGTCGTTGCCACGTGAGAACCATAATTGGTGGCCGTTGCCACATGAGAACCCCATTTGGTGGTCGTTGCCACGTGAGAACCCTATTTGGTGGCCGTTGCCACATGAGAACCATAATTGGTGGCCGTTGCCACGTGAGATCCCCCATTCAGTGGCTATGCCACGTATATTTGGTGGTCGTTGCCACGTGAAACCCTATCCTGTGGCTGTGCCACGTGTGAATTTAAATCAGTGGCTATGCCACGTGTGAATTTAAATCAGTGGCTATGCCACGTGTGTTTAGTGGTTGCGCCACGTGCATTATTATCACAGTGATTTTATCACGTTTATTGAGAAAGCGATTATCGTATTACTTTCACCTGCTTTGTTATTGCTCTAGACTGAGCCTTTTTACTCCATGTTTTAATATGATTTGAGATATGAGAATGTCGTTTTGAGTACTTTCATGCTATGGTTTTTAAATAAGTATAATGAGTTTCACATACAAATAAATATTTTGTGATGTGCATTTTGGTTTATGAAATGAGTCCCTTACCCCCTTACTGAGCGATTTAGAAGCTCACCCTGTTTTCTTTTCCCCCAAATTTCTTCAAGTGAAAAAGGGTTTCCCTGCGACGTACGGAGTAGTGGCTAGTGAATAACTTGAGCTCCAGGCCATATATTGTATTTTGAGGTATCTTTTATCTTTTCATATACCCAGACAATTATTGTAGTTACAGACACTTGATGTATAACATTGTATGGGATGTATTAGGATTAATTAACTTAATATTGAGTAATGTATATGATACGATACATGTTATCTAGTGATGAGATCCTGAGATATGATAAATGTGATGATGTATGACAATGCACAAGAATGAACCCTTAATTGTGAATTAATGAGTAAAAAGTTTTTAAATTGCCCTATTTTTCGCATTTTCGGGGCGTGACAGAGCTTTCTTGGTATCAGAGCTTAGGGTGTCTAGTACTGTCAGTGTCGGTTAAGTGAAATAGAATACATCTCAAGTGTTTGTAATAGTCTGGTCATGAACTGAATCTGAGGATTGAGATTTCAATCAATTTTGATATGTACGCGCAGGAGACGAGTTAAGATAGAGAATGAGTGGACGACGAGGTCGTTCGAGGAGGCAGGCAAAGTCCCCTCCGCCACCTGCCCCCCAACCAGAGAGTCCTAACTCTCAATTTAATCGGATTGAGACCGATATGAGGCAGGGTTTTGAGCAGATGGCAGCGTTATTCGCGCAACACTTTGGGGTTAATGCCTCGGATACTACTCCTACACCACCACAAGGACCTCTCATACCCCCAGTGCCTCCCGTCACACAGCCTGAGGACAGAAGTATGGTTCGACTGAAGGACTTTCTGAAGATGAATCCACCCGTATTTAGGGGAAAGAAGGATCCTATAGAGGCTGAGGAGTGGCTGACGGAGTTGAGAATTATATTTGATTATTTGGGATGCACCGATGCTGAGAGGGTCAATATGAGTATCTATATGTTAAAAGGGAGAGCTCGAGATTGGTGGGGTACTACCCAGGGTATTTTGATGTCCCGTCAGGATGTGATTGGTTGGGAAGAGTTTCAGACAGCCTTTAGAACCCAATATGTACCACGAGCCGCCCAGAGGAAGAAATAGGTCGAGTTTTTAAGTTTGGTATAGGGTGACATGTCTGTGGATGACTATGAGAGCCAATTCACCGCGCTATTGAGATATGACCCAGAGACCTTCAAGAATGAAGAGCTCCACACAGAGAAGTTTGTGTATGGATTGAAACCCGTCATCAGAGATAGATTGATAGGGCTATGTATTACTGAGTTTGGAGATGCTCTGAGACGAGCACAAGAGATTGAAAGAGGAATTGAAATGGTACAATCCCAGAATGAGCTCAGAGCGGTGAATAGAGATAAGGGCAAGAGGCCAGCGATTTTCCAAACAGAGGCTCGAAGAGGTTCCTTCATAAGAGGAAGGATTGAGGTGCAGAAGGGCAGATTAGAGAGGCCCAGAGGTTACCCTAACATTAGAGAGACCCCTCGAGATGTCAGGCCTGAGACAAGGTTTTGCGAAAATTGTGGTCGAATACATGAGGAAAGTTGTACTGGGTCGATCCATGGATGTTTTAGATGTGGAGACATGGGTCACATGGTGAAGGATTGCCCTCAACCTCAGAAACCATATGTCTTGGAGCCCACTAGACAACAGCCTCAGAGAGTGAATCCTCAAAGACGGGCCACTACTGCAGAGAAAGGAAAGAGACCTGTTACACAGGGACGTGTGTTTTCCCTGGATAAGGAGACCGCAGACACTTCTGCAGAAACTATAAGAGGTACACTCTCTGTCTGTAATCATAAGGCTCATGTGTTGATAGATCCAGGATCTATGCATTCGTTCATTTCTGAGCATTTTGCATGTAGATTAAATTTGAAGTTTGAACCTCTAGAATATATACTACATGTAAATACCCATATGCGTGAATCCCAGAGAACTGAATTAATCTGTAGAGGATGTGAAATAAAGGTGGGAGATAGAGTGATGTTAGCAAATCTAATCATGTTGAATATACATGGGTTTGATGTAATTTGGGAATGGATTGGTTGGCAACCAATCGAGTGAGTTTAGATTGCTACACTAAGATTGTAACTTTCTCCCTACCTGAACCTTACAGTGTACGGTTGAGATATTGAGGAAATGAATATGTGGAATTCTAGTAAGTAATTTGAGAATTTTAATATTATTTTGGAGGATATTAAATATGATTGTTCATGTGAAGGTTATGAGACACTCATCTCAGACGATAAGCGAGAACATCCGAGGATTGAGGATATACCTGTGATTTACGAATTTCTGGATGTTTTTCCAGATGAGTTACCAGGTTTATCACCAGAGAGAGAGCTGGAGTTTACCATTGATTTGGTGCCAGATACTCAGCCGATCTCTAAACCTCCCTATAGGATGGCATTAGTGGAACTCGAGGAATTGAAGAAACAACTACAAGAGTTATTAGATCAAGGGTTTATTAGACCCAGTGTTTCGCCGTGGGGAGCACCAGTATTATTTGTTAAGAAGAAGGATGGTAGTCTCAGATTATGCGTAGACTATCGGTTATTGAATAAAACCACTGTCAGACCCGAATTTTTCGATTTTACGTATGTAGCTTGTACCTTATGATTCCTATGTGTATGAACATTATATTTTCATAGTTGAATCATAAGATGAGTATTTACTACATGCAATCGATTAATTGAGAAATTAAAAATGCATGTGAGATATATAACAGCGAGATAAGGGTTAAAATGATTCTCGAGCAAGTACAGGGGTAAAACGGTCAATTGATCAAAATTCGGTATAAATTCGATGAGACAATTTCATTAAAATTATGAAATTGCGGAATTTTGATCAAAAACGGGGTAAATATTGAATTACGAATCAAAATAATCAAGATCCGAATTTATTTAATATTTTTAGAATTTTTGTCTCGAAAAATGAGCCCGAAAAGTGAAAAAAATATACCGAAAAGGTAAAATCGGACAGATAAATTCATTTACGGATTAAATGAATTTAATATGATTTTTGAGATATTTATGGGATATTTTTGGTATTTTATTATTATTTTAAATAATAAAATAATAATAAAAATTTATTATTAAGTTAAAAAAAAAGGAGAGAAACGGATTGAAATCGGGGAGAGAGAAAGTGAGAGAAACGGAAGCAAACCGAGGAGAGAGAAACCCACCGGCCGGCGAGCACCGGCCACCCTAGCGGCCAGCGAACGGTCGGAAAAGGAAGGCCATCACCGCGCGACCTCCCAGCCACCGGTAACGCGCTCCACCGGCGCCGAAAAGAGGAGATCGGCGAGGTTGAAGCCGCGGAAGGAAAGAAGGATTTCGGCGGCCACCGGCGGTGCTTGGCTCCGATCAAGCCCAGCTGAGAGATCCCCAAGCCGAGGCGCACCAAACTGCGGTGGTGAGACGCCGAAAACCGACCGAAAACGTCGGCAATGGCGAGATCGTCCCTGAACCGATTCGGACCGGTTCAGTGTGAAAAGGGTTGAACCGGTCCGAACCGGTTCAGCAGGAGTGAGAAAGAGGAGAGAGAAAAAAAAAATTTTCGAGAATTCACCGGACTTCGGGTAAGTCGATACGAGGTCAAAAGTGACCGATTTGATTTCCGATAAATTTATTTAAATTGTATTTAATCGGAAATTGACCCGGAGTTAAATATACAAAATTGTGCAGTTCGACGATTAATTTCGAACGGAAGCCCGATCGGACTCCGATTCGCGTACCATCGCATAATCTCGGGTAAGTAAAGCTCATTTACGACAATTTAAGTGATTAACGCGTATTTAAGATTTATTATACGCAATTCGGATTAAATTTCGGATTTAGTGAATTATATTCAAAATTTCGAATAAATTGTCGTAAATGATATACGGGCTATCCAAAGAGTTTGGAATAAAGCCCAATGGGTATTAATAGGCCCAATGAGTCGATAGACCATAATGAAGGTAATTAATACGGGAAAACGGGCTTAATACGGATTAAGGCCCAATTAAAGTGTTAAGGCCCATTAAGAGTAAACGGGCCCATTTAAGTTAAATAAACTGTATTAAATGTGTAATACAGTAAGAAACGTGTAATTAATCCAGGAAGTGGTTAATTGCAGCTCCAGAGTCACATTGAGACTTGACCGGACTGCGAGATTAGGACAGCACGGAGGAAGAGAGGTCACACTACGTGATCCGAGGTAAGGGATCTTTGTGAGCTCTTAGAGATAGCTGTATGTATTTTTATCGTCGTTTACATACACTTAAATTTCGTATAGAGTATGAATATGAAATTTCGGGATAATACCCAAATATGGAAAAATTACGAAAATACCCCTAGACCCGAGGAAAAATTTGGAAATGCATAAAGTGCATGAGCATGATGTTTTACATGTGGAAAAGAAGTTTTGTGAAACCAAAATGATAGACTGGCTCACGATTTGACAGTATGCATTAAATTGCATGTTTTTATGAAAGGTGTGTTTTGCACCGTTTTGCGTATCACACTCAGTTTTGAGTACCACTGTTGTGAGAAATAGAGCCAGCTGTCTATTTGTGTGTGTGAAATCATGTTGGAGCTACGAGGTCTGTTGATTTATCCAGATCCGCTCGCACTTGATTTTTTGTGATTTGTGATTGAGATAGTGTTGGAGCCCTCGTGTTGACTGTGTGTCACACTGACTTGCTCGCACTAGATCTGAGACGACAGGCTATGGTTGATAATTTATTTGGTTGGGGTGGTGAGCTGTTGACTCAGGCACCTACAACTATGTGGTAATATTACTCTGGTTCACGGAATACGTCGTACCGTGTAGACAACATGGAGTACACTGTACCGTGCAACTATGGGTTGTGAGGATTGCGTCTTTGGACTCGGGCATGCTTTGTCATTGCTCTGTTTTGTGATAGTCCTTAGATAGGAGCCGATGGATAGACTAATCCCCTCCTCGGACTCTGAGATACCCTTGCACACCTAGCTAGTGATAGCTCGGGGTCTCGGAACTTTGGCCAAATGTCTTATGGATTTCTGTGGATCCCTGCCTAGTCTCACCTAATTTTATTGGTTTCTATAACGAAACTAATTATGATTTGATTTATGTGATGAAAAGCATTTGAAATGAGAACATGATTTAAATGCGAGTTTAAATACTAAATACAGAAATATTTTACTCTGAACGAGTTTTGACATTCGGTTTTTGAGCAGTAATTTGCTATGTGTTTTAATTATAATGGTTTTGTGAATGCTATGGATTTTCAGCATAAACCATGCATTATAAGCATCGTAGATAGTACGGTTATCTACCTGCTTTCATTTATTCCTTACTGAGCGCGTTAGCTCACCCTTTTTTTTTTCATCCCTCCACAGATTAGCCATAGTGCTTCTGAGAGCTCTGTGGTAGATTTCTATATTTTCCTTCCGCTAGCAGCTGTTATCACATTGCGAAAGGTATACACACTTTTAAAATCTTTTGTATCTAAATATGACAGAGCACAGTGATGTATTTATATTAATACTGGGATGTAAATCAATGTAAACGAACGTAAAAGTCCTATAAATTTTTATAAGTACATCTTCTTATTATGGATGCATGAGAAGTGAATGAATTAAAATATGTGGGAGTGATCGACTGACATCGATTCATAGCCCAACTGTCCGTATGTGTAGTCGTGATATGTGAAAATTATTGATATAAATGTAAGGAATTCGGGTCACGACAGAAATGGTATCAGAGCCAGGTTGGTCTGATATGAATCATTGTTAGTAACTAAGGAAGTTTACATCCCATTATCACTGTGCCTTGTTTAGATACAATTGTGTATATCAGGTTGTGATTTCACTGAATTTGTGTTATATATACAGGAAATATATAGGATGTCTGACAAACATCGTAGTAGATGAGAGAGTTTTCGATCTCAAGGGCACGGAGATAGACCCGAGAGACGGAGTAGATCCTCATCTAGACATACTTCTCGAGAACCATCTGAGAGTTCTGGCGCTCGCGACTCGAGATTAGAGCGACGCCTTGATACAGTGGTGACATTATTGGGGCAGTTTATAGCTAGTTTTGGCAGTGCCCAGGGTACAGCAGGACAGGCTGCAACGACTGCTGCAGCAGCTGCACATGAGACCCATGCGCCTGCACAGCCTGCACCCGCACCACAGAGAGTTGAACCACCACATGCTCCTCCTGTTCAGCCTGCACCTCCTCCAGTAGTCCCTCTTCAGGGTTATGATGATGATCTGGAGTATAGTTCTGATTTAGATAGATTGACACAGTTTCAGAAGCTACAGCCTCCATCATTTAGTGGGGTGAAGAATCCGGTTGTGGCAGAGGACTGGATTAATAGAATGGAAAAACTTTATAGATTCTCCCGATGCTCTACTACTGAGAAAGTGGCTTTTGCATCTTTTATGCTAGAGGGTGAGGCGGAACACTGGTGGAAGTCCACTATGCCTATTCTATCAGCTGGACATCAGGTAATTACTTGGGAGATATTCTTAGACGCCTTTAGGGGGCAATACATTCCAGATACTGCTCAACGGAAGTTACAGAATGAGTTTTCAGGTTTGACCCAGGGAGGTAAATCAGTGGACGAGTATGAATCTCGGTTTACATCTCTGGGCAGATATGATCCTGATACCATGGGCAGTGAACGGAAGAAAGTTCGTAAGTTTATGGAAGGCCTGAGACCATCATTTAGAGCTCGACTGGCCCCGTTGGATATTTCGACATATGGGGAAGCAGTTAGACGAGCTCAGCTGTGTGAGCAGGATTACGAGCTCCATGTGTTAGAGTATGGGAAAGGTGGTAAGGGCAAAGATAGAGACCGAAAGAGATTTGGGGACGACAGAGGTACTAGAGAGGGGAAGAGGCCTTTTAGTGGGCGACAAAAGATCGATGAGTCGCGGAGTAGGGCAGTTAGACCCCCTGTATATCCGACAGCAGCTCCGGCTCGGGGTATTGTGATTGGAGGTCCCCGACCAAATCTTAATCTATGTAGACTTTGTGGAGTGTTCCACGGGAACCGACCTTGTTATAGGATATCAGGAGCATGCTTTAGGTGTGGTAAGACCGGACACATGATAAGAGATTGCCCGGAACCAGTTGAAGCGTCTTCTCAGAGGGGTAAGGAACCAGAGAAAGTTCCACCTGTTATTCCTGCTCCGAGAAGGAGAGCCACGGCTGAGGAGAAGGGGAAGCAAGTTGTTGGCCAAGGCAGAGTGTATGCACTTGACCAGGGCGCTGCAGATGCTTCACCGGATGTGGTGAAAGGTACAATTCTGATTTTTAACCTTGAAGCATTTGCTCTATTTGATCCTGGTGCAACGCATTCATTCATATCACCATCGTGTGCATTTAAATTATCAGAGTTTGTGAAACCTACACCTTTAGGTAAAAGGTTGATAATTAGCACACCAATGGGAAACAGTCAAATGACTGAGTATGTGTGTAAGCAATGTAAGTTAAGGGTAGGAGATAAGAGTATGACAGCCGATCTTATCTTGTTAAGTATGTTTGATTTTGATGTAATATTAGGAATGGATTGGTTGGCTGCAAATCATGCTATCTTAGATTGTCATTCTAAGACGATAATGTTTTCTCTACCGGAGAAACATGTTGTATAATTTTTACGAATAAATATAAAAGAAATACTTATGCAATATTAAATTGATTGCATACTATTATTTTGAAGGTTTTATTGCGTACGTGGTTGACCTAGATAAGGCACAACCGGAATTGATTGACATTCCTGTGATCAGAGAGTTTTCGGATGTCTTTCCGGATCACTTACCAGGGTTACCACCAGACAGAGAGATGGAGTTCTGTATTGATTTGGTACCTGGTACTGAGCCTATATCCAGACCACCGTACAGGATGGCCCCAGTTGAGTTATTGGAACTGAAGAAGCAGTTACAGGATCTGTTGGATAAGGGGTTCGTTAGACCGAGCGTCTCACCTTGGGGAGCTCCGGTCTTATTCGTTAAGAAGAAGGATGGAAGCCTCCGACTATGCATAGATTACCGGTTATTGAATAAGGCTACCATTAAGAACAAGTACCCCCTTCCACGTATTGATGATCTGTTGGATCAGCTTAGAGGAGCACAGATCTTTTCCAAGATCGATTTGAGGTCTGGGTACCATCAGTTGAGGATCCGGAGTGAAGATGTACCCAAGACAGCCTTTCGTACCCGTTATGGTCACTATGAGTTCTTGGTTATGCCTTTCGGGTTAACGAATGCTCCTGCAGCTTTTATGGCTTTGATGAACGATGTGTTCAAGCCATACCTGAACCGATTTGTGATCGTCTTCATCGATGATATATTGGTGTATTCGAAGTCCAGGGAGGAACATGAGCAGCACTTGAGTATTGTTCTGCAGACCCTCCGAGAGAAGCAGTTATATGCCAAGCTCAGTAAGTGTGACTTCTGGTTAGAACAAATATCATTTCTGGGTCATGTGGTATCGAAGGACGGAGTGTCAGTTGATCCGTCTAAGATAGAAGCAGTAGTTCAGTGGGAACGACCCAAGACAGTCACTGAGATCAGAAGTTTTTTGGGCTTAGCTGGGTATTACAGACGATTTGTAGAGGGCTTCTCGAAATTAGCTGCTCCTTTGACTCGTCTCACTCGGAAGAATGTTGCATTTGAGTGGGATGATAAGTGTGAGAAAAGCTTTAGAGAGTTGAAGCAGCGACTGACCACCGCACCGATTCTCACCATTTCGACCAGCTCAGGAGGTTTCTCTGTATATACGGATGCATCGGGACAGGGACTAGGCTGTGTATTGATGCAGGATGGAAAAGTAGTTGCTTATGGATCCCGACAGCTTAAGGACCATGAAAAGAACTATCCGACCCATGATTTAGAGTTAGCAGCTGTAGTGTTTGCACTGAAAATATGGCGCCACTATTTGTATGGTGAGAAATTTCAGGTATTTACAGATCACAAAAGCCTGAAAGATTTGTTTTCACAAAAGGAATTGAATATGAGGCAACGTAGATGGTTAGAGCTTCTGAAGGACTATGATTGTGAGATCATGTATCATCCGGGTAAGGCGAATGTAGTTGCCGATGCTTTGAGCCGAAAGAGCCTTGGGATGGTATCATACATGATGATCAGGGAACATGAGCTGCTAGAGCAGTTTACGAGTCTCAGTTTAGATGTGACACCTTCTGATACTGACACATATTGTGTGATAGCTAGTCTGAGATTGGAACCGGATTTGATTGACCGGATCAGACAAGCTCAGCGTATTGATCGCTTTTGTGTTGATATGATTAGTCAGATTCAGAAAGGTACTTGTGCCGATTTTGAGTTGAGCACTGATGGATTACTGAGATTCAGAGGCAGAGTGTGCGTTCCCAATGATCCTGAGTTGAGAAAACTCATTTTGTCCGAAGCTCATTCATCACGTTATACGTTGCATCCGGGGAGCAATAAGATGTATCAGAATCTTCGGAAAGTGTATTGGTGGTCAGGGATGAAGAGGAATGTGGCAGAGTTTGTGGCCAAGTGTTTGGTATGTCAACAGGTTAAGGTAGAGCATCAGAAGCCTGCAGGGTTATTGCAGCCTCTACCTATACCGACATGGAAATGGGAGTACATCACCATGGATTTTATCATGGGTTTACCGAGGACCCAACGTAACCATGATGCCATTTGGGTGATTGTGGATAGATTGACCAAGTCAGCTCACTTCTTAGCTATGAAAGCTACAGATACTCTGAGTGCGTTGGCGAATTTATATGTACGGGAGATTGTGAGGCTACATGGCGTTCCAGTGAGTATTGTATCTGACAGGGATTCCCGCTTCACTTCCCACTTTTGGGAACACTTTCAGGAAGCCATGGGAACCCGATTGAGCTTCAGTACAGCTTTCCACCCTCAGTCCGATGGTCAATCAGAGAGAACCATCCAGACTTTGGAGGATATGTTGAGAGCTTGTGTGATGGATTATAAAGGCTCTTGGGATGACCATTTGCCATTAGCCGAGTTCGTCTATAACAATAGTTATCACTCGAGTATTGGGATGGCACCGTATGAAGCGCTATATGGTCGTAGGTGTCGATCTCCGATTGGATGGGAAGAAGTGGGTGATCGAAAGATGTTTACTCCCGATTTGGTGCAGCAAGCCTCTGAGGATGTCCGGTTGATTTGTGACAGATTGAGGACAGCTCAGAGTAGGCAGAAGAGCTATGCTGACACGAGACGCAGACCTTTGGAGTTTACGGTCGGTGAGTCAGTATTCTTGAAAGTATCTCCTTCTAAGGGGATCATGAGATTCGGGAAGAAGGGTAAGCTAAGTCCTCGCTACATTGGACCATTTGAGATCTTGGATCGAGTGGGAGACAAAGCTTATAGGTTGGCGTTGCCACCGGAGTTAGCCAATGTGCATAACGTCTTCCACATTTCGATGCTTCGGAAGTATCACCCGGATCCGGCACATGTGATTAGTTATGAGCCGTTGGAGCTCAGTGAGGACATGTCATACGTTGAGAGGCCGATTCGGATACTGGATAAGAAGGAGAAGGTTTTGAGATCGAAGACTATCGGGTTAGTGAAAGTCTTATGGCAGCATCACACTTCTGAGGAAGCTACTTGGGAGTTAGAGAGTTTGATGCGAGAGAAGTACCCCCAGTTGTTTGAGGATTGATTTGGTTCTAATTTGGAGGACCAAATTCTTTTAGTTGGGGAGGATTGTCAGACCCGAATTTTTCGATTTTACGTATGTAGCTTGTACCTTATGATTCCTATGTGTATGAACATTATATTTTCATAGTTGAATCATAAGATGAGTATTTACTACATGCAATCGATTAATTGAGAAATTAAAAATGCATGTGAGATATATAACAGCGAGATAAGGGTTAAAATGATTCTCGAGCAAGTACAGGGGTAAAACGGTCAATTGATCGAAATTCGGTATAAATTCGATGAGACAATTTCATTAAAATTATGAAATTGCGGAATTTTGATCAAAAACGGGGTAAATATTGAATTACGAATCAAAATAATCAAGATCCGAATTTATTTAATATTTTAAAAATTTTTGTCTCGAAAAATGAGCCCGAAAAGTGAAAAAAATATACCGAAAAGGTAAAATCGGACTGATAAATTCATTTACGGATTAAATGAATTTAATATGATTTTTGAGATATTTATGGGATATTTTTGGTATTTTATTATTATTTTAAATAATAAAATAATAATAAAATAATAATAAAAATTTATTATTAAGTTAAAAAAAAAGGAGAGAAACGGATTGAAATCGGGGAGAGAGAAAGTGAGAGAAACGGAAGCAAACCGAGGAGAGAGAAACCCACCGGACGGCGAGCACCGGCCACCCTAGCGGCCAGCGAACGGTCGGAAAGGAAGGCCATCACCGCGCGACCTCCCAGCCACCGGTAACACGCTCCACCGGCGCCGAAAAGAGGAGATCGGCGAGGTTGAAGCCGCGGAAGGAAAGAAGGATTTCGGCGGCCACCGGCGGTGCTTGGCTCCGATCAAGCCCAGCCGAGGCGCACCGAACTGCGGTGGTGAGACGCCGGAAACCGGCCAAAAACGTCGGCAACGGCGAGATCGTCCCTGAACCGGTTCGGACCGGTTCAGTGTGAAAAGGGTTGAACAGGTCCGAACCGGTTCAGCAGGAGAGAGAAAGAGGAGAGAGAAAATTTTTTTTTTGAGAATTCACCGGACTTCGGGTAAGTCGATACGAGGTCAAAAGTGACCGATTTGATTTTCGATAAATTTATTTAAATTATATTTAATCGGAAATTGACCCGGAGTTAAATATACAAAATTGAGCAGTTCGACGATTAATTCCGAACGGAAGCCCGATCGGACTCCGATTCGCGTACCATCGCATAATCTCGGGTAAGTAAAGCTCATTTACGACAATTTAAGTGATTAACGCGTATTTAAGATTTATTATACGCAATTCGGATTAAATTTCGGATTTAGTGAATTATATTCAAAATTTCGAATAAATTGTCGTAAATGATATACGGGCTATCCAAAGAGTTTGGAATAAAGCCCAATGGGTATTAATAGGCCCAATGAGTCGATAGACCATAATGAAGGTAATTAATACGGGAAAACGGGCTTAATACGGATTAAGGCCCAATTAAAGTGTTAAGGCCCATTAAGAGTAAATGGGCCCATTTAAGTTAAATAAACTGTATTAAATGTGTAATACAGTAAGAAACGTGTAATTAATCCAGGAAGTGGTTAATTGCAGCTCCAGAGTCACATTGAGAGTTGACCGGACTGCGAGATTAGGACAGCACGGAGGAAGAGAGGTCACACTTCGTGATCCGAGGTAAGGGATCTTTGTGAGCTCTTAGAGATAGCTGTATGTATTTTTATCGTCGTTTACATACACTTAAATTCCGTATAGAGTATGAATATGAAATTTCGGGATAATACCCAAATATGAGAAAATTACGAAAATACCCCTAGACCCGAGGAAAAATTTGGAAATGCATAAAGTGCATGAGCATGATGTTTTACATGTGGAAAAGAAGTTTTGTGAAACCAAAATGATAGACTGGCTCACGATTTGACAGTATGCATTAAATTGCATGTTTTTATGAAAGGTGTGTTTTGCACCGTTTTGCGTATCACACTCAGTTTTGAGTACCACTGTTGTAAGAAATAGAGCCAGCTGTCTATTTGTGTGTGTGAAATCATGTTGGAGCTACGAGGTCTGTTGATTTATCCAGATCCGCTCGCACTTGATTTTTTGTGATTTGTGATTGAGATAGTGTTGGAGCCCTCGTGTTGACTGTGTGTCACACTGACTTGCTCGCACTAGATCTGAGACGACAGGCTATGGTTGATAATTTATTTGGTTGGGGTGGTGAGCTGTTGACTCAGGCACCTACAACTATGTGGTAATATTACTCTGGTTCACGGAATACGTCGTACCGTGTAGACAACATGGAGTACACTGTACCGTGCAACTATGGGTTGTGAGGATTGCGTCTTTGGACTCGGGCATGCTTTGTCATTGCTCTGTTTTGTGATAGTCCTTAGATAGGAGCCGATGGATAGACTAATCCCCTCCTCGGACTCTGAGATACCCTTGCACACCTAGCTAGTGATAGCTCGGGGTCTCGGGACTTTGGCCAAATGTCTTATGGATTTCTGTGGATCCCTGCCTAGTCTCACCTGATTTTATTGGTTTCTATAACGAAACTAATTATGATTTGATTTATGTGATGAAAAGCATTTGAAATGAGAACATGATTTAAATGCGAGTTTAAATACTAAATACAGAAATATTTTACTCTTAACGAGTTTTGACATTCGGTTTTTGAGCAGTAATTTGCTATGTGTTTTAATTATAATGGTTTTGTGAATGCTATGGATTTTCAGCATAAACCATGCATTATAAGCATCGTAGATAGTACGGTTATCTACCTGCTTTCATTTATTCCTTACTGAGCGCGTTAGCTCACCCTTTTTTTTTCATCCCTCCACAGATTAGCCATAGTGCTTCTGAGAGCTCTGTGGTAGATTTCTGTATTTTCCTTCCGCTAGCAGCTGTTATCACATTGCGAAAGGTATACACACTTTTAAAATCTTTTGTATCTAAATATGACAGAGCACAGTGATGTATTTATATTAATACTGGGATGTAAATCAATGTAAACGAACGTAAAAGTCCTATAAATTTTTATAAGTACATCTTCTTATTATGGATGCATGAGAAGTGAATGAATTAAAATATGTGGGAGTGATCGACTGACATCGATTCATAGCCCAACTGTCCGTATGTGTAGTCGTGATATGTGGAAATTATTGATATAAATGTAAGGAATTCGGGTCACGACAACCACGGTGAAGAATAAATACCCATTGCCCAGGATTGATGATCTACTTGATCAGCTGAGAGGGGCATCAGTTTTTTCTAAGATTGATTTGAGATCGGACTATCACCAATTGAGGATCAAGGAAGAAGATATTCCAAAGACGGCCTTCAGGACAAGGTATGGCCATTATGAATTTTTGGTGATGTCCTTTGGATTGACGAACGCCCCTGCAGCATTTATGAGATTGATGAACGAGGTGTTCAGAGACTATCTGGATAAGTTCGTGATAGTCTTTATTGATGATATCTTGGTATACTCTCAGTCGTATGAGGAGCATGCACAGCATTTGTGGTTAGTACTTCAGATACTCCTAGTTAAGTAATTATATGGAAAGCTTAGTAAGTGTGAATTTTGGTTGGATCGGATAGCTTTCCTTGGTCATATAGTCTCAGAGGAAGGAGTATCAGTGGATCCAAGTAAAGTGGAGGTTGTGCTTAATTAGGAGAGACCGAGGACAGTTACCGAGGTACGAAACTTCCTTGGTTTGGCAGGGTATTACAAAAGATTTGTGGAAGGATTTTCAAGGATTGTCGCCCCTTTGACTAAACTCACACGCAAGGAAACTCCGTTTATATGGACTGATCAATGTGAGCTCAGTTTTCAGGAGTTAAAGAGGAGATTGACAGCGGCACCTGTGTTAACTATTCCTGAGGGATCAGGAGGGTTTTCTGTTTATAGTGATGCTTCTCATCAAGGATTGGGGTGTGTGCTTATGCAGCATGAAAGAGTGGTCGTATATGGATCGCGACAGTTGAAAGATCGTGAGCGAAATTACCCCACACATGATTTGGAGTTAGCCGCTGTGGTATTTGCCTTGAAGATCTGGCGACACTACTTATATGGGAAAAGATTTCAGATCTTCACTGATCACAAGAGTTTGAGATATCTCTTTGATCAGAAAGAGTTAAACATGAGACAAAGGAGATGGATGGAACTCCTTAAGGATTATGACTGCGAGATTCTATATCATCCGAGTAAGGCGAATGTAGTTGCTGATGCCCTGAGCAGGAAGAGTATGATATCTGCTATGATGATCAGGGAATGAGATTTACTGGAGTAGTTCACCGAACTCCGGATCAGAGTTAAAGAGGTAGAGACTGGATTTTTGGCTAGCTTGCGAATGGAGCCCAGGATCATGGATCAGATGAGAAATGGGCAGCGCAGTGATCAGAGATTGATAAATGTGGTTAGCCAAGCTGAACAGAGTTCGCAGTCGGATCTCACCATCAGTGAGGATGGATTATTGAGATTCAGAGGATGAATTTGTGTACCAGACGATGATACCCTAAAGAGACAGATACTAAGAGAATCTCATTGCTCGCGATACACCATGCACCCCGGGAGTACTAAGATGTACCGAGATTTAAGAAAGGTGTACTGGTGGAGTGGTATGAAGCGAGACGTGGCGGAATACGTAGCCAAATGTTTAGTATGCCAGCAAGTGAAAGCTGAGCATCGGAAGCCCGGAGGACTACTACAGCCCTTACCTATACCTACATGGAAATGGGAGCATGTCACTATGGATTTTATTATGGGTTTACCGAGGACCCGAAGAGGTCGTGACGTTATATGGGTTATAGTGGATAGATTGACCAAGAGTGCCCACTTCCTTGCCATCAAGAGCACAGATACTGTGGATGCCTTAGCTGAGTTGTATGTCAGCGAGATAGCTAGATTACATGAGGCTCCAGTGAGTATTACTTCTGATAGAGATTCTCGATTTACTTCCAGATTTTGGACCCAATTTCAGGAGTCCATGGGATCTCGATTGAGTTTCAGTACCGCCTATCATCCTCAGACAGATGGTCAGTCAGAGAGGACTATTCAGACCCTGGAAGATATGTTGAGGGCGTGTACGATGGATTTTAAGGGATCATGGGATGATCACCTGCCCCTAGCAGAGTTTGCATACAATAATAGCTATCATGCGAGTATTAAAATGACACCTTTTGAGGCTCTATATGGTAAGAGGTGTAGATCCCCTGTAGCTTGGGAAGAAGTCGGTGACAGAAAGATAAGTGCTCCCGAGCTTGTTGAGCAAGCTGTACAGAATGTAAAACTCATATGTGAGAGGTTACGGGCTGCACAAAGTAGACAGAAAAGCTACGCGGATGTGCGTAGACGGCCACTCGAGTTTGATGTTGGTGATGCAGTATTTTTGAAAATATCACCGAGTAAGGGTATTATGCGATTTGGGAAGAAAGGGAAGTTGAGTCCTCGATACATAGGACCATTCGAGATTCTTGAGAGAGTGGGAGAGGTAGCCTACAGATTAGCATTACCTCTACAGATGTCCGAAATACACAACATTTTTCATGTGTCTATGTTGAGGAAGTACCACCCGGACCCTTCTCATGTCATAGAGTATGATGAGATGGACATTCAAGAGGATATGAGCTATACTGAGGAACCCGTCTGGATTCTCGATAGGAAGGAGAAGGTACTGAGAACTAAGAGCATCCCATTAGTGAAAGTTTTGTGGAAACATCACTCAATGGAAGAGGCAACGTGGGAACTAGAGAATCTCATGAAGGAGAAATACCCCCATCTATTTGACTAGTTAAGTTGAATTTGGAGGACCAAATTCTTTTTAAGGTGGGGAGGATGTGAGATCTGAGAATTTCAGACATATTTTAATTATGTAATATGAACTTGAAGTGTAATTTATTGAGCTAAGTGAATTGTGGGAATTATATTTGGAGATTTATATGTTAAGTGTTTAAAATAAGGGTGAAACTAAGAGGTCAGATCGATCTTGGGGAAGGAGAGATCGATCTGGTGAGTTAAAAATGACAAGGAATGAGGAATTTAAGGAGCAGATCGATCTCTAATGGAAGAGGATCAATCTCCTTATGATTCTGTATGAGAGGAGATCGATCTCATGAGGAAGGGATCGATCTCCAAATGTTTCTGTTTGGGAGAAGATCGATCTCCTCAAGGAGCAGATCGATCTCATAAAGCCATAAAGAGATTGATCTCACCCCTCGACAGATCGATCTCCTAGGCATAAAATTGTCCCAAATCGTCCCCAAATTCAAATGCAGATCGATCTTCTACCCTCTGTCTATATAAGGAACCCCTGCTTTCTCCTGCAATTTCATTTTCTCTCTCTTTCAACCCCCATTTTCACCGAACCCTAGCTTTCTCACTCATCCAAAGCACCCATTTCCATCCAAATCAGAGGCTGTGGCAAGAAGGAAAGTTGTTCCTCATCAAAGGGAGAACAACATACTTGAAAATCGTAAGACGGATTGAATCGAGGTAAGAGATAAGCTCTCCACAAGTTTTGAGTAATTTCTAAACCTCGATCTTGATATTTGAGATGATTTTGGTAATAATAGTTGTTGGCATTGTGTTGAATTAGCTGGAAAACGATTAGGGATCGATGAAATTTCAATGTAGTTGGAATGATAATGATGTTTAGCAATTTTGGTAATTTTGGGAATTTTGAGCTATAAATGAAAATTTAGACAATGTGGTGAATTAGCATAGATAATTGGGCATGAGAAATGTAGGACGTTGAGATGTTGTGAATGAGATTGTAGTTTAGGGTAGAGTTACGAGAATCAAGAGATTTGAGGTGTTATGAGCAATTATGCTCGATTTTGAGAATTGAGGTACTGTGATGATGAATATTGATGTTTTAACATCGTTTGGACAACTCGGGAGTTTCAGAGTGGAATGCGAGACTAGTCCGTGACAAGGGGGAAACAATTGCACTATACGAGGTGCAAAGAGGTAAGGGAAATTAAACCAATTGTGTATGTGATTTTGAACTATTATAGCATGATTTGTGATTTATAAAACAAGTATGTTTGATGTGTTGTGTTTTTATGAGAATGCACATGATTTTTATAGCCGGTTGGAGCCCAAATGTTTTTATGAGTTTATAATTGGGCTCTACGTTAAGGCGATCTTGAGATTTGAGAAATGTGTGCGTGTTTTGCCGGTTGGGACTCGGTTTCAATATGTTTTGTGTTGAGTACAAAACGGTTTTAAATGAGTTTTATGAGAGAAAAACCACTATGAGTTCTACGTGAAGGCAAACCAGTCTTATGTGATAAGACTTAGGTGTGTGATACTGAGTACACACCGGGCATTGCTCTGGTAGCATGTAAGCCCGATTCTTCTCCGTTCTGGTAACGTGAGAACCCTATTTGGTGGCCGTTGCCACGTGAGAACCCTATTTGGTGGCCGTAGCCACGTGAGAACCCCATTTGGTGGCCGTGCCACGTGAGAACCCTATTTGGTGGCCGTTGCCACGTGAGAACCCTATTTGGTGGCCGTTGTCACGTGAGAACCATAATTGGTGGCCGTTGCCACGTGAGATCCCCCATTCAGTGGCTATGCCACGTATATTTGGTGGCCGTTGCCACGTGAAACCCTATCATGTGGCTGTGCTATATGTGAATTTAAATCAGTGGCTATGCCACGTGTGAATTTAAATCAGTGGCTATGCCACGTGTGTTTAGTGGCTGCGCCACGTGCATTATTATCATAGTGATTTTATCACGTTTATTTAGAAAGCGATTATCGCATTACTTTCACCTGCTTTGTTATTGCTCTAGACTGAGCCTTTTTACTTCATGTTTTCACATGATTTGAGATATGAGAATGTCGTTTTGAGTACTTTCATGCTATGATTTTCAAATAAGTATAATGAGTTTCACATACAAATAAATATTTTGTGATGTGCATTTTGGTTTATGAAATGAGTCCCTTATCCCCCTTACTGAGCGATTTAGAAGCTCACCCTGTTTTCTTTCCCCCCAGATTTCTTCAAGTGAAAAAGGGTTTCCCTGCGACTTACGGAGTAGTGGCTAGTGGAGGACTTGAGCTCCAGGCCATATATTGTATTTTGAGGTATCTTTTATCTTTTCATGTACCCAGACAATTATTGTAGTTACAGACACTTGATGTATAACATTGTATGGGATGTATTAGGATTAATTAACTTAATATTGAGTAATGTATATGATACGATACATGTTATCTAGTGATGAGATCCTGAGGTATGATAAATGTGATGATGTATGACACTGCACAAGAATGCACCCTTAATTGTGAATTAATGAGTAAAAAGTTTTTAAATTGCCCTATTTTTCGCGTTTCCGGGGCGTGACATATATGCATTATTTTATAATAAAATTTATGTTTATTTTGTATATTTTATAGGTAATTTATAAAAAAAAATATATCAAATAAATATAATTGTGAAATATTTAAATTATTGATATATGAATTTATAATTATTTCATTTTGAATACAAAATACTTGATATGCCACTTTATATTTATAAACTTTTTATAAAACTACACTACTAATAAAATTCATAAAACATAAATTATTAAAATAACAAGATTGTCACTTGATTTAGTTGTAGTAAAAATATTTAAAATATCTTTGGTGGGATAAAAATTTTTGAAATAAAAGTGATTAACAAAATAAATTAAGATTCCAATATATTATGATTGTCAATTTTAATATATTTATTTAATAGTTAGATTCTATTATGTTTCCATATTCATGTGAATGTAAGTACTTTATTGAATAACATAAATTATTTTTATTTTATTTTTGTTTTTATCTGGACGTTATTTAAATTAGTAAATAAAAAAACTTTCTAGAAAACTAACAAATATATCAATGGGCCGTGCATGACACTACCTAACATGAAAATAGAACAATGTTTGACCCAACACGATCATGGGAACTATATCAATATAGGGTTGAATTAGCATGATCTGTTAATATATAAATTAAATGAATCGAGCCGTCAGGGAATCTATTTGACACTTGGACAATTAAGTCTTGAAACTGAAGCAGTGATTGTTTTATGTTAACCATTGCCCACAACTTGGGATGGACTTTTTTTGTCAGCCCCCTTTAATATGTTTGTATCATATTATATGGATTATAAAATGAAGTTATTTGTTTGAATACGGCTCATTAAAAAATAGTGTCGGTCAGTACCCTATTTAATATCTCTACATCCAAGTATTGAAACTGAAAGAGTGTTTTATTTTAACCATTGGCCCACAGTTTGGATTGGCCTCCTTTGTCAACCCAAGCCTCCAATAAGTTGTATTGTGCTATACACCCATGGATCATAGGATGAAGTTATTTTCGTATGCACAAAAAATAAAATTACACATGACATATTTAACTTTCAAGTTGTTGGCATATATATATATATATATATATATATATATATATATATATATATATATATATATATATATATATATGAAGAATGAAAGTTGAAGTTACTTGAATTTCAAATTATATATTATAATTGTCATAACATATAGAAATTAACTATTAAATATAAATTACGGAATCATCATTAACTATTTATTTAAGATGTAATGGATGATTTATTCTCATCTAAGAACTAATTGATTTATGTCTCAAATTTAAGGTTCGAAGTGTGTTTATAGGTGAAGAATGTGTTGGCACCATTATAATGTACATCCTAAAATGATACTTAATTAATTTTTTATTATCTTTAAAATTGTTCTGATTAAATGGTATTTAATTAAGTGTTTTTTATTTTAACCAAATTTTTATATATTGAAAAATTCATAAGAAACTTTCCATTATTCTAACAAAATTTCTTAAATATTTATTTTTGTCTAAAAAACATTCAAATAGTACCATTCGACTTTCTTTCATAAGTCTATTGTCGATTTTGTTGAATTTCCTATGAGAAGTTTCTTAATTTATCAATTATAAATACAAAAAATATTAAATTTTTATTTTTTACACAATATTACATAACGCGAATACCAATTATAAATATGAAGTATCAGCGTGTTTAATTTTGGGTTAGGCTAATTTGAGGTTTTGATTTAGGGTTAAGTTTAAGGTGAGGTGCAAGCTATTTTGGGTTTCTTTTGGTGTATGAGTTAATTTGGGGTATGAGGTTAAGTTTGGAACGTCAAATCTTTATTTATTTTTTCTGTATTTTTATTTTATTATATTATTATTATTACTGTTGTTATCTCTATTATCCACTCAAATAAACACTAAAATAAAAATAAAACAAAATAAAGTAATAACAGTAGTGAGAGTCAGGGATTCAAAATCTATGTGGTTACAAAATCAACTTTTCACCAATTTTAAAGAAAACGGATTAATCGAACTGGAAATCCAAAATTATGTATTAATCAACGTTTATATTGTTAGTGAATTTAAAAAAAAAAAAAAACTCATAAACTTAGAATTTAAGTTATTTGACAGGAAAGAAACTAGAAAGACAGTAAATGAGAATATAGAGTAGAATTGCATGCTAGATTAGGTTTAACATATACATGCCATACATTAATTAATATTAATTAATAATTCGAGTCATTACTAATAATATACATTTATTTTTTAACCATTTCTAAAATAAAGTTTCAGTGGTAGTAAGTCTAGTTTCAGCGAAAGGGCTGTGCTTCTGGTCTTAGTGCATAAATTTCTCAAGTCATGAGATGATTAGAGGCATTGACGGATTGGTTGATCACGAAAGAAATTACGATTTGGCAACTTCATCGACAATCTTTGAATTGACCACTTTTTCATGCCGTTTGATTACTGAGAAAAGAGAGAGGAATTTTAAAGAACATCATTATCATGCCTTTCTGTGTTGGGGGAGTGAATTTCTGAGAAATTCAAAGCCAATTCACCAATGCCGCCGACCATCCGGTCTCACGCATAGCACTGAAACCAAGTGGCAAAATTTTTAAAAATATTTTTAAAATATTTTTGTTAATAAATAAAAAATAATTAATAATTAATTAATTAATTAAAAAAATAAAACAATCATTTCAAAGTTTAATAATCCATTCTATTCCTTTATTATTATTGATTAATTTGAATCTTGAAAGTATTTTAAATAATTTAAAATGTAAAATTATTTTAAAATTAAATTTTTAACTGTAAATGTTAACGTACGATTAATTAACGAAAAAATTAATTTATTTTATAATATAAAAAATTAAAAAATATATATTTTTCACTAATAAAAAAATTAAATTAGAAACAAATTTTAAAAACCTAAAAAAAAAAAATTGACAAAGACTCGCTTTATCAAGTGTGCAGTCGATACCAAAGCTCGATAAACGAGACAAGTGCTGTTCTCTTAATCGGGCGTGCAAAATAATTTTGCTTATTTTTTAATGAATATGACCCAGGATAAGAATTTCGGGATACGTCAGCTTCGTTCTGAATCATTTACTGAATAAGAACTTTAATTTGGTCTTGCCTTTTGAGAACATTCAATTAGAATTTAGAAGTTTGGAATCACCCACTTATTTTGACTGGCTTTCTCTGCATGACCAGAAGACATGCATTTCCAAGCTTTCAACGATTTCTCATCCTTATTTTAACCCAAATAGGTCCACATTGCCTAAGTCTCTAATCTCTTTTTCAAGCAAACTTGAAGTCACGGTCACTGCGAAAGTGAAGTTTCACAGGAGCAAGTAAAAGCAGAAGTCCAAGTTTTTGAGTGTTCAGCCATGTATTTTCTTTCATCCCCGCCCCACTATGCGAAGAAAACAACCAAACAACAAAGCTGATGGATTATCAAGGCAACACTCCTATCGTCCATATTTTTAAAGGTTGACCACGTGAAACCAATGCTATTTTTGGTGGTAATCCATTGAAAACTTCAAGTAACTATAATAATATTGCTTTGGAATACTTATAAAAAAAATTAAATTTCTATGATAATATCAAAAATTTTGATTTTATTATAAGATAAATGTAAACATAAATAATTAAACATCAATTTAATGTTATTAAGCATAAAATATGTTACAAGTTAGAATCAATAGATGTAGATATATGATAATTTTATTATAAAATATGCTTATGTATACTCTTATGTATTTACGATATTTTTAATATATTTTATGTCTAATACATTAAATTTATGCTTAATTATATATATATATATATATATATATATATATATATATATATATTGATCTCGCATAAGTTCAAAAATATTGATCTTTGTAAAATTCTCTCTTGTCCTTTAAAATTTTCAGTAAAAATCTCTATATGAAAAAAGTTAAAAATTTATACAATGGATATATGTAACGTGACTTTTTTTTATCGATGGTTTTGGATTTTAAAAAATACTAATTATTGATTTCTTTCATTCTTTTTCATTAATTTTTTTTTAAAGGAATATAAAATAAAAATAAAATACACTTTAAAAAGTAAAAATAAAAAATAATTATAATCTTAGTTTTCTTTGTAAATTTTTAATTATTATATATATATCACCAATTTTCAGTTTATACAATTAAAATATATTTATATAATCTATAATTTCATTTTATAATATTTTTTCTATTAATCCAACACTAATATAAATGATCTGATGATCGAACCATTTAATCCGAGACTCGGGTTATTTAACAATCAGTATCCTATTGGTTCTAATAAGTAATAACTATGTATAAAAGGCAAAAATAATGCACAATGAATATTCAAAATAATTACAATAAAATTTGTCAACTATGTTCTATGAGTCTGCTGTCTGCCTACAAGTTTTACTTTGATTTAAAGTTATAGGACAATTGAAATTTGAAAAAGTACTTACTAGTTTACATGCTAAACAAAATAGAGATATTTTAATTTTTATTATATAAGTATTACGACATAATATTATTTAAAAATAAAACTTATTTTATACACTGACATTGAATTTTTTTAATTTCATAAAGTAAATAAAAAACATTCACATATTTACTTTTTAATTATCTTTTAATTTTTAATTTATTTTAAAATATAATATCATTCTATTAATTTCCTCAATAATATCTAAAAAGTTACTACCCAAAGGGCAAGTATTGTCTTGTAACCCAAGTGTGGTGCAAGTATCCTTAAATATACCATGTCAATGCAAGGAGGGCATTCTTAAGATTGCGTAGAGAAAGATTAATATCGAAATACGTATAAATTGAATGAAAGATGTCTTTGACAATAAAAAAATATAAAAATTACATAAATCATAAAGAATATATGACAGAGAAATGCTAAGAACATTCATTTTTTACCGTCGATTTTAACGCTCATATTCTCAAAAAAACTAATGTCACTAAGTGAAAACCAATAATTTATGTTGTCTAACTTATATTCCACATGTTTTTATGTAATTTTTACAAATACGATGACGTGATTTTTTGAGGATGTGAGTATCTGTATTGATATTGACTCTCTCCAACTTTTCCCATATGTCAATATGCCTTAATCATATTTCAAAAAATTTCCTCTTAATTTTATTATAAAAATGCAATCATTTTTGTTTTTTTTGGTTAAAAGATCATTTTGTTTTATTTATTAGTATAAAATAATATAATCAAAGGCGAGGCAACAGTCGCGTATTGTACGATCCATTGAAATCAGATTGAGCATGAAGCAATTTAATCTGCCTGTACCAACCCGAACCAAAGTGCGCAAATTAATATTAAGGAATAGACAAAAAGAAAGGCCGTCGCCGTCGGGCGTCGGCTTCCTCCCGTTTTTACGCCACGTGAAAACCGCGAATAAGAAGCATCCTTGACGCCCGGAAGGCGCCATCGCTCCGTGTAAACATTTCACGTGCAAACAGCAACTTCTATGCCAAATCATTGGTGAAAGCTGGAGCATTAGACTTTTGACTTGAAAGCCATTAGGCTTTAGGCTACCAATGCCGGTTCTCGCTTTCTCCTTTTCTTCCTCACTACCACGTTTGCTCCACTCCTCCCTCGGTACTATTCTTTCATTTTTTTTTCTTCTTCGGATTATGGAGGTCGCAGGCTATTTGTAAATTATTTTTGAAACATATATCAAACTCTTTCATATGCCAAATGAGTTTTCTTTCTTAGAGTTCATATTTCATACATTTGTATATATTTTTAATTAATCACAAAATATTATTTTATTACTAAGTGAAGTTTAAAAATATATAAATATTTAAAAATAACATAAAATTTTTACTAATATTCATTTTTAAGAGTGTATAATTTTTAACTTAACTCATAAATGATATAATATTTTGTAGTTGATTGATAGTGTATAAATATAATATGTCGTTAATGCATCAAATATAAATTCATTCTTTTAATTCAAAAAATCTCATTTGTTTTAATAATCAATCTTTAAATATTTGAATTCGTTATGATATCAATAAAAAAAATAAAAAATAAAGTTTTGAAATAAAACAGTTATTTGCTTAAATTCTATATTCATTTCTCAATTTTATTAATCTTTTGATTTTTAAAATATAACCTCACCTCTCATGAATTTCATTTTTGATAGAATTTAAAACTGACAAATTTACTATGAAATCTCAAATTTAAATAATTAGAATGTCATTTTAAAATAATCAAAGAAAATAGATAACAAATAAAAAAAATTATTTTCTTGTCAATTGCTCGCCGAAAATTGAACCATGTGATTTTTTGTTTGTTTTTTTTCATGATGAAATTTATTAATTAAAAAAATAGATATATTGAGATTCAAAACTTAGATCAATAGAATTTTTATATTTTCAATATGAAAAACAATCATTTGCATTAATTTTCAAAGTTTTTATCTATGATTTCGTGTTTGATTGTTGGACGTCAAAGTGGAAAAAAATTTCTAAAATGATATAAAAGAATTGATAATATGATGTGCATGTTTACATTTTTGAAGAGACTTTGAAAGTAGGTTGGAATTTTGGTTTTGTTTGGCGGCAATGATTATAAATTTCTAATGCGGCACTTTTGACCGGAGAATTAAGGCGAACGACTCCTGGTTTTCTAAAGAATCCAACCGCATAATTATAATAGAAAAATGAACGACAATTTGTGGAACTACCTTTTATTTTTGTTTGAAACATTCTTCTCCGTATATTTATTTTCCCCCTGTTAAACTGAGAGAGATGGTCATTATCTCAGATTTTCATTATTAAACATAAAGTAAATTTCCGACCAAGCACCGTATCATTATCTTAATACATATATATATATATATATATATATAAAGTATTTTTAAAAATAACAATTTCAAAATTCGAATTTTATTTAAATATTTTTAAAAAAATTATTCTCATTTAACGAACATTTTTACGCAATTTAATACATTCAATGTTTATTTTAGAACACTTTCTCTACGAGCCAGATGAATTAGACATAAGCATTAGTAGACTCTCACATTATGTTAATTAACTAAATCTTTTAACTTCAAATAATTTGACACATCAAACTGCATTTCGATTAATGTATTTAATAGTCAACGTGTTACTATCGCATATCACCTTTCTCAAATCTAATATACACGCATATAATTGGGTAAAACACAAACTTGTCCACCAAGGAGTAGCTCGTAGGCTCGTAGCTTTGTCCACAAGGTTTATTACCAGAAAACGAGGTTCACATGTGCAAGCGAGCTTCCTAGCTGGATTGTCTACTCGGTGTGTGTGGCTCACCTCCATTCCAATAGATCGTTACTTCTTGTTGGCAACCACAACTCATCGAATCTTAATCTTAGTGACTTGTACTTATTGTACGGCTCCGTTTTATTCAACTTGCATAAGCGACTTCTACTTGGCGTATGACATAGACAGAGGCACAGCCACCAAATTTGTCTTGCATTTTATGTGATTTAGTGAGACATCAATGGTGGCGTGTTTCAATTTTTTTTATAAAGTTATTTAATTAAAAGAGAGGTTACATCCATATTCAACATTATATTCATATAAACAATTATCGTAAATTGAACAAATAAATCGATATATAATAATTAAATAAATATAACATAAAACTGAATTAAACTCACAAATCTATAAAATTTGAATATGAGAATTCAATGTTCTAGTAGATTTAGTAATTTTAAACATAATACGAAAACAATATGGATATGAGTCAAAATTTAATAAAAATGCATATAAATATATTAAAAACTAAAAAAATAACTTGTATTTGATATGTCAATACAAATTTTAACACGAATTTTATATTTTATACATATAAATACAATTTTACATGATATGAACATGAATTACTAAGTCATATATAGACTTCTAAGTCCCTTTCTTGCCATTGAACTGAGATTATTTCATTGACAGATACATGACAGATTTTAAACATTAGTTTAAATGATTATATTCTTATATTTAAGACGTATAAATTCTATAAATAGATATACCAAATTTTAATATTTGCATTTTATCTTTCTTAAATCAGAAATCTAATAGACTCTTAATTACGTACGAAAAGTAAACTGCAAAGGAATTTATAATCAAGATGTATAAATTTAACATAATTAATTTGATGAGGAATTGTAAAGTGTTGCTTTATGGATGGTCCCAAGTGGCACAGCCATATGTCTATAAGGTTTCAACAAATAAAAGCAAAAATCAAAAACCTTATTCATGTGTGTCCCCTTACTCCTTTTGGATAGCTGATAATAAGTCATTTTCTCATTTCTAAGAACCTAATTTTCCATAAAAACAAAAACAAGAAGAAAAAGAGGCCTGTTAAATGGTTAAATTTTTTTCCTTTACAATGACTCTAACTTTTGAAATAAACTAAAAATTAGACACGACAATAATACAAAGATCATATCAACTAAAAATATGATAATAAAAATTTTATATAAATATAAAATAAAAAATATATATTTAATATATTTATTATCATATTTTTATATTTTATATGATATAAATAAAATTATATGTACTGATTCTCAAGTTCACAAAAATACTCTTTAAAACCAGCAAGAAAATCATGGATTTGCCGTTGGTACGTACACGCTAATCACTTTGGTTACATTTAGGTAAGAGACTAATTTTGGAATTATCATAGCAACGTCCTTTCCCTTTTCTCTTCGTATTTTAATAGTATATTTGTGTACTTATTATGGAACATCGTTCCACAATTTTCGTGTCGTGTAATTCAATTTTATTTTTTTAGAAATGTAAATAATAAAAAATAATAATAACGCATTTCACACCAATAATAAAAATATGATATTCTTTCACACAAACATTCATATATATATATATATATATATATATATATATCTAACTTGTTTGTCAAAGAAATCGGTACCGCCGTGTTATTATTATATTTAAGATCCTTCTTAATAGAATTATATATGACAGTTACTAACAGTTTCCTGACCAAGGCAGAGACGTGCTCATTATTATTATTATTATTATTATTATTATTATTATTATTATTTTCAAATATTTTATGGTATTCATGACATTCGTAAAAGAACATAACTTTTAATGGAAAAAAAAATTAACATTTCTCTAATAATACCCTTTTTGGTAGTTGACTTTCTATTCTACGACATTAGTATAGGGTTCGAGTACTTTCACAAATGAACGTGGTGACAAATTTTGATTAAACATCTAAAATCAAAGACAACATTCCACATCACCTGGATAACTTGTTTTCATTTCCGTACAACTTAGAAATAAGAATTGTCAGGAAATGTTCTATACTCAATACAATGCTGTCGGTTAGAATTTTATACGAGTTAAGGTGACATAAAACAAAATTTATCACTTTAAAAATATTTTTTTTCACAGTACAATGATAGAAAATTTTAATTTCTTTGAAAGAGAGATAATAATTATTAAGTTAAAGTTTAATTGTTAAATTTTAAAAATAATTTGATATTTGATATACCAAAATGTAATATAATAATCTGTATGTTTTATACCATTTGGTTCATTAAAGATTAAATAAGGAAATGAGAGAATTAAATTTTAAATTAAATTTTTTTTAAAGTTGAATAATAATTATTAAGTCAAATATTGATTATTGTTTTACACAATTCAATAATAAATAAATATGAAAATTATCATATATTAAAATTAAGAGTTTATATTTTATGATTTTATCGTATATAACAATAATATATGGTAAATTAATTAAAAAAGTAAGATATTATTAACAAGTGAAAAAAATATGCATCAATATGCTTTTTTTAAGTGTTGATATTTATTTTTAGGAGTTTGATTATTATTTAATATTTTTATCAATGAAATAATATTTTGTAGTTATTTATCAATATATAACGGGATTAAATACCATTAATGGATCTAATACAAACCTTCAAAATTAAGGTCCCTATTTAATTAGTGTCCTCTAATTCAAAAAAAAAGAACAGCTATATAAAATACAAGATGACGTCTTGATTTTATTTTATTTTTCACGAAACGGAAGCAATTTTCAAATCTGACACGTCTTTTCTCTCTGCAAAAATGGAAATGTAACCAACTAAATTATTTTAACTTTATGAATCGTACGTCTTTTTTAACGCATGTCTTCAGCTTTATTTGTTCTTTGATTTAATCAAAGCAAAAAGAAAAGAATGTTCAGGAAGACACAGGAAATAAACAACACGTGATTGCCACTGCCATCGTTTTGAATCTTTTGATTATTTGATATGAGACAGGAACCTAAATAAAGTTATTTCCCTTTTTGTCCTCCTTCTAAAGTATATTACTCTGGTGAAGTTCAATTATTTTTTATAACTAAAGTCGGATCAATTTATTTAAATTTGAATTTAAATTTTAAAATATATCACAATTTTTAATTAAATTACCAAAAATAAATCCAATTATTATGAATTCATTTGGACGAATGATACAATTAATTTCAATTAGATTAAAAAAATAAAATAATTATGAAAAATATATATTTTTCAATAAAATAATTAAAAAACTGAAGAGAAAAGACAAAATGATAATTTGATCCTTTTATTTTTTTTGGCATCTCCCCTTAAACCCCTATCAGTGGGTCTCATATTGCAAACGTCCCTTTTTAACAATAAAAAATTAGTTTAACAATTGTTACTTTTTTTTTAGAATGAATTAAATTCAAAATTTGAATTTTTATTTCACTTCATATAACTTTTATGTACCCAAAAAAAAGAGAAAAGCATACATTTCCTTCACCTTCAAGCAACATAAATAAAACAAAACACTTTAGTGAAAAAAATTGAAACAACTTAAGATTTTATAAAAGAACCTAAAAAAAGAGATGATAACATAGACATGACAATATGAATTAATTGAATTAAAATTTTAAATTTTACCATAAACTCTATTATGAAATAATTTTTTCAAGATTTTTTTTATTTATGCCCATTAATGACACAATTAAAACATAATTAAAAATATTTTGATTCTTATTTGATAAAAGTTACTTTTGAATTTTGAAGTGACATAAAATTTAGAAAATAACACTATTTTCAAATGGAATAATTAATTATTACTCAATAAACAATTTTTTTTCAACATTCGGGACATTTGGCTAAAAAAAAATAAAAATTGGTGCGGTAAATATAGGCGTCTGTCTCACGTGCTGGCAGCCCATCGTTATCAAGGGCCAACAATTTTACCCGAAAGCAGCCGCGTGGTTTTCTGACGCGTAGACTCCTCTTTCACCCCTGTGCTAAGCTGACATGGCGGTCACCTAACCCCACATGCCTGCCTCATTTCCTGCCATGTCTACGTGTTGTGGCCCCACCTTGTCTCCTCCCACCGCTACAATTCAGTAGACAAAGAAATAAAATCTTTCTATTCCTTTTTGCTTCTATTTTTTTTTTCAATAAAAAAATGTCCATCAGCCTCTTTCAAAGTTTTTTTTAATTAATTTTTGATTAAATTATTTATATTCGACCTTTTTATTTCTGATTCTAAATTCGAATTTGTTGATTAATAAATTGAACCAACTTCAAATAAATCAATATTCCACTCAATGGATCATAACTTATTTAAAATTTTAAATATATATTTTATATTTTTATTATTAATTTATTAATTTTTAATTATAATATATAATTTAAAATTATCAGTTAAATTTTAAATGATTTAAAAATTTTATTAAATTAAATTTGAATTTTAAAAATTAAATTAAAATATAGTTGAACCAAAGTTTCGGACCTTGTCTTATTGAATTGAGCCTTGGCTCTATTTGACCACACCCTCCTTCCACCCTTTATAGGTCCCACATTGACGTGGCACTTCACTTCCAAGTTCTAGCCATCCCTATTTAAACCCCTTTGAACCTTCCCAAGCTCATCACAGCTCGCCCCTTTCACTTCTCATAACAGAACTCCCTCTTTCACTCTATTTTTCTCATTCCTTTCCTCTGTAATTCCAACACTTTCCTCTTTTCAAGTTTCATAAAATCTCCCTTTTGAAATGGCTGTTGATTCTGCTCTCTCATCTCCTCTGGGTCCACCAGCTTGCGAGAAAGATGCAAAAGCTTTGCAATTCATCGATGAAATGACTCGGAATGCCGATTCTGTTCAGGAAAGAGTTCTGACAGAAATCTTAAGCCGAAACTCGCAAACTGAGTATCTTAGAAGGTTCAAACTCAATGGTGCAACAGACCGAGACTTTTTCAAGTCCAAACTTCCAGTGATTACTTACGAGGACCTTCAGCCTGATATCCAGCGTATTGCGAATGGCGACCGCTCTGCTATTTTATCAGCCCACCCCATCTCAGAATTTCTCACCAGGTTCGTATATGATATGAACTATAACTTCGAGAAAAAAGAAAAGAAAGAAAAGAAAATGGGATCCATTCCCTATATATTTTGATGCTAATGTTTGAATTTCCTGGAAAATTCTGCAGCTCCGGGACTTCAGCTGGTGAGAGGAAACTCATGCCAACAATCAAAGAAGAGCTAGATCGCCGTCAGTTGCTCTACAGTTTGCTCATGCCAGTAATGAATCTGTAAGTATTTTAGAAATGATAAGCCGTAGATATTGTAGTAATTAATTAGCTTTTGTATTCAGTATTCTTTCTTTCTTTAATTAATGGAACGCGGTTTCTATGTAACAGTTATGTGCCAGGTTTGGACAAAGGCAAAGGACTATACTTCTTGTTTGTAAAATCAGAAACAAGGACCCCGGGTGGTCTCGTGGCTCGCCCTGTGCTTACCAGCTACTACAAGAGTGACCATTTCAGGACACGACCGTATGACCCTCACAACGTGTACACCAGCCCCAACGAAGCAATCCTCTGTCCCGACTCCTTCCAGAGCATGTACACCCAGATGCTCTGTGGTATCCAGAAACGCCAACAAGTTCTCCGCGTTGGCGCTGTGTTTGCCTCAGGTTTACTCCGTGCAATCAGGTTCCTTCAGCTCAACTGGCAACAACTCACCCAGGATATCGAAACAGGTGCCTTGAATCACAAAATCACCGACCCTTCTCTAAGGGAATGCATGGCTAGGATCCTGAAGCCCAACCCTGAGCTTGCTGAGTTTGTTCGCCAACAATGTTCAAAGGACAGCTGGGAGGGAATTATTGCAAGAATTTGGCCCAACACAAAATACCTTGACGTTATAGTAACTGGAGCTATGGCACAGTATATCCCAACCCTTGATTATTACAGCGGTGGTTTACCTTTAGCATGCACCATGTACGCTTCATCCGAATGTTATTTTGGTTTGAACCTTAACCCCATGTGCAAACCATCAGAAGTTTCTTATACCATCATGCCAAACATGGCATACTTCGAGTTCTTACCCCACGAGCCTAATTCAGCTGGTTTCACTCGTGACTCGCGTCCTAAACTCGTTGACCTTGTGGATGTGGAAGTTGGGAAAGAATACGAGCTTGTGATCACGACCTATGCAGGATTATGCAGATACCGTGTCGGTGACATTCTCCGAGTCACTGGATTCCAAAACTCAGCTCCGCAATTCCATTTCGTAAGGAGAAAGAACGTGTTGCTCAGCATAGACTCAGACAAAACAGACGAGGCCGAGTTACAAAAGGCAGTCGAAAACGCTTCTCAACTCTTGCGGGAGTTCAACACCAGTGTCGTTGAATACACGAGTTACGCAGACACGAAAACAATTCCTGGTCACTACGTTATATACTGGGAATTGTTAGTTAAAGACTCCGCTAACTCGCCCACCGATGAGGTCCTGAAACAGTGTTGTTTAGCAATGGAGGAGTCCCTCAACTCAGTGTACCGACAAGGCCGAGTTGCGGACAACTCAATAGGCCCGCTGGAAATCCGTGTGGTAAAAAGTGGCACATTCGAAGAGTTAATGGATTACGCAATATCAAGAGGGGCGTCCATCAATCAGTATAAGGTTCCAAGGTGTGTTAACTTCACTCCAATCATGGAGTTACTCGATTCTAGAGTGGCATCGTCGCATTTTAGCCCAGCTTTGCCACATTGGAACCCAGAAAGGAGAAGATGATTCACTGATTTATGGAGGCACCGACCAGATTAAATCAATCGGACGAGTTGTATTTGTAGATTCTCTTTGGTTTTCATTTTTTAATTTACTTGAGTCTTTCTTTTCTCTTTTTGGAGTAGCTTTTGGTGAAAAGTGAAAGTGTAAGTTGATTAGGATGTTTAAGGATCAGGTTTGTCTTTTGATTCAAAGGATGTGAGCTGAAGCTGATGTATGTCCACTGACTTGTTTCTTTCATGTAATGGAACAGATAAGGTTTCTTTTGAACATGCTCTGATCTTTCTGTCTTTAAATCCTTTGTCTTAATTTGTCTTTTGCTTCCAGTTTCGTTGTGAAAATTAGTAGAGCAACGGGCTTAATCAATTCACAAAAATGAGAAGAAGAAGAAGAGAAAAGAAATGGCAGTGCTGGAAAGCAAATTGAAAAAAAGCAAATAAAAACTGTGCTTTTCAGCGGAATAAATAGTTAAATACCAACAGATTGTTATAATAGCTAAACTTTTATGTCTCCATTTTAAAGTACAAAAGATAGGTAGATAAGAAATTCCAATCTTAATATTTACCTTCTCTTATCTGGCAGTACTAAAGATGGATAGGATATATATGAAGTTTTGATTTGAATTTGATGGTTTTCACACTTGTCTCCGCTTCCAAGTACAAAATGATTTCAAAGTATCAATTTCACTGCAATTTCACTCAAGACTTTTAGTTTTCCGCAGCAGGGGAGAGAGAGAGAGAGAGAGAGAGAAGGAATGGAGGCGAATTACATTACACAATGTCAATAGGAATTGAGAGATTGAGATAAAGAGCATTAAGGGTTAGGTGAATGACTTTCACATCAATGCTCCTTGTGATCGGACGGCATTTTGGAAGTGAAGGTGAAAAAGGTTCGTGATGTTCACCACTTCAACCTCTTAATAGTCTTGGATAATTTGACATTTTTTAGGAATGAAAGTGGCTCCAGTAAATACTGATCCAGACACTTCCGACATAAACACTTTTTCCATAATTCACTTTGTTGGGCTTTTCCCAGAGAATTATCTGGATTGTCTCCAACCACCCCTGTAAATTCACTGAATCAGAAAAAAAAAAAAAAAAGCAAGTAAATTCCAGCACTTGCTATAAAGAAAGAAAATCACTTTCTTTGCTCAACTTTCCTTCCAACTAATCCGCCTGCAAAGAATTTCCGGGCTTACGGTTAGCGACTTGTGGCCGGTATCCAGTTTCCATTTTTAAGGAGTTGCTTTAGAGACGCATTAAGTGAGCTTGCCGGGTGTTGCTTCAGCCCAGAGCAGACCAGAAACATAAAGAAACAGCCCCTTGTCTGTCCCAACCTCCGAAGTATTGCTAGCATGGGGACCAAAGCCTCCCCTTTTGGTAGCCTATCCTGAAAGAAGCCAGCCAAGCTTGAACCTAATTCCAGTATACCCAAACTAGCAATCAGTGCATGATTCTGTTATTATCAGATTAATAATTCTGCCATTGCAGTTACAGAGGTCATTCCGAGTTCCGGTTTCTGTCACCTTTTTTAAATGCTTTGAAGTGGGATCCAAATTGCCTAATACTTTCCTCGTGTTCACCATCCAAAGCAGGGCACATGTTAAACACATAGCCACTCGTGAAAAATCATTGCTGAAAAAAGTCCAAGTGATGAATTGTAATAAATCACCTTCCGGTCGGGCTCCACACGGAAGCTTCCATGGTCATGCAGATAACTCACCCAGTCGACTGCTCTGGAAGTGAGTTGTTAATTATAAACGTGTATCTGAAGGAGTGGGGCTTGACACTTTCCAATCCATCCTGTGTTTGCTTGAATCTCACCGACTCTTATTGGTAGATGATGTGCAAATGCAGTTTTGTATGTATTTTTCTGTTAAAGTACAGTATGCTGCAATTTACCCCATTTATATATATATATATATATCTTATATAGGGGTAATGAAATTTTTTAATTTCATAATCGAGATTAAGATGATACACATATGTTTTATTTTATTTATTTTTATTTTTTTAATATATTTAAAAAATATGTATTATCATCCTAATCCTAATATTACTTGTTAAGTAAAAAAATTGTATTAATTATATATAGAATAATTGTGCTACATATATTTATATGCATGTATATATATGCATAGGACATCTAGCTTTGTTACCTGATTTCATGAGATCAATTTTGAAAAAGTAAAAAAACAAAAATTAAGTAAAGAGGTTGTAAATATTAAAATTTGAATTTAGATATCGTGATATCTTGTATAAAAATTTAAACCAATAAATTAATTATTGAATTAATATACAATTAAATTTAAAATAAACTTGAATAAAATCACGAGTAGAACATTACACTCTTTACTATATTTACCATTTTTTTTAACTATAGTTTATCAGTAATCCGTACGGGTACGGGCTGACCCGCGGGCAATTGGGTGACCTAAATCTAAAATTCCTAAATCTCTCCTCTCCAGCTCCACTCCACTCACAGCTGCTCACTCAACTCAACCTACCTTACCTTCGCGCAAATTCATTCCCATCCCACTGGGTCTTCCTGAATCTTGATTTCCTCGAATCGAAACCGACGGCCGACACCGACGCTTCCATCTCCGTCGCCTCCTCTTCTCTAATTTCCAGCCGCATCCCAATCTCAGCTCTCCTCATCGGCTCATCCGAGAACTCCTACCTGTCGCTGTCGTCAAGCTCTCCTCATCCAGGTACTGAAGTTAACTGGATATGCTTGTATCTGAAAATGAAAACTCAATATCAGAATTTGAAAAAAATGGTGTAGTTATATTTTGTTTGACAAGATTTACTGTGGACCGACAATGCATGGTTAACATGATTGTGTTTAGATGTCTACATAGTTGGGTGGTGAAAGGTTTTTAATTTCAATCAGGATTGGATGTTTGATCGATGAATTGTATAGTTACTGTTGATCTTTATATATAGCTTTTTTAGATTTTCTTTGGTGTAATGTTGTATAAAAACACAGTATATTTCCAGCGAATACCCAGTTGCCATTTTCATTCGAATTCCATAATATTATTCTGCCCCCCTCTCTCCTCCCGTTTCTCTACGTTCTCATGTGACTCAGCTCTCTGTCTCTCTCTTTATCTTCACTACCTAGTTTCCTCTGTTTCTTTTATGTCTCTTTTTCAGTCTTTTGTTTCTTATTGAAATCAAATTCTCGCCATTCCTGAGATGGTCTCAAGACAGACATTGACAATGAAGCAAATCTAAGTCCACTCTATCTCTCTCTCTCTCTCTCTCTCACTTGTGTACAAAAGAATCGGTAGTGGCAACAAGAATAAAACATGAGAAAATACAAACGGTTAAATCATCGATCACATTTTCACAATTAATTGAATTGTGATTTTCAACCAATGCTGATTAATTTATCATACGATGAGTTTGTTCTTACTGAACATATTTTGTCCGACTGTCGGCCTATCAAAACACCGGGAATATTGCTTCTCTGCCTCTAGTCTATGAATAGCACATTCTTTTGGTCTTTTCAATCTGAAAACCAGGTTTCCATGCCTACCAGTACCATTATTCACAGTTTAATTTTCCCAGTTTTAGACTTAAACTTGATCACTTCTTGCCATGCCATGCCATGCCATGCCATTGTAGAAATCTTAGTATAGCTTATTTTTGTAGACATGCATGATTCCTTTCTTGTATAAATATCAGTTTCTTTTTCTTACTATAAAAAAAACTGTTCAAGACCGAAAAAATTTTACCGACGGAATCAGATAAAATGTGATCGATGTTTATGGAATAAATTTATCAAGTTTTAATTGTGCCATATTGAGACCAGAAGCAGACTCCCTTTAAGAGGGTGTTTAGCATATTCAAAGTTTTGGAGAAATCTCATCTCATCGTACTCCCATGCACAGGCACAACAGCTCCACTTGTTGCACTTTATGCTGGCCTTTTCCAAGGCACCTAATGCTCAATTCCTTTCTAAATTCATTCATGGGCCCATTTTTCATCAATTTCAATCTACCACTCCAAAGTTAAGAAAATATGAATATATATGAAAAAAATCAGAAATCATGTTAGGCTTTTAGGGACTTGTTCCTTTCAATGGACCCGGGAGTCATGTCATGTCATGCATGTCTTAATATTTGGTCATGTGGATTTTAATATCAATCTAAATCTCTCATGCTTCTTGCTGGTTATACTGCTTTCTTCAATTAATTGTTAAAGAAGATATTCCAAGCTTAAAGTTCATTTTCACAAATGGTTAAATCAATTCATTTCTTTACAAATAAATTTAAAAAGAAAATATTAGGTTACATTTAGAATCCTTCAACTTATTTCAAAGGATTGACAATGTATATATCATCACATACATTTATAAGAAATTAATAGATGTGCTGATATTCTTATGGTTTGGCCAAACAAGATAGTTGAAGGTTCCATTCTAAATGGTGCATTGCATAAGGAAGCTTAGTGGGGTGTTACAAGAATGAAAAATTGTATGAATTAGTAGGCTTGTGTATGCTCTTATGTAACAAAAAGAATTAATATGCAGCCCTTATATATAAGGTTAATCATAAATAGCATATCTATTATAATTGATGTTTAAAAAATTGCATTTGTATTGTCATATTTATGTTTTGTTTTCATGATTGATTTATCATTCAAAGGTTGTGTGTTACTTAAATGTTAATTGAGATTTTATTTGGTGTGTTATTGACAGTGTTGATAATGGCATCTCATTCTCAAAATCAGACTCTACATAGTGATAACATTAACTTTGCTAGTGATAATGATAATGAGGATGGTGTTAATGAAGTTGAACATGAAGAATGTGAGGTTGGAACTGAAACTGAAGTAACTGAAAATCAATCAAAAAGAGTTAGAAAGAATACTTCAGAAGTGTGGCAATTTTTTGAAAAACCAGTTATCAATGTTGATGATGGTAAACCACGTACTAAATGTAAAGGGTGTGGGATAGTATATAAGGCGGGTCTTGGTCAATATGGAACTTCATCTCTAAGGCGTCATGTGCTTTCATGTAAAAAGATAGCAATTTTAAAGCAAAAAGATATGTCTCAAATGATAATTGACTATGAAGGAAAGGTGAGAAGTAGAAAAATTGATCAAAAAGTTTTTCGAGAATTAGTAGCTAAGGCAATAGTAAGGCATGACCTCCCTTTTTCATTTGTTGAATATGATGGAGTTAGGGATGTGTTGAAGTATTTGAACCCTGAGGTGAAATTTATTTCTAGGATCACTGCTGCCTCTGATGTTTGGAACCTTTACAAGGAAAATAAAAAGAAATTGAAAGAATGCTTGGCTCTAATTCAAGGTAGAATATGTCTCACTTGTGATTTATGGACAGCTTGCACTAATGAGGGGTACATTTGCTTAAATGCTCATTATGTTGATTTAGATTGGAAGCTAAGTAGTAAGATTCTTGCTTTTTGTGATATGCAACCTCCACATTCGGGATATGAATTATCTAAAAAAGTAATGGAAATTTTGAATGATTGGGGGATAGAGAAGAAATTTTTTTCCATTACTTTGGATAATGCCTCTGCTAATGATAACATGCAACTCAATTTAAAAGATGTGCTTTGTTTGCAAGAGAGCTTATTATGTGATGGTGAATTTTTTCATGTTCGATGTTGTGCCCACATTTTAAATCTTATTGTTCAAGAAGGTTTGAAAGTAGCTTCTATTGCCAATGAAAAAATTAGAGAAAGTATTAAGTATGTGAAGGGGTCAGAGGCTAGAATGAAGAGTTTTGAAGAGTGTGTAAAAAGGGTTTCAACTTTGAATAATTCATATTTGGTTTTGGATGTCCCAACTAGATGGAACTCTACTTACTTGATGCTTGAGAGTGCTTTGAAATTTACGCGTGCATTTTCTATGCTTGCATTAAATGATAGAAATTATAAGCATTGTCCATCAAGTGAAGAGTGGATGAGGGGAGAGAAAATTTGTGAATTTTTGAAGCCATTCTATGAAATCACGAATATGATTTCGGGAACTAGTTATCCAACCGCTAACTTGTATTTTGCTCAAGTTTGGAAAATTGAGATGCTTTTAATGGAGCACTTGGGTGGAGATGATGATATGTTACAAGGCATGGCTTTTAATATGAAGAAAAAATTTGACAAGTATTGGAGTGAGTATAATGTTCTACTTGCAATGGCAGTGGTTCTTGACCCTCGTGTGAAGTTTACAATGTTGAAACGATACTTTTTGAAAATTGATCCTCAAGGTTTTCAAGAGAGGTTAGATGTGGTGAAAATGAAGTTATTTATGCTTTATGAAGAATATGCAAAGAATACTTCTAGCTCATCACTTGGTCAAGGTCAAGGTCAACCAAGCGAAACTTCACTTACCTCTTCTATTCGAATGGATTCTATTTCTCATTCAGACGTAAGTATAAATAATAAACATATATATCTTAAATATTATATTCATCTTATTGTTAACTTCAATTTATCAATACTAACTTTATATTTTTTTTTTGTTAATTGAATTTGAATAAAATGCATCAATATAGGTATGGATGGATTTGGCAAATGATGAAGATGATGTCCCAAGTTCCAAGTCCCAATTGGAAGTATATTTGGAGATGCCAAAACTTGATTTTTCCACTAATAAAGACTTAGATGTCTTGAATTGGTGGAAGGATCACAGTTTTAGATTTCCCATTTTGGCTAACATGGCTTGTGATTTGATGAGTATACCGATAACTACTGTGGCCTCCGAATCAGCCTTCAGCATTGGGGGACGTGTGCTAAACAAGTATAGGAGTCGTCTTCTTCCTAAAAATGTTCAAGCTCTCATTTGCACACGTAGTTGGCTACATGGTTTCTTATTGAGTGGTAATTTATTTTTATTGAATAAATATTTTTTTTACAAAATAATGTTATTGTATAAATTTAATAATTGAAAATTTTATTTTATAGGTTGGGAAGATGATGAGGAAAATAAAGATGAATCGGTGGAAGAATCAAATGATTCAAATCATTTGAATAATGTGATTAACTGACAAGTTTAATGTTATTTGATGTGAAGTTTAATTGATGCTTGTAGATTTTATTACTTTTAAACTTATTTACTACTCTTTATTTAATTATTTAGACCATAATATTATGTCATGTGTAGCTTGTATTTGTAATGAGAGTATGTTTAATGGATATTATGTTTGTGGATTGTATTTTTATTGGAATATTTACCAAAGCTCAATAATCAGTTAACAAATTAAAATCATACTTAATGAAGCGTTTAGGTTCAATTCATTATTTTTTAAAGCCCGATTCCTTATTTTTCAAAAAAAAAAAAAACTAAATTAACCCGCGGGCCGATCCGGCCCGCATTAAAATCGGACCGATCTTCACAAATTTGATCCGTTTAAATACGGGCCTAAACGGGTTCAACCCGTTTAAACCCGTAACCGTATTAATCCGTATCGGTCCGCACCGTTCGGCCCGTTTTACACCCCTACCCACAGGGTAATCATCATCAAGTGACTTACCAGCCGCTTTAATGGTAATTACATTTAAAATAACTCCATTAAACAAGTTACCAGTATTGTTTTTATTTAATTAATTTTTATTTTTTTACTATAATTTTGTTAAAATATCTTTTAATTTAAGTATTAAAATACACACATAAAAACACATCCTTATATCTATTTAGTATTCTTTTTTCTTACAAAATTTTTAGTAACATGATAAGTATGAAAATCGAGATTTTTATATTATCATAAATTTATTATTGTATAAGATAATAGTAATTTTGTTAAGATAAAAAAATTATAATAGTATAAAAGTACTCATATATGAAATAAAACTTAATATTTAAAACTTTGCAATCCTTGAGATTAATTAAATAATTTTTCAAAATTTTATATAATTTAAATTATGCATTTTAAAATTTTTTGAAAATTTGATAACATTAAGCTTATTTATTTATTTTTATTTTGAAATTAAGATCAAACTTATAATTATTATATTTTTAATATTAAATTTTAGGTTACAATATTAGAAAACTTTTGAACTATTTTACATTTTTTTTGAAAAGCCTTTCATACCTTTTATTGTAAAAAATAGGTTCTTATCTTTTGATTTGTACTTAAATAAGCAGTTGTTTCAAATAAAAAAATTATGAATGAGTCAGTAAAAATAAATTCAAAATGACTTATTCGATCGAAATTCAATTACTTGATCAATACGATTTTGGGTTTAAGTGATCAATTTTTTAGATTGCTTTATTCGATTAAAAGTTTATTTGAATAGATAATGAGATTAATTTTGACGAAATCGAAAATAATGGTGATAATGAGATTAATTAATGTAGCAATAAAATTAGATAGTAATTGATATATGTTTGGATGTAATAGTAACAATAGTGTTGAGGCGAATATATTGAAAAGAAAGAATAATTATTAAAAATATTATATTAAAATTTATATATAAAGAATTTAAAATATATATTTTATATGTAAAATTAATAAAATAATTTTAAATCAAAAAATTTATGTAATAAATTATAAATTAATAAAATTATTTTATATCAATTAATATTTGTATAATTAAATATTTAAAATTTATTTTTGGAAATATTTTACTTTCTTAAAAAATAAAATATATTTTAAAGGTTATTATAAATAAATTAAATTTGACAAAATAATAATAAAACTTAAAAAAAAAAGAATGGAAAATAATTTTAAATTAGTTAGTGGATTGGACGGGACCCTCTCCTCCAATCCCCCAATAGAGAGGTAAATGATGAAACGCACCGTGCGAAGCTATCCAAATGCATCCCACTGTGCATTTGTTTTGATTTTTTGTGCAATGACATTTAAATAAAATCTAAGTTGGGAGTTTAAAAATACAAATTAAATTTATTGAATTAGTCGATTTTTTTAAATATTTTATATATAATATGTAATTGATTATTATATAAATGTTATATGTAATCAAATTTTTTTGGGTAAGAAGTATATTTTTAAATTTAATCAAAAAAGTTGATTATTTATTTTTATAAAAAATTGATTTATAATAAAAGTTCGCTAGATGTAAATTAAAAATAAATGGTTTATTTATATATAAATTAAAATTTAGAAATTTATTTAAATATAATTAAAAATTAAAAAATTATTTGAATGAAATAAAGATATACAAATTTATTTAAATAAAATGATAAAGCTTAGCAGGTATTTATTATTTTAGCCAAACAAACTAATTTAAAAAAAAAAAAAATCCCTAACGATAGAACAGCCACGCCAGCTGCGTAATGTATCTGTGTTTATAGTATGACGGTGTTACGTTACCAACTCTAAGGTTCCCGGAATCCTTCGATTTTTCCTTTTTGTTTCCTTCCTCTAAACAATTGTGGCTACCGTTACTGCTCGAGGGAAAGGAAAAACTTAATTGGCGGAGAGGGCAGAAAGGAAGAGGGCTGAGAGTTGTGGTGGCGAAATTAATCTATATGGCCACCGCTCTTTCCTCCCATCTCCCTCCTCGTTCCTTCGTTTCCCAATCACGTTCTATTTCAAAGCCCTTTCTCTTTCCTTCCTCTCTCTCCTTCCCTTCTCTTCGCTCTCTCTGCTCTTCGAACCCTAGGAAATTCCGCAAAACTCCTCTCCTTGCTTTCTCTTCCAATAATTTCGATACCTCTCCTTTTCATGATGCCTGTGGCTCCAATCCTACTCCCTCTAAGGTCAGCTTTTCCGTATCCGTTTTAATTTTAGAAAGTCACTTTTTTTTTCAATGGATTTGAAGCGGTGAGAAATTGGCAAATTGCTAAATTTAGATTCGAATTGCTCATTTTAGTTTTTCTGCTTTGTTCAGCTGATAATTGCAAATTGGGGTTTTGAATTGCAGCTCTTCCACAAGAAAATTTTATGTTTAGATTTGATTGAATTGTTTTAGGATTATTTAAGATTTTCTTTTCATTCGTTGTTGAGACATGTGGGAAATTGTGCAAAATTTTAGTAACGTAACTTAGGTTTTTACATATAGTAAGGGGAAAAACAGTGTAACTTTTGAGAACTGAAAACAATGTAATATTACATTCAGCTGCTATTGTAAATTATAATAATTTAAGTTCTGCCTTTTTGTTTTCTCTATTCTGTGTATTAGATGCTCATGTATTGTTATAGATTAATGATATAGTTATAGACGATGTAAATTATGTTTTTCTCATTAGATAAGGGATCTTTTAAGTTAGTTGCCTTTTAATTTTCTCTCGAGAATGTCATCTGGAAAGAATAAAAACTTCATTATGGACTACTGTCTAGGAGGCTATTTCTTTCCTAGCGTCTGCAAGCATTCCAGGTGGATGTTCTCTTGGAGTCTGCTTCAGTTTTTCTACACAAATGAGATAACTGAACCTGACTAATGAGTACCTGGGGGGACATACATGTACCTTAGCGGCTTAGCTTGATCACACCCACTTAAAAGTTAAATAATGTGCCAACTTGAATTGGTGGGTTATATATTTGAGCCATATTTGCAAAGGATGGCTTAAGAAGTTATGGAGACTAGGAGGATAAGCTGGGATGCTGACTTCCTTTCACATGTGAAGGTTCCTATTAGTTTTACTTTTTCTTCTTTTTCTTCTTTTTCAGGCAATTCTGATTAAAGTGACCAATAAATTTGAAATGTTATTCATTTGTGATAAATCCTAATATTTACAAGAATTAACAAAGACAGGCAATGATTCTTTATAGTTTTCGAATTAAAGTGTATATGTACTATTTTCAAAGTTTTTTGCTGGTAGTGATTTAGAAATTGACTTTTAGCATTTTCTTTCAGAAATCAGTCCTTACCAATCTGATACAGGAGATAGAACCATTGGATGTTAGCCTTATCCAAAAAGATGTAGCCCCCACAACTGTGGATGCCATGAAAAGGACTATCTCAGGCATGTTGGGTTTACTTCCATCTGATAGGTTTCAAGTCTTTATTGAGGCTTTATGGGATCCTCTCTCCAAGTTGTTAGTTTCTTCCATGATGACTGGGTATGTTCATATTCTACATGATATGGTCCATTGTAGTAAATGTTTCTATATGCCGGTTGGCGGCGAAGAGGGTGAAACTTTTGCTAGGGGCAATAAAACTCTGCTTGTTGTGATAGTTTCAACTCTTGTTGGACATACCTTTGGTTATTAACCATATTATGTTCTCTATTTATCCCTCCTTTTGGGAAAAAAGGGTTGATATCATATCAACATTTGTTGGCGAAAAAAGTGAAATGTGGAGTCCATGTAGGCATGCAAAAAATGGCTCAATATATGTATGTTTGCTGCCATTTGGACTCAAAAGCCAAAGGCTAATGGGGTTTTATATCCTCTATGTATATATTTCACATTGACAACCCATTTCTACTTAATGTGGCACAATCACTTCCACACATGAATCTTAAGAACATTTGTTTTTTATATTGGTACCAAGATCATAAGTTTAAATGTTTGATTTACCATGAGACATGCAGAGTAGCATTTACCTCCAATAGATGTCTGTCAGAATATTGGGAGTATTATCAATAATTGTTCTTCTTGAGTTGCAGTTATACATTGAGGAATGCTGAATATAGGCTTTGCCTTGAACGAAACCTTGGTTGTGAAGGAGATTTGGAAAATCAAACTTCAGAAAAGTCGAACTTTGATTTACAAGAGATGTTGTTAGACAGTACAAAACTAAATGAAATTTCAGAGAAAAATGATTTGTCTTGTGAATTTGAAAAAACCACTGAAGACCAATTTGAAGATACTGACTTTCCAGGCCTGGGTGAAATGTCCCTGGAAACTCGTAAATACATTCTTCAATTGAAGTCTCGTCTAATTTCAGTGAAAAAGGTATGATATAGCATATAAGAAGCCTCTCATGGTCTTTTTTTTAAATTTTTCTTTGAATCCATTAACTAGATATATTGACGGGAGAAAGTTTCCTTTATGGTTTATGTGTGAGTTTGCACATGATAGTTTGCTTCCAGTTTGAAGCATTCAAAAGATGCTAGAAAGGCCTAAAAGATGCCATCGTCTCTTATTCAATGTAGCCGCAAACAAATGTGAACCTTTTTCTCACCCTTTTTAGTTCTTCTTTTGGCTGATATGGTTTCGATTGCTGATTCTTACTAAACATTCTACTTTAAAAGCCAATGTTTTTCATTGGAGATAGGATATTAAGCCAACTTGCTATGTTTTGCATGCCAAATTTTTGGTATTAGCATTATGAAGGAATTTAGATACATTGAGAAACAAAAACTATCTAGAAATAACTGTAGTTATATGTTACACATACCGATCTGATCAACTGAATACATCAATCCATGGAAACATATGAGGGCTGAAAACTTTAATTTGAGATATTAAATTTGTCTTTCTTCCAGCATCATTATCATAGTTGTATATTTTTGGCTTTTCAAAATCTACATTCCATGAGGAACGTTCCATTTTTGATCAGGATCAGATATTAATGTTGCATTCATACATTCATACTATATCAAAAGAATGAACCTTCTCAAATTGGTGAACATCTCATTAAACTTTCCATTTATCTGTCCTTATCATGTATTTTTCCTTTTCAATTTTTATCGAATTCTTATCTGCAATTTGGTGGGATACATGCTTATATTTCCCTATTTTGCTCTATTGAAGGAACTTAGTGAAGTCAAGAAGAAAAATGCTGCTCTGCAAATGCAACAGTTTGTTGGAGAAGAAAAGAATGATTTACTTGACTACTTAAGATCACTACAACCAGAAAAGGTTTCGCTTGATCTCAAAAACTTTCTAAAGCAAATTGATCTACTAATATCCCTTTAACATGATGCTACGAATGTAGTATCTGCTTATGACTATACAATTTAAGTTACTTGCTTTTTCTCCGTTAATATGAAGGGAAGATTGAATTAATTAAAAATAGCATTTGCAATGTTAAAATTTCATGCCCCCAGTTGTATATGAATGAGGTGCAGCTTTTGTTTTGAAAGGGTACTCTGCTCATTGCAAGCTGCTATAGATTTAGCAATGTTAGTCTAAATTGATATTTTTGTACTAGTGCTGAAACGTGTTTAATCTGTCACATGAAACTGTTTCTTTAGCAGTGAACTTCAGTAAAATCTTATATTGTCATGGCTAATAAAATTGAAACATAAATTTCAGGTAGCTGAGCTTTCTGAACCAACATCTACTGAATTGAAAGAAACAATCCACTTTGTAGTCCATGGTCTCCTTGCCACCCTTTCTCCGAGGATGCATTCCAAGGTTCCTCCTTTGTCAGAGAACACAACTGGAACTGTAAATATTGGAAGTGAAGATTGTGCCGAACTTGTTGAGAATACTTCGCTTCACTTCCAGCCCTTTGTTTCACTCACACGGGACTATCTTGCTCGTCTTCTCTTCTGGTTAGTCCAGCTCTCCCCAACCCTTCCCTGTCTCTTTCACACATTTCGTTTCGGTCACCCAAGAATTTTATGTATATATATTTCTTTAAATTTTAAATGTTCAAAATGAAATTTGGTTTCTGGTGTCCCAGAACTCATTGCTTCTGTTTCAAAACTTTAACAGGAATTCTGCATTGCTCTGCATTTATTGCACATTATATAGTTGGATCCTGTTTAAATTTGATCACACGTGCATATGGAGATCTGAGAGATTTTCTGTATGCCTAAACTATGAATAAGATTCAGTCGCTCTGCCTAACATTCAATGAAAAATTGTCTGAATCATATGATGTTAATATTCAGATACACTGACAAAGCAAGTTCTGATACTCTCATTTCTTTCCTGAAGGTGTATGTTGTTGGGGCACTACCTTAGAGGCCTTGAGTATCGGATGGAGCTAATGGAACTTTTGTCCTTGACAAGCAGTCGCAACAATAATGGCTGTGGTGATGAGCAGGTTGTTTAGAGTTGCTCTGATACAAGTGCTTTCATCTGTATATAGAAGTGTAAATCCGCAGGCAATTAACTTCGTTTTCAGGAAGAGGCAGGAATTGAACAAGGTGAGACCCTATGCTCTCCTGCAAATGGAGAGTTCTTTTATGTATTAACGGATGCATTGCTTTTGTTAACGTGGTGTGTATTTCAATGTTGCTGTTATCGTTTATTATAAAGAAAGGTTGCTTGAACCATCTCGAAGGACATACTTGCCGGTTGCCACTGGGCACTGGCACGTCTCTTTAAATGTTAATTTTATTGGATATTGATGATTTAAGCGGGGTTAAGCATAGTTTAATTCTACAGCTAATGGTGGCATAGATCTATTGAATTTTCTCGTATATGAATGTTTTGAAGGTGGGATTTTCATCTTCAGCCACCATCAGACTGAAAACTCTTCGTCTAGGCAAGGAGATAAAGTTCGACATAATTGTCAAATCTGAAAGTGTCAGTACTTTTTGGCTTAATTGTTGTGTATATTTTTTGGTTTAATATCCAAATAATATTTTCAAATTTTATATAAAAATGCAAAAAAATCTCGGATATTTTATCGAATGAAATTGATGTTACGAAACTTTAGTTCGTTAGAAATGATGACATCTATTTGACGCATAATTTAAATATCATTCAATCCATTCAGATAAATTTAAGTAGACATTTTTCATGAGTTAAATCACTCAACTAAGATAATTTTTATAAAAAAATGAATATTTTAGACCGATAGAGTTTCAATCTATAATTTTTTATTTAAGGTAAAATATAGTGGAAAATCAAAATGTTCAATATGTGTTTTAACATAAAATAAAAAATATATCAATTATTTATTTAATTTTTTTAAACTAATTTTATATTTTTTTGATTTTTTAAAAGATAGACATCTATATATTAAAATAAAAAAATTAATTATATATCAATTTTTTGACCCATCTTTAATCAGATTTACCTAATTAATGCTCATAAATTTTATTTTATATAGATTAAAATTTAAAAAAAAATCAATTCTGTTTTTTCAGTTTTTTTTCTTCAAATTATCCAGTAATTATTGGGTTACACTTATAAACAAAGAGATAAGGAGTAATGTTCCTTCACATTTCTCCAAGCACAGAAAATGTAGACTAGAATACTTAGGGGTAGTTTGTTTTTGTTTTTGTTTTCTGTTTTCTGTTTTTGTTTTCAGTTTTTTTGAAAACAAAAACAGAAAATATGTTTGGTATTGATTTCTGTTTTAAAAAAACGAAAATGAAAATGAAAATTTTCAAAATTGTTGGAAACAAGAATTTGATGTTTTCATTGTTTTCGGAAACATGTTTTCATTTTTGTTACTGTTCATAAATAAGTGAACAGTATTTATATATTAATATAATATTAATATATTTTCATAATAAAATTATAAAATAAAATTAATTAATTTTTTAAAATAAAAATAACATTAATGTTTAATATAAAATATTATTTAATTAAAAAATAGTTTAATTTTAATATATTTATTTTAAATTAGAAAAATTGAAAAATGTAAAAAATAAAAAGAAATAGCATAAACTATAATATCATAATATTTTTAATTTAAACTTGTATAATAATTAATTGAATATATTATAAATTTAAATAATATAATTTATTATAATTTAGATATGTTAATAATTAATATTATTGCTAATTGCTATTATATAATATATTCAATAAATATTTTATTAAATGATATTATTATTTAATATTATATATTTTTAATTAAATTTAAAACATATCACTCTTAACATAAAATAATTTAATATTATTAAAAAGTGAATACTTGACATTAAATAAAATTATTTATATTAAATATAACATGTTTTAATAATATAAATTTGTTAGAAAGTATTTAGTTAAATATATATTTTTTAGTAATTTAATATTATTTCAATTAAAGTAAATAATATTATTAAATATAGGTAATAATTTATTAATTCATATTATTATTTAATATATAAAATTTAAAATGTTTATTAATCTCCATTATTATCTAATAAAATTAATATTAAAAATTTATTTATTATTATTTTAATTGAATTATTTTTTAAGTAATTATTTTATTTAATATTATATTTAATTATAATAAAATTTAAATAATATTAAATTTTAATATGATTAAAAGTAGATATTTCATATTAGTATTAAATATTATAAATAATATAATTTAATAATATGTACATAATATTATATAATAAATATATTATTATTTTTGTTCAATTTTTAAATTTTGTTTTGTGATTGAATTATTGTATCTAAATCAGTTTAAAAATTTGTTCTGAATACGTAACAATTTTAACCAAACATGTTTTCTGTTTTTAGAAATCGAAAACAAAACAAACTAAAACAAAAACAAAAATTTCAGAAACAAAAAACACAAAACAGAAAACAAGAAACGATACCAAACGACCCCTTAGTAAACCAAAAACTTACATGCACGAAATATCAAGAACGTCACATAGCCCCAATCAAAAAAAAAAAAAAAAAACAAATAAAATAGCAAAACTGTGAATGGAGATTTCTATTCACATATAGTTTTTAAAGTTTACTTTCATTATACAGGAAAATTCTCAGGATAGCAATAATTGATATAAGAACAACCCTTTAAGCTTAAATATTTTTTTGTCAATTTATTATCTTAAATCAATCCATTATTAATAAAACATATTAAGAGATAAACATATATATATATATATTACAATTAAAAATGAATTAATATTCGATACAACGCCAGTGAATTTCTTTACTTTATAAGTGAGGTTAAGACGATAATGCATATATTTTAAAAATAGTAAGAAAAAAATAAAATAAAATATGTGTTATTATCTTAGTCCCGTTTGTGAAATCAAAAAACTATGGTGTATTGGATAATTATCTCTAAAAAATAAACCAATTATCTTTTATTAATTCATTTATCCATCGAGATTAAAAAATGAAAGACATAGAAGTTAATTCATTGCTAAAATACGGACTTGAATATCAGGTTTTAGTTTTGTTTAATTTAAATCAATATCAAATGGTTGTTTTTTTATAATTTCAAATACTTCAAAATTAAATAATTAAATGAGATAATTTTCAATTTGTTCAATTCAAAGACATAATTGAATTTTCTTTATATATCATTTTGATTCAATAAACTACAATATGATTTATATAATTTTTTATATTACTGTATTGTAATACACAACTTACAAATAAAAATATCATATATATAAATGTTGTCTTCTCATAAATTTAATAACTTATATTATAAAGTTTTAAAAAATATATAATTGATGAATGTTATTTTTTGCATTGCATGAGTTTGAAACTAGTTATAATAAAATAAAAATGAAGAACTTTAATTTTTTTTTTGTTCATAGAGAAATACAAGAAGAGAGGAGATTCGAACTTTGAATCGACTCTCTCTTAAAAATGGATAATAACAGCAAGGTCAAGGCTTGGTAGTTAAAAACCTTAATTTCATACAATAAAAAATAAGAAATTTTTTATAATTTGATTAAAGTTTGAAAACTTATTAGATAGACACACTCACACAATTAAATATACCGTGTAATGCTTTCGATTTCATAAATAGAAAGTACATCTTTTGGTGGAAAATGATTCAGCCTAAAAAATTTTTGTTAAAGAAAATATAATAATAGCAGAAAAGTACTCATCAATGCGCTAAAACTATATATTAATAAAAGTAATTAAAAAAAAACAATAGTCTTAATTTCATGAAATATATTATTAATTTTTAATTTACAGAGAAAAATAAAAAAATTTAAAACCTTAACTGATGACTAATATTTTATAAAAATAATTAAGTAATAGCAGTATGATGATATTTTAAAACTAATCCGTATTAGAATTGCTCAAAATGTTTTGTAAAAACATTTACTGATTTTAGGCTCTTTAAGCATTTTTCATGCCTCTAAGAAGCTAACATTTGAACTTGCTCAATTGTTGCTCATTTCGTAACATATATAGGTTGCTTAAATTGTAAATTTGCCAATTGTTTCTCATTAAGTTACGTGGGTTACTTAACCTGGGTCACCCATCACTTTCAATTTCTTTGCAATTAATTGATTAATTAATATTTTGATTTTAATTTGTTGGTAAACATACATATAAATAAAATAAGACATGTATTATATCATTCTAATTCTACTTGTAGAGTCAAAAAACTAAGTGTATTGGTGTGAGATCTGAGAATTTCAGACATATTTTATTGATGTAATAATAATTTGAAGTGTAATTTATTGAGCTAAGTGAATGGTGGGAATGATAATTGGAGATTTATATGTTAAGTGTTAAAACAAATGTGAAACTATGAGGACAGATCGATCTGGGAGAAGGAGAGATCGATCTGGTGAGTTATAAACGACAAAGAAGGAGAAATTTAAGGAGCAGATCGATCTGGGAGAAGGAGAGATCGATCTGGTGAGTTAAAAATGACAAGGAAGGAGGAATTTGAGGAGCAGATCGATCTCCAATGGAAGAGATCGATCTCCAAATGATCCTGTTTGAGAAAAGATCGATCTCATGAGGAAGAGATCGATCTCCAAATGATTCTGTTTGGGAGAAGATCGATCTCCTTAGGAGCAGATCGATCTCATAAAGCCATAAAGAGATCGATCTCACCCCTCGACAGATCGATCTCCTAGGCATAAAATTGCCCAGATCGTCCCCAAAATTCAAACGCAGATCGATCTCACCCCTCGACAGATCGATCTCCTACCTCCAGTCTATATAAGGAACCCCTGTTTTTCTCCTGCAAACTCACTTTCTCTCTCTTCCAACCCCATTTCCACCGAAAACCTAACTTTCTCACTCATCCAAAACACCCATTTCCGGCCAAATCAAGAGTTGTGGTAAGAAGGAAAGTTGTTCCTCATCAAAGGGAGAACAACATACTTGGAAATCGAAGGACGAATCGGATCGAGGCGTGGGTTGTGCGTCTCACAAGCTTTGGGTAATTTCTAAACCTCGATCTTGATATTTGAGATGATTTTGATGATATTGGTGGTTGTCATTGTGTTGTAATAGCTGAGAAATGATTAGGGATTGATGAAATTGCAATGTGGTTGGAGTGATAACGATATTTAGCAATTTTGGTAATTTTAGGAATTTTGAGCTATAAATGAAAATTTAGACAAATGTGGTGAATTAGCATAGATAATTGGTATTAGAGATGTAGAACGTCGAGATGTTGTGAATGAGAGTGTAGTTTGGGGTAGAGTTACGAGAATCAAGGGATTTGAGGAGTTATGAGCAATTATGCTCGATTTTGAGAATTGAGGTTGATGAGATAATTGAGTATTGATGTTTTAACATCGTTTGGACAGCTCGGGAGTTCCAGAGTGGAATGCGAGGCTAGTCCGTGATACGGGGGAAACGATTGCACTATACGAGGTGCAAAGAGGTAAGGAAAATCTAAACCATTTGTGTATGTGATTTGTAAACTATTATAGCATGATTTGTGGTTTATAAAACAAGCATGTTGAGTGTTGTGTTGAGATTTAATTGCACACGGTTTTTATAGCCGGTTGGAGCCCATAGTTTTATGAGTTTATAAGCTGAGTGTGAAATTGCTTTATAAACCGTTGAATTTTGTGTGAATAATGAATTGGGCTCTACGTTAAGGCAATATCGAGATTTGAGAAATGTGTGCGTGTTTTACCGGTTGGAACTCAGTTTTATTACGTTTTGTGTTGAGTACAAAACGGTTTTCAATTGAGTTTTATGAGTGAAAAACCCCTATGAGTTCTACGTGAAGGCAAACCAGTCTTATGTGATAAGACTTAGGTGTGTAGTGGTGAGTACACACCGGGCATTGCTCTGGTAGCATGTAAGCTCGATTTCTTCTCCGTTCTGGTAACGTGAGAATAACCTATTCTGTGGCTATGCCACGTATACTTGGTGGCCGTTGGCACGTGAGAAACCCCATTGGTGGCCATTGCCACGTGATACCCCATTTGGTGGCCGTTGCCACATGAGAAACCCAATTTGGTTGTCGTTGCCACGTGAAACCCTATTCTTTGGCTGTGCCACGTGTGAATTTAAATCAGTGGCTTTGCCATGTGAGATAGTGGCTGTGCCACGTGTGAAATTAAATCAGTGGCTATGCCACGAGTGAAATTAAATCAGTGGCTATGCCACGTGTGTTTAGTGGCTGTGCCACGTGCATTACTATTTCAGTGATTTTATTCACGTGCATTGAGAAAGCGTTTATCGCATTATTTTCACATGCTTTGTTATTGCTCTAGAGTGAGCCTTTTTACTTCATGTTTTCACATGATTTGAGACATGAGAATGTCGTTTTGAGTACTTTCATGCTATGGTTTTCAAATGAGTTTCACATACAAATAAACATTTTGTGATGTGCATTTTGGTTTATGAAATGAGTTCCTTACCCCCTTACTGAGCGATTTAGAAGCTCACCCTGTTTTCTTTCCCCCCAGATTTCTTCAAGTGAAAAGGGTTTCCCTGCGATAGGGGTGTAAACGAACAGAACGTTCGGTGAACCGTTCGTGAACCGTTCGTTTACTGTTCGTTTATGTTCGTTTATTAAGCTTAACAAACGAACACGAACAATATTTTTTGTGTTCGTTTATTAAACGAACGAACATGAACAGAGGTGTGGTTCGTTCGTTTATGTTCGCGAACAAGCTCGTTTATGTTCGTTTATTATTCGTTCGTTTAAAGTGTCATTTGTTGTTCGTTCGGTTATGTTCGTTTGTTGTTCGTTTAATGTTCGTTTGTTGTTCGTTTGTAATTTATTAAAGTATTAAAATTGCTTATATTATATAATTATATAAGTTATATGTTATATAATTATAATATATACTAAAATATTAAAGTCGTGTTTGGTGCATATTTTATTTATTTTATACTTTAAAATTTTTAGTATTAATTTTTGAACTTTTAATGTATTAATTCTTAAATTTCGTTGTGTTATATTTAAGAATTTTAATTGGATGATTTTAAATTGTATTATTGTTTATGTAGGATTTAGTATTTATGTAAGATTTTTAATATTTAATATTAATTTTCAATTTGTATTAATATTTAACGTGTTCGCGAACATGTTCGCGAATGCTTAAACGAACATGTTCGCGAACGCTTGTTCGCGAACACGTAAACGAACATGTTCGCGAACATGTTCACGAACGAAAACGAACATTATTAAAAAATAAACGAACGAACACGAACGAACACCTTAACGAACACAAACGAACACGAACAACACTAAAAAATAAACAAACGAACATGAACATCAATCGTTCGTTTGTGTTCGGTTCGTTTACAGCCCTACCCTGCGACGTACGGAGTAGTGGCTAGTGGAGGACTTGAGCTCCAGGCCATATATTGTATTTTAAGGTATCTTTTATCTTTTCATGTACCCAGACAATTACTGTAATTGCAGACACTTGATGTATAACATTATATGGGATGTATTAGGATTAATTAACTTGAGATGGATTAATGTATTTGATATGATGCATAAATTCTATTGATGAGATCCTGAGGAATGATGATTATGATGATGTATGACACTGCACAGGAATGCACCCTTAATTGTGAATTAATGAGTAAAAAGTTTTAAATTTGTCCTATTTTCTGCATTTTCGGGGCGTGACAGAGTTTTCTTGGTATCAGAGCTTAGGGTGTTTGTACTTTCAGTGTCGGTTAAGTGAAATAGAATACATCCAAAGTGTCTGTAATAGTCTGGTCATGAACTGAAATTGAGGATTGAGATTTCAATCAATTCTAATATGTACGCGCAGGAGACGAGTTGAGATAGAGAATGAGTAAACGACGAGGTCGTTCGAGGAGGCAGGCAGAGTCCCCTCCGTCACCTGTCCCACAACCAGAGAGTCCTAACTCTCGATTTAATCGGATTGAGACCGATGTGAGGCAAGGTTTTGAGCAGATGGCAGCGTTATTCGCGCAACACTTTGGAGTTAATGCCTCGGATACTACCCCTACACCACCACAAGGACCTCCCATACCCCCAATACCTCCCGTCACTCAGCCTGAGGATAGAAGTATGGTCCGACTAAGGGATTTTCTGAAGATGAATCCACCCGCATTTAAGGGAAAGAAGGATCCTACAGAGGCTGAGGAGTGGTTGACAGAATTGAGAGTTATATTTGATTTTCTGGGGTGCACCGATGCTGAGAGGGTCAGTATGAGTGCCTATATGCTGAAGGGGGGAGCTCGAGATTGGTGGGGTACTACCCAGGGTATTCTGATGTCCCGCCAAGATGTGATTGGTTGGGAAGAGTTCCAGACAGCCTTTAGGACCCAATATGTACCACGAGCCGCCCAGAGAAAGAAACAGGCCGAGTTTTTGAGTTTGGTACAGGGTGACATGTCTGTGGATGACTATGAGAGCCAATTCACGGCGCTATTGAGATATGACCTAGAGACCTTCAAGAGTGAAGAGCTCCGCACAGAGAAGTTTGTGTATGGGTTGAAGCCTGTCATCAGAGATAGATTGATAGGGCTATGTATTACTGAGTTTGGAGATGCTCTGAGACGAGCACAAGAGATTGAAAGAGGAATTGAGATGGTACAATCCCAGAATGAGCTCAGAACAGTGAATAGAGATAAGGGCAAGAGGCCAGCACTTTTCCAAACAGAGGCTCGGAGAGGTTCGTTCAGAAGATGAAGGATTGAGGTACAGAAGGGCAGATTAGAGAGACCCAGTGGGTACCCTAACATTAGAGAGACCCCTCGAGATGTCAGGCCAGAGACAAGGTTTTGCAGGAATTGTGGCCAAATGCATGAGGGAAGTTGTACCGGGTCGATCCATGGATGTTTTAGATGTGGAGACATGGGTCACATGGTGAAGGATTGCCCTCAACCTCAGAAACCACATGTATTGGAGCCCACTAGACAACAGCCTCAGAGAGTGAATCCCCCGAGACGGGCCACTGCTGCAGAGAAAGGAAAGAGACCTGTTACCCAGGGACGCGTGTTTGCCCTAGATAAGGAGACTGCTGACACTTCTGCAGAAACTGTAAGAGGTACACTCTCTGTCTGTAATCATAAGGCTCATGTGTTGATTGATTCAGGATCCACGCATTCCTTTATTTCTGAGCATTTTGCATGTAGATTAAACTTGAAGTTTGAACCTCTAGAATATATACTACATGTAATTACCCCTATGCGTGAATCCCAGAGAACTGAGTTAATCTGTAAAGGATGTGAAATAAAGGTGGGAGATAGAGTGATGTTAGCAGATCTAATCATGTTGAATATACATGGGTTTGATGTAATTCTGGGGATGGATTGGTTGGCAACCAATCGAGTGAGTTTAGACTGCTACACTAAGATTGTAACTTTCTCCCTACCTGAACCTTACAGTGTACGATTGAGATATTGAGGAAATGAATATGTGAAATTCTAGTAAGTAATTTGAGAATTTTAATATTATTTTGAAGAATATTATATATGATTGTTCATGTGAAGGTTATGAGACACTTATCTCAGACGATGAGCGGGAACATCCGAGGATTAAGGATATACCTGTGGTGTGTGAATTTCTGGATGTTTTCCCAGATGAATTGCCAGGTTTACCACCAGAGAGAGAGCTGGAGTTTACCATTGATTTGGTACCAGATACTCAGCCGATCTTTAAACCTCCCTACAGGATGGCATTAGTGGAACTTGAGGAATTGAAGAGACAACTACAAGAGTTATTGGATCAAGGGTTCATTAGACCCAGTGTTTCGTCGTGGGGAGCGCCAGTACTATTTGTTAAGAAGAAGGATGGTAGTCTCAGATTATGCGTAGACTACCGGTTGTTGAACAAAGCCACGGTGAAGAATAAATACCCATTGCCCAGGATTGATAATCTACTTGATCAGCTGAAAGGGGCATCAGTCTTTTCTAAGATTGATTTGAGATCGGGCTATCACCAATTGAGGATCAAGGAAGAAGATATTCCCAAGACGGCCTTCAGGACGAGGTATGGCCATTACGAATTCCTGGTGATGTCCTTTGGATTGACGAACGCCCCTGCAGCATTTATGAGGTTGATGAATGAAGTGTTTAGAGACTATCTAGATAAATTTGTGATAGTCTTTATTGATGATATCCTGGTATACTCTCGGTCGTATGAGGAGCATGCACAGCATTTGTGGTTAGTACTTCAGATACTCCGAGATAAGCAATTATCGGAAAGCTTAGTAAGTGTGAGTTTTGGCTAAACCGGATAGCTTTCCTTAGTCATATAGTCTCAGAGGAAGGAGTATCAGTGGACCCAAGCAAGGTGGAGGCTGTGCTTAATTGGGAGAGACCGAGAACTGTCACTGAGGTGCGAAGCTTCCTTGGTTTGGCAGGGTATTACAGAAGATTTGTGGAAGGATTTTCAAGGATTGCCGCCCCTTTGGCTAAGCTCACGCGCAAAGAGACTCCATTTATATGGACTGATCAATGTGAGCTCAGTTTTTAGGAATTAAAGAGGAGGTTGACAGCGGCACCTGTGTTAACTATTCCTGAAGGATCAGGAGGATTTTCGGTGTATAGTGATGCATCTCACCAAGGATTGGGGTGTGTGCTTATGCAGCATGGAAGAGTGGTCGCATATGGATCGCGACAGCTGAAAGACCATGAGCGGAATTATCCCACGCATGATTTGGAGTTAGCCGCTGTGGTGTTTGCTTTGAAGATCTGGCGACACTACTTATATCGGGAAAGATTTCAGATCTTCACTAATCACAAGAGTTTGAGATATCTCTTTGATCAGAAAGAGTTAAATATGAGACAAAGGAGATGGATGGAACTCCTTAAGGATTATGACTGCGAGATTCTATATCATCCGAGCAAGGCGAATGTGGTTGCTGATGCCCTGAGCAGGAAGAGTGTGATATCTGCTATGATGATCAGGGAATGAGATTTACTGGAGTAGTTTGCCGAACTTCGGATCAGAGTTAAAGAGATAGAGACTGGATTTGTGGCTAGCTTGCGAATAGAGCCCAGGATCATGGATCAAATTAGAACTCGGCAGCGCAGTGATCAGAGATTGATAGATATGGTTAGCCAAGCTGAACAGAGTTCACAGTCGGATCTCACAGTCAGTGAAGATGGATTGTTGAGATTCAGAGGACAGATTTGTGTACCGGACGATGATACCCTGAAGAGACAGATACTGAGAGAATCCCACTGCTTGCGATACACCATGCACCCAGGGAGTACTAAGATGTACCGAGACTTAAGAAAGGTGTATTGGTGGAGTGGTATGAAGCGAGACGTGACAGAGTATGTGGCCAGGTGTTTAGTATGCCAGCAAGTGAAAGCTGAGCATCGGAAGCCCGGAGGACTACTACAGCCCTTACCTGTACCTACATGGAAATGGGAGCATGTCACTATGGACTTTATTATGGGTTTACCGAGGATCCGAAGAGGTCATGACGCTATATGGGTTATAGTGGATAGATTGACCAAGAGTGCACACTTTCTTGCCATCAAGAGCACAGATACTGTGGATGCCTTAGCTGAACTGTATGTCAGCGAGATAGCTAGATTACATGGGGCTCTAGTGAGTATTACTTCTGATAGAGATTCCCGGTTTACTTCCAGATTTTGGACCCAGTTTCAGGAGTCCATGGGATCTCGATTGAGTTTCAGTACCGCCTATCATCCTCAGACAGATGGTCAGTCAGAGAGGACTATTCAGACCCTGGAGGATATGTTGAGGGCGTGTACGATGGATTTTAAGGGATCATGGGATGATCACCTGCCCCTAGCAGAGTTTGCATACAACAACAGCTATCATGCGAGTATTGGAATGGTACCTTTTGAGGCTCTATATGGTAGGAGGTGTAGATCCCCTGTAGCTTAGGAAGAAGTCGGTGACAGAAAGATAAATGCTCCCGAGCTTGTTGAGCAAGCCGTACAGAGTGTGAAACTAATATGTGAGAGGTTACGGGCTGCACAAAGTAGACAGAAAAGCTACGCGGATGTGCGTAGACGGTCACTCGAGTTTGATGTTGGTGATGTAGTATTTCTGAGAGTATCACCGAGTAAGGGTATCGTACGATTTGGGAAGAAAGGAAAATTGAGTCCTCGATACATAGGACCATTCGAGATTCTTGAGAGAGTGGGAGAGGTAGCTTACAGATTAGTATTACCCCCACAGATGTCCGGAATACACAACGTTTTTCATGTGTCTATGTTGAGGAAGTACCACTCGGACCCTTCTCATGTTATAGAGTATGATGAGATGGACATACAGGAGGACATGAGCTACGCTGAGGAACCCGTCCGGATTCTCGATAGAAAGGAAAAGGTACTGAGAACTAAGAGCGTCCCATTAGTGAAAGTTTTGTGGAAACATCACTCAAGGGAAGAGGCAACATGGGAACTAGAGAGTCTCATTAAGGAGAAATACCCCCATCTCTTTAACTAGTTGAGTTGAATTTGGAGGACCAAATTCTTTTAAGGTGGGGAGGATGTGAGATCTGAGAATTTCAGACATATTTTATTGATGTAATAATAATTTGAAGTGTAATTTATTGAGCTAAGTGAATGGTGGGAATGATAATTGGAGATTTATATGTTAAGTGTTAAAACAAATGTGAAACTATGAGGACAGATCGATCTGGGAGAAGGAGAGATCGATCTGGTGAGTTATAAACGACAAAGAAGGAGAAATTTAAGGAGCAGATCGATCTGGGAGAAGGAGAGATCGATCTGGTGAGTTAAAAATGACAAGGAAGGAGGAATTTGAGGAGCAGATCGATCTCCAATGGAAGAGATCGATCTCCAAATGATCCTGTTTGAGAAAGGATCGATCTCATGAGGAAGAGATCGATCTCCAAATGATTCTGTTTGGGAGAAGATCGATCTCCTTAGGAGCAGATCGATCTCATAAAGCCATAAAGAGATCGATCTCACCCCTCGACAGATCGATCTCCTAGGCATAAAATTGCCCAGATCGTCCCCAAAATTCAAACGCAGATTGATCTCACCCCTCGACAGATTGATCTCCTACCTCCAATCTATATAAGGAACCCCTGTTTTTCTCTTGCAAACTCACTTTCTCTCTCTTCCAACCCCATTTCCACCGAAAACCTAACTTTCTCACTCATCCAAAACACCCATTTTCGGCCAAATCAAGAGTTGTGGTAAGAAGGAAAGTTGTTTCTCATCAAAGGGAGAACAACATACTTGAAAATCGAAGGACGAATCGGATCGAGGCGTGGGTTGTGCGTCTCACAAGCTTTGGGTAATTTCTAAACCTCGATCTTGATATTTGAGATGATTTTAATGATATTGGTGATTGTCATTGTGTTGTAATAGCTGAGAAATGATTAGGGATTGATGAAATTGCAATGTGGTTGGAGTGATAACGATATTTAGCAATTTTGGTAATTTTAGGAATTTTGAGTTATAAATGGAAATTTAGACAAATGTGGTGAATTAGCATAGATAATTGGTATTAGAGATGTAGAACGTCGAGATGTTGTGAATGAGAGTGTAGTTTGGGGTAGAGTTACGAGAATCAAGGGATTTGAGGAGTTATGAGCAATTATGCTCGATTTTGAGAATTGAGGTTGATGAGATAATTGAGTATTGATGTTTTAACATCGTTTGGACAGCTCGGGAGTTCCAGAGTGGAATGCGAGGCTAGTCCGTGATACGGGGGAAACGATTGCACTATACGAGGAGCAAAGAGGTAAGGAAAATCTAAACCATTTGTGTATGTGATTTGTAAACTATTATAGCATGATTTGTGGTTTATAAAACAAGCATGTTGAGTGTTGTGTTGAGATTTAATTGCACACGGTTTTTATAGCCGATTGGAGCCCATAATTTTATGAGTTTATAAGCTGAGTGTGAAATTGATTTATAAACCGTTGAATTTTGTGTGAGTAATGAATTGGGCTCTACGTTAAGGCAATATCGAGATTTGAGAAATGTGTGCGTGTTTTGCCGGTTGGAACTCGGTTTTATTACGTTTTGTGTTGAGTACAAAACGGTTTTCAATTGAGTTTTATGAGTGAAAAACCCCTATGAGTTCTACGTGAAGGCAAACCAGTCTTATGTGATAAGACTTAGGTGTGTAGTGGTGAGTACACACCGGGCATTGCTCTGGTAGCATGTAAGCCCGATTTCTTCTCCGTTCTGGTAACGTGAGAATAACCTATTCTGTGGCTATGCCACGTATACTTGGTGGCCGTTGCCACATGAGAAACCCCATTGGTGGCCGTTGCCACGTGATACCCCATTGGTGGCCGTTGCCACGTGAGAAACCCAATTTGGTGGCCGTTGCCACGTGAAACCCTATTATGTGGCTGTGCCACGTGTGAATTTAAATCAGTGGCTTTGTCACGTGAGATAGTGGCTGTGCCACGTGTGAAATTAAATCAGTGGCTATGCCACGTGTGTTTAGTGGCTATGCCACGAGTGAAATTAAATCAGTGGCTATGCCACGTGTGTTTAGTGGCTGTGCCACGTGCATTACTATTTCAGTGATTTTATTCACGTGCATCGAGAAAGCGTTTATCGCATTATTTTCACATGCTTTGTTATTGCTCTAGAGTGAGCCTTTTTACTTCATGTTTTCACATGATTTGAGACATGAGAATGTCGTTTTGAGTACTTTCATGCTATGGTTTTCAAATGAGTTTCTCATACAAATAAACATTTTGTGATGTGCATTTTGGTTTATGAAATGAGTTCCTTACCCCCTTACTGAGCGATTTAGAAGCTCACCCTGTTTTCTTTCCCCCCAGATTTCTTCAAGTGAAAAGGGTTTCCCTGCGACGTACGGAGTAGTGGCTAGTGGAGGACTTGAGCTCCAGGCCATATATTGTATTTTAAGGTATCTTTTATCTTTTCATGTACCCAGACAATTACTGTAATTGCAGACACTTGATGTATAACATTATATGGGATGTATTAGGATTAATTAACTTGAGATGGATTAATGTATTTGATATGATGCATAAATTCTATTGATGAGATCCTGAGGAATGATGATTATGATGATGTATGACACTGCACAGGAATGCACCCTTAATTATGAATTAATGAGTAAAAAGTTTTAAATTTGCCCTATTTTCCGCATTTTCTGGGCGTGACAATTGGATAATTATCATTATTTTATTAATATAACATAATTTAATCTTCTTCATAAAGTATTGATTATTGCTAAGTTCATGTTATGGGATGATAGATATTTATATTCTCTTTTAAAGATTACATTTAAAAATTAATTGACCTTTTAATAAGATCCCAGTGGTGTTAATTAATTTTTTTTACCTTTTTTTTTTAATTTCTTTCTCTTTCTCTTTCTCATTCTCTTATTTTTTTTTTGAATAATCAATGTTGAAAATATTTTTTTTAAATTGACTTCTAAATATAAAACTATGAATCATATTTTTTTTTAATTTATAAGATTCAAACTTTTAAATTAAGCTAGTTTTTATTTTCCTATTTTTAAATTTTTTTTTCTTTTTTGTTTGCTTTTATTTTTTCTTGTTGGCAATAAAAGAAAAGAAATGGAAAAATAAAATAAAAATAAAAATTTTGATTTTATGGTTTTATTTTAGGGTTTTGAGTTAATGTTTCAAATTTTGGGTTTAAGGTTTCAAATTTAAGATTTAGGATTTAAAGTTTCAAACCTAAGGCTTTTAATTTAGGGTGTAAGATTTAGGATTTTAATTTTAAGGTTTCAATTTAAGGTTTGGGGTTTTAATTTTAGGTTTTAGGGTTTTGTTTTAGGATTTAGAAATTTAAATTTAGGTTTTAGAGTTTATGGTATAGAGTTTCAAATTTAAGATTTTAAAATGACGTTTTTAAATTTGGATAGAATCCGATGAATTTTACTTCTTGTTCTGATTTTGTTTCTTGCAAAAAAATGTAACATCAGTGAAAAAGAAGAATCGTAAGAACTACAGGTGGGTTAGGAAAAAGAAGGCTTCATACCCTTCCTAGGCTCGTCTTGGAATTCTTGATAAAGATAATTGCATCTTGAAAAATAATATCGGTCGCGTTAACTTTGCGCTTAGAAATAAGACTATCAACGCTCGGGAGATTTGAAAAGTACTTCTTGAATATTTAGAGGAATGTCATAAAGAGATCATTATTAATTAGTTGATGGAAATTGAGAGAAGAGAGCAAACCGAAAATGATTCATAGCGTATTGGTTTGGTGTGTTGCTTTTTTAACCCGCGGAGGGGTTTCGTTCTTTCTTATACGAGGCTGGATTGTGTGGTGCTTGATTTTCTTTTCATTACTCTTTGGAGTGTTGGTTCTTATTGATTGTGATTTCTAGCTGTTTTCAGTATTCGTTTCTTTGTACTGAACTTTAGCTCTCTTTTTGCTAGCTTATGCTAGCTTCTTAACCTTGTGGTTATTTTACTCAAATTGGCTTATATATATATATATATATATATATATATATATATATATAATCAACTTTACAAAATTATAAGGAAGTTCTGACAATTTATTTTAGTAAAAAAATAATTTTGAATTATCTTAAAAATAATATGAATTATTATTAAAATAAAGAAGATTTTTAATTTGTTTGATTAATAAACATTAATAAAAAATAATAATGTATATATTTTGTAAAATAAATATTAATAATTATAAAATATAATAAATAAATAAATAAAATAATAATTTCAAATGATTGAAAATTTGAGAGAATATAGATATTTTGTTAAATAATTTTTTTTTAAAAAATTTGAGCCCAAATTTCAAATGAGATAAATATATCCCCTTAAAAAATTTTAAATAATTTAATAATTAAATACAAAGTATCATTATTTTTTATATAATTAGGAGTGGAAGATGAAATTAATTGAATTAAAACTTAAGTCTTATAATTTGACATAATTTCTTTTTAAATGACAAAAAAATTGTAAGCATAAAAAATTAATCTCGACCGCTACATATTGAGGGCAGCTTACTAGTTTACATGAATTGATGCATACTTAAATAAATAAAATTAATCTATCATTATTACAAAATAATAAGATAGTTTATATATGATATATAATATGGAAAGTAAAGTAATTAATTTGCGGCAGTTTTTTTTTTTTTTTCATCAAATCCTGCCAACTTAACGAACTTAATTTAACCTTTAGGTATTTGGTAGGATACTAATTGATTAATTATAATTAACAAAATTAAGGGATTAAATGCCCGAAATTATTGAATATAATTTTAATAAGAAAAATATGTTTAAAGTCAAAAGGATTAACTAGCATTAATTACTACGTTTTGTTGTTTGATACAAACAGTCCTTGTTTATTATCTTTCTCCTAATTTTTTTGAAGAACCCTTTTGTTCCCTAAGTTGCAACCGCTTAAAACACTATAAACCCTATAAAATCTTGGTTTTCTTTACTTTTCCCTATGCTCTAGCAATGGAGAAAAGAGATACAGAAGATTTTCAATGGTCATACATGGCCAACCCTACCTGGCAAAACCTCCAACTTCCGTCTCCAAATCGTCATCCCCTTCAAATCAATGGCCCCCAGGCTTCTTGTAGCTCTAATTCTTATCAAAACCAAAACTATGATCACTTTCAAAACCCTGGCTCCCAGGTTTCTTTTAATCCTAATTCTAATCAAAACCATGCTTTTCAAAACCATGATCTCCTTCAAAACCCTGGCTCCCAGGTTAATTTTGATCAAAACCCTGGCTCCCTGGTTAATTTTAATCAAAACCATGCTTTACAAAACTATGTTCTCTTTCAAAACCCTAGTACTTCTCAAGAATATCCCCTTCCCCAAGTTTCCCGGCCTTTCCCACCCTTCCATGAAGGCATTGAAGATTCTTTTAGTCGAATGAATCTGAATGTGTCTTCTAATAATAACAACCACTCTCCATTGATTCGTAGCAATGTTCCTCTACAGAGAATGAGAACTGAGGCTGCTGCTGCTGAGATGGAACAAATGGGGTTATATCATGAGGGATGCGGTGGCCATTCAAACTCAACGACTTCTATTGGAAGTCAAAATATGGTGGGAGGAGCCATGACTCGATCTGCAAATTTTCCCATTACGGCCAATGATTTGGGCTTCAACTTGCAACGTAGGAGCCGGTGTTTTGAAGGATCGGATTACGCAAGTCCATGGAATCGTCGATGTTGTTGTGGGAAGACATTGGCCGTGAATGGCTTGGAATCTGGAAACTTTTCCTGTAATTCGCTCTCTTCCATATATAATCATCGAGGTTCGGGGGAATTAAGAGGACAGGTGTCCTCAGTGGCCAAAGATCAAAGCAGTTTTCGTTTCTTGCTTAAGAAATTTGATCGTGAAGAGATTGAGATGATTTTCTTGATGGTGAAAGATCGCTTACATGACTTTATGGTTCACCAGTTCCAAAATTATACTGTTCAGAAACTCTTCGATGCTGGCAATCAAGAACAAGTGACTCAATTACTTCTCTTGCTCGTTAGTATCAAAGAAAGATTCCTGGACGTTTGCACTAATGTCCATGGGTAAGAACATCATATATACATATATATATATATATATATATATATATATATTTGTCAGTTTTGATTATATAGAGTTTTTTCTTACTATAATTTGCTTTTTCTTTGATCAGGACTCGGGGGGTTCAGAAACTTATGGAGCGAATTTCTACCCAAGAAGAAATAGCTATTCTTCTGTCCGCGGTGCAGCCAATTGCTTTTACCTTGACAAACAACATCCATGGTCGTCATATAATTGAACGGTGTCTGAATCAATTCTCAAATGAAGATACAAAGGTACAATATAGTGATATACTACTAGAAGATTTGCCTCTACTTTGAATGAATATATATTAAGTGTTTAATTCCAGTTGTTGCTGACTACTATATATATATATATATATATATATATATATATATATATATATATATATATATATAATATAATTAAGCACATCTCTTTCCTTTAAATGAAAGACCTTTACAAGCTATGGAACTTGGGAATTACTATTACTATGTAAATATTTATTATCAAAGTATTCTTAACAAACTGCCTGTGCTGTGATTATTCTTAAGCATTCATTTTGTTGTAAACATCTCCTATATTAACATGAACTATATTACTAGCATATGAGAAGATTAGATTATTCAGAAAATGCTTTTTATCTTTCCTTTTTCAGGAAGAAACTTTGGTGACTCTAATAGGTTTAACTCTGAGGTTCCATTATATCTTCTTGAAAATCCAGCCTCTTGCATCTACCGTAATTGTTGTTAGTCATTTTTTTTTTTGGGTAAAGAACAAGTTATTAGTAGCTTTTAGATGATTAAAATCACTTTGAAAAACAATTAATAGTGGGTGCATAAGCAACAAGTTTGTGCATGGTTAAATCCATATCATTCTATGTTAACATGCATGATCAATCTACAAGAATGAAAGGAGAAAAGATTAATAGTAATTATAGAATTATTAATATTAATCTCTATTTTTCAAAACTGTACTAATCATAAATATGTATGCTTTTCTTAAATCATAAAAGGTTTCATGTTTTTAGAGTAAAAGATTTTCCATAGATTATAAACACTTTCTCTGGCAGCATCTTGTGGATGAAATCGCTGATCATTGTTTCCACATTGCAACTGACCAAAGCGGCTGTCGTGTATTGCAACAATGCTTAGCCTACGCCGATGCAGAAGCTAGGGAGCGAATGCTGAGTGTAATTACAGCTCATGTCTTTGATCTTTCTCAGCATCCCTTCGGGTTTGTTTTTCTTAATTCTCTTCTAGCTAAAACACTAATTCTTTTAAATTTTATGATTGTATTGGCGACGAAGGGCAGTTATATATCACTATTTGAATGATAATTAAACCAATTTGATTTCTAATATTACGTAAATAGCATTTATTTGTATTTTTTATTTTTCAGGAACTATGTTGTGCAATATGTACTTGGAATGAAAATACTCCGTGTTACATTAGACATACTACTGCATCTTAGAGGAAATTTTGTTACTCTTTGTATGAATAAGCATGGCAGCCATGTGGTTGAGAAATGCTTGGAAAATGCTGGAGAAGAGCTCTCTACCAGGATTATCACAGAGATTATGTACGATCAAGACTTCTTAATGGTTACTCAGAACCCTTTCGGAAACTTTGTTATTATAACGGCCTTGGTTGTTTCTAAGGTTATAATTTCTAATCTTCGTTTTTTTTATTTTTTATTTGCATAATCTCTTATATATCTCTTGCACTTAAAGCACTTTGACATAACAATTGAGTTTTTTGTAATAATAGTAATAATAATAATGCTTATATGTTATATCATATTGTGTAAAATTATATTTATGTAATATAAAATACAAAAATTTATATAAAATGTTATTTTTGTTTTTATTAAATTTAACTTTCATATTTTTTATATGTCGTATTTAAAATTATTAGATTTATCTAACCTTTTTTCCTTTTATTTTTTCTTTTGTTAATTAAATGCAGGGAAATCTCCACAAAGATTTAGTTGAATTGATCCAACAGTATCTTCCGTTTCTTGAAAACCATATATATGGGAAAAATGTGGTACGCCGAATCAGAGGAGGCAAGAAGCGTGTATAAATCGAAGTTGTACGATGTAAGGATAAGTTAGAAGGAAAAAAAGAAATTGCTTCTTTGTCCATGTCTCATGCTTCGTTGTTATTCACCATCACGGCTTTGTTATATCATCATAATGTTGTCATTTGTTAGGATTTCTATATTTGGAACTATTATTAAATGGTTTTAGGAATCAAGATGTCAGTTTGTACTTTCGGATTAGTGAATGGTTTATATTTTGATTTGAAAATGTTTTACATTAGCTTCGAATATCTCCTTTTCTTAATAAAAATTTAAATCATACATCAACAAAAATTATACAAAAAATATTTAATTGAGTGTAATATTACTTACTGATGTCGTATAATATAATTATTCAATAAAAAAGGCATGAAAGCAAATTTTTCTTTAATAGAATAGGAGGTTTACTTAGTTTTTTCTTTGAAGCAAATTTAAAATTGTTGGAAATGTATAATCGTGGGTTCAAAAGCAATTTGATTAGTGACCCTAAGCGATTTGATTTGATTAGTGATTCATAGCAATTTGATTATGACTCAATTTGTGATGATTGTAAGTCAAAAGTTAATCTCTTTTTACTAAAAGTTAAATTTGATAAAAAATATATATGAACTAATTTGTTATTAGTGCTATGTATAAATTAATTTTACTCATTTAAATATGTATTAATATATATATAAATTATAATCTAAATAAATAGAGTGCTTAAAAATTAATTTAATAAAATAAATCTAGGTTCATTTAAATATGAATAAAATAAGTTGTTTTTTTGTGTACAACTTTTTACAATTGGTTTGGTAATTCCCGTCCAACAAGAATTGCTTATGTCTTTTGTTTAAAATGAATTAAAATGTTGAATGTAATAATAATAATAATAATAATTAAATGAGATATGTTGAATTGGATTTGTTGTTAAGGATGACTGCTTGTATTGATTATGTTCTTTGTCAAGATGATAAGATTTGCTTAAAATATTTTGAAAGTTTTGTGTTACTTGAAATGTGCTACCTAAAATCTTTAAAAAAATAAAATTAATTTAGGTAAAGTAATATGTTTTGAATGTTACTTTTGAATTACAATTTTATTTTTCCTGTCTATTATTAGAGTGTTCATTTTACATATATAATCCTTATAAAAATAATCAATAAATTATAAATAATTTATTAAATAATCAACATAAGATTAAAAAAATAATCTCATATAAAATACATTTTGTAATGTTATTATTAAAATGTTCTACTTTAATTCTCCTAGTAAAAACAACATAATATATTATTTAAACAATGAAAAATCGACATTAAAAATAATTTTTGTATCAATTCAACATAAGAGTAAATTATTTCAAAGATAAAGTATGTTTAAATAATATTTGTATCAACATAAGTGTAAATCTTAATATACGATAAAAAAATTAAGATAGAGTTTACTCAAGTAAATTGAAACAAATAAATCACATACCATATATATTATTGGATTATTGTCCAATATTTCGTTAGTGGAGTTTTTTAACTTCACAAATAGAATTAAGATAAGATATGTATCATCATCTTAATTTCGTTTATAGAGTAAAAAACTCTACGACAATATATTGGATAATGATTCTATATATATATTATACTAGCTAAAACAGTAAACTTCTCACTATAAGTTCAATCTTTAGTTTTGAAATAGGATTTCCATGTAACTTAAGAGATCACGTTATACTACCTATATAAGTATTTGTTAGTTAACAATAAACTATAAATAAAATTGAAATTAATATATATATATATATATACATACACACGCATACATTTTTGAGGCGAGTGTCAATATATTGTAGTAAGCAAATACCTTTCTAGTTTACTTCTCGTTTACCAACTAAATAATTATTAGTAAAAAATTAGAATATATCTCAATTGTTATAAATTTAATTGACAACTAATTTATAAACATACATAAGCACTAGTTTGTATCTTATGCGATGCACAAATTAATCTTATTTATTTTAATTTTTATTCAAAGTTTGAATATAATTTATGTATTGTGTAATTAAAAAATATGTATTGAATAATAAGTGAAATAAATATGTTTAATTTATATTACATTATTTCATATTTGATTCATAGTTTCTTTTAACGAATTGTCTAAAATATTTCATTCGATAGTTTTTTAAAAAAATCTTCTCTAAAATTATCGTGCAATCATCGAGTCAAATTCAATAATAATGAAAATAATATACTTCTGTCTTGATGAGGTTCTTTGAATGCTTTTGCCTCAACCCCAGCATTGGTCTTTGCTTATTTTCGTTTTCTCAGGAAAACAATATACACATTTTGGTTTGCGTTAATGAAATCCTTTTAGCCAAAAAAAAAAAAATATCTTTAAATGGCATAAATCTTCCATCTAAATAGCTTCTTTTAGAAGCAAAAGATATTTATATATAATAATAATTTATAATTTATCATATCACTCAAAAGTAATGGTATCTTTAGGTAAATTACGTTTAAAAAATCCATTATATCATAAATTAGTGTACACAAGGATGTAGTACTCAAGATACATTACAATAAGACATGGATGTAAAACTCAAGAATCAATTCATTCAGATAGTAAAATGAATTTTGTTTAAAAATAATAATTTATAATTTTTTTTTATTTCCCCAATAAAATTAAGATAAACATAACTCATATTATTTTTAATATTTTTCAAATTAAATGTATCATAGTCTAAATCCGCTTATAATCCGCTTATAAAATCTACCAACTCCACCGACAATATACTGAATAATTATGTAACAGGAAAACAAAATCGAATAGCCAGCTTTGTTTACAAGGAGACTGTCATTTGCTTTTAGTATTAAAGATGGAAAGACATGAATTCTATTCATTTCCAAGAAAACATATAAAAGACAAGATACAAATCCAAACCCTCAATTTATTCTGAATCGGACGAGTCTGCATTCGAGCTTTGCCGGACACTCCTGCTTTGTGTACCAGACTTTGATGCCTGTAAAGATGATTCACCTTCAGAGAAGATGACTTGAGCTTTAGCCAATCTCTCCTCCAAATCTTCTGTGGCAAACTCGTCCGTCCCGCCAAGCTCATCGAATCCAACCTTAAAAACACACATAAAAGAACAGAAAAGCACATTCAATTTCATTCGTTATGGTTATAACCTCCTCTGCTGCTGGAAACAACCAAACATACCACGTAATCATCGACTTTGGCATTTTTGATCAGGGCGAGCGTCGGAAGAACAACAATCTTGAGCTTTTCAGCCAAGAATGGACTTTTCTCAGCATGGATTTTTACGAAACGTGTCTCTATATGCTGCTTTGCCAATAAACTCAAGTGCTTGTCCATCACCTGTGATTCAATTCGGAAAAGATGAATTCTTATGCTTCAACTTCAGACCTACCACAAATTACAACAAAAACCCACCACTAACTATTTGCTTTTTTGCTTCCATCAGTTCATTTTCTCCGTAAGTTTTCTTCTTTGTTCCAATGGTTTCAGCATTCATTAGCATTTCAACAGCAATCAGGAAATTTTTCAAAAATTTAAAAAAAAAAAAATTTGTGTTTTCATTTTTTTTTTCAGATTTGGAAATTGAAATAAAAGCGAGTACCTTGCAGGGCCAATTCTCGCGATAGAAATGGCAAACAACGCGCTCACTAGCTTTAACAATTGAAAAGAAGTCCTTTTCAGCTGGAATCTCAGAGTATTCACCATGGCCTAAACCAACCCAACGGCTCCGCTTCTCCGCCATCTTCTTCATCTGCTGCAACCTCCGCTCTCTGATAGCTTCCAGATCGTCACTGTCGAGGCGATCCAATGCCGCGATCTCTTCGTCGATCTTTTCCTCGAAGGCTTTCGCCACCGTAAGCATCTGCTTCTCCAGGATCTGGAAAGGAATTTTAAAAAAAAAAAAGCATAGAATTTTAGAACACAAATTCAAGATTCGCAAGTGTGAAGGCGTATGCCGTTATGAATGAGGTTACCTCTTGAACCTTTGAATTCTCCATTGTTGGATTAGAAGATCCCTGTCTCCCTCTTTCAAAATCCAAATGAATTTGGGAAGTGGACAGTGTGCCAGAGAGATGGGGATTTTCCGCTTTGGTTTCTGAATATACTGACGAAAGTGGTAAAAGCGACGTTGGTTGTTTATTCATTTGGGCCAAAACCTAATTGTTCAGACTTTCTGGACTGATTTGTTAGTCCTGACTTGAGAATATTTTGGGCTTCTTCGATTGAGAGAAGCCCATATCCTTAATTCCCTCAAAAGTTTAATCAATTATTATTTAATATATTATTAATTTATCCCTAAAATATCATAAGTGAGATTAAAATATTGATACATGTTATATTATATTTTTTTACTTTTAATATTTTTAAAGAGTATATATAATTATTTTAATTCTATTTGTAGAGTCTAAAAATTTTATTGACAATTTATTAGTTAATAATTCCAAATATTAAATCGATTCTTTGATTTTTGTTAATTCATATACATTTGATCAAAATTATTTATACTTAATCCCTAATTGTTTGTTTAATTATTATTCATCCTGTACATTTTTATCAAATTTTTGTACTAAATACCAAATTGATTATTCAATTTTATTTTAATCCATATAATTTTTTTATCATTTTTTTATACCAAATATCAAAGCAATTATTTAATTTTTATTAATCCATATATACTTTTTTATCATATTTCTATGCCGAATATCAAATAAATATTTAATTTTTATTAAACCATATATACTTTTTTATAGCAAATATGAAATAGATTATTTAATTTTTGTTAATCTATATTCATTTTTTTCAATACAATATTTTTGTCAAAATCTTATTCATTTTGTTTATTGTCATGTTATAAAAATAAATGAGCAATAGTTGCAGCTATTGGACTAACATATTGACATAACCAATATGAATAACAGCCAAAATGGTTGCAGTTGTCCAAATGGGTTTGTTCAAAGATTTAGAATAAACATGATTGATCAGGTCATCGTTTTTTTGCTTTACTAGATGGGATGATGCATATAACCTCAAGCTTCGAACTTCAGACTATTTTTTCTAAATTATTCCGAAATATCTTCCTACACAAATAGTAGAATAATGTGAAGTCGAATTTCTCCATGTTTCTAATTTGCTAAAGCGTCTCCAAGGAAGAGCTACCATTTTTTTAATCATATCTAATATAATATAAAAATACATAATTTTAAAAAAATATTACCATCAAATAAAGAAATTGCGCCAACTCTAAAATATATATATATATATATATAACCACTTTGCAAGAGAAATTAATACTTTAAATACCAGGAAACAGAGTAGCAGCAAAACATGCACATATATATATATGCCCTGGCCATAAAACTATTCCAAATTCACACACACACACATCTCTCTCTCTCTCTCTCTCTCTCTCTCTCTAATTTTATCCAGCTCACTCGGTTAATTCGAATACAAATGTTGAGTGAGGCCTTCTTCAAGGGCACTTTGGCTTGCCCTTTTTGTTCACCTTGTCCCTGTAGCAAGGGCACTCGTGTTTGTTTCCGTAAGTTCCAGAAGGAACACACTTGCACTCCTCGCAGCATAACCCACAGTACTTGAAGCACCGATCCCACACCGCTGCCTTGTTGCACCTCGCTTTGCACTTGCCATCACAAAAAGCTGCACAACACAAACATCAAACATTGTTCAAGCTGAAGCATGCAGGAAATGGAAGTAACAAGTAGAATTGCTCACGTGACCGAGGCTGCGCCATGGCAGGTTCCAAAACTGAGGAACTCAGAAAAAGAGAGCAAACCAGCAAAGTTGCAAACAAGAGCTTCATGTTTATGATTTTGTAAAGAGATTTATAGAACGATTAGTTACAGTGTTAGGGGTGAATTGGAGAAGGTGAGTGAGAGGTTAACTGGGTATTTATAGTGAAGAAAAGCAAGAGAGGGCTGTATTAAATAACTCGTAACAGCTGGAGGCTTTTGGCGCATTTTGAAGGGAAAAGTCGGTGAGAGGAGACAGTGAGTGGTGGATTCAAGCACTGTCCACGTGGTTTCTGCAGGTGTAAGGTAAAAGTTGCTAGGTCCTTCCTCTGGATTTTGTCCTTTTGCGCCATCAAGAAGGGTCTGCTGGACCTCGTTAGTTTTAATGTATAATACAACGCACTATGAATTATGATTCAGCGGCCCCTTGCATTCATGTCTTTTACCTGTCCGCCTTCATTTGTCTTTTCTAGCCAGTCTGCTATTCCCGAGGCAAGAATCTAGGTCAATATGGAAGTAGTAATATTCTACATTCACAACAATGTCTGATATAAGTTTGGTTATGGGTTTTGTCATGTGAATTCACTGTCCAACCTGTCGGGGGTAAAGAGAAACAGCTTTTCTTTTTTGCTTTATTTAAGTTTTACAGATCTAAATTTGTTAAAACACTTAAAATTCAGCGGAGAAAGATGTTCTTCAAGGTTTTTTCCCCCCTTAAAATACCGTCTTTATAATATATAGAAACTCATAAAGATTTCACATGCATGATGGCCCCAATACACGTGATATCATGAATACCTACCTAGTAACTCATTGATCCTTGAAAAACCCTTGACTGGTCTCTTGTTAATCTCCAGAAGATGGATGCAATTAACTCCATGTTTCACACTATGCAGATCAGATTAACTTTTTGAAACGTTTAGTATCATGTATATAATTATTTTACGCTATAATTTAATTAGACGCAAAGTAATTACAATATTTAATATCAAAAAAATTAGATGTAAAATGATTGCAATTACAATCATTTTACATCCAAAAGCTGTAAAATAATTGCAATCCAAGTAAACTGCAATCACTTTACAGCCTTAACTATAAAATTAATTTTACTTGAGTTGCCCTTTTAACAAAACACCTAAAATTTGATTTATTATGATTTTTATGAATGATTACAATGTATTATCATGTATGAAAAATATTTTATTATGATTTGTATGAATTATTATAACTTCCATGGATGTTATAGATACTATGTTTATGCTATGATAATTGAAAATTTACAATTGATACATTAAAATATCGTATTACATTAATAATACATGAATTTTTAATATTATACTAATTAAAATTAAAATTAATACTAATACATGACAATTTAAAATTACAAATACTAAGTAATATTAATAATACAACCTTTATTTTAATTAATTTTCATTGAAAAATTATTTTTATAGTTATGAATATTTTTCAAATTTGTCACTACTTTCCCAGTAAAGTGACAGCATACCAAACGCTACAAAATTACTTTTCATACAATTTAAACATAATTTTATATTATCATGTCAAACACTACAAGATTACTTTCTTAACAATCACATTCCTTACAATCACTTTCTCTATAATCATTTTATATTGCAATTACTTTCTCTGCAAGTTATCAAACGCTATCTTTGCGTACAAATAGATCGAAATCTCGTATGACATGCATGATTTGTAACAATGATCACTGAGAGAAATGTCATCGATAATCATTGATACTATAATTAATATTGTTTGTGAGTTTAGTTATCCAACTAAAGAAACGGATTAGTCTTAAGGAGTTCCATTTCCAGAACATGTTCCAAAATACCACCAAAAAAAAAAAGCTTCAAGAAAAAGTGAAATGTTTGATTAAACCTAAAGATTAAAACAGATAAAAAAATAAAATAAAAAGCCGACGGCAGCCCAGTACTACAGTACATCTACCGACTAAAGTAGCCATTTAGGTTCTCAGAAGTTGCTGACTGTTATCAGCAGAGTTACACAGTATCAGAATGAACAAGTTTAATTGCATTTTATATTTTTACATTGCTTAAATTGAATCTTTCAAATTAACTGTAGTACTAACCTTTATGAACTGTGCTTCCGAACCTACCAATTGCAAAGTAACATGATAGGAAAAGGGAGATAAAGCAGCTTTTGTATGTACATAAATTAACCTCCCATACTATTAGATGGGCATGAGCTCTGTCTAAGAGAAGATTCCTTGCTATGGTCAGAAGAAGCCAGCAAATTGACCTAAAACAGAGGTTTCAGTATCACAGGAAGGGTGAGACACTCAGCAATATAAAGAAAAAACAAGACGTGAGATACATACCTTGACAATTTTTGACTTCGAGCTTGGTCGTGTATAGGCAGCTAAGATGCTCATGTTGAAAGCCTAGGAGCAAGAACATTTGAAATTAATTAATAAAAATACGATCTAACATGAATGGAAATGCCAAGTTTACAGAAGCACCAATACTAATATTTCACCCGTAAGATATAACGATAGCCCTAGAATTCAATGGATTAAGTTATCATGGTCAATCAGCCATATAATTTGATCTGAAGGTTCATTAATGTAAACAACACCAAAGAAAACAGTCTGCTCTTAAGTGTGTTGAAAGCAAGGTGAACACAGTCAACCTACTTCGTGTTTAACGCACGTGAGAGCATGCATCTAGACATGTAACTCATAATTGACAATCATAAGATCAAACAACAGAACAAGGTCAGCACAAAACAAGAAGTACAACTATTTGTGAATGTCCCATATAATAGAGATTAAAATAAAACAAAACTAAAAGGGAAGAAAGGTACTCAAAATAAATTTCAAAGTGTTTATATGTTGCTTTAAATAGACAACTTAGAATCATTTCCTCCTTGCTATGCACATTATACTTTTACAAAGGGAAAAGTTATAGCCAGGAAAATGTTAAACTCACCCTAAAGGGATCGCCTCTCAGTGATTGCACAAACATCGAACTACCCAACGCTTTTCCCTGCATAAGATAAATGAATTAATCTCCTTCTCCTTTTGGTGGTATGCAGTTGCACAACCCTAAAAACATATCAGCAAAAAGGAGGAAAAAGATTTGGAAAGAAAGGATGTGGAAGGTTGTTTTCTCAGAAGCTCTACCAGGTAAGAAATTGAAAAAAAAAAACCCAATACTCAATTTCTATAAGTTCTTTCCTCCTATATTTCTTTGTACTTGTTCTGGTAATAAATTGTACTTACAACTCTCTCTCCCTCGACCTAGTTCTTTCTGTAGTTTATAAATGTATTTTCCTCTAGGCATTGTCTTCTTTTCATGACAACAGTCTCTGAAAAAATTGTCAAACAGCTAACCTAGTTTCTTGGTTCTGGCCTTCCTCTTCATCGGCAGTCTTTTCTCTGTTTTTCTTTTTTTGCAATCTTTTATTCTATCTATAACTTGCCATAATATAAAGATTTACTAGTATAGAAAATTTTAAAACTAAAGAAATCAGCCCAAGTTCAAACAAAATTTTATTCCTAAAAGCTATTTCTGCTCATTCCAGTCGTACTATAAATCCTTTCATTTGCAAATATCCCCACAAACCACGTATTTAACATTTAAGCCAGTTGGTTCTATATTTTGAGCATCCTCTTTGTCCTTAATTCTAAACTTAACGAAAAGCACAAATAGCTAAAACCTTGCCACTAACAAATCCCACATTTCAATGAGAGGAACATATCCTCTCTTCAAATATGTTGTGCTAAGAAAATGTATCCATACTGAATCATTCTATGTTTCAAAAATCAGGGTACATTCGTGTTGAAAAAAGGTTGTGAAAATTGAAAGACAGATGTACCTCCAAAGAAATATCCCTGAGACGCCTCCCAGTTTGAGCACAGCAAACACGGACAACATGTTCATCACAGCTACCACTTATAATATAGTCCTTACCATTCAGGTAATAGGAACGAGTGTAATTTTGCGAGCTGCCAGTAGAAGGTATCTCAAAATTCAGGTGAAGCCTTCCATCAGCAGCCAGAAGCTGTCTTACCTGTCAATATCTACGTGTTAAATCAAAGTTCATACCAATCTACACTTTAATTAAAAATCAAAGTAAAAGCTTCTTTCAAATGGCATAGACCTAAAAAGAAAAAGGAGTAGATATTTACAAATTACAATTAATAAAAATTTAAAGCAAAATTTAAACAATGGAAATAAGAAGACAGCCAACATGAACAAAAAGGCTCAAATGCAATTATAAGAAAAGGCAGATTTCAATTGAGTTTTGCAAGCCTTGGTGACAGAAATATGTTATAGATTCTCTTTTAAGTACAATATAGTGGTACTTCCACAACCACAAATCAATACCCAATTTATGACCCTGCCAAAGTAGTAGTTTGTAAACAGAGCGTCAGTTAAATTTGCATTTAGTGGCAGCTATAACTTGAATCCGCCCTCTTGCCCAAGATTCATAATTGAAAATTGAAGATAAGAGAAAATATATACAACCCCCTATTATGAAGAAAAGCAGCAGCTCTATTCACAGAAAATCTTTCACAAAAGCAGTTAAGCTGTAGTAAGAATCTCCAGCCAAATTTACTCTTAACCAAATATTGGTTTTATATCCTGACCCATCCAATTATATATGAGTACAGATCTTAAGGAACAGGTCTACTCATAGGCACGGTATGAAACTCAATGTTCAAATACATGGAACAACATTGGCACAGGCACTCGACTCATGCTGTTTCTATTATAAATAAAATTACCTCATTGTCAACAGCTGAGGCTAGAAGATAGTGATCATCTGGAGAGAAGCAGACCATTACATTTCCTTTAGAACTTGAAGCAGTATAGCAAGGCCTTATTGGCTTCTGTCTCAAGTCCCACATTTTAATATCTTGGTCAAATGATGAAGTAGCAAATATTGATGGGGAATGGTTTGAAAACTTGACTACGTTAATATGTTCTTGGTGCATATCTGTGAACACCTGTAAGCGTCTTCCACTGTCGATATCATACAGAGCTATATTTTTAGAGTAACCACTTGCAAGAAAGAGTTCATCCGTAGAGTTAACATGAACAGATGTTAATTGATCAAACTCATCAAAGGTGACAGAACATGCGCTAGTATGCTTGCACTTGGAAGTTAATGTGAAATGTTGAATATCATACAGCTTCAGTGAGCCATTATCTGAACCGGCTATCAGCTGAATAAAAAGGTAAAAAACAAATATAAAACAGCCATATTTACTGGACTATAATATGATAGAAAACCGAATGTCCAAAAGTAGCATCATATTATTAATGAGTTGACATTGAGGGATGAAAATTAGGAGAATGGTTAAAGTAGTAAAAGTGAAGTTCCTACTTAAACACTGAAAAACTCCCCAAGAGAAAAAGAAATTAGTGTTTTACAGGGAAATGCATTAATGAAATTCGAGAGCACTACAATTTAACCTCTCTTAAGAGTACTTCATTGTATTTACTCACCTTAGAGGGATACTTCCTGAGCCAACAGAGCCCCAAAACACTATTCATTGCCCCAAGTGAAGGGATATAACTGACAATTTTCTCGATCTCATGGTTGACAACAACTACTTCACCATCTAAAGTTCCAAAGACCATCAAGCTGGAGTTAGATGGATGATACTCAAACTGTCGGGGACGAAAGCTCCTGTTTTCATCTCCCAAATCGCTGCTTAAGATGGAAAGTGAATGCAGAAATGGCCAAGCCGAAGATCCCATTTTTGCAGCACAAAGAGATCGGGTGTAAAAATAATGTGAATTCCCCGCAGGATCCAATGGCCTTTGGTTTGGTGTCCGCAAGCTAGTGTGGCTTGCTCTAATTTCACGCTTCTGCAATATACTAACAACACTTTCTTTATCGTTCCTTCTATAAGGTAGGTACTCAAAATATTTAAAAAAAGTCACATTAGCCATCTCCCTATCAATATTTCTGATAGGTAAGTTATCCAAAACTCTCAACTGGGGCATTGAAGCTATCATGTACTCCCTATAATGTTTCTCAAAGCATATTGGTGAAGCGTGTTCAGAAATGTACTTGACTGAAACATCTTCAACATGCCTTCTGTCACAAGGCTCTTCTCCGTTTTGATTTGACAACGTAGCAGAAGAAACCTTCCAAATGAATTAGAAAAACAAACAAGGACTATTAAAACCAAGGCCTAAAAAGAATGATGTTAGAGAAGATAAGGAGAATTCATTACTCCACCTCTGAAGAGCAACCCTCATAATAAATGATTCTATCAGGAATTTAGATTGAACACCACAACAAAACCCTAACATGATATCCACATCCATTTCCCACTCTAAAGAATTTAGATTGAACACCACAAATAAATCCTAACATACCATCATCCATTTCCCAATCTACAAAATAAAGGAATTTCCACCTAATATCAAGACAAGATCCTGAGAAATGAAAAGGAAACACTAATAACAATAATAACTTAAAAAACAACTTCAAACTTTGGAGAATAATGGCATATCAGGTATTATATGTGCTAGGCAACAAAATTATTTCTCCTTGATACCATCATTACATTTAAAAGCAAATCATTAACTTCCATTTTTAGCCCCCCTAAGACCGGTTAATATGCTATTATGAAAAAAGTTCAAGACACTGGTGATGAGAGGCCATATATTCACCTCATTCCCTAGATTGATCTCTCTGATCCACCCAGTAGGTGCATTGTATGATGAGTCCATGTAACTATCCTCCAGGCGAATGGAAAAATCTACTTCACTATCATCCGATGACTCCTCATTTGTGCTTTGAAAATTATGATCCATACTGAATGGAAGCAAATTTCTCATTGCCTGTTCAGTAATAGAGTTAAGATCCATGAGTAAATCAAGACTAACAGACAATGTCCCATGGTAAGATGCACTACTTGGCTGACTGGATCCAGTTTGATCATCTCCACTGGATGATCCAGAGGATCCAACATCATTGCAGCATAACCAGTTCTGAAACCTAAGTTCCACTAAAGAACGGAGTTTGGAAAGTGCTGCAATTGTAGTCCACAAGTTGGAAATTCTGGTCTCGCACATTGAGAGACACATTAGATTGGGCATGCAAGAAAAACAATCCTCCCGGAAACTAGTGAGTGTAGCACTATAGTCAAGATTAAGGGTGTGCAACCACATAAATTCTCCCACCAGGTTGAGCTTCCGAAAATGCGAAGACCTCAAGTTCAGAACTTGACATTGTAGACCTCCTTGAGAAAGATCCCTGATTTAGTGACTCGAATCAGTTAAAAAATCAAAGACATATAAAACCATTTGTTAACTTCACAAGTTTTCTGATAGAGATAAACCAACTACCTTCACATGCATCATCTAGAAAACACAAAGCACAAGGTGCAGTATAACACAAAAGTACAACACAAAGCACAAGGTACAGTATAACACAAAAATACAACACAAAACACAAGGTGCAGTATAACACAAAAGTACAACAAAAAGCATAAGATGCAATTACAAAAGTATAACACAACTTATGAAATTGGAACTTAAGCAATCGAGAGAAAATAAGAAATCTAAATTCACCTTAATATTTGGCCAAAAAATACCGAATTCAAGCATCTCCACAATTATGAAACACCATACACTCATTCAAGATTCAATTATAATTAAAACACTGTCAAAATCAATTTTAGGAGACATCAAAACGGAAATGTTTGAAGTACTTCTAGTCCCAATCATCAGCTCAAGCTGAACAAAACGAAGTCATTAATGAGACCTACTGAGCATCCAACCTAAAACCGATTGGCAATAGGTGGAGATGCCCAAGCTAAACAAAAGAACCACAGCAAACTTTAAACGTGACTGAATGCGGGATAATACCACTTGACAGGGACAAATCAAACTAATAGCTCCAGCTGGTAGAGATGGCGGATTCCTTGACACATCATCTACCAGAGACTAACAGAAGGACTCTTTGCAGTCAGCCATTAGCAAAAATAAAACAGCTAGTAAAATGAGAAACCAAGAAAGAACATGGAGTTTTCCTGTTACTTTGATAAAAACAGTTCGCATCTACAACTAAAATTTATTTCATAATCAAAGTCCTCTTAAGCAGATGATTCATATCTTTCAAACATGCATTGTAAGGATTTATAGTAGTCATTAAAGATTGGTGCATGAAGAAAAATACCATATAAAAATTATTCACACTGGGATCATATAGCAAATTTGCATATGAATCAGAATTTAAAAGAAAAAAGAAAGGAGGGGGAGAGGAAGAGGGGGAAAGAGAGAGAGAAAAGGAGAAAAAGAACCAAATCTTTTCTAAAGCCAAATTCACAAAATGGTATCCCCATCTAAACCAATCCTGGTATAACTAAATGACAAGTGATATCCACTTTTAGCTAAACGAGAACTATATGGTTGAGATCTAGAGCCCACTTTTCAACACACGCTTCTTCAAAATGTATTTGTAATATACAGTGAGATCAAGTACTCAAATGGTTAAATAAGTTTATGTTGCAGTAGATACAAAATAAACTAGGACAATATAATCATTCAAATTATTGAATCCAAAGTATGTTAAATATTTGCTGAATCTTACTCTAAACTGGCATTAAAAGGCTGTAGGTTCTTCAAAAAATACAAATTAGCTTAAACCCATTTATTATTCTTTTCTAGTCATGTTGATTATTTCATCCTAACCTCCTCGGGCAACTATAGAAATTTCAATGTATATTTATTACAACATTGAGAAAGATTGCATGCTGAAAATGTAACGGAGGGAGCTATCAAGAAAGGAAACCTTCTAAAGCTTCACTGACTAATTGTTTCAACATAATTACATGATATATGGATACCTTTAACTCATAACTAAGAATACTCACTGGTGTTCCTTATATATTCAATGGAGAGTTTAATGCAATTATCAATCTGCTTTTATGTTCATAATCATCTTCACTTCCTGATTTTCATCGTAAGGTGCAAGTATAATGAACTTCCTCCCCATTCCCTGGTTAATTCTTTTAGTTTCAAACAATTACCTTGATTCAAATGTACCCCCATGCTCTCTTTGCCCTGCTAGAGGGTTGTTATTTAGACAAATGTCAAATGACTATATCACCTTCAAAATATTTTGATAAGACAAAATTTAAAGGACTTAAATTATTAGACTCATAGAACAAATTCAAAATCAGAACAATACCCTCATCTAATTTATATACCACCAACCTCTTACAATTTGAAACTCTTCAGATGTATTGCATGCCAAAGATAACATCAGCAGATTCTTTTCAAACAAAAACATGTTAGCATTGAAATATTTAAGAATAAAATAAAAGGTGATTACCAAAAATAAATAAATTGCCAAATTATTCTACTGCAAAGCAGAGCTCCATCAATAAAGTGATAAAGAAGGATTAAGGAACCAAGGTTTACCATAGGACATTTATAACAGAAACCACCTTCTACATGGCCAACAATATTGACCGTGGCCACTATCATGTCAACATAGTGCTAACCTATATCTCCACCTCAACCTAAAACTAAACTTAAATTGCCATCATAGGCGCCTGATTACCTCTATTTACACCTGAATGAATTTCCAAGACCTATGATATAGAGGAAGGAGCAAGGCAAAAATGAAGTTTAATCAGCCATGCCATTTATTAAACTTTTGGGTTACTCAAATTGCATCAAATGTATAAGTATCAGCTTTTTTATTTTTTATTTTTTTTCTTTTCTACTAACTTATTTAGATTTTTTGGGTTTGAGTTGATGACAGGCAATAATAATACAAGTCACCATAAAATCTGTTCAGCACTGTGGTATCTTGGTCTCTTCTGTTCTCTTTCAAGTTTCAACCAACTAAGAATTTAGGATTGGTTGAATTTCTTCACAACAACACCCCATCCCCCAAAGAAAACAACAATGAGAATAATGGTGATCATGATCAAGAGCCTATCGCTCTCCATGTTGATCATGTCTAAGAATAAATTCTTGCAGGTAGCTACAATCAACATTTTTAAAGAAAAAAAAGGAGAAATCATTAACCTACCAAATGGAGGGATTTTGCTACATAATTGACGATAAACAAGGGAAAGTCTGTTTAACATTTCTAAAAACATTGAATTGTAGCATAATTAGCGAATTACACTCTTTACTGTTTTTCTCTTTTTTTAAAAATATACACTTTCCCTGTTGAGATCCTAAAAGTATAAACTTACCTCCAGAAATGTGCACGAGCCCTGAGGGGGATTAAGTAATGTAAAAATTCTTTGCTTGAAATGCCACAAATAATAAATTATTAAAATTAGTTAGAAAATGTTTCAATGTTTGGCTAACTGAGTTATCTTTTCTTCACTCCCATGTATCCAACTTCTTATAGTTTCTCCAACCAAAAGTTTACAACTTCACCATTCTATCATCCCTAAGAAGAAGTAATAAAATTATAAATTCCTATAGATTTAAAAAAGTACGGAATCAGATATTTTACTCAAAGACAATAATGAATAATATACACTGTTATATACCGCAAGAAGTCCTTCCCAAATGGAAAATCCTTGAGATCAACTACTCGAAGTTTTTTATTGATAGATCGCATCAGTAACAGAACATATTCTCCAGTCAACGCACAAGATGATTCATTAAGCACATCAACTGCATCAATCTCAGATTCACTGATTTTCATAGACACTTCAAGAAGTGGGTGAAAATCAATATCCTTCAAATGGTCCAATAAAATCTCCAAGATGCATACCTCTTGACCGGATTTTTTAACCTCAGCCTATAAAAAAAAAAAAGTATAAACTGTGACCAAAAATCAATATCAGATTAAACTTGCACAAACATCGACAAAAAGAGTTAAACTGTAACCAAAAAAAAAACATGATGTTTCAGAACAAAACATCCAATAAGGAGAGAAGATAAAGGTCGTGAATGTTCGGCATATTTAACCATAAAAGTCAATCTCTCTTTGCCACATTTGATGATGAGGAAGAAGACAGTCCTTTGAGACAAAATAGGATATTATATTAGGTTGAAAACAGTCAAACTAGATCTTATATAACACTTTTTTACCACTAAGACTTGTGCAGTAGTGCCCAAGGATGCCAACAACTCTGCCACCATAATATAACAAAAGCTTCCCCATTCAACAATATGGACTAGGTTATTCAGGTTATTTATGTCACATTCTTTGCTTATTAACCAAGTATCGAGATGTAAATACCCTGTCAGTTTAAATTTTAAGGAAAATAAAAATATTTGAGATGATGAATTTTGAGAATTATCAAAATTTCCCTTGATTTTTGAGCTTGTTTTTCAAAGTCTCGGCAGAGTACGACATGACTAAGTATGCTACCTGGTAAGCAACCACTTTCTATTTCCGTAGATCATATGTCACAAAACCAGGTAAATAGACTCCTTTTTGCTTCACAAAGTCCTCCATCATAAGGATGAACCTAGAAGCGTCATCCCATACATGATTATAGATGTCTTATGCATAAATTAGGTGCCCTTTCTTTTAGAGGGATGATTAGATGCATGGTGTACAGTCTACCACTTTTGAACAAGACTAAACCCCAAATTTCAACTCCAAGAAAATCTCAAGCATGCTATATCTAACAGTATGAATTATTCTTCACTTATTACCACCTGAAATAGGTCCGAGCAAAGAGTTTGAAGAGATTAAACATTTTCCTTACTAGTCTGAGCAGGAAAACTGAAGTGCCACTCTCACAAGATAAAGCAGCTATTTAGAATATTCTCTAGGTCTCAAAATCAACATTGCAATTGAAATGCAGTGATGGCACCATTATATAATCAGAAAAATCACAATCCTGGGAAGCCAATTTGTGGCTCCTAGGCTAATAATGATAAGAAGATCCAATTTCATTAGCTTAAATTCTCAAAAGCGAAAGTCCATTCTAAAGCACTGGAAATCACACAATAGAAACATTAGAATTTAAGAAAAGCAACTACATCCATGCAGAGTTTCTAGCATAATCCATTATGGGAACAAACCTTAAAAAGAGCAGATAAGAATCCAGTGCTTGGTGTGACACCATGCTTCCTGCATGACTCAATGTATCTACAACCGAATTCATCAATATAAAAATTAGAAAAAAATTGGAAAAATAATTTAGATTAATTGAAAGAAAAGAAAAGAAAAGAAATAAACAAACAACTCGAAATCAAAGAAGAAATCCGAATAACTAAGGTGTTAGATTGATAATTCATAATTTCGAGCAGGAAATTTTAGGATTTACGAAGAATTAAAAATCTAACAAACGAAGCAATCAGTAACTGAGCCGATAAAATTTAATCTAGCGAATTAAAGGAACGGAACAAAATCTGCATTGAAAGGGAAAAAAAAATAGACTTACACTGCTCCTAAGGCTGGGATTTTGATGGACATAGCGATTCAAGTCTGCGAGATTTTCAAAAGGAAGGAAGAAACTGTGAGAATAATAGCAAGCTATTTTTCTTCTTTTATTTGAAAAAATCAAAGGAAAATATTCTTTAAATAATTATTATAATAGTATTATGAACTTAGGTTCCTTAACCGAATATACAGACTTAAAATATCTAAGAGCCTACCATAAAAATGTTTATCCTTTTATATTTTGGCTTTTTCTTAACATAACTAATATCTAAGAATCTACAATGAAATTATTTATCTTTTTTTTTTATTTTAGCTTTTTATTACAAAACTAATATTTAAGAATCTACCATAAGAACGTTTATCTTATATTTTTTTATAATAATAAAAATTTAATTTAATAATTATTATCTCTCTTAAAAAAACTTAAATTTAAAATTTAATTCTTCATCTATTATTAGATCTTTTTATAAAAAAAAAAAGGCTAAACATGTTAATATATATTTTTTTACAATTAAAAAAACACGTTTTAAAAATGTAAAGTCGGTTCTGAAGTTTTTAACCATATTTGTCCAAGCATAAGATAGTATAGTGTCCCATGTCCCATGTCCCATGTCCCATGATGTACACTTTTTTTTTCCTATGAAATTGAATACAAGTAATTGGTAAATAGGTTTTTATATTTATTTTTAAATAATACGGTCAATGTCAGAAGTATTTTTAAAATTTTTGTTTAATTTAATTATTTTCCAACCATCTTAACTCTATACCCTTTTAACTTTTTATATCTTTGATGCATTAAAAATTTTATTTTTTTACCACAAATATTAAATTTAGATTGACAAGTAGAGAGATCTACTTTTTATCAAATCAGTTGGTCATTTCGATAAAATTTCAAAATTTTATTTGGTCAAAATTATTAAAATTTTTTTATAATTTAAAATAAGGGATGAAAATATTTAAATTTAAATTTAAATTTTATAATATATTATAAATTTTTATTAATTAATGAATAAAAAATGGTTGACAAAGTTATTAAGTAATTGAAAAGAAAGATAAACTATAAAGTATGAAAAACCGAGAGAACAAAAAACTATATTATCTTATTGATTAAACTTAATTTTTCTGCTTCTAAACACCAAAATGAACGCTTTAGCTAAATCAAAAACTTTGAAAGTTTGCACCTTTCACCGATTATTTTGTCCATGGCTCCATATTCTAAGGCCTGGTTTGGGAATCCAACATGAATAGAAGAAAAATGATAAAAAAAAAATTTGGGCAACAAATTATAATTATGTCTCTTCTAATAATTTTTATATTATTTTATTAAAAAATATATTTTTAATAATTTTTATTATTTTTAATTTTATAAAAATTAATTTTAAGTGCGGTTCAGAGTGGGAGAAGAGTGACTTCGTCCAAACTCGAAAACCGAACATTAGACCATTGGAAAAAAACCAATTTCCTTTTGATCTATGTTAATACGAATATGAAGAAGCAACTCTGGGTTTGAGATGAACCTCAGGGCCCGTTGAATGGAAGCCCGGTGTGAGGGTAACGAGGATTTGCATCGCTTATCGGAACTTGCGAGTTAAGACTTGTTCCAACAAAGCAGACAAACCCGTGGGTTAGTCATCTCAAATAGATCCTGGAAGTGAAACGAATGAAGGACTCGACAAGTCTGGCTTCAATGCCCCAGCTTGGGTTCATTAATCATCGCATTAAGCTAAAATAGACTCGAAAAGTCTAAATTTCATGATGACAAGAATAGCAGATTAAGATTAGTGGCCCAATCTAGATTCTGAGGATTGATGACAAGAAGATAAAATTTGGACAACCTTACTCTTAGGTACCCGATCCTCCATTGTTGTAGTATATAGTTACGTAAACTTGCAAATTTAGGTTGGCTTTGATTAGGGCCCATTTGGAAAGCTAGTGGATACCGGCACGAACCTATACCACAAAAGAAACAAAAGGTCCTTTATTTTATAATTTTTTAATTAAAAATATCAATCTTTAATAATTTTTCATTGTTTTCAAATTAATCACCTTTTCGGACTAAGATCTTGGTGAGCATGATTACAGGATGATATTGATATTTATGGGGCACTTGAAGGCCTCTCTTATGCACAAGATTATACTCTTTCATGTGTAAAGAATAATCCTTCGTGAACTCATCTTCAACGTTAAAACCCTAATAAAATCATGTTTGGACTGATTTTGCGTTGAACCGATTTTGAACCTTGTTAATATAAAAACTGCAAATGAAAGTTTCCTTAACCAAATCCAAATGAATCTTTTATCAATAAAAAAAAAAGAATATTAACTCTCCAACTTAAAAACTTGCACGGAGCCTATCTAAATTAATAATCAACAATTAATCCGTTGTGAACTCTCTATAATGTTAAAACCCTACTCAGCTCTCCATGGTAGATCAAAGTACCAAGTTGAAGCAACTTCGATGATAGTATAATAAAGCAAATCTAAATAAATGTCAAAGAAAGCTGCCTCATGCCTATCTATCTCTTTAGGTCATGGACACAACGAATCTAAAATAAAGGGGAAAAAGATAGAAAAGAATTATTATATCCCAATCTAATGTTGCATGACTTTGGAACTTCACTATTATGGGCGAGTTTCTTTAGTCTTTATTATTATTCTTCTTTTTTCATCTTAGATTTGACAGCCTCAACTTGTTAATTAAAGATAGCAATTCTCCTCCCACTCTTTTTTCTCAAGTAGGCTCTTCTTCAAAAAAGCAAAGGTGTGTAAAAGAAAGCTATGTATCAAAGATTATGACCCATCTTTTCCATGAAGCTTAGCTCATCGCCATCTCTTTCTGTCTCTCTCTCTTTATCAAATGCAGTGGAAATTCTTGCTGAAAATTATAGTACAATAAGAAGTGCACGTGGTTTGGCGCGTAAAGAAGAAGGCTGTTGGGGAGTCAAAGGAGTTATCATGAGAAACGGACCCATATAAGAGAATGAGATCAAAGACCACGGCCATAATGGCTTTTACATTAATTATAATGCTTGATTGAATGCTTCACTAATATGAAACACATTCTAACTTTCGATGTTCCTTGTCACGTTGGAAAATTTTAAAATATAGTAGCTAAAGTATATAATAACATTCTATGATGATAAAAAAATTTATTTATGAGTGTAAAATTAATTTAGTTTACATTTGTTTATTATTTTAAGATGACTGTTAATTTTTATTTTTTATTCACGTAAATTTATGTGTCAAATTTTAATTTAATCAAAAATTATTAATTATTTATTTGAAAATAATAAAATTTTAATTGTTAATATATCTAAAAAAATAACATTATTTTTAACGAAATGATATTAGCATATAAAAGACGAATTCAAAATTTTATATATATATATATGATATATAAATAAATTGTTAAATTTAACCGTTAGTTTGTAAATGTATTATTCCTCCATAAAATTATAAAAATTTATTTTTCACTTATATATCTTACTATTTTCTAATATATCTAATATATGTTGACAAACTTATATCTTGTGTGGAAAAAATATGAAAACTAGTCTCCATTCGCTCTACGCTATATAAAGCAGAATGAAATGAAATTAGGTAATTAATTATAATCTGTCAGAAAATAATATAACATTAGGTAGTAGTCTAAGTTAAAGGTAAATAAACTGTCTTCATTAGATTAAGACCAAAATTAGTATTTGTTGTATTAACAACATTTTTTTAAAAGTAAATTTGGGCTTTAATTCTGACAGTTTCATTATATAAAGGAAAGTATAGAATTCCAAACTCAATATTAAAATTTAAATAATACTAGGTCGGAACAAGTAATGACACTGTAATTTTTTTTTTTTCATTCATGACTTAGTCAATAAGTAATTAAAAAAAATAACATTGGAAGGCAAAGATTTCCTGGGTATGAGGGATTGATCCTAATTTTCATTTTCCTCCTGTCTTTTTCCTTTTGGACCATTTTTCCTGACGGAAGAGCACTTCAGCCAACAACAATTGGCCGAGTTCTATTTAAAAATAATAATGTTGTTAATTAATTTTTTAAATTTTATTAGAGTAAAAAAAATTAAAAGTCTAATAATTTAATAATTTCTACTTAAAATAAATAATACATTTAGTAGTTATATTAATTAATATTTTAATTTCTTTATAAAAAATATATTTATTAATGAACTTTTCATCCCACGCCGCAACAAAACGCGGATTCACATAAACTTGTAATTAATAAAATGATAAATCGTATAATTAATTAATTAGTTATCTGAGTGTATAATTATTTAATTTATTAATTTCTTCAGTGTCACATGTATTAAAGTCGCCGAGCAAGTTCATTTTCTGACTGACCAGCAAATAAAAAAACAAATAATAATAATAAATTAAGATCAAAATAAAGATATATAAGAATGCCTTTGTCTGCATTTTCTTATAAATAATGTCATCAATCCTTTAGTACATTTATCAACGATCGCTGATAAAAACAAATGCACCAATGGTTATGATAATTTAGTTATATTTTTTTGGTGATTATTTAATTATTTTTCTAATAACATAAAAAATTATATTAGTTATCTCTCAAGTTTGGTCTGTGGTTTTTTAATTGTAAAATAATTTCATAAATAGATTTTAAAAAAAAACTATAAAATTACCATTTCTTACTAAAACATATTAAAAATAATTAATAAATAAAAAATATGTGATAAAATTTTAACTTTATGTGTGAAGTATAAAAATTTCATTATCAACATACAAAATAATAGTAGAATTCCTTTAATTATTTAATACTCTTTTAAACCATTTCTTTTTTTGCTAAACAAATGTCTAAATAGAAAAATTAATTTTTCAAAAATATTTTCATCAAATAAACAGAGTTTTAAGCTTTATATCTAAAGAGTGTTAATTTGTCCAAAATTCAAAATCTTATTATTTATCTCATATCAAATTTTAATTTTATTTGTATTTGTTACTTTTATATTGTAAAATTGGTTCTTTAAATTTTACAAATTGCATAGTACTTTTGGAGAGAAATATCTCGCGACTCTGTCATTGATTCTATATATGTAGAGTTAGATTTAGAGTGGATTTGAGTAATTGTTCTGAGGCTATTGAGAGAGTATCCGAAGGTCTTTAGTTCAATTTTGATAATCAAATAAATTTTATTATACTTTAATTTTTTAACACTTTAACTTTGTTAATGTTATAAATATTAAATAAGTTCTCCAAACTCATAAATTTTTGTGTATTTTTTTTTTAATAATTGGAATAAGAGATAATATTTTTTTTTAAAAATTTAAATTTAAACTTTATAACATATCATAATATTTATTATCTATAACGTATCAATCACATCAATTTCATAGAGATAAAAAATAAAAAAATAAAAAGACGATATCTATCTGACAATATCTAAAAGGTTTTTGATAATATTTATGAATTTCTAGACTTCTCTGTAAACTTTTTTTTTTTTTTTTGGATAAATACCCCCAACAACATCCAACTGTTGAAAAATTAAACAATTCATGGTGAGAATTATTTCTAATTTTTTTTATGACATGATGGCAACATCGAAAAAGACATAGGTGGTTGATAGCATGGAAAATACGTTGATTAAGATATTTTTGCATGGATGATGGGACTCGTTGGGGGCAACACTAAAAAAATCACAGACATTAATACTTGACAACAACTAGAAATGTGTATATATATATATATATATAGAGGTGACACATGACATGATAAGCAATAGCCAACACAAAATAATAAGACACCCTCATCACGGAGATATCGAATTGTAAGATGTATTATTGTGTGTTTAACGAAACAACACATGACGACAAGCCGCTTGTTTCATCTTTTATTGTTTAATTCTAGCGAAAAAAGGCAATTTCATTCTATTAGATTGGTTGAAAAAATATCTTTAATTTAAATACCTATAGAAATTAAAAAAATAAAAGTAAACATAATAATTTTTAATGTGATTTGGTCCGATTAAATTGACTTATAATCACTAACCAAATTAATCATCAATCATATCACATACCAAATTAATGGTGCAATTTTTTAAAAGAGAAAGACAAATCCCAACTACACCTTTTATAATAGCCACAATGCTAACTATTCTATTGGTATTTAGAACTCTTTGAATACTTAACAAACTAAGTCAAACATATTATTTATAACAGAAAAACCCTTATAATTTCTTTTACACTTTCGACGTGAAATTCAAGACAAATCCCAACTTGAATCCCTAAACTCCCCAAACTACTCGACAACATCTAAAAAATTAACATGCCTCTGAATCTTCTTATTCTTAAGAATAACTCTATCATTTGTTTTTACTAAAGTATCATCAAACGAATATAGTTGCTTTTCATTCTTTTTTTTCTTTTAGAACTAAATAACCATTCTTGTATACTTTGCAACAATAATAACCAATATATGTGTACTAACGTGAAGCTAACTCACTCAAAGAAATCAAATTGTAGCTAGAATTGGGCACATTACGAAGAGTCCTGACACAATCATTGTGAAGTTTGAGTTGAACACTCCTAATAGCTTCAATTTTCACTTTATTATCATTTTCAACTACAATATTGCCAAATCTTTTATCCTCTTTCAAATTTTCAAAGCGATCTTTATTAATGTAAATATGCAGAGATGCAGTTGAATCCATAACCCAACTTCCTTCATAAGTACGAGACTCATTTGTACAAGTTGCCAAAAATAAGCTATCACCATCAGAATCAATCACAATAGCACATGACTCATTCTTCTTTCCATCATCACTTTTTTGTTAGGCCTTCTTAAATGTAGCCATATCTTCTCTTAATGTCTTACAACCTGTTTGGATATTACATTTCTCTCCACAATAATAACATTCCTCCTCGACATAATTTCTAGATCTTGATTTTGATCTCCCTCTTGATCGACCATGTCTTTCATTAGTCCTCCCTCAAGTAAAACCTTTCATAACTACGGCTAGTACACTTCCTGCAGACACGGAGTCCTTTTTCCTCATAAACCTTTCATTCTCACGCAACATAATAATTACATAATCCAACATCAAAGTAGTTTTATCTACCAATAAAGTCTGAACTAAAGGTCTATGGGACTTAGACAAATACAATAATAATAATGCCTTCTCTTTTTCTTTCAACTCTTTAGAATCAATAGACAATAAATGTGAAACTAGCTTATTAAATTCATTTAAGTGATCATGCAGACTCGTACCTTTATCCATATTCAGATAATATAGGTCCATCTTCAAACACAATCTATTCGTTAGTGATTTTGACGCATAAATGTCTCTCAACTTTTTCCACAATTTGAATGGTGTAGTCTCAGTCAACACATTATATTCAATCTCTGGAGCAAGTGTGAATCTGATTGTGCTAACAACCCTCTTTTGAATTCTAATATAATCTTTATCAGACGTTCCATCTAGCTCATTTTCTTCTAATGCCAAATATAAACCTTTATCGTACTTTGTCATAACATAAAATTACTTCTACCATCAAATAAAGGAACCTCAAACCTAGGCATACCTTCAAACATAGTTTTCTTTTTCTCTCATGATCACGAACCTTTAGCTTTGATATCACTTGTTAGAAAAAATATCACCAATTCAAACACCCACAGAAATTGAAAAAAGCAAAAAATGAACACAGCAACTTTTAATGTGGTTTGGCGCAACCAAATTGGGTTATAACCAACCAACAAAGTTAATCACCAATCATATTACAACGTGTAATTTTTTACAAGACAATAATTGCAAACTCCTTACAAACCCAAAGCCTAACTATCAAAAGAACTCAACTACATTATTTATAATAGTCCAAACACTAACTATTCTATTGGTCTTTACAACTCTTTGTATACCTAACAAACTAAGCCAAACATATTATTTATAAGAGAAAAACCCTTATAACTTCTCTTACACTTTCGATATGAAATTTAAAACAAATTCCAATAAACTTTCAATATAGTATTCAAGGCAAATCCCAACAAAAATAAAATTTCCAACTGCATCATTTGTATTGAGGACCACGTAGATTTGTACACCATTACTAAATTTTTGGGTAATTAACAATTAATTTTTTGTACATATTTATCAATAATATACAATGAAATCGGACAAACTTTTTTTTTTTTTTGCAATAGAGATTTTTAATATGTAAAGATGAAAAATAAAGATATTGAAATTTGAGTATAAATTTGAAAAATTATTACATTTTAAAATTAATATATATATATATATATATATTTATATAACCATGAGAACTACTATTCAAGATAGAAGTAATCAAATTTCTGTTCATGAGTTAAAAGACAACACATCTCAATTTATTAATAAAAGTACATAATACCCAAAATAATAATAAAAATATACAAAAACAAGGATATATACATGTCATTTTCGTTCTCAATACAGATGAAAAAAGGTCGTCCAAATGTAGTAGTAATATTAGAGACAAGGCTGGATTATTGGGTTATAATGGAATAATTTGAATCTGTCTGCAAATTCAAAACCAGAGAAAATAATGAATTGAGAGCTTGAATTAGCAAAAATTCAACAAGTTCATCCAAGCCATTTTTGGGTTTCCTTCTATAGTTCTACTCACTCTTCGGCTCCCAACTGCCCATCTTGACACTGCCCTTGCTTCTCCTTCCGAGGACAAAGCCAAAGATTCTTTTACCGACCATCAACATCATTTGAATCGGCCATAAGACTTTGGCTTAGTGATAATTAGATTACAGGGTGGTTATTCAGCCAAACTCGAAGTTTCATTCAATTTTTTGAAGAATTTTGATAAAATATTAAATTCGTTAAATGAATTTAAATTAACAAATGAAACTCAATAAAAAAATAAAGTGAGCTTTGGTTTTGCTCTTAAAAGCCCATGTCAACCCGATTCATTCTTTTGTTAATAACATTTTAAGGAAGAAAATTTAATTAAGTTACTTCATTTAAAATATTATTAATAAATAATTTTATAATTATAATTCTATAAGATATGACAATTTACCGTAATCATAAAAAATAACATCATACAAATTTTGAATATTAATTCAAGTAATATAATTAAGTTTTGTATGTAAGAGTTTTAAAAAAGATAAAAATTTACAACATAAAAAAGATTTTTTTAATGGATGGGTTTGGACGAGCTTGGATTTTATTGTTGTTTACAAAAAAAAGTCTGGACAAATTATTTAGCCCGAAATTCAGGCGAAATCACGCTTGGACTCACTTGAAGTATGGTAATATACTACTTGGATCTAGTCCGATCTCACTCGACCCATGAACATATCTAGTGATAATTAAAAGGTTTCGAGACTTTGAATTCTCTAACTTGACTCTCACTTTTGTGTGAACTTGAATTTAGTTATTAAATTTAATTATTTATTAGTTTAGTTAGTTGAATTAAGTAGTTCCCTTAAGGTTACAAGTTTTATCATTTATGAATGTAATATTTGATTATAATTTTTTTTAAACTGAAAGGCAGAAAATTCGATCTCAACTTTATAAATAATAAAATCATGTATTAATTATTTAATTCAATATTCAAATATTTTTAAAAAATCTAACTTAAGAAAAAGTACTAATTCCAAATTTAAAAGTCTACATATATTATACATATATGTTTTCATTTTAATTTTTCTCTTGTATATTCCACTCTAATGATCATTTTATGGCTACTTATAAAGTAAGCATCGGCAAGCCAAGAATGTGTCTGATCAAGGATAAATAAGGTGTATATTAAAAAAAAGAAGATAAATAAGGTGTATCCTTGCCCGTGGTAATGGATTCCCTAAATAAGTATATTATATTATCCAATTGAATAATTGGGATTAAGATATTATGTAATTGGGTTTAAATATCATAAAATTATTATCTGTCACAAATTTAAATAATAATTTTAGGATATTCGGTATTCGAACTCAATTGTAAATAATAAATTTTTAGTATTATATAAATTTTTATTTATAAGTTATTTTCTATTAATATAATGCTTAATTAAATTAGTTCATTAAGCATTTTGATTATGATTTATAATTTTAACTTACTTTTTATGAGCTAACTTAAATTTATTAATTTAATTTTTTTAATATTATATTTTAAAATCTATTTTAAATTTAAATTTGACAATCACATTTGATTTGATAAATGAATATTTAGCAAGTTTAAATAATTTACGAATATTTTTTATATTGTATAAGTAAAGTTTGATAGTAAATATAAAAATAAACAAATAATTATTTTAATATTATAAATATAATTGAATTAGGATAACAAGTACCTTACATGTTTCCATCCTAAAATAATGGACAAACATAAAAGATGAAGGGTCTGTTTGGCCCCATTGAAACTTTTATAGAAAAGGGTTGTTTAAGTAGAGCTACTTTAAAAGTGTTGTTAAATGAAGTGCTTTAAAAAGTTAAAAAATCATCTAATAGAATTTTTATATTTAAATAAATGAAAAATTGAAATAATAAACTTTATTAAATTAAAACTCAAGTTTTAAGTGAAACAAATAAAAAGAACAATTTTTTTTTGCTAATTAAAACAAAAACCCAAATGAAATTAATGTAAAAATTAAACAAACTAAATTAATTAATGTAATACAATACTTTTTATAATTTTGTGAAAAAAAATGAAGAATAAAGTGATAACATAAACAAAAAAAAAAAACTAATTAAATGTTATTAAAATTAGCATTTTGAATAATTTATTTATTACCTTATCAAAAGGTTCAAATATACTTTCCACATAAATTAAAAATTTTAAAATTTTGACAATCAAACACTTAATTTCTAGATAAACTCTTCCATAAATTAGATCAATCATGCATAACTATGTTTACGATAGCAAGCACACCACACAACCATAATAACGGCAAAAGCAAAGGGCTGCATGAGAAGAGTATGGTTTAACCATTATTTGCACCCACCTGATTGCAGATAAATTATGAGAGACAAAGAAGATAAAGAAGAAATCGTTGAAGAAGATGAAGAAACAGAGGGAATGGAATGGTGAGTTTTAAAATAAAGATAAATTTGTAATTTAAAGAAATAAGTTTAATATTTTTTTGAATTATATTTAAAATTGTAATTTATAGATTAAAAATTAGAGTGCATTTAAAAATTCTCATTTTTAATTGACCATTTTTGTGTTAATTCTCTCTTATTGTTTCTTTTCCCGATCGCCGTGGCCATTAATGTTTTATTTAGCAAGGAATCTTTCATTTTTATTTTATATTTAAACATTTGATTCAATAAAAAATATATGTTTTTTGAAAATTAGATTCAAATTAGATAAAAGGGCCATGAGAGAATTATATGATGAAAAATTATCTCATATATACTGGCAGTGGATTAATAGGATAATGTGACACATATCACTTAGTGTATATTTAAAAGAAAATAAAAAAAAAGCTAATTAAAAAAAAGTGGAATAAGTAGTAATTTTTAATTTCGTTTATAAGATCAAAAAATTTTATTATCAGTATATAAACAAACAAATTTTTTGTCTAATTATCAATTTTAGTTGATTTTTTTAAAGGGATTTGTATGCGATGAGAATAAATTTAAATTTATAGTTTCTTTTTCACATGGGGTGTAAGGAGGAATAGGAGAATCAAACTTTAGATTTAATTTCTCTTTAAAAGGTATAACAAATGCTAGATTAAATCTTGATTGTTAAATTTGAATTTATAGTTTTAGATTTAAAAAATGAATTATTATTTAATATATTATTAACGAAGTTTTTAAACTCCATATAGAATGTTAAGATGATAACGCATATTTTTAAAAAAATATTAAAATAAATAAATAAATAAAATAAAGTATGTATCACCATAATACTATTATGAAGTCTAAAAACTTCATTACAATGTATTAAATAAGAATTTTTAAAATATTATTTGGGTTTATATGACGATAATTTAATTAATGATTATTATTTCATTAGTTGTTGATAGAGTAAAAAAAAAAAATTATGAACAAATCCTTTTACATATTATATGTCTTTTACCACGTATAAAAAGATTTATTAGTGAAATTATTTAAATTTAATAATAATAAATTAAATAATAATCTATCAAATAAATTGCGGGTATCTTTTTCCTTTTTTTTTTTTTATTTGCTTGATTGAGAAATGATGATACATGAAGTTGGAAAGACTGACTTTTTCAAAAGGAAAAAAAAAAGGGAAATGAAATTATAGTTTTTGTTTTTTTGATTCTTGTAAAGTAGTGGGACTGTGGGAGGATCCGTTAGCTGTATGCACTACAAATGAAACTAAAGTCAAAAACGCGTCCCCAAGGGAGGGAGGGAGGGACCCTCGACTTTTACTCTTGTAGCCTTTCACATGGGTTTACTAATTACTATCCATTCCATTGCCAAATTATATAACTACAAAAATTCCCATAATTAGGATTTTATTACCTCACTCAGCATCGAAATCACCACTAATATAACAATAAAAAGAGTTTATATTAGTTTATTCTGGATGTATAAATTTTATATATCATCGTTGAATTAAAATTTTAATAAATTAATAAAATAACATATTATTATTTACTGTATTGAATTAATATATTGATAATATATTGAATGTGAATTCTAATAATACAAGTAGAAGAAAGATACAAGAATGTTATATGTGAGCTGGATGCTGCTATGATAATTGATCTCATATAAAAAGGCTGATTCAAATATTCATCAACTTGGCTTCGCTTGGATTCAAATATCACATTTACAAAATTATCATTATTTTTTTATTTTAGTATAATATTTTTAATAATTATTTCATCATTCATTTTATTATTATCATTGTAATTGAATTCAAACACATTATCGTTTGATATCAATTTTATTATCACCATTATTTTTAATTTCACTGAAATCAATTATATCATCTTTCCAAATTAATCCTTAATTGCATCATAGAACAAATTCAAGAGTTGATCGTTAGGACATCCAAATGCACTCTACAAGTCTACATCATACATTTAGAGAAGGTTACTTCGTGCTGATTCATTGGCAAAATCTTACAGTGATTTGGAGATTGAGTATGAACGACCGTAGGATCTGCCTCCTTTCTTGAGTCCTTTGCTTTTAGCTGATGCATGGGAAATTAGTTTCCCACGGAATTTTTAGCCTTTTCTTTTGTTTCTTTAATTTTTTTCATTATAACCCAAAAAAAAAAACTTTTATAAATCCTATACATTACCGATGAATTATAAAATTACATCATTAATTCATAAATTTTAAAATTAAAATCTTAAAAAATAAATATATTAAAATTTATACATTAATAATGCATAAATTACATAGAAAAACGAATTAGGATGTTTATTTAGCAATATTTTCTAACAAGTGGTAGAACAGATCGTGGAAGGTTGCCTACTCGATGAATTTAGGTTTGAATATAAATGTAGGAATAAGAAAAAGGTAAGGTTTCAATTTAGACAAAGTGGAATAAAAAGGCAGCTATGCTTGTATGGTTGCTGCTGTTGCCTGTTGAAGACTGCACTGATGATAGAATATTGATGTACTTTACTGGTTTTTTCTATTTGTTTTTTTTCATTTAAATGGGAAGGATATATTTTTTCCATATATTGATATTGGGTTTCAAAAATGAGAATTAATTTGATATATTGTTAGTAGAATTTTTTGATTTTATAAGCAAAATTAATAAGCCAATAAGACAATAACTTAATGGTAAAGAAGAGATCTTAGGATTTTGAGATCCTAAATTCAAGTTTCATAAAGTGTATAATTGAGTTTAATTTATTATAGTTGTGTTTACTAATTTATTTAGTTATCAATTTACAAAATGTAATATTTATTATCATTATACTGAATAAAAAAAACAAGATTAATAGTGTAACGTGTGTGTATATATATATATATAATGAAATTTGAATTTTAAGTTAATATATATATATATATATTATACGTTTTTTTAGAAAAAATAAAACTTAAAATTCAAATTTCATTTCTTTCCTCGTACTTCTATTTCTATATATATATATATATATATATATATATATATAAAATTAAAAATTTTCACTATTAATTTATCAACTATCAAATATGAACTTATGGAAAACACGGTTATTACGTTTGTTAAGATAATAAATATTCATAAATTGGATTAAAAATAGCCATAATGGATTAAGTTCAAATCAATTTAATTAATTAATGAGATATTTTTAGTTAATAATTAATTAAGTAAATACAACATACCTTAGGTCTAAACTGTTTTGGTTAATAAGATGATTATGTGAAAGAAAGGCCAATAAATCATGTGGATTAAGCTTGCAACCAAGAAACCCAGAAAATCCAATTCATACAAGTTTCTTTGATAGTTAATATTGCTGAAGAAAATGTAGCAGGCTGATTGACATGGTCTTACCCACGATTGTACATTCTGTGTTAGGAGGAAGTCTGGGATTAAGGGATCAAGAAAAATTCAAATTCAACGAGATTGAATTCCTAATACCATAAAGAGTTGTTAAGTGGGAGTTAGTGTCGGAGAAAATTCAGCATCATTTTTATCATATCATATGATAAATTGAATAAAATATTAAGATAAATTTAAATTTTTACAGAGGTAAAATAATATAATTTTAATAAATATTAAAAATTTAATGGTGTAATACAAATATTACAAAATAAAATATAAATTTTGCTATAGCGAAATCTAAGATCTGACAAATGTGCTTAACACAACTTTAACACATTTTTTTTTGGAACACAAATATTTAAATGATTTGAAAATTTTAAATTTAAATATTAAAATCAATGAAAATTGTAAAAAAAAAATAAAAATCAATGAAACATCAAATGTTATTGTGTATTTTAATATATTAATAATAATCTCAAATAAAAAATTATTTGTTTTAAGATAAAGATTTAATTTTCTTCCATACAAAATTCAAATATCACTAAAAAAATCACATCTGTCTCAACCACTGAGATATTACGTAGTTTCCATTCTCAGCACTGTAAATTAAAATTTAAAACCGTTTAACACGAGAGTGATAAACTCGTTAAACATGCTGTTATCGCAACCTCGTCAAGCCTGTCTTTGTGCATTAGCTATAATATTTCGCCACGTGTTGACATGCACAATTGCCATTAGCTAATTTCAAAGATTATTCGCGTCTTGGAATTTCAGATGCACCGTCACGTGACTAACCAGCCACTAGTTGCGCGAGTACATCGGAACGTATACTCCCACTGGATACGGCTTAATTTTCTGCTGAATATATGCTGCTACAGCCAGTGCCATGCCAAAGTTCGATTCCTCGAACAGTCCTTAGTTTTGTTGCTAATAAAGTAATTTTTTGATATCTCAAAGGTCAGATGTGTTATTAATTTAAAGAGATGAAAGAATATATAAGTTAGATTTTGAGTATCATTTTTTAATGTCGTATTTTGAAAATTTTATAAATTTAAATTTTGAAGTTTAACTCTTACAAAATCTTACGTAATTAACTATTAAAAAGTTTATATATTAAAAAAATTAAAAAATCAAATAAAATTTAATGAAATTTTACAAATACTATTTGAACAAAAAATTTGAATAATAAGAACAACAACGATAATACTTGAATCATAAGTGAAATTGTTAAAAGAAAAAAATTAAAATTAAAAAATTTATTTGATATTTAAAGAATTAAATTTCCAGATTCGAAAAACAAAAATAATTAGACTATACATGTTTTTTTTTAATATGTATTAAAAAATTAATTTAAAAACAAGAATATATGCTGATTTCTTAATTTCATCTAAATATTAAAGCTTTTAAAAAATTATCAATTTCTTATTTTAGTTTTTATCGATTTTGACTCAAGTCCATCAGTCTTAAATTGCAAACATCATGCGGAAAAGGAAGAGTCCCAGCCAGCCCGAGCGAGGTCACGTTCTTTTCACATTTGTTTATTTATTTATTTATTTATTATTACTTTTTACAATCTGTTTCTTTCTTTTCTCTAAAACCATAGGATCATAACAATAGGAAGGCAAGAGACTGTATTTCGCTCTCCGAAAAGTCGCCACCCTCACAAAACACAACCAGTTTCTCACTACTCTGCTCTGCTCTCCAGTTCCCACTCTCTCCATGAAGGAACCTCACCACTCTTTTTCTCCTTTGTAAAACTTCACATTAATACAACCCTTTTCTCCTGCTTCTGATTCTTTCTTCATTTCCAAACCAACGAAGGAACCTTTTCTTCTCTTTTAAAGGAAAAAATACCAGACTAGTTATGGAGAAAAAGCAAGGTTTCTTCTCAGCTCTCAAAGATGAAGTAGTTCGTGGGTTTTCACCTTCCCGCTCGCGGCCCAACAGTCCTGCAAGAGCCCGGTCACCCATGGCCAGTCTGTTACGGAGAAAGAAAAGCAACCACAACAACTATGGAGGCGCTTACGTGGCACAACCGGAGGCCTTGATCGCAAGATCCAGTAGTCTGAGGCCAGTGGGGGAAGCGTTAGCTCCGCTCATGGAAGGTCCGGATCCGGACGGGGGCGAAGTCGGGGATTCGAAGCGGGTCGGGTCGGGACTAGGACAATGGGTTAAGGGACAGTTATCGAGGACTCCATCTGTCACTTCGATGAGTTACACACTTAATTTCTAGATAAACTCTTCCATAAATTAGATCAATCATGCATAACTATGTTTACGATAGCAAGCACACCACACAACCATAATAACGGCAAAAGCAAAGGGCTGCATGAGAAGAGTATGGTTTAACCATTATTTGCACCCACCTGATTGCAGATAAATTATGAGAGACAAAGAAGATAAAGAAGAAATCGTTGAAGAAGATGAAGAAACAGAGGGAATGGAATGGTGAGTTTTAAAATAAAGATAAATTTGTAATTTAAAGAAATAAGTTTAATATTTTTTTGAATTATATTTAAAATTGTAATTTATAGATTAAAAATTAGAGTGCATTTAAAAATTCTCATTTTTAATTGACCATTTTTGTGTTAATTCTCTCTTATTGTTTCTTTTCCCGATCGCCGTGGCCATTAATGTTTTATTTAGCAAGGAATCTTTCATTTTTATTTTATATTTAAACATTTGATTCAATAAAAAATATATGTTTTTTGAAAATTAGATTCAAATTAGATAAAAGGGCCATGAGAGAATTATATGATGAAAAATTATCTCATATATACTGGCAGTGGATTAATAGGATAATGTGACACATATCACTTAGTGTATATTTAAAAGAAAATAAAAAAAAAGCTAATTAAAAAAAAGTGGAATAAGTAGTAATTTTTAATTTCGTTTATAAGATCAAAAAATTTTATTATCAGTATATAAACAAACAAATTTTTTGTCTAATTATCAATTTTAGTTGATTTTTTTAAAGGGATTTGTATGCGATGAGAATAAATTTAAATTTATAGTTTCTTTTTCACATGGGGTGTAAGGAGGAATAGGAGAATCAAACTTTATAGTTAATTTCTCTTTAAAAGGTATAACAAATGCTAGATTAAATCTTGATTGTTAAATTTGAATTTATAGTTTTAGATTTAAAAAATGAATTATTATTTAATATATTATTAACGAAGTTTTTAAACTCCATATAGAATGTTAAGATGATAACGCATATTTTTAAAAAAATATTAAAATAAATAAATAAATAAAATAAAGTATGTATCACCATAATACTATTATGAAGTCTAAAAACTTCATTACAATGTATTAAATAAGAATTTTTAAAATATTATTTGGGTTTATATGACGATAATTTAATTAATGATTATTATTTCATTAGTTGTTGATAGAGTAAAAAAAAAAAATTATGAACAAATCCTTTTACATATTATATGTCTTTTACCACGTATAAAAAGATTTATTAGTGAAATTATTTAAATTTAATAATAATAAATTAAATAATAATCTATCAAATAAATTGCGGGTATCTTTTTCCTTTTTTTTTTTTTATTTGCTTGATTGAGAAATGATGATACATGAAGTTGGAAAGACTGACTTTTTCAAAAGGAAAAAAAAAAGGGAAATGAAATTATAGTTTTTGTTTTTTTGATTCTTGTAAAGTAGTGGGACTGTGGGAGGATCCGTTAGCTGTATGCACTACAAATGAAACTAAAGTCAAAAACGCGTCCCCAAGGGAGGGAGGGAGGGACCCTCGACTTTTACTCTTGTAGCCTTTCACATGGGTTTACTAATTACTATCCATTCCATTGCCAAATTATATAACTACAAAAATTCCCATAATTAGGATTTTATTACCTCACTCAGCATCGAAATCACCACTAATATAACAATAAAAAGAGTTTATATTAGTTTATTCTGGATGTATAAATTTTATATATCATCGTTGAATTAAAATTTTAATAAATTAATAAAATAACATATTATTATTTACTGTATTGAATTAATATATTGATAATATATTGAATGTGAATTCTAATAATACAAGTAGAAGAAAGATACAAGAATGTTATATGTGAGCTGGATGCTGCTATGATAATTGATCTCATATAAAAAGGCTGATTCAAATATTCATCAACTTGGCTTCGCTTGGATTCAAATATCACATTTACAAAATTATCATTATTTTTTTATTTTAGTATAATATTTTTAATAATTATTTCATCATTCATTTTATTATTATCATTGTAATTGAATTCAAACACATTATCGTTTGATATCAATTTTATTATCACCATTATTTTTAATTTCACTGAAATCAATTATATCATCTTTCCAAATTAATCCTTAATTGCATCATAGAACAAATTCAAGAGTTGATCGTTAGGACATCCAAATGCACTCTACAAGTCTACATCATACATTTAGAGAAGGTTACTTCGTGCTGATTCATTGGCAAAATCTTACAGTGATTTGGAGATTGAGTATGAACGACCGTAGGATCTGCCTCCTTTCTTGAGTCCTTTGCTTTTAGCTGATGCATGGGAAATTAGTTTCCCACGGAATTTTTAGCCTTTTCTTTTGTTTCTTTAATTTTTTTCATTATAACCCAAAAAAAAAAACTTTTATAAATCCTATACATTACCGATGAATTATAAAATTACATCATTAATTCATAAATTTTAAAATTAAAATCTTAAAAAATAAATATATTAAAATTTATACATTAATAATGCATAAATTACATAGAAAAACGAATTAGGATGTTTATTTAGCAATATTTTCTAACAAGTGGTAGAACAGATCGTGGAAGGTTGCCTACTCGATGAATTTAGGTTTGAATATAAATGTAGGAATAAGAAAAAGGTAAGGTTTCAATTTAGACAAAGTGGAATAAAAAGGCAGCTATGCTTGTATGGTTGCTGCTGTTGCCTGTTGAAGACTGCACTGATGATAGAATATTGATGTACTTTACTGGTTTTTTCTATTTGTTTTTTTTCATTTAAATGGGAAGGATATATTTTTTCCATATATTGATATTGGGTTTCAAAAATGAGAATTAATTTGATATATTGTTAGTAGAATTTTTTGATTTTATAAGCAAAATTAATAAGCCAATAAGACAATAACTTAATGGTAAAGAAGAGATCTTAGGATTTTGAGATCCTAAATTCAAGTTTCATAAAGTGTATAATTGAGTTTAATTTATTATAGTTGTGTTTACTAATTTATTTAGTTATCAATTTACAAAATGTAATATTTATTATCATTATACTGAATAAAAAAAACAAGATTAATAGTGTAACGTGTGTGTATATATATATATATAATGAAATTTGAATTTTAAGTTAATATATATATATATATATATTATACGTTTTTTTAGAAAAAATAAAACTTAAAATTCAAATTTCATTTCTTTCCTCGTACTTCTATTTCTATATATATATATATATATATATATATATATATAAAATTAAAAATTTTCACTATTAATTTATCAACTATCAAATATGAACTTATGGAAAACACGGTTATTACGTTTGTTAAGATAATAAATATTCATAAATTGGATTAAAAATAGCCATAATGGATTAAGTTCAAATCAATTTAATTAATTAATGAGATATTTTTAGTTAATAATTAATTAAGTAAATACAACATACCTTAGGTCTAAACTGTTTTGGTTAATAAGATGATTATGTGAAAGAAAGGCCAATAAATCATGTGGATTAAGCTTGCAACCAAGAAACCCAGAAAATCCAATTCATACAAGTTTCTTTGATAGTTAATATTGCTGAAGAAAATGTAGCAGGCTGATTGACATGGTCTTACCCACGATTGTACATTCTGTGTTAGGAGGAAGTCTGGGATTAAGGGATCAAGAAAAATTCAAATTCAACGAGATTGAATTCCTAATACCATAAAGAGTTGTTAAGTGGGAGTTAGTGTCGGAGAAAATTCAGCATCATTTTTATCATATCATATGATAAATTGAATAAAATATTAAGATAAATTTAAATTTTTACAGAGGTAAAATAATATAATTTTAATAAATATTAAAAATTTAATGGTGTAATACAAATATTACAAAATAAAATATAAATTTTGCTATAGCGAAATCTAAGATCTGACAAATGTGCTTAACACAACTTTAACACATTTTTTTTTGGAACACAAATATTTAAATGATTTGAAAATTTTAAATTTAAATATTAAAATCAATGAAAATTGTAAAAAAAAAATAAAAATCAATGAAACATCAAATGTTATTGTGTATTTTAATATATTAATAATAATCTCAAATAAAAAATTATTTGTTTTAAGATAAAGATTTAATTTTCTTCCATACAAAATTCAAATATCACTAAAAAAATCACATCTGTCTCAACCACTGAGATATTACGTAGTTTCCATTCTCAGCACTGTAAATTAAAATTTAAAACCGTTTAACACGAGAGTGATAAACTCGTTAAACATGCTGTTATCGCAACCTCGTCAAGCCTGTCTTTGTGCATTAGCTATAATATTTCGCCACGTGTTGACATGCACAATTGCCATTAGCTAATTTCAAAGATTATTCGCGTCTTGGAATTTCAGATGCACCGTCACGTGACTAACCAGCCACTAGTTGCGCGAGTACATCGGAACGTATACTCCCACTGGATACGGCTTAATTTTCTGCTGAATATATGCTGCTACAGCCAGTGCCATGCCAAAGTTCGATTCCTCGAACAGTCCTTAGTTTTGTTGCTAATAAAGTAATTTTTTGATATCTCAAAGGTCAGATGTGTTATTAATTTAAAGAGATGAAAGAATATATAAGTTAGATTTTGAGTATCATTTTTTAATGTCGTATTTTGAAAATTTTATAAATTTAAATTTTGAAGTTTAACTCTTACAAAATCTTACGTAATTAACTATTAAAAAGTTTATATATTAAAAAAATTAAAAAATCAAATAAAATTTAATGAAATTTTACAAATACTATTTGAACAAAAAATTTGAATAATAAGAACAACAACGATAATACTTGAATCATAAGTGAAATTGTTAAAAGAAAAAAATTAAAATTAAAAAATTTATTTGATATTTAAAGAATTAAATTTCCAGATTCGAAAAACAAAAATAATTAGACTATACATGTTTTTTTTTAATATGTATTAAAAAATTAATTTAAAAACAAGAATATATGCTGATTTCTTAATTTCATCTAAATATTAAAGCTTTTAAAAAATTATCAATTTCTTATTTTAGTTTTTATCGATTTTGACTCAAGTCCATCAGTCTTAAATTGCAAACATCATGCGGAAAAGGAAGAGTCCCAGCCAGCCCGAGCGAGGTCACGTTCTTTTCACATTTGTTTATTTATTTATTTATTTATTATTACTTTTTACAATCTGTTTCTTTCTTTTCTCTAAAACCATAGGATCATAACAATAGGAAGGCAAGAGACTGTATTTCGCTCTCCGAAAAGTCGCCACCCTCACAAAACACAACCAGTTTCTCACTACTCTGCTCTGCTCTCCAGTTCCCACTCTCTCCATGAAGGAACCTCACCACTCTTTTTCTCCTTTGTAAAACTTCACATTAATACAACCCTTTTCTCCTGCTTCTGATTCTTTCTTCATTTCCAAACCAACGAAGGAACCTTTTCTTCTCTTTTAAAGGAAAAAATACCAGACTAGTTATGGAGAAAAAGCAAGGTTTCTTCTCAGCTCTCAAAGATGAAGTAGTTCGTGGGTTTTCACCTTCCCGCTCGCGGCCCAACAGTCCTGCAAGAGCCCGGTCACCCATGGCCAGTCTGTTACGGAGAAAGAAAAGCAACCACAACAACTATGGAGGCGCTTACGTGGCACAACCGGAGGCCTTGATCGCAAGATCCAGTAGTCTGAGGCCAGTGGGGGAAGCGTTAGCTCCGCTCATGGAAGGTCCGGATCCGGACGGGGGCGAAGTCGGGGATTCGAAGCGGGTCGGGTCGGGACTAGGACAATGGGTTAAGGGACAGTTATCGAGGACTCCATCTGTCACTTCGATGAGTTACAAAAGGTCTGATCTAAGGCTGTTGCTTGGGGTAATGGGTGCGCCTTTGGCTCCAGTTCATGTTAGCTCCACTGACCCTCTGCCTCACTTGAGCATCAAAGACACTCCCATTGTTAAGACCTTTTCCACTCTCTCCTTTTACTTCTTTAACTTATAATAATACTTCCTTTCCATCTGAAACAACAAATATGAACTTCTGTTTTTTTTTTTTTTTGGTGGTGTTGGTGGTTTAACTGGTGACTAAGAGCACAAAATGGGAGTTTGGTTGGATTTTGATTTACCAGTAATAGTATGTTCTACGTATTTCTTTTTTCTCTGTCTGAGTGTGGAAAAAGAAGTTTTTTTAGAGTGTTTCTTATGAGTTTCCTTAGCTTAGGGACTAATTTATGTTTTACTTAGATTTGGTGAGTATTTTATTTGTATTGTTTATTGATCAATCTTGTTCTAATATTTTCTTTAAGCTTCTTCTACGGGTTATAGATCCATTTAAATAAATCACGGTTTTGATTCTAACTGTTTGGCTAGCAAGAAACTTATGAAAAGAATCTAATGTAGAAAATAGAAATATGGTCTAATGTTCTTGGGTTTTAAATATATACAAGTGTTACTTTTAGGACGTAAAAAGATATGGTTAGAACTGCAGAGGGGAAACAGAGTGTTACTGGCTGTAGGGTTTTTGAGAGTTTTTACTAATTCAGACGCAAAACTACATGTGGGTGAAGTTTCTTATTTGATCATTATTAGGCTTTATTGCTTTCCGTATTTTAGTACTAAAATGCTGTGACTTTAGTATTGCTTCCTGTAATATATTTTCCTTTCATTGCGTATGATGCAGGAAACTTCCTCTGCTCAGTACATATTACAGCAGTATACTGCCGCTTCTGGTGGGCAGAAGCTGCAAAACTCCATTCGGAATGCGTATGCGATGGGAAAGCTCAAAATGATAGCTTGTGAATATGAAACTGCCACGAGGACTGTTAAGAACCGTAATATCTCTAGAGCTGCAGAGTCTGGTGGTTTTGTACTCTGGCAAATGAATCCGGACATGTGGTATGTTGAGCTTGCAGTTGGCGGCAGTAAGGTTCATGCTGGGTGTAATGGGAAGCTTGTTTGGAGGCACACACCCTGGCTTGGTGCTCACACTGCAAAGGGGCCTGTTAGACCCTTGCGTCGTGCACTTCAGGTGAGGTTTCCTGTGCTTGCTGAGCACTGGCTGTTCAGTTATGCTTTTAGCTTTCTTAGTTTTCTGATATTCTCTTTGGGGTTTATCATTCCTACTTCAGGGTCTTGATCCGAGAACTACAGCTAGTATGTTTGCTGATGCAAGATGCATAGGGGAGAAAAAGATTAATGGTGAAGATTGCTTCATCCTTAAGCTTTGTGCTGATCCTCAGACACTGAAGGCAAGGAGTGAAGGCCCTGCTGAGATCATTAGGCATGTTTTATTTGGCTACTTTAGTCAGAAGACTGGACTTCTTGTTCACATGGAAGATTCACATCTGACTCGCATCCAATCTCACGGAGGTGATTCTGTTTATTGGGAAACCACAATTAATTCATATCTGGATGATTACCGACCTGTTGAAGGTACCATGATAGCGCATTCTGGGCATTCTGTTGTTACACTTTTCCGGTTTGGGGAAGTTGCAATGAGCCATACAAAAACAAAGATGGAAGAATCTTGGACGATTGAAGAGGTTGCCTTTAACATACCAGGCCTTTCAATTGATTGTTTTATCCCTCCCGGTGATTTGAGATCTGGATCCATCAGTGAAACCTGTGAACTCCCTCAAGACGAAAAGGAAAAGAGTGCAATTGTGTTAGCAGCACATCGTTCCAAAATTGCTGCCTTAGAAAAAGCGCAGGATAGCTGTGCTGACAGCATGATTTGGAAGACGGAAGTCTGATGAAGCGTAGACTCACATCTTGGCAATTGTTCATATCTGTATCCGGCACGGTTAACTAACCCATTAGAAGTTACAAGGTAGAAGTCATTTTTTCGACTTTGTTTTATGCCTCTATTAATCTGTAAATAGAGCATAATTATTCACAGGTTTGCCTGTATGAATCTTTATACTCTCAGTGCAGAATCCAGCTATGGAGTTGGAGCTCAGCCTTCCAGTTAGGGATAGAGCTAATGGAGGTTGGTTTTTAGGTTACCTTCCTTGCTTGATGGTAGGAGGTGAAGCTGTCCCATTAACCTTTTTTTAGTTATACTAACTCTAATGGTTAATGAATATAATGTGGCAATATAAAGGATACTGCCGCCGATCAGCATGAGTTGACAGTAATGCCTAGTTTTTAATGTTACTGTTTCTGTATTTGTGATTAATTGTGTGATTAGTAGACGTAAAACTGTTTTCAGGTTTGGGAAGGAAAAGAGATTTTGCTGGATATGGTGATAATAGGCATGATAAATGAGACGAAACTAACAATTTTTCTTACCTGCTGTAACAAAATTTGTTAATGACCTGAGTTCTGGTTGAGTGTAATGTTTCATTTGTCCAGTGTTGCTGAAAGCAAAATGTAAACTGAGAATATCATGTTCATCAGTTATTTAATGCTCTTGATGAATATAAGACCTGCATATTTTCTGCTTACCTGCTCTGAATTGTATTCTGCTTCATTTTTTTGAAGCGTTGAAACTTCAGCCTTGGTTGTGAATGGCCAAGATTATTCTAGTACTCCAATTAATCTTCTCTAAACGTTTCTTTACCCTCCATTTATGAAATATTAAATGTTTTAAACATCGACACAATAATCAGGTCTGCAATTTTCTTTATGTGAGTGGGGTCTCTAACAATTGTCATAGGTTTCTAAATTCCACCATAGCCAGCTCTAATGCACCCATCTCCATTTGTGTGAACGTCCTTTATGCGGTGATTGACAGCAGCTGAGCTTGTCCTTGAAAGTTCAATGCCATTGGCTAACCTGCCTGCTGTCTTCACAACCTTTTTCCTGACTGTCCCCGGGTGATTAGTTTAACAGGCTCCCTGGTGGGACACCCAAACATTGAAAATACTCATTTCTTTCGGACAAGTAAAATTTTTTAAGGTAAACTGGTAAACTGGGAAAGCCCCTTCTTTGACCATCGGGACACAAAGTCATCAGCGCAGGCTACGTGGGGTTAGGTTGGAATCGGAGTTTGCATCGTTCGAAGCAAAGCATGTGCCTGAAAAATATCATTACAAGCTAGGCACGAGGTGAAATTTCCTCAGACACCAAGTGATTTCATAGCCCCATTACAAGTGATTTCATAGCCCTGCTCTACTGTGTTTAACAAGTATTTTTACCCGCTTTTGGCAGACTGTCTTTCGGTCTTTCGCCATCTTTACTCCAATTTAGGTGCTGCTTTTCTCATTTCACTGTTGAAGTCTTTGTCTTGGGAGGGAAGGTTCCACCTCATCATTATGTTTCTGAAAGGTCAAATTCTCATTGATGAGTGCTTTTGCATTATTTAATTCCATTTTTGTCTTCTCCGGATGTTGAAGAAATCAACCCAAGCAATAAAAACCGCATAAGGGATTTAATTCCACGAATTCTCTTCTAGTTTGCGAAGATTCAAGATTCAGCAATTAACTGCATGCCACAGTCATGTGATAGTGCAATCCCAACAACCCTAACATCCTCTTTTTGAATGCCAAAGTAATAATTCCTAGCTAATTGGCCGCAAGAAACCCTCCTAAAATTATTTGGTTGAATCATATCTTAGGTAGTCCTCTAGACATAGGTTAAACATGCTATAGCACTTAATGTTCAACTTGGTGAAAAATAGGCTAAATCTATTTTATTCATTACTTATATATTAAAGTAGTATTATTTCACATATATTTTTTTTATATTTAAAAAAGTTGACGAAATTATTCGAATTCAAATTTAAATATTACAATATATAATAATTTTTCTTTAAACAACCAATTAAGAGATTGTTTGCAATCTCAAGTATATTAAAAATTATATGTCAAGTTAAGGCCTTACATTTATTGGTAATTGATTTTTTTTGGTTACAAATGGTAAATAAATAAACTAACTAAAACATATTAAGAGTGTCTGGAGGGTAGGTGGTAATTTATTTTATGTTAAATGTCTAATATGACAGTAAATTCAGGTTTTGTTACGTAATTATTGTCTATTACACCTTCTGCATTTGTCACGGAATAGGCTTTTTTTCTATCTCCGCCTACATGAGATGGGATCTGTTAATATATGTTATCCTTCACTTTATCAATTCATCCTCAATTCGTCAATGGTTAAAAGTAAAAACTCTGTTATTTTCCATTTCCAACTGTGAAACAAAACAGCAAAAGACCTAAAAACAAGGAAAATTTTGTATATTATTCCAGTATAAAGATGAGAACATATATAATTAACTCATTGATGTAGACCATTCAACAAGATGGTTGCAACAGCCAGTATGTAAATCACCTATGATTGGCTTGGAGCGTATATGAAAATGAATTAGCCTAACTACATTCATTCCTGGAAAGGAAAATTTTGTTTGGTAGCATGGAATGTTAGAGCAAGCATTGCTATAGAAATTACAAAGAAAATAACAAGGCTTACATTTTGCTTGTTTCTGAACTAGTTGTTCTTATGCATAAATATGCTTGTGCTTTTACGTAGGGTTCCAATGGTAAGATTAAACCGGTGGCCAGCTAGAAGTTGGTGTGCTGCTGTCTTAACTCTTTTTAACTGTCTGGGAAGTGGGGTTCCAATGGTGAGATTAAGGATTATGCAGTAAGAACTAAGAAGAGCAGAAAAAAAAAAAAACGATTATGGATTGTACAATTCAATCCCTCATGACAGGATCGAATAATATCAACCCTACAGCTTCGTTAAGCTCATCTTCCTTGAATATAAAAGAATCAATGGTGAAAAAGAAAAGCTTTACAATTTCTAGGGTATTTCCTTTGACTTTTTGGTTCCCTCATTATTTGTCTGTCTTACAATTTATTTTGTTTTTATTTCATAATCCTTGAGAAGAAGCAGCAGCAGGAATTTATGGAGTTTCCAGTGTTGTTGAATTGCTTGACATTGTTGAGCACTTCAAAAATACATGTGGGATATGCATTAAAGCTTGCAACGTCAAGTTATCGATGAAAGGTGTCGGCAGAGGAAGCTTCCAACTCCCTTTGTAACAAGTGCAAAGAATAGATGGCATATTTAAGACTGTGAATAGCCCACATTAATGGCAGTGGTGGAGCAATTGGGCATACTACAGTACCCTAGAAAAATAGTTTTCTCATTTATGTTACCGTATATATAGTCTCTGTAAGGCTCTGGACTACTACTACCCATACCACAAGTAAGAGAGCATCTCAGTAGTCTGAAATGGATAATTTTGCCCTCTGTTAATCTTACGTGTGTATATTTGTGTCTCGCCATTATTATTCTCTCTGCAAAATCATAACTTATTTAAGTTTGCAGCATTCAAATGTATGAAATTAATGGGATATTTTTTTTATTCGAGGTAAGATTGAAATACGCAGCGTGGCAATGCTGCTTGTACATAGATGTGGGTGACTGCAACACTCTCATACAGTCAATCTAGCATTCATTGGTTAATTTTTCTGCTACTGATTTATTGGAGAATAGGATTAAAAAGGACAATACGAGAGGCTTGGGCCAGATGCCAATCTAGTTGTTGGCAGATTCATAATTTTTTGGAGACACCATGATTGATTAAAATTAATTATTTTTTTCCTTTTTTTTTTTACTCAAAAATTGTTCAAAGGGAGTATGAGACCCTTTATGGCATTCTAGGAATTGGAAAATATTTTATATTTTTTTTTACTTCTTATACCCTTTTACTTTCACTTAAAATAATTTAAAAAAAAAAAGAAAAATCTTTTTGACTCTATTTATGAAATAAAAAAACGACATTGATAATATATAAAATAATCATCTATAATTTTAACATCCATATTCAATTATAAAAGAAAAAATAAAAAAAATAGAAAAATCCCGAGATCTTCAGGCGTTTTCAGCCTTTTACAAAGTTCTCAGTTTCATGTTTGGGTAAGTAAATAGCAAGAGAGCCCATGTCAAAATCAAAGGCAGGCCAGCTCTCCATTTCATGAATAAAGTTACGGAGTAGGAAGGATACGATTGATACGGCTTCAGCCCGGCCTCAAACTAAAGTTGCAGTCCAATGAGTAAATTAAATCATCCTCTTCGAATGAAATTCAAAATACCATTTTAAATTATTTTATATTTATTAAAATTTTGGATTTTTAATAATAAGATTAATTTAATATATCAGACGGATTTTTAGTTATATTGAATTTGTCATTGTGATATAGTTTTTTAATAGTAATTCTTTATAAAACTCTGAATTGATTAAATTTCCTCAAACAAAAGTAAAATTAGAGTTTATGAGTAATTAAATCTCATGCCACTATATATATGGCTATATTTGGTTTCTATATCATTTTGATGGAAAAAGGTTTGGCAAATAGTTTTTTTTTTTTTTAAATAATTGTGTTTAGGAATTAATGAAATATAAGGTCAATTTTGTTATGCTCCAATTAAGAGTTTCAATAAATTTGTACAGTAAACAGTGGTAAATTTTCAAAAAAAGTTTGGGTTAATGAAAAACAGAAATTTTTTACAATAAGAATTATTATAACTATTAATTTTTTTTTTCAAATTTACAATAAGAATTATTATTACATCAAATGACTAACATTAGTTTATTTTTATGATTAATATGAATAGCTTTTATACAATTGGTCAATAAAAAATTTAATTAAATTTGATGATTTTTAATAAAAAATATTTTTCTTAATTCTATTAATATTGAATAATTTATTGATTAATATTGAAAAAAATCAAATATTTATATTTCAAAATTTAAACTTTAAAAATATTTGTATTTTATATATAATTATTATGCTAAATAAAAATGAAAATAAAAATAAAAAAAATAAATATTTACATGTAACGCATGTAATAATAAATAGCTCGATTCGGATAGAATTAATTTTAGACTGTAAAATGGATGAGAATACCTATAATTATACAAAAAATAATAAATAGTAATTATAAATTAAAATGAACAAAATTTGGTCATTTATATAGATTTTATGTGTTTATATTTGATGCACTAATAGTATATACTATCTATGCATTGTTAGTCAACCACATAGTGAAACCTCATTAATGAGTAAGATTTAAAAATATGGAGCCCTTAAAAGTAGATATTTATTATTAATGAATTAAAGGTTGACACACTATTAATGAATAAACTAAAAAAATGCTAAACCTTTAAAATAAAATATAAATAATTTTTTTTTTTCAATTTACTCATTAATATGATATCAACATTTAGTGCACACCATTTTTATATATGACAACAGATCATTTAAATTCAAAGGGAAGATCCTGTAGTTAATAAAATCATTGATTTTTCTTGAATGGTTAATGGAATAATGCTCACAAGGTAATTCTAAAGTATCTTTGCATCCTCTAATTCCTCACCAGCTTGAAACAAAGAGGAATGATTTCCTTACCAAACAGATTACTACGATGGCTTCTCTCAAAGCTCTTGGCAACAGCTGCTCTCACTCCCTGAATAAAGCAGAAAACTCATGGGGGTCGAAATAGTGAAAGAGATAATAGCGAAGAACTAAAATTAAAAATAACATGAAAACTGTGATACTTTGATAGTTAAAAATGGTAAGTAGATGTTACCACCATTAGCATGGACCTTTGGCAGCCCAATCTACTGGGCTGCCATTTCCATACTCTGCTCCAGCTAAGAAAATAGTGTCTTGCGCGGCAGCCTTGTACCTTTGCCGAGGGATGATATTCACTGTTAGTAATTATAGTCTCAGCTGAAACAATGAATTTCTAAAAGCTAACACTCACCACCATTGTAAGGACAGAAACTGGTCTGGGAGTGTTGCAGGTATTACTCCGAATCATGTTTTGGCATTCAATCCTGTAAACGTTGCAGGAGATGTTTATGGAATGGAATGAGTCTAAAGAAAGAAAAAGGAAATGTGGGCAATAAGGGGAAGGAATGAAGGAGTATAGAAGAGTATTTTGCTTTACTCCGAATCATGTGTTTGGCATTCAATTCTGCAAACGTTGCAGGAGATGTTTATGGAATGGTATGAGTCCAAAGAAAGAAAAAAGAAATGTGGGCAATAAGGGGAAGGAATGAAGGGGTATAGACGAGTATTTTGCTTTGCCGGTCAATTTAGATGGATGGTAAATTGATTCAAATAAAATTGAAATGGATAAAATAATCATTATAAATATGTGTTTTTTAATAAAATAATAAAAAAATAAATCAAGGGTGAAAATATAATTTTACCTCCCTCCCTATTTCATCTTTTAGCTTGGTATCCCACTGCACGATGCCAAATTGAGTTTAGATCGTCTCTCTTGTAGTTCTTTTTTCTTATACTTTTATTGATTGGACTATCAAGTGTTATGCATGTAACTCGTCTCTTGTGATATTAGTATATTTGAAGTTTTTGTTTCTCACTTATTGGGTCTTCTACGAGTTTAACACACTTTATATCATATTACACCGTAGGCTTGAATGCCACCATGGTCAAACCTCATTTGCGAACGATGCCTACCCATCCATTCATGTTTGACTAAGAAAGCAACCGTATTAACTCGACTTTCCATGATAAATGAAATACTACTCCCATGAATATTCTCAAGCTTTTAACCTTGATGCGTAAAGGCAAACTGCTCAATCAAGACCTCTCAAGGAAAAAAGAGAAATCATAAATGGCGGAACTATTAGTTTAAAGATAATCATACCAGCCCCACTCTTGCTATATTCATGATGATTCTCTATAACTACGGAAACATTTTTTCTAGCCAAAGTAAACAACAATGGTTGAGTTTTAAGTTGCTTAAGAAATCAATTTCCTCTGCCTTTTTCTTTTTTCTTTTACCCTTTTCATGTAGAAATCAGCTATCAAGGCTCGTTTGTTTTCCACTTTTGTAGATGAGGAAGCAACAAAGGAAAAGATAGTAGTAATTAATGAAATGTGAGGGTATTAAAAAACAAATCAATCATGAGAGAAGGGGTAGCCACCAACAAATATCCCATACAAAATAAACAGTAATTCCCCTAAAAAAATCTCCCAAAGAATATAAGCGAATGATGATATATGGTAATGAAATGTAGCTAAAATACGCATAGTAAAAGGCCCCATCAGAGAGACTGCAGCCTAGAGCATATGGAAATTAAGGCCGAAAGTAAATAAACACTGAAACGAAACATAGCTAAGACACCAACAGCGAGAGGCTTGTCTAAAGCATCAAACTGAGGAGAGCCCATCCAAACGCCAAGCTGCCTACCATCTTGTTCACGGACCATACTTTCTCTACTGCACTCTGCAATCAAAGTTAAAACAAACAAGAATCAATACTAAATTGCGGATACAGTAAGCTCAAACGGTTGAATGATGATCCATTAAAAGTCGAGAAAAGCCAAATTGGTTAAAATAGAAGCTCAGGTCAGACCAATGAAATAAACTGAAAAGCTACTTGCAGCTATGGCTATGGCCTAGGCCCTAGGGGTTCCTAAAATAAACAAAGCTCTTTCGGATTCTGTGCCTCATGTTCCCCCGCAAGCCACGAATAAGATTTTATTCACTTTTTGCAGTCCTTTCGCTACCTGTCACGACTTCAGTCAGTACCTTCTGATTTGTTGAACACTGGTTGCTAGTTTCTTACGCTCATCTGTCTCACTTCGATGCTGGACTTGTGCTTGGGAAGCGTGAGAATCTAAGAAAAATTTACGTGCACACTTTCGACATGCTTTTAATGTTGGCCAGAGATCAGAGCTCAGACTTCCTTATTTTACCACCAATGATCAAATCTTCGTAACTCTTTATACTACCATGAGCTTGATCTCACCAGATCTTGCTCCATAGAAGCAAAAATGCACGCGACTATAATGAAAGAGCGACGACGTCGACGAGACATGACAACGAGAAAAACTGTCCACATCCTTCGTTTACGTTACAACTTAGAGCTTAGAACACCCTGTGTATTTTGCTACATTACGCATACGCATCCTAACAATTGACTGGGTACATTCAGTTAAGTGGCTAAATACAGACTAGTACTAGGTGATAAGTACAAAAAGAAAGTAAGAGAAAATATACCACATCGGTTCCAGCTGGGCCTGGTGAAGAAGCCCCGAGGCTAGGAGCAGGGGCCTCAGTTGGTGGAGCCGGTGGGCTCGGGGTCAAGGGTGATGGCGCTGGAGACTTACCTTTCTTCTTGCTAGGCGCGGGAGCTGGAACTGTGGCTGGAGGAGAAGCCAAAGGAGATGGTGGTGGGGTTGCTGGAGGAGGAGTTGCCGGTGGAGGAGTTGCGGGAGGAGGAGAAACAGGTGGTGGAGTGGCGGGAGGTGGTGAAGCCGATGGAGGTGTGGCGGGAGGTGGAGAAGCAGGTGGAGGAGTAGCTGGTGGTGGAGAGCTAGCGGGTGGGGGAGTAGCTGGAGGAGGAGTTGAAGCTGGAGGTGGAGAAGCTGTCACTGGAGGTGGTGACGAAGTAGGAGGAGGAGTGGAAACCGGTGGTGGAGTAGCAGTCGGTGTAGGCGGTGGTTGAGTAGTCGGAGGAGGAGTAGAAGCTGGTGGCGTTGGAGGCGCCGGCGTGGATGTAGGAGGATTACTAGGAGTTTGGCCTAAAACCCCAGCTACAGCAATGCAAAAAAAAGATGATAGAAATAAAATTTTATTATCAAGCATCATGTTGGAGCGATGGCAAACCTTATCCTGCGCACTCTCTCTTCTTGAACTACACCACAACCCGTAAGAAATGACAGAGAGGGAGGACTGAAGAGCGAGTGTGACGGAGGGAATTGAAGGCAGTATTTATATAGATCTTCATCCAAATTAAAACCATAATTAATAATGATAAATTTTATAGGCTATCGTAAATCATAACATGTAATTTAATCAATTTATTTTAAAATATTTTTTAAAATTAAATTTATTAAATATAAGGTAATATAATTGGATGATAATACAAAAAATTTATACACTAACATGCATCGAATGTAATAATATCTTTGGCTGCGTGGCTTAAGACTTGAGAAGAAAGGCAAGTTTGGGGGGCCCCTGGGTCTCTATGCCCAACTGATGGTTGGTGTCGTGGCATCTGATAAGAGTGTACGGGTGGGGTCCGTTCTTGCTTGATTTTGATTTTCATCTTTCATCTTAAGATCGAGATGCCACGGTGGCTACCAACAGGGTCCAGGCGTTGCCACATGTTGTATAATCCCTTAATGTCAACGATTTTATGTTTGAAGGAAGATTACGGCTAAAGATGTTTTCAGCTGTTCTTCAATCTTTTTGATAAAATTTTATGGATTAATAAAAATATATTTTAATTTTTTAAAAATATAAAAATAAATTTTTATATTTAATTTTATTATATAAATATATAACGTTTAAAGATAATATAATTAAGCTTAAGTTAGTTATAAATTTTTATAGTAAAATAAATAGATTGAAAGCTTATAAAACCTTAATCTTTTATTTATTTTATTTAATTGAATTATTTTAAAAAATTGAAAACTAATTTTATAATAAAATAAGATTTTATAAATTTTTATCATAAAATTAAAAGTTGAAGGTTTATATCCATTTTGTATAAAAAGTTGATGGTATATTTGATTATTAAATCACATTTTATTTCAAACATTTTGTAAAGTTATTTTTTAATTTCAATTATTTTTTAATCAAATGGTTAATGAAGAGTTGTGTCTTATTATAAAACTTGAATTTGAATTTAAAAAACTTTACGTTTGCTCTAATTATTAAAAAATTATTTTAATTTGTTATAAAACTAATGAATAACAAACTAATTTTTATCAATTGAATTAAGTCATTTGAGCATTGTCATTAATATTTGATATACAGTGTAATGGGAAATTTAACATATTTTTAAAATTTACATTGTCATTAAACATGTTTTCTAAAAAAAAAAAAAACCCTCTCAAAGGCTAAGTAGGCTAAAAAATTATCAATAATAATTGTTGTGCATGATAAAAGAATAATAATATTACACCACGTAACGTACGAAGAATATACCACGTGGCGCACGAATAAAACATATGAGAAATGATACAAACCTTGAGTAAGATAAAAAGGGCAAAAATGTAATTAGTGATAGAGTAAATCTCTATAAATAGGGGTCATATACGATTCGTTAACCCAATTCTGAATTTTCCTACTGAAACTCTGCTCAATTCTCTGGCTGACTTAAGTATCGGAGTGCCAACGCAGGGAAGAACCCCTACGTCCCTCTGATCTTTCTCTCTTTTGCAGAGGCATTTTAGAACACGTGACGCGAAGATTGAGGTGAAGACGTCTACAATTCGACATTGTTGTAACCGATCAACAACAATTGGCGCCGTCTGTGGGAAACGGAAGAAAAGCTTTCGACAACGATAGTACAGACACGTTCAACAGCAATCAAAAGTGAAGAAAGTGAGGACATGGCGAGCTCCCCAATGGTGGACTTAGGTGATGGAGTTCAGATCGAGAGAGGGTCGAATACGATTACGATTCCCATTGCCGAATTCGAAGCCATGCGGAAGCAAGGAGAAGAGACTGTTCAAGCCTTGCGGACAATGGTTGATCTGTTCAATGGTGTTTTCCCGCAAGTGAATCTGCCACTAGCCGTCCAAAACTTGGTAGGAGAAGGGCGAGCTGCGTAAGACCCTGACGGCATGGTCAAGCAAGACCCTTTTGGCATGTTCGCGCGGGACCCTCACGACAGGATGACGCGAGACAGTGAAGGCCAAGTATCGCGAGACCCTGAAGGCATGTTTGCGCGAGACCCTCGCGGCACTCTGGCGACAGACCCTCGCGACACTCTGGCGACAGACCCTCGCGGCACGCTGGCGACAGACCCTCGCGGCCCGCTGGCGACAGACCCTCGCGGCACTCTGGCTACAGACCCTCGCGGCACTCTGGCGACAGACCCTCATGGCCCTCTCACGCCACGTGGCGCACTCATAACGCGGGGATGCCAGCTCATGCTAGACCCTTCTGCGAGAGACCCTCACGGCAGGGGTGCGCGAGATCCTCGCGGCATGGTCGCAGGAGACCCTATGTGTGAGACTGATGAAGATATGAGGCGTCAGGGTATGGGAGACCTTGTGCGTGAGGCCTCTGAAGCCTTGCGGCGCCAAGTTACGGAAGACCCCATGCGCGAGACTCCAATGAACTGGAGACATCAGAGTGTCAAAAAACTGCAACGTCATGGTACAAAGAATTCAACACTGGAGATTATTGGTGGCCGGAGATGCCAAAGTACTAGAAATCTTGAGGGTCCGGCTCAAGTAGACTCTGGATATTTGGGCGTCGAAGATCCTTGGTCCCAGAACACAAGCAGCCCGCCAAACAACGAAATCAAAGATGTGGGAATGACAGGGTCTCATGTTGAGAGAGACTCGAAAATAGATCCAACACGAAACCTTGAAATTGGAATGGCAAACTCTCAATCTCTGACTCGTCAAAACCGAACTCAGGGTAACAGGAAAGAAGCTATGAACTGCGGCCAAGCTGATGCATACGCTGCTAAGAAAGGGCAAAACAGACCTGTGTCCAAGGCACAAGTTGTCACAGATATGAAAAGAATGGTGGAACGAATCTTAGAAGAGAAAAAGTTGGTTTCAATTGAAGAGAACCAGAGGAGGAGAATCCCATTCAGTACAACGATCATGGGAAAATCGCTGCCTCCAAAATTCAAAATGCCGCAGATAACGACGTATGCGGGAAAAACGGACCCTTATGAACACATTCAGAACTATGAGTCATTGATGCTATTACATGGATGAGAGGATGAGATCATGAGTAGAGCATTCCCCTTAACTTTAACTGACCATGCACTAAAATGGTTTAACAATTTGTCGGAGGGGTCTATTTCGTCTTTCAATCAATTAAGAAGCGAATTCCTGAAGGCTTTTGTGATAAAAAACCCGAAAAGGAAAGAGGCCACCTATCTGTTTACCTTAAGGCAGGGGAGCAAAGAATCACTCAAAAGCTATGTGGATCGGTTCCGTAATGCTACTCTTGAAATACATGATCTACAAGTTGGAGTAGCTGTGACAGCTATGTTACAAGGGACAAGGTCTGAAAAGTTGCAAGAATCGCTATCTTTAGATCAGCCGACGACGATCTCAGATTTGTTCTCTAGAGCAGATAAATATATCACTCAAGAAGAAGTGATGAAAAGAATACCGACGCTGAACTACATATAGGGGAGTTCAAAGAAAAGAAACCCTTACCATCGTCGGGCTACCAATGCCTTGAAAGAAGATGAAAAGTTCACAAGGCAAGAGGATAGCAAAAACATGGAATGCTAATCACCTGAAGCCATACTAGCAGTGAAATTTTATTTATCTAATGTCATTGTCAAAACTATGAATTGAAATTTCACTTATTGAATGATGATTTATTAATTATTTTATTTCATATCAAGATTTTCAGCTATATTTAGAAAAGAGCTTGAAGTGAAAAATGCGCGAGGTAAGCTACGAAGAAAATGTGCAAGGGCTTGAAGCGAAAAATGCGCGAGGTAAGCCACGCACTCAAGACAAAGGGCTTGAAGCGAAAAGTGCGCGATGTAAGTCATGAAGAAAATGCGCGAGAGCTTGAAGCAAAAAATGCGCGAGGTAAGCTAAGCACTCAACCAAGGGCTTGAAGCGAAAAATGCGCGAGGTAAGCCACGAAGACAATGTACGAAAGCTTGAAGCGAAAAGTGCGCGATGTAAGCTAAGCACACAACAAAGGGCTTGAAGCGAAAAGTGCGCGATGTAAGCCATGAAGAAAATGTGCGAGAGCTTGAAGCAAAAAATGCGCAAGGTAAGCTAAGCACTCAACCAAGGGCTTGAAGCGAAAAGTGCGCGATGTAAGCCATAAAGAAAATGTGCGAGAGCTTGAAGCGAAAAATGCGCGAGGTAAGTTAAGCACTCAACTAAGGGTTTGAAGCGAAAAGTGCGCGAGGAAAGCCACGAAGAAAATGAGCAAGAGCTTGAAGCGAAAAATGCGTGAGGAAAGCCATGCACCCAAACAAAGGGCTTGAAGTGAAAAATGCGCGAGGTAAGCCACGCACTCAAACAAGAGCTTGAGAATTATACGGCCAGAGCATTTGACTTCAGAATACAATGTAAGGACTTGATCTAAGGCTACAAGGAGAACATATGTACTCTTCCGCAAGGTTATACCTAGCGAAAGAGTGGGGAGCAATTGTTGTGCATGATAAAAGAATAATAATAGTACGTCACGTAACGTACGAAGAATACACCACGTGACGCACGAATAAAACATGTGAGAAATGATACAAACCCTGAGTAAGATAAAAAGGGCAAAAATGTAATTAGTGACAGAGTAAATCCCTATAAATAGAGGTCAGGTACGATTCGTTAACCCAATTCTGAATTTTCCTACTGAAACTCTGCTCAATTTTCTGGCTGACTTAAGCATCGGAGTGCCAACGCAGGGAAGAACCCCTACGTCCCTCTGATCTTTCTCTCTTTTATAGAGGCATTCTAGAACACGTGACGCGAAGATCGAGGTGAAGACGTCTACAATTCGACATTATTGTAACCGAGCAACAACAAAAATGATAATAGTAAAAATAAAATAAAAATAAAATAATTTTTTTTATCAATTAAATTAATTCATTTGAGGTATTTTCTTTACCATTTGATGTGGGGTTTGGTTATTATGTCGTTTTGATGACTATAATGATTCGTTAGTTACGCTTCCTTTTGGTAAAAAACAGTGTCGTGGGTTTTGTGTAGGTGAACATTTTTGTCAAACGTGTAAATGTTGCTATCGTTTTAATTTGGTAGTTCCAGGATCCGCGATGTAAATTAACTTCCCATCACGCAATAGTCCTAGTTTCGTTTTGTTAGGAAGTTTCTAATTTAAGCATAATGTGTCATTCTAGAAACTAAATTTCGATAATTTAATTTTATATGTTTAACACAAAATAAATACAATATAAATAAATATATGAATTAAAAAAAATTAAATACTAATATTTAAGAAAACATTTACAATGTCCTTTGATAAATTGCATGAATTGAGAAATGATTTACATGATTTCTTTTTTTTTTTTTTTTGTGCAGGAGAATAATGTTTAGTGGCTCCATTTATATGTGAGCTGGATTATTTGAAGGCAAACTGGCAAATGTAATTTGTACGCTAAGTTAAATAGCACTATTTAGTTATGAGAAAAATGATCTAGATTCGGTTGGTATGTTGAGCACCAGCACCGCCTCAGTTTGTAGGCCCAGCTGCGCTGTCAAGCCATGATATGTGCTGTTGAACTAAAGATGTTCATGTTCTTTGTTGTTCAACCTCATGATTATTACAACAAATATCTATATATTGTTATATTTGTCTTGTTTACCGTTTCATGCAATATCAAAATTCATAGGAATTTCCAAAGTTAAATGCATTATTGGTTTAAAAAGGGATTAATTAAGACTAAATTTGTTATTATATTGTGATTTAGTACTATCTTTCGTTAATTATTTCACTAAATTCTGATAAAATGTAATTGCTTTGTAATATTCAGTTAATGAAAATGACAAATTTTTATCAATTTCATTATTTAAAAAAATTGAAAAAATATAATATGAAAAATAAATTGAAATTGAATTATAGTCTTAAAATTTCAATATTGATCTACAATATAATTGATAAATTTAACAATTATCGCGTTAATTGCAAGAAATTATTTGTCATTTATTAGTCTTTGATATTTTAGACTATTAGGGTTTGAATCTTATCATTAAAAACTAAGTTTAACATTTTACCAACAAATCACGAAATTGATTTTGCGGTTCACTACTTACATCTTCATTTTCATTCGAATAGAAAGATTAAACCGATGAGATGTCATTTTTCATGTAAAAATTGATACTTTCAAACACTTAAAAATGTCAAAATTTCAATATCAGAAGGAAAATTCACTGTCGAATAACTAATGAAAGGAGAAAGACAAACCGATTGTGGAAGATGAGATTATACGGAAACTAAATCTATATCTTGAGTGAGTTCCAACTACAATAGCTGTCACTAAGAAAAAAAGCCTTAGCTTTCGGGAGGGTCCTAGTCTCTAATGGAGTGATTAACTTGGTTTCACGTGTCCCTTTGGAATTGGTGGCCTACGGCACACAAAAGTTGTAGGTATGAGAGAAGAGGCTTTGCTTATAGTTCAATCCAGTTTTAACATGTCCCCTAACTCCTCTACCTTTCGGCTGTTTTGCAATTGTAGCCATTGCTTTGCATGATCATCAGTGCGGATTTTGATCTTAATTACTTGGTCCCATTGGGGTTATGACCTTTCTCTCCTGCCTTCATGATTGCCTTAACATGGTTCCTTCTTTATTTTTGCTTAGCTTGATTTTATTTAGTAGAGAATAAGAACATTGAAAGTTTGGAAGAGTTTGTCATCTCTGTTGCTAACTCTAATGGGCTCTTGTTTCTTTGATTTATCACCTAACACTTTTAAAGAAAGCTTTGTGCACGTCATGCTATTCATTAACACAACTCTTTAAGGTTTCATGCAAGATATACCATTGAACTTGGCACTTTGCATGTGATACTACTAAGTCACTAGTGCGTACGTGCATGCAATTTTTTTGGTACAATAGAAGTTTTAGCTTAAAAAAAATTTAAGTCTTAAAAATCAGAATTTAAATTTATAAAATTTTCACATTTTAAAAGTAAGAATTTATCATTTGAGTGAGGCAAAAGTTAGATATGATAATTTTAAATACTACATGATGATATGATATGAAAATGACAAATAAAAGACGAAAATGATTTGAATTAAAATTTAATAAAAGTTATATATGCATATAACAATAGTTAAAAAAAAATTTTTTTTTAATTGTGTTAAGATAAATTTTGATACGAAATTTTCATATTTTAAATAATATAAATATAAATTATATACCCGAGTTATTAAATTTATTCAAAATAGGTGCCTACCTAGGAATTCCAATATTCTTTTTACATATGTCACTGTAATATTGATGCTAAGCAATCTTTTACAATATTCATTTTGAATAGCTAATTAATGGATCTTGGTATTTGAATTGAGTACACGTTTTCGTTCGATAAAACGTTTTGTGAACAATATGAGATTTTATTATGGGATTCAATAAAAACCATTAATATTGCTTTCTTGGGGGTTGTGACACTGAGTCTATTTGATGCACCTTAGAATCACTTGAGCAGATTCATTTCAGAAATGGAAAAGAAGAAGAAGAAAAAAAGGAGTAAGATATTGTAGAAGCTGAGCATGAGAATTGGTGCCAAGGGAAAGAAAAAAATAAGCTCAAATTAAAGTGGTCCATAAGCAGCTTAGAGTTCAAGGGATTGAGGGGGAAGGGTCCCTTCGGTTTAGCCATCATTGTCTCCAAATCTGAAGTGATGCAACTGGTTAGCCCCCTCCTGTTGGCCCATACATTTCTTTCCAGAAAGGATATAAATTGACCTCCTCTTTCCTTCATCAAGTGAAGCTGACTTTGTATGCCATTTTCATTTTCAACTGCAAAAACCACTGATGTCAATTAAATGTACCAACCTCAACCCAGATCTCGGACGTCTTATGAAAACTGGAAAGGTTGACTGAGACCTGTGCTTGTAATATTACATCTCTATGTTTCTCTGCAAGTGGGGCGGAGAGGCTTGGAGCTTGGCCAGATTTGGATGAGATCAGTCCTGGTATTCTCAAACTAATAGCCTTTTTCATTAGTAGGAAAGAGGGTGACCTTTCAACTTTTCTAATTGTAACTCTAGCACATGGCATATCTTTTCTTTTTTGGCTATTGGTTAGTCTTGCAATTCTAGAGTTGTGCTTTGCATGTTTGCCTAAAATAAAAATCTGAGTCTAAGCAAAACAGAAATACGAGTTTTTTTAATAGCTATTTAGGTATGGTGATTTGGGTAATGCCTCGGAATTTCAATGGTGATTTGCTTTGGGTTTCTCGGTCCAATGGATCTTTAGTTTGAAGAGAATTGGGGGGCTTGGTTCTTTTGAGGTCCAAGGTTAATTTCGTAATTTAATGCGGGCTGGAAAATCATTCCCTCTCATAAAAATTAAAATCCTCTAAAAAAAAATAAAGAAATAATAAAAAACCACAATCATTTCTTCTTCTCATTTTCGAAAGGACAAACTGGAAATCCGAAAACAAGAGGATAACATAAAACCCTCCTTCCTTCCTAACCAGAAGAAAGATAAAGAAATGGCAGCGCCTTCGGCCATATTCTCTACAGTTATCTCCCCTCAAACGGCGTCGTTGTCAGCCAACTCCTCTTCTTCTCTGCGTCTCCTTCTTCCAACAAACTTGCGCACGGTACGAACCGTGACTCAAGCCACGGCTTCAAATCCCGCCACGGGATCCCGACCGCTACGTGGAATCATGAAGCCACGCCGTGTTTCGCCTGAGATGCAGGCTCTCGTCGGACTCCCCGAAATTCCCCGAACTCAAGCTCTTAAACTGATTTGGGCTTATATTAAAGAGCACAATCTTCAGGTTCTTTCTCGTTTTTCGCTTTTCCCTTTTTTTTTTCCCTCTTTAAACTATATTTCCTAAAATGGATTCCTCTGTTTGGTTGTTCTTAATGTATAAGGGTTTTACTTTTATCACTATTTGTTGTTATTGTGAATGTATATCGTGGCTTTCCTTGGTAAATAAATATTAAATAGCTATACGCGTTCACATTTCTTTTAGTTTAGTTTTGTCTTTTGGATAAAAACCTGTTCTGTTTATGTAACTGCGGATTAGTTGATGCTCTGTTCTCTTCTATACAGATGTTTGATTGAGAGTGGTTGTGCTGTGTTCTTACTTTTATTTGGTCGTTTTTATATACCTGCCTTGAACATTTAGGATTGTGAACTGTGGATTTTGTACATGAGTTTCTGTATTTGATGTTGATGAAAATAAATTGTCCAATTTCTTTGATTACAGTGCACTATGGGCTTCTTGTTGTGAATATGCAGATCATCGATTAAGCTGTGAAAATTGAAAATGTAATTCTCAAAAATTCGATCACACAATTATAATGCTATGCACGGTTATACTATCATCAGGAAAATCAAGAAGTATACCTAAAAAACCTAATTATATAGGAATATTAAGATATTCTTGAGAATTAACATCTTCTAAAGAATAGTGAGACATCCGTTTGATCACTTAGGGTGATAACTCATATTATGAACATTCTCCTAATTTCATAGGATTCATGCTAGCATCAATATATAATGTTTGCCATACAAGCTCACTTATATAACTATAACATGAGAATTTTGCCATAGACAGTTAAGTTATATACCACGTGGCATTCTCATTTCAGGCCATCTTTAATGATTTGTTTATTTAACAAGCATCTACATGTTTAGCTCAAGTTTACTCATATTTCTACTTTTGAAATTTGTTACTTCACAAGTTCATAAACATGTACCAGTTTCAAAAGCTTATCAATATTTATTTTTCTTAATAAAGCATCGAGTATGAATTGTTTAGGAAAAACGCTTTAATGCAATAAGGATTTCATAATTGTAATTTATTAGTAGTTCTTGTTGCAAATCATATTTATTCCTTGAACTTTATCTTTATGAAGTAAATAAATAACAAATATAAACATACTTGAAGCTAAAAAATGTCTTAATATAATAATGTAATGCATAATCTAATAATAATAATAATTTTTTTACATTAATTTGATTGGTCAAAAGGCAGAAATTAACAATTTAATGTAATGAGTTATCTTGAGTAGGTAAGGTATTATTAATGGTTGATTAGTGCCATTTTTTGTATGGGATATTTATTATGTTGGCCTATTAAAGTTACGCAGGTTTTTATTATTGAATAGGTCATTGCCTTAGGGGCATTCATCACAATGACCTACTAAAGTTATGCAAGTTTTTTACGTGGTTTGAGTTTGGACTAAGTCTACTACCAAGAGGCCTTTGTCGGAAGCTAATGGCTCAAGTACCTATTTCTGCTTGAGAGATGTTTCATAGATGTATTCTTTGAGAGACATTTGAACATTTAACTGAGCTGATATCTACTAGATAATATTTGTGAGTGATGCCTGTAACTTTGGTTGTGAATGAAAGTTATCATGAACTTTAGCTTCCTTGGTATGATCTTCATGTTTCTTTGCCCTCTGTTAATTGCTGTAGAAATTGAATACATTCTCATGCTTTGAATCTCTTATTTTATTAACAACCAAGACTTGACGTAACTGTTGTTACTACTTCTTAGGAGAGAATAGGTCAAAGGTTCGAATCTTCTTTCCATCCTTTAGCTCCCCATGAAAAAAAGAATCTTTTATTTTATTACCAACAAAATAAACCTGTGACTAACTTGGTTCTTTCTTGGTTTCTTGTCATTTCTTTAGGATCCTGAAAACAAGAAGATTATAGTTTGTGATGAGAAGCTGAAGAAGATATTTGGAGGGAAAGATCGAGTTGGATTTCTTGAAATTGCTGGGTTGATTAGTCCACACTTTCTTTGATGTATCCTAGAGAGAGAGAGAGAGAGAGAGAGAGAGAGAGAGAGAGAGTTTGTAAAACATGAGAAGAAAACCATGCTTTTTGGCATTACTACTTGCGTACAGAAGTACCTTCCCAAGGTTTTTGTTCCTGGATTTCCTAATACGTAAGACTGTTTAATGCAAGACAATTAGTGCCTTGCCGTCTAAGCTTCTGTATGTTCTTAATCATGCTTAGATCTTGGAATTTTATGGCAGCTGTTTATAAATGGCTTCTGTTTCAAACTGAAAGCACCTTCTGTTCTTAATCAAAATGGCTTTAGCAATCTCTGTCAAGGTATATCGTTGCTTCTAGGAATTTTTGCACGACCATGATGATCATCAGCAAGGAATAACGAGGTTCGTTACCATTTTGTATTACCTTTCTGGAACTCTCCTTTGATTGTTATTCCGACAAAAGATAAGCAATGGCAATAAAGTGACAAACTGTTATCCAAGTAGCTGGAAATGGGAGCTTCCATTGATTACAAAAGCAAATTTCACAAGGTTAACGGGCAAAGTAGCCATTTTTCACTGTAGTCCGTTTAGAGTCTCAATAGTCTTGTCGCCTTTCTTAACAACAGAAAAATCAAATCTCCCGGCGTTCTCCCTCATGAAATGTCCTCTTCTCATATCTTTCTCGTCTTTGGGTGTAAATAAATAAAATATTTTTGAACGTTCGTGAACTGTTTAATTATTATTTATTTATGTTCATTTATTAAGGTTTACAAACGAATACGAATAATATTTTTTGTATTTATTTATTAAACGAATGAACATGAATAGAGGTGTAGTTTATTCGTTTATGTTCACAAACAAATTCGTTTATATTCGTTCGTTTAAATTGTCATTTGTAATTTATTAAATTATTAAAATTATTTATATTATATTATTATATAAGTTATATGTTATATAATTATAATATATACTAAAATATTAAGGTCATATTTGGTGCATAGGATGATGGATATGATAGGATGATAATCACCCTATCTTCTGTTAGATGCACACATTGAGGGGAGGATTGGATTGTAAAGAAAATTAATAATCTTCTTAATATAGGATGATCCAATCCTCTCTAAAAAGTAAAGATTATTTCTAATGAGATTAAAAATAAATATTTATATTTTATTTATTTTATACTTAAAATTTTTATATTTAAAAAATAACTTAATCATTTAATAACTTAATAAGGATTATAGTTTAATTAATTTATCCAAAATATTTTTTTATTTTTTTCCTTCTTTTTTATTTCTTTCTTTTCCTTTTTTTTGAATGGAGCTTAATGGGCTCACTCCTGGCATTGTGACTTATAATTTGTTGATTTCTGCTTATGCTAGCGATGGTCTATTGGAGGAAGCAATGGACTTGAAAACACGGAACAAAAAGGGATTAAGCCTGATGTTTTTACCTATACAACTCTTTTGTCAGGATTTGAGAAGGCTGGGAAAGATGAGTCTGCAATGGGGGTTTTTGACGAATGAGAAATGCTGGTTGCTGGCCTTGTATTTGTACTTTCAACGCTCAAATTAAATGCACGGTAACCGCAGAAAGTTTACTGAGATGATGAAGGTTTTTGATAAGATCAAGTCATGCAATGGTTGCCAGATATTGTTACATGGAATACACTGCTGGCAGTTTTTGGGCAAAATGGGATGGATTCAGAAGTGTCAGGAGTATTGAAGGAAATGAAGACGGCAGGGCTTGTACCTGAAAGAGACTTTCAACACCCTAATTAATGCGTACAGTCCATGTGGTTCTTTTGATCAAGCCATGGCTGTTTATAAGAGAATTCCGGAAGCTGGAGTTACCCCAGACCTTTCTGCGTATAATGCTGTTTCGGCAGCATTGACACGGGGGAGGGATCTGGAAACAGTCTGAGAAAATACTTGCTGAAATGAAAGATGGTCAGTGTAAACCCAATGAGCTAAGTTACTTTTCTTTGCTTCATGTTTATGCCAATGGGAGGCAGGTAGATCGGATGCATGCCCTTGCAGAAGAGATATACTCTGGTATCGTTGAACCTCATTGTGTGCTCTTAAAGACCTTTGTTTTGGTTCATAGCAAATGTGATCTCCTTCTGGAAATGGAGCGTGCTTTCTCGGAATTGAGGAAGAAAGGATTTACACCTGACATTACTACTCTAAATGCAATGCTCTCAATATATGGAAGGAGGCAGATGGTTTCCAAGACAAATGAGATCTTGAACTTCATGAATGAGAGTGGATATACTCCTAGCTTGACAACCTACAATAGTTTGATGTATATGTCTAACTGCTCTGAAAATTATGAGGAATCAGAAAAAATTTAAAGGGAAGTTTTGGCAAAGGGAGTAAAACCTGATATAATTTCGTATAACACTGTTATTTATGCCTATTGTAGAAATGGTCGAAATGAAAGAGGCTTCGCGAATCTTCTCAGAAATGGGTGATTCTGGACTTCTGCCAGATGTTATCACTTACAATACCTTTCTTGCAAGTTATGCATCTGATTCCATGTTTGCGGAGGTTATCGATGTGGTTCGTTACATGATTAAGCACGTCTGTAAACCGAACCAGAACACATACAATTCCATAGTAGATGGATATTGTAAACTCAACTGTCAGGATGAGGCAAGCATGTTTATTAACAACCTTCAGAAACTAGATCCCCATGTTTCAAACGATGAGGAAATTTTTTATCAGAGCGTATTGTGGAAAAACGGTCATAAGAGATGGTTTGCTATAAAAAAAAAAAGAAAAAACTCTGCACTGTGTTCTTGCTGTTTGTCAATTGAGCATGGGGAAAGCAGAAATGTTTTCTTGTTGTACACGATTCCGTGTTTTTCCTTGAGGCCAGTATGTGATTTTTCCCTTTTTGAATGCTTAGAGCTGTATTTAGCCAAGGCTGTAGCTGGTGGGGAACTTTGTACTATATAGCTGATGAGAGAAGAAAGAGGATTGGCCGAATGGGGAAAGAGAGGAATTGAAAAACGTTTATACCAATCAAATAAGAATCATTATGTGCAGCTAACATATTGTCTTTGTAAAATTGTTAATCCTTGATCGGTTTTGTTAATGTAATTAATTGTTACATAAGTATTATATCTTTGCAAACTGGATTTTCTGTTTTGATGTTTTCTGAAACTTAATTTGATATTAGAACTATTGGATATTACGAATATCTCCCTGGTAAGTTTATAAGAATGATTTGATTAAAGAGTGACAGTCAATTCGACTTTTTTGTGTATGAAAGCAATTCAGCATCAGGATTTATTCCAACCATTATAAAGAAAACGAAGATAGAGGACCAGGGCAATTTACAGCTGCCTTTCTTGCGGTCTAGTGGTCTGTCAAGGGTTTGTATAAATGGGTTATTGTTAAAATGTAGAATATGATTTCTCCACAAAAAAAAAAAAAAAGTTTGATAATTCTCATTACGCCGTAGCCTTAAATTGAATCCTACTTTCTATTGAAAACTCATTTTCTAGTTTTGTAACAATAGTTTATAATATCATTATGTAGAAGATGAAGATCTAATAGTAATAGGATAAGGATGATGTTCTCTGGACGATGCCAACACGCAAGCATGACTATGCAGATATGTTCACAAGCTGGCAAGTTTCTATGAGTAAGCCAAGGAAACTATATTATATTCAAACATATGGAGTTTCCCATCACAAACAACAATGTAACCGTTGGCTTGGTCAAGACAATAAAATATGTAAGAAATCAATTTGACAACAAATATACACGTCACTTGACAAAGAGGATGACTATAAAATAAGGAATGCAGAAGTTGGAACACAATTTGAGTTAGCAATTGAACATTCTTTCTTATCAGCAGTCGAGTTAAAACAAATGAGCTGGTGGTGGGCAGGAGCCATAGGCGCTGCAAGAGTAAGTTGAATCGATACGCATTTTATCTGAGCAAAGTTGTGACAATCTGTTTATTTTCTCTCCTTAATTGCCTCCATGATTCAATAAGCCTTGTTTTTTGGTCAAATTCTACAGAAAAAATTGGAAGAGCAGGATAAACCATCGAAGTACAAGAGTGTTGCCCTCGTCATTGGCATCACAGGCATCGTTGGCAACAGCCTCGCTGAGATCCTTCCCCTTTCTGATACTCCAGGCGGACCATGGAAGGTCTATGGTGTAGCTCGTCGCCCTCGCCCTGCCTGGATTAACCACCTACCTATTGATTACATGCAATGCGATATCTCAAATGAAGAAGAAACACAAGATAAACTATCAAAATTCAATGATGTCACTCACATCTTTTATGTTGCATGGGCTAAGAAATCAAGTGAAGCCGAAAATTGCATTGTCAATGGCACTATGCTACGCAACGTGTTGAAAGCTGTAATCCCAAATGCACCAAAGTTGAAACATATATGCTTGCAAACTGGACGTAGACATTACACTGGTCCTTCTGAATCATTTGTCAAGGTTCAGCCCCATGATCCTCCTTTCCATGAGGATCTTCCAAGACTTAAATTGTTCAACTTTTGCTATACACTTGAGGATGTTTTGTATGAAGAGGTGAGGAAAAAGGATGGATTGACATGGTCAGTTCACAGGCCTGGGTTGATTTTCGGATTTTCACCGTTTAGTTTGATGAATATGGTTGGCACTTTATGCGTTTATGCAGCGATATGTAAGCATGAAGGCAAGCCATTGAGATTTCCAGGGAGTCGTCAAGCGTGGGAGGGGTATTTCGATGCATCAGATGCAGATTTGATTGCAGAGCATCAGATATGGGCAGCGATGAATCGGCATGCAAAAAATGAAGCCTTTAATTGCAGCAATGGAGATGTGTTCAAGTGGAAGGACTTATGGAAGGCTTTAGCTAAGAAGTTTGGTATTGAGCATTACGGTTTTCAAGAAAGTGATGTGAAACTCAGCTTGGTTGAGATGATGAAAGACAAGAGTCCAGTGTGGGATGAGATCGTGAGAGAGAAGGGTCTTATGCCAACAACATTGAATCAGGTTGGGACATGGTGGTTTGCTGATGCAGTGCTTTCTGGAGAGCCATTATTGGATAGCATGAACAAAAGCAAAGAGCATGGATTTGTAGGGTTTAGGAACTCGAGAACGTCCTTCAATTCTTGGATTGATAGGATGAAAACTCACAAGATTGTCCCTAATTAGAGATTTCATTTGTTCATTTGTTTTCACTGGCTGTAAATTGCAGGGAAAAGCATACATAGGAGATTCTGATATTCTCGACCAGAACTTGATTTTTGTTCTCTGTTATTGTTTATTGTGACAGTTATAATCTTAAATTGCCATTAGAGAAAAGCCTGGAAACAGAGAGATAAAGAGTTACTATTTGATACAGAGATTTAGAGTTCTGAATAGAAGGGGCAAACGTGTGGTCTCGGGTGGGTTCGGTTCGAGTTTTTTCGGGTTTGAATTTTTTTGGATTCGATTATTTTTGTGTTCGAGTTTTTTCGGGTTCGGTATGATTTTATATTTTAATAAATATTTATATAAAAACAAATTTCTATATTTTGATATTTATTATTTGACAAAAATAATTTACTATTTTTTAATTTCCTACAATATTTACTATAAAATAGTAGATATAATTATATTCATTAAATGCAAAAAAAAATATTACATATAGATATTATAGGAAGAAAAATACCAATTAATATTATTATTTACAAAAAAAATGCTTAATATGAATAAATGGTCAATTAATTAGCTCTATTTTATTTCTAATTTGTTTTTTATTTGTACATAAATCATAATTAATATTATTGCATTAAATATAATCGTTTACATTAATTAATCAAATGTCTCATTAAAAATTTAGAATATTGAATGAAAAAAATTATATATTTTTAATATTTGATATAATTATATCATATACAATTATACACTAGCATATGAGTGATATTTTATAATTGATATAATACACTAAAAAATATATTTATACAAAAAAACTTTGTGAGCTTAAAAAATATAATCTATCTATAGAATAATTGAAATTGTTGATAGGCTTTCAAAAAATAAGAAAAGAAATGATATGATTTCGTGATAAATTATTAAATTATTGTATAAAATGAAATAAAATAAATATTGCACGTTAATGTATATATATAATTAATTTAATAATTTTCAAACAGAATTATCATATTATGTAATAACATGGCTAAAAAATTTATTATTTATTATCAAAATTATTATTAAAATAAATATTTACTAATTAGTTATCATATATAAGTAAAACAAATTATTAATTTTTAATAAATTAGTTATATAATTTAAATAAAAATTAACTTAAAATAATCATTTTGCACAATCAAGTAATGATGCATATTTGTCTTGATCGCCACGTTGCATAATGCACAAGAAAAAATATCTACTGATATTATTCTAGTGGACTGGTATAGATATGAACCGATAAGGTAGGCAAATAAATAAATAATCATATATGTTTAACAAAATTATACCTAATTAATTGTTATCAATTCGTTTTAAAATATACTTAATTAAAGTTCTATAATTGTAGTTAAATTCTCAATTAATAGATGCAATTAGTTTATGTTTGGAAAAATTATTAAATATAATATAGGAGTTTAAATAAAATAGGTAAACCAAAAAGCTGATATAATTTAATCATAGTGATTATAAGATAAAATATAATTAAAATGATGAAATATGAATTAGAAAGGGAAAAAATTATATAATTTAGAAATAAAATTTATACAAGAGACAAGATATAACAAAAACTTAAATTTCCTAGCTAGAAATAAAATTTGAAACATATAAATATTTATTGTTAATTTGATAACATATTTATATAAAATTTTTGTTCAAAAGTTTAATATAAATTGCTTTAGTAACTTATTAAATTATTATTTTTTTATATTAAGTAATTCTTTTTTGAGTTTTAATTTACATTTGTTATTATAATTTCATATATGAACTTATTTTATTATTGTAGGGATTTAGAAATTTCAATTCTGGATCTCTTTTATATAGATCAGAGTTAGATATATATTTGAATGAACCAAGAGAAAATTATGAAATTCAAATTGATATTCTTGATTATTGGAAGAAAAATCAATTTCGATACTCTGTACTTTCACTTATGGCTAAGGATATATTGAATATTCCAATTACCACAGTTGCATATGAATCAACATTTAATATGGGTGGTAGAGTTATCAACAAATGGAGAAATTGTCTTACAACACATAATGCAGAAATTTTAATTACCACTCGTAATTAGTTGTATGAATATGATATAAATCAAGATGGTAAGATTTTAGTGTCATTATTATTTTATTAATTTTTTATTATTTAAATTCGTATATGATTATTTTTATATATTTTATTAGATGAAGAAGATGAAATAATGGGATTTGGAAGGAAAGTTGGATTAAATTGAATTAGTTGGTTTATGGAGGAGGATGAAGAGTTCAAATTGTAATGTATGTTGATATTTTATTTCTTACTATTTATATTATTAAAAAATTAAATTTTTTTATTAAGAGTAATTATGATTGATCATTATCTTATTAATCTTATTTGAAGACTATGTCGCTCTTGGAGAGTTTAGTTGCTTCCTGCATTTACAATCTTTCCGAGTATGTTATTCATCAAGCCGCTAGCGTTGAATGGAATGATCGTATTTTCTTGTTTTGTTCTTCATGCAATGTATGACTAGGGATTGGTTTCTCCATGGCTAGGTGGCTATGTATGAGAATGATTGTATGTTTTCTAATTTGTTGTTCTTGTAATGTTACATGTCATAGTTTTAAGTGTTTGATGTTTTCTTTGCTGGTTTGTTTTTTACTATATTGGACTAATTTAGAACATAGCAATCATTGACTTGTTAATGGCATGAGAATTTGGATGCAAACATGTCATACTTGAGTTTGAATTTTTTTTTGCAGTGAAAAAGTTATTATAACCTTTAAAAGAGTATGATCCCCTCTTTCAACTTTCAATTCTTATTTTTAGCATAATCACCATTTAAAAAACAAATTATTAATTTTCTATTTACGAGTTATAGGAATCAAAATTTAAATTCTAATTTTGTTAATAATGTATTCAATGTTTTAAACGAAATATCAAATTTAAATAAATGTTACAATTATATAATGATTTTTATATATTTGATTTATTATTGTATTAAAATTAAAATTTTAATATGAAATAAATATAATAAAATAGTATAATAATTGTTTTTATAATAAAATCAAATGTTATATTTAATAATATATTTATTATTTATTATTACAAATATAATAAGTATAATATTGAAAATTATTTGATATTGAATATTATATTGTGTTTTAAAATAATTTTATTTAATAATTGAATGTAAATATTTAATATTTATTTTGTTGATAATAAATTATTGATATAATTATGTAATAAATAAATAATGATTGTTTTAAAATTTTATAAATTTTAATTAGAAAAAGTGTATTATTATTTATTTATTTTTTAATATAATAATTATATAATTATAATTCGGATTTCTCGAGTTTCGGATCTGATCGGTTTCGAGTTCGAGTCGTATTGGGCTCGGATTATGTCGAGTTCGAATTTTTTCGGGTTCACCCTACGTTCACCAGACGTTTTAACTTCAACTCAAGCTTCTAGTGATCTGGCAAGTCTTGCAGCCAATTGAGGCTTACACTAGACCAAAGAAAAATAAAAGCAAAAATAAAAGCACTAAAAGCGATAAAATAAGAAGAAAAATTAGAAATGTGAGAAGAAAAGTGAGTAACACAATCTTACAGAAAGTTGTTCTGCTTTGTTAACCATGACTTTGTTTGCATAAGTAATCGGATTAGTTTTAACGAAATTAAAATTGATTGAAAGGTGATATTAGTTATTATAATAGTTAGATTGAATATTTTAATGGTAATTATTGAAATTAGTAGTCAAATGTGTTTGAAAGTAAATTTTGAAGAATAATGAAAAAAGAAAATAATCATTAAAAGCAATGCAAATGTAGTGTTATTACCTCCAAATGCACCCTATACCATAAAAGAATGAATAACAAGCACAATGGTGTTCAGCAAAAGAGAAATAATCCTTCCTACTAGACTCTCCCACAAGCAATACGCAATGCGAAAGAAACCAAGTTTCAGAAAAAATCCCAGGACAGTTTTTAAATGGCATTGTCTAATTTACTAAATTTTGCAGACTGTATAACTGACAAATTGTTCAATTATTCCGATTACATTTGCAAAAGCCCAAGTACATACACAAAGTACCATATCATATATATATATATATATATATGAAGAATGAAGTAGAAAGAAGAGAATGGACGTGACAGATGAACGATCACTAAGATCAGAGCTTCTTGACGCCTTTTGCTCCAGTGTCCTATTTGCCCGCTCAGAGCTTTTACCAAACGAGAAATTCAAGCTGCAACGCATAGAACTATCAATACCCATTATCAATCTTAACCTAATTTCTTAAACCCAAGCGGTAAAGATTAAAGAAAAATAGACATTATCACTGGATAATTGAAAAAAGTGAAAATATAATTTTTTTTTAGGTATTGGTTCGAATTTTGAAATTATTATTAATAGTAAATTTTTATTTGAATTGACTTATAATCCGAATAAAAATAAAATTAATCTCAAATTAAAAAATAAATGAGTATATTTATAATTAAAAAAAAAAAAAGCATTTCATCACCGGATAGCGAAATGGTTACTTCTCATAAAGAAAGAAGAAATAGGAAAAATATAATTATAAAGGACCAGTGAGTTGACTCAAATAGTTTTCAAAAAGGATTCAATGATTTGCAGTCATTCTTTTCCATGGCTTGCGGTAGCACACATTTTATTTGGACAAAAACATCTTAACCAATTTGCAGAAAATGAATTTCACAGCATAATTACGTTTTAACGTATAAAATCCCTTAATTGCATTACGTCCTACGGACCTGCCATAGACTTGGCACATGACCCAGTTTAGGACAGAAAAAAAAAATGAGAAATTCGAAAATCAATTTGAACCCGAGGATTTGGGTGGATTATCAAACAACATTATAATTGAATATTTTATTATTTAATCTTTTGTAATTTGTAATATTTTTATTAAAATTTAAATCTTATTTCAATTAAAACATTAAAATTAAAGTAAATTCGAAAATTATCTAAACTCAAAAATTTAAATAACCTATTCAAACCGAATAATTTATAGAGATCAATTTTTTCTAATATAAAAAAAATTAGTGTAATAATCCTATATCACCCTAATTAAGTTAGAACAAAATAACAACATCTCATTAAATTTTTTAGTATATAAGAGGTGTATGAGAAAAAAATTTCAAATTTTAAACTTAATTTTTTTTAAAAGAGAAATAATAATTATTCGGTCCGGCATTGATTTTTTATTTTTTTCATAAAAGATTAAAAAAGAAAAAGAAAAAGAAGGAAGTGGATTCCGCAGTATGTCATGACAACGAAGCTGTTTTGGTCACTAAAAAAACATAAAAAACAAAAGTGATATCTGCAATTGTTGTGTTTATCCTTAGGCTGGTTCGATTCACCTAACGATGTAGGTTGTTACTTGTCATGTCTTTCAATTAAAGGAACTTTGTCTCGCAATTTTAGTACCAACATCTGTCTCTTTTGATTTTGACACCCATATTTCAAGCCAATTTTGTCGTGTTGTTTAGTCTCCAGTTTTAAAAGCAACAACGAAACCACAGTTTTCATTTTTCAAATAGGTGAATTGGAATTATCCTCGAAGAGGCAAAGTTGCTTTGTTACCTATTTTATTAGGAACCGTTAATTTTTTTGATCCAATCACATTCATGTATTTATTGATGATACTCTTGATTGAAAGATGTTCTAATTGCTCACAGCTCACGTTTGATGCCTAATAAAACAAAATCGATTTAATATTAGATATGATTTGACATGAAATTTAATATACATAAATTGTTACATTTAGTTTAAAATAACATCGAATTCAACAATAATTGTTTTAGTTCCCATTTGAATTATGTTGATATGGTGGATTTAAAAAAGAATAAAGGTGTTGGAGACACAGGAAAATATAGAATAAAACAATACAAAAATGTCGCCTTCATTTTGGTGGGATGCATAGATATCTACTTCAAAAAGGTAAGGGCAAGAATAAACAGATGAGATAATCGAATGCGGTAGAACTTCACTTGGAAAATCTATAGCAGCATGCTTCCATCAGCATCCACCCATGTCCTTCAGTTTATATTTTCTCCAATAAATACTGAGTTGAGAGCCAATCCCACCTATCATTTGGTTTCTATACATAAACTTGCAAAGTCAGTATGCTACTTTATAACTCATTCTGCCGTGTTCAGGAAATTGTTTGCAGCAGATCCTCATCTGCTTCATCCGCATTGTAGGAATAGATGTCAACAGGTGCTGTCGTTCAAACCGAGGCATTTTGCTTAGTTCTGTTATTGCAAGAGTCTCGGTGTTGATCAAGATAAATAACAATTACAGTGATATCATCATGGAAATGGCGCCTTACTCCCTTTTCGATTTTCTTAATATCAGCATATCTCATCTCTCTTTTCTTTGCAACTTCTTGGAGTGCAGCCCTTACCAATCTCTTTGCGATGCCCTGAAAGTATTCAAGCAATTGAAAATCAGTACCGAGATGCTGTGGAGAAGTTTAGTTGTTTTTAAGGTTAAGCGAGAATGCATTTCCACAGGTTGCACAAGGTCGGTCCATTGACAATGGAGATTAGCTTAACTGATGAGACAAACAGGAATACTCACGGCTCTGGGGCTTTTGTAAACAATGTCTACAGCAGCTTCATCACTCAACTGCTCCCATAGGCCATCTGATGCAAAGATCAGGAATAGGTCCTGTGGCTTAAGCTTTCTGCTAAGGATGGAGGGTTCTGCTGTAATAACAGGTCTTTTAAGGGGAACAGGGTTTCCGAACTGCTGAAAGATCGGATCTCTATAAAACTCCGGTTTCTTCAGGTAAACATCACCAATAGCTCGTGACACCTGAAATACGAAACAAAAAAAAGCTTAGAACAGCATGATCAATCTCAATCACATGCTCTAAAATCATGAATTAATCAACTATCTGGTGTCTTACAATCTGATGTAACATAAGAGCTAATACATCTTATTCCCTAAATTCATGTAAGGATTGAAGCATAAAAGCTCCACTTGCCTGCTAAAGCTAAGGGAAAAGAAATCAACAAAAGAGAAAAGACTCCATGTAGTTATATAAGCTTAGCAATATGCTTCAGGGTTCAGCATTTGTTCATCTCATGGATAGAAGGCATACTATTTGACAGATGGTACCAGAAGTCGGTCCAAAATTCATGGAAAAGTTGGAAGTACAACCCTTTTTCTATAATTATTTCTCCACCAGGCAAAAGGAAAACAAAAAAAAGATTACAGGCAATGCCCATAAAGGAATCCGTAAATGGTTTTGCTAACACTTATACTGGAACAAGAAAGGATGGCAATAATCAACTCCACTCAAGATCTGAATCTGGTTTGGGGCAGATACAGAGCTGATTCATCATCGAGCACCAAAAAGAGCAAAAATGCAATCTGAATTCATTGACCAGTCCTAGAAGACCAGAACCAATACATTTACTTTTCCTCAAACTGATTGATTTAACCTAAACTCTTATAAATCAACTTGTCAACAGAATTGTACCTGGATTATGCCCTTAATCCTCCAAACTCCACGCGTGTACAACACTACATGAGAATCATCGGGATGGAGTGCCTCAACCTCCTTCCGGACTTCCTCAACTCCAACATTATGATCTGTTGACAGCCTCTCCGCCACCACTAAGTTTTTCTTATCCTCCGAAACACTCTTGCCAAGAACTGCTCTTGAGTCACCAAGATTTGCCACATATAACACATCATTTGAAATAGCACCAACCAGACAGCATGATCCAACTGAAGCAATTTGAGGCCTCACGGGCAATGATCGCTTCACCAAATGCAAAAACTCCTCTTCAGTAGCATTGAATGCCTTCTTTATCACATCAGCCGATAATCCCCCTTGTTCTGTAGCAAATTCTACAATTAAGGCCAAAAAAAAAAAAAAAATAAGGGTTAGAAAGCATGGCTAGCACATTCACTATGCTTTCCATCAATCTTTTTAGAATTCAATGCAAAATTATCACTGAAACGGGACAAAACCTATAAAAAAGAATGAGGTGAAAGGTGCCAAAATCTGAATTACACTTGTTAATGATTCTGAACTATTGAGGTCCAGACAACGCATATAGATACAAATTTAGACAAGTAGTTCATATTCAATGTATACACAAGCGCTCTTATCAAACAACCAAATTAAACTAGCATGAGAAGAGCACTAATTTAAGTATATTGGATAATATTTGATGCTTTTGATGATTCCATTGATAGCTTAAGGTTTGCGTGCCATGCCATGTCGTGCCATGCCCATACACATGATTATGTTCATTCTATGCACGTGCAAAGACAAAGGCAGGGGAACAGGCACAGATGCAAAGACACCCCCATATCCAATAATCCAAAAGCGACAAAGTACCATGAAACTTTATTTGTCCTAAAAAGGAAATGATGATATATATTCCATACCAAAAACCCAAAAAAAGAATGAATGAATGGGAAAATATTGAAGTAAAGAGAATAATTACTGTGGAGATAAGGGAAGAGATGCTTGTTGACAAATCTCGAAGCTTCAGGACCACCATGACCATCATAGACACCAACGTAGGTAGCAAAAGGAGATGTAAAGACTTGGCTTTGATCTTCAAGTTTGTTATTTGCTTGCACCACAGCGATGGAGTAATCACCGGAAGCGTGCGGTTTAAGGTCAGTATGCCACATGAGGCCATCCCCACCAGCTCTCAGCCCAAGGCAACACTCCAGCGGCCTGGAAAGCGACCGTAACTTCATCATCCTCCCGATTGGTCCTCTCACTGCTATCAACGATCTTCGGTCCGTGTCTCTTAATCCTTACTATTTATTTGGCGTCTGTTTCTCTCGTAATCTATAAACAGAGACTTTTAATGGTTTTTACTTGCAGGGCTGGTCTTTGTGTTTTGTTTCTGCGAATTTTGGTTAGGTAGTGGAAGATTTAAGAGAGAGAGAGAGAGAGAGAGAGAGAGTGGAGAGTGGGGTAAAGAGAAAGCGAAGATGCCGCGTGAAGAGGAAGATGACGAAGACCCGATACTTGCTGTATTATTATGTACTCTACGCGTTTGACAAAGGCCTAAGTTTGTTTTGATTTTTCTTTTTGACTTTTTTTTTTAATTTTCTTTTAATTTGGCCTTTCGCATTTATTTAGAAAACTCAGAAAAGGGAACTTCGTGAACAAGATTTCGGGAATACAAATTTAAAGAGGTTGATCAATAAATTTGACAATTTATATACTTATTTCATATATAAATTATATTAAAAATAAAATATATTTTATTAAAAATTATATTCAATACCTAATATTATATTTTTAAATTGATAATTATAAAAATGATCTTACTCAAATTAAATCGCTCGTTGAACATAGATCTGTGCTAATAGATTAGCCAAGTTAACATGCGATTTGGACGTGGATTTTCTCAGGTTATATGTCCTCCCTCGTAGCCTAGAAGGGTTGATTGCTGCGGACGCATGGATTAAATTCAAATTTATATATAATGAGATTTAAATTTAAAATTTTAAAATTTTAAAATTGTAAGACATCTTAAATTTATACAAATTTTTATCATTTTAATTTTATACTATTTTTTTTCATATTTTTATAAAAAATTAAAATTTGAGTTTAATCTCTTTTTACAAAAAAAGCGAAGTCAAAAGTCACAAATATACGACAAAAATAAAGGAGTTCAAATTACAATGTGCGTCTGCAAGTGGGTTGACTCTCAAATTTGCCAGCAGAGCACAACAAAAAATAAAAAAGAAAGAAAGAAAGAAAAAATTAACTTTTGCCGTCTATGAATGAGTCGTCGGACAGTCCCCGAAAGTTCTGAGTTCTGACCCAAGGATATAAGCAACCCGAGTGAAACCTGTGCCCACACGGCCGCCATGTTAGCACATCTTTGTCGCTAAAGCTCTCCAGAGTCCAGACACATAGGGGCCGTTTGGTATTGAGGGAGTAGTCACTTTGCGCTGCAATTTAATTGGACGCAAAGTGATTACAACGTTTGTTATCAAGAAAGTTGAATGTAAAGTGATTGCAACTGCAATCACTTTACGTCCAGAAGCTGCAAAGTGATTGCAGTCCATTTAGGCTGCAATCACTTTGCAGCCGTGGCTGCAAAGTTAATTTTATTCATTTTACCCAAATTACCCTTTTACCACAAAAATATATTATCATGTATGAAGAATATTTTATATGGATTTATATGAAGTATTATAACTTTCATGGATGTTATAGGTACTATGTTGATATCATAATAATTGAAAATTTACAATTGATACATTAAAATTTCGAATTACATTAATAATATATGAATTATTAATATTATACTCTATAAAATTAAAATTAATAATAATACATGACAATTTAAAATTACAAATGATAAGTAATATTAATAATACAATTTTTATTTTAATTAATTTTCATTAAAAAATTATTTTTATATTCAGGGGTATTTTTGGAATTTGTCACTACTTTCCCAGCAAAGTAACTGTATACCAAACGCTGCGAAGTTACTTTCCCTGCAATTTAAACAGAATTTTACATTGTCATACCAAACACTGCAAAGTTACTTTCCCTGCAATCACATTCCTTGTAATCACTTTCCCTGCAATCACTTTCCCTGCAATCACTTTCCTTGTAAGTTACCAAACGCCACCATACTGTAATGCAATCCCTTGATTCCCTTGAAAGCTTTCTTTCAACGTCACCCTCTCTTCGCTGCTGAGAACTGTTCATTGAAACATTGTTGAAAATTTAACTTTCCCAGTCCCCTCCATCAGGGAGCTTGAAACCATCACCAAACAAATACTCCCTGCAGCAAGCGCTCGGTGGAGCTCTGCTACTTCGCATAAAGAAAGCCAAAGAATAACTAAACACAGCATAAACAAAATACAGGTTCAAGTGGCCCACATGCTTCTCCCAAGCAGTCAGTGGTAGTTACTAGTTAGGGAACGAGTAATACTAATTTCCAATGTATGGGAAGTGGCAGCAGAAGTGAGCTGGTGTCACTAATATTACTACAGCACAGGAAGCACCTGCAGCAGTGGGACTGGACAGTGTTGGTAGTTAGTGATGCAAGTACAACCACCACTACTGGGTAGAAATCACCAACAGCAGCAGCAAGGGGCCTGGAAATTATGGCACTAATGGTTGCTGGGGAGTAACAAAAGCAACATATACATGTTGGGTTTATTTGAATCGAGTCGAGATAATTTAATATCAAATTTGAATTTAATTTGATTTGATAAATTTTGTGAATTATTCGAATCGAGTATTTAGAAATTTGAACTCGATTCGACTTATTAATTGAATAGTTCGAACTTAAACTTGACTAAAAAATAAACGAGTGAAATTCGAATAATCATTGAACTAAATTCGAATAATTTGTAAATAACTTCACTCATTTACATTCTGTTAGCAATGACTAAATTCAGTGTAATGTTTTAAGAAAAAAAAAAATCCAAGTACAAAAGCGAAATCATTATCTAAATTATACAGGTGAAGTTTTATAAATTTCCACATGATTCATCTATATTATCTTCAAAATTCGCAATTAGTTGTAGATGTGAAAACTTGACATCATTTTTTAAAAGGAATTGGTGTCAGTCACCAAGAATGGCTGGTATTGTTCTGGTCCAACTTGAAAAGCAAAAACAAAATAAGTGCCAGAGGTTCACCATCAGGCTTACAGTGGCTTCCAATTGATGTCAAAGATCATGCAGATTTATAATATTCAAGATAAATATGAACATGTTAAATAAACCCTGGACAACCAATGCAAACACTTGCAGAGAGCTCCAAGCAACAGCCTGTTTGCAGAAACAGACACGCCTCGTAGTTACTCGAGAAGCCTTGCTCATGCAAGCAGCACAGCTCCACGACTCATACTTTTTGCCTGCTTGAACTGCTTGCACCGTCTGCATTTGAATCATTTCCTGATGCAAACTGGCTAGTACTTTTATCCAACCGCATTGATGCAGGCTCCTGAAAAAGCTAAATTCTATACAGAATTACTCAAAGACACTAAAAATGAACTTGACAATTAAACCGCTCACTTAAACCAATTTTTTTTTTTTTAAAAAAAAAAAATAAAGGGTGCAAAAAAAGAATCTGATTTTTAAAGTGAAAAAATATAAAGGTATTATAAAAAAGAATGCTATAGGAATTATTTATAAATTTTAATAGGTGCGAGAAACATCTCTCCATAAAAAGACATCTTTTTGATGAAAAATCTCTATTCTTTGGAATGAACAATTCTGTCTAACAAATTTATTTTATGACTTTACGAGAGGAGTATTGAAATGCCTTAAACAAAATGTAAAATTCCGTCGAGTATTCGAATTCGAATGCCCAAAAAAGATATTCGACCGCCTTAGGCGAAATCTCGAAAAGTACGTACAAAGATTTAGGGCATACAACTGTCGGCGTTAAAGACATTCCACTGTCATTATACATTAGTTGACTGCTTTTGCTAAATTTCATTCTAAAATTTAGTTAACATTTTCTAAACATCATTTTTATTACACTTATAAGATGTATAATTTATAAATATTAGTTTAAAATAAAATATTTTATAATTATTTTGAAAAATAAATAAGTTTGAAAATATACAACTGTTATGTCAAATTGTGTCCAGTACAATATATGAAAATTGTCATTAAATTTTAATTTTTTGTCAAATTTTAATTTATATTATTTTTTCATGTCATTTTTTATAACATCTTCAATCATGTTTAAAATTATCAATTTAACCTAAAATGTTCAATAATCATAAAGAAGGTAACGGTACAAGCCCAATGCACTTAAATATAGAAGATTCTACATAAAATAAAGCGAGTGATTATTACTTTTCATTAAAAAAAATAGATTTAAATTCGGTTCTTATTTTTCTCTTTGTATTTCCTTATAAAATAAAATAAAATAAAAAACTATTCAGACAAATTTTATCTATTGAAAACCCATTTCTCCACTGCTATCGACGCCACATTCTCACTCTCAAAGCCCAATTTTTCATCTCCGCCAAAAAACCAGAAAACGAAAAAAAAAAAATCCCTATCAGAAAATGGTTCCAATCTCCAATCAATAATCATGTGAAAACCCCGAAACGAAATCAACCAAATAGGAATGACAACGAGGTGCTATCCATTAATTTTGAGATATCCAATTTCGAACTCGATTAATAATTATAAAATTCGAATCCTATTAAAATTTGATTATTTTTTTAAATATACTACTCGAACCTTACTCGAATAAATTTTATACTATCCATTAATTATTCGAACTCGTTTAATTACTCGATTATTTAATCCATAATTTGACAACTCGTTTAGTAACCCGAACCCGAAACCGTTTAATTACCCAATTATTCAACCCATAATTTGACAACCCATTTATTAACCCGAACTTGAAACCTGAAAAAAAAAATCATCTAATTTTATATAAATTAAAAATAAAAATTAAACAACAACATACATATTCTATCATAATTAAACAAATTTTAATAATTCAACAAACCACTTGAAACTTTAGAAAATAAACAAATCATAAAAACATATTTATGAAACTACAAACAAACATAATTTAAGTAAAAATTAAAAAACATATTTGAAATTTATTGGAATCATGATAAATCTTCATTCTTCATCATTATTAAAAATGTCACTTGAGTTCATAGTTGTAGATGCTCCTACAAATAAAATAAATAAAATATTATTGTCTTGAACTAAAATATAATAATAGACTACTTTTGAAAAAGAAACAAATAAAATAAAAAGAGTTAAAACAAATAAATTATTTACCTCCTACGTCACTCCTTAAACAATTTTGGCAACACATCAATGCCTCAAAAGTGTTCGAATTAAGCCTACTTCGATGACTACTCACTACTCTCCCACTAGTGCTAAAAGCTGATTCGGATGCAACTGTTGAAACAGGAATAGCAAGAAAGTCCCTAGCAATCAATTGCAAAGTAGGATATTTTATCCCATTTATCTTCCACCAATTAAGAATATCAAAGGATTGAGTCCATGGCAAAACTGGCTCTTCTAGATAGTGATCTAATTCTGATTTCTCATTCACACTAGTAGCAGAAGAACTAAGAAATGCAACCAACTTTGTGAAACTTTCTCGTTGAGAAGTAGAGACAGTTGATGCTTGAACAAATGGTGAGTTTAATGCTGAAGTACACAAAGAAGCATGTAATTTTGGTCTAGAGGTTTTGTTCTGGTATACATTAAGCAATTCATAACAAGTTTTCTTAACTTGTTCGATCTCAAAGATTGCATCATCACTGAAAATGTCTGGAAAATAAAACACAACCACTTTCATTTTATACCGAGGATCCAATACAACTGCCACAGCTAACACCACATGAATAACACTCCAATATTTGTCAAACTTCTCAAACATTTTCTTAGTCATTGCACTAATTACAACATCATCACTAGACATCCACTTCATTAGTGCATTTCAAAGTTGACAAACTTGAACAAAATAACAATTTGCAAAAGGATACCTTGTCCCTGAAAATAATTCAGTGACATTATAAAATATTTCTAACTTTTCAGCAATAATTTCTGTCATCTGCCAATCATTCTCACTAGGCACTTTAGCATAAAGCTTATCCCTAAAAATCAACCTAGGAAAAATATCTTTGTATTCTATGACAATTTGAAGCATCAAGTAAGTCGAGTTCCACCTAGTTCTACAATCAAGGCTTAACTTTTTAGTGCATACAACTTTTACTTGACGTGCCACATCTTCAAATTTTTCCACTCGAGAAGGACTAGCAGACCAAAATGCCACACTATCACGTATATTGTCAATGCATGCTCTATTGTGGATAATCCATCTTTCACAACAAGATTCAAAATATGTGCACAACATCTCCTGTGAAAGATTTTTCCATCAAGTAAAAGTTCAGAATACAACTTATCCTCTATAATAGAAATCATACCATCATTAGAACTGCAATTATCCACAGTGATAGTCGAAAGTTTGGTCTCTATATTCCATTCAGTCAACGCTGCCATTAGTTTTTCAGCAAGAACATTCTTGGTATGAGGAGTCGGTGCATAAATGAACCTAAAAGTTTCAAACTAACATTAGTTAATTTGTTAACAATTTAAAAAAAATTAATGAATCGTATACGTGTTAAAAGGTTCAAAAGAGTTATTTACCTCAAAATACAACTTTGCAACACCCAAGAATCATCAATAAAATGAGCAGTAACAGACATGTACCCTTTCTTTTCATTTGAAGTCCATATATCCGTTGTGATTGCTATTCGACTTTTTAGCTTCTCAAACACGCCAATTAGATTTGCCTTCTCCAATTGATGAATTTTGAGGATGTCTTTTTTAATCGTATTGCGAGAAACCATCTTGAAAAGGGGTTGGAGGCTAGCAACAAATCTTCTTAATCCAACATGCTCCACAATAGAAATATGATACTCATGCAAGATTATAGCACAATGCAACTCATTTCTTGAAACTTCTTGATCAAATGTAAAATTTCCAAAATGAACCTTCCCGTCATTGTTCTGCTCCATGCTAATCATCTTTTACTGTTTGAAGCATGTTTCAATGGTTGAATTTTTTTTCCTTGAACAAGTGACCATGTGGTTTAGCAGAGCTTTTGTTCCATTATGGCTACCAGCCTTAAGAGCAAGGTCGCAATAGTTGCATATTGCCTTATCTTCTCCATTTATATTTTTCTTTTCAAAGTGTTGCCAAGCCTCTGAAGTTAACTTACTAGATCGTTTGGTTGCTTAGGTTTCGTTGAAACAGATGTTGTTGGAGTTATATCAGGGAAACTATTTGAGGGCAAACTTGGAGCATTAATATTTGTGTTTCTCGAACTTGAACCCATAGTTGATGGAGCAGTGACAGCTTTATCATTCTCATCAGTAATCTCAATATTTTCAGTAGTTGTCATTTTTCGAAAGATCTGTAAACAATATAAAAAAAATCTGGCCGAGGGTAAGGATATTTGTAAAAATTAGAAAAGGTTTGTATGACACAATAATACTACAATACAATATTTCATCAAGCCATAATGAAAGTGAAAAATCAAACAGACAACAATTGCAATGAAAATCCAAATCATGCCATGAACCAAAACTCAAATAGTAGTTTATAATGAACAAAACACAAAATTAGCAAACCTCCATAAATGACAAAGTGTGGATGTTCAATTCAACTTTCCACTTTCCATAAGATAACATGACTAAACATACTAATATTAACAATTACAACAAATCTAATCCAAAGGAAAGATTTTAAAAAAGGGCAAAGAAGAAGGGTGACAAGATTGGTAACAACATCAATGAAACTATTCAAACAAGTATTAAGCAGGCAGCCAAAAGAATGTGCCTTTAAGGCCTAGTGTTTGGTGTTGCACATCTTAGTTTCTCATTAATTGTTATCTAGATGACTAGATTATTGTCAACATACTAAAATGCATTTGTCATGAGACAGGCCTATTTCCCACCAATATCTCAGCCAAAAGGTTTACCTCTTAAAGTCCAGGATTCAAAAGGAAAGGAATGGATATTTCAATTCCGCTTCTAGCCTAACAATAATAGTAGAATGTATGTTTTAGAGGGGGTTACTCCTTGCATACAGAACATACTAACTACGTTTAATAAGATCATGTCTATTAAAATCATGTCTATGCCTAAAACGACAGAACTATACGTTCTGGAAAAAAAAAATCATGCCAAATGATGAAAATAATGCATCATTGTCAATTAATGGTTTTTTCAAAAATCATGTCTATGCATCATTTTCAAAAATTCATGCCAAATGATGAAAATAAATCATGTCTATGTTCTTGTGATGAAGATTTCGTCAATTTGTGGCATCCTAAGCTTCCGGGTGTTCTAGCACAGTAAGAAGATGGTTGACACTGTCAAAGTCCATTATCTTGAGGTCACCAACAAATCAATAATGGTGTCAATTTCAAGCAACCATGATCGTGAGCACAATGGTAGGCTGCAAAATGTTCTGTAAATATCAGAACAAGAAAAGAGTATAAATTACTTTTTAAAGTTATAATCTAACCAAGAATTGAGCATTGACAGTTCCAGAAACTCTTTGAAATGAGAGTGAAGATTATCCAACCCGAGTCTGCAGATATTCCCACAGCATACTTGAACTTAATGTAAGGTATGCAAATATCAGAAAGATCAGAGATTAGAGTAAGTAGAAATGATGGTTATACGGTGTCTATGATTCAAAATGCTCAAGCGGAGGAATACATAAGGAATCATGTTCTGCAAGAACTAATTAACTAGAATCATATGCAATAAATTCAATCACAAAATTTGAATATCATAGAAGTAGTTGATTAATTATGCAAGATAATCTACAAGGCAGTTGAGAAGAATGTATAAAAAATGAATCGGCACCATTGAAAAGAATTGTTAGAAAATCGCTTCTGTAAAGAATATCTCGATTTACAACCCTAATGTCAAGGAATGTTAAATATATAATAAACAGAAGAGTTACTTTAAAAAATATATAGAAAATAAAAATGACATAGGAGAAGCAAACAGAGGGCAAAAAGAGGAAGAGAGGAGATCCGACTCGGCCCCGTTTCTCGTCGAAAAACAGAGAAGAATTAGAGAGAGAAAGTTAGACAACCAATGATCAAATCTTTAACAGCTTTACAGAAATTCATCTGGGAGATTACAGACCTTGGCTTAGCCGGAATTGGTGCCGGAATCGATGATGGTGCAGTCGTGCAAACTGCTAAGTCCTGGCCGAGAATAATGAAGAGTGAAATGTGAAGATAAGGAGCTTGGCTGCTATTGCTGCTACTGCCGACGCCGGGTGCCGTGCCATATTCTGCTTGTTGCCCTTATGTTACTTGTCAAAGCCAAAAGGTTGAAATACTCAAAAATCAAAAGGCAACAGGTTAAGGGAAGACTGGATGCTTAACTGAGAACAGCAACGCTAGAGGAGAGAGACGCCGGTGCCGGTGAGGAGAACAGAGATAAGCTTGCTTTGTTTGGATTTGGGGAAAATGTGCCTCGGGTTGCAGGAGGAGGACTGAATACTGATTAAGGGTTAGGCAAAAGTTTTATCAACGGGTGAGGAAAAAACCTAGACACGTGAGAAAAAAAAATTGAAAGTTAATCGGGTTCGGGTATCCAAAGGTTACTACTCGAATCCTACCCGAACTCATTACGGGTAATAAAATTGCTATCCTAACCCGATTAAAACCCGTTTATCGGATACCCCAACCCGACTTAAATGGAGCGGATAATCCCGGGTACTCGATTAATTAATACCCGTTTACATCCCTAAGAATAAATCCAAAACCGAAGCCAACTTGAGGTTTTCCCGAAGCCAATATGTCTTAGGTTTGAGATTTAAATTCAACTTCTATGCTTTCCCTATGAGATTTTGCAAAACTTCGCAATATTGGTGCATTTGGTCCACAAAATGACGAAAGTCTCGAATTACATACATTTTTCCTTGCTTAAACTATAACTTTAAATAAAAAAAATGTTTGTAATTCGGATTTTTTTTTGTTATTTTGTGGACGAAATGCACCTATAATCCTTAAAGCTAGTTTTGGAGTTATTGTCAGGTTTATGTATAACTTTAACCTCGTTAATTCTTTTCCAATTTGTTGTAGAGAGCTTATTTTTCCAATGTAAACAAGCTTTTACTCATTATTTTTTGTTTTATTAAAATAAATTTATATTTGATGCTACAAACTTTTGATGTTATAACCTTATTGATTTATAAATTTCTAATTAATTTTTTTAAAAAATAAATGCTTTCAAATTTTACTAATAGTTAATTCAATAATAGAGTGTAAAATTTATAATTTAATAATACATCAAATATAAAATTTTTATTAAAAAATTGACATTACATGAAAACTAATAAAGAAAATTTTTCTTCTATTTATTTATTCAAGTATTTATATATATTAATAGGATCTGAATTCAAGCAATACCTTAACATTTGAAAATAGATATTTTATTTTAAAGATTTTGAATTTAAATTTTAATATTCATAGATAAATTTTTTAAAAATATCTCTAATTATGTAATTTAAAATCTATCACATATTTTGCCAGTATCTTAATTAAATTATGTTTATTAATTGTTTGAATTATATTATATTATCCATATAATATAGTAATTCTAGCTTCTATATTGAATAAATAGATATGATTTGGGTATTTCAAAGCAAATTAATTTAGGAAGTGCTAATCATGTTTTTTTGTATTTGCTATTTATTTTAATAAGAAATTATTTCTAAACCTTATCAATCTCTTAATTAGTATTTACTCAATTAAAGTTAGATAATTTAATTCCTATATCTTATGCTATGTAACATAATCAACTAATTACGAGTATCTTAGCATTAAATCAATTACCCATGCATTCATGAATTATGCTGCAGTCATGAAACTTTTTTTAATATCGTGTTCTAACATTTTCATCATTTGGATTTTATGCATACCATTTGTGTTTTAGCTAAGTTATTTTCAATTTCAGTCTGGATTTTTTTTTTTTGGTTTCAAGATAGTGGGTTTTAGTGGATTTTCAGTTTTGTATGTATCTTAATTTTGATTGTTTACAATGGGAATAAGATGATTTCAACAACAAAAAAAGTTTCTTATGGTTTTTTTAACTTCATTAAATTTTATTTTTATTATTTTATAATTTTCTGCCACATTCTTCCATCATTAATTTTTATTTGGATTTTGTTGAGTTTTTTTTTATAATGTTTTAAGAATTAATTTAGATGAAAAGTGAGATTGGTTTTTATAATATAAAAAATGATAAAAAAAATTATTAAAGATATATATTTTCAATGAAATAATAAAAAAAATAATATTAATGATAAAAAGTAATTTATCAAATAAAATTTTTTATCTTTCAATAAAAAAACTTATTGGTTTGTGACTTATTGTACCATTTTTATAGATAAAAGAAGTCGAGAAGTCATGCGAAGAATCGCTTTTTGACACTTAAATCAGTTTATTTATGTAAAAAGATAGAAAAAAAAAGAACATTGAAAAAAGAAAAGAAAAAGGGGGGAAGAAGAAGAAGAAAAAAAGTTAGCAGAATTGTCTTGGTCCGTTGCTTTTTCTGTAGCGTTACTTGTGTTTGTTTTATATATTTGTTAAAAAGGTTGATGGGCTAGGCGTGCCATCAAGTGTTCTGACAAATCTCTGTCGTGAAATTCGGGGTACACGCGCTACGCGTTACTTATGATTATCTTCCTCTCTAGAGTCTTATGGGCTTTATGAGGTTTGTTTGTTTGGTTTTTTTTTTTTTTTTTTTTTTTTTCAAATGTTATGACTAATCTTTGTTCTTCAAGATTAAAGGGGTATTTGTTAAGATGAAAAAATAGGAAAATAAATAGAAATATATGAAAAAGTGAAAAAAAAATTGTAAGTGCTTAATAAGAAACAAAAGTTTGAGTTCATCTAAAAATAAGTGTAATTCATTGATTTCATTAAATGTTTCTACCTTTTGATAGAGATAATGTGAATATACAATTATGCGTAGAATGTTTTTCCATAGAATAAATAGGCCCAATTCCCTTTTTTTTTTTTTATGCACTCACTTTATATCTTCTACGTGCAAAGAAAAACGCGATGGGAAGGAAGCAACCCTAGCCTAGCCTCTACCTGGTTGATCATTCTGTTGGCATCTTGCATTCATGTTCTCACTTTGACTGCCACTCGAGGATGCAATTGTAGGTAGGTTAGTCTTAGTGGGTCGTTGGCTCCACCTATTATTTCCTTCTAGGACATGTTGTCATTACCATATTCCATATGTTATGTAGTCATCTTCGCGGGTTAGCACCTTCGAAAGAAACAGAGAATTTCATTCAATGACTCTGTGATCGCCCTTTAAACAATCCAAATAAGATAAAACTTGAAAATAAGTTTTATACTATAGTAATTTTTTAGTCCCTCTAGTCAGGTGGTGTCGATTGGTATTTTGACTAATTCTTCAAAAAATATAAAATTAGTGAAAAGAAAAAAATTGAGCGATGTGAGTCAAATATGTATATTAACAAAATTATCTTTTATTTTTTAAATTTTATTTTATCACCTTAATTGATTAATGATATAATAGTAAATTAATGTAATTTCATTTTTTTTCTTTCCATTTTTCAACATTATAAAGTAATAAAAGGAAATAAAATTATATTCTTTTCACATTTTTCATCTTCCTTACTAAACACATCAATAAAAAGAAAAAAATATTTTTTTTTCACATTTTCATTTTTCTCTCATTTCAATTTTTCATCTATTTTTCTTTTAACTCTACCAAACAAAGCCCAAGGAATAATGAATGATCCTTTTCAAACTTAATCAATTAATGATGATCAAGTTGGAGTTTATTGTGAGATCATCGTTTGAGCAATCAACCTATACTATGATTGAATATTGGTTCATGAGTGTCTATTATGTTCACATGTTTTAATACTTCAGTTTAAAAATGAAAAAAAAAAAAAATTTCCCACATTGAGCTAAGGATGATATATGATAGCAAAATTAATAAACCCTTGATTAGTGTAAATTAAGATTACTTTAGAAACGTTCATCATTTAATTAAGTAATTAAAAACAATTATAATATATTATAAAATTTCACTTCGATTTCAAACCATTACAGTCCCAAAATTATAAATACATATTGCTTTAAAAGCGAAGCTTTTCCATTTTGAGTCCAATACCCCAAATTTCGCAAAATATGAATAGAATAAGATAGGATTCCATTATCTCACCTCTAATTTTCCTTTTCTCTTTTTTTTTTTTTTTTTTTTTTTCTAATCTCTTTCTATCAACTAGAAAAAGATTTTTGGTAAAAGACAATTTTTATATAAAATAAATCAATTGGTCGGGAAACTCCTTACAATCCTACCAATCTCCCATATAAAAGGTCGAAAAAGCTTTCTTTTTTCATTTTATTTTTGTAAATTTTAGTGGATTGTATTTGTATAACCATGCCTTCAAGGTTCAACGTCAAGGACAGAGAGAGAAGAAGAAAAAGAAAAAAATAAATGCATCCGCCATTGACGCGTTTGGCCATTCTTCTCAAGCACGTACAAAAGAGCTGCAGAGTATAGAAAAAAACCAAAAAAAAAAAAAAAAACCAGATAAGAAAATAAGAAAAACCCATCTTTCGGACAACAAATATTGGAAGTCTGAAGAAGAACAGAGAGCCACAGCATTCAATAAAAAAACGTGAAAATAGGAAATATTGGATAATAGTTTTAAAAAAAGAATTCTTGAAAAAAGATCCGTAGATGAAAGGGAAATCGAAGAGCTCGAAGAGAAAGCTAGGGTTGCCAACTGCCCTTATCTTGTGCTCACTCTCATTCCTCGCTGGCTTGTTTGTTTCCACTTTTCTCTCTCAGGTAACTTGTAAATATGTATTCATTTGAAGTGTTTATAGATTGGGTTTTGCGGTTAATTAATGGGGCTTTTATAGGATGTGCCGATCATTAAACCCAGGTTGAGAAGGCTGGAGATGGTGCATGAGGAGGGTGGGGAGAATCGTGATCCGATGCCAAATGGAGTAACCGGGGAGAGTTCGATTGAATCTATTCCGTTTCAGGTCATTCTCATCTTTTGTTTCTTGCATTTTCTGTTTAGTGCAGTGATTTTTAAATGATGGCTTTGATTATTATTAAATGAGAGTGGTGGTTGTTGTTAGATCGGTTCCAGGAATGCAGATTTGTACTACTAATTTTTTAACTTGGGTTAGAGTTTTTTTTTGTTGAAGGGTTTGATTCTAAATGCTTTTGTTGGGGATATTTATTAGTTTCTTCAGTTTCAATTGTTGTACTCGGCTTTAGGTTTTGACACTTGATAGCACTTAACTTATTAGTTAAAGTATTTTGACTTGTAGGTGGGATATGGGCCATGAGCCAAAAATGGATGGTCATAGTCATTTGTAATCTGTGGTAAAAACCCAGAAAAATGAGAGGATACTGATGTAAGTGATTGGTTTAGAATCTATGCATAACAATATTCAAGTTAGTGGTGTATTCCAGATTTAAAATTTTATCGAGGCATGTTTGCCCAGATTTAAACAGGTGTTTTCAAATATTAAAGAAAGCAGTAATGACACAGAACAATCATTTTATGTGCACATGTTTTACATAATTCAGTGATTGAGGTCTGCTAGGAACATGTTAAGGAAACGATGGTAAGAATATTTTAACGTGCATTTCTTTAACAGGTTACTTGCTCAAGATGGTCTGGAAGTATCTGCTTATAGACTAACTTCTTATGTCTGCTTCTTGTTAAATGCAGGTTTTAAGTTGGAAACCACGAGCTTACTATTTTCCCAACTTTGCAACCGTGGAACAATGCGAACGTGTAATTGAAATGGCAAAGTTGAACCTTAAACCATCTACTTTGGCTTTGCGCAAGGGAGAAACTGCTGAAAGCACTAAAGGAACTAGAACAAGGTGCCCATATATGTCATCATTTCTGTTCTGTTATCAATTTCTTGTTGATTTTGAGTTGAATGGTAAATTATAAATCAATGATTCTATTAATTGATTCAAATTAACATCAAGACCAGATAGTATGGTATCCTTTGTGTCTGTGAATGGTTTGAATTGATTAACGCTGATAGCTTGCTTTCTTAATGTTGCTTGTAAATCTTGTTTTGTTAATTTATACATTCCTTGGAAACAGCTCGGGAACTTTTATTAGCGCTTCAGAAGATGAAAGTGGAACTTTGGACTTGATTGAGAAAAAAATTGCAAAGGTTACAAGCATCCCACAGAACCATGGAGAGGTGCATTTTCTTTTTCTGATGAAACAATTATTATATCTCTTATTGTAAGTTGAGTTAGTTTATATGACATCATTGGAGAAAGTTTAAGCAAATAAGGTGGACACTCTTTCTGTGGGTGGTCTTTTCCTGTTTCATTGATTTCCCATTTTATTTGGCTGGAAATTTAAGGGAATTATAAATATAGGCCAACTGTATGAAAATGTGCCATAGAACGTTGTTGGAATTTTGAAGAAAAATCAATTTAACTTCCAAAAGACACTTTAATCATAAATTCATTTTCGTCCAACACCAAACCAATTCTTACGGCTTATAAATCTGCCACTCTTTGTTTGTTTTGGATATTTCAGATATATCTTATCTACTTCCTTAAATGTGTTGTGGCATTTTTGGCATATTACTTTAGAGTTACTTTGGTATGCTACAAACGTACAAGTTGTTTGTAATTATATAGTTATACCCTATAATGTCCGTGTTAATCAAATTGTAGTTTGGTGAATCCTGTTATACTACTTGCAGTGAAAGTAGAATATTTTACACACAGAGAGTGAGAGAGAGGTTATTGGAATTATACAACATAATTAGGGTGTTTTAGAGGGCTGTCCCTAGAAAGGGTGGAAAACACTCTTTTATTATTAAATCACCTCCAGGGATATAATTAAATGCATTGTCCACAGGTTGTTTTGAATTTTAATGGTTTTATTGATTTAAATGTGCCCAGTAGTTGGAAATTGCATAATCAATATGGCTATATATATGCTTTGTTGATTTGAACCAATTTCACGAACTTATGAAATCTCATAGTATCTAATGATAAACCAATACACTGCAAATATTATCTTAGTATATTTCCTGTTTGCGTTGAAATTTTGAAATGGAAAATCTTTCCTATTGGTTATTTTTGGATTGCTCTAAGTTGACATTCACATATTGCAGGCATTTAATATTTTGAGATATGAAATTGGGCAGAAGTATGATTCTCATTATGATGCATTTAATCCGTCTGAATATGGTCCACAATCAAGCCAAAGGGTACAATCTTATACATGAACTTCATCATTACATGATTGTTTAGTCGCAGTTCCTGGATATTTTATGTGCATTTGTGGCAAACTGAAATGATTAATGTTCTGCCTGCCTATAAGTCAATACTGTAAATGCTATAGTTGCATGAAGAATTTGGTTAGTTTTGTTTTTATAAATGAGTACTATGTTCCATGTTGTGTTTATAATATATGAGATTTATTTTTAGATGGATGATAAAACCTTTTCTTATTGTACCAAAAAAGACATTTTCTTATTAAATGTTCAATTATGCTGGTCTCTTTATTATTTCCAAATAAAATTTAATCAGTAAATGCATTGGAAATAGATGCGGTAGTTGAATTAGATTATATTATTGGAAATGACATGTTCAAGGATTGCATACTATTGAAGATAATTTTTCTCTCACAGAAGTGCTTCTTATAGCATTTTTATTTCTTTCTTCTATGGCAAGGTGCTGGTATATGTCTTTATGCTGGCCTCACCTTGTTTATAGGTTAGTCTTTGACGCTTAATAGCTACGAGACAAGTTATTTCTGGATTCCTCTAGCATGGCTTTAGTTTTTGAACATGTATTGCTACCTTCATCGTGTTTCCTTTAATTTTTACAATTTATCATTTGAGTGTCAATGCCAAAGAACTAAAACATTGCGCTTTAGTTAACCTTGAATCTTCTCTTTCAGGTTGCATCATTCTTGTTGTATCTATCTGATGTAGAAGAAGGTGGGGAAACAATGTTCCCCTTTGAGGTAGATATGGAAATGCTAACTTGCTTTATCTCTCCTTCCTTTGTTATAGTAAGTATCAATTTCGAGTTTTGGTACTGACCCTATTATTTTGGTTGGAGAATGACAGGAGAATCAAAGGCTATGACTACAGACAATGCGTCGGTTTAAAAATAAAGCCACTGAGAGGGGATGGACTTCTATTTTATTCACTCTTTGTGAATGGCACGATTGATCGGGTAATTTCATGCTTACAAATCAAATTTAATGCTCATTGCATGGCTCCCAATCCGATGTTTAGTAGATTTCTGAAATTGATCTGGTAACATTATGGAGGCTTTATAGCTGTGATAACACTCTAAGAAGCTATCCTCTATGTTTCGCCATCTTTCTTGTGCTTGAACTTTGGGTAGTAGGATAGAGCTGAAGTCCTCATTGTAGATTTTATGGATAATCTTATTATTCATGTTCTTTCTCTGTTTCAACGTTATTTGCAGACATCTCTTCATGGAAGCTGTCCAGTGATCAAAGGGGAGAAATGGGTTGCCACAAAGTGGATTAGAGACCAAGTGCAAGATGACTAATAAAAGTTGCTCTAGAATTTACAGATTATCAATGTTGTTGTTGACATCATAAACCTCTGCTTTGGAAAGGATAATTCTTTATGAAGTCATGCCCATTTTCACTCTTTTTATTTTATTTATTTATTGAATTGGCAACAACCCCACGACTCCCCCATCCCCATGTATAGTTTTGGGAAGAAAAATGTAACTGAAGAAACCACTTAAATTAAAAACAAATCTAGTTTATATTTCTCTCAAGGATCAGCCTATGGTCTTGTTTGATCTTAATTGGAGGATTTTTGAATTGAAATTTCTTAAATTTTACCAACAGGATTGTAAGACTGTTGCATATTAATATGGAGTATGTGTCACTTTTGTAATTTTGTCAAGTCTACTAATCATGAATAGGAATATTAACGGGACGGGTATCCGTTAATTTTGAGGTACTCGATCACGAATACGATTAATAATTATAAAACTCGAACCTTATTAAAACTCGATTATTTTTTAAGATACTATTCGAATCTTATCTGAATAAATTTTATGCTACTCGTTAATTACCCGAATTCGTTTAATTACTCGATTATTCAACCCATAATTTGACAACTCGTTTATTAACCCGAACTCTTGAAAAAAAATCATCTAATTTTGTATAAATCAAAAATAAAAATTAAATAACAACATACATACTCTATAATAATTAAACAAATTTTAAGAATTCAACAAACCACATGAAACCATAGCGAATAAACAAATCATAAAAACATAACAAATAAGGAAAAAAAAACAAAGTGAAAGTTAATCGAGTTCGGGTTTTTGGTACTCAAAGGTTACTACCCGAATCCTACCCGAACTCGTCACGGGTAATAAAATTGTTACCCTAATCCAATTAAAACTCGTTTATCGAGTACCCGAACCTGACTTAAATGGAGTGGATAGTCCAGGTATCCGATTAACCTCTACCCGTTTACATCCCTAATCATGAATTATGAATTATAGGAATAATTTCTCAAAATATAAATGGTCATGTAAAAGAATATATATTATTTTATACATTGCCTAGAATTATACCTTTACAATAAAAAAAAAATTATTGTGTATTTTTAAAATAATTTATCAAAATATGTGTTAAGTGTCTACCATTGTGTTTTTTTAATAGTAAAAGTGTTTTTGAATTAATTTGTGTATGTTTCGAAATTAATTTATTTTTATCGATCTTAAAGGTATATTTTTGTATCAATTTTATGCATTTAAAAAAATTAATTTTTGTCCACGTTGGTTCTAAGACTTTGAATATGGTGAAGGCCATATTTTTCATTTATAAATCATATTGCTATCATTTATTATAATGATTATTATCTAATATTAAACCAATAAAAATTTTAAATTTTACAAATTAAATTAAGATGATATATAATTTTTTAAAATATTAAAAAAAAATAATATATATATACATATTATTATTTTAATTTCATTTGTGGCATTTCCGACAATATATTTGATAAAAATTTTGATAATAATAATTTAATTGTTGGAAGGATTAAATGAAGTTGAGAGGAGGGGTGATCACTTTTCATTATCTTCCCCCACGTGTCAGTCTATTAAAGATTCACAAACCATAGACTGCACACTAGTATAGAAGATAAAAACTCTCCCAGGTTGGACCGTTGAGGCCCAAACCCTTGTACCTCCATAACGGCTAGTTTCTTGAAAATAAAAACCTCATTATTTTGACGATCAAAATCAAAAAAGAGGATCCAAATTACATTTCCTTTTCTTTGTCAAAATCATTGAAATTTCTTGGTTGCCGATTCGTCGGAAAAGATGAATATTGGTTGCTTAGAGAATTGCATGTTTGTGTCAGACAAGCAAAGCTCGAAGACGGTTGTTGATTCTCAGAAAAAAAAGAAGGGGATGTCGCTACCAATTAGTCTCCGATGTCGTCTTCTTCCAGAATTGGGAAGGTAAAGAAAAGAAAAACAAGAACAAAATCTGTTTCAGTTTCAAGATTTGGCTTGTTGTTGATAGAAGTTTCCTTCATTTCCTTGAATTACAGTGGCGTATATGGCTTGGTATTATAAGAAAAGAAAAACAAGAACAAAATCTGTTTCAGTTTCAAGATTTGGCTTGTTGTTGATAGAAGTTTCCTTCATTTCCTTGAATTACAGTGGCGTATATGGCTTGGTATTAACTTCTAAAGATATAGGGTTTTACTTGTCTGACTGAATTTAAAACCTGAAAAACTTTTTTGGGGAGATAATTGATAAATTTTAATGAGTTTATAATTGATATTGATCTATGCTTTGCAGTAATATCATCTGTAGAATGGGTTTATTAAGTTTAAAAAACAATATTAATTGTGTTCTTTTAGATGCTTTGATTTGGTTTTTTTTTTTTTTTTTTCAAAAGAAAGTTTCTGGTGGAGTAGATGAAAGAGAGTTTCTAATTCCTATTATGATTATGCTTAGCTGAATGAGTTATACCTTGAAAAATGCCTTCATGTTTGTGTACATACTCTTTTTAAAAATACCAATGATAAAAAGAGAGAAAAGTGCCAAGAGCAATTTTGCATTATTTTCATTTCCTTCTGTAAGTGTGATCTTCTGAATTGTGCAGAATAACTGTGCCCTCTCACGTTTTGCTCTTCTTCTCTAACTTAGGTTTTTTGCTTTCTTCCACAAAAGAAGGACCATGAAGCTGCAATCCTTAAGGGGGTGGACCTCCGGTGGCGCAGTGTCTGTGGTTTGGTGGGTTTTGGCTCCTACCCACACAAGGTGAGTTCAATTTATTTAAAATATTGTGGTAGTGGTTTGGTAGCTCTAACAACTGATATCAAAGTCACTAACTTGTCCTGAAGCAATCTTTGAAGCTATGCATGAAGCTCAAAATTCATAAAAATTATGGGTATTTTTGGTTAAATAATAAAACCCATTTTTTTTTATCATTTCTTTTCTTTCTATGGCTGGCTTTGCCGCCTACTGCATTATTTTCTTTGCTTAATGGCTGGCTTTGCCGCCTAATTTATTTTGCTATTTTACTTTCTGCATATTATCTATTGTCTATTTTTTCTTGTTTTAAGTTTTCTTTTATTTTAATTGTTTGTTATTTGTTTTCTTTATTAATTATTATTTCACTAACCTCCTCTTCGTTCCTCGGGCGTATCTGGTATCAGAGCCAAGGGGGTAGTATATTTTCTGATTTTAGGAACCGTTTTAAACTTTAAATTTCAATTTCTTTTGGTATCGTTCGGTTGTTCCATCAGTGGTCCCGGCAGTAAGCCCCGGAGAGGCAGTGAGGCCGTTGGTTTAGCTGGTGCTGTTTGCTCGATATCAACAGAAAGACCAAATTTATTTTTTAAAAATGGAGTCTTTACTCAGAAGAAATACTTCTTCATCTTCATCTGCTACTAGCAAAACCCAGTCCGATCTGGTCAATAGTGATGAAATAATTAATTTTGAAAACATTTCTTCAAAAATCGATGATTGAAAATTTTCAAAAGTCCATAGAGACCAAATCTATAAAACCAATAGGCTAAATCTTTTTTCTAATTATGCCATTAGAACCCATGATAGAGATATCCAACTCTCAAAACCTTTTGAAACCATTCCTTTACTTTCCCAGGAATCTTTAGAAAAAACATGCAAAAAAGGGGTATAGATATATCCATATAGGACTTGTCCAAATCGGTCTTAAACCTTTAACCAAGGAAGGACTAAACACTTCAATCTTAGCAGCCCTTAGGGATGCCAGATTCAAAAATTTTCATGACTCTCTTCTCGGAACAGTCGAGTCAAGTCTTTGTAAAGGACCAGTCTCTTTCGATTGTTATCCAAATTTCACTGTCTCTTTAAAAGACAAAAAAATTTTGAAATCTTTAATTCTCCAGATTAAAACCCATAATTATCATATGTTAGAAGGATCAATTCCAGTAGCTTTAATCTTTAGGGTTCATTACAAAGTTATGATGACTGCCTTCAATACAAAACATAAATTTCAAAGTGAAAAGGGTCAAACACTCCTTTTACAAACAGATCTTTCCAAATCTCATGTTGTTATTCCAAAACCCATTCAATGGAAAGACATCCAACTCCCTAATGATTGGATCCTTGATGGAGCGGTTCAGCCAGAAGAAGATCCCATTCCTTCTCCAGAACCAAATATTGCTATCAAAAACATTACCCAATTCCGTGACGGTAAGGTAAAAATTAGTTTCAACAGAGCTTCAAGTTCTAGGTTTTCTGACGTTTCTTCCTCAGAATCGGTAGATCTAGCAAGAAGCCAAAAGCTCCCATCTGTCATAAATCTTCCATTTACTGAACAGATTCCGGATTTCCATCCAAATCTTCCTCCAGTGATTAATCTTCCTTTCAAACCCAGGTATTCTACTTCAGATTTACCATCCACTACTCTAGAAAATATTGATTTTTCAAAAACTATTCCCCAACCTGTGTATCAACAGACACAAAACCAGTCTCCTCCAGAGTCTCCTCCAGCTTCAGTCATAACGAAAAATATGGCAAACGAGCTAAATGTTCTTGGAAAAGAATTTGTCCTTGACAAAACTCACTTGCACAATGATTTCTGTTCTATTAAAAACACTGATAAAAGACTATGGTTTTTTAAGAACTTTCTTTCTTCAAGAAAAGAAATTCAAAATGATTATTATGATTTTGTTTTACAAAATAAAATGTGAATAAAATTCACATTTTATTTTTCGATTGGTTTGAAATATATGCCCAAAAACATAATATTTCTTATCCTTTCAAAACTCTCAATCCTGTTACCCTTAGGAAAAAACAAACTTCTATATGGGAAACTGCCTCTGGATCCATAGAATCAGAACATCCTCCGTTTAGGAATATCTCTTTCTCTCATGCAGATCAAAAGGTGTCTGTCCAGTCAAAACACCACAGGATTCCGATTCCATCAATATTAAAAATATTGTTTTACAAAATAATTTTACTAATGTTTCTCTTAAAACCATTAGTAAACAGCTTTCTCGTCTCGACCAAGCAAAAGCTCCAGTCACGACAGTCAGTAAACCCACTTCTTCAAAATCACTCGCAGAACACCAAAAGGTTAACCCAGTGTTCAAACCATTCCAGGTCTCAAACTCGGCAAAAACTGAAGTTTCCTCAAATAAACTTGAGTTCCTTCAAGCTATCCAGCAAAAACTAGACTCTTTAGTTATCCCTTCCTCTAGCCAAATATCAAAACTAGCTGAAGAAACTCAACAAAGTGTCTCAGTCTTACAAAAATCCAGCCAAACATCTGGCCAAAGCTCTTCTGAAGGTGAACCATCTACATCTCCAAAAATCAACAAAGTTAATTGGTACAATCCAAAACCACTTGCCATTCAGCCCAGATACCCGAAAATCGAACTAGAAAATCAACCAAGTACGATAGTCCAACCTAGGTATAATGCGTCTTCTATCTATGAATGGAATATAGATGGAATGTCAGAATACCAAATCCTTAATCTCGTACAGCAAATGACGATGGCGTCAAATGCGTATAAAACCCAGCAAAATACCACGGATAAAACTGTTGCTGAACTTCTTATAGCAGGATTTTCAGGTCAACTCAAAGGATGGTGGGATTACCATCTAAAACCCTCAGATCAATTTGAAATCTTAAATGCGATTCAAACTGGTGATGAAGATGAACCAATCTTAGATCACTTAGGAAACCCTATTCAAGATGCGGTATCAACTCTTATATTCTCTGTTATTAAGCACTTTATAGGAGATCCATCCCATCTTAAAGATAAAAATGCCGATTTATTATCAAATCTTAAATGCAGGAATCTTAGTGAATTCCAATGGTACAAATCTACTTTCCTCACTAGGGTCATGCTTAGAGATGATTCAAACCAACCCTTCTGGAAAGAAAAGTTCCTTGCCGGTCTTCCAACTCTCTTAGGAGAAAAGGTCAGAACCAAAATACGTGAAACTATGGGCACCCATACAATCCCTTACGACCAGCTTACCTATGGAGAACTCATCAGTTTTACCCAAAACCAAGGCCAACTAATTTGCCAAGACCTCAAGCTCAGAAAACGCCTGAAAAAGGAACTCAGGCAGTCCAAAAAAGAGTTAGGTTCTTTCTGTAAACAATTTGACTACTTTGACCACGAAAAACCATGTCAAGGCCAATGTAGCAAAAAACCAGAAAAACCTAAATTCACAAGGCCCAAAAACTCTTTTAGATATAATTACAAAAAACCTTTTTGGAATCAAGCCCATGAAGAAAAACCTGTCCATAAACCTAGAAAAAGCCCAAAACCTTCTTGGCCTAATTCTAAAAATCGGGATATCAAATGTTTTAAGTGTGGCAAAATGGGCCACATTTCTAAGTATGGTCGTGTATCCAAAAAAGTCCAACAACTCCAATTAAATCAAGATACTCTTGAAAAAATCCAGGCCCTCTTCATCCAAGAATCCTCTGAATCAGAAACCAGCTCAGACGAAACTTCTGATCCATATCTAGATGAAATAGCCTCCCAAATTGATTCTTCCATCGAATCAAAAACCCTTAATGTACTTTCAAAAGACCAGAGTCTTCTTCTTGAAATGGTTCAATATGTCAAAGACCCAGAAATCCAGAAGAATTTTCTTGAACAACTCAAAAAATCTCTTGAAATAATTTCAGAGAACAAAACCTCCCGTCCAGGTTCTTCGACAAACTTCTATGATCTCAAAACAATTATAGAATCCAAAAAATCTTCAAAATCATCTTCTCCGTCCATTAACGATATCTACAAAGATATCAAAATCCTCAAAACTGAAGTCAAAAAACTTAAAGAAAAACAACAGCATGATTCTGAGATCATCTAATCTCTTCTTGCCAAAACTACCTTAGAATCCAGTGATAGTGATCATAGTGACCATGATTCTAAAACCGATAAAATTGAAAATATTGATTCTGTCCCGGAAGATTTTCTCTTTGTTTTAAAAGAAATTACTTCTAGAAAATATTTTATTAAAATCTCATTAATTTTTTCAAATGATTTTCAAATTGATACTGTTGCCTTATTTGACACAGGGGCAGATTTAAACTGTATCAAAATTGGTTTGATACCAAAACGTTTTCACCAAGAAACTTCTAAGAAACTTACTTCTGCTAACAACTCCAAAATGGATATTAAGGGAAAAACAGAAGCAAGCATTTTTAATAAAGGATTTTATATCAAAACTTCTTTTGTTTTAGTCAATGATATTCATCATTTTCTTATATTAGGGACACCTTTCATCAATTTAATCACTCCCTATAAAGTTTCTTATGATGGAATATCTTTCAAAACAAAAAATGTCAAAATAAACTTTGATTTTATCGAAAAACCCAAAACCAGGAATCTTAATATAATTAAAGCCAATTCTATTTACAATAACGAAATAGCTTTATTAATTAAGGGAAAACAAAATGATATTTTGTTTTTAAAACAAAATCTTCATTTACAAAAAATTGATACCCAACTAAAAACAGAATCTTTTCAAAAACAAATTTTAAGAATCAAAACTCAATTTGAAAAAGAAATTTGCTCTGACTTTCCAAATGCCTTTTGGAATAGGAAACAACATGCCGTTGACCTTCCTTATGAGTCAAATTTTAATGAAAAGGATATTCCTACAAAAGCTAGGCCAATCCAAATGAATGCAGAATTAGAACAATTTTGCAGATTAGAAATTCAGGATCTTCTTTCCAAGGGATTAATTTCCAAAAATCCCGATCCCCTTGGAGCTGTGCAGCCTTCTATGTCAACAAACCTGCTGAGATAGAACGTGGTACTCCTAGGTTAGTTATTAATTACAAACCCCTCAACCAAGCGTTAAAATGGATTAGATATCATATTCCAAACAAAAAGGATTTACTCCAAAAACTCCACTCCTCTTTTGTATTTTCAAAATTTGATATGAAGTCAGGATTCTGGCAAATCCAAATCGATCAAAACCATAGGTATAAAACAGCCTTCACTGTCCCATTTGGACAATTCGAATGGAATGTCATGCCATTTGGCTTAAAAAATGCTCCTTCAGAATTTCAAAGAATAATGAACGATATCTTCAATCCTTATTCTGAATTTTGTATTGTTTATATTGATGATGTTCTAGTCTTTTCTAATTCTATCGAACAGCATCTAAAACACCTAAAAACCTTCTTTTATGTCATTAGGCAAAACGGCTTAGTAGTCTCAGCCAAAAAGATTTCTTTATTTCAAACAAAAATTAGGTTTCTTGAACATTACATTCATCAAGGAACCATCACTCCCATAGAAAGAAGTCTAGAATTTGCTTCAAAATTTCTAGACAAAATCTTAGATAAAACCCAGCTGCAAAGATTTCTAGGAAGTCTCAACTACATCCTAGATTACTGCCCAAATATCAATAGAATGGCAAAACCTCTTCACAGCAGATTGAAGAAAAATCCTTCACCTTGGACAAATAACCACACCATTCTCGTTCAACAAATCAAAACCCAAATTGCTAACTTACCTTGTCTTCATCTAGCAAACCCCAATCTTCCCAAAATTGTGGAAACCGATGCTAGTGATATAGGCTATGGAGGCATTCTAAAACAGGTCCAAGACCAAAGAGAAGTTTTAGTCCAATTCACTTCAGGGCATTGGAATGATTGCCAAAAATCTTATTCTACTATTAAAAAAGAAATTTTGTCTATTGTTTTATGCATTACAAAATTTCAAAGTGATTTATTAAATCAAAAATTTTTATTAAGAATTGATTGCAAATCAGCAAAAGAAATTTTGCAAAAAGATGTTCAAAATATTGCATCAAAACAGATTTTTGCCAGATGACAAGCTTTACTTAGTATATTTGATTTTGATATTAATTATATTTCTGGAGAATCCAATTCCCTGCCAGATTTTCTAACCAGAGAGTTTCTCCAAAACAGACCATCAAAATGCCTCCCAGAAAAAGCAAAGGAAAAGAAAAAGCTCCCCAAAGCAAAACGATGATTCCATGGTCTCAGATCGTGGACGATGAAGAAGCAATAACAGCTTCACAAAAACCCCCGTCTCCAGAAGACAAAACAGATCAAATCAATGAATGGCTACAATCAATAGCCAAACACCCTGAGTTGGTTCTAGCCCTCAAAAGCTTTTTGGAAATCCCGAGTTGTGAGATTTCCCAAGACAAGGAAGCTCCTCGAATCAGAGAAGCAATCCAAAAAATGGCCAAGGACAAGGCGAAAACTCTCACAGTCGTCCAAGCAGGTAAAAATCCAAAACTTATTTCACAAACCAGGAAAAGGAGAATCTTTCTCTTCTCAAACCCTTTCCAAAACTATTTTATTACAAAATCCTTTGGAGCAATCCACAAGCTCCTCACAAATTATTGTTTCCCAACAAAAACTTCCGAGAAAATCTGCTTTTATCATAAAACCAGTTTTTCAAAATATTATCTCGGTCGAAAAAGAATTTTTTGACCCTAACCCAATTATTTCCATTCAAAATATATTTGGAAAAAATTGGTTCTTTAAAACATGGGACCTCCAAAAGACTAATGATTATTACCAGTTCATACTGAAAGTAACCGGATCAGCCTCCTTCAAACACTTTGCTTATCCTAGTTCAAATTCTCCCTCCTATTCAACCTGCAAAATCTTTAAGGTCATCACTCCTTCAGAGTGGGGTCACGATTTGGCCAAACCAAAAACCCTTCCAACAAACCCTTCACAGCAATTCTGTAAAACCTTCAATTATTGGGACTATGAACAGGCCTGGTATAACATGCCTCTCCTCCAGAACCCAAAATTTTCCCACACTTGGTTGTTTTACTTAAACAACAAAATCAACATTTCCATCCTACCTTCCTGGTTCGTCCATTGGTGGAACCTTTACGGCGCCATCCAAGACATCCTGCCACCAGAATTACAGGACAGCTTCAACCTGTTCAAAACTCACTTTAAGCCAACTGATGCAGAGAGAAGATTTCCACCAATCTGCCATCTATCAGCGAAATTCTTTGTTCCATGGGTATCGGCCTGGAGCTTAGAATACAAAATTGAAAATAATATTACAGTAATCCAAAGAAGGTTCAAAGCAAAATGGTGGAACTCCTTCAAGATCCCTGATTCCCTATCACTTCCCGGAGTACAGAAGTGGCTCAGAACCCAAGGGTTGCTCCATCCAGGACCAAAACACAACCAATTTCTGGCCCAAAAAACTCAGACTGGTGCCCTCCTCGCAGCGGCCAAAACAAAAGAGGAATACTTTGCTATAATGAAGGACCTCCTCTCTACTGACGGATCAGAATCTTCAGCTGACTCCATTGCTTCAGAAGCATCTTCCATGGGCTCTATCAACCTGGCAGATGATAATGAAGATGACTGCTATGGAATTCCTGGAATTCCTCCAGCAAAACATGCCTCCAACAAAATGACAAAGAAGAAATAGTTAAACTGTCGATAGAATACTATTCACCAATAGTACCCGCCTACCGACAGTCTCCTATTTATCTACAGTGTCCGCGTGACAAAATCGATAAGACACTATTCATCAACAGTGTCAAATAGTGTCAAAAAATTTCTCTATAAATGTAACCTTCTTCCAAGAGAGAAGACAAGTTTTTTTTCCTTTAAGAAATTTTCTTTCACTCTTAGGAAATACTCTTTCCCTCTTTCTCTCTTTCCATGTCTTCCTCTTCCATTCCCATTCTTCCTTTTACTTTTTTGGATTCTTATCCAAAACTATGTAAGTACTATTTTGATAAATGAATTTTTCTTTTATCATTTCTTTTATTTCTATGGCTGGCTTTGCCGCCTACTGCATTATTTTCTTTACTTACTGCATTATTTTCTTTGCTTAATGGCTGGCTTTGCCGCCTAAAACTATCTATCAGAAAATAGACAAAGCCAGCCATTAAGCAAAGAAAATAATGCAGTAAGTAAAGAAAATAATGCAGTAGGTGGCAAAGCCAGCCATAGAAAGAAAAGAAATGATAAAAAAAAATTCATTTATCAAAATAGTACTTACATAGTTTTGGATAAGAATCCAGAAAAGTAAAAGGAAGAATGGGAATGGAAGAGGAAGAGATGGAAAGAGAGAAAGAGGGAGAGTGTATTTCCTAAGAGTGAAAGAAAATTTCTTAAAGGAAAAAAAACTTGTCTTCTCTCTTGGAAGAAGGTTACATTTATAGAGAAATTTTTTGACACTATTTGACACTGTTGATGAATAGTATCTTATCGATTTTGTCACGCGGACACTGTAGATAAATAGGAGACTGTCGGTAGGCGGGTACTATTGGTGAATAGTATTCTGTCGACAGTTTAACTATTTCTTCTTTGTCATTTTGTTGGAGGCATGCTTTGCTGGAGGAATTCCAAGAATTCCATAGCAGTCGTCTTCATTATCATCTGCCAGGTTGATAGAGCCCATGGAAGATGCTTCTGAAGCAATGGAGTCAGCTGAAGATTCTGATCCGTCAGTAGAGAGGAGGTCCTTCATTATAGCAAAGTATTCCTCTTTTGTTTTGGCCGCTGCGAGGAGGGCATCGATCTGAGTTTTTTGGGCCAAAAATTGGTTGTGTTCTGGTCCTGGATGGAGCAACCCCTGGGTTCTGAGCCACTTCTGTACTCCGGGAAGTGATAGGGAATCAGGGATCTTGAAGGAGTTCCACCATTTTGTTTTGAACCTTCTTTGGATTACTGTAATATTATTTTCAATTTTGTATTCTAAGCTCCAGGCCGATACCCATGGAACAAAGAATTTCGCTGATAGATGGCAGATTGGTGGAAATCTTCTCTCTGCATCAGTTGGCTTAAAGTGAGTTTTGAACAGGTTGAAGCTGTCCTGTAATTCTGGTGGCAGGATGTCTTGGATGGCGCCGTAAAGGTTCCACCAATGGACGAACCAGGAAGGTAGGATGGAAATGTTGATTTTGTTGTTTAAGTAAAACAACCAGGTGTGGGAAAATTTTGGGTTCTGGAGGAGAGGCATGTTATACCAGGCCTGTTCATAGTCCCAATAATTGAAGGTTTTACAGAATTGCTGTGAAGGGTTTGTTGGAAGGGCTTTTGGTTTGGCCAAATCGTGACCCCACTCTGAAGGAGTGATGACCTTAAGGATTTTGCAGGTTGAATAGGAGGAAGAATTTGAACCAGGATAAGCAAAGTGTTTGAAGGAGGCTGATCTGGTTACTTCCAGTATGAACTGGTAATAATCATTAGTCTTTTGGAGGTCCCATGTTTTAAAGAACCAATTTTTTCCAAATATATTTTGAATGAAAATAATTGGGTTAGAGTCAAAAAATTCTTTTTCGACTGAGATAATATTTTGAAAAACTGGTTTTATGATAAAAGCAGATTTTCTCGGAAGTTTTTGTTGGGAAACAATAATTTGTGAGGAGCTTGTGGATTGCTCCAAAGGATTTTGTAATAAAATAGTTTTGGAAAGGGTTTGAGAAGAGGAAGATTCTCCTTTCCTGGTTTGTGAAATAAGTTTTGGATTTTTACCTACTTGGACGACTGTGAGAGTTTCCGCCTTGTCCTTGGCCATTTTTTGGATTGCTTCTCTGATTCGAGGAGCTTCCTTGTCTTGGGAAATCTCAGAACTCGGGATTTCCAAAGAGCTTTTGAGGGCTAGAACCAACTCAGGGTGTTTGGCTATTGATTGTAGCCATTCATTGATTTGATCTGTTTTGTCTTCTGGAGACGGGGGTTTTTGTGAAGCTGTTATTGCTTCTTCATCGTCCACGATCTGAGACCATGGAATCATCGTTTTGCTTTGGGGAGCTTTTTCTTTTCCTTTGCTTTTTCTGGGAGGCATTTTGATGGTCTGTTTTAGAGAAACTCTCTGGTTAGAAAATCTGGTAGGGAATTGGATTCTCCAGAAATATAATTAATATCAAAATCAAATATACTAAGTAAAGCTTGCCATCTGGCAAAAATCTGTTTTGATGCAATATTTTGAACATCTTTTTGCCAAATTTCTTTTGCTGATTTGCAATCAATTCTCAATAAAAATTTTTGATTTAATAAATCACTTTGAAATTTTGTAATGCATAAAACAATAGACAAAATTTCTTTTTTAATAGTAGAATAAGATTTTTGGCAATCATTCCAATGCCCTGAAGTGAATTGGACTAAAACTTCTCTTTGGTCTTGGACCTGTTTTAGAATGCCTCCATAGCCTATATCACTAGCATCGGTTTCCACAATTTTGGGAAGATTGGGGTTTGCTAGATGAAGACAAGGTAAGTTAGCAATTTGGGTTTTGATTTGTTGAACGAGAATGGTGTGGTTATTTGTCCAAGGTGAAGGATTTTTCTTCAATCTGCTGTGAAGAGGTTTTGCCATTCTATTGATATTTGGGCAGTAATCTAGGATGTAGTTGAGACTTCCTAGAAATCTTTGCAGCTGGGTTTTATCTAAGATTTTGTCTGGAAATTTTGAAGCAAATTCTAGACTTCTTTCTATGGGAGTGATGGTTCCTTGATGAATGTAATGTTCAAGAAACCTAATTTTTGTTTGAAATAAAGAAATCTTTTTGGCTGAGACTACTAAGCCGTTTTGCCTAATGACATAAAAGAAGGTTTTTAGGTGTTTTAGATGCTGTTCGATAGAATTAGAAAAGACTAGAACATCATCAATATAAACAATACAAAATTCAGAATAAGGATTGAAGATATCGTTCATTATTCTTTGAAATTCTGAAGGAGCATTTTTTAAGCCAAATGGCATGACATTCCATTCGAATTGTCCAAATGGGACAGTGAAGGCTGTTTTATACCTATGGTTTTGATCGATTTGGATTTGCCAGAATCCTGACTTCATATCAAATTTTGAAAATACAAAAGAGGAGTGGAGTTTTTGGAGTAAATCCTTTTTGTTTGGAATAGGATATCTAATCCATTTTAACGCTTGGTTGAGGGGTTTGTAATTAATAACTAACCTAGGAGTACCACGTTCTATCTCAGCAGGTTTGTTGACATAGAAGGCTGCACAGCTCCAAGGGGATCGGGATTTGGAAATTAATCCTTTAGAAAGAAGATCCTGAATTTCTAATCTGCAAAATTGTTCTAATTCTGCATTCATTTGGATTGGCCTAGCTTTTGTAGGAATATCCTTTGTCACGACCCAAATTTCCTAAAATCACTACAAATTTTTCGCTTTTTCATTTCCTTACCCGTCGTGAACAGTTACACTACTAACCAGTTGAGCTATGATTCGGTGTTAGTCACTTTTCACCTATTTACCATTCAATTTTCATATTTCATTTACATATCAATTTATTTAAACTAAATACATCCCCAACATTACATCCATATACAGTACTGTGCATCTATATGTTCAGATACAAAATTATACGAATGTGTATACCTGATCTTGATAAGAAGCAGCGGATAACCGAGATGCGAGACTATTGTCGCTCTCTTCTACTGAATATACCTTGTGGGGTGGAAAATGAAAGGGTGAGCGAAACGTGCTCAGTAAGGCAATAATGTAAGCAGGTAGATAACTATACTATCTACGTGCTGATAATGTCATGATATAAAAATCGTTTACATTTGGAGCATGAGGTATGACTAAAACGATGCCACATGTATGTATATATATCATATAAGAGAAATCATGAAATCGGCATATAAAGCACACATGGAAAAATCATCGTGTATGACATCTCATGCTCGTCACATTAAAAACTTATTAGTTTCATCATAAACTCTTCACTTTAAAACTTATTCGTTTAATCACAAAACTCATCACTTTAAAACTCATTTGTTTCATCATAAAACAACTTCAACAAGGTCAAACCCATCTCTCGGGAATACCTTGATTCATTAAATCACATCTCTTTTAAAAACATAAATCGAGACTACCCCTCCATCGGGTTTGTCCTGGTCTATCCAGACCGTATGATATCATGTGAGGCATGTAGGTTACTGTATGAAAAATCGAGGACTATGGCCATACTTTGTCCCTGTGATCCCAGGCTACACGGATCCCGGTGTGCGGGGTATCACAACTGCAACGGGAGGTGGGGTCAAGTCCTACCCGCCAGAATAGTAAGTAACATCATAGAGTCATCATGACTGCACGGTACAGCGTACTCCGTGTGACATACACGGTACATCGTACTCCATGGACCCATATCATAGTCTGGGGGTGCCTGCCGTAGGTCTTATCCACCCCAATACTATGTCGATAACCAACCCATGTCTCAAAGTATATGTGCGACCATCTCAACTCTCTGTGACACACATCTACAGGAGGCTTCCGCACGACTATATGCATGTCAACTCACGTCTAGTGCGAGCGAAGCTCCAGCACCACGCTATGCATATCATGATATCTAAAATCTCGTGCGAGCGAAGTTCCAACACGGTTTTGTGCACACACAAATTTCTCGTACGAGCAATGCTCCAGTACGGCTTTTCATGAGAATAAATCAGTAAACTTGAGTGCGAGAAAGACTCTAGCACTCTTTTTATTCATGTAAACATGATAGGTGGCTCAATCTTGATAATATATCTTTTAAAATAGAAACGGGTACAAACCGGTACCCTTTCGTATAATTCATTAAGTCAACAGCCAACCTATGTGTAAATTTGCTTAAACCAAAGCAAGATAGTCATATAAAATATCAAAACATGAAAATCATGCAATTTATCTGCCTTACTACCTTTTTTGTAAATTTTACTTCCAGGGGCAAAATCATCTTTTTCCTTTACTCACCTATGCCCCGATTTTCGCAAAATTATTATTATTTCATTACTAGATGCTTTAAGGAATTCTGAACCCTGTAAATACCCTCAAAATACGTATAGGCATCTCTATGCACTTACAAAATTCCCTTACCTCGATTCTCGTCGAGTCTGACCTTTCCTTTTTTCACTGTTGTCTCGTCGCGCAGTCCGATATGCTTCCAATCAAACCTCTGGAACTGCGTAATAATATTCCTCAGGTCAGATATTATACAATTTAATTGTATTTCCTATTTTATGGGCTTAATTTAAATCATTGGGCCCATTTACCCCTATTGGGCCCGATTGCACCTTAATGGGCCTTAATCGACCTTAAGCCCGTTTTCCACTTAATTTTCACATTATCGAGGCCTATTGGGCTCATTGAGCCCACCAACAATTTATTGGGCCTCGTTCTAACTCTCAATTAGCTCAATTTATTATTTACGACAATTTATTCGACTTTCCAAAATTTAATTTAATTTTATGCGATAATTAAATCTGAAGCACGCATAACGATGTAAATTGTCATAAATAAGGGTCACTTACCCGAGATTCCATGCTAGTCCGTAAATCGAGGCTGTCTCGAGCTCTCATTGGATGCCAATTGTCGAGCTACACAATTTCATAATTTTTGGGTAAATTTTCAGTCGAATAATAATTAAATAAAATATTCCAAAATTCAAATCGGTCAATTTTGACCGCTTATCGACTTACCCGAAGCTCGATTGCATCACTGAAATTTTCCCCAATTTTTTTTCTCTTTTTCTTTTTCTCCTTTTTCTCCCTTTTTCCTCTTTTTCCCCTTTTTCTCCTTGGCTGAACCGGTTCAGCCCGGCTGAACCGGTTCAGCCCGGTTGAACCGTCGGTTCACTCTGGTTCGGCCGGTTCGCCGCCTTGCCGGCCGATTCTCCGTCGGCTTCCACCGCCAGCAGCTTCGCAAGGTTGTCCGCAGCTCGAATCTGGCCTCGGCTTCGCCCAAGACCGTCGGAAGGTCGCCGGTCCGGCCATTCTCCTCTTCGCCGTCGGTGGTTCCCCGTTTTTTCGTCGATTTCGACACCGTCCGTCGGTTTCGCCAGCTGTGGCCACCACCGATCGCATCGTCTGGGCCTGGGGAGTCCTCGGCTAGGGGTGGAATCGGCCAGATCGACGCCGTTCGCCGCCGATCGGAGCTCTTTCTCCCGCGGCTTCTCTCCCCCGATCCGCCGGATTTCGGCATCGGTAGGCTGCACCGCCGGTACCAGGGAGGTCGCCGGCCGCTCCTCTTCCATTTCCGACCCTCCGCCTGGCCGTTGGTCGCCGGACGGCTCGCCGATCTTCTCCCCCTTTCCGGCTCCATTTTCATTTTCTGCTTCTCTTCTCTCTCCCCGATATTTCCAATTCCTCTTTTTTTTTTTTAATTTCATTAGTTTATTTTTATATTTATTTATTTATTTTAATATTATTTAATTGATTAAATTAGTCTAGAATATTCAAAATATCTTAAAAAAAATTATATTTTATTCATTTAGTCTATAAATTAATTTCTCGGTATTATTTCGGCTTCCTGGTATAATTTTTGATTATTTTTCGGGATTATTTTTCAAATTAAAAATTTTGATTAATCCCGATTAATTCTCATAAATTCATATCTTGATCAATTTAACCCGAAATAAATTTATTTCACCTTTATTGACCAAGATTTCTCAATCCATTATTTTTAATTAAATTTCCTTATCGAATTTATACCGGCTTTCGATCTTTTGACCGTTTTGCCCTTACATGTGTTCGGGATTAATTTAACTCGACTTCCCTTCACGAATACTCATTCATTTTATGATTTGAATCCTTATTTCCAATATGAATCCCATTCAGTTAAATTTTTTTTTTTATCATTTTCATCCCTCATAAAAATTTACGATTTAATTTCGGGTCTTACAAATCTCCCCCACTTAAGGAATTTGGTCCTCCAAATTAGAACCAAGTTATATGAGTCCATATACAACTCCGGGTACATCTATCGTACCATACTCTTAAATTCTTATATGACCTTCTGCGGAGTGTATTACTACCAAAGGACTTTAATTAGGGAGATCATCTTAAACCTCAATACTTTCTCTTTCCTGTTTAATGCCCGAATCAACTTATCAATATACTTATATTTTCATTAAGCTGAACTTTTGGAGTTCATATTTGATCACCTGTGCTGGATCTGGATAGTATTGTCGAAGCATCAAAATCTGAGACATTGTGGGTGCCTGTTAATTTAGGTGATAACACCAACCTACAGGTCTTATCTCCCGCTTGTCCAATCTCTCAAAATATTCAATCCAGTGAAACTCAATTTACCTTCTTCCAAAAGCTCGCTATGTCCTTATTCTCTTGGGACAAGAAACATTTTCAACCATACTAATTCACCAAAGGTGAATTCCAATACTTGTCTATCTGCTCTGAGGTGTACTTAATCTCTCATTCTTAACTAAAATATCCTCAGAGACTTATTATCCAAAGTCAAAATAATTCTATCTGTCACCCACTTTTTCTTATCCAATTTAGGGAACAACCCCTACAGCCATACACTGCTTCATATCTTGTTATCCCGATACTCAAGTGACAACTGTCACTATTGACGACTTCAATTGTAATAACTGATCATCCCAGGAGCATAAAAAATCAAGGGCACACACTTTCATTGGATCCTCCAGAACCTGTACAGTCCTCTCTGACTGACCATCTGTCTGAGGATGGAAAGCTGTGCTAATACTCAGTCGGGTTCCCATAGCTTCCTAAAAATATTCTCAGAGGTGAGAAGTGAAGCGGGAATCCCTATATGATACCATGCTCACTGGAACGCTACTTAATGTTCCACAATCTTCCTTACACATGAATCCTCATATACACTCCGAGTATTTGGGGATTTCATAACCAGAAGGTGGGTAGACTTAGTCACTCTATCGACTATCATCCAAATAGCCTCGTAATTCACCTGGGTTCTCTGTAACCCATCACGAAATTCATGGAGACTTGTTCTCATTTTCCGTGCCGTGTCGATATAGGTAGAGGCTGCAATAACTCTACAGACTTTTAATACTCTACCTTATTCTGCTGACATACTAGGCACTTTTTCACAATCTCTATCATATCTCTTTTCATATCTGACCACCAATACCCTTTTCGAGATTTCAAGATATTCTTTACTTCCGTATGCACTGTATATCCCGAAGAGTGAGCTTCTGACAATATTACTATCCCATCAACTGTGGTCTTGGGAGCACTCATATTGTCTCTGAACCTCTCTGTAAATCATCAACACTCGCTGTGAACTCTGTCACTGTACCCTTCTGAATTTGACGCAAACTATCGACATCATGCCGATCATCACGCTAAGTCTGGCAAATCCGGGCACTCTCATCTGATTCTAATCATCAGGCTAGCTGTCACACAATCACTGTCATCGTCAGAAGGGATCACATCAATATTAAAGCTCATAACTGCTCTAGCAGCTCACGCTCCCTGACCATCATATGCGGTACCATCCCGAAGCTCTTTCTACTCAAGGCATCAGCCATCACATTAGCCTTTCCTGGGTGGTACAATTTTCACAATTAAAATCTCTCAGAAGCTCTATCCCACTATGTATTCTCATATTCGCCTCTTTCTGTGAAAACAGATACTCGGGCTTTGTGATCAGTGCATATCCACAATTTCTCACCCTGTACATAATAGTACCATATCCTTGGTACAATTACTGTTGTCAACTTTAAATCATGGGTCAGATAGTTTATTTCATGATCAAGGAGTTGTCTGACTCCATACTTGACTATCTTCCCATTTTACATCAATACACAGCTCATTCATAATTTTGAGTCATTCATACACACTGAGAACCTCTTGAGCTGTTGGGTATGGTGAAATTAATCACGGTGGTCAGTTCATACTTCATTACACCGAAATTTATGTCACATCTATCATCTTATTTATTATCTCATTCCAAGACCAAGTTTTCTTAGTTAAACGTGTCAACCAAGTAGACCATTTTTGAGAATTCACAACAACCCAATTGTAAAAGCAATTTCTCAATTGTTGCTTATAATTTACCCTAGACTTTAAATACACCCAACATATCATCGATAATGATGATTACAATTCGGTCCAATCCTTGACTTATTTACGCATAAGCGTATAAGATCCTTCAAAATCGCTTACGTTTTCAGGTACTAACCTGCGTCATTTCCTTTTCTTATCTTAACGGCTCTTATTAAATTTTTACTATGATAACCTTTATGATTTGTCAAATTTTAATATTCTTATCGTCTTAGTAAAGGTATCCTAATGCTAAAGGTATTTATTACGACGATCGATTTCACGTTATAGGTCATATATATATACTTTTAGACGCTGTCAAGTCTTCAGGCGGGGAGGTATTTTGAAATACCTTTATTAACCCTTAGACTTAACCACATTTACTTTATATACCAGTCCATGTGGTCACAATTTATATTCGCTACAAATTGCTTTAAGCCTAATTACTTCATATCGTAAAGATGTTCTTACCTAGCATACGCCTCTTACTCCGATACATCTTGTATTTAGGATCAAGCATCTCTCAGAGATTATCTCCTTAGTGTATCAATTATAACGAAACTCTTGTCATTATTCGTTCCATGAGTACAATCCTTTAATTTCAACTGTTGCACCCCTTTTTATCACTTGTCAACACTTACAATATATTTTTCAGTGATGTTTTCACCCCTGTTTTCAACTTAAAATCTCTATACCCATATTCCGTTAATTAATCCTCCTCTATTAGGGTACTCATTTATCAGTATGTGCCCAATGATGTAGGCATTCATGCCTTTTACTCACTTACATGCGAATGAAGGCGGTATGAATAAACGTGTGGCACCAAGATCAATGAACATATGTACTTCATTATTCATAACAAGCGTGGTATCTTACACCACATCCATGAAACATCAATAGTGTCCTGGTCCAAGACATCCTCTCGCCTTCATCCAACAGCCTACTTTCCTTTTTCTATTCGGCTATAGCCTCCCTTTTCGTTGCAGCTATACCAACGAAGTTTTTCTCTGTCTCTTTACATTTCTATGGGGCGATCTCGGCCAACTCTATGCAATCAAAATCAATGGTCCGTCTTACCACAATTAACGATCATTTTCATCAATACAGTGTAGGTATAGACCCTCCTTCCGTGGTATCTACCACACATCCTTCTCTGCTTACACTGCTACACTGTTACACTGCTACATTGCTTACACTGCTTCGTAGCAGGTTGGGGTTCTCCAATCACAATACCCCTCATGAGTGTTGAAATTGAACACACTGGGGTCTTACCAATCATCTTACCCCATGACTCATCAACTCTATTCTCTTACCAACTGGTCTCTTTCTCGCTCTGACATCTCAGTCATTCTCTATTCTCTTTTGTCTTTATTTCGGCCCTTACTATCTTTTCCAATCTCAGAGACGTGCAGCACATGATATTATCCACGCAACTGTATTTTTGCGCACTGCCTCGACATAAGTAGTGAGCCAATCAGACTCTAATCGACAATTTGAGTCCTTTCATGAATTTTTGGGCTTTCCGACTCTCACTGTCCACAATATCAGGTTCATACTTACCCAGGGATGTAATTTGAGATTCATACTCATCAATCAACCAATGACTATGGGCAGTGTAAGAAATTTTACCTGTAATTTCCCTTTAAGTAGTGCCCGAAATATTCAGTCACAAGAATACATCCAGAATATTTCTCATATCAACTCTTAAGATGGGTCGAGCGAGTTTTCACCAAAGCTCCGCTGCGCCCTCATATCTCATACATAATCTGAGCAATTAGCTCATCACAATAATCTCCACACTCCGTTCTAATCTCGCGAAGCGTGTCTCAATACTATCCGATCACTCTGTCGGACTCTGAGAGGCATGCTCAACATTAACCTCTATTTCAATCTCATCCTGATTCTCACAGATCAACTCAGCACGACTTAGCAGACTCAGGTCTACCTCTACGACCTCTGCCTCGAGCACTATCTCATATTAAGTCTCATATCATGACTCATTCGACTCTCAAGCCGATCTCTATGGCCTCGAGCATGTGTACTCGCCACTCTACCATAGCGGCTATCAGTTATAAAAGTATATTCTTGCATTCGAAACTAAATTCTTAGCTGCACTTCCATCTTGGTATACACAATTGTATCTAAATAATGCACAGTACATGGGGATGTAAATTTACTTAACCACTAACACCGACATCATATCAGGCCAACTCTGCTTTGATACCATTAAATTTGTCACGACCCAAATTTCTTAAAATCACTACAAATTTTTCACTTTTTCGCTTTTTCATTTCCTTACCCATCGTGAACAGTTACACTACTAACCAGTTGGGCTATGATTCGGTGTTAGTCACCTCTCACCTATTTACCATTCAATTTTCATATTTCATTTACATATCAATTTATTTAAACTAAATACATCCCCAACATTACATCCATATACAGTACTGTGCATCTATATGTTCAGATACAAAATTATACGAATGTGTATACCTGATCTTGATAAGAAGCAGCGGATAACCGAGATGCGAGACTATTGTCGCTCTCTTCTACTGAATATACCCTGTGGGGTGGAAAATGAAAGGGTGAGCGAAACGTGCTCAGTAAGGCAATAATGTAAGCAGGTAGATAACTATACTATCTACGTGCTGATAATGTCATGATATAAAAATCGTTTACATTTGGAGCATGAGGTATGACTAAAACGATGCCACATGTATGTATATATATCATATAAGAGAAATCATGAAATCGGCATATAAAGCACACATGAAAAAATCATCATGTATGACATCTCATGCTCGTCACATTAAAAACTTATTAGTTTCATCATAAACTCTTCACTTTAAAACTTATTCGTTTAATCAGAAAACTCATCACTTTAAAACTCATTTGTTTCATCATAAAACAACTTCAACAAGGTCAAACCCATCTCTCGGGAATACCTTGATTCATTAAATCACATCTCTTTTAAAAACATAAATCGAGACTACCCCTCCATCGGGTTTGTCCTGGTCTATCCAGACCGTATGATATCATGTGAGGCATGTAGGTTACTGTATGAAAAATCGAGGATTATGGCCATACTTTGTCCCTGTGATCCCAGGCTACACGGATCCCGGTGTCCGGGGTATCACAACTGCAACGGGAGGTGGGGTCAAGTCCTACCCGCCAGAATAGTAAGTAACATCATAGAGTCATCATGACTGCACGGTACAGCGTACTCCGTGTGACATACACGGTACATCGTACTCCGTGGACCCATATCATAGTCTGGGGGTGCCTGCCGTAGGTCTTATCCACCCCAATACTATGTCGATAACCAACCCATGTCTCAAAGTATATGTGCGAGCATCTCAACTCTCTGTGACACATAGTCTACAGGAGGCTTCCGCACGACTATATGCATGTCAACTCACGTCTAGTGCGAGCGAAGCTCCAGCACCACGCTATGCATATCATGATATCTAAAATCTCGTACGAGCGAAGCTCCAACACGGTTTTGTGCACACACAAATTTCTCGTACGAGCAATGCTCCAGTACGACTTTTCATGAGAATAAATCAGTAAACTTGAGTGCGAGAAAGACTCTAGCACTCTTTTTATTCATGTAAACACGATAGGTGGCTCAATCTTGATAAAATATCTTTTAAAATAGAAACGGGTACAAACCGGTACCCTTTCGTATAATTCATTAAGTCAACAGCCAACCTATGTGTAAATTTGCTTAAACCAAAGCAAGATAGTCATATAAAATATCAAAACATGAAAATCATGCAATTTATCTGCCTTACTACCTTTTTTGTAAATTTTACTTCCAGGGGCAAAATCGTCTTTTTTCTTTACTCACCTATGCCCCGATTTTTGCAAAATTATTATTATTTCATTACTAGATGCTTTAAGGAATTCTGAACCCTGTAAATACCCTCAAAATACGTATAGGCATCTCTATGCACTTACAAAATTCCCTTACCTCGATTCTCGTCGAGTCTAACCTTTCTTTTTTTCACTGTTTTCTCGTCGCGCAGTCCGATATGCTTCCAATCAAACCTCTGGAACTGCGTAATAATATTCCTCAGGTCAGATATTATACAATTTAATTGTATTTCCTATTTTATGGGCTTAATTTAAATCATTGGGCCCATTTACCCCTATTGGGCCCGATTGCACCTTAATGGGCCTTAATCGGCCTTAAGCCCGTTTTCCACTTAATTTTCACATTATCGAGGCCTATTGGGCTCATTGAGCCCACCAACAATTTATTGGGCCTCGTTCTAACTCTCAATTAGCTCAATTTATTATTTACGACAATTTATTCGACTTTTCAAAATTTAATTTAATTTTATGCGATAATTAAATCCGAAGCACGCATAACGATGTAAATTATCTTAAATAAGGGTTACTTACCCGAGATTCCATGCTAGTCCGTAAATCGAGGCTGTCTCGAGCTCTCGTTGGATGCCAATTGTCGAGCTACACAATTTCATAATTTTCGGGTAAATTTTCAGTCGAATAATAATTAAATAAAATATTCCAAAATTCAAATCGGTCAATTTTGACCGCTTATCGACTTACCCGAAGCTCGATTGCATCACTGAAATTTTCTCCAATTTTTTTCTCTTTTTCTTTTTCTCCTTTTTCTCCCCTTTTCCTCTTTTTCCCCTTTTTCTCCTTGGCTGAACCGGTTCAGACCGGTCCGGTTCAGCCTGGTTGAACCGCCGGTTCACTCCGGTTAGGCCGGTTCGTCGCCTTGCCGGCCGATTCTCCGTCGGCTTCCACCGCCAGCAGCTCCGCAAGGTTGTCCGCAGCTCGAATCTGGCCTCGGCTTCGCCCAAGATCGCCGGAAGGTCGCCGGTTCGGCCATTCTCCTTTTCGCCGTCGGTGGTTCCCCCTTTTTCCGTCGATTCCGGCGCCATCCGTCAGTTTCGACAGCCGTGGCCACCACCGATCGCATCGTTTGGGCCTGTGGAGTCCTCGGCTAGGGGTGAAATCGGCCAGATCGACGCCGTTCGCCGTCGATCGGAGCTCTTTCTCCCGCGACTTCTCTCCCCCGATCCGTCGGATTTCGGCGTCGGTAGGCTGTACCGTCGGTACCAGGGAGGTCGTCGGCCGCTCCTCTTCCATTTCCGACCCTCCGCCTGGCCGTTGGTCGCCGAACGGCTAGCCGGTCTTCTCCCCCTTTCCGGCTCCATTTTCGTTTTCTGCTTCTCTTCTCTCTCCCCGATATTTCCAATTCCTCTTTTTTTTTTTTAATTTCATTAGTTTATTTTTATATTTATTTATTTATTTTAATATTATTTAATTGATTAAATTAGTCTAGAATATTCAAAATATCTTAAAAAAATTATATTTTATTCATTTAGTCTATAAATTAATTTCTCGGTATTATTTCGACTTTTCGGTATAATTTTTGATTATTTTTTGGGATTATTTTTCGAATTAAAAATTCTGATTAATCCCGATTAATTCTCATAAATTCATATCTTGATCAATTTAACCCGAAATAAATTTATTTCACCTTTATTGACCAAGATTTCTCAATCCATTATTTTTAATTAAATTTCCTTATCGAATTTATACCGACTTTCAATCTTTTGACCGTTTTGTCCTTACACGTGTTCGGGATTAATTTAACCCGACTTCCCTTCACGAATACTCATTCATTTTATGATTTGAATCCTTATTTCCAATCTGAATCCCATTCAGTTAAATTTTTTTTTTATCATTTTCATCCCTCATAAAAATTTACGATTTAATTTCGGGTCTTACATCCTTTTCATTAAAATTTGACTCATAAGGAAGGTCAACGGCATGTTGTTTCCTATTCCAAAAGGCATTTGGAAAGTCAGAGCAAATTTCTTTTTCAAATTGAGTTTTGATTCTTAAAATTTGTTTTTGAAAAGATTCTGTTTTTAGTTGGGTATCAATTTTTTGTAAATGAAGATTTTGTTTTAAAAACAAAATATCATTCTGTTTTCCCTTAATTAATAAAGTTATTTCGTTATTGTAAATAGAATTGGCTTTAATTATATTAAGATTCCTGGTTTTGGGTTTTTCGATAAAATCAAAGTTTATTTTGACATTTTTTGTTTTGAAAGATATTCCATCATAAGAAACTTTATAGGGAGTGATTAAATTGATGAAAGGTGTCCCTAATATAAGAAAATGATGAATATCATTGACTAAAACAAAAGAAGTTTTGATATAAAATCCTTTATTAAAAATGCTTGCTTCTGTTTTTCCCTTAATATCCATTTTGGAGTTGTTAGCAGAAGTAAGTTTCTTAGAAGTTTCTTGGTGAAAACGTTTTGGTATCAAACCAGTTTTGATACAGGTTAAATCTGCCCCTGTGTCAAATAAGGCAACAGTATCAATTTGAAAATCATTTGAAAAAATTAATGAGATTTTAATAAAATATTTTCTAGAAGTAATTTCTTTTAAAACAAAGAGAAAATCTTCCGGGACAGAATCAATATTTTCAATTTTATCGGTTTTAGAATCCTGGTCACTATGATCACTATCACTGGATTCTAAGGTAGTTTTGGCAAGAAGAGATTGGATGATCTCAGAATCATGCTGTTGTTTTTCTTTAAGTTTTTTGACTTCAGTTTTGAGGATTTTGATATCTTTGTAGATATCGTTAATGGACGGAGAAGATGATTTTGAAGATTTTTTGGATTCTATAATTGTTTTGAGATCATAGAAGTTTGTCGAAGAACCTGGACGGGAGGTTTTGTTCTCTGGAATTATTTCAAGAGATTTTTTGAGTTGTTCAAGAAAATTCTTCTGGATTTCTGGGTCTTTGACATATTGAACCATTTCAAGAAGAAGACTCTGGTCTTTTAAAAGTACATTAAGGGTTTTTGATTCGATGGAAGAATCAGTTTGGGAGGCTATTTCATCTAGATATGGATCAGAAGTTTCGTCTGAGCTGGTTTCTGATTCAGAGGATTCTTGGATGAAGAGGGCCTGGATTTTTTCAAGAGTATCTTGATTTAATTGGAGTTGTTGGACTTTTTTGGATACACGACAATACTTAGAAATGTGGCCCATTTTGCCACACTTAAAATATTTGATATCCCGGTTTTTAGAATTGGGCCAAGAAGGTTTTGGGCTTTTTCTAGGTTTATGGACAGGTTTTTCTTCATGGGCTTGATTCCAAAAAGGTTTTTTGTAATTATATCTAAAAGAGTTTTTGGGCCTTGTGAATTTGGATTTTTCTGGTTTTTTGCTACATTGGCCTTGACATGGTTTTTCGTGGTCAAAGTAGTCAAATTGTTTACAGAAAGAACCTAACTCTTTTTTGGACTGCCTGAGTTCCTTTTTCAGGCGTTTTCTGAGCTTGAGGTCTTGGCAAATTAGTTGGCCTTGGTTTTGGGTAAAACTGATGAGTTCTCCATAGGTAAGCTGGTCGTAAGGGATTGTATGGGTGCCTATAGTTTCACGTATTTTGGTTCTGACCTTTTCTCCTAAGAGAGTTGGAAGACCGGCAAGGAACTTTTCTTTCCAGAAGGGTTGGTTTGAATCATCTCTAAGCATGACCCTAGTGAGGAAAGTAGATTTGTACCATTGGAATTCACTAAGATTCCTGCATTTAAGATTTGATAATAAATCGGCATTTTTATCTTTAAGATGGGATGGATCTCCTATAAAGTGCTTAATAACAGAGAATATAAGAGTTGATACCGCATCTTGGATAGGGTTTCCTAAGTGATCTAAGATTGGTTCATCTTCATCACCCGTTTGAATCGCATTTAAGATTTCAAATTGATCTGAGGGTTTTAGATGGTAATCCCACCATCCTTTGAGTTGACCTGAAAATCCTGCTATAAGAAGTTCAGCAACAATTTTATCCGTGGTATTTTGCTGGGTTTTATACGCATTTGACGCCATCGTCATTTACTGTACGAGATTAAGGATTTGGTATTCTGACATTCCATCTATATTCCATTCATAGATAGAAGACGCATTATACCTAGGTTGGACTATCGTACTTGGTTGATTTCCTAGTTCGATTTTTGGGTATCTGGGCTGAATGGCAAGTGGTTTTGGATTGTGCCAATTAACTTTGTTGATTTTTGGAGATGTAGATGGTTCACCTTCAGAAGAGCTTTGGCCAGATGTTTGGCTCGATTTTTGTAAGACTGAGACACTTTGTTGAGTTTCTTCAGCTAGTTTTGATGTTTGGCTAGAGGAAGGGATAACTAAAGAGTCTAGTTTTTGCTGGATAGCTTGAAGGAACTCAAGTTTATTTGAGGAAACTTCAGTTTTTGCCGAGTTTGAGACCTGGAATGGTTTGAACACTGGGTTAACCTTTTGGTGTTCTGCGAGTGATTTTGAAGAAGTGGGTTTACTGACTGTCGTGACTGGAGCTTTTGCTTGGTCAAGACGAGAAAGCTGTTTACTAATGGTTTTAAGAGAAACATTAGTAAAATTATTTTGTAAAACAATATTTTTAATATTGATGGAATCGGAATCCTGTGGTGTTTTGACTGGACAGGCGTCTACCTTTTGATCTGCATGAGAGAAAGAGATATTCCTAAACGGAGGATGTTCTGATTCTATGGATCTAGAGGCAGTTTCCCATATAGAAGTTTGTTTTTTCCTAAGGGTAACAGGATTGAGAGTTTTGAAAGGATAAGAAATATTATGTTTTTGGGCATATATTTCAAACCAATCGAAGAATAAAATGTGAATTTTATTTTGTAAAACAAAATCATAATAATCATTTTGAATTTCTTTTCTTGAAGAAAGGAAGTTCTTAAAAAACCATAGTCTTTTATCAGTGTTTTTAATAGAATAGAAATCATTGTGCAAGTGGGTTTTGTCAAGGACAAATTCTTTTCCAAGAACATTTAGCTCATTTGCCATATTTTTCGTTATGACTGAAGCTGGAGGAGACTCTGGAGGAGACTGGTTTTGTGTCTGTTGATACACAGGTTGGGGAATAATTTTTGAAAAATCAATATTTTCTAGAGTAGTGGATGGTAAATCTGAAGTATAATACCTGGGTTTGAAAGGAAGATTAATCACTGGAGGAAGATTTGGATGGAAATCCGAAATCTGTTCAGTAAATGGGAGATTTATGACAGATGGGAGCTTTTGGCTTCTTGCTAGATCTACCGATTCTGAGGAAGAAACGTCAGAAAACCTAGAACTTGAAGCTCTGTTGAAACTAATTTTTACCTTACCGTCACAGAATTGGGTAATGTTTTTGATAGCAATATTTGGTTCTGGAGAAGGAATGGGATCTTCTTCTGGCTGAACCGCTCCAACAAGGATCCAATCATCAGGGAGTTGGATGTCTTTCCATTGAATGGGTTTTGGAATAACAACATGAGATTTGGAAAGATCTGTTTGTAAAAGGAGTGTTTGACCCTTTTCACTTTGAAATTTATGTTTTGTATTGAAGGCAGTCATCATAGCTTTGTAATGAACCCTAAAGATTAAAGCTACTGGAATTGATCCTTCTAACATATGATAATTATGGGTTTTAATCTGGAGAATTAAAGATTTCAAAATGTTTTTATCTTTTAAAGAGACAGTGAAATTTGGATAACAATCGAAAGAGACTGGTCCTTTGCAAAGACTTGACTCGACTGTTCCGAGAAGAGAGTCATGAAAATTTTTGAATCTGGCATCCCTAAGGGCTGCTAAGATTGAAGTGTTTAGTCCTTCCTTGGTTAAAGGTTTAAGACCGATTTGGACAAGTCCTATATGGATATATCTATACCCCTTTTTTGCATGTTTTTCTAAAGATTCCTGGGAAAGTAAAGGAATGGTTTCAAAAGGTTTTGAGAGTTGGATATCTCTATCATGGGTTCTAATGGCATAATCAGAAAAAAGATTTAGCCTATTGGTTTTATAGATTTGGTCACTATGGACTTTTGGAATTTCCCAATCATCGATTTTTGAAGAAATGTTTTCAAAATTAATTATTTCATCACTATTGACCAGATCGGACTGGGTTTTGCTAGTAGCAGATGAAGATGAAGAAGTATTTCTTCTGAGTAAAGACTCCATTTTTAAAAAATAAATTTGGTCTTTCTGTTGATATCGAGCAAACAGCACCAGCTAAACCAACGACCTCACTGCCTCTCCGGGGCTTACTGCCGGGACCACTGATGGAACAACCGAACGATACCAAAAGAAATTGAAATTTAAAGTTTAAAACGATTCCTAAAATCAGAAAATATACTACCCCCTTGGCTCTGATACCAGATTGAAGTGTTGTTATCGAGCAAACACTTCAAAACTATTTTATTACAAAAATCTTCAGAAAATATACCGCTCTGATACCAGATACGTCCAACCTAGGTATAATGCGTCTTCTATCTATGAATGGAATATAGATGGAATGTCAGAATACCAAATCCTTAATCTCGTACAGCAAATGACGATGGCGTCAAATGCGTATAAAACTCAGCAAAATACCACGGATAAAACTGTTGCTGAACTTCTTATAGCAGGATTTTCAGGTCAACTCAAAGGATGGTGGGATTACCATCTAAAACCCTCAGATCAATTTGAAATCTTAAATGCGATTCAAACCGGTGATGAAGATGAACCAATCTTAGATCACTTAGGAAACCCTATCCAAGATGCGGTATCAACTCTTATATTCTCTGTTATTAAGCACTTTATAAGAGATCCATCCCATCTTAAAGATAAAAATGCCGATTTATTATCAAATCTTAAATGCAGGAATCTTAGTGAATTCCAATGGTACAAATCTACTTTCCTCACTAGGGTCATGCTTAGAGATGATTCAAACCAACCCCTCTGGAAAGAAAAGTTCCTTGCCGGTCTTCCAACTCTCTTAGGAGAAAAGGTCAGAACCAAAATACGTGAAACTATAGGCACCCATACAATCCCTTACGACCAGCTTACCTATGGAGAACTCATCAGTTTTACCCAAAACCAAGGCCAACTAATTTGCCAAGACCTCAAGCTCAGAAAACGCCTGAAAAAGGAACTCAGGCAGTCCAAAAAAGAGTTAGGTTCTTTCTGTAAACAATTTGACTACTTTGACCACGAAAAACCATGTCAAGGCCAATGTAGCAAAAAACCAGAAAAACCCAAATTCACAAGGCCCAAAAACTCTTTTAGATATAATTACAAAAAACCTTTTTGGAATCAAGCCCATGAAGAAAAACCTGTCCATAAACCTAGAAAAAGCCCAAAACCTTCTTGGCCCAATTCTAAAAACCGGGATATCAAATGTTTTAAGTGTGGCAAAATGGGCCACATTTCTAAGTATTGTCGTGTATCCAAAAAAGTCCAACAACTCCAATTAAATCAAGATACTCTTGAAAAAATCCAGGCCCTCTTCATCCAAGAATCCTCTGAATCAGAAACCAGCTCAGACGAAACTTCTGATCCATATCTAGATGAAATAGCCTCCCAAACTGATTCTTCCATCGAATCAAAAACCCTTAATGTACTTTCAAAAGACCAGAGTCTTCTTCTTGAAATGGTTCAATATGTCAAAGACCCAGAAATCCAGAAGAATTTTCTTGAACAACTCAAAAAATCTCTTGAAATAATTCCAGAGAACAAAACCTCCCATCCAGGTTCTTCGACAAACTTCTATGATCTCAAAACAATTATAGAATCCAAAAAATCTTCAAAATCATCTTCTCCGTCCATTAACGATATCTACAAAGATATCAAAATCCTCAAAACTGAAGTCAAAAAACTTAAAGAAAAACAACAGCATGATTCTGAGATCATCCAATCTCTTCTTGCCAAAACTACCTTAGAATCCAGTGATAGTGATCATAGTGACCAGGATTCTAAAACCGATAAAATTGAAAATATTGATTCTGTCCCGAAAGATTTTCTCTTTGTTTTAAAAGAAATTACTTCTAGAAAATATTTTATTAAAATCTCATTAATTTTTTCAAATGATTTTCAAATTGATACTGTTGCCTTATTTGACACAGGGGCAGATTTAAACTGTATCAAAACTGGTTTGATACCAAAACGTTTTCACCAAGAAACTTCTGAGAAACTTACTTCTGCTAACAACTCCAAAATGGATATTAAGGGAAAAACAGAAGCAAGCATTTTTAATAAAGGATTTTATATCAAAACTTCTTTTGTTTTAGTCAATGATATTCATCATTTTCTTATATTAGGGACACCTTTCATCAATTTAATCACTCCCTATAAAGTTTCTTATGATGGAATATCTTTCAAAACAAAAAATGTCAAAATAAACTTTGATTTTATCGAAAAACCCAAAACCAGGAATCTTAATATAATTAAAGCCAATTCTATTTACAATAACGAAATAGCTTTACTAATTAAGGGAAAACAGAATGATATTTTGTTTTTAAAACAAAATCTTCATTTACAAAAAATTGATACCCAACTAAAAACAGAATCTTTTCAAAAACAAATTTTAAGAATCAAAACTCAATTTGAAAAAGAAATTTGCTCTGACTTTCCAAATGCCTTTTGGAATAGGAAACAACATGCCGTTGACCTTCCTTATGAGTCAAATTTTAATGAAAAGGATATTCCTACAAAAGCTAGGCCAATTTAAATGAATGCAGAATTAGAACAATTTTGCAGATTAGAAATTCAGGATCTTCTTTCCAAAGGATTAATTTCCAAATCCCGATCCCCTTCGAGCTGTGCAGCCTTCTATGTCAACAAACCTGCTGAGATAGAACGTGGTACTCCTAGGTTAGTTATTAATTACAAACCCCTCAACCAAGCGTTAAAATGGATTAGGTATCCTATTCCAAACAAAAAGGATTTACTCCAAAAACTCCACTCCTCTTTTGTATTTTCAAAATTTGATATGAAGTCAGGATTCTGGCAAATCCAAATCGATCAAAACCATAGGTATAAAAACAGCCTTCACTGTCCCATTTGGACAATTCGAATGGAATGTCATGCCATTTGGCTTAAAAAAATGCTCCTTCAGAATTTCAAAGAATAATGAACGATATCTTCAATCCTTATTCTGAATTTTGTATTGTTTATATTGATGATGTTCTAGTCTTTTCTAATTCTATCGAACAGCATCTAAAACACCTAAAAATCTTCTTTTATGTCATTAGGCAAAACGGCTTAGTAGTCTCAGCCAAAAAGATTTCTTTATTTCAAACAAAAATTAGGTTTCTTGGACATTACATTCATCAAGGAACCATCACTCCCATAGAAAGAAGTCTAGAATTTGCTTCAAAATTTCCAGACAAAATCTTAGATAAAACCCAGCTGCAAAGATTTCTAGGAAGTCTCAACTACATCCTAGATTACTGCCCAAATATCAATAGAATGGCAAAACCTCTTCACAGCAGATTAAAGTAAAATCCTTCACCTTGGACAAATAACCACACCATTCTCGTTCAACAAATCAAAACCCAAATTGCTAACTTACCTTGTCTTCATCTAGCAAACCCCAATCTTCCCAAAATTGTGGAAACCGATGCTAGTGATATAGGCTATGGAGGCATTCTAAAACAGGTCCAAGACCAAAGAGAAGTTTTAGTCCAATTCACTTCAGGGCATTGGAATGATTGCCAAAAATCTTATTCTACTATTAAAAAAGAAATTTTGTCTATTGTTTTATGCATTACAAAATTTCAAAGTGATTTATTAAATCAAAAATTTTTATTGAGAATTGATTGCAAATCAGCAAAAGAAATTTTGCAAAAAGATGTTCAAAATATTGCATCAAAACAGATTTTTGCCAGATGGCAAGCTTTACTTAGTATATTTGATTTTGATATTAATTATATTTCTGGAGAATCCAATTCCCTACCAGATTTTCTAACCAGAGAGTTTCTCCAAAACAGACCATCAAAATGCCTCCCAGAAAAAGCAAAGGAAAAGAAAAAGCTCCCCAAAGCAAAACGATGATTCCATGGTCTCAGATCGTGGACGATGAACAAGCAATAACAGCTTCACAAAAACCCCCGTCTCCAGAAGACAAAACAGATCAAATCAATGAATGGCTACAATCAATAGCCAAACACCCTGAGTTGGTTCTAGCCCTCAAAAGCTCTTTGGAAATCCCGAGTTCTGAGATTTCCCAAGACAAGGAAGCTCCTCGAATCAGAGAAGCAATCCAAAAAATGGCCAAGGACAAGGCGAAAACTCTCACAGTCGTCCAAGCAGGTAAAAATCCAAAACTTATTTCACAAACCAGGAAAGGAGAATCTTCCTCTTCTCAAACCCTTTCCAAAACTATTTTATTACAAAATCCTTTGGAGCAATCCACAAGCTCCTCACAAATTATTGTTTCCCAACAAAAACTTCCGAGAAAATCTGCTTTTATCATAAAACCAGTTTTTCAAAATATTATCTCGGTCGAAAAAGAATTTTTTGACCCTAACCCAATTATTTCCATTCAAAATATATTTGGAAAAAATTGGTTCTTTAAAACATGGGACCTCCAAAAGACTAATGATTATTACCAGTTCATACTGGAAGTAACCGGATCAGCCTCCTTCAAACACTTTGCTTATCCTGGTTCAAATTCTCCCTCCTATTCAACCTACAAAATCCTTAAGGTCATCACTCCTTCAGAGTGGGGTCACGATTTGGCCAAACCAAAAACCCTTCCAACAAACCCTTCACAGCAATTCTGTAAAACCTTCAATTATTGGGACTATGAACAGGCCTGGTATAACATGCCTCTCCTCCAGAACCCAAAATTTTCCCACACCTGGTTGTTTTACTTAAACAACAAAATCAACATTTCCATCCTACCTTCCTGGTTCGTCCATTGGTGGAACCTTTACGGCGCCATCCAAGACATCCTGCCACCAGAATTACAGGACAGCTTCAACCTGTTCAAAACTCACTTTAAGCCAACTGATGCAGAGAGAAGATTTCCACCAAGCTGCCATCTATCAGCGAAATTCTTTGTTCCATGGGTATCGGCCTGGAGCTTAGAATACAAAATTGAAAATAATATTACAGTAATCCAAAGAAGGTTCAAAACAAAATGGTGGAACTCCTTCAAGATCCCTGATTCCCTATCACTTCCCGAAGTACAGAAGTGGCTCAGAACCCAGGGGTTGCTCCATCCAGGACCAGAACACAACCAATTTCTGGCCCAAAAAACTCAGACCAGTGCCCTCCTCGCAGCGGCCAAAACAAAAGAGGAATACTTTGCTATAATGAAGGACCTCCTCTCTACTGACGGATCAGAATCTTCAGCTGACTCCATTGCTTCAGAAGCATCTTCCATGGGCTCTATCAACCTGGCAGATGATAATGAAGACGACTGCTATGGAATTCCTGGAATTCCTCCAGCAAAACATGCCTCCAACAAAATGACAAAGAAGAAATAGTTAAACTGTCGACAAAATACTATTCACCAATAGTACCCACCTACCGACAGTCTCCTATTTATCTACAGTGTCCGCGTGACAAAATCGACAAGATACTATTCATCAACAGTGTCAAATAGTGTCAAAAAATTTCTCTATAAATGTAACCTTCTTCCAAGAGAGAAGACAAGTTTTTTTTCCTTTAAGAAATTTTCTTTCACTCTTAGGAAATACTCTCTCCCTCTTTCTCTCTTTCCATCTCTTCCTCTTCCATTCCCATTCTTCCTTTTACTTTTCTAGATTCTTATCCAAAACTATGTAAGTACTATTTTGATAAATGAATTTTTCTTTCATCATTTCTTTTCTTTCTATGGCTGGCTTTGCCGCCTACTGCATTATTTTCTTTACTTACTGCATTATTTTCTTTGCTTAATGGTTGGCTTTGCCGCCTAATTTATTTTGCTATTTTACTTTCTGCATATTATCTATTGTCTATTTCTTCTTGTTTTAAGTTTTCTTTTATTTTAATTGTTTGTTATTTGTATGTATATATATATATATATATAAGGTTTCAAACTCTGCAAAAACTGAAGTCTCCTCAAATAAACTTGAGTTCCTTCAAGCTATCCAGCAAAAACTAGACTCTTTAGTTATCCCTTCTTCCAGCCAAACATCAAAACTCGCTGAAGAAACTCAACAAAGTGTCTCAGTTTTACAAAAATCCAGCCAGAGATCTGGCCAAAGCTCTTCTGGAGATGACCAGTCTTCATCTCCAGAACTCAACAAAGTCAATTGGTACAATCCAAAACCACTTGCCATTCAGCCAAGATATCCGGAAATTGAACTAGGAAATCAACCAAGTCCGATAGTCCAACCCAGGTATAACGCGTCTTCTATCTACGAATGGAATATAGATGGAATGTCAGAATACCAAATCCTTAATCTCGTTCAACAAATGACGATGGCGTCAAATGCGTATAAAACCCAACAAAATACCACGGATAAAACTGTTGCTGAACTTCTTATAGCAGGATTTTCAGGCCAACTCAAAGGATGGTGGGATTACCATCTAAAACCCTCAGACTTTGACTACTTTGACCATGAAAAACCATGTCACGGCCAATGTAGCAAAAGACCAGAAAAATCCAAGTTCACCAAGCCCAAAAAACCCTTTAGGCATAATTACAAAAAACCTTTTTGGAACCAAGCCCAAGAAGAAAAACCTGCCTATTTATCCAAAAAACGCCTGAAAAAGGAACTCAGAAAATGGCTGAAAACGCCCCAGGGGGGGTAGTATATTTTCTGGTGTTAGGAACCGTTTTAAACTTTAAATTTCAATTTCTTTTGGTATCGTTTGGTTGTTCCATCAGTGGTCCCGGCAGTAAGCCCCGGAGAGGCAGTGAGGCCGTTGGTTTAGCTGGTGTTGTTTGTTCGATATCAACGGAAAAACCAAATTTATTTTTTAAAATGGAGTCTTTACTCAGAAGAAATACTTCTTCATCTTCATCTGCTACTAGCAAAACCCATTCCGATCTGGTAAATAGTGACAAAACAATTAATTTTGAAAACATATCTTCAAAAATCGATGATTGGGAAATTCCAAAAGTCCATAGAGACCAAATCTATAAGACCAATAGGCTAAATATTTTCTCTGATTATGCCATTAGAACCCATGATAGAGATATCCAACTCTCAAAACCTTTTGAAACTATTCCTCTACTTTCCCAGGAATCCTTAGAAAAGCATTCCAAAAAAGGGTATAGATATATCCATATAGGACTTGTCCAAATCGGTCTCAAACCTTTAACCAAGGAAGGACTAAACACTTCAATCTTAGCAGCCCTTAAGGATGCCAGATTCAAAAATTTTCATGACTCCCTTCTCGGAACAGTCGAGTCAAGTCTTTGCAAAGGACCAGTCTCTTTCGATTGTTATCCAAATTTCACCGTCTCCTTAAAAGACAAAAACATTTTGAAATCCCTAATCCTCCAGATTAAAACTCATAATTACCATATGTTAGAAGGATCAATTCCAGTAGCTTTAATATTTAGGGTTTATTACAAAGCTATGATGACTGCCTTTAACACAAAACATAAGTTTCAAAGTGAAAAGGGTCAAACACTCTTTTTACAAACGGATCTTTCCAAATCTCATGTTGTCATACCAAAACCCATCCAATGGAGAGACATTCAACTCCCTGATGACTGGGTCCTCGATGGAGCAGTTCAGCCGGAAGAAGACCCCATTCCTTCTCCAGAACCAAACATTGTTATCAAAAACATTACCCAATTCCATGACGGTAAGGTAAAAATCAGTTTCAATAGAGCTTCAAGTTATAGGTTCTCAGACGTCTCTTCTTCAGAATCGGTAGATCTAGCAAGAAGCCAAAAACTTCCATCTATCATAAACCTTCCATTTACTGAACAGATTCCGGATTTCCATCCAAATCTTCCTCCAGTGATTAATCTTCCTTTTAAACCCAGGTATTCTACTTCAGATTTACCATCCACTACTCTAGAAAACATTGATTTTTCGAAAATTATTCCCCAACCTGTGTACCAACAGACACAAAACCAGTCTCCTCCAGAATCTCCACCAGCTTCAGTCATAACGAAAAATATGGCAAACGAGCTAAATGTTCTTGAAAAATAATTTGTCATTGACAAAATCCACTTGCATAATGATTTTTATTCCATAAAAAATACTGATAAAAGAATATGGTTTTTTAAAAACTTCCTTTTTTCAAGAAAAGAAATTCAAAATGACTATTATGATTTTGTTTTACAAAATAAAATTCACATTTTATTCTTTGATTGGTTTGAAATATATGCCCAAAAACATAATATTTCTTTTCCTGTTAAAACCCTCAATCCTGTTACCCTTAGGAAAAAACAAACTCCTATTTGGGAAACTGCCTCTGGATCTATAGAATCAGAACATCCTCCGTTTAGGAATATCTCTTTCTCTCATGCAGATCAAAAGGTAGACGCCTGTCCAGTCAAAACACCACAGGATTCTGATTCCATTAATATTAAAAATCTTGTTTTACAAAACAATTTTACTAATGTTTCTCTTAAAACCATTAGTAGACAGCTTTCTCGTCTTGACCAAGCAAAAGCTCCAGTCACGACAGTCAATAAGCCCACAACTTCAAAACCACTCATAGAACACCAAAAGGATAACCCAGTATTCAAACCATTCCAGGTTTCAAACTCTGCAAAAACTGAAGTCTCCTCAAATAAACTTGAGTTCCTTCAAGCTATCCAGCAAAAACTAGACTCTTTAGTTATCCCTTCTTCCAGCCAAACATCAAAACTCACTGAAGAAACTCAACAAAGTGTCTCAGTTTTACAAAAATCCAGCCAGAGATCTGGCCAAAGCTCTTCTGAAGATGACCAGTCTTCATCTCCAGAACTCAACAAAGTCAATTGGTACAATCCAAAACCACTTGCCATTCAGCCAAGATATCCAAAAATTGAACTAGGAAATCAACCAAGTCCGATAGTCCAACCCAGGTATAACGCGTCTTCTATCTACGAATGGAATATAGATGGAATGTCAGAATACCAAATCCTTAATCTCGTTCAACAAATGACGATGGCGTCAAATGCGTATAAAACCCAACAAAATACCACGGATAAAACTGTTGCTGAACTTCTTATAGCAGGATTTTCAGGCTAACTCAAAGGATGGTGGGATTACCATCTAAAACCCTCAGACCAATTTGAAATCTTAAATGCGATTCAAACCGGTGATGAAGATGAACCAATCTTAGATCACTTAGGAAACCCTATTCAAGATGCGGTATCAACTCTTATATTCTCTGTTATTAAGCACTTTATAGGAGATCCATCCCATCTTAAAGATAAAAATGTCGATTTATTATCAAATCTTAAATGCAGGAATCTTAGTGAATTCCAATGGTACAAATCTACTTTCCTCACTAGGGTCATGCTTAGAGATGATTCAAACCAACCCTTCTGGAAAGAAAAGTTCCTTGTCGGTCTTCCAACTCTCTTAGGAGAAAAGGTCAGAACCAAAATCCGTGAAACTATGGGCACCCATACAATCCTATACGATCAACTTACCTATGGAGAACTCATCAGTTTTACCCAAAACCAAGGCCAATTGATTTGCCAAGATCTCAAACTCAGAAAACGCCTGAAAAAGGAACTTAGACAATCCAAAAAAGAATTAGGTTCTTTCTGTAAACAGTTTGACTACTTTGACCATGAAAAACCATGTCACGACCAATGTAGCAAAAGACCAGAAAAACCCAAGTTCACCAAGCCCAAAAAACCCTTTAGGCATAATTACAAAAAACCTTTTTGGAACCAAGCCCAAGAAGAAAAACCGGCCTATTTATCCAAAAAAGGCCCAAAACTTTCTTGGCCCAATTCAAAAAACCAAGATATCAAATGTTTTAGGTGTGGCAAAATGGGCCACATTTCTAGGTATTGTCATCTATCCAAAAAAGTCCAACAACTCCAATTAGATCAAGGTACTCTTGAAAAAATCCAGGCTCTCTTCGTCCAAAATTCTTCTGAATCAGAAACAAGCTCAGACGAAACTTCTGATCTTCAACTTGATGAAATAGCCTCCCAAACTGATTCTTCCAGCGACTCAAAAACCCTTAATATGCTTTCAAAAGACCAGAGTCTTCTTCTTGATATGGTTCAACATGTTAAAGACCCAGAAATCCAGAAGAATTTTCTCGAACAACTCAAAAATTCTCTTGAAACAATTCCAGAAAACAAAACCACCCGTCCAGGTCCCTCGACAAACCTCTATGATCTCAAAACCATTATAGAATCTAAAAAATCTTCAAAAACATCTTCTCTGTCCATTAACGATATCTACAAAGATATCAAAATCCTCAAAATTGAAGTAAAAAAACTCAAAGAAAAGCAACAGCATGATTCTGAAATTATCCAGTCTCTTCTTGCCAAAACCAACTTAGAGTCCAGTGATAGTGATCATAGTGACCAGGATTCTAAAACCGATAAAATTGAAAATATTGAAACTGTTCCAGAAGATTTTCTCTTTGTTTTAAAAGAAATTACTTCCAGGAAATATTTTATTAAAATCTCATTAATCTTTTCAAATGATTTTCAAATTGATACTGTTGCCTTATTCGACACAGGGGCAGATTTAAACTGTATCAAAACTGGTTTAATACCAAAACGTTTTCACTAAGAAACTTCTGAGAAACTTACTTCTGCCAACAATTCCAAAATGGATATTAAGGGAAAAACAGAAGCAAGCATTTTTAATAAAGGATTTTATATCAAAACTTCTTTTGTTTTAGTCAATGATATACATCATTTTCTCATATTAGGGACACCTTTCATTAATTTAATTACTCCCTATAAAGTCTCTTATGATGGAATATCTTTCAAAACAAAAAATGTCAAAATAAACTTTGATTTTATCGAAAAACCCAAAACTAGAAATCTTAATATAATTAAAGCTAATTCTATTTACAATAACGAAATAGCTTTATTAATTAAAGGAAAACAGAATGATATTTTGTTTTTGAAACAAAATCTCCAATTACAAAAAATTAATACTCAACTAGAAACAGAATATTTTCAAAAACAGATTTTAAAAATCAAAACTCAATTTGAAAAGGAAATTTGCTCTGACCTACCAAATGCCTTTTGGAATAGGAAACAACATGCCGTTGACCTTCCTTATGAGTCAAGTTTTAGTGAAAAAGGATATTCCTACAAAAGCTAGGCCAATCCAAATGAATGCAGAACTAGAACAATTCTGTAGATTAGAAATTCAGGATCTTCTTTCCAAAGGATTAATTTTCAAATCTCGATCCCCTTGGAGCTGTGCAGCCTTCTATGTCAACAAACCTGCTGAGATAGAACGAGGTACTCTTAGGTTAGTTATTAACTACAAACCACTCAACCAGGCGTTAAAATGGATTAGGTATCCTATTCCAAACAAAAAGGATTTACTCCAAAAACCCCACTCCTCTTTTGTATTCTCAAAATTCGATATGAAGTCAGGTTTCTGGCAAATCCAAATCGACCAAAGCCATAGGTATAAAACAGCCTTCACTGTCCCATTTGGACAATTCGAATGGAATGTCATGCCATTTGGTTTAAAAAATGCTCCTTCAGAGTTTCAACGAATAATGAACGATATCTTCAATCCTTATTCTGAATTCTGTATTGTTTATATTGATGATGTTCTAATCTTTTCTAATTCTATTGAACAGCATCTAAAGCACCTAAAAACCTTCTTTTATGTCATTAGGCAAAACGGCTTAGTTGTCTCAGCCAAAAAAATCTCTTTATTTCAAACAAAAATTAGGTTTCTCGGACATTACATTCATCAAGGAACCATCACTCCCATTGAAAGAAGTCTAGAATTTGCTTCAAAATTCCCGGACAAAATCTTAGATAAAACCCAATTGCAAAGATTCCTAGGAAGTCTCAACTATATCCTAGATTACTGCCCAAATATCAATAGAATGGCAAAACCTCTTCACAATAGATTGAAGAAAAATCCTTCACCTTGGACAGATAACCACACCATTCTCGTCCAACAAATCAAAACCCAAATTGCTAACTTACCTTGTCTTCACTTAGCAAACTCCAACCTTCCTAAAATCGTGGAAACCGATGCTAGTGATATAGGCTATGGGGGCATTCTAAAACAGGTCCAAGACCAAAGAGAAGTATTAGTCCAATTCACTTCAGGACATTGGAATGATTGCCAAAAATCTTATTCTACTATTAAAAAAGAAATTTTGGCTATTGTTTTATGCATTACAAAATTCCAAAGTGATTTATTAAATCAAAAATTTTTATTAAGAATTGACTGCAAGTCAGCAAAAGAAATTTTGCAAAAAGATGTTCAAAACATTGCATCAAAACAAATTTTTGCCAGATGGCAAGCTTTACTTAGTATATTTGATTTCGATATTAATTATATTTCTGGTGAATCCCATTCCTTACCAGATTTTCTAACCAGAGAATTCCTCCAAAACAGACAAACGAAATGCCTCCCAAAAAGAGCAAAGGAAAAGAAAAGGCCGATAACCTAGTATTCAAACCATTCCAGGTTTCAAACTCTGCAAAAACTGAAGTCTCCTCAAATAAACTTGAGTTCCTTCAAGCTATCCAGCAAAAACTAGACTATATATATATATATATATATATATATACACACACACACAGATATATTTATTTTTAATCGAGCCACACGTTGTCTACATATCATTAAAGTGTTCCTGTGGCCACTCGTTTTTGGGTTTGCCTTTTTTGAATCTGGGCCATAGAATTTTGGATTATACGGGGATTTTTGGGCCATTGATGATAATGGGCCATCAATTTTAAATTAAGTACTTTTTAGGCCATTTGCTTGAATTAGTTTAGGCATTAGTGTTTTTAGAGTTAATGAAAACATTTTTTGCAAATACAATAAATTCAAGAATTTTTCACATTTTTTGCATATACTCAGATCTCTGTCCATGCTTTGAGCACTCTAATTTCTTCAAAATAACAACGCCAGAGGAACGACTCAACCAGTTAAGGCCAGGAGCTCATCGTCGGCAATAGAAATGAGCCGATCGGTGCTCACTTGAGGAGGATCGACCAATCCAACCCTAGGTCCAACTATAAGCTTTTAAACTGCAACAACATAAATATACTCTATTGGAGTTGAAATTACTGCGATGTCTCCAATTACCAGACTCATAGAGCCAGGTATTGTTATTTATTGTCACTACCTCCCCGTGTCATACGACTTAAATGCGCAACGGGGTATTATAAGTGGCAGAGTGGCATCAAGGCCACGATCCACTGAGATCTAGCCCTTTGTCGCTCTGATTTGTCCCTCCCCTTTTTTAGTCCCTCCCCCACTATATAAGTTTCATTTTTTTACTTTTTTTGTTTGAGGTTCGAATCGAAAGACTTAAAGAAAGCCGTGCACAGTTCGGCTTATAAACTCCCTACGAAATAAACGTTGGACAAGTCGTTGTAGCACACTATCAAGACTAGGACTGTAAACGAACCGAACACGAACGAACGACTAATGTTCATGTTCGTTCGTTTATTTTTTAGTGTTGTTCGTGTTCGTTAAGGTGTTCGTTTATTTTTTTAATGCTGTTCGTTTTCGTTCGTGAACATGTTCGTTTACGTGTTCGGGAACAAGTGTTCAGGAATCGATTGCGAACACGTTAAATATTAATACAAATTGAAAATTAAATATTAAAAATTTGAAATCATCCAATTAAAATTCTTAAATAATAACACAACGAAGTTTACATTAAAAGTTCAAAAATTAATACTAAAAATTGGTGCTACCGACAATCCTCCGAATCATCTGATAAAATAAGTAAATAAATTAAATAAGTATAAAAATTTTAAGTATAAAATAAATAAAATATGAACTTCTAATTAAATAAGTATAAATAAAATATAAATAAGTATAAAAATTTCTAATCTCATTAGAAATAATCTTTACCTTTTAGCTTGAATCACTAAGAGGATTACTTCTCTTTGCAATCCAATCTTCCCCTTAATGTGCACATCAAACATAAGATATGGTGATTATCATCATATCCTATCCATCATCCTATGCACCAAACACGACCTTAGTATTTTAATATATATTATAATTATATAACATATAACTTATATAATAATATTATAATATAAGTATTTTTAATACTTTAATAAATTACAAAACGAACAACAAACGAACATAGCCGACGAACAACAAATGACACTTTAAACGAATGAACAATAAACGAAAATAAACGAGCTTGTTCGCGAACACAAATGAACAAACCACACCTTTGTTCATGTTCGTTCGTTTAATAAAATAATACAAAAAATATTGTTCGTGTTAGTTTGTTAAGCTTAATAAACGAACAGTAACCGAGCGGTTCATGAACAGTTCACCGAACGTTATGTTCGTTTACACCCCCAATCAAAGACTTGTCGAGCCTTAGTGCGTAGGATGCCCAACACACCATACTTGTCGAGTCTTGTTGCGCAGGTTGCAGTGCACACCATCGAAACTTACAGAGCCTCAGTGCGCAGGCTGCCGCACACACCATTGGGACTTGTCGAGACGTATTATCCGCAAGTGCATGGGTCGTACAAGTAATAATGGGATTTGAGTCCCGAATTATCGTCCCATAGAGAAGTTGATCAGCAATTAACTACCGGTAAATCTTACCCTAAGTATATTCTAGCAAATTATGAAGTGAAGATGTGTGATCTACTAAATCTTAAATTAAAAGTACTGAAAATAATAAAAGCTATAAACTAAAGAAAATAAAACTGAACTAAAATTTACTTACAGTGCTCTCAGCAATTAAAAGCAACCTATAAAAGTAATTAAAACAGTTAAAATTAATTAACACAATTAAACTAAAATGCAAATATGAAAATAAAGAAATAAGATTAATTGAAACAAAAATAAAATATGCATGTAATTAAATTACTTAATAAAAATGAAAATTAAACTAATTTAATAAAATCCTAGAAAAATTAAGAAATTAACTATAAGTCTAAATGTCTAAAATATTAATTCTAAATTAATCCTAATTATATCTAATTACTAATAACTTAACAATAAAATCTAAATTAATTCTAAATTACAAACTAATCTATCTCTAAATTAATTCTAAATGCAACTTATGAGTTTCTAAAGAAAATTAAAATTACCACTCTAATGTAATCAAAATTTAATTATTATCCTAATTAACACTACACACAATGCAAATCTATTTTTCTAACTTAACAAACAATGTAAATGACATAAAAAGATAAATCTCAAACATGCTTAAACTAATTGCAACACTAAACTGAATGGCCAAACGTGGCCTTAACCCAATTTCCAGCTGGCTATTTCGATCCCTACTAGTGCAATGTACTGTTCATCTTCTCCAATTCCAGATTTTGCCAACTGCTGTTCAGCTTCTATTCCAGTGATGCACTGCACCTGTCGTGCTTCAGCTGATGGTAGTGTACCTGCAATCAGCATGACCAACGACATTACTGCTAAGCTCTGCTACAGTCTGGTACCTGCTATGCTCATCTTCTTCATGCTCTGCAAAAGCAAACTTGATAACAGCTTACTGTTGTACATGTTTCATCGTCATCTTTGCACATTCCTGGTACCGAGAGCAACCTTGAAGAATTTGCAGACAATACAACAAATAAAACTGTAATGAACAGTGACAGGACACAAAAACAGAGCTAAACAGAGGACAAATATGAAGTTAAACTTGCTGCCAAGAATGAAACCATGCTCCACGAACTGCGTCTTGAAACTCTACAGCGAACAACCTACCACATCCTTTTCACTAACCATCAGCAAGCAAAAAATGAACAAAAAACAATAATGCTGAAATGAAATGCAGTAAATGAAATGGATTAAAGAAACATAAGAAAATGCAGTAAAAGAAATGGAAGCTAATACTCTAAATACAGTCAAGAACCGAATCATGAAGTGCATGCAAATAAAAATGAAATAAGGAAAGGAAAGAACAATCAGCATAGCAGAATATGAACTTAAACTCGAAAGGAAATATGTAAAAACCACAACTACAAACATCACCCGTGAGCTTCATCAACATGAACAAGGAACTCAACATCCTCAGGTTGCTTCATTTTCTTCTCCAACCGTGGTTCCACATTGCTCTCGATGTGGAACAATGCTCATCATCAACCCACATCAAGGCAACAGAACCAAAGGGTAGAAGAATGAATGAAGAATTCTTGTCACCCGAATGTACACAAGATGAACAAACTGAGAGCTAGGAAAAATAAAGGTTTTTCAAACAAAGACATAAGCAATTTTAGGAAAACGTAGAGCTAGTAAAAGAGAAACAAATATTTTCCATTAAATTTCAGTGAATCAAATTAAAAGGAAATAAACTTTGATAATGTGAACTACAAACGAAATAGTAAATGAAAGAAACTCTTCATAAAGTAAGTTGCCATGAACAGTACAAAAATTTTAAAAACAAGGAAAAACTTAAAGTTACCCTAAAAGCTATTCTACCCTAAATTACCTACCTTTTTTAATTGCCATCATTTTTTATTTATATACACATTTAGGGGTACAATGGTAATTTTTTATCCCAGATGAGTTGGCATTGTTTGGCCACTTATCTTCATTTTATTTGTTACAGAGTAGATATTTCCACGTCATTTGTCGATTTGTCCAGTTGGTAACATGTGTAGGGGAAGGTGTAGGGGAAGGTGTAGATATTCATGATTTGTCTAGGGGAAGGTGTAGTGGTAACATGTGTAGTATGAGAGGATGATGAAGGCTGTGAAGTAGAAGAAGGTATAGATGAAGAAGCACCTATCTTTGATTCCTTTGCAGCCTGATCTTTAGGTTCCTGCTCTTTCTGAGCTGCCTCTTTAGAACTTAAGGGTTCTTCAACTATGGGCTGTTCAGGTCTGGACTTAACTTGTGGATCATCTAACTCTCTACCACTCCTAAGGTTGATGGATTTAACATGTTCCTTACCCTCCCTTTGCCTAACAAGATTAACTTCAGTGTTACTAGGAAGGGTCTCTTGTAGACCTTGGCTAAGAGCATTGGCTATTTGTCCAACCTGAACTTCTAAATTCTTGATTGAGGTAGCTTGATTTTGCAGGATCGTTGTGAACATTTCTTCAAGCGAGGGCTTTTTCTCAGCTGCTAGTGCTGGGGTTGTGGTGGTGGTTGATGGAAGTGAGGTGGATGAGGATGATTAGGTGGATGGTGTGGATATGAATGATGTGGTGGATAGTGTGGAAATTACTGATGTAGTGGTACTTGAACCGATGGACCTTGAAAACTAAGGGGTCCTACAGATATGGAGTTAGAAGATTGCCCTTGATTTTGGCTCCAGGAAAAGTTAGGATGGTTCATCCACCTTGGATTGTAAGTGGTTGAAAATGGGTTGTTCTGTTGCTTTTGAGAGGGGGCAACGTACTAAACTAATTCTAAGTTAAGTGGACACCTATCTACAGAGTGTGTACCACCACATAGATCATAGAAAAGAAAAGAACTTTGGACAGAATAAACAAGATTAGGACTGGTGGAAGGATTATGCTGGGTACTGAGTGACTTTACGTTCTTCGTAAGGTTAGCGATTTGAGAGGTCAAGGTAGACAGCGTGTCGAGCTCATAGATACCCATCGACTTCTTAGGCAATTACCTCTCTGAGGACCATAGATAGTTGTTAGCAGCCATCTTGTCTAACAACTCGTAAGCTTCCTCCTTTGTTTTGCACATTAGAGCTCTACCCGCAGCAACGTCAACGATGGTTCTATTTTGGCTTGTAAGTCCGTTGTGGAAGGTCTGAATTTGTAGCCATAAATGTAGGTCATGATGAGGGCACTTCCTAAGAAGCTCCTTATATTGTTCCCATGCTTCGTAAAGAGTTTCCGAATCAAATTGGGCAAAGAAAGATATGTCACTACGGAGTCTGACCATTTTAGAGGGAGGAAAAAATTTAGCCAAAAATTGATGGGCTAACTTGTCCCAAGTAGAAATGGATCCTGGAGGCAAGGAGGTTAACCAGTGTCGCGCCCTATCCCTAAGCGAGAAGGGGAATAATCTAAGCCTAAGTGCATCATCAGATAATCCATTGTGCTTGAATGTGTTGCATAGGTCCAGGAATTGCCCGAGGTGAGCATGTGGGTCGTTGTGTGGAAGTCCACTGAACTGTAAAGAAGTCTGGATCATCTGGAGGATGGAAGGCTTAATTTCAAAATTGTTTGCAGGGACAGCTGGTGGCCTAATGCCGGTATAATATCCTCCAATAGTTGGCATTGCATAATCTCCAACGATCATAATTTCTCTATTTTCTGTTATATTGTTTTGCAGCGGAGCTAATAATTTTTTAGAATTTTTTCGAATTTTTCTAAGGGTTCTTTCAATTTCAAGATCTAAAGAAAATCAATCATAACTCCTCGCTCGACGCATGCAAACATCACAAAGTTCTTAATTTTTTTTTAAGTTTTTAAATTTTTAATTTTTTTTTAAATTTTTATGATAGAGTAAATTAACTAATCTAGATTAAACTTCTAATTATTTACAATCTAAATATTTACAAGCTAAAATTACACATAAGCATAATTTCACCCATATCAATTACTGGCTAAATAAGACTTCCCCGGCAACGGCGCCAAAAACTTGATACGAACTAGACGTATTATCCACAAGTGCACGGGTCGTACAAGTAATAATGAGATTTGTGTCCCGAATTATCGTCCCACAGAGAAGTTGATAAACTTAATTAACTACCGGTTAATCTTACCTTAAGTATATTCTAGCAAATTATGAAGTGAAAATGGGTGATCTACTAAATCTGAAATTAGAAGTACTGAAAATAATAAAAGCTATAAACTAAAGAAAATAAAACTGAACTAAAATTTACTTACATTGCTCTCAGCAATTAAAAGTAATTACCTACAACAATAATTAAAACAGTTAAAATTAATTAACGCAATTAAACTAAAATACAAATATGAAAATAAATAAACAAACAAAAATAAAATATGCATGTAATTAAACTACTTAATAAAAATGAAAATTAAACTAATTTAATAAAATCCTAGAAAAATTAAGAAATTAACTTCAAGTCTAAATCTCTAAAATATTAATTCTAAATTAATCTTAATTATCTCTACTTACTAACTTAACAATAAAATCTAACTAATGCATGAGAAATTTTTTTTTATTTTTCAATTTAAAAACTAAATTACGAACTAATCTACTCTAAATTAATTCTAAATGCAACTTATGAGTTTCTAAAGAAAATTAAAATTACCACTCTAATGTAATCAAAATTTAATTATTATCCTAATTAACACTAGTTACTAATTTAACAAATAATGCAAATCTATTTTTCTAACATAACAAACAATGTAAATGACATAAAAAGATAAATCCCAAACATGCTTAAACTAATTGCAACACTAAACTGAATGGCCAAATGTTGCCTTAACTCAATTTCCAGCTGGCTATTTCGGTCCCTACAGTAGTTCATCTTCTCCAATTCCAGATTTTGCCAGCTGCTGTCCAGCTTCTATTCCAGGTGATGTACTGCACCTGTTGTGCTTCAGCTGATGGTAGTGTACCTGTAGTCAGCATGACCAACGACATTACTGCCAAGCTCTGCTACAGTCTGGTATCTGCTATGCTCATCTTCTTCGTGCTCTGCAAAATCAAACTCGATAACAGCTTACTGCTGTACATGCTTCATCGTCATATTTGCACATTCCTGGTACCGAGAGCAACCTTGAAGAATTTGCAGACAATACAACAAATAAAACTGTAATGAATAGTGATAGGAAACAAAAACAGAGCTAAATAGAGGACAAATATGAAGTTAAACTTGCTGCCAAGAATGAAACCATGCTCCACGAACTGCTTCTTGAAACTCTACACCGAACAGCCTACCACATCCTTTTCACTAACCATCAACAAGCAAAAAATGAACAAACAACAATAATGCTGAAATGAAATGCAGTAAATGAAATGGATTAAATAAACATAAGAAAATGCAGTAAAAAAAAATGGAAGCTAATACTCTAAATACAGTCAAGAACCAAATCATGAAGTGCATGCAAATAAAAATGAAATAAGGAAAGGAAAGAACAATGATGCATAGCAGAATATGAACTTAAACCCGAAAGGAAATATGTAAAAATTACAACTGCAAACATCACCCGTGAGCTTCATTAACATGAATAAGGAACTCAACATCCTCAGGTTGCTTCATTTTCTTCTCCAACTGTGGTTCTACATTGCTCTCGATGTGGAACAATGCTCAGCATCAACCCACATCAAGGTAACAGAACCAAAAGGCAGAAGAATGAATGAAGAATTCTTGTTACTCGAATGTACACAAGATGAACAAACCGAGAGCTAGGAAAAATAAAGGTTTTTCAAATAAAGACATAAGCAATTTTAGGAAAACCGAGAGCTAGTAAAAGAGAAGTAAATACTTTCCATTAAATTTCATTGAATCAAATTCAAAGGAAATAAACTTTGATAATGTGAACTACAAACGAAATAGCAAATGAAAGAAACTCTTCATAAAGTAAGTTGCCATGAACAGTAGAAAAACTTTCTAGAAGAAAACTATACAAAAATTTTAAAAATAAGGAAAAACTTAAAGTTACCTTAAAAGCTATTCTACCCTAAATTGCCTACCTTTTTCAATTGCCATCATTTTTTATTTATATACACATTTAGGGATACAATGGTAATTTTTCATCCTAGATGAGTTGGCATTGTTAGCCACTTATCTTCATTTTATTTGTTGTAAACTAGATATTTTCACGTCATTTGTCGATTTGTCTAGTTGGTTGTGCGATGTGGCCCGACGTGTGTCTTCCAGAAAGTTGGCACGGTGTCTTTTGATCTTATCATTTTGGAGTAAATAAAATACGTACACCTGGCATCACGCGTGTCCAGACGACTGGTGACTCCGTCTGTAAATTGGAAGTGGTCCAACCTCCTTTAGTCCGTTTTCAGCACAATTTTGACTGAAACGACTGAGTTTCATCTGAATTTAATTTATCTGCACATTAAAAAATTTTAATTAAATTGAGGGGATTATTAATAAAATAATATGTGGATTAAATAAATAATTACGAATTTAAGCACAAATAATTCTATTAAAAATAGAATTATCACACCCCTAAACTTGTAATTCTATAATTAGTCAGTAATTGATATCGGTGAAATTATGCTTAGGTGTAATTCTAGCTTGTAAATATTTAGGTTGTAAATATTTAGAAGTTTAATCTAGATTAGTTAATTATCATAAAAATTTAAAAAAAATTTAAAAATTTAAAAACTTGAAAAAAATAAAATTTTTTTAAGGACTTTGTGATGTTTGCATGCTTCGAGCCAGGGGTTATGATTGGTTTCCTTTAGATTCTGAAATTGAAAGAACCCTTAGAAAAATTTGAAAGGATTCTAGGAAATTATTAGCTCCGCTGCAAAACAATATGGCAGAAAATAGAGAAATTAGGACCGTTGGAGATTATGCAATGCCAACTATTGGAGGATATTATATCGGTATTAGGCCACCAGCTGTCCCTGCAAACAATTTCGAAATTAAACCTTCCATCCTCCAGATGATCCAGACTTCTTTACAATTCAATGGGCTTCCGCACGACGACCCACATGCTCACCTCGGTCAATTCTTGGACCTGTGCAAAACATTCAAGCACAATGTATTATCTAATGATGCGATTAGGCTTAGATTATTCCCCTTCTCGCTTAGGGATAGGGCGCGACACTGGTTAACCTCCTTGTCTCCAGGATCCATTTCTACTTGGGACGAGTTAGCCCATCAATTTTTGGCTAGGTTTTTCCCTCCCTCTAAAATGGCCAGACTCCGTAGTGACATATCTTCCTTTGCCCAATTTGATTCGGAAACTCTTTACGAAGCATGGAAACGATATATGGAGCTTCTTAGGAAGTGCCCTCATCTTGGCCTACCTTTATGGCTGCAAGTCCAAACCTTCTGCAATAGACTTACAAGCCAAAATAGGACCATCGTTGACGCTGCTGCGGGTAGAGCTCTAATGTGCAAAACAGAGGAGGAAGCTTATGAGTTCTTAGACAAGATGGCTGCTAACAACTATCTGTGATCCTCGGAGTGGCAATTACCTAAGAATTCGACGGGTATCTATGAGCTCGACATGCTGTCTATCTTGACCTCTCAAATCGCTAACCTTACAAAGAAGGTAGAGTCACTCAGTACCCAGCATAATCCTTCCACTAGTCCTAATCCTGTTTATTCTATCCAAAGTCCTTTTTTTCTGTGATTTGTGTGGTGGTACACACTCTGTAGATAGGTGTCCGCTTAACCTAGAATTGGTTCAGTACGTTGCCCCCTCTCAGAAGCAATAGAACAACCCCTTTTCAAACACCTATAATCCAAGGTGGAGGAACCATCCTAACTTTTTCTAGAGCCAAAATCAAGGGCAATCTTCTAACTTCATATCTGTAGGACCCCCTGATTTTCAAGCTCCATCGGTTCAAGTACCACCACATTATCCATATCCACACCATCCACCAAATCATCCCCATCCACCTCACTTCCATCAACCACTACCACCACAACCCCAGTACTTACCAACAATTGAGAAGAAGCCCCCACTTGAAGAAATGTTCACAGCGATCCTGCAAAATCAAGTTGCCTCAATAAAGAATTTAAAAGTTCAGGTTGGACAAATAGCCAATGCTCTTACCCAACGTCCACAAGGGACCCTTCCTAGTAACACTGAAGTTAATCCTGTTAGGCAAAGGGAGGGTAAGGAACATGTTAAATCCATCACCCTTAGGAGTGGTAGAGAGCTAGATGATCCATAAGTTAAATCCAGACCTGAACAGCCCATAGTTTAAGAATCCTTAAGTTCTAAAGAGGCAGCTCAGAAAGAGCAAGAACCTAAAGATCAGGCTGCAAAGGAATCAAAGATATGTGCTTCTCCATCTATACCTTCTTCTACTTCATAGCTTGAATCCTCTGATGCTACACATGTTACCACTACACCTTCCCCAGTTAGACCACCAGTACCTTTTCCTTAGAGATTTCAGAATCAAAAACTCGATCAACAATTTGTCAAATTTCTTGAGGTTTTTAAGAAACTTCACATCAACATTCCTTTTGCAGATGCTTTAGAGCAAATGCCAAGTTATGTGAAGTTCCTGAAGGATATCCTCTTGAGGAAGAGAAGATTAGAAGATTATGAGATGGTGGCTTTAACTGAGAAATGTAGTGTAATTATTCAGAGAAAATTACCCCCCAAGCTCAAGGATCCCAAGAGTTTTACCATACACTGCACTATTAGAAATATGTTTTTTGGTAGAGCCCTGTGTGATTTAGGAGCCGATATCAATCTGATGCCTCTATCTATCTACCAAAAGTTAGGAATAGGGGATGTCAAGCCTACCACAGTGACCTTTCAGCTAGCTGATCTATCCATTAAATATCTAAAGGGGGTCATTGAGGATGTGTTAGTAAAGATGGACAAATTTATTTTTCCTGCGGATTTTATTATATTAGGCCTGGAGGAAGATAGTGAAGTCCCCATTATACTAGGCAGACCTTTCCTAGCGACTGGTAGAACATTGATTGATGTACAAAAATGGGAGTTGACTATGAGAGTCCTAGATCAGGAGGTGACATTTCATGTTTTCAAACATTTGAAACTCCCTGATGACTCTCAAAAGTGTTTTAAGATGGATGTTGAGGAGGATATAAGACTTAAGCATAATAAATCTGAGAGAATGAGGGAAGTAGATAGAGCAAATGAGGAGTTAACTGTCAACATTCTATCACCACTCTGGCTGATCCTTCTACTCTTTGCCCTGCGATTGTGTGTTGTGTTCTTTAGCTGCATTTGGCTTAATTTTTCTTTTCATTTTGTATATAGTCTTTTTCTTTTTCTTTTTCGTTGTCTCTTTGTTTATTTTACAGATTTCTTTTCTAGTTTTACGTTTTCAATCAAGTTTCAGTTGTTCGTCATCATTATCAGAAAGGGGAGTACTCTATTCTTGAGCTTAAATATTTATATTATCTGCACACTGAGGACATTGTGCATTTTAAGTTTGGGGGAGGGGATATCACTTGAACAATTTTGGGAAAAAATGAATTTTTTTTCCGAAAATATGAGCTTAAATTGTTTGATTTTGGGATGATTTAGTGCTTAGCATGTAGTTTTTTCATATTCTGATGATATGACCCCATGATTAAATCTGACTTTGAATGACTGAGAAGCATGATTATCGGAAAAACATGAAGTTGAATTCTTGAATTTGTCGTGATTCTGATTGTGATTTCCTCATCTTATGCACATGTCATGTCATGAATCTGTATATTTATTTAGAGAAAGCTTATGTGGACATAGGATTGCATTTGCTCAGTTGATTTTGTGTATCATATTCTAGAATTTGCTTGATCTTGTCTCGAGGCGAAATATTATATCACACTTAATTAGGGAGATGATTTAAGCCATCTTTGGATTGTTTGAGCCTTTCGAGCCATCCATGTACATACTTTACCCCTAGTCACCCATATGAGCCAAATAAGCTTTTCTCTGTAATACACATGCATAATTTTTCTTAGCTTAAATACTTTGTTCCTATCCCTTACCTCGAAAGCATGAAAAGTCATTTGGATATATTGTGAGCGTTGTACATATGAGTATCTGGTGATAGTGAAATTTCAAAAAAAAATAAAAAAATAAAATAAAAAATGAAAAAAAAAAGAAAAAGAAAAGAAGAAAGAAGAAAAATACAAAATTAGAATAAAATGTATAGCAAAATAAATAAATTTGAGGGAAATAATTTGAGCTCTTACATTAAAGATCCTAGAAGTAATGCATGCTAAGGGGTAATTAAACCTAAATCGACTTTATCATACCTTAGCCCCAGCCTTACATTACAAGCTTAATGAAGTCCTACTGATCTTTGGTTAAGTGTGACTACATTAGTGGAGAGAGAAGTGAAAAGCAAACTTATGGGAATGATTTGATCCGGGTAATGTACTGTGAAGTGGATTTGACATTTTCACACACATACGAGGGGTTCAATTTGGGTTAGGACTTATGATTGAATGATTCTGAGTGTTGGAATTGTAATTGTGAGTGTTTGAGATCATAGTCTATACGTTTTCTTTGAGGATAATATTGGAAAAATTATTGTGTTTAGTACTTGTCATTCTTACATCTATTTTGTTTTGCTTGAGGATAAGCAAAAACTCAAGTTTGGGGGTGCGATAATTCTATTTTAATAGAATTATTTGTGCTTAAATTCCTAATTATTTACTTAATCCCCATATTATTTTATTAATAATCCCCTCAATTTAATTAAAATTTTTTAATGTGTAGATAAATTAAATCCAGATGAAACTCAGTCGTTTCAGTTAAAATTGGGCTGAAAATGGACTAAAGGAGGCTGGACCACTTTCAATTTGCAAACCGAGTCACCGAGTCACCAGTCGTCTGGAAACGCGTGATGTCAGGTGTCCATATTTTATTTACTCCGAAACGATAAGATCAAAGGACACCATGCCAACCTTCTGGAAGACACACGTCGAGCCACATCGCACAACCAACTGGACAAATCGGCAAATGACGTGAAATATCTACTCTGTAGCAAATAAAATGAAGACAAGTGGTCAAACAATGGCAACTCATGTAGGATAAAAAATTATCATTATACCCCTAAATGTGTATATAAATAGAAAATGATGACAATTGAAAAAGGTAGGTAATTTAGGGTAGAATAGCTTTTAGGGTAACTTTAAGTTTTTCCTTATTTTTAAAATTTTCGTATAGTTTTCTTTTAGCAAGATTTTCTACTGTTCATGGCAACTTACTTTATGAAGAGTTTCTTTCATTTGCTATTTCGTTTGTAGTTCACATTATCAAAGTTTATTTCCTTTGAATTTGATTCAATGAAATTTAATGGAAAGTATTTGCTTCTCTTTTACTAGCTCTCGATTTTCCTAAAATTGCTTATGTCTTTGTTTGAAAAACCTTTATTTTTCCTAGCTCTCGGTTTGTTCATCTTGTGTACATTCGGGTGACAAGAATTCTTCATTCATTCTTCTGCCTTTTGGTTTTGTTGCCTTGATGTGGGTTGATGCTGAGCATTGTTCCACATCGAGAGCAATATGGAACCACAGTTAGAGAAGAAAATGAAGCAACTTGAGGATGTTGAGTTCCCTGTTCATGTTGATGAAGCTCACGGGTGATGTTTGCAGTGGTGGTTTTTACATATTTTCTTTCGGGTTTAAGTTCATATTTTGTTATGCATCATTGTTCTTTCCTTTCATTATTTCATTTTTATTTACATGCACTTCATGATTCGATTTTTGACTGTATTTAGAGTATTAGTTTCCATTTTTTTATTGCATTTTCTTATGTTTCTTTAATCCATTTCATTTACTGCATTTCATTTCAGCATTATTGTTCTTTGTTCATTTTTTGCTTGCTGATGGTTAGTGAAAAGGATGGGGTAGGCTGTTTGGTGTAGAGTTTCAAGAAGCAGTTCGTGGAGCATGGTTTCATTCTTGGCAGCAAGTGTAAGACCCCGTATATGTATAATGGTAATGTGTGTAATTGGATCAAATAATATGAATGGACTTGTAATGTAAAGTATGATTGATGTAAGTCCATGGATGCAATGTATGTATGTGTAATATGAATTGTAACGTATATACAAGTTTCATTGAGTACAAATATGAAGAAATGAGTTCTGGCAAGTGATGGATGTGATTGAAACTCAAGATGAGTAGTGTGGTAAAATGGAATGGAGTTATGCTTCCATTTAGTTTCATGTAGCATACCTTTGGACATACAATGAATGCACACAAGTTTCAATGTGCATAAGGTATGAATGGATGCCATTTTCAAGTTATAAAGGTGGATGGATGAGAAAATGGCCATGGAAATAGATTAAGGATGTATTGGTATGAGTTGCAGCAAGGAAACTACAGGAAATCTGGAAAACATGAGGGCCAGATCGATCTCATAGGATGAGAGATCGATCTGGAAGAGTCAGAATGCTCTTATTTGGGTGAAAGAATAGAGCAGGTCGATCTCCAATGGAGCCAGATCGATCTCCCAAGCATTCTGTAGTGAAAAGATCGATCCTCAAGCACCCAGATCGATCTCCTTAGCTCTCTGTTTGAGACCAGATCGATCTCATGCTTCGACATATCGATCTCATGCTTCAACAGATCGATCTCATGCTTCGACAGATCGATCTCATGGTTAAAAATGCAGTGAAAAAGAGGGATTTTAAGGGATCAGATCGATCTCCTCTTGGACCAGATCGATCTCCTCAAGCTATTTCTATATAAGGAGGGCTGAAAATCTGGAAATCTCGAAAAAACATATTAACCTCCCATTTTCAACCCAAAAACCTAACTTTCCCTCTCTAAAATCAGCCATTTTCAGTGAGATTTGAAGAGAGATCATTAGAGGCAAAGTTGTTCCTATCAAAGGGAAGAACAACATAATGAGAGGGCATTTTCCCATTTTTGGAATTGAAGGAGTTAAGGGCATTACCATTTGGAGCAAGAAGAGAAATCATATTGGTAAGATTCTAACACTCCAATCCAAATGCATTAGCTATTTAATTGATTTTGGAGTTGTTTGGTATGAGTATTGATTGATGAATTACCTAGGAATGTAGTGGAATTGGTGTAACCTAGAAATCGAAAATGGGTATAATGTGAGAATATGTGGGATTGAATGAGCTTATGATTTATGGCATGCTAAAGTTGTTATTGGGGGTAATGTTTATGATTTTAGATGGTTAGATGGAATTACATGGTGAGTTAGAGGAATTGTGAAAATGGGTATGTATATGATTGATAAATGCCATAGTGAGGGGATTCATGAAATATGAACACTATGAGCTTTATGTCGATTTGATATCGATTTTGAATAAGATAATATGCCTAAGAAGATCCATAGACTCGAGCTATGGGTAAAGTAATGAAACAGGCCAAATAAGCTTTAATAGAGGCTATAGATTAAATTGGATATAGCAAGCACAAGGGTTGCATTATACGGATCGAATATAATGTGGGATACGATTTTGTGCAGTCCCGAAGAGTTCGTTGAAGACGAATCGAACAGTACAAGTAAGCAGCTTAAGGAAGTGGAATCACGCATCGCGATTCCAGGTAAGGAAATTTTGTGAGTATATAGAGGTAGCTGCTCGTACTTTGAACTTGTGGGTGAATATCGGGAGTTTTATGAAATGCATGGTTGCTCAAATAAATGTTGATGGTATTCGTGAATGATGATGAGTATATGCGTGATTTTGGTTTTGAAGTGGATTTTATGAAATGGGATAGTAAAGCTAATAATTGCATAAATCTAATGTTTTAATGTCTTTCAAAACGAAATTGGCTTGGTTTTAAGCAAGCTTGTAGATGGGTCGGCTAGTATTGTATTGTTGTGGTGGAAAAGCGTTTGTGAGTGCTAAACCCGATTGACGGGATTGTTTGATTGTGTATGAGCCGCCTATCATATTGTATGACATAAATCGCGCTAGAGCCTCGCTCGCGCTGGATTTCTATGTTTTCATTTGTATGAAACGTGCTGGAGCTTAGCTCGCACCTTGATTGGAAATTATGTTGATGTTTATAAACCGTACTGGAGCTTTTGCTCGTACGTGGCTTTTGAGTGGTTGTCTTATGAGTATAACCGTACTAGAGCTATGCTCGTACGCGTCTCTTTATGAGAGGATGCATGAGTCGTGCTAGAGATTTGCTCGCATAAGTTTGCACATTGTGATAAGCATAAGGTTATGAAAGTTGGTAAGATCCTCAAGCCTTACATCCTTAAGCCAACATCCTTAAGCCAAGAGGCGGGGAGGCTCTGTTAGGCGGGGAGGCTCTGTTCGGCAGGGAGGCTCTCCTTCACGGAATATGAAAAACTCTTGGTATGGGGTAGATAAGACCTAGGAATGGCACCCCCAATCACGATATGAGTTGCGGAGTACGCTGTACCGTGTATATCACATGGAGTACGATGTACCGCATGATGGTTATGTGATGAGAAAGTCTGGTGAGGGATAATCCATCCTCATGCCAGCGTGATACCCCGCACACCTGGATGCATGTGGTCTGGGATGATTTATGATGTAATGGTCCACATAGGCACTTTTGATATAGTGACCCAGTTTTTATACACATGCGTGTATTGTGAAATGAAAATGTGGTTGTGATTGTGAATTGATTTGGTGATATGTATGTGTTGAGAAAAAGGTTTATGATGTTGGTTTAAAAAGGAGGTTTCTTAACGAATTGCCCTTTTATAAATTTAACTGAGATTGAGAATGAGATGATTTATACATGATGTTTTTACCATGTTTTATATGCCAATGTACATGATTTGAATACATGATATATATGTATACTCATATGGCATAGTTTTATTCCTCATGCTCCTACTATAAATGATTTATGCATAACACTATCAGCATGTAGATAGAGTAGTTATCTACCATGCTTGCATTATTGCCTTACTGAGCATGTGGTTGCTCATCCCACTCTATTTTCTCCCCTACAGAGCATGCATAGTAGCCCAGTGAGGACTGAGGCGTGGTATTTTGGATTCCGCTGCATCTCCATTGCTAAGAGGTATATACACAGTGATTCTTTTTGTATCTAAACAATGTAAAAGCACAGTATTCTTTTGAGTTGTAATTACGGGGATGTAGATGTCAGTAAAACATGTATTCGTAAAAGTACACGATTAAATGCAAATGTATGACATCGTTTTAATTAATTGAGAATGAATGAGACTTGGTGTTTATTATTGACTCACAGCCCAACAGTGTGTGGTGAGTTTAGTTCACGACCGGGTAAGGTAACAGTAAAACGCGAAAAATTTTCAGTGATTTTCAGTTAAAGAGAATGGAATTGGGTCGTGACAGAGATTGGTATCAGAGCTGTGTTGGCCTGATGTGAGTCATTAATAAAACGTAGGAAAGCACATCCCCATAGTACTGTGCTTTTGTTTAGATATAACTGTGTATACCATGATGGATTGAGCTTAATGAATTATTATAATACAGGAAGTTAGGCACTATGCCAGTTACACGCAATGGTAGAGGGGCGAGAGCACGTGCTAGAGGCCGTAGAGGTAGGCCTGAGAGCCGTGCGGAGCCACAGACTGAACAGGCTCCACAGAACCCTGCTGAGAGAGCAGATGATACTGAGGCTCGCTTCGCTAGGTTAGAGCGGAGTATTGAGAGTTTGGTGGAGATAGTCACGCAGGCCTTGGGCGCCGGTGACAGACGAGGTCCCGCGGCACAGCCTACTACTGAACAGGCAGCTGCAGAGGTGGAGAGACCTCAGACTGCTGAGACAGCTACAGTTACACCACCTCCAGCCCAGGATATAGCTTCTCTTATCACTCCGCAGTAGAGCGGTAGTGATTTGGGTTATGACTGCGATTTGAGCAGGTTACGAGAGTTTCAAGCGTTGAAACCCCCTGTGTTTAGAGGGGTGAAGGACTCAGTGATTACGGAGCATTGGGTGTATGAGATGGAGAAACTGTATAGGTTTTTCCGATGCACTTCAAGTGAGAAGGTTGCCTTTGCCGTGTTTATGTTGAAAGGCGAGGCCGAGCATTGGTGGAGGTCGATCGAGGTTATTTTGAGGGCCAGACACTCTGAGATCTCGTGGGAGATATTTCTAGAGGCCCTCAGGAGACAGTATATTCCAGCTACCGCACAGAGAAAATTACGGATAGAATTTATGAATTTGGTTCAGGGGAACCGAACTGTGGACGAGTATGAGTCCAAGTTTATGTCATTGGGGAGATATGACCCTGACACGATGGGTAGTGAGACCCGAAAGATTCAGAAGTTCATGGATGGATTGAGATTGGCCATCCGGACTAAGCTAGCTCCCTTCGACATTGTGACTTATGAGGAGGCTGTACATAAGGCTCAGTTGTGTGAGCAAGACTTCGAGCGAAATGCCTCCGAGCTTGGGAGAGTCAGTGTTAGGAAGGACAGAGACCGGAAGAGATCCGAGTTTGGAAGAGTGGCCAAGAGAGATGGCCAAAGATTTTTTGAGAAGAGGCCAAAGATTGAGGGGGTGCAGGAGAGAGCTGCTAGACCTCCCGTATACCCAGCCTTGACTGCGCCAAGGGGTATGACTTTTGGAGGACCACGACCTACTACTAATCAGTGTAGGAGATGTGAGAGATTTCACGGGAATAGACCCTGTCTGATGGCCCCTATGGTGTGTTTTAGATGCGAGAGACCAGGACATATAGCTAAGTATTGTCCCGAGAGGATGGAGATTGCCCCACAGAAGGGCAAGGAGCCTGAGGGAGCCCCAGTTGAGACAGCAGCCCCGAGGAGGAGGGCTACAGCTGAGGAAAAAGGGAAACAGGCTGCGGGTGTGAGCAGAGGAAGAGTACATGCACTAGACCAGGACACTGCAGACGCATCGACGGATGTGATTAAAGGTACCATCCGAATCTTTGATTTAGAAGCATTGGTATTATTTGATCCTGGTGCCACGCATTCTTTCATATCACCTTCCTTTGCATATAAATTGTTGAAATATGTGAAACCAACATTGTTGGATAAAATGTTGATGATTTCCACACCCATGAATGATAGTCAATTGATTGAGCATGTATGTAGGGATTGTAAGTTAAAGATAGAGGGGAAGGAAATGATAGCCAATCTGATTTTTTTGAATATGAATGATTTTGATGTAATTTTGGGAATGGATTGGTTGGCTACCAATCGTGTTGTGATAGATTGTCATGCCAAAACATTAATGTTTTCAGGATTAGACAATCTTATTGTAAATTTTGATGAAAAGAAATGATATGAAACTTGTATAATTGTGGTAAATAAAAGAGTATAATTTTAAATGCATATTGCTTGAGAGATAAATTATTTTTTTTGATAAATATTGAATGTGGAGTGATGGTTTATGTTACTAACGATGGAGAGGATAATGTGAAGGGTTCATTGCCTATGTGGTCGATATAGATGAGGCACACCCGGAATTGAAGGACATACCCGTAATTACGGACTACCCGGATGTCTTTTCGGACGAATTACCAAGACTACCACCTGAAAGGGAAATGGAATTTTGCATTGAGTTAGTGCCTGGTACAGAGCCGATATTGAAACCACCCTATAGAATGGCTCCGATAGAGTTGGAAGAGCTGAAGAAACAGCTGCAAGAGTTGCTGGAGAAGGGGTTTGTTAGACCGAGTGTCTCACCTTGGGGAGCACCAGTTCTATTTGTAAGGAAGAAGGATGGAAGCCTCCGACTGTGTATAGATTACCGGTTGTTGAATAAGGCCACCATTAAGAACAAGTACCCCCTTCCAAGAATTGATGATTTGTTGGATCAGCTCCAGGGAGCCGAAGTATTTTCTAAGATAGATCTGCGGTCAGGGTATCATCAGTTGAGGATTAGGAGTGGAGATATACCCAAGACGGCATTTCGTACCCGTTATGGCCACTACGAGTTTTTGGTGATGCCATTCGGATTGACGAATGCCCCCGCAGCATTTATGGCATTGATGAATGACATATTCAAGCTATACCTGGACAAGTTTGTGATTGTTTTCATAGATGATATTTTGGTGTACTCTAAGTCCAGGGAAGATCGTGAGGAGCACTTGAGGATAGTTCTGCAGACCCTCCGAGAGAGAGAATTGTATGCCAAACTCAGCAAGTGTAACTTTTGGTTGGAACAGATCTGCATTTCTGGGGCATGTTGTGTCAAAGGATGGGGTATCTGTGGATCCATCCAAGATAGAGGCAGTTGTACAGTGGGAACAGCCCAAGACAGTAATTGAGATCAGAAGTTTCCTGGGATTGGCAGGATATTATCGGAGATTTGTAGAGGGTTTCTCCAGACTAGCTGCTCCGTTGACACGCCTCACGCGTAAGGATGTTAAGTTTACATGGGATGAGGCATGTGAGAGGAGTTTTGAGGAGCTTAAGCGTCGATTGACGACTGCTCCAGTGCTCACCATTCCTACCAGCTCAAGAGGATTCTCGGTGTATACGGATGCATCACACCAGGGACTGGGCTGTGTGCTTATGCAGGATGGGAAGGTAGTTGCCTATGGATCTAGACAGTTGAAAGATCATGAGAGGAACTACCCGACACATGATTTGGAGTTGGCGACCGTAGTATTTGCTTTGAAAATATGGCGCCACTATCTCTATGGTGAGAAATTTCAGGTGTTCACAGATCATAAGAGCCTTAAGTACCTGTTCTCGCAGAAAGAACTGAATATGAGACAGAGGAGATGGCTCGAACTCCTGAAAGACTATGATTGTGAAATCATGTACCACCCAGGTAAGGCAAATGTAGTTGTCGATGCTTTGAGTAGAAAGAACCTTGGGTTGGTGTCTTATATGATGGTACGGGAACATGAATTGTTAGAACACTTTGCGAACCTCAGTTTGGATGTAACCCCACCTGGATCTGAGAGACTTGAGATCATGGCTAGTTTGAGACTAGAGCCAGAGTTGATTGGCCGTATTCGGCAAGCCCAGCAGAGCGATCGACGGTGTATCGATTGGCTGAGGCAGATACAGATAGGTGTGGGTATTGATTTTGAGCAGAGTGCTGATGGGTTATTGAGGTTCAGAGGCAGAGTATGCGTTCCCAGGGATCCTGAGATCAGGAGAATGATTTTATCAGAGGCTCACTCATCAAAGTATACGATACATCCAGGAAGTAACAAGATGTATCAAAACCTTCGGAAGGTTTATTGGTGGTCTGGAATGAAGAGAGACATTGCTGAATATGTCGCAAAGTGTCTAGTTTGTCAGCAAGTGAAGGTAGAGCATCAGAAGCCTGCAGGATTATTGTAGCCTCTACCGATACCGACATGGAAGTGGGAGCATGTCACCATGAATTTTGTGATGGGGTTGCCGAGGACCCGCAGAGGTCATGATGCCATATGGGTTATTGTGGACCGGTTGACTAAGTCCGCCCATTTCTTGGCTATGAGAGCTACCGATACACTGAGTCAGTTGGCGAACCTGTATATTCGAGAAATAGTACGGCTACATGGTGTACCAGTGAGCGTTGTTTCTGATAGGGATGCCCGCTTCACTTCCCATTTTTGGGAACATTTTCAGGAAGCGCTGGGGACCCGACTGAGTTTTAGCACCGCTTTTCATCCTCAGACAGATGGGCAGTCAGAGAGGACTATACAAACCCTCGAGGATATGTTGAGAGCGTGTGTGCTGGATTTTAGAGGCTCCTGGGATGACCACCTGCAGTTAGCCGAGTTCGCTTATAATAATAGCTATCATGCTAGTATCGGGATGGCACCCTATGAGGCATTGTACGAGCGTAGATGCCGTTCCCCTATTGGATGGAAAGAGGTTGGTGACAGACAGATTTTTACTCCAGACTTAGTGCAGCAAGCATCTGAGGACGTCCAGTTGATATGTGAGAGATTACGGACAACTCAGAGCCGACAAAAGAGTTATGCTGACAAGAGACGAAGACCACTGGAGTTTGATGAGGGTGAGTCGGTGTTTTTGAGAGTATCACCATCGAAGGGTATTATGAGATTTGGTAAGAAGGGCAAGCTGAGCCCTAGATATATCAGACCCTTTGAGATTTTGAAGAGAGTGGGAGATAAGGCATATAGATTGGCATTGCCACCGGACTTGGCAAATGTCCACAACGTCTTCCATGTCTCGATGCTTCGGAAGTATCACCCGGACCCGGCACACGTGATAAGATATGAGCCGTTGGAGCTTCATGAGAGTATGACGTATGTTGAGAAGCCGGTTCGGATATTGGACAGAAAAGAGAAAGTGTTGCGGAATAAGACAATTCCCTTGGTGAAAGTTCTTTGGCAACACCACACGGCGGAAGAGGCCACGTGGGAATTGGAGAACTTGATACGGGAGAAGTACCCCCAACTTTTTGAAGAGTGACTTGGTTCTAATTTGGAGAACCAAATTCCTTGAAGGAGGGGAGAATGTAAGACCCCGTATATGTATAATGGTAATGTGTGTAATTGGATCAAATAATATGAATGGACTTGTAATGTAAAGTATGATTGATGTAAGTCCATGGATGCAATGTATGTATGTGTAATATGAATTGTAACGTACATACAAGTTTCATTGAGTACGAATATGAAGAAATGAGTTCTGGCAAGTGATGGATGTGATTGAAACTCAAGATAAGTAGTATGGTAAAATGGAATGGAGTTATGCTTCCATTTAGTTTCATGTAGCATACCTTTGGACATACAATGAATGCACACAAGTTTCAATGTGCATAAGGTATGAATGGATGCCATTTTCAAGTTATAAAGGTGGATGGATGAGAAAATGGCCATGGAAATAGATTAAGGATGTATTGGTATGAGTTGCAGCAAGGAAACTACAGGAAATCTGAAAAACATGAGGGCCAGATCGATCTCATAGGATGAGAGATCGATCTGGAAGAGCCAGAATGCTCTTATTTGGGCGAAAGAATAGAGCAGATCGATCTCCAATGGAGCCAGATCGATCTCCCAAGCATTCTGTAGTGAAAAGATCAATCCTCAAGCACCCAGATCGATCTCCTTAGCTCTCTGTTTGAGACCAGATCGATCTCATACTTCGACAGATCGATCTCATGCTTCAACAGATCGATCTCATGCTTCGGCAGATCGATCTCATGGTTAAAAATGCCGTGAAAAAGAGGGATTTTAAGGGACCAGATCGATCTCCTCTTGGACCAGATCGATCTCCTCAAGCTATTTCTATATAAGGAGGGCTGAAAATCTGGAAATCTCGGAAAAACATATTAACCTCCCATTTTCAACCCAAAAACCTAACTTTCCCTCTCTAAAATCAGCCATTTTCAGTGAGATTTGAAGAGAGATCATTAGAAGCAAAGTTGTTCCTATCAAAGGGAAGAACAACATAGTGAGAGGGCATTTTCCCATTTTTGGAATTGAAGGAGTTAAGGGCATTACCATTTGGAGCAAGAAGAGAAATCATATTAGTAAGATTCTAACACTCTAATCCAAATGCATTAGCTATTTAATTGATTTTGGAGTTGTTTGGTATAAGTATTGATTGATGAATTACCTAGGAATGTAGTGGAATTGGTGTAACCTAGAAATCGAAAATGGGTATAATGTGAGAATATGTGGGATTGAATGAGCTTATGATTTATGGCATGCTAAAGTTGTTATTGGGGGTAATGTTTATGATTTTAGATGGTTAGATGGAATTACATGGTGAGTTGGAGGAATTGTGAAAATGGGTATGTATATGATTGATAAATGCCATAGTGAGGGGATTCATGAAATATGAACACTATGAGCTTTATGTCGATTTGATATCGATTTTGAATAAGATAATGGCCTAAGAAGATCCATAGACTCGAGCTATGGGTAAAGTAATGAAACAGGCCAAATAAGCTTTAATAGAGGCTATAGATTAAATTGGATATAGCAAGCACAAGGGTTGCATTATACGGATCGAATATAATGCGGGATACGATTTTGTGCAGTCCCGAAGAGTTCGTTGAAGACGAATCGAACCGTACAAGTAAGCAGCTTAAGGAAGTGGAATCACGCATCGCGATTCCAAGTAAGGGAATTTTGTGAGTATATAGGGTAGCTGCTCGTACTTTGAACTTGTGGGTGAATATCGGGAGTTTTATGAAATGCATGGTTGCTCAAATAAATGTTGATGGTATTCGTGAATGATGATGAGTATATGCGTTATTTTGGTTTTGAAGTGGATTTTATGAAATGGGATAGTAAGGCTAATAATTGCATAAATCTAATGTTTTGATGTCTTTCAAAATGAAATTTGCTTGGTTTTAAGCAAGCTTGTAGATGGGTCGGCTAGTATTGTATTGTTGTGGTGGAAAAGCGTTTGTGAGTGCTAAACCCGATTGTCGGGATTGTTTGATTGTGTATGAGCCGCCTATCATATTGTATGACATAAATCGCGCTAGAGCCTCGCTCGCGCTGGATTTCTATGTTTTCATTTGTATGAAACGTGCTGGAGCTTAGCTCGCACCTTGATTGGAAATTATGTTGATGTTTATAAACTGTACTGGAGCTTTTGCTCGTACGTGACTTTTGAGTGGTTGTCTTATGAGTATAACCGTACTAGAGCTATGCTCGTACGCGTCTCTTTACAAGAGGATGCATGAGTGGTGCTAGAGATTTGCTCGCACAAGTTTGCACATTGTGATAAGCATAAGGTTATAAAAGTTGGTAAGATCCTCAAGCCTTACATCCTTAAGCCCTACATCCTTAAGCCAACATCCTTAAGCCAAGAGGCAGGGAGGCTCTGTTAGGCGGGGAGGCTCTGTTCGGCAGGGAGGCTCTCCTTCACGGAATATGAAAAACTCTTGGTATGGGGTAGATAAGACCTAGGAATGGCACCCCCAATCACGATATGAGTTGCGGAGTACGCTGTACCGTGTATATCACATGGAGTACGATGTACCGCATGATGGTTATGTGATGAGAAAGTCTGGTGAGGGATAATCCATCCTCATGCCAGCGTGATACCCCGCACACCTGGATGCGTGTGGTCTGGGATGATTTATGATGTAATGGTCCACATAGGCACTTTTGATATAGTGACCCAGTTTTTATACACATGCGTGTATTGTGAAATGAAAATGTGGTTGTGATTGTGAATTGATTTGGTGATATGTATGTGTTGAGAAAGAGGTTTATGATGTTGGTTTAAAAAGGAGGTTTCTTAACAAATTGCCCTTTTATAAATTTAACTGAGATTGAGCATGAGATGATTTATACATGATGTTTTTACCATGTTTTATATGCCAATGTACATGATTTGAATACATGATATATATGTATACTCATATGGCATAGTTTTATTCCTCATGCTCCTACTATAAATGATTTATGCATAACACTATCAGCATGTAGATAGAGTATTTATCTACCATGCTTGCATTATTGCCTTACTGAGCGTGTGGTTGCTCATCCCACTCTATTTTCCCCCCTACAGAGCGTGCATAGTAGCCCAGTGAGGACTGAGGCGTGGTATTTTAGATTCCGCTGCATCTCCATTGTTAAGAGGTATATACACAGTGATTCTTTTTGTATCTAAACAATGTGAAAGCACAGTATTCTTTTGAGTTGTAATTACGGGGATGTAGATGTCAGTAAAACGTGTATTCGTAAAAGTACACGATTAAATGCAAATGTATGACATCGTTTTAATTAATTGAGAATGAATGAGACTTGGTGTTTATTATTGACTCACAGCCCAACAGTGTGTGGTGAGTTTAGTTCACGACCGGGTAAGGTAACAGTAAAACGCAAAAAATTTTCAGTGATTTTCGGTTAAAGAGAATGGAATTGGGTCGTGACAGCAAGTTTAACTTCATATTTGTCCTCTGTTTAGCTCTGTTTTTGTGTCCTGTCACTGTTCATTACAATTTTATTTGTTGTATTGTCTGCAAATTCTTCAAGGTTGCTCTCGATACCAGGAATGTGCAAAGATGACGATGAAGCTTGTACAACAGTAAGTTGTTATCGAGTTTGATTTTGCAGAGCATGAAGAATATGAGCATAGCAGGTACCAGACTGTAGCAGAGCTTGGCAGTAATGTCGTTGGTCATGCTGACTGTAGGTACACTACCATCAGCTGAAGCACGACAGGTGCAGTACATCACCTGGAATAGAAGCTGGACAGCCGTTGGCAAAATCTGGAATTGGAGAGGATGAACAGTACATTGCGCTAGTAGGGACCGAAACAGCCAGCTGGAAATTGGGTTAAGGCTAATTTGGCCATTCGTTTAGTGTTGCAATTAGTTTAAGCATGTTTGGGATTTATCTTTTTATGTCATTTACATTGTTTGTTAAGTTGGAAAAATAGATTTGCATTGTTTGTTAAATAAGTGACTAGTGTTAATTAGGATAATAATTAAATTTTGATTACATTAGAGTGGTAATTTTAATTTTCTTTAGAAACTCATAAGTTGTATTTAGAATTAATTTAGAGATAGATTAGTTCGTAATTTAGTATTTAAATTGAAAAAAAAGAAATTCTCATGCATTAATTAGATTTTATTGTTAAGTTAGTAATTAGATATAATTAGGATTAATTTAGAATTAATATTTTAGACATTTAGACTTGTAGTTAATTTCTTAATTTTTCTAGGATTTTATTAAATTAGTTTAATTTGCATTTTTATTAAATAGTTTAATTACATGCATATTTTATTTTTATTTTAATTAATCTTGTTTCTTTATTTTCATATTTGCATTTTAATTTAATTACGTTATTTAATTTTAACTGTTTTAATTACTTTATTAGGTAATTGCTTTTAATTGCTGAGAGCATTGTAAGTAAATTTTAGTTCAGTTTTATTTTCTTTAGTTTATAGCTTTTATTATTTTCAGTACTTTTAATTTCAAATTTAGTAGATCACCCATCTTCACTTCATAATTTGCTAGAATATACTTAGGGTAAGATTAACCGGTAATTAATTAGGCTGATCAACTTCTCTGTGGGACGATAATTCGGGACTCAAATCTCATTATTACTTGTACGACCCATGCACTTGCGGATAATACGTCTAGTTCGTATCAATCGGGACTTGCTGAGCCTTGGTGCGAGAGCCTTCCTCGGACGTCATCGCCACTTGCCGAGCCTTGGTGCGAGGGCTTTCCTCGGACACCAAGCACCTATCGAGCCTTGGTACGTTGGCAGCCTCTCAACGACAGTTGAGCCTTAGCGCAGGCAGCGTCGCACACTTTCGGCAATCGTGCCTCTGTGCGCACACCCTGTACAGCCACTAGAGCTTGGTGCACACTCCACTCGTGGGCTAGGTGGCTTTGGGGTGCCTCCCTTCATGCTTCAGTTGTGCGAATGCCATTATTATTGCTTGTAAATTCATTCCACGACCCTGAGAGGCCTCCCATGAAGTTTTAGCTCGAAACGACTTGTTTTTATTTTTATTTTTGACGATATTTGTCGTTTTTTGTGTTCCAAGAATTTTCAAAATTTTTTGGCTCATTGTTTTTGCCCCAAATTTTGTAGACACGATCCTTTTTTTTGTTGCCATCCAAAAAAAATTAGATCGAAATTTGAAGTACGAAAGGTTTTTTGGCCGTTTGAAAAAAAATGTTCTTGTTTCAGACAAACCAATGGTTACTAGTGGTAGAGCTGTAAAAGCTCTTTAGCTCTTTAAGGGGGTTGAAACTCGAGACCCAAGGGTTGTACGGAACATAGCGAGGGACAACGCTCAACACTCATCGCATGAGATGCCAACACAACCCAAGCTCCTCCCCAAGTCATCGAGTGTAATACCCGTAATTTCCCACATATTTATTTTTATGAAGATATAATGTATATGTACGTTGTTACAAAAATAGCTTGAGAAACTATGAGGTATGTATATGTATTGAAACATGAGCAAGAGTGTTAGGGGGATGTAAGGATTTTGAAAATTTGATGAAACATCCATGATTCTAAGTTGTGTGCACAAGTTTCATTAACTATGAACTATGTGGAATGGATGTCATTGTGTGTTAATTGTGCATGGAAAGCACATTGAGGTATGCAACAAATGTGGATGAGTGTATAGGTAAAAATCTGCAGAAATAAGGGTGCAGGGGATGAGAGATCGATTTCACATGGAGGAGAGATCTCACATGAAGGAGAGATCGATCTCCTCTCTTAAAAGTGCCTAGAATTTGTCAAATGGAACTAGGCAAATCGATCTTATGGGAAGGAAGATCGATCTCCTTAAGTCTCTGCCTGGAAGGAATCGATCTCTCACAAGGCACAGATCGATTTCCTTAACTTTCGGCCAAAAACAGATCGATCTCCCCTAAGCGACAGATCGATCTCCTTAAGGCTCTGTAAAGAGCAGATCGATCTCCTACAAGAGGCAGATCGATCTTCAAGGAGGGATTTGCTTGTAAACAGATTGATCTCATCATGGAAGAAGATGGTAGTAGTTGTGTTTGGTAAAAAAAGACTACCAAACCTTGCAGAGATCGACCTCCACAAAGACCATATCAATCTCATCTCTTTGCGTCTATAAAAAGGGCATGGAATTTGGACTGAAAAATCAGATTTCCCTCCCACCAAACCGCACCTGCCATTTTCTCTCAAAGACCCAAGCTTTCTCACTCTAAAAATCACTACATTTCAGCTAGTTTTGGAAGAAGCTCAAGAAAGGAAAGTTGTTCATTGAAGCAAGGAGAACAACATACCAAAAATCACACATTGTTGTGACTAAGAGAAGGAGATTTGGCTACCACAAGTTTGGCTAAGTAAAGGGGTAAGCTCTTCAATTTTTAAGCTTTAAATATGGGTTTCTAGACATTTGTGAGTTGGATAATATGTGAAATATGAATATGAAAGAAGATTGTAGTGATGGGTGAGTAATATTAAGAGGGATTTATGAAGGGAGATCTATGGGAATGTGATGGAGAACTTGAGAGAAGGTATAAAGAGATTAGTAGGGGAAAATGAAATATGATAAGAAGCTTGGGAAGCATAAGTAGCTAAATAAGTGAAATGTATATGTCCAAGAGAAAGAAAAGAAAATAACCTAATGATTTACACGTATAGATTGAAATACGTGATACATGGTCAACCCAGATCGCGAACGAAGTAAACGAGCCGAAGGAAAATACGAACGTGATTCGAGATAAGGGAATGTGTGTTAGCGATAGAGATATTTGTACGTATTTTTACAGCGATTTCAGTAGTTATGACGCTAAAATTTTTACGTTTAGATATGGAACTATGAAATGATATGAAATCATAAAATGCACTATGATATTTATGTATTGTGAAAATGGGATGTGGTAAGGAAATAACATGATATCGATATTTTCGATGTTTTCTCAACTATGTATTGATTTTGAGATTGAGAAATGATGTTGGATAGGTTGGCTAGTTTTACATGTTTAGCATGAGACGACATGTTACGTAAATAAACTTGTTTTGAGTTTTTAAAGGAGAAAATACCCACCTATCGAATTTGAGATGTGAATCGGTATTGGAGCTCTAGCTTACACCTATTTTAATGATTTTGACTATGCTGGAGTTTCACTCGCATACGTCTACATGTATTTGATAAATCGTGCTGGAGCGTAACTCGCACGTGGTTTTATAATGATAATGTGCTGGAGTTTTAGCTCGCACATGTTTCTATGTTTTGATATGCCGTGCTGGAGTTTCGTCTCGTACGATGGATTTGAGAAAAGTCTTGGAGCATTACTCGCACTAGTTTTTACTGAGTTGAGATGATACAGTGCTAGAAGCTGTTGCTCGCACTGAGAGATACCGCGCTGGAGCCTTGCGATGATTATGTGTCACGCTGATTTGCTCGCCTGGTATATGAGACACAGTTCAGGATGATGAGTCCATTGGAGTTGGTAGATGGATTGGGTCCACAGTCGTACGTTGAACTGTGTAGTTATCTATTGGTATACTATGTACCGTGCTGGGTGCACCTGAGTACGAGTATCGCGTAGATGACACATGGTGTACCTTGTACCGTGAGTATATGTGATGTGATGAGGGAGATGATGTTGATTGAGATAAGCCGAAAGGTAGGACTGACCCATCCCCCTTCAAGCGATTACTGACTATGGCCATATGTCGTGAATATTAGATTGCCGATAATTCCATGCCTGTCTCAAAGATAAGAGAAATTAAGAAACTCAAAAAAGAAAGAGATTTGATGAAAAGAAATGATTTGAGAAAAGCAAAGAGGTTTTGTGATTTGATAAATCTCTTGATTTGAATGCTCGTGCTATGATAACATTGTTTATGACATGTTTTCAAATGGGAATATCGTATACTTGTTTTCACGAAAATGCTTATGCGAGAAGTAATGTTTAAATACATTTTCTAGTAATATTTCCATTTACATTGAAACATGGTTTTATTTATGCATGCATGGGCTATGTAGATAGTACAATATCTACCTATTAGCATTCATTTCCTTACTGAGTTGTGGTTTGCTCATCCCACTATTTTTCTCCCTCCAAATACTGAGAAGTAGGACAGTGCAGTGGTCTCTAGATTCCTTTTGGGTTGAACAGCTCCCACCAGTTGCAAAAGTATAAAATTTGTATACACACGAGCATTTTGTATCGATTATAATGTATCACACAGTTATGAATTGAAGATGTAAATAGTTGTACGGGGATGTTATATAAAGATATTATATTATACAATTGATTTTGTATATCTACTCACACCCCTAGGAGTGTGAATTAAAGTTTTAAAATTTTTCGCTATAAATGCATGACTCACGGCCCAACCGAAGTAGTATATGTATGAATGAAGGACACCCGAAAGTGGGGTGTGACACCGGGACCCCCATTCGGCCATCGATCATGTTCTTCGGTGGTGTTTCAGGGACAGTGCAGTGGCCCAATGAAATGCGGCACTAGCGCATGCCAAGGCCCAGACATATGCAGCGAGACCCTCCCCCTTCCCGCCCCTCCCCTTCTTGGAGAACACCATCGGAATCAATCGAGCCACGGGACGCAGGATAACCCGCACACATTCGGAACCAACAGGCCATGGTGCGTAGGCTTCCTCATGTACCATCGACACTTGCCAAACCATGGTGCACGACCCTACCTCACACACCATCGGCACCAGCAGGGCCATAGTGCTTGGGCATGTCGCGCACACCGTTGGCACCTGTCGAGCCTTGGTGTGTGGGCTTTCCTCGCCCACCATCGACACCTGCCCAGCCCTGCTTTGTACACCATAGGCCACAGCAGGGCCATGGTGTGCAAGCTTCCTTAGATACCGTCGACACTTGTCGAGCCTTGGTGCGTCGGTTTGCATCGCACACCATTAGCTCCAACTGAACCTCGCAGCGTGCACGTCCTTAGCCCAGAATCGATCACGCCTCTCCCTGCTCCGCCCACCAGGCTCGTACCGTCTCGGCACCCGCTCCGCACTTGTGCAGGTATCGCGCGCTTTGGCTTTGTTTGAAAAAAAAGTGTCACCATTTCAGACACTTTAATGGTTACTGGTAGCATAGCTATAAAAACTCTTTAACTCTTTAAGGGGATGGCTCGTGGCCCCTCATACCCGTCAATTGGGCAGTGTGCGATTAGACCTGGCTAGATGTATACCCATAGCCATGGGGTCCGGGGAGGGAATCCAGGCCACTTATCCCTTCCAGACGTGTTTTTGACGACTAATTTTATGCTCCGGTGATGGCAACTCGTCGTAGCCCGTGTGATTCTTAGCATTGCAGTCGTTAGGGCTCGAACGGTTGATTTGCGTGCGTAATTGCAGCTAGGCCTTACCAAGGTTGTGCAAGTGGTAAACGCCCAATCAGAACCCAAGACCAAGTCCCTTCAATGTGGCAACGACCCCTTGGGGTGGTGCAGAAGCCGTGCAGTGAATGTTGTACACGTGGGTTTGGCTTGTCCTTAGTTATAGGCAGGGGCACGTCTCGAGGCCTTTGTGTGAACGAGTTGGTTCCACGATCGAGGTCTTGGTCGAGCCAAGTTTGTACATACAGTCGAGGTTGCCCAAGACCCCAGAACCAAGTCCTTTCAATGTGGCAACAATCTCCTGAGGTGGTGGTAGTCAAGTTTGCACGCGTGGCCTTGGCCTAAGTAGCCTTTTTGTAGGATCGCACGTTTGTTGCCTTTCTTAGATGTAGGAGCAGTCTTATGGCCTCCGCGCGAGTTGGGTTTTTGCTTGCGTGTGTTCCTCTCTTGCCAAGCGGCTGCGGCGTGGCCTTGCCAATCGTCTCCTCTACTCATTGGTCGGGTTCTCTCGATCGGTGGGTCGTTGAATGGTGTGCGTGGATTTTGTCGCTCTTACGCAATGGGCGTATGAGTGGTGCTTGGGTTGTGCGTGTTGGCAGGCTCCGTGCCGTCCAACATCATTAGGCCATTATTTGTTGCTTTATTAGGCCACCACTTTTAGTAAAATTTTGACCCAATAGTTGATTTAAAAAGGCTTAAACTTTTTGTTTATGGATTACATTGATTTTAGGTTCATCATCATCATCATCATCATCATCATCATCATCATCATCATCATCATAGCCTTTATCTTAATACTGAGATGGGCTTGTCATTCCTATCTAATGTGATGTATCCTTCTATCTCCCGTTCTGCAATATCTTTCCAAATTACTTCCTATTAAGTCTTTTTTGGTCTTCCCCTAACTTTAACCCTTTCTTATATCAGTCATAGTCTTCACGCATCTAACCGAAGTGTCCACAAGTCCACGTCGTATATGTCCAAACCAACATAAGCAACTTTTATTCATCTTATCTTCGATAGGTTTCACTCTAACTTTTTTGCAAATGTCTTCATTTCTCAGTCTATCTTTTCTTGTATATCCACACATCTATCGTAATATTCGCGTTTTTGCTACACTCATCTTTTGTATTTACAATCCTTTAGTTGTCCAACATTCACTACCATAAAGTAATGTCAGTCTTAGGAATTCCTTTGTAAGACAATACAACTCTAGCTCTTATCCACTTACTCCAACTAGCTTATATCTTATGGGTCACATTACCTTCAATCTCTCCATCCGTTTATACGATCGCCATCCATATAGCATCACTATGTTTCTATCTTCCTTCTTGTTTGGACTGAATTTACACTCCATATATTCAGTCTTTGCTTTGCTTAATTTGAATCCTCTTGACTCTAGCATCTATCTCCACAATTCTAACTTGGTATTAACCTTCGTTCTAGTCTCAACACATAAGGTTATCATCTATAAACATCATACACCAAGGTACATTATCTTGGAAGGATTTTGTCAGCTCGTCCAATACTGTAGGGAACAAAAATGGACTTTATGTCGACCCTTAATGTAGCCTTACTGTGATAGAGAATTCACTTGTTTGACTTCTACACGTCCTCACATGTGTCCTTTCATCTCCATACATATCCTTAATCATTTAATTAATTAAAATTAATTAATTTAGGATCATTTTGCCCAATTAATTTTAGGGGCTATTATACTTAACTTAATTATTGGACTTTATAATAGGCTATTTTTATTAATGGATTAATAGGACATTTTTATTAATTAATTGTTGGTCATTTAGTTATTGAGTTATTTTATATAATAGCCTTAATTAATTATTAAGCTCAAAATTAAATGTATAAGTGACTTTTTAGTGGAATTAATTCTGGAATAATTTTTGGAATTTAATTACGCACTTAATTTGGTACAAATAAATTATTTGGGTATTTTATTTGGCTAGTTCTCTGGATTTAGATCTACTCATTCAGTTAATAATTTATTTAAAACAAACACTCTCTCTAAAACAACATTGCCCACATTTATGTGGAATTAATTAATGTTATACCTAAAAAATTACTACATATGCTTTTGGAATTGCATATTTTGGTGTAGTTAATTTTGGTCAACTAATTATGTAAATATTCCTAAAATTTACAAAATAAGACAATACTTAGTGATAGTTGCATAATTTATCAAAATCTATAGAAGTAAAATTTCTCTTCCTATTGAATTACTTGTTGCTTTGAAAGATGCTTGAGGGATATAATCAACCAAGGTCTCTAGAAGTGACAATTCTCTTCCTGTCTAATTGTTTGTTGCTTTGAAGGATGCTTGGGAAAGAGAGGATTCAGTTTGAATATAACATGATTTTCTTACCTTGTCGGTGGACGACCATTCAAGTTTTATATTCAAATAGTTTTGTCTTATCCTCTATAGTGTACGGTGGAATAAATTTAATATTGCTTGAGTTACTCTATCAACCTTCACTAATTCTGACTTGTCTGTGTAACTATCATATATGAAGTCTCTAATAGAATCAAATTAATAAAATGATGTGAATCACTTTCGATGGTTATGGGAAAATTGAACTTGAAGTAGCCTCAAGAGTCAATCCATATATATTATATAATATGGATTTCGGGAACACTCAAATGAGAATTCTCTGATGAAGGTTATTAATGAGCACATCATAGAGTGTTCTGAGCTGTGATAATCACAACATATTTATGGATGCCATTAAGAAATAGTTTGCAAAGTGATAAAGGATGCGATAGGTGATTGTTTCATCTTTGGAAGATTTTTAATCACTTATTTTTTAGGGAGACAGTGGGAGATCTTTCAAATTAGCAAATCTTATTCAACATTCCCTAATGAACATAAGGAAGTATGACATTTAAATATCAAGAGTGATATTATCACCCACTGGGAGGAGATCTTTCGGGTTGATAGAGCTCATTCGGCCCTCATGATGACATATGCTAGTATAAGTATTACTACTAGAAGTAACATAATAAAAGGTCATTTAAGAAAAAGAAATTTGTCAAGCCCATTTCCTACTTCGATTCCACCAATTCCTCTAAATATCGAATTAGAGGAGTGTGTCACTTCTGTCATAAACGTGGGCACAAGAGGGTAAATTTCAAAAGTCTTCTAGATTGGAATATGAAAAAACATTCTATTAGCTTTTGTTTGGGATCCAATCTAAGAGATGTGTTCTTTGACTATTCGTAGTTGAATAATAGTCTATTATTTATGAAGTCAATATATAAGCAACCAAAAACCAAACATGGGAAATAATTGTACATATGGACAATGCGGTTAAAATCCATGCTGAAAACATAAGAGTTGTCAGATTATTATTACATTTTGGTGTGCGATTCTGGAACTACTAATAATGGAAAAGTATTTATGTTTAGTAACATGTTTATTGATTATTGCCTTCTATGTGATGGATTATGTATAGTAGACTGTACCCCCGATGTAGCGTAAATTTCTTTAGTTTTGAATGATGTGGTAGTTGGTTCTAATTATGGTTAAATAGATATGAAATCTTTTATGTTGTGGCATATGAATTAGGGACAGAGGTGATGAATAATGTGGTCAGTATAATGAAATTAGGCAAAATCTTAAATCGATTTTTTGGTTAAGTGCACTACATGATTATGTGTTTATATTGTACTTGGAATCTGGAATAGAATAAAATTGCAGTAGTAGTTAACCGTACATTTTGGTTATAGTATAGCATGTTGAGTCACTCCAAATTTTGGAAACTTAGGTAAAGTGGAGTCATGAAAACTGCAACTTCCATTATGAGTTAAGCTCCAAACAAAAACAGTTCCCATACTCTTTATAAGTTGTAGTCAGACAATAAAAGCTGAGTTTGTGCTGCTTTTCGTGTTTGGGGTTATAAAGTAACGTAAAGGCGAAAGCCTATAATCTGCAATCAAGAAAACTTAACAAGAAAACTATCAGCAGTAATTCGCTATTGTATCTGCTACAGAAATCCTAAATTTTTGTTTTTTGTCATGTGATACAAAAATCATTAAGTTTGACTATGCAATCTAGTTTGAGGATGAGTCAGAGAGTAGGAATTATGAACTCCACAAAATTATCAAGGAAATACATATTGTTGTGCCAGTCCCATATATGTGTTACCTTTTGATAGAAAAAACCACAACCTTTTTGAACATGCACTTGAACTTATAGAAGAACATGTATATGAGATTCATGCTTTTTTTGCTTCTGATGCTTGTCAAAAGGCTTTATTTATCTCAACTTTTCGAGTCAGATATTTTCCATAAAAGATGAGTTTACACTTATTTGAGTTGCCACATCTTTGTTAGGGGTGTAAATGAGACACTTATGCTCGTAAGCTACTCGTACTCGACTTGAAAAAAAGTCAAACTTGGCTAAATTTTTGTCGAGCTCGAGTAGCTTGAGTTATCAAACGAGTCGAATTGAGTATTCTTATACTTGGCTCGAATAACTCACGAGTTTAATTGAAATTTTTTATTTTAACATATATTTTTATAATAATTTTATTATTAATTTACAAATATGTAACATAACCTAAAAGCAAAAACCCTAATTTAATTTTCACACTTACCTTTTCAATGCCACCTATTAGCCTCAAAGGTCATCTCCTCACCCTTTCCTGTGTACCCAGAGCCATCTTCTTCAACCTTCCCTCTTTCATATGACGACCACCTTCCTTGCCTTTCCCTTTCTCATTTATATTTTCCACGAAAACCTATGTTTTCCTTTGCTTTGAGCACCTATGGGTATAGCTTTACTTTTTCTTTTTTCTTTTTTATTTTTCGATTTTTGAGTTTTGATTTGGGTTCCTTAAAAATTTCACTTAATTTTATTTCTTTTTTTCTTTTGTATATTTACAAAAAATTGTATAAATAAAAATGGTAGTTTCTCTACATGAACAGTTTTTTGTAAATCTAGAAGCAATGGTGGTGGTTTAAACGCTAGGAAAAAAAAAAGCAAAGCATTAATAGTTTCTTTGTATAAACAATTTTAGGTTGAAGATGGATATATTGGTTGTCTTATATGTTGATTGTTGTTTAGGGTGTTTGATTTCATTAGAGGTTAAAAATAAGGGCTTGAAATTCAATACATATTAGGTGTTTGTGTTTTTTCCTTAAAGGTTGAGAAGCTGTAGTGAACTTTAGTTGGTGTGAAATTTATAAGAAATTTATTTGTAATAATTTTTTTAGTACATATATTATCATTATTTCTTAATATATGAACTTAATTGAGCACGACTATCTTTCAAAATGTGAATTGAATTAAACTTAAGTTGTTAAATTAAAAATTAATTTTTAATCAAGTTCGAGCTCGACCTTAAGCACACTTAATTGAGCTTGAATCGAGCTTGATAATGAGCTTAATCGAGCAAGTTCAAGTAGTTAGTTTTTCATCTTGAGTTAAGTTCGATCTCTAAAATTGAAACCTGGTCGAGCTCTAGCCAAGTACTGAGTAGCGATTTTTCATTCGAGCTTCGGCCTGAGCTTGAGCATCCCACTATATCGGCTCGGCTCGATTATACTCCTAATCATTGTAGACCAAAAAAGACTCTAGAGATTAGGTAAAAGATTTTTAAAGCCAAATTTGGCCAAAAGCTTTAAATAAAGAGAATGAATTGGTTATACTGAAACCTTCTCTTTTGTTTCCACCAAGGATTCTTTTAAGAACATTATGGCATTTTGTAGCTCATTTTGATTCGGATCTACATCATATGGACACAAAATGTCTAAATGGAGCAATCTAAAAGTTTGGGTTTTCTAAGATGAAACATATAGTTTGTGAACTCAAGAAGTTAACTTGCAAAAATTACAGACATCTAGACTGTGACATCCAAAGCTTAAAGAGGTTGTTACTTTAAGGAGTAATTATGTGTTTATGGTGATCTAACTTGATGATATCAAAGCAGCCTAAATGACATTAATATGTTATATGACACAAAAATCTTGTTGTCATGTCAATTCAAGATGAAGAATCTAAATGAGGCCCAAATCTATTTTAGGGATTTAGGTTCTACGTGACATATTTATAGGCATACTTTGTTGGTAAAAAAAAAGCTATATTCTTTCTATTAAGTAGGTTTATTGTATTATTCTCATATTAAGGCGCCCTTTCATAAAAAGTGACATAATGAATGCTCAAGCCTGTACACATTTTGTGAGTTATTTTAGATACTCGTTCAACTCTTTAAAGGTTGTTTGAAACTTTTCGGTACATTTAAAGTTCTTTATACCTCAGAAGGTTTTAAAGAACGATAGGCTTATTTTTAGCAGGTTTTAATAAGAAGCAATTTAGTGCAACTATCATCCCTGCTAACCTTTTAATCTCTTTAATGGTAATTGGAGGCTTCATATCCAAAATAGCTTGGATCTTCTCTAGATTAGCCTTGATTCCATGGTTAGTTACCATAAACCCTCAAAACTTTTCTAATTGGACTCCAAATAAACATTTGTTGGGGTTTAACTTCATATCATATCTTCTTAGAACCCCAAACACTTTGATTGCTGGCTAGCATGAGACTCCCTTTTTTTTTTTTCTTTTTACGATCATGTTATCTACATAAGCTTCCATTATGTTGCCAAAAAGGTCATTGAACACCTTATTCACTATTCGCTGATAGGTAGCTCTGGCATTGCTCCTCACTCTTTCGCTGGGTATAACCTTATGGAAGAGTGTAAATATTTTTACGGGGTATTAACACTTCATATCATCTCTTCTAGTGTTCTCCTGCAATCTTCTCACGCAGCGCTATCATGTAGTCTAAGGTGTTTATGTGTTTACCTTTTCCCAGGCACATATATAAGCATGCTAAGTTCATTTGTTTTTTTGTTATCATTCTTTCGCATTCTCTTGTTCTAGTCTCAGGCCTTCCTTCGGAAGAGAGTAGGCTAATATTCATTCTCTCGAAGGTTATTTAGAGTCAAGTGATTTCATATCGCATTCTTGCATGTGAGAAATCATTTATTTTTTATCCTAACTGACCACAACTATATTCTTTAAAGTCAGCACAACTAACAAAATTATTCTTTTCACCTACACATTGTTTGATAAGTGGACCATATACATCCCTCAAATTGGAAAGTTGATAAACGTTTGAGGCTTAGTGAAGACACCATTGAGTAGGAATATTTAAATATGAGGATTTCAATAATAAGCCATTCCGAGGTATATTTATACAACTTGGCTAGAGGGTCACCAAAAAGTTTGTTATCGAAACCATTCTCATAAACTTTTTGAATCGACAAATACGTCTTCATACAAATCCTACAAACTCTAAAAGAAGAATTAAACAAAGGAATAGTGGGTGCGACGCCGAACTTATTACATATAATTGTGAACCTAACTACTTATGCCCATCCGAATGGAGGAAATTGAGCAGAGATTATATCGTAGTGTTGGAGTAAAACGATCCCAAAGCTCGACAATGTGAAGTGAAATCAAACTCTAAAGAGGCTTTATTGATGGGAATGCACTAAAAACAACTTGAGGAGAGCGCTTGGCGTGAGTCGGAAACTTATACGAATAACCTTCAAGAAGGGGAAAAAAGCTACAAATAAGCCTTATGTCTGATTCACTAAGTCTGAGAATGGGACCCAAGTTGATCTGTTTTCGACTACAAACTACAAAATTTGTATTAAAAAGATGTAAAAAAATCAAGTAGATTACCTTTAACTCAAGGGTTTGACTTGAGTGTTCGACTTGGAGTTTGACCTGAGAAATCGAGCTGAGGGTTTGACCTGAGGGTTTGGCTTAAGGGTTTGGGTTGAGAGTTTGCCCTAAGACTAGAATAACAAAATGCAAAAGAATGATAATAGAAAAGAAATGAACTTAGCATACTATATATACCTGTGAAAGGGTAGACATGTAATCACCTTAAACTGCAGGAGAAGACTGCGTGAGAAGACTACGGGAGAACACTGCAGGAGATGATATGAAGTGTTAATACCCCGTAAAAATATTTAAATTCTTCTCTAGGGTTATACCCTGCAAAAGAATGAGAGCAATTGATATGGATAAGAAGACTCGGTTGCACTTAAATGCGAATGAACGCCAAAAAAATACCCGAGGCATGGATATGGTCGAAGCAAAATCGACACGTGGAAGTACATGGGCTTAGTGCCCAGTGGCGATGCACGGGCCCCAAACCACATGGCTGCGAGAAACCCTTCCGCACATGCAAAAGGGGTCACCCTCCCGCGACGCCGAAGGACCCCTCATATGCGAGAAAGATGATTATCTAATTAATAGATATTTATAATAATTTTGAGCGGGGCATGTGGCCAAAATACTTGATTAATATAGACGAAATGGTAATTAAAATCAACACATGGAAGCACATGGGCCTAGCGCCAAGTGGCAATGCACGGGCCCCAAACCACATGGCTGCAAGAAACCCTTCTGCACATGCAAAAGGGGTCACCCTCCCACGACGCCGAAAGGCCCCTCCTATGCGAGAAAGACGATTATCTAGTTAATAGATATTTTTAATTAATTTTGAGCGGGGCATGTGGCCAAAATACTTGATCAATAAGGACGAAATGGTAATTAAAAGAGTGTTAATATCTATAAATAGAGGACAGGTACTATTTAACAAACTTAAGCTCTATTTTGCCTACTGAGACTCTGTCAACCTCTCTTTTTGATTTAAGAATCGGAGTGTTTACGCAGGGAAGAACCCCTGCGTCTCTCTGATCATTCTTTTTATTGCAGAACTTTTAGTGGTACGTGGCACGAAGATCGAGGCTTGGACGTTAGCAATACATCATTATTGCATCTGTTAACAAAAAAAAAAATTATAAAACGAAAAGTTTTATCATGCATCGCACAAGTTTAAATCTAGTAATAATAATCTATATTTTGTTTCTAATTTTTCTTTGCAGTCGAGTGCTGGTTCCTATTGAAGATAAACATTAGTAATTGAATTTGATAACTCGGATGTTGGATATTTAAATTCAAAACGAGATAAGAATATTAAAATTCGATACATTTAAATAAAAGAAGTTACTGTTTTTATTTTTGGTGCAAAGGAAGATGAAGTTTGGGAGTGTTTGTTCCATTGATTCAATTTATTTTGGATTAAAATTTAAAATCAAATTATTTTATTTAAATAAAATAAAATTTCTTAATTTCAAATAATATTAAAATCAACTTATATTTTAAACTCTTAATTTCTCTTGGTTAAAATAAATTAAATAAAGTTATTCAAAAATCAAATATAAATTTATCCAATATTAAATTTAAAATATAATTTAAACTTTAAACATTAAGCATATTTTTATATTTTTATTTTAATCTTTATTTTTTATATTTTAGTTAATTCAATTAATTTAATTTCAAATCAAATTCATAAAAAAATATTTTTTAAATATATTTTTCTGTAATAAACTAAAATTAATTCACTAATCAATCCATTAAGGCCCCGTTTGGATGGCGAGTGGACTTCAGCACGATGCAATGAAGGAGCATAAGACAAAATAGTAAGAGGATAAAATTATCATTCTGCTTTTAAATTTTTTTATTATTTTATTAAAAAGCATATATCATTAATGGTCATTTCATCTTTTTTTTTATTATTTTGCCCAAAATACCTTCCCACCCTATATTCTAACAGCACACTTCCCCTCCATTTCTCTCACTCTTCATTTACTCTCTCTCTCTTTTGAATATATCTTCACTCTTACTTCAATCTCCCTTAAATATCTCCAAAATCATGATTATCTATAATAATCTAAAGTAAATCCTTCAATATATTAATCTATTATTATTATTATTATTATTATTTCATTTGATTGTGTTAAATTGTTTGTTTTAGGGCTTAGGGTTTGGTTTGGGTGTGTGAAGAGAACTTTTTTGCCTCTTCTCAAGGCTCATGATGTGCTCCCAGAAGTTAGGAAAGCCAAGTGCACCTCCCAAAAGTGAATCTCTAAGAGGTACAGTTTGCTCTTAGAAATTCACTTCTAAGAGCACAGTCAAACTCCCAACAATTCACTTCCAGTAGTTTGGAGTTTATTAGGGATGTAAATGGGGTGGGTACCCGCTAATTTTGGACTACTCGACCACAACCCCGATTAATAATTACAAAACTCGAACCCTATAATTATCCGATTAATTTTTGAAACAATTACCCGAACCCTACCCTAATAAATTTTGCACTACCCGTTAAATACTTGAATCCGTGTAATTACCCATTATTCAATTTATATTTTGATAACCTATTTATTAACCCGAAACCCGACTATGAAAAAAAATTATTCTAACATCAAAAATCAAAAACATAAAATTAAATCAAAACATACATGTTCCATCATAATTAAACAAACTTTAATAGTTCAACAAGCAACTTGAAACCATTATGAGTGCATAATATATACCATAGTATTTATAATTTCATACATTTGATTTCTTATGAAGTTATGATATATTTATGTAATGTAAATTAATTTAATCAATGATAATAATATTAAATGATTAAAAAGATGTAGACCTTAAATTGATAATTAATATTTTTATTACAATTTGTATCATATACATATACTATAGTATCATATATGTAAATGATCGTATATTATAATATCATATATTATAATTATACTATAATATCATATACTATAATATGAAGTTATCAATTTATTATATACTTAAAATTTTAATTTTAATCATTGATTTTTTTGAGTAAACAATGTTTTATTATAATTGATAACTTCAATTTTAAGTACAATTTGTATCATATGCATATATTATATTAGTATCATATATAATACATGTAAATGATCAATTTAAAAGAATTACATCTTAATCAAATTTGAAACTTTTATTATTTTAATTTAAATAGTTTATATTTAAAATTTAAATACTTATTATCTTAAACATAATTTACTAATTTAATTTCATAATTATTTTATTATCATGTTTCATTAATTTATTATCTAAAAAGGGTTTTACTATAATTTATTATTTTAATTTTTAGTATAATTTGTATCATATACAAATACTATATTAGATTGCATATTTATATATATATATATATAAAAGAATTTGATCTTAACTAAAAAAGAAACTTTTATTATTTCAATTTCAGTACCTTGTATTTAAAATTTTAAGACATATTATCTTAAGCATAATTAACCCAATTTAATTTCATAATTATTTATTTTATTATTTTTTTATTAATTTTTTTAGTCAACAATGTTTTATTAAAATTGAAAATTACAATTTTAAATACAATTTGTATCATATAAATATACTATGAATTGATATTATATATGCAAATGATTAATCATTAATGTGTAAGAATTGCATTTTAACTAATTATGAAATTTTTGTTAATTTAATTTTAGTACATTATATTTAAAATTGTAAAACTTATTGTTTTAAGTATAATCAATTATTTTAATTTCATAATTATTTTTATTATGCTAATTACTAATTTTTTTTAGACACACAAAGTTTTATTGTATAAATATTTCTTATAACACATTATGTCAAATATAAGCTATGACTTACTTGATAAGTTAATTGTATAAAGATTAAAAGATCAAGGTTCAAATTTTCACAATCTCAAAAGTTATATTTTGTAAGAAAAAATAAACGAGTATCGAGTTCGGGTACCGGATTCGGCTACTATAACTCGGTTACATTAATCGGGTTCGGGTTTAGGGTATTCGAGGGGTACTACCCAAACCCGTCACAGATAGTGAAATTACTACCCGAATCCTATTAAAACTCGTTTATCGATACCCGAATCAAACTTAAACGAGACGGATAGTATCGGGTACCCGTTTACACACTACCCATTTACATCCTTAGAATTTATAAAACTAAAGGGATAAAATGACAATTTCCTTCCAAAGTAGTTTGATATTAAAAAAATTTCATTAAAACAGAATGTGTCTAGTATTTTATTTTTTTGTTGTTGTATTTGAAGCTCTCTTTATAACTCCATTAAATGACTTAATTTATGCTAATGCGATTGGCGTAAGTAATTAAAATTCGAATGTTAATATAAAATATTCAAATTCAAATATTAATGTTATTGAAACAAAAGATGTGGACCTTTGTTACTCCATTAAATGGCTTAATTTATCTTAATGAGTTGACATAAATGGTTAAAATTTAAATATTAAGTATAAAATACTTAAATACAAATCTTTACAGTTATTTATAGGTAAAATATTTGTAAAATTTGAAAAATTCGTAAATCGCCTACCTCATGAAGATTTGAACTGAGTGTTTTGCATTTGACATTCAACTTTAACTGTTTGTATCAATCTTCGTTGATTATGGAAGGATTTGGATTTGGATTCCACCGGACTTTCATATGGAATCCCTAAGAGAAAGATAAGAAAGTAAAATGATAAAGTTATCCATTTTTAAATGTTTTGTTAATTTTTATTAAAATTGATTTTTAATAATTTTTTTTTTTTTTTTCAATTTCATTGTCTCAATTCCTTAAGTTCTTCGTTGCCCCCACCCATTCCGTGTTCTGGTTACTTTGGCACAGATTTTGTATTCCTTCAGAATAGGGATTCAGGGAAAGAGTCATTTCAAATATTTTGGGAAGATGTCGGAAAGTAAAATCTGAAGTGTAAACAATATTTTTTTTCCAAGCGTGCCCTTGTGAAATTTACCAAATTACAAGTATAAAAATTGATGAAGCTCTTCTGATTCTTTGTTTCCAAAGAAGCAAAATCAGTTTCAAAAGAATATCGCACTCTTTGTTAATCAAACAAAGCATAAAAAAATGCTTTCGTTTTTAAGAGTATTTTTAAAAACCCTAAATCAAAAAAGGAACATAAGGGCTGGTATCAAGTGTAAAGATTGGATTTTAAGTCTTTTGAGAAAAACCCAAGTAGAAAATAGGAAGAAAATAGAAGAGAAAACAGGAAATTTAATAATTAGACATTATTTATTAATTAATCATAACTTTAACATTAATTAGTTTATTAATTATAATAACTAATCATAACTATTAATAATTTTTTATTAGTTAATTATGATTAATATTATCTTATAATAAATTATAATTATTTTAATAAAAGGATAAAATAATATTTTATATTTATTCTAGCTATATTTTTACGAAACATATTAATACTATTTTTTATTATTTTTCAAACCTCATACTTCATACACTATTTTATTCTTTTTCTTTTTATTCCAATAGAATATTTTTCTCATCCCTTGAACCAGACGTGATCTTATATCCTCCATAGAAAATAAGGCACTCCTAATTAAAAAAAAAAAAAGAAAAAGAAAAAATGGCTTATTTATTAAGGACCGATACCATTGCAACTACAATTTCTAACCTCTACCCATTTTGGCCCCACTTACATTACTTTATTCATCTGCCTCTCTGTATTCCCTTATTTACCTTCCCATGCCTTTTCCTACTAATATTTTGTCATCTCTCCAGTTCCGTCCGCCTTCTAAAACCGTCAACTTCTTCCAAGTTCCAACTCCTCCTTCAAACCTCAAAATCCCATTTGATCATAGCTTTTTCCCTCATCTTTTCATCCACCATGGGAGGAGGTAATGGGCAAAAATCCAAGATGGCTCGTGAGAAAAACATGGAAAAGCAAAGAGCAGCAGCCAAAGGTATCGCTATCTGGGTTTTTTTTTTTTTTTTTTTCTATACTTCTGTTTTAGTTAGATCTATTCTTGATCTTAACCTTTGCTTTGTTTTATTTTTGTGTTGATAGGAAGCCAGCTTGATTCTAACAAGAAGGCCATGACCATCCAGGTAGTATCTCTGCATGCTTCTGGTTTCGTCTGTTTTTTAGATTTAACACTATCTTTGCTTGATCTGTGATTTTCTTCAAACGATTTATGATTATTCTGTTTCCTTATGTATCTAGATCAAAATTGAGAGTTTGGGATGAGGAGCTTGGTTTAGACTTGCTTTAGAGATTCTTAGATTAAAAACTGTATAGCTGCTGGAACTTATTGCCTGTTTGAAACAATAATTTTGATTGTGGCTGTTATCACCTATCAATATTACATTGTTGAAAATTTTGCTTAGTTTTCTTCCATTGGAAAACCCTGAGAACTCAACACTTTTTGCTTCTGTTACATGAGCTATGACAAATTGCCAATGTTGATGAGAAGAATCTGTATGATTATGTCAGCCTTCCTGAAATGTTGCGTCTCTTACGAGAAGAGATTATGGATGGCAAAAACTGTTTTATCTTTTTGTATTTTTGTATCTCGAGATACACTGTTATTGTTCTGTTTGTGTGGAGTATGGTGATAAAAGAAGACTTGCAGCATGTTGGAATCTAGTTACAAAATTCTATCTTGTTTGTTTTAGCTTCGGACCTGCTCAACAAGCGTTTCTTAACACAAGATCATCTACACTGTAATGAGAAATCCTCGAATAGTTCGTGAAGACTACAGGATATCTGCATTTCAATTTTTTTCTGACTACTCCTGACCTTTTGGTTTTGTTTCTGGTTTGTAGTAGTTGTTCTATATGTTCATCACTGATTGCATGAAAGTGAAGCCAATTTATAGCTTTCAAATAATCTTTTTTATCTTTGATTTTTCATTCAGTTATATGCTTATATCCTTAGTTAATATTGTTAAAATGAGTTAGATGCATTTTATTAAGTCCATCGACAGAGGTGTGACTTGGCTTGTGTTTGTTGTTCACATCATTCTTGGCCTTGCCTTTGGTTCCTCTGATATCATATCTGGCGGATGATGGTGATTGAGTACAGTGCAAGGTGTGTATGCAAACATTCATGTGTACTACAACAGAAGTGAAGTGCCGGGAGCATGCCGAGGCAAAGCATCCGAAATCTGATTTATCCGCATGTTTTCCTCATCTTAAAAAGTAGCATACAAAACTCAACAGAAAGAACTGGGTGGTTGAGACTGTAGCATTGATCTATCTTGTACCTCGGTACTTTATGCTTAGCTTCTTAAAATCTCTTCCACAAGCCTGTAAACTCGCTGGTTGATTTCACTGTGTTGTCATGTTGTGTTCAGTCATGGTTATTGATTGAATCTATTCGGATTTTTAGCGTTCTCTGTTGCTAGTTGCTTGATTGGGATATAACTAATGTGGTAAACCTTGCATAACTCGTTTTTGCATACCCGCAACTCTACAACTTTGCTTGGTAGGAAGCACGGAAAGGATAATGAAAAAGTTATTAATTCTATAGATAAATTACAAAGGGGAATGTGATTATTACATTCTTCAATCAGGACTGGTTGGTTAAGCAATGGATAATAGCTTTTGTCTAACCTAATTGACATTGTTAAGCAAGCAGTTGATACTCGTTGCCTTTTTCTTTACTGAAGGTACTGCCTCTATTATGTTCTTTTATGGGTTCCATGGCATTTATTACTTTCAAGTTTCATGATAAAAACCTTTTGCTTTCGGCTCTAGCAAGTAATAATCACATGAAAGGTAGAAACTTTGAAGACAAAAGCAACAGCTTTTCACTTGGCAAGGCATTTTACCAACTGCAATGATAGGCTTGTGCCCTACCGATATGATGGCTCCGGCTTCATGAATGGTCTACTATGGTATGGATCCATCAAAGCCCAAATGTTAACACCTTTGGTTGCTAAATTTTTTTTGCCTCTGTTTGTATTTTCTCGGAGTTAAAAAGGACCACGAAATCAAGCACAAAAACCCTCACTTTTCATTAAGGTCTAATCTAATCTAATTTGAAATAATCTTGTATCATATTGAGTTTGATTCGGTTTTAAAAATTTGAGATTCGAATTAGATTTGAACTTAATCAAATTTAATTTTTAAAATTTAAATTCGACTTAATAAAATATCCGAACGATTCAAGTCGATTCGATAAATTTAAATTTCACTTAATGAATTTGATTTTTCATTTTCGAATTATGTATTATAAAAGTAAAATGATAAAGTAACAATAAAATATTTATTAAAAAATCAATTAAATTTGTGAATCATTAAAATCAGTTATTAAAATATTTAAATTCAATTAATTATTTAAATAATTCAAACTCAAACTTAATTTAAAAATAATCATATAAAAATAATTATCAAATCAATTTTAAAAAATTAACATTAATATCTAATTTAAATTCTCCTATGCATTTGATGCGGCAAGATTGGAGTGATAAAGAACAAAAATTTTAAAAAATAATTTTACTTTTTTAATTTTTAATCATTTTATAAAAAATTATATATCATTAATAATAATTTTTTTTAATTTTACTAAAATCGATCGTTCCGTACATCCAAAATTCAAAATTTCCACCACAGAGGAGAGCTAGGGAGCTTCGTTGTAATGTTCCCGGGCTTAAACTTCATTCCAAGTGGGTCCACACCACGCAACAGAAGATGAGTTACACGACCACTGTATGAACTTTCCGCAGTTTCACCCCGCACCGTCGCTTAACTCCCAACTCCTTCCAATCTCAAGCAGTTAAAAACTCTTTCTACTGCCTTTCCACTCAGAAAAAAACAGTGAAAAACCTTTCTACACTCTTCCACCAAATTGACTTCACTTTTACTTCCGACCTGCTCTCTCCCCCATTTAACATTTTCCTTTTCTTTTTTTTAGTACTCCTTTTTCTTTACCTCTCTTTGTCTCTCTGCAATGGCTCCTCTCTTTTTGTTTTCCTCGTTTCTTTGTTTCCTCCAACTTCCTTCCCCTGCCATTTCAACCAACTCTGAAGGTACTTACTAGTCAGTACTTACTACTTAATACCATCAATTCTTTACACTTTAGGGTTTCAAATTTCCTTCTTTATCTCCATTCTTGTTTACAAAAGATACCCTCTTTGAAGCTGAGAGAGTTTTTTCATTTTAATATAGCTTAGAACAATTATGTTTGATGAATAAAGATGGGTTTTTCCTTTTATTCTGGTTTTACTATCTTCCATTTAAGCTTCAAAGTTAACTTGCTTTTTCTTGGGAAGACATAATAAAGCCTGGGGTTGTTTGAAATTTACCGATTTGTTTGTTTCTTCAGGAAATGCTTTGCATTCTTTGAGAAGCAGGCTTTCTGACCCCACCAATGTGTTGCAGAGTTGGGACCCTACTCTTGTCAATCCCTGCACCTGGTTTCATGTCACCTGTGATTCCAACAGCCATGTGATTCGTTTGTAAGATTCCCTCCTCTTTTTTTCTGTTTTTGGTCTTTTTGATTTTTATCTTAAAATGTATAAACTTGATTTCACGTTAATTAGCTTAGTGTAGTAACTTTAATCTCTTTCAATTACAGGGACTTGGGGAACTCTAATATCTCCGGGACTTTGGGGCCTGAGTTAGGACAACTCGAACATCTGCAGTACTTGTATTGCTCTCCCTCTCTCTCTTTCCGACAATAGCTCCTTGAATTTTGCTTTGTTTAGTTAGACGCAGAACTAATGAAACCAAAGGAACTCGGATTTTAGATTCTGTTTCCATTATTGTTGGTTTGAAGATATGCACTTTAATTGTCATTGTATCTCCAGTTCAATTTCAATCATGCATGTTAAGCTTTACCACACTAAAGAAAGAAAAGAAAGAAAAATTTTTCCCGTTTGATGTGGTTGATTATAGTTATCGGGTGTAAAATATTTGGATCTCTCCAGGGAGCTTTACAAAAATGATATACAAGGGAAAATCCCGAAGGAGTTGGGGAATCTGAAGGACCTTGTTGGCTTGGATTTGTATGGTAACAGATTTGAAGGAGAAATACCCAAATCTTTTTCGAAACTGAAGTCACTGAGGTTCCTGTAAGCAACTTAACATCGATCAACCAAAAAGTTTTCTCAAACAGTTTGCTTAAACTAATTGGGTGTGCTTTAATCTATTGTACAGCCGTCTAAACAACAACCACCTAACAGGATCCATTCCAAGGGAGCTCACTACCCTCTCAAACCTTAAAGTATTGTAAGTTTAGAGAAAAAAAATTGTATTTTTTTTCATGCTTATTTTAGATCTAATTTGTTCTTGTTTGTTTCATTTTATTTGGTTTATATTTTTAACAAAATGTTTATGTTATTAATGCAGTGATGTTTCTAATAATGATCTCTGTGGAACGATTCCGGTTGATGGCCCTTTTGCAATGTTTTCAATGGAAAGGTACCATTTTTGGTGCTCTCTCTGTTGACCGTTACGGTTATATTTACAAGCTTGAAGCTCTTTTTAACTGTAAGAACATAAGAGGTCGACATAGTTGTACATCTCTGCATATTTAAAGGAATCTTTGTTTGAAGAAGTATGAGAATGAGCAGGAAGAAATAACTGAGTCCGCTAATCTATTTGCATTAATGCTTGGTGTCGCCATTGGTAAGAAACAGTTGTTTGGCAGGTTTTTGCTACCCTACGATGCATATTAGTGATGTTCATGCTGCTTGCATATGATATAAGTGCACTATTTCAAAACACTATTTTAGATGAGTATATTGAGGGTGAATCCAATTTGCATTAATGTGAAAGTAAAGTAAAAATGCTTGGCACTTGATTTTAAGTGAAACACAGTTCACCGGTATGAGTATTAAGGTCTATGGTACAGTGGCCAAATTAGTTGTGACAGAATGTTAGGCCATGACTTAAACTATAACAAATTTCAAAAGCATGATTCAGTTCAAAACTTAAACTAAAGAATAAATGTTATAATCTATAACAAATTTCATTTATAGTTCGTTTTAATGTCTCTATCGATCTAACCAAATTGTTTGCTTTCTATCTTTTTTTAGCTTTGAAAATAACATGCGCCTTAATGGACCTGAGCTGAAAGGACTTGTGCCTTATGACTTTGGCTGCTGAAGAAGCTAGTGTTCGTCAAATTACATTCGATGACTGCGAGAACTGTGATGCTATGCCATATGCCGATGTTTGTGATATACTGGTGGGACTGCCTGCTATCTTTATATGGTAGTTGATAGTTGTATTCTGTGTCTATATACCTGCAAAACTAAATGATCTGAGTTTTGCAGAGAGATATCTTTCTTGAATCGGTCATGATATAAGTATAAATCTGATATGTTGAACTTGAAGCTGAGATCTTATGAATGGAGTAAGGGTTAGCCGGTTAGCGGTAGGGCAGGTAATTTATGTAACTATGGATTTCAAGGATAATTTCATCACGCCATCATAGTTCTTGTGTTTCCAGGGATAATTCTATGCTTCATTTATTTGTTTGTACTAAAAAAACCCAGTATACATGGAGATTAGCGATATATCCAACTCCTACTTCAAAGCAGAAAAAACATGGGACAAAGATGCCATATGAAGAAAAATGGAGAGACATGATTAGGTGTATAATTGAGGAGAGATAATTTATTATTAAATTGAAGTTTGATTCAACTTTAAAATTTTAAGTTTTAAAGTTTAATATTTAAAATTCGAGTTCGATTTATTTAATAAATTATTTTAATTTAATTTAATAAATTTAAATTTAATATAATATATTAAATTTATTATTTTTTAATTATATATTAAGAAAATAAAATAATAAATAAATAATAAAACATTACAAATCATTTGAAAATAAATAAATGAAATTTAAATAATTATTAAATTAAATTAAAATAATTGACGAATAATTTATTTTTTATTTTTGACAGATATACTTTTTTTAAACAATTAGTGGAGATGTATTCAAACTTTGTAGTTTGAAGGTTGACTGAATGTGTAATGAGAAACAAGGCGGCATGAAGGGGGAGAAAAGTAGAGGTGTCAAGAAAACAGATGGGCTAAGAGCCTACCTACCACAAATCTATCGCTACTCGCTCCACCGTCACTATTTTGAATCTACTCGCTGCTCTATCCATCCATTATTTAGAAGAGATCAAATTTTACAATTAATTTTGTTTTAATCTGTCCCTTATTCACCAAAAAAAAAGTAATTTTGTTTTGGTGATTTTTATATTTAAGGGTGTGTCGAGTCCATAAAAAATAAATAAATTTATATTAAATTTGATTCAAAAATTGAAGTTTGAAATTTATTTTAAACTAAATCAAATCTTAATTTGTTTAGTTTGAGTTGGATTTAAGATAAAATTAAGTTATTTGTATTTGTTTGATTAAGTTTGTTTATCATTTTGATTTTCATATCAAATTTTAAATTTAACTATTTGTGTTTAAATTAAACTCTAATTGAGTTTTTTTACAAATATTATGAGTAATTAATTAAAAATATAAATATATTAAAATAAAAAATTTAATTTAATTTATTAAATAATTCAAATTATTCAAATTTAAATTTCCTAATGCAAATGTCTATTTTGCACCCTGCTACATTATTTGAAATTTTTTTAATCAATCAAGTACAGCTGTTTTTCCAAAAGTATAACAATATTTTTAAAAATTATGATTATTTTAAAATAAAATATTTATTTTAAATCTCATAAAAAAGTACTTTTATTTTTTTTATTCATAAAATTTATCACTTGAAAATCACGCGTTGGTGTACAGCTGCCTTTAGTACTCACGAAAACAGCCTAGAAAACAAGAGTCACAAATTCCAACCACTAATATTTTAGTGTACGTAAACATACCCAAAAATAAATAAATAAATAAATAAAAATTAAAATCAAAGCTCACATTTTCATTTCTTTTGCCTTCAAAACCCCAAAACCTCCCTCTTGTATTGATCAGAAGCTGAAGAAAACCCTACACCTACAGCGTTCAAAGAGAAAGAGAAACTCCCAAAAGAAAAAAAAAAAAAATGAGCGGTGCTTTGCGTCGAAACGCTAGCATCGCCCGCCTGTTACAGAAGCAACCATGCACTGACTTCACTGACCCGATCAACAGAATCCACCCGTTCCTCAGGAACCAAACGCAGACCCAAGCCAGAGAGTATTTTCGGTTCCCTAATGTTCTACGAAAAGTGAGAGAATATGAGATCTCCCCTTCTCTTTTTACTTCTTTTTCTTCTTCCTCTTCCACGGCGTCGTTTGGGAAGGTTGGGTTTGTTGGATGGTATTTAGGAATGGTGAATTCATGGCCCGTTTTAACGAAGAGCGCTACTTCCTCGCTTATTTATATAGCTGCTGATATGTCTTCTCAGGTAATTTGTTTTTAATGTAAGATGGGGTTTTGTCGTTTGTAGATTAAAAGGTGAAAATTTTGTATTACATTCTGTTTGGTTGATGAGAAAGTGGAGGAAAATGAAAGAAAATCAGGTGGGATGTCTGGAAACTTCTCCATGTTTTTGGAAATGGGTCATTTTTTAAAAAGGGTTGCTTTTTCCCACGAAACAGATGTGAGTCTATATTTGATTTTGACAACTCAAATATGACTAAATGAAGCAGTTAATATGTAATTCATTTCTTGTAGCATCTAGAACATACTGATTAAGAACCAAAAGAAATTTAATATTTTATTGCCCTTTGAAACTTGTTTCATTCAAAATTAGCCGATGTTTATTTTCTAGTTCTTTCCTTAGTGGCTAATTCTTTCACTTTCGTTCATGCACTGCTCAGGGTGAGATTAGTGATTACTTGTGTAAAATTGTTCCAAATATCATAGACTACTTGTTATATGAGTAATTATGTTGGTTCTTATATGATTTTGTTGGTGTATGCATGAAATTATGAACTATATTTTGCCTGCATTTTATTATATAATTTTACACTTTGCATACATGCAAAATCCTGTTTATATGTGTGCTCAGCAGTAATTTTGTAATTAGTTGCATCAGGACTTGCATTTTTTCTTTTTTATTATGTTTTCATGTGTACTTCTATGGTCAGACAATTTCAAAGTCATCTTCAGAACCTTATGATTTGGTGAGGATGTTACGTATGGCTGGATATGGGATGTTAATATTAGGACCATCACTGCATTTTTGGTTCAACCTGATGTCAAAACTCTTCCCAAAGCGCGATCTGATCACTACTTTTAAGAAAATGGCCATGGGGCAGCTACTTTATGGGCCTGTCATGACTGCTGTTTTCTTCTCCTTGAATGCACGTCTACAAGGTAATGAACACAGCAATTCTCTAGTTACTCTATTAAGCTGTCTTTCCTTCTTGTCATAAGATGAATACAGCTTATTTTTATATTTAAAACAACCAAATTTCAAGGCATAGTGAACTGCATCAATGTCTAGTATTATTACTTACACAGCATCTTTTTTATAGCCATAGTTGTGATTGTGTAATTGTAACTTCTACACTTTTAGCCTTATTCTACTAGGAGTCGAATTACATTTAACAGGGTAATGCATTCACCTTACACATTTGAGACATAATTGCTGTAAGTGCCTTGCTTAAGCAGTTGCAATGATTGTATGGCTCAGGTGAAAGCGGTGAAGAAATTGTTGCTAGATTAAAGCGCGACTTGCTCCCTACGATGTTAAATGGTGTTATGTACTGGCCCTTTTGCGACTTCGTCACCTTCAGATTCATCCCTGTTCATTTGCAGGTATGGTTGATCTCCTTTCCTCTGTCCCTCTATATCCCTCTGTGATGCCTTGCATTCTGTTGTGTTTTCCTTTTCTCACTCTTCCTCCTATGGCTGTGGGCAAACTTTTGTTCATGAAATTTATTCCTGGTGCATTCCTTTTGACAGCCGCTGGTGAGCAATTCATTTTCATATTTATGGACTGTCTATATGACATACATGGCAAGCCTAGGGAAAGCAGCCGCAATTACCAGCTCTGATTGATCTGCTGCTGTCAATTCCCGTGTTCAAGATCCGACAAGATCAGATCCGACCTTCTACAACGGACAGAAGGTCCAATTAACTATGCACTCACTGGAATCCGGTCCTGATATAATAGTGCAAGCATGCTTAAAGCAAAACTCACAGCGATGATGAATCAAGCGGACTCTCCCCTTTTCTTCTTCTACCTTATTGTAATTTTAAAATGATACAAAAGTCTAGTAATAGAAATGATACCGGAAGATTTTGTAGACACACCATTCGATGTTCTAAACTCTCAGTATTATTCTATGAAATTCTTTGTCATGGAATCTTTTTTTTTTTTTTGGATAGCCATACTGAGTACTCACAAAATTCGTTCTAATTCTGGGTAGTTTAGAGCAGAGACCGGTCCTAGCATGCCATCTGGGAATAATCATTACATGTCTCAATCTAGCAGGAGCTGAAGTAATCTTCAGTTTTAATTGTATGGATCTATCATAGTATATGCTCCGGCAGAGTAATGTACATGTACACGTAGTTTGTTTTGAGTAGATCATTATTCCGGTGTCTTTTATACTGGCTGCACTGGCTGGTTATCGGAAAATATGAACCAGGTTATCCTTAAGTCTTCCAAATGGATAGTTCACCAAGTTCCTATTCCTTAATGGAAGCAGAAACATTCTCTGTCTAGAAATGTGGTAAAGGAAGCTGATGCCAAGATAAAATCTGATATCAGAACTGCCAAATTTGTCCAACACTGTAGACTATGAAAACAGGATAACCAACCAACTAATTCTTACTGCCCATATTATTGGAATGCCAATAGTCTTGGATTAATGCACCTTATACTGCTAATCGTGCGATTTACAAATTATTAGGCATTATTTTATTTGAATTGAACGGTGGTGCTTATAGTAAACCACGTGAAGTTTGATTTCACGTCATTCAATTAATTGAATAAAAGACCTTAAATTGGCAATCTTCTGATCAAACAAGATTTGTCTCTTTTCATTCATAACATTGTACATGTTGGAAAGGTTGAAAAAGAAAAAAGAAGGAAAAACGTAACCTCCGCAGCTGTTATAATGTTCCCTTAACTCGAGTCTTCAACAATTTTAGTATAACTTCACAAGACGGTCTCTAAGTGGTAATTATTACATGAGAAAGCATTACAGAGAGCTTTGCGAGCTCCACCAAAATTTAAGAAGATACCAAGAGGAGCAGTAACTGGACTTCTACTCTGAAACACCTGGGCTTCCAGCCACCTGCTCAACGGATGCAACTTCAGCAGGAGGTCTGCTTCCGAGTGAAGGCAATTAAGTTGGACTCTGCCCTTGTGCTTTGTAAACAGATTCCTCGAGTACAACACTCTGTGGCTTTCCAAGTGGCCCTAGTGGACTGGGGCGGTCCCAAAACTTTCGATCCCGATTGACAGGAACCCACCTTTGCAATCCCCATAAAGTGACTGAAGACAATTTCGCTGATAACCATTTCCAACTTGAAGTTTACTTCCTACATTTCTAATAGTTTTCAATGGTGGAACTTTAGAGATGCACTCATTCTTGATAATGGCTCTAATAAGCCGGTTGTGAAGAGGGATATTTTCCCTCCCAATGGTCTTAAATTATGCAAGGCTTATCAAATTCATACTTGCCAATCTTCAAACTAAATAACTTTCTGAGCTGATCAAAGTACTTCTCTGTTCTTTGATGCCCAACCTTTCTTACAATAAGAGCTTTCAGCTCTAAAGTGTTGACATGAGCATCATTTTGATTGAGCATCATCTTCCACTCCAACTTCCTTAATTTCATTCCAGAAGATACCACCATCAAAAGACAAATTCTAAAATAGAATTTTTTTTTTCATCAAAATCTCTAACTTTCAATCATAAAATATATCCATTAATTTAATTATTTTTGACATGATTTACAATAAAAAATATTTTCACTAATAATTATCCTGAATACTATTTGGAAAATCAAATAAAAAAATAATTGAATATAATTTTTAAAGTATTAACAATAAAATTACTGTGTAATGTTTTCAAAATAAGAAACGCATAAAAAATCGTAAATTTTTTAACAATTATCACATAGTTAATTTTCATTGAATATCATCCCCATCTTTCGAGAGAAAAAGAATTGAGAATATTAGAAAAAATTGTCCAAGCAAGTAAGGACTAAATCCAGCTACTTGTTTTCATTAGGTACAAGACAGTTCTCTATCAGCTCATCACAAAGTTCAAGTGTGCTTTCCAAGTTCCCTTCTTCATAATTCATATCAACAAAAAAACTATATATCTCCTTATCAGCTGGCAGCCCTTTTTTTCTCATCTCATCAAAAGTCTCTCTTGCCTCAGAAAATTTTTTCCTCCTAAGAAAACCCTTAATCAGAGCATTGTATGAAGTAGCTGTAAGATTAAATCCCTTCTCAATCATTTCTCTGCGTAAAAACCATGCCTCTTTCATATTCCTTGCTTTACAATGCCCTTTTATCAAGATGTTATAGGTGTTATCATCCGGCATCACTCCTTGTGCACACATGGCTTTATACATTGCGGTTGTGGCGTGCATATTCTTTCTAATGCAGTACTGCTTCATTAGAGAATTGTAAGTGGTTGCATTAGGCATAAAACCCTTTTCCAACATCCATTTTAGTAGCTTCTCACCATCTTCCAACGTTCCAGACATACAAAAGCCATTCATCAGCACATTGAACGTAACAATAGTAGGTTGAACTCTTCTATCCAGCATCTTCCTCAGAATCTCATGAGCCTCATCCACCTTCCCTGTCTTACAGTAAGCATCCATTAGAGTGGTATATGTAAAAGCATCAGGATGAAGCCCTGCAATCTCCATATCTTTCATCAGTTTAATAGCTTGTGCGATATTTCCTGCTTTACACAGCCCATTAACAAGAGAGTTGTAAGTAAAGATATTTGGTTGAAGACCCCTTCCACAGATTTCATGAAGAAGCTCATTTGCTGTATCTACCTCGCCGCATTTACAAAGGCCATCAGCCAGCGCAGTGTAAGTCACAACATTGGGTATAAGCCCCACATGCACCATTTGATTATGGAGGGAGAAGGCCTTTTTCATTTCACCTGCCTTACAGTAGCCATCAATAAGTGCTGTATATGTAACTTCATCTGGTTCCAACCCTACACCAAGCATTTCTTGAAAGACATTACAAGCTTCTGTCATCTTTCCGGTTCGGCAGAACCCACAGATAATAGATGTATAACTTAATAAATCAGGGGTAATTTTTTGACCCTGCATCTCATTTAACAACTTATAGGCAAAAGAAATATTCCCTATCTTACAAAAACCATCAATGAGAGTCGTGTATACCACAGTATCAAGAACTATTCCCTGGTTCATCATTTCTCTCAAAACCTTCTCTGCTTCAGCTACCTTACCAATCTTGCACAGTAAATAAATTAGGCTGCTATAGGTATAAGAATTAGGCTTTAATTCTAATGTTTGCATTTCCTCGATGAGACTTAACACCTTTTGCAGTTTGCCCGCATGACAATATCCATTGATTATGGTACTATAGCTTACAACATCAGGAATACAGCCCCTCGACTCCATTTGCAATAGTATACGATGGGCTTCTTTTATTTTCCCTAATTGACAGAGAGAATGAATGATAATGTTGTATGATGCAGTATTCCAACAAATACCCACTTCACGAAGTTCATTGAAAACCTTTATTGCCCTCCAAAGCCCATCAAAATGGTCTTTTAATTTATTAAGATATATGTTACAAGAATTAACAGAGATAATCAACCCATAGTTCAACATTTTGTCGAATAGCTTCCTTCCTTCATTAAGCATCCCAGCTTCGACCAGGACTTGAAAAAAAACATCAAACACATTTGGATCCGAACCCCAATCCTTGTAAGTGTAAATTAAGCAGTCAACAAAATGACTGAATGATAGACCAATATCCAGATTAGGCTTCGACCAAAAGTCGTGAATAAGCTGATGAGCCATTTTTAAATCTTTTGAAGCAACAGCAATTTGGACAATAATGCAGCGGGCTTCAAGTGTTGGTTCTCTACGTAGGCATGCCCACTCAAAGAAATCCAAAACAAGTCCATAATCACCCTTAATGTTCATCAGAACCCAAATTAAATGATTGGACCTATATTTGGACTCATAAGGCTTTAGAATATGATAGAGCGGCTCAGAACGATGCAATTTTAATGCAGTTGAGATGTGACGCACAAGTTCTGAATCTTTGATGGTAGGTTTCTTTGGGGAATAATCGGGAAAAGGCCTGGTGTTGGAGGAGTGCGAGAAGTACAGTATTTGGCCCAAATATCTTTTGAAGAAAAATGGACGAGAATTTGGGGCAAAAGTTGGAGGGTAACAATGACGGAAATAATGGCTCAAGGAAGAGACAGCATACCCGTTCATCTTTGCAGGTGAAACCCATTATGAGAACTTTTGAGAACGCTTTTTCAACAAGACAGCAGCTCCCCTCCATGCAGAAGACACACAGTGAAGGAACTTTCTCATCACACCATCATACAGAGAATGCAAGCAATCATGAAAAAATCTGCATACATTAGGATGTAACAAGTATATGTCAGCATGGTAGCAAATCAGTCGAACCACAATTTTACTTTATTATTGCTAGAAGCTAAGTGAGACCAGATGCCCATAAAATCATCATCAGGTAACATATTAAGTTAATATCCACAAATTCAACATTCTCTTCTCATTTGAGCTAAACCTTTTTACACAAAACTGCACGTCAATTTGGAGTTAAAGTCAATAGTTAAATGATGACAAAAGTCAGTTTAACAACATGATTTCTAAAGAGGGGAGCTTCGTGCCTATCAATACAATGCCGCCTATCAATACAATGCCTAATTGTTCAGAAAATAACTTGGCAAATGTTAGTCCACTTGTTTGCATTGCGCAATCAATAAACATTATCTAATGAACTTGGAGCTATTGAAACGAAGAATATATATGAATCAATGCTATTCAAACAGTGACATCTGAAGTATCTTGTGTTCTCCTTTTAGCAAAGCAAATTTCTCAGACTGCTACTCCACTGGGTTTCATAATGAATTGAGAAAAAAAGAGAACTTTTTCTATTGAAATAATTATGCCCTTAATTCATATGGTGGTAGCAGTCATAAAGATCAACATGTCAAGAAAGCCCTATAAAAATCGGCTTAGCTGTTAGCACAAATTCTTCACACACCTTCATTCATCCAGATTTCCACTTGCCAATCTTTAAACAAAACAACCTTCTGAGCTGATCAAAGTACTTCTCTGCTCTTTGATGCCCAACCTTCTTACAATAAGATCTTTTAGCTCTCAGGTGTTGACACCAGCATAATTTTGATTGAGCATCATCTTCCAATCCAACTTCTTTAGTTTCACTCAAGAAGATACCACCATCAAAATACAAATTCTAAAATAGATTTTTTTTTTTTATCAAAATCTCTAACTTCCTATCAAACCCAGATTGCAAATCATAGCCTCCTAAATAAAAACCCAAAATCCTGATCCGAAACCCTATTTCCACATGCAAATTAGCCATATTCCAATCAATGTAAGACAAAAAAGTTACAAATTTACAATATTCTTAGGAAAAAAAAATCCAAACAGAAATTTAGCTCAAAGGAGCGAAAAGAGAAATTATATTAATTGATTAATGCTAATAGTTACTAACTAAAAACCAATAAAAACAATAAAAGATAACAAAAAAAATGGCAAATTTTGGTGAAATTAAAGAATTACCGAGAGAAGTTATCAGAGAAAGAAAACGAACAAATTCGAAATATTTAAGCAGCGATAATAAAAAATAATTGATACCCATTTAGAATTCCATATGAATCGAAAACCCAAAACGAAACTCGGTCGATGGAAGTGTACTGGCTGAGCATGAACTCTGAGTTTCTTTTTTCTTTTCCTACTTATTTTTTTCTTTCTTGTTTCCCTTTTCCCCTTTTCCTGAAAGTGTTTGGTGATCGGCTCTTTGTCTATTGTGTTTCTTTATTATGCTATTTATACAAACAAAGAAACACCAAACACGGCTTTGACGTTTGAAGGTTAATTTCTTAAGACAGGAAACTCACGTGCTCTTTTTTTTTTTTAAGAGAATTTTTATTTGCACCTAGTTTTTATTATTAATATTTCAATATTTACTAGAAAATTTACCTGGCTGATTTTTTTTATTAATATGAATCATTAATAAATGTTTTAAAAAATGTTATTTAATGTTAAATAATTAGCAAACGTATTCAAATAAAATTCTATTTCATTATGTATTACTACCAAAATCAAAGAATTTATTCTATTATTTATTTTTGTAAAAAAAAAAAGATGAAAATACCACTAAAAAAATTTATTACTCGCTGTATTTATATTTATCTTGATAATTTAACTAAATAATAACATCAAATATGAATTATTTAACAAATTATTTAATTTTAGAGGGTTAAAAGATTAATAATTATTGTAGCGGCAGTTCATAATAACAATATAATAAAGTGTTTGAATGAACCAAGACTTGAAGCTGAGATCAGAGTCCCACTCAAATCACCCCAATTTCCCCTTACCATTTTTTTAAACAGTTTCTTTTGTTATTATTTTATAATAATAACTTCAAAAAAGAGATAAAAAAAATCTCCCTCTTGCTAAGAAACCCAAAAATCAACCATTACAGTGTCACGTGATGAGTGTAAAAATAGGTAAGTGGACCAATTAGAGCCAAATTGAACCACAATTAAACAGTAATTCTTATCTTCTTTTTTAATATATGTATATATATTAATTAAGATAAAAGTTTTTTGAATGAAAAGATAATTTTATTCTAATTAATTTTTTAATATATGAGCTATCATTTTCTTTTTTCACGTTCTTCCACTTTTTCTCTCCTTAAAATTTTTTTTATTGTTTTCTTTTCTCAAACAAAATAAATATAAAAAGTTTAACTGAAAATATATTATGATAACATTGAAATTAAAGAATTAAGTTTCAAAAAAAATCAAAAGAAAAAAAGCTAGTGCAAGTGAATTTGTATGAAGAACATAATTCCGTGAGAAACTGTTTGCTAAGGAAAAAGGATGTAAATGAATATTTTATAATCAAGTACTCATATTATCTAATTGGATTAAGTATGATTAGGATATTTAATAATCAGGTTCACATAATAATTTTACTATCCATTACAGATTCGAATAGGGTTCGGATAATAATTTTAAGGTATTTACTATTCGAATCCGTTTATAAATAGTATTTTTAAAATATTTATTATTAATATAATGTTTAATCAAATTAATTCATGAAATATTTTAATTATGATTTTTAATATTAATTTATTTTTATGAATTATTTTAAATTTATTAATTTATATTTTTAATAATATGTATTAAAATTGATTTTAAATTTAATTTTAAAAATTAAATTTTGACTTAATAAATAAATATTTAAATAAATTTAAATAATTAATGAATATTTATTTATATACATAAAATTTGAATAATAAAATTTAAAATATTTAAATAATTAATCACATTCAAATAATAATATGTATCCCTATTATTTATATCCGTATCCAAAAATACTTTCCAACACCTTGCCTGGCACTGGGCAAATCCCAAGACAAGTTGGCTTACGTCGGAATGTGCTCTCAACGCAAAAAAGCTTGTGCGGAGAGCTTGTACCTGTGCAAGGCGGCTTGTATTGCGCAAGCCACCTTGCCCAGGTACATGGCTGCACGACACCCACACCCTCACGCTGCTATGGTCGCGCGAGACTAACACCGTCCGACAACCTGCTCCTCTTACTATGGTTACATCAACCACAATCTCTCAACACCACAAAATAGAAAGCAGAGTAATCCCCTAACGTCTTCTATTGATTGAATCTGATAAAATTAAAAATAATGATGATGATGAGATTTGTGTTAAAAAATATTACATTTAAATTCAATTATAATTATGACTAAAAATAAATAATAAAATTATTATTAAAGATATTATGTTGAAATTAAAAAAAAAAAAGGTAACGGTAAAATTAAAAATGTGTTATAATGAAAAATTTTATTGCACCGTATTGAGGTTGCGTTTGTTTCCAAACACAACCTAAATCAATAACCATAAAACAACGGAACACTAATAAAACCTAAGAGCTATTGTTTAGAACGGTCGATGGAGGTGAAAAAACGATTAAAGTTGATGGAGATGAGGGAACAATGGAGGAATGGAGTCGGAATAAATGTATAATCTTGTTAAGTATATTTAGTAATTTTTGTAAAATAATTATAAGTTTAGTATAAATAGTAAAAATTGAAGTGCAAAGATATCTCGTTAAAATGGGATAGGAAGGAAATTGTAATATCAATGTAAATACATATAATTTAATATAAATTTAATTAACTGGAAAATAAATTTTGTATATGTTTTTTAATAAAAGGTGAAATGATCCACCTCACCCTTTTTTGTTTTTATGAGTTAGTGTCACGTGGCAAAACTGTTAACTGCAATTTCAATGGCGCATATCATCTGCAATTATCATACTACAATTAACCAATCATAGTTCAAATTTGTATTAAGATCAATCAAAGTACTGTGTATATCAATGTATAAGATACATTGTATTTCTACAATTACAAGTATACAAAGACCCTACTCTAATTTTAATACTTCTGCTGACGTTTCAGAGGCTTCTAGGTCAATCTCTGACGATGACAGAACCGGCAGAAAACTAACCGTGGCATCATCTGAAACCGGAACTTCTTGATATGGTTGTGGCACATCCGAATTATCCGACGGCACCGCGACTTGTTCAACAACAAACTGGGTCCATTTTGTTCTCTTTGCATGAACTAAAGCAGGGTACAGGAGGAACCCAGTAATAATAACTAGACCGCTAACAATGAATGTCTTTACAGAAGCTAGGCACATGACAAGAACAAGCAACAACGCAGGAGGCAGGCACAGCATTGTTATTCCAAATGTCTGGAGAGGAACTCTATAAGGCCTATGTAGATCTGGCTTTTTTATTCTCAGTTTTATAAATGCAGCAAATTCAAGAAGCATTCCAATTGCATATAGGAAATTCAGGAATTCCAAGATCTCCTGAAAGCTCATCCAGGACAAGAAGATAACTCCAGTGGCTGAGCACAAGATGCTGAATGTTGGTGTCCCATACCTTGACCTACAAAATGAATTTTGAAGAACATGGTAATTGAACAGCTCATAGCTCATATCACCTGACCATCTTAAAAAGGATGGCAGACAGAAATTATAGATAACTAATGCATAATAAAATGAACTTTTATATTATTTTAAACATTGAAAATAAATAAAAAGGCTCGACTTGGATATAATATCATATTTAACAATTATATCGAAATGTCACTTCAATCAACAAAGATTTACTGAACGGTTTGCTGGTGCAATGATGAAAAGGAGTTCAAAGTTCAAAACAAGCTTCCATGGCAAAGTTATAGTGCAGGTTCTTCTAAAAGCTTTCGAGGAAATATCTAATTAAATGATTTCAGTCAATTTAATAAGGAATTGGTTATTTCCCTGCAAGATTAAGCAGAGCAATAGATTTGGATCTATTACTATAAGCACTCATGAATCTGAACAATTAGGAAGCAGAATCAGAGAACCAACATACCTTGAAGCAAAGATGGCTGGGAGCATTCCCATCTCACTCATTCCAAGAAGTTGGAAAGCATCTCCACTCATCTCAGCTTCAAACAACCCCAAGTTAGACATGGCAGCAGATGCTTGAATCCACCATTTGAGCCAGAACCCTCCTATTAACATCCCTACTTCTGCAAAATACCCATCAGTCCACTCACTAGAAGGAGAATTCAAAGCCCCTGTCCCAGCAAGAAGTGGAATTAAGTATGAAGAAATCACCAAAACCACCGCCCCAAGAAGTGCTTTTGGAAAGGTTTTGCTTGGATTTTCTACCTCCCCTGCAAGAGTACTTGCCTTGTCCCAATAATTCAGATTCCAAAACATACTATTAAAGTAAGCCCTCCATTCCACCTTCTTAAAATCTACAACAAGCCACTGCTTAGGCTTTATTCGAGGAATTGAAAGAATCCCCATTACAAGAAAAGGGAAAAGTGAGAAAGCAGCAAGGGAAACTGCAGAAACCCCCACAATGTGTAGTCCTCTATAATTCAAATATGTTAGTGAAACTGTGATTCCTAAAAGAGCTGGAATTCAAGCAATTAAATTGTTAAATATTGGTAATGAATGTTTCAAGTAATCAAGAAACAATACGGGATATAAAGCATTGTCCATCATTCCACTAAACCATTTCCAGAATCCTTCTTGAAACCCCCAAAAGGGACCAAAAGCAGAAGATATCCAAATAACATAACCACCATTTTCAGGGAAGCTTGTAGCAAGCTCAGCTGTGACTAGAGCTTCAGGGATGCTCCAAATCAAAGGGAATATCAAGAAACCAAGCAAAGACAAAAGAGGGCCACCTCCTGCCCTCACCGAATCCTCTACACCAAAAGGACCCCCAGATACCTCATAGAATATCAAAGCAATAAGTGGCAATACCGTTAGCTTTGGGTTGGCTTTGACAACACCGTCCTTGTAATCACTTACCATTCCCTCTTCACCCATCCAGAGGCAGGAAAGAGAGAAGAAGAAAAAGAATTTAAAACCTAAACACAACACTCAACAGATAGCTTCCCTGAAAATAGAAAAACAAAATCAGATCTTTTTGGAGTTTGAAGTTACTAACTTTGGTTTTTAACACCCAAACATCAAAAAGTTTACACGAGAACATATGAATTTTGAGTAAGAAAACAAACCTGTTTTCTGTTTCAAAGGATTTCAGAACTGGGTCTCGCCTGAACTTCTAAAAGAATCCTCTTTTCAGAGCTACAGTAAGAGAACATGCAGTAGGATTTGGAAACTATCATTTACAAGGATTCCTTCATCCCACGCGTTGCAGCAGAGAGTGTAGTATACTCAAAATTGACTATGATTAAAAAAAAAAAACAAGGTTATTTGTCTTTTTTTTATTTCATGTTTTAATTTTTATATATTTTAAATACGAACCCACAAACTATTTTTTTTAATTTTATGATAAAATATGAAGTTTACTTTCTCGAATTGTATGTAGTTAAACAAATACTTGAAAAATCTTAGCTTTCTGTCAATGAATAAAAAATTTGAAATTATTTTAAACTAATTATTATTAACATTTTAATTCAATCCCAAAATTATTTTTAACAAAACTTATCTAATAAATCTTCAAAAACTGTCAAGATTGATGTATGCTTTATGAGTGTTAAAATTAATTCTTTTTCAATACAAATAATCTCGCAAAAGTTCAGTTACTCCTGAAATAACGTATCATAAGTGTTAAATTATATATTAAATATATAATTTTATATTCTGTTCATAAAATTAAAAAAAAAATTGTGAAGAATAATTATTTCTCCTTGCGTAGTTCACAAGAAAAACAAAAGGTCAAATTCTTTTTGGCATTAAGGATGTGGGGTACAAACGTGGATTCGTGCGCGTGAGTGATGGTATGGTTCCGGATTCGAGGGAAGTTGCAAGCGCCCACTCCGCGACTTTCTGAGATCGGGTTGCCAATCCTGAATAGACAAATGGCAGCCCGTGATGGAATCCCATCATGATCTAATTCTAATATTGGCCAATAATTGCGGCTCTTGATTATCTTTCAAGGCCTTGGTCGATTTCCATCGTGGGGGTTTTTTCGATGCGATATTTAGCGAAGTACCCAAACAGCCCCTTAAGTTCCAACTTCCTCTTTTTCCCGCCCTCACCTCTCCCGAGTCAAGCAACCAAGATGCCTGATAATCCAAACCCATTTCAAGCTTTGATCCAAACTGTTGAAAGATTCTCGAATTGTGTCCAAACCCACCTCGCTAATTTCACCCGGCAGACTCATCATTCATCATCCACCAAGACAAACCCTCCTATCTATCTCTCATCATCAAACCTAAACGCTGACTCTCAAACCACCACTGCCCATCCTCTCGTCAAGGTATCTCCGTGCTTGTAGTGTACTCCCCGATAGATTCATCAATGATATGCTTGTTTACTTAGTATTGATCCCGAAGTTATAAAATTTTCAACGACGTTGATCGCAGCTTGCTCATTAACTGTTTGACAAAATTTTCTTATCAAACCTATATTTTTAGTATACGAGCTTCTTATTGAGAAGTTGTTTTTCATTTCTGAGACCCATTTTGTAGTTCTATGAAAGTAACATGCTTGGTTGAATTTTTGTTAACAGAAGTCTGCTGCACCGGTGACTAAAGAGGAACTTGGAAGAGCTACTTGGACTTTTCTTCACACTCTTGCTGCCCAGGTCTCTCAATTATAAATTTGCTTTTGTTTCTTCTTTCTTTTCTCTTTTTTCTTTTTTCTTTTTTCTTTTTGTCCTGATTGTTTGAGTGAGGCTTGTTAACCTTTCTTTTCCAGTATCCTGAAAATCCAACAAGGCAGCAAAAGAAGGATGTAAAAGAGCTGGTATATTATCTCACTCTTGGTTAAAGATCTTATTTCTTAATCTCCTTATTCAATGTTGTAATTCTTAAGTTCAAATGAAGCTCAAGCTCAATATGAGTTTGATTAAAAACGAAATGAGCTGAGCCGAAAGAAGCCAAAGTGCTGCTCAGCTTATTTTACACCCTTAGTGCATACATATCAGTCTTTAATTGTTTAGATTTTTCTGACATAAATGAATTGCTAGGAGTAACTTATCATCCTTATCAACTATTTAATTTTAAAACCAACTGATGACAAGGTGTTTGGCTTGCAGATGTCAATATTATCCCGAATGTACCCCTGCAAAGAATGCGCAGATCACTTTAAAGAAGTTTTGAGGTATATTTTTGTCTTCTCCTCCTCCCTCCTCTGCTAGCAGATGTGAAGTTAAGAATTTTAGCTACCACTTTTGTTAGCCTTTCCTTTAGATGGTATGATCAAAGGGACTGCTAACTAACACCAAGAATCTATTCTGCTTCACTCCCTATCCAGGTTTGAAATTGAAGTAGCACTAGTATCTGCAATAAAAGCTAAAAAGAATAGGAAAAGAAAACAAACATAATCAGGTCCTGAAGTTTATAGATGAAATTTCCAAGTCAAGACCTCATTAAATCCAAATTAACGGTTTTTAGATGTTTTAATTGATTTGTCTGTTTGAGTATATAGTTATTCTTCATTTATTTGGGAGGAAAGGAAAGGAAGGCAGTAGGTTGTTTTTACTGTTGTCTTGTTTATCCTTGGTGTTCTTAAATGTTGGATTTGTTCTGACTTCGTTCAATAAAAAATTGGATTGGAGGTTCTTCCTATAATGTAATTTGCGAAGACCTATGACATTGGTAATATTAATCTTTACTGATGGATATATCTTCATGCATGCTTTTTAGAGCAAATCCTGTACAGGCTGGATCTCATGATGAGTTTTCTCAATGGCTCTGTCAGGTGCACAATGTTGTTAACAGAAGGTAAGTTTTATCTTCTCTGTTATGCTGCTCAAAAATAAATTGCAGCTCATGCTGGCATGTCAATTAGCATAGTTGCCTATGCAAGAGTGCCCTGGCGATTATTCTGAATTTGCGTGTGCCTTAAGCTTTGAGCCATATTAGATTGACCTTTTTTATGGCTTTATGCTAGTTAGTTTACCTTTTTTTTTTTTAAGATTGACCTTTTTTATGGCTTTATGCTAGTTAGTTTACATTGTTTTTTCTTTCAACAGCCTTGGTAAATTGGTATTCCCATGTGAGCGAGTAGATGCAAGGTGGGGCAAGCTAGATTGTGAGCAGCGTGCCTGTGATTTGCAAGGAACTACAACGAACCATATTGAAATCTGAATAGATAGACATATTAGAAGCGTAGTCGTGGCCTGAACCCTAGAGTATACTCCAATTCAGAAATGAATGGCCTGAACCCTAGAGTATACTCCAATTCAAAAATGAATGGCGGTTAATTTCGTTATCCTTATATTTATTTGTACATGAAAGCGAGTAACATGTTTATCACATATCAATGACAGTGATAGAATCTCATTGGTTTCACCTGTTGGTTGAAGCATGTGCAAATCCTTTTTAGACCGAGAACTTTTGAGAATTTACCAGCATGTAGTTAGAATTTTCCACGCGACTTGCTAGAGAACTTTTAAGTTGGAAAAATATAGAGCCAAAACTCGAAGTTTACAAATAACTTCAAACGAAGAGATATATAGAGAAGCATTTACCAGTACGTTTCTTCAATTTTTTTTTCTTTTTCCTGCGATTTGTTTGATTTGCGAGAAATATTATTCAGATTCTCATCAAGTTTAGAACACGCTTACATTTAATCATGTCACCCTGTATTTTTGTAGGGTCGATGGCAATGATAATTCGTTGTACGAATAATCTAAGGCTCATCTGTTGCTACCTTCTCAAAACCAAATCTAATAACTCAAAGGTAGCACTAGATGAGCCTTAGACTAATACTTCTCTGATCCTAAGATGCTATTGATGGATTGATTTGCAAATACTTATGTGCTGATACTACATTATTTGGCCATAATCACTTTTGTGGTACAATAACTCAAATATGAGACTGAAACCAAGATTTGGCATAGCAAAAAGCCAACAGCTTCACCAATTATTTCTTTTTGAAACTGATACTATCTTTTACTCTTGATATATTTTCTTAATAGATTCTATTGTTTTAGTTTAAAAATAAAATAATTGCACTTAGAGAAGCAAAAAAGACATTTGATAAAGGCGGTATGAACCTTACAAAGCCATTCTAGCTCTATAATCAGTCTGCCTGGAACAGAAGAAAGCATCATCTGCTATCATAGCCATGGGCAGTAACTTAAACTGCCACAAATCCAAAATGTATTGTATACTGAACAAAGCATATACTAAAATCTAACTAGTTTTGAACCAAGTGTTGATAATGATAATATTAACCCTTTCATTCAATCATAACCAACCTTCTTGTGTCCTTCTCCACAACCCCAAATGTAAAATGGCGGGTGTCTGAAAACAAAAATGTATCATCAGATTCAACCGCTTAATGGCGTATCCTTGGCCTGTTTATCTTCCATCTGGACGGATTCAACAGTCCGAAAAGGAGGGGCTTCGCCAAATTTCAGTATGTAAGCAGTCTCGTGAACAGGTCGCAGTTGCTGAATCAATTGAGCATCCAGATAAGAATCGCAAGCAAAACACCAAACTGACAGGTCACTGGTTTCACACAACCAAGAAAACAAGTTACCCACAAAACTTTCCTAACTTCAACTCCATTTTCTTCTCGAGGAACAAATATAGCAATATGAGAAGCAGAAAAGAAAGCAATTATGACAACATACCTGTAGCTGAGAGCTATGCAATGGGTTGTTTGTTTATAATGCTCAAGCATATGCTTATTCACAAAACGGCTACACAGCACATCCTTACAGCACAAGCACAACCAATTCTCACTAGGGTGATGGCACCTTGTACACATAAAATGCTTTAAATATTAGGAAAAGAACTTTGTAATCTTACCCTAAAAATCTCCATTAAAGTCAGCAAATAACACATCATAAAATGCAATCTTCAAAGATGTTTTAGTAGTCTCTCAATGAATTAGAAGATCACTGCGGGTACAGTTAATTAATCCATGGAAACAGGTGCATATATAAATCAAATTAAATGTCTAAATCAAGCTTTTTGTTTAGTAGGATCAAAATAATCAATCAAACAGGAAGAAAGAACTTAGTTTGGCCAAGAAGTTGGATTCTTTCAGAGAGATGAACCTAAAGAAGTTGAATAAGAATATAGAGTATTTTCAGAGGAAAAAGGATAACCTGTTGCAGGAAGTATTAGGGGTTGGAATGTGAGAGAGAGCAGACGATAAAGAAGCCAAATGATCACAGTGCGTTCTAGCTTCTACCCAGCCTGATTCAGCACCGTATATCAAGTCATAATCATCATGTTCTTCTTGAAGAACGGTTTCCTAAAACGCAGATAAACAAGAAACTTTGAAATTGAAAGAAACTACTGGAAAACAAGTAATTGAAAACTAGTAGTAGTTATGCAAGAAGAAATGGGTCGACGGGCATTTTCAATTGGAGATTAATTAGTGGGAGAGTTGGTGATTACCATGTGAGAAGAGGAAGAGCCCGCTTGGTCCGCCATGGAGAAACAAGCCTAACGATTCAAGTCCTGGCCTCCAGTCGCCGAAGCTCTGGTCATTTTATAGAGGCTGAAACGGCAGCGTTTGCTCTTAGGCTTGAATTGATAAGAGTTTTCCTCTAATTTACACTAAAAAAGTATTTAACAATTAATTTTTTCAGTAAATTTTACAAAGTAAGAGATTTAAAATAAAACAAATATAATCAATACCCTTTTTTGTTTTTCTATAGTGACGAACAAAATGAAAATGAAAATAAAAATGAAATTTCGATAGCATTAGTAGTAATTTGTTATACAATATGTTGCAAAAGTTTCCTAATTTGATTTCATTTTGGTGAAAATATATTAATTAGGTCACAAATATGATCAAACCTTATCATCCCTAAAGTAGCACTACATAATTTGAGATGTTCAAAAATTAGAGAATTGCTATGCTAAAATTTGATGAGGATACCCACCATGAATAAATATGATGGTTACTATTACAAGCGGGAATGATGACAAATTGCATTTATTAAAAAAAAAAAAAAAAACCTTTAAACCATAGTTTTAATATGCTTATAGTTGGCAATATCATATATATGTGAGGTCATATATTCTACATAATGTCATGAATCTCTAGTGATAATTCTGATCATCTTGGATTAGATGTTTTTGTTTTAATTAGAATATTCAAAATTGATTTGAACTTAAAAAATTTACTTAATTTGTTTTAATTTGAATTTAATTTAATTTGATTTCTTTGAAAAACTTATAATCCAAATGACTCAACTCTAATATGAAATAAACTATACTCGAATTAATTCGAATCTGGAATTATTCAAAATTAAATAATTGTAGAAGATTAACAAAAAAAATATAAAATTGTATTAATTTGATTTAAAAATCTAATAATTTAAATTCAAAATGATTCAAACAAAACGTCAAACCAACAAAATTTTTAATCTGAAATGATATGAATAAAAAAATTTATTTTTTACAATTTTAAAATGATTGAATTCAAATTGTTTAATTATATATATATATATATAATTGGGTCATGGTCATATTGATTGGGCCTATGTCGTTCTTACTGGGCCAATTAGGCCGCAGCTGTGTGGGCAAGGTATTCAGTACCCAATCAAACACGTTGGAAACTAGGGTTTTTGAACTCCGTCTATAAATACCCTCATATTCCAGCTTAAGTGACTACTTCGCGAAATCTAGGTTTTCAATTGGCTCTACGTCTCCTTTGCCTCTCAGAGCTTTGATCGAAGAGCCAGCTATAATCAATCATGGGTCATTCTAACGTCTGGAATTCTCACCCCAAGACCTACGGCCCTGGCTCTCGCGCCTGGTAACTTATTCTCTCAATTCTCCATTCTTTCGATTGTTTAGAAATTTCAAATAAAATATACTTCTTAACTCTTTATCATGTGGGACTTTATTTTTCTGCTATGTATTACGTTTTAACATATAATATGTTAAATGGAATGAAATAGAATTTTAGGCTTGTTGATTTTTGAGGGCCTTATACAATTTAGCGTGTTAATCTTTGTGTTTAAGGGTTTTAATGATACGGGGCTTATTTAGATTAGATTGTTATGAATTATTTATAGTATTTAGAAATACTCTGCCTATGTTTTTGTCAAATCCTGATTAAATGATTTTGAGGTGTTTTCATGTTACAAGGACTTAATTTTTTTTTTTTACCGTTTTATAGCCGCGTCTGTGGAAACCCCCATGCTATCATCAGGAAGTACGGACTTATGTGTTGCAGACAGTGCTTCCGTAGCAATGCCAAGGATATTGGATTCATCAAGGTAACAGAAGCGACTCTTCTCCATTAGTCAATGGTTGATATTATCTTACTCCTTATATTTTTTCGTTTTAGTGGTCTCTTAACCTCTGGGGTGTCTTTTGTCTTTTTTGCAGTACCGCTGAAGTAGGAAGGACTTTGTCCAATTGTGAGCTTTTTGAGTTTGAAGGAACCTTGAGAGAATGTTTTTCTTTTTGTTGAACTAGTATGGGACCTTAAGATGTTTTACTGAGAATACTTTGCGATTTCTCAATGTAGTCATTATACTGTTTTTATTAAGTAATCTCTTATTGCTAGTTTGCTATTAATTGTCTCTGCAATGTGATGATCCTGTTGATTATTGGCATTTCATGTGTTCATAAATGGAATTAGAGATTTAAGTTATTTATACATTTTTAAATCTGAGAGTGAAGTTTTTTAGTCTTCATTGTAACATTTGGTTCTAGTTATGACAGTTTTAGGTCGTCGTTATTATGCTGCATGGAATGGTTGCATATCGATTCAATGCATCAAAATCTGCCAGTGGGTTTTGATGTTTGAAAACTAGCAGTGTTTACTCATTAAATTCTGTGCACGTTGAAACTCTAGTGCCATGTGTTTGTGTAAGTTGATGGTCGCGATTTGGGGTTATTGAATGTGAGGCATGAATCATTGATGTTTTAATCTTCTCTCATAAAATTCAAGTTCTTCCAAATGGTTTTTTAAGGCGGTGGAGTTTTAGAAGTTTGATATGAGTCTCTACATGGAAGGCTTTTATTTTATTAGAAAAAAAAAAAGAAGAAGTTCAAGGTCTCTCATAAGAAAAAGCAGCTCTTCTCATGCTTTTTTCTGTTGTCATTTTCATGGTGCAAACTTGAACATTGGATTTCTGTTTTTTATATACTTTCTTAATTAAAATTCCCAGATGCAAAATGAGTTGTTACTTCCTACTTTGAATCCAATCGGTAATGGTGGGAATGGTAGGCTTAAGTGTTTTGGAGGTTTTGCAGGGTGGGTTTTATTTACTACAAACTAAAGCATTTTCATAGAGTTTCGATGTAAGAAGCAAATTTAATAAGTTGACAAAGAACTTGTGCGTAAGCCCCTGAAGCTGAAACCTCAGCTTTTCAGCTTTTTGGCTAGCATCAAGTAATCTTACAGCGAAACCAAAGAAACCTGGACGTCTCCTTGTACAAGAAGAGCTAAGATATCAACGTCACCTGATAAATTGCAGCTTAACGAAGTTCTGTTTTCTGATATGCAATGAGAGATGAGCTTAAGTTTTCATAGTTAGATAGATGGGAGTTAAAAGCTTTAAAAGAGAGTTCATCAAAAAGCAGTACGGATCTGCTATAATCTATTTCACCAACCTCCTTTACTAAATTTCTTATGCTTCAAGCTAGTTTTTGTATCCTCTCTGTACCATTCTTTTCGAATAACAATTTATTCTCTAATCATAGGCTGCAAATTCTAGAAGCCTCCTCGAAGTCCCATCTTCCAAGAAATTACTCAAGTTTTAACTCGTATGTAAATTTGATTTCAAATTAAAACCATGGAAATGTTACCAAGGCTGGAAGATCAGTCACAGGAATGGATTATACCTATCAATGGCTCAAAGAATTCATCAAGACTTTGCACTTCAATTCTTGACGTGGAATGCTGTTATTTCTGGTCAAATTGAGGTTATTGCTAGATGTTCATCAATTTCCTGCACTGATTCAGGCCAAATCTGTCTTTAATGTTGTTAGTCAAACCAGAATTCTGGGGAAAGGCTACTATAGTCTGGTGCCCATGTATATTTGGAAGACCAAATCCATAGTCTTTTCAAAGGCACATGTTGGGGATGACATTTTGAACTTGTTTGAGAACTTATTTATGTTCTTAGTACTGTTGTCCATTTTGAAGGTTAGAAAACGGATGACAAGCACATGCTGAAACTTGTTGGTAACCAATCACCATTCTCAGCTGAAATGGAAAGTTATATGAGTTCTTAAAAATCTTTTAAAAAACACAAACATGGTTTCGCGCATGAGGAATCAGCAATTAAAAAATGGTCACAATGCTTGCTGTAAGGAAGAAGAAGAGCAAGAAAGAGGGGGGGTTTTGTTTAGCAGATAGTCACACACTTTTAACTGTGAGGTAGAAGTGGAAAGGAGAAGCAATGTTGGAAAGCTATGGGGTCCAGACAAAATCATTCTCTTAGTCTATAATCACTTGGAAAGTGGGCTAACTGATATTTCAATCAAACAAGCATCACTCAGTGGGTGTCTATCTTTTAAACCAACTATTCTATGGAGTAAGGTGTAAGTCACATGGCTGCAAAGTTTCAACTAGCATCATTTCTTATTCATGGTGTAGCCATAGCTTAACAACAGGGTCCTTTCTATTAATTATGACTTCATAATGCTAAGGTAACAATTTGCTGATGATTTTGCAGGTAAGTCAGGTGGCATGTGGTAGACCTAGTAATACGTATATATAATTTGTTTTCGTATTTTTTAATCGCTGATTTGGTCTTGGTCATATATACAAATACCTCACTGATGCCCTGTTTGTCCTTTCTTCCTCTCTAGCTGCCGCTTCCCTTTCTTGTTCTAATTACTAATGCTATGGTTTTCTTTTTCAAAGTGAGTGTTTTTTGAGTCTACCTTATACATTGTCATCCTTGGACAGAGATCTTTGCCATCTGAACTAACCAGAAAGCTAAACAAAATGCAAAGAATGGCAAGAATATCTGATAACTCTCTTCCATCTGGGAATACCATGAAAAACACTTGGTTGCTGGATATGCATACAATTCACGGGAAATTCAATGCTTTGTACCATTGGGAAAACCGGAAAAGCAGCAAAGATTCTCTGTTATTATCTTAATGGAAGTAGTTGACATAGTAATTCAAAACCTTTGTTTAATCTGCAGAATCAAAGGGAAAAAAGTAATAGAAAGTTATATTTGGAACAAACACAAGACGTGTTGATGTAAGCCTTGCAACTAAATGCAGAACCAAGAAGAAAAATTATATGATTTGAACAGCATTTCATTCGGTTTTCAGACACATGGATTTCTCAACAATTCTTATAAAATTGTAAAAGAAAGACTTTCCGGTAGAAGAAAAACTGCAGGAAGATGAACGTTTTGTCTTGGGTCATTTCGTACGATTAGAAGTGTACAACGATCTGATGCACGACCCACCACCTCTCCATCACCTCTTATAGTTGACTAATATCATTGTTTTCACTTTCTCAGCAATGTTTTACATGTACAAATTAGTCGAACTGAATTTTGGCTTCGAAGATATCCCTATACCTTTTTTTTTCAACATATAAATTTTCATATATTTATATATATAAAGAAACGTATTTTACAAAGTTCTTATTTTGTAAAGTTTGAAAATGATGAATGTATATAGTGTTATTTTATACATTCTTCACTCTACACTAATAGAGATTATTTTCGCTTGAATTTATAACTTTCAAATCACAAAAAACAATTTTTATTGTTAAACCAAAGTTCTTTATATATCATCATCATTGGAGCCTTTAATCCTAAAGATATATGAACAAATTTTTAAATAGAGTAATCCTTGATGCAACGATAAAAGTTGCTCTATTTTATTTGGAGATCAAGAAAACAATCTGTTCGTTAATACATTTATTAATTCAAGTTACGAAAACAACGTTTTTAATGCCAAGAAAATGTTGCATGCATATTTAGACCTCACAATGTGTGTAAACAAAATTGTGAATTTGTAGGAATTATATCACGTTTAATTTTTTTTAATATAAAATCCGTAATCAATAAGATATTGTCTATTTTAATTTAAAGTTTTTACAAATTTATCTCAAAAAAATTCTTTTACAAGTATCTGTTTAAATTTTTTACATATATATATATATTATAACATGCCATCTTAATATTTTCTATATATAAAAAGAAAAAAAGAAGAATTATAATATATGACTAGAAACTTTCAAGAGAGGAGGAAAAAAAGAGGTAAAATATGCGTTGAAAACAAGGGAGGTAGAGATTGGGAGAGAGAGAAAAGAGACATTGCATCTTAAATTAAACTAATAATTAACAAATGGGGTGTAGCTTTGCTTGCAATAATCACAAGGCAATATTTGTCTTCTCTTTTCTAAATAAATTCTTAAAAATGTAAAGCTTGTTGAATTTTCATTTGATTCCATCAACCTCTGTGCTGCTTGGAAGCTCTTTTCATGGGGGTTAGCTCATTCAAGTCTCTCCTCTTCCTAAGGTACTCTCTCTTACAAATACCTTAATTACAGTTAAGCCAAAGCTTGTCTGCTTTTGTCAGTAGAGATGTTGCTATTTATCTTAACTCTCTTACCCTACAATATGGATTAAGGATCTCAAATCTAATCTTAATCAAATCTTTTTAAAACATGGGAAAGCCAGCTTCTTGTCTTTGCTAATGATTAGTTTTGTTTAAGAATGTTAATAAAGTGGGATAGATCTAAAGATTTTAATGATAGTAAAGGGTCTTAATCATAACAATGAATGAAAACGCATGGAACTTTACAAAAGGATATATTTTTTTTGTATAGCTTTAATTTTTCTACATTCTTCATAGTTCTCATATTTTTCACATTGATTGTAGTGATATTGATAGACAATCTGATGTATGCTTCTAATTGAAGTAGGAGATTGTTATGTGATTGAAAGGTATTTATTTATTTATTTTTGAAATGTCTTTGTTTGAAATAGGAAATAAAATTAAGATTTTAGAATTTCACTTTTAAATTTATTGGAAATCATTTTTTTAAAAACTTGCAATAAATAGTTAAGATAATTTTAAATTTAAAGTACTAACAAGTGTTGATTGAGGTAATAAGATGTCTCAATTTTGGTAAGATAAAATTATAAATTCACTCATTCGAAAAACGTATTTATTGAGAAGGTTTTAACTTTTAATGGCTCAAAAGAGATGAGTCTTTAACAAAAAAATTTCGAGATAACTTGGTAAAAAAAAAAAACCTTTGAGTTTAAAGTAATCAATTTTAATACTAAAAAAAATCTAACTTTAAAAAGTCATATATAACATTAATTTTTTTTTCATTATGACTCAATTCTCATAAGAGATTTATACAAGAAGCATTTTTTTTTTTTGGTTGAACTCGTTTTAGTTTTCTATAAGTTTTTTTTTATTTAATTTTTGTTACAAAGTTTCTTATATCGAAGTAATAAGTATGAATGCAATAGTTTTCTTTCGGTCTTGAGAGATGTAACTTCCTCTTTTTTAGTTTAAACATAAATATATATAATCCTTTTATAATAAGACTAATCAAAACAACCCATCAAAGTTTGACTTAATTTTTTTTAAATTAAATTTAAAATTCAAATCTTCAATCCCTTTTTTATCTTTTTATTAAAAAAAATCAAAACAAATTAACTCTTTCCAGCGTATAGAGCCCCAAACATTTATCATCCCAAATATTTTAAAATTATTATCTAATATATTGTTAATAAAATTTTCTGATTCTATAAATAAGGTTAAAATAATATCACATATTTTATTTTATTAATTTATTTTTTAATAATATTATTATTCGATACACTGTTAATGAAATTTTTAATAAAATATAAAAAAATAATAAAAATGAGGTATGTGTAATTATTTTAATATCACTTGTAAAATCTAAAAACGTCATTGATAATGAATTTAATGATAAACCTTCTTAATATTCCTTAAAAATTCATGAACATTATAGTGGATATTCGTCCTATATTTTATACTTATTTTTCCAAAATTAATGTTGTCTTTTTTTGGAAAAGAAACAAATAAATAAATAATATAATAAAAATGAAAAATAATCAGATAAAAAAATTGGATTGTGTTTTAACCGTTGTAAATCAATTTGGCTTTTTTTTTTTTTGGTGGAAGTAAATCAATTGGTGAGTCTTTCCTTTGATATACCATGCAAACCTAATACAACTTAATTTCCAAAGGAAAAAGGCCGTTACAAACCACTTTTAAGAGTGGGGGACAGTTAACCTATAATAGTTATGAAAATGATTTTTGAGAAAGCTACAGAACTTGGAAAAGTTAATGAATTAAAAAAAAAGTTGAGAAGAAGCTTACTCAGTAGTTAATTGAGAAGAACATAAGTTTATTACCATCATCATCAATGGATTTCTATATGATTTATGCCGTAACGTTTCATTATAAAGATTGAAATCTAAAGAAATTGGTAGTTTGATTCATTAAAACTCAGAAAAAATGTATAATTTATTAGCCTAACGTCCTTCAAAAGATTCACAAAAACCCAAACCAAGAAGCCCAGCTGAATCTCTCTGTTCTCCCAAATCTCACCTTACCTACTTTTTTCTTCTCTCTCTGAGAAAACCCAGAAAAGCTGTGTGGGTTTCACTGCTGTTGAACTAAAATGCAGAATCCTTCAGAAAACCTTTATGGGTTCTCCTCCGTTCTCCTCAAATTCACCTAAAATTTTGTTTCTTTCCAGGTTTTCAGTCATGGAAATGGAGACCCGTTACTGCTAATACAAAAGTTTCTTTCAAGGCAATGTAGAAGAGAAAGTAGATTTCTTTGCAGTCTCAGATGATGGTGGCTGCATTTTCTCATCCACCGACTCCTTCACGGGCCCCTGTGCAAGAACCACAGCAAGAAACAAATACCCATCTAGAAGAAAACCTAACAACAACTGCAAAAAGTCTTCCTCTTAAAGACAATGGCTCCTCTGTTACAAGAAAACCCAGAGGTAGACAGGTTTCTTCCAGGTATTTGTCTCCTTCTCCTTCTTCCACTTCTTCTGCTGCAGCAACAACGGCAGCCAAAACTACGGCAAGATTTCCTTCACCTCTTATTTCTCGTTCCACTAATACTACGGCGACGGGGAACAAAAAGACTACGAGATTTCCTTCTCCGCTTATTTCTCGTTCAACAAATGCTAGTTCTACTACAAAACCGGCGTCGACGATGATGTCTTCGCTCCCTAAACGGTCTCAATCTGTCGACCGGAGGCGCCCCGGGGGTCAAGTGTCACAAGGAAACAATGCTAATGCCACGGAATTGTCAGCTGCAACCAAGATGTTGATTACCTCAACGAGAAGTTTGTCCGTTTCGTTTCAAGGTGAGGCCTTTTCGCTTCCGATTAGTAAGACAAAGGCTCAAGTGGGTTCTACTTTGACTAGGAAAGCAACTCCTGAAAGGCGAAGAGCCACTCCTGTGAGAGATCATGGGGAGAACTCGAAGCCGGTGGATCAGCATCGCTGGCCTGGTAGAACACGGCAAGGGAATTCGGATTCGAATCCGTTGTCTAGGAGTTTGGATTGTAGTGATGAAAGGAAGGTGTTTGGATCTAGTTCAATGCTAGCTAAGTCATTGCAACAATCAATGATGTTTAATGAGAGTAGTAGGAGGGTTTCTTTTGATGGTAGTAGTAGGTTGAGTTTGGATTTGGGAAGTGCTGCTGAGTTGTTAAAAGTAGCTAATAAGCAAAACCCAGATGCCAATTCCGTAAATGAGGCTTCTTGTGCCTCTTGTGATTTCACTGCGTCTGATACAGATAGTATGTCTTCAGGAAGCACCAATTCTGGAATGCAAGAATGTGGAGGAAGTGGCATTTCGAAAGGGATGAGTGGACCCCGTAATATTCTTGTGTCTGCAAGGTTTTGGCAGGAAACTAACAGCCGGTTAAGGCGGTTACAGGACCCGGGTTCACCTTTGTCTACAAGCCCTGGGTCTAGAATTGGTGCTCCAGCTAAGTTCAGTCAATCAAAAAGGTTTTCTAGTGAAGGTTCAATTTCTTCTCCGAGGACAATGGCTTCTCCTATCAGGGGAGGTACAAGACCTGCTTCTCCTAGTAAGCTTTGGACATCTTCAGCTTCATCTCCATTAAGGGGGCTAAGTCCTGCTCGGGTGAGAAACGCCGTTGGTGGTCAGATGATTGGTAACTCTGTTAATACCCCTTCAATTCTAAGCTTTTCTGTTGACATTCGGAGAGGAAAGAAGGGGGAGGATGGGATTGTCGATGCTCACATGTTGAGGCTTCTTTATAACCGTTATTTACAATGGAGATTTGCAAATGCAAGGGCAGATGCTACTTACATGGTGCAGAAACTGAGTGCAGAGGTATGGTTATCCTCCCTGTCCATCTCATTGTTCTCAATATGTTCAATGGTCATGTCTAGCTTTTTTCTTTTATTTATTTATTTATTTTTTGTGATATTTGGTGAATGCTTCTATTTACTTCATAGTAATAGTTTGTCAAACAAGCTGAGCGCAACTAGTTATGATTAAGATTACCTATAATGCAATTGGCAGTTTAGTTCTTGCATTATGGCATCCCTTAGAGAGCATCATGTAGTCTTGTCCAATATGTTGCTGTGCCATATTGCTGAATTTAAGTACTGAAGGTTGCATCTCATTTGGTTATCCCGGCCACCTGGAATTGCCCATAGTTCCTAAGAAAGTGTGTTCTTGTCCAGTTGACAGTTGTCCTTGTTATACTTGCTAAGAGATCGGATTAGAGACAAAAAGGTTGTGAGGCAATATATGTCACGTTTTTTAGTAGTAAAATCCTTGATGTGATCGATGATCTGTGAGTTGCCTCCTTGCTAATCTAGGCAGCTTTGGCATGGTACTTATCAACTCAAGATGATGCAAAATCATTGAGAAATACATATTTATGAATGTTATTTAGCAACCTGTTTTCCCTCGTACCATTCTCTTACAAGAGTACTTATTGGTAACTTTAATTTGCTTAAACTTCCTTGAGTAGAATTTTGAGTTGTTATTGTTATAGCAAAGCTGAAGGTGTAGACACTTTATCGCATTAAGTAAGATAAGCTTGCACTCTGGACAGCCTCCGTATATCAACAATGGGTGCTGTGCAGTAAGGGAGTTGGGTTCCAATGAATGTTTTTACTTTGGCCTTATTGCCATTATATCACTTTCGCTAAGGTCCTTGTTTGTTTTCAATTTAGAGGTAAAGAAAGGTTAATGATCTAAAAAAAAAAAAAACTGAAGGCCTATTTTGATGATTTGAGTTGTTATATGGGGTCAATCTGGAGTGTTCAACTGTATTTATTGTAAAATACAGTACTTGGCTGATGAATTTGATATGTGATGTCAAAGTAGATGAATTGTGGCTAATTTTACGTATCTTTCTTGTCATAATATGAATATGTGAAGAGCTTTTCAATCTCTCTTCATTGTTGCAAATTTGCATAATGGAAGGTTTAGTGGACTTATTGTAAAAGGGCAGAGATTAGAGATAAGCTTGCTGAGGAATTATTGAAATGATACATTGGGTTCCATTAGAGTCTGTCGTCAACTGGCCAATGATGCTCTTATTCTGTTCTTGACTAGAGACTAGAGAGAAGTGAATGATGCTGATTGTATATCAATTAAAAGGGCCTGTTCAAAGACTAAAATAACTGGTAGAATTAGTTAGGATGTAAGCACTTCTTCAGTAATGAGAATCAATGGTGGGAAAGTTCGGCTGCTGGGTTTTGCTACATAGTAGACAGATGGTTTTTTTTTTATCAACCGTTTGGTGTATATTGTCAGTTTGATATTAAAAGGGGCTAGGTTAAGAAAACAATAATCGTGAGTTGAGATTTAACATGATGATCTCTAATAAGTCTGGTATGTTCATGTCCAATGTTCCTTCTTTTGTATCAGAAAAATCTGTGGAATGCATGGGTAACAACATTAGAACTGCGGCATTCTGTCACCCTTAAGAGAATCAAGTTGCTATTGCTGAGGCAAAAATTGAAATTGACTTCCATCCTGAAGGGGCAAGTAAGATTCAAAACTCCACGTTTCTAAAGTACTGAATCGAATCCTTGTAGATGTTTTTATAGAAACAACAGCTTCAGCTATCTGACTATGGTTTTACCTTCATATTTATCATGTCATTTGTGTAATTCATGTCTGTATCCATACTTTCATGTTCCAGGACAAAGCATGTGCTGTATCAGTTTCAATTGACTTCCCTATAATGAAAGTAAAAAATTAAAAAAAGACAACATTGTTAAGAATTACTATTGATGAGAATGAAATTATCAAAATTGGGACTTGGTGTTATAGTAAGGAATTTTTTGTTTTCGGCAATGATCAAAGGGGGCTTCCTGGCCTTGTGTACATTGCCTTGGCCTTTACTAACCCCCTTAGATACCTGCTTTAAAGCAGTTACCATTACTTACAGCATGAAATGAGTAGTTAATCAATATCCGTCCTAAATAAGACACCTAAAACATGGAAAAGAGGAAAATTAGATTTTCTTGTCCGCAGTTGAGAATGGTACGGTGACTGATTTATGTTTGAATTTCGTTGACCTTCTGGAGTTAGAGGAAGACAGAAAGAAAACAGACAGATAAGAAATCAATGAAAGTAAAGAAGAGAAAATTTTGTACTATTATATTTCTATTGCAAAAGGAAAAAAGGCTGTTGATGACTTGATAATTTAACTCTTCCTTGGTTCCTTTTGTTGCCCTTTCTCCACTTCTTACTGCATGCTTTTTAGAACAGATCTAATCCTTTTAATTCTCAGTTACAAGATAGTGGCTTTTTTTTGTAGCATGAATTCTCTTCTTCTTGACTAAAATTTGGTGTACTTGGTGAGTGTAGATAGCTCATTTAGAAGCATGGGTGCTCCTCGAAAGAGACCACTCTAGTTCTTTGGTAGGAGCAACTGAAGCTTTAAAGGCCAGCACTCTTCGTCTTCCAATTGTTGGAAAAGCATTAGTAAGTTTCTTCCAGGCTCTTTATTTCCCTGTTTTTCAATATACAATCCGTTAATGATTCAGTTCATGACTAGCAGTGTGGTTTAAAATGTTGCTCTTGTTTCTCTTCCACTTCTCCGTTTTCTCTTATAACAGGTAGATATCCAAAATCTGAAGGATGCTGTCAGTTCAGCAGTTGATGTGATGCAGGCAATGGCATCCTCAATGTGCCCGCTATCATCAAAGGTAAAATTCATTAATTCAATCTTGTAGACGTTAGTCTTACAAAAAGAAAAATCATTAAGTTCTTTCCTGTGGTAATTTTTTGTATATCCACTAATTTTCTGTAAGTTAATAAATTAATGCCACAAACTCAAGACAGTTCTTAAGCTGTTTTCTTTCTATTGCCTTCCAATATTATATTATGCCTGTTGTAACTTGTAAGGACTTGATCATAGCTCTATAACAAGGAGTTCATTGGCATTAGAAAAAAAAAACTGATTATGGCTGCAGAAATGGAAAGTGCTTTTAAAAGATAAAGATCTTATGGTTTAGTGTGCTATATCTGACCATAATCTACAGTGTGACACAGGAACTTTAAGACACTGCTTATATTGTCTTTCATCTTTGCCTTTTTGGATTGCTTGTTAACTTTGGTTTAATGCCTACATATGTAAATTAAATTGTAGAGAGGTGCTCTGAAATGACTAGTTAAAGCACTCAAGCACAAATAAGTTTCTTGAGGTTAGCTAAGTAATGGATATATATATTACCATCCGTGGGTGTGCCTTAAAAACAGAGATGCAGTATTCCAATCTGATGGGCATTTTCTTTTGGAAATAGAACCTGCTCACTGAAAGGTAATGATAAAATGATGAGAAAGTTAAAAGAAAAATCCTTTCTCAGATATTTTTTTGTCGAGAGGGATTATCATTGCTGATCCAGAGAGCTATTGTACAAACTTTTTCAGCATTCTTGTCCCGCACCCCTGAAATAAGGCACCAATTGTAGAATGAATTTCGCCTGTGGGGCATCTAGTTTTGCTGCTGATTTTCTTAGTTTGTAATATTAGTGTCACACCTTGACGGAACACATACTAACTTAATGCTATTGACATGTACACCAACAAGAAGGTGGAAAAGTTTTAATCCTTGTGGCCTTAAAATAGGAATGAAAGAAGAGTTTGAAAGAAGGAAATCTTGTAGTTTGGTGGAGCCTGTTTATTTATGTTTCGCCTGAACTCGTATTTCCAAAAGGGGTGATCTACCTAACTATCTAAATATCATTTGTTCCTTGCAGGTGGAAGAAATGAATTCTTTAGTAGCTGAACTTGTGAGTGTGACTGCAAAGGAAAGGGTTTTCCTCGAACAATGTAAAGATTTTTTGTCCGTGTTAGCAGCCATTCAGGTAAACATGGCTTTTTGTTTTACTTTCCGAGCTATATTCTGCTTCATCTGCTCTTGTGACTCATTGTAAATCTTTATATTAGGTGAAGGACTCTAGCTTGAGAACACATATAATACAAATAAATCGTGTATCGACTACCAGCAGCCTGACAACACATGTGTAGAACTGATGTTATTTGACTACTCTACTCACCCTAAATGCTAACCTTACACCCAAGCTCATGTTATTCCCATCGATGGAGGCGGCACTGGACAAAATAAGAGCAGATCGAATATAGCTAGGTTTGGCTTCTCATTTTAGCAGTCTTGGAACCAGTTGTTGTCTTCTATGATCACGCATGTAATTTTTGCATCTGAAGATTAGAGGAAGTGGCTTTTCCTCTCAACTGATTTCTGTATACAAGAACTCTTTCTGGTTTTTTCTTTGTTCTTCTTTGGGTAGAAAAAAGCAATGTATATGTAAATATGTAAGTTCTTCTGATAACCGATTATCATGTTTTCTTGGCTTACGTGATTAATCATCCAATTATGATCTTGTTGATGCTTGTTAAACCAAAGACTGGCTGATTTTCTTTTGACCTCCACCTCCCTTAGTGCTTACTCAGTCTTTTGAACATTTCATATCTTGATGACTTTTTTTTTTTTTTTCTTTTGAAATTTTTAATCGACCCTAAATTACAAACCCTAATTTATTTAACGTACTCAAAAAGAGATTACACGTATGAACCCTCTTTAATATGTAACTTCAAAAAATTTGTTCAATCTGTATACCATTTGAACTACTATTTGATGGGCTTTCTTTTTTTGATAATCATAGTTAATTGAAGAGTATTTTGTAGAATCTTAAAATGGATGTTTCTTACCAGTGTATCAGAAAAATATGAGATGCAGAAACCGTGGAGTTTTCCCAATTAGATTGCTAAGCAAATGATATGGACGCAGGTGGTAAAGAAGAGACACGCAGCCCCCAGCGTATCTGCAAATGACAGATAGAAATGGGAAGGTTCCACAGGACCACTCTTGGATTTGTGGACTGTGGTGATGCACACAAGCTGCAACAAATCAATTTGCAAAATGCATTGGAATGGACCCCAACCCTCCCACCCTCAGCAACAATTGAGAAGAAAATGACCGTTGGTTTCACAAAGGGACCAAAAGCCACGACAAAATTATATGCTCCCAGTACAGTCCAAAATATATTTATATCGTATATTAAAAATTATATATAAATACATCAAATATAATTATTTTAAATTTTTATTTTATTCATATATAATATTTATTAAATTTTAATTTATAATATTTTTATATTTTTTATTTGTCTCATATCATTATATCGTATTTAAAGTTTCGATCGGTATTTTTTTTTTTAATTCATGTTTAATTTAAGCAATTGAATGTAATGATTTATTTATTTTAATAAATCACAACATAAATTTTATTTTTATACACTATAATAAAAAAAATTTTATATACTTTAATTTATATGTATCATTCTAATAATCTCGTCAATAATAATTAAAAATATAATAATTTCTCATCTCAACCATAACTTTTGAAATCATGTATGAGATAATTTCTTATGACACCGTAACTTACTCAAATTTTACATATTTAACAATGGGTTAACTTTTAATTTTGTATAACAATCATTTACATTTTAAAATAATGATTGAGTAAAAAGTAAATTGAGAAATAAAAATTATACAAAGTTATGTCTAAAGTAAAACCATGAATGATTTCATTTGGATTCAATAAGAGGAAAATGGGATTAGAGGCTATTGCTTCTTATTCAATAACTCATAAATAAACTTTTTTTATAAGGGAAATCCGAACTTCTACAAAACTCATCGATCTTCACCATGCCGAATACAGAAGAAAAGATCATATCGCATGGTAACTTCGGCTCCAAAATTACAAAGACAATATGCAGTAAAAAGATGGAAAAGTTTTCTCAGATGAACAGTCTCAAAAGCTGCTTTTCACCGCCGCCATCTGAACTGCTGCCATCTCCAGAAGACCGGCTTCCCAATGATGTTGTTTCGGATTCCTCCGACGTCGGCGTAGCTTCTCTCCGCCTCTTCACCGCTCTACCGTCACCGATCATCAAGCAGAGATCAAGATCAGTCGCTTTACGTTTAATAGCGTTAGCAAAACCCTTCCTTTTCACAAAATCTTCCACTCTTGTCCGAAAACTCTGCCCTCCACCGCCAACAGTTTCTGAAACATCCTCAAAGTCTGGCCCTGAAACATAGCCGCTAAATTCGGGAAGAGGCTGCAAAGTGCCGCCATGAAGCACCGTCTGCACCGCCGATTGGCAGACGTTCCATTTCCCTGTCCACAGCAACCCCGCGGCTCCACTGACGGGGTTCACCGCCCGCCCCACGGCTTCAAACAAAAGCGACTGAAACAAAGCTGCAAACCCACACATATACCAATAAGAAACAACACGAAAAAGAGAATATTGAACAGAAAGTAGAGAAAAAAGGCAATGACTTTTCATTATTTCCAGGATATATATATATATATATATGAATACTAGCAGTACAAACTAGAATTACCAGGTCTTTGAGGCTGGGGCACGGAGGAAAGGAAGGACATAAGGCCGGCACGACCAAAGAACTTTGCGACGAAAACGGTGGCGTGTGCTTGGGCTTGAGGGTTATCTATACATTTTAAGCTTTGTCTGAGGATGCAATTTTCACTGCACCCTTTTCGGAGAACTCTGCAGCCATTGCAACTCATCGTGAGAGAACTTTCAGCATAAGAGACCGAAGAAGAAGAAATGGGTTTTCCTGGGCGAAAACGATAGGTGAGAAAGGAATAATTGAAGCTAAGAAGCAAAAGTCTGCTAAACAGAGAATTATATAGAGAGATGGAGAGAGAGTGTCCATGTGGAGAAATGTGGGTGATAATTGCTAATCTGGCTGTGGGTTGGTGGTAACCATGGTTTATTTTCTTTATCATTTTGGAGTTAACTGTGGTTAAGGGATTTACAGTGGGGTATGGGGTTCCAAAGAAATGGGTGAGCAGCGGCTCCGGATCTCCGCGGATGGAGATTGGAGAGGTACCAGGCAGCAAGGCATAGCCGTTGGATTCGCTTCTGTGGATGTCAATGGCCGTAGATTCTTTCCTTATCTTTTTTAACATTTCTTGGATTATCCGCTTGCGAAGGTGAATACCATTTCCAACTGTGATTGTTTGGCATAATTCATAAACTTTCAATCGGATTTCGGCTTAAGATAACGCATAATTGGTTCATCTAATGCTTCATTCAAAGCCTTTTTGTTTTATAAAATGAGTCAATCGTTCACCATTTCCTTTTCTATATTTGATATCGTGTATATACTAATAAATTTAAAAATTTTATATTTCGTATTAACATAAAAATAATATAAATTAAAATCGATAAAAATTACATTTAAATTTGATAAAAATAAAAAAATTATTTTATATAAGCTTGATAATTTATGTTAATGTAATGTAAAATATGAAAATTATCATATCAAAAATTTATATTATCATGTCAAATACAATATTTTTTAATTTTTATCAAATTTTAATATGAGTAACTTTCGTATATTTTTTTTCGTATCATTTTCATATCATGTCAGCATGTTGTATTTGAAATTATCATGTCTAATTTTGTCTTTAATGTGCAAATAAAAATTATGACAACAATTTCGTATTTGACACAAAAAATACTACAATCTATAAAGTCTGATACAATCTAATGAGTTGAAAGAGTAGAGTATTAAAATTTAGAATCTGATTAATGTGTCAAATTGACATTAATAGTATAATTTTGTTTCAACTTTATATTTAAAAAAAAAAACAAATGAATTTAAACAATGATAAATGACATTCAAACATCTGATTCAATAATTAATTCATAATTTTTTATTTAAAAAAATATTTTTAAAACTTTTTGAGAGATGAAAAAATTGACAATTAGGATTGGTTAATAATGAGAAAGGTTGAAGAAGATAGAACGAAGTGGCTGCACTTACAAAGTGCGGAAACTAGGAAAAAAACAGGGTGATGTGAAAGGCGACGATTTAGATGAAGCGGACACATTGAAGTTTTAGTCACGACTCGAGCTGGTGGCATCTTTATCCAATACTTTGGTCCACAAAATGGCATCCAAATAAAAAAGGAAGTAGAAGAAGAAGAAGAAGAAGAAGAAGAAGAAGAAGAAGAAGAAGAAAATGTCTAGTGAATGTTACAAGCAAAAAACCAAAGTTTATTCTTTTTTGTTTTTGTTTTTGTTTGGAGGGGTGGAGAATGGGATTCCAATCCTTGACCATTGGTTTAACTTTTCTTTGTCTTCATTCATGCATGGCTATTGGCAAATGAGCTAAAAAAAAAAAAAAGGTCGAAAAGTAATGAATGCGGTCAGGCAGTAAGTTGGGGTTGGCCGTATTTGAGACCACACAAAAAGCCTGAGAAAGTGTGACGTTTTGAGGTTTGGTGCTTTCCTTCACAGCCCACAATCATTCTTCAGTGTCCCTTCCAGGGAGTAGAAGGACAAATGAAGTTTGGGAAGTGGATTGGGCAAGAATTATTCGCCTCTGTTTTGTCTCTTACATTCTTCACTGCCTGTGGAGTTGGTTTAACTATACAGCCATGAACCAATATACCAATGTATGAACTCACGCTTACTCATTAATATAAATTTTGTTTCACCATTTATTCTGTCGAAGATAATGCATTTTTTCCGGCTCTCATACCTTCACAATTTCTGGTCACTTAAACATGTAAAAGGTCTAAGTAATTTGAGGAAGAAAACACGAAAGGCTAACGCCAATCCTTTGTAATAAACGCTCCTGAGGAAAATTCTACTGGTTGGTTTTGTGTCTTTATGCCAATGGAAGTTTATCTGAGATAGCTTTGGCTTATGGCAACAGGCAACTTATCCAATACCTTTGAGATAAACGGTACATGAGAAAGTACAAACCTATCAGAAACTTGAAGTTAACAGCTTGTTTGTCTGATTGGAAAACAAACATTAATGTAATCTTTGGTTAAACCTTTTTGCTGCATCACATTTAATTTCAAAGTTTCTTTATGTTTCTATCCTTGATTTTGTTGACGAGGGCTGGAAATCCTGTCTTCTTGTATAATAAGTGGATAACAGGTTTTTGAAGGAGATATATAATTAACACTGATGACTATCATCTCTAAGCTTTGTTTGTTGGTTAGTTTAGAAGGTAATTTTGTTAGCTTTTTTTGCAGGGTCTGACAGGGTTGAGCCCCTTGTCTTCTAATGGATGCCATGCCTTTGATTATAAAAGTTTGAAATCAGCAGTGCTCCAAATGAAATATGACCTTGAGAGTGTAAATTTACACTTTTTTTAGTGTAATATTACTTCACACAAAAATAAATTATTCCCGCGTTAAAAAAAATCTTAAGATTTCTTTGTAAAAATTGCGACAGCATAATTATTCAATTTCGAGAAACTTGTTTTACTTTTATAGAACATCAAAAGACACAAATAAACAGTTATAATTATTTGTTAATTAATAACTGTTTTAGGGTTAGACAAGGAGTGAATATTTGTTAATTAATAACATTGTAGCAACTTGCATGCGTGGCTACCCGGTCTTAATGTCTCTTGTATAAGCAGCCATCAAGTTCATTATACTTTTAGAGTAGTGTTAAGCAAAAAGAACTCACTCCGTGTTCGCTTCCAGACTACATGCTTCATTTTGCTAAATTAACATAAAATTAGTTTTTGAATTTACTAACGTCATTAAGAAAGTAGAGCACAGAAAACCCACCAAAATGCTAGGTACTATATTTTCCCTCATTTCTACTAAGAAACAGAATGCCTCCTATTTCTGGATGGTGTTGACTTAGCTTCTTCAGGATTGGCAGAACCAAGACTGTCTGATGAATCTGAACCACTATTCTCACCCTGGGCTCCTTTGCTTGACCAGATCTTTGTGAATATCCTCTTGGACTTCAGCAAACCTTTCATTTTACTAATGGCAGCCTTGTCAATGCTAGTTCTATTATCTCCACCGTTTCTCTCACTCCCTTCTACCCCATTGCTCAACCTTAAGGCAGCTAGTTCCCCTTTGAGGGCCTTAAGCTCCTCGGCTGTGGCCACTGCATCCCAATCTTCCTCTGGATTGGTTGCTGCTGACCTTGAGCTCCCATGAGATCCGCTATTTACATCCTTCAGGCCTTTAGGTAAGTCAGGACTGCTACTGCCCGATGAAGCTGCAGCCCTGACCTGCTCGAAAAACAGAACCAGCACAACTACACGCAATGGAAGCCTGTCATTTTGCACAGCATGCATGCATGCATCAACTGATAGTTTCTTGCAGTCCATTAACTTGCATATTCTTTTTCTCTCACTCTTGCTGATCCCTGGGTGTTCCTGCATTGAACAGAGTAGAGTTGAAGTTATATATAAGCATGGTCAGAAGTCAACAGAATTGGTTTGCCTTCATAATAATAACAGACAACAGTTGCAGACAGAGACAAGGTCGAAAGGTTAATTGAATTGGTAGTTATGTTCTAGGAGAGGGGGTTGATGGCATTACTTCCTCATTTGAATTGCATTTTAGCAAAAAACTTCCAAAGCCAAAATTTGATGGTATTTGGATGCAACTAATTTGATTTGCATTGAGAAAGATGCACTTTGGCAAGATTCTCACCTTAAGATACATGTCAATGGCTCGGTAAAGCCCATCATGAGCAGGCCGAGAGATGCAAGACACCAGCTCAGCAAGGTCTACAAACTTTGACAAGGGTAAGTTGGGATCCTTCGCAATTTCTGCAAGGTATGCATCTATCAATTTTGCCACCATCAGCTTGGAAGCATCGGTTAAAATTCCAGGTCTTCGTATTTCCTGAACTTCATTTTCTTCAGTATCAAGTTCAGCATTCTGATCTTGCATCAGAAACTCCTTCACTATTTTCTGTACCATATCAACATTATACATTACTTCTTCCCCTTCAACTGCTCGTATCAAGAGATCATTTACAGAAGCCTCCTCCAGTTGCTGTCCTGTTCGCCTCACCAGCTGTTCCCTAGCCATTTCTCCTGAGTCAACAAAGATAGCTGCTTTCAACAACTTCAGCAAGAAACTGCAGGATACAGTTCCTTTCTCGGCAGGCAACAACCAGACAATTGTGTCAACTGTTGATCGATACTTTGAAACATCCCTAGAATGGATCACGCCCTTACTGAAACCTGGCAACCTTCTGTAAGAATAAGCTTTCAAAGCTTCTCCAATCACTTCATGAGACAGTATTCCTTTGGTTTTAATATTCATTATAACACGCTTATATAGATCAATTTCAAGTTCACACAAATCCTCAACCCACCAGTCCTTTGGCACAGGTCGACTTCTGACACTATTACAGTTTGGATTATTCCCATTTTCCTCTGGGAGCTTCCTCCGGTTATAAGTGTAGGACCAATCAACCTTGGAAACATCAATGCAAGCCTTGGTAGCTATAGCATCAATGCAAAAACTGACCACCTTCAATTCCTCCGATAATGGTAACATAGATTTTGTGGTTTGAAGAACAATGACTGAATCTTTCCAGCTCCGGAAGATGCCGGAGTTGAGGAAGACATCGATCTTGTAAATTAGGTTCCCTTTTTCAATGGTCTCATGCATTCCTAAGTACTCAGCAGCACATCGAGCAGCGACAACATTGTAAGCATTAAGGGTGACAGTTATGCTGTAACAAAATTTGGCACATATCTCAAAGGCAACCGGACCTCCAGGAATGTCAGAAATCTGAATATCACTATTTTCTTCATTACCACTTGCAACCAACTTTTGTAACAAGGCACTTTTTGACAGAAGAGGAAACTGCATATATGTTCATCCATTAGCTTCGCAAACTGATACGAATTTTTATGATTAGAAATGAGCAGAACTGCGCCAAGCATTCTCAACTTAACTGATCTAGTCATTCTAATTTGAAACTAAAGCACAACTTAGCACCATTAAAGCCAATAAAAATTTGGAAGTTTTCACATTTCAGCAATTATTTGAAATTGTGGACAAAGGATCACATAAAGGCATAAGTTTGGATGGCATGTGAGGCATGGTGCAATTCATTCCAGCTAGGACACTACACTCAAAGACAAAGCTTGACCATAAATGAAAATATACCTGAACTGGAAGAAAATGCATACCTTGTGCAGATAAAACTTAACATCCCCTATAGTGACAGTGATGTCGGTTGCCAGCTCACTTGCCGCATACCTGAAAATGGGTATATAAGCTTAAAACCATTAGAACTTTTCAAAATTCACACAGGTTGGACAAAGACATTTAAAAAGAAAAGTCCCATTACAAGCTTGGGGTAAGAGATGAAGTCTTCAATTTGTACACCTTTTGCTTTTCTTTTAAGCTATCTAAATTCGAAAAGGAACCTTGAATTGCTCTAAACAATAGTCAGCAACAGTATGGTACTGAAAAGGCACTATACTTAGATTTTACCAGAAATCGGACACTTGAATACCCGTGATGCTGTGATGTATAGGCTATAAAGTGATAATTACCAGATTTATTAACCAATAGATGATTTTAAGAAACTGAAATGCTATTAGACCTGTAGACTACGCAACAAATACTGCTGGAAAATAGTAATAAATTACTGATAAATAGAAACATAGCATAGAGAGATTCTAATGCCTTAGAATCAAGAAAAAAGTACAGTCACTGTAGTAACTTATGGATGCTTACTGAATTTGCCTCCATTGCAATCAGTACTTCTCTAAGACACAGTAAGGTAACATCTTCATCATTGATATGTTTCAGAAAACAAGTATACCAATTGTTAAACAATTAACATCAATTCATTACCGCATTTGAGTGGTACATATGAAAATAAAATTCATTTTCTTCTAGTCAAAATTGGTGTACTCAGAAGGTGAAAGAAACCTTATCAATTTTCAACTGAGTTTAACCGTATATTCTTATGATGGGTTATTTTTGAACCTCATCCTATATTCCACGCTTGTTGTGACTAAGAATCCATGGTTGAGCATATCCCTGTACCCAGTGACTACAAGGAATACAATTGTAAAGAACTGCAAGGGAAGGATTCCCCATATCTTCCTAAGCAGATGTATTAAACAACTACCTACCATTGGATCTCAAGGATCTTCAATTTGAAATCATAACTATTTGTGCTACACAGAATCAAAGTTAGTAAAACATGATTGATATAGAAGGCCAGAAAGTGTAACTTCTACACAAGGAACCATAACAGATTTCAAAAAAAAAAAAAGGGATCAAAAGTCAAAACCAAAGAAGATTAGTCAGATTTTAGAGGATCTACCACTTGGGTTGGAAGATGTTTGAATGACAAGATGAGAGGGGTTGTGCATTTTTGCTTAAAGCCCCCCAAGCCAAAAGAATATCCTATGCAGTAAAGTAGGCAGTATTAAGAGGAAAAAAACAAATCAATAGCCTACAAAAGCCGCAAATCACATCAAGCATTTTACAGTATACCAATAAATGGTCATCTAGAAAGGGCCAAAATTTCACATAGCCCCAAAAAGAATCCTAGCTTAAGCACAAACCAAAGAGGCAAAGTTACCAAAATAGGACTATGCAGTTGAAACTTAATGATCTTATGGAAGAGCCAATGGATTGAACAACATAGTGCAGAGTTTTCTATGATTAAGGGAACAAATGATAGAATGAAAAGTAAAGGTTCAAGAGATCTCACCTCACATTATTCCCATCGCTCTGAAACATATCCTGCTTTGATCCAAGCTTCATAAACTTCATATTGGCAAGCAAAAGATATTCCTCCTCTCTGAAACCCCAAAATGATCTTCTCAGCTACTCAACCAATCACCAGTAGATCAAATACCAGACATTCAGCAACACACATAACCAACGGAACATAACCCCAACCGAGGAAAAGTTGCCAGAAGTGGCAAGGAATACTCCAGGTGTGGGGACCGAGTTTCTGAATGCAACCAGCTTTCTGGGATTCAAGAGATTAAAGAAGGAACCAAAGGAACGAAAAGGATATATGCCACGAAGAGTATGACCGAATCTTGACAGCAATCGAGGCAGAGAGAGTCTGAGTAAGAGAGAGAAACAGACAATTTGAAAGATGGGGTTTTTAGTAATAATTTAAGAAAAGGTTCTCTTCAATGGCAAGAGAGCTATGGAAGAGGTTGTTTCCTTTGTTGACGGCAAAGCCCACCGAGTCCGGGCGCAGCCAGTCAGCTTAGGAGACATAGACAACAGACTCTTTACACTAAACAATTCCCAAACCAGAGACACTCTCCAGCACCAATCTGACTTCACCTTCACTCCCCGCTATTTCTTTATCTCTCTCATTTTCTCTTTCTGATTACTCTGTTTCTTTGTTTTTATAAAGATTCATATCACCTGAACCTCTGGCAATTCTTTAAAGCTTCAACTTCCAAACTTGAAATATACTAATCAATTGAAATCTGAAATCCTGCAACGGAAAACAGCATCTTGGTATCAGTTGAAGAAACCACCAAAACGGTAGGCAAAAAGCATCTATCTTTATTTTTTTCTAACTAAGGGAATAAATGAAGAAGATCACAAAAATAATGAAGGTATTATAGAAACGAACAACCTAACATCAGCTACCAACAGCAATATCACCGCAAGATTGAAACTGGAATCTGAGGAATCTACTAGAATATATCTCAGAAATCTAATTAAATAACAAAATGTCAAGACTCAACATCAGATTTTGATAAATGCTGTAAAATCACAAAACCCCACACAAATGGGAAAATTCCCATAATCAACTTGGAATTGAAAAGAGTAAAAGACAATCCCCAAAAGCCACTCTCAGTGTTAACCCAACAAAACCCAAGACCCTTGTTTCATATCTGCAAAGCCCATACAAAGTGGAAAAAAAAAAATAGCCACCTTCTCCATTGTAGCAAAACAAGAAATCCCATTTTAAGCATCAACCACGAAGTACTGGCAAGCCTAGGAAAGCAGAACCATCTCTAACAAGAAGCAAATCCCATAAGCAACAGAAGGACTCAGAACGGTAAAACAGACTGACCAAGAAATTTACACCACCATTGCAATAAGTCTGTGTCATAGCTGAACAGTACAATACGTTTGAACAGTAATGAGCACACAGGAGCCATGCAGGAGCACTTGAGTCAGTTTAAAAATGAAAATTTACACCTATTCTAGAAAAACCAAAAACTAAAAAGAACAACCTTCGAAGTACCCATCAGTAAGTAACATGTTTATTTGTTTCCAGGAGAATCTATCAATATACAAATTCAAAGAAAACTCAGAACTTCTCTTTCTTTTCTTTTCTTTTTTTTTTTTTTATTTTTATTTTGGACAAAACCAAGCTGTTGGCAAATGTTCTATCTGTGTTTTTCGTACTAGAGCTACTATAACTTACCCTTCAACACAACCAAAAACTTTCAGTTTGTTGCTTTTGCATCTCTTTGTTAATATTGGTGAAGAAAGTAAATTTAGTTTCATTCAGTTTTTGGGAGAGGAGGTGTATTAACACACTCAACATCTAGCTCGGTTATGCACGCCAAAACTGATATTGAGCTTTCTTGTCGCCACTCTCTTTTTATTAAATGGTTTCTCTTTTACTCCCGGCCTAATTAACCCATCACTATCTCTTCTTTACCTGTTCCTCAGTAAAAGAATACAGAAATTTTATTAGAATTTCATGATTTCACCCCAAAACAAAAGAAAAAGTAAACAAAGTCCCTTTCCTACACGAGTTATATTGTCCCTTTCAGTGTGGTGAAATCGTGACCGAAACACAGTGGGGGTAAAGAGAAAAAAAGAAGTTGGTTCATTCATGGTGTGTCAAAATCTAAGTGCATGAGATTCACGATGAAGCGGATTGCCATTGATGGTTTTAAACGTTGTTGTTGGATTTTAGGATGAAATTTCAAAAGCATAAACTTTCAAGAATGTGTGTGAAATACAAGTAAGGTATCTTTAGCTGGCTGTAATTTTAATTACAACTTATTCTTGAAATCAATGAATGTTCTGTCATATTTTAATTGGAAACGTCTAAGAATGATTCATGCATTGGTTCTAATTTGATATGATGATGATTCCATTTTATCCTTGAAAAGTGACGCATGGTATTTTGCAATTACAAGGTCTTTTATACATGCAATCAACTAAGCAATGTATACATTTAAGATTAATTAACATTTTATTTATAGTTTTTTTTAATTAAATATGATAGTTGAGGGTTAATATTCTAATTTCTAGTACACTAAAAGAAACTATTATTTCAAATAATAGAAAAGCGAAATAAATAAATTTATGGCGGTTTGAATTAATGCCACCCTATCTACTATGTAGTATTCGCAAAAATTATTAACAACTGTGGCAGAAATATTTAATGCCAGTATAATGAACTGTAACAACCAAGTTCAATTATAGCATATTAGGTCAAATCGAGGCCTTGCTAAAAGAGCCATTGTAAGTCTGAACAAAGAGGTTAGATGAGTGAAACCAAAATTAAATGGTATTGGACTCTCGGATCCATCCCTTCAATTTCAAGGGACTTGATAAGAATAAATAATATAACATTTTCTCGTTGGTACAATTTCCCCTTCGTAACTAAAAATTTAAACGTAAATTTTGATAATAAATTAATAATTCATCTTGACATTTTTTTTCCCTTAGCCCTGACTTTGAAAATCAGCAAAAATAAATAAATAAATAGATAAATGAAAAAAATAAAAACGTGTGTTATATTCAAATATAGCTTAATTAACCAGTACTTAAACTAAAACAAGATATAGTATAGATCTTCCTCTCATCACAGATCAGTAGGCTAAGCTGTGTCATTTGTAAAACCATGCATGATATCCCCTGATTCCAAAGAATCCTTTTCCCAACCAAAATCAACAAAGACTGCAGGCAGCAGGGTTCAATATAAAATAGAATTAGAACATGTCATATTCTCCACTGGAACACTTCCCTATGAAAGTGCTAGATTTCTTTGGCCTTTATAATCACCTCATTCAGACCACAGTTTGAGGCTTTCCTTCTTTCCCTTTACTTCTTTTATAATTAGCAGAGTAAGAGAGGAATCTATCTAAATTCTTAAGCTCCCACTCCCACTCATGTTGCTGACTGTATCACACTGTATATTTAAAATCCCTACTGCTCCGTAGGAGTTTCTTAAGAAACACTTGATTCCTTTTCCTTGTCTACTTGCTTTAACCAAATCTTCAAACTCAGAGAGGTTTTTTCAGGCAGAATTTCTCCAAAAAGTCATATTGTGATGAGAAAAATTGTCAACAGATTATGATCATAATCACCCCCAAGATGTTCACATAAAAAAAGGGGGTCCGGCATGCCTAATTTTGAGCACAAAGTGTCTCAAATGGAATAAAAACTCTAGCTTATGGTCATATGCTAGTTGTGGAAAAAGAGGTCCCCAATCTCTCTAATTTTGACCCACCACATGCTAGCTTTTGCAAGTTTTGTTTGATTTGCTTGCCCATATTTCCCAAACCCCACCTTCACTTCTAGATCGATCTTTATCTCTCCATTTTTGTATGGTTACCCGTGACTCCGAAATGTATCATTATCAATTTCATATTCTCGTACAACATTACATTCATCCCTTTTTAAGTTTCATTCAATGCATTTTCTTCTCGATTCGAGTAAATTTATTTCTGTCAAATCTAATGAATTCATCAAAAATTACCTTCCAATCTTTGCATTGTTTTGGATGATGATTCTCTATAGTTTCTCGTCTAATCACTAAGATGGTTAATCAAACCAATTGTCGGCTAAAATTATATTGACTAAAAATGTGGTTCCCATTGGAATAGGATCTTATGGGAGACAAAGTGAAAATAGAGTGACTGGCAGATTCCAAATATAATTTAACCTATACATTATACAACTCATTTGTGTACTATACTTTTAGTGAAATGGTTACTTTGTCGACTAACACAAAGCACATGGGCACCAAATCCATAGTATAGCTAGTCTTAAACTTCTAATCTAAGTAGATCGGTTTGCTTAATTTTCCATATCAAGACCGATACGATACCCTTTAATCATGCCAACCATCATACCTTACGTCACAAGGATCCTGCATGCATTATAAAACTAAAATCGTCTTGTTCGTTTAAAATAATCTTATAATGTACATAATTATCAAGGTCGAAACAAATAATCTTATAAGTATAGCAGATTTATTATTTTCTTCATCATATTTTGCTTATTTCTATAACAAAATTTAATTTTCTATCTGATCAACATTGCTTGTATGTTACACTTCGAAAACTTGACCCTTTTTTCTTCTGCTTGCTTCTCCATCTTTCTACCAACTTACCTAATGGGATGGAAGAGACAGTGAAACACAGCTCACAAGAGCAAGCATACATTTTTTTTTCTTAAAAATACTCGGTGCATAAAACTCTTATATTGTAGGGTCTAAAAATCATATGTATAAAACTTTCTTTGCACGATAATGGAGAAACAGTTTCGAGAAAAATCGCATGTGTCAGTAGGGAAGATTGTGGATTTGTGGAAGCATGCATCAGTTGGTTTCTAAGTCACCCCTTCTGTGCAGAAAATGGAAATAATAGAGCCGCTGAGTCTGGACCACCACCAGCGCCACCAATGGGAAGGTACCCCATGTTTTCCGGTTGTTTTTCCCATTAAGATATGCAACGTTAGATCGGAATGGAAGCAATTTTAAACTAAGACAAGTACAAATGCACTCGAATAAAGTAAGGAGGAAAAAGAAGGGCAGAAAAAAAGCCACGGCAAGCCATGGCAGGCAATAGAAAATCCTTATTATCAACCCATATCTAAGAAAGTTACCACTGTTTCTTTCTATAATATGATTGCTGCTGGTTTATAAATATTAAAGATAAGATATGCATCCAACATAATAATATATAGTACTAGCATGAAATTTAAGTTCCTCTCTCAAAGCATTTGCAATAATAGTATTTGAAAATACCATGTAAGATTGGTAATGTGAGCATGTTGACACTATTATTACATTATGCTCTTCCTATAATATTTTTTCTTAACATGAACCTTTCTCACCATAAATTATTAGATAAACTTTTTTTAGCACATTAGGCAACAAAAAAATGAAGCATCAACGACAAAATTAGCGACAAAAAATTTGTAGGAAAAATCAAAGTTTTTAATATTACTTTTGTTGTAAAATTTAATTTTTGTCACAGTTTAACATGGAATTTTTTGTCATTAACGTCCGTAGTCAAAAAATAAAATACAAACACTTAAAATTTAGCTTAACAATTATTGTTGTTCCTTAAAGAGATCTATGTAATCATTTTTCTTTATGGCACATAAACAACTAAAGCAAACCACAAGGAAATTTCCTGATGAACATATAAAACTTCATGGCAATTGATCGAGGGTGAGTTATAATTCAACCTACTGAAAGGTTTATAAAGTGTAGAAATGCTGATTATGTTAATATAGAACAAGAAGTATTTGTGGTTGCAAACATCACTCTTTTTAGGATGGAAATTCAAAGCACTTCCCCACATAGTTGAAGTTTGCCTGTTACTTTCTAAGTGATTATTCAAGTCATGATGGGGACAATACTAATAAAAAAAGAAAGAAAAAAAGAAACTCATGTCAGAATTAGAGGTGATAAGATTGATACCAACACAAATGAGAGAAACAGGTTCAGGATCAACTCGATAGGAATGTGTAAAGACTACTACATTATAGTAGTAGGAGTATATAATTTGGAAGAATATTCTAACAATGGAGCCCAGCTATGGATTAGGGTTTGGTACTTGTATGCTAATAAAGTTGAAAGGGGCAAAGGGCTTAGGAAATGGCATTCGGCTTTTTGCTTTTGACAAAAGTGCTACACTCTGAAAAGGATGTGATGATTAGGGCTTCTAACTTCTGTAACCAAAACCATGCTGAAAAGCAACATACCTAACACTTAGTTTAGCCCAATGATAGTTTTGTTGATGCTTCTGTTTCATGTATTTGGAAGTGTGTGGCCCAAATGCTTTAAAGAATTCAGTCTCCTTTTTCTGTCCTTTCCTATCAAGTGCTTCACACAGTAAGGAAATGATGATTAGACATCCTTCCTAACCCAAATCCTCATACAATATGAAACTCCTTTCTCTCCTGTGATCAATATTATTAGAATTCGTTATAAATATATTTGTAGATATTTAAAATTGCAATTGAGAATTATGTTTTGAGAAATAAGATCGTAAAATGTTGAGTCAAAACGCAATTTTTTTTTTTTTTTTATAAAAATTAATCTGTGATTGTGGAAAGATTTTTTTTTTCCAGTGATTGCTGTAATTTTTTATTGATGTTACTGGAAAAGAGAAGGTGGGAAACAAAGACATGATGATGAGAGGACATTCCAGGAAAGGTCATGCATTGCATATCAGCCAAACCAGATGTTCTCTCAATGGACCCAAGTTTCAGACCGCTCAGCAGCTCTTGTTTTCCAACTCAAAGTATCACAATCTTTTCTTCTGTTTCTCCTTTAATCAGTGAGTTATATCATGGCATAGCATTGCGCATTAGTACTTTCCCTTTAACTTAAGTGGTCCAACTAGCCAGCTCTGCTTCTTGTTGGCTTGGCAGACAAATCCCTCTGAATCTCTTATCACATCGTGCTTTTATTAAGGGGTGTTCGGTTATTGAAAAGTAAAAGAAATGTTGACCCAAAATGTCAGACTTTTATCATAGACAGATCATGCTTTAATTAGGGGGTGTTTGGGTATTGAAAAGTATAAAAAAATTGTTGACCCAAAGGGTCAGGCTTTTGTCTTAGGCCTCGGGTCTTCAAAACTTGGATGATCAGATTGGACCATTTGATGGAATTGACAATTGACCAAACGAGCCACAAGAACCTTGCAAGCCCACCTTAGTTGAAAATTTCTCGTAGCGTTTGAAAATACCAAGGCCCAAAGGCTGCTTGAAAATCATAAATCCAAATGTCCAATAAAAATTCTATTTTTTATCTCTTATTTTTACTATTTATTCATAATTTTATAGCGATACTTATTTTTCATGTGAAAAGTTCTGCAGTTGTTTGAAGCTTTAGCTACAAAAATGTGTTTCTTTTGAAGTTTGAATTCTTCACGTGAATTCAAAAAGCTAGAAAATTATTCAATCTTGCAGCAAGCTACAGCAATTTACGATTGCACCAACGAAAATGATCCTGAAAATTGTCCATATTCAATCGAATGCCATTGTTTTATCTTATAGCGAAAGAAATTACTACTTGTTAAAACTGCTGTCTAAGAAAAATCAAGGTTGCTATCGTTGGTAGATGTCACCTATTGCCGTCGTCGGATGCTGGTTGTTGTCACTATAAAGGTGAAAATAAAAATAAAAAAGTAAACTAAAAAAATGAAAGAGAAAAAAACAAATATATATCATATCTACCCATCAAAATGATAAATCGAATCTAACAACTCGAATTTGAATTTATCGAATCAAATTCAAGCGATTTGAGCATTCTATCGAGTCGAACTTAAACTTCAAGATTAAATTTGAGTTAAATTTTAAATTTCAATTTTTTAAATTGAATTAAATTTAAACTTAATATTAAATCATTTTAACTCAATTTAATTACACCCTAAATACAATTTAATTGTTAAAAACTTCAAAATTTTAAAACTTTTCCTTGGACGGACTTATTAAATAAAGCGATCAAATTAGAATAAAGGTTGCAATAATTAGTGCATCTGGGGAGATAACTACGTATCTGCCTAAATCATTGGGCCATAGAATTCTACTATTCTTAAAAAACGAGTGACCTAATATTGTTTTGTTGCCCGCAAATCCCAATGCCACTTGCAATTAGGTTAGGCCAATCCGCAGCATCGCAGCTTCAGATCCAAACAATGACAACCATCCTAACGACTTGGATCATTCATTCAGCTTCCTTGCTCCGTCAATATTTCTTAAGATAAAACGGATGAGTATTAATTTTCTTTAGTAGATAAGCCAGCCAAACCGGAACGCCGTCCCTAACAGTCTCGTTTTTTGATTTAAAAATCATATGATTGAAGAAAAATTGTACTATATTATAAAATTTAATTCCATCCCAATTATTAAAAGAAAAAGATAATACGTGCTCAAATTATTTAAATGAAGTTTGCGAATTTTTTTATTAAATATGGTTAAATAAAAAATTTTAAATTGATACATTTTAATAAAAATATTAATAATATATAAAAATAATTATTAAACTTATATTATAATAATAAAAAATAAAACAAGTAAAAACTTTTAATCTCATTTATGTATATAAAAAATTTCACTGTTATTAATGTATAAAAAAGAAACATATAATATAATATAACATAACAGCCTGTTAATTTCACATGCGATGCAAGAGTGTTTTCATTATTCAGCTTGTTTATCAGTTATATATGAGTTAAAACCACGAGATCTTGCATAGAATTAATAAATAAGAATAGATTCATATCATTAGAATGATATAAATTTTGATAGTAAAGGTATATCACAATATTTAAAACTTGTGATAGCTGTCATGCCATGCCACCCGGGATCATCTTCTGTTAATATGATTATATATAGTCAGTTGGAAGATCAAATGCTTTAATTAGCCAATTGGCAATGATAACATTGTTATGCAATAAAAATGAAAGGGTAGCTGTTGGAACATCTTAATTGTGAAATTAAGTTGAGAGCACGAGACAAAGGGGAGTGAATGGGAGAGAAAATCCCGCTCGCTCGTAATTATTAATTTTTTTAATATTTTATTTAACAGTTGCAAGAGGACGGAGAAAGGTCCTTGTTTTCAGTTTTCACGTATGCTAAAATCAGAGGAACCATGCAATTTTAAATTAAATAAATTAAAATAATTTAAAAAAATATTATTTAATACACTAATAATAGATTTTTTTTTTAACTTTATATGTTAAAATGATGATCCACATTGGACGTCATATCTGTCGATATATATATATATATATATATATATATATATATTAGGTTTCACGTTTCTTACGACTTTCTTCATTGTCTTTCTGTCATTTTCAGGGTTTTTAAGGGCTCCTCTTAAACCGATGGCTAGTTCTAGCATTTGTCCATCTTCTTATCTGTAAAAACTTATATGAAAAGTTATGACTTACTTGCCACATTACTCGAGAAGAAAACCATAGATTCTAATTCTAGCATGTCCTGAAGAATATTATACCAAAGGAAATTATATAATAAATCTGGGATTATGGCCTAGACATTTGGCATCCGATCGAAGTATGTAGAAGTAGAAGACTTATTCAAGATGAGTTTCTTGATTTAGAGCGCCAGCAGTATAGAATTCCAGGGAGGTCACACAACCGGAAAGCTTTGTTATTTGTTTGTTATTTACGTAAAGAAGTGGGACAGATAAACCCCAAGTAACGTACCTTGAATGTTTCAGTGTTGGCATGTACGAAAATTTTTCTTCCTAAACGTAACAGCCTTTGACGGCCGCATTTGGTGGGAAAGAAAACGAGAGGAAAGGAAGAAGAAAAGCTAGGTGGATTGAACGACAATGACCATTTACAGTGAAAAGAAAAGTGATCATCAATTTTCGACGTAATTTCATAATCTGTATCATCATATTTCGTAACTTTTAAAAAGTTACCATATAAACTAATATTCAATTGGTGTTCACTTGCATGAAGATTTTTTTTTTTTTTTGGAATTAACTGAATATTAATCGCTTCTGGCGATAAAAGTTGGGCTGGGGGTTGGAGTTGGACTTAATTTAATCTAATAGGGGTATGTTTGTAGGGTATCTAACATGTCACGAGTGTCTCCTATGCCGTGCCGAAAGTGTTGCAGAAATATGGGTATCATCATCATTCATCACCTCGATTATGATCCATTTATCATGCCAACATGTGCATTAAAAGCATTTAACCACATGGGATGGATGATAGCGGCTTGAATTGTGAACCGTATCTCACCCTAACATGGGCTGGCTCCGCCGCGGCTGCCTGCCTCTTGCTTGCTTGCTGGCTCTGCGCTGTTCACGCGGCAAAACTTTTGCCTTGATATTAGGCTATTAGCCCACGACTTCGTTTTATATATATATAAAAGAAAAATAGAATAAAATATATGTCCAAGTCTGGCAGCAGCAAGATTCATTCACATCCAAAACATAAATGTTGGTAGAAATATTATTTTTTTAATTAATAAATGAATCGATGAATTGGCAGCAGCTGACTACAATGGGGGGTTCACAAACGATAAACAAATTCACTGTACAGAACAATTCATTTGATACAAAATCCAGAATCAATGAAAAAATGGAAAAGTAAAATTATTGATCTTTGTAAATTCAATTAATTCTACAATTTCTAAAATTGATCTTATGCTAAAGAGGAGTCCAGCATCTCTTCCTTAGCAATCAAGAAACGTGGTTTCTTGGTCGGCAATGGACTTTCAACTTCTTGTTCTGCAAAGATTTGACTGAATCTTCCATCTTTGTTTTCCCCGCAGAATTCTGGCACAGCAGGCAAGTTCAGGTCAAAGTCAATGTCGGCACGGTGGCTTTGACCCAAGGCACGGCCGTCTGACAACGTCACCCCACTAACGCTAACGCTACCACTCTTGTTACTGTTGTTGTTGTTGCTGCTGCCACCTTCGTAGTGGCAGCGTTTGTGACCTCCCAAGGCTTGGCCTGTAGGGAAACTCTTGTGGCAGATGGAACACTCGTGGGCCCTACCGCTACCGCTGGTGGCGCTGGTGGTAGATGGATTATCAGCGTTGAAGGTGGTAGCAGCGTCGGTGGAGGGTTTTCGATGGCTGGCTTTATGGCCACCCAGAGCTTGGTAAGAAGGGAAAGCCTTGCTGCATACACTGCACTTGTAAGACAACTTCAAAGTTGACGGAGCAGCTACAGGTACCGATGACGAGGAAGATTGACGATGATCATCACCACCGTCGGCAGCAGCGTTTTTGCTATCATTGGTGGAGCGGCCACGAGCCAGCATGATGAGACAGAGAGCAAGGTACTCTTCTTCCGTCGTTGTAGCCTCGCTCCGTGGTCGTTTTGAACGTTTGCCTTTCTTCCATGTCTCCATGTAATTGCTGTCGATGTCGTCGTATTTGTTGCTGAAAGGTGCAGCCGTGGTAGGAGAATTCAGAGCTTCAAGAGCCATATTCTTCAAATTCAATCAAATTTCTGAAAAAGATTGATAGAAAGAAAAGGAAAGAGAAGAGAAGAGAAGAGGCAGTTGAGGTTAGAGAGAAAGAGTGAGTGAAAAAGGGTGTGGAAGTAGTGGGTTTATATACAGAAAGGAGAGGAGAAGCGGAGTGGGAAACGAGTGGGGATGAGTTGGTGGGAAGAAGTGAAGTCGGTCAACTAAGAGGAAATGGTGTGGGAATAGTGGGACTGTACGACTGCTTCCAAGTCAAAACAATGCTACGCTGCCTGCGCATGTTAATCTTAACATTACACTGTTGCTATTTAATCTACTATTGGCCTCCGTCTCCCACAGACAATTTGGAAAAGGTAAACGAAACCCACTTGAGTTTTGGGTCTTACTTCTTAGTGCGTGTCCAGCACGACTCAACCGGTCAAACTCTGATCTCATTACGGGTGAAATCAAAATCTTTTTATTAATTAACCACGGATATATTTAACCATTAATAGGGAGAAAATTTTGAGTTTTCAGCTAGTTTTTAAATGCCTAAACTATTTGAGTGCGTGGTATTTAGTAACTAAAAAAAATAAAAATAACATAAATTAAAATTTTGATAAAAATTAAAAAGTAATTTGATATTTAATGTGCGTTACAAATTACAATACAATAATTTTTATATTTTATATAATTAATATAAAATAAAAATAATACAAATGAATAAATTGTCAAATTTTTAGTTCGAATTGTTCATTATGAAAGAACGAAAGGCAACAAATTTACTATTAACAAATGATTTGAATAAGTGAAAATAAATTTATTCTCTAAACATTTAAATAAAAGTTCAAATTTTTAATTTACTATTATTAAAAATATTTTATCTAAATTTATTTCAGAGTCGAATAAAATTAATTTTAAACAGTAAATCGATGAAGATACATATGATTATATTCAAAAAAAAAAAAAAGCAACAAACTCGATTAAGAAGGAATATATCAAAATACTGAAATTACTTGGTAGTGGACCTTTGGTAATTAAAAACTACATTAGTTAAAATAATTGATAATTTGGCATGCTTTGCTTTGTTTTCATTAAAAACCAATGGGCCAAAAAATTCCAAAATTTTGGATATTTCTAAAAATCCCCTTACCTTGTTAGTTACTCAAGCATATTGTAATTAGTTTTTCCGATTCCTTCTGTAATTTTATCCCATTTTCTTCTGAATATGCTCCACGTTGAATGCTTACTGGCCAACCAAAAATGTTAAACGAGAAAAGCAAGTTCACATAACGTGGCAAAATTTAATTGGTTCATGTGTGGCATGTTGAAAGTTTCGTTATTTGTGCCAGTTTTTGGTAGTTCATTGTTGGTTGGCCTCTAGAAAGAAAGACAGCTAAATCCTGAGAAACATCCATTGTTGGCCACGTGTGGAATGGAACACCAGTGATCAGTCCCATGATTATCTTCGTTGTTTTCTAGAATAAACAAATCTGCCTCCCTCTTCCCCTTTTCCACTGTTATCCCTCTCGAAGCTTCACTTATTTTAATAAACACAAGTTAAACAACCAGAACAGTAAATTAGTGAAGCTACTGTTAAAGTTATGTGCGAGTCTCATGATTAATGGATGGATTAATATTTAAATATATCTCTGATATTTATTAAAAATTAAAATTAATTTTTTAATATGAACATAATTTTTTACATTTTATTTTAAATAATTATACTTTAAACGTTTTAAATTGACATAATTAAATATATTTTTATTAAATTTTATAACAATAGTTATCTTCATACAAGTGAAATTTTTATTATGTATAATATTTGTTGACGCAAATTTATAATCTTTTTTAAAATTAATCTTTTTCATTTTTTTTAGGAGTACAAAAATAATTTTGAAAAAAATTAATTTTGATTATATATCCATATCAGCAACTATTAAACATAGCAAAACATTTCAAGTCATCTAACCATGTGAGAAGTCTTGTTAGTATTTTTATCAGATGTCATCTGTGTAAATATAACAGCAATTAAAGGAATTTAACGAAAATATACTTAATTATCTTATTTTGAAACGTTCGAGTTTTAATTGTTCAAAATAAAATATAATAGACTTATTTTCATATAATTAAATATCGAAAATTTAATTTCGTTTTTTGATAAACGTTTATGATATATTTGAATATTAAGTCTTAATAAAATTTAAATCATTTAATTGTAAGTTGCCTTTAGATCCAAACTATTTAAGTAATAAATGAAAAGTTTTCATATTTAATATTCAATTCGAGTAGTTTTTGAATCTAATTTATTTTTTATATATTTTAATATTTAATTAAGAGATCTATTATCTTATTTTTATAATATACAATTTAAAATTGATATATCCAATTAATTAAGTAGAAAGTATTTTACTAAATTAAGATTGAGTTTAAAAAATTAAACTTAATTTTACTTAAATAAAATTTTAAATTTTAAAATTTCGCTTAAACTTACCTCTATATTTGATTACATCCTTGAAAACAACTAAAAATGAAAAATATGAACTTAATAATCAAATATACCTTTAATTTTTTTTTTATATAAAATAGATATAACTTTTAACTTTTTCTTTTATTGTATAAACTCTGAATCTTCAAAAATAATATAATTAAATTCAAATATATTAAATAACATTAATTTTCATTTATATTGTATATGTGACATGTCACATTTATTACATGATAATTCATAAAAATTATTCACATCATATGCCGTGTAGAATATTCAAACAAAATTTAAGTGTTATTTAACATATTTAAATTTAATTAAGTTAAGAATTTATTTATAATAAAATAAAAATTTATAAACTTTTACACTAAATAAAACATGAATGGTTTATATTTATTTTTTGAAAAAAAAAGTATTAACGTTAAAAATATAAGTTATAGAAACTAAAAAATGTTAAGGGTATTAATGTCAAATCAATAAAGATAGAGCTAAGTACAGTGCAGTAGCAAAATAGAGTGGGGATACTGTAGCTTCACAGACGCGAAACCTTCCTGGCATACGGCACGCAACGAGCTTTGATCAGGAAAACTTGCACGTGGCACTTTCGGGTCCTTTTGAACAACCTTCACATGTTATCACAGAAACAGACAACTAAGTTTGACATGATCCGCATCAAAGCCGTCCATTTATTGGGAGTCTTCACCAGCACGCCAGGTAGATTTCACATTCTGCTCTTCATACGTGTCACGTTTCCCCTCTCAACATCCAGAAAGTGGCAAATTCAAGTGGCTGTACAGTGTGTACATTTGGCTGTGATTGAATACTTGTCAGTGATGTTATCACTGACATACAAATGTATTTAGTATAGTGGTATGAGGGTTTCAGCACAATGAATTGGAAATTAATTTATGATTGGTTGAAATTAAATAGTGGTCCTAATTGCACATGAAGATTTGAATTTCCAATGGTTTCATGCATATAAAAACAAATTCTAATTAGGTAGGGTACATTGCAGCTCATTTATTTCACATGAAAAAATCTATAAAATATTTTAAATACCAATTTTTCTAAAAAAAGAAATATTGTTACATTAATATATAATTTTTATAAAATTTTAATTTATATTATTTTCATATCTTTAAAGTATCATCTCTAGAATGATTAAACCTATTCATATAAACTTCGATATATTATTCGATAAATTAAGTATATTCAAAATAGTATAAGTATACTTCTTTTTTTTTTAAAAAAAAAAAAGCAAGCTTGGCATTATTTAAACCTTTTTCAGCTTGGCATTATAAGAATTAATCGACACAAAATACTAAAATTAAGAATTATTGAGATTCTTTTTTTTTTCTCACTATATATGTATCTACACATGTGATATTAAATTATATAATGAGAAATAGTTTTTTTTTTTATTTCACAAATCTCATTAATTAGTTGGTCCAAAATTCTAACTCATAACTTTTAAAGTAAAGCCTTGAGTTATATAAAGACTTGCAGTGTCTCTTTGGGAATGTCATCAAGGTTACTCTAGCAAACAGATTATGAAATTATTCTTACTTCTTGATTAAATACCAATCAAAACTCACAAAATATATTTATTACCAAAAAGATTAGTCAAGGGAAACGTGTGTGTCCGTGAATATATCTAAAGCCATTAATAACATGATAATCCTTGATTCTAATGCAACTCTCGATAGCCTCTTAAAGTGAATCCACGTAGACATGTCGTAACTCAAGTGAGCTTTAGCCAATACTGGATCAGCATGAATAAAGCAAAAAATAAGGGTAAGAAATTACACGTAAAGTTGTTTGGTAATCTAATTAAGTTACGGCAGCTGTGGCGTCAAAGAATAATACTAAAGCCCATTACTGAGCAAGCTTTGATGGCGGAAAAGAGTTTGATAATGGCGAATGTTTCAAGTAAAAGAAAACCCGAATCATGAGGTCATTCATCACATAATCACCTTCAATAAACTACATGCATGTGAAAACAAGAGTCGTCGTAGCTAGCTTTTCTTTGGGTTTCCTTCTATGAGATGAGTGCGCTGAGTTCGATGGTCAAATGTCAGAGTTGTTGAGGTTTCCTTTGGTTTTTCCTGGCAACCGGATGGAAGCTTTCGGAAAACTTGACAATTTATTTAGTTTGTTTATCAGTTTTTAAGGAGACTTTTGGTATTGACTAATCTATGTTAGAATATGCTACGTAAATCTGGTTGAATATGGAGACCCAGTCATACATTCATTTAGTTGGCTACTTCCATCTGATACTCCGACCAAACCAAGGAAGGTTGCATTTACGCCCACCTTTCATATATGTTGGTATAATTTTCCATTAACAATTAAGAAAAAAATAAAAACACTAACAAAAAGTTTATATTTGTTGCTATCACTATCAACAATTACGTGTTACTGATGTCTTTACCTCAATCTTCATACCACGTGCTCCAAAATATTCTGCAAAAAAAAAAATGATCAGAGGGACGCAGAAGTTGTTCTCTGCGTTTTCACTACGATTCCTAAGTCAAACAATAATTTTGACAGAATTTCAGTAGAAAATTATCATCTAATCTAAAGAATCATACCTGATCCCTATTTATAAGGAGTTTCATCCTTTCGTAATTACGATTTTGTCTTTTTTTTCAAAATGTCTCATTATGTCAGATCCTCCTCAGATATGCCACGTGTCTTAATATAATTCGCTGAAATAACATTCGGAATATTATTCATAACAATATCATTAATTAATTAAGAAATTAGAATTAATCTTGCATATTTGGCCAAATATTCGAATAATTATTTTTCTCATTTATTTAATTAGATGTATAAAAGTCTTGACTATTATTTTTTCATAATTTTTTCTTTCGTTACGTCGAAACTTGAATTATATTAGCTATGAAAATAATAATTAACAGTTCATTTGGATTAAACAAGAAGTGCCTTTAATCATAATAATCTTCACATTTTATGATTGAATCGTTAGGGTTTCATTCACATTTCATGTAATTATTTATCACTTCAGTTCAGTCAGCATGTGAAAACTGACTGCTGAGGCAGGCCCGAAAGCTGAACTGAATTAAGGTGGGCTGTTTATCCAGGCCTAATTAACTACTAATGTAAATAATATTTGGGCTCCATACTGAAGTGGGTTGTTGGGTTAGGAGGAAGAGCCTTTATTAAAACTACTCTAATTGCTTTTAAAACACTCACAATGGGGCCTGGATTTTTATTTTTAAACTCAAAATATTTCTCATTAATAAATAAAAATATATAAAAACTGTTTAATTGAAAGAAAATTATTTCATGTAATATTTTAAATTTTATTAAGAATTAAAAATTGATAGGCGTTTTAATAAGATATATTTTTATATATTAAAATTTAATTAATTAATTAATATTAAATTTTTTTAAAATTTTAATTGTAAAATGTAACATTTCTCATTCATAAAAAAACAATAAATATATAAAATTATTAGGATATGAGTATTGATTGATGAGAGTAAGTAATCTCTTCACAAATAATATGAAATGGTAAAATTAGTTAAATAAATTTATGAATATTTAAAAATTATCTAATATAATATTGATAATTTATCGATAAAATTTAAAAGTTGTAACATATTGATTAAAATACATTTAAAAATAATAAATTTATAAAAATAATCATATTTATTTCATATAATATAAATAGGATAATCGGATAATTTAACATTATTTTCGGATTATTTTGTTAATTTTTTGCACATGAAAAATAATTAAAAAAAATACAATAAAGGGTGAAAAAAAAAAAGAAAAAAAGAGGGCGGTCGTGTACAACCAAATCACAATCCTACCTGAAGCTTCTCTTGTTTGCAAAGACGGTTTGCTTAGGCTTACGAATCTTTTATCTCTGTGTCTGTTGAGTTGTTTTGTTCGTGTCTCTGAATTCATGGCGGCTTCGCTGCTCTCACCTCTAACGGTGCCAAACCCAGAAGCGGTGGGTTCCAATATCGGGGCCTCTAAATCGTCTTTCCTCTCCAGTACCAAGCTCTTCCTCTGGACGAAGCCCCATCCTCGAAAGCTCACGGCTCAGAGATGCTACAAGTCTCCCTTTGCCAAGTCATTGGACCACATCCCCAAGCAGTTCAGAGAAGAAAATCTCAAAGAAGGATGTTAGTTTCTTCACTCTTTCTATCTTCCCTTAATAACCGTCCCCTTTTTTTCCTCTTTTTTGTTGGTTTTGATTTTCTTTTTCATTTTTTGCTTCCTTTATCAATCCTAATTGTAGAGTTTTTAGACTAATTTTAGCGTAGGGATTAGATTTTTGAAGTGGCAATTTCTGAGTAGGAACAATGGTTTGGGACAATATTTAATTTTATTTTATTTGAAGAATATAGGAAATATTATTTGAAGCTTCTTTTAGTATTGCGACAGTCATTAACATGGAACCAAAAATATAGATATATTGAATGGTTTTAATTAATCCATGAAAATATCAAGTGACTTTTTACTTGTAGTTGGAGCTCTGATGTTTAATGCCTTGTTTGAGTTATGAAGTTATCATGAGCTGCTTTGAATGAGTATCATTTGAAGTTAAGACAAACTACTGTCTTCTTTGTTTGTAGTGACGGAGAATTTTAAGAACGTGCCAAAATCTCTTTATGGTCTTACTCCTTCACAAATGGAGATGTTCATGACTGAAGATAATCCTTTCCGTCGACAATCAGAAAGAGTTACTGAGGTTTGCTCCGTTTTGATCTTTGTTGATATCTGAGTTCATAGATGATGGTTGATGAAACAAATTAATGTTGGAATCAAAACCATTTCGCTATTTAACTTCTTATCTTGGAACCTAGAACTAACTTTTCCAACCTTTTCCAGGAAAGTATTTCATCTGCTAGGAACTATTTGGATAATGGAGGGATGTGGAGTATGTCAGGCATTAATGATAAAGATCTCTCTAAACTTAGTATGAGAGTAAGCATGTATGGTGGAGGGGCTAGATACGCGGGTCGTACAACTGCTCCTCCTGATTTGCCTTCTTTGCTCTTAGATAATCGGATTGTCTATCTTGGCATGCCAGTGAGTCTCCATACCGTATCTCATCTGTAACATTTCTTAGTGGCTAATATTTTAATTTGTTGATCCTTTTTTTAATCATTTTGCTGTAGATTGTAGCATCGGTTGCTGAGCTTATTGTTGCTCAATTTTTGTATCTGGATTATGATAACCCTACAAAACCTGTATACTTATACATCAATTCATCTGGGACACAGGTTAGAATAACGTTTCTCATTCTTGATCGGTCTTCTCAACTCTCATTGAAGCATCTATCCTATTGTGACATTTCTGAATTATGTAGTACATACTGCATTGGAGCTTTGCATACCTATCTGTGCTAATTGATTGTTTCTGTACTATATAGAATGAGAAGAAGGAGACCGTTGGATCAGAAACTGATGCATATGCTATAGCAGACATGATGGCTGTAAGTATTGTGATAAAATATTATTTTTCGTTAATAATTATGAACTTATCTTTAATGGAATGAGGTGAACTGCAAAAGAAGTTCAAGATCAGTATTTTATGACCATAGATGTGGTTTTTGTCTGATTTTGTTTTGTCTTGCACAAGGATCATTATGGGGTCCATTTGTCTGTGTAGTTATGATTTACAAGGAAATGGCTCAGTTAAATAGTTTGCTTGTATCAGTTACAGTTATTAGTGTTTTGGATCATCATTCCTTATTTAGCTGTTGGACATGCTTTAATATAACTTGTTCCTTTTTCTTGGTCTATCTGTCTGCCTGAAGCACTGCAAATCAGAAGTCTACACTATAAATTGTGGCATGGCATATGGTCAAGCAGCAATGATTCTATCTCAAGGAGCCAAGGGTTATCGTGGGTTACAGCCAAATTCATCCAGTATGATTCAACTCCTCTTTGTAACTTGGAAGATGAGCATAAATTCTTTTGGGAAATATGTACATTTTTCTACCCCATCTGTGGTTGACAAAGTCACAAGTCTGGAATTGGTTTATATTGCCTTGTTAAAAATCATTTCTTCAGAATTTTCTAATTCTTTCTCTGGACTAAATGGTTTGCTTTAGGACTTCAAGATAAAAAATTTGAGCTTCCTATCCCTTTTCTCGTTTCACTCTTCACCAAGAGTTCAACATTTGGTTTTCTTTTCAATTTTATAGCCCTTTGTTGTCTTCTGAATTTCTGGCTGATAATTTTAAAAGGGGCAATGAGTTTGCTATGCATGGTAATAATAATTGATGGTCATGTTCTCTTTCCTCATGTTTTATAAAATTTGCAGCAAAATTATATCTGCCCAAAGTCAACAGATCAACTGGAGCCGCCATAGATATGTGGATTAAGGTACTCTCTCTCTCTCTCTCTCTCTCTCTGTGTCTGTGCATTGTTTATCTGCGCACTTGTTTTAGCTTCTTTTCTGATTTATATATATAATATATATACTTCAGGCCAAGGAACTTGATGCAAATTGTGAGTCCTACATTGAGTTATTAGCGCAAGCCACTGGGAAGACCAAGGAAGAAATTGGTAAAGATATCCAGCGACCTAAATATCTCCGAGCACAAGAAGCCATAGACTATGGCCTTGGTGACAAGATAATTGACCAACAAGATCCTAAATATGAGAAACGGGTATTGTTCTTGTTACTGTTCACCATGCTTTTTCTTTTAGATTTCATTCACATTTGGTCATCTTCTTAATAAGTCACTTTTCTCTTTTCCAATCAGGATTACGAGGCTATTCTTGCTCAAGCACAAGCGATGGAGAGAAGAAAAGCTGCAGCTCGTCAGCAAGCGTCTCCTGGTTCTGGGTTTAGGTGATTAAAAAGAATCAGTATAGGATGACCATCCATGAAGTGCAAACTTTGAGCTGTCTACTCTTTGTTCAATGTTTCATGCCATGCGGAGCTCTGGTTATATGATAGGATTTGATCACATATTTTACTCTGTTCAATGTTTTTTTCTTGCCAAATTGTCAGTAGGTAGCACTGCTTTTGTTTCTGTATTTCGGATGAAATGTACTCTTAAATTATGCCTGACAAAAGAGGTTCAAGATTTCATGATTCTGTGTTTCAGGTTGGTAGCAAAGGTAGAAAGGATGAAAAGAGGTCAGAATGGAAAATTTGTTAATCCGTGGATGGATTTAATGATCGGATAGACAAATTACAAAATTTTCATACTTGCATCTTTTCATCTTTTCCACCAAGGAAAATCCATAATTACTGTAGTAGAAAGTTTTTTTATTCCTATAATTTTGATAAATTATGCACTAACAATATATAATAAACATATATCGTCAATTACAAAGTGTCACTTTATCGTTGAATAAAATAAAAAAAATATAAATTCTCAAATGCAAAAGTATTAAAAGTTTTTTAATTTATTTAAAGGGTTTGTATGTTTTTTTAACTTTATTCGTCAGTAAAATTATATTTTTTGATTGATTAATAGTGTCGAGTTTTTTTACAATGATAGTGTGTAGTTGTTATGCAATATTAGTGTATCAAATATAAATATTTATGTTTGAAAAAAAATGTATTTGAGGGAATGGATTTGAATTCAAATTCTTGCATAAATTATAAGGTTTAATTGTGCACATTATACATAAATTAATTAAATTTTAATGTCTACGTTTGAAAAGGGTATCAAAAGTAGACTTCAAATTTATTTGTAAATAAAGATTGTATTATTATTCAATGTATTTTCAATAATATTTTTTAACTCTATAAATGAAATTAAAAAGATAATAAATATTTCAACTTATTTATTTATTTTTATTTTTAATAGGGTATATTTAATGTACCAAAAAAAAAATAGACAGTGCATAGTAGTTATATTCTGTCAATAAACACAGTGCCACTTAACTAAGCAGCAAGATTGAAAAAATGAAGATTGGATTATTATTCAATAAAAATTTTTAATTTATTTTTTAGTACCTAAGTATTTTTAAACATTATTAATTAAGGAAGTATATGAAAACTATATACTATTACTACACCAAATATAAATATCAATTTATTTACGATAATTTAAATGATATTTTATTCTAAATCCAAATTATCAAAAGCAATTTGATAATATTTTTATATTTTGAACATTTAGGATCAATTTAATCCAATAACCCTTGCCCAGTAATGAATAAAGACTTGTAGAATGAGAATGAGTAGAGCATGAACATGGGATTTTCTCCTAGATTTTGCGTTTATACAATGCTGTTGGCTACTTGGCTTGCTAAGGTACAGAAAACTTCAGAGATGAACAAAACTCAACTTGAATAATTCACAAATTCAATCAATTTTTTAATATATATTTTTAATATTTCATTATTAATATATAATTATATTCTCATAATGTATAAATAAAAATAACAAATCAAATCTATTAAATCAACTTTAAAAAATTTATTCTGTCTATTAAGTTAAACTTGAATTTGAACGATTTCAATATTTTCTTAAATAAAACTCAAATTTCAACAGTTAAACTTGAAGGAGTTTAAAATAAACTTTGAACTTGAATCTAACACTAAATTATTTCGACTTAGATACTCATTTCCAATAGCCAGTCATTGTCTCGTAAATTATAATAGTTCATCGGAGAGTTACTGATACATAAGAACAATGCACGGTCAAATCAAAAGAAAGTGGAAAAGAAAAACATTATTACTTATAACAAATTCACAAGGGTAAAAATTAAAAACTCTAGCATATGATTCAAAATATATTTTCCAGATTAAGTTCAGACCAGTTGCTGAAGACTTACAGAGTATTTAACATATTACATGTCTCGAATTTCCATGGAATAATTAAAGATCCTTAATCAACTATGCTGGAGGGTTAGGATATACTTTAGGTTTTGGCTTGACTTCAATTTCATTTACACTACGTACAAAGATGGCATCTGGTTCATGTCTGCAAACAGAAAGGATCAGAAATCAGAGCTTGAATAAGTCTGTATATACTATATATTTACATTTTTGCATCCAAGGGGGAGAGAGAGAGAGAGAGAAAGTTGGAGGAATCTTACGGCTTATCGCCCTCTTCAAACGTGTAACTTGACGCCACAGCCAACAGCCGCCCATCTCTGCTGAATGAAAGTGCAGCTATGCTTGTTGGGTACTTTGAATACTGCAAAAGATCGTTTAATAATAGGATAGTGGATTATCAGTTTTTTTACTGTAAAATGAAACTCCACTTCAATCCAATCAGTTACCTGATACAGCCTCTTCTTATTGTTTCCATCCCACACATTAACAAAACCATCGCAACCTCCAGTTGCAAATGTACCATAGCTGCAGGTTGGAAGTAAAAGCAGAAATTACCAATGACGTCAGTGGAAAGAAGCAGATATTAATTATTTTCAAGATCCTGGTAAGCTTTCATAAAAAATCTCTTTTAGTTGAGTCGACTCAAAAGCATTTCCAACAAACTGTAACCTCATGTATTAAAAGCAAAAAAGTAGGATGTTACTAGCAATTCAATCTTCACAATTTATCTATTTTCTCAGCAATGTTTGAATCAAATAAGAGAAAAGGGACCAATGAGTCTTGCACACTTAAAATTTGCCTTCCCAACATGAGTATCTAATTTCTTATTACTAAGGGTGCGTTTGGTTGGGGGGAATTTTTTTTCCCCCCGTAATTTTTTTTTTTTTCCGTCATTTGATTCTCATGTTTGGTTCGATTATTTTCCTCCTTATCAGTCATTTTATTTTACCTACAGTGCTCAATTTTGGAAAAATCTGAGGTAAAATGATTACCTTCGAATCCTGAGGTATTTTTAGATTACCTGAGTCAAAAAAATTTTTTTTCGGATCTAAAGTAATTTTTTTCCCTAGAATTTACCCCTTAAAATTTTTTTCCTGGATAAAAAGTAATTTTGTTTTCCAAGGTAATTTTTTCCCCCCCCGAACCAAACGCACCCTAAGTGTCATTTGTCCATGTCTGCCACCGATACACAAACAGAAAATGCTCTCAAGGCCAAAGCTTACACTATAATTAACAACATTTACACACTAAGGGTTATTTTGGATGGACGCTAAGATTAGCTTCGATGAGATTAAAAATGATAAAAAGACCATTAAAGATAAATGTTTTTTAATTAAATAATAAAAAGAATTTAATAGAAAGGGAAAAAGGTAATTTACTCTAAAATTTTTTTGTCCTTTTGTGGGAAAACCCACTGGCCCGTGGCTCACCGCACCGTGCAGGTGAGCCAAATGGGCCATAAATCATAGGGTTGATACACTCTCTTGCTGAACTGATCATTCAGCTAGCTTGTTACTCAGGTTTTTCAGCCTCATAAGTTTAGCATACATAAAAAGTTGAAGACTTGCCCAGAAACTTACACAGGATGGAATGCAATGGCATTTACAGGATACACAAGGTCCCGTCCAGCCTCAGATTTCCGATGGCACTTAAAGGCATATCTACAAAAGATCCAAAATAGTCATTAAATAAAAGCAAAAGACAGATGAAAAACAGGTAGGATCAGCTATCGAACAGTTCCCACAATATCCAGATAGCCAGCATATACCTCATGATATAGTGCTAAAAAGAAAAGATTGATTCATACTTTTTGGCTTGACTGGCCTCTGAGAGATCAAAGAACTCCATTGCAACTCGCCCTTCAACTGAACTAAGAGCATATCCTGCATAAACTTGTCTAATGAGAAGCAATTTTTCCCAAAAAAATTACAGAAAAAGATGAATGAATCACACATCAAAAGAATCATGTCATACTAATTTATTTCAATGCTTCTATAATCTAGCATTCCATTGAACAGTATTTTCTTCCCCTATAAAAATTTGCAGAATTTTAGAAGTTGTAACTATTACCTGTTCCATTTGGATAACATCTCACACATCTAGTTTGATATTTCAATGAAGATTCCCTTCGCTGCTCAGGTTGAGACATATTTCGCAAGTCATAAACATTTACATGTCTTCCTGCAGTTGCCACAACTAAACGATTTCCAACGAGAGATAATGAGTAAACACGCTCAGGTTGTGGGTATGTGCCAACAAGAGTGCGTTCCTGCCCACTTGCACCTCTTGGATCCCAACATTTCAACGTCTTGTCCCAACTGCCTGTGATCACTTGTCCTAAAAAAAATGGAATGAAACGTCAAAGATTCAAACATAGTCTTAAGTGAAACAAATGCTCTCCTTAAGTACCATGTTTAATACATTTCCCTGAGATATAATCCATGGAACTAGCATGATACTATTCTAACATTCAAAACTTATAACTTAATTCATATTCGATAGGATTGTGTGGAATTTTGTGACTAAAACAATCCAATCATGATTCAATTTGTGTTGATCCTTACAGATATAATCAGCAAATTAAGTTGAACTTAAAGAAAAACACTTTCCATCCTCTCATTTTCTTCTTCAGTTACACCATACGCAAATATCTCTATTATCTTTTCTGAAAATTTGAAATCCAGAAGCTTGCTCTACAAGCAGGTATAAAAAAAAAAAAAAATCCTACTCTGAACGGAAAAATCACAGCCAAATCATCTTGAAATCCACATTAAATTTTTTTTTTTTTTAAAAAGGATGAAAAGAGAAAATTTGCTAATTTAACCAACCTGCTGCATAAGAGTACTCTATACAACGCACAGGAGCATCATGTCTACCTAAAATATCCTCCTTTCCATGGCTGAATACTATCCTGCAAAACCAATTGCTCAATCTTAAGCTTGATCATGCATTCATTTTCGTAACCATTCTCGAGATCAAACAGAAAATTAGGGCAAAAAACAGAAGTCCAATTAACTAACCTTCTAACCGTATTATCAGCGCAGGCACTGAACCCAGAGGAATCATCGTGGAAGCAGCAATCAAGTACGGGTCCACCATGCATGAACTCTCCTCGCAATGAGTTGGCACTTGCGTCGTACAATCTCACAGTCTATGATTAAAAAGAGAAAAAAAAAAAAAAAAGCTGTTAACTGGAAACAAAAGGAAATTCAAAAGTTTAAAAGACTATGGACGCTGAGGGAGCACCTTATCCCATGAGGAGACGAGTAGGTGATCGCTATGGTTGGAGAATCGAAGATTCGAGATCCCATCCTTCGGAGGATTGGAGAGCTCGCGCCCTGGTGCTGGAGGTGGGTGGACAGATGCCATTTCTTGGTTGGCTATTAGAGAGGTAAAGACTGACAGTGATTAAAGTTTTTAGGGTTTCCGGTGACGGAATAGTGGAACTGAGTAAGTGAATAGAGAGAGAGAGAGGGAAGGGGATTTGAAATTTAGAATTCTTATCGTACTGGCCGAGGCCCCAGCTGTTTCAAATTTTGCCGATGGCAGGGGAAAAAAAATCGATTTCAAAATGAATTAGTATTGCCCTTTACCCGAAAAGCCCATGCGCTAACTCATATAATTACATCAATGCCATTGAATGGACCTATCTGGCCTGGCTTGTTAGTCAACTTGGGTTTACCCCAAAACTTCTAAGAAAAGCTCAACCTTTTACCTCCTAGCAACGGTCCAACTAATAAAATCGTTAAAATTAACTTTAATAAAATAAAATTAATTTCGATGAAGTAAAAAATAAAAAACTATAAAACAAGGATGGTAAGTAATTTTACACCCTGCCCTTTTTTGTCTTTTTCCCCTCCCACTTATGGTAACTTTCCACTAGAGGGTCAGGTAAATCCAAATTGGCTCTAATTTATTGACGAAGCTCTTCTGTTTAATTAAATTAAGGTTTATGGGTTAAATTTCACTAAGGTTTTCAACTTTAATCTTAATTTTAAATTAATTTATTAGTTAATAAATTAAGACTTAACTTAACAGTCATTACTTTTTTTAAGAATAAATAAGTATAATATTAAAATTAGATCTAACAATTTACGTCATCGTGTATGACACTACGCGAGTCAAGATACGATAAGAGTTAATGAAACACAAATATGACATAACAAATACGAATAAAATATAATCGATATGATTAAACACGACATAAATAGATACAACACAGATGACACAATTAAAATAAAGACATAATCAAAAACGAAAAAAAAATCATCACATTTACATTAATAATTTAATTTACGTCTATTCACATCTATGTTAACTAACATTTAAAATTACTAATAAATATTACAAAATAATAATTTTCAATGCATACAATCTATAATATATCTTTAAAATTGAAAAGCATACAACTAAAACATAAAAAATTAACATGAAGTCAATAAACATAAATATTCAACATTAATAAGTATATATTAATAATTAATACATTCAATAAAGTATGTTATGTTTATTTAAAATAATTTATGTCTACTTAAAATAATTTATTATAAAATATAAATTTATAATATGATTTAAAATAAATCATATATTATTTTAATAAATGATATAAATTATTATTATTATTATTATTATTATTATTATACAAACCACTTAGAAAAAAATTATCATAAATTTCAAACATATGATCTTAAATTCTCAACTCTAAGTTCAAGTCTCATTTTCTTATAATTTTATTATATATAATTAGTTTATTTGTTATCATACGATTTAAGGTAAAATATATAATCATTAATAAGTATATATATATATATATATATATATATATATATATATATATATATAATCAATACATTCAATAAAGTATGTTCTGTTTATTTAAAATAATTTTTTATAAATTATAAACTTATAATATGATTTAAAACAAATCATATATATTAATATCTTATTATTATCATAATAATTTGTTTGTTAATATTATGCTATTTTAATTTTTTAAAAGAGATAATTTATATAAAATAAACTATAAAATTTCTTACTATATTGTAATTTAATAAAAAGTAAATTCTTATCATCATATCATGTGATATAATGTCAGTTATATAAAATAATTAATTATACATATTCTTCTTATTACAATACAAGTTCATATTTTATACATTATAACAAAGTATCATATATATTTATACATTATAATATCATATATACAAGAATTGTTAATTATATCTTAACTTACAAATACAATAAATTTTTTCTTATTTCAATACTTTAATTTCAGAATTTAAAAATTTTATTATTTTAATCATAATTAATTAATTTAATTTTATAATTAATTTTGTTAATTTATTTCTTGCTATATTTATTAAAGCATCAATTTGTTCTAAGATATAAATAATTTTCATTATGTATTATTTCAATACAATATAATAGTTCGCTTGGTAAATGCTTATTGAATTCTTGTAACATTATTTTTTTAAACGTGTTTAACCATATCAGATGCGGCTAAATATGAAAAGTGTCGTGTTAAAATTTGTATTTACACGACTACATAGAAACACATATTTCTCAAATCCATACACGATCTTTTAGTGTTATATTCGTGTCATGTCTAGTTTGTAAAGTCTAGTTTGAATCCCCTTTCTCTCCTTATATCTGTTTATGAAAAAAATCAATTAATTTGAAAATTTAATATTTCAAATAATTTGTATTGTTAAGTTATTGTTGAAAATCTATTATAAAAAAAATGTGTTTTTCATACAATGTTCATTATTTTTTTATAGAAATATAAAAATCTAACAAATATTTGGTTTATTGGTTGTTACCCCTCTTTAGGAGGATTAAGTTTGAGGTTCAATTATTCTCTCTTATACTTTCCTATATTAAAAAAAAAGAAATATAAAAAATCTAACATAAAATAATTTAAAAATACTCAAAAGTAAAAAATTATAATAAAATTCATTGTTAATATCTGAATATATGGTATTAATAATTCAAAATATTCCTTTTGATTTTGAGAAGTATTCATTTTCAAAATTAATAGATCAAAATTGAATCATCACATAACCTTGATTATTTTAATGAAATTTACTCTAAAATGAAAATGTAACAAAAGGCACAATGGAGTAAGATTGAGATGGCTTTGTATCAAATTATTTATTTTGGCTCAAAATATTTAAAGTTTAATATTCAATTCAAATTTAACTGAGTTGAACTTTTAAAAATTGGATTTCATCCAAAAATATTATTAAAATTATTCGAATTTGATTTAATATATTTAATTTATTATTTTAAATTATTTGTTTTAAAACCAAATAATAAAAAAATATTAAAATAAATTATTAGATTCACAAATAGTTCATAATTAAAGTCACATAATTTATTATTCAGATAATTAAAACTTCACTAAAAAATAAATAAAATTAAATTCATATCATATTCGAAACAAAAGATATAACTGGCGATGGCGAGTAATTTATTTCTTTGCAACCAAGGCGTAAGTAACGGGACGGGATCTTTATCGGCCAAATTCGCAAATCGAAGAAAGGTTTTGTTTTATGTGTGTAGTTGGTGCAAAACCAACCCAAAAGGCTGAAACGTCGATATTTTTTAATGTCAAATTAAATTTCCATTTCCTTTCAACTCAGATCTTTTCTTTTTTTCTCTTCGATCTTCAGTTTACGTTAAACCCTAGCTAATTTTCCATCAATTTTCACCTTAATCCTTTTCTAAAATCTCGAGCTTTGTACGCAACGGAATCGAACTCCAAGTGATCGGTCCTGTGCTTGCTCGATTCTCTATGCAATGGTGGTCTGCAAATGCCGCAAGGTATTTTTTTTTTAATCACTTTGATATATTCACTGCCACTCAGAGCTGGAGGTTTACGTTTCTTCGTGACAATAATTTTTTATTAATTTTGAGAATTTTCTTTGGAATTTGTAATTCATCGCTGGAGGTTTTAGATCTATCATTTTTTTTTTTTTTTTGTTTATCGTCTGAAAAGATTTACAATTTTCAGATCTTCGTTAGAGTTTATTAATTGGGAAATGCGAATTGGATTACTTTCATAAATGATTGAAGAGAGAGGAATATTGACCTTCATAATTAGAGTGTTCGAGTGGAGTGTAGCTTGTTATGTTGGGAATTTAGTAGTGTTTATTGCATTTTCATGAGATAATATTTAGAGCCGGTGTCATTGTTTGGGATCGAAGATTTACGAATGTCTCTGTTTTTAAACGTCGAATCCTACTTTCGGTGTTTCAGGCGACAAAGTTATATTGTTTCGTTCACAAGGTTCCTGTTTGTGGGGAATGCATTTGCTTTCCTGAGCACCAAATATGCGTGGTAAGTTCATAATGTTCTGCTTATTTTGGATTCAAAACTGTATTTCCTAGCACATTGACTTGATTTAAATAAAGGAGTGGTTGCACTAAAATGACTGGGAGCAAAAACGATAATTATCCCATCCACGCCCTATAGAAAAGGGGTAGGATGGTGGTCTTGGATGAATAATAGGGCCAATGTTTCAGAGTTATAACTCTTCTACTAGAAACTATTTTGAGTCATGAATTTAGTTTTAGTTGATGTACAACTTCTTTTGCTACCATATGTCTGTATATGTCGGAGGAGAACCTTGGTGCCACAGTAAATGTTGTTTTTTTTTTTTTGTGACCTGGAGGTCACTGGTTCAAGTGGAAACAATCGCTTTATTAATGCAGAGAGAAGGCTGCCTACACATGACCCTCTCCGGGTCTAATAATTTAGCAGCCTTGTGCATTGGGTTGCTCTTTTCTTATGTTTGGATAAGTTGGATTTGTTAAAAATTCTTACTTCCTTTATAATATATCTCTATGATCATTTTTCTAAATTATATGCAATATTATGAAAAGGATTTTGTATGATGTGCATATACTCGCTTCTGCTGTGTATATTTAACAGTGTTCTAAAACAATTCTGAGTGGAGAAGTTGTATAGAATACTGTTTTGGGGCTTATAATGTGTTTTTTTTTTTTTTTACTTTGCGCTAGATACGTACTTACTCAGAGTGGGTAATAGATGGAGAGTATGACTGGCCTCCCAAGTGTTGCAAATGCCAAGCTGTGCTTGTGGAGGGGGCTGGCTCAGAAACAACTCGGTTGGGTTGCTTACGTATGTGTTTATACTGATGTAGATAGTGCCTCTTGTTTTTCTTTTTCCTGTGAACAGCATGTTGGACTTGTTATATCTTACTGTTATATTTTTGCTACCTTAGATGTCATACACACAAATTGCTTGGTTTCACATATCAAAAGTTTTCCTCCGCACACTGCGCCTGCTGGATATGCGTGTCCTTCATGTTCTACATCTGTAAGTTCTCCAAAAGCTGTTTACTATATCATTGGCATGAATCAGCTATTTCCTGGCCGCATGCTTCTGTTTAGTATTGTTTCAAGTGATGAATATGTGTTCACAAAATTGACAGTGACATTCTTGAACCTTACAATTAGTTGGAAACATCTAGATGCTAAAAGTGTCCAGGCTTGAAAACACCGATGCAGAGTAGTAATAAAAACTAATGCGATGCTACTTCTGCTTTTGGAGCTGGTCAGACGAGTAGTTAATGGAGGAAAACTCCTTTCCTGATCAGCATTTTTCTGATATTTTCCAGTAACATTATTTAATTGAAACTTTTCCACGGGCTTAGCAAAAGGAGAGGATAAAGATTAATAAATGGAACAGCATGTAATTGACATTCTCATGTGTGGGAATAATTCCTATGATCTGTTACTTAAGGATTCGAGACTGTAATTATCTTGTGGCATTGCTATACTTGTTTGGATTATAGCAGTTATGTGTGATGTTATTGGTTATAACTTACATCTGTCATTATTTGTTCTTTGCCCAGATATGGCCTCCCAAAAGTGTTAAGGATTCAGCATCCCGTCTTCATTCACTGCTGAAGGAGGCTATTATGCAGGTGAGTTCACACTCAGGTTTGGCTTTTATAACGAGTGCTCATTCTAATATGGCCAAACCTTTTCTTTCCTTGTCCACTAAAAGCATTGAACTGCAAGCTGAAATCTCATTTCCAAGTTATTTTCAAGCTTATAAAAGCAAAAAGTTTATCCTATAGAATGTTGCAGGCCCCAGTATTTGGGGTGCCTGTTCAATCTTCTGATGCTTCAAAATGCTGTAGTTCATTGATTGCCTCTGAAATGACCTTTAAATATGCATTGGTCGTCTTTAATAAGTGCACCAAAGAAAAAAGTGATTTGGATCAATTGGAGTATTAGCATGCTTTATTGCTATTGTAGTCTCCTTTTTAGGATGAATACAATTGGAGTTCTTATCATATCTGTTTAAACAAATTTTAAATCACTTGCTATTGTGCAGACTGGCATGGAGAAGAATTTGTTCGGAAACCATCCTGTTTCTTTGCCTACAACAGAACCCCGTGGTCCTCCTCCTGCATTTGCTTCAGATCCACTGATAAATGTAGCCTCTACTGGAGGAAGAGAGTCTGATGGGAATTCATCACCCTCTCCGGCAAAGGATGAAGGATCCTCGGCTGTTGGAGCACCTTCTAAACTTACTGTAACAGAAATAATGGAGATAGATGGTCCCAGTTCAGCTGGGAATTTCATGAAAACTTCAAGTCCAGTTGCTGTAAGTCATTTGTTTTGTTAATTATTGGATGTGAACTGAGTTGTTTAATTCATATTATGCTTGCTTGCTTGTATTTGTCAATTCTGGTACTTTAGTTGTTTTCTTATCTTGGGTATTTTATTCTATGTTGTATGTAACCCAGCCTGTAGCTACAACGCGAAAGAGTACACTTCATGTTGATCGGCAAAACCCTGAAATCTCATATTATGCAGATGATGAAGATGGTAATCGTAAAAAGTATTCTCGGAGGGGTAAGTTAAAAAAAAGCCTTGGTTCATGTAGCTACTCTGATCGATTAGAACTTTTCCAATTTGTTCTTGCTCTGAACTATTTTTGGTTTGAGAGTTTCTTGCTGCATTCATCTAAGGTGCTGCCTAAATGTGATCGTGGTGGAGAATTTAGTATCTTATGCCTCTGTAATGATTTATTGCATTCTCTGATTTCGTATTCATGATTCCTATCATTGTATTTATAATTTATTGTTGTAGGTCCACTTCGTCACAAGTTTTTTAGAGCATTGATTCCCTTCTGGTCAAGTGCATTACCAACTCTACCGGTGACTGCACCTACCCGTAAGGATACATCAAACGCAGATGATGTCCCAGAGAGTCGATTGAAGCATCAAAGATCAACACGAATGGATCCGAGAAAAATCCTTCTATTCATAGCAATCATGTAAGTCTTCACCTTTTTTTTTGGTATATGAATATGCATACTCGCCAATGCTGTGCTAATCCACCAACCTACATATGCACGCATCAGATATACCTTTATCTGTTGTGCAAGCATTTGCTCATTTCTTACTAGTATGCATCTCTCTTTATGTTCATGAATCCATCGGGCTTGTGGCCCGTGGATGCTGCAACTGATATTTGGATGGGATACCAATTAGAGGGAGAGATTGGAATAATGGGAGAAAACATCTCAGAAAATTTTCTAAGCAGATTCAGTTCTTTTGATTGATACTGAGATTGGTTCCAACTGGCATGCCCTGTTTGCCATGACTTTGGTTTTATGGGTTTCCTTCATCCCGACTACTAGCATAATCATTTTGCTCTTCTTTTTTTGAGAATTAAACGATGGATCGTAGACAGCTGATGTCTTTGTATCATCGACTGCTGATTTGAAATGCAACAACTTAAACTTCAAGCCGTCTATAGTGGCTACTTGAATATTTGAAGATAATGAACACATGGAATGGATTTTTATTTCACCACGTCTCAATCATGTTGTGTGCAGGGCTTGCATGGCTACTATGGGTATTCTGTATTACAGAATTGCACAAAGGGCTATTGGGGAGGGACTGGCCAATGATGAGCAGCAGTAACTAATTAAAAATTGTGATGAAACTGGTGACATATTATATTACTAGCTTCTACAAATCATGTTGTTTATTGCTATAGCTACCTTTTTCTCTGCCTCCGCACCGCCATAGGTTCGTCTTGTGCGTGACGAGCATCGGTGGAAATCACAAGTAGATTACGAAGATATTCATCACCCTCCACCCCACCTTTAAAATTTTATTTTACTGGTGTGGATACAAAGAAACAATCATGAATTCAGTGCAGTTAAAACAGAAAGTTACATAGTTTTTCTTGGCCTTCTTTTGACCTTTTATGTTCTCCTCTTTTCGTTTTGGAGTTGAAATGAATGAGATTCTAAAAGCGAAAATGTTCTTTCAAATTGGTTTAATTTAAGGAAAAGCTCTGAGTAGTATGTGATTTCGAAATCAAATAACTTTCATTTACTAATTTCAATTTTTTTAACAGAAGCGGTATCTGTAAAGTTTAAATCTTACATTTACAATTCTCTTATTTATTTATTTTTTATCCAAGGTTTCAAAGCTTATATCTTTGATTCTGACGCAGGCGTTTGAACTGATTGATTGTTGCTCGATGTGCTTAGTTTATTCTTCAATGTATTTGGACTTGATGTTGAAAATAAAAGTAATAATGGTTTGTTAGAAGTTGACATCCATAAAAAAGAAATGGTAAAAGCAGCGGAAAGCGTAGCAGTGGAGAACTCGAAGGGACGAAAGACAAAGTGAAGATGTAATTCAAGAAGAAAGAAACCAAAGGAACAACAACTATGCACGTGGCTTGGCACGCAACACGGAACAAACAAAGGTCGACTAAGGATCCGATTCATTAACTAAAAATGATTTTTGAAAAATATTTTTTTTATTATTTGATTGATAAAATTTTAATTGTTCATTAAAAAATAAATTTTTATTTACTAAAAATTAAATTATTTTTTTAAAATTATTTTACACTTTTAAAAATAAAAACATTTTTTCAAAAATTATCTATATGTAAAGTTATTTGTTAAGTTCATGAGTATAATTATACTCAAATTATACAATTTTTTCAACTTTAATTTAATTTAACTTAATAAAATATTATTATATTAATAAACTTATTATTTAATTAGATTTAAAATTCTAATATTAACATTAAAAATCTCTTAATGTTTTAAATTTAAATATTTTATTTTGTATATTATTAATCTGAAATATTTTAAATATTTCAATAACAAACAATATTATATTATTATTTACTAAAAAATACTGATTTAATACATAATATATCTATTATTAATAAATTATTAATATTTTGATTTAAGATATAATGTTTTTATATTTTATTTACAAATATTTATATTAATATTTTAATAATAAATATAAATAAATAATAATTTTGTTATGATTTTAATAATAAATAATTTCAGTATAAAATATAATTATTTTAATATTTCAAAAATAAATATTAGTATAAGTAATGATAAATAATTTTCTTTTAAATTTGTAATAATATAATATTTTGATATTAAATATTATTTTTAAAATATAATTATTTTTAATATTAATACATAATAAATAAATTTTAATACGTTATTAGTTAATTAATATCATTTAAAAAAGAAAAACAGATGTTTCTAAAAAATTAATAAAAATATTTTTTATTGACTCATTCAGGCAAATTTTTTTTTTTTAATTTTCATAGAAATAAAAATATTTTTTAAAAACCATTTCCTATGAATCAAATGGAACCTAAGTTAGCAAACAGTTAATGCCAAATCAACGAAATAGGTGCCAACCAATTAACATGGTTTCAACAACAAAATCGGGTGACGTGTCTGTCTATAATATGATGTACTCAATGAAAGTTAAAATTGCTTATATATTATTCCCTTTACTTCTCTTTCGAGAAAATGAAATTATGAAAAACCTTTACTCTCATGCCTGAGTTACACATTTATCAATTTATATATAATAATAAATTAATATTCATGGTAATCAATTAATATTAAGAATAAGTGTTCTATATACTGTCAGTGAAGTTTTTTGACTGTGAGTTAGAATGATTACACATGTCTTTTAAATATATTAAAAAATACAAAATAAATAAAATAGAACATGTATAATCATTCTAGACTCGCTTATGAAGTAAAAAAACTCCACTGATAGTATATAAAATAATTATCTTAACATTAATTTGTATTTTACAAAAATTAATAATTTTTTTTATATGTCTGAGTAGTTTTAAGAAAATTAGTTCCTTCATATTTAATGAAAATAAATATCTAATCGACAAAAATAAAAAGTTGTGATATATTTTATGAATAATTATTTTATATACCACTAGTAGAATATTTTGACTCCACAAATGATGTTAGAATGATAACACATATTTTATTTTATTTTATTTTTAATATTTTAAAAAGATACACATTATCATCCTAATCTCGTTTATAAAGTTAAAAACTTTACTGAAGGTGTATATGATATTAATTCATATTTAATTAAAATAAAATTTAAGAATATTCTAACACTATTTACGAAGATTAAAAACTTTATAGATAATTAAAAAAAATTATTATCTTATTCACTATGGGTGGAGTTGAAAAACTCCACAAACGAGATTAAAATTATGACAAATATCATGTTTTCTTTATTTTTTATATTTCTAATACTTCAAGTGGGGTATGTGTTATCATTTTAATTCCGCTTGTATAGTTTTTCAACTCCACTAATCGTATTGAATATAATAATCCATAAAAAATGAATTAACTTTTATTTATGATATAATTTATAATTATTCTACCATTTTTGTGTGAAAAATAAAGTTCTAATATCTTTTTGTGACAAATATCAAACATTATGTGAGAAATGAAAGGCAGCCTTATGTGTCATGTTTTGAAGCAATTAACTCAGTTCACATCTCTTAATTAAAAAAAAAAAAAAAACTCAACTCAATAATAGACTTTGCAATATTTATCGGAGTTAAAATTTTAACATATTTTTACATTTCCAAAAACAATTATATATATATATATATATATATATATATATATATATGTTTCTATAACTTAATATTATTGAATTGATTTCATTTCATTCATTTATAATATATATATATATATATATATATATATATATATATATATATATATATATTGGTAATGTATTTCTTTTTAATATGGCCCCTTAAAAGTTGCCAAAAGAGCAACTCTTTCTTAGTCTTTGTTCTTCCTATTATTGGTATTATTAATTATTGCACGAGGAAGCCACATTCCGATACACTATTAACTAAAACAATATTAATTTATGTTGGTAATTACTCAAAGTGCCGAACATATTTCGCAATGATCCCCTTCGGTACGCATTAAGTCCAAAACAACAAAATTGAATATGTATGAGAGGATAAAATTTTATGTAACAATTAGATTCATATCAACAACATTCTAATATATAATAACACAATGAAATCATTGAAAGAAGATAGTAGTTTAGTTCATCTATATTAGGTGAGATATTAATAATATTTGTGTTATGCATTATGATGTTGTTTATATGAATATACTTATTTTTATTTGACATCTGATTGTTAAGGGTTTATGTTTGTTCGATTATCTGATAAGTAACTTAGATTTAAGATTATAATAAAACATCAATCCAAACCAAATATACATTGTTTCAAGAAGTTCCTATGTAAAAAACATTTCAAATGTTGCCATAAAACTATTCGCGTTCATGTAATTAATAAATTACAATAAATTTCAATAGATTCATGACGATATTTAAGATTTAAGATGTCTTTTATACAAGAATTTATTAAGAAAATATATATTTGGTTTGAGTTAATATCTTACTATAACCTTAAATCAAAGTTACTTTTTAAAAAAAATCAAACTGACATAAACTCTTAATAATTATGTACCAAATAAAAAGAAGTAGATTCATATAAATATCATAGCATATAATACAAATATGATTAATAACTCCCTTATTATTGTTGAATTAAACCCTAATCCTCTTCCATTAAATTTGATAATAATTTCTTCTAACCATTTGCAACCGTTATTCCCAACCAGTACACAGTTTCATTAATTAATTTGATTTACTTGTATTCATTATTCATTTTAATGAATATCTTGTTACTTGTTCCATAAAAGGTCTTATGCTCTAATTTATTATATTTGAAATTTTATTGTTGTTGAAGTAATGTTATTATTCTTTTATCTATAGACAGGTGATCAGGTTGATATCTAAACTAAAGCTAGACTTTTTTTTTTTTGCTTCTATCTGCTAGTGATGAAGTTTAAGAGATAATGTCTATATTACTTTTATATATTATATATTTGTGTTCAAAACAGTTACTATTATAAAAATGTGATATTTGATCAATTAATGTAATTGTTATCAGAGTTATTTAATGATATATTATTGATGAAATTTGATTTTTGCTCATTGTTTTGAATATATTTTTATTTTTACTTATTATAATTTGCATAGTGAAATTAAACAAGTGAATAATAAATTAATATTTTTGTAAATAATTATTTGATAATTATTAATATATGACCAAAAAAACCATGATTTTAAATCATAAAACGCATTATAATTAATGGATGAAAGAATTATATTTTTTCCCTTATTGTTGTCGAATATAATAGATTATATCAAGACTACAATCATAGTGTAATATCATAAATTATACCACAATCGTAATCGTAATCTAATAAAATGTATTAGACTGTGTAAGAAAAAATTGTAGTCTATATTACATGAAAAATACTACGATGGAATAGATTATGGTTGGAAGAATATAAATTTTTTCCATCTTAAACTACATTTTTTTAAAAGCGATCCATGAATAGTAATACATATCTAAAATTATTAGATCCATGTAATATCTCATCAAAATAATTAAATAGATAAAAAAAATTAAGAGATTAAAAAAACAAAAGCCGAGTTCGAAATGATAGAATTAATTAAGAACTCTTTGGTGCTTGATTATAACATTAATAACCCTTAGTTATTTTAATTTATGTTGGACAAATCAAACCCCCTATGGAGACTATGAAAATAATTAGTTTCTTTCATGCAAGTTTTTCAATATATTCCTCCTTTTTTCTTTCCTTTTTGTTTAATGGGGTTCTTGACCTAGGGTTTACGCGTAGAAATACTAGCTACTTATTTTCTTTAATTAATTTGAACTGTCTTTTTCATAAATTCATTCATACAAAATAGCTAAAATTTAGTTTTATAACTAATTAATTTAATTAAAGCCATGAAACTTATAATAATATATTGACATACATATTGTACACATAGAAATATATAGTTTTTAATTATTTGGTTGGAATTATGTTAATTTTTTTACATGCTAATCAAACAATTGCCAACCATTAGCCGGCCTTTACCCCAATCCAATTATAACACAAGTCTGAACCATGAAAACCCTTACTGCATGAACCATGCTTGTTGGACCACGTCTCAATTTAATATAAACAAAATGAGAATCAAATTCTTTCTTCTTTTTATTTTTTAATAATAATTATAATAATAACAATGTCAACTATAATAGTAATATATAAAAACCTATATATTTCACCCTTTAATCCTCCTCGCAACACTAAAAAATATATATAAGCCTTTGAGACAGAACAAACACAAGACAAATACACATATGAATTGTCAAATCTACTCAGTTTACCATTTAAATCATATATTCAAGTGATCACTTATAATTAATCAATTAAAACTATTGATTGGTTTATGTAATGATAAAATATACTAGTAGTAGCTTTTATAAAAAAAAAAAACAAAAACAAAATCAATAACTTCTTGATCGGATGATTAAGAAAGAGTTGACGTATGTTGTAACACTTGGCTTTTAGTCCAAACAATCAATCTTCTATGACTTTACCCTAATTATCAGAAAATTAAAAAAAAACAAAAATAATATTAATATTAATCAAAATTATATTTAACATAAATAAATGAGGATTAAAGAATGGCATAAGATTGATATTAACTATATTCAAATATTGTAATTATGCAAATGATTAAGCAAATTATACGATGTACTTTTTATTGTGGGGTTTTAGACCAAAATTAGAATAGCTAAGCATATGGATCTCGCAGGCTGGCCAATGGCCATCAATCGAAAAAAGAAAAACAAAAAAAAAAGGGGGGGATTATTGTCATGCAAGAAGAACAAAATCAGATTTGATGAATTTCCACACTAATTGCAGAATTACTGGGATTTTATTCCTCTTGTTTGTTTTTATTATTATAAATATGAAAGAATGTAAACATATATACCATTATTCCAACCCAGCCCAGCAACAGATCGTGCAATGGCCGGTTAACTAATTTATAAAATTTATTATTTTTATTTTTATTATTTATAAACACCACAATTTCTCGATTTAATTTTTTTTTTTTTATTTCCGCTTCAGAAAACGAAAAAAATTTCGATATTACGCGTAAAATGGAGAGGAAGAGGCGCCGGAATCTTTGGTACAATAAGACTTTGGGATATTTAAATTGTTCATTGGTTGATGTAATTGTAATAGTATAATACTCATTCATAACAAATGGCTGGTTGTATGCAAGTGAATGCATAGAAGCTTTGCTTCTTCTTTTTTTTTTTTGGAGGATTTGTTCCATATGGTCTAAATTAATACTTTTGGATTTTATGCATTTTATTTATTTATTTATTTTTATAAACAACGAGATACTCTTATATTATATTGGATATGAAATTAATCCACGCTCACATTACATTATTGAAGTTGGTTCAAGAAAATTTGATTTTGTGCAGATTTTAACATGGAATCTGTCGTAATAAATCATTCTCATTCAAAAATTCATTAGACCTTACATCACTGAACCAATCATTTAAGTTTTTATGCATTGTATTTCCCACTATAACACTTTGATAAAGAAACTTTCTTCATTTATAAGTTCAAGATCATTTCAATGTGAAATCTTCGACATTTTTTATCAATTAATTGTGCAAAATCTTGTTGCACTACGTGAGAGTGACTCAACTTGATCTGGATTTATTTTAATCATGGCATCGCATGAAAATTGAGCTAATGTAAATTTTGATGCCATTTGTCACGGTTTTACGTTTTAAGCTTAAAAAACATACTTAATAAGTAAAAAATAAAAACCTTTTAAAACCATTTTCATGTATCCTTCAATTTAAAATCTTCATACACAATCAACGCATAGGCTTTTATCTCCCTTGACAACAAAAATCATCCACAAAATGTATACTAATTAGATAAAATTCAAAGATGCCGAAAAAAAAAAGAGAACCATAAGTTTTAATTATCAAATATATCGTACAAAGAGAGAAAAATAAAAAATAATTACCTGTATATATAATATGTTCATATATGTATAAAGAATAGAAGTAAGAAATTGAGTTGACAAATTAAGAAATTAATGAAAACAGATAATGTTGGTGTAAAACCAAGATGGCATTATAAGTAGTTAAGTTGTTGAGTTGGTCTTTTTTTAATCATAAATTGGAAATAATAATAAAAAATAAACTTTATTTCATAAAGCTAGGGAAGTTTCTTTTTTATTTTTTTTAGAAATTAATTTAGAAATATGCATTAATTATCATGTAACCACATTAATGACACTAGTCTTCTTGGTTGTTGTCCGTATGTAAGAGTTCTTTTTGCAATTAATCATTCCTTCGCTATATATTATTATAAATAAAACACGTTTGGACCAGTCTCTCTCATTGCCTTCTTTTAATTTTAATATATATAATATTAGATATAAATCTTCAAATCTCAAACCAAATACGACAAATACAAAACTCACTTTGATTTCTTAAGCACACGGAGATTTTTTACTTTTTTTTAATTGTTAGTGTAATAAAATATAAATTACATATGAAAGTAATAATAGATAGATATGAGATATTGATAGATATATAGAAAGATAGATAGATTTTGGGAGTATTTTGATAGATTTATTGATAGATAAGAGTATTTTTGTTTTTAATCTAAATTTATTTAGATTAGATTTTATTTTCTATTTGGATTTGATTTTTTGAAATGATTAGGAAAAAATGTTTCTTGCAATAATTTTATTTTTTTCATTGTAGATATCGAGAAATTAATTGTTAAGAGTTCGTTTCATTTTTCTATACGCTGTGCGTTATATGAGGTTTTTCTTTTTAAATTTTATAAACGAAATTAAAAGATTGTCATACATTATATTTTATTTAATTATTTATTATTTTATATATTTTAAGGGGTATGCGTTATGGTATTAATTTCATGTGTGGAATGTAAATTTTTTCTAATGCTATATGAGACAATTTCTTATAATATAATATTATAGTTAAACAAAATCAAAAATGAAAATTCATAATGAAAATAAGATAAAAATGTCTATCTTAATTGTTTCTTGAGTTTTAAGTAAAAATATATAATTAAATATTCTATATATACAATCGATGATATTATATGTCGAGGTGTTCAAAAAATCATTATTTAAATTAATCTGATAAATAAATTTCATATTCATTGTAAAACTAAACATGTGTATTATGTAAGCATTAAAGTAAAAGTTAATATTATTTTTATTGTTTACTTTATCGATGTGAATTTTTTTACTACTATAATTTTGATATTTGATCTTAAATGAAGTTACATTAGAGAATACATATTATAAAAAAATATATATAAATTTATGCTCCATGTAAATAATCTAATAGTATAATGCACGGTGTGTGTATATATATAGGCGACAATTTATTTTTGAAAAATTTCAATCAATTTTTTGGAATTCATTTAGCTAGTTAATTAATGGATTATTAATTATAATTTCTCCCTCGCTTGGTTTATATTTTGGAAATATAGATCAATATGTTTTTGATAATTTTTATTAACTATTTTTAAAAATAAAAAATAAAAATAAATAAAATTTTCAATATCTTATATCATGAAATATGTATCGTATCTATTAGAAAAACATTTTTTTTCTATTCATTGACTCAAATAAAACTATACAAAAATGTTTTCGAGTTTTTCTAACAATATCTTATAAAAGTTATATATTTAAAGTTAACATTAATAAGGAATCATGATATATACTTTTGAAATAAACTAATTAGTAGTTAAACCAATTCTTAATCATTGACAATTTGCCCTAATATCTTATTGCAGTTCCTTTGGGGTTGGATAAGTAAAACCATCCTTTCATTCACCCATTTATGGATGTCGGAGCGAGACTATAGCATTAGGGTTCCCAGACATGCATGGATCTGCAGCTGACAAGAGATATTAACCTTTACCACAAGACTTTGGCAAGTACTCCTTGAGAATGTACCATGAAAGATTAGCTAGAAAACTCAAACTTCCACAACATATTCATAGAAATCTGGTTTATGATCTTCAGCATTCAGATACATGATTGACTATACCACAAAATTTGAAACTACAAATTAGAATCTGTGGCTTAGCACTAAACAACAACATCCACGACATATTCATAGAGAAATCTAGTTTATGATCTTCAGATACATGTAACAGGTAGAAAATTTTGCTTCTGAGTTCTTATAAATTAAAAGATGGAGATTTCCAAAGTTGAAAGAACAGTTGCAAGACCTATGGAGCGGACAAAGTATCCCACAGGCAGATATACTGTCTGGTTCCAGGTATTTTGAGATTGCCTGCATACTCATCTCCACGATCCTCATGTCATTTTCATTCTCTACTTCAACGTACTATTTTATGTTTATCATATTCAAGTTAAGACTCCCCACGTCTCCATTGCCAGGTGTGATTCTCCTTTCCTTTCCCCCTTCACCAAATCTCTCCTTCTTCATTCTTGCCTAAATAATTGAGCAGTTATTTTTGATCCCACCTAATATTAGTTAATTCATCTCTAATATTCAGATTGTTTTCTCAAGTCCTAAATCATTCTCTTGAGTACATTTCTTTAACAAGCCGGGGGGTTTGAGCAGATGAAATGTAGCATTATTTTAGTGTTTCTGAGTTGTACTTAATTGGGCGCATTACGGACTAAGCAAATCAGTGACAGGGAATTTCCGGCTTAATAATTGGTAATTATGAAATGAGATATTGTTACACGAGTGAAGTCAATGGTTGTTGAGCATATATTTATGTCTCTTTATCCTGTTACTCTTCAAGGATCAAAGGCAATCCGAGAGCTTCTCTTAGAGTAGCAAGAACTTAGAACCCAAAACCCTTTCCTCCAAAAGGCTTCCAAGCAAAAAGAATGGATTCTATTTCTATGGAAGCCCTTTCAGAAGGAGAGTGGAGCTCTCTTAGTGGAATTTACACCACTGAGGAGGCTGATTTCATGGCTCAATTGCTCAGTAACTGTCTCCTTCCTGATGAGCTAGATGAGAGTTCAAACTTGGGAATTCCATCTACTTCTTGGTCCGATCATCATTCAACAATAAACATGACAGGAGCTTCGTATTGTTCCTCAGATATTGCTAACTCTAATTCATACAGTTTTTCACTGGGGAGTAGTTATAGTGCTGGTAGTAGTATTCTTTTTCCCTCTTCAGCTCAAGAGAGCTACTACCTGAGTGATTCTAATCCCATTTTTGTAGCCAATAGTATCCCCATGGCAATTGATTTTTGTATGGAAGATGCAACGAACACAAGTTCTTATCTTGTTGAAGGAAATGATTGCTTGAACCAATTAGAAATGGGCAATGCAAATGTAGAACAGCATTCTCTTTCCAATAAGAGTTTGGATCCCAAAAGGGAATCTGAGATGCCACAGCCTGAACCAATCACAGAGAGAAAAAGTAACAACATATCAGAGAATTCTAAGAAAAGATGCAGAAGTTCAGGCGTGGTGAGTACCTAGACAAATGCATCTTTCCTTGTTACTTTCTTGAAGCATGTTCTCATCATAATTTAATGGTGCAGGTCCAAAAGAACCGGAGAAATGCAAGGTCAAAGAAGAACCAGGGTAGTGTCTCAGCTACCAAAAACGATGAAGATGGTAATGCTGGTCTCAATGGGCAAAGCTCGGCCAGTTGCTCATCAGAGGATGACTCAAATGCTTCTCAGGAGTTGAATGGAGGAGTTACCTCAAGCTCAAAAGGAGAAGCAGCGCTAAATTCGAATGGCAAAACAAGAGCCAGTAGGGGTGCAGCTACTGATCCCCAAAGCCTTTATGCAAGGGTAACCATCTACTATCATTAAAGCTATCACAGCTCACAAGATCACAAATGTGATTAAGCATTGCTGCCATGAATGTAGAACCGATCTTAATCAGTCTTTCTTATCTATCTTGCAGAAAAGAAGAGAAAGAATTAATGCGAGGCTGAAAATTTTACAGAATCTTGTCCCCAACGGAACAAAGGTGAGCACTATTCTCTTGACGCTGAGAATGAGATTAAAGCTTTTAACTATGATAGTATACAAGTTGTGAGTTCAAATCTCAAATTAAATTCATTCTGTGACATTGCAGGTTGATATTAGCACAATGCTTGAAGAAGCTGTCCAATATGTAAAGTTTTTGCAGCTCCAGATTAAGGTAAGAACAAAATAAAAGAACCCTGATTAAGATTCCATGATTGGAGATATTTGTTACAAATCTAACTTGGTTTCCTTTCGGAATGTTGCAGCTGTTGAGTTCTGATGATTTATGGATGTATGCACCCATTGCTTACAATGGAATGGACATTGGACTTGATCTCAAGGTCGCCACGCCGAAACGATCGTAGAAGAGGAGGCCAGAGTGTGGTTCGGACCATTCCCTGTCGAAAACATTGGCCATCTTCATTTTCTCTAAATTTGAAATAAGTCGATGCCGTTTTTTAATGGATTTATTTCTTTAGGTACATAAATTCTTCAAAATCTTTGATTTGTAATCAATAATTACCGCAAATCATCCATCGAATTGGTTAATTTCTTTCTTGTAATCACATGAAATACAATAGTTAATGAAACAGTTTTCTTCCTAAGGTTTTTGGCTACAACAAACTTCGAACTCCACTCCTAAGATTACTATTACATTATCTTGATTTCTAAATGTTATTAATGCAATATCATGTCCATGGGATGATATAATCAGCTTTGTTCCAAGTGAATTTGTCGTAAGTTAACATTATTTCCATGGACGGTTACTCAAAGCAATAACAAATATCTCGAAGGTGTTCCAATGTATCTCCATAGTCCATAGAAACAAAACCAATGAATGGCAAGTACAAATAACTTGTACAAGTTCAATTGTGCAGAGTAAATGATAGGACTTCTTGCTAGCCAGTTTGTCCCTGTATGTATGTGACTTGTAGTCCTAGTTCGTACAAGAAAATAAGTTGTGTGACTAGTATATTTTTACCATCTCATGAGTTTGGTGCTATGCAATTATTTGGTATATACATGTAGTACTTGTTAAATATTTAAGTTGGTTTGGACAAAAATATTAAAATTTTAAAATTAATTTAGACTTAAAAATAAAAAAAATCGAATTGAACTTGAATTTATCATTTCAAATCTAAACTCAGCTCGATCCAATCTTATAATTATAATTTTTTATTAGTTCTTATATTAATTAAATTTTTAATTACTTTAATTTTAGCTTGTACTAGTTTTTATACTTTAATTTAATTTTTTTCTTATAATCTTTTTATTAAAATTTTTAACTTATTGTATTATATTTATTAAGTATTATGTATATTAATATTTTTATATTTTATTATAATTTTATTTAAAAAATTAATAATATTTGAACAAATTACACTTATCTATTATGCTTAAATCCGAAAAATTGAAACGACCAAGCAATAAATAAATCTCTTAATACTTTATTTAAATCCAATCTTACCGAGCAAAATCACTTTTACCCACAAGTAGCGGCTTAACTGAAACATCCGAAGACAAGAAATGGAGCGGGGTCGTGTAAACAACACACTCAAACGTGTTGATATTCAATCAAAACACAATGGTTAAGGGCTCGACAACAACTCGGGATTCGGGAAACCTTTCAGCTTGAAAATATATAGCAATATTCCTACGTCTTTATGCTGCAAATGATAGTTGATTAGTCGTAAATTAGTAAAATAAGTTGTTATCGACTGTCATTTTACTTTTTATAGGATGAAAATGATAAAATGGTTTCATCAGTTAAGAAAAAAATACAGTCAGAACAAAAAATTCAGCTAACCTAAAAGGCATAAATGAATTACAGAATTGCCATATAAATTATGGGGCAAAGGATTGTCTGTCGGCATTTGGAATCTGGAAACGAAATTCTTAGATACCATGCTACTGCCCCTGATGGCTCCTACTCTCAACCAACGTACAAATACCCACTTCTATTCTGCATTTGTCTATTGTCTGATGATATATTTTACATATCAATAACATCCATCCTTGAACTTCAATTCAATAAGGGTGGAACAACTACCACAACAAACCTGCTTCATCAGAACTCCATGAAAACACTGGAGTTTCCTTCTTCATGCTCGATCATCGTTTACATGGTTCGGAACTTCTGCTTGACTATCCAGAGGCATGTACTGCGCCATTATAGCTCTGATTTCGGAATCCATGTATGACTGAAAAAGTAACAAAACGATTAGGTAAACAAAACAAGAGATGTTTAACATATGGATATATAGAAGAAAATCAGAATGGGTAGTTCTGGTTAAGGTAGTTTAGTCGGTGTTGCCAACGAGCAGTCCAAAGTTCACGTTGTCGACTTATTTTACAATATAATGGGCCGACTTACCCTTAATCTATATTTGTAAACAAGATAAGCCCCACCACCAGCCATTGCCAAGCCGATCAAAATGACCCAAACAGCAGCCCATGCTGATCTTACTTCCGTACCAGTCTTACCTGCAATAGAGCAACGAGTCGACATCAAATACTAACCATAAATCATATATTCAAAAGAAAATAGGTCTAAGTTGGAAATCCTAGGTCTGCCAACTCACTAATGCACGTATCATGGTCCCTGATATACAAAAGATCTCCACTGCAAGTGCACTCGTAGCTTCCCCAGGTATTTTTGCAGCTACATTCAGGGCACTGGCAGGCCTTTTTCTCTTTGCATTCGTCAACATCTGCAAGATGGACAAGGCAGAAATATTAAATGACTTAATCATTCAACATACTCAAATTTTCTATTTGCTTAGAATTAACTGGTCATGTACTGTTCATCTATTAGTTATCTACGTTAAGTTCGTGCAAGTTTCTTCGTCCTAAGACTGAAGAGGGTGCTTCTAGCTTGAGTTCCTATTACACCTTGAAACATATATTTATTCATTCAGGACTCACCTTCACAACTTTTGACACCATCTCCCTTGAACCCTGGAGGACACTGGCAGTTACTACCTCCAATATCCTGTTATAAGCCTTTTTCAGAACGTAAACTTACTTTCACAAGGAGGAAAAAAGAAAACTGGGAGGAGCTTAGAGAAAAAAACCGTTACTACTAACCAAACAAGCAGAGTATGCATGTCCATCATGTGATTCATGCCAACAACCTCCATTGTTAATCTTGCATCTTCCAGGCCCACTAACTGAATGGCAAAAAGAAAATAGCATTATCAGTGAATACTATGCAGATATAACATGACTGAAGACGGAAATAGGTGAGAAGTCCCCTTTCAAGGAAGAAGGTTATATTGCCAATATCAAACATATGCAAACATAACCAATGAGGGGCTTCTAACAGAGACATATGCAAACATAATCAATGAGGGGCTTCTAACAGAGACATATGCAACAAACAACAAAAAATCCAGCTTTTCTCACAATATGGAACAACAACATATCCAGCTATTCTCACAACGTGGAATTGGCTACATGAAAACCATAATGCCATTTTGTCCTGTTGGACCCATATCATGAAGCTTGAATCATAAAAGTTCACATTTTAGACATTAACTTTGAAGTAAAAGCTAAATCAGGGCGAATAACCTTCACAGTGACTATAACCGTCTCCTTTGAATTGCACACCATCAACCAAGGGACATTCGCAGACTCTCCCTCGAAATGTATCCTGAGCAAATCATTATATTGAGAGAGTTAACGTTTTGTAAACAAGTAGTGACCTTCTATCAAACAAATTTTAATTCATACCTTGCAGGCTGTGAGATTGGCTACTTTATCTTGCCAACAACCACCATTGTTATCCAAGCACTCATTCGTCTCGACATCTGCAATAGAAGAAACCACAGTCACTCATGTTTCAAATAATAACGGGACAGTGAGTTGAACCACTACACCGTGTTGCTTCTGCCAAAGCAGGCTGTGGAACCACTACACAGCCTAGCCTTTGGTTATTTTGCCAAAAGTGGACATCCCAAACTACAATTTCACTCAATTTTCTCTTGGAAGCTCAAGATTGCATTGCACTATATGATGGCCCCTACGCGGCAACAGACTAAAATACTTCTCTTGCAAGATAATGTAACACAAGAAAAAACTTACCACCGCTCAAACAAACAGCCGGTTCAGTAGTCTCTTCAAAACCAGAACAGATGGCCTTCAGAACAGCACCTTTGGCCAGCTTTCCTGTATGCAGATATGTCAGGAAAGCATCCAAAATTGTATCTTTGAAATACAGGCGTGAATACAAACCTCGATATTGGCGATTGTTGACAACAAGAGTAGGCAATATGGTAACGTCACCCCTAGATCCTTTCCCCACCTATAAAAATGCTTCCATTAAATAACATTCCATGATTAAGGGCTCCAGAAAGGTCAAAGATGATAATAAATACATAAAAAGTGTAGTAGAACATAAATATCGAGGCACGAGAGAATTACTTGGGCATCTTGTTCTTCTTTCAGAACAGGATTATCTGCATCAGCATTAGGGTCTCCCATACACTTTTCAACCTTTTTACTATCAAGGCCTGAATAGATGATAAAAAAAAAAAAAAAAAATCATGAATCAATCATAATTAATTGCCAGTAATATTTTTTATTCTTGAGGGTGCTATTAGAGCAATAAGTGAAATATAGGATTCTTTTAATTAACCATTTACCAAGAGATTTGATAACTTCATCAGCGCATTCCTTGTTATATTTTTTCTCCTTCATGGGGCATCTTATTTGAAAATCTGTCACATAGTCCCACCACAACCAAGCCTTATTGCTCTCATTTGCCACTTTGAAAACACATAGCTGCCTTAGGTTTTCAATCACAACATCTTTCCCGTCATAACCAGAGCTAAAATCTTGTTCAGGATCGGGTGCACAATATCTTCCATGGTTGATGCATTGAGATTTGCACTGTCTGCTTAGGGTGAAAGCCTGAGGGCAGTACCAAGTTATATAGTGGGGAGTGAATTGAGTATAGCCACCTTTTTCAAGTATCTGTGCAGCACCCTTGAATTCCTTCACAAATTCCATCAGCATATCACACTTAACTCCACATTCATCATTGCTGTTAGTCCATAACTCATACTCCACACGATCATCAGGGTGTGGAACAGCCTCTCGCCAATCAAGATTAACATTGACCATATCCCCACCACTGATTGCTTTCTTTAGAGTTTCACCAAAAGTTTTCTCAATAAGGGCAGATGGAATCGTTATATTTTCAATGTATTTGGCAGATGAACTATCCTCTTCAGGTGTGTCCATGGTTATCAATGCTTCTTCAATATCATCTGCAACAAGCACTGCAGAGGCACCAGCCTTCTGTGCATTCCACACTTTTAAAGCAAAGAAGCAATCTGGGAAAACAATAAGAATAATAAGGCACTAATTGCTGACTTGGCCTAAAATTTATAGAGAACCAAGAAAAATTACGTGCAAGACCACAACTTAAGTAGTCAAGTTTAAAGGCAATAAACAAATTTTACAACATTAATCTCCTTGGTAGCGGCCAGTGATGTATGTACATAGGCCAAGATAAACTGAAACATGCTCCTGAACATACTGAATTGTCACTTAAGACGCTTCTTGTCTCTTTAACAGTTTAATCACATTGTAGTAACTCAATTATCTAATATGGAGATAACTAAAAGCCATTGCTATGATGCGCTTAGATAACAAGCAACATCCGGCCACTTGAAACTGATTTTTATTTTCATACATCCCTTAGGGGTTCTATTCACCCTGGACGAATTCAAGCAGCTTATTGCAAAAGAGCAAACATCAATATTTCATTCCAAATCAGAAAAAAAGGGCAACTCCCATGATTAATCATAAGAAACAAATCAAACTTAAATGTTAAATCATACACTCTCAAGCACTACTTCAAATGGCAATCCTTACTAAATTAGGGGGAAAAAAGCTAACATGAACCTCAAATTTCAGATAACGAATAGGATAAAAAGAGAAATGGACATCCTTCCAAACGACTTAAGCAGGCTAAAACAAGTAAATTAATTAAAAAAGGGCGTAAATCATCCAATCAAACAAATTACAAAAATCAAAGCTTAGTAACAATAAAACCAATGACACTGCTAAAAGATATTTCCCCAAATGAATGAAAGAACCAAAACTAATAACATAAATCCAAGTGGGTGAAAATCAAATCAATTAAATCTCAATCCTGAAACTAACAAAAAAATCATAAACCAACCAAACCCTACAAATTAAACCATAAATCTAACAATAAAATAACCCCAATTTAAAGTAACAATCGAATTAGCCAAAAGAAAAAATTGATTCTTCGTCAGTCAACCCAACAACAGACAAATTATAGCTTAAATAAACTCAATCTCAGACTTTTTTATTTAAAAAAAAAAAAGATGGCAAGAAATAGGAAAAGTGTACCTCCACGATCGACCAATACAAAGGTAGGAAGAGCACCAGGCTTGGATTGAAAGGAAATCCCAAACTCATCGAAAGCCTTACAAGCCTTTTGGTTCTCCTTACGGTAAACCACAGCACCAGCCATGCTTCCCCCATATTGAGGTATGCCAAAGTTCCCAATTGCACTATCATGGGTTCCCTTAATCTTCTCCGGCGACGTCACCGTCAAGCTGTTCTTTTCCACCACAAATCTCGCATAACAACTCCCTGTCACAGACAAAAGCACAAAACCTAGAAGAACAAGTAATCTTTGAAGCTCATCCATCTCTTTCTCTTTTTCCTTTTGTAGACACGGGGGATTTTCTGTGGAATGTGGGTAGATCAGTTTAACGAAGGTAGTGAAGAAGAAGACGAGGAATATCGTGTAAGAAAAACATGTACAATAAATGGGGCAGTTCCGCCTTTTTCCTTTTGAAAAAAAAAAAAAGAAAATGGAAAATTATAAGGTGTTTCGGAAGTGGATTTTTGTTGGAATTTGGTTTACTTTTCCACCATTGCTCCCTGACCAAAAGCTTGAAAAATCTATCAATCACTGTTTTGACTAAAAAGTACTAAACAGCAACGTCTCAACTTCCATCGGATTATTTGTGATCAAAGTTACATTTTTTTTTCCCGGGATTTACTTATTTCTATAAAAAGGAATTTTTATTGTTAATAGAGATTTTTATCTATTAAAAGTTGTTAAGAAATTTTGAATTACGAAAAATTATTTATTTTTACAATAAAATTAAAGTTGAGAATTTATATTTTTAAATAGTAAAAAATATTTGATTATTAAATTTAAATAAAATTAATATATTGTATATTTTTATTTTTAATTATTTTTTATTTTTAATATATCTTAAAAATGTTTGCATCTTTTTATTTAATTTGTGCTACAAAATATTATATATAAAATTTTCCTTCAATTTCATCGGATTATTCGTGATGTTGTTATTGACCTTTTGACTAAAATCAAAATTAACTAAAATTTTTTGAGTTTACTTACTCATTTTTATATATAAAAAGTTTTCTTGTTAGTTTTGAGATATTTTTTAAAAAAATTATGAATTTATTTATATATATATATATATATATATTAATACTTGAAGATTTTTATAATTTCATAAAAAATATGTTTTTTAATTGTCGATTTTTCGTCAAGTGTCTTAATCACCAAATTAAAATTTTAAAAATGTTATGGGTACAAATTGGATTTTTTTTCTTTGTTTTGATGTGTTTTTAACACTAAAATAAAAATCAAAACAGTAATAGTATATTTTTTAATCTCAGATTAAATAATTTAATGCCACGAGGAAAATGATTAGATTTTCGAAATCACGTTTATTTTTTTAAGCTATCAGAGTAGAAAGTATTAATTTTTAAGAAATCATTTGCTGTCCTTAATGTTCTTAAAACTTTCGATAATTTTTAAAATTTATATTTGATGTAATATAAGTATATAAATTTCATATAAATCTCTTAAATATATATTAATAAATCATACTATAATATTTTAATAATTATTAAATTTTATAATATTTATTTTTAATAATTTTTTACTTTTAAAAATTTATGAATTAATGAAATAATAACTTATGATTTGTATGAGAATCATATATTAACTTCATACATCAAATATAAATCTTATTTTTTAACGTATATATTAATTTTTGTATGTTAACGTAATTAGCAACATAAAACATTAGTATTAAAAGTTAATATTTTATTTGAAATATAAAATGAAAATATTTTTGTATAGAATCCAAAGAATAAAGAAAGATACTCAGAACATTCTTGCTAAATTTGATTAATTCTGTTTATTAGTAGGGTGTAAAAAAAATTTATTCATAAATTATTTAAACTAAATTCAGTAATCACTCTAGTTTGATTTATTTATATTTCAAGTTGAGTTTAGATCCGAGTTATTTGAAAATCGAATTAAATTGAGGTTACGTACGTTAATATTTGATTTCAGTTATTTATCAATTTAATTAATTTTTTAATATATATCTTTACTAATTAATTGATTATTTATTTTATTTTTAGAAAAATAACTGAAAAAAAATTAAAATCTTAAATTGAACTCATTAAAATTTCAAAATTTGGGTTTGAATACAAATTTGACACTAAATCCTCTAAATTCATTAAATTACTCCTAATCAATGGTACAGAAACAAACAAAAACTAATTCAAAATTTGAAATATTTAAAAACATTATATATTTATATATATATATAATAGCAATTGTTATATCAAATGATTCAATTTCTTTTTTTTCTACACATGATTCAATTCAGCAATTGAAGTATCAAATACTTGATTTTTATATATTTTTATACAATTTATATATTTTAATTTAATGGTTGAATTTTATGTTTTATTCACATAGATTATGCACACTAAATTTTAAGTTAATAGAAGAAGTTTAATTATTTATTATACACTAAAAATGTTTTAGATCAAAATGATAAGAAATTAGATTAATTTAAAAATTTATATGGGTGATATATATCATTAGGTTATTAAATGTAATTATTAATTTGTAAAATTATTAATTTTATTTAAAATTATAATAAATATATAAAATTGTTTATTTAATTTTCATCTCCGTGAGTAAATGCGACGTTTACGCTTGCGTCTCATGAACTTTGGTTTGTCTGGATATATATATATATATTTTTTGCCAATCTTTCGTTGTCTGGAATGCGCTTCTATTATCGCACAACAAAAATGCATGGGATTCGGACTCGCAACAACCGCCACAAAAAGCTTTTTAATTTTTATTGATTTTATTTTTTATTTTTATTTTTATTTTTATTTTTTATCATGGGTTACCTTAAATAAGTATAATATTTGTCATTAAGACAAAGAGAATAAATATTATAAGGAAAACTATAGCGGTGAAGCTTAGAAATTCTATATTTGAATTTATTGAATTTATTAAATATGGAATTGAATTTGATTTGTTATTTGTATAATTTATTATTATTATTTGTAATATTAATTATAATAATAATTTAAAATAAAAATGTATTACTAAAAATATTATATAAAAATATAAAAATCATACATCTAAAAATTATTATAAATTGTATATATATATATATATATATTTGATGAAACTTAAAAATTAATTTTATTAATGCGTTAATTCAGAATTTAATAAGCTATTTTTTTTATAAATATATAAATAAATTTAAAAGTTCAAATTTTCAATATACACGTTAGAAAGGAAAAAAGTGAAGATAATGGGATGGCAACAAAAAATGCGATATGAGGTGATTTTGAAGACTTGATTTTTCGCGTTTGAACATTGACCGACTTTGCATCGGCATTAGTGGAGCAATAACCGGATGACCCCTAGACGTTCGTGGCTCAACCCATAATGATTTATTGATTGTCACGATGAAACTTTCGTTTATAGGACCATGAATTGAATTACCAATTTTATTATTGAATAACTAATTAAATATTTAAGTTTGATTTAATTTTTATTACTTTTTAAAAAATTAGATTTTTTTAATATTTTTATGAAAAAAATTATTTTATTATTTTAAAATTAATTTGCATGTACATGGTAGCATTAACCCTTTATATAACGTGCTTAACTAATTTTTATGTTTAAAAACTTTTAACTCGATGCGATACGTTTGCACTATTAAGAACAAATTATGCCAAACACAACCTCTGCCATGCCGAATCATATCGTAACATAACTTGCCCAACCCGTTCGACGCCACACCAATGAACAGAAGGCATCATCTTCTCTTCCTTTTGAACGTGTCTCATCCCTGTTTCAGGCCTAGGCTTTGATTGGGTTATCCAAAATAGATACAAACCTTTGACCTCAAGTCAAGCAAAGTGTAGACGCTGACTCCATATTCGCTATTGAGTGTTGAGGACGGGAGAAAAGTAGGAAGGCCAAACAACAAAAGCAAGAGGAAAAAGATTCTGTTAAGTACAGGGCAAGCCTACACTGCTAATTCCCAATTCCATTTGCCAACAGCTGCAATCTTTAGGTACTCAAAGGCGATTTGTCTGAAAGTAGACTTATAATTATAATTTGTATACATATATTTTGTGTTAATATATTATTAAATCGTATTCATATCATATAAAATATAAAAATTATCATATCAAAATATATCATAACATATGTAATTTTTATCATACTTTAACTTACGATCAATTTTTTTTATAAATTTTTATATCATATTATCATCTTACATTTAAGATTTTGAAGTTTACCAAAGGTACATATGATTTAATTGTCGTATAGGCAAAGATAAATAATCAATGAGAAAAGAAACCTTTATTAGCAGCTAACCAAATAAACTCAAGGCTTGTTTGCTGTTAAGAAACTAACATACTGTTAAGGAACTAACATATGTTGCAGAACCAGAAATAATTGCATCTATCTGCCTAGCAAAAAAAAAATGCTTCCTTGCTTCAAATGACACTTGTTTTGTCGGTACCTCTTACTGGTTTTCCAAGGTTTAGACTTACAAAGACTATGGTTCGTTAATTCCTGTTAGTTTGATGAAACTGATTGAGCACCCTGAGGAGTTTCAAGCTTCAGCAGCTGCATTTATATTCTCCAAAACCATTGCAGTTCTTTCAACATGCTTCAAAAGAACCCCGTATATTTTGTTCCTCACCCTTCCATATGATTCTAATTCGGAACTCTCCATTGTAAATTTCTCACTTCTTCTCTCCTTTTTCTCCATCATATCTAACCAGTCGTTCAATCTCTTGATCTGACACAGAGATTCAGCTACCTGGCTATCAGGTACCTTTGAAAGGCACTCTTCGCTAAAACCATCTAAATAATTCTCTATATAACCTAAGAACCATGTTTTACATTCGTTTTGCAAAGAATGTGCAAGATTTCCAGCTATGTTCAAGGTACTTCCCTTCACCCAATTTGGGAGATTTTCCTTCTCAGATTCCAATCCTGAGTAAAATTCACTAATGTTCCTTTGTTTAGTAATCGTATAGGTGTCTTTCAGCTTGTTAACCTGACTTGGTTTGTTCATGCTTTTTGCTTCTTTTTTTCGCTCTGCAGAAACTTTTTGGGTTCTACCAGCAGAAAGTGGGATAAGATCAGATGCCACAGCAGCTTTAACCCATGTGGTTGTATTTCTCTTTCTGTCTGCTGCCATGATGGAATCAGGACTACTCAAATCACTATCAGCCGATCTAAGACTAGGGATATTTGTTAATGACTGAACAATTGCTCTACACTGAGCCATGTAATCCTGCAGCTTGAAAAACTTGTTAATTGAAGGCCGCTGATCACCCTCTTCTGCCAACTGAAGCTCTGAAAATGTTCTGAAAGAAAATGAAAGGAATTAGTGAATTTCTCGGGTCATAGAAGATAGCTTGCATGGCACTTGGCAGGATCTGCAGTCTATATGTATGTTTTAGAATGTCAGCTTCAATAGCTGGATTGAATACTGATTACAACTTACAAGTGTAAATCTCCTTACCTTAAGCACCTCAGCAATCTCTCAGTAGCAGCAGCCTCTTGCAAAGCCCCAACAGCAGCAAGCAGAGCGCCATCTCTTTGCCTTAATACTTCCTGCAGAGGATGTTAAGAAAATTTTGGATTTTAAAGGGACTGGGAAAGTCAAATATGGGAAAATCGAAAAATCAAGCAAAATGGAATACCTTCCCAAGTTTGACTAAGGAAGAGGGAAGAGTATCCCACATCATCTCAGTTTCTGCACTTTGTTTATTATTGGATGGTTCAGTTAAAGGTTCCTTCCTAGTCACCGAAGAAGAGTTCCAACCATTGTTTGGACGTTTAACTGGTTTTGAGGATTCACTAATATCTTTCATTCCTGGTCCGGTGTTTGAATTATCATTGGAGCTGGAATATCTACCAGAACGAACTGGTGAAACCTGTAAAGTCAACCAAAAAAAAAAAATTCTAACTTACAAGTTTGTGGGTGAGGTATGCCTGGACAGGACTTCACAATGTTGTAGATGATATTTGGCGAAAGAAGAATTGGAAGCAAACTGCTAGCTATCCACCATTGAAAACCAAAACTTGTTTATAATAATGACTCAATGACCTTGCAGAGTTACAGTTCATTGCAAAGTTTGTACTAACTACAATGTGGAGGTAGAGAAGAGGACAAAAAGAAGACACTTACAAGAGAACTAGGACTATGGCGAACGGGGGTTATCTCATGCTTGACAACTGTGGAGTCTGGAATTTCCGAACTACTTGCTTTTGCTGTCCCACACCAGCTTCTTCTCCTGGAATATGAGCAACTTGATTTCAAACCATCTGAATCTTTGTCTTTATCAACAAAACTCGGTTTGTTTTTTAAATAATCCCTATCAGAGCCTTCCTTGTTAACATCAAGAGTCCTAATCCCACAGTTCTTGCCTCCAATACTTGCCCTTCGGTCCCTTGAGGGTGCCTTAGAAGGACTTATAGATCGAGCCCCTTCTCTTGGCTTTTTCTTCACAGCAGTTCTGTCTTGGATTAACAACTTCGACTTTCTACAAAATTTTTTCATGATGTCAATGCCAACAAGATCTTTGGGATCCCCATCAAAGGGCTGTCTCCCTGGAATTGGCCTTACCCCTTTAAGCATTGGAACTGGATAGGCCACCTCTAGTTTTTCCACATGTATGAACTGCCCAAGTTGCAATTTGTTGCATAGAACCATCTCATCTTCTTCTTGGGGCAAAGAAACATAGATGGCATGCCTTGAATCCAAAACTTTCAAGAAAAAACCTTGTTTAGGCCAAAGATCACCCTCTGCCAACACTGGAATTATGCTTCTAATCTGTAACAAGGCAGGTTTCTTACAATCATCACAATCTTCAATAACTGTTTCTTCCTCAATACTCATGTCTTCAAGAAGCTTCAAAATGACCCCAGAATGCAAACTTTCCATATTTCTTTAATTCATTAGAAAAAAAAAGAAAAATCTTCTAACCTGAAGATGTTAATACACAAAGAACTTGAAACACAGATATTGTTGTAGGCTGTTAAACAACGAGGATCCGAAAGAAAAGAAATCTGGTCATAATTTCAGTTTGGCTAGGTATTCAGAACCTGCGGTTTGCTCTCTTGGATGCATTCGCAGTTTTTTAAGGATTTGGAATGTATGACACCGCCATGAAGAGGAAGTTGTAACTGCCAGGACAAAGCAAAGATTTGATGGGGTCCAATGGATCAAGTTCTTTGAAGTGAAATGTGTGCAAATATTTTATCTGAGTTTATGCCAAAAGCGATTGGCTGGCACCAGTGGTTGAGTCCATTGACGAATGGAACCTGAGATGGATTGAATATGAAATAAACTGGGGAGCTGCTTACATTTCGCTCATAACATTCCAACGGGTCCTCTGCAACTGCAAGCATCAAACACTGAGCATTGGAAAGCAAGAAATTTACATTTTTCTTAGGTTCAATGCCTACGCTATGCTACAAAAAAGCAACCCTCGTCCTCATCTGTTCTTTGTGATCACTGATCAATCAAAGTGTAACTTAATCTCGTTTTTCTCGTCGTAGCCAACTCAAAGCTTGCAATAGCTGTAAATACTGTACAATATCTATTTGTATGAAACCCTTTGCCATGCAGCGAATCAATTTTTTATCAATTCAAAGTTTTTCCCCCATTTTTAAATCTTTTGGTGCTTCTATAAATAACTCATATTTATTTTCAATTTTCTTTCTTCGCGAGAGCTTCTCTCTAAAATCCCCTTCTTATAAAAAAAAAAAAAGAAAAAAGAAAAATGATCATTTAATAAGACATTTAATAACCATTTAGAGGTAACAATGTTAGTAAGAATTCACTTTGTGTTAGTAATATATATATATATATATATATATATATATATATATATATATATATATTCAAAAAGATAATTAATGAATAAAAAATTGATACTTTTGTCATTAAATTTGTATCGTTATTGGATTAAATTGTCTAAATTAAATTTTAGATTTATAAATGTCATTGGCATGTATCATTAGAATAAATAGCTAAATAATTTTTAAAGTTAATTCAAAAATTTTGAAGTTCCAAAATGTAAAAGGAAACCTTCTTTCATTTGTTTTATGCACCAAAAAATATATTCTTTTAACTTCTCTTTAAAGTTTGTTCTTTCTTCAAGCTCCTAATTTTAGGTATTACAAGTTAAATTTTCAGTGTAATAGAGTTTAGACATTTAAAAGTTCGATTAAAGTAGATTGGTATTGCATCTTTATTACTTGGTTACTATTGTATCGGAGAAATAGATGGTCAAGTTACTATTGTATCTGTTTGTATTTCTACTTTATTTTGCTTTATAATTCAAATTATTTTCATATATGAAAGAATAAAATAATCGAAGCACTTGTGGTTCAAATACATACATAACTCAAGAATACAAGTGTAAATGAACTGAATAGGAATGAACATTATTATGTTCATGTTCATTTGTTTATTTTTTAAAATTGTTTATATTTGTATTTTGTTCGTTAAGTTTGTTTATGAACATTAACGAATATGTTCATGAACACGTGTTCGTGAATATTAAACGAATATATTCATAAATACGTATTCATAAACACTAAACAAAATAATTATACAAACAAGTTGTGTTGACCTAATATATACAAATTAAAAAATCCTACATAAATATTTAATTTTAATAATTACATATTAAAGTAAACCATTAGTATATATAAGTTAAAATTTTATTATTATCGAACAACAAACGAATATTAAATGATTAATTAAAAGAGCGAGTTTCAAATAAATCATCAATGAATTTATTTACGAATATAAACAAACGTATTATGTCTCTATTCATAAACATTTGTTAAAGAATAATAAACATATAAAAATTAAATATATTCACAAACAATTCGTCGAATATTCTGTTTGTTTACATTTTTACTTAAAAATAAGAAGAATACTTATATTTTATCACATTTCTCATAGACGTTTACAATTTTTATTAAGGAGTACAACACATACTGGTTCAAATTTGGACCCTATCAAAATATGAATGGTAGATTAGATGAGAATCATATTTCTTTTTTATTTTTTATCATAATGGGAAAAAAAGGAACAAATGTAAGAAAAATGCCTAATTAACTAAAAGATAAGCACGCGACAACTCATCACATCCGCACATTCTGTTCAGTACGAGGGAGAGAGACTTGCAAATGTCTATTTAGGGGTCCTTCCTCTTTTTTTTTTTTTTTTTTTCACATTCATGGGGGACAATAGAGCATAAATTTATCATTGTCATCTTTATGTCATATGTCATCCTCATTGGGAGACTTACAAATGCCCATATCAGCTTCATCAGGACATTAGAGCCATAATTTGTCATAATAATCTTTTAAGTTCCCTTGATATACATTTGGAGATGCATTACAACGTTAACCTAATATACAAACAATTTCATCGGGGAAATGAGTAAAAGACATTCAAAAAGATAAAGATTTATCTTTCCTTACCTTTTTCTTTACTTGATATTTTACATCAGTCAGTTTTTTTTGCATTCTTTTCTTTGCGCTTCACTCATTTTAGCTCTATGATGCTTCTTCTCCAAGAAATTAGTCTTGGTTTACCTGGAAATGTGTCATTTTTTCATTCATTTGCTATTATAAGTGCTACTATGGTTAGATTGATTACACATTGTTGTATGTGCCATGTGTAAGGTTAAATAAGGATTGATACCTTCGATGTAGTTTCAACACTCACTGGAAAAGGTGAAAAAATTGCTGAAAAAGAAAAAATCTAAATTAATCCATGGAAATAAAGTGAAATTGAAGCAAAACGAAGCACATAATTGTGATAAAATAATATAAAATTTTCTTTTTTCAAATAGGTTACTTAATAGGTTGTGTGTTTATATATATATATAGATAATTATCTTTTATATCGTTATTGAAGTTTTTTGACTTCATAAATAATGTTAGAATGATTATACATGATTTTTTAAAATATTAAAAAAATAAAAAATAAATAAAATAGAATATGTCTTATCATTCTAACTTGGTTTATGGATAAAAAATTCGTTGAGAGTAGTAGAGGCAAGTTCTGCTACTGTCGCAGTTTTTTTACACAATTGTGAATCCAGTACTTTAGTAATGGATTTAGTCTTAGATTGTAATTACGTAATATTCCCAAAATCCGACACGAAAAAGATTAGATTGCAAAAAATAAAAAAGTCTAAGTTTTTGTGTAAAATTTTGGTTATAATTTTCCTTAATGTTTTAATGAAATTAATTCTGAAGTGGTAAAAAAATATAGTAACAACAAGCTTAAATGAAACATTTGTGTTAGGAAGTTAATAGAATTCGCTGAGAGTGTAAATAATTTAGTGGGTTCAAGTAGTTAATCGGGTATTTTTTATATTATATGGGTAGGGTTCAGATAACACAAACTAAAATAATCAAGGAATTAATTAGATTCGGGAAATATGAAAAATACTAAGGTTTGGATTTGGGTATCTCAAAAATTAACAAATACTCAACCCATTTACATTCCTAAATGAGCATTCAAACCACCCCTTAATTTTTGCTAGACTTGGACAGAAATCAGGTTTCCACTTAATTATGGTCAAGTAGTGACCAAATATGATCCGAGGTCCTTCTTCTATAACAAATTGCATATCCTCTATTGAGAAAAATTTAGTGAGAAGAAAAAACATCTCCTAGACCGATTAGACAATAATCACCTTTAGGATTCCACAACATTTTAATCTTCTCATCTAGCATCTTATATCCCACTGATCTCTCATTAAGTAATCCTTCCACTGCCTCTGAATGTGTTGGCGATATATCTATGAGATTGAAATACAAGGCCAATTATTATCAACCTTTGTGACTGATGTCAAATTCTCATTAGCATCCAAATTACCAAAATCATCTTGTTCCTACCCATCCTTCATGTTTCTCGGCCCTTTAACCATGTCCCTAAAGAATGGCCTTAGAAATGTGTCCTCAATGGCGGAGCCATAAATTTTATCTAGCGAGACTTAATTTAAACACATTAAATTATAAAAAAATAACAATAAAAATAATAATGATAGTAGTAATAATAAAAAAAATTTAAACTTTCATGTCTAGTCATAAATGTTATTTATATTTGACGTGGTTTCATATTTTAAAAATTTTACATAATAATTTTATTATCAATATTTTTTAACACACTTTTTCCAATCTACACCATTAAACTATCATTAAATTATTTATTATCTCCCATTTAATTATGCAAATAGTCTGCAAATTGTTATTTTTGAATATATTCTTTCTATTATAGTATTGAAATCGTGTCAATAACAAATAAATTAATAGATACATTTTATCAAGTTTAGTTGATTAAAGGGTCGAAAAAATCCTAAAAAATGGTTTAATCAATTGAGTCTCTAACATTTTTCGTAATCAATTGAGTTCTTTCATTTCAATTTTTTCTCAATTGAGTTCTTTTATGGACAAAAATTGTTATGTTTGTATATGATTTTCGTTAAATATGACCAAAAACATAATGATTTATGTTACGAAAATGGTTTAATTGAGTAAAATCAAAATATAAGGACTTCATTGACTGCAAAAAAATATAATTATTCAATTGCTAAACTTTTTTTCTGAGAACATTTTTGACCTTTTGCAAATTTAGTTTCAACTATTCTTATTATAACTAGCAAAATTGTTAATTGTTTTCAATTCTAAATACTCAATGCTAAAACACCTATTGTACAATAATTTTAATTGAGGTGTTATATAATTTTAATTATAATAATTAATTAAAATCCAAAAGTTCTAAATTATTATGAATTTTAAAAATAAAATTGAAAATTATTAACCAAAATATTAATTACTTGTGCAAAAACGTTATCGTTTTTACATATATTCTTTTACTTAAGTTCAATATACAATTTGAAGTTATATTTAACAATTAAACCGCATGTAATTGAATTACAGTGAATTGAATTAAATTTGATCTCAACCATTAAGTGTATTTCAATTGTAAGAAATTATTAAAATTTAGAAGAAATCTTATTTATATTTAACCCAATATCAAAAAACTGATAGATGGAAGTAATAAAAGAAATTTTTTTTTCCGTAATCCAACATAAAAAACTATGAAGATTTGAATAAATTAATGTAAAAACATGAGCTGGTTGAGAAAATTGTGTATAAATTAAGATATTTGAAAGGAATACGTAAGGTGTCAATTTACATAGACTGCTAATAATATTATTGTACTTACAATTTTAAAAAATAATAATAATAAATTACAATTTCACTGGAAAGAAGAGTAAATAAAATCTCATATTTCTCTTATGACATATTTAAAAATAATTTAGTTTTACAAATAGGAGATAATTTTTTTATATTATTTTTTAGTTGTTTTAGAGGCCTTATATTTATTCATAAATTATCTATTTCTCTCTTAAACTATAATCTGGTGCTTTATTAATATACAACATGATTTTTTATAACATTTTTTTGTTGGCAGTGAAATTTAAAACTATAACTTTTTATTGAAGACTAAACTACTAAATCAAATGCCTTTCATAATTCTCAAAGGTCATGTGATTTAAACAAGTGTTAGTATCTTGTGATTTAAACAAGTGTTATTATCTTATGAACCAATATTTTAAAAGATAAATGTCATTATCTTATAAAAAAAAAAATACTTCACGAGTCTTGATTAAATAACTGTCATGGATAACACATGTTCACTGAATACTTGATAAAATATTGAATGATTTGTGAGAGCAGGTTAAAAAATACTCTTAAAATTTTAATTTTAAAATTTATAATGTACTGTTTACATTGACTTTACTTTTTATAGTAAAAAATTTATAGACAAAATTTTTGGTCTTACTGTTAAAAGTTCTCTTCTTAGAAGACTCTTGTTAGTCTATTTGATCTTTGTTATGATTATACTACTCTAAAGCTCTTTTTTAATTGGATTAATTTTTAAAAATTGACAGTAAAATTTGTTAATTCAGAATGGGAGTTATAAAATTACCACATAATCCACTTTCTCTTTTAATTATTTTTTAATATTTCTATAATTTTGTGTTACCCTATAAATCCCTCTTATCGACTATTGGATAATAATATTTTTTTAATTTATACATTTCATTTCTTAACAAATAAATCTAATTGTCTATATATAATGTATACAGGGTCTACATGCCCATTAGTGTCACAGGGTCGTTCTCTCCTATAGAACTTTTTCCAGTGATGGCCTAAGTTTCCCGCAACTTAGTACAGCCTATCTTCACACTAACCCAAATCTGAGTCAATACGCAGCGATATAACACTCAAGCAGGAAAAGGACTTGACAAAGTATACTAATAAAACAAAGAACACTCAAGCTTTAGAGAAAAGAGCCTTCTATTAATCCGCAATAAAAAGATTACAAATTTAGCCAAGAAGACTGCTCTTAGCTATCACTCACTTTCTCCCTGAATGATTCTCTCACTGAATGATGATTGAATACATTCTACCCCCTCCTCTGGGGTTTATATAGGCAAGTGAAGACATCCCCCTCACGTAGGCAACTGAGTTTGATTACAACAGAAACTCTATAGGATTAATTCCTACTAAACTAAGGACTCTCCGGATGATCGCCACCTCAATGCTCTTCAGAGTTTATATCTGTGATAATCTCCAGTGATTCGGTCTGCCAAGACTTCTGCACTTATCCTGACTTATGACCCGCATTTATCCTTATCCCGATTTTTAAGGATTCGCTTTAGCTTGCCACCCGCAAACTACTATCATCGTCCGTTAGCGTCTCCGTTTCATGCTTGGCAATCCGCCCAAGCCAAGTGCCTGTTTTGCCTGTTTCGGTGCGCGTCCCGTTGCTCCCCGTGCAAAACTTTCCCGTGCTTCGCACTCGTCACAGTGCCCCCAGTCGATCCCTTGCGAGCTGGGCGCCTGGTCAAGTAGTTAGGGTCTAACAAACCCTCCCCCGTCGGAGGAAGCCGATGCCCTCATCGAAATGAGCTCCAAATACGCCTTGATCTCATCCTCGAATTGCCACAAAGAAGTGTCTTTCTCTCAAGTAGCGTCTGCCTCATCTTCACCTTCCCACTGCACCAAGTAGTAGGTTCTCCGATTCTTCCTACTAGTTTCCTCAACCTTGCGGTCAAGTATCTTTGCCACCTTCTTCTCTAAATGGCTTCTCACAGTAGGTGGAGCTTTCCTTACCTGTTGTCTCTCCGGATCAACATCTTCGTGGTAAGGCTTCAAAAAGCTCACGTGAAAAGTAGGATGCAACTTCATCCTCTCTGGCAGTTTCAGCTGATAAGCCATCGCGCCTACTCGCTTTATAACTTCAAAATGGCCATCGTATTTTTGCACTAGACCTTTGTGATACCGCTTATCTGTGACTTGTCTCCATATCTGAGGTGTCAGTTTGAGTAACACCTTGTCACCCACCTCAAATTCTAGTGCCCGCCTATGCTGATCCGCATATTTCATCATCCTCCTTTGTGCCTTCTCCAAGCTCTCCCTAGCCTGTTCCATCAATTCTTGACGGTCTCGCACAAATCTGTATGCCGCTGGGCATTCCTCTTGGGACTTAGTCTTTGCTATCTCCAAAGGTGTAGTAGGTTGATGTCCAAATACTAACTTCGCTGGACTCATACCCGTGGAAGATGATCTATGCATATTATAGCAAAACTGTGCAGAATCGAGCAAACTCACCCAATTCTTTTGGCTTGCGGTCACATAGTGCCTCAAATACTCTACCAACAATACATTAATCCGCTCCGTCTGGCCATCTGTCTGCGGATGATTAGCCGTTGAAAACTTTAATTTTGAACCTATCAACTTAAACAAATAAGTCCAGAATCTCCTAGTAAACCGAGTATCCCGATGGCTCACTATATCTTTGGGCAATCCAAAGATCTTCACCACATGATTCAAAAACAACTCTGCAGCTTCATGTGGGTACATGCATGTGGGGCTGCTATGAACACAGCATACTTAGAAAAACGATCTACCACCACCATTATAGATTTAATCTTGTTTATCTCCGGAAATCCCGTAATAAAATCCATAGAAACTGATTCCCATATCCTCTCAGGGATAGGCAGTGGTTGAAGCAAACCTGCTTGCCTCTTCCTTTCGGTCTTATCAATCTGGCATATGTGGCATGTACGGACATATAGTTCGATGTCTTCCTCCATCTTCGGCTAGTAATATGTCCTTGACAATAATGTCAACATCCTCTCCACTCCAGGATGTCCTGCCCACTGAGGGTCGTGGGTTTCTTTCAACAACTCTTTCCTTAGTCCCCCGCCAGATGGAACATAGAATCGATTGCCTTTGGCATACAACAAATTCCCTTCGAGCCAATACCTACGAACTTTGCCCAACTTTACGTTCTCCCTGAGCTGTTGATAAGTGTTATCTGCTGATGCCTGCTGCCTTATCCTGTCAATCAAGTTAGTCTCAATAGCAGATAATGAAGCAACATAAGACTGGACTATCTTATGACTCAGCGCGTCCGCCACCTGGTTCTCCCTTCCTGGTCTAAGTACCCAGGTGAAATCGAATTCTGCAAGGAATTCTTGCCATCGTGCCTGCTTCAGGCTCAGCTTCTTCTGTGTTTTGAAATAAGTGTTAGCCACATTGTCTGTCACCACCACAAATTTCGTTCCCAACAGATAATGCTTCCACACCTCCAAACAATACACAACCACCGTCATCTCCTTCTCATGAGCTGAATATCGCATTTTCGCATCTTTCAGCTTGCGACTTTCATAAGCAATGAGGTGTCCTTGCTGGACCAGCACCCCTCCAATGGCTCGATCTGAGACATCCGTGTGAACTTCAAATGGTAGCTTGAAATCTGTCAGTCTCAACACTGGCTCGGATGTCACTGCCTCCTTGATTTCTCGAAAAGCCTGCTCACATTCATCAGACCACACCCACTTCTTATCCTTTTTCAAAAGATCAGTTAAAGGACTCACCATCTTGCTATATCCCTTGATGAACCGTCTGTAATAGTTGGCCAGTCCTAAGAAAGACCGCAACTCTGGGACCTTTGCAGGGGCTTGCCATTCGACAATGGCTTGGATCTTCCTCTCATCCATCCGTATTCTCCCACTGCTAACTTTGTGACCTAGGAACATAATCTCCCGCTGGCAAAACTCACACTTCTCTTTCTTCACATAGAGAGAGTGCTTTCTCAAGGTCTCAAACACCACCCTGAGGTGCTCCACATGTTTTACAACCGTCTGGCTATACACCACAATATCGCCTAGGTATACCACCACAAAGTAATCCAGGTACTCATGAAGGACATCATTCATCAAGTTGCAAAATGTCGCAGGTGCATTAGTTAAACTAAAAGGTAAAAATTTAAAAGAGCCATACCTCGTTACACAAGCTGTCTTAGCTTCATCTCCTTCGGTAATCCTTACTTGCCAATATCCTGATCTCATGTCTAACTTGGTAAAATATGCCGCCTTCGACAACCGGTCGAATAAATCAGTGACATTTGGAACTGGATATTTATTCTTGACCGTTACCTTGTTCAGGGCTCGGTAATCCACACACATTCTCAGTGTGCCATCCTGCTTCCTCTGGAACAAAACTGGGGCTCCATATGGTACCTTCGATGGTTGGATATATCCCGCATCCAACAACTCACCAAGTTGTTTCCTTAACTCGGCTAGCTCCAAAGGACTCATCCTGTAAGGTGCTCGTGCAGGTGGTCTAGTTCCCGGTTCTAACTCGATCTTATGATCAATGGCGCGCTTAGGTGGTAGCGCCTTGGGTAATTCTGGGGGTATTACATCCTTGTAATCGTTCAGCACCGTTGCTACTTCATCCGGTACCTCGACAACCGTGTTTGGTTTCACCTCAACCAGGGCAGCAAGTATGGTTGTCTCCCCCTTCTTCAACCCGGTGTTTACTTGTAAAGCCGACTGCAGCAACGGCTTCCCAGCACCTTGTCCTCTCTCCGAATGGATAAATTTTGGACACGTCTCGTCAGATATCATCAATCCACCCAAATGTGAAATAGCAAATGTCTTTGGTTGTACAAAGAATTCAATGCCCATGATCACATCAAAATCATCTATAGGTAAAGCCAAGAACTTACAATCCTGTTGCCAAGTCCCTATCTTCACCGATGCGGTAGCCGTTCCTTGGATACCTTGGGCCTTAGAATTGACTGCTTTCACCTGATTGTTACTCATCGTGACTTTCAGGCTAAGATGCTCAACTGCGTTCAATGAAACGAAGTTGTTGGTCGCTCCTGTATCAAGCATCGCTCGAATCAGTCTCCCATTCACCTCAGCTTTAACATACATTAATCCCTTATGAGGAGCTTGTTGCTCGGTCCGAATAGCGTTGAGTAACTGCATCGGGGCAACTCTTGGACATTCGTCATCCGGATCCTCCCTACTCATGAGGGCCTCCAACTTGGTCTGTCTAGGGTAATCTCGGGCCTTGTGATTCCCATTACACAAGAAACAACTCCAATCTCCTTTGCTTTGGGGTGGATCCGATCCCCTTGGCTTAGAAGACTCAGCCTTCTCCTTGTTTCTCTGGTGCTTCTTCCAGTCCTTCTTGCCTTTCCCCCTATTTCTATCAGGATGGTTCTTCTTCCTTTCTCCAATGTTCAAAGAAGAACCCAGTTTGTAATCCGCCAAACTGTATGAAGCCGCAATTGCCTGTGGCAGATCCTTCACGTTCTGCCTACGTAACTCAGCCTGAGCCCATGGCTAAAGTCCTGAGAAAAAGTTGAACAACTTATCCTCCTCTGACATATTCTTGACGTCCAACATCAAAGAGCTAAACTCCTTGACATAATCTCGTACAGAACCCGTGTGCTTCAATTTCTTGAGTGCCTCTCTCGCGACCCATGCCTCTTTCAAGGGAAGGAATTGATCTCGTAACTCCTTCTTCAGTGCGTCCCATGTTTCAATCCTCGGACGACCAGCACTATCATCATCTGCCAGTCTGCTTCGCCACCATAGCTTAGCATCACCTGAGAGGTACATGCTAGTGATTGTAACATGGTCCTGCTCTGGTATTCGGGCAGCTTTGAAGTACTGCTCCATATCCCAAAGAAAATTCTCAAGCTCCTTCGCATTGCGAACTCCTGCGAACTCCTTAGGTTCAGGCACCTTGATCTTCTTCTGAAGATCGCTACTATCACCTCTCTTACTACTACTAGACGCCTCCCCATGGTCTGTAGCAGTCATTGCGCGTTTCATCAGTAAAACGTCAGCCTTCAGGGAATTTAACTGCACCTCAAATTTATCCGATAGATCATGAATATACTGCATGATATTGGTGTAGCGATTAGCATGCTCCTTTTGCATGTTAAATGCCAGCTGTGTCAGCTCCTGGACACTACCTGCCATGGCCTGAATCTGCTCAGCCATTGTACCCGCCTCCTTTTGCGGTACGCCCACCATTACTTTAAGTACAGCAACTTTGTCAGCCAACCCGTGTGCCATGATCCAAAACCTGGCTCTGATACCAAATTGTCACGGGGTCGTTCTCTCCTATAGAACTTTTTCCAGTGATGGCCTAAGTTTCCCGCAACTTAGTACAGCCTATCTTCACACTAACCCAAATTCGGGTCAATATGCAGCGATATAACACTTGAGCAGGAAAATGACTTAACAAAGTATACTAATAAAGCAAAGAACACTCAAGCTTTAGAGAAAAGAGCCTTTCTATTAATCCGCAATAAAAAGATTACAAACTTAGCCAAGAAGACCGCTCTTAGCTATCACTCTCTTTCTCCCTGAATGATTCTCTCACTGAATGATGATTGAATACATTCTACCCCCTCCTCTGGGGTTTATATAGGCAAGTGAAGACATCTCCCTCACGTAGGCAACTGAGTTTGATTACAACAGAAACTCTATAGGATTAATTCCTACTAAACTAAGGACTCTCCGGATGATCGCCACCTCAATGCTCTTCAGAGTTTATATCTGTGATAATCTCCAGTGATTCGGTCTGCCAAGACTTCTTCGCTTATCCTGGCTTATGATCCGCATTTATCCTTATCCCGATTTTTAAGGATTCGCCTTAGCTTGCCACCCGCAAACTACGATCATCATCCGTTAGCGTCTCCGTTTCATGCTTGGCAATCCGCCCAAGCCAAGTGCCTGTCTTGCCTGTTTCGGTGCGCGTCCCGTTGCGCCCCTTGCAAAACTTTCCCGTGCTCCGCACTCGTCACAGCGCCCTCAGTCGATCCCTTGTAAACTGGATGTCTGATCAAGTAGTTAGGGTCTAACAACTAGGCACTATAGCAATATAGCATTTCAGCCTAAAATCTTGAGCCGCGAACCCATTTGCTGACCACTACTATTGAGCTCCCGTCTCCAGATCTGTGTTTGACACCCATGCGGGCTTCGGACAACGTTGTTGAATGTCGGGCATAAATAAGATGGGCGCTAGATTCAGCCTGGACTTCTTCGCTATAAGTCCATTTATGGCTCAGAATTATTGGGCTAAGCCCAGACAACACTTCAAACGTCTTCAGTTGTACCTACGTTCCTTCCTGCTTCTTCTCAAAGTCGACAGAAACATGGCTTTACCACATAATCCAGAGTCACAAAAAACTGAGTACAGCTCAAAACATCGGTTTCCTCGAAAACAGAGACATCCTCATTTCATAAACAGCACCAATCAACTCATCCCTCAAAACCCATGTTCCCAATCATATAAGCATGCCCGAACTCTACTCTCGCCGAAGCACTTGATCTAAACAGGCCATTTCCAAGAGGCTCGTCAAACGTTTGAAGGAATGCCTCAGAGAGACGAAATTTCATGGACAACAATGATTTCGGGTTAATTCAATATCATGAAATCAAATGAAGCATTAATTTTGTTCTCCGAAATGTGGGTCTCAGGGCTTTTCATGGACCCCTTTAGTCTTAACATTGCACTCAAAGTTCGAGCACTCGATTTTAATTTGAATTATGTAGAATCACTCCATGGCTATTTACTTAAATCTGGTATTGTTAACACAATTTTCGTGGGGAGCGCCCTTTTACAAATGTACACAAAATTTGGCCAATTTGAGCTAGGGATCCGAGTGTTTGATGAGATCCCTATCAAAAACTTGGTTTCTTAGACTGCTTTTATTACAGAACTTGTTATGGTTGTTATTACAAGAAGGGTTTGGTTTACTCATCTGAAATGAGTAAATCAGGAGTGGGATATGGTTCTTACATGATTCATATTTGATAAATTATTTTTATGGATTTTTTTTTTAAAATTCTTTTCAATTGGCATAGAGACGAAACAAAATAGTTGTAGTTCAGTTCGGCTCTCTGTTCCGTTTTGGTTTCTACAAGCCACCGAGTAAATGTGCAACATATGTTACTCCAAGGAAGCTACATATACAACCAGTTAACATTACGTGCATTTTACAGGGATTTGTCATCAACTACGACGATAAAAACTGGTGATGGAGAGAGAGCTCTTACAGCAACTGACTCTTGAAAATATCACTCTTTATCAAACACTATAATCCGTCAACATGAGGGTATAATGATTAAAAGTTTTTAAAAAAAAAAAAAAAAACACTCACAATGTATATGGCTATCATTCCCGTGATTGCGCCATACAAATTCTTAATGCAAAGCTTAGCTATTGCACAAAGTATGAAAATAAAGAAAAGGAGAAGAAAGGCCAAATTCCTTGCATTTCCCGACATTAAAGTAATGAAAGCAACTGCCACTGAGAACGACCTAGACAAAACCTTTCATTGCACAATTAGCATCTGGAATTAGTTATGGGATGATCATATTATGGTGTGACATAAGGCCATGTAATATTCATGAGTAAAAAGTCTTATGCCTGGTGCTGCTCAGAGTATGAGTGAGGTTACATTTCCTGCATTTCCATGTTTCTTTACCACGTGAAACTACTTCCTTTGCATTTTGAATCTAGACACTGGCTTTGAAGGTTGCGAACCAGAATACTGCAAAGGAAAAAATATTGCAATAAGGATTCAAAGTCAATTTACTATATGCTCTCCCAAAGATGCACAAGCAGGAATACCTGTGACGTAGTTTGTCCTGGTAAATTTTTTTCCAAATTCTGAGTATGTTCTACTATAGAGCCCGTAAAAGCCTGCATAAATAGTTAGTAAATCATGATGGATAAAGGTGCATAAACATCATGTATATGCCCATGACAAAGTAACCAAAACAATTGAGGAAATATACCTTGGAACTATCAAATTCTGATTTTGAGGTCTGAACAGATTTCTGTTAACACAAAATTAGAGTTAAAATGGTGGTTAAAAGCATTTCCTTGGGAGATCTTGCATGAATTAGTAAAAGTTAGAAAAGACAATGTTCAAAATAAAATCAATGGTGTTATGTAAAGATCTGTTCCAAAATAACATAATTGATACTATGTTGCTTTTTTTCTTTTTCCTTCTTCCAAAGACGAGGATGCCAACCTTAGCAAGCATAGAGTAAACTGGTTGAAATAGAAATAATCGTGCAGGATATCTTCAAATTTTGGATATTCGAAGAAGAAAGCCTTGCAGCATTCACCGTAAAATAAAAAAAAAAAAAATGCAAGTTTGAATAAATGCTGCCATACGAATACTACAGAGTTCAAATATAAGCTATAGATAGATACCTCATTTCTTGATGAATGTTCAACTTCAAACTTCACCTTCTTTTCAAAAGGCAGAGATGCATTTATAGAAGGATTTAACATCTCTGTGTCTTGAGGCATACTTCGACTATGTGACATTTTACCTGAATGAGATAAAGGAATTGTCTCATCTATAAAACAAACTTGTAATGATATTTACATTTATTGTTAGATGACAAGATATTTTCTTTTCATTCTTGAGTTTACATGATTGATTACATTCCCAAGTCAGAAACAAATACAACCAATACTAACCTTTGGTAGCAGGTTCTACTGTCAATCCCGTACGCTGCATTTTGAAATATACAGAAATCAGAGGTTTGTAACAAAAAAGATTAATTCAGGACGTTGATTATCAATAGCGACAAAGATTAACAAAAAATTAAAAGAACAAATAAGAAATACAAAGATTTAATCTCTTACAGATAACTGATTAATTAAATCCTGATGATGATATTTGCTAGATGTCTCTTCATTCACTTGATCTTTGCCTTTTGACTGCTGTAATGGTTTCCTTGACTGATACACCTAATCACAAGTAACCAGAGAAATCATTCAAAGTATAATTGTATTCAACAGGTAAAAAGCATCAAGTCTCAACTCTCAACATTACCTCTGAATATCTTTGATCATGACCAAGAGGACTGTAACCTTCATCATTTTTTCTGCCGAAAGTATCTTTAGTTTGCTCATCTTCATCACCATTAGTTTCAGCAGCATTAGTATCCTGATCTTCATCATTCTCTTCATAATTTTCAGCTGCAAGTTCTTCTTTCTCAAGTTCTTCCAACCTTGACATTATACGAGCAAATTCATCATCCTCAGAAGCACTGATTGTATTGTCTGCTTCAGCAAAACTAGGAGATTCTCGCTCCAGCTGACCTGAAAAGAAAATTTTTTGTCTATTTTAAAATCCTCAACTTCAAAAAAATAACCAATAACCATTTCATCCTGATCTATTAAGAATAAAAGTAACAAACACGAGATAAGTAGGCTGCAATGAATACCTTGGAAATAAAAAATCTAGAAACATAGGAACGAGTTAAGACATAAATGTAACGGGTTTAAGAGATGGTTTGATGCCAACTGTGTTAAAGAGACATCGCAAGCATGTGGCATTCCGATTAGGTTTGTATAAAACATAATTAAGAATCAAGCGGCTCACATATCATCTTTACTAAATCAAGCAGACTCCAAAGTTTGAATACATGCTACTGATATGAGAAAGAAAGACAAAGGAGCAAGAACATACCTGGTTGAGATACCATTTCAGTAGAATTCTCCTCCTCATACTCTTCTCTAATCTCCACAAGACCCTCCTGTAACAATAAAATCATAATCAAAGGTAAAGATTCCAATGCCTAATTTAACTCATTAACACGCAAAAGAAAAGAAGATCGTGAAACTTACAGCCGCTTCAGAAGCGGTGGAACCAAAAAAGGAAGCCTCAGCTTTAAGATCCTGCATGACGGCCTTCAATGCATCCACTTTAGATTCCAATGACTTCCCCCTTCTCTTTAGAATTTCAACCGTTTGTTTGGCTGTTCTTTCCGCATAGTAACTTTCTCCCAGTAGAACCTGCAACGAAATTTATATTCTTAAAAGGAAAATGCCCAAACTTTTTAAAATTGAGCTCCTAATTTACCGAAAACAAAAAACGATACCAAAAATTCGTTTGTGTGAATGAGACGACCAGGAAAGAACGCCGCTTTCCCAAACGGAACCTGAGTAAAGATAACCATATAACTTTTTAAAAAAATGAGCATAAATAATACTAGTAAAATTGATTGACTGTAAGTGGATATGCTTGCCATGATATCGTGGTGGAGTTCGTCAGGGAGCTTTTGAACGAGACTGATAAGGGAGGTGTTATCGGCAACGAATTCTTTCAATTGATTCATTTCATTCTGCTTCTCTGAAAGCGTCTCTTCCACCCGGTTCGCCGCCTTCTGCACTTCCTCCGCCGGAAACATCGACGACAGCGAAGTGAACGTCCCTTTCGCTTCTGGCTTTCCCATTTAAAACTTTTTGTAAAATTTTATGAACCCTCAGCGTCGAAGAGAATGTGCCTGCTACTATAGACTGCAAATCGTGCTTCTTCTTCTTCTTCTTTTTTTTTTTTTAGTTCTTTGGAGTTTGGGCGAATAAGGAACCGGCCGGGATAGGGACTTTCTAGAAGATAACTTCAGATGGCTAAAACGTGCCGTTTGAATCTTTCACATTCGTCAAAATGGTTACTATTCACTCCATTTAGCGTTCACCACTATTTCTTTTATATTAGAAAATGCCTAATAATAAAAATACAAAAAAAAAAATCAACTCGGTATTAACTCGACGAAGCCAACTCAAGTAAAAAAAAAGACAAATAGCATATATCTTCCTCATTTGAAATTAGACTCAATAAATATAAATACGATGCGAAAAATTATATTTATATTTGAAAAATTCATATTTCATATTTAGTCGTGTCGATATAAATTTTGATATGATAATTTTCGTATTTAATTATGTCAAACACGACTAAACACGTATAAGATACGAAAATACGTTTTCTTAAATCGTGTTATACGAATATATGGTTAATACGTACACGACACGAGAAACACGTTGAAGAAAACTGTGTCACACGAATACACGATATACGTATAAGACACAGAAATAATATATACTTGTGGGAGAAGTTAAACTTTGACCAAAAAAATTTTTTTAAGCATTTACCAAGATTGAAAATTAATAATAAAATATTTTTTAAAATGAGTTGTATAATAATAATAATAATTTAAATTAAATTATTACTGTAAATCAATAAATATTATGATTTTTTTCATTTTTGATTATGTTTTATTTTTAAATGTGTCTATTCGTATCGTGTGTAATTGTATCAGTTATATTTTTTCGTATTTATCGTGTCGTATCATGTGACACAAATAATTATAACGTGTCAATCATGTCGTGTCGCGTGTTACACGTATAAAATATGTGTCGTATCGTGTCATGACACAAAGACATGAATTATCAGATCTATTTGAAACTCCCTAGAGTTAACCTTAATCTCCCTCTCCAAAGTCAACTTTTTAGAAATTGTCGACCACAGTGAAGGTAGCATTACAATTCGACTTAAAATTTTGAAGATCAAAATTATGATAGAATTTAATTAAGTTTTAATTTTGAAGTTTAATTTGAATTAATAAAATATTTAATAAATTTAAATTTAAATTAATAAGTTTAAATTATCATTTTTAATGATATATTACGAAAATAAAATAATAAATTAATAATAAAATATAAAAAATATATTAAAAAATTTTATTAGATTCGCAAGTAATTCAAATTGAGTGTTAAAATATTTAAATTTAATTTTTTATTTGAATATTTTGAATTTAAATTTTAAACTCAAAAATAAATTAAAATGATGATCAAATTAAATTTGAATAATTTTTAAATAACTCGACTTTTTAAGTATAATGCTAATATGACAAGAAAGAAACGGGTGAAGTTAATTTAAGCAGAAGATATCAGTTCTAGCAGCTCCTAATCAGATTCCACCACGATCCTTTAATTCTTGTCGCACATATTACCTTTTGGTGCCTTGGTGGGCTATCCAAGCGTGCCCCGTTTTCCTCGCATCTCTTCTCTTAAAAGGCACCCTTCAATGAGTGTACACATCTATTCACCTTTGTTCAACGTGTCCCTTTGCTTGACAAAGAATCAAATCAACCCAAGATTAATTGGCACATCAAATTAACAAGTGGTAACTATGACATGACTACAATCATACTCCGAGAAGGAATTGTTTCAAGATTATATGATAAAGATAGTTGTACTTTCTTATGGAAATTGTAAAATGGGAAAGCCACATATCATAATCCCTGGTTTAAAAAGCCCAAGACAGACCAATACCCGAAATGCATAATGCAAAACTCTGTATAAAAAAAACAGTTGCTTGTAATGTGGCCTGGTCTCTCATGATTAATTAGGCTTCCCTTGCTTAAGAGGAAAGTGTTTCTCCCGGAAGGAATGACAGAAAAGTAAAGATTATTTAAGGATATTATAGTTTAAACAAAGAGAAAAAATTGCATTGAGCTGAGTCATTTTTAGTTTATGCAAATCAATTTGTACTATAATAGGAATATCACCATGTATATTTGGTGGTCCAAGTGTGTTTAGTGCCATTGATGGTTAAAGAAGTTTTTGTTTTGTCTAAGCATCAAAGTATGATTATTTCATTAGTCATTACGTGCTAAATGGGAAACTGATTCTATTTCTCACATTGCAAGCAACCCATGATTTTAGACAAGAAAAGACCAGACCAACCCTTATACCTCAGCTTTTACTATAAAAGAATTGCAATTCTTGCAATATTCTACAATGTAGAGCTGTGTCGGAAACTAAAATCAGCAAAGCCATGAAAGCGGAGGTTTGCTTTGCTCTCTGCCTCTCAGTTTTCCTAGTAGTCCCATGTAACACTCAGCATTTTGCATGTGACAAGAATGATCCTAATACGAGCCAATTCACCTTTTGTGACACCTCCTTATCTTATGAGGTTCGAGCCAAGGACCTTGTTTCACGATTGACTCTCCAAGAGAAGGTGCAACAATTGGTAAACAAAGCCACTGGCATTTCCAGGCTAGGTGTGCCTGCCTATGAGTGGTGGTCTGAGGCACTTCACGGTGTCTCAGACGTGGGTCCAGGCACACGTTTCAATGCCACGGTGCCCGGTGCAACTAGTTTCCCTGCTGTAATTTTATCTGCCGCAAGTTTTAACGCGACATTATGGTTTAGGATGGGGCAGGTGGTGTCAACCGAAGCTCGAGCCATGTACAATGTAGGGTTAGCGGGTTTGACATTTTGGAGCCCTAATGTTAACGTATTTCGTGACCCAAGATGGGGACGTGGCCAAGAAACGCCAGGGGAGGACCCTCTGGTAGTCTCAAGATATGCTGTGAATTATGTTCGGGGTTTGCAAGAAGTGGGCGGGGAGGCTAACTCTACTAATGACAAGCTTAAGGTTTCAAGCTGTTGCAAGCACTACACTGCTTATGATCTGGATAATTGGAAAGGCGTCGATAGATTCCATTTTGATGCAAAGGTATGCATATGTATGCATATGTTATAGAGTACAATTGGTTAAACCAGTATTAATGCTTGGTAGTTGATGGACTTAGTGCTTAATATGACTTCAATGAACATTGTGAATACACTGTGACATTTCAGAAGAAAGTTCTGTAAAAGTCGGAATCCGAAATATCTTATTTCATTCAGGGATCAACGAATGAAGTTGGTAAACCTTTGAATTCTTTTAAAGCATTGCAAAGCAAAAATAAATATGAAATGTGTGTGTTGTCACATTATTAGGTCTTCTGTATCAAAATATACAGTATTAAACCTTGGATTTTTTCAGGTTACAAAGCAGGACTTGGAAGATACGTATCAGCCACCATTTAAGAGCTGTGTGGAGGAAGGACATGTGAGCAGTGTAATGTGCTCATACAACAGGGTGAATGGGATTCCGACCTGTGCTGATCCAGACCTGCTTAAAGGAATAGTTAGAGGCCAATGGGGTCTTGATGGGTAGGCTTCTATCCCCCAGACCAGATATTAAGCCTGCTAAGAACTAATGATTTATCCCAATTTCGTTAGAAAGATAAACATTTTATCTGTTAAAATATGGAAGACTTGAGATCACCATTAAAATATGGAAGACTTAGGATCACTATCTCTATTCATATTACTCGTAAAATTAGCATAAACTCTGTACCTTAATATCATTCGAGCAGATATTAACTCTGCCAGCAGCATACCAAGACATGATTGTTTCTTCAATCTTTGGTTGATAATGTCTTAAGTGATCATTCTCTTTGTGCTTCAATGACATTTTTCCATGTTCTTGGCAGATACATTGTTTCAGACTGTGACTCTGTTGAGGTTTATTATAATGACATCCATTACACTGCTACACCTGAAGATGCAGTAGCCCTTGCTTTAAAAGCAGGTCTTGTTTTTACTGATAAGCTATCAGCTGCTGGATATTTTCCTAAATACTCAAATCAAAGAGTTTAATTTCCCTTTCACTTATGCTGCAACATAATTGTTTAATTTCTGCAGGATTAAACATGAATTGTGGGGATTATTTGGGGAAGTACACAGCAAATGCAGTCAACTTGAAAAAAGTAGAAGAATCTATTGTTGACCAGGCTTTAATATATAACTATATAGTTCTTATGAGGCTTGGTTTCTTCGATGGAAACCCCAAATTGCTTCCATTTGGTAACCTGGGGCCATCTGATGTATGCACCGATGATCATCAGCTGCTAGCCCTTGATGCTGCCAAGCAGGGAGTGGTTTTACTAGACAACGATGGAGCTCTTCCTCTGTCCCAAACTAAAACCAAGAATTTAGCTGTTATAGGACCAAATGCTAATGCCACAAGAGTTATGATAAGTAACTATGCTGGTATACCTTGCCGCTATACTAGCCCTTTACAAGGGCTGCAAAAGTATGTCTCAATGGTTACATATGAGGCAGGGTGTAGTGATGTGAAATGCAGTAATCAGACACTTATTGAGCCTGCAGTTCAGGCTGCAGCCAAGGCTGATGCTGTGGTGGTAGTTGTGGGGCTAGATCAATCTATCGAGGCAGAAGGGCTTGATAGAGTAAACTTAACACTGCCAGGATATCAAGAAAAGTTGGTGACTGATGTTGCTAGTGCAGCAAATGGGACAGTGATTCTTGTGGTTATGGCTGCTGGTCCTATTGATATTTCTTTTGCAAAGAATGTGAGAAAAATCGGAGGCATTCTGTGGGTCGGATATCCAGGTCAAGCTGGAGGAGAAGCCATTGCTCAAGTCATATTTGGAGACTATAATCCAGGTTGTCTATCTTTTCTTCTTCTTTGATGACAATTGAAGAATTGAAGTTGCATTTGCATATTGATTAATTTTTTCTTGTGTCAGCTGGAAGGTCTCCTTTTACGTGGTATCCACAAGAGTATGCAGATCAGGTGCCAATGACAGACATGAACATGAGAGCCAATAGCACTGCAAACTTTCCTGGAAGAACCTATCGATTCTACACAGGCAAATCTATCTATGAATTTGGACATGGGCTAAGCTACACATCATTCTCCAAGTTCATAAGATCAGCTCCTACCACAATACTCATCAACTCAATACCAAACAATATTGTCTCCTCTCAATCCATCCGCAAACCATATGCCTACTCAAATGGTGAAGCAATTGATATTTCAAGCATAAACTGCAACAATCTGCAATTTAATCTTGTAATCGGGGTAAAGAACAATGGACCAATGAATGGAGCTCACGTGGTGCTCCTGTTCTGGAAGCCACCAAGCTCAGGAGGGGTGACTGGTGCACCAAATGTGCAGTTGTTGGGGTTTGAGAGGGTAGAAGTGAAGAGAGGAAAGACAGAGAATGTGACAATGAGCTTGGATGTCTGCAAGCAGCTTACCCTCGTGGATGCTGAAGGGAAGAGGAAGCTGGTTATGGGGCAGCATACCCTTTTTGCGGGTTCTAGTAGTGAGCCCCAAGTCAGGTACCATTTCACTGTCAGGCAGGCTGGGACTGCAAGTTTAGTAGGTTTTGCTTCTATGTAATAACAGGCACTAGCAAGTAATATATTATAGTAGTAAAATAAATTATGGTGTGTTAAGAACTAGCAGCAGCAAAGAGATAGATCTTTAGTTTAAGAGGTCCTTTATAAGTATTTTAGCTGCTCTAGTGATTATGTTATCATCAAGTGGAGATTTATGCATCTGCTTGGCTTTCATACTTCATATAATGAACTGATCGATATTTTTAATTATTTTAAGTAACAAAGCTAAACATCCTTAGATATTTATATTTTAAAAAAAAATGAAAAAAAAAAACATTCTCTTACCAGAAGCCCAGAATGAAGACCAAAACTTAGGGGAAAAAAAAAATCTTTCACTAGAAGACCAGAATGAAGGCCTAAAGGCTAAAATTTGGCCAAAAAAAAAATTCTCTTGCCAGAAGGCCAGAAATGAGGGCCTAAAATTTGGAAAAGCTAAATCGCTAGAGGGAGGGGTCGAACCTCCGACCTTATGGTTAACAGCCATACGCTCTAACCGACTGAGCTACTCCAGCTTATTGAAAATATTGGTTTCATCAATACTATCAATGTCAGACATCAAAATCGCAAGACCATCGGTTCCAATGCTTAAGTTGTAGGTTAATTTCTCTTACAGGTTCAAATACCAGCATTCCTATCTGCTTTGGCAGTTCTGCCTTGTCTTTCAGTATTCCACTTGACAGGAGAAACCCATATCTGCAAGCACATGGCTCATTCTGTCCAAGGCTTATTGATGACAATAGTTGCAGTTGTGTTGAGATCATTTTGACCGCTTCTTCATCTTACAAAATAAAAGATTCAACAACTCCTGATCCTCAACACCCATGTATAAATAACTGCCATAATCTTGCACAAGACCAGTTCAATTAACAAGTTCTTAAGAGTTTTCCCATTTGCTCTCCCTAGAATGGAACAGAGAAAGAAAACTATCACCTATACCAGCACTCTCTTCTTGCTTACCATTCTTACATTTTCTAGCTCGGTTCAGTCTCGTATGCTGGCTGGCTCACCATCACCTTCTACGGTCAGTACATGCGCAGCCACATTAACATTTCATTTTTTCCTTTTTTTATTGTTTGTACCAGTACATAAGTATCATTCCCATATGCCTTGATTTAAGGAGAAGTTCTTTGAATGCATTCTATCAAATGTACTCTACAGGAAAGTTTGGTGCTGTTGGCCGGGAAGAGAAAGCCTGGGTCACTTCCAGCTGCCTGTCATTCAAAGTGCAACCTGTGCAAGCCCTGCATTCCCGTTGAAGTATCAATACGAGCTGCAGAGTTACAAGAAAATGAGTACTATCCTCTAGTCTGGCAATGCATATGCCAAGAGAATATATACCCACCATAGTTCTAATTCTTAAAGAAGGCTATATTGCTCTGTACCATCTGCTGTATGTTGTTTATTTACAATTGCAGTAAGTGAATCGTATTTAAATGAGGTTTGAGCTTTCTCTAGTGTTTGCATTGCTTAAACTAGCTCATTGCCTAGTAACAAAAATAAGAAACTCGTGTTTCAATTTGTAAATAACAGAGTTTGATTTGAAAGTCACTTCTCTAAAATTATTATTGCAGCAGATAAGCAAACAAATATAAAGTAGTATCACAATGATGATTGCCTAATCAAATCAATCTTTAAAAAAAGCAAAAATAATTACAAGATATAAATTAAGCCTAAGCTTAAAAAGTTTAAATTTAATAGGAAGTGAAAACCAAAAATAAAAAATAAAAAATAAAAAATAAAAAACAAAGGAAAAATAGTAATCATTCTCAGCATTGAGCCTAGTGAAATTCAACAACTCTTCTCTATTCCACCTGAGTTTAATCATCATCAGCAAAGCAACCATTGTTTCTCCCCTTCATATAAAAGCATATACAAACATCAGTTAAAAGATAAGAGGATTATTTGAAGAGATCAAACAGGTTAAGGCTTCTTCAATAAACAAAACTTATAATAACTTTAGAACAGCTAATCATAGGTTGTCTTGACACAGTAAGTTGTTCTGGTAATTCAGTTCTACTATATTACATGCCTAGCTTCCTAGAGACCCTCTTTTACCAAGTGGCCGCAAAGCATCATGTTTTGAATAAAATGCAAAAAGAGGTTACCTTTGAGGATAACTCTCGCTGCTTTTTCAGTAGCTTAGTCCTTGCCTTGCTTAAGTGGGAACTGGGAGACATGGTCATTTTCTGTAAGGGAGTGGAAGATGCAAGAAATTAATACAAAACCCAGCCTCTTCATTTGTTGCATATTGACATGATAAAATGTAAAAGGTTAATGCACCAGTAATTCCCCGGAGCCAAAGAGAGCTACCTTTTCTAGTTGCCTTTCTTCTCTGCCAATGAAAGGTAGCAGAGAGCAATCTTGGTGTCTCGGAACTGGAGGTTGGAAAAAACGAACAGTAACCTGTAAAATTAGCAAGTATTAGACGTGAAATTTAAAACAAAAGAAATATATAAGAATGATTCAAATGAATTCGTAAACTGACCTCTTCTCTTTCTGGTATGTATAGTGTCCTGCGGTTGCCCAAAGAAATACTTCTTGTTTTTGGCTTAAACTCAAAGACATTATGGAAGTTTTCATTTCTCTGTTTATGGAACAAGTAAGTTGAATATAAAAGTAAAGGCATAAAAAAGTTTTAGGGTAAAAAGAGAAGATCATTTAAACCTACCATCATATGCTTGACAAATCCATCTTTTCCTAGAAAATGCTTCATAAACTTTAGCTGCAGTTGGAAGCAGAAAAAAGTTTAGTTTCTTAGCAAGAGATGAAGAAATAAATCAACAACCAATTATCAAAGAAATAAGAAAAAAATTGACATACCTGTATCATCTGAGACCACGTTGATAATGTGAGTTCCTTGCCACCTATTGTCTCATAAGCATTTGAAAAGTTACCCTCCTGAAAGTAAGCGACTAAGATTATTATGACAGTTCAAGCTACATTAAGTTAAAAATGTGCATAAATACAAAGTATTATCTGTACCTCAAGAAAATTTAAAGCAGCTAAGACAGCATCAGATGCTGTTCTAGTATCTTGAGTACGCATATATTTTCCAGAGCTTGTTTTTGTGGACTGGCTTCTGAGTTGCTTTATAATATTGTCCTTCAGTTCTTTTTTGGAATGTACCTTGATGGATGTAACACCTTCAGGAATTGACCCCTGAGAATCCTTAGCTTCGGTAGAGAACTTCTCCAGACAGTTGGTTTCAAATATTAACGCTAGTGCCTCGCTAGCTGCTGCGCATACTGTTTCATCATTGTTGTCCAATAGGTTTGAGAAGTATGAAATTGCACTGCATCCAAATTTCCAAAAGTATCAATGTTATTTCCAGTTCTATTTTGATGCTATAACTCTATAACAGGAGAAATTTGTCTGCAGAGTAAAGAGGCAGAACGTCATAACCAGCTAAAATTTGAGTTGTCTAGAGTGCATAGAGATTTAGTACCCATGTGTTAGACCCTAACTACTTGATCAGGCGCCCAGATCGCAAAGGTTCGACTGGGGGCGCTGTGACGAGTGCGGAGCGCCGGAAAGCTTTGCACGGGGCGCAACGGGACACGCACCGAAACAGGCAAGACAGGCACTTGGCTTGGGCGGATTGCCAAGCATTAAACGGAGACGCTAACGGACGATGATCGTAGTTTGCGGGTGGCAAGCTAGGCGAATCCTTAAAAATCGGGATAAGGATAAGGATAAATGCGGGTCATAAGCCGGGATAAGCGGAGAAGTCTTGGCAGACCGAATCACTAGAGATTATCACAGACATAAACTCTGAAAAGCATTGAGGTGGCGATCATCCGGAGAGTCCTTAGTTTAGTAGGAATTAATCCTATAGAGTTTCTGTTGTAATCAAACTCAGTTGCCTACGTGAGGGGGATGTCCTCACTTGCCTATATAAACCCCAGGGGAGGGGGTAGAATGTATTCATTCATCAGTTAGTGAGAGAATTATTCAGGGAGAAAGAGAGAGATAGCTAAGAGCGGGTTTCTTGGCTAAGTTTGTAATCTTTTTATTGCGGATTAATAGAAAGACTCTTTTCCCTAAAGCTTGAGTGTTCTTTGCTTTATAAGTATACTTTGTCGAGTCCTTTTTCTACTCGAGTGCTATATCGCTGCGTATTGACCCGGATTTGGGTTAGTGTGAAGATTGGCTGTACTAAGTTGCGGGAAACTTAGGCCATCACTGGGAAAAGTTCTATAGGAGAGAACGACCCCGTGACAATTTGGTATCAGAGCCCCGTTTTGGATCATGGCACACGAGTTGGCTGACAGAGTTGCTGTACTTGAAGCAATGGTGGGCGTACCGCAAGAGGAGGTGGGTACAATGGCTGAACAAATTCAGGCCATGGCAAACAGTGTCCAGGAGTTGACACAGCTGGCATTCGACATGCAGAAGGAGCATGTTAATCGCTACACCAACGTCATGCAACATGTTCACGATTTATCGGATAAATTTGAGGTGCAGTTGAATTCCCTGAAGGCTGACGTTTTACTGATGAAACGCGCAATGACTGCTACAGACCATGGGGAGGCGTCTAGTAGTAGTAGGGGAGGTGATAGTAGTGATCTTCAGAAGAAGATCAAGGTGCCTGAACCTAAGGAGTTCGCAGGAGTTCGCAATGCGAAGGAGCTTGAGAATTTTCTTTGGGATATGGAGCAGTACTTCAAAGCTGTTCGAATACCGGAGCAGGATCAGGTTACAATCACTAGCATGTACCTCTCGGGTGATGCTAAGCTATGGTGGCGAAGCAGACTGGCAGATGACGATAGTGCTGGTCGTCCGAGGATTGAAACATGGGACGCACTGAAGAAGGAGTTACGAGATCAATTCCTTCCCTTGAACGCGGCATGGGTCGCGAGAGAGGCACTCAAGAAATTGAAGCACACGGGTTCTGTGCGAGATTATGTCAAGGAGTTTAGTTCTTTGATGTTGGACGTCAAGAATATGTCAGAGGAGGATAAGTTGTTTAACTTTTTCTCAAGACTTCAGCCATGGGCTCAGGCTGAGTTACGTAGGCAGAACGTGAAGGATCTGCCACAGGCAATTGCGGCTACAGACAGTTTGGCGGATTACAAACTGGGTTCTTCTTTGAACATTGGGGAAAGGAAGAAGAACCATCCTGATGGAAATAGGGGGAAAGGCAAGAAGGACTGGAAGAAGCACCAGAGAAACAAGGAGCAGGCTGAGTCTTCTAAGCCGAGGGGACCGGATCCACCCCAAAGCAAAGGAGATTGGAGTTGTTTCTTGTGTAATGGGAATCACAAGGCCCGAGATTGCCCTAGACGGACCAAGTTGGCGGCCCTCATGAGTAAGGAGGATTCGGATGACGAATGTCCAAGAGTTGCCCCGATGCAGTTGCTCAACGCTATTCGGACTGAGCAACAAGCTCCTCATAAGGGACTAATGTATGTCAAAGCTGAGGTGAATGGGAGACCGATTCGAGCGATGCTTGATACAGGAGCAACCAACAACTTCGTTTCATTGAACGCAGTTGAGCATCTTGGCCTGAAAGTCACAAGGAGTAACAATCAGGTGAAAGCAGTAAATTCTAAAGCCCAAGGTATCCAGGGAACGGCTACCGCATCGGTGAAGATAGGGACTTGGCAACAGGATTGTAAGTTCTTAGCTTTACCTATAGATGATTTTAATGTAATCATGGGCATTGAATTCTTTGTGCAAGCAAAGGCATTTACTATTCCACACTTGGGTGGATTGATGATATCTGACGAGACATGTCCAAACTTTGTCCCTGCGGAGAGAGGACAAGGTACTGGGAAGCCGTTGCTGCAGTTGGCTTCACAAGTAAATACTGGGTTGAAGAAGGGGGAGACAACCATACTTGCTGCCCTGGTTGAGGTGAAACCAGACACGGTTGTCGAGGTACCAGATGAAGTAGCGGCGGTGCTGAACGATTACAAAGATGTAATGCCCCCAGAATTACCCAAGGCGCTACCACCTAAGCGCGCCATTGATCATAAGATCGAGTTGGAACCAGGAACTAGACCACCTGCACGAGCACCCTACAGGATGAGTCCTTTGGAGCTAACCGAGTTAAGGAAACAACTTGGTGAGTTGTTGGATGCGGGATATATCCAACCATCGAAGGCACCATATGGAGCCCCAGTTTTATTCCAAAGGAAGCAGGATGACACACTAAGGATGTGTGTTGATTACCGAGCCCTAAACAAGGTAACGGTCAAGAATAAATATCCAGTTCCCAATGTCGCTGATCTGTTCGACCGGTTGTCGAAAGCGGCATATTTTACCAAGTTAGACCTGAGATCAGGATATTGGCAAGTAAGGATTGCCGAAGGAGATGAAGCTAAGACAGCTTGTGTGACGAGGTATGGCTCTTTTGAATTTTTAGTTATGCCTTTTGGTTTAACTAATGCACCTGCGACATTTTGCAACTTGATGAATGATGTCCTTTATGAGTACCTGGATCACTTTGTGGTGGTATACCTAGACGATATTGTGGTGTATAGCCAGACGCTTGCAGAACATGTGGAGCACCTCAGGGTGGTGTTTGAGACCTTGAGAAAGCACTCTCTCTATGTGAAGAAAGAGAAGTGTGAGTTTTGCCAGCGGGAGATTATGTTCCTAGGTCACAAAGTCAGCAGTGGGAGAATACGGATGGATGAGAGAAAGATCCAAGCCATTGTTGAATGGCAAGCCCCTGCAAAGGTCCCGGAGTTGCGGTCTTTCTTAGGAATGGCCAACTATTACAGACGGTTCATCAAGGGATATAGCAAGATGGTGAGTCCTTTAACTGATCTTTTGAAAAAGGACAAGAAGTGGGTGTGGCCTGATGAATGTGAGCGGGCTTTTCGAGAGATCAAGGAGGCAGTGACATCCGAGCCAGTGTTGAGACTGCCAGATTTTAAGCTACCATTTGAAGTTCACACGGATGCCTCAGACCGAGCCATTGGAGGGGTGTTGGTCCAAGAAGGACACCCCATTGCTTATGCAAGTCGCAAGCTGAAGGATGCGAAAATGCGATATTCAGCTCATGAGAAGGAGATGACGGCGGTTGTGCATTGTTCGGAGGTGTGGAAGCATTATCTGTTGGGAACGAAATTTGTGGTGGTGACAGACAATGTGGCTAACACTCATTTCAAGACACAGAAGAAGCTGACCCCAAAGCAGGCACGGTGGCAAAAATTCCTTGCAGAGTTCGATTTCACCTGGGTACATCGACCAGGAAGGGAGAACCAGGTGGCGGACGCGCTGAGTCGTAAGATAGTCCAGTCTTATGTTGCTTCATTATCCGCTATTGAGACTAACCTGATTGACAGGATAAGGCAGCAGGCATCAGTAGATAAGACTTATGAACAGCTCAGGGAGAACGTAAAGTTGGGCAAAGTTCGTAGGTATTGGCTTGAGGGGGATTTGCTGTATGCCAAAGGCAATCGACTCTATGTTCCATCTGGCGGGGGACTAAGGAAAGAGTTGCTGAAAGAAACCCACGACCCTCAGTGGGCAGGACATCCTGGAGTGGAGAGGATGTTGACATTGTTGTCAAGGACATATTATTGGCCGAAGATGGAGGAAGACATCGAACTATATGTCCGTACATGCCACATATGCCAGATTGATAAAACCGAACGGAAGAAGCAAGCGGGTTTGCTTCAACCACTGCATATACCTGAGAGGATATGGGAATCAGTTTCTATGGATTTCATTACGGGATTTCCGGAGATAAACAAGATGAAATCTATAATGGTGGTGGTAGATCGTTTTTCTAAGTATACTGTATTCATAGCAGCCCCACATGCATGTACCGCACATGAAGCTGCAGAGTTGTTCTTGAATCATGTGGTGAAGATCTTTGGATTGCCCAAGGATATAGTGAGCGATCGGGATACTCGGTTTACTGGGAGATTCTGGACTTACTTGTTCAAGTTGATAGGTTCAGAATTAAAGTTTTCAACGGCTAATCATCCGCAGACAGATGGCCAGACGGAGCGGATTAATGCATTGTTGGAAGAGTATTTGAGGCACTATGTGACCGCGAGCCAAAAGAATTGGGTGAGTTTGCTCGATTCTGCACAGTTTTGCTATAATATGCATAGATCATCTTCCACAGGTATGAGTCCAGCGGAGTTAGTATTTGGACATCAACCTATTACACCTTTGGAGATAGCAAAAACTAAGTCCCAAAGGGAATGCCCAGCGGCATACAGATTTGTGCGAGACCGTCAGGAGTTGATGGAACAGGCTAGGGAGAGCTTGGAGAAGGCACAAAGGAGGATGGTGAAATATGCGGATCAACATAGGCGGGCACTAGAATTTGAGGTGGGTGACAAGGTGTTGCTCAAACTAACGCCTCAGATATGGAGACAAGTCACAGACAAGCGGTATCACAAAGGTCTAATACAAAAATACGATGGCCCTTTTGAAGTTATAAAGCGGGTAGGCGCGGTGGCTTATCAGCTGAAACTGCCAGAGAGGATGAAGTTGCATCCTACTTTTCACGTGAGCTTTTTGAAGCCTTACCACAAAGATGTTGATCCGGAAAGACAACAGGTAAGGAAAGCTCCACCTACTGTGAGAAGCCATTTCGAGAAGAAGGTGGTAAAGATACTTGACCGCAAGGTTGAGGGAACTAGTAGGAAGAATCGGAGAACCTACTACTTGGTGCAGTGGGAAGGTGAAGATGAGGCAGGCGCTACTTGGGAGAAAGACACTTCTTTGTGGCAATTCGAGGATGAGATCAAGGCGTATTTGGAGCTCATTCCGATGAGGGCATCGGCTTCCTCCGACCGGGGGAGGGTTGTTAGACCCTAACTACTTGATCAGGCGCCCAGATCGCAAAGGTTCGACTGGGGGCGCTGTGACGAGTGCGGAGCGCCGGAAAGCTTTGCACGGGGCGCAACGGGACGCGCACCGAAACAGGCAAGACAGGCACTTGGCTTGGGCGGATTGCCAAGCTTGAAACGGAGACGCTAACGGACGATGATCGTAGTTTGCGGGTGGCAAGCTAGGCGAATCCTTAAAAATCGGGATAAGGATAAGGATAAATGCGGGTCATAAGCCGGGATAAGCGGAGAAGTCTTGGCAGACCGAATCACTAGAGATTATCACAGACATAAACTCTGAAAAGCATTGAGGTGGCGATCATCCGGAGAGTCCTTAGTTTAGTAAGAATTAATCCTATAGAGTTTCTGTTGTAATCAAACTCAGTTGCCTACGTGAGGGGGATGTCCTCACTTGCCTATATAAACCCCAGGGGAGGGGGTAGAATGTATTCATTCATCAGTTAGTGAGAGAATTATTCAGGGAGAAAGAGAGAGATAGCTAAGAGCGGGTTTCTTGGCTAAGTTTGTAATCTTTTTATTGCGGATTAATAGAAAGACTCTTTTCCCTAAAGCTTGAGTGTTCTTTGCTTTATAAGTATACTTTGTCGAGTCCTTTTTCTACTCGAGTGCTATATCGCTGCGTATTGATCCGGATTTGGGTTAGTGTGAAGATTGGCTGTACTAAGTTGCGGAAAACTTAGGCCATCACTGGGAAAAGTTCTATAGGAGAGAACGACCCCGTGACACCATGGCATTAAGCATTTTCAATTAATGAAAATTTAAAATGAAAAATACATCAATATTTACGATGAATTTAACTGTTTAAGTAGAAGACTCACCCTCGCCAATTTTTGTAACTCAGCCTCCATCCATCAAGGGTAGTAAGAAGAAAGGACCAAGCAGATATTGCAGCAGTTAGAACAGCTGCTGAATCTTTGCTTCCTACCTGGGAAACAAAAGGAAATTGCTCTTTTAGCTTCCATTTAACTTATAGTTAATTAACTAAATTTAAGAATTGACTCGGAGAGACTGAAATCTTAGTTAACCTAGCTTAATTTTTGTAGCTTAGATTTTGTAATCAACAACACAAGGAAAGACTACAGGATTTAGTTTCAATACATACCCTATAGTCAGATTCACGATGAATGAATTTCCATATCAACTGCATTGCTTGTTCGGTCTCATCTGAGTCGCTTGCACCAAAAAATGTAACAACAGCCAAGCAGTCAAGAATCTGCAGAGCAAGAGAAACTTATAGTAACAAAGACCATGATGCATAACCCTGCAGAACTACTACTTCATAGCACTAAAGTGTTACCTTCAAGGTCTTAAGCTTAGATTTAAGTCCCTCATGGGAAACTACTGCCTTTACATCTTCATATGCTTCGTGGGCTTTATCAACACAACTAGTAATCATTGCAATCAACCCTACAAATTTATCAGAACTGTAAGTAAAATTCAAAGTTTAACAAACAATATCAACAAATAATTGCATTGTCATGAAGGATTGAATCTACCAACAGTATGTGCAGCTTGCTCCATCACCTTAGCAGAACCCTTTTTAAGGCAATGCATTAACTCATACAGTAGCGTTACAAAACTGTAACAAGATCAGAAGTGTGAGCGTTATGTGGTTTATATGTATTATCAAAATGAAAATCAAATTTGCAAGCCTTAGAGACCATGCTTTGTTCTCAGAGGAAAATAAAGCTTACTTCTTTTCGACAAATTCTTGCTCTATATTGTCGGTTAAAGCCTTGAGAATCGAAGAGACTGCTTCTTCTCTCACTGACACCCTGCATTTATGAAAATAAACATGAAATAAATTTTAAATTCAGAGGACAAAAGAAAAGGTTAAATTCATTCAAAAACAAGATATAATAATAATAATAATAACAATAATAATACGACCTTTTCTCGGTTGTCAACTCTCTGAAGTATTCATGAACAGTCTTGGGTTGACTCCGAAAATTGCCTAAATCATCACTCTCGTCTTCATCAAGTAGATTGCCTCTTCTTGCTGATAGAAGTTAATGGTTTCAATCTCAAATTACTTTACTGAAAGCATTTAATTGAAGTTATTTAAGATCAATGAAAAAAATTGTAAAACTAAAGTAAACGTATTCCCAGCAATCTGAGTAAGAAACAATGATGTATCTTTTTTCCTTTTGGAAAGTTTTAGTAGCATATCCAAAGACTCCATCTCTGCTTCCTTGAGACGGAGGACATTGTTGAAAAAAGAGATGTCTTGGACGAAGTTGCTAGCGTCGATACGCCCTTTCCAGTAGTCGAAAACCTTGAGTCAGCTTCCAACCAAGGTGAATAGTTTGTGCTACTCAATTTTGAGAATGATTGCTTAACGTTCATTCATCCAAACAACTAGTATTAAGTATTAGATTTCGACAAATTTTCACTAAAGTTCGTTCATACTACTTATCATGTTAAAGAATTTCATGCAAAACATTAAACAAATCTCTAAATAATAATAAAAACTATATCTTTCATCCCACAACTTGGGTTTTCCTTTTTTTTAGTTACTTAAAGCTCAAGAAAACATATAAACATGCATGAAAAGCATTAATGAAACTTACGGAATCCCTTTTTATACATGGTGCTTCGAAAAACTTCAACTGCTAAAAGAAAGAGGAAGCCGATCACTTTCTTCAAGCACTCTTACAATTAAGACAAACAATTTCAGCAGGAACCAATTCACCAAATGCTAGTATTTTAAGATATTCCTTTAAGTAGTCTCACAGGGTTATGGATGGTCTCAGTACTCATTTTTTAAACCTTGGTTCTCTCTATTTGAGGCGGTTGCTAGCTAGAGAAATTCTTGCTCCTCACAATCAAAACTCTTTTGGCCTCAACCAAACAGCCCCCTACCAGTGTCGTCCCTCACACCAAGCAAAAATCGAGCCCCTCTACAAGAACAACCAAAAACAGCTTTCAGCCACACCAAAACCGACAGCCACCGCAAGCCTCCCCTTTCCTAACCACTAACAGCCAAAAAAGAAAAAAAAAATCCTACCTACAGCCACAAACCCATTAAAAAAAATCAAAACAGAAGAAAATATCTCATTTCATTCTACCCGAAAATTAACGAAAGGGGTGGTTTTGGGTTTGACTGTTTTGAAGGTGATTTGAAGCCCAAATTGGAGGCAAAGTAGAGAAGGAAGAGAGGAAAAACATGGTCGAAAATCATGCCATTTGGGACGGTGGAAGCAGGCTGTTTTGGAACTTGAAGTTTCGGTTTTAGGCTCAGATCTAGGGGATTTGGGTAATTTTTTAAGAAGAAATGGAGGCCATAAACAGAAGGAGCAGGAAAAAATGAAGCTTTGGGTGTGTTTTGGAGCTGAACCGCTGGCGATCCCCGGCGGCCTGCACTGCCGCCGGTCGCCGGAATCTTGGTTTTCTAGAGGTTGCCGGCCATGGGTGTGGAGAGGAGCATCCTGTCAGCCATCTTGTTCTATTTTCGAAGAACACCGAATTATCTTTGATATTAAATGCTAATAGGAGGGAAATTATGTTTCTCCGATCTGTTTGTTTTGTTCCACATGGCAATGGGGTATAACTCTCGGCTCTAAATCAGTAACCCCATGGGTTTTTATTTTATTTACTAACGGTGCTTTAACACATAAATACATCATCATCACCGTTATCATCATCAAAATTTTTAACTTAATAGTGAAATTATATAAATCAATATACAAATTTATATTAAATTATTATTATAAATTTTTATCCTTTATTTATTTTTATTTAATATAATATATTTTTTTCAACTCTTGTTTTATTATATCTTTTTGAATTACTTCTTTTCAAGTCTTTTTCGATTTTCTCCTAACTTTAACTCTTTTTATATTATTCATACTCTCTACTTTTCTGGAGCATTCACATATTTACGTTGTATGTGTTCAAACCAACGTAAACGACTTTCACTCATTTTATCTTTGATAAATGTCATTTTAATCTTTTTGCAAATATTTTCATTTCTTATTCTATATTTTCTCGTATATCTATACATTCATCGTAGTATTCGTATTTCTGTTACACTCATCTTTTGTATATGCACTCCTTTAGTTGTCCAACATTCGCTGTCATAGATTAATATAGTCTAACAACTGTACTGTAAAATTTGTCTTTTAGCACTATAAGAATTCATTTGTCACATAATACACCTGTAACACTTCTCCATTTGCTCCAACCAACTCATATCCTAAGGGTCACAACACCATCAATCTCTCCATACATCTGAACGATCGATCTCAAATATCTAAAATGATCCTACTTAGGGATAGCCATCCTATCTAGCATCAGTATGTTTCCATCTTCTTCTCTGTTTGGACTGAATTTACAATCCATGTATTCAATTTTTGTTCTGCTTAATCTAAATCATCTTAATTCTAATATCTGTCTCCACAGTTCTAACTTAATATTAATCTCCAAGTCTCAATACACAAGATAATATCATCTGCAAACATCATACACCATGGTACATTATTCTAGATTGATTTTGTCAGTTCCTCCATTGCTGTAGCGAAAAAAAGAACATAACGCCGACCTTTGATATAGCCCTCTTGTGATGAGAAATTCGCTTTTCTGCTCTTCACACGTCCTCACATGTGTTCTTCCATCTCTATGCATGTTCTTAATTATTTCAATATATTTCATGGAGATTTTTTTTCATTAAAAACCATCATAACATCTCCCTAAGCACTTTATCATATACTTTCTCCAAGTTTATAAAGACTATATGAACATCTTTCTGTTATACTCGAAAACGCTTCACAAGTTGTCTAAGCAAGTGTATTACTTCCATAGTTGACCGGTCAGACATAAAACCAAATTGGTTCTTTGATATCTCTATAGTCTTCCTTAATATTCATTCTATCACTTTTTCTTATAATTTCATTGTGTAACTCATTAGATTTTTACATCGATAATTGAAACAACTTTGAAAATCTATTTTGTTCTTATAAAGACCAACACATTTTTTTTCCATTTCTCAACAATCTTATTAATGCGCCAAATCTTATTAAAAAGATTTGTCCACCACTTAACTCTGACATCTCCAAAATATTTTCAAACTTCAATAGAAATGTCATCAGGTCCAACAACTTTTCCTATCTTCATTCTCTTTAGTATATCTTTTACCTCTCTTTCTTTGATTCTGCACATAAAGTATCGATTCAAATCCTCAAGAGGCACCGAGATATTGTTTACAATTTGACTTTGTCCGTCGTTGAATAACTTGTTGAAATAATCACGTCACCTTTCTTTAATATCATTGTCCTTAACTAGAGTTCTTTGGTGTTTATCCTTTATATATTTCACCACTCCTAAATCACGACTCCTTTTCTCTCTTACTCGCACCAATCTATATATATTTTTCTCTCCCTCATTTGTGTTCAATTTGTTATAAATTTCTTTCACAACCTTTGCCTTAACTTCTACCACCGTCTTCTTTGTCTCTTCTTAGCTAACTTGTATTTTGTAAAACTCTTTTCGGTGTTATTTGTCTTCAAAGCCTTGTAGCAATCTCCCTGAATCTTTGTAGTTTCCTTAACTGATTTAATCTATTATATTATATCCTTTCCAATAGGTGCTTTTCTGTTTGATACTCCTAGTATCTCATTACTCACCTCCCGAATGTATTTTGCCATATTGTTCTACATTTATATTTGGGTTCTCCTCTGTTATCCAGTCTTCTTTTTGGGTCTAACTATTTCTACATACTTCACGACAATCTTCTTTTAGCTTTTACCATCAAATCCTTATAGCTCTTTGTTGTTGTTTTTTATGATATCTTTTATTAATTTTTAGGTATAGTACTAATAGTCTCTATTGCGTGGTAACACTTTGATTTGGGATAATTTTTAGTCTAGACAACTGCGTCTATCCCTCTACCTAGTAAAAAAAAAATCTATCTGACTTGCGTTCGATCTACTCTTAAAAATTATAAGATGAAGTTCTATCTTCCTAAACAGTTTATTCACTAGGGTTAGATTATAAGATAAAACAAAATTTAAGATAACATTTTATCTTCATTTCTTAGACATAAACTAAAACCTTCGTGTACGATCTCAAAACTCTCCCCACTAGTATCTACATGACCATTAAGGTTACCACTAATACAAATGCTTTCTCTTATGAGCACCTCTTATATTGTCTTATATAAATCCTCGATGAAAATTCTAAAAAGCAATTAAATATAAATTATATTAAACTATAATATCATAATATTATTTAATTTAAATTTACTTTTAAATATATTTTAAATAATATCATTTATGTAATTTGTTAATAATTAATATTATTGCTAATTACTGTTATCTAATATAATTAAATATTATTTTACTAAACAATATTAATATTTATTATTATTATCTATTAAAAATTAACATAATTTCTAATTGAATTATTTTAGATAATTTTTTATTTAATATAATATTTAATTATAATATCACTCAAATTACATTTAATTTTAATATGATTAAATTAAGAAATTTTATATTAGTATTAAATAGTATAAAAGAATATTATTTAATGTCATGTACATAATATTATTTTTATTTAAATTTTAATTCTTTATGTTGTAAATTGAATTTTTATATCTAATCAATTTAAATAGTATTAAAAAAATATTAACCAAACAAACATATTTTTTGTTTTCAAAATTTCAAGGCAAAACAAAACAAAAATAAGTTTCTGCAAAACAAAATATAAAAAACAAGAAACCACCCACACAACCCTAGCAAGTAGAAAGCTCAGAACATAAACTTGGGAGTTGGGACTGCTTTGGTTTACTTAACATAGAGGACCTTGCTTATTAATGAATATGTTGGGAAGATATGACAAGTGAAACTTGCCAAACTTAGGTCCCAATCCACCAAACAAGCTTTCTAGAGTGTTTGCTTTCTTTCTTAAACTAGCTAATTTTTACAGCAAACTCTGAAATAAATAGGACAGTTCCACCAAGTAACAATAGTAGGAAACTTGTGTTTCAATTTGTAATAACAGAGTTTGGATTTGGAAGTCACTTCTCTGAGATAATTATTGCAGCAGATAAGCAAACAACTATAAACTAGTATCACAATGATGATTGCCTAATCAAAGTAATCTTAAAAAAAAAAAAAATTACAAGATATAAATTAAGCCATAATCTTAGAAGGTTTAAATTTACTAGGAAGTGAAAACCAAAATAAAAAATAAACTAAAAACAAAGGACAAACAGTAATCATTCTCGGCATTGAGCCTGGTGAACTTCAACAACTCTTCACTACTCCACTTGAGTTTAATCATCAGCAATACAACCATTGTTTCTGCCCTGGATATAAAAGCATATGCAAACATCAGTTAAAAGATAAGAACATTATTTGAAGAGAACAATCAGGTTAAGGTTTCTTCAAACAGCTAATCATAGGTTGTCTTGACACTGCATTGCATGCGTAGCTTCCTAGTCACCCTCTTTTACCAATTGGCGGAGAAGCATCATGTTTTGACTAAACTGTAAAAGGTGTTTACCTCTGATGATAACTCTCGCTGCTTCTTCAGTAACATAGTCCTTGCCTTGCTCAAAGGGGAACTCGGAGACTTGGTCATTTTCTGTAAGGGGGTGGAAGATGCAAGAAATTAGTGCAAAACTCAGTCCCTTCATTCATTGCATATTGGCATGATAAAGTGTAAAAGGTTGAAGCACCAGTGATTCCGCTGAGCCAAAGAGGGCTACCTTTTCTAGCTGCCTTTCTTTTCTGCCAATGGGAGGTTGCTGTTGGAATCTCGCTGCTGGAGGTAGGAAAAAACGATTAGTAACCTGTAAAATTAGCAAGAATTAGATGTGATGAAACCTAAAGCAAAAGAAATATACATGAATGATTCAAACGAATACGTAAACTGACATCTTCTCTTTCTGGTACGTATAGTGTTCGGTGGCTGCCTGAAGAATAACTTTTCGGCTTGAACTCAAAGACATTATGGAGGTTTTCATTTCTCTGTTCATGGAACAAGTAAGTTGAGTATCAAAGAAAAGGCATAAAAAAATTTCAGGGTAAAAAGAGAAGATCATTTAAACCTACCCTCATATGGTTGACAAATCCATCTTTTCCTAGAAAATGCTTCATAAACTTTAGCTGCAGTTGGAAGCAGAAGAAAGTAAGTTTAGTTCCTTAGCAAGAGATGCAGAAATAAATTAACAACCAATTATCAAAGAAGTTAGAAGAAAACTCAAATACCTGTATCATCTGAGACCATGTTGATAATTTGAGTTCCTCCCCACCTATTGTCTCATAAGCATTTGGACAGTTACCCTCCTGAAAGTAAATGATTAAGATTATTATGACAGTTAAGGCTACATTCAATTAAAAATGCGCATAAACACAAAGTATTATCAGTACCTCGAGAAAATTTAAAGCAGCTAAGATAGCATCGGACGCTGTTCCTGTATCTTGAGAAGGCATGTAAGTACACTTTCCAGTGCTTGTTTTCTTGGACCGGCTTCTGAGTTGCTTTATAATATTGTCCTTCAGTTCTTTTCTGGAATGTACATTGATGGATGTAACACCTTCAGGAATTGACCCCTGTGTATCCTTAGCTTCAGTAGAGAATTTTTCCAGACAGTTGGTTTCAAATATTAAAGCTAGTGCCTCGCTAGCTGCTGCACATACTGTTTCATCATTGTTGTCCAGTAGGTTTGAGAAGTATGAAATTGCACTGCATCCAAATTTCCAAAATTATCATTGTTATTTCCAGTACTATTTGGATGCTATAGCAGAACTTAATAAGTTGGAATTGTCTAAAGTGCAAAGAGATTTAGTACCCATGGCATTAAGCATTTTCAATTAATGAAATTTTAAAATGAAAAAAAACATAAATATTTATGATGAATTCAACTGTTTATGTAGAAGAAGACTCACCCTTGCCATTTGTAACTCAGCCTCCATCCATCAAGGGTAGTAAGAAGAAAGGACCAAGCAGATATTGCAGCAGTTAGAACAGCTGCTGAATGCTTGCTTCCCATCTGGGAAACCAAATTAAAGGAAATCGCTCTTTTAGCTTCCATTTAACTTCTACTTAATTAACTATATTTAAGAATTGATTTAGCAAATTACAGAATCAGGGAGAAGAAATCTTTGTTAGCCTTGCTTAATTTCTGTAGCTTAGATTGTAGTAATCAACAACACAAGGAAACATTAAGGGTTTTAGTTTCAGTCATACCCCAGAGTCGGATTCTGGATGAATGAATTTCCATAGCAACTGCATTGCTTGTTCAGTCTCATCTGAGTCGCTTGCACCAAAAAAGGTAACAACAGCCAAGCAGTCAAGAATCTGCAGAGAAAGAGAAACTTGAAGTAACAAAGACCATGAAACATAATCATGCAAAATATCATACAATAGTGTTACCTTCAAGTTCTTAAGCTTAAACTTAGATTTAAGTCCCTCGTTGGAAACTAAAGCCTTTACATCTTCATATGCTTCGTGGGCTTTCTCAACACAACTAGTAATCATCGCAAGCAATCCTACAAATGTATCAGAACTGTAATAAGTAAAATTCAAAGTTTAAGAAACAATTAATTGCATTGTATTGAACCTACCAACAATTTGTGTTGCTTGCTCCATCACCTTAGCAGAACCCTTCTTAAGGCAATGCATGAACTCATACAGTAGCGAAACGAAACTGCAACAAGTTCAAAACTATAAGCATTACCTGGTTTATATATGTATTATCGAAAAGGAAATCAAATTTGTAAGCCTTAGAGACCATGCTTTGGTACTCTGAGAGGAAAATAAAGCTTACTTCTTTTCTACAAATTCTTGCTCTATATTGTCGGTTAAAGCCTTGAGAATCGATGAGATTGCTTTTTCTCTCGCAGACACCCTGCATTTACGAAGATAAACATGGAATAAATTTTAATTTCAGATAACAAAAGAAAAGGTTACATTCATTCAAGAACAAGATATAATAATAATAATAATAATAATAATAATAATAATAATAATACCTTTTCTCGATCGTCAACTCTCTGACGCAAATATGAATAGTGTTGGATTGATAACTCATGTTATGATCGAGTAGAATGTCTCCTGTTGTTGATGGACGAATGCGGTAATCTACAGTTAATGGTTTCGATCTCAAATTAGTTTACTGAAAGCATTTAAATGAGTACTATTTTTTCAACTAGAGTTCGTTTACACGACTACTTGTCATGTTAAAGAATTTCATGCAAAATTTAAACAAATCTTTAAATTAAAAAAAAAAAAAAAAAAGCTTATATCTTTCATCCCAACTCTTGGGTTTTTTTTTTTTTTTTTTACCTAAAGCTCAAGAAAACATATAACCATGTGTGAAAAAACATTAGTATTTTAAGCTATTCGTTTAAAAAGTCTCACAGGGTTGGTTTCAATACCTTCTTTTAAAACTTCGATTTTTTTTTTCGATGATGGAGTTGCTTGTTAAAGAAGTATTAATTTATAGTCCAAAGAGAATTAGTATTTTGAGAAATTCTATTGGCAACATAATTCTCCTTACAACAAGTTTTATTCTTAGGTATTGTGATATAACAAAAATTCCTCATAAATAAAACTTAACCTATTTACTTTTTTCTCTCTTTCTTTCTACACTAAAACTCAACCTGCTGAAAAATACAAATATCTGTTAACATAAAAGATTTAATAGTCTTAACCCAAATATATATATATTAACATAAGAGATTTAACCTTTTTTTTTTTTGCCTTCTTTATAATTGAAAAGATTTAATAGTCTTAACATATTAAAGAATCTTTTTTAAGAAATAATTTACTCATTTTTAATCATAGTTTTAATGAAGAAAGTGAATGCTTAAAAACATATAAATGGAAACTACTGTTGTATACTAAAAAAAGTCTTAACCTCATTAGTGAAATTAAAAAAATTTACCATCAATACAGAAGTTCTGACTACCAACAATAATAATTTCTTATGTCCTTCCCCGGCGTGCTTGACCAAAAATAATAAACCATAAAATTTTGATCTTCGACAGAATTTCAGGGCCGCCCCATTCCGATAATGCAGTCGGTCGAGGAAAGCATGCACAGATTGATATGCTTGCCAATTAATTGTACATAAAATGAAACTAGTCAATTTTGTATTGCAACCAAACCCATTTCCAAGCAATTCTTCTCAGCTGTCCTGTCCCCCACCACCCACTCCTAGGAATAGGGTTCACAATTTCAATTTCTTGGGTATTGTCGTTTCTTCATTTCTTAACCATTTTGCTGGTCAGAAACATTTATTATTCCAAATGAAATGTCAACTGAAAATAAGTGAATATTTTTCTGGGGCTGCTAGGTAGCAGGTAGCAGGTAGCAACATCAGTATCCGTAGGCTTAGTGCTGCTTAGTGCTTTTATTTTTTATTTTTATAAATTATTATTTATTATATTGTCGATAAATTTTTTAAAATTTAAAAATGCAATTTAGATTATGACACGTATGCTTAAATTTCTAAGAATAATAAATTTTTTTATTGGATAAGTTCGGACTACCAAAACAAATGAAAATGGAAACATTAGTCCAAAAAGTCTTGACAGCATAAGCATATCTGCATATGCCATTAAAAAAAATAAAAAAATCAAAGGTTAAAAAATGTCATTAGCTTTCCTCCATTAATGTCTGACTTGTCAACGTCAAACCCTTGCTATAAAGATATCTTCTTCTAACGTTGCCTCTTGCAATTGTGTGTTTCATAGACATTTTCCAAAGTTCAATTTTCATAGTTCTACTTCACAAGAAAACTTGAGAAGAAGAGAGAAAGAAAAGAAAGAGTGAGCTGTAGTCATGGAAGGGTTGATTCCTTATCTCATCCATGCCATGAGAAAGAAAAAACCTGGCCACCATTACAAGTCGATGTCCGTGGGGTCTAGCCGTAGCTACCATTTGTTAATGGGACAGTCTCAGCCGGAGTCCGTGGAAGGCTCGTCTCACAGGCGAACAAGGTCAGAGTTCCAGCCTCCAACCGTGGAGTTGTCAGGTCTTGATTTCCTCAGCGTCAGGGGCTACAACAAGGGTTCTTCTGTAAACTACCCTTCAATGGTTGGTGGCTCAAATCTTGGTTTCCATGCTCATCAGCAAACTTCAAAGGTGAGTAATATTGTTCGTGTTTCCGATCGACGACGATGACTATCTGTTTATAGTTCAAACAGTGATTTGTTTGTTTAAGTTATTGTGATCAGCAAGAGTGTTGTAAAATAGGGTGGCTTTGCCTTTAAATTGTAAATTGAAACAGTTTTACAGTACAAGTGTGCTTCTGATGGAGCTGTTGCTATGGATTCTTTCTGTTTGTTGAATGGTCATTTCATGGCTTGGAAACAGCTTTGTTTTATTCATCTATTCACCAAACACATTGCACATTTATAACAATTAATTCGCATTTACTGCCGTAATTGACGTTAATTTTTTTTAAAAAAAAATTAATAGAATAAAAATTCTAATATAAATTTTTTTATTATAAATAATCAATGTCATCAATATTTATAAAAACTTTACACTATTAAACTATCTTTTTGAGTTATATATTTTACCTTTGTTTGCTCGTTCTTTTTCCACAATCTGAAAACTCAAAATGAACACCTAACAAGTAGAATGCTCGGAACAAAAACTTGGGGGTTGGGACTGCGTAGGTGCACGCAAGAGAGAGGACCTGGGGTCTTAATCAACATCTTCGGAGGATTTGAGAAGGGAAACTTGTCAAACTTTGGAGGATATGACAAGGGAAACCTGCCAAACTTAGGTGCTAATCCACCAAACAAGTTGCTCAATGCCCCTCCGTCAATTAATTGAGGCTCATCAGATAACCGAGCAGGCATATAGTATCATTAATTAGACTACCAAATTAGCACCACTAAACCTCTACCTAAATGGACGAGATCAAAACGATCCAGTAAAAAGTAAAATAGCATTCCATGACACGCCACAGTCCAGAATCAGGAATGTCTAATCCTGCTTCATTCATTTTGCTTGCATTTCATATTCACAGCGAATCAGAATCGCAATTGTAGCTCACGAGCATGCAAAATTCCACACTAGAAACAGCAACGAATCAAAATAATTTTTCTAATTTAAATTGCTAATGCCTCCAAGACTAGGGCTTCTAAGTGAAATTTACTACATTCTTATAAATAGATAAAACCAATACACAACTGAATTGTGACATGTGAACTTATGATGCTACTTGATGTATATTCAAGGCCTTTGACAACACTAGATAGTTACCCACTCCCTGTAGTAGTGCCATTCTGATATGGTTACTTCAAAGTCATCTTGACGTGCAGGATTGGTAAACTAGCCAGAAAATACAAGAAACCACAATTCGCCACTTGTTAAAAGTAGATGCCATAAAATTTTGGGGGAGAAAGAATCTATATAAGAACAATGCCTGACAGCAGAGAAAGAAAAGTTGTTACTAGTTGCAAACTAGCAATTCAATCTCAACTATTCATACTTTTAAAAGTCTCACCTTACAGGGGTTTGGCACATCAAATGCGGAGATCTTCAATGTCAGTCAAGAGACTGGTATTTTCACGAGATCTCTTATCAGGTAGATTCACCACCAGCTGACCACATGCACCACTTATATCCTGGCCCATTTGCTTACGAACTGTGGTCCTGATGTTATAAGTACCCCTAAGAATTTTCTGGAATTCTGATACTCTTTGGTCACTGCTGGTTCTGAATTGACTAGAGCTACTGATTGGATTGAACGGTATTAAATTTACAACCTGATTCAAAACTCAAATGTCACTTACTCAAATTCAAAACCTCAGCAAGGGAAGGTTAACAAGAGCATGGCAGCCTAGAGCCTATGAACTGATAAAACTAAAGATATATTACATGTTTTGTACACTAGCTGATATGCTTTTCAACATGAAGAATATATTGCATTTTTGGCAGTCCCAGTATCCTAATTCCCAGCCAATAAGTTTGGCTGGCATTCAAGAATAAATTTGAGGCCATTAAATAATCAACAATAATGTCCTACATCCCCATGGACCACCCTCATTCCCCCACACCCACCTCCAACTCTTGAGAAAAAAGAAACCTTATTCACTCCCCACCCCAACCAACCAAAAAAAAAACCTAGTAAATAGACACAAATGCATACGGATAGTGAGAGAAATAAAAAAAATACAATATATGATTAAAATAGGAGCTCACCACTTGAAAACTTTCCAGCAATTTACCAAGCTGGTGTGCATGCTGCTCTTCATCATTCAACCCATCAAGCATGATGTACTCAATGAATATTTTTTGCTGACTGAAAGTTTATGACCAAAATTTATGGCTCTCAGAATGACTGCAACAGTGCGAATTTCAAAATCTTAACCTAATTATAAGCAGATAACAAACTGCTACCTGTTCTTTTGATAAACTTGCAGTGCTGTCATAAGTTTTTCCAAAGGAAAAGCTCTTGCTGAAGGCATTATTTGACAACGGATCTCTTGAACTGGTGCATGCAATGATACTGCTAGGTTCAAACCAGGTAAATCACTATGAAGCTTGTTGATAGCATGAATAATCCCAACCTACATTAAATGATTTCACAAAAAAAAAAAAAAAAAACTACATTAAATGAGATGCAATTACAACGCTAGTATGTAGGGTGCTTCCTGCAGTAATAAGCAATTTGTTCTTTTTGAAAAAAGTGTTCATTCTTTTCCCCCCCCCCCCCCCCCCCCCCCCCCCCCTCCCCCCACAAACAATAAAAACTCATTTAAGAGAAAAGGAGAAAATATTAAAAACCCTAAAATTGTCCACTTTGTCAACCTGACCATATTTAATCACATAGAATAACATAATTCTCCATGGCTAATCAATTTCAAATACTGGAAATGCTCTCTTTCTCCAGTTCAGTATCATTTTTGAGTAGATTTTTTTGCATTGTAAAAGGCAAAGGAAAGCCGTATACAGACTCATACAGTTGAACAAAGTGTGGCCAATTGAATTCTACGGCGTCGTAGAAGATGATAAACATACTACAATTTTGGAGGAATTACCGTTGATACTGTGATTCTCTTTGGTGACAACTGAAACGGTGATCCTGTCATGACACGAATAGCTTCCACCAAGGCAGTATAGTTATTCAATGGTTCTCCCATTCCCTAACAAAAATAATAGGAAGGAAATTTCAAGTGCATTTTAAAAGAAAAGCTTTCAATATACAACTCATTCAAGTTTCACAACCATTAACAATCTCCCACTACCTTCACCACCAGCACCAACAATGTAAATTCCACCATCATAATTTCCATTAACAAATACTTCAGAAATGGCAGCAGACAGACGCAGAACAGGCTAACAGTAGTATAGTAACAAATTGCTTAAATGATGGCACCCCCAAAAAGAAACCATAAAAACTCGAGGTCCAAATGAACTTGCACGAATCAAAATGATCCAACGCAAAACAGAAATTCATAATCTTGAATGGAACTCCTTCAAGGAAGATTAAGAATAAAAAATAAATCCCCACGAAACAGAATGGTTAATGCTTCACATAAAGAAATTTATTTCACTACTTTATATAACAAAAATTGTAGCAAACAGAAGTAGCACGAAAGTAAAATAATTACCATGAAAACAACATTGCGTATGTTAGTCAAACGAAAAGCATGAACCAGTTGCTCCACAATTTCTCCTGACGTTAAATTGTTCTTAAAGCCCATAGTTCCAGTTGCACAAAATTTGCAACCCATTTTGCATCCAACCTGTAACAAGAAAACAAGAAAGAAACCATTTAGCTGAATTTAAAGAACATTACCAAACATATTACTTTCAGAAGCAGCAAATACCTGAGATGAAATGCACAATGTAGACCTAGGACCGCCAGGACGAGGTTTACCTCCATATTTACCTAAACGGGTATCATATGTCATAATCACTGCCTCTACAAAAGCTCCATTCTACTAAAAATAATACAAAGGGTCACCATATATTGTACTAGAAAGTTAAATATAATTTTTTTAAATGTGCTAAATTGGTAATTCGAGCTCTAGTTCTAGGAGAAATCACTATTCTTATAATTAAAAAAAGGAAAGACACCTGGAGTCTGATAAGGAGCTTGGCGGTGACGCCGTCCGTGGAGTGGAAAACAGAGTGAACGGTGGAAGTGAGGGGCTTGAACTTGGAGCAAAGAAGAGGGTAAGCAGCGGAGGGCAAATCTGGAATTTCGTCCAACTCGCATCCAGGGTTTTGGAGCACATACCTTCATCAATCAATCATAAATTCAGAATCCCCAAATAAATGCAAAAAAAAAAAAATCGTGCAAAAAGAGAAGAGGAAAGAAAAAAGTTACTTCCAAATGGAAGGGATGAACTGAGTATTGATTCCGGCATCGTTAAATTGGGCCCTAAGCTCGGCAGCGTCGAACAGCGATCGATGCGTAGCCATTCTCTTGAAGCTGCTGCCTCTTTTCTCCTTGTCGTGATGTCGTCCAGTATCGCTTTGGTGATTTTATTTTATTCATTACGGACGGGTGAGACTGTTAGAACGACGACGTTTTACTACTTTCTAAAAGTATTACCGCACCGCTTCGAAACATATAAGCAATTGCTTACGGAAAAAAATATGTAGCATATTTTGTATTTTCTATTATTTTTATTATAACTCCTAATCATTTTTCCGGCAACTCAAACTCAATTGTAGGCTTCAATCTTCAGGAGTAGAATGATACAATTGCCTGCGAATGTAATCGGCCTGCACTCTTTCCCACAATCATTGAAGCATTTATCAGACATTTAAAAGCCCTCACAAAGCCAAATTGGGCAAGTTCTAACGTTTCAATACTACAAAAGAGTTGCAGTCATAAACAGATAGACAAGCTTTGCACCAGAAATACTACACGACCGAATAAAGAAAAAAAAATAGAAGTTTGGGTTTTGAAAAGGGTTTTGAAAAGACAATTGGCCTTTGATAATCAAATCTAAGGGCCACTAGTACCATTGCTTGAGCTCTAAGAAGCCAAGAGTGATTCCACCTTTGCAATCTGATCCTCTTCGTTCTTTCTGGGTGGACTCTTGTTAGCCTCATCAAACAAATCATGCTTCCACTTCTCAACTCGAGTACCACCTGAACGATACCCTTGCCTTCCACTGAATCCATCTCTTTCCCTGAAATTGCCACCACCTCCAGGTCTTTCATGCGATGAATATCCACCTCTGGGTGCCTCTCTTCTGCTTGGAAGTCCAGCAGTGAGTCTATCCGGTCTGTCCAAGTGTCTGTCCAAGTGTCGGGGGTTCCGCTCTCTGTCCACTCTTCTTTCACTTCCTGAAACAAGTTGGTCAGAATGGCTTGCTTTTTCTGGCTCCTTTGTTGTGTTGTCAGCACTTTGAGTAGCTGCCGGGATCTTCTTCTCACTAAATGCAGGTCGTTTCCTGGTAGGTGGTGGCTGTGGCAGTGGATCAGCATCCATTTCAAAGTACCTATCATGGCGCCAATCACCATTGCCATTCCCTTTGGCTTGTGGTTTCTCATCTCTTTGCCTCATTTTGTATGTTTTAGCGTCCCTTTCATCATGCTGACCCTTTGCATCCCTCCACCATCCACGCTCTGAAAAGCGAGAAAGTAATTGTTGACTAATAATTTTCAACAGAACATGGCTTTTGTTTTTCTTAATAAGAAGAGACTACTGTCAAAGCATCCCAAAAACCCTTCTCCCCAATAGAAAAATAAAACCAGAACAACTCTTTTGACAAGTAAAATCTGAAACAAGAATATGAAGGCAGACACAAGTTGGTAACACAATCATATAAAGTGAAAGAGAGGGTGGGAAACAAAGACCAAGGAAGGATACAACTAACCAGTAGCCGCTCTCCGACCAAAACTTTTACCAGCTTGCGCGGCATTACCACGCTCATCGTGCTGTTATAAGACATGACAGGCAAGCCTAAGATTGTTATATACAGGGACCATCCAAAGTGGGGCCGAACAAGAATTCCGCTACATCAGCCCAGAAAAAAGGTTTGCACACACTGAATAACAACCAAATTATTAAACTCAAGAAAAATGCACGTTGTGTATTTGAGCTAGTAATCATTATTCGGTTCCAAGTCAAATGATGCTCCATAGTCGAAACAAGCAATTCTATAGGCTCACAGGTAAATAGAGGCATAGGGATGACTACTTTATCTATTTGCAAAGGTTTATGCAACATAATAAGCTTGTTTGACAATCCTAGGAAAGTCGAATCCCCAATTGTTTCTCATAGGAGGTTATGCAAAAATTCATCAGTTGTATTTAGACCATTACTGAACCTCAATGAAAACTACAAGGGCAGCATTTAATGAGATCTAACATGCATTGGCAATTTGGCAGTGACTAATTTTTTTTACTGTCCATCAAGAGAGTTATGCCCGAAACTGCAAAAAAATGATCAATTTCATTCGACTCAATTCTACAAGACCATAAGACAGAAAGTTATACTCCTCAACTGCTAGTCGAGCAGACAAATCTTCATCTTCATTCATAATTTCCTACACAAAACTATCACTGTTGCATGGTTGCCACATTGTAGGCAATCCACAGCTTCAGGAGTTGAAATTCCAGGGTTCAAAAGATGAAAAAAGAAAATATTAGATTAGAATAAACCCAATAATCAACGAAGAACATATAGCAAGCAATAAAAGGGATATATGGCGAAGAAATGATATCATATTGGAAACAGAACCTGAAAATAAGATCTGGACCGAGGTACTTCAGTTGGATCAGCAGAATGCTTAGTCCCTTCATGGTGACCATTGTTTTTCCCATCTGATTCCTTATTAACAGTCCCAGTCTCAATCTTTGAAGAATCAGGAGCTGACGGGACTTCAAGCGGTGAAGCATCTTGCAACCGGCGCCGCTGCTTCTCATCCTGGTCTGCCCTGTCTCCAACATCAGAGCTGGAGACAACTCTTTCATTCTCATGTTTCCCGTTCCTCCTAGATCTCTTAGGACTAAAGAACACCAAGAAATGATTACTATACTTCACGATTAGCGCACGTTATCATTGAAATTAAACAATATTGAAAACCCAGATGAACACATTGAGATAATCTTACAATTCAAGGCTACATTTTGCTTCTGATCAAACGTTGGAAAAACAATAGAGAGAAGGGAGTACCTGGGTTCCCGGTCGAACCTGGAACGGTGTCGTCTGGAGTCGGAATCTCGAGCCTCTCGACGAGACATTGCCGTGCTTGACAACTTTGGAAGAGTGAAATTTTCTAGGGTTGCTTTGCGTTCAGTCGGATAGGTCCTAGTTGGTGGGTAGGGCTCTGTTCTGATGGAATCCCGCTTTCTTTTTAATCCTACAACGTAAATTCATCATTTCATCTTAGCCGTTCGATTACTCTTTATAGACATGAATGCATCATGATCCTGTTTTATTATGTAAGATCATTACAGGTGATAATTACAGGTGATATATAAGTAAAATTTTTTCAATAATTTTAAAATTTAATTATGTTTAAATGTTGGAAAAAAATTCATAATTACCCTTTTTTATTTTAATTTAATTTTTTTATAAATCTAAAAAATTAGCACAAATTAATACTATGTCAAATGAGTATAATTAGTGTATAAACCTATATGAAATTAGTGGTATATGTTATGGTTCACAAAGATTTCTATTAACATCTTTGTTGAGTACTCTTTAAAATATTTTCCTCTCATCCAAACAAAAATATTTAAACTAGCGATTATTAGCTCTCTCGAAAATTTCCATTTTTCAGAGAAAAAGCATCCAAGCAAATCGCATTAACAGGGTCTTGAAGGTTTCAATTCCTAAACATTCTGTTGACAAAAGATGTGTATAATACTCTGTCAAACCTATTTAGAGAATTTACAATCGAAAAACAGGTGATCCTTCTCGTCTTCTCCCTTATAAAGTAATCAAATAGTATATTGAAAATGAATGCTCTAATATTTCATGTTACTGGTAAGTTACCAGAAGACAACCAACGAGTCCGACGACTCTTCGACTCCCCTTAAAGGAGATGGACCGGAAAAGTTTAGCATGACGTGGTAGCCATTAATGAAGAAGGTGAAAAAGAACGTCTGTGGCAGTTGGAAATATTCAAAATCATTTCTCAACGAAGGAAGAACAAACAAAGATGCAGGATTTCAGGGGAGGCTTGCATGGCGTTGAAAAGGATGTTTCTAGCAATAAAATACAAAATGATGCAGGCATTTCAGTTACTAAACCAAGTTGTGATGCCTCTATATCTCTGTATGCTGCTACACTTAAAGACATCAACATGAAGAAATCCACCTTGTTAATTATCACAAATAAATTTCTGCAACCTATTGCAATTTTCGAATATCAGACTCCATGCTCCCACTCTGATGTTTGTCGGGTTAGCTGACAATACATGACTATAATTGAAGCTTATAAGGATAAATGAAATACTTTTGCTGACATAACATTGCTAATCTGCATCGCTGCTATTTTGGAAACTTCAGTGCCTGATTCATGATTTATGAATTTCAGGGCTGAAAGGGGTGCCATTTAAGACTGGCATACGTGCATCATTTTGGCCACTCAAGGGAGATTTCTGCAGTGGCAGTGGCCACTAGGAGGTTGTCCAAAACCAAAATGTTCCCTTGCAGTTAAGAGTGTCATCCATTCTGGATATCTAACAACAGTAGAGGCAACACTCCAGCGGGGGAAGTTGCAAGGCCTCCTGCTCCATAAAATCAAACCCAAAAACGCATGCTTAAACATTTCTCGTGAATTTGATACGAAAGTTCTATACAATATCCCCAGAATAGGATTGGCTCTTGTTCACATGCTTTGATAGCTCTCTCTACAGCAACAAAGATTCTACTATATGTTTCTTTCTAACCAGCAACAAACGATTATAAATAAGTTGAGAGGCTGCAGCATGGCAATCCTTCTCTCCTCTGGAATGGAAAAGGCATGATGAATATATGTGCTTTTGGCTACTAATCATAATTTTCATAGATCAATTAACAGAAATTCGATTCCTGTCAGCTGTTACATACACCATGATCACGATAATGGACATAATGCAGTCTTTTCACGAAACTACTTCAATCAAATTAGTTGAAAATGAGCAAAATTTTCCATGATCACAATGATGGATGGCAGTACGGGTATTTCCAGAAGAAGCAACATATAGAATACTATCAAAGCATGGACAATTTTTTTAAAAGAAGGCATGGAGATTGGAGAAGACAGGTCTTACTAGGAAGAAAAGCTTGAAAATCGTTATAGGCATTCACAAGAGATCACTACTTTAACTGCCGCATCAGCTATTGTGTTGCAAGGACGTGCTGTAGTCTAATCAGTAATCAGCTAGACCATTCTAACTGCAGATAGAACTTTTTGAGACAGTCGGTCTTCCCTAATGGCCTAATCCCATCAATTCTGCAGGCTAGAACTCCTCTTAGGTCTTAACTCAATGCCTGAGCTGAACAAAGGACACTATCTTGCCCATAAAATTCCAGAGGGTGAGAATAGAATGCAAACCAAATCAAGAATTCTGATTTGGGTTAGGCTTCATCTAACAAATTTTCAGTTTTTTCAAACAGCAGATTGTGACAGAATCAGTCCCGAGACTTGAACCTGGTGCACCATTTTTGTAGAAGCTCCTCTATACTGGCATCCATTCGAGTTCCAATTCCTCCCCATATTAGCATGTGGGGCATATCCCCGATTGTTGAACCAGTCACTTCATAGACAGCCTTGAACCCAATCCTTTTGTAGAACCTTACCAACTGAAAGTTCAAAAGAACATCAAAATACAGAATCATCCACTATTCAGCCACAAAATATATATATATATATATATATATATATATATATATATATATATATTTTGGTGAGAATATATATATATATATATATATATATGCATACATATATATATATATATATATACACACATACATATATTGTAGTAAGTATTTAATTAACAGACACCAGAGGAATTAAGGCAAGAACCTTGGAATGGTAAAGATCAGAGTCATTGATGGCAAGCAACTCAGCCGTCTTGCAAGAGCAGTCATATCCATATCGAATAGCTACAGCTCCAATGAACAAACCGAGACCAAAAATTGATCTTTCCATGCCCAGCGTCTCTCTCTTGAGTCTAATGGAATCCAGGTGCAGAATTCTACCTCCAAACCAGTCCCTTATTAGCCCCTCAATTCTTCCAAGTTCCCTGTCGGTGCCCAGGCCTTTGGCAGTGATCCTAAAGAAGGGTCCCAAAGTTTGGAGCTGAATGTCAAGGTTCTGGCCTCTAGAGGAAGCCAATATATCAGACATGGATGGTATAGTGCTAGCGGCTTCTTTGATGTCATGGCTTACAGTTCTATCATACGGTTTGGTAATTTGGTTAGAGGATGATTGGAGAGAGGAAACTGGAAGCCGAGATACTGGAACAGTTCTGGTTCTCCTTGTAATTCTTGGATTTGGATAGGAGATTTTGGAAACTGCAACCATGTGTGTTAGTTCCATAAGCGGCGGAGAAACTACCAAAGAGGCTTTCGCTAGACGTGTGACAGCAAATTCTTGCTTTGAGTGAGAGGATTTTCTTCTTTCTTTTTATTTATTTATTTATTTTATTTAGTTGCAGAGAGGATTTAATTTTAATCCTTTCATTTAAAATTTGGACATTAAAAGAAAAACGTATCGTGGTTCGTTGGATGGCTACTCGTTGTGAAACGTGGCAGACAGACGATCAGCCTTTCGGATATTTCTGATCCATCTCCGTAACAAGCAACACAAAAAGCCGATGCAATTACTTAATATTTATCATTTACAACGATATGTTTTTTTTAATATTCATATTCGAATCTACTAATATTTCTGATATTGAAATTTGATTAATTATTTATAATAAAAACAGTTTACTATCATATTTAAATTTAATTTGATTCAAAATTTAAAATTTAAAATTCAATTCGAATTCGAAATAAGATTTCGTTTGATTAATTGAAAATGGTTTTTAAAAAATAATTATTATATTTTTAAGTATTTGATTGATAAAAAAATGGTTGATCAAAAAAAATAATTTTTTGATCAATAAAAAATTAAACTATTTTTTAAAAAATTGTCTTATGCTTTTGTAAAGAAGACAACATTTTTAGAGAAAAATTATCTATGTGTAAGATTATTTATCAAATTTGTGAGTATAATTATACTCAAATTATACTTTATATAAAACTTTTTTGAAGTTTAATTTAATTTAACTCTACATAAAATATTATTATATTAATAATTTTGTATTTAATGAAATTATAAATTAAACTATTAACATTAAAAATCTCTTAAAATTTTAATATTAAATATTTTATTTTGTATATTATTAATTTTAAATATTTGTAATATTTCAGCAATAAAATATTATATTATTATTTTAATAATAAATAAAAATTTAATAAATAATTTGTTTGTTATTTAATGATTTATTAATATTTTAATTTAAGATATGACGTTTTTATATTTTATTTACAAATTTTATATTACTATTTTAATAATAAATATAAATAAATGATACTTTTGTTTTGCTTTTAATAATAAATAATTTCAGTATAAAATATAATTATTTTAATATTATCAATATTATAAATATTTCAAAAATAAATATTAATATATTATTATATAAAATATTACTATTACTTCAAATTTAAAAAAATATTAATATAAATTAATAATAAATAGTTTTTTGAAAAATTTTAATAATATAATATTTTAATTTTAACTTTTTAAAAAAATATTATTATTTTTAATATTAATAAATAATAAATAATTTTTAATAATTTATTAATTAATTATTATCATTTGAGAAAGAAAAACAAATTTTCATAAAACAACCAAACAATCATTGACTTATCCAAACAATAAAAAATCTTTCGTTTTCCAAAAATTAAAAATATTTTTCAAAAATCATTTTCAATGAGCCAAATGAAGTCTAAGTTCGAATTCGACTCAATAAATTTAATTTATAATTTTAAATCATATATTATTTGAATAAAATAATAAATTAATAATACATATACAAATATATTTTAAATTAAACTCACAACCATCATAATCAGCCTATTATGTTTCATGTACTAATAATTATGAAAATCGGATTAACTTAAGCTCATACTTAATGAAATTCAAATCTAAGACATCAAAATTTCAAAATTTCATTTTTATCATTAAGTCAAAATCTCATTGACCGATTAATTCTACTTAATCAAGTCCAATATACAAACTACCCGATTATAATATACAACTAATCAAGTCCAATATACAAATTACCCGATTAAAAAAAAACTCACTGTCATCCTATAAATATTTAATCTGTACCTTTTTTTTTCTTTTTTACAAGCCATAAATTATACTCCTCTCTCATCTTGTAAATCTTAACATAGTAGTAATACCAACTAAATTTGAAAATTGTGTATTCAGCAGCTTATAAATATTCATCAGAAAGCCAAAGAGGATTATTACCAGGAACTAGAATAAAATTTGCTACTACTTTTACACTTGTTGTAATTAAAAATATAGGACCAAAATATTTAAATTTAGATTTACACAATTACTTAATAAACCATAAATGTACAAAACGAGTGTAAGATTGACAATATTTCAGAATTTGTCAGATCAACTGCGCAATTATAAGTGAAAATAAGTAATGGAAACGAAGGCAATATATCTAAGGGCAATACGAATCTTTGCATTGCATGTTTCCTCACACAGTTTTGATTCATTGAACAACAGAAACCATTGCATTATGCAAACATCACAACTCCGACAGGAATATGTAAAGAACAAAAGGAATAGATAAAATTCTCTATCTAAAATTTCTATTAATTTTGTACATAGAATTCTGAAAATCCCAAACTATGCTTAAGAATTAATTTATCAAGGTCATTCAGCCCTGAAACTTAACCATCCACAACATGCAAACTATCTACCATATCAGGCCTGATTCTTGAATGCAGTGTGCTTATGTTATACAAATGATTATTGCTTAGGGGCAGAGGAGAAAAAGAAAATCAACACGGTTGCAGCCCGAGAATTTAGTCACATATTGCACAATGTTGCTCGCTGATTTAAATCATCAAATAAGAGCTATTTACTATAATAGTAATTTCAAACTTGTAGTACCTTTGCCCTCGCATTAAAGCGCTCGGGTCTGTAGCAGATTTCTCCCTCTGAAGCCTCTCAGCAAGATGAAAATCAGAGTGCTCTTGTCTTTCTTCAACAAAACCTGAAGATAATTCAGCCCCACACAACGAATACTTGTAGGCATCCACCCAAAACTGTTTCATCTGATTTGATGAAAAAAATTCCTCATTTCCTGAGGTACTAGGTTCATTGTTTAGTATGTCAGGGTTGCTGTCCTCATGCTCCCTCTGGACAGAAGAATCTTCTTCTGACACTTGTAATGCTTCTCTTGTAGGAGATTTTGGGGCACTCGCTGTCACATCAGCAGTCTTCACCTAGGGAAACAGATAAAAACATAGTAACACTGGAGAACTAACAAGTACCATGGCCGCAGTCTTGTTGCTTGAAAGTTCATGAATTTTCTCCATTTCTGAAGTATTTTTGCAGGAAATGCAATTCTTGTCATCTATATCTGGTAAATGACTGCTCTCAAATCGAAACTCCAAACTCATAGTGGCATGTCTCATAGCTGTCAAGAGAAAGGACAGTTTCCCTTTCATTCATGAAATGGAGATCATTGACATCAGAACCCAAAGACCTTTCCACATCCACAGTTTTCCTAAAAGCACCTCCCGATATTAAAAACTTGGTGAGAGTTTTTTGTTTAAGGTCAACAGGAACACTCTCCTTTTCTTCATTGAAATGAGACACTCGCAGACCTAACTGCAAATAACACAATTGCGCCATTATATTCTAAAGCCTACAATGCGCAGACTGCAAAAGACATTTTCTACCCATATTCTCTTTCCTACTTCAAAACCATCAAAAAAGAGACGATAGGCCAACAGCCCAATATATAAAAGTCTACCTATCAGTCTCAAAGAAATAGGGACTTCAGCCTTTAACAACTTTGAAGCACATTTTAAGATGTCATCACTTGAGCAAATATATTTCTGCAAAGTCACGTCCCTTGTATGAACCTGAAAATTGTAGTCCAGATCAGGAATGAATGCAAAAGGGAAGACATAAAAAGATAGGGGAAAAAACCAATAATGGGTAACAAGTCATGAAGTTTAAATAATAAATGCAATTGCCATTAATCCTTGAGATAAAAGAGTAAGAAGTAGCATAAGAGAAAAGACCTTTGATAAGAATTGACCCATTTCAAAAATATAACCAACCATTCCTTTAAATTTTGCCACTTGCTACCGAGCATGCTGATGGAAGGAAAAAGAAAAGCCATAAAGCATCATAATTTATGAATGTGCATCAAAAGATGCAGTTTTCAATTTAAGAGTCAAAGTCCGTCCAGAAAGACCCTCTTTTTGCATATCAGCTGACAGCATCTCTGCGATATCAGCTGCAAATACAAACAGAACAAAGCTAATATATATATATATATATATATATATATATATATATATATATATATATATATATATATATATATATATGAGGAACATTATCCTATCCACAGTTTATATATGTGTGTGTGTACATGTGTGCGTGTGCGTGGTTGCAAAATTAGACTCTAGTTTAATGCAATACAAAAGTTGCCAACATTAGGGGTGCAATCATAAGTACAGCTGAACTAGTAAAACAAGCTTCGGGACTTTAGCAAAACATCCCAAGCCAAACAGAGTCCAACAAGGTGCATACTGTCATCTTCTTACCAATCTAATCGAAATGCTGCTGCTAAATCATTGATACCAATACCTTCAATAAACTATTAATTTAAATTGTTGAAGCTCAAATGATTTAAAAATTAAAACCATTTTCACCTTCAAGGAAGTACTAAATTCATGATCACGAAAAGTCAAAACAGAAAAGAAACTACCAATCTCAGGATTCAAAGGAGGGGGAAAAAAAGAAGATGAAACTGTTTACCTAATTTCTGATTAAGAAATGCAACATCCTGTGTTGCTGAAAATGTTCTCTCACAGCTGATACTTTAGCGAAACTTGGCTTCAGGTGTATCAGTCCCTCCGAGCCCCAATTCAACAGATAGTAAAATATCTAATATCATTTGAAAAAAGGATCAGATATCCATGAGAATCGTCTCATTCCTCCGTATGCACAAAAGTACATTCATGAAACTTGTAAGAGAAATACATTTACTTAGCTGGTCACTCCACCCTCATTGATTTATTGATTATTTCAAATAATTCAAGAACTTAGAAATGTCATGCTCACTTATATTTAGAAGAAATTTAACAGAATTCTCCATTACCACCTTTTCTGTTTGGTTCACGGAATCATTTCAAATTCAGTATCTATTAGAAAGGATGATGCATCGCATGGGACAACCTAATGATTCAGAAAGCTCTAATTAAAAGTGAAGCCAATTGACTTCACTGGTTATTTGGCAAGGAAAGAAGAGAATGAAAGAGGATTAGCCCCTCAATGTGTATCAGTTTCATAAATTTGCCTGTGACAATCACACAATCTTGAACAGTAGAAATGCCTTATCTGTGTGCTAACCTGCTGTAGAATGGGAAAATAACGCACATAGGAAACTTCCTTTCTGAAGCATCTCTTCACACGTATTGATTCCAAAAACACCCCTTAAAATGTTTTCTGTGACCTTGCCTATACCCCCAATCTGCAAATCGTGTTTTTTTAATGTCCATTTTTATCAGACAGAAACCTTTTATCCTGTTGAGAAATGAAATCATTTTTTTCTTGTTTTTATTCAGGGAAGAATGAAATTATATCTAGGGCTTCATGAGCAAATTAGAAAGGTCAATTCCTAAACAAGAGTTCAAGATTAGGTAATCACAGAAATACCTTTTGAATAGGAAGAGAGAATATAAATGTCATGACAGCCATTTGGTCATTTGGTAAAACAAACTGCCCAATTGGCTTGTTAATATCTGAGCAAACCTGAGGGAAAGAAAAGAGCATCCAATGCATTCAGAAGATGCAATCGAATACAAAAAAGGTGCAAACAACCAGCTCTGATAATAATATGAAATGCCCCGTTTGAATTCTTTCTTTTGATGATTTGAATAGCAAGAATAAACTGTGACAGGAAAGTTGAAGTTTTGAAACATTTTGTAATCCATTAAACTACATCTGAGAAAAATAATCAAAACAACTAACCAGTTAACAACAAATTATTGTTAAGCAACAAAAAGATTGCTATATTTTCATCCAACATCACTGATGAGATCAAAAATGTGGAGAAATGACTTCCTATAGGAAATTATAGAATTTTCTACGTGATTTGGGATATTCCGATTTTGGTTTGAAAATGCAATAATAGCAAAAATCATTGCGATGACAATTTGCAGATGCAAATTGCCAACTGCAACTGTATGCTGAGAAGATATAATAGAACCTTAGCAAGTAAGCGATTTGGAGCCACTCCAGCACTACATGTCAAACCAATCTCTTCATGTACTCTGGATCTGAGTTCTTCAGCAATCTAAACAGAAAGACAAAAGAAGGAATCAGCTTACTAGCCTAACAAAATGATAGCACAAACTTACTTCTCCACCAGTAATGCCTCTTTCTTTGCAAACCTCAGTAATATCAAGGTAAGCTTCATCCAAACTGGCAGCCAGGAAATTAGGATCTTAGTTCCGAAAAGCTAACATAAAGGAACACATGCAATGTAACAGATCAGCGCACCACAACCCCAAGTTGCATCAAGAACTTTGTTTTAAAAGTAAAGCATCTAACTCTTTCTAGTTAAATCACTATAATAAGTGTATTTCTTGAAATCTGTGGGAACAAATATCAATTGTGAACATAATTTACGTGAAAAAATCCAAGCATGACAGCACGAACCCCAAATTTCTGTGCCTACAGAGTGAATAACTTTTACTAATAGTAAATTTCCAGCAACAAACGGCATTAAAAATTTAATCATGTAAAGCCATTCAGACCTCATAATTGGCAGTGGAAATCATAGACGTGCTGCCAACAGCTATCGGTTTACCCTTCAAGGAAGGATTACTCAAAGTTTCAACTGCCGCATAAAAAGCATCCATATCTACATGTAGCCAAAGCCTAGAAAGCTCACGTTGAGCTTCGAGCTGTAAAATTCTTTAATCCAAAACCAAAGGAAAGAGAAAAACTATTTATTTACTCATTTACTTAAGTATAATATCAAAATTGCAATTCCTCTACAGCAGTATTATGAAAAAAAAATAAACGTTTAAACGGAACCTTTTGATAATGAGATAAATCAGCAGCAGAGAGCTTCGCAGCTCGAGCTCGCATATACTCTATTTTTTTGCCGAGTAGAGGCCTCTTTTCGCTTTTCGTTTTCGAAATATTTTGATCCTTTGCTCATCTCGTACACTACTCATTGAACTTTCTCTTTGTCAACTCCATCCATGCCTAAACATCATTTATTCAACCAATAATAATCAAATTGAAAAACTAATTGTTAACCAAAGCAAATTTCGAGGCGAGTTAAAAAATTGAAAGGCAGATTGGCGATGAAGAGACCTAGAAATTGAACAAACAAGAAAGCAAGAAGACAGATTTGATGGTATCAGAAATCAAGAAAAGGAAATGTTAGTATTACCTGCTTTGGCGTTGGTGTAAACGGTGTGATAAGATCGCCATGGCCGTTGATTATCGTTCGCGCTCTCGCTCTCTTCCACGCTTGCTGTAGAGGGGAAAGGAAAGCGTTTGGAAAAGAGCGCGCCAAAAGGAGTGGCAAATGAAAAATCACGAATTTGTAATATAGGGCGTAAAAAAAAAATAAAATAAATAAATAAAAAGGGGAGGTATTTTGAAATACCTCTTTTTTTACTTTGCTTCATTCTCTTTCTTTCTCTTCTTCTCTCTTACCAGCCTTCGAACCAGGGACCTGTGACCGGGCACTCTGACCCAAGCACACCAAGCCAACAAGCCGAAACGGAGGCCGGTAGGGCATGAGGCTTTCTTAACTATATATTTCTTTTCTCTTTTTTTTTTTTTAAATTTCTAATATTACAAAAAAAAGAAATTAAAATATTTTATCATTAATAATAACGCTTTAGCACAAAACAAAATTCTTTATTTAATAATTTCTGTTTATAATTAATTTTAAAATGTAACCTACAATATTACTAACGAGCTTTAATCCTGTGATATGTACGAGACATCAAATTTTCTAAAATTTTGATATAAAATAAATTAATAATTTAAAATAATTAGAAATGTTTTAAAATAAAAAATAAAAATATTATAATATATATAATCAAATTATTATTAAATTTTTTACATAGAAAAAATAATTAATTATAAATATTACTAATAACTTGATATTAATTCAATTTATTATCCTAAAAATACTGAAATATTAAAAACATGGGTTAGTATTTTCAAAAAAATAAAATAACAACATACATCAACATTATATACCTTGTATTTTAATTTTTAAACTTGTATAATCAAATTACTATTAAACTTTTTACATTGAAAAAATAATTCATTATAAATATTACTCAAACTTGATTTTAATTCAATTTATTATCTTAAAAATACTGAAATATTAAGAACATGGGTTAGTATTTTTTTTTTTTAAATAACAACATACATCAACATTATATACCTTGTATTTTAATTTTTAAGCGAATAATCGACATTTTAATAAAAATGTAAAAGGCTCAATTAAGATTACCATAGACACCTATAAGGATTATAGTTATTAATTTTTTTAAAAATTTGCATTTAATGCATTTTTTTAACAATTTTAAAAAATTAACATGTTAATTATAATTTATTTTCTTTAAATAACACCTTGATGAGTGTCTAATGGAACTGGTTAATACTTTCCACTAGTAAAATTTATTGATTTCATTGTTTAGGTATATTAATACTCATTAACAAATTTGTATATTTAAATATACCCGTGAATTAATGAACATTACGTATTACAATTTTGCGGCAAAATTGTACACTTTATTACATGATATAATTAAAATAGAGGGATATGTTGGACAAAATAATATTGAGGCTAAATGCCAATAAGCGTAAGGTACTATAATAAACATAAATTTATAATAATCAACCTTAAAATTGACAAAAATAAAAATAAAAACACAATAATAAGTATAAAATTATAATAATTAACATGAAAATTGATGATAATAAACTTATTAATACTATTTTAAACATAAAATTATAATAATTAATCATAAAATTTATAAAATTCAACATAAAAATATTTTTACAAAAGTTGCATCAAATCTATTAAACATATAGCAATGGACTACTTTAATAAAACAGTCAACTACTATTAATAAAAAAATATTCATTATTTAATGCGCAATCGACTCCTATACATACTGCCATTAATTAAAAAATTTCTCTGCTCTTATTTTTTTCTATATTATGAGGTAAATAAAACAAAAAACAGTTTATTGCTTGAAAATTGTAGTGAATCTAATGTAAAAAAAAAAAATGAAATTTAATATTTTATATAATTTGTTTTTATACTTTGAACGGATAAAAATGTAATTTTTATTATTTTATAAATGCATAAAAATATAATTTAAATATTTTGTTGATTTTTGAATTGATAAAAATGTAATTTACATCATATTTTACTTAAGTGAAGTTTAATTGTTGAACCATTATTTCCATTTTTTAAATTTTTATTATTCATTCAATTTCTCATAAGACATTTAATATCTAATGAGATCTCATGACTTTACAGTAAAATCAATATTTTGTCATCTTATTGTAGACAAATTCCACCATTAAAACATAAAATAAAAAGCAAATCAAGAAATTAAATTAATTATATTAAATAAAATCTAACATAATTCTTTTTCAAAACTTAAAATTAATTATTTTATTTAAAAGATAATAACTATTAGGTTAAATTTCATTATTAATTTACGAAGACTTCAACCAAAAAATTTCAAAATTTAAGAGTGCAAACTTAACTAAACCATTATAAACGGTAGAACCCCCAATTATAAACATGAATTAAATTATAAATAACATTCATGAACTGGAAAGCAATAAAAGAAGATTTGTCCCCTATAAATATATGTTGTACAAGTTTGGTAAAACTCAAAACCAGCCATATATATTGCATGGAATAGTAATTTCAATAAATTTTACAAATGTTTTCCTAATATACATAAATGTGATAACTCATGTATTGTTACCAAAACTGGATAAAATTATTGTTGGCTTTAAAATCTAAATTATTTCAACAAGTTTTATCATAGATTTCTCAAGTCTTAACTTAATCTTCCCACCCTAATTGTGATTCAGGCCTAGGATTGTCTCAGGTATTAACAACAAATTTTTATTTTATTTTTATTTTACTACATGTCTATTTTTTTATAATGCAATTACAAAAACTTCAACCAAAGTAATAAGAATTATACCTATGATGATTTGAAGAATATATTTCTATATCTAAGTAGGAAAATAATATATATGCATTTGTAGTCAAATTAATTGCTCGAATGTAATATTTTAATTTATTGACGATTTAATTATTATTTTTATGTTTTTAGCCATGTATGTGTTTTTTTTTTTCAGAATAATGTTACTGATTTTATTTTATTTTATTTTATTTAATTAAAGTGGTTGAAGGACCAAAATACAGTAACAATGAAGATTTGGAAGAAAGAGAGTTTCCTTCTCTTGTTGCCATTGTGGATACTTTTTGCGGGTTTGAGTAGATTAAATGTTCAATATAAGATCCAATATTTAAAGTATTTTTAAATTAAAGACATTATTTTTTATTTGGATCAAATTAAAGCTAAATAGTTTTGGGTTAATCAATTAAGAATTTTTTAGCAAAATTGAGGTAACGTGCTGCCTTAAGAAAGTGATGTGACGAAAAGGATTATAAAAGTAACGAATATGACCATTAGATGAGAGATCTCAGATTCAATTTTTTTTTTTAAAATTAATATTATTGTAATAAAAATAAGTTTGATTCGAATAAACAAGTAGCAGTATTAATTTAAATTTAAATATACACAATTGTAGCTATATATTCGTTGAAATTACAAAATCAAAACATTTTGGAGGATTCATTAAAGCCAAGACGGTGTCCTATAAATTATGCTGCCAGCATTGAGGTAATTAGCTTTTTTTTTTAATTACAATTCTTCTGTTCTTTTTATTTATTTTTTTGGGCAAAATGGCAAAATTATCTTTCAAAATCCAGTGCTTGACGCAACCTCAGGAGCCTCAGTATGGAGGGTTAATTAAGAACCCAGACTTGAATGGTGGTTTGAGAGGATGGTCTGCATTTGGGAGTGCCGCAATGGAAACCAGAGAAGTAAACGGCAACAAATTCATGGAGGCTCGTAGCAGAAACTAATTCTACGACAGTGTCTCCCAGAAGCTGTACTTGGAAAACAACAAGCTTTATACTTTCTCCGGTATTGCCTTGTCTTTACAATTTTTTTCTTCTGTATAAATGCTAATAATAATGGTAAGATAACAGTTAAGCATATATTGAATAGGATTAGGATAACTCATAATCAATACTTTTTGCAGACAAAGAGAAGGGTCAGAATCCGTGTAGTGGACGCACAAGGGAACCCCCTAGCGAAGTCCAAGATTTCCCATCGAGCAAAAGGCTTCAGGAAAACCACTTGGTTGTGCTATTAACAAGAACATCCTCAACAACACTGCCTACCAAAATTGGTTCACTTCAAGGTTTACACATACAACCTTCGAAAATGAAATGAAGTGGTACAGCAACGAGCCAACCGAAGGCAAAGAGTACTACTCGGTCCCAGATTCCATGATGCAATTGATGAAACAACACAACGTTTCAGTCAGAGGCCACAATGTCTTCTGGAACGGTCCTAGATACCACCCAAGCTGGTTCCAGTCTCTCAAACCAGAAGACCTTTAAGCAGCAGCCAATAAAAGGATTATTCAGAAATGTTGTTAAGGGTCAAGTAATTGTTATTTTCTTTTTTTTAATTGCCAATTGCACCGCCCATCTAAATTAGTTCTTGGTAGTTGGTACTTTAGTAGACAATTATAAGTATTTTTGTTGGATGATTGTATAATGTTTGAGCAGGCAATGTACCTAGAGCAAGTTCTGAGGGGGGGGGGGGGGGGGGGGGGGGGGGGGGGGGGCTACGACCACCCTGGTGTTGCAGGCATAATACTTTGGTCTGCCTGGAATCCACAGGGATGTTATCGGATGTGTTCGACTGATAATAGTTTCAATAACATGGTGACTGGGGACGTTGTTGATAAGCTTTTGAAAGAATATGGAATCAAGGCAGTCTTAGAAGGCAACACCGATGCCGATGGCTTCTTTGAGGCCTTCCTTTTTCATGGAGAATATGAAGTTAAAATTATCCACCCAGCTGCAACACAACCTACTCTTCATTGTCTCAGAGATTAAAGGTGGAACCTAGACATGCCTCCTTGGAAAACATGATGCTTCTCCAAGTTCAATCACCATGAAACTGTGCTAGGTTTCGAAGCGGAATACTAAAAGCAAATTGGTTTCCATTATTATTGTACTGTGACTATTCATTAAAATTGTTCAACAATTTTTTGACAGAATAATTAAAAAAAGTATAACATATGATAAAATTTAAATTTAAATTTAAATTTAAATATATATATATATATATATATATATAAATGTATATTCTCAAACGATTGGGAAAGCATACCTCAAACATTTCTTTTCAATTATGCTTAACAATTGAAATTTTTTATACTAATCTATATAAATACTTTTGCTAAATCAGAACCTTATAAAATTTTCTTAGAACTTTAGATTGTGCTATATAAGAATTATTTGCATGCATTTAGACATTAAATATAATAAGTAATTGCATTTAAATATTTCAATAAAAAATTTACCCTAATGATTCTAAGAGCACGGATACTATAAGTTTTGACAGTGACATTCCTTTTTTCTTTCTTTGACCATAGTCACCTTATTTATTAAAAAAAAGGCTAATTAATTAATAGAACACATTGAAAACTTTTCTATAGAGGAAACCGTTATAGTATATACTATCTACACATGGAAGGTAAACCAAGGAAATACAGTGATATATTTAAGAACGAAAAAACAATCTTTAATTAGAAAAGATTTTCTTATATACATTTTTCTTTTTTGTATAATATTTCTTAATTAAAAAACTTTTTTGTAGAAATAAAATAAATAGTTTCCATATCACGTTTTAATCAAATAAAATTATCCCAGGGCATAAGCCACTCATAAACTTTTTTTTTTTATATCGAGAATCCCTATTTCAATTGGACAATCGAATGCTTGAGGCTGCTATAGGTATTCGACTGCTTTAGTTCAAAATTTTATGGTTTGGTTATCATGATGTCTCATGGATCATATTTGTTTCTTCCTTGTCTTTCTAGCTTTGGTTAGAATCTTATGGTTTAAGAAATAGGTTCTACTTCCATCCGAGCTCCGGTTAGAAATACAATTACCTATGGGCACTCTTTGTTTTTCATTTTTTATTTTTATAAATAATTAATTTTTTTAAAAAAAAAATTAAATCTCAACGCACATAGAAGACTTTCTTTTAAGCTAGGGCATCGGCTACTCATATACCCTTTTATTTTATCGAGAATGCCTAGTTCAACAGGACAGTCGAGTGCCTGAAATGAGTATTCAATTGCTTTAGTTTAAAATTTTAACAAGATGATAGGAGAATTTTAAATACACTACAAAATTTATCTTTATCACACCATATTACTAAATACATCTTTTTAAACTTAAAGGATTGACATAATTAAGTAAGATTTTACTGAATTTTTAACAATTCATAATAAGAGATCCCATGTTTGATTTTCCCCATATCAAAATCTTATAGATCATCGCTAATCACGCAGTGCAAACGAAGACGAATCTCATATCTAATGTGATATAAAAATATATCGTAGTTTAAACATAAAAAAAAATACACATTTCTTAAAGAAAATACTTTCGTCACCCTTTAAAATTACCACCATATCTCTAAACTAAATACACTGCTATTGCTAAACCTCTAACTGTTTTTCTTCATCTTTATCTATAATCCCTAAACCCTAGAGGTAATTAAAAATTTGAGAATCCTAAACTAATTTTTAGGTAATTTTTCTTACTTTTTTTGTTATTTGTCGATATTTCTCTGTTTCTACATTTCTATTTCTACATCTGTCATACAAAAACAAAATTTGTATTTTTGAATTGGAACATATTAATAGAAATAATTATTGGATTTGAAATTGTACTTGGAATTCATTTTTGGGTTTTTGGCCTAAAGTTTTATTGTTTGTTTATTTATTTGTTGATTTATCTCTCAATTTTAATTAAATTCAAAAAAGAAAAAAAAAGAAAAAAGAGAAAAACAGAATTTCATAAATAAAAGAAGAAAGTCAGATTCAAAATCATAAAGTGGGAACAAGAGAGGATCAAAAGAGGAAATTTAAAAAAAAAATAATTGAAGTCTTGAAAAATTGTCCAAATCTGGAAAATATAGGAAAAAAATCAAGAAATTAAGAAAGAAAATCAAGAATTAAATCTGTCAAAATCTAGAAAAAAGAAGAAGAAGAAAGAAATCAATAAGTTAAGAAAGAAAATCAAGAAAAAAAAAGTCAATCCTAAGCCTATAAGACAAAGGGAGGGATAGCCAGTAAGATCACAAAGAACTCTAGCAGATTTTGTCACCCTCTCAGAATTACCACTTGCCCTGGCTGATTTTGGGGTTTTGATTCGTAACGAAGACAACTTTTATGAAGATTTTTGCATGTTAGATTTTCATATTACAAGGTAAGGCTTTAATGTTTGTGAATTTTTTTATTTTAAAAAGTTTTGCATGCGTTCTTACTACTATGATTAGCGACATGCTTTCTTTTGTGTCTGTAGTTATTTCATCCATTTTGTTTCTTGGATTGTCGGGTTTTATTTTATTGGACAATAAGTAGAAGGAATTAAATTGGTAAAATTCAAATGAATATTTTCAGATTTACATAATTAACTTCGATAATATAGATTAATTTTGTTAAAATTGGTTTGTTAATAAGATAATTAAATTAGATTTTGTCAAGATTATTCGGCTTGATTATCATCTTATTAAATTTACAATTTGCTTATTTTTGGTATATTTTAAAATTATGATTGATTATTGTTGGCAATAAAATCTAAAGTAATTCAACAAGTTTTGTTTATAGAATTCTCAAATTTGAACTTAATCTTCCCACCCCAATTGTAATTGAATCTCAAGAAGATCGACCATATGTTAATTTATTTTATACCTAATGATACTAAGTTTAAGTTTATTTTTATTGTTTACATTTATTTTTATGTGTCTATTTTTTTGACACTAAATTTATGTTTTTTTTCTTATGTTTATACTTTTTATTATGTAATTACATTTATTCTCATATATTTACGATATTTTTAAAATGAACATAATTGTAAAATAAGTATAAAATAGATCAACCTTACTGTAGAATTTCCTTTTTATTACCATTTCTATATTGTATTATGTATATATGCAATTACAAATAATTCAACCAAAGTAATAAGAATTAAACCTAAGACAATTTGAAGAATGAAGAATTTAGATTCTTATAACTAAGTAGTTAAATAATATATATGCATATATATTACTAAATTAAATGCTCGAATATAATAATTTAATATATATATATATTGATGATTTAATTAATATTTTTATGTTTCTAGTCATTTTCACCTATACAGGTGTTTTTTTTTTTTCATAACAATGTGATTGATTTTATTTTATTTTTTAATCGAAGTTGTTGAAGGATCAAAATACAATGACAATGAAGCTTCCGAAGAAAGAGAGTTTGCTTATGTTCTTGCCATTGTGGATACTTTTTGCAGGTTTGATTATGGTTGACAATAATATTGTCACCCGAAATGAATTTTATGAGTTTAATTTATAGGCATAAATTAATATTTCAAAAGAGTTTCTACTTAATCTCATTAGTCCAAATGCTAAATATCAATCAAGTGATGCGAGAGATAAAGGTAATCTTAATTACTTGATCCATAAATAGTTCATTACTTAATAAGTTATAATCATAATTAAATATTATATTCAAAGAAACTTATAATCATATGAAAATTAATTACCTATGTACAATAATAATTAGATTTAATAACTAAACTCAATTTCACACAAAATTAGACTCTATTAAATAATTAAGAGTAAATAGCTAAATTTAATAACTAGTAAATAATTTATTATTTTTTGACTAAATGCTCCAGATCTAATATTTGAGGCATTTCTTAATTAAAAACAGTTTTTTTAGTCAAATCAATATTAAATATTTTTTAAGCTGATTAATTAAAGATTTTTGACAGGTTAAAGGTCACAATTTCGTATGCCAAATTAAAAAAAAGTATGTATCAAACATTCACTTATCATGTGAATGAAATTTAAAAATTTGTTGGCGATGATATTTTAAATTTACACTAACTATTCTAGCAAAAATTGTTCACCGAAAAGAAAATTTAAAAGATTAAAAGAAGAGAAAAATATGAGTATATATAATAAGCTTTCTATCAAACAGCGGATATGACCATAGGATGAGAGATCTCTAGTTCAATTATTTAAAAAAAAAAAATTAATATTTTGTAAAAAAAAGGTTTGATTCAAATAAATGTGTAACACTACTAATTTAAATTTAAATTTAAATAATTTTATGTGTATATATATATATATATATATATATATATATATATATATATATATATGTATATAGATTGAAATTACAAACTCAAAAGATTTTGCAGGATTCATCAAAGCTAAGGCGGTGTCCTATGATTATACAGCCAGCATCGAGGTAATTAGCTTTTTTTCCCTTACAATTCATCTATTCTTTTCTTTTTTATTTTTTTAGGCAAAATGACAAAATTATCTTTCAAAATCCAGTGCTTGGCACAACCTCACAAGCCTCAATACGGTGGAGGGATAATTAAAAACCCAGACTTGAATGGTGGTTTGAGAGAATGGTCTGCATTTGGGAATGCCACAACGGAAACCAGAGAGGTAAACGGCAACAAATTCATGGTGGCTCGTGGCAGAAACCAATTCTACGACAGTGTCTCCCAGAAGCTGTACTTGGAAAACAACAAGCTCTATACCTTCTCTGGTATTGTCTTGTCTTCTTTACCATTTTTTTTTCTCCTATAGAGACTTGATTTGATTTAAAATGACTTAATTTTCTACTACAATGAAGCTTGGATACAAGTCAGTGAAGGGAATGCTCCAGTGAGAGCAGTATTCAAAACCGTCACTGGGTTCAAACATGCTGGTGCGGTTATAGCCAAGTCCAAGTGTTGGTCCATGCTCAAGGGTGGCCTCACTGTGGATGCCTCAGGCCCTGCTGAGCTTTACTTTGAGGTATTCAACAAGATTAACTTCCTCTTGTATTTGTATGTATGAAGAGTTTGTCCAAGATTCTTAGAATTGCTGATTTGTTCAGAGCCATAACACCTTGGTTGAGATTTGGGTTGATAGCGTCTCGTTGCAGCCATTCACCCAAGAAGAATGGAAGTCTCATCAAGTTGAAAGCAGTGGGAAGGTGAGTTACCATTTAAGCATATGTTGAATAGGATAACTCATAATCAAGCACTACTATTGCAGACAAAGAGGAGGGTTAGAATCCGTGTAATGGATGCACAAGGGAAACCCCTAGCGAAGTCCAAGATTTCCATGGACCAAAGGGCTTCAGGAAAACCAGTTGGGTGTGCTATTAACAAGAACATCCTCGGCAACACTGCCTACCAAAACTGGTTCACTTCAAGGTTTACACATACAACCTTCGAAAATGAAATGAAGTGGTACAGCACCGAGGCAACCCAAGGAAAGGAGGACTACTCGGTTGCAGATTCCATGATGCAGTTGATGAAACAACACAACGTTAGGGTCAGGGGTCACAATGTTTTCTGGAACGATGCTAAATTCCAACCAAGCTGGGTCCCGTCTCTCCAACCAAATGACCTTTCGGCAGCAGCCAATAAAAGGATTAACTCAGTGATGTCAAAATATAAGGGTCAAGTAATAGCTTGGGATGTTGTTAATGAGAATTTGCATTTTAATTTCTTCGAAAGTAAGCTTGGGAAAGATGCTTCTGGCAACTTCTACAAAATGGCTAATGCTATTGATCCATCGGTGACTCTGTTTATGAATGAGTTTAATACCATAGAGGAGAGCGGAGATTCGGCCTCAACACCGGCCAAGTACCTTGACAAACTGAAAAATATTCAAACTTTTCTAGGTGCCAATGGTAATAAGATGGCTATTGGTCTAGAATCCCATTTCAGAGTTCCAAACCTCCCTTACATAAGATCTTCTCTTGATACTCTCGCAGCCACAAACTTGCCCATTTGGCTAACAGAAGTGGACGTACAGAGCAATCCCAATCAGGTAATATCTCATTCTCCACTAGTTAGTACTTTAGTATTCAATTATAAGTATTTTTGTCTGGTGATTGTATTATACGTGAGCAGGCAATGTACCTAGAGCAAGTTCTGAGAGAGGGACACGACCACCCTGGTGTTGCTGGCATAATAATTTGGTCTGCCTGGAAGCCGGAGGGATGTTACCAGATGTGTTTGACTGATAATAATTTCAACAACTTGGCGACTGGGAATGTTGTTGATAAGCTTCTGAAAGAATGGGGAATCAGGGCAACCTTAGAAGGCAACACCGATGCCGATGGTTACTTTGAGGCCTCCCTTTTTCATGGAGAATATGAAGTGAAAATCATTCACCCAACTTCAGCAAATTCTTCCTTGTCTCAGAGATTCAAGGTGGAACCTAGACAGGCCTCTGAGGAAAATATGATGGTTCTCCAAGTTCATTCACTATGAAACTTTTCTCGGTTTCGACACAGAATAATAAAAGCAAATTGAATGTTTTGCTTTTGGTTTCCATTATTATTGTTCTTTGCTAATTCAATATCAAAGTTCAAATTTAGTCAATAATCTCACCACCAAATAATTAAAAAAGAATTATAGTATATTATAAATTTTAAATTCGACTTAAATCTTAATTATCAATAAATATATATATATATATATTTATATTCTCAACCAATTTTAAAAGAACGCCTCAAATATTTCTTTTCAAATATAATTAATAATTGAAACTTTTTAATAATCATATTAATCCATATAAATATTTTAGCTAAATCAGATAATATATATTTTTTCTTAGAACTTTAAACTGTGCTATATAAGCATCAATTGCTTGCATTTGAACACTATATATATATATATATATATATATATATATATATATATATATATATATATAAAGGTAATTGCATTTAAATATTTCAATAAAAGATTACCCTAATAATTCTAATTAAGACCACATATTATAAGTTTTGAATATGATATTCCTTTCCTTGACAATAGTCACCTTCTATCTATACAAGGAAAGTAAAAGTAAACGAACGAAGTATAGTGATATTTTTAAGAGCAAATAAAAACAATCTTTAATTAGATAAGATTTTTTTATTTTCTTTTTTATGTATAATATTTCTTAATTTAAAAAACTTTTTTGTATAAATAAAATAAATAGTTTCCAAATCAGATAATTAAAACTTGCTGGCATCATGATCATGACCTTAATTAGGCATGGATATATGTTAAGAAATTTTCTTTTAAAATTTCGTGTATATATGTTTTTCTACATGATTAAATCTATAAAAAGTTGAATAAAACAATCATTTTTTCCAATATTTTAATCCCAAATTTTGTTTTTTCTACATATTTTTATATAACAGTGCTAACTTTCTTCATGGTAACATGAGAAGGGATGAAAATTATCCAAGTGAATCTTTCTTCTTCAATTGGTCTAAAAGAGTCAACCTTTTCCAACACGTACATAATTGGAATTTGAAAGAATCAAATTTGATTATCTCCACTTTAATTTGAGCTTGATTCATCAAAATTTCAAATCAAGGATTATTCATTTTCTAATTAATTTCCAATTAATAATGAAAAAGATTCATTTTCTACTTTTGATCTACACTTTTATTATACCACTTGAAAATTAAATGGTAAAAAAATTTAATGAATTCCATAACTTAGTGTAGCTAGCTACCACATGCAAACCCTACTTCATATGTTTCTCTTCTCTTTGTTTTCTCATCACCCATCTCTATGTGAGTGCTGTCTGCAGTTCCTCCACAGAAAACTCTAAAGGTGACTTTCATTCATTTTTTCCATTATATGTATTATATATATATGATTTACGAGCACTTTTTAAAATATTTTATTGGCTTTTCCAATTTATATATTTTTGGACTTATTCATTTCATTTTTTATTTGCATGTGTTTATGTTCCCATGAAGTGTTGCTTGCATGCACATCTAACATTTTCATTTAATCATATACCTTGAAGGTTTTTTTTTTTTTTCATTTTGTGATAATTGATTTTGGGTCTTCTACATTTGCAATATAATGGGAAAATATGGAATTTTGGACGGTATATTTGCTATAGAAAATTCCGAGGATGGGAAAAAAAATATTTTTACTATATATTTCGGCCTAACTTCCCTGGTTACACAAAAACACACAAGTAATTTTTTTTTTATTCCATCCTTAATTAAATGTTAATGTATTTTTAAATGAGTTGTGGGGTTGAGTTAGGGTTACTAATCCTAGGGAAATAGAACAAAGAAAAGGTCCAATAGTTAGCCCATTTCTCATGTTAGAGTTTCTCTAAATTATAATTTTTTTATACAATGGAGTCTTTTGATAGGAGAAAAGAGAAATGCACTCAAAATTGAATCTTAATTCTGTAAAAGCTTCATATTTTAAAAGTTGATAATGACAATTTGAATTAATAATCAAGGTTTTTAAATTATAATTTGAAAATTATATATGGAAATGTAAAAAAAAATTGTACCTTATTAATTTTCTAATCTCTGAAGCTTTGAGATTTTAAATTATTTAAATATAATTTAAAAATTGAAAAAATAATATATCAACTATACATCTATATATCTATACCAATATATCAAAGTAAGTTTCAAATTGGGTGTGTTTTTGACATTTGGAAGTGGTTAGTTGGCAATTTTCTTTTTTTTTTTTTTTTTGGGTGTGGTGAATGATCAATCGGTTGGATATTATTTTGTGCATTTGGGTTTTAAATTGGATATTGGATTGTAAGAGGTTTTGAAGGTTTTGGATTCTTGAACATTTGAGTTTTTAGATGGTGCATTGAATTGTAAAAAAATGGGTATTTTTTGAAGATTCGGATTTTGAATTAGGTATTAAATTGTAAGAGGTTTTTGAAGATTGGAGTTTTTTCTTCTTTTTTTTTAGTAAATTATAATTATTATTAATATATTATTATTTGAGCTTTATGTTTATTTTTTTTTTAAAAAGAAAACTGATTCATTTATTTTATAAGTTTGAGTTTCTATGGAATTATATGGCATTTTTGTATTTAGGTGGGTTTCTTTTTGACTTCTTTCTACATAATAATAATAATAATAATAATAATAATAATAATAATAATAATAATAATAATAATAATAATAATAATAATAATAATAATTTAGGAAGTACTTTGCAGAAATAAAAACTAAAAAACAAGTTTTCAAATCAAATAATTGAAACTTGGTATGGTCTGCTACATGTGGGGCATTAAGAACTTATCTTTGAAGGAAAATATAGATGAAGATCATTGGAAATTCCTGTTTGTCTCTCTTCAATTATCAACATTTCACTTGCCATATCTATAATCAATTTGCAAAATCTCCAAATCCTATTTTTAAAAAGATAAATAGTGTAGTAAATTTTATTTTTATATCAATTTTTTTATAAATTAATGACAATATAAAAATCTTTATTCTAATAAAAAAAATGTAAGTATTAAAACTTGAATATACGAAACACCTTAAAAATAAAAATATAATAAATTATTTATACCAATATTCATGATAGATTGTTTACAGTAACTCTCTCTATATATATATATCCAAGGCAAATATCAATATTAATTAGATTCTACAACATAATTAATTGTGACCCAACATGGGATATCGCACCTATTTAATCTCTATTTATGACAGATTAAAGTCAGGTGGACATTATTTACTAGTAACTTTATCATTTGCTTGCCTTGTTTATATACCTCATTTAATATCATGCCAAAAGCATGCCCCCCCTCTTCTGCTTACAAACAAAAAATGGTTAATTAGCTTAACCACACTTCAATTATTCCATTTCACTAAATTATTTATGAATCTCAAGTTCTAGCTACCTTTGCTTATCACTTCTTTCTTTTACCACTGCATGAAATTTAAGATTGAGACTGTAAAGCTAGCTATAGCTTTCATATAATTAAACAATGGAGATTACAGTGGAAAACAGTCTGATCATTGTGCTGCTGATGACCTTGTGTACTCTCCACTTATCAGGTTTGTTAACTTAATTTTTATAATTATTACATTTTTTTTTCTTGCAGTTAAGTTTGTTTTTTAATTTATATATGACTGCAGTTATGGCAATTTGACCCATGTGCAAAAGGAATCCTATAATTGGTGGCTGATAGTGAGCTTTGCATGCCAATTCTTATATGAGAATTAATGCTTTCATTCCTGTCTATCAGCTTAACTATAAAAAGAAGAAAGGCTCATAGTCATAGTTTCAATTTAGAATTAATTTCCCAAGCTCAAAATACATGAAAGTGTCCTGTCCATAGGCTTAATTAGCTGTCTTTTTCTCATTTCTAGTTTACCATTTCAAAGTTTCAGTTAATAAAAGATATTCCATTGTTTTGCAGGGTTTGAAGCTAACGCCTTATCTTACGATTACACAGCAAGCATTGAGGCAAGCTTTCATTAATGATTAACGTGAACAAATTGTTTTGGCAGGATCAAATATACATGGAGTATATAAAATGGAAACCAATAAAACCCATATGCTTGATCCTTTTTTTTTTTTAATTTCAGTGCTTGGAAAATCCTGACAAACCTCTGTATGGTGGAGGAATCGTCTTGAATCCAGAGCTGAATTTGGGCTTGGAAGGATGGCAAGTATTTGGAGATGCAAAGATGCAACATAGAGAATTCGCTGGCAACAGATTCGTTGTGGCTCATGGCAGGAATCAGCCAAGTGATAGCATCTCACAGAAGCTTTATTTGCAAAATGAGATGCTCTACTCTTTCTCTGGTGCTCTATTTTACATATACATAACAACATATCCTTATAAATGCTGTTTTCATTTCTCATATTACTGCTTTTCTGGCTCATTGAAATTACTTTGTTAATCTTGTCAAATCATACAACAATACTATCTTATATTTGCCGGTAAAGGGTGTTTAATTTTACTATTTTCAACTTGACCATATACTTTTACCTTGTGAGTGCAGCTTGGATACAAGTAAGTGAAGGAAATGCTCCTGTAGCAGCAGTTTTCAAAACAGCCACAGGGTTCACACATGCTGGTGCTGTTGTTGCCGAGTCCCAGTGCTGGTCCATGCTCAAGGGAGGCTTCACTTCAGATGCCTCAGGCCCAGCTGAGCTTTACTTTGAGGTGTAGTATTTTTATTAGTGTCTTCTACAGAGAATTTATAGGAAGATCAAAATTTTAACTTTGTATAAAGATCAACGTAAAATTACATAATTAAATATAAATTTAGTTTAAGTATAATATATTAAATTATGTTAAAGGTCTCGTAAACACATAAATAATCGTAAAATTAGTGTTACTAAATATAAACATATGATAATCTTACGATAATATGTGTTCATATTTATTATAATATGTTTACAATACTTCTAACATATTTTACATCTACTTATATTAAGTTTTTGTTTAATCATGTATTTCTACGTAGGTCTAATAATAAAGTAAAATTGTTAATCTGACTATAGAATTTCCCATCTTCTATATATATTATCATATTCAAAATTAGGCCAAAATTAAGCCTTCATTTATTGGTTTAAACTCATAATAAATTGTTAATCTACTTAGAGCAAGAATACATCAGTTGAAATTTGGGTTGATAGCATCTCACTGCAACCATTTACCCAAGAAGAGTGGGCATCTCACCAAGATCAAAGTATTAGAAAGGTGAAATTTCCTTAATTTTATTTTTTTCCCAAGAGTTTACACTTACATTTTTTATATTGTAGATCGAATTGTACGAACTATCATGTAATTATAAAACTTCTGCATCAGTAATTAACAAACAATAGCATTTGCAGATTCGTAAAGCGAATGTGAGAATCCAAGCAGTTGATAAACAAGGCAATCCCCTGCCAAATGCTACAATTTCCATTGAACAAAAGAAACCAGGATTTCCATTTGGTTGTGCTATAAACAAAAACATACTGACAAACACCGCCTACCAAAATTGGTTTACCTCAAGGTTCACAGTCACGACATTTGAGGATGAAATGAAGTGGTACAGCACTGAAGGAACCCCCGGCCATGAGGATTACTCATCAGCCGATGCCTTGCTTAGATTGGCCAAGCAACATAACATTGCAGTCCGAGGCCACAATGTTCTCTGGGAAGATCCCAATTTCGTACCAGGCTGGCTTCACTCACTTTCTCCTACTGCTGTTTCTAAGGCTGTTGCCAAAAGGATTAATTCCGTAATGTCAAGATACAAAGGCCAGCTTATTTCATGGGATGTTGTTAATGAAAATTTGCATTTTTCATTCTTTGAAAGTAAGTTAGGAAAGCAGGCTTCTGCAAACTTCTATAAGTTGGCTCAGGCAACAGATGGGACAGTCCCTTTATTTCTGAATGATTACAATACTATAGAGGAAAGCAGAGATGGGAAATCCACACCAGCTAAGTACCTTCAAAAGCTAAGAGAAATTCAAGCTTTCCCAGGCAACAGAAATACAAGGATGGGAATTGGGCTTGAGGCCCATTTCAGTACTCCAAACCTTCCTTACATGAGAGCTTCTATAGATACTCTTGCTGCCACTGGATTGCCTGTTTGGCTTACAGAACTTGATGTTCAAAGCAGCCCCAATCAGGTAACCAAAAGATTGAATATCTGATCTCATAGCCTGTTTTCAAATGAAACTTCTGTGCATATTACATATGTTTTCTTATACGTGGGCAGGCCAAGTTTTTGGATCAGATTCTGAAGGAAGCACATTCTCACCCGAAAGTGAATGGCATTGTAATGTGGGCTGCATGGAAACCACAAGGGTGTTACAGGATGTGTTTGACTGATAACAATTTCAAGAACTTGCCCACTGGGGATGTTGTGGACAAGCTGTTGCGGCAATGGGGTTCTAAGGCCCTGGTGGGATCGACAGACTCTGACGGTTTCTTTGAGGAATCCCTTTTCCATGGAGAGTATGAAGTCAACATCACACATCCTTCTTCTGCAGCTCACAGCTTTGTGATCGTTTCAACTAATGCATCCCAGCAATCACCACTTACTTTTCAAGTTTCTGTATGAGAAATCAAGCATCATCGATTTCATTTAGGCAATATTTCTAGATTTGAGGGTTGAAAGCAGGCATCATCCTCCTGATTCAGACCATTTTTCTTTTCATAATTTAATAAGTTCATAAAAGAAGAAATGCTTTTTTAATACAATGTAACAAAAGCACCAACCATAGCCAAATCCTTAAATATTTCTATTGCTACTTACTATGACACACAGCTGATTCAGCATGCTTAGATGTCCCTTTCCATCCTTTCACAGCCATTGTTTCTCTCTAATTCTTTCAAAATTCATTCTTCTTTTGCAATTTCTAAACTAGTAAAAATAGAAAGTTTTACCAAAAACTGTCCGACAATCTTAAATAGGAGTATAGAATGACATGAAAAACATGCAAATAATGACATGATGGTAACATGGGTGTATATGCATTAACAAAATTTTAAAAAAATATATATTTTATGTTTGATATATCAATTTAAAATCTAACATGAAATTTTTATATTTTATAAAATACAAATACAATTTAACATAAAATGAACACAAATTATAGGCTTAGCTAAGTGACTTTCTCCACTAAAAAAAGGAACTCTTTAGAATCTAAAATGTTTATTTATGGAATGTGTGCTCTCCTCATTCAGCAATTTGTCTTTTATTTCTTTTTCTAAGAAGTTGTAATTCAACATCTCTACTAGCATTTCACGTAACTTCTATTATTAATAATATGTCTTTAGTATGCATAGAGTTAAATATCTCACGAATTTGGACCAATGAAAATTATTAGAATACCTTGACGTTAATACCATGTTCACGGCTAGCTTATTCAACTAATTTACATCCATTAACATTTTGAAAATAGTTTTCATTCACAGTTATAAAAGTCCATTACATGTGATGATGACTAATGAATTGACACCTATCATAAAACAGGAAGTATTTCAGTTGTGATTATTTGTAAATATTACCGTCAATCGTAATTTTAAAGTTAAAGTTATGATATTGTAATTAGAATAACATTTGAGATCATAATAACATCATTATAAGTGCATGTTTTATTAGTGCACGTATTTTTTTTAAAATAATTAAAGATGAGATAGAGTTATTTAAATTCGAACTTAAATTATACAATATGTTATAATAATTCTTTAATCATTCGATCAAGAGATTATTAATTTAATTCTCATATTAAGCTTATAATGTATTCAATGTAAAGGGAGATGCTAGACCTAAAAAATTTATAACTCGATTAAGTTGCTCAATATCACATACAAAATTCCAAGAATTTCTCATAGCAGAGGTTTAGAACACACCCCTAAATGGTTGTGTTCATAATTTAATAAGTTCATAAAAGAAGAAATGCTTTTCTAATACAATGTAACAAAAGCACCAACCATAGCCAAAACCTTAAATATTTCTATTACTACTTACTATGACACACAGCTGATTCAGCATGCTTAGAGTCCCTTTCCATCCTTTCACAGCCATTGTTTCTCTCTAATTCTTTCAAAATTCAGTCTTCTTTTGCAATTTCTAAACTAGTAAAAATAGAAAGTTATACCAAAAACTGTCCGACAATCTTAAATAGGAGTATAGAATGACATGAAAAACATGCAAATAATGACATGATGGTAACATGGGTGTATATGCATTAACAAAATTTAAAAAATATATATTTTATGTTTGACATATCAATTTAAAATCTAACATGAAATTTTTATATTTTATAAAATACAAATACAATTTAACATAAAATGAACACAAATTATAGGCTTAGCTAAGTGACTTTCTCCACTAAAAAAAGGAACTCTTTAGAATCTAAGATGTTTATTTATGGAATGTGTGCTCTCCTCATTCAGCAATTGTCTTTCTTTCTTCTTCTTTTTTTTCTAAGAAGTTGTAATTCAACATCTCTACTAGCATTTCACGTAACTTCTATTATTAATAATATGTCTTTAGTATGCATAGAGTTAAATATCTCACGAATTTGGACCAATGAAAATTATTAGAATACCTTGACGTTAATACCATGTTCACGGCTAGCTTATTCAACTAATTTACATCCATTAACATTTTGAAAATAGTTTTCAATCACAGTTATAAAAGTCCATCACATGTGATGATGAGTAATGAATTGACACCTATCATAAAACAGGAAGTATTTCAGTTGTGATTATTTGTAAATATTATTATACCGTCAATCGTAATTTTAATGTTAAAGTTATGATATTGTAATTAGAATAACATTTGAGATTATAATAACACCATTATAAGTGCATGTTTTATTAGTGCATGTATTTTTTTATATAATTAGAGATAAGATAGAGTTATTTAAATTCGAACTCAAATTATACACTATGTTATAATAATTTTTTGATCACTCGATCAAAAAATTGTTGATTTAATTCACGTATTAAGTCTATAATATATCCAACGCAAAGGGAGATGCTAGACCTAAAAAATTTATAGCTCGATTGAGTTGCTCAATATCACATACAAAATTCCAAGAATTTCTCATAGCAGAGGTTTAGAACACACCCCTAAATGGTTGTCCCAAAATGGCACAGGATTGATTTTAAAAATTAGTTTAAATCATCATATTCTAAATATATAAAAATTCTATCGATAATAAATTTGACTTTCAATACCTGCATTTTACTTTTCTCAAATCAAAAGCTTATGTCATAAAAAGAAAATCCGAAGGGAGCTTTTAATTAAAAATGGTTCAACTTTCAAATGCAAAATGAAATATCAATACTCAAAATACATATGTTTACGAGTACTTAGTTTCCTTCCAAGCTAAGAAGGGATAGTAATAAATTTCAGATGTTGTTGGCTTGTGTATTCCATGACTATTCCATGCAATGCATTCAGCCTCTACTGGAAATGACTATTGATTTCACGTGCTTCATCGGTTTCTTGCCTGATAAATATTAATGCTCATCTGGACAACATTAAATTAACCCTAGTTCAACTTGCCCACTTTCCGTTCGCTTATTTCCTTTTAATCTTCTTTCTTAACAAATCGAGAATAATTTCTACATATACTGACGTAGAAAACATATTATTATATGACTAACTCCAAAAATGCTTCTGTAAATAGCAATTTTTTAAGTGATCATGACCAATGATATTCTATCAAAGAGTTTTATATTCTCTGCCTTGTTTCTTGAGCTCTTGCTTTTTCCATTTAATATATATATATAGGTATTTGGACATGGACATTTAGGTGGATAATATTTTTTTAATGATTCATAAGATAAGATATGAATTTGTTTATATTTCAAACTCAAATAAAAAGTCAAATCTTTATATTTAAAATTTAAAAATATATAAAATTTTATCAAAGTTAAAGTGAAATGGAAGATTAAAAATCTTTCTAAAATCAAGAATAAGTTAGTAATAATTGTTTTATTTGATAAAGTCAGATTTAATTAAGATTTGATCTAAAATTTTCAATTTTTTTTCATGTTTGTTCACTTTTTTTTTTTCTATGTTAAAGTCTAATAGTAGATATTTTTTAATGGTAAAACGTTGCTATTAATATAAAATGATAAATGCTTGTTATTTTTCTTAGTATTTACATTAAATGAAAAAAAATTAAACAAATAGTACATAATTATTACCACTACTGTTAAATATAATCTTATTTTTCACTTTGTTAATCTTTAAATCAAGACATTTAAAAAAAAATTTCTAAAATTAAAAAGAGATCAATACTTTTATCTATAAATAGTAATCTCTAAGAGGTAATAGATAGTAAATAGCATTAAAGAGGAGAAAAAAAAAAGGAGTCAATTAATTTTATTCTTTTCTATGTGTACACTCAGATACTATATAATATTTTTAACACTTCATCAATATTAATAAACTTTTAAATTTTTTATCAACTGACAACAAGTTTTTTAAACTCCAAAAAAATTAATTTTTAATACCCTGTGAAATTAGGAAACTTAATTATTAATGTATAAGATAATAATTTTATGAAAAAAATTTATTTACTTCAATATAATGTATGCATGATTAAAGCAAGTTAATTATTATTATATATATATATAATCAATAATGGTAGTATTAACCACAACTTGCATTCCTCATATGTTGTGAACAGATGAAGATTGTGGAGGCTTGCATCTCACTTCTTTCATGCATTTTCCTGTTTTCAGGTTTCTCTTCCTTTGTCTGAAATCAGTCGAAAACATATTTTAGACACAAGCAAACATAGTTTGCGGTCCTCTGTGGCATAACTTAACCAGTTTTTATTGCTGCTTCACTGATCTGTCTGTTCTCAACTGGTTATGCAGGACATGGCATCTGTGCTTTCTCCTATGACTATTCTGCCACAACCAAGGCAAGTGGAATAGAATCTTGTAGCTTTGGCCCTATAATAATGTTTCCTTTTTAACGTTTTTCAATCTTTTTGAAGAAAAATGGCTACAATAAACCAAGCAAGAAATTTCTGTTAACTCAATCATCTTGCTTACAGTTCAAGTTGTTATAAATTTCATGCATATGCATGCGTTATTATTATTACTAACAATCTGTTTCAAAAAGAGAGCCAGTTATGATTACTAGTAATTAAAACTTCTCGTCCCAGTGCTTGGCAGCGCCCAGGAGAGCTCAATATGGTGGAGGGATGATTGTTAATCCGGAGTTCTATCAGGGAACAAAGGGATGGACGTTTTCCGGCGAAGGGGCGGTCAGGGAAGGAGTGTCGGCGGACGGGAATAGGTTTCTTGTAGTACAGAATAGAACAGACCCATTAAACAGTTTCTCGCTGACAGTCCAGCTTGAGAAGGGAAGGTTTTATACCTTTTCAGGTAAATCACAGCTGAGTTTGTCAGGATGTCTAATGATGCAACAAACTCTAAATAAAACCAACCCTTCCAAGAAAGAAAATTGAAAAACTGTTTTATTCTGTAATTGATTGGTTTTATTCTGAATGATGAATATCCAGCTTGGATTCAAACTACCAGTGGGAGTGAGACAGTGGCTGTTGTTTTCAAGACTTTTGACGGTATACTGATACGTGGAGGTGAAACCTTAGCTCAACAAGGATGTTGGTCGCTGTTAAAAGGTGGCTTAGTTGCTGAATTCTCAACCCTTGCTGAGATTCTCCTCGAGGTGACGTACTTGTTTGGGTTTTTTATCTGCTTTTGGCATGCAATTTGTGTCCAAGTCTGTGTTCTTTGGAAACGAATGGATTCATGTTTTGTTTTCATTTGTCATCAATGATGTCACTTTATCTAAACAGAAGGTTACATGAACCAAATATGAACTTTAAGTTAAGTCGTCTATGTAAATTGTTCCCTTTCATTCATTTTTTTTTAAGACTTCAATATTTGGCAATTATATTAAATTTCATAAAGGGAGAAACTATTTCATTCATTCTTACATAAGGAAACGTGTTCTTTTTTTGGTCTTCTTCTAGCTTTTAATATTTTTTTTTTATCATTTATTATCTCATCTATCTTAATTGGAGCATTCACAATTTCCACTCATCTTATCTTCGATGGTATAAAAATAATTTGATGGATATTTTCATTTCTGATCAATGCAGTGCAAAAATACTAGCGTGGATATATGGGTTGATAGTATCTCATTTCAATCATTCACAGCAAAGGAGTGGAGATCTCACCAAGAAAAAAGCATTGAGAAGGTAACTGGAAATAAAGGAAAAGAATCTTGCTATTTATATAGAAGCTCTGTTTGCGAATTTGATTCCTGCAGGTTCGAAAGAGGAAGGTGAAATTCCATGTAACATATGCCAATAAAACAGCAGCGGGTGGTGCTATAATCTCAATAGAGCAAACCATGTCAGGCTTCCCATTTGGATGTGGAATGAACCACAAAATTCTCACAAGCACAGGTTATCAAGATTGGTTTGCCTCAAGATTCAAGGTTACCAGTTTCACCAATGAGATGAAGTGGTATAGCACTGAAAATAAACAAGGTGTAGAAAACTATTCCATCGCAGATGCAATGGTAGAATTTGCCAAACAGAATGGGATTTCCATTAGGGGACATAATATTTTCTGGGACGATCCTGCAATGCAGCCTACATGGGTTAAAGACCTCCCTCCAGAGGAGCTGCAAAAAGCAGCAATACAAAGGTTGAATTCAGTGGTTTCAAGATATGCGGGACAGTTAATTGGGTGGGATGTAATGAATGAGAATCTGCATTGTAGATTCTTTGAGGACAAACTTGGTGAAAATGCCTCTGCAGCCTTCTACTCCATGGCTTACCATCTTGATCCCACTACAACCCTTTTCATGAATGAGTATAATACCATTGAACACGGTAAGGATAAGGCAGCTACTGCATCAAAATACAAGAAGAGACTTGAGGAGATTCTGTCATTTCCAGGAAATGCAGGCCTAAAGGCAGCGGTGGGATTGGAAGGCCATTTTGGTGCTGGGCAGCCCAACATTGTTTACATGAGATCTTCTTTGGACATTCTAGGAACGATGCTATTGCCTATATGGCTCACAGAAGTGGATGTCGGAAAAGGACCGAATCAGGTACTACAACAATACTTGGAGGAATTAAGACAAACACAATCACAAACATGAACATATAATCATCTTAAGTCATTCTGTTTTTTCTTTAGCAATGTTGTAACAGAGTTCCAAAGAGGATGCTGATTGCCGGTGCCTGATAGTCTGAAATTTGTTCCTGGCAGGCACAATACTTGGAAGATATACTATGGGAGGCTTTTTCTCATCCTGCAGTTGAAGGGATTATCATATTTGGAGGACCAGAAATTTCGGGATTTAAATTACTGACCCTGGCAGATAAAGAGTTCGCTACTACTCCTATTGGAGAGGTTGTGGACGAACTGATCAATGAATGGAAATCTGGGACTATACAACTTAGAGCAGATAGTAGAGGATGGTCTAAAGCTTCACTCTTTCATGGAGATTACGAGGCAAAAGTTTACCATCCCGTGACTAATTCCTCGAGAAGTTTCCGTTTTAAGGTAACCAAAGGAATCAAACATGGTATTGTATTTGTTCTTGATGGTTGAGTTATTGTTACAAGGTCATCATGCCTGGCAAAAAAATCCATCTTGTTTTCAAAGATCTGTCGCAAAATTACTATAATGAATGAAACTGAAAGCAATCTTCAAACTTGAACAAATTGGATAATTTGATGGCCATGGCATATAAACATGAAGATAATTTGATGGATGATAACAAAAAAAAGACTACTTGGGAACGACAAATTGGAAACCATGTATGATAATGATAAAGAATATATATCTACAATGTGCTGATACCAGTCAGAAGCTGAAAATCAAGCAATAGGCAGCCATGGAAGCCTTCCATTCAACTTCTCATGGCTATAAAACATGACACGGCGGCCAGAACAAGCGTGATAGCCAACGAACTGGCGTCATCGAAAATGGCTGCGAAGCGCATCTCCTGCAAATCCCAAAGTGTGGAAACCGTAGAACTTACCCCATCAATAATCAGAAACAAGATAGCCATTCCTCTGCAAATATATCCAAATGCCCTTCACATCAAGATCTTTAGAAAGGAGGGAGAAAGCGATAGCTCGAATATCACTTTTTTTTTTTTTTTGAGAATTTAATTCATGTAGTGTCTATATGTTTGCTAAGTTGAAATGAATCGATGATTTGTTTTTATTTTTATTTTTTTTATTTTATGAAAGAGTGAAACAGAGGACTGAAAATTCAGCGTTAGTAAAGCAGCCATGAGTTTGGCTATTTTGTAAATCCTACGTTGCTTCCAGGATGCTTCCTTTTGATTCGTTTCGGTTACCGTACGGTGTTTCTCACATTTTCGTCACAAATCGTCTCGTGCAAATTAGGTGCCGTAAATCATATCCATGTTACCTGATAACCTAAATCACGTGGGTGCATACGCTGGACACGTGCTCTTTGCTTTTTTTTAAAAAAAAAAATTAATAGACGATAAAAAGAAGAGAAGCGATTGAATTTTAAATTTTATTTTATTTTAAAAAATAATTATTATTAAATTAAATACTCCCTTTTGATTTGAATTTTAAATAACAAATTAAGTTTATCTTGATTTATTAATTGATCACAAATCTACCCATTATCCGATTTGATTGAATTTTAAGAAAAAGGAAAAACCTCGTGTCTTCCAACTATTTCAACAAAATAGATAATTAAAATATCTTCCAAACACGTAAAACTAATCAAAATATTTTTATTACATCTAAAAAAATTATGTAACTATATAAAAAAATTAAGTTCCAATATCTAAATCAATTCTAAAAAAATATTATTAACAATATGATATTATTTTATTAAAGCCTTATTAACTGAAAATTTTAAGCATGTATGTCTTCCATCCACTTCTCCATTCCAAGCTAGGAATGACAACAAGGTGGGTAAGGGTAACCACAAATTTTGATATACCTAAACTTGAAATTAATTATAATTTACAATATTTGAATTTATGTAACTATTAAATATTTTGATTTCTATTATTTTAACTCTATTTATATTATATAAAAAATTCTTATTAACTATCTCATTAAGTACGCTAATAATCAATTTTAAAGTAATGTATTAAGTCAAAATTTGATTTTTAAATTTAAATTTAAAATCAATTTTAATTCATTTTATTAAGAAAAATTAAATTAATAAATTTAAATAAATTCATAAAAATAAACTAATATTAAAAATCATAATTAAATACTTAGTACACTACATTAGTTAAATATTATATTAATAACAAATAATTTATAAATATCCTAAAATTATTATTTTATAATCCGATTTGAATAGTAAAGCACCTTAATATTACTATCCGAGTCTTCCCTAAACCTGTATTAAATGTAAAATTATTACCAAAATCCTATCCAAACTTAAAATATATTAATCTTTCTTAAACGGATTAGGTAATGCAATGAATACCCATTTACAACCCTATTTCCCATCTCAATAGGATATTTCTTTAAAACCGCCCATAATGGTGTCTCTATCCAGCATCAACTGCCAGTTTTTGCCACGTGCTCTCTTATAATTTACTGAATTAAAATTGCATAAAAGAAGTTAGTAAGTTTTATTTTTGGCAAAGTCAACTTGGATGATTTCTCAACTTAACTAGTTTTATGATTTTTTTGAGATTTTGCATTAATGAAATTGATATTGAAAATCTTAGATAGAGTTCGTTCGGTATTGTTATTAAATTTATATTTTTTTATTTTTTATTTTTGAAAATTTTATTTTTGTTTTTATTTAGTTTTGTTTAGAAATTTTGAAAATAAAAAACAAGTGAATTAATATTATTGTACAATTTTAAAAACTAAAAATAGAAAACATGTTTAGTATCAAATAAAAATTTTGAACCATAATTTTTTTATTTCATAATTTATTAATACTAAACATTAAATATTTTATTAAAATTATATAATTTAATTTATGATTAATAATGTGCTATTTTATTCTTAATTTTGATACATTACAAAAATTATTTCATTTATTATTATATAAATTTTCTCTTAAAATTATGATTTCAAAAATTATATGAAATTTATTTTTTACTTTTTGTATCTATACACAATTAGAGGTCGTTTGAGATTATTTTATATTTTATGTTTTATGTTTTTAAAAGTTTTGAAAATAAAAAACAAGTGAGTTAATATTGTTGTACAATTTTAAAAACTAAAAATAGAAAACATGTTTAGTATCAAATAAAAATTTTAAACCATAATTTTTTTATTTCATAATTTATTAATACTAAACATTAAATATTTTTATTAAAATTATATAATTTAATTTATTATTAATAATGTGCTATTTTATTCTTAATTTTGATACATTACAAAAATTATTTCATTTATTATTATATAAATTTTCTATTAAAATTATGATTTCAAAAATTATATGAAATTTATTTTTTACTTTTTGTATCTATACACAATTAGAGGTCGTTTGAGATTATTTTATATTTTATGTTTTATGTTTTTAAAAGTTTTGAAAATAAAAAACAAGTGAGTTAATATTGTTGTACAATTTTAAAAACTAAAAATAGAAAACATGTTTAGTATCAAATAAAAATTTTAAACCATAATTTTTTTATTTCATAATTTATTAATACTAAACATTAAATATTTTTATTAAAATTATATAATTTAATTTATTATTAATAATGTGCTATTTTATTCTTAATTTTGATACATTACAAAAATTATTTCATTTATTATTATATAAATTTTCTCTTAAAATTATGATTTCAAAAATTATATGAAATTTATTTTTTACTTTTTGTATCTATACACAATTAGAGGTCGTTTGAGATTATTTTATATTTTATGTTTTATGTTTTTAAAAGTTTTGAAAATAAAAAACAAGTGAGTTAATATTGTTGTACAATTTTAAAAACTAAAAATAGAAAACATGTTTAGTATCAACTAAAAATTTTAAACCATAATTTTTTTATTTCATAATTTATTAATACTAAACATTAAATATTTTTATTAAAATTATATAATTTAATTTATTATTAATAATGTGCTATTTTATTCTTAATTTTGATACATTACAAAAATTATTTCATTTATTATTATATAAATTTTCTCTTAAAATTATGATTTCAAAAATTATATGAAATTTATTTTTTACTTTTTGTATCTATAAACAATTAGAGATCGTGTTAGATTATTTTATAATTTATGTTTTATGTTTTTAAAGGGTTTGAAAATAAAAAACAAGATAGTTAATATTGTGGTACAAATTCAAAAACTAAAAATACAAAACATGTTTAGTATCAAATAAAAATTTTAAACCATAATTTTTTTATTTCATAATTTATTAATACTAAACATTAAATATTTTTATTAAAATTATATAATTTAATTTATTATTAATAATGTGCTATTTTATTCTTAATTTTGATACATTACAAAAATTATTTCATTTATTATTATATAAATTTTCTCTTAAAATTATGATTTCAAAAATTATATGAAATTTATTTTTTACTTTTTGTATCTATACACAATTAGAGGTCGTTTGAGATTATTTTATATTTTATGTTTTATGTTTTTAAAAGTTTTGAAAATAAAAAACAAGTGAGTTAATATTGTTGTACAATTTTAAAAACTAAAAATAGAAAACATGTTTAGTATCAAATAAAAATTTTAAACCATAATTTTTTTATTTCATAATTTATTAATACTAAACATTAAATATTTTTATTAAAATTATATAATTTAATTTATTATTAATAATGTGCTATTTTATTCTTAATTTTGATACATTACAAAAATTATTTCATTTATTATTATATAAATTTTCTCTTAAAATTATGATTTCAAAAATTATATGAAATTTATTTTTTACTTTTTGTATCTATACACAATTAGAGGTCGTTTGAGATTATTTTATATTTTATGTTTTATGTTTTTAAAAGTTTTGAAAATAAAAAACAAGTGAGTTAATATTGTTGTACAATTTTAAAAACTAAAAATAGAAAACATGTTTAGTATCAAATAAAAATTTTAAACCATAATTTTTTTATTTCATAATTTATTAATACTAAACATTAAATATTTTTATTAAAATTATATAATTTAATTTATTATTAATAATGTGCTATTTTATTCTTAATTTTAATACATTACAAAAATTATTTCATTTATTATTATATAAATTTTCTCTTAAAATTATGATTTCAAAAATTATATGAAATTTATTTTTTACTTTTTGTATCTATACACAATTAGAGGTCGTTTGAGATTATTTTATATTTTATGTTTTATGTTTTTAAAAGTTTTGAAAATAAAAAACAAGTGAGTTAATATTGTTGTACAATTTTAAAAACTAAAAATAGAAAACATGTTTAGTATCAAATAAAAATTTTAAACCATAAATTTTTTATTTCATAATTTATTAATACTAAACATTAAACATTTTTATTAAAATTATATAATTTAATTTATTATTAATAATGTGCTATTTTTTTCTTAATTTTGATACATTACAAAATTTATTTCATTTTTTATTATATAAATTTTCTCTTAAAATTATGATTTCAAAAATTATATGAAATTTATTTTTTACTTTTTGTATCTATACACAATTAGAGGTCGTTTGAGATTATTTTATATTTTATGTTTTATGTTTTTAAAAGTTTTGTTTTGTTTTATTTTCACTTTATTTTCAATTTATTAAATTTGAAAACATTTATCGATAGGATGTTTTATTTCAGAAATTTGTTAACAAGAACTTGTTGAAAAATGTGATTAAAGTTTTAAAATATAAAATAATAAAGTTTTGAATCAAACCAAAAGTAAGGCTTAAAAAATTTTATCATCAACATTGGTATTGTAGCCAAATGGATGAACAATAACCGTGTGGTAATAATACAAAAAACATTTCCAAAATTTTGAAAACATTATTTTGTATTTTCAACAATTTTCAAAATATTGTGTTTTGTTTTTAGTTTTTAGAAACAAAAACACACTCATCAAACATGTTTTTACTTTTATTTTCAAAAAAATTGAAAATAAAAATACAAAACACAAAACAAAAATATTCTCCAATAATTCCTGTAAGTGTGTTTTTGTTTTCAAAAATTAAAAACAAAACATAATATTTTAAAAGTTATTGAAAATACAAAAATGATGTTTTTAAAATTTTGAAAATATTTTTAGCACTGTTACCACGTGAGTATTGTTCACCCATTCAACTATAGTACCAAGTTTAATGACAAAATATCTTAAATTTTGCTTTTTGCTTGATACAAACCCTTGTCATTTAAGAATTCAAAACTTTAACCTTCTTTTTTCAACAGGTTCCTATTGACAATATTTTGCATCAAAGCATCATATCCAAACATATTTTCAAATTTATAAATTGAAAATAAAGTAAAACTAAAATAAAACAAAATTTTCAAAAATAAAAAACATACAACACACAGTAATTCTAATCCACCTCTAAACTAATCATTTTTTCTTCTGCTTTTGCATCTTTAACAAAACCCATAAACATGTGAATTAATTTTTTTTGTAAATTATGTTGGAAATGATTGGGGTGGTTCCAAACCTCTTGCAGTAAAGGATGATAAGGTGTTCATGGAGAAGAAAGAATGGATTCATTTGCGTTTTTTTTTTTTTATGGAATAAATAAATTTTTCTCTCAAAATCTGTGTAAAAATACCCATACTAAAAATGGTGATTTAAAATAAAAACATAAGTATCGATTGTTGGTAATAAAAATATGCGACGATTTTTTGGTTTGAGAATGAGACGGAGACTGCTTTTAGTTTTTGAGAGGTTGTGATCCCATGGATTAGACAGACTTGTACTGCTTTTATTTGTCAATACGTTGTGGAAAAATGTTTGTCTTCAATAACTCTCAGCCGCCCAATCCTTCTGATAGATTTGCTTTTGTCTTATTTTCTTTATAAACTTTGTCCATATACTCTTTCACTTTAATTCAAACTCTCACAAACCGACCACAAATTAAAAATGTAAAAGGTAAACTCCACTTCATTTGGCATTGGGTGGCAGAAGAATTCAACTTAAAGTAAGCAAGGAAATTATTTTACTTCTTCCCTTCTCAATATTAATTATTATTCTATTCATAAGTTAAATTCTCTCTCTCTCTCTCTCTCTCTCTCTCTCTCTCTCTATATATATATATATATATAATATAATAAATGTATATTTGATATGCCGTATATAAAATTTATGGATTATAAACCATCACACATCATTTTGTTTATTTATAAATTTAAAAAAGAATAATTTTAAAAGTTAATATCATTAAATTTACTAATTAAGGAAGTATTATACTATAATATAATTTAAATATATAAAATAGATTATTATCAAGACATTATCATGATCAAGTAAGTTTAAGATTGTTGGCTCTACCGAGAGGGGGTGAATCGGTTTTCTAATGTTAATGGTAACTTTAAACTAATTTGAACTTAATTAACAAATAATGAATAAGCAATATAATGTAATGAAACAAATTAAAGCAAGATAAGGAAGGGAGTATCAAACACAGTAGTTTATAGAGGTTCGGCCAATCTCTTTGCCTACGTCATCTCTCCATGACCTTCTTGTCAAGAGCTTTCTATCTCACTTTCAATGAAAGTTACACACTTCCTTTTTCAGGTTAAGGAATAACATCTCTACCCTTTTTACACAAAGATGTATTCACTCTTTTACAAAGTATATCTCACTGAGGAACAATCATCTTCTCTCTCAAAACTAGGATGAATACACTATTAAGCTTTTAATGTGGGTAGGACAAATACAGCTTTGTACACAAGCTTGTACAACAAACTCAATGAATGAGAATTGAAGACAAATGGAATGTAGGAATTGAACTCTTGAGAATTTACAGAATGTGCAGCAATAGTGTCTCTTCTCTCAGTGTCTTCAATGCTTGATTATATACTGAAGGATTGGTAGTTGGAGCATTAATGCTGTTTTTCCCGTTGAGATTTTGCAGAAAGAGCCGTTGGGAACCTCCAGTAGAATGCCAGATCGATCTGCCATCTTGACCAGATCGATCTCTTAGTTATAATTCCTGCAAGATCAAGGCAAAAAGAAGCAAGGAGATCGATCTCATATATGAGCAGATCGATCTCATAATTTGAAAATATTAGAGCAGATCGATCTGTCGAATAGGCAGATCGATCTTCCAATCTCTCTGTTTGAGGCATGATCGATCTATAGATCGATCTGCCAGGTATTCTTGTAGTGAGAAGATCAATCTCTTATTAACCCAGATCGATCTCCTTAGCTCTCTAACTTTGAGGAGATCGATCTCTTCCTATACCAGATCGATCTCATCAACATCCTATATTAGACAGATCGATCTTATAACCCTTATAGATCGATCTCAATCTTCCTCAATACCTTTGTACATGTTCAAACCTTAGCAGATCGATCTCATGTCTTCATGAGATCGATCTCTCATCCAAGAAAACCCAGGAGATCGATCCTCATACCACCAGATCGATCTCTCATCTTCAGGAACTCAATTTCTGGTACTGATAACCTCTAAACATGTTTTTGTATCATCTTTATGTTATTGAATTTATTTGTTTTGTCATTTCAAAATATATTAACTCAACAATCTCCCCCTTTTTGATATGACAAAACCTATTCGATCAATATGTTTAGTTACCTACTTGCATTTGTGCATAAACTCCCCATTTTTATAAGCTCCCCCTCACTATTGGCTTTTGGCCTCTTGACTCCCCCTCAGTTTAATCATTCCTTTAAACCATTTAAAACATGTTTTCTTATTCTTATTCTTCTCCCCTTTTTTGTCATATCAATGACATTAAAGGTTTAAACAACACTCTTTTCATTTTAAAATAGCAATTCATTATAGCACATTACAACAATAACTAATATGTCATCCCATTCAAGCAAATGCAGTTCTCAAACAACAACGAGTAATTACAACACATAGCGAAATTAGTCCTAACAATTAAGTCCTACGGTGGAGGAGGAAATCGATCCATAAGGTCGTCCTCAACGTGAGTATGAGTGACTTGAAGCTCATCATACATCGCCTGCTGAGTAGCATGAAGATTTGCAAAACCTTCATCTATATTTCGATTCAGCTCCATGATCATCGTCTGCTGGGTGGCATGAAGGTTTGCAAAACCTTCATCTATCTTCCGGTTCAGCTCCATGAGCATCGTCACAATCGATTCCATGCCAGCGGGTGATGGAGCAGGTGCAGAGGGCTGAGCAGTCGAAGACGATGGACCCTTAGTCGGTGCAGCAGGTGGATCCATGGGCTCATCTGATGGATCTTCCTCCATGGCTGTTGCAGGCTGTTGTTCTCGTTTCTTCTTCCAATCTCCTCGGAAGTCCTTGTAGTACCCCATGTGGTGAAGTGTCCCGATGTTTAAGACGCTCTTTGGGGAGGGCACTTCACCCGTTTCACAACTGCAGTCCACTCCAAGTCGTTGTAGAAGATACGCCAATGGTTGCGAAAAAACTATCGTGGTGGCTTGACCGCGTACGATCTTCAACCAATCTTCATAGAGAAAATGGACAAGGTTGGGTTTTTGACTTGTGGAGTGGATGTGGTGGATCCAAAAACGATCTAACCTCCTAACGGTGGAATGACGGGTACCGAAAGGACGAAGATTCCATGAGATAATGAGGTGGAGTAACCTTGGGTGCATCGGTAGGTCACTCGCCTTATCCCCGGGAAGGTCAAACTCTAAGGGGACTTCCTCATCTTCATTGGTCAAGTCTTCATTGCTCATGTGGAAAACTTGGGCTAAGACATCAGTGTCTATAGGAATTGACTTACCCATGACATACGTTTTAAACCCGAGAATTTTGCAAGCATCATCAGGATCATAGGTGAGTTCGGCATTAGAAAAGAATGCCCTGATGATGTTTGGGGGTACGGGAGTATTGATTTTGAGAAACGGAATCCAACCAAATTCTTCAAATTTGGGTAGATAAGGAAAATCAATACGGTTTAAGAAAGAAAAATCGATGGTTCGCCAATGTTTAATTGGCATGGTGGAAAAATATTCTTCATATCTCTTCCTTTTTGCAAGTGTTTTAAAACACCTATTAAAGGTAGTGACTGAAGAGGGAGGGTTTGATTGAGAAGAGGACCCTTGATCTACACTTGGTCTAGGAGGTTTCTGGCCTACTCTCTTAAGTCATGGCATGTTATCTAGACACGGGTAACAATCTTAAAGCTAGTTCGCTAAAAACCTACCCAATGGAACAGTGTAAAAATTGCCCTAATTGAGATTACAGTAAAAATAGATAAAGTTTTGAAGAGAAATTGAGCAATGTAGGTTACTAGACCAAGAATGATGAAAAGATTGGGCAAATATCTTACCGAAGATCGATCTGGAAGGGTGAATTGAGGGCTGAGGTGCGACAGGGGGTTAGGGATTTGAGAATTTAGGTTTTTTGAATTTTAGGGATTTTGAACAGTTTTTATAGTTCAGGGCATAGGAGATCGATCTGTCGAGGCGACAGATCAATCTGTCATTTTCAGAAGCTTGAAGAGATCGATTTGTTGTACCACAAGATCGATCCTCAGAATACAGAAGCTTAATGAGATCGATCTGTCGCAGGCCCAGATCGATCTGCTGTTTGATCGAGGCTTAAGGAGATCGATCTGCCAAATCCATAGATCGATCTGCTGTTTAACAGAGGCTTAAGGAGATCGATCTTATGGGTGAGAAGATCGATCTGCCTAGCTTAACCTTTATGCTTTAGGCTCATTTGAAGTATGGAGCTCGATCTATATTGATAGGAGATCGATCTCTCATACTTTTTGCCCAGAAAAATCATTTGAAAAACTCTTAAAAAACAACTTGAAATCAAGATTTTGAAGCAGATAAATCTCAGGGAACATTCATAAGTCCTAATTCACCTCTAAGGATACAAAACCTATCTCTATCAAGGGGTTTGGTGAATATATCAGCTATTTAATGTAAAGTGTCAATGTACTCTAGAATTATATCTCCCTTTTGAACATGAGTCTCTAAGGAAATGATGCCTAATCTCAATGTGCTTAGTTCTAGAGTGTTGAATAGGATTTTTAGATAAATTGATGACACTGATATTATCACATTTAATTGACACTTGTTTCATGTCAATACCATAGTCTTTCATTTGTTGTTTTATCCACAACACTTGAGCACTACAACTACCTACAGCTATGTATTCAGCTTCAGTTGTGGACTGAGCCACACTGTTTTGTTTCTTAGAGAACCATGAGATTAATCTATTCCCTAAGAATTGACATGTGCCTGAAGTACTTTTCCTATCTATTTTGCAGCCCCCGAAGTCTGCATCAGAAAATGCATGAAGTGTAAAAGTGGAGTCCTTGGGGTACCAAAGTCCTAGAGAGAGAGTGTCTTTAAGGTATCTAAAAATCCTTTTAGTTGCTAATAAGTGTGATTCCCTAGGGGAGGATTGAAATCTAGCACAAAGGCATACACTAAACAAAATATCTGGTCTACTTGCAGTTAAATAGAGCAATGAACCAATCATAGACCTATAGAGTTTAGTGTCTACACACTTACCGCTTTCATCTTTATCAAGCTTGATATTGGTGCCCAAAGGAGTTGCTTGAGGTTTGCAATTGTCCATTCCAAATCGCTTGAGCAATTCCTTAGTATATTTTGCTTGATTGATGGAGGTTCCATCATTTGTTTGCTTCACTTGAAGTCTCAAGAAGAAAGTGAGCTCTCCCATCATGCTCATTTCAAATTCACCTTGCATGATCTTAGCAAACTCTTGGCATAAAGATTCATTAGTTGATCCAAAAATTATATCATCTACACATATACTTGAACAACTAGTAAATCCTTATTTTTATTTTTGATAAATAGAGTGGTATCTACTTTTCCTCTTGAAAATCCTTTTTTCTATTAAGAATTTTGACAACCTTTCATACCATGCTCTAGGGGCTTGTTTCAAACCATAGAGTGCCTTAGATAGTTTGAAAACATGTTCAGAAAATTCATGATTTTCAAAACCGGGAGGTTGCTCTACATATACTTCTTCATTAATGAAACCATTCAAAAATGCACTCTTTACATCCATTTGATATAACTTGAAGTTCTTATAACATGCAAAGGCAAGTAGCATTCTAATTGCTTCTAATCTAGCTACCGGTGCATAAGTTTCATCATAGTCTATACCTTCTTCTTGTCTATAGCTTTGTGCAACTAATCTAGCCTTATTTCTTATGATCACACTATTTTCATCCATCTTGTTCTTGAATATCCATTTAGTTTCAATTATAGAGTGATCACTAGGCCTAGGAACTAGTTTCCACACTTTGCTTCTCTCAAATTGATTTAGTTCTTCTTGCATTGCTAAGAACCAATTATTGTCATCTAAGGCTTCATTGACATTTCTAGGTTCTATTTGAGATACAAATGCTATATATTGACACACATTCCTTAGAGATGATCTAATTCTAACTCCAAGAGTTGGATCTCCTACTATTTCACAATCTTTTACATATCCTAATTCTCTTGGTACTCTAGACTCTCTCTCTAATATCTCTATTTCTTCTTCATCTTCTTTATTTATGTCAAGTTTTTCTAATAGATCATTTTCTAAGTTTGAAATTTCCTCCAAGTTTTCATCAAATATTCCAACATCTTCATCATTGGCTGAATCTTTAGATAAATCATTTGACTCATCAAATATTACATGAATTGATTCTTCAACCATCAATGTTCTTTTGTTATATACTCTATAAGCCTTTAAATTCAAGGAATATCCTAGAAATATTCCCTCATCACTCTTGGCATCAAATTTTTCTAAATTGTCTTTCCCATTATTTAAGACAAAACATTTGCAGCCAAATGGATGAAAGTAGCTAATGTTAGGTTTCTTACCCTTGTAAAGTTCATAAGGAGTTTTCTTTAAAATTGGTCTAATCATGGCTCTATTAATGATATAGCAAGATGTATTTATAGCTTCAGCCCAAAAATATTTAGGTAAATTATTCTCACACAACATGGTTCTAGCCATTTCTTCCAATGTTCTATTTCTTCTCTCAACCACTCCATTTTGTTGTGGTGTCCTAGGGGCTAAGAAATTATGACTAATTCCTTGATCATTGCAATATTCATCCAATCCTATATTTTCAAACTCCTTGCCATGATCACTTCTAATACTAGTTATAGTATATCCTTTCTCATTTTGGGTCACTTTTGTATAAGTAATGAATTTTTCTAAAGCCTCATTTTTCATTCTCAAAAAGAACACCCAAGTGAACCTAGTGTAATCATCAACAATTACAAACTCATAGTGTTTTCCACCTAGGCTTGTTGTTTTAGTTGGTCCAAATAGATCTAGGTGGATTAATTGGAGAGGCCTATTGGTAGATACACTATGTTTAAGCTTAAAAGCTGTCCTTTTATGTTTTCCTTTAACACATGCTTCGCATATTTTGTCATAGTCAAATGACAACTTAGGTAATCCTATAACTAGATCTTTTCTAGCTAACTTGGATAACACATGCATGCTAACATGACCTAGTCTTCTATGCCACAACTAAGGTTCTTTTTCTTTGTCTACCATTAGGCATATGTTTTCATTTTTAAGTTCATTTAGATAGACAATGTATATGTTACCTTGCCTATGACCTAGGAAAAGAACTTTATTAGACTTAGGATCTATAACATGACATTTCAAGCAATCAAAAACTACTTTGTAACCTTTGTCATAAAGTTGACTAATACTTAATAAGTTATGTTTTAGACCCCTAACAAGCAATACTTTTTCTAATGAAAAATAGTCATTACTTATTGAACCACTTCCTTCAACTTGGCCTTTGGAGTTATCCCCAAATGTGACTTCTCCACCAACCTTTGATTTAAATGAGTTGAAGTGACTTCTATCACCCGTCATGTGCTTTGAGCATCCACTATCCAAGTACCAAGCTTCCTTTGTTTTAGCTTTGTGACAATGCTCAATTACCTACAATCAAAATTCAAACTCATGTCTTAGGTACCCAAATTCTCTTGGGTCCTTTGAGGTTAGTGAATGCAATTCTTGATCCCCTTGGGATCCATTTTACCAATGCATTAAAATCTTTTGAGTTAATTACTTCTTTTGGAACCCAAATTCTTTTTACTATTTTTCCCTTAAGAGTGGTCATCTTCATATTGCAATTATGTGATGCATGTCCCTTTCTATTACAATATGAACAAGTAGTTGAAGGTTTATTCATGCTCTTTCTAGCAATGAAGCTTTAGAGATGAATCTCTCTACTTTTTGCATTATATCCTAACCCATTTTTATCAAAGAATGCTCTTTGAGTTTCTAGCATGTTATCTAACTTTTGTTGACTCATATAGAACCTATTAAAAGAATTATGTAAGTTACTATTTTTTTCTTTTAGGTCACAAATTTCAAGACTTGTAATTCTAGTTTCTTTTCACATTCTAATTTGTCCTCCTTCATTAACTCATTTTCTTTCTTCAATTTAGATATTATCTTTTTATATTTCATATTCATGCATTCATATTCCAATGCAAGATCATCAAAGGCATCTTGCAATTCATCAAAAGAGTATTCATTGAGGTTTGAAGTTACCTTTTCATCCTCAATAGCCATGAAGCACAAGTTGGCATTGTCCTCATTTGAATCAGCATCGGAGCAGTCACTGTCGCTCCATGTTGCCACCATTGCCTTCTTTTTGTGGAACCTATCATTGGATCTTTTAAGAATAGGGCAGTCAAACTTAATGTGTCCAGGTTTTTTTACATTCATAGCACACTATGGTATCCTTTCTACCTAGCTCTTCTTGATCTTTCTTGTGGTTTCTTCTACCACTACTACTTGCTCTCATTTTCATGAATTTGTTAAATCTTTTGGTAAACATTGCCATCTCAAGATCCTCTTCACTATCACTCTCATTTTTATTCTCCTATTGAGTAGTAGATTTTAGAGCAACTCCCACTTTCTTGGGTGGCTCTTTATTTCTTCTCAATTTCATCTCATAAGTGAGTAGTGATCCTATTAATTCATCTAGTCACAATGTGTGAGGGTCCTTAGATTCCTCAATTGCGGTCACTTTAGCTTCCCATGATTTAGGTAGGCTATTTAATATTTTCTTGACCATTTCTATATTAGAGTATATTTTTCCTAAGGACTTTAATCCATTAATTACATCAGTGAATCTAGTGAACATATCACTAATTGATTCTCCTTCCTTCATCCTAAATAGCTCATAGTCATGTGTGAGCATTCCTACCTTAGTCTCCTTTACTTGGGTTGTACCCTCATGAGTTATTATCAATTTGTCCCAAATTTATTTGGCATTGTCACAACCGAAGACTCTATTGTATTCATTTGGCCCTAAAGCACAAAATAGGGTGTGCATGGCCTTAGCATTTAGCTGAGCACATTTAACATCATTTGAATCTCATTCATCTTCTTCTTTAGGGATATCTCTTCCCTCTATTCTTTTTATAGGGATTTGAGGTCCTTTAGTTTTTCAATAAGCATAATGTTCCCCATTGAACATAGGAGACCTAACCGTAGAATGCCCCTCTCCTACTAAACTGTTGCTACATTGGTGTGAGCCATTAGATCGTTTTTAACTCTTAGGAAGTTATTCCTATGTGATCAAAGAGTCCTTACTCTGATACCAATTATTGGCTCTACCGAGAGGGGGGGTGAATCGATTTTCTAATGTTAATGGCAACTTTAAACTAATTTGAATTTAATTAACAAATAATGAATAAGCAATATAATGTAATGAAACAAATTAAAGCAAGATAAGGAAGGGAGTATCAAACACAGTAGTTTATAGAGGTTCGGCCAATCTCTTTGCCTACGTCCTCTCTCCTTAACCTTCTTGTCAAGAGCTTTCTATCTCACTTTCAGTGAAAGTTACACACTCTCTCTTTCAGGTTAAGAAATAACCTCTCTACCTTTTTTGCACAAAGATGTATTCATTCTTTTACAAAGTATATCTCACTGAGGAACAATCCTCTTCTCTCTCAAAGCTAGGATGAATACACTATTAAGCTTTTAATGTGGGTAGGACAAATACAGCTTTGTACACAAGCTTATACAACAAACTCAATGAATGAGGATTGAAGACAAATGGAATGTAGGAATTGAACTCTTGAGAATTTACAGAATGTGCAGCAATAGTGTCTCTTCTCTCATTGTCTTTAATACTTGATTATATACTGAAGGATTGGTAGTTGGAGCATTTAATGCTGTTTTTCCCGTTGAGATTTTGCAGAAAGAGTCGTTGAGAACCTCCAGTAGAATGCCAGATTGATCTCTTAGTTATAATTCCTGCAAGATCAAGGCAAAAAGAAGCAAGGGGATCGATCTCATATATGAGCAGATCGATCTCATAATTTAAAAATATTAGAGCAGATCGATCTGTCGAATAGGCAGATCGATCTTTCAATCTCTCTATTTGAGGCATGATCGATCTATAGATCGATCTGTCAGGTATTCTCGTAGTGAAAAGATCGATCTCTTATTAACCCAGATCGATCTCCTTAGCTCTCTGACTTTGAGGAGATCGATCTCTTCCTATACCAGATCGATCTCATCAACATCCTGTATTAGACAGATTGATCTTATAACCCTTATAGATCGATCTCAATCTTCCTCAATACCTTTGTACAGGTTCAAACCTTAGCAGATCGATCTCATGTCTTCATGAGATCGATCTCTCATCTAAGAAAACCCAGGAGATCGATTCCCATACCACCAGATCGATCTCTCATTTTCAAGAACTCAATTTCTGGTACTGATAACCTCTAAACATGTTTTTGTATCATCTTTATTTATTGAATTTATTTGTTTTGTCATTTCATATCTCAACAAAGATATTGACATATATTTAATTTTATTTAATTTTTATATTTTTATAATGCTTAAAAGGTATATTTCACCATTGTAATATCATTTATGAAATCTAAAATGTAGCGACCCAATTTTTTAAAAATCACTATAAATTTTTCGCGAACTTACCACATTTCAATTATTGGGCTGTGAGTCAATATCCCTCACTTAGTTTCATATTTTATATATATATATATATATATATATATATATATATATATATATATATATATATATATATATATATATATATATATATATGCATAACAGACAATGCTTTCGTCTCAGGCACTAACATTCGTGGAAGCTCATAAAGTTATCATTTCATAATTTGAAACTCGTTTATATTGCCTAACATATACATCCCTCATATAACATGACTACATCACTGTACACTAGTATTCAGATACAAAAAGTACATGTGTGTATACCTCGATGCTGCTGGATAACTGTGTGTAAAAGACCGCAGGACAGACGCAACTTATACACTCTACTGAAATGCTCTGTAGAGGTGGAAAAAATAAAAGGATGAGCATAACGCGCTCAGTAAGAAATATATGAAAGCAGGTAGATAACCACACTATCTACGATGCTCATAATGCATGTTTTATCATCTTGTAAAACAAATGCATTTACTTTCAAAACACTCGTATTAATATATGAAAGTAAGTAGATAATCAAACTATCCACGATACTCATGATGCATGGTTTATGCCGAAAAACTCATGGCATTCACAAAACCATCATAGTAAAACACATAGCAATTTACTGCCAAAAAATCGAATATCAAAACTCATTCAGAGTAAAATATTTCTGTGTTCAGTATTGAAACTCACATTTAAATCATATTATCATTTCAAATGGTTTCATCACAAAAATCAAATCACAATTAGTTTCATCACCGAAACCAATAAAACAGATGAGACTAGGCAGGGATTTCAACACAAATCCAAGGAACAATTGGCCAAAGTTTGAGATCCACAAGCTATCACGGATCAGGTGTGCCAGGGTGTCTCTGAGTCCGAGGAGGGGATTAGTCTATCCATCGGCTCCTATCTAAGGACTATAACAAATCAGAGCAATGACACAGTATGCCCGAGTCCAAAGACGCAATCCTCACATCCCATAGTTACACGGTATAGTGTACTCCATGTTGTCTACACGGTACGACGTACTCCGTGAACCATAGTACAATTACCACACAGTTGTAGGTGCCTGAGTCAAAAGCTCACCACCCCAACCAAATAAATTATCAACCATAGCCTGTCGTCTCAAATCTAGTGCAAGCAAGTCAGTGTAACACACAGTCAACACGAGGGCTCTAGCACGATCTCAATCACAAATCACAACAGAATCCAGTGCGAGCAGTGCTCCAGCACGGTCTGTACATATGCAATACCAAAATCAAGTGGGAGCGGATCTGGACAAATCCACAGATCTCATCATAGCTCCAGCACGATTTCACACATACAAAATAGACAACTGGCTTTATTTTCTACCACAGTGGTACTCAAAACTGAGTGCAATATGCAAAACGGTACAAAACAGAGTGAGAGGGAAACATCTCATCAAATCACTCGTCAATCAAATCACACTTTAAAAAAACGTGCAAATTAATGCATACAGTCAAATAATGAGCCAGTCTATCATTTCAGCTTCACAAAAATCTCTTTTTCACAGAGAAAACATGGATTGCATGCACTTTATGCATTTCCAAAATTCCTAAATCTAAGGGTATTTTCGTAATTTTCTCATATTTAGGTACTATCCAGAAATTTCATATTTATACGCTATATGAAATTTAATTGACTGTAAACGACGATGAAAATACGTACAACTATCTCTAATAGCTCGCATAGATCCCTTACCGCGGATCACGTAGTGTGACCTCTCTTCCTCTGTGCTGTCCAAATCTCGCAGTCCGGTCAACTCTCAATATGACTCTGGAGCTGCATTTAACCATTCACTGGATTAATTACACGTTTCCTATTGTATTACACATTTAATACAGTTCATTTCACTTAATTGGGCATGTTTCTCTAAATGAGCCTAAATACTTTAATTGAGCCTTAATCCGTATTAAGCCCGTTTTCCACATATTATTTTCCTTCTTCAGGGTCTATCGACTCATTGGGCCTATCAATACCCATTTGGCTTTATTCAAAGCTCTTTGGATAGCCCGAATTTCATTTACGACAGTTTATTCGAAATTCTGAATATAATTTCTTAAATCCGAAATGTGTAAAATAAATCTTAAATACGCGTTAATCACATAAATTGTCGTAAATGAGCTTTACTTACCCGATATTATGCGATGGTACGCAAATCGAAGTTCGATCGGACTTCCGTTCGAAATTAATCGTCGAACTGCACAATTTCGTATTTTTAACTCCGGGCCAATTTTCGATTAAATATAATTTAAATAAATTTATCAAAAATTAAATTGGTCACTTTTGACCTCGTATCGACTTACCCGAAGTTCGATGAAATCTTGAAATTTTCTTTTTCTTTTTTTTCTTTTTCTCTCTCCTTCTTGGCTGAACCGGTCCGGTCCGGTTCAGCGCAGAAGCTTCCTCACTGAACCGGCCGATCGGTTCAGGGCTCCTTACGCCGTTTCGGCGTCTTCCGACCGGTTCTCCGGCCGATTCCACCTCCAAACGGTTTAGCCTCGCCTCTAGAGGCTTCTTTTGGCCTCGTCTGGGGTTGACCGACGTCAGATTCTGCCGAAATCCGTCCATCTCTCCCGCTGCTTCCCTATCGCAGATCTCCTCGCCGGCGGCGATTCACGGCTCGTGATGGCTCTGGAGGGGTCCCTCGGTGCCGACCGTCACTCGCCGGGTCTTCTCCCTCCTTCCGTTCGCCTCCGGTGGCTATGAATCAGGGGATCGGGTTTCGCCCGATCCCTCCCCTTTTCGCCTGGGTCGCGCGACTGTTTCGCGCGATCCAGTTCTTTTTTTTCTGTTTTTTTTAATAGATTTTTTATAATATATTTTTATTATTATTTTATTCTTAAAATAATAATAAAAATCCTAAAATATCTCAAAAAATCTCAAAAATTCATATTAAATTCATTTAGTCCGTAAATAAATTTATCAGTTCGATTTTACTTTTTTGGTATATTTTTTCACTATTTTAGGCTCATTTTTCGAGGTAAAAATTTTGAAAATATTAAATAAATTCATATCTTGATTAATTGGACCTGAAATTTAATTATTTATTCTTTATTGATCAAGATTACATAAATTCAAGTTTACAAATAATAATTTCTTAAAAATGACACCGAATTTTCGGGTCTTACATAAAAACTTCACTAAAATTATATTAGATAATAATCTATAAAATTTATATATTCATAATGTATCAAATATGAATTTATTTGTGATAATACTTCAAAAATAAAATTTTAAATACTTCATATTAATGTGATTATGTATTTGTAAAATGGTTTTAAAGAAAATTAAATTTTGGATAATTATTTAATACATAATCAATAATTTTTTATTATACAATTAAAGATAAGATGACGATATATATCTTACTTTATTTTTCAAGTATTCTTAAAAAATTTGTATTATCATATTAATCTTGTTTATAAAATTTAAAAACTTCTTTAATTGCATAAAAGATAATTATCCTTAAATTTTTGAGTAAAATTTATTTATATATTCTTATTTTATAATTTATTTTTTGTTACATTATAAATTTCAAAATGAAGATACAAAATGAAATTAATATTTTTGAACCAATCTAGTCTGCCCACGTTAACCGACAACCTGGAGATTGCAACTAAAGAGCTGGCCTGTAGCCTCATACACGGACAAACCAGGACGGCATAAGTGCCACAACAACGACGCCGTTCAACCACTTCCCAAAAGCATTTTTGTTTTCATCTCTAATTCATCTTACAAATCCCTATCTCAACCGTGAAAAACACGCACAACTCATATATCACCAAATATACAAAATATTGGCAACCTCCTTTTTTGCGCGTGAAAGACATTCTTTATCAGCATTTTATGGTTTATTTTTTTAAAAAAGGGTTATCATTACATTTTCCCTGATTTAGATAGCGGGAATTCTATGAAGCAGTTAAAAGGTGATCCAATTTTATTATTTTTTTCCGCAGATCTTTTCATCTCAAAATTGAAACCCTAATTTCTTGAATTTTTCTCATACGAGAAAAAAAATGGGATTATGGGAAGCTTTTCTCAATTGGCTTCGAAGGTAAGTCCTCTTCCTCGTTTGCTTACTGAGAAAAATAAAAGAAAATAATTGAAGAGATTGAAATTTCGGGTTTTTTTTTTTCATTTTAAAGTTTAATCTAATTGAGGCTAATGTTTTGCGAGGAAAAATAAAGAGATTCTTTATATTCGTTTTTCACATAATCGGTTCCTCCAGCTTTTCTGGAAAGCTTTTTTCTTTTTTATTGTAACTTTCTTGAAACTAGAAAAAGGAAAAAAAAATTTCTTTACCAATTTATTTTATTAATGAATATTACATTCGATTTCAAAATTTTATTAATTTGATAGTTGAACGGTTGGATTAAGTATATAAATATTTGGAATCAGTGCCTTGCGATTGTGGAGATTTTTGTTTTTGTTGTTTATTGAATTTTCTTCCTTTTTAATGGGACATATTTGGATGCTAAGAGCATGCAGTTAAATATGTAAGAGTAAGCAATGCCATATGCCGGTTATGAATTTGTAAAGTTAAATAATGGAATTTTGATGGTTGTTATTGAAGGGTAGATTTGAAGTGATTGTTTTGGTGGTAATTGGTTGATTTGATGGGTAGTTAGTTGATTCTAAACATGGTTACCTTGATACTTCATACATGGTCTCTTTTAACCGCTTTTGAAGTGCTTGATTTGGTAACTTTTAGAATCTAGCAGGGAGAATATTTTCTCATCTATGCTCAAGGTGCTTTGGGCGTGTTTTTATATTTGAATTTGTATGCATGTGGCCTTGTGGAGGTATTTAGAAAAATTATGTCATTGTCGGGTGAGTTTCAGTTTCTTCTGTATTGCAGTTGAGAAAGTTATAGTTGCAGCTGGTGGCAACTGCTAAAGTTACGGGAGTGAGTGTAATTGGGTTATTTTGCTGTAAGCACTTGAGATAAGGATGGCTTGTCATACTTGGATAATCTAGATAGTGATCATAGTGTTATTTTAGCATTGGTGTTGGTGAGGGAAGTTCTGATGTGGACAATGCTCAATTAGGAGAATTAGATAAGTGCCAGGGTTCTTATGGATTAGTTCTTGATTAAGGTCTAGCTAGTTGTTGCAGTATGCATTTTTCTTCAAATGTAATAAACTACAACAGCGTGGTTCAGTGCCTTCCTATTCTCTGTTTTCTTCTCAAGTTCAGATTAGCAAGCTACCGAAAAGCAGTATTCGTCATGTGTTGCTCAAAAAAAAGGAAGGGATTATAACCTGGGGTGACAAAGGGAAGATTTAGTTGCTGCTGGTGGTTCTGGCAGGATTTTTTTGGGAGGTGTGATGTGATTGGGTCTGTAAACCCAAAATTTATATTGTTTCCTCTGGCTATATTCTTCTTTGCATGTCTTTTTATGTTTATTCAGGAATGCCTTACAAGTTTAGAAGAGCTCTTGATGCATGTTTGTGATTGACCTTCTTTGTGCCTTTAGTCCATTCTGTTTGGATTATAGTTCCTGCATATTCATTCTTATTTCTTTTTCCTCCTTGTAGTCTCTTTTTCAAGCAAGAGATGGAGTTATCTTTAATAGGCCTCCAGAATGCTGGAAAAACATCCTTAGTTAATGTCATTGCAGTAAGTGTTTTCGTGTGAGAGTTTTGTTTTGTTTTCTATCAGCCTATCTATTTTGGCTTTGTCCTGACAGCTACACTTCTTTTTTGTATCTTATTTCAAGACCGGTGGATATAGTGAAGATATGATCCCAACGGTAAGTCATTGGCAGTGACCCTATACCAACAATTATTCTTGAGAATTTGTTATTTGCACTTGACAAGTTTTTGTTGGTGGGTTCTGTTCCTTGTAATTTTCATGACATCTCTTCTGTTTGCAGGTAGGATTTAATATGAGGAAGGTAACTAAAGGAAATGTCACAATAAAATTATGGGATCTTGGGGGTCAGCCAAGGTTTCGGAGTATGTGGGAGAGATACTGCCGTGCTGTTTCAGCTATTGTGTATGTTGTTCTTACTTTTTAGCTACTATTTATTTACCATAATAAGATGACCTTGGAACATGTTACATTGTTTGTTGTTTCTATGATATGCGTCTTTCTTTACAAAAAGTTGTTTTTATGTATCAAACCTATCATTTTTTTTGAGAATACTGGTTATATTTGCAAGGATGTTAGACTCTATTTTGCTAGAAAGTAAAGCCATTTGTTTGTTTTCTGAAGATACTGGTCTTCTATGGGTAGCTTTCTACTGGAAATTACAAGGAAAAAAAAATCCCTTTGTTAGTTGACATTTTTTCGCATCCTAATGTGGCCCTGTACTTGGGATAAAAAGCACTGTCTGAGTTTTTGTAGACAATTTTCTCCTTCTATTTTATTGTTTGTCTTAGAGGGCAGCTTTGATGCAATGATAAAAGTTGCTTTTTTGTGACCTGGAGATCACAAGATCAAACGAAAATAACTTCTCTGTTAATGCACAATGTGGGAGCCTTGTGCATTGGGTTGTCTTCTTTTTTTTTAATCTTATTGTTTGTCTTGAAGTAAGTTTGTTTTCTTATCTCCTCTTCTTTCTCCATACTGCTGCCCATCTCCATTTTTGTGGTCATTTAAGTTCCTTTAATGTACTAGAAAACAACCCCATACCCTCTTGTGCTTATTGATTTATGAGGACTTTATGTTTATCTTCTGGTTAACTATGTGTTAAACTAAAAGTATAAATAAGTTTTTACGTGAAAAAACTGAAGTAAAAAATTTGCAGTCATGTATGTGCAACCGGTGTAACTTTACAAATTTATCTGAATACATTAAGGGCAACAAGAAGCGTGGACAGGATCTATATAAATTCTGGTTCAGAAGTGAGCTTATATCTAGCATGCCCTACAGAGTTTAGATCTTTACCTTCAAAATTTTAAAGTTTGGCAACCCCAGCATCCCATGCCACCCATTCTTTCATTGTTCATCTACTGTTTGTCTTAATTTCACACTGACAAATTTGAAAAGTAGTTTTTTGCTTTGCAAGAGATTAGTCATGTAAGAAGAACACATTGATATATATGCTATCTGCCAGGGAGAAAATGCATGTTTTATGCTCTATTAGTTTAGGTAATTTTTCTCCTATTTGTTGTACTATACATTGATAGTCAACTACTTCTTACTTGGATTTCTGCAATCTACAGTTATGTTGTGGATGCTGCTGATTATGAGAACTTATCTGTCTCAAGAAGAGAACTCCATGACCTGTTAAGTAAATCCTCACTGAATGGTATTCCCCTGCTGGTACTGGGAAACAAGATTGACAAACCAGAAGCCTTGTCTAAAGAGGATTTGACTGAGCAAATGTAAGTGGAGATTTAAAAGTAAATCTTTGTGCTTAAGCAACAGTAACCTGACATAAACCAACAGTTATTGGTTTTCAAAGTAACGTTGGCAAAAGCTGTTTTTATTTTCTCTATAAATCTTAATGCAGCCACATTTATGTCATTTGCATTACACAGTAATTTTTCATTTGTCTGCGATGGTGGACTATGCAGGGGGCTGAAATCCATTACAGATAGAGAAGTTTGTTGCTTTATGATCTCATGCAAGAACTCCACCAACATTGACACGGTGATTGATTGGCTTGTGAAGCATTCAAAATCAAAGAATTGAAGTCTCAAACTCCCTGTAATCAGTTATAGTTGCTTCTTTCTCCAGGATGGTCGATGTGACTCTGCTGTCTTTCTAACAGGGTTGTCAATGTCTGACACCATTGTCTTAATTTTCCAACTTGGCTTGAATCATAAAGTATTACATATTTGTTTGGTGGGTGAGTCGGGCATAAATTTGTTTGATCTTTTTATGTACAGATATTGCCTTGTAAACATGGTAAATGTGTTGTGGTTTTGAATCAAATAAAGGGTTTTGACGCATTTAGTTCCATTCTTTGACAGTCACAAATCTTTTTAAATTACAAGGTAATCAGGCAAATTATAATCCAAGGTCAAGGTTAAAGAGAGAAACATGGTTTTTTTGGCCAGAAAAAGAAACATAAAGTTACAATATTTTATTTTCTTATACAAAACGTTCAAAATACTAGGGAATGAAAGAATTTAACTTTCAACTTTAAAGTGTTGTGAAAAAGGAAAGCAATTCTTTTTATTAAATATACTACTTAGTCTATATAGATTAAAGAATTTTTTAGATAGGGGAGAAAATTAGATTGGTTTGATCTTGAAAATTCTAATACAAATTAATATTATATTTAAAACAATTGGTCCAATCAAATTAATTGAAATAATTGATATAGACTTGGATTTGATAAATTTGATTGATTTTAATTGGTTTTATCTATTAAAAAAAATATAATATATATTATTACATAAAATTTTATTTTATATTTATATTGTTATATATTCTATACATTACATATTATATAAAATAAGAAATATATTATATATGATTTTGAAATATCATGTAAATTAGGAGGTATTTATATATATAATATATTTAAAAATAAATTAATAATATAGGTTAATTCAATTTATTTGACTATTAATTTTAAAATTGATAATTTACCGAATTAATTGAATAAATCATTTTTCCTGATCATTAATATCGAAACCAAATAAATCAAATAAAATTAATACATTTTAATATATTTCAATTTAACGAATTAGTCACAAAAAATTAGTGATCACCTCCAATTTTAGAGATAAAAATAGATTACAATTATCAGTTATATATGTTAATTGGAAATGCATAGCAATATATATTTTCTTAATAAAATGTATTCTTTTTAAAAATTAGAAAATGGGAGAAAATTTAAGGAAAAAAAAGGGATTTGTATTATTTAAAAAATTATTTTTGACGGCAAAACGGCGGAATAATTAAGTTTGATTGCCAAAAGGAATGTCTGTTTAATAAATTATTGACCCCAAGCCAACCGGCATTCCGTCGGTACTCCATTTTGACCGTACCCTTCACTCTTCACAAGGCCCTTTCCTTGTGCCTCCGGTTCCGGCGAAAAGCCATGGAAATTAGCCGGGAAAAAAATCAAATACAATTTCCATATATTCTCTTTCTTCTTATTTTCTCCTATTTCTCTGTCATTTATCGGACCGCCAACTGCTCAGAAACTAACCAGTAATCGAATATGAGTTGCTGTTATGGAGCTTGACGAGTTCTCGAGTTAAGCTTTTTACAGTCGTCGTGATTTTCGCTCAACCGTGAGTAAAAGTTTGTAGCCTGATGATTTTTCAATTTCTGATTTTTATGTATTTTTAGAGTTTTCTGATTTTTTTTAACCTGTTGGAGCCTAGGGTTAGGTTAAGTTTTATATTTTATTTATTATGGTGGACAAGGAAATTTTCTCACTCCATTTTGACCGCTTTTTCCCGATGATGATGAGATTACCTGTATGAAATTAGGTTGAAATGTCCGCATTTAAAAAATGACAGGTGCAAGCATGCAGCTAAATTTTCTTATTTCTTATTCATTTTTGGTACTCATTTGTGAGGAGTCTTGTCAGAAAACAAATTGATCTGAATTTTATTAAGTTCTATATTATTATATACTTAATTGAAGTTGACTTGAGGTTGGATTCTAAGAATACTTAGTAGTATTATTTAAGCCTGCTCCTCAAATTTTAAGTTCATTACATTCTTATGTGATATATTTTCTTCGAGGAATGCAGATCTCTTTTACGTGAAAACTTTGAGTTCACATGTATGAGGAATAACTTCACCACATTTAAAAACATTGCATATAGATTAGTTGCCTATTAATTTTTTATTTTTTTTTTGAAACTCCTTTTTGGAAAATCTTGTCAGCAAACATTTAGTACTTTGAAAGATGACTTTGGGCCAGATTCCTCTTGCGAGATACAAAAAAAAAAAAATGGAGTTGGGGCATTCCAAAAATTGAACTCGGGGCCTCTAGCACCCAAAGCGAGAATCATACCACTAGACCAAATGCCCGAATTTGTTGTCTATAATGTTTTCTTCTTATTATAACATCAATAGGTGGAAAATTTTCAAGAAATAGTGCATAGCTTTATTTATTGATGAAATCTCTGATCAACTAGATTGCTTGTGAGCATTTCTGCTATTGAAGTGCATAGTAAGGACAACTAGTTATGCAGGAATTTTTCACAAAGTGACTTGTTGTAATAACCCTTTATCTGCAAGACTCTGGGGGATAAGTACTAGTCTTCTACTAGCACAAGGGATGCTAACTACTTTAGATGTAAAGTCCTGTAAATCGCATTGAGCTAGGTTTGAATCCTGTTTTGACCTTTGGATGGAGGCATATTGGTGCAAGAGGAGAGGCTAAATGGAGGAGAAGACCCATACCGTGGAATGTAGCATCATTAATGGTCAGAATGACAGACGTACTTCTCATTGAGAGGAAGAAAAAACACGTTTCCTTTTCATTGGATTCTTCTTCTTCTTCTTCCTTATTTTATTTTATTTTATTTTTTCATTTTGGTTAAATTGGTTGCTGTTGATTAACTGCTTCATTCCTTTATTTTCACAGGGTTAAGGTGGATTTCCATAGTCTGATGACTGTAATTCCAGGTATGAGGCTAGCTTATGCACACGCAAAGACAGTACATACAGCCTAATTTCTTTATTTATTTTGCCACTTGTCTCTAAGGACTTATTACAGGTCAATCTAAGTCCTTAAAGTTCTGTATTATGCTCTTAAAGTTGACTTCAGAATAGATTCCTCTATTCAAATAATTTAGGATATAATATAGGGAACCAAAAAGAAAAAAAGCAAGAAATTGGGGCATTCCGAGAATCGAACTCGGGACCTCTCGCACCCAAAGCGAGAATCATACCACTAGACCAAATGCCCTATTTTGACATTTAGAATGTCTGGTTTATAATTATCAGATCTTTTTATCCAAGAACTCCTGTTAATTTTCAATGGACTCATTCCTAGAGGACCAACATTTTCCACATGCTCACTTTTTGTGGTTCAACATAGCCTGGTAATTGGATCAAGAAAACAAGAAATGATAAACAGATAGAGAAGATGGAAACTCACTCACAGAGGAGGGAAATGCTTGGCCTTTTCTGTTCTCTGATTTTTGGTTCACTATAAATAGTTATTTTAATTAAAATATTTTTAACCTGCTCTACAAATGTATATTTATTCTGTTTATTTGGTGCCCTTTGTTAGGCAGGTTTAATGCAGATTTCCATTTTTTTGGATGAGTATAAGATTAAAGGTACAAGAATAAACTTTTGAAAATAGCAGAATTTATTTATTTTTTACTCACTGCACAGGAATCTTGTCAGAAAACAAATTGATCTGAAGTTACTAAGCTTCTATGTTATTTTACTTTAAAGTTGACTTAAATGTCAGATTCTCTGATCATATGCTTGAAATTAGGGAACTAAAAAGAAACTGGGGCTGGGGGCATTCCGAGAATTGAACTCGGGACCTCTCGCACCCTAAGCGAGAATCATACCACTAGACCAAATGCCCAATTTTGATGTTTATCATGTTTAGTATTTAGTTATTAGCAGTTTCTAAGGGTTGCTATTAATCAGTGGACTAATACCAAGTGAGCTGGTTCTAGTTTCTTCTGTCTTGCTTTTGTTTCGCTTCTGGTATGATTTCCTTGCTAGACTGATTGTAGTCTTTTGCTTCTGACATAATTCCGTTATAATTTCCAATGTTAGGGTCTGATACCACCCATTGCCTTGCACTTGGACCTTGGATGGTTTGAATAATTTTCGTCTAAGCATAGTGATGATGTTAGTTTATACTTAATCTCAGATTTGGGTTAATTAAAAGACATGATTTATGGATTATGAATTTCTAGAACTTATTCATATTATTCTTTCTTTACTGGTTGAATGCTTCACTAAATAGCTAGCTAGTGAGTTATGTCACAAACTTATACTACATAGCTAGTACCATAAAGTGGTATAAAGATGAGCTGAGAGAACAATTAAGCAGTTATGCATAAAATTTAGCACAAAATGCTGTTTTTTTGGGCCCTGCAGGTCAAATGCAAGAGAGAAAAGGGTACGACCCTTCCCTATTTTTACTTACATGGAGGAGGTTGTTGTCAATTAAGTATATTAACCTGCTCCTCAAATGTGTGTTCATTCCATGTGTATGCAGTACTATTTGTTTTGACAGGATATGGCAGATCTGGTGTTTCCTGATGCTATGAGATTTCAGGTAAGTTGATAACACATTCGGTATATGCATTTAGCAACTCATTGCTGACTGATGTTAGGGAAAAAAAGTTCTGGATGAAGATAAATTTTTATATTGCACTATCAAACTTGACTTCTGGCTAGATTCTTTTCATCGATTATTTTAAATTATAGAATAGAAGTAAAAGAAAACAAAGTGTTGGGAGCATTCCAAGAATCGAGTTCAGGACCTCTCACCTGAAGAGAGTCATACCACTAAACCAAACCCCTATTGTGTACTCTTCAATTTATTCTTAATACTCATTTTCTGTGATTTAAGCGTAAAAAACAAGGGGCTGGGGCATTCCGAGAATCAACTCAGGACCTAATGCACCCAAAGCGAGAATCATAGCAGTAGGCCAAAAGCCCAATTTTGATGTCTATAATGTTTTGTAATTATTATAAAATCTAAATAGGCAGTAAATTTTCAAGAAATGGTGCATACATTTCTTTATTTTTTGAGAAAGTCTCTAATCAGAACTACAATTTGTCAGCTTTTTTGCTATTAGAATGCATAGTAAAGTGCCTCAGAATTGTTCATAGATGAGCGCATAGGTCCATTATCAGTTAGGAAGGAATTGTTCACAAAATCACCTGTCCTATTAACCTTATCTCTGCAAGGCTTTGAAGGATGAATGCTAAAATCTTCTATTCTCACAAGGGATGCTAGCTACTTTGGCAGTAAAGTAATCTGTAATTGCTTTGCGCTAGGTTTGAATCCTGTTTATGGGTATTGGTGCAAGAGTAAAGGCTAAATGGAGAAGGAAGCCCATGCCTTGGACTGTAGTCTGGTAGAATGATAAATAAACATACTTGTCACTCAGAGCAAGAAAATGACACATTTCTTTTCTATTGACCTTTTTTTGGGCTAAATAGGTTGTTGTTGATCAACTTCTTTAGTCCTTTATTTCACAGGGTTAAGGCTGATTTCCAGTTTCCAATGACTTTGATTCAAGGTCTAAGGCTAGCTTGCCCAAATGCAAATAATAAGTACATCCTAATTTATTTATTTCTATTGCCACTTGTTCTGAGGACTTAAAAGAAAACAGATCAATCTTAGTCCATGAAGTTCTGTATTATGCTCTAAAAGTTGACTTCTGATCATATTCTTCTGATTACATAATTCAGGATATAATTAGGGAACTGGAAACAAAAAGAAAAAAGCAAGGCACTGGGGCATTCTGAGAATCGAACTCAGGACCTCTCGCACCCAAAGCGAGAATCATACCACTAGACCAAATGCCCTATTTTTAATATGTATCGTGTCTGGTTGATACTTATTAGATCCTTTCTCCAAGAACTCATGTTAATTTTCAATAGTCATTCCTAGAAAACCAACATTTTCCACTCTCTCACTTTTGAGGTGGTTCAATGTATCATTACCTTGCTAAAATTGGATGCCAGAGGCTTTTAAAATTTCATCAACTCTAGGTTGTAGCCTTCATCTGTTTTGTGAAAGAATATGAATGCACTAGAAGCAAAAACATCTATAGGTTATGAATTTCCCAAATTTTATAATCTTTTAAACCAATGAAGTATTTGACTGTAAAATATAGTTTGCAAGTTGTTGTGATCTTAGAAACTAGAACATTTTGAATTTTACCTCAAAATGGTTTAAAAACGAAATTACAGAACATTTAGGCAGCTATGCAGAAAACTCAATCACAATATGTAATGTTCTAATAAACTTTTCAGAGCTGTATGTCAAAGTCTTTAGAGGTTAGTTTAGCTGGTAAAAGTTGTTTGGTTATTGTATAAAGATGTAGGACTGAGTCCCACCCTCACAACAGGTTCAGGGAGTGAGGGAAGCTAACCCACATAGTTTAATATGGCAAAGGGAACAAGAAATAAAAGCAGTCTTATGAAGACAGAGAAGCTGGAAACTCACTGAGAGAGGAGGAAAATACTTGGCCTTTTCTGTTTTATGATTTTTGCTTGACTATAAATAGAAATTTTCTGCAAAACGTTTTGACCTGCCCTTCGAATGTATATTCATTTTGTTTACTTGATGTACTTTGTTAGGCAGGTTTAAGGTAGTTTTCATTTTTTTGGACAAGTATAAGATTAAAGGTACAAGAATAAACTTCTGAAAATTGCACAATTTATTTATCTTCTACTCACTGCAAAGGAATCTTGTCCAAAAATTAATGGATCTGAAGTACTAAGCTTCATTGTTATTTTACTTTTAGAGTTGACCTAAGGGCAGATTCTCGGATCATATATTTGAAATTAAGGAACTGAACTGATACAGGGGCAGGGGCATTCATCATATATTTGAAAATAAGGAGCTAAATTGAACTCGGGACCTCTCGCACCTTAAGCGAGAATCATACCACTCGACCAAATGCCCAATTTTGATTTTTATCATGTTTAGTATTTCATCGGCAGCTTTGTAAGGATTCCTATTAACTTTCAATGGGCTAATACCAAGCGAGCTCCCCATAGTTTCTTCTCTCTTGCTTTTGATGTGCTTCTGGTATCATTTACTCGCTAGAATGGTTCTAAGTCTCATGCTTTTGATGTAATTATGTTATTATTTCCCTGTTAGAGTCTTGGTGCCACCCAGCTCCACTTAAAATTGCATTTGGACCTTGGATTTGGTTTGAATCTGTTTGTCTAAGCATAGTAATGGTGCTCTTCTAATTTCAAATTTGAGTCAATTAATAGAGAACATTTTGGATTATGATTCTTGAGAATTTAATGCGTCTTTTCGTTCTTTATTTGTTTATTCTTGACTAATAGATCTTTGTCACAAACTTAAATTACATACTTCTACTCGGAAGAAGAAAATGGCACATTTCTTTTCTTTTAACCTTTTGTTGGCTACTAACTGGTTTATTCCTTTATTTTACAGGTTGAGGCAGATTTCGAGTTTCTAATGACTGTGATTCAAGGTATGAGGTTCGCTTGCCGACATGCAAAAGGTACATACACCCTAATTTATTAAATTATTTCTATCGTCACTTGTTTCTGAGGACTCATTAGGAAACAGATAAATCTTAGTCCGTAAAGTTTTGTATTGTGCTCTTACAGTTGACTTCTGATCAGATTCCTCTGATCTAATATTTCTGGATTTAATTAGAAACTGGAACCAAAAAGAAAATAAAAGAAAAACAAAGCAAGGCATTGGGGCATTCCGAGAATCGAACTCGGGACCTCTCGCACCCAAAGCGAGAATCATACCACTAGACCAAATGCCCTATCTTTTATATGTATCACGTCTGGTTTATAATCATTAGATCCTTTTCTCCAAGAACTAATGTTAATTTTCAATAAAGTCATTCCTAGAGGACCAACATTTTCCACTCTTAATTCTGATTTGGTTCAATGTTTCATTGCCTTGCTAAAATTGGATGTCAGAGGCTTTTAATATTGCATTAACTCCAGATTGTACCGTTCATCTATATCGTGATGTCAATTTATACATATTAATTCAGAATATGAATACACTAGAAGCCAAAACATTTATAGGTTTTGAATTTCCCAAACTTTATAATTTCTTTTAACCAATGAATCTGATTGCTAAATAGATTGTTTCCAAGTAGTGCTCATAGAAATTAGAATATTTTGAATTTTGCTTTAAATGGTTTAAAAATGAAATTACAGAACAGTTAGGCAGCTGTGAAGAAATCCTATCAGAATATGTAATGTCCTAATAAATGTTTCAGAGCTGTGTAAAGTCTTTAGACGTTAGATTCACTGGTAAAAGATGTTTGTGTATAAAGATGTTGGACTGAGTCCCACATTACAACATTGTTAGGGGGTGGGCGAAGCTAGCCCTGATAGTGTAGTGTGGCATTTGGATCAAGAAAAAGAAATAGAAGCAGTCTTATGAAGATAGAATAGCTGGAAACTCAGCCAGAGAGGAGAGGAAAATATTTGGCCTCTTGTTCTTGGATTTTGCTTGACTCTAAATAGGTATTTTAAGCAAAATGGTTTAACCTGCTCTTCAAATGTATATTCACTCTGTTTATTTGATGCTCTTTGTTAGGCAGGTTAAGGCAGATTTCATTATTTGGATGAGTATGAGATACAGGTACAAGAAGAAACTTCTGAAAATAGCACAATTTATTTATCTTTTACTCGCTGCAAAGGAATCTCGTTACAAAATAAATGGATCTGAAGTTACTAAGCTTCATTATTATTTTACATTTAGAGTAGACCTAATGGCCGATTCTCTGATCATATATTTGAAATTAAGGAACTAAAATGATGGATCTGGGGCATTCCTTATATATTTGACATTAAGGACCTAAAATGATACCAGAGGCTGGGGCTTTCCGAGAATTTAACTCGGGACCTCTATCGCACCCTAAGAAAGAATCATACCACTGGACCAAATGCCCAATTTTAATGTTTATCATGTTAAGTATTTTATTTCCAATTTTCTAAGGATTTCTATTAGCTTCAAATGGGCTAAATACCGAGTGAGCTCCTTGTATTTTCTTCTCTTTTTCTTTTGATGTGCTTCTGCTATCATTTACTTGCTAGATTGATTCTAGTCTCTCGCTTTTGATGTAATTATGTTATAATTTTCCTGTTAGAATCTTGATGCCACCCAGCTTCTCTTAAAATTGCATTTGGACCTTGGATTTGGTTTGAATCTTTCTGCCTAAGCATAATAATTACGCTCTTCTAATTTTAGATTTGAATCAATTAATAGAGAACATTTATGGATTATGAATTTTGGGAATCTAATTGTATGTTCTTTCTTTTTTTGTTGAATGCTTAACTAATTGCTAGTGATCTTTGTCACAAACTTACAGTAAATGGCATAGCATAATGCTGTAAAGTGGTGTAAATAAGCTTACGGGAAAATTAGGCAGTTATGCAGAAAGTTTATCACAAAACTATGTTTAGATTTGTCAACCCTGCAGGCCCAATGCAAGACAGAAAAAATGTTATGACAGTTCCCTGTTTTACTTGCATGTAAGAGGATGCTGTTAATTAAGTAGTTTAACCTGCTCCTCCAATGTATGTTCATTCCAGCTGTATTTGGTGCCTTTTCTTTGACAGCTTATGGCAGATCTAATCTTTCTTGATGCTACGAGAGTTATATGTCAGTGGATGGTTTGTCCAACTTGCAAATAGCACATTTTTTTATATACATTTAGCAACTCACTGCTGACTGATGCCTGAAAACAGATCAAGATGAAGTCTGAGAAATTTTTATAATATTAAACTTCCATAGTTGACTTCTGGCTAGATTTTTATTTTCTTTTACTTTTTATATATCCATATTTCAATCTGTAAGGTAGAACTAAAACAAAACAAGGGGTTGGGGGCATTCCGAGAATCGAACTCGGGACCTCTCGCACCCAAAGCGAGAATCATACCACTAGACCAAATGCCCAATTTTGATGTCTATAATGATTTGTAATCATTCTATAGGAAGTAAATTTTCAAGAAATGGTACATACTTTTGTTTATTTGAGGAAGTTTCTAATCAAAACTGCATTATTTGTGAGCATTTTTGCTATTGGAATGTGTAGTAAAGTGCCTCAGAGTTGTTCATCGACGAGCGGTTAGGTCTATTAGAAGTTATGCAGAAATAGTTCACAAAATGACATGTCCTAATTACCTTTTGTCTGCAAGGCTATGAAGGATGAATGCTAAAATCTTCTATTCTCTCAAGGGATGCTAACTACTTTAGCTGTAAAGTGGTCTGTAATTGCGTTGAGGTAGGTTTGAATCCTGTTTTAACATTCGGTTGAATGGGTATTGGTGCAAGAGGAGGGGCTAAAGGAGGAGGCAAATGCCACGGATTATAGTCTGGTAAAAATATAAACAAACATACTTGTCATTCAGAGAAAGAAAATGGCACATTTCTTTTCTGTTGACCCTTTATTGGGCTAAATAGGTTGCTGTTGATTAACTACTTTATTCCTTTATTTCACAGGGTTAAGGCAGATTTCCAGTTTGTAATGGCTGTGATTCAAGGTATGAGGCTAGCCTGCCCACATGCAAACAGTACATACACCCTAATTTATTTATTTATTTATTTCTATGGCCACTTGTTTCTGAGGACTTATTAGAAAACAGGTCTTACTCCATAAATTTCTGTATTTTTATGCTATTTAAGTTGCTTCTGAGCAAATTCCTCAGATCAAATATTTCAGGATATAATTAGGGAACTGGAACCAAAAAGAAAAAAGCGAGGCCTCGGGGCATTCCGAGAATCGAACTCGGGACCTCTCGCACCCAAAGCGAGAATCATACCACTAGACCAAATGCCCTATTTTTGAGATGTATTGTGTCTGGTTTATAACTATTAGATGCTTTTCTCCAAGAACTCATGTTAATTTTCAATAGTCATTCCTAAAAGGACCAATATTTTCAACTCTCTCACTTTTGAGGTGGTTCAATATATCATTACCTTGCTAAAATTGGATGCCAGAGGCATTAACATTATGTTGTAGCTTTTGTTAAAATTGGTTCAATGCATCAGATCGCAGGTTAGGGAGTGGAGGAAGCTCAAAGATCAAGAAAAAAGAAATAAAAGCAGTCTTATAATGATTGAGAAACTGGAAACTCACTGAGAGAGGAGGAAAATACTTGGCCTTTTCTGTTCTCTGATTTTTGCTTGACTATAAATAGAAATTTTATGCAAAATATTTTGACCCGCCCTTCAAATGTATGTTCATTCTGTTTATTTGATGCCCTTTGTTAGGCAGGTTAAGGCAGATTTCATTTTTTGGAGGAGTGTAAGATTAAAGGTACAAGAATAAACTTCTGAAAATAGCACAATTTATCTTCCACTCACTGCAAAGGAATCCGAAGTTTCAATGTTATTTTACTTTTAGAGTTGACCTGATGGCAGATTTGAGATTAAGGAACAAAAACAATCCAGTTGGTGGGGCATTCCGAGAATTGAACTCGGGACCTCTCGCACCCTAAGCGAGAATCATACCACTAGACCAAATGCCCAATTTAACGGTTCAATAGAATCTTTCCAACAATTCCTTGTAACTTTCAATGGGCGAACCGTAGTTTCTTCTCTCTTGCTTCCTATGTGCTTCTGGTCTCATTTACTTGCTAGATTGATTCTTGTCTCTTGCTTTTGATGTAATTATTTTATAATTTCCCTGTTAGAGTCCTGATGCCACCCAGTTCAAAGAAATTAGCAAAAGGTTAAGACAAGTAGCAAGTCCAAAGAAATTAGAATTAGTTTTGCAAAGCTGTGCTCTGTATTTTTGCATGCAAAGCTTCAATTCCATGTGTAAATTTGCGGTGGAATACGAAGAAAACCGATTAGTTAAAATTGTTTTCAGCACCATAGACGCAAGGAATACAATTGGGCTTCAAAAATCGTAGTTTATACGTATATATACGTTCTATCTTTTCACAGTTAATTAATCTGAAAAAGAGCTTGAACAAATTGAGTAAACAAAGAAGATATGTTTGAATTCGGGGCTTTTGGTATTTAATGGGAGAAGCATACCACTTGACCAAACACCTTCTTCTGACTTAATCCTTTAATTAATATTTTAAATATTTGTATTATGTAATGAGCAAGAAATTTTGATTCTATAACTTTAAATGTTAGGTCCAACTTTTTTAACGGTTAAAAATTTATGAAATTCACAATAAAAATTAACTTTAAAGAATCGATCATTGTTTTAATTAAACTTAATTCACGAATTAAGATAACATAAATTATCTTAATCATAATTAATTTATAAATCTAAAAAACACATTGTCTTAATTAAACTCAATTCATGAATCGAAAAAGATAAGCATATGCATGTTATCTTACTAAACCCATGCAATTAAAGGTACAAAAAATATATATATACAAAGAGATTGAGATGAAGTGAACTCATCTCATTCTCACTCTTATTTGTTCGACTTTCACAATTTCTTCTTTACATTTTAATTTGAAACGTTAAATGTGTCCTGAAATTTTTAATTCAACATTCCATTGTTGCTTCTTTTTTCTCTCACAAATTAAGACGAACCTTCCAAATCCAACATAAGTCTCTTACCAATCATATAATTCTAAGAACCTAAAAAGACCTTAACAATAACGAAGTTTATTTAACCTTGTGATCTACTCACCCGTATAGAGTAGGGTTGCCTTTTTTTTTTTTTTTTCTCTGCAATTTCCATTCTCCTTTTCCTTGGTCACCATTATGCACTCACAGCAATGCTAGTATATATGAGACTGAGATTATATGGGAAGTTAACCAACACTCGAAATCCAATAATTTAAAAAAAAAAATAATGAATTAATTATTTAATAGAAAAATCGCATTGATGTTGAGTAGGGTTGAAGGTATTTTTTGCAATTTACCAGTGATTAGAAATGATTAATCAGCAAGCTGTAAAAAAGCCAGACCCTTTAAGTTGTATGATGAGTATCCTATACCAAAAAAAGAAAAGAAAAGAAAAAGAAATTATTTTATTATATGTATCTCACAGATCACTTGCTGGATCATGAAATGATGTGATGCTGTGCTGGGCCAATTCATGAACACCTTCAAATGCCATTAATCATGATGATAAACAAAACAATTTTATGAAGGCAGTGAGTAATTAAATAAAGAAAGAAACCAAGAAAGTAAAAGAAACCAACCAGGAATCCAGCTGGCCTTTTCATCATTAAATTCTTCTACTCAATAAACTTAGGTCCCTACCTTCGAGCAAAAAGGAAAAGATTATAAAAAAAAAAAAGGCCAACTGCCTTGTTGATCTACCTAAGCATAGGTTTCCAACTCTCCTTTTCACTTTCTGTTTAATCTATTTGATTACTTCAACATGCAACTTCATTAACATGTGATCTTGACCTAAATTTTGTACATTGGGTTTAGATTGTTTTTATCCTAAATCTCATTTCCATTTGTTTCTATTCTATAACTAATGACTAATTAACCAAAAATAAAAACCCTTTTGGCTAAGAAAAAAAATAAGGCAAAGAAATTCTACAACTGAATCTTTATGCAATTTCAATAACATATGACCTTTACAATTTTATAATATTATCCATACACTGAAGATGAGTTCTGAACAATTTTAGTTAGCAAATTAACGGTCAATTATTGCTAATTTCATCATGTTATCCTCATCACCCTCCTTGTGCAATTCAATTTCAGTTTTTTTTTTTTTTTTCTTATACTAGAAATCAATATTCTTGGGAAAAAAAATGAAAATTACAGATTAAAATGTAATGGAAAAGTTAGAATAGAGGGTTGGATGGTAAGGAATTGCTTTAAAAAGGGACAAAATGATAGCAAAAGTGGCCAGATCATTCTTTTATCAATCATCTATAAATCTGCTTTAATGTGTTGCCCGCAATTCACTGCAGTCCACATTTCTTTTACACCCTTCTAGACTTTGTTACCACTTTACCTATTAATAAAGGAGTAGAAGGTAGGAGGAGAGAATCAGATTGAAGAACAAGATCAGATAGGAAGGCTGAAACGAGTAAAGGAAAACTGGTTTGGAAAGGAAATAAACAAGAACAATAATAAGGTTGCTCTCTTGCCTTCTAGCTCTTTGCTTCTTCCCAAAGGTTGGTCATCAGTTGAAGTATATAGCCTCGGAAGCAAACATGGCAACCTTTGCAGGGACTCAACAGAAATGCATGGCATGCGATAAGACTGTCTACTTGGTTGATAAGCTGACGGCTGATAACCGGGTTTTCCATAAAGCATGCTTCCGATGCCACCATTGCAAGGGTACTCTCAAGGTAACAGAATAATTATCATCTATAATTTCATTATCAGTGTCACTTTTGAACGTCAGTTGCATGGTTGGCATGGTAAGATAACTTGTAATTTAGTAGAAAATGTAGCTGATTCTTGTTCTTCGATAAGATCTTGAGTAAGGCTTTTTGTCCATGTATGTCGCCCAACTCTCTGATTCCATCAGCATATAAAGGGAAAACAATTAAGAAAATATTTTAGATTAGTAATGAAGACTAATCTAAAGAGATAGATTTGCATTTTACAGAGTACATGAAGATGATAAGATCAAAATGGAAATTTCTGAAGAGATCCTTTGTTAATTTGTGCAGCTTAGCAACTACAACTCTTTTGAAGGGGTGCTATACTGCAGGCCTCACTATGATCAACTCTTCAAGAGAACTGGCAGTCTGGACAAGAGTTTTGAAGGTAAAACAAAGACTCTAAATTTCTATTGAACTACCAATAATGTTTTAAACGTTCTGCTGCAATTTCTTTTTCAATATTCTTTCAGGAACACCAAAGATTGTCAAACCTGAAAAACACATAGAAAGTGAGGTAATTCTTAGAATCTATTTGCCACCACACAGGTTTGAGTTGATATTTTTTTTCGAGTTTAAATTATAAATCTTGCCATTGATTGGTAAGGAATTGGATCCAACAGAATGCACAGAAAGTGGTGAACTTGTTCGGTGGCACCAGAGAAAAATGTGTTGGCTGTAATAAGACTGTCTATCCAATTGAGAAGGTAATTAATTAAAACTCATAAATTTTGGATTAGAAAATGTATGGCAGTATATTATTGAGCAAAAAATGAAATTTGGGTGTTATTTTATGTTCTTTAAGGTTACGGTTAATGGGACACCATACCACAAGAGCTGCTTCAAGTGCACCCATGGAGGTTGCACCATTAGTCCATCAAACTACATTGCACATGAAGGAAAGCTCTACTGCAAACATCACCACATCCAACTCTTCAAGGAGAAAGGAAACTACAGCCAACTTGAGACTGACCGCGAGAAAAACTCCATGACTGAGCAACTTACGTCCATGGAAATTGCTGCTGAGTCATAATGTTAATAGCTTACTGCCTGAATCAAACTCCACTTTAATTTCCCTCTCCGAGTCCGACCATCCATGTCATTGCTGTGTCGGTTTGTCCCATGGATTTTTTTTTTTTTTTTGTTTCCTACGGCTACTATTAACCTTCCTGGCAAGATAAGATTTGATGATGTGCCATTGGGTTATTTTTCTAAGTGGAGTGAGCTTTTGAAAATAAGACTAGTCATGGTTTGTTTCAGCATTTGCTTGCTAGTATAAGAACATTTATGTGGCTTGATTCATGGAATTTTATTTGCCTCACTTTCAGGTTTTCCTTTGCTGGTTTTTAATTATTCCAATAACCTGCAAAATGAAAATGAAATCTGTCGAAAATCACCGTAATCCAAAACTGTTTCTACAATAAAGATTAGACTGGGAAGGAATCCAAGAATAAAAGCAACTATAATGGCTGACAAGTGAGGACTCCGGTAATGATTACTTAAGCAGAAGGCAACAAAGCAATATAAGAACTATTTTCGGCAGAAGAATTTTTCTGGATTTGGGTTTCATAGACCTGACTTGTATAAAATAAAACTACCCATTTTGCTTGCTAAAGTACTCATAACCTCTTCGATTCTGAAAACAATTTTTTATGCACCAATAATCAAAAATCAAATCCTTAATTTAGCATAAATGAAAAAGGTTTAACAATGAAGGGTTTTCTAAGTTTTTTGATTCTATCTGATTTGAATATTTTTATTTATTTTATTCGATTTAGATTGATTATTCAATTTTTCAAATTTAAGTAATTCTGAATTTTATTTTATTAATTTAAACTTCTAATTGAAATATGAAATTTGGATTTTAAAATCAATGATATAAAATATTAAATAACAAAATATTTTATTATGATGCATATACATATTGGAACCAATCCATATATATGTACATATATGCATGTATGAAATTTGATGATATCGTTTATTTGAATTGAAATCAATTATTTTATGATCCAAACCAATCTGAATTCTGAACATTTTCATTGAAATCAGTTTCCCATTTTTTCAAAAATGTTTCTCAATTCCATATTGTAATCTAAATTGGACATTCACAAGATAAATCAACAAAGAAAATTAATGTAAATGTTAATAGTATTTTAACAAGAATAATTTAACAAGGAAAATAAGGTCTGACAACATGTTCTCATATGGGCTATCTTATTCTCCAATCCATTTGATCAAATGAGATGTCACATTCATGGAGCCACAGATTTTGGTGGTTGTAAAAGTAAAAGCCCTGTTTACATAATTGGTGTAAATTCAGCTTCTGAGCAACTATAAGGTCTTAAAGGCAATGAACATATCACTGTACAATGTACATTGTGGAAAAAACAGATTAATTACACAGATGTATACTGCTCACCCCATTATCTGTTGACAACACCCTTTTACATTGTAATGCCTATAATAAAAAGATTACTGATGACAGACTCTACTTGCGGAATTCCTCCCATCCTCAGCTCAGCTGCACAGAGGTTGACGTTCTCCCCATGAAGCACAAATTTTGCTTTTCTTACCTCTCTGCAGGCTTCAGCAAGGATGCGGAAACTTCGGTTTTTGTTTATCAACCTCTCCCAATTTACCGATTTAGGACAGCATGGTGTCAGAAGTATGTATAAACTGAAATCAAGACTGGAACACGGAAAAAAAATCAAAATCCAGTTTAAGAGTGAGTTCTAATTCTTTCCTTTAATGTCCGAGCAGCAAGTATCAGAAGATCCACCATCTCAAACCCTGCAGCAGACACCGAGTCTATTTTCTCACAGCCGGAATCCTCAGAAGTATCACCCGACTCACTGTCCATACCTTCTCTAACTGATTCACCATCTCCCTCAGCTGACCAGCTAACAGGCAGGGAGCTTCCAAGGGCAGTCTTCAGAAGTTTTGCCTCCTTAATGATCTCATCAAGAGCTTCTGACACACTAGAATCTGTGCCTTCTGACTTGATTGACTCTGTTACCTACGAAACATAATACAACTTCGTCAATTTTCATTTGATTCAAACAAGAAATAAGAAATTTTGAAACTGATCAATTTGCATAAGAAATTTCATATAACAGAACATAATAATAAGAATAAATTTTGAAACTGATAATAAATTTAATTTCTTTATCTTAAACTCAATAAACCTCGACATAATTTTGCATGAATCACCATTCTAAATCAACCATCTAAAATATTCTAGAAGAGACTACCCTACCTATGTCCGAAGCAAAGAAACAGCAAAATATCCCACACGTTCTTGATATTATGTAGCACACATGATAGAACACCAGAAGATTACCTTAAGAAGTGAAAGACGCAATCTACGAAGTGTAGAAGTCAGGTGGTCCATACTTCCCATGCTCTCCTTCAGTGTAGCATTTTCAATCCTCATTCTGGAAAAAGGATAGTAAAAACATAATTCACATAGGTACCCATTAACTATTGAAGGTTGGCATACAGAATAACAGACCTCACTTAGCAATTTGCATGCATAAGAACAATATATCTACAGTCAGGTATTACATGCCATGCTATTCAAATATAGATGGTACTTCTGGATACCTAGCAAAATCCGTGCTACTTGGAAGAGCTTCAGCTTCATTTCCCCTGGCATCTAGCACACTAACCCAACATCTCAGATTTGATTTCTTTAGCAGATTTCTTAGCCTTCCTTCTCCTTCATAAGTACCAATTCTTCTGTCTGCAACTTCAGCCACAACATTCCCTTGTTTCATCTCATTACTGATTTTCCTGTGATAGGTGTATCATCTTCTAATTAGTCGTATACACAAGTTAGTCACCATAAGCAAGACAAACATCACTCATAGCATAGATGCACACAATGCAAGAGACCAAGAAAATAGATAAAGAACAAGAGGGTTCAAAATTACGATCTCCAGATATATTATTAAACAAGAACAACTACAAGAAGAATTTGGCCATATTCCTGAATTCTTGGGAAATAATATTTTGTATCAGAAAAACATGGCAAATCCATTCCTTATCTAAATCATTCTTTTATTAAATATAAGAGCAGCCCCATATATTAACTTTCTAACTTGGAGCTACTGACAAGAACATAATAATAATAATAATAATAATAATATCATGAAACAAAGAAGAAACCTTACTCTTGCAATAACTGATATTTCCGCTTTAACTGTGCCAACTCCAAGAGAGCCTTCACCTTTTCGTTTGTAACCTGAGATGACCAATAAATTTCTTAGAAGTCCATTTTGATATAAAGCGTATATGCAACTAAATATAGAAGCCATTCAACAACTAAGCAAGGACAATATATATAATAGTAAATCAAACTACACGCCAAAGCTGAAGACAAAAGGAGGAGGCTTCTTGTTCCCGTTCAACAAGGAATAGTAAGAAAACCTTCTAGCCTTGAAACTTATCAAATTTTTTTTTTTTTTAAAAGGTATCTTTGAATTAGTAAAGTAGACCTAAAAATTCTAACGTGTAGTCTAAGGCCTCTAAGCATGGTCACTTCGTAATGTTTGTTCAGGCAAAATATGATCATTCATTTATGTGCTGCAACAAAAACTATGGAAAATATAATGTGCCTCCATCTGAAGTTAAAACAAGAAGGTTACTTGAAGCAAATTTCTCTGAAGCTCATCTATTTTTTTCTGAAGAACTGCATTAACATTTCTCTCCAGTAAATGTCTTTCTTCCTGTTGTGATAACAGCAACAGTGCAGCCACCTGAAAGAAGATTTCAAAACTGAGTAAACAAAACGTAAAAATTACCAGAAACCAGACTATAACAAGAAAGAAGAAACGTCTAAAACCTTTTCTCGCAATGCCTGTGCAAGGGCTTCTGAGGTATCACATTTTCTCTCAGCAATATTTAAATCCAGCACATCCCTCTACAAAATATGATGGATATAATTAGAAATTCCAGTTTGTAACTGCATGGTACAAGCACAGTAAAATAATAACCACAACCACTTCCTATTATCTAGATGTGTCCCTAACATAAATACTAAAAACATGAGTGATTTTTAATCAGCCAAAAGTTGTCAAAGTTATATTAGATGTATTTGAACATAACAGGTTGAAGCAATTTTTTCCGAATAACTTTAGTAAGAGAAAAGTTTATTTCTATGCGCATTCTGCGTTGCTATTCCTGAAAATCCAGAACCTCTAGAATAAAATGTTTTAGCATCCAAAAACAATAGAGCCATTAGTAAAAAAATGGACACAAAAGAAAATCCAAAAAAATTGTCATTCTGTTCAGCTTTCTATAACTCGTAGCTAGGACAGAAGAATTTAAGCAACAAAGGATATTTCTTTTAATAAAACTTCCATTATTCAAAGTCTCCTGAAGAAAAGATAGCACTAGATTTTTAACTAAATGAGAGAGAGAGAGAGAAAGAGAGCAAACAAGAAATTGTGCCACATAACCTCTAAGCAACAAACCTTGGATACTAACTTGGCATCAGCATCAGTACTTATATGTACATCTGCATGCTCATATTCATCTGCTTTGAGATCACTCTGCACATTTTGCACTCTCGGATCAAATTGCTTAAATTTTTCTTCAACTACATCAACATATGTTTTGATATATGATCTTTCCATATCAAGTAAATTCATAATTTGAATTCTGTGCTGGGAATGGTAATGGCTTAATTCTTTGACCCTGTTCAAAATCATTTTGTCTGAAGTGATCTGCACAGAATTCAAAAGGTCAAGGATTCGAACATAGAATAGAAATTAAAAAGAAAAAATCAAAACTATAACATACTCTCTTTCTTTCCAATTCACGGACTCTCTTTTTTAAATGATTTTCAATCTCCAAACCCTATATGCCACAACAATAGAGTTCTTATCAATACATGACATGAAGTGAGTTAAACACGTAAAGCAAGCATGACCCCCAAACAAATTCATACCACTCGCAACTTGTTTCGAAGATCATCGACAGAGCTCCTTGCACTTTCCAGCTCTTCTTCCAATGAACTCTGTCTGAGGAAAAGTTATTCAAGTTGCATGTTGGAAACAAAATTCAATTTAATTAAAATTTAAATTTTTATAAGCTAGATCTGAAATTTTTTCAAAGCCCGTCACCATATTAGTCTTGCCAACTAAATAAAAGTTCAATCAACACGAAACAAAGTAAAGCATTGTGTAGAACATGCACATTGGATCTAGACTTCAATTGATTTATTTTAACAACAAAAACATGAGAAAACAAAAATATAATGGATTCTAATGTTTCATTTTGGAATACAACAAATCATATAGGCGTCCAATGCAGTTATAGTTAACAGGGAAATACTAAATATAAAATAACAGAAAATACTAAGAAGAGACAAATTCTATAATGTTAATTTAATTGATTTAGAATAAGGTCGCTGTAAAACCTAATAAAGAGTGGTAAATGAATAATCGAGGAATAGAGGAAAATTTGGGGTTTATTTGGACTCACAATGTATTTACTGGTGGAAGAATCATTGAAACTCCACATTTCTGCAGGATCACGTAAGAGACAAGTACATTTATCATCCCAACAGGCATCCTCTAATTCCCCAATAGCTTGTTGCCTGATCTCATAAAACTTGCTGATAACCTGTTCCAATTTAGAAAAGCTAAGAAAATGTGTATGCTCTTATAGAAGGTTATTGAAAAAAAAAATCCAGAAAAACAGCAAATGAAAATGATGCAAAAGACAGTGCAAACCTGAAATAAAGCAATTGAGTTCTCATTTGAAGAAAAAGGCTTAAGAAAAATAGAATAACTACTAATGCAATAATAATGTTAGTGGTACAAAAATGTGAATCAGGCTGTAAGCCTAAACCAAAAATGACAAGTTCCATATGGAACCATTCCAGGAGGCATTGTTTCTTATTCGGATTCTTCTTCTATTTTTCTTGTCTCTCTCGATTATTATTATTATTATTATTATTATTATTATTATTATTATTATTATTATTATTATGTTGCTAGGATGGACCTTATTAGGAGAGAAATGTAAGAAGATAGTTTTCAATCCATACAGAGAAGATATAACTGTAATTCAAAAAAATGGAAAATTTCTCAAGAACCAAATAAAGTATATTGATATGTAATCTAATCTAATTAACCTAGATTACTTCTTCCAGACAGCATGGAAGCAGGGTGTAAAGTAGTTATCAACCATATTGGGTAATAATACCTACATACTATGTAACATATACATCCATGTCAATTCAAGACCTTGCAGCTCTTATTTAAGAAATCAGCTCATAATGAGAATGTAAATATTTCTGCCTTTTACCTTCCTTAAATTTTCATTTTCTTCTTTTTGTTTTGAACGATCAATTTGCAGTGCATCCTTCTGTCTGCTCTGTTCAAGACAATTTGATGAGAGCTCTTCTAACCTGCATTATAAATTTTAAATGATTATTCAAATGAAAGAGTTCAATCAATTTAGATCATATCTACAATTTAACTTCTATATAAAATAATTTTAGAGCTTATATATACATATATATATTCTTAACAATCCAAACTTTTCCTTCCAAAAGAGCATTATTATCCATGAAACTGAAAGCAATGATAGTGGCAGAAAATCCCTCCGAACCCAAAATGATTCCTAGAAAGATATAAGATTACCTTGTCTGAAACTCATTAAATTTCTGAGCCATGAGCTCTTCCTTTTCCTTAGCCTTCTCAGCCTGTTACCAGCCAAGTAGAATGTTGCCTTAGTATTATGTACATGAAGAAACATTTATAATACAGTATACAAATATATGAACTAGCTAAAACTAATTATGGGAATAACCTCCATTATCGAGTGATCCCGTTCAGCAAAAGCAGCCGCCACACAGCCTTGGAAAAACTTAACCTGCTTCTCAGCTTCCACATTCTGGATAAGGAAGCCAAAACAAATTAGTGAGACAAATGAAAAATCCACATCCACTCCAAATTTCAACCATTCACTAAAACACAGGAAACGGCTTCATTTCAGTTTGTTAAAGAATGCTCCTAATGTGACCATAATTCCACAAATGAGGTCTGCTCACGAAGAGAGAAACGAGGAAGATACCTTGGCAGCCTCCTCACGATGCAGATCTGCCAGTTGAGTCTGTAAACAATAAAGCAATGAAATAAGCAAGCTTAAAGGGGTTAAACAAATAAAAAAATTTAAAAAAAAAAAAAAAAACTTCCTTACTTTAATCCGATAAGCTTCGGAAAGTTCCTCTTGAAGATTTTGGTTATCACGGGTGCAAGCAGCTAATTTCTTTTTCAAGTTCTCAATCTCCTGCTCCAATCCAGCTGTCCTAATGGGGCATTAGTTTCTCAATAAACTAACCCCCACCCCCCACATCCCCCCCCCCCAAAAAAAAAGAATTTTACCTTTGAAAATGCATTCGAGTAGCCACAGCCAGATAGCTTGGTCCAGCTTGTTGCATACACAATTGTTCAATGTCTTTACGCAATTCGTCACGCTCTACAAATCAAAATCATTTTTTAAAAATTTTATAGGGGAAGAAAACAGAGCATTAAACCCTTTAGAGAGGCAAGACAGAAATTTAAAGCGAAAAGGAAAAGGTAAATCGATGGAATTTATAAAGGAGTTGGGATTAAAAGAAAGCCGTACCATGTTCTAAATGTTGGATGCGAGCAAGTAATGATTCGCCATCGTTTAAGCTCGTCTCCATCTTCCTCTGATTGAAAAGGAAATCGAGGAGGACAGTTGAAAATTGCAGGTTTAATTAGGGATTAAGGAGAAATCGAATAACTTAGAAAATAGGGAAAGCAAGAATAAATTATTTTGGTGGGAAGACGAGGGAGGGAGCCATCTCTTCTCAAACGGCTCTCTCTCTCTCTCTTTCTCGTCGTTTTTATTTTTTCTGTGTTTCGTTGACCACCTCTGCTTCTTACCTCGAATGATATACCCAATTGGTACGTAGCAGAAACTTCACCACGGTCCATGAATTGACGAAAAGAATTTGTTTAACTTTTATTTATTTACATTTATGAATGATTTTTTACAATAAAATAAAAAAATTAATAAATTTATTTACATATGATAAAAAAAAATTAAAATTTTAAATGTATTTTATATAAAAAGTTAAAAATATTAAGCAATTTATATATTTTAGGCATCCGTTACTTATCATTTATATGTACAGTGCTGATTAATTAAAATTATATTGCACATCCATCTCACTTTTAAGCTCCCCTTATTCATTAAAATGATTTTTAAAAATTGATTTTTTTAATTTTTTTTTGTATTTAGCTAGCCAAAGTTGATTGATCAATCAAATATTAAATCAATTTTTTGAAGACTATATTACGCTTTGAAATGAAAATATATTTTTGAAAAAATGAATATCTATATGTAAAATTATTTGTCAAATTTGAAAGTATAATTTTGTTCAAATTAAATTTTAGAAATAATTTTTAAACTGTGATTTAATTAACCATACATAAAATGTTATTATATTAATAAAAATAGATCTATATAATTAGATTAAAAATTTTAAATGTTAAATATTAACATTAAATTTTTTTAATATTTTAAATTTAAATATTTTTAATATTTCAATAATAAATAATATTATATTATTATTTGAATAATAAATAATAGACACTAATTTAATAACTAATATATTTTTATTATTTTAATAATTAATATTTTAATTTAAGATACAATGTTTTTATCTTTTATTTAAAATATTTTTATAGTATTATTTTAATAATAAATATAAATAAATAATATTTTATTACTATTATTTTTAGTATAAAATACAATTATTTTAATAGCTGTTTAAAATTATTTATTATTACTTCAAATATATATTAAAATAATAATATTACTTCAATTTTTAAAATTATTAATATAAGTAATAGTAAATAGTTTTCTTTCATATGTTTAATATTTGATTATTTAATATTATTTTAATATTAATAATTTAATAAATTAATTAATAAATAATAAATATTTTTAATATTTCATTAGTTAATATCTTTGAAAAAAATTTCAAAATAAACCCAACAACAAAAAATATTTTTTATCAACTCATCTAAACATTTTTTATGAAATCTTTAGTTTTTCAAAACATATAAACATTTTCGGAAATTATTTCCTCAAAATCAAATTAAGCGAAAAAAAGAAATTTAAGATAATTAGAAAACAAAGTATGCTCGAATTCCATATTTCATCAACTCAATTTTATCAAATCATTTTGATTTAATTTTAAAAAATAAAGAATTGAATTCAATTTAATTTGAATTAAAAAATTAAATCCGAAATAAAGTAAATATAAAAACTTAAAGCCAACATAATCGGAAAATATTTTTTTATGTTGAAAGAAAATAAATTCCTTCGCAAATAAAAATACTAAGATTATTGTAAGTATTAAATCAGAAATATCTTCATTTTTTTTATGGGATTTTGTGATTTCGGTTTTTACTAAACAAGCAAATATGTTTATTTATTTAAAAAAAATTATATCTACAAATCACAATCTTATTTCTTAAATAAATAATTTCAAAATATAATTTATATATATGTTCGCAAAATATTCAATTAATAAATTAACAAATTAAACAACTTAAGATATTTTTTAATAAAAACCATAACTTCCATCATCTTTTATGTAATAATTATGAAGTCATAATTTTTAATATTTAACAAATTGAATCAGTCCCCTGATCGAGAATGACTAAATTATTTATGATATGATATAAAATTTCAATTCGAATTCAATAATTTCATTCTCAACTCTCAATTAACAAAAAGAAATTGAATCAATAAAATACTAATCATTAAATCAAATTATGCAATTAATCTTCATACTTTCACGAAAATTTACACTTTGGAAGAACAGTAAATGGTACCATTTTCAATCTTGAAAGACCAAAAGGAATTACGCACCCTGTATGTGCTCGAGTTCGACTGGAAATCCCACAACATTCAACGCTAACCAGCAATTCCAAAAATCTATTACCAGAAGCTCCGAACAAACCAGTTAAGATGTGCCAATGGATTCATTTCTACCGAGAAAAAAGCTAATGCTTCAACACAAAGAACTACACAACAGATATCTCAGATGGAAACAAATGGTTGCTATCCCTGTATATACATTCTAATTTCTATGTTTTACGGCTATCTGAAAGCGAAGGCTTGAAAATGAATAAATATCAACAGCAATACAGAAAATTCCCCCATTAAAAAAAAAAAAAAAGATGAACAAGAACTGAGGAAAAATCCCAGCATTTGAAACCATCATCAAGGACGGCAGCTAATGGAATCTATTGTTCCTAGAGGATCTGCTGGTAAGGTAGAATCCTATACATATGCACCCAAAAAGGCCTTAACCATATTTAAGTATAGGGAAGATAACTCTGTGCCTGCTACAAAAATGGCATGCTTCATAACACCTTGCTCCTTTGTCAAATCAAGCTCAAACCAGCTGTGTATACACAAACAAAATTATATGAAATCAAAAGGTAAATGTGTAAAGATCAACAAAATTTTAAGAGGCAGGACAATCGATGACTGATCCCAGATATGTTATGTACGGGTTTCTTAGGTGTAAAATCCACATTCGTGTGTGCAGGTGTGGAATGCAAAGATAAAATCAATAATCTCATGTGCCATCATAAAATTTAATATCCATCCATCAGATATATGTGAATATCCCACTCTAAAGTCTTCTAAACTCAACTTTTTTTTATCTCTGCATGTGTGCATGTGCAAAATAAATATTGCAAAGACATTGCAATCATTTACCACTTTCTGATTATTTCTTCCTTCTATAGTCTTCTTCGCTGCTTCTGCAAAAGCTTGTGCAGCCTCCGCATCAGCTTCTGCAACCTCTGCCTCTCTTGCTGCTTCTTCAGCTTCTGCGATTGCTGCTTCTGCTTCAGCAACTGCTCGAGCAGCTGCTGCAGCAGCCTCTTGTGGATTCATAGTCTTCATCCTGGCTAACTCTAAATCAATCTGAGATTTTGTGACGATATTGAAATCATCCCTATCAAATCGAGGAGAAAACCTTTGCCTTCCCTCTGAAAATAGCATAGAATGATTCCTTCTCCTTTCTGAAAAAGATAGAGCAGGTGCAATCCTATACCTGCGTTTGATCTGCAAGTAAAAGAATGGGATGAAATTGAACCCTTCCGAAGTAGGTTTTAATTAGGGTTTTAGAGTCTGATTTGAGCTGAGTATGCTGCTAAAACAGTAAAGATAAAGTCTAGGAGTCTCACCTAGGGTTTCTTAGAGTCAGAGTCAGATCTAAGAAACTTTGCTGCAAATTTCTGATATTATTATTCTCTATCTTTAAAAGAGAGTACAAAGCCTATAGGCAAGAAAGCAAGCCTAATCCTAATAAAATACAAACTCTCTATTAAAACTCTAGTAACCTAATCTTATTAAGAATCCTAATTACTTAGTTCTACTAATAAAAATAAAACAATAAAAGACTAAAAATAAAATCCTAAACCATAGAAATAGTAAACCTAGAAATTACAAAATTACTCCTAACTCTGCATCAACCCTATATCAGGAAAAACCACCCATTATTTAACCAGACATTAATATTCTTGAAACTGGATAAAAGAACTAGCCCAAACTTGGCATTAATACAATCAAGACGCAAGGATTCTTCCAGATTTTTTTTAATCATATTGTGAGCGCAAGTGCAATCAGCCTATTCACTGTAATACCTTTTCAACTAACATTAATTATTTTTTCCAGAAACTTTTTTTGGTACAATGTTCCAGAAATCTTTTAATGATGCCATAAACACAAAGAAACATAACAGTTCTTAATGTTAAGATCAAGTGCAACCCTTTAATTACTTGTAACTTACAACTCTTCCAAAAATCCGAAACTGTTTTAAAAAGTTAAAACACAGAATAAACCAGTGGGACCAAAATACAGGCAAATGATATTTCATGAAACCAGATATATCTACTAATTTCTCAGATGACAAATTTCAGACTTATAATAAAGTAGCATCGAATATGTTTCCATGCAGCACATAAATTACCTTAATCAATCTACCACATGCTGCTAAATACTTCAACTTTGCTGACAAGAGCCTCTTAAAATCAGGAGGTGCCCAATATTGCTCCTACAAAATAAGAAAAATGATAAGTCAACAAATAAATAACAAAAATCTAAGCGAGCATATATTACTAGAAACACAGCAATGCTGAAGCAATGACCAACAGTTGATAGAAAATATTTTATTTCCCTTGTCTTCGTACACCAAACATGGAAGCTGTCATTACCAAATTAGATTGATGAAATAAGCAAATTATATTGAACATATATCATTTTAAGTACAAATAAGCAAATTAGATTGATGAAATTATGATGGCATGTCAAGTGTTATAAACTTTCTGGTGTCGTGCAGAACGGTGGCAGGGTTTCATGGTGAAAATAAGTAAAGCTAGCAATGCCCAAGACAAAGAGAGGGAGAGCAGACTGACATGCAGAGTTAACTGGTCACTTTGTAATTTCAATTCAACAGCCTTCAAATTCAAATTATAAAAATAACATACACAAAAATACATATGGTAGACACAATCACAGAAGCCTTTCCTCACAGGTCTTTCTTCTTCTCTTCATTCCCATTGCTGGTCAAGAACAGCAATAGCAATTAAAGAAGAAATTATAAAGGTCGCTTATAAGCCTCAAACTACTATAAATTACTTGAGAGATATCAGCTACTCTATGCCATGTTAAACTTCTTATACCAGTAAATCTGATTTATTCCTCTTTTCACTGTTATTACAAATCTCTAATGTGATAATTTCTAGGGATAACAAAAGAAAATAGAATTATAAACCATGAATACCGCATGCAAAACAGTACCTCTATATATGAGGCAATGGTTGTCTTGTTTGAACCGCCAGGCTCCTTCAAGCTTGTAATTGCTTCGATAATGAGGTTATCTAACCTATAACAATGAAAAGAAATATAAACTCGAAAGTGACACCATACAAGATGAAAATATCAACCAAAATAAGAATGATGTCTAACTTGACAATGGATCTCTTTGTAGAAGTTGGTATCTGCACTGTAGTGCTGGAAACTGCCATAGGCTTTACATCCACAATTTCTTCATCGCTTGGAACAGCGTTATGGGCCATAGCACTCTCCTCCTGTTTAGGAATGCTAGATGTCCTCTTCACAGCTAACCTAGCTTTGTCCCGAGAACCCCATCCATTTGCCATCACACTCATATTTCTCCATTTATCCTACCCGGGGATACCCAAAAAGAAAAAAAAAAAGAATTGGCCAGTACAAAACATAAGTACATTTCATTGGGACAAGGATTAAAAAGGGGCTCTATATCAGAACCATTTTACATGAGAAGGAAAAGAAACAAACCTTAAGATCTACGTTGGAACGCAGATACAAAACACTACTGAATTCAGGGTCTTTCAATATTGTTCGCCATTTTCCAGCACCATGTTTGATGACTCCAGCTTTTAAAGCTGCCTCCTCTTCAGGAGTCCATTTCTGCTTAGGAGCACCCATTTAAAGAAATACAAAGCAAAACCTTCAAACTTACGAAGCTGCAATGCCCATTTCGCTCTATATTAGCAGATAAAATCAAAGAAATGAGACTTCAGGCACTGTTCTCCCACAAAATCAATATTGAAACAATTATAATTAAACATATTAAGCTAATTCCTAGTCAAGAATAACATGCATAACTAATTAATAATACCTTATTCCAAGCATTTCAATAAAGAAAATACACCCCCCCCCCCTCCCAATCGATTGACAAAGCCCAAACAAAACCCTAATTTCACCCATCGATTGCATTTCTAAAGATTAATAATAGCAGATAGAGAAATAAGCAATTAAGCAAAATTACATAAGGAAATTGGAAATAATCGAAAAATTAACAGAGGAAAACACGGATTAACATAAAAGAAAACAAAATTACCAGATGTGCTGATATAACATAGACAAAGAGAGCAAAAAAGATTAATTCCTTATGTTTTTGCACTTTTTTTGGGTGATTGAATCGGAAGTCGAAGGCTTGTTGCTTTCTTCAAAAAAAAAAAAAAAAAAGAAATTGAAGAAGTTTCTTCTATCATGGCGATGCCATGTTTCGCGAATAAGCCTAGGGTTAGTCTCGTATCACGTGTGGCGTAGGGTGAGATACCAGACTGAATATGTGACGGACACGTGTCCCAGAGCCCATTATGTGGGCTTCGGAAATATGACCCTATGCTCCCTGTCGGATTAGTTGTCCAATCTGAAACCCCACTTGTATTTGTGGAGTTGAATGAAATATTAAATTTACTAAAATAAGTATGAGTTCGATCAAAATTCGAATTACTTTTTAGTTTCATTTCTAAAACCCAAGCTTAGATCCATCTCTTAAAATTTATTATATACATTTAAAAGTATTTAAATATATTTTATATCAATTAAACATAATAAAATTATAGTTAATCAATAAAATTCATTAAATATATTAATTTATTAATAAATAAAAAATTCATATTTAACTATTTAATTAAAAAATGATAATAGAATAAGAATATTTTTTTTTTGAAAAAATTGATTTATTTGAGTAAGCTTGTTATTTATTTGAACAGTTTTAGATAGTGTTGCGCATGATAAAAGAATAATAAAAGCGCGTCACGTGGGGCACTTAGAATTCACCATGTGGTACACGAAGAAAACATATGAAAAATGATATAAATACTAAGTAAGATAAAAATGGTTAAATATAATTAGTGATAGAGCAAATCTCTATAAATAGGGGTCAAGTACAATTCATTAACCTAATTCTGAATTTCCCTACTGAAACTCTACTCAATTCTCTAGCTAACTTAAGCATCGGAGTGCCAACGCAGGAAACAATCCCTGCATCCCTGTGATCATTCTTTTTCTTGTAGAATCTTTAGGGGCGCGTGGCATAAAAATCAAGGTGAAGACATCAGCAATTCGTCACCGTTGTAAGTTAGCAACAACAATTGGCGCCGTCTATGGGAAACAAAAGAAAAGCTTTCGACAACGATGGTACGGACACGCTCAGCAGCAATCAGAAGTGAAGAAAGTGAGGATATGATGAGCTCTCCAATGGCTAACTTGGGTGACGATTCCCGTATCTGAATTCGAAACCATGCAGAAGCAGGGGGAACAGACCGTCGAAGCCCTGCGGACTATGGTTGATTTGTTCAAGGGAGCTTTTCCGCAAATGAATCTGCCGCTGACCGTCCAGAATTTGGTAGGAGAATGGCGAACTGCGCGAACCCCTGATGCGCAAGACCCTCACGGCAACACTGGTCTTCACGCGCAAGACCCTAGCGGCAAGGGAGCAGGAAACCCTCACGGTAGGTGTGCGCAAGATGCTCACGGCAGGGGAGCGCGAGACCCTCACGGGAGGGGAGCGCGAGACCCTGCACAAGACCCTCGCGGCATGATTGCAAGAGACCTTCACGGTAGGGGTGCACGAGACCCTCGCAGCATGACTGCAGGAGACCCTCACGGCAGGGGTGCGAAAGACCCTCACGACCGGGGTGCAGGAGACCCTCGCGGCACTCCCACGGTAACCTCTCACGGTACTCCCACGCCAGACCTTCGCGGCAAGGGTGCACGAAACCCTCATAGCATGGCTGCGCAAGACCCTCGTTTTCTTAGTGCGCCACATAGCGTACTCATAACGCGATGATGCTAGCTCAAGCGAGACCCTTCTACGCGAGACACTCATGGCCTTACTTTGCAAGACCCTCGAGGCATGGCCGCACGAGACCCTATGTGTGAGACCGAGAAAGACATGAGGCGTCAGGGTATGGGAGACCCTGTGCGTGAGGCCTCAGAAAGCCTGCAGCGCCAAGCTACGGAAGACCCCATGCGCAAGATTCCAATGAACTGGAGACATCAAGGCGTCGAAAAACTATAGCGTCATGGTACAAGGAATTCAACACGGGAGATTGTTGGTAGCCGGAGACGCCAAAATACTAGAAACCTTGAGGGTCCGGCTATGGTAGATTCTGGATATTTGGGTGCAAAAGATCATTGGCTCCAGAACACAAATGACCTTCCAAACAATGGAATCAAAGGTGTGGGAATGACAAGGTCTCATGTTGGAGAGACTCGGAAATAGATCCAACACGAAACCTTGAAACTTGAATGACAAACTTTCAACCTCAGACTCATCAAAATCGAACTCAGGGTAACGGGAGAGACGCTATGGATTGCAGCCAAGCTGATTCATATGATGATAAGAAAGTGCAAAACATACCTCCGTCCAAGGCACAAGTTGCCACAGACATGAAAAGAATGGTGGAATGAATCTTATAAGAGAAAATGTTGGTTCAGTTGAAAAAAATCAGAGGAGGAGAATCTCATTCAGTACAAAGATCATGGAAAAATCGCCGCCCCAAAAATTTAAGGCACCGCAGATGACAGCGTATACAGGAAAGACTGACCCTTATGACCACATTCAGAACTATGAGTCATTGATTCTATTACATGAATGAGAGGATGAGATTATGTGTAAAGCATTCCCCTTAACCTTAACTGATCACGCACTAAAGTGGTTTAACAGTTTGCCGGAAGGGTCTATTTTGTCTTTCAATCAATTAAGAAGCGAATTCCTGAAGGCCTTTGTAATAAAAAGCCAGAAAAGGAAGGGGTCACCCATATGCTTACCTTAAGGCAGGGGAGCAAGGAATCACTCAAGAGCTATGTGGATCGGTTCCGTAATGCTACTCTTAAAGTACATGATCTACAAGCTGGAGTAGCTATGACAACTATGCTACAAGGAATAAGGTCTGAAAAGTTGCAAGAGTCGCTATCTTTAGATCAACCAACGACGATCTCAGACTTGTTCTCTAGAGCAGATAAGTATATCACTCAATAAGAAGTGATGAAAAGGAGACCGACGCTGAACTACATATAAGGAAGTTTAAAGAAAAGAAACCCTTACCATCGCCGGGTTACCTAAGCCATCACCGATACCTTGAAAGAAGATGAAAAGTTCACAAGGCAAGAGAATAGCAAAAACGCGGAATATCAACCACTTGCAACTACACTGGCAGTGATACTTTATTTCATTTAATGTTATTTTTTGTTTATTCAACTATGTGTTGAAAGTTAATTTGTTGAACTATGATTTATGTCATGTTGATATTTTATTAGCTGTTGAGATTTTCACATAATTGATAGATGACTGATCACACCAGCTACACATGTGTAAGAGCTTAAAGCGAAAAGTGCGCGAGGTAAGCTAAGCACTCAATCAAGGGCTTGAAGCGAAAAATGAGCGAGGTAATCCACAAAAACAATGTGCAAGGGCTTAAAGCGAAATATACGCGATGTAAGCCATGAAGAAAAAGTGCAAGAGCTTGAAGCGAAATGTGCGCGATATAAGCTAAATACCCAAGAAAATGGCTTGAAGCGAAAAGTGCGCGATGTAAGCCATGAAGGAAAAGTGCAAGAGCTTGAAGAGAAAAGTGCGCGAGGTAAGCTAAGCACCCAAAACAAAAGGTTTAAAGCGAAAAGTGCGCGATGTAAGTCAAGAAGAAAAAAGTGCGAGAGCTTGAAGCGAAAAGTGCGCGATGTAAGCTAAGCACCCAAAACAAAAGGCTTGCAGCGAAAAATGCGCTATATAAGCCACGTAACCAAGAAAATGGCTTGAAGCAAAAAGTGCGCGAGGTAAGCCATAAAAAAAAGTGCAAAAGCTTGAAGCGAAAAATGCGCGATGTAAGCCGCGAAGAAAATGAGCAAGGGCTTGAAGCGAAAAATGAGCGAGGTAAGCCACGCACTCAAACAAGAGCTTAAGAATTAGATGACCAGAGAATTTGACTTCAAAATCTAATGTAAGGACTTGACCTGATGCTACAATGAGAACATATATACTCTTCCGCAAGTTTATACCTAGAGAAAGAGTGGAGAGCAATTGTTATGCATAATAAAAGAATAATAAAAGCGCGTCACGTGGCGCACTTAGAATGCACCACGTGGTGCACGAAGAAAATCTATGAGAAATGATATAAAAACTGAGTAAGATAAAAAATGACAAAAATGTAATTAGTGACAAAGCAAATCCCTATCAATAGGAGTCAGGTACGATTCATTAACCTAATTCTGAATTTTCCTACTGAAACTCTGCCTAATTCTCTAGCTGACTTAAGTATCGGAGTGCCAACGCACGGAACAACATCTGCGTCCCTCTGATCATTCTTTTTCTTGCAGAATCTTTAGCTGACGTGACATAAAAATCAAGGCGAAGACGTCAGTAATTTGTCACCGTTATAAATGAGCAACAACAGATAAAAAAATCAAACTCAAACATGAAGTTGAATTAGGTTTAGACATACATAAAATCTATTAATATCATGTTTACTTCCAACTTAAACTTGATTTGACCCATGATCAAGTTTACCGCTAATATGGCGTATGTATTAGAAATTAAAAGAATTTAATTTTTTAAAACACGACTGAAAAATATTAATTTGAAATAAAAGTCATGCTTTTAAACCATTTCTTAATCGGATTGAACTATGTTTCATTTTCTAATCGTTATTTTTATCATGTCCATTATATGTAAAATTTATAAATCAAAACATATTTATGAATATAATAGTAATTAAAGATGTATTGGAATGTAGATTATGTAACATATCCATTATTTATTAACTATCAAATAATAAAATATGTTAAGATATGTGCATATATTAAATAGAAAAATGTAAGATTAAGTAGGGAACAAAAGACTTAGATTGATGAACCTTATTTTATTTCCAATAAATTTAAATTTTTAAGTACCACGTTAAAAAATAAAGAAAGCAGAAAATAAATAAAATAAATTAAAATGAAAAAATATTAGTATAAAAATAAAAATGCAACTTTCATACTAATAAAAAAAATACAAAAAATCAATATTGTAAAAAAAAGAATTTATAATTCACATAATTACAAATTATGTTGATTATATATAAAATACAAGAATTATTATATCAAAATTTGTATTAAAAATACAAAATATTTTTAATTTTATCAAATTCATATAAATTGTTTATCAAATTTTATTATTATATCAAAATTTTTAATAAAAATAAAAAATATTTTTTAATTTTTATTCAATTCATATAAATTTTTATATTATGTTATTTTTATATTTTTTATTTTAAGATTTTAATTTACAGTACTTTTATATATATATTTTTTCAATCTATTGCGTCTTCAACAATCTGTTCCAACTGTCACACGGGCTACGGCACGGCACTCCCCACAGTACTTTTTTACCTTTTTCTTTTTCTTTTTCTTTTGTCTCTGTTCTTTGGATATGCTTGAATGCTTCCTTCTTAGTTTAGACTAGACGACTAGCTAGACTTTATGTACAGCCAACGCAACCCAACAATGTTAAAATTATAAATAACAATAATAAAAGCAATTTTCAGCCTTCTTTTTTTCTTCAACTTGTTTGTCTTTACACATCCAGCAAAGGTTCAATTCAATTACTTAGGAAAACAAACAAACAAGAGAGAACAAGTAAATAGTAAACAGACGACAATTAGACGCATTTCCATATTGGAATGAGGATTTAAAGTTTGAATATGCCGTTTGATTCAACTCCAGGCTGGCAGGCCAAGTTGGCTCGTCATATGCAGGCATCCAGCAGACAGCAACAGCACAGAGCAGCCAAACTGCAAATTCAATGAACAAACAACCATTATTAATCAACAACTTGGTCAAGGAACTCAACCTCCCACACACGTCCCAATCGCCGATCGCTTCCCGGTCAAGCATTTTGTCAGCGCCGACGGATCTCCGTTACACAGTGAAATTTAATAGTAAAAAAAATTATCCAGAGGATTTGATTGATTTTCATTCCCGACCTTAAAGTCATTGGAAATTTGTTTTGAATTCCCTTCATATATTCGGGAAAAAGGAAAGGCAATTGCCCAGAATACCCCCATCTTCACAAACCGAAAAAGGAAGCAGGTGTGGGGGTGTTTTCGGGACTTTCACCACTTATCGGAAAACGTGTAGTTGCCGAACTGATCATGGGGAAAAACAGACACATTTTTATCGGTAACCGTGATGGTTTTCTGCGACAAACACGATGTTTTCCATCCCGGAAAACACGCGTCAGTTGAATTATTCTGTATCGTCCTAGATCTGACACACCAAATACGCTAATACGGTAGATATACTCCTTCAGCTGTATATGAATGTATGCGTACACATATAGAATGAGAAAGAGAGAGGACTTACCAGCCTTCTAAGAAACCAGTACTCTGCTGTTGCTGAGGAGGAGGAGGCCCAGGATATTGAGGGGCATAGGGAGGAGGGTATCCCTGAGGAGGATAACCCTGAGGATATCCTTGTGGGGGATATCCCGGTGGTGGATAAGCATCCTTGGGATATCCTTCTGGTGGATAACCTATTATCCAATCACCAAAAAAAAAAAAATTAGATCCACCAGATGACCAGATCCATTCAATCGCAATGCAACAAAGTCAAACAGAAACATAGAATCAAAATTTTCTAGCAAACCAAACAGGAAAAAAAAAAAGAAAAAGAAGAAACCCAGACAATAATTAAAAGAAAGTGAAAAATCATGGATTGACCTTGAGGAGGAGGAACACCAACAGGAGGCTGCTGCTGATTGTAATAACTCATTGTTCCTTTGTGTATTTTGGTGATAGTTTTCAGTAAGAAGAGATCTTTTCTTTTCCTATCCCTACCTTGAATAGAATTTTTTTTTTTTTTTCTTCTTCTTTGTCTTTATTCCTTAATCTACGAGAGAAAAAAGAGAGAGAGAAGGCTCTAGGCAAACGAGGAAGGCAATTCAATATTTTTATAGTGGGTTTTCAAGAAGAAATCTGTACACGTGTCCTTTATCAGAGTCTGATTTAAATTTTAACTGTGAAGTTGAATGGTAATTTACAGCCAATTTTAATAGGGAAACTTAATTAATGAAAATATGAATCCGTGTCCAATGCGCGTGAAGATAACTAACGCCTACAAAATAAAACACAGTAAATTTCGATAATAATAATAAAATTAATTCATTAATTTGTGCTAAAAATTTTCATTCTGATAGGACTATATGAAATTCATTAATTTTTTATTAAAAAATACTAAATAAATGTAATAATATGCCAATAGTAGCTTAATAATTTGTAGAAAAAGTATTATAAATAGATTTATAATTTAAAATATATTATTAATAAAATTTTTAAATTTTATAAACGAAATTAAGATTATAACATATTTTTTTTATTTTAAAAATATATAACCTTAATTCTATTTATAAAATTTAAAAATAAAAATTTAATGGATAATATATTATAAAATAATAAAAAAATATTAAAAAAATTACGTTGTTATCCTGTAAATTTAATTTGAATCTAATCACAACTACGACGGTCTCCATTGACTGTATCTCTCTTACCTTAATTTCTTCTTCTTTTCTTGCAGTGGATCATGTATTACCTTGAATGTCGGAACAACAAAACTCCAATGTCATTTGACTTCGTCTTCCCTTTCACATGTCACACCAGCTAGTTTGATCTGGAAACAACCCTACAACCTCGCTTAAACTACCTCCACATTTATCATGTATTTATTTAGGCTTCTTTTGGAAAGAGTGCGGTGGCTTCCCGTCAAGTAATTTTACCATTTTGTTTTTATTTTTTATTATTAATTTACAAAAAAAAATATTTTTAATAATTTTTTTATTTTTAAATTTATCAAAAAAATTAATTTTATTCTCCATTTAAATTAGTTCTTAGAAATTAAAACTATTAGAAGTTAAAGAAATTGTTATTTATTAATTGATTTAATAAGTTTATTAGCATTATTTTTTTAGGGTACGAAATTTGATTATAATTCACTGATTAATTTTTAAGGTAAAGTCTTTGATTCTAAGTCCACTAATCATCCATTACATATTATTAATGATTTTTTTCAAATGTTGGCGTGGAAGAATCATTAAGGTGATAAGGACAGGTACTATACATATTTCTTACACTACAACGGTTCAAGTGAAAGAAATTAAAAAAAAAAAAATAGCGCATTAAATGATTTTTAATTTCGTAAATCTGTATCAGGTATCAAAGTCTTCTTTTGAGTCAATGTCGTTTCTTTATGATCTGTTCAATGCCGTTCCTGCCACGTGTAGCTGACTTTCCGAATCATTTTCATTTACTTTATATTTTGCCCACTAAATACACTAGTAATAATTAAAATTAAAAATGAAAATGGATAGGGTCATTATAAATTTTGAAGTATTCATATTTGAATTAAATAATTAAATATAACTGTAATATGTTATCAGCTAATCATAAAATGATATATTATTAATGAATAAAATTACATAATATGTATATCTTTAAACATAAATTTAAAAATTTATTACTATTTATTTTCAAAAATATATGTATATATTTGGTACCACCCGAATGTTTACGAAGCTTCCACAGACCTATTGTACTAGCATGTGCCAAATTTTACTAAGAAATGTGCGGAAACATTTGCCTCTCTGTATACAAGCTTCATGAAACAGAACCATTCCCTTTGCATATGCTTCTAACACTCAAGAATTAACCACAGTAAATAATATCTGTCTTTTATATAGACTTTGTAATTTCTGTTTATATAATGTAATATTGTATTTATATTATGTAAAATATAAAATTTTTGTATTAAAACTTTTGTCAACACAAAAAATATAAAATTTTATTTTTAATTCTTATCTTATTCCAATACATTTTTTATCAAATTTTATTCAATGTAACATTTATATCTCTTATTCGTATTATTTTTATATCGTATAATCGTGTCATATTTAAGTTTACTAGAATAACTTTTAGAGTAGTAGAAACCTTCCTATCAAAATTTAACAAGGTTTGTATATTTTTAATAATATCGAAGTTCACTTAGTAATATCTTATTAAAATGTGATCAAAATCCAAATCTATTGATTTAGTTAAAAATGATATAACCATTACAAAAAGTCAGCCATGCCCATTTTGATAATAAAGATAAAATTTAATTATTTTAGTTTTTTATATATTTTATCAATCAGTACTAAAATAATAAATTCAAGTTTAACAAATAATTATTAATTATAAGTGATATGTACATTAAAAAATAATATAAGTTTTAAAATAAATATTAAAAAATAAGTATTTATAATAAATAAAATACCCTAAATCTATCTTTGTTATAATTTAATCATATTTAAATAATAAAAAATTACATAATATATAATTACCGACACGACTCAACTCAATTGATATTGATTAATTTATCTTAATTTGGAGAAGTAACATTTTTTAAAAAAATTTCTCTAAGACTGTCTCTTTCATTTTGACTTTGATTTCTTTTTCTTTTTCACATCTCACTCCAACTACTTTGATTTAGAAACAACCTCGCCTAAACTACCTCCACATATGTCATGTTTTTAATTAGTAATTAAAACATTTAAGAGTCAAATAAATTATTATTTTATAATTGATTTATTAAGTTATATTAAAATTTTTTTTCTACAAAATTTGATTATAATTCACTAATGCTATTATTGTAAAGTCTTTGATTCTTAGTCCACTCATCATCCCGCACGATTGTTAATGATTTTTTTAGACATGTTGACGTGGAAAAATTATCAAAGTGATGAAGACAGGTAATCTACATATTTCTTACGTTACAACGATTATGATGAAGACAGGTAATCTACATATTTCTTACGTTACAACGATTAGGATACCTTTGTTGGAAGAATTTAAAATTTTTTTGATAATTATTTTTGTCATTTGATTTTTCATTTGGTTAGATTATTTTTTTTGTCAGTCATTTTATTTTATCTACAGTACTTAATTTTGAAAAAATTTGGAGTAAAATGATTACCTTTGGATCTTGATATATTTTTAGATTACTTGAGTCAAAAAAATTTTTTTTTAGATGTGAAGTAAAATTTTTTTCTCTAAAATTTACCTTTTAAAATTTTTTTCTGAATAAAAAATATTTTTTTTTCAACGTAATTTTTTTTCAAACCAAACTAAACACACCCTTAGAGGGCGTTTGGTTCGGGAAAAAAAATTACCTTTTATCTAGAAAAAAATTTTAAGAGGTAGATTCTAGGAGAAAAAAATACTTTAGATTCAAAAAAAAAATTTTAACTCAGGTAATCTAAAAATATCTCAGGATCCGAATGTAATCATTTTACCCCAAATTTTTTCAAAATTGAGTACTATAGGTAAAATAAAATGACTGATAAAAAAATCGAATCCAACAAAAAAATTAAATAACGAAAAAAAATTAAAAAAAAATTTAAAATTCTCTTCAACCATACGTCCGTTAAAATAAAAAATATAATAATAATAAAAAAAAAAAAAATAGCGCACTCAGACAATTTTTAAGTCCGTAAATCTGTGTCAGGTACCAAAGTCTGCACTCGGGTCAATCTCGTCTTTGTGATCTGTGCTGTTCCGTTCCTGTCATGTGTAGCTGGCTTTCCAAACTGATATTTGAGAAATAATTAAATAAATCTATGGTTGAGACAGTGGTTATGTATAATTATTATATATTATCAGTTGATATTAAAGTGATATTTTATTAATAAATAAATTTAAAAGTAGTTAAATTTTTAAATAAATATAAAAAATTTTATTAGTATTTATTTTTTAAATTTTTTATACTTTTAATATTATCAAAATTTACTTAAGAGTATTATCTTATTGAAATGCAATCAAAATCCATATCTATTTATTTAGCCAAAAATGATATAACCATTACAAAAAGTCAGCTAGGCCCATTTTAATAATAAAATATAAAATTTAATTTTTTTTATAGATTTTATCAATCAAAATTAAATTAATAAATTCAAAATTTAATTTTAAATTTAGATTATTTATAAATTTTAACAAATGATTATTAATTATAAGTGATATGTGCATTAAAAATAATATAAGTTTTTAAATAAATATTAAAAAATAATTATTTATAATAGATAATATACCTTAAATCTTTTTTTAGATGTAATCGTATCTATTATCATCTGTTTTATAGATTGAAACTATTTGTGTTCGAGCTGCTAATGGATTCAAATAAAACTTTTAACTCTATTGTTATAATTTAATCATATTTAAACAATAAAAAATTACATGATATATATAATTACTGACTCAACTCAATTGATTTTGAGTATTTTATCTTAATTTGGAGAAGTTTAGTTTTTTATTTTTATTTTTTCACTTTGATTCAAAGAAGTAAAGAAACGATATATGTCATTCAATTTTCTTATAATCTTTTATTATACGATATCAATTTTTTTTTTAAATTTTACAAATAGAATATGATTAAAGTATTGTTATATATTTTTAATTATTAAATTAACTTATTTAGTATTTAAAATATATTTTTAAATCTATACAAAAATTTTCTAAAAACTTTTAATTTACAAAATTAAAAAATTCCCTGGACCATCACTACATAGTTTTACTTAATAGACTTATGTAAGTATCTCCCCTTGGAAAACATAAGGTTTAAAACATCATGTCACAAATTTATCCAAATTGAAAAATCATGTTCAAACATCATGTCATCATTGCAATTTCCTTCTTTTCTCCCCCATGAAACAGGCAGCGCATATTCTCATGGAAATATCCATCGTTGTGATGAAAACAAGACATGAATATGAAGGCAGTACATCCTTTTTTCCCCACTAATTTCTCTTTTCGTCCTCTTTCGTAAGTTGGATGTATTTGGCAAACCTACCAAAGTATTGCAAAATGACAATAACAGTAGTCCACGCACTTTTCACATTTCCAAGACTAAGAAGAGGGAGGCATTTCCGTGTCCCTCTGTAGCACGACAATGTTATCTACCTTTTTCTTATCTCAAATGTGACCAATTACGAGTATTGTTAAAGAGAAATTTATTGATCTTTTGAAGGTATATTTGTTAGAAGGGATTTAAATTTTATATTTTCGATTTGTAAGAGATTAATTTTAAATTGAAAAATTTTTAAAATACATTTAGTTTAAAAAAAGAAAGTATAATAATTTCATCAAACTAGTATAAATATACTTGTAATTGACAGGGCACAAGGGAAAAGGAGTTGCCAAATCCCATTAATAGCTGCTAAGAAGGGGGACCGATCTTGTTCAGGTGGTCCCCAAAAAAATTCCATTTGGCAATATATGTTGACAAAGACAAACAAAGAAAACAGAGTCAGTCTATCAGAGACATCAAAATAGAGGCAAGAGCTGAAATAGTTGTTGGGTTTGGTAAATTCTAGGCTTTGCTATTAAGTACTGAAAACTATGTTTAACCCCTGATGGTGGTCCTATTGTCACCGTTCACGTGTACCAAGATCGATTAATCAGAAATCGTTACGTGTCAAACACAGAAAAAATCACGTGGTTGCTACAGCGTCAGAGCCTCACGCGACAGAGTAGCGTGGTAGGCGACACAGTATGGTGACAGAGACTCTTTCGTACAGATCTGTGCGGCACAGTAGTCCCGACATACCTCTGTCGCATAGACTGAGGCAGACCTCTGCCGCCTGAATTGCGGCAGAGGTTTATACATAAGCTCTACCACCCGCTGAACTTTCCCGCAAAGTCGTCCAGCTCCGAACCGCGACAGAGTACAAAAGACTCTGTCACGGTCCAAACACGCGCCTGGACCTCAGCTCGAACCGACTTGGAGAAACCTATAAATATCCAGGTGAGCTCTCAGAAAGAGAAAAAACCGAGAACAAAAAAGAAGGCAAAAAACTTAAACTCTCTGAATTAAGTAATACATTCTCTTCTTCATTCCTCCATACATAACTCCCGATTTCTGACTTAATCATCGGAGTGCGCGTGCAGGGACAAATCCCTGCCCCCTCTGACTCCTATTATTTTTGCAGACTATACGAGGAACAAGTTGCATCGACATCATCTCCTTGTCGTCAGTGCGATCCGAATACGTGAAAGGTATATTCCTGTTGCTGCTTAGACAGGTTAACATCAACCCCCAAAATTAAAATTTATTTTTATACTTTAACTTTGATTTTTTTAATTACACAAACAAGCTAAAAAAATTAGGACAAAGAATTTTTTTAATTAAATTTTAAATATATTGTAAGAAATATATGATATCTAATTAATTCTGTTAACAAAATTTAAAAACTCTATTATAGTATTGATTATCAAAATAATTTTTTCAAATTTTATATTAGATTAATTTATGAAGGTAATTAAATTTTACAACAACCATGGGATAAATGATATTAAAATAGTTCCCTTAACAACCTTTCGTTTTAACTGAGTAACCAAACATGGAATTTCTTGTGTTATTGCTCAAAGATACTATAGTTATTTTAGAATTAATAATAATTTCCTTGTCGACCAATACTTAGCAAAAATTATTATTATATTATGATGGTAGAACTTGGAGTTATATGAATGCAGCCGCCAGCCAGAACCAGGAAGTTTGGGGGATTGAAGGTTTAATAAATAATAATATATAATGTGTACACCAATGATGAGCTCATTTGTTTTGCTTTAAAGGCATGCTGGCTACCAAAATTATGCATTTTCACCTAGGATTAGCCACCACTGGTCAAAGTTTTATATATATAGTTGATTCGGACACAAGTACTGCTGATTTGTAAAAATAAATAAATTATTATCTTATATGAAATTGTAGAAATGATATAAATTAATTTTGTTTTACAATAATGTACTTGGTCAAATGGTGTGAAACAATTAGATTTTCAGTTGAATAATCAGCTCCCATTTTTAGGTTGGACATGAATAATGAATGGACTAAAACGCTTTCAGTCCCACTTGCACGAAAGCCGGCATAATGGAATATGATGTATAATCACACTAAAGGCTTTCGTCACATCTCAAGCCCATAATAGTGAGTTAGTGACTCATCAAAGTCTTGTATCGAAGCAAAATCAAGGAAGATATTTGGTAAGTGATAGAATTTGTTTAGCCCATTATTAGGAAATTTGTTCAGATTCATCATTCATTATTTGTGACTGTTATTTTTTTTTTTTTGGATTTTGATAATCTTACAATTTAATTGATACCAACAATGATCATTTGTTAGTATTTTATTTTATTTTGTATTTAGATTCTTATTAATTGAAAATTTGTTTTTAAAAATAATCAAATTAAATATGCAGCACAATTTTGGGTAACTTAATTTATTTAAGTAATTCAACCTGTTATTATTTGCCTTATATATATTATAATAGTATGATTGGACTTGTAAGGTATTGTAGGTATAGAGCATGTTGTTGTGTCCACAATGGGTACACTCAACTAGGGTAAATAAATAATAGAGGTTAGGTCTTCTCTCCACAATAGAGGTTTACAATAGTTTTCCCATTAACCGTTGCTAACTGCTAAAAGTGAGGGAGAAGAAGACCATGTTCTCTAGATGTATTTTTCTTGAGTTTCTTGTGCATTTACTGTCAAGTTAGAGATATTGAGGCAAGAAGTGCACTTTATTCTTGATTTCTTTTATTTACTCATTGTGGTTTGTTAAAATATAAATTCCTACATTTGCTTCCAATTCTACATCAAAATATTTTCTCCAATGTCTATTTCTCCCGACGGAAGGAGATTGTTGAGCAAAGGTTAACAAATGAGAATGAGTATACACCCAGATGCACCTCAATACCAAGCTCTTCTTTGGCCAAGAAGATGCATTTTCACTTCCAAGTTTAGTGAGCCAAAAGAACTTAAGATGTTTCTTACAAGTAGTGTTGAGTTTGATTCTAAATTGATACCAAAACTCATCTACCTTTATTTGGATTTTAGTACTCCATTAAGGTTTTTTTCGGTGTGGCTAAGACTGGCCTTTGAAATGGCCTAATTCTTGCGTTGATATGATTTGCAGAAGAAAGAAAAATGATTAGGAAGTGTCTGTTTTGGATGCACTTCGACTTTTTAATCATTGTTTGATCAAAGAAGAAGATGAAGAAACCGAAAGGAAGGGAGATAAGCTTAAAGGAGATGGAAGACATGAAAAATTAAAGAAAGAAATAGTTGGGTGCTTGCTAGTAAAGGTAGAGAATAAGATTAGTTGTCTTCTTCCCCAAGATTCTTATCATATAGACCTCAACAATAAGAGTTGTTGGGAAAGTCTAGTCTTGGTAAGAGGCTTCATGTGTCCTTATTGGTATCTTTGTGGCATAGGTTTAGGTTAAATTTGTTGAGATTGATTTGAGGCTAGACACTGGTTCAAAATTGGACTTAACATACTTTTATTTGTGATTTTTAAGCCAACCCAAAATCATCAAATCAGAGATATTATAGCAAAATTATATTAATCAAATCCAATTTATATGATTTTTAGGGCTACCCAAAGCTTAGCATAGTCTTGAGCTTCCAATTGATGTGGTTGATATGATTAATTATTTTATACGTTTGCTAACAACATTTTGATTGAGTGGTTAAGAAAAAATTGTAGCATATTGTAAGGTTGGGTTCGAATCCAAACAACCTCATCCCCATTCCCAATTAAATATTTCCCTCGTAACAAGAAAAATTATTTAAAATACCATTGCAGTATGTTCCTCATTTAATCAAATCTAAGAGGTAAGTGTTTGACCATTTTGCAATCACATTCTCTATTGCAATTGTATAAGCTTATGTAGAAATTTTGACACTAACGAGTGCTTAGATAATAGAGCTGCAAAAACTTAGTCAGTTGTCGTTCTGATCGTTTTCGGCTCATTAACGAAAACGGGAAAAGGAAAAGATAAAGGAAAATGAAGCACTAAAGAGGATGAAGACAGAAAAAGTTGTTAGGCTTGATGCACTCCTATTGAAGTTTGAAAAAACCTTAGAGAACTAGGAATTAGGTGGTTGACAAATCTTTTTAATAATATTTGGTGCACTAACAAGATACTTGAGGAATGGAGGAAGAGTTCTTTGGTACCTCTTTATAAGAATAAAATGAGATATTCAAAATTGCTTCAACTATCGAGGCATAAAACTAAAGAGTCACACAATGAAATTATAGAAAAGAGTGATTAGACAAAGATTAAGGAAGAATGTAGAGCTATCAGAGAATTAATTTAGTTTTATGTTTGACTAATCAACTATGAAGGTAATACACTTGCTTAGACAACTTATGGAGTATTCTCGAGTATAAGGTAAAGAATTTCATATGGGCTTTATAGATTTAGAGAAAACATATGATAAAATCTTAGAGGTGTTATGGTGGTCTTTAATGAAAAAAAGAGCCTCATAAATTATATTAAAATAATTAAGGATATGTGTGGAGATGTAAAGACACATGTGAAGGGAAACAAGTGAATTTTCTATCACAGTATGATTACATCAATGGTTGATGTTAAGCCTATTCATGTTCACTACAGTAATAGATGAGCTGACAAAATACATCCAGGATAACGTGTCTTAGTGTATAATGTTTTCAGATGATATTATATTGTGTGCTAAGAGAAGAGCGGAGGTTAATGCGAAGTTAAAACTGTAGAGACAGATGCTAGAATTAAGAGGGTTCAAACTAAGTAAAATAAAGAGGAAGATTGAATATAGTGATGTTAGATGGGCAGGATCCCTAAGCAATATCATTTTAAATATTTTGGGTCGATTGTACAAAAGGATGAAGAAATTGATGGTGATGTGACACATAGAATCTAAGCTGACTGGTGTAAGTGGAGAAGCGTTATAGGTGTATTGTGTGATAAAGGAATTCCTATATGAATTAAAAGAAAAGTTTTTCACGATAATGGTCAGATAAACATTGCTCTATGGTATTGAATGTTAGATGATTAAAAGATTACAGTGTTTCAGAAATGTGAATACAACGATGGATGTATTGATACACGAAAAAGAATAAAATGATAACAATCTCAAGAATGTTTGAATGACACCTATCAAAGATATGATGAATAAAAGTCGTTTACATTTGTTTGAACACATATGATGTAGACCTATATATGGACGCTTCGATTAGGAAAGAGAAGGCTATGATTGATATTAGAAGGTTAAAATCAAGGGAAGACTGAAAAAAAAAACTTAAAAAAAAAACTTATTCGAGAAGATATAACGAAACGAGAGTTGAAAAAATAAGTTTCTTTATATAGGAATGAATAGTAGATGAGAATTCATGTTGACGACTTAATGTAAATTTATATATTGGTTCATATAATCTATCTTAGTAAATTGAGATAAAAGCTCTGATGATGATAATAATGATAATGACACATATCATCATACTAATTAATTTTATAAAGTATCTCTTGAATGCATGAAACTTTCCATTTTGAAATAAAATTTTCATCGATTTTTTCTTTTTTGACAGTCTACATGTACATTTACCCTAACATTAAGATATGAGAATGCCACCTTTTATGCTTAGTTATGGTGTTGGCTAGCTGATAAAATATAAAATGATTTTTCTCTCTTCTTCTTGTGTATTTCTTAAGATGTGTGATCTTCATTTTACTAATTTTTAAAATTTTAATCAATTTTGCGATTTTGTGGATACCTGGAGTAAGCATTTTGCTAGTTGGTTTATTACTTCAGGGTAATTACCATGGACTTTTCAAATTTGTTAATAATGACATCTATTGAAGAATGATTTGATGATGATATCTTTAAGTTCGTCTGATACACTCAACAACATTATATACGAATTGATGGTTGGTTGAAGCAAAAAATACCTTTCATCTAATTCTATTTTGCTGTAACTGAGAAAAAGTGCAAGTCTTTTGGAATTACAAGAGTTGGAAATTGAAGAGTTTGTTAAAGTGGTTTATCTCACATCTGTTAACTTCTAATTTTATCTATTTTTTGTTAATTTTGAAATTGAATACTTAACATGATATCAAAATTCATATTTTATTGTATTTTTAGCTGTTACCCTTTCTAAGTTTGTTACATTATAGATTTTCATGTTTCTAGCTGCATTCGTAATAAAAGTCTATTAAAATGATATTATTTTATATTTATTAAATATTAATTTTTTTGTGATCTTATATTTATCTTTTCACTTACTGTAAATTAATTTAAGTTGGATGTTTATCAAACTCATTTAAATATACACATTTTTATGTGTTTCTTTTTTGCATTAAGTATGGTATATTGGCATTTTTGTTGGTGCCAAATCTGTGTGATTCTATTTACCAATAATGTTAATAGGAGCTTATATATATTCATCTAGAAGTTCTTATAATCTTTGAACAAGAACTCAAAACAGGACTTATGAGTGTTTTTGGGTTATATTGATCTGACAATGTTATAATCTGATTATGGGCAGGAAAATTCGGAGCTGTTTTGGCGTTAAATTTTTCATCTCCGGGAACTGTCGCAATTGTACTGCACCAAGAGTTACGGGCATAGGCAGACATTGGTGGGGAAAGTTCAGGAATTTCAGTAAAGATAGTAGAAGTGAAGAGTTCAATTCCATGCATGGCTATCTTAATAGGTTCTTCCCTTCATTCTGAACTCCTAGTCTTTCTTACAGCATGGACGAAGAACTGAAAATCATTCATTATGGAGATCACGAAGGTATCGAGAAAGAGTAAATAATAAATTCAGTGTCAGCCTGCAACGAGGAATGGTCTAAACTGATTTCAGCCTCTACAGAATAAGTACTGTTTGGTCTAAGGTTAATAGTAGTACTTTATACCCAGTCCGACTGTCGTGTCGAGGCTGTGTTGATAATTAAAAACCATTACCTAAGGGCCACGGACTGAATTATTATTAGCAGTACCTAAACACATCACAAAAAAAAGAATATATATAAAAATTTTGATAAAAAATTATATATAAATATGTGAAAAATTTTAAAAATTTATATTTAATATTTTGATATAAATTTTTATATTTTAAAATATATAAATATAATTTTATATAATATGAATATAGGATAAGAATTATGAAATATATATTTTATATTTCTTTAGATAATTGTGGTAATGGAACAGTAAATAGTGAAAAAAACAGTGAGCTTTTACGAACCCTTTTTTATCCCTGGCTCATTCGCTGGACCCAATGCAGGTAATGTCTCGGAGTTGAGTATCAGAAATCAATTCTCGAAATTAATTAGGCTCACGGGATTAGTGGAATTTCTGCTTAGTCAAGGCTCAAGACCCCATTTGTCGTTTCAAGGGGAAAAATAATTGTTGAATTTAGGCCATTAAAAGTTGTGTTGGACGTTAGCTTTGCCCTCTGCACGTTTTTTTTTTTTTTTTGGATGGAGATGGGATTCATTAGGCAGGCAAGTTCCTTTCATGAAGTTGGTTATAGAATTCAAGTTTGTTCACACGGTAAAATAAATAAATAAATTATTCATAAATTATTTAAATTAATTTATATTATTTTAAATAAATTATTTAAAATTTAAATTACGGATTATTTGACGGATTGGGTTTAGCTTATGAAATATATTAAGGTGAAATGAAAAAAAAAAAACTACGAAGCTTAGCTAACTTTGAGGTTACCAAGACTCATTCTGGTAAACTTGATACTCACTCATGAAGGAAAAATGAAATGACAATACTATAAAAAATAAGTCATTGAAGGAATTTTGGCAGCAATAGCATGTAGACATATAAGACACGAATAGGTCCTGTTAACTTGAAGAAAAATTCTTCTTCCAAATCCTTTCTATGGATCCCTTTTGACTCCTGCGATCATCTTTACTGAACACAGAAGACGGACGACGGCCATCGCCTATACCGAGTTTGAGAAAACACTTTTTTTTTTTTTTTCCTTCTAAGAATGGTAATTAAACAAACAGTATTATTAATTTCTATGAAATTAAAAAAAAATATTTTTTAATAAAATAATTAAAAAATTAAAATAAATAATAATTTATCTTACTATCATTTTTATTTATTATATATCCAAACAAGCTAAGAATCCACGAAGGACCCGTGGCTGCAAACCAAGGCAAGATCAAAGGGAGCTATGAGCCTACGAGTACGAGCTGAAGCTAGGACAATACCTAAAAAGCATGACAGCTTTGGTTTAACCAAAAGGTCTAATCAAACTTCACATTCCAGCTTCCACCTTTTATTGCAATTAATGCATTAATCCAAAAGGTATTAAGGGGCCTAATCCCTGTCCTTCTTCACCCACAAATAACCCTTAGCTCTTTATTGTTATTATCTTATATAAATATATAAGTCAAAATTTTTTACTATAAATAAAATATCTTAAACGAATAATCTTAATATTTGATGCATGTAAGTCTATGATATCTCTTTTTGGTTGAAGTAAATATATAATATCTTAAAATTTTTAATTATTTTTTATTTTTTAAAAAAATAAAAATTTATAATATATTAAAATTATAAAATAAATAAATTATTTTTTAAAATTATTTATTTATTTTAATTTCTAAAAACTAAACATCTATACGTATGTGTATTAAAATTAAAAAAAATCATAAATTATTTATCAATTTCTTTACACCGAAGGTATCCATGGGCCTAGTTCGAGCCAACCTATAGTATGTGTTAAAAGATTATATACAGTTTCAACTCGGCCCAACTCAATAATTCGAGTTTGACTTTTAGTTCAAACTCGTTTTAAATTTTATTTTACAAGTTAAAACTCGATTCGACTCATTTTTTTCTATTTTTTTTACATTTTTTTTGTTTTTTTGTATTTTTTCTTTCTTTTATTTGTTTTAAAAGTTAATTCAGTTTGTCAAACTTCATATGTCAATTTTCATATAAATATATATAATATTTATTAATTAATAATATTTTAAACATATATAATTACATTATAATTAGTAAAAATATAAAAAAACAATATTAATTATGTTATCATCAGGCTTAAGTCTATACAGGTAAAGCCTGAAATTGGCCCGAAATTCATCTGGTTTATTTTTTGTCTAAACCTGTTTATTGCACTTAATTTTTTTTATCTAGAGCCACCAAAAACTCGAGCTGATTAGGAATTTAACGGGTTGCCCAACCAATGAATAAGTCTATATACTTTACACATCTTTTATCAATATATAGGTACGGTTACTCTTTATATATATATATATTAAAAATATATTTGTTGAAAACAATTATTTTTGTTATAAATTTTTTACTTTGATGCATTTAAAAAAAAAAAAAAGACACATGTACTTCATATAAACACATGGCATGAGCGGTAAGATGAATTTTTTTTTTGATAATTTTTTTATTAAAAAATTAAAATTATATATTTAGTATTAAATTAAACTATATATTTTAGTATATATATATATATATATTTAAATCTATATATTTTAGTATTGAATTAAACTTCCATTTCTTTTTTTTTTTCAATTTTCATTTTTCAAATATATTTGTTCAATCATTCTCTTCGATGAATAAATAGCTATATAATTATCTTAAATATTGTATTTAATTATTTTGAATTGATTTAAATTTTAAAAAAATCAAATCAAATCAAATATTTTTATTTTTATTTTTACTTTACTCACATTTTATGTTTGATACTATTATAAATAAAGTTTTCTTCAAAGCCCAAAATATTAAAGTTTTCAACTCCAATTAATTTGGAGTTATTTAAATTCAAATTTTAAAAATAAAATACTTTCAAATATGAAACATTAATCATTAATCTATTAATGACTAATGTAATAAGAATTACTTTCATTGAGATTGTATTTAATATTAAAAATTTGTTTTATTTAGTTTTTTAATAATTTTTCTAATTTATATTTGACTTCAAAATAATTTTTTTTATAATTTCATTTTATTTTTAAAAATTATTATAACTTAAAATTATCAGAGTGCTTGTTTAAATATAGTTAAGATAAAATGCAAGGAAATATTTAAGGAATTACTTCTATTTGAAGCTTGCATTTCAAAGGTACAAAAATGGTTACAACCCTTAATGCAGAAGCTATAAAGTCTTTTTAGTACCCAACTTTTAAAGTTCGCTTAAATTATTGCATTTGCTTCGATGATGACTATGAACCTATATATATATATATATATATATATATATATATATATATATATATATATATATATATATATATATATATATATATTGTGTGTGTGTTTAGGATGATTATAATTTTTTTTAATATTAAAAAAGTAAAAATAAATAAAATAATCGTTTTAATTCCGCTCGTAGAGTTAAAAAACTCTATTAATGGTATATATGATAATTATATATATATATATATATTAGAACTCTCTGAATTAATACTTTTAAAATTCATAATTAAATATTAATTTAAATGAATTATTAATTAATTGTGTAGATATTATAAATTATCAATTTATAAAAGTTATACAATATGGATGCATCAAATATAAATTTTAATATTATACTATAAAGGAATTAACAAAATTTTAATTATTTCAATTTTTTAACTATAAAAAAAAATTAACATTACCTGCACGTATAATTACAAATTTGTGTAAATTTTTCTTAAATAAAAGACAAAATGACAAACTACCCTTATATATAAGTAAATTTTAAAAGTTTGAAGGGCTAAGTTTATTATAACTAAAATTATTTATTAATATATATATTATAAAAAAATTCAAAAAATTTGGGAGGCCTTTCCCCCTAAGATTGGCTTATCATTCGTCCTCGCCGACGAGTGGAGTCAGAAATGACAATTAGTTATCTATGAAAGTATTCGTTGGATGACCAATAAAATTCGTGAATGGTAAGAAAAATTTCTTGCTAAGGCAAGTTGACTGCTTTATAAGATTGTTGACTATCTCAAGCTCAAAATGTTTGTGTGAAAAATATATTGATTTAATGTTAAATATATTCTCAATATTTTATATAAAGTAGATATAATTCATTAATATTTTATTATATAAAAATCAATTTATAAATTTTTATTTTATTATAAATAAACCTTCAATATTTCAAAATAATACAATTAATTCTAAATCTGTTAAATGATATTAATTTCTATTAGTATTACATAAATGACATGTCACATGACAACCAACCAAATTATTTACATCAACTTTTATGTAAGATGTCTAAACGAAAGTTAGTATCATTTAACAGATTTTGACTTAATTGTATAGTTTTGAAAGGTTGAAAATTTATTTACAGTAAAATAAAAATTTATTAATTGATTTCCACGCGATAAAACGATGATGACTTTATCTATTATATACAAAAAGTTAAAAGTGCATTTGATTATTAAAAAAAAAAATACATTAGGAGAGTCAACTCTTTAGCTCAAACATTCTACCGTCTTGGAAATTAAAAAACGAGATTGTTGTTTGTGCCTCCTCCTTCCAAAACCATATCTTTTGATCAAGTCACTTCGTTCCAAAAGCCAACATCTATTTGATCATATGTTTGTTCATTTCGAAAGTTATAATTTTATCCAAAAGATGTCTAGTTATTAAAAAAAATATATATTTTTAATACCGATTGAAATTTATAAATTTTTTTATAAACATTCATTTTGTATAAACAATCTTTCGAAATAATTTCTAAAAAAATTTAAAAATTTTGGAACTTTTTTCTTACACTTTGTTTTGGTTATGGTTCAAGTGGATCCACAAGAGTAATTAAAAGTACAATTAAATTATTCTAGAAATAAACATTGACAACTATATGCACTAATGTAGAGTAACTATTATTCTTATGAAAACTTACTGAAAATACCTCACCAACCCAAATTTCTTCTGCTTCAATATTAAATTGATTACAGTAATCAACCGTCCCCATTGATACAACATCTTGTTCGTTTGGCTTGGTTATAAATGGGTTATTTTTCTTTTTCTTATCGATATACTTGAAAGCCAAATTTTGTTTGTCCGAAGCAATCCCTGTTTTTTCTCCCATGTCCATCTTTCAAAGACTTTGAGTCAAGCTTTGGAATTTCACATAGCAGCCAACGTGTGATTGGGCTCATTATTGTCTACTCGATATTGTTTTGTTTCTTCTTCATCATCACCCTAGAGTTGGCAATTATGTTTGTTTTAGTTGCTAAAGGTGACAGTTGTGTGGAATTTTCCATCAAATAATATAAGATAATTTAACATATTATTGTTTGTCGTTTAGGGTTGGTTTTTGGCCAGACTGAACATTATATTATTCTTTGGTTATTTGCTGAAGTGGATCACAGTACGAAGTGTTCTAACTGGTCATATTTTTTTTCTTATTTGGTGTTTGACAAAATACTTAAATAATAGATCTTACTGCTCTATTATTTTGTGCTCTACTCTTTGTAGTTGCCTTCTTGGGTTGGACTTATTTTGGTGATTTGTTCCTCCAAAAGTTCGAGTCAAGAAGATTATTATTACACATCATATTAATTACATTATTAAAAAAATTAATTATTACACATCATATTAAGAATTAAATAACAAATATTTATTTCAATATATTTATTATAATTTTGATAATAATTCAAATTAAAAATTACTACAATTTAATATGTGATAAATCATTACTAACATTCTCTTAATTGAGTGATTAATAAAAGTTATAATATATTATAATATTTGAATTTAAATTCATTTAACGACATCTGTTCTCCCAATTTATCAAAAAAAGTGATAAATTATTAATTTTTTTTAGAAAAAAAAAAGTTAACCACAGGAAATCTAGCATGACATGATGCATTTGGTTTCCTATTTTCTTTCTTTGCACATTATTTTTTAAAAAAAATTTGTCTTTTTTTCTTTGTAAATATTTAATAACTAACGAAGTGTTAATTATATAGCATTGATCTTAGATGTAATTCATGTTACACGGAAAATTATTAATATTTTCTTTATTAAAAGAAGAAGTGTCGAATAGTTTGGAGTCTTTATATATTTATTTGACCGTATGTTGGAGTCTACTATAGCACTAGATTTAAACTTGTGTGATGAACAGTGATCATTTTAATTTATAATAATTTTTAAATAATAAAATAAAATATAAAAAATTATTTTGAAATACATGTTAAATAAGGTATTAAAAAGTTTGATGCATATATAAAATACACAAATTAAAAAAAACATTTTGAAATAAAATACTAATTAAAAATTATAAAAAATAAAATTAACAAATCATAAATATTTAATAAATAAATCAAATAGTTACAATCTTATTGAAAAAATTCTTACTATATTAATCATTAATAGATTATAGGTTAGTGTTTCATATTTGAAACTAATTTATTTTTAAAATTTAAATTTAAATGACTTTAAATTAAACTTATAAAATTAATTAAAGTTGAAACTCTATTTTTTAGGGTTTTAAAAAATTATTTATAATAGTCTCAAACAAAAAAGGTTGGTGAAGTTAAAATGTAAATAAAAATAAAAATAAAAATAAATTATTATTTGAGTTCTTATAATTTAAATAAATTTAAAATAATTAAATATAATATTTAAGATCATACATGTTTCAAAAGAATAGATAATCCATATAGATATTTTTCTTTTTTTACGAAATGATTGAACAAAAACAAAATGATTGAACAGATACATTTGAAAAATGAACGAAATGAAAATTGAAAAGAAGACATGAAAGTTTAATTCAGTAATAAAATATATAGACTTAAGTACCTAGTTTTAATTTTTTGATAAAAGACTTAGAACTTTAAGAAAATTTTGATTAAAATATATGGACATTTTTTAATTTAAGAATAAATTAATAAGTGATAAAAGAAATTTTAAATTCTAAGATAAACTTTATTTGACTTAAATGAAGATAAAACAGTTAAAATTTTTTTAATTTCAAATATTTTTAAATTAAATAATTAATTGAATAGAATTATTTTATAAGAAATAAAATTAATTTATTATTCTAAGTATAAAAAAATTAAGCTATCTACTTATGATATTTTCTTTAACCAAAAGTTTTGGCTTTTATATGTTTATATAAAGTATAAGATTAAAGATAATTATCAAAAATTGAATCTTATTGAAATTAAAATTATAAATTTGGATTAATGATTGATTGAGTATTTGGTGAGTATTTTATAGTTTAACGATAAAATAAAATTCTCATTTTAACACACAGTGTATCTAGCAAAAAAATTTATACAAAATTAATTATTCCTATAAATATGTTTTTAATGTATATATAGAGTAAGAGCACATACATATCGAATAAAAAATATGTAAAGAAATTGATAAATGATATGTGATTTTTTTTTTAAATTTTAATATATAAAAATATAGATGTTTATCTTTTAGAAATTTAAATAGATAATTGATTTAAAAAAAATAATTGATTTATATTATAATTTTAATGTTTATAGATTCTTATCTTTTAGGAAATTGAAAAAAAGATTATTATTTTTTTATTATAAGATATTATACGTATCAAATATTTGGATTATTCACATATAATGTTTTACTTGTATCCAAAAGTTTTGACTTTTATATATTTATATAAGATTTTTATTATTAGATAAAATATATACCTTAATATTAAAAGTAGGAAGTGTATTTTTTTTAATTCTTAAATTTTAATTGCATATATTTAAGGTTTAATCGAGTCAAATCACAATAATCTAGTATCTTCTGAACCAAAAAAATATATATATAGTATCAAGCTTGAGTTCGATTTAATTCGATTAAAAAAGCCAAGGCTTGAAGCTCATTTTGATCTCGATCGAGTTTAATTTTAAAAATTCGACATTAACTTGATAGATTTTATCTGTCATTTTTAAATATATATATATATTGTAAAGTTAAAATGACGAATTAATAATAAATATAAAAATATATATTAAAAAATTTCGATTAGATTCAATAGTTACTCGAATTGAGTATTGAAAAGTTTGAATTCGATTTGATTTATTATTTAATTAGTTTGAATTTGAAACGAATCAAATTCGAATAATAATCAAATAGAGTTTTAATAAGTCACAATTAATTCGACTCGTTTATCGCCTAGATTAACTTGCAATATTTGATTTTTTTTTTTTGGCTTTCATTTGAAATTATAATAACTATTATGTTACCCCATGTAATGCATGGATTAATTTCACTTATTTAAATAGGTACTGATACATATAATGAATTTAATAATATTCAAGTAAATAATACATAGGTTTGCTCCGACTTTTAAATAATAACAAAGTTTGGAAGAAAGTGAATTTAATAATAATAATAATAATAATAATAATAATAATAATAATAATAACAACAACAACGTTTTGCTTTGAGTCTTGATTTGGATAAACATACATTTGAAAAAAAAAAAATTGACATTAGGAGGATTTTAATCCAAACTTTAAAAAAAAAAAAAGAGTTAATTTTATATGCAATTTCTCCACCAACAAGAGTAGATTTATTTATGTACATATAACAAAATCTCAACATTAACATAATAAAGAAAGATGCGTACGTACGTCTATCTTATTATTACGCGAACCATAAATCATTCTTCTTTCTTTGTAATATATTAAGTTGTGGCCCATGCGCTTACATTCGTAATATTCAGATATTTATATACAATTTGAGAATAATAAAATAATATATTTTAAATACGTTAAAAATTTTAACAAAAACTTTGATCTAATAAAAAATTAATGAGTCAATTAATAGTGAAACAAATTCAATACAATACAAATATTTTATTCAAATAAAAAAATTTTTTTTTCCCAAATACTTTTGGTTTTGATATTTCATTAAATAATATTACAAATTAGATATTAGACGTAGACAAAAAAAATAGATAGTAGTACATATACAAAATAAAAAGGAATTATTTTAGAGGAATTTAAACTTGTTTAAAACAATTATTATAATTTTATGTAAGATTAATAATTTTATAAATTAATCTTTATATTTATCGTGTACATAAAATTTTGAGTTGATATGATATCTCCTCATTTCAATTAAGAATAATATATTTTTTGATATATATCAATAATTAAAAATTCATTATTATTAAATTAATAATTAAATATAACTTAAAATTTTATACACATAATCTAATTAAGTAAAACATAATAATAGTCGTTAAAATAAAAAAATAAAAATCACATAAAAAAATTATGTAAAATTAATTTAATTTTATATACCTAAATTCTTCGTCACTTTATAATAAGATATTCTTGCAATTATTACAGTACAAAAGTAATTATCTTTTAATTAGAAAAGAAATTAAAAAATAATTAACTTAAAATTTTAAATTTAAAAGAGATAAATTTATATTTAAGAATAAGAACACACATCAAGTAAAAACAAAAACAGCGCAAAAACAAAAACAGCGAAGGAACAATATAAGACTGCAACATCACATATATAATATAAGCATTAATTACTTAATAATGATAAAAGATGATAAGAAAATAGGTAAAAGATAACTTTTTTTTTTTAGATTTAAGTTAATATATTGAAAAATAATAATTGATTTAAAAAGTAATTGATTTATTTTATAATTTTAATGTACAAAAACATTTATCTTTTAATAAATAAAAAAATTAATAAATATTTTACCAAAATTTTTAAATTTTTATATATTTACATAAAATAATTAATTATTATTAATTTAATAATAATTAAAATTTCATTACATCTCGCGGAACTAGAATAAGCATTATAAATTTATACAGCGTCACAGGCAGCTGCAGTCTGCAATTTTTCTTTCTTTCTCTCTCTTTCTTTTACCTGTCTTGTCTTTACACTTCGACATCTGTTCATCTCTGATTCTCTGAACACACTCTCACTCACACGAGCCCTCCAATAAAAACAACAGACTAAAGAAAGCAAGAAATTAATATTAAAGAAAAAAATAAGAAAAATATGTTGAGAAAAATGAGAAACTAAAAAGCAAAGCTCTCCATAAAAGCCAAATACCACCATCAATATCGACTGATTATTACTCCTTCACTCCATTGCCGCCGTAATCAATGCCTCCGCCGCCTCCAAAGCTTCTATCCATCCGTTAAACGCCGTTTTCGCCGCCGGGACATCTTTATCATTACCATACTGATGTCCCTCTCTCACTCTCACTCAACTCCCTTGAACAACTCATCTACCTCTGCTGGTAGTAGCTGTAGCACCAGCTTGTCTAACTGTGGGGACGCAGGTGAAATGGTTACTTGTGAACCTGACACGTCTTCCCGCCATCGGTTTCCGTCTCTACACAATTATCCGCCGCCCGATGAGGGTACTATTTCAAAACTCATCGACTTGGAATCTACTCAGATGCCTTTCTCCGATTACCTCCACCGTTGCGTGGAGCGTTCCATCGACGTCATAGCCCGCCAAGACTCCATCAATTGGATCCTAAAGGTACCCATTTTTCTCTTGTATGCAAAAAATACAAATATACATATATATTTATATTTAATTTTTATTGATTTTTTATATGAGGCAATGCAGGTGCATGCATACTATCACTTCAGCCCAGTAACGGCGTTTCTTACCGTCAACTATTTCGATCGTTTCCTCTCAAATCATTCTCTGCCGGTAAAGACTCCCTGTATTGTATAAATGAAAAAGTCTGCAACTTCTTTGCAAAATGCTAAACTTTTTTTTTCCAAAATTGGTCTATAGAAAGACAATGGATGGCCGTTTCAGCTTCTATCGGTGGCTTGTTTATCTTTGGCAGCTAAAATGGAGGAATCCGAAGTGCCATTGTTGTTGGACCTTCAAGTATTGGAGCCCAGATTCGTTTTCGAACCTAAAACCATCCAAAGAATGGAGCTTCATGTTATGGCCACTCTCAATTGGAGACTTCGTTCCGTAACTCCTTTTGATTATATCCATCACTTCATTCGCAAGCTCCCCTCATTCTCGACCCTGTTACTGGATTCGTTTTCTTTGGTTGTTTCCGCTTCTTCGGATCTCATTCTCAGAACCACCCATGGTATAATTAATATTATTGATCTATAAATTGATCAATTAAAGCTTTTTAATTTAATTTGTTAATTTTTTTGAGTCTTATCCTTTTTGTTGGATTTTGGGGTTGTTTGCAGTCATTGATTTCTTGCGATTTACGCCGTCGACAATGGCCGCAGCTGCCGTGCTTTGTTGCGCCCGAGAGAGCTTCGATCTTCCGGCTGATGACGCTTTTTTCCACGGGAGTGTAAACAAAGTAAGTTATGTTTTAAGTGGGTTTAAGTATGATTTTATATTTCTTTAAGGGTCGTTTTGCAAATATTTAGTCAATCGTTTTTTATTTTCGAGAATTTCGAAGATTAGAGAAACATAGAAAGCTGTGTAATTTTTTTTTCTTCCTCCTTTTTCTTTGGGGATAGGAAATGGTGAGAAGCTGTCAACAACTAATGGTGGAATACCTGATCAACACGTGTCCATCTGCACGGCTCAAGATGGTAAGAGTCGAGCAGCCACCCCCGCCTCCAAGCCCAGTCGGTGTGCTCGACGCGGCTGCTTGTGGCAGCTGTGACACGCGGTCCGAGAACCCCCGCGCCAGCAGCCAAGAGGAGCCACCAGCCAAGCGGTTAAGATCCTCTGCTCCGGATGTACAGCAACCGTAGATAAGACCCCACCTCATTCCATCTCATGAAAATCGGGACCCCGTTTTTTGGTTTTTTTTTTTTTATGTCATTAATTATATGACGAACGGTCGGGATTGGATGTAGTTAAGGGAAGAGGGAATTTTGTTATTTTATCATTATAATTATTATTTTTAAGGTTTAAATTTGATATACTAATTGTATATTAATTATATATTATTAGTTACAATATATTATTTAATTAATAAATTTAGAAAATTTATGAGCTTTTAATAATAAAAATATAAATATAATTTCTTAATTTATTTTTAAAATTTTTCCTAACTTTTAATTTTATTTATCAATGAATAAATATTTTATTGGGAATCAAATATAAATATATATATTTTTTAAGTTGCATAACTCAATCATGACTGCATGAAGACTTATGTGTCTAAATGATAGGTGGACCCATCATTTCATATGTATAATTATCAAAATACTCTTTCCTTTTTACCGGTTGCAACCAAGGTATTAAAAAAAGAAAAAGTGTTGGTTGGGATATTTGTGTTGCTGATTATTAAACAAGTAAATTGATGGGCAATCGGTGTTACATGTCAACATGGGTGTGAGACAGATGGTTTCACCAGTTTCCAAAAATTACGGAGAGTGGATCATCATATGTGTCGACCAGCAAGTGGGTGTTTGATATCAGCTCAGCAAGGTTATTAAGATACATTTGGACATGAATATGTAATTAAATAAGTTGTCAATAAGAGGTCCATATGGTAATTCAGTCGCCACGTAAGGGTATGACATCAGGCATGACACGGTCGTATGCCCGAAACACTTGGTGCCAACTGCTAAAGGATATTGACGGAGGATTTTCGAATGGAGTCGCTTAAATATCATGGTCGAGTATATTTTAATTTAAATTTTAAAAATTTGAATTTTAAAATTTGATTCGGTAAAATTTAAATTAAATTTAGCAAAATAATAAAATAGTTTGAATTTGTTTTGATAAATTTTAATTCAATTTATTTTGATTTGATTTATTATTTTTAAATTATTTATTATTGCAAAAAATAATAAATTAATGATAAAATATTAAAAAAATTTGATTAAACGTACGAGCTATCAAATTGAGTTTTTAAAAACTCAAATTTAAATAAACTCGTTATTCAAATAGTTCAAATTCGAATTTTGAACCTAAGATAAAACTAATCAAATTTAAATAATTACCAAATCAAATTCAAATAACTCATAAATAACTTTACTCATTTACTTCTATAAAAGAAACCTAAATTTGGAGGTAAAGCAATAACTCCAATAAGGTTCGGGCTGGTGAAATCAATCTCAGTCGTCCACTATACAAATTGTTAAGATTCATTATCAACCTATAAAAATTAATTAATTTGATTAAAATATAAGATTAATTAAAGCTATATTTGGTACAATTAAAAAAATGAAAGGTAGTAAATATTTGGGAATAAAGTAGAAAAAATAGATTTCGAGGATGCTGGGTACAATAAAAAAAAATTTTAGAAGAGAAAGATTGAAATTTTTTTTTTCAATCCACGAAATACAATCAATTCAAAATTAACAAAAATTGAGAAAGAAAATGAGAATAATATCCAATTATGCTATCAATTTTTTGTATAAAATGGATATAAGTTTTCAACATCTTATAATATGGAAATCAGTTCATAAACTTTTATTTTATTGCAAATAAATTTTTAACCTTTAAAAAAATTATGCAATTAAATCTAAATTTAATAAATGAAACAAATTTATATTTGTATTACTCGCGTGGTAACCCACAAATCTATGAGCTATCTACGTCAGCGGTCTCATAAGAAATTCAAGGGACAATTAATTATTTAACAGATTTCGATATAATTACATTATTTTGTAAACTTGATGACTTATTTACAATAAAATAAAAGTGTATAAATTAATTTACATGTACTAAAATGGTGATAGCTCATATCCATTTTCGGTAAAAAAATTGATGTTATATTTGGCTATTATTCTAAAGAAAAAGTGTGAGTAAATCAAGTGAAAATACCAAATTACAGCTAATCTGTTAATTTTTTTCTTACTTTTCAACTCTTTGAAACAACAAAATGAAAGAATATATAACCCAAAGAATTGGTTTAGTAGTGGCACTATTGAGTTTCTGAGTGAGTACGATCCATAGCGGGAAGTCTCGTGTTCGAATTCTTATTAAGTGGAGATTAATTTCATATTCAATGTGATATAGAGACACATAGTAATTTACACTTAAAAAAAAGAAAGAAAGTATATCTTTCATTTAGTTTTCATTTTTCTTACCAATCACATCTATAAAAAGAATATATATATATATATATATATATATATATATATGTCAATCTTTTCATTTTTCTTTCCATCCTATCAAGCAAAGCTTAAAATGTGAAACTTGAGAATTTATTTTTGGTTCATGGGGAAATACAAACGAAAAAGTGAAATTCAAATTTTGGACCTAATTTCTTTTGAAGAACGATAATAATCACCAAGTTGAACCTTTAATTGTTAAAACTTGAGAATTTCAAGAATTAACTATTAAGTATGTAATTTTTTATTCATACAAAGGTATAAGAGAAAGAGAGATTTAAACTTTCAACATAATTTCCTTCAAAAAGAAATAACAATCATTCAATTAAATTTTGATTTATTAGGTCTTTAATTTAATTGGATGCCAAGAGAATATACCTTTTTCTTATGGTGTCTTTGGCGGAATAATTTTTTTCTAATATTCAATTGCTAGATGTTTTTTTTTTTGAACTAAATGAAATCGTCACCTCTTTTAATGTATTATTAATTACCTAAAATTTATCATTTTAACAAAACTTTAAAACTAATTAAATTTATTAAAACAAAAAATGTTTAATGTACAAAAATAAAATTTAGATTTAAAAATACGATTATATGTGAAAAGATACAAATATTTCATAAAATGTTTTAAAAAATGCCAATTAATCATATTTTATTCATAAAAATATCTTAATTCTAATATTTTTAAAATGATCCCTTTATTTTTGTTACAATCACAAGTTATTTCTTGTTTTTCTCCAAAAATAATTATTTCATTTACGAACTAAAAAAATTTGATGTTGAGTTTTTATTTTCTAAATTTTCTTATATTTACGTGAAATTTAATAAAAAAAATCTTGACATGAGTACTCTCACAATAATCTTTCCAATTAAGGATATTTTTTTTTTGTTTTTTCATGTGTAATTACCATATGTATACTTGACAATTTCGGTTTGTGTTGTATAAAATATAAAAATTTGGTATCAAAATTCGTATCGATAGGTTGAACATAACTTTTAAAAAAAAAAATAATTATATCTATATATAATTTTTTACCTTTATATATTTTATTTGTATTTTTTATAATATAAACTTGTGGTAATTGAGATTGTTTGATCTAGCTGAACTGCTAATAATTTAAGTCAAAATTCTTTTACTTTTTTATTAAAAATTATAATTATAATCAGTATATTACATTGTATAAATTGATAATTATGAAAATTATTTTATTCAAATTAATTAAATTAATAAATAATTAAATTAAATTTAAACTTATATTTAATGAAACTTAAATTTGGGATTTCAAAATTTTCAGACGTTTTCCTTCCACTAAACTAAAATACTCTTTGGCTTGGAACCTGTTTTCTTTGTTGTCCTTGTAACGTTACTTCCGAAGTTTCTACCAGTCCTACCCTTCTCCCATGTTTCGTCATGTACAAGCCTGCTCTGCCCAAAAGCAAAAATAATTGTCCTCGTGGCACCCCAATGGGCGAACTTGGGGAGGCCAACAGGTGGCTGGGATTTCCTATAAAAAAATGGTCAAGACGGGTCCCAAATCCAGGCTGTGTGCCAAAACATAGAGGGAGGAGTAGGACCCATCCTCTTCACCAAATTTCCAGCTCTGCAGTAACAGCATATAAATGAAGTATATTACGTATCTGCACACAGTGTAAGAGCATCCATGTACAAGTGAAACCTGGGCTGAGGCAGTGAATGGGCCCATGAGGCCCACAGAAGTGGCAGTATAGGCCCCACACCCACCCCTTGCAGTAATGGCAGTAAAAGCACTTACAGGCTTTAGAGAAAAAGGGTCTGACCCTTGCGGACAATAGGACAAGTCTCAATTGACCCTCTGGAAAGGAGCCAATGCATGAGATAAAGCAGCATTAACAACCCCAAATCAACACCACCCACCATCTGACCACCATGCCAATTTCTCTCTTACTCTGTTACGTCAATGCGTCTCGCCCTCCCTCTCTCATCAATGTGGTTTTCGGGGTTTTCAGCACAAGCTTTTTTGTGGTTTCTGACTTCCTGGTTAACCAATTCTAATCTTAGTAAGGTCTTGTTTTTATCATCTTTTCTGTCCATTTTGCTTATTTTGGAAAGGTTTTTATGTATGCAACAATCTGTCATTTTGTTTTTCTATCTTTTAATTTCTGTTGATCGAGTAGTTTTTCAATGTTTGTCATGTCTGGGGGTGCCAATGGCTAAAGATTTGAGCACTTTCCTTAATAAACAAGCTATCTGCATTAACATTTTCTTGAGCTTTGTCAAGTTGTGGTCCAAAATCCAACTCTATGTGCACTGAATGAAGAATCTGCTTTTGCATTGGTTTAGGAGAGAAATAGAAAAGAAAATCGCTGGGGTTGAAATGGAGAACAAAAACCATGGATCGCCACCATAATTAGAAAATAAATAAAAAATTTCCAGCAATTAAATGATTCATGATCAGACTTAAAGCAGAAAATCTTTGTCTGTCTAATGGTAAAAGATCTTGAGCCCATTTGCGTTTGACATTCCACAAAAAATCAGAATAACTTTTCAATTTTGCATGCATGATTGGGACGACAGAAACTTGGATAAAAGGAAAAAGAATGTCTACTGGGAATGCATCTGGCAAAAAGATTCAGTAAACTCCTATACATTGATCGAAAACATACTAATGAAGAACTGATGGCATCAGACAATTTTGAAATAAGTTATAAAATATTAATTTTTGTCACCAATAATTCGTCGTCATGACGTTAGTTGTCGCTAAAGATTTAATCTTGTCATTTCAGTAAACTTGGATCATATATTTTCGGAAAAAGAAAGCATGATCTGTATGCAGGGCATTGGAGAGGTACAAGATAGCGAGAATCACATTGTAAAGCCTGGAGTCAATGTGAAAAAGACATTGCATTAAACGACAAAATAGTAAAACCAAAGGTAATTCAAAACTGTATGGAATCAGCGAGGCATGCAAGGGATGCATCGCTTTAATATTGATGTTTTCTAGTGAGAGGCGACCCCATTTAGCAGCTAGCCTCCATGGTGTCTACAGTTTTCATGTTAACGTCGGTTATCTGTCATAGGCGCCAAAAGTCACGTTACAAAGTAACCTTAGACAAGGGAAACAGTACAATTTAAACGACCAAATTGCTATCATAACAGCTGGGAGTATCCCAGGTAGCTAGATAAGCTTCTTCTTCCCCTTCTCCTTTTCATTGGAAAGCTATAGAAGGATAGTTTTGTCGGGCAAGAAAAGAGAAAATTATTGAAATCGAAAACGAAAACATTAGCAATGATTTTGTCTTTGATGTAACACATAACTGTAGCTTAAGACTTGGCTTCAGGGTTAGTCAACACTTGAATGTTCATAATAAGAAAAATAATTGAGTATGATGTTCTTGTATGATCATATGTCTGTTGTATGATCGATTCCAATGGTGAAAAACCAGCGAGACAATTATTCAACAGAAAGAAAAAAGAAAAAGAAAAGAAAAAAAATTGATGGACAAGGTTTCTGCTTCAAATGTTCTCTTCAACCCCAATTTGTGGGGTAAAAACCAGCAATGCTGCCAAAATAGCATGTATAACAGGATATTTTGCACTTGGGATGTCTCTCCAACATCTCTCTCTTAGAAAAATCAGAGTGATATAAAACTGTAGGTAAACGAAGTAGAATATTTCATTGATAAATAACGCTAAGACACTGTGCATATATATATATATATATATATATTAAGAAAAAGATTCAAGAATTAAAATCTTTTTGCATGGCTATGAAAATGGTAAGGCTCCATAACATCAATTCAAGCCTTGGCATATGTATATATATAAAATTAACTATAATACCATTAAATACAAAAATAAAAAAGCAAAATAAATTTTATTTAACTATATATATTTAGTTTTTAAATATTATTACTGATATTTTTATATTTTTACAAATATAATGATACCCGTATTTACACATTTTTTGATATTTTTCTTTTACATAACTCTAATATCATTATTTTTTATGACTTTTTTTTTATCTCATCAAATTCCATTAATACTCAATTTTCTTAAAAAATATTTATTTTGAATTGATGCATTTTAAATTCTTTTTTAAAAGTCTTTAAAATTATAAAAAAAATTTCCATCCAAACAAATTATAACTTTTTCTAGCAATACATTTTCATTAAAAATTATGATCATAATCAATATATTATATTTCTTGAACTTATAAGTATGAAAATCAATTTATTCAAACTAAATAAACTAATAATTAGACTACACTCGAGATTTTAAAATCTTAAAACCTCTTACTTACCATTAAATTAAGACTTCATTAGCCAAAAAAAAAAAACACTTTAGCTTAAAATATGTGCTTCCTTCTATTATGATTAGAAAATAAAAATCCAGGACATCTCATATAACCTCTTTAAAAAGTAATTATGAGTACGAAATTGAAATTTAAATATTTGTATCTTTATCTTTAGATTGTGATTTCTTTTATACTAAAAAAAGAGTGAGTTATTGACTCAGGTCGAGTTTGAGGTGCTTTTTGCTCAAATGCTGCACGAGCAATAATATACAGTAGAAATAATACAATTTTTGTGAAATTACATTTTAACTTTTTTATTTTAATTTTTTATAATTATTTTATTAAAAATAGTTTATAAAATATTTTTTTATATTTTTAATTTTATTAAAATTAATTTCACTGCTCATTTTATGCGTGGGTGGGCGGAACATGACTCTGTGAGTGAGAGAAACTACAGTACAAAACCGAACAGACTCAAGGCTGATGTTGGTTTCTCGGGGCCATAAAATGTACAACTAAAATGATCCCCGGGATTTTAATCCCACAAGATCAAGCCCAATAAATTTGCAAGCTAGTTTGGCCCAATTAACAAACAAAATTCGAAAAGAAGACAATCCAATTGCCTGCTAATTACTATGGCAGTGGTACCTTTAATTTATGTACTATTACACTTTAAAATAATAATAATAATAAAAAAACCCAGAGTTGTAAGAAAGTAGCCATGCAAGGGCTTCAGTGACTGGTTGTTTTTGTCAATTTATGTGTTAGTATGAGCCATATCTATCTATATATATATATATATATATATATATATATATATATATATATATATATATATAAAATAGATTTTTGTTATGATTCTATCTCTAACTAGTTGGTGATGAGCGATGAACAGAATAAATTAGTAATACGATGGACTTATGAACGTTATCCATTGAGCTATCATATATTTCTTGGCCCAAAATGTTAAGGGTGTGTTCAAAGATAGATTTGAAAAAAGAGAATTTATTTCAATTTATAATATTTAAAAGTTCTTTTTTTTTTCAAAATAAATTTGAAGAGTTTAAAATTTAGAAAAACTTTCAGAGAAGTTTGAGATGCTTAATGTCTCTCTTGAAAGTTCACTTAAAGAGATGGTTTTTTCTAAGTCTTTTTTATTTTATTATACATGATCTACTATTAAATATAAAACTACAAAAGAAAGATATTTTTATTTAAATATAAGTTTAATACCCAAATAAATCCTCAACGTTTATCAAAAAATGAAATTAAACCCTATACGTTTAATTGCATAGAAATAAATCCACTCAGTTTTATTTTAAGCAATTTAAACTTAAACGTTTAAAAATAACAGAATTAAATCATTTTTCATTAAATCTCATAAACGAACGTTACCGATGTATAGGTGGCATGCTGACGTGGATTTTCTTATCACGTGGATGGTTGACGTGGAAATTTTTTTCCACATATAAAAATTATGTTGACGTGAAAATTTTTGCCTAAAATTATTTATCAAAAAATTGAAATTAAGCTCTCGACATTTAATCATATGGAAATAAGTTCATTACGTTTTATTTTAAACAATTTAAACCTAAACATTTCAAAATAACAGAATTAAACAATTTTCTGTTAAATCTCATAAACAAACGTTACTCATGCACAAGTGGCATGTTGATGTGGTTTTTTTTGCGACATGGATGGTTGGTGTGGAAATTTTTTTTTTTTTACATGTAAAAATGATGCTGACATGAATTTTTTTTTCCAAAATTATCTTTTTTCAAATCTATCTATTTTCACATAATTACCTAAGTGCTCTGCCATTGAAATCCAGAACTGTGAATTGAAAGGGAGAGTGATTGAGAGTAAAATCAAGTGAGAACCAAGCTCTATGAATAAGAGAAAACAAAAGTGGACGTGAATGATAAAAAGGGAGATAAAGGCGTAGGAAGGAAAGAAAAAGAAAACTGAACAGAGGCGATGCGTGAGAGACTCGACCAGTTGTTAGAGGAGGCTAATGACGTTTGCTTTGGCACTTCCATGGAGGGCTAAAGTTGAAGCCGAAAAAGGAGGAACCGAGTGGAAAGAGCTGAAACAAAAGCTAAACGGGGTACTAAAGCAGGGCCAAAACGTGGCCAAGAAGTGGTGGTTTGTTGTGTGAGAAGCAGGGGCAGTAGGTTGACTCATTGGCTGAAAAATTCGACAGAATCGCAGCAGTATAGGGAAGCTAAGAAAATGTGAAACGGGGAAAGAAAAGAAAGAAGAAAAGGTAAATTTGTGAAAAATAATTTTGGAAAAAATTTTCACATCAGCATCATTTTTACACGTGAAAAAAAATTTCACGTCTACCATCCATGTCAGCATGCCACAAGTGTATGGGTAAAGTCTGTTTTTGAGATTTCACGAAAAAAATGGTTTAATTCTATTATTTTGAAACATTTAGATTTAAATTGCTTAAAATAAAACGTAAATGATTTATTTTCAATCAATTAAACGTCGATGACTTAATTTCATTTTTTGATAAACGTTAAGGACTTATTTGGGTATTAAGTCGAAAAAAAATAATTTTAGGAAAAATTTTTCACGTCAGCATAATTTTTACACGTGGACAAAAATTTCCACGTTAACCATCCATGTGGCAAAAAAAATCCACGTCAGGATGCCACCTATATATGGGTAACGTCCATTTATGAGATTTAACGAAAAATGATTTAATTCTGTTATTTTTAAATGTTTATGTTTAAATTGCTTAAAATAAGATGTAGTTGACTTATTTCCATGCAATTAAACGTAGAGGGTTTAATTTCATTTTTTGATAAACGTTATTTGGGTATTAAGCCTTAAATATAATATACACACTTGCCTTTTTATATTTTTTGAAGGATTAATATCCTATATATCATCCATAATTTTTTTTTTTACCTCACATGTGGGTTTTAGATGATAAAACATGTCTTATTTTATTTATTTTTATTTTTTAATATATTTAAAGGACATGTATTATTATCCTAACCCCGCTTGTGGAGTAAAAAAACTCTATTGACGGTTTATAGGATAATTATCTTTTTTTTAATAATATTTATACATTTTTATAAATCTAATTATACTTATATTATCTTATATATATATATATATATATATTCTTTTTATATATAATATCATTATTTTTTATAATAATTTTTTTATTCGAACAAATTATAGTAGACTTGACAATTTGTATTTATAATTTATATTCATGTCATATAAAATAATGTTCCTATAGTGTAAAATACGAAAATTTCGTGTCAAAATTTGTGACATAGAAAACACAAAAAACAAAATCTTATTTTTTAGTTCTTATTATATTTATATATAATTTTTACCTAATTTTAACTCGTATCACTTCCGTATCTCCTATTCATATCGTTTTTGTATATATTTAAGATTATCAGTCTAAATTCTAGTATGCAAAAATTCTTTTAAAAAATATTTATTCAAATAAGACAAATATAAATATTAACATTTTAAATTGATACATTTATAAAATACTTTAAAATTTTAAAATTTCACACCCAAAGGCACAAAATATATATAAAAAAAGAAGGGTTGCCCATAACAAGTTATAGCTTTTTATTACACTTACGTTTTATCTTAAAAAAGTATAATATTCCCTCACTAATCTTTTGATAGAATAATTAAAAAAATTATAATATATATAGTAACATTTGGATTCGATAAACAATTTCGACTTTTTTTCTCAATTTTATATATATATATATACCCACTGTATCTTGATTATGATACGATGAATTTGAAAAATTTAAATACAAAATAAGTCCATATATTATTAATTATCAAGTTAAATGTGCATTAAATATGAATGGAAAGTGAATTAAATTAATGATGAATTTCACATCAAAATCAAGGGCCTGTAATCCAATTTGTTACTTTAAGTATTTCAAATAGAGATTCAAATATATATCTAATAAATAAATTGAATTAAATGGAAGGTTTGACTCTTGAGTGCAAAAATTTTTGGTTCAAATATCTTTTGTTGGTAGACGATTTGTAAATTTTAAAAATTTATATGTGAAAACTCAATAGATTTGTAAATTTTAATAATGAGTTGACAGTGTATCTTGATCTTAGAAATAAAGTAACTTTCTTTATTCCTAAATCTTTTTCTGTAAAAAAAATTAATACTTTATAGAACTTTCTGTACAATTAATATTTTTACAAATTAATCATTAAATTTAACAACTTATTCTTATTTATTATTTATATAAATTTTTAAGTCAAGTTAATATTCCTATAATTTCAATCAAGAATAGTATTTTTCAATATATATTAATGACTAAAATTTTATTATTATAAAACAAATAGTTTGACATATTTGATTAACTTGAAATTTGGAGTGAATAGAATATAAAACTCAACAATCAAATTAAAAATATAAATAGTATAAAAAATATAAAAAAATATGTAAAATTAAATTAGTTTTTACATATATCTAAGTGAATTAGAGCTCTTATTTTAAAATCATTAAGTAAAACATTAAAATATTTAAATTTAATTAATTATTTGAGTTGTTTTAGATAAATTTATTTAAAAAATTAACCGTCAAAATCGAAGTATCTTTTACCAATTAAAATTGAAGTCCTAGCTGTAATTAGATGATAGCTTAAAATATATGATTTATGTAAGATAAGTAAGTTGTTTTACAAAAGTAATTTTAGACGTGAAAAAAAATAATAAATAAGAAATATGAAAATAATATGATTATATATAGATTTTTACAAGAATTAAAAAAAAAATTATATTTAATCTGTCAAGTCGAATTTAATATAAACTTTTTTATTTTATTAGCTTACAAACACATGAACAACGGGAAATGGTGAGATCTGAAAGAGAGGGTGCGAAGGAAACACTACGCTCTGAAATGGCGCGTAGATGAGAACAAGGAAGCAAAGGGCCTAACCTTTGTCCTAACTCCTAAGAGGCATTACCAAGCGGGTGAGGCGGTAGATGCCGGACATCAACGTGGCAGCGTAAAGATGCTCCGCATGGGCGGTGTTGGTGCGGCCCACTCGTACCCCATCCGTACGATGTACTTTTGCAACGGGACAAGTATTTTGACTTCTGGATCTCTCCAACCCTCTCCACGCGTCCTTATTGGATGGCTGGGGTCAATTAGTTTTATTGGATGGCTAAAATTTTAAAAATAGTAAAAAATTGCAACTGCAAGGTTATAATTTTTTTATTTATTTAAAATATAGAATAATTTACACTACGGTTGAATTGATGAGAAGGGAAAGAACAAGCAATAGATGGGAATGTAATTCAAAAAATATTAATTTTGAACAAAAAATATTGTTGCATACATATAATTCAAAAAATATAATTTTAATTTAAATGCATGCACTGTATGTGGAAATTTGTGATCATTGGTTTCTGCATTCTATGTTAAAATAACATTACTGTAAATTGTTTTATAGCTTAGTTTGATATTTCAAAAAAAAAACTTCATTTGTTGTAATTTGTTATTTTATGGAATAAGGTTATATAATTTCAATAAATATATTATAATAAATGATTATTATCAAGTACATTGTCAATGAAATTTTTAAATTTTATAAGTAGGGTTAAGATAATAATTCATACCCTTAATGAAAATATTAAAAAATTAAAAATAAATGAAATGAAGTATATTCATCGTCTTGATGTCACTTGTGAAGTTTAAAAATTTAGCTGACAGTTTACTGGATAATAATTTTTTTTATAGGTAAAAAAAAAAAATTGAGCTCAATCTTTTCCTTTAAACATATTATTAATTGAAAAGTATTTTACTTTCAATTCAAAAAAATATTGTGGAGAGAATTTTAAATAATTATTATGTTATGTCGACAGTATCAAGATTAAAAAATAAAAGAAAAATATTAAAAATTAATATTTAATATATTAAGAAAGTATTTAAATTGTTAGCTTATTGTGAAGCTGTGCCATTCAAGGATTGAAGTCTTTTTTATTTTTTCAAAACAATTTTTTTAATAATGATCATTTTTAAACAATTTAATACATTAAAACATGCATGCAAATAGAAATTAAAAAAAAAAAGGCCTAAAAATATATCTTAATCTACTGGGAGTTGGGACTTTAATCTATCACATGGGCTAAAAAAGAAAGAAGGGCGGAGACTGGGTCTGGGTTGGAGGTGGTATGGATCCGACCCTTAAAAGCCCAACCTCAACCCTATATATAACTTCCAAATGTTATTTAACTCACTTTAATTTCAATGAATCTATCTTTTTTCTAAATGCGATTACGAACATCATACAAAAAATATGAAATTAATGTAAATTAAAATTTAATAAAAATATATTTAAATTAGATAATTGACGTGTTAATATAAATTTTGATATGAAATTTTATATTTTATATAAAATAAATACAATTTAACACAAATTATATGCATAAATTATTAAAGTTTAAGAATCAACAATTGTGTATAGGCTACTAATTAATACCCAAAAACTTTAATTTTTTTTTCCAACCATCTTTTATGCTTTTAATGACAGCTTTTTTTCTAAAATAATATATCATTTTTTTTAACAAATTGTATTGTATTTCAAAAAGTTTGTATTTTAAAAAGTTATTATTACTTAGTAACATGTGTTATTATTGTTTAGTAATCTATGATATTATTGTTTAGTAATCTACACTATTATTGCTTGATTTAGTTGCCAATTCAAATGATCGTATCTTGCCTATAAATAGTAACCTACATATTTCATTTCATTTCGTTTTTACCTCTTATCACTTCTCATTTATTATTTCTAGTTTTTTTATTTCTTCATTGTTTACAAGTTATAATTTATCATCTTTGTCACTCTTAATAATTAGTGCAAATTATTAAGAAAAGTCTATTGTATCTTGAGAGGGTAATCACCTACACATATTGCATTAAATTTCTACTTCGAAGGGTAAAATTATGCTTAAAGATGGTGTTTGCATGCCTCAAATATCCAATTCAATTCACTTACTTCGAAATTGTTTCCAATATTTTTTTCATTTTCTTTGCTATGGATTCTTCAATACTTGCCTAAACCTTACTTTTAATTATGTTATAGATTTTTAGCGTTTTTCTTAATCTCATAAGAAAAATGTTTAATAGTTTGAAAAATAAGTTATAGATTCTTAAAAAGATATATCATTTTCTCTATTGTTCTCATTTTCTTTGCTACATTTCATTCTTCAATACTTGTCTAAACTTTACTTTTAATTATGTTATATATTTTTAGCGTTTTTCTTAATCTCATAAGAAAGTGTTTAATAGTTGAAAAATATGTTATAAATTTTTAAAGTGCTATATAATTTTATTTGCTACAGTTCAGTCTTCAATACTTGTCTAAACCTTACTTTTAATTATGTTACAGATTTTTAGCTTTTTTTTTCTTAATTTCATAAGAAAAGTGTTTAGGGTATGTTAGGACCGATTGGACTTTTATAAAAAGTAAAGTTTGAGTAGAATATTTTTAAAAATATTGTTAAGAGAAGTTAAATTAATATTTGATAACCATAATATAAAAGTGCCGTAAAATGTTGAAAAATATTTAATAAAAATATTATATATTTTTAACAAATAGAAAAACAAAATAATAAACTTTATCAAATTGAATTACAAGTTTTCAAGTGAAACAAATAAATAAAATAAAATAGAATATTTTTATATTAAAACAAAAATAAAATGAAATAAATATAAAAAAATACACAAAATAAAATTAATGTGAAATAATACAAACTTACTTTAATAGTTTTGTAAATTATTGAAGGGTAAAGTGAAAAAAACTTTTCAAAATACAATTATTAAAATTACTGCTTTTTAGAAAAATTTTGATTCATAGTTTCATATAAAAAAAAACTCAACTTTGCTTCGTCATAATTTAAAATTTTTAAAAAATATGATAACCAAACATTTGACTTCATAGCAGGTAAGTTCGTTAAAAAATTGAGCTAAATAAACACTTAATAGTTTGAAAAAGTATTTTAATAAGAGATATTTTAAATTTTGATTATTTTGGAAATAGTTGAAGGTTATGACACGATTTTAACAATTCACATGTCGAATTATGGCCGGAAAGAATATCAACCGTACGTAAGTCTTCACACTCCGAGGTTCAATCCTATACTTATGCTTTGTTGGACTGAGATGCAACGTAAGGTAAGCCAACTCATAATTTGCACCAAGTGATGTCTAATGAACCGTTTTATCAGTGTTACGGTCGGCACACGCACATCCAGTGTCAAACGAGGGAATAGGCTTTCGGGCACATTTTAAAGTGCGTAAACTCAACAAGAATACAGACCAAAGTTTCAGCATGCGTATGTGTCACGGTCGCAGCTGACTTAAGAGCGCATAGATATAAATTTTTTGTCTAAATGTATATGCGTCACGGCTTATATGCAAGTTGATTAAACAGCATATTGTCGCGACCCAAATTTTTAAAAATCACTACAAATTTTTCGCGAACTTACCACATTTCAATTGTTGGGCTGTGAGTCAATATCCCTCACTCAGTTTCATATATATTATATATATATATATATGAATAACAGGCAATGTTTTAGTCCCAAACACTAATATTCGCGGAATCTCATAAAATTATTATTTCATAATTAGAAACTCGTTTACATTGCCTAACATATACATCCCCCATATAACATGACTACATCACTGTACACTATTATTCAGATACAAAAAAGCACATGTGTGTATACCTTGATGCTGCTGGATAGCTGTGTGTAAAAGATCGCAGGACAGACGCAGCTTATACACTCTACTGAAATGCTCTGTAGAGGTGGAAAAAATAATGGGATGAACATAACGCGCTCAGTAAGAAATATATGAAAGCAGGTAGATAACCACACTATCTACGATGCTCATAATGCATGTTTTATCAACTCGTAAAACAAATGCATTTACTTTTCAAAACACTCTCATTAATTTATAAAGTAAGTAGATAATCAAACTATCCACGATGCTCATGATGCATGGTTTATGTCGAAAAACTCATGGCATTCACAAAACCATCATAGTAAAACACATAGCAATTTACTGCCAAAACCGAATATCAAAACTCATTCAGAGTAAAATATTTCTGTGTTCAGTATTGAAACTCACTTTAAAAATCATATTCTCATTTCAAACGGTTTCATCACAGAAATCAAATCACAATTAGTTTCATCACCGAAACCAATAAAACATGTGAGACTAGGCAGGGATTTCAACACAAATCCAAGGGAACATTTGGCCAAAGTCCGAGACCCACAAGCTATCACGGATCAGGTGTGCCAGGGTGTCTCTGAGTCCGAGGAGGGGATTAGTCTATCCATCGGTTCCTATCTAAGGACTATCACAAAACAGAGCAATGACAAAGCATGCCCAAGTCCAAAGACGCAATCCTCACATCCCATAGTTGCACGGTACAGTGTACTCCATGTTGTCTACACGGTACGACGTACTCCGTGAACCACAGTACAATTACCACATAGTTGTAGGTGCCTGAGTCAACAGCTCACCACCCCAACCAAATAAATTATCAACCATAGCCTGTCGTCTCAGATCTAGTGCGAGCAAGTCAGTGTGTGAGGTCCTGCCTACCATAGGCGACCCTTCTGGGCCCCTGCTGCGACATCCTCCTACTCAACTAGAGGGCTCCAGCACGATCTCAAACACAAATCACAACAGAATCCAGTGCGAGGAGTGCTCCAGCACGGTCTATACAGATGAAATACCCAAAATCAAGTGGGAACGGATCTGGATAAATTCACAGATCTCATCATAGCTCCAGCACGATTTCACACACACAAAATAGACATCTGGCTCTATTTCCCACCACAGTGGTACTCAAAATCGAGTGTAATATGCAAAACGGTACAAAACAAAATGAGAGGGAAACATCCCATCAAATCACTTGTCAATCAAATCACTTTTTAGAAAAACGTGCAAGTTAATGCATACAGTCAAATCATGAGCCAGTCTATCATTTCAGCTTCACAAAATCTCTTTTTCACAGAGAAAACATGGATTGCATGCACTTTATGCATTTCCAAAATTCCTGAGTCTAAGGGTATTTTCGTAATTTTCTCATATTTGGGTACTATCCAGAAATTTCATATCTATACGCTATACGAAATTTAATTGACTGTAAACGACGATGAAAATACGTACAGCTATCTATAATAGCTCCCATAGATCCCTTACCTCGGATCACGAAATGTGACCTCTCTTCCTCTGTGCTGTCCAAATCTCGCAGTCCGGTCAACTCTCAATATGACTTTAGAGCTGCATTTTAACCATTCACTGGATTAATTATACGTTTCCTACTGTATTACACATTTAATACAGTTCATTTCACTTAATTGGGCTCGTTTACTCTAAATGGGCCTAATTACTTTAATCGGGCCTTAATCCGTATTATGCCCGTTTTTCACGTATTAATTCCCTTCATCAGGGTCTATCGACTCATTGGGTCTATCAATACCCATTGGGCTTTATTCCAAACTCTTTGGATAACCCGAATATCATTTACGACAGTTTATTCTAAATTTCGAATATAATTCACTAAATCCAAAATTTAATCCGAAATGCGTAAATTAAATCTTAAATACGCGTTAATCACATAAATTGTCGTAAATGAGCTTTACTTACCCGATATTGTACGATGGTGCGCGAATCGAAGTTCGATCGGGCTTCTGTTCGGAATTAATCGTCGAACTGCACAATTTCGTATTTTTCATTTTCGGGTCAATTTTCGATTAAATATAATTTAAATAAATTTATCGAAAATTAAATCGATCACTTTTAACCTCGTATTGACTTACCCGAAGTCCGGTGAAATCCCAAAATTTTTTTCTCTCTCTTCTCTCTTTTTCTCTCTCCTCCTTGGCTGAACCAGTTCGGACCGGTTTGCCCCTTTTCACACTGAACCGGTTCGAACCGGTTCAGTGGCCATTTCGCCGTTTCGGCGTCTTTCGACATGTTCTCCGGCCGATTCCACCGCCAAACGGTTCGGCCTCGCCTCTAGAGGCTTCTTTTGGCCTCATCTGGGGTTGAACGGCGTCGAATTCCGCCGAATCCGTCCCTCTCTCCCGCGGCTTCCCTCTCGCGGATCTCCTCGCCGGCGGCTTTTCACGGCGGGTGGTGGCCGCTGGCGAGTCGCCCGGTGCTGGGCCGCCTTCGCCGGCCCTCGCCGGCCCCTCAGCCTCGCCGATGGCTCGCCGTCCGGTGGTTTCTTCTCTCCCTCGGGTTGCCTCTTTCTCTCTCCCCGATACTCTTCAGATTTTTTTTTTGTTTTCTGTTTTTTTTTTAAACAGATTTTTTTATATAATATATTTTTATTATTATTTTATTCTTAAAATAATAATAAAAATCTTAAAATATCCCAAAAATTCATATTAAATTCATTTAGTCTGCAAATGAATTTATCAGTCCGATTTTACTTTTTCGATATATTTTTCTACTATTTTCAGGCTCATTTTTCGAGACAAATTCTGATAATTTATATCTTGATCAATTGGACTCGAAATTAAATTATTTCTTCGATTTTTGATCAAGATTACATAAAATCTAAGTTTACAAATAACAATTTTCTTAAAAATGACATCGAATTTTTGGGTCTTACACATATAAACATAAATTTTTTGTTTAAAACCGCACAATAATACGACTTAAATTTTAAACGCGTGACATGTGATACACAAGACACAAATTTAGTAAATTTTTGAATCGTTTAATAACAAAGACTTATAAATCTTTGAAGATTTAAATTTGTATATATAGAGTCAAAGAAGACTCAATTATAAATAGAATGCTTCTCCACTTATATTTTGTACAAAAATTTTTAGTGTTGTTGTCAAATAGAATGATGATGTATTGCTGACGTTCTCGCTTCAATTTTTGTGCTACGTGCTACTGAAAATTCTGCAAGAAAAAAAATGATCAGAGGGAAGTAAAAGTTTTTTCCTGCGTAAGCACTCCGATACTTAAGTCAAAAGGGGATTTGACAGAGTTTCTGTAAGCAAAATAGAGATTTAGTTTCATAAATCATACATGACACATATTTATTGGGATTAATTTTACATTTAATTCGTAGTTATCCATTAATTAAGTATTTTTTACTGTTTTACGGATCCTGCATAATCAAAAGTATTTAAAGATAAACCTGTCCAAATTGTATAATTTATGTCTTTCACAATACTATTTTCAAGGTGGTAGATCCGATCTCCTACATATTTTTTTCGTACGTCATATGACGCATTATTCATACGTCACGTGGTATGCTTTTATTTTTATTAATTTTTTTATCATTCACAACACTTGATAATACCAACACAATCACTAATTTTTCTTTGTTTGTTAGTCTTATTCCAACGGAGGGAGCACTCATCCAAAATAATAGAAGACTGATTAGTTGAAATATTCAACCTGCACGACTGTTTTGACTGAAGCAAACTCGCAGCTAGCTCGTGACACCGTCATAAGGCTGTTCGTTTGACAAATTTATAAATAAGATTGGCGCATCTCCAATCGGATGCAGGCATGCAGCCAATAACACTCACTAAGCATAGACTTAAAACATGCACTTTCGTACCGTTTTACTTTTTTTTTGGGGTCATATTATGGTTTTTTATTTATTTTTAAGTAAATGAATTTAATTTGATTATTATTTTTAATAATATTATAAAATTATAAAATTTGAATTTTCAAAATTTTAATCTAATATAATATTTTTAAAAAATACCGATCAAAGTTGCAATCATTTCATTAAAAATAATCGAACAAATATAAACAAAATGATACCAAAAATATATGTGGTTTCTTTCAAAAAGATATTTGAATATGATGTATTTTTAAAACTATTTTGCATCCTTAAAAATATTCAAATCATTTTTTTTATAACTAAGGGTGGGTGGGAATTGGGTTTTGGGTTGTTTACAATATATTACAATTTTTTCTTAGTTACTCATTTAAGAGGTTATTGACAAATCACTCTTTTTTTGGATCTAAATCCTTAATATTCGAATATTATATTGAGCCCCGATTAATCCGGAGTTGAGTATTTATCGAATTCTATAAAGGAGGTAGTTCTCCAAATATTATTTGCTTCATTTACAAGACTTAAACTCGGGACCTTATTTAAGAGTATCGAGTTTCTTACTACTTGGATCAACCGATGTTGGTAAATCATTCTATTTTCTTAAATACACACTAGCTCGACAAAACATTTCTTCATTACTTAAGAAAGACGATTATTATTATCCTTTAAATTGTGAGTTGTGACCATTAATTAATATATTTCATGTATGATTAATATATAAATCTCATACACTATTATTCAATTATATCATGTCAGTTCATTAATTTTAAATCTTAAAATTAAAAATCTTTAAAAATAAATATGAATAAATTCATTAATTAATGAGATATCATGATATTGTTGAATGGTAGTTTATAAAATTTATACGTAAAGTACATCAAATATAAACTCTTAAATTCAATTTCCCTACTTCAAACTAGAGGTGTTTATGTATTGGATGGGTCAAGTTTAGATGGTATATTAAGAGATTTAAGTTGAGCCTAAACTCGACTTGGTCTGAGATTTTGGATTTAATTTTTTTTGCTTAAACTCATTTTACATAAAACGAATTATAACTCATAGGTATGGTCAGACTTGAACTTTAAACGGTAAACCTAAGTTTAGTTCGGTTTTTTTTATCGAATTTCAATTTTTAAGATTAAACTCATCTAATGAGTTTAATATTCTTATTTAAAGTTACAATTTACTCAAAAGATTAAATATGACTTTGAACTTGGATGAATCGCTTAATTTATGAACATATCTACTTCAAATGTGTAACAAAAAAAATTATTTACTTCAAACTAAAAATGGAAAAATAAACTTAACATCTATAATCATGGTGTTAAATTTAGGTATTATGTGGTGGGTGTAGGCTCTAATAGGCAATAACGAGATGATACAATAGAGGCAACCGTTGTTTCCTTTTGCTATATACGGAAATTGATGATCCAAAACCCATACCATTTCCGGGACTGGAAAAAGAGTCATTTAAATCAAGAGAAGGGAAATGGGGGACCAAATTCTTTTCCTCTTACAAAGTACAAACTTGTTACCAACCTATGCTTTCTATGAAAGGGAAGGGAAAAAATAAATTTAACTTAAAACTGTAATATTTGAGCTTTAGTACCTTTTATTTGCATTATTTAATAGTATATATTATGGTAAAAAATAAAGTAAAAATTATTATTCTTATTTTTAAAAGTTGTGACCAGCTCACCGACGGTGCCCATCACTTCCTAAGCACGTTGTTAAGAAAACATAACGTTAGTTTTGGATAAAATACAAAAATTCTGTAGATTTGAAATTAAAGATTCAGTATTTATATATTTTAATAAATAATTACAACTAAAAATATGATTTTTTTATATTATTTTTATTTAATAATAAAATTTTAAATTACATATTTATTTATAAATATTTTTAATATATAATGATATATTAAAATGAATACAATTTACTTATATAATTTTTTTTTAGTATTCATGAATATATTCATATATTTTTTAACATATTTTTAATATTTAAAAACAAATTTAACAGATATGAATAATATTTAAAAAATAAATAAATGAATACATATATAATATTTTTTTTTTTCATTCACCTACATCCCTAAGTGTTGAAATATAAACATGGGCCCAACACTGTTGGAAGATGCATATGACTAGTTGTCGAAATTATGGCCCATATGAGCTGGATAGGACATATTATCACGTATATGTAACCTTTAATGCTTCACCAAACAATGAATGGAGATTGGAAAGAGAGTGGAAAGATTAGCCGATTTTCAGCCCTCGGGCCTCATCACAACTTGTTGATGGTGACGGAGATCCTTGGACAGCACAGTCGAGTGAACTTCCTTCTTTTCTTTGAATGGGATTGCAATTGAAAAGTCTAGTATGTAACTCGCGCTTCATGTCGCCTTGGCGTCGGTCCAATGAGATTTTAGTATGTGACTCGCGCTTCGCGTTGGTTCATGTAATTCAATTTTATAAATCTCTAAATTTATACCGCAAATTCACAAATAAATATCATAAATACATATCAACATTTTATTAGAAAAAATAAAAATAACTTTTTTTTCTTTTCTAAATATTTGAACAAAATTTGAATATTAAAATCTTTATTGTTAAAAAGATTTTACTTAAAATATTATTTTTTACCTGAATAAAATTAATTTTAAATTGTAAAATGAAACCCAAAAAAATTTATATTATTTTTTGTACATGTTAAAAGAATAAGAAACGTGCTACTTTTTCATTCAAGTTTAAAGAGTTTATTATTCAAAAAGAATTATGGCTCTTACTGCATGCTAAAAGATTTATATTATATAAACAGAAATGAGTAAATTAAAAAAAAATAAAGATTTAATTTAGTAATTGTTATTTTTTTTAAAAAAAAGATTAAATTTAAATTTTGAATTTTTTTGTTTTATACATATCTATAAACAAAATGAATAAATTCAAAAAATTATTATGATGATAACATCGAATGTGATTTAAATAAATATATTATATATATATGATATCTTTCGTGATGACATTACTAAAATATAAATTTTTGATGAGATAATGCTGATGTATTTATAAATGTATCGTCGCTTTGCCAATCACGTATCTTTTGTTTGACATTGAATAAAATAGAAATTTTACTTATTTTCTTTTTCAAAAGGAAAATTTTACACTAAATCTACAATGAAAAAAATAAACAAAGAAAGCATAGATTAAATATTTCTTTAATTATAGCTATATGCCACTTTTCTTTGCAAGTAGATATATGAAAACAAATTTATTTGCATTGTTTCGCCATTACGAAGTTCAAGTTAAACATAAAATTTAAATATATATATATATATAATTATAATTACATACACAAAAGTAAAGCAATAATATTAACATGTCAATTTTTGAGCAACAAATATATCCATCTAAATATTCGCATTTAATTTCATCATATATTTGGGACTTATCTTGTCAAGGTCTCTTGATAATTAAAGCCATGCACCTATCTCTTGTTAGGCTTTGAAAGGGTTTTTTTTTTCAAAATTTTAATTTTTAATTATTTGTTTATTCTTTATTACATAAACATTTTCTAAAGAATACATTGCTAATACTCTCATATCATATGAAATTTATTAGATTAATGAAAAATATTATTTTTTGTTTAATGAGTTCAATATTGAGTAAATAGCACATTATAATTATTTATACTTTGTTCTTTTTGTTACAAGTCAGGTAGCTAGAGTAGAGAACTCAAAATTGATGTGGCTAAAAAAAAATTCATTCGAGTTTATCTAAATTGATATAATAAAACATTCAATAACTTAAATTAAAATAAAATAACATAAAAGGATTTATATTTAAAACTTATAAAAATATATAATTTGTAAAAATAAAATTTATATAAAATAAAAGAATCAATAAAAAATGTAATGTAATATATATATATATATATATAAGATAATGGTAGAGAACTAACACTATATTTGAATTGGAGGTATGAAAGGAAAAGGAAAGGAAAGCTAAACAAAGCAAAGGAAGATTGAAAACCTTTTCTTTGTTTGGAAAAAAAATAAGTTAAGAAAAAGAGAGGGGGAGTGAACACTCCTTACTTTCCCTTGACTTACTTATTTTAATACCCTAATTTTTGGTAAATGAGCAAGAGGGAAAACTTTAAATTTTAATAGGTAAATTATTAAATTTAACCTTATTGAATTATAAATTTAAAATGAAAAATTTATATATTGAAAAAAAATTATAATGAATTCTTTCTTTTATTTTTCATTACTTAACCAAATAAGGGTTATTAAGATTGTTTTTATTTTCTTTCTTTTCATTTCTTTTATTAATTTTAACTATTCAAAAAAATAATACATGTATCTTTTCCTTTTCTCTCCTTTCTTTTACTTTACATTCTTTTCTTTTCATTTCCTTTCTTAATGCCTATCCAAATATTATAAAGAAATAAAACACAGAGAAGTTGATAGAGAAATTTGAGTGAGAATAGTGTTAAAGATGAAATTACCCAACTAAATTAGTCTCAAGATTTACTTTCTTGAGTATTTGTAATCAAGATCAAAGTAGAAGAAAGTTAATACTTGAGGTATATATAATATTTTTTCAAAAACTCTGATTTTAAATAGACAAAATTTATTTTCATGTATAAATTACTTGAACAATAAGTTAAAATATTATATCTTTTTCATGATTTTTTTTTTGTTTTGTCTTTAATTTATATTAAATGTTAAACATTTGTAGGTGTTGTTAAATAAATTGAATAATTGGTTTAAATAATATATAAATTGAAATAAAAAGTTGTGTAGAATTAGTTTTTTTTTTATTATTGATTTGATAGCTCATAATTTTGTTAGTGAAGAATTAGTTATTTAAAAAATTATTATAAAAAAGTTATGAACTTTGAATAATTAATATTATCAAAATAAAAAGATTAAAAGGATTTAAAAATACAATTAACATTAGACAACCACACTATAATTAAGAAGCTAATGAATAAAACTTTAAATAAATTTGTATTGAAATCGATTTAGAAATTTTTTGAACTTAGCACTTCATAATTTATGAGTTATTCTTTTACTAATTTGGATAAAATCTGAAAGGTATACTTACAAAAATACCTTATTAACGTCGTAATCATGCTTTTCCTCAATGAAACATAGAAAATGTATCAAGACGTTGCAAAAAGAATCTTTGTCAACCAAGTAATCACATAACCATATTTTTAACTCCATTGAAAACAGTTTCTAGCTAAACAAATAATCAAATGCAAAGTGTAAAGAAAGAAAAGAAAAAAAAACAAGATTTTACGTGGTTCGCTGAAAACCTTCACTACTGAAAAGTCAAAATACAAATATATGTGCTATTTATATTTCTCTGAGGGATATCTAACCTATTAGCCCAGGCCTAAATTTATAAGCAAAAACTCTTTCTCTCCCGTTGTGATTTTCTAATGTGGGATTTCTCACTAGGCTAATAAGCCATTAATTTCAACAAATCTCCACCTTAGCGAATTAGCCTTCAGCAATGCCTTCAAATGTATTTCGCAGACTTTCAAAATATTAATCAAGTTCAAACAATGATTGAACTTGATTGCTGTTAGCACTTTGGTCATCATATCTGCGGGATTGTCAGCAGTCCCAATTTTCTGTAAAAGAATCTTCCCTTCAGTCAGAATTTTTCGCACGAAATGATATCGAACATCAATATGCTTAGTGCGAACATGGAATACTGGATTCTTTGCTAAATGAATGGCACTTTGACTATCCGAATGAATAGTGATATTCTTTTGTCCCATTCCCAATTCTTTCAGTAATCATTGTAACCAAATTGCTTCCTTTACAGCCTCTGCTAACGCCATGTACTCTGCTTCTGTTGTAGACAAAGCAACTGTTGACTATAAGGTAGACTTCCAACTTACTGGAGCTTTTGCAAGAGTGAACACATATCTAGTAGTTGACCGACGCTTATCCAAATCACCTGCATAATCTGAATCAACGTATCCGATTGCCACATGACCAAGTGAGTCCTCCTTCTGAAAGACCAAACCAATATCTATAGTTTTCAACAAATACCGTAGTATCCATTTCACGGCTTGCCAAAGTCCTTTATCAGGATCATGCATATACCTGCTCACAACTCCAACTGCCTGTGAAATGTCGGGTCTCGTACACACCATAGCATACATCAGGCTACCAACTGCATTAGCATATGGAACTCGAGACATATATTCTCGTTCATCATCTGTACTAGGAGATAAAGATGCACTAAGCTTCATATGAGGGGCAAGTGGTGTACTTACAGGTTTTGACTGCTTTGAAATGCCAAAACGCTGTAATACCTTCTTCAAATATTGCTTCTGATTCAAACAAACCTTGTCTCTTCCTCTATCTCTGCTAATCTCCATACCTAGTATCTTCTTTGCTTCACCCAAATCTTTCATCTCAAACTCTTGATTCAATTGAGTTTTCAACCTTTCAAGTTCTTCGACATTCTTCAAAGCTATCAACATATCATCAACATACAAGAGCAGATAAATGAAAGAACCATTATGTAGCCTCTGAAAATACACACAGCTATCAAATTTGCTTCTTGTGTACCTCATACCCATCATAAACTGATCAAATCGCTTGTACCACTACCTCGGAGATTGTTTCAAATCATAAAGCGATTTTTTCAGTTTGTAAATCCAATTCTCTTTTCCAACAACCTTGAATCCATTTGGCTGAGTCATATAGATTTCCTCTGCCAAGTCTCCATGTAAAAATACAGTTTTTACATCAAGTTGAACTAGTTCCAAATTCATCTGAGCTACTAAGGCCAACAAAATTCTAATGGAAGAATGTTTCACAACTAGAGAAAATACTTCATTGTAGTCAATTCCTTCCCTTTGAGCGTAGCCTTTAGCCACCAACCTTGCCTTGTAGCGAACGTGCTCCTTGTTAGGAAATCCATCTTTCTTCGTGAATACCCATTTGCACCCAATTGCCTTCTTATCTTTTGGTAGTTGAGCTAGCTCCAAAGTTTCATTCTTTCGAAGAGATTGCATCTCTTCATCCATAGCATTCTTCCACTTATCTATTTCATAACATTGGACTGCTTTTCTATAAGCGGAAGGAACTTCATTGTCTACAATTGGAAGTGCATAGGCCACCAATCAACAAAACGAGCAGGTTTGCAAATCTCCCGTCTTGGCTTATTTATTGCAATTGATTCTTGTTGCAGTAGAGGTTCTTGGGCGGAAACCTCTTCATCATCTTCAATAGTCTCTTTTTCAACAATTTTAACTGAATTAATTGTTGACTCAAACTCCACCTGTTTCCGAATAGACTCCACCTGTTGCGGAATATCCTCAACATTCTCATCTGTTTTCTTCCTCAATATAGGAGATTCATCAAAAGTAACATCCCTACTAAATATTATCTTCTTCGAATTTGGATATAACAGACGATATCCTTTTACCCCTGATGAAATCTCCACAAAAATAGTTTTCTTGGCTCTCAGATCCAACTTAGATTCTTTTACATGATAATATGCAGTACATCCAAATACATGTAAAGAATCATAATCATTAACAGGTTTTTCAGACCAAACCTCCAATGGAGTTCTATCATCAATTGTTGTTGATGGTAACCGATTAATAAGATGACACGCATAAGTCACTGCCTCAGCCCAAAACTCCTTACCCAACCCAGCATTGGACAACATACACCGAACTTTCTCCAGTAACGTTCGGTTCATGAGTTATGCCACCCCATTCTGCTGCGGTGTGTTTATGACTGTGAAAAAACGTACAATGCCAGCATCTTGACAAATTCTCAGAAAAGGATCACTTCTATATTCACCTTCATTGTCTGTTATGAGGTACTTAATCTTTCTTCCAGTCTGAGTTTCCACCATCTTTTTCCATTTAAGGAAAATCTCAAGTACGTCATCCTTCGTCTTCATCGTATACACCCAAACTCTTCTGAAAAAGTCATCAACAAATGTGACAAAATAATGTTTACCTCCATGGATGCTGTCCTGGTAGGTCCCCAAACATCAGAATGAACATACTCCAAAATGCCTTTCGTATTATGAATTGCAGTCCCAAATTTCACTCTCGTCTGCTTTCCCAGAACACAATACACATAAAAATTTAACTTGTAGGTCTTTGCTCCTTTCAACAAGCCTTGATTCACCAAACTGCTTAAGGCTTTCTCACCTGCATGTCCCAAGCGCATATGCCATAGTCTGATCGAATCTGAATCAACATCCTTCTCTAAAGCTGCTGCTGTTAATCCAATAACTGTACAACCATTGTAGTAGTACAAGTTATTCTTCCTTGTACCTTTCATAGTCACCAAAGCACCAGACACAACTTTCAAAACTCCATCTCGAGTAATTACCCCATAGCGTTTAGATTCTAAGACTCCCAATGAGATGAGATTCTTCTTAAACTCTGGTACATATCGAACTTCAGTCAAAACTCTGGTTGATCTATCATCATTCTTTAACTGGATTGAACTTATCCCCAAAGTTTTACATGAGTTATCATTACCCATGAAAACAACTCCACCTTCTAGCGCTTCGAAGTTGAAGAACCACTCCTTATGTGGACACATATGATAAGTACAACCCGTATCCAAAATCCACTCATTACTTCCAGATGTGGATGGTTGACTGACCAACGTGAAATCATCATTAACATGTTCGACTACATATGCATCAGAAGTAGCTTTGCCCTTACCCTTATCTTTCTTCTGCAGCTTCAGAAAATCTTTCTTCTAATGCCCTTTCTCATGACAAAAGACACATTCATTTTTATCAGGTCTTTTCTTCGATCGTGATCTTCCCCTACTTTCTCGTCTTCGGCTTTGGCTTCGTCCCCTAACTACGAACGCCTCTGCTGATTCATCCATATTCTCTTTCTGATTCTTCTTTCAAATTTCATAATTAAGCAAAGCTGCACACACTTCTTCAAAGGATAATTTTTCCTTTCCATGAATAAGTGTAATGCACAAATGATCCAACTCATCAGGAAGAGATTCTATTAGCAGCATAGCTTTTTGCTCATCTTTAAAGGTTTCATCCAAATTCAACAAATTAGCTAACAAACGGTTGAATTCATCGATGTGATCACTGATATTCATACCCGATTTCAACTGAAGGCGATATAGCCTCTTCAATAAATAAAGTCGATTCTCGTTGCTTTTCTTCATATATTTATTCTCCAGCGCCTCCCACAATATTTTGGCAGAAGTTTCCTTCATGAATGGATACTTTTGTTCTCTGCAGAGACATGAACGAATCAACCCACATGCTTTCGCATTCAGTCTCTCCCAATCTTTTTTTTTGACCTCATCGGGTTTCTTTTCTTCCAGAGTGATGTCTAAATCTTGTTGACACAGGACATCTTTAACTTCGCTTTGTCGCAAGCCGAAATTATTTCGACCATCAAATTTCTTCACTTCAATTTTTGTTGATGCTGCCATTTCTGCTTCAAACTACTCTCCCAAATGTATACGTGAATACTAACCATATACCAAAACAATGTGACACTCTAAATAGTACCGTATACTAGACTAGAGAACACAACTTACGTGAACAGTACACCAGGTCAACTCTCAGGAAAGAGAGGTGGGTCACCAGGACACACTTAAATACCAAGTCTTTTCCTTAGCCAGAGCCTTCCTAGACATGCACTACCACTTTATCTCAGTTCTGATGTACACGGTATAAGTAGAGTATAACAGAGTGCTCTTAATCAAGCTCAGGAATAATTTTTCTTTTCTGATGTGGAGGATCAAATAACGCTGCAACCACAGAGCATACTACGACAATTAAGAGCTCTGATACCAATTGTTGTGCACAAGCGGAAGCATAAAACACAACTATAACTACTAATTATTGAAGTAGACAAAAACAAATACTAAACAAATAATCAAATGCAAAGCGTAAAGAAAGAAAAGAAAAAAACACAAGATTTTACGTGGTTCGGTATAATTACCTACGTCCACGGGCGTTACTGAAAACCTTCACTATTTTTCAAAATGAAATTATTACAAAATCTGGACACAAATGCAAAATCCAGAAACTAATAGGGAAAAGCCAAAATACAAATATATGAGCTATTATATTTCTCCCAGGGATATCTAACCTATTAGCCCAGACCTAAATTTATAAGCCAAAACTCTTTCTCTCCCTTTGTGATATAAAAAAATAAAGCACAGAAAAGTTGATAGAGAAATTTGAGTGAGAATAATGTTAAAGATGAAATTACCCAACTTATTACCCTCAAGATTTACTTTCTTGAGTATTTGTAACCAAGATCAAAGTAGAAGAAAGTTAATACATGAGGTATATATAATATTTTTTCAAAAACTCCAATTTTAAATAGACAAATTTTATTTTCATGGATTATTTACTTGAACAATAAATTAAAATATTAGATCTTTTTCATGATTTTTTTTATTTTGTTTTGTCTTTAATTTATATTAAATGTTAAACATTTATAGGTATTGTTAAATAAATTGAATAATTGGTTTAAATAATATATAAATTGAAATAAAAAATTGTGTAGAATTAGCTTTTTTATTATTGATTTGATAGCTGATAATTTTGTTAGTGAAGAATTAGTTATTTAAAAAATATATACAATATATATATATAATTTTAGTCTCTTTATTTTGATAATATTAATTATTCAAAGTTCAAAATTTTTTTATAATAATAATCATATTACTTTTAGCTTTTATTAAGATTTTTTTATTAGTTAATGGAAAAGTATTTAAAAATACAATTAACATTAGACAACCACACTATACTTAAGAAATGAACAAAACTTTAAATAAATTTGTATTGAATTCGATTTAGAAATTTTTTGAACTTAGCACTTCATAATTTATGAGTTATTTTCTTACTGATTTGGATAAAATATGAAAGGTATACTTACAAAAATATATTATTAACGTCGTAATCATGCTTTTCCTCGATGAAACATAGAAAATGTATCAAGACGTTGCAAAAAGAATCTTTGTCAACCAAGTAATCACATAACCATATTTTTAACCCCATTGAAAACAGTTCCTAGCTATGCCACTGCCAGCAGAGGCTGCCATAAGTGTAAAAAAAGAAAAAGAAAAAGAAAAAAAGGGGGCTTGCAATATTTGAAGTTAGGGATTTTTTAGTAGTAAACGTATAGATGAATGATCCAAGGGGAGAAAATTACGCATAGATATTGAAAGCTTTAACTTTTATTTTTTTATGAATGTTAAATTAAATCGAAAAATTTTAGACATAATATGATGATACGATATACAAATAAAATAAAAAAATAAAGGTGATACTTGTTAAAATTTGACAAAAAAATTAATATTTTGCGTATCAACATAAATATATATATATATATATATATATATATATATAGAGAGAGAGAGAGAGAGAGAGAGAGAGGAGTTGTCGATTCTTGGTGAACTATGTGATCTCTGGCCGTATCCGAGATTTCTAGTGGATTTTTCCAACCTTTTTAGATATATACGGTCTTCTCCAATCTCTCAATCCTTACTAAAAATTCTTATCAACATAGGATTTTTGCTGTTCTGCTTGCATATATAAGCAAGTACATAATAGTAACCCATCCTGAAAATTGGCCAAAAAAAAACTCCAGGAAAAAAAAAAAGATTATTGGAACCATCATTCATCATGCAATAATCATTATAATTAAATGGTAATGACATTATTATTGGCTAATACCATCGATTATGTGATGTAATATAGTGTGGTGTTCTGCCTTTATTTCACATATAGCTTGTAGAGAAACTAAAATGGCTTAAGGTTAAAAATTATGCTATACAGTATTAACCATCCTATTATACATTTTAAATGAATGAGATTTTACAAAGATTAATTCATTTAACTTTTTATATTTGATTGAGTTAATGAAATATTTTTTAATTTAAGAAAGCGATAACTCAAATATTATAACAAGAAGATATGTATGATTTATTAAATTAAATACTCGAATGTTACGTTATAATTTTTCATTTCTCTTTATTTTTCACGATATCTAAAAGTATATATTTCGATTCTTTTGATCTTTCCTTCTTTTCGAATATTATTCTTTTCATCCCAAAAAAGTAAACATTCAATTTTCCTTTAAATATAAGCTAGTTGTTGGCTTATTCTTGTAGCCATAGTGCTCACATGAGCCAAGTGTTCATTCCAAAATTTCCTATGACTATAATACCATGCATGTGACCAGCCTACTAGTTTCCTTTTAATTCTTTTTTCCTCCTTTGTTTTCTTTACCCAGTTACCTTTCTTTTTCTCTTTCCAACTTATCCGAACTGAAGTTAAACCTAGTAATATATAAGACAAAATCCGAAAACAACATAAGAAAATCATGAAGGTTACACGAGTAAAGTTTTGTAAAAATTATATATAAATTTGAAAAAAATAAAAATATTTTATTTTTAATGTGTTGACATTGATTTTGATACGATAATTTTTATATTTTATATAATATGAATACAAAAAATATATATACGTTATATCTAGATGAATCATGTGATCTTTGACTATATCCTATATTTTTAGAGATTTTTTCAACCTTTAGATGTACATTGGTCGGCACCTGTGAGTAGTTTCCTTATATGAGTAAATTTTTTTTTGAATTTTTTTATTATTTTATTAAAAATTATATATATAATAATATTTTTTTAATTTTAATGAAATCAATCATTCCGTTGATTCAAAATAACTTTAAAATATTTTTATTAATATTTTATTAAGATAGGATTTTTTTTTTGCCATTATGCTAGCTTTAGAAGAGCATTTGCGGTGCGAAAATTTTAGGATATTATAATGATGTTACCATTAAGGATATTGCAATTAATATATATTTTTCAACATGAGGCTATCGTGAATATGATTGTTGCAAATTTTCCAATAAGGATATTAGGCGAAAATTTTGAACGGTGGTTCATGGGGATTGGACCCTCGGCCACGCTTTTTTTTTGGTTAAGCCAAAATTTAATTTTTTAATTATTTTTTTTAAATTTTATTTATTTATATTAATTTTTGATATACTTTATTTTTTAAAATATGAAAATAATTTTTAAATACTTAAAATACTAATTGATATAAATTAATTTTATTAATTTTTAATTATTTTATTAATTTATAAATATCATATATTATAAATTTTATTATATAAAAATTTTAATATAATATTCTTAATTGTAGTTTTCTCTTTTTACTGCACTTATCTCATTATCTTATTGGGACTATATTTATTCAAATATCACCATTTCAATATCCAATCTCATTACTATCTTTCGATTTTATTGGAGCCATCACTATTTTTAATTTTATCAGAACTAATTTCACTGTTCATATAAATTAATTTTAATCGATATGCTTGAAAATAAATAAATAAATAATTTTATTAATATTTAATTATTTTATTAATTTTATAAATATAATATATATTATAAATTTTATTATATATAAATTTTAATGCAATATCTTTAATAGCAATTTTCTCTTTGCATTACACTTATTTTACGGTTATCATTACAATTGCATCCAAATATATCACTATTTTATTATTCAATCTCATCGCTATAATAATTAATCTCATCATTATTATTATTTTTAGTTTAATAAAAATTAATTTTATTATCTATCCAAATTAATCTTCAATCAATATGCTTTAAAAAAAAATGAAAAGGTATCGTGCGTCATTTTGATTGAGAACTGTCGTATAAATATTTTCACATGTCAAGCATAGAAATAAAGCCCTAAACAACTATATATATATATATATTCAAAAGTTCATAAAATCCGATTGGGCAAACTCTGCCTTCTATAATATTAACCCAGTAACAAAGAACAGAGAAAAACTATAAGCATTGGAACCAGTACCAAGATCTCAAGTGACAATTATAAATGAAGATTAAACGAGCAACTTAGGTTGAAGTTCGTGTACATGTGCAAACATGTATGTGATATTTAGAAACTCTTGATTTTAATCAAAAGATCGAGAAAGGTATATATGGAAGCTTGCGTATGCATACAAACACACACGTGCGCACATGTGTGCTCGATTTTTTAGAAATCGAGTAAGTGCTTGAAATAAAGAAAAAGATAGGGTTAATTTTAGTGTATTCAGTCTTTGGAGAGGTAAGAAAGTGTATGTCATGTGGATGCATAAAAACCTTTAGTCAACAGCTGGGTCGTACCCACTTCTTGCCCCAAGAAATTTATAGTCTCCCAACTTGTGCAGCCATGCCTAGATTTTCTTGTTAACCAGTCTCTGAACATTTAAGAAAGAGTTTATGTATATAATGGCAGCATTTTTGTGCAAGCTTCATCATCAGAACAAGCAAATGGGTTCTACTGGCAAAAATATATTAAACTTTTGACTTTAAATGGTGATTCAAATGGTGATGTTTTTGCTTTTAAATTATAAAAGTTTTTTGGTTATAAAAATCAAGTTTTGACATTTGTAATTTTTTTTAGGTATGAAGTTTTCGTTGTAAAAGAAAAAGAAGTTATTAGAATTTTTTTGTGTAATCATAGGTATTTTTATTCATTTTATAGATTTTGGCTAATCTTATTCGGATCGAAAGTGAATTCATGTAAAATCCTCCCAATAATAACGATTACAAGATCTAAACTTCATCCAAATGTCTGAAAAAAGAAATTCACTTTCACATATTGAGACCAACTATTGATAAAAATTATTAAAATTTTGGACCATATATATTGATTCTAAGGTAACCTTTTTAATTTCATCTTTAGTGATTGTTTATCTACCTAAACTGACTAAACACTACACATGGAAAGAACTAAAAGCTGGAAAATGAAAGATATAGATATACAGTTAGTACTTTTTGTCTCCAGAAGTAGCATAATTTCTTCAAAATAATTTGTACATCCTGAGCTAAAATTAACTGCAAAAAGTGCATGGTATACATCTTCTGAGGACCACAATTGCGCAAGAAACTTTTACAATGCCAAACTAAAAACAAAGCCTTATCAATATCAGGTCCAGGCTACCGATGTCATCTCAACAAGAAAAGTGAAAACTGAATTTGGGGTTAGATATTTACAAAGAAATGAAAGATGAGAAGAGGAGATATCGGGACTATTGTACTGCCCAAGAGATAGCTGTCCATAATACTGAGAAAGGGAAAATGGATGTCTGCCCGGTTTTGTTTAAGAGAGTACACAGTGCCTCGCTGTCTAGCATGTGAAGGGGTTGTGGCTTTCCCTTCTCTCTCTTTCTTACTTACATGCACCAACTAGAACCCACCCAACTGGCACTTTTGAATCATTCACATTGAGAGCCGAATGGGGAGGATGAGGACAAAACTAGTCTAGGATTTGAGTCTGACTCTCTTTCTCTTTTCCCATTCCCTTACTCTTCTATCCTACTTGATCAACATCCTAATATAGGGACACTTTTAACCTCACCTCTGCAGAGTTACTATACCAGCTTCTTTTTGGAAGAGGGGCTTCTTCTGATGTTCATAAAAAGGAGCCAGAGATAGAGGCAAAACAGATTTCAGGGTGGGGTTTTCTTTTGAGGAGGAACTTAGAGGAGAAGAAAGAAAAAAAAATGAATGTTTTGGCCTCAGAATGTAGCAGTGGGTGTGAGTCTGGTTGGACTAATTATTTAGAACAATCTTCTGTATCTGCAAATCCTTCATATAAAGGTGATGGGTTAAAAAAGAGTCGTTTTTGTGATGGACTTGGAGAGAATAGAAGTAAAGAAGAGGTTGATGATGATGATAATGTTGAAGAAGAAGAAGACCTTTCCATGGTTTCTGATGCATCTTCTGGGCCTCCACATTTCTATGAAGATAATGGTTATTTCAATGATGATAATCAATATCAATATCAATATACAACATCCAAAGGTGCTACATTGAATAAAAATGAAGGTAAAAGACACAGAAACAAGGAACACCGAAGACGCTGGGAAGATAAACAACTGCCTTCTTTTCTTGATGATACTGCCAGCTCTCCTCTCATCAATTTCTCCAAGGTAATCAATTCACCTCATTGATATCTTCTCTCAATCATTCTCTTAGCGATAACGGTGTTAATGGAATCTTGACATTTTCTGTAGAACAATTTTGTTCACACCAATAATCAAGCTTCAATGGAGAGTGTCTTTGATTATCCCCAGGGGTTCTCTGCAACACACTTTCAGGTATATAGTTGCCTAATCTTAACGTTAACTTACATGTTCCGGTTTTGATTGAAAACCAAGGAAATATTGCAGAGGGGACCTGCATTTCAAGACCAGTTTGGTTTTTTCCAATCTTCCACATCCGGAGACCAGCTATAAAATAACCAGTTAAGTAACTTCCAAGTGATTTTCTAACAATGCACCATTTTCAGAATTAAAATGTTATAACTTCTTTCATTACATTTGAACAATCAACTCATTGGGAGTTTCAAAATTGACAGGTGGTTTTAAGGAAAGAGAATAGAGTGAAGATGAGATAAGGTGGTGGTTAAGTTTCTATATATCAGCCTGCTCTCTCTGCTACTACCTACCTACCTTGTGGCTCTAAAAAGAAATGGAAGAAGGGTTGCCAAAGTAAAAACCACAAATCAGATTTCAAAGAGGATCTTGTTCCTTTTATTTTTAATTTCATTTCTTTCCCAAGTTTCCTTGTATCGGCCAATGCAATGGGAAACAACCTGAGAACAAAAGTGGGAAATAAATTTCTTGTTTTTTAAATCTAATTTTCCAGTTAATGAAGAACAAATTACAAACCAGCTGAGCTTTGGGCAGCCTGTATGTCTAGTTATGTTCTGTCTTTGTTATATCTCAACTGCCACCAAACAGTATCAGAAGAAGAACTCTATTTCGCACACATTCAGTACTGCAGCTAGGATATAGACTTCAAACAGTAAAGCCACAGACTGTTATAAGTAACCTTGATGTTCCACTGCAATGAAAGTATAAGCTTTGTCACATGCTTGATCATGCTTCCTAATCTTTTGACATTCCTCCCATCTTGTCCCCATCATCCTCGGTTAAGTCTCATGCTTGTTGTAATAAATTATGGTTCCAACTAATCTTTTAGAATATGCGAAAACTACTTCCTACCCACAATTTCAAGCCATAAAAGATGAGAGACAAGAGACCTACCAAGCATGTCGGCCGCTGCATGGATGTGCAGACGGTGGTAGACCATTTATAGAGTGTTAGTTTAGTCTCTAGTCTTTTCCTGTTTGGTAAATTTTGAAACTAAAAATCGACACCATTTATTAACTTAAATACTAAGGTCGCACTATTGCGCAAGTGAACTAGTGTTTGACATTTTTAATGATATTGTTTAGTCTCTAAGACTGTTCCTGTCAAGAAAACAGGACAAATGGATGTGTCAGCCACCTAACTTTGGTAGCTACTCCAATAGAATATCATCATATAAAGATAAGATACTCAGCCAATAGGCCAATATCAAAATTAAAAAGCTAGCCAGCTCTTTTACTTTCTGAATAGGGATGGCAACGGGTAACATATACTTTAATTTTGGATATTTGAACCCACTTAATTATCAAAATATTTTAATTTTAGTATTTGAATCTTATCATATAATATAAAAAATATTCATTAATTATTTGAATCCACTAAATATCGATTTATTAAATCAAAATATGAATTTTAAATTTAAATTTAAAATCAATTTTAATGTATATTATTTAAAAATTAAATTAAAAAATTTAAATTAACTCGTAAAGTAAATTAATTTTAAAAATAGTAATTAATATACTCAAAAAAGTAATTAATTAAGCATTATATTAATAACCTCATAAAAGAAAAGTTCCATTTAAATTAGTGTAAAAAATTTTATTTTGCACCGTTTCTATATCTTCATGTAGAATTAATAATTTTTTAAATCAATATTTTACTCGAATTCAATTATTAAATATTTTAATCTTACCTAATTGTATCAAATAATTTAAGATGCCGTCTATAAGGCAGATATTTACGTCCCTATGTGAGTAACGGAATCAAATCATAGAAATTGTTTGGTCGTCGACAAGACCCCATGTCTCTTAAGTGTCCCATTCCTCATCATAATTCAGAAGTTTATGCCTAAATATATATGCACCAGCGAATGAGACAGGTTGATGGAAAGTGTAATGGGTAATGGGCATTCATATCAGAGCTCAGAGATGAGAAGGGAAATGACAAAGCTAATGTTGGAATATTTCATATGCATTTCCATCAAGCCCCGGAAGATCCTGCCTGTGATCTTCCTGACCCGAAGGAACATGCCCCATTATATTTTAATAACTTGCTCTTTTATCTCATTCGGAAGGCTCTGATTTTTTAATTGTTTCTTTGATGATTTCTTAATGCCGCTTTGCTCCCTCCAACCCTGTCTGCTTTGCAGCTGTCATCGAACTTGATGTCATGCACAACTATATGTCTCACCCTCTGATTTCTTTATTCATCCTACTAAGATTATACAATCTGGTTTCTGCTGAAAATGTTGAAAGGGATAAAGAAAAGATGACACTTTGGGGAATTTAGGATGTCAAAAAGTTCTGATCTATTTATACCCACATGTGCTATTTTCACATATTCTAATCTTGACTTCTCAATGTTAGGGTTAGTTTAGATGGGATGTAGGATAGGTTCCGATAAGATTAAAATAATGAAAAAATTATCAAGAATATATTTTTTAATATAAATTTTAAAGCAAAGACGATGAGTAATTTCATCATCATATTATTTTATCTTTTTTTAATCCACTAAACCGCACTAACCCTTTCGGCCTTACCGGACTGCCAATCTCAACCTTAGTCAAAGAAAGTTAGGCTCGAAGAAAGAAAGAAAGAAGCAAAGCTGAAGAGAAATCAGCCAAAAGAATGATATTTTATATATAAAAGTAATGCTAGAGTCTTTGCCTCGTTGCATTCCATCATATTGGATAAGGTCTAAGAAAGTATGGGAAAAACGTCTGTTGTTCTTCCAACCACCTCCAAAACAAAACCTTCAATCCCCCGTAACATACAATGGGGAATGCAGCCTTTGTGCTGTTTCTAATATTTATCTAACTTATGTTCCTGTCTCCATTGCTGCTTTAACAAGGCTTGTTTCTGGTTTCCATGACAGCAGTCTGCTTGTCTCTTATCGCCAATGTCATAGAGCTGCATGCATGTGTTATAAATCAGTGAGCATGAACACTATCATCTCTGATCTCTGCCACCACAATCTATATTCTAGAATGCACTAATTTTATTTTTATTTTTATCCTCCAGTTTGCAAATCTCGTTCAGGCATTAAATCTTGGTTTTGGCTGCATATGATTTCCAGAAATAAGTAATAAAAATTAAATTTGTATACATTCAATGCCAAGAGAACCTGCCAGAATTAACAATTGTCTGTACCTAGAAATTCTAATTCCAATTACTTAAACATCACAAAACTCGATTAATATCGGTGAAGATCCTGGTCTTGAAACATCAAACACAGTATCTGTGTAGGTCAATCTGATTGACAAAAATACAATCAGAAGGATGGAGTCCTATTACAGTCTACAGAATCAAAAGCTAGCGAAGGTTTTGTAGTATTATTTAAAGCTTGAATCCCATCATCACAGGAACTGTAGGACAGGGGTCTGCACAATAAATGGATTGTCTAAACAGTGGGAGCACATACCATTTCCACATGCCACTACTTCTGATGATTCGTCCAGTACAATCCCAAAAAAAAAAATAGAAAACCAATCTTATCATCTGTATATCACAACACATACATTTAAAAGAAAAATGGTGATTTGAAAATCATCATCCCAATTCTTATAAATCTTGTTGACAGAAGATGTTGAAATATACATACTGTCAATTGACTAATTGCTTGCAACTGTTATAAGCAATATTATATTCACTAAGTTGAATCAAAGATCATTCATCTAAAAGGGAGTTGCAAAATTTATGTATTGGGTAGATATTCTATGCTATTATCTTTTGTAAAAACAGGATTAAAATAAACTTGAAATATAGTCTCTCATGCATGAAGAAAAAGTGGAGCATGCATTAATTTATTTGAACTGTTCTTCAGACATTTTCTCTCTCTCTTTTTTTTTTTTTAATTTACGCGGTAATACCCAGGCAAGGAAAACAGAAGGCAGTAAAAAAGATGAGCTAGGTCAAGAACAGTAGAACATGTTTATTTCGTTGTGAAACTTTTGGTAGAATAAAGTAACAGAACCAGTATATGCAGATTGCATGGTGATGATGTTGATTGTTGATTGTTGAGGCAAAGAGATAGAGGTAGGTAGATTGTTGTATGGTAATCCAAATAATATAAACTGATTCCCATTTTATTCGCACTCATTGAAAGGGAAAAAAACAACTTTTTTAACGCAAAAAGAGCGTTATATTATATGCATATTATATGTGTATATTAGTGAAATTACTTATGAGATATTTAAATGAATTCAATAATTATTTGAGTTTGATTAATTTATTTTTGAATTAAATATGAGTTATTCGAATAATAAGTAGAGTCGAATTCGAGTATGTTAAATCTCAACTCAAATAGCTTACAAATCTAATCGAAATTTTATTTATATATATTTTTAATATTTGGCTATTTAATTTATCAATTTATTTAGATAATATATAGTTGAAAAATAATAAATTGAGTCTATTAATTTGAATTCAAATAATTCGAATATTTTGTTAAGTTGAGTTCGAGTTTTAAAAATTAAGATTAATTGAGTTTAAATCGAGTTTTAAAATTTCGATTCAAACCTAGATTGAATCTAATATTAGATTATTTCGATTTAATTTGAACTAAATGACCATGAATGTTGGCATGAGAAAGAATCATTTTTTTTCTTACATAGTAGTATTTATTGTTTTTCCCTGAGAAAGCATCCGCTGTATCACAATTGGCAATTCTTGGAGATAAGCTGGAATCCCCGCTCAAATCCCGGCAGAGGAAAACCCTTTTTGCATTTTTATTATTTTTCCTTCGTTCTTAGGCCGAAAAGAAAAGAGTTGAGTCCGAGTTCACTAAAAAGGCAAAAGCCCACAATTAAAAGCCTGCTTCTTTTTTATGGCCATATTATTTGCTTCCATTCCATTTGTTGTTCCAATCAGGATGTAAATTCCGGGTTCGAGTCCCAGCTGATGAATATTTTCTTTTTCCCTTCTTTTCTGTGTTCCTCTGCGGGTCAATGATCTAGAAAAGCCTCCGTAAATCATAGATAAATGGTGAAATTGGAAATCCCTGTAGTTTTGTTTTATCAATTCTATATCACTACCTTGTTTATAACATAAAAATAGAAAAAAAAAAAAAAAAAAACTTCTAAAAAAATAAATGGATGAACATAGGAAAACAGAAAAAAGAAGCCTGCAAACATTACAGCCGCGAATTCATGTATTAGAGTTACAAATCGTTAAGAGCCTTCAAGGGATTTAGACAGGTCACTCTGTACAGGATACATAAATGTAAATACCCATTAGGCTTGTCCGCACAAAGCAAACATAAAAGCAAATCTCCAAAAGTTCTACACAAGAGATTCTTCACCTTATGTATTATCCATAGCTTTAGAAGATACACAGCTTGGTTCCCACTTCTACTCTAACAAGCGCTTGTACTTGCACCATGCAATAGCAATCACATAGAGGAATATCGTCCCAGTGGTACCACCTCCAATTGTCCATAGAAATTCTGGCATCCCTGCTTTACTCTCATCAAATAGCTCGATATGGATATTCATGCCAAAGATACCGGCAACAACAATAAAGGCACTGATGACAAGGGTTGCTGTTGTCAGCATGACTCCCATCTGCAGGAGATGGTTCTGTTTGTCATCCAGCATTATGTTAATATAGTCCTCCGTGTCATCCACATATTCCCTCAGCTTTCAAGAAAGAAGAAACAAAATTAAGAAAAATGTCAATAACCCCCCGTCACAAGAATAGATGCTAATGAAATGAATAAGAAGGGACATACAGCTTTAGTAGTTTTAAGTTGAATTCTTTTCCAGATAAAATATGAAAAGTGCAAGTCAGAAACCAACATGAGTTCCTTCCCAGAAGAGTATCAAGGACTATAGCCTCATAGGCTCTGATTTTTACATTTTTTTCTTTATCATAAATAAGGCAAAAAGTCCAACAGTAAAAAAAAAAAAAAAAAAATCATCTAACAGCTGAGTGTTAGAAGCAACCGGCATATCCCTTGTATTATTTCATCTATCTCTTTCCTAATAAAAGTTTACAAATCATATATCAATATCATCCACTTAGAGAGAAGTAACAGGTCCATATCTAGGATTACTGCTTTAAAGCTGTACCAGTATATTGAATCAAGTTCCTTTAAGGACAAGACTGAACCATGTCTAGATTATTAGATAATAACAAAGAAGACAGTAATCAAGAGGTGAATGTGAGCGATATACCGTGGATAGCTTATTCAGTGTACCATCAATTTGTACAAAGTACGCTTCTAAGAGCATTTCTAACTCCTCTACATCAAGGTGCTTGCTGATAGCACTGCGAGTGGCACTTGTACGAGATCCATGGCTGTCTCTGCCAATTGCATTGGAAGCACCAAACAAATGATCCTGGGGGTTATCAGAGTCTTGGAGATCACCTTCATTATTGGTTGCCAATGAGATTTCAGCAGGTGTCCTGACATATTGCATAGACAAATCTGAGATGCAGAAGATGGAAAATAAATGAACTGAAAAAGGGAATCTTTAATGAAAAAATTGAATGGTGAAATTGTTTAGTGCCTGTCATCGATTTCTCGTCGAAGAACTTGTTCATCCATATCGTCTCTCTCATTCATAGAAGAGGTTGAAGAATTTTCAAGTAGTTGTTTCTCGGTTAAATACATCTCAGCCATATCTTCATCATCATCTAGCAAGTGTTCCAATTCATCCCTTACCTGAAGATAAGTATATTTATATGCTTAATTTAAATTAAAAGTGGAAGATATATAAAGAAAGGCAAGATAGACTTAGAAACAAGAGCATTGTTGAATTAGTTGAAGTCATCTAAACTCAAAATTTGCATCTATCTAAAACATCATAAGAGCTTTTAAGTCGAACCGTTGACACAAAAACTAATGAAAATACACATAGATCAAAAGCTTAGAATAATCAACCTTTTGAACACGCCCAGTTATTGCAACCAACCGGCTTTTAATTTGCCGAACACGCTCCAAATTTAGAGTACTAATCTTCGAGGTCAATTTATCTAAAGCTGGATGAGCCTCTTGCTCCAATGTCCTTGCCTGCTTTGGCAGTAGAAAACAAAAACCCAAAATAATGAATAAAACAACATGATGATCCAAAAAGTTCAAGGACAAACTAAAAGAGAGGAAGAATACTAACTTCATTTTCTAAGCAGCTGCAAGCAGCTTCAAGGCATGCCTCCAATGCAACAAACTCAAATGGAAGAATCTTTGATCCATCAGGGTTCTCAAGACCCTGCTTCTCTTCTGCCGTACCTTCCTCGTCTGTATTCTGAGGCTGTGAAAACCTTGCTGATAAATTTCGAGAACTAGATCGAATTATGCAGTTGGAGTCATCAATAGCGCCCTCCTAAACCGAATAACAATTATAATAAAGACTCGGCTAATGAATATATGATTTTCCTCGTTGAGGTGAAATTCATGTATTCAAAAACAAAGCAGGTAAAAAATAAGAATCCTAAATTGAAAACCCATAAAACAAAATCCAGTAAACGAGGATATGTAAAAACCTGGGCTTTGGTTGCTTGATAATAACACAAAATCCGGCTTTGTAGCTCATCAACAAACGGCGTAACCGAAGGATCCTTGGAATTCAACAGCAAAACCTCTTGGGCCGTGATGATTGCCTTTATGTGCTCCAAGTTAATCACGATCGCCCTTTCTCGACCCAGAATCGTCGACGGGTACGACAGAAGCGGATCCAATATCCGAAGATCTCGAGCGGGTAAACCCGTACGTCTCATGATAGCATGCTTTCCGGCCTCCACCACCTGGGTCTGACCGGTCGAGTCCAGTAAAAGCCATGCCCGGACACCTGTCCCTTTTTTCCGATGACCAGCGACGGTGGAGGTGAGAGTTTGATTCGGGATTGAAGTGGGGCGAGTAGATGGGTCCGGATCGTCTTCCGGTCTGGGCTGTGGCGTTGGTGGTTGAGTTCTCATTGGAGTTAGTTTTAGGGGTCGTTGGATACCGGAAGTTAGTGGTTGATAGCTGCCGTCTATGTTGTTTGTCGTCTAATTTTGGCGCAAGTGTTAACCAATACCATATTATATTTAAAAAATTAAACTTTAACGAGGAATAGCATTTTACGTTATTTTATATTTATGAAGTATAAAATTATATTAATATTACATAAAATAAAAATAATTTATATTAAAATTTATATCGATAAAAAAAATATAAATTTTATTTTTTAATTTTTATTATATTCATATATATATATATATATATATATCTAATTTAATTCATATAATTTTTGTGTAGGTTATTTTACAAATCAGTCAAAATATTAAAATCGAAACCTGGCTTAAATCTAAAATAAAATAAGAAAAATTATCTCATATATTGTAAATGATATATATTAATATATATTAAAAATAAAAAAATTAATTAAAAAAATGAAATATGTGACAATAAACTAAAAACAGAAAAATCATGAATATCTCTTAGTTAAAACGTACAGTATAATATTGAAATTTTTGTTAATAAATTTAAGGATTAAATTACCTTTATACCATAATTTAATATTAACTTTTATCATTATTTTTTAATTTTAATGATTTTTAGGGAAAAATGAATTTCATCACCCAAGGGATAAGTTTAAATAATTTTATTATTTTTAAAAATTAATAAAATTATAATTATAATAATAAAATGCAATGAAATTGAAGTGGATAATAAATATAACACTTTCTCATAGTATAACAACAAATTGATTTTTATCTCAAATTTCTATGATGGTAAATTAGTTCAATTCGGTGGTTTAGGAAAAAATAATCAAAACATAATAAAACTTTTTATTGAAAAATTTGTTAATATTATTGAGTTATGAGCAAATTGTCAGAAGTTTATCCTACTTGAAATGCTCACTTGACTTTAAACTTGACTTAATTTAATAAAAAATTTATCAGCTCAAACCTGTCCAATTTTAATTAATTCAAATTTGATTTGATTCGAAGTTAAATTGAACTGAACTTAGACTAACTTTTAAAATATTTACTTCAAAATGATCTAAAATTAAATTGAGCATAATTTTAGTTTTTAAAAATATTCTTGTAATGAAAACTAATAAATATAAATTTATTGCATAATTTGAATCAAATTAATATAAACAAGTATTTGGGTAAATTACTTTTAGCATTTTTTTGAGTAAATTTCAATTATAGTCCTAAACCTTTTTATTTTAGTTTTATTTTAATCCTTAATTTCACAATAATTCTATTTGAATCTCATACTTTTTAAATTAGTTTTATTATGATCCTTTTGTTTAAAAATATCAAAGTATGTCCACATAAGACTATGCCTAATTATCTAAATGTAATGCCTCTTTTAAAAGAATAAATCCAAATCATCATCTTTTATTAAAAAAAAGGGGGAAAAATTTAGTTGTGATATAACCTCCATGATTTGTATTAAAACTTTAATATTTTTTTATAAGAAATTCGAACTTTAATTTTGTTTTTAATTAATATTTTTTTATTTTTAAGGATATGTGACAGTTTTATAATTTTGCTTATGAAGATTTTAAATTTTATTACAATTGGATGAGATAATAACCTTTAAATAAATAAAGTGATTAAATTGTTACACCCTATAATTGCCTTTCAAGTTTCTTATTCCCAAACGCTGGCATTTGCATTGGGTCCAATTACTGCATATGGATGTTGATGACAAGATCATGCATTTCATGAGGCCCTGGAAGTATGTTTTACATGGTGGGCGGTGACCGGACTAGCCTTGAAAAATCACTTCCCTTGTGGAACAAGGATGTATCCTGATGGGATACAGTCCTTTTTCCCTTGAAAATTAGTGGAATTGGGTGTCAACATTTGCTGAGAATTCTAACCCAACCCATGTTGTATTAACAGCAGATAAGGTTCAGGCTACATTTGTGATGAGTTGAGCCCATGTCGAGAGACTCAAGCATTTGGTCACAGCACAGTGCAGGAATGTAGCTGACTCGAGCAAATTGCATGTATCAACTTTTGTAGCCATAAAATGGGTTTCTTTGATCAGATTACAGGAAAGTGTTATTAAGAACTTATCAGATGATGATGATGATGATGATAAGTGTTATTAAGTACTTTCTTCTCCCCTTGATTGTCTTAACCACCTGGAATTTCCTATTCCTGAAACAAATTGGAAATTGTATAAAACCAAGTATTACAGAACTGAAGAAAAGTGAGCTAATTGGAGAAAATGGGTTTCTTTTGGCCGCGAAAGCCATTGGAAGCCAAGTTAAAGAAATGGAGAAAAGTGGTTTGAGAGGTGTGGAATTGGATACCAACTCTTATGGAAAGAATCAGACCTAAGTAAGGTGGAATTGAGATTGGTGCAACTTTAAACAAGAATCCAATGGATGAATTCATAGCCATCTCTCAACTGAGTTTGAATACATAGATAACATAATAAGCTCATAAAAGAATGATGTTACAACTCACACCCACAGAATAATACATTTCCTGGTAAAAACAACAATAACAACAACAAAGAACTTGGTTTCAATCTATTCAAAAACAAAGCTTCTTTAGTAGCAATAATTGTATCTCTTGTGAGCATAACTTCTGCTTCTAGCATACAACGCATCTTCTTCGAAGTAGCAGGGCTTGTCCTCATCAATTCTCGCCAGGCCAACGATACTAAAACTTCTCTTCAACCCATCATACTGATCTTTCATTGCATGCCCCATCTCCTCTTCCTGCAACTTTGACTCCGTTGATCTCTTCTTCGACATTGCTTCTAAGAAATTTAAGAATTTCTCTTCATTGTTGGGCTTTGAATAGTTAACACTGAAACTCCTGGGTAACCGTGAAACTTGAGCTGCAGCAGGGCAGCCAATAACTCCACCATAACCTACCTTACTAGCACATTCCTCCATGCTTTTCACGTAAAAGTCTCTTGCCTTGTGTAAAGCTCTCATGGGCTTTGACATGTAGTGCCTCAACTTACTTTGTAACTCTGCCTTGCTCCTGGGCTTTGACATGTAGCTCTTGAACTTGCTTTGTAACTCTGCTTTGCTCCTCATTTCTGTAACCTGTAACTCTTTGTTTCCAAAGCCCTTGTACTGTTACAGATGGCAAGAGGGACTTGGAAGATTCAAACTGAGCAATGCTGAAGAAGAGAATGAAAATGGGTATATATATAAAAGAGGAGAGCTGGGTTTTCAATGTTGATGTTGGGCTTGAATTTTGGATGTAGCATGAGGGAAGATTGGAATGGTAATTTAAAAGGAGTCCATTGAAAAAGATGGCGTAGAAAGAGTATTTGGAACTTAGTATTTTGGCCTTATTTTCAAGCTGACCTATTGTACTCTCAAGGTCCAATGTTTGAAGAATGAATAATTTGGCATTCAACTGTCGACAAAAAACAGTTCTAATCATAAATACTTGGCAAAATTAGTTAACAAACGTCCATTTAAAAACAAAAGAAGAAAAAAAAAAGTGAGAAGTGGATGGTTTGATTCTTTCTTCCAAAGGAGTTCTTCTGGTCAAACAAGGGAACGAGAAGCTACAGTGTTGGAATTGGAAAGACAGGAAGAATTACGAGGATGAGCCTTGTTATTTGATTGAGGTTGATTTTGGATGTCTAGTTAGCACCAGTGTAGTGTGATTAGGTATGTAAAACCAAATACAGTGGATAGAGAAATTAACTTTTCACATTTATTTTTAATTTTTTTATTATTTTAGTTAAAAACATATATCTTTAATAGTTATTTTTTTGTTTTATTTTTTTTAAATTAATAGCACTGTCCATTTAAATTAATTTTAAATCATTTTATGCATTTAATTGTAACGAGATTGTTTTCTTACTGGAAACTTTTGTGAATAGTATATATTTTTATATATTGTCAATGCATAAATTATATATATATATATCTCATTAATTAGTAAATTTAATAATATCTTCATTATAAAATTTATAAACTAATAAAATTACATATTATGATTAACTAACTGTGTGCACGAAAATAATAAAGTATCAAAATATAAATCTATATAAATATGTGAAACTTAACATCAAAATTTTCTTAATAATTATTACTCTTTTTAAAAAAATTTAAATTTAAGATTCAATTTCTTTATTCTTCTTTTATTCCTATAGAAATGTGAAACTTTTGCACTTTAGATGGAAGGAAAGGAGCTTCTCTTTACAACAAAATACCAAAGCCCAAATTTTAGATGATGGTGATGATTATTATTATTATTATTATTATTATATAAAGGCTTTATGAAAATCAATTTTTAATTGAAAAATTATCCAATTTCTTAGCTTCAAATTATATTCTTGATGATGATGATGATGACAACTGTTTGATTATCTTTATATACCAAATTCGAATACTATCTAATTAAAGACTAATAATTAAGCAAAATATACTATATGACTATGAGGTCCAAAAAATATTATTCCATTCCATTCTTTAAAACACCATGTTATTTCATAAACAAAATAAATTAAACACTGAAAGGTTAAGTATCGAGATTTTATATTTTATTAGAAGAAAATTATGATTTAAACTAAAAACAGAAAATTATATCTCTTTCTGGCCATCGAGAAAATTATTGTTTTTTTGAAATTGGAATGCCTTAATTGATAGTTTTGTCGCTGACTTGGTTGGCACTTTGGATGCAGTAATTAGTACAGAAAAGTGGTCGAGTTTTGTTCCCTTCAAATTGAAAAATAAATAAGTTTACAAAACCCTAACAAACTCATGTTATGTCAAAAAAATATATATATTTTTTTATAATTTGAAAGTTAGTAATTCAAAACTTAAAAACATTTATCCCTTATATATGAAAAAAATTATGTATATAATTCTTTTCAAATTTCATTATATGAAACTTCGTACACTATTATTTATGTTTTTTTAAGTCAATAAATCAGGTTCATTTAATAATAGGCCATTAGGTTTAATTGTGTAATTAGGTCAAATTTAGCTTATAGAACCTTGAGTTTAAGTTCTATTGATTTTTATATATATATTTTTTAGTTTGGTTTCATACCGAAATTGAGCAATTCAAGTTCATTCAATTAAATTTATTTGATTATTTATATTTAAATTCAAGTTTGAATTGAGATTTTTTATAAATATTTTATAAATATTAGAGATAAAATCATAAATTAATAATATAAATATATATAAAGTAAAAAACAATGTTCAAACTTGTGAATTATCCAAATAGTATTAAAATATTAAAATACAGTTTGTTGGATAATCAATACTTCTCTATTAGATAGTACCAAATAACTAGGTACACATGTGTGTATTGAAATACCCAAAAATTCAATATCATTTTTAAGAAATTGATATTTTAAATTTGAATTTATGTAATCTTGATCAATAAAGAAGAAATAATTTAATTTCGAGTCCAATTGATCGAGATATAAATTTATTAGAATTTATCAAAATTTTTAACTCGAAAAACGAACCCAAAAATAATAGAAAAATATACCGAAAAGGTAAAATCGGACTGATAAATTTATTTGCGGACTAAATGAATTTAATATGAATTTTTGAGATATTTTAAGATTTTTATTATTATTTTAAGAATAAAATAATAATAAAAATATATTATATAAAAAAAATCGGTTAAAAAAAATGAATTGAAAAAAAAAAGAAAAAAAGAAACAGAAACGAAACGCGGAAACATGGAGGAAACCGATCCTCCCCTGTTTTTCTTCACCGGCGGCAACGAAGGGCGAGAGGTGCCAGGCGAAGGGTCGACCGGCACCGAGGGACCGTCCGAGCACCACCACGCGCTCCAAATCGTCGCCGGTGAGGAGATCGAAGGGGGGAGAGCCGCGGGAGAGAGGGAGAAAATTGGCGGAATCCGGCGCCGATCGACCCCACCCGAGGCCAAAAGAAGACTCCCCAGCCCGAGCCCAGCCGAAAGGCGGTGGAATCACGTCGAGAACCGGCCGCCAGCGTCGGCAACGGCGAAATGGCCACTGAACCGGTTCGAACCGGTTCAATGTGAAAGGGACTGAAACGGTCCGAACCGGTTCAGGAGGAGAGAGAAAGAAGAGAGAAAAAAAAAATTTGGGATTTCATCGAACTTCGGGTAAGTCGATACGAGGTCAAAAGTGATCGATTTAATTTTTGATAAATTTATTTAAATTATATTTAATCGAAAATTGACCCGGAGTTAAAAATACGAAATTGTGCAGTTCGACGATTAATTTCGAACGGAAGCCCGATCGAACTTCGATTTGCGTACCATCGCATAATATCGGGTAAGTAAAGCTCATTTACGACAATTTATGTGATTAACGCGTATTTAAGATTTATTTTACGCATTTGGATCAAATTTCGAATTTAGTGAATTATAGTCGAAAATTCAAATAAATTGTCGTAAATAAAATTTAGGCTATCCAAAGAGCTTGGAATAAAGCCCAATGGGTATTGATAGGCCCAATGAGCCGATAAAACCTAATGAAGGGAAATAATACGTGAAAAACGGGCTTAAATTAAGGCCCAATTAAAGTATTTAGGCCCATTTAGAGTAAACGGGCCCAATTAAGTGAAATGAACTGTATTAAATGTGTAATACAGTAGGAAACGTGTAATTAATCCAGTGAATGCTTAAATGCAGCTCCAGAGTCATATTGAGAGTTGACCGGACTGCGAGATTTGGATAGCACAGAGGAAGAGAGGTCACACTACGTGATCCGAGGTAAGTGATCTATGGGAGCTCTTAGAGATAGCTATATGTATTTTCAGCGTCGTTTACATTCACTTAAATTTTGTATAGCGTATCGATATGAAATTTCTGGATAGTATCCAAATATGAGAAAATTACGAAAATACCCTTAGACTCAGAAATTTTGGAAATGCATAAAGTGCATGCAATCCATGTTTTCTCTGTGAAAAAGAGATTTTGTGAAACTGAAATGATAGACTAGCTCATGATTTGAATGTATGCATTAACTTGCACGTTTTTCTAAAAAGTGATTTGATTGACAAGTGATTTGATGGGATGTTTCTCTTTCACTTTGTTTTGTACCGTTTTGCATATTGCACTCGGTTTTGAGTACCACTGTGGTGGGAAATAGAGCCAGCTGTCTATTTTGTGTGTGTAAAATCGTGCTGGAGTTATGATGAGATCTGTGGATTTATCCAAATCCGCTCCCACTTGATTTTGGTATTACATCTGTACAGACCGTGCTGGAGCATTGTTCGCACTGAATTCTGTTGTGATTTGTGATTGAGATCGTGCTGTAACCCTCGGGTTGAGTGGGGGGGCGCTGTCGCAGCAGGGACCCAGAGGGGTCGCCTGTGGTAGGCAGGACCTCACACACTGACTTGCTCGCACTAGATCTGAGACGATAGGCTATGGTTGATAATTTATTTGGTTGGAGTGGTGAGCTTTTGACTCAGGCACCTACAACTGTGTGGTAATTGTACTATGGTTCACGGAGTACGTCGTACCGTGTAGACAACATGGAGTACACTGTACCGTGCAACTATGGGATGTGAGGATTGCGTCTTTGGACTCGGGCATGCTTTGTCATTGCTCTGTTTTGTGATAGTCCTTAGATAGGAGCCGATGGATAGACTAATCCCCTTCTCGGACTCAGAGACACCATGGCACACCTGATCCGTGATAGCTTGTGGGTCTCGGACTTTGGCCAATTGTCCCTTGGATTTGTGTTGAAATCCCTGCCTAGTCTCATCTATTTTATTGGTTTCGGTGATGAAACTAATTGTGATTTGATTTCTGCGATGAAACCGTTTGAAATGATAATATGATTTTAAAGTGAGTTTCAATACTGAACACAGAAATATTTTACTCTGAATAAGTTTTGATATTCGGTTTTTAGACAATAAATTGCTATGTGCTTTACTATGATGATTTTGTGAATGCCATGAGTTTTTCGGCATAAACCATGCATCATGAGCATTGTGGATAATTTGATTATCTACTTGCTTTATAAATTAATGCGAGTGTTTTGAAAAGTAAATGCATTTGTTTTACGAGTTGATAAAACATGCATTATGAGCATCGTAGATAGTGTGGTTATCTATCTACTTTCATATATTTCTTACTGAGCGCGTTATGCTCATCTCATTATTTTTTTCACCTCTACAGAGCATTTCAGTAGAGTGTATAAGCTGCGTCCGTCCTGCGATCTTTTATACACAGCTATCCAGCAGTATCAAGGTATGCACACATGTACTTTTTGTATCTGAATAATAGTGTACAGTGATGTAGTCACGTTATATGGGGGATGTATATATTAGGCAATGTAAACGAAATTTTAAATTCTAAAATGATAACTTTATAAGCTTCCGCGAATGTTGTGCCTGGGACGAAAGTATTGCCTGTTATGCATATAGATAATATATGAAACTGAGTGATGGATATTGACTCACAGCCCAACAATTGAAATGTGGTAAGTTCGCAAAAAAAATTTGTAGTGATTTTTGAAAAATTGGATCGCGACATGTATATATATATATATATAAAAGTGTAGTTGGATACCTTAGAGAAGTTTTTTGGATCTACTTTATTTTTACAGTAAATTTTATAGTAAAATCGATTTTATTATAAGATTAATTTATTTTATATTTATTTTCATATTAAAAATATTATATAGAATAAACGTAAAATTAAAATTAATAAACATAATTACATGATAAAAAAAATAAATATATAAAAAACGTAAATTTAACATAAAAAAAGTATAAATACTTGAAAATAAATTAAATACATGAAAATAAATATAAACTTAATGTTAACATGTATAAAATAAATTATTATCATAAATAAATATAAATACATAAAAATAATATAAATAAATTTAAAATAATCATAAAAATAAATTAACTTTACTATCTCTATCTCTATCGTTATGATGCAAACCTCTAAAGGTCAATTTGGATGCTACGGTACTCTCGATGCACTGATTTTGGATCATATAAGATTTTTGTCTTTTATTTTACTTTTTTTATTATTATTTTATTAAAAATTATCATTAAACTCTTTTTATTATTTTCAATTTTATCATATGATATAAACTAATCTTTAAGTCTCCTAAAATCAAACACATACCCACCCAAAAGTCAACCATCCACGGGAGAGAGAGTATGTCGATAGATGAAGAAACAGAGATTGAGAGAGAGAGACAAAGGCGGAGCCTCTAGTCATCAATCTTCCCTAATCAGATCATAATCATCCAAGAAAAACAGAAACCAGAAATATAAACGTAAACCCAAGAAAACATTAAATAAATGAAAAATGTTTATTACTATCCGAAACGGTTCCACTATCTTCAAACTCCAAAAAAACAGAGACTTCATTGACTACACGTATCTACAAGCTAATGAAAACAGAGAAATACAGAAACAGATGCTTCTCTCTCTCTTTTCTTCTTCTTCTTCTTCTGAAGATTATGGGAAAAGGGTCATGAAATGGTACGTTTTCCAGGGCGATCAGCGACCTTCAAAGTCTTTTCTACAAGCTTCCTCGCCTTCCTGCTACGGATCTCCACCTTCACGCTTGAGCTCTTGTCCATCTTTATATATGGCTTATTCTTGGACTTCTTCAGGGCCTTTACCTTGGACTTGATTGATTCCACCAAGTTCTCCAACTGGTTTGTCATTTCGGAAAAGCCACTACCGAAATTATGGCGAGACAACAAGGATTCACTTTCTTCCTTCTTACACCTACTGTTGTTTTTGCTAATTTGCTTATGTTTTAGATTTGTGAAACGGTGGAACTTAACGAGGGCTTTATGGTGTTGCTTGTGGCTAAACGGGCTTGGTGTTTAATGTAATTACGATATTGCAACTATCAGAGTGTTTCTGACTGCCTCTTTCGCGTATTGTGTTGCTCGTCAAAATTTAAGTGCGTTATATACATAATATTCACTATAAAAATTATCATGTTAAAATTTTATTGATAAATTAAATATAAAATTATTTTTTAATAATTATTAATTTCATATTTAATTTTTTAAATTTTAATTTGAGTTTAAAATAAATAACGTGGTACAAAAGGATTATTTTTTAAGTATATCAATGACACTAAAAGATTATTTTTAAACATATTAAATTACGAAGTACGCTGACTTTCGTTTTTTGTATTAAAAAAGGGACTCGTGGAGGGGACGCCTCGTATAAAATAATGTGCCACAAAACGTTATAAAACTATATAAAAAAAAAATTGGGTTATAATATATTTTATAGTCATCATTTTCACACAACAGTTTGTAAATTTGTTCATATTTCAATAAATTAATATAATAAAATTATATAAATGATAAAAAAACTACAACAATATATGTATTTTTGAAAAAAAAAAACACAATGTTATATCTTCATTTCTTCTACCATATTCTGTTTCCTCAGATTTCATTCAAGAAACCAAGTAATCGAAGGTTGTTGTTGTAAATGCAGAGTTGAATAGTTAAAATATGGCATACTTTTTCATGAGGCCGTGTTAGGGTAGTTGAAGAGTAATTAAGTATTTACTTTCAAACAAATGACAGCTAACTGTAGCTGTTATTATGGTAATCAAGAACCTATTTTAGATTCTTGATGAAAATTTATTTTGTAACTGCTTCAATCAATTTATCCTTTTTTAATTATTTATTTATTGGAAGGGTTCGAGGATGCAATTAGACTTCGAGAGAAGATGGCGTCTATTTATATCCTAATTCAATTATATTTTATGATTTGATACTTAAATTTAGTTAGTTAGTCAAATATTTTTTTCTTATAAATAAAATATTTAAAAATTGAAAATAAAAACAAAAATATTTAAATTCGAATTTAAATTTTATAATACTTTAAAATTTTTTTTAATACTCGAGGTTGTTGATAGTTATTCAAATATTTTAAATTTTACTAATTGAATCATACTTATATAATATATTATATAAGAAATATATATTAATTATTTGAATAAGTTAAATACCCATTAATTAATTAAATTAAAATTTGACTTTCAAATTTATATTTAAAAATCAATTTTAATTTATATTATTGAAAAATTAAATTAAAAATTTAAGCTAACTCATAAAAAATAAAAATAATAATTAAAACACTTAATGAATTAAGTATTATGTTAATAATAAATAGCATATAAATAAAAACATCTAATTTATAATCAAATTAGTATAATAGAAACATTAAAAAACAAACCCATGCAAGTGCTTACTCGCCACTCACCACTCAATCACTCGGAGAGTCAGGACTGAGTAACAGATCTCAGTCGGGCTTCATTCATGGACAAAATTGATTTTAATTTTATATTCCTGTAATTTTTATCAAATCTTTAAAATTATGTCATTTTTAAAAATTTTTAAGTAACGTATTTTTTCACATATTGTTTTCATTTGATACCATCAAACCATGTGTGAAAAGAACCATGCAAGATAACATGGGCAATAAATAAATGATAGTAGTAAATGCCAATGTTACCAAAATATAGATAAAATCATAAATTAAATTTTTTTCCAAAAGCAGCAGCCGACCATGGGCAATAGAGTTAAAATAATATTCGTATTAAATAATTCAAGCACAAAAGAATTGGAAAATCTCCAAGTCAAATGATCTCTAAATCAAAAACCCTTTTTTAAAAAGAATAGATTTTCTCTTTCTGAGAATCTGCACATGACTGGTCAAGCTCATTTTCTTTTTGCAACCAAAAATCTATTCTTCTAGTGAGGGATTAATGATAAAGCAACCATAAAATGGAAGAAAAAACATGCCTACAGTCATATTAACTCCAAACCAAAGTCCACCGGTCCACATGTAGCAATCTTATGTTCAAACAAAGAGACTATAGAAGTGTTTGGGTCTAAAGTTCGATTCCCCTTCCCTTTTAACTCCCTATGAATCAAAAATAAACTTCAAAGACGAAAAGAAGCAAGGAGTTATCTCGATCGCTAGGCTAAATCTTGGTTCTTGAAGTTCTAAATTGTATTTTTAAAAGAGGGTTCTGTATATGACTAATAATTCAAGGTTAGATTTCTAACATAAGTTATAGCAATATGCAAGAAGAAAGGTATAACGAGAAAGTTGAGGAAGGAAAAAGAGTTTAATAAAAGATGAGAGTTCCAATAACAAACATGACATGAACTTAAGCTAAAAGTTATCAGATCTAATGAACAAATCATTTTTGCAACTTGCAGGCAATGAGAAGTGAAGATTGATATTGATGACTGTTAAAAAAAAGGGGATAACTGTTTATACTCCACTGTCAGTGTATTGGATAGTTACCCAAAAAAAATAAGGAATTTCACTGAAGCAAACCGATTTGACTGCAGAATTTCTCAACAAAGAAGAATGGCAGCCATTCATGCCAGAGGGACAACCCCGGAACTGGATCAACAGAAAGCATAGATTAATATAGAAACAAATACTCAGCAGTTTAGTTTTTTAGCTTTGCCAAATAAAGAATAAATCACTGAAAGGGACACTTTTGAGCAGAGGGAAATGCCGATTTAATCTTCAAAATTCAACACTGGAAAAATTGTTTCCATAAATTTGTAGAAAATGAATCAGAAATGTAAATAATATTTCAAAATTTGAATGGTATAACAGGTAAGTAGAGCCAGAAAATTCATTTTTATAATGCAAGCAGACCTATATTTTTCACAAGGTATTTTGCTTTGAGCTTTCCCTCCTATTATACAAGAACTTTCAAATTTCAAGCTAAAGCAAAAGGCTGACTACTTTAAAATGATCTTACGGCTTTTTGTTTTTGGGCATTCAAACTAATTAGTCATTATTTAAAGGCACAATTTTTGAAGACTATAACAGTTATCTCATCCCAACCTGGCTGGATGATGAAAAAAATGTTCAGAACATAATCAGAGTTTTGGAAACACATAAAATTCTTCTGATACATCTTCAAGTAACACAGAATCTAGTCAAGTTTAAATGAAGTGAATTGCAGTCATTCTCTTTCTCTGGAGGGCAAGAAAATAGGAACATTTAACAAAACCTTGAATAGTAATACTATAAAAATTCTTTGATTAGAGAAAAGCAATGAACAAAAGGAAGACAAACGAAAATACCAATGGATTTCACATCTCTGCAATAAAGAATCAAGGGATTCTACTCCTTTCCCTCTACCAGAAATTATGCTGTATAGTTCAACAGTTCCATTCTCATTGATGTCCCACAGGAAAGGGAATTTTTATCAGCTGTATCTCCAATATATAGATTTAATAAGACACTAAGGTTTCTGAGATGATATAGAGAAGTTGCAATTACAATGCGAGAGACAAAAATATAAGAACTACCTGAATGAGTGCTTAGGAGTTGGTGATTTGCTCAGAGTCAGACCCTAACATTAGGGTTGCCAAAATAGCTATAGTTTCAGTTTCACATGCAATCAAGGAGGCCCAAGACCAACAGCTGTAGTTTCTACTTCCATGGTCATATTCATCTCTTTCTCTGTAAAGTCCGAAGCAACATAATCACTACAAGTCATACTAATCTTCTTTTCATTTTTTCCAAAAGAAAGCAGAAACCCTCAATTATCGGTGCCAATGTCATCTGCCAAGCATGCCTTAGATCATTTTTGAAGAAATCCAAACTAAACAGTAAATATCCAAAAGTAGAAATAATAATATGATAATCAACTGTTGGACTCATAATTTATAACTCCATTGATTGATTTGATTCTCTAGATTTTCAACATTGTTTTCTCTTTATAGTATTATACAGAGAATTAGAGAGGCAGCTTCTTCCCATAAATGACCAAAAATGCAGCAAAAGGATACAACTAATATGATATGAATACTAAATTACTAACCCCCTTCTGGTCCAACTATTATCAGCCCACTAGGTTCCTTTCATTGTTGAAATCAATGCACTAAGGCCTTGTTTGGTTCACTAAAAATGAATTCCGAAACATGATTTCTGGAAAATTGATTTTTTGGAAAAACTGATATTTTCTGTTGTTTGGTTGATATGCCGGAAAATTTTTTCTATTGTTTGGTTGTTTTCTGAAAAATCTAACATTTCTGTTAAAATAGTGTTATTCACATAATTAATAATAATAATAGTAAAATCATAAAATTCCCAAATTTAACATAAATTCTGTTCATTATCTGGACACTACTACCTAAAGCAAAATCTCAACAAGACTTCCTAAAATCCTTAGCTAATTTTCGTTGTAAACACAATGAAAATATACATAAGAGTAGAGATAAATATATAAAAAAGTTCCTCACTATTTCTTTTCTCTTTATTTGTAGAAATTTCCAAGGTCTTATTATTAATAAGGTCTTATTATTATTTTTCCAAAACAAAGATTAGTAACAGAAAGTAACATAACCAAAATAAAAAGAAAAAATATAGGTAGAAAATGTTTGTATTTCGTTAAGACAGACTGTACACTTCTCAACGAGCCAGTCCGCTCGACCACCCTTCAGTGAACCTAAATGAACAGGATTTTGCAAATTAAACACATTCTAGAAACTGCAATTTTTTTATACTAACTTGAAAACTTACCAAAAGCAACAAATAGATGCCACTATGGGCTCTGTGGAAGAACTAGCTTTGGATCTTCCAAAGCTACAAAATCAATTGCAGTGCGGTCAAGGTTTTGTATGAAAACTTCTAATAGACCTCCTTTCCAATTGAAGAGCTCTACTCTTTATACGCCAGCATTTCAAATAATATACACCTTCGCAAGAATTGAACCAAGACCCAGAGTTTTTTTTAAGTTAAGCAAATAAAACACATGGAATTGTATGTTGGAGGATGAAAAGAGTACCTGTCGTCAGTTTTCAATCTTAAAACTTCAGTCATACGCCAAAATTCATTTCCTTGTACGCGAATACCACCGCCCTGCATTAATAAATGTGCAAACAATTGGAAAAAGATTTCGACTTTTGGCTGAGAAATGAATAAGCTGATAAAGATAAGAGATTGCCTTGGAAGAAGGAAGAGTTTCGGAGAAGAAGCGAGGAGGACCACCGCGAGACTGGTTGGAGTAATCAGAAGGTGCAGACGAGAATGCTCTCAAGTTAAATGGTTTAGTAAGCCAATGACGCTTCGTTAGCTCCGTGAATCAAAGTCGTAAAGATCCTAAGGTCTGCATTTCCTACCAACAAACAGAAAACAAAAAATAAATAAAAAATTTGGCTCCGTTTGCTTTCACAGAAATTCGATTTTTTTTCCCGGAAAAACACCAGGGATTCAGAAGAGTGTGGTATTTATGATACCGTCTAATACGACGTCGCCCCTTTTCTTTACCCTTAAACGCTGCGTTTCAAGGGTTACGGTCCCTTCATTAGTTTTTTTTTTTTTTTTCCCGTAGGCACTGTGCTGCCCATTGGTACCTAAAAGAAGATGAACCAAAGCCCAAAAGGCCCAAAACTCAAAAGAAGAGAAAAGCTTAGAACGAGTCAAATTTTATTTTCTAGACAAGGTTACATCTTTGGTATAAGGATTATTGTCTGATAAAATATTTAAATAACCAAAGCACAAAACTGCTCCGGCCGCAGCTCTCGCTCAGCCGTAATTGAAGAGTTCTTGAAATTTTATTATATATGAGTTTATAAATTTAATTATATATTATTTTTTAGGATTTATATTTAATGTGCTATAAGTAAATTTTATACATAATTACTAAATCATAATCGGTTACCTCATTTTTATAAATTATAAAATAAAAATATTTAAAAATAAATATTATTAAATTTATTAATTAATGATGTGTTATGATATTATTCAATGATAGAGCATGAAATTTATATACTAAAAATGTATTAAATATAAACTCAAAATTTTAAGCCATAAGTTCTAATTATCTTAAGCTCCATTTGAATTCACATAAAACCTTGGTGCAATTTAGTTGGGACATTTTTTGTCACATCAAAAAAAAAAAAAAGTTAGAGAGTTCCCATCTTACCATATCACTATCCTGTCAAATATTTTTGTGTGGTAATATTATGATCAACTGAGTTTCATCGAGAGCTCATTTGAATCATAATAAATCTTCAATCTTATCGAAATTAATTTCATCATACATTTAAATTAATTAATAGTAAGATATCTTATAAAGTAAGCATGAGATGGGATCACAGACCACCCAATATTGATTTTCGACCAAAGCCATAAGATGTATAGTTGAAGAAGGAAGAAAATGCAAGGTCATGCGGGCAACCAAGAGACGACCACCAATTTGGCCCTGGTCAAACATCATGGCATCACAATAATAGCATATTGGGGTATAGAGCTATAGCTACTTCATTGTCATCATAATTTCATAGCACACTCCGCACAATTAAACAACATTCAGACTGATAAAGGAAACACATTGCTAATTCTCTGGTCAAAAGATCCAAGTGCCAATTCTCTTGGGTCCATACGTTTTTCATTGATTTAAGATAATGATATCGTATTATTAGTAGCTTTAAACTTGTGCTACACTACATTGGGGCCGATATTTTTATCAGATGTCCAAAGCATGCAACAGGTAATCGAGAAGGCTAGAATTGGTTGCAGCAGCATCAGGATTCATGTCATGTCCTAATTCGACATTAATTTGGGTTTGCCAACTGATATATATTGAAGCACTTGCGGCTATGGTTGCAGCAGCATCAGGATTCATGTCATGTCCTAATTCGACATTAATTTGGGTTTGCCAACTGATATATATTGAAGCACTTGCGGCTATGGTTGCAGCAGCAAGGGACAAATCCTACTCTCTGATTGATACGAAATTGGCCCAGAAATACAGAGAGAAGCAATGGGAGGTTGATGGAGGATGGGTCCCCAAACATCGACAGTTCATGTGCATTTATACACGGCTTAATTTGGTCAACAAAAGACAGATTAATTGCAGTGTGCCTTCACATATAGCCTGAATATATATATATGCGCATGTAAAAGAGTGTTTTTGTGGAGCCATTGAAAAATTTACTTGTGGCAACGATGGTAATGACAACAGATAAAGTATTTATTAATTTTGAAGTATTTATAAATTTATTATCTAAACCTTAATCATATAATAAAAAAAAATAATTTTATCCATATTTTTTAAATATCTATTTATTAGGTTAAAATTTGATTTTTAAATATAAATTTAAAATCAATTTAAAAATATATTATTAAAAAAATAAATTAATAAATTTAAATTACCTCATAAAAATAAATTCTAGTTAAAAACTATAATTAGAATACTTAATAACTTAATTTAATTAAGTATTACATTAATAAGAAATAGTTTATTAAAAATATATAAATAATTATTAAAAATTATTACTTACTATTGAGTTGAGATGCATAAATCACTATCCATGATAAGTAAAAAATTTAATATTATCAACAAATATTGATTGAGGTGGTAAGCAATCTTTATTTTGGTAAGGATGAGAATACAAGTTCAATCATCTAAAAATGCATTTATTGAAAGAATTTTAACATTTCGTGCTCTCGAAAAGAACGAAAGATAGTTTTAATTACACAAAAAAAATTTACTACACATACTATTTGAATCCGATTATATAATATCATAATTCTATTTAATTTGATATAATGCAAGTTATCTATCTATTTATAACGGTGGTCGCCGTTATCATTTGTAGCCATAGTGGTGGACCATAGTGGTGGACGTTGAATCATGAAAAACTTGATTATATCACAGAGCAAAGAGATATAAATATAATGTCTTGCAACAAAACCAAAAGACAAATGGGTCTTCGTCCTCGATCTCATTTCCAAAGTATAAGATATTAATTTATTAATGATGATGTTAGCCAATTGAAACTTGTCTTTAGTTAGAAATAAAAAGGGAGAACAATGTTAACCGTGTGTTTTGTTTTTTAGTAAGTATTAATTGTAGACTAGGTTTTGTTACGACTATTTTCATTATTATTTTTTACCGGATTTTATGCGCCGAATATTAGGAAATAGCTTTTGTTTATTACATCAACATTTGTTTCCGACTGTAGAAGACAATGAAATTGCGGAAAAAAAAAAAAAAAGGAAAAGAAAGAAAGAACCAAAGGATTCAAAGTAACAATTTGAAAGTCAGCCAGCCACCCGTTATTTTCGTAGTTATAAAAGAACCGAAATCTAGAAGATGCTACCATCACTGACCGATATTTGAATAAAAATATGCTTATACACGAGCCGAATTTAATGCAATTTATTGATATAATTTTTAAAAAATAATTTTAATTAAATTAATTTAGAGTTTAAGTATATATCGATATTTACAATTTATTTTTTATTTTTGAACTACGATTTTTTTGGTAAAAACAATGCTTTCACACCTCAAAAAGAAGAAACTTTCTCAATATTTGTTTGGGGAAGGGGATTTGGATGGCCTATTCTATTAATTTTAAAGAAAATAAAATTATATTTGTACTCATAATTTAATTTTTTATTATTTTATTATAAAATATATAGTTTTAATAATTATTTTTTTTAATCTTATCAAATTGAAAGTGCCGTCAACTTAAATTAACCTTAGGTGTGTCTCTTAAATATGTCTCCACCATGCTAGCTAGTGACAATCCTTTTTAACACTAATTAAACAATGATTTGCTTTAAAGGAATGTATAAAAAAGTCTTCAAGAAGGTTTGTCGAAGCTCCAAAGCATAAGCATGCTTGATTAATATAAATTATTATTATTATTATTATTATTAGGGTGTGTTTATTTTTTTAATGAATTTTTAAATATTAAAATTTGATAAAATAAAAAATAATTATAAAAAAATAATGATATCATATATTAGAAAAAATATCAAATAAAATATGTACTGTCGGTATAATTATATTTGTAAAAATATATAGATATTATTAATAATATAAAAAAGTAAAAATAAATATCATTTTTCAAATTTTAGTTTTATATTCTATGTTGGGAAAATTTGGAGAAATTTTGAAAAATCAGATTTTCAAAAAAAAAAAAAATTCAACACCTCAAATTTCCTCTTAAAATTTCTCATAAATTTTGAAATATTTCAATTTTTTTTAACAAACAAAAAAATTGAATGTTAAATTTTTGATTATTTTTAAATAAATGTTTCTTTTGAAAACTCTCATCCAAACACACCCTAAAATGTTTGTGTGAGAGGTTTCTCTCTTATGTTGATTCATGTAGTTATGATAGATAAATGGTTATAACTTAAACCTCTTTACTTTTAGGGATGTCTGTTTTACTCATGGAGGATTTAATTTTTTTATTCGAATGAAAATGGATAGTATCAATTTCACAAATAGAGACCAAAATAGACTAATTTTAAAAGGTCTGTCAGGTATGGGGACGAAAACGGTAATATACAACTCGTTTCATACCTGTAATAAATATATTAATATTATATATATATATTAATGACGAATAATCAAATTTATTTTACATTATTTCATATTTTTTAATCTAGCCTCTAAGTATTATATGCATACAAAATTTTAAGTTAATTAAAAATATTTATTTATTAATTTGATAATAATAAAATTTCAATCGTTAATAATATTCAAAAAAAATTGTTGTCGATTAATACGATAAGAATATCAGATCAATTTAAAAATTTACATGCATGATACATACAAATAGATTACTAAATCTAATGATTGATTTGTAAAAATATTAATCATATATATAATTATAAAAATGATATAAAACAAAACTATTTTACATTGATATAATATATATATATATGATCCATCTTCTATATAAATATAGAATATATATTTGTTGCTTATTTTAAATTGTTGTTGTTTATATTTGTTTAAATATATACATACATATATATATATATATATATTATTTGCAGAGTTTTTAATTATTTTAATAAATATTAAATATTTTAAAATTCTATTTAATTTTCTTAAGAATCACGAGTAAAAGAACGACTATCCATACCCATTAAATCCCGCAAGGATGGGTATAAATTATCCAATATATAATATAATATAATATAATATACATTGTTTTTATTTATTGTTTTTGTTTAAATTTGTTTTAATATGTCTGTTGTATTTGTTTTAACATGTGTTTGTCGTCTCTAAGGTTTTATCTGTTTTAATAATTATTCGATATTTTAATATTTATTTTTAATTAAAAATATAAGGAGATTATTAGTGTCCGTGAGTTTTGACTTTTGATGAGGATGAAAATTAGAGGTATATACAAATATAACCTTCCATAACGTGACCATATTCCGTTTCAAAAAATTTTATAATAAAATTGATCTTCTTATAAGGTGAATTTATTTTATATTTATTTTTATATTAAAAATATTCTAAATATATAAAAATAACTGTAAAATTAATCTCAAGTGGCATAATTATGTGATAAAAATAATAAACATATGAAAAATGTAAATTTAATAAAAAAATTATATAATTATATGATAATAAGTATAAACACATGAAAATAAATGTAAACATATAAAATTAAATGTAACTTAGTGTCAAAAAGTTTAAAATAAGTTAACATTATCATAAATAAATATAAATACATTAAAATGAATGGAAATAAACTTAAAATAAATATAAAATAAATTGATTTTATAATAAAGTTGATCTTACTATAAAATTCTTCGTTTGGAATGAATTGAAGATGATAAGAAGTATGTTTCATTAGTGTATATTTGCATCTCATTAGTGTATATTTGCATCCACACTCATTAAATGTTTGTAACTTGTTCATTTAATGAATTATTTAGTTTTCGTTTATTGTTTGATAACAAATAAATTATTAAATTAATATATTTATCAATAAATCATTTTAATATATAATTATTGAAATTACATATTTATGAATTTTTTTTAATTTATACATATTGTGGTGAATAATTTGTTTGTTTACGTTTTGTATTTAGTGTCAATGAACGGATGTGTTTGATGTTTATGAATGTGTTTACAAATATGCTTTTTTAAATGTTTACAAAATGTTGATTTAATATTCAAAAATACATATATGTGAATATGTTTATTTAATATTTAAAGAACGAACTCATTTAACTTAAATAAGATCGTTCGTCAATATTGAACGAACATTGTAATATTAAAATGAATCAAATTGGAATACAAAATAAAAATTTTTAACCGATCACAAATCAAATACAAAATAATATTAAAAACTAAACAAACTTCAAAATAATAAAATCCATTCATGTTCAGCTTGTTTACATCCTTTAAAAAAAATCATCAAAGAAACAAATTGGGATTGAAGATAAAAGTATAGTAAAACAAGGAAACAGATATGAGAAATGTTATATATCCGCTGCATTGACATCCCTGCTTCAAGCAATGAAAATGGGTTAATTTAGTAACCAATATCCTTGCTCAAGAAAGTGACGAGATATCTTCATATTATATTAGGTATAAAATTAATTTTTGCTCATGTTTCGTGGCAAGTATTGATTAAAAAAAAATTGACTTAATAAAAATTCGAACACGAAACTTTTCATTATATATCATTTTCACAACAAAATTCAATAAAATCTTATATCGTTAAATCAACCCTTTGAATTTAACTTTCATCCTTTATATTCCATTCTTTATTCCTTTAATTTGCCTTTTACTTTCTAATTTTATATAATGTTCTCAACAAAACATCTATGTTTCCTCTTTGATGATCAGACAGAAAGGGTCCAATAAATAATATAAGCAAAAAACTTTAGTAATATTTCCAAATTATATAAACTACTGAAACACATATATAATAAAGATTTCAATAGCATATATATATATATATATATATATATATATATATATATATATATATATATATATATATATATATATTACAGTACTGGTTTAACAACCAGAAAAAATCTCCTACACGAGTAGAAGAATGAAACAGTACACTATATACGAATCCACTAAATAAAACCTCGATCCGTGAAGTTGAAAATGAAAAACTGTCCAAACCTTTTAATTAAATTAAGAACATGATACAAATTTAGACACAAATTCATGAATAAACTACTTAATTATATCAAAGCATGATGGAGAAATCGTCAAGGCTTGGTCTTCTGGGTGTAGATGTAATCAACGTGAGCTGCAAGCGTTCTTCTGATCAAGCACTCTTCTTCCTCAACTCCCTCGCAGCTATCCTCGACCTGAACCTTCTCTGCTTCTTCAGTATCCTGAAATGTTCGCCAACAAATCATCAGAAAAAAGAATCAAAACAATACCCTTTCTCAAAAGCTCTCTGTTAATGATAAATAAAAACAGAATGAGAGAAATTAATTATGTTCCATATATAGCAGATTCAAGTTCAACTACCACAAAGTGAGGTTTGATTGGAGAATTAGCATATTGAAGCGCAGAAGCAGGCTCTGGGCGGGCGGCAACGGCAGAAGATAACGTTAAGAAGAGGAGGAAGACGATGACGCAGAAGGCGCTGACCTTTGAAGACATTTCTGCTTTCTTTTTCTAGAGAGATTTGGCAAAGAAAAGATGGCTGGAGACATGGAGGAAGTACATTCCAGGGGGTCAATTTATACACATTGTCAATATTCAAGGGCAAAAAAGTAAATTAAAGGTTGAAGGGCAAAATGGGTAATTAGAAAGGTGGGGAAGATTCTTTCTAATCTGGACTTTATAAAATTAAATATACCATAAATAAATCCAACCTTAGCCATCTTAATTAATTTGTTAATATATTTATAGTTGAAAATTTTGCAAAAGTAGTTCTAGAAAGTGGATTTTTCCTTTCCTTTCTTCTTAATATGGCCTTGCATTAAACAATTTTATTAATTTTTTTTTTGTTTTACTATTTGCATGCTCCAGAAGCCTTGTTTTATTCTTTGGACAAAGTTTTACCTTATTTGATTTTCTATTTTTTTAATTATTATTTTTTATTTTCATTGTATTCAAATAAGTTCTTTAACTTTCAATTTATTATTTATATATGAATTTTTTTATTTATTTCAAATACCCTCAATAGATTTTTTTTTTGTCCACATAAAAATTGATAGGGCTTGATGACAAGATCCCAAATTTTTCATTTTTTTAAAAAAAATTTTTAACAAAAATTGAATTTTTGTTTAAAATAAATATTTATTTGGATACAAATTGAAAACTAAAATTTATTTAACAACAAAATTCAGGACTTTTCTTTGTTAATTTAACAATTTATACCTAATCAAACCTTGAGCAAATGACTTAAAAACATCTGGTAGCTCTAGAAACATGCCTTCTTTAATGTGCTTTTGGCATTGTCAACGCCTGGCTATTATTATGATAAGTATGTAATCAAAACATCGGCCTGCTTAATTATCATTACACAATACACATGTGAGATGGACAGAGAGAGGCCATATTTTATCAGACAATAAAAATAAAAGATACTATGATTTAACTAAGATTAAGAGCGAGCCTATAATTATTACGGATTTGAAAAAAAATAGACTTTGTGTAATATATTTTTCAAATGAATTGTATAAAGAGAGATGTAAGAGTTATAAACAATAGATTAAAAATTAAAGGAAAAGAGGAGTTGAATATACTAAGCATCTTAATTAATCCTTTGTTTTGAGTTATAATTAAAGCCTAGCTTTACTTATATTAGTAACAACCATAGATTTTGGGATGAGATTAGAATCTCAAGAATAAAGAAATACCAAGTTATATGCAGTCCAAAAATATTTTTACAACTGCATCTTTTATATATATATATATATATATATATATATATATATATATGTATATTCATTATATCCAAATAATAATAATATATCTTCAATCATCCATATAGACCAAACTCAAACTCAAAATTATACCTTAGAGTTCTTTGAAAAAATAAAATGTTGTCAATATAGCATACTATTATGATTACGAAAATTACATTTCTCCTAACCCTTATTAGCAAATTCAATTAAAATCTTAGTAGTTTATTATATAGCATTTCGGAAAAAATAATATTAACAATCTTTTGAGTAAATGATTAAAAAAAAAATTTCAATTTCAAATAATCTCAACTTCCGCTTCAAATTATTAATATATATATCCAAAGAAATGACATAATTAGGTGGCATCAAATTCAGGGAACAAACTTGTGATGCAAAATCATGATGGCTAATGGCATGCTCATAAGGCATCCCAAATGGATGAGTGACTGGTCCTGGGTCATCCTCATGGTTATGGTCATGGCATACCATATGGGGTCCTTCAAGAATGATGGATGTTCTGCCCAACAATTAATCATATTTTTCTTTGAATGAGTAAATTTCAACATTAGCTTCCTCATGCAATTACAACGAGACCCAAAATACTAATAATAGCAGCATGAAACTAAAAAAAAAAAAAATGGAACAAATTAAATAGGTAATAAAAATAAAAAGAGAAGACCATTCTTATTCACAATAATAAAGGGATGGGGGTGGGTTGGGGTGGACAGCTTATAAATGTATAAAAATAAGTAAATTAAAGAGAAAAGTAAGAATGTAAGGCTGACAAATGACAAATGGTAAGGGAAAGAAGGTTCTACGGTGAGCTTTGCTTGCTTGGATATGGCAACTTTATGGTAAAGTTAGGTCACTGATCTGCAAATCCACCTTCCAATCTTCACGAGCTTCTTCTTGCAAGGACAACTGTGCTGATTATTGTCATCTCTAACACCTTCAAACTGCAGTTGAGAGTCGTCTGTTGCATGCCTTGTATTAAATATTGTTCATGCAAAGGCAAGCTGATCATCTGTATAAAGTTCAGGTTGATATTTGGATGTGCTATCAATGCTTTACGTCTTCCTTTTTTTATAGTTAACTAATGGAGATAGTAAAATTCTTTTTTATTCATTCAGGTTTTGAGTTGGTGGACTACTAGAGATGATAAACAGGCTAAGCAATTGGCATAACAAGGACAAGAGTTCTCATAGGACATTTTTTATGATGAAAACTCGAGGTGTAAAAATAGTGCTGAAACTCAAAAGATCAGACATATAAAGATCACACATTCTAAAAATGTAAACATAATCATTACATTAATATTCGAAGATATTTCGATGAAGAATTTATATATATATATATATATATATATATATATATATATATATAGAGAGAGAGAGAGAGAGAGAGAGAGAGAGAGAGAGGAAAACTGTCTGGGACTTCCTAGGTAAAGTATGACTTGCATATGGCAATGGCTCCATTCTCTACCATCACTACTTCTCCGTCCTGTTTTAGCTGATCTGATGGTCAACTTGTTCAATATTGACGGGAGCTGAGCTTCACCCTAGTAACTAACAAGCCTGGGCAAATATACATCAGTGGTGTCATTAGAAATAGTCGTTGAAAAACTAATGATGTTTTTTTTTTTTTTTTGTGTCATTATAGCTAAGCCTCAAGAGAACTGATGATCTCCTCTATTCCTTAACCCGCTTCTCTATACGCTTCAAGAATTAAAATATTGAAGGCCTGATCGAAGTAATGAATATCACCAACATACAAAATTATTACCTAATGATCACACCAATCAGGTTTTCTGGTTTTATACTGGTTTTGGCCAAGCAAGTCCTGCAGAGCTTTGTGATCTGGAGTGAAATAAATATACAAGTAGTATTAGAAGCGAAAGATACGACATCTAGGCTTGAGTAATCTCTATACCAGCGCAAAAGAAAACCTAGACTACAGCCAATGATTGGAAGTATCAACCAAGGTAGCAATTCATAATGTTAAAATTATGATTTTGTAGTTTATGATTTATAATTGTTACGTGGTGTAAGATGTACCAAGACAATCAGGCAATCACAATTGTCGAACGTAACTCGTATGCATGTATGCAATGAACATTGCTATGTTTTGAGGAAGAAGAATGTATAGTACCACAGCAGCAAGAAATGGTGGCAGGCAGAATTGGTAGCTTCCTGCTGCATTGCAATAAGCAATTCTCATGAAACATTGAATTATTTCATTCCAAAATTTGCCTCCCTAGTTGTCTCCTACCTAGTTTGCTCAAAGAAACAAGGTACTCTTCCACTGGGACCTACTCACATGATAATAGCGTTTTTTTTAATATATATATATTAAAATCAACCTAAAATATAAAAAATCACACAATCTCTCATAGTTTGGTTTAGTGTAATTGCAAATTTATGTCATCAATCAATAACAAAATTGCTCAGAGATTGAGCATTTGAGTCATCAATCAGTAACAAGAATATTGCCTGTCTTGGAATGTTTCATGGTATTCTATTCTATTCTATTCTATGCTTCTTAGCTATATTCTTAAGCTTTTAAAAAAAATTTGGAGGGTTCATCAATCAATAAGAAGATTGCCTTTGTTTAAAAATTCCAGTTGTCCCCAACAGGATAAATGATTGCCTTGGCGCCTCTATGCTTGCCTTTCACTCTAACAAAACCAAAAGCTCCTTTTCTACCTTCTCTTTCTATTTGTAAAATGTTCTCCTTTTTAATCTAACAGTGTGACAGACAGTTCCCTCTCTGTTCCAATCATTAATCCTCTGCTTATTTTACTCTCTTTCTGCACTTTGGTTTTGCAACTTCAATGGCTTCTCCTGCATCCAAGTCAGTAACCACGAAACAGCTCAAGGAGCATCTCCAAGAGCAACAAGAGCCTTTCACTTTAAACATATTCCTTTCTGAAAGAGGGTGTTTGGTGAAATGCTTGAGCTCTAACGGTCGAAATGGTTGCTGCCAAATCAATTTGTTTAAGAACCTGAGGATCAGACCAAGCAATTACAACTTGAACAAGAAAATGGTTTTACTCTCCGCAAAGGTCGTCAAGTCGATACTATACAAACTTGTTTCTGCTAACGACAGCCAGGACCTTTCTTGTTGCAGTAATAATGCCCACCAAGATGAATTTCAGGCTGCAGAATCAAATGGTTTTGCTGATGCCTCTCCCAGCTGCAATGTTGAAGAAGAAGCTCTGCCTTCAAAATATCAACCTGGTTCTTCGCCTGGAGCTTCTCAAACATCAAATCTGGGTAACGTGGAACCGGAAAAGGTACAGAAACATCTAATTTTTAGCTTTCTGTCAAATAACTAGAGTGTTAAGCAATGTTACACAGACTGCTAGAGACAGTACCCCAATGCATGAAACATAATAATCTTCGTTTAAGAAAGCTTAAACTCTGATCAACTTCACATTGTTTGCAGAGCCTTACAGACAAAACCTGTCAAGAGAAATGCACTCAAGATAATCACCTCAACCTTATGTCAAAGTTAAATAAGTTATCATCCGACAAAGGTTAGTATCTTTTTCTCGTTTTATTTTTTTATTCCGTGAGTGACTACTTTGTATTGCTCTCAACCCTTTGTTTCTCATGAAACAGTGCACCACATCATAACAAGACAAGAAAGTGCATCTAGTAGGAAGTCCACTCTGACCGAAGATGCTAAAGGGAACTTCATCTTTACAACTTTTCCTTGGCGATCGCTAGGAAAATCACTGATTGAGAGATACACTCTCATTGGATTCAAAGAAGGAAAGGGGATGATTGGACCTTTATCTCCTCATCAGTGCAAAAGAAACCAAGAGCTTGTGAATCAAAGAAAGCCTCTGGTCAACCTCCCTGAGAAATCCAATAAAAAGGAGGATAGGAAGACCATCAGAAACAAATACAACTACATTCATTGGTTCATGGGTGTGGATAAGCTGGGAAATCTAGTCAGAGCTGAGCAAATCTACTCATGCAGGAGGAAATCTAAAGGCTCGAGTATGGATTTCTGTGACACATTAGAAGAAGAATGGAATTATTCCCGGAAACTGCAGAGAAAGATAGGGTTGGAGTTAGGAGATGCAATCATTGATGAGATTGTCGAGGAAATAATTGACTTACTCCGGCATTAAAATCGATGAATTAATGGAAAGAAAAGAGCTTGAGGGCCTGTCGCAGAGTTTGCATAAGTGAAACAGCCGCAGTCCATGCCCTTGTCCATTTCTTGCATGTGTGATCCACTGAACTTTCCCTTGTAAAAGTTAAAGAGCAGACACCAAAAAGAACTCAAGAGGTACGCAAGTTCACAGGAAAAGTCGAAGAGAACAATGAACATGACTACATATCGACAAAGCAATCAAAGAGAAGCAAACAGAAGAACTGTGTACAAGTTATAAGATTGATATTTGTCCCTTCTTCACTTTTCAGACCAGGTGCAGGGCGGGTGGGGTTGGTGGCGGTGCTGGGAATTATTAGCAAAAGAAATATACCATGTACTAAGTTGTAACACACCATTTTCCACCATTAATTAGCAAAACAAAGGACGAGTTAACAGATAATAACAGCAGTATCCTTGATAATTTAGTTTGCATGACAATCCCTATAGCCTCAACCAAGCGAAACTTTTGCATGAAAGATCTGCTAACTGGATAGTAACAACAGTTTAAGTATTAATACACCATTACAACTTACATGCATGCAATTTTCTTACTTGGCAGGAAAAACAAAAGAATGAAAGGCTGCTTACTTCCCTGTCTTGCAAATAAAATAAATGAAAAGATCATTTTTATCTTCAATAACTGGAAGCTTTTGTCACAGAAAACCCTTACCAATTCTTTTAAGTTTTTGATGCTCATCACTTGAACAAGAAAATCCCAGCTAGCTGATGACGATATAAAACATAATTATTCTCAAAATGAAAACCTCTAAAAGATTATGAAAAACAGGAGCAACTTATCCAGACAACAAATCACTATCTGATAGAACTTGTAATCAACAAAACCAGTAATAAATGACGATACTAATATAACATTGCCCCTATCAAAATCAAGTGGATCCGCTAAAAACAGGCTAACTTCCATTGTTGAAATACATTAAACATGATAACAAAAAGAAACTAGAAATTTATGCGATAATATAATTATCGACTTTCCCTCTCACCAAATTCCCCATCTTCAAGCTCCTCAGGGTCAACATTTCTACGTGAACCATTCCGATGGTCTCTCTTATGTCTTTTATGCCTGTTTTCACTATCTGATTCAGGTGTAGATGCATGCTGCAACAGTAGTGATCATCAATCAAGTGTCCTAAACACATTTGCAACCATTTCAAACATACAAATGGAAATAAAAATCATACCTTTTTTGATTTTCTGTGATCACTACTATGCCTGTGGGAATTCTTAGTCCGGTCTTTCTCACTTTCATTCAAATTATCCACAGAACTTTGATGCCGCTTCCGACGTTTCTTATCATCCTTTCCAGATTTCTTATTTTCATTGTCATCATGAATTTCATCCATATCAACATGTACTTCTAAAGGTCCCTCCCTCGTGTGTTCCTCTTTCTCTCTTTCATGCTCTCTCTCTTTGTCCCTTCCGTGCTTTGCCTTCCTCCTATCTCTCTCCTCTCTCTCTTTTTCCTTCTTTGCCTGAAGAATATAGAAAACAAATCATTTTCTCTTGTTTGCATGCTTCTACAAAGCAATTGGAGATTGGACAGTCAGAGGAGTCCACACAGTTCATTTGTATACCTACTTGAAGTCCAGACCCCCAGACACAGGATAAAGAGGCATCCTCAAAAAGAGTATGATTTATTTGGAGCAAAAAGCATATATTAAATGATTTATGCAGTTTCCCAATCACTTTTGGTACAAACATCAAGGAAGGTAATGTCCAGCATATTTTGTGTACAGATAGTTACTTTGGAGAGTATCACTACCCTCAAGCACATGCAAAGAATAGACTAATGACAGGCAACCCACTTATGGTTAAACTGAAATTCAAAAGAAAATGTACACTCATGCTTTAAGTGCTGAAAATGATATGCAAACATGAAATACAAATTGATCTAATACCTTGTCTTCCTTTCGTCTTTGTTCCTTCTCTTTTGCCTCTTCTTTCAACTGTGTTATGTATTCCTCAAATATCCCCTCGCAGAAGGCTTCATCCCCAATGGAACTACATACAAGCATTCAACAAATAAGCTTCATGTAAGCAATATTTGACAAAAAATATATACAATGATTCAAGGAAAATTTGGAAGTTCAATGCAAAACATCACGTAAAGAATTATTTCTTCAAAGTCATCTTCAATTTTCATAGAAATCACATCACAACAACTACTAAAAGAAGCACGGAGGGACAAAAAATAAAAGTTCCCAACTATCAGTGGTCCATATCAGTATCTGGGACACCAACAGAGAAACATAAAGCCTTTCCAAATTTAATAAAACCTTTGGCAATCTTAAGAAAAGGACTCTTGTTGATAATACTAGGAGAAACCATATGATGAACAATTATATAAATATATATATATATATATATATATATATATATATATATATATATATATATAAACATATGTATAGGAGCAAGGCAAGTAAATGTTTAACCTAAAACTATCACAATCCAATCAAACCAGCAAGTACCTGAACTCCTGACTATTTTCAAAAAAATGTTTGCATTCCTCCCATGTTGAAGATGAACTAATTTCCTGCAACAGGTTAAACAATTACATATAAAAAGAAATTTCCAGACTTCAACTATTCTGCAAAAATGGTAAGATCAGATAGATGGAATAAAAATTTTACGGAAATAGTCTGCCTCACCTTTATAGAATGCAGTAAATCAAAGAAATCATCAGCAAGACGTTTACGCTTCTTAGCTTCTTTCTCCTCCTTCTCCCTGACCCTTTCAAGCAACTCCTCAAAAACTAGCTGCAAAGATGAAGATAGTCAATTTAATTATATGGTATGCTGGTTGTCCCTTGCCTTAAAATTGTTTAAGGTCACACTATTAAACATCTTAATGCCATGGTTAGGACGATGAATCCCTGCACCCATTTCCTCTTTTCAGACCTTTTGTCCCGTATTGTCTATTCCAAGTAACTGAAATGTTAGATAATTGGATGCACACCCACACCCCATACTGTACACAAGTCGAAGCAACACAGATATCCATTAAAGAGTAAAATGTTTTTGGAGCAGCCCAAAATTCCCACAGCATGCCATGCAAAACAACTCTGGTATTCAAACAAAACAAAAACTTGAGAACATGCATACACCTTCAAGTTAACATCTGATATGGGTGGAGAGCTAATATCCTCCAGAATAGCAGCCCTCAAGTCCTCTAGTGTCCAAGTTGACGCCAAAGAAATCTGAAAACCAGAATTTTAGACAAGAAACTTCTTAGGTGCGTTTTAAGGAAAGAGCACAGCGGAATGCTATTGCCACACCTTTCTCAACTTCACTGCGTCCTTTACTCGAACTTTATCATCCTGATACTGTAAATTTTAAAAAAAAAAATAACATGTAGGCAAGTTAAAATAAGCACTATTCATTTGCTCAAATAAAGTAACCATGATTGCCAAGACAGTCACAAATTCTTTAGGCACTAGTAACAGTTTCATGAAAACCCCACCCCTGCAAGCCTTTTTGTCTTAACATGAATAGTAACTGAACCTAAGCACTGAATCCACATTCTAGGCACCAAAAAGAAATAGAGGTAAAAATTTAGTAAATAACAATGTAATTGGTAAGCAACAGGGTTATTTCTGATCAGTTAGATGTTTGGAGTTTTCAGTTTATTTGATGAGTTTCAACCTTCACTATGTAGAAATTTGTGATGTCTTAAGAACCCTTGCGTGCAATTTTGGAACAGAAAACAGGGACGCAATTTCTGACAATATTCTTAAATTTTATTTACCATGAAACCAAAATTTTTTTTGAAATTAAGTTTCAGACTTTCATTTTAGCATTAAATTCTGCTCTACAACACCACGTAAAAAAAAGCATTAAAAGATTTTCCTATTTAAGGAAATTAAAACAGTAAGCAAAAGAACCAGAGAATACTAAATCTTGTAAAAGACATGAATTTTTGTTGAGATTGAAAATAAAATAACATATAAATATGAACCCAAAAACATGCACACCCAGGTTCTTTAGTATAGAAAAGACCAAAGAAAGCCAATGAAATACTACATATTTTAGTAACTTCAGGGTAAAATACAGAAAATTAACCAGAGTATAAAGCTAAAGATTCACCTGTTTCTGAAGCTCCTCAGCTACATCTTCAAACAAATCTTTTGGTGTTGAACCTGAGGTGTTGGATGCAACTGCCATAAACTGAGGTGAATCTTTAACCTGAAAAAAAGAAAAAAAGAAAAACCATGAACAACACATCAGAAAGCAAGGATGATAATAGCTATCTTTTTGCACTTTTCTCCCATAACCATATCAAACTAGCTTGCTTACCATCATGCAATAATCACGCCAGTGAGTTTTGGCAGTAAGAGTTGCTGCAGCAACATGTCCTTCCATCAACTTGCGGAACTCATCACGATTTTTACGCTCAGCCTTTCTCAGTTCTTCCTATTTTGATAAAAGACTCACATCAGACCATAATCCCAAAAATGCAGACACCAAACACAATCACTAAAGTTATATAATTAAGGTCACCTTTTGTATCTTCCTCTGCTCCTCTTCTTCCTTCTCTAAATCCCGTATATATTCCTATAAAAAACTATTAAAATTAGACTTGAAATGCAAATAGAAATTGCAAATAAGTACAAATAAAAAAAAAAAAATTGACAGTCAAAAGAAAGATATTACCTGAAATATTTCCAAGCGATCGATTTTTTCAAGACGTGAGCATCTTTCATCAGTCTCTAAGCGGTCCTGAACTTTTCGCCATTGGCTATTTGCCTACAGAAATAGTAATACCTACCTAAAGCCCAATGTAAACCACAAATGCAAAACTTGAAACTTACTAAAAGGTACCTTAATGAAGTCACAAGATTCCAAAAATTGCCTGTACTCCATTATATTCCGCTTGCGCTGCTCCTGTGCCTTCACCCGTTCCTGGCCAATAAACAATTTCAAGAACATGAAATCATGACCAAAAGTTTTAAACCATAGTCCCACAATCGGTAAAAGTCCTATTTCCCAACATGTATATGAGGAAATTTTATCAAATAAGCTCACAATCTCTGAATAAATATAATAACAGTATTAGCATTATATTTCGTAGATGCAGAATTACAGATTATAATGTATTTGCAAAGGGTTGTCATAACCTTTTGAATATTAAATCAACCAGCAGCAAACCTAATCAGCAGATTGTAATTAAGGAGAAGGATACAAATATTTACACAACTTGGCTAAGGTCGTCTAACCTAAGCCAAAATAAATGATTACATGATTACTAAGGTATTTAGAAGTACAAGCATTCTTCACTTTTCTTAGTTTTCTCCAACAGGAAAAAAGGAGGGTAGAAATTACGGCTTGAGTACACAACAAAACAAAATAAAATTGATGTTTGGCTTCCAGTTGGAAGGATAAAATAAACGCGTACATGCACAAGCATCCATGTGGACACAAATACTAAGCATATTCATATATACCTTAAACTATCTGTTTTGGCAGACACATTCTAGACACACAACAGTAGAAATGGAAGAGAGTTGAGGGGCCAAAATGTACCTTTTGCCTGAGTTCATCAACATAATTCTCAAAAAGCTCCTTCCTATCCTTCTCCCGTTCAACAGCTTTATACCTCTCATCATCTTCAAACATAGTAACTGCTTTGCTGGATGATAGTGTGAATACTCAATTAATAAAGACCACTTGCCACATAACACCCGTGCTATACCAAAATTTTGTATAAGATCCAAACCAGAAAAATTATCAATGTTTTGTAGGAATAAAAGAAAGCAAACCTCCATCTTGTGGATGATGTCAACTCCAAGCACTCCTGTACAAGATCCACGATTATCACAAGAGAGCAAGGAAAACATTGAATCTAGTAAATAGAGATTATAAAACTCCAGTGCACCAAATAGCTTACTTCTAACATTTTTTTGTATTCTTCCCGTGCTTTTTTCTGTTTATTTCGCCTTTCCTCAGCCTCCTGTTTTTTCTTTTGACCCAAAAACTGAAAACAGCAAAAAAGATTATGATAATAATAAATATCACCTACTGAAAATGTAATTAACAACATAGACCGCCGCTTAAATATTTTGAAACAAACCAAGCTACATGCACACTGAATAAAGGTTCAACTAAAAGTGAAAAAATGCAAGGATCTACCTCATTAAAAGCTTGTTTCCGCTCTCCAAGTGTTCTCAAAGCACCATATCTTTTGTCATTGATTATTACTCTCATGGCCTATCATAATCATTTAAAATATCAGATACTTGCAGAAATGTGAAAAATACATTAAACTATAATGACATAATTCAAACTACTTCCTGAATTACCTGATCCCATGTCCAGTCAGAACCAATGCTCGCAGACTCCAAAAGTGACTTAAATGCATCTTTAGCCTCCTAGAAAAGAAAATTATTTTGAAAAGTAATAGGAGTCAAGAATTGGAAAAGGAACATTAGCTTATTGATATGGAAAATTCAGCTACATACTTGCTTGCTGGCATAAGTCAAAGGCTCTTGATCAATAGCTTTCTCTTCCAATGCATTGTTAATTTTCTCGCTCACTACCACATCTTTTACAGTTTCCTGTGAAAAAGAAATGACTCATCACCTTGTGCATTAACCATATGCAGAAGTTCTTGCTAGAAGGAAAGATATATAAATCCATCGCATACATCTGCATTTTGTGTTGAAACTCCTTCTGCAGAACTAATCATATCCGAAGAAGAATCTTTGCTGATATTATTCCTATAAAATCAAAGAGCAGAAAAGTATTCAAAAATGGAAAAAGCAAAGCTACAATAATCACTCAAAACCAGTTATGATAACAATACATTGGTGCTGCAACAGCATCGACCACTTTGATAGAAACTTCAGAACTTTCTAAAACAGAAGCAGACGGTGTAATATTATCTGCACCCGTCTGAACCACAGGTGCATTGGTCACTGTTGAAGAAGCTCCAACAGGTAAATCTGATCCAGAAACCACCGCAGATTGAATATTACTAGTAGCAAGAACTGGTGCCACTGGAACTGGACTTGAGGAAGCTCCTTGAATTATTGTAGATGATGTATCAGCACCAGATGGTGCTTTAATCACAGGAGCTGGAATATGAGAAAGAACTTCCGACTGCAGTCCTTTGGAAGATGCCATTTCTACTCGTTCACGAGCCAACTTGAATATTATAACATCAATGTGAGAAAGAGAAGGTAAGGAACCATGGCAATAAATCAAATAATAATAACTTAACAGATGATGGGAGAAAACCTTAAGCTCCTCAGGGATTGACCATGTTGATTGATTTGTAACCTTGTTGTGGTAATATCTGCAGATGTTCACAAAAAGGATCTGATCATAAAATACTAACAAATTTACAGAAGCTTAAAAGAAATTATTTGAATTACACACTTTCTTCCATCAGGACTCGTAAATTCTTTCCAGTTAGTTGATGCATCTGCCCTCTGTCATGCAGATAAGAGGTAAGTAAGTACACTCGACTTTGTAGGGGAAAAATCCAGTCAAATCTATTGAAAGAAGGAAACAGAAAAAAAGGTAAAAAAGAAATAAATAAATACAGAGGGAAGAAGAATCTCGGAGTTGTCTCCCTTCCAGGCCAGAACTCCGTCAAAAAGCAAACGAAATGATTTGATGATCCATACATGTTTAACACTTGAACAGCTAAAGACAATATTAGAAATTTTACCAAAGAGAAATTAGGAAAATGATTATACTATCAACCACCCTTCACAAATTTTTGCGTAATGAACCACTCCACCCATTGACAGGATTTAGTAGGCAAACAAATAAGAAAAAGAAGTTTCAACAATAACCAAAAGCTCACATCATAAGCAATAAGCAATATTAATCTCCAATGACAAAAATAAAAGACACGATTAACCACAAAGAACACTATTTCTTTCCTCTTCCCATCTCCCAGGCCACCTCATTTTTTTGGGATCATGCAGCAAATTTTAAGAGAATATGCATATCTATAAACAATGTATATGCACTATACTTGCAGAGGGTAAAAACTAAAACACAAGAGTCAAAAAGAATGGGAAGAACACTTTAAAAGCTCGGAGCATGAAACACCATTAAAGACTCTAACCAGCCCAAATTACTAAATAATGGAGCAGCAAAAAAAAAAAAAAAACATAAGTTTCTTAAAACTAGCTTTGCCAATTGCGCCCAACTAAACTGGCTGACAACCAGTCCAAGTTGAATATCTCATCTTAGCCAAATGGAGTGAAATAGGCAGTGCTTTTAAATTATGCAAATCTCCACAGGCTTCATTTAAAGCCAAAATAAAGAGGAAGAACAAGTACAAATGCCAAATATAAATTTCTGAAAGGGGAACAAGGCCTATCCCTTTTAGCACCTATCTGATTCTTGGGTCAATAAAAAGGAATCACTACCAAAAAAACCCACTACCACCGTCACTTTTGGGCACTTTCATAAACCCACCCATCTGGAAAAATACATCTTTGGTTATCAAATTTCATTGGCTTCAAGATTGAATGAATCTTCCAGGGGATTTATCCAAAACAAAGAGGACTAACAAGAACATATTCTTCAGAAGTCATCTCAACAAAAGGATATCCTCCATTGGAAGCAATAATGAGAAAGAAACTGTCATTTAAGACAACAAGCTTAAAGCTATTTTCTCTACCTTCCACCCAAATTATTTTTCTTCGATGGGATTCTAAAAAAATGAAGCAGAAGCAGAAGTAAAAGATCACTATCCCCTTCAGAAGTAAAACTATAGGCATGAAACTAAAACGCCTCTTTTTTAGTCTTTTAAGCTTTAATTAAGGAATGGGATAGAAATGTTATTTATCAGGCCATGCATGTTCCTCGGATTTTACAACCTGATCACAACACAAAAAGATGGCATCACAAACTTACGAGTGCGGGGCATTGCAGATTTTAGAGTCGAAAAATGCAAAAACCTAACAAAACATTAACACAAAAAATCCTGCATAGAATGAAAACTATCTACAAAAGAATATGAATGACAGAATTACTAACATTCATGATAAAAAGTAGGTAGAGCAAGCAGCAAAGACCCACAGCATATCCTACCTCTCAATAGAGTAGCACAGCATGTACCTGTAAGCACCTTTAAAGCTATGGAAGTCACAGAAAATATTTAAAGATATAACAAAATGAGCTTTAAAGAATATGCCATTCGACTATACATCTTAACATGCATTGATACCGGCAAAATATATGTAACAAAATACCTTCGTAAGTACTCATCCCAAAAAACAGAAACAGAAAAAGAATGCCTCGAAAGTGGAAAGTGGTAAATGGGTAAGGTTGCACAAAGAAAATTATATGACAATAGACAAGCATCACAGTGAATTAAAATCATATAATTCAAAAGCATTCTCAGGGAAATCTCTAGCAAGCTGACCAAATATTAAAGCGGCATTCAAGCAGACATTAACTTCTATTGCTGCCTCATCAGGATGTAGTGCTCAAACTTATTAGAGCATCGCCCACAAATTCTCTTTTTCTTGTGATAAAATGGCAGAGTAGCTAATTACCATGCATAATTGTAGAGAGAGAAGAAAGAGTGACAGAGCTGATGAGTGGGCAAGCAAGAAAGTGAGCCTTTCAACAAATTACAAATCAAACAAATTTAGAAACTTACCTTTTTAAAGGTTCAATCATAAATAAAAAGATTTTAAAAAAGCAGACTATGATCATACAGGTAATGGCATAAAGGTGAAAATGCTCCATGCAAGCCTTATTTTCCTCGACTAAGGGCTAGTTTAGATAGACGGTGAGATTAGCTCCAGTGAGGTGACATTGAGTCCGGTGAAATTAAAAAAAAATGACCATTAAGGATATTATATTTTTTAATAAAATAATAAAAAGCAAGGACAAAAATGTAATTTTGTCCTCAAGAATTTTTGTCACTTTCCCAAGTAACCGCCCCGCAGCCCTCCACTGGACCTCCAGTGGAAGCCAAACTAGGCTTAAAAGATATATGACCTGGAACAGAGCTTCTTTGAAAATCATTTACCCCAAACAACACAAAGTTTTGACAATCCATTCTACTAGATTCATAAAAACAGTGAAAACTGAGGATCGAAGAACCATAAATCATAAGTGCCTGCTAGGCATTTGATTTCAACCTTTAGAAGCAAGCTAATGAAATATGTTTACCACATTGGACAAACATTAATTTTCTTATCATGCAAAGTGCACTCACTAGGGCTAAAAACTTTAAAACACAACGGCCTAAGCATCTACAGTTTAATAGTATAAGTCAGAAGCCAGAGAATGAAAATAATAGGGGAAAAGCAGTATCATTAGCATAACTAACCTCAATTGGTGTCATCAATTCCAATGGCTTCTCCCAACTAGATTGCCTTGTTTTCTTATTATAATAATATCTGCATAAGACAAATGGTCCATGGTTAAATAAATACAAGAATGAAGCATGGAGATTCTCTATTAGATGATATCTAATTCTACATTTATCAAAATGACAGTGATGGATACAAAGTAGGAAAATACATTGGTATAATTCTAGGATGAACATTGCAATACGTTAAAAGTCACATTGGGAATTTTTAAGTTGTACTTAATTGACATAAAAAGGAAGAAAGGACGTCTTTTATCACAATAATTCTACATTTATCACAATAATCATTTTAAATATACCAAGAAAGGACATTTTTTACTACTAAGACCAAATTTCCACCCTTAAACCCTTATTTATCAGCAGCTCACACCTATGAGTATTATGTACCTTCTTCCATTTGCAGAAGTATGCTCTATCCAATCTGTTGAAGCCTCTTCAGCAGGCTTCAGCTGAGTGATAGGTGCCTGAAATTTTATATAATTGTGAGCTTGGTGTGATACTCGCACCAATAGTAGAATGTAATAAGTTCCACAATAAAATAGCACAACAAAAACAGGAAGTGAAACAGTGTTTGGTGGAGATGTGTAGGAGGAGGGGGAGGCAGATAAATATCCTTACTGGTATGGCAGCTACAGAAACAGATTGTGGTTCACCAATTTGCTGCACAGATATAAGAGAAGTACTATGGCTCACATGAATACCCACCTGGCCTCCGACAGGAACATTCGGTGCCTGCAATTGTGCCATGGGTTGATATTGAGCCATGGCATTATGAGACACAGGCACCTGACCATAAGAAGATGGTGCAAACTGCAAAGACATCAATATAGAAAATCATGTTATAAAATCTACAAAACAATTGTTGTACTAAGCACAACACATTCTTAATCACTCACGGTATATGATGAAGAGAGGTGAGATGCCGGGACCCCAGACACATAGTTATTTGGAGTTTGAATATTTGGTGGAGGCAGTGATGCCCCTGGACTAACATGCCGATTTGGCTGAGCAGTTGGCAACGAAACTGCAGGTGGTGCTGGTGGAATGTGGCCTGGTTGGCCTGGTCTTGCTGGTAACTGTTGCATTACTTGGGGAAATTGGGGTTGCGGAGTTTGAGGAGGAAACCCAGCATTCATCACAGTAACTCCTCTGGCAACAGGTTGAAACTGTTGAGGAGGCACAGGAACAAACTGTTGTGGCTGCTGTGCTGGAATAACAGGTCGAAACTGCATAATACACACAAACACACATATATAATTGGAAAATAGTTTAGATACACTGTGCTGAATAATATGACAGACATTAGGAAGAACTGAAAGAATAGTTATTACCTGACCAGACATAGGTGGAGGAAAATTTTGAGACAGATCCATCGAGCCAACCATAGGAGGCGGATGAGGCTAATTCAAGAAAAATTGAAGCAATTAGCACACTATTTGTAGCATGGCCACTTAACAACTATATGTGATAGATATGGGTTGGATGGTTTAGTCCTTTGATGAGATTAAGAAACAAACTAGAAATTCCAAAACATCAAACATAACTGAGAAAATAACACACAGAAAACTAAAGAATGTAAATAAATGGTTAACGCAATTTTTGTACAGAATAGTGTTTGACTCTTCTGATCAAATATAAATATATTAAATTTTCCAGCATAAACATTCAAGAATTCGTTCCTGACTTGGTAGGGAAAGTAACAAGCCCTGATAATACATTGATAGTGGAAAATATTGGTATTTAGTATCATACAAATATTTTCTACTCAAACTAAGATAAATATATGAAACTTGTTAATGCAAAAGATTGTACTTCCTTTGAGCAAAATATAGGATATAAACCCCAGTAAACTTTCATGAGAAAACCATCAACCCAATAGATTAAAAGAGAAAATCACAATAGGAAAAAAGACCATTCAAGGTCTCCATTGAGGGAAATTAAACTAGCCATCAGTTCTCTAGGGAATATTTTTATAAATGGTACATAAGCCTAGTAAGGGAAAAAATCTTATTTCTTAATCACATTCACACCAAGCTTTATTAGTAAAAGCATTATTTCAATCACACACTACCTGTACACCTGAAAATTGAGGATTGTTGGCCATCTCAGCAATCTGGTGAGCCTCAAAAAATTACTACAAAACAAATAAGCATCATTATCATGTTAGAAGCCCCCATGAAAACAGGCCAGAATAAGTTTCTTTTCTTTTTCTTTTAGCATCAGGTAGAGAAAGAAGAGAGTTAGCAAAATAACAGCAAGTACGTCCAAAAAACATGCATCGTCAAAAAGATTATAGAAATAATGAAACTGAGAAAATCACGACAGGTATATATAATTGACTCCTACAAATTCAACAAGGTGCAATAACAGACATGAGGAAAAGTAAATATCAATCAATAATTGATGAGCTTACCAAGTAAAAACTTAAAACAACAAAATGAAGGCTCCACCATGCACTTAAGTTGTGAAGCACATAGTGCTTTGTTTTCCCCTTCCGCCAGCTGTTGATAAGATGATATTTCCATCATAACTTTAATGATGATGCAATTGGATAATCCATAAAACCTAGATAGTTTAATCCTACAGTTTGATAAGATTTTGACACTTTTACTTCATATATTTTTCATTCTTAACAGCAGTTAAAAAAGCTAACAGATTTATCCTAAGGTGATTGTGACTCAGAAAGCCGTGAACGTTGGTTCTTAAACCAACGCTTATAATAATAACAAAAGGCAATGCAAAGAGAAACGTAAAGAACCCTTAAACAAACTTCAGTCTCATGAAGATAATTACAGATTAAACCTTTCACGTGCATTTGAGGCAATAAAGGGTTGCATTACATCCAGTAGAAAGACAATTAAAATGCAAAAAGTTATAGAATTTTCCACCTTGTACATGAACGTCTAAAAAACTAACTTCCATTTCATCCGTTTTCTTGACAGCTAATAAAATTGATCAAGAGCCTAATTAGAAGAACAAAACGACAAATCATTGCCAAAAAGACCAAAAACCCAACTCATCTAATCAAACGCAAAGATAACCTAACACAGACACACACACACACACACAAAAAAAAAGCCAAATTCCCAAACAGGCTATCCATTAATTCTATAAATAAAAAAATAAAAACTTAATATATATATGCAAACAAACAGTCATACATGTAAATGCCTCAATGTGTGTGTGTGTATATATATATATATATATATATATATGCAAACAAAGAGTCATACATGCAAATGCCTCAATCAGTTTCATGCACCCAAATGCAAAGAAACAATGGAAAGATCAATTTTTGAGACATTGGGTAGAGCATTTAAACAATCACCAAAATATTGATAAATGTAATCAATTGTTTTAGGTTCGACCCAATAAATCCATCTTCAAAACAAAACCCCTAAATTCCCCCATTAACCCAGAAATCAAAATCATTGCATGTCAAACGTCAAAAAAGAATAAAACAAACAACATTTTAGCCCTAATTTTAACCTAATTCAAAAATCACACATCAAATTACAGTCGGTAAATTGAAATGGGCAGCTGAAACGCATAAAAAAACGTACTTTATAGTGTTGGAGAGTAAAGGAGAGAGCCGGATATAAATACAGAGCGAGCGAGCGAGAGAGAGTAGAACTACAGAGTATTTGAAAGAAGCCGCGTGAGATGATATGAAGTCAGTCAGAGGAAAAGGAATCCGCGCGTTCTTTTTTCTTTTTTTTTTTTAATTTCTCAGATGAAAACGGGGAAAAATTGAAAGAAAATCCTGAATAATTTTTGCATTGCGTTGTAACCAACCTTCTAGTTCGCCCGAATTCCTAAAATGCCCCAGTTTCTTGTTTTAGTACCAGGCCAAATTATTTATATGCTTTGGGTAAATCTGATAATTTACATTGTATAAAAAAATTCTAATAATTTACCATATTATTGTGTTTTTATTTTGCGTAAATATAATTAAATTGTATAAAATATTTCATATTAAAATTTATATTAATATAATAAATATAAAAAATGTATTTAATACACGTTATTCATTTATTATTATTTATTAATAAATAAAATATAAAATATGTAAAAAATCAAAAAAATTAAAAATTTATATAAAAGTTTAAAATAAATTAAAATTTTTATTAATATTTACTTTTAAAATTTTGTACATTTTTTAAATTTTATTTATTAATATAATAATAATATATGATTGATTAATAATATATAATTATTAAATATAATCAATATTGATAAATAAAGTCAATACAAATATATTTTTAAATTTTTTTACATCTATATATATTTTTATTAAAATTTAATTTATATATTTTTATTATTTTCATATAATAAAACGTTTGTATGTATATATAAAAGTATAAAATATTTTTTTTTTACTTTTATAAAATTTATATTGAAATTTATCAAAATTTAATCCTATCCTTTTTTATGGATTTCGCGTCGTCTGCTAAGTTTCTAGTTTGGGGCTTGAGATAGTGAGATGCCACGTGTATAAGAATCACCATCAACTCTCTCCGTTCAGGCTATCGACCACCACAGAAAAATTTCCTCCCTTTGTCGCCTTCTCCTTGAACCAGTCCACGTGTCAAACTTCTCTTACTTTCTAGACTTGTCTCTGTCCCTATATTACTCTCTTCGCCTTGCATTCCCGTCAACTCACAGTCCAGCGTTCGACTTCTTTGGTCTAATGGCCACTTTCTTCTTCACTTCTCACTCTTCGTTGTCTTCCTGTAATCTCTATACGAAGAAACATAAGAACAAGAATGTCGGCTCTAGTTTATCTCCCATTGTTTCATCCTTTGATATCAAGAATTTGCTTAACAAGAAAACCCATCTCTCCTTTTCTGTATATTCCAGTTCCAATCCAAGAAAACCGCTTAATTTTTCAGTTAACTATCTTCCATTTTCAGGAAGGTTAAAACCTCTTAAGTCTTCTGTTAAAGATGAGCAAGAAAGTGAACCTACTTCTTCGTCTTCGGTTGCAGTGGCATCTGAGGAGCCAAGCAATGATAATGACACTCAAAAGAGTTTTCAAGAAGTTGAATTGAGTAAAGCAAATGAAGAAATTGAGAAGAATGAAAACCAGCAAGAAATGGACTGGAAGACGGATGAGGAGTTTAAGAAGTTCATGGGGAACCCTTCTATCGAGGCCGCAATAAAGCTGGAGAAGAATAGAACCGATAGGAAGCTCAAGGAACTTGATAGGCAAAACAGTGATAACCCAATTGTGGGGCTTTTCAATAAACTTGTGCGTGATAATTTGACTCGAGAGAAGGAAAGGTTGGAACAAGCAGAGGAAACCTTCAAAGCTCTTGATCTTAATAAGGTGATTTCTTCTTTAATACTACTAGGATTGTCAAATTTTCTTTGTAATGTTCTACTATGTGCTTTTATTAAAATAAAATTTTACCACTCTAATCGTTGTTAGGATGCAATTAAGATATAATTTAAACTCTTGGTAGCTTTTATTCGTTTACTTGCTTTGTGGATACGTATTGGTAGCTGTTATTTATTTGTATGGTTTTGGCGCTTTAACCAGCTTGTTTCAACTTCCCTGGTAGTGGTTCCTAATCTTTATTATAATGATTGATTGTTTATACTGTAGAAGATTGTTGATAAGTCTTATTTGTTGTTCATATGCATTAAATGTACTTCATAACTTGTTCGTTTGTTTAATAATTAGTTAAGAATTAGGTCATGTTTTAGTAAGCATTAGTTGTATTAGAGCATGTCAAAGAACATTGAACTCTTATTTTCTTTTGTTGATGTTGACATAACAGTTAAAGAGCTGTTTTGGATTTGATACATTTTTTGCAACTGATGTTCGAAGATTTGGAGATGGTGGGATTTTCATTGGGAATTTGAGAAGACCCATTGAAGAGGTCATTCCTATACTAGAGAAAAAGCTATCTGATGCTGCCGGCAGAGAAGTCATCTTATGGTTCATGGAGGAAAAAACGAATGACATTACAAAACAGGTAACTCAAGATAAGGTGATACTTAGTTTTTGCTACCATGGTAGCATTTATGCTTTTAGAAAAAGAAGGCGTATATCTTTTGCTTATCAGAGCCTAATTTTGTTATTCTTGTACTTCAAGGCATGCGTGGTGCAACCTAAATCAGAAATAGATCTTGAATTTGAGTCTACCAAGCTGAGTACTCCTTGGGGATATGTTAGTGCAATAGCTTTATGTGTTGCAACATTCGGGACCATTGCTCTGGTGAGTGGATTCTTCCTGAAGCCTGGTGCTACATTTGATGACTATCTCGCCGACGTTGTGCCTCTCTTTGGTGGCTTTGTCTCAATTTTGGGAGTTTCAGAGGTATTCTATGACTTTCTGTATGTAACTTCATAGATGGAATATATCTAATTTGATGTCTGATCCTATTTTTCAGGTCTATAATTTGCAATTTCTGTTAACAGTTTTCATTTTGGCTAGAATAATAGTAGTTATGTGTTCTTGTTTTGTTCAAAGGCTGTGCATTACTCATCTTAATCTGAATGGAGAGATTAATGGCGGCACATTTTGGGCAGAACTTTCATTTTTTTTCTATTTACAATATTTTCCTGCACTCTTGCTAAGTTGCTTGCACACAGTTATTCAAGGCTGTATTTTTTGTGTTTGGCAGATAGCCACAAGGGTGACAGCAGCTCGTTATGGCGTTAAACTCAGCCCCTCTTTTCTTGTTCCATCCAATTGGACAGGCTGTTTGGGGGTGATGAATAATTATGAGTCGCTGCTTCCAAATAAGAGGGCTCTTTTTGATATTCCTGTGGCACGGACAGCAAGTGCTTATTTGACATCACTGCTGCTTGCTGTTGCTGCTTTCGTAGCTGATGGCAGCTTTAACGGTGGTGATAATGCATTGTAAGTTTTCTATCATGGCATATTTGCAAACACTGGTTGTCTTTTGTTTAAGAGAAAAATGAATAGTAATGAAATGCAAGTTGACAGGTTAACCTCTTCATAGTAGAATTTGTGAATATTATAGATAGATTCTATTATAGTATAGTACATCAAAGTAATGGCAACAAGGTGTACTGTTATTTAATTCAGGCAAATAGCTAGAGTCTTAGCGAGAATTTTCACCAAGACACTTAGGAAATTTATCCTTTCCTTTATATAGTAACAGTTTCAAAATTTCATCAATGCCTCCTGAATATTGTTCTACAATGGACCATTCGCAAGCTTATTTCAATGATCAGATGTGAATAATCCAGTTTTGAAGCGTTTATAAATTTCATTCTTTATTTTCAGGTTTATAAGGCCTCAGTTCTTCTACAACAATCCATTGCTTTCTTTCGTCCAATTTGTTATTGGACCATATGCTGATGACCTTGGGAATGTATTACCATATGCTGTGGAAGGGGTAGGAGTTCCCGTTGATCCCCTTGCTTTTGCTGGACTTTTGGGTAAGTTTCTTTGCCTTGTTGATCAAGGTTGTTAATTTCTATGATTGCAGCAAATTGTGTGTCTATATGGATTCTTAAAGGATGACTTGTTTATTTCAAGGGCACGAAAAAATATCATAATTTCTCTTTCATTACTTCCTGAAGCTACTAAAGAGAACAGAGTCATAAGGAACTTCAATTTACAAAGAACTTTGCAAAAATAAAAATGTCTATTTCCTTTTTACTGCAATCAAGACAACCTAAGAGCAATGGCGACCTTACCAAATAACTACTTAGAAGAAACCTTCTTTTCCCTTCTTTACTTCCTCTAAAGTACACTTGTATTGGAGACAGCATTCATGCAGCCCAACATTTTCACTTTTCTATCATTGACATTGTCTTGCCTCTGCAGGAATGGTGGTGACTTCTTTGAATTTGTTGCCCTGCGGGAGACTTGAAGGCGGCCGTATTGCTCAAGCAATGTTTGGAAGAAGTACTGCTACTTTGTTGTCCTTCTCCACATCCCTTCTCCTTGGCATCGGTGGCTTGAGTGGAAGCGTCCTATGTTTGGCTTGGGGATTATTCGCAACCTTCTTTCGTGGTGGAGAAGAATTGCCAGCAAAAGATGAGATCACCCCATTGGAAGATAACAGGTTTGCTTGGGGTGTTGTTCTGGGTCTCATCTGCTTCCTCACTCTTTTCCCTAATGGAGGAGGTACATTCTCCAGCCCATTCTTCAGTGATCCGTTTTTCAGAGGCAATCTGTAAACAGGTCTCTTATAAATTGTATATAATTTTCTACACGTTCCAGTAGAGTGATGACTAGACCATTTGCAAGTATCCTGTAAAATTTGATTTCTTGAATGGAAGTCATCGAAAATTCAGCCAAAATAAAAGCCAAAGAATAAAGTTCAGTTTATTTGTTATATGCAAACTCGAACTTTAGTTAGAGCATTCCGCCCTTAGTTTAATGTTGAAAGGGTGGTGCCTTCTTCGTTTTCTTTATAGAGACTGGAATTAATATCCAAAGCAGGAGCAAACCAGCAAAAGCACGCAATATACAGGGAAAGCTGTTGACTCAAGATTGTTAAGGTTGGGCTTGCATTGCCATTGTAGATAGATCTCTTCTACAGGACTGGTTTGGACTCGGAGATGAGATAACTGGTTACCAATAATCCTCTTCAAAATTCATTCTTTTGCACTACTTCTTCAGGAGAGCTGAAGTTAATGTAGAAGTTGGATTCGTTAGGATCCTCCAAGCTTGTTTTCTTAGTAGGGTTATGTTCATAAGCTCAGTTTTCCTCATACCAAAGACCTCCTTTTACTTTAGGTTGGCAAATCTGGTCCCAGTTAACAAGATGGAGTTTCCTTTCTCCCAGCTCATGGCCGCCCCACCAGAAACAGTGGTTTATCCGGTCAATCTTCCTGCATACCTCAGTGGGTGCTTTGAAGCAGGATAAAGTATAAATCGGAAGGGATGCAATTGTCGATTTTATTAGAGTCAGCCTTTTTTTTTTTTGAAAAAAGGACGTAAATTTTTTTATAAAATTGAGATTAATATCAAAAGCTTTTCCCTCCGCATCCTATATCAAATGTATCTGTCCTTCGTATTGGTAAAGAGTTTGATTTTTTTAAAGTAAATTTTCGAATTTAAATTTTATAAATAAAATAAATAGTAGTAAAAAATTATTTTTTTTATGGATCCATCAGATATATAATTTCATATTAATTGAGTTCAGCGTGGACTTGGATACCAAAGGTTCAGATAAAAAAAAAAAAAAGTCTCTGTATATTTAGAAAAAAAAAAAACACGAAATAATAAAATTGCCGTCAAAATGCACCACCAACTGCATTTTATGCTCATTCATGTCTGACCGCCATGTTTTCCACCGTCACGCTCTCACCTTCCTTTATCACTAACTTCGCTTACACAAAACCGCCGTCTCTCTTTTTCAGGAGCCCCAGAATCTTTCTCCTCAAATCCCACTCCTTTCAGCCCCTATTTGCTTCCCGAAGAACCCCCAATTTTCCTCAGGTCTATTCGTTTTTCTCTTTTACTATTCCCAATTACGTTTTCTTTGTTTCTGTATCTAAAACCTAACTTCTATATCTTTTCAGGGTACTGATAATCTTGTGGATGGCCCGCGCAATTGGAGCCGTTTGATCACTCCGGAATTCGACGATGATCTAGAAGTAGTCGAGGACGAAGAGGAGGAAGAGGAAGATAGGAGTTTGGATCTTTTGGTAAGATTTGTTCAAAACGTGTTTAGAAAGATATCTAAACGAGCAAGGAAAGCCGTACGAGCTGTTTTGCCTGCCTCCATACCTAGTAAATTGGTACCTTTCAATTTACATGTTCTCCTTTTTATCCTCTTACTTCAAAAAAAAAATGGAGTTTGTCGTTTTGAGCCTTCGATTGTTTCACGTTAATGTAGGTGGGATTCTCTGTTAATGGAGTCCTGATACTGGCATTTTTGTGGCTCTTAAAGGCATTTCTTGAGGTAATTCATCATTTAATCCGCCGTTCTCTACCTTTTTAATAAATAAAAAAATTATGTAGTTTTAAGCGACAAGAAGAGTAGCTCCAGAAGCATTTAGGAATGTTATCAATCTTTTTAGTTCATTTCCAATCAGATTCAACTATCAGTTCATAGGTAAGTTGATCTTCAGTTCAGTAGTATCTAAACGCAATAGCTCTAACAAGATTAGAGGGGTTCAATACGTGAATCTATAATAACTTGAATGGAAAATATTGATTTCAAGAGGGATAAGTCTTGAGTCGGCCAATGTTAGAGTAAGCCAATTATTACTAGAAGGGGCTGAACGGTTCAATGGACTGAAATGAAATAATGTTCAACTGATTGTTTGGAATTAACATTGGTTGGTGGAAAAACTTATCTATTCTGCTGGAAATTAAATATGCTTGCTTAAGTTTTGGTGTCCAACCTTTTTCTAGCCAATTTTCTTCTGGTGTCTCTCTTTTATTCTGGTTTGTCTGGTTATTGAAGCTGTTGACCTCAACTGGGTCAGGATTTGGCTTTTTTGGTTGTGTACAGAAGGATGTATTGTGAACCAATAAGCAATTTTCAATTTGGAAATCTAAATACTGAGTGGGGATAGTGGGAGGGCAGATACGGCTCTCTTATGGCTTTGAGGTAACTTTAGTATTCAAGACTAAGAAGAAACCTTTATGTATGGAAGTGTGATATCGGGCAGAAACTGAGAAGCAAATGCTTTTGGTTTAATATTTTTACAATGCCTCATAATAGGATAATACTTTTCTTTTCAATAAAGTAAATCCAGTTAGAAAAGAAAGTGTTGTACTACATTTTGCTGTAGGACCAATGCTGGTTAATGTCCTTGTATGGAGCAATCTGTCCTGGAGGAGAAGTCAACTCCTTGTCAACCGTGGTTATTTTATCTTAAGTTGAATTCATTGAGCTTTAATTGCTGTTAGCTTGAAATGTTATTTACTTGGAATATGGTTTCCAAAACTTATCAAGCCAAGCTTTTTGGTCTTGTGAGTGCATGCAATTATTTAATAATTAAACTAAGTAAATGTGCATATGCTTCTATCTTTTTGGTCTTGTGAGTGCATGCAATTATTTAATAATTAAACTAAGTAAATGTGCATATGCTTCTATTAACTTTTTTAAAAATATACTTGTATAGGCACGTCTTTGTTAACTTTTTTGAAGATTGTACTTATAGAGCTTGAGATTTGGTTATTAACTTTATACATTTGAGAGCTTATGTATTTGTTCAGTGTAAAATCTGTACTATCAAAACATGAGAGTTTTTCGAACTGATTGTTTCTTGTGTTCTGCCACTCATTTTCTCTTAACATGTTTTGACCAAAAATAGGTGGTTTGCACTCTTGGAACTGTTGTATTTGTAAGCATCTTACTCATACGGGGGATATGGATTGGGGTAACATATACGCAAGAAAGCCGTGAACGAAGGATCAGTGAACTTGATGATGACCATCGCATATGGACTGGTGCACAGCCTGCCACTTGATTTCCAATTTTTAAGTGAGGAAATTTGGATAAATAGTCTCAACTTCAACTTACACATATAGCTGTTTTCTTAAAGAAATACCGCCTGCAGCCAGGGATGCTGAGAAGACAGCCGGTGATTTCTTGTCTTTTGGCTAATTTGATTTGATTTCAGAGTAATTTATGAACACAAATATAGCTAAGATGTCAAGGAGTAGTTGGTTCTGATGCAACCAGTGAACTGAAAATTGATAGATAGTTGTCATGTTAAAATCACCAAAAATAAGAAGCAAAAGGAAAAAAAAAAAAGTTTTGTTCATGTTTCTGGATCAATGAATCTCCTTATTTATTGATTCATATGGCAGACCATTTCTTTGCTAATATTCATGATCCCTTACCCATGTATTTGCCATCATGAAATAGGAGTGTGATAACAGATATATGCAGTGCTATCAACATGTTTGAGATATTTTGTTAAAATTATATTATTGAATTTCTTATGAGTTTTTCCTTTTCAAAACACACATACCATAACTGTATTGCTTCATCAGCTAATGGGAGAATGAACCATGCCAACAATTAGGTTTGCCATTGTTTCAGCTCTAAAACTGGAGGGTTAATGCCTATTTGAATTCCTTGTAAACTTCTTTCCTTCATTCTTTGGGTCAATTTGATTTGAATGCATGGTAAAAGTCCTTTTACCATACCAAAACTTGTGATTTATAACCTGATCTATAATAATATCATCCATTTATGAATCTTTAATCAATTCCAAAACATTTTTTATTCTTGTTAAAAGTTGTTTTACTTAGATGATTTAACTTGTAAAAAATGTTTACCTAAATTTATTTTGATGAACTTAATGATAAATATTTGAGAAAATGTGATTTTAAAAGTTTTAATCAATTGAACATTATTCATTCATTTTTAAAACTTGATGGATTTAATTATAATAAAATAAAAACTTAAAAGTCTTAAATTCATCTAAAAAAGCTTATAAACCAAAAATAGCACATAGTAGATATAAGATTTAAAATCTTTTAATTTTATTGTAAAAGTTTATAAATTTGTTAAAATAATATAATAAAATAAAATAAATAAAATGAGAAGTTAGAAGATTATACAATAAAATTAAAAGGTTAAAGGTATATTCTAAGTTTGTTGCATTTCCATAAAAATATAAAAAATTAATTGTTTGTTTGTATTTTTTTCTTTTTTAGTGAAGTTAAAAAACTTATGTGTATAAAACCAAAAAAAATAAAGAGGCAAGGCCTTTAATCGGCCCAGTTACAACAACCCCATTGTCCAGCCAGTGCCACTCCTTGTGAAAAAAAAAAAAGCCAAAAAATGCCTGTGCCAGTCCAACGGGCGGCAAAATTTTAAAACTTGAAAAATTGGAAAAGGTAACTAACCGTGGTTAAAAGGTAGTTACTAGAGTCCAATCAGAGTATGCCACGTCAACATCCAGCCGTCCTGCCCTAATCTTAACCACAGCACCAACTCAAACACCGGTAAGTCTCTCCGACTCTCCAAATATAAATATCCCCATCCAACCTCTCTCTCAGATCCATCAGATTTGAATTCTCTCTCAGAAGGTGTCTTGATAAACGCCTTCGTTTTAATAGTTTTCACGTCTTCTCCGCTTTGTTTTTGAAATTCTCTTAGCCGAAAATGAGAGAGTGCATTTCAATCCACATTGGTCAGGCCGGTATCCAGGTCGGAAATGCCTGCTGGGAGCTTTACTGCCTCGAGCACGGAATCCAGGTATTCCTCCCTATTCCTTTCAGATTGTGTTAGTTACCTTTTATTTTGATTCAGATCCGCATTTCATGCTTCTCCATGTGACTGTATATAGATTCACTCCGTTCAGATCTGCCATTTGCCTTTCAATCTTAGAATCTATCTGATTTTCTCTCTGTTCCAATGATATGATTAGATTCGTTGCATTTTTCAGAAGATCTGAGATTTTCAACTCACCATTTTACATATTTGTTGGCTTTGTATTTTATCTGATCTGATTAATCTTTGTTTGAATCTTAAAAATGTTGTTTTTTTTTTTGCTTCAGATCTGGAGCTATTTTATGTTTTTATCTTTGAAAATGTAAAACAGTTTGGAGTGTTAATATTTTCGAAATCCATACGAAAGCTTTAATCCTTTGTTGTCATTTAGCTTTGAACTCTATGGTTTTGTCAATGGGTAATGAGGATTTGTGTTTCTGTTAACAGCCTGATGGCCAGATGCCAAGTGACAAGACTGTTGGAGGAGGTGATGATGCTTTTAACACCTTTTTCAGTGAAACTGGTGCTGGGAAGCACGTCCCTCGTGCTGTCTTTGTGGATCTTGAGCCCACTGTTATTGATGAAGTGAGGACTGGTGCTTACCGCCAGCTCTTCCACCCAGAGCAACTCATCAGCGGCAAGGAAGACGCTGCCAACAACTTTGCCCGTGGCCACTACACCAGTAAATTACTTAAACCTTATTACATTAACTTATTCATCTATAGTTTGTTTGCTTGTTTTATTAGAGCTAATAATTTTTGTTTACTTGTTTCAGTTGGCAAGGAGATTGTTGACCTGTGCTTAGACCGCATCAGGAAGCTTGCTGATAATTGCACTGGTCTTCAAGGATTCCTTGTTTTCAACGCTGTTGGTGGGGGCACTGGATCTGGTCTTGGTTCTCTTCTTTTGGAGCGTTTGTCTGTTGATTATGGTAAGAAATCCAAGTTGGGTTTCACTGTCTACCCATCTCCCCAGGTTTCCACTTCTGTTGTTGAGCCCTACAACAGTGTTCTCTCAACTCACTCCCTTTTGGAGCACACTGATGTGGCTGTGCTCCTTGACAATGAGGCTATCTATGACATTTGCAGGCGCTCTCTTGACATTGAGCGACCCACCTACACCAATCTTAACCGCCTTGTCTCTCAGGTATAAAAAAAAAAAAATCCTAGTCTCCTGTGTTTGTATGGTCTCTTTGTTAATGGCTTTGTACTAATATCTCTCGTGATTCAGGTGATTTCGTCCTTGACTGCCTCACTGAGGTTTGATGGTGCCTTGAATGTGGATGTGACTGAATTCCAAACCAACTTGGTTCCCTACCCAAGAATCCACTTCATGCTTTCCTCATATGCTCCAGTTATCTCCGCTGAGAAGGCGTACCATGAGCAGCTCTCAGTTGCTGAAATCACCAACAGTGCTTTTGAGCCCTCATCTATGATGGCAAAGTGTGATCCTCGCCATGGCAAGTACATGGCTTGCTGTTTGATGTACCGTGGTGATGTTGTGCCTAAGGATGTTAACGCTGCTGTTGCTACCATCAAGACCAAGCGCACCATTCAGTTCGTTGATTGGTGTCCGACTGGATTCAAGTGCGGTATCAACTACCAGCCACCCACTGTTGTTCCAGGAGGTGACCTTGCTAAGGTCCAGAGAGCTGTTTGCATGATTTCCAACTCCACCAGTGTTGCTGAGGTGTTCTCTCGCATTGACCACAAGTTCGATCTGATGTATGCCAAGCGTGCCTTTGTTCACTGGTACGTGGGTGAGGGTATGGAGGAAGGAGAATTCTCTGAAGCCCGAGAAGATCTTGCAGCACTGGAGAAGGATTATGAAGAAGTTGGTGCTGAGTCAGCTGAGGGTGATGACGAAGGTGACGAGGACTACTAAGTACCTGTGTGGGAGGGCTTGCATTTTGTGAGCCTGTGATTTGTATGCTATCTTACATCATGTTTTTCTTATGTATTTTGTTAGCTTCGATTCTTTGAAGCTTATGCTACTATAATAAAAGTTTCGTTTTCGTGTTCGTGTTTGAAATGGTTTCCCTTTCGGTCACTCTGGTAGCCTATTCGTTTCAAATCATAAATGCCCTACTAAAGTATAATAGATTCATGGGACATCATATGACAATCGTTTCCGACGAAGGACTACTACTAAGGCCATCCAGTAGTTATAAGAAGCCCTTGGCGATCCAACGGTTAATGTCCTCCCAACGCCAAATGTTGGCCACTTGTTGGCAAGAGCTGCGGTGCCGTCCAGCTCTCTGATAGAGGTGGGGACACAATAAGCGGTTGTCTCGCCTTACGACAGGAATGTCGTACTATTTTATCAATTGTTTTATTTTTTTTTTTCTAGAAGGGTTTGATTAGGTGAGATTGCCAACAGTGTGACGGTGAAGTGCGTAGAAGAAATTGGTGGGATTATGTTTAGAAGAGATTAAACATACTGAAAAGCGAGAATAATAATTAACTATCAAATATTCGGTAATTATTTTTGGGATTCGATTAAATTTAAAGTTGAATCGAAATAAATCTCATTTGGAGTGATATAAAAATAAAATTTACAATATATATTTTATATTTATAAAAGTAATTAAATATTTAAATTATTTTGCATTAAATAATAATTATATATTATTTAAGCTTTTAAGTAATAAATTTTTAATAATTATATATTAGAAATATGAAATAATAATTTATATATATAATTATACATATGTAATCTTATTTATAATTTAAATAAATATATATTTTAAACAATTTCAGAAATGAAAATAAAATGGTGTAAATATTAATAATAAAAAAGTGAGATACATTAAAAATGAAATTTTAAAACTAAAATTTAATAGCAAAAATGGCAAAATGTGTTTGATACCCCATCAAAGGGTTTTGTATATCCTTGACAAGATCTATCCATGGAGTCTCTTTTAAAGTCTAAATTCTTGTTCAATTTTTAAAAAGATTTGAATAAAAATATTAAATGTAATAAATGAATTTGAAAAAATTTAACTGGATCTGAATTTTACTTTTTGAAGTCTTGGTCCGGCTTATCTCTAAAATGAATTATAATAATGTTATATATTATGATTTTATTATAATTATATAACATAAATATAATTATAATTTATAAATTTATAAATTTACAAATCATTTGGCTTTGTTTTTAGAAACAAAGAACTAAAGTGAGGAACTTGGGGAATTGGTTTTTGGATTGGGAACTTCGGGCCTTTTTCAAAATAGGGAAAGACCCTAAAAAATTGAGTCAATGCCTGCTTGGATGCTGAGAAATATGTTTAAAAAAAATAATAATATTGAGGATTGTAAAAGTGGAAATACTTGCCCTGCAACATTCCAGAAAAGCAGAATAAAGACAAGAAAACTCAGCAAAAGTGACCTGGACCGGATCTAAACCTGCGTATTAAAAATAAAAACGAAGTCCGTTAAAAAGCCGAGTTAAAATAATTGGGCCAGACCGGATCGGTGCTTGTATATAACATGCTAATATTTTAGTAAGCGTGGTTCGATCCCAATCTGATCAAATTCATGTGCATATTTATCTTAAAATGCTCTAAATTCCGATTATATTAGAGTAAGGTTGTATTTGAAAATAAACGTATTTATAATCTTATTTTTATTTATTTATTTTTAATTTTAATAAAATATTTTTTAATATTAATTTTATTTTTTTTATTGATAACATTGTGTTTGAATTTAAACGAATTATTATTTGAAATCATTCTCATTGTTATTGTTGTTTTCAATCGTATTAAAGTCAATCGCAATCAATCGTACTATCCATCTAATTAATCATAAATTATTCGTTTTTTAAAAACATAATTTTAAAAATTTGAAAATTAACTCAAATAATTTGTGGAATTATTCTCAAAAAATTGACATAGGAAGATGGGGATTTAAGTTTTTTTTTTTTTTTTACAGGTTTCGCTTTCTTTATATATTATATATATATAAAAGAAAAGCATAATTCCATGCCAACTAATCGGGGCACTACCTGTTCTCCATACAACCCCAAGAAATTATCCCGACCTTTCCTTTGTCTTACAAAAGGAGTACGGAGATGAAGGCATTAGGAAACAGAGGTGAAAGGCTTAAAGGTTTGAAGATCCTTAACAATCCCTGCAATGGAGCCAGCAGCTGCAAGAAGTGATACAATCAAGCAGAGCACCACCAGGAAGTTTAAACATATCCATTTGCAACTAAATGGTTGAATTTTTTCTCTTGCAATGTGCATCTGTATTGGGAAATACACAGTCAATGGCCAGAACGAAGCAGCACCAAGCAGACCAAGAAAGTCGTTGAAGAATGGTAATATCATTGCCACCACGGTTGTCATTACCACATAAGCTGTTCTCCATACAACCCTGAAAGCACTGAACTTGTAATCCCCGAACAAAGGAAGGTTAATAGGGCGCCCTTCTCTTACGAAACTGTTGTTTGGCCACCGGTTAAAGAACCAGTTTTCAACTCGCTGGAATATTGGTTGGCAGAATACCTATCCACATTGAAAACCATCATGAACATATGATTTTAAGTTCTTCAGTGTTAGATGACTCAAGTTAATCCATGGGGTTTACCTGGTAAGCTCCTACAAGATGAACAATAATGCACATGTTAGCTAAGTCGATGAGCCAGTAGGGGTCGTAGAACCCAAACCCTGTTAGGAAGTTGCCCGGCGCATTGTTCCCGAATGCTGCATATCCCAAAACTCCACAGGACATGTAGAACACGGTGGTGACTGAGACCCCAAGAGAGGTAGCCTTCTTCATGGCTTCGTTTTCCGGTGGACTTGATTTTATCGTGTCCTGAAAATCCATGAACATGTGAATTGATACAAGGAATCTTACAAAGATAGCAACATATGTTGGATAATTGCCTGAATCTCAATGAGGACATTAGAGAAAGCATAAGAGAAAGCAATGTTTCCCAGGGCTTCAAAGCTTTTCCAAATCTTCTGTGCGCTTGTCACATCCACTCCCACTGTTGTCCCTGTCAGGCTTGTCCTAGCATGAGTCCCTTCTGTAAGATTGAAAGAGTTAAAACCATGGCAGGAGCTTTATTTTAATCAGGTAATAAAAATTTGTAGCATTGTTCTTTCACCAGCAATTTTGGCTATGGAGAGACCGAGGCCTATGATGGAGTACGCAAAAGACATAACAGCAGCAACCACAGAGAGCCCCGAGAGCTCGTTGAAGTTAGGAATTTGGCATAATATGATCTCTATGATTCCAAAGATGATCATAAACCTGTTGTTCTTGACATGACAGCCTGCAGCATGGCCCTTCTTGTGAAAGCAATCTGATCTTTTCATTGCCCTGGTTAAGTCAAGTCCAGGAGGTTATATTCCATAAAGAATCATAAAATCAAAAATCAAAATCAAAAACCTAGGAAACAGATATATAGAAAGCTTACGCCATACTAATAGCTGAAGTGATTGAATATCCAATTGATATTCCTACAAGATTCACATATTGAGCTAGTCCACAGAACGCGTTATTGATTCCTCCTGTTAAAGAAGAGAAATTAGTAGTATTGGCATTGGTAATTAAAGTACGAGAATTCTACAAGTTTAAAATTCGAATTTCAACGCCTAATGCTATTCCGAAATAGAAAACCTAGTGCTAGCATTAACAGAACGAACTCACACAGAAGCAAAAATGACAAAAAAAGGGCAAAAAATAACAGATTTTCTAATCACCTAAATTAGATTTTACAGCATCCGTGTAACAGGTACATCTTCTTCCCGAGACGGGGTCCCTGCAACAATCAGCTAGGAGAAAAGATGTGAACCAAGTGATGACAGAGAAGAGTATGATGGCTAAGGGACCAGCAATCCAGCCTAACTGAGCAATGGCCCATGAAAGAGATAAAACCCCTGAACCAATCACTGCTGTTATGATATGAGCACTAGCGGTCACCCAGGTTCCTGCAAAAACCAAACCATAGTCACTGATTCAACCATGCCAAAACGAAAACCAGGATTCAAAACTGACAGAAACTAATTGTAGAATATGGCATACCCTTTCTTTTTGAGCTTTCATCATCATCAAAAGCAGAAAAAGATTTACCACTTTCCAATTCCATGGTATCTAACTCAAGGTAGTCGACAGAGTACTGACTAAATGCTTATAATAAATTTATGTTTTGTTTGAGAGATTCAATCAGATACCTGTAATCATTTTTCCCTCTACCAAGACTGTTATAAATCGAAGAAGATTTTCTTAAAGAAATGTAAACTCGATTTATTTGGCAACTTCAGAATAAGACAGTTATTTATTAGACATCACCAACTAAGAAAACTTAATAGGTTAATTATGATTAGATATATAACCACAAGCTCAGCTGAAGTGTTTCCAGAACCTGGATAAATTATCGTTGACAATATGATAAGCTTCCAGTACTATAAAACCTGCAGAATTTTCATCCTTGTCTATCCCAAATCACAGAAATTTCTTAATCTCCAAAAAAAAAAAATGGAACCCTGATCTTAAAACTAATTCAAAAGCCCAAGAAGGAAAAAAATAAGAAAAGTAAAATGTAAGAACAACTACTGATATATATAAACAATTTTCTAGAGAAAATGTTTGTAATTTTCAAAAGAGAAGAAGAACAAATGAAACTGAGTGAGATTATTTGCTAGAGACTGCATGGAAGAAAGGATTTGGAGGACATATTTATAAATGAAGCTTCATTGTAACTTTAAACGCATGGATAGAGATGAAAAGGTGGCATCATAAGCGGAAAACCCAAGCATTTGTCTTTGATTCATGATTCATCACCGAAAAATAAGAAAAAGACATGAAAAAAAGAGTTTTTTATTTATTTATTTTTTCCCGGTTGGTCAACACTCAAGAGGAAAGAATGACAAAAGAAAAATTCTTTCCAATTTCCTTCACTGTTTTTACTCTTATCATTTCTTTTTTTGGAAAAGAAAACTAGATATATTGAACATTATGAGGATTGGGTAAAAGGAAAATCAAACTTCTGACTTAATTTCTTATTGAATGAGGTAACAACAGTTGCCAAATTTTAATTGTTAATTAAATAATGCATTTCAAAAAGAGAAAAGCCATAAAAAGTGTTGATAATTAATTGGCTCTAATGATTGCTAATTTTACAATGAAAATTAATAAATTTAATATTGAATATTTATTCCAACGATCAAAATTTTATAAGGTTGAATCTCAATATATATATATATATATATATATATATTTTTTGTGTTAAATTTACAATTATTATTATTATAATAGAATCCTTTTATATTTACAATTACAATTTTCTTAAAAATTTCATTCTTAAAAATCTTCTTATAAATATATTTTATAGAATATAAAAAAAAAATTGAAGTGTTTTTCTAGATCTTGATTATTATTATTATATGATATATTTTTTATTTTTTATAAAAATTATTAATTTATATGATAATTTGGACTGAAATTTTATATTTAATTTTAAAATAAAATTATTAATTATTACAATAGACAAGTTTATTAATTTCGTAGAATGATCCAAATTTGATCATAATATTTTATTAATTTAAAAAAAATTAATTTAAAGAGATATATCAAAACTCTGGATTTAGCCTATGAGAAATAAATGTTGTTTGCATCACCTTTTTGTCCCAATTAATCTACTCTTTAGAATGTGCTGTAAGACCCTCCATAATCCACGGCGGTCTGTCACCATTCTTCCTCCATTCCAGAAGCTTGAAAGCTTAAAATGCATACCAATAAAGCTTACAACTTTATTAACTCATCACTCCTTGCGTCTCTATAATCCATACATTTATAATTTTATGGAATTATTTAGATTAGACTGAAAAATAATATATTCATTTCTTATGATGTGATATTATGCATACAAAATCCGATTTTCGGAATAAATAAATATATAATAAATCAAATGCTTTAAAAAAAAAAAAAAAGACGTGTTATTATAAAATTCATATTAACATGTTGAGTTTCTTTGTGTTCTAAAGTTCCAGTAACTGTCGATGTTAATGTATCTCTGTCGAGCTTGAGGACCGTCTTATAGTATACTACTACTACCTATAATACATTCATGCATTTTCCAAGCCTTGTAGTTGGAGAAATATTAAAAGGCTTAATGTTAGGGTTGAGTTAGCAGTCATGGTTTTTAATATATCCGATAATACCAGACACAATCATCATCATCATCATAATCATAATACGTGACCTCATATTTAGTGATCGGTATGAATTATCCTCATTTACTCATTTTTATTTAAAATAATATTTTTTTTTAATTTGTCTTCCACCATATTTTTTAAATTATTTTTTCCAAATTTTTTTTTTTATCTTTGCTTAACTTTTTTATATTAGTTATAACTTTCGCTCTTCTAACTATAGTGTTTATGTGTCTATGTCGTGGGTGATCAAACCAACATAATCAATTTTGATTCATCTTTTTTTTCTATATGTAGCATTCAAAAAGATGAACAAAAGTAATATGTGTTAAAATTTGATAAAAAATTTTAAAATATTTTTTATTAGACTCATTAATTCGCATTTTGATATTTTACTTCCACGTGATGAAATACAAACCGTATTTAGGTAAAGGTCGCTGTAAAGTTTGCACTATTTGAAATAGGGGAAAGGACAAATCTTAAAGTTACTCGCCTACCTCTACGGCTTCATTGATGTTAAGGGCTGTGGGGTTTTGTTGTTCAATAAAACCAGATTAAAGGTACGGGTGCCTAACTGTCTATTGGTCTAGGGGTTTGTGCTTTTCAGACGGAAAGCAAAGGGAGACAATGGCTGGTGTCCCGTAGAAATGGCAATTAGGCAAGGGCCTAAGGAAGAAAAAAAAAACCCAAGCCAATGGAGCAGGGTAATGTTTTGAAGCCTATTGTAATGTGTTATGTGATAAATTTCTCTAAGTTGTTTAGATATACTAATTAATTATTTTTTTGAAAAAACAAAATGTAAGTTTTCCAGATTTTAGACATTTTAATTGCTTAACTAAATCAATGTCGAAAGAAATAGCCAAAAACGTTAAAAATAACTTAAAATCAGTTGAGCATTGATAGAACAATGCACCTAAACCCTTATGATTGTTACCCGGTCCATGTGCTTCTCACACCAGATGTGATATTCTCTTCAAGAGGTGGGTTTTCGCCTGTTAGCGTTACGTAGTGATTACCCTCAACTTATAAAATTTATTTAATATGGCCTAATTTAGGTATTTGATGAAATTAATTTTAATGATATTAAAAATAATAATGATGATGAAATTGATATAAAATGATAATGTGTTCGGATGCCATATCAGTAATAATGATTAAGTGAATATAGCCAAAAGAAAAAAATAATCATTAAAATATTATTTTAAAATGAAAAAAAATTGAGATGCGAGAAGTAAATATGTAAAAGTGGCCCAATGATAAATTTTACCATGCCACACTAGTGAGTCAAACTCACCTTAAGATTTAGCCGAGTTCATACTTATATATTAAGCTCATATTTGGTGCATAGGATAAAGATATGGTAGGATAATACAACATTGTGAATAGTATAAAATTAAATAATATCATTATATCTTATGTTTAGCATGTACAAAAATTAAGAATAAGATAGGATAATCTTTTATGTCTTTTACCGTGTTTGCTATGTGTAAAATTAAAAATAGTATAAAATGATTTTCTTAGCAGTAATCTTTTTTAGAGTAGTATAATTTATGTTTATAATTTTTTGTTATAAAAATAAATTGAAATTTAAAAATTTATATATTATTTATAATATTATAATTTAAATTTAAATTAAATTGTTGATTTTTTTTAAAAAAATATTCTTTTAAAAAATTTAATTTACTTTTTCAAAAAATGTAATACGTTAAAAATTAATTTATATGAAAAATTTTCTCTGTAATTTTTCAACTTTTTTTTCTTTTCTCTCTTTTGTTTCTTTATATGATTTATATTTTTTAAAAAAAAATTCTTTGATTGTAAGTTAAAATATATTTAGTTTAGAAAAATAAGTTTTTCTATGAAATAAGTTAATTTTTATAAAATTACATAAGACAATTATTAAATTTCTTTCACCAATTAGAAGGGAAAACAAGTTAAATTTAATAAGTTAAAATTTCAAAACAAAAATATATATATTTTTTAATAATTTTGTGGTTAATAGCTATTTTTTTCCTTTCCCCTTCTTCTTTACTTTTCTTATGGGCAAAAAAAAAAAAGAAAAAGAAGAAAAATAATTTTTTTTTCCTTTCCCCTTCTTCTTCTTCTTCTTTTTTTTTTTTTGCCAATAAGGAAAAAAAAGAACAAATTTGAGTTAAATTTAATAAGTCAAATTTTTTAAATTAAAAAATATATATTTTCTAATAATTTTTTGGTTAACAATTATTTTCTTTTCCTACAAGCAAAAAGAAAAAAATTAAGAAAAAATTAAAAAAGAGAATAAATATAAAATTTAAACGTGAGATAATCTAGTTAAAAAAATATATTTTATAATAATTTTTATGTTTAAGAATTTATTTTATAAAAAGTGATTTAAAATTTTGATAATATCCAAAAAATTTTGAAAAAAAATGAATTGTTCAAAAAATATTATTTTACAAAATGATAGTTTTTTTTTATTCAAAAACAAGAAAAGAAAGGAAAAGAAAGAAAAAAAATGTAACAAGTGAAAAAGAAGGTAAAAAGAAAATAAAATAATTTGGATTCTTTATTTAAAGAATGATCTTTATTTTTTATTAAATGTTTAAATTGATTTTTAAATATAAATTTTAAGTGTAAAATAAATAAAATATTAGTGTTTTATTTTTAATTCCATAGGACAATAAATAATCTTTATTTTTTGAAGAAGATTGCATCATCCTATATTAGGAGGATGACCAATTTTCTTTGCAATTTAATCCTCCCCTCGATGTGTATCAAATAAAGAATATGATGATATCAAATAAAGAATAAGTATCCTATTTAATGTGAGATTAAATGTACTTTAATGTGATTAACCTCAACTCATAAATTGATTTATTAAAAGTTAGTTTAGATAGATGATACGATTGATTTCAGTGTATTGAAAATTATAATTATAGTAAAATTGATGTAAAAAAATGATATGTTTAGATGCAATTATAATCATAACAATGATTTGTGAATGTAGTGAAAAAATAATCATTAAAATTATTATCGTAAGAATAAAAAATTAAGAAGAGAGAAGCAAATATGTAAAAATAGCACGATAAAAAATTAACCTCAACTCATAAATTGATTTATTAAAAGTTAGTTTAGATGGATGATACGATTGATTTCAATGTACTGAAAACTGTAATGATAGTAAAATTGATGTAAAATAATGATGTGTTTATATTTAATTACAATGATAACAATGAGTTATGAAAATAGTGAAAAAATAATAATTAAAAATATTATTTTAAAAAGAAAAAAATTAAGAAGAAACCAGCAAATATGTAAAAGTGACACGGTAAGAAATCTCTCTAAAACTTACCATATTCACACTTATGTATTAAATGTCATATTTAATATGAGATTAATAATACTTTATGTATATTTTAAAAACGCGTCTTAATGTAAAATTGACCCCCTCTATTTAATTTTATTTGAAATACTTAATGTGAAATTAGAAAGTAGAAAGTCAATATAGAATTAAATATATCATATTATTCTCTTTTAGAACATGCGACATATCCAATCTGAAATCAAATATATCGCATTTACTCTTTTTCTAAAACGCATGACAAAGATTCCCTTCCAATTTCCCACCACGATATGAAAGTACTTGTAACAAATATAGTCTATAACCATCCATATGTGAAGCCAACTTGGTAAGGAATTGGATCATCAAACAGTATGAAACACCCAGAGCTTTCAAATGGAGCGAGATGTTCCTGCTGATTTAGGATTTACAAAGAAAGATTTACAGGAGGAGTAGGAAATATGCTACAGAAACCTGTAATTTAAGTCATAAGAACAACTTTTCTTGCATGCGGAACACTTGTTGTACTTCAATTTACACGAGGGGCCGTTTGAGAAATCCTTTCATCTTCCAGAAGTGCATAAGGGTCGATGTATGGCTGTGGTGAAGTGGGAGCCTTACTTGCATCGTGAATGAAAGAAGGTCCAAAATACTGCACAAGGAAAATTTATCAGCGCATAGCCTTTATGACAAGCAAAGCCAAGCAAAGAGCATCTGCATGCAGTCAACATCATGTGAAGCCTAGTTTAAATTACAGTAATGCAATTCCATAGAATTTATCACAGAGGAGGTTGTAAGAAACGAAAGTATGGCCAACTCTTAATGGCAGACAGTGAAAAGTTAAGTCATGGTAATAAAACAGTACAAACACACAGGGCTGGAACCTTCGGCATTAACTTCTCAATGCAATAACACATTTAGGTCAAACATAAATCAAAATTCGACTATGGAAAAAGCGAAGAAACAATCTATTTTATTTTTCCGTTTCCGTTAAGATTACTGGAGCCTCTATGATAGTTTTAAAGACAACACAGCCAACGATAATATGGAGTTTTTATGTAAATTGACTTCCTAGAGTCAAAATTCAAGAGTGAAAGAAAGGGAGCTTACAACATAGAGAGCAGAAAAGAATGCTATAGTTGAAAGGATAAAAGGCCAGAACCCGAGGAAGAAAGTTCCTCCAGTTGTTAGCAACAGTTTAGCCCGCGGAACTAGCCCCTGAGCAAAGAAAATATAAGTCATTTCTTGTCTCACTTATGTTTGCCTTTGCAAATACACAAATAAATTGCATGTAAACATGCACATTGCTTGAAGTAAAAGAGAGATTAGCTCAGCCACACTGAAATAAATGAACCACAAAAATACATAAATAAAAACATGACAAGTTAAAGGTCAGAAAAAATTGCAAAAATAAACAAAAAAAGAAGCTATTGATCACGGAACAGTTAGTTATAACTTAATAAGAAGAAATTGGAATGAAAGGAGAATCAATAGCAAAATTGCTCAACTAAACAGAACATAAAAGAAGAAAGTATAACCAGGGAGAGGATTTGTTGTTGTTGGTTCTATGACAATCTCCAAACATAGAGAATTTTTGTTTGTTTTTCTAAAATGTTTAATAACAAAACCGAAAATGTAAGTGAACCCCGAAGTAAAGTTGTTTCATATTTTCCTTCAAAATTCAATCAAGGAAACAAATTCAGATCACACTCTAAATCTACCATGTTAAGATTATGAAGCTACCTTTACAATACATACTGTAAGTAACTATGCTAAAGTACAATTATCAATAACTAGCAGATGCAATCAAGTTTCATTAGCAAAATCTTTTAAGGTTGTGCTTAAGGGTTGAAGTCAACAAATGCAAGACTGTTATCAGTTCAAGGCACAGCATGCAAAATCATTGAGTATAATCCAAGAACCTCAAGGCCTTCACTATTCAATTCCATGGAGCGCTCCCTTTGATTAGATAAACTTTTCTCATATTCAGTTGAGACAACATTCCTTGAGAAATTTCCCGCTTCTTCGCCTACTTTCATCTCCTCATCCAATCCATAATTGGTTTTTTTGATATCCTCGAGCAATGAAGTGGATGTCATTCCCCTCCTCTTCAACTCCTTCATGAACAGAGACTCAGGAGGCTCTTCGCCTATTCAGAAAAATGATAAAAACACCCAGTTTATAACCCCCCAAAAGAAATTAAAGCACCCAGTTAAGCAAATTTTCAGCAAAACTAACAACCTAAACTAATAACTAATCTCTTTTCAATGTATATTTCATTAATTTCTGAAAGCTTTTCCATTTCTTTTTAACTTGGGTCAGTTTCAGATTTTCTGAAGTACAATTAAAGTAGGATAAAACATACCATTGCTTTTGTTGTCACCTTCTTGAGTTGCACAATAAATTCTAGATCTTCGGCTGTGAAAAAACCTGGAGCTTCTATATCTATTTAAGTTTAAAAGTTTCTTTTTTCCAGCAGAATTTGACTGGGAAATGGAAATGGAAGCGAAAACAGGGTTCAAAATCCGTAGAGAAGCCATTTTACTTTGCCTTTATTTCTCAGCATTAAATTTTAAAATAATTAAAGAGAAACTGAATTTTTAATTTTACGAAGAATAGGAAAGAATTTTCTTGGTTTGCAACTTATGCTGTGGAGAGAAGGAAGAAGAAGACGCAAGTGGCGACGAGAAAGCGGTGGCGTTGTTTTTTGGTAGCGTACCCGGGGGAGCGTATTTTAGAGCGAAGGAGCTTTCGGATGCTAATGTGCGCGGCAAGGTGTGCGGTTGGACTTTGTGGCAATCTGTTGTGGTTCCCGAATGAGCGCAAAGACCTCTCACGTGGGACCCACTTTTGTTTGACAAGATATACGAGCAAACCCCCACGCAATAATTTTAAGAGTATTATTATTATTAATGAATTTTTTAAACTAATAGACATGGAATGTATTTCATTTATATTTTAAATTTTATTAATAATATATTAAATAATATTTTTTACTAAATTTTATATCACATTTTATAAAATTATGTATTACTAATACATCATATGTACCCTAATTTTATTTGTACTTTATATAATATATTTATTTTGTGAGACAAGTGTTGAAGATTTTAAAAATTATAATGTGTTTTTATATTTTATTAGATATAAAATTAATTTTTATATTAATTTTTATTTGCATTACATGTAAACATGTCAAAGGGATTGGGTTAGCTTGAAATCAACCCGTTTAACTCGGTTTCATTTCAGACGATAGAATCAGTTAATTTCGTATTTTGAAGATTGAGCTCGATCTAACTTATTAATAGGTCTAATTATGTGATTAGTGCTTATCGAAGAAAATTTTATCCGATGAGACGGAGAGGAGTTTATGCTTAGTTTGACGGTATGATGACTATCAATCCAATGCGTTTAAGGCGCTAAAAAACAAAAAAAAAATACGTTTTTATTATTTTACCTTTATTTTTATTTATTTTATTATTATTTTATTAAAAAATAATTTTTTTTAAAAAAATTTTCATCGTTTTCAATTTTACCGTCTATTCAAAATCTCATGTATTTCAAAAATATAATAAAAATTATGCAAAATATATATATTTAACGTATTAGTATTAAATAAATTTTATATATCAAATTATAATATAACATTATAATTTCAAAAAAAATATATTTGATGCATTTTTGCGGTCTAAAGTCAAATATAAACCTTGTTTAAAGAAGATGGCACCAATCAACAACTTGAAAATTGATACTTGCAAGTCTCACTTATCTGCTCCAACCAAATTACCGTCCTATCAATCCTCACCAACGCAACCAAACCAACCCAACCATGTTGAGGATCCGTATCCATCGATGCAATGCCATGTTGAAAATGATTGACTAAACAACTGTCTTCGCTTAGATTGATTGATATACGGTGGAATTTAAAAGAGCTCGAGTTAAATCTGGGACTTCCAAATAAGAATCTCCAGTTTTCAACATCCTTTTGTTCCAATGAGGCCAATGGTGAAATGACAGAAGCAGCTTCTTTTACAAAGAGAGGGCTTCAGAAACTCCATATTCAATGTCAGCCCAATCCTGTAGATTAGATTGTATGAAACCAAACCCACAATCAAAATGAATTGAACCTTTTTCTGGTGGAGTACGAAGCTCCTCATTTCTTGCCACGAGGCACGAGGTAGAAGTAGACCAGAGTCACAGGCAACATAAACCATTTCCAACTCTCTCAATTACTTCAAAACTAGTCATTCCAATTTCCACCATCGATTACAAGCACATCACCCACATCAATGCCTGTCTTCCGTTCAAATATATTGAGATAAAATTAACCTTGAATAAAAAATTGACAATAGCATCACGTTGAACCGAGTCTTATCACCAATAGAAATAGCTTACTACCTTCAGAAAAACCTTCATAGTTCGCTTGAACAGTGAATGGATTTGAGCAGTAAATTACCAGATTGAACCTACCCATGCACATTCATTCCTCCCAATGCCAACTTCTCTAAATACTCCATTGAACAACAAGCCGGCCCTGTGGTGCAAACAAGCTTCGTTTTCCTCATCCTCAAGAAACCTTTTTCTCCCAACTCACCCTCGAACACAACACCAAGACCCAATTCTCCTTTTGCTATCCTTACTTCTTCTAAACCACCAATCTGCACTGTTGCTTTCAACCCTGACTCTGCCCTTGACTTCACCTCCATTATTGCCAGTAGCACTGCAAGGTACAAACTCGGTTTCAAAAACTTCATTTTTAAGACCAAAATTTGACTACGAGAATGAATTGAATTGCTGGCAACCACCATGACTTGAAACGACCAAAACCAATATCAAGATCAAAGACCCTTTAAACTATACTGAGGGACTTATGGGATGGAAGCATGCTCTCAATCCATCCTTTTGCCTAGTTTACTTGAGATCACCTATCTCTGCTGTTGCAGAATACTCTGACATTGCAGGATTTAATTTCTCAAAATGCAGGTTACTGTTTCTCAGGACTTCTTTGCTGACAACAAAATATCAGGTGGTCAGCTGGACCGCCCTTTAGCTATGTGGATTGATTTGATTGCCAAGTGAATTATGCCCCGGACCAGAATGAACACGTTTTCAGAAAGTCAATGCTCAACAACCCTTTTAAAGGTCACTTTGCCGAGTGGTACTGAGCAAAGAGGGAACAAGAGTAAAGAAGTGGTACGTAGCATTGACAATGGGAAGTGGTTCGTCATTTCTGTTTACAACGGACAAAGGTTGTCAGGCCAGGTGGTCCCAATGGGAATCGGGAAGTCGAAGCAAATCCATTCTTTGCTACTCCTGGTCTCCACATCTGTCACAGATGTCGGCTTGCGTTTGGATCTTTGTTTTATTCTTTCTTTTCCTTCTGCTGTTTTTTTAACATGTTGGTATTTTAAAGGTTAATTTGAGTGCATGTGGAGACTAATGTTTTTTTGGATGAATTTAAATATGTATTTTTACATCGATTTAGTGCATTAAAGGAAATTAATTTTTTCATGTGATAGCCTTAAACTGGAATTCTAAGTCCGATCTAAACAATTATACATGCTTGCCAATAAATTCATTTTTTAAGATTTTCTCATTCTGTCTTTAAATATTCATTCCGTATTCATCATCAAAAACATTCTGCTCATGTTAAAGATGGTTGCGGGAAACAGCTATTTCTAAACTAAGAACTACAAAGTATCTTTATATGATTCTGCAGTGGCCCAGTGAAAGCTACTCCACATGAAGGATGTTTCGTTTTGTAATCTCATGCTGAAAACGAAAGATATGCGCATGCATGCACTAAAGTAAAGGCTTAGGCCTTAGCAGGATATTAGGAATTGGATGGTGGATTGAAGAGTAGTCCACTTTCATGTGTTTCTTCTCAATAAGAATCACAAGTTTTTTCATGTAAATAAAATTGGGTTGTAAACCCTAAAGTTTATTTGCTTTATGGATAATGTGATTGTTCTTTTTCAGTAACAATTACATCTGAATATTCTATTAGCTAACCATTCTGTGATTTGTGACAGGCAGATGGTGCAATATATTGATGATGGAAAACGTGTGGCCGCAATACAAACAGTATTTGAGCCACATGTATCAGGCTAGCTCTTCTGTCACTGATATTTTATCCTTTAATAATGTTTTTGATGAAACTTCATGCACTTTGATTTTTTTTATTTTTATATTCCAGTTAAAATTTAAAAAGAATCTCCATGTGTTCTAAAAACAAAAAATAAAATTGCTATCTTCTATAGACTAATTAACAACAACTGATACAAGATTAAATTTTCTTTTTGTACATGATGATTCACAATCAACTTTTAAGATATTATCAATATTTTAGTATGAGATTTTTAGGTTACATTGTAAGTCTTATAAGGGTCCTTAATACATTCTCATGCTCCCAACAAGTTTACAAAAAAAAAAAAAAATCCCTTTGATAAACCCTAAATCCTTTTATTTTAAGAAAAAAAAAACTTCTTAAGAAAAGACCATATTAATGATGATAAAATCACCAAATTAACCTTCAAGAACATTGGTTCTTGCTCAAGTGAAATATAAAAAAGATATAAAAATATATAACTAAGATACAAAAATGATAAATAATTTATAGATAATGTATATAGGCAACTTCCATAAGAGCTGCAAAAAAAAGATTGTTTAGCAGATTTCATAAGAAATTAATTAAAAGAAAAACAAGATAAAAATAGTTTAGAAAACACACCTTGAGAGAGTGTAGTGGATCGAGTAGTTGTAAATGAATTTCACGGATTTTGGTGAATTTAGAAAATAAATTTGAAAAATTTTGAAGCTAGAGTTTAGATTTAAATAAATGTTTGAGAATGAATTTGGATGAATGCATTTGGAGAGATTGGTACGATGATTTGACATTTAAAGATTGAAGTTTTTGGGTCATATAAGATTATTTCTCTTAGATGTTTGTACCTGATTAATTTCACTGTGACATTTGTAAAGCATCTTAATGACCTTTTTTTTTTTCTTTTAATAAAATGGTGACTGAAATAGGTAATCATTTGAAGAATGGATTAGTAATGGTATCTCTCTTTCCAACGAGAATTCTTTTCAAGTTTCCAACATTTATCTCTTTGATAGGTAAAATTCGCTTGAAACTAACATGATATTACTTAATCAACACTTTATTGGTTCTCTAATACCCTTTTTCTCTCTATGTATAATTAATATATACTGGCTTAGCAAAACAAATGAGGTAAGAAGGACAAAATAGATATTTCCATTAAAATTTGAGGTTATAAAAAAAAAATACGCTGTGCAAGTGAATTAGTGCTTGTTTTTTAAATTTTTCGAGATTAAAATATGATATTTAGCTCTCTCTTTTGTTTAAACGTGTTGTTTTCCCTACAATTAACTCTTAAATATAAAATGTAGCAATTATACTAATCTTATTTATAACATATTATATTGTTCGACCAAATCAACATTTCTAAAAGAACATTGAATGTAGATAAGGGTTACTGTGGCAAACGTATGGTGAAATCAGGAGCTTGAACAAATTGGCTGAGTATTTTTTTTTTTTTAATTTATTTATTTTTCGACATCAAGGATTGGATGCAATGGTTTGGATAAGATCCTCATATCCTATCTACCTTGCTATCTGCATAGCTTCTACATGAAATACTGTCTGCCACCATGAAAATGGTGATATGATTATAATACCTCATGCATGGAGTTTTCCACTTTTCTTTCAATTCAGTATTAATTTAAGTTGCGTGATTAAATGGGTTATTATAATTTTTCTTAATATTAATTATTCTAAAAAGAATGAGGTGCCATCAAATTGCAATAAAAATATCATTTAAAAGAGGAGATAATTACAAGAGTATCACTGAAGCAAGCAATATAGTCAACTGTGGGAGATACTTTATAAAAGAATCAGTTACTTGTATTGTCACATTTAAATTTATATAATTTCTTGATTCTTTTTTATTTTCATAATTCAGGTATCATTTGATTTATTGGTGCGAGTCGGCGAACCACAGTGCAATCTATTTTATACACACAAAAAACAAAAATGATATTTAAAATTACATTTTCACTCTTAATTTTAAATTTTTTTATTATTTTATTAAAAAATATATATCATTAATAATTTTTTTTTTATCATTTTCAATCTCTAATCTCGCCGTCTATCCCTAACTAATACTTTAAGTTATTTTAAAAGTCGGACTAATTATCTTTAGAAAAAAAAAAAAAAGAGTCATTGGACTTTTTGAAACCTTTTTTTTTTAATAATTGTTTTAAGTTTAAACATAGTAATCAGAATTTTATTATCTCTAAAATAGGTGATTAAGTGGTTGGGCATGTAGTTAAAATCGTGCCTAATTTATTTATTTAATCTAATTTGGCCTAACTTCTCTAAGCATATTCTCTGCATCTGTATTTGACAAGGCATATTCCATAATAATAAGTTAAGCCCATGACATTTTTATGATACCAATCTTCACAATACTATTACTAGGCTGTCATTGTCAAACATTTTCTTCACTTGCATTGCATCATGTATTACTACTGGCTTAATCAATGGCAGGCAATCTTTTAGTAGAAACAAACAGTTTTGAATGAAATTTAATTCCTATCTCTTAACATGTGACTATCTTTGTAGATTTGGCCTTTACCTTACTTTCGGTCACGTTTATTTTTTAGTTTTCCCTATACAGTAGATATCCTTTAAAGTAATCCTTTTAAATTAATAATCTTTTTAATTTTATTAAAAATTGTGATCGCTATTCGGACCAATGAAAAAAAAAACTTAATAAATACTTTCATCATAATAATTAATAATTTTATTTTAAATTTTAATGTAAAATTTCAATCCCAATTATCTCATAAATTAATAATTTGATAATAAAATACAAATTATATTACATAATATTTAAGAATTAGAAAGTACTTCAATATGTTAATTTGTAAATGATTACCATATTAAAGACTTTTTATTTCAAAAATTAAAAATTATATTTATTAGGAGATTTTTATAAAATTAAAAATTATAGAGTTATAAAAATATAAAAATTAAATAGACACGTTTCTTAAGATAATAAATCTTTAAATTAATAACCATGTTAAATAGATACTCAAATATAAATCCCAAAAATATTAATTTACCGTTGTTTCGCTATATTAAGTTTAAAACAAAGTCAAAAAAAATTGATTTTGTGTATTGAGTTAAATAATAAATTTTTTATTTTATTTATTTTAAATGTGACAATTTTATTAATTTAAAATTTAAATTTTAATATTTATATATATATATATATATTTTCAAATCAGAGACTTTGCTTGTATAAAAAGAAAAAAATAAAATAAAAGAAAGAGAATTTCATTCCTAAGGGATAATGCCAGCTGCTTTGTTGCCAAACAAGGTAAAAAAGAAGGGATACTCAATTACCCATCATGTTTAATGGATGCCACTGCAGCTGTGTCTCCTCCACTTGTGAAAGAATCGATGTCAAAGTAGATGCTTTAAGCTGGAGGGACTTGTCCCAAATTCCAAACAATGGGTCAGCAGAAGTCCTACTTAATGTTTTCTCAACCTGCTTCAATAAATTCCAAAAATTTTACAATTAAAATTAGATTTAATGATTATTATTTTTTAATACAAAAATTAATAATCTTTTTGTATTCTTTTATAAACTAAAAAATATAATAAAAACATATCTTAATTTTGCATTGCTTTAAAGCAGTGATTTTTTGGCACCTTTAAATATGAACAGCTTATCCACACCGATCAAATCATATTATAGAGCTCTTTTTTTTTTTTTGGGTAATTTATTTATATCAAAACAGTATAATATGACTAAAAAAATTCTAAGTGTTTCTATTAAAAAGTGTGCATAAATTCGTACAATTAAATTTATTCAAATATTGTCAAATTTTAAAAATTAAAATCAATAAAAAATACGTAATAATTAATAAATATAACATAAATTCAAATTAAATTAAACAATAAAAACTTAAAATAATAAAAAATGTATTAAAATATTTTACTTTCGCTTTCTTCTTTGATTTATATGAAAACATCTTTTTAAAATTTACCTTATATTTTAATAAAACTAAATTATAAAAAAAATTGTAAAAAAAAAACTATGAATATTGAATGGTATTAAGGTTAAGTTCTAAATATAAGCCAAATTCATTTTTTTTTTCCGAGCTTCATTTATTAACTCTAATCCACTTAATAAGTTTAATATATTTTGAAATATTTTATTTTGAAACCTTAAATATTAGATAAGTAATTTTTATTTTGTAGATCAAATTTAAAATTTAAATTTTAAAATTAACATTTAAATAAGTTAAATTTTTTAAATATATCGTAAGCGTTAAATCTTTAAAATTATATGGAAAAAAAAATTAATTTTGAGATGTATTTTCAAGATATTGGACGCGAAAGAGATGCGGTGATTGTAAGGGTAAAATGGGAAAGAAAAGTGAATTTTCCAAACCTTTCCCTGCTGCTAAATTCTACATATAAACAAAGACCAAAGCTTATGCAAAAAATCCTATTATTATATTTCTAGTTTCTTTGTATTTAGTCATAAATGCCCTCTCCCTCAAAATCAAATCTTTATTTCCCTTTGCTTCTCAAAACTATATCTTCCCTTCAAATATCCAATCCCCAATATTTTTTCCTTCTCCACTTTAGATTCTTTTCCTACTTGCAGTTGTGAAGCTCTCATTTCACAGATAAATATAGCTGGACAGAAATCTATACAGAGAAAGAGAGGGGTTAACAAAACTCGATTCTTTTAATTTTGTGTCATTTCTTGTTGGAGAGCAATCTCCAGAGAGAGAGAAGAACATCAAGAAAGCAAAACGTTTCAATCTTTTGAGTTTTGACAAAGAGAGTAAGAACCCAGAAACCAATAAGAAAAAAAAATCTTTGTTGTCTAGGGGATTTAAAAAAGTGGGTATGAGGTTAAACGGGGAAATCTATGATGGAGAAGATGGGGAGGAAGAGGAGCAAAAGCTGGTTGTTGGGTATGCTTTGACATTGAAGAAGAAAAAGAGTTTCTTGCAACCCAAGTTCCAGCGCTTGGCTCGGTATATTACTCATTACTCAAATATCCACTGTTTTTTTTTTTTTTTTTTTTTATATATCTGACTTTGTTTTATGTGTTTATATAGATGTAAATAATACCTTTGTTTTAGTTGTATGAATTGCTAGTATTGCATTTGGGTTTAGTCATTTCTATATTGTCTGTATGTATATATATTCCTTGAATGAACACATGTATGTTATAGATTGAGTTCAAAGTTCAATGCATTTAGAGATGTGTTGTAATTGACCTTTTCTTTTATATGAAATGCTTAAAAAAAATCAGATTTTGTTTTGGCAGGGGATATGCCATGGATTGGTAATTGGTAGTGCTAAAATTATGTGTTTGTGAAAATGATCCATGCATATCAAGTTTTGCAGCTGTTTTTGCTTGAACCTAACATGTCAATTTCACTTGTCGCGGATCAAGAATCTTGGCACATTGTCTTGATCTTCTAGATGGGAATATTCCACCGCGTATACCACTTGGATTAGTTGTAAGGAAGAAATACAAAGTCAATCTTTGTCGCTTTTTCTGTAGTTAAAAAATCAAATTAATCCAAGTTTTTCTTCCTTTCCTTACCAAGAATATATATTTATCTGATTGTCCTTCAGTTCTCCGTCAATTATTGCATGGCACTTTCTCTTGTTTGCCTATGTCAAATGTTGTCAAGCATCCAATGGCTCCATTATTCATTTTACTGTACTGGAACTTTCTGCTTTCTTTATTTCTGTTCATCTAAATAAAAAATATATATGTAGAGCAGGCTATTGGATGTTTTGGCTCAGATACTTAGTTTATGGATTATGTTTATAACTTCAAGTGCGTTGGATTCGCAAAACTTGGTTTTCACATCCTTTATATTCCATTTTTTTTTTATTCACGCTGGAAGTTTTCCTTTCATGTTCAAGTACAATAGGTCAAACTTTCCTCTAAGGGCATCTATATATGCCTGATATATATCCACAAAAAATTCTTAAGGATTCTAATTCGTTAATCCTGAATTTAGTTTAATCATTAGTGGAAGGGCTTCTTTGAACTTTAATTAAAACTAATTGCCACTGTGTTGGAACAAACAAAAGAGAAATTATTGGATGTTCTCTTGGGTGCATTATGAGTTGAGAAAGGAAGTTTTAGAATTCTAAAAGTTTCCAAGAGCTTTAGACATTCAAGAATGATCATTAAAATCTCGTTATGCTTGGTACAGCAACAAGGGGATATCATTTGTTGCCATTGATCCAAACCGGCCACTATCAGATCAAGGTCCTTTTGACATTATTTTACACAAGGTTAGTTGGACTTCTTTTCTGAGACTTAATATTAACCCTATGAAATGGTTGAAGGAGTTGTGTAGGTTGTCCTTATTTGCAATGATTTTGAACTAATAGCCAGTTTATAGGTTTATCATTCTTAATTTTCTTTCTCTGTATGAATTGCAAATATATTCTCAACTCTCAAGTAAATGACTGATTGACCCTTATGCTCCTTCCAGTTGTCGGGAAAAGAATGGTGCGAGATTATTGAGGTTTGACTTGCTGAGCTCATACTTACATTTATTCATTTTACATTATAAAAGGAATTGAATATGTGGTGCTGCATTTTCTTGAGTTGCAACTCTTGCTGTGAGTTGATGCCATGCATCCTGTTTGGAGACTAAATATGGACTGGCTGTGATTGGTTGGACAACAAATATCCTTAATGCCAAAGCTTATTTTTCTGACATATTGTGCAGAATTTTGCTCTCCTTATCATGAATCTTGATTAGATAGTTGAATGGTATCCCAAAGATTGGAAGAATGTGAGGATTTTTCTTTTTCTGATTACTCTAGATGACTTGTGTAGGACTGCCTGTCTTGGTTGAGAAAAAAAGGGTTTCTGTTGCTTTTTGCATAGTCCCGTAAGCATCACTCATGTGGTTAGAGCAATTTTTGGCTTAATTGTAAATAATCTTTGTTACAACAATAGTAGGGCAGATGCCACATTTCATTATCCTTTTTGACCAAAAATTTAAACATTTATTGTATTGTGATGTCCACTATTTGAAAATTTTGCTTCATATCTTGAAATTTCAAAGTTTTAAAAGCATTTGGGTTGTTCATCCTGAATTTCCAACAAACGCATTTAGTGCACGTTGCTGATTGAATCAAACTATTCAAAACCACATTTCATCAAAATTATTGGATTGGCTTTTGCAAATTTCAGATTCATGATAATATTAATATTGATGGGAACTTGTCTTTTCTTGGATGCTTGTTCTTTCTCCCCTGATATTTTTTTCGTTTGAGAATTTGTGATAGCCTCTCTCTCTCTCTCTCTTTTTTGACATTATGTAAGCAGTTATTGTGCTATCTGAGTCCTTTTGTGTAGCATTTCTAGTGGTGCTGCTGATGTAGATATTTACAAATAATCATATTGTGAGACGTTATGCAGTGGCTGACCCATAGCTTATCCTTGTTGATGTTTACAAATAATCATATTGTAAGATGTTATACAGTGGCTGACCTGTAGCTTATCCTTGTTGATGTTTATGAGCAAACCAGTGTGGAGCACACATTTATGTTAACTCACTGTCAGAGCCTGGACAGCTGGCAAATATGATCCCCCCTGAACATGTCTTGAAAAAGATATTTAGCTGGCAGTTTCTTTTCGTATAGCTTTTTCCAATTTAAGTGTTCATTTTGGGCATCATCTGTTATATGTATCTCCTGTCCCACCTTACATATTTACCTTGTGGATTTTAAGTGGATCAATTTGATGGGAACCTATCTCTTGCCATTTTGTCACCTATGTTTTTTGCTTTTTTAAATTCTCAGGGGGCATCTTTACTATCTCGTCTTGAACCTTTATTTTTGTGATATGTACTTACCTTCAGATCCTATTATACTATAGGAGTTTGTTCCTACTTCTAGCACTGAACAATTTATAAAGAGTTGTCTAGTCATTATGAATAGGTAAAGATGATTTGTTTGAATCGCCCCACGGAAGATCCTGCCTCCCACTGCTACATTAATTAATGATTTAACACCTCTGCCTGATTGATGGTTAAACATTTATATCCCAAATACCCCTTTAGTGCATATATTTGGTGTATCTGCAACTTACAAAGGTGTTTTGGAGGAAATGGGTAAATTCGATTTGGCACTTTGAAGGAGCTTTTCATCTTCCTATACCACCTCTGCTTGCCGAATGGAACTGCTCAAAAAACTCTTTTTTTGGAGTTGTGACCTGCTGTAAAAATATGCCCTAGCTTTTATTTTCTGTGAATATTTTTGCTCTGGCAATCCATTTCATTCTCCTCTTTTATTCTTGAAGGATTATAGACAGACACATCCAGGAGTAACTGTTATTGATCCTCCAGATGCAATAAAACATGTGCAAAATCGTCAGTCAATGCTCCAGGATGTGGTTGATTTGAACTTGTCAGACTTCCATGGTAACTGTGGTCCACTATATTGAATTCCAGAGATATTTTTTTAGATTTTTTTTTTCCTTCAAACTTTTGTTTAAAACTATAGAAATAGGAAACATGGTTGCTTGGTAATTTGTTATTGTAGGCAAAGTTCGTGTTCCAAGACAAATGGTTATTACGGAAAACCCTTTATCCATCCCCGATGAAGTTACTAAAGCTGGGCTGAAATTGCCCTTAGGTATATTCTGTTTCTATTTGTTTGTTTTTGGTGGTTGACCTCTATATCTGGTTTAAAATTCAGACTCCATTTCCCCTTTCATAGTTTAAAATCGGCATATCACAAACACTAGGCTGTTAGATAAGAATGGCCGGATATCACCAAGAGAAATTCTTCGTGATTACCTAGCCTCGGCTATTATTGGATGATTTTTGTGCATTCACAGATGCTAAGAAACTTTATGCATGAAGCGCAAGGGAAATTCAATACCAATTTGTATTATTATTCATTTTGTAGATGGTGTTTTAGTATTGTAAATATTTCTAATGGTTTGCTATGTTGATCGATTTATAAATAGCCACGTATTGTTTAATTGTTACAGTTGCCAAACCACTACTGGTGGATGGAAGCTTTAAGTCACATCAGCTGTTTCTTGCATATGATCAGCTCTCTCTGTCTGAACTTGAGCCCCCATTGGTTCTACAGGAGTTTGTTAATCATGGTATTTTCTTGCCTCTGATTCATGAACCTTTCCTTGTAGCCATCTATATATTAATTATTTGAAAGTATGTTTGTCTTATCATAGGTGGTGTTCTTTTTAAAATTTATATTGTTGGGGATGCAATTAATGTTGTAAGGCGCCGCTCTCTGCCCAATTACATCAAACGTAAGCTAGCAAAAGATACTGGTATTTCCCTTTTACCAAGGGTTTCATCTGCTGCAGCTTCTGGTGATGATGCAGATTTGGACCCTGGTGTTGCTGGTGAGTGATTGATCTATGATTTTCATATTTACACATTGTATATGAAATTCAAATTAAATTTTCCTTTATACCCTGTATAGTTATTCTTTGGTTGTATTGTGAAGCACTTACGAGGGTTGTGTGTGTCTGGCTGTGTGGGTATAATTACAGTTGTGTTTGTACTAATCTGTCATTTTTCTTGCAGAACTTCCACCTCGACCTTTGTTGGAGAGGCTTTCGAAGGAGCTCCGTCACCGGCTGGCAAGTTATTAATTTCACCATATCAAGCTAGGTGGATGGAGTTGTATAATTTTAATTAGTTATACTTTCTATGCTTTACAGGGGCTTCGGTTGTTCAATATAGACATGATTCGAGAGCATGGGACAAGAGACATCTTTTATGTTATTGACATTAACTACTTTCCTGGTAAGTGGATGGAGGTCATTCTTGCAGTTTTTGAAGAATGTGTATTCTAGGTGTATTTGTGCTACATCAGAAGAATATTAACCTGTTAAAGAATAAAAAATGGATCTGAGAGGTTTCTGGGAAATATTTATTTTCATGAAGGTTAAATTAGTAACTTTATTGGGAATTCTAAGAGGGAAATGGACAGGAAGCAGGAATAGTTCAAAAAGAAATTTGTTTTGCATAACGGAGTTTGTGCATGATGATGTGTGTAATTTTCTTTAATTGTATGTTCAAATATGCCCTCACCCTGGACTCATCTAAAGATAAGTTTACATGAAATATAACAACTTGAAGATGGTTTTGCCATCCTGAATGTGATGCATTTCCAGTTGAATAAATGGAGCTTGAGATGGTATATGCTATATACTTAAAATATGCCTGAAATTTCCTCTCTAACATTCATTCTTGATTTAAATGGAAATAATAATACTCTCAAGCCCCTCACTCCATGCATGCTTCAAACACTTTTCTTAGCATCAATGGTTAAAGAAATTCTTTGTGCTGTTCTTTCAGGGTATGGAAAAATGCCAGATTACGAGCAAATTTTTACAGACTTTCTACTGAGCTTCATGCAGAGCAAGTACAAGAAGAGACATGCTGCTTAGTAGTTGGATTTATTAGAGCAAATGTTTCCTGCAAGTGTGGCTCTGATGATCGAAGAACTGTCACTGAAGTTAGGTTTTAACCTCTGTAATTACTGACTGGTGTGAACGCCCTTCCCCAAGTTACTAATGTGTATGGATGGTTTCTGTTACCATCTTACCCCATAATAATTCTGATATAACTCCTATGCCTTCTTTACACTTACCATTTTCTCCTTGAATAATAATAATAATAATAATAATAATAATAATAAAAAGAAACACCCATTCACATGCAACAGTTTCAACAAGTCTTATTTGCGTCTCATAAAACATACAAGTTTTGTTAAAATTCATAATAAGTAAGAAAATTCATGATGTAAAATATGTAGCGCAAAAAATAAAAAAAATTTAATGTTGACACATTAGGCACAATTTTTATTCTAATTTTTATTATATTGATATATATAATTCAAAGCATTTTTGTATCTCTCATATCATGTACCTCTTTTTTATGCTGCTGGATCACAAGAAATGATTGGATTACAATTTTCCACTTGTGTGGTATAAATTCTGAATCTTCAAAAGGGTTGGAAGCTGAAAGTGCAGAGCAGTAATATTGTCATATTATTATCAATATAAAAGAAAAAAAAAAACATATATGTACATAAAATACAGATATGTACATGTTAATACACAAATATACATATATTTTTTTTTGTTCACTTCACCAAAAGGGACACCACCTGTAACAAATGAAATGGCAATGACAAGTTAGGGGAGTACTGTAGGAGTGTTCATATATAGTGGCATAAAATTAATATTTATGAACCAACACACACACACAGCAGGCATAAAATTATAAATCATCCGCAACCATTGATCAACAGTTATTCACTCTCTATATATAGTGGTTCCTGCTTTTCATTTCAATATCCTATTTCCTAGGTAAATTAAAAACTTTGACATATCTTAACACACACACATACATCAATTTAAAATAAATTATTTTACATAATTTATATAATTTCATATAAAATTAATATTTATAAAAACCAACTCCCAAATTTTGACAATCAATTCATATTTATCATGTACATTAAATTTCAAATTGATCCAATATCCCGTGATTTCGATAGAAAATAGTATATTTTTCAATACATATTAACAGTAAAAATTTTATTATTATCGAAAAATTTAATGGTTGGATTATATATATATATATATATATATAGAGAGAGAGAGAGAGAGAGAGAGAGAAGACAACACAAGAGATATAGCAGCATCATACCCAACATAGTTCTGGCACAAATTTTCGGGTGATGTAGCTTGGATAATTAACTTCTGAACTTGCAATTTAACCGATAAACCATGTTCAACTTCTCGATTATCCCCAGAGATTAAGGTGCTGTGATCTACTGTATGTTGGATAGAATAGGCAGGTAATGAAGAGCAAGAGGAAAAATCACGTCCAGTAAGTTTGTTACTCATGCGAGCCATAACGACCACAGCACGCTCATTCAAAACCTCGTTAGCATCACCGAGTTGATTAACAGCCTATAGAGAGAGAGAGAGAGAGAGAGACCAAATTGATATTTAGCACCATATAACACCATAGTTAAAATAAAAAATTGCAGAACAAGGGATATCATAAAACCTGAAGAAGTTCCCTTTCACGAGCCCCCCGCTGAGGTTGCGCAAGCTCTTTACTTGGAGCAGTTTCTTCAGCGTTTACAACAGCAGGGGCAAGAGTACTTGCAAATGTTGACATTTGAGGAACTTCGTTGAAGTTGAAAAGACGCCAATTAATGAGAGGATCGTGAACAAAGGCCTGAAAAATAGTAAACTTAAAAGTCAGCTTCCTCCATTTTAAACATAATAAAAATACAGAAGTGATTTCAGTGAGGCACAAATACCATATATATGCATTCTCTTATCAACTTGCCCTTTGTTAGAGGAGCTTTACCCGAGTAAAAAAAGGTCAAAAAATGTTTAAAGTCCGGAGGTTCATACCTCCATCATAGCCATAACACTATCCTTATTTGATCGGAGAACTTGCATCACATTTTCACATGTTGAACGGAAATTGCCCTCAATACCACTGACCTCCATGGCTTTCACAAGCATTCTAGTCAAACGGAAAGGAACCTGAATGAAGAATTTTAACACAACAGACATTAACAAATTGCAATCCCATAGTTTTGTTCAGAGGAAAGCTACAGCATCCCCTTCCAACCCAATACAATGACAAAAATAAATTAGAAATTGTTTCACTGGCCATGCCTTTTCAGGGAACTTTTCTCGGTTCATAGACGCTTCAAAACAGTCTCCAAAATCTATGTGCAAGATCTTTCCACTGCAAAATAGTATGATGACTATGAAATACATAAAAGTTTGGTAACAAATGAAATTTCTTCCTGTTACTTTTATACCTATAGCGGTGCAGCATTAGATTACTTGGATGACGATCACCTAAGCCAAGGAGGTAACCAACCTGAAAACAGAAGCCATTGATCATCCTATATCCAATCTTTTAATTAGGGAGCAATCACTATAAGTATAATATAAGTTTACAGCTTTGATTTACAGTGAACTTCAATATCTAATATAACATCATCACTTTACTTTCTACATGAGCTTAAGCGAATAATTGGACCTACAATCTCATTAAAAACACCAAATACATAGTTTGGCCTTGAAATCCACTTTACCACATTCAAAGTGATAATCAATAAAGAAGCTCCAGCTTCATGCTATCAAATACACATCCTTGCTAATTTTTTAATTTAAAAAGTTTCCTAAAAGAACTGGGTAATTGCGTGTCATATTATTAGCACAAATAAGAAGGGATAGTAGATTTACAGCAAACTTTCGGCATAGACCTCATCTGTATTTGCGTTGAACTTTGCCAAATTGGGAAAATTTACCAAATAATAAATCGATTTATGAAAAAAAGAAAAAGAAAGAAGAAACTAAACATCCTAGATTACTTTTCCGGTTGATAGCAGGCCAATATGGCTTAAAACCAGGGGTGATCCAAACCTTTTACCATTAATCACCACAGTAAGAAAAGACAATATGAATCACATACTGGGATTCAGTACTCAAAATTTATTTAATAAAAAAGGATAGAAAAGAAAGAGGACTCCAACAACAGTAATAGTAACAGTTCCTTTTAGAGCCAGACTCTTGTAATTAAGGATGCAACAAAATAAAAGGTAAAGTACATACCATGCTCATTACAGCTAAACTTCTTGTATAATTAGTCCTCCTCTCTAGCCACACCTCAGAAGTACGACTTTTTAACCAAAGAACCTAGCAAAAGCCAGGTTTATGCAAGTTAAAAAAAGGTCAATCAATGCGACAGGAAGAACAATAAGTAGATAGAGAAGAAAATTAAGAGCACATACTCTGGCCAGATCATTTCCTTCAGTATTTTGTAGAGCATATTCAAATACTTCCACTTTAGCAATAAGTGGTAAATGGTCATAATCCGGCGCAAAACTTAGCATATGCTTGTGCTCCTGATTTAGGGTTATCTGAAACCATGAAGCACATGAAAAAACAAATGTGATTTTTAGTCCATAAAGCCCACTGGCTGTGATCAAACATACTATAGTTGGACTATAAGAACTAAAAGAAAGTATATGAACTTTAACCAACCCTTCTGGCATCCCTGTACTCCCTTATGAGTTGGTGTAAGGTATCACAATTAGGGACCCATTCAATCAACCCACTGTTTGGAGATAGTGGTATGACATCATAACGCTGAATAGCCAGATCTTTCTCTGCAGTTTTTCTAGAGTTCTCCAGCAGGGTGTTCACCAAGCCAAAAAGCTGAAAATTTGACCATCAAAGGATATTAGCTCTCTGTACATGAAATGAGGTGACGTAGTAAATTATAGTTTCATTTAGAGACAGAAGAAGCAGCGTAGGCCTCCAAACACCAGTACATGACTTGCATGATCGTGAAATACAAGGGCAATGGAAAAGAAAGGAGAGAATACCTGCATGACACGTTCATCTTGGCGAAGATCTTCATGTCCTTTTAGTAAGAAGGCATAATCTTCACCATTACTCCCATGAATAGTCAATTTCCGAGGGCGCTGTTTGGAAGTTATGACATCAAGCTGGTGTGCAAATGATGCAATGGTTACCACTGGTGATTCTGAACATTAAAAAATGGGTTTACTTTTGGTTAGGCCACTCAGTTTTAAACCAAGACATCCACGTAAAACAACCATTGAACTACCTGCACGATATGTCCCAGGGACTGCGAGCTCCAAATCACGGCATTCTACTAACTCAGGAGAAACAGACTGCAGCATGTAAGTGAAAAGTTAGTATCACTGCATTAATGATTGAGAAGAAGTATAGACAGATACTAGCCTGCAGGTCCAGGGTAGTAAGACTTTGGAGTTGCTTGTCTATCCTCCTGAAAACATGATAATAGAGATCCCATGCCTGATGAATTCAAATAACAATTAGAAGATATCCCATGCTTCTGGTAATCCAAAGGAATAGATGAACCACTAATATACTCTAATTAGCATTCCTATTTGACAAAAGATATTTATAATAGGAGACCTCAAAGGGCAGGCCTAAAGCTAGATAATTCAAGAAAGAGGTTCCGAATAAGTTGGCGACAAACCTGTCCCAGACTACAAGCACAGGTAGCCAGTCCCCAACCACATGTAATAATATTGCTCACACAATAAATACAATACTTTCTCCAACCAGACACACCAGATAGGAAATGACTCAAATATAAGTAAAATATATCAATTTAGTGATCAAACATTTTGTACCTGAGTAAGCTCAGCATCTTTAAAAGTTCTCTTATATTTCATGCAACATTCATAGGCCTGTGACAAGTCATGGTGGTATGCCTGCAACACCATGAAAATATAATGAATTAACAGAAAATACCAACTGAAAAGCTCGTAAAATGCCAGCCAAATTCCAATGTATCAGAAAAAAAAAAAAAAATTATGATCATAGCACTAAAAGTATATGACAACTAGCTATGGGATATTCACTATTAATTATGATAACACAATCCATTGCATAGAAAGAGCTGAATATGCATAAATTACTGATCAAATCCCGAGGGTGGGGAGGATAAGCTAGTCAAAAAACCTCTATGAATGCTCTCTCTTTTATGGTAGTATTGTCCCTCATGGCCCCTTCCTCGAGCATCTCGTGTAATGGCTCCAAGACTTTCAGCATCCCTTCAATGTTATGTTCACCAAAGTAAAGACGACTAGCTTCTTCTAGTCCCTCATGCCATAACTCATGCCAAAGTATTGCAACCCTGATTAGTTCCTTTGAAACCAATTGTGCCTGTGTATAGATAAAATATACTTATAGATCAAGCAGCTAAAGGAAATATATAGAAGAAAATAAAACATAAATTGATTTTAATTATTCGACCTGATCCACTAGTAAACCACTGTGCTGACGCACTTTGTCAACCACTTCTTGAGCTGCTGCTTTGCGCAAATTGCTTATGGATTTACAAGCAACAAGAAGAGGGTACATAAGAGCCTGTGACAAGATTTAAATCAGTCCAGCAAATGGAAAAAGCTACAATTTGAGACAGCTACAGCACCAAGGACTCCAAATAAGTTAAACAGAGATGTTCTCGGCATTTAGTTTCAGGCATTATACTACATGACAGACAACTGATGTATTCACTTCAAAACAGGTGAAATTCAAGTGATAATTATACATGAGTTGAATTTTGGATGAACTGCAAAAATCCTCAAAGGTTTAACAAGAAGCCCACGACCAGCCTATCAAAAATTGGAAAAAAGCACAGTAATCTTCCTCCCAGGATTTGAACAGACGTGGCATTTTTCAATATTTATTCTAACTCCCAATTTCAATGTTTCCCATGGTATACTATTCATCAAATATCCAGCAAGTATGGCTAAAATGGCTGGCTACTCCTGCATGAAAGGTGGCAATAATCCAAATTTTAGAAGAACTCTCATGAGATCCGATACCAGTCTCAGATTAATGCTATTAATGTATGTTGTAAAGTGATAAGGATAGGTCAGCAAGCTATATGAGGATGCCCTAAGAGGATATCTTTCTCTTCCTTCTGTAGCTAGTATTGGCCATCCATAATAATTTGAAGGTTAGTGGAAAAGGTTAGTTTGTTGACTTATTCTGGGCACCTGGCACAATTTTGTTAAGTCCAATTAAAGACTTGTTTTATTAGTTATGACAATTTCAGTGTCCTCTCAACTTGCACCACAACTACTCAAATTATTTTTCAATTTTAACTCTCATTTGCTTTCACACTTCCCTCCCAGCAACCAGAACTCTCCCATTTTCCCACAAAGCATCAGTTCCCCTTGTTTTTCATCCTACTATACCCTCTCATCTTGTTATCCACATGCATGTGCTATACATCCCCACTGTTGTCATATCTTATTCTCATTCTGCAGCGCCATATACTTGATGCATAGTTCATCATATCAATCACCACATTCTCTCACCTACATTATACTTGAGCTCCCATTCCCTTCTCTTCCTCTCTTTGCTTTCTCAAATTCCATTCATAGTCGTATGCAATATTTTCATACTCCAATATAAATTTCCCAAGAAAAGAACCCTAACCTACAGCTTCCTATAACATACTAACACTTGAAACATATATAAAAGCATTTTAACAGGTCTTACTTGGACTATCTAATAGTATGTAAACATAATTTTGATGTGTTCATACCTTACTCAGCTAAAAAATTTAAATGATGAATTTTGAAGCAGAACAGAATAATCAAGGCAAACCTGGGGATGACTTTGTCCAATTCGCACCAAAAGTGATTGTATGAGTTCTCTCACAGCATGGTTATTCGAATGTATTCTAGCAATTATTTGAGGTAAAACAACCAGCCATGTGTTGATATTAACATGGGAAAATCCTCTCTGTAGGGCCATTTGAACCTCTGTAGTAGCCCCATGGTTAAACCACAAGGTAAGAAGGCGTAGTATATCCTGAAAAATAGCATAATTAAAGAACAATGCTTAAAAGGGTTCCAAGAAGTTGTCAAGTAGCATTAATAAGTTGATAAAAAAAATAGGTCAGATCCCAAGGAACACAGATAGTGAAAAAAACTATGATTCCATCATTAAAGAATTTGTGCTATGCCTGCAAATGATATTATACAATCATAATTTTGAAATAACCCTTTATCCAGTCAATATACCTGTAGACTGTCGTCAACACCTTTTGCATTTGCTGCACATGCTATTGAATGAAAATATCCAGTGACAGCTGCAACAACAAACTGAGAGGCAATAGATGGAAAGCCTCTTAAAGTATAATGAGACATGACAGCTGTATTAAACAATGCCCATGAGTGCCATGGTTTTGCCCACTTTGCCGCGCATTGGGTGGCATTCCTAAATGCCGAAAGGATCTCTACAAAAAATATTGACCATTTACCAGGAAAAAAAATTGATAACAAATTTCAGCATTTAAGAACTCATAAAAAAGGGCAACCCAGAGCTCCAGGCTCCCACATTGTGAGGTCTGGGAAGGGTCATATGTATGCAGTCGTCCCTCTGCATTAGCGGAGAGGCTGTTTCTGCTTGAACCCGTGACATGCCAGTCATAAACGAGCAACTTTTACCGTTGCACCAAGATTCCCCTCATTTAAGAACCCATAAACAATTTCTTTTTTTGTTTTGCTCCAATAACCAAATAATTGATAAAAAGCGGAAAAGATACCGCAAATGAACAAAATATCAGTTTCTTAATCATAATAATAATAATAATAATAATTACCTTGTATAGAATCATCATCCAATCCAGGTGAGAGTGCCCACTGCCAAGCTCCGAGTTTACGATACACACAAGCCAGGAGTGGAACATTTCCACTGGTACTACTCATCAAAGCAGTTGACTGAATGGATTGAATATTTGGGGAGTTTGAAAGCTCTCTAACCAAATTCTGTTACAGTGATTTGTCAGTCATGCAAAATGATTACTAGAAAAATCCAACCTAGAAATGACTAGTGAATTCTAGCAGAATATGGTACTTATTTTAGAAGATAAGCATGAAAGGCAAGAACAAGGGTAAGTGCACTTTACAGAAATTGGGTATACCTGCAGCCTGGCAAAAGCTTCCTTTCGCTTAAGGTCATCTCCAAGCGACCATTGGTATTTCAAGTAAGCCAGCATTACTTGAGGAGGCCCATGATATCTTACATTTTCAGGAGATGCTTCCGGATCATACTGAGTACATTCAGAACAACTTCAAAGTAAGAAAACAAAAATGATTTTGCATTCTGGTAGCTTCAGAAAAATGCAAGCAGTGCAGACCCGTAAGAGCTTAATTAAGGTAGACCTAGCCTGAGTAATCCTTCCACTCTGCCGACAAAGAGAAGCAAACTTGAGCCAGGTTTCAATGTCTTCTGTTGGAGGTAAAACAAGAGCTCTAACAGCCAAAAGCACTTGCCAGACCTGCATATTTGAACATACAAGGAAACAAATCACGAGCACGAGAAGCATTTGATACATTGCAAGGGACAGTAAACACTAAATTCATTTCACATAAGCAAATGCAAATTTAATGAAAGTATTTGCATTTGATTAATATCATATGTGGCCATAGATTACAACTCAATGATTCATAATTGCCTAAACCCCAGCTCCACCATCTAAAAGTTTTCTTCCATGTCATAATTTGAGCAACACAAACATCATTTTTTTTTTTAAGAAAGCAACACAAACAGCTTTGCTTCAACGAACAATGACCATAAGAGTTAATATTTGAATATTTGAAGATTAATTCAGACAAATCTATTTTGGACTGAACATCTTCCATTCTTCATTGGAATACACAATAGAGTTTCCCATCAAATATGAACAACCAACGACAAATAATGATAACATTAAGGCAAAATTGTCATCCTCTTCCAAACCAATCAACTTTCCACTAAATTTTAACTAGAAGCCTTAGTCGGAAACCCACAACCCATTGAGAATCTAACTACTTAATCCAAGATATTTCTGGTGACTCATCATCAATGTCACTGATTTAACTGATAGCTCTTAACTCAATTACCTTCTTCCCTTTCTTTTTGGTTCATTATCTTCTTCCCTTTCAATTGCCCCTTGGTCACAACACAAGATTACCTCCATAATACAAAGCTGTTTGATGGAAAAAATGTGTCTCATAATACATGTCAGAAAGGTACAGATTCAACTGTGATCCTAACTGAAATCTAAGAACTATTAAATCTACCACACCAAACTATGCAGCCTAAAACAATTGTTTTCTCAAGGCAAGTTATTAAACTAAGTTAAGCTACAGCAAAACATGGATGCTACATTAAAAAGGGGGGGAGGGGGCAGGGCAGACAGAGATTCCTTGAGAAGTAAAAGAGGCCATAGAAAAGAAGTTTCAATCTCACATCCATGCACGACAACCTTGAAGAATAGGGCACACAAATTGTTGGGATCCCATAGAAAACAGGGTTCAATTTCACATCCATGCATGACAACCTTGAACAATAGGACACTCAAACTGAAGTAACAATTGGAACACCCTTAGATTAAAGGAAAGGATTAAAAATGAAAGAGAAAATTAAGGAATCGAACCAGAAAAATAAAGCACTTAAAAACTTTTGTTTAAAAATGAAAGACAGAAAAGGGGATAGTTTTCTTTCAATTCAATTCCTGCAATCATAACTTAATAATATTTGATAGAAAGGCCATATATGGTGTACAGTTTAGCAGTAGCTACACCTACTCAGACAGGATGGTAAACACTTTGTTAAAGTTAATAATTTACCTCGACATTCCGTTTTGCTCCCTGTATCCGCTCAGTCCACATATTTCGAATTAGGGCACGCCGCCCTTCAGCTACTGCAGTTCCCACAGGGAGAGTGCAATAATCTATGACCTGCGTAAAATGATGGTTTCCCCAGAGTATCATTTAAGAGTCATGCTTCCAGAAAAAGAAAACAGCTAAAAAGCGGCACACTAAATCAAAAAAAAAAAATTGTAGAACAAACCTCCTCTAGTTCTGAAAGCTGCTGAACACGAACCATATTGCTGTAGGCACGTTCATAGCTTTCCAGAACCTAAAGAAGCAAGTATTAGAAATCATGATGGCAAAAAATAAGACTTTTGAAGTCTAAATACATAGATTTGTAAACTTCCATCACCAGAAATCACAATGGTATCTTTCAGGGTACTGCTACACAAATAAACCACAGAGCATCAATAATAGTTCTATTAGAATTAAATAAAAAAACCCTAAAGTTTTATAAATTTGAATAATTTCAAAATCTTTTTTTTTTATGTGGTGAATGAGCCTTACAACAGTCATTGCCATACCAACTACCAAGAATGTCAAAGAAAAAACCTAATTTACTTCCTTCGGTGCGTAAATCCATGTACCCACACAGCAGAAAGGGCCAGAAAGAAAAGAAAAAAAAAGCATTGGGGGTTTTAACTATACCTAAATAGCATTTTATTTTCCCATCAAATATTCAGGAAGCAGGAGGGTGAAACAGCTGTAAAGACTAGGAATATGAGAGAAAATTGCAAAAAGGAAGGCAGAGGGAAGCATAATGTTCTGGAAACTGAAAAGTAGCAATTTTTAATATTGGCCAGTACAAAGCATGAAATGAAAGATGCAGAAGAAAATAAAGAAAGCAGTTCTGAACAAAAAAAATCTAGTAAGCAGTTCAAGAAATTGGAGTTAAGAGACTAACCAAAGCAGCAAGCTCTGTAGCTAGACACTTTCTAGCTCTCTCAACATACTCGCGTGCCTCATCATACTGAGAAATGTATATAGAAATAAATGAAAGTATTCACAGGAAATAACAGAGTAAGAGTGTAAACTAGAAAAAAGTACCTTTCCCCTCCGAACTAATAGAACAGCTCTGAAGAATGTACCATTACTGCTTCCATCACCACTAGCAGCAGTGTTCCCTAAACCCCGAAGTTTGGTTTCATCACCATCATCTAATCGAGACACATACTCTGCCATTTGATCCCACTCTCCCATATTCCAAGCAGCATTTGCAGCCTATTAGAATAAACTCATGAATACAAGCATGATATAAAGAATGTCAACATTTACAACGACATAGCAACCAACCATTGGCGCCATTTCCAATCGAGCAGAGGGCTCAGCTGGAGTCCAATACTCTTTGAACAAGCAGTTAAGCTCTTCCCATCGAGCCAATGCAGCAAGGCATCGCATCCGTCCTACAACATAGACACCACATCAAAAGATTAACTAATATACACTAATATAGGAAACAAACTATCTTTTCTAAGCTCAATTTACTCTTAAGGTAGAATAGGGATATGTGAAAATTTTACTTCAGCAAATGAAAACCAAAATAACTGTTGATAGTTTGATACATTTACTGGAACCTTACCATTGCAACCAACAAATCTCTAGGGTAGAAAACTCACTCATGGTTTTTCTTTTTTCTTTTTTAAAAAAAAAATATCATACGTAATCTTCTTAAGAGCTAACTTGAATACAAAAACAATTGGAGTGTTCTGCCTATCAAAAATACCTTGAAAGAAAACGAAAAATATTTGACCCCAAAACACGCCTGAGCACAAGTGTTTTAAATATATCATAAAGCCTTAAATATAACTATGTCCCACATGAACAAAGAGAAATTAAAATATATTTTCTCACACTATAATATATCATCCTAACTAACTAAATTTGCAGCAATCTGTTTTTGCATCCTTTTAGGATGTGTTTGGATGAGGGATTCAAAAGGGGAAATCATTTCAATCAGGATATTCAAAAGTCCAAAATTCAATTTCTTTGTAATCCACAATTAAATACAAAAACTAAAAAAAGAAATATTATTTCATTTATATATTACATCTATTTCATTTTTTTTCATATTATTAATAATATCTATACATTTTTCAAAGCTAATGATACACATATTTCATATTTTATATTATAATTTTTCTTTTTCTTATATTTAATCTCATTTATTTCATAATTAATTTTTTATTTTATCAAATTCTAATAGTCAGAATTTCTTTCTAAAAAACTTTATCCAAACAAGACAATTACAAATGCTAGTATTTCAAATTGATGAATTTTGAAATGCTTGCATTTTAAAATTCTTCAAAATTTTAAAATTCCTCATCCAAACACACCGTTGAGAAATTCAAAGAATTCCTTGTTTTTGTTATGAAATATATAGTAATGAATAGCATTCAATGCAAGTAATAAGCAAAGAAGAACAGAACAAACAACTAAACGAGTCATCATGCTAAAGTTAATACCTAGGGTAGCTTCCAGAACAAGATGCGGGCTCGATGCTTGAGCGGCTTTGGCAGTGTATGCCTTGAGAGCATCATCCCATCTCTGCAATTTCTCATACCTAATAAATAAAAATATGTAAGTACATTCATTTTTCCATGTTGACACAACAGGCCCACGTATTTGAGGAAGACAGTATGAACCAGTAAATCTAGAAATGACAAGCAGAAAAATACAGCAACATAGAAGCTCGCATGAATCACGTTAAGCAATTGGAAAATCAAGTGTCTAATACCATGACTCCTTCAACTGAACATCCAGATGTTGTTGGGCATAGGTCAATATTCCAACAGCAGCCTAAAAAGATTAAAAAAGTACAATTTAAAACCTAATTCAAAGAGAAATTATTAGAGAGTGAGCAGGTAGATATTAGAAAACCACATACAGCTTCTATATAGTTATTTACCTCATGCTGGTGTAACTGATTATTTATGTGTATGAGAGCTTCAACTACAGCAACAGGGTTAGCATCCATCTTCTTAGAGCGGGCACCTTCGAATTCCATTTCTTTGTAATGTAGAGCCTTGGCAAATGCCCGACACTGATAGGTGACATATGAAATATAAATTTTCATTATACAAAGGACAATAAAAAAAAAAGCGTACGGCAGAAAAGCTTTTCTCAAGGAAAGCACACCTTTTCAGCAAGTGCACCAAGAAGACGGATATCTATAGGAAGAGGTCTTTCATCATGTTCCATGAATTCAGCCTGAAATGATCACATATTTTTTTTCAACAAAAGAAATATATTACGTCTCTTTCAAATGCATAGTATCCAGATTGCCCAACAAAAGGGTTATGTACGTTACAACTGCTTATTGGCTACAGCCAAGGGGTTTCTCTATCACGACTGCTTATATGTTTTCACCTCTAGTTTGATTTTACCAAATAGGTTTTAAATATTGCTTGTGAAGCAGTTATTTAATGCCAACTCTTTTAAACTCTGAAGTGATCATGAACAAAATAAATCTAATCAACCAACATTCCCCTTTAAAAAGACGTTGAAACAAAGGGACCGTCAGTCAAGCATGAATCTAATAGCTTTCATTTAGCAAAAGAAAAAGTAATAAAATGCTTGCATAAAGAAAAAAGAACCAATATTGGCTGAAGCAATGTACCAAGTTAAGAAGAGTAGCCAAAATTTCAGGAGGGATATTTGGAGAAGAAAATGCCATCTCCAAGCTTCGAACTAACTGTCTCTGACTAGACTCATTCAGTTGAGACCAACAACTAACAAAACCAGCAGCAAACAACTCACGTCCAACAAAAGGCTGCAAAAGGAGCAGATTAGAAACCTAACTCCAAAGGAATGAATATACAAACGTAAACCTTGTAAACATACCTGTAATTGTGCAAGTCGAGCACAGGTTCGTAATGCTGGAGAAGGAGATTCTTTTAAAAGTTCAATGCTAAAATGCCTCATCCATTCCGCCCAATCTTCTTTGGTACTGCGTTGAGAAGCCTCTCCAGCTGTGCGCAACCGACCATCATTGACCTATACCCAAACACTTAGTCAAAGAAAGCCTCTAGACCACATGAAATAATGTGTAAGAGATAATTATTTAAAATATAAAATAAAGATAAAATGAAATTGTAAGTTGAAAGCACAATTCTGTTGATATAGAGTATAAGATAACTGACAGAAATGAACAAATTTTTGTGTATCCAGCAAGGATACATCATCAAGAAACAAAACGAGATTAAGAATGATGTATGGAAATTGTCAAGCTCACAACCACCGCAATAAACCAACACAGAGAAATATATAAAATCAATGCAACATAACACACCTTCCAAGTCAGAAACTGCTCCCAGAAGGAAGAGCCAAAAAAAAAGGTCCAAGCACAATGCCACAGGACTGGTCACAATCAATTATGTCAACATTTCAAATTCATAATAGCCCAAAAGTATCAAGAAAAAAAACGTATACGTGGATAGCTAACTCTCCTAATAAGTTGTAGAACTCCATAATTTGATTTAAGAAAACTCAATCTTTCTATGCACATCTAACATGCTACATAGCAGATGACTTGCATGTTCAAGCATGCGAACCAGTTGATTACCTACCACATTAAATCAAATGTGTTCTCATTCTATGAAACAACTCCGCTGAGCATGCATTCATTTCGATCCAACTTCTCCACATAAATGTTCTCTACTAGAGCACCATCACAGTATTTTCTAAGCAAAGTAGCATGGCCAATTAACTTAAATAGAAATGTGGTCCTGCCAACAATTTAGGCTCAACCCACCACATCCTTCGGCCAAGTCACTCCAATACTGACCATCAGGATTCGTGCTTACAATTTATAACATATTATAGAAACTTATTATAAATGGGAACATTTAACAAGTTTTAACTGATATGCAGAAAAGATAATCTCCATGCTTCCTCCTCAAGCTAGCATATCATTCTACTTGACAGTATCTTGACATGTTTAGGAATCTAGATAAGTAAGCTATGCAGAAACAAATAATATAGATAGCTCATCATTACAATTAGAAAACGAGGATACCTGGTAACCTCTAGGATGTCTTTGCACGTCAGTCCCATCTTCATAAGGATCATTTTCCATATCATTTAATGGGTCACTAACAACCTCCACTGGAAGTCGTCGAATTAATCTTTGTGCTGCTGTGCTCCCCAAAATTAATGGCTCACGTCGCCGTAAACGACCTTCAATTTCCTCAAATTCTTTATGCTGAAATAAAGACTATTGATATTAAATTTGAACACTTGGGGGAGCAGAGAGTGAGTCTTCCATGCAAAAAATAACGACAAAGTAATGGCGTGGTAAGAAGCAATACCCGCAAGCGGTGTTTCAACAAAATTTTGTGTATCGATGGGATAAAAATAGTGAAGTCTTCTCCAAGGGCATGAGCCAGACAACAAAGTGCATCAACAGCATCCTTACGGAGCTCATCATTTTTCCTGTAAATAAAATTTTTTAAAGGTATAGTAGATACACATAGCAAGGTGCTTCCATCAAGCCTCCTCTAATGCTCTCAGATCTCCTATGGTTCCAACCCATTAGAACCATCCACCATTAAAGCGTCCTCCTAATGTTTGAAACAAATTACTTGGCTCACAGGCTAGTAGTTCCCATACCAAAGTATCAGAAACTTTTACAAATTCCAACCAAAAAGTGATTTGCTAAAATGAGTTTCTTCATCCTAAATTGTCACTTGATTGTATCCTATGATATCATAAACAATCATTTATACTATCCTTTCTTATTTGGCTCAGATAAACCTGAAGGCAAATTATCTCAAATTAATTCAAACCATTACCACAACACTCTTTTGGCTCCAAAACCGAACAAATCTAGATGTGGAAAGATGCATGCACACTAATACTCCTTATAATTGGCAAGTGATAGACCACGCATAAGTCTCAAAAGGCGATTTTTCTATATGCATATGGTTTTAAACAAAAGGAACAGACAACTCACCCATCTAAAACTAGCTTCAAGTGATGCACAAGAGAAGATATGTGACCTGTAACCTGATTTACGAGAATGGAAACACAAACAGAATAAAAATGGCAGTTGAATAAAATGCGAGTCCTAGGTCTTAACAAAAAATTGTTAAATAACAGATTCTTCAAATTTATTAAAATTCTTGCCACCTACCTGAACACGAGGGATCAATCTAGTCAAAGTTTTGATAGCAGCACGCCTTATCTCCACAGAAGCATCCACTTTAAACAATCGAATAAGGGCAGGAAGAAGTAGATGCATATGTTCATCCAATGTCCCTATATGGTCATAATCATAAAAAGAAATCCTTTATATATTATAATTTAAAGATGCTTAAAATCAGATACATAGAGCAAAAAAATAAGTTTCAGTTCTTCAAAACTAACAAATTTAGTTTGGACAACCATAGAATAATGAAAGCTTTATATACAAGATCATCACCATCATCATCATCGTCATCAGAGTCTTTATCTCAATAGATTGGGCTAGGTTTCTATACAAGATCATCTAGAATAAAAAAGTGCACTTTCATAATTCTTTTTTCTATAATACTTCCATAATTCTTATACCTCGTAAACTACTATAGAGTTTTATAAAGCTATATTCAGATGTTCATTCTTTTTACAACATACTTTACCAGCACGCTGACCACATTAAAGTAGCAAAAGAATACATTCAACTCTCAAGTGAAGTGTACTAACCACCAAACACTTCCAGGGTATGGAGAATGTCAAGAACATAGGTGTAGTCATTGCAACGCTCTGCATCACTCAAAACTTGAATGCAACATGGAAGAATAGGAGGAAGATACTTCCGGAATTCATCATTGAGAGCTAAGCAAAGCTGCTCAACTAGATGCAGTACCTAATTAAAAGAGGTAGAGAGAATCTAAGAGATAAGATCATTGCAGAAACAATAATAACCAAAACAACCAATCTATCTAACAATAGGAGATGCAGTTACAAATTATTTGTAACTGTAAACTAAAAAAAATACCGGAAAACCACGTGAAGGGCGATTACTAGCCGGCAAGCTGAATGACGACCATAATTCAGAAATTAAAGATAGCAGCTCCGGTAAATATTTACGAATATGCTGCATGAACACAACAAAACCCCAAAATCAAATGCTAGAAGAAAGACAATGTCAGTTACATGATGAAAATCTTCAAGACATCAAAATATACCTGACGCACAATTGACACAAGAGTACCCAGCTTCCATGTTATAAAATCCTTCAGATAATCATCACATGTACGAACAATCTGAAAGAGATCAGGCAAAACCTACAGAAAGAAAGGAAGATAATAACCCACAGTTCAGAAAACCAACCAACAAAAAGAGAAGCATAAAAGCCAAACTCAGCTAAAAAATTAGTAGACAAACCTTTGGCAAGTATGGAACACAACCCAGACCCATCGACTAACCTCGCAGAAAACAAAATTCAATGATTTAAAGAAGTTACAAATAACAAACTTTTAAATAAATAATAACTATGATAAATATGGAAGTAAAAGATTAAAAAACATCCATATACTGAACACACCTTGAATATAAACATAAGAGATCCAACCACCTTTTGGTGGTAACTGGCAAGAGAAGGATCCCTAAGAATTCGCATGAGAGAATTGATAGCAACCTGGATTCAGTTATTTTAGCAAAAAATTGAGATTCAACTAAAGACAGACAAAAATGTTAAAATAGGCAAGCAGGCAAGAAGAATAATAAATTAGGCTGGGCAGTACAGTGGAGTAATAATCTTCAGATGTAGCAAATGATGGCCAGAGGTTCATGGGTAGTTCATCCATTGATGATGGAATATGTTGACCTGAATCAGTGGCTGCACGGGTAACATCTCCATGCGACCCAGACAGATTTCGCTGATTTCTTTTATGTGCATGGGGATCCAAAGCACCCATGATACCAAGAACCTGGGGTAGACCAAAGTAAACCAAAGTAAATACAGCATCATAAGAGAGTTAAATGGTTAACTGCAATGCCTGCAGAGTTCAAGAGTAACAACCTTTAGTACTTCTCGTCTGGTAGACCACACTAACTCACCATTCAATAACTTCAAAAGTAAGCCAAGTAATTGTGGATATTCATTATATGGAGCTATTACATACCTGTAAAATCCATACAGGAAAAATCCCCTAAACACCATTTAAAAAAAAAACACACACACACACAGAAATCGCATTCATTCTAGTCTAATACATTCATAAGTTAAGGAATTGGATTTAGCCCAAAGTTCCTTTGATAATGCCATTTACAAGCATCAAGTAATAAGATGGAAATTGCTTGACGTTAACATTAATGATCATGCGATGCAAAAGAGGCTGTAAAAAATAGAGAGAGCTAAACCATCTAAATGCCAAAAAATACTGCTTATAAATACGGCACCATCTAGAAAATTCTAAGTTTCCTTCAGTGATCACTCCCTAAGCAACTTCATACAAAGAAAACCTTTCTCTCCTTCAACTTCTCCCTCACCAATTTCCATCAATAGCCTCCTTTTTTGTGAAGCAAACATCCCAAATCAGTAGAATTTTCTGTCAACTACACATCTGACAAAGGAAGGTCACTCCACATATCTAAGGCAGTTATACCTAACAGGCCAATGATCAGACACCTGACTAGGTAATATCTACAGCATGTAGGTGGGAAGTACATTCCATCAGAACTAGAATGAGGTCTCATGTTGGAAACAATTAAAGAAAAACAATACTTCAAAAGTTGGCCATTAAATGATGTTAAATAATATAGAGCATGCATGACCTACGCTAAGACAATAAATCCCCATTCCCTTCTTTTTCTGTTTGGTGTGTCTTTGTGTCTTGGAAATGTGACATCACTTGGGCATCTCAATAGTACTTAGATGATATAACTACTTGAAATAAAATGAAGCATGATAATGCTGATGTTTTGCAGTTCTATGCAATATGCATTAAACATAAATTTTCTAGCATATCCTGTGATAAGTGAAGCAGATATTTATTGAGAAAGCATATATGTCAACAAGATATCATTGTAGATTGGTCATAGCTTTTAAGACTTAATCAATACTAGATCTTTCATGAATTTTTTCAAAAAACAAGCATCAGCCTTCATGCTTCTGCCTTAAGCTGCCACGCTGCATTGAGCTCTTAAAATTTGAAAAGACAATTTAGGGTAAAAGCTCTGACCTAAAATGCCTAATGTCTCAATGCATGCCCCACATGGGGCAGCTCCTGGGATGAAAAGTTATCAGCGTTTGTATTAGGAAAAGAATTGATTCTATATTGCTATCAAACCAGAGAAAACATAACAATCATAACAGTCATGCAGAGTGCAAAGAAACATTAAATATCCTGCATACCCAGTGCTCTGTACAACTTGACCAAGAGTAGCAACAGCAACTTCACGTTTTGTGACAGCAGCCCCATCCAATAATGCTTCAACAATTAAAGGCATAAGTTCGGGGATATATTCTCTCATTGCAAAACCACCCTAAATTAAGTCACATCCCAAAAATGATTAGTATGAGAAAATTTATACCAGGAAACTTGCAATTAGTTACACAGCAACCAAGCTAGGATACTCATCAGTCAGAGCCATTATTTAAATTCAAAATTGATGCAAAAAAATATTCTTTTCCTAGGTCTATCAACTAAAAATCTTACTACAAGAATGGTGCGGTTTGTAAAAGCAAAGCAAGAGAAGTTTACCCACCACTCTAGCAAGATCTCCAACAGTTACAAGAACTCCACTGATGATACCATTATTGGCATTGACTCCAGTGCCCTCAAGCAGTCGTGCCACAAGAGCCTAAAAAATAAAAGAATCGGTATCAAGAAGACAGAATCACAATAAAGGAACATCACCACCCTTCCTCTTCCCTCCCCCCCCCCCCCCCCCAAAAAAAAAAAAAAGGTACTAGAAAAGAGGAAAGCAGAATGAAAAGAACGAAGTAACACAGCATGACAAATTAAAACCTTGTGCACTGGGGCAATATATGGGAGTATTAGTCGTTCACAGTTGCGTATTAAGCAACCAAGTAACTTGGCACTCTCTTCTCTGCATTTGTTATCTGCACTGCTGACAATGCAAGAGAAGTTAATATTTGATGCTGCATAGAAAGGACAGATGTTCTTTTTCTTTACCTTTGTCCTAAATATGTCAATAATTGTATGAGATGACGACGGAGTGCTGGAAGAACATATGCAGGATTTTTCTCTGATAATCTCCCAGCCACTGATATAGCATATTCCCGTACATCATAATCCTATAGCAACAGAAACATTCTCTATTCATGAAAGTGCAACACAAAATAACACAAAAACTGGAACAAAAGCATAGCTATTTCAGCATTCGGTAAATGCTCGCTATAAAGATTAGAACCCCACAACCAACTTACATGAGACTGTTTTTAATCTAAGCTATATTCATGTCTCCACGCTTTTTCCAAATTCATTTCCAAAACAAAAGTGAAACATAAATAATAAGTTGTTGGAAAGAAAGTTCAGGCAAGAGTAGCTTAAGAAAAGATGAAGCAAGACAGTGAATATTAGACAGTGTCTCATTTGGGAAAAAATAATGATCATAGGAACAGTAACAGTGACAAAGACAAGACTTACCAATCAGGAAATATCAAGCCCTCTTTACCTATGGAAAAAATGCTGACAAACCCTATTTTTCAACTTTGAACAAGAAATTCCATACGCTTATTAACTTTATAATTCTTATTTAAACAACTGCCCAGCATCATATTATCCCATCCCTTTTATCTAGATATCAAGGATGTAAGATCTTATAACGAAACTGATAACATTCTATTTCAACAGAAGCTCAAATATTTAATTCAAGAGATCCTAGCCATCAAGAAAATTAATAGGCCTTTATAGCAGTTAATAAATAAAGAGGCATATAAAGAGGGCAAACTTTCTTTGCAATGAAAAATCAGATTAAATTGCACCTCATCATTTAAAGCAGCAAAAACTGCACTTAGACTATCAGCCTGCGCCAAAAAATCATCAAAACCTCTATTTCCATGGAGAGAGGAAAATATCGAATGGCGAACAGTAACATCAGCATCTGCAACAGCTGCAATGAGAAGCTTCTCCACAAGCTGCAGAAAACCCAATATCAATTTATAAGCAAGCATAATACATCAGAAGGATTCTAACACAGGTAAATTATAAAACGTTAATCTCACAAATATTAATAAATAATTAAAATAGCAACCTAACCTCCTCAACAAGACGCCTTCGCTTTCCTCCAGCTCGGTTTGACCGACTGGAACCAAATTGTGAGGAAGCAATAACAGAAAAAGAATTTGCAACTAATTTGCTACAGCATAAGGCGGCATCTTTTCGCGTGGCTCCATCCTCATCATCAAGATACACAACAACTGATTCTCTCACAAACTCAAGAAGTTCATGCCCCTAAACCATAGAATAATGTAGTGTCAATTATAGTTTCAATCAGAAATCATGTATAATATGCATACAAACCTTGAAATTAAAACGCGCAAGAGTCTGCAGAGCAAGCTGAACAAGGGCTGAACCACTCAGCTCAGACACTGGCTGGGGGACATTTGCAGCAGTGCCTCGAACCAAAGCAGCAGTTAGCCTTGCCTGAAAATAGTGCGACTTTGAAAGAACCAAAGAAATGCAATCAAGAAGCCGGTCTTGGATGGAGGGCAGCAAAGACGGAATACTGAAACAGAACCAATTACTAAATTAATATCCCTCAAGTAATCTCCAAAAGCATCTGGTTACAAGGTCCTGGCTGCCCACATACCTGACAGTTATTTGCTCAAGTGCTTCAACAAGTGTACGAGAAAGACCAGCAGAAAACATAATGTCAAGGAGATCACGAACATGGGACTCCATTGCAGGTCCCATGGCTTTTGCTATGTTTCCAACACAAGCCAAAGCTTCAAGGGAGGGTCTACCCCTGCGTGGAGCAATCTGCAGATAAAGAATATGAAAGGAAACTGTTAGAAACCTTGTTCCTTATCAAATGTAAACACCATAAACTTCAAAAAAAAAAAAGCCACAAAAAAGCAACTAAAGATCACAAATCATGACAGTTATGAGACTCACTGCATCACGTAAGTGAGAGGTAATTGTCGGCAAATAGTGGACAAGCTCTCCGTCCAAAGCACCAGCCATCTCCCCAAGGGCAATAAACCCACTTGCACGTTCAGCTGGTATTTTTAGAACTGTAAGGATATGGTTCATACATATCTGCAAGATACCACAAATCCAAATTCACATAATTGGAGTAACAATTTCCACACAAAGAGGTGTATGTCCCGGTTACAATAATGTGATTGTACGAGGAGCAACAGTCACTAACCGTCAAGTAGTTTGTTACAAATCTGTCACGCAGGAAATGAGCAATGCGAGGTAGCAATGAAGTTATGCTAAGGCGAACAAGCCGATCACGGTGCTCTAGGTATCTAAGCACAATTTCAGCAACTTCTCTATACCTTGACATCATGAATTCACCAGTGTTCCTGACCAGATGAAGTTTATCCACATCAAACACTAACATCAATCATATAACAGAAAGGTAAATGGGTACCCTGAAAGACCATTGTATTTCAATGGCACATAAAAGGAATGGCCATTCCAGTGTACCGCTAAACAGCGTATATGATTATATATCATTTCATGTAGCACCTAATAAAAGATTCTTATATGGAATAGATAATTTTCTTCTCCTAGATGACAAGCATACTACAAATTGACCAGTACCATATATACACATATAAATCTAGAAATTAATCATGAACTATATAAAGCAGCTAATCAACACTAGGTGCAATAGGATCTATGCACATTCATAAATATGTATAACAGTATTTATTTTACTAACCAATGTATAACAGTATTTATTTTACTAACCAATAAGGCATATATACACACCCCCAATAAATACATATTTATCAAAATGCGGGCATATGATTTATATAGAAGAAATTATCATAATAAGAATCACCAGATAGAAAATGCACAAAAGATAAATAGGAAAAGTCAAAAGCGAGCTTTATTTCTTATTCGTTCTTATCTTTTCTTTCTTTTTCTTTCGAGGGGGGGTGTTGGCCAATTGAACTAAAGTTAGAAACCAAAAATTACTGAAGCCAAATTCACTTTTTCATCAACAAATAATAAATAAAACCATACCAACCTCAATAGCTCTCCAACGGCAAGCAAAGAACCATGTATACTGTGAACAGGAGCAGTTTTTCCCAATCCATCTTGTGTCGCCTCAAACATTCGATAATACCTGTTGAAACACCAACAGTTGAAAATATAAAAGAACAAAGAAAACACATTTGAAATTTTAAGTTCAGAAGTTAAAAAAATGAACACGCACAATTATTGTAATTAAATCATTAAGAAAGATAGCAATAAACCCTGCCTCATCTACACACAAACCAACAAACAGGAGCATCCAAGGAATGTAACAAAGCCAAGCAGGCCTCAGCTCCACCAAGATTAGCCACTACAAAGCATTACTATTACAAGGTAAGTTCTAATTCCTCCACTCTTGAGTTTCTTTTGCAATTTAGTGAGCATAGTCAGATCCCATGTAGGGAAAGGGGAGATTTGGAACAAAAAGAAGGGTAACAAAAATCAAGCAGCAGCTACGCCAAATAGGAACTCAACTCAGATGATCTGAAACTAAGGAACTATAAAGAAATGTTTCTACAGGTGTTCGTTTTTCAAAAAAAAATTCTGAAAGCTTGAAGTGCTAATGTTACTATTTAGCTCAAATTTGTGAAAAGAAAAAAGAATAAGAAGTCAAATCCTTAAAATTAATAAACTAACCATTGCACGCGCCATCGTGTCTCGCGTGTTTCAATAACACGAAGGCACGCTCGCAATGCCTCCACAGCACGCTCACGAACATCCAATGTTGGATCCCTCAATGCAACCCAAATAGCATCAACAAATTCAGGTACATGAACATTGAATACAGTAGAAGCATTTTCTGCCATTTCCTAGAATAATGAAAAATGCTAAGCAAGCTTCATTAGAACAATCTTTTCAACAAAAGTAAACTAAAAATTCACTTAGATAATATAGCAATTCCCCATATAAAATCAACAAATAATCCTTTTCGTTACATCCATTCTTAAAGAACAATAAATATCTCAAACCGCACTCACCTTCAAAATTAAGACAGCAGCAAAACGACGATACTCTATTCTCTCCCCACGAAGCCACTCGAGGGCAGTTTTAACCTTAGAAATAGACAAATATACTAGATATTACTCCCTTAGAAATAAGCTACAAAAATTAGCCATGTCCTCAACAAACCTGAAACTCCACTTCATCTGCAGTCATTGCACCACCTGCTCTAGCTAGATGGCCAAGAACTTTACTAGCAAGGACGAGTGTTTCAGGATCACGCTTAACCTCGAACACAGTCCGCATATAATTAGAGAACTTGGAAACCTTGGAGGCATTCTCCCCAAGAGCCACGTCTATCAACTCGTCAATAGCTCTTAAAGCTCCCATGTTTTGTGCAATATCGCTACTTTCCAAAAGGAATGAAATTCGATCATATAACTGGTCCATGAAACGGGAAAATGCTTCCCCGCTAAGATCACGAGCTTCTTCTTCCAAATGCTTCTTCAATGCTAATGAAGCTCCCTCCTGTTCACAATAATCCAAAGTCAAAATTTAAATTCCATTTAAATGAAACATAAATTTAGGGTTCGCAAAGACTTAGCAAGAAGCCCAAGATTTGCCCAAGAATCAGTAAAACGCAATTCGAATTGTTTCACTTTCTAGAACTCTCCAAGAGAACGAGCGAGAAAAGCGAGGAAGTGAAGTCGAAAAATATTACCTTAGGGTTGCCACGGGTGCAGAGGTCGGCGAGTATACGGTTGAGCGTTTCGAAGCTTCCGCCAGCAGGGCCAGAGGCGGCGGGAGCACAGAAGCGGAGGCTCTGTAAAGTCGCCGCCATTTAACACCCCCTCCTAACTGTTGAAAACCCAACCCTAAAACCCTAATCTATGGTTTACTGTTTGAAATGTCTCAGATCTTGGCTCAAGGCATTGAATCCAACGACACTCGAGGAAGAAGAAGATAGCGACTAGATAAAATAAAATAAAAATAATAATAATAATGACGTTAAAAGTACGCGTGGGGTGTGTGCTCCACCAAGCTCTCAGTTGACAACAGAAACAGGGTTCATCCTTATTTTAATTTTATTTTTTATTACAAAATAAATTTTACCAACAGCGTTTAGTTACTGATCGTTTAAACAGTTTATCACCGCGCACGAGGCAACCGACTTTGCTAAAAACTAAGAAGAGAATTATTATGCATATTAATCAAGTCGAAATTATTGAGATTTAATTTCCATTCGTTTTCAAAACTTTAAAATTTAAAATTTGATTTAAATTTTTATTAAATTTTATTTTTAAAATTTGATTTTAACTCAATAAAATATTAGACTTAATTTATTATTTTTAATTATATATTATAAAAATAAAATAATAAATTAATAATAAAATATTAAAATATATATTAAAATATTTTGATAAAAATCATAAATTGCTTGAACTAAAAATATTTAAAAATTTAAATTTCACTTGATTTATTATTTGATAAATTTAAATTCGATTCAAAAACTTATCAAATCAAATTCCAATAACTTATAAATAATTTATTTATTAAGACGTCAATAGCACACCAAATGATGCAATGAATTTATTTATTAAGCTTAACACCCAAATAAACTTCCGACGTTTATAAAAAATGGAATTTAACCATCAACATTTAGTTATATAAAAATAAATTTATTATGTTTTATTTTAAGTAATTTAAATCTAAACATTTTAAAATAATATAATTAATTTTTTTTCTATTAAATCCAGAAACAAATGGTCATGCACAGGTGGCATGTTGACGTGAAATTTTTTTGTTATGTGAATGGTTAACGTGGAAATTTTTTTCGCGTATACAAATGATACTGAAGTTGAATTTTTTTACTAAAATTATTTTTTTTCAAATTTACATTTTTTCCCACAATTACTTTTTTTGCAAAAATTACATTTTTTCATAATGTTATTTTTTAAAATTACATTTTTTCTCAAAATATATTTTTGTCAAAAATTAAATTTTTTCTCAAAATGTAATTTTTTTTTAATTTCATTTTTTTTCTAAATTATAATTTGTTTCGATATTGCATTTTATTTAAAATTACATTTTTTCCAAAATTACAATTTTTTCACTGAAAACATCCAAAAAAATAATACATAAAATAAAATTGAGAGAAGAAAAATATATAACTACAAGTTACAAAATAATTCATCACAAATACAACAATAAAACTAAAAGACAACTAACTGTATTGAAAGAAAGAAACTATAACATATTCATTGCAACAAAATTAAGCTATAATAACAACATATTCACAATAAAATCAAGCCTAAAACTAAAGTTAATAACAATTACAAATTAAACACAAAACAAATCAAAAGATAATTAGCATTCCAGATAACAAATTCAACATAAACAAGTTCATTGTGATAGTATCGACTTCAACATAAAGATTATAGTGTCAATCACCACTTCAACCAAAGACATTCTAATTCTGACCTCCTCAACAGTCGTTTTGTATAAGAAAAAAAAAAGGCAAAAATATATATTAACTTAATTGCAAGAAGTCAAATACCATATAATATACTAAAAATAATATACTTACATGTTAATATCTCAAGTTATTTTTTCCTTCCCTTTAGCTCTGTCTTTTAATTGTTGTGATGATGCAACATTTTCTTCTTGTCCAATCTTCATTAACAAAAGCAGAAAAAAAAAAAAAAAAAAAAAACCTAAGAACACACATATAAGCAGAAGATAATGGAATATCACTTGATAACTATGTTAAAAACTTAAGAGCAAATATATCAGCTACTAACCAAAACAACATCAATTATGATGAAAAACATCAAAGCAGCAGAACTTGCAACATATAATCACATCTAATACATGTTCCACTACAGTAAAAATACTTTTTATTGTTATCCTACTTGTTCAAAAAATAGATTCTTGCAATATCTAAGTCAGCATTAGTATTAGTATTAGCAAATGCAAATGAGTTTCATACATTGTCTTTGATTACTTTATCAACCTAAACATGCTTTCAACACTTATAATGAACCTTAAATTTGACAATCCCACTTAAGTAAAAATAGACAAGGCCAGTTCATTTTAAATGCCTCAGCCAAACTAAATATGTCAACCAAACTTCCTTGTGAAAAATATATATAGAAGAATAAATGAAACATATAAAGGAAAAACAAACAAATCCTAGCAAAGCATGCACCAAACACCAAAGTCTTAATCTAATTTTACAATATAGAATAAATTCATCCGAACAGCTAGTTCACATCATGTCATACGTTTCTAGCTTAGCTCTTTCAAAATGGTAATTCATGTTGAGGAATATTATATATGACTGCAGTATTTCTGTCATGTCCTTCATTTCATATCTCATTTTTTTTCTATAATTTATTCAAGTAGTGCTATTTTTTTCTTGTGTTCTAAAGTCATATAGTTAAGTTCCTCTTTGTGGATGAAAAAAGTATTATTCCATTAACATGTGCATCACAAGGTCAAGTCCGCATAAAAGATATGACAAAGTTCAATCTTACCTCTCTTGAAGCAGGATTTGCAGAATCTTCCCTTGAACCATCAATAGTAGTTTTTGTCCCTCTTCCTCTTCTACTTCCCCTTCCCCTTCCTCTTTCAACAACACCATCAATGGTTGTTTTTGTACTAAAAGCACCAGAAGTGACATTTTTTGTACCAATCTCAGTTCCTTTTCCTTTCTCCTTGTTGATTCACTTGAATCAACAGTCTTTTGTTGAACCTAAGAAAACAAGTAATAAGAAATAAAAGATTAAGCAAAAAATTATAAAACAAAATATTAGTCAAAAGAAAAAATGTGAAATTTATGACAAAACGGTAACTTACACAGTTAGAAGTACCCACAAAGTTGCTTTTTTTAGAGCAACTAACTTTATTGTGTCCAGATTGTTTACAAAGCCCACAATATTATACTTGTCCCTTTCTTGACAACTTATATTTATTCTTACGCTCATCATGCTCTTGAACTCTAATTTTTTTGGGTCCGTCAAGCATTCTTCTTATCAAAGGAGAAAATATTGCATCTAATCCACTTTTTGGCCATTCATTTTCACTATTGATTAGCTGTAATGTGTGCTCATACGTCCGTAAGTATGTCTCCTTTGAATAGAACTCATGAATGTACTCTTCTAGCTGACTACCATCATCAAAAGTGGCACAAATTGTATGACAGCATGGGATACCAGTTAGATCCCATAATCAACAAGCACATGTTCTTCTGGTAAGATTGACTTTGAACAACTTCTTTCCATACCTAACCTCGTTTCTATCACTACCATTAAAAATGACTCACTATTAAGTTGCTTCATTTAAATTCTTGTTTAATTTTTCCATCACTAGTAGATCATGATTCCCCACCAATTTCCCCACATTCTTTCTTTTTTAGCTATCCTCATCATCACATCCACTCTAATCTCCTCAAGCATGGTGATGATAGGCTGATGTCTAGTTTTACCTAAAGTGTCGTTGAATGTCTCACACAAGTTATTGTGACAGACGTCACACTTGACATCTGCTCTGAAGAAAGCCTTACACCAATGGCGTGAGGGATATTTCAACAAGTCCTCATTTCTTTACCCAAAGTTGTCTTTTTGGTGTAACGACTCCAACATATCTTCAAACAGCCTCTCGGTTGTTGCATTAGCACACATCCATAAATGTTTCTTTAGTAGCTTGCCCTGATGCTTCTTGCTCCAATTTGCATGTATATGTCTAGCACACCTTCTATGTTCAACATAAGGGAATAATTTCTCTATAACATTAATTAGTTCCTAAAAAATAACAATAAGAAAATATATCACACATCAATCATATTTAACAGACTCTAAATCAAATAAATTAAATAAAGGAACCATACCTTCTGTTGGTCACTAATGAATGTTCAAACTGCATTGTTGGTAATATCAAGATCAATTTTGAGAATATTGAGAAACCGCATCCATGAATCAGTATTCTCATTTTTTACAACAGCCAAAGCAATGTGATACATTTGATTGTTTATATCCTTAGGAACAGCATTTAAAAGTTCACCCTTAATCGAGCCTTTCAACAAACAGTTATCTAATCCTATAACTTTCCTACACCTTGCTTTGAATCATTTTTTAAGGGAAACAAAGCAAAAATAGATTCTCTGAAAATATGGCGAACTAATAGGGACAATCATCTCTGTCTTGATCACAACAGTGCTCCCAGGATTTTGATTAAGGTATTTATCAACATAATCCCTCAGTTTAGAGAGCTCTGTGGTGAAGGCATTTTGCATGTCTGCTAATATCATCGGCTTTGCCCTTCTCATTTTGTCAAGAAAGGCAAATACCTTCAGCTTTGACTCAATATGAGCTCGCAATTCACTTTGCTTCAAGTACGGTTCTTTTCGGATCTTCTCTTCAAATTTTCTCGCTAACCATTTTGCACTAAGTAATTGTAACTTATACTTATAATTACATTTTGCACATTGCACAAAGTCTTCAATTGGAAGCATTTCAACTCCTCATAATAACAAGCTGTGCACTAAAAAGGGCATGTATTAGCACACACAACCCTCGCTCTCATAGGCTCGTTTTTAATGAACCAGACATCCCTCTTGATGTGCACAAAATAATCCACCATGACATCTTTAAATTGAGCCTCATCTTCAAACAACAAACCTAACTCAAGATCTGGGATAAGGGAACTCGGATAATAAGATGGAAAACTACTTTCCCTTCTTCACACTGTTTCAACTTCCTCACCATCTTCATGACTATTGAATTCATAGTTAGGAGATTCAAAAGAATCAAGACACTCCTTTGACAATTCACCACTACTATGATCACTTTCAGCTGTAGCAGGTGGAAGTGGCCTCCTTATAATCTTTCTACCTTGACTTTTTTCACCTACCTTTTTAGTAGTAGGTACTGCCTCATTTGTTTGATGCTCAATACTTGGCCTCGCGTCATTATCATTTTCTTTCCTCATTTGATTCACATTACCATACCATTGCCTAATATTCTTCCTGGCCTCTCTAACCTCATCACCATCATATGATAAAAATGTTGTATCACCATCAACATCATCACCATTTGTCGCGACCCAAATTTTTAAAAAAAACTACAAATTTTTCGCGAACTTACCACATTTCAATTGTTGGGCTGTGAGTCAATATCCTTCACTCAGTTTCATATATTATATATATATGCATAACATGCAATGCTTTCGTCCCAGGCACTAACATTGCAGAAGCTTATAAAGTTATCATTTTAGAATTAAAAATTCGTTTACATTGCCTAACATATACATCCCTCATATAACGTGACTACATCACTGTACACTATTATTCAGATACAAAAAGCACATGTGTGTATACCTTGATGCTGCTGGATAGCTGTGTGTAAAAGATCGCAGGATGGATGCAGCTTATATACTCTACTGAAATGCTCTGTAGAGGTGGGAAAAATAATGGGATGAGCATAACGCGGTCAGTAAGAAATATATGAAAGCAGGTAGATAACTACACTATCTACGATGCTCATAATGCATGTTTTATCAACTCGTAAAACAAATGCATTTACTTTTCAAAACACTCTCATTAATTTATAAAGCAAGTAGATAATCAAACTATCCACGCTGCTCATGATGCATGGTTTATGCCGAAAAACTCATGGCATTCACAAAACCATCATAGTAAAACACATAGCAATTTACTGCCAAAAACTGAATATCAAAACTCATTCAGAGTAAAATCTTTCTGTGTTCATTATTGAAACTCACTTTAAAATCATATTCTCATTTTAAACGGTTTCATCACAGAAATCAAATCAAAATTAGTTTCATCACCGAAACTAATAAAACAGATGAGACTAGGCAGGGATTTCCACACAAATCTAAGGGAACATTTGGCCAAAGTCTGAGACCCACAAGCTATCACGGATCAGGTGTGCCAGGGTGTCTCTGAGTCTGAGGAGAGGATTAGTCTATCTATCGGCTCCTATCTAAGGACTATCACAAAACAGAGCAATGACAAAGCATGCCCGAGTCCAAAGACGCAATCCTCACATTCCATAGTTGCACGGTACAGTGTACTCCATGTTGTCTACACAGTACGACGTACTCCAAGAACCACAGTACAATTACCACATAGTTGTAGGTGCTTGAGTCAACAGCTCACCACCCCAACCAAATAAATTATCAATCATAGCCTGTCGTCTCAGATCTAGTGCGAGCAAGTCAGTGTGTGAGGTCCTGCCTACCACAGGCGACCTCTCTGGGCCCCTGCTGCGACAGCCTCCTACTCAACTCGAGGGCTCCAGCACGATCTCAATCACAAATCACAACAGAATCCAATGCGAGCAGTGCTCCAGCACGGTCTGTACAGATGTAATACCAAAATCAAGTGGGAGCGGATCTGGATAAATCCATAGATCTCATCATAGCTCCAGCACGATTTTACACACACAAAATAGATATCTAGCTCTATTTCCCACCACAGTGGTACTCAAAACCGAGTGCAACATGCAAAACGGTACAAAACAAAGTGAGAGAGAAACATCCCATCAAATCACTTGTCAATCAAATCACTTTTTAGAAAAACGTGCAAGTTAATGCATACAGTCAAATCATGAGCCAGTCTATCATTTCAGCTTCACAAAATCTCTTTTTCACAGAGAAAACATGGATTGCATGCACTTTATGCATTTCCAAAATTGCTGAGTCTAAGGGTATTTTCGTAATTTTCCCATATTTGGGTACTATCCAAAAATTTCATATCTATACTCTATACGAAATTTAATTGACTGTAGACGATGATGAAAATACGTACAGCTATCTCTAATAGCTCCCATAGATCCCTTACCTCGGATCACGTAGTGTGACCTCTCTTCCTTTGTGCTGTCCAAATCTCGCAGTCCGGTCAACTCTCAATATGACTCTGCAGCTGCATTTAACCATTCACTAGATTAATTACACATTTCCTATTGTATTACACATTTAATACAGTTTATTTCACTTAATTGGGCCCGTTTACTCTAAATAGGCCTAATTACTTTAATCGGGCCTTAATCCGTATCAAACCCGTTTTTCACGTATTTTCCTTCATCAGGGTCTATCGACTCATTGGGTCTATCAACACCCATTGGGCTTCGTTCCAAGCTCTTTGGATAGCCCGAATATCATTTACGACAGTTTATTCGAAATTTCAAATATAATTCACTAAATCCGGAATTTAATCCGAAATGCGTAAAATAAATCTTAAATACGCGTTAATCACATAAATTATCGTAAATGAGCTTTACTTACCCGATATTGTGCGATGGTGCGAGAATCGGAGTTCGATCGGGCTTCCGTTCGGAATTAATCGTCGAACTGCACAATTTCGTATTTTTCATTTTTGGGCCAATTTTCGATTAAATATTATTCAAATAAATTTATCAAAAATTAAATCGGTCATTTTTGACCTCGTATCGACTTACTCGAAGTCCGATGAAAGAAAAAAAAAATTCTCTCTCTTCTTTCTCTCTCCTCCTAAACCGGTTCGGACCGGTTTGCCCTTTTTCACACTGAACCGGTAAGAACCGGTTTAGTGGCCATTTCGCCGTTGTCGACGCTGCCGGTCGGTTCCCAGCTCGATTCCACCGCCGTTCGACTGGGCTCGGGCTGGGGAGCCTTCTTTTGGCCTGGGCTGGGGTCGATCGGCGCTGGTGGCGGCCGAATCGCCCCTTCTCTGCCGCGACCTCTCTCCCTCCGATCTCTCTGCCGGCAGCGTTCTGGGGCGCGAGGTGGCCGCTGGCGAGTCGCCCGGTGCTGGGCTTCCTTCGTCGGCCCTCGCCGACCCCTCATCCTCGCCTCTTTCTCTCTCCCAGATATTCTCCTTTTTTTTGTTTCCAATTCGTTTTTTTTAAAAGATTTTTTTTATATAATATATTTTTTATTATTATTTTATTCTTAAAATAATAATAAAAATCTTAAAATATCCCAAAATTCCTATTAAATTCATTTAGTCCGTAAATAAATTTATCAGTTCGATTTTACTTTTTCGGTATATTTTTTTACTATTTTTGTGCTAGTTTTTCGAGACAAAAATTTTGATAAATTTTGATAATTTATATCTTGATCAATTGGACTCGAAATTAAATTATTTCTTCGATTTTTGATCAAGATTACACTAATCCATATTTTTAATATCAATTTCTTAAAAATGACACCGAATTTTCGGGTCTTACATTCCTCCCCACCTTAAGAAATTTGGTCCTCCAAATTAGAACCAAGTCAATTCTCGAATAACTGCAAATATTTCTCTCGCATAAGGCTCTCTAATTCCCACATAACTTCCTCCGAAATGTGGTACTGTCCAAGAACCTTAACCAGAGAGATCGTTCTGGTCTGTAACACTTTCTATTTCCTATCCAATATCAAATTGACGTCTCACATACGATATATCCTCTTCGAGCTTCAATGGCTCATCTTGAATCACATGTGTCTGATTTAGATGATACTTCTGAAGCATCAATGTGTGGAAGACGTTATGAATGCCTGCTAGCTCAGGTGTCAAGGCTAGCCTACAGGCCTTATCTCCCACTCGCTTCAGTATCTCATTATCCCTTTCGAGAGAAAAACTTTCAAGAATATTGATTCACCTACAGTGAATTCCAAAGGCTTATGCCTTTTCTCAGCATAACTTTTCTGTTTGCTCTAAGCTATCCACAATCTTTCATATTTCAACTGAACATCTTCAGAGGCTTGCTTCACTAAATCGGAGCAAACATCTTTCGGTCACTCACTTCTTCCCATCCAATAGGAGATCGACACCTAAGACTATAAAACGCCTCATACGTGTCATCCCAATACTCGAGTGATAACTGTTGTTATAGGCGAATTCGGTAAATGGCAAATGGTCATCCCAGGAGCCTCTAAAATCCACACACAAACTCTCAACATATCCTCCAAAGTCTGGATGGTTCTCTCTAACTGACCATCAGACTGAGAATGGAAAGCTGTACTGACACACAATCGGGTTCCGATAGCTTCCTGAAAATGTTCTCAAAAGTGAAAAGTGAAGTGGGAATCCCTGTCAGACACAATACTCACTAGAACACCATGTAGCCTCACAATCTCTCGTACACACAGATTCGCCAACGCACTCAGAGTATCCGTAGCCTTCACGGCTAAGAAGTGAGCTGACTTCATCAATCGATTCACAATTACCCAAATGGCATCATGGTTCCGTCGGGTCCTCGATAAACCTATGATGAAATCCATGGTGATGTGCCCTCATTTTTATGTCGGTATAAGTAGAGGTTGCAATAATTTTGCATGTTTCTGATGCTCTACTTTAACCTATTGACATGTAAGGCACTTAACGACAAACTCTTCAATATCTTTCTTCATGTCTGACCACTAATATGCTATCCGAAGATTCTGATACATCTATTACTCTCCGTATGCATTATATATCTCGATGAATGAGCTTCTGTCAAAATCAATTTCTTTAGCTGTGGGTCATCGGGAACGCAATTCGACCTCTGAATATCAGTAGGCCATCATCACTAACTGTGCACTCAGTCACTCTACCCATCTGTATCTGACTATGCATATCAACACAAAAGCGATCAATACGCTGAGCTTGTCTGGTCCGGTCTATCAAATCCGGTTTCAAATCTCAGACTAGCTATCACACAATATGCGTCAGTATCAGAAGGGTCTATATCCAAACTTAGGCTAGTAAACTGCTCTAACAGTTCATGTTCCCTGACCATCATGTATGATACCATCCTGAGGCTCTTTCTGTTCAAGGTATCAGCGACTACATTCGCTTTACCCGGATGATAAAGTATCTCACAATCATCGTCTTTCAGAAGCTCTACTCATTGTCTCTGCCTCATATTCAATTCTTTCTGTTAAAAATAGATACTTGAGGCTCTTATGATCAGTGAATACCTGAAATTTCTCACCGTACAAATAGTGGCACCATATCTTCAGTGCAAACACTATGGCTGCCAACTCTTAATCATGGGTCAGATAGTTCTTCTCATGGTCCTTAAGTTAACTGGATCCATAAGCAACTATCTTCCCGTTTTGCATCAATACACAGCCCAGTCCTTATCCTGAGGTGTCTGTATACACAGAGAAACCTCCTGAGCTGGTCGAAATGGTGAGAATCGACGCAGTGGTTAGTTACTACTTTAGTTCCTGAAAACTCTTCTTACATGCATTGTCTCACTCAAATACAACATTCTTTCGAGTGAAACGTGTTAATGGAGCAGCCAATTTAGAGAAACTTTCTACAAATTGGTGGTAATATCCAGTTAAACCCAAAAATGATATCAGTTCTAACCAGAACACACTTACTAAGTTTCGTATATAGCTTTCTCTCTCTGAGGGTTTATAGCACAATGCTCAGATGTTGTTCATGCTCTTCCCCGGACTTCGAATACACCAGAATGTCATCTATAAACACTATGACCAATCGATCCAAGTATGGATTGAACACTCCATTCATCAATACTATAAAAGCTGTAGGAACATTCTTTAGCCCGAAAGGTATAACCAAGAACTCATAATTTCCATAACGGGTATGAAAAACTATCTTAGGTACATCTCCACTCCAGATTCTCAACTGATGGTACCCAAACTTCAGATCGATCTTGAAAAAGATCTGTGCTTCCTGAAGTTGATCCAATAGATCATCAATACGTGGAATGGGATACTTGTTCTTAATGATCGCCTTATTCAACAACCGATAATCTATTCACAGTCGGTGGCTTCCATCCTTCTTTTCAGTTGTAGCCCTCCTCTTCGGGGCAAAGTACTAGCTGTATCATTCTCTGACTCTTTGCCCTTCTGTGGGGCTATCTCAACCAACTCTAGGCAATCCTTTATCATATGCCCGTCTTGCCACATCTACAACATGTTCCAATCAATACGTGGCATAACCTACTACCGTGGTATCTACCACATGCTCTACATTGATTTGTAGTCGATCGGGGTCCTCCAATCACTATACCCCTAGCTGAAGTCGAGACTTGATACACCGGGGGCTTAATCATCCTACCCCGTGACTCATCGACTCTCGGTCGTCTAACAAACGACCTCTTCCCTACTCGGATATTACAGTCCTATGTTGATCTCTTCTGATCTCTATTCTTGCCCTTCACGACCTTACCAAACTCAAGGACGTGCATATCATAGTCTTACACACACACTAAGTTCTACGCACGGTCTCCTCGTAAGTCGTGATGTCACATAAGGTTAATCTGACTCTGATGGAAGGTCTCAATCCTTCCATAAACTTGTGGACCTTCTGCATCTCACTGCTCATGGTATCGGGGTCATATTTTCTCAAGGATGTAAATTGAGACTCATACTCATCTATCTATCTATTCCCCTGGATCAGACCAAGAAATTTCATCTGTAATCTCCGTTGAGTAGTGGTTGGGATGTACTGCCTCCTGAAGGCATCCAAAAAGATTTCCCAGTCAATCAACTGATTTACTTAGCTTTCATGATGGGTCGGGCGAATTTTCACCAATACTCTGCTTCGCCCTCTAACATGAATGTAGCAAAGGCCACTCTTTTAGTGGTCGAACATCTGTAAAAAAAGTCATATAGTTTCTTCAACTAGTTTATCCAATCCTCTGCTACTAAAAAGTTCTTGATCCCACTGAACGATGGAGGCTTAAGCTCCGAAACTGCCTCAATCGGTCAAACTCAAAATCAAACCCTGAATCCTCACCAGTTTGTCGTGGAACTACAAGTGGTATAGGGGTCTTACCAACACGTGGTATAGATACAGGCTGTATAGGCACAGGTGTCTCAACAACAGCTATCGACTCAGTATGAGTCGTCTGAGCAGCCGAACCTTGCCTACTCTCTAACCTAGCCATAGTCAAGTTAGCCTGAGTGAACAACTTCATAAATGTGTTTCCAACTCTGCTCTAATCTCGTAATGCGGGTATCAGTAGTCTCAACTGGACCTGATGGGACATAATCACATGTCGATTCACAAGGTTTCTCAAACCTACCACAGCGTCTCTCGGACCTACTCTCTATGGCCCCGAGAACGCGAACTCTCTCCTCTTCTGCGATGTCTATCAGACATCCCGATCGTCCCGCATACACAGTCAATTTCTCAGCTTAACCACAGCTCGGTACACACAATTGTATCTAATAATGTACAGTGACATGGGGATGTATACTTTCTAATTACTGACACTGACTCACATCAGACCAACATTGCTCTGATACCAGCTCTGTCGCGACCCAAATTTTCAAAAAAAAACTACAAATTTTTCGCGAACTTACCACATTTCAATTGTTAGGTTGTGAGTCAATATCCCTCACTCAGTTTCATATATTATATATATATGTATAACAGGCAATGCTTTCGTCCCAGGCACTACCATTGCGGAAGCTTATAAAGTTATTATTTTAGAATTAAAAATTTGTTTACATTGCCTAACATATACATCCCCCATATAACGTGACTACATCATTGTACACTATTATTCAGATACAAAAAGCACATGTGTGTATACCTTGATGCTGCTGGATAGCTGTGTGTAAAAGATCGCAGGATGGATGCAGCTTATATACTCTACTGAAATGCTCTGTAGAGGTGGAAAAAATAATGGGATGAGCATAACGCGCTCAGTAAGAAATATATGAAAACAGGTAGATAACTACACTATCTACGATGCTCATAATGCATGTTTTATCAACTCGTAAAACAAATGCATTTACTTTTCAAAACACTCTCATTAATTTATAAAGCAAGTAGATAATCAAACTATCCACGATGCTCATGATGCATGGTTTATGCCGAAAAACTCATGGCATTCACAAAACCATCATAGTAAAACACATAGCAATTTACTGCCAAAAACTGAATATCAAAACTCATTCAGAGTAAAATCTTTCTGTGTTCAGTATTGAAACTCACTTTAAAATCATATTCTCATTTTAAACGGTTTCATCACAGAAATCAAATCAAAATTAGTTTCATCACCGAAACCAATAAAACAGATGAGACTAGGCAGGGATTTCCACACAAATCCAAGGGAACATTTGGCCAAAGTCCGAGACCCACAAGCTATCACGGATCAGATGTGCCAGGGTGTCTCTGAGTCTGAGGAGAGGATTAGTCTATCTATCGGCTTCTATCTAAGGACTATCACAAAACAGAGCAATGACAAAGCATGCCCGAGTCCAAAGACGCAATCCTCACATTCCATAGTTGCACGGTACAGTGTACTCCATGTTGTCTACACGGTACGACGTACTCCATGAACCACAGTACAATTACCACATAGTTGTAGGTGCCTGAGTCAACAGCTCACCACCCCAACCAAATAAATTATCAACCATAGCCTGTCGTCTCAGATCTAGTGCGAGCAAGTCAGTGTTTGAGGTCCTGCCTACCACAGGCGACCTCTCTGGGCCCCTGTTGCGACAGCCTCCTACTCAACTCGAGAGCTCTAGCACGATCTCAATCACAAATTACAACAGAATCCAATGCGAGCAGTGCTCCAGCACGGTCTGTACAGATGTAATACCAAAATCAAGTGGGAGCGGATCTGGATAAATTCATAGATCTCATCATAGCTCCAGCACGATTTTACACACATAAAATAGACATCTGGCTCTATTTTCCACCACAGTGGTACTCAAAACCGAGTGCAACATGCAAAACGGTACAAAGCAAAGTGAGAGGGAAACATCTCATCAAATCACTTGTCAATCAAATCACTTTTTAGAAAAACGTGCAAGTTAATGTATACAGTCAAATCATGAGCCAGTCTATCATTTCAGCTTCACAAAATCTCTTTTTCACAGAGAAAACATGGATTGCATGCACTTTATGCATTTCCAAAATTCCTGAGTCTAAGGGTATTTTTGTAATTTTCACATATTTGGGTACTATCCAATAATTTCATATCTATACTCTATACGAAATTTAATTGACTGTAAACGATGATGAAAATACGTACAGCTATCTCTAATAGCTCCCATAGATCCCTTACCTCGGATCACGTAATGTGACCTCTCTTCCTCTGTGCTGTCCAAATCTCGCAGTCCGGTCAACTCTCATATGACTCTGGAGCTGCATTTAACCATTCACTAGATTAATTACACGTTTCCTATTGTATTGCACATTTAATACAGTTCATTTCACTTAATTGGGCCCGTTTACTCTAAATGGGCCTAATTACTTTAATCGTGCCTTAATCCGTATCAAACCCGTTTTTCACGTATTATTTTCCTTCATCAGGGTCTATCGACTCATTGGGTCTATCAACACCCATTAGGCTTCGTTCCAAGCTCTTTGGATAGCCCGAATATCATTTACGACAGTTTATTCGAAATTCCAAATATAATTCACTAAATCCGGAATTTAATCCGAAATGCGTAAAATAAATCTTAAATACGCGTTAATCACATAAATTGTCGTAAATGAGCTTTACTTACCCGATATTGTGTGATGGTGCGCGAATCGAAGTTCGATCGGGCTTCCGTTCGGAATTCATCGTCGAACTGCACAATTTCGTATTTTTCATTTTCGGGCCAATTTTCGATTAAATATTATTCAAATAAATTTATCAAAAATTAAATCGATCACTTTTGACCTCGTATCGACTTACCCGAAGTTCGATGAAAGAAATTTTTTTTTCTCTCTCTTCTTTCTCTCTCCTCCTGAACGGGTTCGGACCGGTTTGCCCCTTTTCACACTGAACTGGTCCGAACCGGTTCAGTGACCATTTCGCCGTTGTCGGCCGGTTCTCGGCGCGATTCCACCGCCGTTCGACTGGGCTCGGGCTAGGGAGCCTTCTTTTGGCCTGGGCTGGGGTCGATCGGTGCCGGTGGCGGCCGAATCGCCCCTTCTCTCCTGCGGCCTCTCCCCCTCCGATCTCTCTGTCGGCGGCGTTCTGGGGCGCGTTGTCATGCCCCGCTTTCGAGAACCCTTCTATCCATACATTCTCTACTACGGTTGGGCTGTGAGAAGATGCAATTACTAAAAATCATTCATTTACAGCGGAATATTTACAACTTTAATTCACACTCCCAGGTGTGTGTGTGTAAATACACAAAATTAATTGTATAAATACCAAGTGTTTACATATCATCCCCATAATACTGTTTACAATTCCAAGATATAACTGTGCGATACAATATATTAGATACAAAATACTCGTGTATACAAATCTTATACCTTTGCTGATTGTGGGAGCTGTTAAACACAAAAGATCTAGAGATCACCGCTCTCTTACTTCTCAGTACCTGGAGGGGGAAAATAGTGGGATGAACAAACCACGGCTCAGTAAGGAAATGTATGCTAGCAGGTAGATATCGTACTACCTACATAGCCCATGCATGCATAAACCAAAACCATGTTTTCGTTATAAATGGAAATATTATACGAACAATGCATTTAAACATATATTTCTCAATAGCATTTTCGTGTAAATCAAATGTCAAACTTCCATTTAAAACATGCTCATAAATAGTGTCCTTATGGCACGAATGTGAAATCAGAGATTTATTAAAACACGAAATCTCTTTCACTTCTCAAATCATTCTCTCTCGCAATTCTCTTTCTTTTTCTGAGATTGTCTCTGTTTCTCGATTCTCTGAGACAGGCATGGAATTTTCGGCAATCAAATATCCACGACTTATGGCCACAGTCAGTGATCCCAGGCCTCACTGATCGGGTGTGCACAGGGTATCACTTCGCCTGAAGGGGGATGGGTCAGTCCTACCCTCCGACTCATTTCAATCCACCTCATCTCCTCGTATACTCACGGTGAAGATACGTCGTGTGTCATCTACGCGATACTCGTACTCACGTGCACCCAGCACGGTACATAGTATACCAACGGGTGACTACACTGTTCTACGTACAACCGCGGACCCAAGTCCATACTCCAACTCAGATGGACTTTTCATCCTTAAACCATATCTCATATACCAGGCGAGCAAGCAGCGTGACACACAGTCAATGCAAAGCTCCAGCGCGGTACGATCTATCGTTAAGGCCCAGCCCGTTCAATTGGCCGTCGGCTGGTATCCCCTTGGGTCCCAGACCCCCAGGTTTACCTTAACTCAACAAAACAGGTGCGAGCAAAGTTCCCGCACTTTCTCAAAACCCTCGTGCGAGTTAAAACTCCCGCACGGTACATCAAGGCTTTAAACCGGGTGTGAGCTAGCGCTTCAATACCAAATCTCATCTCAAAACTGATAGATGGCTATTTTCTTTTTTTAAAACTCAAAACACGTTTACTCATACAGCATGCCTCTTCATGCTAAAACATGTAAAATTAGCCAACCTATCATCAACGTTTCTCAATCATAAATAACAATGTAAAATTGAGAAAATCATTGAAAACATGCATATCATACTATTTCCTTACCCTATCCCATTTCTCAATACATATATACGTCATAGTACTTTGCATACTTCCATATCATTTCATAGAATTAAGATATCATACTAGTTCTAGCAACATATCTACGAAATTGCTGTAATTACGTACGAACATCTCTATAGCTAACACACAGTCACTTACCTCGTTTTACTTGTGTGCAACTATCCGCCTTTATGCTTCTCGCGTTCTCATCTCGACTTGCTCCGGCGTATCATCCGAAACTGAAATTCATCCACCAACATATGAGTTAATGTTTCTAACTCTTATTCAACTAAGCATTTATCCAATGCCTTAATTACACATTTTTACTCTTTGTGGTAAATCTCCCAATTTGTCCTAATATCAACATTTTCAAACCATTTCCACAACATACTCATCCACTCAAGACATCTCATTCATCATAAACACTCCCACACTCCACTTTCTCACACTTGACTATTTCTAAGTTATATTCATTTCATACCATCCTAGGTAGTTCTATCCACAATATGCACACCCAAATATCTTTATAAGCATTAACTAAACCAATGTACTTGGATTTGTGCATTAGAACTTACCTCATTGGATTTCCTCTTGCTCCAATTAGGACTGCCCTCTATTTCTTCAATCCATCAAATGGGGAAATGCCTCTAGACTATGTTGTTCTTCTCTTTGATGTGAACAACTTTGTCTCTAATAGCCTTTTCTCAAATCTTACTGAAAATGGCTAGATTTAGGAGTGAGAAACTAGATTTCTTTGAGTTGAAGTGAAATGGAAATGTTTGTCCCGAAATTCTGATGATCCAACTGCTCCCATTTATAGTTTTGACTTGATGAGATCGATCTTCCTTGGGTGGAGATCGATCTGTTCCTCAAAAATCCCTCTTTTCTGAGACGTTTTAAAGGTATGAGATCGATCTGTCGAGACTGGAGATCGATCTGCTGTCAAACAGAAGCTTAAGGAGATCGATCTGGTCTTACGGGAGATCGATCTGCTTCCAACCCGAGAGCTAAGGAGATCGATCTGCTTCCTTTGGAGATCGATCTGTTCCCTTCCATTTCTCACATAAGAGCATTCTGGCTCTCCCAGATCGATCTCTCATCCTATGAGATCGATCTGGCCTTCACAAATTCCAGATTTCCTGCAGTTTTTTTGCAACAACCCTTACCAAACACCCTTAATTTACTACCATGATCATTTCCTCATTCATTCATCTTTGAGACTTGAAAATGGGATTCATCCTCACTACATACACATTAAAACTTGTGTAGAATCTTTGTATGACCACACATATATACGATATTACTCGAATGGAAATATACACTTATGTAAATCTTTCCTTCCATTTTACTATACTACTCATATTCCATTTCGATCACATTCTTCTCGTATTCAAGTTCATTTCTTCCTACTCATTCGTAATGCAACTTGTACGTATAATCACAATTCTTACTACAAGTGCGTACATAATCTTATGAACTTACATTGCATACACTTCACATTACAATACATCATCTTACTTATGATTTTATTTACATTCCCATGTTCCTATATACATAGCTATACATGTACGGGGTCTCACACGCGTGGTGGCCGCTGGCGAGTTGCCCGGTGCTGGGCTTCCTTCGTCGGCCCTCGCCGACCCCTCATCCTCGCCGGTGAGAGTAAACAGAAACCGTCGGTTTCCTCTTTCTCTCTCCCCGATATTCTCCTTTTTTTTGTTTCCAATTCGTTTTTTTTTTAACAGATTTTTTTTATATAATATATTTTGTATTATTATTTTATTCTTAAAATAATAATAAAAATCTTAAAATATCCCAAAATATCCTAAAATTCTTATTAAATTCATTTAGTCCGTAAATGAATTTATCAGTCCGATTTTACTTTTTCGGTATATTTTTTTACTATTTCGGGCTCGTTTTTCGAGACAAAAATTTTGATAAATTATGATAATTTATATCTTGATCAATTGTACATTATTTCTTCGATTTTTGATCAAGATTACACTAATCCATATTTTTAATATCAATTTCTTAAAAATGACACCGAATTTTCGGGTCTTACACCATTATCCTCTTCAAATCCTACCCCTACCCTATGGTTGGGCTAACCAGTCCCTACCTCTGTCCTTGCCCCACTATTGGGCTCACCACTCCCTTTCCCCTGCCTCAGTGTTGGGCTCACTAATCCCTACACTTGTGCCTATCCCACTACTTGACTCTACCACACTTACCCCTTTCTGTACTGTACTTGGTTCAGGTCCTACTAATAAAGATGTCTCAATTAACATATGTTTATCTACCCCATGATCCATACAAATATCACACCTACCCCAATGAATACAGACATAAATCAATTGTTGAAGTATCATTACATAACAACCTTAACTCATCAATATTTTCATCGAGGGCCTTAAATAAAATCTCACTCACATTAGCGTAATTTCCTATTTTAATTAGCTTGACCAAGTGAGGATAGCAAATTAAATCGAGATCATACTCCACCTCATCTACCTCATAGTTGATATACTTCAGCTCAGGCTCACGCACAAAAATCCTTCCATGGTGGATTCTTAATGTCACAACGTTCCACATGCTATTAAACAATAAAATAAAATATCAATATATAAAATATAACTAAAACGATATAAATTAAATATTTTTCAAGTAAAAATGCATCCTAAGTAGGCTACAAACCACACCAGACATAATAAATAAGTCAAAAAAATGCATGTGGGACCCTGAAAACAGTGGAAGAATCTAACACCATATAGGACTAGTTCTTGTATTCTGAAAAGAAATTCATAAATCCAATAGCAAATGAGACCAATTACACAAAAATCAACCACGAAAATATTCTAAATTAACAAGTTGCACAATATACAAATTGACCTTTACCTTGCTCCAGGTCTTCAATAAGCTTTTTGTCTCTCTTCAGTAAGCCTCTGTCTCTTTACAACAAGCTTTTTTTGTGGCTTTCTTCAAAAACCTTTGAAACATTGAACTGACCAAATCTCTTTCCTAGAATACAAACTCTAAATCTTGATACTTCAAATCTTTTTCCCTTTCTCCCCTTCGATTAGCCTCAATGAACCCAACAAACCCTAAATCAAGACCTCCTTGCTCCATAAAGTAAAGTATCGAAACCCAAAATTAACACCCTATTCGTAACCCTTACTTCAGCAAACCTCGATGCCCAATTTCAGAACCCTAAATCAAACCTTAACCCTTACTCCAAAAAACCAAGAATCATCACTTTCATAATCCTCAATCGATTCGAAACCCTAAACCAAAAATCTTCAATTTGAAAACCTTATAACGAATCCTAAACCATCACTTTAGAAAACCCTAAATCGATTCACTACCTTCACTTCAGAAAACCCTAAACCCCAATATTTAGAAAACCCTAAATTGATTCACTACCTTTACTTCAGAAAACCCTAAACCCCAATATTTAGAAAACCTTAAATCGATTCGCAAGCAAACTTTCCCAATTTCCTTTAAGCGATGCCCGATTTTTTTTTTTTTTTTCTTTCCAAAATGTTTTTGAAATTCCTTAACCGATTCTTTCTTTCTTTTATCTTTCAATTTTTCTGAAACTGGAAACAGCTAAATTCTTTCTTTCAACAGCTAAACTCTTTGAAATTGAAAATAGAGGTTAATTTCGAAGGTTTAGGATTAAAGAGAAAAAAATGTAATTAAAAAAATGTAATTTTTGCAAAAAGAATAAAAATGTAATTATAGGGAAAAAAGGCAAATTTGAAAAAAAAAATAATTTTGGTAAAACAAAATTCACGTCAACATCATTTGAACATGTGAAAAAAATTTCTCACATCAACCATCCACGTGGCAAAAAAAATTCTATGTCAGCATGCCACGTGCATAGCCAACGTCAGTCTCCGAGATTTAATAAAAAATAGTTTAATTATGTTATTTTGAAACGTTTAGGTTTAAATTACTCAAAATAAAACGTAATAGACTTATTTCCATACAATTAAACGTCGAGCGCTTAATTTCATTTTTTTTGATAAATATTGATGGCTTATTTGGGTATTAATCCTTATTTATTACGGCCAACGTGTTCCTACCCTACCTAACTTTTTTTTTTGTGAAACCTGGCCGACCCAACCATAAAATTTTACAAAAAGTGGATTTTCTTTTGGTAAATATTATTAGAGTATTTTTTAAGTAAAACGATTAATGAATCCATGATATTTAAGGAAATTACAAAAAAAAATAATATTAAATCTTTTATTTTTAGTTTTTATATTTCACTTTTCTAGGGAATTGTTAATTCAACAATTTTTACAATGCATTTACTCTATGGTTCGATCCTGTCAAATTTACTTTTGGTGAAAATGAAATCATTTAAGGAAACTTTACTTTTTTTATAAATAAAAATTTTTGCTTATGAATTTTTGTTTGTGACAATCCATGTGCTTGTGTACAACATATACAGTTACCATTCTTATTATATCAATGTTAGCCAATAAATCCAACTAATAATATTATATTTGATTCATTGTTATTATATAAATAATAATTTTATACATTTTCGATAAATTACAACATGTCATCTCATTGATTTGTCACTTAATTAATTATGTGTCATAATATAATTTAATGATATACTGACAGCATTAAATATAAACTTTAATATTACTGCATATAATTAGACTTCAATTTCACTATCTATATTCTATATTTTTCTGTGTCAAAAATCTATATTAAATAAAAATCTTTTGTCCTAAACTTTTATGTACCAAAAGCAAGTTATTAAAATTGATGATTCAAAATTCAAGGAAATTCACAATTACTAGGTTCTTATGATATTGTGTGATATTAAAAATTACTTGATTCACAAATCTTCATATTTTTATCCGGTCTACATTTACATGTCACTTTTTTCAATGTATTAAAAAATGATAGTAAAACTTTAAATTCAAGTAGTATAATGATTTTTTAAGGATGTGTGAATATAAATTTGATTCTGTTGTCGAAAAAAATTCTTAATTGAGAAGATACGAAGAATAAAAAAACTCTAATATATATAAGGAAAATGCTAATTAGTTAATCTACGGTATATTAATATATTAATTTTTTTAATGTCATAAAAAATATGTCAAATGTAAATTTTTAGAGACTTTTTTTACTAATGAAAGCTGAAATTGTAAACTAATAGATCATTCAAGCTTGAGTCTCCTAAACATGTAGAAACTGCATTTATTCAATGAGACTACATTGCATCTATTTTCTATCAAAAGATTTATTTTGATTTACGATCTGTGTATAAATCTTATTCATTGTTATCATATTATATTATATATGACAATTCGTTAGTTAATAAATGTTAAAATAAAGAATTTAAAAATAAATATTATTAAAATTTATTGAATAATGAAGTGTCATTATGAAATTTATACATAAATAATAAATGTAAAGTCATAATCAAAAGATGTCAAAAATATGACAAAAGACACAAGGTATATGTTCAAAGGCAAAGCAATAAGCATTGGCTAAGGAAAAGGAGGAGACAGAATGAGAAGATAGGTCCACTCTTGAAGCTTTGGAAATGGGACTGGTAGCTGACTCAGTCAACTTCTGTTTTCTTTCCATTTAAACATTACTAGTGTTGCTGTCACTATCAACGATTACGTGTTGCTGACGTCTCTGCTTCGATATTCGTGCCTCGTACTTTAGAATATTCTGCAAAGAAAGAAATGATCAGAGGGACGTAGGGGTTGTTCCCTGCATTTTCACTCCGATGCTTAAGTCAGAGAGTAATTTTTTCAGAGTTTCAGTAGGAAAATAGTCATTTGGTCCCAGGAATCATACTTGTTCCCTATTTATAGGGAATTTCCTCCTGTCGTAATTACGCATTTGTCCTCTTTTATCCAAATGTCTTATTATGCCCGATGCCTCTCGGATATAACACGTGTCTTTATATAATTAGCTAAAATAATATTCGAATTACTATTCATAACAATTGCTTCTCGCTCTTTTGCGAATCAATTATGAATAAGCGAAAGAGTACATTTATAAAAAATTATCATTATTATTTTTTTTTTGCGCGGCCGTCACGTTGCGATTGGCGCGGCGCGCGGTTCATATATATTGAAACGGCTTCGTTTCATTTCAGGCAAGATTTCTGTTTTAGGTGCGGCAACCCATAGGTATTCGTGGCAATCTGCATTTGGCGGCTTTTTACTGACCTTCGCGGCAAGCTTTACCCATTGCGGCAGGCTTTCACCCTTCGCGGTAACATACACATCGCGACAAGCTTTACCCTTCGCGGCAGACTATCACCCTTCGCGGCAACATACACATCGCGGCAAGCTTTACCCTTCGCGGCAAGCTACTCATCGCGGCAAGCTTTTTTACCCTTCGCGACAAACTACAAATCGCGGCAAGCTTTTTTACCCATCGCGACAAACTACCTTTGCGGCAGACTTTTTTACCTATCGTGGCAAACTACCTTCGCGGCAGACTATCTTTACGGCAAACTCTAATGGCTAGACGAGGTACCGGCAAACAACTAAATCTGGGCTCTCCTTCTAGACTAAAGGAATCTGACTTTGAGTCTGTTCGTAATAATTTTCCTTTGCCCGAGGATTATTTCTATAGACTTCCTACTGATAGGGAAAGCTCCCCTCAAGCAGTCAATAGCGGCGTTCCCGTTCACTTGGCTTCGCTAGAGTTCGGACTCCGTTTTCCCTTACCTGATTTTGGAGTTACTTTTCTTTAGCATTTTAGCATAGTTTTCGCTCAACTCCATCCTAATGGATGGGCGCAGGTGGTCGGGTTTTCAATCATATGCCATAGATGCGGTGTAACGCCTACCGTTCCCTTGTTTAGTTCATTTTTTTGAGTCTGTAGTGTTCCAAACTCGACCAGCTTTAGTATTCATAGGGTTACCGGGGTAGGACAATGTAGCAAGTTTTTTGGAAAAGTATCATCTAAGTTGCATAATTACGCGTCAGATTGGGTTATTATTGAGTTTTCGTCATCTTTAAACATTCCCACTCATTGGTGTCTTCATAATCCCCCTAACATTTGTCGTCCTTCGGACTTAAGATATTTCTACAGCTCTTTAATCTCCCAATTACAAGTAGATGATGAGAGTACGCTGTCATCTTTACTAACTTCAGAAAACATAATTGCTACTGGTTGAGGGCGCATTTCCATTTTTCCCATTTCTGCGCCTGCACCCGTCTTGCCTCCTACTTTCGTGGAAGAGGGTCAAGATATGAGGAACCCTTCTGGGTCCTCTGAAGGAAATTCTGATGAGAATTTGGAATGGGATCAAAGGGAGGCTTTTGGGAGCCCTTTTCTAGATTTTCCTTCCGATGAGAGTTTGGCTAACGTTCACTCTCTTGATGCTTATCTTAACTCGGGTGATTTCACATTGTATTCATATGTACACATAATTGTTCATTTTTTAAGTGGTCGTTCTAATTCTTTTTGGTTTCTTTTCTTTCAGGAACGAGCATACTCGGAAGAGCTTTTACTCAACGAGACGAATCAGAGAGTGCTCCTGAAGCCGTTCGCCCACAAAAGTGAAGGCGTCTACAAGTTTTCGGACAGGTTAGAGAAACTTCTTCTCGAGTTCGAGCCTGAGATGACAGATCAAGATCCCTTCTTACAATTTCTTCTCCATATCATGAAGGATTAGGTTCTCGAACTCAGGGCAAAGGCAAGCAACCTGCAGGAGAAACTCCTGAACTTGATCCTAAGTTAGAGGAACATCACCAGAGGAACAGGGCAGAATGCAATCTTACTCTTCCCTCTCATACTGATCGACGATTATTGCATATTGAACCGGTCCTGAGAAATGCTCCAATGCTTCCACCAATAGCGGAGCTGAACTCCTCCCGATATCAAATACATGGTGGCGCAGCTGTTCGAGGCCAGAGCTTTATTGTTTATCCTGGTGTGAATGACAATGACTCAATCCATGATCCAGGAGTAGCCTCTCACCTGGGCTGGTCAACCATTCTTCCTCAGGACGAGGCAGAGTTATTCAAAAATTTCACTGCTTCTGACGACCGGTCTGATTATTTGGTCATGCAGGTATTCCTCTATCTCTTTTGTTGTTTTATTCTTCATTAATTTTATCTTGATGTTTGCTGATAATTTCAGGTCGCTCAACAAGTGATTGCCAACAATGCGTGGCATAGAGCCTATCGATCTCAAGCTGATGTTGAACTTGCCCGATTGAGAGCTGAGAGGGCTGAATGGCATAATGAAAGGAACCAATATATAAGGCTCCCTGAACGTGTTGATAGATTGAAGAAGGAAAAGGAAGAATTAAATATGGAGCTCCTCCGCCTTAAAAGAGAGCAGGCTGCCACCAGTGAAGAGTTGAGTTCTTTCAAGTCTGATTATGACGTTGTTCTTACTCAACTTCAAGATCTTCGAACTAATTTTAGCAAGCTGGAAGAGGAAAATTCGAAGTTGCGTCAAGAAGCTCAGTCTTCTAGCGTTAACCCAGAGGTGCGCGACCAAATTCGTTCCGAGGCTGTTAGAGAATATCATCCGTCGCAAGATTGCTATGACAAGAAAGTGTTGTTCTTTACTGCTTTCGTGAAATATAACTTTTATATGGCGCGCTCTTGGTTGGAGAAAGAGAGGTCTGGCGAATCTTGCTCTAAATTACAATGGTTCAAGCGAGTGGAACAATATACAAATGAATTCTTGGACTGGACTGACTATGAGCCTAACGGTGAAGACTTCACTACATACATGGAGAAGGGTGCTCACGACAATCTTTCTAATCTTTCGGGTCCTTGGGAGCCTCGTCGGTCGGAGGATGTAATTGATGCACTAGAAGATTTGGATGATAAAGATCTTGATTCTCCCAGTGGAGGTGCTTCTCCGGTTGCAAAGGAGTAGATTTTAGGCGTGTTTTTATTTTTCATATTTGTTGTTACCTCTTTTATTTATATATACATATATATATATATGTACATGAAGCATGGTTTCTTATTAGAATTCATATATTTATGGTTTGTTATTGGAATTCATGTCGCGCCTTTTTTACTTTAAGCATTTTTCACTACTTTTAATAGATCACTTTGCATCTCTTCTATTCGAGAGCGTGGCTTATCTCTTCAAGCCATGACACCATTTTTTATGGCTTACCTCGCGCATTTTTCGCTTCAAGTCCTTGCACTATGTTTTATGGCTTACCTCGCATATTTTTCGCTTCAAGCCCTTCATTTGTGGAGTGCGTGGCTTACCTCGCGATTTTTCACTTCAAGCCCTTGCACTATGTTTTATGGCTTACCTCGCGCATTTTTCGCTTCAAGCCCTTCATTAAATATATAGTTAAGACAGTTAAAAAGAAAAATCTTGATAAGCAATGTAATATTGTCATTTATGAAATAACAGATTGTTTTCCTACGAACAATAAATTATAAAGAAAACTAAATAGTTAATCAATAAGAGATTGTCACTGCAAATAAGGCTTTAGATGGTTAGCGTTCCATGTTTTCGACATCTCCTTGCCCTGTAGATTCTTCAAAATACATGTGCTGGGTCCGATCATCTTCCTGACTCTGTATGGCCCCTCCCAGTTTGCTCTGAATTTGCCATCCTCTCTTTGAACGTTGGTGATGATTGTTTTTCGCAACACTAAATCTCCTTCCTGGAGAAGTCTGTCCTTTACCCTCGAGTTGTAATAATGAGCCACCATTTGTTGGTAAGCTGCAAGTCGTATAGCCGCTAAATTTCGCTGTTCATCAAGTAAGTCCAAATTCTCCTTGAGGCCTTGAGAGTTCTCTTCATGTTCATAAGGAATTATTCTTAGAGAAACTGTCCCTATCTCAACTGGAATTAGTGCTTCTGTCCCATACACCAAACTGAATGGCGTCTCCCCCATCGATACCCGACTAGTAGTTCTATACGCCCACAAGATGCTGGGAAGTTCATCCACCGAAGCTCTCTTTGCCTTGTAAAGCGAGTCTTAAGGCCATGCAGTATGGTTCTGTTGCTGACTTTAGCTTGACCCTTGGCTTGCGGGTATGATACTAATGAGATCTTCAGCTGAACCCCAAGTCCTTCACAAAAATTTTTGAAAGCATCATAGTCGAACTATTTTCCATGATCAGCATTCAAAATCCTTGGAATCCCAAAGTGGCAGATTATGTCTTTCCACACCATTGCCTCGACCTTCCTTTCCGTGATTGACGCTAGTGGCTCAGCTTCTATCCACTTAGTGAAATAATCCGTAGCTACTAACAAGTATTTCCTCTGCCCGGTGGCCATCGAAAAAGGTCCCAATATATCCAATCCCCACTGAGCAAATGGTGTCGGTTGAAAGACGCTTTGGAGTGCTGTTACTGGTGCAGCTGTTAAGGGAGCGAACCTTTGACATTTGTCACACTTTTGTACCTTGTCAGCTGCATCCTGCTTTAGCGTTGGCTAGTAAAACCCCGCTCTGAATATTTTTGCTGCCAAGGCTCTAGCTCTTAGGTGCTCTCTACATATTCCTTCATGAACCTCAGCTAAAGCGTAATTCGCTTGCTCTGGACCAAGGCATTTCAATAGTGGCATGGTGAACCCTTTCTTGTAAAGCTCTCCATTCATTAAAGCAAATCTTGCACTTTGGATCCTGATCTTTCGAGCAGCTTCTTTGCCTTCGGGGAGAATTCCTTCCACCAGGTATCATTTGATTGAGGTCCTCCAATCTTCGCCAACTTCGATCTCTAGTACATCATCCTCATCTATACTAGGCCTTTCCAACCTCTCTACCTTTACTAATCTTCCAGTTGTTTCTTTAGAAGACGCCAACTTCGACAGAGCATCAGCTTGATTATTTTCTGATCGGTTAATTTGGGTAAGCTGAAATTTATCAAATGATTGAGCTAAAGTCTGGACCTTCTGCAGATACGAAACAAGGGAGGTTTCTCGAATTTCAAATTGTCCATTAAATTGATTGACCACCAGCTGAGAATCACTATGAGCCAACAAGTTTTTCACCTGGAGCTCCTTTGCCAACTTCATACCCCCGATTAGAGCTTCATATTCAGCCGAATTATTGGAACAAAGGAAATTGAAGCGTAGAGAATACTCAAGCATTTCTCCTTCCGGCGACTCTAGCACAATACCTACTCCACTTCCTTGATGGTTGGATGCTCCATTTACAAATAACTTCCACCATGTGACACGCCCAAAAGGTATATGTCCGCAAGTGCATGAGTCGTACAAGTAATAATGGGATTTGAGTCCCGAGTTATCGTTCCACAGAGAAGTTGACTAGCCTAATTAACTACCGGTTAATCTTACCCTACGTATATTCTAGCAAATTATAAAATTAAGGTAGGTGATCTACATAGCTAGAATTAAAAATACTGAAAGCAATAAAATAATAAACTATAAAATAAAGTAAATAAAACCAAGCAAAATTACTTACAGTGTTCAACGCAATTAAAATCAAAAGCCTACAAAAGAAAATAAAAATAATTAAAATTAATTAACGCAATTAAAATAAAATGAAAATATGAAATTAAAGTAATAAAACTAATTAAACTAAAATTAAACAAGCTTAAAATAAAATGTGCATGTAATTAAACTAACCAAGAAAATGCAATTTAAACTAACTTAAAGTCTAATGAAAATAAATTTACCCCTAATTTAATTCTAAATGAACACTTAATTAACTATCAACCTAATTAAAACTAAGTTCTAAACTATTAAACAAGAATACTAATCATGCAATTTAATCAAAGACTCTAAACTAAGCTAACAAATTAAATTGGAATAAAACTAAACTAACAATGCATGAAAATGAGTTAAAGCTATAATGCAAATGTGCCAAACATGGCCTTAAGTAAATTTAAATCATTCCCTCCAAACACTATTCACGTGTCTTCTAAAACATTTTCAGGTATGGCTCGGCTTTCACGGTTTTGGCAAGGTGTGCTGCTGTTGTCCTCTAGTCTAGGCTACTCTAGGTCTGCATTCGTTCTGCTCCAGGTTCGGACTACACACTGCATCCAGGCTACTGTTCTCAGCCTCGGTTTCTGGTTGCCAACTGCCCTGCTCGGTTCTGCAATCTGCTGCTGCTCAAGGAAGGACTCTGCTTCTGCTGTTTCACGTTATCGGCTCTCGGTCTGGACACGCATTGCTCTAGGCTTTCTCGGTCTGTAACAATGGTGCTGCTCCAGACCTTCTCGGTCTGCTGTCTCCAATCGGCATGCTGCACTAAGACTTCTGTCCAGGTTCTGCTACTTCCCCTGCTACACGATCCTGCACAGCTGCTGTCCTACATTGCTCTCGCCTGAAGGTGAGTGTCAACCCAGGAGCAGGAGGTGCGCTGCTTGGTCTTGGGACCCTGTTTTGCCTGCTGCCCTGGTACTGGAAACAGATGCTCATCCAGACAACAATCGTTGTTCTTCCGTTGATCGGCTAATGTAAGTAGAAACAGAGCATAACAGAATGGAAGTAGGTGGTCATCTATCCATTGCACCCGCAAAGCATCTTCTCTACTGCACCGTTAAAAGCTTAAAGCTGAAGAGGAATAAGTAGAATCCATAGCTAAATATTGAACCATGACTATAAACAACTGTGCACCAAATAAAAATGGAAACTCCCAAGCTATGGTTTCCTTCACTGTCTTCTCCTACCGAGTTCCACTATGCTCTTGATGTGGACAAATGCTTTGCATCATCCCACATCAAAGCAACAGAATCAAAAGGCAGGAGACAGTGTGAAGATGCCTGAAACCCGCATGCAACCGAAAGCTAAAGAAAAACTATACAAATTTTTGAAACCGAGAGATAGTAATGGAGACGTAACTCATTTTTCATTAACTTTCATCTACAACTCACTAAATAGGAAACATACAGTAATAGATTTCTTCAAATCGAAAAGAAGAACAAGATGAAAGAGAATTGCTAATGGAATACGATGAAAATGAGAAAATGGAACAAATATTTTCATCAAGTGAATAGTAAATAAACAGTAAGATTTTTGCTAAAAACAAACTAATCTTTTCGGGAAAACAAAGACAATAAATCTAAACTACCTTAGAAACTAGTCTACCCTAAAAATTACATCTACTCCTACTCTTAAATTACACTTACTTCTACTCCTAAAATTACATAATTTTTTCAATTGCCATTCTTTCCTATTTATAAACACACTAGGGGTAAAATGGTAATTTCCACATCCTTGATGAGTTGCCATTTTTTTGGCCACTTATCTTCACACCATTGGCTCCTTGAAAAGATATTTCCATGTCATCGGTCTTCTTGTCCAATTGAATGTGCTAGGTGGCATGACTCGTGTTATCCGCGTGGCTCAATCTCGATTTTAGCCCAATTCCGATCCATTTTCTACCGAAATATTCAAAATTCATCCAGATTTAATTTATCTGCAAACATGAGAATTTTAATTAAATAAAGGGGATAATTAACAAAATAAATTGAGGATTTAAATAATTAATTAGGAAATTAAGCACAAATAATTCTAAAAATATAGAATTATCACCATGCTATCTCCTGTTCCATTCAGTCTTCCCGACAAGTACATTCAACTATGAAATCTGTCAATGCTTGTGCCTTGATGGTTTGATGAGGCTGAAAGTTGATATCATACTCACTGAGCTCCACTGCCCATTTCACCAATCGTCCTGAATGTTCAGGCCTTTGTAGTATTTGTCTTAGAGGTTGATCTGTCAGTACTACTATGGAATGTGCTTGGAAATAAGGACGCAACTTTCCCGCAGCAGTGATAAGTGCCAAGGCCACTTTCTCAACTTGTGGATATCGTGTTTCAGCACCTAAGAGTACTTTTCTCACATAATAAATCGGTTTATCTCCGTCGGCGGTCTTTCTCAAAAACACTGCGCTTACTGCCTTGTCTCCTATACCCAAATACACAAATAATTACTCTCTAGTCAAGGGTCTTGAGAGCAATGTGAGCGCTCTCAAATACTCCTTTAATTCCTCAAAGGCTCTCTGACATTCTTCGGTCCACTGAAAATTCTTCCCACCCCGGAGTGTCTTGAAAAAAGGATAAGCTTCTCTCCCCTGATTTCGACAAAAAACGATTCAAAACAGCTACTCTCCTCGTTAATCTTTGCACTTCTTTGAGGGTCACTGGGGGTCTCATATCTAAAATTGCTCGGACCTTTTCAGGATTAGCCTCAATCCCTCGACTAGTTATCATGAAGCCCAAGAATTTTTCGGATTGAACCCCGAAAGAGCACTTCTTAGGGTTAAGCTTCATGTCATACTCCCTCAATACTGCCAAGACCTTGGATAGTCTCGAGGCATGGGACTCCCCTTCTTTACTCTTTACAATAATGTCGTCTACATAAGCTTCCATGGTGTCTCCAAGCAAATCCCTGAATATTTTGTTCACCATCCGCTGATATGTAGCCCCTACATTTTTCAAGCCAAACGGCATTACTCTGTAACAATATGTGCCATTGTCTGTAATAAAAGATGTTTTTTTCTCATCTGCTGGATGCATTGAGATCTGATGATAACTAGAAAAGGCATCCAAGAAGCTAAGTAACTTGTACCAGTAGTCTCATCCACCAATTTGTCGATTCGAGGCAGTGGGTATGAGTCTTTTGGGCATGCCTTATTTAGATCAGTAAAATCTACGTACATTCTCCATTTTTCATTAGCTTTCTTCACCATTACCACATTTAACAACCAATCTGGATATAGAACTTCTCGAATAAAATCAGCTTTAAGCAGTTTTTCAATCTCTTCCTTTATTACTTGCTGCCTTTCTAGGACGAAGTTTCTTTTCTTTTACTTAATAGGTTTGGTGCCAGGCAGCACATTAAGCTCATGACATATTACAGTGGGGTCAATCCCAGGCATGTCAGCAGGGGTCCATGCGAAAATATCAACATTGTCCTTCAAACATCTTATCAACTCTTCCTTAGCCTCGGGTTTCAATTGGCTTCCAATGTACAATTTCTTGTTCTCATCTTCAGCTACCAACGTAATTTCCTCTAATTCTTCCACGGGCTTGGGCTTGGACGATTCAGTTATGGTAAGTGTTTCCTTTCTTTGCATACCCTTACATGTAGTGGATGCCACATTGCATGTCCTCGCCCTCCTTTGATCTCCCCTTATTTGTCCTGTCCCTTTCAGCGTGGGAAACTTCATTAGCAAGTAACAAGGAGAAATCACAGCCCTCATATCATTCAACAGTGGTATTCCAAAGATGATGTTGTAAGCCAAGGAAGTTGATCTTACCACCATGAATAGAACTTGCCTTGTTACACATCTAGGATTCTCTCCCAATGTAACAGGCAATTCAATGGATCCGACTACCTTTACCTTCTCGTCAGCAAATCCAAAGAGTGGAGTAGTTACTGGTTTAAGCCGATCTTCGCTCAAATTCATTCTTTCGAAACAATTCCAATAGATAAGATTTACTGAACTCCCATTATCTACCAAAATTCGGCTCACTAGGTGCTTGCCACTACTGTCGATATGAATGACATGGGGAATAATCACATCTCTTTGATCGGTTGGTGTGAACATAATTGCCTCTTCATTCTTGTCAACTTTCATAACGGAACGAATCTTGTACGCCTAACTAGCGTAAGTCTTTCTCGAGGCCGATGAGTCATCCGCTCTTCCTTCTCCTCCAGAGATCACATTAAAAGCAGCTTCGGTAGGTTCATTATCAACCTCCCGATTCCTGTACTCTCTTGGTCTCACTTCATTTTTTCTTTCTTCATTTCTTCTTACATTCCCCCTATTATCAAAGCGCCTGTCTCGCCATCTACGATCTTCCTGTCCCCTAGGAAGGTTTTGATTCCGTAAGAAATAATCTAATCTCCCCTCTCTGGCCAGTTTCTCCAGCTGGTTCATTAGATCTCTGCATTTCTTAGTCGAGTGGCCATAAGCTGCATGAAAACTACAATAGGACCTCAAGTCCCGTCCCAAGTTCCCTTCAACTTTTCTAGGGAATTGAATCACTCATGTCCTCTCTATTGCTGCCAATATTGAAGCTCGCGACTCAGTGAATGGCGTATAGGCAGAGTATTTTAACTTGGGAGCTTTACTCAGCTTCTCCGACCTTTCAATACTTTTGTCATTGGGCTCCCTCTCCCGTTTCCTTTCATCTCTGGCATCTTTTGTCAGGATTGTCTTCATCACTTCATCCTGAGCAATGTATTTGTTTGCCCTAGAAAACAAATCTGATATTGTTGCTGGCTAATCTAGAGATAATGACTCCTGTAGCTTCTCGGACCTCGTTCCCTGCAACATAGCGGTCACTGCTACTCCAACTTGTAAATCCCGAATCTCCAGTGTGGCATCACGAAATTGGTCAATATAACTCTTGAGTGACTCTCTATTTCATTATTTCAAGGTTAACAGATAAGTAGCATCTTTCCTCTTTTGACTGTTCATCATGAAGGCCCGTAGGAATTCATTCCTTAATTGATCAAAAGATGAAATAGACCCCTCTGACAAACTATTGAACCACTTTAGAGCATAATCGGTTAAGGTTAGGGAGAATGCCCTGCACATAATTTCATCCTCTCATCTGTGCAGCAGCATCAGTGACTCATTGTCACACCCCGTTTCCACACCTAAATTCTTATTATTCCCATATATAGACACATAACAGAGCAGACAACATACGGATGGTTGGGCACACGAGCCGATATTGACTTTACACAATTAAATATAAACCGTACATTATAGTTAAATTTCTTTATTCATATATGTATTTACATACGTACGTTTACATCCCAGTAATTCTTTATATACTTAACTATGCCTTATAAGTTTATATACAAAAGCGAAATAAGTGTATATCTTTACGCACAATGGAGTGTGGGCTGTCAACTGCTCAGGACTACCGCAGCTCTCAAGACTTAGGTAACTCTGTGGAGTGGGAGAAAAAAAAGGGGTGAGATAACGCGCTCAGTAAGAAATCACGCAAGTAGGTAGATAACTATACTACCTACATGCATGTCATACAAAAAATCCTTACTTTCTCAATCCCAACTGAATATCCAAAACCACACACGTATGCTTTCTCAAAGTCATGTCATATCACAAACGAATTTCTCAAAACACATGTTCTCATAAAACTGATTTAAATCAAATAGGAGATAAATCAAAATCTCAGAATTTAAATCAGAAATCATAAAAGTATGGAGACAAAGCAGAGCATATGAAAACGAATAAACATATGGCCATAGTCATGGACTCCATGCAATCACGAATCAGGTGTGCATGAATGTCCCTGGATGGCTGAGGATAGGGGGTCAGTCTACCCATCAGACACAAACAAACAACACGGTATGTCGTACTCCATATGCGTCCACACGGTACATTGTACTCCGTGGACCCTAATATCTGAAATCAGCGAGATTAGGAGTGTCCGTCCAACGGGTCTTATCATCCCATCTCCAGCTATATCAATACCGAGTCTCCAAAAATGCACGTGCAAGCATATTAATCAATGTGACACACAGTCTACACGAGGCTCTAGCACAGCCTTATCAAATCACGTGCGAGGATCAGTGCAAGCTTACACAACCTACACGACGTCTCCAAACACAGTTTTATGCATATCACAAAATCATAAACTAGTGCGAGCAAAGCTCTAGCATGTAGTCATGTACAAATCATGCAAAGTCTAGTGCGAGCAACGCTCTAGCACGACTTTAATCTCAAAACTGATAGATAACTTGATGCACATAAGGGGCGTACAAACCAACCTCAATCACGGAAGGTAGTACCCACTTGAGTGAGAGAAAACATTTTCTATCAAATCACTCATCAAACACTTTTTATTCTGAAAACATGCAATTTAATGCAGATAATCAAATTCAGAGCCATTCTATCACCACTTATTCATAAAACATGCTTATTCATGTAAAACACATCAAAATATGCAATTTCAGTCATTTTTCTATTTTTCGTACTTGAGGGCATTTTCATAATTTTTCCTTATTTGGGTGGGTACTATCCAGAAATTTCATATTCATACTCTATATAAAAATTTAGGTGTACGTAAATGACGATAAAAATATGTACAACTATCTCTAAGAGCTTACGAAATCCCTTACCTCGAAATGTGTTGACTGCGAATTTTAATTCTTGATCTCTCCGGATCACGCAGTCTAATTGGCTCCGGACGTATTCTCGGAAGTCAAATCTTTCCTTGGTAGCACGTAAGTCGAGATCCGCTCGAACTCGTACACGTCGCCTACTATTTTTTCCACTACACAACAATATATATTTAAACGAGTTAATTTCGATCTAATATAAATTCAAATTAATTATCCGAAAAATAATTCGACTGATTTTCGACCACTTACCAGTCTACTGCTGTGCCGGGGTAACACTGAATTTTTTCCAAATTTTTTTTCTCTCTCCTCTTTCTCTCTCCTGATGGACCAGTTTGGACCGGTTCAGCCTCTTTCACACTGAACCGGTCCGAACCGGTTCAAGTGCGATTTTCGTCGTTCGGGGAGATTTCGATAGGTTCTCAGGCCACCTCTGGTGCCGTTCGGCACGCCTCGGCTTGGGTAACCTTCGGCTGGCAGGGCTCGGCCCAAATCGGCGCCGGTGACCGCCGTTCCTCCTTTCTCTCCCGCGGTCATCTCCCTCTCCGATCTTCGTTTTCCGGTGACCTCAAGGCGCCTGAGGGGGCTCGGACGCTCCCTTGGTGACGGTCGGCCCTTCGTTGGCCACCTCGCGCTCCGTCGCCGTCCAGATCGCAACCGGTGAAGAAATCAGAGGAGGTCGAATTTTGCCTCCTGTTTTCGCGCGGGTTTCAGGCTTCTGTTTCTTTTTTTTTTTATTTTTTTTCTAATTCCTTCTTCTTCTTCTTTTTTATCATTTATATATAATATAATATATTACACAATAATATATTATAAAATATATAAAATATCTTATAAAATACATAAAATATTATAAACATATCTAAAAAATTAAAATATTATTATAATAATAAAATACTAAAAATAAAGTATTTAATATTATTATAATAATATTTTATCCTCATAGTGTATTTTATACACTATTATTTATTCATCCTCGTACATATATTTTATTTTATTTTATTCTACAAAAATATATGAACAACCTATTTTATTTTATCGCATTTATTTATCCCTCCGAAAAATATATTTTTCGATATTTTCGGGATAAATTGCCAAATTGAGAAATTTTCGATTTATCGTTTTCGGATTAACTTCCCTTCTTGGACTCCTTATATTTTCGCGTCCTGAATCCATATTTTCAGTTGGTTTAACTTAATTTTTTTCGGTTTGTCCCGAATCTATTCGAACTCTTATTTCGATACTTTAAAGCACTTAGCTTTATTTCTTAATTAAATTGAACTTGTAATTGCATCATTCCTTCGTCATTGATTAATATATCATATTTACATGATTTAAATGATATATTCGTAAGGAAAAATGTCAAGTTTGGGTCTTACACTCATAGTTTTGAATGTGGTCATAAGGGTCGGTTCTTCTCGTATATGCTATTATCTGAGGCATTTTAAACTTCGGAGGCAATGATTTTCTCATGATAACTGTACTGAATGAAATCCTCCTCTTCTGATTCTCTTCAGCTGGAACCAACCTCTTTTCTTCTAGAATGCGTTCCACCATTTTCTTCATGTTGGTAGCGTCCTGTGCGACTGAATCAGCTCGATCATATTTATCGTTGCAGTTCCAGGATTCCAAGTTGGATCCATCTCCGATCTTCTTCTCTAGAGCGGGGATCTCGCCACTCCGGCCTCTTCCTCGTTTATGTACCCAGAGTCCACACCTTCGGGACTTCCAAGATTCATTATATTTCGACGTCTCCAACTTCCATCAACTTTCCGTACTGAATTTCTCATTCTATGACGCTTTGGTCCCTCCACACCTTGATGTCCTCCACTTTGGCGTCTCACTCTTCCTGCAGCCTCTTGCATAAGGTTTACTACAGCCTCATGTAACAAATCTCCCGCGGCTACTTCGACAGGGTCTTGCGCGCGGTTGACTGTACCTCTTGCGCCATGAATGTCATGCAGGATGTCACCAGGGTTCGACATTCCCCGGGGGCTTCACGTCATGCTACCCTGGTCTCTCTGCTCGCGAGTCTCTCTAATGCCGGGAAAGTCGGCAAGGCCGGGTAAGTCTCCATTGCCAGGAACAGATCGTGGCACTCCGCGATTCTCCCTCATGCCGGGAATGTCTCTCGGCCTGGTTGCCGCATGTTCCAATCCGTAAAGGCTTCGTGGCATAGGTGCCGCATGATCCAATCCGGGAAGGCCTCGCGGCATGCTTGCCGCATGTTCCAATCCGTGAGGGCTTCGCGACATGGGTGCTGCATACTCCGATTCATGAAGGCTTCGCGACATGCCCTCAACATCAAGCGAATTCTGCCTTTCTCCTACCAAATGTTGGACGGATGGCGGCAAATTCACATGCGGGGAGACACCTTTGAATAGGTCCACAATTGTCCGCAGAGCTTGGACAGTCTCTTCTCCTTGTTTTCGCATTGCTTCGAATTCCGCGACGAGAATCGACATCATATTGGCTTCGCTCTGCACCCTCGTGGCTCCTCCGCCACCCATCATGAGAGAACTCGCCATGTCTTCACTATCCTCGTGTCTGACTGCTGCCGAACGGGTCTGTACCATCGTGTTAGAGTGACTTTTTGCTCAAATTCCCACAGACAGTGCTAATTGTTGCTTTCACTATCAACGATTACGTGTTGCTGACGTCTCTGCTTCGATATTCGTGCCTCGTACTTTGGAATATTATGCAAAGAAATAAATGATCAGAGGGACGCAGGGGTTGTTCCCTGCGTTTTCACTCCGATACTTAACTCAGAGAGTAATTTTTTCAGAGTTTCAGTAGGAAAATAGTCATCTGGTCCCAGGAATCATACATGTTCCCTATATATAGGGAATTTCCTCATGTCGTAATTACGCCTTTGTCCTCTTTTATCCAAATGTCTTATTATATCTGATACCTCTCAGATATACCACGCGTCTTCATATAATTAGCTAAAATAATATTCGAATTACTATTTATAACAACTAGAAAATCAGTGAAGGCACAAGTCAATGAACAGTGACCAAATATATACTAATCTCCAATTAAGAAAGAAAGAATAAATAAATTTAAATTAGATTGGAAAGAATCAAGTTGATCAGTGGAGACTATCCAATGACAATGAGTTTGCATTACAACTAAGCCCTGATCTATGTCAGCATCCAATAACAGTGGTTCATTCATTCACGCAGGATTGCACAGCAGTGCAATTGTAACAAACATAAAGAAGATAAAATTTGTCAATCATCATGGACAAGTGACTTGGTTTCTGATTCTGCTTGAACGCCTAACTGGGGTAACTATCTCTTCATCTTCTCCCTTTAAAACAAAATATAAGCAGGAGTAAGAAACAAGGTTTGGTTAGTGGTTAAAAATGTTTTTAGAGAATGTCAACGCCAATGATGACTTACTACATGCTTGCTGGTTATCTTCTCGTACGTGGTAAAACTACCATAGGAGTAATCGGATGAAGCAAGAGATTCTCTCCTGTAAGTCTTCCTAGTCTTCCTTTCTTGGCTCTGATATTCATTTGATTCCTTGAGTCCTCCTTTCTTGCTATAAGATGAGGAGGTCCTCCGGCAGCTACTGATTTCTGATGGCCATGACTCATTAGTCATGTCTACTTCTGTCTGCCAATTCCTGGAAGATAGCCTTTCACGAATTGTATCCTTTGAGCCTGACAGTGGACTGCATTCAGATTTCTTGCTCAGCAATGCTTGTTCCACAGGCACATTTGGCATGGACGGCATTCCTCTCTTTGTGTAGATAAAAGCTGAAGCTGCGAATAGACACAACACAAGTAAAGAAAAACCCTTCACATTCTTTGCGAGAAATTGGTCTTCCTGCCCAATAATTATAGAATCTACTACTTCAGAACTTCGAGTGTTGTCTGTGGAATCTTCAATATTGAGGTTATCAGACTTCAGTTCTTCTTCAAGGAACACAGTTTCAGGAACGATGTTCAAGTCATCACCCTCAGGGTCCCCACCAGTTTTGGATATATCATGTTGAATTTCTGTAGCCTGAGAGATTATGCTTGGCTGGTCTCTGAGCTCCACATTGCTCTGATGTTCAGCATCAATCTCAGCCTTAGTTTCTTCTTCTAAATGTTCAGAACTTCGAGTGTTGTCTGTGGAATCTTCAATATTGAGGTTATCAGACTTCAGTTCTTCTTCAAGGAACACAGTTTCAGGAACGATGTTCAAGTCATCACCCTGGTCCCCACCAGTTTTGGATTTATCATGTTGAATTTCTGTAGCCTGAGAGATTATGCTTGGCTGGTCTCTGAGCTCCACATTGCTCTGATGTTCAGCATCAATCTCAGCATTAGTTTCTTCTTCTAAATGTTCAGAACTTCGAGTGTTGTCTGTGGAATCTTCAATATTGAGGTTATCAGACTTCAGTTCTTCTTCAAGGAACACAGTTTCAGGAACGATGTTCAAGTCATCACCCTCAGGGTCCCCACCAGTTTTGGATATATCATGTTGAATTTCTGTAGCCTGAGAGATTATGCTTGGCTGGTCTCTGAGCTCCACATTGCTCTGATGTTCAGCATCAATCTCAACCTTAGTTTCTTCTTCTAAATATTCAATCATCTCAACCTCAGTTTCTTCTTCTGAAACCGGTTCCAAGTGTTCACAAGCTTCATTCTCTTGTTCATCATCTTCATCTACTGACTCATCTGCTTCAATCTCTCCATGATACTTGTCATTGAATTGTTCAGTTCCAGAATCTCTCTCCCTTACAGGCTCCAATATACTGTGATCAAACATTAGGTGCCTCTGGCTTCTATGATCCTCCATCATATAGCTGAAATTATCATATTGAAAGATATCCACTTTGTGCACTTCTCTTAAACTGGAAATGATGTTGGAAACATAAGACAAGAAGCTAGCTGACCACTGCTGAAGATATTGAGTGAATCTGTCAAAATTAGCTTTTGCAAAATCAGTGACTTCTGTTGAGATCTCAAAACTTGATAGGCTTAATTCTTCCAATCCAGGAGTAAAGGCTGGAGAATTAGCTACTAGAACTGAAAAGTAAGCAAAGCCCAGGAACAAAAGCAAAGCAATGAACTTTGACCCGGTGGAAAAACGTGGCTTGGACATTCTTTTAGCCTCAAATTTCATTTCAACCATGTCAGGTGCAATAGGGTTTGGTTCAGATACATAAAGCTCTTCTTCCTCTTCTTCCTCTTCTTCTCCTTCTTTCATTGTTTCTTCTGAAGAAATATCCTCCGATTCTCTCTGTGAACCTTCAGACTGTGTTTCATCAGTAACATCAATGTCCGAATAACTCTCAGATGCAAAGTTCTCCTCCAGCTGCTTGCCTTCTCTTTCTCGATAAAGCTCAATTCGAGGATTAGGCCTATAATGAAGAAACTGTGGCCTTGGAGAAAGGAAATTGGTTTTAGGGTCATAAGGAAGCATCAATGGCTCTTCACAAACAGAATCATTCTTGGATTCCTTATAATCAAAATCTGCGTTGCTTTTCAAAGGTTCCTCGTGTTCATGGCTGCTGCTTTCCGAATCATTAGGGACTTCAACATTCTTCTGCTTCAAACCAATCTGTGGAGTTAACTCGTTATCTTCCATGACTATGCTTTTGACATCAGAGAAGGAAACCTTCTTCTGATTCAATCCAATCTCCGGGGTTGACTCATCTTCCATGATGACGCTTTCAACATCAGAGAATGACACCTTCTTCTGCTTCAAAGCAATCTCTGGTGTTGACTCGCTATCTTCCATGACAAGGCTTTTTACATCAGAGAATGATACAGAAGATCGAACTGGCTCATTTCTCTCAACCAAGATTTTCTTTCTTGGTGATGCATTGATCTTTGAAGCAGCAGAGATCGTCGGTGACATGAAGTTCTTTGTACCATTGGAAAGGGCTGGTGATCTGACTCTTGTTGGTTTTGGATTCTGGTCTCTACTGTTTTCCTTATCGGGATCCCGCAAAGAAGCTACACTTCCTCTGCCCGTGGAATATCTTCGAGGAAAATCTGAAAGTCCATAAGAACAGTTAAACTCTTACTGTTTGTTTCTTGCGAAGCAAAATTTTCACCATTGCAACTTCTCTACCTACGATACTAGCTAACTTTCTAGCAAAACTAGATTTGAAATAAACATCATGGTAGAAGTACAACATTATCATGCTGTAAAATGCGTAATTTCTACCAAAACATTCAGATATAAAAACACAAAATGCAATCTACCCAGACAACAAAACTACATACCAGATTCATTAAGTTCCAGTCAAAGTGCTTAAACGGATAAACATTACTGAATAATTCTCCAAGCAGGTTAGTGTTCTCTAGCAAAACTAACATAAAAGGAACGAAAGTTCAAAGACAAACTGCCCTTTCTTTATTCCCTTTAGAACCCAGACCACATGAACAACAAAATAAAACCTCAAACTTTCCTACCCTTTATTTCACACTCCAAATTCCTATCTCTGAAAGGAGAAAAAAGCAAGAAAAACAGAAGAGTAAAAGAAAAAAAAGGAACCTGAAGGACTATTAGCCGGAGTGCTTGGGTTAAATGCTCCGGGATTTGTCATAACAGACGGCATTGTGAAAGGGTTTCCACCGAAACTTCTTCTCATAGGATAGCAGAGTTCAGATCTTTTCATATTAGGGTTGGTTCTGTATGGGATTGATGAAGAAGAAGAAGTCTTGGCAGGTGATGCCATGACTGGATTTTTTTCCTCGTAAATTCCCTTTTTCTTCCCTTTCTTTCACTATTGGGTCGTCGAATTCAATGGGATTTCGGGTTTAGAATGGAAATAAAACTAAAATCTTTGAGCAAGCATGGAAAGACAGTGAATGTCAAAGACTCTTGAAGATTTGATGGGTCTTTGATTATTGTAAATTGTGAAGTGATCTTGTAACGGCTAGTTTCTTTGAAGCAACGATCCAGGGTATCAGACCGTTGGAAAAGGAAATTAAAAGGTTTCGGACAAAGCCGAACCGTTGGGTCATTACTTGTTTACCCGTTTATAATTTATTACTATTATTAATGCCTAAGCACCAGCAACGAGGTCGGAGGTTCGACCCCTCCTGCTAGCGTTTTCATTTTTCCCATTCTAGTCCTAATTTTGTTGAGTTTTCTCTTATATTCTTCATGTTGACTGAAATTCTAATGTAAATAAAAGAGAGACCTAATATAAATATTAATCATTATGTAATCTTTGAGTGGAAGATTTGTTTCGGTTGAAAATGTTGAAAAAAATTTTGACATATTGAGTTTCACATACTTGATTGTAAACTTGCCCCTGCTTATAATTTTTTTTTTATTTTTTATTAAATTTTAATAATCATTTTATATTTTTCAATTACATCGAATCCAATTTCAGCTCATTAAAACTAATCTCGCTGTTCATCTAAATTAGCCTACAATCGAATCATCTTAAATATTATTTTTTATGTGTTTGATTTATTCTAACATTAATATTATTATGGATTGTGTTTTACTTAAAAATCCCACCACATCCTTGTCACTAGCTTTTACATTTTATCTATTTTCTAATCAGCTTGGTGTTCACTGATTTCTTTCCTAGTTTTCCTTAGTCTTTTTTTTTTTTGCTACCTTAGATCCTGCGACATAAAGAAAGTTAAAAAGGATTACATAATTACATGGAATTGCAGATCTTCTGTTTGACTGTGTGGAGATATGAGAACTGCAATACAATGGATTATGTGGAACTTATGGAGACTACAAAGTACAAAAAAAGAGAGTACAAAAACATTCATATTCAGTCAAAACTCAAAATGATGTTTACTAGGGAGACTAGCAACCCAGCACAATAGCTATCAGGCTATGCCAAGGTTCTTCAACACTCTGATCCAGGCAGTAACACGATTATACAAGTACTGTTAGAGGACACCTGCATTATAACACAACTATAGCCCGAATGGTCCTCCGCTCAAAATGCAGAAGTTAGAACATTTAACTATAACTAGTTTTCGATACAATAGCAACGTCACTTGGACAAGAAGGATTAACTATAAAGGGGAAGTGTGATTAGGTGCATGTATGTTCTTTGAATTTTATTTTATTTTTTTTATTTAAGCTGCCTTGCGCAGAAAAATGATTGAAATTGAGCTTATTGTATTTTCTGTTTTAGAAGCATTGGTACAAATGTATCAAATAATCTCCAAAAGTATTGACAACGTAGGAAAGGAGCAAATGCATATATAGTCACAATCTCAGCATCATATAACAAGAAATTTCCATAAAATACTGCCGCAGGTGAAATTGCTCTCCTCTTCACATGATTAAAGTGGTGAATTCCAGTTTGCTTTCATGGTTCTGTGACAATCACATACCGATGATTACTTCCATGCGACTAAGTTTCTCCGAGAAAGCCAAAATGTCAAGGATTTTGGAAATACCTTGTTGGCGAGACTAGTGGTTTTGTTCTCTTAAGATTTCCTTGGGGATGGTATTGGTGATGTTGGAGGTTTCAAGTCCTCATACCTGGTAATTTTATTGAAGAAAGGAAAGAAAAAACTTGGTTCAAGAATAGCATAACAAGATAAGGCGTAAGCTTAGCATATCTGCAAATTAAGCAGAATCAAGAAGGCAACAGAGTCCATTCTGGTGATTGGGACCTCCAAGAGCTCCAGATTGAGCATGCTAGCAGGGTCAAAACATATTTTCTTGCATCAAGAAAATGAAAAAAAAAAAGAAGGCCGAGTACATTTGTAAAAGAGAAGATTCAATATCGATTGGCGATCTTGGAGTAGATATTAATATCATGCATATTTCTAGTATAGATTATTAGTTTAATGACATTATGAAGTCAATGACTTCGTGAAATCATATAAGTTGAATAGAAACAAAGATGAAAACCAGGGAACTCACATTGCAAAAGGAGAAAGTGGTCTTGATGTTGGTCTGGCATTATTACTTGGTTTATCTGCTATCGAAGATTGAGCTGTGCTGTTTACTGACAATGTAGCACCTTGGGACCCACTGTCCATAGGTGATGTGGTTGGTGCTCTAGGAGATGGTGATGATGGAGGCTTAAGATCATCATATCTGAACCATAATGAATGGAAAGAAGAAGAATAAAACAAGATAAGAGAAGAAATGGCTATACAAAAGTTCAAACCAAAAACTGATGCGGGTAGGTCATTCAACAAGGAAAATAAGTGAAACAAAAGTTGCAGAAAGATACAAATATTGATTCAAATAAAAAACAAAAGGTTTGAGTGTTCAACTACTTAGTTCTTATCAATATAATTTCAGGTAATACGTAAAAAACCACTATATAATGAAAAAGTTAAGTTGTGATTGTTACTGTGCTGCATAGCAGAAAACGTGGGAAACCAAAATAAATGACTAGGGGAAAAACTTTAATATCTTGGTTTTGAAGAAGAATAAAAAGAATCAGCCGAAGGAGAACAACCCAAAAAACATTAGGAAACTTACGCACAGTAGGGTGAATGACAGGTTGATTGCTGGGAAGAATCCTTCTCACTGATGCCAGTAACCACAGCTGTTGGCGCACTGTTGCCTTCAATGGAAGTTGAGACATTTTCTACTGGTGCTGAGGCACTGGAACTTACTTCTTTGGGGCCACTTGGTGTTGGACTAGGAGAGCTAGGCGGCTTCAAGTCCTCATAGCTATTAAAATTAAAGCTCTTATCTTTGAGATCTACCTAATATGAAGGCTGTAAGTCAGCTACTATTAAATAAACTGGGCTTACGCAGCATAGGGAGAGAGTGACTTTGTTTCCACAGCTTTTGCTGGTGCAGGTTCCTTCTCAATGGGAGTAGTTGGTTTCTCAGTTACGATGCTCTTAGTAGGCGCTGCTTCAGGCTTAGCAGGAGTATCAGATTCCTGTTTACACCAGGACAGAAAGTTAATTAGACACCATGGTGGTTTCTACAGTTGAATGATCCAGAGGTATTAAATAGGCAAACTTGACTTTCTCCTCACAACTATTGCATGTTAAACATCAAATCCTAACCCATGACAACATTTACGGATGAACCTTGGATTCATCCTGCATGTTGATCCCTCAGCCACCATGCTGACATGGTTAGCCCCCACATGAACTGTTGATTACCTGTTCTTAATTGAGATGACGGACTACAGGAGAAAACATCATTTCTTCTTTAGGAACATCTTACATTTTCTTTAGCAAACAATTTAAGCTTTTTTCACACAGGAGAGACGCTGTGTAGTAAACAAAAGAACACTCGTTCTATTCAAAAGTCAAGTCTTAGATGATGAAAAAGCTCTAAATCTCAAAGAATAATTTATGTACTCTCTACTCCAGTAGTTTGAGATTACACTTCATCAGCTCAAGCTCTTGCAGCTAGTTCCTCAATTTGTTACATGTTCATGGAGGAGGGCAAAGTCTCTTCTGTCCTCTAAGAAAGAGAAAGGGGGAAAAAAATACCTTAGGCGAATATATTTCAGCACGCTGAGATGGTATCTTTGCAAGAAGTTCCTCCATAGGTCTCAGTGGAGCAGTTGTTTCTGCAACGACTTCCACCACCTTACAGTATGAAAGGCTGCGGTTTTTGGCCATGCATGCCATGAGTTCAGCCACCTTCAATTGATTGATGGATGCTAATTTTGTTATGCATATTTTGCAAGAAAGGCTTAAAAATTAAAATATGAAAAATAACATAAATATATGTATGAAAACCTGAAGATTTGACACCAGACCACCAAATAAAGTATCTTCAGTAGAGAGGGTGATATTATGAGTTTCCTTGAAAGCATCAGTGGGACGCTCCATTCCTCCCGGTCTGACTATCTGAACAAGCACTTCGAGATGAGTAATCAAATCCAGATATGATTCCTCTCCAGTGCAAGTGATAAAATAAATTTGCAAGTACTTCTAGATGCACTTACAGTGTAAGGTAGACCACTTGCAATGAGTGCTTCTTCTGCCTTCCTCTTCCAGATCAGGACCCCCCAAAACAAACTAAAATGGGAATAAGATAATAAGACGAAGAAAACACCAAATCTTTGTTCCAATCTATTGGAAAATAGAGCATATATATGTTCAAAATGTTATGCAAGAAAACCTTTTTATGTTAAAAAAGGAGCTCACTTGAGAATAGCTGCAGGAAATCCAACTTTATTTGTTCCCAACGACGAAACCATAATAAAGTTGTTAACTTTTGCCACAGTTGCTGCCCCATCAGAAAAAAGGATTCAGGTTTCAGCAAGTAGAGCTTACAGAGGACACTGTTGTATAAATACTGAGGAAATTAACTCATCAAATGAGAAGTCTAACCAATAACTTCATTTCTCTCATTTAATCTTCAAGCTTCACCTTTCTTAATTTAGCAAGTTTTAAGTATTCTTGGAAAATATAAAATATAAGATAACTAATCCACAAATGCACTTGAATTATTACAGGAAGTTGTCTATCTCTTTATCTTTTTTGGAAAGAAAAAAAGAAGAAGAAAAAACATAAAATTTCTGAAAGCTTTCAAGCTCAAGATGGTAGTCACATGCCAGATGCAAACTAACAGACATGCTAGAGGTTCACCATGTTGTTTACCTGCATCAATAAGATTCTTTGTGGCCTGATAGTCAATCCGATAAGGCCCTGTAATGTCAAAAACTTCCTTCTCACTGGCACCAATGCAGCATATGACCACTGATGAATTACCTAAGGCTGGTACAATTGTATCTTGTTTCTCCAAGTCGCATTCCACAATTTCAAGCTTTTCTACAGCTGGTCTAAAGACCACAGATTGCCTGTTACTTGCTATGAAAGCATTATTATCAAATTGCACTGTTTATAGAGTGCTGATATACTTGTTATTTCCATGCACTACCTCCACTCATCCCACCACAACTCTCCATCAGGTGAGATTAAGATGAGCTGGATGTCAGTGATGGAATGAATAGAAGGGATTGTGGGAATGGAGAGTAAGTATAATATTGCTATTTTCCTTTTAAATATGTCAAAAATAAATCTTATTTTTATCAAACGTTGAGAATAATAAAGTATAAGAAGAAACCAATATCCTTTGGCACACTCTTGTCCTTACGTGTAGTTCCTTCAGGGTCGAGCTTCATCTGCTTCACACTCTGCATTGAAATTTCTCCTCAATTTAAGCATAACTAGAAATAGTGACAATAAAAGAGTAGTACTTCAACAAGTAAAACACAAACCTGCACAAGAGTTTCTGCTTTCTGAGCACTCCTAACTCCAGCTCTAACTCGAAAACCAAGTTTCAAAAGCTCCCTGAAGAGTCATGAGCTTTTAACACATTTTAAAAACTGGACATCTAGTAGTTAAACTTTCAAGTGGAGCTGCCAGCGAGTTATAACCTTACTGTTCGAGAGCCTACCCTGCCAGTTGCACCAGCCACAAAAGCCAGATCTTCATCCTTTGAATCTGCTTTGTTTGAAATTGTTCCAGCCACCTCTGAGCTGATTTTTGTCGTGCCTAGTAATAAAAATGTAGGATATAATGAACATATGGTAGTAATTACACGAGAAAGGGGGAGAGAGAGGGAGAAAGACATTCTTTCCACTGAGGACGATGGGACAAAGTAACGGCTGATATCAATAATGCAGAATGAACCACATATTTCCCTTATTGAGAACAAAAAGAAATAACAAACTACATATTTCCTTAATCTCTCAGCTTTTGTTAACACTTTCCCTTGGATTCCCCATAACCTTTCTTTTTATGTCAAATGCAAAGACATATCTCCACAACTGTATCTGATTCACCAACTCTATACTAAACAATTATAAGGAACAAGTGTATTTCCCAGGGAGCTTAAATTCTATATAAATGGTTTTATTACCGCAATCTACTGAGAAGCCTTTTTCATTTGGCTATAAAAGTGAGCTTTTAATTTGGAGGACTTTGATTCTTTGAAATGCATCTTATTGAAATCTTTAAATATTAATTGAAGAATTCATGAACATTAAGTCTCCATTCAATTTCCAACTGTCAATCTCAAATACCCTGCCAGCCTAATCTACACATTAATTTGAAAGTGAAATATCAAAATGAACTAGTTATGACATTGTAGAATTCTAGTCCGCATTGTCCCAAGAGTATTTCCTTCTGAATTTAATTGGGACTCCTCGCATTGCTAATTTGGTACCTCTGAATTCCTTTAATCTTTGATCAAACAGATACATGTTCAACCCTGTTTGCAAAGATTTTGCATGATAAAGCGAAATTGATCAACATCTTACCTAAAATTTCACAGGCTTGATGCCCAGTAGTCAGACTATTATTAGGACAAAAAGTTAATGAAATGTCGACACTTACGTGAAAAAATACATGTCAGCTGCAAAATCAAAGGATAACCCATATGACAGAAAGCATAGAGAATAGCCAAAAACATGACCAAATGCTGGAGAATCTGTAAAATCTATTTACCTGAAGCTAGAGCTCTGAAATCAAAGAATTTGAGCTTTCTGCTCTGTGGGTACTTGTTGCAACTGGGAAGCCTGAGAAATAGGCCATGTCCAAGAGGTTTCTCAATGAACCCACTTCTGGACAGAGAGGAGGGTACGGTTGTAATGGCTGGTGATTGTAGGGAGCAACTCTCCATTATCGAGGAAAATTAAAAAAAAAAAGAAAGTTTGGGGAGCAAAACAGAAGCAAAGCTTGTTGATCGAAAACCGGAATGGAAAGTGAACGGTTTATCCGGACGAACATAGTTTTGATTGGCAGTTGAGGCATCCGCCACTCCCTCTTGATATGATGGGTCCCTCAGGCATAAGAGCTGGCTACTCCTCCTAGTATTGCCCTATTGGCAAATATATTGATTTTTTTTCTCACTTTTCTATGGTTCAAAAATTTTCAAACCTTGATTTTATAATAATAAAATAATTGTCCACTTTTCTATGGTTCAATAATTTTCAAAATTTAATTTTATAATAATAAAATAATTGTCCTATCCTATTTGACGATTTAAATTCAATTGACTCGTTTTTTTTTAAATAATTATTTTTAATTAAGAGTATCCTCAAATTATTTTATTTGAAATTTTTTTGAATAAAAAACATAAAAAAATTAAAATCTTTTTAATAAATATGTTTATTATAATCAAATTTATATTTTTATCATTATTGCGGTAAAAGTTACTTAACACCTCAATTAATATTTTATTGGTAGAATAATCTTTATTTTAGTGAAGACTTAATAATTTATATATTTATATAGTATTTATTTTATATAAAATACATGTAAAATATAAAAGTTATCGTATCACAATTTGTATTAATAAACTTAGCATGAAATAAATTTTTAATTTTTATCAAATATTTTTTTATATATTTTTTATCAAAATATTAATTCATATTTTTTTATATTTTTTATTATTTCTTATTACATCGTCATCTTAGGTTTAAAATTATAATATCTAATTTTACTCGTCAAATATTATCCTTAAACTAAGTGACTTTAAATCTTATAAAGACCGAAAATCTCAATGGAAAAAATTAATCCAATGAATTCCAAATTACATGAAATGATGATCCATATATCTTTTTGCTATAAATTGAATAATTCTTGTGGATTTGCTAATAATGCTCATGTAAATGGTGATCATTATGCATGTATCGTTTCAATCATTATGCGATATTGCCTCTTAAAGTCTAAACCAAAATCAAAGGACTGTTTTTCTTTTTCAATACTTTTGCATGCCAAAGCAATGAGTATTAGGCATGTGTTTACGCATTGATTAATACCATTGGAGTACATATATATATATATATATATTATAATAATTAAGATGGTAAAGTTCTCACAATATCTCTAATTACTTAATTACATTTGCACTTGTTTTGCAAATGTTGATTGTTCAAGTTTATTAGCTCTCAGTAACTTGATCAATGATCCCCAATTACATGTTGCTGAATGCATGATTCTTTCTTCTCAACTTCTGTTTTGGAACCAAACATAGTGATTTAGAACTGAATCATGGTAATTTGTTCATCTTAGGTATCCATTTTTGCCATTGTCTTTAAGCTTCTTATGTCATCATTCACTGAAGATGTTTCCGTTTGGATTGAAAACATGAAATTTTGAAGGATCAGTGCGGAGAAGATGAGCTGAATGATATCGAGTTGGCAGCTAAGCTCTCCCTGTTAGATACCAACGAAAAACGAAAAGTCGTGGCGGGTCAGATAATTTTTTCATACATAAAAAAATAAATATATATTAAGATAAAAATTCTGATGATAATAACAATGATAATAAAAAATATTTTTTTTTTAAGTTTTTGTGAAAAAATTGAATCGAAATCTGAAAAAAGTGCCATTGACATGGGAATAATGATTTTAGTACTTACAATATTTCATGTTTGTTTCTTTTCTTAGATGATATCGTCGAAGAAGACCAGGAACTGGCCAGAGCTATAGAAGAAAGTTTGAGATCTTCACAGCAACAAAGGTAAACAAAACAGTCTAAACAGATATAATCCAGATTCCGAACATAGAACATCACTTTAACTCTTCAATGTAATAACAATTAATATTCATGTAGGCGCCGCTCTAGAAGAAAGTCTAACAGATCACACCACCAGCAGTCCTCTCATCAATTTGTTTGTGATGTTTGTGATCAATCAGTAAGTAATTTCGCAAGTTGAATTCATCATCAATGTTTCAAATGCAACAAGTTCAAGGTCTATTTACTTAGGCCTAGTTTGAAACTCACTGTGACTTCCGTACCACGTAATGAAAATTTTTATAGTGTCGTAATTTTAATTTTATCCAGATATTTTTTTTAATTTTAATATAATATTTTTAATAATCATTTTATCATTTATTTCATTATCATTATTTTAATTGAATTTAAATACGTCACCGTTTAATATCAATATCACTGTAATTATTATTTTCAATTTTATTGAAATCAATCATACTATCATTAAAATTGACTCTTAATTTCTCCCAGATTCCACCCAAGGAAATATGCAATAGTGAATTCTGGAACCAGTATTTTTGTCATCATCATGTATCCGATGGAACTCCTGTTTGCTGCGGTTGTACGAGGCTTAAGGTTTATTAATTGAATTAATTATTTATGTAATTAAGCACATTTAAATGATATAATAAATGAAGATGAAAAGTTCACTGTAGGGAGCAAGCGTAGAGTATATCGGGCTTGGTGATAGGAGAAACATTTGCCCGGATTGCTTTGCTACATCAGTCACAAATGCTAGCCAAAAGCAATCTATTTTAGACAACGTGACTGAGTTTTTGAGACTAAAAGATGTGGAACTCAAGGGATATATTCCTGTGTACTTGGTGGATAAAAGAGAGATGAGCAAACATACAAGGCAAGGAGTTAGCTCCGGAGTAAGTTATTATTAGCCAATCTTTCTCTTTTATCTTCCTAAAATTTTTGGTACAATTAGTGGAAGCCTAGGTCTAAAGAAGAGGAAATGCAGATTTCGAGATATGAATTTCAAATTTGTAAAATTTTTACTTTTGGTTTGAAGAAAAAGAAATGTAGATTTTGATATTCGATTTTTAAATGTGCATAATTTTTACATTTTAATAACGAAAATATGACCATTCAATATTACTATCATTTTTTTTATAACGAAAACCTTCGACCTAAAAAAGAAGAATGTAAATGCTAAAATAATGAGCCTGAACCTCAGTTTTGTAAAACTATTACACCTTAAAAATAGAGACTTAGTTATTGAGCCAATATATTCAAAGTTTATTATTAATTTTTCACGTTCAACATCATTTTCTTCATTAAAAGATGTTAGATATCGAAATTCAGTTAAATAAAAATTTTACATTTTAATGATAAAAATATAATCATTAAACCAACACTTAAGTCTACTATATCAATTTTTCATGTTCAACATGCATATTTCCTCAATTGGGTTTTGCTTTTACTGCATTTCCTCAATTTTTCGTAAAATTTATTATAAGAGATTGTTTTTATCAATTTAGTTTGTTGAGATTGAAAGTATATGTGTACAGCCTGTTCATCCAAATACCACGGTGTGGGGGCTAACAATGTTTAATCCAAGTGAAAAATATGCGGTAAATGTAAGTAAAATTTCAATCTCCTTTTACTATATGTTCTATGTCACGATGATTTTAATCTTAATAGTACGTTTGAATGAAAAATTTTAAAATGTAAATATTTCAAAATTCATCAATTTAAAATATTAGTATTTGTAATTGTATTGTTATCATAAATTTTTTTTAGAAAAAAAAATTTGACTATTAAAATTTGATAAAATAAAAAATAATTATAAAATAAAAATAATAATATTAAATATAAGAAAAAAATATAAAATAAAATAAATTAGGCAATATAGGTATCATTTGATTGGTAAAAATTTATAGAAATTATTAATAATATGAAAAAATAAAATATATGTTATATTTAAATAAAAAAATATTTCTTTTTTTAGTTTTTGTTTTAATTATGGGTTAGGAGAGGTAATTTTAGAAAATTTTGAAAAACCACTTATTTAGGTGAACTTTTAAGATGGAATTTAATATACTCAAATTCTCTCTTGAATTTTTTTTTTAAATTTTAAAAATTTTCAAATATTTTCGACAAACAAAAAATTAATTTTAAAATTTTAAAATGTCTTAATTAAAATAATTTTTTTTGAAATCCTTCGTTCAAATGCATCCTTATTTCTTTTTTTTTTTTCTCTAACTATGAGAATGATAGGTTGAAAGTCTTTCCCGAAAAGGAAAAGATACTGTGGTGGGATACAACCGGTATGAACTAAATCATAGCAGCGGCATTACAATCCTTATCTTATTTGGTTTGCCAAAGTACTCTTCTTATTCACTTTGTTCAATTTGCATTATATTTACATTAATCTGTAAACCCTTCATAGTCCAAGTCACCATTCAACAATAAAAATTTATATTTTGGATTTGAGATTTACTTCAGTTAGTTTATATAATTTTTTTTTTTTGATGATTTTCAATAAATTTAAATTTTAAATTTCGACATTTACATTTATTTTCTTATCCCCATACCACAAATATTTTTTTCATTAAAACTTATTGATGCAATTAAGTGAATGAATGAATTTGTTTAACCTAATAAAAAAGCATGCCTTATATATAAGGCTTTGAATATGTGATTTACAGGATCATGACAGGAGCAATCATGGCTCATGAATTGATGCATGCTTGGTTTAAACAAATAGGTAAAATTCTTCCCTTTTTTTCAAATAAATAAAAATAAAAAAATTACTATTTAATACATTTAATATATTATTAGTAGAATTTTTTGACATATATCATAATTTAAATTTTACTTTATAAAATTTAAAAATTTCATTGACAATGTATTTAATAATAATTCAAATATAAAAATCAATGAAAATAATATTTTCAATATATAATTAAATGATAAAATCAGTTATTTTGTTTAGGGGTTGGGAACTTGGAACCAAAGGTGGAGGAAGGCATATGCCAAGTGATGGCTCACGAATGGCTGGACTGGTTCGAGCTTACGGACGAGGAGGCTTCCTCTGGTAGAAGCGAGAATGCTCAATTCACTAGGAGCTTGAAGCGAACATTCAAAGAGTTGGTGGAAATTGATTCTTCTCATGCTTATGGTGAAGGCTTTAGGGAAGCAAAATGGGCTGTTGAAAACCGTACTCCTCATCAAGTAATTGATCATATTATAAATTACGGAACTCTTCCTAATTAATTTCATTCATCATTTTAAGTAGAAAAATTACTGTTGTTAATTATGTTAATTAAGATACGAGAAAATTAATAATTACTTGTTTAATTATTCATTTTGTTGATGTCATTGATTATTACTAATAATGCGTTCCACGCGTTGTTTTTAAAAATACAGTTCAAGGGTTTATTTGATTTAGTTGGAGTTTTAATAAAAATATTATTTAAGTAGAATTTTTTTAAAAAAGTTATTAATAGAAATTAAATTACCGTTTGATAATTTTAATGTAAAAGTACTGTAATATATTAAAAATTATTTAATAGAGTTTTTGTAAAAAAAATGTAAAAATAAGATAGTAAACTATATTAAATTAAATTATAAGTTTTTAAGAGAAACGTATAAATAAGATAAAAAAATTAAATAAATACAAAAATTACATAAAATAAATAAATTAATGTAAAATAATATAATTTCTTTATAATTTTAGAAGTTCTTGTAGAGTAAAATAAATATATAAATTTTTTATTAAATATATGTTATTAAGATTAATAATTTTTAATAAAATTTTAATTTATAACTTTATCAAAAAATCAAAATTTACTTTCAACATAAATTAAAAATTTTAAAAATTTAAAAATTTTAAAATCAAATACCTATATTTTATTTTTACAATATATAAACTTTTCTATAAATTAAATCGAACGTGCACCGATACAAAATACAGACAAAAAATTTACAGTTGTCTAGAGGCTGAAACGTGCACACACAAAACTGGGTGGAGAAAGGCAGAGGCAGACGTAACCTTCTCAATTTTAACGTGGAAAATGAATTTTATTATTTAATGGTTCATATTTGATCATCGGCCTGCCTGATTAAAACAGTGGTGGCTTATCTTCAAATATCACAAGATTTTTAAATTTTCTGGCAATTTATGAAATCAAATTGAATGTGACTAATTTAAGCCATCTTGGCTTGCTTTAAGCTAAACTCATTTTAAGGGAGTGTTTGGTAAAATAAAAAAAGTATAACGATGAAAAAGAATTTATCCAAATATGAAATGAAAATTGTTTTTTAAGTGTTTGATAGGAAAAAATAGTGTAGAGAAAAAATAGTAAAGATTGTTATTTTTTAATTAATAAAATTAAATCATTACAAATTAAAAAAATTAATAGAGAAAAAATGAAAAAGATATAAATTGTACGTATATATTTATAAAATTATATTTTATTTTTTTACTTTTATTTTGTTATTTTAATTAAGTAATAATATAATGGTAAATTAATATTATTTTATTTTATTTTTTTTCATTTTTCAACTCTATTAAATAATGAAAAGAAAGATAATTATATTTTATTTTACATTTTCTCCATTTTTTTACCAAACATACTTAAAGAAAGAAATCAATATTTTCCATTTTCTCTCTTTTTTCCTTCCCTCCAACTTTTTATCATTTTTTTTTTCTTTTTACCCCACCAAGCAAAGCTTAAAAGAAAATAAAGTAAATTAATATTGTAAAGTTGTTGAATATATCTTTTTTATTTTGAAATGAAAATAAAAATAGTAAAATAAGATTTTAGATACTGAATTAATTGGTAATATATATTTATAATAAGTAGAGAATTTAACTAAATTGATTGACATTTGAAATTACCTTATATGTATATTCCACTTTCTATGTTTTGTTTATTTTCAAATTACACATCAAAAGTCAAACTTAACCTTTTTTTCCTCTTTAGGATTTTTTGTCGAAGCATTTTGTTTATAATTTTTTATTATAGTTCTTCATTAATAAATTTTCATTAAATTTATATAGTTCATATGATATATTATATTATTATAAATGATGCGATAATATTATATAAAAATATTTTCAGCTTTAAACAACTAAATAAAAAATAATTTCGTAAACTTTAATAATTAAATAATAAATTTTCATATTTAAATTACTAAAATAAAAAAAAAATCTGCTGATGACTAAACTTGCAGTGCCTTTTTTTTTTTTTCCTGTTTTTTGGTACGCGTTTGACAGTAGCTAATGTTAAGAAGGGAAAATTCGGGAAAGGTATTTGTCGGACCAAACAAGGACTGAACACGTGATTATGGTAACGACTAACGATCATCGACGGTGATGAGGCATCCAATGTCGAAGGGGAAAAACCAAAACCAATGATCCTTGTAAAACAAAACGACAAAAATAACTAACCAACATAATCGAGATATTAAAAAATAAAAAAATCGAATAAATTAAATAAAAAATAAAATAAAAACCACGAAAAAAGCATTGAGTTGCATTGCGTCAACCACACTTGTCGAGTATAAAATGCGCACCCTCACCACAGCCTCACAGAATTCTGTCCACTCTCTCAGCTAACGTGCGCCAGTTTTCCCCATCTTCTCCTCTCTCTAATGGCGACTTCTCTGCAACTATGTCGTTTCTGCATCCGCACTGGTTCCGATAATTTTGGCGGAAAACGCGTAGCTCTCCCTTTCCGGAAGCCTATCTCTGTCAGATTCTCCGGCGATTCCGCTTCTTCCTCTTCCGTAGCTGTGGACCCCGATAACTTCGATGCCAAGGCTTTTCGGCATAACTTGACGAGGAGCAAGAATTATAATAGGAAAGGGTTCGGACACAAAGAGGAGACTCTCGAGCTCATGAATCGAGAGTACACTAGTACGCTTTGCTCCAAACAAAATTCCGCTTCTTCCTTTTTTTTTCTCTTTTCTTATTTTGATTTTATTTGAATTTTGGTAAAAGTTTTGTCTTTTGGGAAATATTTTCAGGTGATATCATAAAGAAATTGAAGGAAAATGGAAACGAGTATACATGGGGAAATGTTACGGTGAAATTGGCAGAAGCATACGGTTTTTGCTGGGGAGTCGAGAGAGCTGTCCAAATAGCTTATGAAGCCAGAAAACAGTTTCCTGATGAGAGAATTTGGATTACCAATGAAATTATCCACAATCCAACTGTTAATAAGGTCTATTCTTTGCTCTTTTCTCTACTACTAGTATTTTTTATTTAGTTCATAAACTAATGATACAAAATTCTTGGGCTTGTTAGTTTCTTTGCATAAATATAGTTTATTTTTTATTTCTTAAATGCAGAGGTTAGAGGAGATGGAAGTTAAAAATATTCCTATCGAAGAAGGGAAGAAACAGTTCGATGTCGTAAATAAGGGTGATGTCGTGGTTTTGCCAGCTTTTGGAGCTGCAGTAGATGAGATGTTGATTTTGAATGATAAAAGTGTGCAAATTGTTGATACAACTTGCCCTTGGGTCTCTAAGGTATCTTCTTCCGAGTTCCTACAGTAATCTGCTGTCATAACAACTAATTCCCTGCCATTGTTTAGTTTTTTTTCTCAGCTTTCAGCATTCTGAAACAATGAGTTTTTCATTTCTTTTGATACTGAAATATTTTCGTTCTATGAAGGTATGGAACTCTGTGGAGAAGCATAAGAAAGGAGACTACACTTCAATCATTCATGGTAAATATGCTCACGAGGAGACAATTGCAACTGCATCTTTTGCTGGGACGTATGTCATTGTGAAGAATATGACTGAGGTATGTACTAAAGTGGCTAGTATTCTGTTTTCTTGTGGTATGGTATCTTATAAGTAATATTTTGGCTTGTCCTTGTTATTTGATTGAATAAAGATTGTTTGTTTTCATGTTCTCTGACTTGTGAAGGCAATGTATGTTTGTGATTATATACTTGGAGGTGAACTTAATGGATCTAGCTCTACCAAAGAGGCATTTCTGGAGGTATGGTCTTTGTTTTTTATTTTCTTCATATGTAAAATGTACTAAGCATTGTGTAAATGTTCAGATGATTATTTCTCTTTTGCAGAAATTTAAATATGCTACTTCAAAGGGATTTGATCCAGATCGCGACCTAGTAAAAGTTGGCATTGCAAATCAAACTACAATGTTGAAGGGAGAGACAGAGGAAATTGGTTAGTGGCACTTAGGCACTTATTATGTATCACTTATTCTTTGCAAGGAATTGCTACTTGAGACACACGTCATATTATGGTGTAACAGGAAAATTAGTTGAGAGGACAATGATGCAAAAATACGGAGTGGAAAATGTCAATGATCACTTTTTAAGCTTTAACACAATTTGTGATGCAACACAAGTAAGTCGAATGTTTGTGACCTTGTGGTTTTCATTATAAGTTTGCGACTATATTTTCTTATGGAAAACTTTAAAGCATATGCTGCTCCTTGTATTCTTCCTCTAAATTTACTGCATACCAATTTTTGCGTTAGTGATTGAATTAAAGCTGATTGATCATCTTTTTCAGGAGCGACAAGATGCAATGTATAAGTTGGTGGAGGAAGATCTGGATCTTATGTTAGTAGTCGGTGGGTGGAACTCAAGCAACACCTCGCACCTTCAGGAAATTTCAGAGGACCGTGGGATCCCCTCATATTGGATTGACAGTGAAAAGAGAATAGGTCCAGGAAACAGAATAGCTCACAAATTGAAAGTAAGTGTTAGTGCAAAGTATTTAGTCCTTGATCAGCCTTTAGTTTTGTCAGCCTAGAAAAAAAGATATTCACATCACAATTTTTTATTCTAATTATGTGAATGCTGTGTTGTACCAGCATGGGGAACTGGTTGAGACAGAAAACTGGCTACCGGAGGGTCCCATCACAGTCGGTGTTACCTCTGGTGCCTCCACGCCAGATAAGGTAATTTCCTTTCATGTGAAATATCATATTTCTACAACTTGGTTTTCTTATAATTTGTGTGTATTTGATTCCTTTTGTCTTTTATGTACTCCATTCCAAGGCTTTGCGGTAGGATAACAATATATATATATATATTAAAGGATAGAAATGAGATGGTGAAAAAGTGAAAAGAAAATGATTTTCATTAATGCTTGATAAGAGAAAAAAATGAGAGGAAAAAAATAGGAAAGATATTATTTTTCATTTATTTGCAAATACAACATTTTTCAAATTGGAAAGATAGGAGGAAAGAAAATGAGAGTGGTGTAAGTCAAATGTTACATATTTACAAGATCATCCAACATTATTTAGATTTTTTTTTTTTAATCTAAACTTACAAAATCTATAATGATAAAATAATAAAATTTTAATTTTCTTTCATTTAATTTTTCAACTTTCAACTTTACCAAGCAATAGATGGAAAAAAATTCTGTCAACTTTTTTATCTTTCCAATCAAACACAAAGCAAAGAGAATGTCTTTTCCATTTTTCACTTTTCTCAGCTAATTTCTATTTTATTTTTCGTATCCACTCTACCGAATAAAGCCTAAATGCTTTTATCCTACAAAGACTCAGGATTATTTGCAGTATTCACTTCACAGCTCGCAACTTTATTGGGTTGCAGGAAAAGCCAGCTTGACTGCAGTATATTTGTTTTTGTAAACTGATATCGTGTTTTTATATAACACTATTAAGTTGTATATTGTGTAATATTTTTTCTTCGATCCATTAACTAGGTTGTGGAAGATGCCCTCATCAAGCTGTTTGACATAAAGCGCGAAGAAGCCTTGCAAGTAGCATAAATACAGGTTCACACAAGTGCATCAGCAGTCAATGCTCGTTTTGTGGTACAATCTGGTCAGTGTATGATTTAAACAGGGGACTCTTAGAATCTTACAGTGTAATGGCAATGGCATGTGCCCTTGAAATGTAATGGTGTATGTAACAATGTACGATGGAAGAAAGTTTAATATTTATGGATGTATGTAAGCTTTCTGTGTTCTTATCCAAGTCTCACAGATCCTTCAGTTCAGTTCTCGTGTTTTTCGAATACACTGCCCTCATACATATTACTGTAGGGTTTAGTTAAATTCTGTTATTCTTCCCAGAGAGACTGAAATTGAAGAAAATCCACCCGATGTTCTTAGAGGCTCACTAGCTTGCAACGCCTGCACTGTTTATCCAGCATCATTTTATGAATATGAACATTTTCCAGGTTCTTGGCAGCTAAAGGTTCCCATACTTCTTTTCGCCAGCTAGCCTGAAGCATTAGGAGCAGCAGAGTGGTGGTTTGAAGGACGGTTCTCACCAACATTTCCGATCAAATCCCCTGAATTCTGCAATGCCAAGATGAAACTTTGTCATGAGAGCTCAATTCAACAAGCCATGATATGCCAAGGCGACAACTGAAATTATGGTCGTAGGCCACAGTTTGCTCTGAGATGGTAGAAACTTTTGGATTACGATGTTCATTGCATAAGCAAAAAATTGAGGAATGAACGATGACCATTCTGTAGTTCCTGCAAGTTCTAAAATATCCTTGTCTTGATGAAGAAGTGATGCAAGAAGATAACAAGGCGTTAGACACAAACCGATTGAAAACAGAGAGACCGATCCGGATACCCAAATGGCAGGGCCTGCTGTCGTTCACATCTTCTTTGATTCCTTCCAGCATTTTTTTTCTTTTAATCATTTGCTTAACCGCTAGCTCTCCTATCTGTCTCTCCACTTCAAATGGTTTTACCTCATATGGCTTTTCCTTTGCTTCTGTGTAGCCATTTTTGTTGAATTGTAAATCCAATTATATTGAGTTCGTTAGATTTATATTTGTAACCTATTTACTTTATATTGTATTGAACTTTATTGTGCGTGCGTGTGGTTGCCCTTTTTAAATATAGGTCTATTTGTAAAGCAAACGAAAGAGAAAAAGAGAGACTAAAAACTTTTTGTATAGATACAAAATACAAGAATAAAAAAAAGATGTAGAGTAAATTCTTGAGTTAAAGAAAAAGGTGGGGTTCTTTTGCTTGGTGAGAAAAGATGCAATCTTTGTGTAAACATTTCTTGTTCTACCTATATGAATAGATTTTGATGCATTTTGAAGTGAAAAGATTGTTATATAGTTCTTTTTATATATTTGAATATGTGTTGTGGTTAATATTGATTGTGTGAGTATTTTTGAAACTTAAAATTAGTTTATTGGGGTTAGATTGTATATGGAAGTTGTGCTGAAAATTTTATGATCATCATGGTCGATTAAAGTTTCCTTTAATTGTTTTTTAAAAGTTTTATGAAGTGTGCATACCAAGTGTTTGTGTAAATGCATTTTTTTTGACCTCTCCTACCAACAAAAGTGGTATAAGAGCTCAGGGTTTATTTGTATTGATTAATTGGTAAAATTTACTAAACTTAGGTCTTTCATTTGAGATTTTTTGAATGGGTGGTGATTTGTTGTGGGTTTTGATGAAGTTGACATAATGATGGCCAACAATGTTGTGCAATCCAAACTTCTTAAGTTAGACAAGAATAATTTTGATAATTGGAATATAGAAATGAAGGTGTTGTTGGAGTCTCAAAACTTATAGGAGATTATTCACAAGGGGTTTGAAGAATCTAGTGTAGAAGATGATTCATTGGTAAAATTTACTAAACATAGGTCTTTCATTTGGTATTTTTTAAATGGTGTGGTGATTTGTTGTGGGTTTTGATGAAGTTGACATAATAATGGCCAACAATGTTGTGCAATCCAAACTTTTTAAGTTAGACAAGAATAATTTTGATAATTGGAATATAGAAATGAAGGTGTTGTTGGAGTCTCAAAACTTATGGGAGATTGTTTACAAGGGGTTTGAAGAATCTAGTGTAGAAGATAAAGAAAGACTAACGGAAGCTCAAACGGGTACTCCTACAAGGCAAGAAAGAAAGATAAAAGGCTTTGTTTGTTCTCTATTGAGCAATTAATGAGTCAAATTTTGATAAGATTTTAATGGTCACAACTTCTAAGAAGTCATAAGATATCCTTGAGAGTTCACAAAAAGGGATGGACAGGGATGTAAAGATTCGCCTACAAGTGTTAAAGGTGAGCTTGATGCCATTTCTATGAATGAGAATGAGACCATTTCGAAGTACTTTGGAAGAGTGCTTACTATTGTGAATGAGATGAGGAGGAATGAAAAAAAGCTTGGTGATATCTTAGTTATGGAAAAGATTTTTCAATCTTTAACTCCAAAATTTGAGCAAATAATGATGATTGTTGAAGAAGGGAAGTTAATTGATCAATTGATGGAAACATTGCAAGTGCATGAACAAAGGTTAAACAAGAAGGTGAGTAGCTCCATTGACCAAGCTTTTTACACTTAGCTTGCTTTGGATGAAGATAGAAAAAAAGTTAGCATCGACTTGCTTAAAGAGGGACAAGTAGAGTCTATAGAAGTTATGGTAGAAGTTGTGGTAGAAGTAATGCAATTCGAGATTGTCACTCTAAAGGTGCCAGTAGAGGGGAAGAAGTAAAAATGATGGCAACTTCAACAACTTGCCAAATCGGTAAGGTTGTGACAAAAGAAATGTTCAATGCTATAATTATCATAAATATGGGCATCATAACAATCAATGTTGTGGAAAGCAAGGTAGTGAGGTCAATGAGCAAACAAACCATGCCAAAACGATTCATGGTGAGGTCAACCCTACTTTGTTGTTCACTTCTAATTGGATTATTACGGATGAAAGCAACACTCGATATCTTGATAATGTGACTAGGAACCACACGAACGGGAACAAGAAAGTCCTTGTTGAGTTGAATTAAAAGATGAAAGGCGATGTCACTTTTAGAGATGATTCCAAAGTTCGAGTAGAAGGCAAATGCAATATTCTTATCAAACTCAAGAATGATTATCATAATTTCATTTTCGATGTTTATAATATTCCTTTGTTGAAAAAGAATATTTTGAGTTTGCAACAACTTTTGGAGAAAGGTTATGTGATTTATCTGGATAATAGTTTTCTCACTATGAAAGATAGCAATGGAAGTTGATTACTTTTGTGAAGTTGTCAAATAAAATGTTTCACTTGAATTTGCAATATGATGAAGTTCATTGTTTTAGTTATATTATGCAAGATGAGTCTTAGTTGTGACACTTGAGGTTTATGTATCTTAATTTTGATGGCTTGAGTACTTTGGCAAGTTAAATCTTGTGAAGAGATTGTCTCATATTCATTATCCTAGTAAAATTTGTGAAGGTGCATTCTTGTAAAACAACATAAGCTAAGTTTTAGCAAGAAAGGTAAGTGGAGAGTAGCTAGACTTTTAGAGCTTGTGTATATCGACATTTTAGGTCCTTTGAAACCAATGTTAAATGCAAAGAATAGATACTTTGTGACTTTTATTGATGACTTTAATCGAAAAACTTGGATGTATTTTTTTAAAAGGAAATCTAACTAGCAAGAAACATTTAAAGAGTTCAAAACTTTTGTAGAGAATCAAACTAGTTATTATTTGAAAAATTCTAAGGTTCGATCAAGGTAAACAATACACTTCGGATCAATTCCAACTCTTATGCAAGGTGTATGAGATTATGCATCAAGTCACTCCATTCTACCCTCCATAATTCAATGGTGTTGCTGAAAAGAAGAATCAGACAATTTTGGGCATGGCAAAGAGTATGATGAAAGGAAAAATGTTGAGAGAGTTTTTAGTGGAAGCGATATTGTGCACCGTGTACTTGTAGAATCGGTGTCCTACTAAAAGTGTTTTATTGAAGACCCTGAAAGAAGCTTTGAGTGGTTTAAAACCAAGTGTAACTCATCTCAAAATATTTGGGTGTGTTTCTTATGCCAAAGTTTTAGAAGCTAGAAGAATAAAGCATGATGACAAAGAAAAGAAATGTCTTCCTTGGCTATGGAGAATTGGCCATGGTTTACAAGTTGTATAATTCACTCCTCAAGAGAGTTTTTTATGAGTAGAGATGTGATCATTGAAGAGAATGGCTTGTGAGATTGGAATCATGATGAAGTTAGTGTTTTGGAATTTCAACTTGAGCAAGGAGAAGAATATCCTAGAGTGGTCCAAGGTGTAGAGCCACAAACACCTCACACACTTCCCCTTCAACATTATCTCTATCATCTTCTTCATCTTTATTGTTTTTGTAAATGAGTTCTTTTTTAGGTAGCGAAAACGTGCAAACCAATAGAACGAGATGTGTCGGGAGGCCGTAGAGAGGAAGACTAGAGCAGACTTTGAAGAATGAGTGCGGTGACAAGTGGTGATAAAAGGCTGAGCAAGGCTGAGAATAAGGTTGAATAAGGCTTAGTAAAGTGAATAATGTAAAGAGGGTTTTAGAATGTTTTTGAGTTAGGTGAATTGCCAAATGTTGAGTTAATATATTTTAAAATGACAAAACAAGTAAATTCAATAAATAAAAATGATATAAAAACATGTTTAGAGGTTATCAGTACCAGAACTTAAAGTTCTGTAGATGAGAGATCGATCTGGGTTATGAGAGATCGATCTCCTGGGTTTTTCTTGGATGAGAGATCGATCTCAGGAAGACATGAGATCGATCTGCCAAGCCTTGAACTTGTTCATAGATATTAAGGAAGAATGAGATCGATCTGTAAGGGTTATAAGATCGATCTGCCTAATACAGGATGCTGGTGAGATCGATCTGGTATACCAAGAGATCGATCTCCCCTAAAACAAAAGGTAAAGGTAGAAGACCGATCTGTAAGATCGATCTGTATACTCAAACAGAGAGCTCAAGAGATCGATCTGGTATAGGAAGAGATCGATCTCCTCAAAGTCAGAGAGCTAAGGAGATCGATCTGGGTTAATGAAAGATCGATCTCCTCACTAAGACAATACCTGGAAGATCGATCTATAGATCGATCATGCTTCAAATAGAGAGGATGGAAGATCGATCTGCCTGTTCGACAGATCGATCTCCTTGCTTCATTTTGCCTTGATCTTGCAGGAACTATAACTAAGAGATCGATTTGGTCAAGAAGGCAGATCGATCTAGCATTTCACTGGAGGTAACCAACGACTATTTCTGCAAAATCTCAACGGAAAAAACAGCATTAAATGCTCCAACTACCAATCCTTCATTATTTAACCAAGCATTGAAGACAATGAGAATAGAAACACCATTGCTGCACATTTCTTACATTCTCAAGAGTTTAATTCTTTCATTCCTTGTGTCTTTATTCCTCATTTATTGAGTTTATAGTATAAGCTTAAGTGCAAAAGTTGTAATTGTCCTACCCACATTAAAAGCTTGATATTGTATTTATCCTTACCCTAAGAGAGAAGAGGATTGTTCCTCAGTGAGATAAATATTGTAAAAGGGTGAATACTTCATTGTATTTGAAAGGGTGGAGAGGTTATTCCTTAATCTGAAAAAGGAACGTTGTAACTTCTGTTGAAAGTGAGAAAGAAAGCACTTGATAAAAAGGTCAAGGAGAGAGGACGTAGGCAAGAGATTGGTCGAACCTCTATAAACGATCGTGTTTGTTACTCTCTTCCCTATCTTGCTTTAATTTGATTCATTTCATTATATTGTTCATTTATCATTTATTGATTAAATTTGAATTAAGTTAAAATTTGCCATTAACATTAGAAAACCGATTCACCCCCCCTCTCGGTAGAGCCAACAATTGGTATCAGAGCTAGGACTCTTTAATCACACAGGAACAACTTCCTAAGAGTTAGAAACGATCAAATGGCTCACAACAATGTAGCAACTAGTTTGGTAGGAGAGGGGCATTCTACGGTTAGGCCTCCTATGTTCAATGGGGAACATTATGCCTATTGGAAGACTGGGATGATGTTATTCATTCAAGCAAATGATTATGAGGTGTAGAGGATTATAACTAAAGGACCTCAAATCCCCACAAAAAGAATAGAGGGAAGAGATATCCCTAAGGAAGAAGAAGAATGAGACTCAAATGATGTTAAATGTGCCCAACTAAATGCTAAGGCCATGCATACTCTCTTTTGTGCTTTAGGGCCAAATGAATACAATAGAGTCTCCGGATGTGACAATGCCAAACAAATTTGGGACAAATTGGCAATAACTCATGAGGGTACAATCCAAGTAAAGGAGGCTAAGGTAGGAATGCTCACACATGACTATGAGCTTTTTAGGATGAAGGAAGGAGAATCAATTAGTGATATGTTCACTAGATTCACTGATGTAATTAATGAATTAAAGTCCTTAGGAAAAATATACTCTAATATTGAAATGGTCAAGAAAATATTAAATAGCTTACCTAAATCATGGGAAGCTAAAGTGACTGCAATTAAGGAATCTAAGGATCCTCACACATTGTCTTTGGATGAATTAATAGGATCACTACTCACTTATGAGATGAAGTTGAGAAGAAATGAAGAGCCACCCAAGAAAGTGGGAGTTGCTCTAAAATCTACTGCTCAAGAGGAGATTAAGAATGAAAGTGGTAGTGAAGAGGATCTTGAGATGGCAATGTTTGCCAAAAGATTTAACAAATTCATGAGAATGAAAGCTAGTGGTAGTAATAGGAGAAACCACAAGAGAGATCAAGAAGAGGTAGGTAGAAAAGATACAATTGTGTGTTATGAATGTAAAAAATCAGGACCCATAAAATTTAACTGCCCTCTTCTTAAAAGGTCCAATGATAGGTTCCACAAAAAGAAGGCAATGGTGGCAACATGGAGCGACAGTTACTGCTCCGATGATGACTCAAATGAGGACATTGCCAACTTGTGCTTCATGGCTATTGAGGATGAAAAGGTAACTTCAAACCTCAATGAATATTCTTTTGATGAATTGTAAGATGCATTTGATGATCTTGCATTGGAATATGAATGCGTGAGTATGAAATATAAGAAGATAATATCTAAATTGAAGAAAGAAAATGAGTTAATTCTAGAGGATAAATTAGAATGTGAAAAGAAATTAGAAATTACTAATCTTGAAATTTGTGATCAAAAAGAGAAGAATAGTAATTTACATAATTCCTTTAATAGATTTTATATGGGACAACAAAAGCTAGATAACATGTTAGAAACTCAAAGAGCATTCTTTGATAAAAATGGGTTAGGATATAATGGAGAAAGTAGAGAGACTCATCTCAAAAGCTTCATTGCTAGAAAGAGCTTGCATAAACCTTCAACTATTTGTTCATATTGTGATAGAAATGGACATACATCACATAATTGCAATAAGAAGTTGACCACTCTTAAAGGAAAAACAGTAAAAAGGATATGGGTTCTAAAAGAATTAATTAACTCAAAGGATGTTAATGCATTAGCAAAATGGATCCCAAAGGGATCAAGAGTTGCATTCACTAACCTCAAAGGACCCAAGAGAATTTGGGTACCTAAGACTTGAGCTTGAATCTTTTTGTAGGTGATTGAGCAGTGCCACAAAGCTAAGATAAAGGAAGCTTGGTACTTAGATAGTGGATGCTCAAGGCACATGACGGGTGATAGAAGTCACTTCAATTCATTTAAATCAAAGGTTGGTGGAGAAGTCACATTTTGGGACAACTCCAAAGGCCAAGTTGAAGGGAGTGGCTCAATAGGTAATGACTACTTTTCTTTAGAAAAAGTATTGTTAGTTAGGGGCCTAAAGCATAACTTACTAAGCATAAGTCAACTTTATGACAAAGGTTACAAAGTAATTTTTGATTGTATGAAATGTTATGTTATAGATCCTAAGTCAAATAAAGTTCTTTTCTTAGGCCATAGACAAGGTAATATATACATTGTCTATCTTAATGAACTTAAGAATGAAAACATATGCCTAATGGTAGACAAAGAAAAAGAATCTTGGTTATGGCATAGAAGACTAGGTCATGCTAGCATGCATGTACTTTCTAAGTTAGCTAGAAAGGATCTAGTTATAGGATTGCCTAAGATGTCCTTTGATTATGAAAAAATATGTGAGACTTGTGTTAAAGGAAAACATAAAAAGGACAACATTTAAGCCTAAGAATAGTGTATCCACCTCTAGGCCTCTTCAATTACTCCACCTAGATTTATTTGGACCAACTAGAACAACAAGCCTTGGTGGGAAACACTATGGATTTGTAATAATTGATGATTACACTAGGTTCACTTGGGTGTACTTTTTGAGAGTAAAAAATGAAGCCTTAGAAAAATTCATAGCCTATACAAAAGTGACTCAAAATGAAAAGGGATACACAATAACTAGTATTAGAAGTGATCATGGCAAGGAATTTGAAAATATAGGATTTGATAAGTATTGCAATGATCAAGGAATTAGCCATAATTTTTCAGCCCCTAGGACACCACAACAAAATGGTGTAGTTGAGAGAAGAAATAGAACATTGGAAGAAATGGCTAGAACCATGTTGTGTGAGAATAATTTACCAAAGTATTTTTGGGCTGAAGCTATAAACACATCTTGCTATATAATTAATAGAGCTATGATTAGACCCATGCTAAAGAAAACTCCTTATGAGCTTTACAAAGGTAAGAAGCCTAACATTAGTTACTTCCATCCTTTTGGCTGTAAATGTTTTGTCTTAAATAATGGGAAAGATAACTTAGAAAAATTTGATGCCAAGAGTGATGAGGTAATCTTTCTAGGGTACTCCTTAAATTCAAAGGCTTATAGAGTATATAATAAAAGAACATTGATGGTTGAAGAATCTATTCATGTTATATTTGATGAGTCAAATGATGTAGTTAAAGATTCAACCAATGATGAGGATGTTGGAATATTTGAGGAAACTCTAAATTTGGAAGATGATTTATTAGAAAAACTTGACTTAAATAAAGAAAATGAAGAAGAAATAGAGATATTAGAGAGAGAGTCTAGAGCACCAAGAAAGTTAGGATATGTAAAAGATTGTGAAATAGTAGGAGATCCAACTCTTCGAGTTAGAACTAGATCATCTCTAAAGAATATGTGTCAATATATAGCTTTTGTATCTCAAATAGAACCTAAAAATGTCAATGAAGCCTTAGATGACAATAATTGGTTCCTAACAATGCAAGAAGAATTAAATCAATTTGAGAGAAGCAAAGTATGGAAACTAGTTCCTAGACCTAGTGATCACTCTATAATTGGAACTAAATGGATATTCAAGAACAAGATGGATGAAAATAGTGTGATCATAAGAAACCAGGCTAGGTTAGTTGCACAAGGCTATAGACAAGAAGAAGGTATAGATTATGATGAAACCTATGCACCGGTAGCTAGACTAGAGGCAATAAGAATGTTACTTGCCTTTGCATGTTATAAAAACTTCAAATTATATCACATGGATGTAGAGAGTGTATTCTTAAATGGTTTCATTAATGAAGAAGTCTATGTTGAGCAACCTCCCGGCTTTGAAAATCATGAATTTTTTGAACATGTTTTCAAACTATCTAAGGCACTCTATGGTTTGAAACAAGCTCCTAGAGCATGGTATGAAAGGTTGTCAAAATTCTTAATAGAAAAGGGATTTTCAAGAGGAAAAGTGGATACCACTTTATTCATCAAAAAAAAAAAGGATTTACTAGTTGTACAAGTGTATGTAGATGATATTATTTTTGGATCAACTAATGAATCTTTATGCCAAGAATTTGCTAAGATCATGCAAGGTAAATTTGAAATGAGCATGATGAGAGAACTCACTTTCTTCTTGGGACTTCAAGTGAAGCAAACAAAATATGGAACCTTCATCAATCAAGCAAAGTATACTAAGGATTTGCTCAAGCGATTTGGAATGGACAATTGCAAACCTCAAGCAACTCCAATGGACACCAACATCAAGCTTGATAAAGATGAAAGTGGTAAGTGTGTAGACACTAAACTCTATAGGTCTATGATTGGCTCATTGCTCTATTTAACTGCAAGTAGACCGGATATTTTGTTTAGTGTATGCCTTTGTGCTAGATTTCAATCCTCTCCTAGGGAATCACACTTATTAGCAACTAAAAGGATCTTTAGATACCTTAAGGACACTCTCTCTCTAGGACTTTGGTACCCCAAAGACTCCACCTTTACACTTCATGCATTTTCAGATGCAGATTTTGGAGGATGCAAAATAGATAGGAAAAGTACTTCAGGTACTTGCCAATTCTTAGGGAATAGATTAATCTCCTGGTTCTCTAAGAAACAAAATAGTGTGGCTCAGTCCACAACTGAAGCTGAATACATAGCAGCAGGTAGTTGTAGTGCTCAAGTGTTGTGGATTAAACAACAAATGAAAGATTATGGTATTGACATGAAACAAGTCTCTATTAAATGTGATAATACCAGTGCTATCAATCTATCTAAAAATCCCATCCAACACTCTAGAACCAAACACATTGAGATTAGGCATCATTTCCTTAGAGACCATGTGCAAAAGGGGGATATAATTCTAGAGTACATTGACACTTTACATCAAATAGCTGATATATTCACCAAACCTCTTGATAGAGATAGGTTTTGTATCCTTAGAGGTGAATTAGGACTCATGAATATCCCTTAAGATGTATATGCTTCAAAATCTTAGTTTTAAGTTGGTTTTAAAAGAGTTTTTCAAAGATTTTTCTGGGCAACAAGTATGAGAGATCGATCTCCTATCAATATAGATCGATCTCCATACTCCAAATAAGCCTAAAGCATTAAGGTTAAGCTAGGCAGATCGATCTTCTATTCATAAGATCGATCTCCTTAAGCCTCTGTTAAACAGCAGATCGATCTGTGCATACGACAGATCGATCTCCTTAAGCCTCTGTATTCTGAAGATCGATCTATGCATTTGGCAGATCGATCTCCCTAAGCCTCTGTCAAACAGAAGATCGATCTGTGCATACGACAGATCGATCTCCTTAAGCCTCTGTATTCTGAAGATCGATCTTATGGAACCACAGATCGATCTCTTCGGGCTTCTGGAAATGACAGATCGATCTCTTCGGGCTTCTGGAAATGACAGATCGATTTCCTGTGCCCTGAACTATAAAATCTGGCGAAAAATACCTAAATTTTAAAAATCCAAAATCTCAAGTCCTTAACCTCCTGTCTCACCTCATCTCTCAATTCTCATCCCAGATCGATCTTCGGTAAGAATTCTGTCGTATTTTCTCTTCGATTCTTGTTCTAGTAACCTACATTGCAAATTTATTTTACAAAATTCTTAGATAAGTGCTCAATTTCTCTCTAGGGCAAATCTAGTTACTGTTCCATTGATTTTGTTTTGTGAACCAGTTTTAGAGTAATTCCCATGTCTAGAACAATGCCTAGACTTAAGAGAGCAGGCCAAAAACCTCCTCGATCTAGTGTAGAACCAGGGTCCTCGTCTCAATCCAGTCCTCCCTCTTCTATCACTACCTTCAACATGTGTTTTAAAACACCTGCCAAAAGGAAGAGATATGAAGAATAGTTTTCCACCATGCCAATTAAAGATTGGCGAACTCTCGATTTTTCCTTCTTAAATCGAATTGACTTTCCCTATCTAACCAAATTTGAAGAATTTGGTTGGATTCCATTTCTTAAAATAAACACTCCCGTACCCCCAAACATCGTTCGAGCCTTCTTTTCAAATGCCGAACTCACCTATGATCCTAATGATCCTTGTCAAATTCTAGGGTTTACAACATATGTCATGGGTAAATCGATTGCAATAGACCCTGAAGTCTTAGCCCAAGCTTTCCACATAAGCAATGAAGGCTTAACCAATGAAGATGAGGAAGTCCCCTTGGAATTTGACATTCCAGGGGATAAGGCGAGTGACCTCCCAATGCACCCACGGTTACTTCACCTCATTATTTCATGGAATCTTCGTCCTTTCGATACCCGTTATTCCACCGTTAGGAGGCTAGATCGCTTTTGGATACACCACATACACTCCACCAGTCAAAAACCTAACCTTGTCCACTTTATCTATCAAGATTGGTTGAAGATTGTCTGCGACCAAGCCACAACGATAGTGTTTCCGCAACCATTGGCGTATTTTCTCCAACGACTTAGAGTGGACAGTAGTTGCGAAACGTGTGAAGTGCCCTCTCCAAAGAGCGTCCTCAACATCGGGACACTCCACCACATGGGCTACTACAAGGACTTCCGGGATGACTGGAAGAAGAAGCGGGAATAGCAATCTGTAGCAGCTATGGAGGAAGATCCCTCCGATGAGCCTATGGATCCACCTGCTGCACCGACTGCGGGTCCATCGTCCTCAACTCCTCAGCCCACTGCACCTGCTCCTTCACCAGTTGGCATGGAGCTCATTGTGACGGTGATGATTGAGCTGAACCGAAAGATAGATGAAGGTTTTGCAAACCTTCATGCCACCCAGCAGCGAATGATCGAGGAACTGAACCGCAAAGTAGATGAAGGCTTTGCAAACCTTCATGATACTCAGCAGGCGATGTATGATGAACTTCAAGTCACTCGCACTCACGTTGAGGATCTCATGGATCGATTTTCTCCTCCACCATAGGACTTATTTGATAGCTCTAGTTTTGTTATATGTTCTAATTACTCGTTGTTTGAACTGACTTTGCTTGAATGAGTTGCCATCTGTGTTCTTGTTGAATGAGTTTTAATGAAATGCTATTTTGAAATGACAGGAGTATTGTTTACATTTTTTCTTTCTTGCCATTGATATGACAAAAAGGGGGAGAAGAAATTATGTTAAGAACACATGCATTGGTTAAAACATGTTGAAATGACTTTAAGAAACATATCTAATGGTTTAAAGGAATGATTAAAATTAGGGGAGTTAAGAAAGTTTAGAGATCAAAAGCCAAAAGTAAGGGGGAGTTTACAAAAAGGGGGAGTTTGTGCAAAATGCAAATAAGTAACTAAACATGTTGATTGATTGGGTTTTGTCATATCAAAAAGGGGGAGATTGTTGAGTTAATATATTTTGAAATGACAAAATAAGTAAATTTAATAAATAAAAATGATATAAAAACATGTTTAGAGGTTATCAGTACCAGAACTTAAAGTTCTGTAGATGAGAGATCGATCTGGGTTATGAGAGATCGATCTCCTGGGTTTTTCTTGGATGAGAGATCGATCTCAGGAAGACATGAGATCGATCTGCCAAGCCTTGAACTTGTTCATAGATATTAAGGAAGAATGAGATCGATCTGTAAGGGTTATAAGATCGATCTGCCTAATACAGGATACTGGTGAGATCGATCTGGTATACCAAGAGATCGACCTCCCCTAAAATAAAAGGTAAAGGCAGAAGATCGATCTGTATACTCAAACAGAGAGCTCAAGAGATCGATCTGGTATAGGAAGAGATCGATCTCCTCAAAGTCAGAGAGCTAAGGAGATCGATCTGGGTTAATGAAAGATCGATCTCCTCACTAAGACAATACCTGGAAGATCGATCTATAGATCGATCATGCTTCAAACAGAGAGGATGGAAGATCGATCTACCTGTTCGACAAATCGATCCCTTCTAACATTTTCAAATTGGAAGATCGATCCGCCAGTTCGACAGATCGATCTCCTTGCTTCATTTTACCTTGATCTTGCAGGAACTATAACTAAGAGATCAATCTGGTCAAGAAGGTAGATCGATCTGGCATTCCACTGGAGGTACCCAACGGCTATTTCTGCAAAATCTCAACGGAAAAAACAGCATTAAATGCTCCAACTACCAATCCTTCAGTATTTAACCAAGCATTAAAGACAATGAGAATAGAGACACCATTGCTGCACATTTCTTACATTCTCAAGAGTTTAATTCTTTCATTCCTTGTGTCTTCATTCCTCATTTATTGAGTTTGTTGTATAAGCTTAAGTGCAAAAGCTGTAATTGTCCTACCCACATTAAAAGCTTGATATTGTATTCATCCTTCCCCTAAGAGAGAAGAGGATTGTTCCTCAGAGAGATAAACATTGTAAAAGGGTGAATACTTCATTGTATTTGAAAGGGTAGAGAGGTTATTCCTTAACTTGAAAAAGGAATGTTGTAACTTCTGTTGAAAGTGAGAAAGAAAGCACTTGACAAGAAGGTCAAGGAGAGAGGACGTAGGCAAGAGATTGGCCGAACCTCTATAAACGATCGTGTTTGTTACTCTCTTCCCTATCTTACTTTAATTTGATTCATTTCATTATATTGTTCATTTATCATTTGTTGATTAAATTTGAATTAAGTTAAAATTTGTCATTAACATTAGAAAACCGATTCACCCCCCCTCTCGGTAGAGCCAACACCAAAAGTCCCCTCCAAGGATAATGAGAACTCCTATATATATATATATATATATATATATATATATATATATATATATATATATATATATATATATATATATATATATATATATATATGCGAAGAATAGGAGATACATTTCTTTGGTATTAATAATATAATAATAAGGATTTGATAGTTACAAAGAAATTAATACTTTGTCTAAAGAGTGTTTTAACTTTGAAAGAAAGTAATTATGTTTTTGAAAGAAATAGGGAAAAACACTCATACTTCAAAAAAAGGCTAAGAGAATAACTCTTAACTATCTTCATATCTGATCCACCAAGCCAAACTTTTCAAGAGATTCCAATAATGAAGTTAACCTAAAAACCTGTCATATTTCAGACTATCTTCACTTCTTGTCGTGAACATGTTATTCAATGAAAATGTTGATGTTATTCCGTAAATATATTATTCTGCAAATTAGTTGTTCTGAGAACAAGTTATTTTGTGAAGAGCAATTTTGAGAAAAGTTGTTCTGTGAATAGTTGTTCTAAAGATGAGCTTTTCTAAGAAGAGATTGTTCTTGTAAAGGAGTTTTTCAGAGAAGATGTTGTTTTGTAAAGTAGCTCTTCGGAGAATAGGTTATTCTGTAAAGGAGATATTTTAAGAAAATATTATTCTATGAAACGACCTTGTTACTTGTTCTGACTTTTTCATTATAATATGAAACTTAAAGTGATAAAGCATTAATTTTCAAAATCAAGTATCTACAATTTCTATATGGATTGTTAAGAAAGGAAATACAAGAAAACCATGAATAAAGAAATGAAGATAACTGAGAAGAATGATACTTGGTCATTAACTTCCTTATCAAAAGGTAAAAAACTCACTAGTGTGAAATGGGTGTACAAGACTAAAATGAATGCAAAAGGAGAAGTTCAAATATGCAAGGCAAGATTGGTTGTAAAAGGATATGAGCAAAAATCGGGTATCAATTATGGTGAAGTGATTGCTTTAATTGGTCGTTAGAGACCATTAGATTGGTGATTTCCTAGGCTACCTAAAATGATTGGAAACTCTATCAATTTGATGTTAAATTAGCATTTTTTTGAATGGTTTCCTTAAAAAGAAGATATATGCGGAATAACTCTTAGATTATTTGAAACTGAGTTATGAAAATGTAGTGTACAAGTTGATAAAAGCTCTTTATGAGCTCAAGCAAGCACCATGAGCATTGAATGTTAGAATTGATAAGTATTTCAACGATAATGGGTTTAAGAATTGTCCTTATGAACATGTCTTGTATGTGAAGAAGACCACTTATGGAGATGTGCTATTTGTATGTTTTTATGTTGATAACTTGATCTTCACCAGAAACAATGCAACCATATTTGATGAATTTTTTTAATAAAATATGATTTAAGAGTTTGAGATGATAGACATTGGCTTGATGGCATACTTTCTTGGCATTGAGGTAATGCAAAAGGATGATGAAATCTTTCTTTCTCAAAGTGCATATCCAAATGAGGTTGTTAAAAGATTCAAAATGGAGTCTTATAATGAAGTGAACTCCCTCTTGATTGTGACTTGAAGTTGAGGAAGAGTTTTGATGGTGTCAATGTAGATCCTACATATTTCAAGAGTCTAGTTAGAAGTCTACGATATCTCACTAGCACTAGATCCGACATTTTTTATGGAGTTGGTTTGATTAAAAGATAAATGAAAGAACAAAAACAATCACACCTTAATGTGAGAAAGAGAATTCTAAGGTAAGTCAAAAGAACTATCAATGATGATTTGTTCTATTCTTATTGCAATGTTGTGAAACTTGTTAGATATTCCGATAGTGATTGGGGTAGAGATTTAGATAAAAGGAAAAGCATTTCTGGTTTTGCTTTCTTTGTTGGTGATTGTGCATTCACTTAGTCGTCCAAGAAGCAACATATTATGAACTTGTGAAGCGGAATATGTGGTTGCAAATTCTACCATTTGTCATGCTATTTGGTTGAGCAATGCGTCAAACTATTTGAGGTTTATGCAAGAAAGTCCCACAAAGATTTTTGTTGACAACCGCTTGGCTATTACTTCAACCAAGAATCCAATATTTCATGATAGGAGCAAACTCATTAATACTCGTCATCATTTTATTCGGGAGCATGTGGAGAAGAAAAAAAGTTGAGTTGGTGCATTACAAGTCTCAAGGTCAAGTTGTGGATATTTTAACCAAGTCGTTGAAGATCAATGTGTTTAAAAGTATGAAAATGATGTTGGGAATGAAAAACGGTAATTGAGTTGAAGGGAGATGTTAATTGTATACCTAATTACATTGGTTAGTTAATTTAATTTTGTAGCCCATTACTTTATATCGTGTTGGGCTTTTTTTTTTTGTGTGTTAAATACAAGTCCATTTGTCAAGCAAACAAAAGAGACAGAAGCAGAGGGGTGGAACTCTTTGTATAGAAATAGAATACAAAGAACAGAAAAAAGATGTAGAGTAAAAATGTGGGTTAAAGAAAGAATGGTTCTTTTGCTTGGTAAGAAAAGATACAAATATTTGTGTAAGCGTTTCTTATTCTATCTATATAAATATATTTCAATGCATTTTGAAGTGAAAAGATTGTTATATAGTTATTGTTTATATGTTTGAATACGTGTTGTACTTAATGTTGATTATGTGAATATTTTTAAAACTTTGAGATTAACTGATTAGAGTTAGATTTGTGTATGAAAGTTGCGTTAAAAATTTGTGTATGTTGGATTGAAAATGTTATGATGGTGGTAGATTAAGGCTTGTGTTAGTTGTTTTTTCAAGTCTTATGAAATGTGTATGTGTAAATGCCTCTTAGGTCTCTCTTTTCAATTAATTTTCCTTTATGAGATTAAATTATCTCGAATGCACAGAAATATGTGTAAACCAAGCCAGTAGTCTTGGCTTACCTACCAAAAGTGAGAGCTAATCAGGGAAAAAAAAAGGTCCTGTTTGCTTCAGACATGATGTGAAAGGTTTGTTTAATGGTTTAGGTTTCCAGAAAGCGATTTGCACTGTAATATTTTCTTCATTTGGAGACAATATTTTCTATATTTGATTTTGCTACTTGTTTTGGAGCAACCTCTAAAAGTTCTTCAGTGCAGTTTCCAGGCTTGTAACCATCCAAGTTACAACTGTTGACTCCTTTGATAATTATAACATCATTTTGAAGTTGAGAAGCTGTAAAGAGTTATATTGAAATGATGACATTTAAACTTAACAAGAAAAATATCAGGGTTGAGGGTTCTTTTGCTTAAGATAGTTCAGGGCAGACTCCCACTGGCCAGAGCTCGAGAGTTCCAGAAATTGATCGAGGCATGAGTGCTAACTAAAAGATCCAAGAAGCACTACTTTTATAATATATATATATATATATATATATATATATATATATATAAAAGATTATTATTCAATACATTGCTGTCAGCGACAAGAATCAGAACTAGCTACACCGACAACTGGTTGGGAGAGATCAAAATCCTACTTGAAAAGACTTTCCCAGACGTCAACATGAACTTGATTTCTGTTGAACAAATTACAAGAAGAAACAAGTATTATTTCCTGAGCTCCTATTGTGTCATCTTCAGCCATTTTTTCCTGCTTGCGCCTCCCTCTTTTTCGGGCTAGACATAGACAGATGCAAGTTAAACCCAGAATCATATGACATTTGCTATGGCCAGAAGACATGTTAGAGAGATTGTAATGACAGAAAATGTTAAAAGGAACCATAAAGAATGGTATTGCTATTAACAAATATACTTTTGGTAGTTTGAAGCTCTAAGTAATGAGTGGTTGGTATAATAATTGGTGGATATGGAATTATTAGGCTTGCATTTTTGCATTATGAGAAACTCAGTGTTGCACCTCTGCAGCCAATTTGTGAACCTCGTGCTGTCCATAAGTAGGATGCTCAGCGACTCACCTGAAAAAAATACTGACTTTTTAAGTTGGAATGAAGATGAAATGCAACAACATCTGTCTGGTATATGGAGATCCCACCATATCTTAAGGGGTCATTTACACAACGCGTTTTCCTCATTACTTCCTTCCCATTGAGATCAAATGATGATAGATCGGTGTGAAATTGTGGAACCTGAAACAAAGGGCAAATAAATTAAAAGAAATCACTGAGAAAGATAACAGTTAATTAAATTAAGCAAGTTAAACAAGTAAAGGTAAGAAATATGTCCAGAGAGCTATTAGTTTAAGAAAATGATTCGAAAAAGAATGGCAAGAGTGTCAAGAAGATTTTGGTAAAATAAGTCTTCAGTACAGAGCAATCTTTTAATAGATTTATTTTATTATTTATAAGGTTCCCCTCTTTATGTCTTCAAACAGCAAGAAAATCAGCATATGCCTCTCCACTGTTGAAGTAGTCCATGTAGAATCTATTCACATGAACTTCAGTATTGAAAGTCTCATCTCCCATGACAAAATTGAGCCCCTGTGGAACAGTGACTGACCCTCTGAAGCTCCCAGCTGCACTGAGAGTTCCACTGCCATTATTAGCAGCATTGCTAAATGTACTCCAATTGAGGCAAATCGACCAGCCAGCCCCTTAAAAGCATAGGGTGATGGTCCTTTCAAGAAAACCTGTATTAACCAAACCTTCCATTGCGGAGAAATGTACACAGAGGCAACACTGCTTAAGCAGCTAAAATGTGATGAAACATGAATACTAGTAATATAAGATAAAATAAAGGTATTCTGCGATTAGATGATATGGATCCACATGTGAATGTGATTATTCTTTACACGTTATGCAGCAATGGGATGAATCATGAATCTATTCCGATGCTTACAAGAATTTAAAATGACTCAATGTAGCTCGAGTAATTATTAAATAAATAGTCAACCAATGAGGTGTGAAAATTAAAATAGAAACGAAAACACAGTAAGAAGAGGAGAATATAACCTCATATCCAGCTCCCATCAGAACAGCCTAAATCTTTAACTGATGCTCTAGGAAGAGCGTCTGAGAATTCCTGCTTTCGGATTGCATCAGCTGACCGCAAAAAGCTCCATCTGCATATTTGGATTTACCGTAAATGGAAAGCATCTCCAACTAATTCCAGAAAGAAGATGGCTGTCTTGTGTAAGTGCAGGCCATAACTGATATACAAAGACGACCCAACGTTCCAAGGAAAATGGGAGATGAGAATATGTGGTCTAATCCCAGGGTGAGAACCCATCTCCAAGTGAATAATCCCAAAACTTGATTTTCTTCAGGTTATTTTTGGAAATAGAATTCAGGGGCTTCACCTTGATCAATTGCAGTTCCTACAGAAGGATTGCAAACGTCCAATTCCACCAATGACGATGAATCAGTCTACAACTAAAATCTTCCATTTCTAATACTCACAAGACATTAACAGGAAAACAAGACCAGCTATCTTAAATGTATAAACCAAGCATCAAGTTCACATTTTTGCTAAACAAAGGAAACTATAAACATAACTTTTACATGTACCAAATCCATTCTCACCCTATTTACCAAACTACAACCATACCCCTTAAAAACTGGGAAAAGAAAACAGCAAAGACAGAATAAAAGACTCAACTTACCAAGATCCATAAGGGCAGCAACAGTGAACATTTCTACAAGAGCCAGAGGTAAGTTCGACAAAACAGCCAAAACTCTTTTGGGCAACTTCCTAACCAGCCTCCAACCCCCACCTCGACTATTTGGCTTAGCCTTAACTTCTTCATTACTCAGTTCTGGAGCAGAATCCGATAGCAAAAATCTTCTTGGATATGTTCTTCCCATCATTTTAACGACCTAGAGAGGTTTTCACTTTGCAAGTAATGGTGACAGAGAGAGGTCTTGGATAGGGGATTGAAAGTAGAATGAAGAAGAGAGGATTTAAAGAGATGGTGGGTTTTGGGTACAAAGAGTTTTGGGGTTTTTGAGGGGTTTAATAGAGTTTCCATTGATTGATTTCTGGAACTACAGTGTGTGTTTTGGACAGGATGCGTTGGCTAAGAGTTTTCATTTTGGCCGCGTGATGGCGATTGTTGCGGTTGGCTTATCCTAAAAAGAGTGTTATTATTTTCAAAAAAAAAAAAAGTGTTATTATTATTATTATTTTCCCTTTATCTTTGGATGCGGGCGAGGGGAACATGCAAGGAGCCTTTTTGTTTTTTTTTCTCTCCTAATAATAACTTCGATCAGTTATGAAAAACTATAATAATTAGTAGTAGTAATTTGATTTTATTCATTAATCCTATCAGTTAATTTATCAAAGAGTTCTGTTTTTCTGTAAAACAAATAAAAAAGAATTGAGTTTTTTAAATGTTCGAAATCTGAATAGTACATGTCATATCAAATTAATTACATTTAAAATATGTATTTGTAATTGATATATCAATTTATATTTTTTAATTGTTTATTTTATTTAATAAAATGGAAGTCAACAATTTGTTTTTGTGAATAAATGAGCCTAAAGATCCATCCATCCAAGCTGTTTATCATCCCTAAACAATAAAAAGAGCCAAAATGCAGCAAGCATTAGGTTTTATCGAATGAAGCTACAAATGGCTGTATATGACCAGTAAAAATGAACTATTTGACCCAGTTTTCCTTCGAGATCTGTCCAAATCCCCAATCGTTTGCTTATCCTGCAAAGAATGCCGAGTTGGAAATACATTTGATCAAGTCCATAGAACCAGGCTTTTCATTGTGGATAAACTGGAATTAAGCCCTGAACTTCCCTGCTTCACAAAAAAAATAAAGCATAGGTGGATTGGTTGGTGTGAGTATTAACCAGTCATTATGGCGGAAGCTTTTCCAGTAAAAGCTTTAGACAATACAAGGACAAGCGTTGATACAAAGATGTGCATGCCCCAAAGGATGAATCTTTACATGAGTTTGGTAAGGGAAAAAAAAAAAAAAAAAGAAACACTTACTAAAAACCACCAGCTTCAGCTCTGTTTTGTTAACAATTCAATGTCAGCTCCAATTTCTGCAATCTTGGCTACCTTAGAAGCCTTTGCTACTTTGGCAATGTTCTCAACATCAAAGTCCATTGCTATCTTTTTCACAAGACCCTCAAGCATCTGCATAGAAGATTTCATTTAAAGAGAAAAAACAAAAAATAAAAGAATTGGGGGGAAAATCTAATACTTAATCAAGTAAAACTCCAATAAATAAATCTGCAAAAACAAGAATTCAGCCCACTGGTCCCACTTCGTACTGCTTATAATTCTAAAAAATAAGCAGTTAAAACTAATTTAAAAATCTTATCATATATTTCTTCACAGAAAGCTGAGTATACAAGTTTATGAGCTCAAAGATACACCACCACCAATTGCTCCATCTACTTTGATGCAAGGATTAAATATTTTCTTTCCTTAAAAGGGGAAACAGCAGAACATTCTCATATATTATTGTGTTTGGAATCAGAACAGGCCAAAAAATTTGAAGGAGGAATGTGAGATGGGCCAGCAGACAGGTTGATTCTAAAAAACAAAATGGATCTCAAATTTCACATAGTACACTGAGCAATAAAAGTTTAGCCCAATCAATTGGAAGGGACATAAAGTATACTATTAAGAACAATAATATTTTCGGACCAACAAGTCCAAATGACAACATGTCAACCATAACTGCCATGCTGAAGGCAAGAACAAATGAGTTAGAAGACAATACCAGTGATCCTATAGCAACCAAAGTGCGGAATCTTGAATCAACGTCAATATTTTCCTGTTCAGCCATCTAAGTAAATAGGGAAAACGAAGTGTAAAGTTCAGGATTTCCATCGCTGAAGATCATTAGTGAACAAAAGATCATTGCAGTTCATGGCCAACTAGAAAAATACTACTGCATGTCATATTCTTAGGGAAGAGACATCAAACCTCTATAGCTGCTGAAAGAACATGAGATTGGCCTTCTTCATCCTTCTTTTCATTTAGCAGCACTGCATAACTGTGAAGCACACACATGATTACTTGCATCAGAGAAAGAATGTCCCTGTCAATTGTCAATGAAAACTAAAAACATGTATAAAGCTGCGGAGCAATAAAAGCAATTTATAAAGGAGATGTAAACAACAAAGTCAACAAGAAAAAAACAGTACAGCATGTAGTAGTGACACCCCCCCTTCTCTCTCTTCAATGTCAACAGCCATAAAAGTGAAAAAGGTTAACCAAAAATGTCCACTAGGAACTTATAGGACAAAAAATAACCAAAGAAGGGGCAACGGGCAACCATTAACTGTCACAAATGGTTTCACTAAAATAAAACCAAGGTGTGAAAATTTGCATAAATGGAATGCTTACTTCAGTATCAGGGTAGAATAAGCCAACTGCAAATTCTTGTTTGGAGATGCCAGACAACTTGAAAATGCATCAAGAATCTGCAAGAACAGCAGAAAATAAAATCATCAGAAAGTATTATTCTTTTTTTTTTTTTTTTGGTTGAAGGGCAGAACCCTAAAATAAAGAGGAACACAAAAACTATCTACACCTAGCAGACCAGAAACATCTGACAGAAAGCAATAACTAAATCCTAGAAGATAAGACAATAACAAAGCATTATTAAAATGCAAGACATGCCAAGCAAGATATATATGCAGAGATTATCCTAACTATTTTTTCAGTCAAATGCTTTCCAAGAGAAGTTATCAAGAAGACTACAGCAAAAACAGATGCAAATATAAGGGGCGGAGAAAAAGGTAGTCAGTAAATTAGAGAATTATTGCCTCGATCACATGTAGATCATATAAACCTTTTTCCTTTTATGAGTATACTGTTTGTCAAGAATTGTATTTGAGGGAATATCTACTCAAAGTCAATTGTTTTAATTAATTTGTTATTTTAGGAAATCTGTAAATATTTGTATCTCTAGAATTAAGGTTCGAGAATCACTCAATTATAGAATCTATTAATTAGATAAATATATAAGATTATGATATACTTTATTATTTGGTTAGAGTCCATTGTATATAAATAGGACACCCATGTACTGTTTTATTCAAGTCTTTCAACACAATACTTTGATTTTTCTACATGATGTCAGAGCTCTAGGTTAGAAACTTAGGGATTTTTCTATCGACCTTCATCGTCGAAGTTCTTAACCACGGCCTTTATTGCTGACTGAACCCATTAGCGCCTTCATAGCCATTCTCTATAATCCATTTTTTGTCCATCACTTAATATGTCTATCACCACAACCGAAGTAAATTCCCACAACACAAAGGAAACTTTGGCTGTTCAAGGGGTTCTGCCACCAGGAGAGCTACAACAAATCAGTGCTGCCTACCGATTGAATGGGAAAAATCATCTTAATTGGTCTCAATCGGTCAAGGCTATTCTAAAAGAAAAAAAGAAAGATAAGCCACATCTTGGGGATTGGACTAAAGGAAGGGGACTCGAACTATACAACAAGGGACAAGCAAGATTGCATGATAATGACGTGGCTTTGAAATTCTTTGGCTCCCGAAATCAGCAATACTCGTATGTTCTTACCGATGGCAAGAGATGCTTGGGAGTCTATTCGACAAACCTTCTCGAAAGTTAAAGATGCATCTCAAATATACAAGTTGAAGATCAAAAGGACTTCGACCAAACAAGGGATAAGACAGTATCAAAGTATACCAATCTTCTGAAAGGATTGTGGCTGGAGATGGATCATTACTGGGTTATAGAGATGAATAATAGTAATGATGGAGCAACATTCAAGGCTTTTATAGAGAAAGATCGGACCTACGACTTCCTAGCAGCTCTCAACGTGGAGTATGATCAGGTGAGTCTCCAAATCCTAGGCAGAGATGATTTACCACCTATAAATGAGGTTGTTTCAATTATATTAGCTGAGGAGAGTACGCGGGATTTGATGCTTGAGCTCAAATAGATTGAAGCTTCAGCAATGGTGGCTAATGGAGGAGGCCGTGGATCAAAAAAAGTGCAATCAATAGGAGAAAATGGTAAAACGGTCTCCAAACCTACCGGTGGTGATAACTGTGATAATATGTGGTGCGCTTACTGCAAGAAACTGAGACATACCCGAAAGATGTGTTGGAGGTTGAATGAAAACCACCAAGCAAGGAATGGGGAAACAAAAGCAAATCGTAGGAAAAAGGCCAGGGGCAAGCCAATTTTGCAACACCCCAAGGAAATGAAAAGACTAAGGAGTTCAACGACTAAGGAGTTCAACAAAAAAGAGATTGAGAAGCTAAGAAATCTCCTAAGTAAACTCGAAAAACCTTCAAGTACCTGTTCATTGATACATTCAGGTAAACTTCCAATCTCTCATGTTTTAAATGCCTCGGACAGATTCTTTAAACATTCGTGGATTATTGATTCAACAACCACGAATCATATGACACATTCCTCTTAGAACTTCAATTCATACTCACCTTGTTCTACAGTAGGAAAATTTGCCATTGCTGACGACCCATTGACCATGGTAGTTGGGATAGGAGAAACAAAAACCAGTCCAAACCTTACTTTGAAAACTGTCCAACATGTTCCCAAATTATCCACCAATCTTTTATCAATATCCAAGTTTTCTCATGACATGAATTACAACGTAACATTTGTTCCATCTTATTGTCTATTTCAGGACCACGGATAAAGAATGATGATTGGATGCGCTAAAGAGAAGGATGGATAATGCTATCTTGATGAATCAGAGAAATCGAAGGTTGGTAAGTGAAACCAGCCCCTAACCTACCTTTCTGGACAATACCTCACCAATAAAGACACAATTTGGCTTCACCATTATAGGCTCGGACATCCTTCTTTTTCAACCTTTGAGATTATGTTCCCTTCTTAGATAAAAAAACTAGTCAATAAGCAATTTCATTATGATGCATGTGAACTAGCAAAGCACAATCGTGCTACATTTCCCCCCAATAACAAAAGAAGTCTTTTTCATTTTGAGTTGATTCATAGTGACATATAAGGTCCATCCATAATTCCAAATATTGCACCGGCACATTGGTTTGTTTCATTCATTGATGACTGTACAAGGGTTTTCTAGATATTTTGCTTAAATCAAAATATAATGTGAGTGATATCCTCCCAAACTTTTTTTCACGATAAAAAACCAATTTGGGGTCCAAATCAAAAGATTTAGGTCGGATGATGCAAAATATTATTTCAAACAAATACTTTCCCCATATTTTCAACCACAAGAGATTATTCATGAGCCATCCTGTGTCTCTGCTCCACAACAAAATGAAGTTGCAGAAAGGAGAAATGTTCATCTCTTAAACACTAATCGAGCACTATTGTGCCAAACAGCCACACGTCATAAATAGGTTACCATCCCGAGTGTTAAACTTCAAGAGTCCCATGGAAGCATTGTCTCACTTTTATCTAGGTCTTAGTACAAACAAACCATTTTATTACGAGAGCATTTGGATGTGTCTCATTTGTTCACGTCCGCAACCAAAATAGAGGAAAGTTGGACCTTCGAGCTACCATGTGTGTATTTGAGGGGTACTCTTTAACACAAAAAGGGTACAAGTGCTATCACCCACCGACTTAATTGTTACCTTCGTTGAAATGGAATTGTGTTTCACTCAACCTTATCTTTAAAGGGAGACAACATTTGTGGAAGACAAGGATCAAGACTTCTTTCTCCTTGATTGGCCACCATCATCTTATAAGTTCCCACTCGGGACCAAGACTTCCTTTGAAGTTACAATTGAGCAACTTGAGCCGCCTCCTTCACAAACCCAAAATGAGCCCTCCTTACAACCTGGTTCACAAACAGATGGGGGAAAGGTCACTATTGATAATCGATTCTCACAGGGTTACTCAGGAAGGAAAAATCCAACTCTTGAACTAAGGCCGAACTAGTCGTCAGACCCAAATCTTGAAAATGAGGTAATATCTTCTTGCTCTCCTCCTCAAAGTGATTCCTTATCCGACATTGATTTACCCATAACCCTTAGGAAAGAAACTAGAAAGTGTACAAAAAATCCATTATACCCAATATCCTACTATGTCTTTTGAAAAATGCTCTCTATCTCATAGAAGTTTCCTTACAAACATAAACACTATCATTCCCAAAACATTATTAGAGGCCATAAACTGTGAAATTGTAAGAATGCTATGAATGTTGAAATGCAAGCCCTATAGAAGAATAATACTAGATAGATTGTGGAGCTGCCGAGAGGAAACCTACCGATGGATGTAAAGGGGTCTTTTATAGTCAAGTATAGAGCAGATGAAACACTAGAGAGGCACAAAGCTAGGCTTGTGATTAAAGGATACACAGAATATGAAATAGATTACCAAGAAACCTTTGCACCGGTTGCCAAGATGAACATAGTGAGAATTCTTTTGTCTCTAAAAGTTAACTTTGACTAGCCTTTACAACAATTTGATGTAAAAGATGCATTCTTGCATGGAGATCTTGAGGAAATCTACATGGAAATACCCCCTCGATTCAACGGAAACATGGCTGCAAATAAGGTTTGCAGGCTCATATGGCCTAAAAAACAATCACCAAGAACCTGGTTTGGGAGATTTGCTAAGGTAATGCATTCCATGGGGTACATGCAGAGCCAAGGGGATCACATCCTATTCATAAAACACTTAGGTTCAGAGGGAGTTACTGCTCTCATTATTGACATTGACATCATAGTGACAGGAAACAATGAAAAGGAAAGGTAGAACTTGGGAAGGTATTTGGCAAAGGAGTTTGAGATTAAGGAACTAGGAAACTAGAATTATTTCATGCGCATTGAAGTGGCACAATCGAGACAAGGGATCTTTATATCCCAACATAAGTATATCCTCAATCCCTTGAGAGAGACAGGAAAATTGACTTGCAAACCATCTAGCACCACAATTGATCCTAATCATAAACTTGGGGAACCAAAGGGAGACAGTGCCACAGACAAACAATAATATTAGAGGCTAGTTGGCAGACTCATCTACCTATCCCACACACGGCCGATATTGCCTATGCAGTTATCGTGGTGAGCCAATTTATGCACAACCCCAAGGAACTACACTTGCATGCAGTTCACAGAATATTGCACCATCTCAAGGGAACTCCAGGAAAGGGGATTTTATTCAAAAAAAGGTGATAAGCTCACTCTGGAATACAAACTACGCAAGATCAATGATTGATAGAAGATCCACCATGGGATATTGCACCTTTTTGGGAGGAAACTTAGTTACTTAGAGAAGTAAAACGAAAAATGTCTTAGCAAGATCAAGTGCAGAGTCAAAATTTAGGGCAACGGGCAAGGTGTATCTAAGCTACTATGGTTGAAGATCATTTTGGAAGATCGAAGACTCAAGTAGTACGACCCTATGAAGCTCTACTGTGACAACAAGTCTGTGATTAGCATTGCACACAATCCTGTGCAGCATGACCAAACAAAACATATTAAAGTTGATCGACATTTCATTAAGGAGAAACTAGGCAGTAGTCTCATTTGAACATCTTATGTACCAAACGAATCACAGCTAGTAGATATCCTAACCAAGGGACTTAAAAATCCACTCTTCCACAAGATTGTAACCAAGCTAGGAATGGACAATGTCTATTCACCAACTTGAGAGGGAGCGTCAAGAATTGTATTTGAGGGAATATCTACTCAAAGTCAATTGTTTTAATTAATTTGTTATTTTAAAAAATTTGTAAATATTTGTATCCCTAGAATTAAGGTTAGAGAATCACTCATTATAGATTCTATTAATTAGAATAATATCTAGGATTATGGGTGATACACTTTCCTATTTGGTTAGAGTCCATTGTATAAAAATAGGACACCAATGTACAATTATATTCAAGTCTTTCAACACAATACTTATGTTTTCTACACTGTATACATTTAAGTTTGACAAGATCCAATGTGCAAGCCCATCAAACAAGCAATGGACAGCAGTAATAGTTTTTCACACATGAGAGGAAATAAACAAATCAGAGTAGTGCTGACAATCCAATCAGCTGGCAAATGAACGAGTGCCTCACCACACTTTTGGTTAGCATTACAGTATATAATTAACATCCATCAAGACCATGCCACATGAAATGTTATCTGCTTAAATATTTATTGACAAGAAACAAAAATATAATAGCCAAACTTAAACACCTAACCACAACTGCATAAACAAATAAACAGAGAGGAAGCTATGCACACATGCATATTATTTCACATCAATGACAAATAAAGATCACTTCAAGGCTGTAAAAAGAGATTTTTTTTTTTTTTTTTTGGGTTTATAAGGAGGTACAAGGGGGTAAGGAGGAGTTGAACCTTAGACCTAAATCCCTCCTATGGAGAGTAAATAAACAAATCAGAGTAGAGCTGACAATCCAATTAGCTGGAAAATGAACGAGTGCCTCATCAAACTTTTGGTTAGAATCACAAATATATAATTAACACTCATCAAGGCCATGCCACATAAAATGTTATCTGCTTATATATTTATTGAATAGAAAAGGAAATATAATAGCCAAACTTAAATACCTAACCACAACTGCATAAACAAATAAACAGAGAGGAAGCTATGCACACATGCACATTATTTCACATCCAATGACAATCAAAGACCACTTCAAAGCTGTAAAAACAAAAAAAAAAAAAAAAAGATTTTTTTGGTTCATAGGGAGGTACAAGGGGGGAAGGGGGAATCGAACCTTGGACTAAATCCCTCCTATGCAAGGGTAACAACCGCTAAGTCGAACCTTGGTTCTTTATAAAAACTAAAAAGAGATTTGACTGCCTAGGAAATTTAACATCCTATTTTACACTCAAAGACAAGTGTCAAGAAACTGGATGATTTACCAAAATAACATTTCAACTTTACTTCTCATTGCCGACTGTAACTAAACTCAGATATCCTAACAGAGGCAAACTTACATCACTGCGATTCTTTTGCAGCCAACCATAGTAGCATGAATTCTTGAAAAGATTAGTTACAGCACGGATGCTGGTTAAAAGATTTGCAGGAAGTGCAGGCTCAGTTGTGACTTTCACGATCATTTCCATTACCACATCTGGTTCAGCACATAAATTTGAAGTTAAAACTTAACATGAAATATAACAAAGAGTAATAGTTGCATGCATCATTTATCTACTATAGATGTGTAGATTTTAAAGGACAAGTTTATGCCAGAGCAATTTGAGGCCCAATTCTCATGCATCTAATTTATCAACCTGTGCATTAGAGGTTTATCAATAAAATAGGACCTAAACAGTTCATTAGAGTTTTGTCAATAAAAATAGGGCTAAATACATATATATATATATATGGCATAAGCAAAATATAAAATTTACAGCGACAATGCCAGTTGCAACTGTTAATTTTCAAAGAGAAAGGCAGAGTAAATAGCGGAGAAAATCTTTAAGCTTGGTACCATTGACTTCAACATGCCTGAGAAGTATACTCGCTCCATCAGGGTGCAGGACAATCATCCTCAGAATGTCAATAACTGCACGAATAGAAGCACACCACTGGAAAGGTGAATAATGAACTTGATACATACAAGGAAGACTTTAGTTGACATAAACAAACATAAAACTGTTAAAGATCATTCGTACATGAAAGGATAACCAAAAAATTCAGCTTTTCACATAGAGCTGGTGCTTCAATTTAAATAAAATAAAGTGCAACTGCCAAGAACTCTCCCTCAAAGCAGAATTTAAATAACACCACCATAACAAAGAAATGAACTCAAACCACTATAAGCTTGAAAGTTTCTCGACACTAACCAGGAAATATCATTGCAAGTGGCCATGATTTCAGCAATTTCAGCAACAAGGCAATGTCAACATCAGCAAACCTGCTCGAATGGTAATGTGATGTGTCCTTCAGAATTGTAACAATAGCACCCAGTCTAGATATCTCTGGCTCCACCAGAGACAAGTCCCTTTTTTCCTTCACAATAATGTCAGTTGATCCATTATAAGAAAACCCAATATAAGTGAACCACAATGATGTAACTGAATACCAATGGCACAGCAACATAAGAAAACCAGGCAGGTAGCCCCAGAGCAACAAAAGAATGCGTACAGAAGATAAGATTAGATAGCAAACGAGAACTCGTGTCTATGAAACCTATGGATAAATCTAAAACCAGAGATGAAGTCTATTAAGGAAAGTGTTATTTATGACAAACAAATTCATTATTTTGCAAATAAGTAGAAAACGTAATATCTTTACAATTCTAGGTTTGATGTATGAGCTGTCAGCACAACAAAGAGAAATATAAGATGACTCAAACGTTAAGAACATATGATGACGAATATTGGTGCAACATAAAGCTATCATAGACAAAAATAAAGCATAAATGCGAATAAATAAATGAGTTGCAGAAGCTACCAAGTCAGCCAGAAGAGTGTTGTTGAACTCTGAAATCTTTTTTAAGATGCCATCAAACTGAGCCGAATCAAAAACCAGCATACCTCTCTGGAATCAAATAGCAAAGAATAATCTAAAACAAAATATATTATTGAAAAATGACAACTAGAGGGATAAAAACAGCTAAGAGACACATTAATAAAAAATTGCACATTGGTGTGAAGTGCAAAATTATTTAGCATCGACAACTAAAAGCAAAGCTTTGACTACAATTCTTTGTAGTACTTTAAGCAATGAATTACATCTTGAAGCATATTTCTCTAGTAGAGAAGCCAAGAGTTGGATTTTAAGATATTCTTTTTAGTAACTTGTATTAGTAACTTGTATGTGTTATAAATTTCCATATGGACTCTATCATTAATCTTCTAGCAACAAAATAAAACAGCTATGCACACATTTAATGCCAGAAGTCCATCCTAAAATGCTAAAGTAGAACTGTAATGACAAACCTTTGGGATATGCTTAAAGATAGGTTTAGCTGAGATACCTGCATAAAAAAATAATATGAATATATATCCTGGCTCAGAAGAAGTTAAGAGCTGATCTGCTAAAAAAAAAAAAAAAAAGAATCTGTATATAATTTTATTTCTTAAAAGTACAAACCAGAAGCATATGATGGCTGTCCGGGTACATAAGCATTCGCTGCAAAGAAATAAATAAGATGTTAATCATTGCAAGGAAGTAGCCAGTAAGAGTAGGAACCTCATCAAAGACTTCCAACAGTGAGATCAGTGCTAAAAAAGTACTATACTTACAGCCAGTATATGGATCACGAAATGTCGGATCAATATTGAAATCCTTTTGCCCAGTATTTTGCAATATAAACTCCACGATTTGTTGACGGTAGGAAAGAGGAAGGTTTTCCTTCAGAAGCCACTTATCAGCAGTTTCATAAGGATTATCTGGAAAGATCGTAGGTCATGTTATCACTTTTAGGTTAATATTGCATGCCCGATTTGTTTGCTGTATGCAACTTGCAAGTCTTCCGATTACAATATGAATTTTACAAGATGTCCCCTATCATGCATATGATCATAAGAAGTGATAAGGTAGTCCTGAAAATGTTTTTTTCCTCATTACAAACAACATGGTTAGACATATTAAAATTCTCATGCCTGATCCAAAGTTAATTTTCAGAAAGAATAACAAGCTGGGTGAATACACGTTTCCTATCATTCATTATAAGGTAAATGATTATGAAGCAGTCAAAAATCTTTTTCTTTTCTTCTTTACGCATAACATAATTAATTTTCACAAAGCTGGGGGAAGAGACCAGGAGAAGAAGAAAGAATGAAAGAAGAATTGGACCACAAGATATTAGGGAAAATGAGTTAATTTGGAAACAGCAGAAAACACAAGATTAAGAATATAGAAATACCTGATCGATTATAAGGCAACTTACGAGTAGGCTCCCCATCACCAATATCAACATCGAATACTGAGTCAGAGTACATAAAAATTATAAATATATTTACATTAGATCATTAACCTTAAGTGAGGAAGAAGTGAGCTAGCTGACCATAATCATATTGAACTCCATCAAGAACAGAACGCTTCATGCTGTCATCTGGACCATCAACGACTTCACCAATCTGAATCAGAAAGCAACAGCCAAATATAAGAATTTGCATACGGAAGCAGCATATGTTAAGCCAAAGTTGCTTACTGCATCACCAATTAATAGTCCATCAGAAACTTCATGTCTATTTAGGGAACAGATTTGTCTTTGAACTTCTATAAAATCAAAGAGATTACTTTTATTTCAAACAAAAACAATCTGGCGATTACAAATTATGAACCAAAAACCAGAATGAAGAACAAAATATCAAGGATTCATGTTCTTCACAGAACATAAAGCATCAAAATGAACATTGTAATTAAGATGATGAAACTTTTAGATGATAAAAGCAAATAACTTAAAAGAATTAGAATGAAATTACTTTATCCCATTTCTGTTCTCTCATATTCCATGTATAAGCTACACCATTGTCACCTTCTCTAACAACTTTAGTCTGGCCATCACTTGTTCCTGATCAGATACATCAACCATTAATAATATTCAATGGCTACTAGAAAAGATATGACAAGTAAAAATGTACAGGGCGTGATAAAGCACCGCACAAGAAAACTAAAATGTAAAGGGCATTAAAATCACACCGGGAGTTTGTAAAGCCTCAAGCCCAGGCAAATCTTCCAATTTCAAACCACCAACAGTCTTCCTAATACAAACAGAAAGATAAGAGATGGATATCAGGCAAAGCTGAAAAATGATAAGCATTAGCAGCTCTTGAGTTATCCAGCCAGCAATCAACCACATAATAAATCATAAAATTACACAATGAACTACAGTTAAGAACACTATATTATCGAAATACAAGAAAAATGAGAGTTGGAAATGGCTTAAACAGTTACCAATCAGTCTCCTCATGTTTTTATTAAAAAAAGGTGACCAATGCAGAAGTTGATCATAATATAAGAAAAGGGTTAGCTTAAGATATTGGCAAGTGTTATATAATCATACCTACTCAATTTGTATTGGGAAAGTTCTGAAGCGTATGCCTCAAGTTCCACTGGATCTGCAATGTTACCCTGATCTACTGTCCAAATTCTTATAACTCCATCTGAACAAGCAGTCACAATATCTCCATTTTCTAAAAATTTAGCATCCCAAACACAACCAGGGTGCTCTAAGCTTTGCACACAGACTCCATCTGCAATAAGACAATTTTCCTTGAGAAAATAACATTTCAAGTCATGCAGGCCCATGTAGCTGAAAGTATAAAAATGATAGCCTACGTATTCCAGGCAAATGAAACACAAGTAAAATTTACCATTAAAATGTAAAAAAGAAAATAATATATTCCCTTATTGCCATGATAACAAAGGAAGTTAAGGAATTGGTTATGCTTTCAGCTATGCTAGATAAATCATACCAAATCCAGTTTTGACAGTGAAGTATTTCTCTACCCGAAGCAGTTACAAATAGAAAAGGAACAGTGAAGTAAAATGACAAATTTATCAACTGAAACAAGAAAAAGAATAATTTAAGACAAAAGCAATATCATCTTTTAATTATTTAAAAAAGTATATTAGAAACCAAAAGAGACAAAGAAGGTTCCCTAAAAGTTTCACAGAATTATCTAAGAACAAGAGAATGATAGTTACTCCTAAGTCAACTCAAAAGTTAACTTCTATATTATGAATTCTGGTGAGATAAAATTGCGGCCCTTAGTTACTGATTCAATGAATGTGGTCATTTAAACAAAAATATAAATGGCAGAAACAATCACCTTTCCATATCTTGGCAAAACGATCTTCACTACCACTGACAATAAGTCCAGAAACATGAGAATCAACTGAATAGACAATGGAAGTATGACCAACCATCTCCATTAATACTTCACCACTTAACGCCCATAACCTAATGGAACTAATACAATGAAAATAAAACAGATATTAAGAATGACTGCAACTATACATTCAAGCGTAGAAACATGATAAATAACTAAAAGAGAAATAAAGGATGGAAATGAAAACAAAAATAAAACTAAAAGAAAAGCCAAGTAGGAAACAAACAAAATAAAGTGGAAACATCTCTACTTTGGTTGACATACAAGACCATGCCAGCAAATGCATCCTTGTAGTCTTAATTTGAAGTAATGAAATAATGAACAAAGGAAAAAAGGTTACTAACCCATCATGTGATGCAGAAAGAACCCCCAAACCAGACATAACCGCCAAACCCCGAACAGTATCTGCACAACCCTCAAAAGCATTAGTGCTTGCATAAACTAATATCTGCCACTTTACAAGAAAACATGCTCTTCCTGGGCAATGGCAATCCATTAAACATGGCCAGCATTTATACTTTAAGCCTACAAAACTACTACAGGTACAGATGACTGTGAGAAAGAAAAGTATACTCATGTTTCTTAAAAAGAACTACAATTTTTTTAAAAACATAAACATGAAGAAAGACAAATGTTGAGCAAATATCTAATTATGTATCCACTAAGAATAGAGCATGATAAAAGTCGGGAAGCAGGGAGACTTACCAGTATGCCCAACAAAAGTGTGCACACATGTCTTGCCTCTCCAAAGTTTCAAGGTTGTGTCACTTGAACCTAGAGTAAATTTTAAGAAATTAAATAATAAACTTCTATCCCAACTTTTTGTGTTCACTCAGAATGCAGATAAAACTGATACGGCCAAATAAGATTTGTCCACTTCCAGAACAAAGACTGCATGCCGGCAAGATGATATTGCAAGAACAAACCAAAGGATGGCACTTATACCAACAAAATAGATAGATTGCATCATTGAAAAGAAATGTTGTCAATTTTTGCAATGACACACCTTAAATAACTCTAGTAAAACAAATAGATAGATATACCTGAAACTAGCTCTCCTGAAGGAAGCTTTATTACAGCTTGGATGGCAGAATTGTGTGCCTCCCAGGATTCGATTGGTTGGCCATTCCTCCATCTTTTTAAAGTACTGAGGAGCAGATGCACCATATAAACAGATAGTTAACTACTAATCTATTGTGAAGATTAAATAAAACTAAACACCAACTATTTCAACATACAAACGTAAAATACTTCTCATCAACATTGTAACTCACCAATCAACGGATGAGGAAACAATATCCCCGCTATCCAATACGACACCTGTAACTTGCAACCGGTGGCCCTTCAATGACTGCACTTTCTCTCCAGTCCTCAAGTCCCAAACAAGAAGCATGGTATCCATTCCACCGGACACGATTCCACCCTCTGGAAACTCCTCATCCGGCGAAATCCACGCCAACGGACCAACGAAACTTGAATGCCCTAAAAGAATCTTAGACGAAACATACTTACGCTTATCTGAGGAATCAAGAGACCAGAACCTAACAGTCCTGTCTCTTGAAGAAGTGGCTATACCTTCAGTACCGCAAACGCATATTCCACGAACCTAAAAATTTCGGCAACATTGAAAACCTAAGTGATCGAGAAGGGAAAAAAAATAGCGAATAGAAGTGAGAAGAAATAGCGAGAGGAAACGAATAGAATGGAGATCTTACATCGTCTTCGTGGCCTCGTGATTGACAACGCAATTGGTATTCCTTGAAATCGATTTCCATGGAAGTCATCGGGGTTTTAGAAAGCTTGAAAAAATGGTGAGAATCTCTGTGGATACAAGAAGGAAGTTATATTAGAAAAACAGGTGTCAAAAGGTTTCGCTTGCTTCCCAAGTTTTATGCAATTCTCTCTTCTTCTTTTTTTCCTTTTTTTTAAGTCTTTTCTTTTCTTTTTATTTTCTCTTGCAAACCATTTTTTTTATAGATCGCTTCGCTTTCCTCCAATTTTTTTTAGAATAATAAAAATATTTTATTTTAATTTAATTCAATAAGATATGAAAATGTTCATTATAATAAATAAGTAAGAATATTACCCAAAAAATAAAAGTATTTTAATTGAGAAACCAAAGTAAAAAATAAAAATACAAAGAAAGCTGTCAACGCCAGTGGAACACTATCCTTCCCGTGCTTTCCAGTCTATCGGTAGTGGCAGAATGCGTAATTTGAACACATTTCATGGCTCATTTCCTTAATCCCTGCGACTCTTAAACTCCGACACTTCTTAACAGATGGACCAAATCCAATAGAACTCCGATTTTTCCGGCAGATTCTTTTTTTCTTTACCGTTGAACTTGAACCATATCCATAATAAGGTAGTGCAGCGATTTCCCTCTTCTTCTTCTTTTTTTTTTTATTTCCTGATCATTTTCATTTTTTACTCATTTTTTAGTATCATTTTATGCACCTTGATAATTTGATCGAAGTCAAATTTTCCCCTGAGATTTTGACTTCTTTGATTTTTCCGAGTAACCAAACAGGATCTTTCAGGATACTTACTTTCTTTGCATAGATTTTGAGCAACATATTATCCTGGCTTTCCAGATCCATTCCTTTCTTAGCAAGATTATTACTTGTTACTATCTCTTTTGGTACAGTGTTACTATTTTTTTTCTAGTGCTTTGGAGTTTATTAAACTGAAGCTTTTTCCGCATCATATGAATGTAGAATCTAATTTTCTTGCACATATTTGTATTTATTTATGTGGCATCATCTCATAAATCCCCATGTCTGGGGGGAAATGTGATTCCAATCTAAATTTTTTATAAAGGAAAACAATTACTGAATGCTTTGATGAATCTTTTGAAGTAAAGTAATGGTTTGCTATTTTGGTTTAGATTGAGAGGTTTATGCTTGTAACTGATCATGTTTTTTTTATAAGAGCATTGATGTTAAGTTGTGCTTTTGCCTTCCGCCTTTAAATGCTGGGTGAAGTTTAGTATTTGATTTATCCCTATTTCATTTAAATTTATTTTGTTTGCTTCTTGGCATAGCTCACTTTTTGGTGCACCAAACATTGCACTAAGCTCTAACTAACTTTGTTTTCTGCAGGATATAACACGGAGCATCCTGATTGCACTGTTTATTTGCGTCGATTGGGCCTAGACGTTCTGTAGGCTACTTTTTTTAAGTATATAATTCATCTTAGAGAGCCTGTGCAGCTTCTTTTGTTAGAAAGGTACTAATTAGGAGTTGGAGCATATGGAAGCTCCTAGTGTAAATCATGAAATGAGGCATCGTGAATTGACCCCTCTAAGGGTGTTTAGGGGTGTAATTTGTTTGCTAGTGCTACTTTCAACAGCTTTTATGATGATAGTGTATATTGGCTTTCTTACTACTGTTATATTAAGGCTTTTCAGCGTACATTACAGTCGGAAAGCGACAGCTTTCTTCTTTAGTGCTTGGTTAGCTTTATGGCCTTTTTTATTTGAGAAAATAAACAAAACCAAAGTCATTTTTTCTGGAGATGATGTTCCTGCAAGAGAACGTGTTTTGCTTATTTGCAACCACAGAACTGAGGTTGACTGGATGTACCTGTGGAACTTTGCATTACGGAAAGATTGCCTGGGATACATAAAGTACATCCTTAAGAGCAGCTTGATGAAATTACCTGTATTTGGTTGGGCATTCCAAATTTTGGAGTTCATCCCTGTGGAGAGGAAGTGGGAGGTTGATGAATCAAACATGCGTCACATGCTCTCAACGTTCAAAGATCCTCGAGATCCCCTTTGGCTTGTTCTATTTCCAGAAGGAACGGATTTCACGTAATTTCCATTTTCTTTTAGGTGTCATATCCCCTATATTGTTTATAACATTTTGATATTATTGTCTTTTACGTGAACAACATGGTCCGTGGAGAAATTTCATTACTAGTTTTCTTGCTTGTGGGAATCTTTATGATTTCCTCTACAGCATACTGTTTGCATTAACAGATTCATTGTTACTACCTTTGATTACAGTTCATTAATTCATTCATTACTTCTTTTTCAATGCAGTGAGCAGAAGTGCTTAATAAGTCAAAAATATGCAGCTGAAAATGGCTTGCCTATACTGAAGAATTTGCTGCTTCCAAAATCAAAGGGTTTTTATACCTGCTTGGAAGATTTGAGGAGTTCTTTGGATGCAGGTTGTTTTTCTTCTTTATTCTCTTCCGTTTTTTAAGCAATCGGTTGCCTTTGGATTTGCTTCTTAATCCTTTTATAGATTGATATTCATCTTTTGATATAGCCCTACCGGAAATGAAGTATAATATGACTCTTCTAGCTCATATTTTGGTATGTAGTTGTAGAGCGTGCTTTTATACTGGTGACAAATGAGTAACTGTTTCTATTTTTCTCCTAGAGCAACCTAATAGGTTTTCTATTCATGAGATGGAGTCAACAGCATAAGAGACCTATTTTCTCACATAACTTTGACAACCCTTGCTTTCTTGTCCATTTTAGAGCTGGTCAAGATTTATAATATCAGACCTATCTTGTTTCTATTTTCAGATGTAAGAGATAGCAGGCTATGTAGAGAGTTCCTTAACACTTGCATTACGAAACATAGCATGAATTTCAATTCTGTAGGGTGTACTTGAGAGGACATCTAGGAGTAAAAATGAAGTTAATGTAGAATCTGGTTTTACATTGGTGTCATCAGTACTTAATTCACATTTGACATGCAAGAAACCTGAAGGATGTGTGACCTATGGTGCTATGCACACGTAAAAAATATGTGGTCTCAAAGAGACATTAACCCCTCCGTTGACTCCAGTGAAGTCGAAATCTGTGTTCAGGATAAACCCAGTTTGGTTATATCTCTGTAATCTGTTTGTTGGTATGAGAATACATTAGTTTTTGTCTTAAATGTAACTCTTTGATTCCACTTCTCTTTGAAAAATATTCATGACCTCTTTGTTTGTTTGCAGTTTATGACGTGACCATTGGATATAAGCGTCGCTGCCCATCCTTTTTGGACAATGTCTTTGGGGTTGACCCTTCTGAAGTTCATATTCATATCAGACGCATTACATCAGATGACATCCCAATATCTGAAAGGGAGGTAACTGCTTGGTTAATGGATACATTCCAACTTAAGGATCAATTGCTTTCTGATTTCAAGAATGAAGGTTACTTCCCTCGGCATGGAACAGAACTAAATCTCTCTGCAGTGAAGTGTCTTGTAAACATTATGCTGGTGCTTGTCTTGACTAGTGCATGCACCTTTTTCACCTTTTTCTCATCCATTTGGTTTAAGATTTTTGTATCTTTATCCTGTGCCTATATGGTTTCTGCTACTTACTTCAACATCCGTCCGGTACCAATCTTCAGCTTTGTCAAAACTTGACTGTTTAATCCTAACTTCTTCCACAATCTTAACAGTCAAACTTAATAGCTATTCATTCATAACCAGCATTACTGTTTGCCGGCAAACTTTACTCGTCGCGACTTCCAACACCTCCAAAGTGTAAATTGCCTATGCCTATGCCTATGCAGTTACACTACCTGAGAAGAGAAGCCTGGTGGAGATTCTATCCGGTAGTCTCTTCTGCTTTTATTCACGTATCAATCTTGTTGTAAAGGTTATATGCCTATGTGGTTACGCTACTTGAGAAGAGAGCCCTTGTGGAGAATCGATCCGGTGGTCAAAATCTCCGGCATATATTCAGGTATCTATGTCTGTTGTGAAGGTTATACTTTATGTACCATAAAGTAGAATTTTAGGTTCGAATGTTCAATAATTACTTGAATTCTCTAATAAAATGCAGAAAACTGGGCAAACACTGTCATATCTCTCACTTTGTTTCTTTGAATTAGGGTATCTGTGATCAGTGAACTTCTTTCATCAAGACAAGTAAAATTTTTGGAATTCCCTTGTGCCAATTACGTCTCTTTAATTAATTTCATATCATTGTGAATCTGAAATCTCTACCAGGGAGATGGGAATGCATATCCTTTTACTGACTCGGTCTCTATTTATAGCCATTGCCTTGACACAATTCTCTCTTCTTTCCTAGTCTTAAACTGAAGAGAAGGGTTCTTTAACTCTCTGGAAGCAAAAAGCAAAACAGAACCTGAGTATTCAAAAGCTTTATAACAATGGCATCTCGACTGGTATTGTCATGGTCCTGAAATTGGTGCAGTTGGAAAAGAACATAGAAGAAGCTATTATGGCTAAAGAACTTATAATTTAAGCAAAAAAAATGATGAAGTAAGAATTAAAAAAAAAAAATTATTCTTAGGAATATTCTTCGGAATTTCTTTAAAAAAAAAAAATTATTTTTCAAGTAAGAATTAAAACTTGAATACTTCTTTCACCAAGCCGCGTGGAAATGTCTCAATCCCTCGCTTTGACATTATTGAAACCCTTGTCAAAGTTAGGTTGAAGAGTAAGTGTGTTCTGGCATCGGAGAATTTCAGGCGAGGAAGACACTAGTGGGCACCTTTTCTGGCTTAGAACTTTAATAATAGGACCATGAGAAAATGAAATCAAAGCTGAGGCAAGTGCCCAGTGTCACGTCGCTCTTACTACACCCACAAAATTAGTTTATTGAGGTATCTGATGTAATTTTATCTATATGATTTTTTATAATAGGTATCGTGATATTATTTTCTATTTAGTTTCATAACACTTTCATCACAATTAAACCCGTTTTAGAATTTATCTTATTTATCTTTTAAGATGTTCAGTGTGGAATTAATTCATTCTGCTTAATTAGTTGGAGCGCCTAACGCTTCAACGTGAAATTAAATAATTAAAAATTGATTTTGATATTACTTAATTATTAGGTAATGATCTCTCTCACTTTGTAAAATTAACTTACTGAATTGTAAAACACTAAGGCTTATATGCCTGACTATCTACAATGAAGAATCTTATCAATCTATTTATTTATTTCCCCATTTGGAGGGTTTGGCTTGACACTTGGCTAGGAAGTAGTCGGTACAAACATTGAGCAAATTTAGAACGGCAAACACCAGACAATGGGCAGCCTTTCTTCAATGTCTATTTCCATTGTCATATCACAAACCTACCCGAGATGGCAAGTTCATCTGTTTTAACGATCATGCAAGTGTGAAACAAACCTCTGAAGTAAAAAAGGAAACCTACTGTCGAAATATTCAATAATTACATTGAAATAAAAGAACAGTTTCAAAATGGAAAACAAACAAGATTTGTCACCTAAACATATAAAAGGAATGAAGTCAATACTAGTCTTCAATTATTTTCTTACAACATTAACCTGGACAAACATGTATCGTCTAAAATAGAATGTTGGAAATCAATCAATTTCATCAGCAGCAGCAGCATCAGCAGTATTATTTTTGTTGTTTTCAACATCGTTAGCATCAAAAGAAGCATGTAAAGCAACAGTGAGCAGCTCAATGTTTCACTTGTTGGGAAGTTTTATGATCCTTTGCAGAACAACTGTCCTTGCTCTCCTAATATCCCGGCTACAGATATCAGCTTGTTGTCCTAAATCCTCCACATTATTCATAAACACTCCCAGCTTCTTTTTGATTTCCTCTATCCCAATTTTCACAGCTTCTTCCTCTATTGCAAAATCTGCAGTTTGCAAGAGGGCTTTAATTTCAATCTCCAATCGATCAATGAGAATCCGGATGTTATCCAAGTCTTTGATAGCCACATAAGTTCCTGCTTGCATGGAGCTTACCACTTCCTTCTGTCCTTTCAATGCATTTTCATAGTTCTTCCAGAGAGAATCAATCCACTTCCCCATTGAACCCAAGGGGATAGAACTTGCTGCTGCAAGAGCTGCAGCAACTGGAGGAGCAGCCATGGCTGCTGCCACAACTGAACAAATCAACACAGCAGCAAATGTAGCAACAAAAATCATACTTGATACCTTACGCCAGGCATGGATGTACTTGAGCTTCTTGTCAAGCTTGTTCTTTCGAAGTTGCAACTTCTCCAGCATTGCTAATTGCTGCCTATAAACAGATTGAAAGATTTGAAAGAACTCCTCTGTGAAAGGATCACCAGCTGCCTTGAAATTCTTCAACTCTTCCAATGTCCTCACATACCGATTCCCACCAACCTCACTTTCTTCTTCGAATTGTTGTAATGCAACAAGGATAAGCAATTGGCTATCACGAGCACGCTTTAGACACTTCTCTAAAGCAGAACAAAAATCAAGAGTTTGCAAACTATTCTCAAAGTACTCTTCGACCAGCTCAAACAATTCTTGATTCTTCCATATATCTTTCTTGCATGCTAAGATAACTTTAACAACGTCTTGATTCATCTCCAAAAGACATTCTGTTATCTGTTTTAGTGAATCAAACGAAAGTGCTCGGACTTCAACACCAACTGCCAGAGTGTTGATGACTTGATTGGTTCGAGCTTGGAGATTAGTGTCAAAGGTTTGCAAGTCTGTGTCTAGCTTGCAAGCAGCTTCATAGGAACTCAATTCAGTTGTGTAATGCAAATTGCGGCTAAGATTGATACCTGATGATGATGTTTCAGGTGCCTTCTTGCTCGTATGATTTCCCATAGCTCTCTCAGATCAGATCTAAGCAGAGAAAAACAAATTCAAATCCAAATTCAAGACCTTTTCCAATCCCAGAGCTTGAAATACAATCCAGAAAGTTACAATCTTTTCTATGACAAAGGCTCTAGTTTACCAAACAAGACCGCCCCACGAAGAAAACAAAATCATTAAGATTTTGAATAATTTCAATCTTTGCTCCGTAAGAGAAAATCCATAAAACCCAAACAGAAAAGAAGAAGACGGAGGGTTTTGAACTTTTGAATCTTATCAGAAGAGAAACCTAGCTATCAACAGGAAAGAAAATGAGGCAGAAAAGCTGATGGGTTATCTTCAAAAGCCAGAAAGCATACAACAAAAAGCAATTAGTGGTTGATAAGAGAGAGAAAATGAAGTAAACGATGAAGAAGCTTAAAAGAGACTTTAAACCGTTAAGAACCAAGAGATTAGAAAAAGAAAAGGAGAGCTTCAAGGAAATGGTTTGAAGAGATTTGACAATAACTTGCACGCATGAGAAAAATGAGAATTGGGAGATGGAAAACGCGGGAAGCAATGAATGTTCTTTTCCCATTCTATATCCAGAAACTCTTTCTTTCAACTGTTTTAACGCGCAAAGCAACGGTTACCAAAGAAAAGAGGAGAACTTTGCCGTGCCCAAACCCTACCACAGTACAAAGAAAGAGAAGCTGCAAAATATAAAAAATAAAAAATAAAGCTTTGATCTTTTTTTGAGGTTTTTTTTTAAAAAAAAAAATTGGTTTTTTCAAGGAAGAGAGAGAATGCTTGAGCTCCAAGAATAAAGGTGACATTTGATAAGGAGCAGACCACAAGTCCTTTTATTTGGAAAAAATGCAAACTTCAGTCTGAATTTGGTTCACTAATAGCTGCTGCATATTTTTTGTCAAATTACTACCATACCCTTGCCCACTTGTCGGTGTAAATTTTTTATTTTTTTTATATTTTAATTTTCTATGACAAAAATGGTAAAGTGCATGAGCAAGTGATCTTTATTTTTTGTTTGCTTCATTTTGCTTGAACTTCTAATGATCTGCTATGAAGAAAGCTTGAGAATGAGCTATAAAGATAAACTTGAAAGAGAAATTACATGAGATTTTTTATAAAAAAAAAAAATTGTAATTTAAAAATCATTTTTTTTTACGAAGATTATATGAACTAATTAAGTTAAAGATTCAAAATTATAAGAGATTTTGACATTTTTTATTAAATGTAAAATTGTATTAAAAAACATTAAACATTAATAAATCAATAATTAGCAAATTTTTTTCAAAAATATAATTAAAAAACTTATATATGTATATAAAACAAAATTCACATTTGTTAGAATTTGAGTCTGGATATGTATTCAAAATAAAATCTATACTAACATTTCCATTTATCTATAATGAGAGTTTTAAGAAGCCTTCATTAATGTGTGTAAAATTATTTTCTTATAGTTATGATATAAACTAGGGTTTTAGTATTCTAATGCTTTCTAAGGATATAAAACAAGTGTCTCAATATTTTTATTATAATATTTTTTTTATTTTTCTTTTTTTCTCTACCCATTTTTTACAAATCCAAAGAACATTTTTTAAAAAAGTTGTGAGATCCTATGTGTTTCTTATGAAAAATTTGAGCTGACATTGCATAAGAGTTCCTAACTTTCATTAAGGCAATGAATTTCTTCTCAAATATGGTGTTCTTTGCTAGGATAAGAAAGAAAAATCTTAAAATCATTAGCATTCTACATTGGCTTAATGCAATCTCTTTTTTGCTTTTCAAGTGCTCTTATATTACAAGAAAATAATAAATTTTTTAAAATGATTTCTTTTAAAGATTTATATCGAACATAATTATTCAAAATAGTTAAAATTCACTCGTCATGAAAGATATGATAATTACAACATCTATACATAAACGTATCATGAATTTTATGATTAAAGGAAAAAAATTTAGAAACAAACACATACCTTTTTCGATGTTGGATTCCGAATCGATCCCACCAAAGGAGAAAATTTGCCAATCAAAACAATTCTATTGTTTTGCTGAGTAAGGCTCAAAGCTTGGAAAAGGAAAGTTCGCACCTTTTGTTCCTCGGTTTCTATAGTTGAATCCTCCAATAGAGCAATTTTCTCAATCAAGGCAACTTTAGAATTTTGGTGAGTAGGGTCTGCCTTTTATAGTTGAAGGATTAGCAGCATTGTGACTATATATCTGTTTCAATCTTAAGCTTGGAATTGACACTTGCTTACCAAGAAATTCGAGCAACCATTTTAAGAATTAAATTTACGAAAATACCCATTATCCAAACACGAAAGATGAATCATGTTATATATATCCAATAAATAATTCAATACTCGAGTTTAGAGGTGAAGAATAATTATTTTCAGTATTTATTATATTTAGCTTACATTGACCGACACTTAAATAACATTTGACAAGAAGGATTGCAATAAAGAAAACGGGATCCAATCATTTTCAATTAAAAAAAAAGAAATAAAATATATTTGCATAAAAAAATTTTATTTTCACTATTTACATTTGATATTTACTTATTAATCATGAAATAAACTTATTTCCAACAATTACCAAACACAACATTTTACAAATTATAATTATCTTTATGATTACTAATGGAAATTGCAAAAAAAAAAAAAAAATCACTTTTTTAGTTGTTAGCATGATTGCTTCAAATTATTGAACATAATCATTAATCATCTAACAGTTTTTCAGTATAAATTTTTTCATGCAAATTATTGAAAATAAAACTATTTTTATTTCTCCTTCTTTGTCTTTAATTTCAACTTGGTTTGATTTTGTTAATTTTATTTTCATTTTCTCTCGAGAGGACAAAATTAAATAAAACCAAACCGGTGGCAATTTTGTTAATTTATCGGTCAAAAAGGGGTGCTTTACGAGGAGAGAACTCGTCACAGCATTTGGAACAGCCGACTGAGATGTGGTGCGCTTTGGCGAAATTCATTTTAAACCGATTTATGAGATGACACGTCAGCAAACTGAACACGTGGTGGAAACATAGTAGTTGCGGTCATTGGCAGATTTCGCAATTGTTTCCATGCCACGTAACAGAGCTTGGCGTCACGTGGTCTGTAACGCTCCTTTGCTTCTCTTGCTTTGCTTTTCTTCTTAAACCACGTGATTTTTCCTTTTTTGGTTTTCATTAAGTCCACATTAAAATAGATCAATGTTAGCATTGTTTTTTTTTTTTTTTTTCTTTAAGCCACGTGATTTTTTTTTCCACTTAATCCACGTCAAAATAGATGAATAGGCGTTATAAGTAAAAGATTAGTAGACTATAACAATGCCACATTCTTCTATTAATCATATTTACTTATTATATACTAAATTGGCCAATGTTAAAATGCACCCTTAAAATTAAAAGTTATAAATATTTTTGAGAATTAGGTTGTGTGCACAATATATATATATATATATATATATATTATTTATTTAAGAGGAATGATATAGTTATATTAGTAAAAAATTAATTTAATTTTATATTTTATTATATAATTTATATTTTTTTAATTAGACTATTGAGTTTTATATTTTATTTATGTAAATCATGCATACTAAATTTTACGTTAATTGAAAATATCTATTTATTTATTTGATCATAATAAAATTGCAATAGTTAATATATATTAAAAAATGTTATTTTTTATTGGAATAATAGATATATCAGATCGACTTGAAATTTTATATATATATATATATATATATATATATATATATATATAATGAATAGATTGTTAAATCTAATAGATGATTTGTAAGAAATATTAATTCTACACGTACTTATAAAATTTATGTAAAAAATAATTTATTTTGTACTGATGTTTAATTTGATCTATCTTCTATTATTATATACAAATTAAAATTATGAAACTTTAGCATTACAAGTAATATTGAAAAGCAATAACCTCCAAATTGTTCAGTGCACATAATAATTTTAATAATAATGTGTTTGATATTAGAAAGAGTGTACCTAAATATAGCTTATAAGGGCAAGGGCAATTGGACAAATCTTGCAATCAAACTTAGTCACCTCAATTCCTGATACATACAATTCAGCAAATAAAAAATATATGCCTTAATTTCCTACAATATTTCTAGTTGTTACATTATGCATATAGTTTAAATGATGTGTACTATAAAATAAGAGTAAGCAATAATGGGATATTCACATTAATATTCGCATCAAATGCCAGCGACGACGTTTCATTATGTGGTTTGATAGAGCAAATGGCAATTGATAAGGATCAAAAGAGTGTTTTGAGTGTTGAAGAGGAGTTTACGTAAACTTAAATCAAAAATCGCATTTTTGATTTGAAAGACACACCGAGTGAAGTCACCAATTTTGCATATACTGAATATATAATGTGGTTGAATGTCGATGCACGTCTGCTGAACAGAAGCAGAGGTCTGCCTCACTTAAATCCAGCAGCAAAGCCGGTAAGTGCCCGGTGCCAATGCCACGAAAATTTTCTTTCGCGAGTAATTAAGAGGTATTATTAAATTGAGATGATTTAATATTAAATTTAAATTTGATTCAATTTAAAAATTTAAAATTTAAAATTTGATTTGACCTCTATTAAATTTAATTTTTAAAACTCGAATTTAACTTCACAGAATATTCACATCGCTTTAATTAGGTTTGATAGGGTTAAATTTGACAGCTCAATTTATCATTTTTTAATTTATATATTATAGTGTAAAATGATAAATTAATAATGATATATTAAATATATATATATATATTAAAAAAATTCGATAAAACTCATAAACTGCTCAAATTTGAAATTTAAAAGCTCGAACTCGATTATACTTGTTACTCAAATAGATCGAGCTTAAACTCAGCTAAAAAATAAATAAATCAAATTTAAATAATCATCGAACCAAACTTGAATAACTTACGAGTAATTTCACTCCTTTACACATCTACGAATGATCGCCACAGAATTTAACTAAAGAATCTATAACTATAATTCTTCTATGTATTTCTTAAGAAAAGAATATATCAAAGAATTACTTCATGTCATTATATAATTATTTTATTCAAATTATACTATATAATCATATTATTAAAAAAATCAATTATTTTTCATCAAAATTATTAATAAAATTATTAAAATAAACATTTATCATTTAATTATCACATATAATATATAATAAATGATTTTCTTAATAATTTGGTTAATTTGTTTATAAATAAAAATAAAATAAAACTAATCATTAATCATCTTAATCATCCGAGGGATTTTCATTTCTTTTTTGGGTACATCATCATCTAAAGGTTTTTCAGTATAAATTTTTATTTGCAAATTATTGAAAATAAAACTAATTTTATTTCTCTCTCTTAGTCTTTAGGTTCAACTTGCCTTGCTTCGATTTTGTTAATTTCATTTTCATTTTCTCCCAAGAGGGAAAAAAAAAGGGTTAAAATATAAGAGAATGGTAGTTTTGTGAATTTATAAGTCAAAAGGGGTATTTTACAAGGAAAGACACGTCATAGAACCAGGCAGAGCATGAGCGAGATCTAGTGCATTTCGAAATAGATTTTAATCCGGTTTTCGAGATGACACGTCAGCCAACGGAACACGTGACGAAAATATAGTGGTTACGGCTATCGGGAGATGTCGCAGTTGTTTCCACGCCACGTCACTGAATTTGGCGTCACGTGGTCCGTAACGCTCCTCGCTTTTCTTGCTCTCCTTTTCTTCTTAAGCCAAGTGAATTTTCTTTTTTTCTTTTCATTTACTCCATCTCAAAATAAATGAATGGGTCCATGTTATGAGTAAAGGATTAGTAGATTATAACAATGTCAATCCTTCTGTACCAAAAAAAAAATGTCACATTCTTCTATCAACCATATTTACTTAAATACCGAATTGGTCAATGTTAAAATGCACCCTTAAAATTTACATTTATTAATATTTTTTAGAATAATCTAATTAAATTAATATACAACCAATTTAATTTTACATTTTTTATACTTTTTAAATTAAACTATTGAGTTTTATATTTTATTTACGTAAATCATGCATATTAAATTTTATTTTAATTAAAAATATCTAACTATTTATTTAATAATAATAAAATTTTAACTATTAGTATTTGTTAAAAAATATGTTATTTTTTATTAAAAAAATAAAGATATAAAATCGATTCAAAATTTTATGCACAAAACGAATAAAAGTAGATCATTAAATGTGAATGATAGTTTATAAGAAATATTAATCCTACATGTAATTAAAAAAAAAAGATAAAAATAATTTATTTTACATTGATGTAACTTGATTTTTTGATCTATTATTATATAAAAAATAAAATTTTGAAACTTTATAAACATTACATTACAAGTAATATTGAAAAGCCATAACCTCCAAATTGTTTAGTGCACATAATAATTTTAATAATAATGTGTTTGATATTAGAAAGAGTGTACGTAAATAGAGTTTATAAGGGCAAGGACAATTAGACAAATCTTGCAATCAAGCTTAGCCACCTCAATTCATGATATATATACAATTCAGCAAATATAAAATATATGCCTTAATTTCCTAAAATATTTCTAGTTGTTACATTATACATATAGTTTAAATGAAGTGTACTATAAAATAATGGGATATTTACATTTATTATTGCATCAAATGCCCAACGACGACGTTTCGTTCTGTGGTTTGCTACAGCAAATGGCAATTGATAAGGATCAAAGGAGAGTTTCGAGTGTTTAAGAAAAAGAATTCACGTGAACTAAAATAAAACATTGGGATTCTTAGTTGAAAGAAACAACGGGTGAAGTCACTAATTTTGAACTAAAATAAAAGATTAGCATATTGTTGAAGACTTCAAGTTCGTCATTTTTGGAAAATAAATGACAGAATCGATCGGTTAATACGTGCAATTGATAGTTATTGTAATTTTGTTCAAAGGGTTTTCCTATCTTTTCTTGCCTTCTTGCTTCTTCAATGTTAATAATATTGTTGGATTTGAATTACACCTGTTTTTGAAACATAATCCACTTTTAGAGTTTGACGTTACTTTTTTTTTTTTTTTGATTTTTTTGAAAAAAAAATAAAAACTTATTTTGCTTATAAGTCAGTAATCACAATTCATTCTTTAATTATTTAAGAAAGGCCATATTAGGTTATAAAGCGGATAATATATATTTTTTTTTATTAAAAAAAGTGGAAGTAAATTTTTTGTTTTAATATTTAAGTAAAATTTAAATTTTAAAGTCATCACATCTGAAAGTATTTTACTTGAATTACTCTCGACCCGAATAAAATTAGTTATAAATTGTAAATCAGATGAAAATACTTTATAATTAAAAAATATATATAATACTTCACAATGGGTGTAGCCCAACAATTCTTGCATCAATAATATTGATAATGAGATTCTATTATTCAAGTCTCACCAAATAGAAAATTTGTTTAGTTTATTATCGTTATTTCTCAATTTATAAATTATTCATTTATGAAATATAATATATTAATTATAATTATAATTTTGAATGAGAATGTATTAATAAAAAAATACACATAAACTTAAAGAGGTAAGTGTTAATGTCACACCCCGTTTTCACATTTAATTCATTATTATTCATTCTTACACACACATAACGGAGCAGACAACATACGGATGGTTGGGCACACGAGCCGATATTGACCTTACACACTTAAATATAAACCGTACATGATAATTGATTTACTTATTTATATATGTATTTACATACGTACGTCTACATCCCCGTAATTCTTAATATACATAACTGTGCCTGACAAGTTTAGATACAAAAGCGAAATAAGTGTATACCTTTACGCACAATGGAGTGTGGGCTATCAACTGCTCAGGACTACCGCAACTTTCCCTACTTAGGTAACTCTGTGGAGTGGAGGAAAAAAAAATGGGTGAGCTAACGCGCTCAGTAAGAAATCACGCAAGTAGGTAGATAACTATACTACCTACATGCATGTCATGCAGAAAATCTTTACTTTCTCAATTCTAACTGAATCACAAAACCACACACGTATGCTTTCTCAAAGTCATGTCATATCACAAACGAATTTCTCAAAACACATGTTCTCATAAAGCTGATTTAAATCAAATAGGAGATAAATCAAAATCTCAGAATTTAAATCAGAAATCATATCAGTATGGAGACAAAGCAGAGCATATGGAAACGAATAGACATATGGCCATAGTCATGGACTCTATGCAATCACGGATCAAGTGTGCATGAATGTCCCCGGATGGCTGATGATAGGGGGGTCAGTCTACCATCAGACACAAACAAACAACACGGTACGTCGTACTCCATGTGCGTCCACACGGTACATTGTACTCCATGGACCCCAATATCTGAAATCAGCGAGATTAGGAGTGCCCGTCCAACGGGTCTTATCATCCCATCTCCAGCTATATCAATATTGAGTCTCCAAAAATGCACGTGTGGGCATATCAATCAGTGTGACACACAGTCTACACGAGGCTCCAGCACGGCTTTATCAAATCACGTGCGAGGATCAGTGCAAGCTTACACAGCCTACACGACGTCTCCAAACACGGTTTTATGCACATCACAAAATCGAAGTCCCGTGCGAGTAAAGCTCCAGCACGGTATCATGCACAAATATGTAAAGTCTAGTGCGAGCAACGCTCTAGCACGACTTTAATCTCAAAACTGATAGATGACTCGATGCACATAAGGGGCGTACAAACCAACCTCAACCACAGAAGGTAGTACCCACTTGAGTGAGAGAAAACATTTTCTATCAAATTACTCAGCAAACACTTTTTATTCTGAAAACATTGCAATTTAATGCAGATAATCAAATCCAGAGCCATTCTATCACCACTTATTCACAAAACATGCTTATTCATGTAAAACACATCAAAATAGGCCATTTCGACCATTTTTATATTTTTCGTACCTAGGGGCATTTTTGTAATTTTCTCATATTTGGGTACTATCCAGATATTTCATATTCATATTCTATACGAAAATTTAGGTGTACGTAAACGACGATAAAATACGTACAGCTATCTCTAAGAGCTTACGGAATCCCTTACCTCGAAATGAGTCGACTGCGAATTTTTATTCTTTATCTCTTCGAATCCCGCAGTCTAATTGGCTTCGAACGTATTCTCGAAAGTCAAATCTTTCCTTGGTGACACGTAAATCGAGATCCGCTCGAATTCGTACACGTCGCCTACCGTTTTTTCACTACACAGCAATATATATTTAAACCGATTAATTTCGGTGTAATATAAATTCAAATTAATTATCCGAAAAATAATTCGACTGATTTTCGACCACTTACCGGTCTACTGCTGTGTCGGGATTACACTGAATTTTTTTCCAAAATTTTTTTTCTCTCCTCTTTCTCTCTCCTGCTGAACCGGTTCGGACCGGTTCAGTCCCTTTCACACTGAACCGGTCCGAACCGGTTCAGGTGGGATTTTCGCCGTTCGTGGCAATTCCGACCGGTTCTCAGGCCGCCGCTGGTGCCGTTCGGCGCGCCTCGGCCTGGGTAACCTTCGGCTGGAAGGGTTCAGCCCAAATCGGCGCCGGTGGCCGCCGTTCTTCCCTTCTCTCCCGCGGGTGTCTCCCTCTCCGATCTCCGTTTCCGGCAGCTATGACGGCGCGTGATGGTGCTCGATGACTCCCTGGGCTGCCGGTCGTCCTTCGCCGGTCGTCTCGCGCCCATGGTCCTCGCCGTTCACCGCCGGTGGAAGGAAACAGAGGAGGTCGGGTTTGGGGGGCTGCCTCGCGTTTTTCAGCTTCTGTTTCTTTTTTTTTTATATATATATTATATTATATACAATATAATATAATATATCTATCAAAATATCTACAAAATACATATAATAATACTAAAATAATCTTATAATTTAAAATATAATAATAATAATAATAATAATAAAACAAATATTATTATTATTAGTATATTTTATTCCCATAGTGTATTTTATACACTAAAATTTATACACCCTTGTACATATAGTTTATTTTATTTTATTTATTTTCACAAAAATCTATGCACAACCTATTTTATTTTATTGCATTTATTTATCCTTCCGAAAATATATTTTTTCTATATTTTCGGGATAAATTGTCAAATTGGAAAATTTTCAATTTATCGTTTTCGGACTAACTTTCCTTCTTGGACTCCCTATATTTTCGCGTTCTGAGTCCATATTTGTGATCGGTTTAACCTAATTTCATTCGATTTATTTCGAATTTATCCGAACTCTTATTTCGGTACTTTAAAATTTTATCGGTACCCACTTTAATTATTTATACTTGAAATTGTATAATTTCTTCTTTATTGCCCGATATATCATAATTACATATTTAACATGATATATTTTCAAAGAAAAATAAAAAATTCGAGTCTTACAGTTAATGAAATGACGTTCTCATTTAAAAAGATTAATAGTAAGAGAGTCCACATCTAAAACTCATAACAAACAATGTCTCATTATAGATGCCAGTCTAACAATCTTTGCATCGACATCCAACCCTCATGCCATTGAAATAAATTGTTTCCATTTTGTAGATTCATTCCTTCAAACATGTGACTGTCAGGAGGTTCTACTATTTGCCAAAACAATGGCAAAATCATTGGGCTGTATTCAGTATCTAGTATTATTGACCCCTTGTTTTGACAAGAAGAGCCGAAATAATTCATTTCATTGATATAATATTGTTGGGTATTTGGAATCACATGCAGCTTCCTTTAATTATACAATTAAATTAGAGTTTGGATAAAATTCCCAAAACAAACCGAACCTTTGCATCTCCAATGTCTGCCCGTGAACCATTGGCCTATAGTAATAATGCCAATTTGCCAACTCCAATATGTCACGAGCCTTCACCATTTTCTTCCCCTCAAAGTCATCAACGCCATGCAAAACTATATCAGTAGTTTGATTATTGACGAGAATTTGATACTTTACTTCTTTATTCCATATTCTCAATATTTAATTCAACTCGACAAACCGAACAATCTCCGTACATTTGATCATTCATATCATCTAAAATTATTATCGTATTGTGTAAAATATAAAAAATTTATATAAAATTTTTTATTGATACGTCAAATATAATTTTTTTATCATATATATATATATTTTTTAATAAATTTTAGCTCGTACCATTTTCTTATTTATATCGTTTTGTGTAGTATTATTATGATTAAAATTATTAGATCTACTTTGAAAAGTAGTGCAATAGATTATACTTAGTTTGGGAGATCGGTGGCCTCCGGTGCGGGCCGGTGGGGGAAAGGGACAAATTTGCAATTTGCATAGGGAAAATTATCTTTACCCTCCTGCCTCTGCTTTTTAATTTTTTATTATTTTATTAAGGTATATAATTTTACAGTATGTTTGAATGAAAAATTTTATAATTTTGAAGAATTTTAAAATACAAACATTTCAAAATTCATCAATTAAAGTATTAGTATTTGTAATTGTATTGTTTGGATAAATATCTTTTAAAAAGAAATTTTGACTATTAAAATTTAATAAAATAAAAAAGTAATTATAAAATAAAAAATGATATTAAATATAAGAAAAAGAAAACTATAAAATAAAATATGCAAGATGAGTATCATTGGATTTGTAAAAATGTATAGATATCATTAATAATATGAAAAAATAAGATATAAGTTAGATTTAAATAAAATAATATTTCTTCTTTTAGTTTTTATTTAATTGTAGGTTAAATGAAATAAAGTATGGTAGTTTTTGAGGAATTTTGAAAAATAACTTATTTAGTTGGATTTTTAGGAAGGAATTTGATATATTTAAATCTCTCTTAAAATTTGTCAAATTTTTTTGACAAACAAGATAATTAACTTATTGACTTTTAAATATTTTTGTTGAAATGAATTACCCTTTTAAAATCTCTCATCCAAACACATCTCAATAATTTTTTTCATTATTTTCAATTTAATCGGAATTAATCTCACTGTCTATCCAATCTAACTCTTAATTTTCAGTTTTTCAGTGTTTGATTCCAAGGCAGTCTAACTAACCCTACCTACAACCCTCAAATGATAATTAATTTTCTATATAAAGGCCTAGCCCTGTTTCTCTCTCAGAGCCATCCCAAGGGAATTAAGAAATTAGAAGCAAAAGAAAGAAAGTGTTGTTGAGATCAGTGCCATGGAGGGATCTGCCAAGCTTAAGCTTGTGCTTGTAACAATGGTGGTAGCAGGTTTAGTTCTTGGGTCTGGACCCTTTGTTGCAAATGGTGAAAAAATCTGTGGGATGAGCAAAGAGGGTTTCAAGGCATGTGAGCCCTCCGTGAGCAGTGCAAACTCTAATCCTCCTCCGCCTTCACCCACCTGTTGCATGGCTCTAAACGATGCTGACCTGCAATGCTTCTGCTTCTTCAAGAATTCCAAGTGGTTGAATGCTTATGGAATCGATTTCGATCGCGCGACTGCACTCCCCGTACAATGCAATTTGATGAAATCTTTCCATTGCTAGATGTGTGAGAAACACACAAGATTGCCTCGCAGTGATGAATTTTCTTAGTTTTCTTACGTTATTTGTTTGTATTTGCAATTTGTTTTCGGTGTGTTGTATCTGGTCTTGTGTTTTCCTAACTTCATTAAGTTGTCATGTAATAAATATTGTTTTTATAAATGAATGTGTCGTTTTGTTTTGTTTATATATATATATATATATATATATATATATATATATATATATATATATATATATATGTATGTATGTATGTATGTATATTCTCCTTTCAACACTGGCCGCCGCAACAATATTATCCCATGGTCATCCAAACCATGTTTATTTCTTTCTTTCTTTCAACTTCAGTTTCTGAGATTTTTATATTAACATGATTCACTTTCAGTTTTCTCAAGAATAGATACAAGCAAAACGTTTTTAGTACTTTTAAAACTACCATCACCATCATATTCCTTTATTGATACTCAACATAAAACTTGGGTAATATCTTTAGGTTAGTTTGGATGTCTCGTTATTAAGAATATATATTTTTTAATAAAATAATAAAAAAGACATAAGAGTAAATTAACAATCTAAAATTTTTGTTTTTTATGGTTAAAAATAGCTGTACCAAAGCTTCTATTTGGCTATGATCACCTTTATATTAATTTATTATTTTATCAAGTACTATACAATTGAAAAATAATAAATAAAGCATAATGAGTCGAGTTCGAATTTATTAAATCGAGTTCGAGTGGTTCAAGTGTTTTATCGAGTTGAATTCGAGTTTTAAAAGTTAAGTTTGATTGAATTTAAGCAGAACTTCAAGTCTTAAGTTTTTAAAACGAGTCGAATACAAACTTAATATTGAATTGTTTCAACTTAATTCAATTACACCCTTAAATAATAGCCATGGAGGAGCCACTAAATAATAGCCCTGGAGGAACTTGACCTGCATTCCATGTGAAATGATGGAGCTAACATTTTTGCATCCTTCAGGTAGGCCAGCCTCAGCAAATTTTATTATGCAAGTACCCATTACAAAGCCTAATTACCCATCTCTTTGAAATGTGTTGGGGAAGAGATGAGCATTAAGTGGAGTAGTAGTGACTGTCACCTTTACTTCATGCCTAGCAAATAGTCTGGCCTGCTGCCCTTGTCCACTGTTGAGATCAAGGGTCTTTGGGTAAGTAGCGGGAAGAATACGATAGAAATAGAATCGCTAATGTGCCGATCTAGGTGACTCTTCACCGGTTTCAATAGGTCTAAGTTCGTCAGCAAGGGAACCGGTTTAGATAGGTTCTCAAGTGGATTGGTCTCAAGTCGATTTAGAATTAAAAATGGTTCAATCCGATGATTCGATTCACGGATCAAATTAGACCGACCTGAAAAGTTCATCGGTTCTCAAGTGGATTGGTCTCGAATCGATTTATAATCAGAAATGGTTCAATTCGGTAATTCGATTCATAGATCAAATTAGATCGACTTGAAAATGTCCATTTTTTTCATTTTTTTTAAATTAAATTTTTAATAGAAAATTTTAATAAATTTATTTATTAAAGTATTTTTATTTTATAAATTTATTAATTAATAAAAAATATTGACTTATTTAGTTATTTAATATATTTTTATATAGTAAAAATATTATAATAAGATTTATAATTGATTTAATAAAGTTATTGTAATAAACATAAAGTTATTATCTAATATTATAAAAACATATTTATTTAGTATGCTTTTCAAATATTTATTCATTTTGTATCTTAAATATGAATTAATATCCTATACACCGTCAGTGGAGTTTTTTTACTTTACAAGTAGAATTAGGATGATGACATATGTTTTATTTTTTAATATATTTAAAGAATATGTGTAATCATTTTAACTCTATTTGTGGAGTCAAAAAAATTCACTAACAGTGTATAGAATAATTATGTTTTAAATATTTATTCATTTTGTATTTTAAATCTTTATTCATTTTCTAAACTAAACTTATAGTTACAACATCAATTTATTTGATATTTAATAATTAATAATAATAGTTAGAGAGAATTGGAGAGAAAATGTAAAGAAAAAAATGAAATAATAATAAGTATTTATTGAAAAAAGTTTAAAAAATAAATAAAATTTTTTAAAAAAATTAACCTTCCCTCTTTGCAGAGCACGACATAATTGTCGTCGCTATGCATTAAAACAGGCCCGTCGAAAATCTATTGCCTTTTGACAACTGTGGATCGGACTAGTTCCGGCCATGAACCAATCCGACTCAGACCGAGCTCGATCCATAATAAACTGAACCGACCAAATTTATCTTCCAACCCTTTTACCACCTCTAGATAGAAGCTGACATGATTGTGAGGGCATCTAGCTTTATGACTTGGGAGTACAATGTTAAAAAGGAAATATTTAACAACCAAAACTTAATTTATCAGTTCTTACCTTTTCTTACAAGATTCGATTTTCTCATTCATGTGAAAAAAAAAAAAAAATGTGTAACAAAGAATGCCATCAGAGAAACAGAAGTAAATTCATTGACAAATAGCTTAGAAATTTAGCTTCATACGACAAAACTTCTCTAAATAAATACTTTTGAGACTCATAATTAAATATTATTTTAAAAAGTTGTTAACAAGTAAATTATTATTTTATCTTAAAAAATGTGTGCAATTTATACATTTTCTAATAATTCTATAGTATTTAATATCCTTAAAAATTCCATTTTCATTGATAAATTTCTTAAAATAAATTTATCTTTTGTAATTTTACATTGGTGCAAATAAATTCATCTTCATATAAATATATAAATAAATATATATATATATATATATATATATATATATATCACAATAAAACAAACTATTTTATACAATTTTTATAACTTCATTTATAATTAATATTTTTATAAATCAATTATTAAATTTAACAATTTACATATTTCACATATGTAAAATTTTAAATCAATCTACTATCCTTATCCTTCAATGGAGAATAACATTTTTCTTGATATATATTAATAATTAAAAGTTTATTATTATTACACAAATAATTAAATATTTTTAATGTGTGTATATATATATATATATATATTACACTATTAAAACATAAAATTCAACAAGTGAACTAGAATATAAATCATATAAATTTTAACCCCGTTTATAAAATTTAAAAATTTAACAAATTATGCATAAAATAATTATTCATAAAAATGTAAAATTTAATTATTTTTATGCTATTGTAAAAATCATCTCTCTCAGCCCCAACTTTCCTTGGATAATCTACTAGTATAATCAACGTCAACTGCTCTTTTAATGAATTTTATAAAATGTGCATCTAAATTCAACTATAATTCATAACAATCGCCTACCCCTTGCTATTTTAAAATTTTAAAAATAATAACAGTTTTTTTAATTATTTTTTCTGAAAGAAATCGATTAATTCAATTATCAATTTTTTCCAACCTAACCTGTCCAAAAAAACAAAAAGGTAACCAATAAAAAAACAGAGAGACCACCTCTACCCAATTGTTCCAAGCATTTTGCAATTCTCGATGTTTTCAGCCTCAGAAGGCAACTTTCTAACCAGATAAGTGGAATCACTTTTGGTATCATATAAAACTAAAAGCATTTCTGAAATATGATAATGGCGAGAAAGAGAAAGAAGCGGAAGATGATAGATAACTCTGAATCTCAAGGCATTTAATGCACCGAAATCCTAAACATTTCTATTGACATCATTGTCGACTCAAAATTTTATCCAGCAGTCCGTAGCCAGCATGCTAAAGTCTACTTGCTGTATAGATGGACAAAGGAGAAGATGAAAAATCCTGCCATCTGCATCAAAAACCCGTATCAGAAGTTAAATACATCAGAGGAGGGAATTCTCTGAGAAACAGTGGCCCATTAAGTATGGTGATGATGATGTTATCTACGTACATAACTCGCAACAGACCTTTTACCAATTATTTCAAACAATTATATCCCTCCAAAACTTCAAATCCAGAGGATTTGATCTTATTGAGATGATCGATTGGCTTATAATCTATAGAGTTAACGTGGGAGAGAGTGAGAGAGTCATACCATAGAAAATGCAGCTCCATAATAGGGGTAAGCAGCAGGTATGAATCTTTCATATTCGTTGTGTCTATATGGCCTGACAGGAATCTGCAATGCAATTCAACGTGTTGGCAATTTACGCAACAAAATCAGATACCAATTTTGCAAATTAATATATGCAATGCAATGTGGAAGATCCCAAAAGCAATACTTCCACAAAGGCAATTACAAAGAACAATGTGTATAGAGGTAAAAATAAGATTATTTTGCTAAACAGAAGGGGCAAGAGAACAAATTTTATTAGCCAATTAATTTGATGAAGATAACTAAATATCAGTCACTGTCTATACTGATCTTTTCTGAATCTGAACTTCTATTAGAGGCTTCCCTACTTCAAATAAAATCAGATACCTAGTAAGAAATTTGTATGCAAAGTCATGAAAAACAAAACTAGATACCTGTTTTGAAAGGGATAAACTTGTATACCCAAGCTTTTGGTACTCGACCTTGAATTGGAAAACACCATAAACATCTGGAACCTTAAATGATGTGGAATATAGACCCTGCAGGACAAAAATGGACCAGTATTTTTATATGAATGACTCCATTAGCAGGCTGATATCACAAACCATTTTAGCACAAGAAGCATATGACATACCTTTTTGTTGTTTGATAAATTTTTCAAAACATAGGGACTCATCATGTAAAACTGCACTTGGACATCATCAGCAACGTATGGCTCCCAGCTTGTTCCAGACCACTCATAGATCTCAATTGAGTATTCCTTCATGTAATATACCCATTTCATTTTAGTTAATTTTCTATAAAATGCCACTCAGCATTACATCAAAATAGACAAGGTAGAAGAATTACCAACTCATCATTAATCCTGTATATAGCAGGTTCATCTGTTTCTCCAACTTTGTGATGTTTTACATTTACAGCCTAAAGATCAAACACATGAGTTTAAAATCATAGCTGTATATAAACATACACTAAAAAAAAAAAACAACAACAATCAAGCAGATGCCTCAAAATAATGCTGTAATAAAGGAATAAGATATTTATGACAAAACTAATCGAAATGTACCTTAAGATGACCTCTTTCATGGAAAACCCATTTGCTAAGTTCAGTCAAAAATTGCTCATTACCCGATTTCTCAAGTCTGCTATAAGAAGAACATTTCTCAAATATATTGTGTTTTAAGCACATCAATTAAACAACAATCCTAGTATTCACTTGGATGCAAATGCAAAGACGTACAAAGTTGAATTTAAATTTGGAAATGCATATGGTACTCTACATTTAAAGGATAAGAAGATCCTTAGAAAAGATGAAACTTTAATATGGACGTCATAGGATGAAGGTAGCAACCAAAAAACTTGGTTAACTGTTTCCTTATATTAATTGAGAATAGATTACTTCTGATTTGCACAAGATTACTCAGTGTCTTAAATTGAAAGGGTACTTTAGAGAGTTAAAGATTCACTCACTTGGTTTGGCTCCTACCCTTCTGCACACTGGATCTAAAAAATCTGAAAATATTTAAACAGTTCATCAAGAAACGTGACATGCTCTTATGTTCAAAATTAAAAATCATTCATCAAGGGAGGAATCAGTTAAAAGTTAATATACCACATACCGATCGCTAAACATACTTAGTGAGCCAGTGATCAGAATCCGTGCATTGTTCCTTGCCTAAAAAAAGAAATAAAAAAGTTCACTAACTTCTTTGAACAGCTTGCTATATTTGAGTCACAACAAACGAAGCTTCTTCCATTTATCTTCTGCAAAACTATCTTAAAATAAGCTGGAAAGGATAAAGCTTTCAGGATCTAGACATGCAGATGATATATGACAGTTCAGATTGACATACCTGGACAATTGAAACTAAGGAGATAGCAGATCCAATCAACGATGGTGGAGTTGACAGTTTGGACTTCGGATTAGCTGAATAGGCGGATGGAGAAGCTGAGAGAACTTTTAACACCTAACAATAGTGCATGTGTTAAGGAAAAGAAAAGATGTCTGTGGTCATTGATAAATTGATGTACATGTTCATTAAATACTTCCAAACCAGATGCAAGCAGCTTACCAAGCTATTGGCAGGATTCAATGAATGGCCAATGCCTTGGAAAAGTACAGGAGCCTGTGGCAAGTTTAATGAAAATCAATCAGAAATGAAAACTATTATCACTGTAATCACAACCGCCGCAAAACATGCAATGGACTTCAAACAATATATCAGAATTCACATGAGCTCATAAAATGTGTGGCTATATTAGAAAATAATATATTAAGGTGTGGAGGCAGTTGTCCCCACTGAACTTTTGAATATTATTGAAATTATTACAGGAAAATAATATTTTAATAAAAATAGTACCTTTGCCACCACAAAATTGAAAATTTTAGAACTTATAATGAAAATAATGCTTTTACCCCCACTGAGTATATGAATCTCCTCGAGTAAACAATCAACTTGATATGTATCAATGTTTTTTTTTCCTTACATTGAAAACAAAACCTCTTGGTACTATCACAAGTGATTCAACATTTTTTTATGACCTTAATTTTCTTCACATAAGAATTAATTTGAGTTGAATCAATTAAAAGTTTCAATGCTTCATTTCATCTTTACAACTTGAACTAAATCTAAGTGAATGTTTCATGAATTTTGATTGTACAATTTACATAAAATTATTAGGAATTCTTCAGATAATTTTGCCTCCATTGATCCAAAATCCACATCTGTCCTTAAAGTTTGTAGGCAAGTAGCTTGAGAACCTCAATGCAGTATAAAAAACAAGAAAACGTCTCGTGAAAATGTATTGCTTCTATATAGCATTTTATCATGATCGAAACAACCCAAAATTAGCAGATTAATATTGGATACAAACCATCAATATTTGGCCATAAAATTATCCAGAATCTAATAAGAGGAGAAAGACTGACAATGCAGGTTGGCATTTATACTTACTTCAATTTTCTTTCTTCCTAAGATCACGTCAGACTTAATAAAATCATCACTGGCAATCAGTGTATGATCTCCTTCTGTTTCTGAAACTGCATAGCTAATGTGATCAATAACCATAGCCGAGGGATCCTACAGAGCAAACAAGGAAGCTTCAATGAACAATCAAGCAAAGCAATAACAAAGAATGAAACTTCAAATTATAGAATATAAGCCTATCTGACCTCATCAAAATCAACTCCACATTCAGTAGCGACTTCCCGCACCAAATCAGAAGCATTAGCATCCGCCGCAATAATTAAATCATGACCCGAATCAACAAAATTGATAATGGCAGCAAGATCGATAGATCCTCCAAAACCTAATCAAACAAATACATTACTAATTTAACCGACAAAGCATTAACAAGAAAGAGCAAATGGCAACAAATCAATCGAAAACATTAAAATAAAGAAAAAGAAAATGTGAAATAACTGACGTTCAACAGAGGGACAGAAGAGGATCAAGGCATCATAAAGATACTGGCCGTAGCGTTGCAAGGCGATCTTGGGATCATCAGCGAGTTTGAAGTCGAGCTCGAAGCCACGTGCTTTGAGGGAATTGAAGTAGAGGGCGTGAGTCGACTTGATGGCGAAATCGTCGAGGAGGACCAGGACTCGGCGATCGGTCGGGGTGTCGGGAGAGAAAGAATTGCAGAGAAATGGAACAAGGATCGAGATAGAAGCAACAAAAATCACCCAAAATTTACTCATTTTTTGGATTAGGGTTTTTAGTGTGAGGTGACTTAGGGTTTGGGAGATTCAGGAATCCACTACCAACTATTCTACTGAATCCTAAGGTTTTTTTTTTGGAAATTCTAAATATAGTCACATTTTTCTCTTGGTACCAAATAGTCACGCCTCACGAAAATGAGGAAGGGTGTAATAAAAAAAATTATTGGGAAGATATAAAAAAAGTAATTTTATTTATAATTAAATAAAAATTTATGTACCAATTTAAGATGATGATAATTTATATTTATTTTTATAAAAATATAATATATTTTATTATTAAAAAAATTATATATTTAGAACTTTTTTATTGTTTAAGAATTTGAATTTTTTAATAATATTATAAAACATACAAATATATCCCGAAATTTGATTGGATTGCTTCTAATTACACTTCTTTAATCTTAGCCGAAAAATTCCAAGTATACTATACATTTTATGGTTTACAATTCATTATTAAATACAATTCAAGCTCAAATAATTTTTTTTTCAACCTCTATATAAAGAAAATTCTTATCAATTTTCAAATTCGCTAAAATATATGGAAATCATCCTTTACCACACCAAGTGTTTAAGGTTTTTTTAAAAAAAAAATTTTTTAAATAATTAGTAAATCTAAAATTAGCGAGGTTAGGCCTCAGGAAGTCAGTTTTCTGCGAGGCACAAAGGTGATTACAAATTTTAGGGTTCTATGAACCCATACTTTTTTTTTTTTTCAAAAAATAATAAACAAAGCAATAACATTTTTATTTCTTAATAGAGTGAAAAGAAAAATAGAGCAACAAAAAATGAAAATGAGAGAAAAATGAAAAACATATTATTATCTATACATTAATTTGCTTGATAATAAAAAAATGTGAAAGAATTTTTTATATTATTTGGTAGAGTTGAAAAAAAATATATATATATATATATATTTATATATATTGCTATATTATTATACCATTAATTAATTAAGATAACAAAATAAAAAATAACTTCTAAATACAGCTTAGATCTCTTTTATTTTATCTCTACTAATATTTCAATTTGAAATGATTTATTTTTGTTAATAAAAAATGAAAATAACAATCTTAATTTTTTTCTTACATTTTTATTTCTTATTAAACACTAATAATTTTTTTTTCCCACTATGAGATACTAGTAGAAACTTGATTGGTCTTCATATCAGGTATAGTACTCTGTGTAGCACTGTCGCTAGTTCTTTCCTTTCTTGCCCTGGCAACAATGATCACTAGGGTTACACGGTCTCTGATGAGGATTGGCTTGCTCGCGTGCTAGTATCTTCACTTCTAACACCTATTGGCCCTGTTGTGAACACTAGAAACGGCATAAGGCAGAACTTGAACCTCTAACATTTACCAAACCATTAGCTAAAATAACACTTCCAGACAAGCAATGCAAGACATATATGCTTCTATATTTCTTTACACATGTTTCATTACCATTTTATTTGCTTCAAAACTTTCATTTTTTTCTGAGAGATGTAAAGCAAAAGAAAGTTAAAGAAAAAAGAAAACACTTTTATTTATTAAGTTACTGCACAGAACCATTCTATTTGGCAAAACGAATAGGATTAACATGAGAAGTCAGGCACTGTTTTTTTAGCAGCAACATGAGAGAGGATGAAAAAAATGAGTTATCCGCTTACCCCATGAACTGTTTGTTATGCTGCCAAACAAGGGATTCATGGGAAGAAAAATGTCTGAACCCAATCACACAAGTGGTATGTTCCCTACCGTAATCTCTTAGATTTTAACAAAAGTATACAACTAGAAAAAGAATCAGAGCAGGTTGGAGCTGGCAGGCAATCTCTGCTCAATATGAACAGAAATTTCAACTGCTACCACATATCAAACAACAAAAGTGAGAATATGAGAAAGAAAGAGAGTACCATCTTTTGTTTTCATCTTTCTTTGTAATTTGTTTTGTGCTGGCTCCATTTACTCTTCTTAAAGTATAATATGAGGCTTGAAAAATATCCCTTTATCTTTTCCTTCATCTTTCTTCCAATGGAAACTACCTTTCCTTCTTGGCTGACCCTGCAAAGCCATGGAACCCACCTTGAGCACTTAACTTTAAGTAACTAACCCAGTCTTTTTGTGAATTTTAACTAATAATTTTGAGGACAATACCCACCACAGTCATGAAATTAAAAAATCTTTCAACTCAAAAAAATGAAAAATCTTTCAAGTAAAAAAATGTGACAACTTAAAGTTTTGTCTAACAAACAACTTCTCATATTCGTTTTTCCTTTTTATTGTCATTGGCTGAGGAACAGGGAATCCATTTTCATTTGAAAAGCAAACAGAGAAAACAGTGCAACAAAAAATCGGTCATATTTAAACATGTATTTCATTTGTTGATGAAATATATGATATGAAGTTAAAGGATATATTTTTTCTTCTCTATCGGTCAAGCTTGCTTCCTGTAACATCCATGACGAACCTTTATGAAACATCACTCTTCTCGAGCCTCTCCATAGCTGTGTTGACATAATCCATCTTCCCAACTTAATCATTGAGGTTAACTCTTTCTTTTTACAGAATTGAAGCATCTCAACAGTCTCCTTCATGGTCTCAATGAAGCTCCCTGGAATTGACTTCCTCTGTACAATATTGGAAAGAGTAAATGGAGCCAAAAACGAAGAATTAGGATAATATATTTAAAAAAAAAAAAAATCCAAAAGCTACATCCAGAGCAAAAAACACAGCAGCCAACATGAGATGCATCAGTTATCGACCTCAAAAACCAAAATTTCATATTTCAGACTCGATTGAAAAAAAAAAAAAAAAACCCAAAAATATGGATGTAAAATTTGCTCAAATTTAAAGAGTTTGACTCACCAACACCAAGCATGACCATGGGGACAACAAACTGAAGAGTAGTGTTAATAGCACCTGTCAAGATCAACTTTCCATTGAGTTTCAACAATGAAAGGTAAGGCTGAAGAGGGTGAAAAACAGGCACAGTCTCAATGATATAGTCAACTGAATCGGCAGCCTTTTGCATTCCGTAACTCTCGGAGATGACTAAGTACTCATCAGCACCAAGATGCTCCATGGCCTCTACTTTTTTCTTATCAGAAGAGCTTATAACAGTACATATATCCAATGCTTCTGCTATCTTCATCCCCATGTGCCAAACTCCTCCAAGTCCCAGTATTCCTCCTCTTAACCTAGTCCTCATTAAACCAAAGTGATTCAATGGGCTGTAAACTGTCTCCCCGGCGCATGTGTCTGGTGCCATTCCATCTGGGATTTTCACCAAAAACCTAAAGACAACAACAAATAAGTTCTTTTACAAAGAAAAAAGAGAAGGTTGAAACTAGTTCTTGAACTACTACTAGAATAAATATTTCATGATTTATATGGATTGAAGAATTAGTTTGGCATAACTACAGTTCTAATTGGCAACAATAAAGGAGATGCCGAGATGGTTTCAGAGGCAGTACCCATCCATAACCTTGATAAAAACATAATATTGGCTTGTCTTCCTCCAAATATTATTATTCGATAAAAATAATGATGTTTCATCGATCATCACGTTAAAGAACCAGAAATGAGAGCTAAAAAAACAAACAAAACAGCAAAAATGAGGATACCTTATAAGAGTGTAGGTGTAGAGAGACGAGATCCATGAAACGTCTCTGCCTGCCCATCCTGAATTTGTTCTCTCAGCTTCAAGGCTACCCATTTTCACCTTATCAAATTCCCTTTTTTTAGTCTGTGTTTACAAAAGAGAATTGGGATTATCTGCCAGAGAGAGAGAGAGAGAGAGAGAATTGGGACAATGGCTTCATCAACGTTTCAATTGAAGCAGTTATATGTCAGCAATGGGCAATATGCGCGACTCCTGGTGGAGTGACATCCTATGTGCTTGTACATGTGTACCCTCTTTGAGCTCTACGTAATTGGTCCACGTCAGCGACATAGAATGAGATTTTCCCTGTACTTTTTAATATCATTTTCTTTTAACTTTAAACTTTATTCCAAATCAAAAGAACTTGGAATCAATTACCTCAATTAGATTTCACGTCAACCCTCACTTACTCTTTCTCCTTTCAACTATTATGCAATTTTTTTTAAATCTCTTTATTTTTTTAATCAATTTAAAAATATCAAGAACTCAATTCACGCTTTTCCTCACTCAATGGTTGGGTGGTTTTTTTTTTTCCTCGTTCTCTTTGTCTATTTATAAAATATTGTGAAATTTTTTAGATAAATTGAAAGAAGAATGTGATGATTAGAAATTAAAATTTAGTGCACATGTAAATAAGTACATTATAAATGGTATTTTGCACTGCACTGTTAGATTTGATTAAATAAAGTTAAAATATTTAATAATTAAATTCGAATAAGTATTGGATAATAACTTTACTATCCATCACGGTCGGATAAGATTTCGAATAGTGATTTTAAAATATCATACTATTCAAATCCGATTATAAATAATAATTTTTAAATATTATTACATATATTTTTATTTATAAATTATTTATTATTAACATAATATTTAATTAAATTAGTTTATTAAGTATTTTAATTAGTTAATTTAATTTTTCTTTATAATATGTATTAAAATTAATTTTTAAATTTACATTCAAAAGTTAAAATTTGATTTAATAAATAAGTATTTAATGAATTCAGGTAATTAATAGGTATTTTTTATATTATATAGTTGAGTTTGAGTGATAAATATCAAAATATTCGAATAATTAATCGGATTTAAATTCAAATATCTCAAAATTAGCGTGTACCTTACCCACCGTCATTCTAAGTTTTTGCAGTGAAATACTGTGTCTAAGATAATTTATGATCTTTCTATAACTAAAACCCTTTCCTTCTAAATCTATCCTCTCATCATTATTCTTTGATTTTTTTAATGGTAAGATCTTTTAAAAGATGCTCCTCCTACTTGTTCACTTGGGATCAATCCTTGTTCTTGATTGTTTTATTGAATAAAATGATACAAAGTTGTTCATTGAGGTTGAAAGAAATGAAATTTTGGAACTTTATCTTCAACTTCAAATTTGGAAACTTGGACTTCTTGTAAAATGATCAAAAGAATTCTCAAGAACAATCATGAACTAAAAGTAGTAAAAACTTTGAAGCATGCCGCAAGATGTCATTTTCTTTAAAACTTATTTAACCTTTACATATTACAGTATATAATAAAAATTCTTAAAATAGTCTTAGGATCAATAAAGTCAACCCGTTTAATATCATCTTACACTATTAAAACCACTAAATACTTTTGACAAATATGAAAAATTATGTTTTAGCCACTATCTTGTGAGGTAAAATAATATTTAAGAGATTTATTTTTTAATTTGAAAATGAGAGACAGATAGAATTCAAAATTTTTAAGTGCATTAGAAATGATCTTTGACATATCTATTTATCGAAAATTCTTCTAAGAGATATGGTCGTTAATTAATTGATGTCATTATTCATTTTGTGTTGTTTAATTCAACAAACATATCTTTCTAAAGTGATCACAATTTATCAAAATTAGTGAATATGACTTTTAATCATTCATGAGTGAAACAACGCCTTTTGAACGAGTATGCACTTCTTCAAAGAAAATTAATTGTTTCAATACATTTTTGCACTAAAAGCAGTTGGCTGCCTTGTAGAGTAGCCAATTGCCACTTTTTTTTAATATTATCTACGTGAAATTATTCTTTTTGGTTTTTTTTTTGGTTACAAAATTATTTTTTTCTTTGGCATCTTACATTCTTACTTATTTAGATTAATCTACTATAAAAATATATTTATTTTTAACATTTGTTAAATTTATAATTATCATAATCTAACTTTTAAGTTGATTAAGATAGTTTTGATCCATTTAAAGTTAAATATTAATTATTTTTATTTTTATTTTTATTCTCTCGTGTTTGTGTTAATATTTATAAAAAAAAGACTAATTTTTTATGTTAACATTTTATTAATTTGTGTGAATTATATGTTTTATTTGATAATACTTACCAGTTACATTAAGAGATACCAAGTTATTTTAAACTTGTTAAAAAATATTTTCAATTACCGTTTTTAAATAATTTTGTAAGTATTGCAATTGAATAAAATAAATTTGTTTTGCAATCTAAGTTAACCTATATATTGTTTTTTACTCTACAAACAGGATTAGAATGATGACATATATCATTTAAATATATTAAAAAAAAATACAAAATAAATAAAATAAAATATGTATCATCATTCTAATCTCACTTGAGAAGTAAAAAAATTTCACTAATAATATATAAGATATTAATTCCTCTTATTATCATATAAACAAATTTTACGTTTCATTTCTTTAAAATGTTGATTAAAGATTATATTCAAACAAATTAATTTAGTGATTATTATTTAAAGATTAGGGGGCGTTTGGTTTTAGGAATGTAATTACTTTGTGCTGCAATTTAATTAGACGCAAAGTGATTACAACGTTTGGTATCAAGAAAGTTGGATGTAAATCACTTTATATCCAAATATTGCAAAGTTAATTTTACCCAAATTACCTTTTTAACAAAAACATCAAAAAAAAATAATCAGAGGATCGCGTGATCACTTTCATGGATGTTATAGGTAATTATCATACATAAAAAAATATTTTATAAGGACTTGTATGAATTATTATGACTTTTATGCATGTTTTAGGTAATTATCATGCAACAAAAATACTTTCATGGATGTTATAGGTAATTATCATACATAAGAAATATTTTATAAGGACTTAAATAAATTATTATGACATTCATTAAAAATAATAGATGAATTAAGATTTAAATTAATAATACATGAATTTGTAAATTAATAAATTTGTAAATTTAAATTAATAAATGAATTGTAATAATATACTAATTAAAATTTAAATTAATAATCATGAAAATTTAGAATTACAAATAATGAGCAATATTAATAATATAATTTTATATCATTTACATTTTTCATTTTAATTAATTTTTTCATTGTATTAAAGTTGTTTTTATAGTTATGAATATTTTTAAAATTTGTCACTACTTTCCCAGCAAAGTGAATACATATCAAATGCTGTAAAGTTACTTTTTCTACAATTTAAATATAACTTTACATTGCATACCAAACGCTGCAAAGTTACTTTCTCATTAATCACTTTCCCAGCAATCACTTTGCGGTGCAATCACTTTCCTCTAAGATACCAAACGCCACATTAATGTTATATATATATATATATATATATATATATATAAATTTTTAGCTCTACAAATAACATTAAAAATTCATCACATATTTTACTTTCTTAATTAATTTTAGATATTGATAGAGGTAATTTACCCAAGCCCAGTCACGCGCTTGGGCTCAAGAATACAAAAGGCCCAAAATAATAAAATTTTGGGGCCTACACAAATATGAGTCTTGAGTTTATCAAAAGCAACTCAGAAATATCTATAAATACCCCCAAGTATGATCAGAAAAATTCTAATCTCTAATTTGCTTACTAAAACTCTGCTTAAACAGTTTTCTGACTTAAGCATCGGAGTGTGCGCGCAGAGACAGATCCCTGCGCCTCTCTGACTTTCACTGTTTTTGCAGAACATCCAAGACACGTGGAGAAGACGACATCAACATCATTTCATTGTTGTTTAGAGCAACAACAATTGGCGCCGTCTGTGGGAATCAGAATAAAAAGTCAGATTCTTTATCAACATGGTGAGAACACATTTGACAGCAGCAACGAATCTCGGGGAAGAGAATTCTGTGAGTCCACCTCCCAGACCCGAGAGAGGATAAGAGCAGAATGGAGAAGGCGACAGAGTGGCCACTGTTTCCATTGACGAATTTGAGACTCTGAAGCCTCAGAATGAGCAGACCACTACAGCGTTAAGGGCTATGGTGAATTTCTTCAAAAATACTCTACCGCAGTATAGCTTGCCTCCATAAGTGCAGCAGATGGTATGAGACAACGTCCCGAGGCAGACTTACGAGAGAGGTCAACCCTCTACAATGGTGAATACAGGACAAGGAGATTGACGACAGAATACTGTCGCTGGCCTGATGCAGTACTCTACCGCTGAATTGGAGGATAACTCTGCCGCATCTTTGAGGGAGTATCTGGCTACGGAGAACAACCCTGCCGCAGGTCTGAGGATGCACTCTGTCGCAGGTCTGAGAATCAACCTTGCCGCAGGTCAGAGGATGCACTCTGCCACAGGTCTGGAGAACAACTCTGCCACAGGTCTGAGGATGTACGCTGCCGCAAGTCTGGAGGACAACACTACCGTAGGTCTGATGATCAACTCTGTCGTAGGTCTGAGGGTGAACTCTGCCGTAGGTCTGAGGGTGAACTCTGCCGCAGGTCTGAGGATGCACTATGCCGTAGGTCTAGAGGACAACACTGCCGCAGGTCTGATGATTAACTCTGCCGCAGGTCTAAGGGTGAACTCTGTCGCAGGTCTGAGGATGCCCTTTGTCGCAGGTCTGAGGATGCCCTTTGTCGCAGGTCTGGAGAACAACACTGCCGCAGGTCTGATGGCGAACTCTGTCGTAGGTCTGGGTGATAACCCTGCCGCAGGTCTGAGGGCGAACACTGTTGCAAGTCTGAGGGCGAACTCTGTCGCAGGTCTGAGGGAGAACAACTCTGCCGCAAGTCTGGGTGATAACCCTGCCGCAGGTCTGAAGGCGAACTCTGTCGCAGGTCTGAGGGTGAACTCTGCCACAGGTCTAAGAATGAACTCTGCCGCAGGACTGAAGGATACCCCTGTCGCAGCTGTGAGGAGGCGCTCTGCCGCAAGTCCGCGAGAGGTGAATCCTGCCGCAGGTATGAGACTGATGAATACTGTCGCAGGTCTGACAGAGTCTAACCTTGCTGCAGGACTTCAAAAGCAATACCCTAGCGCAGAGTTAAGGAGGCAGAACTCTACCACAGAATTGAAACATGACTCCAAAGACCATAGATCTGGGGAGCGGCAGAGACAGAATAGTCATGACCCCTGAGACTATTTGGAAGGTACAAGGTCGAATTACGGAATGAGAGGTGCAAAAAGAAAGGAATCAGTGAGAGCCCCTAGAGGAAAAGAGGGTGGTTACTACTCAGACTCTTCTAGTGCTGAAGAAAGGGGAGCACACTCAACTCGAGGGTCGAAAAATGTTGAGAAAGTTGTTGAGAGGATTCTAGAAAGGAAGAAGTTAGTATCTCCTGATGACAGTCAGAGAAGTAGAGTTCTTTTTAGTCCAGAGATTATGGACAAAACCTTACCGAAGAAGTTCAAGATGCCTTCTATGGCTACTTACGTCGGCAAAGCAGACCCATACGACCATATACAAAGTTATGAGTCCCTCATGTTGCTCCATGGATGGGAAGATGAAATCATGTGCAGAGCCTTTTCGCTTACATTGTCTGAGCATGAGCTGAAACGGTTTAATGGGTTAAGTGAAGGTTCTATCTCATCCTTCGACCAATTACGAAGTAAATTTTTGAGAGCCTTCATGATCAACAGCCAAATAAAGAAGGACGCTACTTATTTGCTCACATTTAAACAAAGGAGCAAAGAATCATTGAAGTGCTATGTAGATCGCTTCCAAGATGCAACCTTAGAGGTAAAAGATCTACCAGTAGGAGTAGCCATGACTGTAATGCTGCAAGGGATAAAATCTGAGAAATTGCAAGAATCCCTCTCCCTTGATCAGCCAGTGACACTTTCTGATTTGTTTGCTAGAGCTAATAAATACGTAGCTCAAGAGGAAGTAATGAAGATGATACAGTCCCGAGAGATAAGGGAAGGAAGAAAAAGAGAGAGGGATGTAATTGAAAGAAGCTCTTTGAGACCCGTCGGATCAGACAAGGCCCCTAGACTCAGGTATGAAAATTATACCAGACTAAATGAGCCTCGCACAACAATACTTATCGCTATTGAAGAGACTGGACTGTTGGAGTTTTCTAAAAAGAAAATGGGCGATATGGGTCGAAATCCTGATGCTTATTGTGAATTTCATGTCGCTCATGGCTATCCTACTAAAAGATGTAGAGATCTGATAGATCAATTAGAGAGGTTGGCTAGAGAAGGGAAAATTAACCGCTTCCTGTGGAGAAGTGAAATGCCCCATTACCCTCCGCAAGGTCAAAGAGATGACCGCCTGCGAAATAGACAGAATAATAATAGAAACAGGCCAAGAGGTGAGCAAGAAGCTAGGCCAAACCCCCGAGACAACCGGCTGGATAATGAACCTACAGGTCTGGCTATAAATGTTATTTCAAGGGGCGAATCGATGGCAGAAAATTCCTTCGTTTCTCGCAAAAGTTACGCGAGACAAGCATATCAGATTCATGCTGTGATGGAGGAGAAGGCAGGTGAAGAACCCATTGTTTTCACTCCGACAAACAGGGATGATATTGTCATGCCTCATGATGATCCCATGATGATATCAGTAGTGGTGGCAAAACATCCTATGAGTAGAATCCTGGTAGACAATGGAAGTTCGGTAAACTTAATCTATTGGAATTGCTTTGAGAAAATGAATGTATCCGAAGATAGATTAAGACCTATCACGACACCATTGTACAGATTTACGGGTGAAAAGGTGAAGGTAGCCGGGTCTATAGAGTTGCCTGTGACTTTAGGGGAAAGCCCAAAGGATGTAACTCGACAGATTTTGTTCATGGTTGTAAGATCAACCTCAGCGGCTTACAACATGATACTTGGGAGGCCTGTATTAAATGATATGAGAGCGATGATATCTTCTTGCTACTTATTAATGAAGTTCCCAACCTTCAATGGAGTTGGACAAGTGCGAGGAGATCAAAAGAGGGCTTGCACTTGTTATATTGCTTCTACCGCCAACAAAAGAGTACAGAGAAAGGAGATATTATGTATAGATGACCCTCCTAAGCCTCAACCTGTGGAGAAAACGAAAGCCATTGAGCTAGTCAAGGGGGATGAAGAGAAGAAAGTGTTCATAGGTACTCAACTGAGTGAACAAGCCAGAAGGGAGATAGTTGAATGCCTGCGAAGAAACGCGGATGTTTTCGCTTGGACTCCAGCTGACATGCCCGAAATTAATCCTGAAGTGATTTGCCATAAGCTTAATGTTTCACCCGAGCATAGGCCTGTCAAACAGAAGAAGATGAATTTTACCCCGGAAAGATAGGAGGCAATCACAGAGGAAGTTAATAAACTTCTTGAAGCCAGGTTCATCAGAGAAGTTTACTACCCGGAATGGTTGGTCAATGTAGTGATGGTGAAAAAATCTAATGAGAAGTGGCAAATGTGTGTGGACTTCACAGATTTAAACAAAACTTGTCTCAAAGATTCGTATCCTCTGCCCCGAATCGATAAGCTTGTGGATGAAACATCAGGGTATGAACTCCTGAGTTTCCTAGATGCTTTCTCGGGGTATCATTAAATTATGCTTAATCCTGAAGATGAAGTGAAGACTTCTTTTATTACTGATGACGGAACATACTGTTACCGGGTAATGCCATTCGGTTTAAAGAATGTTGGAGCCACTTATCAGCAAATGGTGAATAAAGTCTTTAAAGATCTCTTGGGAAACACTCTGGAAGCTTATGTGGATGACATGATCATCAAGAGCAAAGCAGGAAAATCTCACGCTCATCATATGACCAAGGTGTTCGATGTGCTGAGGGAATTCAATATGAAGCTAAATCCCAACAAATGCTCATTCGAAGTTCGGTCTGGAAAATTCTTGGGATTTATGATCACCAATAGGGGGATTGAGGCGAACCCTGAAAAGGTTCAAACAATTATAGACATGAAGCCACCAACCACGGTGAGAGATGTCCAAAGATTGACAGGTAGAGTAGCGGCTCTGAACCGTTTCTTATCAAAGTCTACAGAAAGGAGCTTGCAATTCTTCAAAACTCTGTGAGGCGAAAGAAATTTTAAGTGGACAGATGATTGTCAAAGAGTTTTTGAAGACTTAAAGGAATATTTGAAGCAGTTACCTTTGTTGACAAGGCCTTTGGAAAGGGAACAGTTGTATATGTACTTGGGAGTCGGTGAATTCGCCGTCAGTGCGGTACTACTGAAGAAAGATGAAATAGTATACCATCCCATCTACTATGTGAGTAAGATACTGCTAGACCCAGAGACCCGTTATCCACTGGCTGAAAAGCTAGCATTGACCCTTATGATGGCTTCTCGTAAATTGCGTCCTTATTTTCAGGCACACTCCATTGTTGTCTTAACAGATCAACTGTTAAGGCAAATCCTTTAAAAGCCTGAACATTCAGGGAGACTAGTGAAATGGGCAGTGAAACTTGGAGAGTATGATATCACATTTCAACCCAGGCAGACCATCAAAAGCCAAGCTTCAGCAGATTTTATAGTAGAATGTACTAGCCCAATCGACAACATTGAAAATGAGACTCGACCGTGGCTACTGTATGTTGACGGAGCATCAAGTGCAAATGGTAGTGGGGCAGGTATAGTCTTAGTGTCGCCGGAAGGGAGATCCCTAGAATACTCTTTGCGGTTCGGATTCCCTAGTTCAAACAATACAACAGAGTATGAGGCTCTGGTTGCTGGAATGAAGCTGGCTGAAAGGTTGCAAGTTCGCCACCTTGTGGCACATACTGATTCTCAATTGGTGGTAAACCAGTTCAATGGACAGTATGAGATTTGAGAGCCAATGCTGGTCCCTTATCTAAAGAAAGTCCAATCTCTGGATCGAATTTTTGAAAATTTTCAGTTTATACAAATTAATCGGTCTGAAAACACACATGCAGATTCATTATCCAAATTACTTCCTCCAATGAGACCGAAAGAAGAACGGTGAAGGTGGAGAAACTCGAGCGACCTAGCATTAAAGAACTTGGAGTGTGTGACATTGAAGTAGGGGACGATTGGAGAACCCCATTCAAACAGTACCTCACTAAAGGTACGCTCCCGCAAGATAAGGAGGAAGCTTGACGTTTAAGGATACAAAGGGTAAAATTCACAATGATAAACGGGGAAATGTACAAAAGAGGGTATTCATCGCCTTTGTTGAAATGTTTGGGGCCTGAACAAGCAAACTATGTCCTAGCTGAGGTACATGAAGGGATTTATGGTGAACACTTGGGAGCTAGAGCTCTTGCCTCTAAGATATTACGATCGGGATTTTATTAGCCAACGTTGAAGAAAGATGCGACGGATAAAACCTGCAAGTGTGACAAGTGCCAAAGGTTTGCACCAATAACTACGGCCCCAATAGCTCCGCTCCAAAGTACGGTACAACCAACTCCATTTGCATAATGGGGGTTAGACATTCTAGGGCCATTTCCATTAGCTACGGGCCAAAGAAAGTTTCTTTTGGTAGCTACCGATTACTTTACAAAATGGATTGAGGCGGAACCTTTAGCCACAATCACAGAGAAAAAAGTTGAGGCAATGGTGTGGAAAGATATTATCTGCAGGTTCGGGATCCCATAGTTCTTAAATGCTGACCATGGAAAGCAGTTTGATTGTGACGCCTTTCGTGAGTTCTGCAGACGTCTTGACATCCAGCTAAGGATATCTTCAGTATAATATCCTCAGGCTAATGGGTAAGCTGAAGTCAGCAACCGAACCATCCTTCATGGGTTGAAAACCAGACTGGATAAAGCCAAAGGAGCATGGGTGGACGAACTGCCTAGTGTCTTATGGGCATATCGTACTATCAGACGAGTATCAACTGGAGAAACGCCGTTTAGCCTTGTGTATGACACTGAAGCATTGATTCCTGTGGAAATTGAAGCACTGTCATTTAGGGTAGTGCCTTTAGTGCAAGAAAAGAACACACAAGGACTAAGGGAGAACCTGGATCTACTTGATGAACATAGAGAGACTACAGGTATCCGGCTGACATCCTACCATCAAAGGGTGTCCAACTATTACAACAGTCGGGTAAAAGATAAACCAATGTCCGAGGGAGATTTGGTGCTCAGGAAGTCACACATCACCAATGCCTTGAGGGAAGACGAAAAGTTTAGAGCCAACTGGGAAGGTCCATATCGAATCAGACGGAGGATTGGACCCAACACCTGCATCTTGAAAACTCTACAAGGGAAGAAAATAGGAAAGACATGGAATTTAAATCATTTGAAATTGTATTTAAATTAATCATTATGTTTTTATTTATTTATTTTTCTATTCCCGCATTATTTGTTTACACTGTCACACGATACTATTATCTGATCATTATGCAGAATTATTTCTCTAATTATATCTCTGGCTTTTATGAATATAAATCTTGTGACAAGAAACAGACGAGCCGTAAGATTCTGAGACACAATAGCGTCATTGTGGCCAGGCGTATAAAATCAGACAAGCCGTAAGAGCCTGAGGTGCAATAGCGTCATTGTGGCCAGGCGTATAAAATCAGATAAGCCGTAAGAGCCTGAGGCGCAATAGCGTCATTGTGGTCAGGCGTATAAAATCAGTCGAGCCGTAAGAGCCTGAGGCGCAATAACGTCACTGTGGCCAGGCGTATAAAATTAGACGAGCCGTAAGAGCCTGAGGCGCAATAGCGTCACTGTGGCCAGGCGTATAAAATCAGACGAGCTGTAAGAGCCTGAGGCGCAATAGCGTCACTGTGACCAGGCATGAAAAATCAGTCGAGCCGTAAGAACCTGAGGCGCAATAGCGTCACTATGGCCAGGCGTGAAAAATCAGCCGAGCCGTAAGAGCCTGAGGCGCAATAGAGTCATTGTGGCCAGGCGTAAATAATCAGCTGACCCCTAAGAGCCTGAGGCGCAATAGCGTCACTGTGGCCGGGCGTTACAGAAAAAGAAACCGTAAGAACTTGAGACGCAATTGCGTCATTGTGGCCAGACAATAGAAACATATTAGCCGTAAGAACCGAAGACACACTTGCATCATAATCGTCAAGCATCCAGAAAAAGGTATGTTTACATATGTAATTCTTTCTAAAAGTATGTCTTTCTATCAAGAATTGAGGAACATACACGGATTGATAAACACACGAGTAAAACCAGTATATAGATAAATGATAATAGCAAGAGTTAAATGAACAACATAAGCAATATGAAGCTTGAACAGATAAACTTTATTTATAAATTCAAGAAAATCCTTACAAGAAAAATACGAAGTATGAATAAATTCAAAAATATGAATAAGTTCAATGACAAAATATTCAAAAAAGAAAAATAAATCAATCCGCACTATCTGGTGGAGGGAGATTAGGCGCCGTTGGACCTTCGTAATCTAGAGGCTGGTGACCAGGAAGTGATAAATCTTCTCCATCCAAGTCATCGAGGGCACCAATGGGTTCAGGAACGTTTGCTGGGCTCATGGGCTCCAAGGACCCGCCAGGTTCGCCAGATCATCTAGTGCAGCCTTCTTCAGGACCTCATCAACAGGCTCGACGTCAGGTTTGTACTTGGTCCAATCAGGAGCTTCAAATAACATAGCTTTAGGAGTATAAAGAAGCTCAGGAAATTCCTCACCTTCCCTATGCTTTTCCAACCAAGACCGAGTAAGGTAAAAGCCATACTTCACATAGGGCACTGAGAAATCTTTCTTTTGCCTCAAACAATCTTTAGAAAGCCTATACTCCTTCACAGCTTCAGCTCGAATACTATCAATCTCGACCTGATGAAGGGAAGGAGTGGCTCGACTCTCCAATTCAGCAATGTATTGTTCTAGTTGCTGATTGCGATCTGCCAGGGAATCAAACTTCGACTGCATAGTGTCCAACTCTATTTGTTTCTGTTGAAGATCATCCTTAAATTTGCTAGATCTAGCAGTCTCGACTGTAAGATCCCCCTTTGCAATAGTTAATTCCTGAAGCGCCTTCGAAAGTTGCTCCTCTAGATTTCGCACTACTCCGACAGCCCAGACAATTGATTATTAGCGTTCCTTAATTCCATATTGCTGTCCCTTAATTCCTGGATCTCTTTGTCAGCTCGGTCACGATAAGCTCGATGCTAAGCATTATTGACTATAGTCCTTTGAGCAAGCTGAAAGGAAACACAAAAATTCAGACTGAAAGTAAAATAAAGAAAAATAAAGTAAGGGAAAGTCTGCAAATTACCCTAACAGCCTCCACATCAGCTAAATCCCCCCCTTCCGAAAAATTTCAGAATAGTCGACTCTCATCCCTGGGAAGGATGGAGGCCCAACCTAAGCGAGATGCTACCCCGGGCGTATCTAAAGTGTCGTTATCTAACACTCTAGGGTAGACTCGAAATTCGGCTCCCTTCATTCTATAGCCACTGTCTACTTGATATGACCTCGTATCGACAGGGTCTATCTTAGGAAGGATAGGCCTGGAGGACATAGAGGATTCCACATATAAGTGCCTTCGGTTCTTCCGACTGGGCGAGGTCACATTACATTCAGCTCTTTCTCCTACCTGAGGTCTATCCGAGGAGCTGAAGGATCTCCTGGAATGAGAAGAAACCCTCCTTTCACCTTGGGAAAGGGCTCTTGATTCCCCTTCGGGTTGTTGAGTTGGAGCAGGAGGAGGGGTTGTTTGCCTAGGAGGAGGAGTCCGGGTTCGAGATGCCTCTCCAGAAGCAACCACAGCGGAACGGGGTCTTTTCTCAGCAGGTTCACTAGATGAACCTTCTTACCCCCTTGGACGGACCAAGGCACGTCTGACACTGCTCATTTCTGCAAAACAAGAAATCACCAAATCGTTAAAACCGTTGTACAAACAAGTAGTAATGAAGTATAAAGCATAAAGGGTTACCTTCAAGAGAGTTAAGAAACTCCTGAATGGAATCTATTGCTAATGCTTCATCATCAGGTAGAACCATACAAGTAGAACCAAACCCATCCCAATCACCCACATCCTCTAAGGGGTCACCTTCGAGGCTAGATTCCCTATCTCTATGATTTGGTTCAAGAGGAATAGAAGGATTAATAACGTTAGCGCCCCCTATGCCCCAACCAGCAGAGGCTAAATTTTCAAATGACAGAAACTCGCAAAGGTTGATCGGTCTATCAACTAATAGCTGATTGATAGTTGAAGACAGTTGTTTCCTCAAAGTGGTAATGCGAGGGCCTTTGGGGACACTATGCTTAGCTCCCCATCTAGTAGGGAAGTTAAGACCTTCAGGCACTTCCACTATAAGCCATTCTGATTCGAACCTATGGAGTTTGTTGGTGAGTTTATCGAATAACCTATTCTCAAACTCGGGTTCGAACACTCTTTGAAGAGAATATGAGATTAAGCCTGAACTACCCCGAAGCCTGAAGAAAGTGTAGAACAAAGGGAGAGTAGGAAGGACGTCCCTTATGTGACAATGCACGTCAAATCCAATCAATTGCATCCAACTATGAGGATGTAACTGGTTAGGGGAGATCCCTTGTTCCCTCAAAAACGAAATCTCAAAATCAAAAATTGGGAAATGAAAACCTAACTCTACAGAGACCCTAAAGATAGCTACTCCACTTGCTACGCTATGCATACTTCTCTCTTATTGTTTAGAGCAACAACAGATATTATCTAGATTTTACAAGATAAGTTAAATTAGTGACGTATATATTTTAAAAAATATTAAAAAATATAAAGTAAAATATATATTATCTTAATTTTATTTTTAAAATTTAAAAATTTTATTAAAAATGTATTGAAAATTGTTTTTTTGTTTTAGTGGCGATCTCCAATGGTGATATTGATCCAAGCATAGAGTTAAAAGGAAGCTGCAGTGGAGGAACAATTTCTTTGTTGAAACCGAACGAAACTTATTCCGAGGGTAAATTTCATCGAAGCTTTTAAGGTTTTCGTTATAATTTAATTTTAATTTATCAATTTTAAAAATAAATATGTTATCTTAAAATTATAAATAATTTTAAGTTATATAAATTAATTATTGAATTTAAATTAAAAATATTATGTCTTGAATGTAAATAATGAATTTTATTATTATTTATTTTTTAAAATACTTTTTAAAAGATTATTTTTGTGAGACTTTTTATTTTTTAAAATCAAAAGAGTATTATGAATATTTTTATTATTAAATTTATAATTTTGAATTAAAAATTCATTATTAAAATTAATTAATAGATTAATTTTAAATTAAGATACGTGAATAAAATATACTCCTATTTTATACTGAGTAAGAAAAAGAGAGAAATTTTATTTTAATTTATTTTTTGGACGTATAAAACCTTTCTCAAGTCCGGTTTTCTTTGCTGCAAAAGCCTTTTGCTTGTACTTTCATTTTTCACCCGGCTAAACGACCAACCCGATCCGCTTTTCAGCCTTTTGTGTGTTCATCTATTTGGTAGATTCCAAGTGCTTTTCTCTGAATTGGTATTTGGATTTGCTTTTCTTTTCTTGTTGTTTGTATCTTCGTAGAGGACTAAAGTTTCAATCTTGGTGTTGATTTTGGTCTTGAATTTTGCTTGAAACAGGAAGGTTTTGACTTTGTTTATCTTCGTGTTCTTATTTGATTTTAATGATAGTCACTCTAAACCTTGGATCATTTTGGGATTCAGTTCATCAGATGATCTCTTTCTTCTTTGTTTTGCCTTAACTCTTGGGTCATGGTCATAGATAATGGGAAAAAATCTCTCTTTTTTTTTTGAGTTGTTGAATCTCTATTTAGTTTCAAAGTTTGTTGGGTATTTTAAAGAATGAAGATTTGCTAACAGTTAATTACTTGCTTAGCTCTTTTGGCTGTCTTTTTCTGTTTGTGATCAGATTACAATTTTTGTTTTTCTTTTTGCATATTCACTTTGAAAGTTTTGCTTTTGAGTAAGCTTTGATTTCCAATTTCCTCTGACATCTTCAAAATGCTTGGTTCTTTTAATTGTCTAATGTGTATCTAAGTATCTTAGAGTTTGGTAGTGTTGACCAACTGTTTCAATAGCTGTGTTTTCTTCCTTGGGGATGTAATTTCTTGAAGATTTAATTTGTTCGCAATTTATGTCGAATTGTGAAATGAATACTTGTGGTTGCTTGGCTAGATGTCAGTTTAGTCTTCTCTAGTGTTTTTTTTCTTATGTATACAATTGACATCTTAGTGTCATTCTTTTGACATAATTTCTGTATATACTAGTCTATTATGTGAATCTTGACTCGAGTTTCTTTTAACGTGTTTACGCTACATGAGTTCCATAATGTGTATTCTGCATAAGATTGCATTAGGCTTGTCTGTCATGTGCCTTCATTCTCATTCTTTCGTTATCATAATTTAGGAAAAATGATCAAGCTATTTAAGGTCAAGGAAAAGCAGAGGGAAATTGCAGAAAATGCCAACGGGAAGGCACCTGTAAAGAAGCAAAGTGCAGGAGAATTACGTCTTCATAAAGGTTTCTTGGTTTATATAATTTGATAATTGTCACGTTTACTGACTCTTTGAGACTATCATCATTACTTGAATCAATTTTTGACTTGCTTATGTTTTTGAAACATTGTTTCCCGTGGCTTTGGTTTAACAGAAACAAAAATAAGAATAAAGTGTCAGTCCCATTCTTTTTTGAATGGCTCAAGAAAAATGAGCTGCCTTGTTTATAAAGTTAGATTTATTTTTATTTGTTATGAGAATTTCGTTGGTGGATTTTACAGAGTCCTGAAAGTTGTATAGGTCATAATTGGGTTGTTTTCAAGATTGATCTGTAAAACTCTCTTGTAATATGTTATGAAAATCACTTACACATTTGAAAGATGCACTCCATTAATCCTACTTCGATTACCCTAAGTTGCCTGTAAGAGTTCCTATTCTGATTTTTGTATGCCTTGTTTTATAGATATCAGCGAACTGAATCTACCAAAAACATGTAGCATTTCATTTCCCGATGGCAAAGATGACTTGATGAACTTCGAGGTTTCCATTCAGCCTGATGAAGGTTATTACCTGTAAGTGATGTTTATGCTCCTGACCTCTTTATTTTGTTCAAATGTCAACTACTACAGCAGCCCTCTTTCTTTCAGCTTCTTATTTTCTTTCACCGTAGCCGTCTTTCCTTACAATATATCTTTACTTTGAGGTCTGAAATTCTGTAGAGCAGAGGGTTGGTGTTCTGCACTGAAGATCAATGGTTGCTAAAGTTTGCCAAGGTGGTATTTGATCATTATGGCATTTAGCAGTGTCAATCAATGGGATTGGCAGATTGGGCATCTAAAGCAGGCCTCTCTTCATATCTATACCATGCATTAAACTCTAGTGCTTAAAAATGCATCCATGTGCCTTACAACCTGGATTCTCAATTGGCTATAAGCCTAATCTTTTCTGAACCTTCCATAAATAAAAACAAAAAATCTGAACCAAGCACCATTTCTGTTATTTTTGTTCTTAATATGCTTTTCTTTTTTGCATGCAAGCACTTTATTTGGTTTTTTGGGTTGCAGAGGTGGCACATTTTTGTTCTCTTTCCAAGTTTCCCCCATCTACCCCCATGAGGCACCTAAGGTCAAATGCAAGACAAAGGTACACAAGCATGCCTTAACCATAATGTTGTGACATTTCAATCTTGTTGTTTAGCAGCATGGTAAGTCAGTTTTAAACGGTACATCTCATTTGCAGGTGTATCACCCTAACATTGATTTGGAAGGAAATGTTTGCCTCAATATTCTGAGAGAAGATTGGAAACCTGTTCTGAACATAAACACTATAATTTATGGACTGTTTCATCTCTTCACGGTATTGATTTTTCTTTCACAAGTGGTTTTGCAACTTGGTTGGTCTGTTTTATTTACGGTTTATGATTTTACATGCAGCAACCCAACTACGAGGATCCCCTCAATCATGATGCAGCAGCTGTTTTGAGGGACAATCCCAAACTGTTTGAGTCCAATGTGAGAAGAGCAATGGCTGGTGGATATGTTGGCCAAACCTTCTTCACTCGGTGTATGTAACTGCTACTTGTATAAAAAAGCATCCATTTGCTTGAAGGTTCAACAGCTGTATATTCGGTTGTAAGACTTGCCTGCTGTTAGGAGACATACCATCAGGACCATGTGAAGCATTCTTGGAGGTGTTGGTATGCTGCTGTAACTTTATGATGTGTTTGTGAAATTGGCTGGGTCATCATTATTTTCCTTACTTGAGTGAAACAAGTTCAGGGATGTAGAACTTGAGACTTTTTTATCATGTATTTATGTACTTCATCTTTGCAAGCAAGAACATGTATTTTACCCCAATGATATGGAAATCATGCTTTATCATGTGACTAGGCCATTCTCTTCTTCTCAGTAAGTTCTCATTCAGTTTCCAATGAACTACTCTACTAAATGACTCTGTAACCAGTGGCCTTTAGAGGTCACCAGTTTCATCGGTTACCGCATATCTGCAGGTTATCTTTCTTTTAATTTCCAGTTTCAAGATCATTATTTCTTCCCACACCCCGCAGCAGTAGGTGATTTAAAATGGACCGAGGTACAACACGTTTGCATGTTGCAGAAGGGCGACTCGAATTCGGTTCTTTGTGCAGGGGATTCAACTCAGAAGAAAGAGATGGGATAAGAACAGATAAATGCAAACTGAATAGAAGCTTAGAAAATGGTGGGAGGGGGTGAAATGCAGAGAGAGATGGGATAAGAAATGCATTTTGTGAAGTTATAGATCAAAAGAAAATTAAATTATCAAACTGAATTGAAGGCTTAAGCTCCTTCCATCTGCAATTTGAACTAAGGGAAAAACTGCCACCAAAGAACACATTCCATAATATTATCAATTAATTAATCTTACAGTTAGCAAACATAAGAATTTCAATCATATACAATACAACAATACTTGCAACAATTAAGGGAAGCAGAAGCTGTAAAATGGGAAATACAGGAATTCAAGCCAGAGAAGTATGGGCCACTCAGTTATCTAAAATCTATTGACAAGTGATATCTGAAGACCGTATGCATATGCAAGGAAGAAGAAACTCGATGAAGATGGAGACAAACACAATGTTGTTTGAGCAAGGCCTAGTTGAAGAGGCTGTCACCAGGTACAAAAGAACGAGGAGGGGCAAACCTCTTGACCATTGCAGCCATGTACTTTCCCTGATGCTCAGCAAGAGCCAGCTCTGTTTCGCTCGGTACTCTTGTGCCATCACCTGAATAAACACCTGCACCGTATGGAGATCCTCCTCTGATTGAGTCCATTTTGAACATTCCAGCGCCAAATGTGTAGCCAATGGGAACATAAAGCATTCCATGGTGGGCTAATTGAGTGATAGCTGTCCAGCTGCAATACAGAAAGTAACAAATTCGTCCAAGAATTACTTGACATGACTGCAACAAAAGCAGGGAAGCAACCCTGGAATAAGCACTAATCTTCATGCATTTTCTGAAGCTCTTACCTTTGTCATAGATATCAGAGAGAAGAAAAGCTAACTACCATCAGTAAGATAAGTTCATACTCAAAATTCCAGATTTCTTGTTTTTTTATGCTTTGGAATATTGAGAAAGTCTAGGAGGGAGGAGAATTCGAATGTAGGAAGGGTATCAGCTATTAAGACAATGTTAGATCATTCAAATACTTTTGAAAAAGATGGGATCTTTTACTTCTAGTTAGAACCTTAAAAAATTGCAACATGCAAATTAGAATATTAATTAAACTATGTGAATATATTCTTTCTCTCCCTTTTAATTTTATGATAATCTTAACTTAAAGGCACACTAAACTTACAACTAAGCTTATGAGGGACTGACTGGGTTCGAAAAAACTAATCATAACATCTAAAGAAATATATGGTAGGAGCCCACAGTTAAAGAAACATCTGTGATGATTCACTCAAACCCCAAAACTCTTCTGGCTAACAGCCTAGATAATGCAACAGCACATGTTTGAGTGGGGCACAGAAAATTGTGGTTACGACCATTACCATCCAACTACATGACAGTATTATGCCATATCAGGCATCCTATTGAAAGAAAAAAACGAAAATCGAGTGGAAATATCAGTTATTTCTTGTGGTTCCCCATAGTTCCATTAATTTCTTCTCTAACAATCCAAAAGTTTTCATAACGGTTTTTTTTTTTATTCATAAAGAGGTACAAGGGGAAGACGGAATGAACCTTAGACCTAATCTTTTTTAAGGAGGATAACAATCGTTAGACCAAGTTTTGTTTGTTAGATTATTTAACAGTTTTTAGGGAGCAAATAGCAACTAATCTAATGTGAGCATGGGGCATATTTAAAAGAATTTGATACTATCTGATGCTCGTAGATCATTTCCTCATATCAAGTTGCATAAAATATCTATCAGCTGTCCAAATATATACCATTTCTTTGGTCAAAAACATCCAAGCTATAGTCATAGTAGCCATGACTTACACAACCAAAAAATAGATACAGAACTTTATGCTATTCCAACTAAGTGTTAGAATCTAAGCCCATGTAATTCAACCAAGAAGATGACATTTTCTTCATGAGTAAAACACATGATTACTCACATAACACACCAATTAATTCCCAACAATTCTTATTTCAACAATAGGTGAAGAAGTCTATAATGTTTCCATGATCTATTAAAACCAAATTCATCTAGTTCTACAAAGTAAAACAAATGCATCAATCACTCAAGAGTCAGATCAACCAATCTTAGAAAAAGTAACCCAAAATCAACTCCAATCACATGTTAGTACATGGATTTTGGTGGAAAAAGTAAAACAACCAAAGGATAGACTCACGCGGTAGTCTCCTGGCCACCACCCTGTGTCCCAGTGCTCACAAAGAACCCAGCAGGCACACCTGCAAGCCTCTGCTGCTCCCACAAGTGCCCTGTGGAATCGAAAAACGCCTTCATTTGTGATGCCATGGAACCAAACCTCGTGGGAAAACCAAACAACAACCCGTCAGCCTCCACCAGTTCATCAACTGATATGACGGGCAAGTCATCCTCCTTCTGAGGCACCCTCATCTGTTCCAATACATCCACTGGCAGTGTCTCAGGAACCCTGTACAAAATCCCTTCAACCCCATCAATGGAATCCACCCCTTTCTTCATTCTTTTTGCTAAACATTCTACATGGCCGTACATTGAGTAAAAAACAATGAATACTTTTAGTTTCTTTGCTTCTTGAGACAAGTTGTTTTCAACTGTAGTTGTGGCTGCAGGAGTTTGGTTCTGGGAATGAACAGAAGCATCCCTATCAGGGTTTGGAGGATCTTGATCAGAGGTTTCTAAAGTTGATCTTTTCTTGCTGCATATGCAACCACCTCCTTTACCCATTATGATGCTATCTGAATCCTATAATTTAAAAGAACCCATCGAGAATTTTATACCAACTTTATTGGGATAACAAAGATATTCAAAGACTGAATCTGCTTTCACCAGTTTTTCTTTCTTTAAACATATACAGGAACAAAAAGCCAGAAAACGACAGGAAGAAAGAAAGAAGAGGAAAGAGGAGACTCTCAGGTAATGTTTTGGCAGGTGGAGTTGACCTCTCTGATTGAGTTGTAAGATGGTCTGGACTCTGGAGGCTGGAGTCTGAACTGGCCGAGATATTCGCTGGCGCAAAAGTGATTGAAAGAGTGTGAAGACCATAAAATTAAAATTTCCACAACTGGCAACTGAACATGTTTTCCGCCGTTAACATTTGTATTTTGTAATAGTAATTTGTTATTACTTTATAATTGTTTTCCTTGCTTTTACCACACAAAACAAATAAAAAAAAAAGAAAACGTAAACCCAAATTTTTTCTTGATCTTGGGTTTGAAAAGCTACTTTAAATGTAACGTTAAGAATTTACTTCAAAAAACTATTGAACACACATGAACCATGGGCTATTTTCGATCTTTCAAGTTTCAACGTTCTTATGTTAAACTTGGTGCAAATTACATGATTTCTACATTTGTCATTTATAAAAAATATAAAAATTTTATTATAAAATTTTTATATTTTACACTGTATAACTATAAATTATCATATTTAACTTCAAGGTTTTGCATAGAGCAAGAGTTGATAGCCTGAATGGTTGCAAGTTGCAACCTTGAGAATATCCGGTCACCTTCTTCAAATTGCCTTCCACGATAACTTTGTCGTACACCTTCTTCATGGGATTTTCTGCTACCATGATTCTCTCTCTTAACTCACGTAAAACCGCATCTGCCTTGGTAGTTCCTGGAACATAAGAAAGTAACGTTGGTAGGGGTCTTCCATAAACTAACCTCAAACGGTGTCCTTTATGGCAGAAAGTAATGTTGAACATTGCCTGCTTAAGTTTTTCAAAGGCGTGCTTGGCTTCAAAGTTCCAATGGAAACTCTTCTTTAACAGGGATGTAGGAGGTGCGGCAATCGGTCCATACCCTTCGCGAACTTACTGTAGTACGCCGTTAATCCCAAGAAGCCTCGAAGTGCCTTGGCAGAAATTGGCCACGGCCAACTTGGCTGCAACTTTCTCGCGCACGCATGACAACATAACAACGTGTCCATGTATTTTTGTTTTCAAAAGGTGGTCATATTTTGTCAAACAAAATGAATTAGACTATCTAAAAACATTAAAACGTGCAGACAGCTCAATGTACCTTAAATAAGAACAATGTAAGTATGGAACAAATCCGGTGTTTGTTGTTATGATACAACTTTGCATATTAACATCTGTAACACCGAATCAATCAGACACGATTACATCAACATCAACAATAAAGCAACTCCACAAGTACAGGTTAGCAAAAGCAGGGAAGAAAAGAAATACAAAACCCTCCATTCTTGACTTCCAAAAAGAACAAACTTGTACAGATTTTACCGATGACAAAAGGTGGAGATATGCTCCAATGCTTGAAATTTCAAGCGATTGTAGAAAAAAAGACACGGAAACAATAGCCTTCTCACTGTTGCTTCAATGAGCTGCTTTTAGATCTCTTTAATTCCCATGGTGGTAGACAGCCCTTATAGTGAGAGTGTAAAAAGAGTGAAGACATTGATACTTCCCTCTGAGGCATTGAGATTGATGATAGGCAATTGAAGGTACTTCTCAGTTTCTTCTTTTCACTGTCAGCTTGGAAGTTGGGGTCATGGCGCACTGCAGAAGCTTTAAGGGCCTCAGGAAGTATGCAGTTGCATAGTGAACCTACAAGGAGGATAAAAAAGACATTGTTGAGACAGACTTTTCATGACCTAGACAATGATGTTAAAAGACAGGTTGCTAGGCCATATAACTCCGATAAGCATTATTTTAGATTGCCACATCTTTTTTTTTTTTTTAATATTAGGAAAGTTGGCATCTCTTTACCTTCAGTTATCACCTAGATCAGGAAATCATCTCTAGCAACAATAATCATATAACTTCAGCATAAGGTGTAAATTGTAAGCCTACCAAACAGCGAATGCTCTAGGACATTGGAATTAGAGAATTGTAAAACCAATTTGCATTTAATTTGACTAATCAAGCATAAAAACATGCACATACATTCAAGTCTAGTTGAAGAAACTTTCATTGTGTGTCACAGAGCACCAGGAAACAGGAACAAGGTTGCATAAAGTGATGAATTAAAAATTCAGATTTCAATTATTCATCATGGCCCCATCAACATTAGTTGTACTTAAGAATTTAAGTTCAAATATCTAGCTAGCACTTAGAATAAAAAGCATTATAATACCAATTCTTGCAAGTCGATTCACCCATTTTGGTATCTGGTTCCCAGTGAGCTTGTAACATACATCCTCACAGAAATGGTTGCAGTTCTTAAAAATCAAGTGGTAAGTGTCACCATTGTAACTTGCAGATTGACGTTCCATGAAGTCTCTGACCTGGACAGGATCTAAGCATGTCCTCCCCATGAAAATTGACTTCCTAAACTTGAAGCCAGGGCACTGTCGAGGTTCAACCTCAAAGACACCACTTGTTGGATAGTCATGAGCTCCAAAGGCATACTCTACACCATTAACTGTAAGCATGCACAGGGATAATAAGAAACCTTTTGCAACATCCTAAGAATATTGCATCATTCATGAGAAATTCAAAAAAGACAGAAGAAAATATCCTGCAAAACGATTTAGTATTTTGTTTTATCATCTCATCACCTCCAGTGCCTTTATCCCAATTTTCTTTCATGACCAAAAAATTTATTCAAGTCAATGTTTTTTTCCATTGGTTTTCTCTTATTGTAAAACACCTGGCTAATGCATCACGAACTTATTCTTGGAAAGGAAGGCATGTAAGATGGGCAAAAGAAATTTAGTGTAAGCCTATGTTGCAAGGAGAAAGTAGTGTTTTTCTTGTCATATCATACTCTAAGGAAGATGAATATGGAGTTCTGAAATTCCTAAGAACCAATCAGAGCATTTATAACTAAACAAACTGTTGGCTTGTGGTAATTTTTTCTGACATAAAATGTGTACTAAATCACTCTGTTTGTCCCCTAACTATAGACAACAACCTTACACTTCCCCAGTGCGGATGTGATCGCATTGTAGCAAACGTAACAACTAAATACTTAAGTTGCATGACTATCTCACACCTTTGAAAAATAAAAGAAAGATCAATTTCTGACATCTTTCGAGTTGGAACTGAATGAAAAGGGAAATTATCAAATTATAACAATGATTTTAACAGGCCATCAGAACAATTTCATGCCAAAGAAATGTCCACGTGATTAACATTCATTAAATTGATGAACAAAGAAACAAATCTAACCTTCCACCCCAGTGTGAAAGATACCAAGACCTGCCCAATAAACATAACCATTAACATTTGTCAAGTCATACACATTAAGGTAAACAGGAGCATTGCCAGGACTGCAGCCTGCTGACTTTACTTCCGGAAACATGCAAAAGCGAGTAGCTGAATTTCCTCGGAAACAAAAAGGCATAATAGAGTGCCAACCATGTTCCGGGTTCATTTTCAGTGATCTGGAAAAATCAATCAACACCTAGCTCCAACCTGCAAAACACGGATATATGATTATACATATACTACGAACAGAGTTACAAAAATGCACAAAGATTTTAACTCTAGAAATCATTCTCATTATAGAATATTGTTTAGTGAGAGCAAATAATCATTGTGCTTTACCATTGCAGTCGAAGTCATCTCTTAGTCCTTAATAATGCAATTATGCAACTACAAGAATTGGTCACATATAATCCCCAAGTTTCACCCCAGATCCCATATAAACTACTTAAATTTCAAGCATTACATTTCCTCAGAAATAGCATGTAAATCAAAATGGAATTTTCATCACTGGAAACAGTAAAATTTCTAGCCTTTCTGGTTTTGTACTACACAGGACTAAAAGCAGTAGATCATTGGGTCACCTAGCAGATGCACACTACCAAAGAGACCAAAAGGAACATATATGCAAATAATTCACTCAAGGATGCAGATCAGATTCATAAGAAACCCCAAAAAGGACTATAAAAAGAAACCAAATAATATACAAACTAATCTCACCCAAACAATGGAGGTTAACTAAAGATGCAAAAACAAATGAAGAACTAGAAAGACATGAGAGAAAGAAGCAAACCATGTAAGAAAACCTTCAAATATAGACACACATTGTAGAAAGAAAGAAAGAAAAATGAAGGATGGGAAGAATAAAAGAAATCAACTTGCCTCTGAGGAGAGAAGCATCATGAGATGAGACCCATTAACACAACAAAAGGTTAAGTCAAGGCCAAAACGCAGGGCAAAGACATTCTCAGAGTAAAGAGAGCAGCTGAGAATAGAGGAGCGTGTGCTCTGACTGAAACCCACACATTTGGCTCTGTTCTTTTGTTTTGTTTGTTCTGACAAAATCTGAAAGCTGGAGCTGGAGTTCAGAAACCAGTTGTCCTTTCTTGGAAGACTAATGAACAAAGGTGAGGAATATAAATAAATAAATAAATAAAAATGTATAAAAATATCGTCTTGATTTAAAAAAAAAAAAAAAAAGTTAAAAGAAGGATGTGGGACTGGAAATCTGGAAATGCTGATTGACTCCCTTTAGAAAATAAATTTAAAATGAAAATCTAAAATCAGTACTATTTATTAATTGGACTATTTTTTTTCCGAACAGTTTTAGTTAATCATTTTGAGTTATGATGGTATCTTTATCTTTAAAAAAATTAAATATTTTCTTTTTTCCTTGTTACATGATTTTTTATACCAAAAAGAGAAAGAGATTAAATAACTATTAATATTTTAATGCAAAAATTAAAATAAGTCTTATTTATGACTTGTGTTGTGAGTATGTGCATATTATAACAAAAAAACTAATCCTTCCTTTATTTTACTGCTTAGAGAATTGGTAAAGTTTGCTAATTATGTTTATTAATAAAGAGTGATTTATAAATATAATTAAATTTGTTTTTTCGATTAAGTTTTTCGAGTTTAAATTTGTGAAAATATAAATTTTTTTAATGAATTTAATAGAATTGGTGTAGATAAATTTAATTAGATCGACTAAAAAAAATATACCGAAAATTTCTAAAAATTTCTTATCACAGAAAATAATGAATGAGATTATAAAGATAGAAGAGATTGAGAATTTGAGATATACACTGCTTCAATTTATATGTTTATTCATTAGCTTAAATTTTAAAGCAAATGATTTTTTTATATCTGAAAGAAAATCTAAAATATATAAAAAAAAAAACTTTATACCATCTCAAATTTTATAAATAAATATTTTTTTATTTGAGATTTTGTAGACACTTGTGTAATTTGCTAAGTAAGGCTACGTATGTTATTTTATTCAATTTAAAATGAATTATCATATTTTGACATGTGAATTGCAGATGTGACAGAAACAATAAATTTTAATTATTATTATGCAAATTAAAATTTTAATAAAAAATAATGAAAATTGGATAATGGTTAAAATAAAAAATAAATATTTATATATATTTTGGCAAAATAAAAGGTTTTTGCTAATATTTTAACCAACAAATAAAACTAATAGCAGAATATATATATATATATATATATAATTTATATTTGATATATTTACTGTATATAAAAATTATACATTTTCAATAGTAAAATGTCATTTATATTTATATTTATATATTTTTTATTTTATTTATTAATGAAACAATACTGCATTAATTGACAAATTAAAGCCTATCGATCAAATATAAATTCTATATATAGAAAGAAAAGATGAGATCAAGTTACACAAATGTAAAATTAGATAGTAATACATAATTTTTTGATTATTAATTGAAAATTAATCTGTGATTGAGATTAAAATTTTACTTTCATTCAAAAGAAATTAAATATCAAAAATCTTTTCTTTCTTCTTTTTTTCTTTTCTTTTTTTAATTATTAACTATTATATTTTTTTTCATTTTTCTCTTACAGAGTTGCTGCCATCAACGGTTGAGTTTTTTTTTTTTTTTTTATGTAAATAAATAAATAAATAAAAGAAAAAAAGGTAAAGTAGGAAAATAAAAAAAACCAAGGCTTGGGAGAAGGGGAGAAATTTCTGAGTTAATAAACGAAGCAACGTAAGTGCAGAGAAGTGGGATTTTCATTTTATGTTTCTTTAATTAGTTATGTCATTTCATTAGGTGCAAAGAAGCCTCTTGCCTTTATTAGTTATGTCTTTAGTTAGTTATGTTCAAATCAGTTGAAAGCAAACAACTTGTAAACATAAATAACACTGTGAAGATGGTAAAGCTGAAGAACGAGAACCGTTGATGGCAGCAAGCAACTTTCTGAGAGAAAATAAAGATGAAGAGAGAAACATGAAAAAAAAAATACATTAATTAATAATTAAAAAAATAAAAAAATGAAAATTTTTACATATAAAAAATTACATAATTATCTTTAATAATATTTTTAAAATTTTAATTTTCATATTTTCGAAAATAAATTTTTGAGAGTATAATAGAACTCTCGAAAGTGGATTTATATATGAGAGCACAATAAAATTTTTCAGAGTATAAATTTTAGAAAGGAATGTTTGATAAGTTGTGAATAGAATTGCTAAAATATATTAAAAAGACTTTTATAAATTTCTTAATAATTTTTTTATACTGTTATGAAATGTAGTAATATTCACCCTTCATAGAACCGAAAAATAGGGTTTTCTTTATTGCTAAGTCTTGATATTATTATTATTATTATTATTATTATTATTATTATTATTGAGTGTGATTGTATTCATAACTAAAATCTATGTACATTTTTCTTATTTTTATTAACCTATTGGTTTTTTTTTTTTTTAATTTTGTTATGTTCTTAATATACTTTAGCTCCATGACACCATTTATAGGGCATTAATTCAACTCACCTTCAGAAGTTCGCCGGTTGATTGACAACCAAAAGACAATTGGAGCATATGGTTTTTAATACGAGTGTAATCAAATCAAATTGAAATAATTTAATATTAAATTTAAATTTAATTTGATTTAAAAATTTAAAATTTGAAACTTTGTTTAAGTTTAATCGAGTTTAACTTTTATAATTCAAATTCAACTTGATATAATACTTGAATTGTTTGAACTCGAACTCAATTTGTAAGTTTGATTCATTATTTTTAGTCATATATTATGAGAGAATGATAAATTAATAAAAAGTTCAAATAGAATCGTGAATTACTTAAACCAAATATTAAAATATTTGAATTCAATTCATTATTCAGATAGTTCAATCTCTAATCCAATTCAAAAATAAACAAATTAAATTCAAATAAATACAAATAATTCCCTTCATCTGCTCTCTATTTCTTGCCAACGAAGCAAATAGAACCTAAGAAATAATTACACCTTGAACCTTGTACCTTGCCATTTTTAAGTGGTTGATCTTGCCAAAACGATAATTTTTTCTCACAAAAAGACGCATTTACATGAGCTAAGGGGGGAAAGGATAGGATTCATTTGGAGACTCCCCTCACAACTAGTATCTAGAACCATCTCCAAAAACCCTAATTTCTTTGTTGTTCAGTTTTCCTCCTTCCTGGATTCTGATTTAAGCGTCGAAACATCAACTTCATTACCTTTTAGACCTTAATTTTTTCCTCGCAAGGCTCTTCACTCCCTCGTCTGAACATCCCTTACAGCTTGTTTTTAACTCAACAAGGTCTTTTTTTTTTTTTTTTAATCTTTTTTGTTGGTTTCTTTCTGCTTCCGTAATAGTGAAGCAAACGTTCGTTGAAGTTTTGAGTGTCTACTATCTCGTTTTCTACCGAAAGTTCATTCAAGTAAAAAAAATAAATAAATAAGAATTTCAGTAGTTGAAGGAATAAATTCAAACTATATAGTGCTTTTGTTTGGATTAGTCTTTTATTATTATTTTTTTATAATTTAGGGATTCATAATATTGTTGAAAAATTACAAAAAAAAGAATAATATTGTTGAATTATTAAATTGAAGACTACATGTGAATTTCTCTATGCAAAGTTATTTTGCTAAAATAATAAATTACAGACATGTGCATGCACATCATTTGATTTTGATCCATCTACCCAAAAATGCAAACTCTGGAATTCTTTTCTTTTTCTGGCATCTTACACTTACATGTGCTAATGGCAATGAAATATTAGAATCGTTTCAGAACAGACATGGGTTCCAGCCTTCCAGGGTAGTAAGCAGACAAGTCTCATAAACACAGGGTTCTCCTTTTTCCCTTCTGTCTTGCATTTGCTCTGACCAAACGTCAATGCCCTTTACAACCAAAAAAAAAAAAATCTCATAATTTATTTTCCTGATGACATTTTCTATATTGCAGGAAAGTCCAACTGCACTTTGCCCACAGCATTGGTTAAATTCTATGCAGGTTAAAGACACAGTTATGAACTACTCAAAAGACATTAATCTTCTGAACATATTACTAATTATTTGTATAATGCAGTATCTCGGCTCTGAATAACTTAGGTGCATGGGCTTTTAGTACCACTGCAATGAACAGATCCACTACACGCATCTACTTTATTCTTTGATACTGCAGTATGTTCAGGATTCCCCATTATTAAGTCCTGAAAAAGGAAAAATATTCCTGGCCGAAAAGAACCTTGATTTAATGAGACAGTTTAAGGGAAGCTCTGGAATTGTTGCGCATTACGATGACAGGTGAGGTAAAAGTGAAAATGTGAAAATTCATTATTGTTAAGTAGTATTACGTGCTTTAATTTGAAAGTTTCATAATTTTATCTCGTTAAAAATCATTTACAAATATAATATATTATATTTTTATAATATCTCAACGTAAAACTGAAACTTTAGATTAAAAAAAAAAAAGTACAAGTTACGTAAATTATACTCATGACCCTTCAAAAAGGTATTATTTATTACCATCCTTTCTTTTCTAGTATTCATCTACAATTTCTTCTTGTTTTCCTTCCCTCCCCTTCTGGCTAGGTGGAGCAGGTAGGTGTGAGACCAGACTGTGATTGCAAAATTCTCTCTCAACAGTGCTGCTAGTGATGATGAGGCCTCATAACATGAAAGTGATGACATTAAGTATGCCACCTGAAGATGTGCTATCTCGCTAAGTTCTTGTTAGTTGAACAAACATGACCCTATTTCTCTGAAAAGATAGTGGGAGGACAGATAATTGAGTGATTAAAAAAAAAGAAGTTATGAATCGCCCTAAGATAATAGGATTTGAGTTTAAATCCAAAGATTTCAATTTCCACCCTCGATTAAAAAAAATAAAGTGGAAGTGGCTGATTATTTTCACTCTATTTAATAAGAGCTATTAATGATTTAATGTTATAAATTTCAATTAATACCAATTGAAAAATAGTAAATTATTTTATGTATTTGGTAAGATTATTTAATGTATTGACAGTATAGTATATAACTAGAGAAGAATGATATATGGAAAGATAAAAAATATATATTTAGACTCAGTTATGTCCATAATTGGATTTAAATCGAGACTCACATAGGTGCTAGTTCAATTCACAACTAAAAGCTCAAAATCACATGGCTAGCAGCCCAATTGGCTAACTAAAACACACTTTTTTCAATAATCTGATTACTTGAGTCACATTCTCTCATTCTATTGTCACTACTTTATAAGATTGATTTTATAGCATTTAACGTGCTAAGCATTAAGTGATGTTGATTTGTCAACAGACAAATAGCATAAATACGGAAAAACAGTGATTTTACATAAAATAATGTATAAAACTCAAAAAAAATTATGATATATAAATAAAAATTCAAGTGAAAAGAAGATCATCCGAAAATCTCCTAACATTCTTTTTGTCCTTACTATACTAGAATGGTCGAACTTATAGGCTCCTATGTCCTTTACCCCTAGCTCTCTTCTTCCTCTTCCTCATTTCACCTCTCTTTGTTCGCTAGTACTTAAGCATTGAAGTGCATCTCGAATCTCCTTAACCTTTTTTTCTTTGTTGGCTTCGCTCGCCAACCAATATCAGAGCATCTCATCCAACCACTTTTTACTTCTAACATTATATGAACAAATCACACTTGAACATTTGACTCGATAACAGGAGCATCCATCGATTGGAAGCCCCTTTCCTTCAAAAATTGAACAAACCATGAGGCATTGAAAAGGCTAGCATAGGTAGTAAGTTACATGCTATTTCATATGCCAGCTAAAGTAGTCAGCGTCACGCCATTAAAGAGAAAAACATTTGAATGACATATTACTTCCTCATTTTCTAAAAAGCTTCAAGAATTGACATAAATAAAGTGGCCCAAACCACTTTTTATGAAGGTGCGAAAGCTATTGCATACCATTTATTTGGTACTTCCACAAGCAAAGTGTTCGCATTTCAGGTCTAGGTAAGATTTTCCAGTCCATTACCCAACTATGGTATTGATTTTCTTAAAAGATTACTTGTCAATTCTCATGAGCAAAACCCAAATATATTAAGTAGCATCTTGGTTTCGAAGAATTCAAGCATAAACCCTGGTTAAGCCCTTCTTCACGTGGACATCATATTAAAAACAGAACAAATAGAGATAAGTTTGTATCCATGGGTCTGAATTGCTACAATACCTTAATGGCAAGGGAAGAAAAAAAAATTCAAAGCAGTAAAGAACAAATATTAATCACAGTAATAGGATAAAGTGAAACAAATACTAATCACAGTAATAGGATAAAGTGAAACTAGATTCCTCCGGCTCTGGGTTTTCTTTACTTTGGAGTTCGGGAAGAAAAGCGAGATTCTAAAGCGTTCCACAGGGAATAAACGAAAGGCATTACTTTCCTTTTTGTATGTGAAATAGTATGCTTTGAACCATTTACTGGATGAAATGAACCTTTTGTACCCAGCGCCTGCCCCGTGACTGCTGATGGAAAAAGCTCAGAGTAATTGTGAATTTGTGAGAAGCAAAGCACAATTTTACCATGCTGAACCGTCGGGAAAAGCTTTCAATGCATCCTGATTGCCATTAACATAGAATTCCACGACTGCTTTCATTCGTTCAAGCTTATTAGGATGGTAATTTATGTGAATAATGACTGGCTTAAACTTTCTCAGTCTAGAATCTTTTCTCACAGTCTTGAAGAGGACTTTACTGTTCATGAAGAGATAGAAATCCATAGTTCTCCTAGCAGCGTGAAGCCCCTCATACCCAGGATGTGAAGGGAAAAAGAGTTCCTCGTTGAAAACTGCTTGATCCCATGACTTCGGCTCACGAGCAAGGCGACCAGCCACACGATCCAAAAGCTCAATTGAAGGGATTGTTGGTCTGATATAGAAGAAACCGGAGTTATAAACCCATATCCTCATTGTGTGAGCATACCGAGCCCAGCCCATTGTAGGTTCATCAAAGACATCATCGAATCCATAAGCCGTGATGTTATCATGGCCATCAGTCATGGATTCCACATCTGAATCACGATAAAGATAATTGAAAGGGTTCTGCAAATACACAATATCAACATCTGAAAGGAGAACACTGTATCCCAGCTGCAAAAACTCTCTCAAGATACGAAATTTCAATCCTGAAACAGCATGGTTTGTCCCTGTCCTCCCAATGGAATCAATTCCTTCTTCAGCATCCCTCTTATACACTGGAACATCATTTGATTCACAAAATTCAGCAATCTTATCATCCAAAGCAACAACCAAATAATTAGATATACCAACTCTCTTAATGCTTGTGAACCAAACCTCTAATGAGTCCTTCACATTCGAATTTCCAACTGCCACTATAAGCTCTCTCTGGACAGCAACATATTCCAGAATTTTTGCCAATCTGGGGTTAACAGATTCATCAGGAATCACTGTCGGGTTGGTTCTCAAACCTTTAACAGTTCCAAATGGCCCGGCTTTATGGCGTTTGCCCAATGCCTCGACTTGTTTTTGTGCATGATCTTTCCCTTGTTCAGTCAACCTAAGCTTTTCAGTGATCTCCTTAACCTTCTGTCTCAACTCTGCATTTTTCTCAGATGCCGCTGCATACTCTGTTTTCAACTCATTCAACCTTTCAGACAGATCACACTTGGCAGATAGAACCTATCAAGGAAACAAGTAAAATTGCATTTATTTTGTTTACTAATACCACATTCATGCCTAAAAATCCCACCTACAATCACTGGATTAGATGGTAAAATCTAACATAAAAAAAAACTTATTAAAAACCCAAACATATCATTACCAGATTTTGGAGGATTTTACAGCATAAATATCCTTTTCAAGAATCAATTAATTTTCTAATGTATAGCTCAAACTCATATAACGAAAAACAATATGAAGAGCAAAAGTCATAACTTTGCTAAAAGTTCAATACATTCTTCAGCCCAAAGCAATATATAGACAGCATTTTTTTGGCTATGAGAGAGAATTCAATTAACAACCAGTTATGGGGAAAAATAAGAAGGAACGAACTTCGAACTAAAGGGTATGAATTAAAGCATAAATTAGATTAAAGTAAACCAAGAACAAGATTTGGATTCAAGATTTAATGAAAGCCTGGAACCAAATGCAAATGCAGAGCGCAAAACAGTAATCAGTGAATTCAATTCTTCAATATCTTAAAACACTAAATGAAGGTAACCACATGCAACTAACACAAATCTGACAGGATCACCACTGGCATGATCTCAAAACAATCAAACAAGTTTTGAAACAAGAAGAGCAGCTGGCAATGGATATGGAACGGTGGGGTGGGAACGGGGATTCGAACCTGGGTCCGGCGAGAGTGGAATGCATGGGCAGAGGAAGAGAGGATTCCACGAGGATAAAGAAAAGCAAAGAGGCAACCTAAAGAAACCCCAATGACTATTGCCATTATTATTCTTGATTTCACCACTGACTGCGATGCATTTCTCATCAACGGACCCTCCCTGCGTCCGCCCATCATTTTTTGTTTTAGTAGTGCTATAACTGAAGAAAAGAAAGAGGGAAAGTTGGTTGGCTGCAGGTTCCAGAATCTGGCCGTCTGGGGAGAGTCGGTTGTTGTTCAAGTTAAAGGAGTAGTAGTTTTCTTTTATGGAATGGAGCAGTGGAGAATGGAGATCGCCATCTTTATTTTTCTTTGATCTGGTGGCATTTCGCCATTCATGCTGACAACTGACAAGCCTCGAGAATAATGCTAAACGATGTCGGTTTCCACACTTGCCTCCATGGCCCTTTTCTACCAACCTTTGGATTGGACCCAAACTTCTACTGAGAGCCTGTTTAAGGTATGTTGTTATTTATTACAAAGTTAAGGCTGCTACAATTTCTATACCTTGTAAAAACCTTCCTCAAGCAAAGCTGCAAAGGTAAAAATTACGGACAAAAATTACTATTTACAAAAAAAAAAAAAATCTACATCATAATAGGATCCAAGACTATTTCATATTTCTAACAGAAACTCCTTTCTGTATATGCTGATACAACCATGTTGATACAAACAAATATTGACCAAAAGAAAAAGAGAAAAGGGGATTCCAGTAGGGGCAACATCTGCTGCAAGTTATGCTTATTATGCAAGCATCAAGCTTTTTTTTTGGTTACAATGAAAGCATCAATCTTCACTGTCTGATTGTGGATCTGAATCTACTTGTCTTGGGCCTTCGATGGAACGATTTGGCTGTCTTTGCACAGGGTGAATAAGATCCCGAACAATCTGGTTCACTGGTAACATGAAGAAAATGTGAGATCCAAGGAAGCTTTACCCTTATTGATCTGTTTTTTTTTTTTTCTCTCTGTTAGAGACTTGGAGTGGATCAAATTTACCACAAGAAGAAATAACATTAAAACTAGCAATGTGCTTTAGAAAAATGCCTCATAAAGTGTAGATTAAAGAAAAATGTAATAAAATATCAAATAGAATTGACATAAACATTAATATATTTTTACAGAAGAACGTGATACTTCAAAGATAGTGTTATTCATAACATAACATAGAATAAATCTAATAACGATCCAAGTCTGTACCTGTGGCCATAAGCTTCACGAAAAGTGCCCTTGCAAACTTGATTTCTGCTTGGTGTGCATTAATTATTTTGCTCTGCAGTTACATAATCCATCAGAACTCTAAAATTTTGCAATTCCTTTGTGTTTAAATTCCAAGTTTAAACGATGAACCAGGCAATCATCATCCAATTTGGAAGCAAAATCAGCCACTAATTAAGAGAAGCGATAAGAGTGAAAGATGGTGGGGGACAGTGTGACAAACGAAAAAGAGAAAAGAGGATGGAACCAGGGGCTGAAGAGTGAAAATGATTGGCATAAGCCACAACAAAATATAAAATGTTTCATTTGAATGAGCCCTCCAAAACTAAAAATTCACATCCTGCTATGGTAACGATATAGGAACAAAATTCTTACCATTTCATTGTAAAGGAACTCCAATATTTGATCAAGACTAGCTTGGTGCCTCAGTAAAAATGGACGGAGATGGCTCATATACAAATGCTTGGCTCCCTGTTAGAGAGCAATCGGTTATCATGGGTACCTTGCTCATCTAAATTTCAAACATGTCTTAGTTGCATATAAAAAGGTATAACAAATACGAATATTCAAATACAGCTCGCGAATAACATGACAAAATGCTAAGATCCGCTGACTAATTAACCATATAAGCTTTTTTGGTGTACCTAGGAGTGCAATTGTACCCTAATAAACATTGATACCTTTGGAAATTGGTACATGCAAGATCTAGTAATAAGCATATGCTATCTGTAAAATTGAGCTTACATTTGCAGATGGAAGTTGAAGCCAAACCAGAAAAGCAAACTTTGCATGGTAGTAGAGAGGAAACCTGATGAAAAAAACAAAATGACCTTCCTTATATTGGAGCAACACTTGAAAGAAAATGCTTTAAACCTAGAAATAAGTGAGAAACAGCAGTGAAAGAAACAATCTAATTTTAAAAAACACTATGGATATGATATTTTATCATCTAAATCAATTAATTTTCAAGATAAGAGGGACTCGTATATTTATGGATCACATTACCAATAAAATAAGAGGGAAGAGATTTCTTATAATTACAACTCTGATAAACAAAAATCTTTTGATACACTGGGGGATATCCCTGTCCATAATTATCTAGGAGAAGATGATATTCTAGATGCTATAGGGAAATTTTCACATAGATAATCTTTTTAATTGGAGAATTCCTCATTTTGTCTGAGAAATAAGGCTGATATTGAGTCCTGAGTCGATACCAGTACCAAGAGTAAAAAAAATGTTAAGACTGTAGTTAATAATTATCAAATAATTGATAAAATTAAATAAGAGGGACCAAGAAATAGAAAACCTTGATAATTCAGGTCCAGTGTATAGGAAAAATTATCTAAAAAAAGAAAATCTTAACAACAGCATTCTGAAGCTGGTTGTCAATTAATCAACCACACATAATGAATTTTATAAAAAGTGTAGCAAGTTCACTTTGAAAATTTAAATTCTGATAGTTCAATTATAAACCTGAATACCAACAACTTACTTGTTTGAATTCATAGTGCTAAATGACTGTAAAATCGAACCAAATTATGAAGCAAAAAAACAGAACAACAACAAAATAGAAACCACTTCTGCAACAGTTAGGATTAAGAAAAGGTACCAGTAGAGAATTTTGTCAGCAAACACTTCTGCAACACTAAAAGATCCATAAACTGCAAGCAGAAATAAGAACTTCTATGAAGTAAAAACAAAGCTGAACAATGCAACAATTGCAATAACTTATTTTAATAATGTGCTAGATGCAGCAGCTATATGCAGGCACTGCTTGAGCAACTAAACCAGTACAAAGTTCATTAGTCTGAGCTCAGGTCACATTACCACACACAAGGAGACACATTAAATACAAATGGCCATCTAACTCTACAGTCTATATGTGGTATGTAAAATAGATTTTGCGTAGCATTTATGCAAAGGTGAAATGGCCATTCATTGTATGCTTTATTGTGCTTGTTTATTCCTAATGATAACTTGACCACCTGAAACAAATTCCTCATTATATTTTTACCTAAGAATATATTTGAAAAAGATTATAAGCAATTAGTAGTCAGAATAAGCAATCTATGGAAGAAAAGCTGTAGCATTTAATTTGTATTGCGTTATGCAACAAAGGAAGAGACGATCAAATTCATGATACATGTAAAACAAGACAGAAGTTGCAATAGAAAAGTAAAACCTGTCCAATAAAGAAGCCATTTTTGCTGCTCATTTTCATCATTGTTTTCGATTGCTTTAAACGTGGAGTAAACTGGTAGAACAGTCCCCACTGTACAACTGTGAACCAAAAAATCACAAGTAGCAACAGACTCATAACCAAGGGGAAAAGATTTGATAAGTTTCTACTAAGTCATTCAACCATGAGCTTACCATGCCGTCCGAACAACAATGTTGGAACTAATTGGAGAAAAAAGCAACTTTAATCCCACCTAAACCAATTCAAAAACCAATTTTTATTTTTATTAACTCGACATGAATTAAACCCTAACTGTTCTTAACAAAGAAAATTCGTTAAGATAAACTAAACATTTACTACTATTCATTATTGAATGCAGAAGATGTATAAATTAAACCCTAAATTGATTGAGAAACTACCCATTCAAACGAACAATGTTGAAATTTGATGCACAAAACTTAATAATAACATAGTTAAATAATAAAATAAAACTAATCTTTAAAAATATTAGAAAGAAAGGAAGGAATGTGAGACCTCGCTCGTTAGATCCATAAGTTTTGGTATCTGCAGATAAAACTGGAGTTTACGCACAGTAGGAGAGGATAGATTTTGAAGGGAACTTGTTGATTTTACGTAACAAAGTTGGAAGTTTGATTGATTTTGGCGGTTGTTGTGCGTTAAAGTATTCCTAATACGAACAGGACAGAGGAAACTGGGAGTTGACGGCTTACAGGCGAGACTCTGATGAGTTCCGTTAAGCATTTAACGGCTTAATGCCGCTGACCACTTTTATGGAACACCTTCTGTTTTGAATTAAAGCACTAAGTTTTAGTCTTCATAATTCCTTGTTGGTGGATAATTATGAATTTTAATGTGCATAAAATTTAAAATTTAATATATTAAAATTAATAATCACATATCAGATATAAAATCAACCTTTCAGTTTTCATCAAATTTACATACATTTTTATAATAAAGCTTTATTTCATACCATTTTTATATTTTTATTATATTATCGTATAATGACAATGTTTTAATTAAAATGATAATTAACTTTTTTTAAGTTAAGAAATGAAATTTCACGAGAAGTTAATTTGAAGCTTAAATTTCAATATCCTATGAATATATACATTTCTTTATAATGAAATATTTCACATAATAAGACCATATGGGAGATTGTAATTCCATCTCATTCCAAGGCGGCATACAAGTATGATATAATATGCGGTGATAAAGGCAAAATTTGATAGAAATCATGCAAATTTGAAGTTTATCATCCAAAAGAACTTCGCACTCCCAAGTCCGAACAATTTCCTGGCAAGCAATGATGATTATACTTTTGGGGTTTAACAAATTTTGAAGAAAAATTGGAAAGATAAAAGGATTGAAGAATGAAGATCAATAAGCTGTTTGTGCTCTATTGGAAGATGGGAATTATGCCAAAGGTATAAGTATGATCGTATCCAGGAAAGAAATCAAAGCTGGTGAGACTGGGAATCATGCTGCATTGAGAGGGTAACATCGCAGGCAGTAGCCTCAGCAAAGACATCTCGCTTGGGTTTCAATTGCTTTGCTGTTTAATACCTAGTCTTCTGCACTGTTTCATATGATCATTGATAGACAGGTATTATTTGAACATCCAGAAGTGAGAAAAAGATGGCATTTATGGTATTTACACCTCTCGAAAGAAATAAGATAATGAATGCATACCAGAATGGGGCACTGGGACCAAATTGAACGTAGTCTGAGCTCCTCAGTGATGCTTGTTACTATCATTGAGCTCCCCAAAGACGAATAAAGTTGTATTCTCGAGTCTCAGTACATGCATTTTCGAATAGAAAAATAACTTCGAATGAGGCTAGCTATTTCAGAATGAAAACCAAGAAAAAACAGAAGTTCCATTTTGATTTCCTAGGCCAAAATAAAAATACTAACAATGAAGCATTCCATGTGATTCCAAAGGCTGAAGTAGGCTTCTGCATAATATTTAAGATACTTTCGAGGGGGGTGAGCACAAAGGCAGCATATGCCCGAGATAGGAGCAAAATAAGTACCATAGCAACCTTGAGGTGGAAGGAAAAGCAAGTAAAACAAGAGAAAGACTACAACAAAGGATGACAACTGTGACAATAATTTGGCTGAAAAATTATTACCAAAGGACATTTTTTTCATGAAAAAAGGATGAAGTTGAACTACTGTTGTGTGAAGAAGACACAAAAGAAGCAAGAATGTGCTCATAGCATTGCTTTTAACAATCTATACTTTACACGCAATAAACGAGAGAGAAATGAAGACTGGTTGTTCTGCAATAAGTTAATAAGACAGAATATGTATAAGGATACCGAGCTCACTATAAAAGAAACTACAGCATACCTCCTGGATATCCACGGCACTGAATGCGCATGAAAAAGCAGATCTCTCCAGGAATTTCTGACTCCAAATTATCTGACAATTGCAATGACATGTTAGACTGTAGAATATAGTCTTCTCAAAGGAATGCCTCGCCAGTTTCATATAGTTCCCTCGTCAAGCAATCTAATGTTGCATAAATAGCCTCTGCTTTTGAGTGGGATCTATCACTGGAGATAAAAGTATTAACTCCATTTTCTGCAAATACCCAACTGCAACCGGCAAACTTTTTGACCTTCCCTCTCATCTCCTTCCTTATCCTCCTCATCTCTGCCCAGTTTCTGTCTGCAGCATAAATATTAGCCAACTGCACATAACGAGCCCCATTATCTCCTTGAATTCTTAGTAGTTTCTCTTCGGCTTCTCTGGCCAATCCTGCATTTTTATTTAGCCGACAAGCATTCAAAAATGCCCCCATAATAGCAGCATCATGCTCTATGGGAATAACCTTTATAAATGCCACAGCTTTTTCTAGTTGGTTAGCCCTCCCATACAGATCGATCATACAAGCATAGTGGTCAATCTCAGGCAATATCTTATAAATTTCTGTCATGGAATTAAAGTATTTTTCCCCCAGTTCTACTAAACCACAGTGACGGCAAGCTGATAGAAGCGCAACAAAGGTAACAACGTCAGGCTTGATTCCTTCCTGCAACATCTCCTCAAACAGCAGGAAAACTTTACTTTCATGTCCATGGTGAGCATAGCCAGCCATCATTACATTATAAATGACTGAATCCTTAACATTAACCTGTTGAAACATCTTTTCTGCATATGCTATATTCCCACATTTTGAGTACATATCTATCATAGCACTAAACAGCTTCTCATCCATTTCAATTCCCATTCTAAGTAAACAACCATGAGTCTGCTTTCCTGGATCCAGAGCAGCCTGTAAGGCACAAGCACCAAGCACACTCATAAGTATCAAACCATCAGGAACAGTTGCATCCTTATCCCAAAACTCACTTAAGAGTTGAAACACAGCATCACAATTCTGTGATCTGACATAACCAGAAAATAATGCCGTCCACACAACAGAATTCTTCTCAGCCAACGAATCAAAAAGCCTCTGCGCTTCTACCATATTACCTTGAGATGAATAACCCACAATCATTGAAGTAACTGAAAAGGTGTTGCTTCCCCCACTACCCAAATGCACCAATTCTGCATACTTCATTTTACCACACTTGCAATAAACATCAACTATGCCACTACTTACAAAAGGATTCGAACTCAACCCATTCTTCAAAACCCACCCATGAGCTTCCTTTCCAGCCTTCAAATTCTTCAATGTGGAGCAAGCACTTAGAACAGTTGTAAAAGTATGCTCATTCCATCTAAACCCATTCTCCCTCATCATAACAAACAACTTCAATGTCTCTTCCAAATAACCATGTTGTTGATAACCTGCAATCAAAGAATTCCAAGATACAGCATCGTTCAACTCAGGCTCTTTCCAAAAGAGTTCCAAAGCCATTTCCATCTCACCTTTTTTACAAAAAGCTGCCACCATCGCATTCTTCGAAACCAAATCAACCATCCCACCACCGACTTTATAAACTTGAAAGGCTCCTTGAAAACACCCACATTTAGAATACATGTCAATGAGAGAACTCATTGCAAACCCAGTTTTATCGTTCCCTGTTTTCACCATAAAACAATGTAACTGAGCACCATAACTCAATTTGGTCAACTTCGCACTCAAGTTTAGCATTGTAGTTACAGTGAATTCATCGATTTTAATCCTATCATCATGGACCGTTTGCATGTCGTAAAATAATTTAAGCGCGTGAGTTTCATACCCATCGGCACTTACATAACCAGTCAACATTGAATTATAAGTGACCAAGTCTTTCCGTGGTGCAGCGTCGAATAAAGCACGCGCTTGTGATAGGTTTTGGGATTTTATATAAGCTGAGATGATTGTGTTCCAAGAGAAAACGTTTCTTTCAGGCATTTCATCGAACAGTTTTTGAGCTTCATGGATACGGCCCTGTTTGGAGTAGAAATGAATGAGTTGATTGGACGTGAGAATTGGTGGTGTAAAGCCTGCTTTTATAGTTTGGACGTGGAATATTAAACCATCCCTCAAGGACCTCATTCATGCAAACACCGGAAGGAAATCAGCTTTTATGTGTAACCGTAAACGGGGTTGACAGAGAAGTAGGCAACTAAACAAGGACCAAAACCTTGCATTTACGTGGGTGATCGGGCTAACACCCAATTGCCTTGAACCCCAAAAGGCCAAGACTACGGGTTTAGAAGAACAATCTCATTTCATCAAGCTTTGGAATTAACGAAATACTTGATAAAGCGAGTCCTTGGCACTCGGCGTTTGTAATAGTTCATAGACTACTAATAATGAATCAGATTCAACAATGATTTTCGATCAAACAATCTTAAACTTTCTTTCCCTCTCTTTTAATGGGCAAAATGGCCCAGTTACCCATAGGCCACAGCCTGAGGTTTTTTCATAATATATATGCTTCCTTCAAACTTTTGTAACAGGTAAATACATATTTATTATATAATGTGGGAACTGGAATCCAATTATCAATGGATTTCTTTCTCAGGCATTTGAATAAGTTTCAAAGTCGAATTTCAAAGCCGTCCATGTTGAGAAAGCTTTATCTAAATATCACTCCTAATCCGAACATGATTAATTTGAATTACAAAATGGATAAGAATACATCTAATTACACCAGAAGAAAACTGGACCAATTAAGCTAACAAAATACGAGGCTCCACTGAATTTTAATCAGCCAAGATGGTGTACAGAGGTTCAATTTCCTGTTTCTTATGTTTGTGTGTGTGTGTGTATATGTTTTGGATATAACGGTAAAAAAGCAACCATATGGCTCTAAATTGGGAATTTGCTATACATTAGAGCTTAGATTGATTTGGCAAAACTTTGGTAGCTGAATATACCATCCTGGCATCACCTGCAAAATGAAATTGCCATTTAATCACTATGTTTGCACATCATTCATGTAATATCAGAGTTGCAAATTAATGCTTAAATGATATGGAAAGCAGCATCGATATGATATTGAAGATATACCAGCAATTGATGCCAAACTAAATTGAGAAGGTACATTACTGTCCACCTCAACAGAAGCTTTGGCTGCAGCAATACCAATTGCTGTACTCTGCATCACATTTAAGCCTGCACAAAGAGAAGCAAGCATTCCACCAACAAGGCAATCACCGGCTCCTGTAAGCCTTACTACTGAGGTGGGGAGTGCAGGAAAATGCACAGCCAAAAAATATGGGCTTCTCTCAAGAACTTTAGCATCAAAGTACCAATTTGAACGACAGCTTGATGTTGCCGTTTCAAATAACTGTCCACTGAATCCAAGTCGCTTTGTCTTTTCTGGAGCTATTCTCCAGGAACTTGGTTCCCCTTTAGAGCATAAAAGTACTCCATCCGAACCAATAGTCACAACAAGAATTTTGACACCCTTCTCAAGCAGAAGCCAGATTGCTGGTTTTAGCATCTGGAACAAAGTATCTGTAGAACATTTATTCCTTTCAATTGGATGAAACATATTGTTAGATGACAAAGCATTTGCCATTGCAATTAGTTCATCTTCGTTAGGTGAAGCAAAAGTTATCTGCAGAAAACCTTACATCTGAATTAGAAACAAAAAGATAGGAAGAGAAAGAGAACTGGAAGGAGAGCACACTCAAGGTAATACAATTGTAGCTTAGACAACGTATCAAGGATTAATATAAAAGTGCAACCGAGAACACTCACATAATTTACAACTGGAGCAATTCTTTTAGATTTTGTGATTGACACAGGTTCAAACCACACAGGAATATTTGATTCTGCCGCTACTGCAGAATAAACCAATGAGAAAATATTTGAGAACAAACCAAATTAAGGTGAAATGAAGAAAAGCAGTAATAGTTGGCAGAAAGCATAAGACAACCACTGAGGAAGAGAAAGAATAAAAAGTATGTTTTAAAAGTACTTCGGCATGAAGCTTCTAAAGCAGGAGGACTCAAATTTGCATCAACCATCAATATAGGAGCAGAATGTATCTTCTGCTTGAATTGTTGAATCCACTCAGGTGTGAGAAACATTTCCTGCAACAGCACCATGACCTTTTAAATTTTGTGCAATACATCTTAAACTTACACAAGCTACCACCTTTAGTCACAAACAAATTCTTCAAAGCTACTTACCACTGCTTCGACACTGGCAACACCAGCCGCCACCTCTCCTGTATCATCAAGGATATGACATACAGTAGGAGTCTTAATATCCTGATTCCTCCTAATGCCTGCTTGAAAGCCAAAATCATGTAAAATGAAGTGGCAGGCTTTGTGATACATCCTCAACCAGAAGAAAACAGTTGAATATAGTAGACATTTTATTAACGCTTCTGTTTAATTTCCCAGAAGAAACCATGAGCTAAAACACAAGCCCAACTAAAGTGGCTTATCAGATCAGCAGTGTTTCTTCACAAAATAAAACAAGTTCCATCAAGCACTGCAAGTACTTATTACAACAGCAGGATTAAGATGATTATGCAATTGCAGCACTATGAATTTAACAATGGCTATCATAAATCAAGAACTCAAGGCTTTCAATGGGAAAGGACTGACCTTCTGTAGGTAGATTTGCAGATTTCCAATGATCCAACAACAAATTTCCTAAAAATAATAATAACAAAATATTACTTTCAAAGAAAAATTATGCTGGGTATTGGCCAAACATCATGGTTATGAGAACAGATATTTTCATGTAAATAAAAATTGTGACAGGTAAGAGTACATATGTTTTTGAATTTCCCAGCACCAAGATTACTTGAAATTCAGGTAAGTACCAGATATTCACGTTAAAAATTTCACATATTCAGGATCATCAAATTGGATAATTACAAACTTATTCTTAGTAAACCAATAAAAGAATACCTTATGAAAAAGTTATAGGTTTCCATGATGCTGCGTTAGAGAAAGGTCTAAGAAAATTACCTGCCATGTCAAATCCCAGGGCACTAATCATAAAAGGTTCAGTTCCAAGTTTCCACATGCACTCGGCTATATTCCTTGCAACGCCTCCTCGTACATAATGAATCTAAACAAATTATTCCATACTTCAAAGACCAAAAAGGAGAAGAAAAGAAACAGAGAGAAAGAAAGAAAGGTGAGATGATAAAGAGACCTTCCCAGGACAAGTAGTTCTTGGATGTGGAGGAACTGAAGAAGTGGCTTGAATGTCCAAAACCATGCCGCCTATGACTACTGGCTCTGCCTCTGCATTGTTCATTTGCTTCTCCATATGCAGTGCACCCCTCTTTCTCTGTCTTCTCAGTCTCCCAACAGTATTACTGTTGGAATTCCTTCTGATCTCTGAAATGTTTGTCGGGTAGGTATTTGGTAACCCTCCATGGGCAAATCAATTATTGTCCAGGAAAAATGATCGAAGAACCAGATTGCTAACAGACGAAGTTGGGCTACTTCCCCTCGTTCAAAGCCTAGTAAATACTGGGCCAACTGAGTCCCATAAGAAATTGGAGTTTCTGGGGAGTATAAATTAAAGACTGTTGGTGTGACTTCTCAAACTTTTTTTTTTAATCAATTTACTAGACAATATGTTCTAAAAAAAAACACATAGATATCATGATTATTATTATTATTATTATTATTGGATGAAAAGTAAAGTGTGATTTCGAACTTCGAGTATTTATTCAAATAATCATGTTTTTATTTTAAGTTTTGTCTGATAAGAATGATGGAAAATGAAAAAAAATAAAGATGAAAAATTTATTAAATTAATGATTTAATTACAAAATAAAAAATAATAATAATAATAATAATAATAATACAAATCTAGATTTAAAAATTTTCCATCTTTATTTATTTTCAACTTTCTTATCAAATAAGATCCTAAAATATTTTTATTCCTCGAATTAAAAGCCTCATTTTATCTCAAAAATTTTGATCCCAATATAAAGTGACTAGATAAATGTGAATCACCTGATTTGTCGCTAATGTAAATGAAATAACTTATAATTATAATTACATTAACTAGAAAATTTATTTAGCTAGGTTTGGGCCATAATTTTTATTTTAAAATACAATTATTAGAGTTTTTATTTTAATGAAAAATATAAGTAGCTATCTCATTTATTTGAATTTTTAATCAAAATATAATAATTAATTAATGGCATATTAATATTTTTTTAATTATTATTTTAGTTATTGAAATAACTATTGTACTCTATTTTTTAATATTGCATTTAGTTATCAAACTAAAGTTTTTATATCTATTTTTATCTTATATATTTATAATTATTTATATTTAATTCACTTTGTCAAAAATTTTGAGATATTCAAAACACTTTCAGTAAAGAATTATGATTATTTTTTATTTAAGAAATTAAGGTATTTACTGAAAGTTTGTTTGAATATGTTTTTTTCGTTTGGTGTTTTATATTTTTGTTTTTTATATTTTTTAAAACCAAAATAAAAATATCTAAAGTTGTTATTGGCGTCATTCGAACCTCTACCACTCACCACATATTACCACCTTCTCCCACTAGTTATTATTGAAATAACATATTTTCAAATTTAATAAATTAAAAATAAAATAAAAATAAAACAAAATAAATTTTTTAAAAACATTAAACATAAATCACAAAACTCATAACAATCTCAAATGGCTCTCAAATTAATCATTATTTTATAGATTTAATAATTTTAATCACGATTTTACATTATAATTTTTTTTTTTTTTTTTTTTTGCCAACAGAGGAGTTTTTTATGCCCATTGATAATCTGATGCAATAACAAGACTATCGTTATATTTTATAATGTTGTTTTTCTGAAATCACATATGCTTTTGGTGTGTATTGCATATAACACTCATAAACTCATTTTTCTTCCCTAATTCCCTGTGTAGATTCCTTTTATCTCTACCACTGATTTTAAGTCGGCTCATGGAGTGCAAAGTTCATATTAAATTGCAATGGGAATATTCAATGGAGTGAGATAAGATTGGTTGAAAAATCTCCAACCTTTGTTCAGCCAAAACCATGGCCAAGCAACCCAGATTTCTTGCAGCAAAGGGTGCCACGCATGGGAAGACTAGCTAATTCATCATAAAAGCTTTGCTTTGAAAGACTCAACCACTTCAATCTTCAGCGAGAAAAGCCAAGAAAATTCACCATAAAGCTTGAGAAATTGGAAGTCAAATTCTAAATCACATGTATCTTGGAGACCGGAGGATCCGACTTCGGTGTCCCTCCGAGACTGCAAATTCAATCAATCATTTAATGACTTTGACGAACTTAGCTTCTTTGTTCAATGAAAATGACTAATGATTCCCTTCGTTTTTGTGGGGGACGCAATTAATTGTTTTAAATATCAGTATGTATGACAACCTGACCAACCATGGCTTTGATAAACGCAATGTTATATTTGGCATATACTTGAATTATTCTAAAGTAAGGGCAAAAGGAAAGTAATTGAGGTATTCAATTTATTATATAAATACATAATTTTGCATCCGAAATTTGATTCAAGTAATAAATGCTTTTTTTTTTTTTTTTTTGCCAAAGAACAGATTTTGAATTAATATTCTTTTAAATAAAAATAAATATTAAATTTGCCTATTAATTCAAATAACCATGTTCTCACATCTGTAAAAATGTAAAAATTATGTAAATTTAAATTTTAAACCTCATTACTTATATATTTCCTTTTTTCATAAGAAATCTCAATTATATAAAAAAAAAAAATATCATAACCTTAAAAACAAATCTCACACCCATACTTATTATAACGTGAAAAGCTTTAGTTGTAGTTTAACAGACCAGTGACGTAAGACTGTGTGCCACCTGCAGATAAAGACAAAACATGATTGAAGATAAAATGTTAATTTTAACCTTAATTTTAATTTTTTAATTATTTTATTAAAAAATATATAATTTTAATGATATTTTATTTTTTTTAATTTTATTGTACATCTAAACTAAATATTCATGTAATTAAAGTGGCTTCTTTAATGAAATTTCAAGGGTTTGTTTTACAAGTTGCAAATTGCTTTAACAAAAAGATGGGATCGTTTGAAATGCCCAAAGACTAAGTTACTTGGCCAGTCGGCGCAGGAAAGGTGCTTGCCAAGGAAAATGAAAACAAAATATGGTAGGGAAATGATAATTATTGGAGTGGGCAGTTACGACGGAACACAGACTTTACAAAAGGATCTGCAGAGAGTGACACTGAAGCAGAATTCAAAGGCACGTGAGTTTGACCCAGAATGAAGCAAATTCCACTACTCCAGTGCTTCTAAAATTTCATACTTTTACAATGCGTTTGCAAGAAATAATTTTAAAATTTTTAAAATATTAACATTTTAAAGTTCATCAATTTTAATATTTGTAATTGTATTATTTAGATAATTTTTTTAGAAAAAAATTTGACAGAATTTGATAAAATAAAAATAATGATATTAAATATAAAAAAATATAAAATAAATTATATAATAAAAGTATCATTAGATTTGTAAAAATTTAATGATAATATTAATAATCTAAAAAAATAAAAAATATGTTATATTAAAATAAAATAATATTTTTTAGTTTTTTTTTTTAATTGTGGGTTAAGAAATGAAGTTTTCGAGAAATTTTGAAAAATCATTTATTTAGATGAAATTTTAAGGAGGGTTTTGAGATATTCAAATCCCCTTTTGAAATTCTTAAGAAATTTTAAAAAAATTTAAATATTTTTTACAAACAAAAAATTTAAATTTCGAACTTAATATCTTGATTGAAATTAATTTTTATTTAAAATTTTTTATCCAAACACATCTTTAAAAGAGATTTCAAATGGGTTAATATACTATATACTAATATTGATAATGTATAAATTTTATACATTATCTACGCATCAAAAGTTGACACTTCATTTATGAGTAAACAAAAAAATATACTAAGCCCTTTATGAACATATTGAAGAAAATTCACTTGTATCGAATTCTAAAATCTTGACATTTTTTAATTTGATCATTAATGGACTGACAACCTCTGTTATATTAATTGTGTGTAGGGGATATATAAATTATATTTGTAAACTTTTTTTATTCCTTAAAAATAAAAATTTAGAGTATAATACAATTAGAAAATGATATTCAAAAATTATGATTATAATATGTAAGACCCGAAAATTCGGTGTCATTTCTTTAAGAAATTTACATTTTAATCATGGATTTTATGTAATCTTGATCAATAAAGAAGAAATAATTTAATTTCGAGTTCAATTGATCAAGATATAAATTATTAGAATTTATCAAAATTTTCACCTCGAAAAATGAGCCTGAAAATAGTAGAAAAATATATCGAAAAGGTAAAATCGGACTGATAAATTTATTTGCGGACTAAATGAATTTAATATGAAATTTTGAGATATTTTGGGATATTTTAAGATTTTTATTATTATTTTAAAAATAAAATAATAATAAAAATATATTATATAAAAAAAAGAACTGACAAACAAAAACGAATTGAAAAAAAAAGAAAGAAAACGCGAAAACAGGGGAAGGAAGGGTCGGAAAATCGATCCTTCCCTGTTTTCCTTCACCGGCGGCAACACAGGCGGAGATGGCGCGAGGGGTGACCGGGGAAGGGTTGACCGGCACCGGGGGAACGCTCGCCAGCCACCACGCGCCCCAGATCGCCGACGGTGAGCAGATCGGAGGGGGAGAAGGCCGCGGGAAGAAGAGGAAGATTCGGTGGCGTCGGTGCCGATTTGGCCCGAGCCCAGCCGAACGGCGGTGGAATCGACCGGAGAACCGGTCGGAAGACACCGGAACGACGAAAGGAGCCCTGAACCGGGTGGCCGGTTCAGTGAGGAAGCTTCTGCCCTGAATCGGACTGGACTGGTTCAACCAAGGAGGAGAGAGAAAAAGAGAAAAAAAGGGAAAAAGGAAAAGAAAATTTTCGGGATTTCATCGGACTTCGGGTAAGTCGATACGAGGTCAAAAGTGACCGATTTAATTTTCGATAAATTTATTTAAATTATATTTAATCGAAAATTGGCCCGAAAATAAAAAATACGAAATTGTGCAGTTCGAGGATTAATTTCGAACGGAAGCCCGATCGAACTCCGATTCGCGCACCATCGCACAATATCAGGTAAGTAAAGCTCATTTACGACAATTTATGTGATTAACGCGTATTTAAGATTTAATTTATGCATTTCGGATTAAATTTCGGATTTAGTGAATTATATTCGAAATTTAGAATAAACTGTCGTAAATGATATTCGGGCTATCCAAAGAGCTTGGAATAAAGCCCAATGGGTATTGATAGACCCAATGAGTCGATAGACCCTGATGAAGGGAATTAATACATGAAAAACGGGCTTAATACGGATTAAGGCCCGATTAAAGTATTTAGGCCCATTTAGAGTAAACGGGCCCAATTAAGTGAAAAGAACTGTATTAAATGTGTAATACAGTAGGAAACGTGAAATTAATCCAGTGAATGGTTAAATGCAGCTCCAGAGTCATATTGAGAGTTGACCGGACTGCGAGATTTGGACAGCACAGAGGAAGAGAGGTCTCACTACGTGATCCGAGATAAGGGATCTAAGGGAGCTATTAGAGATAGCTGTACGTATTTTCATCGTCGTTTACAATCAATTAAATTTTGTATAGAGTATAGATATGAAATTTCTGGATAGTACCCAAATATGAGAAAATTACGAAAATACCCTTAGACTCAGAAATTTTGAAAATGCATAAAGTGCATGCAATCCATGTTTTCTCTGTGAAAAATAGATTTTTGTGAAGCTGAAATGATAGACTGGCTCATGATTTGACTATATGCATTAACTTGCACGTTTTTCTAAAAAGTGATTTGATTGATAAGTGATTTGATGGGATGTTTTTCTCTCACTTTGTTTTGTACCGTTTTGCATATTGCACTAGGTTTTGAGTACCACTGTGGTGGGAAATAGAGCCAGATGTCTATTTTGTGTGTGTGAAATTGTGCTGGAGCTATAATGAGATCTGTGGATTTATCCAGTTCCGCTCCCACTTGATTTTAGTATTGCATATGTACAGACCGTGCTGGAGCACTGCTCGCACTGGATTCTGTTGTGATTTGTGATTGAGATCGTGCTGGAGCCCTCGTGTTGACTGTGTGTCACACTGACTTGCTCGCACTAGATCTGAGACGACAGGCTATGGTTGATAATTTATTTGGTTGGGGTGGTGAGCTGTTGACTCAGGCACCTACAACTGTGTGGTAATATTACTTTGGTTCACGGAGTACGTCGTACCGTATAGACAACATGGAGTACAGTGTACTGTGCAACTATGGGTTGTGAGGATTACGTCTTTGGACTCGGGCATACTTTGTCATTGCTCTGTTTTGTGATAGTCCTTAGATAGGAGTCGATGGATAGATTAATCCCCTCCTCGGACTCAGAGACACCCTGACACACCTGATCCATGATAGCTGGTGGGTCTCGGACTTTGGCCAAATTGTCCCTTGGATTTGTGTGGAAATCCCTGCCTAGTCTCACCTGATTTTATTGGTTTCGGTGATGAAACTAATTGTGATTTGATTTCTGTGATGAAACCGTTTGAAATGAGAATATGATTTTAAAGTGAGTTTCAATACTGAACACAAAAATATTTTACTCTGAATGAGTTTTGATATTCGGTTTTTGGCAGTAAATTGCTATGTGTTTTACTATGATAGTATTGTGAATGCCATGAGTTTTTCGGCATAAACCATGCATCATGAGCATCGTGGATAGTTTGATTATCTACTTGCTTTATAAATTAATAAGAGTGTTTTGAAAAGTAAATGCATTTATTTTACGAGTTGATAAAACATGCATTATGAGTATCGTAGATAGTGTGGTTATCTACATGCTTTCATATATTTCTTACTGAGCGCGTTATGCTCATCCCATTATTTTTCCACCTCTACAGAGCATTTCAGTAGAGTGTATAAGCTACGTCCGTCCTGCGATCTTTTACACATAGCTATCCAGCAGCATCAAGGTATACACACATGTGCTTTTTGTATCTGAATAATAGTGTACAGTGATGTAGTCACGTTATATGGGGGATATATATGTTAGGCAATGTAAACGAGTTTCTAATTATGAAATAATAATCTTATGAGCTTCCGCGAATATTAGTGCCTGGGACTAAAACATTGTCTGTTATTCATATATATATATATATATATAATATATGAAACTGAGTGAGGGATATTGACTCACAGCCCAACAATTGAAATGTGGTAAGTTCGAGAAAATTTTGTAGTGATTTTTAAAAATTTGGATCGCGACATAATATAAATTTAAATTTAATAAAAGTTTAAAATATGTTATATATTTATATATTGATATGAATTTTGATAAGATAATTTTTATATTTTAATAATTTAACAAAACATTGACACAAAATATGCAAATAAATTTTCATAAATGCTTCCTCGAACCCAATGTTTTGCTTCAACGGAACACATTTCTCATTTTCCGATTGCTTCTGAAAAAAGCAAAGTATTTTCTGTTCCTGGACTTTATTGCCCCTAGCAAGTAACCCACCGTAGAAGCCTATTTTGGACAAAGCGGATGTCCTAATGTCGATTGTCCATACAAAATACACACTAGTAAACACAGGTATGTCGCTTTGTCATTGCCCTAATATTATGTGCAGATTGTAACATTAGAGAAATTGAATTACAATTTATGCAAAAATATACTGATTTTTTTTAGTTGTAAGTGTCAATTTTTAATATAGTTTTGAATTTAGAGTCCATAATTTTGAATCATTAAAATTATGACGTTTACGTATCATCTACTTTATCTTCTAAGTTAATACATTTAATTACCAAAATGAAAAAAGTTAATAATTTTTTTTAAAAAAAAGGTTATTTATAACAATTAATAATCAAGTTACCAATCTAATGAGATGCAATTTGGGTGCCCACTTAGGCATTATTGCCATACGTTGGGTTACTACGAGATAAAATAGCAAAAAATTAAAATTACTCTCATTTTTTTATTTTTTATTATTTATTAAAGAATATATTTTTTTAATAATTTTTTTATCAATTTTAACCTCATTAAAATCAAAGTTTTGTACTATAAGAACTTTTTCTTTTATTGTAGCTTATCTTTTTAGAATAATCCATCACCTAATTTGATAAGATATTAGAATTTTGTCAAATCATTGGTACATAAAATTATTCTTTTATATTTATATATACCTAATCGAAAGTTGATGTACCTTATTACTCACATTTGTATAAGCTTGAAAGGACGTGCACACTTTCTCTTTAATTTTGAATTATAATTAATTTAACAACATATACAATATGAAAGAAGAGTTGTACATGAAGTTGAAGAAAGAATGTGTTGAATTTTGGATTTATTTTTTTTAAATAAATAATAATCGGTAGATTAAATTTTAATTATAGTATTTGAGATATTGACATGCTATTTTTGTTGTTGCTTAAAGAGATGGTTAGAATAGATGATAAAATTGACTCCAATGAGATTAAAAAAAGAAAATGATCATTAAAAATATATATTTTTTAATAAAATATAAAAAAAAATTAAAACTAAATGTAAAAAAATAATTTTTGTTTAACTTGTCGATTACACCGTTGTCGGTGTCAATCAATGTGCTAATTGATTAATTATTTTATTTTATTTTATTTATTTATTTATTCATATAAAAGTTCATAGCCTAAAAACGTTATAATTAATTAATCATAATTTTGATTAATAAATTAATCATTTACATAAGACAGCTATCTCTTAATTCTAAATAATTAGATGTAGGTTTTTTTATTTTTTGTTTTTGTTTTAGAAGGAGATACAAGAAAAAAAAAAAGGAGAATCGATCCTAACACCTTAGCTATGGTCCTTTAATTTTGAAACTAAAGATGGATGTGGACAATAATCAAGCAACATCATTGGAATAATTAATACAGTTTTATTATTTTCTTCCCTTTATTACGTTTGAAGTCAATTGGAATTAAGAAATCAAATGATTTATTATTAGTCAACGTGTGTGACTAATGGGTATTTATAAAAGATTAATAATGCACAATTTATCAAATTTAATAAAAAAATCACATTACCAAATTAGAATAAAACATTAATCGGATTACTAGAAAGCATTTTTGAAACAACGATGTTTCATGTTCAAATCTCATTATGTATTAATTAATTTGATTTAATTTTATGTTTTGTAGCTTAAAATTTTCTTATAAATAATAAAAAAGATATTACATTAATTGTAAATTTTCTTAATATAAATACAACTTAATTAGTAGAAATTATATTTAAACGACTTGCCCACCGACTGGGCAACATGGAGGGCTGCAAGTTGAGAAACAGACAAACTGAGCTACAGCTCAACTGAAATACTTAATCACTTTTGTTTATTTCAATGCATTATTATTAATTTAGATTAGTGGTCCTAATTTGCCAATCTTTTCGGGTCAATGTCTCCATTATTATTAATTTAGAATCTCACTACAATTATATTACTTTTATTGTTTCAGATGTTAGGTTTGTTGCTATAAATTAATTTGGATACATCATGGATCATTAACTAAATATATGATATTAGGTCTTTCGGAATTATTTTCATTTTAAAAATAAATAAAATTCGATCGTATAATATGGAATTTATATTTTATGATTGTTGACGTGTAAATTTCATATACTAGAATCATAAATATATCATCTAATTAATTTTTAAATTTTAAAATAAAAATTTTAAAACAAATATTTTAAAATTTATTAATTAATAAAATATCATTATATAATTTGATGATAATATATAATATTTATATACAAACAATGTATTAAATATAGATCCTATAATATTTATACTTTTCTTAAAGAAAGTCATAACGGACAAAATTTGGTTTTTGTGACATTTTTTATTATGTAATTGAGAAAATAATGAAGCTAATGAAGTGATATTTTGGAGAATAGCAACCCACCCCCAGCAACCCAAGAAAAAAAAATATAGAAGTTCTTTGTTTGTACTATTTCTTTCAGGCTTTCAAAATTATTTAATTGTCAATAGATTGAATGCAGAATGCTTTATAATCCAAACTTCATGATTTTTTTGTTAATAAATGATTTGTAAATTATAAAAATTTATTAATAAAAATTTAATAAATTTATAAATTTTAATAATGAATTCACGATTTGCTTTAACTTTGAAGATGATATAATTTTTTCTACTCTTAATTTTTTTTGTAATAAAAAATCAATTAGCCAATAATACTCATTTTTCAAACTATTATAAAAACAATTTTTTATACAAAAATAAAAGAAAGACAAATTTAAATTAGATCATATAAAATTTAAAATATTTATTTTTAATAAAATAATTAAAAAAATTAAAAGACAAAGACAAAAAAATAAATCTATGATGCTAAAATTTTTTATACTATTATCTTGGAGGCCACCGTACAGGGGCTTCCAAACTAAGAGCCTGTAGTTTAATTTATTTAATATAAAATATATATCCTTAATTGTTTTTTATTTTTAATTTTATCAAAATTATTTTTATAATCCATCTAAATTAATTCTAACCCTCGTCAATTAGCGGCTTCCCACTTCTCTCTCTTGGTCAAATTATGATTTCAGGAAGTCAAATAAATCAATTAAGAACTTAACTTCAGATCAACTAAAAGATTATGAAATAATATTGTTTAATGAATTCGTTAGCTTCAATGAAATAAAATTGTTTAAATTAATTCAAAATATTAAAATATTTTAATTTACAATTAAATAAAAATTAAAAATATATTAATTAAGAATCAAATATGCATGGCTATTATGTTTTGAGGAGTCAAATTTAATCATTTATGCATTCAAAAGAATCAAATTAATTTGTCTTCAAACTTTGTTCATTATTCCCTGCAACATTTTATCTAAAAGATATTCTAAAGAGACAGTCATATGTGAATAGGTGAAAGGGTTGATAAATTGTATATGTTAAAATTTGAACAATGTGAATTAATTAAACTGAACTTTAGAAATTCAAATGTTATAATTTTTAAGATAATATAATAAAATACTTAACATGAAATATAAATATATGTAAAATATTTACGTGCTCTATTTTTATATAAAACAAAAGTAGGTTTTTATTATTTTTGTATTTATCTTGAAGTTAGTCAAATAAAAGTCATTTGCTAATATGAAATCAAAATGTGAGATGTGATGAAGTTTTACACTCAATCTAGTCAAATTTTATGGCTTGGAAGAGTCAAATTAAAAGTATAAAAGCTATTACCACATGATATCTTATTTGAATTGAATTGCTAACATCACCAATTTGGTGTGTGGCTGCAAAAATTACAATAGGGAAGATTTTATTAAAATTACACTTTGAAATTAATTGGTGTTATTTTTTTATGTAAAAAAAGCTGTAATCGAATAATAAGAAGATAATATATAAATATTAGAATTCAAATTTCATATTTATTGAAAGCTATGTATTAAAAAGATTAAACAAATTAATTGGACCAAACCCAAATTTCATTTAATTTAGTCTATTAATGATAAAAACCATATATATATATATATATATATATATTTGATTGGGCACTCCCAAATTTGTTTTAGATTTTTAAATAGAATTATTGAGGACTAAGGATGGACGGGGTTGGAGTGATATCGAATTGTTAAAATTTTTGAAATTATTCTATATATACAAATTTTTTATTTTACGATCAATATCTGATTTGTATAATAGTTATTTTATTTAAATCGAATCACATAAATTTAGTACCATTCGACTTTAATCAATTCGTTTGAATATTTGGATTTAGGCTAATGTGATATGATGATATGATGACTCCACTACTTAAAAAATTGGTTCAATAGGATAATGTTTCGTTGAATTTTAAAATGAAAATAATTTTTAATGAAATAATTTATGTTCGAATATTTATCAAATTATTTTTTTAAAAATCAATTTTATTTACAAAATATAAATAAAAATTAATTTTATATTTAATATAATATAAAAATACATCTTAATTTATTCGATTTGAAGTTTTGAACCCTTTAATTATCTCCAGCAAGGGGTGCAAATGGCAAGAAAGGTTTCTCTCATCATCGAGATAAAAGTCGAGGTGGGCTCTTTCTGAATTTGATGGATTAGGCTTTCTTTGTTGACTCGAGAAATTAGGGGAAAATCTAGGGGTCACAAGTCACAATTGGACAAATACAGGCAATCCTACGAATAAGCTGCCCCATGCCTTCTGTTTGTTCTCGTTGACTTGCTTGACATATAAAAAATGAAAGAAAAGGAAAGTTAATTATATAGTTGAATATTTTAAATATTATAATTTTTAATATTTTTAATTATTTTGATAATAAATAATATATATTATTTTCTTAATAATAATATAATAAAAATTTTAATAGCAAATAATATTTTTATTTTAAAAATTAACATTATTTATTGTGGTAAAATTATGATAAAAATATTTTTAATATTTTTCACTTAAAATATATAATTTTTTATTTTTGAAAAATTATTTATATTATAATTTAATAATAAATATAATAAATAAATAAATAAAACTTTTGTTATGATTTAATAATAAGTATTTTCAATATAAAATTTAATTATTTTAATTGTATAAAATTTTTAATATCTTAAGAATAAAATCTCTATTTTTAATATTATTATATTGATATAAATATTATTTTTAATAACGAAAATACAATTTTAAATATTTGAGAAAACATATTAATTTAAATAATAAATAGTTTTCTTTAAGTGTTTAATAACATAGTATTTTAATATATTAAATATTATTATTAAACTATAGCTATTTTTAAATGTTAGTAAATATATAATTCAACTATTTTAATAATAAATATTTTTAATATTTTAATAGTTAAGGCTATATCATTTGATTTTTTTTAAAAGAAAAAACAACTAAATAACAAAAAAAATTTATTGACTCATCTAAGCAAAAAAAATCTTAAATTTTTAAAAAATGTAAATATTTTCTAAAAATTATTTTTTGAATATCAATTTAAGTAAAACAAAATAATCTCACGCCTTTTTCTTTTGAGGAGTTAAAAAAAAATTCAAAATCTTTTTATTGTTAACTTATTATTATTGATAATACTTGGTCTTTGTTATACCTAATACATGATTAAACTTTGAAAATCTTCTCCAACAACCAACAAAGAACTTGGGAATTCTGTATGATCATATGATTCGTATCTTAGGACAGTAAAATTTTTTAATATCTTTTCTGACCGACCATTTTTATTTTTACCTCAAATGTCGGTTTTTAACGATATCGTCCATGTTTGGCTGATTTTACCTTCGATCCCATCTTGTGGTCTCAAAACCAGAAAAAATAGGCTACACAATAACCAGAATAAACCTTTCCACACTCAAGCACACATTTTTTGTCATCACACTGGTCTTTGGGAGACGAATAAAAATTATTTAAAAAAAAACACTGCTCCTTTAATTTGTCTTCTTGCAGCTTCACGGCTCCAAATTTTTCCAAAGAGGAATTTAATTAAATTATATTGTCAAACTCCATATTAGCAAACTAATCAGAACATAAATTACTCTGATGATTTTAATTAAACACGTGGATAATGTAAAAATTTTTGTGTCATAATTTGAATAAAAAATATAAAACAAAATTTTAAAATTTTTGTAAGAATTTATATATAACATTTATCAAATTTTTAATTGGTACTAATGTTATTTTTTATAATTTTTTATATTATTTTTGTGTTACCTTTAAAATTATTAAATTTAATATTTTTGATTTATCATTCTAAAAACAGCTGTCATACATTGCATCCTACAGACTAAAATATAGTACAGCTAGCTTTCACATGATTACAACAGTTTGGAGGGTGAAATTCAGAAAATGGAAGAAAAAAAAATATTTTTAACGTAATGGGAACTTGGGAGAGTGTTTATAGCGTATGGTCCACAGTGATGTAACCTTTCCGTCTATTTAAGCAAGCTCTGCAACTTAACAAGGGCTCTGCATACCAAACTTGGGAGATTCATGGCTGCTTGAATCTCTATTATTAATTCCATTACTACACAACAAAGTCTGTCTTACTTTCTTTTTCCTTCCCTAGCTAACGAAGATGGCTGGGTTGGGAGCAGAGACCGGTGCCATTTCAAGTCAACCTGTAGCTGTCGTAGACAACAAAACTCTTGCAGATTTTGAGCCTGTGAAGAAACCTAAAAGGAACAAGTTCGCTTTTGTTTGTGCCATACTTGCTTCCTTAACTTCCATCTTACTTGGTTATGGTAAGTAAACTAGAAAGCAGTAGCATCTTTCTTACCCATGGAGAAGCAGTACATGTTTGGATAACATTTTTTGGGGTGGTTTTCGTTTTAATTAAGCAATTTCTTTTTTTTGCATGAAATAGATATTGGAGTAATGAGTGGAGCTATTATCTTCATAAAGGAAGACCTCAAGATAAATGATGTTCAAGTTGAAATCCTTGTCGGGATCCTCAACTTGTATTGTCTCGTTGGTTCATGTGCAGCTGGTCGGACCTCCGACTGGATCGGCCGCCGTTACACCATCGTGTTCGCCGGTGCCATTTTCTTTGTGGGAGCTCTCCTCATGGGGTTCGCCACAAACTACGCTTTCCTCATGGTAGGTCGTTTTGTTGCCGGTATCGGCGTCGGCTACGCCCTCATGATTGCTCCTGTTTACACTGCTGAAGTCTCCCCCGCTTCCTCACGCGGTTTTCTTACCTCATTCCCCGAGGTCTCAAAACCTCTGAAATATACTTATTCATTATTTATTTATTTATTTATTGTTTGATATAATTAAGAGTTAATCTAGATTTTGTCTGGGTATAGGTTTTCATTAATGGAGGTATATTACTGGGTTACGTTTCGAATTATGCATTTTCGAAGCTGCGAACCGACTTAGGGTGGCGGTTGATGCTTGGCGTCGGTGCAATCCCATCCGTATTCCTGGCCCTTGGTGTTTTAGCAATGCCCGAGTCGCCACGTTGGCTGGTTATGCAAGGCCGACTCGGTGAGGCCACGAGAGTTCTAGACAAAACTTCGGACACCAAAGAAGAAGCTCAGCTCAGACTCAGTGACATCAAAGAAGCAGCTGGAATCCCTCAAGATTGCACCGACGACATCGTTCAGGTCCAGAAGCAAACCCACGGAGAAGGCGTGTGGAGAGAATTACTTTTATACCCCACACCTGCCGTTAGGCACGTGCTGATTTGCGCCATTGGGATTCATTTCTTCCAACAAGCATCCGGCATCGACGCTGTCGTTTTGTACAGTCCAAGGATTTTTGAAAAAGCCGGCATCACGTCATCAAATGATAAGCTACTCGCCACCATAGCCGTCGGATTCGTCAAGACGATCTTCATCTTGGTGGCCACGTTTTTACTAGATAGAATCGGACGGCGTCCGTTGCTTCTGAGCAGCGTAGGCGGCATGGTCGTGTCATTGGCTACACTCGGACTCTCACTAACGATCATTGATCATTCAGACGAGAAACTAATGTGGGCTGTCGGATTATGCATCACGATGGTTTTGGCTTATGTAGCATTCTTCTCGATAGGGATGGGGCCCATTACATGGGTGTACAGCTCGGAGATCTTCCCATTGAGGCTACGCGCGCAAGGAGCGAGTATGGCAGTGGCAGTTAACAGGGTGGTCAGTGGGGTAATCTCAATGAGTTTTATTTCGTTGTACAAAGCGATATCCATTGGTGGGGCCTTTTTCCTATTCTCTGGGATTGCCACGGTGGCGTTTTTCTTTTTCTATACATGCATGCCAGAAACTCAAGGAAAAACGCTCGAGGAAATGGATGGGCTTTTTGGTAAATTGGTGGGTTGGAGGGAAGAGGCTAAGATGTTAAAGACGAAGACGAAGGAAGTTAACGGTGATGGAAAAAATAACGGTCAAATTCAATTAGGAAATACTATCACTGACGGTCGACAAGGTTAGATAAGGAAGGGTAGTTTAGTAAATACGTATGTGAACGGCACGTCTCGGATTGGATATAAGTTGAAGAAGACTATTTTTTTTTCCCTTTCAAATGTAAGTGTGCGAAAAAAATATTATGAATTAACGAATGCAAAATGAAAAACTTTACAATCTATTATTAATGTTTACTTTTTCCTCTTAAAATTAGTATAGATTGTTAAGTTAGTACTTTTCTGTCTTATAAATATTGTTTTAATTTGATTTTTAATAGTTAAAAATTTTAACTTTAATTTAATTTTACTTTAAATAGATTATTAATTAAAACATTAAAATATTTTTAAATGTAATATTCTTATAAAAAATAATTTAATAAGATATTTAAAATATCAATGATCAATATTAAAAAATAACAAAAAAATCAAATCAGAAATTATTTATGAGACGAAAATAGTATATAGTACTGATATGAGGACACAAACTATTTTATAAGGAAATGTCCAACGATTGTCCAATTATTTTGAGACACACCCCTTAATTGGATTGGGAGGTAAAAAAAAGTAGAGGTTACAAATTACCCAGTTAGGTTAGGTGACGTATGGATAAATGTTTAGCATGTGAGTAAGAGTTAGGGTGTAATCAAGTCGAGTCGAGTCGAGTTGATACAGTGAGGTGTTTGAGTTTGAGTTCGAGCTCGACTCGAAACTCGGAGATCGATACTCGGCTCGAGTTCGATCGAGTCTTATTTTTTAAGCTCGAGTTCGACTCGAGATCGAATTCGAGCTACTCGATTAGGCTCGAATCATTATATAAATATTATTATATTATTAAAATATATAAAAACTCGATACTCGATTAGGCTCGCGAGCTACTCGAACCGGGTATTTAAGTGCTCGAATTCGACTCGCTCGATAGCTCGAGTAGCTCGAGCTTGAGCTCGACTCGACTAAAATCGAGCCGAATTCGAGTTTTGTTCGAGTCGAGTCCGAATAGCTTGCGAGCACCACTGTATCGTTTACACCCCTAGTAAGAGTTACATACGATAATTCAACAGCATAATTATTGTATATCAAATGTAATAAAAATGAAGAGTTTAGTGAAGTTTAAAATTTTTTCAAAATACATTAAGATAATGATATATATTTTATTTTATTTATTTATAATTTTTTAATATTTTTACAAGGTATGAATGATCATATTAATTTTACTTGTAAAATTTTTATATTTTATTTAGAATGCATTGGTTAAATATTTTTATTTTTGGATGGATAATATATATTTATATTTCTTATCAAATTTTGATTAGCGCGTAGTATTTATATTTTGTTTGGTCGGTGATGCTGATGGTTTTTGGTTAAGTTTGGTTTGTTTGGGATAAGACAGATTATGACATAAGTTGGAAATGAATCGGTGGCATTATGAAATAGAGATTGGAGTGATGAGTGGAGCCCTAATAATCTTCATAAAAGAGGAGCTCAAAATCAGCAACGTCTAAGTTCAAACCCTGGTCGCTATCTTCAACTTGTATTTGTTTCATGCAAGATGAAATCTTATACAAGGGAAAGGGAAAAATACTTTAATGCAAAAGGAAAAACTTTACAATGCCTTCAATGTTGTTTTTTTTTTCCTTAAATTAATTTAGTTTGTTAATATAGCAGTGATAAAATTCTTAAGATTTTTAAATAGAGAATGATTATTTTAAACATCAATAAAATAATAATTCATCATTATTTTACATTTATTCTCATCAAATCAAATCTTATTAAATTAATTTATTTAAGAGTCAACTCTTATTAATTTAATCCTCTTGATTTGGTAAAGATAAATACAAAATAATTATTACACCTCTTTAAATTATTCTAATATAAATTATTCTATTCTAAATATATATTAAAAAATTACTTAAGGATTTATTTGGAGACAGCCTAATTTACTTGAAAAAAAAATTTATTACTATTTCTTCTGTCCAATTTTTGCATGTTTCCATTTTATTTTTAGAGTTTAAGAAAAAAATTAATTTAGTGCATCTTATTTAAATTTTTTTTATTCTTAAATGAAATTGATGTATCATAATTTTTATTGCCAAAAGGGAAAAAAAAAACGAAAAATATAATTAAGATACATAAAAATTAGATATCCGGAACAAAAAGGACATGATTTTGAGATATTAAAAAAAAAAAAGGAAAAAGGTATTATTTTGCATGAAGCTCCGATAATTATGGAAGTAAATTGATGATCGGATTTAGATTGGATGAGTGACATTAAGCAAAGAGATGATGTTTTAATTAGTCCAATGGCTGGCTGGTACTAAATGACAATTAAATTCAGCATTTTTATCGTAGCATAGCATTCTCAAAATAATGACCATTACCAAACACAGTTTCTTCAATACAATCAAGAACCCAACCCTGTCACAACTCACGATTAAAACTAATAATTAACATATGCATCATTTTCTCGGTTCATAAACGTTGAATTCAATAAAACAGTAAATATCCCTCTTGCTCATTCAGACAATTAATTTCATTAAAAAAAGGAAACTACAAAGCTGTATTTTTACAAAACTAACAAGGATATCCACCACCACTAGTAGGTTTCAAAGGATCGATCAACTGGCTCTGGCTGTGCCGCGTAGCATATTGCTTTGGTGGAATTTCCTCAACAAAATTGTGTCACTATAGGGGGAAAAATATTTATGAAATTTACAGTCAATCATGTACATTCAAAGATGATTTCCCGAGACTTCACTTCTCAATGCCTTGCTGCAGATACTGTATTAGGTCGTAGCCGGCGGTCGTCCACTTGTTGTAGGCATCTGTGCAGACATTTTTCATGAAAATGGCAGCCTCACGCTCAGTCATCTCGGGATGAAATCTCTTGCGAAGATTTCCAATGGGATCACCCCTGCTGAGGCAAGGCAATCCACTGTCAAGCATAAGCAATATCGTGTTGATGATCCCGTTCATGTAACGGCGGGCAGCAAGGTATCCCTTCACACACAAACTGCAAACATTTGACAAAGAACACCTCAAATGACTCTGATAGGGAAAATGTCATGCAGACGAGATAGAAGGATAAAAACAGGCAAAGAAGTAATTACCTTACAAAGTGGTCCCAAGTTTCACTTTTCATAACCCCTGATGGGTCTAATAATTGAGTCATCTCATGGCTCAACTTGAAATGTGCACTCTCAAACCGCATATTCCCACCAGGTGATGTTTCCAGGATGAAACCAAAATCGATATGAACAAGCCTCCCTGTACTGCATTGACATGCATATAACAGTAGTTGAGTTTTTCGTTCATTCCCTTTTCCTACCGGGGAGGAGGGTTTGGCCAAAATTCATCTTTTGGCAAATGGGGAAAAAAATTGCTTTATTTGAGTATATGACCTGTCACTTATTTTGGGTGCCTTAATTGATTGACCGGCATAGATTTGCTATAATTTATAAATAGGTCCAGCCCCCATTTACATCTGAAAACCCTAGTATATAAAAAAAAAGGACTATGAATTACTATTGCAATAGTTGTTCATAGTTTTTTTATAAACATAAGTATAATGATTTGTCACAGATTGAGGACCTAACCAGGCTTTTCCAATCATCTGGTTATCATGTTTTCATATATGAATTATTTAAATTTAAATATTCTACCAACCACAGGTCAAGGAACTAGCAGAGCCATACTTGTCAAAAAGAAGGTTGCCATTGTGCCGATCCTTTGGTTGTAGTAGAAGGCTTGCTACAGCATACCCTGCACTGCTAATTATAAAGTTTCTGCGTGCAGCTTCAAAGCTAGGAGAGCCAACGGGCCCATAATCCTGTTGAAAAATCTCATACAAACCACCATCATTTGTTTCGCCCATCTGGCTTCTGCTTTTTGAATTAGGCACAACCTGCAACAGGGCAGAAAAGATAAATATATCAAGTGAAGACTATATTACAGTACCCGAGGAACAGTTCCACTTCTTTTCCAGCAGCAGAACACATGCACAAATGACTTCAATAGTAAATCAAACCACTGTCATATTTGTCCATATAGCACGCATTATTTGCGAAGCTAGAAAAGAATAGCAGTGGTACTCCCTAAATTCGCTTTACAAAACCTTTTTAAAAAGAAGTTAGAAAAAAATAGCAGTGGTAATCCCTAAATTCACTATACAGAACCTTTTGAAAAAGTCATTCTCTGTTGTGATGGTAAAAGTCGAGACAAATGCAAGAATGGCAACAGTAAGATTCACGCCCTAAAACTCCCAGTGGTGGGAGGATTCCCCCAAAAGTTCTTTTTCCTCATTTTGTTTAGCTGCTATAGATAGGTATTCCCAAAAGAATCACAAGAGGAAGCAATTCCTTAGCTAGTGTTACAGTATTAATATATTTAAGAAAAAACCAGAATTAGAAGCAGAATAAGCACAAAAGCTCAACAGAATATATACTCACCTCAATTATACCTCTCTCTGGGCCAGTTGGGAGAACACCATAGGGAAATAAATAGAGATCAAGTCCAACTGCTGTAAATATGTCTCTTAGAAGAGCTATCACTTGAAGAGCAAGAACATCTTGTCGACAATCATCTCCAACCTTGAATAAAAGTCAATTAATAAAGATGATAACACAGCTTTATACAAGAAATCAGGACCATACATTTCAACCAGCAAGCAAAGAAAGTTAAAAAAAGTTTAATTTTGAAATCTGAGACCATATATTAGGAACTGAAAATCCAAACTGGAAAGTGAAAAGGTGCATAAATTCAACAATAATCTTAATGAGAAAATGTGAATAGGGCTTTGTGACTTCCAGCAGAATCAAAAGATCAATTTCTAAAATCCAAAACTTGCATACATCCTGAAACCAAGGAAACCCCCCTTCAGAGCTGGAGGATGCTCACTGTCCCTTTTCTTCTGTAGGAGAAACAAAGAGGGGAAGATGACCCCAGAATTAGCACATATATGAGCCCACAAGGGTGGACAAACAACTTAAGGGGGTTACTGGTTTTCTCAAAATAATTGGTACAAGATAGAATTTTGTGTAGGCAATTCAAACCAATAGTTTTTCTTGCCCAACTCAAACACAAATTCACCTTGAAAATGCAAGCCTGCGGCTTTATGTCATTCTGGTCACCATCCCGATCAACCACATTAAATGTGATCATAATAGGAACTTTTGCCGCCGATTGTAAGGGTATTCCACTATCAACTTGAATACCCCTAACAAGTTTATTAGGAGCGGTTGGCAAATAAAGGTCATCTCCCTCCATTTGAATTTTCTCTAACTCTCTGTAATAATAGTAAGCATGTCACCAAGATAGACATCAGACACGACAAAAAGCATAATCATTAAGAAACGGTGATATACCTCCGTATGCCAGATCGGCGTTCCTCCTTTGGAAGAGGAAATAGTACACCAGAAATGGATGTAACTTTGTCAAAGAATTCAAATTCTCTTCGAAACAAGTCAAGGGCATTGGGCGTGAAACCTTCGATAACATGTTGTCGAACAATTGGTAACAGTGTTTGAAATGAACTATTCTGGAATGAGAGTGTACACAAGTCACTGATCAGAAAACGGAAGACTAGCAAAATAGTTTACAACTTTACAAGTTTTCCAACAAATTAATGGTATCTGAACCATCATGTCGACCAACATTCAACGTAAAACTCAATGCCATCAGAGCATTTCCCAATCTGGGATGAGTCACTGATAGCCAGGTATTCTCTTAAAATGATGGAGCAATGCTCACATTGCTCAACATGCTGCACATTAAGTCTTATTAGACCATTAATCAACTTCCAATCCAACCCAATTAAAGGCTTATCAATAGCCATCATCAATCAAAACCTAGTTCTGACTGAAAAATTATTCTAATAAAATAACCAGTTCTTTACTTAGGTATCATTCGGTTGTGGCTTTTACTCTCTTTTTTTGGCTCCTGGAAGCTTAATGGATATAAAAAGCAAATAAAATTGAAGAATTAAAATTAGAAAAGTAACTCTTTTTATAACAAATATGCATGATTTTATAAAGAACAGTTATGCAGAATTTATGTCTCAATTGACTAATTTTTTTTTTTTAATTTATAACAAAAAAGCAAAGCTTGATAGCCAATGATTAATTGGAAATTGAATAATTATAGGGAACTGATGCTAATTTGTGTTAATCAATTATTAACCTCTCACCAACAGTTGCCAAAGGGTACTAGATAAAGAGAACCACAGATATTTTTCTTGTCTGATGAAGGATTACCATTTTTCTTTTTGGTCTTAAGCTAGATTGCAATTTTACCATTCAGAACATACATGGCATCTACAAGTTAGCAAACTTCCTTTTTTCTCCTCATTGAGACAAAGCCCTTTTTTTAGTCAATTTCCAGTATGTATAGAAAGAAGTTTTTTTATTACTTTCTTATCTTACTTTTCTCTAATTTTTCATTCTCATTTTCTTAGATTATATGGAATAGGATGCTGACATCAGATTGTGTCATCATTCAACCCAACACACCCACAGTCAGTCCTCTAGCCCACAAGCCAGTCATTTCTACAAGCTAATATAAGTCCTGCTTTCCAATCAGCAAGGCAAGTTCTAACAAGCTTCTGGGAAAAAAGAGAACACTGAGATGTACAAACCTTTCCACTTGCATCTTTCCCAGGCTCACATGTCTCACCCTGCCATTACAAAGTCAGAACTCAGGAATTAAATATAATCATAAACTCACTGAAAAAGCATACTATCTAATTATGGAAAACTATAAATTTTTCACACCTGCAGATTCCATATTAGAATATGAGCAAATATGTCACTTCTTTGAGCTGCTCTAAGCAAATAACCTTCTACTAACCTCTGCAAAAATGAAAAATCATTTATGCAAAAATTAATAAGTGTGAAGAACACTACAAGATGGTGTAAGCAAAATGAGAATTTAGGTCTGCAATTCTAGCAATTAGTGACAAGAGTGATTACCCAAGCCTTCAACCACAATTATCAAACATTTGATGCATCCAATCAACTCAAGTTTCTAATCATTTCAAAACATATGTGAAATTACACAGTGGTAAACAGATTAAGGTCATTTGCTGGTGTTTGGGAAAAAAATCAGATTCATATTAAATGCTAAATTTTGAAAAATGCAAAATGCTGCTGTATCCGTACTATGGTTAATTGCAGTCATAGAGACAATGTTGATTGATCACTTAGTACAAAGGATATATCATGCTCAAATAAGTTTGAATTGCCCAGCAGTCAGCACCTTGTGTTGAAATTTTGAGCTAGGGACTGGAAGGCCTCAACCTAACCTAAATATAACCAGCAAGCAAATACACCTATCACCTATGCTATTGTTAGGTTACTATTTCATCTCAACAACAAAACAAAAATATAAATACAATAAATATCCATATCTTCATTGATCACTCACCCCTTCATCGTATCGCAGAGCTTGCACAAGTTGTGGCATGAAGAAGGTTACACGTTCAGGAGGATAGGACTCCAAGACCCTTAGAACATAAGCCATGACTCGTGGATGACCCTTATATACAGGTGTAAGGAATTCGAGAGCTTGTGTAATTGAACAAGCAGCCCAGTGAGGCAGTTGTTGTAAGAGTGCTGAATTTTCATCAACTGCCTTTGAGGTGACGAAATATGGCAAAGCCTCAGGTATACAGCGGATGTCCAATATGTGCGACTGCATGAGAAAAGCCAGTAAATCAAGAAGGAAATCAACTAATTTCATGCCATGAAGGCATGACAAAAAGTAGAACAATAGAAGCAGAAGCGCAGAAAGAACAAATCAATGAATGTTTGTAGAATGCTTAGCATAATAACCACAATGACAGTGCACTAACAGAATGACAACCATCTCCTATAAACCTAAACAATAAGCCACACAGTAAAATAGAAGTTTCATTTCTTTGCCATTCCATTTCCCCTTCTCTGTGTAAGCAAAACATACCTGGACTAGCTGAGTTATTTCAGCCTTCAGATAAGTGATTGTAGGAAACCTTGAGGCCAAGGAAAAAGCAATCCGAGGATCCACGGAGAAAGCAGTCCTTGCATATTCAATCCATTTGTCAGTGCTGATTTTGGGCCGAGAAGATATGCCTTCCCTGAATATAAAGATACAAACAAAAATTTACTGTAATCATGAAAACAGTCAGACATTAATGTAACAAAAAAATCCCAAAAAATATAGTAAGACCAAAATATCAACAAATATATTCTGCCGAAAATGAAAATACTTTGAAAGAGGTTGTGCCCAAACTTCAAGCCTATCAGCTTCATGCTGGCACAGCATTAGAAGCAGCTGCTTTCGTTTTTCTCTTCCCACAGCATAGTTGTCCATCTGGCCCCAGACTGGGTGATATTGATCATTCTGCAAATGTTTAACTAACTTTAGGAATATCCAGCACAAGCAGCTCAAGAAATTCATATAACAGAAAATCCAGATAATCCAGATACAGAATGTCTTAACAAGGTTGAAACATTTGAAAACTGCAGTGGCTGAGATGACCATCTTACCGCAGCAACCAAAGAGTTCCCATTTACACGTGCAGGGCCCTTGGCATCAGTTTGCAGAGAATCTACCCTCTCATTCGAAAGATAGTGAACAAAAACAGAGACAGATTGAGCCTCACTCTGAGCAAAATTTATATTATTTATGTCGTACCACTCAGGCTCATAGGCAAACCACCCCAAAGAGGCTCTGCATGAACCAATAACAACTTAAAGTTGCAAAGGTACGGCACGAAAGCAAGAACTGAATAATAGAATCCACAAGCATACACAAAACGCCTATTGCTGTGGCAATGGCAAACAAATACAAGAAAAACAATGAGTGCATATCTACACACACATGAGGAAGCCTAAGATCGAAAGGAGGTTTTGAACCTTAAAGACCTTACCTCTCCTAAGAAAGGGTTACAACTATTAGGCCAAGCCTTGGTTATTAAATCCACCTTAATTTAATCAAACTATATCTCATCCCTTAATACAATAGAACCCCTCTAAATTCATCTTCTTTAAATTAATAACCTCTCTAAATTACTAAAAAATCATGGTCTCAAATAATGGTGTAATCGAGCCGAGCCGAGACTATCTAGTATTAGGTTCAAGCTTGCGCAACTTGGAAATTCAAGGCTCGAAACTCTGCTTGAGCTCTATCGAACTTAGCTATCGAAGCTTAAGTTTGATTAGACAAAATACTTGAGTCGTTCGAGCTCGGCTCGATAGGCTCGAACTCGACTCATTAAGCTCGATTTGTTATTGTTCAACTATATATTATGAGGGTGAAATAGTAAATTAACAATAAATTATAAAAAAAATCTATTAAAAAAACTCGATTAGGCTCGTGAGCAGCTCGAGCTGGGTATTTAGAAGTTCGAACTCAACTTGACTTGTTACTAAAATAACTCGAGCTTGGCTCGAAAATAAACGAGTTGAACTCGAGTAATCATCGAGTCGAGCTCTAGTAGATTGACTCTTTTATATCCCTAGTCTCGAGTCGAGCCAGTATAGAAAATTTATAAACCTTTCTATCTTAATAATTAATAATTTCTTCTAAAATCTAGTATAAAATTTCAGTCTCAATTCTCATATAAGTTAATTTGATAAAAATACAAAATATATTATATAATATTCAAGAACTAGAAAAACATTTTAAGATATTAATATAAAAATGTTACCATGTTTGAGATTTTTATTTCAAGAACTAGAAAAGTACTAAATGTATTACAAAACATATATATTTGCAAGCAGATTTTTATTGTGTTCATCAACCAAAATGAGATTTTAAGAAAATTAAATGTTATAAAGTTATTAGATGAGTTTAATGAATGTAAAAATTAAACACACAATTTTTAATAAAAAATTTATAAGGTAAACCCTTTAAATTAATAATCCCTTTAAATTAATATTTAATGATGCGTCCCAGGAGTATTAATTTAGAGGAGTTCAACCGTACCAAAAGCCCAAAGCCCTGATGTGTTTGGAAACTCCATCAATCGCATTTCTTTCCAAATATCTTGACATGCACCATTAGCAATGTAAACATGTCTAAATGGTTGGACATTGAAGCTACATACATTGGTATAAATGCCTCAGTCTTATAGCAAAATATATGTAAAAATGGACCAGGATTCACAAGTTGAACTCCCTCATTAGGCACAAAGATGTCTTAAAAGGTGAAAGCTAGATAAATTGGAAAATATGAGGTCTCAATAATTGCCTAATGCATAGCTATATCCCAATTTGAAAATTCACAATAACCATAGCTGTCTTCTAATACATAGACCATATATCCCCTTTTGGGCAATCAAAACTTCCATAGGCCATACATAGTAATCATCCCCTTTGGGCAACTATGCACCAAGGTCCCCTCAAGACAAGAGTATATAATATATATATATATATATATATATATATATATATATATATATATATGCATGTGTGTGTGTGTGTAAGCAAAAATTAACAGAATGATTCTTAAATTTTTAATACAAGGGAAAAAAACAATATTTAGAATAATTTGCAAAACAAGAATGCAGAGAATCTAGGAAACCAAAAAAATAAAAGTCAATTGACTTGTCCAAAAGGAAAAATCAAGGAAAAAAAACTAAAAAGCTGTAGACTGAAAGTAAAAGAGAAATAAGAAAACAGGAAATAAAAGTCAATGACTTGCAAGTGAAAAAGAAAAATTAAAGAAAAAAAACTAACCAGCTGTAGGTTGAAAGTGAAAGAAAGAGAGTTAATTGCAGTTACCGGTATATTCTATCTTCCAACAACTGAAGCCCAGTTCCAACATTCTGCAAATTCCCTTGGGATTGGCACGAGCAGAATTTAAGACCAAGAAGCATGAAAGTGAAGAAGGTTCCAGTGGCAGCTGGATGATGTGAAAACTTCCAGGGAAGCTTGGTGGTTCCTAGCAACATCCGACCAAGGAGCAAAAGTTGCTCAATACTATTGTGGCGAACTACCTATACAACCCAAACAAGATAAAGAGATACAGCCATAGAAAAATGACTAGAATCACAAGTTGGAAAGTGCATAAACATAAAGAGATATCGACCTATTCAGAAAACAAGGTAATAAATATCAAATGAAAAAACATTTGAAGGTGAAGAAGAAACACACACAGACACACACATGCATATACACAGACAAATATTACTCCATTTTGTTCAAATGCAGTTAAGTGATAAACGAGAAGCACAAATATCACAACACAGAATACACTTGTGTGCGAGACAGAATACAAATTATCTGTTACCTCAAAGCGGTCAATGAAAAAACCCAGCCACAATCTATGAGCAATTATTTGGTCAACAGGATTGATCTCAGGCAGCGCCTCTGGTTCCCCAGGGGCCAGGTGGGGCCTTAGTTTTGCAGCAGGTCCTGAGTATTTCACATCAGATGCAAAGAGACCTCGTTTTGTATCAATTGTCCAAAACCATGCATCAACAAGTTCAGCAAGGACAAGAGACCCCAATTGCGGAGCAGCAGCAACCAGCCAAGTCCAGATGAAAACACCTGTTTCTAAAGCATCGGGAGTAGAAATATAAGCTGGGCACCAGCAGAGAAGACGTAGAAGTTGGGAGAAGCCCTCCAAATTTGCTTTCTGATCAGAACCCTGGCAAAGAAATGAACCATTTCAAAGGGTAAGAGTGGAATGACACTCAATGCTTTTCAGCACCAATTATATAAAAATATATGAATATTGATAGCTCTACCAGATTTGACAGGAGCAATGCAGTTGCTTGAGAACAAGTTTCATGGAACTGTGACTTATCCAGTTCTCCACCTTTCTCTGCAGCATTAACATATTGTTGAAGTTGATGCACGAATTTTGAAATTAACATCTCATCAAATGAATCATCCTCGGTTTGTGGCGGTTGAGAGAATGCTCCAGAGATCAACCTTTGGAGGCCAGTACCAAAACCTGCTTGCGGGGCACCAGATTGAAATCCACCAATGCTATTATAAAACCTTCTCATGCCAGCAATTTCTCCAGCATAGTTGCATTTAACTGTTGCACTGACTATACCAGTACTGAGAACCTCTAAGATGAACGCTTCTGACAACTTTAAATTTGCTCCTGATGCTGCAGCTGCAGCAGCCAGGACTGCAGGAATATTTGCAGTCCGTATTCCAGCCCAACAATCACTTTTTCCTGTACCAATCCTTATCTCAGATAATAGAGACACCACATCAGTTGTATGCTTTGCCTTCTGCCATGTGTTTGCTTTGCAGAGCTTTTCCTATGGTATATATTTGGAACCACAAACAAGTAATTAAAAGATCCACGAAAATGGAACAAATTGAGGTCATTTTAAGAATTGCTTTGATGTATAAAGAAACCAAAAGAACAGCCTTAATTTTTATTTTTATTTTTAAAATCTAAAAATCTACCAAAAAGAACATAACTGAAATTTGTTAAAAATAATGAGTAGGTGTCTGTGTGTGTGTGTGCACATACATTGTATATAATTTAAGATATGCAATTTTCATTGAAAGACAAGGGCCCAAACAAGGCATCCTGCAGTAAATGTGAGAAAATGTTTAAAACTCAATGAACAAGGAAAATAATATACATTAACCATACAGGATTCACATATTCAAGGGGAGGGGGATTAATAAGAAAAAGAGTAAATAACATATACAATCATCTATCAGCAACCTGGAGTAGACCCTGTGTAGTACATGGAGCAGATGACAATGATATGACAATCCATTCCCGAACAATTTTTTGGTATAAAGAGCGAACAGCTGCTTCCCAAGCAGGATCATTAACAACAGTAAGTGCGTCATTTTGTACAGAAAAAAGCAGGGAATCAAGACATGAAGAATTCCACAAAACCTGCACATGTTTAGCTCCATATTTCTCAAATATGCTATTCAAATTAACACAACCGGGAAAACAAAATGTAGAATAACCATTAGATGACGACATCACCAATATAACTCTACCTGAGCAAATCTATCTCTAAGCTGAATCAGTAGGTTCACGGCAATATCGCGAATGTGTTCTTCCCTCCGTGACATGCTATTTATCAGAAAACAAGCATGTGTGAAAAGAGTTGATTCTCTAATGACAGCTTCATTGCCTGTTTCAGTTATTCGGTTTTCCTGAATGCATATCAAGAAAGTCATCAGGTTCTTATAGCAGGATCACATGCACATGCACATGCACATGCACTTGTACAGACAAACAGAGAAAGAGGAGAGATAAAAGAGCAGGACGAGCAACCAGTATTCCACAGGTAGCAAAAGCATGACACTTGTACCGTCTGGGAAGGTCATCCAAGAGAATGTAACTTAATCCGTAGAAGGAATTAGAAGTCACACAATGATACAAAAAAGTACCATACTTCCTTAAGAATGTTGCACTCATTTTAAAATTACGAGAAAGAAAATTTTCAGAACGCTTGCAGATAAAATAATAGATAACACTATTCAAAGATAAAAAGTTTTCCAGACAGCACAATAAAGCACGTGCAAGTCTCAAGGGACAACACATAAAAGGGGCAAATCCAGTGCACCCTGCGTTGTGAGGTTTTGGAAAGGTCATATATACACAGTCTTTCCTCTGGATTAACAAAGAGGCTGTTTTTGTGACTTGAACTTCTGACCTCCAAGTCACAAATAAGCAATTTTTACCATTGCACCAAGGCTCACCTCAAAGGACAACACATTTTTTTCAAAAATCCACTTTAGGAGCACAGGAAATTTTAAAGTGCCAAAGAAAATGAGAAATCATCTCATCTTTGGCATTTTACATTTTAAGAAATAAGGGAGCATATCAGTAAAATGAAACAAATAACATAAGTCTATTAAAAAAGAAAAATAATTGTAGATAACCAAATCTAGGATATCAATGCCTCTTACCATTGTAACCCCTGCTTAATGCACACATTGATCTTTTCAATATATTTTTCCAACAAAATCAAATCATGTGCATTCCAATGTGCATACATTTGGGCCCTTTTAAAATATATATATATACATATATATATATATATATATGCATTCCAAACGATTATTTAATTTATTAAGGCTGATTGGAAATAATGGACTTGAAAAAGAGGAAAAGAAACCAGGGACTTGTATATGATAGATACAGAACTGATTTTCTTAAGCTTTTGGGTCGAACTCTGGTGCTATCTTGTAGTCTTGTATATAACTCTTTGCTAACTCTTCTTTGTCATATTTCTACTGAAAAGGTAATGCGAGCCAGGGGAAAGAAGTGTAAGTGAATATTTGTAGAACGAGATGGTTCATGAGATAAGCCACCCAACTTGTCAAGCAATTAGTACTCATTAAAATAGAAGCCAGCTGATTATACAACTATTAATTAATTATAATTTTAACAACAACAAATATGCAAACATGCATACCTTGTATGAAGATTGTATTCAAAAAGAGGGGAAAAAAAAGGGTAATGCTCCAAAAGCTTCAAGTAAATTGAAGACATACCAGCCATAACACTGCTGTTTCAAATGCCCTGTGCACAATTGCTTTCAAACATTGGAAGACAGCTGGGATAAGATTTGGAGTTTTCAAGTATTCAAAGACACAACTGAAGGCACTTTTAGAAGCGGTCAAACTAGTGCTACCATTAAGGATGCCACCATTACTGCTGAAACGTATTATCTCCAGGAAAGCCACAGCGAGAAGATAGGTTGCCTTTACACCTGAATAATAATAATAATAATAATAATAAGCTGAAATGGCATTAATCAAACGAGCCTACCAGAAAAACGAACCAAAAAAATAAATAAATAAACAAATAATGATATAGACCACAGTGGATGATAACTTCTACCAAGTAAAGGCCAAATAACAAGTTATCATCACACAAAAAATTAGAGAACAGGGAGAATAGAGGAATATCCCCCATAAAGTGCAAGTTCACCAGACCCGAAATTGTGCTCATTGCTCCAACATCAACTCGCCCACCTAAAGCAGCAGAAAGAGCTGTTCTTTGGCTTACAGCAGCTTTCTCATTGGCACTCCCTCGACGACTGCCAGGGTTGTGAAGGGCATTAAGTTCCAACTCATCTTCGAGCCATTTCACCGAGCTGACAACCTGCAAAAAATACAATGTAAATTAAAATGGCAATCTGGTTTAGAAAGCCTCACAGCCATCATTTATAAAAACACAAAAACTTAGGTTTAATATAGGGGGGAAAAGCTGGGCACTTCTTTGTTCAGAAGCATAACTAACTCAAACTGAGTCTTTAAGAGCACACCCCAACCAAAAATTAAAAGGGGAAACCATACTCCAAAAAAATGGAAGGATAAACATATGTGGATGTAACTAAATAAAGTTACAAAAGCCTGCAAGAGATATTGCACTCCCAAGTCTTCCCAGCAAAAAAAAGTTAAACGTACATGTAGGCATCTTAACTACTGATTGTAGGCCCACCTGATTAAAACCATCTCCACTAGACAATTGCAACCTAATTGATGCCTTAATTTCAGATTTTTTTTTTTGGCATAGAATTAAGTATATGAAAAAAAAGTCAAATGCAACAATTAAATATAAGTCTGATAAAAATAATTAGCACAACAATAGCAGACAAATTGAAAAAAACTAAGGATATGTCAAATGAAATACTGTTGGTGCTCATGGAAGAATCCTTGAAGATCCACTTACAAGGGGAGGAGTCCCTTGAGCAATACGCTGGACGGCAGAAGACCAAAGTGCATTCCACATATAAGGTCCATTCACCGCTTGAAGGGCAATAGTACCCACACTTCCCACACTGTTCAATGTAGTGGAAACTGATTTTGCAGGTGTTTGAGTCTTCTGTATGGGTGGCGCCAATCCAAAAAGGGCAACATAGAACCACAAGTTGCGGAATAATTTCAGCAGTGAAGGCTCCACATCTACTGTTGGATCAAAATCAGAACATATTTCAGCAACAGCTGGAAGGAGGGGCCCCAGAAAATCAGCTCCACTACTGCAAAATTTAAAATACTGGGCATAAAATATCTGGAACATGCACTACAAGGAGGATAACAAAGAAAAAAGATTGTAGAAAGTAAGCCATGTGACAATGAACCCGCTAAATACACGGATTGACATAAATAAGAAAAATGTATTTCGAATTAGCAAATATCCACCTTCCACTTTTTGACTCAGCAGCCAAGCCTACATCAGAGCACAAAGATAACAGGCGATGACGATAGTCCGAACGCAATTTAGCACTCTTTAGACCAGTAGCAATCAAAAGAAATCCTGCAGGAAGAGTCTAGAATGTGATTGAACCAGTGAGCATCCAATCAAGAAGAAAAACTCCTACGCAACTAAATAGTTACTTCTATCTCACAAATAATGCACACCTCAACACGTTCTGTATTGGCCTCTGGTGCCAAAGTTTTGCTTTCAGCAGACCCTGCACTTGATAGTTTACTCAAGTAACTTCTTGTCATTAGAACAACAGTCTCCCGATATGACTTCTCAAAACCTAAACTTGCCATACGAGATACAGCATCAAGAAGCTGCAGTAAATAGAGAGTACAGATCAAAGTTGAGAAAACTTGCCAAAAAATTCTAAAGACACGAGTATTAGTCGACTCTTTCAGTTACTTGCATATGTAAATAGGGGGAAAAAAAAAGAAGTTTTGAAACTTATAATTATATACGTACCTGAAGTCGTAGTAAACTAGGAGTTATAGCATCACCTTCTTCTAAGCTTTCAATGAAAAGTGGAAGTATCATGTCCACCACTTCAGGTTTGTTGATAGCAACATTTAAATCAGCCAACAACCGTATTACATTAAGCTGTACAGCTGGAACTGACTGTTTCTCTTTATCAACCTGATATTTGAATGGCTACGTAAGCATTGAAAAATAGCAAAACTATTAGTTAAGTATAAGTATAGATAAAGACAACATATGTACCACCCAAACTAGTCTATAGCCTACTATCCAATAGGCAACAGATAACATAAATTTACAAATCCATCTCAAACAAAAATAAAAAAGCAAACTCTATACATACAAATGCAGAATACACTGGCTAAAGGTAATGAAAGGAAAAGGAAAAAAAATAGAATTTTAATCTAAATTGATTCATAGATTGTATAACCACACAACCAGAGAAGGTATGTTTGTATATGTGCTGCCTGTATAAGTGTTCAGGGCATTGGGCAGCATGTATAAGGTATGTTTAATAGCTAATATTATACCACAGACCTGCTCCTCATAATCGTTTCTCTCCCGAATGCTTGTAGCTAATCCCATGATAAATGTATCTATTGGAGCCCGGTCTTTGGTCCAGCCAGATTCAATAATCTCACAACATGTCTTAAGAACACTCTCAAACATGGCTCCTTGGTTGCTGCCCCACGTATCAGCCTGTTACAATGTAAGAAACATCAAAAAAGAAAAAATTCAACCTAAAAGACCAATTTTGAGATTCAAAATCTACACACCAACTATAATACATACCTGCATACATGTAGCCAGCACAAGGGGTTTGAGGCGAATGAGCAAAACACGCAGTGGCTGCCCTCCCCTAGGGACAGCAACTTGTGCAATCCCAGAAAGCAAGGAACTGAATAGCTCCTCGCAAACTCTCAACTTTCGCCATACAGAGAGCAGACATGCTTCAGCAGCCTCTATCAACAATGCAAGAGTCTCAAGAACCAATTTCTTAGAGGTCTTAGCATCTGCATCAAGAGATACAAGACTTCTAACTTGCATCCTAGCAGCAGCCTGATAAACTGATAGTTTTGCATTAATTCTGGATTTTAAAAGTGGCCCTTGTACAGTCCTATCACGTTTCCTTGTCTGCATGTAAAGTAAAAAATTATACCAATCTCATTTTCATTGCCCATTGCTTATATAAAGTTCAAATGCTTATTTATTCCACAAAAGGGGTACAAGTTACATCCCATCTCTTTTTTTAACCTAGTTCTTGTATAAAGTTCAATCAATAATTTTTCCTAAAATGCATCAGATCAGTAGTTAAATTTCACGAAAATAAACAAAATACCATGGGCTATCCGTTGGCATTTACCTTTAGAAATGCAGACATAGATTGAAGCTGCTTCTTAGCAATAAATCTCACTTGCTCCAAAAGCTTTTGATCAATGCTTACTTTGTGCAAAATATGAGCAATCAATTTAAAAGCAATTTCTTGCCTCTCCAAGTTCTCCACAGACTCTTCCTCGAAGGAGGCAACTTGTTGCCTATACATAGTCCCACCTCCATCGTTGATCAAATTTGCGTTCCCTAGCTGATCAGCACCACTCTTCCAATAAACACCACCTCCATTTGCCATCAATGTCCCTCTGGATGAATCATTTAACGGGCTTGAAACTTCATTGCTTTGAAAATGATTGACGCTCAAAGGTGAACTTTGAGAAGACGATGCCTCCGAATTTCCTGGAATTAGCTCCCTTGGTGATGCCGGAACTGACATAGCCAACTTATGGAAAAGGTAATTTATCAATTTATCTGCATCGGACGGTAAAACCGGCGGGAAATTCTGCGCTAAAGCCAACAAGAAAGCCCTAGAAATTGCTGAATCATTTCTGTTTGTATCGTGGTTATTAACCGCGGCCGTAGCTACCTTCCCGACCAACCCGGCGATCTCGGAAGCGAAATCAGGAGAAGAATTGGCGGATTCAGACACGTATTTCAAGAAGTCGACGTAGAATGAAGTAATTGAATCGGAGTTATACGACTGCGGCCAAAAGGAAAGGCGAAAAGACACTGGAATAACCCGAATGAACTCTAGCGTCACCAATTTAGGGCGGTTATCCGAGGAATGGGAGCATTTAGAAAGAAATCGCGCGACCGTGAGCACAGCATTGAGTTGCGACCTTGAAACCCTAGGCGATCCGCCCAGCAGCGACTCCGGCTGCGGACACCTTCCACAAATCCACGCGATTTTATCGCTAAAATGCTCCGGGTTTTTCGCTATAATGTCGCAGAGTTCGATCATCGACTCCATTTTCGATCACCAAAATTCAGGAATCCGATCAAATTCAATCTCGAGATCGGATTTCGTCACTAAAAAGATAGCATAAATGAGGGTTTCGAATTCTCATTCGGATATTAAGAAGCTGCTTCGTAACGTCGCTGTTGTTTCTGCTTTTGTATTTGTTGCCGCAGCCATTGTCTCTTCCTTTTATAATTTTCGTCTCTTTAATGAATTTTTGTTTTTCTCCTCGCGCCTCGCGCCTCTCGAATCTTTTTTATTCTTTTTTCTCAGCGTATTATCGTCTAATCTTCCTTCCTTAACTGCTGTCGTATCAATGAACGAGCGAGTTGACCCGGTGAGGTGATCAATCTTAAGATTAGTTTCGGTGAACCGCTGCATTAGTTTTGATAAAAACGAAAAAAAAGATAAAATAATTATTAAGAAAAAATAATTTTAACAAAATAAAAAAAAATTGGCTTATTAAGGTAAAAGGGTAAATTTATCATTTTTATAATTAGTTTCATTTGGCTTCAAACAAAGTGTAATGTCTCATCATTATTTTTAATCTCATTATAATCAATTATAACCAATAATATTATTGATCCAAATTAATCCTTCATTTTATTAGAGATTTTATTACACATGTAATCTAAACAGCTCTTTAACATGTCACTTGACCATTGAGTTTTTGAGTTTGACAAAGAAGATTTGTGATTTTTTGAAAAATTTTATAATAAATTTACAGGGGTTTGGCACACTAATTGTAAGATTAATGGTAAATAGCATAAAATAATAAAAAATATAGAAAAAAATTATTGTTTTACATTTAATTTTAAATTTTTTTATTATTTCATTAAAAATTTTTTCGATCTTAAAATTAATTGCACTATTTATTTAAATTTGGCTCTTATTAAATTATAATTGATTAAATTTTATAAGTAAAAGTAGCTTTTACCCACAACCTATTCGATTAACTATGATGATTATCATTGTATATTAAATATATTATCAATTTAACCTTCTTTAATTCCTAAATTTTTTAAAATAGCTTTATATGTTAAGTGTATTAAAGAAAACAACTTTACTACTACATTTTGGACTTTCAGAATTAAAATTTCATTAAAATTAAATTATAAATGATAATCAATGCCTAAGTTTAAAGTATTTTTAATAGAGCACTACATGGAGTTAATTAGATTTTAAAAGTAATTTAGCCGATAATTTGTTATTATTATAAAAAAAAAAATAGGGACAATCGATTAATTCAAATTGCTATCGATTGCCATTAATTAAATATAATATTATGTTTTAAGTTTTTCTTATGGGTAATCAAATGTTATTTTTGAGCATTCGATATTTATTTTATAAATAACACTTTAAATATAATAATTATCACAAAATTGATAAGAATAAATATAAAATTATGATAATTAAATGTAAAAATGATGAGAACCATTATAAAATCGATGAAAATAAGCGTGAAAATAATAAAATAAACATAAAAGTACGATAATAATTCGTAAAATTTATAAGAATAAGTGTAACATAAGAATAAATATAAAATTATAATAATTAATAGTAAAAATAATAAGAATAGGTATAAAAAACTAAAATAAACATAAAACTATGATAATAAATTGTAAAAATGATGAGAATAAGTGTAAAAATATAAGAATAAGCATAAAATTGTGATAATTAATCGTAAAAATAATGAGAATGATCATAAAATTGATGAGAATAAGCGTAAAAATATTAAAATAAGTATAAAATTACCATAAAAATAGTAATATTTAGGAGAATAATTGTAAAAATACAAGAATAAGTATAAATTATGATAATTAACCATAGATTTAATCAGAATCATCTTAAAATTGAAGAAAAGTAATTATAAAATCAATGAGAATAAATGAAAAAATACTAGACTAAGCATAGAACTATGATAATTAACCATAAAATTGAAGTGTATAAGTGTAAAAACACTACAATAACTAATCAAAAAATTGATGAGAATAAACTTTTATTAAGCATAAAAATATAATAATTAGTATAAATTAAGTATAAAATTGATGAGAATATGCTTAAAAATATAATCTTTTGATTAAAATATAAAAACAATTGTAAATTTTTTAGAATTAGTGTAAAACTATTATAATTATTGTAAAATTATCATATGTAAATCTACAATTATTATACATAATTGTTAAATTAATTAGACGCACAATAGTAGTTATTATACTCATTAGCAGTCAGCAGCTATTAAACGGTAGTTGACTACTTTACTTCCTTTATACTATAAAGTAAAAAATAAATAAATAAATAATGTTAATATGTTACATAATTTATAAAAAATTATATATATATATATATTGTTATTTTTTGAATGGATAAAAACTTAGTTGACAATATCTTGTTGTTTTTGAATAGATAAAATTATAATTTATAGTGTTTTGTTGATTTTGAAATGGATAAAAAAGATAATTTACATTATAAAGTTTACTTATTAACTCGTGGAAGGAATAAAATGTAATTTAAATTATATTTCAATAAAATAAAATTTACCTGTTAATTTTATAAGCAATTATACATTAATAATATTTTAATCTACTCTCAATATCCAGTAATAACATTGGGTCTTGATTAATTCGAAGTTGAGAGCACTGTTTACTTTTTTTACCACTCAAATCAATGGTAACATTATATCAATATTTTGTGATTTTATTGTAAATAAATTTTATATTTAATTACTTTTCAAAATGACGATTATTTTTAATTATTATTATTATTATTATTCGTGAAGGAAGTGAAAAATTCAACATTAAATCTAATCTTTTCTAAAGAAGGGTAATAACCATTGAATCAATACTTTGTTATTATCTTTTATTATTATTGGTTATTCATTCGGACACAAACTCTAGTTTAATCGCCACTATATATAGTGTAGAGAAACTTTTCACTAATAATAATATTTGTAAAAACTGGACACATTAATCGCCACGAAGTAAATGATCAGCAATACAATAAGTAAATCAGCAATCTAATATCCAGATTGAAAAATATTAAGCAATCTGATATCCATGAGGAAATTAAGAGAAAGAAAAAGAAAAACCCATATCAAAATATTTTACTTTCAGCAAAAATATGCTACTATATATCTATTGAAAAAATGGTTTAGCATAAACAAGATCAGTGTACAATTGGCAAATGGATTGAATAACACTTCCTCTTTAAATAAGACTTCCTCTTTGTGTTGTGTTGCATTGATGAATTAACAACACAAAAACAGACTTCCTCTTTGTGTTGTGTTCCATTAGTGAATTAAAAAACATTGCTTCCAGAAAAACATCAAAAATGTTTGCTGTTCAGCAAATTAATGGTTTATGCGTCATTATTTATAAACAAAAAAAAAAACATTTTATCAAACACTTGTCTAGCTAGACCGAACATTAATCGAACAGGAAAACATCCATCAACGATTGGCAATAATAAAACAGTGTGGTTTATGTAATAACACATTTATCGAACAGGAAAACATCATCAAAGATTCAACTTTGACAAAAGTAAAACAATGTAGTTTACGTAATAACAGCATAAATAGTTGCGATCAGAAGACATAAATTGCTATAACTAAAACTACCTAGTACCAAATTAAACTGTCCTGATGAAGGAAAGCTACCACAATTTACATTCTCCTGAAATCAAATGAATTTATCGAGCTTATCGGTTGAAAGGGCCATTAGGTTCTAGTTGCTTGCAGATACCCAGATAAGTGAGGTAAAGAACGCGATCTTTGGCACCAGTACGATGATTTTTGGTGTGTTTGCAGAAATACTTCAACTGCTCAAGAGTACAACACCCCAGCAATTTCCCAAGAAGCAAAAACAGCCAATTGATGGATTTCTTCTTGTCAGAAATCACTGGCTTGACACTGTTTTCTTGATCACAGAACTTGCATTTGGGTAGGACCGGATTCATCCACTCAGGTGGAGCCCTCTGGTGCATGGAAATCTTTTTTGCCACTATATAATTCCATATTTCAATGAACTTTTCTTTCAAATCATAAGAAATCTCGTATTGTCGCTCACATCTCTTGCATTTAACATCACCAGTGATTGTTACTATTTGCTTTGACAACAAATAGTTAACGCTATGAACCGTGGCTCGATGGTTTGTAGCCCATGGAAATGGAGGAGGGATAATCTCGCTTTTCCCTTCTCGTGGAGCCTGTGTAGGGTTCCTCCGAACACGTGTAGGGCGAGAAGGGCCAGGGACAACCGCCAAAGACGACGTGGGGACAGGCTCTTGGGGGTACACGACAGGGTCAGAAGATGAGGCTCCGTAGACAAAAGGGATGTTCATGTTATAAAGAGGATGGGAGGCGGATAACTGCAGAGGGAATTGAGGCGGCGGTTGGGAAATCGGAGTTTCCATTGGCAAAGCTTGGGAAACCATTTCTTGGGGTTGATCTTGTTGCTCTGGAAGCGTCGTTGGTGTAGTAGTCGAACTCGGAGGAAGTGGCTCATTTGACACTGTAACTTTGCTCCTCTTTGAACCACATGACAAAGACAATGCTAGAATATCGCCATCTTCTTCATCGTATTCAATGTTCTTTCTTTTCCTGTCGGTTTCTTTGTCTTCCATAGTTATAACTAGATCAAACAATTGAGAAAGGGAGAAGAAAAAAAATGATCTTGAAAGAATGACAGTGCGGGAGGAAGATGTGAAGACCAGGTTAAAGATAATGGAGAATTTAAATAGGATTTGTATTGGGATTAGAGTTCATCCTTTTTCAAAAGTTTCAAGAAAATGACTACTCAAATCCTTTTTGTTAGTTATCTGAAGTGTTAATTATCTCATGATGCCTAACTAGGGTTAATCCTTATGGGTTTATTTTTCTGAGTGATGCGGACAGTATCACATTCAGTGGGGTTCAGTCAAATACTCCGTTATTTAAGTATTTATTCTAACTAGGACTTTGAAGCATTTTTTTTAAAAAAAATAATGTTTTAAATAAAAAAAAATATTTTTTAAATTGTGATGAGGTTGGGGAGTTTTTTTTATTGTATTTGTAACAAAAAAAATTATGTAATAAGAAGAAAAACTTAATTATTTCAAATTTTATATTATTAAATTTTTATGTAATTTCACTACTTGAGTTTGATTAGTGACATGCAAATTCAATTAATGTATCAAACACAAACACATTAAATATAATATTTTTTGTTCATTTTATCTATTATTGCTTCTCCATTGATTTTTATTTACTCAAAAATGTTGTTTTACATAATTCATGGATGGTTATGCAATTAGTCGTTTTAATGGTAAATTGTTCTCCTCATCCATCATGAAACTGTGGCTACATATATTAATGCATTAAGTATGTTTATTTAACTTTTAAAGGAAATTATAAGTAACAAAGTAGCAATAAAATTAGGGGAATATATATTCAAGTCGTAAAAGAAAAATTAAAAATTCATTTGTTATTACATGCAAACCAAATCAATTTAGAGATTTTTTTTAAAATTTAAAAAGTTAAAATAATATTTTTATTTTGATAAATTTCTTTGTAATCACTTATTATCTAATTGTTTTTAAATTTTTAAAACACATATGTCACTTATTATTCTCTATTTAAATTCAAAAGATACTTATCAGTTTGAAAAAAAAAATACTTATCAATTTGCTATTTCTTTATGTTTCATATTTGCTATTAAGCTTATAAATTGTATGTCTTAATATTGTTTATGTGAAAAAAAAAGAAAAAGTTATAGGAGACTAATTTGCGAAATGGAGGTAGAAGTGGCCATTGAATTAGTTAATTCAGCAGCTATAAGTAAATATCCTTTAGGAGACATCATAATGTTTGTTTAATTAATTATGACGGTAGTTTAAATTATTATAAATTATTATTTAATATATTATTAATAAAATTTTATAAATAAATTTAAAATAATAATACATACTTTTTTTTTTAATATTTCTCTACATATGTATCACCAATAACGAAACCTCCACCGAACACAAAATATAAAATATAAAATTATGTTTAAATAAATTTTTTATCTAATTAAATTTATTCATTTTTTTAGTAAAAATTAATAAATAATTAAGAGTACTTTTAAAATTAATAAATTTATCTTATAAAACTTTTAATCTTGTAAAGTAATCACTTACTGAGTAAATTGTTGTCGTAGATCAAAAACTCTAAATACATATGTGAAAACATGTTTTGCAAAATTTTTTATACATATTTTACAGAATTTAACCTTATAATTTTTTGAGTAATAAAAAGAGAAACTAATATTAATGAAAGAACCATGGTATTGGATCTCTCTTAAGCTGAAAAAAAATGATTGTCTTTTAAAGGTGCTGAGACTGATCCATCAGCAAATCACAATTTATTCTTTAACGACAATGCTATTTTATAGATTTATACAATACCAAGAGTCATAATTGAAACCCGTCAAGATTGAGTCATTCGCATGAAACAAAAAATGAATAATAAACTAAATCTTTCATTTTTGTTGATGAATTAATGATAAACAGTTTAGTAAGAAGAAATTATTTAAATAAAATATATAATTTTTTATTTTTAAAAATCTGTAATTTTATTTTAAAATATTTAAAAATAAATTAATTTATATAAAAATGTTTCTTATAAGTAGTTAAGGATAGTTAAAATACTATATACTTAAAGCAAATGTTTTTTAATTTAATATATTATTTTAATAAATTAAAAAAAATTATATTAGCGTAGTAAATATAGTTAGAGCTCGATTTATACAAATCAAAACTATAGAGAAATTATTTAAATAAAATATATAATTTTTATTTTAAAAAAATCTGTAATTTTATTTTAAAATATTTAAAAATAAATTAATTTATATAAAAATGTTTCTTATAAGTATTAGTTAAGGATAGTTAAAATACTATATACTTAAGCAAATTAATGTTTTTTAATTTAGTATATTATTTTATTAAATTAAAAAATTATATTAACGTAGTAAATATAGTTAGAGCTCGATTTGTACAAATCAAAACTATAGAGAACTAATAATAATTGAGATCTCCTAAGTCTTAATAGTTCTTCTTTAATTCAAAATCGTATATAAGAGTTTCATCTAGCACAATTCTCAAATTTCAACAATTAATGAAAATTTAATTTTTTTAACTCATTATTTTTTAAAATAAAATATTTAAAATCTAATAAATTTGATGCATAAAATAATTAATTTAATTTAAACCAATTTATTAATATTCTAGATAGTTGGAAATTATTATTATTTAAATTTTATTATAGGACAATCTGTTAAAGCAATGCGTGAAAATGGTTTTTAGAACTCGAAATTACTTCAGACTTGTAAGCTTCGGTCAATGTCCCAATGTTTTTCTATCATTTTATAATCATAATAATTGCTTAAGATTTGCAACTTCTCTTACAATATATAAGTTGCTTCAGATTTGTCACTTTTATATATGCATAAGTTACTTCAACCTTATCATTTCTTTTTTATTCAATTATACATACTATATCTTTTAGTAGTTGGATTTATAGAGAAGCCAAAAGCATCAACTTCGTTTATTCATTAGCAACTGCAGTTCAATAGTCTTTTTAAAGGTTTAGACTCTAATCTCATTGCTATCTCATAAAAGCTTTTTTTTTTTTTTTTTAACTTTTGTTCTTAATTTTCTGATCGGTTCATTAGCTCATCTCTAAAAATTGTAAAACTCTATTATAACAAAAGAAATAAAATAAAGGGCATGATACCTCATGCTTTTACAAATTTAAACATAATATGTCTACTTTTTGTTAAATAAAAATTGCTTTGGTGTGGAGCCTCCTAGGTAGATATGAAGATAGTCTTGATTTTATTTGAATGCTGTGAATCTTTTTTTACTTTGATTTCTTTGGTAAACATGTACAAATGTATAAATGGCTTCTAGGAGTATTGTTATAATGTCATTTTCCTTAGAATTATTTCGTTCCTACTAATTACGATATACAATTGGGATTTATCGTATAACTTTATACTAATTGTTTAAAATTGCTATGCACTTGTGAGAGTAAACTACTAAACACCTTTGATAAGTATAAAATTATCTTATCTTCGTCATTATTTTTTACCGCAAATAATGTATAAAATATTTAACTCTATTTTGAGAATGAAAAGAAAGAGAGAATGTAAAAAATAATGGTGTAAATGAGTTAAGTTACTCATGAGCTACTCGAGCTCGACTTAATGATTACTCAAATTTAACTTATTTATTTTCGAGCTGAGCTCGAGCTACTTGAGTAACAAGTCGAGTTGAGTTCAAGTATTTTAATATTTGATTCGAGAGACTCACGAGCCTTAATCGAGTTTTTTTTTTAAATATATATTTTTAATATTTTTATGTAACGCCCCGGAAGCGAGTAAATAGGGGCTAAATTTTTTTTTAATCTCTACTTAGGTTGTATTCCTATATAGTGTAGGATACTTCTTTATTTCTTTATTTATTTTCTAGTTTTCGTATATTCCAACCACCTCATGCGTTAAATAGTAAGTAGCATCTACATATTAATTGTTTCTTGAACGTTTACACACTAATCCATAAAAACAGTTATTACATCTCATAGTAATTATATAACCACGTATCTGTACTTCATACATGTCTAAAAATAAACATCTGTTATTATACCTGAATAAATACTTCGTAGATAACTGCGTAACACTTACTGCAGGAAATCTGAAATGGATAAAAATGGGGTGATGTTCTGGGGAAAAGCTCCGTAAAGAATATGTTTAGAATAATTCTGACTATATAAAGCATGTGAAAAATCATGCAAAGTATACTTTCATACTTTACTGTTGGCTCAACCGAGAGGGGAGGTGAATCGTTTTTTCTAGTCTAAATGTTAAATTTAAGCTCTTTTAGATAGAATTGCAATTAACCAAATAAATGACAATATTAAGCAATAGAATAAAGTGTAGTAAAACAAAGAAGATAAGGAAGAGAAGTAGCAAACTCAGAGATTTATAGAGGTTCGGCCAAAACGCTTATCTACGTCCTTTCTTCTTGACCTTCTTGTCAAGGCTTCTCTTTCACTATTAAAGTGATCAATACAATTTTCTTTTCAAAGTTAAGGAATAACCTCTCTACCTCTTCTCAAATAAGGCTATTCACTCTCTATTACAAAATTTAATCACAAGGAAACTCTCTCTCCTTTTTCTTTTGAATGAGAATGAATATAACAGTGAATTGATCAAAGGTAGGTATAACAAGAAAACACTTGGTTACAAGTTTTGAATGTAAATTTAATGCACTCTAAATTGAAGACACAAAGAATATGCTTGTAGTATTTTTCAGGCTTGCTTCTCTCCTTTTAAATGTCTTAATGACTTCTATTTATAGGCTCAGCAAGTTGGTGAAGCATTAAATGCAGTTTTTTTCCGTTAAAGAATTTACAAAAAGAGCCGTTGGGAAGCTCTAGTAGAGTGCCAGATCGATCTTCTATCTTGACCAGATCGATTTTTCAATTCAAATTCCTGCAATTACAAAGCAATTCAAAGCAAGAAGATCGATCTCATTATTGTGTAAATCGATCTCATAATTCATAATATGTTAGTAAAGATCGATCTGTCGAACCAATAGATCGATCTTATAAACTCTCTGTTTGAAGAGGATCGATCTATAGATCGATCTTACAAGTGTTCTCATGTGGAGGAGATCGATCTCTAAATACACCAGATCGATCTCATAAGCTAACTGTCTTGAGGAGATCGATCGCTATCCATATGAGATCGATCTCATAAACATTCTGTTTGAACATAGATCGATGTACAGATCGATCTAAGACCTTTACCCTTACCTTTGAGGAGATCGATCTCTAATTTGACCAGATCGATTTCATAAACATTCTGTTTGAACATAGATCGATCTACAGATCGATCTAAGACCTTTAACATTGCCTTAAAGGAGATTAATCTCTAACTTGACCAGATCGATCTCATAAATATTCTGTTTGAACAAGGATCAATCTCATAACCCTTGGAGATCGATCTCTCATCCCAGTATTTGTTCTGAGTCTTTAACCTTTGAGCAGATCGATCTCTCATCTCATGAGATCGATTTCTCATCCTTTAAAACCCAGTTTTTGGCAACTATTATATCTCAATCTGTTCCAATTAATTTCTTAACATGTTTTAAACCTTCCTTTATTTATCATAACCATTTTTGAATTACTGTTTTGTCATTTCAAAATATATCAACCTAACATTTATTTCTGAAAATCAAATTATAAACTTTATTTCGTACGTAAAACATTCATACAGGAAAATATCATATATATGTATACTTTCCTTTTTTAATATCATGAATGTCTTTTCATATGAAAACATAAAACATGTTTTCTTTCACTAAATCATCATGTAAATCTTTATTTGAAAACATAAATCATACTTCCTTTCATGAAAACATCATCATGTATAGTTTCTTTCATGAAACATTTATCATACATAATTCATTTCATAAAATCATCATGTAGATCTTTTCATCTGAAAATGTAAAACATGTTTTCTTTTATGAAAACATTATCATACTTTCTATCATAAGAGCATCGTCATTCTTATTTTCATTCATAATCATCATCAAAACGTGGAGATTAGACTATATCTGAGTCATGCAATATACGTCATCCTCCATAGAGAGTCATAATCATACCGATAGCCATGGTGGGGGCTGTAGACTGGATCAGGATCGTACAGCAAATCATAATTCTAAACATGGGTAGTATATTCTTATTCTTTCTTATCATACACTAGCACATAGCTAGGGCACGGGCACCGATGGCACTTGCCGTACTGGAAACATTATTGCGTGCTGCGCAGACACGAGATACTACCAGAAATCATCATCATAGACAACAAGTAGCGAGTCAACTACTACACAGGTAAAGACAAGCGCTACAAAGGTCCTACGTATTGGCATCTCAAGTGGCGGAGCCGGAGCGCCACGAGTAGTTGTCATGCATATAAATAGCCTTCTAGTCTCAAAATCTCTTTTTCTTTTCTTAAATACTTTCAGAAAATATCAAAGTTTCCGTTGAAACATGAATATAAAGTCATATAGAAAACTATAAAATATTCATGTGTTTCATACTCTATAAATCATTTCATAAAACGAAACATACTTCATCAAATCGTTTCATGAGCATAAATATGCTTTGTAAATCATTCATAAATCTGAATATGCTTTATAAATCATTTCATAAATATAATTATGCTTTATAAATCATTTCATGAACATAATTATATTTTATAAATCATTTCATGAATGTAACTAGGTCAGAATTAAGCTAAATTACACCCCTTACCTCGTAGATCTTGGGGCGACACACAATCGTCGGGTCTCGGGATTACCTCGATTTGCGTACCAAAATTTTAAGTTGCCCAAAACGATACCAATTCATCATATATTGATCAATTTCATCTTAACATACTCAATTTTAATTTATCTTCTCGAAGTTTGAGCAATTTTGACTTTTCGGTTAACTTTTTTGATTTTCTCAATTTTATCGATTTAAGTGTCGTTTTTAGCCAATTTCATTATTCTAATTTCTCATTTCATTACTTTATTAACCTTATGACTCATTCAAGTCCATAAACCTTGCAGGTTACTTTGCCAAATTTTCAATTCTTTCACTTTTCGATTTTACACTGAGTTAAGTTATAAACCGGACTTTCTCGGTATAAATTTAACCGTTAACAACCTTAGATCCATCAAAATTTCACCACAATCACATCAACACTATGCTGTCCAGATCTCAAATCCTTCATAGAAATTAAATCATCCAATTCCACTTAACTAAAAACCTTCCAAAAACATAAAATAACAACATATATGAATTTCATCATCATCCATCAACTTTACCTCGGGTTTGGCCAAGGTTGACCATGTTTTTCTTCCACAAAATTGATCTTCAAATGAAATTCAACATGTATATAGCTTAAAACCATGAAAAACTAGCTCAAAAACCAATCAAAGAATGAAAAATCTTAAATTTCTCACTTACCAAAAACAAGGCAGATTTGACCAATGTTTTTCTTTCGAGTTTTTCATCTAGCAAATAAACTTCTTTGTGGCTGAATTTTTTATATGTTATAGAGGACTTGAAGAGGAAGATTTTATCCTTTGGCCGACACCTGAATCTGGCCGGAATGATGCCGAAAAAATCGCACAAGGAGGGGTTGGAGGTACCGCCTGCGGCAACTTGGAGAGGTCAGATCTCTTGGCGGGAATTTCAAATGAGGTTGAACTTTGTGCCTCCAGAAAGCTTATCAAGCTGAATTTATAACTGGAGAAGTTGGGATTTAACGAATTCCACTAAAGTCTTCAAATTTGACAAAGTTAGAGAGTAGGTCGAAAATCTGAAGTAGGACAGATTTCTGTCCTGTTTTAGAAAATTCTAAAAAAAATAGTTTTAATCCAATTTTATCCAAATTTCCAATTATCAAGTGTTATACTATGTCCCTAATATGTATCATAAAGATTTAGGGGTCACTTGTTTAAGAAAAATTCCCCGATTGAATCCATTTTGCACGATTTGGTAAATACCGAGCAAAATGATTTAAAGTTTTCAATTTACCTTAAAAATTAATTTGATCTCCGAAACCTTCATATTTTCACTTGATTTTCATTTCTAAAGTCAATTTCACCTTATATTAATTTTCTATGGTCTCGGAATAATTTTCGTAAATTTTATGAATTTAATCCGAATTTATTTCTATTTTCGAGCCCATTTGCTCGGTTTAGTGCAAAACTCGAACCTTACTAACTTTTTCACTTTCAATACCTTAGTTTTCATTTCTAAACATCATTTCATGACCATACGTAAAATTCTTAAGAAATTCTCGGGTTTCACATTTTATTATTAATTTACCATTTTATCCTTATAATATATGGTTGAAAATTGACAAATCAAACTTAACGAATTAAGTTTGAGCCTATCGAGTAGAGCTTAAGCGGCTTAAATATTCTGTCAAGCCAAGTTCGAGTTTAAAATTGAATCGTCACGACTCGACTCGATTACACTTTTAGTTTAAAATCTTATGATTGTGTATTCGAAGTTGATATCTTTATTTATAAAGATTAATTCTAAGTAATGTGATTTTTTAATCAAGTGACAAGATTATTTATTTGTGTTGTTTCTTTCAACTAACATGATTCTTTAACAAGATTATAACTTTTTAAAGTTAATGATTATATTTCTTAATCACTTAAAAGTAAAAAATAACTTTTTGAAAAATTTACAACTTTTCAAGAAAAACGTACCGTTACGTGCACTTTTATGCTAGAGTAGTCAAATACCAAAAAATGTTAGCCGAATTCTCTAGTATAATTTTAAGTAGGAATGTTCTAGTATAATTATAAAACAACTTATAACATCCAAATAGGGTAGTCCATTACTTTTCTAGGACAATCAATTAATTTAAAATCGAAATTGCACTTTAAATAAGTAATTGATTGCGCTCCAAAGCATCCAACTGCCCAAATACAAATTTTGACAAAAAATTACTACACATGGATAGTTGACTGTCATATATGGGATGTTAATTAAACTTCCTGATTCATGTTACTCGTTAAGATTTGGAATATAATTTTTTTATTATTGTACGTGGAAATTAGAGAGTGAAAATAAAATGAAAAATATTAATCGGTAGCATGATTATGAGTACCTTTTAAATGTTTTTTCACACAAAACATCATCTAATTGGTCCATGGTACAGTATTATAAATTATCAGTATCAATTTATTATTATTATTATTATTATTAAGGAGGCAAATAATAATCACTTATTATCCAATTGCTCGGATGCTAAATTCAAATAATTAGTCTAGCAAAAATTGACAATTAAGGTATTGCCAAGATTTTATTTGTAAATTTAATAAATTATTAGAGGAAACTGTATTTTTGTGTATCATTTTATTAATTAGCCAATTATGAGTCAAAATTTGGTATATATATGTATGGCCAAATAATGCTTTACTTATATGGAAAGGCCAAACCCAGACATTGCCAAAGGGAGTAACCATATTTTGATTCTATCTCTTTTACCAAATCCAACGCGAGAGCAAAATCTCTCTCTTTCTCTTTTTACTTCGTCAAACTCAATAACTTATCGATTTAAAGGTAATATATGTATTTTTATTTTAAATTTACTCATTTTATTCACTCTAAATAAATTTGTTCGATTGTTTAGCAATTAATTGATAAAAATAAGTAAATTTTTATTAGGTCATTTTTGTTTTAAATTTTCTGAAAATTAGATTAGGGTTTAAGAATTTTTCTGATTAGAACAATTAGTCGATTCGATTATCTTTATTCTTTAAAGCTTTTGATTTTAGCTATGAAATTTTGCTATTGTGTTTGGTTACTTTGAATTAGTAGTGAAAAGAATGAACTAATTAATGCCCATTTGTTTGATTGATAGTTTAAATCAAGAGCAATGGACAACGTTGTGGATTGCCTAGACAAGGCCTACCAAGATTTTGTTGCTGCCGCAGCTAATGTGCTCGAAACAAAGGCATCCGCCAATGGGGAGAGAACTGCAGCCACTGATGCTGCCTTGGAAAACTTCAAGAAGAAATGGGAATCGTTCAAAGTGGCTTGTGACCAAGTGGACGAGTTGGTTGATTCTGCGAAGCAAAGTATAACAGCAAACACCACATTCCCCGTTAATGAGGACACGATTGACATCTTCGACCATGCCGTAGTTGATTATGATGACTAGAGATGGTGCGGCTCTGAACAATGCCTGTTTTGTTTTCAAAAGATTGAAATAAAACCTCAAACTTTGAATAAATTTAATGGGAGGAAGAGTTGGTTAATTTTTACGTTTTTGAGTTAGAATTTAATTTAATTTTTTACTAGAATAAATTAGAATTTATAGTCTACCTAATATCAAAATAAAGATTTTGCCAACAACCGATCCAGTGATTAAAAAAAATTGTGACAGATTGTAAAGTATTGGTTAGATTCAAATCTAAATTCTCTCAATCCATCTTTAGTTATCAAATATTTTCTTGTAACTGAAAAAAAAAATTTATGAAGATGATGAATTAATTAGAAACTATATATATTGTTTTTCATCAATTTTTTATTATTTTAATATTAAAATATTAGAAAAAAATTAATTCACAAACAATTTTTTTTAAAAAAATTTAAAATATTTAGATTTTATATTTCATCTATTGCAATTATGTTTTTGTTGTTATTTTTTGTTAATTGTTTTTTATTAATTATTTTATCAAATGTATAGTTTTTTCTATTTATGGAGAATTATAAACTTTTTTAAAAACATTTAAAACAAAAGAAAAAAATAAAATAAGTATAATTTTTTGTATTTCTTAATAAAAATAATAAATTAACAACTAAAATTTAACCTAACAATTATTTTTCATGTTAAAAATAATTGGTTTAAAGTTCGATTCACTACTTTATCCCTATAAACAAAAAAATAATAATAAATTTGCTTTTTCTTTTATACCGTTCTTTTTTTTCACTTTTTTATTTTCTTTTCTTTGCATTTTTTTCTTTCTCTTTTTTTATTGAAAAAAATCATATGATAAATATAGAGGTTCTGTTAATAATCTCGTGAACGAGTGACTAAAGAAGAATTATGACATATTGTAAAGTTTTAGTTAAGTTCAAATTTAAACAATCACAAACCTTTCCCAATTATCAAATATTCTTTTGTAACTAGAAAAAATTTATAGAGATAATGAATTAATTAGAAACTATATATAGGAGTGAATTGTTTTTCATCAATTTTTATTATTTTAATATTAAAATAATAGAAAAAACTAATTCATAAACAATTTGTTTTAGAAAAAGAAATTTTAAAAATTATTTAGATTTTATATTTCATATATTGCAATTATGTTTATGTTGTTATTTTTTGTTTATTGCTTTTTAATAATTATTTTATCAAATGTCTAGTTATTTTGATTTATGGTGAATTATAAAGTTTTTTAAAAATATTTAAAACAAAAGAAAAAATTAATAAGATAAGTATAATTTTTTATATTTCTTTATAAAAATAATAAATTAACAATTAAAATTTTGCCTAACACTTATTATTCATGTTAAAAATTTGGTTTAAAGTTCGACTCATTTCTTCTACCTATAAAAAAAATAATAATAAATTTGCCCTTTTTTTTAATGTCTTTCCTTTTTTTTCACTTTTTTTTTTCTTTCCCTTACATTTTTTTACATTTTTTCAATTAAAAAAATCATATATAAATATAGAGGTGTTCAGGGTATAGGTGAACTAGGCACTATTCACATTTTCTGAGTCCTTTTTCAAGACCCAATTCTCGTATTACACCTAGAAAAAGTTCAAAACTATTTAAAAGTAAAATTGAAAAAAATTATATATATATATATATTAATGTTTTATTTTTAAAAAGCATTTAAAAGAAAAAAAAAAGATAAGTACAATTTTTTTATTTCGTAATTAAAAATAATAAATTAACAATTGAAATTTGGCTTATTTTCGCTTAAAAATAAATTGGTCTAAAGTTAAGATAAAAATAATGGCAAATATAACATTATGTATATTATTAATTTGGATAAATGTTGTTAGTGTAAAATTCATAAAATGGTTCTAAGTACAAGAATTTTACAAAATTTTTAAAAATTTCAGTTAAGATAATTTAATTTATTAATTCTAAAATAACTAAATAACATGTTTGTAATTTTTTTACATACTTTTTTGTTTGATAGCAAATAAAATAATTTTAAATAAATTACATTATATGAAATTCCTCAATCTCAAATTAAACACAGTCTGTCATTTCGTTAGCCATGGCTTTTTACACCATGTTCTCTTTAAAACCATTTAGATAAGAATGGTAAGAGGAGATTGGTTTAAATAGGCATGAAAATTACGACAATGATAAGATTAAAAATAAAGATTAAAAAAATGTTTTTAATAAAAAAAATTAGATATTTTTAATTTTTATAAAAAACCAAAAAATAAGAAAAAGAAAAAAATGAGATATTTTATTTTTAGATAAATATTTTTCAAAAACAAAATATAAAATATTTAAAATCAATCACTTGTATAATAGTAACCTTCTTATATAGAGAACTAACAATTTAACAAGTGTCAAGCAATAAGCTCTCCTGATAGCTTAAATGGTTGAGCAATTAGCATCTAATAGATTGTTTTTTTCTTATTAATTTTTGCATTTTTATCTTTTATGAAAAAATTATCAAAAAAAAGAAAAAATTGAGATTTTTTTTAATTTTTAGATAAATACTTTTTAAGAACAAAAAAATATAAAATATTCAAAATTAGTCATGCACCTATATTAAGAAAGAAAGAAAGAATAAATTCTTAAATTTAATTTTAAAAAAGAGAGATAATAATTATTAAATTAAATTTTGATCGTTTAAATTGAAATAACTTTTAATAAAAAAAATCTCAATATTAATTATCCAGTTAACCATAGTTAGATTTGTTTATGAGATAAGTCACTTATGAGATCCATGTTGGATTTAAATCGATTCTTAGATAAATTTTTTAAATTTAGTATTCGACACAAAAATTTCATTTATTAATAAGAATTTATTTTATTTAAATTTTATTAAATATATTAATTTTTTCAAATTTATTTTTAAATAATTTTAAATTTTTTTGAGCTGTGACGTGCAAATTGATTTGGGCCTTGAGCAAGACTCTGGAAGTGTGAATCGAGTCTAGTTTCACTCGTACCATAAACTGAACACTTCTATATTTACCATATGATTTTTTTTTTTCAATAAAATAAGAGCGAAGAAAATGACGAGGAAAAGAAAAAAAAAAGTAAAAATGAGGAAAGGCATAAAAAAAGTAAATTTATTATTTTTTTTAATAGAAAGATATATGGAGGAAATCGAAGTTTAGACGAACTTTTTTTTATGTAAGAGTAAGCTAAAATTTAATTGTTAATTTATTATTTTTAATTAAGAAATATAAAAAATTATACTTATTTTATTATTTTTTTAAATGTTCTTAAAAAATAAAATATTGATATAAATACCATTTTCTTTAATTTTACTTTTAAATAGTTTGGACTTTTTTGGGCTCTGATGTACGGGTCGAATTGGGTCCTAAACAAAACTCAAAAAGTGTGAATCGAGCCTAGTTCACCCGAACCTTAAACTCCTGTATATTTATTGTATGATTTTTTTTTCAATAAAAAAGAGAAAGAAGAAAATGACAAGGGAAAGAAAAAAGAAAATAGAGAAATGAAAAAAGGAGGAAGGGCACAAAAAAGGTTATAATTATTATTATTATAATTATAGGAGGTACAAGTAGCGTTATTAAAATGGGTCAAAACTTGTTGGGCCGATCCAGCTTGACCCATATTATAAGGCCTTGAGACTTATTTTTGTGATTCATTAAGAAAAAGAGTGTTTTGTCCGACTCATTTAGGCTAGACCTAAATGGATTGGCCCGTTTATTTTTTTTTATAATGCTTTTTAATTTAGAGTAAATTCTATATAAACTTTTCAATTTTAACTTTAATTCAAAACTAATCTTAGTTTGAAAAGTAGGCATTTTGATTCAAATTTATGAATTTAATAGTAAAAAAAATTGATCCATTAAGTTACTGTTAAAATACCTTTCAACTTAACATTTGTTTTTTATGTAATATTCATAATCCATTTTTATTGAAAAATAAAAATTTTACATAAAATAATTTAAAAAAATACTTAATAGTAATAAAATATTAATAAAATTCATTATTGATACTTGCGAATATGAAATTATTAATTCTAACTTAATAATTGACTCATATATGTTAATATCAATAAAGTGTCTATTTTCAAAATTAATAAACTAAAATTGAATTACGGCAAAACTTTAAGGATTTTAATGAAATTTATCCTTTAATTTATAATTATATTTAAAATTTATTTATACTTTTATTTATTTACATATAATTAATCTCATATATTCTTTAATTTATAATTATATTTAAAATAAAATAATTGGAATCATTTACTTTTTTTATTTTTTATTTTTTACTATTTAGCTGTTCTCAAGGTCTTGAATCCAAAGACCTTACCTTATATTTGCACTGTTGTCTAAATCAGTTCTTTTGCTCTTACTACAATGTTTCCTATCAATGGCACTGTTACTCATTGATTGAGTGTCCAAAAGCAAGGTCACATACTAAGAAAATGGAGGGTCTTGTCAGTTGACTACCCAGGCATGCCAAGAAGTTCAAAGTGCATATTTCATACATTGGCACAATAACAAGGTGTTTGACACATTCACTTCACAAACTCTGCACGTTGAAACATTACTATATCTACATGTTTTTTACTGCATCTGCAAGTTTCTAGACAAAAATGCTTTATCCTTCCTCGTGAAGGAAAATTCTTTGAGTTAGCTAACCCCCAAGTGTTTGCTAAATTGCCACTTTTAAAATAAAAAGGAATTCTCCAATGAAACACGGGATTTCTCTACTTGTATTTACATTAGGACATGATAACATAGGTCATACATACTAGTTGATCCATAACTTAGGACATGATGTTGGACTTGACATTGATTACTTGGCTGATAACAGCTTAAAGAAGCCACACTACATGACATTAGTGATTTTCTCATGGAGACAACATTGTACCCAATATTAGTAAGCTGAGATACACACAGAGCATAGTCATTTTGTGTGAATGCAAGTATGTTATCTTATATGTCACAGGGATTCTCCATTTAGTATTAAAATAAACCCTGAAGTTATTGAAAGAAGGAATTATGTCTTTGTTATTCAGAGAAGTAGAAATGAGAAATCTGAAGCAGAAAGATGAAAAGTGTCAACATGTGGTGAAATTTTGAGAATCCGATGAAGTTGCAGGTGAAGTCTTTAACCTTTTGTTGCTTTCCAGGTGGTTGTGATGTTTCACTGGCATAGCTTGAAATGTTGGTCGAATACCAGATTCATGGCCTTTAAGACGCCCTGCTTTTTTCTGTCCATGAATGCTTGTGAGCGGGAGGGTTCATTTCTACGCAGTTTCATGATGACTAGAGGCCTTACTTGAACTTAGTTGCAAGGCAGGTATCAAGCTTTATATCTAGAGAGAACCATGGTTGATTTATGTGTTGCATTTATAGTCCTGTTTATATGCCAGCTGCAACCCAAAGGCGAGCGGCAAGAAACGCCAACCATTAGGTCCATTACTGCTGGCAGCGTATGGAGTTGCAGCAGGATGGTATTTGCTTGGGAAGCAACCAGAAATGCTTGGATGAGCTAAAGCAAAACTAGTAGCAACCATTAGGTCCGTCACGGGACGCATGCTTCCCTTGAGTTAAGGGAACCATTAAAAAAAAATTCAAAACCCAAACAAAAACGTCTGTCTGGCCAAAAAAATGAAAAAAATGAAAAACGTCTGTCTTCAGTCGTCTTCTCTTTGCATTCTCTTTGATCTCCAACTCCAGGAGTTCGCTTTTTCTCTGTTGATTGTGCTGCTGCATCAGAGCTTTCCCAGTCTCTTGAAAGCTTCCTCTTATATTTTCAATTTTATTTTTCCTTGGAATTTCTCGAATCCCTTTTGCTCCAAGCTATTGTTTCCTATCAAGAGATCTATATCCAACTTGCTTATGTTTAAATGTTAGAGGCGTAATTCCACTTCTTAATTTACTTTCTTAAGCGATTCCAGTCAAACAATGTGCTTTTTCTTTGATTACTAATGGGTTTCTCTTTTTTTTTTGTCAAAGATTAAATGGATTTCAAGAAGGAAAAGCGGATGTTGCATCGCTGGATTGTTCAAGTACGTGATTTTGGTTTCTGTGCTGCTGAATTTTATGTCTTTTATTTTCCTTCAATTGGGTTAGATGTTTGCGCAGATTGGAAATCTTCTACTTCGATTATTGTGGCATCTCTTGCTTGTTATTATCAACTTATGCTACTTTACACTGGTTATAGCTAACGTGCTTGAAAGCTATCTCATCTCTTGGGAACTGTTAAGGAGATACAAATCCCTTTATGTAGCCAAGCTCCGGTGTCTGGCTATCGTGGTTGAAAGGGAAGAAGCTTACCAAACGTCGAACATTGTTGAGCTTTTGCAATGGCTGGCAGCCGTTGGCATCTAACATGTTTGCCTTTATGATAAGAAAGGTAAGAATTCTGGATTCTCACCTTTGCTAGATTAATCAGGTGCAGTTTTCTATTGAACATAATAGTGTTTTTGCATCATTTTGTTGTTCTAGGAATATTGAAGAAATCAAAGGACTTCATCTTGGAAAAGTTGGATGCTTCAATATGATTTCAGGTACTACCATCTCTGGTCATGGTCAAATTAGTCCGTTTCATAGTTCACCGTGATTCATTAACATCATTTATTCAAATATAAATTGGCTAAATGGCTGATCTGTTGCCAAAACAGACTGTTATGTTTTATAACAGCAAATTGATCTTTGATAATCCAGCTCCTTATGGTACCATGCAATCAAAAACTTGTAGTTGCAGCAATAAGGTCAACTTCGTGGTTGGCACAATCTTGAACCTCCTATAAAAAGCCTGATACATATTTGTAATGTTTATATTTGGTCTCGTTTTTGACTGCTTTTTATACTTTTAGGTTTGTTTCTGAAAAACTTGGTTAGGGAGCTATTCCATGTACCATACGATTGCTTAGCTCCTACTCTTTGTAAAGTTATAGGATTATTTAGTGACATTGATAGTTGATACAAAAGGAATGTTACAAAAGGTGTTAAACTACTAGCAAACCGTCGTGCAGGAAGCTCATGAAAATAATGTGCTACTAGACCAAAGACATATGACTCTGGAGTTTGCATCTTTGTCTGACGGGAAAGAAGCGGTGGCCAAAGCAGCCAATGTACTTTTCATGAAGTAATTAAAATCAGGTGCTGCTGGCCAAAATCAGGAAGAGCAAATCTTTACTGAATCTCAAATGGCCAAGGCACTCGAAACTGTTGGTTTGTGTTACTTGTCTGATCTACTTGGTGGTTGTTACAGCCAATTTTTTTTACTACGTCAATACTTGACTTTTGGAATATTCTATTCTGTTAGGCAGTGGAGGGCCAGAACCCGATCTTTTATTAGTATATGGACCTACCAGGTGCCACTTAGGTTTCCCTGCATGGAGAATTCGTTATACTGAGATTGTGTGAGTATTCTCGACGTAAATTCTTAGGAATCAGAGAAAATACCCTCTTGTTTTGTTCTCCATAGTGCTTATTATGGAATTCTATCTGATGAAAGATTTACAACTTTCTAAATGGCTCTTTTTTTATTTATCATTCTTTTGTAAATGAAAATACTAAGAAAAGTAGACCTGGTGGATATTGCTTCTACCATTTCTGGACAAAGCAAGAATAATTCATGTGTAGCCTCCTCTTTTCCTTTTATGTTCGCCATTCAAAGGGAAAAGTAAAGATAAGCGTTGAGGAAAGATGTAAAAGCTCCATTCAGTTTAGTGTTGCTTCGGGATTTTTAAGGATTTTGTGTTTTTACCATGCAGGAACAGTTGTCTTAGAAGTAGATACTTAATCTTCTCCTGTCTTATCTTGAGTGCTGATGTAGTGCTCGTGCAGATTCTAATTTGTTAGGCCTTCTTTCTTGTATGTGAATAAATCTGCCTCATTACACTGAGTACCATGTTTCTTCTTTCTTCTTTCTTCTTTTTAAACAGACATATGGGACCCTTGAAGTCCATGAAATATGGGTCACTAATTAAGGCTATTTACGGATTCACAATGGTGAGGCAAAACTATGGTAAGTTCTTTGTCCTTTTGACTTGCACTGGCTGTTTATTCTAGGTCATTGCTTCTCTCTCTGTTCTAGAGTAATATGCTTTACAGTTTTGATTATTCAAAAGATATGATCAAGATCAAGCCTAAATTCGATTCATTTAGTTGATAACTGAGCTATGCAAAGTCCACCTAATGAAATAATTTTGTTTTCTTGAGACTAGTAAGAGGTTCTTGCTAATGTTTCTGGCAAATTGAGTGTGTAAAAGACAATGACAATTGCATTTTGGTGAATCTGATATGAATTTTCATTGTTCAACAGGTACATAGGCGCTGCACGGAGTCAGTTTCCTGGACAAGTTGTTTCATACTATAAAATAAATGTCACAGTTTCAAGTTTGGCCAGCGATACCTAGGCCTGATTTGTGTCCTAGAACAAAACCAAAATTAGATAAAGCAATAGAAGATAAAAAACCAAAGTGTAGTGCGTTGGTTGTTAGATAATCATGATGTTTGTTATTACCAAAATAACTCTTTTAAAGCAACAAAAATAAAAGATAAAAAATATAATATAAGTTAAAATTAGATAAAAATTATATATGAATATGATAAAAAATTTACAATTTTTTTATATTTTACACATTATAAACACAATTCGAACACAAATTATATACATAAATTTTTGAATCTTAAAATAAAAAGTAAAATAATTCCCCCTTTAGCACTGTGGTAAGAATTATTGTTGACAATTGATAGCATTAACCATGTCAATGGCAGATAATGGTGGAAAAGAAACCATAAACAGTTACAGGATGAACATGTTACATGCTGCTTTCTTTCATGTCATAATTGATAGTAATCAAATGATATGGATGCAAACATGAGTTATAATAGTGTGTGTGAACATTTAGAATCTACTATCATTATAGGATTTTTAAATCTCATAAAACAAATATGCAAATATTATATTAAAAAAAGATCTGATCATTATAAGAAAAAGTATCATAATAAATCAAAAATATATATAATTTTTAATGTTTTCTAACTCTCGTCTTTAAAACCTAAGTATCGGAGTAAGTCTATTAAAAAAACCCAGTAAACCTAACTTCTGATTTGTAGGTGGATAAAAAAAAGAATATCATCCAAGAGCTTAATATTCCTTTTTGGCATCAACAATAATAGTCAATTACAGGTGTGATACTACTGTACTAGTAATGAATTTAAAGTGGTAAGATCTGTAGCCATTGAAACCAGCACCCGACAAGAAGGTAGGAGATTTTTCAGAATCTGTGGCGAAGAGATCATTCACATATGAACCACACAAAGGACAATTATCTTCCAATTCCCACTCATTAACTGATCCCTATTATGAGAAAACTGTGACAAGTTTGAAGAAGCAGGAACTTTTTTTTCCATTTGTAGTCTTTCCCAGACATGCCAATTCCAAATATAATGCCCAAGAAACATCTTTCTTTTTCCTAGCATAGTCGCTCCAGAAAACTTAACCTACAGATTCAATGCAATGCTTGAAAACAACCAACATTTCTTCATCCGATTCAGGCACTCCGACATCTTCCCTCATCATACCGGCGTAATCATCAGAGGCACTCTGGCACCTGCTTGTGCAAACAGCTCCTCCACTACTGGCAACATACCATAGTACCTCTTCAAATCATTTACTAGTGGTTTCTCAGTTTGATGATCTCGTACGTGCCACCCTTACACAAGAAGAATTATTTCACGTTAGCATACGTTCATTTCATTCAAATCATGTTAGTTGATAGGGTTACGCACCCGTCAAAAGAAATGGTACCTCATAATTAGAATTTAATTTTATAGAATCAGACCTGATTTCTATAGCTTTAAACCGTGATAGGGCTGGTACTGGACTTTATTATGATGTAGGAACACCGTAGCCTTTGATTTTAGTTAATGCAAATCCTTAATTAACCAAAAGAAAAATCTAATTACTTGGGAGACTGAACAATACATAGAAGGACCTTAATTTTTCCAACGCCCAATGCCACAAAAGAAGCCTAGAACGAATGCTCGTGAACCTCTGTCAACATATCTACCTCGGCCTGACTCTCCCTGTTGATCTCTAACAGAGTAACAGTCGCAGGTTAAGGAGTTTGGATTCATTGATCGTGTCTTGGAAACAGAATATTGAACTCAGATTGGTCTTCACCAAGTCCTTCATTGCTCTACTTCAATTCATTGCCAACCCTGATATTCTAGTCTAGGCTTACTTTCATAGTTGCATTGGCAAGTTTCTTTTGGCCTTATAAGCCTCCGTGACTGAAGGTTTTCTTCTATGTCCACTTAATGTCTTCTCACATTCACACTTCACCAAAACAGCAGCTTTTCAGATTTCACCTTTATGTTGCTCTATAATTACTTAATTTTGCTGTCGGTATATAATTGTATTATATTATTTTATCGTGTTTAAAATTATCATATTTACTTTTTAATTTGCGATTGAGAATGATTGATAATCAATTGATGATTAGTGACTGTTTATTATTCAATATGACATCAACCAATATCCAAATGATGATTAATGATTGTTTTAATCGTCCTCATCTTTGTTTTTTCGTAAATGCGTGATATAAAATCTAATTTTTAATTTTTTTTAAAAGTTCTTTTCAAATACAATTAAAAGCATTTTTTTTCCTTCTAGATTATTTTGTTTTATCGAAAGAAAGCAAATTTGTTATTGATATATATATATATATATATATATATATATATATATATATATATATATATATATATATATCATAAATTATAACAGTAGCCAAATCTAAAAATTCTTTTACACAAATGTGATGGTCCCTCCCCTAAAAATTTCATAAATACGTTGGAAAATGTCCAACATTTCCATAGTTATTAATATTTTAAAAAAATATGTATTATTATTTTAATATTATTTGTAAAATTTAAAAATTTAATGTATTAGATAACCACCCATTAATATATTGTGCGATATTTATCAATTCAAAGATACATATTTATATGAAGAATCAATTCTATTATGATTTGAACATATTTAACAATATACAAAGAATCAATAGATATCTTATAATGGATCTAATACAATTTATACATTTACTGTAAATTTGAATAAAATCTAATTAAAATTTGACTAGTTGTAATTATCTAAAATATAATTATAATAATTTTTTGACTTAAAAAATTTATTTAAATAATTATTCAATACTGTAGCAGTTGAGTTTTCGATTCCACAAATAGAATTAAGATGATAATATATGTCATATTTTATTTATTTATTTATTATTTATCTTAATATTTTTGAAGGACAAGTGTTATTACTTTAATTACATTTGAAGTGTAAAAAAGATTTATCGATATTGTATTATATATTAATCTAATTTATAAACCTGAATTTTAAATATTTTAAATTTAAAAATATGAAATTTTTAAAATTTAATAAAAAAATCTTTATACGTTATTTTAGATAATTAATTCTTCGATTCCATTCGCGAGATCCTCGGAAATTCGGACAGCAAAGCTCACACTCAAACTCCAAAATGAACATGCAACACACCCAACCATGACTATTGGAATAAACTACAGGCCCAGGCTTACACGTCATCAGCCCAATTCTCTGACACTGCTCTCCTCCAATCCTTCCTCCTTTTCCGCTATCATTACAGTTAGATCCCGGTCAACTTCATTCCCACTCTCTTGCTCTCACATCTTCACCTCGTTTCTCTCTCTCTCCGGATCTGGTTAGTTATCAAACCCCTCAATTCCTTTTTTTTTCCCAGGTGGATCATCTTGCTGTTAGTCGTAATGTTGGGTTTTCAAGTTCAGATTAGTACCCTAGAGTCTTCTCTTATGGTTTACTTTTGGGGTTTTAGCTTATGATGTTTCTTGTTCGTTTCAGCATGGATTCATTTGATTTAGTCTATAGGTTTGTCTGAAGATACAGATTTTTTTTTATGACCTTTTATTTTTGGGGGTGTTATGAGGAAAGATGGTTTGTGAATTGATGGAAATCTGTGGTCTTTCTTTGAAGGGTATACCCTTGAATTACTTTTAATGGTTTTTAGCTCTGGGTTTGTTGATTCTGGTGTAAAGTCATTAGCTTTTTGTATGATCCATCATTGAACTTCTCAGAGATGGGATCTCAAGTTTTTAACTATTTTTCTATTTGCTTTTTATTTATTTTTTATTTTTTACATAATAAGAAGCAAAAGTAAGAAATTGGGGTTATTTCAAAGTGGCATATGGATTGCCTAGTTACTTTTTGGAAGTCTGACAATTTGTGATACACATTTACACATTAAGGTGTTAATTTGGAGACTAAGAAAAGAGAATAATATGTTTGTGGTGAAATTTGTCATTAAAATACCTAAAAATTAGTTTGGCTCATTGTTTTTAAGCTTGGCTATTGTAATATGTTAATGGAGATTTGGTTGAGCCCCTAATATAGTGGTATTTCACCATGTTAGTTGCTGTTTTTATGGTGCATTACACGGGTTTCTGCCTTACACTATACATGATTGTTGCGTTAGTTCTGCTTTTAAATTTGCATGCGTTCTTTGGTATAACCTGAATATTTTGATTTGCTGACATAATTGTACTATTGACCAGATGCAGTGTTAATATCCTTTTTCTGGTTGAACTTCGTACAGCATTTGATTTTCTTTTATGCTCTTTTTCTTCTTTGTAGTCAAACTAATGTTACTATCTTTGGTTGCAGATATGGATACCTGTGCTGGCCCAAGCTTGTTCCCTTTGCATCGCTGCAAAACTCTGCACCTGGTTTGTATCAAATTTATTTTTCAATTCATATGTTAGATCCACTGCAGATTTGAAGCTGCTTTATATTATTTGGTTTGAAGGATATTCAAGATTGCCTTCTTTCTTGGCTTTTGCTCGCAAATCAAGGCATTGTGGTCTTATAAAACGATACATCCAGGTGAGGCATGCTCAGGGGATTCACAATGTAGAGGGAGATAAAAACTTTAAAGCGTATATGTCTCCGGAATATTTTGATGCGCAAATTACTCCTCTCGGCTGGCAACAGGTAAGTAGCTATCATTATGTTTTCATATTTGTCAGTAGGCACGTCTTAAATCTAACCTCATTCAGATCATGCTATTATTTGTAGTCCAAAGCAACAAGCTTACTTATGAGAGGAATCTTGTATGAAGCCTTGTTATTGTTAATGCTGCAGGTTGATAATTTGCGTAAGCATGTCCATGAATGTGGCCTTGCTAAGAGGATTGATTTAGTCATTGTGTCCCCTTTGTTAAGGTATTGGTGCCACGATTTCATACTCCTTTCATGAATATTTCCTGGATTTATGTCTTATTATGTAAGTCTTTTGAATTGAGTGATTTGACGGGCATGAAGTTAGATCTTTTATGAATCAGGTCAGTTTCTGATGTGCAGAATTCTTCAATATATGTTAGTTGAAGAGTAGGAAGCCTAGGAACCTAATGTAGATTCTGCACCATCTCCTTTTTGGGCCTGAAGTTGTTTGCTCAGTTTTGAGGTTCTGCCCCTTCTGGGTATTATATTGTGTTGTCTATAGCTTTTAAATTTTTTTTGGATCTATCCTCTTATGACTGATAGTCAGCACTCATCTGTTCATGGGAAACTTTCATCCAGTTAAGTAAAGCAGAATGCAATGGAGGAATTCTGTTGGTGCCTTTAAGTATCATATTAAGTTCTAGAGTTAATCTGTGGTAATTGTGGACACTAACTACAATTCCAAATTCTTCTCTTGTTCTTTGCATTTGAGGGTGATGCTGAGATTATTACTCTGGCCCATCAATAATGCCCAATTTATTCATTTAGTCAAAGTGATTTGGTCTTAATGAAGCTATTGTGTTTTTTATCAAAGATGTTAGTTGGCTATAAGTTTTTTCGACTAGATATTGAAGTTATTTATCAGAATTTGAGTTGGTAAAAGCTTTAGTATCTGTAAAGTTCCTTATTAATTGGTTAACAGTTTTTATTGAACTTAAAATCATAAATTTTTATACCATTCCTTTCCTTAGAAGTTGAGTTTGGTCACTTTATATTGTAGGACATTGCAAACAGCTGTTGGGGTGTTTGGTGGTGAAGGTTATACAGATAGGATGGATATAGTACCACTTATGGTAGCAAACGCTGGAAATAGTGGTCGTGCTGCAATTTCAAGTCTGAACAGCCCACCAATCGTTGCAGTAGAACTTTGTCGAGAACATTTGGTTAGTATCATTTCAACTTTTCACTATAATGGGTCCCTATCAATGTTTTTTTAGTGGATACACTATTTACTTAATGGATAACTATTAACCTTAAGATTTCTGGAATGTAAAATAGTTAACCAGGAAAGATAGTTAGCATTGAACGCTTGCATTTATCTTATCAATTTTTTAGGCACATGGTTCTCGTAATGCACTAGTTCTTTGATTGCCCGATATCAGATTTCTGATACCTCTTAGTGCGAAAATGTTCCAGGGTGCATTTTATTTTCTCTCTTTATGCTTTGATCTTTAAAACATATTATAGACATTGTTTCTTGGCCTCAATAGTTACATGATAAGGATAAATATCATATCCATTAGTTACATGGTATCTTCTCTTTCATTCTTTTTTTCATTTTGTTTGCAGGGAGTCCATCCTTGTGATAGAAGGCGAAATATCAGTGACTATCAGTTTCTTTTTCCTGCAATTGACCTCTCACTGGCAAGTAATTTGATCTCTAAGATGCCCCTAGAAATGTGTTGCCGTTTCAAATTTTCATATCTAAACCAAATGCAGCTAGATTTACAAGGGTATACGTTGAATGTCTTTTGAATTGCTTTTCAGATAGAAAGCGATGAGGACACATGGTGGAAGGCTGACATTAGGGAGACAAAAGAGGAAGTTACAGCCAGGGGGCTGAAGTTCCTGAACTGGTGCATACCCTATCTGCTTTTTATAGGCTATATCACTCCTTTAAATCTATAGATCTTCAAAAATGAGCATAACAAGGTCCTAACTGTATAGTTCGTAGAAACTGCTGCATCTAATTCGCACCCTGTTTGTTATCATCCTAGATTTCAGGATGGCATAGCTCGAATTAAGGTATCTTATTTTGGAAATGACAAACATTAAACAATATTGCTGTTGCGCATTTGAGAATTTTCTTGCAAAGTAAGTTTCTGACACAGCTAATTCAAGGACTGTTTCAAAAATAAATTTCAGAATTTTGCTTCAAGGAAACCTTTTTAACTCATCCCAGCTTCTGTTCTTTTACTTGATTTACTTTTTTTTTTTTTTGCAATTTTTTTAACTTCTAGTAAAGATACTTTTTTCAACTACTTATTATTTATAAGGATTTTGCTTTTAATTTCTTTGTCTTTCCACATCTTTTGAGGAGACAATGCCATCCCTCGAAGCTACTAGCATATAGATGTTTAATTTGAAGTAGACTTACAATGGATTCTTAGGCTTCTTTATATTCGTTTTGCAGGTTGTTTACACGGAAAGAGAAGGAGATAGCAATTGTTACTCATAGTGGGTTCTTGTTCCATACACTAAGTGCATTTGGAAATGAATGCCATCCATTGGTGAAGAAAGAGATATGCAAACAGTAAGTATCCTCAAGTGCCTTTCGTTTTAGATGGTGAATCCAGTTGACTCGACAAACTTAAACTCCTATAGATTTTTAATGGGTTAAAAGGAGTATATGGCAACCAAACAGGGTCAATCTCTAGTCTAATGCCTCATTGTGTTTAAATTGTTTATCACAAAATGCTTCCTTAAATTTTGAATCTCATTAATAATTAGAATTACATTGAGGTCTTACCTGCCTAACTATTCTACCTTGTACTCACAGCTTTGCAAATTGCGAGCTTCGCTCCATGGTCATTGTCGACAGAAGGTAAGCTGATACAAAACACAAACATATTGCTGTTTCCAGTTGTTTTAAGTTCTTAAGATGCCCAATTCGGCTTGTTCTGTTGTTCATGCTTCTGACTGGCTTTTTTCTCTCTATAGCATGGTGGGATTAGACCCCTCAACAACTAATTATCCAGGAAAGATTCCATCAGGCCTTGATCTCCCTAGTGATGTTGCGGATGGGAAGGCTGAAGAAAATAGGACCTGATGTTTCCTTTGTCCGTCATGTTTAATGGTTGTGAATTTTTTTCATCCACCTAATGCTTGTGATTCAGTAACAGCACTGTTGGAAACTCATAATTAAACATGTCTTATGTTATTGCACTTTAATGATTCTCTTTGCATTTTCTTCCGTTCATGGGGGCTGGAGCTTGGTGGTAGTGTACAATGAATGCTAAAACTGAAGACAATAACAGTAGATAATTTCTGGACAAGCTGTAGTATAATCAAAGGGAACATCAGTTTATTCAAACATAAACTACGTAAACGTTGTTTCAAAGGACATCATCTTGTGGGATTCTTGAAGAGCCAACATAGGGATCTGCAATAACACATAATCCACACTACTTGAGCTGGAAAATGCTTCTATTTGGGCTTCAGAATGTCATAGTAGGAAGCAGGCTTCTTCACGGATTTAGCACAAAGTTCCTGAAAACAATGATTGTTTTATATTAGGGATGAGCCTAGTACAGAGTTCAGAACATTCTCTTTCAAGCTATATAAACTTCTTTGTACCTCTACTGCAGAAGCCAAACGTAGAATTGAAGCTTCACCCCATGGACGGCCGATGAATTGCAAACCTATTGGAAGTCCTTGTTTGTCATAACCAACCTGAAAATCAGCATAACGAGAATGAAATTGAGCCCCATTGTTCTCAAGCAAAGTTAGGCAGCGCCCAAAAACTCTACAAGAGTAGTAATGGTTTCACTAAAGCAATAGTTTAAGTATTCCTCAGGGGGAAATATAGTAAAATCCACCCTTTTAACCAGTTTATGTTTCCAGTTCCAGCCTGAACACAGAATTTAACAAGTTTGAAGAACAATACACCCACACTGTAGTTCTGCCTGGCTAGTTCCACCTTGAATTAGCTACAGCTTGCCTCACTCCCTTTCTTATTTAACTGTTTTGGTAGTTTACCTTCCTTTTTTTTCCCTTTCTTCCAGCAAACATCATTGTTTACTTTTCCATTTTCCTAGTCAAAGTCTAAGCTGTTATGTATAAAGGCAAAACCGAATCCAACAAAGTTAAGATCTATTTTGAGACCTCAAGTAAGAGGGAAATGCTCATACACTGAGGGGGCGTTTGGTTGGAGGGAATTTTTTTTTCCCTCCGTAATTTTTTTTTTCGTCATTTGATTCTCCCGTTTGGTTCGATTCTTTTCCTCTTTGTCAGTCATTTTATTTTACCTACAGTGCTCAATTTTGGGAAAATCTGGGGTAAAATGATTATCTTCGGATCCTGAGGTATTTTCAGATTACCTGAGTCAAAATTTTTTTTTTTGGATCTAAAGTAATTTTTTTCCTTAGAATTTACCCCTTAAAATTTTTTTCCTGGATAAAAGGTAATTTTGTTTTCCAAGGTAATTTTTTTTTTCCCCCGAACCAAACGCACCCTGAAAGGTTGGAATCCAAGAGACCAAGACCTTTTGCAATCATTCCATTGTTCAAGTATAGCAATGGAAATCACACCAAGGTTTCCTTTTCTTGCCTAAAAATAGGTCAAGTAAGATGCTCATTCTTAGCAGAAAACACAGTAGGAAAAACGGTGGTTCCTGTAAGTAGATGAAACTGGTTCTTGTCCATTTGAGAAATAGTAGATTTGATTTTTGACCATGTTCTCCCTTGTCAATTGATACATTTAATATTACATCATTAAAAAGGAAAGAAACGCATATCACTTACAGGGACAGTAATGGCAGGAAGACCAAGAAGATTACCAGCAATAACAAACCGCATGAGATAACCTGAAACAAAGTGAGCCACACATTGGAAGATGGTAAGTCTAAAAGATGAAAGAATAAACGTTTATGTCGCTCTGTATAATGATGATGACAAACCTGTAACCTGCATATCTGTCTCTCCATATTTCAGAGCACTAGGTGGTATTTTTGGTGCTGTCATGCTGTTGTATAGAAAAGAGTATAATCATTTGGTGCAAAGATTACAGAAGGAAATTCTCATACATAAATTATGCATGGGAGTAAGAATCATTCTAAGCAGCAGAGCTTGGGCAAAGAATTACTTCCTCCAGCATATACAAGGAGTGGTATTTGGTAGTTATCAAGTTACATCATTTCCCATCTTTTCTAATGACTTGGTAATTCCTCCCAGCCTCACAAAGTAATTAACAACTTAAGCTAAGAATGGCATGTTTTAGCCAAAGGAAGAATTGTTTAAAGGTCAAACTCTTCAAAAGAAAAGGCTTGAGTCAGTTCATGTACAGAATTTGTTGCAAATGGTGATGAGCCCACTGATAAGATTTTCATCAGTTTAGTTAAATGGTTAAACTTACGTACCCAGTTGTTGGGGTCACTATGACATCAACCTTCTTGAAGATCTCCATGTGATAGTGCATTAACCTTCGTCTGAAACGCTGAGACTAGTCAGGACAAGTAGAAAGTAGCAAATGCATTCAACGCTAAAGTCAGTCAGGGGGAAAAGTTTTCATCAAATGTCAGTTCTAGATTAATAGAAATGTGAATGTGCAAAAGAAGTGCCAAACACACCACCCTTCTTTTCTCTTTTTCCTTCCCTGTTATTTTTTTTATTTTTTATTTTACTCTAATTAAACTCCCAATGTATGCAAAGACAATGTTTTCAGTTATCATCAGAATCCAATTGAAGATACGCAATGCTGCTCTTTTATCTCTTCCCTTGATCAACTTCAACATTCTCTTCTTTGATTATGCATTACCCATTCTTTTGCTCCCCTCACTTTTTTTAATTCATTTCACCTTCCCTTTTTATAAATACTGATCAACAGAATTCACAGTTCCATTCCATTCTAAGAATTAGACATTCCATCATCCAGCATGCTATTGCAGATCTTTCAAGAGCAAATTTAAAGTGGGAACTGGAATTCAAATATATCTAACATCTTCGAAGGTATTATTTGCCAACAAAGAAAAATCTGTTTCCTCTTTAAAGATGATACATGTTGAGGAATCTCTATGTGTTTGGATAAAATTTTTGTAATGTTGAGATGCTTGCAACCCATTTCAGACTAAGGTAGCTACTATAGATCACAAGATCAAGCAGCAGAGTAGTAAATCATACTGTTGACATTTGCCTTACCTAAGACATTGTGCGGCAACATAATCTGCTGCAGTAAATGATCGAAAAAGTGCCATACTAGTGCGAGTATCATACGTCAATTTCACACCTTTCCTACAGAATTTAGAAAGGAAATGAAGTCATTATCTGTCAATATCTAATAAAGTGTAGATAAATTAGGAATTATTAGCTGTCAATAAATAAATAATGAATTATTATCTGTTTTCCTATTTAATAGGAAACTACCTAAAATCAAGGAAGTTAGAGATATCCTGATTTTTTTTTCCTAGAATTACTCCTAGAATTACTCTCTAGTTTTCCTATTTATATTGTAACAACTATTGAATTCAGATGTAGAAAAGAATACATTCAGTTTTACCTCTCTACTGTTTTCTTTCTTTACTACATGGTATCAAGAGCCTATGAATTATAAAGCAGCCATGGTTGGCTCTAGTTCGTCTTCTTCTTCCGTTACTAGCACTGTGACAAGGAGTTCCCAGGCATCTTCGATTGCACCCATCAATGAAAGCCCTTTACAGATTACCATTCATAAATTAAATGGTAAAAACTACTTAGAGTGGGCCCAATCCATGCGTTTGGTGATTGATGGAAAGGGAAAACTTGGATATCTGAATGGGGAAATCAAGCCTCCAGCCGCTGATGATCCAAAATACCAGCAGTGGAGATCAGAAAATTTCATGGTTATCGCTTGGCTTATTAATTCCATGGAACCAACCTTGGGAAAACCGTTTATGTTTCTACCAACCGCTCATGATGTTTGGGAGGCTGTTAGAGAGACGTACTCTGGCCTAGAAAATTATTCTCAATTATTTGAGTTAAATACTCGGATGTGGCGGATACAACAAGGTGATAGAGAGGTAACTGCCTATTATAATGACATGATGACTCTGTGGCAAGAATTAGATATGTTCGAAACTGAAGAATGGGAGAGTCCGAATGATAGTGCACGTTACAAGAAAAAGGTTGAACGAAGTCGAGTGTTTGTATTTCTGGCAGGTCTAAATAAAGATCTTGATGAGGTTCGGGGACGTATTTTAGGACGGAAACCTCTACCCTCTATCAGAGAGTTTTTTTCTGAGGTACGGAGAGAGGAGGCTCGGAGATTAGTGATGTTAAAGGGAGTAGAGGAGCCAAAAGTTGATCAGGACAATTCAGCTCTTGTAGCCCACAGTAATGAGCAACAAGGAGAAAGACGAGGAGGCAAACAAAAGCCATGGTGTGATCATTGTCGGAGACCATGGCATACACGCGAGACCTGTTGGAAACTCCATGGAAAACCTGCGAATTTGAAGAAGAAACCTGGTGATGACTCTCGGCCAGCAGGGGACACTCGTGCTTTCCAGGTTAGCACTACTAATCCAGGGCAGCAATCATCCTCAGACTCTCTTCCTTTCACCAAGGAACAAATGGAGCACCTGTACAAGATGTTTCAGTCTCAATCTATAGGAAATTCTAGTGCGTCTTGTTCTTTAGCCCAGTCAGGTAATTTTTTCACCACATCATTTACTTGTGTCAATCCAAATACATCTTGGATATTAGATTCAGGAGCAACCGATCATATGACTGGGTTCTCGCAGTTGTTTTCTTCTTACATACCTTGTGCAGGAAATCAAAAGGTCAAAATAGCAGATGGTTCATATGCTACAGTTGCAGGGAAAGGAAAAATTATTGTTTCTTCTCATCTTACTTTAAAAGATGTCCTTCACGTTCCTCAATTGTCCTATAATCTATTGTCAGTCAGTAAATTAACTCGTGATCATAATTGTCAAATTAATTTTTGGTCTTCTCAATGTAAATTTCAGGATTTAACCTCGGGGAAGACGATTGGGGATGCTAGGCAAGACTGTGGCCTTTACCTCCTTAATAATGATACAAACTTTGAAAGGCAAGACCAAACTTGTTTTAATTCTATTTCTGTTTCCAGTGACAGTGAGATTATGTTATGGCATTTTCGGTTAGGACATCCAAATTTTCATTATTTAAAGCAATTATTACCCAAATTATTTATGAATAAAAATGCTTCTATTTTTCGATGTGAAGTTTGTGAATTAGCTAAACATCATCGTGCTGTTTTTCCACCACAACCATATAAAAAGTCAAAACCATTTACTATGATCCACAGTGATGTATGGGATCCTTCTAAAGTGGCAACTCTTTCTGGAAAACGTTGGTTCATTACATTTATTGATGATCATACTCGGGTTACTTGGGTTTTTTTACTAAAAGATAAATCTGATGCTGAAAGTGTGTTTAAAAACTTCTATACAATGGTACAAACACAGTTTGAAACTCATATCAAAGTTTTTCGTAGTGATAATGGCAAAGAATTCTTTAATCATGTGTTAGGAAATTTTTTTGATGAAAAGGGGATTGTACATCAAAGTTCTTGTAATAACACACCTCAACAAAACGGGGTAGCCGAAAGGAAAAATAAACATCTTCTTGAAGTTGCTAGGGCCTTAAGCTTTACATCTAAAGTTCCAAAGTATCTTTGGGGAGAAGCTGTTTTAACAGTCACATTTTTTATAAACAGAATGCCTTCAAGAACCTTGAGGCTTAAAACACCAATAAAACTTTTCAATGAGTGTTTTCCAACTTCCAAGTTAGTAAGAAACATTCCTTTAAAAATTTTTGGTAGTGTTGCATTTGTTTATAACCATGACCATAAAAGAACAAAACTTGATCCAAAAGCACATAAATGCATTTTTATAGGCTATTCGACAAATCAAAAAGGTTATAAATGTTATGATCCAGTTCTGCAAAAAATGTTTGTTTCTATGGATGTCACTTTCTTTGAAGGACAATCATACTATCACACTTGTCATCTTCAGGGGGAGAAGAACAATAGTAAAGATGATATGTTTTTAAATGGTTCTGACTTAATCATTGATTTTGAATGTGCTAGTGATGATATTTTACCAAAAGTAATTGAGAAAGGATTGAGAAAGGAAATACAAATGCATTAAATGATGAAAATCTACAACAACCTCTGATAATGCCATCTCAAAATCAAAATTCTGAAACAACAGAGATGTGTGCGAAACGATGGAAGGGTCTTGTATATTCAAAGAAGTACCAAGCACAAAAAAGGGAAAGGAACACTATCTTACAGCACCCCCAAGAATCTGATCAGGGGTTAGATCATGAGATCAATGTTCCTTCAGACAATTCTGATAATAATCCTCCAGGTAATTCTAAGTCAAATTCCTCAAGTCAAGATGATCTTCCAATTGCTCTTAGGAAAGGTGTTAGGTCTTGTACTAAGCATCCTCTATCCAATTTTATTTCGTGTAATAATGTGTCACCTCGGTTTCGTGCTTTTATTACACAAGTGTCTAGTGTGGTTATTCCAAGTAATGTACAGGAAGTTCTAAATGTTCCTGCGTGGAGGGAGGCTATTCTTGAGGAGATGAGAGCTCTAGAGAAGAATGCTACTTGGGAAAAGGTTGATCTGCCACAAGGAAAAGCAATCGTTGGTTGTAAGTGGGTATTCACCGTGAAGTATAATTCTGATGGATCTCTAGAACGATACAAGGCTCGACTGGTAGCTAAAGGCTACACACAAACTTATGGAGTGGATTATTCTGATACTTTTTCTCCAGTGGCAAAACTAAATACTGTTCGTGTGCTTTTGTCAATTGCTGTAAACCTTGATTGGTCTCTAAATCAATTGGATGTGAAGAATGCTTTCCTCAATGGAGACCTTGAAGAGGAAGTTTACATGGAGGCACCACCTGGTTTTACTGAGAAGTTTGGATCCAAGGTATGCAGACTTAAAAGATCACTATATGGTCTTAAACAGTCGCCTAGAGCTTGGTTTGAAATGTTTACAAAGTTTATGAAGAATCAGAATTATAGACAAGGGCAGACAGATCACACTCTCTTTATAAAAGTCTCTAACAAAGACAAGATCTCAATTTTGATTGTTTATGTAGATGACATAATTCTTACAGGAGATGACGAAGAAGAAATGAACCGATTAAAACAGAATCTAGCCAAGGAGTTCGAGATCAAGGATTTGGGGCAAATGAGATATTTTTTGGGTATGGAAATTGCGAGATCAAGGAAAGGTATCGTATTGTCACAACAAAAATATATCTTGGATGTCTTGAAAGAAACTGGTATGAGTGGGTGCAAGCCAGTTGATACTCCAATAGAAGCAAAAGTGAAGCTTGGAGAGGTATAAGATGGAGTTCCTGTGGATACTGGTAGATATCAAAGATTAGTTGGGAAGTTAATTTATCTATCTCATACACGGCCTGACATTGCTTTTGCTGTAAGTATGGTAAGTCAGTTCATGCACTCTCCTTGTGAGGAACATCTAGAAGCTGTGTTTCGAATTCTTCATTATTTGAAAGCAACTCCAGGGAAAGGATTGTTTTTCAGAAAAAATGAAAATAGAGGAATTGAAGTCTATACTGATGCAGATTGGGCAGGTTCAATCACTGATAGAAGATCGACATCTGGATACTGCACCTTTGTGTGGGGTAATCTAGTTACTTGGAGAAGCAAAAAACAAGGTGTTGTTGCCAGAAGTAGTGCAGAAGCTGAATTTCGTTCAATGGCTCAAGGAGTGTGTGAGGTACTCTGGCTAAAGCAAGTTCTAGAAGAAATTAAAAGGCCAGTTAGTCTTCCTATGAAGTTGTACTGCGACAATAAATCAGCCATCAGCATAGCTCATAATCCGGTTCTACATCACAGGACAAAACATGTTGAGATTGATAGACATTTTATAAAAGAGAAGCTTGAAGAAGGGGTAATTTGTACTCCTTTTGTTCCTACCATGAAGCAGGTTGCAGATATTTTCACCAAGAGCTTAATGAGACAGCCATTTGAACTTCAAGTGAGCAAGTTGGGCATGATTGATATCTTTGCACCAACTTGAGGGGGAGTGTAGATAAATTAGGAATTATTAGCTGTCAATAAATAAATAATGAATTATTATCTGTTTTACTATTTAATAGGAAACTACCTAAAATCAAGGAAGTTAGAGATATCCTGATTTTTTTTTCCTAGAATTACTCTCTAGTTTTCCTATTTATATTGTAACAACTATTGAATTCAGATGTAGAAAAGAATACATTCAGTTTTACCTCTCTACTGTTTTCTTTCTTTACTACATAAAGCATTGAAGGTAGAGAACTACAATAGCGAAAATACTTTTTATACTTTTAATTATTAGTGTCAAGAATCTTACTCCAAGTCAATTGTTTTAATTGATTTGTTATTTTAGGAAATCTGTAAATATTTGTATCCCTAGAATTAAGGTTAGAGAATTACTCAATTATAGATTCTAGAAATATATCTAGGATTATAGGTAATATACTTTCCTATTGGGTTAAAGTCCTTTGTATATAAATAGGACACCCATGTACAGTTTTATTTAAGCCTTTCAATACAATACTTTGATTTTCTACATGGTGTCAAAAGCTTTAGTTTAGAAACCTAGGGATTTTTTCTATCAGCCTTGATCGCTGAATTTCTCAACCACAGCTTTTATTGCCGATTGAACCCATTAGTGGCCTTTCTAGACATTCTTCTCTATAATCCATTTTTTGTCCATAACCACATATGTCTATCGCCACAACCAAGGTCAGTTCCCACAGCGCAGAGGAAATGCGGGCTGTTCAAGGGGTTGCGCCACCAGGAGAGCTACAAAGAATCAATACTGCCTATCGATTGAATGGGAAAAATTATCTTAAATGGTCTCAACTGGTTAGGACTATTCTGAAGAGGAAAGGAAAAATTAGTCACATCTTGGGGACGGGGCGAAAGAGGAGGACCCGATCCATACAGCATGAGATGAGGAAGATTCCATGATAATGGCGTGGCTTTGAAACTCTATGGCACTCGAAATCAGCGATACTTGTACGTTCGATGGCAAGAGATGTTTGGGAGCTATTCGACAGACCTATTCAAAAGTTAAACATGCGGCTCAAATATACAAGTCGAAGATCAAAATGACTTCGACCAAACATATGGTAATAGAGTACGCCAATCTTCTGAAAGGATTGTGGCAGGAGATGGATCACTTCAGGGTATTAGAGATGAAAAATAGCGATGATGCAGCAACGCTGAAGGCTTTTATAAGGAAAGATTGAACCTACAACTTTCTAGCAGGTCTCAATGTGAAATATGATTAAGTGAGAGTCCAAATCTTAGGCAAAGATGATTTACCACCACTAAATGAGGTTCTTTCAATTATATTAGCTGAAGAAAGTAGGCGGGGTGCGAATCTTAAGCCTAAACCAATTGAAACTTCAGCAATGGTGGCTACTGGAAGAGACTGTGGATCAAAAAAGGAGAAACCAACAGGAGAAAATAAAACAGTCTCCAAACCTACGGCTGGTGATACTCATGATAATATGTGGTGCACCTGCTGCAAGAAACTGAGACGTGCTCGAAAGAGGTGTCGGAGGTTGAACGAAAAACCACCAAGCAAGGAATGGGGAAACAAAAGTGAACAGCAACAAAAAAAACCAAGAGTAAGCCAATTTTGCAGCACCCAAGGAGAGGAGAAGATTAATGAACCAAAGGAGTTCAACAAAGAAGAGATTGAGAAGAGGTAAACTTCCAATCTCTCACACTTTAAATGCCTCAGATAGATCCTTTAAGCATTCGTGGATTGTTGATTCAGGAACCACTGATCATATGACTTATTCCTCTCAAAACTTTAATTTATATTCACCTTGTTCTAGCAGTAGGAAAATTGTCACTACTGATGGCTCCTTGACCACAGTACCTAGGGTAGGATTAAAAAAATCAGTCCAAACCTTACTTCAAAAAATGTCTTACATGTTCCCAAATTATCTACCAATCTTTTATCAATATCCAAGTTTTCTCATGACATAAATTGCAAAGTAACATTTTTTCCATCTTATTATCTACTTCAAGACCAGGACTCGAGAATGATGATTGGACGTACTAAGGAAAAGGATGGATTATACTACCTTGAGGAATCTGAGAAACCGAAGGTTGCTAAGTGAAACCAGCCCCTAACCTACCTTTTTGGACAATACCTCACCAATAAAGATACAATTTGGCTTCACCATTATAGGCTCGGACGTCCTTCTTTTTCAACCTTTAAGATTATGTTCCCTTCTTTGTTCAAAGGTCTAGTCAATAAGCAATTTCGTTGTGATGTATGTGAACTTGCAAAGCACAGATGTGCTATTTTTTCCACCAATAACAAAAGAAAGCTTTTTCCTTTTGAGTTGATTCATAGTGATATATGGGGTTCATACACAATTCCAAATATTTTGGGACACATTGGTTTGTTTTATTTATTGATGATTGTACAAGGGTTATCTGGATATTTCTGCTTAAATCAAAACTGATGTGAGTGATATCTTCCCAAACTTCTTTTCCATGATAAAAAACCAATTTGGGGTCCAAATCAAAAGGTTTAGGTCAGATAACGCAAAAGATTATTTCAACCAAACACTTTCCCCATATTTTCAACAAGGGGTTATTCATGAGTCATCCTGCGTGTTAAACTTCAAGAGTACCATGGAAGTATTGTCTCACTTTTATCTAGGTCTCAGTACAACAAACCATCTTGTTCCTAGAGTATTTGGGTGTGTCTCATTTGTTTATGTCCACAACCAAAATAGAGGAAGGTTGGACCTTAGAGCTACCAAGTGTATCTTTATGGGATACTCTTCAACACGAAAGGGTACGAGTGCTATCACCCACCTACTAAAAAACTCCTTATCTCTGCAGATGTTACTTTTTCTTGAATCGGAACCATATTTCACTCAACCTTATCTTCAGGGGGAGACAACATTTGTGGAAGATAAGGATCGAGACTTCTTTCTCCTTGACTTGCCACCTTCATCTTCTAAATATCAACTCAAGACCAAGACCTTCCCTAAAGTTACAATTGAGCAACTTGAGCCTCCTTCACAAACCCAAAATGAGCCCTCCTTACAACTTGGTTCACATGCAGATGGGGAAAGGCCACTAATGACAATTGTTTCTCACAGGTTTACTTAAGAAGGAAAAATTTTAGCTCCTGAACTAAGACCGGACCAGTCATTGGACCCAAATCATGGAAATGAGGTAATATCTTCTAGCTCTCCTCCTCAAAGTGATTCTTTATCTGACACTGATTTGCCTATAGCACTTAGGAAAGGAACTAGAGAGTGCACAAAACAACCATTATATCCGATATCCCATTGTGTTTTTTGAAAAATGCTCTCTATCTCACAGAAGTTTGCTTACAAACATAAACGCAATATTCATTCCCAAAACATTATCAGAGGCTTTAAATTGTGAAAATTGGAAGAATGCTATGAATGTTGAAATGCAGGCCTTGGAAAAGAATAATACTTGGGAGATTGTGGATCTACCGAGAGGAAAGAAACCGGTGGGATGCAGATGGGTCTTTATAGTCAAGTATAGAGCAAATGGAACGCTTGAGAGGCACAAAACTGCTAGTGGCTAAAGGATACACACAAACATATGGAATAGATTACCAAAAAACATTTACCACGATTGCCAAGATGAACACGGTGAAAATTTTTCTGTCTCTAGCAGTTAACCTTGACTGACTTTTATGACAGTTTGATGTAAAAAATGCATTTTTACATGGAGCTCTTGAGGAGGAAATCCACATGGAAATACCCCTGGATTCAACAGAAACATGGCTACGAACAAGGTTTGCAAGCTCAAAAAGGCACTATATGCCCTAAAACAATCACCAAGAGCTTGGTTTGGGAGATTTTCTAAGGTAATGCATTCAATGGGGTACAAGTAGAGCCAAGGGGATCACACCTTATTCATGAAACATTCAAGTTCAGAGAGAGTTACTGCTCTCATTGTTTACATTGATAACATCATAGTGATGGGAAACAATGAGAAGGAAAGGCAGAACTTGGGAAAGTGTCTGGCAAAGGAGTTTGAGATTAAGGAACTAGGAAACTTGAAAAATTTCTTGGTCATTGAAGTGGCACGGTGTAGACAAGGGTTCTTTATATCCCAACATAAGTATGTCCTTGATCTCTTGAAAGACACAGGAAACTTGGCTTGCAAACCATGAAGCACCTCGATTGATCCTAATCATAAACTTGGGGAAACAGAGGGCGACAATGCCACAGACAAAGAATCATATCAGAGATTGGTAAGCAGACTAATCTACCTATCCCACACACAGCCCGATATATGCAGTTTGCGTAGTAAGCCAATTTATGCACAACCCCAAGGAACTCCATTTGGTCACAGAATATTGCACTATCTCAAGGGAACTCCAGGAAAAGGGATTTTATTCAAAAAAGGTGATAAGCTCACTCTGAAGGCCTGCACCGATGCAGACTACGCAAGCTCATTGATTGATAGAAGATCCACCATGGGATACTAGACCTTTTGGGAGGAAACTTAGTTACTTGGAAGATTAAAAAGTAGAATGTCGCGGCAAGATCAAGTGCAGAGTCAGAATTTCGAGCAATGGCGCAAGGTGTATGTGAGCTATTATGGTTAAAGACCATTTTACTCAAGTGGGATGGCCCTATGAAACTCTACTATGACAAAAAGTTTGCAATTAGCATTGCACACAATTCTGTGCAGCATGACCGAACAAAACATATTGAAGTTGACTGACACTTCATCAAGGAGAAACTTGATAGTGGTCTCATTTACACACCCCATATACCGAGCAAATCACAGTTAGTAGATGTCTTAGCCAAGGGACTTAACAATCCATTTTTCCGCAAGATTGTAATCAAGTTTGGGAAAGGACAATGTCTATTCACCAGCTTGAGAGGGAGTATCAAGAATCGTACTCCAAATCAACTATTTGATTTGTTATTTTAGGAAATCTGTAAATATTTGTATCCCTAGAATTAAGATTAGAGAGTCACTCAGTTATAGATTCCAAAATAATATCTAGGATTATGGGTGATATAATTTCCTATTTGGTTAAAGTCCTTTGTTTATAAATAGGACACCCATGTACAGTTTTATTTAATCCTTTCAATACAATACTTTGATTTTCTACAATTAGTGTTAATAAATCCTCAATTTTAGTTAGGCTAAATATTATAGAGCAAAGAAGCATACCCATCCTCACAATCAGGATTTAGCGAGCATAATGTTTCAGATCCAATTGAAACAACATGAGCAGTGCGCATCTCATGTAGTTCTGGTATTACTATCTCTATTGTCTAGAAACATAACAACATCAATTCAGTATAACATGAGTATGTTATCGCTAAATTTGGAGAAAATGGGACAGACAGCAAAATAACAATTAAGCAAATTACTATGGTGACCAACTTACTTCACATCCATAGCTTTTTGAAAGAAGGTTGAGAACATTTTCACAGGCATCCGAGATATCAGTTGAATATACATCATTAAACCACTGCAGGGGAAAACTGCACACTGAGAAATACGTCTTACAAAAGAATAATAATTCAATTCAATCCACTTTCTGTGAAAAAGGAAAGGTAATTACCTCTGTATACTTCCCCAGTCGCATTGATTCCAAAGTGTTTGCACTCTCAAGTGATGATAAAATTGGCAAACAAGGGGGAGACTACAAAAATACAATACAATAATGATAAACAATAGATGTGAAGCACAACAAGTAAAGTGCAGTCATATCAGGACTCAAAGATACAAGGTTAAGTTTTTTAATTTTGCAGAGTAACTGAGGCTCCATTTGACTGATCTTTTACTATTTGCCTTTCGTTTTTTATTCATTTTTCATTTTAGTATTTTTGGTTTTTATTCGTTATAAAATAAAAATAAATAAAAAAAGAAGAAGTGAAAACATGAAACAAATGAAGCCTAATTAAGCAAAAACATACAAGATTGACTAGCTTAATTTAATTAGATACTTGAAAAGACAAATATGGTTCCAAACATGAAAAAATGGTACATAGCAAACCGTATAGAGAATTTAATGAACAGTATTTCAATACAGGTAAATATTTCAAAAGTTTGGACTAGTACTGCTAAGGTTCTCAAGTTTACCGGTTTCAAACTGATTTTGTCCTGGGGAGAGGAACCCAAAATTGCTGCATACCTGGAAAAGCCTCAGCACACTTAGTAATATTAAGAAACACAACTTTACCAATATTTTCCACTAGAACCAGAAAGTTAAACTGCTCAGTTTACCAAAAATTTCAATATATGCATGGTCTAACCACTTAGAGATTACATCAACTTGTTACTAAAGGAACTGTAAAACCTATTCGCTAGCACTAGATTCTTACACGAGTATGGAATCTTCCACTGTTGAGGTTATTGGTCCAATGATTTCCACAGTTCCACAACCACATAGCGATCTGTGGAGATAAAGCATTGTTAATACAATAAAGTGAGCCCTGAACATCTTAAAAAAAAGCTTGCTTGAGCATCATAGAATTCGGTTTACAATTGCCATGAGAACCAACAATGATAAGTTCTTCTGTTTTCAGAAAACACAATTAGTAATCTGTTATGCAGCCTACAGAACAACAGCTCACCCTTCCATGCTTGTCCGTCCATAAGTTGTTTTCAAGCCCACTACACCACAAAGGGATGAAGGAATGCGGACAGAACCTGCCATTGTTTTCAGTTAAACCACAGAATATCAGTATATTCTAAATGAAATAAACAAGACTTCAACTAAGGTGATAATTTTTACAACCTCCACCATCTGTTCCCAGGGCAGCAGAACATAGTCCAGAAGCTACAAGTGCTGCTGGACCAGAGGAGGATCCACCTGTATATCTTTCTGGTGCATGAGGGTTTCTGGTTGTTCTGTACCTCAATGTATTGATAAATCAAATTGACAAATTAGATAAGTTCCAGAAATTTGTACGGTTTAATTACGCTGGCCATCAAAGGTACTTGCAAATAATTGTCAATAAAAACATTACTGAAATAACATGTCTGAATATGCATCTATTATACATTTACGAAACAACAAATTTACCCATAATTTGGATTGTTTCCAGTTGTGCCCATGCCCAACTCGTGCATGTTGGCCTTCCCAACAAGAATCACACCACAGCTCCGCAATCTTGAGACACAAACTGCATCCTTCTCAACAGGGCGAACCTCATGCATCCATGTTGTTGCACCTGTCATCAAAAGAATTCTAATCTATCTTTCCTGCCACTACAAAGAAAAGTTTCTAGGAAAAGTCATTTTAGAAATAAGTGGTGAGCTTATTTACCCTTAGATGGATGAGGATAGCAGTCTATATCATCCTTGATAGCCATAAATATTCCATCCAAGATTGACAACGGATTTCCTGCACGACTCACAGTAATAGTTCCTTTTTAGTGATTTTTTGTAGATGGACAACCGTATATTAACCATGATATGTGGATGAAAAAGCTTAAATAGCATCATGAAGAGATAATATCTCAATACCTTCCTCAAACCTTTGTGTTGAAGCAGCAGCTTGCTTCCTTATATCCTCAGCGTCAAATGAAACCAATAATGGTGTTGGGGGCTTATGATAGTTACAGCCCTCAATAACTGAAATGATTTGTTCCGCAACCTATAAACCAAAAGTGGGAATTTCCATTGTATTTAATTTGAAGCAAAAGCAACTCTCTGGCATTTTAATGGTGACTTACCATAGAAGGTGTCACAAGTTTAGATCGATAAGCATGAGCATAATCACGAATCTTCCAGTACCGGAATGATGTAAGCAAATCCCCACTCCAGCAACTAGCAGGATCATAATGAGGAAGACACTTCAAGGCTGAATCAACTCGGTCTTGAGGTTTTCCTTCTTCATCCACAATGACAACAGAAGGCTCTGCTTCTGGTTTGATATCATACAAATGGTAAGCTAGGTTTCTAAAGTACACATATTAGTGATACCTATGAAAGCCATCGATCAGTTTCTTGCTCAGTTCACGTTTCTCATTCTCAAACTTATATTAGTGACGTATATGAGCCATTGATCACTTTCTTGCTCAGTTCACATTTCTCATTCTCAAACTTAAATTAGTGACATATATGAGCCATTTATCAGTTTCTTGCTCAGTTCACATTTCTCATTCTCAAAACCTATCGCAATAAACCCAACAAATATAATACCATCAAAAGCATGCCAATGGCTATCTCGGAGCATCCAATTTCAAAATTTATTACTAACAACTGGCCACATGGCAAAATGCAAACTATCCACAAATTACCCTTAACGTATAGAATTAGCATTCGTAATTAGACATTAAATCATGATCCATCCATCATCAAGGAACAAAAGTTTCTTCTAAAAATACAATTAAACAAACAAAATATATTGAAAAAAGTGGTAATAAAACTAAACCTTGAGGAGGAAATTCAGGCTTAAACATGGGTGTTTCTGGTATCACAGTGTTCTGCAACATCTGAATAGACCAAACATGAAAGTCACCATTAACTTCTCTTAAGAAATCCACATTTCAATCCGAGTGATAACAGAGAAGGATATTAAAATAATATAAAGAAAGGCACAAAAACAGACCTCAACCACCTTGTTCTGCCTTTTCATGTAATGTATGATGAAAGAACCGATAACTGGAGCTTCAACTATCCTCACAAAAAACTTCAGCAAGAACCCCGTCAAATGAGGAGCTGCACCCGAAACAACCAAAAACAAAAGAAATTATGAAATTCTAAGTCACTAATCAGATCTATCACACTTCCCACAAACAAAAACAGATTCAGACATCTACAATTCATGAAACCGATACCTTGGATTGCTTCATGCTCGTATTTCACAGTCGACAAGTCCAGTTTCTCGGCCGGCACCATAACCCGCTTTTTCCCCATCTTGGCTAATGAGTTTTGACTTGTTTCTTTGCGTGAATGTATCAATGCGAGTTTCAATTATTGGGTGATTTTGAACCAAGTGTTTTTTTACAAGTATCACAAATGGCAGTGGCCAGGATAGAGCCTGGAGCATGAGTTATTATAATAAAGAGGAAGTAGTTGGAGCTTGGATGCCGTTGGTAGCGTTAGGAAATGTCGCCAGCTCTGCTGGATTGGCAATTGTGCCTCGGACTTTCCCTCGAGTGGTTTAAACGTCTCCAAACCAAATCCCATTTGCTGACAGCATGGTGAGACTCAGTATCGCGTTTATTTATGAAAAATATAAAAATACATTAATCATTAAATCGATAATTTTAATTTTTTGAAAATTATTTATGATTTTTATCAAAATTTTAATATTTATATGTTGTGTTTAATAATTTAAGTGAATAAAAATAAATAATGCTACTATGTATTATTTGTTCATTTATTTTTTAATATATTCATATTTAATTTGTATTTTTAAATTCATTTATAAATATTAACGAATATATTTACGAGTATATATTTTAAAAAATTGAAAGAATATGTTCGTAAACACCACACAAAAATAATTATATGAATAAATAGTATTGGACGGCAAATTAAAAACTTTTACATAAGTATATAATTTTATAATTATATATCACAAATAATTTATGAGTATGCAATTTAAAAATTTATTATTATTATTATTATTAAACAAAAAACGAAAGTTAAATGATTTATCAAATAGGTAAATTTTAAATAAATTTATTTATGAAGATAAATAAATTAATTACATCTTTATTTAGGATTATTTACTGTGATTAATAAATAAATAAAAATTAAACATATTTTTAAATTATTCGATTACCTCACTAATGATGTTATCGAATCTACAATTTTTAAATCAAGTTTCGGCTTAATATATTTGGCCTATTTTTATGATTGCCGATTAAAATTCCATTTTGGACTTTCCTCATTGTAAATTTCAATGTATTTTTAAAAAAAAAATTAAGCATACTTAAAATGTCATTATTCATGTCGATTTTTACTAGTATTGTTTTAAGCTTAAAAAAATTGAATTAATCATTAAAGTTTAACTTAACAATTATTAATTTTTTTAAGGGAGTTTAAATTTAAAATTTGAATTTTTTTATATCTTTTAAAAAAAAAACCTAAATTTCTGCTCATCCAATAAAACTAAAAACATTGGAACAGAAACCAAATAAAATGAAAAAAAGGTAATCCCAGCTGTAAAGGACGTTCAGAAAAGGTTGAAGATTTAATGCCACCCAACCCATGAAGAGCAAATACGTCATTAGATTGGGAACATAATTTTGAGCATAATTAGGATGGAATGTGCAATGGATTGTAATAAGTTTCGATAAAATTAAAAATAATAATGATGAAAAAAAATAATGTCAAACAACCATAATAATAATAAAATAATTATTAAAAATATTACATTAAAATAAAAATAAAATAATAACTCAAATACAGTAAAAAATTCCATTGCATCCAACGGGACATTTGAATTGTAATAGGCAGAGTTTTTATTATTACCAAATTCTACAAAAACACTTAATATTTTTTAGCTTAGTTATTTATGGAAGAAAACAAAATTTATAGTAGTCATTACGTTAGGTGAAAGATATTCTGAATAAGACATTATTTCAATAGCAAGGTGGTTGATTTTAATTTAAAATTAATTTATTTTATGTTTTTTATATTAAAAGTATCATAAATATATGAAGATAAATTTAAAATTAATTTCAATAGGTATAATTATATAACAATAAATGTAAACACATAAAATAAACGTAAATTTAATATTAATAGACTTAAAATATATGATAATAAATGTAAATACATGATAATTAAGGTAAACGGTAAACATGTAAAAATAAACTTAAATTTTATCTCACAATTTGGAACTCAAATCTTAAAGATTTGAATTTAAATCTTAAAATTTCATTAATACATATTAAAGTTTGATAATATATTTTAATAATTTGCTAAAAATTAAAAAATATAAATATTTTATTATGGACGTTTGGTTTACTGAAAATTATTTTTACATTTTTAGATGTTTAGTTGGTAAAAAATTGATTAGTCAACAAAAAATTATGTCATTTTCTTGAAAATTATTTTACATTTTTGAAAAGAAAAGATATTTTTTTTAAAAAAAAATAACTATTTATGTGTAAAGTTATTTAATAAATTGATGAGTAAAATTTTACTTAAGATATATTTTGGATATAAATTTTTTTGAATTTTAGTTTAATTTGACCGTACATAAAGTATTATTGTGTTAATAAATTTTTTAATTTAATTAAATTAAAAATTTTAAAATTAAAATATCAACATTAAAAATCTTTTAATATTTTAAGTCTAAATATTTTATTTTGTATATTCTTAATCTTAAATATTTTAATATTTCAATAATAAACCATATCATATAAATATTTTAACTAATAAATAATAATTTAATAAATAATATATTTATTATTTAACAACTTATTAATATTTTTATTTAAGATGTAATATTTTCATATTTTATTTACAAATTTTTATATTAAATTTTTAACAATAACTATAAATAAATAATACTTTTATTATGATTTTAATAATAAATAATTTTAATATTATAAATATTTTTAATATTTAAAAAAATATATTGATATATTATTAATATTTTATATATATTAAAATATTAATACTACTTCAAATTCTTAAAAATATTAATATAAGTAATAACAAATAATTCTCTTTAAAATGTTTAATAATATGATATTTTAATATTAAATATTATTTTCAAAATATGATTTTTTAATATTAATAAATAAATAATTTTTAATATTTTATTAATTATTTAATATCATTTGAAAGGAAAAAAATAAATTTTTCAAAACAATCAAACAACAAATAATATTTTTCTTGAATACATCTAAATAATAAAAAAAATTTAATTTTATAAAAAATGAAAAACAGATTTTAAAATTTATTTTTAAAAATTATTTCTGTAAACTAAACTAAACTTAAATATATTAACACAAACTATAATATAATCATTTTTTTATTTTTTTACACGTGATTCGGAACAATTTGAATTATTAAGATTGAGTATGAGGACGTTTTTTGCTCCAATGCGGCACGAACAAGGGTAAACAGTATGAAATGAACAAATTTTTTTATAAAATTACTTTTTAATCCATTATTTTAATTTTTATATAATTATTTTATTAAAAATAATCTTTAAACACTTTTTATTATTTTTAATTTTATCAAAGCAATCTTATGGTCTACTTAAATTAGCACTGAATCTGACTCAGACCAAAAATTGGCGCAATAAGGGCTGACTGAGGCCCTATGAAAGTGTGTAGGATAAGACATAAAGAAAGGCTAGTGCTGTACTAGAAATAGTTATATTTGTGTTTAGTGTTTGGTGTTTACCAACCGTGTTGAAATGATTAAAGAGTTGTTGAGCTTTGTCAGGACTGATTGGATGGGTAGCAATGCTATTTGGTAATTTGCATTGCCGATTATCACCTAAAGTCAAATGTCTTATTTGAATTAAAAACAAAAAGACAAATTGTGTACAACCATGAATTTTGAATATGAAATTATGTTTGTTTTTTAGGTAACCGCGGCCTCTATTTGAAAAAAAAAATGTAAAACTCTCAAGTATGTAAAAATTAAAAATATAATTATTTGAATTAATATTTAAAATTATTATGAAATTATGATTTTAAACATTAATCATTTAGATCAATAAGTAGAAATTAGAAATATGCAAATACTGATTTTCAATTTTTTTCTTAAAATAAAATAAATCGTAATTTAAAAATAAAGAAAATAATTTGAAGTATTAAGATTACTCTTAATTTATTAGATACAATTTCTTAAAAATAATTATGTAAATCATTTAAACTAAATTTTAGATTGAAATTAAAATTTTAAATTTACATAATTCTTGAGTGTTAAAATAGAAAAAGACAATCATTGAACATGAAATTAGACATTAATCATTAAGACCACTAATTTGAAAATTGGGCCTATAAAAAAAACTGGTAGGCCGTGGTGGACTACGTTAGGCCTGGACACTCACTAGTCTAATAAAATTAATGGCCATAGATTGGTCCCAGCTAGGTACCCGTTTCAACTTTCCCCAACAAGTAAGTCCAATCCAATAGACTTGGAGGATTTTTTCTTTCTAGCCGAGGGTTGCCTTTTTGCTAAAGCAGTTTTTGTTATTATTATTATTATTTTTTTTTTAATTCGAAGATAGTATAATACAAGACAATAACAAACAAAGAATATTTTAATTTTAATCCACAACTTCCCGTTGGATAGTTAAAAAAATTATAATATATTGTAAAATTTAAATTTAAATAATTTTATTTTCATCTCAATTATTAAAAAAATATATATTAATTTTGTTACATATCAATCATGTAGTGTATTTTTCAAGCTAACTTTTTAAAAAGAATGTCCAAAAAAATATTTTCATTTAAAATTGTAATAACAATCAATAAATATACGATAATTTAAATACAAATAATAATAAATTAAACTCAATTTTATAAATGAAAAAATTCAAACATAAAATTTTAAAATTTCAAAATTTTAAAAATTTTTTCTTACCATTAAAACAAAACCTCTTTTCGCATTATAAAAAATCTTTTTAAACTTCATAAATAATTTTATTATATTACTATATCCTTACTTATATATATTTATTATTTTTTAAATACATTATAATAAATATATTATAATTTTTTTATTTTCTTAACAGTGGAAGAATTTTTTGTGTGTTTTGAATACTAACTTTGTCGGTGCTAAGTTGCATTGGGAAGTTGAGATTTTCTTCTTACAAAACAATTTCTAATAAATCTGACGGTTGACGTTAAATATAGCTAGATCGTTTCTTTTTATTCTAAACTCCTATATTTTTGTAAAAAAAAATAATCATAATAATAATTCAGGCAAAAACAGTTATTTTTTTATTTTATATATAATTATTCATTGTTGATAACGGATATAACTGTCCGTCTCTCTACTGTCAAACGTTTTTTAAAATTCTCCAAAATTGCGGGTTACGAAAGCGGACAGCAAGAGCAAAAATGTGTATGTCATCCGAAGAAAATCCAGTTGTCTTCTTCAAGGCTGATTTCATTCACTTTACGTGTATCAAAACTGTTGGATAGTTTGTAATTGAATTTCACATTATTTATAAATAAAATAATAATTGAGTTTATAAGAAAAAATCAAATTTAGAGTAAAATTGAATTACTAAAGACTTGTGGGTTTATTTGAAATTTTGATTAATTTTAAATTCAATATTTATTTTTATTTTATTTATTTATTATTATTATTATTATTTATTTTTGAATTTTAAAATTTGTTTAACTGATCCAACAGACATATTTTTTCAGTTATGTCTGGAACAGTTGAAAATCAATGGTTGTTAATTAACAGACAATTACAACCATTGATTTGCAACTATTCAGAACCTATAAAACTCTTGGTTGATTTTCAGAATTAATTACTCTTGATCTTTCATAATCCACAAAGAAATCTTTGAAGGCTTTGTTGTATCCTGGGGTAACTTGCTTCTGTGTGAAGCAATATTAAACTCAAGAAAGTGTAATACTACACGCCTCAAAGCCAAATTGTCATATATCATCTGAATTTTACTAACAACTTGAGTGTAATATTATGATATGGCACTTGTTACCAATCCTGTGTTCATTAATTAACAAGATCCTGTCAAGTTGAACCAATTCGATGAGACTAATTTCACCAGATGGAAGGACAAGATGAAGTTTCTTCTCACCACCCTTAAGGTCTTCTTTGTTCTGGATACGAATCTGCCACCCTTGCCTGCACCAACACCAGAAGATACTAATGAAGTAAAAGAAGAAAGAAAGAAACGTGCAGAGGATGAATTGGTGTGTCGAGGACATATACTGAATTCATTGACAGATCGATTGTATGATCTTTACGCAAACTATGCAACACCTAAGGAGATCTGGAGTGCTTTGGAAACCAAATACCAGAGTGAGAAAAAAGGTACAGATAAATTTTTGGCATTAAATTATTTTGACTTCAAAATGACTGATAACATGCCAGTCATGGATCAAGTCCATGAACTACAAATACTGGTTTCCAGATTAAGAGATTTGGAAATGACTATTCCTGAGACTTTGCAAATTGGAGCAATTTTGTCAAAATTGCCTCCTTCATGGAACAACTGCAGGAAAAAGGTCTTACAATCACCAGAAAGTTTCACACTGGAACAATTCCAAACTTATATTCAAATTGAGTGTGAAACTCGAGTCAGAGATAAAAAGCTTCAGAAAGAAAATGGTGTGAATTCAAATGGAAATTCACAAGTAAATACCATAAGGAGCAATTCTGGAAAATCTGGAAATAAGTTTGTTAAGAATCAAAACAAACTTAAGGTCCAGAAATCTGGTGAATTCAAGAAGTTCAACAACAAAAAGATGAACAAAGCCTGTTTTCATTGTGGAAAGAAGGGACACTACATCAAAGATTGTAGAGTCAAGAATGCATAAGACAAGAATAATAAAGACAATGGTTCTGGACAATATAATCAAGCCAATATGGTTATTAAAGATGATGACATGGAATTTGTGGCCATGGTTACTGAACTGAACATGGCAACAAATGAAGGAACCATGGAGTGGTTTCTGGATTCTGGAGCAACCATACATGTTTGCAACAACAGAGAGTTTTTCAACACTTATACTGAAGAACAAAGTGAAGTTTTTATGGGAAACCATGCTCCTGTTAAAGTGCTGGGAAAAGGGAGTGTGATACTCTATTTCACATCCGGACAGAAACTCACACTTATCAATGTGCATCATGTTCCTGATGTTAAGAGGAACTTGGTTTCTGCAAATCTGTTGTGCAAGAGAGGCTTTAAGATTGTATTAGAATCTGATAAGTTTGTAATAACTAAAAATGCTGTATTTGTAGAAAAGGGTTATTCCCTTGATGGCATATTCAAACTAAGTATTAATAAAATAAATAAAGTTGCTTCTGCTTATATGGTTGAGTCTTCTACTTTATGGCATGCTAGATTAGGACATTTAAATTATGCTATGCTTAAATATATGTCAAACACAATTATATATCTTGTAAGCATGATAATCAAGATAAATGTGAAATATGTGTAGAAGCTAAGATAACTAGAAAACCATTTCCTAAAGTAGAACGTGAAACAAAGTTATTAGATTTAATTCATTCTGATATTTGTGAATTGAATGGTAAATTAACAAGAGGAGGAAATAGATATTTTATAATATTTATAGATAACTGTTCACGTTATACTAGTGTTTACTTACTAAGAAACAAAGATGAGGCTTTCAATAAATTTAAGGAATTTAAATCTAAAGTTGAAAATCAGAAAGAAAGGAAAATAAAGATAATAAGGAGTGATAGAGGAGGTGAATACTTCTCAACAGAATTTGATAAGTTCTGTGAAGATCATGGAATAATTCACCAAAAATCAACTTCTTTTACACCTCAACAAAATGGTTTAGCAGAAAGGAAAAACATGACCCTAGTTGATATGATAAATGCAATGATTTTAAATGCTGGATTACCATTCAATTTATGGGGTGAAGCTTTGCTTACTGCTTGTTACACACATAATAGGATTCCTTCAAAAAAGACTCATATCTCACCATATGAAGTATGGAATGGAAGGAAACCAAATCTAAATTATTTTAAAGTGTGGGGGTGTATAGCATATTATAGACTTCCTGATTCTCAAAGAACAAAATTAGGTTCAAGAGGTATTAAATCTGTTTTTGTAGGTTATGCTCAAAATTCAAAGGCATATAGACTATTAGATTTACAATCTAATGTCATTGTAGAATCTATACATATTGAATTTTTTGAAAATAATTTTATTAAAAATCAAGTTGTGCATGAACCAGAAAATGATCAAAATACATCTACTGCCTATTAATCTCTTTCTAAAAGGAAAGAAATAAGTGAACCATCTGAACTAAGAAAAAGTCAAAGAACAAGAAAAGAAAAACATCTTGATCCTGATTTTGTGTCTCCTGATCAAATTACCTTTTTGGTTGAAGGTAGTAGAGACAGAATTTTAAGAAAAATGAAATTACTATTAAACATTGAAAATGAGCCTAAAACTTTGAGTGAAGCCTTGGCTTCAAGAGATTCAGCTTTCTGGAAAGAAGCTGTAAATGATGAAATGGACTCTATAATGTCTAATAATTCTTGGATCTTGGTGGATTTGCCTCCAGGATCAAAACCTATAAAGAATAAATGGGTTTTCAGGAGAAAGTATAATTATGATGGTTCTGTACAAACCTTTAAAGCAAGATTAGTGGCTAAAGGTTTCACTCAAAAGAAAGGCTTAGATTACTTTGATACTTATGCTCTAGTAGCTAGAATAACATCCATTAGAATACTTTTTGCTCTAGCTTCTATATATAAGTTGCATATTCACCAAATGGATGTTAAAACAACATTTTTAAATGGTGACTTAAAAGAAGAAGTCTATATGAAACAACCGGAAGGATTTATTCTTCCTGGTAATGAACACAAAGTCTGTAAACTTATTAAATCTTTATATGGTCTTAAGCAAGCTCCAAAACAATGGCATGAGAATTTTGATTCTACCATTTTATCCTTTGGTTTTAGGCACAATACTTCTGATAAATGTATTTATTCTAAGTTTACTAGTGACTATGGAGTGATTGTTTGTTTGTATGTTGATGATATGCTTATATTTGGTACTAACATACTCGGTATAAATGAAAGTAAGAATTTTCTTACTTCTAAATTTAAGATGAAAGATCTTAATGAAGTAGACACAATATTAGGAATAAAGATTACAAAGCATGATAGTGGATTTGCATTGAACCAAACTAATTATATAGAAAAGTTGTTAGATAAATATCAATATCTTAAGATAAAAGAATATAGTACTCCATATGATTCTAGTGTAAAACTTGTCAAGAATGATGCTAGACCACTAGAGCAATTAAAGTATGCTAGTATTATAGGAAGTTTGATGTATGCTATGCATTGTACAAGACCAGATATTGTTTTTACTGTTTGTAAGTTGTCAAGATTTACAAGTAATCCTAGTATAGCTCATTGGAGGGCAGTTGAAAGGGTACTTGGCTACCTAAAATGAACTGCTAAATTAAAGTTATGTTATACAGGATTTCCTGCTGTTTTAGAAGGTTATTTGAATGCTAGTTGGATAGCAAAAGCTAGTGATAACATTTCAACTACAGGTTGGATATATACACTAGCTGGTGGTGCTATAAGTTGGGCATCTAAGAAACAAACGTGTCATGCACACTCAACTATGGAAGCTGAGTTTATAGCTTTGGCTGCTGCTGGTAAGGAAGCTGAGTGGCTAAGAAATATGATGTTTGAAATTGAGTTGTGGCCACAACCGATGCCACCACTTTCCTTACATTGTGATAGTGAGGCTACTATGTCTAGTGCTTTCAATAATATTTATAATGGTAAATCTAGACATATAAGCCTAAGGCATGACTACATTAGAGAATTGATTTCAAGTGGTACCATTACAATTATATATGTAAAGTTTGCAGAAAATTTAGCTGATCCTCTTACTAAAGCTTTGCCAAGAGATAAAGTCTGGAGGACTGCATGTAGTATGGGACTAAAGTATAACCCCCAAAACACCAATAATGGTAACCCAACTTTGAATTACTAAACCGGTAATTACTAAAGTTTAATGGGTAATAACAAGTTATTGGTTAGTGTCTATTTAGCACTTATATTAGGAGTCTCATACTTAAATTGAAGAAAGTGCTATTGTTACAATGAGAGGTTGAGATTAATCTCTTAATGGAGATCGTTCATGAGAATTGCCTAAAATAAGAGAGATAATAAAGGGATCTCCACCTATGTGAATATGAAGTGGTGCCGCTTCAACAAGAGTTTGGGGTTTTACTCTTGAAATATTCACAGAATTTGGATTGCTAGCACATGGCCATTGAAATAGTGCTAGGAGCGAATAAGAGATCTTTGTGAAAGAGACAAATATGATGTGTGTGGTACTTTAGATCCTAATCGTAAGGATTCATGGTTTAATCTTAGGACACCATGTACTTCGTTAGCATCCTAAAGTACTTACACTAAATTGAAGGTTTAAATCTAAAAGATACCTTCATGTATGCGTCATATTTGTTATGAAAGATACTTATATTACAAGCTAGTGGGGGATTGTTGGATAGCTTGTAATTGAATCCCACATTATTTATAAATAAAGCAATAATTGGGTTTATAAGAGGAAATCAAACTTAGAGTGTAAATTGAATTACTAAAAGCTTGTGGGCTTATTTGGAACTTTGACTAATTTTAAAAGTCAAAAGATGGGCACTTGGGCACTTGGGGCATTTGGGCTCTTGGTTCTGAAATATTCCAATTTTTAAATTCAATATTTATTTTTATTTTATTTATTATTATTATTATTATTTATTTTTGAATTTTAAAATTTGTTTAACTGATCCAACAAACATATTTTTTCAGTTATGTCTGGAACAGTTGAAAATCAATGGTTGTTAATTAACAGACAATTACAACCATTGATTTGCAACTATTCAGAACCTATAAAACTCTTGGTTGATTTTCAGAATTAATTACTCTTGATCTTTCACAATTCACAAACAAATCTTTGAAGGTTTTGTTGTATCCTGGGGTAATTTGCTTCTGTGTGAAGCAATATTACACTCAAGAAAGTGTAATACTACACGTCTCAAAGCCAAATTGCCATATATCATCTGAATTTTACTAACAAAAACATACTGTTCCAATCTCATGAGATTTTTTTTTTTAATGTAAGACCGTAAATTTTCTATACTAAAGTGTCGTTTATCTTTATGTTAAGTCGAGATTAGCTACGGATAGGAAAATTTAATTTAACTAAGAGATAGGATAAATTATAGAGAATGGATATAAATTAAATGCATAATGTATAATGTATGTTTAGGATTGTAAGACCCGAACTTGACATTTTTCCTTAGGAATATATCATTTAAATTGTGTAAATATGATATATTAATCAATGACGAAGGAATGATGCAATTACAAGTTCAATTTAATCAAGAAATAAAGCAAAGTGCTTTAAAGTACCGAAATAAAAATTTGGATAAATTCGGGATAAACCGAATAAAATTAAGTTAAACCGACTGAAAATATGGACTCAGAACGCGAAAATATAGGGAGTCCAAGAAGGGAAGTTAGTCCGAAAACGATAAACCGAAAATTACCCTATATTGACAATTTACCCCGAAAATATAGAAAAATAATATTTTCGGAGGGATAAATCTATGAGATAAAATGAAATGGAATGTACATATATTTTGGTGGAATAAAATAAAATAAAATATATGTACAAGGATGTATAAATTTTAGTGTATAAAATACACTATGGGAATAAAATATACTAATAATAATAATATTTGTTTTATTATTATTATTATTATTATATTTTAAATTATAAGATTATTTTAGTATTATTATAGGTATTTTGGTAGATATTTTGAAATATATATTATATTATATTGAATATAATATAATATATATATAAATAAAAGAAAAAAAACATAAATCGAAAAAAAAAAAGAAACAGAACTGAAACGCGAGGAAGCCCCCCCAAACCCGACCTCCTCTGTCTCCTTCCACCGGCGACGAACGGCGAGGACCACGGGCTCGAGACGGCTGGCGAAGGGACTACTAGCCTAGAGGAAGCGTCCAACAGCAATGACGTGCCCCAGATCGCCGGCGGTGAGGAGATCGGCGAGGAAGGAACCCGCGGGAAAGAAAGGAAAAACGGCGGTCACCGGCGCCGATTTGGGTCGAACCCTTCCAGCCAAAGGTTACCCAGGCCGAGGCGAGTCGAACGGCACCAGAGGAGGCCTGAGAACCGGCCGGAATCGCCCCGAACGGCGAAAATCTCACCTGAACCGATCGGACCGGTTCAGTGTGAAAGAGGCTGAACCGGTCTGAACCGGTTCAGCAGGAGAGAGAAAGACGAGAGAGAAAAAAAATTTTAGAAAAAAATTCAGTGTTATCCCGGCACAGCAGTAGACCGGTAAGTGGTCAAAAATCAATCGAATTATTTTTCGGATAATTAATTTAAATTTTATTAGACCGAAATTAATCGGTTTAAATATATATTGCTGTGTAGCGAAAAAACGGTAGGCGACGTGTATGAGTTCGAGTGGATCTCGATTTACGTACCACCAAGGAAAGATTTGGCTTTCGAGAATACGTCCGAAGCCAATTAGACTGCGGGATCCGGAGAGATCAAGAATTAAAATTCGCAGTCGACACATTTCGAGGTAAGGGATTCCGTAAGCTCTTAGAGATAGCTGTACGTATTTTATCGTTGTTTACGTACACCTAAATTTTCGTATAGAGTATGAAAATGAAATATCTGGATAGTACCCAAATATGAGAAAATTACGAAAATGCCCCTAGGTACGAAAAATATAAAAATGGCCGAAATGGCCTATTTTGATGTGTTTTACATGAATAAGCATGTTTTGTGAATAAGTGGTGATAGAATGGCTCTGAATTTGATTATCTGCATTAAATTGCAATGTTTTCAGAATAAAAAGTGTTTGCTGAGTGATTTGATAGAAAATATTTTCTCTCACTCAAGTGGGTACTACCTTCCGTGGTTGAGGTTAGTTTGTACGCCCCTTATGTGCATCGACCCATCTATCTGTTTTGAGATTAAAGTCGTGCTAGAGCGTTGCTCGCACTAGACTTTACATGATTTATGCATGATACCGTGCTGGAGCTTTGCTCGCACTGGACTTCGATTTTGTGATGTGCATAAAACCGTGTTTGGAGACGTCGTGTAGGCTGTGTAAGCTTGCACTGATCCTCGCATGTGATTTGATAAAGCCGTGCTGGAGCCTCGTGTAGACTGGGTGTCACACTGATTGATATGCCCGCACGTGCATTTTTGGAGACTCAGTATTGATATAGCTGGAGATGGGATGATAAGACCCGTTGGACGGGCACTCCTAATCTCGCTGATTTCAGATATTGGGGTCCACGGAGTACAATGTACCGTATGGACGCACATGGAGTACGACGTACTGTGTTGTTTGTTTGTATCTGATGGTAGACTGACCCCCCTATCATCAGCCATCCGGGGACATTCATGCACACCTGATCCGTGATTGCATGGAGTCTATGACTATGGCCATATGTCTATTCGTTTCCATATACTCTGCTTTGTCTCCATACTTATATGATTTCTGATTTAAATTCTGAGATTTTGATTTATCTCCTATTTGATTTAAATCAGCTTTATGAGAACATCTGTTTTGAGAAAATTCGTTTGTGATATGACATGCCTTTGAGAAAGCATACGTGTGTGGTTTTGTGAATTCAGTTGGGATTGAGAAAGTAAGAATTTTCTGTATGACATGCATGTAGGTAGTATAGTTATCTACCTGCTTGCGTGATTTCTTACTGAGCGCGTTAGCTCACCCTTTTTTTTCTCCACTCCACAGAGTTACCTAAGTCTTAAGAGCTGTGGTAGTCTTGAGCAGTTGACAGCCCACACTCCATTGTGCGCAAAGGTATACACTTATTTCGCTTTTGTATCTAAACTTGTCAGGCACAATTATGTATATTAAGAATTACGGGGATGTAGACGTATGTATGTAAATACATATATGAATAAACAAATTCAATTATCATGTATGGTTTATATTTAAGTGTGTAAGATCAATATCGGCTCGTGTGGCCAACCATCCGTATGTTGTCTGCTCCGTTATGTGTGTTTATGGGGGAATAATAATGATTTAAATGTGGAAACGGGGTGTGACAGAAGTTGGTATCAGAGCAGGGTTGGTCTGAATACGAGTCGATATAAGTCGTTAGGAAAGTTTACATCCCTTTGGTATTGTGCCTTGTTAAGATACAAATGTGTATACCGGGTTGTTAATGTAATATGAATTGATTGTGTGTGAATGAAAAATTATCAGTATGACTGATAGACACCGCAGTCGAGGGGAAACTTCTCGATCTCGAGGGTAGAGAGATAGGCCCGAGAGACATATTGAATCATCTTCTGGCCATGCCTTTTTTTTAAGATCCAGTAGAGACTACTGAGATAAGCATGGTGAGGTTAGAGTAGACTGTGGAGAGAATGACAGTTGTTTGGATGGGCGATGGCTGGATTGGAGAGTCTGCAGCGTATGAGTGCACCCACAGCAGCCCCTGTCACGCCTATACCATAGACCGCTGGACCTTCTGATTCTAGTCATCCTTTACCGCCCCACCTATACAACTGAACACGAAAGAAAACCTTGAGGATCAGTGGGCCTCAAAGAGGACAATACAGATGAGTAACGCTGTCAACAGCAGTCGATGTCACAGCAGTCGATGTTGTGGGCCTAAGAGGGGTGGCCATGGTCGGCTGGGCTGGTCCGACTAGGCTGGGCCGTTACATCTCGTACTGTGACAAAAATTATTTTTTGGAGTCAAAGATCCGGTAGCAGCAGAGAACTGGGTAAACATATTAGAGAAGTTGTATGTGTACTTCGAGTGTTCCCAGACTGACAAGGTGGCCTTTGCTGCATTTGTGTTGGAAGGCGAAGCGAAACATTACGAAAATTCGCCCAACCTATATTGAGGACCCGAAAAATCAAATAATGACTTGAGAGATTTTTCTCGATGCCTTTTAGGAGGCAATATGTTCCAAAGACTGCTCGGAGATGGCTACAGAGAGAGTTTAATTAGTTTGACTCATTGGAGCTAATCAGTGGACGAGTATGAGTCCCGGTTTACGTCTCTGGGAAGGTACGATTCTGACACCATTAGTAGTGAAGATAGAAAAGTCAGGAAGCTTATGGATGGGTTGATACCGACCACTAGAGCTAGATTAGCTCCTTTGGATATTTTGACTTACGAGGAGGCAGTGCGCAGAGCTCAGTTGTGTGAACAGGATTCTGAGCAGCATGCCCCTGAATTTGGTAAGTTCAGTAAGGACAGAAAGAGAACTGTGGAGTACAGAAGTTTCAAAAAAAAAAGGAAGAGGTTGTTTAAGAAACGGCCAAAGTTTGGGAAATTTCGGGGTAAGATAATGAAGCCCTCTATTCCGCCAGTTTTAGCTCCGTCCAGATGTATAGAAATGGTGAACTTTGACCTACTATTGAGCCATGTAGAGTATGTGGGAAACCTCATGGTGGTAGGCGATGTTACCAAGCATCCGGAGCATGTTTAGATGCAGAAAGACGGGCCACTTGAGGAGAGACTGCCCGAAATCTGCAGTCCCTATTCCACAGAGGTGAGAAGAGCCACAGAAAGCTCCTATTATACCCCCACCCCAGAGAAGGAAGGCCATAGTTGAAGAGAAAGAGAAGTAGACTGCTGGCGTGAGATATGTGTATGCATTGGATCAGGATACGACAAATGTTTCATCTGATACGGTTAAAGGTTTTATTGCGTACGTGGTCGATATGGATAAGGCACGTCCGGAGTTGACTGATATTTCAGTAGTTAAGGAATTTACTGATGTCTTTCTGGATGATCTGCCAGGATTGCCATCAGACAGAGAGTGAAGTTTTATATTGATCTGACACCTGGTACTGAGCCTATATCGAGACCACCGTATAGAATGACACCAGTAGAGTTAGAAGAGCTAAAGAAGCAATTACAGGAGCTACTGGATAAAGAGTTTATTAGACCGAACGTGTCGACTTGAAGAACTCCAATTCTATTTGTGAAGAAAAATGATGGAAGCCTTCGACTGTGTATTGATTTTCGGTTGTTGAATAAGACTACCATCAAGAATAAGTACCCCTTGCCACGTATAGATGATCTATTGGATCAGCTCCGGGAAGCAAAGATCTTTTTCAAGATCAATTTGAGGTCTGGGTACTATCAGTTGAGAATTCGGAGCAAAGATGTACCCAAGACAGCTTTTCATACCCGTTTTGGCCATTATAAATTTTTGGTTATACCTTTCAGGTTGACTAATGCGCTTGCAGCGTTTGTAACTCTGATGAATGATGTGTTCAAGCCGTACCTGGACAGATTTGTTATCGTTTTTATTCGAAGTCCAGGAAAGATAATGAGCAGTACTTAAGGATTGTGTTACAAACCCTCCGAGAGAAGGAATTATATGCTAAACTCAGTAAGTATGACTTCTGGTTGAAACAAATATAAGTTCTGAGCCATGTGGTATCGAAGGACGAGGTATCAGTGGATCCGTCCAAGATAGAAATAGTAGTCCAGTGGGACAGGCCCGAGATAGTTACAGAGATCAATAGTTTTTTTGGTTTAGCTGAGTATTGCAGCAGGTCTGTAGAAGGTCTTCTTTTCAAAATTGGTTGCTCCATGAACTCGTCTCACTCGAAAGAATATGGCATCTGAGTGGGATGATGCTTGTGAGAGAAGCTTTCAGGAGTTGAAACTTCAACTGACCACTACATCTATTCTCACCATTCCGACCAGCTTAGGAGGTTTCTCTGTGTACATTGATGCTTCACACCAGGGACTGAGCTGTGTATTGATACAGGATGAGAATGTAGTTACCTATGGCTCCCATCAGTTGAAGGACCACGAGAGGAACTACCCTAACCATGATCTAAAGTTGGTTGTCATAGTGTTTGCACTGAAGATATGACGCCACTAATTGTATGGTGAGAAATTTCAGGTGTATACCGATCATAAGAGCCTCAAGTACTTATTTTCACAAAAGGAATTGAATATGAGGCAACGAAGATGGTTAGAGCTTCTGAGGGATTTCGACTGTGAGATCTTATGCCACCCGGGTAAGGCTAATGTGACTGCTGATGCGTTGAGCAGAAAGAGCCTTGGGATGGTATCTTATATGATGATCAAGGAACACAAGTTGCTAGCAGAGTTTGCGAACCTCAGCTTATATATGACCCCTTTTGATACTGAGATCTATTGTGTGATAGCTAGTCTGAGGTTAAAACCAGAGTTGGTTGACCAGATCAGACAAGCTCAACGAGTGGATCGCTTGTGTATTGATATGGCTAGTCAGATACAGATGGGTACTGGTGCCAGCTGGGAGTTGAGCACCGATGGTTTACTGAGGTTTCAAGGCAGAGTGTGTGTTCCCGATGATCCGCAGTTGAGAAAACTGATTTTATCAGAAGCTCACTCTTCGAGGTATACCTTGCATCCGGGAAGTAGTAAAATGTATAAGAAACTCCGAAAAGTTGTATTGGTGCTCAGGTATGAAGAGGGAAAACGTCGGGTATGTTACTAGATGTCTGGTATGCCAACAGGTTACGGTAGAGTAACAGAAGCCTGTAGAGTTATTGCAGCCTCTACATATACCGACATGGAAATGAGAACATCTCACCATGGATTTCATCATGGATTTACCAAGGACTAGAAGGAACCATGGTGCTATTTGGGTGATCGTTGATCGATTGACGAAGTCAGCCCACTTCATAGCTATGAAAGCTACGGATACTCTGAGTGCATTGGCGGATTTGTATGTACGAGAGATTGTGAGGCTACATGGCGTTCCAGTGAGCATAGTCTCTGATAGGGATTCCCGCTTCACATCCCACTTTTAAGGAACAATTTCAGAAAGCTATGGGAACCCGATTGAGTTTCAGTACAGCTTTCCATCCTCAAACAGATGGTCAGTCAGAGATGACCATTCAGACTCTGGAGGATATATTGAGAGCTTATGTGATAGACTTTAAAGGCTCCTGGATGAGCATTTGCCATTAGCCGAATTCACATACAATAACAATTATCACTCGAGTATTGGAATGACACCTTATGAAGCATTGTATAGTAGCAGGTATAGTCCTTCCATTGGATGAGAAGAGATGGGTGACCGAAAGATATTTGCTCCGATCTGGTGAAACAAACCTCTGAAGATGTCCAATTGATATGTGATAGATTGAGGACAACTCAGAGTAGACAGAAAAGTTATGCTGACACGAGGTGTAAACCTCTAGAATTCACTGTGGGTGAATCTGTATTTTGAAAGTTTCTCCCTCCAAGGGTATTATGAGGTTCGGAAAGAGAGGCAAGTTAAGTCCTTGCTACATCAGACTACTTGAGATCTTAGATCGAGTGGGAGATAAGGCCTACAAGCTAGCGTGACCTCTTGAGCTAGTAGGCATCCATAATGTCTTCCACATCTCCATGCATCGTAAATATCATCTGGATCCGGCACATGTAATTCAATAAGAGCAATTGAAGCTCAAGGAAAATATGATGTATGTGAGAAGCCGATTTGGATATTAGATAGGAAGGAAAAAGTTCTGCAGTCTAAGATGATTCCTCTAGTCAAGGTTCTCTGGCAATACCACATCTCTGAGGAAGCTATGTGGGAATTAGAGAGCCTGATGCATGAGAGGTATCTGCACCTATTCGAGTGCTGAGTATCGGTCAATTTGGAGGACCAAATTTTTTTAAGTGAGGGAGAAAATGTAAGACATGAACTTGGCATTTTTCTTTAGGAATATATCATTTAAATTGTGTAAATATGATATATTAATCAATGACGAAGGAATGATGCAATTACAAGTTCAATTTAATCAAGAAATAAAGCTAAGTGCTTTAAAGTACCGAAATAAGAATTTGGGTAAATTCGGGATAAACCGAATAAAATTAAGTTAAACCGACTGAAAATATGGACTCAGAACGCAAAAATATAGGGAGTCCAAGAATGGAAGTTAGTCCGAAAACGATAAACCGAAAATTACCCTATATTGACAATTTACCCCGAAAATATAGAAAAATAATATTTTCGGAGGGATAAATCTATGAGATAAAATGAAATGGAATGTACATATATTTTGGTGGAATTAAATAAAATAAAATATATGTACAAGGATGTATAAACTTTAGTGTATAAAATACACTATGGGAATAAAATATACTAATAATAATAATATTTGTTTTATTATTATTATTATTATTATATTTTAAATTATAAGATTATTTTAGTATTATTATAGGTATTTTGGTAGATATTTTGAAATATATATTATATTATATTGAATATAATATAATATATATAAATAAAAGAAAAAAAACATAAATCGAAAAAAAAAAAAAGAAACAGAACTGAAAACGCGAGGAAGCCCCCCCCAAACCCGACCTCCTCTGTCTCCTTCCACCGGCGACGAACGGCGAGGACCACGGGCTCGAGACGGCCGGCGAAGGGACGACTGGCCCAGAGGAAGCGTCCGACAGCAACGACGCTCCCCAGATCGCCGGCGGTGAGGAGATCGGCAAGGGAGGAACCCGCAGGAAAGAAAGGAAAAACGACGGTCACCGGCGCCGATTTGGGCCGAACCCTTCCAGCCGAAGGTTACCTAGGCCGAGGCGCGTCGAACGGCACCAAAGGCGGCCTGAGAATCGGCCGGAATCGCCCCGAACGGCGAAAATCTCACCTGAACCGGTCGGACCGGTTCAATGTGAAAGAGGCTGAACCGGTCCGAACCGGTTCAGCAGGAGAGAGAAAAAGGAGAGAGAAAAAAATTTTGAAAAAAAATTCAGTGTTATCCCGGCACAGCAGTAGACCGGTAAGTGGTCAAAAATCAATCGAATTATTTTTCGGATAATTAATTTAAATTTTATTAGACCGAAATTAATCGGTTTAAATATATATTGCTGTGTAGCGAAAAAACGGTAGGCGACGTGTACGAGTTTGAGCGGATCTCGATTTACGTGCCACCAAGGAAAGATTTGGCTTTCGAGAATACGTCCGAAGCCAATTAGACTGCGGGATCCGGAGAGATGAAGAATTAAAATTCGCAGTCGACACATTTCGAGGTAAGGGATTCCGTAAGCTCTTAGAGATAGCTGTATGTATTTTATCGTTGTTTACGTACACCTAAATTTTCGTATAGAGTATGAAAATAAAATATCTGGATAGTACCCAAATATGAGAAAATTACGAAAATGCCCCTAAGTACGAAAAATATAAAAATGGTCGAAATGGCCTATTTTGATGTGTCTTACATGAATAAGCATGTTCTGTGAATAAGTGGTGATAGAATGGCTCTGAATTTGATTATCTGCATTAAATTGCAATGTTTTCAGAATAAAAAGTGTTTGCTGAGTGATTTGATAGAAAATGTTTTCTCTCACTCAAGTGGGTACTACTTTCCGTGGTTGAGGTTGGTTTGTACGCCCCTTATGTGCATCGAGCCATCTATCTGTTTTGAGATTAAAGTCGTGCTAGAGCGTTGCTCGCACTAGACTTTACATGATTTATGCATGATACCCTGCTGGAGCTTTGCTCGCACTGGACTTCGATTTTGTGATGTGCATAAAATCGTGTTTGGAGACGTCATGTATGCTGTGTAAGCTTGCACTGATCCTCGCACGTGATTTGATAAAGCCGTGCTGGAGCCTCGTGTAGACTGGGTGTCACACTGATTGATATGCCCGCACGTGCATTTTTGGAGACTCAGTATTGATATAGCTGAAGATGGGATGATAAGACCCGTTGGACGGGCACTCCTAATCTCGCTGATTTCAGATATTGGGGTCCACGGAGTACAATGTACCGTGTGGACGCACATGGAGTACGACGTACCGTGTTGTTTGTTTGTGTCTGATGGTAGACTGACCCCCCTATCATCAGCCATCCGGGGACATTCATGCACACCTGATCCGTGATTGCATGGAGTCCATGACTATGGCCATATGTCTATTCGTTTCCATATACTCTACTTTGTCTCCATACTTATATGATTTCTGATTTAAATTCTGAGATTTTGATTTATCTCCTATTTGATTTAAATCAGCTTTATGAGAACATCTGTTTTGAGAAAATTCGTTTGTGATATGACATGCCTTTGAGAAAGCATACGTGTGTGGTTTTGTAAATTCAGTTGGGATTGAGAAAGTAAGAATTTTCTGTATGACATGCATGTAGGTAGTATAGTTATCTACCTGCTTGCGTGATTTCTTACTGAGCGCGTTAGCTCACCCCTTTTTTTTCCTCCACTCCACAGAGTTACCTAAGTCTTGAGAGCTGTGGTAGTCTTGAGCAGTTGACAGCCCACACTCCATTGTGCGCAAAGGTATACACTTATTTCACTTCTGTATCTAAACTTGTCAGGCACAATTATGTATATTAAGAATTACGGGGATGTAGACGTACGTATGTAAATACATATATGAATAAACAAATTCAATTATCATGTATGGTTTATATTTAAGTTTGTAAGATCAATATCGGCTCGTGTGCCCAACCATCCGTATGTTGTCTGCTCCGTTATATGTGTATATGGGGGAATAATAATGATTTAAATGTGGAAACGGGGTGTGACAAGGATTATGTCATGAACATAATTTATGTAGTTGAAATATGTTCATGTGATTAAATTATGAAAGACTAAGATAAATTGTCATCAGACATTAGGCTAAATATTCATGAAAGTAGAAATATGTTTAATTCATGTAAGTGAATTAATGTGTGACCGAAATTGATAGGGAACCATGAATAATTCAGTTAAATGGAAACTATATGATAGTTAAGTAGTGATGAGCTTAAATTTAAGTAAGTTAACTTAGTTAATTAGGAAGCAAAATATTTTAGTAATGTAAAGTAATAAAATCTGAAAAAAAAATATTAAGACTAGTAGCACTAATATAAGAAATGTACCCATGTTTAATTGTTAAATTGGAAAACGTTAAGATAAAATATACTTATGCATAAATTACAAAAATATGAAATTATATATATGAGACCATTTATTTAAATAATTTTTGGAAAATGCATGGATACATCATAGATGTAAATGTGAATACATACATATTGTAATTTTAAATCTGAATATACACATATATATACAAGTATACATCATAAAAGTAAGTAGGAAAATATATATAGCAGAAAATTTAATAATAAACCTGGAAATTTAATAGTTAGTAACTATATTTGAGAAGGATTAAATATATATCTACATATTATAAATTGGAAACATAAGCATGTAAACCAAACAAACAAATTAATTCCAAAATATATAAATATATATATATATATATGGTGTAAAAAAAAAAACACTTAAAACTCTTTTACCCTTCTCCCCATTCACGTTTCTTACCCATTGTGCAAAACTAAAACTCCTCCTTTCCTTTCCTTTCCTTCCTTCCCCTTACGTCACTTCCCTCACCAAACCAAAAAATTTCCTATTTACATCTCTTATTCACGCCACTTTACTACCAAACAGCAAACAAAAAATTTTCAGCATTTTTTCTTTAGCCCAGCCAAGTGAAAACCACTTATTTTCCTCTAAAATCGAGAGATCCTAAGGAAGGAATAGGCTAGGCTGTTCGGGATTGAAGGGGGCTACACTAAACTGGATTTGGAAATAGTATATAGGCTAAAGAATACACAAGATTTGCTGGAAATTCAAGAAGAAAATTCAGAAAAACAAATTGGAATTTTGGCTTGTGTAGTTTCGGCTATTGGAAATTAAGGTGAGTAGTGTTCAATTTCTGTAATTTCATGTCTGATTACTGTTATATTAATGTAATTAGAGAGAAATATTGATTTAATTTCAAATTTTAATATAGGAATAAAAATTTGGGTTCTTAGCTAGGTGAATTGAGAATTTTGAAAATTGGGACTTTAGGGACAATGATGTTTGCTGAAAATTAGAAAAGAAAATAATCAAATAGAAAGGAAAGCAATATAATCTCATAACAATGTAATGTAGAAATTAAACAAAAATATAAGGGAAAATATTGTATAAAATATGTGTTGCGTGATCATGGTAAGAAATTAATTTTATTTCACATGGTTTTGGCTGATATATAGAGATTGAGAATAATAATTAATAAATAAGAATTTTGCAAATTATATCAATGAGAGTATAATTGGAAGCAAATAAGCGTAAGGCTAAAACCAATAAACTACGTTAATAGTAGTTAGCCTAGAATTGTTTTGCAAATGTGCGTGTGCTGAAAAATTAAATTTATTGATGTGCGAATAGTAAATAACGTGAGTCATAATGGTATTTCGCAGCAAGCAAGTCAGAAGGCGCCAAGGAAGCTTAGACGCATATATGCGCGTCTAAGGCGGTAGGCGAGAAAGGTTAAATCGGGCACATAGTTTGTGCGGTAAGGGGTTTTATATAGCTGACGTTAGTAAAATACTTAGGATAGGCTAGATTTCATAATTTTAAAGTAGGATTATAGCGTAGCCGATTTAATAGAGTAGCCTAGATTAAAATTCCCTTATCTATTATTTTTATTAAAATGTCTTGATTTAAATTATGTCATAGCATGAAGTTATTGATTTATGAGCTAATATTTTTACATGATAGTAGCATGTGCGTGTGATGTATTACAATATTTTCGTAACTCCATGATGATTGCTGATTTTTGAAGAAGTTGCATGGGCACCGTTTTAACCGTATTTTGAATAAGCATGAGTTTGCATGATTTATATACATGCTGATTTTTATACAATTGATATATGTTTTATTTTCGATTGGTGGTTTTCCCCAATTTTTGATATAATGATTTTGGATGAATTGTTGGATTTTTAAAGTGTACCCATCGAAGGATTTTTGAGTCTATTGGCATCCCGGTTTATACCTGTGTGGCAGTCATGTCCGTGAGAGCCATATCTAGCACCCGGTAGAAGGTTCTGTGTGATTGCCCTACGGTGCCAAGTGCTTCACATGGATGCCTTTGTGGCATCGAGTTGTTAACGTGAGAGTCATCTCTAGCACCCGGTAGGAGGTTCTGTGTGATTGCCCTACGTTACCAAGTGCTTCACGGGGATGTCTTTGTGACATCGAGTATTTTATTGCTACCTAATACTGTGAGACCCTGAACCCGTCTACAGTACCCTAGTCCGGAACCTGCTCAGTTAGGATATGGTGGTAGTCACTATGGCCATAGGTGTATTTATTTGCATTGATATTGGTGAAGTTATTGAATATTGGATCCATGACTGGTTTGGGTTATTGCCACTTACTCATGTTACTGTATTGAATGCTTTAAGTATGCCCATGCATGTATTTCGAATAAATTGCTCTTTGATAATGGTGTTGGTTTTGAGAACTTGTAAATGTTCTTTGGAAATCCGATTTTGTCTAACGATGCTTTGATTTTTAGTTATGCAAGATTGTTTTAACCGAAGTATAAATAATAGCGTTTTATTGAATTGTACATGACATTTTACATGATTCTTATGGTTTACCATTGCATGGCGTGTTGCATGGTGTTTTGCTAGCTTCGGTTATATAGGCTTCTTACTGAGCGTGTGGTTGCTCATCCCACTCTTTCAAACATTTTTTAGATTAGTATTTCAGGGAGAGCTTCAGGTTTCGCTGACTCTTGAGTGTGATCAGCAGCTTTTTCTTGAGTGCTCGAGGTATTATGCGATGGACGGTATATGTATATATATATATATATATATATATATATATATATATATATATATATATATATATATATATATATATATATGCATTTCTATTTTCAGATATGTACGCACGATTATATTTTGTGAGATGTATTTAGTTAGTTGATGTGTAAGCATGATTACTAAGTATCGTACTTATGTTTCTTCTTTTAGGTTATATCATGGATGGACGGCATGCTATGTGGGTCGGATTGATGTCGGGTTAGTGGATTATATGATGTATGATTGGAACCCGGGTTTAATATATTTGATGTTGAGAACTTGTGATAAATATGCCGTACTGAGTATGAAGGACTAAATTATATTGTAGTCATGTTGTCTAAATAGAAAAAAAATCAAAATTTTTAATAATATAAGTTAAGATTAGAAATTTATCACGCATAAAAATATATTTAAAGAGTAGAATGATACCTATATCGGGTACAAACGACAAGTAAAACGATCTGCGTAGAAATATTTTAGTTACATTTAAATACGATTCCGCTTAACATTGCGCGACTAGTTCGAAGTTAGGTCACGGGGCGTGACATTTAATTAGAGAAATTTGGATCTTAGTTTTTGAACAAATGATAGTGAATAAAGTAAGGCGAATTTTATTTTAAATATTGATTTAACTAATAATATATTCATTTTAAAAATGTATAATTATCCCAAAATGTGAAATTCAAGTGTTAAACTTTTATTTTATAAAATAAAATGTTTTCATTTTATAAAAAAATGTTGCTAGAACTTCCAATTTCTTATAAGAATGTTTAAAGTTTAATTAGTTGACTGATTGAAATTATTTTTATTAATTTATTCATCATTAAAATTAATTCGATTGATTTTTAGAAGAAAATTCGATTATTAGGATGGTTTGTTTAACCAAAATGACCAAGGCATCTACCACTCATCTTATATAGTCAGATATTTTTTATTACTATTTAATATATTATTAGTGAAAATTTTTAAATTTATAAGTAAAATTAAAATAATAATACATACTTTATTTGAAAATATTAAAAAAATAAAAAATAAATAAATTAAAATAAATATTATCATCTTAATTCTATTTATCAAAAATAAATTTTATCGATAATGTATTAAATAATATATATATATATATATATATATATATATATATATATATTTACATGGTGGTTAGCTTACTCAAAGTTTGCTGTTATGCAGCCAATAGTCTGTTAATTCTAATTTTTGGTACAAGGATTTAACTAGGTGTAGTCGTTTAGTTTCTAGATATTTTCTTCATTTTGGCTTTTTTTTTTTCTGAGTAAATTAACAAAAAAAATATGTTTACTTCAATGATCTCGTTTTCTTCGTATATGCTATTTTTGTTCAGCATATAAAAAAGACTTTTCTTTATTTTATAAGGATTTAAAAAACATTAAATTCCACTGTTGGAAGCTGTTTAGAGGTCTGATCCTTTCTGCACAATATTAATTTGATAAAAAAGAAGAGCCTTTGTAAATTTTATTATTATTTCAGTCAAATTTTATTTGGATTTGATTAATTTAAAATTAAAATATTAGATTCGATTAATAAAAGTCAAATTAATAAATTCAATTAAAGTTGATTTTAGACTAATTCAATTCCAAATGAATGAAATCAACCAAATAAATATCCTTATTTTTTTTGGCCATTTTCTGGAATCAGCCGCAACCCAACGAAACTAGCAGAAGAAAAAATGGCTGTGGCCGCCACATGTGAAGCCACTTGCAAATGGATTCTTATCATGTTTAACGTACAAAAGGGAAAAGAATTGACTTGAGCATGCGATAACGTTTGGATTTGCACGTCTGTATTTTGATTTATTATAAAAGTAATTCGAGTTAAGTTAACTTATATTTAGAGAGAGAATTATGAAGAGGAAAATTTTTGTATAATGATAAAAATAAGATTTTTTTAATGCAGAAGAAAAATCCTATATGTAAAATATTATTTAATTCTCACGGCATTGAGTTTTATGCATTCGGTTATCTTAATTTTTTTTATAAAATCATGAAATTGGAGTAATTTAAAAAAATAGACTCCAATATTAGGTAGGCATGTTTTTAAAATAAAAACTAAGATAAAAAAATGCTTACCTAAATAAAAAATTCAACAAAAGCTTTATCTGAATTTACTTTCATCCGAATAATATTAGTTTCAAATCATAAAACAGATAAAAAGAGAATAATTGTGATTATAAAAAATAAATAAAATATTAAAAAATATATTTCATATATCATGAGTGAAGATTTTAAATTTTATAAGACGTTAATAGAGAAATAAGTATTTCTTAAGATATATTAAAAAAAAAAATAAAAGCCAAGAAATGGATCATGTGTGTCCCATGATTCGTTTGCAAAATTAGAAATTCTCATTGTGTGTTTATGTATATTAAACAGGAACACAAAAATATTGAGACATTTATTTAGGATATATTTAAAAAAATTAATTATTTTATTAAACAGACACAAAATAATTATATCGAAAATTTTTGTAGCCAAATTAAAAAGAATTCCACCATCGTACACAAAATAATTCATTTAATTAAAAGTAAAACGACAAACAAAAACAAAAACATATTGACAAATCTAGTTGTAGCCACATTACATTTATCCAGAAATAAAAATTTCTAATTTATAATGATATAATTTTATTATTAAAAAAATAACAATCTTTAATATTTTATTTTTTTATACTTTTTCTTTTTATCAAATGCACTTTAAAAGAATCAGTCTCAATAATCTAGTGGAATATCTCCAACTTGGATGCAATTTGAATGCCAGTACGAATGGCTTGAAGTTCTATAATGATATACCCCATTACAAAGTTGAAATGTACATCACTTTCACGGATGATTCCTCCAAAACGTGCTAGATTAGGGTTTTTCAAGCTGGAGCCATCAGTAGCAAGAGGGGTATTGGAGGTTTCCATGATAAAAGGGTGACTGGATTTTGGTGCAAGTTGAAAGGTAGAAATGATACGAGTGATTTTGGTACCGTAAGATAAGATTTAAAAATTAAATCAAAAAGTAGAAGTCCCTCGCAAATTGCCTCGTTGGAAGGTCAGCACTGGACAGAATCACCTCTACAGTTCCTCCATTTTGATAACTCTCTGCCACAATGGCTATCAATGCGCATGTCTCTTTCTTTCGTTGTGGTTAAGCCATTGCCATCGCTGTTGAAGCAAATTATTATTACTGCTTTTATTTAGAGTCTCCGATTCATCTCATGCGTCTGTCCTTCTATAAAGAATGAGTTATTGTAAACGGAAAATCATTAGCTCACAATCGTCATTAGATGCATTTGATTTTTACCTATATTTGGATAGTCATTAGTAAAAGAAATAAATGAAAATGAAAGAAATATAAAGGGAAAGAAATGAGAGGAAATAAAAGGGTATATGCAATCCTTCAAATTCATATTTATTTAAGTAGTGAAAAATAAAATAAATGATTTATTATAATTTTTTTAATTATAATTTTTTATTTGTTTTAAATTTTATAATATAATAAAGATAAATTTAATATTTTATCTGTCAATTTTTTTAAGCTTTCTTTTATTCTTATTTATTTCAAATTAAAGTATTACAAAATTAAATAAAAATAAAAAAATAAAAAATACTCACTCTCCATCTCTTTTTTTTTTTTTTGCAAATTTCTTTTCAAATAAAAAAATTTTTAACCTTCAATTGCATTACATATCTTTCCTTTCCTTTTTCCCTTCCTACCTCAAACCTCGACATAGTGTTAGAGATCGAAAATTTTATTTCTTTTGCGAAGAATTGGGCAAAAGGATGAAATTGTGGTAGAAGTCTTACTCATTGCATCTGCGTGACGGCACATGGTCAGGGATGATGACCTGAGGCATCTGCCTTGCTTCAATTTCAAAGGTTTCTGTACTATATATTGCAAATAAAGTAATCCAAGTTTTTTATCATTTCTCCTTACAATTTTAGTCGCATCACTGATACTTTTAAGACGGAGCCGTAATTATTCGAAGCAATTTTATATTAAATTTAAATTTAATTTAATTTAATTTAATTTAATTTAAAATTTAAAAATTAAAAATTTAATTTAAATATGAATGAATTTGATTTTTAAAATTTAATAGGTTTGATTTATTAAATTTTAAATATATATTATAATAATAAATTAATAATAAAATATTAAAAATATATATTAAAAAAATTTGATTTGATTTATGAATAATTAAAATCAAATATTAAAATACTTAAATTTTACTCGATTTATTATTTAAAAAATACGAATTTAATTAAAAAGCAAATAAATTAAATTCGAATAATATTCGAAACAAACTCAAATAATTCATGAATAATTTAATTCGATTACATCTATATTATATGAAATAATATGAGATAGAAACAAATTAAAATTTAATAAAACTTTATATGAATGTAAAAAAATAAAAATATTTTATATTTAATGTATTAATATAAATTTATATACAACACTTTAATATTTATAAGATATATATAAAAATTATCATATTTAATTTCACATGAAAAAATTACAATGAAAAACGAAGTCTTAAAAATGTAAAAGAAATAGTACTAATAAAGCATTGACACTGGATTTTCTAGGAAGAAAAAAAGCCTAAAAAAGTAGAGAAAGATGAAAAACAGTGGAAGGCAAAAGATCTGAAAGATCTCAAGATAACGCATCAGGTGCTTCGCGATATCTGCGCTTTTCCCGCGCTATATATGCAAGCGGGCCATTCCCCATCCTGTTCGTCCCATGAGGTCACGACGCGTCAGTCACGTTATATTACATTTTACACATTTTCGCAATTTATTTAATTCTTCTGCTTGACAGATACAAATACTCGAATGCAAAAGTCAGATCTCGAAAAATGGTGGGACGCACAAATGAGTAGTTAAGAATCCTAAGGCCCACGACCACGGGCAATGGTTTGGCGCCAGACTCGGCACTTGGCTGCTTCAGAGTGGCATTGCCCAGAGAGAGAGAGAGAGAGAGAGAGAGCGCGTTGATTGTCCAATCCCAGTCAACACATCGCTCTCTAATCCCTTCTCTCTCAATCAATGCACCCCCACGGCTTGGCCCACCAACACTCCCTCAAAGTCTCCACTCCACCCGATCCCACTCTCTTTCCATCCTATCGTCTCCCCGCCTCACCACATATCACTACTCCAACCCTAATCACCCATTCCATTTCTCGGAGCACGCAATTTCCATGCACTTCGAGGTTACCATATAACACACTCCCTTTGCCCTGCCAAATAACCCCTAACAAACGGCAGAAGATTTTAGTCCTCTCCATTTCTTAATGGACTCTTCTAAAGTGTAAACTCTAAGCTCTCAAACTCAAAGCTTCCCTGTATTTTTTTTTTTCTTACTTTTAATTTTAAAGAATGGAGAATTACACTTATAACTCGTATCCGGAATCTGGCGACTCTTCGCCACGATCCCGAGAAATCGACTTCGAAAATCCACCGCCATGGGAGGAGCAATCGCAACATGGACCAAATTACAAGGCCAAGTTCATGTGCAGTTATGGAGGCAAGATCCACCCTCGTCCTCATGACAACCAGCTATCTTACATAGGTGGAGAGACCAAGATCCTAGCCGTTGAGCGTACCATCAAATTCTCCTTCATGATCTCCAAACTCTCCGCCCTTTGTGGCGACGCCGACGTTTCCTTCAAGTACCAGCTCCCCGGCGAAGATCTCGACGCCCTTATTTCCGTCACTAACGATGATGATCTCGAGCACCTGATGCACGAGTACGATCGGCTTTATCGAGCCTCGGCTAAGCCAGCCAGGATGCGGCTTTTCGTATTTCCGGCGACGGGCGCCGAGAATATCGGGAGCGAAGGGGCGAGATCGGACCGCGAACGGTTCGTGGAGGTTTTGAATTCCGGTCAGACTATGGGAGGCGAGAAAAACGCTGCGATTCGACCAAACAATGTAGATTTTTTGTTTGGACTTGAAAAGGGGATGGCTCCACCTCCGCCGGTGAAAATCCGCGAACCCGTGGTAGAACCGGTGACCCCGCCTCCCCCTTCGGTTCCGGAAGTCGTGGGTTCGGATCATGTTTTGAATCCGGTTGAGATTCAGAGACAGTTAGAAGAATTGCAGAGGCTTCAAATTCGGGATCAAGAAGAGCTCGCTATGTATAGGAAGAAGACTGAAGACGCTGCTTATGCTAGGGAATACTACGCCCAGAAGTTACCTGAAAAAGCACCGCAGGTGAATGTTCCGGTAAATTTACAACAGCATGTGCCGGCTACAGCTGGATTCTGGTCGGATAAGCAAATTTCTGCGGGGGGTTTCCCAGCATCCGTAACGACAGCTCCAGGCCCACCACCACCGGCGGAACATCCTTTTTACATGATCCAAGCACCAGGACCGTCTCCGAGCAACGTCTACCACGCATCTCCGCCAATTTCAGCTCCAGCACCTGCACAGGCAGCACCACAAATGGTTCGACAGGTAACTGGACAAGCCGGTCAAGGCTACTACACCAACGTACAGAGAATGCCACCCGAAGTCTACCGAGAGCAACCTGTATACAACATGGTTGCGCAACCTCCGCCGACACAACACCAGCAGATTTCTGCCATGCAGCAGCAGGTGGTAAGGCCTCCGAGCGGAGGGGTTACAGATGCTGCATACGCACACGTGACAGGGTACGACAGACAGGTTTACTATACCCCGCCGGGGGGTGTTGTTGTTCCAGCTCAGTATCAAGGCGTTGGCGTGGCGGTTAGTGGTGAAGTGAGAGGTCACGAGGGTAGAGCGGTAAATAAAGTTTCACAAGGATCAGTTTAATTAATCATGAAATAATTGATGATGTATTTATTAGTTTTAATTGCCATTTACGTATAACCATATCAAGTATAATTTTATGTTTCGGCGCTTGTTTTATTGTGATTTTTATGTTATATGAGATTATGAGTTTGTGAATATTATTCTGCTTTTTTTAGCTGTTGAAATTATGATTTGGATTACTTTTTATTTTTTGGAATTTTGATGCAATTTTACAACTGCAGCCTGTTTGTTTCTGAGTGATTCCGTAAACTGTTCGATCGTGTTGATCATTTTCATGTGAAATTGTGTGAAAGAGGATTTGGATTCTATTTTCTTAGTGGAAAAATATAAGTCCTTATTCAACATTAACTGCTTGACCACAGAATTTTGTCTCAATTAAGGGTGTAAATTATTTGGAAGCTATATGAACTTATTAGACGATTAATTGGGATTGATTTATTTATTTTTGAGTTAAATTAGTTATTCGAGTATAATGTGAATTTAATATTAAATTGAATATTAAATTTTTAAATTAAATTAAACTCGAGATTAATAATAAACAGTTACGACTTAACTTGATTAGACCCTTGACTAGAACTCGTACTCCAATTCTCCGAGTGTTTTAAGTGCAGTCGCAGTTGTTCTGTTCTTTTTCATCCTCTTCTTTCCCCAGTATCTTTAACACCTTTTTCATGGTGAATTGATGATGCGTGATGAAGCTTTCCTTTACCCACTTTCTATCAGCATAATAGCGACCATCGAGGATGATTGGCTTTTATGGTTAAGGAATATATAACTTTTGTCTCGTCTCTTTGTTTTCGGGGGCATTAATGGAGCCTAGGCGAACCCAATGCTTTGGTAAAACGAACAAAAATCAAAGATTCGGGAACTGATTTGAATGATTTAACCATCTCCATTTCTGCTTTCCTGAGTGGGAGAACAAAAGCTTGAAATACGCAGCTCAGAATCTACTCTTTAAGAAATGCCTTCCACAAAGAAGTTGGGCAGTACAGAAAATCCACCACGTTAGTGATACAGAGTAAGGGAATAAGGCAAATGGAGTTTGGGGTTTTAGGGTTTTGATTGTGATTGAAATTGAATTTATTTTTGTCAACAAGTTCATAAGTTTTGCCTTATTGGACAAGCAATCTTCAAAATATCTTTGCAGATTATTTTTTATAAGAAATATTCATTAAAAAATTAATTAAATAAATTAAAAAATTATATATGATAAAGTGACAATTGTATATTTTTATGGTGTTAATTGATTATATAATGTCATCTCATTATTGATTAAAATTTTAAAATATATAAATTTTTAAAAATAAATTTAAATTTTATTAATATTTATTTTTAAAAATTAACATATTTTTTATATATATTTTCATTAATAAAATATCATTTTTTAATTTATTGAAATTATGTATTGTCAGTGTATTATATATATATATAAACTTATAAATTAATATATAATTGGATATATAAATTATGTCTGAAAAAATCTAAGTCAAAAATATCTTTGTCTCATTAAAATATCATAATCTCCTTTCCATTAAATCTAGATTTAATTGGCATTATTGCAGATTATTGATCACGGCTATTGTTTGTTAATAATTCAAAATCAATTGAAGAGAATGGTCTTTTGCCGGGAGCATGCGTCTAATCCGCTCAACTCTTAATTCAACGCAAAGGAAGGCAACCATCAAATGTCTTTGTTGATATTTAACACCTCTGAGAACCATAATTTTTCTTTTTCGTTTTTCTTTTTCTCTTAGCACTGCCATTATTTTTCCATTGACAATATGAAGGGTTAGTTACCCCTCTGTTCAATAAAACTCCAAAAACCTGATAAAGAAAGCACGAAAGAGACTGCTATTACAACTCCTACTTTTTTACAATTTCCACTCACAGCTGTGTATTTTCTGGGTAACCAAACACACAACAATCATCATGCAATAATTATAATAGTAATCAGGTTGAGATTGACCCCACCACCCCTAATTTTCTTTGCATTGAAGCAAATGCAAGAGAAAGTCATTTTCTTATCCCAATCCCAATACATAATTATTATATATGTATAAAAATAAATCACCAGCTCTACGCTAATCTGAGACTTGTCCCTGTTTGCTGACAGTATTTGGTGATGCCGTGGCTCCAATTTGTGCGGTGCGTTTATTTTGGTTTTTGACTTTTAGATGCCTCTCGTTGATTAATATTTTTTATATTATCGAAAATTTTAATTAATTTTTGCTAATGTAAGTGAAAGTGACATTCAAAAAATAATTATTTAATTGATATATTCTTTTTTTTAATAAAAAAAAGTAATGAAATCTATTCGCCCATTGTCAGCTTGGTTAATGATGACAGAGGCCCAATATTGTTAAAGTACAATAATTTTGCTCAGAGCGAGTTAACTTTGCAAAGGACAACGTTTGTTAAAGGGAGCTTGGGCTTGGTCGGGCCCAAACAAACTACGTATTAGTAACTCCGATGATTTTTCTTTCATTGCTTTTTGTCAGAACTATTTTACTAAAACAAAATGCATTTCCTTTTTCCCAAAGTACATACTTTGCACTAATTTTCAAATATTATTCGGATTATTTAAAGTAGCTTTTGATATTTTAATTAGTCCACAAATAAGCAAATTGTTATGCTAGAATTTGGTTGAAATTTATGAAAGGGAAGTATAATAGGATTCCTTTTGGATAACTAGTGAATTGAATTAAAGGATTAACTAATTAACCAGATTAAATCGATTCGATCAATTATTTCAATTAAAATCGAAATATAAACATTTTTACCAACAAATATATTTCCATAATGTACATAAAAATATAAGTACTTAATCAAGACTTTTTTTTTAATTTTCCATTTTCTTCAATTTTTTCAAAACTTAAATGCAGTCATATTTTTATATCGATATCACTTATATCAATCGATTAAAGATGAATTTGGATGGATAGTGAAATTAATTATAATAAAATTAAAAATGATAAAAAAATTATTAAAAATATATATATTTTAATAAAAATTAAAAAAAAATAAAATGATAATTTTACCCTTTTTACTTTTGGACTAATTTTCTTACTCGATACTTGTCGATATCAAACAATCATCCAAACGAATCATAAATCCATTTATAATTAACGCATAATTCACCCACAATAAAATTTGAATTAAGGACATCTTTGTCAGGTTGAGATCACAAAGTCTTCCCATTCAATTAAACAAAGGACTCATCGGCAACCACATATTAATACAAAGGTCTACGGTGTGAAAGGAATATTGGTTAATCAGACAAAGAGCCCGTCCGAATCTGAACAAACGGTTGAAACCCCTTTCTAGGAAACTTCGAATAGAAATAAAGTGCAATAAAAAAGTGTCGAATTGCTATTTGGCCACGCCTTTGCAGTATTTTATATTCCTCAACAAGAGAATCAGCCCACAGATAACAATATTTTATGACTAAGAACAAGATTTTCAACTAGTTAATGCTCAAAACAGCATAATATAATCTTCTTGAAACTTGGGTTTATACTTTATATACTGTATATACAAGCTGTCCCTATCCTAACCTTCTTGATCTGGGTTCTTAAATAATCATGGAAATCTTGTTCTGAATGTTTCTTAGTTTTCATTTTGAATATCTGATGAATTTATACAGATTTTTGTGGTTCTCAGGTGCTTATCAAGAGCCATCTCCAGTAATCGCACCTCATCAGAATCATGCAGCCACATGAGTAGGTTTCCAGGAGAAAACCAGGTTTTATTGAGGGATTGTTTGTGCCTGCCTGCAGTCTTGTCTTTCCCCTATAGTAACATAAATAAATTATTTTAGACCACATACTATAAATTTGCATTTAAATGCATACAAGATGTATATATATTTATACACTTTTTCATTTTTTTTCTTTGATGTAATTAATCTTTGTTGGCGTATCTAGCCTTTCCCAGAAATTTTTTATCTCCAACCACATCTTGTTGGATGAATGTTTTTAGCAATTAGCAGGAACCCTTGCTAGATATTGTGAAAGACAATTTGTCATAGAAGAATGTTCAGTACTTTGATTTGTAGATATGGAAGAAGGTTTATAATGAAGGATCTTTTGTCCATAATTGTCCTTACAATGCACTTTGATGATTATCAGCCCTCAACATATCATTTTGCAGGTATTTTGATGAAGATGAAGCATTTGTATGCATACTTTGAAAATGAAAATGAAAAGAAGGTTTTGGATATGGCAAAAGCTCATCTAGCCTAAATATTCATCTTATAAGTCAAAGGCTCAAAAGCCCAAATTTGATAGACTAAGTTTGATTAAAATAAAAGTTAATATGTTGAATATAAAATTAATTTAAATTTGAATTAATTCACTTGTAAATAAATGTGAATTTGAATTGATTCAAATTTGAATTAAATCGAATTCAAAATACATGATCAAAATGATCCTAAATACTTATTTGAAATGATTTAACATTAAATTAAACGTAATTTTATTTTATTAAAAAATATTAGTATAATTAATAACAATAAGTTTAACTTCTAAAAATATTTTCATTTTTGGAGGAAAAAATCAAAAGATGAAGTAATATATATATATATATATATATATATAAATTAATGATTAATTATAAACAAAGTATAATTTAAGAGTAGATTAATAATATTGTATATATTTATTTTAAATATTAAAGATAATAGTTTTACAATATATATGTAATTACTAATAAGTATTGCTTGAGTTGATAAGCGGCCTCGATTTCGATAAGGGTGAGAGCATAAATTTAATTTATTAAAAATATATTTGTTGGGAGAGTTTTAACTTTTCGCGCTCTCAGTCCAAAAATGATTAGTCTCAAATCCTTAATTACCAAAAAAAATAATTAGATTTAAAAATAGTTATACATTAAACAAATAAACTTCTTAAGTTTTTTTTTTTTTTTAAGAACAAAATGTAAAATGAATGTATTATAATTTGTACCTATATAATTACACTTTTATTATACATAAAAGTAACGTTATATTTTAAAAGTTAAAATCATGTTGTAGTCATGTCATGTTAATAGTCAATAGTCAATAGGCAATGTCATTTTTATTTTTATTTTTTAAAAATGTATGTTAAACTATCAACAAAGCAGTAAATCATGTGGATTATTGACCCACTGATCATGAAAAAAGACAAAAAAAAAAAAAAAAAAACCTGAAAACAAACATTTATTGACATCTTAATTCCTAACTCAAGATCCACACACACAATTCAATCATTAGGCTGTAGAAATGGACCAAAAGGGCTTGATGGCTTAGCAGTCGGTGGCTCCATGATTATAAACATGGATGCGTGACTCAATTAAAGCAAATTAAACTGTGACAAGAAGCCCCACATAAAACTGATTCAATCTAATATTGATGGAATATAATAATTCTATTTAAAATTTTAAAAATTATTTTAATTATTTAATTCTATTTGATTAGATTTAAATCATATTAAAAATTAGATTTTAATTTAATCATTATTAATATTAATATTATAATATTAAATATTATAATTTTTAGAATTCTAAAAATAAAAAGATCAATAATATATATCTTTTTGGCTTTCCTACAAACAAATTAGACCCCATAATATTTCAGCCTTTTGTCTCTTTCCCGAGTCTGGATATAGCGTGAAAGGATTCAAGGAAGACATATGCTTGTTTTATCAACTTTCTCATCAGTGTTCTGTCCTCTTATATCTACTGCATTTTGTTCCACATTCAATTGTTAAGAGCTTAGTTTATACCAATGCATGGCTAGCAGCTTGTTTTTAGCCTCTTTCTAAATCACCAGTGGAAAGGATTGGGTTGGGATGAGATTCTCTGCGTTTGCATTGGTTTCAGAAAGAAATGCAATGTAAAGCAAGGCCAGAAGGTGATCTGAAACAAGATCTAGAAATTTAATTTTGGTTCAACTTTGATTTTAGATATCGAGAAATTATATTATGCTGTTAGTGAATTTTTTAAATTTTACAAATGAAATTAATAAAAAGACACAAAATTCTTTAATGCATATTAAAAAAACTAATTTTAAAAAATAAATTATGTGATAGTTTTTAATAAAAATTTCATAGTAAGTACATCAAAAAAATAATTCTTTAGATATACTACATAGAAGTGATATCAAATTTGATTTAATCTAATTTATGAAGGTTTTTTATTTTACGATTCACATTCAAACTGTATAGAAAAATATTCGATCCGAATTAATCCACTTGAATTGAGATTGATTCGATTTAATTATTTGGATTTTTGAATCAAGTAATTTTAGATTTTATTTTTTATTTTAATTTAAACTCTTAATTTTTTTTTTGCTCAATCAGTCAGTTCATTAATGGATCAAATGATTAAGGGTACTACAAGCAAAATCAGCATAAAACACCCAAGCAGTAAGCCAGAAACCAACTAAGACAAACAAACAGAAACAGGAAATAGAAAACAATACATTCAAGTACCAAGCCCAAACTAGCAGATCATGATTGCAGAAGTAGCAAACCAGAAAAGATAACAACCAGCATGCAGCAAACTTTTTCTGACGATCCACACCAAATTTAGCAAGGAAATCTGCCATACCATTTGCTTCCCTAAAAACATTCCTCATATCCACTCCACCCTACTCAGCTACCAGAGAATCAATACTTAGCCAACTACCGCCACTGAATCAGATTCAATCAGAAGAACTATATAGATAGATAGGAAAGGCAAACTTAACACCACCAGTTCACCCGAAGGTACCAGAATATGAAACATAAAAGCAACCTTCAACATCAGCAATAAAATAGAACATAAGAACACATCCAGAAACTAACAGAACGTAGCTGAGAAAGCTTCAATCCAGAAACGCAACCATTACCAAAACGCAAAAAACAAGCTTGATTTATCAACACCCATTTTAGCTAAAGAGTCTGTAAAGAAATTGGCTTTCTGAAAGCAATGAACAATATCCAACAGCCTAACTGACATTCACAGTCTATCGATTTCATTAAATAAACGTCATTCTTTCCATGGTCTTGTAAGTTTAAACTTGATCCATGTAACGACAATCAGAGAATCAGATTCAATAACAAGAGATTTCGACTTAAAATAAACTGAAGAGGAAAACAACTCCAATGCCACTTTGATAGCAATTACCTCAGCAATGTTAGAATCCATCACGCCAAGGGGACCAAAGAACAAACCTAGAACAGAACCATTGGAATCTCTCAAGACTCCCCTACAACCTGCAGGACTCGGCTTACCCCTTGCTGACCCATTGACATTGAATTTTAGGAAGTTAACTCCAAGACAAACCCTTGAAACACCCACTCGAACCATTGATCTCACCCGCCTATGATTCAAAGATGACGGCTCATTCCACCACTTGGATTCATCCATCCAATCTATATTTTTTACTGCTTTAACCCAGCGGCGATAAAATTATTAAAGTCCTCAACACCAACCCCATCAGTCACGCATCCTCTTCTCTCAAAAGATCCCATGACAGTATTGAAGTCACCTGCCAAACACCAGTTTCCTTCTAAACTGGTTTTTAACTCTAAGATTAACTGCCATAGTAAAGTTTTATCATCACCCCCACTCGGCGCATATACATTCCCCACTACACAGTCAAAGTTGTGCATCCTCTATCTACCCTTCACAACAATAATTCTATCCTTGACAACCGTCTCACTTCTAGAAAAGCAATTACTATCCCAAATCATCACCAACCTAGCCGAATTCCCACTAGCAGGACTGAAAACCCAATCATAATTTGAGGATGGCCAAATCTTCTCAACATCTCTAACTTCCCAAGATACAATTTTTGTTTCCTGAACTAACACCATATCTGCCTTAACTTCCCTTATCTTCTTTTGCAAAATATTTTTCTTAACATCTGACGATAGCCCTCGGGCATTCCAAGATAACAAACGCATTGATAAAGCTAAACAAAAACCTTTCAACTGGAAAAGCATTGCTTCTAGACAGAGTATCTCCCACCCCTGCTACAACCCTACACAAAACCCACTAACATCTAAACACCAATTCTACACAAAATCAGTCCACAGCACCACAAATGTCTCATCTCATCAAGCCTCTTAAATGAGGAAACAGAGCATCAACGATAGTAATTGAAACCATCTAGCGACAAAATCAACACACAGCAACACAAAATCTCACATCATCAAGCATCTACAATGAGTACACAGATCATCATTGATATTAATTGAACCGTCTAGCGCCTTCCTTTTGCATCACCTTTTTACAAAAAGCCAGTTCGTCGCCCCCCTGTGTTAATCTGAGGTCATTCCCTAATTGCCAAACAGCAGTTGCCTCTTTGAACATTCCTTTTTCCATGCCCCCAAAAAGTCTCCATCGGACATAGACCCATTAGCAATTGGACTCTCCTTACTCAGCTCCGTAGATCGCAGCTTCCTCGCTATGGTTTTCTTACCCGTTTTCCTTCCTCTACTAGAGACCTTCCTCAACAGTTCCTCCTCAATTTCTTCATATCTTTTCCACCGAATTATCTTGGCCTTAGGAACTGACGACCCTGTGTCCCTTTTGTTCCGATCCGGTTCAAAGAAGAATGTTGCCGAGCTTCCAACCTCTTCTCCAGACCTAACTCTTTCGATACCCCCTTTTCCAAATTTTTCCCCAACGTCGGGTCTTGCTACCCCTATAGTTTCAACCCCGATTCTTTCAGGTAGTTCCTTTGCTGCCACTAACTCCAGCCCACTACCTAGGCCCGCTCCAATCCTTATTGTTTCCAAGCCCTCTTCAACTGCCACTGTTCCCAGCCCGTCACTAAGGCCCATCTCACAGCTATTAACACTCACTGGTACCAGCTCATCACTACAGGTCTGATCAGTTTCAGCTATCACTATGCAATCCTCATTCACCATCCTCTGCTCCTTGTGCACCATATTCGGACAATTACCCACGTATTTATCATTCGTACCCTCTTCAATGCATTGACTATTATTAACATGTTTATCTGATCCCTTTTGCACCCCTATCGAGGCCCCACCGACTTCTTCAACATCTTTCACCAGCTTTTGTCCTAAACCATACGAATCGACTTCTTCCTCATTGATACTAATCTGACCCTTCGTATGGCTAAACTCCGACCCTGCACTACTCTGAGCACCGCCGCTAACATGACAGACTGAAACAACGTTATCTTCCTTTACCTCCCCACTCAACTAACTGCTAACACACCCAGAACAATCATTCAAAATAAAATTGACGTTTACCTCAGTAATAGTAATGTTATGTGAAAATTCCCCAACCTTCAGTTTAATAACCTCATTAATAAAGGATCGGTTTGTGTCAATCTAAACACAAACTCTACTGAAATCCTCCCCATTTGCAGTTTCATCATCCAGGCTAACAAATTCTCTGAAACAATTTGCAATGTTCTGGAAAGTAATTTTGTTCCAAACGTGAAGAGGAACGCCATAACATGAAATCCACGTCCTCCTACAGGGGACCGTAAAACCTTCTTTCCATGCTTCTGCCTTCTCAAACCACCGCCTTAAAAGAGGACTCTCATTCTTAATGATTTTATCCATATTCGACCAACTCTCAAAGGCTATAACAAAATAATTCCCGGATAAGTTCTTTATCACCACTGATAATTCTTCCTCATTAAGAAACTGCTGCTGAACTTCATCAGGATTGATAGCTATACCCTTCCGGCACACTACAATAACGTAACTCTCCAACCACCGTAGCTTCTCATTATCAACCATTCCCACACAGATTATCTCATTACTCTTTGTACTGCTATCCATTGACACCTTAACGAGATCCCTATTGGTTTCGAGGGACACCTTATCGGTATAATCCTTACTCCAAGACTCAGTAAGCACTTGCAAATACGTCTTCACCTCATCGTTCTTAATCAGCCTCTCATGCCCTCCTCTGGTCCGCACATCGCCATCCATACTTCTCCCAGAAATCTTGCCGCTTTGCACAGTTACACCCTTCTTCTTCCAGAACTTCGACCTAGGGACAAATCTTGCCATATTAACACCAATCCTATTATCCAGCAACCATGCCCCATTAAGACGTTCAACTGCTATTCTGGCATCACGACCAACTGCAAACCTTACAAAACCTATTCTTCTTCCTCTACTGCTGTGTTTTTTCGAGATGAAAACGTCCACAACTCTCCCAAATCTTGCAAAAATCTTCCCCAACCACCTCCAATAAACTTGATGAGGGATATTGTTGACAAAGACAGACACCACCATCCTTCCTTCGCCGCTCCAAAAATCAAGTTAAGAAGTCAAGTCCTAAAAAAACTTCACCACTTGTAACCATCTTCAGGTTGAGTTCTTGATCACGGTGTACCTTTCTTGGTATTTCTAACTTAAACTCTTAATTGAAATATAAAATTTGGATTTTTTAGTCAAATAATACAAACTATAAACATTAAATAAAAAAGTATTTGACTATAAAATGTGTTTGATTTGATGATGTGGCGTATTCGAATTCATATAATTTTTTATAACTCGAACTAAAGTACCAAAACGATTCGAACCCCCTTTTGTCATGCAAAGGTAAATATACCTGCAAATTTAGCATATAAAGAAGGTCCCAAGTCGCATCAGCTTCCAAGATCTGCAAAAAACTTGTATGGACCGTTGAATACCAAGAATGGCAAGAGTACTGTATTGAGTTTCACATCAAATAACAAATAGGGAAGCTGTTAGCAACTACTCATCAGCCAAAATGAATTCAGTTGGCATCTTGGGTTAATAAAGAAAAAGGACAAAAGGAAAGATGGTTCCATGCTCAACTGCATCATTCTTCAAATTTAACAAAACGTGTCATTAAATTTTCTACAATTCAATTTTTTGTGTAGTAATTCAATTTTCATATTACTCAATTTCATATGATTAAAAAAATTTACTTACATTGATAAATATTTGTATGTATTATTTAATTTAATCTAATGAAATTGTCTCTAATTAAATGTAGTTGTCCTATTTAAAGTTTCTCACATCAAAACATTAGAGAACAAAGAATATAATGAACTCGAAGAATATAAGCCCGATTGAATGAAATGTTCGAAAATGAAAATTCAAAAAAAAAATGATCAAATCAAGGATTTTTTAGGATTAAAATGTTAATCTTATCACCAGAAAATGATGACAAAGCAAATTAATACGAAGAAAAATAAAGTATTAAGAACACATGAGATTGATAATGATTCATTTTCAATGTGAAAATTACCATCACTTTGTAGCATCGGTTGGTTTTTTAAATATAATAAAAGAAAATTATTACAAAGTCGATTTGCGTATTGATTCTGTGTAAAAACATTTAACATCAAATAACACTAATACATCTTAACAGCGTATACGTTTTAGAATAAAAGTATAAATAGCTTTATTTGTTTCTGAAATTGCTTGTCCATTCAAAGAAAAAAAAAAGTTCCTTTTCTCATCGCATAACAATGTAAATGGTTGTGTTGAACAAGGTTCTAAAATAATGTAGCAGAAAGAAACACATACCCACTTCCCGAGCTACTCAAAACCCAATCGAGAAATGACTTACATGATGAATTTTTTTCAAAATAGCGAAAGAATGACATCATATTTAATCAATAAAATAAGAAATTAATACAAAAGTTTGATATAACTTTTCAATAAATTGTTTGTCTTTAAAAAAGTATCCACTTAAAGAACGCTTTTTCACTTTTAAATGGTTAAAGAAAATATAGTCATTGGTTTCAATAAATTGTGATTGTTATGAAAAGTGGTGTTTATTAAATTAAAAAAATACAAATGAATGGTTATATCATTTGATTAAAGATTATTACATCCTTTTTTTATAAATAAAAATGTTAATGTTTAATTTTAATATACTTGAAAGTCTTGAAAGTTGAAATACTTGAATATTTTTGAATTCTTTGTTTCTTTCTTAATATCAAAATAAAAATAAGTTTTTTTGATATTGTTTTACTGCAAAAATAGTGGCTAAAACTAAAATTTTTGAGAAATTAATAATTAAATTTCACTAGTGCAAAGCAATTTCAAACAGGTTGACTTTATTTTATCCTATGACTATTTCAATAACTTTTGTTGTATACTATAATTAGTTGGATGAAAAGAGTCTTAAGAAAAGTGACATTTGCAGCACACCTTGAAGTCATTATTGCTATTGTTCATGATTGATGGTGCTTATTCGTGATTAATCATTATTATTCATTGGTTCGTTCATCAATAAGTTTAAGTTCCAAAAGTTTAAAGTTCAACTCAAAATTCAAGAGTTTCATCTTCACTCATCCTTAAATTAACATTGTTGTAGTATTTTGTTCAACAATCTTAAAAAATTTTCCAATATGATCTGAAGATGGATTCCTTGAGAGAAATAGTAGCAATTTCCAAAAATTGGAATAATTTGACGAAACAATTTTGAGATGGCAAAATTGAATTATCAGATAAGTTTCATTAAGTTCTTGATTTTTATGCATGATTTCTTAAATTATTAATTACTACATATTTGTTTTGGATTATGTGGTAATAACTATGTGCAATTAATTTATAAAGATTTAATTTTGTCCCCGATAATTTATATATTCTTCCATCATAATGAAAAATAAGATTTTAAGAGAATCGTTTGGTGTAAAATGAAAAGGAATTTCGTGAAAAGGTTGTGTGTATAGTATCACAAAGAACATGTGAAAGTATAAATGTCACGGCCTAATCCAGCCAATTATGGTCATCCATTTTGGGCCCGTAACATCGACTGCTGTGACATCTTACTCATTCGTACTGTCCACTTTGAATCCACTGACTCGTACGGTTTTATCATGGGTGAGCTAGGGTTAAGTTAGTTAAGGGTTTGCCTCTCCACAATTCACGTCCCCATCGTGGTTCGTACCATTAATGGTACCATGTGTGTAAGAACAAAGGGATTTAAGGGTCTCGGGTTCAAACATGTGAAGATGCGAATTGTGATATTTATCTCGATAAAATCGTGCGAGTCAATGAACTTAAAGCTAACCATACGTATGAATCAAATAAATCTGGAGGATCTAAGCTCGAAGGAAATGCCAGCCGACGGACTGAGCCTTGACAATAAAAGATTTAAATGTTATAAGACATGAAATGGAAGGAGGATAGTCCAACAAATCTATGAAAGAAAAAGTTTTATGCTAATGCATGTCATAAAATTCAAAGGTGCATACTTTCATTATGAAAAATGAAGTCATTAAAGAATGACTATTACTTTTCTTAAAGAAGGAAAATGCACCGATAATATCAAAATATATTTTGTTGCTATAATTTTTAAGTTTAATAACTTGAAGAAGTGAGACATGCACTACAAGAAAAAGAGGCAACAGCGACGGAATTAGCGACGAAATTTTCTTCGCTAATTATAGCTTTCCGTTGCAAATGAGTTTTCGCGACGGAATTAGCGACGGAAAATTTCGTCGCTAAATTTGAAGTCGCTGAAAGTCTTCCGTCGCTGAAGGAAAATTTTCGTCGGTAATTCCGTCGCAAATAAATTTCGTCGGTGAAAACTTTTTGCGACGAAATTTCGACGCTGTTTTTTTCGTCACTAAATTGCATCCGCGACGAATTTCTGTCGCTAATAATTTCGTCGGTAAAAAGATTCAGAGACGGATAATATTTCGTCGGTAAAATAATCAGCGACGAAAATCCGTAGGTAATAATTCCGTTGCTGATACATTTTAGCAACGGATTTCCGTCGCTGATATTACTATATGATTTAATGAAATTTCCGTCGCTAAAGGGTTTCAGCGACGGAATTTTCCGTCGCTAATAATTTCGTCTCTGAAACATTTTAGCGACGGAAATTCGTTGCTGATTTTTAATGAAATTTTCGTCGCTAAAGTGCTTCAGCGACAGATTTCCGTCGCTAATTTATATGTTTACTTTTGTTAATTAATTAAATTTTTCGTCGCTAATAGGATTTAGCGACGGATTTTCGTAGCTAATTTAACTATATATTTTTTAATATTTTTTCTTTTAAATCCGTATACCTAAAATAATGAAACAGAACTGTAGAAATCGATAAAAACAAACATAAAATATATATCACAATTATATGTCAAAACTAACATAACTATTAATTGAAAATCATCATCATATACAGTCCGATCAAATCATCATCAGAAATATCATCCAGAATTCATAAGAAAATAAAATAAAATTTAAACTCTCACTGATTAGGGTGACCTCCAGATCCAGACGGTCCAGGTCCAGGTGCTCCTGTGTTATTGGCATTCCTTGCCATCAAGTTCATCATCTGATCCATAAAATCAGACAACTTTCCTTCCAGATTATCAATCTTGTTTGAAATGACTCTGACATCCTCTTTCACTTGCTGCACCTCTGAATTTGTGTCAGGAGTACCCATCACACCAGGAGTAGGATAAGGAAAAGGACTATAAGCTGAATGAGATGCGCAAGAAGATTGGGTGGAACCAGAGGCAAATGCAATGTTTGTGCCCATTTGTAAATCAAGGCGATGTGGCCTAGTCCCAAATTCATACGTATGTGTACGCGTACTCTCCATCCCTCCAATTACCTCACACCATGCAGCTCGATCAAAAGGAGGATGGGTGCTTATATCCTCGCCGTATTTCTGAGTCAATGAAGTAGCGTACTTTTCCTACAATGTAATTAAAAGAAGGATAATAAACAGTAAACTTTAATAACGGGAAAACCATATTAGAAGCCAATAGAATGCATTACGTACACTGACAGATTTGGACTTGTTGTCCACATAATCACCATCTCCACCTAAACGTCTATGCGTCCGATCAAACAATTCTTTATATGTCGGTGCTCGACCTAGACGTTTCGTCTACAATACAAGATATGCAATTTTTCATAAAAAGATATGAAATTCGAGTAATGAATAAAAATTACATTTAAATAAAAATATATGAAAGTCAACAGTAAAATAAATAAAATTATTATTTGGACTTACCATCCTATACTCATGTACCGGAAAATAAATAGAACCACTCGTATGCTTTGTTATTGTTCCTTCTTTTTCAGTCAACCGATTTTGTTTACCTTTTTTTGACTTCGCCTCCCACCTTTCAGTCCCCCATTCATTCTCAATTAATTGATCCCATATTTGGACTGAAATCCACTTTGACTTGTTGTACCCTTTACATTCAGATATTTTATCCGTATTAAAATATTGCATTGCTTGTCTTCTCTCCAACTGCAGCAGGTCTCTAAAACGTGACTTGCATAAGTGCTCCCAAATTGTATAGACATTATTGGTTTGGTCAGCAGACCACCTGAACTTCTCCTACAAACAAAAACAAATGATAATTATCATTTCGATACGTTTATGACAAATTATCAAGCTATTTACTTCAAAGTAATGTACTTGAAATTTATTCCATGTCTGTGCTTTCACTTCATTTGGAACCGTTTTCCATGTTGGCCATGGTTCCGAGTAATGTTGTTTAATTAAATTAGATATAGTCCTCACACCCTTCGAGTCTTCAAAAGAACTGCCAATCAAAAAAGAAGATATCGCCACATATTATACCATATTTAATATCATAGTTGTATGAAAAGAAAACAAAAGTAGAAGCAATATACCTGTTACCAAGTGGCGTCAGAAATAACCTATGCTCTGGGTTTTGCGGTGTTTCAAGGCTTTGATTTGGGCCTCTTGTTCTTTTCCGACCACTACCACCACTCCCACTCCCATTCCCACTACCATCCGCAGTTTGTGTAGCCTCCTCATTAGATATTCTTCGCCCGGGTAATGGTTCTTCTACCGCTGATGGAGGAGCTGGAATGGCATCATCATCGTTGTCGTCATCATTATCAGGAGCTGGATCAGGTCGACTCGAAGATGGATTTGGTTGGGCGAGAGGCCGAGAACGAGGTTGATTTGAACGGTGAGCTAAAGGTCGATCACGAGCCTGAGTATCAGACGGAGTAGGCTACTGAGATTGAGGCTGAATGTCAAAGTCAAGATTATAGTCAAACTCCAATCCAGGTAGAGGAGACTTGGACCTATGTGATCTATGTGCTAACTTTTTCAATCTTCTCATCTACAATACAGATAAAAAAATTATCTTTAGAAATAAGTAAATGAAGTCCAATAATATCTATTTTACAATCTAATGTTTAATTCTTACTATTCATTATTGTAATCACTGTCATCTTCTCTATCATTACCAACTGTTTTATCATTCCATACTTCATCCTCCTCCTCTTTTTCTTCTTCTTCCACTTCCTCTTCCTCCTCCTCTTCTTCTTCTTCTTCTTCTTCTGCAAATTGATCGACTTCTTCATATTCGCCACTACTATGAACAGTCGGGTTGTCCAATTCGTCTGAATATGCAACTATTCTAGGGTTCGAAACTTTCACTTCTTGGTAAACTCCTTCGTTCAAATCTAGAATCTGTCCACCGTCATTTCGTCGAAGATTAAATCTACTTCGTGCCTTTGTTTTGAATACGGCCCACCAATGACGACGATCTTTTTTTGTAGAAGGATAAGTACTAAAGTACACTTGTTGGCTCTGTTCAGCTAATATAAAAGGTTCGTTACTGGCAAGTATAGATTTATGCTTGATATCAACAAGACCGTGACGGGGATCAACATGAAGACCTCGTTCTGTATCAAACCAATGACACTTGAATAACACAACTTTATTCCCAATTCCAAAGTACTCTAATTCGATTATATCTGTCAGTATGCTATAAAAATCACGATCAATATCATTGTAGCAGCTGCCTTTGACACAAACACCACTATTCATTGTTTTTTGAGATCGACCATAATCCAACGTATGAAACTTGAAACCATTTACAAAATAACCTTGATAACTCCTGATCATATGTCCAGGACCATGAGAAATCTTAATAATACGTGGATCTGTTTGAGTGGCATGTTCAAATACCTGAAACCCCGCAAAACCTAACATTAAAATTTTAAAATTTAAGTTCAAACTACTGATTGTTCTATTTTTATAGTACTTACAAATTGTTTAAGCCATTTTGGAAAATGATCATGACGTGCTTTCTCTAATTATGCATCGCTGATATTCGGATGATCTCTTTTAATCATATTATCAAATGACCTACAATATCATTTGAAACTAAATAAGATAACTATATCAGCCATATTATTTAACATTAAACGATGAGTTAGATTTAGATAGCTTACTCAATATAGGTGACTATTTCCTCACAATTCATTAACACGTATATACACGCAGCATTGTAGTCATCTTCCTCCAAGTATCGAGCATTATTTTTTGTCGGCCCAATTGGTCGACCTGGACGTCTAAAAATGGACAAACGTCCCATCGGATCGACATCTCCTCCATCATCATTACGTGGTGGACGGGTCAATCTTGTTTGAACTTCAGGTTCAAAATATAAGGCACAAAAGTTTCCAATCTCCTCCTTTATGTATGCCATACATATCGACCCTTCTGGATGAGCTGGATTTTTCATTTTCTTTTTTAAGTGATGCAAAAACCTGAAGTGAATATTGTAAGCAATAAAATTTTATTAACTTTTTCAGATAGAATATTTGGGATGATAAATATTAGTATAACATTGAATAATAATTAACTATAAGTGATTACCTTTCAAAAGGATACATCCATCGATATTGCACTGGACCGCCCACCATAGCCTCATAAGGCAAGTGGATTGGAAGATGCTCCATACAATCAAAAAATGAAGGGGGAAAGATCTTCTCTAATTTGCAAATGGTTTGTATAATATTCCTTTGCAAAACTTGCATGTGATCTACACGTATTTCCGGTGAGCATACATCTCTGAAAAAATGAGATAGCTCTGTGATTGCATCCCAAATTAGATTTGGGACAAAATCACGAATAGCTATGGGAAGTAAGCACTGCATAAAAATGTGACAGTCATGAGATTTCATTCCGTAGAACTTGCATTCATCGACATTAACACACCGAGCTATATTTGATGCAAACCTATCAGGAAGCCTTAACTCTTTAACCCAAGCACATAATCGTTTTTGCTCCTCCTTGCTTAGAGTGAATGAAGCTTCAGGCTTTAATGTTTTTCCATTACTATTCACCAATTCTAATTCTTTTCTTTTGCAAATGAAGGCCATATCCATTCTTGCATTTGTATTATCTTTAGTTTTCCCCTTAACATCCATCAGGGTGTTAAACAAATTGTCAAAAATATTTTTCTCAATATGCATGTTATCCAAATTGTGTCGAATAAGATTGGTATGCCAATAAGGCAATTCCCAAAATATACTCTTCTTCACCCAATTATGAGATACCCCAAACCCTGGAGGTTTTTGTGGACCACATTTTGTACCGTATGGTAAATCGTCGATTGCATCTAATTGTTGCAATACTTCTTCACCTGACAATCTCTGCACTGGAGGATCATGATCTACCATTTTACTAAATTTGTCACGTTGCCTACTGAAAGGATGATTAGGAGGCAAAAATTGACGATGACAATCGAAAAAGCAAGGCTTTCGTCCATACTGCAACCTAAAGGCCTTTGTACGTTCCATGCAATAAGGACAAGATAATCGACCATGGGTGCTCCACCCAGACAACATTCCATAAGCAATGAAGTCATTAATCGTCCATAACAATGCGGCCCTTAACATAAAATGTTGTTTTCTGTGAGCATCATAAGTCTCAACACCATGTTCCCACAACACCTTTAACTCATCAATTAAAGGTCTCAAGAAAACATCAATGTTATGTGATGGACTTTTCCTTCCCGGAATTATCATATTGAGAAACAAATATGGTTGCTTCATGCACATCCATGGAGGTAAATTGTAAACAGCAAGTATTACTGGCCAACAAGAGTATGATCTCGATGCCGGGCCATAAGGACAAAATTCATCAGCACACAAACCAAGTCTTACATTCCGAGGATCAGCAGCAAACGATTGGTGGATACTATCGAATTTTTGCCATGCCTCCCCATCAGCAGGATGATTGAGCACTCCGTTAGTATTTCGACTTTCAACATGCCATGTCATAAACTTAGCATTTACTGATGACATAAAAAGCCTTTGCAACCTCGAAATTAATGGCAAATAATGTAAAACCTTATAAGGTATCTTTTTTCCTCGTCCACCAACTGTTGAGATAGGTTTATATCGAGGTTGACCACATATTTGACAATACTCATCCTCTACATATTCTTTATCAAACAACAAACAATTATTCTTGCATGCGTCTATTTTAACATAACTAAGACCCAATTTTTCTAGCTTCTTATTCATTTCATAGTTGGTTTGTGGTAAATTATCATCTTCTGGTAACATTGGCTTCATAATCCCCAATAAACGATTGAAGCATGCTTCACTTATATTAAACTCTGACTTCCAGTTCAAAAGTTGTGAAACAGCCGATAATGTTGTGTGCATTGAACAACCAGGCCATAGTTGTTCTTCGACATCATTCAATAGAGAATAGAAGTATGTAGCAGATGAATCTGGATGTTGCTCCTCACTTCTTGAATTGTTAACCGAATTACCAATTATGTCATCATCCATTTGAAAAGCATCCGTAACCATTCTAACATATGGATTTTGTCCCTCAGGTCTCACCCCAGATAGTGGATCAACTGTTTCATTTAAATGTTGTGATGACTGTCCTTCTTCAATTTCTCCGTGTTGATTCCAAGTCGTATACCTAACAACAAAACCTTTGTAATAAAGGTGTTTCCGCACCTTATCGACTTCCAAGAATTGTTTATTCATACATTTGCTACAAGGACATTTAATTCTATTTCCACTAACTACCTCAGGATGACAAAATGCAAAACTAATTAACTCTTCAACTCCATTCAAAAATTCATCTCTAATGAATCCATCTACATCTAATCGACAATACATTCAAGATCTATCCTTATCCATTTTTCACACAGAATACAGTATCTGAAAAAATAGAATAACAATTACACTCTATCACCAAATAATTTTTTCCAATTAAGTCAAATCAATTTAATTTGTAACATGCATATAAGAAAATTTAACATCTACAATAACAAAATAAATAATTGAAAAGGATAAATCCGTCCTTATTACAAAATAAATCAAATTAGGTAACATACATATATTTAGGTTTAAATATTGGAACTGAATGTGTGGAGTATTTTATTTAAAGTCCTAAGTTCCTTAGAAAATTCGGCAGCATAACGACTGTAATTTGTCTCTACCCAACCTACAAATAATACTATATAGCAATCCAAATCATCAATACAAATCATGCATATTAAATCATCTCTACAACCTTAGTTATCCACAACTAATAACTAAGGTTTTACAATCACATCAGCAACCACCATATCATAAATCAATTTTTGTATGAATAATAAATCATTAAAGAATAATTCATAATCTTAGCTAAAATAATTATAAATCAATTAACAAAATGAAAATAATTTGACTCTTATCACATTATTTTAATCATTTGACAGAAATTTGAACCCAAAAATTATGTCACCAGCGTGTTCATATGTAGCCTACGCCAAACCAAATAATCACCAACAACAATAATAATAATAACATTTATATAACAAATTTATTAGTTATAATTAATAAAAAAATTGATATCATAATAATTTTACCTTCAGAATGAACTTATTTGCTCTTGCCTTCTAGTTCAATATGGCTTCAAATCCTTTGTTTTTTGCTTGCTTTCATGCACGCACGTTACCTCTCTTCCTATGAAGGAGAGAAACAACATCATTTTGTTAAGGCATACATAGAGTTTTATTTTATTTATCAAATACTCAAAATCTTCAAATAATCCAAAATTAAACTACAAATTCAATTAAATATTCCAAAATTAAACAACAAATTCAATTAAATATTTCAAATTTAAACAACAAATTCAAATAAATATTCCAAATTTAAACAACAAATTCAATAACCATTTTCTTACTTGCCTGAATGAATGTCGTTAGTAAAAGGAAAAAGATAGGACATCATGTCCGTGACCCGTTTCACGGGTGGATAAATATTGCATTCATATTCTATTGGAAGACTGTTTATAATCAAATTCTGTGGTGCCTCTTCAACTTGTCATGTTCTTTGCTTTCTCAGATTCTCAACCAAAGAAGTCGATTTAGCTAAGGACGAATCTTTTTCCTGTTGGGACGTGGGTGGAGTGTAGTGGCAATTTTTTAGCAGTTTCAAAGATACCCAATAGATTTAGCCTTGGTTTTCATTTGAAATGAAGATTTTAATTAGTAGAGATTTGCATTTTTAACTTACAAAATATTATCTGCATCAAACTTACGAAATATTGTCTCAGTTGATTTGAAGATTTTACTGTTATGTTGAGTTTGAGTCTTTAATATTTTGACTTGAGATTGAGTAGGTGCATGTTGTGACATGGGAAAGAAGGTTCCCATAGAAGGTTCCACTTAGAACTATACGATATGAATACGATCAAATCATCATAATTAAGTATCTATTCAGGCATCAAAGTTGTATACGGAAAGAGTAAATCTGTGGAACGAAATCGGTTGATTTAGAAAGTTTAAGCGAATTTGGAAACAAATGACTATCTTTGGCATCATTGACTCTATAGATTACTGAGAAAGATGATCTAGAGATGGCATCTTTCGGCTGTAACAAAACATCAATTGTGAACAGAAATATGCTAATCAAGTGATGATTAATCAATTCCAGTGCACGAAAAAATATCAACTCTCCTTTTCTATATTCTTTATTCTTTACTTGCTAGCTTTTTCTGTGGGAATTTATACTGCGCCCACTTTCATCAGTATGAAAAGAATTGGTGGACCTCTGTCTTTTACACCTCTCTTTCCAACAATTGCAATTCCACCATTAAATACACTATCCATGAAGTAATTTCCCTTCATTCACAGTTTCATTCCCCCTCTTGAATTCCCATTTCTGCAACATAAACCTTCCTCATCTGAGCTTTTCTTAATGGCGTCGAAAAGAATAATGAAGGAGCTGAATGACTTGCAGAGGGATCCCCCAACTTCATGCAGTGCAGGTAGAGTGATAAACAAGAAAACCCTTCCTGAATCTAGCCATTTCTGCTGATTCATTCTTGTTTTGTAAGGTAATTAATTACTTATCATGCTACACCTTCAGGTCCTGTGGCTAAGGATATGTTCCACTGGCAAGCAACAATCATAGGTCCAAATGACAGTCCTTATGCTGGTGGTGTTTTTCTTGTTACCATCCATTTCCCACCTGATTATCCATTCAAACCTCCCAAGGTATAAATTGCAAAGAAAATCAAAATCCACTCTTTCACAACTAAGGCCAATCTTATCCAACGTATATGCAGAATTCAGAATCATCCTAATCTTTTCAACAATAAATTGTTTTCAGGTTGCCTTCAGGACCAAGGTTTTCCATCCGAACATAAACAGCAATGGCAATATCTGCCTAGACATACTCAAAGAACAATGGAGTCCTGCGCTCACCATATCTAAGGTAAGCTTGCTAGTTGATTCTGATTTCTGACGCTGCACAAAACCAGAAGAATGAAATGAATCTTGAAAACTGAAAGCTATGTCTACCTGCAGTTTTTACTCTCTATATGTTCACTGCTAACAGACCCAAACCCTGACGATCCTCTTGTTCCCGAGATTGCTCATATGTGCAAAACTGACAAAGTCAAGTACGAATCTACAGCTCGGAGCTGGACACAGAAGAATGCCATGGGCTGAACTAGGTGCCCATGCCACGCTCTTATTTAGTAATGAAATCTTACACCATTTTCTTGCCAACTATACTTTGTTGAAGATAGCTAATTACTGAAGTTTCACCATTCCAGGTATATTATCAAACGAAAATAAGTTCATTAATAAAGAAAGTTCTGACGCTGTAAGTTCTGAAATAAGTATTTCTGAGCTTATTATACACGGTTAAGGTCTTGTTTAGTTTCTCAGCTTTGATTATGAAATGAATATTAATTGAACATATTAAACTGATACAAGTAAATTATCCAATTATTTAAGTTTAATGTATATTAAACTTATGTTCAATATTAATCAAACTTATGTTCAATATTAATCAAACATTATGTATATTAAATAATTAATGATCTAATGCTTTTTTTTAAATTAAATATTCAATTTACAAGTGCAGAAGAAAATGGGGAATTAAACCTGAATTCGATTCACGCCAGGGAGGGGGGAGATCGTCGGCGGTGAGGAAGAGAGGGAGATTCAGACGTTCGGTGGAGCTGGGTTATTGCCGCCGGTGAAGACAAACAGCACAGAGGGCGGAGATCGGGGCTGGACAGGCGAGAGATCGGGTGAAGCAGAGGAGAAATCGGGTGAGGAGAGGGGGGAGATCGTCGGCGGTGAGGAAGAGAGGGAGATCCAGACGATCGGTGGAGCTGGGTTGTTGCCGCTGGTGAAGACAAACAACACAGAGGGTGGAGATCAGGGCTGGACAGGCACAAAATCGAGTGAAGCAGAGGACAAATCGGGTGAAGCAGAGATTGGGCACTTTAAAAAAGACTCTAGCGACGGAATTCCGTCGCTGAAACATATCAGCGACGGACATTCGCCGCTTGCATCACCGATGAAATTCCGTCGCTGGTAAGTTTCAGCGACTGAAAAAAATAGTAAAAAAATTTTAAAAAAATGTATTCAATTAGCGACGAAATTTCGTCGCTGAAACATATCAGCGACGGAAATTCGCCGCCTGCATCACCGACGGAATTCCGTCGCTGATAAGTTTCAGCGACAAAAAAATAGTAAAAAATTTTTAATTAAAGGTGTTCAATTAGCGACGGAATTCCGTCGCTGAAAAAAATAGTAAAAAAATTTTAAAAAAATGTATTCAATTAGCGACGGAATTTCGTCGCTGAAACATATCAGCGATGGAAATTCGCCGCCTACATCACTGACGGAATTTCGTCGCTGATAAGTTTCAGTGACAAAAAAAATAGTAAAAAAATTTTAATTAAAGGTGTTCAATTAGCGACGGAATTCCGTCGCTGAATCCGTCGCTGAAAAAAATAGTAAAAAAATTTTAAAAAAATGTATTCAATTAGCGACGGAATTCCGTCGCTGAAACATATCAGCGACGAAAATTCGCCGCCTGCATCACCGACGGAATTCCGTCGCTGATAAGTTTCAGCGACAAAAAAAATAGTAAAAAAATTTTAATTAAAGGTGTTCAATTAGCGACGGAATTCCGTCGCTGAATCCGTCGCTGAAAAAAATAGTAAAAAAATTTTAAAAAAATGTATTCAATTAGCGACGAAATTTCGTCGCTGAAACATATCAGCTACGGAAATTCGCCGCCTGCATCACCGACGGAATTCTGTCCCTGATAAGTTTCAGCGACAAAAAAAATAGTAAAAAAATTTTAATTAAAGGTGTTCAATTAGCGACGGAATTCCGTCGCTGAAAAATATCAGCGACGGAATCCATCACCGACGGAATTTCGTCTCTGATAAGTTTCAGCGACGAAAAAAAATAGTAAAAAAATTTAAATAAAAGGTATCCAATTAGAGACGAAATTTCGTCGCTGAAACATATCAGCGACGGAAATTCGCCGCCTGCAACACCGACGGAATTTCGTCTCTGATAAGTTTCAGCGACAAAAAAAATAGTAAAAAAAATTAAATTAAAGGTGTCCAATTAGCGACGGAATTCCGTCGCTGATAAGTTTCAGTGACGAAAAAAAATAGTAAAAAAATTTAAATAAAAGGTATCCAAATAGCGACGGAATTCCGTCGCTGAAACATATCAGCGACGGAATTAATTAGCGACGGAATTTCGTCGCTGATTCATTTTAGCGACGGACTAATAGAAAACTTAAATTTCACAAAATTCGATCGTCTTCAGCGACGGAATTCCGTAGCAAATTTCGTCGGAAAATGTAAATTATATATTTGAAACGTATAGCGACGAAATTTCGTCGCAAATCCGTCGCTAATTTATTTTTTTACCAACGGAATTATTCCGTCGCTAAAATTACGTCGCTGAAAGTATGTTTTCTTGTAGTGATGATGGACAAAATTGGTAGTCTAATGCTATAAAAATATGTTAGAAAAGACTAGCAGTAGTTTAAAGTTGTAATATTTGAAAAATGACTATGCATGGGAAGACATATCTATATTTATTGATATGATTATTTGAAATAAATAGGTTAGGCATTTTCTTGATAAAAAGTATGTTTGATTTGATCAAATCAAATTATTTAATGAATCCAAGCATTTATTAAGAAATTAATGTTTAAAAATAAATTTTGATTAAATTCTAGTTGACTTATTTATGAATTGCATACTTATTAAATTTTTTAGAAATTTAATTCTTAAATAGAAAGTATTTTAATGCTTGTTTTGATGGATAATACTATTTTAAGTATTTTACATAGTATCATTTTTGATAGAATGAAGGGAAAATTCCAAAGACAATCGGTGGACCAAAATTTTTTCCCATTAGGTTCAAGTGAAAAATTTAATGAATGAAAAGGAAATGAAAACTTTTAAAGTTGTTAGAAAGGAAATAAAAATGATTCTTATATCCTTAATGAAATGTTAAGAAAAAGCTACATTTTTTTTAAGAGATAAACCCAAACTGCTTGCTTTTTCGCTTTCGCAGCACCCATTGACAGTTTACCAGCAACCCAAACAGACCCAAACCTCTCTCTCCATCCTAACGCTTTTCTAAGATTCTTCTTTTTTAGTTCAAAAATGTCTTTGCAACCAAGTTTCTTGCCTCAAACTTTTTAACTCAAAATTCCATATTTCCTACTGTTTTTGTTTTTTTTTTTTGGGTTCATCCATTTTTCCTACATTTTTATTCTCAAATGATGCAGGCAAAATTGAAGAAAGAAAGGGTGGAAAGATGGTCTTGAGACAATACAGAGAAGGCATAATTGGATTCTCCTTGATTTTCGTTGGCAATTTATGATTTTTTTTTTTATTTGGGGATTTTTAACATGATCCTTGTCTGTCTAGGATAGTATCAAATTTGAAAGCCACATTTTTTCTATTTAAACTTAAGATTGAAAATATGAATACTTAAAATAAGGTATTCAAATAATTATAGGTACAAAACTTTATAAAATATTTACATTTAATGATAAATTATATGCACATCATGATTTAATTATATGTGCATTTCTTTTAAAATAGAGGTATACAAATACCACATTGTAGTTATTCGAATACCTAAAATTAATTTCTCTATTGAAATAAATGTACATTATCATAATATATATATAATTCTCATAAAATATATATATCTTTATAGCGTATATGTATTTCAATATCTTTTTTTGATAATTTGATATTATAATGTAGAATTCGAATACCTTATTATGGTATTCGAATACCTATACGTTATAAGAATATGTATATTTTATGAAAACTATATATATATATATATATATATATATATATATATATATATATATATATATATATATATATCATGTCGTAAACTCTTATAAATTTGTTTCAAGAGAGAAATTACAATGAGATATTCTATTAACGAGCTATTTCAATACCTCAATAATGGGTAGGCCTCCATGCTTCCATGACGTCGTTGACAATAGGTAGGCTGAAAAACATCCTTGAGCTATATAATTAACATTTTCAAGATGTCCAATGTCTGGTATTCTCGTTAACATGTTTTTGTATATTTTTACTTTTGCTTTTTTCTTTCTTTTGTTGGGGTGGGGATGTTTGTATATTTGTATTCAGTGGAGAGAAGATTTATTTGGGTTTATGCATCAATTCAATTTAAGTTGGTGGTTTTCTTTGCTCATATTACTCTTTTTTTAATAAGTAGGAGAGTTTATTGATGAGAAATGGCCTAGGAGTGGATGTTCCCGTAACCATGGATTGCAAAAAGCTTTGCACCATAACAGCGCAAGCAAAGAAAACAATAACGCCAAAGCAAGTAAAGAAAACAGTTAACAATAACGCCAAAGCAGTGCGCCAAGACAGGTTACCACCAAGCCAAGAAAGGGAAAATTCTTGAGGACCCTACGATGTTAGTTCATCATTGAGCTCTTGCGATGGAGAAGACGATGGCAGGCTATGTCAGACCAGCAGCAGCATATATACTTTTATTTTTTGAAAAAGTAATTTGAATACTTATTTTTTGGATTAAATGTACGTGTGTTTATATTTTATGTATATCATGATATGGAAAAATGTATGTTTTTTATACATTTGTTCCAAAAGATAAATTAGTTTTAAGTATCCTAATATTTACATAAGATATTCGAATACTTCTCTTTTAGAACAAACATACATATATTTATATCATGATATATAAATATATATATAATTATCATAAATACACATATTTTTATTAAATTTTGTATCTATAGATATTCAAATACTTTATTTTAGGCATTGAAATTTTCAATTGTATTTTTTCTAAATGGAAAGGTAAGACTTTTTCTCAACAATTAATTAAGGGTATAATAGTTATTTTCAATTTTTTGTTGGCAATTTAAAAAGGTTTCATTTCCTTCTTAGGAAATACAATTCCCGTTAACCCTTTTAAGGAAATATTCCTATTCCATTGGTTGTCTTTGAAATCTTCCCTAGAATGAAAGATATAGCGCAGATTTTTATGTTGATTATTCAAAGTAATTGCTATGATGTCACGATATATGCTAACGTTGATGATTAGGTATGCATGAACGAAACTAATATTTATAGGATTATAGACAAGATTAAAGCCAAATTTTTATGCCAAAGGAAGATTTACACAAACATGGAAGGTTATTTTGATACATACACATCATAGTGAGAATTAATTGCTACAAAGAGTGTTTATTGTATTCATATCGATTTTAAAAAATGATGTTAAAAATTCACTAAAAGATGTGAAATTCACACAATCTTTAAAAAGGTGAATTAGATAAAAGTGTGCATGTGGAATAACGTAAATGATTATTGATTTAATGACAAGTTTATAAAGCGTGTAATAGTCAAGCTCTTGAATGAAATTAACAAAATCTTAAGCTATGACATCATAATTTGATGAATTAATTTTGGCTTACGATTGTGTTAATTTTGATTATTTAAAGATGAAGTGTTAATTTTGCTATGGATTAAGAGCTAGTACCAAAGGGTCTTTAGCAATATACTATAAAAGACATAAGTGTTGCAAATGTTATTTTAGGAATAAAAAGTTAGAGAATGACAAGTTAATTTTTCCATTTCATTATATTAGAAATATTATAAAAGGAATCTATTATTTAATTATGCAATGGTTCTAAGACTTTATGAAAAAAAAGATATGTTAGTTGCACAATTGAAAATGCAAAAGTAGTTAAGATATTTGCTATGACATAGACAAAGTTAGCAAAGGTTAATAATAGATATAAAAAGGGCCTAACACTAAATTGCATTGAAATTGTATTAAAATATTTAAGACAGCAATATAATATTGGATATTGTTATTCTTCAATAAATAAAAGGATAAGTCAATGCAATTTTAATTACCAACAAGGCATGATTAGTGGGCGTAGTGTTTCTTGGAATTTAAAGAAACAAAATGTATTCTAATATTTTTGTGAATTTCAGCATTGAAAATGGCAAGTAAGGAATCAAGTAAACCTAAATTCCTTTAGGGCCAAATCGAGTTATATAAATTTATTTTGATAATAGAGTTACACTATCAAGGGCTAAAAGGTATACATTGGAAGCCTAGATGTACTAATTAAAGGATAGCTATATACTTGACAGAAGGTGCATACTATATACTTTCTCAGAAAAGTATTTTGTCAAGAAAAATGAATTTACAAATCCTTTGACAAAAAGAAATTAGAAAGGAAATAGTCTCTAGAATTTTAAAGGGGATGAGACTCAAACCTATTGATTTAGTCACACAAAATGGAAACTCAACTCAGCACTTAATTGTACATTAAGTCTTGAGTTTGTTAGATTTAGTGTATATGACAATCCTAGGGAGAGTGAATAGGAATGACTCCTAAATTTTTCAAATTTTGGTTTACAATAAGGATTGGTGGGAAAATAACAATGCAATGAGAAAGTTAAAACTTAAAACATAATTAAATTATTAAAGGTATAAGGATAAAAAATTGACATAATAATTTATAAAGATTCTACCAACAATGCCTACATCCTCTCCTTAGCATCCTCATTAAGGAGATCTCAATTCAGGAGAATTCAATTATCTTTTCAAGGTTAAGGGATAACATTTTCAACCCTTATCTTTTTCAAAGGCTTGAAATAGAAGCCTTTACTTCTTTTTATAAGGCTAAAGTATAACCTTTAACACTATCTTTTTGTAAAGGCTAATGTATAACCTTTACTCCCTATCTTTTTCAAGGCTAAAAATAGAAACCTTTACACTTTGAATTTCTAGGAAATCCACAAATAAACTACTAGAGGATTCATCACCTCTTAATGAATTATAACTTCCAAATTTGATTTCCAAACTTTAGCACATTTTTAAGGTTAGGTTAATTTAAGCTCTTATAATTACAATGATGAAGAATGAATATAATAAAGGCTACAAGATAGGAAAAATTGACTCTAAACCTTTGAATACTATTAAGTTTTGTGGGAGCCTTGATTCAATGCTCTTGAGGATGAAGTCCAATGTCTCTTCATATATTTGATGTGTTGGAGGACTCTATTTATGTGTTGATAGAAGTTTAGAGCCATTGAAAATAAGTTGGAGAAGAACTAGTCATTGTCAGGCATAAAAGTTTTAACCGTTGGAAGCATTCTGATGCAATGAGTATCGATACAATATTGATACCTTAATAGGGGTATTGATACATTTACTAAGGTTATTGGTATGGATATCAATACCTCAATAAAGGAAGAGTTATTGTTTTAGAGTAATGTTAAGGGTTTGATACTAGTATCGATACTTATACTAAGGGTGCCAATAACTTGGTTATGAAACATGCAATTTTGTTAATTTAAAGCGTGCAATCACTTCACTAAGGCAATTTTAAGATCAACAAATATAAATTAACAATATTTAACATTTAAGAACACGCATATTTGTCTCTTAATGATTTTTCCAAAATATCTTTTTTTTTCTCAAAAACCAATTGTATTAAATTTAAGTGCAAAACTTATTTTTCAAAGCATATAAAATAACCATCAGAGATATCTTTTGGTTTAAAAAAGTTTGATTATTAAAAAAAATTTACTTTGTAAAATCTCATTTAAACACGCTTAAAATTTTGTCATTTCAAAATATATAAATTTAAAGTTACTAGAGTTCAATGAGTCTAAGTACATTATTTGAATGTGATTGCAAGTATTATAATTGTTATAAATTTCAAGGTAATTAATACTTGAAATTATATGATAAAGAAGAAGGATGAGTTGTTACTCTTACTAAACTCATAACACGTCAATGTAAGTGTTGAAATGCTTATATGATTGCATTTTGGATAGAGTTTATCTATATGAGAGGAAGTGGATTTGCTTTTAAGAGTGAAAGATTTGGCTCCTAAGTACTCATAAATCGATACAAGGCACATGACCAATATTAATGTTGAAGTTTTTATTAAATAACTTTTGACAATTTTTTGAAATCTCGCGAGAGAATTTGTCATTGGCAACATAGAACCGCTAGTTCAAGACTTTATTCACCATGTCATTCTGATTAATTGAAAGTACTCTTTCTATAAGTGATGGTTCAAAGAAAAAACGATACTATCATTTTATGCAAGAAGATTTGCTTTATTTTGAAAATAATAGGGGATTATTGTAAATTTTCAAAATAGTGAAAGAATGATTGATTAACCATGGTGTTTAATCAATGAAATAACAAAGTAGTACAAAAATTTGATATAACTTATAAGTGAATAGTTTTTTCTTTGAAGAGGTACCTATTCATTCAAAGCTTGTTCTTTCTCTTCTGAACGATTAAAACATATAACTATTGGTTTTTGTAATTTGTGATTATTTTGAAAATTAATCTTTATTGAATTAAACAATACAAATGAATAGTTATGTCCTTTGATTAAAGATCACATCTCCTACAAAAAGTCTCTATAAATAGAAAAGCTAAAATTCATTTCTAATATACTTGAATATTTATGAATTCTCTATTTCTCTTTCAATATCAAAATAGAAATAAATCTCTTAGATATTATTTTACTGTACAAAATAATGGCTAAGAATGGCTAAAAGAAGATACATTGGTATTTGTCAAATGTGTTTAGTGACTTGATTTCATAATACAATGTAATTTCAAATAAGTTGACTTCATTATATCCTAAGATTATTTCAATAATCCTTGTTGCATATAGTAATTGGTAGGGTGAAATAAGTCTTAAAGAAAGTGACATTTGTAACACGTCTTGAAGTGATAATTGCTATTATTTATTATTGATCGTGATTATTTATTTAAGAAGTATAAATTCAAAAAATTTAAGGTTTAAGTCCAAATTCAAAAATTTCGTTTTCATTTAACCTCAAGTGAACATTATAATATTATCTTGTTCAACATTACTCACCACCTACCACAAAAAAATCTTTGTCAAATAAATATTCTAGTTATTCCTTTTTCAAATTACTTTTAATTTTATTTAACTAAAATTAGTTTAATTATCAAATTTAATAATACTACATTAAATCTCATATTCAAGAATTTATAAGGTAAAAAAAAAAAAAAGGTTGTTTCATCACCAAAATTTTGCCATAATCCCTTCTTAGTGGTGCTGAAAGGACAAGAATATGGAAAAATGAAATAGTCCAAAGGCAGTCCAAGACAGCATATTTATATATAGTCCTTCACTTTCACGTTCATAATTTAAAATTGTACAACAACTAAGATTTTTGTAGAAAAAGATTAAATACCAAAATGAACATAAAGTATTAAGTTGGCAGCTTAAGCAAAGAACAATAGGAAAGGAACAAGGTTTTTGATAGTCTATTAATGTGTTCAATTCAACCTTCAACATTGTTCTTTTACTACTATTATCTAAACAGATTATTAATTAAGCTAAATGCCTCAAGTTCTTCCTCCACATTGGTATATTTGAACAGTTGACTCAAGTAGAACTTCGAAATTCCTAAAATGAATTTGAGATTAAGATTTGAATTCGAGAGAAGTGAGATTATGATAAAGTTCTTTCCATTTGATTTTTCAGATTTTTTTTAGTGTATAATTTTAATATTTTTAATGCATAATGAATTTTTTTTTTTTACAATTAAGATTTAGTCTAACAGTTATTATTCATTTTTTATGAAAAATTAAATCTAGCATTCGAATCACCCATTTTTTACCTTTTTTCTTTATATCTACTTATAAACCAAAAATAAAAACAAAATAATACGTTAATATATTTTTCATTCAAATTATGTGATATAATTATATTATTAAAAAATTAAAGCATTTGTTTCCTATTACAAATGATAATTAAATGATCGATATTCATCTTAATAACAATCAATATTTAATTTAGTGATTGTAATCCCTCTTAAAAAGGGGATTATATATAAGAGTAGAGTTCTAATTGTTATTTTTTCCTTTCTATCTATGAAACAAACAAAAAAATCATTTTCATAGATAAATTTATAATTTTGATATTATATTACTGATTTTTTTCATAATATAATCACTTGATAAGATTTGATTAAAAAAATTACGTTAACATGACATAAGCATTTCATAAAATTTTATTGAAAAATAAATATATAAAAAGAAGCAAACAAGAATTAGGTAAAACTTTTAATGTAAAATTTTGAACAATTTTAGCAAAACCCAAAAAAAATTGAAGGATTCTAAAATAAGAATTAAAACAAAATGACTTAATAAAACTCAACAAGCAAATTAGTGGTGTGTAAAACTATTAAAAGTAATAGTAATAATTAATTCATGACTACCGAAAAATGATGTTCATTTAAAATACTCAATAATCTATCCCTATATAATTTGATTCCTTTTTTAGAGCCTTATATAAAATTAAAGGAAAAAAGGAAAAAAAAAGAAAAAAAAAGGTCTTGGTCTTGTCAGCATTTATACAAAATTACCCTTGCGTTGACAGAGTATTCCCACGCGCTTTCAACTTTCTATTTCATCAGTTCCCCCAATTTACCTATTTCTCATTGACGTCACGTAGTGTAACCCTCGGCCCTGGGACGGTAATTCCAACTGCTTTACAGCGTCAGAAAATAAATGAAATGACGAATGCACCCTTAAAAATGTTTCATCCCGCCAATTGCAATGTCGATCCCCGCCAAAATCAACTTTGGATCCCGCCATTGGCCCTTGTCTTGGCGACAATCCGGGCCCTGTTTGTGAACCGGACTGGATTTAAGAATGGTATTAAACTATTAATAGATTTTTTTAGTCAGATTTGATTTTTCCTTTTAATTTAATATTATATATATATATATATATATATATGAAGAAAGATTCACAACACATAAATATAAAATTAAACTAGTTTTATATTATTTTCTGTGTATATGATTTATATTTTTTAAAATTTGACTGTTGAATATTATAATTTATTCAAATAGACTATGTAAATAAAATTTTAACTTAATTGGCAATGTTCAATTTTTAGTTAGATAAATGTTAATGCCAAAAAGGTGTCATTGGAGTACTAAAAATAATAAAAAATTTAAATTGTTAATATATATTAAAAATATATTATTTTTAAGTGAAACAATAAAATATCAAATTAATTTGAAATTTTACATGTATAATAAATACGAATAAATTATTTAATCTAACGATAAGTTTGTACATATGTTAAATTCTAAATGAAGATATAAAAATAATGTAAAACAAATTATTTTATATTAATGAAACTTAATTCCTCCTCTCTTTTTCATGCTATATAAATTCTCCAAATTTATCCTGATATTTTTTTCAAACAAAACATTAAGAATAAAATTTAACAAATGAATAATATTGAATTAAGAAAAATTACATATAGACAATACATTGTAACACATGTTTAATTTGTTTAAAAGGTAAATTTCATCTAAATATTGAAGATTTGAATCTAATTTAATTTTAGTCTTGTTGTGCATGATAAAAGAATAATAAAAGAATGCCACGTGGCGCACGAATAAAACATGTGAGAAATGATACAAACCCTGAGTAAGATAAAAAGGGCAAAAATGTAATTAGTGACAGAGTAAATCCCTATAAATAGGGGTCAGGTACGATTCGTTAACCTAGGTCTCTATTTCCCCTACAGAAACTCTGCCAAATTCTAGGTCTGACTTAAGCATCGGAGTGCAAACGCAGGGAAAGCCCTGCGTCCCTCTGATCTTTATTTTTCTTGCAAAGATTTCGACAACAGTTGGCACGAAGGACGTCAGCAATTCATCGTTGTTGTTTCAGGCCACAACAATTGGCGCCGTCTGTGGGAATCGGAAGAAAAGCTTTCGACAACGATGGCACGAACACGCTCAACAGCAATCAGAAGCGAAGAAAGTGAGGACATGGCGAGCTCCCCAATGGCAGACTTAGGTGATGGAGTTCAGACCGAGAGAGGGTCGAATATGATGACGATTCCCATTGCCGAATTTGAAGCCATGCGGAAGCAAGGGGAAGAGACTGTTCAAGCCTTGCGGACAATGGTTGATCTGTTCAAAGGAGCTTTCCCGCAAGTGAACCTACCGCTGACCGTCCAGAATTTGGTAGGAGAAGGGAGAGCTGCGCGAAATCCTGGCGCGCAAGACCCTCACGGTAGGGGAGCGCGAGACCCTGTGCAAGACTCTCGCGGCATGGCTGCTGGAGACCCTCACGGCAGGGGAGCGCGAAACCCTGCGCGAGACTCTCGCGGCACGACTGCAGGAGACCCTCATGGCAGGGGAGCGCGAGACCCTGTGCAAGACTCTTGCGGCATGGCTGCTGGAGACCCTCACGGCAGGGGTGTGCGAGACCCTCGCGGCACACTGACGACAGACTCTCGCGGCACGCTCGCGACAGACCCTCGCGGCACACTGGCGACAGACTCTCGCGGCACACTGGCAACAGACCCTCGCGGCACACTGGCGACAGACCCTCACGGCATGCTGGCAACAGACCCTCGCGGCACACTGGCGACAGACCCTCACGGCATGCTGGCGACAGACCCTCGCGGCACTCTGGCGACAGACTCTCACGGCATCTTGCCGCAAGACCCTCATGGCGTACCTGCATTGGACCCTCGCGGCATGACTGACCCTCACGGCATGCCTACATTGGACCCTCGCCGCATGCCCGCACCTGACTCTCGCGGCATGCCTGCATTGGACCCTCGCGGCATGCCCGCACCTGACTCTCGCGGCACGACTACATTGGACTCTCACGGCATACCCGCATTGAACCCTCACGGCATGCTCACGGCGGACTCTCACGGCAGTGGAGCGCGAGACCCTCACGGCAGGGGTGCACGAAACTCTCACGGCATGGCCGCGCAAGACCCCCCGTTTGCTTCGTGCGCCACGTGGCGCATTCTTCGGGCGCCACGTGGCGCACTCATAGCGCGGGGATGCCAGCTTACGCGAGACCCTTCTGCGCGAGACCCTCATGGCAGGGGTGCGCGAGATCCTCGCGGCATGGCCGCACGAGACCCTATGTGTGAGACTGAGGAAGATAGGAGGCGTTAGGGTATGAGAGACCCTGTGCGTGAGGCCTCGGAAGGCTTGCAGCGCCAAGTTACGGAATACCCCATGCGCGAGACTCCAATGAACTGAAAATATCAGAGTGTCAAAAAACTACGACGTCATGGTGCAAGGAATTCAATACGAGAGATTGTTGGTGGCCGGAGACGCCAAAGTACTAGAAACCTTGAGGGTCTGGCTCGAGTAGACTCTGGATATTTGGGCGTCGAAGATCCTTGGCCCCAGAACACAAACGGCCCGCCAAACAACGAAATCAAAGATGTGGGAAAGACAGAGTCTCATGTTGAGAGAAACTCGAAAATAGATCGAACACGAAACCTTAAAACTGGAATGACAAACTTTCAATCTCAGACTCGTCAAAATCAAACTCAGGGTAACGGGAAAGAAGCTATGGATTGCGGCCAAGCTGATGCATACAATGCTAAGAAAGTACAAAAAAAACCTGTGTCCAAGGCACAAGTTACCACAGATATGAAAAGAATGGTGGAACGAATCTTAGAAGAGAAAATGTTGGTTCAAACTGAAGAAAACCAAAGAAGGAGAATCCCATTCAGTACAACGATCATAGGAAAACCGCTGCCCCCAAAATTCAAAATGCCGCAGATGACGATGTATACGGGAAAAACTGACCCTTATGACCACATTCAGAACTATGAGTCATTGATGCTATTACATGGATGGGAGGATGAGATCATGAGTAGAGCATTCCCCTCAACTTTAACTGACCATGCACTAAAATGGTTTAATAGTTTGCCAGAGGGGTCTATTTCGTCTTTCAATCAATTAAGAAGTGAATTCCTGAAGGCCTTTGTGATAAAAAGCCAGAAAAGGAAGGAGGCCACCTATCTGCTTACCTTAAGGCAGGGGAGCAAGGAATCACTCAAAAGCTATATGGATCGGTTCCGTAATGCTACTCTTGAAATACATGATCTACAAGTTGGAGTAGCTGTGACAGCTATGCTACAAGGGACAAGGTCTGAAAAGTTGCAAGAGTCGCTATCTTTAGATCAGCCAAAGACGATTTCAGACTTGTTCTCTAGAGCAGATAAATATATCACTCAAGAAGAAGTGATGAAAAGGATACCGACGCTGAACTACATATAAGGGAGTTCAAAGAAAAGAAACCCTTACCATCGTCGGGCTACCTAAGCCATCACCAATGGCTTGAAAGAAGATGGAAAGGTCACAAGGCAAGAGGATAGCAAAAACGCGGAATATCAACCACTTGCAACTACACTGGCAGCGAGATTTTATGACATTTAATATTATTTTTTGTTAATTCAACTATGGGTTGAAATTTAATTTGTTGAACTATCATTTATGCCATATTGATATTTTATTGGCTGTTGAGATTCGCACATAATTGATAAATGACTGATCACACCAGCTACACATGTGCAGGGGCTTGAAGCGAAAAATGCGCGAGGTAAGCCACGAAGACAATGTGTGAGAGCTTGAAGCGAAAAGTGCGCGATGTAAGCTAAGCACACAACCAAAGGGCTTGAAGCGAAAAATGCGCGAGGTAAGCCACGCACTCAAGACAAAGGGCTTGAAGCGAAAAATGCGCGATGTAAGCCATAAAGAAAATGTGCAAGAGCTTGAAGCGAAAAGTGTGCGATGTAAGCTAAGCACACAATAAAAGGGCTTGAAGCGAAAAATGCGCGAGGTAAGCCACGAAGACAATGTGCAAGAGCTTGAAGCGAAAAGTGCGCGATGTAAGCTAAGCACACAACCAAAGGGCTTGAAGCGAAAAACGCGCGAGGTAAGCCACGAAGACAATGTACAAGAGCTTGAAGCGAAAAGTGCGCGATGTAAGCTAAGCACACAATCAAAGGGCTTGAAGCGAAAAATGCGCGAGGTAAGCCACGAAGACAATGTGCGAAAGCTTGAAGCGAAAAGTGCGCGATGTAAGCTAAGCACACAATCAAAGGGCTTGAAGCGAAAAATGCGCGAGGTAAGCCACGAAGACAATGTGCGAAAGCTTGAAGCGAAAAGTACACGACGTAAGCTAAGCACACAACAAAGGGCTTGAAGCGAAAAGGGCGCGATGTAAGCCATAAAGAAAATGTGCGAGAGCTTGAAGCGAAAAATGCGCGAGGTAAGCTAAGCACTCAACCAAGGGCTTGAAGCGAAAAGTGCGCGAGGTAAGCCACGAAGAAAATGAGCAAGGGCTTGAAGCAAAAAATGCGTGAGAAAAGCCATGCACCCAAACAAAGGGCTTGAAGTGAAAAATGCGCGAGGTAAGCCACGCACTCAAACAAGAGCTTAAGAATTATACGGCCAGAGAATTTGACTTTAGAATACAATGTAAGGACTTGATCTAAGGCTGAAGGAGAACATATGTACTCTTCCGCAATGTTATACCTAGCGAAAGAGTGGGGAGCAATTGTTGTGCATGATAAAAGAATAATAAAAGAATGCCACGTGGCGCACGAATAAAACATGTGAGAAATGATACAAACCCTGAGTAAGATAAAAAGGGCAAAAATGTAATTAGTGACAGAGTAAATCCCTATAAATAGGGGTCAGGTACGATTCGTTAACCTAGGTCTCTATTTCCCCTACAGAAACTCTGCCAAATTCTAGGTCTGACTTAAGCATCGGAGTGCAAACGCAGGGAAAGCCCTGCGTCCCTCTAATCTTTATTTTTCTTGCAGAGATTTCGACAACAGTTGGCACGAAGGACGTCAGCAATTCATCGTTGTTGTTTCAGGCCACAACAAGTCTATTAATATTAAAAATAGATGTTCCATCCCAAATAGCTTAACATTATTAGTAAAAGTTAATAGAATATATACAATTACAAAATTATCCAACTCTAAATTTTTTCATCTAAATAATTCTTCATTTTTCTATTTTTCTTCTATCTTCCACGATTCTTTGTTTTCTTTTCACAATTTTCTTCACGAGTATTGTTAAACCTTTGATTTTTCTTCTCAAATGTATTATATTTAATCTTATTAATTTTTAAAAATAAAATTATACTTATTTTAAATTTTAATAATTTCAATTAATATTTCAAAATTTTCAAATTTTAAATTACTTTGATTTTAAATAATTTTAAATATAAATCACTTTATGTTATGTTATTTTAATTTAGGTAATTTACATTATTACTAAATCAATTTAGATGAACTCAAATGATTTTTTTCAACCCACGTCAATTTTGAGCTCTCTACTCTACTTGACTAGTAACAAAAAGAACAAAGTATAAAATAATTATAATGTGCTATTTATTTAATACTGAACCCAATAAACAAAAAATATTTTTCATAAATTTCATATGATATGTGAGTATTAACACAAAGTTCTTTAAAAAAAATTTTATATAATAAATAATAAACAAAAAATAAAAAGTAAAAAAAACTTTTCAAAACTCAATAGCTCTTTCGCATTTCTTTCTTCTTTCTTATTTGATTTTGAGTATTTAAAATATTCTAAATGATTCAGAGGTAAAATGATATTAAATTTAAATTTTAATAATTTACTCAACGATTGACTAATGGAAGGATTTATCCTTCAAAATAGAAAAATTTGAAATAGAGTGTCTGTTTTTTATATTAATGGATTAAAATTAAATTAAGTGCAAATTTTAAATACTTAAATGAAATTTACTTTTGTTTAAAATTTGTAAACCTTTATATATATGTTTATCTTTAAATTAATAATATAATGTATATATATATATATATAATATTTATTATATACTTAATGTTAGGGTTAACTTGTGCCTACACTTCTTCATGGGTCGAACCCTAAACCCTAAACCTAAGTCCGCCAAACCTTTTTTTAAATATTATGATAAAATATAAAAAATAGAAAAACAAATAATAATTATTAAGTATAACACAATAAATTTGAATAAATTTTTATAAAAAGACTATAACAAATATGAAAATATAAATTAAAGATTAAAAAAATATAATTGTACAAAAAAACAAAAGTAATTGAAAAATATATTAATATAAAAAAGTAAAAAAAAAAATAGCATAATGGGCCGGCCAGGCTGGGCTTGACTTGAAACGACGAACCTAAGTTTGGCCTACTTTTAAACGAGTCTCGATTTTCAAGCCAAACTAAATTAACGAGCTTATATTTTTGTTCAAGTCAACTAAAAAAATGGACAAACCTTCAAATTTTACGAATAGTCCGATCCTTTAATATGTCAACTTGTGCCTTGAATGGTAAAAGCAAAATTTGTCTGATTTTTTATCAGATTTTATTTGTTTAATTATATTCTTCTAATGAGTTTAATATTTTAATTTAAAATCAAGCAAATCTTTGAGGTTAAACAAGTAGTCCTGCTTTTAGACATAGCTAGTCACAATTTAGTGATTGCTAATTTGGTGTCATTTTGTTTTATATTTTTTAATGAGTCACATGTATTTTCCAAAATCTACCGATTTAACATTTTTTATTAAAGAGAAAAATAATCCATTAAACAAAAACACACAAGAAATCGATGAAGGTAACCTCAATATAGTTTTCTCACGCATTTAACACCTATTTATATATATATATATATATATATATATATGTATTTAATGCCTATCCATTGAGCATTAAGTATTAACATCTTGTTCACATGTCATTAAGTAACTAATCTGTTGTGGTATATGCTATCTTACATAATTCACTCATTTTTTTCATTTTCATTATACTCTCTTATGCATGCTTTTATCTCTTTAATACTTTTATAATCCACTGATTTGATTGTCTAATGGTATATTTCAAAGTACAAAGTCTAAACTCTTTAATTGTCTATATTTTGTAAGTTTTTTCAATTTAGCACATTTTAGTACAGCCATGTAAGATTTTAATCTCACCAAGTTAATATGCACATAGTTATCTCCATGTAATTGATAAAGACAAAATGTCTAAACACACTTTTTAGTTGGAATGTTCTAAATTGAGGTTATAACAACTATTTTTTATTGAAAGAACAAAATCTATAATTCTTAATAATTCAAAAAAAAAAAGAATTAAGCTCACATAAAGTTCGAAAACATCTCTATTAAGCTCATGTATAACTGGATCAACTACTAGATTTATAATCGTACAATCAAGGGTCCAAGCCTTGACTAATCAATCGGACACTACTTGCATACTCAAGTCAAGCGCACTACACAAGATATGACTTGTCTCTAACCCATTGTACAAGTATAAGAGGCAAAGTTTCAAATATATCTAAAGTTCTCATGCCTTCTCTCTTAAGATGTCTTTTTCTTTCTCACCTCCGACGAGTATTAATTCGAGTGTCCAAGTATATCTCAAGGCCCTAACTTCGATTCCCCTTGATCGTGTTTTCTTTGAGACAGCTCGCCTATTGCTCGCTCTAGGAGAATCAGAGGAAGCTTTCTACCCACACTCTTAAGGACTTCAACAACCTTTAAATAACTTTTGAAAAAAAGGAAAAAAAAAACTATTAAAGTTGATTCTTCTCATATACCTCTGATAAGCAAGGAAAAACAACATTTAAAACAAATTCATTGTTGAGTTAATATATTTTGAAATGACAAAACAAGTAAATTCAATAATATAAAAATGATATAAAGACATGTTTAGAGGTTATCAGTACCAAAACTTAGAGTTCTGTTGATGAGAGATCGATCTGGCTTATGAGAGATCGATCTCCTGGGTTTTTACTTGATGAGAGATCGATCTCATGAAGAAATGAGATCGATCTGCCAAGCCTTGAACCTTTACAAAGGTTTTAAGGAAGAGTGATATCGATCTGCAAGGGTTAAGAGATCGATCTGGCTAAAGCTAGAGTTGAGAGATCGATCTGGTCTAGGAAGAGATCGATCTCCCTGAAAAGCATAAGACTGTAGATCGATCTGAAAGATCGATCCACACTCAAATAGAGAACTTATGAGATCGATCTGGTAAGGAAGAGATCGATCTCCTCAAAGTCAGAGAGCTAAGGAGATCGATCTGAGGTATTGAGAGATCGATCTCCCCACTACGAAACTGCATGGCAGATCGATCTGTAGATCGATCTTGCCTCAAACAGAGAGATTGAAAGATCGATCTGCCTATTCGACAGATCGATCTGCCCTATTATTTTCAAACTAACAGATCGATCTGCTAACCTATGAGATCTATCTCATTGTGCTATTGTACTTTGATCTTGCAGGATTTATAACTAAGAGATCGATCTGGCCAAGAAGGCAGATCGATCTGGCACACTACTGGAGGTACCTAACGGCTAGTTCTGCAAAATCTCAACGGGAAAAACAGCATTTAATGCTCCAACTACCAATCCTTCAGTATTTAACCAAGTATTGAAGACAAAGAGAATTGAGACATTATTGCTGCACATTCCTAACATTCTCAAGCTTTGAATACTTCCATTCCTTGTGTCTTCATCATTCATTTATTGAGATTTATTGTGTAAGCTTAAGTGCAGAAGCTGTATTTGTCCTACCCACTTTAAAGCTTCATTTTGTATTCAACCTTGCCTTAAAAGAGAAGAGGATTGTTCCTCAGTGAGAGAGAATTGTAAGAGGGTGAATACATTTTTTCATTGTAAAGGGTAAAGAGGTTATTCCTTAACCTGTAAAAGGGACATTGTAAACTTCTGTTGAAGGAGAGTAAGAAAGCACTTGACAAGAAGGTCAAGGAGAGAGGACGTAGGCAAGAGTTTGGCCGAACCTCTATAAACGATTGTGTTTGTTTCTCTCTTCCCTATCTTGCATTAAATTGTTTAATTTTATTATACTGCTTACTTTCATTTGCAAATTAAAATAGGATTAAGTTAAAATTTGCTATTAACGTTAGAAAACCGATTCACCTCCCCTCTCGGTAGAGCCAACAATTGGTATCAGAGCTAGGACTCTTTAATCACATAGGAACAACTTCCTAAGAGTTAGAAACGATCAAATGGCTCATAACAATGTAGCTACTAGTTTGGTAGGAGAGGGGCACTCTACGGTTAGACCTCCAATGTTTAATGGAGAGCATTATGCTTATTGGAAGACTAGGATGATGTTATTCATTCAAGCAAATGATTATGAAGTATGGAGAATTATAATTAAAGGACCTCAAATCCCTACAAAGAGAATAGAGGGAAGAGATATTCCTAAGGAAGAAGATAAATGGGATTCAGCTGATATTAAATGTGCTCAACTAAATGCTAAAGCTATGCACACATTATTTTGTGCCTTAGGTCCTAATGAATATAATAGAGTCTCCGGGTGTGATAATGCCAAACAAATATGGGACAAATTGGCAATAACTCATGAGGGTACAACCCAAGTGAAGGAGACAAAGGTAGGTATGCTCACACATGACTATGAGCTTTTTAGGATGAAGGAAGGAGAATCAATTAGTGATATGTTCACTAGATTCACAGATGTAATTAATGGATTAAAATCTTTAGGAAAAATATATTCTAATATTGAAATGGTAAAGAAAATTTTAAATAGCTTACCTAAATCATGGGAAGCTAAAGTGACTGCAATTGAGGAATCTAAGGATCCTCACACATTGTCTTTAGATGAATTAATAGGGTCTCTACTCACTTATGAGATGAAATTAAAAAGAAATGAAGAGCCACCCAAGAAAGTGGGAGTTGCTCTAAAATCCACTGCTCAAGAGGAGATTAAAAATGAGAGTGGTAGTGAAGAGGATCTTGAGATGGCAATGTTTGCCAAAAGATTTAACAAGTTCATGAGGATGAGAGCTAGTGGTAGTAATAGGAGAAACAATAAGAGAGATCAAGAAGAAGTAGGTAGAAAAGACTCTATTGTGTGTTATGAATGTAAAAAACCGGGACACATAAAATTTAACTACCCTCTTCTTAAAAGGTCCAATGATAGGTTCCATAAAAAGAAGGCAATGGTGGCAACATGGAGCGACAGTGACTGCTCCGATGATGAATCAAATGAGGACATTGCCAACTTGTGCTTCATGGCTATTGAGGATGAAAAGGTAACTTCAAGCCTCAATGAATATTCTTTTGATGAATTGCAAGATGCATTTGATGATCTTGCATTAGAGTATGAATCTATGAGTATGAAATATAAAAAGATAATATCCAAATTGAGAAAAGAAAATGAGATATTGCAATTGGATAAATTAGAATGTGAAAAGAAACTAGAGATTTCAAATCTAGAAATTTGTGACCTTAAAGAGAAAAATAGCAATCTACATAATTCATTTAATAGGTTCCACATGGGTCAACAAAAGTTAGATAGCATGCTAGAGACCCAAAGGGCATTCTTTGACAAAAATGGCTTAGGATATAATGCTAAGAGTAGGGAGACCCATCTTAAAAGTTTTATTGCTAGGAAGAGCATGAATAAACCTGCAATTACTTGTTCATATTGCAATAGAAAGGGACATGCATCACATAACTGTAATATAAAAATGAGAACTCTAAAAGGAAAAATAGTAAAAAGGATATGGATTCCAAAAGAAGTAATTCACTCCAAGGATTGTAATGCATTAGCAAAATGGATCCCAAAGGGATCAAGAATTGCATTCACTAACCTCAAAGGACCCAAGAAAATTTGGGTACCTAAGACTTGAGTTTGATTTCTTGTAGGTGATTGAGCATAGCCACAAAGCTAAAACAAAAGAAGCATGGTATTTAGATAGTGGATGCTCAAGGCACATGACGGGTGATAGAAGCCACTTCAATTCTTTCAAATCAAAAGTTGGTGGAGAAGTGACTTTTGGGGACAACTCCAAAGGCCAAGTTGAAGGAAGTGGCTCAATAGGTAATGATCATTTCTCTTTAGAAAAAGTATTACTTGTTAGGGGTTTAAAGCACAACTTACTAAGCATAAGTCAACTTTGTGACAAAGGTTACAAAGTAATTTTTGATTGCATGAAATGTAATGTTATAGATCCTAAGTCAAATAAAGTTCTTTTTCTAGGTCATAGACAAGGAAATATATATATTGTCTATCTTAATGAACTCAAAAATGAAAATATATGCTTAATGGTAGACAATAAAAAGGAATCTTGGTTATGGCATAGAAGACTAGGTCATGCTAGCATGAGTGTGCTATCTAAGTTAGCTAGAAAGGATCTAGTTATAGGTTTACCCAAGATATCCTTTGATCATGAAGAAGTGTGTGAAGCTTGTGTTAAAGGAAAACATAAAAGGACAACATTTAAGCCTAAGAATATTGTATCCACCACTAGGCCTCTCCAATTACTTCACTTAGATTTATTTGGACCAACTAGAACAACTAGCCTAGGTGGGAAACACTATGGATTTGTAATAGTTGATGATTACACTAGGTACACATGGGTGTTCTTCTTAAGAGTAAAAAATGAAGCCTTAGAAAAATTCATAGCCTATACAAAAATTATTCAAAATGAAAAAGGATACACAATAACTAGTATTAGAAGTGATCATGGCAAAGAATTTAAAAATATAGGATTTGATGAGTATTGCAATGATCAAGGAATTAGCCATAATTTTTCAGCCCCTAGGACACCACAACAAAATGGTGTAGTTGAGAGAAGAAATAGAACATTGAAAGAAATTGCTAGAACCATGTTATGTGAGAATAACTTACCAAAGTATTTTTGGGCTGAAGCTATAAACACATCATGTTATATAATTAATAGAGCTATGATTAGACCCATGCTAAAGAAAACTCCTTATGAGCTCTACAAAGGTAAAAAGCCTAACATTAGTTACTTCCACCCTTTTGGCTGCAAATGTTTTGTTTTAAATAATGGGAAAGATAATTTAGGAAAATTTGATGCCAAGAGTGATGAGGGAATATTCCTAGGATACTCATTGAATTCAAAGGCTTATAGAATTTACAACAAAAAAACATTAATGGTTGAAGAATCTATTCATGTTATATTTGATGAATCAAATAATGTATCTAAAGATTCAACCAATGATGAAAATGAGGGAATATTTGACGAATACTTGGAGCATATCCCAAACCTAGAAGATGACTTATTAGAAAAACTTAACTTGAATAAAGAAGATGAAGATGAGATAGAGATAATAGAGAGAGAATCTAGAGCACCAAGAGAGTTAGGATATGTAAAGGATTGTGAAATAGTAGGAGATCCAACTCTTGGAGTTAGAACTAGATCATCTCTAAGGAATATGTGCCAATATATAGCCTTTGTATCTCAAATAGAGCCTAGGAATGTCAATGAAGTCTTAGATGACAATAATTGGTTCCTAGCAATGCAAGAAGAATTAAATCAATTTGAGAGAAGCAAAGTATGAAAACTAGTTCCTAGGCCTAGTGATCATTCTATAATTGAAACTAAATGGATATTCAAGAACAAGATGGATGAAAATAGTGTGATCATAAGGAATAAGGCTAGGCTAGTTGCACAAGGATATAGACAAGAGGAAGGCATAGACTATGATGAAACATATGCACCGGTAGCTAGATTAGAGGCAATAAGAATGTTACTTGCCTTTGCATATTATAAAAACTTCAAGTTGTATCAAATGGATGTGAAGAGTGCATTCCTAAATGGTTACATTAATGAAGAAGTCTATGTTGAGCAACCTCCCGGATTTGAAAATCATGAATTTCCTGAACATGTTTTCAAATTATCTAAGGCACTCTATGGCTTGAAACAAGCTCTTAGAGCTTGGTATGAAAGGTTGTCAAAATTTTTAATAGAAAAAAGATTTTCTAGAGGAAAAGTGGATACCACCTTATTCATCAAAAATAAAAATAAAGATTTACTAGTTGTACAAGTCTATGTAGATGATATTATTTTTGGTTCAACTAATGAGTCTTTATGCAAAGAGTTTGCTAAGATCATGCAAGGAGAATTTGAGATGAGCATGATGGGAGAACTCACATTCTTCTTGGGACTTCAAGTGAAGCAAACAAAAGATGGAACCTTCATCAATCAAGCAAAGTATACTAAGGAATTGCTCAAGCGATTTGGAATGGACAACTGCAAACCTCAAGCCACTCCAATGGACACCAACATCAAGCTTGATAAAGATGAAAGTGGTAAGTGTGTAGACACTAAACTCTATAGGTCTATGATAGGTTCATTGCTTTATTTAACTGCAAGTAGACCAGATATTTTGTTTAGTGTATGCCTTTGTGCTAGATTTCAATCCTCTCCTAGGGAATCACATCTATTAGCAACTAAGAGGATCTTTAGATACCTCAAAGACACTCCCTCACTAGGACTTTGGTACCCCAAAGACTCAACTTTTACCCTTCATGCATTTTCAGATGCAGATTTTGGAGGATGTAAAATAGATAGGAAAAGTACTTCAGGTACTTGCCAATTCTTAGGAAATAGATTAATTTCTTGGTTCTCTAAGAAGCAAAACAGTGTGGCTCAGTCCACCACTGAAGCTGAATACATAGCAGCTGGTAGTTGTAGTGCTCAAGTGTTGTGGATTAAACAACAAATGAAAGATTATGGTATTGACATGAAGCAAGTATCTATTAAATGTGATAATACCAGTGCCATTAATCTGTCTAAAAATCCTATCCAACACTCCAGAACCAAGCACATAGAGATTAGACATCATTTCCTTAGAGACCATGTACAAAAAGGGGATATAATTTTAGAGTACATTGACACTCTACACCAAATAGCTGATATATTCACCAAACCTCTTGATAGAGATAGGTTTTGCATTCTTAGAGGTGAATTAGGACTTATGAATATCCCTTAAGACTTTATGTTTCAAAAAATCTTGGTTTCAAGTTGATTTTAAAAGAGTTTTTGCAAAGATTTTCTGGCAACGAGGATGAGAGATCGATCTTCTTGTAATATAGATCGATCTCCATACTTCCAACAAGCCTACATCAGTAAGGTTAAGCTAAGCAGATCGATCTTCTAACCATAAGATCGATCTTCTTTCGTCTCTGTTAAAAAGAAGATCGATCTGTCCATACGACAGATCGATCTCTTCACGCTTCTGTTTTTTGAAGATCGATCTATGCATTTGGCAGATCGATCTCTCTAAGCCTCTGTTAAATTGCAGATCGATCTCCTTAAGCCTCTGTTTGATAACAGATTGATCTGTTCATGCGACAGATCGATCTGCCTTGGCTTCTGGAAATGACAGATCGATCTGTCGTCTCGACAGATCGATCTCCTGTGCCCTGGACTATAAAAACTCGCAAAAATTTCCAAAATTTCAAAAACCCAATCTTCAAAATTTCAAAATTCCCTCGCACCTCCTCTCTCGATTCCTCCTCAGATCGATCTCGGTACGGCCTTCATTGCGTCTCTGTGTCATTTCCTGGTATAGTAACCAACATTTCTCATTATTTTCTCAAAAATTTCCTACGATTTGTGTTCAATTTAGTTCTAGGGCAAATCTAGGTACTGTTCCATTGATTTTTTCGCTTGTGAATCTGTAGTAGCATAATTCTCGTATCTAGAACCATGCCTAGGCTTAAGACAGTAGGACAAAAACCTCCTCGAACCAATGTAGCAACCGGGTCATCTTCCCAACCCGCTCCTTCCGCTTCCATCACTACCTTCAACCGGTGTTTTAAAACACCTGCGAAGAGAAAGCGATACGAAGAATACTTTTCAACCATGCCAATTAAACATTGGCGTACAATCGATTTCTCTTTCCTCAACCGAATTGATTTTCCATACTTGTCGAAATTTGAGGAGTTTGGTTGGCTGTCCTTTTTGAAAATAAACACTCCCGTACCTCCAAATATCGTTCGTGCATTCTTTTCCAATGCCGAACTCAATTACGACCCTATCGATTCCTGTCAAATTCTTGGTTTCACAATGTATGTCATGGGAAGGTCAATTGCCGTAACCACTGAAATTTTAGCCGAGGCCTTTGACATACGCGATAAAGGTTTAACGAACGAAGATGAGGAGGTTCCCTTGGAGTTTGACATTCCCGGGGATAAGGCGAGTGAACTCCCAATGCATCCCCGGCTACTCCACCTCCTCATCTCGTGGAACCTTCGTCCGTTTGGTACCCGACATTTGACTGTTCGGAGGTTAGATAGATTCTGGATTCACCATATCCACTCCACCGGTCAAAAACCCAACCTAGTTCACTTTATCTTCCAAGACTGGTTGAAAATTGTACGAGGCCAAGCCACGACGATCGTGTTTCCTCAACCATTGGCGTACTTTCTTCAACGGCTCAAGATAGATAGCAGCTGCGAAACCGGTGAACTGCCCTCTCCCAAGAGCGTCCTTAACATCGGGACCCTCCATCACATGGGATACTACAAAGATATCCGGGGCAACTGGAAGAAGAAGAGGGAACAGCAGCCTGCTGAAGCTATGGAGGAAGACCCATCCGATGAGCCTGTGGACCCATCTGCTGCACCGGCTACGGGTCCATCGTCCTCGACTCCTCAGACCACTGCACTGGTAGCCTCACCGGGTGATATGGAGATCATTATGAAGATGCTAAGTGAACTCAACAGAAAAATCGATGAAGGCTTTGCATCTTTGAACCGAAGAGTGGATGAGGTTCATGAGGCTCAGGAGGCGATGTTTGATGAGCTTCAAGTCACGCGCACTCATGTTGAGGATCTCATGGATCGCGTTCCTCCCCCACCTTAGGATTTAGTTGCTCGATTTAGTTTCGTGTTGATGTTGTTCTTTTGACATGAATTTGCTTTATTGCACTGCCATTAAAATGTTACTGAAATTATTTTAATGCAAATGTTAATTTTGAAATGCCATGAGTACTATGTCGTTTTCTTTCTATTGATATGACAAAAAGGGGGAGAAGAAAACAACATGTGGTGGGGGTCAAGATGCATAAAACGTTTTAAGAAGGGTTTTAAGAAACATCGCTAAATGTTTAAAAGAATGGTTAAAATGAGGGGGAGTTAAGATAGTAACAAACTCAAAAGAAAGGGGGAGCTCACAAAAAGGGGGAGCTCACAAAAAGGGGGAGCTTTTGTAAAATAACTAAACATGTTGATTGAATAGTTTTGTCATATCAAAAAGGGGGAGATTGTTGAGTTAATATATTTTGAAATGACAAAACAAGTAAATTCAATAATATAAAAATGATATAAAGACATGTTTAGAGGTTATCAGTACCAGAACTTAGAGTTCTGTTGATGAGAGATCGATCTGGCTTATGAGAGATCGATCTCCTGCGTTTTTACTTGATGAGAGATCGATCTCATGAAGAAATGAGATCGATCTGCCAAGCCTTGAACCTTTACAAAGGTTTTAAGGAAGAGTGAGATCGATCTGCCAGGGTTAAGAGATCGATCTGGCTAAAGCTAGAGTTGAGAGATCGATCTGGTCTAGGAAGAGATCGATCTTCCTTAAAAGCATAAGACTGTAGATCGATCTGAAAGATCGATCCACACTCAAACAGAGAACTTATGAGATCGATCTGGTAAGGAAGAGATCGATCTCCTCAAAGTCAGAGAGCTAAGGAGATCGATCTGAGGTATTGAGAGATCGATCTCCCCACTACGAAACTGCATGGCAGATCGATCTGTAGATCGATCTTGCCTCAAACAGAGAGATTGAAAGATCGATCTGCCCTATTATTTTCAAACTAACAGATCGATCTGCTAACCTATGAGATCGATCTCCTTGTGCTATTGTGCTTTGATCTTGCAGGATTTATAACTAAGAGATCGATCTGGCCAAGAAGGCAGATCGATCTGGCACACTACTGGAGATACCCAACGGCTAGTTCTGCAAAATCTCAACGGGAAAAACAGCATTTAATGCTCCAACTACCAATCCTTCAGTATTTAACCAAGCATTGAAGACAAAGATAATTGAGACATTATTGCTGCACATTCCTAACATTCTCAAGCTTTGAATACTTCCATTCCTTGTGTCTTCATCATTCATTTATTGAGATTTATTATGTAAGCTTAAGTGCAGAAGCTGTATTTGTCCTACCCACTTTAAAGCTTCATTTTATATTCAACCTTGCCTTAAAAGAGAAGAGGATTGTTCCTCAGTGAGAGAGAATTGTAAGAGGGTGAATACATTTTTACATTGTAAAGGGTAGAGAGGTTATTCCTTAACCTGTAAAAGGGACATTGTAAACTTCTGTTGAAGGAGAGTAAGAAAGCACTTGACAAGAAGGTCAAGGAGAGAGGACGTAGGCAAGAGTTTGGCCGAACCTCTATAAACGATTGTGTTTGTTTCTCTCTTCCCTATCTTGCATTAAATTGTTTAATTTTATTATACTGCTTACTTTCATTTGCAAATTAAAATAGGATTAAGTTAAAATTTGCTATTAACGTTAGAAAACCGATTCACCCCCCCTCTCGGTAGAGCCAACAATTGGTATCAGAGCTAGGACTCTTTAATCACATAGGAACAACTTCCTAAGAGTTAGAAACGATCAAATGGCTCATAACAATGTAGCTACTAGTTTGGTAGGAGAGGGGCACTCTACGGTTAGACCTCCAATGTTTAATGGAGAGCATTATGCTTATTGGAAGACTAGGATGATGTTATTCATTCAAGCAAATGATTATGAAGTATGGAGAATTATAATTAAAGGACCTCAAATCCCTACAAAGAGAATAGAGGGAAGAGATATTCCTAAGGAAGAAGATAAATGGGATTCAGCTGATATTAAATGTGCTCAACTAAATGCTAAAGCTATGCACACATTATTTTGTGCCTTAGGTCCTAATGAATATAATAGAGTCTCCGGGTGTGATAATGCCAAACAAATATGGGACAAATTGACAATAACTCATGAGGGTACAACCCAAGTGAAGGAGACAAAGGTAGGTATGCTCACACATGACTATGAGCTTTTTAGGATGAAGGAAGGAGAATCAATTAGTGATATGTTCACTAGATTCACAGATGTAATTAATGGATTAAAATCTTTAGGAAAAATATATTCTAATATTGAAATGGTAAAGAAAATTTTAAATAGCTTACCTAAATCATGGGAAGCTAAAGTGACTGCAATTGAGGAATCTAAGGATCCTCACACATTGTCTTTAGATGAATTAATAGGGTCTCTACTCACTTATGAGATGAAATTAAAAAGAAATGAAGAGCCACCCAAGAAAGTGGGAGTTGCTCTAAAATCCACTGCTCAAGAGGAGATTAAAAATGAGAGTGGTAGTGAAGAGGATCTTGAGATGGCAATGTTTGCCAAAAGATTTAACAAGTTCATGAGGATGAGAGCTAGTGGTAGTAATAGGAGAAACAATAAGAGAGATCAAGAAGAAGTAGGTAGAAAAGACTCTATTGTGTGTTATGAATGTAAAAAACCGGGACACATAAAATTTAACTACCCTCTTCTTAAAAGGTCCAATGATAGGTTCCATAAAAAGAAGGCAATGGTGGCAACATGGAGCGACAGTGACTGCTCCGATGATGAATCAAATGAGGACATTGCCAACTTGTGCTTCATGGCTATTGAGGATGAAAAGGTAACTTCAAGCCTCAATGAATATTCTTTTGATGAATTGCAAGATGCATTTGATGATCTTGCATTAGAGTATGAATCTATGAGTATGAAATATAAAAAGATAATATCCAAATTGAGAAAAGAAAATGAGATATTGCAATTGGATAAATTAGAATGTGAAAAGAAACTAGAGATTTCAAATCTAGAAATTTGTGACCTTAAAGAGAAAAATAGCAATCTACATAATTCATTTAATAGGTTCCACATGGGTCAACAAAAGTTAGATAGCATGCTAGAGACCCAAAGGGCATTCTTTGACAAAAATGGCTTAGGATATAATGCTAAGAGTAGGGAGACCCATCTTAAAAGTTTTATTGCTAGGAAGAGCATGAATAAACCTGCAATTACTTGTTCATATTGCAATAGAAAGGGACATGCATCACATAACTGTAATATAAAAATGAGAACTCTAAAAGGAAAAATAGTAAAAAGGATATGGATTCCAAAAGAAGTAATTCACTCCAAGGATTGTAATGCATTAGCAAAATGGATCCCAAAGGGATCAAGAATTGCATTCACTAACCTCAAAGGACCCAAGAAAATTTGGGTACCTAAGACTTGAGTTTGATTTCTTGTAGGTGATTGAGCATAGCCACAAAGCTAAAACAAAAGAAGCATGGTATTTAGATAGTGGATGCTCAAGGCACATGACGGGTGATAGAAGCCACTTCAATTCTTTCAAATCAAAAGTTGGTGGAGAAGTGACTTTTGGGGACAACTCCAAAGGCCAAGTTGAAGGAAGTGGCTCAATAGGTAATGATCATTTCTCTTTAGAAAAAGTATTACTTGTTAGGGGTTTAAAGCACAACTTACTAAGCATAAGTCAACTTTGTGACAAAGGTTACAAAGTAATTTTTGATTGCATGAAATGTAATGTTATAGATCCTAAGTCAAATAAAGTTCTTTTTCTAGGTCATAGACAAGGAAATATATATATTGTCTATCTTAATGAACTCAAAAATGAAAATATATGCTTAATGGTAGACAATAAAAAGGAATCTTGGTTATGGCATAGAAGACTAGGTCATGCTAGCATGAGTGTGCTATCTAAGTTAGCTAGAAAGGATCTAGTTATAGGTTTACCCAAGATATCCTTTGATCATGAAGAAGTGTGTGAAGCTTGTGTTAAAGGAAAACATAAAAGGACAACATTTAAGCCTAAGAATATTGTATCCACCACTAGGCCTCTCCAATTACTTCACTTAGATTTATTTGGACCAACTAGAACAACTAGCCTAGGTGGGAAACACTATGGATTTGTAATAGTTGATGATTACACTAGGTACACATGGGTGTTCTTCTTAAGAGTAAAAAATGAAGCCTTAGAAAAATTCATAGCCTATACAAAAATTATTCAAAATGAAAAAGGATACACAATAACTAGTATTAGAAGTGATCATGGCAAAGAATTTAAAAATATAGGATTTGATGAGTATTGCAATGATCAAGGAATTAGCCATAATTTTTCAGCCCCTAGGACACCACAACAAAATGGTGTAGTTGAGAGAAGAAATAGAACATTGAAAGAAATTGCTAGAACCATGTTATGTGAGAATAACTTACCAAAGTATTTTTGGGCTGAAGCTATAAACACATCATGTTATATAATTAATAGAGCTATGATTAGACCCATGCTAAAGAAAACTCCTTATGAGCTCTACAAAGGTAAAAAGCCTAACATTAGTTACTTCCACCCTTTTGGCTGCAAATGTTTTGTTTTAAATAATGGGAAAGATAATTTAGGAAAATTTGATGCCAAGAGTGATGAGGGAATATTCCTAGGATACTCATTGAATTCAAAGGCTTATAGAATTTACAACAAAAAAACATTAATGGTTGAAGAATCTATTCATGTTATATTTGATGAATCAAATAATGTATCTAAAGATTCAACCAATGATGAAAATGAGGGAATATTTGACGAATACTTGGAGCATATCCCAAACCTAGAAGATGACTTATTAGAAAAACTTAACTTGAATAAAGAAGATGAAGATGAGATAGAGATAATAGAGAGAGAATCTAGAGCACCAAGAGAGTTAGGATATGTAAAGGATTGTGAAATAGTAGGAGATCCAACTCTTGGAGTTAGAACTAGATCATCTCTAAGGAATATGTGCCAATATATAGCCTTTGTATCTCAAATAGAGCCTAGGAATGTCAATGAAGTCTTAGATGACAATAATTGGTTCCTAGCAATGCAAGAAGAATTAAATCAATTTGAGAGAAGCAAAGTATGAAAACTAGTTCCTAGGCCTAGTGATCATTCTATAATTGAAACTAAATGGATATTCAAGAACAAGATGGATGAAAATAGTGTGATCATAAGGAATAAGGCTAGGCTAGTTGCACAAGGATATAGACAAGAGGAAGGCATAGACTATGATGAAACATATGCACCGGTAGCTAGATTAGAGGCAATAAGAATGTTACTTGCCTTTGCATATTATAAAAACTTCAAGTTGTATCAAATGGATGTGAAGAGTGCATTCCTAAATGGTTACATTAATGAAGAAGTCTATGTTGAGCAACCTCCCGGATTTGAAAATCATGAATTTCCTGAACATGTTTTCAAATTATCTAAGGCACTCTATGGCTTGAAACAAGCTCTTAGAGCTTGGTATGAAAGGTTGTCAAAATTTTTAATAGAAAAAGGATTTTCTAGAGGAAAAGTGGATACCACCTTATTCATCAAAAATAAAAATAAAGATTTACTAGTTGTACAAGTCTATGTAGATGATATTATTTTTGGTTCAACTAATGAGTCTTTATGCAAAGAGTTTGCTAAGATCATGCAAGGAGAATTTGAGATGAGCATGATGGGAGAACTCACATTCTTCTTGGGACTTCAAGTGAAGCAAACAAAAGATGGAACCTTCATCAATCAAGCAAAGTATACTAAGGAATTGCTCAAGCGATTTGGAATGGACAACTGCAAACCTCAAGCCACTCCAATGGACACCAACATCAAGCTTGATAAAGATGAAAGTGGTAAGTGTGTAGACACTAAACTCTATAGGTCTATGATAGGTTCATTGCTTTATTTAACTGCAAGTAGACCAGATATTTTGTTTAGTGTATGCCTTTGTGCTAGATTTCAATCCTCTCCTAGGGAATCACATCTATTAGCAACTAAGAGGATCTTTAGATACCTCAAAGACACTCCCTCACTAGGACTTTGGTACCCCAAAGACTCAACTTTTACCCTTCATGCATTTTCAGATGCAGATTTTGGAGGATGTAAAATAGATAGGAAAAGTACTTCAGGTACTTGCCAATTCTTAGGAAATAGATTAATTTCTTGGTTCTCTAAGAAGCAAAACAGTGTGGCTCAGTCCACCACTGAAGCTGAATACATAGCAGCTGGTAGTTGTAGTGCTCAAGTGTTGTGGATTAAACAACAAATGAAAGATTATGGTATTGACATGAAGCAAGTATCTATTAAATGTGATAATACCAGTGCCATTAATCTGTCTAAAAATCCTATCCAACACTCCAGAACCAAGCACATAGAGATTAGACATCATTTCCTTAGAGACCATGTACAAAAAGGGGATATAATTTTAGAGTACATTGACACTCTACACCAAATAGCTGATATATTCACCAAACCTCTTGATAGAGATAGGTTTTGCATTCTTAGAGGTGAATTAGGACTTATGAATATCCCTTAAGACTTTATGTTTCAAAAAATCTTGGTTTCAAGTTGATTTTAAAAGAGTTTTTGCAAAGGTTTTCTGGCAACGAGGATGAGAGATCGATCTTCTTGTAATATAGATCGATCTCCATACTTCCAACAAGCCTACATCAGTAAGGTTAAGCTAAGCAGATCGATCTTCTAACCATAAGATCGATCTTCTTTCGTCTCTGTTAAAAAGAAGATCGATCTGTCCATACGACAGATCGATCTCTTCACGCTTCTGTTTTTTGAAGATCGATCTATGCATTTGGCAGATCGATCTCTCTAAGCCTCTGTTAAATTGCAGATCGATCTCCTTAAGCCTCTGTTTGATAACAGATTGATCTGTTCATGCGACAGATCGATCTGCCTTGGCTTCTGGAAATGACAGATCGATCTGTCGTCTCGACAGATCGATCTCCTGTGCCCTGGACTATAAAAACTCGCAAAAATTTCCAAAATTTCAAAAACCCAATCTTCAAAATTTCAAAATTCCCTCGCACCTCCTCTCTCGATTCCTCCTCAGATCGATCTCGGTACGGCCTTCATTGCGTCTCTGTGTCATTTCCTGGTATAGTAACCAACATTTCTCATTATTTTCTCAAAAATTTCCTACGATTTGTGTTCAATTTAGTTCTAGGGCAAATCTAGGTACTGTTCCATTGATTTTTTCGCTTGTGAATCTGTAGTAGCATAATTCTCGTATCTAGAACCATGCCTAGGCTTAAGACAGTAGGACAAAAACCTCCTCGAACCAATGTAGCAACCGGGTCATCTTCCCAACCCGCTCCTTCCGCTTCCATCACTACCTTCAACCGGTGTTTTAAAACACCTGCGAAGAGAAAGCGATACGAAGAATACTTTTCAACCATGCCAATTAAACATTGGCGTACAATCGATTTCTCTTTCCTCAACCGAATTGATTTTCCATACTTGTCGAAATTTGAGGAGTTTGGTTGGCTGTCCTTTTTGAAAATAAACACTCCCGTACCTCCAAATATCGTTCGTGCATTCTTTTCCAATGCCGAACTCAATTACGACCCTATCGATTCCTGTCAAATTCTTGGTTTCACAATGTATGTCATGGGAAGGTCAATTGCCGTAACCACTGAAATTTTAGCCGAGGCCTTTGACATACGCGATAAAGGTTTAACGAACGAAGATGAGGAGGTTCCCTTGGAGTTTGACATTCCCGGGGATAAGGCGAGTGAACTCCCAATGCATCCCCGGCTACTCCACCTCCTCATCTCGTGGAACCTTCGTCCGTTTGGTACCCGACATTTGACTGTTCGGAGGTTAGATAGATTCTGGATTCACCATATCCACTCCACCGGTCAAAAACCCAACCTAGTTCACTTTATCTTCCAAGACTGGTTGAAAATTGTACGAGGCCAAGCCACGACGATCGTGTTTCCTCAACCATTGGCGTACTTTCTTCAACGGCTCAAGATAGATAGCAGCTGCGAAACCGGTGAACTGCCCTCTCCCAAGAGCGTCCTTAACATCGGGACCCTCCATCACATGGGATACTACAAAGATATCCGGGGCAACTGGAAGAAGAAGAGGGAACAGCAGCCTGCTGAAGCTATGGAGGAAGACCCATCCGATGAGCCTGTGGACCCATCTGCTGCACCGGCTACGGGTCCATCGTCCTCGACTCCTCAGACCACTGCACCGGTAGCCTCACCGGGTGATATGGAGATCATTATGAAGATGCTAAGTGAACTCAACAGAAAAATCGATGAAGGCTTTGCATCTTTGAACCGAAGAGTGGATGAGGTTCATGAGGCTCAGGAGGCGATGTTTGATGAGCTTCAAGTCACGCGCACTCATGTTGAGGATCTCATGGATCGCGTTCCTCCCCCACCTTAGGATTTAGTTGCTCGATTTAGTTTCGTGTTGATGTTGTTCTTTTGACATGAATTTGCTTTATTGCACTGCCATTAAAATGTTACTGAAATTATTTTAATGCAAATGTTAATTTTGAAATGCCATGAGTACTATGTCGTTTTCTTTCTATTGATATGACAAAAAGGGGGAGAAGAAAACAACATGTGGTGGGGGTCAAGATGCATAAAACGTTTTAAGAAGGGTTTTAAGAAACATCGCTAAATGTTTAAAAGAATGGTTAAAATGAGGGGGAGTTAAGATAGTAACAAACTCAAAAGAAAGGGGGAGCTCACAAAAAGGGGGAGCTCACAAAAAGGGGGAGCTTTTGTAAAATAACTAAACATGTTGATTGAATAGTTTTGTCATATCAAAAAGGGGGAGATTGTTGAGTTAATATATTTTGAAATGACAAAACAAGTAAATTCAATAATATAAAAATGATATAAAGACATGTTTAGAGGTTATCAGTACCAGAACTTAGAGTTCTGTTGATGAGAGATCGATCTGGCTTATGAGAGATCGATCTCCTGCGTTTTTACTTGATGAGAGATCGATCTCATGAAGAAATGAGATCGATCTGCCAAGCCTTGAACCTTTACAAAGGTTTTAAGGAAGAGTGAGATCGATCTGCCAGGGTTAAGAGATCGATCTGGCTAAAGCTAGAGTTGAGAGATCGATCTGGTCTAGGAAGAGATCGATCTTCCTTAAAAGCATAAGACTGTAGATCGATCTGAAAGATCGATCCACACTCAAACAGAGAACTTATGAGATCGATCTGGTAAGGAAGAGATCGATCTCCTCAAAGTCAGAGAGCTAAGGAGATCGATCTGAGGTATTGAGAGATCGATCTCCCCACTACGAAACTGCATGGCAGATCGATCTGTAGATCGATCTTGCCTCAAACAGAGAGATTGAAAGATCGATCTGCCCTATTATTTTCAAACTAACAGATCGATCTGCTAACCTATGAGATCGATCTCCTTGTGCTATTGTGCTTTGATCTTGCAGGATTTATAACTAAGAGATCGATCTGGCCAAGAAGGCAGATCGATCTGGCACACTACTGGAGATACCCAACGGCTAGTTCTGCAAAATCTCAACGGGAAAAACAGCATTTAATGCTCCAACTACCAATCCTTCAGTATTTAACCAAGCATTGAAGACAAAGATAATTGAGACATTATTGCTGCACATTCCTAACATTCTCAAGCTTTGAATACTTCCATTCCTTGTGTCTTCATCATTCATTTATTGAGATTTATTATGTAAGCTTAAGTGCAGAAGCTGTATTTGTCCTACCCACTTTAAAGCTTCATTTTATATTCAACCTTGCCTTAAAAGAGAAGAGGATTGTTCCTCAGTGAGAGAGAATTGTAAGAGGGTGAATACATTTTTACATTGTAAAGGGTAGAGAGGTTATTCCTTAACCTGTAAAAGGGACATTGTAAACTTCTGTTGAAGGAGAGTAAGAAAGCACTTGACAAGAAGGTCAAGGAGAGAGGACGTAGGCAAGAGTTTGGCCGAACCTCTATAAACGATTGTGTTTGTTTCTCTCTTCCCTATCTTGCATTAAATTGTTTAATTTTATTATACTGCTTACTTTCATTTGCAAATTAAAATAGGATTAAGTTAAAATTTGCTATTAACGTTAGAAAACCGATTCACCCCCCCTCTCGGTAGAGCCAACATTCATGAAATAGATTCCTAGCATCATAAGCCTTAGAAGGCTAGCAAGAACCTTCATTATAATTCTTTTTTTATTTTTGTTGATTGTTAGGTCCTTGCACATCTAACCATCAGGTCCATACCCGGCAAAAGGGTTCATACCTTAAAACCACTTGCGTCAATTACATACTTGAGCCTCTCGAATTGCATAGGGCGAGATGGATGTACTTATTTAGAACAGATGTATAAGAGGTGGAGTCTCGAGAAACAAGCATGTTAACTCACTTTTTCCTTCGCCAAAACTCCTATGCCCTTTTCTCTCCTCAAAACTCTTTCCTTCTTCACCTTCTTTTTCTTTACTTCCTATAAAAACTGACTGAACAATCAAAATGTGTCTCAGAATCTAAACTCTAACACCATATGATCATTCTTTTTTTATTTAATAATCAAATATATCTCCAACATTTTGTATAAAATGGATATAAATGCTCAACATTTTATCGCATGAAAATCCATCCATAAACTTTATTTTATCATAATAAACCATCAACTTTTCAAAATCATACAATTAAATCTAAATATGTTAAATGACACTAATTTCGATTAGTATTGCACACGTGGCATGTTATGTGGCAGTTACTAGGCTACCCACGTCAACTTCCATGTAGGATATCCAAACGGCAATTAGTGTCATTTAACAGATTTGAACTTAATTGCATGATTTTGTAAGATTGAAGGTTTATTTACAGTAAAATAAAAATTTATGGACTGATTTTTATACATAAAACATTGAAAGTTTATATTGTTAGAAAATTCAGATGATATATGGCAATTTGGCTTTGAGGCGTGTAGTATTACACTTTCTTGAGTGTAATATTGCTTCACACAGAAGCAAGTTACCCCGGGATACAACAAAACCTTTAGAGATTTTCTTTGTGGATTGTGAAAGATCAAGAGTAAGGTTTCTGGAAATCAACCAAGAGTTTTATAGGTTCTGAATAGTTGCAAATCAATGGTTGTAATTGTCTGTTAATTAACAACCATTGATTTTCAACTGTTCCAGACATAACTGAAAAAATATGTCTGTTGGAACAGTTAAACAAATTTTAAAATTCAAAAATAAAAATAATAAAAATAAAAATAATAATAATAATAAAATAAAATAAAATAAAAATAAATATTGAATTTAAAAATTGGAATATTTCAGAACCCAGAGCCCAAGTGCCCAAGTGCCAATCTTTTGACTTTTAAAATTAGTCAAAGTTCCAAATAAGCCCACAAGCCTTTAGTAATTCAATTACACTCTAAGTTTGATTTCCTCTTATAAACCCAACTATTGCTTTATTTATAAACAATGAGGGATTCAATTACAAGCTATCCAACAATCCCCCACTAGCTTGTAATATATGTATCTTTCACAACAAATATGACGCATAGATGAAGGTAACTTTTCGATTTAAACCTTCAATTTAGTGTAAGTACTTTAGGATGCTAACGAAGTACATGGTGTCCTAAGATTAAACCATGATTCCTTACGATTAGGATCGAAAGTACCACACACATCATATTTGTCTCTTCCACAAAGATCTTTTATTCGCTCCTAGCACTATTTCAATGGCCATGTGCTAGCAATCCAATTTCTGTGAATATTTCAAGAGTAAAACCCCAAAACTCTTGTTGAAGCGACACCACTTTATATTCACATAGGTGGAGATCTTGATCTTTTTATTGTCTCTTACTTTAAGCAATTCTTATGAACGATCTCCATTAAGAGATTAATCTCAACCTCTCAATTGTAACAATAGTACTTTCTTCAATTTAAGTATGAGACTCCTAATATAAGTGCTACATAGACACTAACCAATAACTTGTTATTACCCATTAAACTTTAGTAATTACTGGTTTGGTAATTCAAAGTTGGGTTACCATTATTGGTGTCTTGGGGGTTATACTTTAATCCCATACTGCATGCAGTCCTCCACACTTTATCTCTTGGCAAAGCTTTAGTAAGAGGATCAGCTAAATTTTCTGCAGACTTTACATATATAATTGTAATGGTACCACTTGAAATCAATTCTCTAATGTAGTCATGCCTTAGGCTTATATGTCTAGACTTACCATTATAAATATTATTGAAAGCACTAGACATAGTAGCCTCACTATCACAATGTAAGGAAAGTGGTGGCATCGGTTGTGGCCACAACTCAATTTCAAACATCATATTTCTTAGCCACTTAGCTTCCTTACAAGCAGCAGCCAAAGCTATAAACTCAGCTTCCATAGTTGAGTGTGCATGACACGTTTGTTTCTTAGATGCCCAACTTATAGCACCACCAGCTAGTGTAAATATCCAACCTGTAGTTGAAATATTATCACTAGCTTTTGTTATCCAACTAGCATCTGAATAACCTTCTAAAACAGCAGGAAATCCTGTATAACACAACTTTAATTTAGCAGTTCGTTTTAGGTAGCCAAGTACCCTTTCAACTGCCCTCCAATGAGCTATACTAGGATTACTTGTAAATCTTGACAACTTACAAACAGTAAAAGCAATATCTGGTCTTGTACAATGCATAGCATACATCAAACTTCCTATAATACTAGCATACTTTAATTGCTCTAGTGGTCTAGCATCATTCTTGACAAGTTTTACACTAGAATCATATGGAGTACTATATTCTTTTATCTTAAGATATTGATATTTATCTAACAACTTTTCTATATAATGAGTTTGGTTTAATGCAAATCCACTATCATGCTTTGTAATCTTTATTCCTAATATTGTGTTTACTTCATTAAGATCTTTCATCTTAAATTTAGAAGTAAGAAAATTATTAGTTTCATTTATACCGAGTATGTTAGTACCAAATATAAGCATATCATCAACTTACAAACAAACAATCACTCCATAGTCATTAGTAAACTTAGAATAAATACATTTATCAGAAGTATTGTGCCTAAAACCAAAGGATAAAATAGCAGAATCAAATTTCTCATGCCATTGTTTTGGAGCTTGCTTAAGACCATATAAAGATTTAATAAGTTTACAGACTTTGTGTTCATTACCAGGAAGAATAAATCCTTCCGGTTGTTCCATATAGATTTCTTCTTTTAAATCACCATTTAAAAATGCTGTTTTAACATCCATTTGGTGAATATGCAACTTATATATAGAAGCTAGAGCAAAAAGTATTCTAATGGATGTTATTCTAGCTACTGGAACATAAGTATCAAAGTAATCTAAGCCTTTCTTTTGAGTGAAACCTTTAGCCACTAATCTTGCTTTAAAGGTTTGTACAGAACCATCATAATTAAACTTTCTCCTGAAAACCCATTTATTCTTTATAGGTTTTGATCCTGGAGGCAAATCCACCAAGATCCAAGTATTATTAGACATTATAGAGTCCATTTCATCATTTTCAGCTTCTTTCCAGAAAGCTGAATCTCTTGAAGCCAAGGCTTCACTCAAAGTTTTGGGCTCATTTTCAATGTTTAATAGTAATTTCATTTTTCTTAAAATTCTGTCTCTACTACCTTCAACCAAAAAGGTAATTTGATCAGGAGACACAAAATCAGGATCAAGATGTTTTTCTTTTCTTGTTCTCTGACTTTTTCTTGGTTCAGATGGTTCACTTATTTCTTTCCTTTTAGAAAGAGATTCATAGGCAGTAGATGTATTTTGATCATTTTCTGGTTCATGCACAACTTTATTTTTGATAAAATTATTTTCAAAAAATTCAACATGTATAGATTCTACAATGACATTAGATTGTAAATCTAATAGTCTATACGCCTTTGAATTTTGAGCATAACCTACAAAAATAGATTTAATACCTCTTGAACCTAATTTTGTTCTTTGAGAATCAGGAAGTCTATAATATGTTATACACCCCCACACTTTAAAATAACTTAGATTTGGTTTTCTTCTATTCCATACTTCATATGGTGAGATATGAGTCTTTTTTTAAGGAACCCTATTATGTGTGTAACAAGCAGTAAGCAAAGCTTCACCCCACAAGTTGAATGGTAATCCAGCATTTAAAATCATTGCATTTACCATATCAACTAGGGTCCTGTTTTTTCTTTCTGCTAAACCATTTTGTTGAGGTGTAAAAGGAGCTGATTTTTGGTGAATTATTCCATGATCTTCACAGAACTTATCAAATTCTGTTGAGAAGTATTCACCTCCTCTATCACTCCTTATTATCTTTATTTTCCTTTCTTTCTGATTTCCAACTTTAGACTTAAATTCCTTAAATTTATTAAAAGCTTCATCTTTGTTTTTTAGTAAGTAAACACTAGTATAACGTGAACAGTTATCTATAAATGTTATAAAATATCTATTTCCTCCTCTTGTTAATTTACCATTCAATTCACAAATATCAGAATGAATTAAATCTAATAACTTTGTTTCACGTTCTACCTTAGGAAATGATTTTCTAGTTATCTTAGCTTCTACACATATTTCACATTTATCTTGATTATCATGCTTACAGGATATATAATTGTGTTTTGACATATATTTAAGCATAGCATAATTTAAATGTCCTAATCTAGCATGCCATAAAGTAGAAGACTCAACCATATAAGCAGAAGCAACGTTATTTATTTTATTAATACTTAGTTTAAACATGCCATCAAGGGAATAACCCTTTCCTACAAACACAGCATTTTTAGTTATTACAAACTTATCAGATTCTAATACAATCTTAAAGCCTCTCTTGCACAACAGATTTGCAGAAACCAAGTTTCTCTTAACATCAGGAACATGATGCACATTGATAAGTGTGAGTTTCTGTCCGGATGTGAAATAGAGTATCACACTCCCTTTTCCCAGCACTTTAACAGGAGCATGGTTTCCCATAAAGACTTCACTTTGTTCTTCAGTATAAGTGTTGAAAAACTCTCTGTTGTTACAAACACGTATGGTTGCTCCAGAATCCAGAAACCACTCCATGGTTCCTTCATTTGTTGCCATGTTCAGTTCAGTAACCATGGCCACAAATTCCATGCCATCATCTTTAACAATCATATTGGCTTGATTATATTGTCTAGAACCATTGTCTTTATTCTTCTTGTCTTCTGCATTCTTGACTCTACAATCTTTGATGTAGTGTCCCTTCTTTCCATAATGAAAACAGGCTTTGTTCATTTTTTTGTTGTTGAACTTATTAAATTCACCAAATTTCTAGACCTTAAGTTTGTTTTGATTCTTAACAAACTAATTTTCAGATTTTCCAGAATTGCTCCTTATGGCATTTACTTGTGAATTTCCATTTAAATTCACACCATTTTCTTTCTGGAGCTTTTCATCTCTGACTCGAGTTTCATACTCAATTTGAATATGAGTTTGGAATTGTTCCATTGTGAAACTTTCTGGTGATTGTAAGACCTTTTTCCTGTAGTTGTTCCATTAGGGAGGCAATTTTGACAAAATTGCTCCAATTTGCGAAGTCTCAGGAATAGTCACTTCCAAATCTCTTAATCTGGAAACCAGTATTTGTAGTTCATGGACTTGATCCATGACTGGCATGTTATCAGTCATTTTGAAGTCAAAATAATTTAATGCCAAAAATTTATCTGTACCTTTTATCTCACTCTGGTATTTGGTTTCCAAGGCACTCCAGATCTCCTTAGGTGTTGCATAGTTTGCGTAAAGATCATACAACCGATCTGTCAACGAATTCAGAATATGTCCTCGACACACCACTTCATCCTCTGCATATTTCTTTCTTTCTTCTTTTACTTCATTAGTATCTTCTGGTGTTGGTGCTGGCAAGGGTGACAGATTCGTATCCAAAACATAGAAGACCTTAAGGGTGGTGAGAAGAAACTTCATCTTGTCCTTCCATCTGGTGAAATTAGTTCCATCGAATTGGTTCAACTTGACAGGATCTTGTTGATTAATGAACACATGATTGGTAACAAGTGTCATATTAGAAAATATTACACTCAAATTGTTAGAAAATTCAGATGATATATGGAAATTTGACTTTGAGGCGTGTAGTATTACCTTTCTTGAGTGTAATATTACTTCACACAGAAGCAAGTTACCCCAGGATACAACAAAGCCTTTAGAGATTTTCTTTGTGGATTGTGAAAGATCAAGAGTAAGGTTTCTGAAAATCAACCAAGAGTTTTATAGGTTCTGAATAGTTGCAAATCAATGGTTGTAATTGTCTGTTAATTAACAACCATTGATTTTCAACTGTTCCAGACATAACTGAAAAAATATGTTTGTTGGAACAGTTAAACAAATTTTAAAATTCAAAAATAAAATAATAAAAATAATAATAATAATAAAAATAAAATAAAATAAAATAAAAATAAATATTGAATTTAAAAATTGAAATATTTCAGAACCAAGAGCCCAAGTGCCCAAGTGCCAATCTTTTGACTTTTAAAATTAGTCAAAATTCCAAATAAGCCCACAAGCCTTTAGTAATTCAATTTACACTCTAAGTTTGATTTCCTCTTATAAACCCATCTATTGCTTTATTTATAAACAATGAAGGATTCAATTACAAGCTATCCAACAATCCCGCACTAGCTTGTAATATAAGTATCTTCATAACAAATATGACGCATACATGAAGGTATCTTTTCGATTTAAACCTTTAATTTAGTGTAAGTACTTTAGGATGCTAACGAAGTACATGGTGTCCTAAGATTAAACCATGACTCCTTACGATTTGGATCGAAAGTACCACACACATCATATTTGTCTCTTCCACAAATAACTCTTTTATCCAACATATATTAATTTTATGCAAAAAGTTGAAGGTACTTTAACTATTAAACTTTATTTCCTTGAGCGCAAACACAATCTGCTCACCTAAAAAGATAACCTGCAGAGATCACTATTAAGCATAAAAAAAACATTAATGATAACCAACACAAAAATTTTAATGAACTGAATTAATAAGTATAATCAATGTTTTCATTTGTGTACCTGCATTGGATGATGCCTTAAACACCCCCTCCCTCCCAAAAAAATAAATTAATAAAGATTGATGGAAGAAAACAAATTATTTTCTATTTAATGTAGGGTAAGCATACAATTATATTCATCCACAATTTTATGTAGAGTTGTTCATAGGTTGGGTAGGTCAGATTTAGGTCAAGCGTAAGTAAGATATCAAGGGATTAAAGTGAGTTTAAGTACGATTCAATCTGATTTTTCAAGTATAATTTTTTGTTTAAATCCGTATAAGTCCACCCAAATACTATTAATTTTTACAAAAATATAAAAAATATTAAAATACATATTATTTAATAAGTTAAAATAAATTCTTACAAAAAGAGTATAAAAAACATGAAAATTTTAACTTAAAATATAATAATATAAACTCAAATTAAATTGCATATAAAATATCAAAAGTAATTAGAAGATGTACTAATATAAAAAAAAACAGTAAAAATTTATAATTACAAGCTTGAAAGGGTTGAGCTTCAACTTGAAATAGTGGTTCCAAACCTAGCTTTATTTTTTAGTAAGTCTTGATTTTCAAGCTCAAGTCCGTTCAATGAACTTAATATTTTCGTCCAAATTCGTCTACAATTTAGTTGAATCTTTGAACTTAGATAGGTAACCCAACCTTTGAAGAAGTCTATTATTAAGGCACTATAATTTGATATATTTGAATGAAAAAGTGGTTTTGGTTTGAATTTAAAATTTTAATATGTATAGTAACCTTTTTATTGTTTAAACTCATTGGTGGTGTCGAAGCTTCAATTTATTTTTATAGAAAAACAATTTGTTATATTCCGTAAAATAAACAAATTAACAAGCTAAAATATTTTTTAAAAAAATAACATGTAATTAGAGAAAATTAAATATAAAATTTGAAGAAATATACCCTATGTGAAACTTAAACTTTGATATATATATATATATATATATATATATATATAGTATTATTTTTATTACTCTTAATTACTACCAAAAAGGAATAAAAATTTATTCCACTGATTCAAGATTCAAAATTTAATTCTCATGTATTATAGAAAAGAAAACTATTTAATTAAACAAGGAATAATACTATATATTTTAATTTTTTTAATATTGAAAATTTCAATTTATCAAATTATTTTTTAATATTAAAAATTTTATGTAAAAATGATGATATATTTAGACAATATATTTATTATTACTGCTACATAAAAAAAAATCTAGGAAATGATTTTACCAAAAAAAATTGTTACTATTTAGTTTGCAGTCAACAAAAAATTAATGAGTTTATATTTAACGTATTAATAATTTTATACTATTACTATCACAAAATATCATTTCATTAATAAACAAAATATATAAACCTTTGAAATAAATATTAAAATTTTAAATTATATTTACGAGGGTTTACATATTTTTTAAATTTTACTAATTAATGAATTGACACTTTATAATTAACTGATAGTGTATAACTGCTATATAATATCAATATATCAAATATAAATTCAAAGTTAATTATTATTTTTATACATTTTTTTCATATTTTAAAAATTAAACAGGATTTAAGATTACTAAGTAGTGTACTTAGATAGAAAATTACAGTCAAATAAGTAGAATTAATGTGAAGAAAAAAGAGTAGATATGATTTTTATAATTGTATTTAGAAAAATGTCGTTAGATATATTCGGAAATGAATCTGAAACTTCGAACAGAATTTCATTTTAACGGAGGTCAAACGTCAATGCCACTTTTTACCGTTAGGATTATCCACTAATTACTGCATTAGTTATTAGTTATTACTAATTGGTCTCATAATTAAATGAATTATGGGATGATTATAAACAGAACACCTGAAACCTGGAAAGGTATATTTTACTGGAAATGAGGGTGATTTAGTCATTTTAATTAACTACAATTTTACGATATCACCCTTGTTGTTTGACACGCTCCACACCCACACGTTTGGGAATTGGAACACACATGCCGTGTGCCTTCCGGCCGAAACCGGACCACACAGTCGGCTTTCCGTCCACGTCATCACACGGTGGGCCGCAACCCCATAAAAACCCTAAATTCACGCCACATGCTCCCCAAATTCACCCCAAACCTAAACCCAAATCTACGATCCAGATCCACGGTCTTTCCGCTTACACGTGTCTCAACTTCCCCATCCCAGCCGTCCATGCCAGATCACCTGGCCAGCCTTCTGGTCACTTTCCAAATGTTTAATGACCCTTGGATCAAGAAATGAACGTTCAAACTACTGCCCGAAACTCAGTCGGGCAGATCTCGTCGCCTTTAAGAAGCGAGCCTAGCCTTCTCTTGTTCCTCGCTCATCAAGGGATAGATCCCAAACCCTAGTCTTCACGTATGATTTTTTTTTCTTCCAAAAGAAAATAATTTTAGGCTTCCACTGTCTTAAATTCTTAGTTACATTGGTTAAGGCAGCGCGTGGTGATTTTTCAAGTGGCGCGTGGAGGCCACGTTTTTGTCTTTCATGGTTTTAATTTGTCAATCCGAATCGGGAAACCCTCGCCGGGACCCTACCGGCTCCCGATAATTTAATGGCATCGGCCGTTTTAGCGAATCGAAGTGAGTCAAATTGGCCACCGCAGCCGAAAAGCAGTGTCGCTAAATTCATGGGCAAAGTTCCCTTCACAGCTACAAAGCCAAACCCTAAGCCCAAATTCAACAAGAAACGTCAATACCAGCATCAGTTGGCGCTACCTGACGACGGTGCCGGTCACGTCGTCGATGATTCCCCAGCCTTGACCCAATCCACGGCTTCTGACGATGCGTCATCAATTAATCGGAAATTAAACGATTTCAACAACGGCGCTTATGTTAGCTTCAGCGTCAGCTCCTATTCGAGGAAAGAGTTGATTGATCTAAAGAATCAGTTGATTGCCGAGTTGGAGCAGATTCGTGAATTGAAGAATCGAATTGAGTCGAATGATTTTCACGTTAGATCCAGCTCCAACAAGAAACCCTTAACCAAAAAAAACATTTCCGGCAATAAACGGCCTTTGCCCCCAAATTTCAGCAAAGAATTGAAGAGATTGAACCCTCAAGAGAACGGAAGAGCATCAACGGCTCATTTGATGAAAAATTGTTCCCAAATCTTGAACAAATTGATGAAGCTTAAGTATGGGTACATCTTCAATTCGCCTGTGGATGTCGTTGGGTTGGGGCTTCATGATTATTATGATATAATCAAGAATCCTATGGATCTGGGCACTGTTAAATCGAAGATGGCTGGGAATTTGTATGGGTCTCCTTTCGATTTCGCCTCTGATGTAAGGCTGACTTTCAGTAACGCCATGTTGTATAACCCTAAGGGGCATGAGGTATATGAGTTGGCTGAGCAGTTGCTGGCAAGATTTGAGGAGTTGTTCCAGCCGCTGAGCTTGAAATTGGAGCAAGAGGAGCCACAAGAAAGGGGTTATTATGAGGAAGAGTTGCAGGATAGTTCTTGGGATCATGGCGAAGCTGATAGGCTGAAGAAAGATAGGGAAAGAGATGGGGAGAGGATCATTGTTGATAGGGATGATTCAATGGCGGCAAGATCTGATAAATTTGGAGGGGTTTCGTGTTTTGCTTCAAACGCAAATGTATCACCGCCTCAGATGCAGCTGCAGGCGCCAGCGAGGGTAGCTTCACCGGTTAGGGCACCGCCAGTGAAGCCTCTAAAGCAGCCAAAGCCAAAGGCTAAGGATCCGAACAAGAGGGAAATGAGTATGGAGGAGAAGCAAAAGTTGGGGATTGGATTGCAGAGCTTGCCACAGGAGAAGATGGATAATGTGGTTCAGATTATAAGGAAGAGGAATGGGCATTTGAGGCAGGATGGGGATGAGATTGAACTTGATATAGAGGCAATGGATACAGAGACTCTGTGGGAGTTGGATCGGTTTGTCACTAATTACAAGAAGATGGTCAGCAAGATTAGGCGGCAAGCATTGATGGTAAACAATGTGGTATCTAATGACAGCAATAGGGTAAGTGCATTGTGATTGATTGATGGGTAGTTGATAATTTTATTATTTTTATGAATTTGATGAATTTATATCTGTATTGATTGGAAAATGATGGAAAATACAGGAAGAGGTAACTGTGGAGAAGATTGAGGTTCCAATGGAGATGAAGAAGCCCAAGAAAGGGGATGCTGGTGAGGAAGATGTAGATATTGGGGATGAAATGCCAGTGAGCAGTTTTCCACCTGTGGAGATCGAAAAGGATAAAGATCGGGCCAGTAGTAGTTCTAGCAGCTCCAGCAGCTCAAGCAGTGATTCATCCTCTTCAAGTGGTATTACTCAACTCTCTTCTGAATTTTAGAATGGTGGTTCACTGAGAAAAGAAAATACTGTTGGGAAAAGTTCTTATTTTGTAAGGTTATTCTTGCAGATTCAGATTCCGGCAGTTCTTCAGGAAGTGATTCTGATGCTGATGATGCACGGTCTTAAGGGCTTTGGATTGAAAGATGAGTTATTTGTTGTTGAAGCTTGCGAGCTGAGATTTTGGGGCAATCCAGGAGGAGTTGGGTGGGATATAGACGAGGTAGATTTTGCTAACATCGCTAACAAATTGAAAAGTTAGATGTGGATTTCAGTGGTATTGAATGCTGAAGATATGAACTTCTTTCTTTTTTCTTGTTGTACAGGGTGGGTTCTTTAAGTGTGTTGTGTGAAGTGTAATGGTTGCTCTCTTTGGAGGAAAGAAATTGATGAAATTGGAAATTGGAAATTGGGGCACCTTTGTCAGAAGAATGAATGTGGATTTTAGTGGGTGGTAGGGAAATGTAGTGAAAAGAGTTAGAAATTTGGTAGAAGATAGGTAGGAAGGAGAAATAGCGGGGTTGAAAAATACTTTGTATGCATTAACCCTAATACTTGATTTTCAGCATCAATTGAGGCATTTACAATTTAAACCTCTGCTTATTGGTTGCAGCATCAATTGAGGCATTTACAATTTAAACCTCTGCTTATTGGTTGTTGGTAGGCATGGTATGGCAATTTTTTAGAGTGCATATTTGTCTCCTTGGTAAACAAGAGATCCTAACTTGAATTCTGATCTGATCTTTAGCCTTTTAGAGGAAGAGATGGGGGAGATGACAGTAAAAAGTTATAAGTTTTGATTATATTTGGAAAGGAATTGAATGAGCAGCGGCAACTGCCTGGCTCAGATTGGAGATGTTGAGAACATGACAAGCACATAATGGTGTCGCCTCTAAGCAAAAAGGTATGGCCACTTGTATGCGCTTTTGCCATTGGCATAAAGATAATTGCCCGACACCCGTGTCGCCAACTAGCTCAAGGTCACCCTGCGAAACTGAAAGCTCCAACTCATACCAGAATTGGTTGGCTTTCATTTGCTTATCAGCCATGTTTTCCAGTTATTTCAACAATGTTAGTCCTTCTTTGTCATCAGGAACTGCTGTTACTTTCCCTTCCTTTCTCTTCACGCCCAGGATTCAGACAATTGACTGCCGAATTGGAAGCCTGTTCAAAATGAAACTTTAGAACCCAAATACCCAATTATCCCTTGCCCTTGTGGCAAAAAGAGAAGCTGCGGTTATCGTTTGTGCCTTGTATATATGATATCTACAAGCCTTTATTTTTGCTGTATATGAAAGTTCCCTCTACTTTGCGCGGACACGTGTTTGACTGACATAGTTCTTATTGTATATCATATAAAATTAACAAACATATGACCACTTTGATAATTCAGCAAAGAGAAACTGAAAATATCTACTAAAAAGCAAGAAATATGGAGTGATTTCCAATCGGTTTCGAGTGGCAGTACCACCTTGCTGACATGGTGTACTAGTCGACATATGCACATAAAGGTTTGAGATGCTGAAAGTGACAGCAATGGTGAGTGGGGAGGAAGCTTCATGTTTTTTACGTGTTTCGCTTCACTCGATAAAAGGAAAAAAAAAAAAAAAAAATCCTTACTAATTTCCAAGTAAAAACCCAGTATCTTCAGAGACCAGAAGCAGCATAGCAAACAAAGATTGCCTACGATTCTGGACATTGACAAGGACTTGCAGATACGTTCTTTTATCAGGTAGTAACACGGGTAATCCATTGTCGATAGCTGCAGGTAGAGAAACCAGCAGGATAGACAGATAAAAACAGTCCGCTAAACAAAATCCCTAGTAATTTTTTGGATAAATTGAGCCAAAATGTCAATAATTTCTTGTCACCAATGGTCATCAATTAGAAGTAATGCAAAGGAACTTGAAAATAACAACTTACAATTTTTGAATCTCACTGAGCCAGACTTCAACAACAATCAGAAGAGACCACTGGAGTTCCTTAAATAAAGTTATCTTTTTGATGCCATACTGGTGGTAACGAGGAGAGTCATGACACGGCATGCAAGCACTGTAGGCAAGGCAGTCAAAACCAGGTTCCCTTCTTAAGTTGTTTCCACAAAAATTTGTTTATCTTATAGCTGGTTCTCATTTGAGCTTCTTCAACTTAAGAAAAATGGGACCGAGTTGAGAGTCACAAGCAGAATGGGCTTCTGGTCCCAAACATCTCAAAAAAGCCTTGGTTAGGCATAGTGTCGATATCATCTGGAATAATCTTATAACAACATTTATGCACTTCAGTTTTTCTCTACTTCTTTAAGGCATCCTTGTTACCAACATCTCTACTAGATGACTAAGACTCTGCAAATGGCTTTTCAAGATTTCCTTCGATGCAACCAGGTTGCTTTCATTAGAATTCAAGGGAACCCGTGACTTCAATACTTCAATCACCAAATCATGACCCTCAACCCGTCGGAAGTCTGATTTTGCACTGCCCCATTTGTCTAACACCAAACCAAGAGTTGACAGCCAATCCTAGGATTTCTTCTAAATATTTCTTTCAAAAATCCAGATTTTTTTTTTGGGACCTTTTGCTGTCAAAATACCCCACTAACATAGCTTGTAAGAAATAAAAAAACTCTCTGCAATTCAGAATCTGAGAAGTTTCTTCCCTCAATGATCTTCAATATCCAGTATGTTGAATTCTGAGCAAGCAAAACAATCATTTTGTATCTGTTCAAAGAGGCCGACAGCTTCTTGGATAGGGTGCTAGCATATTCCTTTCTCTTGAATGGTTTTGATGCCAACTTTAGGTTTTTCTTCAATAGAGATTCAAGCATAGACAATTTGATAGTTACATACTTGGGCAACTTCTTTCCTTTGAATACCTTCCTTTGAAGAATTCCCCATACACACTGTCCAATTGTAACTGGCAGCAATAGTCATCCTAGGTGGAATTTGACATATCGTGAAAGATAAAGCAATAAACACTTGCCTCGACTTTCCTGCCAGTAAATTTCCCGAAGTGAAAGAACTCTAAGTTTGAACAGGACAAGCTGGGACTGGGCAATTTCACCACCACCCTGATTCTTTTTCTCTTTAAAGATCTGGGCAAGATAAGTGTCCATGCAGAACATTGCATCACAATCCATTTCTCCATCAGAGTCTTCAGGGAGTTCTTTATCAGCCCCCTCACTACCAACTACTGCCTCAGAGTCCTCTGCTTGTTCATCACTCTCAGCCGTTTCACCTGTCCCAGCTTCATCCATATCCTCAACTTTCAATACCAAGAAGCTCATCATCATCAGTGTCATCATCGTCAGTGCCTGCTTCCTGATGTCTATGATGTCTAGCAGGTTTTATGTCATCATCATAAGTGTCAATGCGGAGCATTGCAGTGTCATCCATTCCTCCATCAGAATCATTAGAATCTTCAGGAAGATCTTTATCAGCCCTCTCACTGTCAACTACTGCCTCAGAGTCCTCTGATTGTTCGTCACCATTAGCTGTTTCACCCGTGTCAGCTTCCTCTATATCATCATCTTCTTCAATACCAAGAGGGTCATCATCTTCTCTGCCTCCTTCCTGATGTGTAGCAGGTTTTAGGTCTTTACTAATTATCCACAACACACGCAGCAGTCCATCATCAGTGACATCACCACAGAAATATCTGAAAACCTATAAATAATACAAGGCAAGTAAAATATCATAATGACTTGGGAAGACACCTATAGTAAGAAAATGAAAGTATCTTAGGAAAATAAGAAAACTCCAAGTTCTTATAATAAAATGCATGCTGAACAATGAAAGTGTAACTATGAATATAAACAAGCAAACATTTAATTAAGAAAGAATATTCTGAATGGTATTAGTAAGTGGCAGCTATAGATATTGAAATTTAAAAAGTTAAGGAATGGCAAAACCAGAACAAAGGTAAGGGAAATAAGACATGGATGATCTTGAACATAATGTATATATCACTTGAACAAGTCAATGTTGCAGACCTGCTCAATAGCAGACCACATAGGGGCTGATGACTATGACAGCAAGGAAAGCAAAGTATCCACAAGAATATCCATTAATTCTGGTTCTGCATCACTGTCCAAATCATCTTCTCCAGATGAGTAGAGATCATCAGGAGCCGCAAAAGCATTATTACAACATATGATAAGCTCAGAGGCTGCATCATAGGTTGGAGGAGCACTTGGAGTAGCAATAGGATGAGCAAGAAACCAGTGTCTGCAATTTATTTGCATCACTTTTGAGACTGCAGTTCCTTTCCTGTCATTATTTAAGAATTCAAAACCTGTATACTATTGCAAGAGTAAATAGTAAAGAAGGATAAAGACAAGGTCATTATTAAAGTTACAAGTTCCCAAACACACAAGATCGATACAAGGAAACATTCCTATTGTTATTCATCATAGATAAAGCCACTGTCCCCAACATCAATAAACCATGAACTCATAGAAGTGTCATAAAAAATTACAAGGCAGTAAGACCAATCTTCACCAAACCTTTCAACTGCAAACCACCTCAACAAGCATGTGCGACACAGATTGTTCAAGAACTTAGATTTAGTAAAGAAAATCCCCAAAATCAGAAACATGTGAAAAGCATTGATTATTGTCAATGAAGGAAGAGATCAAGCTTACCTCTTTACAAAGTTCACTCACCATTTCTTGCAATTTTTTGACCGCCTGTTCATCCTCATCATTCAAAGTTCAAAAGAGAGAAACAGAAGGAATGTTGCGTAATGTGCTAAAGAATCGCATAAAGCAGCAACCCAGGTCATTTGGATCAAGGCCATTAACCAAAGATCGTGGCTCCTCACTTTTTGAGCATTTGCCAGCAGTGATTGGAGTTGTTTTATGCATGCTCTACAAAGGGCACCAGAGGTGGTTGCTTTTGGCCATCTAAATTTCTCCTGTGATTCAAATGAAGTTACTTCATTGCCAAGAGACGCAGAGAATAGTCCTTGAACAGCTAGAAACTTCAAGATTTCCTTTTGCACTCGGAATTTTGCTTCAGGGTCAAACTTTATATGTTTCAAAACACTTGGAAGAGATTCTATGACCCAGCCTTCCAAAAAGTCAGCATTCCCCACAATTCCCATAGAACCCTTGTTCTAGATTGAGCCTATCTCAGAATTCTCATAATTGTTTGACTCTGATCTGAAGGTTCCTCAGAGGCAGGATCTTCATCCAGAAACAAATTAATCAAGTTCCGAACAAACACCATGCAACCAGTTTCAGTTTTGAACTCTGCCATCAAAACTTTAACTGTTTTGGTCCTTATGCAATCAAATTTTCCATTACTGTGCATCTGAAAGGCCACAATAACAGCTACTCTTCTGACATCATCATTCCTAACCCAATCTAATAATTCTTTTAAGAATATGTTGTGCAACTTTATACAGCCAGGAATCTTTTGTGGAAACCATATCTATCAAGCACTGAACAAGTTTGTAGGACAAAACAATCGGTATAAAAGATGAAGGCAACCTTGGCAAGAGAAGAAGCAGAATATCAAGCGCTAAGTGATTACGATCATGAGATGACAGAAGAAGGGATCCTTCAATAAAAATGTCAAAGAAACATTGGATGTTCTTTGCAATTTCTTCTTTAGAATAGCTAGACTTGACACCCCTTTAGTGCTTTTTTAAGGAATTAGAAACTGATCCTACATCTCCGGCCAGCAAATTGGTATTAGGTAGAAGAATATTTACCTGAACAGGCCACAAACTATGAACCCGGGGTTGACAAAATGTTGATTCCTGCCATATTACAGAAAAAACAAAAATTACTTTTACAATATATTTAAGCTTCACTTTTCTCAGTAATTATCCCTGCAGTGTATAGATGCATTAAAGGATACCTTCAAGCAGTTATCAATAGAGGATAGGTAATCGACAGAGAAAAGTTTGCTGAATGATGTGCTGTCAATGGACTTTTTTTCACGAATTTTTAAAGCTAAAAGCAAAGCATCAGGATTTCCAACGTCAATGGCTTCTCGAAACCACTGAGGAACTCCTGGAGCTTCAAGAATATGATCCAACAGGGCTTCAGCAGGCAGCTATAACATATAGAAGTGTTACATAAAGACTGAAACATCTACTTAACATGTTAAACACATTCATAATATGCAACCAGAACACTACTACTGACATGAATCTTGCCAAGACATACATAAGAGAATACTCGAAATGCCAGCATGATGATTGCCAACCAAGAGGCATATACAGTTATCGGAAACCACAAAGATAAAATAAGCAAAAAACAAGTGAAAATATAAAAAATAAAAGCATTAAAAGCACTTGTTACACCATCAAATATAAAGAATATTAAGAAAAGCAAATTAACAACATATGAAGCAGTTACCTAGTTAAACAATCAAATCAAAAGAATATTAAAGAAATTCTTTATAATGATACACTTAGAAGCCACTGCAACCATTCATTAGTATTAATAATGACATGAAAAATAGTACATTAAAACCGTTGAAATCTAACGAGCCAATATTTTAAGTTAGCATAGGTTTAGAATTCTTACAGTTTCCCCCACATTGTGGCAGCTTAAAGTAGGAAGATTTTGAAGAAAAGTGCCTTTATAATTTATCAAAAACTACCTTTTCAACAAATTGTAAAATGATTAAAACTGAAGGTTCTTGCAAGTATCATTTTCTTCTCTTCTTCTCTCTCCCCCCCCCCCCCATTTTTTTTTTTTTTTTTTGCAGCAAGGGATATAAGAGCACTCATAAATTCCTTGATTGGGCAAGAGCACCATAAGAAAATAAGTGACCAAGGAGGCAATCCCTTACTTCCTGCAGTATAAATAAAAAAGCTAGTTGGTGAACATTATGTGAATAGAGGACAACCTGATATACAAGGGGGAAAGCACGCTTAGCTGACCCTTCATTGATGATGAGACTTCCAACAAATTAACTGTAAGTTTCAACAAGGAGCCACTTTAATGCTAGGAATTGTAGCCACCAAAGCAGTCAAACCCAAAGCAAAACCCTGTCTAGCACACTGTAAAACCAGTGACAAAACATGTATTGCCAACGATTAGCCAATTTGGCCAAGTATATTGTGCAAAATCACACATGCAGTTCCAGTGCTGGATCAGAATAGATTCAATCGATAGCAAAGATGACAATCAAAATTGATGCTCAAGTGTCCTAGAGAAGGAAGTTTCAGACTAAATTATTTTTCATACAAGTGAAAGCATAGCATCGGAAATCACCTTTAAAAAAAAGGGGAGCATAAGACTGCCACGGCAATATGCAATATTCAAAGTTCTAAAACCTCAAGAAGTAGCTGCATGAATTAGTGTATACCAAAGAATAAAGATAACATATCAAACCTCTCTAGATGAAGAAATACCATGTATCAGCCTACGCACAGCATATCTCAAAGATGATGCACAGTTATCTAAACCATTATCCTTTCAAGCTTCCACTTTCAAACCACCGTCAAACAAGTCCTTATTCTTAAGCCTATCATATGCCTTCTGCACCTCCTGCAACTCTGTTACCATTGTTTTCACTGCTGCTTCTCTCACACAAGAATCCGCCGACACCAAGTCCTTAAAAAACTGATATGAAACTCAGGCAAATCATTAGCTGATGAAGATGCCACAGGTTCCCGGGCATCATTTCTTTTCTATTCAACATTCATTTGTCTTGGCTGAGATTTATAATTTTCTAATACCGGAAGCCACCTCTCCTTGTTTATTAGTTTTCTCTTCTTTTTTCTCTCAATTGGTTTAATGGAACTAGGAACAGAAGAAAGGGCAGCAACCCCATCTCCCATCTCTGTATCATTTTTGTTATCCATCTTAATTTTCTTATTAGAAGGCATTGAAACCATATTATCTATAGCTAAATCAGTTTGACCCTCAGAGTTGGCGCTTTTCTTGCTACCCATTAAAAACCCAATTTCTGGAAAACGTCTGCAATAACTAACTGGGCATCAAAATCAACTTCCCCAACCAAAAAAAAAAAAATGAAAACATAAAATAAGCAACGGCATAATACTTTTAACTAACAATGCTATAAATAAAACGGATTAAAATTATACAACATAAGCATGAAATTCATAACTCTAAACTGCTTGTAAGAGAGATACCAAACCTATAGAAAAATTATAAAAGAAAAAAAAAAATACCCTTCACTTTCTGAAGCTGAATACTAAAGAAGTAATAAGCCTGAAAGAACAGAACTTGAATAGGTTTAGGGTTCAGACACTTTACGGAGAGAGTGAGTGTTGATGATTGGGTTTTAATTTAGTCTTTTAGATGAGATATATATAGGTTCGGGACGTTTTTAGAGTTTAAATAGGGTTAATTAAAAGGAAGTCCTATATTATACTCTTTGCTACGTTGATAACGCCTAAAAAATTAAAGTTAACAGTATGGTACCTAAATTTTTATTCAATTAATTCAATTCAAAGCTTAATTCCATCTGAAAAAGAAACTGACGTAGCATAACCAAAGTTACATGGGGGACTTGGCATTAGGTCAATGACCATTCAGAATAGTGCTCTGCTTCAGAAAATTGCTTGGAGACTCTTGCAACCGAGCTGGTTGCACTCCTGGGTTAATTTAGTAGCTGCCTGTAAATTGTTAACAGATGGCTTAGTGCGTAGAGTGGCAATGGGGACTGACACTCTGTTTTGGATATATGGATTGGCAAACCACTACTGGAGCAACTAGATTACTGCCTTGGTTTTATAGATATTAATTCCAAGGTTGCTAACTATTTCGAAGGGTCGGGTGGATGGAATTCTGACTTATTGTTTGCACACCTGCCTCAGGAACTGGCGGTGAAGGTCTTGAGCTATCCTTCTCCAAGGTTTCGAGCTATGGATGACAAATGGATTTGGAGCTCTTTTTCAAGTGGGCAGTTCACTTTTAAGTCTGCATATGACTTTGCCTTATCACAGCAGTATCATGAAGATGGAAGTAATTGGTTGTGGTTAATGGCGTTTCTTTGGCTGAGCTTATATTCAGGGGGCGTCTGAGCTGCACCAGTACTTCTTTAAAGGCATAAAACCAGCAAAGGGAGAGACTTATTCGTCGGAATAGGCCAATCAAGGGGTTAGTCAAGATAAACTCAGATGGAATTTCTCTGTACAGGATAAACACGATGAATCATGTTCGATTTTGTTAGTTTATATTTGTTTATTATTTATTACAAATCATCATGAACAAATATATAGTTCCTTGATTTATGTTTGTAAATAAATTTATTTATGGTTTATTTGAAACTTGTTCGATTAATTAATCATTTAGTATTTATTATTCAATCGTAAAAAAATTTTAAATTACATATTTTCTTATAAATTATTTTAATATGTAATTATTAAAATTACATATTTATGTAAGATTTTTTAATTTAACATTCTTAAATATTAAAGTTAATTTAATTTGTTTCTATAATTTTTTTTATTTAATATTCAAGAATATGTTCATTTAATATTTATGAACAAATATTCGTGAAAATGTTCATTAACATTCATGAACAAACATAACAAATATAAATATGAATACAAATAATTTTAAAAATAAACAAAAAAAATATAAATATAATAATATTTATTTATATTTAATTCATTTACACTTATAAATCTTGATGCGATAAGCCAGGGTCGGATCAGAAACAAAGCAGGACAGCGGATTGTTGGTTTTAGAGTTCACTTGATACTTTGTTCAAACATTATTGGACTTTTCCTAGCTTAACAGGAGGATTTGACGATGTTATCTGTGAGCTAAGACAAAAGGTAGGTACACGCACTCATCCCTCGGCTGCTTAATGGAAGATAACAAGGAGTTGATGGGTTGAGATTGGAGGTGTATTATCAAGCTTAGTCTTCGAGAAAGATACTTCTGTGCAAATGCTTGGACGAAATTTAATTATGATTTGGTGGTTGATTATGAAAGGCTAGAGGATCCCTCTTCATCAACTCTTTTTTGCTTAGCTTATGCATGGAGAGCTGATTTTCCTCGGAACTTCTAATTATTTTAATATTTTTCATTTTCTCTTGTAACACATTTTTAGTGCGTTATATCAGCATGAAAAATAAAAATTAAATTAATTTTTTTAAAAATAAAACTACGAAAATTAAAAAAAAAAATTGAATTACCAAATTGGTAATTTTATAGTTAGTATTTTAAGGTAGGAATCATCAAATTACCAAATTGCCCTCCATCTATTTTAATAGTCAAAAAAGAAGAATTTATTATTATTCCAGTTAGCCAATTTATGCCTTTTTAGTTTAAACGTAACACTAATAAGAAATTAAAAACATATTTAAATAATTAAAAATCAAAATAATTATAGCAAAAAAAGATACTTCAGCTTTTAATCAATAACTGTATTTATATTTTACGAATTTTTTTTGTATACAGGAAAATAAGGTTTCATTGGGTTTAATCTTTTACCCTTTGAATGTGAATCTGATTAAAACTTCACCTTAAAAATTTTATTTTTTTATAAATTATAATTTAGTTTATACAAAGTTAACAGAATTCTATTACAATATAATAATTTTTACAAAAGGAACTATCAATTCTAATAATGATCTATTTAATTTAACTTATGTAATCACTCACTTGTGTTGTGATATTGTGTCTTCTGTACTCATAAATCAAGGATAATTATTTATCATTTTTTAATTAAGATAAGCACAACTATAATATTGAAGACAGAGAGCCTAATAATGCCTTCTGGAATGCTCCCAAACCATTACAACCTTAAGAAACAGCTCATCAAGTTGGGATTCACAACCATGGTCTGGTCCTAAACATTGAAGAAAATGCATAGTTAATTCAAGCCCTGCAACCTGATATCATCTGGAAGATCCTTCGACAAAATCTACGCACTTCAGCTCGCCGTGGCGGCTTTTTAGCTGGCATTCTTTTAACCAATTCCTTTACCATATGACTCAAGAATCTGCAAATGGCATTTCAAGATTCTCTTCGCTGCTCTCTTCCTGGTTTCACCATAATTCATAGGAGCTGCTGACCTCGATATTTCAATAACCAAATCAAGCTCTTCAACTCGTCGAAACTCTAACTTACTGCTGCCATTTTTTTTCTAAAAGCAAGTCTTGGAGTTTGAGGACAATCCTGGAATGTCGTCGAAGTATTCTTTCAGAAACCAGTATTTTGGTTGAGACTTTTTCTTGTCAAAATACCCCAACATCGCAGCCCGCAAGATATCAACAACTCTGTACAATACAACTGGCATCATTGATTATGCGGTCAACGCACAGTTTGTAAATATATTTAATTTCTATTTATATTACATTTATGAATAAATGTATATATAATTTGTTTAAAATTTTTTCATTTAATGAAATATTTAATGTTTATTTATTATATAATAAAAATTTTAAATTATCTATTTATCCATCTATTAAATTAATATGTAATTTTTTTTTAATTTGACATCATATATATATATATATATTAATATAAAAAAAATTTATTTGTATAAATTTTTGTTTAATATTCACAAATATTTTCATTTAATGTAATATTCATGTTCGTGATGAACATCAACGTTCGTTCATGATATTCAATATCCAGTAGGTTGGATCTCGAGCCAGTAAAACGACATAGCTTCCTCTTGATAAGGAACTAGCGTATTTCAGCCATTCGACAATCATCATATTCTCTCGTGTCATATGGGAATTATGCAGTCAAATATTGTGCTAACAAGTACGCAGAGGCAGCCGTGAATCAAAGGAACCTCGTTATTTTTTTCCACTTTCAGAAAAATTTATGTTATCTCATGTTCAAAAATCTCTGGACTCAAATTCCTAGCAGGCTAATACATTCAACCTTCTTAATTTAGATACAAAACTGCTAAACACCTTATGCATCAAACAAAAGGATCATCTTCAGTGGCGTTTAACGCCAAAAAGAAAAACTAAGGAGAATTACTGCCTCATCACTCACTTCTTCACCTCCTCGTATTCTGCCTCTTGGGCCTGGTCACCACCTTGAGCACCTCCGGAAGAACCTCCTTGGGCACCACCAGAACCACCAGCCATGTGTTCCCCAATCTTTGAGACAGATTTATTAGCTGCATCAATCTTGGCCTTGATCTCATCAACATTCTCTCCTTCCATTGCCTTCCTCAAATCCGCAACAGCATCCTCAATTTCTTTTGCAATTTCACTAGGAATCTTGTCCCTGTACTCGTTCAAGCTCTTTTCTACACTATATATAGTGGTGTCTGCATTGTTTTTGATATCAATCAGAGCTTTTCTTTGTTGGTCTTTCTGAGCATGCAACTCAGCTTCTTTGACCATCTTCTCAATTTCATCCTCTGAGAGACCACCAGATGAACGGATAGTGATCTGCTGTTCTTTCCCAGTGGCTTTATCCTTGGCAGAAACGGTGACAATACCATTGGCATCTATGTCAAATGTCACCTCAATCTGAGGCATGCCTCTAGGAGCAGGGGGGATGCCTACCAAGTCAAACTCACCCAAGAGCTTGTTGTCAGAAGCCATTTCACGCTCACCTTGAAGTACTTTGATACCTACTTGAGTCTGGTTATCAGCTGCAGTAGAGAACACCTGAAAATCAAGGAACCCACATCAAACATGAAACCAAAAGATAAATAATAATCATAGAAGATATGATAGCAAGCAATTAGACTACACATAATGCCCAAAAAAAAAAGTAGTCAACTTATCATGTCCCCAAGACTATTTGATATTGAATGCCCACAAAAGAAAATTGCAAAGACTTTGCACCAAAGACACACCTGACCCTTCTTTGTCGGAATGGTTGTGTTCCGGTTGATAAGCCTTGTGAATATACCACCTAGTGTCTCAATACCGAGCGACAAAGGAGTGACATCAAGCAAAAGCAACTCTTTAACATCCCCACGAAGTATACCACCCTGAATTGCTGCTCCCATAGCAACTGCCTCGTCAGGATTCACTCCTTTGCTTGGACTCTTCCCAAAGATCCCTGAAACTACTTCTTGTACTTTAGGTACACGTGTCATCCCTCCAACAAGAAGAACCTCATCAACATCCTTCGTAGAAATGCCAGCATCCTTCAAACAATTCTTACAAGGAGCCTCGGTCCTCTCAATCAAGTGATTTACCAAAGATTCAAACTTTGATCTAGTCAATGTGATGTTCAAGTGTTTCGCCCCAGATGCATCAGCTGTTATAAATGGCAGATTAATTTCAGTCTGCGATGTTGATGACAGTTCAATTTTAGCCTTCTCAGCAGCTTCCCGAAGCCTCTGGAGTGCAAGCCTATCCTTTGAAAGATCAATTCCCTCAGTTTTCTTGAATTCGCTCACCAAGAAATCCAGCAAGGCATTGTCAAAATCCTCTCCTCCCAAGAAGGTATCACCATTTGTTGCTTTCACCTGGATAAGAGAGTTATTAGTACGATTGGCCTAATCATAGATAAAATATACTCTCTTAGAGTAGAAAAAGGTGCATGCCTCAAAGACACCATTAGAAATCTCCAAAATTGAAATATCAAATGTACCACCACCAAGATCAAACACTGCAATGAGACCCTCCTTATTGTTCATTCCATATGAAAGGGCAGCTGCAGTAGGCTCATTGATTATTCTCTGAACATCAAGGCCTGCAATTCTACCAGCATCCTTAGTTGCTTGCCTCTGAGCATCATTGAAATAAGCTGGAACAGTGACAACAGCCTTAGAAACACCCTTTCCAAGGTAAGCCTCAGCAGTTTCTTTCATCTTGGTCAAAATAAATGCCCCAATTTGGCTAGGAGAATATTGCTGCCCATTTGCTTCAACCCATGCATCTCCATTGGGAGCCTTGACGATCTTGAAAGGAACCATTCCCATTTCTTTTTGTGTCTGAGGATCATCATATCGTCTACCAATCAGTCGCTTAGTTCCAAAAACTGTATTAGTTGGATTGGTCACAGCTTGACGTTTCGCAGGGGTGCCCACAAGTAACTCTCCCTTTTGGTTGAAGGCAACAACAGATGGTGTAGTCCTTGAACCTTCAGAGTTCTCAATAACTTTGGGATTCTGAAAACAGTAAGACACAATCAGAGATAATCACAGAACAACTCCACCTTAAGTTAACAACAAAACTGTTAAGAACATCCACCCACTGGTGTAATTCTTACCTTTCCCTCCATGACAGCAACACAGGAGTTGGTTGTACCCAAATCAATACCGATGACATCATTACCAGCAGGTTTTGAACTGCGTCAAAGAAAAAGAAAGAAGTTATGTTGAGCAATCACAAATTTACAGCAAATACACAATAATGAGAACAACCCAAACATGGTTACCTGAAAGCTCTAGAAAAACTTGTCAAATTCATTCCTGCTGAATTCTTTCCACTGTTAGTAAGCTGCACAACAACCAATTAAGCATGAGGCACCATCCATTTTATTCCGGTGGGAGTGTTATTCAAGTATGGCAATAGCCAGTTATAAATAACCAAATCTCAAGCAAAATTCAAGAAGCCCCAGTGACTAAAGCTTAAACCAATTTGACCTAAAGAGCCACTTGGCTAACAACAGTGCTAATTGTAGAACTAATCTTATGCTATAAGAGACAAAAAAATCAATCAATGAATCGATCAATATATGTCCGTTTTAGACGAATCCGCCAGATAAAAGATACAAAAGGATAATATCTAGATAAATTTCCCTTTCCCTCGACTTTCCAGACAACCAAACAGAAAATACACCAAGTAACACAGATCAATCAAACAAATCACCAAAACCGAACATGAAATGTTCAAAGCGGACAAAAAAGAGTTCGCAGCTTACGCATCTATAGGCGGCGAGAGGAGCAGATAAGGAGTCACGGCGTCGAAATGAACGTAGCAAAGCCGCCGTAGCCATAGATATAACTCAGAGAAGGCAGGGAAGGATCGATGAGAAGGAAGTGAGAGGTGCTTCGTGGGATAATATAAAATGCGAGCGGAGGTTTCTAGGGTTTAGGGTTTTGCTTTGCAAAGATGTTAAGAGTTTTTTTTATTTTTCCCGGTAAGGCCGAAATGGGGATTATAGAGATTTTCTGGTAAGAGATAGAAGGTTCTAGATTAACAACTGAACCGGCTCGGCGGCCCGTGTTTTTTTTAATAATTAAATGTGCTATTAACTTTTTTATAAAATATATATAAAGTTTTTATATTTTATATCATTTCAATCTTTTTATAAATTTTTAACATTTCAAAATTATTTAATTAAATTCAATTTTATTAAATAATATTAATTACTATTTAAACATCTTATGCAAAAATTGACATGAATAGTTTAGTTGACTTTCACGTGATATGTTACGTGTGTAGTATTAACAGAAATTAGTATAATTTAATAAATTTAAATTTAATTATATGATTTTGAAAGATTTAAAATTTATTTATAATAAAATAAAATTTTATGAACTGATTTTTATTTATATTTATTTTGTACAAAAAATTAAAAGTATATTTGACTATTAAATTTTTTTCTAATCAAGATTAATTATGTATCACGTCAATAATACCCGATCTGATGGTTAGTTTTAAACCACGTCATTTTCTAAATTTCAGTTTTTGATTCTTATGAGGTTTTTTTTTTAAAAAAAAGTTGTTGAAGTATGAGATATCATACTTCATTAACAATAAATTATAGTAAGCACATGTAATTGAATGATAATTGTCATTAAATTAGGTACTCACAATGAACTTTTTTTTTCATTGTTATATATATGATTTTTATAATTTATTTTTTTGAGTTCTAATTGAATGGTTTTATATATAGTTTTTTTATTTAATTTTGTTGGACTTTCTATTTTTTTTCATTCTCTTAAAATTTTGGACTTTGGTACTATTAAAAGATTTTTATTATTATTAAATTTTTTATTTTTCTTTGAAATTTTTTTTAATTCATACCAATCAATATTTTCTTTTCTGTAAATACCATTTCTTTTTCTTTTTATTATCTATTCAATTAAAATATACTTTTTCATTTGTTAACAACTTTTAATTGCAGATATTTCTTCCACTATTTTCTTGTTTTATTTATCTTTATCACAAATCAAATTTCAAAAAATTGTGCAATTTTAGAAATATTTAACTCATTTTTGCTTCATTTTTAATTAAACATGAAATTTTATTGCTGATAATTAAATAAACGACGCTGTGGGATAGTAATTGATAGCTTATAAACAAGTATTCAATACTATCCAATCTAATTAAGTAGGATTAAAGTATTTTATTTTCAAGTTTGAATATCAAAATTATCATCTTTCATTAGTTTCATTAGATTTCAGATGGTAAATTTAAAGTATTCTCCTAGAAGCTTGATTTTAATTATTAATCTCTTAATATTATATATTTATATTTATAAGTTATTTGTATTTATATGTTATTTATTATCAAATTTAATATTTAATTAAATTAATTCATTAAGTGGTCTCCTTATTAACTTTAATTTTAATTTACTTTTATGAGTTCATTTGAATTTATAAATTTAATTTTTCTTAGTAATATGCTTTAAAAATTGATTCTAAATTTAAATTTAAAAAATAAAAATTTGACTTAATAAACATGTATTTAACGAATTCGAATAGCTAATAAATATTTTATGAATATGATTTGATCTAATAATTAATTAGCGATTTGGGTAACAAAAATTAAAATAATCAAATAATTAATTAAGATATTATGAAATATAATCAAATTATGATATTACCATGAACACACCAAATATAATAAAAATTTAAAAACTCTATCTATTATCATCCCTATCAAAACGTGATTATCACCCTAATAAAGACTGCGTCGGGTTTTATTATTATTATTTAAGAAAATTTGAGAAAATGAATTTGAATATTGAAATTAAATTAGTGATTTTGGGGAAATATTTAAATTTTGTTTAGTAAAAAAGATGAAAAAGAATAATGATAAAAGATTTATAACTACTTTTTATTTTTTAACTTAATTATTAATTAATAATTTTTTTTATCCTTAGTTTTTTCTGTTCTTTTTATCAAGTAAGGCCTTAATTAACAAAAAGTCGAATTTTATTAATTTTTGATGATAACTAAATTGGTAACCAAGAAGTGCTTATCATAATTTTACAAAATAGTATGATTTTATTAGTTTTTTTTTTTTTCTAAACTCAAATTTCTTTCTTTTTTTCTCGGCCCAACATATTTCTTGCTTTTCGTTCATGCATAAGTTGTGACAAAGTATTCCTAGAAGTTATTCCTCAACTAAAAGCCAATCCTTTCCAAATTGAAAACAAACATTAAATTCCTGAAATTGATCAGCTGTGGCTTACAGAAGTGCTGGGTTGGCATTTCTTTGCCAGCCAATCTGTCTGCCGCAAGAATGTTTTTCCTTTGCATTCCATTTCTTCTTCCCCAATTCCCATTGTTTAGATCTCTGAACAATGGCTCATGTTGCTTGTCAAAAAAGAAAAAAGAACACCTCTACTTGGATATTTTATGGCTTCAAAAGCTATTTCTCAAGCAATTTATGTTAGTATCTTGGCTTGGGTTTCAACCTCAGAAATTCAAGCCAATAAAGCTGAAGTTGAGACTAGGAAGCTGAAAAGCGATATCATTGAAATACTATTAAATATACAATGAACTTAGATGGCCAATGCCATGAGTCACAATCACCATAAATTTAGATCGCAATAAAACTCAAAACCTGTGTTTGTACAAACTTTAATAGAACCACCTGTACAGCTAAACCTTATAAAAAAAGAATGGTACTCACCTCTAATGAAGCGCCTAACCTAAAAAAGAGTAAGTGATGAACAAAGTATTCCTATTTTTAGCCCAGTCAAATGATGCTATTGACAACTCTGTACGTGCATCCGGGTAGTAAACTTTGCATATGAGATTGAGGAAGCAGCAAAAACAGATTAAGGTTGATTGAATGAAAATACCATGACACCGACTTTCTTCAACTCTGTCAAATCCTGAGGTAACCACCTCTTTCTTGAATTCCAGCAGTTCTCTTGAGGAATGATCTCCTGTTATGTGACCAACTTCTTCTCAAAGACCTCTTACTACGCCAGGCAGTCAATCGGGTGTAAAGAGCAGGGAAAATAAAGCATAGCACCACTACAAGCAGCATTGCTACACAGAGAAACATGACGTTGCGGAAACCATCTTTTACTGCAGGGTTCTTTTGCAGAGTCCACGGAACTCCACCCACATTCATTCCAAACACTGAAACATTCAACAAAAAGCAAAGAGTTCAATCCTGCCACCTAATATCTATCAACAAATAGGAGTTCCTATAATAAGGGATAGGTAGACAAAAATCAAAGTATTACCTCCAGTGATGACAGATAAAGGAAGGAATATAATAGAAAGGAAAGAGAGATAATAGAGTTTTCTGTTAATTTGCTCAGACTGCCAGCTATCTAAACCAGCCTGAATTGCAGTAACACGATTTGCTAGAAATCCTACATTCTCTTTCAGCCTCCTCAAGCGTCCAATCAGCTCTTCAAGGGAGCTAGTGTCTTCATTTGCAAACCAATGTTTAGAAGAACATTTTTCCTTGACTCGAGGAAATACTTGCTCCCCATGGGCTATTACCTGCATTTTGGCGAATTCATACAAACAAAGAGGGTTTAATTCTCCTGGTAATATTTGCACAGCCAATAAACCGAAACTGAATAAAAGAGAGTTTCAACCAAATCACATCCTTGTGGATGGCTCAGAAAATATGAGTGCAAGCACAAGCTATCGTTGGCTTAATGGCTATCAGAAAAACAAAAGCAATTTCAACCAACTAAAATGTAGTTTGACAAGGAGCTGACAACCATCACATCCCCAGAAAGAGTTAAACTTTCATGCTGAAGGGACCTCATTGAGCCCTGCCTAAATGTCTTTTGTGTGCTTAACTCTGGCTCCTCAATGGAGGTTTTGAGTTGTTAAAATAATTCCTCAAAGGCAATGCCTATGTTAAGAATTAACGACCAAGCAACTTGTGCATGGCCATTTAGAAAACTAGTGGGAAAGAGAAATTACCTGCAGGAGATGTTGCAAATTTAGATGCATTTTGGGGAATCTTCTATCATCTAGCATCTCTTTCTTTAAAGCAAATCCACCTGAGATTAAGCAGAATAAAGCATGTCACTTTAAAAAATTGTGCAATACAGAATGGTAATGAGCTATAAAGGCAGAATAAGACAAAATGAGAAATGCTTATGTTTCTCACATCTCAAGCGGAGAGTAAATATATGGAAAAGCCTCCTTGCCAATGCAATTATACAGAAGTACCAATGATTCAATGTCTCCGATGTCCTAACTTTTGCTCAAAGATGTTATAGGAAGTCCAAGGATGATTTGAAGGAAAATGTACATAAATGTTATTAATCCTAAGTATTCAGCCAGTATAATGCCCTACAACTTATATGAAATTGTACCAAGTCAGTTGCAATGGCATCTATTTTCACAAGCTCATTCTGTGTCAATGGAAATCCTTAAACCACTTACGCTCATATGAACTTTGAAAATGGAATTGAAAACTGTTTCAGTCCATAGAACAGAAAGCTATAAATGATTTTACACACAAGGAATTAGGCAAGCGTTTATTGCCAATAGGGGGCTGCGTAAATTGCGTTGGACGAAATTTACCTCTATCCAATTCAAGCTCCACAGAATCCAGCTCCATCTCAAGCTTAGTAACAACATCTTGAAGGTGATCCACGTGCGTGTCAATGATGTGAACTACAAGGTTCGAGACAGTCTTTGGAACAGGATTATCAGCCTCCTCAGAGTGATTCATTGTCAATAAGAACTCAAGAACATGTTCTCTAATAACAATCCCACTCCCTTCCTTCCTCTCTCCTCTATAACAAGATGGACTTTCAACACTAGGAATCTCAGAGAGAAGTGATTGACCAACTGGAGAGAAACCTAATCTGGGAACTCGTCCCAAAGACACGGTAATCACCGAATTCTCAGTAACCCTTGCAGCCAATCTAAATGTAAAATTACTGGAGGGAGGACCAGGTGAGTTAACCCTAAAGACAAGTGCTCCATCAACATGTCCGCAAAATGGTCCATTGCTAACAAGTGACAGAATGTCTTGAAGCTTTAAAGGTGGGCAAAGAACATCTATAAGGTACTGTGCAGATTGCGAGAGTTTCTGTTTCCCTTTTGGAAGTTCCACATGGTACCAACAAAACTCCTTGCCTCTACCATCAGCAAGATCCCATTCCTTATTATAATAATTTCCAAGACCATCAAAAATATATGCTTTCTGTCTCACCATACCGGGGAAATGTGTTTTATGAAGATGATTTTCCACGAGAGGAATATTGGCTGAGGATGCTCTAACCATCTCCTCCATTTCTCCATCTCCAGCAGGTTCTTCCTGAGCTAAATCCATAACTTTTATTCAACTACCTTTAACCAATCAGGTTAACAAAATACAATGAGTTGGATTAAGATTGTACAACTCAGAAATTTCTAATTCATGGGGGTTTCAGATCATTCAAAGAAAGGAAGGCTGCTTCTTGGAGGCAAAATGTAAAGTTTCAACAGCAAAATTCCACCTTTTATCAATCCAAGTTCAATTCTAGATATGAAATGGGGTGTTAGCAGAGAATGACATTGAATGGCTTCAAAACAAAGCAGAACCAACTTTAGAGATCCAAAAGACAGAAACCCAAATAGGAATTATTCACCAAAACATGCAACAAACCCAACCGGTGTTCCTCCGTAAGCCACAAAGATTCCAATTTTACCATTTACGATCCAATCAACACTGTATCATGCAATTTTGAAACATTTCAATAGACAGAAACTCCAAGACAATCTGCTTACCTCGAAAAAAAAATCTTGAAAAAGAGGAATATCTTGGCGTAAACAAGAAAACCCAGATTAGAATTAGCAAAACCGGTTGAAACCTACCAACAAAAACATCAAGAAAGATCCAAGAGTTTTCTGTGTGGCTTTATTCAAAGCAGTTTAACAAACCAGACATGACGCAATGTTGAATAATTCAAATTAACAATATCTTGGCAAAAGGAAAGCGTTGTGGGAAAACAAGATAGATTATATGAGTAAAATGAGAAGGAAGACGTCAGTGGCAGTAGTTTCTCAGAAACTTCAGGTTTTAACATAATTAAATTAAACTTAAAAAAGATTCACCTTTTAAACAATATTAAAAAAAAATCTTTTTTTATTAAAAATTAAAAAAAAAAATTGGATCACATGTTGTAGATAAAATAAGTTGATATTATTTAATTTAATTTTTTAATTTTAAATAAATTTATCTCTTCATCGTTAAAGATTAGATTTGTCAGTCATGGGATATTGTCTTGTTTGCCTTTTCGGTCGGGGGAAAACAGGAAAAGGAGCTTATCACTTTACCTGATATATTGAAAAGTACAACTTCTAGAGACAGTTAATGTCAACGTTTTATGGCTTTAGAACGTAGATCAGTTAATAGAATCTGCTGCCAGCAATTGCAACCGTAACATTCAGCTCCACTCCTTGGATTCATATCTCTGCGGTTTTTATGGAGATTTGACCTCTCCTAGTCAAGTCACGAGAAAAATCCCATTTTTTTTAATGGCGAATGGATTGCTTGAAAATATAGTTCGTAAGACAAATGTTTAAATCGAAGAATAAAAAATTTGCACTTCATTTCAGGGTTTTCTTTTTTAATGCATTTGAATAAAAAATAAAAAAAATAAAAGAGAGAAAATATTCAATTTTTCAAGTGATTGACTGGCTGTATATAAAATTATGTTAAATAAAGATTAATAGAAATTTTTGTAAGTTTTAATTGATGTTTAAAACATAACATGGTTAGGTAAAAAAATAACCCATTTTTAACGAACATTATACAAAAATTTTGAATGTTGAAAAAAATCATTTAAAAGTTGCAGCATATTAAATTTTTAATTTCAATAATTAAATAATTTTTTTTTCAATTTCATGTAAATAATATGCCAATGATAATAAACAATAAATAAATATGAAACTTTTTTTATTTTTACTTTAAGCATTGGCTTAAATAGTTATCATCTCTTTTTTTAAGAGTGAAAAAATTTTACTGATTGTAACAAAAAAAAAAATTACTGGCATGAAATTCAACTTCAGCATTTGTATTTTTTTCAAAACAAAAATATTTATTGCGCTAAAGAAAAAATATGAAACATTTCTTACTAGATTAAATTTACAATTATTTTTAAAAATCTTTCACAATAGAATAAATTTGAAATTATTAATAGGCTTTTAAATCTACCATTAAATGAAACTTATCTACATTATCTATTTTGCTATCAGTTTTACTTCGAATAAATTTGATTTTAATTAAACCGTTATAGTATGGAAATTTTTACAATAAAATTAATTTTTTTAATATTATTGTAAGATCAACATAAACACATGATAATAAGTATAAATTTTATATCAATAGTCTTAAAATATTTTCAAAGCATCATATACACATAAAAATAAATGTAAAATTAATGTTAATAAACATAAATAAGTGATAATAAACATAAACTTTGTTGTAAAATTATTACGTGCATATGTCTATTGATATTAATTTTACATTTATATATTTATGATATTTTTAATATATTTTATCTTCAATGGCATAACAAAAAATATTCAAAAACATATTTCAACTTCAGTTATGTACACATTATATTCTTAAATATTTCAGTCTTAATGAAGAATTTTCTAGTCTTAATGAAGAATTTTCTATATAAAACTCAAAAAAAAATTAATTTATAAATATGTAGTAAATAAATATTATATGGTTACTTAGTTAAAAAGTTAATACAATGAAACATGTGTATTGATATAATCATCCACGAAATTTATGTATTAATGAGTTTCATTTCATTTTTTCTTGATTACATTATCTTTTTCTTCTTTATGACAAATGATTTATTTAGATACAAGAGTAAATTTAATATATATATATATATATATTACATGCATCACTAGAAATTACAATCATATTAAACAATTTTTTTTATAAAATTGACACCTGATGAAACTTACACTTGGACACCTAAAGACTTCAAAGCCTCTTTTCTGCTAATGAGATTATTAATAGGCAATGAAATACTATTTTTGAATAAATAAAAGTATAAATTAATCTATGTGATTATGCATTTGAAGTCATATTTCACGTTTTAATCAATTATATATATAATATAAATATTATGTGTTATAAGTTTTTTTTTTTCAAAGTTACATATATTATTCATTTTTATTATAAAAATTGAAGAAAAATTTATTTTTGTCATCATCTCTTTGGATATTTATTTAATCTTAGGGGGAACTGAAATCAATATAAGAACATCACACAAAAAATTATCATGGCTCGAGAGACTTGTTAAGCTTTTAGATTTGAGTGGGGTTAATTGACCCTTCTATCTTGTATGTGGCTATATCATTGTGACCCGTATGATGTACATATTAATTTTATTTATTTAAATTTGTCTATAGATATACATAAATTCAAATAATAATATAATAAAAATATCAAACCATAATAAATAAAAGCTTTATAAAATTTAAACTCAAACGGAAGATATTAAAAAGAATAAAATATCCAAAAAAATTATATATAATGTTGTTGAACACACCAATAAAATGTTAAGTTAAAAAGTAAAATTTTCAATTATTTCAAATTAAATTTCTTTAATTTGTGTCACATCATCTTGTGCAATCATTTGTAACAATTGTCTATATATATAATGTCAAGATTAATTTTATTTAAGAAAATTGTAATTTTAAATATTTAAATAATGTACATTATAACTTTCTTTTATGTTTTTTTTTTTTAAAATTTATCCTATACTTATCATACACATTGGTTTTTATCATTCTTTCTACATACGTACATATATATATATAAATATATATATATATATATATATATATATATATATATATATCCAAACTTTCAAATTTTTATAACATATATAAAATAAATATATCAAACTAAAACGCTAGACAGACAGTATATTTTTAAAAAAATTTGACAAAATTCCCAATGCTTTTATGCAAAAGGAAAAATAATGATTTTTAGGACCATAATAATATTTGAAAAATTCTAAACGCAATCCAAAGATTACTAGAAAAACTTATTTCCTAAATCTTACTTTTAATATTTACTTATCACAACCTATATTTCTTCTTATTCTATCCACCGCACACCCTCTTTATTTCTCTTATTCTTCATCTTCTCTCTTAAATATATCTTCAATCTCACTTAAATCTCGCTTATATCTCTTCAAGATTAAGATTATTTGTAACAATCCAATATAAATCATTCAATATATTCATCTAAAATTGTTATTACTTCATTTGACTGTGATAATTTATTTGTTTTGAGATTTGGGGTTCTGTGTGAAGGGAATTTTTTTGCTTTTGCCTGAGGCTCATAAAAGGAAATTACCGTGAGCCTTTGAAGGCTCACAAAACCATGCTTCTGTGAGCCTTAGAAGGCTCACGGTTTTGCTCCCGAAAATTAATTTCTAAAAGCATGTTCAGGTTATCGGAAATTCACTTATAGGAGTTTTAAACAGAATTTTTTTTTACGACTTAAATTTTTTTTAAAAATTTCAAAAAAATATTAACAAGTTTTTTCTCGAATTATCAGAAATGTTAAATATTATTGTGATCAACGCTTTGAAATTTGGAAGAGGGAAAGGAAAATGAGTTGTTTGTTTAGAGTGAAAAAATGTTTGTTTTGATCGGAGTTTATGAAACTAAAAGGTTAAAATGATAATTTCATTCAAGGGTATTTTTAGTATTAAAAAATTTTATTAAAATAAAGTTTGTCTAATATTTTTTTTTTTTGTATTTAGAAGTTCTTATAATAATTTTAGGATTAATAGTCAATATACCGTTATTTAAATTCTTTGATTCCATAAGTGAGATTAAGATGATGACACGTAGTATTTATATATGTCATCAACTCATCATTATAACCTATTTGTAGAATCCAAAAACTCTACTAGTTTTTAATTTAGTTGATTCAATTGATTTCAAGATGATTATTGAAAAGGTTGATTCATCTTTAGATTCGTTGGTTTTTTTAACACTGAAGTTTGAGTATAAACCACAAACAAAATTTAACTATATTTAAATGTACTTAAATAGTTTTGATGTTTCCTTGATTAAGAGTACAATCCATGAATCGCAGAACATCTTGATGAAATTTCTTCGAATGTTTTCATTTTGGTTGATTGAAGCTTTTTAAAAATAAATTTAAAATAATTAATCATAAAAGTTTTACATAAAATTATTAAAGGTATAAAGTTACCATATATTAGAAGATATTATCAGTCATACGCGGTACTGATAAATGAATACCAAAATTGATATCACTATAAAACTACAAAACGTTTGTAAAAGAAAAAAAAAAAGTGAAAGTTTTTAACATGGATTAAATTTGTAAATTTAATTAAAAAGTAATGACCATGTAATAATTTTTAAAGTACCATTAAATTGGAAAAACATGCAACAACACAATCTTCAATTGTTTTACCTGCACCACTTCAACTATAAAAAATAATAATAATAAAGTTTATATATTATAATAAAAAATATTTACAAACAATAATAAATAAATATATACATGAATTTAGACAAAATACCTCAATCCTTGTGTATCTCTAGTAAAACATAAAACATAAAACATAATATATAATATATATATATATAGCTTTTGAGTACCAATTTGTTGACGCATGCGTTATGATACTTCAATGGCAAAATAACTAATCAAACAGGTGCACAATAAATAAATAAATCAATAAAAAATTGTTATAATTGAAAATATCTATTAAAAAAAGATAAATGATTTTTTTTAAACATAACATATTATCCTTTTTACTTAAAATAAGTAAAAATAAATTTTAAGATAATACATTAAAATAAAAATTTAAAAAGATAATTTTTTTTAACTATAAGATATTATCATTTTTACTAAAATTAAATAAAAATAAAATTTTAAGATAATTCATTAAAAAAGAAATACAAAAAGATAATTTATGATCTTTTAGAATTTTAATTTATCTGGGTAAAAAATTAGAAAAAAATGATTGATTAATTTTTTATTCTAATTTATTTAAAATTATTTTTTAATTTTAATCTATATTGGTAAAGAAATTAAAAAAGAATTTAGTTAAAAAATAGGATATTATCCTTTTTACTTAAAATAATAAAAAATTCAAAATTAAAATATTACATTAAAAATTTTAAAAAGATAATACACATATCAAAAGTTTAGAATATACACAAAGGACATTATCCTTTTAATCAAAAGTTTTGACTTTTATATATTTATATAATTATTTGTTCACTAGTGTTGATTGAAATGATAAAAATATTATCAACTCAAAATTTTATGTGTATGTTGATTGATGATACAAATAAATTATTAAATTTAATGGTTGATTTGTATAAATGTTAATATTATACATAGTTATAAAAATGATATTAAATAATTTGTTTTAAAGGAAAATTGGGTAAAATAATTTTCATTAGCGACTTTGTGGTAATGGGTCATTGCCATTGGATGGTTGACGGGTGTTGCAGATTTGTTGAGAGATCACAGATCAGAAGCTAGTTAAATGAGCCAGTGGGCCGCTCTCCCCAGACCCAGTCCACAGGTCAAGCCTAATGGGTCATTACGGCCCCTAGACAAAATGATGGGTTTCTTCTGAGCCCATCTATGAGAAGTTTATTGCTGAACAGGGCCAAAGGCCGAAAGGTTTAATGTACTGTTTTGTTCGTATCAAACGCATCAAAAGCAAAATACCTTTTTAAACTCTTACCAAATTAATATATAAATTTTATCAAATTTTAACTCCAGTTATATTCTAATATTATTTTATATCATATAATCATATTAAATTATTAGTTTTATCATAAAAAATTAGATAATCAATACTCTCTTTATAGAATAATGAATACGACATAGATATAAAATTGACGGTTATGAATAATGTAAAAATGGTTAAGATTAAAGAAAATTGAAAAAGATTTAAAATGAATTATTCTAAAAAAATACAGTGAAATAATAGTTAGAAGAAAATGTCGTATAGGATAAAAATAAGTAGAGAAAAATAACCAATACTAATGATTTGACGTGAGTTAATATATTTATATAATTTATTATTGTTATGGAATAAAAATTTTGATAATAATGATGATGAAATAAGGACCAGAGGGAACCACCTATCTCTATCTCGTATATTTGGAGCTCAATATGAAATCCTATTTTCTTGAAAGATCCATTCGGAAAGCAAAAACTTCGGAGATTGCGCGGAATTAAGATTCTTGTGTTGACCTTTTCGTGGCTAAAACGGTTTGATAAAGAAGGAAAGGAAAGAATCTGAATTTTAAGACAAATCTGTTCCGATGACTATTCTTCGCTAATCGCAAGGACGTAGGAATTTGTTCAGGTCCGCACCCAAGCCTGACTAAATCTAACTCTTTGGGTCTAATTTTTATTGTTGCATACAATGAAAAAAAATCTAAGCCTGACCAGCTCATTCAAGCACTGGCTTTTTTAAAAAATAAAATAAAATCTAAAAAATATAAACACATAATAATTAATAAATATAATATAATAAATTTAAATAAATTCTTAAGAAAATAAAATTTTAAAATTTAAATTAAATTAAAAAATACAATACAAACTAATATTAAATTACATAAAAAAAAGTTTAAAATAATTAAAAATTGTTTTTCCTAATAACTTTCTTAGCATATCCTCAATACACAGCATCATAATTTAATAAAATATCAAATTAACTATGTTATAAATAAACTATAAAAGTTATAATTAATAAACTTTAAATAGTAAGATCAAGACTCAACCTGATCTTTTATCAAACATTATTTGTTGGTTCAAATTTATTTAATAAAATTAATATTTTTACGAGATACGTTTACAAATTCGAACAAAATCATTGGCATCTCTGAAGCCTGAGTTAAGGAATTGATTTGATTTGCCAAAGATGAAAGAACAAATAATGACACATTAGAATTGGATTCTAGAACACGAAATAATGCTCAAGTCAAGGTCTCAGAAAAAAAATAATTAAAAATGAAAATGGCTTCAAAAAGTCTATCCTTCAATATCGATTAAGACATATTTTAGACGGACGATAATTCTTCTCTTATTAATTTCATGGACTTGACTTTTATGTTAAATTTGAACCTTAAAAATTACTAAACCCACCCTTTAATATATGAAAAAAGATTGTGAGAAAAAAAAAGAGATTATATCGATTTGCTTAAAGAATCTTCGATTATGTCATACAATTTTAAATTTACCACGGAAAGAGACTTCCCCAAAAATGTAGTGTGAATTATAAATGCGGTGAAAACTGTTTGTGTATTCTTTATTAATTTATCAAGTTATCTATTCATTAATGTAATATACTGTTTATAATTATAATTTTGAATAAAAATTAACAATTCAAAAAAAAAAATCAAACAAATATAAAGCCATGTCAAATCTAATTTTCATAATTATTCTTTCGAAAATCAAAATATACTAATTATAACTATAATTATTATCGAATGGCACAATAATTTTTTTAAGTGGTAATTTCATGAAAAATTATAATCATAATCAAATATTATATTCATAAAATTTATAACCATATAAAAATTACTTTAACTTGATTAACTAAATCAATAACTAATTAGATTTAATAATTAGACTCAAATTTATATACAATAAAACTTGAATTTGAGATCTTAAATATTAAAAAATTAATTTTTATCACTAAATCAAAACCTAATTAGTATATTGCACCAGATTTGGTTCAATCATCCATCATTTAGAGGAAAAGTTTTATTTATTTATTTGTGTAACTGCATGTTTCCCATTCATTTTACAGTCTAAAATTAATTCTATTCGGATTGAAAGTGAATTCAAGTAAAACTTTATCAATAGTGATAACTTCAAAATTCAAATTTTATTTAAATATTTGAAGAAAAACACACGTACACTTGGAAAAGTCTTTGCTGAACAGCGTCAACGAGGGGCAAGTTTAATCAATGGTACTGGTACATTAACACCATAGTTGTGGAAAAAGATGTGGGAATTGGAATTTTGGAAGATTAATAGTGTGTGGCTTATGGCTCTGAGCTTGCTTTCACATTATTCATGTCGCTTTCGGTTTGAGCAAACAGTGGATCCATGGCCGACGAATATAACTGGAATGCAACGATCGTTGGACAAAAAACAGCTGTCGATATGTATCACATGAATATGACACCACTCCAAGGAACCTGCCTATTTGATTCTGTACCTTAGAATCAGACTTAAAAGGAAGCAATCCTTATCTTAATTTTATTAATACCTTGTGTGTTTTAGTAGTTGACATTGCTATTCTAGTCTTTTCTTTTTGTCATTTCATACTTATCAAAGCCAAACGCAAACCTAGCTTTCATGGGCATATGGTGTTGAGATTAATTTGAATGGATCATAATAAAAAAAATAAAAATAAAGAACGAAAAGATAATTTCATCTTCTCATTTATCATTTCTGCTCCAAAATTGTACCACACTGGGGCTCATTAGTCTCTCAATTGGAGCCCAGTTTCCCTTGAGGCTTTAAGGGAAAGGATTTAATCATTCATGAGCTACATAAAATCGTATGAAATCTTTAAATTATTTATTATTATTATTATTATTATTATTATTATTATTATTATTATGTGGTCTTTGCTACCATCAACCTTATGATTTCAACGAATTTAAGGTATAACTTAAATGATTCGTCCAATTAACTTTTTTTAAATATTTAATAAATTTAAAATTCAAATTATAACATTAACTTTTTTATTATTAAATTTAACTCTTTTAATATATATAAAAAATTACAATCTCAATAAGTCATGTAATCCACGTAATAGTTTCTCTCTCTATAAACATGATGTAATTGGCAGTTCTTACTCATGACTGTTTTAAATACTAAGGTGTGACTATTAATTAGTTTTTAAGGATTAAAAAAAATCTTTCAAAATACAATAGAATTTTTCACACTTTTTTAAATACATGTATAAAATTTCAAATGAAAAATTAAAAACATAAGTCTGAATATTTATAATATTCAATAAATATTTTGAATGAACATACCTTCTCCAATAAACACTATTTTAGATTAGGTATATATTTTACAAATAGCTTTTAAATTAAATTATGTATAAAAAATATAAACATAATTTGTGGAGAAATTATTTTTAATCAATATCTATTAAACATAAATTTTGACCATTTATATTTAATTTTCAAACTTCACGTTTGAAACTAAACACTCCAAAATTGTCTTAAACCATAAATGATCATTGAGTAGATAGGGTCATGAATTGCCAGAAGAGTGTCTGATACCATGTGCCCAAGCTAATGTCATCCCAACAAAGATAGCAGGGAGTTTTGCCTTAACCATGCTTCCCCAACCAAGTTTCCTTGCAAACCCACCACAAGTCAATTTCTCCTTATTAGACCTTGCTGCCCTGTCAATATTTAACTTAGCATATGCATTTAAAATTTTACGTTAATTTCGGACAAATAACAGAAAATTTTAATATTTAAATTTCATATGATTGATATTTTTAATTTTTTTAATAAAAATGTCAACCAAACATAATCTTACTTTTTTTTTTTCTAACAAAATAATTGGTCCAAGCATAGAAATACCACTTATATGACCATTTGCTATCCATTTTCCGTAATTAAGTTGAAAGAAAACAAGAGAAATGAAAGAAAAGTGGGTAGGTGCCAAGCTAGTTTTCTTTTATTCCAGTCAATAATTTGCTGCCGCTGCCATGAGCTTTGAATCTCTTGTTCTTAGCTTTAAAGGTCGCGCATTGCTGCTATAGAGCAATGTTAAAACACTTATTATTATTATGGAAATATTGATTTCATAAAAACTGAGATTTTATATCTAAGTTAACACAAATAAAGAAGGTTTAGAATTGTATAATATACATTTGAAAATAAATTATTGAGATTCTTATTTAATTAATTGGTGAAATAGAATTTAAAAGTTAATTACAAATATTTTTTTTCTTGTATTTATATTATTGGATATTATCATTAATTGATCAATAAATGAGTAAAGTAATAAATGGCTCATAGAGTTTTTATTTAGTTGAAATTTGATTTAGACTGTAATTTTGAAATTTGGTAAAATAATAAATCAAATATATGCTAAAACATGGTCGTTAAAAAGTCCACAAATAAAGGTAAGCACTTTTGGAGGCTAAAATATCCATCATTTCACCATTACAAGTCATAACATAAAAAGTGTAGTATATTTTTAATTAGGTAAAAAATATTAGTGAAGGTTACATTGCATACAAGTTATTCAAATAAATAAAATTAATAATTATAGAAATATTAGTTCAATCGAAATTTAACAGAATCCATTTGTAATCAATATTTTCACTTAAAAATTTAATTTATGAAAAATAAAAAGCTATGTATATTAATAGTATAATATCTTACACAATTAATATAAAAGAGTTAAAAAACAACTTCCCTTTCTTGTGATTCGACAAATACTCGATTCAGATTAGTCAGGTCCAATGTGATTACCAAAAATTGAGGGTTTAGATAAAAAAAAAGAACAAAAGATACTATTTTATATTATATTATATTATTTTATATTATATGGATTAAACCATTTTTTTTTAAAAAAAAAACTCATTTGCTTATCAATTATAGTATAATTTTTGTGAAAAATAAAAAAAATTAATTTTAAATATATCAAGCGAAATTGAGTTTAGACTTATATAAAATCAAAATTTCCAATTGGAATGAGGTCACTTAGGCAAAAGAGAATTTCTTTTACTTCTCTATCCATTGTTATTAATAACCTATTCATAATGTTAAGGCATTAATACTAACAATTGTTTCCTCACTCAACGCCGGTAATCAAGATTGCTGGTAATTCTACTGAAAAAATGCTTGTAATTGATTTTTGGTTAATTTAGATGGATGATATGATTGGTTATAATTACCTTCGTTGAGATTGAAAATAGTGGTGACGATGACAATGATGTCAAATGGTAATGCATTTAAATTTTCAATCGCAACAATAATGATGAAATTGAATGATGAAATAATTATTAAAAATATTATAATAAAATAAAATAAAAATAAATAATAAATAAGATACAATGAAAAATCTTCATGATTAGGATATTTCAAGGAAATTAATTGATGATAATATTAGAAATTAATTTAAATGAATAATAAAATTAAGTTGAGTGCGATTCAAAAAAAATTATTAAGTGAAAATAATTATAATAAAATAAAAAAATATATTAAAAAATGTAAAAATTAGTATAGCCTATCACCTATTCTGTCTTATACGGAGAGAATAATAATAAAATATATATATAAAAAAAAAAAAAAGTTGAAAGGTTGATTATCCCCTCTCACCCCTTTGTCTTATATAGAGGGTTCCACACGCTCAGTGCACTAAAATCCAATCACCTCCTTAAAGTACATTTCTTAGACTAGATTTTTTTTTTTTCCAATAAAATTTTAGTTTAATGTCAAAAACAAGATTTTGAGAATTTATCGGTTACAAAGTTTCATCTTTCTACCACTGGCAAAAAGCATAATCTGCCCCTCCAAAAAATAGTTTAGAGGAGAAGGCATTAAATGATCTTATCTGAAAATTTCCTTTTAGTGATCTTATCTGGGGATAAATTATTAAGTAATGTTAAATAGTGATCTATTTAGATTTAATTATAATAATTATGATAAAATTAAGTGATAAAATAATTATTAAAAATATTATATTAAAATAAAAATAAAAAAGATATAAAGAAAAATCTTCATGATTAAGATATTTTAAGGTAATTAATTGAGGACAACATTAAAAGTTAGTTTACATATATAATAAAATTAATTTGAGTCAGATTGAAAAGAAAAAAATAATTATTAAATTAAAATAATTATATTAAAATATTAAAAAAAATAAAAATAATTATATCTTATCATATTTTTTGTTTTATATGAAAAGAATAATAATAAAAAATTACAAAAATAATTACACCTATCATCTCTTCGTCTTAAATAGAGGGTTTCCACACTGTCAGTCAGTAAAATCCAATCACCTCTTTAAAGTACATTTCTTAGACTAGATTTTTTCTTTTTCCAATAAAGTTTTAGTTTAGTGTCAAAAACAAGATTTTGAGAATTTAACGGTTCAAAAATTTCATCTTTCTACCACTGGCAAAAGGCAAAATCTTGCTCCTCCAAAATTAGTTTAGAGGATAAGGCATTAAATCATCTTATCTGAAGATTTCCATTTACTTAAAAACATGTTTCCTACCTATAACGTCGGTTTTTGTAGTTGTTGCTTAAATTTGATATGAAAACATGGCCAAACCTGACAATTTTAAGATAAAACCTAAGTAATCCATGACAAAGTCCGAAACCTCCACAAGTTCGGAAGTTATATGAGAAATGAGAGTTAAATTATTCATGAATTATTTAAATTTGATTTTATTATTATTTGAGTTAGATTTATTTATTTTTTAATTTAGTTTAAATTATTTAAGTAATGAGTCAAGTTATATTTATTAATTTATAAGCTTAATTGAGTTTTTTACTAAATTTTTAATTTTTATAATTAACTTATCATTTTATTTTTATAATATATAGTTAAAAATGATAAATTAACTGGTTATATCAGTTCTCTCCATTGCTTTGCAAAAGTTAGAAATTAAAAATAGATTAAGGTAAAATGATACATTTGACTTCCTAAATAACAATTTTAAAAGTTTTATTTCTTGAGAGTAAGAAAAAGTATATTCAAAACCAAGTTCTTGCCATTCACAATGCATTTTTCTCTTTAAATATGACAAAAATACCTTCTAAAATTTAACATGGCTTTCCAAAGATCAACATATTAATTTTGGAAAACTTTAATGCTTCTTGGAAGTCCTCCAATCAAGATGCGTAAAAGCTTCCTGAAAGTCCACTTTCGGAAAGTCCGAAAACTTTTTTTTCCATCTTCCTATCTATCTTTGTTTACAGCCATTTTTCTTTCACTATTTTCAACAAAAGGTTGAGATTTCCTTCTTATTTGTTTTTCACTATTTTCAAGAATTTTTTTCTACTTCTTTTATTTGTTTTTTTTTTTTAATTTTATCAAAGTCATAACACCTATGACTTTATACTTTTCAAAAATCTACTTCCAAAAGGCAAAAGTGGATAATTTTCTAAGGTAAATAAAGTTATTTTATTATGTACATTTTTATTATAAAACTTTAAAAAAAAAAAAAAATCAGTTGTGAATAGCAAAATGCTGGTTGTGAATAGAATTTTCGACTCTAATGCATATGATCTAAAGTGGTCGCAATGAATAATTACATTGGATTCATTGCACTTATTTATAATTTTTCATTTTTTTATCCTTATTTTGTTTGGGGTTATAGTGAATGAACTTAAATTAAATATCATATCACTATATTTTCACTGGTCAAAAAATAAAAAATAAAAAATTATACTCAGTATTTATCTTGGATCTTTCTCATTGAAAATCCGTTCCCTCATGCAATGAACCGCATCCTAAGTCCTTCCTACTGACCTATATCCCAACCGTCAATATAAACCAATTCACTATGCTGTCTCTTTTTCTTAACTCTTCAAATCTTGTTATCATATTCCTTTTTTTAGGGGATTTATTATTATTGAATGAAATCATCGGATTATATTTATTGCATAGAAATAAATTTTTTAAATTGTTAAAAGATAAATCAAAATGCCAATTTCATCCTTGACAAATTACATAATCTTGCTCCTCTCAGAAAAAGTTTAGACTTAGACAAAATCTAAAACAATGTCATTCGATGATATCCTCCCATTTAAAGTAGAGTTTTAACTTTTAGGCCAGTTTTTATCGTTGATGCTTAGATTTGATTTAAAAACAATCTTAATTTTGACAAATTTAAGATCAAATCTGATTAAATCATGAGCAAATTCGAAGCCTCAGCATGCTTTGGAAGTTGTCGAGGACATGGGATACGGGGTTCCACTCGATAATACTCGAAACCAACCAAAGGGTTACGAGCCTTCCTCTCTTCATTTCTCGCTTGATTTGAAAAAAAATAAAAATTGAAAAAGTTTTATTTGTTTTATTGCAAACAATAATAATTGTGGATTAATTGCACTTATTTCTAATTCTGGTTTTTTTTTTTTTTCTCTTTACTGTGATTGAGTTTATACACTTATAGTCACTTGACTTAAATCAAATACATACGTAACTATATTTGATTGATCATAAATGTATTCATAGTATTTCTCTTGGATTCTTGCGGAAAACCCATTCCCTAACGCAATAAATAGCATCCTAAGTCCTTCCCACTGAACCTACCTCCCAACCACAGCTTAACTATACCAATTCGCCATGGGTTCTCTTGAAGCACAAGCCGCCTCGAATCCCACCACCTTAGACACTGAAAAACATGTCATCAACGGTGCAGAGTCGGACGACGCCGACGATCTCTCCCCTATAGAACAAGTCCGGCTAACCGTTACCAACACCGATGATCCGACCCTCCCAGTATGGACCTTCCGGATGTGGTTTTTGGGGTTGTTATCGTGTGCGCTCCTCTCTTTCCTCAACCAATTCTTTGCCTACAGGACGGAGCCACTTGTCATAACCCAAATCACAGTCCAAATAGCCGTACTTCCTGTAGGCCAGTTCATGGCTGCTGTGCTTCCCAGGACACAGTTCAAGCTGCCTGGTTTAGGGTCCAGAAGGGTTTCATTCAACCCGGGTCCTTTCAACATGAAAGAGCATGTACTTATTTCCATCTTCGCAAACGCAGGCAGTGCATTTGGGAGTGGCTCTGCTTATGCAGTTGGTATTGTTACTATCATCAAAGCCTTTTATGGTCGGAGTATATCATTCATCGCTGGTTGGCTGCTCATCATCACCACTCAGGTAAACAACTTCCTCTTCCATGGACGACTGGCATATGAATTGGCATTTGGCACACACTTTGTTTCTTCCGTTTTTTTAAACCAACAAGCAACAAAAGAATGAGTCTCTTTCCATAAGGTACTCCATAATTTTCTATTGTCTTTCATCTCTTCCTCTTCTTATGGTAAAAGAAATGATACCCTTTCTTGTAATATAAAATATCTATTATATAATTATATATGTACACATAATACATTATATTATAGGACCCTTTATTTGAGCTTTAGCCCTCCCTTCTCAAGTCACAAATCTCAAATCCAGCCTTCGCCATGAGTTCTATGGAAATACCAGCCCCTCATTCCGGTACCAAACCTTCAGACCCTGAAAAGTATGTAGCCAACGGAGAAAACAACTACGACGAGGAGATCTCCCCTATTGAACAAGTCAGGCTAACCGTGACCAACACCGACGACCCGAGCCTACCAGTCTGGACTTTCCGGATGTGGTTCTTGGGCCTCTTGTCATGCGCCCTCCTCTCGTTTCTCAACCAGTTCTTCTCTTACAGGACAGAGCCTCTTATCATAACCCAAATCACAGTCCAAGTTGCGACACTTCCCGTCGGCCATTTCATGGCTTCTGTTTTGCCCAAGACCCAGTTTGGGATTCCAGGTTTCGGGTCCAAAAGATTTTCTTTGAACCCTGGTGCATTTAACATGAAAGAGCATGTTCTCATTTGCATCTTTGCAAATGCTGGAAGTGCTTTTGGAAATGGTTCCGCTTATGCGGTCGGTATAGTTAATATTATCAAAGCCTTCTATGGTCGGAGCATATCGTTTCTGGCCAGTTGGCTTCTCATTATCACCACTCAGGTAAAACATTAGCTGGCTTCTTTGCTGGAGAAAAAGTAAGATTCAAATGCAAGAAAAAAGATTCCCAGAATCTGGTTGAAAAAGTTACTCCATTATTAATGGGTGGTTGGATTGTTTTACTCGTTGCTTAGCTTGAATTATTCATTCAGCTTAAAATCATTGGATTATTGGATAGATCATTGATGACAAGAAAGATATTTCCATAGCTGTAAGATTCAAACTGAAATTATTGTTTACTAGTGATGATTGTAATCTATGGGTTCTCGTGCAGGTGCTAGGATATGGCTGGGCTGGGCTTCTGAGAAAGTATGTGGTGGAGCCGGCTCATATGTGGTGGCCTAGCACCTTGGTGCAAGTCTCACTTTTCAGGTAATTTTCTAAATTCTCACCCCCTTAGCTGCCGAGTGAGACACTTAAGATTAGATTTGAAAAGAAAAAAAAAATTAGTTTTCATAATATGTGTATTTTTACGTGTTTAATTTTATTTTATGTCAAATTGTATAAAATATAAAAATTATTAAATTTAATTTTTTAAAATTTATATCAAATTCATATAATTTTTTTATTGAAATCTCAACTCGTATTATTTTTATTTCTTTTTTATACAATTTTATATTATGTCATCAATATCATATTTAAAATTATTAAATTTATTTTAAATTAAAATATGTGGTAAGAAATTTAGAACAGATCCTAAGTTGGTTTTTACTTTAACACCAAATCTACTTCTTGCCATAATAAAATGAGTTGAATGTCAGTCTCCAACCTTGACCCCTCACGTCTAAATTGGAAGAACAACACTAGCATAGTAACGTTTTTGTCTTCTCTCTTTTGAAGTCGTTGTAATTATAAGGGACAGAACTTGAATTATAGTTTAGAAAATTAAACCAATACCATAAAAAACAATCTATACAGTGGATTCTGGCGCGGGCTAATGAAGGTCAATAAAACAAAAAGATAAGAGAGTAAAATCATTTTATTACCTTTTTTTTAATTAAAATTATATATTTTTAATAATATTTTTTTCATTTTAAATTTTATTAAAATTAATCTCACCTCGTCTAAACTAACTCACAATTGGATTAGGTCTAATACTCAACGCAGGTTTTTAACAGTACCGTTGGTTAGTTAGTGCCCACTTGCCTGCCTTTGTTTTTTGTTTAATTATTGTTTTTGTTTACCAACTGGATAAAGTAACACCGCAAGAAAGCAAAACCCGAGGATAGTGGTAGGACCCTTGATTTGTTTTTTATGGTAAAAGTCGATGTGGAACCGCCGGAGATGGTGATGGGTCACATGCATGTCCCTAAGGAGGGTCTCTCTTGCGGGAGTCACGCGTCAAGTGTTCCTTGATTATCAACCCATTGCTCAAAACCAAAGCAAAAGCACATAAAAATAAAAGTTCTACTAAGGCTGACCTACCGAGTTTAGCTATGAAATCGATTTAATGAGTCAATTTTTTATTTCTAAAATTATTAATCAAATCGATCAAAATTAATTAATTTTTTGATATAATTTCAAATATAAATATATTTAAGTATATTTAAAAGCTGTTTGTGTATTATTGAGTTTGAATTAAAAGTAGATGGAAATTCAAAAATTAAAAAAAAAAGATAAGCAATTTGCTTTTAAATGAACTGAGTTATTTTGGTTCCATTTTTTTAGTTAGTAAAATTAAGTCAACCAAGTTGGTTATTATCTTTTATTAGTTATGCAATCGTCAAGAGGGTGAAATTGAAAACATATACAAAGGGAGTCGGGACGCCTTCAATGAGTTTTGCTATAAAAATCTACAATTAGGTCAACAAAATGAAAAACCAGTAGGGTTGCTTCAGACCTTTATATCATTTTTCAGAGGTTCACTCAAAACCACTAAGAATTATTGATAAATCAATGTGTTGGCTTACCATATATTTAAACTAAGGTGGTGGTTAATCCCCATGCCCTTGGTTCACGAACTATAAATAGGAAACACCCAAATAATGGTCGGTAAACGTCAAATTAAGCCCTGGTAGGAGGGATTGTGAGAGAAACTTAACAACCAACATTAGTGATGGATATTTTTACTGTATCGCTAAATAATTACTACCCTGACACAACATATAGACCAGTAGCAAAAGTTTAATACTTCAAACTAGTAAAACTAGGGTTGACAATTCATGTTTATAATATATAAAATTGTGTTTGATTCATGTAAATTATAAAAATTCCGTGTCGATACGTTAAACAAAAAATATTTTTTCTTAACTTTTGACATATTCATATTCCATTTTTATCAAATTTGAGCCCGTGTCACCTTCTTATAATTTATTCGTGCTGTTTTCGCATCTAAAATTGTCAGCTCTATTTATAATTGTCTTATGAGTGAATCAGCTCCAACAATTAAAATAAGAGTATCCATTAAAATATCTGTAATTATGCTATGCAGCAGTTAATAATCAATCCATCTCATGATGTTTAAACCCAATCATGCTAAAAAGGAAAGCAGATATGCTCATTAATCAGATGTAAAACCTGGACATAGACAAACAGTCCAGCAAAATAGTAGTATCTTGAATACTAACCTCCTTGATCTAAATTTCCAGGGCTTTGCATGAGAAAGATGATCGGAAAATGACAAGGGCAAAGTTCTTCCTCATTGTACTAATTTGCAGCTTCTCTTGGTACCTGGTCCCAGGTTACCTCTTCACAACTCTTACCAGCATCTCATGGGTCTGCTGGATTTTCTCCAAGTCAGTTACTGCCCAGCAAATCGGTTCAGGTCTGAGGGGGCTTGGACTAGGAGCCTTCACGCTTGATTGGTCTGCTGTCGCATCCTTCTTGTTCAGTCCACTCATCAGCCCTTTCTTCGCCATTGTCAATATTTTCATAGGCTATGTATTGATAATTTACATAGCAATTCCTGTAGCTTATTGGGGCCTTGACTTGTACAATGCTAGCAGATTTCCCATATTCTCCTCACACTTGTTCACAGCACAAGGTCAACACTACAACATAACAAAAATAGTTAATGACAAGTTTGAAATTGATTTGGCAAAGTATGAAGAGCAGGGACGAATTAATCTAAGCATGTTCTTTGCTCTCAGTTATGGTTTTGGTTTTGCCACCATTGCTTCGACATTGACACATGTGGCCCTCTTCTATGGAAGGTAAGTTTATATTCATCATTCTAAGAAGCATCTAAGTATGAGACTTAATTTTTAAATTTATATAACTGGACTTAATGATAAAATGAACATCAAAATTTTCTGACAAGATAGTTTCAGTCTCAGTGTTCAGTCACCTACCTTACTCCCACACTAGAAATATAGAAGTGAAGGATGGGAGTGAATTTTGCGAGTCAAAAGTTCATTCTCCGTCTATACATGCTTATTACTTTACTAGTTTTATTTAGTTTATTTCATTTCAAAAGTTATTTTAATTTCATTTTTTGGTTGCACCAAGAATTACTGAGTTCTAACAGTAGTTATAGGGCATCACATATGAATTTTCTATCAATCACAAGCACCAAAATAAAACTGAACCAATTATTAATAAAGAATCTTTCCCCAGATTGTACTCAATATTATATGTAAGAACAAAGTGAGGAAAATATAAACCCTATTTGCAGTACCCGAAACAGAGATGTTTTTACATGTAAAATCATTCAGAAAGAAAAACTAACAATAACGTCATTCTTTTTATGTTCTGTTCTGAAATTTAAATTTTCAGAATAATCACTATTGTCAATCTATTATCAACAGGGAGATATATGACCGGTATCGTGCTTCTTACAAGGAGGATATTCATACAAGGTTGATGAAAAATTATAAGGACATACCTTCTTGGTGGTTTTACATTTTGCTGGCTGCAACATTTGTAGTATCACTTGTGCTATGCATCTTCTTGAATGACCAGGTTCAGATGCCATGGTGGGGACTCCTCTTTGCTGGTGCCATGGCCTTTGTCTTCACCCTTCCAATTAGCATCATAACTGCCACAACAAACCAGGTAATCAATTCATTTAGAAAATAAATAAAAAAAATAAAATTCCCTCCACCCGAGAAGGAAAAAATGTCAAATTTAATAGCATAAACTCTAAGGTAATAATACTTTAACTCCACAGTTCCAAAAGATAATATCCCACACTTTATGATGAAATCTGGAATTTTGTACGTTTTTACCTTGTCTTTAACTATGAAGCATCTGCTATATTATTACTGACTTCACTCATCATGCACAGTCACCAGGTTTGAACATCATCACAGAGTATGTCATGGGTCTCATATATCCGGGAAGACCTATTGCAAATGTTTGCTTCAAAACCTATGGTTATATGAGCATGGCTCAAGCAGTCTCCTTCCTCAATGATTTCAAGCTAGGACATTATATGAAGATACCACCAAGATCCATGTTCTTAGTTCAGGTACGTTTTCTTCTAACATATATCCCACTGAAACAAGAAAAAAAGGGTCTTAGAAAAGCCCTAAAATGCTGTTGCTAAACTATTAACGTATCATTACAAGGTTAAATTAAGAAAAAAATAAAATAAAACAAAACATAAGCACTGCATAGCTTTAGATCAACAGGTTTTGATCAAACTAGAAATTAAACTTAATCATATCAGACAAAAAGCCAGTGATAATTGTTGTCAAACATTAGTAGAGAAAAAAAAAAGCATCACTAGAGAGCCTTCAAAAGATTTTGATGTCTACATTGTCACAAATACAAGTGTGTGTGGGTGTGTGTGTGTGTGTGAAAATCAATAATTATTTAAAAGAAAAAAAAGATCCAAACCAGAAAAAAAATGATAACATAATGAAAGCTCTCTAACTCAACAGATAATATGGTTTTTATCAGAACCCTGTTCCTTCAACTCGATAATTAATATAACTTATGTGAGGACAATCTTGTACATATATTTTTTTTTTTTTTTAAATAAATAAATTTTCAGTGTTTAAATGAACAGCAGCTGATACAGTTTTATTTCTCTTGCATTTGCATCTGTTTATATATAGTTCATAGGAACAATTCTGGCTGGAACTATCAACCTTGCAGTGGCATGGTGGTTGCTGAACTCTATTGAGAACATATGCCAGGATGATCTCCTCCCTGCTAACAGTCCCTGGACATGCCCAGGTGACCGAGTCTTCTTTGATGCATCGGTTATATGGGGTTTGGTGGGCCCCAAACGAATCTTTGGATCTCTAGGCAACTATCCAGCAATGAATTGGTTCTTCCTAGGAGGTGCATTAGGACCTGTCCTCGTTTGGATCTTGCACAAGACATTCCCCAAGCAATCTTGGATTCCCTTAATTAACCTTCCAGTCCTTCTAGGAGCAACAGCAATGATGCCACCAGCAACACCATTAAACTACAATGCCTGGATTATAGTTGGGACAATTTTCAATTTTTTCATCTTCCGTTACCGAAAGCAGTGGTGGCAAAGGTACAATTACATCCTTTCAGCAGCTCTGGATGCTGGGGTAGCTTTCATGGCAATACTATTGTACTTTTCAGTAGGAATGGAAAATAGAAATTTGACATGGTGGGGCACAGATGGTGAACATTGTCAGTTAGCAACTTGCCCAACGGCAAAGGGAATACAGGTTGAAGGTTGTCCAGTGAACTAATGAATGCACTCTTCTGTTAAATCTTTCAAGTGTTGCATAAGCAAGGACCGCAAAGGCATAGTGGAAAAAAACAAAACGCATCAACAGAATTTTCATGTTATATGGAAAATATTGTTCAAAGAGAACTTTCTTTTGGATAATAGCCCTTAGCCAAAGAGCAAGTTTATATCCAAAGTAACTCATCATAAGCTCAGAAGTGTCAATTTGCGAATATTTTATGAAATATAAAGGAAAATTTGCTGTACTTTTTTTCTTTTTTTGTGATTAAGCAAAAGAATTTTGAAACTTCCAATTGAATCTTCTAATGTCGGCTAGCAAACACTAGAAATGGAAAATGCATGTCTAGACAAACAAAGGGGATGAGATGGTCTACCTATTTAATTTTATTAAATTACATAATCGTCAAGTGTGTAAAGACATATTCATACCTTCAAGTAATAATCATATGTTTCCAGACAGCCACTGATTTCACTCATCCAATCTTATTATAAAGGAGATGGAGCTTGAACAGCCACCTCCACCATATGCCTTCAAAGTTTACAAAGAGAGAGAAAATCATTTGAAGCTTTACCACAAAATATTCATATATACAATGAAGACAAACTTGATTGCATTAATAATGTTGTCCACCTTTGCAACTTCAGATATGCTCCTTAGGATTATTACTTTGCATGTATATAACAGCTCCTATGAGCCTGCCATCAGCAATGCATGCATTGTAAGACAAATACAATGTTCATATCTAGCTTGATTAGAAAAGAGATAATGATGTCACGCTGAAATTTTGTCTGTTTAGAATGGAGTCTTCATCCTTAAAGATCTTATCTAAGATAAATCACCTTAGACCAGATGTAGCACTTTTTAGACATAGTTGCTTGCCGATTTCGTTACTTAAACAGAGTTGCCATCTGCTCTAACTCCCTGAAACCTTAGCAAATGATTCGCCTTTGCAACCAAATCAGCAGAACTGATCTCAAGTAACCACAATACAAACAAATCAGCAGAAGAGGGTACAAAAATGCTCATCAGGGAAGAAAAGAAAGAGGGGAGGAGCATGCAGGCGTTCAACAATAATCATCCATTCACCTGTCAAATGCCAATTATGCAAGTTAAACATGCTAAGTGCTAGCTAACCAGAAAATAGGAGCTGCAGAGTAAACAATTAAGGAAATTTTGAAAATTCTAACACCATTTCTTCATCTAAAAAACATAGTCCAAGCAAGTGATCAAGGTTTTATTCAACCGATGAGACATAGTCCAACCAAGAACAAAAAAAAGTATCAATTTCTAAGCACTAAACCTGCTCATACATATATGGTTTAGTGATGCAACTGAACTTGGAAAGACATTCACCAAGTCCAATTCTAAAAGCTTTAATTTCCGGTAAGCTCCATCTGCGAAGATCTGCATCTTCAATATACTTCAGAACTGTTTCCATATGATCTCGGTCTTCTGAGTTCAGCAAATTGGCAGCCTCCACATTACTTGAATTAAGCAAAATAAAATACAACAGCCTAATCTTTAAGTCATGTAAGTACACACACTGATTGTTGTGAAAGCTTTCTAGCAAACCCTTTTGGCCCGACTAAGTCGATAAGATAACACTTATCGAGTCCTTTAAATGAAAATCTTCGATCCTGTCAAAGAATGAACAAGTAAATGAATATTTAGATAAATTTTTGAGTCTTAAGATTTTAAATATTCAGAAAGAACCTGAGTGGTTCAACGGAGGAGAAAGGCGACATGAGGCAAGGGAGATTAAGACGGGAGCGGAAGAGGCGAGCGAAGAGAGCGGAGAATGCGCCGGAAAATGAGGGGTAGTTGTATAGGGTCACATTTAGGACCTTCTCGTCAGCTGCTCTTGCCATTGCTACTAGTGCCGCGTCTGATCGAAATTCGAAATGTACGATGCCATGAATTCGGTGTTTGCGATGAAATCACCCTCCGTTTGCCGCCAACCAGCGAGCCATTTGACCATGTCCCACTCCCAGGCAATGTCGGCTGAACTCCACGGACTTGGGTTCTTGTGGATTTCTGGGTTTTACTTCATGAATATTAAGGCTGTTAAATTTGGACTTGAACGTTCGGAGAAAAATTTAGCCCAGACTTGAAAATATAAACGTTATCTTGCCGAACTTTTTGAATTCCATAACATCGTACTTCATATGATTTTTTTTTTTTAAACTACAGATAATTTTTATCTGTTTTACTGTAGATATTTAAGTAAATTTTTTTATTAATGACGATTTTAAAATTTAATCTTTGTTCAAATGAATTAAAAATTAATGTAATAAAAAATACATTTATTATTATTTTATATATATATATATATATAAAAAAGGCCATTATGAGGTTAGAGAAGAGGAATTTAAATATTAGATTCTAACTTTAGATTTCCCTGCCGTTTGGTTGGAAGGAAAGTTATTTTCTTTTTAATGGGATCATCATTTCTCAAGTATGGTTCATATTAGGAACGCAGAATATGGCTTCCATGGAATCAACTCATTCTATGTCGGCTAGGAATAGAAAATCCGAGAAGGAAGACAAGATTCTCAATTCTGAGGCAGCCGGAAAATGTTAATGAAAGATAGCGTACCCTTTTATTTTGTTGAAATTCCAACTTAAACCACTCGGGTATTCGCGATTGCTTTTCTTTCCTTCTCAACGGTCTGCAACTAAGATTTTGAAGAGGAAAATATGTAAAGTGAGGACTGCGAAATATTGGAAATGGAGACTGTGACCATTGCTGAAGTGGGTTAGAGCTGAATCTTAGCTTTGTTTTCTTTTTTGGTCTGTTAAAGCTTCGTTGGATGATAATTAAATAAATTTACTCCTATTTTTTTTTTTATTATAAGTTTACTCCTGCAACGATTTTTCCTTCACTTTCTCATTATTAATTTAATATTAATAACATTTTAATCAATATTAAAATAATAATTATAAAAATTTATAGTTATGATTAATTAATATTCAGCAACAATTTAATATTAATTATTAATATTAATAAGTAAGTCTTAATTTACTATTTTCTTATTAATTTATTGTAATTGAATTCATTTTATTTATTTATTTATTATCAACAATATTGTAATTATAGTCAAGCTACTAAGACTAAATTATAGTCAAGCTACTAAGAGTATATTGGAAGTTAGCAAAGAAAAGGATATTTCATGACCCAAAAAAAAATTGTAATTAAGAGATGATAAGGTATTTTGGTAATAGTGATAATAAAGGCCATAGGGTATTTTAATAATTAGGAGATAAGAGGATATTTTAGAAACTAATAAAATGAGAAAAAAAGAAGAAGCAAAATACCTTAATTTTAAGAATGAAGTTTTTAATCATTATATTACCTATTATCTACCTTATTTCTCAATAATATTACCTTAAATCAAACAAAAAATAAATTCATCAATAACTTGTATATTAAAAGTAGCTTTCAAGAAAAAAAAAATATTTTTTTTATTTTTTTTGAATTAACAGATTTTGCCTTTGGATTAATTATAATTTTGAAACCAATTTTGATTAAATTTAAGAGAAAGACTTTTTTTTTTCTCACATTTCACCCTTTTCTTTTCTCTTTTTGCCCATCTGCCTTTATCTGTTTAGAATTTAAAGAGAGCTACCATGGTAAGAAAATCACCTGCCCAACGGCCTCCTGCTTCTTTGCCCCTTGCTGCACCGATTGTAAGTACCACCACCTCCATCAAGCTCGATCAAAAATTAAGGTTTCCTTTCAGAACCCTAATTTTAGTCCATTTTTGTTCTCTCATTGGTTCGATTTTTTCCAGAAATTTGAGCAGGGAGAAGCCTTGGTTTCGGGTCAATCAAAGGAGTCTAGATTGAAGGCTCTTTTGATTGCTGCTGATGGTGTGTATGACATCATCATGAAGGTACTAAAATAGTCTTTCTTCGCCCTTTTCAAAACTCAAATTTTTGTCTTTCCTTTTGATGTCTGTCGAATTTAGTGTGAAAAAGGTAAATCTTTTCGTTATTTAGAGGGTAGAATTTTTTTTTTTTGTTGATTTTACTTAGCAAATTTCCCGAAAGTTTTGATTTTTGATTTTTTATGGGTTTAATAGTTTTCCTTTTACCTTTTCTAAACCCAAATTCTTATAGTTACTTTTGATGTTTGTTGAATTTAATTTTAGAGGTATTTTAAAATGGATCAATTTAATATTAGTATTTAAAATTATTTTGTTTGGATATATATTTTTTTAAAAATATTTTTGAATATTAAAATTTGATAAAATAAAAAATAATTATAAAAAATTAATAATATTATATATTGAAAAAAAAAGAAATAAAATATGTAATATGAGTATTATTTGAATCTTAAAAAATATATATTATTAATTAATAATATAGAAAAGAAAAAATATATATAAATGAAATAATATGTTTATGTTTTAATTTTATATTCAATAGTAGATCACATTTAAGAAAGTAAGAGAATATGTGGAGAAATTTTGAAAAATCATTTTTAAGTGGATTTTCAAACTGAAATTTTAGTATCTTCCTTTCAAAATTTTTCAAATTTTTTTAACAAACAAAATAAATTGAATTTTAAACTTTTTTTTTTTTTACAAACCCTCAAAACACACCTCAAAAGTTTTGATTTTTTTTGTAGAGGGTTCTGCATCAGGCCAACGGCAGTATTCTGTCCTCAATCTCTTTATCTCGCATTCACCATTGTAGAGGGTTGACATCTCTCGTAAGTCTGTCTCGGTACGTTCTCTCCTACCATCTACTGCACTTCTGAAGGAAAAATAAATTGCGGTAGAGCATTCTTGAAGAAATTCACCATAGCCCTCAACGCTGTAATGGTCTGCTTATTCTGACGCTTCAAAACCTCAAATTCGTCAAGGGAAACAGTAGCAACTCTGTCTCCTTCTCCATTATGCTCTTGTCCTCTCTCAGGTCTGGCAGGAGGACTCACAGAATTCTCTTCTCCCGAATTCGCTGCTGTTGTCGAACGTGTTCTCACCATTTTAATAAAGAATCTGACTTTTTATTCTGATTCCCATATATGGCGCCAATTGCTGTTGCTCTTAACAACAATGAAATGATGGTGATGTGATCTTCTCTACTGTTTTCTCCACGTGTATTGAAGATTCTGCAAAAACAATAAAGGTCAGAGAGGTGCAGGGATCTATCCCTGCACGCGAACTCTGATGCTTAAGTTAGAAAACTGTTTAAGCAGAGTCTCAGTAAGCAAAATAGAGATTAGGGTTTCTTTGATCATACTTGGGGGTATTTATAGATATCTCTGAGTGGCTTCAATGAGCTCAAGACTCATATTTGTGTGGGCTCCAAAATTTTATTATTTTGGGCCTCTTGTATTCTGAAACACAGACGCGTGACTGGGCTGGGAGTAAATTACCTCTATCAACAGACAAAATGAAAAAAAATCCTTTCATCATTTTAATTTTTTTATTATATTATTTAAAATATATATTTTTAAAAATCATTTTATTTTTTTATTCTCACTTGAATCCATTTCAATGTACATCCAAATTAACTTTTAATTTTAAATTTTCCTTATTTTCTTTTGTTGTACATGATATTAAGAATAAAAAATGTGCGTCACATGGCGCACGAAGAACGAGTCAACTGGCGCACGAAAAAACGGATATAGGCATGAGAAAATCTGGCATTTAATGAAAAGGACATATGCGTAATTAGTGATAAAGAGAAACCTCTATAAAATAGGGGTCAAGTATGATTCATAAATCTAATCTAAGAACTCCATACCGAAACTCTGTCAAATTCCCTGTCTAATATAAGCATCGGCGTGTAAACGCAGGGAACAACTCCTGCGTTCCTCTGATCTTCTTCTTTTTTGCAGAAACTCTCGGCAACACGTGGCAGGGAACCCGAAGAGAAAGACGTCAACGATTCGTTACCATTGTTTCAGGTAACAACAATTGGCGTCGTCTATGGAAAACGAAAAAAAAACTATGGTACAGACACGTTCAGGAGGGACGAGAACCGATGAATAATACAAAAAAATCAAAATTCAAAACTAAAACGACGTTTTTTGGACGAAATCCTGGGCAAACCGCCTTCGACGATTTGTCATCGCGTAGATCCAGAAAAGTTACGCAAATTCAAAAAAAATCACCTCAATTGGACCAACGAGCACAAAGTTATGGCCTCCTGAAGTTTCGAGCATAGGGAGAGCCGCGTGAGATCCTGTCACGCACCCTGTGGCGTGAGACTTAAGGGTGTAATCGAGTCGAGTCGAGTCGATACAGTGAGGTGCTCGAGCTCGAGCTCGACTCGAAACTCGGTGCTCGATACTCGGCTCGAGCTCGATCGAGCCTTATTTTTTAAGCTCGAGCTCGGCTGGAGATCGAATTCGAGCTAATCGATTAGGCTCGATTATATAAGTTTGATATTTTGCTCGAACTCGATTAGGCTCGATTAGACCCGAATCATTATATAAATATTATTATATTTTTAAAATATATAAAAACTCGATACTCGATTAGGCTCGCGAGCTACTCGAGTCAGGTATCTAAGTGCTCGAATTCGACTCGCTCGATAGCTCGAGTAGCTCGAGCTCGAGCTCGACTCGACTAAAATCGAGTCGAATTCGAGTTTTTCTCGAGTCGAGTCCGAGTAACTTGCGAGCACCACTGTATCGTTTACACCCCTAGTGAGACCCTACCACGCGAAGAGAAGACGTCAACGATTCGTCACCATTGTTTCAAGTAACAACATCTTCTATTTCATGTTATTTCCTCTCTTATTCTTCTTAAAAATATTAATTGGAATATTGAAATATGACTCATAATACTAATTTAGACATTTCTTAACTTTTTTTTTTTACTAATCGGATAAAACTGATCATTCAAATATGTAAATTTTACGCCCACCATCTAAAAAATAAAAAAAAATATAATTATAAAAGTATATTATAGAAAATAAAAATTTCTTTTTTTTCTTGTAAAATCAATAATTAATTATCTAAAATAAAAAATTAAAACAGAGTTGTAATAATTAATAACATTGCTTTGATTGCCTTTTTAATTTAATGTTTGAGAATGAATTATATTAATTGATTATTTTACACCAACATATATCATTTATTTTTTCTCATGTCACCTGATCAAATTTAAAAAAATAACATTAATTATTAAAATAATTAATAAATCTAATAAAATAAATATTTATTTTTAATTATTATATATAATGTATAATAAATAATTAATTTGATCTAATAAGATAATTTCGTGACATCAATTTAAATAAAAGTGGAATACCTTAAGGGTGCGTTTGGTTGGGGGGAAAAAAATTCCCCTCATAATTTTTTTTTTCCGTCAATTGATTACGTTGTTTTGTTCGACAATTTTCCCCCTTATCAGTAAATGTATGTTACCTACAGTGTCAAAGTTCGGGAAAATCGGAGATAAAACGATTACCTTCAAATAACGTGGTATTTTTAGATTCATGGTCTCCAAACCAATTTTCTCCCGTTTTACCCTCTCATAGCCTCTCCCTCTCACTACTCTCTGCCTCACCCTCTCACTGCTCTCTACCTCTCGTTTTACCCTCTCACAATCGCCCTGTGCCTCTCCCTCCCAGTAGCCTCGAGCATCTCCCTTTCTCTCGGTCGCTCTCTGCCTCTCCCCTCTTGGTCACTCTATGCCTCTTCCTCTCACAGACTTTGTCGGCTGGTAATTTTCTCTCTTCTATTTAGATTTGGATTTGAGTTTCTCTCTTCCAAAAAACATATCTTTGCCTTTTTCTTTTATCTGTCTCTTTCTTTTGGTAAAGAAAATGGTGGTTCCAATGATCAAATTTTCGATCTTTATGGTAGTTAGAGTGTTGGGAGTTGTAATAACTACTCTTGTATTTACTTGGACTCTTCATTACAGAGGAGGATTAACAGTAGCAGCGTCATGCTATTGTTGTGATCCGCTCTTTATTCATGCTATTGTTGTTGCAGTAGTGTCATTTCTAGATTGTGCGCTTAGGCAGCAGTGTTCCGTCTGCTTTTGTGATTATTTTAAGTATATGGGGTAGTTAGAGCAGCAACAAACATCTTTATATCTTTGAATCAATGACTTTTTTTTCTTCTCTTTTGTTTTGTTACGTGTTGATTTATTTCCATGATCTTTTCAGCATTAATTAATTTAGGCATTAATGGAATTAGACTAGTAAATATATAAGTTTATGTCTTTGGTGTTCATTAGTTTATAAATTCATGTCTTTATTTAGTTTATTAATTCTACACAATGAAACATTCAGCATTGCAACACAAACAATTAGACTAACACAGTAAGGAAGGCAGGAGAAGTTAAACAGTTTAACAAAACATACCTTGAAGAGAATCAAATTAGCCTTCCAAACTTATGGTAGTTTTGTTGTGCTTGTAGTATGGATTGAAAAGCCTGAGTATAGAATCAATAATGATGTTTAGAAAGAAATTAGGCAAGAAACAAAACAAGAATGGTGAGAAAACATGAGATGAGGAAAAAAGTGATAATTTGAATATTGCTAGTATACTTATTTCATCTCCTTTCTGCGTAATAATTTCTCAGATTGGGCTGGGACTGCTTTTTATGTGGGTCGTTTCTGTTTGTCCTACTTTTTGATAAAATACAATTTGTCTTAAAATGAAGGTTGTGTTATTTTTACCTTTTTTTTTTTTAAATATAGTGATCCAATGATCTTGTTACCATTTTGCCTTACAATTTGCGTTGTGTACATTGTGGTCAATATTATGATGACATTTTTTTATGATGAACTTTTTATTAACCATGTTCAATACTTTTTTTTTAAACAGTTATGACTCGTTTGTCAATAAGAAAGAAGATGCAACTAGTTACCATACTTATTTTGCAAATGAAGTAGTTGGAATCTATGTTTGAAATGTTTATGTTTGTGGCTGTAACATTAGTTGCTAGGAGACTTGCATGGAGGGGTAGAATATCATATGCTGACTAGACATTGGAGAGACATATTATTAGGACAATAAATTTACATCACATGGTTTTTGAGAGTGATAAACAGAGTGTTGATAATTGTAGAATGGATAGGAAAACTTTTGCAAAATTGTGTCACTTGCTAAAAACAGAAGGAAGATTGGTGGGAAATAGAAATATAAGTATAGAAGAAATGGTTATAAGCTTTCTTCACATCATTGCTCACCATACAAAAAATAGGGTTTTTAAGCGTCAAGTTGCAAGATCTGGTGAGACAATTAGTAGGCAATTTCATGCGGTGTTGAAAGCTGTTTTAAGATTGCATTCACTACTATTTAAAAAACCAGAACCAATACTGGATATTTCAACAGATGAACGATGGAAATGGTTTAAGGTATTGCCTCCAAATCCTTTCAAACGAAATAAATAATAATCAACATTTTCAATGTGCATTTACCTAGTTGCGTTTGTAATGTTTTGGTTTAGGGTTGTTTGGGTGCCTTAGATGGAACATACATAAAAGTGAACGTGGACACAATTGACAGACCTAAGTATAGGATAAGAAAAATGAAATTGCTATAAATGTTCTTGGTGTCTGCACACCGAACATGCAATTCATTTATGTATAGCCAAGATGGGAAGGTTCAGCAACAGATGGTAGAGTATTGAGGGATGCTATCACTAGGAGAAATGGTTTAAGGATTCCATAAGGTAATCTTATATACATAAATGATATTAGATATGTATTCATTTAGTTAATACTATTAATTAAATAAGTTGTGCATTGAAATAGGTTCGTACTATTTGTGTGATGCTGGGTACACAAATGGGGAAGGGTTTTTGGCACCATATGGAGGGCAAATGTACCATTTAAACGATTGGAGGCAAGGACACCAACCCACTACACCCCAAGAATACTTCAATATGAAACACTCTCAAGCAAGAAATTGCATTGAGAGATGTTTTGGCATATTGAAAGCTAGATGGGCAATTTTAAGGGAGAAATCATTTTATCAGGTAAAAACACAGTGTAGAATCATATCTGCTTGTTGTCTTCTCCATAATTTTATTAGGTCTGAGATGTCTATAGACCCAATTGAAAGTAATGTTGACAATGATTAGTAGCGAACCTGAAGGGAATGATGTAGAAGGGAATGATGCAGAAGAGAATGATGCAGGGTTGATCAGGTACTGTGAGCCAAGTGATGCTTGGATTGAGTGGAGAGACAAATTGGCAGACGAGATGTTCAACAGTTGGATGACATCGCATACTTAAGTACAAGTGTTATGTTATGTATTGTTATTTTATGTTTTTTCTGTATGATTTCAATTGTTGAGTTTAATGATAATTTTTATGTATTGCTTTGTAACGTATGGTTTATTATGTTTTTATGAGACAATAATTGAATGTATCAGAATGATTTGATGTACTTGTTGTAGTTTGATGTACTTGAATAATTTAATATTGTGAGTTCTTCATATAATTCATGTATTGAAATTGTTTTTTGATGGTACAGAATATTAATTTATTTGGAATGCATTTTTGATATCCGGTTGCTTATATTAATAGGAATTGAACATGTCATCGATGAATTTGGATGTGACAAAAGAAAAAAAGAAGCAAATAGTTAAAAAATCTTCTCCTTTCCACCACCATTGGACCAAGAAAGAAGATGATGAACTAGTTAAATGCCTACATGTATTGGTAGAGGATCCCAAGTGGAAGGGAGGCAATGAGACTTTTAGAGTAGGCTATTTAAGCTAGTTGGAGAAGATGTTGGAGAAAAGACTTCTGACATCTAATATAAGGGCCAATCCACATATTGAATCGAGAGTCAAGTTACTTAAGAGACAGTACAATGCTATATGTGAGATGATAGCATTGGTAGTGAATTTGGATGGAATGATACTGACAAATGTTTGACTGCGCCAAATGATGTTTTTGATGGATGGATTAAGGTAAGTATTATACAATTTCTTTTGAATTCATTATTTCTTTATATGTTTTGCATTTACTAACAATTGTTGTTAGACTCACCCGCATGCAGAAGGCTTGAGAAACAAACCATTTCCTCATTTTGATGACTTTGTCATCATATTTGGAAAAGAGAGAGCTACCGGCCAAAGAGCTGAAACAGCTACGGATGCAGTTGAAGACGATGATGATGATGATGATGATGATGATGATGATGATGAGAACATGCTTCAACATGCTCAGGAAATGGACAATGATGGGTTTCAAGATGAAATAGAGGTTGGTAGAGATGAAGTTGATGCTTCAACATCTCGTATAAATGTGCCAACAAACATAAGATCCGAGTCCAACAAAAAGAGAGCAAGGACTTCTGATGGTTTAAGTGAGTTGGTCGAGGAAATTAGCCACTTTCAGAGTGCATTTCAGGAGGCTACTCAGGAAATAAAAGGTATAGCCTCATTCTTTAAGAAAGAAGCCAAGGGAAGTGATAGGAGAATGACAATTTTTAATGAGATCATGCAACTTGAAGGGTTCTCTAGGGATGAAGTGTTAAATGCTGGAGAATACATAACCAAAGACAGTCACAAGGTAGATTTCTTCTTTGCTATGCCTAAAGAATATAGAAGGGATTATGTGATTAAACAATTGCATGAATGTCACTCCTACCGCGCATCCTTCGACTTCCCACCGAGTGGAGAAATGTAGTTTCTAACTATATGTTAAGACAATGGTATGCTACTTAGTTGATAGGAGACTTTTCGTTTTCTTTCTACTATTATGAATGATTAATGATGATGGATATTTTTAGGGATGTTGATGGATATTATTATGGATATTGCTGATGAATGTTATTTTGGAAATAGTTAATGTCGATGTTAAGACTCACGGATTATGAAAATTATTTTGTTGTATTTCATATGTCTTGAAATTAACTGTGATGATAGGAGTTTATGTTTTGTGGATGTTCAGACTCATAGATTATAAAAATCATTTTGTTGTGGTGGGTGTTGGCAACTACCAAGATGTTGACTGGTACAAGGCCTGTAAACATGAAAGTTTTTACTGCTTTGAACATTTCTGTCACATTTTTCAGTTTGAACTTTCTGACTATGAATGGGAACGCTATAAAACATATTCATCATTGAGTACAAGGATGTTTTGAAGGGTGGGTATTGTTGCATATTAATAGTTTAAAATTAACATTTTACAATTTACATAACTTAACTAATTAAATAAATCAAAATAATTTACATATTAGATAAATTGATTAACTTGTGTTAAATAAATTAATCAATATTTGTTAAATGAATAAATTTAAGTAATAATAAATAAATATATAAATAAATATGTTAAAAATAATTTTTATCAAAGTGTTATTCATCTTAAATCAATTATTTCTTTAATTTAATACATAAGGGTAATATAATAAAATACACAATTTAATAATCTTAAATTTCCTTAAATCAAAACTAGTATTTAATATTCCCCAAATATAACTAAACGTAAAAATTCAATATTTTTTAAAATTTACCATATAAAATAATTTCTGGTAATATTGTTTTTCCATTTTTTTTTCCAAACCAATCGGCCCATAAGGAGAAATAACTATTCCACACACTCTCGATACAAAGTGGTAAAATAATACCAAAACAGAACACAGCGTAGCTGTAGAGTCAAAGGGGTCATAGATCTCGTCATCCCAAGTAGGGGTGTAAACGATACAGTGGTGCTCGCAAGTTACTCGGACTCGACTCGAGCAAAACTCGAATTCGGCTCTATTTTAGTCGAGTCGAGCTCGAGCTCGAGCTATCGAGCGAGTCGAATTCGAGCACTTAGATACCTGGCTCGAGTAGCTCGCGAGCCTAATCGAGCATCGAGTTTTTATATATTTTAAAAATATAATAATATTTATATAATGATTCGAGCCTAATCGAGTTTAATCGAGCCTAATCGAGTTCGAGCAAAATATCGAACTTATATAATCGAGTCTAATCGAGCCTAATCGAGTAGCTCGAATTCAATCTCGAGCCGAGCTCGAGCTTAAAAAATAAGACTCGATCGAGCTCGAGCCGAGTATCGAGCACCGAGTTTCGAGTCGAGTCCGAATTCGAGCACCCCACTGTATCGGTTCGGCTCGACTCGATTACACCCCTAATCCCAAACATAACTACAACAATGAGAAGCGACAGCTGTCCAGATGGACATCTCTTACCTAATTCGGTTTGCGGAGAATCAAGAAAGCCGTTTCCTTATTTAATCAGGAATTCGTGTTTGTTGGCGCAGATATTTTATTCTCTCTCTTCATTACGACGATTTTTGTAATACAGGCAGACGGTACCTTTCATAGTCTCAGGAACAAAAACAGATCAGTCTCTATCTCCCCTTTTCTCTTTTCTCACTGTTTGAGTGCTTCTCTGCTTCTTAACTTTGATCTTACTTTTTTTGTACAGTTTTATCCGTTTGAGTGCTTTCTTAGAGCACTTTCATGGCGATCGGTGCATGTTAGCTGTGCTAAGGGCATATTCTTTGTTTTGATTCTCTACCAGTCGGATTTTTCTTTTTCTTTTTCACTTTTTCTCTTTTCCTTTTAATGATTCATTTCCTTGGTATACTGTCTTCTAATGTTAAATCAATGTCTTCTAAGAATAGGTTAAATCAATGTCTTCAAAGGCTGCTTCGAGAAAGTGCTTAATTATATGCTTTTGAGTTTCTTAGAATTTCGTTATATGTAAGTATAAGATCCTTTCATCATACGTTTTGTTGTTGTTGTTGTTGTTGTTGTTGTTGTTGTTGGTGTTGTTGTTATTATTATTATTATTAAATGGACAAATTCACTTAATAGTTTGATCGTATATGACGTTTGATTTCTTCTTTGACAGTGTGGAGAGTTTGACTAGTTTTCTTCGCTTTGTCTCGTTGAATTAATGAATTTACTTATTATTGCAATCTTATGTTTTTCTTTTTCATACATTTTTTTAGTATACTTTATACACACACACACACACAGAAGAAAAAAGTGAATCCTTATTTCGGAAAGAGTACTAATTGCTATTACTAGCCATATTCTACTATGGCGTTTCTTTTGCCACTGAAATTGCACGCAAGAAACTAAAAATCATCAATAAATTTTGTTTTCTTGATTTTGATAATGCTGATACTTTTTAATGGACGAGAAATGTTGTGGTATTTGCGGCCTTTGGCCCTAGCTGTTAGAATGTTGCTGTGAATTAGGGATTTGTTCTATGAAAAACAAATGGTTTTTTGTGTGTGAGTTATTGGAGATGTGATAAATGTTCGAGAAGTGAGAAGTGAGAAGTGAGAAGCGAGATTATTGGAGTTCCACTGCTGTTATTGTATGGTTAAATTGCCAAGGGGTAGCATTGATTTGATGAAAATGAGTTGGAATTTCTGTGAGAATACTTTTCAATTATTGAAAAAGGAACAAAAAGGGAGTAAGTATATTGATTATGTTTTAAAATGATGAAAACAAGTAATCAAGTGAATTGCCGTCTGTAAGACCAGCTATGAGGATTTATCTTGTAAGAACTTAATTCCATTCTTCGTTGATTTGATTTTGCGTAAGTTTAATGGAGGTAAAATCAAAATTGCTGGACTATGAATTATCTCTTTGTGGTATGAGGTTGTCAAAGGGATTTAGGCTGTTGTTTGTTTGTGATATTTAATTATAAACTAGTTTAATCGAGTTTTTATGATGCTATTATTTGCATTGCCTAATAATTAATTGAATTTCTAACCTATGTTATGTGTAAGTAAAGATTATTAAAGCTTTTACCTTGAAATAGTTTAAGTGTACCATCTTTAAAATTACAAAGGGAGGGTATGATTGTCGTAATCGCTACTCATTAAATTCCATTTCCAAGAAAAAATTATGCTGCTGTTATTTATTTATTTATTTATTTTTGGATAAGAAATAGTTGTTGGTGGTGACTTATGGTTTTATTATCAGTGATATTGCATCCAAGGGATGGGGGTGCAATAGATTTCTATTAATTGATTTTCTGGTATGTTAACATTTTAGGGGAACATTAAAATAGTGAAAAAACTTATGCCATCAGTAGCGATTTGTTCAAAATATTACTGCTGTTGTAATATTTCAGTTCATTAACAGGTCATTAACTATTTCTCCTTTGATAATCCTTTTAGGTTCTTAGATGAAGTATAGCTAACTGTAAGAGTAGTACTCAATTAAATCCCAGAACCTTGATGGAAGCACGAGTCCGTGTTGGGTGTCAATAAAATTTTCTGTGTTCTATGTTGGCATGTATGTTGGAAACTATGTCTACATTGTTTGCGCTTAGGGTGAAAGTGTCAGATAAGGTATGTGTCCGGCACTAATACATTCTATCTTCTTAATTATTCCTTTATACTTGGAGGGTCACACTCTGATACCCATGTAGCCTTTGAGGTGTACAGTATAGGTGTGTTGGGAAAGTATAGAGACAACGACTTTACACGGATTGTTCAAGGGTTAATATTTCATTAGTAAGGTTTTACAGTGAATAGAAAGAGTATCTTTTTCTATTTTTACTGAAGTTGAGTGATGTTTAATGAATCGATTATGTCTTTCATTTTCTTCATCTCGTCTACTTTCTTTCAGTCATGCTCTATTTTCTGTTTCAAAAGTAACTTCATTGTTAGCTAAAACAGAACTGATGGAATTCTCATTCCAACCAGCCTTGTTTGTCTATTCCTTATCACTTAAAGGAAACTGAATCAAACTTTTAGAATTTTATTTGTTTATTTAAAAATCTTTTGGAATTAGATTAGTTTCTAATGGATTCGATTCTTTATCTCAAATAAGATTCAACTAAATATGGCTCTTCATGCATTCATTATGCCAATGAATGCAACATGATGTACTTGGAAATTTAAGGCTTGGTTGTCTGATTTATTGAAAATTCTAGCTGTACTATGTCTTTGGACTGAAATTTGATTCTTGTCAAGATGCGACTTCAGCAGAAATCAATAGAAGGATGCCAAAAAGGGAGATTAGATTAAGGTATTTCAAGGATTGTAGGTCAATTAACCAAATAGAATATCCCATTCTGAAAATTTTGGGTAAAACTCACCGTGTATACCTTACAAGAGCCTTAAAGAATCATTTACAGTTAGTATTTAGTAAACTTTAGGGTCCTTATCTGTGATTCCTTGTACATCCTTACAGATTTCTAAGCAAGTTAATATCACATGCTTATCACTTGAATTTTAAGAGTAAGAAGGTTCTTAAATAGAAAGGTGAAAACATGTAGCGTTGCACTTATTAGTTCAATGTTGTCTATGCTAGTCCAAGTGGATTGATGAGACCAAGTAGCTTTAGGCCACTATTTGGCTAAAGGGGCAGTTGTAATGGTGGTGGCATGGCAAGTGATGTAGGTTTGGCTCCAGTCAAGCTTTACTTGTTCTTTTCTTGTTGGTTTGAGATTGGAATTTGGAATCTTTGCTTGTAGCTTTAGTTATTTGTATATTACACAAAAATTTTGAGGTTTTTGAGTTGATAGGTGGAGCTAAAAGCTAACTTAGAGCATATTCAGTTATTAAGGGCTAACCTGTTGTAGAAGTACTGAGCTAAATCTTGTATTGAACCATGCGAATTTAAGTAGATTATGTCCTTGAAAATTTGGGTGTTTGGTAGATTTAGGTTTTTAGTTATTCTCATTGGACATTCATTAAATTAAAGTTAAATATCTTATTACTCTTATAGTTGAAAATAAATAAGTGAAGTCATAGTACATTTAACTTACTTTAGTCGCCAATTTTTACATCATTCTAGGGTCTACTTCTTAGATTCCCATTGCACTACTGATTACTGTAGGAGTTACTCTATAGATATCATATTTATTTTCAAATAGGTTTTGATGGTTGCTATTATGACATTTGATGGAACTGCTAATTTGGAGGTGAGGAGAATGTGGTCTTATTGTAGCATCATATCCAATTGTTTGGTCCTAACATATCAGTTTAAACTTTTGGGTTCAATGGTTCTTCGTTTATGGCTACTTTTTTTCTAAATTCTAATTTAAGGTGAGCAAGCATCGAGTGGTGCTATAATTTTGATAGATATTAGGTGATTTGTTAAACTTGTAGGTTTGATGGTCTTTTGTTGTGGTAGCATATAACCTGTCTGATTTAATGTTCTTGTGCTTAGGATCTTTAATTTCTAAAATTAGGTTTTACCTTGTGCCTCTGGCTTTCATCTGAGGGGTGAGTCGGAGTACAAACTAATTGGTTGCCTTTTTTTCTTTTGTTTCAGATGATTTTTGAATGTACCTTCAGTTTCAATAGTCCAATGAGTTTAAACTTCTAATTTTTATTGAAAATTTAATGTTTGTTTTCAATTGATTTGCTTTTGGAAAATTATACTTTTAAAAGAGGGGTACACTCTGCATGCAGCCACCAGATGACAACTTGTTGAATGGATGAGCATCTGTCAAGCACAATAATTTTTACCCATTTTATAACTTAAGGACAAATAACATGTTTTCTATAAGATTCAACCTTACCTTTTTGGAAGAAATTTTCTCTTGTGACTATACGTAGGCTGGGAGATCTTGTTATCATGCATTTGGTTCATCCTCTCTAATTTTCTTCCTTGGAATGTGGGCCCAAATATCATGTTTATCGCTGCAGTAAATCCATGTGATTTGTTAGTCAGATGCAATGTGCAGCATAAGAGTATTAAAAAAATGTTACTTAAAGTTCTGAAGGGGTATTTACATGAAATCTCGCATGCCACTTCTAGCATTTTAAAGCATGTTTACTTTCCTAATATGTACCAGATTTAGAAGAAGTGTGCTGATACGAATATCGGAAAATTCCTTGGGTTTGAGACTTCTGTTCCTTTTTGTGTGCAGCTACCAAAGGCTCTCTCTGTATTGAGCACGATAACTGTTGTTTACCTAGCTGTTGGGAATTAATTATGCTAAAGGTGTAAAGGAATAGAACGTTTGAAAAGTTTGTGAACATGTTCGATTTTTGTTTGTTTATGTCCGTTTATTAAGCTTAACAATAGAGGTGTGTTACGTTCGTTTATTTTCGTGGACAAAGTCTTTTAATGTTTGTTTAAAACTTATTAGGCAATGAATCGTTTAGTGTTCATTTGCTGTTTGATAATAATAAATTTTTAAAATTACATATTTACTCATTGGTCATTTAAATAAGTAATTATAGAAGTGCATATTTATATATAATTTTCTAATTTGGTATTATATATATTGGGGTGAATACAATTTGCTTATTAAGTTTTTAACGCCAACATGTTCGTTTATATATTCACGTTTAATGTTCATGAATGTGTGTTTGTGAATATGTTTTTTTAATATTCACAAACACATGTTTGTGAATATGTTTGTCTAACATTCAAGCTTATCGAACATGAACCGAATACGAAGAGTATTAAAAAAATAAACGAATGAACATGAACATAGTAACGTTTGTTAATGTTAGGCTCATTTTAATTTTTTGTAGATCCTATTCCTTTGAGGATATTATAATTTAAAGTATTTTTTTGGTCAGTGTGCTAGAATATGGTTAGCTGTGTGGTGAAAACTTTCTTCGAAGCCTCTCAATGTGAGATCCGAGAAATTCAGACATATTTCAATTATGTAATATAAACTTGAAGTATAATTTATTGAGCTAAGTGAATTGTGGGAATGATAATTGGAGATTTATATGTTAAGTGTTTAAAATAAGTGTGAAGCTATGAGGACAGATCGATCTGGGAGAAGGAGAGATCGATCTGGTGAGTTAAAAAGGACAAAGAAGGAGGAATTTAAGGAGCAGATCGATCTCCAATGGAAGAGAATCGATCTCCTTATGATTCTGTTTGAGAGAAGATCGATCTCATGAGGAAGAGATCGATCTCCAAATGTTTCTGTTTGGGAGAAGATCGATCTCCTCAAGGAGCAGATCGATCTCATAAAGCCATAAAGAGATCGATCTCACCCCTCGACAGATCGATCTCCTAGGCATAAATTGCTCCAAATCGTCCCCAAATTCAAATGCAGATCGATCTCATCAAGAGCCAGATCGATCTCCTATCCTCAGCCTATATAAGGAATCCCTGCTTTCACCTGCAATTTCACTTTCTCTCTCTTTCAACCCCCATTTTCACCGAGCCCTAACTTTTTCACTCATCCAAAGCACCCATTTTCGTCCAAATCAGAGGCTGTGGCAAGAAGGAAAGTTGTTCCTCATCAAAGGGAGAACAACATACTTGAAAATTGTAAGACGAATTGAATCGAGGCAAGAGATAAGCTCTCCACAAGTTTTGGGTAATTTCTAAACCTCGATCTTGATATTTGAGACGATTTTTGGTAATGATAGTTGTTGGCATTGTGTTGAAATAGCTAAAAAATGATTAGGGATTGATGAAATTACAATGTAGTTGGAGTGATGATATTTAGCAACTTTGATAAATTTAGGAATTTTGAGCTATAAATGGAGATTTAGACAATGAGGTGTATTAGCATAGATATTGTGACATAGGAAATATAGAATGTTGAGGTGTTGTGAGCGAGATTGTGGTTTGTGATGGAGCTATGAGAATTGAGAAATTTGAGGAGTTATGAGCAATTATGCTCGATTTTGAGAATTGAGGTTAATGTGATAATGAATATTGATGTTTTAACATCGTTTGGACAGCTCGGGAGTTCCAGAGTGGAATGCGAGGCTAGTCCGTGATACGGGAGAAACGATTGCACTATACGAGGTGCAAAGAGGTAAGAGAAAACTAAACCATTTGGGTATGTGTTTTGATGAATTGTTGTAGCATGAACCATGATTTGAGAATACAAACATGTTTGGTGTTGTGCGGTGATATAATTGCACACGGTTTTTATAGCCGGTTGGAGCTCATTATCTTATGAGTTTATAAGCTGAGTGTGAAATTGCTTTATAAACCTTTGAGTTTGCGTGAAAAGTAAATTGAGCTCTACGTTAAGGCGATATTGAGATTTGAAAAAATGTGTGCGTGTTTTGCCGGTTGGAATTCAGTTTTAATATGTTTTGTGTTGAGTACACAAATGTTTTAAATGAGTTTTATGAAAGAAAATCATTATGAGTTCTACGTGAAGGCATAACGTTTTATAAGATAATGGCTAATGACTGAGACTTAGGCGTGTCATGTTGAATACACATCGGGCCTTGCTCTGGTAGCATGTAAGACCGATATAGTGAGACGCCTGGGAACTGTCCCAGGGACCACAGGCCTTGTTTTGGAAACATGTAAGTCCGATTATTCCTCCGCTTTGGTAGCGTTGGGAGGCCTTACTCTGGTAGCATGTAAGTCCGATATTCTTTCGTTTTGGTAATGAGAGATGTCTCCGTTTTGGTAACGTGAGATGACCCCCGTTCTGGTAATGCTGGGTGGCCTTGCTTTGGTAGCATGTAAGACCGAGAGAGTGGGTCGCCTGGGAACCGACTCAGGGACCACGTGATAGTGTGCATGAGGCGAGGCATTGCTCTGGTAGCATGTAAGGCCGGGCCTTGTTCTGGTAACATATAAGTCTAATATACCATGCATACGACCATATTGTCGACGTTTCCTCTATACGAGGATGTCTGGGATGCGCATCTAGAGGAGATTACATATTTGATGTACCATGACGAGTTTTAATTGAGTTTTATTGCCTAGTCTCGTTTTACACATGAGTTGTGTTTTGTGACCTTGTCACGTGCTATTTACTGAGGTGATTTTTATCACGTATTTTGAGAATAGCCATTATCGCATATATTTACACATGCTTGTGAGTGCTCGATATTGAACCTTTTTACCTTCATGTTTTCACATGATTTATGAGTTATGAGATGATGTTTTGAGACCTTTCATGCTACGATTTCAAATGAGCTTCATAAACAAATACATATTTGTGATGTGTGATATGGTTTATATAACTGAGTTCCCTTACCCTCCTTACTGTGCGATTTGGAAGCTCACCCTGTTTTCTCTTCCCCCAGATCGCTTCAAGTGAAGTGAGTTCCCTGCGACGTACGAGTTAGAGGCTAGTGGAGGACTTGAGCTCCAGGTCGTATTTTGTGTATTGAGGTAGATATTTAATATTCATGTACCCAGACTAGAGTTATTTTTTCAGACACTTATTGTACAATGATGTACGAGATGTATTAGGATTAATTAACTTGGAATTGAGTAATGTATATGATACAATATATACTATATTATGATGAGATCCTGAGGCATGATAATTATGATGATATATGACACTGTACAGGAATACACCTTTAATTGTGAATTGATGAGTAAAAAGTTTTAAATTAGCCCTATTTTCCGCGCTTCCGGGGCGTTACACCCAAGTTCCATGTAGTTTTTCTCCTGCTGTTGAATTCTATGAAGCAGCTCTGATTATATTCTTATCGTATCTATATTGGATTTATGCATGAATGTTTGCAGTTGATTACAATCATGTTCACATTCTATGTAATTATATCACCTTTAGTCATGACATTTATCATTATGAATTATTTGATTTCAAGTAGAAGTTGATTTTCCCTACTATAGTCAAGTTGCTAATTAAGATGAAATTTACTTATATACCTTTTGTATAGGACCTTGTGTGTTATTGCCCAGAGAATTAATAAAAGTAAAGATACTCAGCTTTGAGCAGTACCCTGCTGAAATAGTCACTATGCCTGCAAGGTAATGTGCTTAGATAATTTTTGGCCTGCCTAGTTCAGTTACTAAAGCTTGTTTTTAGTACCATGAATTGTACAAGTCATTTTCCTTTGTGAAATGAAGTTGGTTTTTACCTGTTTAGTGTTACTGCCCTATTAACTATGTATTTTAAATTATCAGTTCATCTGATTCCCCTCTCCTGTCCCCCTTCCTCCTCTGTTTTTTTTCCCCCTTCTTTTCATCAAGGATGGGAAGCTATCAAAAGAAAGATAAAACCAATCTAAGAATTTTATTATTGGATAACACAAGCAGTAGTACAACTGCAATTTGTAGTGAGTAAATCAATTTCTGAACACGATAAGTTCACATGGCAGCTGACTAACATAAGACACAAACAGTGCATTCTAATTATTACATAAATTTACAACAGATAACTTGTTTCTCTCTTCATTTTAAAGCAATTCTAAAGTTTGTTTCATTAAACATCTAATAAGAAATCCTTCTCACTATGCTGAACATACTTTATCTGGCGGCTAGAATGTGAAAGCTCACAGGTAGAAGCCTTATTTTTTAATTGTGGGCAAGTTGTTGATAGGTTACTGACAATGACCATCCGCAGTTGTCTGACCAGTTTGCAAATGCAGTTGTAACCTGTTTCAAGTATGAGATGTTATTTTTAGGATTGGTATTGAAATAATTTGCTTTCTTGGTTTCTATGCCATGGTTCTTAAAACAGTATTGTATGGAAAGAATTACCCCAACTTCATTGATTTTGCAGGCGCATCAATCTTAGGAGGTTGGGGCTCGCTCAACTGGAGATGAATAGGTGCTTGCAAATCATATCCATTGTTGAAAGTATAATTTGGGTGGGAGCTTCTGCTAGCTTGATTTGCCTCCCGTGTTCCATAAACCTGAGACCCAAAAATTGTGCTGTTTAGGTGTATAAGGAGGAAAATTATTCATTTGCTTAGATTTCGAGGTTATTTCTCAGGCCTATGGCCTAGTGATTTAGTTTGTCAAACTTTCATACTATTACTTTCATGAGAACCAAGGGAAAGAGTTATAGAATATAAGTCATAAGTGAATGTAAGACACCAGTACCTTCTTTTGAAGTTCAGTATTTTCTTGGCAGATGAGGTCTACCTTCTTATGCAGTTCTAGATTCTCCTGATGAATGAGGTGTCCCTGAAATTCAGAAAATGGAAGTTAGTCAACAAGAAAGTATCTATAGATGAAAATCTTATAAAAAGCAGCCGAACTTTTAAAAAAACCTTGCGGTTTAGCTCTTTGATTTCATCTGTTAGAATTTGGTCCTACAAGGAAAAAATAACAGAGCAACTGCGTTAAATACTGTTATCAGACCTTGAATATTATAGGTAATCCAATTCTAAAGTTGTTGTACCTTTTTCATGCGAACACCTTTCAAGCTCATTTCAAGTTGGTTTTCCAGGTTCTGTAGATCTTTGACGCATAAACCAGATAGTTCTTCTCCCATCAATTGCCTGCAACACGTTACAGTGGAATGTTATGTAAGCTTTGTTTATCTCATGGTATGGAAAATATCTGCTTGTAATGTTTTAAAGGTTCTTATTAACCATCAAGAGTGTCCTATAAATAATCATTTTTACACGAGTATTTTAAGTGAACTGTACCATTTTTACAATCATGCTATTCTTGTCATATAGTAGATACTTAGAATTTTGTGAAAGCCCTGTACAAGTTGCTGGTGATTTTGTTCTATGTGATCTTTACAATTTTTAATATCATGTGATGCATGTCATACGGTAGACATGTAACTTTTTGGTAAACCCCCATAGCGAGAGTTGCTGTTACTGATTTTTTGTGTTTAAGCTATCTAGTCCTTGTTTTAATGATTTGTTTATAAAATCATAAATGACCGTTAAAATGAGATCCGAATTATAGGATGGTTAATCTGGCGATAATGCTGCAACAGATCAGGTACCGTGACAATCGTTGAAGTTGGCTGATGGTTTTGGGATTGGACTCAAATCTAATTCCAAAACCAATCTAGTTTGAGTTTCCTTTAAGTGATTTTTTTATGAAATAAGACAATTCTTATGCATGTTCACACAAAAGTATGAGCCTAGTTATGTTAAACAAATAGTGAGGATGCTTGAGCTCTACATATGATGGGTACAGTCATGAAGAAAATGTTATAGTTGTGCAAAATATGGTGATTTATATATTTGTTTAGGACAATACTTTTAATAATTTTTGGCATTGGTTGTTGAAAATCTCATTTTGATAGTTGGAAGCATAACCCATAAAACATTTTATATGCAATGGGACAGTGGGACATAATCAGAAGTCAAGTTTAAAAAGACCTCACATCTACTAAGTTTACTGAGGATATGATCTTGAGAAGGCTTGGTTTATCTTTAATTGTGTTGGAACTAAAGTTACGAGGTGTATGGCATGCCTTATTGGTGTGCTGCTATGACATGACTTGTTTCATCCCTGTGTTTGTACTTTTAAAAGATTAAAAGATTTAAGCAAAATTATACATTGAAACTTCATTAGGAGAAGCTACTATTTCTGGAAACAGCATAGCTAATGCATTTGTTACTACAAAAAAAAAAAAATGAAGTTGGAGGAGCATGACTTATGCACTTCATAGCTAATTTACGATGATAAGAGTATTGTAGTCCACAAAAGTTGTTAACTTGCATTAATTTACAAGTTTAGAGATTTTAAGCTGTGTTTTAGTGATAAATAAGTGGAAGGTTTGACTACCTGTGGTATTCTTGCAAGCACTCTAGTTGTTGTCTCAAGCTTGCTGCCTCCCTTTGCCAAAACTATGAAAGTACAAACTTAGTTATTAAATAAGAAAGTTATATTCTCGAATGTGAAGCATTTTTTTGAGACCTACTATCATAAGAAATGTAAAATTTGAAATACATAACAAAGAGCTTGTGAGTTACTTAGACTTGACTTAGTTACACAAACTTAACTCTTTTTTTCCCCCTCTTTTAGTTCAAGTAAAATGAGCAACTGCAGTGAATCCAAGTGGTATGATACTCAGCTTGAAGCTAAATGCAAGGTTAATCTAGCATTTGATTTTTCACATACTCTCTTAAGCTTGGTTTCAAGCTTCAGCTGAATTGCTTTTACATTAAATTATAGCAAAATTATGTTGAGTAGTGATTTAATTTGGTGAGTAGGCAATGTGGACACTTTTAAACTTTCTTAAGTAGTCAATGATTTTAAAACTGTCTTGTCTCTCTAATGTTGTGTTTTACATGAGTTTGACACAAGTTAGACACAATATAGATACACAAATTGTCAAGTCTACTTGATATGAAGATGAAGGGAATGGAGAAAATTGAGGAATGGAAACAGGATGGAAAGGAAAGAAAAACAATTTGTTTTTCCTTTCTTCTGTTTCGTAGAAGAGATTAAAGAAAGGAAGAAGAAGAAGTTAAGGGTAAAATTGTGAATGAAATTATGATTTTAGTTAAATAAATGGTTTCTTCTTAGTGGTGCAAGGATTGGATTATGAGAGAATGGAAAAATACAAATTCCCTCATTTTCCACCTCCTTGGTATTTCCTTATGAAGGAAAGTAAAGTTTCTCTCCATCTTATCTCTTTTCTTCTTTCTCTTTTCAAATTGTATGCTTTTTTACTTTGTGTAGATTATCTTTGCTTTTGTGGTACCAACATTCTCATAATCATCATCTCCAGAACGTTTATCCTAGTATTGAGGTAGGCTAACCTTATGTTAAGTCGTCATATTGGATTCTCCTCCTCATTTTCTATCCAAAGTAATGTGCTCTTCCAATTCTTGTGCTGCCATATCTTTCTGAATGATTTCTCTCCAAGTTTTTTCCGATCCTTCCTTAGTTTTTACCTTTTTTTCATTATTCATTGTCTTGATTCTCCCAACTAGAACGTCCATGGGTCTACGTCGTATGTGTTGAAACCAACTTAAACCTAAGTTCTATATTTTAGAAATTTCTATATAGAATTCGCTATGTAGCAATGTTCTAATGTCATCTCTTGACACCTCTTATATCTCATGTTACCTCATCTCCTGGAATTTAAAATAGAGATTTATGAAGACGTGCATGCTTTTTAAATTTAATGAGTTTAGCTTGATAATTATACTTATCGAGATTAGCCAACTATTAAAATAGTTCTCTTTACTCCATGTCCTTGTGAGGCTGGGATTTGGCTATGACTTTGCCTAATGAGGGAATTCTCTTGTCCATACAGAGAGCCCTTAAAGAAAGACATATTGTTGGTAAGGTTTCTTTCAAGTATTTCCTAACATTGATTCCTTAGTAGGTAATGGCTCCTATGCCATGCCGTCAGAGATTTATCATTAGTGGTAAAAATTTTACCGTTTGTCAATTTACAAAAAAAAAAAAAAAAAAAGATTATAAATGTTGGGAAAATGCCGTTGGTCTCAAGCCCGAATAAAAGAGGCTTGGCAGTAAGTTTGAACAATTTGTCACTTAAAACTCGTTTAATTTTTATGAAATGCACCAATATAAGAACTTCGTTGGTGCGTTCCCTACACAATGATGTGCCACATTGGAGTCCGGATGTAGTTAAAAGTGTCCAATGGTTGCTAAGTCGTAACAGGAAACGATGCCTCACATTAACGTCTAGATATGGTGTTAAATAGGCAAAGGTTCTAACATCACAATCGATAGGGGTGGGTAAAGAAGTTAGTTCATAATTATAAGCTCATGTGAGAATTTGGAAATATGGGTATTTTAAGTTAGCTATGATTGTGAGGTTATGAGTAGGAGAGTTAATATATTGTGTTTTTAGGAGATCAAATAGATCGAGAGAAGGCTAGTGAGATATCACCTTGATGGTATAAGCTTTGATACATAGAAAGATCGAAATAGTGTAAGTATTATCATAGATAAACAAAAAATATTGAGAGAATGTTGCATAGATTAGGAGAGAAGGGGATAAGATTATGTTGTTTAAGCTTATTTTATGAGGGGAGGTTTGGAATGTTACTAGTGTGTATGCACCATAGATAGGACTAGATGAAGCTAATAACAACATTTTTGGAGGATTTAGATAAAGTAATACAAGAAGTGTCTATAAGAAAAAAACTTTCTTATTGGCGGTCACCTTAATGACCACTTAGGTGATAGTAGAGAAGGTTTTGAAAACTTACATGGCGTTTTTAATTACGGTGTAAGAAACGAGTGTTGATGCTATTTTAGATTTTGTTTTATCCTACGCTTAACCTTTGTGAAAATCTTACTTTTAAGGTGGATCAAGCGCAAGTTGGATTTCTTTTTGACTAAGAGGGATAGATGCGAATGTTTGGACTTTAAGGTTATTTGTAGTGAGAGTGTTATCATGTAACATAGATTTTTGTTCCTAGATATGAAAATTTATAAACGATATGGAAGGAATCAACAGAAAGGAGCTGCAAGGATTAAATAGTGGAAGCTAAAAGATTATTATGTAGGATGAAAAAAATAGTTGGATCTACAAAGAAAACTGGACAACAAAGTAGAAACCAAATAAATTGTGGATCAAGATTGCAAAATGTATTTGAGAGGTGGGCAAGAAGATACTAAGAGTATTAAATGAAAGAGCTCCTATTGGAAAGGTGCAACATAAATAAATTATAAAGATAAAGCAAGATTGTTGCAAGAATTTGAAGAAAAATATCGAAGAGAGCTTTACAAAATACAAGTTAGCTATCAAGGAAGCAAAGGAGATAGTGGCAGAAATGAAAGCGAAGGCTTTGAGATTTATGACAAGTTGGAAACCAAGGAAGGAGAGAAAGAAATATACATATAGGCATGAGCAAGAGAGAAGAGCAGCGGCTTAGGAGTAGTTAAGTATCAAGAATGAGTATAAAAGAACTCTAATTAAGGAAAATGACATTAAAAAAGTAGCACTATTTAAACAAATTTTGGACAATATCTCGGTGCGTTTCAACGACAGTGGGGTTATTATTTCAATAGAACGACATTAATAAAAAAGTTGCGTTATTATTTCAATAAATTTTGGAAAGGATGTAACATGATGGACTGAATCAGTTAAGGAAACTATAAAGACTAAGAGAGATTGTTATAGGGCTTTGAAGATAAACACCGAAGAGAGTTTTACAAAAGACAAGTTAGCTAAGAAGGAGGTAAAGAGGACAGTGGCGGAAGTTAAGGCGAAGGTTGTGAAAGAGATTTATAACAAGTTGAACACGAAGATGGGAGAAAAATATATAGATTGGCGCGAGCAAGAGAGTAGTTGAGACTTAGGAGTGGCGAAATGTATAAATGATGAGCACTAAACAACTCCAATTAAGGACAATGATATTAATAAAAGGTGGCGTGATTACTTAAACAAGCTATTTAACGATGGATAAAGTCAAATTGTGGACAAATTTGGTGCCTTTCGAGGATTTGAATAGATGTTTTATATGCTTAATTAAAGAGATAGGGGTAAAGGAGGCACTGAATAGGATGAAGACAAGGAAAGCTGTTGGGCTTGATGACATTGACATTCCTATTGAGGTTTGAAAATGTCTTGCAGAGGTTGGAGTTAGGTGATTGACAAATTTTTTTAATAAAATTTGGTATAGTAGAACGATGCCTGGGGATTGAGGAAGAGTGCGTCAGTACCTCAATAAGAACAAGGGAGATATTCAAAATTGTTCCAATTATTGAGACATAAAACTAATGAATTACAAGATAAAATTATGAGAAAGAGTGATAGAACAAAGATTAAGATTGTAGAAATATCGGAGAACCAATTTGGTTTTATGCCTGGTCGGTCAACTATGGAAGCGATATATTTGCTTAGACAACTTGTGGAGTGTTCTTAAGTACAAGAGAAAGATGTTCATATGGCATTTATAGACTAGCAGAAAGCATATGATAAAGTGTCCAGGGAGGTGTTGTGGTGGTCTTTAACGAAGACAAGTCCCCGTGAAATATATTGAAATAATTAAGGACATGTATGGAGATGGAGAACACATGTGAGGACGTGTGGAGGGCAAACAAGTGAATTTTTTTCACAGTAGGGTCACAACTAAGGTCGACGTTAAATTCGTTTTTGTTCGCTATAGTAATGGACGAGCTGACAAAATTCATTAATGATAATGTACCTTGGTATATGATGTTTGCAGATAATGTCATGTGTGCTGAGTGTAGAGTGGTGGTTGATACTAAATTAGAACTATAGAGATAGACATTAGAGTTAAAAGGATTTAGATTAAGCAAAATAAAAATTGAATACATGGAGTGTAATTCAGTCCAAACAGAGAGGAAGATAGAAACACAATGATGCTAGATGGGGTAGTGATCTCTAAGCAAGATCATTTTAGATATTTGGGATCGATTGTTCAGATGGATGGAGCATTGAAGGTGATGTGATCCATAGCATACAGGTTAGTTGGAGCAAGTGAAGAAGCATTATAGGTGTGTTGTATGATAAAAGAATTCTATAAGCTTTAAAGATAAGTTTTACAGGACAGTTGTTAAACCTACATTACATTATGGTAATGAATGTTGTGCAACTAAAGGAGTGCATACATAAAAAATGAGTGTAGCGAAAATGTGAATGCTACGATAGATGCATGGATATACGAGAAAAGATGAAATGAGAAATGAGGACATTCGTAAAAAAGGTTGGAGTGACATCTATCGATGACAAGATGAGTGAAAGTCGTTTACGTTGGTTTGGACAAATATAACATACACTTGTGGATGTTGTAGTGAGAAGAGTGGAGGTTATGAATGATGTAAAAATGGTGCGCACCAAACAGGCAAGGCAGGTACTTGGCCTGGGTGACTTGCCAAGCTTGACACTGAGACGCTAACGGACAATGATCGTGAATTGCGGGTTGCGGGTGAACCTGTTTAACACCAAAAGACGAGAACCATGTGAATGGGTAACGGCCACAGCGAGAATTGTGCAATCGTTGGAGACGTGCGCGAAAGTTAAGCAACATGAACCTTATAAAGCGGAGATAAGGAAGATTGCGGGCCACGAACCGAGATGAGCAGACAAGTCTTGACAGACCATATCGCTGGAAAATATTAAGGATCTTAACTCTTAAGGGCATTGAGGTGGCGATCATCCGAAGAGTTCTAAATCTAGTGAGAATTAATCTTAGAGAGTTTATGTTGTAATCAAACTCCAGTACCTATGTGAGGGGGGGTGTTCTCACTTGCTTATATAAACCCTATTGGAGGGCGTAGAATGATATTCAGGAGAGCAAGAGAGAAAAGTAGAGAGCGGTCTTCTCTGCAAAATGCATTCTTTTTTTGTTGCGGATTAATAAAAAAGCTCTTCTCTTGAAAGCTTGAGTGTTCTTTACTATTTGAGTATTTTTTGGTTAGTCGTTTAATTGTTCGAGTGTGATATCATTGCGTATTAACTCGTAGTTGGGTCAGGTGTGGAGATTGGCTGACTAAGTTGCGGAGAAACTTAGGTCATCACTGGGAACTGTTTAATAAGAGAGAACGACCTTGTGACAGATGCTATGGTAGTTAATGAAAAAAAGAGTTTGTATGAAGATGCAAGAATCCATGGAGCACATGTGAAGCGAAAATAAGTGAATTTCTATCACAATAGGACTATATAAAGGGTCGGTGTTTCCTTTTTCGTTACAGTAATGGATGAAATGACAGTTTATTGAAGATAATGTGCTTGGGTGTGTAGCTTTTGTAGAAGATATTTTCGTATGTGCTGAGAGTATAGCAGAGATAAACACGTAGTTAGAACTATAGAGATAAGCACTAAAATTAAGAGGGTTTAGACTGTAGAATGAAGATTGAATACATGAAATGGAAGCTTAGTTCAAACGAAAGGGATTATTAAAACATGATAATACTAGATGGAATGGCGATGATCCTTAAGTGGGATTATTTCAGATATTTGGAGTTGATCGCAGATGGATGGATAGATTGATGGCGATAACTTATAATATTCAGGCTGGCTGGAGCAAGTGAAGAACCGCTAAAGGCGTGTTGTGTGATAAAAGAATTTCTATATGATTGGAAGACAAGTTTTACAAGTTAGTTGTTAGACCAAAATTGCTTTATGGTAACGAATGTTGGGTGATTAAAAGTCTGCATTCATAGAAGATTAGTGTAACAAATGGGAATGCTGCAGTTGATGTGCGCATATACTAGAAAGGCATAAAATAGAAAATGAAGATATTCTCTAGAAGGCTAAAGTGACACTTATCGAGAATAAAATGAGTAAAAGTTGTTTATATTGGTTTAGGCACATATGGACGCTCCAGTTAGGAGTGGGTGTTATAAACAATGAAAAAGAGGGTCAAGATTAGGGAAAGACCGAAAAATTCTTGAAAGTTATTCGAAAAAATATGGCGGAACGAGGATTAAAAGAACACATTGTCTTAGAAATGAGTGGAGGAGAATTCATGTCGATTACTTTGTGTGGGTAACCAATATAGCATACCCAAGTATTGAGATTGAGGTCTAGATGACGATGATAATAATAATAAATATTGGGAAATTAGAATAAAATCCCAATGTTAGTGGGATTAGAATAAGGTCAACTTTTCCTCTCTCTTTTTTTTTTTTTTTTTTAATTTTTGATATCTTTCTTATTTTGTTATTTTTTGCAGTTTGTTGATTTTATTGTCCTAGAATTATGGTATTTAATTTAAGAAAGTATATGCCTACATACTGTAATCACTCTTTCAAAGTAATTTAATGAGAGTGTACTTTTGAAATCTCTTGTTTCATGGAATCAGAGCTAAGTTCTTGCCAACATAAACCTCTTCTTTCTTGATCATGATAAAACTGATGGCTAAGTGGTCAACCTATTTGACTAAGTTTTGCTACAAACATTGGAAAGTCCACCCAACTTTCTTTCACTACTGAGCAGATTGAACTCTTGAGGAACCTCATGGCACCACCCAGAGCTAGTAATGAATTGGAGTCTACCGTATCTTCCATAGTAGCCACGGTTACTTGTTGAGGTACCTCGAGATTTGCCTCTTTTTTATCCCACAAGTTTCCAAGTGAAGGCTGGATTATTGAAATCAGTGCATCTGACCACATGACGAGATCAACAGTTGATTTTTACAACTATTAAGTGTGATGACGGCGTAAAAATTAATGTTGTTGATGGATGGTTTAGGGAATATTAGTGGACTATCTTGCTCAGCTAATATAACTCGAAATCGATGGTTTATTACCTTTATAGATGGCCATACTCGTATGTTAGGTCTGCGTTAGGACGAAAAAGTCAGAAGCAAATACTATGTTCAAGCAATTCCTTAAACTTGTCACTGATGTTTTCTAATCTTCATTTATATTCTACGTATAAATAATGGGAGTATTGACTTTAATAATTACTTTGTTGAATAAGGTATTTTCATCAAAGTTCGTGTGCTTATATCCCTTAGCAAAATGGAATTGCTAAACAGAAGAATCATCATCTCCTTTGGAATTTTACATAGATTGAATGTTAAAAATGCATTCCCAAAATGGGAGATTGGAAGAGGAGATTTATACGTAAACTCCACTTGGTTTTAAGGCACAAGAAATATTGGGCAAGGTATGTAAGTTAAAACTCTAATTGTCTCAAATAGTCTCCTAGAATGTGGTTTACACAGTTCAGCACTGTCATGAAGCAGTTTGTATACAAGCAAGGGCAGGTTGATCATACTCTTTTCATCAAGCTTGCTAAAGATGGAAGGAAAACAATTTTAGTTATGTTGATTAAGGAAGATGATGTGCAGTAGATAGAACTTAAAAGGAAGCTTCAAGCTGATTTCCATGTAAAAGATCTTCCTAGGGATGGAAATTGTTAGAAGTAAACAACGTATTTTTATCTCAGAAAGGAAGTATACTTTGGATCTTTTAAAGAAAATAGGGAAAATTTTGTGTAAACGAGTTGGAACTCTTCTTGAGAGCAATTGGAAGTAGAAGATTTCACAGGAAGATGCTCTAGTAGATTGGGATAATTATCAACAGTTGGTAAGTTGATTTACCTATCACTTACAAGGCCTGACATTGCATTTAGTGAGAGTGTGGTAAGCCAATTCTTTCATTCTTCCTCTAAAAGACATTTATATGATGTAAATCAGATTCCTTCGTACATTAAGGGCATCCTTGGGAAAGGACTTCTATTTAAGAAGTTTGAATAGAGGGACATATAGTATGTCAATGTAGACCAGGTTGATGCTTTTGAAGATAGCAAGTCAACAATAGGGTATTGCACTAGACTGTGGGCAATTCGGTGACATTGAGTAAGAACAAATGGTGGTAGCTTGGAGCAATGCAGAAGTAGAGTATATGGCCATAGCTTAAAGAATTTGTGAGTATGGCTGGAAAGGCTACTAAAAGACCTAAATGTTCTAACTACCAAGGATTGGCTTAAAGGTTTTTACCACTCCTTAATAGGGATTAGGTCCAAGGTTCGAATCCCCTTCTCTCTTCTACCTTCCTATGAACAAATAAAAAGGCGTGAATGTTCCTTTAACCATTTCTATGAAGCTGTATGCTGACAGTAGATCTGCCATCAACATAGTTCGCAACCCAGTTCAGCATGACATGATGAAACATACGAGGGTTGATAGGAATTTCATCAATCAAGATTAGAAAATGGGACTATTATCCTATCCTATGTTGCTGAAAATAATGTAGAGTTTTTTTATAGGGAAAAGTAATGTAGATTTTTAATATCATAATGTTCATGTTTGGGGGAGAGTGAAGGGCCGAAGAGGACTTGGATTTGCTGAGAGCGACAAATGGTTATGGATAGCATGTTGGAGGCATTTTTTATGTTCTTTGGGTGAATCTATTTTTGAGTATGGTAAAAAGTTAAAGTTTTCCTCTTATGTCATTGGAATCACTCTTATCCCCCAGTTTTATACTTGTAGTGTGGTCAAACTTTGTGCATTTAAGTAAGAGAACAAATGTTCCTTTCGTACTATTTTGGAGACATAGAAGTATGTTCTGCCTATGTATTTATTGCAAGTTATTAATGTTTTATTTTTTTGACATTTGTGATTAATTTTCAGAGTTCTCTTACTATTGATAAGTCCAAGTGTATATTGGCATTTTTTGACATTTGCATGATGCCTCCTCTGTCATTTGTTTGTTATTTGGTCCTTCTCATGAGCTATAAGTTTTCTCCTTTAATCACCACACAATTAAATGGGTCAGAAATCAACACTAGATATTGATTTGGACTGACTACCCAAAGTGTGCTGGTTTTCTTCTGCAAAACTTAAGAGTGCTCGCTTTTCCTGTAGAAGAAATTTATTAAGACTTTTGTTGACTGCATTATATATTCAATGTCTTTGTCTGAATTTACTTCGACAATGCCCATATTAGCTTTTAAGTTTTTCAAGGAAGACATTTGGAAGAATAATGATATTTGCATTCTAATTGTTTTATCTTCCAATATGCCTAAATCTTTGAGAGCCTCAAAGAACCGTGATACTTGGTAACGTAAATCGATAGCAAGGTATTTCTCATGAATAATGATATTAAGCTATTTCAGAAAAACAACCACCAAGGCACCAAGTGTGTGCAAATGCAGTTGAGTGGATAGACTTGATCTGGAAATTAAGTGTCATGCTGTGAAGATGTGTATGCCTTCATGAATATTTGACTTTAGATTTAAAAAGAGATACTCGATCCAGTAACTGAAGCAAGGAAACTTAATGATTGCCATATGGAGTAGTGTACTGACCTATGTGGGGTAACAAATAATGCATTTTTCTGAACATATGATAGGATGTTGCTTTAGATTTAGAGCAGAGGGTGGCAGCTTACACGTAGGAAAGACAGTAGTTAGCTAGAAGTAGTAGCATTGGAGTCTATTGAACAGTACCTGCAGATGCAATAGAAAAACAATTGTAAGTGACTCTGGGGACTCAAAAGATAGGTTGGATTTTTGACTTGTAATGTTGCTCCAGATAGTATTTAACCTTTAAAGGATCTAAGTGGGGTGAAGGACACACTAACTGGAATTTAAACAGCGAGTATGATTTTCACGAAGATCCTGTACTCAGCTATCACCATCAAAGGATAGTTTGATAGAAATGCTCAATATCTGGCAGCCCTTCCAAATATTTTGAGGCATCCAGTCAGTGGTTACTGTAACGTTTACCTTTTGACTTCAAATATTAGTGTGAAACAGCTGCCTGGGAGATCCAAGTATTATTGCCTGCCATTAGTATAATCGTCGCTGAAATTTTACCCAGTAATTGTCTCTAATCTCTTTCACTTGTGGAAGATTTGGTTTCTTGTCTTGCTATTTGGTAGAAAATCATGAATGATACCAGCAGGAATTCATTTTCATATTCTACTTGAGGCACCGACAAGATACTATCATGGATGAGACAATGAGAGGGGCTGCAGGGCTAAGTTCTCTAAAGCTTTTAAAGTTGTGATGGTTTCTAAGGATCATAGTTTCCTTTGACTGAGAAGGAAACATATTGAATATGACTGGCTTGGATACACACATTGCACTCTTCCTTTCATATATCTACAGGTGCATGTGTGCCATTTAGGTAATACATCTTGCTATTAACTTGGTAAGCTTGAACTAAAATTAGTTGAGTACCCTTATCGATCTCTGTGGTTCAACCTAAAGATCTGTTGTATTTTGATACGTTGACCTATACTGTTTAAATCAACTTCTAGCATCAAGGACGTGGTTCTTGATTTACTGTTTATCGAAGAGCTGTAGTGATATTCCAAAGCATCTAGTATGGAACTCAGAGTTGCAATACTCCACGCTGGTCAGGTCAATTAAAAGAAAAATATCTTTTGGTGTACAAATGCTAAATAATGGGCTACTTAGATGCATTAGCTCTAGGCCTTGGTTTGTTCCTAGTAGGCCAATTATCTCAAGGGTTGTTATGCTCAAAAATAGAATGGAAAAGAAGTCATGGCTAATGACTGAAAAGAAACAACACAGTTTCCAAGGTGAATGGTCAGCAAAATTAGACATGTTAGAATATTGGCCTAACTAAGCAGGGAAGTTGTTGAACTGCGTCAATCATATAAAGACTGATCTCGGGATATAGGCACCTTGTATAGGGAGTTTGTTCATAGTCGCCTCTTTTATATATGCTGCATTGCTTGGTTATCATTCTTCAGCCACTGCTCGGTATGGTTTTTTCTTTAAAATCTTCTTTTACTTAATCTTGACCACTTCTTAAAGAGAAAGTAGGACGACTGAACCAATCAAAATCTCAGTTTATTGGCCTACTACTCCATTATGTTTAAGCTGTTCTTGATAATTTAAACGAAATGCATGCCTAAAGAGAAGCAACAGAAAGGGAGAAAAAGAAACAAAATCTGTACCCATGGTTTAGATGATGAATTGGAGCAATATCTGTGGAACAAGATTGAAGTAGTGGATGGATAATTACCTTGATTTCTGACGCGGGGTTCAGTAGCTGATGATGTTCTTTAAGCTTGCTGTAGCGTTGGATAACAGATTTCATGCTGATAAAAAAGCTGACAAAATCATCAATATCTGTGTTGAGGCATGGCAGTTAATGATATTACTGTAATTTCTGAACGTATGTGGTATCATGGAAACTGAGTATTTTTAGTTGGAAGGTGGTAACATCATTCGCCGCTATGATTATGATAATAATAATAATAATGCATCCTATACGATTTACAACAAAGCAAAATATTTTATTTTCTATGTAAAATTATGTGGATGTCTCTTGCCAATCCGTCATGGGGAACGGAGCAGGCGGGGGAGGCACATGCTCATTAGTTTAGAAAGCAAAGGCCTCACCATTTTTGTTTTACGCTGCCCAAAATACAAAAGGACAGGTGAGGTGTATTCAATTTGTGAGATGTGAAGAAGAAATTTCCGGGTACATTTAATTCCTTCCTATTACTATTTTTTTTTGGGAATACTACGAAAAGTTTAAATCACCTTAGAATGATCTTTACACATCCATTAAAACTGTCATGTCATACGTTTTTTAAAATTTCTCAAATAGCACATTGTACCTCCTAGTAGTTTTGAGTTAATTCTTGTTTGCACTTGTAATTTAAGATTTCTTTCTTTCGAACAAAAAGATAAATCTTGATCATAGTCATTAGTTTATATACGGTTATATTTTCATCTATAAGGTGGGAGTGTTTTCTATATCTTCGCATTTCTATTTTTCATAAGTCAGTTTTTCATTGTATAATGAAATAGATAAATAAAATTAAACGACAAACATTTAGAGTTGCAATGAAACTTTATAAACTTTACAGTAAGGGGTGTAAATAAATTAAGTATAAACAATATGCTGTAAAATAACTGTTCAATGTTTTCATTTGTTCATTTATTTTATTGATGTGTATGATTTGTGATTTGTAAGAATTTTAAGAGAGTTCATCTATATATTAGAATGTTCAATTAATGTTTACAAATACACGTTTAGATCATTAAAACATGTTCACAAACAATTAAAACATGTTTAAAAACGTGTTTGTGAACATTAGACAAACATAAACAAATGAAACCAAGCAACTCCTCGAACTCAACCTTAGTCTAGAAATATGACTAGAAATACATGTTAAACCTAGGAAATGCCTTCAAACTAGAACTTAAATTTGAAAAATCCAGAGAGGAATTCGAATCCAAATTGAAACCAAAATTTAAGAATACATCGAATCATAATTCGACTGAGATTCAACCCAATAAACTAATAAAAAACACCCAAAACGGAATTTACCCAGAAATCAATTCCAAAACAAGAAAATCCCAATGAACTCGACCCTAAACTCAGCAAATCACCCAGGCCGGAAGATTCATCTCTTAAGCCTACATCCTAACCTAGTCCCATCAATTTTTCAGCTAAACCCAGTGGCCTAAGAGCCTTTAACACAATTAAAAAATACCAGCGTAAGACCCATAAGGAAAAGCAACTCAAAATAAAAAAGCACAAAAAATGGAAGGTTTCAATTTAGCGTTATTTAAAGGGATTTAGAGCTTAAATGTTGGCAGTAGAAAGGTCAGGACAAGGTGAGAATCTAGTAATTTGTATTTATAAGTCATGTTTGTATCATATAAAATCATATTCATATTGTGTAAAATAGAATCTATCAAAATACATATTTACACGAAAAAAATATAAAATTTTATTTGAACATATTTTATATAATTTTTATTTAATTTTAATTCATATTACATTTTTGTCTTTTATTCTTGTTATTTTTATATTGTATCATTATATCTTGCCTAAAATTGTTAGGTCTAATGAAAACCACAATAGAAAATAATTTTTTTTGAGTGGTAGAGGACAACGGTTTGGAAATTGGAAACCGCGGCTTCTTTTTGTAAAGTTAGGTTTTTTTGGCTTATTTTTGGAAAAAGCCAAGGAGATAGGGAGGTAGAGGTGACAGAGAGGAAAAAATTGACGTTTTTTGGAATCAAATCATCGAGCGGTGGCCGGCGGGTGCGACAACCAAAGCGGGGATTGACACTTTTTATGGGTTTGTTTAAAGATACTGGTTGAGTTTTCTAAGAGGAGGAGAGAATAGAAGGATAAATAGAGAAAGCCTAAAGCGAAAAATGAGGGTTCTTAATTTTGGGATTTTATAGTTTAATGAAACGTAGAGTTTTGGTGAAGAAGAAGAAAGGGAAATAGAAAGAAAGAAAAAAGGTAAGAAAAGACATGAGGTAAATATATGTAATTTGAGTAATTTATTATTATTGATATTAAATTACGTATTAATGAATTTTAAATAAATGTTAAATGAGTTTTTTACCGAACATAAACGAACGATTCAAACTTTTATCTATGTTCAATTTGTTTAATAAACAAATATTTAAATATTATTTGAGATTATTTTTTAAATTTAATAAACGAACATGAATAAACATAAATTGAATATATTTTTAAATTATTCACGATCGTTTTGTTCGTTTACACTTATTTACAATTTTAGATATAACAAAAACATGACATGATAATGACATAAAAGTTATAATGATTAAAATTCGATAAAAATTAAGATTATTATTTCATCCATTGATATTAGAATATAAAAACTTCACAAACGAGATTATAATGTCCTGAAGAATTAAAAAATATTAATTAAAAAAATAAAAATGGACATGTGGCAATGTTGTAATCTGACTTGTGAAGTTTTTAAATTCTACTGTGGATGAGATAATAATCCAAAAAAGTAATATAAATATAGCAAAATCCAAAAAAAATGTTTTGTATTTTGCTCGTGGACATAAATTTTGAATATAAAATTTTTATATTTTACATAATATGAATATTATTTAATACACATGAACATGAATTAATTAAACACTCATATTGTCAAGTTTTGTTTTAACACATACTCTTCCGAGATTTGCTTTATCAAATTTTCATGTTATTTTAGTAAAATATATGAATTTGCAAAATTGATAAATAGATTTGGTGTTTGATATTTGACTTGTTCATGAGCTGGATTGAATTTTTGTCAAGTTTAGATAATATATTAAAAAATGAAAGTGAGCTAAAACTTAGTTCAGTTGGCTTTTTGGATTTAATTTTTTTGTTTAAATTTATTTTTACAAATGATAAATAAGCTCAAATGCATTCAACTTCATTCAAATACAATTAATTTTTTTTAAAAAAAATTATAATAAAATATAAAAAAATATTAAAACATATAACAGTTAAAAACTATGATAGTGATGATAAAATAAGTTAAATTAAATTCTTACAAGAAAACTACAAGAAGCATGCAAATTTAAATTTTAATAAAAAATATAAACTCAATCTAAATTGAACCAAAAGGATCAAAAGTAATTAAAAAATGCATTAGTATAAAATTAATAAAAATTATAATTACAAATAGTACTTGAACTTGAAATGTGATCCAAACTCGGTTTTTTTTTTCTCGATTTTCAAATCTAAGCTAATTTAACAAGTTTAATGTTTTTGTCCAAACATGTCAAAAATTGAGTGGACCATCAAGCTTAGATAGATAACTCGATTTTTGAACAGGTTCATTTGACATATCAACATGAATTAGGACAATAATTTTCATATTTTATAAAATTTGACACAAAAATTGTAATATCTAACTAAAAGTACTGTGATGAAAAGTCTTTTTCCCTTTGTTTTTTCCTTCCTCGTGGATAAATAAATTTCTCTTGCTAATATTATCAAATATATGAGAGATAATAAAAATAAAATAAAATTGATTACTATGGACAGTAGTGTCTTCTACTATTTCTTTTGTATTTTTATTTTTTTAAAACAAGAAAAATAGGGAGTTTTAATAAAAATTAATTTAGTGTAAGGAGTTGTATGGTATTATAGTTGAAACTTTTGGAACAAATACAATGTGGCATAGTTTTTGTTAGGGGCCTAAAAAGACCACTTTTTTGAATTATCTTAATAAAAATTAAACTCTATTAATACCAACAATATTGACACGTACTAATATCAACCTTATAGCTTTGATAGGAAGAATAAAAATGAAAAAAATATTTAATTAGTGACTAAGTTAAAAAATAAAAAAGTATTATGAAACATAATGACTAAGCATGAAAAAAATATTAATTAGTGACAAAGTTAAAAAAATAAAAAAAATATTATGAAACTTAATCCTTAGATTAATTTTTTTTCCACATTTATCCCTTTCAATCCATTTTAGTTTTTACCAAACAAAGCCTAATTAAAGTTCAATTGCCAAATATTAGGGAGTAATCTTTACAATGGTCTGCCCACTGTCCAATTATGAAAAACTAGTGTAGCTACAAGAATAATTAAAGATTCTGGCAAGAAATGACCAAGTAATTAACCTGTTGGTATCCACCAATTTATTTACTTATTAATTTCGAGGTTTAATTTTTGTCATTCACAGGATACATAGACACTCTAACAATCTCACGTATCAAAAAGGGAAGAAAAGAAACGCTAATCAAATTTAATTATAGAAATTAGGTGACCTTAAATAATAAGAAAAAGGACAATCCAATGCATATAAAATGTATAAGATTATCAGTAAATCATATTTACCTTCACTTATATTTCACAAAATATGTTTCACCATTTTATATGAAATTCCAACTTATCAAACTTAAAACAATCTTCAGTACAGAAAGGAAACTAAAGAAGTAACAAGGATGAAAAAACGGTCATTAATCTAAAGAAAAAAAAGGAGTGGACTATTATATTCTATTTACAACAAGATATTCAAAAAAGTAATCACTTCTTATATATTTTTTATATGTGCTAATGTGGTAGAATATTTATTTTCCACTTGAAATTTTTTATATTGTAGAAGTAATTTGATTTAAAGTTAATTTATTATTTATTTATGTTTATATTAACTATGGATCGAGAATAAAAAAAATACCAAACATGCTCTTAGTCTATTGTTTCAAAACCTTCCAAATACATACAATAATAGTGTTAAAGCCTCACTCAATAGGTTTTTTTTAACCATAGTCTTTGGATCACTCTTGTTTTACAGCAGCTGAACAAAACCTTAATGAAAAGTACACAGTATACATATTCCTTGTTACTTTTTAATTATAAAAGAAAGAACAAAATATAAACAACGTATTTGGTTCTCCACGTATTTGATTAATGATTTTCCCCTAATTTTGTGTATCTAATTCTCGATTATGAATTCGTAAGATGCTAATATCTTAGAATAGCATTGTCAAATTCCCATGATTTATTTACATCCATGTTTCATATATGCATTGTCACAATTTATTTATTTTTAAGTTATTTATTATATAAAATTGTTTTATTTAATTAAAATTTAAAATACATGTTAAAGTATGCATAATGATCTTCCTTTGCATGATTGTATTATAAGATATCTTCTTATTTTAAATAAATTACAATGAAAAATTTTTACGACACTTCTATACTAAGAAAACTAAGAAAGAACAATTATAATGTGTTATCTTATTTATAAACAAAACAAATTTTTATGCCTTTTAATTAACTTGCATTTAATATTTTATATATTAGTTAGCCCCAACTGTGTACAAATCCTGAATCCGTCTCTGTATATGTATATATAGAGAGAGAGACACACACATTAGCCTATTTTGTCTGGTCTATTTTGCTGTTTTGCTGTAACTTATAATGTATAAGTTTTCTTAAGCAATGGTGCTGTAACTCTTTTGGTGTATATTTGTCTTTATTTAACTTTCAATAGAACTTGTCTTACTTAATAGACAAAACAGAAAGAGTAAAGAAGGAAACTTTATCTAATGCGTACGTTCTATGCTTTGCTAGCTAGTTTTTTTGCTGGGTTTTTGTAACATCTTACTACTTAACAAATTCTTTTGGCTTAGCAAAAAAAAGTATAATATACAATCAATATATATTCTGCACATTAGTTTTTGAACAGGATCGAATTTTGGTTTGCATGTATATAGTCCTAGATTGTGAAAGGTAAAGTCATACTAGCAAGTATCCATCAATATGGAACAATCAAAGCAAAAATAATAATAATAAAAAAAAACAAAAGAAAAATATCGTAATATATATATATATATATATATATATATATATATATATCATGTCTAGACAATGCACTAAGCTCACAATCTTTATTCATATATACTTCATAATGTTTTTCTCCTATTAATGAATGAAAAGAAAAGGGACATATTGTAGCTTCTTTGTAAGATTATAAGCATCTTGATTATTTTTCCACTCATTCGTCAGAGAAAGAGAAATCTTTAGAATGAGGGATATTGCTGATGGTCTTGATAGTTAAATGTTATCCGAAGAAAAATAAGTACCTCACTCAGTTTAAAGATGATGCTTTGAAAACTTCCAAAGGTACAGAATTCGACATCAATCATAAAACATACTTACTACACATAGTTCATTCAGGCCGTGGATTCTTAAGTTTGCTTTTCAATCCATGTTAATTCACATTCAGGTGATTTCGTCTAAACTTGTTAGGAAGTAACTTAGATGTGTAATTAAACAAGAAAAGGGAAATTAAGTTTGTTTATTTCCCTTGTACATGCAACAACTTTAATGTTGAAGGCTAAGAGACGCCAAACTTTATCCTATAGTTAGTATTAATATTTTTTTATGTAAATCTATATAAAATATATATAATAAAAAGAAAAAAAAAAACATGAGATCAATGGGAGAAAATCTAACAAAATTTACTAAATAATAAAAAAAAAAAATAGTAGGCAAGAGAGTCTGACCTATTGGTGGCATAATCATGGAGTCTGCCGGTGCTGGAAAAGATAATCAATCCGACTTCAGCATCGCAAAGGATGGATAACTCCTTCGCTTTCTTCAACAATCCATTTCTTCTCTTTGAAAAAGTCACTTGCCTGCTTGTTGAATTGTCTATCCTACGGATCACTATCTTTCCTCTTCCCATGATTTATATCCAAGGATCTTAGCTACGCTTCTCTCTTCTACGAGATCGATCGCTTCAATTACAGTCCAACCAAAACCTCAAATCGCTGCGAAAAATTAAAATTGTATAACCACAACAATAGAACTGATTAAAGACGAAATCAGCTTACTTGTTTTAAGCTAATTAGGAGAGAGAGTAATTCGCTGAACGATAGGCAGAGAATCGGAGGCTGCCGCCAGTCTTCTTATCCCGTGTGGAGAGAATGCTTTTGACAAAAGTAAGAAGAAAAATGAAAACCTTATTTAGCTTTAAATGGAAACCTAAAAGCGGTTTTCTAACAAACTTAAAACCTTCTTTGGACGAAAAACAAGGAGCCTCGAAACCGCTAACCGGTTTTACTATTGAACTCCAATGTCAGTCATTGGGCCTACTCTCGAGAGTGGGTAAATGTTTTTCTACTCGCTTTAATGAAGTGGCATCCGTCACGGTGAATCAAACAATGCTCGGTTGACCACTACAAGAGAATCGGGGGAGTGTTGGGGACGCAAAGATAGATTTCAATGGACATACGTCGGCAGCCTAAAGCGAGTAGGGTGATGAGGTACTCGAGAGAATTAGCGAAAAAGTATCCTCGGAGCTTCAGTCTCCCAGGATTCGTGGGTGGCGGGGGTGGAAGTAGTATAAAAATGGAAGTGAAAGCACTGTGATACTGACTTATAGATCATCGACACGTTTTGTTAATAAAACGAGGCCGTACTATTATTTTAGTTTCAGGGCTTGCCCTTGTCTGATTGGTTGGAGAGAGAATTGCCTTACTCTTTCCATTATTCACAAATATTGTATCAATTTCTTTGGTGGAATTCAGCTCTTAGGGTTTCCTTATATGTAATCATCCCCCTTTTTTTTTAACCCATCAAAATTTTTTTGGACTCGTGAGAATAAGAAGTTTGAACAAAGGGTCATTTGGTGCACCTCAACTACTTTGAGCACAAATTTGGGTGCCGAGCAATGGGATATGATAAGAGAATCTCATTATAATGTGATTAAAATTTACTTTAAATTTTAAACATTTAAAAAAAAATTCTATTTACAATATAATTTTTTTATTCTTGCAACTTTAACTTTTCAAATGTTGGGATAAAAATCCTTGAACTCGACCTATTAAAAAATTTAAAAAACGAAAATTAACCATCACATCAATAGTTATTAACTAATTATCAACTTTAAATAAAAAAACTTAAAAAAATGTATAAAAACTCCTCTCAAACTTTTTTTTTTTTTTCAATTCTTGCACCATTTTCACCAAAAAAATATTCTTATATTCTTAGATCTAACTTTCAAAGTCATATATATCCTTTTAGAACTAGAAGAATAGGAGTATTTTTTTGAAAAAAAAATGATATAAGAATAAAAAAGAGAGCTTGAGAGGAGTTCCTGTGAGGTCCCTCCTCCCCAGGACCGCCTCCACAAGGCCGTCCACTGGGCCGACCAAGCCCCTCACTCATCCGAATTGTCTTCTTTAGGTCCACTGGCCCTCAAGGTTTTCTTCGCGTCCCCAGACACTCGAACTTGGGACTAACACCATTGTTCTTGCACTCCTAGTACCATTGAACTCGTGCCCAGGGAGCCAGTGGGCGGCCTTGTGGAGGCGGGACCTCACAATAAAACGCGCCGTGGAACGATCAGAAAAGGGAGATCGACGGAGAGGATCTCGCAGGAGAAAAAAGAAGATTCATCGGTGCCGGCGGCGATCTGGGCAGAACCAAGCCAGGCGAACCTTCCCCAGGCCGAGGCACACCCAACGATGGTCGACCCACCCCGGGAACCGATCGAAAAAGCTGGCAACGGCCAACTAGCCACTGAATCGGATTGGACCGATTCAGTGTGAAAAGGGGCTGAACCGGTCCGAACCGGTTCAGTAGGAGAGAGAAAGAGGAGAGAGAAAAAAATTTTGAAAAAAAATTCAGTGTTATCCTGGCACAACAGTACACTGGTAAGTGATCGAAAATCGGTCGAATTATTTTTCAGATAATTAATTTGAATTTATTTTAGACCGAAATTAATCGGTTTAAATATATATTGTTGTGTAGTGGAAAAACGGTAGGCGACATGTACAAGTTCGAGCGGATCTCGACTTACGTGCCACCAAGGAAAGATTTGACTTCCGAGAATACACCCCGAGCCAATTAGATTGCGTAATCCGAGGGGATCGAGGAAATTGAATTCGCAGTCGACACAATTCGAGGTAAGGGACTTATGTAAGCTATAGAGATAGCTATACGTATGTTTTCTTATCTGCTGTGTGAAATGTATGTGATAAATACATAGATATTGATATATCTAAGTAGAAAACTACGTATAAGAATAAGTCAAATGTTGCATGACTTCTATGCTTGTGTGAAAAAAAAGTTTTTGTAAACGTTTTGAGAAAGAATAATAATAGACAGGCTCTCGGTTTAACTAAGAGCATGTAATGTGTTTTAAAGAGTGACTGAAGGGAGAATTGCCTTCTCACTCATGACTATACATGGAGCCTTTCTATTTCTTTTCTGTGTGAAATAGTGCTAGAGCAAGTGAGGCAATGGTAGATTGACCAGCCCCACTTGCACATTATTTTAAAAAGGGATTTTGAGAAAAACAAAAGAGTGCTCGATGCCTCGAGTGACATTATGTGATTCCACTCGAGCTACTCGCACTAGGTTTTGAGAATCATGTTTGAGCCAAAGAGCATTTCTTAGTGATCTTGCTCTGGTTATCCTCACATGCGACCCTCTCGATTTAAAATGATGAGATAGCAGTGCTTGTTGTCCCGGTAATACTGTGTATTCCATCCGAGAGCTCGCATTCGTGCTCGATGCCTCAGATATACTGTGTTCTACTCTGAGTTGCTCGCACGTAGTCTTTTGAGCTTCTGTGTGATAAGCAAAACCGTGCTTGATGCCTCGATCATACTGTGTGTTCCATTCGAGAGCTTGCACGAGGGTTTATGATATTGTTGTGTGATGAATAAACCATGCTGTAGTCGTCGTGTGATGCTAGGTGTTCTTGCACTGACTTGCTTGCATGTGATTTTGAGACATGAAAATGGATGATAGTGATACTGAGCTGGTAGACCTCGAGATTACTCGGTCCCCTCAGCTATGTCACAATATATAAGGATCCTCGGAGTACGCTGTACCGTGAGGTAAACCACGGAGTACGATGTACCGTGATATCTTAATGATCTTAGTGAGCTGACGGGATGGTTGACCTGCCTCCCTAAGCATGAGATTCTCGCACACCTGATCCGTGATTGCCTAAAATCCGACTATGGCCATAAGTCTTGATTGTTACTACTGTGTGAGGTGACAGATATCTTCCCTTGCTGTGTGTCTAAGGATATGTTAATTCATGATTTATGTCTCAACATGTAACTGATTTACAAAGTATAAAGCATTTTCTATATGTGATTTGTGTAAATAGATTATGTTGTGTAAACCTGCGTGGTTTTGAAAGATGATCTATGTGAAGCTGTGTGCTACTGTGTGAAGTTAAACCTGTGTGGTTTTAAATGATAAACTGTGTGGATATACATATACCATCTAGCGAATTAATGGTTTCGCATTGATGAAAGTTGTTTTTAAAGAACATGCATATTGTCTTATAAGGAAAATGAACATATATGTATTTTAGCATGTATATAGTGTGGTTATCTACCTGCTTGCATATTTTCCTTACTGAGGGCGTTATGCTCACCCCCTTATTTCTTCTCCACAGATACTACGCAGTAGTGAGTACTGCAGTCGTCCATACTATGGTGTTCTCTAGTTATCCAGCTATACAAAAAGGTATACACTACTGAGAAAAAAAATATATCATATAAATTAATGCACAGTCTAGTAATATTTTGTACGAAAGGGATGTATAAATTAATAGAAACTGAGGTAAACGCTTTCGCATAGTTATAACAGTCCAGTTTCTATTCTCTTTCATTTATTATAATGAATTTATATGAGAGGTGAATTGGATTTATCTCACAGCCCAACTGTAAGTGGTAAGTAGTAAGATAAGTTTACAAAAAGAGGGTAGGGGTCGTGACAGTTCCTATATAATCTTTTAGAGTTTTTCAATGTTGGCAGGTGGCCATCGACGATAGGCTCTTTTTTATTTTTTGCAATTTTTCAATGGGTTGGTTTTTTTATAGAGAGAGATAAAGGTTGAGTTTTATTTAGGGTTATTTTTGTAATAACATTAAAAAACCTTTGATTGTGAGGAGAAAAAATAGGTTGGGTATAGAATTAATGGAAAGCACCTTTAATAAAGGCGCTTTTCCAAATTTTCCCCTCCATTTCTTTTACTTTTTCTTTCTTTCAAAATTTTCTTTTAAATTAAGAATAAATATATAAATAAATAAATAATTTTATTATCAAATAAATTAAATTTTTTTATAATTAAGTAATTTATTAAATAACTAATTATATAAATAATAAAGAAAATAAATATTAATAATTTTATTTTGAGATGTGTAAATGCATTATAACTTTTTCAAATAAAGTTATATTATTATTTAAATATAATTTGATTAAATTTTAATTATTTATTAATTTCACAAATATAAAATATTATAAAATTTTATTTTATATAAAATTTAGTTTAATGCCCTAAGTGATTATTTTATTTTCTCACTACATTCACCTTATCGCCACCAATGCATTTGTATCCCAACATATATCCCACTAGACCACCATTGATTTCAATTTCACTGTTATAAGTAATTAATCTCACTGCAACACCATTTTTAATTTCACTATAACTAATTTCACCATCCATTCAAATAAACTTTAAATCGAACCAATTCTCACTTTAATCTAATCGAGTTTTACTTGAAGAGTTATTAATCTAAATTTACATATACTTGAATCATTCAATTTTTCGAACCATTCAAATTTAAATTATTAATTTATGTGCTTTGAATTGATCTATTAAATATTATCCTCAATAATAGTTCATATTTTCTTAATAAATTGGTTGCTAATGGGAAAGACTTTCTCGATGCGTTACAATAATATATATATATATATATTCCTCTTTAAAAGTGCAAAACTTGTTTAAGTTGAATTTAGGATTTTTTGTACGTGTTATTAGATTATATAATGAAAGACAATTTTCGCTTATTTCATAAATCTTGTTTCGTTGATCTTAAATTGTTAATAGATGAATTTAGAACTTCCCAAGTGAAAAATTCAAAGGCTTCATTTTAAAGCATGGTGAGAAAGAGCTTTCGTGAAGTTGGATTGCCGAAATGGCATCAGATTCAACTAGTGAGACATCCCTTTGATTGAGGATTTTTTGTCATAAAGAGATACAATGGGTTGAGAAGGGATTAGTTGTTCCATATTTCATACTTATTTTTGGATAGGTAAAATTGACCAAAGTTTCAATTTCAAAACTATTTTCACAGTAACGATAGAGAAGTTGATAATTTATACCAACAGTCTTCCCTGATGTAGTAATAGTAGTAGCATGCGTAATCAGTTGTTGGAGTTAAAAAGAGAAGAGCATATATATAATTAAATAAAAGAACTTTATATATTTATTATATGAGGAATTCATATAATATAATTAAATTATATATATTCCAATATTTGATACACGAAGCTGCCATTTTTTGTGATTCCAACAATCATTAATTCCTAATTAATAATTGAATTCATAGTTGTAAGTGAGAATTAATATATTAAAGTCATGAAAATGTATGAATAAACTTAAAAAATCTATCAAATGTCTAAAGTACAGGGAAGGAGTAAAAAAGAATAAAGAAAAGCTGTATGCACTACTACTTAATGGTTGGTGAGCAATGATTTAAGCTCAAGCTTTCTGCTCCAATTCCCATACAGCCTATCAGTACGAAGTTAAATAAACAAACAATAAAGTTGAATGCAGGCAGGTGTGCAAGTTGGTCAGCAAATGGCTGATCACTGCTATCCATGGAAGTAAAAAATGTTAGCAAGTTGTTTTTTCGACTTCAACAAGGTTTCCTAAAGTGGCAAATGCATGTCTAAGCCAAAATCTTCCCAGAAAAGGCTCAAATCTTGCTTCTCGCAACCAGCTGCTTGTTGGTTGGACTTGCAACAGTCAATGATCAACCTCCATCTGATATCCAAAGAAAAAGAGCTAGGGAGCTGTAAATTAATCCAAGGAGAAAAGAAATAGAGAGAATAAACAATTCTTATATTTGGACTTGGGTACCATATTTTCAATATGTTATATATAGAAATATTTATTTCTGCCCTTTATGTTTTCTTCTAAAAAAAGAATCCCCACTTGTATTTGTTTTTGAATCGGAGAGAAATTAGTATATATTTTATCATGGATTTAAATTACGATCACGATTTCGTTTTTTGTTGCTTTGCTTTTATTGCAGTTGTGGATATAACGGAGATCATCGCGGTCATTACGGCTATCATGGTCGTGATTTTTTTTTTGAATTCGCATAACTTCACCTAAAATGTAATATTTGCAATTATAATCCTAAATAATTTTATTTTATAATTTTTAAAATAATTTATAATATCTTAAATCTATTATTTTTGTAAAAAAATTTAGTCATAATTTTTTTATTATAATAAAACATTATAATTTAATAAAATTACTTATAATAATTGAAAAATAACATAGGTAGAAAATAGAGATCAATAATTACTAAATTAATTCTTATTAATATAACTATTTTTCATCTAAAATATTAAAGAATCTTTTCACCAAAATTTTGTTAAATTTTTTTAATCTAAATTAATTATGTCAATATTTCTTTTTTTTCTCTTCAACATGAATTTTTACAAAAATTAATAATCAACAAAACAAAAACATGTTAAATTCAATTCGCTATAAAAATGATATATATTAGAAATCTTACATGTTACCATATAGTCGAATGAAGAAGAAGCTCATATTCTCCCTCTTCACTTTTAGAGCCACGTTGATTTGATCTTTGTGATCTATGCTCAAAAGTCAAACCATATCCTTGCTCTTGATACATTTACGAGGGTGGATATACTTGTGGCAATGGATACATTTGAGGATAAGGCATAAGATAATTAGGAAATGGTTGAGGTGAATAATAACCTTGTGGTGGAGGATAATAACCGTGAGGAGGTTGCAAATGTAAAGATGGTCTCGATAGATAATAACCTTGAGTACCAAATGATTCATTACTAGAAGTTGACATTCTAGACGAAGAGCCTCTGGAAGTATCATGTTGGTGCTTCTTGGCTTTTCCCTTTGATCGAACTCTATCTTGACTTCAATCCCCACTAGATTTAACAGATAAATTTATTTCATAATTTGACATATCAATGAATAATCCACTAGCAGTAGCATGGTCATATTCTTCTCCAAGTGGACTTAAAAACCTATTTTCACTCACATCACTATTATAATCAGCACTATTACCATGATCACCACCATCACCATCATTAGATGGACTTGAACCCTCATCATCATTACTTTGAGTTGGTATTGGATTTGTACTTTATTGAGGCACATTTTCTTCTTTCGATTGATATAACTGTTCATTGTTCATTTTATCATCAGAATTATCTGTAGGCAACCAATCAGAATTTTGATCATCTAACAAGGTCTTTCTCTCTCTTGTAGCCATTCTGAAAGTAGATCTTCATCTTCAAATATGTGATCAAGGCTAATAGGATTGAAACTATCATTTATCTCATCAGCACTCATTCTTTTTTTATGTCTCATCCTTAGCCTCATATTATAACAAGTATATACTAGTTTCTGAAGTCTTTCATATTTCAATCTATTTTTGGCTTTGGTTTGTATATAGTTAAATGTGCTCCATTTTCTTTCACAAATTGATGCAAAAGTTGTTTAACTAAGCACTTTAATTGTCAATTTTTACAATTCAAGAATACATGTGTCATATATCATCCACCATTCAACTGTATAAAACTATTTAAAATAAATTTAACATCTAATACAATTAAATAATATTAAATAAATTATAATAAATTAATTAATTATTTACCTGGATTCATTTGCTTCAAAGCTCTCTGTGCCTGTGGCGTACCGAACGTCTCATTTTTTTGTCGAAACAATATCAACTATATTGATAAAAAATATAATTTATCAAATAAATAAATGCAAAAAGTAATTCTATTTCTAATGCACCAAGTAAATTTTAGAGTATAAAATAGTATTAAATACTAACTTGGTTAATCAGCCTGATTTGAGTATCCATAGAAGGTTCTAATTTTACTATTACTGCTTTTGTCCCTTTTAATGTTTCTCTTAACACACTTTCAGAATGCTCCACACCAAATTGAAATTAGGGATTAAGATAGTAACTTAAACATAATTTAGAACAATATTATCTAAAAGTAATAAAAATAAATATATAAACAATTCAAACATAATGATAAAACACTTACCAGCTGAATGCAAGTCAGAATGCATGAAGATCCATCTATTGTCAATAATCTTTTCATAATCAGTGGAGTATCGACAATCTGCGTGAATTGCCTGTTTAGCTCTATCCATAGCTTCATAAATAAAACTCATGGTTGGTTTCTCATCACTATCCACCAGGCACAATACTTTTACCAAAGGCTCATAAGTTTTTGTTATTTCACGTGTTTTTCACCAAAAATTTTTTTCTAAAACAATTTTTTTGGCTTCGTAGGCAGACCCCGACTTTTGTTGTCCCCATTTTGATTCTTTGAATTCATATATATTCATGAATAAATTTTTAGAGTATTATAAATAAGATATCATAAAAAAATTTTAGATTTAAATACTAAAACTAATTACTAAGTATTAATCTTTGAATTGAACATATCTCTTAAACATTGTTTATGTTTCATTATCTATTGTAGTTGGATGAAATGAGTGGCAAATCGGGTAAGAGCAGGATGAACTATTTGTCTTTATTGAGTATATTTTGTCATTAAATCAATCGTTCATATGTGATTGTATATGAAACAAGTCACTTTCTTTACCTCTTCCAATCTTGTTCTACGCTTGACTTTTTGCCAATATCTTTCATGCATAAATTCAAGCAATGAGCTCAACAGGCTGTCCAGTACAGATGTTTCTTTTTTTTCATTAATTTTTTTCAGCAGTCTCAAATGCTGTCTCATTGTCAGTAATTATTTGTACAATGTATTCTTCTCCAATCTCTTTTACAGTATGATCCAATAGTTTGTAGTAAAATTTAGCATCTCTAGTACGAACACTAGAAACATCCATAGATTTTCAAAAAATGGTCCATTTACTACAATAAACGAGAAAATTAATTATATGCATTTGGTTCAAACTATTCGTCCAACCATCACACATAAGTGTAACGCTTAGTTCACTCCAATGAACCTTTAATCCATTAACCCATTCTTTCACTTGTTTATACTCTGACTCCAAATATACATCAGAAACCTCATAAGGTGTCAGGAATTTTATATGTTGCCCAATTTCTGCTGCTACAGAAACTAAATTGTATGAACATTAAGAGTTTCTAATTGAAAAGGGAGTCAATTATATATAAAAAATGTAGATACTGATTCACATAATTTCTTTCTCAATGTCTTTAAAAAAGATTCATTTACTTTTGATTACTTCGAACTCTTGCTTCTAATCAATTCAGGTATAACTCCCCTTAATGAAAATTTCGAGTCAGTTGGAATGGATTTTCTTATTCTTTTATCAAAATAGTCAGTAACTGAACCGTGAGAGCTCCGTCCCTCTTCATAAGTATTACTGAAACCATCAGTTCTTTGCCTAAATTCTTGCCTCATATGTCATTCATGTTTTGATTGGGCACTATCTCACATAGCTTGTCTTGTAGCAACATCTTTGTCCATGAACCCTTCATAATTATAATCTTCTCCTCTTAATTGTGATAAGAATTCATTTTTTCTCATTTTGTTATTAAATTTCTTTGATTTACTTTGTTCAAGGAGTTTCATCATACTTTCTCTAACAATGCCTATTAATAATATAATTAAGAAAAAAAATTAGTTGGACATGTTAATGTAATTTTATAATCTTCATTGAGAAATTAATAATAATATTTCTAATTAACTAGTAACGTTGGGGCATGGTGCGACATTGTCAGTCTTATAAGCAATATGCTCCTTGAAGCATGTTATTCCTTATTTTACAACTTTTCCACAAAATTTTCACGACACATTTCCATTTGCATTTGGTACAGATATTCCGAAATGCCAATCAATATCATCACTTAGCCCACCTTCTACTCCTTTACTTGAAAACTCCTCACGTAATGGCATGCTTGATATTTTCTATCAAATAAATAATTATAAACATGAATATAAAAATATCATATTCTTCATACATAAATGAAAACTAAATTTAATTTATCAAAAAATAATTGAATTTGAACCATTAATTATTCATATTTTACTATAATATTTTATTACATTAAAAATCTAATATTCATTGGTCACTATCAAAAATCAAGATCAATATTATTTTTCTCTTAAGTTATAATAATATTTAGTGCTATTTTTTAAAACATTAATAACATAAATTTGACAATTAAAAATTTTACTGAAAAATTTATATTAATAATATTAATTTTACCATATTTGAGATAATTACTAAACATTTAAGTTAATTACGAAACATTTTTAAATAATTATTAAATATTTACTTAAAATATTATTAATTAATACTAACTATTTAAAAAATTGTATTAATTATACTAATTAAAAAATTATACAAATTAAAAAAATTATATTAATTTAATTAAACCTTTTTTCCTCCTTAACCCAACCCACTTAGCCTAACCCCCACCCCAAGCACGAGGCTCCCTTTCTGGCTTTTGCTTCAGTTTCCTTCCTACCCACTCCCTTCTCGTTCCCCTTCCCCTTCCCAGATCTGGTTCCGGCTCCCGTTGTCGTCCCGCTCCCGTCCCGTTCCTGCCACCCTCAGTCGGTCAACCAGTCCCTCACACCTCATGGCCTCACTTTCCAAGAAGGCTGAACAACATAAAGCCCTTCATCATCCTCTGTCTCACCGACTCATCTGACCTCTTTCTCATCCCACCGACTCAACCACCGGCCTCTTTCTCACCGTCCTCGACTCATCTGACTCATCAGCCCCTCTCTCACCCTCATTGACTCATCTGCCATTCCACAGACATGAGTATGGTCGACTGCCCATCACCATAGCATATTTTCTCCCTCGGTAGATGGCATTGTCATAGCAATGCTCTACAGATGACCACAACAGCACAACCAACCCTTAGCGCCGAACAATTCACCCTCTACAAAGCCCGGATCTGTTCGTCCTCCCTTATTTTCAATAGATCAGGTCCAACATTCCTAGATCCGGATCTATCCTCAACCTTTACAAAATAGTTTACTGAGTTTACTTTGAGTGTGTTTATCTAACTGTGTTTTGTGTGTGTGTGTGACGTGCTATTGGTACTAGCTATTGCTGTCGTTTGCCTCTCTGTTTCTGACTGTGTTGTGTGTGTGGCTGTGTGCTACTACTGCTTGGCATTGTTTGCTCTTTGTTTGGCGTTGTTGCTCCCTATTTGGTGTGATTGATCTTGTATAAAAAAACAGACTCAACAAAACGGAACGAAGGATGTAGTGGTAATGGAGGAATAGAATCTGTTAGTATAATTTTGGAAAATCATGATATGCTAATATCCACTCTTTTAGACTTTTCACTTTAGAGGAAAGAAATATCCTCCTGTCATTACTGTTTAATTCTTATATATAATTCCAGTGAAATCATTTGAAATTACCATTGATTGATTGATAATTATAACATAATTAGTATCATATATAAATTAATTAAAGATATCCAATTCGGATAAAAAAACAAGAATCTTCTTTTGAAGTAATTGATTTGTAATTTTTTTTTCCATATCTTGATATCCAACAAAGCAAATACTACCATATTATATTCAGCTTTAACAACATAAAGAAGTATTAAACCTGGTTTAAATCTGATATTAGAGGAAAAGGGGTAAGTGTCCTTGTCAGGAAAGCAAAATCTTAAGTGTAGAATAACTGAGTTTGGAAGAAAAGAACTTCAACCGAAATCAAATTGCAGGCTAAGATGGCTAATGAAGAATAAAGGCAAATCTTGTTATAGCATATTGGGAGGAATATAAGAGTTATCTAGACTTGGTTATTTATGGAAATCAAAGCATCCTTGACTATATATGAATAGAAAGTTATTACTACCATATTAAAAAATTTAAAGGCAATTAAGTTTGCAATATAACATATTTGACACATTTTGTAATTCTACATGTAATCAGGTATGTATTCGTTTAGTTTTGGTAGGTTTGTGCAAAGAATTAATTATATTTTCAATAACCAAATTTTGATGAGTGATTATTTGATTCTGTACTCTCTTTCTATACTTCCTATGAACCTAAAAAAAGAGTATTAATTATACTTATATTGAATTCGTATGTAACTTATGCAAAAACCAAAACATAATTTTTTTTCATGAATAAGAGGATCTGAAAATAGAATAAATAGCATTCGCTAAATTACTATACAATAACCGGCAATCAGAAAAAGAATTTAGGGGGCGTTTGGTTGGGGGTAATTTTTTTTCCCCCCGTAATTTTTTTTTCCGTCATTCGATTCCCCCGTTTGGTTCGTTTCTTTTCCTCTTTACCAGTCATTTTATTTTACCTACAGTGCTCAATTTTGGAAAAATCTGGGGTAAAATGATTACCTTCGAATCATGTGGTATTTTTAGATTACCTGAGTCAAAATTTTTTTCTTTTGGATCTAAAGTAATTTTTTTTCCCTAGAATTTACCCCTTAAAATTATTTTCCTAGATAAAAGGTAATTTTATTTTCCAAGGTAATTTTTTTTCCCCCGAACCAAACGCACCCTTAAATCTATCCACTCCCATATAATCCATACGATGAAATTAAAAATCTACCAATTCCACTTCTTTTCCAACCCGATCCATATCATGTGATTTTTTTTTTTAATTTAGTGGTAAATCGATAAATTCTCCTTGATTTGTAAAATCATTAAACTCAGCAATCCAACACCTTCCAAGACGAATCCCATTCTTTCATCTGAATATTTGACCGTATTGAAATCTCCTATTATGCAGTAGCTGCCTTCAAAGCTCTCTTTTAGTTCCATCAGCATCTTCCACAATCTGTTTTTTTTTCTTCAAAGCATAATGATTATTCTTTTAATGTTAATGAGTCCCTATACGTATCAGAATTATTAGATCTTAAATTATGTAACAAAAATTGATTTTTTAGCTTGTTTTCATCTCATAAATTTCAATATTCATTTTCATTTTTAATTTGAATATAAATTGATGTTTAAGTTGTGTTTTCATTGAGAGCTTATAATTAAACTCATTTTCTATATAAAATTGATAGAAATTATATGTTAACTTAAATGATTATGTCTCAATCTCTTATGAGAATTTTGTAAATTTAAAATTTAAATTTTAAAAACTGTATTATCCATCTTCATTAATTATATATATATATATATATATATAAAATGCATATTTAACTTTTACAAAATTATAAAAATTTACTTTGATCTCAAAATTGAGATTTTAGTCAGAGCACCAGTGCTTCCCCTCCGCCGAATGTGGCACATATTTTCTTCTTCCTCTCGCATTGCATGATGCAACCATCGGCGCATGCACGTGGAAGACAAAATCATCCCCCACCACTAGTTTTTGCCTTTGCACGCCTTTTTCGAGCTTAGCCCAACTGGAAACAGTCGTACAAATGAGCCATAAATACTAAGCGTAAATGTTTGTTAACAAAGCTTCTGACAGAGCAGATAGATCACACTCAGCCATGTGATCAGGATTCTAATATATCCAATTAAGATGCGATGTTTCCTCGTATAAATCAAGGTTCAGAATTCGAGTAAAATACAAACTACGTACGTACAAAGTTCTTGACGCCTTCAAATACGGAGCTTGGCCAAGTGTCAATCATCAGGAAATCATAGGTTAACTTTGACCAAGTACGGAAGAAACTGCATTCATGCTTGATTGCTTGCCCCCTAATATTTTGCATTAGCTACCAGATCTACTAATTAAGTCTCAGATGTTTCATAGATTTAATAAGCAGAAATTCTTGGCAGACGTGAATTTTCCATCAGTCGAGGGAAAAGCAAAGGTTTACAGGCTTTCTATGATAGGAAGTACAATAATTAATCTGGAAAGCAACGAAATAAATTCTTAATTTATTCATATCATCAACCAAAAAGGAAAAAAAATTGATTAATCCCTTGAAAGATTTAATGATATATTATATATAATTAAAAGGTGTGAATTTGGAAAAAGTTTAAAGGTGTTCACATGGAAATCCCAATTTTTTAATGGGGAAGGATAAACGTCGGGGAGCTAACTTGGATTAATTATAGATTGCTTAAGGATACGAGGATCTTCAGAACTTGATTAATTTAATGACATTTGCAAGCTGTAAGGCAAAACGATTGTTGACTTAATGACTTAGCTGTTTTGGAATACCAAATACCCAAGTTCGGGTTTTTGCCATATCAAATTATTATTATTATTATTATTTTTTGTTCATAATTTAAATGTAATCAAACCAAATTGAATTAACAAAGTAAAAAGATTGATTTTGAACTTATTCAATTTTAAGGTTTGCTGAGTACTATCAATTACTTTTTAAACTAGAATTTGATTCAAAATAAAAATATCACATCATATGAATTCGATCGATTAAAATCGTTTATTAAGCATAAAATATGCTTGATTTTTATACTCAATTTTGAATTTGATTATAATTAAATCAAATAACTTATGATACAAATTTCTCATTTACACCCTTAATTCATTCTAGTAATTTCCACATTATTGCAAATAACTAGAGGACGTTTTAGCCTAATATTCTAATAAGTTCTTTTTAATCAACGAGTTCAAGATTCCTAGGTTTTTCTATGGCAGGTGACTGCTCCCGTAAGTGTTACCTTTTCTTCGTATTCCTTACATGAGTTTAGTTTGGTGGGGAACTTTATTATGTAATTTGAAGTTCTGAAAATGATGAGAGGTAAATTTTAGATCTTGTAAAAGATGTTAGTTCAGTCTCAGTTCATTAACTTGATTATATATATTGTGGCGTCTTAATTCAGTCGGCAGCGACTCATTCAACCATATTATCCGTTTTGGGGTCTTGAATTCGAACTTCTGATGACACGATAAAATCGTGAAGGCAGAGTCCAAAGCGGACAATACGGTTGAGTGGGTCGCTACCGACTAAGTTAAGACGCCACAACAAACGCCACAACAATATAGAAAGACATTGATGATTTTATACTCTTATTCAAGGTAATCAAATAAGCGAAAATGTAAAGTTTAAAATGTAAAATTTGGAAATTAATTTTAAATAGTTTTGAATTAATGGTGTTTCATTAGAATAACTATGAAGTTTCAAACAATTTTTTGCTCATCATATATGATAAATGCTTGTTGTCTAGGTTTCCCTTAAAAGCAAAGAATAAATGGTTTACATTTGAAATGATGAATAATCCAATCAAGATCCTCTTATCAGGTTTAAATCCTACTGTCAAAATCACATTTGACTAAAATAAGCTGCCATCTACAATCCTGGACATGCAAGTTGACAAAAACTTCTTTCTATCCATTTGTAAGCTTTAATGACATTTGCAAGCTGTAAGGCAAAACAATTGTTGCTGACTTAATGACTTTGCTGTTTTGGAATACCGGATACCCAAAGTTCGGACTTATTATTATTATTATTATTATTATTATTATTATGTTATTCATCATTTAAATGTAATCAAATCAAACTAAATTAATAAAATGAGAAAATTGATTTTAAACTCGATTTAATTTTGAAACTTGCTCAAGTACAAATAATTTTTTTTTAACTTGAATTTGACTCAAAATAAAAATCATAGATTCGTTTAATAAATAAAAATATATGCTTACTCAATTTTAAATTTGATTATTTATATTCAAGTCAAATAACTTACAAATGCAAATGTCTTATTCACACCTTTAATTCATACTAATAAATTCCACGTTATAGCAAATAATTAGAGGACTTTTTAGCATAATATTCTAGTAAGTTCTTTTTAATCGAGAAGTTCAAGATTCCTTGGGTTTTCTGGGGGAGGTGACTGCTCCAGTGCGTGTTACCTTTTCTTCGTATTCCTTAGTTTAGTTTAAAGGGGAAGTTTATTATGTAACTAGTTTTATAACCCTCTCTTTGCATTCGGTTAAACGTGAAATACCTAGATAAATTAATTATAAGTTTATATAATATGCTGTAATAATACTTAAATGTATGGAGATATATTGATTATTGAGTTAAATTATAATATTATTAATTTTTATTAAATATATTAATTTGTTTAAGAAAAAAATTTAATTTAAAAAATAGAGTATAACTGGTATGATAATTTGAAAGACAAATAATTATTTAAATGAATAAAAGTAATATGTTTCTTTGATTTTCTTACAAAAAATGTTAAAAATTTTGGAATAAATTCAAAAAAATAAAAAAATACACGAAATTGAAACTGATACAAAAAATAGATTTGTTCATAAGCTAAGCCGATTGGATTTAAACTGAATTTAAATAAGGTATCAAGAGATTGAAAGCGAGCCTAAACTCGACCCGACCCAAATTCTTGGGCCTAATTTTTTAGCCAAAATCCGTTTTTACATACAACGAATAAGTCCAAATCTATTTAAGCCCACCCAAATACTATTAAATTTTTAAAAAAATATATAATAAAATATAAAAATACTAAAACACATAATAGTTTATATATATATATATAACACATTAAATTCGAATAAATTCTTACAAAAAAGATCACAAAAAATATGAAAATTTAAACTAAATTCTAAAATATTCCAAATTCAAATTAAATTTCACAAAAAAAAAAATCAAAGGAAAGTTTTTAAAATGCATTAGTATAAAAACTAGTAAAAAAAATTATAATTAATGAGTCGGATCGACTCGGGCTTGAAGTTAAAATTTGAATCTAAATTTAACCCATTTTTAAGTAAAACTCGACTTTCAATCCAAAACCCATTTAATGGGCATAATATTTTGTCCAAACTTAAAAAATAAATGAATTTTCATGCCTGGATAGATAACTCAACCCTTGAATAGATCTATAAAAAAATTAAAAATTATTTTTAATCCTAAAATTCTAAATAATTTATCCCAACAAATTAGTTTCTATTATCAAAAGTTCAAATTCTATTTACTTACAAATTGAACTATTTTATTAATTTCAATTAAACACGTCATGAGAAATAAAGAAAAAATAAATTTAAAAATGAAAAAAAATTGATAATTAGATAATTAGTATCTTTGGTGAAAAAAAAAAAACTTACACTAAGAATGAGATATAATTGTGTTAGGATATAGAATTGAGAATTCTGAGATACGATAAGATAGAGAGCTCTTGCTTTTCAGACACCACAAGAATGTTCAACAATTATGTTGTTCCAGAGTTCATTCGCAAGCAGCTCTCAAAACTACTCTAGAAATTGTTATTAAAAATTTTGTAGTACTCCTAAAGCCCACCTTCTATTAATTTTTCTCTTTCGCGTGGGCTTCATGAGAACATTTAATGGCGCTCTCATCAGGTATGTCATTTTTTATAAGATGTAAATAAAAGCTAATTCAAAGCCTACTAAATTGGCGGTCTAAGAGATCAAATTAGGACAGATGTCAGCATATATTAAATGGGATTCTGTATATTGCTATAGATTTGAATTTCTGAAAATGATGGGAGGCAACTTTTTACATCTTGCAAAAGATGTTAGTTCAATCTCAGTTACTAACTTGATTCTATAGAAAGACATTGAATGATTTTGTCCTCTCATTCAATGTAATGAAATAAGCGAAGAATATGAAGTATTTTGAAATGTAAAATTTGAAAATTAAGTTTAAATTATTAAATGTTTAATAAATATTAAATAGACATAATTTGTTGAGATGTAAATGCAGTAAATACTTGATATTTTTTAGATATATGAATTCGATTATATTTTATAATACCCGAACCTGATTAACTACTTAAATATTTTGAATTTTTACTATCTGAATTCTACTCATATAATATAAGAAATACCCGTTAACTACTTGAACTCGTTTAAATACTCGTTCATTAAGTTAAAGTTTGACTTTTAAATTTAAATTTAAATTTAAATTTAATTTTAATGAATATTATTAAAAATAATTAATAAATTTAAATTAACTCATAACAATAAATTAATATTACATATAATAATTAAAATACTTAATGAATTAATTTAATTAAGTATTATACTAATAATAAATAATTAATAAATAAAAATGTATATAATAATAATAAAAATTTTAGTTATCATTGGTTTCAGGTAGTAAGGTACCTTAAGATAAATACTTGAATCCATGACAAATAGTAAAATTATTATTCAAATTTAATTATTAAATACTCTAATCCTACTTAATCGGGTCAAATAGTATCGGGTACCTATTTATAAGGTAACTCTTTACATTCCTAATAATTTGTTTAAAGATTATATCTAATAGACGTATCTAGTCCTAATAAACATAATTTATCTAAAAGTGGGGTCTAAAATATATAATTTATTTGAAGAGATATTTCTTGGATAAAACATATCTATTCAAAGTGTTTATTATCCGTTATAAATAACTAGTCTTTTATGCTTAATTTTAATACGAAGTTTCATACTTGTGTTTTAAGAGAGTTTGAGAAATTTTGTTATATCATGAGATATTTTTGAATAATTTAAGAAAAGTGATTGAATTCACATATCAAAATTGTTTCTTGCTATTCTATTTCTAATTTTTCAACAATCTTAAAAATTCAAAAATATTGGTATTTCTTTTAAATATATGTTTCAAGAGTCTAAATCAAAAAATATCTTATAGGTTTGATCCCAATAACTCATCATTACCAACATCACAGGAAATGAGTTTGCATAGGTAAAAAAAAGAAAAAGGAAAGGCTGAAGCCGAAAAAAAATAAATGTTTTTCACCAAAGAAGAAAGTTAATAATTTTTCATTGCATTACCAAATAAAGTCAAACCCTAATTCGATTCAACCCACTAAGATCCTAACAAAATAAGGTGCCTATGTCCATCCGCATTCATTTGCAAATATTTACTAGAATGGGTTATACTTTTGGTTTCACAAGAACCACTAGATCTTTTACTGAAATACAATCTATTTATTCTTAGAATTTCAGCTCTAGCTTACAAGTTGCCATGAATACAAGCTACCAGACTAATCCTCTAAGAGCAGCAGCACCGAGCCCAACCTGTCCTCCGTTCAACCCTGAAGGAAGAATAGGATATGGCTATGGGTTGTTTTAGGGATTGTTGGTGGCATTTTTGTCTTTGCCCCTAGTTTTGGCTCTGGTTTGGTTTTTCTGCTAGAGTAAAAATTACAGGAGCCAAGAAGCTAGTACCATGATTGTCAACGTAAAAACTGAAATGGTGTCTACAGCTCCTGGGAAATTTTTCTACAAGGAATTGAGATCAGCAACCAATAATTTTGCCTTGAAGGTCTGCTTGGGGAAATGGAGATTTCGGAAAGGTTTACTTAGGCTTCTTGATGGACATGAATTGCAATATTGCTGTCAAAAGGATAACTCCACAATCTCAACAAGGGGTGAGAGTGTATGCTTCAGAAGTTAAAACTATTAGCAGATTGAGGCACAGGGATTTAGTTCAGCTCATCGGTTGCTGCCATGAGTCTGCCCATGACAGGTAGGAATTACTCATTTTTCTATGATTTTCTTCCTAATAGGAGCTTCGATTACCACCTATTTAGAGAACCATGCTTGTTGACATGGGAGAGGAGGTATAAAATTGCCATGGACTTGGCCTCAACGTTGTTCTATCTAAAGGAAGAATGTGAGCAATGCGTGTTCCACCGAGACATCAAATCAAGTAATGTTCTGCTGGATTTGAATTTCAGTGCCACGCTTGGTGACTTTGGCCTGGCCAGGCTTGTGGACCATGGACAAAGGTCACCGACAACGATTATGCTTGGGACTAATGGCTATGTAGCACCAGAGTGTCTTGAGACATACAAAGCTATTAAAGAGTGAGATGTATACAGCTTTGGTATTGTTGCATTAGAAATAGCGTCCGGAGAGCATGCTATTGCAGTAATCCAAAGGAATGGCAAGAAATTCAAAACGAAATTAGTGAAGTGGGTTTGGGAACTGTATGGCAAAGAGAGTATTTTTGAAGCAGTAGACCCATGATTGTCTGACAATTATGAGACAGAGCAAATGGAATGCTTGCTCTTAGTTGGTTTGGCTTGTGCTCATCTAAACTATTTTGCTCGCCCATCAATAAGACAGGCTGTTGGCATCCTTGGTTTTAAAGCTCAACTGCACTTGCTGCCATTGGAGATGACAATTCCAACATACATTGCAGATCGTCAAGCCAATATTCTTGCATCGAATTTGATGTTAACCTGTCTAAGCAGCAACAGAAATATACCTTCCACGTATTCAGATTGTACTGACGACAAGGAGATGATGTCGATGCAACTTGTTCCTCGTATAGTCTGCAAAAACAATAGGAGTCAGAGGGGGCAGGGATTTGTCCCTGCACGCGCACTCCGATGATTAAGTCAGAAATCGAGAATTGTGTATGAAGGAATGAAGAAGAGATTGTATTACTTAATTCAGAGAGTTTAAGTTTTTTTTTTCTTCCTTTGTGTTTTTTTTTTGGTCTTCCTCTTCTGAGAGCTCACCTGGATATTTATAGGTTTCTTTAAGTCGGTTCGAGCTGAGGCCCAGGCGCGTGTCTGGGCCGCGACAGAGTCATAGAGCACTCTGTCGCGCTTCGGGTCAAGCAGCTTGCGAGGGAGTCGGCAGGCGGCAGAGTACCCATGGACCTCTGCCGCAGACTATGCGGAAGACCTCTACCGCAGGCTGTGAGGGAGACCTCTACCGCGGGGGCAATGCGGGAGACCTATGTCGCAATAGAGGCGATGGAGGTCTGTCGCGCCTACTGTATGGCACACATACCGGGCGACAGAGTGCCTAACGCCCCGAACACTCTGTCGTTTAACAGGCAACTGTGTCGCGTGGCAACTCTGTCGCAACATCAACCACGTGGCTTATTCTTGTTCTGACACGTGGCAGTCAATGGTTGGCGGATGGTTGTACAAGTGGATTCTGGTGACACAACCACCATCAATTGCTCCCCACTCTTTGGTAGGAATTTTTCCTGCGAAAGAGGATCTGGGTCCGGATTTTTCTCGGGTCGGGTCGGATCTCCGTGTGTGAGGTGACGCAGTCGGGCCACTATATATACTGGACCCCTGCTGTCCTTGTCGCTACTCAGTTCTCTCGTAAAGACACTCTGCCCGACTCTCAGGACACTCTCTCGTAACTCTCTCGCAACTCCATCGCTACTCTGCCGCAACTCTATCGCGTACACATCACTGTGTCGCAAGTCTGTCGCAGCTTCTTGGGACTCTGTCGCCAGTTCTTCTCTTCTTCATTTTAGGTGATTTAATAATCCGTAGTCCCACTCATTGGTTTCTGGACTCCTAAAATGGCTGGCCATGGTGTAGGAAAACAAATAGACCTAGGTGTTAAGTCGACTTTAAAGGAAGCCGACGTCCAAGACCTAGTATCTAGGTTTCCTTTACCTGAGGGATATAGCTATAGACTCCCAACCCCTCAGGAGAGTGACATACGTCGTGTGTCCAACGGGGTAGTCGTTTTTAGGGCAGCCTTAGAATTAGGACTCCGCTTCCCGTTGTCCGACTTTGGGGTTTCTTTCCTTAGGACGCACAGGGTATCCCCGGGACAACTGCATCCTCATGCATGGATGCAATTAGTAGGGTTCACCGTGCACTGCCATTTAAGGGGCGTCCCCCCGTCCCTTCCTCTCTTAGATGTATTTTTTAGGTTTCGAGGGAGCCCCGGCTTAGTGCCTTACTCGCTTCAGCGGGTATATCAGCCCGATTTTGGGAAAAGGTTATTCGAGAAACCTGCTAACAAGCTTCATGGTTTTGAGACGGAGTGGCTTGTTGTGGAAGTGCCCGAGGGCCTGGATTTCCCCACTCGTTGGGAGAATAGGCGAGAAATCCCCAAGGGTCCCAGGATTTCCACACTTAGGGAGCAGTTATCTTCAAACGTCAATAAACTGTTGGTCAATCATCCCATTAGCCTTGACAGCCTTATATCAAATGAAAATCTGATATCAGCTGGCTGGGGTGTGAGTTCGGCCCCTGTTGTCGGGCCTTCTGTTTCTTCATCCGATCCTCCGCCTTCGACTTCCCCCGAGTTAAATCCTGAACCTGTAAGGCCACAGGAGGATATAGGGAGTACCAACATAGAGTCTAGTTCTGGCAGCGAACCCTTGGCTGACCTGACTGGCTGGGAAGAGTTCGGCTCCACTTTCATGGTGCTCCCTGATGATGACGCAATAAATATAGTCCCTTCAGGAGCATCTTGATTCTCCTGACGGTAACTTTTAATTCTTTTTACTACTTACTGTTTTTGATCAATTTTTGTCCACTGATTTGTTTTCTTTTCCTTTTTTTGCAGAAATGAGTCACTTCCGGCGATCGCTGGCTCGTCAGGTCTCGGAGGCCAGTCCTTCCAGTGCTCCTACCAGGAAGAGGCGTCGTTTAGCCGACGATGTCCCAAGCCAGGCACCGATCCCCTCTCCGTTACCTCGTGCTCGGACCCCACCCGCTTCTAGGTAGGCGATGCCTCCCCCCTCGGAACAAAGAGATCCCTCTCAAGATAGGGGGAGAGTTCCCTTATCTTCACGGGGGGCTTTCGGGTCATCCGGGCGGTCCCGCTCCGAGGAGCGTGCGGAGTGCAATATCATTTCGTCGCAGCGGAAGAATCGAAGGCGCTTATACATCGAGGGTTCGATGGGAAACAAGCCAATACTACCGAGGATAGGCCCTGCTGACGAGAGGTCCTACCCCGTGGACAGGGGGTTTATTATAAGAGGGGTCGAATTTCGAGTTTACCCCGAGGTTCGCGACAACGATACTTTGGACACTCCCGGGGTGGCTTCCCGGATTAGTTGGTCTTCCATCCTTCCTCGGGACGAGGTGAGAATATTTCGAAATTACCCGAAGGGGGAGGACTTAGCCGACATGGAGGCATTGAGGGTAAGTTTCATACCCCTCTTCGTTTGACTCCTTTTTGCTACATTCTTTGAATCTAACTTTTTGCATTCCTTTGCAGCTGGCTCAGAGGACCGTGGCCAACAATGCCCAGCACCGGGCCTATCGGGAGCGAGCTGATAAAGAAATCCAAGATTTGAAGGACAAGGTTATGGAATTATCCAACACTGTCAATAACTTGTCCAAACTTCCGGATTTGGTGCGAAACTTGGAGGAACAGCTCGCCAAGGTTCACCAGGACCTGAACCAGGACAAGGGGGATCTCACCGTTGAGGCGGCCTGATCTGGCAAATTTCAGGAGGATCTTCAGGAGGCCCACTCTGAACTAGACCGTATGCAGTCCAGCTACGGGTCTTTGCTTACTCGGAATCAGGAGCTCGAGCAACGCGTTGCCGAGTTAGAAGGTCAAGCTGCTCCTATTCTGACCCAAGTAGAGATCGATAGCATTCGGGCGGAAGCCGTAAGGGAGTATCGCCTTTCCAAAGACTGCTTGAGGCGGAAGGAGGATTTCTCAAACCCCTATGTGAAATACGGATTCTACCTTGCCCGGTCATGGTTAGAGGCGCATAGGGAAGGAGAGGAATTCCCCGAGCTCTAGTACACGAATGAGGCAATGCTATTCGAGGCCCCCGACTGGACCAAGTATGAACCTGGGGCTGAACCCGCGGACGAACTATTCAAGAGGACCGTTCAAGATGACCTCGCCAACCTCACCGGTCCTTAGGAGCCCGTGGATTTGGGCGGTGCTCCCGAGCCTATTGACGCTCTTCTTGATTTGGACGGCGAGGAGGGTCAGCAGTCCCTGGGTAGTGGAGGTCCGTCTGTAGCTGATCCCCAGCTTTCTCCCGAAGATTAGATAGCTATTTCTGTTTTTTGTTTTTCTTTTCAAGTACTTTGTTGTCTTTTTGTTTTAATTTTGTACTTTTGTTGAATGTAATTGTAAAGATCTACTAGAGATCTATTTGTAATGACTTTTGCATGAAATGAAATCGAGATTTTTGTTCATGCTTCGTATCGCATTACTTCTCTATTTATCATTTATCATTCTTTGTCTGTTTATTTATTTTGTTTGTATATATTCGCTTTGAATGTATTCGTGTATGCTCCCCAATTCTTGATAGAAAGGTATACTTTCAGAAAGAATTTTTTGTGTAAACGTATAACTGTTTAAGGCTTGATTACTATGGCGTGAATGCGTCTTTAGTTTTTATAGCCTTGATATTTTTATTGCCTGGCCACAGTGACGCATAGCGTCTCAGGCTCTTATGGTTAATCGGAGTGTATGCCTGGCCACAGTGACGCATAGCGCCTCAGGCTCTTACGGCTCGACTGAATGTACGCCTGGCCACAGTGACGCATAGCGCCTCAGGCTCTTACGGCTCTTCTGAATGTACGCCTGGCCACAGTGACGCATAGCGCCTCAGGCTCTTACGGCTCTTCTGAATGTACGCCTGGCCACAGTGACGCATAGCGCCTCAGGCTCTTACGGCTCTTCTGTATGTACGCCTGTCCACAGTGACGCATAGCACCTCAGGCTCTTACGGCTCTTCTGTATGTACGCCTGGCCACAGTGACGCATAGCGCCTCAGGCTCTTACGGCTCTTCTGTATGTACGCCTGGCCACAGTGACGCATAGCGCCTCAGGCTCTTACGGCTCTTCTGTATGTACACCTGGCCACAGTGACACATAGCGCCTCAGGCTCTTACGGCTCTGTTGACATCCTGTCACAAGATTTAAACGCATAGAAGTTGCAGATGTATAATAAAAGGACATTCTGCGTGATGATTTGATAACAATATCTTGTGATAGTATAGACAAATGATAATAATGTTTGGGAAAGAAAATATGGTGCTTAATTCAAATACAGTTTTAGGTGATTTGAATTCCATGTTTTCCCTATTTTTTTCCCTTGTAGAGTCTCTAGAATACAGGTATTGGGTCCGATCTTGTATCTGACTCTGAATGGACCTTCCCAATTGGCTCTGAATTTCCCATCCTCCTTTAGGGCATTCGTGATACACGACTTTCTGAGCACTAGATCCCCCTCAGACATCGGCCTATCTCTCACCCGACTATTATAGTAGTTGGCCACCCTCTGATGATAGGATGCCAATCGAATAGCTGCGGCTTCTCTATGTTCGTCGAGTAGGTCCAAGCCTTCCCTTAGAGCTTGTGAATTTTCTTCTTCTACTAAGGGCACCACTCTTGGTGATAACGCTCCAATTTCCACGGGGATCAGTGCTTCTGCGTCGTATACGAGGCTGAATGGCGTTTCTCTAGTCGACACACGACTGGTGGTACGATATGCCCATAAAACACTAGGCAATTCGTCCACCCAGGCCCCTTTAGCTTTGTCTAGCCTGGTCTTCAGCCCATGAAGGATAGTCCGATTACTGACCTCGGCCTGTCCATTAGCTTGAGGATATGACACAGAAGAGATCCTTAATTGAATGTTGAGGCGCTTACAAAATTCGCGAAAAGCATTACAATCGAATTGCTTTCCATGGTCAACATTTAAGATGCGTGGGATTCCGAATCGACAGATAATGTCTTTCCATATCATCGCCTCGACCTTCTTTTCTGTGATCGTAGCTAAGGGCTCTGCTTCAATCCATTTTGTAAAGTAGTCGGTGGCGACTAATAGGAATTTTCGTTGGCCCGTAGCTAAAGGAAAAGGCCCTAGAATGTCCAATCCCCATTGAGCGAAAGGGATCGGCTGTATCGTGCCTTGAGAAGGAGTCACTGGGGCTGTTGTGATAGGCGTAAACCTTTGGCATTTGTCACACCTACGGGTTTGGTCCGTTGCATCTTTTTTCAGCGTCGGCCAGTAAAAGCCCGATCGTAGTATTTTAGCAGCAAGGGCTCTAGCTCCCAGGTGTTCGCCGTAAATTCTTTCATGCACTTCGGCTAAGGCGTAATTTGCTTGCTCCGGTCCCAGATACTTTAGCAAGGGTGATGAGTATCCCCTTTTGTACAGTTCCCCATTGATGAGTGTGAATCTTGCCCCTTGTATTCTTAAGCGACGAGCCTCGTCCTTATCTTAGGGGATTGTACCTTCAGCTAGATATTGCTTGAATGGGGATCGCCAGTCATCTCCCGTTTCAATGTCACACACCTCGACCTCTTCAATACTAGGCCGTTCGAGCCTCTCCACCTTCATTATCCTTCCTCTTGTTTCGGTGGAAGAGGCTAACTTAGACAATGAATCAGCATGTGTGTTTTCGGACCGGTTGATTTGTATCAGCTGAAAGCTTCTAAAGATTTGTGCCAACGATTGGACTTTCTTCAGGTAAGGGACCAATATCGGTTCCCGAACCTCATATTGTCCGTTGAACTGTTCACCACCAATTGAGAGTCACTTCGTGCTACCAAGTGGTGAACCTGCAGCATTTCAGCCAGTCTCATCCCGGCTATCAAAGCCTCGTACTTCGATATGTTGTTTGAGCTAGGGAACCCAAACCGTAAGGAGTATTCCAGGGGTTTCCCTTCTGGTGATATCAGGACTACACCTGCCCCGCTCCCGTTTGCACTTGACGCCCCGTCGACATACAGCGATCATGGTTGAACATCCCTTTCATCGCGGTCGCTCGGGCTAGTGCATTCCACCATAAAATCTGTCAAAACTTGACCCTTGATGGCCTGTCTGGGTTGGAACGTGATATCGTAGCCTCCAAGTTCCACTGCCCATTTTACTAACCTGCCTGAGTGTTCAGGTTTCTGAAGGATTTGTCTTAACGGTTGATCTGTCAAGACGGTGATAGGGTGTGCTTGGAAATAAGGGCGCAACTTTCGCGAGGCCATCACAAGGGCTAATGTTAGCTTTTCGGCTAGCGGGTAGCGGGTCTCAGGATCCAATAGCACTTTGCTCACATAGTAGATGGGACGGTGCACCATTTCATCTTTCTTCAGTAGCACCGCACTGACGGCGAAATCACCGACTCCCAAATAGATATAGAGTTGTTCTCCTTCCAGGGGCCTTGTTAATAAAGGCAACTGTTTCAAGTATTCCTTGAGGTCCTTGAAGGCCTTTTGACAATCTCTCGTCCATTCGAAGTTCTTTCCCCCTCGTAGAGTTTTGAAGAACGGCAAGCTCCTTTCTGCTGACTTTGATAAGAAACGATTCAGAGCTGCTATTCTGCCTGTCAATCTCTGGACCTCTCTTACGGTGGTTGGGGGTTTCATATCGATGACCGCCTGTACCTTTTTAGGATTTGCCTCAATGCCCCTGTTAGTGATCATGAAGCCTAAGAACTTCCCTGATCTTACCCCGAATGAGCACTTTTCGGGGTTTAGGTTCATGTTGAATCTCCTCAATACTTCGAATACCCTGGACATTTGATCAGCGTGAGACTCTCCTACGCGGCTCTTGATGATCATATCGTCCACGTAGGCTTCCATGGTATTTCCCAGAAGATCTTTGAACACTTTGCTCACCATTCGTTGATAGGTGGCTCCCGCGTTCTTTAAACTGAACGGCATTACCCGATAGCAATAGGTTTCGTTGTCGGTTATAAAGGAAGTCTTTTCTTCGTCTTCTGGGTGAAGCATGATTTGGTGATACCCGGAGAAAGCATCCAAGAAATTGAGGAATTCGTAGCCGGATGTTTCGTCTACCAGTCTGTCTATCCGGGGTAGGGGGTATGAATCTTTAGGGTAGGCTTTGTTCAGATCGGTGAAATCCACACACATTCGCCACTTCCCGCTAGATTTCTTTACCATCACTACATTGACCAACCACTCAGGGCAGTAGACCTCTCGGATGAATCCGGCGCCCAGGAGTTTACTCACTTCTTCAATGATTGCTTTCTGTCTTTCCTGGGCGAAACTCCTCTTTTTCTGTTTGACAGGTCTGTGCCCGGGTATGACGTTAAGCTCATGGCAGATCACTTCGGGACTAATCCCGGGCATGTCCGTCGGGCTCCAGGCGAAGACATCCGAGTTTCTTCTTAGGCACTCGACTATCTCATTCTTTAGTTGTTCGCCCAGTTGAGTCCCGATGAATGCCTTTTTTTCTCCATCCCCTTCTGTTAGCTCAATGGCTTCTGTTTCTTCTATTGGCTGAGGCTTGGGCGGATCGTCTATACATAAGGTTTCTTTCCTCTGTGCTACCTGGTGGGCGGTGGAAGCGAGATAACAAGTACGGGCACTCCTTTGGTTTCCTTGTACTTGCCCGACTCCGTTGGGAGTGGGGAACTTCATTAATAGATAGCAAGAGGATATCACCGCCCTCATATCGTTTAGCACTGGTCTACCCAAGATCATGTTATAGGCAGCGGAGGTTGACCTGACTACCATGAACAATACTTGCCGGGTTACGTCCTTCGGGTGCTCTCCGAGAGTCACAGGCAACTCTATGGACCCGGCCACCCTCACTCGCTCTCCCGTGAATCAGTATAGTGGCGTCATAATAGGCTTTAACCTATCTTTGAATATGCTCATTTTTTCGAAGCAGTTCCAATAGATTAGGTTCACTGAGCTCCCGTTATCGACCAGGACTCTACTCACCGGGTGTTTGGCCACTACCGTGGATATCACCATGGGGTCGTCATGGGGCATGATAATATCACCTTTGTCAGTCGGAGTGAACATGATGGGTTCTTCATCCGCTTGTTCTTCCATCACAACGTTAACCTGATACGCTTGCCTTGCGTAGCTCTTGCAGGAATTAGAGGAGCTTCCCACCATTGATTCCCCGCCTGCAATAACATTTATTGCTGGGGCTGTAGGTTCGTTGTTTGACGGAATGGTACGGGAGATCGTAAGCCTGAATGCTTCGTTCCTTGGCCTATTTCTTCCGTTGTCATTATTTATCCCGGTCCGCGGACGATCATTCCTTTGGTCACGCGGAGGATAACGGGGTCTCTCGCTCCTCCACAGGAAGCGGTTGATCTTCCCCTCTCTGGCCAGTCTTTCTAACTGATCCATTAAATCTCTGCACCTCTCTGTTGGGTGACCGTGAGCGCAATGAAATTCACAGTAGGCTTCAGAGTTTCGTCCTACGTCTCCAATTTTCTTCTTAGGAAATTCCAACAATCCCGCCCCTTTGATTGCTGCCAGTATCGCATTGCGAGGCTCGTTCAACCTGGTATAACCCTCATACCTGAGCCTAGGGGCTTTGTCTACTCTCACGGGTCTTGGAGAGCTTCTTTCGGGTGCATCTCTCTCTCTCTTCTTTCCTTCCTTCGCCTCCCTGGGCTGTATCATCTTTATCACCTCTTCTTGGGCCACATACTTATTGGCCCTAGCAAAGAGATCGGAGATTGTCTTCGACTGGTCAAGAGAGAGAGATTCTTACAGCTTTTCGGAGCTCGTCCCTTGTAATATTGCAGCCATGGCTACCCCTACCGGTAGATCTTCCACTTCCAAGGTTGCATCTCGAAAGCGGTCTACAAAACTCTTCAAGGATTCTTTATGCCCTTGCTTAAGTGTGAGTAGGTAAGTAGCGTCTTTCTTCCTCTGGCTGTGGATCATGAAGACTTTCAGGAATTCATTTCTCAATTGGTCGAAAGAGGAGATTGAACTTTCGCTCAACCCGTTGAACCACTTCAGAGAGTGCCCGGACAATGTGAGAGAAAAAGCCCTGCACATGATTTCGTCCTCCCACCCATGCAGCAGCATGAGGGACTCATAACTCTGTATGTGATCATAGGGGTCTGCTTTGCCGGTGTAAGTGGCCATAGAAGGCATCTTGAACTTCTTCGGCAAAGGTTTGTTCATGATCTCCAGGCTGAATGGAATCCTCCTCCTTTGGCCATCATCAGGAGACACCGGTTTTTTCTTCTCCAAGATCCTTTGGACGACCTTCTCCATGTTTTTCGACCCTCGAATTGAGTATGCTCCCGTCCCTTCGGGTCTAGAAGAGTCTGACTGATAAGTACCCCTTCCAGTACCTCCCGTTTTGGGACTTGACATTTCGAGACCTTCTTGTGGGTCAGAACCCCTCTGTCTTCGTTGCTCCCCAGCCCTATATTCTTCTAACTCCTGTACAAACTCCACGGGAGATGAGCTGCGGCATGTGGAGAAACTCTGCCGCCTACGGGCCGCGGGGAAACTCTGCCGCCTATGAGCGGCGGGGGAACTCTGCCGCCTATGAGCGGCGGGAGACCTCTGCTGCCTATTGGGCAGAGGGGAATTCTGACGCCTATAGGCGGCGGGAGAGCACCGTCGCGTAAGTGTTGCGGGAGACCTATGCCGCGCGAGGTCTGCGGGTGAGCCCTGCCGCACAGGTGTTGTGGGCGAACTCTGTCGCCTACGGTCCGCGGTTGAGCTCTGCCGCTTATCTGATGGGGGAGACCTCTGCCGCGCGAGGTCTGCAGGTGAGCTCTTCTGCACAAGTGCTGTGGGCGAACTCTGTCTTGCTGGATCTGCAGTGGCATTATTTTGTGTTCCTGCCTCTTGTCCAGCGTTTACCAGGGTGGAGGGTTGACCTCTCTCGTAGGTCTGCCTAGACGTGCTTTCCCCCACTAACTGCTGCACTTCATGGGGCAAGCTGAATTGGGGGAGAGCGTCTATGAAGAAGCTCACCATAGCTTTCAATGCTGTCGTAGTCTCTTCATTTTTGTGTTTCAGGGTCTCAAATTCTTCTAGAGAAACCAAGGCTTCTCTGTCACCCCTTCCACTATGTCTTCGTCTCTGTTCTGGTCTGACAAGAGGACTCACAGAATTCTGCCCTCCTGTCAACTCTGCTGTAGAGCGTGTCCTCACCATTTGGATAGAGAACCTGACTTTTTGTCAGCTTCCCACAGACGGCGCCAATTGATGTTAACCTGTCTAAGCAGCAACAGGAATATACCTTCCACGTATTCAGATTGCACTGACGACAAGGAGATGACGTCGATGCAACTTGTTCCTCGTATAGTCTGCAAAAATAATAGGAGTCAGATGGGGCAGGGATTTGTCCCTGCACGCGCACTCCGATGATTAAGTCAGAAATCGGGAGTTGTGTATGAAGGAATGAAGAAGAGAATGTATTACTTAATTCAGAGAGTTTAAGTTTTTTTTCTTTATTTGTGTTTTTTTTTTGGTCTTCCTCTTCTGAGAGCTCACCTGGATATTTATAGGTTTCTTTAAGTCGGTTCGAGCTGAGGCCCAGGCGCGTGCCTGGGCCGCGACAGAGTCATAGAGCACTCTGTCGCGCTTCGGGTCAAGCAGCTTGCGAGAGAGTCGGCAGGCGGCAGAGTACCCATGGACCTCTGCCGCAGACTATGCGGAAGACCTCTGCCGCAGGCTGTGTGGGAGACCTCTACCGCAGGGGCAATGCGGGAGACCTATGTCGCAATAGAGGCGATGGAGGTCTGTCGCGCCTACTGTGCGGCATACATACCGGGCGACAGAGTGCCTAACGCCCCTAACACTCTGTCGTTTAACAGGCAACTTTGTCGCGTGACAACTCTGTCGCAACATCAACCACGTGGCTTATTCTTGTTCTGACACGTGGCAGTCAATGGTTGGCGAATGGTTGTACACGTAGATTCTGATGACACAACCACCATCAGAATTCATCCCATTCCATTCCTCTAAGAAAAGCCAACCCCAATTTTCAGGCAACTGGTTCCAGTACGTATTGATTCATTGAAGGTTAGAGTCCATCTTCAACTGAGCACATTAAGTTGCCAGGAGAAAGCCGTAATACTTTGTTTGCGAATTAATTGGAGTGTTGGCTCATTCTTTTTCTTTTTCATTTTCATGCTTCGTTTTACATCCAAGATTTCTCCGCATTGTGTATTGTTCTTTTTCATTCTGTGTTAATTCATTGTTCCAAGTTCCAACCTGCAGCGAAAAAGAGCATCATTTGGATTTTTCGATCTTGTTCCTTGCGTTTGTTATTTTTTTTTAAGAGTGTAATGCTTGCTTTGATTGTTAATAAAGTTTAATTTGCTTACCTAAATGAAGGAAACAAAGAAACATTACTTTAGAAATTATGAGTTAATTTTTTATTTTTTTATTCATATAGAGGTAAATGAAATAATCGTATTTTAGATTTAATCTTTTTTAGTGAGAAATAAACTTTAGATATGTAATAATAAAAAAATTTAGAGATCTTTTGGATCTTATTGCAGAGTCAATTTATCATTTTACATTTTTAATATTGTGTTATTATTTTATGAAAAATTACTTTTTAATAATTTTATTTATCAATCTCATCAAAATCAATTTTATTATACATTTAAATTAATCCTTAATAGTTTATTGAATCATTACATTTTAAGTACCATTTGATGCAACTGAAATGTATTTAAGCTCCAGTTCAGTTCAATGCGTTTAAGTACCTTTTTGGTGCAGTTGCACCGTAACTTGCTTTTTGAATAGTAATGATTAATTTGAATGACCAATATAATTAGTTTCAATGAGATTAATAAAAAAAAATTATTATTAAAGATATATATTTTTAATAAATAATTAAAAAAATTAACATCAAAGTTGAAAAAGCAATTTAACGCTCAAAAATTTTTATCTTTACTATAAAGATTCCACTGCACTAGGGTTCTTCGGTGTCCAATCGGAGAGGCAAACTAAACCTAAGTTATGGTGCTGATTGACTCACTCTGGCACCAGTGCTGCTGGGAGAGAGGGTCTGGTGAGCCATCACACAGTACTTTGAATAATTTTGTCCTTTACATATTTTTTTTACTCTTACCCTTCAAATTATGATAAAAAACAAATTAACCTTGTTACTTTTTATTATTTTTTTCATTTAAAATTTTTTAAATAAATTTTTTAACTAAAAATAAAATTTTAAAATTATATAATAAAACAAATAAATAACAAAAATTGAATAAATTGAAATAACTAATAAATTTATATACTAATTACATAAATATCAAATATATATTATAAAATTTATTTTATACATATTTTAAAATGTTTATTTTATCTTCTTATTGCATTATATTTCATCGTTGTAATTACATAAAACTACATATTTTATTATTAATTTCAATTTTACATCCAATCACATCATTATAATAAATAACTTCCGAATATCAATCTTACCGGTTGTTCAAACATACTTTTTATTATACGTTCAAAGTGTAAGCAACGTTTGAAAAGTCAACCAAGTCAGAAATTATTATAAAAGAGATGGCGTCATGACCCAAGGGGAGTAGCTAACAGGGACCCTCCTTTAGAACTGGGAAGGACGGCCCATTCTTCACGCTAGAATTAAAATTTTTACGTAAAAATAGGGGCATTGCGAATTTTATGCAAACTAGAAATAGTATTTAAGCCACGGAGACTCGTTTGTTCAACGTAAAATAGAAGTAATAATAGTTTCATTGGGTGAGGGTGGTGATGTTTATGACTGGTTTTTTCTATTTGTCTATTAATTTTTCTTCCCAGTCTTTCCTTTACCTCCCTGTTTAAGCTGGTTGTGTTCAACTCCTTCAGTCTCTTCAATAAACATGCTGGCAAAATAAGTTTAAATTATTTTTGAATTATCTTTACAAAAAATTTAGATACACATAATCATTTTTAAAATACCTATAATTAATGCCATATATCTTCGAATACAAAATAAGTCATTTTTATCTTAAATTTAATAAAAAACTATATTTTATAATTTTTTAGATAGGTTTTTTTATCAAAAACTTTATCCATTTTTCTCTCATAGTTTTTCTTTTTTTTTTTCACATTTTCTTGAAAACTTTTATTTTAATTAGAAATTGGTTTTAAAAGTTTATTTCAAATCTTTCGAGTTAAAAATATAATTATTTTTATCGAGATTATTTTTTTGTGCTTTTGTATTTTTTTAAGATAATATTTAGTTCTACTTTCTTGCTTTTAGTTTAATTTATTTGCTTGAGTTGATAGATTAATAAATCATTTAAAAGCCTATTTGTAAGGATACACAACAGATTTGCGCTTTCTTTAGCTTACAATCTTCGTAATAGATTTTGATCATTTATGATATTTTAAAAATTATGATTTGTCAAATAAATGGTTCTAAGTACATCAAACAAAATTTCTAATTATTGAATTAATAAAACAAATATATAAAATAAAATTCAAAATGGATGTGAATATTTGGACGGTGGAATTTCGAAGGGACTGCGCTCGAGTAAGCACTTTTGAAAATCTTGAAGTAAGGAGATCCTTTTTAATTCTAACTAGCTTGATGAAAATTTTAAAAGGATATTTTCAATATTTAATAATTTATGTTCATTATAAAATAAAATAAGAATTAGAAATAAGAGTTAGAAATTAAAGTTAAATAAAAAAATTAAAACTAAAATAAAATAAGAATTAACGAAATAAAAATAAAATAAAGATAATAAATATTTAAATAAATATGAGTAATTCCAAGGATATAATTTAAAATGAAATTGCGTTTGAATAGTTTCTTTAAAAATTCCTAAAGTGGGAAAATTTCCTCCAAACTCTGATCTGCTTGATGAAAGGTCTAAAAGAAAATTTTCGATATCAAATAATTTATACTTATTTAAAGATATAAAAAGGGAAAAAATTTCAAAATAATAATAAGATAAAAAAATTAAATTAAAGAATGAAACAATAATAATAAAATGAAATAATAGAGTTAAAGGTGATAAAATTGGGTAAAAGTCAAGAATTTTTATAATGCATTTAAAACATCCTACGACTATTTGAACAATTTTAAAACATAGAGGAGACTCAAAAGATTTTTTCAATATTTAATTATATTGAAATCAAAAGCAAATAAAAGGCAAGATCGGGATAATTTTAGACTATTTTGTACCAATTTAAGGTAATTATTGTGGGGTGTTAATTTTCCCTACACATAATCATACTCACAAACGTAGAATTTTTAAACGTAAATCAAGCTTTATTTTAAAAATAAATGATCAATCGCACTTAAATTAATATGGTTGTGGCGACTCCAAATTTATGTAAGATGAGTCAAGATCTAAGTTTTAATGAGTTATTACGTGTAACTTTTTTCAAATCTTTGACATAGAATTGAATTTCTTAGTGGAAGGGAATCGAGCAGAATGAACGCCACCATATTTAGCTGAGATAAGCCTTCTCCAAAGAGAATTTTGCTCCTTGGCAAATCTCCACCACCATTTGACCAATAAGGCAGAGTTTTTAAACTAAGAGGTTAATAATTCCAAGACCACCTTGACTTCTTGATTTACAAGTAACTGATCACTTGATTTAGCCAACTTTCTATTGGTGCCTTTACTGCCCTACATAAAGGCCCTTTTTATTTGATCAATTTCCTTAAGAACCACATTTGGAACTTTAAAAATTGCCGTGAAGTATAGAGTAAGTCTATTAAGGACAAAATTAATCATAGTAATTCTCCCTACCAAGGATAGAAAATTTCTCTTCCCCATAAAGAGATTGTCTATAAATTTCTTAAGGACAGCTTTCCATGCACGTTTCCTATTTGGATTGGATTCGTTTTTACATACTTGGATTATTGCATGTATTTTTTTGTTAGAGCCACCATCTAATCGTTCGTTGGTCTTGTTTGGTTTAGGCAATCCAAGTATAAGAGTGTTTTTGTTCTATCCTCATTTAGGTGCTCCTTGGAGTTTTCGTCTGATTGGTATTGAAACTTTGAGTTCTTAGCTTCGATACTATAAAAAATTTGGCTTAGCCAAAAATAAAAAAAGTCCATCCATATAATTTTTTTAAATAAAAATATCCTTTATTAAATTTTAATTTTTATTAAGTTTTTAGTCTTTATTTTTTTCTTTTATCATATATATATATATATATATATATATATATATATTACCTAATTTTTAACTTGTGTCACCATGTATCGCCCTTATATCTTCTATTCGCATCGTTTTCATATCGTGTTTGAGATTGTAAGGTCTGAATTTATTTTAATTTTATATTCATATTGGATCATTTCATTTATTATTAATTGATCATAAGTTGAATGTTTATTAGTAAATAACAAAGAAATTTTTAAGATTTATTTGATAAAAACGATGTAAAAGAATAAAAATAATTTTTTAATTCAATAATTAAATTAAAAAATAAATAAATAATTTACTCTCAAATTAATAAATTTTTTCATTTTTATTTTTTCTTATTTGTTGCTAGGGCTATTCATATTGCAGATTTAACCAAATAAATCATTCAAATCAAATTTAATTCAATTAATCAATCAATCATCAAAGTATTTTGATCAACTAATAAAAATGATTTTGATAGAATTTCAATTTTTGGTTAATTAACTAAATTAACCAAATTAATCAAAATATTAAGCGAAATATGAAAATCCAAAAATAAAATTAAAAATATATAAAACCTAAAGATATATTTAATATTTGAAGTTTAGATGATGTTTAAATTTAATGTTGTTAAAGTTTTTAATTTAATAATTTTTACTTTGTTGGATGATATTATTTTATTTGTTTTCAAATGTAAAAAATTTAAAATTTATAACAGAATTAATCAAATTTAATTCAATTCAATTAATTTTAAGTTTAAAAATAAAAATTTAATTAATAGAGTAATTCTTAACTAATTCAATTATATTTAACTTTCATCTATGCAAGTCAAAATTTTCAAACCAATTCAACGTTGCCCAAAAAAGTCTTAAGTTGGCCCATCATCGATCCCCCTTAATATCCACTTTTATGGGAGACCATTGACTTGGTAGAAGTCTAATATCATGTTTAGTCCATAGAATGAAATAGAGAAGAAATAGAAAATATATTTTGTGGAAATAAAAAAGAAGAAGAATAAATTAGAATATGAATAATGAAATTTGGTTTATTGAAATGAAAAATAGTAAGAAATAGTATTAGTATGTTTCCTTAATTCAAGTAATATGATTGGAATGGGTTTAAAAGACAATTTTACTTTTTTATTAAAATATTATAATTTATTATAAGAAATAATATTAATCATAATTAATTAATAAAAATAACTATTAATTAATAATTATAATTATGATTAGTTATTATAATTTATTTTTAATTAATGTTATTTATTAATATCAATAATTAATATTAAATGAATTAATATTTAATTTTTAGTAAATATTAATTGATAAATCAATTAATATTAATTTAATGATAATTATTAATAATTATAATTTCATATTTAGTAGTCATTTGCCCCGAAATGGGGTTCCGTAGTACCAAACATTTGAACCGATCAAAGAATGTGTGAGCCTATCCAAAAAAAGCAAAGGGAGTTGAAAAAAAGATTCAGCCGAACAAAACGTTCTGTAAGTGTAAAGTTGATATCTTCAAAAAGAAATTTATTGATTAATGTTCGGTTGAAAAAAATGAAATAAAATTTTTATAAGTATTTAGATAAAATTTAAATTTTATAAATTGTTATTGTTAAGAGCACTTTAATTGAATTTATTTTTGAATTGAATAAAATTAATTTTAAATATTAAAATAGATAAAAATATTTATAATTACGTAAAAAAATTATTGACTACTTTTGAAAAAAAAATTACTTTTGACCAGACAAGTCCAAATTTTAAAAATTTATTATAAATTAATAAAATTAAAGATAAAAATTGATATCCAACTTGATTAAAAACGAATGAACGCCTATATATTTAATTCAAAATCAATTGCAGCATTATGATTCCATGTAAAGGTAATTAAACTCATCCATTATTGAAGTATAAGAGAGTGGAAATATTTAAATGAATATTGAGTTAATTAAAGTTTTAGATTAGAAAATTATTTAAATAAACAAATCAAAATTGGATGATATAAATACAATAGATGTTATGTAGATACCATTTTTTATCGGAATTTTTCAGAATAAACTTGTTTAATTAGGTTCGAACTTGGGATAGTAATTAGGTTTATATCATTGGACAAATTATATTTTGATTATTTTTTCCATTTTTTAAGTAATAAGAAATTAAAATAAAAATAATGGAATTTGCATCAAATTGAAAAAGGCAAATCCTGTTTGAAAATTTTTTGGGATATTAAATTAAAATTACAATTAAAACTAAAACAAAATCTTATCTCTCTGGAATATTTTTGACAATAAAATCAAAGACCAAATCAAATCTTGGTCTACAATACTTTTCAAAATAATCAAAATCCTACGTCTATATAATGGGACCCGATTAGTAGAGAGAGAGAGAAGAGGCGATGATAAAATTCAGATGATATATAATAATTTAGTTTTGAGACGTATAATATTATATTTTTTTTAATGTAATATAGTTTCAAGGATTAAACTTTCCTCATCGCCCTTGCACCTTGCTGCACTGGTTTCTTCCCTGTTCAACGTCCCTGCCCTGCTCTGTTGCTATTGCTGCCTTCACCGCCGCTGCTATCTTTGCATCATCCTCCAGCTGCTGTGTCCACTTCACCATCATCTTCAAGCTGCCTGCGACGGTTCCTGCTCACTTCTGCACTTGTGCGCCGTCTCCCGCGTTTGATCTGGCATCTCTGCGTTTCTGCATCTTCCCAAGATCCTTGCATTGCTACTGCTTAGCCGCGTTCCCTGCACATGTTGCACCGCCATCCCTGCTGTTTTGCATGTTTCCTGTCCAATCTGCTCACTGTTCCTTGCATTGTTCACTGCATTCATAACCAAGGCTGCTGCAACGTGTTGGAGGCATGAAGCTGTTGAAGCATAGTAGAACCATGCAGCTACGTGAAAGCAGAGGTGTACGTGAAGCGGAACTGACCTTTGGCAAATAGAACTTTGAAGCACACTGTTGCAGAACCGTGGATAGCTAGAAGGAAGAAACAAGGTTACAAAAATCCACCTCCTGCTTGCTGGCAAAGTGGTGGATAGGAGAAGAAGAAGAGAAAGAAAAGAAAAGAGAAAAAAAAAAGGGAAGAGAAAGAGGAGGAAGGTAATTTTATTTAGTTTAATATTTAATTTAATTATTTAGAGACATAATTTAATAATTATATAGATTTAGATTGATTAGGAAACTAATTTACTTTTAGATAATTAATTATGTAATTGACTTAAGTTTGGATAATCTTGGATTGATAATTAATTAGGTTAGAATTTAATGAATTAATTTGTATGATATATAATTGGTAAGATAGTTGTTAAGGTTTAATTTGCATGATATAATTTGCAATTGATATGATTTAAGTTGTGAAATTAGTATGGTATGTTTAGTATGATGATTAATGAATGACTAAAGTTTTTTAAAATTTATTTATGTAGTTTTGAGTCGTAATTCCTTAGAAAATATTAGTAATTTTTTCTTGAAGAATATAAATAAGATAATAAATAATAATAAATAAAGTAAGGACAGTTAAATAAAAATAAGAAATATGAATTCAATTAATAAGGTGGATGTGAATTTCTCTAAAAATGAAATTCTAAAAAAGTCAAATTGCACTACTTGAATACTCTTGAAATAAGAAAAGATACTTATACCTATTATCTTAACAAAATTGAGGGGAGAATTTTAGATAAATTTTCAATATATTAAGCATATTGGTTATTCAAATCAAGAAAAATTTAAAATAACTTAAAATAGTTGGTACCATTTTAGGATTGACGTTGTGGGTGCCCAACACCTTCCCCACATGTAACTATAGCCAAACTCTAAAATTCTTTATCGTAAACCAAATTTTATCCGTACTTTGAATAGCTGATCAATCACACCTAAAAAGAATAGTTGGTAACGACTTCATACCTTTATATCCAGTGAATTAGAATCTAGAACTTAACACGTTACGACATAGTAAACTTAACATTAGATCTTTAAGGAAAAGAGATAAAATTACTTTAATTTTAGACATTAGTATAAATGATTTTATTATAGTGTATAGCAATTAGTATAGATAATATTTAGATTTTCAAACTTTTGCATACTTTCAAGGATGTCAATTAAGTCTATAAAAATGTTATTCATGAAAAAGCAAATTAACTCTACTAATAAGTTCATATCATTTAAAATTTTCATTTAAACGTCTAAAAAATTTACATTTTTCTTTTATGGAAAAAGGAAAAAATGGAATTCTTTTTATTTTGCGGAGAATATATACATGTATACATGTATATTTGATATGACGATATAATTGAAAGATAGGGTATACATGTATCATGAAATATTACATAACAAAAGTAATCATATGACAACCTTAATATTGTCCATTGCCAGTCTTTGTGCTATGTTGTCGTCCACAATAGAATACTATACTATATTTATTTTGACTAGGTACTTATTATTAGTGTTAGAGAAGAAGACCTGAAAATAATTTCTTTGCATTTGCAGCAGTGTCTTTCAATCCTCAGTTTTTAGCCATGAAAATCATGAAAGCTCAAAAACCTGCACTTCTTTTCATGTTATCCATCCTACTTTTTGGTTTACTTCCTCTTTCAGAAGCCACGTTAAATGACAATAAACTCAGTTTCACTTTCCAATCTTTCAACCCAAATTTGCACGAGATAGTGTATGAAGGTGATGCATACTCAGCAGACAACGCAATCCAACTCACCGTTAACCAGAAGAATAAGGATCTACATTATAGTGTTGGTCGAGCCACTTATTACAAACCAATGCACCTTTGGGATAAAACATCTGGGAATCTCGTACTTGCGGATTTCAGCACTCAATTTTCTTTTGTCATTGATTCCATGAAGAATAGTTCAAAGGGTGATGGCTTTGCTTTTTTTCTTGCTCCCAATGGCTCAGTACTCCCTCCTAAATCTGCAGGAGGTTCATTGGGACTTCAAAGTACTGATCCGACTTACAATAACTTTGTTGCAGTGGAGTTTGATACGTTTTCCAATTTTTGGGATCCTAAAGGAATGTTAGATCACGTGGCCATTGATCTCAACTCCGTCCAGAACTCTTTAAGCCCTGTCAAATGGTGGTGGAGTGATACTGAAAATGGCGGAAAAGTTGATGCTTTTATCAGTTACAACTCTAGTACAAAAAACCTCAGTGTTTTTTTACTTGATGCAGATGATTTGACCTACAAAAATTCATCTAGTCTTTCTGTGGTACTGGATCTTAGCAAACATTTACCAGAATGGGTTACTTTTGGTTTCTCAGGAACCACTGGATCTTTGAGTGAGTTATGTTATATTAATTCCTGGAATTTCAACTCTAGCTTACAAGTTGCCATGAATACAAGCTATCAGACCAATCCTCCAAGAATAGCACCGAGCCCAATCAGTCCTCCAGTCAACCCCGGAAGGAAGAACAAGACATGGGTATGGGTTGTTTTAGGGATTGTTGGCGGCATTTTTGCTCTGCTCTTAGTTTTGGCTCTGGTTTTGTTTTTCTGCTTAAGGAAAAAAAATTACAGGAGTAAGGAAAGTAGTACCATGTTTGTCAACGTAGAAACTGAAATGGTGTCTGCAGCTCCTAGGAAATTTTCCTACAAGGAGTTGAGATTTGCAACCGATAATTTTGCTAATGAAGGTCTGCTTGGGGAGGGAGGTTTTGGAAAGGTTTACTTAGGCTTCTTGATGGACATGAATTGCAATATTGCTGTCAAAAAGATAACTCCACAATCTCAACAAGGGGTGAAAGAGTATGCTTCAGAAGTTAAAACTATTAGCAGATTGAGGCACAGGAATTTAGTTCAACTCATCGGTTGGTGCCATGAATCTGCCCATGGCAAGCAGGAATTACTTATTGTCTATGAGTTTCTTCCAAACAAGAGCCTCGATTACCACTTGTTTAGAGAACCATGCTTGTTGACTTGGGAGAGAAGGTATAAAATTGCCATGGACTTGGCCTCAGCGTTGTTCTATCTACATGAAGAATGTGAGCAGTGCGTGCTGCATCGAGACATCAAATCAAGTAATGTTCTGCTAGATTTGAATTTCAATGCCAAGCTAGGTGACTTTGGCCTGGCTAGGCTTGTGGATCATGGACAAGGGTCAAGAACAACGATTGTGATTGGGACTGATGGCTATATAGCACCAGAGTATCTCGAGACACACAAAGCCATTAAGGAATCTGATGTATACGGCTTTGGTATTGTTGCGTTAGAAATGGCCTCTGGAAAGCAGGCTATTACGGTTATCCAAAGGAATAGCAAGAAATTCAAAACAAAACTAGTGGAGTGGGTTTGGGAACTGTATGGGAGAGAGAGTATCCTTGAAGCAGCAGACCCACGATTGTCTGACAATTATGACAAAGAGCAAATGGAACGCATGCTCTTAGTTGGTTTGGCTTGTGCTCATCCAAACTATTTTGCTCGCCCATCAATAAGACAGGCTGTTGACATCCTTGGTTTCAAGGCGCAACTGCCCCTGCTGCCATTGGAGATGCCAGTTCCAACATGCATTGCAGATCATCAAGCCAATATTCTTGCATCTTCTACTTCAAATTCATCCCATACCACTGCGTCCAACAAAAGCCAACCCCGATTTTCAGGCACTGGTTACAGTACTTAGTGATCCATTGAAGTTTAGAGCAAGCACTCCATCTTCAACTGCGAAATGATCTTTTGCATAGAGCACATTAAGCTGCCAGGGGAAAGCCGTGGTACTTTCTCGTTGAACTTTTGTCAATTTATTTGTAGTGTTACATCTAAGATTTCTCCACTTTGTGTTTTTTTTTTTTTCATTCTCGTGCTGAATTCAACGTCGAGTTAGTTCATGGTTCCAAGTTCCAACCTGCAGCGAAGAAGAATAGGATTTCAATCTTGTTTTCTGTGTTTGTTATGGTTTTGAGAGTGTAATGCTTGCTTTGATTGTTAATAAAGTTTAATTTATTTACATAAATGAAGGAAACAAAGAAACATTACTTTTTGAAATTAAGAGTTAATATTTTATTTGAACCGCAAATTTGATGAGCTTTGATAGAGTTTTTTTTTTTTTTTTCAAAAAGGCAAATAAAAAAAAAGATAAAATCATGCTTTAAATCTAATTATTTTGAAAGTAGAATAACAGTAGATAAGTTAAATTTTAATTGCTGATAGAATCATTGTTTCTAAATACCATTTTGGTGCAATTGAAGTGCTATGAAGCTCCGTTTTAATGCGTTTAAGTAGTTTTTGGTGCAATTGCACCGTGACTTGCAGTTTGAATAGTAAGTCACGGTGGCCCACCTCACTTTGGACAATTTTTTTTTTTTTTAACCCTGAGACAAAAATATCTTTGTTAACTTTTTATTCTTTTTTTTTCATTTTATTTTGTTATTTAAAATTTTTTAAATAAATTTGTTAATTATAAATAAAATTTTATAATAAAAATTACTCAAAATTGAATAAATTCAAATAAATAATAAATTTATTTATTAATTTCATGCAAATCTAATTTATCTTATAAATTTTTTTATACATATTTTAATATAATATGTTTAATGATTATTTTAAATAAATAAAAAATTGTCAAAATTAAAAAAAGATAGAAAAAGATTTAAAAAGAATTTATTTGAAAAGATATTACAGTATTAAAGCGGAACTAAAATATATTACTTTAGATAATAATGATCGGGGAAAAAAATAGAATTTATGTTAATTAAATAAGAATTTATATATTAATTCATATAATTCATCTAAATTTATTAAAATAAAATTTTAAATAATAATATTTTTATAATTATTTTATATTTTTACAACATTTTACCTCATTATCAGCATTGTATTTACATATATATATATATATATATATATATATATATATGTATATCCAATTTCACTTTTACATTAAGTGATCTTACGAAACTAATCTTGCAGACTAACCCAAATTCACCTTTTATTAACGAGTTCATAGTTTCGGCTAAGTTCGAAAAGTCAACCAGGTCATAAATTAATGTTAAAAAATATGGGGTGTGACCCAAGGGGAGGAGCTGGCAGGGCAGCTAACAGTGACCCTCCTTTAGAACCGGGAAGGACGACCCATTCTTCACGCTAGAGACAATAGCAAAAGAAAGTTTTTTTTTTTTTTCCTGGAAAAATGAAATCTTTGATTTGAAAGAAGAAAGGATGCAGATTTGTACAGAACTTTCTCCTTTTTAGTATTTTCATTTAAACAAAAATAAAAAAAATACATATATGAAGTGAAATTTATTAACCGATTGAGACGCAAGAATTTAGTGAAGTTCATTGACCGGTGCCATGAAAAAGGAAGATTGATGCTTGTTTATGAGTTCATGGCTAATGGCAGCCTAAATTCCTATCTCTTCAAAGGTAAAAGCTTGTTGATCTCATGGGAGGTGAGATTTAAAATAATACAGTACTTGGCATCAGTTCTTTTCTATTTACGTGAAGAACTAGCAACATGTTATGTTGGATACTAGTTTCAATGCTAAACTAGGGGGTTCCGGGTTAGCTAGGGTAGTCAATCATGCAAAGGACCACAAACCACTCTTTAAGCCGGCACTATTGGCTATACTACTCTCGAATGCTTTTCATCGAGAAAAGCCGATAAGGAATGAGATGCCTATGTCTCTGGGGTTATGATATTGGAAATTGCTTGCGGTAGGATATCAATAGAGGAGAAATATGAAGAGAAATTCACCGGTAGCCTGTTGCAGAAATTTGTTATTGGAAAAAGAAAAGCTCTGCACAACCTGAAGCTCGCTTGATCAAATTCCACCGGCCCATGTTTGATTCTTGATTTTTTTTTTCCTTTATGCGTAAATAGAAGTATAAAGCCATGTTTAGTCCTCAAGTTATTTACAACTTATTGCCATTCTCCATGGTAATAAAAACCTTCCAGCTCTCGCAAATATTGCCTGCCAACCATATTGATCAGAAATAAATTTAGAAATAATATTAGACAAGATATAATGATATATATATATATATGATAAAAAGAAAATATAAAAATGATATATATATAATTAGATAAAAATTATATATAATAAAAATTAAAAATAAAATTTTATATTTTTGATGTGAATTTTAATAAAAAAATTTATATATATATTTTTTACAGAGGTAGCATAATTTTAAATTATAAATATAAATAGTCAAGTCAATTAACCCATCGAACCCGACTAGTATTTCACCTTAATTATAACTCCGTACTAGCCAGCGAGCTAGTCAGCTAGCTGTTGTCTGTATATCATATCATAGGGTCATGTCTTTCTTTTCTTTCCTTGATAATCAGGGAAGTTTCCTTTTACATTTCATGGGTAAATTTCTGCCACAATTCGCCATGGGAATGCAGGGATTTTGGCTAATAAATGGAAAATGATATAATAAGTTAATTTTGGTGAAATTAAATTAATTTTAATAAAATTAAAAAAATAAATTGATCATTAAAATTTAATAAAAATAAAAAATTATAAAGTGAAAACAAAAATGTAAAACACACTTAAAATTTTTTTGACATTTTCTTAATTAACTACAGTGAATCTTTCCACTGGGCTCCCATGAAAACCAAACTAAGCATTTGTCTCCGTTGACTACTGTAAGTCACTTTTTCGTAAATTAAGGGTCATTTTGGCACTGCAGTTGCCGTGTGGTGAAATAGGGAGAAAAAGATAAATTAAAATGGAGTAAAATTATTTTTTATTTTTAATTTTAATTGTTTATTATTTTATTAAAAATATATAATTTTAATATAATTTTATTCTTTTTAACCACACCAATTTTTTTTTCGTCGTTCATAAACGCAGATCCGTCAGCAACTCTGCCTGAATAATCTTCACTACATTTTTACATTCAAGGATGACCCCATTTTCATTTAACTAGTTAAATGAAATAGGACAGACACCTTTTTCTAGGTTTTACTGTACAAATAAAAGGGTAGGACTCGCTTTTTCCTTGCACACAGCACAACAAACGTCTTCATTAGGAGTTTCCAAGAGAGAAAAAATAATTGACTTTTTATTTTTGTTATTTATACTTAATTTTTATAATAACATGTAATTGTTTAAAGATTTTGTATGAAAAATTTATAATTATATATTTGTGTATTTAAAAAGATTATTTTTAATCTTTTTTATATGTTTCTTTTTTATTTACATAAAATAAGAATATAAAATAATAAATGATTGAAAATATTCTTAAAAAATTCTATGTTTGAAAAAGAAAGATGATATGATTTTTAAAAATTTTAAAAATAAAAAATATTGCAAAAAAATAGAATTGTACTTTGGTCCCACTAAAACCCCGTTTGGATTCAAATGGGGCTATAGTAAGCTGTGGTCAGATTTATCATGCACCTCATTTATAATTTTATCTTTATTTTTTTAATTTTAATATAATATTTTTAATAATTATTTCATCATTTATATCACCGCTACTGTTACGATTAAATTCAAATACATCATTTTTTGATACCAATCTCACCGCTCCAATCGCACAACTCATCCAAAATAATCCTAAATCATATTTCTAGTTACATCATTGTTGATCTTATATTCAAATTAGGATCCTCCACCTATTGTCTATTGCGAATTGATTTTAGATTAAATATTTAGCATAGTATCAAAAACTAAATTCTATTTTGTGATTTTTATTTGTCATATACTATCAAATTTGTCATGTGATAGGTTATTCTATTTCCGTTTAGACATTACGGGAGCTTATTAAAGTGGTGTAGGTGTCCCACATCTATTAAATTTAGATTTCCTGTAATCTTATATTCAAGTTGAATCCTTTACTTTAATTGCAACTGATCTTAATTTTGATTCTTTTTAGTAATTAAGAAATAAACTTTTAAGATTTATTTAATAACAATGATGTAAAAGGATAAAAATAATTTTTTATTTAAAAAATTAAATTACAAAATAAATAAGCATACTATTAAACTAATAATTTTTCAATTTTAATTTTTTTCATCTTCGCTATTAAAGAGTTCATATTTTGTTTTTAACCAAATTAATCGATCAAATCAAATTTAATTTGGTTAATCAGTCAGTCATCGAATTATTGATAGATTAACAAAAATAATTTCAAAAAATTTATATTTTTGGTTAAATAACTGAATTAATCAAATTAATAAAAATAATAATTGAAATATTAAAAAATTTTCAAAAATAAAACTAAATATATATATATATATATGAAACCTAAAAATATATTTAATATATGAAATTTAAATGAGGTATTTAATATTGATAGAGTTTTTAACTTGATAGTTTGGTGTTTGAACTTTTTGTTGAATTATATTATTTAAATTGTTTCAAGCGTAAGAAATTTAATATTTAATATTTAATTTTATTTAAATTTATGTTATTATTTTGATTAATTAATTGAATTATCAAATTTAATTCAATTCTGATTAATTTTGAAATTAAAATTTTAAATTTGATTATCAAAATAAAAATTAATTGATTTGATAAAAATTAATATTCACTTATTAAAGTCTAAATTATTCAAACCGAGTTAATGTTACTCAACAAAATCTTAAGGTTAGTCTGGATGGATAGTGTGATTAATTACGATTGGCTCCGGTGAAATTAAAAACAATAGTGACGGTGAAATTGGTGTCTAACGTTAACGTGATTAGATTCAATTGTAACGATAACGATGAGATAAATGATAAAATGATTATTGAAGATATTATATCAAAATTTTTAAAAAAATAAAATTATATAATTTAATATATATATATATATATATATATATATTAAAATTCTCACCGCATGGAATCAAACGGACCCATAATTTGGCCCATCACCCCGATGAGAAATTCTAAATATCTACAGTGTATTTTTATTGGAGACCAATGACTCGGCAGTAGGGGTGTAAAACGGGCTCAAACCAGCGGGTTGATCCGTAAAAACCGCGGGCTTTTAACGATCCGGTCCATTAATATGTGATCCGTTTAAAAACGGGCTTATACGGGTCAAGCCTGTCGGATAATAATTTATACGGGTCAACCCGTACGGGTACGGGTCGACTCGTCGGCTATTTTACCAACACACCAATCAAACCTAAGTCCTAAATCATTCTCATTCTACCTATTCTAATTTCTAAAATTTAAACAAACAAAACTACAAAAGTAAAAAATTGAAATTTTACCAAAATAATTTTATTGTATTTTTATTTAATAATTGAAAATTTTATTTTATAGGTTGAAAAAATGATGAGGAAAACAAAGATAAATTGGTGGAAGAATCAAATGATTTAAATCATTTGAATAATGAGATTAATTCACAAGTTTAATGTTGTTTGATATGGAGTTTAATGGATGCTTATAGATTTTATGACTTTTAAACTTATTTACTATTCTTTATTTAATTATTTAGACCATAATATTATGTCATGTGTAATTTGTATTTGTAATGCGAGTTTGTTTAATGGATATTATGTTTGTGGATTTTATTTTTATTGAGATTAATATAATAATATTTGTAGAACTATTTTCACAATTTTATGACTTGTTTGCTTATGATATAATATATTACTTATGCTGATATATTTATATATATATATATATATATATATATATATTACAAACCCATAATTTGCTTTTGTACATAATATATTGTTTTATGTGACTAACTTACAATTTGAAATTAAGTGGAGAACTCCAAATCATTTTGGTTTTTGCTTTGAATTTGTTATATTTGATCATGAATGAACTAATATTCCTCTTGTTAAAAAAATTACAAATTAAACTTTATATTTTAGTCTCAAATCTATGTGATTTGATTTTATAACAATTTTGGTTAATTCCCAAAGCCTAATAATCATTTAACAAATTAAAATTAGACTTAATTAAATGTTTAGGCTCAATTCATTATTTTTTAAAATCAAATCCTTTATTTTAAAAAAAAAAAGTTAAGTGAGCCCGCGGGCCAATCCGGCCCGCATTAGAATCGGATCGGTCTCTACAAATTTAATTCGTTTAAATGCGGGCCTAAACGGGCTCAACCCGCTTAAATCCGTGTCCGTATTAATCCGCATCGATCCACACCGTTTGACCCGTTTTACACCCCTACTCGGCAGAAGTCTAAGTCTTTGCAAAGTGCAACGACCAGTTTTATTATTCATGGATAAATAAAGCCAAGTAAAATTGATATCATTAATGAGAGTTTTATTATTCATGCATACTTTCAAACAATTATGACAAAGATCAAATGGACCGCTTGCTCTTAGTTGGTTTGGCTTGTGCTCATCCGAACTATTTTGACCGCCCATCAATATCACAGGCTGTTGATACCTCAATTTCAAAGCTCAATTGCCCCGGCCGCCATTGGAGATGCCAGTTCCATCATACATTACAGATTGTCAAGCCAATATTCTTGCATCGAATTCATCCCATATCATGCCAACCCCACTTTTCAGGCAACTGGTTCCAGTACGTAGTGATTCATTGAAGGTCGTTGGAGCAGGCACTCAATCTTCAACTGAGCACATTAAGCTGCCAGGGAAAAGCCATATTATCTTGTGAATTAATTGGAGTGTTGGCTCATTTTTTTCCTTTTTCATGCCTCGTTTTACATCCAATATTTCTCCATTTTGTGTATTGTTCTTTTTCATTCTGGTGCTAGTTCATTGTTCCAAGCTCCAACCTGCAGCGAAGAAGAGCAGGATTCTGAGTTTTCGATCTTGTTCCCCGTGTTTGTTAGTTTTTTGAGAGTGTAATGCTTGCTTTGGTTGTTAATAAAGTTTAATTTACTTACATAAAAGAAGGAAACAAAGAAATATTACTTTACAAATTTAGAGTTAATTTTTTTTTATTTTTTTTATCCATAGAGATGTAAATGAAATAATCTAATTTTAGACTTAATTTTTTTAAAGAGAAAGGACCTTTAGATATAGCATAATAATTTAAAAAATTAAAAATAGTTTGAATCTTATTGCAAAGTAAATTTATCGTTTTACCTTTTTTAATATTTTATTATTATTTTATTAAAATTATTCTTTTTAATAATTTTATTTATCAATCTCATCAAAATTAATTATATTATTTATTTAAATTAATCTTTAATAGTTAATCGAATCATTACATCTAAGTACCGTTTGGAGCAATTGAAATGTATTTAAACTACGTTAAACACCTTTTTGATGTAATTGCCGTTGGATAAATTGGTATTTCTAGAAGACTTTTATCTCACACCACTTAAACTTTTATCTTTTTATTTAATTATTATTTTTATTATTTAATCTTTACCCAAAAACTAGTATATTAGTTTATCTAAATTACTCAAATCAGATTCACTCTTTATTTAACCTAATTTTTTTTCATTAATCAAATATCCTCTCCGATTTTCTACAAATTTTCTGATCAAACATTTTTTGTTTATTCTCTCGTGAGTTTTCTACAACTCGATTCTCTCATAATTTTTTTAAAATTTGATTCTCTTCTAATTCAAAATTTCCTCTATAATTACAAGGTTATAGAGAGCTTCCAACCCACCTCCTCTTAACTTCTCATATTTTCAACTTTCTCTTATTGCTTCCTTAATTTTTTTTATGCTGGTTTAATTTTTCTTCTTTATTATCACTTTTTTGATAAATTTTTTTATCAAAAACTTTATCCATTCTTTTCTAATAGTTTTTTTTTTTTTTTTTTTTACAATTCTTAGAAAAATTTTATTTTAATTGGAAATTGGCTTTGAAAATTTATTTCAAACGGATTGAAAATATAATTATTTTTATTTATCTTTTTAATATTTTACAAGATAATATTTAATTTTTATTATTAATTTTTTTATAAATCAATTATTTATTTTGATAAAAATAACAATATTAATAAAAAATGTGATATCATCAAGTTAATCATAATTGATATGATGAGAATGAATTTATAATAATAATGAATTTTATTATAAAATTTTATAATTATATAATAAAAATAAATAAATATCTAAAAATGAATAAATTGAAATAACTAATAAATTTATTTATTAATTTTATAATATATTATAAAATTTCTTTTATACAAATTTTAAGATGATAATTTTATCTTCTCACATTAATTCCATCTAATCACATCATTGTAATAAATCTCATTGTTTGTCCAAATATACCTTTTATTATGAATTCAATTGAAAATTATGTTATCAACGATTGGTCAAAAAAATAAAATAAATTTTTTAAAACATAATTATTTTTAAATAAAAAATAAATAAAAATACATGTGATTGAAAATAAAAAAAGCAAACTACTTTCGAAAAGTCCATCAAGTCAAGTCAAGAACTAATGTAAAAGAATTGACCGAAGGGGAGTAGCTGGCAGGCCGCTAACGGGGACCCTCCTTTAGAACCCGGAAGGACGACCCCTTCTTCACGATAGGGCTAGAGTTAAAATTTTTCCAAAAAAGGGTGGTAATGTTTATGACTGATTTTTTCTATTTGTCTATTAATTTTTCTTCCCAGTCTTTCCTTTTCCTTCCTGTTTAAGCTGGTTGTGTTCAACTCCTTCAATCTCTTCAATAAACATTCCGGCAAAATAAGTTTAATTTATTTTTGAATTATCCTAAAAAAGATTTTAGACATTAATTAAAAAAACACATAATCATTTTTAACATACCTATCATAAATGCCATATATCTTCATATACAAAATAAGTCGGTTTTATCTTAAATTTAATAAAAAAATATATTTTATCACTTTTTTGAGAAGTCTTTTTTATCAAAAACTTTATCCATTCTTCTCTAATAGGGTTTTTTTTTTTTAATTTTATTTTAATTGGAAATTGACTTTAAAAGTTTATTTCAAACGGATTGAAAATATATTTATTTTTATTTATTTTTTTAATATTTTACAATATAATATTTAATTTTTATTTTTAATTTTTTTATAAGTCAATTATTCATTTTGATAAAAATATCAATAATAATAATAATAAATGTGATATCATTGAGTTAATGATAAATTGATTTGATGAGAATGAATTTATAATAATAATGATATGTATATCAAATAATATAAAATGATATTATTTTATTAGTTCTACAAATTCGTTTTTAAAATGATCTTATAAATTTTATTTTATTTTTTATATTTTTATCATTAGCCAACAAGAACAGTCTAAGAGACATTTTGAGGGGAAACACCAAAACAGATCATGGCCATTTCCTAACAGCCACCTGTAACTATTAGGGCCAATAAACTCCTTTAGATCTTGCCTTTTTCCAAATCTTTGACGTAGAATTGAATTTCTTGGTGGGAGGGAATCGAGCAGAATCAACATCACCATATTTATCTGAGATAAACCTTCTCCAAAGAGAATTTTGCTCCTTGACAAGTCTTCACCACCATTTGGCCAATAAGGCAGAATTTTTAACCTAAAGGTTAATGATTCTAAGTCCACCTTGTCTTCTGGATTGACAATAATGATTCTAAGTCCACCTCGTCTTCTGGTGAGAATTTCTTTTGTTTGTTTGATACCTAGGGAAGTTTCCTTTTACTTTCCATGGGGGAAAATTTCTACGTTTCGCCATGGGAACACCGGGACTTTGTCGTCCATTTCTTCCTAAACTAAAGCAAATCATCCCATAGTAGTCCTGCCTGAATTATCTTCACTATTTTTGACCTTTAACCACATTTTTATATTCAGTGATGACCCCATTTTCATTTAATTGAAATAAGGCAAACACCTTTTTTCCAGGTTTCCTGTACAAATAAAAGGGTAAAAACTCAACTAATTAAAAGTCCAAAATCAATTGCAATTGCAAATTTTTATCTAATTTTACCATTACTATCTAGAACAAATTTGTCTTAATAAAAATTTTAATTAAAATTCTGTATTTTTTTTTTTTTGGTTGGTTTAAAACCACATACTAAATTTGCGATCGATGCAAGTCACTCGTAACGTCAAACGAAATATGAATCCTCTAAAAACTTAATCATGGAACTCTTGGCTTTAAATGGTGTTAATATGTACATAAATTATTTTAAAAAATATAGTACACAAACGAGTAATTTTTTTATAATAAGATTAAGGTAATCCAAATTTTATTTGAATTTATTTTTTGAATGATTTTAAATTTGTATTTTTTATATCAATATGATACAACAAGATCAATACTTTACTTTTAAAATATTTTTATTAAATCTCAATTGATAAAAAAATTCCTTATCAATAACTAATTTTCGAATTAGGCTCCTCCACCTAGGTGGTGTTTTGGTGTCTTGCATGTAAAATGATTATAAGGCAAAGTGATCGTTAGAAAAATAATATTATAGTATTTGAAATGCACTATAAAATACTAATTAAATGGTAAAAAAATAACGTTGTATTATTTAGTAAATTAACACTTTACTGATAATATAATATCAAATTTCAAAAATACCTTTAAATATGAAAACAAATGTGATACATTGGAATTAATTACAAAATATAATTATTATATTCAAATGTAAATAGCATAAAATTATAATTATTAATATGTTAATCAATTTTATTAAAAAATTTGATAAATTATTATTAATTTAAAATATAATAATTATATTAAAATGTAAATAATATCAAATTATAATTATTAATATATTAATAAATAGTAATATAAAATCTGATATATTATTATTAATTTAAAATGTTATTATATAAACAAGTAAATAATTTAAACGCTTGATTTTTTTTTGGGAGGGTTAGGTAGAATCTTTTTGCTGAATTTTTTCACTTCGCAGTTTAAAAATAGATGCAATCACTTTATATCAATTGGAGGCAGAGCGATTGTAAAGATAAAATAATTTTGCAATCACTTTATTTTAATCAAAAATTACAAAGTAATTACAATCATTTAAATTGTAACACAAAGTAACAATTTTCAGAATACCAAATATCATCCTATTGTCAATTAATTTTATATTAAATATTTAACATAACATCAAAACCTAAATTCAGCTTTGTGATTTATGTATGTCATACTATCAAGTTTGTCCAGTGATCATAGGTTCTCTTTTTCGTTTATTCGTTGTGAGAACTTACTAAAGTGATATCTCACATCTATTAAATATTAGGTTTTTTAAATTAAATCCTTCTATAATGATCATAAGTTGGATGCTTATTAGTAAGTAATAAATAAACTTTTAAGATATATTTGATAAACTTGATGTAAAAGAATAAAAATGATTTTATTAATTCAATAATTAAAGTACAAAATAAATAAAATAAATTTACTATTAAATTGATAATATTTTCATTTTTATTTTTTCATCTTTGTTCTAGAGGTGTTCTTATCTCGGCTTTAACTTAATTAATCAGTCAAACCAAATTTAATTTGATTAATCGAACCATCATCAAATTATTTTGATCGATTAACAAAAATGATTTTGAAAGAATTTATGTATTTGATTAATTAATTAAAATAACCAAATTAATCAAAATATCAATGGAAATATAAAAATCCAAAAATATAACTAAAAATGTATGAAAGCTAAAGATATATTTAATATTTGAAAGTTAAATGATGTATAAATTTAATGTTGTTAGAGTTTTTAACTTAATAGATTTTTTAAATCACCTAATATCACGTTGTGAAACTAATCTTTATTGTACTTCATGATTGGCTCATGACTTGGTAAAAATTTGAATACGAAATTTCTTATTATGAATCGTCTTCATTCTTAGATTTAATAATATCATACACTATTAACTTAACTCTTTAAATTAGATTAATAGTTAAGTTTGAATTTTTTTGTTGAATTATACTATTTAATTCGATTCAAGTGTAGAAAATTTAAAAATTAAAATTTAATTTAATTTAAATTTATATTATTATTTTGATAATGAACTAAATTATCAAATTTAATTCAATTTGATTAATTTTAAAATTAAAAATTTAAATTATATTAATAAAATAAAAATAAATTAATTCAATAAAAATTAAAGTTGACTGATTAAAGACAAAATTATTCTCAGCGATCCAATGTTGCCTAACAAATTTTAACTGGGCCCGATCTCCCTTATTATCTACAGTGTACTTTTGTCGTAGAGCATTGACTTGGTGGAAGTCGCGACACCCAAGTCTTTGCGGAGTGCAACGACCAGTTCTATTAGTCATGGATAAGTAAAGCCAAATAAAGTTAAAATCTTTAAAGAATTTTATTGGAGGTTTGGCAGACGAATGGCCACGACACTCTGGAAATTGAAAAAAAAAAAAATTATTAAATATGTATATTTTTAATAAAATAATTTAAAATTTAAAAGTAAAAACAACAATTTACGTCATAAAATATTTTTTTTTTCTATAGCACATCAGTCGTACGGTACATGCTAATTGGTGTGCCCAGCCTACTTTTGTAAAAAACAATATAAGTAAAAGACTGACCAGTGACCTTCAATGAATTGACGTGCACTGGTCAATAAAAAGGCTTACTTTTGCCATAAAGTAAAAGTAAGGGACACTTTATGTTTAAAGGACATTATATGTTTTATCTTTTTTAGTGTAGTATGGCGGTCGCGTCGCACTAGTGATGCTAACTGATGTGTCAAATTGAGCTTTACTTTTGTTAAAAAAAAAAAAAAATCGAAGACTTCCATTCGTCGGACAAGTGCACGTCAATTGTTCTACGTAGGGCTACAATACATGGAATAATGTTGTCCAGTGCTTGTACTCATGCTTCGTGTTGTGGTCCACAATGGAATCCTGTGCCATATTTATTTTGAGTAAGTATTTATTACTTGTGTTAGAGAAGGAGCCTCGAAAATCATTACTTTGCATTTGCAGCAGCGTCTTTCAATCCTCAGTCCCTAACCATGAGAATCATGAAAGCTCAAATACTTGCACTTGTCTTCATTATTTTATCAGTCCTTCGTTTTGGTTTACTTCCTCTTTCAGAAGCCACTTTTTTTTATAACAACATCAATTTCAATTTCACCACTTTCGACGCAAATTTACACGACATAGTGTATGAAGCTAATGCATCCTCATCAGGCAACGAAATCCAAGTGACCGTTAACCAAAAGAACAAGGGTCTAAATGGTAGTGTTGGTCGAGCCACTTATTACAAACCAATGCACCTTTGGGACAATTCAGCTGGGAATCTCTTACTTGCGGATTTCAGCACTCAATTTTCTTTTGTCATTGATTCCATGAAGAATAGGTCAAAAGGTGATGGCTTTGCGTTTTTCCTTGCTCCCAATGGCACAAAAATCCCTCCTCAATCCGGTGGAGGATTTTTGGGACTTCAAAGCAATGATCCGACTTACAACGATAATCCTAACTTTGTTGCGGTGGAGTTTGATACGTTTTCCAATGCTTGGGAACTAGGAATGCCAGATCACGTGGCCATTGATCTCAACTCCGTCGAGAAGTCTCTTAACTCTGTTAAATGGTGGTGGAGCGATATTGAAAATGGCAAAAAAGTTGATGCTTTCATCAATTACAACTCTAGTACAAAAAACCTGAGTGTTTTCTTACATGATGCGGAGGATTTTACCTATAAAAATTCATCCAGTCTCTCTGTGGTGCAAGATCTTAGTAAATATTTACCAGAATGGGTTACTTTTGGTTTCTCAGGATCCACTGGATCTTTGTTTGAGATCCATTCTATTAGTTCCTGGAAGTTCCGCTCTAGCTTACAAGTTGCTATGAATACAAGCTACCAGACTGATCCTCCAAGAACAGCACCAAGCCCAACCAGTCCTCCAGTCAACCCTAGAAGGAAGAACAGTACATGGCTATGGGTTGTTTTAGGGATTATTGGTGGCATTTTTGCTCTGCTCCCAGTTCTGGCTTTGGTTTGGTTTTTCTACTTGGGGAAAAATTACAGGAGCAAGGAAGGCAGTACCATGTTTCTGAACGTAGAAACTGAAATGGCGTCTGCAGCTCCCAGGAAATTTTCCTACAAGGAGTTGAGATTTGCGACCAGTAATTTTGCTGATGAACGGCAGCTTGGGGAGGGAGGTTTTGGAAAGGTTTACCAAGGCTTCTTGATGGACATGAATTGCAATATTGCTGTCAAAAGGATAACTCCACAATCTCAACAAGGGGTGAAAGAGTATGCTTCAGAAGTTAAAACTATTAGCAGATTGAGGCACAGGAATTTAGTTCAACTCACCGGTTGGTGCCATGAATCTGCCCATGACAGGCAGGAATTACTCATTGTCTATGAGTTTCTTCCAAACAAGAGCCTCGATTACCACCTGTTTAGAGAACCATGCTTGTTGACTTGGGAGAGGAGGTATAAAATTGCCATGGACTTGGCCTCAGCGTTGTTCTATCTACATGAAGAATGTGAGCAATGCGTGCTGCATCGAGACATCAAATCAAGTAATGTTCTGCTGGATTTGAATTTCAATGCCAAGCTAGGTGACTTTGGCCTGGCTAGGCTTGTGGATCATGGACAAGGGTCAAGAACAACGATTGTGATTGGGACTGATGGCTATATGGCACCAGAGTATCTCGAGACACACGAAGCCATTAAGGAATCTGATGTATACAGCTTTGGTATTGTTGCGTTGGAAATAGCCTCCGGAAAGCAGGCTATTATGGTAATCCAAAGGAATGGCAACAAATTCAAAACAAAACTAGTGGAGTGGGTTTGGGAACTATATGGCAGACAGAGTATTTTTGAAGCAGCAGACCCACGATTGTCTGACAATTATGACAAAGATCAAATGGAACGCTTGCTCTTAGTTGGTTTGGCTTGTGCTCACCCAAACTATTTTGCCCGCCCATCAATAAGACAGGCTGTTGACATCCTTAGTTTCAAAGCTCAACTGCCACTGCTGCCATTGGAGATGCCAGTTCCAACATACGTTGCAGATCTTCAAGCCAATATTCTTGCATCTTTTACACCGAATTCATCCCATACCAGTGTCTCCAACAAAAGCCAAGCCCAATTTTCAGGCACTGGTTCTAGTGCGTAGTGATTCATTGAAGGTTAGAGCAAGCACTCCATCTTCAACTGCACAATGATCTTTTGCATAGAGTACATTAGGCTGCCATTGGAAAGCCATAGTACTTTCTTTATGAATTCTTACTAGTTTATTTTGTCAATTTATTTGTAGTGTTACGTCCAAGGTTTCTCCGCTTTGTGTATTGTTCTTTTTCATCCTGTTGCTAAATTGGGCATATGGTAGGCACTGGGAAAGTGTAGACAACGTCGTGCCATTAGAAAGCTAGTTCATGGTTCCAAGTTCCAACCTACAGCAAAGAAGAGCATGCAGGATTTTGAGTTTTCAATCTTGTTCACTATTTTTGAGAGTGTAATGCTTGCTTTGATTGTTAATAAAGTTTAATTTAATTACGTAATGAAGGAAACAAAGAAATGCCACTTTATGATATTATGAGTTTTTTTTTTTTTTTTATAAAGAGGTATAAAAGAAAAAAATCATAACTTTTGATTTAATTATTTTTAAAAAGAGAGAAACAATTGATAAGTCAATCCTTTAAATACCATTTTAGTTCAATTGAAATGCATTAAACATCCGTTTCAATGCATTTAAAATGGCCTATGGAGAAATCAAGTCTAGAAATACAAAAAATAAAAAGGTAAAATTACTTCCTATCCTTGACTTTAAATTTTTTTAATCTTTTATTAAAAATATTTTTTTTTCTATCTCATTATGATCAATCTCATTACTTATTAAAATTAACTCTTTTTAAAAAAAAAAAAAATTACTCTTGAAACTATGATATAAAGACAAAAATTTCCTTGTTACTTTTTATTATTTTTTCATTTGAATTTTCTTATTAAATTTATAGACACTTAATTTTGTCAGAACCTTTTAATATCGATAGAAAAAAATCTAATTTCAGATTTTGTCATATAATTTGAGTTCATTCTGGTACAGTGTTTAGCTTAATTTTAATTAAAAAAATTTTGTTGGGGTGTCCAAAATATAACAATTGGATCAAGCATGCTGAAAAGACCGAAGTTATTCTTGATGTCTAAGTTTCAACAGCCTACAATACAATGATCCAGAGATATCATTTTGTTTAGGGCCCAATTTAAGTTCCATTGAACTAATTGCCCAATCTCCTTTTACTTTATTTTATTTCACCTTCTTCTCATATTATTATTTTCGGTTTTACATAATTTTTTCTTAAAATTAAAAAAAAAAAAAAGCAAACCTGAAATGTCTGCCACGGCAGAAGCATGTCAGACTTCACCTTCTGTCCTAGATCCCTGCACCCCAAAACCCTCCTCGACCTTCAAACCGAAATCAATTAACCCAAAAACCACCACCCACATCTCCATTAAGAACCCGGAAGGTTTATTTACTACTATTATTATTATGAACTTGTTTAATTAGCGTTCCTTTCATTTTTCATTGCGTGTCATATGATGTGACTTGGTTTTTTTTATTATTACTATTAGGGAATTGTCTTGAAGTTGGACCTTTACTGCCTTTGGAAACAGGTCTTAGTCTTGCTAGAAAAAATAGTGTCATTGATTGAAACAGTAAGATTGATGTGAATTGAATTTTCAAAATAATTGACAAAGTCATAAAATTTGAACCCATAATCTTTGTTTTAATCTTATCGGTCATATTTTATCTAAGAATTAAATATCATGTTGTTAATGAATAATGGAAATAAAAATTTGTCCCATAATGAGATATTACGAATTTTATAAATAATAATTTTTAATTGATCTTTAAGTGAAAGGATTTCACCAAAAATTATGGAAGTAGCGAAATACATAATGTAATTTTCTCGTAATTTAAATTTTTATTTAAAAGTATGAATAAAATTCTTTAGGAAAAATAAAAATAGAAATTCATATGCATCATTTATTTAAATGCTTGCATCATATGTTAATTTCAAAGTATAAATGAATTCCGATGATGATGTTTTACAAAAATCACAAGTAATAATTTTAACTGATTTCTAGGTGAGAGGAGTCTATTAAATATTACTAGAGTATTAAAATATTTAGTGTGATTTTTCAATAATAAGGATTTTTTTCTATTTTAAAATAAATCAATGGAGTTTCTTTAAAAATAAGAAAATAATAATAAAAATTGCATGTGCATCATTTATTAAATATTTTGCATCATATGCATTCATTTAATTGCAAAAAATACAGGTGAAATTTTGATGATAAGATTTCGTAGAAATCACAAGTAGTTGTTATAATAAAATCTCTAAATGAGAAAATTATTCTAAATACTATCAAAAGTATTTGAGTATTTAGTAATTTATCAATAAAATATTTATATTTATTTTCAAAAAAGAAAATAAAATACAGCTTTAAAAAAAAAAGAGAAAAATGATTTTGATAAAAAATAAAAATGCTTTTGAAAACAATGTAATAAAAATAAGAATTATTTTTTAAATACTAAATTAAGACCATTTTGTTAAACCTTAAGGATAACACATGATTAATGGTACTATTTTTTAAAAGGGTGCCGTGGGGGTGTTAATCTTTCTCTTTGTGTATCCGTATTCAAGAACCCAACTTAGTTTTCGCAGATCAAAAATTAATTTTTAATAAAACTTAATTAAATTTAAGATTTGTTAGAAAGATAAATTTTTTAGGTGACCAATCATCTAATAAAAAAAAAATTGATGGTGACTCCAATTTTTTGTATTTTCAAAATCGTCGAGTAGTCGAGTCCCAACAAAATCATTACGACAAAATCTTAATTGATAAAAAAATTCTTATCACTCGAACTAGTCTTCATATTAAATATTGAATTTTTATATAATCTTATATTTAAAATAAATCTCTTCAATGTTATCAATTAGTTTTAAATTGAATATTTAACATTATATCAAAATTTTGATTCTCTTTTGTGAATTTTATCTCTCGTACTATTAAGTTTGTCACATGGTAATTGGTAGGTTCTTTTGTTTTTTGTTTACTCGTGATGGAAACCTTATAAAATAATGTTCTATATCGATTAAATATTAGGCTTCCCTTAATTTTATATTAAATCTGAATCCTTCCATTTATTACTAAGTGATCTTAATTTGGATACTTAGTAAGTAACAAATTAAATTTTAAGATTTATTCGATAAAAATAATTTAAAAGAATAAAAATAATTATTTTAATTCAATAATTAAATTAAAAATAAATAATTTTACTATTAATTTAATAATTTTTTCATTTTTTTCATCTTCATTGTTAATGGTGTTCATATTGATGTTTTAACCTAATTAATCAATCAAATCAAATTTAATTCGATTAATCGATCAGTCATTAAATTATCTTGATTGATTAATAAAAATGATTTTGTTAGAATTTTAAATTTTGGTTAATTAATTAAATGAACCAAATTAATCAAAAATATTAACTGAAATATAAAAAATCCAAATATAAAACTAAAAACATATAAAACCTAAAGATATATTTAATGTTTTAAATTTAATGTTGTTAAAGTTTTTAATTTAATAATATGTATTTAAATATTTTGTTGGATGATATTATTTAATTTATTTTCAAATGTAAAAAATTTAAAATTTAAAATATTTTCTATTACTTAAATTATTTAACCAAATGAATCAAAATCAATTCAATTCAATTATTTTTAAATTTAAAAATTAAAGTTTAATTAACAAAATAACAATAAACTAATTTGATTATATTTAATTTTCAAACCAAATCAGAGTTACCCAAAAAAATCCTTAATTTGGCCCATCATGCAATCCCCCTTAGCATCGACTTTTATCGGAGACCATTGAGTTGGTAGAAATATTTGCAAGGTGCAACGACCAGTTTTATTATTCACGGATAAATAAAGCTGAGTAAATATCTTTTTGGAGCACAATTGGCCACGACACTGAAGACTTTCTTAAAATAAAATAAAATAAAATAAAATAAAATAAAATAAATTACTTTTAAAAATTGCACGTCAATGTCAATTACTACGTATGGTACTTCAAAACATGGAATAAGTTGTATATATAGATCCAAATTTTTAAAATTTATTATAATTTAATAATAAAATTAAATGATAAAAAATGAAATCCAAGTTGACTGAAAACGAATAAATGTTTATGTATTTAACGCAAAATCAATTGCAATATTATCATTCCATGTAAAAGTAATTAAAATCATCCATCATTGAAATATAAGAGAGTGGAAAGATTCATATGAATATTGAATTCATTGAAGTTTTAGATTAGAAAAATATTTAAATAAAGAAATTTGAATTGGATGATCTAAATACAGAAACTTAACGTCAGATGCTTATGAAAAAGAAATAAAATAACTTTAATTTTTGACACTATTATAAATGATTTTATTTATTATAGTATATAACAATTAGTATAGATAATATTTAAATTTTCAAACTTTTGCATACCTTCAAAAATGTTAATTAAGTCTATAAAAAATGTTAATAAGAACAACAATTCATGAAAAAGTAAATTTACTCTACTAATAAGTTCATTTTGCATCTAAAAAAATTATTTTTTTATTTTATTAACAGAAGAAAATTCTCAATTTCTTTCATTTTTTTTTCAAACAGAAAAATGTATAATTATGTTTATCATGTAAATCAAGGATTTATATTTGATATGATTGAATGATAGAGTACTATCATATGTATCACGAAATATTCCATTAACAAAAGTTACAAGATGACAACCTTGATGCTGTTAAGTGCTTGTGCTTAGTGTTGTGGTCCATGATAGAATACTATACTATATTCATTTTGACTAAGTACTTATTATTTGTGTTAGAGAAGAAGACCTTAAAATCATTACATTGCATTTGCAGCAGCGTCTTTCAATCCTCAGTCCTTAGCCATGAAAATCATGAAAGCTCGAAAACCTGCACTTCCCTTCATATTATCCATTTTTCTTTTTGGTTTACTTCCTGTTTCAGAAGCAACATTAATTGATGATAACGTTAATTTCACCATCTCTGCTTTCAACCCAATTTTGCACGACATAAAGTATGAAGCTGATGCACACCCATCAGACAATGCAACTCACCGTTAATCAGCAAAACAAGGGTCTACATGGTAGTGTTGGTCGAGCCACTTATTACGAACCAATGCATCTTTGGGACAATTCATCTGGGAATCTCGTACTTGCGAATTTCAGCACTCAATTTTCTTTTTCCATTGATTCCATGAAGAATAGGTCAAAGGGCGATGGCTTTGCATTTTTCCTTGCTCCCAGTGGCTCAAAACTCCCTCCTCAATCCGGGGGAGGTTTCTTGGGACTTCAAAGTAACGGTACTTACGACGTTAATCCTAACTTTGTTGCAGTGGAGTTTGATACGTATGCCAATTATTGGGATCCTATAGGAATGTCAGTTCACGTCGCCATTGATCTCAACTCCGTCGAGAAGTCTCTTAGCCCTGTTGAATGGTGGTGGAATGATATTGAAAATGGCGGAAAAGTTGATGCTTTCATCACCTACAAATCTAGTACAAAAAACCTAAGTGTTTTTTTACTTGATGCGGATGATTTTACCCATAAAAATTCATCTAGTCTTTTTGTGGTGCTGGATCTTAGCGAATATTTACCAGAATGGGTTACTTTTGGTTTCTCAGGAACCACTGGATCTATGATTGAGTTACATTCTATTTATTCATGGAATTTCAGCTCTAGCTTACAAAACAGTCTTCCAGTCAATCCCAAAGGGAAGAACGAAACGTGGGTATGGGTTGTTTCAGGGATTGTTGGTGGCATTTTTGTTCTGCTTCTAGTTCTGACTCTGGTTTGGTTTTTCTGCTCGAGGAAAAATTACAGGAGTAGTACCATGTTTTTCAACGTAGAAAATGAAATGGTGTCTGCAGCTCCTAGGAAATTTTCCTATAAGAAATTGAGATCTGCAACCAATAATTTTGCTGATGAATGTCTGCTTGGGGAGGGAGGTTTTGGAAAGGTTTACTTAGGCTTCTTGGTGGACAGGAATTGCAATATTGCTGTCAAAAGGATAACTCCACATTCTCAACAAGGGGTGAAAGAGTATGCTTCAGAAGTTAAAACTATTAGCGGATTGAGGCACAGGAATTTAGTTCAACTCATCGGTTGGTGTCATGAGTCAGCCCATGACAAGCAGGAATTACTCATTGTCTGGTGTCATGAGTCAGCCCATGACAAGCAGGAATTACTCATTGTCTATGAGTTTCTTCCAAATAAGAGCCTTGATTACCATCTGTTTAGACAACCATGCTTGTTGGCATGGGAGACGAGGTATAAAATTGCTGTGGACTTGGCCTCAGTGTTGTTCTATCTACAACAAGAATGTGAGCAATGCGTGCTGCATCGAGACATCAAATCAAGTAATGTTCTGCTGGATTTGAATTTCAATGCCAAGCTAAGTGACTTTGGCCTGGCCAGGCTTGTGGATCATGGACAAGGGTCAAGAACAACGATTATGCTTGGGACTGATGGCTATATAGCACCAGAGTGTCTCGAGACATGCAAAGCCACTAAGGAATAAGATGTATACAGCTTTGGTATTGTTGCATTGGAAATGGCCTCTGGAAAGCAGGCTATTACGGTAATCCAAAGGAATGGCAAGAAATTCATAAGAAAACTAGTGGAGTGGGTCTGGGAGCTATATGGTAGAGAGAGTGTTTTTGAAGCAGCAGACCCACGATTGTCTGACAATTATGACAAAAACCAAATGGAACGTTTGCTCTTAGTTGGTTTGGCTTGTGCTCATCCAAACTATTTTGCCCGCCCATCAATAAAACAGGCTGTGGACATCCTTGTTTTCAAAGCTCAATTGCCCCTGCTGCCATTGGAGATGCCAGTTCCAACATACGTTGCAGATCTTCAAGCCAATATTCTTACATCTTCTGCATCGAATTCATCCCATATCAGTGCCTCCAACAAAAGCCAAGCCCAATTTTCAGGCACTATTTCCGGTACGTAGTGATTCATTGATGGTTAGAGCAAGCATTCCATCTTCAACTGCAAAATGATCTTTTGCATTGAGCACATGAAGCTACCAGGGGAAAGCCATATTACTGTCTTTGTGAACTCTTGATAGTTTAATTTGTCAATTTATTTGTATTGTTACAACCAAGATTTCTCCGCTTTGTGTATTGTTCTTTTTATTCTGGTGCGGAATTAGGTGTACAGTAAGCGCTGGGAAATTGTAGACAACGTCGGCCCATTAGAAAGCTAGTTCATGGTTACAAGTTCCAACCTACAGCGAAGAAGAGCAGGATTTTGAGTTTTCAATCTTGTTCCATGTGTTTGTTATGGTTTTGAGAGTGTAACGCTTGCTTTGATTGTTAATAAAGTTTTCATGGTTACAAGTTCCAACCTACAACGAAGAAGAGCAGGATTTTGAGTTTTCAATCTTGTTCCATTGGAATCATTCTGGCATCAATGGAGAGCAAAATCTCCATAGGTGGAGAGAGGATGTGCTGCACCTCGCTTGGGACAATTTTGTCCTTCATTTTTTTTTTCATTTTTATCCTTGAAATTATGATACAAAAACAAAAATATCCCTGTTAGTTTTTAATTTTTTTCATATTAATTTTTTATTTAAAATTTTTAAAATATTTTTGTTAATTATATATAAAACTTTATAATTATATAATAAATATAAATAGAATAACTAAAAATTAAATAAATTCAAATAAATAATAAATTTATTTATTAATTTCATAAATACCAATTATATATTATTAAATTTATTTTATACAAATTTTAATTTATTTACATCTCACAATTATTATTATATTTACGTCTAAAAATATATCTTGTTATTATTTTCAATCTCATATTAATATCATTATTATAATTATCAATAACATGAAATCAATCTCACTGAATTATTCAAATGTACCTATTACCAATGAGTTGTAAGTGTAAGCTACACTCAAAAGGTCAATCGGGTCTTGAATTAATGCACAAAAAAAATGGGGTCCTGATCGAAGGAGAGTAGTGTCAAGAGGTTATCTCGGACTATAATTTTTTCGCACTTCGTGATGACACTAAGTCACGCACTTAGTCAGTCAACCAATCACCCAATCGAACACTCACAAGCAAAAGAGACAATCTGCAAGAAAGCGCACACTTACAGAAATTCTCAACTTTTATATTCACAATTTACAAAGGAAAAGGCATGTTGCAGGAACACAACAACAACTCACACTAGGAGGTCTGTGTTTCACTGTCATTCACAACCAACATTATATAGGTAAGCACTGGCTTACATCCCCAGCCAGAAAAGGAAAGCATTAATGCTCTGAATCCCGATGATTACGAACAGATTGCCTCCAGAGATCTCGCCCCACATATGGCAAGTCAACTGTCTCAGCGCGGATCATGCCGAATTCTCCCGAGATCCTCTCAATCCCCCACAATCACATCTGTCCATCAATGCCCCTTGATGCGCGCTTGGATATCTGCCTGACGCGTATCAATCCGCATTCAGTACTCATCAATTCCTTTGCTGCTTATCAAGCGATATGTCCGCACCACGCAGATTCGACAGCAGGCAACTGTCATTGATGCCAAATCTCCAACCCGAGACTTGCTCAATGCCACCATTTGCCAGCTTGCGCAGAATCGCGCATTTCGCGAGCATATCGCGAGCCCCGCGCGCATCTCACGTGCCCCACGCGCATCCAGCTCATGAGGGTGTGACAAACTCTCCCCCGCCGGATGGAGCCGACGTCCTTGTCGGGAGGTTTTTCAAGTACGCTTGCACCTAGTCTTCATACTCCCACAATGTGACATCCCTCTTCCATGACTCACTACCATCTTCCCATCGCATGAGATAGTTAGTGCGCCGGTTCTTGCTACTAGCGCCCTGCGTGTTGTGGTCGAGAATCTCCATCAACTTCTTTTGGAACTCTTTCCGGATAGTTGGTGGAGCTCTCTTCCCTTGCTCACGCGTCTCGTCTTGATGGAATGGCTTAAGGAAGCTCACATGGAAGGTCGGATGGATCTTCACACTCGCAGGTAGTTCGAGTCAATAGGCCACATTTTCGACTCTCTTGACCACCTTGAAAGGTCCATCGTATTTCTGAATAAGGCCCTTGTGGTAACGCCTATCCGTCACCTTCTTCCATATCTGGGGTGTGAGTTTCAAGAGCACAAGGTCTCCTTCTTGAAACTCCAAGGGTCGTCTATGTCGATCTGCATACTCTTTCATTCGCTGCTGTGCCAGAGTCAAGCTGTCTCGTGCCTAATCAATGAGCTCTTGTTTATCACGGGCAAATCTGTACGCAGCTGGGCAACTTCCTTGCGTTTGCTGTTTGACTACCTCGGCTGGTGTCAAAGGTTGACACCCCATTGCTAGCTCTGAAGGGCTCAAACCTGTTGCAGAAGACTTATGCAGATTGTAGCAAAATTGGGCAACATCAAGTAAACTCAACCAATTTCACTGGCTTGCGGTCACATAATGCCGCAAGTACTCCTCCACCAAAGCATTCACCCGCTCCGTCTGACCATCTGTTTGCGGGTGGTTTACAGTGGAAAACTTCAACTCTGAACCCAGTAGTTTGAACAAAATCGTCCAAAATTTACTAGTGAACCGAGCATCTCGATCGCTGACAATGTCTCTAGGGAGCCCAAATACTTTCACCACGTATTTGAACATCAGCTCCGCGGCTAGTTCTGCAGTACAAACTTGAGACGCTGCAATGAAGACTGCATACTTAGAGAAACGATCGACCACTACCAAGATGGATCCCATTCTATCTACCACTAGCATGCCTACTATAAAATCCATAGAAAGAGACTCTCAAGGTCCCTCTAGTATCGGTAGCGGTTGAAGCAGCCCAGCTTGCTTCCTTTTCTCGGTTTTGTCTAGCTGACACACTAGACAAGTGCAGACATATAACTCAATGTCCTCCAACATCTTTGGCCAAAAATAATTTCTTGACAATAGAGCAAACATCCTTTCCACACCCGGATGTCCTGTCCATTGCGGATCATGGGTCTCTTTCAACAACTCACGCCTCAATCCCCCGCCCCTAGGGACATATAATCTACCTCTCTTTGCATAGAGGAGATCATTTTCGACCCAATATTTTTGAACAACACCATCTAAAACTTGTCGCCTTGTCTTGCAGTAGGCAACATCTGCCTCAGCAGCTAGCTTAATCCGATTGATAAAATCGAAATGGACTAAAGTCAAAGAAGCTACAAAGGACTGTACCTCCTTCTGACTCAATGCATCAGCCACCCGGTTCTCTCATCCCGCACGATGCAACCAAGTGAAGTCAAACTCGACAAGAAACTCCTGCCACCTTGCCTGCTTGGCGGACAGGTTCTTCTATGTTTTGAAAAAAGGTATTAGCTACGTTATTTGTCACCACAATGTACCTGGTTTCCAACAAGTAGTGCCTCCAGACACTCAGGCAATGAATCACTGCAGTCATCTCCTTCTCATGCGCCAAGTAGCGCTGCTCCGCTTCATTCAACTTTCGACTTTCATAGGCTATGGGGTGTCCCTCCTAGACTAGCACTCCCCCTATGGCCTTATCCGATGCGTCTGTGTGTACCTCAAAAGGTTGCTCGAAGTTCGGCAGTCTGAGAACAGGCTCTGAGGTCACTGCCTCCTTGACACTCTTGAAGGCTTCCTGGCATTCGACTGTCTATTCCCATGGTTTCCCCTTTTTCAACAAATCTGTAAGGGGACTAACAAATTTGAAAAATCCTGCGATGAACCGTCAATAATAGTTAGCCAAGCCCAGAAAAGATCTCAACTCGGACACTATCTTCGGGAAGGACCACTCCACAATCACCTGGATTTTTCGTTCATCCATGCGGATCTTTCCCTTACTCACATTGTGTCCCAAAAATAAGATCTCATGCATGCCAAACTCACATTTTTTCTTCTTGACATACAATGAGTGCTCCCTCAATTTAGCGAACACCTTCCCAAGGTACTCCACATGTGCCTCTAGGGACTTACTGTATACAACAATGTCATCCAGGTACACCACAACAAAGTTATCCAAGTATTCATACAGGACGTCATTCATGAGGTTACAAAATGTAGCTGGGGCGTTTGTCAAACCGAAAGGCATTACCAAAAACTCAAACGACCCATACCTTGTCACCATGGTCGTCTTTGATTCATCCCCAGGGGCTATACGCACTTGTCAGTACCCCGACCACAAGTCTAGCTTGGTGAAATAGGCTACCTTGGTCAACTTATCGAACAAATTTGCTACATTCGATATAGGATATTTGTTCCTTATTGTAACCTTGTTCAACGCCAGGTAATCCACGCACATTCGAAGGGACCCATCTTGCTTCTTCTGAAATAGCACAAAGGCACCATATGGGGCCTTCGATGGCTGAACGAGACTGGCCTCCAGCAAATCGTCAAGTTGTTTGCACAACTCTGCCAGCTCCTGTGGGGGCATCCGATAGGGTGCCTTTGCTGGTGGTCTCGCTCTCGGCTCCAACTCAATCCGATGGTCAACATTTCGTCGCGGTGGCAACTCCTTGGGCAACTCGGGTGGCATAACATCGTTGAATTCCTCGAGCACATTTGCGATGCAGTTAGGGACATCCACAACATGGTTTGGTTTGATCTCGACCAGAGTTGCGAGCATCGTCATCTCGCCACGCTTTACTCCTGACTTATGCTGCGAAGTCGATTGCATCAATGGCTTCTCGATCACTCGTCCCTCATACTCTGCTGGGACGAAACCCAGGTGCCCTTCATCACCAATCCATAAGCCGTGATGGCTTGGTAGAGGTGCGGCCTTTGTGTCAGACCCAAATTTTTTTATTTTCGTATGTAGCTTGTACCTTATGATTCCTATGTGTACGAACATTATATTTTTATAGTTGAATCATAAGAAGAGTATTTACTACATGCAATCAATTATTTGAGAAATTAAAAATGCATGTGAGCTACATAACAGCGAGATAAGGGTTAAAATGATTCCCGAGCAAGTACAGGGGTAAAACGGTCAATTGATCAAAATTCGATATAAATTCGATGAGACAATTTCATTAAAAATATGAAATTGAGAAATCTTGATCGAAAACGGGGTAAATATTTAATTTCGAATCAAATTAATCAAGATACGAAGTTATTTAATATTTTTAAAAATTTTTACCTCGAAAAATGAGCTCAAAAATAGTAGAAAAATATACCGAAAAGGTAAAATCGGACTGATAAATTTATTTACGGACTAAATAAATTTAATAGAAACTTTTGAAATATTTTTGGGATATTTTGTTATTTTATTATTATTTTAAGTAATAAAATAATAATAAAATTGTATAAAAAAACAAAACAAAAAAAAAGAAGAAATCAGAAGCAACAATCAGGGAGAGAGAAAATGAGAGGAAACGGAAGCAAACCGATACAAGAGGAAGAAGGAGTCACCGGCGAGCATCCGGCGACCCCACGACAGAGCCAGCTACCGAAAAAGGAAGGCACTCACCCCGCCACCTCCCAGCCACCAGGACGCGCCCCATCGGCGTCGACAAACGACAGATCGGAGGGAGGACAGCCGTGAGAGAGAGAGGAGAAATCGGACGGCACCGACGTCGATTTGGCCCGAGCCAAGCCGACTGAGCGCTCCCCTGGTGAAGCCGCGTCGAACGGTGGCGAAATCAGCCCTAGAACCGATCGAAAACGTCGGCAACAGCGAGATCGACCCTGAACCGATTCGGACCGATTCAGTGTGAAAAGGGTTGAATCGGTCCAAACCGGTTCAGCAGGAGAGAGAGAAAGAGGAGAGAGAAATTTTTTTTTTGAGAATTCATCGGACTTTGGGTAAGTCTATACGAGGTCAAAAGTGACCGATTTGATTTTCGATAAATTTATTTAAATTGTATTTAATCAAAAATTGACCCGGAGTTAAATATACAAAATTGTGCAGTTCGACGATTAATTCCGAACGGAACCCAATCGAACTCCGATTCGCGTACCATCGCATAATCTCGGGTAAGTAAAGCTCATTTACGACAATTTAAGTGATTAACGCGTATTTAAGATTTATTTTACGCAATTCGGATTAAATTTCAGATTTAGTGAATTATATTCGAAATTTCGAATAAGCTGTCGTAAATGAAATACGGGCTATCCAAAGAGTTTGGAATAAAGCCCAATGGGTATTGATAGGCCCAATGAGTCGATAGACCCTGATGAAGAAAATTAATACGGGGAAACGAGCTTAATACGGATTAAGACCCAATTAAAGTGTTAAGGCCCATTAAGAATAAACGGGCCCATTTAAGTGAAATAAACTGTATTAAATGTGTAATACAGTAGGAAACATGTAATTAATCCAGTGAGTGGTTAAATGCAGCTCCAGAGTCATATTGAGAGTGACCGGACTGCGAGATTTGGACAGCACGGAGGAAGAGAGGTCACACTACGTGATCCGAGGTAAGGGATCTTTGTGAGCTCTTAGAGATAGCTATATGTATTTTTATCGTCGTTTACATAAACTTAAATTTCGTATAGAGTATGAATATGAAATTTCAGGATAGTACCCAAATATGAAAAAATTACGAAAATAACCCTAGACCCGGGGAAAAATTTGAAAATGCATAAAGTGCATGAGCATGATGTTTTACATGTGGAAAAGAGGTTTTGTGAAACCAAAATGATAGACTGGCTCACGATTTGACAATATGCATTAAATTGCACGTTTTTATGAAATGTGTGTTTTGCACCGTTTTGCGTATCACACTCGGTTTTGAGTACCACTGTTGTGGGAAATAGAGCCAGCTGTCTATTTGTGTGTGTGAAATCATGTTGGAGCTATGAGGTCTGTTGATTTATCCAGATCCGCTTGCACTTGATTTTTTTGTTGTGAATTGTGATTGAGATCGTGCTGGAGCCCACAGGTTGAGTAGGAGGCTGTCGCAGCAGGGGCCCAGAGAGGTCGCCTGTGGTAGGCAGGACCTCACACACTGACTTGCTCGCACTAGATCTGAGACGACAGGCTATGGTTGATAATTTATTTGGTTGGGGTGGTGAGCTTTTGACTTGGGCACCTACAACTATGTGGTAATTGTACTGTGGTTCACGGAGTACGCTGTACCGTATTGACAACATGGAGTACACTGTACCGTGCAACTATGGGATGTGAGGATTGCGTCTTTAGACTCGGGCATGCTTTGTTATTGCTCTGTTTTGTGATAGTCCTTAGATAGGAGCCAATGGACAGACTAATCCCCTCCTCGGACTCTGAGATACCCTTGCACACCTAGCTAGTGATAGCTCGGGGTCTCGGGACTTTGGCCAAATGTCTTATGGATTTGTGTGGATCCCTGCCTAGTCTCACTTGATTTTATTGGTTTCTATAACGAAACAAATTGTGATTTGATTTCTGTGATGAAAACCATTTGAAATGAGAACATGATTTAAATGTGAGTTTCAATACTGAACACAGAAATATTTTACTCTGAACGAGTTTTGACATTTGAGTTTTGGGCATTAAATTGCTATGTGTTTTAACTATAATGGTTTTGTGATTGCTATGGATTTTCAGCATAAACCATGCATTATAAGCATCGTAGATAGTATGGTTATCTACCTGCTTTCATTTATTCCTTACTGAGCACGTTAGCTCACCCCTTTTTTTTCATCTCTCCACAGATTAGCCATAGTGCTTCTGAGAGCTCTGTGGTAGATTTCTGTATTTTCCTTCCGCTAGCAACTGTTATCACATTGCGAAAGGTATACACACTTTTGAAATCTTTTGTATCTAAATATGACAGGGTACAGTGATGTATTTATATTAATACTGGGATGTAAACCAATGTAAACGAACGTAAAAGTTCTGTAAATTATTATAAGTACAACTTCTTATTATGGATGCATGAGAAGTGAATGAATTAAAGTATATGGGAGTGATCGACTGACATCGATTCATAGCCCAACTGTCCGTATGTGTAGTCGTGATATGTGAAAATTATTGATATAAATGTAAGGAATTCGAGTCACGACAGAAGTGGTATCAGAGCCGAGTTGGTCTGATATGAATCGTTGTTAGTAACTAAGGAAGTTTACATCCCATTATCACTATGCTTTGTTTAGATAAAATTGTGTATACCAGGTTGTGATTTCACTGAAATTTGTGTTATATATACAGGAAATACATAGGATGTCTGACAAACATCGTAGTAGAGGAGAGAGTTCTCGATCTCAAGGGCACGGAGATAGACCCGAGAGACGAAGTAGATCCTCATCTAGACATACTTCTCGAGAACCATCTGAGAGTTCTGGCACTCGTGACTCGAGATTAGAGCGACGCCTTGATATAGTGGTGACATTATTGGGGCAGTTTATAGCTAGTTTTAGCATTGCCCAGTGTACAGCAGGACAGGCTGCACCGACTGCTGCAGCAGCTGCACCTGAGACCCATGCGCCTGCACAGCCTGCACCCGCACCACAGAGAGTTGAACCACCACATGCTCCTCCTGTTCAGCCTGCACCTCCTCCAGTAGTCCCTCTTCAGGGTTATGATGATGATTTGGAGTATAGTTGTGATCTAGACAGATTGACACAGTTTCAGAAGCTACAACCTCCGTCATTTAGTGGGGTGAAGAATCCGGTAGTGGCAGAGGACTGGATTAATAGAATGAAGAAACTTTATAGATTCTCCCGATGTTCTACTACTGAGAAAGTGGCTTTTGCGACTTTTATGCTAGAGGGTGAGGCGGAACACTGGTGGAAGTCTACTATGCCTATTTTATTAGCTGGACATCAGGTTATTACTTGGGAGATGTTCTTGGACGCCTTCAAGGGGCAATACGTTCCAGATACTGCTCAACGAAAGTTACAGAATGAGTTTTCAGGTTTGACCCAGGGAGGTAAGTCAGTGGACGAGTTTGAATCTCAGTTTACATCTCTGGGCAGATATGATCCTGATACCATGGGCAGTGAACGGAAGAAAGTTCGTAAGTTTATGGAAGGTCTGAGACCATCATTTAGAGCTCGACTGGCCCCGTTGGATATTTCGACATATGGGGAAGCAGTTAGATGAGCTCAGCTGTGTGAGCAGGATTACGAGCTCCATGTGTTAGAGTATGGGAAGGGTGGTAAGGGCAAAGATAGAGACCGAAAGAGATTTGGGGACGACAGAGGTAGTAGAGAGGGGAAGAGGCCTTTTAGTGGGCGACAAAAGATCGATAAGTCGTGGAGTAGGGCAGTTAGACCCCCTGTATATCTGACAGCAGCTCCGGCTCGGGGTATTATGATTAGAGGTCCCCGACCAAATCCTGATCGATGTAGATTTTGTGGAGGACTCCACGGGAACCGACCTTGTTATAGGATATCAGGAGCATGCTTTAGGTGTGGTAAGACCGGACACATGATAAGAGATTGCTCGGAACTAGTTGAAGCGTCTTCTCATAGGGGTAAGGAACCAGAGAAAGTTTCACCTGTTATTCCTGCTCCGAGAAGGAGAGCCACGGCTGAGAAGAAGGGGAAGCAAGTTGTTGGCCAAGGTAGAGTGTATGCACTTGACCAGGGCACTGCAGATGCTTCACCGGATGTGGTGAAAGGTACAATTCTGATTTTTAACCTTGAAGCATTTGCTCTATTTGATCCTGGTGCAACGCATTCATTCATATCACCATCGTGTGCATTTAAATTATCAGAGTTTGTGAAACCTACACCTTTAGGTAAAAGGTTGATAATTAACACACCAATGAGAAGTAGTCAAATGACTGAGTATGTGTGTAAGCAATGTAAGTTAAGGGTAGGAGATAAGAGTATGATAGCCGATCTTATCCTGATAAGTATGTTTGATTTTGATGTAATATTAGGAATGGATTGGTTGGCTGTAAATCATGCTATCTTAGATTGTCATTCTAAGACGATAAGGTTTTCTCTACCAGAGAAACATATTGTATAATTTTCCTGAGTAAATATAAAAGAAATACTTATGCAATATTAAATTGATTTGCATAATATTATTTTGAAGGTTTTCTTGCGTACGTGGTTGACCTAGATAAGGCACAACCGGAATTGATTGACATTCTTGTGATCAGAGAGTTTTCGGATGTCTTTCCGGATGACTTGCTAGGGTTACCACCAGACAGAGAGATGGAGTTCTGTATTGATTTGGTACCTGGTACTGAGCCTATATCCAGACCACCGTACAGGATGGCCCCAGTTGAGTTGTTGGAACTGAAGAAGCAGTTACAAGATTTGTTGGATAAGGGTTCGTTAGACCGAGCGTCTCACCTTGGGGAGCTCCAGTCTTGTTCGTTAAGAAAAATGATGGAAGCCTCCGACTGTGCATAGATTACCGGTTGTTGAATAAGGCTACCATTAAGAACAAGTACCCCCTTCCACGTATTGATGATCTGTTGGATCAGCTTAAAGGAGCACAGATCTTTTTCAAGATCGATCTGAGGTCTGGGTACCATCAGTTGAGGATCCGGAGTGAAGATGTACCCAAGACAGCCTTTCGTATCCGTTATGGTCACTATGAGTTCTTGGTTATGCCTTTCGAGTTAACGAATGCTCCTGCAGCTTTTATGGCTTTGATGAACGATGTGTTCAAGCCATACCTGGATCGATTTGTGATCGTCTTCATCGATGATATATTGGTGTATTCGAAGTCCAGGGAGGAACATGAGCAGCACTTGAGTATTGTTCTGCAGACCCTCCGAAAGAAGCAGTTATATGCCAAGCTCAGTAAGTGTGACTTCTGGTTAGAACAAATATCATTTCTGGGTCATGTGGTATCTAAGGACGGAGTGTCTGTTGATCCGTCCAAGATAGAGGCAGTAGTTCAGTGGGAACAACCCAAGACAGTCACTGAGATCAAAAGTTTTCTAGGCTTAGCTGAGTATTACAGACGATTTGTAGAGGGCTTCTCGAAATTAGCTGCTCCTTTGAATCGTCTCACTCGGAAGAATGTTGTATTTGAGTGGGATGATAAGTGTGAGAAAAGCTTTAGAGAGTTGAAGCAGCGACTGACCACCGCACCAATTCTCACCATTCAGACCAGCTCAGGAGGTTTCTCTGTATATACGGATGCATCGGGACAGGGACTGGGCTGTGTATTGATGCAGGATGGGAAAGTAGTTCCTTATGGATCCCGACAGCTTAAGGACCATGAGAAGAACTATCCGACCCATGATTTAGAGTTGGCAGCCATAGTGTTTACACTGAAAATATGACGTCACTATTTATATGGTGAGAAGTTTCAGGTATTTACTGATCACAAAAGCCTGAAATATTTGTTTTCACAGAAGGAATTGAATATGAGGCAACGTAGATGGTAGAGCTTCTGAAGGACTATGATTGTGAGATCATGTATCATCCGGGCAAGGCGAATGTAGTTGTCGATGCTTTGAGCCAAAAGAGCCTTGGGATGGTATCATACATGATGATCAGGGAACATGAGCTGCTAGAGCAATTTACGAGTCTCAGTTTAGATGTGACACCTTCTGATACTGACATATATTGTGTGATAGCTAGTCTGAGATTAGAACCGGATTTGATTGATCGGATCAGACAAGCTCAGCGTATTGATCGCTTCTATGTTGATATGGTTAGTCAGATTCAGAAGGGTACTTGTGTCGATTTTGAGTTGAGCACTGATGGATTACTGAGATTCAGAGGCAGAGTGTGCGTTCCCAATGATCCTGAGTTGAGAAAACTCATTTTGTTCGAAGCTCATTCATCACGTTATACGTTGCATCCGGGGAGCAATAAAATGTATCAGAATCTTCGAAAAGTGTATTGGTGGTCAGGGATGAAGAAGAATGTGGTGGAGTTTGTGGCCAAGTGTTTGGTATGTCAACAGGTTAAGGTAGAGCATCAGAAGCCTGCAGGGTTATTGCAGCCTCTACCTATACCGACATGGAAATAGGAGCACATCACCATGGATTTTATCATGGGTTTACCGAGGACCCAACAGAACCATGATGCCATTTGGGTGATTGTGGATAGATTGACGAAATCAGCTCACTTCTTAGCTATGAGAGCTACAGATACTCTAAGTGCGTTGGCGAATCTATATGTACGGGAGATTGTGAGGCTACATGGCGTTCCCATGAGTATTGTGTCAAACAGGGATTCCCGCTTCACTTCCCACTTTTGGGAACACTTTCAGGAAGCCATGGGAACCCGATTGAGCTTCAGTACAGCTTTCCACCCTCAGTCCGATGGTCAATCAGAGAGAACCATCCAGACTTTGGAGGATATGTTGAGAGCTTGTGTGATGGATTATAGAGGCTCCTGGGATGACCATTTGCCATTAGCCGAGTTCGCCTATAACAATAGTTATCACTCGAGTATTGGGATGGCACCGTATGAAGCGCTATATGGTCGTAGGTGTCGATCTCCGATTGGATGTGAAGAAGTGGGTGATCGGAAGATGTTTACTCCCGATTTGGTGCAACAAGCCTCTGAGGATGTCCGGTTGATATGTGACAGATTGAGGATAGCTCAGAGTAGGCAGAAGAGTTATGCTGACACGAGACGCAGACCTTTGGAGTTTATGGTCGGTGAGTCAGTATTCTTGAAAGTATCTCCTTCTAAGGGGATTATGAGATTCGGGAAGAAGGGTAAGCTAAGTCCTCGCTACATTGGACCATTTGAGATCTTGGATCGAGTGGGAGACAAAGCTTATAGGTTGGCATTGCCATCGGAGTTAGCGGATGTGCATAACGTCTTCCACATTTCGATGCTTCAGAAATATCACCCGGATCCGGCGCATGTGATTAGTTATGAGCCGTTGGAGCTCAGTGAGGACATATCATACGTTGAAAGGCCGATTCGGATACTGGATAAGAAGGAGAAGGTTTTGAGATCGAAGACTATCGGGTTAGTGAAAGTTTTATGGCAGCATCACACTTCTGAGGAGGCTACTTGGGAGTTAGAGAGCTTGATGCGAGAGAAATACCCCCAGTTGTTTGAGGATTGATTTGGTTCTAATTTGGAGGACCAAATTCTTTTAGTTGGGGAGGATTGTCAGACCCGAATTTTTCAATTTTCGTATGTAGCTTGTATCTTATGATTCCTATGTGTACGAACATTATATTTTCATAGTTGAATCATAAGAAGAGTATTTACTACATGCAATCAATTATTTGAGAAATTAAAAAAGCATGTGAGCTACATAACAGCGAGATAAGGGTTAAAATGATTCCCAAGCAAGTACAGGGGTAAAACGATCAATTGATCGAAATTCGATATAAATTCGATGAGACAATTTCATTAAAAATATGAAATTGAGGAATCTTGATCGAAAACGGGGTAAATATTTAATTTCGAATCAAATTAATCAAGATACGAAGTTATTTAATATTCTTAAAAAAATTTACCTCGAAAAATGAGCTCGAAAATAGTAGAAAAATATACTGAAAAGGCAAAATCGGACTGATAAATTCATTTACGGACTAAATGAATTTAATAGAAATTTTTGGGATATTTTGTTATTTTATTATTATTTTAAGTAATAAAATAATAATAAAATTGTATAAAAAAAACAAAACAAAAAAAAAGAAGAAATCAGAAGCAGCAATCGGGAGAGAGAAAGTGAGAGGAAACGGAAGCAAACCGACGCAAGAGGAAGAAGGAGTCACCGGCGAGCATCCGGCGACCCCACGACAGAGCCAGCTACCGAAAAAGGAAGGCACTCACCCCGCGACCTCCCAGCCACCAGGACGCGCCCCACCGGCGCCGGCAAACGGCAGATCGGAGGGAGGACAGCCGCCAGAGAGAGAGGAGAAATCGGACGGCACCGGCGCCGATTTGGCCCGAGCCCAGCTGACCGAGCGCTCCCCTGGTGAAGCCGCGTTGAACGGTGGTGAAATCAGCCCCGGAACCGGCCGAAAACGTCGACAACGGCGAGATCGACCCTGAACCGGTTCGGACCGGTTCAGTGTGAAAAGGGTTGAACCGGTCCAAACCGGTTCAGCAGGAGAGAGAGAAAGAGGAGAGAGAAAAAAAAATTTTGAGAATTCACCGGACTTCGGGTAAGTTGATACGAGGTTAAAAGTGACCAATTTGATTTTCGATAAATTTATTTAAATTGTATTTAATCGAAAATTGACCCGGAGTTAAATATACAAAATTGTGCAGTTCGACGATTAATTCCGAACGGAAGCCCGATCGAACTCCGATTCGCGTACCATCGCATAATCTCGGGTAAGTAAAGCTCATTTACGACAATTTAAGTGATTAACGCGTATTTAAGATTTATTTTACACAATTCGGATTAAATTTTGGATTTAGTGAATTATATTCGAAATTTCGAATAAGCTGTCGTAAATGAAATACGGGCTATCCAAAGAGTTTGGAATAAAGCCCAATGGGTATTGATAGGCCCAATGAGTCGATAGACCCTGATGAAGAAAATTAATACGGGAAAACGGGCTTAATACGGATTAAGGCACAATTAAAGTGTTAAGGCCCATTAAGAATAAACGGGCTCATTTAAGTGAAATAAACTGTATTAAATGTGTAATACAGTAGGAAACGTGTAATTAATCCAGTGAGTGGTTAGATGCAGCTCCAGAGTCATATTGAGAGTGACCGGACTGCGAGATTTGGACAGCACGGAGAAAGAGAGGTCACATTACGTGATCCGAGGTAAGGGATCTTTGTGAGCTCTTAGAGATAGCTGTATGTATTTTTATCGTCGTTTACATACACTTAAATTTCGTATAGAGTATGAATATGAAATTTCGGGATAGTACCCAAATATGGAAAAATTACGAAAATACCCCTAGACCCGGGGAAAAATTTGAAAATGCATAAAGTGCATGAGCATGATGTTTTACATGTGGAAAAGAGGTTTTGTGAAACCAAAATGATAGACTGGCTCACGATTTGACAGTATGCATTAAATTACACGTTTTTATGAAATGTGTGTTTTGCACTGTTTTGCGTATCACACTCGATTTTGAGTACCACTGTTGTGGAAAATAGAGCCAACTGTCTATTTGTGTGTGTGAAATCATGTTGGAGCTATGAGGTCTGTTGATTTATCCAAATCCGCTCGTACTTGATTTTTTTTTGTTGTGAATTGTGATTGAGATCGTGCTGGAGCCCACGGGTTGAGTAGGAGGCTGTCGCAGCAGGGGCCCAGAGAGGTCGCCTGTGGTAGGCAGGACCTCACACACTGACTTGCTCGCACTAGATCTGAGACGACAGGCTATGGTTGATAATTTATTTGGTTGGGGTGATGAGCTTTTGACTCAGGCACCTACAACTATGTGGTAATTGTACTGTGGTTCACGGAGTACGCTGTACCGTGTTGACAACATGGAGTACACTGTACCGTGCAACTATGGGATGTGAGGATTGCGTCTTTGGACTCGGGCATGCTTTGTCATTACTCTGTTTTGTGATAGTCCTTAGATAGGAGCCGATGGACAGACTAATCCCCTCCTCGGACTCTGAGATACCCTTGCACACCTAGCTAGTGATAGCTCGGGGTCTCGGTACTTTGGCCAAATGTCTTATGGATTTGTGTGGATCCCTGCCTAGTCTCACTTGATTTTATTGGTTTCTATAACGAAACTAATTGTGATTTGATTTCTGTGATGAAAACCATTTGAAATGAGAACATGATTTAAATGTGAGTTTCAATACTGAACACAAAAATATTTTACTCTGAACGAGTTTTGACATTTGAGTTTTGGGCATTAAATTGCTATATGTTTTAACTATAATTGTTTTGTGATTGCTATGGATTTTCAGCATAAACCATGCATTATAAGCATCGTAGATAGTATGGTTATCTACCTGCTTTCATTTATTCCTTACTGAGCGCGTTAGCTCACCCCTTTTTTTTTCATCTCTCCACAGATTAGCCATAGTGCTTCTGAGAGCTCTGTGGTAGATTTCTGTATTTTCCTTCCGTTAGCAGCTGTTATCATATTGCGAAAGGTATACACACTTTTGAAATCTTTTGTATCTAAATATTACAGGGTACAGTGATGTATTTATATTAATACTGGGATGTAAACCAATGTAAACGAACGTAAAAGTTCTGTAAATTATTATAAGTACAACTTCTTATTATGGATGCATGAGAAGTGAATGAATTAAAGTATATGGGAGTGATCGACTGACATCGATTCATAGCCCAACTGTCCGTATATGTAGTCGTGATATGTGAAAATTATTGATATAAATGTAAGGAATTCGGGTCACGACACTTTGCCTCTACAAAAAATTCCATTCCGAGGATAATCTCAAAATCATCAAGGGGCACAACCATGAAAGAACATGATTTCTCCCAATCACCCACTCTCAGTACTGTCGTCGTGACTCCTTATTCAGGCTGAGCTCTAGAATTTACTGCCTTGATTCGACTAGAACTCTTGGACAAAACTAGTCCCAATCGATTCACCGCTCGCTGCGCTATGAAGTTGTTGGTCACGTCGGTGTCCAACATCGCGCACGCCACACGTCCATTTATCAACACTGGCACGTACATCAGGCCCTTGTAGAAAGTCCGCTTGTATACGGTGATGGCATTCAATAGCCGCAATGGATTGAGTCGAGGGTTCGACTCTTCTGACTCGAACCATCTTGAGTGATCAAGGCTGAAAGTTTCTCCCTTCGATGACAGTTTCTCGCACGGTGATGCCCATTGCACAGAAAGCACCCTGTCTTCTTGCCTTGGGGTGGATCTGCCATCCCTCTTCTTGTCCCACCGACCCTTCCGACCTTGCCTCTCGATTCGTTTACCCTTGACTCTAGTCTTCCTCTTGTCAGTATTAGAGGAAGTAGCTCCATGTTTGAAATCGTTGAAGCTGTCTGCCACTGCAATGGCTGAAAGCAGGTTCGTCACCTTCAGTCGCCTCAACTTCGCCTGTGCCCAAGACTGGAGCCCTAACAAGAAATTGAAGACTCGATCCTCCTCGATCATGTTGTTGATTTCTAGCATCAAGAAACTGAACTTCTTGACGTAGTCCCGCACAACTCATATGTGCTTCAACTTCTTAAGGGACTCTCTTGCTAGCCATGTTGTGTTCATGGGAAGGAATTGGTCCCTCAATTCTTTCTTCAGCGCATCCCACGTCTGAATCAGGGTCTGCTCATTGCTCGAATCATCATCGAGCCGAGTTCGCCACCAGAGCTTCGCATCGCCACCAAGATACATGCTGGCAATGAAAACTTGCTCGTCCTCATCTACTCGAGCAGCCTTGAAATACTGCTCCATGTCCCAAATGAAGTTCTCAAGCTCCTTAGCATTTCGACTCCCTTGGAATTGCTTAGGCTCGGGCACCTTCAACTTGGATGGCGGTTTCTCCCTATTGTTCTCTCCAGGCTGCGAGCCACCAACAGCTACCTTCAACAGATTGACATCCGTGTCAATGTCACCAACTCGATCTGCCAAAGACTGGATCTGCTCCATCAAATCAATGACACGATCGGTGAGATCACTCTGGAAATCACTCATCGCACACTGAAAGTCTGCGATAACTTGCGAATGGAGTGCAGCTTGCTCCGAGAGTGAGGTAACATCTAGCGCAGGCGCACCGATTAACTCCTCAAGGACGACAACTCGTTCGCTCAACGTTTCGGCCATCGAAACACGGGCTCTGATACCAAACTGTCACGGAGTTATCTCGGACTATGATTTTTTCGCATCTCGTGATGGCACTAAGTCATGCATTCAGTCATCCAACCAATCACCTAATCGAACACTCACAAGCAAAAGGGGCAATCCGCAAGAAAGCGCACACTTATAGGAATTCTCAACCTTTATATTCACAATTTACAAAGGAAAATGTCTGCTGCAGGGACACAACAACAACTCACACTAGGAGGTCTGTGTCTCACTGCCATTCACAACCAACATTATATAGGCAAGCACTGGCTGACACCCCCAGCCAGAAAAGGAAAGCATTAATGTTCTGAATCCCGATGATTACAGAAAGATTGCCTCAAGAGATCTCGCCCCACATATGGCAAGTCAACTGTCTCAGCGCGGATCATGCCAGATTCTCCCGGATTCTCCCGAGATCCTCTCAATCCCCCACAATCACGTCTGTCCATCAATACCCCTTGATGCGCGCCTGGATATCCACCTTACGCGTATTAATCCGCATTCAATACTCATCAATTCCTTTGCTGTCTATCAAGCGCAATATCCGCACCATACAGATTCGACAGCAACTAACTGTCGTTGATGTCAAATCTTCAGCCTGATACTTGCTCAATGCCACCATGTGTCAGTTTGCGCACAATCGGGTATTTCACGTGCATATCGTGCACCCCACGCGCATCCAACTCATGAGGATGTGACAAGTAATTGGTAGGGCAGCTGAGAGTGACCCTCCGGACATGGGAAGGACGACCCGTTCTTCAGCTACAGAAAATAGAAAAAGCAAGATTTTGTTTTGGATGAAAGCTTTGATTTGAAAGAAGAAAGGATGCATAATTGTACATTTTTACGAAAAATATAATCGTTCCAAACAAAAAATAAAAAATAAAAAGTAAAAATAGGGGCATTACGAATTTTATGCAAACTAGAAATAGTCTTTAAGCTACATCAACGCGTTTCAATGGTGGTAGGTAATGATTATGACTGGTTTTTTCCATTCGACGATTGCCGCCCGTTCTTGTCGATTGATTTTTCCATTTCCTTCCTGTTTAAGCTGGTTGGTTAGGGTTGTGTTCAACCCTTCAAAGAAGCAACTCAGTCACTATCAGTTTATCTTTTCAATCTACCAGAAGAAACTAATTTTCCATTGATTCCAGAACCCAACCTTGTTTCAATGTCTACTAAATTTCAGAGCATAGAACTTGTCTTGACCAGGAGAAGAACACTTTAGCATGGCAAATGGCTATACCCAGACATCAAGCTGAGATGCTATCGTAAGTATTACTCTGCATGTAAAAGTACTTGCCAAGATCAACGCATGGGAACACCCATGCTTCACACTTTCATTTTAATGGCTGGAAGCACACCGTAGTGGACCTTTGAAGATGGAGATATCAGCCACTTGTCTTAATGAAAATCAAATTAACCAATTATATACCATTATTGTTAAATATATGCTTATTACTTGATGGTTTAAATTTAGTTGTATAGTGAAATTGACTTTCAAGAAGATGCATACCACTTGATTGCTGGTTATTAATTTTGTTGAAGAAATCAGAATGTTGACCGATAAAAGAGACGAAGAACTTTGACCTTTTCGTCTGCCTATTACCATATTAGGTGAAAAAAGAGATGCTAGTTTCTATGCCAACCTCCCTGCCGATTATGACTATCTGCAGCTTGGAAATTGTAAGCCTCACTGTTCTCTTTTGCCTGATTACTCCATTCACAAACGCCTTGTTCTTTAACTTCACAAGTTTCAATCCTAATGATAACAACATAACTTATGGGAAAGCTTCTTCCCCAGCAGAAGGAGTAATTCAGCTGACAACAAACCGGAGAGATCAAGAGCTGACTGCAAGTATTGGTCGAGCCACATACTACAAACCAATGCAACTCTATGACGAGGCTTCCGGAATTCTCACGGACTTCTCCACCCATTTCTCCTTTGCCATAGATTCACAGGGCATGACTTCTTATGGAGATGGAATTGCATTCTTTCTTGCACCTGAAGGTTCCAAAATTCCTGATAATGTCACAAAAGGCGGTGCGCTTGCCCTTGCAAGTGATGGTATGGAACTCAACTCAACAGCCAATAGATTTTTAGCGGTAGAGTTCGATATCTATTCAAACCCTTGGGATCAGGAAGGTGATCATGTAGGTATTGATATCAACTCTATGAAATCGATTACTAATATAACATGGTGGAGTAATATCACGAAAGGAGCAAGAAATGAAGCTTGGATTAGTTATAATTCTAATACCTGAAATTTAACTGTTACCTTCACTGGATTTAGAAACAATACTGCAGTGATGCAACACCTTAGTGCTGTTGTTGATTTGACTAGGTACTTGCCTGCACGGGCAAATTTTGGATTCTCAGCAGCCACGGGAAATGCATCCGCGATACATAAAATTTATTCTTGGGATTTCAGTTCAAGCTTAGATATTGATCCGGTGGCTGCCCCATCTCCGGAACCCAACCTTAACAGCAAAAGGAGGAGGAAAAACCGGAGGGGTTTGGCAGTAGGATTGGGAGTTGCTGGTGCTGTGGTTGGTGGAATGGTTTTGGTTTGGCTCGCTAGTCTGTACAGAAAGAAATTTGTGAAGGATGAAGACAATGGTCTTGCCATTGACGAGGAAATAGAGGATGAATTCGAAAGGGGAACTGGACCGAGGAAGTTTTCATATAATGAATTAGTTCATGCTACTGACAATTTCAAGGATGCAGGAAAGTTAGGACAGGGAGGGTTTGGTGGGGTTTATAAAGGATTCTTGAGGGATTCCAGCTCCTATGTTGCTATCAAGAGGGTTTCAAGCGGATCGAAACAGGGGTTAAAGGAGTACGCATCCGAAGTAAAGATCATCAGTCGGTTGAGGCATAGGAATCTAGTGCAACTTATCGGCTGGTGCCATGACAAGAAAGAGCTGCTGCTTGTTTATGAGTTTATGCCAAATGGTAGCTTAGATTCTCACCTCTTTACAGAAAATAGCTTATTGACATGGGAGATCAGGTACAAAATTGCTCTAGGATTGGCCTCAGGATTGCTGTACTTGCATGGAGGGTGGGAACAGTGTGTGGTGCATAGAGATGTAAAATCAAGCAATGTTTTGCTGGATTCTGATTTCAATGCCAAGCTCGGAGATTTCGGGCTAGCCAGGCTTGTGGACCACGCAAAAGGATCGCAAACTACTGTTTTGGCTGGGACAATGGGTTACCTAGCTCCGGAATGTCATATAGCAGGTAAGGCCAGTAAACAATCAGATGTGTTTAGTTTCGGTGTTGTAGCTTTGGAGATAGCCTGTGGAAGAAAACCCATCGAGCCAAATGCCGGACAGGGCAGAGTATACTTGGTGGAGTGGGTTTGGGAGCTGTATGGAAGAGGAAAACTGCTTGAAGCATGTGATCCAAGGCTACGTGGAGAATTTGTTAGGCAGGAAATGGAGCAACTGATGATTGTCGGACTATGGTGTGCGCATCCAGACCTTCAGTGCAGCAAGCCATTCACGCACTCAATTTCGAAGCTCCATTGCCCATTCTCCCTTCAAAGATGCCTGTGCCAACATATTATGCTCCTCTATTGAATGTTCCTGCATTGCCATTGTCTTACAGTGGCACTGATTCTGAAGGGCTTCAAAACCAGCTTTCAAGCTATGCTTATAGCACCAATTCCTCACAGTTTACCTCATCTTCAACTTCTTCTGCATCAGCATCTCTTTTATTAGCTCCGCGAGTTTAAATTCATTCAATTTGCTTCATTTTAACTTTTCTCAAAATCAACCGCTTTGTTATTTGTGGTGAACAGACTGTTAATAGTACAGAATTGGTCACAATAAAAACATTTTTCCCTTACTGTTTGATAAGCAATCATCTGTACATGAAAACAATTTATCCCAGTTTCCTTTTCTTCTAACTGGAACATTAGGTAGCTATTTATAATCTGCTAATTGTATGATCTATGCTTGCCTACAAATGCTCCCTGGATAAAAAAAAAAATGCATTTACAGAACTTTGTATGAGAACAAATCAGCTAAGAGAAGGCAATGACGAAACATATATTAGCTATACTGTAGGGGTTTTAATCAATGTCCAAACTTGAAAAGTACCAGACTCTAGTCAACTCACCCTAAAGTGAAATATAATCAACTAATTACAATAGCTCAGTTTCAGTTCCTGGAGAGCTAACTACTTCATTCTCCATACCATCTTCGGGATTAGAATGAAAAATGCTGAGGCCTGCATCAAGTTCAAACTGGTCTAGTTCCTCATCTTTCATGTAAAGCTTCAACTTCTGCTTGCACAACTGCAATTGGTTTTCTAATAAATTCCTCTCTAACTCATGCTTCACTACAATCCATTGCAATGATTCAATAACTTGTTCATTATATTCCTGCTTCTGCTCCGCCATTCGCTTGTACTGATTAGCATCAATTTCCAATGAACTCTTCTCGCTCTGAAGGCGCAAAATCATGGCCATGGTCTCATTCGCTGCTGATGCAGCTGCTATTCTCTCCGCCTCGAGCTCTTGACATGCTGCCTTTGCTCTTCTCCTTTCAATTTTAACCAATTTCCTCAATGCCATTACATCAAATTCTTCATCTTCTGGACGGTGCTCTTTTTCTTTTTCATTGCTATCGTCTTCTACAACACATTTTGCTTCATCACCAATGTCTCCCTTGATAAGTTCTTTGCAATTGTCCAAGAGTTTCAATGACCAAGACCGACAAGACCTAATCTTTGAATCATAAACTTCATCCAGGTCATGTTTTGAACAAATCCCACCTCTCAAATCATTTGATTTCCCTCTAACGACACATAAGAATTGCATTATACTCTTATTAATCAAACCGAATTGCAAAAACATTAATCCCATGCCAAACATCAAAAACAGCCCCAAGACATTAAAAACATGCGAGAAACGACCAAACACCGAAAACCCACATCCAAGAAATTCATCTCTTGGAATCAAAAACTTCAAGCATGAAGCACAATCCATCATGAAAGCCCCCAAGAAAACCAGCAAAACCCTCTTGCGCAACTCAAGAACAGAGCACACAATCACCAACAAAACAAAACTGACACAGAAACTGCAGGTGGGTCCAAAAACTTTTTACCAGTAATATCTATATCCTTTTAACCAATTCTTGAAAGACTGAAGAACTTGTAAGATAAGCAAGAAACAAGCACCAAATTTTTTTTTTTTTTTCCTTTCCTTCTTTCAGAACTCATAAAAAGGAAAACCAGTGTTAAACATTTGGTTACAACTGACCTTCTTCAAGAGAGAAGACCCATCAGGCGTTGTTATACTTCTAGTTGTATTTGCTAGAGAAAAAGATCAGAAGGTGATTGTTCATGGAGAGATAGTGGTGGTAGTTGTTCACTGTGTCCGTGAGCGTGTGTTTTATTGGAATACCAGAAGAAAACAAGCGAAGAAAACGAGGGGCTTTTCACAGTCTGTTTAGAGTATTATGTATACACAGTACAGACAACGGAATTTTTTAGATTCTACGGCGTTAATAGCTCGCTTTTAATTAATTTTTTTTATTTAATATTTTTAAATAATATATATCCTCCTATTAATTTTATTTATAAAATTTTAAAAAATTTCTGTCAGTTATAAAATAATAATCTATTTTAATGACTAATAAATTTTTTTATTAAAATAAATGTTACTTCTTATTTTTTATACATTGGTAACTAATCATAAAATATTGTCATATTAATTTGTAAAAAATATACAATGCTTATGAACAAATCAATACGCAAGGCTATAAAATAAATATTAATAAAAATCTTTTAATTTATTTTAAATTTTTTATAAATTTTAATTTTATTCATTAATAAAATAATATTATGTAATTATCAAATACAATAAATATAAACCCCCATATATATACATATATATATATATATATATATATATGGTATTCTTATTAATTATTAAGAAAATATGAAATTACTATTTTTTTCTAATGGCTAATGCCGACTCCTCAAAGGCCCAAACGCATCAATTAGGATATAAAAAGTAATAGAAACAAAGCAACTGTATTAAATATATATATATATATATATATATATATATATATATATATTGATTGACATAAATTTAAAGCTAGGTTCTAATTTTTTTTTTTTTGACTTCTAATTTTAAAGCTAGGTTCCCGTTTTTTTATAGAATTTATACAGAGACTTTCGAAGGTTTAATATTTATTTCCTTTTTCCTTTTTTTTTTTTAATTTATTTTTCTTTGCTTTCTTCACTGCTTCTATCTATTAACTGATTTTGTTTAATCTTTTTATCTAATGTAATATGATTAAAAATTTCATTTCTTATTTCCAACAGAATTCCATCAACATGACAACATCAAGAGCTTCAAACTGTCATTTGGAATTCTTGCTTGAAACACTCACTTAAGAGACTTGAATTCTGCTCAAGCTTCTTGGGAAACATCGATTTAGTAATTTTGAAGAAGAGAAATTCAAGAAAGCATGCAAACAGAGTAAAGATTCCATAAGAAAAGCTTCAATAAGTTGTTGCGGATGTCCAGATTCATTTTTTGTTATGCTTCTCATAGAGTTCTTCAAGTATTCAAACAAAACTCTTCGTAAGAATTAGACTATAAGACAATAAATCATGGTTGTGCTCATCAAACAGACATCTACAGATTATATTAACTTTTTCATAAGTTCATGATACAATGATGTTGCAACATGCGGTTCCAAAAACTCTATCATTCAACATAAAAATGACTAATCTTTTCTGGACGAGATTGGATATCTAATCATCTTTAAAGAATAAAGCTTAAGTCTATATTCTAAAGTTGGATCTGTGAGTAGTTACGAATAAAAAAAAAAAAAGATTAACACCCTCGTGACGCTCGTCTTTTGGACAATATCTTTTAGTTTTATGTTGTCTTTCATAGGTTTTAATCTAAATAGTTTATTATTTTATTTTTTCAATGCGATAGAGCTCTCTAAATTTCTTCCTTCGATTTGGTAGGATTTTGAGAAACATTTCTCTACCACATTGTCATTTATTTTGTTAAATTGACCACATCTTTCGTCTTTTAAACTTGCTTTCAGAATTAAATTATTATACTATTGCTGTTTGTTAATTATATTTTTATATATAGCATTTAGAGTTAGAGAAAATAGTGGTGACTTGGATATTAAATCAAACCTTTTAGATTTGCTGTCGTTTTGGTAGAACCTTTGGGGTCACTTTCATTTCTAAAAGTTTTCAAGTAGATTGGACATTTTACAACCTACTTGAATTTTCATTGTCGAAATGTCACCTTTAACCTATTTATTAATGTTATTAATATTACTTATATTTTCTGTAATGCTAGTTTACCATTACTTGTGCCATTGTGTTGATATAAGTAATTTGTTCTTTGTCTTAAATAGTATATATCTTAATTTTTTAGGGATGAGTGATAAGTCCAATATTATTTCTAAATTTCCCAATATTTTGGTAAAATTTTGAAATTTTCTTAAAGATTTCTAAGATAATTTACTCGTTCGTAATCACCTTAATTTTCCCTAATTAGAAAGCTACCGTTTGTATCTCCATCTCCTCTGTTATTTTTCTTTTCTTTTAATTTGTTTTATTTTACCTTTATTTATTATTAGCTTATTGATTTATGATATTACTATGTATTTATTTTTATTTATTATTCTTTATTTTTTATTTATTTTAATATCTTTATTTAATTTTACTTTTTTTTTTCAATTTCGCTTCATTTTGGTGAAGTAATGAATATTTTTATTTGAAGACATTTGGAAAAATTACTCATTCGTAATCTTCCCATAACCCCATCCTTAAAGTTTATACTTTATTTACTGAAAGTTTGAAAGTTCACCTCGCTTATTTATTATGTTCCCTTTTTACTTTTATTTATTATGTTTATTCTCTCGTTATCTTTTAAATAATTCCTTTTGTTTATTTTTTACTATCTATTATTATTTTTTTCCTTGAAGATTTATTTGTTACTATTATTTTCCTTTATTATTAATTTATTCTACCAGTTTTGTTTCCTAAGTTTACCATCATTTTGGTAACCTTCGGGTAACTTAATTAAGAATCCTAGAAAAAGTTATCTATTCACAAACTTTCTAGAATACTTATCATTTTTTATTTTATTCCTTATTTATTTATTTATTTATATTGATTTATATGTATTTTATTTTATACTTTGTTTTATTATTTGTCCTTATTTGTTTATTATTATTATTTATCATTTATTTATTTTATTATTAATTTATTTTTTGTTATGTGTGTTTATTTATTTTCTTTTGTTTCATTATTTATTATTTTTTGTATTTATTTTATACTTGATTGTATTATTTTTATTTACCTTTTATTATTTATTATTTAATTTGTATATATCCATGTGTTTATCATTTATTTTTCATGTATCTATTTTTTAATATTATATTTTTGATATTTTATTTTATTTTTTTATTTATGGATATTGTTTTTATTATCTTTATTTATTATTTGTATTTATTTATTTTCTAAACCCACCATCATTTTGGTAAAATTTAAAAAATATTATTTAGATTAATTCTTGAAAAGGTCAATCTTTCGTAACCTTTCTTGAATTTTATCCAGCAGGCATTATTTAACTTTATTTAAAAAATTTATTTATTATTTTTTCACCAATATCCTTTTTCATTATAATATTTTTTTATATTTTATGGAAGTTATAATTACTATCATGTCATTGTTTTTTATTTTACCACTATCGTTTAATTTTATTTTTATTAGTTAATTAATCTTACTCTCATGTGAGTACCTATTATTTGATTTTAACTGCTACTTTTTTTTTAGCCAAAAATTCTAAGTGTTACAATTTAGACACCATACATATTAATCAAAATCATTATTAGCCCTTAACTTGAGTATTGAGAAATTAAAGTCTAATTTGAATTAAATTAGTGAGATGTTTAATGACTATAGTATCTTCAGATGTTTAAAACCAACAAATTTTTTAATTTCCTCCGAAAATAGCTTTTTATTTTTATTAAAAAATTATGTTTCCTTATAATAAATTGAAAATAAAAAGACAAAATTAAATTATAAAAAACTAAAAGATAAAAATGATTTTTTTAAGCTTAGCTCTCTTCGTAATTTTTTAAATTTGAATAAATCTAATTCTTATATCATAATTTTAAAATTTATTCAATTACTCAAAATATTTATAAATTCTATAATATTTTAAAATATTTTTATTTACTCAAAATTTATCCACATACTCTAAAGGTAGAACCATTTAATTTAACACTTTTTTTTTTGAAAAAAAAAAACATTGAATAGATAATAATTCAATGCGATTATGATAATTATGGCAAAAAAGAAAAAGTCTTACTTTTTTTATTTGCTGCTTAAAAAATCAAAATGAATGTTATGTCTTCTTAAAATTATTATTTTTATACTTTATACAATATGATTTAAAATAAATGACATATATTTTTAAATTATCATTATTATACATGTTATTTAAATAAATTTTTTAATTTCTTTTGTCATAGGTGTCATTTAGAATAAATGTGTTGTTTCTAATTTTAAAAGTATAATCTCTTATCTTGTGATTTAGAATAATTAAGTACATAAAATAGATAATTAATGTGTATACCTTATTATAATCTTATATATAAATAAAAGTTAAAATATTTGGGTACAAGTAAAACACTAAAAGAATAGTTTATATGTCTGACTCGTATAATATCTTTAAAAAATGATTATTTATTTTAATTTACTAAAAAGATAGGAATCTATATATATTAAAATTACAAAATAAGTCAATTATCTATTTTAATTTTTAAAAGATAAACATCTATATTTATATATATTGAAATTAAAGAAAAATAAAAATATTATTTATCAATTTTTTCGCATATCTTTTATCAATATATATGTTGTTTTTTTTGGCTTTTTATTTAGATTAAAAATATATTTATAGAAATATGTTAACTTTGAATGATGTATTTTGAAATGACAAAATATTAATCTCAAATGAACTTATTTTCAAATCATTTGTAAAAAACTATTTCTAAGTAATTATCTTGAATTCATATTACATGAATGTTCACTTAGAAATATTGTCAATCAACAAATCTTTATAAAACTAAACTTTGGCGAGAAACTGAAAAATCGAGCTAAAGAAATCGGTCTAAGAGTTTGCAGGATCGATCTTCATTAAGCAAAGCCTTACAGGATCGATCTCGATCTCAAGAAATGATGAGATCGATCTCCTCAAGGCAGAGACTTTGCAAGATTGATCTCAAAAATGGTGAGATCGATCTCAAGAAATGGTGAGATCGATCTCCTTAAGGCAAAGGCTTTGGAAAATCGATCTAAAGGTATTGTGAGATCGATCTCCTCAAGGCCGAGACATTATAAGATCGATCTCATGTGGTTATGAGATCGATATCCTATAAGCGGCAGCAATATTTCAAAGCAGAGATCGATCTCTCCTGTCTTTAATGAGTTTAATAACTAATGAGAAGATCAATCTATCGATAAATAAGATCGATCTTCCCTTCGTAGAGTTCCTTTGTATTGCAGGTTATGGAATTAAGAGATCGATCTCCTCAGATAAATGAGATTGATCTGGAACTCTCTTGCAGAACTCCAACGGCTACTTTTGCAGTTTTTTAGCGGGAGGAAATGCATTAAATGCTTCACCAACCAATTGGGTGTATAAATACAAGGCATAAAGACATTGGAGATAAGAAGGAAAAAAACAGAAAAACTCTGAACATTCTTGAGAAATATTCTTTGTGTCCAAAGTGATTGAGTTATATTTAATTCATTTCAATTCATCAACTACCTTGTGAGGAAGTCTTTGTTTTATTCATTCTCTATTATAAAGAAGATGGGAAGTGTTCCTCTGAGTGAAAGCTTTTGTAAAAGAGTTTGGGTATGTAACACCCCAAATTTTTCCTAACAACTGTGGAAGCTTAAATCTACGGTCAACTATCTATATATATGTATTGACCTCAATTTTCAAAACAGTTTGTATATGTAGTGTAAGCAGCAACCAATAATATGCATCAACTATATCAACTCACTTATCAACACCAACATCATAATGCAAAATACTTCCAAAGGTCTCTGTGATCATTAATGCAAGATATCATCAAACAATCATGCCAAAATCTCACATTTATATCTCAACAGATATCCATAACCACTGTGTCAACTAACTGTATCTATATATTGAATTGTTAAATCATACCTTAATTTGCAACCACAAAATATTCGAGGAGGCGAGAACTTGCCACAGCTACAATTCACTCAGAAGACTTATCTGGGAGGTGGAAAAAAAATGGGGTGAGCTTGGCCCAGTAAGTGAATATAAGAATACAATAAAAACATAAGTTTCAAAAACTTGCATGTCAAATACAAGAGATTTATCAAATACGAATTTAAGAGTATATGTAGTCAAACAATAAGAATTAGTTTTCAAAACACACATCCAAAACATGCAAGTGCTATAATTGAATTATCACAAAGTGAGCCATTTCCAAAAGTTCGCTATGTCGAACTAAGGTATCACCAAAAGCACTGTAGCTATCAGTGCGTCACACTCCCCATCCGAGACACTATCTATGATCATAGACTCACAACCAATCACATTGATCAGATGAGATCGGTACCTATCCAAACTATTCGGGACAGGCCAAAATGCTTCCTTCAACGTGAAGCATAAACAAGGTGAACCTGATAACATACATCTTGCAGCTCGCAAATTCTCAAACCAAATACATAACATTTAATCAAATCTAAGTGTAAAGCAAATCACACAGATTCTAAATCACATCGTATAGTCGGGAGATTTCGAAAGTATACTATGTTTTACAACGATAATCATCTTCAAATAGAAATATTAAAATATATATAAACTTGTAAACATATAGTAACATGGAGAATTTATCACTTGAAAATACATAATTAATTTATGCAAAATATAAAATGAATAGAAAGCATGCTTGAAAATATGAAAGTGTCAAAACAAAGGCCATGAGGTTAATAAGAACCTGAATGGCCACCAGCTATACTGTAGGAAAACATACGATTTAATTAAATAACAAAACAAATTAAAATCATAAGATCGATAGGGAAATAAAAATGTAGCATTCTCAAAATTCACTTACACAACTATCCCAAGGTTATTTTGACAAATACTCCTTACAGTCCTCAGCTCAATCGGATTTCACAAACACACCGAGTGCCAATTCAAACTACACAATATAACAATTCAACTTTATCAACTTCTAATCAATCCAAATTAGAATAAATTTAGTAATAATAATAATTTTAACTCTCCAACTATATATTTATATTTATATATATATATATATATAAATTACTTATTTCCTCAATTTTCATTTTTTTCCAACACAGCCCTTCTATTTTTTTTTCTACCTCGTTTCACAGCAACTAAAGAGGGAATGCCAATAATGTTAGACTCATTTCATGCTTCTTTCACAGTTTCCTTGGCTGGGTTGTTCAGATCTGTTTTGCCCAGCTTCTCTTTCCGATCTCTCTTCGCTGGATGACAGAGGAGGCGATGATGGGGATCGCAACACACTGGAAGGCAGCGTCCCTCCTTCCCTTTCTTCTTCCTTCTTTCTTCTTTCCACTCTTCGTTGAGCCTTTCACTGTCGACACTATTCCTCCTTTTCGTTTGGCTGCAATCTCCTCTTTCTTTCTCTCTTTTCTCTTTTATTTTTTTTCTTTTGTTTTGCTTTTGAGGGTTGCAGAAATGGGGAATCGAGTCCCCTTTTCTGCAACCATTTCATTTCTTTTCTTTTCTTTTTATTATTATTATTATATTATAAATATTATTATATTTATTTATTTAAGATTAAGTTATTGCATCCTCCTCACCTTATGAAATTTGATCCTCCAAATTTGATTACAGCTCTGAAAAGAGATGCAGATGCTTGTCTCGCATCACATCCTCTAACTCCCAAGTGGCTTCATCCTCTGAGTGTGCTGCCACTGCACTTTGACCATCGGAATGGTTTTGGACCTCAATACCCTCTCCTGTCTATCCAAAATCTTAATAGGCCTCTCCACATAAGTCATATCCTTCTAAATATCGAAGGTATCATACTCAATCACGTGAGAAGGGTCAGGATGATACTTTCGGAGCATCGAAACATGAAACACATCATGGACATCAGCCAACAGTGGAGGCAATGCTAACCGATATGCAACCTCTCCTACCCTCTTCAAAATCTTGAAGGGCCCGATAAATCTTAGGCTTAGCTTGCCTTTCCTGCCAAACCTCATAATACCTTTCGAGAGAGACACATTTAAAAATACAAAATCTCCAACATCAAATTTCAATTGTCTCCTACAATGATTTGCATAAGATTTTTGTCTATCCCGAGCAGTCTTTAATCTATCACATACCAATCTAACATTTTCAGAAGCTTCCTTAACCAACTCAGGAGCATATATCAATTTGTCACCGACTTCTTCCCAACCAATTGGAGACCTACACTTTCTCCCATAGAGAGCCTCGTAAAGAGCCATGCCAATACTTGCATGATAGCTGTTGTTGTAAGCGAATTCAGCTAGCAGTAGATGGTCATCCCAAGAGCCTTTAAACTCAAGTACACATGCCCTCAACATGTCCTCAAGAGTCTGAATAGTTCTCTCGGACTGTCTGTCAGTTTGAGGGTGATAAGATGTACTGAATTTCAAACGAGTTCCCATAGCTTCCTGGAACCCAAAAACGGGATGTGAAGCGAAAATCTCTATCAGACACAATGCTCACTGGGGTACTGTGCAATCTAACTATCTCACGAATAAACAAATCTGTCAGCGTGCTAAGGGAATCAGTAACCTTAATGGCTAAGAAATGAGCTGACTTCGTAAGTCGGTCAACTATCACGCAAATTGCATCATGCTTCTTTTGAGTTTTGGGAAGTCCCATGATGAAGTCCATTACGATATGCTCCCACTTCCAAGTTGGTATAGGCAAAGGTTGAAGTAGTCCTGCAGGCTTCTGATGTTCAACCTTTACCTGCTGACAAATCAGACATCTAGCAACAAAATCAACGATGTCTTTCTTCATACCAGCCCAGTGATATAACCCACGCATATTCTGGTACATCTTCGTACTGCTTGGGTGCATGATATATCTTGAGCTGTGAGCCTTTTCCAATATCAATTTCTTCAAATCTTTGTCATTCGGAATACAAATTCGACCTCGAAACCTCAAAATGCCATCACTGCCCACTCTAAAATATAAATGAGCACTACCATCTTTCTCATTGTTACCGACAATTTCAACCAATCTAGGATCCTCTCCTTGTGCCTTCCTAATCCAATCAAACAAATCTGGTTCAACTCTCATACTGGTAATCAAACAACCCTCAACTGACTGATCCTGATCCACTGAAATCCTCAACTCCATAAATTGCTCCAACAAATCCCAGTGTCTAACCATTAAGTAAGAGACCATCATTGAACTTTTTCGACTCAGAGCATCCGCTACCACATTAGCTTTCCCTGGATGGTAGAGAATCTCGCAATCGTAATCTTTCAGTAACTCCATCCAGCGACGCTGACGCATATTTAACTCCTTTTGAGAAAAGAGATATTTCAAACTCTTATGATCGGTAAAAATCTGAAATGTCTCTTCGTACAAATAATGTCACCAGATCTTCAAATCGAAGACTACTGTTGCTAATTCTAAGTCATGAGTCGGGTAATTCTTCTCATGGTCTTTCAACTGTCTAGAAGCATAAGCCACAACCTTGCCATGTTGCATCAAAACACATCTCAGACCCTGGTTTGAAGCATCACTATAGACAGTAAAGCCCCCGGGACCATTGGGAATAGTTAGGATAGGTGCTGAGGTTAACCATCGTTTGAGCTCTTGAAAGCTATTCTCACAAGCTTCATTCCAGATAAATTCACTCCTTTGCGAGTAAGACGAGTCAACGGTGCAGACAATCAAGAAAATCCCTTCACAAATCTTTTGTAATAACCGGCCAAACCCAAAAAGCTGCGTATCTCTGTCGCTGACTTTGGTCTTTCCCACTTTAAAATGGCTTCTATCTTGGACGGATCAACAGACACCCCGTCTTTAGATACCACATGTCCTAGGAAGGCAATCTGATTAAGCTAGAAATCACACTTACTGAACCTTGCATACAGTTGTTTTCCTTGGAGGGTTTGGAGGATTGTACGCAAGTGTTGTTCGTGTTCTTGATAAGATGTCGAATACACCAGGATATCATCAATGAAGACTATTACAAATTTATCCAAATATGGCCTGAAAACTTCATTTATCAAACTCATGAAGGCCGCTGGTGCATTAGTCAATCCAAATGGCATCACTAAAAACTCGAAATGCCCATATCTGGTCCTAAAAGCTGTTTTAGGTACATCTTCTCCCCGGATCCTCAATTGATGGTAACCGGATCTCAAATCTATCTTGGAGAAGACTTACGCGCCTTTTAACTGATCAAATAAGTCATCGATGCGTGAAAGTGGGTACTTATTCTTCACTGTCACCTTGTTCAGCTGCCGGTAATCAATATACAATCTCAAGCTTCCATCATTTTTCTTCACAAATAATACCGGAGCACCCCAGGGAGATACGCTCGGGCGTATGAACCCCTTATCAGACAGTTCTTGCAACTGTTTCTACAATTCTTCTAATTCAACAGGTGCCATTCTATATGGAGACTTCGAGATAGGCTGAGTTCCTGGAACCAGATCGATGGTGAACTCAACTTCTCTTTGGGGAGGTAAACCCGGAAGATCACCAGGAAACACATCCAAAAACTCCTTGATTACAGGAATAGCATCTATATTGGGTAGAGCCTTATCGGCGTCTTCTACGAATGCCAAATATCCTTCAAACCATAACAATCACATCAATTCATTCAAACAATCATAATTTCAATAACTCATATCAAATCAAGCAGTTAACAAAACATTATTTTATTTTTGTGCATCAAATGAGATTACAACCTTATCGGGTAAGGAGAAAGTTACTACTTTCTTATAGCAATCAACAGCAGCATGATGAGTAGCTAACCAGTCCATCCCCAAAATCACATCAAAGTCAAACATATTGAATAAAATCAGGTCAGCCACCAAGTCCCTATCTCCCACCCTCACTTTACATGCTTTATACACAGTGTCAGTTACTTGGGTGTTCTTGAAGGGTGTACTAACATGTAAAAGGTAACCCAAGGACACAGGTTCTATGCCAATCCTAGTAGCAAAATATGGGGATACGAAGGAGTGGGTAGAACCCGGGTCGATCAATGTATATGCTTCAAGACCAGCAATAGAAAGCTTACCCTGGATTACAAATGCAGTACCTTGAGCCGATATCTCATCAAGGGCGAACACTCAACCTTGTGTCATAGGTTGTTTGCCCTTATCCGTTGCCTTACTTCTATCAGTTGTCGAAGGCTCAGAAGGCTTAGTCACGCCCGGACGATTAGGACAGTCTCGTACCATATGTCCCTGCTTACCACACTGAAAGCAAGCTCCCGTCTCCTAATAGCAAGCTTGGACCCATGATACTTGCCACAACGAGAACATACAGACCCTAACTTGGGCTCCACGGCCCATGGTCGAGAATCAACGGTTCTATGCTTCTTTCTCTGTTGATCGCCCCTGTCGGATCTCCTGTCACTGTCTCTCCTATCCTTCCCCTTGCCCTTCTCTCTCTGCTCAAACTCCTGCTGAGTCATGTCATAGTCCAACTCCACCATCTGGGCACGGCGGAGAGCCTCAGCATAATTTTGGATGTCAAATGCAGCCAACTTACCCCTCATACTAGGCCTCAAACCAGAGATAAACTTCACTGTCTTTAGTTGCTCATCTTTGAATATGTGGACATCATATCGACAAAGGGAGGTAAACTGAGACTCGTACTCATCTATCGACATTGATCCCTGAGCCAATTTCAAAAATTTTGCCTGCCTCTTTCTTTTCGCAGGCTCTGAAATGTACTGCTTGAAGAAGCAGTCTAGAAAGGCCTCCCATGATATCTCAGGATTCTGCTCCTTCAGTAATTTCTCTGTTGATTCCCACCAAATCTTGGCTTTGTCTCTGAACATAAAAACCGCTAAAGCAACTCGTTCAGTAGAGCTGCATCCCATATACTTAAACAGTTTCTCCAACTGTTTGACCCATGCTTCTGCTTCATCAGGGTCTTTCACACCATTAAATGTCGGAGGGCTCATCTTCTGAAATTGCCTGAGTCGGATCATATTTCTATCTACAGCATCTTCAGCCTGTGGTTGTGAAGCAGCCTGCTGCGGTAGGATAACCGATGGTGCTGCTGGCTGTTGTGGTGTAGGCAGTGTTGCCTGTTGTTGCTGCTGAGCAGCCTGTGGTTGTGATGTCTGAGTTGGAGCATTAGGAGCCTGAGCCTGAACTCCTCCAAAGTGTTGGGTCAAGAGCGCAGTCAACGTCTGAACCGTCTGCTGCAGCTCTCCCAAATTTCGCTCCATTTGTTCCATCCGAGTATTAGGACTAGGAGGCTGTGGTGGCTGAGGAGTTGGGGAACTTGACCCCTCAGTAGATCCTTGTCCTCGTATCCTCATAATCGAAATCGACAAAACAATGCCTATACGAAAATAACCAATCTTAGCATAGGCAAAGTAAAAATCATAGTGGTATATAGATACAGATACAGTGGTATTAGGATGTAATTGATGCTAATTGCTTACACAAACACAACAAACTCGGGCTCTGATACCAAAATGTAACACCCCAAATTTTTCCTAACAACTGCGGAAGCTTAAATCTACGGTCAACTATCTACATGTATGTATTGACCTCAATTTTCAAAACAGTTTGTATGTGCAGTGTAAACAGCAACCAACAATATGCATCAACCAACTATATCAACTCACTTATCAACACCAACATCATAATGCAAAATACTTCCAAAGGTCTCTGTGATCATTAATGCAAGATATCATCAAACAATCATGCCAAAATCTCACATTTATATCTCAACAGATATCCATAACCACTGTGTCAACTAACTGTATCTATATATTGAATTGTTAAATCATATATTAATTTGCAACCACAAAATATTCGAGGAGACGAGAACTTGCCACAGCTACAATTCACTGAGAAGACTTATTTGGGAGGTGGAAAAAAATAGGGTGAGCTTGGCCCAGTAAGTGAATATAAGAATACAATGAAAACATAAGTTTCAAAAACTTGCATGTCAAATACAAGAGATTTATCAAATACGAATTTAAGAGTATATGCAGTCAAACAATAAGAATTAGTTTTCAAAACACACATCCAAACATGTAGGTGCTATAATTGAATTATCACAAAGTGAGCCATTTCCAAAAGTTCGCTATGTCGAACTAAGGTATCACCAAAAGCACTGTAGCTATCAGTGCGTCACACTCCTCGTCCGGGGCACTATATCTATGATCATAGACTCACAACCAATCCCATTGATCAGATGAGATCGGTACCTATCCAAACTATTCGGGACAGGTCAAAATGCTTCCTTCAACGTGAAGCATAAACAAGTTGAACCTGATAATATACATCTTGCAGCTCACAAATTCTCAAACCAAATACATAACATTTAATCAAATCTAAGTGTAAACCAAATCACACAGATTCTAAATCACATCGTATAGCCAGGAGATTTTGAAATTATACTATGTTTTACAACGATAATCATCTTCAAATAGAAATATTAAAATATATAAAAACTTGTAAACATATAGTAACATGGAGAATTTATCACTTGAAAATACATAATTAATTTATGCAAAATATAAAATGAATAGAAAGCATGCTTGAAAATATGAAAGTGTCAAAACAAAGGCCATGAGGTTAATAAGAACCTGAATGGCCACCAGCTATACTATAGGCAAACATACGATTTAATTAAATAACAAAACAAATTAAAATCATAAGATCGATAAGGAAATAAAAATGTAGCATTCTCAAAATTCATTTACACAACTATCCCATTATTTTGACAAATACTCCTTACAGTCCTCAGCTCAATCGGATTTCACAAACACACCGAGTGCCAATTCAAACTACACAATATAACAATTCAACTTTATCAACTTCTAATCAATCCAAATTGGAATAAATTTAGTAATAATAATAATTTTAACTCTCCAACTATATATTTATATTTATATATACATATATATATATAAATTACTTATTTCCTTAATTTTCATTTTTTTTCCAACACAGCCCTTCTATTTTTTTTCGACCTCGTTTCACAGCAACTAAAGAGGGAATGCTAATAATGTTAGACTCATTTCATGCTTCTTTCACAGTTTCCTTGGTTGGGTTGTTCAGATCTGTTTTGCCCGGCTTCTCTTTTCGATCTCTCTTCGCTGGATGACAGAGGAGGCGATGATGGGGATCGCAACACACTGGAAGGCAACGTCCCTCCTTCCCTTTCTTCTTCCTTCTTTCTTCTTTCCACTCTTCGTTGAGCCTTTCACTGTCGGCACTATTCCTCCTTTTCGTTTGGCTGCAATCTCCTCTTTCTTTCTCTCTTTTCTCTTTTATTTTTTTCTTTTGTTTTGCTTTTGAGGGTTGCAGAAATGGGGAATCGAGTGCCTTTTTCTGCAACCATTTCATTTCATTTCATTTCTTTTTATTATTTTATTATTATTATATTATATATATATTATTATATTTATTTATTTAAGATTAAGTTATTACAGGGTAGCTTTTTTAGCTAAGGGTAGAGAGATTATTCCTTAACCTTGAAAAATGAAGCTGTAAAGATCAACTTGATTAGTGAAAGAGACTCATTGACAAGAAGGTCAAGAAGAGATGACATAAGCAAGAGATTTGACTGAACCTCTATAAATTACTGTGTTTGCTACTCCTCCTCTTTATCTTCATTTTACTGCATATTTACAGTATTGCTTATTGCTGTTATTTATTTGGTTAAGTGCAATTTGAGTTAAGAAAATTTAAATTTAGTAAATTGCTAGAAAAACTGATTCACCCCCTCTCGGTTGAGCCAACAAAATAATTAATTTTGATATAAATTTTTTATTTAGATGCAATTTTTTAAAGAAAAAAATATATGTATTTCATATGAATAGTAGTATGTATGGTAAGATGAATTTTCATTTTGGTAAATCTTTACTCAACAAAAATTAAAATTCGTATTTAAGCATATATATATATATATATATATTTTATCATTGAATTAAACTTATATGTATTTTTTTTCAATTTTTATTTCATCTTTTTGAACTATTTATTTCTTCAATTATTTTGTTTATTATTTGTTCAATGTTTTTCTTTGGTAAAAAGAAAAAAAATATATCCATGTGAATTACCTATTCTTTAATATTTTGAAATGTGTATTATCAAAAATATATTTTTAATTATTTTGAATTAATTTAAATTTTAAAAATTTAAGTAATAAATTATTTGTATTTTTATTTACATTTTTACTTTATTTACCTTTTATGTTTAAGATTGTTATAAATAAAGTTTTTTTAAAGTCCTAAAAATAGAATTTTCAACTTTAAAAATAAATCAAATGAAATAGTGACCAATAATTTATCAATGATTAGTGTAGTATGAACTATTTTTATTAATGTTGTAACTATTCAATTTATTTATTTAATATTTAAGATTTGTTATATTTATTTTTTGTATAATTTTTTTGATTGGTATTTGATTTCAATTTTTTTATGTATATTAAATATGCATCAGATTTTTTCATTCTATATTTAAAAAAATATTACAAATTAAAATTATCATTTTGAATCGCACAATTTAAATCTAGTTACAATAATTTATTTGTTAATATTATGTTATAATAATGTTCTTATCATGTACTTTATGTTATAATTAAAAAATTATTATATTAAGCACAATTAACTAATTTAATTTAACGACTAAAGTTTAACTTTGTGGTTATTACCATTTTTAGGAGATATTAGGTTCAAAATTCGAATTTCATTCCCTTTGTACTTTCTATGAACAAAAGAAAAATTAATTTAATTTCATTAAATTTTTTACCAATAATATTTTATTATTAAACTTGATAATTAAACTATTACGTATAGTTTATTTTAAATTATTTAATTTTCATTACAAATTATTTTAAATTCTTATATTGGTTTATTTGGTAAAACATTTGTAATTATTTTTTTACTGAAGTTTAAATATTTACACAAACATATCATTAATTGCGTATAAAAAAAGGATTATCGAGACTTACACTTATTATATCATTTGTATTAATTATTTGAGTTTTTTCTAATCATGTCATATTTCATGAATAATTATTAACGTACTAATCATATTATGTCACGTTTAACAAATATATCATATTTATACTTAAAATTTAGATATATTTTATAATTCCTATTATATTTGTGTCTCAATAATTCGTATAGAGTTTGACATGAGTCGATTTGTGTACCTAAATATACCCATTGCAATCTCTACATGGGAATGAAAAAAAATGCAAGTACTCTTTCATAAAATGTCAAAACCAATAACTTTTTTGTTTAGTAAAACGTGCATAAAGCTTACTTGCATTTGAGTTGGTGCTTTCTAACGATACCACGCATCATTAATTACAGTTTAGCTGGTGTCCTACAAACCCAAATTATATTTGAGACTGTACGAATAATTAAAATTCAGCACTCCTTTTTAAATTTCTTTATGGCGGCAATACGTGAAGAGCAAGAAATTTAGTGCCACGAAAAGGTCGTAAAGTGGAATTCTTTCCAGGCTAGATCCGAATCCACACTATACTGTATTATGTATAAACCAGATATCCCATCATCTTATGTGGAATTTAGTATTCACACAAAAATAATGGAAGAGCTTAAAATTATTAGTATAAATAAATTAAATTATTTATGATTTATTTAAATTTAATTTGATGATTTAATTTGAATCATTTATTTTTAATTGATTTTAATTTCAAATTAATTATTTAAATAACATGTTAAATTGAAATTAAATATTTAATTTTAACTATTTACAAATTTTAAGTCTTTTTAATGTTTATGATTATTTTTTATTTTATATTATATAATTAAAAAAAATAAATCGAAATTATCAACAGCGCAAGATAAAATGGAAGACCAACTAGCTGACGTAAGAATAATAAGATATTAAACCGTACGTGTCGCCCAAGGCCTTGAAGTCAATTCATATCGAGAGGTTCCTTCTTTTTCCTTCCTAGTTATAATTTTTTCTCTGGTTTCATCATGTCCATTTTGAATGCTTATCAGATTTCAAAACGTGGATGCTACGCCAGTAGGTGTATAATTTAGGCTCTTTCTCTGAGCTTGAACGTCGAAGTTCAAACCTCTCTCTTGCAAATCTACACCCATGGCTCCAAAAGTGAAGACCAAGAACAAGAAAAAGCCAGCTCTTCCCAAGAAAGAAGCCAATAGCACAGCCTCATGGCCAGATCTTCCTCAGAAACTTGTCGAAATAATCGCAAAGCAGCCGGCTATGATGCAACATATAAGTTATGGAGGGCTGACAAAGTTATGCAGAGCACCCACAAGCAAATGCAATCATAATTATTCACCACCATGTCTTCAACTGCTTGATGGGATAAGAAATAATGGCAACAATGAAGAAAAATACGTTGAGCCAAGTCTAAATGCTTCGTTTTACCGATATTGGTTCTGGTTTTGGTATTATTCCAGGTGGGCGAGGCCGCCGGTCCGAAGCCTTTGGAGACATTACGTTGGTTACTCGCATGGTGCTCTGGTGACTAAAGGTCGAGTCACATTTTCGTACACCGGATCTTCAGACAATCTTTATCTTTGGTTTCCAGTTCATGGATGTTCATATCGTGAACTCCCAGAATGGGACGACAGGATTCCGATTATGCGTGTGGTGATATCTTCACCGGCTAGAAATTCCTCCGATAAGAATTGTACTGTGATGGTCTTGACAGGAACCAGTCATCCGGCGTTTCTGTTCTACCGACTGAATGGCGAAGGACGGGAATGGGTGAAGCAGGATTGCACCTTGACGGAGCCACATTGGTCGACGAAATCAGAAGGGAAGAATTTCTTGACATTTACCAATGCTATCGGGTTTAATGGAAGATTCTATGTGTTGAGTTTGCAGGGAACGCTTGCAGTGATAGATGCCACCGAGTCTTATCCCAGAATCACCGCCTTGAGCTCGGAAAGGGCTGTGCCATCTTCGATGCCAAAGCATTACAAAGAATATTTGCTCGAATCCGAGGGTGATATCTTATTGGTTTTGCTCATTTCTCGAAAATCAATCAGACTTGTGGATGATGTAGAAGTTTTCCAGCTCAACACAGAAAAACTATCATGGGTCAAGATTACAAGCCTGTGGGATAGAACCCTGTTCTTGGGGACTAATTGTTGTATTTCAGTTGCTGCAAGTAGAGTTGGATGTAGAAGCAACTGTGTATGTTTCACCTACCACACAGCTGATGGTTGGTGGGTGTTTGAGCTAGAAACAGGCTGCATTTCACCTGGTTTCAGTGTTGATTTCTACCACAAAGGCTCCTGTTTGGACTGAAGCAATGCAAGAAACAATGATTTTTATCACCAAGAGAATATATTGAGGCCTGCTTAAGCATAAGGCATTATGTAAACAACCGTTACTTGATGTCTGATCCTTTGTATGACAGGCTATTTATTATTGCCAAAAATAAAATAAAAAAATTATGAGTTTTTAAATTCTATGAACGGACTAACGGGCAGTTTGAAAATCACCGGATCGGTACAGTAACTTTTAAGAATATAAGACAAATTTTGTACGTAATAAATTTACTCTTTTATCTTTGGTTTTAGTTTTTTAATTTTTTTATTTAAAAAAATATATTTTTAATAATTTTTTATTATTTTCAATCTTACGAACTCAATTTTAATGTTCTTCTAAACTCACCTAAAACATATTAAAAAGTAAATAATAATCCTATACAATTCTATAGAGTTTTTTGACTTTACAATTATAATGATAATACAAGTTTTATTTTATTTATTTTTTATTTTTTTAATATATTTAAAAGATATGTATCATCCATTGAATATGTATAGAATAATTATTTTTAAATATTAATTAAAAAAATAAAACATGTAATAATTTTTAATTTTATTATCAATATATAAATATGAAATTTTAGTAAAATGTATATTTCATGCTTTCTGTATAAATCTTATATATTAAAATAAAATGAAATATAAACGCCAACATCAAATATGAATCATTCTTTATAATATTATTTTCAATTAAAAATATTTTTTAAAAATACTTTCTTGTTTTGAAAAAAGAAGTCAGCTTAGCGCGAAGGTGGCGCACCATAAATAAAAAGAGGAACGGAGGAAATTACTTTTGCTCAGAGCCAAACACGCTAGAAGGTTGTGTTTGTTTGAAATACATTTTCACGCGTTTAAACCAGGCGATCAACTCCCCGCCATTTTGACTGAGCCAAACACGTACCTCGTTTTCTTGATTCGGACCCGTCAAAAAAGACCTTCAACTCTCCCTCCTTACTGAACTTCTACTGCGAGAAAGAGTATGTTATAAACCCAAAAAAAAGGAAATTCTTTTTTCTTTTTAATTTACTGAACGTCAAGCTCCGTCGATTTCGCGTCCGATCGCCGTTTCTGGTAAGTCTCTGCAACTTTTCTCCCTTTTCTGTCACTCTCTTACCATAATTGTGTTTTCCGTTTTGTTCGCGGAGAATGGAATGCCGAGTCTAATTTAATAGAGAATTCGTTACGATAGGGAAATCACGAGAATTTGGTTAGGGTTTTCCCTTTTTATATCTATAAACGGGCAATTCAGAATTCCGGTGCATTAGGTCAAGCGTATTGGTATCTTGATATTTTGTTCCTGTGACTTTCCAGTTCAATATTCACTTGAATGAATCATATAAGAAACTTAATTTTTGAAATGCAAAAAGAAATTGCTTTTGAGCCACATATATAATGTCATGAACTATAAACATTTTGGATGATGATTATGATTTCGTAAATTCCAATCTATGTTTCTTGCATTGACAAGTAAATGTGTTTTGATATAATTACGAAGCTTTTTACGCTTAATTGAGTTTTGTTTAACAGCAGGGGGAATGTAGGTTTTACTGTCTGCTTTGTTGCAATGGAGAGTGAAGTCCTAGAGGAGGACGATCAAATATATAATTGCTGATTGGTGGTGTTGAGAGGATTTTTAAAGTGTGACATTTGTTATGCTTTATTATATGCAAAATCTTTCATCTGTTAATGATGGATATTGAATATAGCTCAGAGTTGAATGAACAATTCAAGATGCTTCCTCCTCAACCTGGGACCTTTGTAGATCGGGAAGAACTTATTCAGCATGTTGGTGAATTTGCTGTATCGCAAGGGTATGTGGTTACTATTAAGCAATCTAAGAGGGACAAAGTGGTAGTCCTTGGCTGTGACAGAGGAGGTGTCTATCGTAACAGGAGGAAACCTGTCGATGAGTCTGCTGCTGAATGTATTCGCAGAAGAAAGACTGGTTCTCGGCTTACTAATTGCCCTTTTGAAGTTTTGGGTAAAAAGGATGATGGTTTGTGGGTTCTTACTGTTAAAAATGGTACACACAACCATGAACCCTTGAAGGACATAGCAGAACATCCATCTGCTCGTCGTTTTTCAGAAAAAGAAGTCATTTTAATAAAAGAAATGACAGAAGCTGGATTAAAACCTCGACAAATTCTAAAGAGACTGAGACAAAGCAATCCTGATCTTTTATCGACACCAAAGCATGTTTATAATGTCAAAGCCAAGCTTCGGCAAGGAAATACCTCAGGTATGGTTTTTTTTTTTTTTCTCCTCGCATCACAGACTAGCACTCTCTGATTCTTTTTTTATTTTTCAAGTTATCCATTTTCTTTATTGTATCTTTTTATTTTTTGTGATGTCATGTTTGTGTTGCAGTGAGAAACTACAAGTCATTGAGACCTCAGAAATCTGCTGTAAGAAACAATTATCTGTCGGTTATGGAGCCATCCTGGAGGCAACGTAACCCTCTGGTAAGCTTTGGATGTTATCCAACATGACTCAGGTTGTAAAGTTGTAGCCTGACTACTTGGAATGAGGGGACTCTTAGTGCTTAAGTGAATTACTATCTCACTCTTTCTTTCTTTTTTTTTAATCTCCCTCCTTCCTTGGATTTTCTCTGAAGTTACATTGGAATTAAACTCTCTTATTGCTGCATGTCAGAGGGTTCCCAATCTCATTGGGGGCAGATTTGTTGATTCACAGTCATTGTCATCTATTGATGTTATAAACCCTGTAAGTACCCTTAAAAATTTCTATTTTGGTTACTCATTACTATCAAGTTAGTAATACATGATTGGATTTTCCTGTTTATAATCAATTTACAATTCCTGACAGGCAACACAGGAAGTGGTTTCTCAAGTTCCTTTGACTACAAATGAGGAGTTCAGAGCAGCTGTATTTGCTGCAAAACGGGCTTTTCCATCATGGAGAAACACTCCGATTACCATCCGGCAGCGTATAATGTTCAAGTTTCAAGAGCTCATTCAGAGAGACATTGTAAATCTCTAGAATTCCATATGTTCCATTCTTGATTGATAGATATCTTTTATTGATGGGAGTAATGACTCTGGCCCTAGGATAAGCTTGCTATGAACATCACCAATGAACATGGGAAGGCATTGAAGGATGCGTATGGTGATGTCTTGGGTGGATTAGGTCAGTATCTTTTTTCTTTTTTTTTTTGCATTTTATAATTTTCTTTCTCATCTAGTGTTTTCTGTGAATAATCTTTTTAGTACATCTTTATAAAGTCTTCCATTTTCCCTCGTAGAGGTGGTTGAACATGCTTGTGGATTGGCGACTTTGCAAGTTGGGGAATTTGTTTCCAATACATCTAATGGAGTTGACTCCTATAGCATTAGAGAGCCTCTTGGTGTTTGTGCTGGTATTTGTCCCTTTGACTTTCCGGCTATGATCCCTTTATGGGTAAGCTCAGTTTGCTTTTACTCCAAGTTCACTGTGTCTAATATTACTTTCTTACTTAATATGACACTAAGTAATAAGATTCCATATATTAGTTATGATCTTGTGTTAAAAGATTGAAACTGAGGTCAGAATTTGATATATCTTGACGATTGAGTTGGCTCTTTATATTGATGTTTACTTTTGTTTATCTGTTACAAGAGAAGTAAAACTGGCCTCTCTGGGTTTTACATGCTCATCAAGGAAAACTGAATGAAACATTTTAATTTAATTGTTTTAGTTATGATCCTCTCATTCATTTTCTCCCCAATTTTTGTACATGCAGATGTTATCTATTGCAGTTACTTGCGGTAATACTTTTATACTCAAGCCATCAGAGAAGGATCCAGGTGATGTTTATTTCCAGCATTTGCTGTCATGAAATTATAGTAACTTTATCGTCCTTCTTAATAATGTGAAAATCATATCCCGGCCGTGTGAAACTTGCTTGGAAAGTAAGGAATGCATTTAAACATGTATTTTATACATATAGCACCATTTAAACATGTCATGGATATAGCCGGAACCATATCTTTTTAAGCATGGGCGAAAGTCTTGAGTCACATGGTGGTACTGTATTGAGATAACTTCTATGCACATTTGGATGCATTTAATGGTGACTTGACTCATCACTATATGGCCAAATTTTAAAAAAAAAAAATTGACTTGTTGCTATGAACCTAAAAAGTGTTTGAAAGCTGCCACGTCATACCTAGAAGGTAAAAATTTTATGAGCTTTGAAATGCATTTGGAGTGTGGGGGCAAATTTGAGGGAGCTTTAGTACATGTTATTATCATTTCTCAATCTAAACTCAAGCAATTTGGACCATTCTACAGCTTTAGTTAAATATTTATAAATGATAAAATAAAGCCTCTATTTGAAGCAATTGTGACTTGACAGTCATTGTGATTATGTAAGGAAGTTATCCTCGGTGTATAACTGATATGTTTTAACGCTCTTCAGGGGCTGCCGTGATGCTTGCTGAGCTAGCTGTAGAGGCTGGCCTGCCTAATGGTGTTTTAAATATTGTTCATGGCACCGATGTAAGTTTGGAGTTTGGACTTACAGATGTTTATTGGTTCATGTCAACTATTAATAGCCTTCCTTAAAATGCTTCTTAGGATAAACATGTGACCTTTTGTTACCAAAATTTTTTTTTCTACTTAATCTATTGCAAAAGAAGCTGTTTCTGTTGGGTCTATGATGTTAAATTTTCCATCACATTATTCATTTTAATGATCCAGTCTGTATTTGGATTATTTGGTGTTGTACTATATGCAATATTGCTGTTTTCATTTCCCTTTTCCTGGGTCCTGTTATACTTTTCTTTGATTTTGGACAGGAAATCATTAATGCTATATGTGATGATGAGGACATCAAAGCTGTATCTTTTGTTGGTCCAAATACTGTAAGTTATTCAGCCCTGAGTTCCTTTTTACTGTTATGCTGGTCCCTATTTTTTTCTGTTCACTTTTATGATCATCCAGGTAAGACACTTCTGTATGATAAAACATTACTTCTACTGTGCAAGGGAGGTTTAACTTGGTTGGTTACGGATTTATGTGTAAAGTTGTGAGGGGTTGACAATTACTAACACTACAGACATGACATCTATATTTTCGACAGGTCTGTATTTTGATTAACTTTTGCTTCTGGACGGTCTGAACAGTAGCAACCTGAAGGTTTTTGAGTATGTGGGAATGCTTAAGGATAGAAAAGGGTGTTAGATCATGAAAGGATGGTTTTAATGTCTAGAACAATGGAGAATCTTAGAATTAATTTTATAAATCTGGCAAACATGGCAAAAGTAGACTCAATCCTACTGTTTTAATATGGAAATCAACTACCAAGATATATTTGGAAATGATGCAGGAAAAATTGGAACTCACTTTGGTTCATTGATTTCGAATTTGAATTGCTTCAGTTGTTGCAATTAATGTGAATGAGTTGCTTTGTGTATATGGAAGGCTTTGGCTTTTCTCCACAGATACCCACACATAGCTTTTGAAATGATATTGTTAGATTTTGGTAACAGGTAGGTATAACAAGGTTGAGGCGTGCCTTCGCTAACCTTTCTATCAAAGACCTGGCTTAGTATAGCCGTACTAGCATAACTAAAATTTATCCAAGGAGGTAGAAAGGCCATATAACTGGCTTGTCCTGCTCAGTTGAACACCTGAAAATTATAAATGGATGCAACTTATATATCAATATATAGTGGCCAACAGTCATGCTTCAGTTTGTGTCGAAAATCATGAAAGTATGCCTGTTTAAATACTGTTCTCTCATATGAATAAGTCATTTGAAATCTGTGCTGGTATTGCGTGTCATGCTCCAATTTTCATACTTTCAAAAGACAAGATGACTTTTAACTTGTACCTGACAGGACCAGACACGGTTGTTATCTGTTACATGTTTTTCTGTTTATAACTATTGATCTCTTACAGATCTTCTGGCTGTTTATTAGTATGGTACTTCCTGGAAGATATTTTACTAATTTTACTGATGCATGGTTTTAACTTTTACAAGGCTGGTTCTTATGTGTATTCTAGAGCTTCAGCCAAAGGAAAACGTGTTCAGGTATGTTTTGGAAACAAATCTGCGATTTTTCTATAAACAATATGATTGTTGTCTTGTCCTATCAATTATTTGAGTTCCATGTAAATTTTGTTGGTTGATTGTTGTCCTTAGTGCAATATTGGAGCCAAAAACCATGCAGTTGTAATGCCTGATGCGAGCATGGATACTACACTAAATGCTCTAGTTACAGCTGGCTTTGGCGGGGCAGGACAGAAATGCATGGCACTCAGTACAGTTGTTTTTGTTGGAGGCCTGACTCCATGGTACCACTGTTTTTTTTGCTTATATTTGTATCATTTGGTCTATTTTTGTTGAGCTATGTTTACTGTTTTTTATTTATGGGTCTTAAGCTGAATTTATATATAGCTGCTAATTTATGATAGAGTTAATTGTTTCCCTGGCATGAGCCATGTTATGTACGTCTCCATAGTTTTTTTGGTACATCGTTATGTCTCATTGTACTTTATATAAATCTCTCAATATGGTATCTGATTACTATGAGTTTGATGTACTGCATTATCATTGGCCTTATTTTCTTTTACATTTGTAATTTAACTTATTATCATATGGAGAGGTTTTCGATCTTCCAAAATTTTGTTTATTTGATTTATTTTTCATGTGGACTGTTGCTTGTAAAACCAGTTTCTCTTGATAGTGAATATATGCTTATTTGTGTCAGTCTTTTTTCATCGTATATAAAGTAATGCTTTTGATCTGAAAAGACTCAGTCCCCAGCTTTGGCCTACACTGAATAATGATGTGGACATAATCTTTTAATTATTTAAATAATTTCCATAATAAACTTCATTGTAAATTGAGTTGGGTTGTTTTGTAAAAAATGGGGGAGAATAGGCTACGCCATTTCAGAGTTATGTTTTCTGGTATCTACAGTCAAGAATCCTACTTCTCATGGCCCTGAATAAAGTATGCTTGGAGTTTGTGCTTTAGCTTCCCTGATTGGAAAAGCTACAATTACTTAATTGGCTTAGACTTTAAAGTTTGAACCTCATTCAGGCTAATATTTTTGAATGGTTAGCCAAAAAAGCTATTGCGGGAGCTTTTTCAATGGGCAAGACATTATAGACTTATCAAGAAAGGAAGCATGTAAAAGTTCCTTTGACATATCTTTTTCATTTTTTAGAACTGTCAACCTTTCTCCCTTCCCTTGTCGTTTTCTCGTCTTCCTTTTCAGCTTTTCCGAATGATGTTAGATTGAAGTTATGTGATTGATTTGAGATGCATTGGTGTAAGAGATGTTTGCATGAACTCTTTCTAGGGAAGATAAACTGGTGGAACGTGCCAAAGCACTTAAAGTACAAGCTGGAACAGAACCTGATACAGACCTTGGTCCAGTGATTAGCAAGCAGGTACAAGATGATTCATAGTCTGCTAAATTTTCATTATCTGCATCAAGTTGAGATGAGTTCTTGTCCTTTTTTCTTCTGTTTGAGGCGAAACAATTTATAATTTTTTTTGTTTGGATGCATGTATGACTGCTTGTTGAACACCATGTATTTTTGCCTGTCCTGCTCAATTATGAAATTACATTCTTTAATGGTTGTCCTGGTTGGCAGGCAAAGGAAATCGTTTGCAGATTGATCCAATCAAGCATTGAAAGTGGTGCAAAAGTAGTAGCTGATGGGAGAAATATTTTGGTATTTGATTTTAAGTTCTATCTATTTGATCTATGATCTGCTTGAATTATATATTAATGATTTTCTTTTTCTTGGCTTAGTAGCTTTTATTGAGAAGAGAAATATTACTTTGTCCTTGATATTAATGATCCAATTGGTTGAAGCTTTCTGGTGCTTTCTTGTATTTATGAGCTGATATCCATGACACAAATTTCAAATAAGGGCAGATAGCCTGCTTCTTTGGAGTTAGGAACCGGTGAATGTCATTGGGATGATCAGAATATAGTTGTGGAAGTATGATCTCTTCTTTTATTACTTTTAGGCCACCCACCCCACACACCACCCCCCACCCCAAAAAAAATCAGGGCATTACTCTCTTCCATCCCGTCTGCATGTGATTTTAAAATTAGTTGTGACTAGTTCTTGAGCTTATCTTGATTTACAAGATAACAAATTTTATGAGTTTACACTTCATCCATGTCTTTGCACTCTGCAACCAGCTGAAGTTACAATCAAGGAAAAAAAACTGAACATCAGAAGATGAAGTTTTAATCTCCTCATAAAAGTTGCTCTCTCTCTCTCTCTCTCTCTCTCTCTCTCTCTCTCTCTCTCTCTCTCTTTGTGTAAACCACGAGGTGTCTCTATAACACATTGGATATGAGATTAATCCTCGCTCCCTCTACGTGGTTGGTGTTAGCTCAAGAGAATTTGATCTAGCGAGGATTCGAACACGGGACCTTCCGCTATAGATCGTCTTCACTTATGAACTCAGTGAGACCTTACACTACTGAATTAACCTTTTGGGTTCATAAAAGTTTTTCTCTTCTAGTCCCATTTATTACTTAGATGCTTTAACTCTGAAGAGTATAAAATTATGCTACAAAAGAATGCCCCAGATACTGCCGTGTAACTTGTTATAGTAAATAACTCACTAGAACCCAATGATAAATATGCAACATGGTGGCACTCTCATTGTGGTGTGTTTAAGGCGTTTTTAGGTATTATGATGCTGAAAATTTTAGGGAGCATGTTTTGAAATGCAGTTTTACTTGGAACTTGAGAAAGTTCAAACAACCCTCATTTAAATTGTTACCTTATGAATTACTGTAGGTTCCAGGGTACGAGCACGGGAACTTCATTGGCCCCACAATCTTATCTGTTGTTAATGCCAGCATGGAATGTTACAAGGTATTACGTTCATCACAAAGATGGTCCTTTTGTCAGAGATGGTTTCTCTCATGGAAGTAGAGACTTGAACTCTAGAACCCATCAAAATGCTTAATAACAATTTCTTGGTTTAAACAGGAGGAAATTTGTGGCCCAGTTCTCCTGTGTATGGAGGTTTGCTACTTATTTTTGTTTCCATTCAGCTAATTCTCCAATTGGAAGTTTGCTGTGTACTTAAAAACATGCTGACATTGGTATTTTTTATTGTTGCACAGGCTGACAGCATAGAAGAGGCTATAGACATTGTTAACAGAAATAAGTAATGCCCCAATTCCGACGTGCCTGAATTCCCTTGTCTTACAAACTTTGTAGCTTTATATTTGCCTTATACGTGTTCCTCTTACAGTTATGGCAATGGAGCTTCTATATTTACTACATCAGGTGTAGCAGCAAGGAAATTTCAAACAGAGGTTGAGGTTGGGCAGGTCAAGCAGCTCTTTACGCTGTTCCTTTGCGATGCATTTGACAGCATGAAGAAGGCTAATTTTATATAGTGTTCATTTATTATATTGGTCCCGTGACTCTCGTCTATTGTTGTTGTCATTCGCTCTTTGTCAAAACTTTTTTCTTTTTGGCTTGAAAATCCTATTTCAGTTTACATAATCCTTTTTTTCATTTCCGATAATTGCAACCATCTCCTCCTAGCCCTAGTTGTTGCCCGGGTCTCTATTTTTTTGTTCCTTGCCATGATAATTTGTTGATATTCTCATGGGTGTTTTAACACAGGTTGGCATCAATGTTCCAATCTCGGCCCCACTGCCCTTTTCTTCTTTTACCGGTTCGAAGCCATCGTTTGCTGGTGATCTCAATTTTGACGGTATTTACATATATCCCATACAAAAACAAATAGAATTTGATAAGATGAGATTGATTAGTAGTTTTTTACAAACTAATTGTGTGCCATGTTGCCCTCAGGCAAGGCAGGATTTCAATTCTACACACAGATTAAAACAGTTACTCAACAATGGAAGGATCTAGCAAGCAGTGATATGGCAACTATGCATGTCCCAAATTAATAGGGTTCATACTTTAAAATAATAGACTAACAGCATATCATTTTAATCTTTCCTCTCTATTTTCCTCTTCTTTGCTCCACGTTAATATAGAAATAAGGTCACAATTTTTTGTATTCAGTCAGTCCTGTCTCGTGACTTAATGTGTAATGGAAATTGAGTTGTCCCGATTCGCTTAATACTATCGGGCATCAGCATAGAGTGGTTGTACAAATTTGTATTTGTCAAAAGAAAATCAAAGGATAGATGAACAGAGGCCAATACTTGGTTTGATTTAATATTTTTTGGTATGTATATTTATTTGACGAGTTTTAGTGTAATGCTAAAAATTTTATAATTTGAAAATTATGGATATAAATTATAAAAATAATTTTTCAAAGTTGCATTATCTGCATACGGATAATATGATTTTTATTTTTATTTTTTCAGATCAGATCGTACAATGAGAAACTTATGTGTTGGATATGTCTATATTCGAGGCCTTTACTTTCAAAGGTTTGCGCTTTGCTTAGCTTGTAGGAACGAAACTAGGCAGTTTTCTTCCTTTCATTTTCTCTTCTTTAATCTAATCGATTTGTTCGTTTCTGAGGCTTCGGGTAACTCCTGGACCTCTAGTCAAAGTTTGTGAACTGAACACCGAATTGAGAGACGTCCATTAAGAGTTAACATTTCAATGTTAGAAATTTTTTTTAGAGATAAATTTTTTAGCCTAGCCTGGTGACGTACTTAAGAGCTGGTAATCTGATATTTAAAAGTGAATTAAAATTTAATAAAATTAAAAAAAATATTTAACATATAAATATGAATTTTAATATTACATTTTTTGTATTTTAAACTATATGAATATTATTAAATTCAACATAAACATAAAATATATTCATAAATTGTGATAAGCCTGTCTAATCCCGAACGATCAAACCAACTGATTTTATTAAAAATAGACAGGAGGGGGAAGATAAGAATAAGATGGATGATGCGTAAGGGCACTTACGTGACTTTGTAAATGGCATGTAGGCGACGCCAATCTGTTTAGATTGTTATTGCCATCGCTCGTATGGGATTGGCGAAATAAGATTCCTCGGAATACGTTTCTTACTATCAATAATAATAAATAAATAAATAAAGAATAATCTTATCAAACCATGTTATCTTCTTTTGTTTTGTCGGAGTTATCTCCGATTATTATTTAACTTTATATAAGAATCACTGCGGTCTGCTCCAAAGGAACGTCGTCGTCATCATCAGATTCAGTGAACTCATTTCACCAAGGAAAAGAAAATGTTGTTGAGATTTTCCCTTCAAAGAGGTAAATTAAAAGGAGAAAGAAGAGTGTTTTAATTTGTTTGTTTAATTTTGACTATTTCTCTGTTTCTTTTGTTGCAGTGAAGAATTTAAGGGCTTTAAGGCCTCAGGTTTTGTCTTCTGCCTACTCTCGCTTCTCTACTGTCAGTGAACCCTCTTTTAATCACCGTAATCCTCCGGTAACGTGTCTTTGCTTCTCTTTCTTTACTCAATCATACCCATCTCTCCGTGACTTTTCTTTTCTTGAAACCAAGATTCATCGTTTTATTGATTGATTGATTGATTGATTGATTGATTGATTATATTTTATATAGAGGGTTCCTAATCTTATTGGAGGTGCTTTTGTTGATTCAAAGTCAACAGCAGCCATTGATGTTATAAACCCTGTGAGTTTCTCATCTTTTCCATGTGTATCTATATTCCAATTTGAAATGTTTATGTGATTTATGGAAAATTTATGTTATTGGCAAATAGGCAACACAAGAAGTTGTTTCACAAGTTCCTTTAACTACAAATGAAGAGTTTAAAGCTGCAGTGGCTGCAGCAAAGCTAGCTTTCCCATCGTGGCGCAATACCCCAATTACAACTCGGCAGCGTATCATGTTCAAACTCCAACAGCTTATTCGTAGGGACATGGTAAGCTGGAGATTCGTTCATGTTTTTAGTTCTGTAATAATTTTGTTATATAGAGGCTTTTAGCTAATATTCTATTTAATCTGTGTTTTTTTTTTTCTTTAGGATAAACTCGCCAAGAATATTACAACTGAACAGGGCAAGACATTGAAGGATGCTAATGGAGATGTCTTTCGGGGGCTTGGTTGGTATCTATTTTCTTTAGAGTATTGTTTGAGTTGATTGCAAAAACCGTTGATCTTGACAAACGGTAAAGATTAATAATATTTGCTTCTCTCTCTCTCTCTCTGTTTAATTTTTTTGGACTTTTTTCTTATAGAGGTGGTGGAACATGCTTGTGGAATGGCAACCCTGCAAATGGGAGAGTATGTCCCCAATGTATCCAGTGGAATTGATACATATAGTGTTAGAGAGCCACTTGGCGTTTGTGCAGGGATTTGTCCCTTCAACTTTCCAGCAATGATTCCCTTATGGGTAAGTCTTCTCTTTATCCCTAGTAGTTTCAGTTTTCATAGAATAGCACTTGCATGGTACGGTCTTGATGTTTAAGATAATTTTGGTCAATTAACTTGCATCTATTTCTTAACGTACATGTTTGTCCTTCTATCATATTGCAGATGTTCCCTGTTGCAGTTACTTGTGGTAATACCTTTATATTAAAGCCATCGGAAAAGGATCCTGGTGAGTGCAACTTTCTAACTGTTATGTTGTAGAATCTTGGTCATTTTTTCCTAGTTGTACTGTGGTGTGTTAATTCTTAGGGACAAATGGTTGCTATATCTTGTTTACCTTGGCTGGTCTTTAAAGATCTTATTTAAATGTTAATGTGCCACATCCTGCATGAGTGGTACATTATAGTTTGAGTTTGCTCATAATCGCTAATGTTTACTACATAATTGTTCAGTTGCATGGAAAAAAGACGGCTTGGTTCTCTTTCTTTTGTTCTTACATAACATCTCCTTTTCTCCCTCTTTTTTCTTAAAATGTTGCTTTTATACTTTTCCAGGGGCATCTATAATGCTGGCAGAGTTAGCAATGGAAGCTGGTTTGCCTCATGGTGTCTTAAATATTGTTCATGGCACCAATGTATGTTCTTCAGCAATATGATTTTATGAAGTCCACTGCTATGTTTCTCCCTTTCTAATAAATACACCTATCTGCACACTTGTAATTTGTTAATTATCACTTTGAATATCAATTTATAATTTTTCTGTACATTCGCAGTTTTCATTACCATCCTTAGGCAAAAGATCATATTTTCCTCCTTGGTTGTATGAATGGCATAAACTTATGATGTTTCATTGAATTGATTCTACTACATATATATATATATATATATATATATATATATATATATCCTGATATATTTTGTTGTTGCAGGACATTGTTAATGCTATTTGTGATGATGACGATATCAGAGCTATATCTTTTGTTGGTTCCAATACTGTAAGTATTCGTAGCATATCTCCATTCTCCATCAGTATTCCTTTTGTAACTAAAGCACATCAATGGTTATGTGTTCTCACAATTCAGCTTTCATAATCATTTGGGATCTAAATATAGTTCACTCGATTCATATCTCAGTTGTTGCTCTTAATATCAGTGGTTGTAACCTCATATTAACAATTTTATCAAGTACCAAACTTTCTTTGGCCATTACAGTACTATATCTGAAAACCTGATTTTCTATCTTGTCCTTTTCCATTTCATGGCCATACAGAATTAGTCTCCTTTAACATTTTTGAATGTCTTTAATTAAGTAGGTGTTGGTTGTCTTGGGATTCATCTCTTCTCCATATCCTTTATTTATTTATTTATTTTTTATTTATTCTAGAAAAGAATATTAGAATATTGAACTATGGCCTGTTATTTTTTAACTATCTCTCTCTGATGATTCTCTAGATTTTGTCAAGATGTGAACTATTTTATCATGTCCATTCTTTCTTTTATGTTTTATTTTTCCAGCGCCACTGACATCTGCCTTTGCCTAATTTATATGTTTGTATTTTGTGGGAAAATTACCATGGCTATTTCTGTTGTGATATGATTAGTTATGAGTTCTAGTTTATGTCCTAAACTTTAGTGTGATTCATGAAATCATTGATGTTTTATGAAGCAGTTTGTAAGCTGTCCTAAACTTAATGTTTTTATTTGTATTTTTTTAAGGCTGGCATGCACATATATGGAAGAGCTTCTGCCAAAGGAAAACGTGTCCAGGTAACTGTAGTTCATTTAATTTCGAAGTGATATGCAATTTCTCTCTTAGTCATAGTCTCACTTCTTTTAAGCTGTGATATCTCACACCAGTTAAGTTTACAGTTTGCTGTTTCTTCATATTCTGGTTGGGCCTCTCCACCTTGCCAATTGGTAATAGGTTGGATGCTTAACAACTTCTATGACTTCTAAAGTTGAACTGATTTTCCTTTCTGATTAACTATTCTGCTCAGTCGAACATGGGTGCCAAAAATCACGGCATTGTCTTGCCTGATGCAAACAAAGATGCTACTTTAAATGCTCTAGTTGGTGCTGGTTTTGGTGCTGCAGGACAAAGGTGCATGGCACTCAGCACAATAGTCTTTGTTGGTGACTCTGAATCATGGTATTGTGTTTTTCTTCCCATCTTGTCTTATTGATATCTTATGAATCTATGATTAAGAGGTATCAGTTTTTACCTTTGCAGGGAGAATGAACTGATAGAACGTGCCAAAGCTCTTAAAGTGAATGCTGGAACAGATCCTGATGCAGACCTTGGTCCAGTGATTAGCAAACAGGTAATACTTGTTTCAAATATTTCCCACCTCTTACAGACTACTGCTAGCATGCTACCCATTCTCATGATAAAGATAGTAGTAATCTTTCCAAGAATTTTTTTTTTTTTTTTGACAATTTGAAATGCCTTCATTCTCTGGGAGGACTGGGTAATATCTATTACTTATTGATGCAGGACAGATCTGAGGTATAGGGTTTTAGAGGCTGAGGAGTCTCAGCTAGGTTTTCTTAGGAGTTAAGTCACACAATCAAGAAGCAAAACTTTGCTAGAAAATTTTGATATTATTATTCTCTACTTTTGAAAGAGAGTAGAAAACCTATTTATAGGCAAGCAAGCCAGCCTAACCCTAATAGAATACAAACTCTCTATTAAAACTCTAATAACCTAATCTTATTAAGAATCTTAATTACTTAATTCTAATAATAAAAGAAAACAATAAAAGACTAAAAATAAAATCCTAAATCATAGAAATAGTAAACCTAGAAATTACAAAATTACTAGTAACTTTAAACATAAACAATTAAAACTAATATATTTTTTTTGTTGCTGCCATTCTGCATCATTCTTCCAGGCTGGGAAAAACTCACCTAAGTTTAAAACTGATCAGGTGTCCTTTCTATTTCACAAGAAACTCTTGATAATCACTCTTCAAATCTATCTTGGAAAAGATAGTAAAATCAACCATTAGATCCAACATATCAGGGAACCTATACTTTATAGTTATCTTGTTAATTACGCAACTATCGACACCCATTCTCCAAGACCCATCTTTTTGTTTTGCGTGTTAACAATGCCACGACAGCACATGGACACAAACTTTCATGAATGAATCCCTTGAACAGGAGCTCATCTACTTCCTCGTAACTGGACTTTGGGTAGATCTTCAAAAAAATCACACAGCAATTCAGGTAGCAATAGTTGCTGGCTTTTGAACTTCTTTTGGCATGTCTACCTTCACCTTCTTAGTGATATCTTTGGCACGTTCTTCTCCAACAGGTAGTTGAACCATAGTTATTTGAATTAACATACTGGACAGGAGCACCTTGAGGGACCTGATTTAGTGGTGCTTTCATTCGTGCCATAGAAGCTACTAGCATTTCAACAGTCTGTTGTAAACTAGTAAAGCACTCAGTTATGTTCTCCAGAGCAACCCTGGTACGCCCATGGTTTTGTCAGAATTTCCCAATATCTCTAATCAGTTTAGCATTAGTCACCATTGTAAAGGCAAGTATGTTTTTGCAAACACATATCTTGTCTCTGTCTTTTGTTACCCTCTTTCCCACAGAGGGCGTCAATTGATGTAGGACAGATCTGAGGTAGGTTTTAATTAGGGTTTTAGAGTCTGATTGGGGCTGATTATGCTGCTAAAACAGTAAATAAAGCCTAGGAGTCTCACCTAGGTTTTCTCAGGAGTCACACTTAAGAATGGTAACCAACAAGCCAAACTTTACTGGAAAATTTTGATATTATTATTCTCTACTTTTAAAAGAGAGTACAAAACCTATTTATAGGCGAGCAAGCAAGCCTAACCCTAATATAATACAAACTCTATTAAAACTCTAATAACCTAATCTTATTAAGAATCCTAATTACTTAATTCTACAAATAAAAGAAAACAATAAAAGACTAAAAATAAAATCCTAAATCATAGAAATAGTAAACCTAGAAATTACAAAAGTACTCCAAACTTTGAACACAAATAATTAAAACTAATATATATATATAGTTGTTGCTGCCATTCTGCATCACTTATCCTAGGCTTACCTTTATTAAGGTGTTAGGCTAATCACAGGGTTGTCTAATGGTACTTAAAATTGGCCCTCCTAGCAACAAGCTTGTATCCTGAGCCAGCTTGACCCCATCCTGAGGGATGGGAGCTAATGACCTCATATTCTATAATTTATGATGCCCTTTTTAATGCTTTTTACATTCTTTCCCTCTGTTTGGACCCTCTACGTTTTCGTTTTTCATTTGAATTCTTTTGCATTGACAGGCTAAGGAACGAATAAGCAGATTAATTCAATCTGGGGTTGAGAGTGGTGCCAAACTACTGCTTGATGGGAGAAACATAGTGGTATTTAATGTTCTTCCATATTCATTAATTGGATTTTTCTTTTGTGACATCATATAGGTGATGGTATATTCCATCTTCAAGATTGGATAACCCTGTGAAAGAGCATAAAATGATTTGGATATTTTGGAACCAATTACAATTAGATTTGTCTTGGGCCTATTGGTGGTAGAGATCGAAGGAAATTGAATAATTTATAAAATATAATATGATAAAAAAGAATGAATTATTACTACAGTCCAAGTGATTTTGCTAGTCTACCTAAGATCCCTCCTCCTTTATCTTCTCTTTCCTGGTTGGTCTATTGATATCTTTCTGAAGTGGCTTAGTATGGTCCTTGTTGGGTCTTTTCCCTCTTTCTAACTAGATTTCAAACTTTTCGACAAAAACCTGTTATTAACCATCTGAGTGACAAAATAGGTTCCAGGGTATGAGCAAGGCAATTTTATTGGTCCGACAATTTTATCTGGTGTCACAGCTGACATGGAGTGCTATAAGGTAATACATTGTCTAGACTATGATCCGGAAAATATCAGGAGACTGTGTGTAAAGTGATTCTTGAACCTTCATAGAAGATACCTGATTATTCTACTTTGGCTTGCACAGGAGGAAATCTTTGGCCCAGTTCTCATTTGCATGAAAGTGAGTTACTTCCCTTTCTATTTTTAAGTTAATCAAACGTTTGATTGATTAGCATTGCCAATTGTTAAATACTCTTCTTTTCACACTCAATTTTCAGGCTGACAGCTTAGAAGAGGCTATAAACATACTTAATAGAAACAGGTATGCCCAATCACAGCCTCTCTCTTTCTTCACCTAAGTCACATATTCACGTTTGTTTACTTGTGAGTTGTGCTCTGTTTCAGATATGGGAATGGTGCTTCTTTATTCACTACATCCGGTGCGGCTGCAAGGAAATTCCAGACAGAAATTGAGGCTGGGCAGGTAAAAATGTGTATAAAACATAGTAGGATATATGGAGAATTGCTCAGAGCTGCATTGCATAACCTTTTTAAGTACCTCTTAGCCTCTTACGCAATATGATAGGATTAACCCTAAGGTCATTTCTTTGTTTCTACAAGATTCTAATCGGTAACTTGTTTTGCTTATATTTAGGTTGGCATCAATGTTCCCATACCAGTTCCTTTGCCGTTTTTCTCATTTACTGGCTCCAAGGCATCTTTTGCCGGAGATCTAAACTTTTACGGTAATATATGCATCATCACTAACATGGTTCTTCAACTTGCAATCAGCTAATATCCACCCCATTTCTCTATATGATTTTCTGAGTTGGAAGCTTGTCCTCAATTGTAGGCAAGGCCGGAGTTTACTTTTATTCCCAGATTAAAACAGTGACTCAACAATGGAAGGATCTATCAAGCGGCAGTGGAGTTTCCTTAGCGATGCCAACATCGCAGAAGTTGTAATCACGTTGTGGGATTGTTCTTTCAGGAGTAGCATGAACTCCGCCATAAACTCATATCAAGGTCATCCTACTTTGTATCTTTCAACTGAATCCTGATTCCCTATAATTCCAGTTCCCTACCAAGTAAATAAGATGGAAAAAGTGGGGACGAAAGCCGAAAAAGGTTTGTAATTTTTGAGGGAAAAAGATCATTTTCATAATATTTTCTTAGTGTTGAAATCAAAAGTAGCACTTTCTTCTGAGCAATAATACTTCCGTGAGAAGTGGACTGCTCATCATCCTTCATATCTAAATCTAATAAGATGAGTTTTCAAGAATCAATTTGCAATCTGATGTTTTTTAAAAACTAATTTGTTTGTTAGTTATTTGATTTATCATTTACAAACTATGATAGCTCAGATCAATTACATGGAAGAAGGATGATTTGTGTAACAAGAAAACTCAAACTGTAATTCACTACATTACCAAGCTAACCTTTAAATATGGTAAAAGGGTAATTAGTCTAAGAACAATGGTAGACCATTTTGCTCTTTGATGTTTTGTAAAGATGCAGAAGAACATAAAATCTTATGAAATTTAAGAATATGTATACGATCGATTTCTGCATTACACGCTGAAAACTAAGAAAGCCATGGGATAAAGAAAAGCTTTAGAAAAAATGTCTTTATAGTTGGCTTTTTCATAACCTTCTACATCTGTGGAGATTTCAAGAGCAATTACACAAACTAACCTAGTAGCTCAAGCATGCTCGCCTCGTCCAAGATTATTCAGTTCTTGAATCCGGGCCAAGTGCTTCTTACCCCAAAGGTGACAGTTCAAATCCTCAGAACGAGTGCAGTTTATGTTACAGATGGTGCACCGAAATTGAGCAAGTTTAATCTCAGCACGTTTATTTTGAGCCTGCAGAAATTGTTCTTTTGCACTGGGTTTTAGTTGATTTCCTGCCATTTGGTTTGGTAATGGCTTCTTCGGTTCCTCTTTGGGCAGATGAGATTTGCTTGTCCCAGTTTTAGGATTCACTGCTTCACTGGATGTGGATGTATTATTGCCCGGAAGAACATAGTTCTTAGTCACTGCCACCGAGGGTTGCTGCTTCTTTTGGCTTGCCTGAGTACTAGTGCTGGAAGCTTGTTTCTGAGGTTCCTTATGGGGAGAATCAGAATGCTTAACCCCAACCACTGAAGCAGAAGAAACTTTGCCTTTGGAAGGCTGGTTCTTTGCCTTCATTAGCTCCTCACAAGCATCCCTGTGTCGTCTCCCTTGGAGATGGCTATTCAAGGTTTTCTCACATGTAGTTATTACATGACACATAGCACAGGTCCACTCCTTCTGAACTTGCTTATCTGAAGGTATCTCAGCAGGATGGTAACCAGCTGCTCCATTGATTTCCGGAAGTGCAATCATATTGTTCACTGCCTGAGCACCAGTGGGTTCAGTTTCAGGTATCTGCAAAAGTGATTAAGTCAGCAATTAGAAGCCAAGAGTCCATGACTACGTGTTCTGATCTATCGTTGGAAAGGCATAAGACTCAAATTATTGCATATTCCCAGTTACCACACAAAGATTTTCATTTCCCTCGGTTTAGAATGAAACCTTACCATGTTAACCGGAGCAACTTCCCTTTTCTCTGTTACTAGTACAGGTTTTATGCTTTTCTGCAGTATGCTAGGCTCTGTGCCCTCCGACTACATTGTGAAACACAAGGATTAGATCATAGAAGATTTATAAATCCTGTTATCTTTACCTCATCACAACCTTGCGTTCAACAATCATTAATGATTCATCTTCTTTCTTTTCTTTTATCCAGAAAGATATTATAAAGACTACCAAAGATTTCGAATTATACAGCATACCTTGCTAGCAATAAGTTTCTCCAAAGCTTCAGGTCCATGTACCTTGACATATTTATCTGCCTCAGCAAGAAAATTGTCCTTCGAAAGGAACTCCTGCTGCTTCTTTAACCAGTTGACGATGGTTTGTAAGTCTATATAGAGACATGGGTGAACAAAGTGGTTATAGATGTAAAAAGCACCGTCAAAGTTGGGTATCATCACCCAGCAGACGATCGTCAGCTTCATGTATGGCCAGAATGGTAGCCTGGGAATCGGCAATTAGTGATAGCAAATAAGTCCATAAACATTTGTAGATAATGAAAGAGATGATCAAAATCCAAACAGGACTGCATGCATTACTGTGTAGTAAGATTACCATTGAAGCATCCCAATGAAAGCATGTTCAAACAGGGAGATCAGTGAGAAGATAACCCAGTAGGTTACCAATTTCTTGGTGTCGGTGTTGGAATTAGCCTCGATTGCCTGAATGGAAGCATGTCTGCTAAGAGCAAACAAACATCATCACTCATCTCAGACAGCAAACCCTCAGTTATGCCATTTTGAATGATCTTGAATCTAATCATAAAGACAGCAGCAAATTCCTATAATATATGTTAAGAGAGACTTACAGAGGATAACCCAAAGCAAAGAGAGGCCTGAAACAATGGAAGAAATATGAGAAAGAAATCATGATCACCATATATTGTCAAAAAAATGGAAAAAGAAACAAGCAAAAAAAAAAAAAGAGATTACCATGCAAGAGCATCAAAGCAAATCAATGCAAACTTGACAAAAGCCACGAAACTCATCTTGAATTCAACCTGTTCACTGAATTTCTCTTCTGAAACTGGCTATAAATATGGAGGTGAACCTGAGAAAACCCCCCGCAGTAAGCAAAGAGTTGGGAAAGAGGAAGAAAACAAAACCTGAACAGAGGGTTCCGTCCAAAAGTCAAGGCAATGTCAACTTTAATAAATTTACGACGCTTGAGTTGGAAACTAGTTTTCAGACTTTCTCAGTCGCTTAATGTGGAGAGTCCTTGTCACGCGTGGTAGCCACGGTTCTGTGGCATTTTATTTGACGGTCGGCGAGTATCGAACGTAGATACGCTCCAAGGTACGCTACAGTGACAGATTCCTCGTACGGATAAAAAGAAACATGTCGGCTGGTATGTAGAAAAGTTTTAAGCACGAGCAGCTTGCCCAATGGTATGTTATCCCACTAACTATCCCACTTTCAATATTTTTTATTATAATTAAGAACTAATTATTCAATTATAATAAAATTACAATAAAAATTTATGTAAGAATTCATTTTTTACTCGTAGAGTCTTCTTAAAACATTAATTTAATAAGCAACCTACCTTTTTTATTTTTATTTTTTTTTTTCAGATCTGACTTTATTTGTAAAATTAAATAAAAGTAATTCTTTACAAATAAAGTAATTCATACTTAGCTCACCAGATAGTAAGCAAAGGGTAAACCTTTTTTTTATATTATATATATATATATATATGAAATAAGTACAGTAGAAATATAAATATTATTAGAGAGGTTTAAATATATGAAAAAAAGAAAAATAAAAAATAAAAAATATCCATAAAAAGATCAGAATGATACTTAAAAAAAAATAACATAAGTGAAAATAAATTACATTAGTTTGGAGATGTATAAGTTACACTTAGTAAATACTTCAGCTAAGAAAATGAAACTTACGAACAAAGTATAATTAAAAAAAATTGAAAAAAGACTAAAAAATAAATCATTTGAAAATATATTACAACACGAGAATCAAAAAATATATTACTATGTTAAAAGTGAGTAGAGAAAGAATTTATGGTGATAACTTAACATGATTTATATATTAGTTTACATAATCTACTCTAATATTAGAATAAAGACTATCGATATGATGATTGGATATGATGATGGAGATGATTTTATTTCTACACAATTGTAAAATTGTAACCACTAATTTACAAATAATAAATGTAAATTTATAGTAGAATTTTGAAAGGTTTGTATTTTATTGGGTTTTTTTTTTATTTTTTTTTGTTAATAAGGAGATAAAAATGAAGAAAATTTTGAACTTTAGATTTACTCTATTCTAAAAAGAAATAACAACTGTAAAACCCGAATTTTTATCATATTTCCTTATGATTTACTTGATGCAAACATGATTATATGTAAATTGAATCATAAGAAGAGTTTTACGCGAATGAAAAATGCAAATAGAATGAATAAAATTTCTGAATGCATTTAGAGATCAAATGGAAACTGAAATGACCACATATTAAACGAATGAGATTCGGACCGTTCGGATTGAAGATAAGAATTTAAAACACGAAATGAGGAAGTGTTCGTGAAGGGAAGTTGTGTTGATTTGGTACCGAACACGTTAAAAGGTAAAACGGTCAAAAGATCCAAAATTCAATGTTAATTCGGTAAGAAATTTAAACTGTAAAGATGGATTCAGGAAATCTTGATCAATAAAGGAGAAATAATTAAATTTCAGGTTAAATTGATCAAGATATGAATTTATACAAATAAACCGAAATTTTCACCTCGAGAAATTAACCCGAAAATATTGTAAAAATACACCGAAAAGATAAAATCAGACAGATAAATACATAAATTGATTTAATGAATAAAATATAATATTTTTGAGATATTTTGACAAAAATATTATATTTTATTGTATAAAATAATAATAATAATAATAATAAAGTCAAAGTCAATAGTCAAAAAAATTGAAAAAATGAATCGCGAAATCGCGATTGAAAGAAAACATGGAAACAGAATACAAAAGGAGGGAGCTGAGGGCCTCCCCTCTGCCTCAACGGTCGGACACCGGCGAGGAGGCCAGGCGAGTGACTGAAGGAGAAGAAGCAGCCGAGCCCTTGCTGGCGCAGGTAGAGAGAGGAGAACGTCTGGCTACCGAGAGATAGGGAAAAACCGAGAGAAAGAGAGGGAAAAATATAGAAAAGGGAGGAGAGAGAGACGATCGGTGGCCGAGGAAGGGGGGAACGCCTTGCTACCGGCCAGAGGGGGCGACGACGGCGTCGATCCAGGCGCAGATCAGCCAGAAACGACCCCGATCGGAAGAGAAAAAAATGGGTACCGACGCCGAGGAAAGAAGAGGTCGGACCGACCACTTTTCGACGAGCTTTGGCGAAACCAACCCCAGATCCATGCACCGGACTACCTCGCAGATCTGCTGGAGGCAGAAGCCGACGAAGAACCGACCGGCGAAGCTCCGAACGCCGAAGGAAAAAAATGGACCGGACTGAACCGAACTGAACCGGACCGAACCGGTTCAGCCAGAAAAAGAAGAAAAAGAAAGAGAAAAAGAAAAAGGAAAAATGGGAAAAATTCGGTGATACAATCGAGTTCCGGGTAAGCCGGTAAGTGGTCAAATGGACCAATTTAATTTTTGGAATAATTATTTAAATATATATTTGATCAAATTTAACCCGAAAAATATAAATGTGTAGCTCGATAATTGACGACAAACGAGAGTTTGAGTTAGCCTCGATTTACGTACTATCATAGAATCTCGGGTAATTAACCCTTATTTATGACAAATTACATCGTTATGCGTGTTAAAAATTCATCGCATAAATTACAGATTTAATTTTCGCATTAAATGAATTATATTCTAGGAATTTGAGGTAAAATGTCGTAAATAATTATTTGAGTTATCCAAGAGTTTAGAACGATACCCAATAAATTGTTGATGGGCCCAATGAGCTCAATAGGCCTCGATGATGTGAATAGTAAGTGAAAAATGGGATTAAGGCCCATTAAGGTGCAATCGGACCCAATAAGGGTAAACGGGCCCAATGTTGTAAATTAAGCTCATTAAAAGTGAAATACAAATAAAATGTATTGTATTTAACCCGATAAATGATTTTTTGCAGCTCCAGAGAATATATTGGGAGTTAAACAGATCGGGTGATCGGTAACGACGAAAAAGGTAGAATGATAAGAGAAATTGAGGTAAGGGAATTGTGTGAGTAGCTAGAGGTAGCTACATGTATTTTTGGGTAGAGTTTTGAATAATTAAATTGTATATGGAAAATATCGGTAGAGACGCGACAAAGTAAAAAAAATTACTGTTTTGCCCCTACTAAGGGAAATTTTGAAAAAGTTAAGATTGGATGGACATATGCATAAATATCATGTTTTGAGTGTTTTCACAATGAAATATTTCTTTTTAGCACATGATATAATATTTATTTTGACCCGAGAGGGTAAATGACAATTTTACCCCTGTGAAGGGTAATTATTTTCACTTTTAGAAAAAGTCATAAAAAACAAGAACTGAGTGTTCTTGATGTATTTTAATGCTTTTCAATAAAAAAATGGGTAGACTTGCTAAAGTTTTATCAATTGACATGAAATAGCACGTGACAGGTGCTGATTTTGGTTTTGAAAACCATTCTTTGAAACTTAGCCACCTACATGATTTATGTGGAAACAAAACGTGCTGAGAGCATTACTCGCACGGGATTGACATGATTTGTGTATGTGACAGAGTGCTGGAAGCTTGTCTTGCACTCGATTTTTACATGATTTTATACATGACATTGTGCTGGAGCCTAGCTCGCACTAGTTTTCATACGAGATTTGACATGGTGCTGGAGCATAGCTCGCACTAGATGTCCACTATACTTGTTGTCGTGCTTGAGACTACTCGCACGTGGTTTTATGACATGTTGAGTGCCGTGTTGGGAGCTTCTGGTAGGCTGTGTGCCACACCGATTAAATAGGCTCGCACGTGCTTATTGAGACGTGACGTGGTATGATATGTTGATATGGGTCCACGGAGTACGTTGTACCGTGCAGGTAACATGGAGTACGTTGTACCGTGTTGAGATTGCGATATGTCGTCTTCAGACGATATTCAGATCTGCTATGGACTGGCGGGTTGGACTTGATCCACCTCCCGTGTGGAAGCAGATGAGGTGATACCTCGCACACCTGATCAGTGTAGTCTGAGATCACAGGATATGGCCATAGTCCTAGAGTTATTACCCTGATTCTTTCCTAGTCTCACATGTCACTTACTTTATGAAAATTGCATGTCACTTACTTGCGAAATTGCATATTATTTGCTTTGCGAAATCACATATTACTTATTTCTTGATTTTGTGATTTCATGATTATATATTTTGGGACTAAGTCTGATGATTTTGGGGTGCATGTGGATTTGAAATAAATGACATGTTTTGATATAATGTGTATTATTTAAATAGCATGACACATAATTCCATGCTTTATCTACCATTTCATTAAATGAATTGCCAATTTAAAATAAATGGCATGTTTTGACAGATTGTGCATTATTTAAACAGCATGAAGTATAATTCCATGCTTTATCTGTCATTTCATGAAATAAATTGTTTTATACGAATTATTTCACCTGGCATAAAAGTAGCATGAAATTCGTATTTAAGAACGATTTCGAAAGAGAATGATTTAATGCATGGCATCATGATCATGTAGATAGTGTGGTTATCTACTTGCTTGCATGATTGTCATACTGAGCGTGTGGTTTGCTAATTTCCCTTATTTTTCTCTTTTCAGAGCACTTGCAGTAATTAGTGAGCGGCTGAGGACTTGCATTCTTGGTATCCGTTGCTTCCCATCATTGAAAGGTATATACCCTGGTACCATTTTGTATCTAAACATGTAATAGCACAGTAATCATTTTGAAATATAATATGGGAGATGTAAATATTAGTAAACACGTACAAGTATAGAGTCTCAATTATAAAGTATACGTGTTTGAATTTAAATAAATTAAAAGATAGATGTCATGGTAGTTGGTAAAGGGTGATTAATACTGACTCATAGCCCAACTGTTTGGTGGTGAGAAAGTTCACGACAGGGAAAGGAAAGGAAAAAGCGAAAAATTTGTAGCGATTTTTAGTAAAAATGGGTCGTGACAAAGATGGTATCAGAGCTGAGTTGACCTGATATGAGTCGGTATTAGTAAGTAAGAAAGTTACATCCACATATTACTGTGCTTTGTTTAGATATAACTGTGTATACCGAGATGGGATCAGACTAATAAATGGTTATGAATGCAAGAATATAATCATTATAAGTGATAGCCGCTACGGTAGAGGGGCGAGTACATGTACTTGAGGCCGTAAAGGTAGGCTTGAGAGTAATATTGAGTCATCACATGAGACTCAAGATGAGATTAAGGTGGAGGTTGATGTTGAGTATACTCCACAGGGTCCCACAGTGAGACCGGACGATATTGAGACATGCTTCACGAGGTTGAAGCAGAGTGTGGAGAATATTTTAGAGTTGTTTACTCAGTATATGCAGGGAGCTAAGGACTGACAAGACCTAGCTGCATAGCCTGCAAAGATGTCTCAAACTATAGAAATTTCAACAACTCATTGGTTAAGGATACGTCTTTTCGTACAGCTCTACAATAGAGTGGTAATGATTTGGAATATGATTATCAGTTGGACAGGTTAAGGCAATTTTAAAAGTTTATACTACCGGTAATTAGCTAGGTAAAGAACCCAGTATCTATTAAGGACTAAATGAATGAGATAGCGAATTCGTACGGGTTCTATCGGTGTATGTCGACCGAGAAAGTAACTTTTGATGTGTTTAGGTTGGAGGGCGAGATGAAACATGGGTGAAAGTTCGCTCGACTCATCTTAAGAGTTAGACATCTAGAGCTGACATGAGAGATAATTTTGGATGTACAGAGATAGTATATTTCAGACTCTGACCCAGAGGAATAGGTCAATTGACAAGTATGAATCTCGATTTACATCATTGGGCAGGTATGATCCGACATTATGAATAGTGGAATCGAAAGGTTCGAAAGTTATGGAAAGACTCAGACCGTCAATCAGAGTCTGATTTGCCCAGTTAGATGTCATTACATACGACGAGGCAGTGCGTAGACCACAGTGGTACTAATAAGATTATGAATTGCACTCCTCAAAGTTTGGGAAAGATAATAAGAGCCGAAATAGAGATAGAAAATAATAGTGGATGACCAAGGTGTCAGAGTAGGAAAGAGGCCATTTGGCAAGAGATTTAGGGTTAATAAGACATGGGGTAAGATGATTAGTAAGCCCCTAGTGTATCCAGTTTTAGCCTTTACGAGGGGTATTGTGATTGGAGGACCCCGACCTATTACTGAACAATGTAAGATGTGTGGTAGATACCACGAAAATAGGCCCCGCATCTTATTGGCTAAAACATGCATTAAGATTGGTAATACATGCCATTTATTTAAGGATTGCCTAGAGCTGGGTGAGATTGCCCCACAGAAAGGCAAACAGCCTGAGAAAGCCTTGCTGATACCTCTGTACCAGAAAAGAATGTCACAGTCGAAGAGAATGGGGAAATAGGCTGTTACTCAAGGGCGAGTGTATGCCTTGGACCAGGACACTATTGATACTTCATCTGATATGGTGGAAAGTATCACCCAAATTGTGAATATTGAAGCAATTGTTTTAACTAATCCTGGTTCCACGCATTATTCAAATCACCTTCGTCAGCATATAAGTTAGCGAAAGATGTGAAGCCTATACCTTTAGGAAAATGCTGATAGTTAGCACCCCAATGAATAATAATCAGCTAACTGAATGTGTATGTAAAGATTGTAAGTTGAAAGTGAGGGAAAAGGATACGTCAGCCGATCTTATTCAATGGAATACGAATGATTTTGAGGTAAACCAATCCATTCCCAAATTGGTCGACTGCAGACTATGTTGTTTAGATTGCTATTCTAAGATAGTGTTGTTTCTATCTTTGAAAAGTGTATAGTATGTTTTGACAAGTGATGAAAGGAGTAAATGATTGTACTAACAAAATGATTAATGATGAGAAGATTTCATCGCTTATGTAGTTGATATAGATAAGGTATATCTGGAGTTGACAGATATCCTAGTGGCTAGGAAGTTGCCTGATGTATTTCTGGATGATCTACCAGGGTTGCCACCAGTTAGAGGAATGAAGTTTTGTATTTATTTGGTACCTGGTATTGTGTCAATATCCAAACCACTGTATAAAATGGCTTCAGTGGAACTGAAGGTACTAAAGAAGCAATTACAAGAGTTATTGGATAAGGATTTATCAGACTGAGTGTCTCACCACAAGGAGCACTGGTCTTGTTTGTGAAAAAGAAAGATGGAAGCCTCCGACAAGGAAATTATTATTGGTTGTCGAATGAGGCTAACATCAAGAATAAGTATTCCCTTCCATGTATTGATGAGCTATTGGATTAGCTTTGGGGAGCACAGATATTTTTTAGATAGATTTGAAGTCTGGGTATCATCCGTTAAGAATTCGAAAAATGGATGTACTCAAGATAACTTTTCATAATTGTTAGGGCATTAATGAGTGAGGTATTTAAACTTTACCTGGACCGATTTGTTATCATCTTTATCAATGATATTTTTGTGTATTCGAAGTCCAGGGAAGATTATGAGTAGTAATTGAAAACTGTTTTACCGATGATTTGTTGAGGATTTCTTAAATTGGGCTACTTCATTGACACGTCTCATTCGGAAGAAAGTTGTATTTGAGTAGGATGATAAGTGTGAAAGTAGCTTCTGTGAGTTTTGGTATGTTAAAACATAAACTGACCACCATATTTATTCTCACCATACCTAACAGCTTATGAGGTTTCTCAGTATATATGGATGCCTCAAAATAAGGATTAGACCGTATACTGATGTAAAATGGGAAGATAGTCGCTTATGGATCCAGACAGTTTAAGAACCATGAGAGAAACTATCCAACCCATGGTTTAAAGTTAGTAGCTGTAGTGGTTGCATTGAGGATATGACGCCACTACTTATACGGTGGAAAATTTTATGTATGCACTGATCATAAACGCCCTATGCATTTGTTTGCACAGAAAGAATTGAAAATGAGATAACAAAAAGGCTTAGAGCTTCTGAAGGACTATGATCGTGAGATATTGTACCACCTGGGTAAGGCTAATGTAGTGACTGATGCCTTAAGCAGAAAAAGCCTCGAGATGGTATCACACATGATGGTCAGGGAGCGTGAGCTATTAGAACAGTTTATGAGTCTCAGTAGTGATGTGATCTCTTCTGATGCTGATAGTGATTATGTGACAGCTAGCTTGAGATTAGAACCAGATTGGATTGACCGGATTCAACAGGCTTAGTGTAATGATCGGCAGGATGTCGATAGTGTGAGTCAGATTCATATGGGTACAGTGACAGAGTTCACAGTGTATGATGATAGCTTACTAAGGTTCAGAGGTAAAATAAATGCTCCCAAGGACCCACAGTTGATGAGATTTTTATTGTCAGAAGCTCATTCTTCAAGATATACAGTGCATCAGGTGAGTAATAAAAATATATCAGAATTTCAAATGGGTATTGGTGGTCAGGCATGAAAAAGAGATCGTAGAGTTGTAGCAAAGTATCTCGTATGTCAGCAGAGTAAGGTAGAGTATTATAAGTCTGCAGGGTTACTGCAGCCTCTATCTATATCGACACGGAGATGGAAGCATGTTACCATGAAATTCGTGAAGGGATACAGAGGACCCGTGAGAATCACGAGGCTATTTGGGTGATAGTCAATAGATTGACTGAGTCTGATACTTACTAGCTATGAAAGCTACTGATACTCTAAGTGCGTAGGCTGATTTATATGTAAGGGAGATTATGGAACACCAGGTAATTTTCCAGTGAGCATTGTATCAAATGAGGATTCCCGCTTCATTTTCCACTTCTGGGAACATTTTTCAGGGAGTAATGGTGATGGAGGTCTACTTGCCCGTGATACTCATGATGATCGTGATGCCAAGGATCATGGGTCATCCAAGGAGGTCCAATTACCCGAGCCCTCTATATTTGTTTGGAAGCCCAAACGACATGAATCTTGGTTTAGTAATAAGTTGGGTTAAGTGTTTAAATAGCCCACATTTGAGTTTTATAGCGTTTTAGACCAATTATCCTATGTAACTAGGCTTATGCGCGAATTTAAGTTTTAGTCTTATTTTCTGTTTGGTGTTAATTCCAACCCACTTGTTTAAGGGCTTAAGAGCTAGATATTATTATAAATACTTTGTAAACGCACTTGAGAAGAGAACATAGATCAGATCGAATTTTCAGAAAATTGAGTGTGCCTCTTTCTTGGGTTCTCTCTCAACTAAGCTTATCAAGGTCTTCTTCCTTGTGGCGCCTCCCTCTTCACCAACCACCATTGTTATACCTTAGGTTCTCGAATTTTATATTCGTAGGGTCGAGGTCCAATACTTTTGGTTCAAGTCTCTTTAGACTTCGGGTCTAGGTTGATATTCTATTTTCCATTCAAAGTCTATCATCATTATTTTCATCCCGCTTGCGTTTTTTGCTTTTTCAATTTCCAATCCACACATTTCCTTGATCGTCCTAAATCATCCTCTTGTACGCGCATATCAGTTTGGCATCAGAGCAAGGTTTTGATTTTCTGGATGTGCGTCTTCCCTTTCATCTCTAACACTAAGTCAGTGTCAAAAAGAAAAAGAAAGAAAAAAAAGAAGAAAAAAAAATTGTGTACGGTTCAAACACTGTTCATAAAAAATTCTATTGAGTTACGAGATGCACGCGTACACGTTTTAAAGAAAACGACGAAATACAATGAACCTGTGAATTTTATTCATGGGTCCCACCCTCTCTTGGACAAATTCCATTGTTTCCTATAGTTTTAGGTATTTTTTTGTTTTTCTGGTGATTATTTCTTTGAGATTCTTGTTGTATTTGAGTTGGACTTATGAAATTTTGTTTCAAGTCAGTATCTTAGTCACACTAAAACTCTTCCTCACCATCCTAGCCACAAATCAAATTAGTCTTTGTTAAAAAAAAAGTAAAAAAAAAAAAATTCTACACTTAGTTGTAGTGTTTGAGTTAAATTCTACACTTAGTCATTGTGTTTGAGTTAGACTCTACAGTTAGTCGTTGTGTTTGAGTTTGACTCTACACTTAGTCGTTGTGTTTGAGTTGGACTCTACACTTAGTTGTTGTGTTTGAATTGAACTTTTGAATTTTTGTTTCAAGTCAGTCTCTTAGCCACATTAAAACTCTTCCTCACCACCCTAGCTACAAATCAGATTAGTCTTTGTAAAAAAAGAGAAAAAAAGAAGCAAAAAAAAAGAAGAAAAAAAATAATTGGTGAATTGGTTGATCTTTCAAGGTTGAATCTTTGACTGAGTCTCTAGTACGATTGTGAACCTATAGAGTTGAGGTAGAGTAAGGGAAAAAGGCATGAGCGTGTGAAAAACATTAGTAGAGAAAAGCCAAATTACTTGAGTGAAACACGAGTGTGAGTGCCCCATCTTGAGTGAATTGAGTGTAAACACGTGAGGTTATCACTTGTGAGGTTCTTTGTTTTCTGTTATCACTAACGTTTCTTACAGGTTAAAGATGCCTTCTGAAGGTGATAAGTCAGACTTTAAAAAAATTGAGTTCATGCTCCAAGCAATGCAACAATAGTTCCAATGGATGGACGTGAAATTTAATGACATTCATGATAAGTTGGACCAACATGAAGGTCAGTTTGCAAGGATCCAACAAGGTGATTCTTCCCATATGAAAAGTAAGATTGTTACTAATGAAGAGTATGATGATACTATTGGGTATGATTTGGAAGAAGAGTCTGAGGCAAATAGACATCATAGAAGGCATCATGAGTATAGAGATAGAGATCGAGTTAATGAGCCCATGATAGAGGCAAAGAGAAGATGGATGGAAACCTTGGTAGCATAAAATTGAAGATTCCTCATTTCCAAGGCAAGAATGATCCCGAGGCATATTTAGAGTGGGAAAGGAAGATTGACATGGTATTTGACTGCCACCATTACTCTGAGGTAAAGAAGGTTAAACTTGCTGCAGTAGAGTTCATAGAATATGCTATGGTATGGTGGGATCAGCTGGTCTCCAGTAGAAGAAGATGTGGTGATCCTCCAGTGTCTACATGGGATGAGATGAAGCGTATCATGAGGAAAAGATTTATCCCTAACCATTATTACAGAGAGCTGAACCAGAAGCTCCAAGGTCTCACCCAAGGTTCAAAAAGTGTTGACGATTATTACAAGGAGATAAAGATAATCATGATCCGAGCCAATATCCAGGAGGATACAGAAGCTATTATGGCTTGTTTTCTCCAAGGTTTGAATCGTGAGATTGTCAATGTTGTAGAGTTGCAGCATTACAAGGATTTAGAAGAGATGTTTCATGTGACCATCAAAGTGGAAAGGCAACTCAAAAGGAAAGGTACATCCCTTTTCACTCCTAGTTCAGTTCCTGTTTGGAAATCTAACACCTTTCGTAGAGATGATAAGCCTGTGTTTAAGCCTAAGTCAGAAAGTTTTGCTTCCAAAGCCTAAGACTGAGCTTGCCCAAGCATCCCAGAGCAGAACACGTGACATAAAGTATTTTAAGTGTTTGGGTCGTGGACATGTTGCCTCTCAGTGTCCTAACTGTAGAGTGATGCTCCTGCTTGAGAATGGAGAAGTTGAGAGTGAGGGTTCTGATATTGGTATTGAGGATGAGATGCATGCGTTAAAAGATACTGAAGAAGAAGAAGTTGTTGAGTTTGCTGCTTATGGTGAAGCATTTGTTGCCAAGCGTGCTCTTAATACTCATGTGAAGTTTGAGGATGAGGTACAACGTGAAAACATCTTCCATACAAGATGCCATATTAGTGACAAGGTATGCTCTGTGATCATTGATGGTGGGAGCTCTACTAATGTTGCTAGCACATACCTTGTTGATAAGCTAAAATTGCCCACTACCAAGCATCACCACCCATATAAGTTGCAGTGGATTAATCACTGTGGTGAAGTGAACATGGTGAAGAAAGTCTTGACTCCTTTTCGTATTGAAAGATATCAAGATACAGTGTTGTGTGACGTGGTACCCATTTAAGCTAGCCACCTATTGCTGGGTAGACCGTGGCAGTATGATCGGAGAATCATCCATGATGGTTACACTAACTGTTACTCCTTTTTTATGGATGACAAGAAGATCACTCTTGCTCCGCTTAGCCCTAAGGAGATTTACAAGGATCAATTAAGGCTGAAGGAGCAACATGACAAGCAAAGGAAGCTAGCTAAAGAAAAGAAGGGAAGCAAGGAAAGCAAAGGAATGAGCTACCATGCCAATCCTCGAGTTGTGAAAACTGCATTTATTGCTAACTCACCTATCATTTTGCTTTTATTTAAAGATTATTGTTTCATTGATACTGAACTCCATGATACTTTGCCTACTGATGTTGTCTCATTATTGCAGGAGTTCAAGAATGTATTCCCTAAGGAGATCCCAAATGGACTACCACCGATTTGTGGGATTGAACATCAGATTGACCTTGTCCCCGAAGCTGCCATACCTAACCCCCCAGCCTACAGAAATAATCCAGAGGAAACGAAAGAGCTTCAAAGGCAAGTTGAGGAGCTCATGAAGAAAGGTTACGTGAGAGAGAGCATGAGTCCATACGCCGTGCCCGTATTGCTTGTGCCTAAAAAGGATGGGACGTGGAGGATGTGCGTTGACTGCCGAGCCATTAACAAAATCACTGTAAAGTATCGCTATCCTATTCCTAAGCTAGATGACATGCTCGATGAGTTGCATGGTGCATGCATATTTTCTAAAATTGATTTAAAGAGTGGATATCACCAAATTCGTATGAAAGAAGGTGATGAATGGAAAACCGCATTTAAGACTAAACACGATCTTTATGAGTGGTTAGTTATGCCTTTTGGCTTGACTAACGCACCCAGTACTTTCATGCGCTTAATGAATTATGTTTTACGTGCTTTCATTGGTAAGTATGTGGTTGTTTATTTCGATGACATTCTAAGTTACAGTAAGAGTCTGCATGAGCATGTTGAGCATCCTAAGAATGTTCTTACTGTGTTGAGGAATGAAAGTTTGTATGCCAATTCTAAGAAATGTACATTCTGCACTGATAAGGTTGTTTTCCTTGGGTATGTAGTTTCTTCACATGACATTTCTGTTGATAATGAGAAGGTAAAGGCAATTAGAGATTAGCTTGTACCTAAGTCTGTTTCTGAAGTGCATAGTTTTCATGGCTTAGCTAGTTTCTATCTTCGATTCATTAGAAACTTTAGCACTATAGCCACACCTTTGACCGAAGTGGTCAAAAAGAATGTTGCATTTCATTGGGGTCCTGCACAAGAGCATGCTTTTAATTTGCTCAAGGATAAACTTTGTTCTGCTCCTTTGTTAACTCTGCTTGACTTTACTAAAACTTTTGATATTGAGTGTGATGCCTCAGGTGTAGGAATTGGAGCTGTGCTCATGCAGGAAAAACGTCCAATTGCCTTATTCAGTGAGAAGTTAAGTGGGACAGCACTTAACTATTCCACATATGACAAGGAGATGTACGAGTTAGTGAGGGCCTTGGAGACCTGGCAACATTACCTGTGGCCCAAAGAGTTCGTCGTCCATACCGATCACGAGTCCTTGAAGCATTTGAAAGGACAAAGTAAGCTGAACAAGCGTCATGCCAAGTGGATGGAGTTCATTGAGGCGTTCCCGTACGTGATCAAGTACAAACAAGGTACATGCGATTTGAGGACAAATCCTTTTGAGGAGAGGGGGAATGATGGAGGTCTACTTGCTCGTGATACTCATGATGATCGTGATGCCAAGGATCCATGGGTCATCCAAGGAGGTCCAATTACTCGAGCCCTCTATATTTGTTTGGAAGCCCAAACGACATGAATTTTGGTTTAGTAATAAGTTGGGTTAAGTGTTTAAATAGCCTACATTTGAGTTTTATAGCGTTTTAGACCAATTATCCTATGTAACTAGGCTTATGCGCGAATTTAAGTTTTAGTCTTATTTTCTGTTTGGTGTTAATTTCAGCCCACTTGTTTAAGGGCTTAAGTGCTAGATATTATTATAAATACTTTGTAAACACTCTTGAGAAGAGAACATAGATCAGATCGAATTTTCAAAAATTTGAGTGTGCCTCTTTCTAGGGTTCTCTCTCAACTAGGCTTATCAAGGTCTTCTTCCTTGTGTCGCCTCCCTCTTCACCAACCACCATTGTTATACCTTAGGTTCTCGAATTTTATATTCGTAGGGTCGAGGTCCAATACCTTTGGTTCAAGTCTCTTTAGACTTCGGGTCTAGGTTGATATTCTATTTTCCATTCAAAGGCTATCATCATTATTTTTGCCTCGCTTGCGTTTTTTGCTGTTTCAATTTTCAATCCACACATTTTCTTAATCGTCCTAAATCATCCTCTTGTACTTGCATATCAGCACATATCACATGGGAACCCAGTTGAGTGTTAGCACAGCTTTTTATCCTCAGACAGATGGTCAGTCAGAGAGGACTGTATAGATTCTGGAGGATATATAGAGAGCGTGTGCGATTGATATTCCAAGCTCCTGGAATGATCACTTGTCATTTGCTAAATTACCTACAACGATAGTTACCACTCGAGTATCGAGATGACATTATATGAGGCATTAGCCGTAAGGATATTTCCCCGATTTGGATGGGAAGAAGTGGGTGACTGACTGATAATTGCTCTCAATTTGGTAAGAAAATCCTCTGAGGATGTTCAGTTAATGTGTGAGAGATTAAGAACACCTTAGAGCAGACAAAAAAGTTATGCTGACAAGATACGGAGATCGTTGAAGCTCAAAGAGAGTAGGTCGTATGATAAAAAGTCGATTCGGTTATTCTACGGAAGGAGAAAGTGTTGATGTCTAAGATGATCTCCCTAGTTAAAGTCTTTTAGTAGTATTACACTTTGAAAAAAGGCACATGAGAATTAAAGAGTATGATGCGATAAAGGTACCCGGAGTTGCTTATGGACCCATTTGACTTGGTTCTAATTTGGAAGATCAAATTTCTTAAGTGGGGGAAATTATGTAAGACCCGAATTTTTATCATATTTCCTTATGATTCACTTGATGTAATCATGATTATATGTAAATTGAATCATAAGAAGAGTTTTACGTGAATGAAAAATGCAAATGGAATGAATAAAATTTTCGAATGCATTTAGAGATCAAATGGAAACTGAAATGGCCACATATTAAACGAATGTGATTCGGACCATTCGGATTAGAGATAAGAATTTAAAACACGAAATGAGGAAGTGTTCGTGAAGGAAAGTTGTGTTGATTTGGTGCCGAATACGTTAAAGGGTAAAACGATCAAAAGACCCGAAATTCGGTGTCAATTCGGTAAGAAATTTACATTGTAAAGATGGATTCAGGAAATCTTGATCAATAAAGGAGAAATAATTAAATTTTGGATTAAATTGATCAAGATATGAATTTATAGGAATAAATCGAAATTTTTACCTCGAGAAATTAACCCGAAAATATTGAAAAAATACATCGAAAAAATAAAATCAGACAGATAAATACATAAATTGATTTAATGAATAAAATATAATATTTTTGAGATATTTTGAAAAAGTATTATATTTTATTCAATAAAATAATAATAATAATAAGTCAAAGTCAATAGTCAAAAAAGAAATGAAAAAATGAATTGCGAAATCGCGATTGAAAGAAAACATGGAAACAGAAGACAAAAGGAGGGAGCTGAGGGCCTCCCTTCTGCCTCAACGGTCGGACATCGGTAAGGAGCCAGGGCGAGTGGCTGAAGGAGAAGAAGCAGCCGAGCCCTCATCGGCGCGGGTAGAGAGAGGAGAACGTCCGGCGATCGAGAGAGAGGGAGAAACCGAGAGAAAGAGAGGGAAAAAAGAGAGAAAACGGAGGAGCGAGAGATGATCGGCGGTCGAGGAAGGGGGGAACGCCTCGCTACCGGCCAGAGGGGGCGACGACGTCGATCCAGGTGCAGATCGGCCAGAAATGGTGTCGATCCTAAAAGAAAAAAATGGTACCGACGCTAAGGAGAGAAGAGACCGGACCGACCATTTTTCGGCAAGTTTTGACGAAACCGACCCCAGATCCATGCACCGAACTACCCCGCGGATCTGTTGGAGCGAAAGCCAGTGAAGAACTGACCGACGAAGCTCCGAACGACGACGAATCGAATCGGACCGGGTTGAACCAGACCGAATTGGTTCAGCCAAAAAAAGAAGAAAAAGAAAGAGAAAAAGAAAAAGAAAAAGGAAAAATGAGAAAAATTCGGAGATGCAATCGAGCTCCGAGTAAGCGGTAAGTGGTAAAATGAACTAATTTAATTTTCAAAATAATTAATTAAATATATATTTGATCGAATTTAACCCGAAAAATATAAATGTGTAGCTCGATAATTGACGATAAACGAGAGCTCAAGTTAACCTCGATTTACGTATTATCATGGAATTTTGGGTAATTAACTCTTATTTATGACAAATTACATCGTTATGCGTGTTAAAAATTCATCGCATAAATTACGAATTTAATTTTCGAATTAAATGAATTATATTCTGGAATTTGAGGTAAAATGTCGTAAATAATTATTTGGGTTATTCAAGAGTTTAGAACGAGGCCCAATAAATTGTTGATGGGCCCAATGAGCCCAATAGGCCTCGATGATGTGAATAGTAGTGAAAAATGAGATTAAGGTCCATTAAGGTGCAATCGAGCCCAATAAGGGTAAACGGGACCAATGCTGTAAATTAAGCTTATTAAAAATGAAATAAAAATAAAATGTACTATATTTAACTCGATAAATGATTTTCTGCAGCTCCAGAGAATATATTGGGAGTTAAACAGATCGGGTGATCAGTAACGACGAAAAAGGTAGAATGATCAAAGAAATTGAGGCAAGGGAATTGTGTGAGTAGCTAGAGGTAGCTACACGTATTTTTGGGTAGAGTTTCGAATAATTAAATTGTATATGGAAAATATCGGTAAAGACCCAACAAAGTAAAAAAAATTACCGTTTTGCCCCTACTAAGGAAAATTTTGAAAAAGTTAGGATTGGATGGACATATGCATAAATATCATGTTCTGATATTTTCACAATGAAATATTGCTTTTTAGCACATGATATAATATTTATTTTGACTCGATAGGGTAAATGACGATTTTGCCCCTGTGAAGGGTAAATATTTTCACTTTTAGTAAAAGTCATGAAAAGAAAGAATTGAGTGTTCTTGATGTATTTTAATACTTTTCAATAAGAAATTGGATAGGTTGGCTGAAGTTTTATCAATTGACATGAAATAGCACGTGGCAGGTGCTGATTTTGGTTTTAAAAACCATTCTTTGAAACTTAGCCACCTACATGGTTTATGTGGAAACAAAACGTACTGAGAGCATTACTCGCACGAGACTGATATGATTTGTGTATGTGACAGAGTGCTGAAAGCTTGTCTTGCATTCGATTTTTACATGATTTTATACATGACATTGTGTTGAAGCCTAGCTCGCACTAGTTTTCATACGAGATTTGACATGGTGCTGAAGCATAGCTCGCACTAGATGTCCACTATACTTGTTGTCGTGCTTGAGACTACTCGCACGTGGTTGTATGACATGTTGAGTGTCGTGCTGGGAGTTTCGAGTAGGCTGTGTACCATACCGATTAAATAGGCTCGCACGTGCTTATTGAGACGTGACGTGATATGATATGTTGATATGGGTCCACGGAGTACGTTGTACCGTGTAGGTAGCATGGAGTACGTTGTATCGTGTTGAGATTGTGATATGCCGTCTTCGGACGATGTTCAGATCTGCTATGGACTGGCGGGTTGGACTTGACCCACCTCTCGTGTGGAAGCAGATGAGGTGATACCCCGCACACCTGATTAGTGTAGTCTGGGATCACAGGATATGGCTATAGTCCTAGAGTTATTACCCTGATTCTTGCCTAGTCTCACATGTTACTTACTTTATGAAATTGCATGTCACTTACTTGCGAAATCGCATATTATTTGCTTTGCGAAATCACATATTACTTATTTCTTGATTTTGTGATTTCATGATTATATATTTTGGGACCGAGTCCTGATGATTTTGGGGTGGATGTGGATTTGAAATAAATGACATGTTTTGATATAATGTGCATTATTTAAATAGCATGACGCATAATTCCATGCTTTATCTGCTATATCACGAAATGAATTGCCAATTTGAAATAAATGACATGTTTCGACAGAATGTGTATTATTTAAACAGCATGAAGTATAATTCCATACTTTATCTGCCATTTCACGAAATAAATTGTTTTATACGAATTATTTTACCTGGCATAAAAGTATGCATGAAATTTGTATTTAAGAACGATTTCGAAAGAGAATGATTTAATGCATGACATCATGATCATGTAGATAGTGTGGTTATCTACTTGCTTGCATGATTGCCTTACTGAGCACGTGGTTTGCTCATTCCCCTTATTTTTCCCTCTTTTCAGAGCACTTGCAGTAATTAGTGAGCGGTTGAGAACTTACATTCTTGGTATCCGCTGCTTTCCATCATTGAAAGATATATACCCTGGTATCATTTTGTATCTAAACATGTAATAGCACAGTAATCATTTTGAAATATAATATGGGGATGTAAATATTAGTAAACACGTACAAGTATTGAATCTCAATTATAAAGTATATGTGTTTGCATTTAAATAAATTAAAAGATAATGTCATGGTAGATGGTAAAGGGTGATTAATACTGACTCATAACCAAACTGTTTGGTGGTGAGAATGTTCACGACAGAGAAAGGAAAAGAAAAAACGAAAAATTTGTAGCGATTTTTAGTAAAAATGAGTAGTGACAACAACGGTCAAGTTAAAGTCTTAATTGTTTGTTAAAATTTATATTTGATACATTGTTAACGTATAAATTTTATACATTGTCATTAAATTATATTAATAATAATGTATAAAATTTATTAGCATCAAATATAAACAATTTTTAATCTAGTAAAAGAGAACAAATACTAGTTGGTTAATAAATATAATTATATACATTTGTTATGAAAACTGTCCTGTAAATTTTTATAATCCAAATTAAATTTAAAAAAACAGAAAAACAAAAAATTTAAATTTTGATAATAATAATAATAATAATAATAATAATAATAATATTCAAACCCGTCCAAGTTGGTATAATAAAATTTAAAATGGACTCAAATTAAAAATCAAATTCGAATAAATGAGTTCAGCCAAACTAATATTAGATTACAGCATTAAGAGTTAAACACTGTTTCTACCAAAGCTTTAAAGTCTTGAGACGCACTTCCACTTGGCTGTGCAGCTTTCAAGACAAGCTCTTTCAGTGCTCTAATCCTTTCTCTCATTTTCTTCCCCTGTTCATGTCTGAAAATGAGCTCCAAGCTCTTGAGTACTCCACTCTTTGTGAACACAAGCCCCTCGACTCTGACACCAATTCCCCATATTTCCTCCACCGCACGTCCGATCATCCAATGATCCCCGAACATTGGTCTGCAGATCATTGGCACTCCATTTGCCATGCTTTCAAACACGGAATTTGCTCCACAATGTGTCACGAACACGCCGGTTGAGGCATGTCCCAAGACCAGAGTTTGGGGTGCCCATGAAACGATTTTCCCGTACATGCTTGTCCTCTGAAGAAATCCATTAGGTAAATGATGCTTATGATTGTCTCTGAGAGACCAAAGAAATGGAATCTGACTCTCTTCAACTGCCTCTGCCAATGCTATCAACTCATCACCTGGTGGGGTTGCCGCTGTTCCAAAGCTAATATACACAACAGACTTCGATTTTTGCTTGTCTAACCATGACAAACACCCTGTCGCATCTGCATCCGATGGTGGTAATGGAGTCGGTGGTAGGTCTTGCGTTAGGAAACCAACATTAAGCAAATTTGGGAACATGGACTTGAGATGGTATAGGAGTGGGGCAGGATAAAGTTCTTGGCAAAAATTCATGACAATGGCAGTAGCTCGGGGCAAAACATACTCAATTTTACTCAGCATGTAAGAAAAGAATGTTTCTTTCGAATCTCTAGGCAGTATTTCATCAGACAAATCTGTAACATACATTCCAGATAACCCTGGAATAACTTCCAAAGTTTGGTTCTGGAAATTTGCACCATTTTCGTCACAAACAACATGATTGAAAAGCCTGCGAATGAGATTAGTGTAAATATGGGCTACCAGATTGTGTGGAACCGAAACACAAAGAGGGATCCAAGAAACCTGCATATCCTTAGCCATATCTGCAGCAAATGTCAAGAACATATCCGTGACTAAGCAGCTTATACTCCTACCAGTTTCCAACACTGCAACATCTAAGCCTTTCATAAAGTTTCCAGGAGCTGCCTTAAGGAAGAGTTCTAATCGCTCCACTGGGTTTCCACTAAAAACATGATTCATGGGTACACCATCCTCAACGTTATAGGCTCTGATATTATCAGGAACATCAAGCTTAAAAGCCGAAAACATGGAATCGTTAGATTTTGCTGTGCTTAGGAAAGAAAACCGCACATTTGGAGCTGCACAAGCCAACCTGCATGTCAGGCCTAGGATGGTTAGATCGTGACTGCCAAATGGAAATGCCAAGACGGCAACATGTTGCTCTTTTGAGCTTTGAGTCGCTGGCATCTAGGAATTAGATCACCAGACGGAGGAGATTAACCGGCCAGTTGGCTAACGTTTTATACAACCAAGAATACGAGAGTTTGGTGGTTGAATTGCACAAAATCTCATAAGAATGATGATCATACTCCTGGGTATTTACATAAAAAGGTTTATTTGCTTCATTTTATATTAGTCTTTTTTTCATCTTTGGGGATCAATTTGTGCGAACGGAAGCTTTCAGTGCCAAAATTACAGTGCATTCAAGATGTCTGACAACGGCTCTAAATGAATTTAACGAAGAATTAATGGCGGTTTTAATTAGTGTGAACTGTTTTAAGACTGGTAAGTTTGGGCCATGTTTTTGACGCAATTAGCATATTGGCTATTAACCCAAGATTCACCTTAGAATCAAAGCCGTTAAGGTGGCAGTGTCGTTTTAAACCTCGCTTTACCGGGATTGGGCAATTCCCATCTCCGTCGTAATTTCCCTTCCAGCTTCGAGCCAGTTCACTCTGCATGCAAAAAGGAAATAAATCATCGAGAGAAACAGAGAAATGGAGAAGCTGAAGAAGAAAGCCACATCGTTTTCGTTTTGGAATTGGGTGATAGCTTCGATCATCTTCAGACTGATTCTAATTTACTTTCCCGAAAACCTGAATCTATCTTCTCGCCGCGAAGTCTCCACTCCTCTCACCAGCTTCCGTCGCCGTACTCTCCCTTTCCCTCCTTATCCACTCAATTTACCTTTTCCTTTCTTTATTTTTAAGTCAAATTTTCTTTTCTTTTTTTTACTTGAAACTTTTTGGGTGCAGTGGCTGAAGGTTAGTGTTAAAAGCAGTCATCCACGTCTCCTTACGCAGGTTTTCCTCTATTTTCTTTTCCCAGAATTTTTTTTTTTAATTTTCCATATTAATTCGATAAAAATGAGAAATGTGTTTGGTTTCTGGTTTTATGGTTTTTCAGGATCTATGTACCATGGTTCTCCTTTGTTATTGTCACTTCTCGGACCGCTTACTGTTAAGAGGTTCCACTTCAGCTCATTATTAACTTTTCTTAACCTGATGACTAGGCTTCAATCTATAATATTTTTTTTTTCTTTTTAATTTCTGTCCTGATGTTTTAATAAATTGGATTTGTGTTTTGGGTGGTGCAGAATTGAAGGACTGCCTAATCATCTTTTGTACAGGTAGGATCTTTTCTTCTATTTACATTAATCTGTTTTAGTGATAATCTTAACGTGTTTAAATATCTGTTTAAGGCAAAATGTTGATCAATTCTTTTTTTATGGATTTTTCTGTTTCTTATAGTTGGCCTTGTTTGCTCATGTAGTTAATATCAACACATTTTTGGATACAGTTTGGTTTCCGTGATTGCAGATGTTATTAGTGCAATTCTTATTTGCGTTACTGGACAAAATCTCCGGCTTGTCTATCTTCATAGTCTGGAATCATTAGAGGTTGTTAAACAAATGGAAGTTTCAGGTATGCATTTTTATTGGGGGAGGGGGGACGTACTTCAGTGCGCATTATTCACGTTATTATAGTCAAATGCATGTTGTATTCCTCTCTTTCCTTATGTAAAGCTGATGAACCTAGTTATTGATTGTAACCAGAGGTCGTTGTCTCTTCTGGAGATGTTGCTGCTTTTATCCACTTATGGAATCCTTTCACTATAGTTGCATGTGTGGGCTTGTCAACCTCTCCAATTGAAAATATGGCTGTCATCTTGTGCCTTTATGGAGCATGCTCACATAAGAGATTTTTGAAAGCTTTAATATTACCTTCGGATAGTTCATTATTGCTTCGTGTGCATGTTGTTTGAACACTATTGTACTTGTCTTGATTTCTTCTTTCAATTCTTGGTTAAGATTTGTCAATGTATTCCTGAGAAATACATTCCTGAGAAATGCATTCCTCTCATAATCTTTTGAATGCTTATAAACCAATGAATTCTGGATCATGCTTTTGGTACTTGGAACTTTTTTAAACTCTGATTCTGCTATAACTTAATTTTTAATATTCCCATCTCATTTCCTTATGCTACTTGTTAATCATGGGGCTTCAATTTAGAGTTTAAAAGGACATGGATATCGAGTATCTACGTAGATTTGGAGTGTCAGACACAGTTATCCTCAAAATTTTATTATCAGTGATTACTCACGTGTTAATCCTAATCTGACTTTAACAACAAGAGCTTCCATATACTTAGTTTTTTAGGGTAATTATTGGGTAACTTAAGGTTCCTAAGTTTTACGCTAGGGTCCCTAAAAATGCTCAGAAGTGGCAGGGTTGAGAGATATCCCATTTTCAATATGTTACTTGAGAGGCAGAGAATGTTGTTCTTTTCTCTTTATGTCTGAAACCTAGGCAACATTTTGTTTGTTAGAAATAAGGGGTGTTTTGGATATGTTTCTGGCCTGTAGCTATTTTTTGAGAAAGTGTTTATATGTTCTGATGCTGCTTTTTACTTTTGCTATAAATGGAAATTTTATTTGTTTGGGTAATCATTTGATGAACTTTTTCTCTGGAGTTGTCAGTTGGGATTGGCAGCAATCAACATATATATATATATGGATTAGTGTTTATTCGGTACCCTTCTCATATATAGCATCTGCTATTGAATAATGATCTTTCCGTGGTTTGCAGGGCTTGTTCCCTTGGCCACTTTTGAATGTGTCATTGCAACTCATTCGTCTCTTTATCCTGCAATTCTGATAATTCCGGTACACCTTTCTTTTGTTTTATCTATCAATATCCATAGAGCAAGTGCTTATGAGTGCACAAGATATTTTTTCTAATTTCCTTATTCAGTTTTCTTAATATAATTTAATCTCCAAGAAGTGTAATCATTGTTCAGTTTTCTCACAGGTGATCTTTTTACTAAGATCGGTCCAGATGCTCATCCTAGGAAATAGTTTATGCAAAGGCACCAAGAAGAAAAACTGTTGAACCAGTCAAATCTCCCTCTTGGCTTCTCATGGAGACCAATCATTTATTTTGCATTTTGGGCTCTTTTGTGGTCGGTCTATGTGTTGGTTCTTTGTGGCATTTCTTTGAAACAGTTTGGTGGTCTCTGGGAGATGTTTAAAAGGTACCAGTTGAATGCCATATCATTCTGCAGTTTTTGCTTCTTTCTTTTAAACTTTGAGAAAGAACTCAAGGATGTTTTTGCCCAAGTTATACTTTTTCTTTTGTCAATATGTAAATCTCTTATGAATATTTGAATTTTGATTTGCTAGGCCTAGTACTGGTGATTTACTTTATATGAAGTAGTGGAGTGGGCAGCTGCTTATTACAAATGCTGGTAATAAACTTTTAATATGAAAACCAAGTTTAGAGGTCTTGTTCAGGTTGATGAATTGAATATATCCTCAACGATTTTCCAGAATTAAAGAGCAGCATTTGTTGCTTTTTAATTATCTAAGATTTTATTGCTTTTGAGATAGTCCATACTTTTTCTTATAAGATTGTTATTTAAAAGATTGACTGTTTATTCTGTGTGGTTGGTTTTGTAATACATATGGATTCATCCTCACTCTGGAAGATTTGTCCCCAAATATAGGCGTTTTATGGTGAGTTCAAAATTATCTTTATTGTATGCGAGATGCAGCCTAAGTTGATCATTACTTACAGTCTCATGTCCCTGATATGTTGTTGCAGGCACTTCTTTGCTGAAGTTTTTAACTTTTTCAGAAGCTTCTTTTTGATAGTTTTCCATTTGAATATTCTATTTATGATATTGCCAGTAGCCATACGGCTTAACCATCGGCCCTGCTTCCTGGCTTTTGTATTCATTACCATATTTTCCATGTTAAAATCCTATCCATCAGTAAGTTTTCACTATTTCTTTTGGCTGTTCTATTTATACCCTCTTTTAGAACTGATTTCTTAAAATTTAACATGCAACACCATTAACTTTTGATTTTAGGAAAGTCTTAATATATATATATATATATATATATATATATGGTCTAGATAATTAGTTGGTGCAATTAGTTAGGTGCTCAAATTAGGGTAGATGATGAAGTTGTTGACTTATTTCTTTTTTCCCAGATACTCGTAATGCACTTGGTCTAGCGATGATGTTTACTGTAGTAAGTAGTGGCTTTGGTAAAATCCACATGAAGTGGGGGAATACGTGACCCGTACTGGGCTGATTATGAATGTTGGATATAAAAACATTGACTGCCTCTGCCACCCTCCTTGGGCACTAAGATTCTCAAAATATCCAATAGTGTTTTTTAATGAATATTTATCTCTGATTGCCCTGCCAGGTTCTCTGTATATAGCTGTCCATTGTGTTTTCCAGCCTCAACATCCTTTTATTTATTTATTTTTGTCTTGTTGAATGCTTACATTAGTATGATATTGTAAGTTTATTGCCATTATCTTCTGGTTCAGATGCGTTATTATGTAATAGTTTCAGCGAACATAGGTTGACTTGAGGTAAGTTAAAAGTATTGCACATCTTGATCCACATTGCATCTGATATGCATGTAACTAACAGGAGCTACTTGTGGCTCTTAAGCTGTCATTTTTTTTCTGGACTTTATATATATATATATGAGAAATTGTTAGTCCGTCTATAGCTGTTGCGGAGGTTTCTGTTGAAAATCCTATTGGTTCCCCCCCCCCCCCCCACCCATCGTTTGTGGTTTAATTTTGATTAGGTTGGAGATTCAGCACTGTACTTGGGTTTGTTGGGTTGGTTTGTTAACGAATTAACAGGTAATAATAATTTTTTATTTGATATTGAATGAAATTTATCATGGTTTTGTATTTTAAGCCTTATCAATGCCATGTAGATATGCAATTCTCTTTCTTCCTCTTCTGTGGATATGTTGGGGTTTCTCTTCTTAGCCTGTGATGCACAATATGTGGATATGGAGGGTAAGACTTTTCCTTTTTTTACGGTGAAATGAGTAAAAGTATATAGTTTCCTTGTACTGTGATTTGACTGGCTGAAATTTACAGGGCGCTGGCAATGCAAACTTCTACTTTGCAACTGCTATGGATTATGCTTGCTTGGAGGTGAGCTAGAGCTATTTCTATTTTCTGACTCGTTGTCATTTATCTATAACTTGATATCAGGTTGTCCAATATGAAATTTTAATGGAGGCAAATTAGCTTCTTGCTATTTATGGATGATATTGTGAACATCATTTAAAGCAACATAGAGTAATGACAAAAAATAATTCTAAGACTTTGCTTGGTAGGGAAGGAGGAAATGGGTGATGATGGAAAATTTGTTAATTTAATTGTTATATTTCAAAGTAAAAAATGTGGTTATGAAACCTAACAATTGGATTTACGAGTTTTTCAACCTTATCCTTTTCCATCCTTCTTGCCAAGCAAAAGAGTCGTAACTTTCTTTAATCCTTGCTGAATTTTTCATAGATTCATCATATTTTTTTTAGTAATGTATGATCATTATTATTTCCGAAGTCTAACTAAGAATGTCTTATATGGATATGTTCAAGTTTCTTCATGTTTGAATTCCACCTCTCCTTGACATGAGTGTATGTTTTAAATTTTGTTTTATTTCAACTGTCTATGTTAAATGTTCAGGGCTTAATCTTTAGCCAAAGCAGTCAATGTTGGCAAAACAGCATAGTTAAATTGATACGTGCTTGAATTTATGGACTTGAGGGGCTTTCAATCTATTTTTAGAATATTCATGTTTCAGCTTGTCATTTTGAAGATATAAAGACTTGCTTAGTCAATAGAAACTTGAACCGAATCTGATGAATGATTTTGTTTCCCTTAAGCTGGCCTGCTTTTGCAGATTATCTTGGTTGTAGAGGGTGTCAGTGCCATGCTAAACCATGACCGAAAGTTTAGAAACTTAACCCCTGGCAAGCCCCGAGATTCCAAATCTTGAGTTCTTTTCACCATGCGAGGCATGGTTCTAGTTTTTCAGCTTCTCTTGGCACTATGCATACTCCTTCCCAGCAAACTGGTGCCATATCACTACTGTCAGCATCGTTGTATCCAAATCATGCTCACCTCCAGTTGCAATGCTTTCTTCCCAACAATTGAGAGGTTAGCACTATCTTGAAGCACATGATCTGCCGTGAACCACATGATCTGCCGTTTTGAATAGCTTTTAGTGCAACGCAGAGGAGAATCACCACGATCACTTTACGCTCCATCAGGCTGTCTATGAACTTGAAATTTGTTTTATCGGAAACTAAAATGTAGCTGCAGTTTGATTGTTAATGTCCAAGAAAACCAAGAACTAATGAAAGCCATGAGCAATGCTCGTACATGCATGTCTGTTTGATGCAACCTTCACCTTTCTGCAAAAGTAGAAGCATCTGAATATAGGACCACATGGCATGAAATCTCGCAATTTACTGCAAATGGAAGGACACGACTGTAATGCTTGTGGGGTGGGAAACATATGGTCTGCTGCCGACAAGCAAGTCTATCTAGCGAAATTCACATGCAAAACGAGACATTTGATTTGGTGTACTAATTTTGTCCATATACATATGGATTCTCATCCCAAATAAAGATGTTTAAATTAAAGACCTAATCAATCTGGTGTCTGGTTTGCACAGAAAATACAAGATAAAGCATCAAATTCAAAGGTATCTCTGATGAGTAAAGATAATTTATTAGGGTTAAGCTCTTTAATTTATTAGGGTTAAATTCTTTACGATTGTCGGCTGTAAAGTATATATACGACTAGACAGGTTGGAGCCAAGCCATGTGGAATGTGTATATATATATATATATATATATATATAGACGTAAGTGTAAATTTGATCAAAAGTCTGTATTTTATTGATTCACAGTGTGCATATATATACACATCAAAGTGATGTTAAATTACAGAGTGATAACTATACGAGTTAAGTTAGAGATAACGATAAAACATTCGTATACTCTCCCTCAAGTTGGACAATGAATATCCTTTATGCCTTACTTGTGTAATAATGAAGAAAAATGATCACCATCAAGTGCCTTTGAGTTGATAAAATCGATTATGATAATCTAATCCTTCAACTTGAGTGAAACCTTTAGCAATTAAAGAAGTTTTGTAACGCTTGATTGAACCGTCTAGCTTCTATTTTATGCGATACACCCATTTTGAGTCAATTGCTTTCTTGCCAAGTGGTAGATTTTCTAGAGCCCAAGTATTATTTTGTTCAAGGGCAACCATCTCATTCGCCGTTACATCACTCCAGTGCTTGTGTTTGATAGCCTGAGAAAAAGTGGAGGGCTCATATGTGGAGGAGATGGCCGCTAGAAAAGCAGCATGTGAATTGACAAAGAGTGATAAGAAATCTGATTAGAAATAAGATAAAAAAATACCTGAGGTGATTGAAGCGGCAGCTGTGCGAGGAGAGGTAATAGAGGGTGTTATATCACAAATAAAATCTTGTAAATGCCTTGGAGTATGTCTAACACGATGAGGTCGAGAAGGTTCAATTGTGGTAGACACTGATGTTGTAGGTGATCAGACAATTGGCTTGGTAATGCTTCCATGGTGTCAAATATTGGTAAGGGAACAACTGGAAAGGTGGAATCAACAATAGGAATACAAGAAAAAGGAAATATGGATTCATGAAACGAAGCGAATCAAAGATTTTATTTGTGTTAACCTTGTTGGCCATGGGGATATCCAACAAATATACAACGAATGGCACGAGAGTTGTATTTTGTTCGTGAATAAGAATGATTGTGTGCATAACTTAGACACCCAAAAACTCTGTGGGAAGGAGATTTACCAACATAAAGAAGTACATAAAGTGTTCGCCCATTCAAGACTGGAGTGGGAGTTGGGTTTATCAAATAGGCTGCAGTGAGAACACATTCCTTCCAGAAACGAATTTGGAGAGAAGCTTGAAAGCGTAACGCAAGCAACCTCAAGAATATGTCTATGTATGCGCTCAACAATTCCATTTTGTTGAGGAGTATCAACACATGAACAATTCATTCTCATTATATTAATTTTTTGTAGAAGTGGAAAAACGTCATTATCACTGCAAATTTGTTTAACCTGAGAATGGAACTGTGTTTTGACCATGTTACAAATAAGATGAGATAATCAGAAACTAGAGACTTAAATTTCATTAAATAAACCCAGGCAATGGAACAATCATCAACAATTGTTACGAAGTAATGAGCACTGGTAAATACCATCACACAGCTTACCCACTCCAGTCAACCTCTTCGACTGAAGGTCCTGAAAAACACTAAAGGTAGGAAAGAAAAGAACTGCACAATTGAGGTCATTAGTGATTTGACTAACTGATAAAAGATTACAATTAAAATTTGGAACACAAAGAATGTTATTAAGAATAATATCATAAGAGAGAATTGCTTTTCCAATATGAGTTGCAGCTAAGGAACTACCATTAGAAGATGAATAGGACGGTAATGAGGTTTGGACCCCTTTAAGAAAGTAAATGAAGATGACATATGATTAGATGCACCACTGTCAACAATCCAAGATGAATGTAAATGTGTATGTGAAGAGTTACCAGCAATGTTGGAAGTAGCTGTGGTAGATGAGTTCAATAAACCAAGAAGTTGGTTATATTGTTCCATATTAAGGCCAGATATCGGTGATTGAGGACCAATGGAGGCTGCAGTTACTTTTGGACTATCTCGAGTTGATGTAGCAGCTGAAAAATGCCCACAAACTGAGTGGATGAATTTGAGGCTCGAGAAGAACGATACTTTGGTTGCCAATGAGAAGGATAGCCCACAAGTTCATAGCAATGGCATTTTACATGGCCGAGTTTCTTGCGATGGTCACATCTAATGTTTCGGCCAGCTGTAGAAGAACCACTACGTGGGTGGTGACATTTAACTTAGGTAACAAAGCTGTGGCTTCAATGACGGGATTACGAGAGGCGAGTACATTTAGGAACTTCATCAAATAGCTGCAGTTCATCCCACAAGGATTTTAACTTAGTGTAATATACAGCAATAGAAAGGGTGCCTTGGTCGAGGAGGGACACATTGTTATATAACTTGTAATAGAATTTAGTCCCATATTATTTATGGTTAAAGTGACGATTGACTTTATAAAATGAAATCAAACTTAAAGTGTAACTTGAATTATTAAATACTTGTGGGTTTAGTTAAAATTTTGATTAATTTTAAAAGTCAAAATATAAGCACACTTATTTTGAATATTTTATTTTTTTCATTGATTTGTAATTATTCAAGATCTATAAACTCTTGGTTGATTTTCAAAAACTCTTACTTTTTCAAGATCCACAAAAAAAACTCTAAGACTTTGTTGTATTTTGGAGTAATTTGTTTCTATGTGAAACAATATTACACTCAAAAAAATATAATACTACACGTTTCAAAACCAAATTAATATATATCATATGAAATTTTCTAACATAGATCACGTTTAAGTTGATCCACAGGAGGAGCGTTGCCTTGAGAAAAAGGTTCTTTAAGATCAAGCCTAATTTCTCTTGCACTTTCAGCATAAACAACACTATCGTGCAAGTCTCGAGCCAAGGCGTTAAAGAGCCAAGAGATTACCATGAAGTTACATTTTGTCCAAACAGCGAAGTCGGGTGAATCATGGTTTGGTCATTCAAGACTGCCATCAACAAAGCCCAGCTTGTTTTTCGGCGTTGAGAGCATTTTGCATAGCCCTTTTTCAAGATGAGTAGTTGTCATCATTTAAAACAGAAGAGACAAAAATGGTGCGTAGATTGTCTAATGGATGAAGAAAAAAAGATGAGTTTGGATCAATGGTTTTATGGACGGACTCTCCCACTGTCATGGTTTGATCAGAACTGGTAGGATTTGGTAAAGTTTGATTTGATGACATGATGAATAAAGCAGCAAACACTTACTGTTTGGTGATCTAAAAAACAGAAGTTGTAGCAAAGAATTGCTTTCAAGAAAAGAAGAGTTAAAAAAATAAAAAACTATGCTATGATACCATGTAAATTTGATCAAAATTATGTGTATTTTATTGATTTATTGTGTGTGTATATATACAAATCAAAGAAATATACATCAAAGTAATAATGCAATGATAAATATTAAGTTACATAGTGATAAATATACGATTTATAAATAAAGATAAATATAAAATATAAACATATTCGTATATTGAAAATAACATTTATTTTAATAAATATTAATAGTTGAATTTATATTATTATGAAATAAATAATTAAATATTTTTTATTAACTTAAAATTTGAAATGTATAATTTACGTTAAAAGAATATAAAATTTAGCAGTTAGATACAAAAATATAAATCATATAAAAAAATGAAAATATGTAAAATTAAATTAATTTTACATAGACATAAATGAGTCCCTTCTTATATATATTAGGTATTTCTTTGACATTTCTCATCAATTAACTGATTTTACCAAGTATCAATAATGAAATGAAGTTTACCAAAATCTTTTCATTGAATAATTAAAAAAAATTATGTGATTAAAAAATTATGACATACAATAAAATTGAATTTGAATTTAAATAATTTTAACATTCACTTTCACTAATAATAATAATAATAATAATTTTTAACCAAATCACAATTAAGCTTCTCTTTTATATATGCCTTATTAAACTAAAAACTTAAATTTATATTTATCAAGATGGGTCATGAATCATGATGTTGTAGACTTGTAGCATCTGACGAACCTGGCATCACACAAGTTTCTAGCAATTGCACGCCAAATGAAATCAACAACCCCATGATTAGGACATTTTTGCCGTAATATTACTGGCTAGCTAGTATATTTTTAATTAATTAATTATTCCTTCGAGGGTTGTACGTAGGTCGGTTATTAGTTTATTATTATTTAAGACCACGGTTGTTGCATTTGCCAAACCTAAGCCATGCAAATGAAGTTAACAATAAATTGTTCAAATAAGCCTCGACAGCCAAGTTAATAGTCACTAGTCCAGTAGAACAGTGCTTTGGCTCATAAATAAAGACGGGTCACTTCTGATGTGAAGGTAAATATCAGTCAGACTTAGAGTCTCAGAAAGAAATTAATTATTCAAAGAAATTAATGACGCAAATCTTCTAAAAGACTGAACTCTAACCATAAAATTCATGATAAAAAATATATATTAAATGAATTTAATTGATGAATTAAAAATTTATATTGGGTGTTTTTCTAAATATATATATATATATATATATATATATATATTTGAAAAACTTAAGCGGTACACGTACTGTCAATAAAACGTCACTCAGTGAAATAGATCTTTAAAAAGATTGAATTTCAACCATAAAACTCATGATAAAAAATATATATTAATTGAATTTAGCTGATAAATAAAAAATTTATATTTGATGTATTAAATATATATATATATATATTCAGTCAATAATAATTTTTTTTTAAGTTTATTTATAAAAATTTATACATTTTATTCATGATAAAATTTATTATTGGCTGAATATATATATATATATATATATATATATATATATATATTCGAAAAACTTCAATGGTACACGTACTGTCGATAAAACGTCATGCAGTGACATAGATCTTCGAAAAGATTGAACTCCAACCATAAAACTCATGGTAAAATATATATATTAATTGAATTTAGCAGGTGAATTAAAAATTTATATTTGGTGTATTGAATATATATATATATATATATATTCAATCAATAATAAAATATTTTTTTTCGTGTTTTTAAGTTTATTTATAAAAATTTATACATTTTATTCATGATAAAATTTATTAATTGATCATTTATAATTATTATAATTATATAGTACAAGTGCTTCAAATATAATTATTCAACAGTTTAGCATGTTTAATAAAGTAGAGCACTAATGTCATGTCGATTAAGTAATTGACATCCTACATATTACCGCATGTAATTTAAAGTGTGTCGGACTTTGATTCAATTATTTATGGACACGCACGTTATTCAACGGCAAATGCTAGTGCTAGCTGATTTGCACTTTGCTTTCTAATGTGCAAAGAAAAGCACCATTGATAGATCATTGTCCTTACACTAAGACTACACATTCCTTGGTCCTACTCTCCATTTTTTTCAAAGCTTTCCAACAAACAAATATCCAAAGAGAGGGACATTATTCTATCCACTATGAATAGAATTAAAAAATTTCACAAGATATTTTTATATATCGTGATAAAAAAAGTTTGTGTTGTGCCAAATCTTTTTAGAGTCAGTTTAGATTGACGGTGAAATTGGTTCCTGTGAAATTGAAACAGATAAACTGATGATTAAGAATATATATCATTTAATAAAAAGGTGGGAAGATAATTTTACCTCCCGCCCATTTTTGTCTTTTGTGTAGATTCCACCACTCCGAACCATTAGTGGATATGAAAATGATATTGTCTTTACTCGAATGCTTTGAATTACTTTGGACTTGATTTCCTTGGCAAACACATACAAATACAAAAATAGCTTCTAAGCATGCTGATATAATGTCAATTTCCTTTGAATTATTTGAAACACCTTGAAATTTCTACCAACTACAGAAGTTTAAATTCTACGAGCCTCTTTTTGTTTTTATTTATTTATTTATTTACTTTAATCACACAATAGTTTGTACGTGTAGTGTAAGTCACAAGTATAAAAAAAATCAAATTAATTACAGTTTTCAATAATATTTGTCAGATAATCTTAACTCCTAAGTCTCAAATTTCCAACAGATACCCTGATCAGTAACAATAATATTGTTAACCTTGAATAATGGATTTTGAAATGACAAAACATTAATTAACTTATTCAAATCATTTGTAAGAAACTAGTTCTAAGTGATTATCTTGAAATCATATTGCATAAAGGTTCACTTATAAATATTGTCAGGCTAAACTTTGGCAGGAAACTTAAAATCAAATGAAATTTGCCTAAAAAGTGTGTCAAGATTGATGTCAAGGTTGGATGAGATCGATCTCAATCTGGCAGAAGCCTTACAGGCCCTATAAGATCGATCACGAGGTTGAATGAGATCGATCTCACTCTGGCAGAGGCCTTACAGGCTTTGTAAGATCGATCTCAAGGTTGTATGAAATCGATCTCAAATTGGTAGAGGCCTTACAGGCCTTGCAAGCATTGCAAGATCGATCTTTAGGAAGTAAGACATCGATCTCAATTTGGCAGAGGACTTAAAAGATCGATCTCAAGGTATTGTGAGATCGATCTCCTAATGGCCGAGACATTTTAAGATCGATCTCATGGGGTTAAGAGATCGATCTTCTATAAGCGGGAGTATTATTTTCAAAGCAGAGATCGATCTTCTCCTTAAAAAGAGATCGATCTCCCCTGAATAAAGCTAACAAATATATCGATTTGTCGATATGTGAGATCGATCTGCCCTTTGTAAAATTGCTCTGTGTTGCAGGCTCAAGAACAAGAGATCGATCCCATCAGGTAAGGGAGATCGATCTGGACCACTTCTGCAGAACTCCAACGACTATTTCTACAGGCTCTCAACAGGAGAAAAAACATTAAATGTTTCACCTACCATATGGCTGTATAAAAACAAGCATTGAAGACATTTGGGACACAAAAAAAAAAAAGAGCAGAAAAAATCTGAACATTCTTTAGAGAACATTCCTTGTGTCTTCAGCATTTATACTTTGAATTGTCATTAAAAGCTTGTGTTGAAGCTATTCATCCTACCCATTAAATAGAGTTTTACATTGTATTCACTTTTTGGACAAAAGAAAATGGGAGAGTTCCTTTGTGAGAGAATTGTGTAAGAGTTGAATAGCAATACTTGTATAAGGGGTAGAGTGGTTATTCCTTAACCTTGAAAAGGAAGTTGTATTGATCACATTGATAGTGAAATAGAATCATTGACAAGAAGGTCAAGAAGAGAAGACGTAGGCAAGCGATTTGACCGAACCTCTATAAATTCTTAAGTTTGCTATTCTTCTTCCTTATCTCTTTTGTTTTACTACATTTTATTCAATTGCTTATTACTGTCATTTGTTTGTTTAATTACAATTCTATCTAAAAGAGTTTAAACTTAACATATAGATTAGAAAAATTGATTCACCCCCCTCTCGGTTGAGCCAATAAATATCAATCGATATCCATAAAGAAAACCTTTTCAAATTAATTCTATTTGCCTCTTATGTCTTTAGTGAACTATTATACACCAATTATCCACTTTTAAATTTGTTATTAGCTTAAAAACATAAGATATAAAGGACCATTACCTTCAATAACTCGTATTAAAAGCCTTACCCATGCGCATTACTTTTCAATACCAATGTCTTAAAACATGCATGTACGGTAACTATGTACCATTTGGTACCTTATGGCATGACCAACTTGGTAGAGTTTTTTTTTTTTTTAATTCCTTGTGTTTAAAACACATATTTTATATATCAGATAACACTTTTTAATGATTGGTTTGGTACTTACACCCTTTGGCCTATTTTATTTCCACAGAATCATCATCACCATACAACCTCAATTTTAAATCAATTACATCAACCAACATATCATCTGCAGATCACAATTGCATCCAACATAAATTATCAAAATGACAAATATAATCTTAGGTGGTCTCTTTGACCACCAATACAAAAAATCATAAATACAACCACAACAATAGTTACATAATATCTCACAAATTACATCCCAACATACATCCAAATCTACTGTTTCAACAAGTAATATCTATATACCTACCAACCAAGTATACCTTAGATAACAAACCCAAAATACTTGAAGAGGCGAACGAGAACCTGCCACAACTATAGATCACTTGAAGGACTTATCTATGAGGTGGGAAAGAGGGGATGAGTTTGACCCAGAACGTGAATATGAGAACACAAAATAGTGAAAGAAAATAAAATTCGAAAACTTGCATATAAGAGAATATCAAAATACAATTTAAAGAATATATGAAGTTGAAACAATAAGAGGTAGATTTCAAAATACATATCCAAAAGCATTCAAATGCCACATAATAATAGATTTTTAAAGCAAATCATAATTAACCACAAAGTGAGCTATTTTCAAAAGTTTGCTATGTCGAACTGAGATTTCACCAAAAGCATTGTAGTTATCAGTGCATCACACTCCCCACTTGGGGCACTATCTATGATCATTAACTCACAACTAATCCCATAAAACAGTTGAAATCGATACGTATCCAAACTATTCAGGATAAGCCAAAATGCTTCTACCAAACATACTTGGAAAATCATGCAAGTAATCAAAACAAAGGCCATAGGTAATGAGAATCTTAATGACCGAGAGCTATACCACATTTAAATACATTTGAGATTTCCAAGATTTTCAATCATAAAGAAATTTACACAAATCAATGAATTTCGAATTAGCATTTCCATAGTTCATTTACCTTCTCTTGGACAATATGCAACTAACCCTTAATCCAATTCAATTCACAAGTTAAAGAATGTTAGTATTAATATTTTCCAAGTTCACCTAACAAGTTATAAAAACAAAGTTACTTTAAGACTGTTCTTCATGTATTAAATTAATTTAAAACTTATTTAAATAGCTTCCTCACCCTTAAGGATTTACCAAAAAGTATGGAAGATTTTTCTTGAACTTTGGTCTAACTTGCCATGAGCTTAAACCCACTATTGTAAGATCTGAAATTGGTATTATTCCATTGTAAATATATCATTGTAAATGTACATTTGTTATATATTAATTTATAAAGAATGAATGATACAATGTTAAGTTCATTTGAATTAAGAAAACAAAGTTAAGTGCTTTAAATTGAGAAATAAGAGCTTTAGTGAGCTTGAGACAAACCGAATGAAATTTGACTAAATCGTCTGAAAATATGAATTCAAAACGCTAAAATATAGGGAGTCTAAGAAGGAAAATTAGTCCGGAATTGTAAGACCCGAAATTTTTCCACATCATGAATTTATCTCGAAAATATGAAAAAAATATTTTTGAAAAATAATAATAAGAAATAAATATATTTTTTGAGAAATAATAAAATAGGATGTACATATATATTAGTAGAAATAAATTAAATAATATATATGTACATGTGCATGTAAATATTAATGTATAAAATACATTATGGTAATATAATATTATTATAATAATATAAGATATTTGTTATATTATTATTATTATTATTATTATTATATTATAGTATGAGATATTATATATATATATATATATTTGTGTATCATAATGTATTAAAGTATAATATAATATATATATATATATATTAAACAAAAAAAAGAAAAGAAGAAAAGAATTGAAAAAAAAAGAAAGAAAGGAAGCTGAAAATCGCTAAAACAGTGGAGAACCAAACCGAATCCCTTGTTTCCTCACCGACGGCGAGCAAGGGTGGTGCAAGAGAGCGCAAGAACACCAGCGAAGGGACGACCGGCACCCAAGAAACGACTAAGCGTTGTCACCCGCCATGCCTCGCCGAAAATTGGTAGATCGGAGAGAGAGAGGAGGAGGCCACGGGAAAAAGGGGGAAATTGGACGGCACCGACGCTGATTTGGCCCGACCTAAGCCAACTGAAGACTCCCCTGGTGAACGCGAGTCGGTTGGAGGAAGAGATGGCCTTAGAACCGATCGAAAACGCCGACAACAACGAAATAGTCCCTGAATCGAGTCAGACCGGTTCAGTGTGAAAATGGGCTAAACTGGTTTGAATCGGTTCAGTCAGGAGAGAGAAAAAAATTCGACGATGCTTCGGTTCAACGGTAGACCGCGCGACAATAGGCGACGAACGTGAGTTTGATCGAGCCTCGATTTACATGCCAGCACAGAATCTTGGGTAAGTAAATCTCCCTTATTATAACTTATATAGTTATACGAGTTAGAAATTAATCGCACAAGTTGCAGATTTATTCTGAATGAAATGTTTTATTTTTTGGAATTAAAAATGACTGTTGAAAATAATTGTATAGACTATCTGAAGAGACTAGAAAAGACTTATGACGGCCAAATAAGTGTAAATGGGCCTAATGAGCTAAATGAGTTTAGAATAGAGTTGAGTCCAATAAATAGCAAAAAGGCCCAATAGGAGTAAACGGGTCCAATACTTTAAGTTAAATACACTGGAAGTGAGAAATAAGTATATTGAATTATATTGATATGATTGGTAACTATCTGCAGCTCCCAGAGATACACGGAGCCGAATAAATCAAATTACGCGAAGTGGGAAAAGGAGGAAAAATACATTCAGCGTGATTCGAGGTAAGGGAACTGTGTAGGCTATAGAGATAGCTACACGTATTTTCATTGCCATTTACAATCACTTAAAACTGTGCAGAGTCTATATATAGTAATTTCTAGATTACTCCTGAGTAGGGTAAATTACTTAAATACCCCTAGTTATGACAAAAAAATAAAAAATTTTGAAATTACATGAAATAGCATATCTCACTATTTCTTGGTGAAAAGGTGATTTTATATGATTAAAATAGTAGACAGGTTCTAGATTTAACTAATTGTATTAAATTGCATATTTTCCTGCGTGATGAGTGATTTGATGGGAAGTGGTCCCTCTCACTCTGTTTCACGTTGTTTTGTTTGTTGAACTCGATTTTTAGGTATCGTTTCCACCAGAAATGAGCCGTCTATTAATTTTATATGTGAAATCGAGCGGAAGCCTTACTCGCACTTGATTTATACGAATTATACATGACATGGTGTTGGAGCCTTGCTCGCACTCGATTTATAAGATTTATGCATGAAATAGTGTTGGAGCCTTGCTCGCACTCGATTTTATATGATATGCATAAAGCCGTGCTTGAGCTATCGGGTTTACTATGTGTTACGCCAACCTACTCACACTCGATTTTGAGACAGGCGACGGTTGATGATCCAAGTTGAGGTGGTAAGTTCCTATGGTAGACACCCTCAGACTTGTGATTTAGAAATCAAGGTCGACGGAGTACCTTGTACGGTGTCAGTAACACGAAGTACGTTGTACCGTTGCTGAGAGTCGTTGGACGACCGATTGACCGGTGGGTAGCATTTGACCTCCTTCCAAGGTAACAAGACAATCTTACACACCTGGCCCGTGATGCTTGGGGTCTCTGACTATGGCCATGAGTCCTTTATACATTGTGACATCCCTATCTAGTCTCTGATGTTGTTGGTTTGTATGTACATGATGGTACTGGTGAGTGAATTGGATTTCGCTACACCGAATTAAAACTTATTTTATACTGGTGAATGAATTGGGGTTTCACTACATGAGCTGGGAACCTGTTTTAATTTTATACAGGGTAAACTTCTATGCATAGCAGTAAACCCTATTGAATTTATTGTTTTGGATACAATGTGTGAATTGAAAACAAGTTTTACACTCATGTGTTTTCTTTATATATATGGCGAAGGCTGATATCTACTTTCATTATGATTTTGTTTCCGACAGAAATGATTACTGTATAATGCATAGCATTATATGCATGTAAATAGTGTGGTTATCTACTACGTGCATACTACCTTATACATTTGCATCATTAATTGTTTACCTTATTTAATCCAATTACAAGTATCTAATTACCTAAAACATGGTTTCACCCATCAATGAAACCATAAGCCTCTTTTATGTGTTCCATTCTTTTGGTTCATCACTACTTAACCTCAACATTCATTTAACAAATTCACAATTAATACCACTTCATATAAAAAAATTCATTTTATAATTATACAACACTCATTCTCACCTTAATTTCCAAATGTTGAATTGTTAGGCTCTTCTCAATTCAGTTTAAGGTTTTCTTTCAATAAATCAAACATACAAAAAATCATTTGTCAATATCATAAAATCCATTAACTAGCTAAAACCTAGCACCACTCACCAAATAGCCCAATGCTTACTTAAACTAGCTAAGATTGAGAGCCAAACTTTTCTCTCACTCACGATTCATCCACCAAAGTCACCAATTCCTTGCAAATTTTCAACATGAATTTTCATCAATAAAAGCTTCACAATCTATAAAACTTAACAAGAAAATCCATAAAGGATGAAACCTTACCATCAACCTCTCTAATTGAATCCCTATTGGCCTCAATTTATCTCGATTCCATCAAGGATACAACATACAACACTCAATTGTCTTTTCTTTAAACCTCCTATAAGATTTCCTGCCAAAACCCACGAGTTTCCAAGAATTTTTCTTGCCAAATCGTGGTTGTTCAAGATGGCCTTTTTTGTTTTCTCTTCGGAAAGAATAGAGAGAAGGAATAAGACAAATCCTTCTTAATTCAAGGTTAAAGGAAATAGGAATTTAATTAATAAGTTAAACAAATTTTTTTAATGGATTTGTCTTAATTCAACGTGGTTCCCACGTTTTTGGTCTTCTAATAGGTAGGAAAATTTGAATTTCAATTGAAAAATAATCTCTCTTAAATGTGTTCACACACAATTAACATAATAATGTGATTAAATAAAAGTCTAACTTCCAACACTAAATTAATTTGGATTTAAATTCTCTCTTGACTTAATGATGTGTTTTGACTTTAGCAATTAAATTTCTAATTTCCTTATTTCAAAAATACATTCCAATTCTTTCCAAGTTTAAATATCAGGATAAGAAAATTACCCAAATGTCTTTGACTCGAAAAATTTACTAAACTTCGTATATAATCTCGTTTCACCTTCGAGCTTCGTAATATGTGTAACATTTTGATAATTAAGTAATTTTGATTTGAATCCATTCTCAAAAATTCACATTTACGTAAGTCATAAGAAATTTGAAAGGTTATATTATTTACTTTCAGCATAAACAACACTATCGTGCAGGTCTCGAGCCAAGGCATTAAAGAGCCAATAGATTACCATGGAGTTACATTTTGTCCAAACAGCGAAGTCGGGTGATGTCGCGACCCAAATTTTCAAAAATCACTACAAATTTTTCGCGAACTTACCACATTTCAATTGTTGGGCTGTGAGTCAATATCCCTCGCTCAGTTTCATATTATATATATATGCAAAACAGGCAATGCTTTCGTCCCAGGCACTAACAATGCGGAAGCTTATAAAGTTATCATTTTAGAATTTAAAATTCGTTTACATTGCCTAACATATACATCTCCCATATAACATGACTACATCACTGTACACTATTATTCAGATACAAAAGTACATGTGTGCATACCTCGATGCTGCTGGATAGCTGTGTGTAAAAGATCGCAGGACGGACGCAACTTATACACTCTACTGGAATGCTCTGTAGAGGTGAGAAAAATAATGGGATGAGCATAACGCGCTCAGTAAGAAATATATGAAAGCAGGTAGATAACCACACTATCTACGATGCTCATAATGCATGTTTTATCAACTCGTAAAACAAATGCATTTACTTTTCAAAACACTCTCATTAATTTATAAAGCAAGTAGATAATCAAATTATCCATGATGCTCATGATGCATGGTTTATGCCGAAAAACTCATGGCATTCACAAAACTATTATAATAAAACACATAGCAATTTAATGCCCAAAACCGAATATCAAAACTCATTCAGAGTAAAATCTTTCTGTGTTCAGTATTGAAACTCACTTTAAAATCATATTCTCATTTCAAACGGTTTCATCACAGAAATCAAATCAAAATTAGTTTCATCACCGAAACCAATAAAGCAGATGAGACTAGGCAGGGATTTCAACACAAATCCAAGGGAGCATTTGGCCAAAGTCCGAGACCCACTAGCTATCACGGATCAGGTGTGTCAGGGTGTCTCTGAGTCCGAGGAGGGGATTAGTCTATCCATCGGCTCCTATCTAAGGACTATCACAAAACAGAGCAATGACAAAGCATGCCCGAGTCCAAAGACGCAATCCTCACAACCCATAGTTGCACGGTACAGTGTACTCCATGTTGTCTACACGGTACGACGTACTCCGTGAACCAGAGTAATATTACCACACAGTTGTAGGTGCCTGAGTCAACAGCTCACCACCCCAACCAAATAAATTATCAACCATAGCCTGTCGTCTCAGATCTAGTGCGAGCAAGTCAGTGTGACACACAGTCAACACAAGGCTCCAGCACGATCTCAATCACAAATCACAACAGAATCCAGTGCGAGCAGTGCTCCAGCACGGTCTGTACAGATGTAATACCAAAATCAAGTGGGAGCGGATCTGGATAAATTCACAGATCTCATCATAGCTCCAGCACGATTTCACACACACAAAATAGACATCTGGCTCTATTTTCCACCACAGTGGTACTTAAAACCGAGTGCAATATGCAAAACGGTACAAAACAAAGTGAGAGGGAAATATCCCATCAAATCACTTATCAATTAAATCACTTTTTAGAAAAACGTGCAAGTTAATGCATACAGTCAAATCATGAGCCAGTCTATCATTTCAGCTTACAAAAATCTCTTTTTCACGAAGAAAACATGGATTGCATGCACTTTATGCATTTACAAAAATTCCCGAGTCTAAGGGTATTTTCGTAATTTTCTCATATTTGGGTACTATCCAGAAATTTCATATCTATACTCTATACGAAATTTAATTAACTGTAAACGACGATGAAAATACGTACAGCTATCTCTAATAGCTCCCATAGATCCCTTACCTCGGATCACGTAGTGTGATCTCTCTTCCTCTGTGCTGTCCAAATCTCGCAGTCCGGTCAACTCTCAATATGACTCTGGAGCTGCATTTAACCATTCACTGGATTAATTATACGTTTCCTACTGTATTACACATTTAATACAGTTCATTTCACTTAATTGGGCCCGTTTACTCTAAATGGGCCTAATTACTTTAATCGGGCCTTAATCCGTATTAAGCCCGTTTTCACGTATTAATTCCCTTCATCAGGGTCTATCGACTCATTGGGTCTATCAATACCCATTGGGCTTCATTCCAAGCTCTTTGGATAGCCCGAATATCATTTACGACAGTTTATTCGAAATTCCGAATATAATTCACTAAATCTGAAATTTAATCCGAAATGCGTAAAATAAATCTTAAATACGCGTTAATCACATAAATTGTCGTAAATGAGCTTTACTTACCCAATATTGTGCGATGGTGCGCGAATCGAAGTTCGATCGGGCTTCCGTTCGGAATTAATCGTCGAACTGCACAATTTCGTATTTTTCATTTTCGGGCCAATTTTCGATTAAATATAATTCAAATAAATTTATCGAAAATTAAATCTGTCACTTTTGACATCGTATCGACTTACCCAAAGTCCTATGAAATCTCAAAAAAAAAAATTTCTCTCTCTTCTTTCTCTCTCCTCCTGAACCGGTTCGGACCGGTTCAGTCCCTTTTCACACTGAACCGGTCCAAACCGGTTCAATGGTCATTTCGTCGTTGTCGGCGCTGCCGGCCGGTTCCCGGCGCGATTCCACTACTGTTCGACTGGGCTCGGGCTAGGGAGCCTTCTTTTGGCCTGGGCTGGGGTCGATCGGCGCCAGTGGCGGCCGAATCGCCCTTTCTCTCCCGCGGCCTCTCCCCCTCCGATCTCTCTGCAGGCGGCGTTCTGGGGCGCGTGGTGGCCGCTGGCGAGTCGCCCTATGCTGGGCTGCCTTCGTCGGCCCTCGCCGACCCCTCATCTTCGCCGGTGAGAGGAAACCGAAACAGTCGGTTTCCTCTTTCTCTCTCCCCGATATTCTCCTTTTTTTTTTCCAATTCGTTTTTTTTAACTGATTTTTTTTTATAATATATTTTTTTATATAATATATTTTTATTATTATTTTATTCTTAAAATAATAATAAAAATCTTAAAATATCTCAAAATATCCCAAAAATTCATATTAAATTCATTCAGTCCGCAAATGAATTTATCAGTCCGATTTTACCTTTTTGGTATATTTTTTCACTATTTTCGAGCTCGTTTTTCGAGGCAAAAATTTTGATAAATTCTGATAATTTGTATCTTGATTAATTGGACTCGAAATTAAATTATTTTTTCGATTTTTGATCAAGATTACACTAATCCATATTTTTAAATATGAATTTCTTAAAAAATGATATCGAATTTTCGGGTCTTACAAGTGAATCATGGTTTAGTCTTTCAAGACTGCCATCAACAAAGCCAACTTGTTTTTGGCGTTGAGAGCATTTTGCATAGCCCTTTTTCAAGATGAGCAGTTGTCACCATTTAAAACAGAAGAGACAAAAATGGTGCGTAGATTGTCTAATGGATGAAGAAAAAAAGATGAGTTTGGATCAATGGTTTTTTGGACGGACTCTCCCACTGTCATGGTTTGATCAGAACTGGTAGGATTTGGTAAAGTTTGATTTGATGACATGATGAATAAAGCAGCAAACACTTACTGTTTGGTGATCTTAAATACAAAAGTTTCAGCAAGAATTGCTGTCCAGAAAAAAAGAGTTGAAAAAAAAAAAAAACTATGCTCCGATATCATGTAAATTTGATCAAAATTATGTGTATTTTATTGATTCATTGTGGGTGTATATATACAAACGAAAGAGATATAAATCAAAGTGATAATACAATGATAAATACTAAGTTACAGAGTGATAAATATAAGATTTATAGATAAATATAAATATAAAATTTAAGCATATTTGTATATTGAGAATAATATTTTTTTCAATAAATATTAATAATTGAATTTTTATTATTATAAAACAAATAATTTTATATTTTTGATTAACTTAAAATTTGAAATATATAATCTACGTAAATAAAACATAAAATTTAATGATCAAATTACAAAAATATAAATCATATAAAAAATAAAAATATGTAAAATTTAATTTTATATAGACATAAATGAGTCCCTTTATTTATATATATATTATGTATTTCTTTGATCTTTCTCATCAATTAGCTGATTTTACCAAGTATCAATAATGAAACGAAGTTAACCAAAATCTTTTCGTTGAATAATTAAGGAAAATTTATATGATTAAAAAATTATAATATATAATAAAAATTAAATTTAAATCTAAATAATTTCAACCTTTACTTTAAAAAATAATAATAATTTTTAACCAAATCACATTTAAGCTTCTCTTTTAGATATGCCTTATTCAACTAAAAACTTTTTTTTTTTTTATCAAGATGGGTCATGAATCATGATGATATAGACTTGTAGCGGCTGACGAACCTGGCATCAAGTTTATAGCAATTGCACGCCAAATGAAATCAACAACCCCCATGATTAGGACATTTCTGCTGTAATATTACTGGCTGGCTAGTATATTTTTAATTAATTAATTATTCCTTTCGAGGGTTGTCCGTAGGTAGGTTATTAGTTTATTATTATTTAAGACAACGGTTGTTGCATTTGCCAAACCTAAGCCATGCAAATAAAGTTAACAATAAATTGTCCAAGTAAGCCTCGACAGCCAAGTTAATACTCAATAGTCCAGTAGAACAGTGCTTTGGCTCGTAAATAAACACGTGTCACTTCTGATGTGAAGGTAAACATCAGTCAGACTCAGAGTTTCAGAAAAAAATTAATTATTGGAAAAATTCTCAGCTGTACACGTATTATTGACAAAACGTCATGCAATGACGCATATCTCCGAAAAGATTAAACTTCAATCACAAAATTCATGAAAAAAAATATATATTAATTGAATTTAGTTGGTGAATTAAAAATTTATATTTGGTGTACTGAATATATATATATATTTGAAAAACTTTAGCGGTACATATACTGTCGATAATACGTCATGCAATAACGCAGATATTCGAAAAGATTGAACTCCAACCATAAAACTCATGATAAAAAATATGTATTAATTGAATTTAACTGGTGAATTAAAAATTTATATTTGGTGTATTGAATATATATATATATATTCAAAAAAGCTCAGTGATACACATACTGTTGATAAGACGTGATGCAGATCTTTGAAAAGATTGAACTTCAACCATAAAACTCATGGTAAAAATTAAGCTGATAAATTAAAAATTTATATTTGGTATACTGAATATATATATATATATATATATATATATATATATATATATTCTCCGTCAATAATAAAATATTTTTTTCGTGTTTTTAAGTTTATGTATTAAAATTTATACATTTTATTCATGATAAAATTTATTAATTGATCATTTATAATTATTATAATAATATAGTACAAGTGCTTCAAATATAATTCTTCAACAGTTTAGCATGTTTAATAAATGAGAGCACTAATCTCATGTCGATTAAGTAATTGACATCCTCCATATTACCGCATGTAATTTAAAGTGTGTGTGGACTTTGATTCAATTATTTATGGGGACACACGTTATTCAACGGCAAATGCTAGTGCTAGCTGATTTGCACTTTGCTTTCTAATGCGACTAGCAATATGAAACAAAGCACCGTTGATAGATCATTCTCCTTACACTAAGACTACACATTTTTATTGGATAGCTTGTAATAGAACTCAATTCTATAATATTTATAAAAAAAAATAATTGACTTTATAAGAGAAAATTAAACTTAAAGTGTAACTTTAATTACTAAAAGTTTGTGGATTTACTTGGGACTTTGATTATTTTTTATAGAAATATTTATTTTTATTTTATTTTTTATTTTTTGAAATTTAAAAATTAAATTAAAAAAAACGTTTAACTATTCCAACATATATATTTTTCGTTATGTCTGGAACAGTTGCGTCTGAAAATCAATAGTTACAACCATTGATTTGCAACTATTCAGAACCTATAAGCTCTTGATTGATTTCCAGAAATACTCACTCTTGATCTTTCACAATCCACAAAGAAAAACTATAAGGACTTTGCTGTATCTTGGGGTAACTTACTTCTGTGTGAAGCAATATTACACTCAAGAAAGTGTAATAGTACACGCCTCAAAGCCAAGTTGTCATATACCATCTGAAATTTCTTAACATTCCTTAGTCCTAGTCTCCATTTTTTTCAAAGCTTTCCAACAAACAAATATCCAAAGAGAGGATCATTATTCTATCTACTATCAATGAAATTAAAAAATTTCACAAGATATTTTTATACGTCATGTGGTAAAAAAAGTTTGTGTCGTGCCAAAATCTTTTTAGAGTCAGTTCAGATTGGCGATGATATTAGTTCCGATGAAATTGAAATAGATAAAATGATGATTAAAAATATATACCTTTTAATAAAATGGTGGAAAGATAATTTTACCTCCTACCCATTTTTGCCTTTTGTGTAGATTCCACCTGTCACGCTCCGGAAACGCAAAAAATATGGCAAATTTAAAAACTTTTTACTCATCAATTCACAATTAAGGGTGCATTCCTGTGCAGTGTCATATATCATCATACTTATCATACCTCAGGATCACATCATTAGATAGTATGTATCATATCATATACATTACTCAATCTCAAGTTAATTAATCCTAATACATCTCATACAATGTTATACATCAAGTGTCTGTAATTACAATAATTGTCTGGGTACATGAAAAGATAAATGATACCTCAAAACACAATATATGACCTGAAGCTCAAGTCCTCCACTAGCCACTACTCCGTACGTCGCAGGAAAACCCGTTTTCACTTGAAGAAATCTGGGGGGAAAGAAAACAGGGTGAGCTTCTAAATCGCTCAGTAAGGGGGTAAGGGACTCGTTATATAAACTATAATGCACATCATAAAATATTTATTTGCACGTGAAACTCAGTATACTCATTTGAAAATCGTAGCATGAAAGTTCTCAAAACAACATTCTCATATCTCAAAATCATGTGGAAACATGAAGTAAAAGGCTCAGTATAGAGCAGTAACGAGCATGTGAAAATAATGCGATAATGGCTTTCTCAATAAACGTGATAAAATCACTGTAATAATAATACACGTGGCGCAGCCACCAAACACACGTGGCATAGCCACAGATTTAGATTCACACGTGGCACAGCCACAGATTAGGGTTTCACGTGGCAACGGCCACCAAATATACGTGGCATAGCCATAGAATGGGGGATCTCACGTGGCAACGGCCACCAAATATACGTGCACAGCCACAGAATGAGGGATCTCACGTGACAACAGCTACCAAATATACGTGGCACAGCCACAGAATAGGGGATCTCACGTGGCAACAGCCACCAAATATACATGGCACAGCCACAGAATGGGGGATCTCCACAGAATGGGGGATCTCACGTGGCAACAGCCACCAAATATACGTGGCACAGCCACAGAATGGGGGATCTCACGTTATCAGAACGGAGAAGAATCGGGTTTACATGCTACCAGAGCAATGCCCGGTGTGTATTCAAAATTACACACCTAAATCTTTATCAATAGCCATTATCATATAAAACTGGTTTGCTTTCACGTAGAACTCATAATGGTTTTTCTCTAATAAAACTCGTTTAAAATCGTTTTGTACTCAACACAAAACATATTTAAAATCGAGTCCCAACCGGCAAAACACGAACACATTTCTCAAATCTCAATATCGCCTTAACGTAGAGCCCAATTCATTTCTCACACAAACTCAACGATTTATAAAGCGGTTTCACACGTAACTTATAAACTCATAAAAACATTGGGCTCCAACCGGCTATAAAAATCGTGTGCATTCTCATCAAAACACAACACATCAAACATGCTTATTTTATAAATCGCAATTCATGCTATAATAGTTCACAAATCACATACACAAATGGTTTAGTTTCCCTTACCTCTTTGCACCTCGTATAGTGCAATTGTTTCCCCCTTGTCACAGACTAGTCTCGCATTCCACTCTGGAACTCTCGAGCTGTCCAAACGATGTTAAAATATTAAGACTCATCATCACAGTAACCTCAATTCTCAAAATCGAGCATAATTGCTCATAACACCTCAAATCTCTATTCTCATAACTCTATCTCAATCCACAATCTCATTCACAACATCTCAACATCCTACACTTCCCATGCCCCAATATCTATGCTAATTCACTACATTGTCTAAATTTTCATTTATAACTCAAAATTCTCAAAATTACCAAAATTGCTAAATATCATCATCACTCCAACTACATTGTAATTTCATCAATCCATAATCATTTTTCAGCTATTTCAACACAATGCCAACAACCATTATCACCAAAATCATCTCAAATATCAAGATCGAGGTTTAGAAATTACCCAAAACTTGTGGAGAGTTTATCTCTTGCCTCGATTCAATCCGTCTTTCGATTTTCAAGTATGTTGTTCTCCCTTTAATGGGAACAACTTTCCTTCTTGCCACAACATCTGATTTGGACGAAAATGGGTGCTTTGGATGAGTGAGAAAGCTAGAGCACGGGTGAAAATGGGGTTTTGAAGAGAGAGAAAATGAAATTACAGGAGAAAGCAGGGGTTCCTTATATAGACGGAGGGTAGGAGATTGTAATACCCGAAAATTCAGTGTCATTTTTAGGAAATTGACATTTTAAACTTGGATTTATGTAATCTTGATCAATAAAGAAGAAATAATTTAATTTCGAGTCCAATTGATCAAGATATAAATTTATTAGAATTTATCAAAATTTTTGCCTCGAAAAATGAGCCCAAAAATAGTAGAAAAATATATCGAAAAGGTAAAATCGGACTGATAAATTCATTTGCGGACTAAATGAATTTAATATAAATTTTTGAGATATTTTGGGATATTTTGGTATTTTATTATTATTTTAAGGAATAAAAAATAATAAAAATATATTATAAAAAAAATCTGTTAAAATAAAAAACCAAATTGAAAAAAAAAAAGGAACCAGAAATGCGAGGAACAGGGGAGGGAAACCTGATCCTCCCCTGGTTTCTCACTGACCGCGACACAGAGGCCGACGGCGTGAGGGGTGCTGGGCGAAGCGACGACCGGCACCGGCGGAACGCTCGCCAGCCACTATGCACCCCAGATCGCCGGTGGTGAGCAGATCGGAGGGGGAGAAGGCCGTCGAGAGAAGAGGAAGATTCGGCGGCGTCGGCGCCGATTTGGCCCGAGCCAAGCCAGCCGAAGCCTCCCCAGGCCGCGACGCTTCGAACAGCGGTGGAATATCACTGGGAACCAGCTGCCAGAGTCGGCAATGGTGAAATGGCCACTGAACCGATTCGGACCGGTTCAGTGTGAAAAGGGGCGAACCGGTTCAGGAGGAGAGAGAAAGAAGAGAGAGAAATTTTTTTTTGAGATTTCATCGAACTTCGGGTAAATCGATACGAGGTCAAAAGTGACTGATTTAATTTTTGATAAATTTATTTAAATTATATTTAATCAAAAATTGACCCGAAGTTAAAAATACGAAATTGTGCAGTTCAACGATTAATTCCGAACGAAGCCCGATCGAACTTTGATTTGTGCACCATCGCATGATATCGGGTAAGTAAAGCTCATTTACGACAATTTATGTGATTAACGTGTATTTAAGATTTATTTTACTTATTTCGGATTAAATTTCAGATTTAGTGAATTATATTCGAAAATTCGAATAAACTGTCGTAAATTATATACAGGCTATCCAAAGAGCTTGGAATAAAGCTCAATGGGTATTGATAGGCCCAATGAGCCGATAAAACCTGATGAAGGGAAATAATACGTGAAAAACGGGCTTAATACGGATTAAGGCCCAATTAAAGTATTTAGGCCCATTTAGAGTAAACGGGCCAAATTAAGTGAAATGAACTATATTAAATGTGTAATACAGTACGAAACTTGTAATTAATCCAGTGAATGCTTAAATGCAGCTCCAGAGTCATATTGAGAGTTGATCGGACTGCGAGATTTGGACAGCACAGAGGAATAGAGGTCACATTACGTGATCCGAGGTAAGGGATCTATGAGAGCTCTTAGAGATAGCTATACGTATTTTCAGCGTCGTTTACATTCACTTAAATTCCATATAGCGTATTGATATGAAATTTCTGGATACTACCCAATTATGAAAAAATTACGAAAATATCCTTAGACTCAGGAATTTTTGGACATGCATAAAATGCATGAAATCCATATTTTCTCTATGAAAAAGAGATTTTGTGAAGCTGAAATGATAGACTGGCTCATTATTTGACTGCATGCATTAACTTGCACGTTTTTCTAAAATGTGATTTGATTGACGAGTGATTTAATGGGATGTTACCATCTCACTCTGTTTTGTACCGTTTTGCATATTGCACTTGATTTTGAGTACCACTGTGGTGGGAAATAGAGCCAACTGTCTATTTTGTGTGTGTGAAATCGTGTTGGAGCTATGATGAGATCTGTGGATTTATCCAGATCCGCTCCCACTTGATTTTGGTATTACATATGTATAGACCGTGCTGGAGCACTGCTCGCACTGGATTCTGTTGTGATTTGTGATTGAGATCGTGCTGGAGCCCTCGTGTTGACTGTGTGTCACACTGACTTACTCGCACTAGATCTGAGACGATAGGCTATGGTTGATAATTTATTTGGTTGAGGTGGTGAGCTGTTGACTCAGGCACCTACAACTATGTGGTAATTATACTGTGGTTCACGGAGTACGTCGTACCGTGTAGACAACATGAAGTACATTGTACCGTGCAACTATGGGATGTGAGGATTGCGTCTTTGGACTCGGGCATGCTGTGTCATTGCTCTGATTTGTGATAGTCCTTAGATAGGAGCCGATGGATAGACTAATCCCCTCCTCGGACTCAGAGACACCCTGACACACCTGATCCGTGATAGCTTGTGGGTCTCAGACTTTGGCCAATTGTTCCCTTGGATTTGTGTTGAAATCTCTGCCTAGTCTCATCTGTTTTATTGGTTTCGGTGATGAAACTAATTGTGATTTGATTTCTGTGATGAAACCGTTTGAAATGATGATATGATTTTAAAGTGAGTTTCAATACTGAACACAGAAATATTTTACTCTGAATGAGTTTTGATATTCGGTTTTTGGGCAGTAAATTGCTATGTGTTTTACTATGATGGTTTTGTGAATGCCATAGGTTTTTCGGCATAAACCATGCATCATGAGCATCGTGGATAATTCGATTATCTACTTGCTTTATAAATTAATGCGAGTGTTTTGAAAAGTAAATGCATTTGTTTTACGAGTTGATAAAACATGCATTATGAGCATCGTAGATAGTGTGGTTATCTACCTGCTTTCATATATTTCTTACTGAGCGCGTTATGCTCATCCCATTATTTTTTCCACCTCTACAAAGCATTTCAGTAGAGTGTATAAGTTGCGTCCGTCCTGCGATCTTTTATAAACAGCTATCCAGCAGTATCAAGGTATGCACACATGTACTTTTTGTATCTGAATAATAGTGTACAGTGATGTAGTTACGTTATATGGGGGATGTATATATTAGGCAATGTAAACGAAATTTTAAATTCTAAAATGATAACTTTATAAGCTTCCACGAATGTTGTGCCTTGGACGAAAGCATTGCCTGTTATGCATATAGATAATTTATGAAACTGAGTGATGGATATTAACTCATAGCCCAACAATTGAAATGTGGTAAGTTCACAAAAAATTCGTAGTGATTTTTGAAAAATTGGGTTGCGACAGAAATGGTATCAGAGCAGTGTTGGTCTGATGCGAGTCAGTGTCAGTAGTTAGAATGTATACATCCCCATGTCAGTGTACATTATTAGATACAATTGTGTTTACCAAGCTATGGTTAAACTGAGAAATTAACTGTGTATGCGGGACGATTGGGATGTCTAATAGACATCGCAGCAGAGGAGAGAGTTCGTGTTCTCGGAGCCATAAAGAGAGGTCCAAGAGACGCAGTGATAGGTTTGAGAAACCTTGTGAATCGTCATGTGATTATGTCCTATCAGGTCCAGTTGAGACTATTGATGCCCGCATTACGAGATTAGAGTGGAGTTGGAGCACAATTATGGAGTTGTTCACTCAAGCTAACTTGACTATGGCTAGGTTAGAGAGTAGGCAAGGTCCGGCTGCTCAGACGACTTATACTGAGCTGGCAGCTGCTCTTGAGACACCTACGCCTACATAGCTTGCACCTATGCCACGTACTATTGAGACCCCTGTACCACCCGTAGTTCCACGATAAACTGGTGAGGATTTAAGGTTTGATTGTGAGTTTAACCGATTGAGGCAGTTTCAAAAACTGAAGCCTCCATCGTTCAGTGGGTTCAAGAACCTTTTAGTAGCAGAGGATTGGATCAACCGGTTGGAGAAGCTATTTGGCTTTCTTCGATGTTCGACCACTAAAAGAGTGGCATTTGCTACATTCATGTTAGAGGGCGAAGTAGAGTATTGGTGAAAATTCGTCCGACCCATCATGAAAGCTATGTATATCAGTTGATTGACTGAGAGATCTTTTTGGATATCTTCAAGAGGCAGTATGTCCCAGCCACTACTCAACGGAGATTACAGATGGAATTTCTTGGTCTGATCCAGAGGAACAGATCGGTAGACGAGTATGAGTCTCGATTTACATCATTGGAAAGATATGACCCCGATACCGTGAGTAGTGAGATGAGGAAGGTCCATAAGTTTATGGAAGGATTGAGACCTTCAATCAGAGTCAGATTAGCCCTATTTGACATCACGACTTACGAGGAGATCATGCGTAGAGCTCAGTTGTGTGAGCAAGACTATGAGATGCACACCCTTGAGTTTGGTAAGGTCGTGAAGGGTAGGAATAGAGATCAACAGAGGACTGTAATGTCCAAGTGGGGAAGAGGTCGTTTGTTAGACGACTGAGAGTCGATGAGTCACGGGGTAGGATGATTAAGCCCCCGGTGTATCAAGTCTAGACTCCAACTAGGGGTATAGTGATTAGAGGGCCCCGATCGACTACAAATCAATGTAAAGAATGTGGTAGATACCACGGTAGTAGGGCATGGCACGTATTGATTGGAACATGTTTTAGATGTGGCAAGACGGGGCATATGATAAGGGATTGCCCAGAGTTGGCTGAGATAGCCCCACAGAAGGGTAAAGAGACAGAGAATGATACAGCTAGTACTTCTGTCCCGAAGAGGAGGGCTACAGCTGAAAAGTATGATGGAAGCCTCCGACTGTGAATAGATTACTGATTGTTGAATAAGGTGACCATTAAGAACAAGTACCCCATTCCAAGTATTGATGATTTATTGGATCAGCTTAGAGGAGCACATATCTTTTTCAAGATCGATCTGAGGTCTGGGTACCATCAATTGAGAATCCGGAGTGGAGATGTACCCAAGACAGTTTTTCATACCCGTTATGGACATTATGAGTTCTTAGTTATGCATTTCGGGCTAACGAATGCACCTACAGCTTTTAAGGTATTGATGAATGAAGTGTTCAATCCTTATTTGGATCGGTTTGTCATAGTGTTTATATATGACCTTCTGGTGTATTTGAAGTCTAGGGAAGAGCATGACTAGCATTTGAGCATTGCGCTACAAATCCTCAGAGAGAGGAAGCTATATACAAAGCTTAGTAAGTGTGATTTCTGGTTGGAACTGATATCATTTTTGGGTTTGGCTGGATATTACCACTAATTTGTAGAAAATTTCTCTAAATTGGCTGCTCCATTGACACGTCTCACTCGCAAGAATGTTGCATTTGAGTGAGACAATGCATGTGAGAAGAGTTTTCAGGAACTAAAGTAGTGACTGACCACTACGTCGATTTTCACCATTTCGACCAACTCAGGAGGTTTCTCTGTATATACAAACATCTCGGGACAAGGACTGGGCTGTGTATTGATGTAGAACGGGAAGATAGTTACTTATGGATCCTGACAACTTAAGGACCATGAGGAAAATTATCTGACCCATGATTTAGAGTTGGCAGCCGTAGTGTTTGCACTGAAGATATGACACCACTATTAGTACGGTGAGAAATTTTTGGTATTCACTGATCATAAAAGCCTCAAGTATCTATTTTTTTTTAACGGAAAGAGTTGAATACGAGGCAGAGACGATGGGTAGAACTTTTGAAAGATGATGATTGTGAGATACTTTATCATCCAAGTAAAGCGAATGTAGTCGCTGATGCCTTGAGCGGAAAGAGCCTTGGGATGGTATCGTACATGCTGGTCAGGGAACATGAACTGTTAGAGCAGTTTATTAGCCTCAGTTTAGATATAGACACTTTTGATACTGACGCATATTGTGTGATAGCTAGTCTGAGAATTGAAATCGGATTTGATAGACCGGACCAGACAAGCTCAGCATATTGATCACTTCTGTGTTGATATGCATAGTCAGATACAGATGGGTAGAGTGACTGAGTACACAGTTAGTGATAATGGCCTGATGAGATTCAGAGGTCGAATTTACGTTCCAGATGACCCACAGCTAAAGAGATATTGCAGGGTTTGGGACTAAGTGCTTTACATGTCAACAGATTTAAGGTAGAGCATCAGAAATCTGCTGGTTTAATTACAGCTTCTACCTATAGCGACATGAAAATAGGAGCACATCACTATGGATTTTATCATGGATTTACCGAGGACCCAACGGAACCATGATGCCATTTGAGTGATTGTGGAAAGATTGACGAAGTCAGCTCACTTCTTAGCCGTGAAGGCTATAGATACTCTGAGTGCGTTGGCGAATCTATGTGTACAAAAAATTGTGAGGCTACATGGTGTTCCAGTGAGTATAGTGTCTGACAGGGATTCTCGCTTCACTTTTCACTTTTGGGAACACTTTCAGGAAACTATGGAAACCTGATTGAGTGTCAGTGCAGCTTTCCATTCTCAGTCCGATGGTCAGTTAGAGAGAACCATCCAGACTTTGGAGGATATTTTGAGAGCTTGTGTGTGGACTTTAGAGGCTCCTGGGATGACCATTTGCCATCAGCCGAATTCGCCTATAACAATAGTTATCACTCGAGTATTGGGATGACACGCATGAGGTGTTATATAGTCGTAGGTGTTGTTCTTCTGATTGGATGGAAAGAAGTGGATGATCGAAATATGTTTGCTCCCGATTTAGTGAAGCAAGCCTCTGAGGATGTCCAATTGATATGTGAGAAATTGAGGACAGCTCAGATCATACAGAAAAGTTAAGCTGAGACAAGGCGTAAACCTTTAAAATTCACTGTAGGTGAATCATTATTCTTGAAAGTTTTTCCCTCGAAAGGGATAATGAGATACTGGAGCGAGTGAGAGATAAGGCATGTAGGCTAGCCTTGACACCTAAGCTATCAAGAATTCATAACGTCTTCCACACATTGATACTTCGGAAGTATCATCTATATCAGGCACATGTGATTCAGTATGAGCCGTTGGAGCTCACAAAGGAAATGTCGTATGTAGAGAAGTTGATTTGGACATTGGATAGGAAAGAGAAAGTGTTACGGACTAAGACGATCTCTCTGGTTAAGGTTCTCGGGTAGTACCACACTTCAGAGGAAGTTATGTGGGAATTAGAGAGCCTGATGCTAGAAAAATATTCGCAGTTATTCGAGAATTGACTTGGTTCTAATTTGGAGGACCAAATTTCTTAAGGTGGGGAGGAATGTAATACCCGAAAATTCAGTGTCATTTTTAGGAAATTGACATTTTAAACTTGAATTTATGTAATCTTGATCAATAAAGAAGGAATAATTTAATTTCGAGTCCAATTGATCAAGATATAAATTTATTAGAATTTATCAAATTTTTGCCTCGAAAAATGAGCCCGAAAATAGTAGAAAAATATATCGAAAAGGTAAAATTGGACTGATAATTCATTTGCGGACTAAATGAATTTAATATAAATTTTTGGGATATTTTGGTATTTTATTATTTTTTTAGGAATAAAATAATAATAAAAATATATTATAAAAAAATCTATTAAAATAAAAAATAAAAAAAAATTGAAAAAAAAAAGAACCAGAAACATGAGGAACAGGGGAAGGAAACCTGATCCTCCCATGGTTTCTCACCGACAGAGTGAGGGGTGCTGGGCGAAGCGACGACTGGCACCGGGGGAACGTTCGCCAGCCACTACGCGCCCCAGATCACCGGCAGTAAGCAGATCGAAGGGGGAGAAGGCCGCGGGGAGAAGAGGAAGATTCGGTGGCGTCGGCGCCGATTTGGCCAGAGCCAAGCCAGCCGAAGCCTCCCCAGGCCACGACGATCGAACAGCGGTAGAATCTCACCGGGAACCGACCGCCAGCGCCGGCAACGGCGAAATGGCCATTGAATCGGTTCGGATCGGTTCAGTGTGAAAAGGGGCGAACCAGTCCGAACCGATTCAGGAGGAGAGAGAAAGAAGAGAGAGAAAAAAATTTTGGGATTTCATCAAATTTCGGGTAAATCGATACGAGGTCAAAAGTGACCGATTTAATTTTTGATAAATTTATTTAAATTATATTTAATCAAAAATTGACCCGGAGTTAAAAATACGAAATTGTGTAGTTCGACAATTAATTCCGAACGGAAGCCCGATCGAACTTTGATTTGCGCACCATCGCATGATATCGGGTAAGTAAAGCTCATTTACGACAATTTATGTGATTAACGCGTATTTAAGATTTATTTTATGCATTTCGGATTAAATTTCAGATTTAGTGAATTATATTCGAAAATTCAAATAAACTGTCGTAAATGATATACGGGCTATCCAAAGAGCTTGGAATAAAGCCCAATGGGTATTGATAGGCCCAATGAGCCGATAAAACCTGATGAAGGGAAATAATACGTGAAAAATGGGCTTAATACGGATTAAGGCCCGATTAAAGTATTTAAGCCCATTTAGAGTAAACGGGCCCAATTAAGTGAAATGAACTATATTAAATGTGTAATACAGTAGGAAACTTGTGATTAATCCAGTGAATACTTAAATGCAGCTCCATAGTCATATTGAGAGTTGACCGGACTGCGAGATTTGGACAGCACAGAGGAAGAGAGGTCACACTACGTGATCCGAGGTAAGGGATCTATGAGAGCTCTTAGAGATAGCTATACGTATTTTCAGCGTCGTTTACATTCACTTAAATTTCGTATAGCGTATTGATATGAAATTTTTGGATACTACCCAATTATGGGAAAATTACGAAAATACCCTTAGACTCAGAAATTTTTAGACATGCATTAAATACATGAAATCCATGTTTTCTCTATGAAAAAGAGATTTTGTGAAGCTGAAATGATATACTGGCTCATTATTTGACTGTATGCATTAACTTGCACGTTTTTCTAAAATGTGATTTGATTGACGAGTGATTTAATGGGATGTTACTCTCTCACTCTGTTTTGTACCGTTTTGCATATTGCACTCGATTTTGAGTACCACTGTGGTGAAAAATAGAGCCAGTTGTCTATTTTATGTGTGTGAAATCGTATTGGAGCTATGATGAGATCTGTGGATTTATCCAGATCCGCTCCCACTTGATTTTGGTATTACATATGTATAGACCGTGCTGGAGCACTGCTCGCACTGGATACTGTTGTGATTTGTGATTGAGATCGTGCTGGAGCCCTCGTGTTGACTGTGTGTCACACTGACTTGCTCGCACTAGATCTGAGACGACAGGCTATGGTTGATAATTTATTTGGTTGGGGTGGTGAGCTGTTGACTCAGGCACCTACAACTATGTGGTAATTATACTGTGGTTCACGGAGTACGTCGTACCGTTTAGACAACATGGAGTACACTGTACCGTGCAACTATGGGATGTGAGGATTGCGTCTTTGGACTCGGGCATGCTGTGTCATTGCTCTGATTTGTGATAGTCCTTAGATAGGAGCCGATGGATAGACTAATCCCCTCCTCAGACTCAGAGACACCTTGGCACACCTGATCCGTGATAGCTTGTGGGTCTCGGACTTTGGCCAATTGTTCCCTTGGATTTGTGTTGAAATCTCTGCCTAGTCTCATCTGTTTTATTGGTTTCGGTGATGAAACTAATTGTGATTTGATTTCTCTGATGAAACCGTTTGAAATAATGATATGATTTTAAAGTGAGTTTCAATACTGAACACAGAAATATTTTACTCTGAATGAGTTTTGATATTCGGTTTTTGGGCAGTAAATTGCTATGTGTTTTACTATGATGGTTTTGTGAATGTCATGAGTTTTTCGGCATAAACCATGCATCATGAGCATCGTGGATAATTCGATTATCTACTTGCTTTATAAATTAATGCGAGTGTTTTGAAAAGTAAATGCATTTGTTTTACGAGTTGATAAAACATGCATTATGAGCATCGTAGATAGTGTGGTTATCTACCTGCTTTCATATATTTTTTACAGAGCGCGTTATGCTCATCACATTATTTTTCCCACCTCTACAGAGCATTTCAGTAGAGTGTATAAGCTGCGTCCGTCCTGCGATCTTTTATACAGAGCTATCCAGCAGTTTCAAGGTATGCACACATATACTTTTTGTATCTGAATAATAGTGTACTATGATGTAGTCATGTTATATGGGGGATGCATATATTAGGCAATGTAAACGAAATTTTAAATTCTAAAATGATAACTTCATAAGCTTCCGCGAATGTTGTGTCTGGGACGAAAGCATTGCCTGTTATGCATATATATAATATATGAAACTGAGTGATGGATATTGACTCACAGCCCAACAATTGAAATGTGGTAAGTTCACGAAAAATTCGTAGTGATTTTTAAAAAATTGGGTCGCGACAGAGATCGATCTGGCTCTTGATGAGATCGATCTGCATTTGAATTTAGGGACGATTTGGGGTAATTTTATGCCTAGGAGATCGATCTGTCAAGGGGTGAGATCGATCTCTTTATGGCTTTATGAGATCGATCTGCTCCTTGAGGAGATCGATCTTCTCCCAAACAGAAACATTTGGAGATCGATCCCTTCCCCATGAGATCGATCTTCTCTCAAACGGAATCATAAGGAGATCGATCATCTTCCATTGGAGATCGATCTGCTCACTTACTTTCCTCCTTCCTTGTCAATTTTAGCTTACCAGATCGATTTGACCTCATAGCTTCCCACTTGGTTAAGCACTTAATATATAAATTTTCAAATATAATTTTCACAATTCATTACTGTGATTATTTCTCATTTGTTACTTATACATTTCACTTAACTCAATAAATTACACTTCAAGTCCATATTACATAATTAAAATATGTCTAAAATTCTCAGATCTCACATCCTCCCCACCTTAAAAGAATTTGGTCCTCCAAATTCAACTCAACTAGTCAAATAGATGGGGGTATTTCTCCTTCATGAGATTCTCTAGTTCCCACGTTGCCTCTTCCATTGAGTGATGTTTCCACAAAACTTTCACTAATGGGATGCTCTTGGTTCTAAGTACCTTCTCTTTTCTATAGAGAATCTGGACGGGTTCCTCAGTATAGCTCATGTCCTCTTGTATGTTCATCTCGTCATACTCTATGACATGAGAAGGGTCCGAGTGGTACTTCCTCAACATAGACACATGAAAAACATTGTGTATTCCGGACATCTGTGGGGGTAATGCCAATCTGGAGGCTACCTCTCCCACTCTCCCAAGAATCTTGAATGGTCATATGTATCGAGGACTCAATTTTCCTTTCTTCCTAATCGCATGATACCCCTACTCGATGATATTTTTAGAAATAATGCATCACCAACATCAAACTTGAGTGGCCGTCTACGCACATCCGCGTAGCTTTTCTGTCTACTCTGTGCAGTATGTAACCTCTCACATATGAGTTTCACACTCTGTACAGCTTGCTCAACAAGCTCGAGAGCATTTATCTTTCAGTCACCGACTTCTTCCCAAGCTACAGGGGATCTACACCTCCTACTATATAGAGCCTCAAAAGGTGTCATTCCAATACTCGCATGATAGCTGTTATTGTACGTAAACTCTGCTAGGGGCAAGTGATCATCCCATGATCCCTTAAAATCCATCGTACACGCCCTCAACATATCCTCCAGGGTCTGAATAGTCCTATCTGATTGACCATCTGTTTGAGGATGATAGGCGGTACTAAAACTCAATCGAGATCCCATGGACTCCTGAAATTGGGTCCAAAATCTGGAAGTAAATCGGGAATCTCTGTCAGATGTAATACTCACTGGAGCCCCATGTAATCTAGCTATCTCACTAACATATAACTCAGCTAAGGCATCCACAGTATCTGTGCTCTTGATGGCAAGGAAGTGGGCACTCTTGGTCAATCTATCCACTATAACCCATATAGCGTCACGACCTCTTCGGGTCCTCAGTAAACCCATAATAAAGTCCATAGTGACATGCTCTCATTTCCATGTAGGTACAGGTAAAGGTTGTAATAGTCCTCCAAGCTTTCGATGCTCAGTTTTCACTTGCTGGCATATTAAACATCTGGCCACATACTCTGCCACGTCTCGCTTCATACCACTCCACCAGTACACCTTTCTCAAATCTCGGTACATCTTAGTACTCCCTGGGTGCATGGTGTATCGCGAGTAGTGAGATTCTCTCAGTATCTGTCTCTTTAGGGTATCATCATCCGGTACACAAATCCGTGCTCTGACTCTCAACAATCCATCCTCACTGACTGTGAGATCTGACTGCGAACTCCGTTCAGCTTAGCTAACCATATCTATCAACCTCTGATCATTGCACTGCCCAGTTCTAATCTGATCCATGATCCTGGGCTCTATCCGCAAGCTAGCCAAAAATCCAGTCTCTATCTCTTTAACTCTGATCGGGAGTTCAACGAACTGCTCCTGTAAATCCCATTCCCTGATCATCATAGCAGATATCATACTCTTCCTGCTCAGGGTATCAGCAACTACATTCACCTTACCCGGATGATATAGAATCTCGCAGTCATAATCCTTAAGGAGTTCCATCCATCTCCTTTGTCTCATGTTTAACTCTTTCTGATCAAAGAGATATCTCAAACTCTTGTGATCAGTGAAGATCTGAAATCTTTCTCCATATAAGTAGTGTCGTCAGATCTTCAAGGCAAATACCACAGCGGCTAACTCCAAATCATGCGTGGGGTAATTCCGCTCATGGTCTTTCAACTGTCGCGATCCATATGCGACCACTCTTCCGTGCTGCATAAGCACACACCCCAATCCTTGATGAGATGCATCACTATACACCGAAAATCCTCATGATCCCTCAGGGATAGTTAACACAGGTGCCGCTGTTAACCTCCTCTTTAATTCTGGAAAACTGAGCTCACATTGATCAGTCCATATAAATGGAGTCTCTTTGCGCGTGAGCTTAGTCAAAGGGGCGGCAATCCTGGAAAATCCTTCCACAAACCTTCTGTAATATCCTGCCAAACCAAGGAAGCTTCGTACCTCCATAACTGTCCTCGGTCTTTCCCAGTTAAGCACAGCCTCCACTTTACTTGGATCCACTGATACTCCTTCCTCTGAAACTATATGACCAAGGAAAGCTATCCGATCCAGCCAAAACTCACACTTACTAAGCTTTTCATATAATTGTTTATCTCGGAGTATCTGAAGTACTAATCACAAATGCTGTGCATGCTCCTCACACGACCGAGAGTACACCAGGATATCATCAATAAAGATTATCACAAACTTATCTAGATAGTCTCTGAACACCTCGTTCATTAATCTCATAAACGCTGCAGGGGCGTTCGTCAATCCAAAGGACATCACCAAAAATTCATAATAGCCATACCTCGTCCTGAAGGCCGTCTTTGGAATATCATCTTCCTTGATCCTCGATTGGTGATAGCCCGATCTCAAATCAATCTTAGAAAAGACTGATGCCCCTCTCAGCTGATCAAGTAGATCATCAATCCTGGGTAATGGATATTTATTCTTCACCGTGGCTTTATTCAACAACTGGTAGTCTATGCATAATCTTAGACTACCATCCTTATTCTTAACAAATAATACTGGTGCTCCCCACGACGAAACACTGGGTCTAATAAACCCTTGATCCAATAACTCCTGTAGTTGTTTCTTCAATTCCTCAAGTTCCACTAATGTCATGCCATCCTGTAGGGAGGTTTAGAGATCGGCTGAGTATCTGGTACCAAATCAATGGTAAACTCCAGCTCTCTCTCTGGTGGTAAACTTGGTAACTCATCTGGGAAAACATCCGAAAATTCACACACCACAGGTGTATCCTCAATCCTCGGATGTTCTCGATCATCATCTGAGATGAGTGTTTCATAACCTTCACATAAACAATCATATTTAATATTCTCCAAAATAATATTAAAATTCTCAAATTGTTTACAAAATTCCATACGTCTATTTACTTAATATTTCAAATGTACACTGTAAGGTTCAGGTAGGGAGAAAGTTACAATTTTAGTGTAGCAGTCTAAACTCACTCGATTGGTTGCCAACCAATCCATCCCCAGAATTACATCAAACCCATGTATATTCAACATGATTAGATCTGCTAACATCACTATATCTCCCACCTTTATTTCACATCCTCTACAGATTAATTCAGTTCTCTGAGATTCACGCATAGGGGTATTTACATGTAGTATATACTCTAGAGGTTCAAACTTCAAGTTTAATCTACATGCAAAATGCTCAGAAATGAACGAATGCATGGATCCTGGATCAATTAACACATGAGCCTTATGATTACAGACAGAGAGTGTACCTCTTATAGTTTCTACAGAAGTGTCAGGAGTCTCTTTATCTAGGGCAAACACACGTCCTTGTGTAACAGGCTTCTTCCCTTTCTCTGCAGCAGTGGCCCGTCTCTGGGGGTTCACTCTTTGAGGCTATTGTCTAGTGGGCTCTGGAACATGTGGTTTCTGAGGTTGAGGGCAGTCTTTCACCATATGACCCATGTCTCCACATCTAAAACATCCATGGATCAACCCAGAACAACTTCCCTCATGCATTCGACCACAATTTCTGTAAAACCTTATCTCAGGCCTGACATCTCGAGGGGTCTCCCTAATGTTAGGGTAACCTCTGGGTCTCTCTAATCTACCCTTCTGCACCTCAATCCTTCCTCTTCTGAAGGAACCTCTCTGAGCCTCTGTTTGAAAAATCGTTGGCCTCTTGCCCTTATCTCTATTCACCGCTCTGAGCTCATTCTGGGATTGTACCATTTTAATTCCTCTCTCAATCTCTTGTGCTCGTCTCAAAGCATCTCCAAACTCGGTAATACACAGCCCTATCAATCTATCTCTGATGATGGGCTCCAATCCATACACAAACTTCTCTGTGCGGAGCTCTTCATTCTTAAAGGTCTCTGGGTCATACCTCAATAGCGCGGTGAATTGGCTCTCATAGTCATCCACAGACATATCACCATGTACCAAACTCAAAAACTCGACCTGTTTCTTTCTTTGGGCGGCTCGTGGTACATATTGGGTCCTAAAGGCTGTCTAGAACTCTTCCCAACCAATCATATCATGGTAGGACATCAAAATACCCTGGGTAGTACCCCATCAATCTCGAGCTCTCCCTTTCAACATATAGGCACTCATACTGACCCTCTAAGCATCTGTGCACCCCAGATAATCGAATATAACTCTCATCTCTATCAACCACTCCTCAACCTCTGTAGGATCCTTCTTTCCCCTAAATGCGGGTGGATTCATCTTCAAAAACTCCTTCAGTCGGACCATACTTCTGTCCTCAGGTTGAGTGACGGGAGGCATTGGGTCCATCTGTACTAGGGGTATGAGAGGTCCTTGTGGTGGTGTAGGAGTAGTACCCGATGCATTAACTCCAATGTGTTGCGCGAATAGCGCTGCCATCTGCTCAAAACCTTACCTCACATCGGTCTCAATCCGATTAAATCGAGAGTTAGGACTCTCTGGTTGTGGGGTAAGTGGCGAAGGGGACTCTGCCTGCCTCCTCGAATGACCTCGTCGTCCACTCATTCTCTATCTCAAGTCGTCTCCTGCGCGTACATATCAAAATCGATTGAAATCTCAATCCTCAAATTCAGTTCATGACCAGACTATTACAGACACATGGGATGTATTCTATTTCACTTAACCGACACTGACAGTACTAGACACCCTAAGCTTTGATACCAATAAAGCTCTGTCACACCCCGAAAACGCGAAAAATAGGGTAAATTTAAAAGCTTTTTACTCATCAATTCACAATTAAGGGTGCATTCCTGTGCAGTGTCATATATCATCATACTTATCATACCTCAGGATCACATCATTAGATAGTATATATCATATCATATACATTACTCAATCTCAAGTTAATTAATCCTAATACATCTCATATAATGTTATACATCAAGTGTCTGTAATTACAATAATTGTCTGGGTACATGAAAAGATAAATGATACCTCAAAACACAATATATGGCCTGAAGCTCAAGTCCTCCACTAGTCACTACTCCGTACGTCGTAGGAAAACCCTTTTTCACTTGAAGAAATCTAGGGGGAAAGAAAACATGGTGAGCTTCCAAATCGCTCAGTATGGGGGTAAGGGACTCGTTATATAAACCATAATGCACATCATAAAATATTTATTTGCACGTGAAACTCAGTATACTCATTTGAAAACCATAGCATGAAAGTTCTCAAAACAACATTCTCATATCTCAAAATCATGTGGAAACATGAAGTAAAAGGCTCAGTATAGAGCAGTAACGAGCATGTGAAAATAATGCGATAATGGTTTTCTCAATAAACGTGATAAAATCACTATAATAATAATACACGTGACGTAGCCACCAAACACACGTGGCATAGCCACAGATTTAGATTCACACGTGGCACAACCACAGAATAGGGTTTCACGTGGAAACGACCACCAAATATATGTGGCACAGCCACAGAATGGGTGATCTCACATGGCAACAGCCACCAAATATACATAGCACAGCCACAGAATGAGGGATCTCACACAGCCACAGAATGAGGGATCTCACGTGGCAACAGCCACCGAATATACATGGTACAGCCACAGAATGGGGGATCTCACGTGGCAACAGCCACCAAATATACGTGGCACAACCACAGAATGGGGGATCTCACGTTACCAGAACGGAGAAGAATCGGGCTTACATGCTACCAGAGCAATACCCGGTGTGTATTCAAAATTACACACCTAAATCTTTATCAATAGTCATTATCATATAAAATGGTTTGCCTTCACGTAGAACTCATAATGGTTTTTCTCTCATAAAACTCGTTTAAAACCGTTTTGTACTCAACACAAAACATATTTAAAATCGAGTCTCAACCGGCAAAACACGCACACATTTCTCAAATCTCAATATCGCCTTAACGTAGAGCCCAATTCATTTCTCACACAAACTCAACGATTTATAAAGCGGTTTCACACGTAGCTTATAAACTCATAAAAACATTGGGCTCCAACTGGCTATAAAAATCGTGTGCATTCTCATCAAAACACAACACATCAAACATGCTTGTTTTATAAATCGCAATTCATGCTATAATAGTTCACAAATCACATACACAAATGGTTTAGTTTCCCTTACCTCTTTGCACCTCGTATAGTGCAATTATTTTCCCCTTGTCACGGACTAGTCTCGCATTCCACTCTGAAACTCCCGAGCTGTCCAAACGATGTTAAAGCATCAATACTCATCATCACAGTAACCACAATTCTCAAAATCGAGCATAATTGCTCATAACACCTCAAATCTCTCAATTCTCATAACTCTATCTCAATCCACAATCTCATTCACAACATCTCAACATCCTACACTTCCCATACCCCAATATCTATGCTAATTCACCACATTGTCTAAATTTCAATTTATAACTTAAAATTCTCAAAATTACCAAAATTGTTGAATATCATCATCACTCCAACTACATTGTAATTTCATCAATCCCTAATCATTTTCCAGCTATTTCAACACAATGCCAACAACTATTATCACCAAAATCATCTCAAATATCAAGATCTAGGTTTAGAAATTACCCAAAACTTGTGGAGAGCTTATCTCTTACCTCGATTCAATCCGTCTTCCGATTTCCAAGTATGTTGTTCTCCCTTTGATGAGGAACAACTTTTCTTCTTACCACAACCTCTGATTTGGACGAAAATGGGTGCTTTGGATAAGTGAGAAAGCTAGGGCTCGGGTGAAAATGGGGTTTTGAAGAGAGAGAAAATGAAATTACAGGAGAAAACAAGGGTTCCTTATATAGACGGAGGGTAGGAGATCGATCTGGCTCTTGATGAGATCGATCTGCATTTGAATTTGTGGACGATTTGGGGCAATTTTATGCCTAGGAGATTGATCTGTCGAGGGGTGAGATCGATCTCTTTATGGCTTTATGAGATCGATATGCTCCTTGAGGAGATCGATCTTCTCCCAAACAGAAACATTTGGAGATCGATCCCTTCCTCATGAGATCGATCTTCTCTCAAACAGAATCATAAGGAGATTGATCCTCTTCCATTGGAGATCGATTTGCTCACTTGCTTTCCTCCTTCCTTGTCAATTTAGCTTACCAGATCGATCTTTCTTCCCTAAGATCGATCTGACCTCATAGCTTCCCACTTGGTTAAGCACTTAACATATAAATTTTCAAATATAATTTCCACAATTCACTACTGTGATTATTTCTCATTTGTTACTTATACATTTCACTTAACTCAATAAATTACACTTCAAGTTCATATTACATAATTAAAATATGTCTAAAATTCTCAGATCTCACACCACCACACCGGACCATTAGTGGATATGAAGATGGTGTTGTCTTTACTCGAATGCTTTAAATCACTTTGGACTTGATTTCCTTGGTAAACACATACAAATACAAAAATAGCTTCTAAGCATGCTGATATAATGTCAATTTCCTTAGAATTATTTGAAACACCTTGAAATTTCTTTTTGCTTTTATTTATTATTTTTTATTTTAATTGCACAATAATTTGTATGTATAATGTAAGCCACAAGAATAAAAAAAATCAAATTAATTATAGTCTTCAATAATATTTGTCAGATAATTTTAGATCCCAAGTCTCAAATTTTCAACAGATGCCCTGATCAGTAACAATGATATCAATCAATATCCATAAAGAAAATCTCTTCAAATTGATTCTATTTGCCTCCTATATCTTTAGTGAACTATTATACACCAATTATCCACTTTAAAATTTGCTATTAGCATGGAAACATAAGATATAAAGAACCATTACCTACAATAACTTGTATTTAAAGGCCTTATGTGCATTACTTTTCAATACCAAAGTCTTAAAACATGCATGTACGGTAACTATGTACCATTTGGTACCATATGGCATGACCAACTTGGTAGAGTTTTTTTTTTTTTAAATTCCTTGTGTTTAAAACACATATATCTTATATATCATATAAAACTTTTTAATGACTGATTTGGTACTTACACCCTTTGGCCTACTTTATTTCCACAGAATCATCATCACCATACAACCTCAATTCTAAATCAATTACATTAACCAACATATCATCTACAGATCACAATTGCATCCAACACAAATTATCAAAATGACAAATATAATCTTAGGTGGTCTCCGTGACCACCAATGCAAAAAATCATAAATACAACCACAACAACAATTACATAATATCTCACAAATTACATCCCAACAAACATCCAAATCCACTGTGTCAACAAGTAATATTTATATACCTACCAACCAAGTATACCTTAAATAACAAATCCAAAATGCCTGAAGAGGCGAACAAGAACTTGCCACAACTACGGATTACTTGGAGGACTTATATGTGAGGTGGGAAAGAGGGGATGAGTTTGGCCCAGAAAGTGAATATGAGAACATAGAATAGTGAAATAAAATAAAATTCGAAAACTTGCATGCCAAGTATAAGAGAATATCAAAATACAATTAAAAGAATATATGAAGTTGAAACAATAAGAGGTAGATTTCAAAATACATATCCAAAAGCATTCAAGTGCCACATAATAATAGATTTTTAAAGCAAATCATAATTAACCACAAATTGAGCTATTTTTGACTATTTTCAAAAGTTCGCTATGTCGAACCGAGGTTTCACCAAAAGTATTGTAGTTATCAGTGTGTCACACTCCCCATCTGGGGCACTATCTATAATCATTAACTCACAACTAATCTCATTGAACAGATGAAATCGGTCTAACTTGCCATGAGCTTAAACCCATTATCCCTCTCGATTCCTAGCTAAAATAAGCCATATCACTCCATCAATTAAAATTAAACTAGTACATTAACCATAAATCAACAAATATTAATTTACACCGTGCTTAGTTTTCATCTCAACCAATCGAAAGCTAAGGTTCTATACCTTCTCCTTGTCTTTCAATTTTGCTTTCCCAATTTGTTTATATCATTCCCTTACCAAATTAGAAAACACCTTACAAGATTGATCTTGTCCTTTAACTTAGTACTTGAACCTAGAATATTCTTAAAATCTCTTTATCAACCCTAAGAATTTAAAAGTTCGACTCCTATTTTCCTTTTCGATACTTAAGACCAATTATACTACCTTATACATTTACATCATTAATTGTTTACCTTTTTTAATCCAATTATAAGTATCTAATTACCTAAAACATGGTTTCACCTATCCATGAAACCGTAAGCCTCCTTTTTGTATTCCATTCTTTTGGTTCATCACTACTTAACCTCAACATTCATATAACAAATTCACAATTAATACCACTTTATATATAAAACTTCATTGTATAATTATACAACAATCATTCTCACCTTAATTTCAAAATGCCGAATTGTTTGACCCTTCTCAATTCGGGTTAAGGTTTTCCTTCAATAAATCAAACATGCAAAAGGTTATTTGTCAATATCATAAAATCCATTAACTAGCTCAAACCTAGTACCACTCACCAAATAGCCCAATGCTTACTGAAACTAGCTAAGGCTGAGAGCCAAAAAAAAATTTCTCACTCACGATTCATCCACCAAAGTCACCAATTCCTTGCAAATTTCCAACATGAATTTTCATCAATAAAAGCTTCACAATGTACAAACTTAACAAGAAAATCCATAAAGGATGAAACCTTACCATCAACCTCTCTAACTGAATCCCTATTGGCTTCCATTTATCTCGATTCCATCAAGGATACAACATGTAACACTCAATTATCTTTCCTTTAACCCTCTTTTAAGATTTTCCTCCCAAAACCCACGAGTTTCCAAGAATTTTTCTTGCCAAATTGTGGTTGTTCAAGATGGCCCTTTTTATTTTCTCTTCAATGTTAAAAAGAATAAAGAGATGGAATAAGACAAAGGCTTCTTAATTCAAGGTTAAAGGAAATAGGAATTTAATTAATAAGTTAAACAATTTTTTTAATGGTTTTGTCTTTATTCAATGTGATTCCCACATTTTTGGTCTTCTAATGGGTAGGAAAATTTGAATTTCAATTGAAAAATAATCTCTCTTAAACGTGTTCGCACACAATTGACATAATAATGTGATTAAATAGTAATCTAACTTCTGACACTAAGTTAATTTGGACTTAAATTCTCCCTTGACTTTAATGATGTGCTTCGACTTTAGCAATTAAATTTCCAATTTCCTTATTTCAAAAATATATCCAGTTCTTTCCAAGTTTAAATATCGAGATAGAAAAATTACCAAAATGTCTTTGACCCAAAAAATTTACTAGACTTCATAAATAACCTCGTTTCACATTCGAGCTTCGTAATATGTGTAACATTTTCATAATTAAGTAAATTTAATTTGAATCCAATTCTTGAAAATTCACATTTACATATGGCATAGGAAATTTGAAATGTTACATTATTTCACCCTCACCAATTATGACATATATGCAATAGGGTTTATCATATATCCATAAGATACAAAGAAGTCATTGTTTAAAAAATCTAAGACTAGTGTTATTAAAACCACTAAATAGTATTGACAAGTGCAAAATTATCTTAGTCACTATTTTCTGCTGCAAATAATATATAAGAGATTTGCTCTATTTTGAGAATGGAATGAAAGAGAGAACATTAGAATTCTTATGATTTCAATGTGTCTCAAGTTTAAACTTGACATATCTATTTATAGAGATTAATTCTAAGTAATGTAATCTTTTGATCAAGTGATATGATTATTCATTTATATTATTTGATTCAACAAACACAATTGTTTAATAAGATTACAACTTCTTGTAACCAATAATTATATTTCTTAACCATTTAAAAGTGGAAGAATATCTTTTAGAAGTGTTTGCAACTCTTTTGATAAGAAACTAATCGCTATATGCACTTGCTAGAACAGTAGGATGTCTTAATGTAATTCTAAAACAACAAATAATTCCAAGCAGTGTATTTGTTTGCGCTTCTAGGGTAGTTGACTACCTTAGAGATAATTTTAGACGGAAGTTAGAAGTTTAGCATGTAAAAATGCAATTGATTGCCCTTTTCTATGTAATTGACTCCCTATATGGGTAGTTGACTACTTTTTCAAAACATTTGACTGACATTCTAGGATATCTAATTGTCCTGGTGTCAAAATATAAAATAAATTTTCCTACACAAGAATAGTTGACTACCCTGTATAAGTAGTTGACTGGTAACATAAAATTCACTTAATCAAATTCAATTCGATTTTCTCAACTCGGAACCTTACCAAAGCAATATTTTCTTAACTCCATTGATTAAACTTCATGTTTAATCAATTGTCCATCCACTTATCTTGAAAATTATCTAACATCATATATTCCTTTTAAGAACTTTGACTTTTTGACTTTTTTGCTTAAAAAGACACATGACATGATGCATAAAAAGACCTAGTTATAGAAGTTTTTTAACTTTATTGACAATAAATGAAATAATAGTCCATATATAGAGAATATTTGGATTTCACTGCACCAAAGGTACAATGAGGTACAGTAGAATCTTTCATATTGGACAAAAAGGGGACGAAAATAAAATTACCTTTCTACTCTTGGTTTCCATTTTTATTATTTTATTAAAAATATATATACTTAATAGTCATTTTCTCTATTTCAATCTCATCGAAATCAATATCACCGTCCATCTAAATTAACCCATAATAAATATTGTATTAACTTGGACGGATAACCTATGATAATGTGTGTGTGGTGCACCCATTGTTCTTATTAAAAATCATTCGCTTATGAAATATTTTACACAATATAAATATAATTTAATGTAATATAAATACAAATATACATATAAATATAAATATAAATATATAGGAATTATAAAATATAATGAAAAGCCTTTTAGTCCATACCATATGAGCTAATGAGATCAGATCTTATCTGTACACGTGGAGTAATTAAGAAATGGAGATAATGAGTTGCAAATAATTAATTATCCTCTCTTACATGGTAAATTTACGTGGTTTTTTTTAATAACTCTTTTTAACTTTTTCTTCCACTTTTACTTAAATGAATTGCCAAATTTGAATTTTATGGTATCGACATAATCAACATCTCCAATAATCAATTAGACTAAATTGGCACATCACGGTTATAATAATTTTTTAAAATTCAATACTTAGTAGTATCATTTATTTGTATAAAATATAAAAATTATTATATTATTATAATTTGCATTTATGCATCAAATATTGAATTAACTTTTAAATTATTATCAAATTTATATATAATTTTTATAAAAACTTTAATTTGTATACACTGTATCATTTTTATATTTGTTTTTGTTTTGATTTTTACGATTAGAGCATTTTGGGATATGCTTGCACACATCTCAAGGTTAATCTCACTTCGGACGATTTTAAAGGCATATATCCACATCAATCTCGTGTATTCAAAAAAAATTAATTTTTTTTGGTACTAACCTCAAGAATTGAACCATAAACTTGACTTACAAAATTAAACTTATCAATAATTCCAACCTTTGAAGTTTTATTTTGGTGTCTTCATATCACAACTTAAAAAATAGTATTTAGTTTTTTTATGGGTTCGAAAGGATATATAAAAAGAGAAAATGAACTTTAAACTTAGGATTAATATCGAATATATTGTTAGTAGATTTTTTACCTTACAAGCGATGTTAGAATATGATGCATATCTTATTTTATTTATTTTTATTCTTTTAATATTTTAAAATGACATGTGTCATCATCCAAATTCTGTTTGTAGAGTCAAAAATTTTATTGATAATGTATTAGATAATAAATAATTATTTTATACACTGTCAGTAAATTTTGTTGACTCCACAAACGAAATTAGGATGATTACATATATCATATTTTATTTATTTTTTGATTTCATAATATTTTTAAAAGACATATAATTTTTTTTGACTTCACTTATAAAACTAAAAAATCATATTGAGAATAAATAAGATAATTATCTTTAAATAATTATCCTTGAGGAAAGCAATAACTATGCACCAAACTTTAAGTATAAATTCTTAATTTTATCATTACGTAAATATCTTTTCTTAGATTTTTATTTTTTTTGTTGCGGATATATTTCTTAATAACGTAGCTTCGACAACAACCTAATTTAATTCCCGTACTGCCTAGAAAGCTTCAGCCGCAAAAATTTTCTTTTTTTTTTTCTTTTTCTTTCTGATGCACAAAAATAAAACAAAAAAACGTGGATGACTTGGGTAATATCTTTATTATTATTTTTTGCTTTTCGGGTGAGAATTCATTAATGGACCTCCCACTTGTCTTTATCATGCTAATTTGTTAAAACAATGAGTCAGATTTAATTAAAATACAATAACTTTTTGACTAAATACATATAAAAAATAGAGTAGAATCAAAAGACAATTTCAATTTACCTATTTTAATATATCCTCCTTTCATTCCTTCATTATTATTGTCCCATCATGAAATGGAAAGCAGTCTTATCGTTAACGAAAAAATAAGCATCGTGATTTGTTTCCTTCCCTTACTCACACGTATTATTTGTAATCACCGGTAGGATATAAAAAATAAATTAAATTACTTTGGAAAGAAAAGGGATGAGAAAAAAAAGAAGAAACTTGATATTATTTCCTTCTATTCTTAAATAAGATGAACGATAAAAAAAATAATAAAAAATACAATTATGGTGCGAATCCAATTTTTATAAAAATATATAAATTTAATAAATTAAAAAAAATTATATTTAACATATCGATATAAATTTTAATATTATTGTTGTTGCTCCAAACAACAATGAAATGATGCTGATGTCGTCTTCTCCACGTGTCTTGAATATTCTGCAAAAACAGTGAAAGTCAGAGAGGCGCAGGGATCTGTCCCTGCACGCGCACTCCGATGCTTCAGTCAGAAGACTGTTTAAGCAGAGTATTTGTAAACAAAAATAGAGATTAGGGTTTTTCTGATCATACCTGGGGATATTTATAGATATTTCTGAGTTGCTTTTGATGAGCTCAGGACTCATTTTTGTGTGGGCCCAAAATTTTATTATTTTGGACTTTTTGTATGTTGGAGCCCATGCGCGTGACTGGACTGGGGTAAATTATCTCTATCAATTGCTCCCCACTCTTTCATTGGGAATTTCCCTATGTAATGAGTACAATAAGGGGATTATTTGCTTCTGGAATAGTTGTTAAGGATTAAAACATTTTATCAGCGACAGAGTTCTTAGACTGCGGCATAGACGCCACTTTTCAGCCACCTCTGTCGTGACTATATAAAGGTAAGACATAGTGCGGGTGTCTTAAGAAACGGTTAAACTTTGTCGCGTAACTATCGTAGTGCTCTCGCTTACTCCATCGCCACTCTGTCGTACAATAGGTAAAGAGACTGTCGCCACTCCTTCGCACACTTGTCGCAAATTCTGTAAAGAATCTCAATACTCTGTCGCCACGTTCAAAAAATTCTGTCGCCACGAGTCTGCCGCCATACACCCTGTCGCCACACTCAGGACTGTCGCATATATCCCTGTCGCCACTCTCAAGTCTGTCGTTAATACACCCTATCGCCACACTCAGGACTGTCGCATATATCCCTGTCGCCACTCTCAAGTCTGTCGTTAATACACCCTGTCGCCACACTCAGGACTGTCGCATATAACTCTGTCGTCACTCTCAAGTCTGTCGCATACACCCTGTCGCCACACTCAGGACTGTCGCATATAACTCTGTCGCCTATTAGGTCTGTCGCCTTTAGGTCTGTCGTCTTACACACTGTCGCCTATTAGGTCCTTTTAGGTCTGTCGCATATAACTCTGTCGCCTATTAGGTCTGTCCCCTTAGTCTGTCACCGATAAACTCTGTCGCCAACTAGGATGGCTGGTCATGGTGTCGGTAAACAATTGGAGTTAGGATCGAGGTCGACTTTGACTGAGTTTGATCTTCAAGACATCATACGTAGATATCCATTACCCAAAGGGTATTTTTATAGGCTTCCTACCCCAGAAGAGAAAAGCATACGTAGTGTAGCAAGCGGGGTAGCCGTTTTTAGGGTCTCTCTAGAGTTAGGTTTTCGTTTCCCTATTTCTGACTTTCGAATTTCTTTCTTAAGGGAACAAGGGATTTCTCCTAGCCAATTGCATCCTCATAGTTGGATGCAATTAATCGGGTTTGACGTGCATTGCCACATTAGAGGCGTCCTTCCTACTCTCCCTTTGTTTTATACCTTGTTTAGACTTCGGGGTAGTTCCGGCTTATTCCCATATTCTCTTCAAAGAGTGTTTGAACCCGGGTTTGAAAATAGGTTATTTGATAAACTCCCGAACAAAATCCATAGGTTCGAGTCGGAGTGGCTTGTAGTGGAAGTGCCCGAGGATCTTAACTTCCCTATTAGATGGGGAACCAAGCATAGTGTCCCTAAAGGCCCTCGTCTTACCACCTTAAGAAAACAACTATCTCCAACTATCAACAAGCTCTTAGTTGATAGGCCGATTAATCTTTACGAGTTTTTATCGTCTGAAAATCTAGCTTCTGCTGGTTGGGGCATAGGAAGCGTTAATCCTTCAGTCCCTCTTGATCCAAATCCTAGAGATAGGGAGTCCAGCCCCGAAGGTGACCCCTTAGAGGATGTGGGTGATTGGGCTGGATTTGGTTCCACTTTTGTGACTCTCCCCGATGATGAAGACTTAGCGATAGATTCCCTTCAGGAGTTTCTTAATTCTCCTGAAGGTAACCTTTTTACGTTTTGCACTTTTGTTACTTGTTTGTATGTCACTCCTAACAATTTTTGGACTCTTGTATTGCAGAAATGAGCAGCATCAGACGTTCCTTGGTCCGTCCAAGGGGGCCAGAGGGTTCTTCTAGTGAACCTGCTGAAAAGAGGCCTCGTTCTGCTATGATTGCTTCTGGAGGGGTACCTCGAGCCCGGACTCCTCCTCTCAGGCAAACGACCCATCCTCCTGCTTCGACTCAACAACCTGAAGGAGAATCAGGGGACCTTTTACAAGATGAAGGGAGGACTTCTTCTCATTCTCGAAGATCTTTCGGCTCCTCCGATAGACCTCGGGCGGGAGAAAGAGCTGAGTGTAACGTGACCTTGCCCAGCCGAAAAAATCGAAGGTGCTTGTATGTGGAAGGCTCTATGTCTACTAGGCCTATCCTACCTAAGATAGGCCCTGTTGATACGAGATCTTATCAGGTAGACGGGGGCTACAGAATGAAGGGGGCTGATTTTCAAGTCTACCCTGGGGTGTTAGATAATGACACTTTAGATACGCCCGGGGTAGCATCTCGTTTGGGCTGGGCCTCCATCCTTCCTAGGGATGAGAGTCGACTGTTTCGAAATTTTTCGAAAGGAGAGGATCTAGCTGATCTGGAGGCTGTTAAGGTAATTTGCAGACTTTCCTTTACTTTATTTTTCTTCATTTTACTTTTAATCTGAGTTTTTGTGTTTCCTTTCAGCTTGCTCAAAGAACTATAGTTAATAATGCTCAGCATCGAGCTTATCGTGAACGAGCTGTCAAGGAAATTCAGGATTTAAAGGACAGTAATATGGAATTAAGGAATGCCAATAATCAGTTGTCTGGGTTGCCGGGAGTAGTGCGGGATCTGGAGGAGCAGCTTTCGAAGGCGCTTCAAGAGTTATCTCTTGCAAAGGGGGATCTTGTAGTTGAGACTGCTAGATCCAACAAGTTTAAGGATGACTTTCAACAGAAACAGACGGAGCTGGATACTCTGCAGCCAGGATTTGATTCCCTGACAGATCGTAATCAGCAACTGGAGCAATACATTGCCGAATTGGAGAGTCGAGCTACTCCTTCCCTGAATCAGGTAGAGATCGACAGCATTCGGGCTGAAGCTGTGAAGGAATATAGGCTTTCCAAAGACTGTTTAAGACGGAAGGAAGAATTCTTCGTTCCCTATGCGAAATATGGTTTTTATCTTGCCCGTTCTTGGTTGGAAAAGCATAGGGAGGGTGTGGAATTTCCTGAGCTTCTTTATACTCTCGAAGCAATGGGGTTCGAGGCTCCTGATTGGACCAAGTACGAACCTGACTCCGAGACAGCTGATGAGGTTTTGAAGAAAGTTGCATTAGATGATTTGGCAAACCTAGCTGGTCCTTAGGAGCCCGTGAGCCCAGATAACATTCCTGAATCCATTGGTGCTCTCGATGATCTGAATAAAGAAGATCCGTCAATTTCTGGTCTCCAGCCTCCGGATTGTGAAGATCCAACGGCGCCTGATCTGCCGCCACTAGATCATGCAGATTGATTTTATTTTCCTTTTTGTTATTAGGCTTTACTTATATTTAGGAATTTATTCGCAGTTCGTATTTCGCTTGTAAAGACTTTCCTGATATTTTATAAATAAAATTTATCTGTTCAAGCCTCATATCGCTTATGTTCATTTATCTTTTTGCTATTATCGCCTATTTATATGTATGCTGATTTGACTCGTGTGTTTATCTATCCGTGTATGCTCCCCAATTCTTGATAAAAAGATATATTTTTAGAAAGAATTACATATGTAAACATACCTTTGGTTCTTACCGTTAATATGTTTCTATTGTTTAGCCACAGTGACGCTATGGCGTATCAGGCTCTTACGGCTCGTCTGATTTTATACGCCTGGCCACAGTGACGCTATTGCGCCTCAGGCTCTTACGGCTCGTTTGATTTTATACGCCTGGCCACAGTGACGCTATTGCGCCTCAGGCTCTTACGGCTCGTCTGATTTTATACGCCTGGCCACAGTGACGCTATTGCGACTTAGGCTCTTACGGCTCGTCTGATTTTATACGCCTGGCCACAGTGACACTATTGCGACTCAGGCTCTTACGGCTCATCTGGTTTTATACGCCTGGCCACAGTGACGCTATTGCGACTCAGGCTCTTACGGCTCGTCTGATTTTATATGCCTGGCCACAGTGACGCTATTGCGACTCAGGCTCTTACGGCTCGTCTAATTTTATACGCCTGGCCACAGTGACGCTATTGCGCCTCAGGCTCTTACGGCTCGTCTGATTTTATACACCTGGCCACAGTGACGCTATTACGCCTCAGGCTCTTACGGCTCGTCTGATTTTATACGCCTGGCCACAGTGACGCTATTGCACCTCAGGCTCTTACGGCTCGTCTGATTTCTGTCACAAGATTTATGTTTATAGAAGCCAGAAAGATGAATATTCTGTATAATGATCAGGTGACAATGTGATCCAAAAATAAGTGAATACAAACATAAAGAAAGAAAGACACAATTATTAATTTAAATACAATTTTAAATAATTTAAGTTTCATGTCTTTCCTATTTTCTTCCCTTGTAAAGTCTCCAGGATGCAGGTGTTGGGCTCAATCTTTCGTCTGATTCGGTATGGACCTTCCCAGTTGGCTCTAAACTTTCCGTCTTCTCTCAAAGCGTTGGTGATGTGTGACTTTCTGAGTACTAAATCTCCCTCGGACATTGGCCTATCTTTTACCCGGCTGTTGTAGTAATTGGACACCCTCTGATGGTAGGATGCCAGTCAAATTGCTGCAGTTTCTCTGTGTTCATCAAGCAGATCCAGGTTTTCCCTTAGCCCTTGTGAGTTGTTCTCCTCTATTAAAGGCACCACTCTTGGTGACAGTCTGGTTTTCAACCCATGCAGGATGGTCCGGTTACTGACTTCAGCTTGCCCATTGGCCTGAGGATACGATACAGAAGATATCCTTAGCTGGATGTCAAGACGTCTGCAGAACTCACGAAAGGCATCGCAATCAAACTGCTTTCCATGGTCTGCATTCAAAACCTGCGGGATTCTGAACCTGCAGATGATATCTTTCCACACCATTGCTTCAACTTTTTTCTCTGTGATTGTGGCTAAGGGTTCTACCTCAATCCATTTTGTAAAGTAGTCGGTAGCCACCAGAAGGAACTTGCTCTGGCCCGTAGCTAAGGAAAATGCCCTAGAATGTCTAACCCCCATTGTGCAAACGGAGTTGGTTACACCGTACTTTGGAGTGGAGCCGTTGGGGCGGTAGTTATTGGTGCAAACCTCTGACACTTGCCACACTTACGGGTTTTATCTGCCGCATCTTTCTTCAACGTTGGTCAATAAAATCTCGATCATAATATCTTAGAGGCGAGAGCTCTAGCTCCCAAGTGTTCACCACAAATCCCTTCATGCACTTCGGCCAGGACATAGCTTGCTTGTTCAGGCCCCAAGCATTTCAACAAAGGCGATGAATACCCTTTTTTGTACAGCTCCCCGTTTATCATTGTGAATTTTGCCCCTTGTATCCTTAAACGTCGGGCTTCCTCCTTATCTTGTGGGAGCGTACCCTCAGTGAGGTACTGTTTGAATGAGGTTCTCCAATCATCCCCCACTTCAATGTTGCATACCTCAATTTCTTCAACGCTAGGTCTTTCGAGTCTCTCCACCTTTATCATTCTCCCTTCAGTCTCATTAGAGGAAGCTAATTTAGACAGTGAATCTGCATGTGTGTTTTCAGACCGATTGATTTGTATCAACTGAAAATTTTTAAAAGTCTGAGCCAGAGATTGGACTTTCTTTAGATAAGGAACCAGCATTGGCTCTCGAATCTCATATTGTCCATTAAACTGATTCACCAACAATTGAGAATCACTATGTGCCACTAGGTGATGAACTTGCAACTTCCCTGCCAGCTTCATTCCAACAACCAGAGCCTCATACTCTGCTGTATTGTTTGAACTAGGGAATCCAAACCGCAAAGAGTATTCTATTGACCTTCCTTCTGGCGATACCAAGACTATACCTGCCCCACTGTCATTTGCACTCGATGCTCCGTTAACATATAGTAGCCATGGTCAGGTCTCATTGTCAACGTTGTCGCTTCGGCCAGTACATTCCACTATAAAATCTGCTAAAGCTTGGCCTTTGATGGCCTGTCTAGGTTGAAATATGATATCATACTCCCCAAGCTCTACTGCCCATTTTACCAGTCTCCCTGAATGTTCAGGCTTCTGAAGGATTTGTCTCAATGGTTGATCTGTCAAGACAGCAATGGGGTGCGCCTGAAAATAAGGACGCAATTTGCGAGAGGCCATCACAAGGGCAAGTGCTAATTTTTCAGCCAATGGATAACGGGTCTCCGGGTCTAGCAGTATCTTACTCACGTAGTAAATGGGACGGTACACTATCTCATCTTTTTTCAGTAGCACCGCACTGACGGTGAATTCACCGACCCCCAAATACAGATACAATTGTTCCCCTTCCAGAGGTCTCGTCAATAAGGGTAATTCCTTCAAATATGCCTTTAAGTCTTCAAAAGCTCTTTGACAATCGTCTGTCCACTTAAAATTTTTTCCGCCTCACAGAGTTTTGAAGAATGGCAAGCTTCTTTCTGCAGATTTTGATAAAAAACGGTTTAGAACCGCTATTCTGCCTGTCAACCTTTGCACATCTCTTACCGTGGTTGGTGGCCTCATGTCCATAATTGCTTGAACCTTTTCAGGGTTCGCCTCAATCCCCCTATTGGTGATCATAAATCCCAAGAATTTTCCAGACCGAACTCCAAATGAGCATTTATTGGGATTTAGCTTCATATTGAATTTTCTCAGCACATCAAACACCTTGGTCATCTGACGCGCATGAGATTCTCCTGCTTTGCTCTTGATGATCATATCATCCACATAAGCTTCCATAGTGTTTCCCAAGAGATCCTTGAAGACTTTATTCACCATTCGCTCATAAGTGGCTCCTGCATTCTTTAAACCGAATGGCATTACCCGATAACAGTATGTTCCATCATCGGTAATAAAAGAGGTCTTCTCTTCATCTTCAGGATTAAGCATAATTTGATGATAGCCCGAGAATGCATCTAGAAAGCTGAGGAGTTCATAACCTGATGTTTCATCTACTAGCTTATCGATTCGAGGCAGAGGATACGAATCTTTGGGACAGGCTTTGTTTAAATCTGTGAAGTCCACACACATTCGCCACTTCCCATTAGATTTTTTCACCATCACTACATTAGCCAACCATTCCGGGTAGTAGACTTCTCTAATAAACCAAGCTTCAAGAAGTTTATCAACTTCCTCTGTGATCGCCTTCTGTCTTTCTGGGGCAAAATTCCTCTTCTTCTGTTTAACTGGCCTATGCCCAGGTGAAACGTTAAGCTTGTGACATATCACTTCGGGATTAATCCAAGGCATATCAGACGGAGTCCAAGCGAAAATATTTGCGTTTCTTTTCAGGCATTCAGCTGTCTCCCTTCTGTCCTCCTCATTCAGTTGAGTTCCAATGAACACCTTTTTCTCCTCATCCCCTCTGACCAGCTCAATGGCTTCTGTTTTCTCCACAGGTTGAGGCTTAGGAGGGTCGTCTATACACAATGTCTCCTTTCTCCGTGCTCCCTTGTTAGCGGTAGAAGCAATGTAACAAGTACGAGCTTTCTTTTGATCTCCTCGCACTTGCCCAACTCTATTGGGAGTAGGGAACTTCATTAACAAGTAGCAAGAAGATATCACTGCCCTTATATCATTTAATACAGGCCTCCCTAGTATCATGTTGTAAGCTGTTGAGGTTGACCTTACAACCATGAACAAAACCTGTCGAGTTACATCTTTTGGGCTTTCTCCCAAAGTCATTGGCAATTCTATAGACCCGGCTACTTTCACCTTCTCGCCCGCGAATCCATACAATGGTGTCATAACAGGTCTTAATCTACTTTCAGATATATTCATTTTTTCAAAGCAATTCTAATAGATTAAGTTTACCAAACTCCCATTGTCTACCAGGATTCTGCTCACAGGATGCTTTGCCACCACTGCTGATATTACCATAGGATCATCATGAGGCATGATAATATCACCTCTGTCTGTTGGAGTGAACACAATGGGTTCTTCATCTGCCTTTTCCTCCATCACAGCATTAACCTGATATGCTTGCCTCGCATAACTTTTTCGGGAAGCGGAAGAACTTCCTGCCATTGATTCACCTCCCGCGATAACATTTATAGCTGGACCTGTGGGCTCATTATCCAGCCTATTACCTCAAGGGATGGGCCTAGCTGCTTCGTTTCTTGGCCTATTTCTTTCATTATCATTGTTTTGTTTGTTCCGCGGGTGATCATTTCTACGATCTCGCGGAGGATAACGAGGCCTTTCACTTCTCCACAAGAAGCGATTAATTTTTCCTTCTCTAGCTAAACTTTCTAACTGATCCATCAGATCTCTGCATTTTTCCGTGGGGTGACCATGAGCAGCATGAAACTCACAATAGGCATCAGGATTTCGCCCCACATCTCCAATCCTCTTTCTAGGGAACTCCAATAGCCCAGTCCCTTCTATAGCGGCAAGTATTGTCGTGCGGGGCTCATTTAGTCTGATATAGTTTTCATACCTGAGTCTGAGGGCTTTGTCTGATCCGACAGGTCTCGAGGAACTTCTTTCAGGTACCTCTCTTTCTCTTTTTCTTCCTTCCCTTATCTCTCGGGACTGCACCATCTTCATTACTTCTTCTTGAGTCACGTACTTATTAGCTCTAGCAAACAAATCAGAAAGTGTCCCTGGCTGATCAAGGGAGAGGGATTCTTGCAACTTCTCGGACTTCGTCCCTTGTAGCATTACAGCCATGGCTACTCCTACCTGTAGATCTTTCACCTCTAATGTTGCATCTCGGAAACGATCTACATAGCTCTTCAATGATTCCTTATTCCCTTGTTTAAGGGTGAGCAAATAGGTAGCGTCCTTCTTCCTCTGGCTATTGATCATGAAGGCTCTCAAGAATTCACTTCGTAATTGGTCGAAGGATGAGATAGAACCTTCACTTAACCCATTAAACCATTTCAATGCATGCCCAGACAATGTAAGCGAAAACGCTCTGCACATGATTTCATCTTCCCATCCATGTAACAACATGAGAGACTCATAACTTTGTATGTGGTCGTATGGGTTTGCTTTTCCTGCGTAAGTAGCCACAGGAGCCATCTTGAATTTCTTCGGTAAGGGTTTGTCCATAATCTCCGGACTGAAAGGAACCTTTCTTTTCTGATTGTCCTCAAGAGCCACTAACTTCTTCCTTTCTAGAATTCTCTCAACAACTTTCTCAACATTTTTCGACTCTCGGGTCGAGTATGCTCCCCTTTCTTCAGCACTCGAAGAGTCTGAGCAGTAAGTATTCTCTCTTCCTCTAGGGGCTTGCACTGTAACCTTTCTTCCTGCACCTCCCATTCCGCAATTTGACTTCGTACCTTCAAGATGGCCTTGGGGGTCATTCTGTCTCTGCCGCTCCCCAGATCGGTGGTCTTTAAAATCATGCTCCGATTGTGTAGCAGAGTTTTGCCTCCTTAACTCCGCGTTAGGGTACTGCTCAGGAAGTCGTCCAGCTGGATTAGACTCTGTCAGATCTGCGACAGTGTTTGTCCGTCTCAAACCTACGGCAGGATTCACCTCTCGCAGACCCGTGTTTAAGCGTCTCCTCAGAGTTGCGACAGGGGCATGCTTCGGTCCTACGGCAGGGCTTGATGCCAGACCTGCGGCAGAGTTTGCCCTTAGACATGCGGCAGTGTGCCTCTCCCTCGGGCCTGCGACAGAGTGTAGCCTCAATCTTGCGGCAGAGTTCATCCTCAGACCTGCGGCAGAGTGTACCCTCAGACCTGTGGCAGGCTCGTTCTCCAGACCTGCGGCAGAGTATATCCTCAGACCTGCGGCAGAGTCATTCTCCAGCCCTGCGGCAGAGTGCATCCTCAGACCTGCGGCAGAGTGTACCCTCAGACCTACGGCAGGCTCGTTCTCCAGACCTGCAGCAGAATGCACCCTCAGGCCTGCGGCAAGCTCGTTCTCCAGACCTGCGACAGAGTACATCATCAGACCTGCAGCAGGGTTACTCTCCAGGCCTGCGTCAGGGTTGATTCTCAGACCTGCGGTAGGGTGCATCCTCAGACCTGCGGTAGGATTGTTCTCCGTAGCAAGGTACTCCCTCAGCGAAGCGGCAGAATTGTCCTCCAATCCAGCGGTAGCATACTGCATCAGTCCAGCGGCAGTATCCTGTCGCCAATCTCCTTACCCCGTATTCACCACGGTAGAGGGTTGGCCTCTCTCGTATGTCTGCCCCAGGACGTTCCCTCCTATCATCTGCTGCACTTCTGGAGGCAAGCTATACTGCGGCAGGGCATTTTTGAAGAAATCCACCATAGCTTTCAACGCTGTGGTGGTCTGCTCGTTCTGACGCTTCAGGGCCTCGAATTCATCAATGGAAACAGTGACCACCCTGCTACCTTCACCATTCTGCTCTTGTCCTCTCTCGGGTCTAGGAGGAGGACTCACAGAGTTCTCTTCCCCCAGATTCGCTGTTGCTGTCGAACGTGTTCTCACCATGTTGATAAGAAATTTGGCTTTTTGTTCTTGTTTCCCACAGACGGCGCCAATTGTTGTTGCTCCAAACAACAATGAAATGATGCTGATGTCGTCTTCTCCACGTTTCTTGAATATTCTGCAAAAACAGTGAAAGTCAGAGAGGCGCAGGGATCTGTCCCTGCACGCGCACTCCGATGCTTCAGTCAGAAGACTGTTTAAGCATAATATTTGTAAACAAAAATAGAGATTAGGGTTTTTTTAATCATACCTGGGGATATTTATAGATATTTCTAAGTTACTTTTGATGAGCTCAGGACTCATTTTTGTGTGGGCCCAAAATTTTATTATTTTGGACTTTTTGTATGTTGGAGCTCATGCGCGTGACTGGGTTGGGGTAAATTATCTCTATCAATTATAATTTTTATATTTTATATCATAAAAATATAATTTAATATAATATATATATATATATATATATATATTTATATATATATATATATATACAAAAATTTAAAATATGATAAAAGAACCTTTTATCATATCATATGTGTACACGTATAGTAATTAAGAAATGGAGATAATGTGTTGCAAATAATTAATCATCTTCTCTTACATGATAAATTTAGGTGGTTATTTTTTTAAATATCTCTTTTAACTTTTTCTTCCACTTTTATTTTATTTAATGAATTACCAATTTTGAATTTTAAGGTATCCATATAATCACCATGTTGGATAATCAATTAGATTAGATTGGAAGTTATAATAATTTTTTTAAAATTGAATAATTGGTATATTTGTATCATTTAATTTATATCAAATCATATAAAATATAAAAATTATTGTATTATTATAATTTGTATTTATACATCAAATATTGAATTAACTTTTAATTTTTTATCAAACTTATTTATAATTTTTATAAAAACTTTAATTTGTATAAATCGTATCATTTTCGTATATTTTTATTGTTTTTGTTTTTTACGGTAAGAACATTTTCAGATATACTTGCACGTTTCTCGAGATTAATCTATTTTCGGACAATCTTAAAGACATACCCTTACATCAATCTAGTGTATTCAAAGAAATTAATTTTTTTGGACGTTGACCTCAATAATTGAATCCTATACCTGATTTACAAGATGACACTTATCAACAATTCCAACCTTCGAAGTATTTTTGTATCTTCATATCTCAATTTAAAAAATAATATTTAGTTTTTTTTGTTAAAAGGATATAAAGAAAATGAACTTTAAACTTAGGATTAATATCTAATACACTGTCATTGAAATTTTTTGATACTACAAGCGAAGTTAGGATGATGATACATATTTTATTTTATTTATTTTTATTTTCTTAATATTTTTAAAGGACATATATCATCATCCAAATTTTACTTGTGGAGTCAAAAATATTAGTGATGATGTATTTGATTATGAATAATTATCCTATACATAACTAATGAAATTTTTTTACTCCACAAACGATTAATATGATTATATATATCTTTTTTTATTTTTTTATTTTTTTAATATTTTTAAAAGATAAATTTAATCATTTTAATTTCACTCATAATTAAAAACTCTATTCACAATAAATAGAAAAATTATATTTAGATAATTATCCACCAGGAAAGTAATTACATTGCAAACTTTGATTATAGATTTTTAATTTTATCATTACATAAATATCTTTTCTTATATAGATTTTTTTGTTACGGATTTTTTTCTTTGTGACTTCGATTCGACAGCAACCTAATTTAATTCCCTTACTGCCTAGAAACTTCTGTCTCAATTGTTTTTTTCTGATGCACAAAAACAATGAAAAAAACGTGAATGACTTGGGTAATATGTTTATTATTATGTTTTGCTTTGATAATTTATCAATGGACCATCAATTTGTCTTTATCACGGGACTAAGCTAATTTGCTAAAATAATGAATCAGATTTAATTAAAATACAATAACTTTTTTCTTTAAATACATATAAAAAATAGAGTAGAATCGAAAGACAATTTCAATTTTCCTATTTTAGGATATCATCCTTTCATTCCTTTATTATTATTATTGTCCCATCCTGAAATGGAAAGCAGGTCTTATCGTTATCCAAAAAATAAGCATAGTGATTTGATACTTCCCTTATCTACCCGTATTATTTGTAATCACAAGTGGGACGTAAGAAGTGAATTAAATTACTTTGGAAAGAAAAGGATGAGAAAAAAATAAAGAACAAAGTTGATTTTATTTCCTTCTATGTATAATTTTAAGTAATTTTATAAATTAAATTGGCATGACATAATAAAAAATCTTAAAGACATAAAATTACGATAATAATATAGATTAAATTTTTTGTCAACAATTATATATAAATAGAAAAAATAAAAAAATCAATTTGATGTTTGATGTTAGTATAACTTATGACATAATAATTTTTTTATTTTATACAATTTAATATAAAATAAATAAAATACAAATTAATTGTTATTAATGTTTTTTAATTGAAAACTGAAAACAATATTTATTAAATTAATTAAGGATATGTTTTCTAATTAAATGGTCAATTTGTTTAGCAAAACAGTTGAAAAATGGTTTAAAATTTATGATTTAAATAATGAATAAAAAAGTGTGGCTTCAAGGTAGCCATGGAAGGACCAGATAAGAATCACATAAATTACATCGCTCTTCTGGCCAGCCCAGGAAAAAGGGCAAATTCGGCAAGCCAACTCAGCCAAGGCTATTTTTGTAATTTAGTTTACCAAATATGTCCCCGTGCCTTTTTAAAGCTGACTCCTTTATAACAAGCCCGAAGCCTTGCCTTCCTACAACAAGCAGAGGAAGAAGAAAAAGAAGCCAGAAGAACAGTACGCCTTCTCCAAGCTCTTCTCCATTTCTCTCTCTAATTGCCCAGTCTGCAGATTTTAGAGAGAGAAATATTTGATTCCTTTCTCTCTCTAAAGGCTCTAGCTTTAGTTAAAAAAAAAAAGAGGGATTTTTTCTTTTTAAATGAAATAAGGAATCTAAGATATTTGTAATTATGGGTGGGAAAAGATTTGCTGTTCTTCTGTGTGCTGAGGATTCTGATTATGTTAAAAAGAGGTACGGAGGGTATTATGGGGTTTTTGTGGAAATGCTGGCGGAGGAAGGGGAGACTTGGGATGTTTTCAGGGTGGCCAATGGTGAGTTCCCTGATGATGAAGAGATCGGTAACTTTGATGGCTTTGTTATAACCGGGAGTTGCAATGACGCACATGGCAATGACATTTGGATCTGTAGGTTGATTGCTCTTTTGAACAAGTTGGATTCCTTGAAGAAAAAAGTTCTCGGGGTTTGCTTTGGTCACCAGGTAATACTAATTCCTTATAATTAATGTTTTTTCTTTCTTACCACCACTACGGCACTACTGACACTTGGTTCCTGTTAATTTTCCTTTTACCATTTCAAGATTCCCTTTGTGATTTGGTTTTCAATAGAAAAACAAAACGTTCTTCTCAAGTTTTTATTACTATGATGATTCACCTTGAAACTTCCAACCAAAATCTTAAATGGCATTTGGTGAGTGGTGAAGTAAAAGTGGACTACATGAAAGAGAAATTAGAAACAAACAATTGGTATTCCTTTTTGTCCGTCCGTTTTAATGGCAGAAATAGATGGAAAGCTGGAGCTATCCAAGTGTTTGATAAACTCACTTCACATATTACTCAAAGTTTATATAATGTTTGTATGTTATGTGGTCCCTCGGCTAGTACAGGAACCTAGATATGAGTGGTCCATCAACCATAGCTCTGTGAACTGAGATGTAAGAAGTATCGTAGCACAATATTATGAGTTTTTATCAAAAGCATACAGGGTTTTGGAACTGCGACCAAAATCTGGCCTCTGATTTTGGTCCAACACGTCTCCCCATGCGGCTAATCCTTTAATGGGGGGGCATACTCTTGAATTTGGAGGTTTTGATGGTCAATATTGTGGACCCTTAACTTTCTTTTAAGCCAGCTCTAAAATTTCTATTTGAAAAAGTGAAATCTTGGCTATTAGGTTCCTAGCATTCAGCATTGCCATTCATGTAATTTTACATGTGAAAATAATGTATGTATACAAATACGTACGTCTCTTAAGTCTTCACTGGAGACAGTTTAAGGGGCGAATTTTAAGGTGACTCTATGCTAGATGTGCAAATATTATTACTGTCATCTCACATGTAGGTGTGTTTTTTCTCTTTTTTTTTTTTTTTTGATTGGAAAAAATAGTTGCGGGAACAGGCAAAACCATTCTGGGAAGTGGAGCATAAAGATACCTCCTTTCCCAGTTAAAGTCCTCTCCAAAAATATCTATTCTTTGGCAAGTAAAATTCGCTTGGGCTATCGCCGTAGGTTCATTTTTAGTAGAGGCCAAAGCTTAGCCGCGAAAGAAAGGTGGTTTCAGCAGGCACTTCATTGTGCTATGAACCATCTACTGCACATGGGTCAAGTTTGTTTTTCATTTTTGCATTGTTCTTTTTTTCTGGTTAAATGTTACATTACTGACCACACCACAACACATTGACCCCAGAATTGACACTTCTCATTTAGGATATTTTCAATTTCTGAGAATTAATTGATTTGTGGAGGACCCTAGGAACTGTAGAGGCATGTAAATTAAGCATTTTGAATGAGTTTTGAAAACATTTTTGATAATGCTGACAACTCAGATGCTGGTTGAGGATTTTCAGCCTCTAGTTTTGACCTTTTTAATATTATGCTGGCTTTTATTTCCTTAATGATGAACTGCTAGTTGGCTGGCCGAGTTGATGGCTTGGGATGAAATTGGATTAACTTCCCACGAGATTCACAGTTGCATACTTCTTTATACATTTCTGTATAATTTCAAGAACCTAATGTTAACCAATACCATTGTCTTTTGTGTGTTTCAAAAGTTTGTACTAATATATTGTCTGAAGTTCAATTTCCACGGTTGTGGACAAGTAGACTCCCTGTTAACATATGTGTGGCAGATGACAATTGTCGGCCAGACAGGTTCCAGCTTATGCAAACACGTGGTTCCCACTTCACTTTGTTTCTTTTATCTGTTTTTGCCGGTGTCATGGAATTGGTATCCTTTGCTCCATTATTGATTCATTGATAAGATCACAAAGATGCATGCCTGTCGATGTTACCTTAGTTTTGTTATTATTGCATCGCGCTGCTTGTCCCATTTGTAGATTTAGGTTATCGTTTGATTCTGATAGTGAAATAGACTTCTTATATTGCATTATATTGCATATGACTTAAATAAGTCAAATTATTTGGATTGAATTTACTATTTATTTGAATTTAATTTATTTATCTTTGAGTTGAGTTTAAGTTTATGTTCGAGTTATTTGAATAACGAATAGAATTAAATACAAGTATCTTAAAATTCAATTTGAATGATTTGTGAGTTTAATTGAATTTTTATAATATTTATTTTTTTATATTTTATTATTAATTTATTATTTTATTTTATAATATATTATTAAAAAATAATAGATTAAATCAATTAAATTAAGTTTAACCTTTCGAATATTTTTATTAAATTAAATTTAAATTTTAAAATTTAAATTTAATCAAATTCAATCTAAATTTTTGAAACTTAAATTTTCTAATCGAACTAAAACTTAATAGCCAGGTAGAATTACACTCTTAATATTTTCCGCTCATTTTCGGCCTTGAGCAAGATTCAGAATCACTTTTCATCAGATGTTGCATCATGGGAAAAGGAAATCAAATGCAAGACGTTATATATATATATATATATATATATATATATATATATATATATATATTATATCATGTTATGTCAAATCACAAAATTTCATCAGCTTTTTATATATATATATATATATATATGTATATATCCTGTTATGTCATGTCACAAAATTTGATCAGCTTTCTGGTTATATGTGTCGCTTTCATGGAAAGAAAACTTTATCCTATTGCTTTTCCTTTTCAAAGATAAAAAAGCTAAATTGGTTTGCATATGCAATAATGGTATTTTGTCGTTATTTGATCAGATTCTTAGTCGTGCACTTGGAGGAAAAACAGGGCGTGCAAGCTCAGGTTGGGACATTGGAGTGACAACCATTCGCTTGTCATCATCGTCATCAAAGCTCTTCTCATCTCTGAAAATCCCAACCACTCTTTCCGTGATCGAGTGCCACCGCGATGAGGTAAAATCACCCTCGTAACTCAGTAGCCATACCATAGGAAGAAGAAATGGATGATTTTCCATTTGTGTTTTAACCTGGTAGGTTCGAGAACTTCCACCGAAAGCAGAGGTGATAGCATGGTCTGAGAAGACTGGGGTGGAGATGTTCAGATATGGGGATCATATGATGGGCATCCAAGGCCACCCTGAGTACACCAAAGACATTCTGCTTCACTTGATCGACCGTCTCATGCAGCGCCGTTTTATTGCGGTACGTCCACCATATCTGATAAATTCCAAGCTTCTTGCATGATTTAGATGACGTTTCATGACAAATGCAGGAGTCGTATGGTGATGAGTTGAAGGAGAAGCTGGGGAAAGTGGAGCCTGATAAGGATGCATTGAAGAAACTGTGCACCAGCTTCCTCAAGGGTAGATTATGATGGAATTTAGAAATGTAAATGTGAAACTTTTTGCGAAGTTGAAGTTTAGGGAGGTTGTGATAGCAAAGATAGATGCTAAAAAAAACACAGCTGCATTGACAATGTAAAATCTGTGCTTTGGGTTTTTTTTCTGTCACGCGTTTTTTTTAATCTTTATATATATATATATATATATATATTATATTTCCTTTTAGTTAATTTTAAATTGTTTGAGACTTTATCATTTTGTTTTTCTTTTTTAAGTTGGGGCTTAGAGTAATAGTCGAGATTCTAAGAAATCTTGGCAATTAGGCTAAGAGGGAGAAGTCATGCGGATGTCAATTATTCATCAAAGAAATGCGAGTCACTCTTACCGTACGCCCCCTGCTCAGGCTTTGATGCTAGGCCTTTGGACCTACAAAGCAAACTGAAAGACCTGTTTTGAGTTTTGATTTGATCCCTACTTAAAAAAACAAAAAAAAAGCCGAAAACCATCTTAGCCCGGCCCAATGACGCCTCCCCAGTTACCCCATCCTTTGTAAGCTGGCGTTTTCCATAGGCCATAATCCATCATATGTTTAAAAGAGAAGAATAATTAGAGATGTAAATAGGTAGTATGTAAATGAGTATTTGGTATTATTTGTTTTGTTTAAGTCATATTCAAGTATCGATAAATGAGTTTTAATTGGGTTATGATAGTAATTTTATTACTCGTGACGGATTCGGGTAGTATTCATCAGATATACTAAATTCGAATTCGGTACCTATTTATTTTTTGCTTGCAAAATATAACTTTTAAGATTGTGGAGACTTAAACCTTAATCTTTTAATTTTTATACAATAAACTTATCAAGTAAGTCATTATTTATATTTGACATAATGTGTTATAAAAAATATTTATACAATAAAACTTTATGTTTCTAAAAAAAATTAGTAATTAGCATAATAAAAATAATTATGAAATTAAAATAATTGATTATATTTAAAATAATAAGTTTTAAAATTTTAAATATAATGTACTAAAATTAAATTAACAAAAATTTCATAATTAGTTAAAATGCAATTCTTACTCATTAATGATTAGTCATTTGCATATATGATATCAAATGATACAAATTATATTTAAAATTGTAATTTTTAATTTTAATAAAACATTGTTGACTAAAAAAATTAATAACAAATAATAATAAAATAAATAATTATGAAAATAAATTGGGTTAATTATGTTTAAGATAATATATCTTAAAATTTTAAATACAAGGTACTGAAATTGAAATAATAAAAATTTCATATTTAATTAAAATCAAATTCTTTTATATATATATATATACACACTAATATAGTATTTGTATATGATACAAATTATACTTAAAATTGACATTATCAATTATAGTAAAACATTTTTAGTCAAAAAATTAATGAAACATGATAATAAAATAATTATGAAATTAAATTAGTAAATTATGTTTAAGATAATAAGTATTTAAAATTTAAGTATAAACTACTGAAATTAAAATGATAAAAATTTAAAATTTGATTAAGATGTAATTCTTGCAAAATGACCATTTATATGGATTATATATGATACTAATATAGAATATGCATGTGATACAAATTGTACTTAAAATTGAAATTATCAATTATAATAAAACATTGTTTACTCAAAAAAAATCAATGATTCAAATTAAATTTTTAAGTATATGATAAATTGATAACTTTATATTATAGTATATGATATTATAGTTTAATTATAATATATGATATTATAATATATGATCATTTATATATATGGTACTATAGTATATGTGTATGATACAAATTGTAATGAAAATATTAATTATCAATTTAAATTCTACATCTTTTTAATCATTTAATATTATTATCATTGATTAAATTAATTCACATTACATAAATATATCATAACTTCATAAGAAATCAAATGTATGAAATTAGAAATACTATGATATATATTATGCACTCATAATAGTTTTAAGTTGCTTATTGAACTATTAAAATTTGTTTAATTATGATGAAACATGTATATTTTATTTAATTTTATGTTTTTTATTTTTGATGTTAGAATCATTTTTTTCATAGTCGGGTTTCAGATTTGGATTAATAAACAGATTGTCAAAATATAAATTGAATAATTGGATAACTACACGGGTTTGGACATTTAACGGGTAGTGTAAAATTTATTAGGGTAAAGTTCGGGTAATTATTTTAAAAATTAATCGGATAATTATAAAATTCGAGTTTTGTAATTACTAATCGGGGTCAAGATCAGATAGTCTAAAATTAATTAGTTATCGCCCTGTTTACATCCCTAAAAATAATCAGTCAAGGGCTATAAAAGATATACAGAGGGATAAGTGGGATGTCATCATCTCAAAAAAAAAAATCATCATTGTTATCAAAATTATCAAAACTTTTTTTTTAATTACAAAAAAAATATTTAATAATTAGAAATAAAGTGAAATTACTTAATTCAAACCTAAACTTTGCATATTTAATATACCATAACTCTTTCGTTATCGTTCGATCAAAAGGATATTGGTAAAAAAATATATCTTAATAAATTATCATAAATTATATAAATCAATTTAGGAGTTTACAATAAAACATCAACATAAATTCTCAACCTTCTCTCATTTTTAATTAAAATGTATTCTTACCATTTCTATGTTACTGTATCTTTTCCTTTCAAATGAAATCTTTTCAAATCTTTTTTAAATTTTCCCTGATCTGAACCATATTTTCACCTACATTTTTCTTAACTAGAGCATCCAAATTTACATTGTATATCTACAAACTACGCCAACTTTCCTGTGAACATCTGCATTTATTTTCATCATTTCTTATATATCCAATACAAGATTCACATTTTTTGTATATGCAATTTCACTAATCTTGTAGAGCTTATCTTTTAATCATATAAAAATTCTTCTATTATTAATCATATAAAATTTTTTCTACCTCACAACAACACACTTGTAATGCTTCAACCTAAATAATATGAATCAAGTCGACTTCAATCTTTCCATAATCTCTCCACCTACCTATATGTTCAATCCCAAATATAAACACACATAAATATCGTCACACCATCTATCGATACTATGTTTAAATATCTTTAAATAAAAAAAAAAAATTCCCATCAAATTTCGATTGCATTTGATTTGGTTTGATCCAACACCACTCACGAGAGTATAAATGACGGGATACTAGTCAAGCTTCAAGAAATATCAAGGTTCGACCATTGAAAATAATATCACCTTGAGTATTCATGGAGATTATTGATCCCATTTAAAGTTCAGCTCCATCACCATCAACAAAAGAAAAACAAATATAAATAGAACTAAAGTCCACAGCAAACATTCCATTGCACTTGTAACCAATGAGGAACAAGGCTTTTAGGCACTCAACATAGATGAGTTCTTCTTGCACTCAGACAACATATCCATGTAGAACTGACACTTGCTGATTTCGTTCCCATTGCTGTTCAGGCACTACAAAAAACACAAGAACAATAAATATCAGTACATTAGTGTTGCTAAAAGTTCCAAAAGAGTTCTACATCATTCAATACTAACATGTCGCATAGGTGAAGGCATCTAACATAAGTGTAAAAACGCAGAGCCATAACCCTGATTTAACTAATTAATTAAGAAACCAGGATCATATGTGATTAATTCCAAATCAAGTAAAAGTGAAGCATACTGTAAATGCAGAAAACACAACTAAACTTCACCAACATTTTAACGAGCTACTAAACTATCAAGTAACCAAGTAACAGAAGTGAAGTTTACATACATCTTGGAATGCCTTGGAGTGGATGCTGCATGCATCAGAGCTGGCAAAACTATTGGTAGTGGCTGCTGATGCAGGGGCAGCTGCAGCCTCAGACACCACAGTTTCATGTTGTATAGTACGAGGACCCATCACAGCATCAACAGCCCGGTGAGCCACAGCGCTCCCAGTGCCAAAAGCCATGCCTATAATACAAAGATATAGAAAAGAATTAACAAAAATCAGAATAACTTATCACTGCAAAGCACACATATATACACATCTTAGGAGGATATCTATTCACAAACATACCCTGAGCTATGGTAGAGCCTATGCCTCCAAGCATGGATCCGCCTCTTCCACTCTGAGCAGGAGCTGGAGGTGGAGCATGATGAGCTGCAGCAAAACAGTAAAATAGAATTAAACATGACACTCATTGAAGAAATAGTTACTGACAAAATCCAATTTTAAATCAAAACCCCTCATATCAAATTCAAATATATCAAGGTTAATAAAATTGGCGAAACTCATACCCTATTCGCTATGTGATCATACACGAAATATGAAAAAGTGAGTATCACCTGGCTGAGGTGGTGGCCTGCGTGCAGGAGCAGGACGAGGGGCAGGGCGAGAAGCAGACCTTCCTGCAAAATAGGAAGGGGAAAAAATTTAGGTAAACAGAACAGAAATTCCGTAAACACCCAAACAGAAGTAAATAGCACAGATCTAGTAAAAACATAGAGCGCACAAATATTAACATTCTTGCAACACCCTCCAAGGTACTTGTATAACATAGAACAAGGTAGACATTTCAAATAATCAGAGGAGATAATAAATCTATTCTCTAGCAAGCCAGTGTTCGAAATCCAAAAAAATTAGCAATGCACCAAAACAATCCGCAATAACTCAATACGGCCAAATAAACCCTAAATCAAGGAATAAGACTAGCCCTAGAAATCGAATGAAAGCGGATATGGGTGCATTAAATACAAACAAATTAGCCGTAAATATGTAAATAAATGTTTTCGGTAAGCGAAAGAGATGAGAGTAGAAACTAACCAGAGCTTCGGCGAGGCATATTGGATGCTGTCAAATAGAGGCGGCGAAGAGTTTCAGAGATTATTCCAGAGACTCGGTTTAGGCTTTGATGAACACAAGGGAACCGTAGATCTTCCCAAAACCCTGGGATGCGATTTTATAGACAGCGATAAAGGTTAAAGTCCCTATAAACACGTGGCAGAAAATGACTGGATTCTTTATTAAATCCACATTTCGGCCAATTTTTGTTAACCTGCCCAAAAGCCCAAACCAAAAAATTTGGTTCTGTTTTGGTGGTGGCTTTTTTTTTTTTACTCTATTTTGTTTTGTTTTATTTTCGAAATTATGAAAACTTAAATCATGTTTGGATAAAAGAAAAAGGATTAATATCTTATATATTATTAATAATTTTTTTTTATTTTACAAATGAGATTAAAATGAGGTAAATGTCTTGTTTTATTTATTTTTTATTTTCTTAATAATTTAAAAGATATATTTTATCATCCTAATTCTATTTGTAAGATAAAAAAAAACTCTATAGAAAAATTATCCAAAAAAGATTCTGTGATAAGATTAAGTTTTTTACTTTATTATAAAATTAACATAAATACATACGATTAAATATAAATTTAATAACATTAGGTATAAAATATGTTTAAAATATAATAAATATAAGAGAATAAATATAAACACATCTTATAATAAAATTATTATATGTTTAAATTTATTCTTTTTAATTTTATGTTTATTATTATTGTTATGTGTTTTTTATACTTTTAACATATTTTACTTCTAATAATACTAAATTAATGTTTAAATCTTAAATTTAATAATGTTTAGGTTTGTTTGGATGGAGTTTGAACAAAATATTAGATTCAAAAAAAGTTCTCTTCCTCAGAGAATAATAACTGTAAGGTAAAACTTTGATTATTTATATTTAATAAAGTTGTTTTAAAATTTTATAATAAATTTTTTAATAATTTATTACTGTTAATTTATTTACTGAATAAATTTAATGTAATTAGTGAAACAATAAAAATTACTCATGTTTTAATCGGAATATAAAATAATTTATTAAAGTTTAGATTTAATCACAAATATTTGTAATTTGTCTATTATACTCAAAATCCAACACAAATCGCTACAATTAACTTATAAAAAAAAATCATTGAACGTAATTAAAGCTTTTTCCAGAATGTTTAAAAACTGGACCTGTGGAAGTCAATACTTTTCATCTTCAATTTTGCTTGTTTTAATTTCTACGAATGAATTTAATTAATTTTATAATAAAACCATGAAGAAAGACAAAGTGATGAGAAATTGACCGGACGGAATATATGAGACTGAGTTTTGGGCATTTACAGGTGATGCATACAACAACCGTGTGCGTGTCACACAAAATACATTTCTACGAGTGTGGCGATCATTTTTTAAACACGTAAAGGGGTTTGATTTGATTCTTATTATTATTTTTTTTAATCTGCCTATTTTTATCTATCCACTCTTATTTTAAAATTAATTATTTTTTCAATAATTTTAAGCATGCACATCCCACATCAATATAATGCTAATCTTTATATTTGAATTTGATATTTAACTTATCATGCTATTTGCTTACTAATGGATTGATTTTTAATTTTTAATTTTTTTGCTGAATGGATTTTAAATATAAATATATATTTTGTTTATGATATTATTTTCAGCTATAAATAAAAATATAATTTTTTAAATTAAATTTGATAATTTGTATATATATTATATTTAAATCATATTCAGATTATATAAAATATAAAAATTTATCGTACCAAAATTTATTTTATATCTATAAATTTTTATAAATTTTTAATTTATATTATTTTTATATTTTTAAAATTTACTTTAGTATTATCTGTTTTTTGTCAGAATTAATTCTCGATTATAATTAAATACTCAACAACTTTGTTTGAATGAACTAATAACACAATTATTAGTATTAATTAATAATAGAATTATGCTGACGAGGGAGAGACAATTTCTCTGCTTTCATCTTCCAGACCTTCATAACCGCACTCGCGTCGAAGCTTCCTAATTCAAGAACCAATGTTCCCACCTTTATTTTTTTTCGTAGTATTTATTATTATTATTATTATTAAGTAAAAATGAAAAACAATATCTACTATTTTTTGGTCAATTTTTTTTTTTCATTGTCAGCCACACCAGCCCACAAATATTAGTTCGTATATAAATTTAATAATTTATAATATATATCACATTATATTATATAATATAAAATATAAAAAATTATCACATTATAATTTATATTTATTAAATACAAAATAATTTATTTAAATTTTCATTGTAAAATTTTTAAAAATTTTAATTCTTATATTTTAAAGAGTATTTAAAATTTTTACCTCCTGATTTATTTCTATCATTTATATTATATAGTTTATATTTGATGTATTGATGTTACATAGTATTTATATTTTATCATTGTCTTATTATTAATAAATAAATTTAAAGAATATAAATTCTTAAAAATAAATATTGATAAAATTTTTTAATTTATGTTTTAAAAAGGTGCATTTTTAAACTCTAGATAATATTTTGTTTTTCATAAATTCTATTTAATATATACTATAGATTTGTAAAGATACCTTAAAATAATAACTACTGTAATTACATTTAAAAAATGCCAAAACGTTTTCAATACCACATTTACCCGTTAATCATACGATCAGAGATTCAAGATCTCTCTTTTTCTTTCTAGTTTCTTTCTAGTAAAAGAAAAAGCTCCTCTTTCTATCAAAAAAAAAAAAAAAAATCAAAAACCTTAGGGCTCAAAAAGTTTTCATTTCTTAATCTCTGATTTTTTTCATCGATCAATTAATCATTGAAAATCAATGGCTGAAGAAGCAGCCGCATCAACGCCGCCTCAATTATCTGCGGCTCCATTGGGATCTTCTGTCATACCGATAGTGAACAAGCTACAGGACATCTTCGCTCAGCTTGGTAGCCAGTCCACCATAGAGTTGCCGCAGGTGGCGGTCGTCGGAAGCCAGAGTAGTGGCAAGTCCAGCGTGCTCGAGTCACTTGTTGGCCGCGACTTCTTGCCTCGCGGTTCCGATATCTGCACGCGCCGTCCTCTAGTTCTCCAGCTGCTCCAGATCAAGCGTAAACCTGATGGTTCTGAGGAGGAGTATGGCGAGTTCCTTCACTTGCCTGGCAAGCGCTTCTATGACTTCTCTGAGATTCGCAGGGAGATTCAGGTTCTTATTGCTCCCTTTTTATGATTCAGAAGTTCAAAAGTCAGGCATTTTGATTCTTCAGTTCAGAAAGTTAGGTGTTTTAGTATGTATTTTCGTGAAGTTAGGCATTTTTGAATTTTCCTTTGCTGACTGGTTGCTTAAGGACTATTAAAATTCTGAGATAAATTTGGAAGCGAGAAAGATGTATTTAGATGAATGGAAAATAGTTTAGATGCAGTTGGCGGTGGCACAATAAGTTGTGATTAGGGAAATTGAGAGCTAGCGAAAATGAATAATTAGGCTTTAGGTGAAAATAATGTTGAAATTCAGTATGTTGGAGTTGAGGGTTATATGGATAGTTACAGTGGATAGAAAAGAGAATTACTTAATTCACATGTTCTTGGTTAAAGATCTTAGCTAGATTTCTTCTCTTCCCCCTTGGCTATCTGACAAACTCTAGGCGTTGATTTTTTTTTTTTTTTGAAGTACTAAGAAAATGCTCCTATAGTAAGTATCTCAATTGACTGCAGGCTGAGACAGATAGGGAGGCTGGAGGAAACAAAGGTCTGTCGGACAAGCAGATTCGACTTAAGATTTTCTCACCAAATGTTCTTGATATCACTCTCGTGGATCTTCCTGGAATCACAAAGGTTCCTGTGGGTGACCAGCCCTCTGACATTGAAGCTCGAATTAGAACAATGATCATGTCGTATATTAAACAGCCTAGCTGTCTGATTCTAGCTGTTACTCCAGCAAATTCAGACTTAGCAAACTCTGATGCGCTTCAAATTGCCGGAAATGCTGATCCTGATGGTAATTTCTACTGTCAGAATCCCCAATCTGTTTTGAATTTCTGTTTAATGTTTATTCAATTGAATCATTTTGCTAATTTTCTGCTGGGCAGGCTATAGAACCATTGGTGTAATCACAAAGGTGCATCTTTGAACTAGAAACTCTCCTTTTCAAATTATGAGATGACTTATGTATAACCTGTTCTAGGTTTCTGATTAGTTATTTGTGTTTGGATCAGTTGGATATAATGGACAGAGGTACTGATGCTCGAAACCTGTTGCTTGGGAAAGTGATTCCTCTTCGGCTTGGTTACATAGGTGTTGTGAATCGTAGTCAGGAGGTAATTTTATAACATAACAGGAATGGACGTATTAATTGATCACTTTGTATCTTGTTACTCTTTTTAAATAAATTATTTCTGAGTACATTGTTTATGTGGATGATTTATTAATTTTAATGTTGTTTTAAATATTATGCTGTAGTCATTCCTTTGAGATGCTCAAATGGCATTTTAGCCTTTCTTCATATTGCTCCATTGAATTGGATCGTATGTTAATTTTTTCATGCATGTCCTGTCAGCTTGTTTTTGTGGCCATATGACATTGTCACTTCACAGTCTGTGATCCTCAAAACTTTTATCTTTCTGGGAAACCTGAAGTTTATGTAGCATAGAACAAAATGGAGATTGAATTTGATAAACCTATATGATTAGTCAAAGGCATCAAAACAGTATCACTAAAACGTTTCAAGGGGGAAAAGACTAGTACATGGCTGATTTTTACAGCCTAGCATTTCCATAAAGACTAAGGGCATTTGAACTCCTGAAAATTGCTGATCACTAAACCAGGAATGAAGGGTAAAAAACCATGTGTGCAAGATCTTTGATATGGGTAACTCTACTGTGTCAAAACCCTTTCATATCTTTCCATCCACAAAAGCAACTAAAAGCTATTTTATCGGTTAGTAAATTATCATAGTTTTGCTTCTAGATGATTTTCTCTGTGCATATATTATATACTGCTTATCAGGAATCATTTTATTAGTGTGCTGAAATTTTGATTGCACTTTTAATATTGTCCTCTAAACAGGATATTTTGCTCAACCGGAGTATCAAGGATGCCCTTATGGCAGAGGAAAAGTTCTTCCGCAGTCGCCCAGTATGGCTGCACATCCTTTAGCATTTTTTCATGGTTTGATAGAGTTTCCATCATCAATTTGCGTATTTCTTTTTGCTGGTACATAGGTCTATAATGGTCTAGCTGATCGTTGTGGTATACCTCAATTGGCTAAGAAGCTAAACCAGGTAAAATATTTGCAAGATAAGTTTCCAAATCTTTTATGGAGTATAATTTGAAATTTCGAATTCAAACATTGTTCTCTTGTCCAAACTTTCTATAAACATTCACTTATCCCTGCCCACCTATTTATCACCCTTCTTTTGGAAAAGAATCTCCAATTTACTTCTGACCAGATTGTAACGTGGACCTACAGTAAACTTGCATCATAATGTTCTATCTAGAGCAACTCTCTGTAGGCTTAGTTGTAGCACAAGCGTTCCTGCTTTCTTTTGTCATTTTACCTGAATCAAGTCACCTTCATGCTTATAGGATCCGTTCAAGGCTTTAATGCTTGTTTAAGTTGTATTTGCAATCCTCTTAGTTCAGCCTTGTGACCCAGTTATGCTTAACAAAGAGACATTTATAGCTTAGCATAGGGGGAATTTCTGTATTCTTTTTATCTTCTTGTTGAGTCTTTCTCTGCTGTTTCCTATGTAGATATTAGTACAACATATCAAGGCAATACTTCCTGGGCTGAAATCACGCATTAGTTCTGCATTGGTTTCTGTGGCAAAGGAGCATGCAAGCTGTGGAGAAATCACAGAATCAAAGGTATGTGTATATGTTCATTTACCATGAACTTGGCTTAGAAGAAACATCTAAAATAATTTTCTTATGACAAGATTATGGTTTTATAATCTATAGGCTGGCCAGGGAGCTCTTCTACTGAATATACTTTCAAAGTACTGTGAAGGTAAATGTTTTGTTTGGTTGTCTGTAAATTTTCTATTAATATTCTAAAACACCTAATATATTTAGTATATACATTCTACTAAATTGGTAATGATAATGCTTTGTTGTAAACAGCATTCTCATCAATAGTAGAGGGAAAAAATGAAGAAATGTCTACATCCGAGCTGTCTGGTGGAGCAAGGATTCATTATATTTTCCAATCAATCTTTGTTAAGAGCTTAGAGGTGTGTAGACTGATATTTGTGCCTCTGATATTTGCATGCCCTTCCAATCTGGGGAAATTTTTGCTAGCTGGGTTTTCTTTCCAGTCCATATTATAGGTGCATTATGTTATACATCTCTCTATCTTTAGGGTGTTTGCTCACATCATTGTGCAAAAGTTGGTCTTTAGTTACTATCTTTTATCTTTAACATTTCTGTTGGTTCCAGTGATGTGAGCATTTCACTTTCCCATGGGTGTTTTGGCACATGGTCTTTCTATGGACAGGGTAAAATAAATAAATATGACAACCTTACGATATAAGTAGTTATCCAGTTTCATGATATTAATGATATTAATTTCACCTCTCCTTTTTTGGCAATAAAATGAAACTTTCTGACTTTTTGCACAGAACCACTGCTTCATGTAAAACAAACATTAGAAGTCTTGCATTCCAATACTAAAATTGATGATGCACAGACGTGCCTCGGTACAACTGTCTTTATGTAAATAGTTTTGCCTGGTGCTGATTTTGAGTTTGCTGTTAACTGATTTGTTATACAGGAGGTTGATCCATGTGAAAACTTAACTGATGATGACATTCGAACTGCTATTCAGAATGCAACTGGTCCTCGATCTGCACTATTTGTACCAGAAGTACGTTCTAGTGGTTTCTACTTTAAATGTTTAATCTAAGAATTTTTTATTTTTATTTTTTGTTTTTATACAGATCTAAATTGCTGTTTTCCAAATTGTTGCCTGGAATTATTATGTTAAACTTGGTTCATATTTCAACTTTTTTATATAGGTCCCATTTGAAGTACTTATTCGAAGGCAAATTGCACGGTTGCTGGATCCAAGCCTTCAATGTGCCAGGTTCATATATGATGAGTTAATAAAGGTGATATTTTCTTCCAGATTATCATTGTAGTCTCACAGCCCTATCACTTGACAATGTAGATTTTTTGATAAAATTGTTCTTTTTCAGATTAGCCATTGCTGTATGTTGAATGAACTGCAGAGGTTTCCCGTTCTGAGAAAGCATATGGACCAAGTTATTGGGAATTTTCTCCGAGAAGGCCTCGAACCATCTGAGACAATGATAGGACATATTATTGAAATGGAGGTACGGTTTTGCTAGTTTTATGCTTCTATTTCTTATTCTTTTATAAACCATGAATTTGTACAATTGATGTGTAATTCATGTTATAGTCATATGTTCTTTCAAATAACTTTAGCCATTTGCACCATTCAATTTTGCAGATGGATTACATAAATACTTCCCACCCAAATTTTATTGGTGGGAGCAAGGCTGTAGAGCTTGCCAATCAGCAGATAAAGAATTCCAGGGTTCCTTTGCCTTTATCTAGATCAAAGGTAGGTCTCTACCAATAGTCATTTCTCTGTATAACAGCTATTATTGAATCTTTATTCCTCTTGATTTTGATTCTTTCCGTTTCTTTGTTGGCGTAATCAGGATGGTATGGAACCTGATAAGGTGCCCACTTCTGAAAGAACTATCAAGTCTCGGGCTATTCTTGCAAGACAAGTTAATGGAATTGTGGCTGATCAGGCATGTAAATTTGTGTTTCTGCTTCCCAATATATGCTCTCCTTCCCTGCCCTTTCCTCTTTGCTTTTCTGATTTTTTTTTTTTACTCGTCTTTCTGTCGTCTATGTAGATAACTTCCAACTTTTTACTCCATTTGTGCAGGTAGCTCGTCCTGTTGCAGATGCTGATAAAGTTCCATCCAGTGGTAATGCATTTTATGCTGTCATTTTGAATTTGTTAAATTAATACTGATGTTCTTTCTGTGATATTTGTGTCATAAGATGGACAAATATTTAGGGTTTTCTCTCTTTCCCCTCCTTTTTTTTTTCCCTAAAAGGGGTCTGGGGAATTGTGCTATGTGAATTTTTATGTTTTTTATATAATTATGAAGCAGCATAAGAGTAAATGATGTTCTATATGTGGGTTTTATCAGGAGGCACGAGTGGGTCGACTTGGGGTATCTCATCAATATTTGGCAGCAGTGATAACCGCTCGTTTGTGAAAGAGAGCTCAACGAACAAGTCATATAGTGAACCTGTTCAAAACATTGAACCCGCCTTTTCCATGATCCATTTGAGAGAGGTGCATACACATTAGATAACCATCAAGGATCCCGTGCTAACTTAAAAATACGTGTTAGTTTGACCTTGACGAGCTTGTTTTTATTCTTTCCAGCCTCCACCTGTCTTGAGGCCTTTAGAAAATCGTTCAGAAAATGAAGCTATTGAAGTTGCTATCACCAAATTGCTCTTAAGATCATACTATGACATTGTTAGGAAGAATATTGAGGACTCTGTGCCTAAAGCAATCATGCACTTCTTGGTAAGTTTGAAACTGAGTAGATTTGCTAATTATGTTTGCTTGTGCCTTTTGCTATTTATCCATGTTGACGGCGAAGTTCCTGATAACTTCTGAAAAGCATTATGGTGTTCTAGTTAGGACATTGTAAATCTTTCTGGTCAAATTAATTTCTGTATTTAAACAAAAGTTCGTGCTAAGTATGTTGATTTTCTTCCTCCACTATTTGCTTCTGGAGAAAAGCATATATACATCTTACATGCCGACTAGGGTTACTGTTCATTTTTGTGCGGGGTTAATGCATTTTATTTATAGAAGAATAGTCATGAATTACATGATTGTATGAATGTTAGTTCTCCAATTAAAACATGGAGCTAGCCAATTGGTCAAAAAGTTTTCTTGAGTTTTAAGAGGTTATGTGTGCTATATATTTCTTATATTGCAATCCGGGAGTACTTTAATTTATTGCAAGTATAAGTTGTTTGATTGTCTTCCTAACTATTGTTTGTGGTGCACTGTTGCACTGTTAAGCTGAAGCATTACATTAGTATTGATTTGTCTGTTGATAATATCTATATCCAGGTAAATCATACAAAACGAGAACTTCACAATGTTTTTATCAAAAAGCTTTACAGGTATATATAGATTGGTGCCATTTGACTCGATTTTGATTATATATCCTTTTGATAATCTCTTTATTGACTTTTTAGTGTCGTATATGATCCAAAACAGGGAAAACCTGTTTGAAGAAATGTTACAGGAACCTGATGAGATTGCTTCAAAGAGAAAACGTACTCGAGAAACACTCCGAGTTCTCCAACAGGCATTCAGGGTGGGTTCTCTTGACTGCATTTCACCATTTAAACATATCATAATCTCTAGGTCACTAGAGTGTTCATCTGTTTGTTAAGAGGACAAATGCATAATGTCTTTTTCCATGTTGACATGCATTTCAATATGTCTTCATATTACCTGATGCTCTACTATTGATTAATTCTTGTTTTCTTACTAAACTATGACTTTAATCACGGAAGGAAGTTGGCAGCCACATTTATTGTTTTTTTTTTTTTTTGCTTGAAATCCTTTTGAATAGACATTGGACGAATTGCCATTGGAAGCTGAAACAGTTGAGAAAGGATACAGTTTGGGTTCTGATCCAACAGGCCTGCCAATGATCCACGGACTGCCAACATCATCATTGTATTCAACAAGTAGTGGTTCAACTGATTCATTTGCAGCTTCTAAAAACCCAAAATCTCGCAAGTCATCTCTCTCGGGGGAACCACAGTCACACTTATATGCTAATTCAGATTCGAATGGAAGTGGATGGAGTTACATGCCTGGCCTCTATCCTACAGTTGATCTGTAAGCCATTTGAATGTCGGTCCCAGTTTCTTTTGTCAAATATGGAGTCAGTATATTCATTTAATTGCTTAGTCTAATATCTCCCTCAATCTTAGGAATTCCTCCAACCAAATCTGGCCAATGAAATTGGTTTTATCTTCTAACTAGAGGTCCGTAAGTCGGCTATTATGCATTTGCTTTTTGCCTAATATATTTTCATTGTTACACTACCATAAAATAGGGTTATAATTGCATTGTTTATCGCTCCAGTCAGAAAGAATAACGGGAGCGAAACTTTTTTCGTCAGAAACAATAGTTTTTCAGCTGTTTTTGCAATTTCTCTTTTTGATATTTGTTGATACAAAGGCAGTAAACGTGGCCTTGCAGTTTGGGTGATAATGTATTTAGATGAAAGAATGTTAGCCAGCCATGGTGGTTTGTATTCAATGCTAATGCTATTTCATATAATAATGTGAAAGTTGAATTCGCTTTCTGTTTTGCCTGTAAAGGAATGTATAACTGCAGTTTTCCATCGGATAATTAGTGAGAGGCCTCTGCTCAGAGGTGGTTCTGTGTAGCCTTGCTTTGCTTTGCTCTGCTTGATATGTTTGCTCAATGGTGGTTTGTCTTTGTTGGTTGGTTATTTTTTGAATGACCCGCGCAAAGCTTAAAACATCGAACGCTAACCCATGAACGTGACACTCTAATCCAAGGACGGTAATTATTTTACGACTATCATTTATTTTAATAAAAAATTACTCTTTCTCTCGTTTCTTAAACATTTTTCCCCCAAACATGGCATCGCAAAGACACCCCCTCCACCTCACCCCACGAAAAAAAAAGGCCAAGAAATACTGAAATACTGAAATATTAAATAGATTTTAGAACTTTCTTGCAACCTACCAAGTCTTGTAATTTTGGTTTTTCATTCGTCTTACGCAGATGTGGCAAAGCACAAACTATTTATTTGTAAATTATATTAATTATATGAAATTGAGGACAATGTGATTGGCTAAAATTTGGTTAGGTCATTATTTAACATTGAACGTGTTCTTTTATCTTTTTTCAGTTATATTTCTAATTTTTCTAATGGTGCCTAAGAATGAGGATGAACAATTGTTTTTTCATTCGATTTGGTTTGAATTATCGAAAAAAAAAATAATCAAATCAATTAATTTAATACCATTAATCAAAATTATCAATTCGATCAAAATTTTTGTTAAAAATTCAAATTTTTATCTTATTTTTTCTACTTTAAAAATTACAAATATATTAAACTTGAATTTCCTTGTGTATTTAATTCAAATTCAATAATACATAATAAAATTATTTATATCATATATAATAAATTAGAAAATATTTTTCAAAAAAATAAAATAAAAATTAAACGATCAATTGGATTAAACCTTCCATTAATTATTTAAGCTTTATAAAGTAACAGCCGCAAAACCTAACTATTGTAGATTCCCTGTTTCTACTATATAGCTGAAAATCCGGAGACATCACACTTCTCCATTTCCGATTGTGTAATGTATGCGTTATTCTGCATTTTGTACCATATAACACCGCTGAATCCATTAATTCTCCGTAACATTAAGCAACGTGGCTGATTAGAAAAACCATCCTTAACACACACCAAATGCCTGTTGGATTTTTACATTGGCTTGATAGAAGAGGCAGAAATGAAGGGACAATATGACACAAAATAATATTCACACTATATAAAATAACAAAAAGCCTGGGTTAAGTCTAGCCAACTCACAAGGGAATCAATCCTCTGTCTATAAACAACAGATTTCCGGAAATATGTTGTTAGTCAATACCATCTCTGCCTGATCAAACATGTCAGAAAAGAGACCTCCATCTCGAAAGATTGAAAGATCTTAGGTCCCGGGCCACATGGTCCCAATGTCGGTATCGTCGATGTCAACCTGTAAGTTTTGTATTCATGAACTTGCAGAAGTAAAAACATTTTTGGCTATTAAGCCCATCTGAAGTATATGGTTGGTCTCCTATATGGTTGATGCCAGGTTGCTAAAAAACCACTACCTGCTCATCAAATTGTGAAGGAATCTCGAAATCTGATCCGGAAGCATCGGCAAGCTCTTGCAATGTTTCCTGCATGTCCTGATGCAAGTAAACAAACTTACTTAGAGAGTACAATACACCTTTGAGAGCTCCTCCTGAACATTCTGCACCAAGTCTTTTAATCAAAAGGAGAAATAATCTCTCCCTTAAGTAATTATTTAAGAGAGCAATGTTATTACTTAGCAGCAGAGCTAATAAATAGTCGGCATCAAAGTTCAAACCTTTTAAATTAATTCGCTTGTATTGGCCAAATAACATAAAATAAAATAAAATAAAATGCTAGTGACCAACAATAGAATACCTCATCATCAAGGTTGACTGAGGAATTCTCTAATTGGATGGGAAAAAGATGTGGATTTCCTACAAATTCCTGCATATCAGTGGACAGCATTTGGTAAATCAACAAAATCAATCATTTGCAAACTGTTATGGACAAACTGATAATTCTAGCTATTGAATCTATGCAGCATATGCAGCAAGAAGACAACATACATGAGAAGAAAAATGCAATAGGAGCACACTTCTGCTATATTTGATAAAGGCTTCAAAAAAAGACCATCTTTAACGGCATGACATATAAAGAACTCACTTTAGTTCTTACTACTGAAAAAAAAAAAATTGGTACATGAAGTTTGAAATATCATGTCCCCCTAGAATCTGCATTATAATTGAAAAATCACCCTCCCATCTGCCATTAATAGATTCTCACCTGCCCGTTTGATCTTATCAAATGATTTTCGGAATCCAAAGATGCAGGCTTGGTCTCTTCTGGGCTTCCCTGATTATAAATAATGGAAAGTCCAAAGGGTCATGCCAGGATGAAGCATCACTGGTCTGTGTTTCACAGTTAACATTGCTTCTATTTATGAAACAAAAGAAAATTAGATGGGACCACCAACAAAAAGCCTAGCTAAAAGGAAATGCATAAAGGTTAGTGCATATACTTGTAAATTATCATGTTTGATAAATGTTAACAGATCCAAGGAGACCGTTACCTGCTCATCATCATTAGCAAAAGATTTTTCTGGTTCCATGGTTGAAGGCTTGATATCAGTCGGAGTTTCCTGCCAGATAAAAAGACTTATTTCTGAAATGAATAAGATGTCTACTTGGTTCACAACTAAAAATAACAATAATAACAACTGAAATGAGATTGTTAAATTAAGTGGAGAATTTTAACCCTATAGTAGTGAACAAGAACACATCAGTATCTCCATATACATACCGGCTCAATTGAATCAAAGTGAACATTCTTCCCTCCTTTTCTAAGATCTCTGAGTGTTCCCTTGAAATAAGAAAATAAAGAACAATATAGTAAGTTGCCCAAAAAGACTCGTATTAATGTAATGGATACTAAAGCATCTACTTGAGTAGGAAAGCTCCTAATGCCACGTAGGAAATTCAGTATGGGAAAAGAACCAGGTCAAATACAAAACGAAGTTATCAAGCTAAAGAGATTCAATAACAAACGTAGATCAGAACCAATGCATTTTACCCCAATTCCTCCTAGGGAGAAGAGCATGCAAGCTCATGTGTTTTCACGAATTTGTCCACTTGCATATATAATCCATTTCTTCCCTTTTCAAAACTACCAATCAGCACCTTGTAATTATGGCATATCAAGTGCACTATCAGAACCAAGAGTAATCTCATAACTTTGGCCATACTTTCAACAGCCCACTCTTACTATAAAACAATGTCATCATCTAATTAGCCATAACAATCAATGGTAATCACATAGGTGCTAGCCTGTATCCAACAATAATTTAAATGAATGTTCTGTCCGGCACCAATGTGATGAAGGTAAGAAAGTAGACTCCGACAAATAGAAAGGAAAATCAATCATCAAATAAAACAAAATCTAATAATGACATCAACATAGATGGTTATCTCAAGTAAGACTTGTCATAGATTGTACCTACAATTGTAACACATATCACTCACCAACTACAAAATCTGGAAAATCCAATAACTTCATAACAAAATGAAATTCAAGTTTGAACATCTCAAGGCATAATTATATCACCAAAAACTAATTACAACTGAAAAGAAGCTTCAAATATAGCAACCTATGACTATCTTACACCTACCTTGTTTGCCCACATAAGGCCACAAGCATTGCAAAGTGTTCTGGGGCCATCTGGCCCCCTACGCATTGCTGGAGTTAACTTCTCACTTACTCCACAATGTTGACATTGACGCAAACTGATAAGAAAAGAAAAAATGCAGAATAAAAACATAAGAATTAACACAATTAACATAAACAAGAAAGAAACAAAGTAAGCTTCAAGCTTACACAGATTCAGGAGGACCATCACTTTGATCACCGCTTCCATCAGCTGAGTTGTAGCACTCCTTCAAAGATGCAAACTGTCCATTCCTACGATGCATCCTGGCAGACAACAGCAAACTTGAAGTGAACTTAGAAAACTGGTGAACAAACAATAGTAGTGCATTAGAGCTGAGATAGTTCCTACTTTACCAGCTTAAAGAAAGCTTGCACACTTTTAGAATGCTACCATGTGATCTTTATTTTTTATTTTTTTAAGCAGCTCATCTCCAAAGTATAAATAAAGTATTTCAAGTCTCCAAATCGACTTATTGGAAAAGCTTATCCCTACAGAATCCACCCTCTCCAGTGAACCTATCAAAGGAAAAGATTACAAAGCCTAGATTATATACCAATGATATCCTTAAGAAGAATATGTCAAGCATCCATGAGACCTGAAAGATGAGATGTCCAGAGCAGCTTGGCAAAGGATCATTAAGCTATTTTCTAAGAGCTGGCAAACTTCAGTAAACATGTGCAGTACTAACGCTCCAAAAAGGACTATATAACCATAGCCAAGACTTGAAAGAATAGACCTTTTAAATATGTCATATGATTAAAAAGCAACAGCAGTACGCTTTTATCACATGAACAAGCTAAATTAGCTTTTTAACTTCTTACGAGTAAAATATCAGTTGCGCTACAAGTCCTAGAGTCTAAGAGCTACTTGTCAACAAACAAGGCAACATACCTCTGAGCAACCTCTTTTCGGCAAGTATAACGAATTTTCTTTTCAAAGCATCTCTCTTTCCTCTTTTCACGGAATCTTACTAGGGAGGCAATTCTTTGGGAAAACTTTGAGCCTCGTGAAGAATCACCTACAACCTTAAACATATTTTAAGGAAATATTAACAACCGAAGCAATAGATTAAAAATAAATTTTCACAAATGTCATATGCATGCAGGACACCTTGACCTTTTCTTGTAGTAGAAATGCTGAACTGGGCACATTAATTGATGCATCACATCCTCCCAGAAGTAATAAAACTGCTTGCACCTGTGCAATTAGTGCAAACAAATCAATATAAAAACCCATTAATTCAAGAGAGTTAAATGTATTCTTATGCTTTATCTCCAGTTGAAGCAATGGAAATAGTATTATATCATCTAGTAAATCCCCTTCCCCAACTAACAAGGAAAAGAAGAGAATATAACATAACTAGCTGAGTGGCTCAGGCGAGCAGAGAAATGAACATAGAAGTTAAAACAGAAAATCCCTTTTCATACATTCAAAATAACAATAACCTAGTCAGGCATACCAAAACTGCCCTTAACACCATTAAGAATTTTAATTACAGCTTGTCCACCATGGTCATCCCCACACTAATTAGAAATGGTGGCTGTCAATCACATTTAACAACCTACTGCCAAAGGTGGAATAGCTCATTTATATGCTTTTAACTCTACTAATGGAATAAAACTTTTCCCCTCACAACAGCAAGAAGTCGTCATGTCTGATGAAAAACAGAAGGAAAAAAAAAAGGCATGCACAACTAAGCCTAATCAAATTAACCACATTCCAAGACTTTCCAATCCAGACCAATGCTCAGTCAGATATAGGATCTCACTAAGATAAATTTAGCTCATTAACAATTAATTTTAAATCCATAACCTCGTATATGAGGGGCAATGGACACCATTACTGATTAGGCAACATCTTAAGTCTCAAAACCACTTGTAGCAGCACCAGGATCAACAAAGGGAACAAGCCTTAAAATACAAAATCTCCTCAGTTGACACTAAAACAATGGCAATACCTAACCGAAAATAACTAATCTCAATAGCAACATTCCTACATTTTGGCTGAATTCTAAAACTCAAGATTTTTAGTAAGATTTAGCAAGACCAATAGATCATTCTAATTCACAATTCTCAAGAGCTATCCTCCTCTGTTTACAGTTAGGTAAGAGCAACGACAAAAAGGTACTTATCAACGTGACCGTTTAACTCTCCGCATTTCCAAAAAAACAGTTTCACCCAACAACAATAAATGCTAATCATGCAACCAAACAATTAAAAAAACCTAAAAAATAATGAAAAGTAAACCTTCTCCGAAGTAACTGCAGGGAAGACATAGACCTCGCCCTCAAAAGCAATGGTGAGTTCACTGGTTCGAGTCGCTTGAACAACGCCTTCCCTTCCAACTCCATTCCCATGGCTTACTGAACTTACCACTCCATTCACGGCCATCTCCTGAGCTCCGTTAACGTCTTTCCCCTGAAACCCTCCATCATCATCTTCTTCTCCATACAGCCTCGCTAGCATTCCCCGCTGGCTCACCGTATACATTGCTACACCATCATACAACTAAAACCGCTCTATCTCTTCTGGAACTTAAAAGTCCTAAAACCCTAAACCTAAAAAAAATCGATAGAAGAAATTGAAAAAAAAAAAAGAAAAAAGAAAGCAATTGGTTATTTAAATTAAACAACACCAAGACCACTCCCAATAATAATAAAAGATAGTTTGTTTTGGGAGGTTTTGCGGGAAAATTAAATTTTTTTATGTAATACAAATATGCATGATTAAAAATATCTATATATATTTAATGTTAACAAATATAAAATATATAGAAAAAATATCATAAATTTATGAAAATAAATATAAAATTAGTGTTAATATATATGAACACATATTTATAGATTAATTTAAATGAACGGTACGATTAATTGTAATTGATTTTATTAAAATTGAAAATAACTGTGACGATAAAATTAATACCAAAGAGTGATCCGTTTAGATTCAATCGTAATAATGACAGTAAAATTGAATGATGAAATGATTATTAAAAATATTATATTAAAATAAAAAATTTAAAAAAAGTAAAGATAAAATATCTATTTTTATGTGTTTATAATAATTTTAAGATAATTATTAGATACACTATCAGTAAATTTTTTTGACTTTATAAATACAGTTAGGATAATAATATATATTTTTTAAATATATTAAAAAAATAATATATAAATAAAATAAAATATATGTCATCGTTTTAATTTAATTTATAAAATTAAAAAATTTTATTGACGGGTAATATATTAATCCATATTTTCAATCTTATTTTACGTATTGGTAAGATAAAATGACTACTACGTCAAGGATTATACAGTAAATTACTAATAAATAACTAAAATAATTAAATAAATGAGTATTATTATTTTATTTTAATTTTAATTCCATCCGTTAAAAGTAAAACATTTGTGTTCTTGGTTGGCCGTTGGATGGTGGTTAGGAGAGGGATCGGTGGACTAGATCTGACGGTTGACAGAGATCGGTGACCTTGAAATGTGAACATGAGGTTGCAGTGATAAAGAATGATACTGTACCTAACTGTAAATTAGATAAACTGCACGGAGACGAGAGTGGAAAAAGTAATCTAAACCTGGCTACGAACAATCTATTTTTATTTTTCTAGCTTCCGTTTGATATATTGAAAATAATTTTTAAGAAATAATTTTATTTTTATTGACCAGATGAATTAATAAAAAATATGTTTTGTTATTTAATTGTTTTATAAAAATTCTATTTTCAATTTTCAAATAATATTTACTAACTAATAAAATACTAAAAATTATTTACTATTTCTTAATTAATTTATTAATATTAAAAATAATTATATTTTAAAAATAATATTTAATATTAAAATATTATATTATTTAAATTAAAAAATTATTTATTATTACTTATATTAATATTTTTAAAATTTGAAGTAATATTAATATTTTATATTAATAATATATTAATATTTATTTTTTGAAATATTAAAAATATTAAAATAATTATACTTTATATTGAAATTATTTATTATTAAAATCATAACAAAAGTATTATTTATTTATATTTATTATTAAAATATTAATATAATAAATTGTAAATAAAATATAAAAAAATTATATCTAAAATTAAAATATTAATAAATTATTAAATAATAAATATATTATTTATCAAATTATTATTTATTATTAAAATAATAATATAATATTTTTATTATTGAAATGTTAAAAATATTTAAGATTAATAATATAATATAAAATATTTAAAATTAAAATTTTAAAAGAGTTTTTATATTAATAGTTTAATTTTTAAAATTTTTAATCTAATGAAATAGAAATTATTAATATAATAATATTTTATATATGGTTAAATTAAATTAAAGTTCAAAAAAAATATTTATAAGCCATAACTTGAGTAGAATTATATTCATGAATTTGGTAAATAATCTTACACATAAACAACTATTTTTGAAAAATGTCTTCCCGTTTAAAAACATAAGACAATTTCCAAGAAAGTAGCCTAATTTTTCGTTCACTATGCAATCATTTTCCGTTGATCAATCAAATTTTTTTAACAAAACCTTTAAAAATTCAAAAATAATTTTTAGTGAACCAAATAGAATTTTAATAGAGAAACATAAAAAAAATAACTTTTAACATATAAAAGATTGATATCATTGTAAGTGTTGCCTCATAAAAAGGTATAGAGTAATTTCTTGAGGCATTGACTCAATGGCAACGTGATGAAGACTCCTTTGAGTACGTAGACAATTATTTATCCGATCAATCTTATGATGATTTTTTGTTGTGAAAGATTTTTCTTTATTCCAATCTAAGTTGTGTATAATTACACGTGTAAAGTGTGAAGTTTGAAGTATCCAATAATATTTTATTCTCCAATAATATGAGTTATCCTTCAAATGCAATCCACTACAAGATAAAAAAAGATGTCAAATCATGTTTATTTTTACTTTTCATTTAAGCACGTTCTAAATAGATTCATGCATCGTATTATTGCATTATTATCATTTTTAGGCGTGTTTGTGTCATGATACATGAATGATTAAGTTTATGCATTTACTAGGTTCAGGTACCTTTGTACCTATGTACTATAGTTACTATTGTTTACTTTTTAAGCCTATACAATCATATTCTAAGAAATTCTTTTTGAAATACAAGTATGTATAGAAAATTTTTCAAATTTCTTAAAAAATTCAAATTTTTTAAATTTGACATAAAGAAATTAAATTCGAAGAAGAAATCAAACAAATGTTTTCTTTGCAAAAAACTAGGTCATTTTGCTAAACAGTACTCAAAATCAGACACAAAGTCATACAAGATATTGCCAATATCTCAGGATCTTGAATACCTTGCAAGAAGTGTTCCTTACCTTCCTCTGAAGAGATAGAACTCTTCGAAAGACTATTTCAGAATCTTCATTAAATGGTTTAAACCACTTGACCAATGGATTTCAACAGGTCAGTTGTTTTCCTAGGTATTATTACCTCATCATTCTTCTCCAAAGGCCTTGTCAAGTCAACAGTGACGGTACAATTAGTTTTCGACACTATTCAGCAATATATGACTGTAACCCTTACTTTATGTACAAAGGAATAATGTCGTCAGGATTCATGACGAGATCATCCTATGATATCTTTGTACTAAGAGTGAGGGTTACAGTCCATACATTGCTGAATATACCCAAAACTGACTATACCGTGCTAACTTGACAAGGCTTGTTAAAGAGAATGATGAGGTAATAATACATAGGATAACAGCTGACCTAAGCAAGGTAATTCTGGAGGGAGTTGCTCAGTTGGGATACTATTATCATCAGGAAGATCAAGTTCATCAATAGCATCCTTGAGTGGGTTAAGAGAGTCCAAAGGTTTTGAGAAGATAGATACGTTTATGAGGCTTGAAAAGGAAAGCTAAGAGGGTGTAGCAGTGGAGGTTGGGAAGATGAGGCTTTTTCCATCGTAGCTATTACTGGAATGATCTTTAAAATATTTAAATAGGAATGTGAAGGTTTGGATCCTCTAATACACAGTTATTTGATAATTTCCAATATATTGTGCTACAGTATGGAATTATGTTGTTTGGTTAATAAGGTCATCACAAACTGGGAAAATAGAAGAATATAAACATATCAATAAGCATTATCAAATTATAATTTATATTTATAAAATATTTTATTGACATTTATTTTAAATGGTTCAATCTAAGCATATTATAATTAGAAAACACTGTTCAACATATGTAAGTTTTAAATTATATTGAAATATTTATATATAAATAATTAACATTAATTGAATATTTTTATTCAATTAGATGACATTTTTATTGGTTTTATAAACTATTATAGTATTATTATCTCATAAAATAACCAAATAATCATTTTCTAGGAGCTCTCAAACTTGTTTCTCAATTAGGAAATATAAAAAAAGAACTTACATTTCTCTTGAAAAATTTCATCTTTTTAAAATTTTATAAATAACCATTTAGAATTATCCTTTATTTATTCATTTGAAACTGTTAATTAAAACACGATAAAGCATATAAATCAAAAATTAAATTAATCAAAAACCCTTTTAGAATAGGCTTGATAGTACTTTGGTGATTTGGATTAAATAATTACATTTGAGAACTATACCAAGGTATGGAAAGAGTGCCAAGGAAAATTGAAGTCTTTTGCTTGGCTATTATTTCATCAAATCCTTCCAGTTATGCATGGTGAATCTTTCCAAGCCTAAATGAGTGTGGATAACACCTGTTTTCATCATGGTGAAGCAGAGGAATATATGACTATGAACCATGCCATCAAGGATTGTCCCTCAGCGCAGCGGCATGGGAGCATCTAAGATTTTATTTAATGTTGGAATAAAGACTCTGACGACGATATAGTCAGTGTTGAAAATGTTGCAAACCGGTTGAGCATGGCCAGATGCTCACAGAAGGATTCCATTCACACTCCAAATGACCCTCATTAAACTTGAAGACCTGGATTTAAGTATTAATAATTGGGGGCAAGATGATGGGTAGAATTGGAATGGTGGCCTCAAAAATTGGGACATCAATGGTGTCCGCTCTTCCTTTCCCTACCTTTGTTTGTCAAAGTTTTCTTTCACCCTGCAAAATATTTCCACTTTTGTATAATAAGAAACGGAAATGATCAAAACAAGCTGCCAGTTTCAACAGTCAACTAAATATTAGCTACATACATATTGGACAGAATTCTGGAAGTTGCAAGTTCAAGAAAGTTAGACGCGTAATGCCCTCCCCAAGGAAGTTAAGTGAATTAGTAGAGTTTCAGAGTAGATTAAGAATTTCAAGGAAAAAAGAAAGAAACTTCCAGTTTCAACATATAAGGAAGAAAAATTGCTAACGTTAAAGTGACACTAAGTTTGGTTCTTCTAACTCCTAAGTTACAGAAACCAATTAGGCTGTACCTTGCAATTCCGCAATTATTTACACTAATGATCAAAGGCAATGAACCATATATACAGTTGTCAAACAAACTCAATTATTACAACAAAGTTTGACATCTGCCTTCAAACAGCAAGTAGCATAGCACTCACCATAATGGAAGAAGCTTGTTACTTATCGTTCAGCAGTGACAGCAGCGTTATCTCCATTAGATGAAGATACAACTTCTGTAGTCACAGTTACAGCCTCTGAGTCATTAGCTTCAGCATCACTCTGATAAACACCCATGAAGTAACAATGCAATAAGATTCATGGAACACTTAGGACATAACTTAATTAAAACAAGTAATACATAACTATGATCAATATTTCATGAGTTAGCAATACCTGCTCAGTAGTCTTTGCAGACGGATCCTGGATTGCTATAGTGGAAACCTTTGAAAGATCTCTCAAAACACCCTGCAAATCAAAGCTTCCCAAAGCGAATGACAAGAGAATTACATGCAATTATCAAAGATTATCACTTTCTAAGAGCAATGAGTTATCCTCCACAAGTTACTAAACTTCAGAAGATCGGACTTATCACTTAAAGTATATAGTGGTGCCAGAAACAAATTGGCTGGAAGTGGAAAATTGAATCTCAAGGCTATATCTTTTAAATTTTGATTTATGGCTTGTCCCTTCGTAAGGAGGTTATGAGATCATTATATATAGATATAATCAGATAAGCCTAAAGGTTAGTCTTAGGGTTTTGAAGAACTTAAGGCTTGCTTGATTATGCACCCAAAAATAGAGGTTTTTTCCTATTACCCATCTAAGAAACTTAAGTGAATGATGGCATATCAAAATGTAGCAGCTGTTGCTATGAGGCCAAGGATGGTCAGTGGCTTTCCATTACAATAAGTTGCCAAGGGAAGAAACTAGATTATTCTCACCAAGTCGATTATCTAGAGGACTGTAAAAGGAAGTCTTTTATTTGAAACACAAATAGCAAATCTTGGACAAAAAAGTAACAAAAACAATACGGTACCATAATTTGGTATTCAAGCCCATTGATGATGTTGTTCCCTAATTTTTAATTAACTACCAATTTAAAGCCTAAGGACGAAGAAACATTGGAGGTAAGTTTTTAACATCTGACCAAGTAACTGATTTGTGAAGTAACAGGTTGCCACGAATCCCACCTCATCTTTAATTAAAAGTCCAGAAAATAACATATATAATTCTGGCTCATTTATCCAACCGGTAAGTTTTTGCGTATTTCTTTCATAGAATGAATAAGTAATTCAAAGACTTAACTTTGCATCAAAAAAGTAATTAATTTCTGTAAAAAACTTGTAAAGACTTTGAAAGAGCTGATTTGTAAAAATTTAAAATTAGAAGAATGAAACTAAATTTGCTTGAATCACTAGGCTCATCCGTCTTAACTTTCAATTTTGAACTTTTAATGACCATAATTTGACACGCCAACTAAATATGTTCTAGACTAATTACAAATAAGCTTCACATGATAAGCGATCATAAGCTAGAGATATGCTTTTCTAACAGACAAGGATTAATCATAATCTTGTGAGATTAAATATCGTTAGAATTACATAGAACACATAATTAAACAAAGTTAGGGGACTGTCAATCATCTCGTAGTTTGCTCTCTTGAATCTGCATGCAATTAAATGAGGAATAGACTTATGAACAGTTGTCCTTTGTTTTACAAACCTTATTTGCCCACTTGAGTCCGCATGCATTGCAAAGAGTCCTTGGACCAGCAGGTCCACGACGCATCATAGGAGTGGACTTAGAACTGATTCCACAGTGTGTACACCTACACAGAAAAATTATGCAGAATAATAGGAAAATAAAGATGAGAGAATCTACAGAAGTCCCTTTATTGGAATATAATGAATGATAACTGAAGCACAAACTTGAAACTAACATCTTGAAATGAGGAGTAATACCAACCCAATGATAAATTAAAAGAAAGCTACTTGATAATAGAAAAGCTACTCACAAAGTTTCTTGCTCATCTTGTCCAGAGCCTGGTGTTCCATTCCATCCTGAAGAGGCTGTGGCTGCTTCATCAGAAATAGTCTTGGATGATGTGAACTGGCCCTTCTTACGCTGCATCCTGACAAACCACAACGAGCACATTAGAAAGTGGCTTGGAGAACAAGCTCAAGTGAAGAAAGAATGAGGGAAAAAAAGGCGAAACAGATCATTGGAACACCTGAGAGCCACTTCTTTTCGCACAGTATAGCGGATTTTCTTATCAAAGCACCGCTCTTTTCTCTTCTCCCTGAACCGGTTTAAAGAAGCAGCTCTCTGGGGTTGAATTGACCTCCCAGGAAAGTCACCCAAGCCCTAGGAGGACATAATAAAAGAAGTAAATATATGGACAAAACAGAACCTCCTTAAAAGAATTAGTCACAAGATAACTCGGACGGCTAATCTAAAGCATACCCTTTGAGTAACAGGAACAGTCCCCAATGAAGGAATGCCCGAAGGGATTTCATATCCACCTAGAAGTAACAATACTGCCTGCACCTGAAAAAAATCAAGCACAAATAATTAAGACCTTCCTTTAATTACTTCTTCATATCTCAAATTGCAAGCCCTAATAGCACCCACTTCAATTGATCCACTATAGTTTAACATTATAACTGCCTTACTTTTACACGATCAATTAAAAAATCCATGTCAGTCACCTAATATTCAACTTTACACTTGAATCTAAAGAACTAATGGACAAAAAAACTAAGAAAATGAAAGAGGTCCATGACTTGGTGCTGTAACCTAATTAAGAATGTTACTTTAAAACAGCCAAAATGCATCTGCTAATAAAAGTAACTTTATTAATCAGCAAAACAAATACAAATTCAATAATGACAACAACCAGAATACCCTAACACAACCGACTTTAATGAGCTGAACCCTTTCTACGCATAAAAGGGGAACATGAAAAGCAATAAGAATAAAATTAACAGGAACCCAGATAGTAAATCTATTCTCTTTAACACGAAACATCGTTATAAACTAAAGCACATAGATCATACCAAGCAGATATAACTAAACTTGATTGGATTGAGGAGAAAAGAAAGGACCTTTTTTCATTCGAGTAAAGGTAATAAGGCATAACCCATCACATTAATTTAAACAAAGTAATTGTGTAATTGACCATGAAAATAGATGCAAAAAAATCAAGGCTTTTCAGCTAAATTAGCATTAAAATACAAAAGGTCGCTACTTAATTCACCATTGTTTTTTTTTTTAAAAAAAACACATTAATTCATCCAATCAACCTAAACCCAGATACAAAAAGTAAATAATTTAAAGAAAAATTAGCATCAGAACTATGTTAAAAGAGCAATAGTATTAATCAAAACTAAAACGCCCATATACGTAACGAACCTTGTCAGGAGAAACTGAATCAAACACATAAACCTCCCCTTGAAAGGAGAGTGTAAGTTGATCAGCGCCAGCATTACCGGGAACGGCGGTTAAATCGGATCCCTGACCATAAATATTGGCATGGGAAGCTTCTTCCATGCCATTATTCATAACCGTAACAACGCCACCGCTTTCTTGGTATCCAATATGAGGGTTATCCAACGACTCTTCCCCTCCTCCACCGCCTCCGCCGCGGACGTCGTCGTCTTCTTCTTCAAGGTTTTGTTGCATGTTCATGGCACCTGAACCGTACATTGAAGTTGGCTGGTGATTCGAATTTGCCATTCCTTTTTTGCATCGAAATGACCACAAACTTCGATTAAAAAAATCACCAAAAAAAGAAAAAAAGCAAGAGACTAAAATCCTCAGAAAAGGAAACGAAGTAATTAAAGAAAGAGAATCCAAAACCGTAGTTAGTATAATAAATTATTATAAAATTATATTGAAAAAAAAATGTTTTAAAATATTATGTGAAGTGATCGGAGACGAGTGGAAAAGTAGATTGGGGGGAGGGAGGAGAGATGAGAGGATTAAGAAGAAGACCCTGATGAATGAGGATATTTACGGTTTATGCCACTCGGAGTGGAATGGCCACTCACTAGAAAAACTGGTTGGGGCTGGTGGGATCACTGGGCTATAGACAGGTTGACCTGAAACCGAGATCAATTTACGGTTTAGGACAAGATAAAAGGGTTATGATAAAACAACAAACGGATGTACGAAGGGTTTAAAAGTGACACACGGTCTTCTCATAATTGGTGCTCATAAACAGGTTAAGCAGAGTTCCAAAAAATTGACCGTGCATTCCAGTTCGAATCAGTTCGGATTTTTGTCTAAATTTTTGCCTTAAATCTGTTTGTATATACGATATATAGATCTAAATTTATACAAATATTATATATCTTTTAAAATAAATTAATAGAATATTAAAAAAATTAAAATACATAACAATTAATAAGTATAAGTTAAAATCAATTCTTACAAAAAGAATTAAAAATTTAAACTAAAATCTAAAAATATAAATCCAAATTAAATTACACAAAATTAAAAGTAATTAAAAAATGAATTAATATAAAAAAGTAAAAAAATTATAATTATTAAGTTAAATTGAGGTTAGTTCAAATTTGGAATGAAGAACCCCAATTCATTCAAAGAATTTAATATTTTTATCCAAATCTATCTAAAAATAAGTGAATATTCGAATTAAAACAAATAACTCAATTTTTGAATAAATTTAGGTATATAAAATTTCAAAAAAGATGTACGAAGTGTATATAATTACAAAAATTTCAATATGTAACAACTTTTTTGCTTTGTACATCGACGTTAAAGAAAACAGTATTGTTGTATAGATAAAATGATCAAATAGAACAAAAAGTGATTGCATTTAAAATTTTATGTAAATATGATACACGATCATTAATGAACAATAAAAAAAAGATAAGAGTTCTTAAAAATTATTAATAAAAATTAATTTTTTTTAAAAAGTATGCATAATTTTTAATTTTATTTATTAATAAATTATCACTTTAAGATTTTATTAAGGACTTAATACTCAAATATGCCATCAACTTTATGATAAATTGAAATTAGGCCACCAATGTTTTATTCAAGAAAATAAAACCAAAATATTATATTTTCTTGTAGATTTAAGTGAAAAACCTATCAAAATCATGGAATGAGATATAATTCCTTTAAATGCCAATAACAACTGTTTTCTTTACACAAGTGGTTCTTACTCGGTGCTAAAGTATATAATTTATCCAAAGGTTGATGATGTGGCATTTAATACTTTTTAAGAAATTGTAAGATATCATTTATAACATGGATAAAATTATCCACATGGAAATCACACTAAGGTAGGGAAAAACAAATCATGGGTGCGTCGGTATCGATTTCATTTGTTTAATATTAAAAAAAAATTATGGGAAGGGTTTATAAAAAATTGGGTTTTCGAAATTGAAGATATAGAAATTGAGTTCGTTCCATATTGGTTAATGCAAAGGGTTTGGGTTTTTGAAACAGTTGAACATACATTTCAAACTAAAATGGTTGAGTTCGTTCCTGCAGAGGATTTTCATTTGTTGATGCAAAAGGTTTGAGTTTTCACCAAAGTGTAATATAGGGATTTTTTTTTTCCCCTTGAACATGTTGGGTTCATTTGGTTGATTTGAAAGGTTTGGGTTTCATTTAGTGGAAAATAACAATTTAGGGTTTTCTTTACAGAATTATATTCTCAATTCAAGGTTTCAGGAATTAAGGGGTGTATGTATATATTTATTTTATTTTATTTTTATGTTCTTGAAAATATTTTCTCATATTTCTGAGATAAATTCTCGAGGTGAAAAAATTTCGAGTTATCACCATAAATTCGTATCTTGATCAATTGTACTTGAAATTCAATTATTTTTTCTTTATTGATCGATTACATGAATCCATTTTTAAAATAATAATTTCTTAAGGAAATGACACCGAATTTCGAGTCTTACATTCGGCAAGGGTAGATTCTTGGTTATTTGGAGATAGGGATTTTTTTAGCGTTTTTGGGTTTAGGTTGTTTTAGGATTAGCAGGAGATAGAGATTTGTGATTTAAGATGTTTGAAGTTTAAGGTTTAGTTGATAGAGGGTTTTGGGGCTAGGAAATTATAGATTAAGGTTTTTAAAGTGAGGATTTTTTTAAGATTAGGGTGATTTAGGATTTCTGAAAAAAAAAATGATCTATTGATTTAAAGGTTTCTGAAGAAAGATTGATTGATTTTTGGAGATAAAGCTTGAGATAGGTTTATTGGAGTTTTGTAAAAATGTAAGGGATTTTGGGTCAACTATATGCTTTTATAAACTTTAAGAATTTTCGATTGCTTCCTATTGTTTGAATGGTTTAATATATTGTTAGATTCTTCATCTTTTTTTGAATATTGACCGGTCCCAAATGCTTTCTTTGTTATATTACTTTACAAATGTCTAATGTAATCCATATTATAGCTCACTTAGGATGCATTTTTTTAATTGTTTAATTTATATATTTTTGTTTACCTTAGTTAATAGTGTTGTCTTTATCTTTTTTGGATGCATGTGGGGGATTATCAATAATGCGAAAGATTTTTTAGCGTGATCCTAATCTAAGTTATATAAATTATGAGATAGATCAAGTTAAGTATGATCTTGATTTGATATGTTATCATCACTTAGTGAAGTTAATTAAGACCACAAATTATTCTATTGTTGTTAAGATTTTATTTAAGGCTCTTGATAAGGATTTGAATAATGGATTAAAGTTGTTATGTGATGACATTTCTAGTATTGATCTAATTGCTATGTGTATAAAGTAGAGGTAATTATGATATTTTATGTGGATTAGATGAGCCTGTCTTGGTAAATGCACTCCATTTATTACTTGATGTAAACCAAATACAATAGGGCAAGGGTTGCTAAGCTTAATAGTGGGCTAGGGGCAAGGTTGATTAAGCCTAGCAATGAAGCAAAGGTAAAGGCAGGAGAAGAGTTGGATGAGTCCATTAATGGTGCAAAGGCAAAGGTAGCTAAGCTCAGCAATGGGGCAAGTGCAAGGGCAGAGTTAAATGCAAGATTGGTTAAGCCCATTATTGGGGTTCGCGTTAGTGAAAAATGATTGTGATGTTGGAAAAGATGGTGCTGTAAGTGATAGTGACTTGTTATATGATGTAACCTGCTTATTAGATTATAATGACGATGTTAGAGAAACAATGGAAACTTTTAGGTAATGTAATAAGAAAAATTATATGATAGGAAATGATCATTAAAAAAAGCTTTATATTGAGCAGAAAACAAATGAGGCAAGGTTAATGAACAACAAACAAATAAAAAGACATGACATTATTATGAAACAAAGTAGGTCAAGGGTAAGTGAAACAAATAAGGGTAGAAGAGTACAAAAAAGCCAATTCCACTTTCTAATGTTGAAAGTGGTTATTGCATTGGTAGATTTTCTAGGGAGTATGTATCTTAATTCTCCTAAGCCTCTTAATTATGAACCCGATAAAGATGAAGATGGTGAGGAAGTTGAAACAATTTTCCTTCATATGATCTGGAGTCCCTTATCCCTTATCTTGAGTTAGGTTTGTTGTTTGAAGATGAGATTCAATTTAAAATTACCATGGTTGATTATACTGTTCACACTGGAAACGATGTTTGGTTCGCTAAAGAATAAGCCTAGGAAAGTAAAGGTTTTATATGCCGGTGCATGCTCTTTTCAGTGTAATGCTTGCTATTAAGATAAGTTAAAATATTTCTAAGTGAAAACTTTGTGCAATATACATAGATATAACTGTAAATATAAGTTACTAATAGTTAGTTCAAATTAGTTGGCTAATAAATTTGAATGGAAAATCAAGATAGACCATACTTGAAACAAGCTAAGTTATGGGCTCATTTGGAATCAGAGTTGAAGTTGTTTGTCTCTACCGACAAAGTTAGAAGAGTCAAGCTAATGATATTGGCCAGCATGCAAGATGCCTTCAACATGGAGTTCTATAAATTAAGGGACTATGTTGATGAGTGTTTGAGCCAAAATCCTGGTAGCACTATTGTGGTAAGACAGAAAGGACTTTTCCTACTTCTCCACTATGTTTTCAGAGGATTTACTTCTGTTTGCTAACCTTAAGGAATGATTCAAAGCTAGGTGTAAGAAAATGATTGGTTTAGCTTAGACCTGGCAATCCGTGTCGTGTCGACACGACACGAATTAAAACACGACACGAATTTATGAAACACGAACACGACACGAATTATAAAACGTGTCTGACACGTAAACACGAACACAACACGTATTTTATACGTGTGATACGTGACACGACACGGTTGACATGTTATAATTATCCGTGTCACACGACACGACACGACACGAATAAACATAATACGAATAGACACGGTTAAAAATAAAACATAATCAATAATGAAAAAAATCATAATATTTATTGATTTATAGTAATAATTTAATTTACATACATTCAAATATTATTAACAAATATAATATAATAATAATAATATTCATAATATTTATTTAAAATTACAAAAATATACAAACAAAACATAAAGAGTTAACATTAAGTCATAAAACATAAATGGTCAATAAATATTCAAACATTAATTTCACCTATACCAACTCAATACAATGTAAAAAACAATAATTTAAGAAAACGTGTTTCTCGTGTCGTGTATGTATTAACCGTGCATTCATGTGACACGATTTAAAAAAACGTGTTTTCGTGTCTTATACGTGTTTAGCCGTGTCAGACACGACTAAACACGAAAATTATCGTGTCAAAATTCGTGTCGACACGGCTAAACACGAAACACTAATTTTTCAAACACGTACACGATTTTTTCGTATCGTGTTCGTGTCGTGTCACTCGTATCGTGTCTACTTTTGTCGGGTCTAGTTTAGATGATTATTTCCTTAAAGATTCAATAAAAGGGAAATACTATTTGTTGTTGGTACGGATGCCAACAATTAGATGTATCTTTTTGCTTGGCTTGTGGTAAAAAATAAGGATATAAATTCTTGGATGTGTTTTCTAAATCTTTTCAATTTAGATCTTGATATAACCAACAGTATACCTTGAACTATCATTAGCAATTGACAGAAGGTTAGAACAAGCAGCAAGAAACAAAAAAACAGTTGAAGTTAAAAAACAACTTAAGTTAGACAAATGTAAAAGCGAAAGATATTATAAAATTCACAGAGCTAAATGTACCAACAAAGTTGTTTCTTTCATGGTAGCTTGCTTTATTGTGTCCTGATTGCAAAGCTGGTAAGTCATGATCATCTCTTTTCTAGACATATCTATTCTTAGGCTCATCATACTTTGGAATTCTATTCCTTTTAAGCTTGCCTAGCATTCTTCTTATCAAAGGAGGTTGCATCTCTTCTAACATATTTTTTGATCATTCATTCTCATTATTGAAAGGCTATAAGATTGCTCATAAATTAGTAAGTAGGTTTCTTTTGAGTAATAGCATTCATGCATGTAATCTTCAAGCTTCATTATAAAAAATGACATAAATGGCAAGGCAACGTGGGATACCAATTAGATCCTACAATCTGCAAGCACATGTTTTTCTGGCAACATTCACTCTAGATTATTTTCGTCCATACTTAACCTCATACCTATCACTTCCATTGAAAACAACACGCCGCTGAGTTGCTTCTGTCAAATTCAACCAACTTTTCATCACAAATGAACCATGATTCTCTATTCATTTTGCCACATGCTTCATTTTCTCAGCTATCTAGTCATCATAACCACTCTAATCTCTTCTAGTATAGTAATAATGGATTTATGTCTAACTTTGACTAGAGTACCATTAAATATCTCACATAAGTTTTTGTGACAGACATTACACTCGACATTTATTCTGAAGAAAGCCTTAAACCAATATCTTAGAATATCTCAACAAGTATTCTTTTGCTGATCCACAATTATCTTTCTGATGCAATGACTCCATCGAATCTTTAAATTGTTTTTTAGTTGTTGCATTTACACACATTCAAAAATGTTTATTCATTATTTTGCCTCGATGGTTCTTGTTCCAATTGACATGAATATGTGCTTGTAGATCATAATGAAGAAACATTTTTAGATGTGTGCAAAATAATAAAAAAAATATTTTTGGAAATGTACAAATATAACAACTAAAAGACAATTTGAAGATATGGTCGAGTTGTAGCACCAGAAAGATAATTATGGATCAGTTAAAAAAAAGACATTTTAAAATATACCAAGATATTAGTCCAAAGCTTTGTTCAAAACAGATGTCAAGTGTGATATCTGTCACAATAACCTATTTGAAAAATTTTAATGGCACTCTGATCAAAGCCAGACATAAACCCATTATCACTATGCTTGATGAGATTAGAGTGGCTATGACGGTTAGGATAACTGAGAAAAGGAAGTATATGGCAAAATATGTAGGGAATCATGGTACTAATGAAAAATTGACTAAGAATTTGACAGAAGCATCTTAGTATAACGTTGTTTTCAATGGTAGTGATAAGTATGAGGTTAACTGTAGACGAAAGTAATTCAGAATGAATATTGCCAAAATAAATGTGCTTGTAGATCATAGATCTAACTGATATCTCATGTTACCATGCTATTGTGCCATTTTTTTATGGCGATCAACCCAAAGATTACATCCATGAATGCTACCCAAAAGAAATCTACTTATTGACTTATGAACACACTTTATAACCTATCAATAGTGAGAATGAACGGCTAAAAAAATGCTAAAAGAAATGCAACCTTTTTTTATGAAAGAACGCCATGCAAGTCTAAGAGGAATATATATATATATATATATATATATATATATAAGATGTCTAGAACAAGAATGACCATAACTTGCCTGCTTTACAAACAACCAAGACACAATAAACCTAACTATCTTAAAAGAAGCAACTTTGTTCGTAAAATAACTTTGCAAATGACTTCTTTAATATTTTTTTTAAAAAATTTTTCATTGCCAAACTTAAATTGATTTCTAGCTTTGGTTCTGTTTTTGTTTCTTATTACTTGTTCCCACCTTCTTTTAATCACTAATGATAATATAAGGTGCACTATTGGTTGTATTAAGATTTAATTTAAAAATATCTAAAAATCACACCTAAAAATTTGTGTTCTCATTTTCTGCCACGGCACAAGCAACAAAATACATCTGAGTATTGGCATCCCTACTAGTAACAAAAAGTATTTCCATTTTATTGACCTCTTAAGCAACAACCATCTAAACCAATCATTTTCTTACACCTAACTTTAAATCCTTTCTTAAAGGCAACAAAAAAAAAGTAAATCCTCTAAAAATATGGCGAATTAAGAACAATAATCTTTGTCTTTATCATAATACTGCTACTATGATTTTAGTTTAAGCACTCATCAGCATAGTCCATCATTTTAGAGAATTCCATGTTGAAGGCATCTTACATACTGGTTAATATCATCAACTTAGCCCTTTTAACTTAGTCAGCAGAAACAAATAACTTCAACTCTAATTCAATATGAGCCTGTAACTCAACTTGCTTGAAATATGGTTCTATCCTGATATTCTTTTCATATTTATTAGCCAATTATTTTGCACTATCAATAACTTATATTTACATTAACTTATATTTTGCACAAAGTCTTCACTTGCAAACATTTTAACTTATTTTCATAACAAGCATTGCATTAAAAAAAGGCATGTTCTAGCATACAAAACTCTCACTCTCTTAAGTTCATTATTAGTGAACCAAGCATCCCTTTTTGTGTGAACAACATAATTAGCCATAACATTTTTAAATTAAATCTTATATCCAAACAATAGATCTAACTCAAGATCAAGTATAAAGGATTCCACATTATAAGAAAGAAAATCACCTTCTTTAACATTGTTTTAGCTTCCTCACCATATATATATATATATATATATTTCATATTCATAACTAAGAGGCTTAGGAGAATTAGGATACTCTTTTAAAGATCCACCAAAGTTATGACCACTTTTAACATTAGAAAGTGGAACTAGTCTCTTTGTGCTCTTTCTACTCACTTATTTCTCTTACCCTTGACCTATTTTATTTCAAAGTAGCAAGTCTTGCCTCCTCATTTGTTTGCTGCTCATTATTAGACCCTGCCTCATTTGTTTGTTGCTCATTACAAGGTCATGTTTCTTGATCATTTCCTTTTCCCATTTAATTCTTCTTACAACATTGCCTAATAGACATAATCTCCTTTGCTTGTCTAACATATACTTCATCATCTTTTAATAAGTAGGTTACATATATAACAAGTCATAGTCACTTCCATTACCATCCTCTACAACGTGACAATCATCAGTCACTTCCTTTGCCTCTAGCCCTGCCCCATTGATGGGCTCAACCAACCATACCTTTACCTTGTTACTGGGTTCAACTAACCCTACCCCTGCCCCACTACTAAGCTCAACAACTTTTCCCTTGCCACTATTAAGCTCTCCTACCCCTGCCCCTATTGTATTTGGTTTAGGTCTAAGTAATAAAAAGGATGCATCTAGCACATGCTCATCTACCCCATAATCCACATAAATATCACAACTACCCCACTCTATACATGTAGCAATTAGACCAAATGCTGAAGTGTCATCGCACAACAACTTTAACCCATTATTAAAATCTTTGTCAAGAGCTTTAAATAAAATCTTGCCAAGATTAGCATAATTTTTGTCCTAATTAACTTCACTGAGGATAACATATCAAGTCAAGATAATAAACTTCATTTACCTCATCATTTATATACCTTAGATTAGGATCATGAACAAAAGTCCCCTCAAGGTAGATTCTTAAATTCACAATCCTCCACGTGCTTCTAAAAAGATAAAAATAACATTAGTAACTCAGATAAACAAAATATAAATTAAATACCTTAAAAAAATGCATCCTCAGTGAGCTACAACATGGACCACATTAGACATTAAAGTAATATAACAGACAAAGCATGTGGGATAATCAACATTCTAAAAAAGTTGAGAAGTCGAACAATTTATTGGACCAATCAAACAATAGGCAGCAACCAAAAGTTCTTAAAGTCTATAAGAGCATATAGTCGACCCAAAATCCCTTACATTTCTACAAGCATCTAGCAAACGTGTCTTAAGACCAATTTCTAAAAATCAATCAATCTTTCTCCAAAAACCCCTAAATCAACCAATCCTTTTCTTCCTCGCTTTAAAAATCCTAATCCATAATTCCTTAACCCAAAAGCCCTAAATAAACCAAACTCTATACTCCAAACACCTTATATCACAAAACTTTAACACCTACTAAACCTAAAACAACATAAACCAAAAATCCTTAAATCGAAATTCCTCTGAACAACCAAAAATCTACGCTAGCCTTAATTCCTATAACTTTGAATGGAAAACCCCTTTCTTCAACACCCCCCCCCCCCCCCTTAAATTGCTACTTCTCACCAAATGAGACCCAAATCCTTCACATCAACCAAATGAACCGAACCTATTCACAAAAAAAAAAAAAAAAAACCTAAATTACACCTTGGTTTAACCCCAAAGCCTTTGCATCAACCAAATGAAATCGATCCATCCCGCAAAACGAACCCAACCCCTTTTAGTATGAAAGGCAAATTCAACATGTTTCGAAGGTCCAAGCCATTTGCATAAACCAATATGAAACGAACCTCGATTTTTGTTTCTCTAATTTCTAAAACCCAGTTTTTTTGAAAACCCTTCCCTTAATTTTTTTCGTATCAAGTGAAACCAACCCACTCACGATTTGTTTTTTCAGCTTTAGTGTGATTTCCACTCGAATAATTTTATCAATGTCAAAAATGTTATTTTAAAATTTTTTTATTAGATGCCACGTCATCAATCACCTAGATAAATTATACATGTCAACGTCACGTAAAAGTACACCTATGCAAAGAAAACGGTTGTTCCTAGCACTTAATGAAATTATACTTACTTTCCTGATTTTAATAATTTTTGGCTTAATTTACAAGAAAATAAAATATTGTAGACTAATTTTCATACAATAAAACATTAATGACTTAATTCCATTTTATACTAAAGATTGAAGGCATGTTTTAGGTATTAAGCTTTTTATCATGTAGTATGAAATGACAATGCTTTAAAGGGCCCAATAAATTAGATTTAAAAAAAAAAAATGAGATAAACTAAATTTGCCCTTTTTTTCTAAACTAATTGACACTTATAAATACTGTAAATTTTCATGTACTTGGTGTTATCTATAAATAATAATTTAGGCAATTAATATTAAATGTGTGATTATGGGTGAATTAATTTAAGTATAAATATTAGATTAACCTTATTTTTATACTACATGTAAAATTTAAATTAAGTAAATAGATATACATGTATATATATGTATGCAATATTTCATTTATTCCTTAAAATTAATGTATAATGAATGCACACATGTATACATATGTGTGTGTATATATATATATATAAACATACATACATATGAGCTCGAGAGCTTCCTTCAATAATCTATGCACATATATGGGATGAGATGGTTTTGTCAGTGGAGGTGAAGCATGCGTGAAGGAAATAGGAAACAGTGAACAAATGGGATGATGGCAGTAAGAACCGAAGCACCATGCCTCATGCATACACCCACCCTCTGCAGCAACCGCGTCGCTCTATGCACACTCCTGCATACCCACTTCCTGGTCCCCATGCCTTCTGTCGAACCCACTCCCATTCCCCTCAACCCACACGTTATTGAGATGCCTACCCTGCCCCAAAAATCCTGAACGCGCATAAAGAGCAAGAAGCAAAGGAAATTTGCAGGGTAGAAGGAAAAATGCGAGATGAAGTAGAAACTGGAGTTGCAATAAAGAGAGAAGCAATGGAAACCCCTTTAAGTTTTTGTTTCCACCGTTGTTACTAGAAACCTTTCAGCAGGTGAAAGGAACGTCTTTGCAGTGGGAAAACCAGCAAGAAATAGAGGACACAATTCCTCTGCAACTCGAGATCAAGGGCAAGAGAACCTGTGGAAGAGGAAATAGAAAACCCCTTTGTATTCTCCATTCTCCATTCTCCTCCGAGCCTACTGAAGGAAAGGAGAGCAGGCAACAGGCAAGCGCAAAAGGGGGAGAAAACGAGACGCTCCCTCTGTCAAATCGAAACAGGAGGACGAGCTGAGAAGGGGAAGAGTATCCTAGAGGTTGGTTACTGAACAAGGATAAAGGGGTCGGGGATCGAAGCTGAAACAGAGTAGTTGAAGGAAGGGGATGCAAGAGACAAATGGGCGTGCATGGTAGGAAAACAAAAACTGAAAATCGAGAAGAAGGTTGAAAACAGAAACAGGGGACCGAAGCAGGAGACCAAGAGAGGTGGAGTGAACGGTGGCAGCTAGAAGGAAGAGGATGAAAATGGTGGCTGTGACGAGAATGATGGAGGAGGAAGTAAGGTAGCACCGATAGCTTAGGAGAATGAGCAGATAAAAGATTATATATATAAATATAAATATTTGGAGTTAGGAATAAAGCCACTGAGAAAATTGAGAAAAATGAAGGAAAGGGCTTCGAGGAAATAAACCGAGCAGACCGAACTCACTGACTCCAGTCACTAAGGCATTGAAGACTACATGCAGACATCGAGGTAAGGAAAATTATGTATGCTGCTAAAGATAGATTCATGTATTTTTCTGTGGATTTGTAGATATTGCATCCTAGGCCGAATATACAAATATCGAAATTGTAGAATGCATTAGGCCGATTTTATAATACCGAAAATTATAGAAAACTTTAGTCTCTATTATATGGCATATCTACACCGACATAAAGTTAATTTAATTAAATTTATATATATAGTTTTAATTATTGATTTTAGTTGAAAAACCCTGATTAAATCACCATAGCCTATTTACTGAGATTTTTAATCGAAAAAGGGCTAGTCAGCCTCTTTTGAATTGTTTTATACAACGAACTGAATTTATAAACGATTTCAAGGAAATGATTTGCTTATAAAGTTATTCTGATGATACGTGCTTGAGCGCATACTGACTGTGTGTCGTACAATTTGACTTGCACTGATATTGAGACAATGACGTTGATTAAATCATGTTGCATTTCTGTCTGTTTTTATTTCTGTGGTCCACGGAGTACAATGTACCATGCAGCACGCATGTGAGTACGATGTACCGTGTATTCTGGTCTTCGGACATTCTGATTCTATTCTGTGAGTCGTTAGGGTAGTTGACCACTCTCACGGCGATTAACATCCTGACACACCTGATCAGTAAGGCCCGGAGTCATCAACATTGGCTAATTGTCATTTCTAAATTTTGATATAGCATGTTCTATCTTGTTTCGTCTATTTGATTTTCTGAACTGACCGTATGAACGGTATTGTCTATTTGATATTCTGGATTTGACTGTATGAACTGTGTTATTTGAAAATCGTTTATTCTATAGCATAAAGTTTTGAAATTTTGTATTTACGACAGTAAACTGATTACACTATCGTTGTTGATTCTGTTATCAATTTCTGATTCTGACCTTCTGAATTTGACATTTTATCCGTATGTTTTTCGTGAAAATTTTGATTTTGGTATTATCGATTTCTGTCTCTAATTTTACTGTTATTTCTAGATTGTCAAATTACCTGTATATTTTTGTGAGAACTTCGATTTTGGCATATATATATATATATATATATATATATATATATATATAGGTACTTATCGCGTGTTTTTCTTACTGAGTACGTTAAGCTCACCCCTTGCTCTCCTCCACATATCCTCATTAGTAGCGAGACCGTCTTTTGTAAGTAAAAATATTTTGCACAGCAATACATCAACAAAACTTTCTACTGCGTTAAAGGTACACCCAATATATACACTTATTTTTGTATCTAAATTTTGTAAGTACAGTAATATATATGAAAATGTGTATGAAAAATGTGAACATTAAATATTCTGTAAAAGTACAATTATGCTGATTTAATTGGAAGGTACTACCGTTAGTTTGATTTAAATTTGTCACCAAGAATTTAAATTGAGTAGTCAGATTTAATTGTTCTGATTTATTATCGACTCATAAACCAATTAAAATGTACGTAAATCGAGTCTTTACACACTACTTTAATGTGCCCAACAAATTGGTTGTCTTTTAAAAATTTGTTTTCTTTTTTTCAACTAATATTAACATAACTAGAAAAATATCAAAAATTATTTACAATTTATTAATTAATTTATTAATATTAAAAACAATTATCTTTGAAAATAATATTTAATATTAAAATATTATATTATTAATAATTTTAAAGGAAACTATTTATTATTACTTCTATTAATATTTTAAAAATTTGAAGTAATATTAATATTTTAATATATATTAAAATATTTACTTTTGAAATAATAAAAAATAATTATACTATTAAAATACTTATGTTTTACACTGAAAATATTTATATTTATATTTATTATTAAAATATTAATAAATTATTTAAAATATTAAATTAGTATTGATTATTTATTATTAAAATAATAGTATAATATTATTTATTATTGAAATATTTAAAATAATTAAGATTAATAATATACAAGATAAAATATTTAAATTTAAAATATGTTTTAATATTTAACATTTTTAATCTAATTAAATATAAATATTGTTATTAATATAACATTTTATGTAAAGTTAAATTAAATAAAAGTTCAAAAATCATATCTAAAATCTAATACAAGTAAAATTATAAGTAATTTTAAAAAGTAATTTTATACATAGAAGGCTGGCTATCTTTAAAAAAATGACTTCCAATTTTCAAAAATGTAAAAGTATTTTTTGAAAAATACCAACTTATCGGTTAGCGGATTAATTTTTTTCTGCCAATCAAATATTAAAATATATAAAAATAACTTTTTTAAAAATCATTTACAATGGATCGAAGTCTAGTAGCTTTTGAAAAAAATATTTTGATTTGGTAGACCGTCGTTATTAGTTGGCCCTAGTCCACCACTTGCATCGTACCGTAAGAAAGAATCCATTCCATTCCACTTTCCTCACGTGCAGGGGCACAAAAGGTAGACCCCTTCACATTAACCAATCACCACATTCTTGTCCGAAAGGAACAAACCAAAACACAAAAACAACAGGTGATAATACCCGAATAAAGTCTCGCCAAAAAAATAAAACCCGAATAAAGTTTTAACACCACTCAAAAATATTTTTTATCACATGAAATTAAAGTCATTAATTTTAATTTTATTGTAATTAAAATAATAATGCTATATAATATTATTTTTGTTAAAAGTTTTTAATTCAATAATTTAATTTATAAAAAACATTTATATAAATTTATTTGAATGAACTGAAAATAAATGATTGAATAAATGTTGTAAAAGTTTTTTCAGTTGAACATCATTTATTTATTTTTAAAATTTAACAATATAATTACAATAAAATAAAATTTTATATTTTTAATATCTATAATAAAACTTATTTATATTTTTGAATAAAATCCGAAAATTTATTGAAATATTAGTCCAAACCAAAATTATACGGTGATTTAGTTTGCTTTCACTTTACCTTTTTTTTTTTTTTTTACATCGTCTGAGAAAGTTGTTCTTCTATAAAGAACATGGATGCCTGTCCCTGATAGCCAAAAGCTCCCAAGAGAAAACCAGACATACCCAGACAGATATTATTGTTTATTTTTTGTGAGAAAGAAGTGAAGACAATGAACGTAGAAGAAGAGGTTGAGCGACTCAAGGAAGAAATCCAAAGACTCGGCAAGATCCAACCTGATGGTTCTTACAAGGTTTTTCTTTTCCTATCTGACTTCTCTCCTTTCTGTTTCTGGGTTTCAATTTTTTCTATTGGGACATCACATTCTTGTTTGATCTGGATCCGGAATGCTTCAAATTTTCCAGTTTGATTGGTCGATCTTTCCTGTATGTTTATGACAATGAGATCTGTTTTTCCCTTTCGTTTTCAGCTTAGAAAGTTAAGATCAGAGATATAAAAAAAAAACCATTGCTAGTGCCTGTGAGAGGTTTGACTTAGACATCTGGCGGATGTTAGTGTTTTCATTCCCTGATGATGAACCATGGAGAGAGAAAGAATAACATTAATAACACTGGAAAAGCTTGGGGGCGAAAACTGCTAAAGCATATAGTATACTATCAAAATTCCAACTAACAAGCGTCTCTAGCTTGTTACAAGTTCGACATTCCAGTCTATCATCAGAGAGGGACGGATTGGATCTTTCTTCTACCCAACCCACTCTGCAAAACCAATCAAATATAAGTTTTTGCAATTCACCTGGCTAAACTGAATTCTATACATTAGCACATTTTAGAGCACAAACCTGATTTCAGGCAGCGTGTGCTAATGCGCAAATCAAATTCCCAACATACTAACCTTTCTGTTCTTCCAAATTCAAGCAAATAAGGCTTGAAAATCCTAGGAAAAGTATTATGAGACTAGTTATCTATGCATTTGTCCGTTATTCTTGTGTTCATCACCCGGTGAATATGATAAATCTTCAATAAATCTCATCACGCCCTCAGATGTCTTAGATTTGCTATCTGAATTTTCTTTGAGATTTGGAAATTGGAGAATCTTTGAAGTGGGCAGATGAGGAAGATCCTTCTGAATATCTTGCCTGACTATAGAGATGGCACATGCCAGTATTATTTATTTATTTACTTATCGCCTGTTTGAGGCGCCTGATATAGGGGATCATATTGCCCCATGCTATTGAAATTTCAAGATTGATATCAACATACACGCATATTGTTAGAATTTGTTCTGGGCTTTCCTTTTTAGTTAAGGAATTTATTGGAGTTTAGAGAGGTTGTGAGTTTGTACATGTACTTTGAATTACGTGAAAGAGAGCATTAGAGCAAATAGTTTGATTGCATTGTTTTGTAGATTAGCACCATCTAAAGTACATTTTATAACTAGAAGAGCGAGCTCAACAATAGAGCTAACCCTCCTTTAGCTACTAAGAGCTTCATTTAGGTTCATTATGGTAGATGCCTTTGATTTTCCTTTTTTTTAATTTGCCTTTTATTATATATATATATATATATATATATATATATATTTGAAAAAAAAAAAAAGAATCTGCCTAACATAATTATACGTATGTATATATATTTGATGAGAAAATACAAATAATTCATATAAAAAAGATTATTAACTAATACATTCTTTGTAAAATTTTTAAACTTCACAAATGAGATTAAAATAATGACACATCTCATTTTATTTATATTTATTTTTTTAATATTTTCTAAAAAATATGTATCATCATATTAAATCTGTTTATAAATCTAAAACTCTACTGACAAAATATTGAATAATAATCTATATAAAAATGTAATTTTTTTGTTATCCATGAAACTTCAACTTCAATTCTCCAATAAATTTTTTACTTGTAGAAACTAAAGGGTACATAACGATAATTGACATAGTAGGGTTTTTTTTTTTTTGAACCGATATCATATTCAATAGCTTGCAAGATATTGACATCATTGGGTTTTTAGCATGGGCCATGGATATTTAGGCACATTCTCATCATCTGAAACAGTACTAGGATGATTGGTTGTACCATTTCACATTCCATATTTGTAAAATCCATGTTGCTACAATCGACGTTTTTCACTAAAACTGTATAAAATTTTGTTGCTTTCATGTGTTAAAAGGTCACATTCGGGGTACTATTTCATGATGATAAGTGTGCAAACATCTTTGAAGCACTAGTTGGGACACTAAGAGCTGCAAAGAAACGTAAAGTTGTTGCATATGATGGTGAACTACTGCTCCAAGGAGTTCATGACAGCGTGGAAATTACACTCAAAGCAATACCACCATCACCAGCAACTGCAGCTGACAGCAGCAGCAACTGATGCAGTTCTAAACAAATAAATTGCACTTATAATTCAGCAGCAAAGCTTGATATTCTATATACCTTTCATTAATAATGTTAATCGTGTTCTAAATCTTGGTTCAACATAACATTTGGAAACTCTTTGTTCGATAAGTTTTTCCAGACCGAGCTCCAGCTCGATACTGGTATACTACACCCAGCTTTGTATATGTTTTCTTTAGTTATAATCAAACTAAAAATATGGTTGTTTTCATCTATTATTTGCTTTCAACGGCATAAAGTACATGTATGATTGGATAATTATAAATTAAGGAAAAACGACAGAACGAAATGAGACAAAAAATAAAATAAAATAAGAGAAAAGAAAAGAAAGAAAAAGACATTTCTTCCAGTAGACATTCTCAAAGGTTTAGAAGTTCAAACTTAAGACTTCCAATTCAAAGATTTCATATTCAAACCTTAAAGAAAAAGAGTTAGGATTATGAAACAAATACTCACACTCACACACAAACACAATAGAACCAAAAACAAAAGTTTAAAAGAATCATAGAAGTGGCAAAGACAATTGTAATTTGTATTCTCAGAAAATAATGCATGATAAAGAGAAGGATTTGACGAGCACTTGGCATACAACTAAATTATTTGAAGAGAAAAAACAAATACGATTGGGATTACTTAGGGGTTGTTTGAGATTGTTGTCTGTTTTGGGTTTTATGTTTTATATTTTTAAAAATTTTGTTTTGTTTTGTTTTATTGTCAGTTTATTTTCAATTTATTAAATTTGAAAACATGTTTGAATAGGATGTTTTGTTGCAGAAATTTGTTAACAAGAACTTGTTGAAGGTGGTTGAAGTTTTAAAATCTAGAATGACAAGGGTTCGAATCAAGCCAAAAGCAAAGTTTAAGAAATTTTACCATTAAAATTGGTACTGTAACCGAACAGGTGAATAGCAGTTATGTGGTAACAGTACCAAAAACATTTTCAAAATTTTGAAAACATCATTTTTGTGTTTTCAAAGATCTCCAAAACATTGTGCTTTATTTTTAGTTTTTGAAAATAAAAACACACTCACCAAACATGTTTTTACATTTATTTTCAAAAAAAATTAAAAATAAAAACACAAAACACAAAACAAAAACATTCCCAAACAACCCCTTAGAAAACCAACTTATATAATTGGCTAAGGCCATAGGGAGAGAAAGTTTGAATCTTGGTTATCAATCCTCTACTAGAAGGGAAGGGCCATTTTATAAAATTTAGAAGCTCCCGTTAGCATGCCATTTCAAATTCTGCCTGGAAGCACATTTCCAGACCAAAGTTGCAGAAGAGGTGGATGAAAAAGAACATGCGTCAGACCAAATCTTTCAACTTAGAGATGGGATTTATCTTACCAAAAGCTTTGAGAAATCAGCCACAAAGCAGACCCAAAGGGTAGAAAATCTCTACTCTTGAGTATTCTCTGCTTGGATCTATTTTTAAAAAATTTCTGGCCTATTCTATATTAATATAGGAGTGAAGGGTGTAACGCATTTCAACTATACAGTTTTATGGCAAACTTACAGGAGGAAAATCTAAGAATGTGTACTGAGTTCTCTTCACTTATTTATTTATTCTTTTATTATGCCCTTCCACCCACCCAAATTGCAAGATTCATTTGAATTGTTTTGGTGATGCATAGTTTAGGCTGACTAAGATGATATAAGGTACTAACAGGTTTGCCTAAGATAATGAAAATCAATGAAAGGAACAAAACAGCTGTCCCATATCCCTCACCACCTGCCCGACTAACCATAATACCCAACTTCTTATGAAGGGATAGATAAATAGAACTGTCTACACTGTTTCAAATAGAATTAAAAATATGAATGAAAAGCAACTAAATAAGGAACGGTTTTGAGTTTTCTTATCCTTTTGTGGGAAATGTTAGGTTTAAATGGAGGATATCATCATGATGAACAAGCGAGGATGAATGCTTGAGGGCATATCATAACTGTCAAATCTTGCAACTTTCAATTAGAAGGTTCTGGGTTCAGATCTTGGAAAGGAAGGTGGTTTTATGGGGAGCCAGTTACTACTAATCGTGCAACAAAAAGCTTAGAGGACTCTCCACATTCCACAACTACCAAGAAAACATTAAAAAGTACTAAGAGAGACAAAGACAATTAAAATTGTAACATATATTTTCAAAATGTAATTAGATAAAGAGAAGAAAGATATGAGTTGGTATCTTTTTATTCAGCGCAAAATAGAAATACGTGGAAATGAATGAGAGAGAGGGAGAGCAACAAATAAAATATTGGGTACCTGATATACCAACTTATTCTCCTTGTACAATTGGACCAAGGCTATGAGGGTAAAGGGGATTTGAACCTTCACGAGAAGGATGTGACATTCTATGAAAATATCAGTATACATGTTTATTAACACATGCATTACAGATTCTGCCTGGAAGCACATCTTCTAGACTAAAACAGTACTGATGCTGAATGAATTTTAAATAGATCTCCAACAGTCTCTAAACTTAGAGCTTGGATTTTATCTTGTCAAACTTGATAGAATACACCATAGAACAACTTGTTCAAAACATCAACTCTGAATATTTTCTGCTCAGCCAGGAAAGTTCTAGCTGATTCTTTATTGAGGATTTGCCGTATGGGTTTTTTTTTCAACTGAAGAATTTTGCAACCAACTAACAAAGGAACGATCTAAGAATGTGTGAATTCTCTCCTTTTTGGGGTTTATATCATACATACTCATCTTGCACCAAAATTTTTAGTGAAGGTTCATTTGAATTGTATTTGTGATACTGAATTTAGGCTCACTAAGAGCCATAAGTTAGCCAGAGCCAGGCTTAAAATAAGGACTATGTGGGTGAAAATGACAACATAGCAGGCCCATAACCCTCAATAGCAGGTCAAGTAACCATAATAAATATAACTATTAATCAGTAGTTAAAAAAGAAACCCAAAACTAGACTAGAAATGAAGGAAACAACTGAAAACAATGATGTCCATAAGCCATGCGCTACAAAACATTTTGTAAAATATTAGGACTAAATTATTGTCACCCAGAACAGGGCTTTGCATAGATGGCCAGACTAGTGTACACTGCTTGAAAAAGAAAAGGAAAAAGAGAAATAAAAAAAGTAAAAAATAAAAACAGCTAAATAGGCAACAGCTTCAAGTTTTTCCTCTCCTTTTGTGAAAACATTAGATTTAATGAAAGATTTCAACGTGATGGACCAGTGAGGATGAATGCTTGAAGGAGGCTCTGAGCCGCCTGGGTTTGATCGGGCGTCCCAGATATGACAATAATCCTGTCACTTGTTCCTATTTGAGGTTCATGCACTATGACCTTGGCACCAGAGATCTGATCGAAGAACACCAGACGAAAAGTTGATGTTGATTTAAGATCAAATATCTCATAAATATTTTATATTGACAGCAATATGGTATCTTGGTGTAGGAAAGATACTTATTAGGAAGAAATTTTTCAATACGCTCATTCTTTTTTGTGTGCATCCAATAACTCAAAGGAGTAAGAAAATCAGTTTAAGCTTTTAAACAAATTGAGAGCAGATTTCCAAATATGTTTTATTGTAAAATTTCAAGGCACAAGGCTTGTTCTTAACTATTATACAAGTGGAGATTTGAACAGAATACTTTTAGTAATTTCAGAATATGTTCTTCAATAGTGGCATGCTGTATTGAAAAAAGTAATGACTATTCAAAAAGAGGGTTTAAATTTTTAAATTGTTAAAGGGGCATGATATATGAAAACAGGCTTAAGTAATGGCTTTTAGGAATTTCTACACAGTTTGCTTGAAGATATATGTCTAATGAGGGAATTTTGTTCATTGGATTTGGTGAAGTATTTTGATTACTTTCTTAATCTCAGATTCTTGTGGTTTGATTTTTGGTTTTCAGGTAGTGTTGTCTAGATTCTTCATTAAGTTCTATAAAGAATCGAGTTGTTTAGATGGCGCTTCTATAATCCTCTATAGAATTAGGAGCAGAACCACTCTAAACTACTAAATATTATACCAAACATTTTTCTTTTAAAACAATACCAATAAAATAATACATTAACAATATTAAAAAAAAAAAAAAGAGTTACCTCTCTTAAGCGAGCTAGATTGCGACCATTCTCCCCATAAACAGAGTCAATAACATTCTCAGGAACTCTGATCTCTACAGTTGTATTTGTCACAATAGCAGATTTGTTTCCACTGCAAACATAAGTTGAAAGGGTCAGCAGCTATGAAATATTGTCTAAAGAGTCTTCTCCACATTCCCAGTCCCAAATCTATTTGGCCCCATATGACACCATTAAGTATAGCATCAGAAAATAAACATCAATCATCAAATTTTTAAGTTCAAACTTCTAAATAAATGTTTGTGCAACACAAAATTTTGTGGTAAGCTACCAACCTGCCAAGTTCAAATCCACCTCTAAAAGAAGTCAATCCTCTGTCAATATCACTAATGCTCCTTGGATTCAGTCCAGTAGCCATCTGCAACTAAAACCCAGCAACAGGTAAGTAGAAAAGTGCAACAATTCAATTCCAGCACGTGTTCGTGTTTGTGTTCATGAGTGAGACAAGGGTGCATGTAAACAATCTCATGTGAGAGAGAACGAAAAAAGCCTACCTCTGATGTCCAAAATGGTGAACGAGGGCGATCTAAACTGTGGGAAAGTCCAAGGGGATCTGTACTATTCATTGCCAATGTAGTATGCCGACTAAGACTGTGAGAAACACCACTTGATGCTTGCAACCCAAGAGGGGCAGTATCATACAATATTTCATAAGGACTGGTGTCGGTTAAAACTGAGGAACTGCTTTTTGATCCAACACTTTTCAATGTGGTAGAAAATATGTTATCTCGTAGTCTACCAGTCACATGATATATAGCATCTTTCACATTCAGATATGCTCCTGAAATCTGTTCAAAAAATCAATTAAGTAAATCATGCCTCATGAAAAACCAGGCTCATATTATATTAGGAAAATCTCTCATGATAAAGCTTAATAACAGATTAAGCAACAATCAGCAGAAAGGAATATATGGAGATCTTTCCTCAGCCAGAATCAGAATACGATAGAACAGCTGGGAAACATGTTATAAACAGACCATGATGTCCTGATTTCTTTTTTACTCAAACCTCTAAGATATTAGAACCATTTATCCATATTTCTAGAGGATAACTCTTTGACTAAAAATCAGAGAAATTTACCACTTCCCCCAAGGATTAAAAAAAGAAGACGCAATTTTTATGTCCATGGACCTTTTATAAACACAATTAAAGAAAGCTGCAGTGCACCTGAACAACTTGATCATTTTCAGTGACACACTTAGGGACCTGGTCAGCTCCAAAAATTCGCATTCCAGTACAAGTTTCTTTACGCATTTCAGAAATTATTGCCCCTCCTTTTCCCAACAGACAACCAACTTGGTTTGATGGAACTACGAGCCGAGCAGTGACATTTAAACCCTTACCAGAGCCTGAATCTAGCCCTCTTTCAATTGAAGCCTCTAAAGCTCTTGCAAAAACATGGACAATAGCCTTTTGTGCTGGGGAATACTGTGATTCTGGGTTCTATAGGATATCAAGTCAAAGAAAGCATATCAATCACACAAAGAACACAATCAGAGCACATGTAAAATATAATAGAAGATCACAACATGACTGACCTCTGATGCAGTAACCGTAACCAACCGTTCATCACAATCAGAGATTGTAGCTCCAATAGTTATACTAGCTCCTGTATCACTTTGCAGAGCCTTAATAATTGCACCTCCCTTTCCAATAACACCCCCAACCCTATCATTGGAGCAAAGAATTTTGAAAACCACTTCCTGCTGCAATGTTTTTATATCCAAAGGGGGGGCCTTCTCAGACTCCAGAGACAAAGGATGAACTCTGGTGGCATAACTGCTAGAGCTACTGGGTATACTAGGTACCAGGGAACTACGCTGTGAAAGCTGATCTACATGCAGATCAGGTAAAGCCTCGTGCGAAACAGCCTCAATATGTCTACGAAAAGATTCCTGCGGAACAATGTCAATCGGTCTGCGCAGTATGTCCTGGGTAACCACTTCTATAGGTCTGTGCAAAGTCTCATGAGGAAGTACCTCAATAGCTCTGCGCAAATTTTCCTGGGGAAGTACCTCAATAGGTCTGCGAAAAGTCTCCTGAGGAAGTACCTTAATAGGTCTGCGAAAAGTCTCCGGCAGAACTGATTCAATGATTCTGTTTTCAGTTACCCTTGTTTTATTGACAGGAGGACATTCTTGGAGGCGGTGTGAGACTGCAACAAGTGCTTTCTTTGCAGCTAAAACATCTCCTTCAATCTACAAAATATACACAAGGGAAGAAGAAAAAATGTTTCTACTTGAGCATAACACCAAGAATAAGCAAAAGCTTTAAAAAAACAAGAAGCTTGGGAAACGATATTTAGATTGTGTCAAACTGTCGACAAAATTCCACTTCCGTAATACTTCTATGTCCCATTTACATGATGACAATAAATTTCCATTTCAGAATTTGCCCCCAATTTTTTTCCCTTATTGTTCCTTCAATATCCACATAAAAAGAAAAGAGGGTTTTCTCAATAACAGAACTACCATAATTTTTACCCTATGAGCAATTTAAAAGTTAAATCAATAAAGTTTGGGATTCGCTAATGAGAACCTAAACGGAAGTTCTTAGGGTGCTATTTATGGAAATATTTTGATATTATGCGGTGTTAATCATTAATGAAATGATTTTCCGTACATTGACTGAAGAGAATTCAATAAATAATAACCATAACCAACTACGCATTTAAGTTTGCCAAGTTAGAATTTTGCATGAGCAGACTAAACTAGTACAAAAAATGGAATTCCAGTTTGTTCATAGCTACAAAATCTAAAATATAATTGCCACGAAAAATAAAAAGTCAACAAATTGTAAGACCCAAAAACCTTCATCCAATTTGGGTTTCCCGATCTAGTAGCCCAGAGGCACTTCTTACGCTGCAGTTAATGGAAATATTTGATCTTAAATGCAACACTTGATTGTAAATCAGACACTAAATGATAACCATAACAAAGCACTAGTTAGCAACACCCTGATAAACCAAAATTGCTTAAAAGCACTAACCAAATCTGTATTCTAAGTTTGCCAAGTAAGAAATTTAAATGAACCAAGTAAACTACTAAGAAATTAAGAATTCTGATTAGTTCATATACTGCAAAATTTGCTGCAATATTTAGAATCTATTTGCCATAGTGAAAAGAAAAAAAGCAACTTTTCGAAATAAAAAAGTCAACAAACCTAAGACCCAGAAATAGAAACCTTAATCCAAGAACTACCATCATAAATCTCTTACCTCCACTATCTCCTCCGTGGAGCTGGCACAAGCTGGTAGTTTATCCGTCAAAACCCTAATCTTAGTCCCAGTTTCCTCCCTTATCTTCTCCACTACTTTACCTCCTTTCCCTATCACGCTGCCAACTTGCTTAACCTCCGCCAACAACCGACAAGAAACCACCCCCAAGGCCGCTCCATTGCTCTCCGCTGCCACCTCCAGTATCCTCTCGAACACCCTCACCAACGCCTCCTGCGCCTTGGACACATCGATTTCCTCAACTATACTATCGTCACCAATGCCAGCGCTTCCAAAATTCAGCACAATCTTGGTATTAACAGCATTCGGGCCTATGACGGTGATAACACGGTCGGGGCTTTCGGACGGGGCATCCTCAATTCGGATCTTGGAACCGGTAGCCTGTTGTAGTTGCTTGATAACGCTACCTGACTTACCGATGATGCCACCGACACGTGATACGTGACAGAGGAGACGAAAGGCAACGTGCCCAGGGGGAACATGGAGAGGAGTAAGGGGAGGCTTGGAACGCTTGGAGGGTCCGTTTGAAGAAGGGGTCGGGTCGGGCATGGCACGCTTTATTGGTATAGAGAGGAAAGTGCTGCCCATAGCAAAATTTATTTAAGCGATTAAAACTAAAAAAAAAATTCCAACACGCTCTTTCCCTCGATTAATTAACCTATAAATTCATTAAAACTAGCATCTTCGTTTCGCCTCCATGAAAAAAAGCTGCGGAGAAAAGGAAAGAGATAGTGAGGGTTAGGAGAGAGGGTTTTCGAATCTCCCTTTTAACGTGCGCTGAAAATTGAGATTTTCCGCATACAATGGGCCTAGGCTATACGCCGTCGTTTTCAGAGTGAGACTTTGACCGCTGGATTGGTTTAACGGGAATGGATCCAACGATGGTGAGTATGAATTCCAATTGCAACGTGTTTTTGGTAATTGGAAGCATTTTGGTACTGTAATCTAGGCCTGATACAGTATCTTATTCAGCTTTTTTTTAGCTTTCACAAGTGAAAAAAAATATTACTCTTCGCGTGGAGTCGATTTGATACATAATTTCATTTAGGTGATTGATGATTTCGGATTCAACAGGTTTTTAAAGATAAATTCTGTATGCAATTGTATTTTTATTCAATACAAACATTTTATTATATAGTCGTAATTTCTTTACATAATTATCATAATGAACAAAAATATGATTGCAAATATAATTTTTAATTTTTTATCTCTCTTGCATTATATAAATTTTATTAAATACAAATTTAAATAAAAATAGATAAATAAGCATTAAATACTTGACTTATTTATATTTGATAAAGAATCCACGATTTTAATTATAGTAAGACAATTTTCATAATTTTTATTTATAATTTTGATGGAAGATTTTTGATCTATAGCATTAAAAATTAAAGTTCAAATATAATTAAAAAATAAAACACAAATTTATTGTGAGATTATTTTTTTTTTGGTAAAAAATTATTATCAGATTCAATCTGAACTTGATATCTAAAACGATAATCTCATTTTCCCTCTTTCTCTCTTACACTAATTTCCTATACTTTTTCCTCGCTTCTTCGTGGTCGCCGCTTTTTTTCACCATTCTTTTACAAAATCAAAGTCGTCAGTTTTAATTTCAAAATTAATAACAAAAAAATGAAAAATATGCAATTTTTAATTTGGTTCGAAATGGTTACCGGTTTGGAATCGTTGTCGCACTGATTGTAACATGTAAGCAAAGAAAGGGAACTTTGTATCGAGACTAAAAATTGTGCCTTTTTATTATAATCAAACTATCCGCATATATCTTATAAACCCAAATAACTCCTAAAAAGATCGGTTAATAAATAAAGTTTTATATTGATTTTCATAGATCAAACTATGCAAATAGTCCATGTAGACCTTGAAATTTAATTCATTTACAATAATTCATAAAAATCAAGTCTAGTGAATTTCTATAGTAACGTAAAAAAATTTGACTTGACTGTAAGGTCAATGTAAATACACATGATTAAACGTAAATTTAGTGTCATTAAATGTAAAATATATTATAAATATAATAAATATATGACAAATAATAGTAAGAATTCATAAATGTAAACACATAATAAATTTGCTACAAGATATGTTTTTATTTATTATTATGTGTTTAAGATACTTCTAACATATTTTTTGACTAATGACATTAAATTTATATTTTACTATGTGTTTACGTTAACCTTACTATAAGATAAAATATTTTGATATTAGCATAAAATTGAAAAATCAATTTATTGCTATTGTTGTGGCGTATAGCTCAGTCGGTAGGAGATCCACTTAACCATTGTCCACTTTGGGCCTTGCCCTCAGGCTCCGCCCTCACGGTTTTTCTTTCGTGTCCTCAGAGGTTCGAACCCAAGACCTTAAAGTCTTTATTCTGACAAAGATGATACCAATTGTTCTACTGGAATAATTGGTATTATTTGTTCTTACACAAAGACTTTAAGGTCCTGGGTTCGAACCCCCTGAGGACGCGATAAAACCGTGAGTCCAGAACCTCAGGGCAGGGTCCAAAGCGGACAATACGGTTGAGTGGATCTCCTACCGGCTGAGCTAGACACCACAGCAGTTATACTTTTAATTTTGGAGCAAATTTATTATCATACTTTCAATTTTTATATTTAAAAATTTTGAAAAATTACATGATAGGAGAAAAATCCAAGACAGCCTAAAAAAGTTTTCATGATATTATATTTATTAAAAATATTGTAATATAATAAAAGAAGAAAAGAAATTAAAAAAATCAAATTATGTGTGGCATTATATTTAGTAGAAAAATCATAATAAAAAAAGAAAAGAAAAGAGAATTTATTCCCATGTCATATTGTTTCCAAAATTGTTTTTTATTTGTAAATCACTTAAATGAAATATTTTATCCAATATTCTTTAAATTGTTTCAAGGTTAAAAGTACGATGATAAATTTGCTTCAAAATTAAAAATTTAATGATAAAATTACACCAATTGAATAATAAATTTAGACCTTATCCATCTTATAATAATATCACATTATTATTAGAAGTGTCTTTTATGTCTAACTGGTGAGTTTGTGACTGACTGCCAATTGAAGTTTCATTTATTCATAATAGGAGACAAAAATGGTGTGTTGGTGAAGAAGGCAATGAGTCAAAGGCCGGAGAGTTAAGCAGGCAGAAAGGATACTTAAGAAACTAGCAACCTCTTCATAGAAGCATTAACCTATGATCATAATCCCATTCCCTTCCTCTTACATTGATTGGATAAATGGATCGTTAGTTTCAATTATATGTAATCTGGAGACGCACACAACTCAATATCAACAAGAAAAAAACATACCTTGTTAAAGAGGTAGTAGATCACAAGGTGTCTAATCGAGTCAAATTATTCTTGAAGTATTCGAGTTTGACTTGATAATTACTCTTGTTTATTTTCGAATCAAATTTGAGTTACTCAAGTAACGAGCTAAATCGAATTCGAGTATTTTAATTTTAATACCCGATTCGAGCAACTTTTTTTAACAATTTATATATATATATATATATATATATTTATATTTTTAACATTTTATTATTAATTTATCAATTTATTCTCTTAATGTATGAATGAAAATTGACAAATCGAGTCGACTTCAAGTCTATTGAGTCAAGTTTGAGCAGCTAGAATATTCTGTCGAATCGAGCTCGAGCTTAAAAACCAAACTTGATCAAGCTCGAACCGAGCCTCGAATTTTAAAATCGAACCGAACGTGAACCTGATACTAGATTGTCTTAACTCGATTCAATTACACCCACACAGATCACATTGTTAAACAATGCAGAAGGCGAAGATGATTTATTTTGTATTCTGATCTTCAGGCCAAAAATCTCATGTAAGATCTGATTATTAAGAAAACGGAGAAAAGAGTATGAATGGTGCAGGGACAGGGAAAGTGCTGTCTTGAGAATTTAGAGACACAGAGAAACAGAACAGAGCTGGTATATATTACATCTGCTCAAAAGAACAAAGTCATTAAACTTCATACCCGGGGTTTACTTTCTGTTGAACATCTCCATAACTTTCCAACTCATCTATGTCCTCCAAACTCCCCAAAAAGAGAGGCAGTCTTTGGTGCAGTTTGACTGGTTGGATTGAAAGAATCCTACTTTTACCATTGGAACCTTTGCCTCCAGCTTGCTCCACCAGAAAGCTGAGAGGATTTGCCTCGTACACCAGGCGCAGATGGTCCCTTGGATTCATTGCTATTCCACCATACACGAGAGTCCTGTGGAAATCAGCAACCAACGAACATATATAGCGAGCCGAATATTTCTTGGGGTATTTGCCTTTGCCTTGCCTAACAGTGTCAATGTATTGCCTTAGACCTTCAGGCCAGTCAAAATACCTCGCATCATTGACAGAATATATTTGACCTGGAATCATTCAGTGCTCAGCTCATCATTAATTGAATTTGAAAGAAATAAATGTCAGTTTCATACCTTCTCTTGTTTACCAACATTAAAGAGTTTTCATTCAATCAAATCACTAATGGAGGCCATCATCAGTGTTATACGGTATGATATCTGGCCCTAGTCTTAGCTTAGACCTAAGAGATATGATAAGGCTTGATAGCCAATTCAGACGAGCTATATAAAGAAGCCAAGTATTAAGATTCCAAGCCTACTCTCATTCTATAATAGACAATATCTTGTGCTTCTTTGGTATTGGGATACTGGACCGACTTTAGTGTCAGTGTGTGTCTGAGAGCACTAGCTCCAGGCCCCTGATCTCATGTTCTTCTTTGCAGGCCTAGTTTGTTAGCTATGTTCAAGCACACCTCATCCAACCACATCTTACCTTAACAATCAGTAAGAAGTCCAAATATGATTCCCTTGAATTTGCGAAATCAGGAAGTAAATATGGAACAAATCTAGATTAAATGAATTCTTGAGCATAACAACTTAACCACCAAGATGCTGCAGGTTACCTCGAGGAGGAATTTTAATGCTTGGATGTGTGAGAATGAAGTCTCCCGTCGAATGATCTAATGTAAATGCATGTGTTCCTGAGCCAAAGCTGGCACATAAAATTGTGGCAGATGAATAGAGAACATAGCCAGCAGCTACAAGCCTGGTTCCACTCTGTAGCGAATTCAGTGATGCCTTCTCCTCCGTGGGTAGATGATCAATCTCCACAAGCCGCTTGTATATCCCAAAAATGGTTCCAGTGGGAATTGAAGCATCTATATTTCGAGAACCATCAAGGGGATCCAATACCACCACAAATGGGCCATCATCATTGATCCAGATTGGAACATCGTCTTCTTCAGAAGCCATGACTGAAACATTTCCTGAATTTCTAAGAGAGGACAAGATGATTTCATTCTGCAGACCAAGAAATTTTAGCATATCAGAAACGTCTGCTACCTTTCTAATTCTTTCACACACAAGTCCTATTTAAAATAGAAAAAAATCGGAAAAAGGAGCATAGCAAACCAAAAATTCAACTGATTACATGTTCAAAATCAATCTCTTTGTGGATCAACTTAAGGCCTCAACCTGAAATTTCAAGCTTTAGTCATTCATCAAAATGATTTACCACATTTCATCACTAAGAAGACAAAGAATTCAAGTCAACCATAATCAGATAGGAGACACATTTGCTACGTATACCTAGGATTGCAATCAATTTCACAATAACAGCCAAGCTATTGAAATTCGATAAGAAACGAGCATAGTAAACATACAGCCACTATATCAAGGGGCTTTGGCTTATCCCTATCAGAACCACCAGCCCCGGAAGCGGCACCAGTAAGACCTGAATGTTTCCCGAGAGCAGAATTGAAAGGAGAAGCCACGAGAGCTGCAATTCTCTTGCAAGCATATTGTATATGATAAAGCAAAACCACCAACTCATCTCCCACATCCAGTCCTCCTTTGCCAACAAACTCAATCAGTGTAAAAAACCCATTTGTATCAGCAGCAGCAGCAGCAGCAGCAGCAGCAGTCATCTCCATCTGGGACTTAGCTATAAACCCGGAAAAAGAAGCCATTTTTGGTGAGGTGTACAAGCTCAAGCTGTCTCTCAGACAAAATCGGTGGTTTGGAGGGAAAGGATGGGAATTTAGAGGGAAAAGTGATGGGTATGATGTGGTGGGTGACAATAATTGTAGCATATTTGTAGATAGAATAAAACAAGTTCTTTTATGTGTAATTGGGAAATGGAATCATGAGATCAGATCAGAGCTTGGAGATTGAAAATTTTTCGAAGGATTTTCAAGCTGGGTTTTGGTTTTGGACAGAGCGTATCAGTGTCGAAGTGCGGTCGGAAAATAGCTTAATGTAATGGATAACGGGTAGCGAAAAAGTCAGTTGTGGTGCTTCAGTTATCATTTAACCGGTATTATTTTAAGTTTCCCATTCATTCATACATACATACATACATACATACATAACAATAATTTCTAAATTATTTTTAAAAAAATTTAGATACATTTGATCCGAGATAAGAAATGAAAAATAAAAATCAAATTGATATTTTGTGAATATATAAAAAAAGTATAAAATAAAATATATTTTATGAAGTTTTGTTCATTGAAATTGAAATATAATAAAAAAATAATATTAATATATTTAACTAGTTCAAAGAATATAATTGAAAATAACATGAAATACTTATTTTTTTTATTAAAATAATTATAATTTATAATAAATTAATACTAATCATAGTTAATTAATAAAAAATAATACTAATCAAGACCTAATTTTGTTTTTTACTTTCAAATTATGATCTCTTTTCTATAAAAAAAATTGGGAGTAGAAGAAAATGATGTTTTTGGAACAGATTTTATTAAAGGTTAAAGGAAAAATGAAAAAAAAAAAAAACTTTGACAAAAAGAAATCTCTTGGGGTTTAATCCTTTATTAGGGAATATTTAGATTTAGATTTAGATTTTGATATTGATCGAGAAATGTTTGAGGTAAAATTTTAATGGCTACTTAGAAAGGGTGGTCAAACATCAACATTTTTTTTCTTAAGCAATGATCAGGGACAATATATAATTAACGCTGTCTCATTATAAAATTTTCAGGTTTTCTACTTTTGCTTTTTGCCTTAGAAGACCTTAGAAGTTAAAAGTTTTTAAATAAAAATTTTAGATGTCAATCATGTGCGATTTAATTAATAAATTTATCCTCAGAATCATTTTAAGTTATCATCACGTGACATTCAAATTTGACTCAAAAGTTATGATAGATGGGATCAACAACTTTTATTCTTACTATTCTAAATTTGATTCCCTTATAAAGAATTGCAGGATATTGTTAAATAAGGCAGTCAACTTTTCTGTGAAATTCGTTCGACGACAAACAAATGAGGTAGTTCATACTTTAACAGTAATTTCGTATTTTTATGCTAATCCCACGAGCCACCATACTTTATAGGTGATCTTTTAAATTGTTATGCAGTTCATTATTAATAAAATTACATTTGGTTGTTTAAAAAAAAAAAAGTAGAACCATTTTGACTTGTCCACAATTAAACAATAATTGATTCCTTCAAGTTTTTTTGGAAGTTCAGCATGGATTCTTTCAAGGGTTTTTTTTTCTTTTTTTTTTGAGTTTAGCATGGCGGATTGATGCAGCGGCTTATCTATATGGGCCGGTGAGTTATGAGACAATCAAAATTTAACATTAAAAACCAAAAAATAAAAGATAAAATTACATTTTTATTTTTATTTTAAATTTTTTATTATTTTATTAAAAATTATATTTTTATTATTATTTTCAATTTTACTAAAAACAATCTCACGGTATCATTTTCTGTTCTCTGAAATTTCAGTATATCTGCCTGTGCACTACGCAGTATCATAACACTATACTTCTCGTTGATTGTGAATGAAGTTGGATTTGGCTTTTGTGTTCTGAGAAGGTGAACAGCTAATAATTGGAAAATGGTGTCCCAGTCAACTGATCTTCTGAAGAACGAGCTGCCTCTTGAGCAGGAGTCTGGCTTTGCCCGAAGATGTTGTGGCTGGTCTTGTTCTTGTCGATCATCAATGACTTCTGCACTGTTGGTACTGCAAATCAGCACCGTATGACTTGGCTTGTCATACAATTGTATTTCCATTTTCTCCCATGGCATGGCCCCCTTGACTACGTTTTGAGTTTACTTTTCTTTATTGCATTCTCGTACATGCACGTGTCCAGGTGCATGCATGTATGTCGAAAAGGATCTATGTTTAGTTTTCTGCATTCAATCCGGCACTCTTCGGCCAGAAGAAATCGTCATTTTATGACCTCATCGTTCATAGTTCAGAATAAAAATTAAATAAATTAAACTAATCTAAACTCATAACATAAACTATTTAAATTCAATTCAATAATTATTTAAATTCAACTCATTTATTTTTAATTTGATTTTCAACTTTGTAATTCTTAATTCATGCAATTTGTAATTCTTTTTTAATATATATTATTTTAATATTTTATTATTAATTATTATTTTAATTTTATAATATATAATAAAAAATAACAAATCAAACTTAACGAATCAAATTTGAACCACTCAAATATTTTATCGAATCAAATTAAAACTGAATTTTAAACCTCAAAATTTCGTATCAAATTAAACTCAAACTTGATATCAAATAATCCCAACTCATCTCAATTACACTTTTAATTCAAAAGTAAAGACATACATATAAAGCAATTTTCCCTTGGGACTAATTTTTCCAAGGCCTAAACAGCAAAGAAAACATAGAGCTTAACAGTTAATGGACGAAACTACAATAATACTGCTAAACGATATCAGATTGAATCTGCCCTACTGTTGATTATCATTGAGCAAAAAGGTAATAAAAATCAAAGATTATTACAGACGGATAAAATTTTGAAGCTTATTCCAAGAGCCTTCCATATTTCACTAGTCCTAAGTTCTAACTCCAACTGTGACCTTGGATCTAGTTAGAATTATAATTTTTACAATGACTCGAGATATGGCTATGACCCGTGATTTGGGAATTGATCGGATGCATGATACCTGACAGAATTACTAGATGCTTTGAAGGAAAGGACTCCCCAAGAATTCAGGCAGCAGAAAGACTGAATCGATTTTCGCTGAACCTTGAGAAGCTCCATGCAAACTTCCACAGGGTCAGTATGTTTTACTGCATTACCAATAAGTCAAGTGGGCATAGAAAATGTAAGCTAAAATCTCTTCCCTTCTTTGCCGCTCTGCTATTCAGTGACAAGCATCATGTTGAACTGCAAACCGCAGACAGAGAAGGAAATTTTCAATATTGGATCTTTACTCAAAATGGCAAAGAAATCTAACAAACGCTACCATTACATGTTATGTTTCGGCCATAGACTTTAGAGAGAGAGAAAAGGGAAAGAAAAGATCCCATGCTAATTATTCTTAGTTGCATGAACCGATAACAACCTTATGAATAACAATTATTTTTAAAAAGCACAGAAATCAAGTTTCCTCTGGGGATGGCTCATCAAGTTAATGCAGCCAATGTTATTTATGTAGTCATACACACCTGAGATAAACATACACACAACTCATTTCTATATGCATATATAGTGAAAGTTATGCATCACATTAGTGCATGCAATCTCTTACTTTGTAGGAGTTTGAAACCACTTGTTGAGACTCGATACAACATTATGAAAACCTCAACAATCACTTATCTTTCACAAATAGGGAATAGCAAGCATGACTAGACCTGGAAGGAGTGGAAAGGGACGAAGTACCAAAATCAAATATTTACTTTATCTCAATGATCAGTACCCAGAAAATAGTTCAAAAATTATGCCACTGTTCAATTTTGCAGGCTATAATTGATGCCACATGCCTAACTGAAGTCTACACCAAGAAGAAATTAGAGCATTTAGGAAAATTATCCTGATGAAAGCAAAATTAATTAGGCTTACTAGTCAAACAGACGTACAGAATAGACAGAAAAAAGCCTGAGACAGCAAAAATAAATTTAGACACATTTATTTCATCTACTTTACGTTGAGGAAGTACTTACCCCGTGTTATCCGAACAAAAAATAAACATGCTCAAATATTATGTACAACAGACTATGGTTGAAGCCTTAGTCGGTTGAAGAACACCAAGAAGTGATATTCAGGGGCCCAATATACAAATCCAACAACAGGCCCTCCTTTGATGTACTGTTCAAATTAGCAAGTTTGAACACCAAACAATCAGTATCCATTTGACAAATAAAGACATAAAATCAAACACATTATCAAACAAAGGAGATAAACCTTTCCATCAAGAATAACAAGCTCGCCATCAACCCATCGAGGATTTCGAAAGCCTGGCTCAGCAAGCCTCCCTTGTCCTTTATATCGAGCAACCTGAGTTGAAAATAAGACCATGAAATCTCCTTAACATTTGAAGAGGGTATCAAAGAGAAAGTTCAAACAAAGTGTAACAACAAAATCAAACTTTACAAGCTGACAGTGTATGCTAAAATGTACCACTCCAAATTCTTCAGGAATTATCCCTTTATGTGGGAGCTGATATCTTTTACCAATTCTGGCTCGAAATGCCACCTGTAGAAATTCCAACGTATTAGGAGACAAACAAAATAAAGGTAGATAATCATTTCAAAGGTGAACATAAATAAAAAAGAAATAGGAGTGGGGGAAAACAGGGAGAAGGAACTACTAATTTAAAGACAATAATGAGAGATTCAGCTGCATTTCACATGTATAACAAATTAGGCAACACAATATTAAATGATCCTCTCTATAACTCCAGAGATATACCTCCAACCAGAAGAGAAATTTAAATTAAATAATGAAATCACCTGGCCTGCCGGTACATAAGGATCTCCAGTTAATTTTACAGCTTCGACATATTCATAAAATTCAAGATCTGAAGGCTCCTTAGTCCCACTATCCCCTTGCCACTGACCAAATTTGCGTCTAAGATGAATGACTTCTGAGGTATAAAGCCCATGTGCACCAATATATAATCCTGATCAAACAAACATATTAAATACCATAATTTTATGATAGGCATCAATAACCATCATGACAACGCAGACACAACAGAGGATGGCAGAAAGTAGGCGAGGGAGACAGAGAATAATGATCATTCCTTCAAAACATTAACGAACATGAACAGATGGTGTTACAGATCACCGTTTAGAGGATCTGGTGAAGACGCAAGCTCAATCCGATGGAAAGTTGTTGATCCAGAGAGTGGTTGATGATTTTGAGCCTGACTGAGAGTGAGATTTATTAATTCACCGACATCTTTAAGCACCTGCATGGTTGAAATTAGTTAGTAAACCAAGCATTCTACAGTAGAAACTTAAATGGAAATGGTCTGTAGAAATTGTTCTACAAAAAAATATTCATCAAATATTTATTTAAAATATTGAACCTACCTTCAAAGGTATCTTCTCTCTGCCAATAAATTTAGCAAGATCAAACATTATGTTGTCTATGCTGCGTTGACCTTGAACCTTTGCTTTTCTATCCATTGAACCATTTGTCTTGAGACTGGAATCTTGTTGGTTTATGTCTTTTTCTATAGAAAATGAAAACGTTACACGTCCCTTTTTCAAGAGCTTAGCAGGCACTCTAAGTGATTCTATTGTGGGAACACTGCCAGAAAGTTTTTGTGCAAGACCACCAACAACAACTTTAACTGCAATTTCACCTCGCCTATCACTATCAATAACTCCACTATCAGCATCCATCTCAATCCGATCTCTCTCTTGGTCACTTTCACTCTTATTTTCATCATCAACTTCTATACTTTCTACCTCAGCATCTTTTTCTTCATCTTCTTCATCTATTATTTGCTCAATCACCTTAGATATAAAATCTTGGTCAACTTTCCCAGGTGCATTGACTTTCAAGACCTTGACCTTTACACCAGGAATCATATCTTGCAAAATATTTTGAAAACTAGTTAGTCCCTCACCCACATCAGATCCATCATCTGTATCATCATCATCTTCTTCATCAGCACCATCTTCATCATCTTCAGTACTCACAACAAAAAGATCACTTTTTTCTTCACCGGAACCTGATGGACCCAAGCGGCTGGTGGCTCCTAATGCTTTGGAAGACACCGTTGAAGAATCTTGGAAAACACTCTTTCTTTTCAAGTACACGGCCTAAAAAACACGACATAAGGTAGCATTCATCAAACATTAAATGCTATTACAAATGAACGTGGATGCAGGGTGCATGTAAACAATGGTATTATTAAATCCATTTGCTAGAACAGAAGCATTTTTATTTTCTCTAAGCCTGCTACAAGCATACCTATTGCTTACTGAACTAATACCTCAATGAACCAGGCACACATTTAATAAACAACAGACTATGATATACACAAATAATGTAATAAGCATTGGACAATCAAATTGATGACAAACATTCATCAAGCTAGATAAAATACTTGATTTACTTTAATTGCTTAGATGAAGGATCACCAAGACACAAAAAGAAGATAACAAAAGAATTGCCAGCTCAAGAATTACTATCAATAGATCAAAGCATACAAATATGCTCTCAGGTGACTTCCTGAACTGGCCTGTTGTAAGCCAGGTTTTCGGTCAACTTATCAGAAAATGCTGCTGTCTAAGTAAAATAGTTTCAATTGAAACATCAGAAAACTATGCAGAAATCCAAAAAAGAACAGAAAAAAAAGATACCTGCTGTTTGTATTCACCTTTCTTGTTTACAGTAAGAAAGATCTCAAACAAGGGTATACCAACTGATGCAGTAGCAAGCTGCCTGAAAGAGAAGAATCAAAGAAGTCAGAAACAATTATTGAAATTACAAATTGATAAGTAGAAGAAACAAGTATAATATAACAGGAGCCAATGCAAAATATCTGACAAGAAACGTTCCACGCATTAACTGTATACTTAGTAATAGTAGAGCATATAATGTGCACACAAGCAGAAAAATGACCTATTACACATACATATATATGAAACATGGGAGTGATTACCTAGGACTAAAACTCCTAGCGACATATCTGCCATGCTCAGCAGTTATGTGTATAATTAGACCGTAAGGATCTTTGGTATCATCTGAAAGACCAGCCCACCATCCAACCTAGAACTCAAGAACATTAAAACCAAACAGTATGTACTTAGCCACTAAAAAACAAAAAAAATTCTCTTTTTCTTTCTAAAGAAAAAAAAAGGGTTAATTTACCAATCCAGCACCGGCATTATCTCTTAAAAATGCTGCATCCTGGAAACGTTGTTCCATTACTGCTCTCTGAAGTGACGAGAAATCAGGTCAGCAAGAACAATAGAAATTCTTTTTTTTTCTAAAAGAACTAATTGATTAAATGAAAGAAATCGAATTTGTACATTTAAATGGGATATGACTCTGCCAACAGTGTCATTTGTAGCTGCAGCTGCAATAGCAACCTTTAATCTAGCTGCATCTTCATAATCTTCCTTACGTAAAGCTTCATTTAACTGCGACTGTTAAAAGAAAAGGAATGCTATCAAAGCTTTTAATTAAAGTTACTCCATTAAATTTATTGCTTTAATAGGGGAAAAAAGCCAATATAAAAGCATAGATTTGCAAGTACCTTTAAAAGGGAGAGGAGGCGTTCTTGTTCATCGACTTGTTCGAAATGCTTTTTCCAGCGATCCCAATCCCAATCGTCCTCTTCATCTCCTCGACGCCGTTGTTCATCCGCGTCGTTTAGTGTATCATTGGCGGCGTTGGAGTCTTTTCGGAAAGGGTTCATGTAGGAATCGAATCGCTTGATGGCATTCCTGAGAACGTTCTGAAGGGCGGAGTCCCATCGCCAATTAACGGAATTATTTTCGGAAGAGTTATTGGAACAGCGACAGAGGGAAGAATAGGCAAACCTAGACGGCGGGCAAAACTTTCTCTTTAAGGAAGGAAATTGGTGGCTTGAGAAAGTAAGATTAGGAGGCGTCGGAGTAGAAATTGAAGCCATCAAAGACTGAAGTAACGATGACCCTTTTTAGTACAACTTCTTCTTCGTAATCCTTCTGTGAAGAAGGCGAGAGAATATTCTAAAAGTTTTCAGAAAAGAGAGATTTTTGTGGGTAAAAATTGAGGAGAAAGAAGAAATAGGGTATTAGAGGTGTGAGAGAGCGAAAGGGTGGTAACTGGTGAGCGTGAAATGGGTAGGCAATTTGGAGATAAAGACGTCTTCCAGCTTTCAGGTTTGAGCTGCGTTAGATGCTTGTGACACATCACCCCACCCTTTCCGATATAAAAAAAACCATTTTCAATATTTTATTTTTATGGGTCTGAAATTTTATTCTTAAAAATAAAAAAATAAAAAAAATGCAGTGGGCGAACACAGAAACAAAAGACAGGTTGGAAAAAGTGTTGGTTCGATCGGTTGACTCAATTTTGAATCGGATTATCTCAAATGAAACTAATCAAATAATAAAATATATTTAAATTAAAACTTTTAATTAATTAAATAACTTTAAATAAAATAAATAAATAACATAAAATATTTGTTTCATTTTAATTCTATTTATTGAATTTAAAAACATTGAATAATTATCTATAAAATATATTTTAATCTTTTAATTTATCATACTTAAAACAAACTAAATAAAATATTCAAATACAAGTTATTAAATTAAGAAACCTCTAATAACATTAAAATTAAAATATTAGCCAAACTCCAAATTATATTTGGCATGTTGTATCATCAAATACAGAAAGTCTTGTGTTCTTCTCTATTGCTTTCTAAAAAAAAATCAATAATAATTTAATAGAAAATTGATTGGAGAACAGACGGCTACTCAGAGTTCCACAGACAGCTATACAGAGTCCCATTTTAAACATTCACCACTTTGTGATGAATAATTATCAGATCGTACGATGATTTTCCTGGAAAAAATAATAATAATAACTTAATATACAAAATTTTCATATTATAACATCTAACAAATATTATAATATTATAGCACATAACTTTTTTTTATATTAATAAATAAATTTTTACCGTTCCTCAAAAATTTTTTCTACGAAAATGCAAGAAAAACTAGAACTCATGATGTTTGTTCCCATTAAGCCCTATACAAAATGTCATTACCAGCTTTGATGCTTTAATTTTTAATTAATGATAAAATCCACACTGTAAATACGGTATAATGGTTTCCCAACTTATCCCAAGTAGTGTTTGACAGCAAGAACGATCAGAAAAATGGCGGTGGGAAGGAAAATGAAAGGAATGAAGACACCGGAAAGAAAAGAATAACAACCATCATAATGAAGGCCCAGGATTATATATTAGTCAATAAATTATAAGCATGGTCTTGCTGATAGCAATTGTAAAGAATTCACCTTCTGATATGACTTCTATTTCCACTTCATCTTATAGTTTTAACCAAATGTAGGCACCCAGATTCATTTTCCTCAACTTAAAAAGAAGCTAATGGAATGGAATAGTCAGAAACTGCTAAATCCATTGAAGATAGAGAAAGATGCACAAGTACATCCAAACACAGAGAACTTATTCTGCATTGATGGTTCAATATGTTGTTTCGATACAGTTTCACCCAGATTGATTCTCTTCAACTTAAAAAGAAGCTAATGGAATGGAATGGTCAGAAATTGCTATATCCATTGAAGATAGAGAAAGATGCACAAGTACATCCAAACACAGAACTTATTCTGCATTGATGGTTCAATATGTTGTTTGGATAAAGTTTCATGTTTTCACCTTCATTTATTCTCTTCTATTTTGAGATGCAACTAGTACCTGGAACTTAAGAAGACTTCTTATGTAACAAGGGATCAGATACAACTTGGGGTTCGAAGTCTGGTTTCAGATAATGGGCAAGCATTTCTGCATATAACTCGTATCTTGCAGTCATTCGGAATCCCCATTTGTCTTTCAGTTGCCTACAGAGGTTAAGATCCATGTCCGAGATCAGCAGCCCATCCTTATAGCGGGAGAGTGATGGTGTGCAGGCAGCATCTGGTGCTGAAAAATGACTAGATCCATAGAAATGCCCAAAATCGGAATGCTGTGGTTTTCCATCCCCTGAAGTGAATGGTTTGGGGAAAATCTCAGTCCCCACTCGATTGATTGAACCAACAAAGTAACTATTTGCTATTGCAGCATTACGTGCCTGAAAAAAAAAGGGTCTAATGACTTGTAGAGGTATTAACTGATATAAGGCTAACATTCATGTCTATCTCATGCAACTAACTGTATATAGATAAACAATTGTCTACTAGATTTCTAGATCAGTATCACATCGAATCTTTTGATAATTTAACTTAAGTTATGGCTCTTATTAATAGAAAAATCATTAGATAAACAGTCTCATGGTGAATTTTAATCTCAAAGGAAGCGTAACCTAAATTTGTAAAAGAAGCAGAAAGCATGTTTAAGTACTTGAAAAGAGAGATACATTATGTGGGAATGAAATATGAAATGAGGTAAAGAAATAACCTCTATGGACCACATTGGTTCACTAAGTTCACCAACTGTGGCTGATGGGTTGAAAACAATCTCCGCACCATTCAAACCAAAAGCAAGCCAATTCAAAGGATGGTGTCTTCCATAGCATATGTTGACAGCAATCTTCCCATAAGCAGTCTCAAATACAGGATGCCCAGTATTTCCTTCCATATAATACGTACTCTCATTGAAGTCACCAACTCTAGGAATATGGTTCTGCCAGAAGCCACAATCATTTAAGCAAAATCAGCAAGACGCTCTAACAAGAACATAAATGGGAACCCAAATAAACTACTGCTTTTACCTTACGATGCTTGCCTATTATGTTGCCATGATTTCCAATTATAATAGCAGTATTCCAAAGAGTCTCTCCATGATTTACATCCCTCTCAAGAATTGGGTTTATAATGACCATGTTATACTTGCGTGCGAATTCCTGAAGAAATTGTGTAGATTCCCCATTCACAGGCTCTGCAAATTCACACCACCTCTTTTCCCGCGTACAGAATGCAAATGGCATCATCCATGCTTCCTGAACTTACATCATATGAGTAGTTAATCGGGAACTTCAAAATAATTTAAGCATCAATGAAAAATAAAATTTTGACCATACCTGCAAGCATAGTATGTTGACTCCAGAAGCACCCGCAGCATCAATTATTGGTTCCAATTTCTTAAAGATAGCCTTTTTCTGGTCCAAAAAGGGAGCAGTAGTTGGAAGAGCTATGGAATTCTGAATGAGACCAACCCTTACGACCCGAGGTTCTCTCAACAATTCTTTGTCAGCAGAAAAGCTGAAAGCCTGGAATGATTGAAATGGAAAAGCACATATAATTGTCTTCTTAGCTAGGCTGTCTTCTAGAATATACTCTTATCTAAATTATAAAAGACAACCAGGATAATAACCATAAGTCTTCTCATATCAGGTCTCAGTAAGATTGATATGGTAAGGAGAGAAGGAATGATTTTCAACCTTCTAGAGGGGGTAGCTTGAATGAAAATCAGCATACTTCCAAGAAAATCAATGGACCATCTATAGGACTGTCCAGATAGTAGTAAATTAGACATTGAAACTATTCTAATCACATTTTCAAAAAGTATTAATTAGACATTGAAAAGAAAAAAAAGGAGGAAATATATTTGATAAGAAATTCAGTACAATCTGACATAAAATAACTAACCCTGCTAAAGACTGATTAACAGTCTTCAGTTTCCTTCAACATGTGTGGCACTGTATATGTAAAGTGTTCAAAAACATAAACTATTCCGTCACTTTGATTGTTTTAAATTTGGATTTCAGTTAGGCCAACCTTGAGGTTAGTATTTTCTGATATGATGACCAAGATGATGAATCTCTATATTCACCAATCCATTAAGACACAACAAGGTTGGATAAATATGCACCTGGAGGTCAAAATCATGCTTTGAAGAGAAGGCTTTAGCTGATTCAGGGAGAACAATCGTTTCTAGTGGCTTTCCACAATTCAGCCCCAGAAGCAACCGGCTGACTTCCTGCAATTAAAGCGTATCAACAGCTTATCAGCATTAATATTTATATCGGTACATTTTAACTTTTCATAGGCAAAACACACTACTTTTTATTGAGGTCAAAGTTTACAACTTCCGAGCATCATTTCAATGGCACGCAATGATCCAAATTACAATAACGAATCTAGTCCTAATTGAAAATTTGAATAAGCTGAATTAATTTTATGTTTGAATAAAGGAGTACAAGGTATAAGCTAATAAAATAACTGGCAAGATTGGATCATGTCCAGTGCAAGGTGAGCTTGTTAACCCAATCGATTACAACCCATAAACGAAAAAGAGTAGAAAAGTTTGAAAAAGGAAAGACCTGGAAGATTTGAGGTTCGAGATTTGCGCTCAGAAGGCGGTGAAGCGAGTCATACCCACAAATTGATCCATCTTTAAAGCTTTGCTTCTCTTCTGTACTTCCATTTTCTCTCTCAATTCCTTCACTTTTCTCCATGTCTGAATTTTTGTTTCTTCTTCGTCAATTCTGATCTATCTGACTCAAAGAAGGTTGGTCTTCTTTCCTAAAAACTTAGCTAACAACTCAATCAGTGACAATGGATATCAAGATTTCAGTCAATCACGAACCGGTAAATTATTACTGATCATTTTGATCATATGAAATCTGACGGCCATAGAATTGTTTTTAATTTGTGGACCCCTTTTTTACGGAACAAAAGGACAAAGAATAATATTGTAACGTCAGGTGTCGGCTAGTCCCATCCGACAACGAAAACGTGGCTTTGGAAGCTAACTGACTGCCCTGTTAAGGATTAAGGAGTAGGACTCTAACCGATGCAACGATGCTAGTAAATTATTTTGATTTGATTGGAATAAAATTTGAATTTGATTTGATTTTAGTTGAGTTGAGTTCGAACATGAACTATTCGAGTTATCGAGTTAATCGAATTTGAGTATTTAAATATTTGGTCCGAATAATTCGTATGCTTAATTGAGTCTCAATTTTTTATATATTTTAATAATATATATTATATAATAATATTTATATAATGAGTACAAGAGCGAGTTCGAATTTGAGCTCAAGTTGAATCTTAAAATCAAGTTTGAATTCGAGTAAAAAATCGAATTTATATAATCGAGTTTAATCGAGTGAGCTCGAGTAACTCAAACTCGATCTCGAGTCGAGCTTGAGTTTAAAAAATAAAACTTGATTGAGTTCGAGTCGAGTATTAAGTATCGAATTTTCGAATCGAACTCGAATTCGAACACCTCATTATATCGACTCGATTCGGATCGATTACACTTTCTATTCAGGAGCACTGGTGGATTGCTGGTAAATCAAGTTAAACTAAAAATTCAAGTAGGATTATTATTCAATTTCAAAAAACTTTTTAATTTATTATTATTATCTCATCGAGTTTCCATGAAAATATTTCTTTGTAATTTTTTCTAAGCCATTGTCCAGATTAAAGTAATGGTCTAAACCCCGGAATCAACTTCTAACAACTCCATGCAGAAGAAGTCAGTAATCTAAAAGGAATTCATTTCGTGCACGTATAAAGCATGACATAGCAAAAATCTGGTTTCTAAAAGTTATACGCAATTTTGGAGAATAATATTGATGTACTTCGATTATAGATTCATTTCTGCTTGTTCTGAGGTTAATTTGAATTTTGACAGGATTTTTGTCTGATTTTGGCTTGTTCTTCTCAGATTGAATTCAATTTTCAGAGAATTATGTTAACCCTTGAGTCATTGCATCGAGATCAGACAAACCCATTGCTAATGAATCTGCTTGTTACTCCCATATTAGAAACCTGTCATTAATCATTACAAATTCTGTTCGATAATAGAGATAAAAAAGAAAATGCCAACCAAACCCATTTCAATAATCATTAGGTAAATTATTGAGTTTAGATGTTATTAAATAATATGAATATTTAAAAATAAAAAATACTCTAACTATTACGTCCTTAATGATGTGATGGCTTTCCAATTGTGATTATTGTTTTCATTCAAACAATAATTTTAGGATATCAAACTGCATTTTTATGATTTAGCTTGACTAAAAATGACCATTAGGTAGAAAGCTCGTGATTAGCTTTAGACTATTGTAATCGGTAGTTCATTGTCCGTTTTATGCACTTAACATATAATGATAACTTGACAAGCTAATTGAATGAGTTACTATATTAAAATTCTTTTTAGTTTTAAAATTTAATCAATGGTTTAGATTAATGTGATTACTTTGAGAAAATCTCTTATCAATAAAGTACGAAAAAAATACTAGATATAAGTTAACATATTTCATACCTTAAATAAAACCTTTCTAAAACCATGAAATTCAATAGATCAAAAAGATCAAAGCATCTCCACTCCATCTCTTGAATATTGATGAAAAAAACCTCCATGATGATGCTGAATCTTGAAAGAGAGATGTATGTGACATCCCTAAACAAAAATCCAATATCAACTCCGTACTTATAATGAGACCTTTAAAACCGTGAGATTTAATAGATTAAAACGAACAATATCACTAATAAGTTAAATTGTTACTATTAATTATTTTTAATTTAAAAGTTATTATTCACCGACCTTACTACAAAAATTTCCGATAAATAACCTAATTTGAATTACAAGAAATTGGATTGGCAACATGACATAGACAACAATATATTCTGATAAACTAGCTGGATTCAAATTTTGGAAGTCTGGAAACAAGTAGCTTTTGGACTTGAGAGTAAAGACTTACTTAGCAACTTCCTAGTTCCCACCACCATGGCAATCAGATAAAATAACTTTCTATAAGAAAGAGTAACCAGAGAGGAACAGTAGTAATTATCAAGAGTTACCTCTTACCGAAGTACCTTTTTACTATTTACAAGGAGTTGCCACTGGAAACGGTTCAACTCCTTTAGCCTTTGGCCAGAGTTTACTTGCCCTTCAATCTATACATTATTTGTGGTGCTAATAACACAATTAACAATGGCTTCACAAATGCAACTCTTTTGAAAGGCTTTGTGCTTTCCCATGCCAAGAAGTATATGCCTTGGGAACTTTTGTGATTGGCTGTTCATCGCCTTCAGACACATGATCTCCATTGCTCATTGGCATGGAATTTTCTTTAAGATCAAATTTGACAGTCAAATCTGCTTGTTGATGGGATAGAGCAGGAATCTCCCTATGAAAGTACAAAGGGGAACATGTACTCTCAATGTCCTCATGCAAGCCGCTTGACTCTTGAGAATCTTCGACAATACAATCAGAATAACCCTCATTGGAGGTCGAGGAAGATACAGTTATATCAATTTCCCTCCGATGGGAGCATACCTCAAACTCTGGAAGAAGTTGATCATCTTCTAGCCTTTGCTCTGATGAATCCAGAGAATTGCTCAACTTGTTTAAAGCTGATTCCTCGATATGCAATGGCATTTGTTGGTTCCATGATGTTCTTAATACTCTAACGTCTTTGCTAGGATATCGCATGAATAAGTGAGGTTCAGCAACTGATCCAGCAACTTGCTGAGCATCTAGATCTGAGGGGGAAGCAGCAATTTCTTCACTTATCTCTTCTATTTCCTGTTTCAAGCAGAAAAAAATGCAAATGTTTCAGGCAAAATTTCTCAATAAACTAGAAAATTATACTACTTCCTTTACATATTATGACTCATGTAGGCCAACCAAAATTCTAACTCCTTCCCTCACATTGGAAACATTGACATAATTAATAGTCTCATATTAGCAAAATTTAAACATGCGAAACTACCTGAGTAGAAAGAACAGAGTGAGCTTATTAATAAAAAAATTTAAAAAAAAAAAGAGAGAACAGAGTGAGGGGAAATCAAGATCTCCATTCCCATGAAGGCACCCATAATAAGCAGCAAAAGGAGCTGCAGGACTTGATAGAACTCGATGAATCCAAGAATATGAGAAGAAACCTCACACAATCTTAATTTTCGTTTTAGTCAGCAACAAAGTGAGGGTTGACCAATATGCCAGATCAGGAAAGCAATATTGTTATATATTAGGCAGGAAAAATAAAGACATAATAACGACCAAAAATCTTGATATATTGGATAAATGTGAGCATGCTCAATCTAATTGGCAACATTGCTTTTCATTTAGCGGGAGACGACAGAGTTACATAACAATGACAAACAGCTAGTGAATCAGCTTATATTTTCTATAGTAAAATTTCCATGGAGAGAGAGGATTCACACCTTAGCTATTTGTTAAGTAGCAAATCGGTCTTATATCATGCCCTAAGCTTATTGGTAATAAAGAAACAAAAGGTTACCTCTATAGGTGACATAGCATTTCTTTGACGAAATGTATTAATCTGCAGATAATTTCCATGGGAGGGCCCACAAATTCCAACCTCATAACAATCAAAAGTTTCCAACCCTGAGTCTTCACGACCTTGTAGAACTGCTACAGGCGATACAGCAGAGTGTGCAAAATTGCGATACCGCTGCTTAACATTGGAATTTGAGTAATGATCACGACATGTTTCTGCTGAACTGCCAATCTGCTCAATAGATTGTACTCCAGTTACTTGCTCACTTAGGTCCGGTAAGAGGGAGGATGAGTATTTATAGATGCTGTCAGCTGATGTGGAAGTACGGGATTGTTCCTCCAGGATTTCATATATTAACTTCTTGATATAAGAGCGTTTCAAAGAAGCCTCAGCAGGTGGAAACCAATTCATTTTAAGCTGAAAAAGGTCACAGTTAATATTAGAAAAGGTGAACAATACATATGAAATCTTATCTGTATTTTCATTTTGAAAAGAAAAACAATTTTTTGGGAAAGGTTTGAGTTCCCTATGATATAAAGGTGATATACAAGTACGATAGGATAGAACATAGCTGAGTAACAGGACCAATAATTATTTCTCGGAGTCATTTGCAATAGGAAGACCAGATGGCAGCAAGCAGAGACAACCAAGCAGTAATAACAAGTAAAACGTAAAGTCATAAACAACTATATACTTCTTGCAAGTTCCAAGTCTTGTAGAAAGCAATGACAGTACTTACAAAGTTGGAGGATCTTGTTATCTTAAAAGGGCAGAAGTCAGTTGGTGCTTGAAGAAGAAAGAGTTCCACATAATGCAGTAAGAAGAGTCCACAGTCAAATGAATTTTCCTGTTGTGGCAACTGAATCATACAGAAGGAAACTTAAGAAAAAAAGTCAAAATAATTTTGCAAATGTTAATGGACGCTTTCTAATAAAACCAGGTGACAATACACGCTAATTGACACCATGGAAGAAACAAGGCTATGCAAAAATGCATTTATTTATGTGCTTTCCTAACACCAATTCCACAATAAAACTAAGCCCTTACTGAAATTTTAAAATTGGCCCCAAAACAACTTTATATCGATGGGTCAGCAAATTTTTATCACCATTTTTTTGGGTGGGGTAACTTAATGAAAAGGATACCAAGTGGAGCAATACCTCTAGTGGGACAAACGGTAAATGTAAAAATTTTGAAGGAACATCATCTTCTGCCTCTCTATGCCTTTGTTTCCACTCTTCAGATAAGTAACTGTCATCTCATGAGAAAAAAATGAGGGAAATAATACCAACGGTAAGATCTTTTAAAAGCAGAGAAATGACTATTTCAAACAAAGCAGACAATTTGAAGATAGCTCCTTAAAAATAACATATGCTAGATCATTTCTCCTACAGTTGTGTTTCTTTATTCTATTACTTTCAGAGATAGACAACACTCACTGAGTGATATTAAACAGTGAAGGATACCATCTTTAGGCATAATCTATGACGGACCAGAATTCCAAGCTATATGGTCCTGTCCTTATAAGTTTAAAACCCAGCACAATCCTCACAGTTTCGGCCCAACCGTAATAGCTACAATCTTTTGCAAGTTTAACACCAAAATCTTTAATTCATAAAAGGCCATGCAAACATTATTTTTTTTTTCCTTGTTTCTTTTCTCTTCTGCTTAAAGATTATATCAGGGACCTCAACACCAATAGCAATTCTCATCGAATTCCCCAAGAGTTGGCAAGAAAAAGCCTCGTGGTGAAAAGAGATGGCATCTGGAAAAAACTATAGATAAAGGACATATAGAAAAATATTCCAATGATCATCTCAAGTGTAAAGAAATGGGCTTGGACTCTTTGAAGACAAATAAATGCTATACAAAGGAATCTGGGAAAGTGCATCATGGCTAGATAACTTTAATGGTGACTAGAGAAACTTGCCCAATAACAGAACAGCCTGCAACAAGCTGAGGAGTGAGGTGCTACAAGGAAAAGAGATCTAAGAAACTAAAACTTTGAGTATAGTGTTTACTCAGACATTCACTAAAAGTTGTTACTAATGCCACTAACATTGTTTCTTTAATGACAAGGCTGATTATTTGCTGATCAGTACAAAATTATCCTTTGGTTGGTTAGAGCTTCTAATTTTCCAACATTTGTACAATAAATGATTAAAACCATCATGGGAGAATACAGATAACTTGTAAATGAGACCAACTTCCACTTTGTTTGGGATACAACATAACCATAAATATAATTTTCCTCGTTAAATCACTCGCATAGACGCAATGTACTTCAAAATTGGAAGTCAATGGGAAACTTCTGGTTTCAATCAAAGGTAGTCATTCATCAACTGTATGTTTTGGACCTCAAGACTGTTGAATAAGTTAGTGACAGAATGTTGGTATGCTACTATTTTCCCTTAAAACATATAGAGAACAAGAGAGTAAAAGGTATTTAATGCACATTGGAAAAATGCTTGCTCAAAGAAATTCAAAGAGATTGGCCAGGTGCAAGCATTGTTATAAAAGTTCATATTTATTTTCCAATATTGCAAGTCATGATATTTTGCTTACAGTCCAGTGAAAGACTGTTTTGCTCAAACAAACTAGAAAGACTGGAAAGTAAGCATAGAACTCAAATAAACACATTGAAACTAACTACTATTTTGGGTAATAATGCCAATTAAAATACATCCACAATCAAAAGACAAGAAAGCACTCAAAAGGATTTTTCTGTCTCAAGTTGCAAACAGAGCAATAGCATCGTAAATAATTGTGAAAATAACAAGACGAAATTACCTCTGGAAAAGATTTTTGAGGCCCCTATGACTTCCTCTAATTGAATCCATGTGCAAGATGCAAGGGACTTTAAGTAATTTTTCAGATGCATCATCTGCAAGAGAGCTGAAAATAAGGTAAATGTGGAGATAATACTAGTTGCTACAATCAGCTGAAACACTCCCTTATGATTTTACCTTTGAGATTAGCCACTTCACCAGGATGACAGATGACAATCAAACTCCAATGAAGACTGTCACGGAGATGTGTTCATAACTCATATTAGAAAGCCACATAAAGGATTGTTCCCTAGCGCCATGGAAAAAAAACACTCAAGATAAAGTTCATCACCTGTAATTCACAGGAATGAAAATGTAATCCTTTTCAAAGATATCCACCTTCCTTGTCCATTTATGAACACGTTGAAATGCTGCCCTGGCTTGACAAGCACTAGATAAACCTTTATCCACATCAGCAAGCTTGCGAAAGAAAAAACTATTAAAAAAGTGGAACCTATGTTGTTCCTCTGGTTGAATTTTATTCTTCAAATATCTGTCAGTGATTCAGAACTAAACATCAGTCCTTTTAAACCGGGAAATAGAAGAAACTCAGAAAATAATACAGCAGTTTGGGATCATAAACTGAACCTAGGGAAGGTTCTGTATTAACTCTCACAAGGCACTTAGACATTTATCATATTACAATGTTTAATCAGAGACTTAACTTTGGATCCTTGAGATGATATTTTCAATTATGTCTATTGTATAAGCCCAGACCACAATTTTGAAAATTATAAAGTACTAAATTTCTTGAAATTATAGAAAAATGAATGCTGCTCCAAAAATGTCAAAAGAACTACTTAGACTGCATCAAGAAGACATGATGATAATGACAACAAGAGATTTCCAATATATACGCTAGATATGAAAATGCAACTTTTAGAATAGTTATAGAGATGTTTCTAATCCCATCACTATATTGCACAAATGTATTTTTCATATATGAATCCTCAAGGTTGGACTAAAACTAGCACATACAGGATCTAAAAAAAGGCTAAACATTCAGAGCATGAAGAAGAAAACCAAGAACATGGAATATACATTTCAAGCTTACTTAATATAGAAGTCAATAATTGTATCATTGATAAAAGTCTGTGGGTGAAGAAGTTCAACATCTCTCTTGCTAATTGAGATAGCATCAGGATCACCTTTTGGATAGATAACTTCTGTAAAATGTTCACAAAAACTGTACAACAAATTAGTTCAATGTATCAATTGTAGATTCTCCAAAGAAAAAAAAAAAGAAGAGAGAGAGAGAGAGAGAGAGAGAAGTTTTAAGTGATTAAAAATAAATAAATAAATAAATAAAACACAGCTGAAAGGTTTAAAGTTTTAAAACTAAATTATACACACACACACATACATATAAAGAAGGAAAATCCTATGAAAAGATTGACAGGCGTAACATGCATATGCAATACTGATTCTTGAAGGTTACCTCCCAATTCATTCTATGCGAAAATTTTGGAAATAGTACTTTCAAATGGGAATACATCTTACCGCTTCTTGAAATTGCTTCAAAAAAAAAAGAGAGAAAGGCTGAAACATATGTAGATAAATTAGGAATTATTAACAGTCAATAAATAAATAATGAATTATTATCTGTTTTCCTATTTAATAGAAAACTACCTAAAATCAAAGAAGTTAGAGAAATCCTGATTTTTTTCCTAGAATTACTCTCTAGTTTTCCTATTTATATTGTAACAACTATTGAATTCATATGAGAAAAAAATACATTCAGTTTTACCTTTCTACTGTTTTCTTTCTTTACTACATGGTATCAAGAGCCTATGAATTACAAAGCAGCCATGGTTGGCTCTAGTTCGTCTTCTTCTTCCGTTACCAGCACTGTGACATCGTCTGAAAGGAGTTCCCAGGCATCTTCGATTGCACCCATCAATGAAAGCCCTTTACAGATTACCATTCATAAGTTAAATGGTAAAAACTACTTAGAGTGGACCCAATCCGTGCGTTTGGTGATTGATGGAAAGGGAAAACTTGGATATCTGAATGGGAAGATCAAGCCTCCAGCCGCTGATGATCCAAAATACCAGCAGTGGAGATCAGAAAATTTCATGGTTATCGCTTGGCTTATTAATTCCATGGAACCAACCTTGGGAAAACCGTTTATGCTTCTACCAACCGCTCATGATGTTTGGGAGGCTATTAGAGAGACGTACTCTGACCTAGAAAATTATTCTCAACTATTTGAGTTAAATACTCGGATGTGGCGGATACAACAAGGTGATAGAGAGGTAACTGCCTATTATAATGACATGATGACTCTGTGGCAAGAATTGGATATGTTCGAAACTGAAAAATGGGAGAGTCCGAATGATAGTGCACGTTACAAGAAAAAGGTTGAACGAAGTCGAGTGTTTGTATTTCTGGCAGGTCTAAATAAAGATCTTGATGAGATTCGGGGACGTATTTTAGGACGAAAACCTCTACCCTCTATCAAAAAACCTCTACCCTCTATCAGAGAGGTTTTTTCTGAGATAAGGAGAGAGGAGGCTCGGAGAATAGTGATATTAAAGGGAGTAGAGGAGCCAAAAGTTGATTAGGACAGTTCAGCTCTTGTAGTCCACAGTAATGAGCAACAAGGAAAAAGACGAGGAGGCAAACAAAAGCCATGGTGTGATCATTGTCGGAGACCATGGCATACACGCGAGACCTGTTGGAAACTCCATGGAAAACCTGCGAATTTGAAGAAGAAACCTGGTGATGACTCTCGGCCAGCAGGGGACACTCGTGCTTTCCAGGCTAGCACTACTAATCCAGGGCAGCAGTCATCCTCAGACTCTCTTCCTTTCACCAAGGAACAAATGGAGGACCTGTACAAGATGTTTCAGTCTCAATCTATAGGAAATTCTAGTGCGTCTTGTTCTTGAACCCAGTCAGGTAATTTTTTCACCACAACCTTTACTTGTGTCAATCCAAATACCTCTTGGATATTAGATTCAAGAGCAACCGATCATATGACTGGGTTCTCGCAGTTGTTTTCTTCTTACATACCTTGTGCAGGAAATCAAAATTTCAAAATAGCAGATGGTTCCTATGCTACAGTTGCAGGGAAAGGAAAAATTATTGTTTCTTCTCATCTTACTTTAAAAGATGTCCTTCACGTTCCTCAATTGTCCTATAATCTATTGTCAGTCAGTAAATTAACTCGTGATCATAATTGTCAAATTAATTTTTGGTCTTCTCAATGTAAATTTCAGGATTTAATCTCGGGGAAGACGATTGGGGATGCTAGGAAGACTGTGGCCTTTACCTCCTTAATAATGGTACAAACTTTGGAAGGCAAGACCAACCTTGTTTTAATTCTATTTCTGTTTCCAGTGACAGTGAGATTATGTTATGGCATTTTCAGGTAGGACATCCAAATTTTCATTATTTAAAGCAATTATTACCCAAATTATTTATGAATAAAAATGCTTCTATTTTTCGATGTGAAGTTTGTGAATTAGCTAAATATCGTCATGTTATTTTTCCACCACAACCATACAAAAAGTCAAAACCATTTCCTATGATCCACAGTGATGTATGGGGTCCTTCTAAAGTGGCAACTCTTTCTGAAAAACGTTGGTTCATTACATTTATTGATGATCATACTCGGGTTACTTGGGTTTTTTTACTAAAAGATAAATCTGATGCTGAAAGTGTGTTTAAAAAATTCTATACAATGGTACAAACACAGTTTGAAACTCAGATCAAAGTTTTTTGTAGTGATAATGGCAAAGAATTCTTTAATCATGTGTTAGGGAATTTTTTTTTATGAAAAGGGGATTGTACATCAAAGTTCTTGTAACAACACACCTCAACAAAACGGGGTAGCCGAAAGGAAAAATAAACATATTCTTGAAGTTGCTAGGGCCTTAAGCTTTACATCTAAAGTTCCAAAGTATCTTTGGGGAGAAGCTGTTTTAACAGCCACATTTTTTATAAACAGAATGTCTTCAAGAACCTTGGGACTTAAAACACCAATAAAACTTTTCAATGAGTGTTTTCCAACTTTCAAGTTAGTAAGAAACATTCCTTTAAAAATTTTTGATAGTGTTGCATTTGTTCATAACCATGACCATAAAAGAACAAAACTTGATCCAAAAGCACATAAATGCATTTTTGTAGGCTATTCGACAAATCAAAAAGGTTATAAATGTTATGATCCAGTTTTGAAAAAAATGTTTGTTTCTATGGATGTCACTCTCTTTGAAGGACAATCATACTATCACACTTCTCATCTTCAGGGGGAGAAGAACAATAGTAAAGATGATATGTTTTTATATGGTTCTGACTTAACCATTGATTTTGAATGTGCTAGTGATGATATTTTACCAAAAGTAATTGAGAAAGGAAATACAAATGCATTAAATGATGAAAATCTACAACAACCTCTGATAATGCCATCTCAAAATCAAAATTCTAAAACAACAGAGATTTGTGCGAAACGATGGAAGGGTCTTGTATATTCAAAGGAGTACCAAGCACAAAAAAAGGAAAGGAACACTGTCTTACAACACCCCCAAGAATCTGATCAGGGGTTTGATCATGAGATCAATGTTCCTTCAGACAATTTTGACAATAATCCTCCAGGTAATTCTAAGTCAAATTCCTCAAGTCAAGATGATCTTCCAATTGCTCTTGGGAAAGGTGTTAGGTCTTGTACTAAGCATCCTCTATCCAATTTTATTTCGTATAATAATGTGTCACGTCAGTTTCGTGCTTTTATTACACAAGTGTCTAGTGTGGTTATTCCGAGTAATGTACAGGAAGCTCTAAATGTTCCTGAGTGGAGGGAGGCTATTCTTGAGGAGATGAAAGCTCTAGAGAAGAATGCTACTTGGGAAAAGGTTGATCTGCCACAAGGAAAAGCAATCGTTGGTTGTAAGTGGGTATTCACCGTGAAGTATAATTCTAATGGATCTCTAGAACGATACAAGGCTCGACTGGTAGCTAAAGGCTACACACAAACTTATGGAGTGGATTATTCTTATACTTTTTCTCCGGTGGCAAAACTAAATACTGTTCGTGTGTTCTTGTCAATTGTTGTAAACCTTGATTGGTCTCTAAATCAATTGGATATGAAGAATGCTTTCCTCAATGGAGACCTTGAAGAGGAAGTTTACATGGAGGCACCACCTGGTTTTACTGAGAAGTTTGGATCCAAGGTATGCAGACTTAAAAGATCACTATATGGTCTTAAACAATCGCCTAGAGCTTGGTTTGAAAGGTTTACAAGGTTTATGAAGAATTAGAATTATAGACAGGGGCAGGCAGATCACACTCTCTTTATAAAAGTCTCTAACAAAGACAAGATCTCAATTTTGATTGTTTATGTAGATGACATAATTCTTACAAGAGATGACGAAGAAATGAACCGATTAAAACAGAATCTAGCCAAGGAGTTCGAGATCAAGGATTTGGGGCAAATGAGATATTTTTTCGATATGAAAATTGCGAGATCAAGGAAAGGTATCGTATTGTCACAACGAAAATATATCTTGGATCTCTTGAAAGAAACTGGTATGAGTGGGTGCAAGCCAGTTGATACTCCAATAGAAGCAAAAGTGAAACTTGGAGAGGTAAAAGATGAAGTTCCTGTGGATACTGGTAGATATCAAAGATTAGTTGGGAAGTTAATTTATCTATCTCATACACAGCCTGACATTGCTTTTGCTGTATGGTAAGTCAGTTCATGCACTCTCCTTGTGAGGAACATCTAGAAGCTGTATTTTGAATTCTTCGTTATTTGAAAGCAACTCCAGGGAAAGGATTGTTTTTCAGTAAAAATGAAAATAGAGGAATTGAAGTCTATACTGATGCAGATTGGGCAGGTTCAATCACTGATAGAAGATCGACATCTGGATACTGCACCTTTGTGTGGGGTAATCTAGTTACTTGGAGAAGCAAAAAAACAAGGTGTTGTTGCCAGAAGTAGTACAGAAGCTGAATTTCGTTCAATGGCTCAAGGAGTGTGTGAGGTACTCTGGCTAAAGCAAGTTTTAGAAGAAATTAAAAAGCCAGTTAGTCTTCCTAAAAAGTTGTACTAAGACAATAAATCAGACATCAGCATTGCTCATAATCCGGTTCTACATAACAGTACGAAACATGTTGAGATTGATAGACATTTTATAAAAGAGAAGCTTGAAGAAGGGATAATTTGTACTCCTTTTGTTCCTACCATGAAGCAGGTTGCAAATATTTTCACCAAGAGCTTAATGAGACAGCCATTTGAACTTCAAGTGAGCAAGATGGGCATAATTGATATCTTTGCACCAACTTGAGGGGGAGTGTAGATAAATTAGGAATTATTAGCAGTCAATAAATAAATAATGAATTATTATCTGTTTTCCTATTTAATAAGAAACTACCTAAAAAATCAAAGAAGTTAGAGAAATCCTGATTTTTTTCTAGAATTACTCCTAGAATTACTCTCTAGTTTTCCTATTATATTGTAACAACTATTGAATTCATATGAGAAAAAAAAACATTCACTTTTACCTCTCTACTGTTTTCTTTCTTTACTACAACATACCATAGCTATAGTCTACGTAAAGAAAAACAATGGTAAAAGGCATTTACAGAGATATTATGCTTCTGACTGAAAGCTTAAATTGTCCTTTTTCTTTTGGTTTTGGGAAGAGAGGGAGGTAAAAATCCTAGATCCATAAAACCCAGAATAAAATAGAGCTTGTACCTCCAAAAAGGAAAAGGATATAAATATCATCAATCATCAAATAATAAGGCCACTAAAATGCATTAAGAAATATCACAGGTTCTGTACTTCTGTCTCAACTGGTAACAAATAAAATAATAACACAAGACTTTCTTGAACTTACTCACAAAAACATGGCTTTGAAAAATACCTGCTATTCTGTCCCATGAAGGCATTTTCTTCATTTTTGCTGAAAAGTTGTAACATGAATGGTTAAATCTGTGCACTTAAACTACACACACACAAAAAAAGTCTCATTCACACAAAAATAGGAAGTTATGCTAGGAAAAAGGGACTAATATATGGTGAAAGCCAAAAGACACTGATCAGAGCAAGAATCCACGCTATACAACAACACCAACAAAAAAAGATAATCATACCAAATGATATATACAAGGTCACCATTTCTCTTTTAAGGTTGGGAGAGAGAAAAACTACATATGTGGCTGGACAAAATCAAATGCTTATATATTCTAATACAAGAAAAACAACCATCACTCTCTTCATCTGCATTGAAAAAAGTGATGATAAGAAACGAAGTAGAAAACTTACTCAGAAAAGGTGTTCCATATATCCTTGTATCTCACACTCAGTGACTTGATAGCTTCCTCCCTTTCAGACCAACAAGGATCATAAACAGAAAACTTCAACAACTCAATGGCTGCAGCAATCAAGAATATCCCAGTTCAAAATTTATTTGATGAGAAAAAACAACCAGTAAATGACATTAGGTCTTACCCAAAAAAAAAATTCCTATTAGAAGCAGAGAAGTCGAAGACAAATTCTCAGAAATGGCAAACAAAAAAAAATGAGGTTATGATGCAAGCAGACAGCTATGAAGGGAGATATTTCAAAAGAGGTCAGATTTCTGGATATATAATTTTAATTGTTCATATACTCTATCTCAGAAAAAGAAACATCATGCCACACCCAAAAAATATAGTTCACTGCAAATCATTTGTGAAAATTAGCAAACCTGAAGTTTCATTTGCATCTCTAGATCTCTTAGAATTCTTTGATTGTAGGACAAGATTCATAATAGCTGTTTCAACCTATATCCAGCAGCATATGAAGGTCAAAGATTGTCTTCTCAGAGTATATCTTCAATATTTTAAAGAAACGGATAGAAAGAAAAGCTCCTTTAACTCACCCTTTCACACCATTCTGCATCAATACTGATGATATCACCAACAGTCCATACAAAACTAAATTTTTTCTTGGTCCCATTTACACTCAAGCCCTCAAACTTGAGGCAGGTTTTTGAAAAAGTTAACTGACCCTCTGTGCAATACATACCTCTACACATCATAAAATCAGGGGAAATGACAACTTTCACATTTTCTTTTTCCTGCAAGTTAACAAATAAATAAAAAGGCATTGATGAAATGTAATTTATTACCATAAAAGATAAACACAATGTGGAATAAGACAATTTAAAACAGCCGATTTAGCCATTATCGTAAACAATATGAAAGAAAAAAATTTCGGACAATATGGAAACAAGTCAACAACTGATTCTGGTAAACAATGTAAAATAATAAAATCTTAATTCACAACATCACAAGCAGAAAATAATAGCCATATTAATAAAGTATTTAACTCCATACGTCCACACCACATATTAATGAATTTCTGAGGACAATGAGGCACCAAAAATTGAAGAATTTCAATGCAGGATATCACCATAATATCCAAAAAAAAAAAATGTCATCTGTATGTGCATGTATGCATCTGTACAACATAATTTGCTATATTTTGTCCATTCAATTTTATTGCACAGTCTAATCTTATACAAATGAACTAATCAGCAAGTGGTTAGTATCTTAATAACAACCCTCTGAAAAGCCATCAAAAGCTAAATTCCTTAGTTAATTCTATAAGGAGGGTACTATACATACAATTTCATATACATCAGAATCATGAACTAAAAGTTGCTCCTCTGGAGAATCTGAGAGCACCAGAAATGTTATGTCAGATCACAAGCCAATACATGACGCTTGAGAAAAGAAGGTATCACAACTTATAAAGCAAAATTTAAAAGGACAAGGAAAAAACCTCCACTCTCTACATGAGAAGAAGCAAAAGCTAATGATGAACTCATTTTGATCCAGCCATCATCATCATCTGAAATCATACCAACTCGCTCATTCTGCAGCAATTTTAATTGAACAATAATTGGGAGGTTTAAGACCCTTATATAGTTTTCTTGCAAGCATTTCAATATGAGAAGTTTCATATATCACATAGTGGATAAGCTAGAGTGGAGTTTAAGATATTCACTGCAGTCTGAAGCACGTTACACAATTGATTTTTGATTTTGCTCAAGTTAATTAAGAACAGGTGCCAGAATACCTCATAGTTTGAAGAAAAAGACTGCAAAGAGGTATCCAAGTCAGGAATCTCCTCTTCTCTCGTGTTCACAGGACAGTCTGCAGGAAATGTGCGTTTCCGACCTGTAACACTAGCATTAACGTCTCCAACTTTATATCTATTGCCCTTTTGTGCAGTCTTGATTGCTTGCACTTCAACAAAGTTACATGGACTTTAGAAACTTTTACATTGATAATGAAGATGTACACTGGCATATACCTTTAGCATCGACATCGATTGGTCCATCAATCTTTTTCCTTTCCCAAGTCTTAAGACACTGTAAAACTATAAAAAACACAAAAAGAAACATAGGAGTTACATAAACATTATTGCAAGAGTAATTCAATAATAAAGAATAACACCATTCTTTTCTCATTCACACCTTTTCTAATTATTCCATACATTTGTCTTACTCTAATATTCGAACTCTGACTGCTTTTTTATTTAAACTTCACCTATTCATTCACGCCGATCATGCTTTTCTAAGTATAAAAGCTATCAACAGAAAAATTAATTAAAAGCTGTAGTAATAACTGAATATGTCATTATAACGCATATGCCCATTAACATGGCAGCCATCATGAAAACAGCTAACTTAATAACAACATCAAAACATGGCCAGGCCTAATTAGTAGCAATAACTCTCCTCTAAAGGTACACATTGAATTCACTCCCCAGCCCACCCCATTCCTCTTCACCTGGTGGGAAGATGGCCAACACAAACAAGCAAGAAAAGCATCAAAAAATAAATTATTAAAAAAAAAAAGCAAACCAATGCACGAGGCTCCCACATTGTGGAATCTGGAGAGTCATATCTACGTAGCTTTCCCTCTACATAAAAAAAAAAAAAGGGCTACTTCTGCTTAAACCGTGACCTCCAGATCACACGGGAGCAACCTTTACTGTTACACCAAAGTTCCCCTCTTGCCATTAATAAATTATAAATGCATAAAAAGAGGAAATTACAGGTGCCAAAAAAAAAAAATCAGAAGTCAAATTATTAGAGAAAAATAGCTTTTGGATTCAATGAAACCATGATTGGACCTTTACATCTCATATAATGAACCATGGATAGAAGAGTTAAACAATGATTCTAATCCATAAAACCAGGAGCTAAAAAGGAAAGAAACACAGAAAAGAGGAATGTCACAAATATGTTGAGCAATGCAGGGGAAATATGTGCCCAGAAACCAATTCAAGATTGAATATTATACAAAAAGAATAATGCCAAGTCATAACTCGTTAAAAAGCAAAGGAAATGAAAAATCGCAATAACAACACACCTTGAGGTTCTGTAACTTCGGAATCTAGTGCAATTGGTTGATTGCTAATGTCCTTTTGATTGGTTCTGCTGCAATCAGCAACTGGAGAACAAGAAGACATAAAACAATTGACCAGCTATATATTACACAAGAAACCAAGGATAAAAGAGAAAAAATGACACTAAGCCTAGACCAACTCTATACCTTCGATGTCAAGATCAATTGGTCTGTTGCTAGTTTCATCTTGCCGGGCAACTACAAAGAAAAGAAAACTGTTATTAAATAAACATACATATAAGTACTACATAGATACCCAAGTTAAGGGCATTTAACAAATAAGTTAACAAGACACCAATGCAAATGGAATGGATCCATAGTAGTATAAGCCGAAAGGAATGCATTAGCTTATGATGTGTTTGTTAACCAGGAGATGTAAAAGGAAAACTGATGTGTCAAAGATTTTTTTTCCTTTTCAAATGCCACAATGTTTTTCCACATACATTTTCATCGAACAAACTGAACCATATTTAACAAAACAGAGGAAAAATAACTGGAAAATAATTTTTTTTTTAAAAAAGGGAAAAGAGGTCAAATTAGAATAAACAAATTAGGGAACAAGAAGACAGAAAACAATTGACCAGCTATATATTACACAAGAAAGCAAGGATAAAGGAGAAAAAATGACACTAAGCCTAAACCAACTCCATACCTTCGACGTCAAGATCAATTGGTCTGTTGCTAGTTTCATCTTGCCGGGCAACTACAAGGAAAAGAAAACTGTTATTAAATAAACTTACATATAAGTACTACATAGATACCCAAGTTAAGAGCATTTAACAAATAAGTTAACAATACACCAAAGCAAACGGAATGGATCCATAGTAGTATAAGCCGAAAGGAATGCATTCGCTTATGATGTGTTCGTTAACCAGGAAATGTAAAAGGAAAACTGATGTGTCAGATTTTTTTTCCTATTCAAATGCCACAATTTTTTTCCACATACATTTTCATCAAACAAACTGAACCATAACAACATGGAGGAGAAATAACTGGAAAATAAATTTAAAAAAAAAAAAAAGGAAAAAGAGATCAAATTAGAATAAACAAACTAGAGAACAAGAAGACAGAAAACAATTGACCACCTATATATTACACAAGAAAGCAAGGATAAAGGAGAAAAAAATGACACTAAGGCTAAACCAACTCCATACCTTCGACGTCAAGATCAATTGGTCTGCTGCTAGTTTCATTTTGCCGGCCAACTACACGGAAAAAGAAAAAACTGTTATTAAATAAACATACATCCAAGTACTACATAGATACCCACGTTAATAGCATTTAACAAATAAGTTAACAAGAAACCAATGCAAATGGAATGGATCCGTAGTAGTATAAGCCGAAAGGAATGCATTAGCTTATGGTGTGTTCGTTAATCAGGAAATGTAAAAGGAAAATTGATGTGTCAAAGATTTTTTATCGTTTTCAAATGCCAAGATTTTTTCCACATATATTTTCATCAAATAAACTGAATCATATTTAACAACATTAAGTAAAAATAACAGGAAATAAAAAATAAATAAATAAATAAAGGAAAAAGAGATCAAATTAGAATAAACCAAACGGGCGGCACAGATTTCACTTTCTTCTAAAACTTTTAAAGCACGTCAGATATATCAAAATTAAAATTATGACAGTTTCCCGCTCTTTCTCAGACACTGATCAGAGCAATCACGAAGAAATTCAAGTTGACAGATATAAAACGAGAGAGAAAGTTACAGCATTGAAGAAACTTGTATTTTTTCAGAGGAGAAGGTAGCTTGCGGCATCTTTTAGGGTTCTTAAACCTTCGAAGAATTTCTGCGGACTCCCTCTCAACTCTCTCGTCCTCGTCGGCGAAGTCAAACACGTCGAACCGCTTGCTCTTCTGACCCGACCTCCGACTCATTATCACGCCGCCCTTCCAACTCACGAAATCAAATAAAATTGGAAAGGGAAAATTTTTTTGGGATCAACTATAGAACTACCATTCACATTCAGTTCAGTGCATAAAGAGTGGTTTCTTCCAGGCGAAGGAACAAACGAAGGGTCAAAAACGAGAAGAATTTGGACAGACTGGTTTAGTGGGCCCCACACCCACCCAACTCTTCGGACCTCGACGTACACTTTCGCATGCGTTCGCTTTGAAATGGGCCCAGGCTTGTCCCCGTTCTGACTTATTTTTATTTGTTAGATGTTGGCTTATTTTATAATTATTGATAATCTATTTTCCTATTTTAGGATTTAGTCCATTTATTATAACAACAGTATGAATAAGTTTACATTTCATTTTCATATATTTAAATTTATTAATTTTAAAATTTATATTTATTTTTATATATTTTTAATATAAAAATAAATATTAAATAAATATAAAATAAGTTATAATAAAGTCAACATTATTATAGATTTTTTACTGTGCAAATGCTTCGATTTTATAAATTTCTTTAATAGTAAAAAATGATTTGATAAATGATTGGTTTTTTTAAGCTATCATTATATTGTTTTACCACTAGACCTATTCATGGTTTGCACTTCTTGTCGAAATCTCAAGGTCCATCTATTTTTCAGTGGATTTGAAAAAAAAAAAAATTAAGTCTATTAAATCAATTTAAGTTTGAAAATTAAGGTCCATTTAAAATAGGTCGAACTTGAATTTTTCGTTTCAAGCTCAAACCTGTCTCGATCAGCCCATTTTCTAGATTTTTTTAACTATTTTTTATATTAATGTGTTTTTTCAATTAGTTTGTTTTTTGTGTAATTTAATTCGAATTTGTATAGTTTTATACTTTAATTTATATTCCATGTTTATTGTAGTCTTTTTATCAAATTTATTTAAACTTATTGTATTATACTTAATAACTATTATGTGTTTTACTATATTTTATATTTTATTATAATAATTTTTTAGAAAAAATTAATAGTATTTGGACGGATTTGAGCTTTTTTATTAAAAGTAAAAACGGGTTTGGATAAAAAATTAGGCCTGAAAAATGGGTCGGGCCGAACTTAGGCACACTTTCATTTACTTAATACATTGTCTAGGCTCGACCCAAACTCGACTCTGCCCAGCTCATGAACAGGTTTATTTATCACTATACCATTAATTAATTAAATTAACAAAATAAAATTAAAAAATAAAGGATGATTTTATAAATATACATATTTGACTTATATCTTTTTTATTCTATCTGGATTAATATTTTTAATTTGAAATGATTTAGTTTTGTTTTTAAAAAAAGAATATATCAATTTTTCTTATTTTCTTTTCTCACATTTAAGCCTTAAACCAAGCACTGCTACAAATCATTTTCTCTCCATTTTCCACTCAACTCTACCCATTTTTTCACTTTTTCTACTCTACCAAACATACCTTAAAGACTTGCTTAGTAAAGTGGAAAGAAAAATGGATAGATAAAAAATAAAAAAAGAAAAAATAGAGAGATAAAAAATATTAATTTCTTTTCATAATCCTACTTTTCTTTTCATAATCCTACTTGGTAGGAAACATGGAAAAATATATAGAAAATATATTTATTCATTTTTATTGCTTGATAGATTAAAAAGTGAGAGGAAAGAATATAAAAAATAAAATGATTTTACCATTCTATTCCTTGTATAAATATTTATCAATTGTAATTTTTTATTTTATTTTTTTTTGGTTCATAAGAAATAAAATGAGAATGAAGATTCGAATCTTAAATATAATCTCTCTTAAAAGAAGATAATAACAGTTAGATTAAATCTTAGTTATTATAATATTTTTTTGACGTTTATTGAACTGTCAATTTCAAATTGTCAATTTCAATGAGAATTTTTTAAAACAAATTTTTTTAAAAAGAATGGATTATCTTAATTTTCATTAAATTTTTAATATATATATATATATATATATATATATATATATATATATATATATATATATGAAAAGTTAGCATATCAACATATGATAGCTTGTGAAAAAGATAAATTATCGATTTTATCCGATGGAACCCGTTGCACATTCTATAATTATCGATTTTATCCAATGGAATCCGTTTCACATTCTAGACCAACATTATGTTTCAAAGAGACATGGATAAGTAAAATGTGATAAAAAGTTTTGCTTTTCCAGCTATAAAGCAAATAAATTATGGACGTGCAATATGAAATCTTGGCAAATGTACAAGCAGTGTTACAATTCTCATCCATGCAGTAATTCTTTTTACAAGCAATATGATATGCCAAATGTAAAATTAATGAAGTGACATATGTCAAATGCTCGACTATAAACTATCATTGCCTATCAGTTTTATGCAATATATATTAAAGATCAATCCCTAGAAAATAAAAGAAATCATGAATATTGATGTAAATGAATGTGTTTCGATAAAACCATTACTATCTTCCAAGTATATTTATTATTTTGTAATTAGTTTTTTTAATAAAAACAAGCTTATACTCAAAATTAGAAGGTATTATAAAAAATAAAATTACTATCTAATATTAAACATTTTGATAAAACTCACAAACATTTAAAAAAAATTATTAAAAATAGCACCAATCACAAATGAAAAAAAATAATTTTTTTTTATTTTACTATCATCTTCAAAAAAAGTAACTATCTACGTTGTTCAATTATAACTCCAAAAAATACTCTAATATCTTAATCTCTTGTTATTATAATTTAAAAATAAAAATCAATTAAGTTAAAAGATCTTATTGCATAACAATATTAAACAATTCACCAAACAACTCAACTCTATCAGAGGAATGGAGCTCTTCTTCTTAACAATATCAAGACATTTTTTAGTAATTTGTGCAACCTTTTGGCAATAGTACTTATCTTATCACATCTTCATATTATTAATTGCATTATCTAAAACTTTAATTTAATTAAATGTGCAGCCTTTTCAGTAATAGTAGTTACTTATTTTGTACCATTATCTTATTACTAATTACGTTATTTAAAACTTTAATTTGCATTTTAAACAAAATCTTTAAGGTTTTTTTTATTAAAAAAACTTTTTAAGTTCGATGCAACAAAATTTAATACAAATATGAAAAACGATGTCTCACAATGACACTACTTTTATTTTATTGTCTGTTGTCAAATTTTCTATTTTGCACTACAAGCTCTTATATCATTAACTATATTTTTAGAAAAAAAAAAAAACCACATATCTTTTAATAAGCATTAATATTGAAATATCATATTTTGTAGTCAAAAATTCTAAATTAAAAATCAAAATAATATTATTAAATAAAAAAAATTATTAACCAATGTTTCTAAACCTAATAATCTCCATAAATGTGTCAACTAAATCTTACTCAATTTTATAGCTAAAAATTAGTTCTGTTTAACTCAAAATAAATTTATTAACAATAGCAATATACATTTTAAGTCAACTTAAAATAAAGTTAATTGTAACAACTTAAAACTGTAAACATTTAGGTAGAATTTAAGTCCATTTTTTTTAGACTCAACAAAAACAATTATACCTATTGGATTGAAAAAACATTATTATTATTAATTTTTTACATAAAAACATTAACTATATTCATTGTTGAACTTCTATTACAACTGGCTTTTTTATTATCTACTTAAGCCAATAAAATTAATGAAAATTAATCATATATAACAAAAAAATGTATGCACCGTAAAAAAAAAAACATATAATAAGTACATACATTATAGATCAACCAGTACAAAAATTGTAAAACATTTTATATACTCTTGTGTTTTGGACAAAAACTGTGTGGAGATGTATGATAAAATTGGTTCCGATGATATTAAAACAATAGAGGTAATAGGATTAATTATTGTAGTAATGAGATATATATTTAGATGCATATAGTAAGTTAAGGTTCTGGATAACATTGGTTTAAAAACAACAAAAATGGTGAGTTAGTTATTGTATAGATAAGAATGAATATTATAACAATAAGATTAAGATAATGACGAATATATGTTTGGATGCAAATATAATGATAACGTACAGTGAAGTAAAATGTAGTAAAAAGAGAAAAGGATAATTAAGGACATTAAATAAAAAAATTGTATATAAAAAATGTATAGAATATATTTTATATTTATAAAATTAATAAATAATTCAAAAAAAATTATTAAATTATTTTATATCAAATAATATTTTTTAAAATAAGTTAAAATTTATTAAAATTATTTTTATATATCAAAAAAAAATTTTGCAGGTAAATATTTAAAAATTATTTTTATGTATATTTCAATGCTAGTTAATATTTAAAATCCTTAAAATTTTGTGTAATAAGTAGTTTCAAATTATATTTTAGATCTTAAATAATAAATATTTCATAAGTATATATTGTAAAAATAAAAAATAATAGTTTATACATAAATATATATAATTATAAACATCCCATTTTGTTCGGTCTTTGTCCATAACCTTTGTCTCGTGCCATAATTTATAGAATCATAGGTAATAATAGGGTAATTAGATGATTAGGTAATTTACATTAATTGAGATTATTTGATAGATTAGATTAATTTACTAATTAGGATAGTTTAATAATTATTGTGTCATTAGTTTGACTAATTTGATTAGGATTAGTTTTAGGATAATTTTTAAATTAGGAATACTTTAGAACATTAGAATTAATTTATAACTAAGTTAAATTAGACTTAAATTATGATCATTTAGATTAAGATTAATTTACGTGAGATTAGGATTAAGTTAGAATTATTTAAATAATTAAATTAGGATTTAGTTATCATAACTTAAATGGATTAGGATATAATATAAAATAAAAAATCAGAAAAAATAGATAAGATAATAGCAAATTCAATTATATAAAAATTATAGATAAAGATAAGTAAAGAATTTTAATTTGGCGCTAACACTAATTTAAATCTATAAAAAGAATCTACAAATTAACAAATGGGGCAGACGATTATTAATTAAGATAATAATTGATTTGTGATAATTGGCAAATTAGGAAAGTTGATTATATAATGTGATTTAATTTGAATGATTATTTTCATGATGAATATGATATGAAAAAGTTAATTGGTATGACAATGGATAGGATTCAATACAATTTGTAATATAGAATTTAAGTCGTATGATTAATTTTTGTGATTGGTATGATTTAATTGGTTTGACTTAGTAATTAATATAATATTTATAATGATTTATGAGTTGGCATGATATCTATTTTATTTATTAGATAGAAATTAGGTATATATTAAGGATAATAAAATCAAAATTCAATAAGAAGTATTAATAAATATGAATTATATGAAATTTTAGGAAAGTCAATTGAGATTCTTTGAAAATTTCATGGTGAGAAAATCTTTTCTTAAGTTGAGTCAAATTGATAGAATACTTTTTACAAAATTTTCAATAAAATATAAGTCATATTTATTTTCAATAAATTAAAATGAAAAAGCCAATGAGACATGGTCTTAGTGGTAAAAGAGATCCGGAAACTTTAAGGTTTTAAATTCGAGTTTTACTAAATGTGAATATGTGTAATTATGCTTTAAGTAAAGTGGTTTTTATAATTACCTATTTTAAGAAAGTCAATTGAGATTCCTTAAAAATTTAGGTGAAAAGTTCCTTTTAAGCCGAGTCAAATTGATGGAACGTTTATTTTCTAAATATAAAAATAAAATAACATAATATAATATGGAGTTAAAAGTTAGAGTCAATATTAAGAATTTAATAAAATGATCATAAAATACTTAAATTATCCAACGATCGAGTTCAAGAAAGCCAATTGAGACTTTTTGAATATCATAATGTGAAAGAAATTTTTATATTTTCTAAATATAAAAATAAAATAAATAAAATATAGTAATATAATGTGGAGTTAAAATTAGAATCAAAATTAGAAATTTAATAAGATGGATTATAAAATACTTAAATTATTCAACGATTGAGTTCAAGAAAGTCAATTGAGATTCTTTGAACATCTTGAGGTGATGGAATTTTTTAAGATTAGAGTCAAATTAATGAAAAAGTCTTAAAAATATTTTCAATACATAAAAATATCGAAATTAATATAAATAAGGCAAATGGTAAAAGATAACCTAAAACTAATTTGTATCATTTTGGATGGACATTGTAGGATGCTAATTTTTCCCAACACATAATAATACTTTAAAAATCTTAGATTCTTTAAACGTAGACTAAATCTTGTTCTTAAAAGAGAATAGATGGTCACATCTAGATAGAACGGTTGGTGACGACCACTTAAGTTTAAATCTAGCAAATTAGATTTTAGAGCTTAGCACATTATGATAATAACTATTTATAATTTAAATAAATACTAATTAAAAATCTTAAAAAATAACAAAATAAAAAATGAAATATTAAAGATAAAAGAAAAAAATGAAAGGACTAACCAAAAAATAGATTTAAAAACTTACAAATAAAAAATAATTTAATAAAATAAGAAATTAAAATCTGTAAAAAAAAAAGTGGAAAAAAATTTCACCAAAGGATCCAATTTTCTCCGGACCTTAATCCCTCCAGTTGGCAACGTGATTAGGGCTGTAAACGAACCGAACACGAACGAACGATTGATGTTCATGTTCGTTCGTTTATTTTTTAGTATTGTTCGTGTTCGTTTGTGTTCGTTAAGGTATTCGTTCGTGTTCGTTCGTTTATTTTTTAATACTGTTCGTTTTCGTTCGTGAACATGTTCGCGAACATGTTCGTTTACGTGTTCGCGAACAAGCGTTCGCGAACATGTTCGTTTAAGCGTTCGCGAACATGTTCGTTTACGTGTTCGCGAACAAGCGTTCGTGAACATGTTAAATATTAATACAAATTGAAAATTAAATATTAAATATTAAAAATCTTACATAAATACTAAATCTTACATAAACAATAATACAATTTGAAATCATCCAATTAAAATTCTTAAGTATAACACAACGAAATTTAAGAATTAATACATTAAAAGTTCAAAAATTAATACTAAAAATTTTAAAGTATAAAATAAATAAAATATATACCAAACACGACTTTAATATTTTAGTATTTATTATAATTATATAACATATAACTTATATAATTATATAATATAAGCAATTTTAATACTTTAATAAATTACAAACGAACAACAAACGAACACTAAACGAACAACAAACGAACATAACCGAACGAACAACAAATGACACTTTAAACGAACGAATAATAAACGAACATAAACGAGCTTGTTCGCGAACATAAACGAACGAACCACACCTCTGTTCATGTTCATTCGTTTAATAAACGAACACAAAAAATGTTGTTCGTGTTCGTTTGTTAAGCTTAATAAACGAACATAAACGAACAGTAACCAAACGGTTCACGAACGGTTCACCGAACGTTCTGTTCGTTTACACCCCTAAACGTGATGGTAAAGGTTTTCACTACACCGTTGGGTGCATCCAAATGTACACCACGATCTGGTTCAAATCATTAAATATAATAAAAAAAATAAAATAATTATTAAAGATATTAGATTGAAATTTATATAAAATTAAATATTATATCAAATAATATCTTTGTTAATAAATAATTTTTTTACAACGTTAATAAATAAAAGTTAAATTATATCAAATGATTAAATTAATTTAAATAGAATAATTTTTTATTAATAAATAAAAATTACAAAAATAATTTTTACATCAAATAATAATTTTTAATTAAATATTTACTTTAATGTTATTTAAAATTTAAAATTTTATTTAATAATAAGTGATATATTATTTTACATTAAAATATTATTAAGATTTTATATAATAAAAAATATATTAATTATATTTCCAAAATATTAAATAATAGTGTATAAATTTACGTTTATTTATACTTTGATGCTTTACATATTTAAAATACTCAAAATAAAAAAATAATAAAGTAAAAATCCCAAAATAAAATAAATAACTTAAAAAAAAAATAAATAAAGTGTACCCTGCTCTAATGAAGTGATCCGAATGGATCACGATAGTGCAATTGGGGCAAAAAAATCACATCACACCGAGGCCCATTGAAGAAACCTAGTGCGACCTAAGTTGAAAGTAATAAAATGAAAATATTAAGGCTGTTTTCATTTATTTAGATAAATATAGATTTTTTTTATTTAAAAAATCTATGATTTCGAAGACGGTTTATATATTTTTGTTTTTACTTTTCTTAAAATTATCCTATTGATTTTTTTAATGAATTAATATCAAGATTAATTATCTAATTAGATATTATTAAAGTCTTTTTAATTGAAGGTTTTTCATACTGTCCTATTTAATCGAGAGTTAATTACATATATGTTTGTAAATTATTTAAATTTAATAAGACAAAATTTGAATCTGACTCGATTATTATCACTAGGTTTCTCTAAGATTCTACTAATTATAGTATTTTGTAAGGTAACATATTAGAGCTTAGACATGAAGAAGAAACATGCAATATTTCATGATTTTGGAATAAGGGCAACGTTATAGAATACATATCGGGTGATAGACTTTTTTTTTTTTTTATTCTGGTCAATGACAGAAAAAATCATGCAGCATGCTGACAAAAAATTAATGTAAAATGGCAAAAGGCAATCAGAAAGCATGTTACCCAACCCAATCGTGATTTTGGGATAGAGCATTTAATAGCAGCTTCAATGAAAAATGAATTATTATATGGAAATGTACTTTGAGTTTTGCATCTAAAATATATGGAGAATCAGAAAGAGACAATTGAAGCTCCTCTGCTAATGATTTTGCATGAGAGTTGAGAGCAACAGGTTTGGAGATTTTCATTCTTCAGAAGCACTGGCAGCACTCAGGTCCACGGATAAATCAAGAGCCTGTACAACATGGGAAGGATGGCAAGTGAATCAACCATTGCAATGGAGATTAAAGAGGAGATCTTTTACTACCAAAATGCAATAAGATGAAAGCAAACAACATGGGAAGATGAAAATGAACCGTTACCTTTCCAGTAATCTTACTATACATCTCGATCACATCATTCACGGTGGTTTCGAAGTGTGTTGTTGGATCATAGCTCTGTAAGAAATTTAAAACTTGAATTAGGAACACTAAGTTCTGAAGATAAAGAAAAAAAATCCGAAGTAGTGAAGGCACAGATTCATTTGACAAAGGAAATCCATGTCTCAGCTAATTGTATACTTGGAAGTCTTGAGGTTCTTTCAGATCATACATGGAGAAAAAAGGTAACCAGTGGGAAAAGTTGCCTTTAGTACTTCCAATATTTTCTTCAAAGAATATGTAGAGCAACAGAGATAGAAGTCTCCTTACAGCAGATATGAAGCAGTTGTCAGCATCATGGTTGTTAGAGGGGACATATCTGTCATAAGTGTCATAGAATATCTCATCTACAGATCCCAGTAGGTCAATGCCGGGCTTCAACTCTACCTCGGGGTTGTCAGTCTCTGCTTCTGTTGAAACAAAAGCAATGTATTTTCCCTTGGGAGCTACATTATGAGCATATGAGCAACAAAAGAGGTACCTGTAGTACCAAAATTAAACCTTAGAAGTTACCAGAGATCAGAGACTTATAACACGAGTTTTTCTTGTCATAACTATCATTCTCTTATCACCAGCACAAGTCATTGAAGAGAACTCCATCCTACTGAAGCACATCAAACCGCTCAACGACAGTTGCATTATGCATTGCCTTTTTACTTTGTCAAGGCTTCAATAACTTTTGAACATCTATGCATAAGCATTTTACTATGAAGAAAAGACTTGACTGGTGAAGCTAAACAGTGACAACAGTATGTGTAGAGTGAAAATTACAGATACGACCATACACGTACATTATTTTAAAGTTGATCATTGCATTTTCATCAGTATTTCTGTTTTAGCCACTTGTTCTAGAAAAAAAAATTTGGAAATTAGCCGAGAAAGTTAGCAGCATACATGTCAGATTTACGACCAAGTTGCTTCTGAGGCAGGATAACCTGGGCTGAGTGAGAATCGTTAGTATGAGGAATGGGGTGGCTCATTATGCATATAGCGCGGGCAACTGTCCCAACCTTCTGAACCTGTTGCATTGAAAAAGACATGACAAAAAAAAAAGTAGAAATAAATAGTTTTGAGGATGCATAAAAGAAGAAAGAGACAGAGGCATGGTTTCTCGGAGCTTACCTTATCAGGCAAATATGAAGGATCACAAACAACTTTCTTGCACTTAGCAGTTTCTCCTTCAGAAGTTACACCAATAGCTTTCCCGTCACCGTCGAATTCTACCTGTAACCCAAAAAACAAAACATTTATAAAAAATTCACAAGAGAATGTAAAGACATCCTCAAGTCAGCTTCCCGTTATTTGCAAATTCAACTACTAAAAGGCATTAAGCACTTCGAAGTCCCCAAAAATCAGGATGATAAAATGTCCAACTGAGAGCAGATAAACAAGATGATTCACTCTATGATATCAAGAAGCTTTTTTTTTTTTACTTTGATTCTTATATACATATATAAGGAATCACAACTGCAAAGGTTAGTGTTGATAATTAATCCCTGCAAAGTCTCTTGCTCAAGTATTTGCCGTCTTTATTAATATTCAAGATCCTAAAATAAAAATTCACTCTAGAGTGGAAGTTAATTTACTAGAAAAATGATTGTATGAGGTATATAGTCTTTTACAACTATGATGTGGTATCCAATTCCACAATCAAAACACAAGCACCAGGTCAAGGCACAAGCAACGATCGAGCTTACTTTTCATTTTTGCAGTTAAAGCGTGGAGCACAGAACTGATGCACAACAATCAGAATTAGCAATAAAAACAATTTGAAGAGCAAATTATCAGATATACACTACGAAGTTAGCAATCTTTGAAGTATGTTAAAAATGAGAAAGGCACGCAATGGAAGTGTTAAGTCTCAAATTATAAGGATAATCACCATACAAGGTTACTCAAACAGGTGCACCATGGCAAAAGAATACTGCTAGACACTATATGAGCATCTGACCCCTAAAGGACTCAATGGTGAGCTTAAAGATTATATTCTCAAGCATTGACCGAGTTGACTACTAATCAATTAGTGATTATTTGTACTTAAGAGAAAACAAACAAATTACATTTTTGTTTTCTAAATGTTCTGAGAGATTTACCTTACATTCTGGCTTGTTGAGCATGTAAGTACCACCATAAACTGCACTTAAGCGTGCAAATGCCTGCCAATAGACACACAATAACAAGTAAAACCAGCAATTGTTTCTATTAAACTCGAAAGAAAACTACAGATAATGACAAACCTGAGGCAATTCTCCAAGTCCATATAATGGATAGATATAAGGAGATCCTCCTTGAAACCGTGCCAAAGACTCTGCATAGAGCTATCCAAAAAAAAACCAAAAGGGCAGAAATACTCTGAATATAATGATAAAAAGAGGTATGTATGGCCATTGAAGAATAAGATTAAGCATAATGAATTAAAAAAATGCCCAAACAAAGACTTTATTTGGTTTCTTCCACCCAGTGTTACGGAACATGGAGCTCAAGAATCAACCATTGCCTGTATAACAAAGATGAATATGATACAAAATAAACTGTTACCTTCATTCTTTTAACAAAATTCAAAGCTGGCTCATCCAAGTAACTATCATCACTGAAGAGTGCCAAGGCATGACCAATAAAGTCAATTGTATCATCTTCCAGACCGTACCTCCTACATTGCAAAAACCGGCATGCATCAAGACCAGTAAACTGTAATTAATAGTAGCTAAAGAATAGGACAACTAGAGTAAGTAATATTAATGATCATGAGAAGAGATAATCCTTCAAATATGTCATATCTTAGCCCTAGAAAGAAAACACCCCTTCCCAGAACGGAAAAAAAAAAAATCCTAAGTGCAAACTTCCTTGCAAAAATCATGTGAGAGAAACCAAAGGTCATGAAAAAAAAAAAATAAAAGTAAAACATTTTCACCTATTGAGTGAGGAAAAATGGTAATTGAGTAACATTTTAGTTAGAATTTAAGAAATAAAAGTCTAAACACACGATTTATAACCAGTGCACAAATTGTTGTTAATTCTGTAGTCGATGTAAGTGCTAGAGCAAGCTTTTAGAGGGAATGGGGGTGAGATACACACGATATAAGTTCTCTCGCTGTTACTTTATTCAGGTCTAGTCCTTCATGAGATTTTGGATCATTATCTTCATAGTCTTGGACATAAATGAAGAACTTTCTGGCACGGCGCTTCTCAAACAGCCCCATCAATGGTGATTTCAGTGCTTCAACATCAGTTGCAGGAACTTTGTAGACCTACAAATTATGACAATTGCTTTAAGTTGTTGAAGGCGATAGAACAAAATTTGCACTAATGTTTAGAAACAAATGATACAGAAAATCACATTATTCTTACTTTTCCCTTGTTGTACACAAAACTACCGTCCACAGCTTTGAAGTTAAGATACTTGGTAACATCTGTGTGGATGAGAATTCGAACTAAGCCGCCGTTGGCCATCATGAACTGTGAGACCAATTAAGCATTCATCATAAAACATGCGTCTAACTAGCAAAAAGATGGCATACTCATTTGGTAAATAGTTTGTCACTGCATATTTTGAACACAGTCCCCAAAACAAACAAATATAAATTGCTGAATTTATACTAATCCGGGTAAAAATGAAATAGAGTTTCAATCACATATTTAATTAGATTACAAAAATCAACCAAATGACATAGAGATATTTCATAACCTTTGAAACATATATGAGGTGCAACCTAAAATATGCATCCTACAGGCAATTAATTACTGAAAGCTACAAAATAACATAGCTAAATTTGGAGGTTTTTGCATGCCTTGGGAATCATGTCAACATTGTATTCCCTGCTTGTGCCCAGCTGTTCTGGAGGCTTGTCATCTCCCTTGAAATGTTTCCAAAGCTATAAGGCAGAAAGACAAATTCAGAAAATGTCTAAGGAAAATGTCAGAAGAACCAAATAGCTCGGAACGTTTTTACGGAAAAGGTTTTAAAAACAGAAAAGTTGATCATTTGATCAAAGATGAATGACCTGCGTGAGATTAAGAGAAGTCGACTCTCCACCGTAATAGTCATTTCTGTCCATGTGCAATACCTGTTTTGAAATGCAGATATCCAGGCTGTTAATGCAGAACTGATAGGATTTCAACCTAGCATCCATCACACTTCCTAAATCACCTTAACCAATACCGAGAAACTAATTCCCGCATTCTGTATTAATGCCTTTATAGAAATTGAAGTACTGCTTCCAAAAAAGAAAAAGAAAAAGAAAGAGGCAAAAAGCTGGGTGCTCATGATTCCTAAAAGAAAACCCAGATTCCATATTGCTTTTGAAACATGAAAACATGAAAATAAAACAAGGAAAGAAGAGTGATAAATTAATAAGCGACGTACTTTGAGTCCATCAACGGAGAGAAGACCACTGAGAATGCATTCCTTAAGGCCTGTCCCTAGAACTATCACATCGTACTCTTCATCCATGGCTGAATATCCTGATCACAAGATTTTCCAATATTTCAATCTTTGCTTTTATTTATTTAGTCTTTTTCCTGCGTGAGAGACAGAGAGAATGGATAGGAAGTGTAATTAAAAGGGTTGGTTTTTGTGAGCGTTGAGTTTGGAACAGGTCTTTAGCGGGAAATAACGAGACAAAATTCACGCTATTTTATGGGCGTGGGATGCATGCAGCACTTGGACAGCAACACATGGATGGCTGTAGCCGGCACAGAGTGGCTCTCTCGCCGAGCATATCGTATGACTACTGACCCTTTCAAGTTTCAATCTCAAGATCACAGGAGAGAGAAAGAAACTCTTTTTCTCTATTTTGAATAAGTTGAAGAAAATGGGAAGTAATCTGATCGACCTTAAAATGAAGATTGAGTAATTAGTAAGTAAGGATGAGATAAATTTTCATGAAAATTTGAAAACAATTGGTTTGAAAAGTAAAAAAAAAAAAAATCAATAATATTTGTGTTCTATCGTGATTTAATTATCGTATAATAAAATTTTATGTTTATTTTTAAAATTAATCATAAAAATCAAAATCTCTCTATAACTGTTACAACTTCTTGAAACGTAATGTGTATTATTAAAGATGAAATTAATTAGAAAATAGTGCTAAAAATAACTTTAATTAAAAATAGTTAAAGGTTACTAATAAAAAAATAATGAAAAAAATATCTTTTTATTGAATGTATAATAAAAATGATATTTGAAAAAGATATTGATTAGCATAAATTTTAAAAAAGTATTTCTTAAGAAAAGTCAAAAAAATTATTGATAACAAAAATCTTTTAACAGTACCAAGGTTTAAAAGTTTAAGAGAGAATATAAAAAATTATGTATAGATTTAAAAATTTTAAATAAGAAATTATAGAGAATAAAATGAAAAATAACTCACAAAAGTGTTACTTTAATATATTTGTTTCAAAAATTAAGATTAAAAGAAAAAAACTATATATAAAGACAAATTATATAAAAAAGAAAAAGAGAAATAGATTATAAAAAATATACATATATATAAAAAATAATTATACAAGAATAAATTGAAATAAAAAAAATTAAAAAAAATGTTAAAGCCTAATTGAGTGATATCTCATGGTCATTGGGCTTAGTGTATATATATATATATATATATATTCCTGATAAACATAATCAGAAATAAATCAAATAATGAGCAATATTGTGACTTGATATAATTTTTCCTGTTTTTTTTTTTTAATTGAGGAGACGAGGTTATTTGGGCTTAAAATTGTTGTCATCTTAATGAAATATATAAAGTAGAGTTCACAATTTCTTTAATCTAATTTATAATTTTAAGTATTTTTTTTTCATAAATTTAGATAATAATATTTAAAAGTCATTGTTAAATACAAAAAATAAACCATCATTTTTTTTTTGTCTGCCTGATTGATAGCTAATCGAATTTATCCATTTTATTAAAATCCTAAACTAGATTAAAAAAAATTCTGATCAATATACTTTCTGCACAGATTTTGATAATAAATATTAGCAAGTTGTGTTTTGTGCAAGAGATTATGCATTCAGAAATCAACAAGGAAACAAATTGATGATAGGGAACAATCTGGTGCTCTTTTATCTCCAGATGAACATCAGGAATTTAGTCCATCTTAATCTTGGCCAGGCCATTTGATCTGCCAAGTAGGTTTACTCAAAATCAAACCATTTCAGTTGCAGAGCTATTTCTTCAGTTTGCTCCATAGACTTTCCTGCTCATTTTGCTGATGATCATTACTACGAACTACAAAAAGTTACAAACATGGCAGCAGATCTCAAATGAGTACATAATTTACAACCCAATCTTTAGAAGCAATTGGATGTTAAAAAGTCTTGAGTTTCTTCTCAAGAATAAATTCTATTCTCCAGGAATAAGGCTAAATAAATACCTATCTGCACCTTTTTTCAACACTTACAACCCTACCTTTATAAGTCTATATTGCATATGGAGATTACCAAAAGACTCACCTATTCATCCAGTTAACTAGGCAAGCAAAGCCTGGTTTTATTGTAACGACATTTTCGAAAACAAATTATTGACTTATCAATAAACCTAATTTGCTGCGCTAAGCCGGTTACCTTGAGCCTTTAGAACTTCATACGTACAGGAGCCAGGTTCTATATTTACCGGGACATACGCCTTCAAATATAAGATGATTATCACTTCTTGACAACATCTCCTCTAACCCTTCAACAGTCAGTCGGGAAAAGGTAACCTGCATAAAGGGCATTCCAATATATATTTGGGGAAAGCTATAGGAGAAACATAAGCAATTAATACTTTGCAATAAACCATATAATTCATGTTCGCATTATATAAAATAGTTTTCGTTTCGTGTAAAACAAAAAATTTTCATATCAACATATCAACTCAAAATTATTTTTTTATCTTTTACCATATTTATATTCTATTTTTATCAAATTTTAATCTCTATCATCTTTATATTTTTAATTCGTGTTATTTCAATATCGTATCATCAGATAATGTCTAAAGTTACCATGTCTACTTTGTAGTACGAGCTATCATAGTGGTAATTTAGTTCATGGAACTCTAAATTCATAAATGGATCTATTTCTTGTGCTATTGACTTGCTAGTAATAACAAACAACCATAGACTATTTAAGACTGATGCTACCGAAATCTGATTAATTTAACTATAGATGCATTTATATTTAAGAATGTTAGATGGCTTACCCCAATCTGAGGGAAATGTCAGAGCTATCATTTCCTTTGGAAGGATCTGTGGTGCTCTGAACATGGGTGGTTGACTCTGATGACTGGCCTTGATGAGCCACAACTGCATGGACCAGATGAGGAAAATTCTCCATCTACCAGAATTAGATTTGTTGTCAAATGAAAGCAGGAATCAAGAAATTAAGTTTTCAAAATATCAAGTATACTCACTTGCTGTTTCAATTTCTGGTTTTCTTCCGTCAGTTCTGCTCCCTACATATTCAACAAGGATAAAGAACTAAGTACAGTTGATGTCTTTGGATTAAAATCCTTAAATACAGAAGCAGATACAATCAATTGTTTCGTGCACTTCTAAGTTTCATACCATTTCCATTGAAACTTCCACTATTGCCTAAGATATCACCAAAGCTTATTTCAAGTATTTCAAGGGTTTATATAAATATATACATATATAATATCTCTATACTGTCAATATATTAGAGATTGATACCTCATTAATGAATAAATTAAATAAATATCAAGATTTTATGAGCAAACTGACAAAAACTTATTCATATTTATTTAAAAAGGTTTGACATTTTTTCTAATTTGTTTATTATTGAAGTGTCAACTTCTAATTCATTGATAATGTATAACGTATAGAAATTATACATAATTAATGCATCATATATAAATCCTATTTTAAATCTTGCATCACATGTTTTCCTATTTTAAATCTTACATCACATGTTTATTTTCTACAAATTTCTTTTTCTACATAATGGAATTAGGTTTACATTATATATTTAAGCAAGCTATGAAAACAAAAAAGATTATCAAAAGAAATCTTCAATGAGAAATTAAGCTGCAAAATTGTCATGTTCCATATTTGATGTCTCCAATATTAACTTATCCCTCTTGTATGCAAATCTTGTCAAGTATTGTTGCAAGTTAGCTATGTGTATCACCTTCCTCTTGAGGCTGCTGATTTCTTTTAAAAACTGCTCATCCTGGAACACAAAAGTTTCATCATTAGTTATACACAAGCTTCAATTTTTTTCACATGACAAATTACATTCATTAACTGAGGCACCAAAAAAAATACGTTTAAAAAGGGAGGATGAGGGGTGAGTTAGAGAAGATGGGATTTTCAAAAAACCTTTGATTTCATAACTCGGCTCAGGCTTCCTTCGAGTAAATTCTCAAGGTGTTTTAATTCTTCAAAGTCTAAACCTTGGAGCTCCTCTCCCCTCAGCTGTCTATGGATAAAAGATCACACCATTTTACAAGGTAAGCTCATATATCACAATAAGAAAACAGCAAATATTCAGATTTACCTAAGTTCTTGGGTCTTGTCAGCTATTTCCTTGCTCAACATGGCATACGTGGTATTCTCAATCTAAAACAAAGCAAAAGAGCAGCTTCTTCAGCAGAAAATGGTTTTCACTCTCCAACTAAATAGGGATAAAAAATGTGGTTCTTTAGCAGGCATTTTCAAGGGACACCAGATTTAAATTGGAATGTGCTGCAGGGAGTTGTATTTTCAATGACTAAAATTCTTAGCCATTCTGATTCTTCATACAGTACACTACTATTTATACAAGGAATTCAAAGTTAAAACGTTAACATTCTAGTTTCACACAATACTGAGTACTGTCATCAGGACAGCAATTTCTTGTGACAAATTGTTCCATTGGATGATATATGTGGTGGAAACTTAAAACAGGGTCAACATCAGTTAGAAACCCTAACTGAGTATCATGGTAAAATTACTGACTTAAAACTAATAGACGAGTAAACCAGCGTGTATGTTTAGGATGATGATGGTAGCATATATTATTTTCTTGCTTGCAGAGTAATAAAATTTCAATAATAATATATTGAACAATAATTTTTATTTTATATACTAAACATTAAAAAAAAAAAAGCATTGTAATCAGTCTCTTGTAATTTATCAGCAGCAACCTTCTTTGTATGTGTAGTGTAATATACAAACAACAAGAAAAGAATAGAAGTTGGAGTATTGAAACCTGCAGCTCAAGAGATGGAATGGGGTCCAATCCGTCAATCCTTTCTGACTGCACATTGCGCCTTTCAAGCACCTGCTCCACACTGGAGATAACAGCAGAACGGCATCGAGTCAATAGTAGAACAGCCTTAACTTAAGACCAGACAAGAAAAAAAGAAGAAGCAGATGTTGTAATATTTGGTTTTCAACAAAGTTGAAGGATCATATACTATGGGACTTGAGAGGGATGAATCTTTGATATATTACAACCAAAGTAGGGTGATAAATCTGATCTAGCAATTTCGCAGCATTTTTATAACCCAAGGCAAGCCCTATGTTTGCAAAGATTGTCTTCTCTTGCTCTAGTTCAGGGTTTCTTCTAGGGTTTTTTGCCAGTAACAAATTCAACTGCAATAGTTTTTTTTTTTTTTTTTCAAAGTCAAGGTAATTTTATTAGAAGAGTCTAAAGACTTCAAAAAGTGCTACAGAAACAACCCAGCAAAAACATCTCATCAAAGCACCGACACAACTGAAGAAAAAGCAAAAATCCACCAAACCAAGAAGAAACAGAGCAGCAGAAAGCATTAGGCACAAAAATGAAAAGAAAGGCAACCACCAACCACTCTCACTACGCACATTATTCTTAAAGATGCATAATTTGGAGAGGCTACGAACAAGTTTAATGATCCGGTTCTATTGCTCCAAACTTGCTGGTGATAGGTTGGGTTTCGGGGGGGGGGGGGGGGTCCGCATTTGTGGGAAACCGACACAACATAAAAAAGTAGCCATAGGCAGCTTTACTTTTGAAACCAAAACAAAAACCTGCCTCACAGTTTTCTTCTTTTGAACTTAAATTCAAAAGGATGGCAATATGGCGGTCTCTTTCTTATTAGAAAAATCAATCATTTATTATTAAAATTATTAAAATAAATATTTATTATTTCTGCATATTATATATAAAATAAATGATTTTTTTTAATAAAACGATTATATGACAAGATATATATGAATAAAAATGATATCTGCTGACATGAAGTAATCTTCATATAATTCTTTCTCGTCTGTATATGACTCTCAGCCATAAAAAAAAAATGTAGGAAAAGATAAAAAATAATCCAGAAAAAAAAAAGACTAGTGAAGAAATAGAGAGGAAAGAAATAAGAAAGAAAACTCCATAGATTGATAAAAACAAAAGTATTCCAGATATTTTTTTTTTTTTTTTGCAATTTAAAACAATTTAAGGTTGTGAAACAAGTGAGCAATTTTTAATACATGATTTTGTTTTTAATCAATGAATTAAGTCAATTGTTTTATCACAATTATTGATGATTACACATGTTTTGATTTTGTCTATTTGATTTATTACAAATCTGAAACTTTAAAGTATGTAAAAAAAAAAGTGAATTTAGTAAAGAATCAATTAGATAAAAATGTTTAGACATTTGGAATAAACTGTGGGCATGAGTATATTTTTGAAAAACAATCAAATATCTATGTGATGAAAAGAAATAGATATGCAGTAACCATTATAAGAACTTCACACCAAAATAGTGTTGAGAACAGAAAAAATATAACTCTTCCAAAAATGATTAGGTCTTTAATGTTTTAAGTAAATTTGTCAATCACCTTTTAGGCAATAAATGCTTAACAGCTACATACATACTCAATCAAGTACCCTCCTAATTTCATACATTCATTCTCTATGAACTGTGGATTGGAAGAAAATCTGATCTTAGCAATTTAAGACCTTAAGGTTGTGATACCTATCTTCATGAGCTTGCTAATCAACATGACAAGTTAAGTTCTAACAAGAAAAATATATTTGTAAGATACTTTGAACATTTTAAGAGACATGTGTTCATTGGTGAACAAGCAAATGAGAATGTAACTGAATTTAAACATTTATTTGGAAAATGATTTTCCAAATAAGGGTGAGATTATCATAAATATCTCTTTATTATATTGAAAATCAACTTGATTAATACACCAACGATATCTCATTCAAGGGGAAGCATGACAACATATGATGAATTTGTTTCACAAGAATCACTAGTTAGACATAGTAATTGTGAAAAACTTTCTTGATATCATTTTAAGATATAAGGAGAAACATTCATGATTACCCAACAAGATAAAAAAGAGCCGAGAAATATTTTAGAGGCTCTTTCTTGCCACGTAAAAGAAAAGTTGATGAAAAAAAAAATGGAAGAAGAAATGAAATCTAGGAATTGATTGATCTTCCCAAAGGAAGCAAAGCAATCGAGGATAAATGGTTCTCAAAATTAAATGCAAGTTACATGGGACAATTGAAAGATATAAGGTCCATCTTGTAGCTAAGGGGTATACTCAAGAGGGATTAGGAAAAGACTTTCTCTTCTCATTGTGAAATTTACCTCAATACAGTTAATTCTGACTGTAATTACAAGTTTAGTTTTAGAGTTGCTTTAAAGGAATGAAATTTTTTTTTAAGCGGATATCCAAAGGGAAAATCTATAATAGGACAACTTATAGGTTACATTGAAGAAGGTTTACAATATAAAATGTGTGGACTATTTAGATCAATTTATGATCTCAAACAATCTTCCACAAAATGCCATATTAGATTTCATTAGGCGATAACTTTATATATAATTTTATCATGATTAATGAAGGTCATTATATGTATGTCAAAAGATCCAAAGATAAAATTGTGATCTCACTTTATGTGGATAATATATTGTTGGTTGGAAATGATACGAAGTGTATCATTATAGTGAAAAACTAATTGTCTTCAAAATTTAAAATGAAAGACATGATTGGAGCATCTTATAAATTTGTTGTCAAAATCAAAAGGGATTGTTTCAAGAAATTGTTAGCTCTTTCTCAAGAGATATATATTAAGAAATTCTTAACAAGATTCCATATGCAAGATTGAAAGCCAATTAGTACTTCAATTGCAAAAGCAAATACTTCAGTAAAAGAATGTTCTGTAAGACTTAACAAGAAAAGGAACAAATAACAAGAGTTCCTTATTCTAATGTTGTTGGAAGCCTTATGTATGCTATAATGTGCATAAGATCATATATACGTTGTGCATTGGAATAGTAACATATTTCAGTTTAACCCAGGTTAACCTCATTGGAGAAGACTTAAATAAAAGAAAATCTACCTCAGGATATGTTTCTTATTAAAGAATATGACAATCTCATGTAGTAAGAAACAGACTTGTATAATTCTTTCCACAATGGAAGCTAAATTGCAACATTTTCAGCAATAGTGTAAAAGGTTGTTTGGCTTAAGAAAATTTTGAATCATTTGGGATTTGATGAAGATGTATCAAACTTAGTGTTAGTAAGTTACGATAGTCAAGCGACATCTGCATTCACAAAAGATCTCAAATATCGTTCAAAACCCAAAGGCATACATACCAAGCATAATTTTGTAAGACATGGTTGCATAAAATGAAGTCCAGATATAGTATATTTCTATGAATAAAATTATCGCAAAACCATTTAAAAAGCCTATAGCTAGAGATGTGTATAATAGCTACATTAAATCTCTAGGATTGCGTAGGTTTTAATGTGCTAGCTAAGAAATTCTTGATGAATAATTTGTGATTCTTTTTCCATTTGTGTTTAAAGTTAGTTGTTGTCAATATTAATTAAGGGTTTATTATAATGCACTGACAATATATAATCTCTATAGACAGTCAATGCATAAGAGGTTAACACCTCATTAATAAGTAAGCTAAAAAGATAGTAAGCCCTTTTTATATTTAGAAATCCATGTGATTGGTGAATGACCCTCAATAGATGAACTCTACCCAATCTTCAACCACCATGTCAATATTGAATATTAAACAATGAATTTCTCTTTTTTTTCTAAGTCAAAAGGATTTTTTTTAATATTCCATAAAGATAAAACTAACAAAAAGTTAGCATTAGTAAATTAGAGACATTTCTATTACAAACTTGTAGAACACATCGAATCATAAAAAGACAACTTTAAATCCTAGCTTACAACCCAAATCCAATTAAATTGAACAAATGAGATGAACAACCAAGAGACCCCAACTCCACCAAAAAAAAGGCATTAGAATCTAACTAAAATTTGCCTAGGTTGTCATCAAGGACACGACTCACATAGGCATATAGGAGGGCCTCTCTTAACTAGTCAAATCATCCTTCCCATTTGATATGTGAGCCCAAAATGCTAGAAAGTTAAATGCACCTATACCATCAACAAAGCATAATGGCTTTCATCAAAGCCAATAGAAATCCCTTCACAAACAAACCTCGTTGTATCATTATTCTTTCTTTGATTCCTTGACACAAGTGCTGCTTTGATTTATCTTGACATAGTTTGTGATTAGAAATATCCCACTTAATAGCTAGAATCCAAGGATAGAGACCTTAAATAAGCAAAAAGCAGTAACTCATCCACAATCCAACTTTGCTTCTCCAATATCCATTAATCCTAAACAACCACAAAGGTCAAAGGTCGCTTTTTCAAAATTCAAAATAGAGGTTATATATAATGTATTGATAGTGTATTAAGGCTATGCATTGTCAGTAAACCGTATAATGCTACATCATTAATGAATAAAACCTAAAAATGTATAAGCCTTTAAAAGTAAATATTAATAAAGTTTTTAAATTTATTTTTAAGAACTTGCGCATTTTTAAGTTTAGCTTATTAATGATGTGGCATTATATGGTTGACTGGAAGTGTATAGCCTTAATACACTGTCACTGCATTATATATAAACCTTTTAAAATAAGTCATGAACAACAATGGTCTTAAGCATCCACACATCAATTATCCCCCACCACCATGGTGCATAAAGCAATTCATCATTTAAATTCTTCATTGCACCTATGTCCTCAACTTAGAGAACATTTAAACTTCATCTGACATCAACTCAAAATATTCTTCATCACACCTATTACATCAACTCCGATAAAGTTGAAGGTATTGTGTGTAATATTTATACTTCATTTGACATCAACTCAAATAGCAGCTTTAAAATCTTCAACCATGAATGACAAACCCAAAACAACATCCAGAACAAACAACATATTGCAACCCAGAAACAAAAATCTAATTAAACTGTAACAACTTTTTTCCATGGTTTGAGTGATGAATGAATTGAAATAAACTGATTTGGATTGATGTTTAAGACCCTTCACAGTACCAAATGACCCTTTTTAGAACTTCACTTTAAAGTGATCCTCTATTCATCCATTTTTCTCCAGCAAACCGCTTAGTATTTCACAAACCAATCTCTACACAACTTTTGTCTCTATAACCCATATTTCATTGCCTTTCTACCTGATATTAACATTTCATCAAATAACAAATACCATGTATAATTCGTATATGCAAAGTCAAAATCACCAAACTTGACATCATCAAAACAACACCAATTGAGTGAGTTGGCTATTACGCATCAATAAGCAGTACTCCTATACTAATAAGAACTTTAACTTGTCCATACAAAGTAAACTATCAACAAGATAGATGTTATCCAGACAAGAAGCAACCTAAAATGCTTCCCGGCATTGAGTCAAACTTAGCGGTAATAGATGCTACCAATTTCAACCAAAAAAGGTTGCCAAAATACTTTAGTAATAGGAAAACCAATGACCTCCATTTTTATTAGAAATGTTAACTCTCTAACACAATTCATTTAGTTTTTATCCACTAACCATCAATGTGGAATTCTGCTTATTGTCTTTTACTGCAAGCTGTTGGTTTCCTAAATTAGGATTGATTTACTATATCTTTAGGATTTCCTATTATTTATCCCTTGTTTCCTTTTATCTAGAATAGAATATTTTGTTGCCTTTTTTAGCATTTTTCATTTATCTTTCCTCTTATTTATACTTATCCTTTGTACTCCTCAAAAATAGAAAATAAGAGAAATACATTATTCTCTAAATTCTACATGGCATCAAAGCTAGTCAGCCTGAACCATTAACTTTGTCTGAATAGCCACCATGGCTAGAAGATGGGAAAACTCAAGCTCTGAAGTACCGTCCGGAATCTGGAGGTGCAACTGCTGCACCAACTCCCAAAATCCCTGAAGGCCCTATAATTCAGATTACTGGGCACAAGTTGAACGGCCAGAACTTCATCTAATGGTTGCAATCTGTGATGTTGTTCGTGTGTGGGAGAGGCAAGGAGGATTACCTCATTGGACTTACAGCAAAACCTCAAGAAAACGATCTTACCTTTAAGATTTGGAAGGTAGAAAACAATATGGTCATGTCATGGTTGATAAATTCTATGACAAACGAAATAGGTGAGAACTTTATGTATTACAAAACAACAAAGGAAATATGGGATGCAGCTAAGGAGACTTATTCCAATGTTGACAACACATTTTTGGAATCAAAAGTTTGCTGCATGATTTACGACAAGGAGAGTTGTCCGTGACTGAATACTTCAATTCCTTGACAAGACATTGGCAGCAGTTAGATATACTAGAAGAGCAGATTTGGAAGTGCCCAGAAGATAGCCAATAATACAAGAAAATTGTTAAAAAAGATCGGGTCTACCATTTTCTTCTTCGGCTCAACAAGAACCTAGACGACGTGAGAGGAAGAATTCTGAGTATCAAGCCTCTTCCAAATGTCCGAGAAGCCTTCTCAGAAGTCCCCCGAGAAGAAAGCCGAAAGAAAGTAATGCTAGACTCTCAAAATTCTCATACTATTGTTGAAAACTCAGCCTTAGTAGTCCAAGGATATCCATTTAACTGTGAAAGTAGCAGAAGAATAGGCCAGTTTGTTGGCACTGTCGAAAAGTCGAGCATACAAGGGACACTTGCTGGAAGATACATGGCAAACCAGAAAATTGAAAGCCGACACGTGAAAAAAAGGGTCGTGGGAATGTGGTTGCCACAGAGACCTCTTCAGAAATGCATCCATTCAGCAAAGAGCAACTTGAAGTCCTCCAAAAGATGATTCAACAAACTCTCCAAAGTACCTTTGCAACAATTGGAAATAGTTCACTTGCCCAAAAAGGTAACTTCTAGCATGCACTGATTGTTGAACGGGAAAATCAAAAATCTTGGATAATGGACTTGGAGGCAACAGACCATATGACATGAGACTTTTCTTTACTCAGTAATTACACTCCATGTTATGGTAGCTACTCTGTTTGGATAGCTGATGGATCTCTCTCTAAAGTAAAAGGCACAAGATCTGTTGTGATTTCAAAAAATATTACTCTTGAATTTGTCCTTTATGTTCCTAACCTCAATTATAACATGTTTTCTGTGAGTAAGTTTACAAAACAACGAGAATGCATTACTAAATTCTCTCCAAACTTGTGTGAATTTCAAGAATCGGGCTCGGAGAAGAAGATTGGCTATGTTAGGCTGTGTGCTGGACTTTACTTCCTTTCGGTTGATGGATCTGAGAGACACCAATCACCACAAAGACCTTGTATGGCCTTGACTTCTAGCAATAATAATGATAGTCCAGTCATGTTGTGGCACTATCGGTTAGGACATACAAACTTTTTGTACCTAAAAAAATTATTCCCTTATTTGTTCAATGAAAAATCTGAAATTTTTCAATGTGAGATTTGTCAACTTTCCAAGTATACTCGTAACTTATACTTTAGCCTTCCTTATAAGTCATCTCAACCTTTTTCAATGATCCACAGTGATATTTGGGGGCCATCTAGAATTAGTTATATTACTGGTTCTAAATGTTTGTCTCATTCATTGATAATCATACTACTCTCGTGGGTGTTTCTAATGAAAGAAAAATCAGAAGTTGGGCAAATCTTTGAAAATACTTTAGCCTTCCTTATAAGTCATCTCAACCTTTTTCAATGATCCACAGTGATATTTAGGGGCCATCTAGAATTAGTAATATTACTGGTTCAAAATGTTTGTCACATTCATTGATGATCATACTAGACTCTCGTGGGTGTTTCTAATGAAAGAAAAATCAGAAGTTGGGCAAATCTTTGAAAATTTCCACAACATGATCCTTACCCAATTTCAAGAAAAATCTAAGTCCTCGGAACAGATAACGGAAGAGAATACTTCCATACTTTCCTTGGTGCCTACTTGTCCAAACATGGCATTATCCACCAAAACTCTTGCGTCGACACTCCACAACAAAATGGAGTAGCCGAACGGAAAAATAGACACCTCTTGGAAGTTACCCGATCCCTTATGTTGGCATACAATGTCCCTAAACACTTTTGGGGTGAAGCAGTTCTTATTGCTACCTATCTTGTAAATAGAATGCCATCCCAAATACTTAATTTCAACACCCCTTGTCAGACACTTTGTGCTACCTACCCACAAACCAAAATAATTTCCTCCATTCCCATGAAAATTTTTTAATGTACTACATTTGTTCACATAAGTCAGCAACATCGAAGCAAACTTGATCCCAAACTTCAAGTGTATTTTCCTTGGCTACTCACTTAACCAAAAGGGGTATTGTTGCTATTCACCACTCACAAAAAAACTCTACAACTCCATGGATGTCACTTTTTTTGAAAACCAACCCTTTTACACCAAAAATGATATTCAAGGGGGGAATCATACTCAAGAATATCAATTTTTGGCCACTGAATCCTTAGCCCTACATCCATACAGCCTTGTCAACTCTAAAATTTCTCAAATCCAGCCAGCACATAACACTCCAAATCCTCCTGATTCTATGGCCAAGCAAGGGACAGCAACCAAGGAGTTGATTGTGTACTCGAGGTGCCAAAAAACTCAGAAGGATGTAGAGGACTGTACACCTCCGAACAATGACCAAGAATCTGACCTGAGTTCTGAGGAATATGAAATTCACACAGGTAAGACCTCTCTTGAACCTGAAACCAAAATATGTGAACCTCATGCTGATCTAGATATACCTATTGCCTTGAGAAAAGGTGTAAGGTCTTGTACCCGATACCCAATTGCCAAATTTGTGTCCAATGAAAAGTTGTCACCAACCTTTCGTGCATTTACCACTAATCTTGATAGCATGCAGATTCCAAAAAATATTCAAGAGGCTTTCAAGGAACCCAAGTGGAAGTTAGTCGTGCTAGATGAAATTCAAGCACTTGAAAAAAATAGAACGTGGGTAATCACCGATCTGCCCAAAGGAAAACATCCGGTTGGGTGCAAGTGGATCTTTAAAATAAAATACAATGTAGATGGAAGCATAAACAGGTTTAAAGCCCGCCTTGTTGCAAAATGATTCACCCAATCCTATGACAAACTATGAGGAGACATTTGCACCTGTAGCCAAATTAAACTCAATTCGAGTCCTTTTGACTTTAGCAGCAAACTTGGATTGGCCCTTTCACCAACTTGACATCAAGAATGCCTTCTTGAATGGTGACTTGGAAGAGGATGTTTAGATGAAAATCCCTCCAGGATTTGAAAATCAAGGCAATAGTGGGAAAGTTTGCAAGCTTCGAAAATCTCTATATGGGTCAAACAATCCCCCAGAGCATGTTTGATCGACTAAGCAAGGTGTTAAAAAGATATGAATTTTTGCAATTTCAATCAGATCATACTTTGTTTGTAAAGCTTTCAAAAGAAGGAAAGCAGGCTATCATCGTGTATGTGGATGATATCATCATCACAGGAGACTACAGCGAAGAAATTTATGATGTGAAAAAGCTTTACAAACAATAAGAAAAACCTACAACTGAAATCTCGATAGCCATGTAACACAAAAACCACAACAAAGAAAACCAAGCAACCACAAAAAAAAAAATATTTTTTTTGAGGGTTAGGTTTTATGGGATTTAAAGGGGGTTTTGATACTTGAAATTTGGAAGAGATGAAAGCCTAGGAGTAAGAGGACACAGTGACAAGGGTAAGCACTTGGAGTGGCGGGAGGTGGTGAAAAGAAGACATGAATCTGTAAGGTTCAAGGCTAGATCTAGCCTTTTTGAAGCTTTTTTGGAGAAAATTAACTAAGAATAAGGAAAAAGGAGAAATAGGATGAAAATGGTATATTTTAGGCCTAGACCACCGCTGGTGAGTTGTGGTCTCCAACAATTGTCATGGCAGCTGGTTGCTTGAATTTAGGTTTGCTTGCTAGCCTATTTGAATGTTAAAAAGAAGGGAAAGACAGAGAAAGTTTAGAGAGAGAAAGTACAAAGGAAAGAAACACAAAAAAGAAAAAGAAAAATTATTTAGTATTATTCTGTTAAAGTCCTCTTATGTTTTGCCCTTCTTTCATCAGCATTCACTTTCTTAAATGACACATGTAACTCACCTTCATTAAAAGGCTTCATTTGAGCAACCTCGAAAAAGTTTAATCCTAATTTAATTAAATAAAAAAATTGTGTAATTAAGAGAGAAATGACCCAAATTTTAGATCCCAAATTGAGCATTTAGCCCAAAGCAATTTGGTTTTCAATATGGTGATTTCTTCAAATTATTAATTATAGGATGAATTAGCTAGGGTTAACTATAGGACTTTCCTAACTTAAACTCTCTACTTGTATATAAACACAACCTTGTAATATATTCTGAATATATAATATAGAAAATCAGTTTCTTTTCTTACTTCAATAGTATCATATGCAAATTGTAGATATCACAAAGAAACTAAAGTACTTGAATGGCAAATAACCTCTGATACATCTAGAGCACTACACTAACTCCTCGGCCAAATAATCATCCACCTCAGCAGAGATCAAAGCAGATTTTACATGGTTATTTATAAGACCAGAAACCAATTCAAAGCATTTCGAAATCCTTTTAACATCATTTACCACCTAGAGATCTATTTCTAAGAAAACATAGTATCATATGCAAACTGTAGATGTCATAAGGAAACTAAAGTAGAACTAAAAGAAATTCCTTTAAACAAATGCATTTGTTTTGCCTTGTCTAATAGTAAGTGCATACAGGTATTCAAATAGCAATGGTGTTGCGGTATCGCGACCACTATTTCGGGGTAATGGCATTGCCCACCACACTATTCAAGAAATAGCATTCGCTAAAACTATCATAACGTGAATAGCGGTAATAACAATCCGTTGTTGCCTTTATTACTGCCATTACTCCATTTTATATTGGAAATGGCATATAAAAAAATGAAGGTAAGAAAAAAAATTAGAAAATCCCCAAAAACAACAAACCTAGCCTAGATCAAAGTAATCTGATCAATATAAATTCCATCTCAAATTCAACCACAAATCTCAACCAGTAAGCACAAAAGTAACTGATTTGAAGGTAAGCAACTATAAAACTTCAATTATAATTTTATTTTGCTGATTTTATTGAACTTAGAAAAACTGGAGCTTGGTTTGGTGAGTGAGATCCATTCGACACCCGTGATTCTATTGCTATAGGGCAAGGGCTGGCTTAAGGATTTATGGTTGATCAAGATAGGGCAAGAGTCGTGCCATTGCAAGGGTGGATTCTTTGAAGAGAAGTAGAGAAGAGTGAAGTGATTACAGAGAAGAGGGTAAAAGGGAAGGTAGCATTTAGGGGAAACACACGAAGAAAAGAAGAAAGGAACAAAATAAGTGTTGTCATCCAAGTTTTAGCTTTTATTTATAAGGTCTGATTTTGTCCAGGCTGTTATGAAGATATTATAAGTATAGTGTCCTGATTTTTAGGAGATTTTATTCCTTGTTTTTGAGTTATTATTTTCTGATTTTTAGGAGATAGTTTAGGGATATGCAGCTGGATATCTTTGACTTAGACTATTTATATACCTATTTTCAGATGAATAAAAAATAACAGAGAATGATTTTTTCTCTGTACCCTTAATTTTTTTTCCTCTGTTTTTTACATGGCATCAGAGCAGAAAAGATTCTGAACCAGTTTTTTTTTTAATAGTAAAAACTATCATGACTGGAACAACTAGAAGATGCGAGTCTTCAATTGTCTCTTCAAGCCAATCCCAACCAACACACCTCTCATTCGTGACTTTACAAGGGGGAAGCGAGAATGCTTCCTTACAGATTACAACACACAAGTTAAATGGCAAGAACTATCTCCAGTGGGCGCAGTCAGTCAAACTTGTAATTCAAGGTAGAGGAAAAATGGGTTATCTCACTGGTGCAATTGCTGCTCCTAACACAGAAGATCCTGCTTACCAGGTATGGGAGGCTGAAAACACTATTATCATGGCTTGGCTTATTAATTAAATGGAAACTAAAATTGGACAGACTTACTTATTCTTACCAACGGCAAAAGCAATATGGGATGCTTTGAAGATGACTTACTCAGATCTTGGCAACTCTGCTAAAGTGTTTGAGATAAAGTCAAAATTGAGAGAAACAAAACAAGGAGGCAAAAATGTGAGATTATTTTAATGTTCTAAAAAATCTGTGGCAAGAATTAGATTTATTTTATGAATCTAGCTGGGACTGTGTAGTGTGCAGCGTCAAGCAGAAAAAAAATGGTGGAACAAGAATGAGTGTTCGAATTCTTAACGAGCCTGAATAAAGACCTTGGTGAAGTCAGGGGCAGAGTACTTGGCAAAGATCCCTTACAATCAATTGAAGAGGTGTTTGCAGAGATACGAAGGGAGGAAAGTCGACGGAAGGTTATGTTAGGAGATTTTAAGGAAGAAAATGGTGGACAGAATACAATTGAAGGATCAGCTTTGGCTGCATGAGGTCAGCAACACTATAACATGCCTTCCACAGATCAGAAAAATACAAGAAAAGGGGAGAGACATTGGTGTGATGTTTGCCAAAGTCATGGATATACCAAAGATACTTGTTAGAAAATTCATGGCAAGCCACCTAATTGGACTCCTAGAAAGCAGAATGGTAGGAAAAGCTTCCAAGTCCAACCAATAGATAAAGAACACGCTACTGCAATATGTGCAACAGAAGGAGAATCAACCTATACTTCAGTTAAGTTTAGCAAAGAGCAAATATATCACTTGTGTAAGCTTCTTAGTCAATCACAACCTCAAAATCCACTTGCTTCTAACCCTAGTGTCAGTTCTAGCTCGTTAGCCCAAACATGTAACTTTCACACAGCCTTTAGCACCACTTCAACTTCAAAGAGTCTCTGGATTATTGAGTCAGGAGCTTCTGATCACATGACAGGTTCATCTATTTCTTTTCTCACATATAGTCCTTGCTCTAGTAATATTAAAGTAAAAATTGCTGATGGTTCTTTGTCAACTGTTGCTGGAAAAGGTTCTACAAGACTCTCAAGAAACCAGATTCTTCATTCTGTTCTTCATGTGCCCAACCTTACTTGTAATCTAGTGTCAACTAGCAAATTAACATGTGATAACAATTGCTTTGCAAAATTCTCACCATCTTCTTGTGAATTTCAGAAGATATCCTCGGGGAGGACGATTGGCAATGCTAGGGAACATGAAGGACTCTACTTCCTTGAGGATGAGGATTCTAGAACTAGACAAGCTTTTGCATCAAGTAGTGAATCTTTTTCTGTTTCCAATCAAAATGAAATAATGTTGTGGCACCATAGACTTGGCCACCCGAACTTTTCTTATCATAAATGTTTGTTTCCTCAACTTTTCAAAAATAAAAATCCTCATTCTTTCCAATGTGATGTTTGCCAATTAGCAAAGTACAATCGTAACCCTTTTCCTCCCTTACCTTATAAGTCTTCCTCACCTTTCTCATTGATTCATAGACATTTGGGGGCCATCTAAAGTTTCTACTTCATCTGGAAAACGTTGGTTCATAACATTTATTGATGACTACACATGAGTCACTAGGGTTTACCTCTTGAAACAAAAGTCTGAAACTTGTCAAATCTTTAAGAACTTTCATTCCATGATTTAAACACAGTTTCAGGCAAAAATTCATGTCTTACGTACTGACAATAGGCGAGAGTATTTTCATTCTGTGTTAGGTGAGTTTTTAGCCAACAAAGGGATTATCCATCAAAGTTCATGTGTGGACACCCCACAACAAAATAGGGTATCTGAACAAAAGAATAGACATTTACTTGAAGTCACTCGAGCTCTTATGTTCACCATGCATGTTCCCAAGTACTTGTGGGGTGAAGCAGTTCTTACAACGGCCTACCTTATAAATAGATTACCGATACCAAACACCTCTCTCCAACCTCACTAAATACTATCATCATCTTCACACCTTGAATAATCTTCCATTGAAAACCTTTGGGTGTACTGCTTTCGTACATATACATGCTCAATACCGTAGCAAATTAGACCCCAAAGCCATTAAAACAGTGTTCCTTGGTTACTCACCCACACAAAAGGGATATCGTTGTTACTCACCTACAGAAAACAAATTATTCATCTCTCGTGATATTACCTTTTTTGAGACTCAACCATTCTTTCCTGCCACCTCTCTTCAGGGGGAGATTGAAACCAATGAAGATCATTTTTGGGAAACAGTATCCATGCCTATTAATGATATGCCCAAGTCTACTCTACATCCCTCATTTAAGTCGAATCCAAGTCCGCCTTCTCTAAAATTACCACAACAACAACAAAAAAATAGATTTGGAAACAGAGGAAGGTTTCACAAGACAAAAAAAATCAAGAGCTACGTGTCTATACTAGAAGAAATCAACATCAAGAAAGAAAGCAATTCATGATCCCTCCAAGCCAAGAGTCTGAACCAGAGGATGCCAATATCTCAGGTACTCATGAAACCATTCCTCCCTCAAATAAAACTATGGAGTTACCCATTGCTCTTAGGAAAGGAGTCCGTTCTTGCACTTTGCATCCCATATCTCGGTTTGTGTCATACAAAAATCTTTCACCATCATTTCATGCTTTTACCGCTAATGTTTCCAATATTGAGATTCCTAGGTCAATACAAGAGGCTCTAGCTAAACCTGAATGGAAAAAAGGCTGTATGGGAGGAAATGAATGCTCTTGAAAGAAATGTCACCTAGGAACTAGTGACCCTACCTAATGGGAAGACTACTGTTGGTTGTAAGTGGGTTTTCACAGTAAAATCTATAGCCGATGGATCAGTCGAGAGATACAAGGCTCGACTTGTTGCCAAAGGTTTCACACAAACCTATGGGGTCGATTACATGGAGACATTTACATCGGTTGCTAAACTAAATACCATAGGGTCTTGTTATCTTTGGCAGCAAATTTGAATTGGCCGTTACAACAACTAGATGTGAAGAATGCCTTCTTGAATGGAGACCTAGAAGATGAGGTTTACATGGACATTCCACCAGGCTTTGAAGATACTAAAAATACTCAAAAGGTATGCAAGCTCATAAAATCCCTATATGGACTGAAGCAATCACCACGAGCATGGTTTGATCGTTTTTCAAGAGTGATAAGAAGATATGGGTACAATCAAGGCCAAACTGACCACGCTTTGTTCTTCAAACACCTCCTATTTGGAAAGGTTGCTATTTTGATAATGTACGTGGATGACATAGTTCTCACAGGGGATGCTCTAGAGGAAATGGAGAAATTGAAAGGTCTACTGGCCACAGAGTTTGAAATAAAGGATCTTGGTCTTTTAAAGTATTTTTTGGGAATGGAAGTAGCTAGAAGCAAGACAGGCATATCTGTTGCTTAATGAAAGTATACTTTGGACTTGTTAAAGGAGACAGGAATGTTGGGATGCAAACCTGCTGATACACCAATGGAACAAAGCCACAAGACAGTCCAATGTAAGGGAGAAATTTCAGTTGACAAGGGAAGATATCAAAGATTAGTGGGAAAACTAATTTATCTCTCTCACACGAGACCTGATATAGCTTTTGCTGTCAGCTTTTTTAGTCAATTTATGCACGATCCAATGGAAGAACACCTCGATGCAGTTTATAGAATTTTGAGGTATCTCAAGATGACTTCAGGGAAAGGGTTGTTTTTAAAAAAAATAGAAGAAAGAAAGGTGGAAGCTTTTACTGATGCAGATTGGGCAGGTTTAGTTGATGATAGGAAGTCTACATCTGGATATTGCTCTATGGTTTGGGGAAATTTAGTAACTTGGAGAAGTAAGAAACAATCAGTGGTTGCTAGAAGTAGTGCTGAGGCAGAGTTTAGAGCTATGGCTCATGATATTTGCGAATTGATTTGGATGAAAAGGTTTATGGAAGAATTAAAGATTAAACTAAACTGTCCAATGCAATTATACAGCGACAACAAGGCTGCCATTAGTATTGCACACAACCCAGTCCACCATGATAGAACTAAGCATGTGGAGGTTGGCAGACATTTTATAAAAGAAAAAATTGAAAGTGGAGTGATTTGTGTGATTTATGTTCCAACCAGCCAGCAAGCTGCAGATATCCTAACCAAAGGGCTACCACGACAAAAATTTGAAGTTTTTCACAAACAAGCTTGGAATGATAAACATCTATTCTGCCTGAGGGGGAGTGTTGTCATCCAAGTTTTAGTTTTTATTTATAAAGTCTGATTTTGTCCAGGCTGTTATGGAGATATTGTAAGTATAATGTCCTGATTTTTAGGAGATTTTATTCCTTGTTTTTGGAGTTATTATTTTCTGACTTTTAGGAGAAAGTTTAGGGATGTTCAGCTGGATATCATTGACTTAGGCTATTTATATACCTATTTCCAGATGAATAAAAAATAACAGAGAATGATTTTTTCTCTGCACCCTTAATTTTGTTTCCTCTGTTTTTTACAATAAGAATTAAAGTTTTATGGTGTTGGTGGTAACTAGGGTCTGGTAAGTTGAAATGTAGGTAAAAAAGGTGGGAACACGAGTCTTTCATCTCTTATGCTTTTATATTTTCAATTTTTTTGTCAAAGTCCTCTTCACATTTGTCCACTAATAAAAGGTATAATAAGTTTCGAATTTTGAGTCCTAATTGTTTATCTAATTTTTTTAATTTAATTAGATTTTTACAAAATGGTTCTATATTATTTCAATATTTTTTTATTATTCATAGTGTTTAAATATGAATAGTATGCTATAATCTTAAAAAATTAGGAATAATATTTTCTTAAGTAAATAAAAGAAATGAAGTGTCATAAACTACTTTAAAAAAACATAAAATATGAATTTTTATGATTATAATCATGATTAATACATTTTATAGTAAGTTGTACAAAATTAAAAAAATTTCACAACCATTATGACTGCAATGACCGTAATGATTTCCGTTATATCCCCAACTGTGATAAATATGACACTACCAAAAATGTAATAGTGACCACAATTCAAATCCCCGAGTGCATAGCTTCAATAACAAGAATGAAAAGGAATGGTGAGAGTGGATCACCTTGCCTCAGTCCTCTCTCAAAATTTCCTCATATAAGCATTTCCCTTTTACAGAATGAATACATCAAAAATTAGCCTATGGCATTTGAGCCAAATAAAGACCATACCTTTTTGAGATTGTTTAATAAAGGACTTTTTGACAGAATTGAAGTACACACATCGTTAAGTTACTAATGACATTATAGTAACTCTATAATCTTAATTAAATTGTTTTATATTAATTAAAATCGATATTTTTATAAAAAAAAACTCTCTCTCTTTTTTCACTCTAACTATTCTTGTTTATTTTGCCCCAAGCCTATAACAAAGATTTAGTTTAAGAAAAATAAAAAATTTGTCCTTGGACAGATTATTTGTGTTCAACCCAAAACCTTTAGTAAAGCATTGGTTTAGGCAAAATCAGCTAAGGGAGAAGCCACTGCCAAGGTCCTCCAGTCAAAAAGACTCTTCAACCATGCAGAGCTAAAGAGCCTTGATCAAAACCCCTTTAAACCCCAAGCGAACATCCCATAGCCTTCCCGCAACCCTCAGCTTGCCCAACCACCCTTGAGCACTACTAACTCATAGAGATACGACCATCCTAAAATACTCTAAGCATAAAAAAAACAACAATAAGAAAAAACCTACAATTGAAATCTCAATAGCCATGTAACACAAAAACCACAACAAAGAAAACCAAGCAACCCCAACCAAAAAAATATTTTTTTTATGAGGGTTAAGTTTTATGGGATTTAAAGGGGGTTTTGATACTTGATATTTGGAGGAGATGAAAGCCTAGGAGTAAGAGGACATAGTGATAAGGGTAAGCACTTGGAGTGGTGGGAGGTGGTGAACGAAAGACATGAGTCTGTAAGGTTCAAGGCTAGATCTAGCCCTTTTGAAGCTTTTTTGGAGAAAATTACCTAAGAATAAGGAAAAAGGAGAATGAGGATGAAAATGGTATATTTTGGGCCTAGACCACTGCTAGCAAGTTGTGGTCTCCAACAACTGTCATGGCAGCTAGTTGCCGAAATTTAGGTTTGCTGGCTAGCCTATTTGAATGTTAAAAAGAAGGGAAAGACGAAAAAAGTTTAGAGAGAGAAAGTACGAAGGAAAGAAACAAAAAAGAAAAAAAAGAAAAAGAAAAATTATTTAGTATTATTCTATTAAAGTGAAAATATGTTTTGCCCTTCTTTCATCAGCATTCACTTTCTTAAACGACACATATAACTCACCTTCATTAAAAGGCTTCATTTGAGCTACCTTAAAAATGTTTAATCCTAATTTAATTAAATAAAAAAATTGTGTAATTAATTGAGAAATGACCCAAATTTAAGATCCCAAATTGAGCATTTAGCCCAGAGCAATTCGATTTTCAACATGGTGATTTCTTCAAATTATTTGTTTATGGGTTTAAGTAAGTTGGCAAAGTGTATTATGAGTTATGACTTAAATTTAACACCTTAATCTAAACTTGTTCACGGGTTGGGCTACTCGCTCAAGCTCAAAGGTTTGCCCAATTTTTGGACAGATTCAGACAAAAATATTAAGCCTATTAAACAGATTTGGAATTAAAAATCGAGGCCCGATAAAAGTCTAAAAGGGATTGGGTTCACCCATTCAAAGTACAAGCTCAGCATGACACGATAATTATAATTTTTTTTACTATTTTCTATACTATTGTTTTTTTTAATTACTTTTATTTTTCTTAAAATTTTATTTAACTTGTAATTTTTTAGACTTAAATTAATTTTCATGTTTCTTGTAGTCCTTTTGTAATAATTTGTTTGAACTTATTATATTATACTTATTAACTATTATGTGTTTTATATTTGTTATGTTTTATTATATTTTTTTTAAAAATGAATAGTTTTTAGGTAGGCTTGGATGTGTTTGGGCTTATTCATTCTATGAAAAAATTGGCTTATGCAAAAAATTAGACCTATAAAATTGAGTCAGGTTGGGTTTGGATTCACTTTCAATTCTTTAATACCTACCTAAGCCTAACCCAAAACCAACCTCGCCCATGAGCACTTCTATCTCAACCGGAGCAAAACTCATTATGTGGTAAGATGTAATATTTTAATATAGCTTGGTAACTTCAATTTAACTCCAATAATGATTTTTTTGGCTAATTCATGCTTTTATTGAAAAACAAATGCTTCATTTGGTTTACATATGCATAACATGACTAATCAAAAGCACCCATACAATTAAAGTAGCAACAAGAAATAACATAAACAGAACACCCTTAGTAGATATAAAACAAACAGTAGATAGTAGAAAAATTCTTAACTCAACAAAAGACTAGGAAATCCAAGTGATGCCCTTTAAGATCAAATTGATGACTACAACCATGCTTTAAACATTCCAGTTCTCTCCACTCCTGCTTTGGTCAACCCATCAGTAATGCCATTTACTCTCAAAATATATGCACCAAACAAACATCATAAATCTCACCCATTAATGCATCAAGTATTGAAAATAACTCCCAAAGTCTCCATGGTTTTGTTTCCATATTTTGACTCCATCCCGTAGCAATCTTGGAATTCAATTCTATGATTAAGCTCACCTTATTCTTACATATAACATTCATAAAAACCTTCAATACTATTTATGGGCTATATTTTTAGTAACATTAGAATCTTGAACACCCATTGAGCTTGAAAATAAAATAGTAATAATACCATTGTCATTACTCAAGACTCTACCACACTCGATAGGACATGGTTTACCTTAGATAGAACCATCCACATTGAATTTCATAAAACCACACAATAAGGAATCCACTAGGTAAATGCTTTAATAGTATCCTATCCTTTGGAACCACACAATCATTCAGATTAACCTACCGTAAAGATTAAGAGATACTACTTTTCTTACTTGTCGCCTTGATCCAATAAAATGATCTTAACTATGGAAACCAATTCATCCACTCACCATATCTTCTTTTTAAAATTAAGTTTATTTTGAGCCAATCAAATCGACCATACAACTACTAAGACAGTAGCCAGCAAAAAAGATTTCATCTCTCTTGAGAACAAAGGATCAATATAGTTAAACATAAACGGTTTCAAAGTTAAAGGTTGACACCATATTACATTCCACTAGAGATGAAACTTACTCCATAATAGTTTCACCCAAGTACAATTGAATAATAGATGATCCGTATTTTCTTCCACTAGTTTGCACAAAATGCATAAGTCTTCAGAATGAGATATAGGTAGCCATTTCCTAACTAAAAACGTAATAGTATGGATCCTATCAAGCACCATTAATCATAAAACTATTGCACTTTAGGTGGAATCCTGATCAACCACAAATCAGAGAACTTAAAAGACGTAGAGGAATTAGAGTTCATGAGTGTTGATATTTTCTTGTTAAAAAATTTACCTTTGATATCATCTTTCCAAACAAATATATCTTTTCTCTAACGGGATCAACATAATTTTTTCAACCATAATTTTCAATTCCATAAGAATTTCTCCCCCCCCAATCAAATAAAAATCTCCCAAAAAACTTAGCTAATCATCATGCACAAAACTGCCCTTTACAGAATAATCCCTTACCTTTGAAAACTTATTAGAAACTATTAAGAATAACCTTAGATATGTGTCTTTAAAGGCTTTTTCATAGCACCAAAGATTGAACCAAAATAGAATATCATCCCTATTTCAAACTAACCATCTACAACTTTCAACACCAATAAATTTTTCAATGGTTGAACTAATGACAAGTTAACCAGATCTTGCCATACAATGGACATATTTGTCGAACTCCTATTATTGGATACCCTTTTCAGTATATACTCCCAATATTTTACAATCACAATTCTCCTCCATAATGATTCATGTTTCGTCACATATCTCCATCCCCATTTTGCGAGTTACGCGTAATTCTTAACTCGAAGAGTCGATCCAAGTCCAATCTTTTTAGGGTGACGTGCACTGTTCCATTTCGCCTTGGTTGTCTTTTTTCTTCAAATCACACCCACTTCGGAGGAAATTTCCTTTCTACTTATTAAACCCTTAAAAGCTTTGAAAATTGACATGAAATAAATAGGGAGATAGGAAATCATAGAGTTTATTAAAGTTACTATGCCTCCAAACGACAAGAATTTCCTCTACCACATAGCAAGCTTTTACTATATTCTAGTAATTACTAGTTCTCATGTCTTCAATTTCCTCGAGCTCACTCCAATAGAAATCCCCAAGTACTTGAATGGCAAATAGCCTTTAATACATCTAAACCACTGCACTAACTCCTTGGCCAAATAATCATCCACCCAAACAGAGATCAAAGCAGATTTTACATAGTTGATTATGAGACCAGAAACCAATTCAAAGCATTCCAAAATCTTCTTAACATTATCTACCACATAGAGACCCGTTTCTAAGAAAACATAGTTTCTGTTACAAGTTGTATATCTTAAATATAAGACTTAATTAAAGGCTGAATTAGCTAGGGTTAATTATAGGACTTTCCTAACTTAGACTCTCTACTTGTATATAAATGTAACCTTGTAATACATTCTAAATATATAGAAAATTAGTTTCTCTTCTTACTTCAACATGGTATCATAGCCTTTTCCAGAAAAGTTTGAAACTTTTTTGGTTCTTTCTTCTTCTACCCAAAGTGAGTAGATTTAGATTATTTTTTTGGTCACCCTTGTGAGTGCCCAGTGAATCTCATCGCCACCACCATCTGGACCGACACCTTCTACTTAGCGGCAATCTGGTGGGGTCCTTTGCTTCAAATCTGAAAGCGAATATGACATATCTCTCTCTTTTCTTTCTCTCTCAGTGATAATTGTTCTTGATTGATCTCTCTTCTCTCTCTCTCGGTGCTTCTTGTTATTTTTTTCCTTTGGTTTTCGTGTGTTACAATGGCTGATGAAAAAAAATTGGTTGTGATTGATGTGATTCCCATGTTATCTAAAATAACAAAACATAAGTTGACTAGTTCGAATTATTTTGATTGGTGTAAGACAGTCAGGATTTATCTACGGAGTTTGTCTAAAGATAATCATCTTACAGCTTATCACCCAACTGACGATACTCGCAAGGAATGGCTAAGAGATGATGCTCGGTTGTTCTTGCAGATAAGGAATTCTATAGACACTGAGGTGGTCAACCTGATTAATCACTGTATATCAAAGAATTGATGGAATATTTGGAATTTCTATTCTAGGAAATGAAATATTTCCCGTATTTATGAGGTCTGTAAAAATTTTTATCATGCTGAACAACAAGATAATTTACTTCAGGCCCATTTTATGAATTTCAAATAGATTTATGAACAATTGAATACCCTGAAAACCTTTCAGTCCTGATGTAAAGGTCCAACAGGTTTAACAAGAAAAAATAGCAATAATGAGTTTTTTGGCTGGTCTTAATTCTCAGTTTGAGATTGCTAAATCCCAGATACTTTCTAGTATTGAGATTTCCTCTCTACATGAGGTCTTTACTAAAGCGTTTTGCACAAATACTGGTGCTTTTGTTAATACTGCTACTACTCTAGTCAATCATAGTGGATTTGAAACGGGGTACCTCTCTCAAAGGAATAATAACAAGGGACATATGGTCAGTCGAGATAATCAAAGTCCGGATACTGGGGGAATTACATGTTATTATTGCCATGAGTCCAGTCAAACTAAACGCACATGTCATAAATTGCAAAATAAGAATCAGAAGTCTCACTCAGCTCATGTTGCCGCTGCTACTGCTTCACCTGACTCATCCTTTGATCAAACTGTTACAATCTCTACGAACGTATTTGCTAAGTTCACTCGGTACCAAGAATCTTTGAAGAATTCATCTCAATCTATCACTGCCCTTGTTGAGTCATGTAAATCAAATTCGTGTCTCCTTTCTTCTTCCACACAATGGGTAGTTGATTTTGGTGCCACAGATCACATGATAGGTAATCCTAGTCTCTTTTCCACTTTTCAGTCCCATATATCTCCTACTACTGTAACTTTAGTAATGGGTCTACTTCGTCTGTTCTTGGTTCTGGCACCATTCATCCTACACCATTCCTTACCTTGTCTTCTGTATTGAGTCTACCAAAATATTTTTTCAATCTAGTGTTTGTCAGTAAACTTACTCGTACTCTGAATTGTTATGTCTCATTTTTTCCTGGTTATTGTCTTTTTTGAGGATTGTATGACGAAGAAGGTTATTAGCAAAGGATATGAATCAGGAGGTCTCTACATTTTGGATACCCAAAAAGCCAAGATCTGTTGCTTGTTCCAGTTCCTTGACCCCTTTCGAAACACATTGTCGGTTGGGTTATCCTTCATTACCTTTATTAAAAAGAATTATGCCCTCAGTTTTAGTCTGTGTCCTCTTTGGATTGTGAGTCATGTTAGTTTGCGAAACACCATCGTGTGCCTTGTATTCCTCATGTCAATAAAAGAGCTAGTTTTCCTTTTGAGTTAGTCCATTCAGATGTTTGGGGTCTAAGTTCTATTGTGTCTAAACCTGATTTTAGATATTTTGCTATTTTCTTCGATGATTTTTCTCGTATGACTTTGATTTATTTTATGAAGAATTGTTCTAAATTATTTTCCCATTTTAGTGTTTTTTTGCTAAATTCAAAACACAGTTTAATGTATCTGTGCATGATTCTTTTTAGAATTACATGATTCAGAATGGCATTCTTCATCAGTCATCTTGTGTCGACACACCATCTCAGAATGGTGTAGCTAAAATAAAAAAATGACACCTTCTAGAGACCGCCAGAGCTCTCCTATTCCATATGGATGTTCCTAAACCATTTTGGGCTGATGCTGTTTCCACAGCCTCCTTTCTAATCAACCGCATGCCTTCATCTGTTCTTCATGGTGAGACACCTTATAGTATTATTTTAATTAGTAAACCATTAGCAGCACCTGTTTTATCCGTAATGTTCGTCCCCAGGTAACTAAATTAGACCCCAAGTCTTTGAAATGCGTCTTTTTGGGGTACTCTCGTGTACAAAAAGGGTATTAGTGTTATTACCCTAGTCTTAATAAGTATCGTTTCAGCTGATGTTACCTTTCTTGAACATATTTCATTTTTTCCCACTTCTTCTAATTCTTTCAATAAGGGGGAGGATGATGATTTGTTACTTTATCATGTCACATACCATACGTCTAAACCAGCTCCATTAACACCATCCTCTCTGACACTTACATCCTCTCCACCTCCTCCTCCTATTATCCAAGTCTATTCTGAGTGTGGAGATCCTCTTGATACATGTTTGGCGCTTGTTTCTTCTTTGACATCAGATCCAACTCCAAGTGATCTTGAACTACCAGTTGCCCTTCGTAAAGGTAAGCGTCAGTGCACTTATCCTGTTACATCTTTTGTCTCGTATAATCAATTGTATCCCTCTTTTTGTGCACTTGTGGCTTCCATTGACTCTATTTCTTTTCCCAAAATCATTACTGTAGCCTTGTCACATCCTGGTTGGTGCGAGGCTATGATAGAATAGATTAATGCTTTAAATTCTAATGGTACTTGGAATTTGGTGAATTTACCGGTTGGGAAGAAGACTATTGGATGTAAATTGGTGTTTGTAGTAAAATTCAATGCTGATGGATTAGTTGCCCCCCTTAAAGCCCATCTTGTGGCTAAAGGCTATGCTCAGAGACTTATGGGGAGGATTATTATCACACATTTTCTCCTGTCGCTAAATTGACATATGTTCGTTTACTCATTTCGATGACAGCAACTCATGATTGGCCCTTACATCAGTTAGATATTAAAAATGCATTCTTGTATGGTGATCTTCAGGAAGAAGTTTATATACAGCAACCACCTGGGTTTGTTGCTCAGGGGGAGAATGGGAAAGTTTGTTATCTTCATAAGTCCTTGTATGGTTTAGAACAGAGTCCACATGCTTGGTTTGGAAAATTTAGCGAGGCAGTGGAAAAGTTTGGCATGAATAAGAGCAAGTCAGATCATTCAATCTATTATAAATAATCTGCATCTGGCATTATTCTCTTGGTAGTATACGTGGATGATATCGTTATTACATGGAGTGATTCTATGGGAACCTCATCTTTGAAGTCTTTTCTTCACAGTCAGTTTCACACGAAAGACTTAGGAGCGTTAAAATATTTCTTGGGAGTCTAGGTAAAAAGAAGCAAGAAAGGCATTCTTTTATTTCAGAGGAAATATGTGCTTGACTTATTAACTGAGATTGGAAAGTTAGGAGCCAAGCCATATAGTGCTCCAATGCTTCCTAATTTACAACTCACCAAAGATGGAGAATTATTTGGAGATCTTGATAAGTATAGAAGGCTGGTTGAAAAACTAAAATATATTACAGTAACTCGTCTTTATATTGTATATTCTGTCGGTATTTTAAGTCAGTTCATGTCCTCCCCAATAGTTCACCATTGGGCAGCTTTAGAAAAAATTGTGTTATTTAAAGGGAGCCCCGAGACGAGAGATATTGTATAGTAATCATGGACATACAAGCATCGAGTGTTTCTCGGACACAGATTGGGCAGGTTCCAAAATCGATCGAAGATCTACTATGGGCTACTGTGTTTTTGTTGGGGGAAATTTGATCTCTTGGAAAAGTAAGAAACAAAATGTTGTGTCCAGATCTAGTGCAGAAGCAGAATATAGAGCCATGGCCCAGCCTGTGTGTAAAAGTTGGTCTTAAAGTCTCAACACCAGCAAAGTTATGGTGTGATAATCAAGCTACTCTTTATATTGCTTGTAATCTTGTGTTTCATGAAAGAACTAAGCATATTGAGATTGACTGTCATTCATTCGTGAAAAGTTGAGCAAAAATTGATCTCTACAAGATATGTGAAAACTGGAGAACTATGAGATATCTTCACAAAGGCTCTCAATGGGCCTCGAGTTGATTATATTTGTAACAAACTGAGCATGATTAATATCTATGCTCCAGCTTGAATGAAAGTGTTACAAGTTGTATATCTTAAATAGAGGGTTTTATTATAGGCTGAATTAGCTAGGATTAATTATAGGACTTTCCTAACTTAGACTTTTTACTTGTATATAAACGTAACCTTGTAATACATTCTAAATATATAGAAAATTAGTTTCTCTTCTTACTTCAACAGTATCATATGCATATTGTAGATATCATAAAGAAACTGAAGTACTTGAATGGCAAACAGCCTCTGATACATCTAGAGCACTACACTAACTCCTCGGCCAAATAATCATCCACCTCAGCAGAGATCAAAGTAGATTTTACATGGTTAATTATAAAACCAAAAACAGATTCAAAGCATTCCGAAATCTTCTTAACATTATCTACCACCTAGAGATCTATTTCTAAGAAAACATAGTATCATATGCAAATTGTAGATATCATAAGGAAACTAAAGTAGAACTAAAAGAAATTCCTTTTAACAAATGCATTTGTTTTGCCTTGTCTAATAGTTACTGTCATTACTCCATTTTATATTGAAAATGGCATATAAAAAAAATGAAGGTAAGAAAAAAATGAGAAAATCCCCGAAAACAACAAACCTAGCCCCGGTCAAAGTAATCTGATCTATATAAATTCCATCTCAAATTCAACCACAAATCTCAACCAGTAAGCACAAAAGTAACTGATTTGAAGGTAAGCAACTATAAAACTTCAATTATCATTTTAATTTGCTGATTTTGTTGAACTTAGAAAAACTGGAGCTTAGTATGGTGAGTGAGATCCATTCGACACCCGTGAATCTATTGCTATAGGGCAAGGGCTGGCTTAAGGGTTTAAGGTTGATCAAGAGAGGGCAAGAGCCGTGCCGTTGCAGGAGAGGATTCTTTGAAGAGAAGTAGAGAAGAGTGAAGTGATTACAGAGAAGATAGTAAAAGGGAAGGTAGCATTTAGGGGAAACACACGAAGAAAAGAAGAAAAGAACAAAATAATAGTTAAAGTTTGTGGTGTTAGTGGTAACTGGGGTCTGGTATGGGTGGAAAGTGGAAATGTAGGTAAAAAAGGTGGGAACTCGAGTCTTTCATCTCTTATGCTTTTATGCTTTCAATTTTTTTTTTTTATCATAGTCCTATTCACATTTGTCCACTAATAAAAGGCATAATAAGTTCCGAATTTTGAGTCCTAATTGTTTATCTAAATTTTTTTAATTTAACTAGATTTTTACAAAACGGTTCTATATTAATTTTTTTTATAAATAATATATTGATTTTAATATTTACCTCTACATAAAAAAATATTATTATTTCAATATTTTTTTATTATTCATAGTTTTTAAATATGAATAGTATGCTATAATCTCATAAAAGTAAGAATAAATATTTTCTTAAGTAAATAAAAGAAATGAAGTATCATAAACTACTTTAAAAAACATTAAATATGAATTTTTATGATTATAATCATGATTAATACATTTTATAATAAGTTGTACAAAATTAAAAAAATTTCACAACCATTATGACTGCAATAACCATTATGATTTCCGTTATATCCCCAACCGTGATAAATATGACACTACCAAAAATGTAATAGCGACCACAATTCAAATCCCCGAGTGCATAGCTTCAATAACAAGAATAAAAAGGAACGGTGAGAGTGGATCACCTTGCCTCAGTCCTCTCTCCATATGAAACTAATTGATGCTTGATCCAGTAACGAAAACTGCTACCCATGCTTTTGAGATACATTCCCTAATCCATTTCCTCCATACAACACCATAACCTATTAACTCCATCACTTGCATAAAAAAATCCCATGAAAAGTAACCATATGCTTTTTCAAAATCCAGTTTCATCAGCACTTCTCATTTTCTCCCACACGATTTCTATTCTTTTAAAAAAAAAAATTGAATTAATTCATGTGCAAACAAAATACCATCCAAGATTTCTCTTTTACTAATGAATAGACTATGTATCACTGACTAGATTGGCAACCACCCTCTATAATCTTCACTTTTGCAAGGATCCCATACAAAGAGTTAGTCAAACTTATTGGCATATAATCCTTTAGTTTTCTGGATTATCCACTTTTGGGATCAAAGCAATGAAAATGGATTTTAAACCTTTGTCTAGTTAACCAGTTATATGAAAATCCCCATAAACTTCATCACCCCCTCTTCAATGAAATACCATCTTTTTCAAAGAATTTAAAACTGAATTTATCCAGTCTATGTGAATTCAACCCATCACAACTCCATACAGCTTCTTTAACTCCTACAATTCTAAAAGGAAGCTCCAAGTTATCTACTTCCAACCAAGTCATCCTCTTAAAAGGGAGAGACAGATTCACTCTTCGCTCATGCTTCATCACCTCAAAATGTTATTTGAAATATTCAAGCATCATACATTTGACTTGTTGCCATCCAAGTTTTAGTTTTTATTTATAAAGTCTGATTTTGTCCAGGCTGTTATGGAGATATTGTTAGTATAATTTCCTGATTTTTAGGAGATTTTATTCCTTATTTTTGGACTTATTATTTTCTGATTTTTAGGAGATAGTTTAGGGATGTGCAGCTGAATATCTTTGACTTAGGCTATTTATTTACATATTTCCAAATGAATAAAAAATAACAGAGAATGATTTTTTCTCTGCACCCTTAATTTTTTTCCTCAGTTTTTTAAATGGCATCAGAGCAGAAACGATTCTGAAACAGTTTTTTTTAATGGCAAAAACTGCCATGACTGGAACAATTAGAAAAGACGAGTCTTCAACTGTCTCTTCAAGCCAATCCCAACCAACACACCTCCCAATCATGACTTTACAAGGGGGAAGCTAGAATGCTTCCTTGCAGATTACAGCACACAAGTAAAATAGCAAGAACTATCTCCAGTGGGAACAGTCAATCAAACTTGTAATTCGAGGTAGAGGAAAAATGGGTTATCTCACTGGTGCAACTGCTGCCCCTAACACAGAAGATCTTGCTTACTAGGTATAGGAGGCTGAAAACTCTATTATCATGGCTTGGCTTATTAATTCGATGGAAACTAAAATTGGACAGACTTATTTATTCTTACCAACAGCAAAAGCAATATGGGATGCTGTGAAGATGATTTACTCAGATCTTGGCAACTTAGCTCAAGTGTTTGAGATAAAGTCAAAATTGAGAGAGACAAAACAAGGAGGCCAAAATGTGACAGATTATTTTAATGTTCTAAAAAATCTGTGGCAAGAATTAGATTTATTTTATGAATCTAGCTGGGACTGTGTAGTGTGCAGCGTCAAGCAGAAAAAAATGGTGGAACAAGAATGAGTGTTCGAATTCTTAACGAGCCTGAACAAAGACCTTGATGAAGTCAGGGGCAGAGTACTTGGCAAAGATCCCTTACCATCAATTGAAGAGGTGTTTGCAGAGATACGAAGGGAGGAAAGTCGACGGAAGGTTAGGTTAGGAGATTTTAAGGAAGAAAATGGTGGACAGAATACAATTGAAAGATCTTGAAGGATCAGCTTTGGCTGCAAGAGGTTAGCACCACTATAACAGGCCTTCCACAGATAAGAAAAATACAAGAAAGTGGGAGAGACACTGATGTGATGTTTGCCAACATCACGGACATACCGAAGATACTTGTTGGAAAATTCATGGCAAGCCACCTAATTAGACTCCTAGAAAGCAGAATGATAGGAAAAGCTTCCAAGTCCAAGCAATAGATAATGAACACGCTACTGCCATAGGTGCAACAAAAGGAGAATCAGCCTATACTTCAGTCAGGTTTAGTAAAGAGCAAATAGATCACTTGTGTAAGCTTCTTAGTCAAACACAACCTAAAAATCCACTTGCTTCTAACCCTAGTGTCAGTTCTAGCTCGTTAGCCCAAACAGGTAACTTTCACACAGCCCTTAGTGCCACTTCAACTTCAAAGAGTCCCTGGATTATTGATTCAGACGCTTCTAATCACATGATAGGTTCATCTATTTCTTTTCTCACATATAGTCCTTGCTCTAGTAATATTAAAGTAAAAATTGCTGATGGTTCTTTGTCAACTATTGCTGGAAAATGTTCTAGACTCTCAAAAAACCTGATTCTTCATTCTGTTCTTCATGTGCCCAACCTTACTTGTAATCTAGTGTCATTTAGCAAATTAACATGTGATAACAATTGCTTTGCAAAATTCTCACCATCTTCTTGTGAATTTCAGGAGATATCCTCGGGGAGGACAATTGGCAATGCTAGGGAACATGAAGGACTCTATTTCCTTGAGGATGAGGATTCTAGAACTAGACAAGCTTTTGCATCAAGTAGTGAATCTTTTTCCGTTTCAAATCAAAATGAAATAATGTTGTGGCACCATAGACTTGGCCACCAGAACTTTTCTTATCTTAAATGTTTGTTTCCTCAACTTTTCAAAAATAAAAATCCTCATTCTTTCCAAGGTGATGTTTGCCAATTAGCAAAGCACAATCGTAACCCTATTCCTCCATTACCTTTTAAGTCTTCCTCACATTTCTCATTAATTCATAGTGACATTTGGGGGCCATCCAAAGTTACTACATCATCTGGAAAACGTTGGTTCATAAAATTTATTGATGACCACACACAAGTCATTTGGGTTTACCTCTTGAAACAAAAGTCTGAAACTTGTCAAATCTTTAAGAACTTTCATTCCATGATTCAAACACAGTTTAGGCAAAAATTCATGTCTTACGTACTGACAATGGGCGAGAGTATTTTCAATCTGTGTTAGTTGAGTTTTTAGCCAACAAAGGGATTATCCATCAAAGTTCATGTGTGGACACCCCACAACAAAATGGGGTATCTGAACAAAAGAATAGACATTTACTTGAAGTCACTCGGGCTCTTTTGTTCGCCATGCATGTTCCTAAGTACTTGTGCGGTGAAGCAGTTCTTACAGCAGCCTACCTTATAAATAGATTATCGAGTCGAACTATCCACTATCAAACACCTCTCTCCAACCTCACTAAATACTATCATCATCTTCACACCTTGAATAATCTTCCCTTGAAAACCTTTGGGTGTACTTCCTTCGTACATATACATGCTCAATACCGCAACAAATTAGACCCCAAAGCCATTAAAACAGTGTTCCTTGGCTACTCACCCACATAAAAGGGATATCGTTGTTACTCACATTCAAAAAACAAATTCTTCATCTATCGTGATGTTACTTTTTTTGAGACTGAACCATTCTCTCCTGCCACCTCTCTTCAGGTGGAGATTGAAACCAATGAAGATCACTTTTGGGAAACAGTATCCATGCCTATTAATGATATGCCCAAGTCTACTCTACATCCCTCACTTGAGTCAAATCCAAGTCCGCCTTCTCTAAAATTACCACAACAACAACAAAAAATAGATTTGGAAACAGAGGAAGGTTTCACAAGGCAAAAAAATCAAGAGCTACGTGTCTATACTAGAAGAAATCAACCTCAAGAAAGAAAGCAATTCATGATCCCTCAAAGCCAAGAGTCTGAACCAGAGGATGCCAATATCTCAGGTACTCATGAAACCATTGCTCCCTCAAATAAAACTTTTGAGTTACCCATTGCTCTTTGGAATGGAGTCCGTTCTTGCACTTTGCATCCCATATCTCAGTTTGTGTCATACAAAAATCTTTCACCATCATTTCGTGCTTTTACCACTAATGTTTCCAATATTAAGATTCCTAGGTCAATACAAAAGGCTCTAGCTAAACCTGAATGGAAAAAGGCTATGTGGGAGGAAATGAATGCTCTTGAAAGAAATGGCACCTAGGAACTAGTGACTCTACCTAATGGGAAGACTACTGTTGGTTGTAAGTGGGTTTTCACAGTAAAATCTAAAGCAGATGGATCAATCGAGAGATACAAGGCTCGACTTGTTGCCAAAGGTTTCACACAAACCTATGGGCTTGATTACATGTAGACATTTCCACCGGTTGCTAAACTAAATACCATAAGGGTCTTGTTATCTTTGGCAGCAAATTTGAATTGGCCAATACAACAACTAGATGTGAAGAATGCCTTAATGAATGGAGACCTAGAAGAGGAGGTTTACATGGACATTCCACCAGGCTTTGAAGATACTAAAAATACTCAGAAGGTATGCTAGTTCAAAAAATCCCTATATGGACTGAAGCGATCACCACGAGCATGGTTTGATCGTTTTTCAAGAGTGATAAGAAGATATGGCTACAATCAAGGCCAAATTGACCACACTTTGTTCTTAAAACACCTCCCGTTTGGAAAGGTTGCTATTCTGATAGTGTACGTGGATGATATAGTTCTCACAAGGGATGCTCTAGAGGAAATGGAGAAATTGAAAGGTCTACTGGCCACAGAGTTTGAAATAAAGGATCTTGGTCCTTTAAAGTATTTTTCTGGAATGGAAGTAGCTAGAAGCAAGACAGTCATATCTGTTGCTCAACGAAGGTATACTTTGGACTTGTTAAGGGAAATAGGAATGTTGGGATGCAAACCTACTAATACACCAATGGAACAAAGCCACAAGACAGTCCAATGTAAGGGAGAAATTTCAGTTGATAAGGGAAGATATCAAAGATTAGTTGGAAAACTAATTTATCTCTTTCACATGAGACTTGATATAGCTTTTGTTGTCAGCTTTGTTAGTCAATTTATGCACGATCCAAGGGAAGAACACCTCAATGCAGTTTATAGAATTTTGAGGTATCTCAAGATGACTCCAGGGAAAGGGTTGTTTTTTAAAAAAACAGAAGAAAGAAAGGTGGAAGCTTTTACTGATGCAGAATGGCCAGGTTCAGTTGATGATAGGAAGTCTACATCCGGATATTGCTCTATGGTTTGGGGAAATTTAGTAACTTAGAGAAGTAAGAAACAATCAGTGGTTGCTAGAAGTAGTGCTGAGGCAGAGTTTAGAGCTGTGGCTCACGACATTTGTGAACTGATTTGGATGAAAAGGCTTATGGAAGAATTAAAGATTAAACTAAACTGTCCAATGCAATTATACAGCGACAAGAAGGCTGCCATTAGTATTACACACAACCCAGTCCACCATGATAGAACTAAGCATGTGGAGGTTGACAGACATTTTATAAAAGAAAAAATTGAAAGTGGAGTGATTTGTGTGATCCATGTTCCAACCAGCCAGCAAGCTACAAACATCCTAACCAAAGGGCTACCACGACAAAAATTTGAAGTGCTCACAAACAAGCTTGGAATGATAAACATCTATTCAGCCTGAGGGGGAGTGTTGTCATCCAAGTTTTTGTTTTTATTTATGAAGTCTGATTTTGTCTAGGCTGTTATGGAGATATTGTTAGTATAATTTCCTGATTTTTAGGAGATTTTATTCCTTGTTTTTGGAGTTATTATTTTTTGATTTTTAGGAGATAGTTTAGGGATGTGCAGCTGGATATCTTTGACTTAGGCTATTTATATACCTATTTCCATATGAATAAAAAATAATAGAGAATCATTTTTTCTCTGCACCCTTAATTTTTTTCCTCTATTTTTTACATGACTATTCTCAGATTAGAAATCCAACACCCATCCTTGGGCAGTCCAAGAATATAATTTCTTTTTATTCTAATCTTCACATTACAATGAATGAATCTTGTATTTGTCACAATCTTTTAGCCAAAGAACTTAAAATTTCTGTCTCCATATAGATTTTTTTTCCCTCAAAACATCTCATATCTTTGACTGCTTCCTTCCATTCCTCCACTTTGTCTAGCCTCAAGTCTTTGATGTCCCCAATAATATCCATTCTATCTATATTCTCTTCCATAACCACAACTTTTTCATATATGTCAACCAAATATCCATCTATTGCAACTTTAAGGAAACTTTTCAGCTAATTCAATTTTTTCATTAAACAAAAATCAAATCTTTCATTAAACAAAACTCATATCAACCAAAAAAGTTTATGCTGTTCCATTCTCCCTCAACCTCCTTCTTAAATCTTTTTTTCATCAACCCATAGTTTAAAAACTCAAATGTCCTAGGGCCCCAGCTTAAAAATTCAGCCAATAGAATCATTGAGACATGATCTGAGATAGATTTCTTTAGTCCTCTTCGATTTAGATCCTTAAATTTGTTTATCCATTCTGACGACATTAGAAATTTATCTAAATGACTCCTCTTATTTCTAGCACAGTACCAAGTAAAATTCTTCCTATTTAATGGCAGATCAGAAGTTTACTTTGATTAATAAAATCATTGAAGTCATAAATCCCAACTTTATCAGTAATACAATCTCTTCTTTCAATAGTAGACCTAATAATGTTAAAATCCCCAACTACAAACCAATTACAATGCACCAAATTCATGCTATTTAGAACTCCTTCCCATAGACATTTTTTTGCATCAATACTACGAGGAGCATAAATGTTTCAATATCGTACAATCAAAATCAATTCTCGCCCATCTTCGTTTAACAAGCAACATATTGCTTTGAGCTAACCCAAAATCTTTTATAAAACAATCTCTATCCGAAATCATCAGAAGACCACTTGAATTACCTGAATCTACTAAGAATGCCCAATGAAAGTTCCCCTAAAGCCAAATCATTTATATCCAATCATCAGTTATTTCACCTATTTATCTCTTTTGTATTAGTAGCATTTCTATCTTACGAACATTTACCAGCCTCTTTAATAAACCACTTTTAACCAAACTCCTTATCCTTCTAAAATTCCAAGACAATATTCTTATGCTACTATTTACTTTCAACCTACTCCCGTACCCCACCTTTAAAAAAAAAAATCCTTAATTCACACAACAGAAACCAAGTTAGGTTTTGCCTATTTCTTTCTATCTTTAATGTACCAACAATTACTTCATCTCCACAAGTAGCTGACAATCCTAAACATCATCCCAATTTCACAAGCTAATCTCTCCTTTTCACTTAAAATCCTTCTATTGTTAAAATCTCCATTTGACAAAGAAGCATTCACCATGTTGTTCTCCATCAAGGTTACCAAGCTGACCCCTTTGTTTTTCCTTAACTTCTTTTCTCACTTCTTTCTTTTACTTGATAACTTAACTAGCAAAGCCCCCACAATTCCTCCAACTTCTTACTCTTCTTTCTTTTATTTTTACTTTTAATGAAGCCCCAATGAATTGTTAGCTTCAAACACTAAAACTTCCTTATACTTATTGTCAAGATCCATCTGTGGGCTCTCCTCATTTCCATCAAATGAATCATCATAATTATTTTGGGCCTCCTTTGCAATCAAAGGACCATCTTCAAGATTGACTTGTAAACTCTCCATTGTCCTGATAGTGCCTAATCATATGTGCACTTTTTGCAATGGTCCACACAATCCTCATCGTGAATGATACTCATGTTCGTATGTATGCCAGATACATAAGATTCCGTCTCACTCTTCCCACCCAATCTTTTATTAGATAACTCTTCATTCTTTAGATCTTCCACCTATAGCAAAGAAGCTCTCTTCTCAACCTCCCTAGATGCTGCCTTAGCTTTTGTGACCACCTTATTAATTGTTTCATTAATTAACTCATTCACGCATTCCCCAACCTCTTTTCCTTGAAACTATTCATCTTCCAACATCTCTCTATCACTAGAACTTCCTCTAGAATAAAGCTTAACAAATTCAATTCATTGTTTCTATTTTTGACGTGTTTGCAACAATCAAGAAATAGCAAAACGTATCATCCTCCACCTCTAATACTCTGACTAGAAATACTTTTCTATTATAATTCAAATTGATAATCTCATCAATTGTTTCTAATTGATTAATCATATCAAACAACGTCCTTTGCTAAATTCTTAAAATTAAAGCATCTTTCAATCTAAACTTAGTAGTTCCCTCATAGACTAGCTATATTTTTTAATGTTGAATATTTCCACGCATGCAATGGAACTCCTAATACATGTAACCATGTAACACAATATTTGTTCATGAGGTTCTCTAACCATGCTTCTATCTTCTCAAATCATTCATTTAACCAATACCATCCTAACTTCTTCATTGTGCCCATTGTCCCCATGTCATCAACCTTAATGAGAAATTTCCTTCTTGAATTTTTTATTTATTTAAAAAAACGCATTCAATCAATCCGTTCAATTTGAAATTTCCCATAAGTGGATCTACTTCGTAGATATCTCTTCTTGTGCCCATAAGTTCTTTAGTTTATTAATTACTCCCACCTTCATATCACCATTACACTGTTTAACCCTCTTAGTTCATCAGCCACAATGTTTCCAGCCAGGCCAAAATTAAACCTTCTCCTCTTTAGTGTTATGGAATTCAATTTTGTCCATCATTGCCTGAAGATAGGTCTTTTTTCCACCATCCTTCATACCTTCATCCATACCATTCTCCTTCCAATTCTCTCTATTATTCTTCTATATTTTTTATAATCTAGACTCGCTTGCAACTTCATTGCTCCTATTTTTTTTTATACTTTCCTCCTGTATTCAACCCTTCCACTAAAATGAGCAAGATTTACTTCAATGCGAAAATCAAACAGACATGCCCCATTAAGCCTTCCAATCACTCTATATGCTCCTCCAAAATCTACAAATCTAACAAAATAAAATTTCAAGCCTTGCATGTTCCTCCTCTCTTTTATGAACACGTCAACAACAATACCATGTCTCTGGAAAATAAGCCTTACCCATCTCCAGTGAACTTGTGAAAAGATATTGTTAACAAAAAGTATTGCTATTCCATTATGATCTTTAATCACAACGTCACATTTTATTCCTCATTGAATTTGAACCTATGAAGATATATATTTGTTAGATTATATCCTTCTAAAATTTAAGTGATAAAACTAGTCCATAAAATAATAAAATCATACGAAAAAAAATTAGCCTCTTGGTAACACCTATTACATGGTCGCCATTCTATGTATACCTACGCGGCTGCCTGTTTTACCTCCTATTAAGCAGCATTTGCCACCTCCTTCTTGCCATTCACACTATCTAAACCTTAGATTTTTATGAATAGACTATGTTGGGATTGATCACCACATCATATTTTCCTTGAATCTATCACATTATTTAATGTTATCCGCAATGACACTTCATCTACCTTGGAGGAATCACAGTCTAGGCTTGCTCACCATTATAAGCCTGCTATCACCCACCTTGTCAACTAGCAAATTTCGCGCATTTGAAGCTGGGACTCTTTTGCATTGTCCCTTGAATCCGTATTGTAATTGAAAGCTAGTCTAATCCGCGTCCCAACATCACTCTGGCCTAAGAGTCTACCATGGCTAACTATATTTTATTTCATAAGGACATGTTCTATGTTAGTTGAATCCTAGAGAGGTTGAAACCTGGATGGTTTGACTTAACAGGGCATAGTCATCAATACTTCACATCCTGGTAGTGATTGGTGTGTTGGCTCATTATGGTTCTTCTCTTGTTTGTTTGTAGTGGTGTGACCAAAATAGCTTTTTTTCTTTCTGCTAAGCCAATTTCATTTGAACTAGAAAATAAGTAGCAAGGTGAAGAAAAAGATCAGTACAATTTGAGAAAAAAAAACAAAGAGCACTCAAAGATGAGAACAAGGAAAAGACCTCTAGCAAAAAGATACTACGCCCAAAGAATCCTAACCTTAACAAAGAGCACTCAAAGATGAGAACAAGGAAAAGACCTCTAGCAAAAAGATACTACGCCCAAAGAATCCTAACCTTACACATTCCACCAGATAGAGTCATCAATAAAAGAAAAGCATCTTAGATTGCTACTTCCACCAACAGAAAATAAGAAAACAAGAATGAGATGTGAGGAAAACAACGTCAAAACTAGATAAGAATCTTGTTAACAATCCTCTAAGATGACGCCCAGCGATAGGAACATTGCCAATTTTTCAATGTCCTCATAAAACCATCTATGGTTTCCAAACACTCATAGCAATCAAGCTATCTTAAAGCAAACTCGATCAAGACTTCGAAAAAACCACCTTCACAAAGCAGCAAAGAGTTGATGATAGAGATCGGTGTCATGGAAACAATGATAAAGGCTACGACCCCATAGTAATTAATCGGACAATCTGATTCATCTAAAATCACTTTGAGTTTACACTATTAGCCCTATTCCTTTGTTCCATTTTCATAAACCTTTTGAAGATGTTCTCCTCATCCCCTTGCATTGAAAATCCAAGACATTTAACAATATCCCACATTTTGACGATCTCATCTCTAAATGAAGAGTTTATATGTCGTATATCATTATCAAAAATACAATTATCATTTTCAGAGATCACAAAAACTGAAGCAGTACAAGCAGAGAGCATAAAACACATGTCGTTAGGAGCATCAAACCCTTAATCTCTTTGCCTCAATGTCTTTGCCCATGTCTACAACCTCAATGTTCAAGTATGTCCTATAGCATCAAACCTTAAATCCATAGAAGCCTAGGAAATGGAGTTCTCATCGCTAGTCGCTACCTGTGGGTGATGGAAAAACCCCCAACAAATCCAAAAATTTTCCTTTTTGCTCCCTTTCTCATGTCCTCATGCTTAATTTTCTAAAAGTCTCATATTTCACATAGATCTAAAGAGACAGTCGCAACTTTCAACCAAAAATACTCCAACTTTCAACCAAAAATACTCCATTCTAGTCGACCGATCAACCCTTATCTCTTGATATGTCCCTTCCAACAACCTAACCGTCATCTTCATTTGTTTAACCATATTTAATCCCTTATTTAATACACCTTTTGCTTGTTTCTATCCAACCCCTTCAAAATGCCTTTTGCCTGTGGTTCTGATGCGGGGTTGCTATACTGAGAAGTGTAATAGTAGGTAAAGCGTGAGCTGGGATAAGATGATGTTCAGGGGAAATGCATGTAAAGCCAACTGGGTTGGAAATTACAAGCACTATGGTAACATTCATAGAGAAAAGCCATTCTTTTCAAGGTAAAATCTTTCAATCCAATGTTGGTTACCAAAAAAAGGTAAGATTACCAAGTTTCACTTCATTAATTTTCTAGATTTATGGTATGCTGAGAAATTTTGAGATGTGTTCATATGTTTGTCAAGTTGTTAATGTGTAAATCCCTAGTAAAAGAAACATTCAAGTCTAAGATTTGGGTTTATTAGCTTTGCGAACAACTATGAAGATGAGGGTTTGTTAGCATCTTTAAATCTGATTTGGATTAGCAGTTTTAAACTTAAATGTTTCAAGGCCGAAAATCCACCTGAGGTTATGAACCATACTCAACAAGATAAGTCTAGAGCCAGCCATAGCGACCGGAGTAGCTGTTAAAAGTTTATGCATCACAACATGTATGTCCTTCTCTGTCTTCCCAAAAGGTGGGTTTATGTTTGTTTGATTAAGCCATGTAAATGTGAGTAATGTGAGTAATGTTCATTTATTGTAGTTTGCTATCTTTTTTGAGGTTGGGAGTCTTGGGAGTTATATTTTATGATGTTCAGGTATTTTCATCTCAATGTACATCAACGACAAATAGCATCTTCATAAAGGAAAGGCTATCGATAGAGTAGCAATATACAAAGAACCATACTTGAAATTTATGTTATATTTTGTTTGTTTCATTTTTTAGGGAATTGAGGAGAGTTAAGAACTCCAAGAATGATGTTAGTATGATTTACAGTGCGTGTATGCATTAATATATATATATATATTGATTTAAATAATGTTAGTATGTTTTAGGGTTTTACATGGGAATAACATGTAAGGAAAATATCAAGATTACACATAGAAGGATCATAGAGGCTGATTTTGTCATTAAAATTCTAAACACGTGAATATACTGAACAAAATTTAAAAGGTAAACAATCAAGGGGGAAGGTATTAACTAAAGCTGCTATTGACATATGTTTCTTTTTTTTTTTTTTTGCTATTTTGGAGGAAATGAGAAATTGTTGAGTTATGCCTTGGCCCATATAATGATACAAATAAAAAAAAATGTTCACTGTCATAATTTTAGTTTAGGGAATAAGTTCATATTAAGGCTCCATTTTCTGATCTCTCTTTTTGATTCAATGATAGGGTATAAAAAATTTTCACATATTTACAAAAGCATCCTTTATAACCTTCAAATTTTCTTTCAATATCTATTTATATGCTTTATTGCTATGCTAGCTACCTAGATTTAAGTATATCCCTTTTGTTCTCTAATAATTAAGGTTGATCAAAACCAGCTTTAAATATCCTCTTTGGATATTTGATAAATTAAGGTTAGTAGTGTATAGAATGTTTTTTTTTCTTAAAATTAAATGGCCGACCATTCATTTTCAGTTAGGAAAAAGATTTTATACTATAGTAGAATCCCTATATATTAATCCCCTCTAAAAATAACCTCTCTAAATCAATGAAAAATCATAATCCCAACTCAGCCAATGAAAAAAACTTAATAAAGCCCTTTGTCGTAATAATTAAAAATTTAATTTTAAAACTTAGTATAAAATTTCAGTCTCAATTATCACATAAGTTAATAATTTGATAAAAATATATATTACATAATATTCAAGAATTGGAAAGCAGTACAAGATGGTATTTTGCAAAATACTAATATATTTAAGACTTTTTATTTCAAGAATTAAAAATAGTATAAAATATATTAAAAAATATATTTTCAAGAAGATTTTTATGAAATTAAAGATTACATAGATATTAAAAAAGTTTAAAGAATGTGAAAATTAAACAGACATGTTTTTTGAAACAATAACAATTCAAAAGATTAAACCTATAAATGTATAACCTCTTTAAATTAATAATCAATTACGAGTCCCAAGAGTATTGATTTAGAGGGGTCTTACTATAAGGATAATTGTCATATCCACCGTTTTGACTCCACAAGTAAGATTAGAATGATTACATATGTCGTTTAAAAATATTAAAAAAATAAAAATAAATAAAATATGACATGTAGAATCATTCAAGCCCAGCTTATGAAGTCAAAAAACTCTACTAATAGTGTATAGGATAATTATCCTTTACTATAATAAATTTTCTTTCGCTACTAGAAAAAAAAAGTAATAGACTACGACTAGAAAAAATATAAATTACGCTTTTTTAGAAAAATCGTAGTCTAATATTTTTAACTATGTTTCTTCAAAATTTAAAATTTCAAAACTATGCTGCTTCAAAAAATCATAGTTTAAAGGTATTATAAGATTATGATTATTTAAAAAAAAAAGTAATCTTTTTTCCTTTCTTTTTCTTTATAATTGATAACTCCTCTTATTTATCTTGCTCCTTCTCATTTCAACTTTAGAGATTCTTTTCTGTCCTTTTTTTCCCCAAAAAATCATAGTCTTTATTAAGATTATTTAGAAAAAAAAATGTTATCTTTTTTTCGTTCTCTTTCTTATAACTGATAACTCATCTTATATATCTTACTCCTCTATTTCAACTTAAAGATTCTTTTTTTCTTTCTTTTTCTTCCTAAATTTCTTCGTTTTTTACTCATTGTTGAGTTCTAACAAATGAAGGTCTTAAAAAAAACTCCTCCAAAAAATTGCTTGCTCGACTTGCATCTCCGCATCTTTTTTAGATTCATTACACTTTTCATCAAGCCACTCAAGTATTTCCCTCGTTTTTCCTCTTCAACCTTCTACTCATCCAAACAACACTTGAATCAATTTAATTTTTTGAGATTTAAAATTTTTTAAAATGCTAATTAGTAAAGGAATTGAATGGAAAGGAAAAAAAATGTTGAAGGAAATGAGAGGAAAGGAAAAAAATGTTGAAGGAAATGAGAGGAAAGGAAAAGGTACATGTACCCCTTGTTTGGATAGCTAAACTTAATAAAGAAAAGGAAAGAAAAACAATCCTAACAACCTTTATTTGGCTAAACAGTGGAAACTAAAGGAAGCAATTCAATAAATCTTTTTTTTTTCAATTATAGCCTATTTTGTTTTAAATTTTATAATACAATAAGGATAAATTTGATATTTTACCTGTTAAAATTTTTTCAACATTTCTTTTCCTTCTCGTTTACCCCAAATTGGAGAATTAAAAAAACTAAGTCAAAGGTAAGCAAAGGGTACTCACTCCCCCTCTCTTTCCTTCCTTTAGCTAAAAATTAATTCCAAACAAAGGAAAGATTTTCAACCTTTTCTTACTTTACTTAGCTTTCTTTTCCTTTCTCTTCCCTACCTCGAATTCAAATGTAGGATTAGGGTTTCTTTTTTCTTCTTTCTTTTCCTTCCCAAGTCTCTCATCTTTTTTTACTTCTTTTTTTTTTTTTGTTTAAAAAAGGATGGTCTCAAAAAATTCTCTCCAAAACATTACTTGCTCTACTCGCATCGAGCTTCTTTTCAAGACTTGGCAATCTTTCATCAATCTATTCAAGTATTTTCCTTTTTCTTTCTCTTCCTTTTCTCTTAACTTTTCACTCATCCAAACACCTCTCGAATTAATTTAATTTTTTGAAATTTAACTTCTGATTTAGGTATACTTCAAGTATTCCTGTTTTCTTGTATGTAAATTTGAGTTCTTAGCTGGTTTCTATGATTGATTGAAGATTTTATCGATTTCATATAACGCTTCATTTCTTATTGATTTTTCATTTTTTTATCCATCAAGGTTAGAGGATTATAGCAAGTTAAGGTCACTAAGCTATCAAGGTGCAAACATACTTGTCTTAACTTTTTCATTAATTAGTAGAGAAAGCTATAAAAATATTTTTAAGAAGGTATTTTTAATTTAGATTTTTTTTTTTTAAGAGTGAGGATTCTTGTGGTTTATGTGCATTTAATGTATTTTAATAGTCCAAGAAAAGTCAATTTTAGTTGAGTTGCAAATGGTCAAAGGAAACTTGTAACTAAAAAGTTTTTGACTTTCTGTATAACATCAAGTGATCATCTTGAATTTTAACTAAGTTATACATTTTTCTATTTTGACTACTTCGATGTTTACTGATAAGAATTATGGAGAAATTCCATGATTCAGCCTACTCTCTAGGACAAAAGGTTTTACATTATTGATGTGTAGTTCATTTCAAGCTTTTCAATTTGAAGTTGATTCTTGTTTATTGTCTTCTTATATATCTAGATACAAGTTGAGTTGCCAATTATTTGATAAGTTATTAGTCTAATGAGTATTATAAGTAAAAAATTAAATTATTGACTTTTAGAAGTTTTCTTTCATTGACAACAAAAGTACTAAATCCTGCCTTTGGGACATAATTTTCAACAAATAAAACTGGTACAACTAAACAAATTCAATAGTTAAAAAAGAAAAAAAAGAGTTTTTCCTTGCTTTTAAACTAAATTAAATCTAAATTATATCAAAGATTTAATTGTATATTTACACATTATAATTTTCTGTTCATTTCTCTAAATATTTAGACAGTAGATTTCTTTATTTTATTAATTATTTGTTAGAATAAGAACTAATAAAATTTCTGATTTAGTAAAAAAAAAATGTACATGTTCACGTCTCCTACAATTTCTTTTCCATGTCAATTAATTCTATAGTACTTAGATCTTTCCTTTTTTTTTTTCTTTCTATAAGGAAAGGAAATTAAATTAAGAGAAAAGGGAGGTACAAAGAGATGCATCAATCAATCATTAGATCTTGGTTATCCATACCACATGAGATCCATGTGAAACTCATATATGCAATAACATGTATTCAGCATTAGTAAATGAACAAGATTTTATAGAAGTATATAAATTTTATTTGTAACATTGTACATATTCAATCTCTTTTTTTTTTTTTTTTTTTTGGGGGGGGGGGGGGGGGGGGGGGGGTGGCGGTGGGAGAAGGCAAACAGCCTAATTTACCAGGATTGAACCTTAATTATATATGTTCCAATTTAACTTTATGTGTTTCAAGTATAACTTGGTACCATATTATAAGTTATAACAAAAGCAAAGCAACTTAGCCTTATATACGAGATATTAATTAGCCTTTCAATTCATGCTTACTCTCAAATTGTTCTCCAACATAGTTCTGGGTTGATTGAATCACTCACTTCTAGAAATTAGCCAAACATAAAAGAGAATATCTTCAATCAAAACAGAAGGTTGAGATTAAGTAAATTTCTTGGAGATAAAAATAGATTACACTTCTGCACCTAATTAAATAAAGAGAATATATACTTAAATGACAAAATTTCAGTTCAGCCTTCTTATTATGTTAGTGGAGATCCATTTTCTCTTGTTTATTTCAGGATTATAGTTTATTTAAGATTTTAATTAGTTTAGCTGGTGTTACTTTAAACAGCAGTTTCTTTGCAGGAATAGCAAAAGAAAGACAAAAAGAAAAACAAAACACAAGTTATACCCTACCACAAAGCTAAGATAGTACCAATTCATTTACTGCACAAAGATCCATATACATTTTTAGGGTTATTTAGGAGTTTCTTTGTATCCCAAATTTTTACTCTATCACATGATGACTGGTAGCCTACACAATAGAAATCTTTGCTATAGGTTAAGTACTTCTCTTGAGACAGGTACAAAAGTGGAGCCAATATTGATGTACTGATAAAACAACAGCTTATGCTTAGTTTGTGTATAGGCTAACACTGATTACTTATAAAAGAGCTTCCCATCTGCATGCATGTATTAAATATGGTGATGTATTAATTTGTTTCTTGTAGATTATGCAGCATATAAAATGATTTGTTCATTTTCCTTGTATCCATTAGCCTTTGAACTTAAGTTTTAGTTCTATTAATATTAGGATTGATCATTTGGTAGAAGAGCTATATTTTATGAGCATTTCTTAAGAAGTTAAGGTGTTAATGAACATTGCTAGGAAGATTAAAATCATGGGATTTCATTCTGAAGGATAAAATACAATCACCTCTCAGCCTAGAAAGAAAAATGAAAGGAAAAATATCAGTGTTATCTTCTAATTGCAACGGCAAAAATAAGAAGCAAACATTATCTACCTAGCAAGCAGCAGATCAGTCATAAAATATATATGGCTTAAACAAGAATCAGAAAAGTTAGCATCAACAAATATGAGACTTTCATCTGAAAAGTGAAAACTATGGCCTTAGACTCTAAGACCCCCCAGCTTCAGACATAAATTATTTAATTTTTTTTTTTCCTTTTTAATGGAATTTTAGTACATTTAGTCATTATGATTTTATACTTTTATAAAGATCTCTTGATTCGCAAGATCTTCTTTCAAAGCAATTGCTATGTCTCCTGATCACACTCACCCAAGCACAAACAACGCATTAAGTCTACTAGCAGGCAGGGATTTCTATATGAAACCAGCAGAGATAAAGCAAGATTCAAGGGAAAGCATAAACATATATAGATGAGAGAAGGTAGAAGGAAGAGAACCTTGTGCTGGAGTATTCAAACAGCTTTCCGGTGGCTGAAAAGACCATTAGAGCTATCTCAGCGTCGCATAGAGTGGAAAGCTCATGAGCTTTCTTGAAAAGCCCTCTTCTCCTTTTTGAGAAAGTCACCTGCCTGGCTGCTGTGTTGTCAATCTTCTTGATCTGAATTTTCTTTCTCGTCATTCTCTTCCAGGGAAAAAAATTATCAAAACCCTTCAAAGAAAATTAATCAAAATATAAAGGAAACAATAATATTCTAGGGAAACAATGAAAGAAACAGCTGTGGAAAGAAAGGGAAGATGGATTTTCTTACAAGAAGATTAAAATTTAATCTAAAAGCATCAGAATCCGATTGAACAGCTAGCTGATCACAAAAAAAAATGCTAAGCTCCTGGGCAATAACCAAGAAGCAGACCACTATATCTATATCTAGAGAAAAACAAAGAGGCGAGATACTTAATGAGAGAATCAAACGCAGTTGAGAAGCAAAAATCCTAACACTAAATCTCCATGAACAAAGTACTACCTTGTTGAGAGAAGCTCATAAAACAAGAAACAAAAATGGGTGTTTAGTTACAAGAATCAAACCAAAAACAAAAGTAGCTCTCACCTCTAATCGAGCAAAATAAAAGAGCGAAGCAAGTGTAAGCACTAAGAAAATGTTTCTACATATGGAAAATTTATAGAAGGGAATCTGAGATATAAATAGAAAAAGTTCAAAAAAAAAAATGGGCTCGTACTCGTGGAATAAGAAAATGAAGGATGAACAGTTAGCAGCAGTGTTTTTTCCAAATTAAGCCAACATAATCAGAGACTTTATACGAAGGTAATACCACTAAGAAAGAAAAAGACATCCGGAAGGAACCATTAAAACCAACCCTATGGAAAGAAAGGAGAAGCGTATACAGTGACACAGTGGTAAACAAAAGAAGGAAAGAAAGGGGAATGAAGAACAATAAAAAAAAAAAAAAGCCCACCAATACAAGATCATAGTAAGGAAAATAGAAGAAAAGTTGGGAAGAATTGGGGGAGGATTGGTCTGAATTTATGACAATTAATTTTTTTTATATATATATATCTGATTTTAATTTTAATTTTAATTTTTTTGGAAGGGGTTGTTGTTGTAAGTGGCAATGACACTTCACAGAGAACCAAATACAAAGCCACCGATCGTTTTCAGAGAAGGAAAAGAAAAGAAAAGAAAAAGAAAAGAAAAGAAAAGATCTAGATAAGATTCTTTTTTAGTTTTATGCCCAAACAAGAAGAGCCTAAGCTTTGCAAAAACATTGTCACACACCGCATAAAAAGTAATTATTTTTTATTTTTTATTATGTTGTATATGGTGGAGTTTTGCTTTTCCGTACAGATGGACCATGCTGGATACTTGTCAGAAATTATGACTCCTTTGTACCCTCGTACCAGTCGTGTCTTCAACCCTTTTTACTACTGCTTCTCTGTATTTTTGCCAAATTTGAATGCATAATACAAGGTTGAAACCCTGCTTTTCTTTCCTTTACTATGTTCTTTGATTTTATGAATTTTTTTATTCATAAAGAATTAGTTCACTTGAGAAAGAAGAAAAAAAAAGTTTAACTTATTAATTGGGGTTTGAAGACATTAACTTGATGCACTTGGAAATATCATTGATATTATATATTTGTATCAAAAACATTTTCAGCAATTAAAAATTTAATTTAACAATTATTATTATTTTTAAGAGTGATTAAAAATATTTCTATATTTTTTTACTCTTTACTTTAAATTTATTTAATTTTTCGTCTTTTGATGTAAAGTATATTAAAATTAATAAATAAAAAATAAATATTGGAACCGGTGAAATTTAATTAGGTGAATAATGACAAATATATTACGGCAATTCCACAACATCATGGTATAGTACACATTTTGTCCTAAAAAAACTAAAAGAAAAAAAAAAACTGCGTTTATTATTTTACCATTTTACCTTTTTGTTTGCTGTGGCAATGGAACAATATTTGAGCTGTATTAATTTTTTCACACATCTTAGGGTAACAAATGAATTTTTTTTAGAAAAAAAAAAAAGAAAAGAAAAGAAATGTCCATGCTAGTATAGATGAGTTAAATTTAATTGGTATTTTCCAATTTCTACAAATTTAATTCCTCCAATTACAAATTAAAGAATAACAATGACAAACCAATATTGGTCTCATCTCATCAAAATAATTGTAGATTTTTTACAAGATATTTAGAAACTTTTATACAAATTAAATTACATGATTAATTTAATTATGTCATAAAATAAAAAAAAATATGATTTATATTATATTTATATATATACACACACACACACGATCAAGAAGAGTTTTTTTTTTTTGAGTAAAAAAAGCTTTTGTCATTCTAAAAATAACACAACTGGTAACATGATAAAGTTTAATCAAGAAATTAATTAATTGTTGACTACTTCATAGTCGCATTAAAGATAGTTACAGAGTTTTGATATTATAACTGGATTCCTTGAAAGTTATCATAAAAAAAAATGACATGATTTAATCATAATAAGGAAACTTTAATTAAAATAAATTTATTGATACAAATTTAATTTTTTTATTGTGATTAAAATAAATCAAAATTTCGGAATATTTTTTCAGAAATAGCTAACAACGGTACCATGTATTGATAGAAAATTAAAATTTTAATTCTAATAATTAAAATTCACTTTAGATTGAAAGCTACTTGGCAGAAGCTAATTGATTCCTACAAGAACAGACTTTGTTATTGGAAGAATAAATCCTTGTCTATGAGTGGGAGGATCACTCTTATCAATTCTTCCCTTGCTAACCTCCCAATTTATTATATGTCCTTGTTCAGAATTTCAAAGGGTGTGGTGAATGAAAATGAAAAAATTAAAAGACAAATTTTTTTGGGTGACAATGACAGTAAAAGGAAGTTATGATATTGGAACTCAATTTGCAAAAGTAAAGCAAATGGTGGCTTGGGGATCCTTAACATGGAAGTTTGTAATCAAGCTCTTCTCTTGAAATGGCCATGGAGATTTTTTGTATCAATGATTCTCTACTCTGGAAGGAAGTAATCTGCCAAAAGTGTCAATCTCCCAGTTGAAAATGTGGCCGACACCCTGTTATTCTGATTTGGAGTGATTCAAAACACTTGGGTTGGGAGGAGGGGGGACTTTTCTGACCTTATAAATTCCAGTTTTCTTATTTGTGCAGGTAATGGTGCCAGAATTCGTCTATGGAGTGACAAATGGATCAACAATATACGATGCTAAAGGAGAACTTCAGAAGAATTTTTGCTCTTGCCGTGAATGAGGATGGTTTCCTTTCTTATTATGGACGTTGGATTGGCCGTAGATTTGAATGGAATATTACTTTAAGAAGAACACTTGGGTTAGATATTGATTCAAATTTTGTATTAATAAATATATTAATGAGTATATTTTTTGTCGCAAATTTATCATTAAATAAATCATAATTTGGTGAGCAAGTAATGAGAATCTATAAATATAGACTAGTCTCTAAAATTAGACAAACACAGAGAGATGTAATCGCTATTGATCTCTATGTGAGAAAGCAGTTTATAGGGATTTAGAGAAAAGTGGGAGAAAACATTGAGTCAACACTATGGAGAAGAAAAATTGGGTTTGTTTCCGAGCTTAATTTAGTATTTTGGGTGTTTTGTACTCTTTATAACACTACACAAAAACATGCTTTCAACAACAGATTTTAGCGACGGAATAATTCCGTCGCAAAATTAAACCATTAGCGACGGATTTTGAGACGGATATCCGTCGCAAATATTTAAAAATATATAACTTTTTATACCGAAGGAATTAGCGATGGAATTCGGTCGGTTATTCCTGAATAAATTTTTGTAATTTTTAGTTTATATTTAGTTCGTTGCTGAAATACTTCAGAGACGGAATTCCGTCGCAAAATAATTTCGTCGCTAAAACTGATTTAGCGACAGAATTCCGTCGTTGCATTTCTCATCAAAATTTTCGTCGCTGAAATTTTTCAGCGACGAAATTCTGTTGCTGAATCTTTCATCGCGAAAAATATTCAGCAACGGAATTCCATCGCTGAAGTTTTTGCAAAATATTCCGTCGCTAAAATTTTTCAGCGACGGAATTCCGTAGCTGAATTATGACTTGGGTATTCCGTCGCTAAAATGTTCAGCTACAGAATTCCGTCGCTGAAAAATTGGTGAATATTTTTCGTCGCTGAAAGTTTTCAGCGACGGAGTTCCGTAACTGAAGTTAGTCCGTCGGAGAAATAATTCAGCGACGAAATTCCGTCGCTGAAGTTTGACGAAAATAATTCTGTCGCTGAAAATCATTCAACGACGGAATTTCGTCGCAGATACATGCCGTCGCTGAATGATTTTCAGCGACGGAATTGGTTCTGCGATGGAATTTCGTCGCTGAATGATTTTCAGCGACGGAGAATTTAACAAACGGGATTCAGCGACGGAATTACGTCGCTGAATCCGTCGCTGAATAGATCTAAATCTTTGAAATTCAAGAACCCCCCTTTCGCAAGTCAGTCTTCCAGATCCGGTTTCTCTTCAAAACCCAGCTTTCTGTTCCACCCTTTTTTGCCAAATCAGTCGCATTTCTCTGCAATCTCAATCTTCCAGACCGAGATTCACCTAGCCCATCGCCCTCTTTCCCTTCCCCTTCCATTATTTCTCCTTTTGCACTGTTACCCGTTACCCCATTTCCTTAAAACCCGATGAAAATTCTACACAGATTCGCCATCCAGCGACCCCGCATCTAGGCTCCCCGTAGTGGCGCTTGCCCAGACGACGCCCTCATTCCTCCCTTTCTGCCGTTGAGCGTGGGAGATGCTAGCTCGTAAGAATTCCTTGTTTGATAGTTGGTTTTTTGTCTATTTTCTCAACTGTTTTCTGATGTTGTTCCTCCCTTTCGGTGTTGGTTTTTTTCTGCAAGTGAAGCACAAATAAAATGAAAAAACATTATTCTAAACGTAATAAGTTATGAAAGCGGTTTAATCGATATCTTGACGTTCTGTGTATATTGTTAAATTTCTTAAATTTTTTAGTTTTTGACGTTCTGTGTATATTGTGTATTGCTGATTTGGTTTGAGATTTAATTGAATGTGAGTTCTGGATTGTTTCTGAATTTTGTTTAGGTATGATTTTTGTGTCGATTTGCCTTTGCTAGTTCAGTATTTTCTTGGGTTTTTTTGGTTTCTTAATCTGGGTGGGTATGAAGTTACTGATCAATTTCTAGCTTCTGGGATTGTATGATTTCTGATGTTGGTGTCGATTTTTTTTTTGCTTCGGTTCTGAATTGCTTATTCCTCTTTTGTTTCTAGATTGATCAATTTTTTTTATAAATCCATAATTAAATTCTTGTTCATTTGTATTTCCCTTTTTTGTTGTTATTCAGATCTCTAATGATCTTCATGCAGATTGCTCGATGATGAGGTTAATTTTGAGGGCAAAGTTTCAATCCCATCATAACTCTAATTCCCTTTTTGTTTTCTTTATTATTTTTAATGTTTTTTTCCCTCCTCTAAAAGGTAAATTTGAAAAAGTAAGAAAAAAATTCGATGCCAGAAACACCGAACAATTATTCTACATTAGTCCTAACATTGTTGCCAAAAAATAAATCTTAAACCAATGATAAAAATCTGTTTTTTTTTATTTGGAGATTATATATTCAAATTATTTAAATGCAGAACTCACAATATAAAAACTTAGTGCATTGTCGGCATTGGGTTTACTTTTTTTAAACTTATAACATTGCTGCTAATCCCAATTTTTTATTAGAAAGTTGAAGTGAACGAGAATAGGATAATCCCCAACGTAGAATTAAAAAGAGTTTACCTGCTTCAGTTATAGATGCATGAGTACTGAGTAGTAGATATAACTGAAACAGAGCTTACCTGCTTCAGTTTTACATTAAATTGCTACCTCAACTATGCAAACATCATTGCACATTCACAATTTCCATTCTCGTCTTCGGTAAATCCTTTTCTTTCGTTGGAACTTTGCATATCAATGAACTAGAGTGGTTGTGATGGAGTTGTTGAGGGTATTAAAGAATGGGCTGACATCATCAACGAACCCTTTTTCTGAATTAGGCAAACTCTTAAAGAAGCTTAAATTTATTAATAGCACACCATCCATTTAAGAGTAATTAACAATGTAATTATTCAACCTTTGTTTAGGTAAAATGAAAAAACAAAAACTTGAAGAAGGAAAACACCCACCTTGTCTAAATGAAAGGTTTTAATGTACATTGCCAGTTAAAGACAAGAAGAAGAAAAAGAAAAGAAAAAATGGTTTTTTGCAAATAAAACCTTTCATTTGAAAAAAGGTACCGTCTAAATGAAAGGTTTTAATGTAATCTTTTTCTACTTGTAATCTTGTTATTGTTATTCTTATGTGAATTATAGTTATTTTATTTAATGTTATAAATTTTGTTATAAATTTAATTAGTATTATATGCAAGTTAAATTTGGTTATAGTTTATTTGAAGTTGTAGTTTATTTAATTGAATTTGTAGTTTAAATTTGGAATATTTAATTGAATATGTAGTTTAAATTCGGATTATTTGAAGAATTTGAGTATTTGATCAATAAAATAAAACTCTATGTATGCCTTAACAAAATCCATGCTGTTATTTGTCTTTCATAGGAAGAGAGGTAACGTGCGTGCATGAAAGCAAACAAAAAATCACAGAATTTGAAGCCATATTGAACTAGAAGCCAAGAGCAAATAAGTTCATTCTGAAGGTAAAATTATTATGATATCAAAATTTTCATTAATTATAACTAATAAATTTGTTATTTGTTGTTGTTATTATTATTATTGTTGGTGGTGATTATTTGGTTTGGCGTAGGATAAATATGAACACGCTGGTGACATACTTTTTAGGTTCAGATTTCTGTGAAGCCATTAAAATAATGTGATAAGAGTCAAATTATTTTCATTTTGTTAATTGATTTATAATTATTTTAGCTAAATTTATGAATATAACTTTAATGATTTATTGTTCATAAAAAATTGCTTTTATGATATTGTGGTTGCTGATGTGATTGGAAAGCATGATTGTTAGTTGTGGATAACTAAGGTTGTTGAGATGATTTAATATGCATGAATTATATTGATGATTTGGGTTGCTATATAATATTATTTGTAGGTTGGGTAGAGACAAATTACAATCGTTATGCTGTCGAAATTTCTAAGAAAACTTAGGACTTTAAATAAAATACTCCACGCATTCATGCAAATATTTAAACCTAAATACATGTATGTTTTAGATAATTTGATTTATTTTGTAATAAGGATGAATTTATCTTTTTGAGTTATTTATTTTGTTATTGTAGATGTTAAATTTTGTTATATGCATGTTACAAATTAAATTGATTTTACTTAATTGAGAAAAATTATTTAGTGATAGAGTGTAATTGTTATTTTATTTTTTCAGATTTTATTTTCTGTGTGAAAAATGGATAAGGATAGATCTTGGATGTATTGTCGATTAGATGTAGATGGATTCATTAGAGATGAATTTTTGAATGGAGTTGAAGAGTTAATTACTTTTGCATTTTGTCATCCGGAGGTAGTTAGTGGAAATCAAATTAAATGTCCTTGTAGCAAATGTATGAATAAACAATTCTTGGAAGTCGATAAGGTGCGGAAACACCTTTATTACAAAGGTTTTGTTGTTAGGTATACCACTTGGCATAAACATGGAGAAATTGAAGAAGGACAGTCATCGCGAAATATAAATGAAACAGTTGATCCAGTATATGGGGTGAGACCTGAGGGACCAAATCCATATGTTAGAATGGTTACGGATGCTTTTCAAATGGATGATGATGTAATTAGTAATTCTGTGAACAATTCAAGAAGTGAGGAGCAACATCCAGATTCATCTGCTACATACTTCTATTCTCTATTGAATGATGCAGAAGAACCACTATGGCCTGATTGTTCAATGCACACAACATTATCGGCTGTTTCACAATTTTTGAACTGGAAGTCAGAGTTTAATATAAGTGAAGCATGCTTCAATCGTTTGTTGGGGATTATGAAGCCTATGTTACCAAAAGATGAGAATTTGCCACAAACCAACTATGAAATGAATAAAAAGCTACAAAAATTGGGTCTTAGTTATGTTAAAATAGACGCATGCAAGAATAATTGTTTGTTGTTTTATAAAGAATATGCAGAGGAGGAATATTGTCAAATATGTGGTCATCGTCGATATAAACCTATCTCAACAGTTGGTGGACAAGGAAAAAAGATACCATATAATGTTTTACATTATTTGCCATTAATTCCGAGGTGGAAAAGGCTTTTTATGTCGTCAGTAACTGCTAAGTTTATGACATGGCATGTTGACAGTCGAAATACTAACGGAGTGCTCAATCATCCTGTTGATGGGGAGGCATGGTAAAAATTTGATAGTATTCACCAATCGTTTGCTACTGATCCTCGAAATGTAAGACTTGGTTTGTGTGCTGATGGATTTTGTCCTTATGGCCCGGCATCGAGATCATACTCTTGTTGGCCAGTCAAGCTTGCTGTTTACAATTTACCTCCATGGATGTGCATGAAGCAATCATATTTGTTTCTCAATATGATAATTTCGGGAAGGAAAAGTCCATCACATAACATTGATGTTTTCTCGAGACCTTTAATTGACGAGTTAAAGGTGTTGTGGGAACATGGTGTTGAGACTTATGAGGCTCACAGAAAACAACATTTTATGTTAAGGGCCACATTGTTATGGACGATTAATGATTTCCCTGCTTATGGAATGTTGTCTGGGTGGAGTACCCATGGTCGATTATCTTGTCCTTATTGCATGGAACGTACAAAGGCCTTTAGGTTGCAGTATGGACGAAAGCGTTGCTTTTTCGATTGTCATCGTCAATTTTTGCCTCATAATCATCCTTTCAGGAAGCAACGTGACAAATTTAGTAAAAAGGTAGATCATGATCCTCCAGTGCAGAGATTGTCAGGTGAAGAAGTATTGCAACAATTAGATGTCATCGACGATTTACCATACGGTACAAAATGTGGTCCACAAAAACCTTCAGGGTTTGGGGTATCACATAATTGGGTGAAGAAAAGTATATTCTGGGAATTGCCTTATTGGTATACCAATCTTATTTGACACAATTTGGATGTGATGCATATTGAGAAAAATGTTTTTGACAATTTGTTTAACACCCTGATGGATGTTAAGGGTAAAACTAAAGATAATATAAATGCAAGAATGGATATGGCCTTCATTTGCAAAAGAAAAGAATTAGAATTGGTGAACAGTGATGGAAAAATATTAAAGCCTAAAGCTTCATTCACTCTAAGCAAGGAGGAGCAAAAAAGACTATGTGCTTGGATTAAAGAGTTAAGGCTTCCTGATGGGTTTGCATTTAATATAGCTCGGTGTGTTAATGTCGATGAATGCAAGTTCTACGGAATGAAATCTCATGATTGTCACATTTTTATGCAGTGCTTACTTCCCATAGCTATTCGTGATTTTGTCCCAAATCCAATTTGGGATGCAATCACAGAGCTATCTCATTTTTTCAGAGATGTATGCTCACCGAAAATACATGTAGATCACATGCAAGTTTTGCAAAGGAACATTGTACAAACCATTTGCAAATTAGAGAAGATCTTTCCCCCTTCATTTTTTGATTGTATGGAGCATCTTCCAATCCACTTGCCTTATGAGGCTATGGTGGGCGGTCCAGTCCAATATCGATGGATGTATCCTTTTGAGAGGTAATTGCTTATAGTTAATCATTATTAAATGTTATACTAATATTTATCATCCCAAATATTCTATCTGCAAAAATTAATAAAATTTTATTTCTTACAACCCTAAACTTCAGGTTTTTGCATCACTTAAAAAAGAAAATGAAAAATCCAGCTCATCCAGAAGGGTCGATATGTATGGCATACATAAGGGAGGAGATTGGAAGCTTTTGTGCCTTGTATTTTGAACCTGAAGTTCAAACAAGATTGACCCGTCCACCACGTAATGATGATGGAGGAGATGTTGATCCGATGGGACGTTTGTCCATTTTTAGACGTCTAGGTCAACCAATTGGGTTGACAAAAAATAATGCTCGATACTTGGAGGAAGATGACTACAATGCTGCGTGTATATACGTGTTAATGAATTGTGAGGAAATAGTCCCCTATATTGAGTAAGTTATCTAAATCTAACCCATCATTTAATGTAAAAATATATGGCTGATATAGTTGTTCTCTTATTTAGTTTCAAATGTCATTGTAGGTCATTTGATGATATGATTAAAAGAGATCATCTGAATATCAGTGATGCACAATTAGAGAAAGCACGTCATGATCATTTTCCAAAATGGCTTAAACAATTTGTAAGTACTATAAAAATAGAACAATCAGTAGTTTGAACTTAATTTTTAAAATTTTAATGCTAGGTTTCGCGGGGTTTCAGGTATTTGAACATGCCACTCAAACAAATCCACGTATTATTGAGATTTCTCATGGTCCTGGACGTATGATAAGAAGTTATCAAGGTTATTTTGTAAATGGTTTCAAGTTTCATACGTTGGATCATGGTCGATCTCGAAAAATAATGAACAGTGGTGTATGTGTCAAAGGCAGCTGCTACAATGATTTTGATCGTGATTTTTATGGCATATTGACAGATATAATCGAATTAGAGTACTTTGGAAGTGGGAATAAAGTTGTGTTATTCAAGTGTCATTGGTTTGATACAAAACGAGGTCATCATGTTGATCCCGGTCACGGTCTTGTTGATATCAAGCATAAATCTACACTTGCCAGTAACGAACCTTTTATATTAGCTGAACAGAGCCAACAAGTGTACTTTAGTCCTTATCCTTCTACAAAAAAAAGATCGTCGTCAGTGGTGGGCCATATTCAAAACAAAGGCACGAAGTAGATTTAACCTTTGACGAAATGACGGTGGACAGATTCTAGATTTGAACGAAGGAGTTTACCAAGAAGTGGAAGTTTCGAACCCTAGAATAGTTGCATATTCAGACGAACTGGATAACCCTACTATTCATATTAGTGGCGAATATGAAGAAGTCAATCAATTTGCAGAAGAAGAAGAAGAAGAAGAAGAAGAAGAAGAAGAAGAAGAAGAAGAGGAAGAAGAAGTGGAAGAAGAGGAAGAAGAAAAAGAAGAGGAGGATGTAGTATGGAATGATAAAGCAGTTGGTAATGATAGAGAAGATGCCAGTGATTAGAATAATAAATAGTAAGAATTAAACATTTGATTGTAAAATAAATATTATTGGACTGAAATTACTGATTTCTAAACATAATTTTTTTTATTTGTATTGCAGATGAGAAGATTGAAAAAGTTAGCACAACGATCATATAGGTCCAAGTCTCCTATACCTGGATTGGAGTTTGACTATAATCTTGACTTTGACATTCAGCCTCAATCTCAGTAGCCTACTCAGTCTGATGCTCAGGCTCGTGATCGACCTTTAGCTCACCATCCAAATCAGCCTCGTTCTCGGCCCCTTGCGCAACTAACTCCATCTTCAAGTCGACCTGATCCAGATCCTAATAATGATGATGACGACGATGATGATGCCATTCCAGCTCCTCCATCAGCGGTAGAACAACCATTACCCGGGCGAAGAATATCTACTGAGGAGGCAACACAAACTGCGGGTGGTAGTGGGAGTGGGAGTGGGAGTGGTGGTAGTGGTCGAAAAAGAACGAGAGGCCCAAATCAGAGCCTTGAAACATTGCAAAATCCAGAGCATAGGTTATTCCTGACGCCACTTGGTAACAGGTATATTGCTTCTACTTTTGTTTTATTTTCATACAACTATGATATTAAATATGGTATAATGTTTGGCGATATCTTCTTTTTTGTTTGGCAGTTCTTTTGAAGACTCGAAGGGTGTGAGGACTATATCCAATTTAATTAAACAACATTACTCGGAACCATGGCCAACATGGAAAAGGGTTCCAAATGAAGTGAAAGCACAGATGTAGAATAAATTTCAAGTACATTACTTTGAAGTAAATAACCTGATAATTGGTCATAAACGTATCGAAATGATAATTATCATTTGTTTTTCTTTGTAGGAGAAGTTCAGGTGGTCTGATAACCAAACCAATAATGTCTATACAATTTGGGAGCACTTATGCAAGTTACGTTTTAGAGACTTGCTGTAGCTGGAGAGAAGACAAGCAATGCAATATTTTAATACGGATAAAATATTTGACTGTAAAGGGTACAACAAGTCGAAGTGAATTTCAGTCCAAATATGGGATCAATTAGTTGAGAATGAATGGGGGACTGAAAGGTGGGAGGCGAAGTCAAAAAAAGGAAAACAGAATCGGTTGACGGAAAAAGAAGGAACGATAACAAAGCATACAAGTGGTTCTGTTTCTTTTCCGGTACATGAATATAGGATGGTATGTCCAAATAATAAAATTATTTTTAATTTACTATTGACTTTTATTTTAATGTAATTTTTATTCCTTACAAGAATTTCATATCTTTCTTATAAAATTGCATATTTTTTAATGTAGGCGAAACGTTTAGGTCGAGCACCGACATATAAAGAATTGTTTGATCGGACGCATAGACGTTTAGGTGGAGATGGTGATTATGTGGACAACAAGTCCAAATTTGTCAGTGTACGTAATGCATTCTATTGGCTTCTAATATGATTTTCTCGTTATTAAAGTTTACTTTTTATTATCCTTCTTCTAATTACATTGTAGGAAAAGTACGCTACTTCATTGACTCAGAAATACGGTGAGAATATAAGCACCCATCCTCCTTTTGATCGAGCTGTCGGTGTAAGGTAATTGGAGGGATGGAGAGTACGCGTACACATACGTACGGATTTGGGACTAGGCTACATCGGCTTGATTTACAAATGGGCACAAACATTGCAGCTGCCTCTGATTCCACCCAATCTTCTTGCACATCTCATTCAGCTTATAGTCCTTTTCCTTATCCTACTCCTGGTGTGATGGGTACTCCTAACACAAATTCAGAGGTGCAGCAAGTGAAAGAGGATGTCAGAGTCATTTCAAACAAGATTGATAATCTGGAAGAAAAGTTGTCTGATTTTATGGATCAGATGATGAACTTGATGGTAAGGAATGCCAATAACACAAGAGCACCTGGACCTGGACCGTCTGGATCTGGAGGTCACCCTAATCAGTGAGAGTACACATTTTATTTTATTTTGTTTTCTTATGAATTCTGGATTATATTTATTATGATGATTTGATCGGACTATATATGATGATGATTATCAAGTAATAGTTGATGTTAGTTTAGACATATAGTTGTGATATATATTTTATATTTGTTTTTATCTGGATCTACAGGTCTGTTCCATTATTTTAGGTACACGAATTTAAGAAAAAAAAGTATTACAAAATTTGGATGCTAAATTAGCTACGGAAATCCGTTGCTGAAGCCTATTAGCGACGAAAAATATAGCCTTTTTAAATATATTAAATTAGGTTTCAGCTATGGAATTCCGTCGCTAAACACATTTAGCGACGAAAAATTTAATTAATTAACAAAAAAAATATAAATTAGCGACGGACATCCATCGCTGAAACATTTTAGCGACGAAAATTTAATTAAATCAAATAATAAAATTAGTGACGAAATTTCGTCGCTAAAATTTTCAGCAACGGAATATCTCAGCGACGGAATTCCGTGGCTATTAGTGTTTCAGCGACGGATGGTATTAGCGACGAAATTTCGTCGCTAAAATTTTCAGCGACGGAATCTCTCAGCGACGAAATTTCATCGCTATTAGTGTTTCAGCGACGAAATTTCGTCGCTGATTGGTTTTACCGATGGATTCTTAGTTATTTCAAATACAAACATTACCGATAGAAATCCGTCGCTGATTTAACTTAGCGACGGAGAAAATAGCTTCGGAATTCTGTCGCTAAAGGTTTTCAACGACGAAAATTTTTTGCGATGAAAATACCGACGAAAATTTTCCCTCAGCGATCAAAAACTTTCAGCGACTTCAAATTTAGCGACGGAATTAGCGACGGAACATTCCGTCACTAATTCTGTTGCTAATACTCATTTGCAACGGAATGCTCAAATTAGCGACGAAAAATCCGTCGTTAATTCCGTCGTTGTTGCCCCTTTTTCTTGTAGTGTAATTTTTATGGTTTATAGTGAATTTTTCTCCCTTGTTTGTGGATATAAGCACTTGGGTTGTACTGAGTTAAATCTTATCTCTTGTGTGTGTGATTTTATTTCGTGTTGATCTCATCTTGTTTCAAAATACGTATCTACTTGAAAAATCACAACAAGTGATATGAGAGTTATGGTTTGAGGATTATCATAAAGCGTAATGCAAAAATGATGATTCAATTAAGGGGATTTGCTGTTGCAAATTGTATTCCTGAGATTGAGAACATGCAAAAGAAGATTTGCTGCAACAAGGTACCAATTGTAAGCGGAGCCAAGATTTTAAAAGAATTTGAGTCAAGTGGAGATTTGTTAGATATTGACTCAAATTCTATATTAATGAGTATATTTTTTGTAATAAATATATCATTAAATATATCATAACTTGGTGAGCAAGTAATGAGGCTATATAAATATAAAGTGGTCTCTAGAATTAGACAGACATAGAGAGATGTAATCACTATGTGATCTCCATGTGAGAGAGTGCTTTATAAGGATTTGGAGAAGAGTGGGAGAAAACACCGAGTCAAGGGATTGTTTCGGGTTTGGCTTAATGTTTTGGGGTGTTTTGTACTCTTTATAATCTCTATAGATTATAGTGGATTTTGGCTTAATGTTTTGGGATGTTTTGTACATTTATAATCTCTATAGTTTATAGTGGATTTTTCCCTATTGTCCGTAGATGTAGACACTTAGGCCGAACTATGCCAAATCTTGTCTCTTGTGTGCACGATTTAATTTCGTGTTGATCTCATCTCGTTTTGAAATATATATGTAAGCTTCACGAATTTCCTTGTATTCGGAATTGATTATGATTAGCAGAGTAAACAAATGAAATTAAAGATGTGCATAATGGTGGATAATTAATTGAAATTATATCTTAACATGAGAGACTTGGATAAGTTTAATTAATTAAAATATTTTTAACTGAAAGAACAAATAATTGTGAGGAATAGAAATAAATTGTTAGGAACTAGATTAAGGAATCAATATTCCTCTATTATAGGTAAGTGTAAATATTAAACAAAAATCCAATTTTAAATACTATGTGGGAAATTTATTAAGTATATATATATATATATATATATGTAATATTTTATTGATTCTTCAAGTCAACTATAGGGTGTATATATATATATATATATATATATATATATATATATATATATTCTCACAACTCGTAGCCATCGGTATAATTCCATAAAGGAAAAACACATAATGGATGCATTAAGGGAAATATCATGAAGAAAAGGTTAGCTCCATTTCTTTAAAGCCAACTCGAGCTGCTATTGTTATTTGTTGGTGGAAATGTTTGGTGGAAAGAGTTTGAAATGAATGGTGATGTTGCCTGACAGCATAAGGAAATGTTGAACAAAAATAGATGAAACTGAAGAATGTCGTGTAACTTGTTGTTGCTTGCAGCAGCTGAATGGAAATAAGGAAATGGCGGTGTAAACACAGAGAAGCAATAGGAACGAGAAACAGGAGAAGGACCACAACAGCTATAGGATAATCATGGCCATCGATCAGCACCTACTGTTTAGATGGAAGAGGGAAGAATCAAGGTGGAGTTAGTCTCGTGACTGTTGTTGTAAATTGCAGCAGTGGAAGCAGACATTAAGGTTGATTGGCAGGCAAAAAAATAAATGTGCACCGATTTTTAGGAAGCAAGTGCATGAAGTTGAATAAACAAATATAAAGAAACTGAAGATGATAGCTAAAGGACCGAATGAAAGGAAGAGGAAGCTGTGAAGAGGTCTAAAAAACTGGTGAGAAAGATGGTCAGTGAACTGAAACCGAGGAGCTGGAATTTGCAGTGCATAGGACAGACCAAAACATGAGTTGGAGTGGCTGGAAATAAAAGAAGGAACGAAAAGAAAGATGATGGTTACTCGGTGGTAGAAAAATGAAGTGGGAGCAATTGGGAACAATCTGAAACACGAAAGGGAAAGAAATAGAGAAGACGTGAAAAGGTTGGATGGACAGAAAGGAAATAGAAATTAGGAACTGCAGTGTGCAACCTACTGGAAAATAAAAAGGAAACAATCGAAGCAGGTAGAGCAGAAAAAAAAAAAAGGGAAATGAAAAGAAGTGGCGAGAAGGCATGATGGCTTGTTAACTTAATAGTAGGGAGAGCAGGAAAACGTGTGTAAATGCTGAAAAATAGAGGACATGGCTAAAGAAATATATATGGCAGAAAATTGATGAAGCCGAGAGGAGAATAGGGAGAATGTTGTGTTTGTGCGTAAAAGAAAAGAGAGTAAACCAAACTTCATTCTCCAAATTTACTAAAGAATTCAAGCTAGCTTTCTGTTCAACTTCATTGTCACTGTTTTACAGCCATCGTCCTCTCTAACTTATCCCCGCTCATCACTATTGCTCCTTGTTGTGCCACGTTACTGCCACTCATCTCCAGACCACGTTACCCTCCCCACTTTGCTATTGGTTACTGCAACCTTACACCGTTTTACTGCTGCCTTGCTTCGGTTAAGCAATAAAAGAGAAGGAAGTGTAAGGTTGAATGAATCAAAAAAAGTCGAGAGAAGGAAAGAAGACAGAACCGAGAGGTCTGATGTTGAGGCAAGACTATCTGGTTGAGGCAGTGGAATGTAAGGGTTGTGAAGGTAATGGCCTTGAAAATAAAGTTAGAAGGGGGGATCAGGAACGAGACTGAGAAGAGAGTAGAAGCAGAGGACGTTCCTCAGAGGCCAAGCTATGCTGCAAGGGTGCTGTGTGAAGCCACTGAGCAGACGATGAAGCTTGTTCCTTTCTTACCTGGGCAGTGAGACGAGACAGAGGAGAGTACGCAGAGGTGAAGCCAAACGTCTAAGGCGCATAGGAAACTGGAAACAAAGGACGTTGGATTTGGAGTAATGGCGAACATGGTGCTTGAAACGGTGACGCAGAGAACGAAACAGCCCAGAGGGAAAGACAAAGTGAAACCGAGAGGCGAGATGATGATGGTATCAAGAACGGGGGAAACAGTAGGAGAAGATGGTGAGGCCAAAAAGTGAGGAAACAGAGAGAAGAGAAATGAATGAACAGTAGACGGGCAAAGAAGAAAGGAAAAAGAAATAAAAATTGGCAGGAAAAGGAAAAATAATTTGAAAAAAAAAGGAAGAAGAAGAAGGAATGTATATTTATTTATATATTATTACTGTGTATATATATAAAAATAAATAATAAAATTTAAGATGGATTAGAGTATACAAGGAATTTGGGTAATTCGAGTGATAGACTACTTGAAAGATATTATTGCAATTACGGGTACGAACTTCTGGGGGAAATAAACCGAATAAAGCTTACTCACCGACTCGCAACGTTGAGGCATTGAGGACCATGGACAGCCATTGAGATAAGGAAAATTCTCGTTGTTACTAGAGATAAATATGTGTAATTTCCGTACATTTGTAGATATAAAATTTTAGGCTGAATTTCGCAGTATCGAAATTACTGAAAAATCTAGGTCGAATTTTATGACTCTGAAAATTAGAGATTTTAGCATAGTTGAACAACCTAATTTTACTGATCGAATTTAAGTGATTTGCATGGATTCTAATGTGGTATGAATTCTGTTTAAAACCGAAAATCCTGAATTTTAAATTTTCATAAACTATTTTTTGAGATTTTATTCGAAAAGGGGCTAGTCAGCCTGTTTTGAATCTCTTTGTGAAACAAATTGAATTTATATGTGATTTGAGGAAAAATGATCTGATTTTAAAGAAATACTGATGTGATGTGCTAGAGCGCGTGCTAATTGTGCGTCGTACGGTCCGACTCGCACTGATTTTGAGACAAAAACGTTTGTGAGATCATGTTGCATTATTGATGTTACAGTATGACGTTGTCACAGCAGTCGTTGTTTGTGGGCCCAAGAGGGGTGGTCATAGCCGGCTAGGCTGGTCCATTACATTGAAATTATCCTACACTGTTAATGTTACCGTGTAACGATGTCACAGTAATCGTTGTTTGTGGGCCCATAGGGGTGCCATGGCTGGCTGGGCTGATCCGTTAAATCTGTGGTGAACTGTTTCTGATTTGGTCTTCGGACATTCTGATGAGTGAGCCGTTCGGGTAGCTGACCCCTCTCACGTCAATTGACATCCCGGCACACCTGATCAGTGATTGCTCGGAGCCACCGATATTGACCAATAGTCATTTCTAATATCTGATATAGCATATCTGTCTTATCTCGTCTATTTGAAATGTTTATCTGAATTGACTGTGTGAACTGATTTGACTATATGGAACTGTGCTTTTCTACTGCATAAACACTGTGGGGGCCACCTCTTGAATCCTGCCAAACCAAAGTGTCACACAATCGTCACTTTAAAAGCTATTTAAAGTTTTAGAAACGGTATTGATTTTCAGTTCCATTTCTATGTTGAAATTGTCATGGGTTCTCCGACTTTGATTTTTCAGAGTAGGTATTGCATCTGTGATTAATTGAAAAATCTTTTTTTTGAAATTGTCCGCATGGACTATGATATCTAGAACTGTCTATTTTTTATATTGAGAGTTTTTGGGATTTCTGAATTTACTACAGTAATTTTTTCTGTTTCTGAATTCTGATTTTGACCTCTATGAATTTGTCAAATTATTGGTATGCTTATATGATAATTTTCTGGTTTTGGCGAAGATATATATATTTTGGTAGTATATTTATCTATCTGCTATGAGATTTTTTTTACTGAGCATATTGAGCTCACCTCCTTACTTTCCTCCACAGAGCCTCACTATAGTTTGGATCGCTTCCGTTAGTAAGGCATTTCGCACAATTATGATTCTGTGGAGCATATTTCTGTATCGAAGAAATACCCAGATTTAAACAATTCTTTTGCATCTAAAATTTTTGTAAGAACAGTATTGCATACAAGATATATATGGGGAATGTGAATATATATTTTGTTTAAAATTTAGAAAGAAAATAAATCAAACTAAGTTATTTTTTTAACCTAATATCGATTTGTAACTCAATTGAAATGTCCGTAAATTTGAGTCGTTACAATATATCTGCTTAAAAAATCCCAAGAGATTAAGAAATTGAGCATGTTTACTAAAGGTTCTGAATTCAATCACTCTCTCCCTTCACTAATGACAAGATGGTTTGCGTTCATACTCCTCAGGAAAATTACAGTGCAAGGTCAGTTAAGAAGGAAGTTAAGAAATCTGATTCTAATGCTATCTGTATTGAAAGCATGGCTCGGAAGGGTATTGCACCACCAAAGGTGGAACTCTTCTGTTGGAAAGCTTTAAAAGGGTGCCTTCCTGCTATTGACCTGCTTCATTCAAGAGGCTGCCTTAACTTTCAGGAAAACAAATGTCCCTTTTGTGCCAATACTGAACCCGTGGATCATTAGCTCCTTCACTGTTCCTTCCCGTGGAAAAATTAGTGTCAATGTTGTCATTGGTGGGGGCTATCCTGGGTTGGCCCAAGAACGTTTTCCTGTTTGTTTTTGTCGTGAAACTCTTTCCTTATCAGACCAGATCAAAAAGCTATATGTGCAGCACTTTTCTATCCTATTGCCTGATCCATTTGGCATGCTCGAAATGATTTTATTCAATAATAAACGCTTGGCTTCTGATCATCTGTGTAGGCTTATTCAAATGAGAGTGGAATGGTGGATTAAAGCTAAATTTTCAAATCAAGATTTGTGGCTGCTCACTGATAGTTTTCATGATATCAGTTTGCCAATAAGACAGAAAGTCAAGCGGATATTTATCTTGTGGAGGCCACCTCCCACTGGATCTTGGAAATTTAACGTGGATGGTTCATTTTTGAGTAAGCCGGGTCAAGTTGAAGTTGGTGGAGTTCTTAGGGACGAAAATGGGTCCATTCGTCTTATTTTTTCAAAGAATATTCGGATGGCTTTGTTGAACTTTTGGCGGTGGCCGAAGCTCTTTCTCTCTTGGCTAATGGTAAGCTGGATTCGATTCCTCGTTTCATATCATTTAGAGTGACTTTAAGGTGATGATCGCTTGTATGAATAACATTAACAATTGTCCATGAAAGTTTCATAGTCTCATGAACAAACTGCATAACTTATTTTCTTGTCTAAGTCCTATCACCTTCAATCATGTCCTGAGAGAAGCTAACTCTCTTGCAGACTATCTAGCTAAATTAGGAGTTAATCATTCGTCTGAATTTATTACTTGGATGTAATTCTCTCTTTTATTTATAAATTTTCTTTAACTTTCAAAACAAAAAAATTCACTTCATGACAACTTCAATCACCCGAAAAAAAACTCCCATGAAATCAAGTATATAACAAAATATATATTTTTGGTGAATAAAATGTTTAGAAATAAGACAGATAATCAATTTATTATTAAAATTTATAAATTTATTAAACTTTTATCTATAAATTTTTTAAACTTATAAATTATCTGTTAATAAAAGATAGTAAAAATTTAAACTTAAATAATTTGTACATAAAGTTCAAACTTTAACTAATTAATTCTATACATATATATATATATATATATATATATATATATATATATATATATATATAAAAATTTTATATACACAAAAATGACCATGAAGCCATGATAGTACGATAAGTCTTTCATATATTTGGAACAATTATTGCTCTGTGGCCGGTGGGTTGGGAATGGTGTTCTAGTCTTACTTTTTTCTTTTTCTTTTTCTTTTTTGGGATTGTTCTGGTCTTACCTATTTCACACTTGCACTATATTTCTATTTTGAAAAATATTACAAAATTAAAGTGCAGAAAATAAGTATCAACATATTTTTTTAGATCACATGGAGATAAAAAATTCAAACTCTGAGTCTAATTTTTTTAACAGAGATAATAACTGGTAATTCAAGTATTAATCATTAACTCTCAACTTATTTTATTAATAAGAATCGGGATGTAAATAAGAGGGATATCCATTATATTTTAGGTACCTAAACTTAAATTTGAATTTAATTATATTTTATAATATCCGAACTCGATTAATTACCTCGATATTTTTAATTTCATCACTCGAACCCTATCAATATAATATATGAAATATTTATTAACTATTCAAATTCATTAAATACATGTTTATTAAATCAAAGTTTAACTTTTAAATTTAAATTTAAAATCAATATTGATGGATATTAGTAAAAAATAAATTAATAAATTTAAATTAACTCATGAAAATAATTGAATATTAAAAATTATAATTAAAATACTTAATGAATTAATTTAATTAAATATTATGTTAACAATAAATAATTAATAAATAAAAAAATATATATATAATAATATTTAAAAAAATATTATTTATAATCAAATTTAGGTCTCTAAAAGCACTTTACCTAAACCTACAATAGATAGTAAAATTACTATCAAAATCCTATCCAAATACGATTATTAAATATTTGGACCTTACTTAATTGAGTCAAATAATATCAAATACTTATTTATAAGATATCCATTTTAACAAAAAAAAATAGTAACAATCTAATGGTAACCAAACTTAATTTTATTTATATTTATAACCAAATAAAAAGCACATGAATAGTAGGATTTGCAAAGCCCTTTTTAACTGAATTTATTATTGACGTGTTTTTGGCTATCTTCTTGTCATTTTGGAGTTTTGTTGGCTGTTGGAGATAAAGAAAAGCAAAAGGTTTGGCAGATGTCGGCTTCGGCTTGTATGGGTTGAGAGTTAATGCTTTTGGGCTTGTGTTGTTTGGAGTAAGGTGGGAATTGATTGAAAAGAAATTCTATTTATGATGATTGTTGTTTGTTTTGTCTATTACTACCGTCTTGACGTGATTTGGTATTGAGATATTTAAAATATATTCAAATATTTTTTTCAATACACCTATTTCTTCGATATGGTTACTATTTAATGTAAAGTAAATAAGGTATAGAGAGAAAATCTTTAAAGCATTTAGAATTCCACTTTGGTATTTTTCGTGTTTAATTTTCAGTTGAATTGTGATTATGATTATTAATTAAGTTATTTTGGGGTTAAAGTGGACTCATTGTGATTTTTTTTTTTTTTGTAGAAGTTGCTGTGATTCTGATTAACTTTTCTGCATCTCCAATGCTTTTTTTGTCTTCCTGATTATTTTCATATCTATAAAATGACTTGGCTATATATATATATAGTGCCTATAATACGGCCAACATTTCTTTTCAAACTCTTCTAATTAAGTGATCAATTTTTTTAATCATATGTATTCTCATTTATTTTATAGTCTGAAATAAATTTTATTTTGGTCGAGGGTGAGCACATAATAAAAAACTATAATTTAGATATATTTTTTCAAAATGGATTTATTAATAATTTAAATATATCTTTTTTTCATTTAAGATTTATAATATAATTTAGATATATATCTTTTGAAATGAATTAAACAATATGGATACGTTTTTTTTTCTAATTTTAAGAACTCAAATATAATTTTTGTTCTTCTAGATTTTCTAATTACAAATTTTTAATTTTATTACCATATCAATTTTTTATTATATTTTATATATTTTACATATACTCTAAATATGTAGATTAAACAACAATAATTTACGTGATTACACTCATATTTAATAAATAAAGTTAATTTGTATATGTGATAATCCAAAAATTTTCACATTGAAAATTTATCTCGAAAATACAAGATATTATTTTTTTTAAAAAGTCTATATAATATATATATATAGAAATAGATAAATTAATATATATGTACACGTAGATATTTATATATATATATATAATATTATAATAATATAATATATATATAGATATTATATTATATTATATTATATTATATTATATATATAAAGAAAGGAGTGGGGATCGACCCTTTACTATCCCTCCTCTATAAATGTGTCAAACAATGAGGCGGAGAGAGAAAGCACGAAGAATGGCGACAGAGCGTGCAGGGAGCCGATAAGAGGAAGACCGACGTTGTGGAAGTGTTTGTGCGCCACCACGAGCTCTGTATCGTCGACGGTGGCTAGATCGGAGAGGGAGAGGCGAATGAGAGAGAAATGAGAAATTCAAGGTCTCCATCGTCGATCTCCCTAAGCCAAGCCAACTGAAACCTTCCCTCCACCATGCGACGCCACTGGCGAGAGATGGGGCCAAGAATCGGCCAGCGAAGCCCCGAACAGTGAAAATAGTGACTGAACTGTTTGGGACCGGTTCAGTAGAAAGGAATGGGTTGAATCGGTCCGAACCGATTCAACAAAAAAAAGAAAAAAATTATGATGTTTCGATTTAAGGATAAACCGATAAGCGATCTGATTTGATCGTTTTAATTTTTAAAAATTTATTTAAATTTATATTTGATCGAAACTGACCCGGTTTAAATATATATATATAAACATGTAGCGCGACAATAGGCAACAAACACAAGTTTGATCAAACCTCGATTTACGTGTCACCACGAAATCTCGGATAAATGAACCTCACTTGCTACAACTTGTATTAGCATACGAGTTAAGTTTAATTGCATAAGTTTCAGGTTAATCCTGTACAAATTGCTTTATATTTTGAATCGAACCGTTGATATCGTAAATGATTCGTCTGAACTTTTTGAAGAAATATGTGAACCTTTAGAAGAAATATGTGAACCTTTTGATTGATTTGAAATATGAAACGTATTGAATCAACTGGATTGAGAATATAAATTGTTCTCTGCTTTGCAGGCTGGATAATGAGCAATTGTTACCCAGTCTTATTGCAGACATCTTGTAAATTATCTATATGTTTCGAACTAAGGTCATTGTGTTATCAGAAATGTAATTTTAATTCGTTTTGACATGTTTCGAATCTTGCAATGATTTTCACACATTAAAATCATTGCATGGCATTGTGTGGGAGATTTAAAAGCTTGCACAGATTTTTATCTGTATGCATGTATTGCTTTATAATCTCATTTTGAATTTGTTTTGTACTGATTGGAACATATAGCTTATTTAGCTTATGCTTAGTGTTTTCGGATTTAAATATAAATTGTTTTCTGTCTCGATTGTTATATAACTTATGAAAACGTGATTTTCGAATGTTTTATCATTTATGGGCAGTCTAGCTATGTTATTCTCGATAGAGCATATAAAGACGACCCAGAGTTTACGACTTTTATACGGGCAATTCGACTTGTCCGACATTGTTGTGACAAGTTTCGATTCTGGCTAATCACTAAGACTGAAGACTTAAATCTATGACCATAGGTAACACTATAGTTTTCATGGTACTTTCGGCTCACTGATAACTACAGTGAGAAAGTCTTTATCGGCATATACTTGTTGACTTCGCCTATATTCGTATTGTGAAACCCAAATTTTTCCCACTTTATTTTTTATTTGGAAAACTAAGAAATAATTGAGAACTCAGAATAATATTGTGCAGGCTTGAAACCACTGAAGCACTTGGGTTAGTGGCGTGGGGCCCGTTGGTAAGTAAACCGGGGTAATGCTCTAAGCTCGAGAATAGGGGTGTAAAACGGACCGAACGGTGCGGATCGATGCGAATTAATACGGATACGGGTTTAAACGGGTTTAGCCCATTTAGGCCCGCATTTAAACGGATTAAATTTGTGGAGACTGGTCTGATTCTAATGCGGGCCGGATCGGCCCGCGGGCTAACTTAACTTTTTTTTTTGAAATAAGGAATTGGACTTTAAAAAATAATGAATTGAGCCTAAACACTTAATTAAGTCTAATTTTAATTTGTTAAATTATTATTGGGCTTTAGGAATTAACCAAAATTATTACAAAATCAAATCACATAGAATTAGCCATGAAATACAGACCAATGTATGTTATTTTTTTTTCACTTGAGGTAAGTGTGCAACAGATTAATGTCGTGTGAGGAAAAAATATAAACAAGTAAAAGTTGGAAAATAAAGAAAAGCTACCAATTCAAGCTTTCAACTGGACTGTGTAGTACTCAAATAGAGCAAAAGGGGAGTAAAGGATGGGTTTGTTTGTTGTGCTTTTTTAAGACACCTGCCTTTTACCCGTACACCTGCCTTTTATTTAAGCTTTCAACTTTGTTGTTTAGCTCTTGCAACTTCTGAAGACTGAAGAGAAGCAAGTGCCCTGTGCTGCTCAAGGACATGATGCCGACGCACCAACAAGCCTGAAGCCTCCACGCGCACGTCGTGGGGAAGCAGACAATCTACTGCTAGTTTGGGTCTACTACTGGTATGAGCTATCGCAGCCTCTGTTTTTTACTTTTGTAGTTTTGTTTGTTTAAACTTTAGAAATTAGAATAGATAGAATAAGAATGATTTAGGAATTAGGTTTGATTGGTGTGTCGGTAGAATAGCCCGCGGGTCAGCCAGTACCCGTACGGGTTGGCCTGTATAAATTATTTACCTGTCGGGCTTAACCCGTATAAGTCCGTTTTTAAACGGATCACATATTAATGGACCGGATCGTTAAAAGCCCACGGTATTTACGGACCAACACGCGGGCGTGAGCCCGTTGTACACCCCTACCCGAGAATTACTTAAGAATTACATGTTTGAGCATGAAATTATGTTTATAAATGAAAACCAAGGAATTGAAAGAAAAAATGTTAGTAAGGTTCGGGTTTTGCGCTAAACCGAACAAATGAGCTCGGAATTAGAAATAAATTCGGAATAAATTCTAGAAATTCCCACAAATTGTTCTGAGACCATAGAAAATTAATATAAGGTGAAATTTACTTGAGAAATCAAAATCAAGTGGAAATATGGAGGTTTCGGGGATCAAAATAATTTTTAAAGTAAATTGAAAACTTTAAGCCATATTGCTCGATATTGACCAAATCGTGCAGAATAGGCTCAATCGAGAAATTTTTCTCAAACAAGTGACCCCAAAATTTTTATGAAACATACTAGAGACAGAATATAACACTTTAGAAGTGGAAATTGGGAGAAAATTGGACTAAAACTATTTTTTTGGAATTTTTCAAAATAGGACAGAAATCTATCATGCTTCAGATTTCAGACCAAGCCTCCAATTTTGATAAATTTGGAGACTTTAGGGGAAGCTATTAAACCCAAAACTTTCCATATATATAAATATATATATATATATATATATATATTCAACATAACAAGCTTTTAGGATCACCAAAAATCAACCCCATCAGACTTCTAGGCCGAGAGAAACAGCCCTTATTTCCTGTTGCAGGCATCACTCTCTTTTCCTCAGTGTGAGATTTTTTCGGCGATCTTTCGGTCATATTCGGGTGTCGGTCAAGAAGGATAAAATCTTTATCTACCGGTCCTCTATAACATATAAAAAATTAAGCTTCAAAGAAGTTCATTTACTAAGGTAAAAACTCAAAAGAAAAACAGTGGTCAAATCTGCCCTGTTTTTAGTGAGGAATTTAAGATTTTTCATTCTTTGATCGATTTTTGAGCTAGTTTTTCATGGTTTTAAGCTACATACATGTTGAATTTCAGTTCAGGATTAATTTTGTGGAAGAAAAACGTGGTCAACCTTGGTCAACCCTGAGGTAAAGTTGATGGATGATGATGAAATTCATATAAGTTGTTCTTTGATGCTTTTAGAAGGTTTTTAGTTAAGTGGAATTGGATGATTTAATTCATATGGATGATTTGAGGTTTCGACAGCAAGATGTTGATGTGTTTGTGGTGAAAATTTGATGGATCTAAGGTTATTAATAATTAAATTTATACCGAGAAGCCCGGTTTATAGCTTAACTCAGTGTAAAACTGAAAAATGAAAGAATTAAAAATTTGGCAAAGTGACCAGTAAGGTTTATGAGCTTGAATGAGTCATAAGGTTAATGAAGTAATGAAATGAGAAATTAGAGTAATGAAATTTGCCAAAACGGCACTAAAATTGGTAAGATCGAGAAAATAAAAAATGTTGACCGAAAAGTCAAAATTGGTCAAACTTTGAGAATATAAGTCAAAATTGAGTAAGTTGAGATGAAATTGATCAATATATGATGAATTGATATCGTTTTGGGTAGTTCGAGAATTCGGCAGGCAAATCGAGGCAATCCTGAGACCCGACAATTTTACGTTGCCCTACGATCTACGAGGTAAGGGATGTGATTTAAAGTAGTATTGGTATTCAAATACCTTACTTCAGCTTAAGAATGTGTTGAGCATATTAGTTTTTACGAATAATATTTTCGAACCCAAAAAAGTTACTATACACTCAAAAATCGAGAAAACTGAAAGAAAAGCCATATTTTTCGAGCTCTTCAAAAATCTACTTTTGATATATATGACATGTTTTAAATGAAATTTGTTATGTGAAAATGAAAAATATTATTTCTAAGAGTTTACGGGTGAAGGGACTCGAAATATGATTAAATCATTATTTTTACGAGTTTACGAGTGAACAGACCCGAGAAATGATTAAAAATATGATTTTTATGAATTTACGGGTATACGGACCCGAGATATGATTTTCTATGAATTTACAGGTGTATGGACCCGAGATATAATTTTCTACGGGTTTACGGGTAAACAGACCTGAGAAATGATTTCAAAGAAATGTTTTGAGACTTAGGCTATATGTAAGCTATAAGAGCTATGTTAAATTACCGTGTGGGGTTTGGACCATTGTGGAACATGCCTCATACCACCTAGTGTACGTTTAGTCCATTGTGGTGCATGTTGAACTGTGTCGGGTATTTATACCACTTGGTATGATGTTTCTACCACTCTCCGTTAAAGGATAGATATGTTTAGTGCCGAGGGGCTCTGTAAGACCCTGATCCAGTCTATAGTCCCTTACCATGGTCATTGGTACTATGTATAAGTGAATCATCTATGCAAATTTTCTATGTGAAATGCATACATGAATACGACTTGTGTCGTAATGAAAATATGTTTAGTCTCCATGAAAAGAATCAGTATTATTTGAAAGAAAGAGTACTAAGTTTTATGATTTAAATATTATGTACTCTGACTTGATTTGCTATTTAAATGAGCTACGTGATATATGATATATGAAATGAATTCCAACGGGATATGTGTTACATGATTTACATGCTACGTGATTTATAAGTTGCATGATTTACAAATTACATGCTATTAGTCATGATATCACAAGTGTTTGACTTGACTTTCGAAACTAAATATGTTTCGGTTAATATTCACATGCATGATATTTTATAAAGCATATATCACAATATTTTGCATTCACATGTTTTAATACAAAAACTGCTTTAAATGCATGTCTTACTGGGCTTGAAGAGCTCACCCATTTATTTTTACCTCACATATTATCTTAAGTAAATTGTCACCCCTACCTGCCGTACAATAGTCATGGACAGGCGACTCAGCCCTTTCCAGGCTATCCTCAGTACTGGTAAGGTATATTTTTACTTTATCTACCAGACTTCCTGTAAAGCATAGACAATGTTGTAATAATGTTTTGGGATGTAAAATAAGAAATATGAATGTAACTAAAGTTGTAGTAACACAGTTTAAATCTTACTGTATATTTTGGATATGTAAAGTGTAGGAATGAGAATAAATGTACTGATAAGTAGATGAAAGAAATTGAAATCGATTGGTTGCGATTATAAACTGCATTTCTGTGCATTAACGAAAGATTAAGAAATTGACACTGATAGGAATACAACTTAAGTAAAGAATATAAAAAATAAATTTAGCATGTTTTTTCGCGTTTCCAGGGCGTCACTGTTTACTTGGTATCAGAGCAAAAGTTGTCTAGTATTATCAGTGTCAAATAGAAAAGTCAAATTATATCCCAAATTGTTTATGCTTGTCTGGTTCTAAAGTAAGTATATTTGTTAAGTCATGATTAAAATTTTGGTGTACGTGCAGGTCAACGATCACTTAAATTATGAGTGGTTGGGGAGGTCGTTCGCAGAGACAGACATAACCTGCTCCGCCACCTCCCCCTCAACCTGAGAGCCTCACTGAAAGAATAAGGAGGCTAGAGGAAATAGTATAAGGAATGAAGGAAGGCTTATATGCATTGACTGCCATTATTGCCCAACAGTTTGGGACAAACACTTCTGGTACTGATGCCACTCCTGCACCAGCACAGGTTCCTCCTCCCCCACCACAGAATCCTCCGACAGCCCTAGCACCTCAGCCTGCAGCTCCACAGCCTAGAGATGTAAGAGACACCTAGAGGCTATGAGAATTTCTGAAAATGAGTCCCCCATAATTTACAGGAGTAAAGGATCCGATTAATGCTGAGGAATGGTTAATAGACCTTGATACAGTATTTCAGTATTTTGGGTGCATGGATAAAGAGAAAGTGACTATGGCCAGCTATATGCTCAGGGAAGAGGCCAAATTTTGGTGGAGGACCACACAGAAAACCTTAGCTGATAATCCAGCAAATATTACATGGGAGGCATTTCTAGATGCATTCAGGGCCCAATATATTTTGCTTATAACACAAAAGAAGATGCAAGCGAAATTTTTGACTTTAACTCAGGGTAGTTCGACTGTTGATCAGTATGAAAGTCGATTCACTACCCTTTTGAGATATGATCCTGACACCCTTAGGGATACAACGCGCCGAATTGAGAGATTCTTGGCATGTCTAAGATCAGGGATCCGAGACAGATTATTAGGATTCTGATTTGTGGACTTTAAGGATGCTCTAAGTCGGGCTCAAGAAGTTGAAAGAGGCTTAGATGTAACACGATCCGAGCATGGGTACAAAGCCAAGGATCGAGATAAAGGAAAAGAGATACAAGCATCTCGATTTGATATGAGAAAGAGCCAGCCGAAGAGGCAGAGAACAGATGAGCCTCAAACAGGGGTTGGAAAGCCCAAGATCCCTATGGGTAGTGCTACCATTGCTCGAAGTGTCACACCCTGACTTCGGGTGCCCTTCATCCATACATATACTACTACGGTTGGGCTGTGAGTCAATATAATTATTCAATTCCATACATTTATAGCTTAAAATTTTAAAACTTTAATTCACACTCCCGATGTGTGTGTGGATATACAAAATCAATTGTTTAATATAATATCTTTACATAACATCCCCATACAACTGTTTACAACTTCAATTCATAATTGTACGATACATTATAATAGATACAAAATGCTCGTGTGTATACAAATCTTATATCTTTGCAACTGGTGGGAGCTGTCTAACCTAAAAGGAATCTAGAGACCACTGCACTGTCCTACTTCTCAGTATCTGGAGGGGGACAAATAGTGGGATGAGCAAATCACAGCTAAGTAAAGAAATGAATGCTAACATGTAGATATTGTACTATCTACATAGCCCATGCATGCATAAACAAAACCATGTTTCAATATAAATGAAAATATTACTAGAAAATGCATTTAAACATTTATTTCTCATAGGCATTTTCATGTAAAACCATAGGCAATACTTCCAATTAAAACATGTCATAAACAGTGCTATCATAGCACGAGCATTCAAATCACTATATCTCCTTGCTTTTCTCAAATCATTTCTTTTCTGAGTTTCTCTATTTCTCTTATCTCTGAGACAAGTATGGTATTCTCGGCAATCTAATATCCACGATATATGACCATAGTCAGTGATCTCAGGCCTCATTGATCAGGTGTGCACAGGGCATCACCTCGCTTAAAGGGGGATAGGTCAGTCCTACCCTCCGACTCATCTCAATCAACATCATCCCCCTTATCATATCACATATACTCACGGTACAAGGTACGCCATGTATCATCTACGCGATACTCATACTCATGTGCACCCAGCACGGTACATAGTATACCAACAGACAACTACACAATTTAACGTACAACCGTGGACGTAGTCCATCTACCAACTCCAATGGACTCATCATCCTGAACCATGTCTCATATACCAGGCGAGCAAATCAACAAGACATACAATCATCGCAAGGCTCCAGCGCAGTATCTCAGTGCGAGTAACAGCTTCTAGCACTGTATCAACTTAAACTTAGCAAAATTGGTGCGAGCAATGCTTCAGCACCTTTCTCAAATCCATCGTGCGAATGAACTCCAGCACGGCATATCAAAATCATGGAAACATGTGCAAGCTAACACTCTAGCACATTATCATTATAAAACCACGTGCGAATCATGTTCCAGTATAGTTTATCAAAATATGTAGACGTATGCGAGTGAAACTCCAGCATAATCAAAATCATTAAAACGGGTGTGAGCTAGAGCTCCAACACCGATTCACATCTCAAATCCTATAGGTGGCTATTTTCTCTTTTAAAAAAAAAACTCAAAACATGTTTATTTACGTAGCATGTCGTCCCATGCTAAATATGTAAAACTAGCCAACCTATCCATCATCATTTCTCAATCCCAAAATCAATACATGGTTGAGAAAACATTAAAAATATCGTATAGATGTAAAAGCATTAAAAACATGCATGTTAGGTTGTTTTCCTTCCTACATCCCATTTTCACAATATATATACCATAATACATTTCCATTCACATATGGTTCAATGGCTAAGCATAATATTTCTAGCGTCATGCTACCAAAATCGCAGTAAAAATACGTACGAATATCTCTATCGCTAACATATAGTCCCTTACCTCGAATCGCATTCATATTTTCTTCGTCTCGTTTGCTCCGTTCACGATCCGGGTTAATCGTGTTCCACGTATCTCAATCTACACGCTTAAATCATTAAGTTATTTTCTTTCCTTCTTCTAAACATACACATTGTCATTTACTTGTCTATTCATACTCCTCCAACCTTTAAATCACATTTCACTCTCCCACTAATATCATTTTATCATCTCTTAAGCTTTCCATCACTTTTTCATAGATTTTCTCTTTATAAATCTCCCTTAATATTAATCACCCATCAGTACATTCATCACTCCTATCATTATTTCACATACCATTCAACCCAATAAATGTCTAGGAATCCATATTTAAAGCTTGAAGGTTGAAGAGCTTACCCCTTAACTTAGTCAAACTTATGGTAGCTAAAACTCCTCTTGGTCACACCAATGTGTGATTTATGGGTATGTTGTTCTCCTTGCTTCAAGGAATAACTTTTTCTTCCTGAGCTTCTTCAGATTTTGGTTGAAATGTAGTGATTTTTAGAGTGAGAAAGCTTGGGTTTTTGAGAGAAAATGGCAGGTGCGGGTTTGGTGCGAGGGAAATCTGATTTTCAGTCCAAATTTTGTGCCCTTTTTATAGACACAGAGACATGAGATCGATCTGATCCTTGAAGAGATTGATCTCTGCATGGATTGGTAGTCTTTTTTACCAAACGTAATTACTACCAGATCGATCTGTTTGCAAGCAAATTCCTTCTTGGAGATCGATCTGCCTCTCGTAGGAGATAGATCTGCTCTTTACAGAACCCTAATGAGATCGATCTGTTGCTTAGGGGAGATCGATCTCTTCTTGGCCCAAAGTTAAGGAGATCGATCTGTGCCTTGTGAAAGATCGATTCCTTTCAGACAGAGACTTAAGGAGATCGATCTGCCTTCTCATGAGATCGATCTACCCTGCTCCCCTTAACAAATTCTTAGCATCTTTAAGAGAGCAGATCGATCTCTCATCCTCTGCACCCTTATTTCTGTAGTTTTTTTTACAGATTTTTACTTATACACTCATCCACATTTGCTGCATACCTCAATTTGCATTCCGTGCATAATTAACACACAATGGCATCCATTCCACATAGTTCATAGTTAATGAAACTTATGCACACAACTTAAAATTCATGGATGTTTCATAGAATCTATAATCCTTACATCCTTTCATCACTTATACACTTGTAACAAATGTACATGTACATTATATCTTCATAAAATAATTACATGGGAATTTACGGGTATTACACGAAGCCTTGGGACAGTAGTGTCGCGGTGCAAAAACTGTGACAAGATAAATATTGGTGAATGTCGTTGGGCTACTAATGTTTGTTTCAGGTGTGGAGAGGCAAGGCACATGATTAAGGATTGCCCATTAATGAGACCTTATGAATCTCGGGAACAACCAAAACAACCTCAGAGGTAAGTACAGATTTCATCGAGATAGGTCCCGCAGCGAAAAGCAACAGCTGCAGAGAAGGGTAAGAGGCTCATTGCACAGGGACATGTGTGAACGATAGATAGAGAGACAACGGACATCTCCTCTAATACTATCAGAGGTATGCTTATGGTCTGTAATTGCTATGCACATGTTTTATTTGATTCAGGTGCTACACACTCTTTTATCTCCTCACAATTTGCATGTAAATTGCATTTAAAACCTGAGTCCTTAAATCACATGTTACGTATCAGTACACCCATGCATGAATCTCAATTGACGGATATGATATGTAAAAATTATGAAATCGTGGTAGAAGGTAGAAAGTTGTTAGAAGATCTAATTTTGTTAAATATGTCGGGTTTTGATGTAATTTTGGGTATGGATTGGCTAGCTACTAATCGTGTAAATTTAGACTGCTACACTAAGACCCTGACTTTCTCCTTACCCGAAAAGTTTGATGTATGTTTTATTAAGAATAAATAAAGTGCATGGTGTTAAATTTTACGAAATTATCGGATATTAAATTAAAAGGTTGCTAACAGTATGATTCATATGAAGGTTATATTGCCTTTATTTCTGACAACAGTCGGGAACCGCCAAGTATTCAAGATTTTTTGATTGTATGTGAGTTTCTTGATGTCTTTTCAGAAGATTTACCGGGGCTACCACTAGAAAGAGAAGTTGAATTTATAGTTGATCTGGTGCCCGACACTCAACCTATTTCTAAGCCACCTTATCGAATGGCATTGGTCGAATTAGAGGAATTGAAAAAATAGTTACAAGAATTGCTTGATAAGGGATTTATTAGGCTGAGTGTGTCTCCATAGGGTGCTCCGGTACTGTTTGTCAGAAAGAAAGATGATAGTTTTCGTCTATGTATTGATTATAGACTATTAAAGAAGGCAACGATAAAGAATAAGTATCCTCTACCAAGAATAGATGACTTGTTCGATCAGTTAAGAAGGGCCTCAGTTTTCTCCAAAATTGATTTCAAATCGGGTTATCATCAGTTAAGGATTAAGGAGGCTGATGTACCGAAGATAACTTTTCAGACCCGATATAGGCACTATGAATTTTTGGTGATACCCTTTGGACTGACTAACGCCCATGCTGCTTCTATGAATTTGATGAATGATGTTTTTCGAGAATATTTGGAAAAGTTTGTGATCATATTCATTAATGACATATTAATCTATTCTAAGACTCGGGAGGAGCATGAGCAACATTTGAGGATTGTGCTCCAGACTCTTCGTGAGAATAGACTGTATGAAAAATTCAGTAAATGTGCATTCTGGTTGGAACAGATTGCCTTCCTCGGACACATAGTATCTAAGGACGGGGTGTCTATGGATCCGTCCAAGGTGGATGCAGTATAAAAATAGGAGAGACTAAGGACAGTGACAGAGGTTCAAAGTTTCCTGAGATTAGCAAGATACTACCGAAGGTTTGTTGAAGGATATTCTCGGATTGCAACTCCAATGACTAAATTGACCCGAAAAATGTCCCATTTAAGTGGTCTGATCAGTGTGAGTGGAACTTCCAAGAGCTCAAACACTAGTTGACCACAACAACAGTCTTGACCATTCCAAGCGGTTCAGGAGGATTTGCAGTTTACAGTGATGCCTCCTACCAGGGTTTGGGCTGGTTGCTTATGGTTCTTGCCAGCTAAAGGACCATGAGCGTAACAATCCCAATCATGACTTGAAGTTGGCTGCAGTAATCTTTGCACTGAAGATATGGCTGCATTACTTATATGGTGAAAAATTTCAAATTTTCACTGACCATAAGAGTCTCAAGTATATTTTTAATCAGAAGGAGTTAAATATGAGACAATGGAGATGGATAGAGCTCCTGAAGGATTATGACTATGAGATTTTGTACCATCCGAGTAAAGCGAATGTGGTAGCAAATGCCCTTAGTAGAAAGGGTATAGTGTCCTATATGATGATTAAAGAATAGGACTTGTTAAAACAGTTCGTCGAGCTCAGACTCAGTGTTGATAAGGTTAAGGATGGGTTTATGGCTAGCCTACAGATAGAGCCCAGTATATTGGATCAAATCAAAGCAGGACAGAGGAATGATCAGAAATTACTAAATATGGTTAACCAGGTTGAGGAGAGATCACAGTCAGAATTCTTGGTCAGTGATGATGGGTTGTTGAGATTTTGGGGCCGTATTTATATACCCCATAATGACACCCTGAGACAAAGTATTTTGGAAGAGTCTTATTGTTCTCGATTCACCATGCACCCGGGTAGTACTAAGATGTACCATGATCTCTGAAAAGTGTATTGATGGACAAGTATGAAGAAAGATGTGGTAGATTTTGTAGCTAGATGTTTAGTCTGCCAACAGATTAAGGCTGAGCACTATAAGCTAGCAGGACTGCTTAAGTCTTTACTAATGCCTACTTGGAAATGGGAGCATATTACTATGGATTTTATTATGGGGTTACCCAGGACCTAAAGAGGTCATGATGCAGTATAGGTGATTGAAGACAGACTAACAAAGAGTGCCTACTTTCTTACCATTAAGAGCACTGATTCTCTGGATAAGCTAGCAAAACTGTATGTCCGAGAGGTGGCACGATTACGTGGAGCCCCTGTGAGTATTACTTCTAATAGAGATTCCCAGTTCACTTCGAGGTTTTGGACTCGTTTTCAGGAAGCCATGAGATCTCGACTGAATTTGAGCACCGCCTATCATCCTCAGACAGACGGTCAATTCGAACGGACTATTCAGACCTTAGAGGATATGTTAAGGGTGTGTGCACTAGATTTTAAAGGCTCATGGGATGATCATTTGCCTCTCGCTGAATTTGCTTATAATAACAGTTATCATGCTAGCATTGGTATGGCTCCTTTTGAAGCTCTATATGGTAGGAGATGTAGGTCCCTGATTGCATGGAAAGAAGTGGGTGACAGGAAAATACTTGCTCCCGAACTAGTCGAATAGGCAGCTAAAGGTGTTCAGTTAATCTGTGAAGGACAACACAGAGTAGACAAAAAAATTATGCAGATGTGCAAAGATGTCCTCTGGAATTTAAAGTTGGGGACTCTGTATTTGTAAAGGTGTCTCTGATGAAAGGTGTCACACGTTTCGAGAAGAAAGGTAAGCTCAGTCCTCGCTTCATTGGTCCATTTGAAATATTTGAGAACGTAGGAGACGTTGTCAATCGACTTGCACTACCCCCACAATTGACGGGTATACATGATGTCTTTCACGTTTCCATGTTAAGGAAGTATTTTTCGAACCCTTCTCATGTCATAGAGTACAAACCATTGAAGATTTAGGAAGACATGAGTCATATTGAACAACCGATCTGGATCCTCAACAAAAAAGAGAAGGTATTTCAATCTAAGACGATTCCACTGGTAAAAGTTCTCTGGTGACACTACTCGACAGAAAAAGTTATGTGGGAGCTAGAGAGCCACATGAGAGAGAAGTACCCGTAGTCATTCGATGGACCAGTTTGAATTCGGAGGATCGAATTCCTAAAAGGTGGGGAGAAATGTGAAACCCAAATTTTTTTCACTTTATTTCTTATTTGGAAAACAAATAAGTACTTGAGAACTCGAAATAATATTTTGCAGGCTCGAAACCATTGAAGCACTCGGGTTACTAGCGTGGGGCCCGTTGGCAAGTAAACCGAGGTAATGTTCTAAGCCAGAGAATTACTTAAGAATTACATGTTTGAGCGTGAAATGATGTTTAGAAATGAAAACTAAGGGATTGAATGTCACACCCCACTTCTGGGAACCCTTCTATCCATACATTCTCTACTACGGTTGGGCTGTGAGAAGATGCAATTACTAAAATTCATTCATTTACAGCGGAAGATTTAAATCTTTAATTCACACTCCCAGGTATGTGTGTAGATATACAAAATCAATTGTATAAATACCATGTGCTTACATATCATCCCCATAATACTGTTTACAATTCCAAGATATAACTGTGCGATACGATAAATTAGATACAAAATACTCGTGTATACAAATCTTATACCTTTACGAAATTGTGGGAGCTGTTCAACATAAAAGACCTAGAGACCACCGCTCTCTTACTTCTCAGTACCTGAAGGGGGAAAATAGTGGGATGAGCAAACCACAGCTCAGTAAGGAAATGTATGCTAGCAGGTAGATATCGTACTACCTACATAGCCCATGCATGTATAAACAAAACCATATTTCAGTACAAATGGAAATACCATACGAAAAATGTATTTAAACATATATTTCTCAATAGCATTTTCGTGTAAATCAAATATCAAGATTCCATTTAAAACATGCTCATAAATAGTGCCCTCACGGCACAAATGTGAAATCAGAGATTTATCAAAAACACAAAATCTCTTTCTTTTCTGAGATTATCTCTGTTTCTCGATTCTCTGACACAGGCATGGAATTTTTGGCAATCAAATATCCACGACATATGGCCATAGTCAGTGATCCCGAGTCTCACTGATCAGGTGTGCACAGGGCATCACTTCGCCTGAAGGGGAATGGGTCAGTCCTGCCCTCCGGCTCATCTCAATCAACCATATCTCCTCATATACTCACGGTAAGAATACGCCGTGTGTCATCTACACGATACTCGTACTCACGTGCACCCAGCACGGTACATAGTATACCAACGGATAACTACACTGTTCTACGTATGACCGTGGACCCAAGTCCATACTACAACTCCGATGGACTTTTCATCCTAAACCATGTCTCATATACCAGGCGAGCAAGCAGCGTGACACACAGTCATCGCAAGGCTCCAGCGCGGTACGATCTATCGTTAAGGCCCAGCCCGTTCAAATGGCCGTCGGCTGGTATCCCCTTGGGTCCCAGACCCCCAGGTTTACCTCAACTCAATAAAACAGGTGCGAGCAAAGTTCTCGTACTTTCTCAAAACCCTCGCGCGAGTTAAAACTCCAGCACGGTACATCAAAGGCATTAAAACGGGTGTGAGCTAGCGCTTCAACACCAAATCTCATCTCAAAACTGATAGATGGCTATTTTCTCTTTTTAAAACTCAAAACATGTTTATTCATTCAACATGCCTCTTCATGCTAAAACATGTAAAATTAGCCAATCTATCATCAACATTTCTCAATCATCAAGATCAATGTAAATTAGAGAAAAAACATTGAAAACATGCATATCATGCTATTTTCTTACCCTATCCTATTTCTCAATACATATATACATCATAGTACTTTTCATGCTTCCATATCATTTCATAGAATTACAATATCGTACTAGTTCTAGCAATATATCTACGAAATTGCTGTAAAATACGCACGAACATCTCTATAGCTAACAAACAGTCCCTTACCTCACTTTATTTGTGTGCAACTATCCTCCTCTACGCTTCTCGCATTCTCATCTCGACTTGCTCCGGCGTATCATCCGAAACTGAAATTCATCCATCAAACACTCGAGTTAACGTTTCTAACTCTTGTTCAACTAAGCATTTATCCAATGCCTTAAATATACATTTTACCCCCTTGTGGTAAATCTCATAATTTTTTTTAATCCCAATATCAACATACCCAAACCATGCCCACAACATAATCATCTTCTCAAGATATCTCATTCATCATTAACACTTCTACATTCCACTTTCTCACACTAGACCATTTCTAAGTTATATTCATTTCATGCCATTCTAGGTAGTTCTACCCACAAGGTGCACACCCAATTAACTTCATAATCATTAACTAGACCAATGTACTTGGATTTGTGCACTAGAACTTACCTCATTGGATTTCCTCTTTGCTCCAATTAGAAATGCCCTTTATTCCTTCAATCCGACAAATGGGGAAATGCCTCTAGACTATGTTGTTCTTCTCTTAGACGTGAACGACTTTGTCTCTAATAGCTTTTCCTCAAATCTTACTGAAAATGGCTGGATTTAGGAGTGAGAAAGCTAGGTTTTTGAGTTGAAGTGGAAAGAAATGGTTTATCCCAAAAAGATGCAGATCCAACTGCTCCTATTTATAGTTTTAACTTGATGAGATCGATCTTCCTTGGGTGGAGATCGATCCGGTCCTCTAAAAATTCCTCTTTTCTAAGACATTTTAAAGGCAGGAGATCGATCTGTCAAGGCTTGAGATCGATCTGCTGTCAAACAGAAGCTTAAGGAGATCGATCTGGTCTTAGGGGAGATCGATCTGATTCCCTTGGAGATCGATCTGCTCCATTCCATTACTCACATAAGAGCATTCTGGCTCTTCCAGATCGATCTCTCATCCTATGAGATCGATCTGGCCTCCATATTTCTAGATTTTCTGCAGTTTTTCTGCAACAACTTTATTCAAAACTTCCTCAATTTACCTCCATAGTCCTTTCCCCATTCATCCATCCTTGAGACTTAAGAATGTCTTCCAATCACACTTAGTACATATTAAAACTTGTGGGAAAATCTTTGTATAACCAAATATACACGATATTACCTGAATGGAAATATACGCTTGTGTAAATCTTTCCTTCCATTTTACCACACTACTCTTATTCCATTTCAATCACATTCTTCTCGTATTTAAGTTCATTTCTTCATACTTATTCATAACGCAACTTGTCCGTACAATCACGACTCTTATTACAAGTGCGTACATAATCTTATGAACTTACATTGCATATACTTTGTATTACGAATGTATTATCATACTCATGATTTCATTTACATTTCTATGTTCCTATATACAGCTATACATATACGGGGTCTCACATTCTCCCTCACTTAAAAAATTTGGTCCTCCAAATTTGAACCAATTTAATCTGTGAATAACTCGGGATACTTTTCCCGTATCAAACTTTCCAGTTCCCATGTGGCCTCTTCCACAGTGTGATGTTGCCACAAAACTTTAACCAATGAAATCATCTTGTTTCGCAACACCTTCTCTTTTCTGTCCAAAATTCGGATCGGTCTCTCGACATACGACATATCCTCCTTGAGCTCCAACGGCTCATAGCTAATTACATGTGTCGGATCTGGGTAGTACTTTCGAAGCATAGAAACGTGGAAGACATTATGGACTTCTGCTAGCTCAGGTGGCAAGGCTAGCCTATATGCTCCATCTCCCACTCTATCCAAAATCTCGAAGGGACCAACGTAACGAGGACTTAATTTCCCTTTCTTCCCAAACCTCGTTATTCCCTTATAAGGAGATACTTTAAAAAATACAAACTCGCCAACATCAAACTCAAGTGGTCTCTGTCTCCTGTCAGCGTAGATCTTTTGTCGACTTTGAGCTGTTCGCAGCCTCTCGCATATTATCTGAACATCCTCGGAGGCTTGCTTAACCAAATCGGGAGCGAGCAACTGTCTGTCACCAACTTCTTCCCAACCAATGGGCGATTGGCATCTACGATCGTATAGTGCCTCATAAAGGGCCATACCAATACTTGAGTGATGACTGTTATTGTAGGCGAACTCAATCAATGGTAAGTGATCGTCCCATGAGCCTCTAAATTCCAGTACACACGCTTTCAACATATCCTCCAAGGTCTGTATAGTCCTCTCAGACTGACCATCTGTTTGAGGATGAAAAGCGGTGCTAAAACTCAACTGGGTCCCCATCGCTTCCTGAAAATGTCCCCAAAAGTGAGAAGTGAAGCGGGCATCCCGATCAGAAACAACACTCACTGGGACTCCATGCAATCTCACTATTTCTCGCACATACAGGTTCGCCAATGCACTCAATGTATCTATAGATCTCATGGCTAAGAAATGTGCCGATTTCGTTAACCGATCTACTATCACCCATATCGCATCATGGTTCTTACGAGTTCTCGGTAACCCCATCACAAAATCCATGGTGACATGCTCCCACTTCCATTTTGGTATCGGTAGAGGTTGTAATAATCCTCCTAGTTTCTGATGTTCGACTTTTACTTGCTGACAAATGAGACATCTAGCGACATACTCAGCTATGTCTCTCTTCATTTCAGACCACCAATATGCCTTTCGGAGATTTTGATACATCTTACTACTCCTCGGGTGTATCGTATATCTTGACGAGTGAGCCTCTGATAAGATCAGCTTCCTCAGCTCTAAATCCTTAGGAACACATATTCTATCTCCAAACCTTAGTATTCCATCTGAACTCAATATAAAATCGGCACCCTTCCCTTTCCGGATTTGGCTAATCATGTCAATACACCATTGATCAATTTGCTGAGCTTGTCAGATTTTCTCAATCAACTCCGGTTCTAATCTCAAGCTAGCAATAATCCCATAGTTGTCAATCTCAAGTAGGGTCATATCCAGACTAAGGTTCATGAATTGCTCTAACAACTCGTGCTCTATAACCATCATATGTGATACCAACCCGAGACTCTTCCGACTCAATGGATCGACAACCACATTTGTCTTCCCCGGGTGGTATAAGATCTCATAATCATAGTCCTTGAGGAGTTCCAACCACCTCCTCTGTCTCATGTTTAACTCCTTCTGTGAGAATAGGTATTTCAGACTCTTATGATCCTAAATATCTGAAATCTCTCACCATATAAGTAGTGGTGCCATATCTTCAACGCAAACACTGGACCGCTAACTCCAAATCTTGAGTGGGGTAGTTCCTCTCATGATCTTTCAGCTGTCTAGATCCATAAGCTACTACCCTTCCATCTTGCATCAAAACACAGCCTAGTCCTTGATGCGAAGCATCTGTATACACCGAGTAATTCCTTGAACTGTTAGGGATGATAAGAACTGGCGCGGTGGTTAATCTGCGCTTAAGTTCCTGAAAACTTCTTTCACAAGCTTCATCCCATGAAAACTCCACATTTTTTTTCGTAAGACGTGTCAATGGAGCAGCCAATCTAGAGAAACCCTCTACAAATCTCCTGTAGTAACCAGCCAAACCTAAAAAGCTTCTGATCTATATGACTGTCCTAGGTTGTTCCCACTGAACAACGGCCTCAATCTTGGACTGATCTACTGACACCCCATCCTTCGATATAACATGGCCTAGAAAAGAAATCTGTTCTAGCCAAAAGTCACATTTGTTAAGCTTGGCATATAACCTTCTCTCTCGGAGGGTCTACAAAATAATCCTTAAGTGCTGCTCATGCTCTTCTCTGGACCTTGAATACACCAATATATCATCAATGAAAACAATTATGAACTGGTCCAGGTATGCCTTGAATACTTCGTTCATTAGAGCCATAAAAGCTGCCGACGCATTAGTCAACCCAAAAGGCATCACTAAGAATTCGTATTAGCCATAGCAGGTATGAAATGCTGTCTTGGGCACATCCTCCTTTCGAATCTTCAATTGATGATACCCAGACCTCAAATCTATCTGGGAAAAGATCTGTGCTCCCCGAAGCTGATCTAATAAACCGTCAATGCGTGGCAAGGGGTACTTATTCTTGATGGTAGCCTTGTTCAACATCCTGTAGTCGATGCACAACCTGAGGCTCCCATCTCTCTTCTTCACAAATAATACCGAGGCTCTCCATGGTGAGACGCTCGGTCTTATAAACCCCTTCTCTAACAACTCTTGCAGCTGTTTCCTTAATTTCTCTAACTCAACTAGAGCCATCCTATATGGTGACTTGGATATTGGTTCGGTTCCAGGCGTCAAGTCTATACCGAATTCCGTTTCTCTATCAGGTGGCAATCCTGGAAGATCGTCTGGAAAGACATCAAGAAATTCTCTGACCACTGGGATGTCCTCCATATCCGGATGTACTTTGTTCAAATCTACCACATAAGCAACAAAACCTTCAAAACAACACTCAAGTCATTTATACCAAAGTACTTTACTTAACACAAAATTTAAGATTTCATTTCTTCTCTTAAAATCTTACAACACATTCTTCAGGTAGAGAAAACTTAATGGACTTAGAATGACAGTCTATGACAGCATGATTGGTGGCTAACCAATCCATTCTCAAAATTACATCAATGTCATACATATTCAACAAAATCAAGTTGGCTGTCATGCACTTATCTCCCACCCTCACTTTACAATCTTTATACACTTGCTCAACTAATTGGCTCACTCTCATTGGAGTACTTATTAGTAAAGTCCTACTCAAGTATGTGGGTTCTACAAAACCTTTTAACTTAGATGCACATGCAGGTGATATGAAGGAATGCGTAGCACCAGAATCAAACAAAGCTATAACCTCCAAATTGAAAATCAAAATTGTACCTTTTATCACTTCAGAAGAGGTATCAGTCGATGCCTGGTCTATCGCATACACCCTGCCTTGACCCACAACTTGTTTTCCTTTTCTTCAGTCGAGGCTTTCTTTCTTGCTGGATGTGCAACTGTAGGAACCCTCTCTGGCTCCTTACCCCTCTGTGGAATTGCCTCAACTATCTTCAGGCACTCTCTGGCATAATGTCCAAATTTACCACATCTGAAGTATCGGGTACCCTGAAGATGACATGGCCTACCACCATGGTATCGACCGCATAGTCTACATTGATCTGTAGTCGGTCGGGGTTCACCAATCACTATACCCCTGGCTGGTGTCTGAGTCAGAGGCATAAAAGGTCTAGCAACCTTTTTCTGGAACTCATCTACCTCTCTCCGACGCTTACTCATGAATTTTCGACCAAATTTGGCACTCTTGCCATCTCTCAGCTTCCTCAGACCCTTGTCTTTACCCCAACTAAACTCAGAAGTCTGCAAATCATAATCTTGCTCACATAACTGGGCTCGTCGTGCAGCCTCTCTATATGTAGCGACATCAAATGGGGCTAACTTCGCTCGGATTGAAGGCCTCAATCCATCTACAAATCTACGGACTCTGATAGCTTCACTCCTGATCGAGTCCAGATCATATCGACCCAGTGAAGTGAATCGTGACTCGTACTCATCAACTGTTCGATTCCCTTGAGTCAGATTGAAAAATTCCATTTGTAGCCTACGTCGAGCAGTATCTAGGATGTATTGCTCTCTGAAAACACCCAAGAACATATCCCAAGTGATAGTCATACCTTGTGCTCTCAACATCGGCCTGGTGGACTTCCACCAGTGCTCTGCTTCGCCTCTCAATACAAAGGTCGTAAGCGCTACTCTCTCCGTAGCTGAACATCTACAGAAGTCGAATAACTTCTTCATCTGACTGATCCAGTCCTCAGCCACTGTCGGATCCTTTACTCCGCTAAACGAATGAGGCTTAAAGTCCATAAAATGCCTCAATCTCTCCATGTCACTGTCATATCCATACCCCAAATCATCATCATACTGCTGTGGGGCTACTGGAGGAGGTACCGGTCGAATATGAGGTTTCCGTGGCCTAACCGGTTCAGCTTGCGCAGGTGCAACATTCTCAGGTTCAGGTGCAGCTGCTGGGGGATTCGGTGCAGCCTGTCCCGCTGTACCAGGTGTACCCTCAAACCTAGCCATGATCTGACCCATCATGGTCATCATCGTGCGCATGTCTTCCTCCAATCAAGTTATTCGAGGATCAGAAGCCTCTATCTGTTCCTAGGGCTCATGACTAGAGGATGATCTACTGTGCCTCTCAGTCCTGTCATTTCGCCCTAGAGTTCTCGAGCTCTCTCCCCTCTTGCGGTGTCTCTTAGGCATAACTCACTAGCCTGATAACTTTCCTGCGTTATAACAAACATTTAATTCACTACCAGCTCCGTACACATATTTGTATCTAAATATCGCACAGTAACTTGGGGATGTATGTTTTCTTAGTCCAAAACATCAACTCACATCAGACCAACCATGCTCTGATACCAAATCTGTCACACCCCACTTCTGGGAACCCTTCTATCCATACATTCTCTACTACGGTTGGGTTGTGAGAAGATGCAATTACTAAAATTCATTCATTTACAGCGGAAGATTTAAATCTTTAATTCACACTCCCAGGTATGTGTGTAGATATACAAATCAATTGTATAAATACCATGTGCTTACATATCATCCCCATAATACTGTTTACAATTCCAAGATATAACTGTGCGATACGATAAATTAGATACAAAATACTCGTGTATACAAATCTTATACCTTTACGGAATTATGGGAGCTGTTCAACACAAAAGACCTAGAGACCACCGCTCTCTTACTTCTCAGTACCTGAATGGGGAAAATAGTGGGATGAGCAAACCACAACTCAGTAAGGAAATGTATGCTAGCAGGTAGATATCGTACTACCTACACAGCCCATGCATGTATAAACCAAAACCATGTTTTCAGTACAAATGGAAATACCATACGAAAAATGTATTTAAACATATATTTCTCAATAGCATTTTCGTGTAAATCAAATATCAAGATTCCATTTAAAACATGCTCATAAATAATGCCCTCACGGCACAAATGTGAAATCAGAGATTTATCAAAAACACAAAATCTCTTTCTTTTCGGAGATTATCTCTGTTTCTCGAATCTCTGAGACAGGCATGAAATTTTCGACAATCAAATATCCACGACATATGGCCATAGTCAGTGATCCCGAGCCTCACTGATCAGGTGTGCACAGGGCATCACTTCGCATGAAGGGGAATGGGTCAGTCCTGCCCTTTGGCTCATTTCAATCAACCACATCTCCTCATATACTCACGGTAAGAATACGTCGTGTGTCATCTATGCGATACTCGTACTCACGTGCACCCAGCACGATACATAGTATACCAACGGATAACTACACTGTTCTACGTACGACCGTGGACCCAAGTCCATACTCCAACTCCGATAGACTTTTCATCCTAAACCATGTCTCATATACCAGGCGAGCAAGCAGCGTGACACACAGTCATCGCAAGGCTCCAACGCGGTACGATCTATCGTTAAGGCCCAGCCCGTTCAAATGGCCGTCGGCTGGTATCCCCTTGGGTCCCAGACCCCCAGGTTTACCTCAACTCAATAAAACAGGTGCGAGCAAAGTTCCCGCACTTTCTCAAAACCCTCGCGCGAGTTAAAACTCCAGCACGGTACATCAAAGGCATTAAAACAGGTGTGAGCTAGCGCTTCAACACCAAATCTCATCTCAAAACTGATAGATGGCTATTTTCTCTTTTTAAAACTCAAAACATGTTTATTCATTCAGCATGCCTCTTCATGCTAAAACATGTAAAATTAGCCAACCTATCATCAACATTTCTCAATCATCAAGATCAATGTAAATTAGAGAAAAAACATTGAAAACATGCATATCATGCTATTTCCTTACCCTATCCCATTTCTCAATACATATATACATCATAGTACTTTTCATGCTTCCATATCATTTCATAGAATTACAATATCGTACTAGTTCTAGCAATATATCTACGAAATTACTATAAAATACGCACGAACATCTCTATAGCTAACACACAGTCCCTTACCTCACTTTATTTGTGTGCAACTATCCTCCTCTACGCTTCTCGCATTCTCATCTCGACTTGCTCCGGCGTATCATCCGAAACTGAAATTCATCCATCAAACACTCGAGTTAACGTTTCTAACTCTTATTCAACTAAGCATTTATCCAATGCCTTAAATATACATTTTACCCCCTTGTGGTAAATCTCATAATTTTTTTATCCCAATATCAACATACCCAAACCATGCCCACAACATAATCATCTTCTCAAGATATCTCATTCATCATTAACACTTCTACATTCCACTTTCTCACACTAGACCATTTCTAAGTTATATTCATTTCATGCCATTCTAGGTAGTTCTACCCACAAGGTGCACACCCAATCAACTTCATAATCATTAACTAGACCAATGTACTTGGATTTGTGCACTAGAACTTACCTCATTGGATTTGAAATGCCCTTTATTCTTTCAATCCGACAAATGGGGAAATGCCTCTAGACTATGTTGTTCTTCTCTTAGACGTGAACGACTTTGTCTCTAATAGCTTTTCCTCAAATCTTACTGAAAATGGCTGGATTTAGGAGTGAGAAAGCTAGGTTTTTGAGTTGAAGTGGAAAGAAATGGTTTATCCCGAAAAGATGCAGATCCAACTGCTCCTATTTATATTTTTAACTTGATGAGATCGATCTTCCTTGGGTGGAGATCGATCTGGTCCTCTAAAAATCTCTCTTTTCTAAGACATTTTAAAGGCAGGAGATCGATCTGTCAAGGCTTGAGATCGATTTGCTGTCAAACAGAAGCTTAAGGAGATCGATCTGGTCTTAGGGGAGATCGATCTGCTTCCAACTCGAGAGCTAAGGAGATCGATCTGATTCCCTTGGAGATCGATCTGCTCCATTCCATTACTCACATAAGAGCATTCTGGCTCTTCCAGATCGATCTCTCATCCTATGAGATCGATCTGGCCTCCATATTTCCAGATTTTTTGCAGTTTTCTGCAACAACTTCATTCAAAACTTCCTCAATTTACCTCCATAGTCCTTTCCTCATTCATCCCTCCTTGAGACTTAAAAATGTCATCTAATCACACTTAGTACATATTAAAACTTGTGGAAAAATCTTTGTATAACCAAATATACACGATATTACCTGAATGGAAATATACGCTTATGTAAATCTTTCCTTCCATTTTACCACACTACTCTTATTCCATTTCAATCACATTCTTCTCGTATTTAAGTTCATTTCTTCATACTCATTCATAACGCAACTTGTACGTACAATCACGACTCTTATTACAAGTGCGTACATAATCTTATGAACTTACATTGCATATACTTTGTATTACGAATGTATTATCATACTCATGATTTCATTTACATTTGTTCCTATATACAGCTATACATATACGGGGTCTCACATTGAAAGTGAAAATGTTAGTAAGGTTCGGGTTTTGCACTAAACCGAGCAAATAGGTTTGGAATTAGAAATAAATTCAGAATAAATTCTAAAAATTTCCGAAAATTATTCTGAGACCATATAAAATTAATATAAGATGAAATTTACTTGAAAATCAAAATCAAGAGGAAATATGGAGGTTTCAGGGATCAAAATAATTTTTAAAGTAAATTGAAAACTTTAAGCTATTTTGCTCGCTATTGACCAAATCGTGCAAAATAGGCTCAATCGGAAAATTTTTCTTTAACAAGTGACCCCCAATTTTTTATGAAACATACAAGAGACATAAGATAACACTTGAGAAGTGAAAATTGGGAGAAAATTGGACTGAAACTATTTTTTTGGAATTTTCCAAAACAAGACAAAAATCTGTCCTACTTTAGATTTCAGACCAAGCCTCCATTTTTGACATATTTGGAGACTTTATGGGAATCAATTAAACCCAAAACTATCCATATATATATATATATATATATATATATATATATATATATATATATATTAAACATGACAAGCTTTCAGGATCACTAAAAATCAACCCCATCAGACTTCTAGGCTGAGAGAAACAGCCCTCCTTTCCTGCTGCAGGCGTCACCTCTTTCTCTCAGTGTGCAATTTTTTCGGTGACCTTACGGCCAGATTCAGGCATTGGTAAAGAAGGATAAAATCTTCCTCTACCAATCCTCTATAACATATAAAAAATTCATCCATAAAAAAATTCATTTGCTAAGTTAAAAACTCAAAAGAAAAACAGTGGTCAAATCTGCCCTATTTTTGGTAAGTGAGGAATTTAAAATTTTTCATTCTTTGATCAGTTTTTGAGCTAGTTTTTCATGGTTTAAAGCTATATACATGTTTAATTTCAGTTCAGGATTAATTTTGTAGAAGAAAAACGTGATCAACCTTGGTCAACCCCGAGGTAAAGTTGATGGATGATGATGAAATTCATATAAGTTATTCTTTGATGCTTTTAGAAGGTTTTTATGTCACGCCCCGAAAATGCGGAAAATAGGGCTAATTTAAAACTTTTTACTCAATGATTCACAATGAAAGGTGCATTCCTGTGCAGTGTCATACATCATCATAATTATTATGCCTCAGGATCTCATCACTAGGATTTAAATATCATATCAAATACATTAATCCATCTCAAGTTAATTTAATCCTAATACATCCCATATAATGTCATACATCAAGTGTCTGTAATTACAATAATAATCTGGGTACATGAAAAGATAAATATACCTCAAAGTACAAAATATATATAGCCTGGAGCTCGAATCCTCCACTAGCCACTACTCCGTACGTCGCAGGGAAGTCCTTATTCACTTGATGAACTCTGGGGGGGAAAGAAAAACAGGGTGAGCTTCTAAATCGCTCAGTAAAGGGGGGTAGGGGACTCATTTCATAAACCAAAATGCACATCACAAAACATTTATTTGTATGTGAAACTCATTTGAAAACCATAGAATGAAAGTACTCAAAACGACACTCTCACGTGTCAAGTCATGTGAAAACATGAAGTAAAAGGCTCACTCTAGAGCAAAAACAAAGCATGTGAAAACAACGCATTAAACGCTTTCTCAAATACGTGATAAAATCACAGTAAAAATAATGCACGTGGCACAGCCACTAAACACGCGTGGCATGGCCACTGATTTAATTTCTCACGTGGCATAGCCACAAAACACACGTGGCAAAGCCACTGGTTTAATTTCTCGCGTGGCATAGCCATAAAATAGGGTTTCTCAACGTGGCACAGCCACCAATGGGGTATAACGTGGCATAGCCACCAATGGGGTATAACGTGGCACAGCCACCAATGGGGTTTTCTCAACGTGGCACAGCCACCAATGGGGTATAACGTGGCACAGCCACCAATGGGGTATAACGTGGCACAGCCACCAATGGGGTTTTCTCAACGTGGCACAGCCACAGAATAGGTTATTCTCACGTTACCAGAACGGAGAAGAAATCGGGCTTACATGCTACCAGAGCAATGCCCGGTGTGTACTCACAACTACACACCTAAGTCTTATCACATAAGACAGGTTTGCCTTCACGTAGAACTCGTAATGGTTTTCTCTCATAAAACTCATTTGAAATCGTTTTGTACTCAACACAAAACGTAATAAAACTGAGTTCCAACCGACAAAGCACACGCACACATTTCTCAAATCTCAATGTTGCCTTAACGTAGAGCCCAGTTATAAACTCATAAAACATTGGGCTCCAACCGACTATAAAATCGTGTGCAATTTAATCTCAACACAAAACACTCAACATGCTTGTTTTATAAACCACAAATCATGCTAAAACAGTTTGCAATTCACATACACAAATGGTTTAGATTTCCCTTACCTCTTTGCACCTCGTACAGTGCAATCGTTCCCCCGTATCACGGACTAGCCTCGCATTCCACTCTGGAACTCCCGAGCTGTCCAAACGATGTTAAAACATCAATACTCAACATCACATAAACCTCAATTCTCAAAATCGAGCATAATTGCTCATAACACCTCAAATCTCTTAATTTCCGTAACTCTATCCCAAACTACACCCTTATTCACAATATCTCAACGTCCTACATTTCTCATGCCAATTATCTAGGCTAATTCTCCACATTGTCTATATTTTCATTTATAGCTCAAAATTCTTAAAATTACTAAAATCGTTAAATATCATTGTCACTCTATCCACATTGAAATTCATCAATCCCTAATCATTTCTCAACTATTTCAACACAATTACAACCACCAATAACATCAAAATCAACTCAAATATCAAGATCGAGGTTTAGAAATTACCCAAAGCTTGTGAGACGCACAACTCACGCCTCGATCCGATTCGTCCTTCGATTTCCAAGTATGTTGTTCTCCCTTTGATGAGGAACAACTTTCCTTCTTACCACAATAGCTGATTCGGTCAAAAATGGGTGATTTGGAGGAGTGAGAAACTAGGTTTTCGGTGGAAATGGGTTTTGGAAGAGAGAGAAAGTGAAATTGCAGAGAAAACACGGGTTCCTTATATAGACTGGAGGTAGGAGATCGATCTGCCTCTTGATGAGATCGATCTGTGTTTGAAATTTGGGGACGATCTGGGCAATTTTATGCCTAGGAGATCGATCTGTCGAGGGGTGAGATCGATCTCTTTATGGCTTTATGAGATCGATCTGCTCCTGAGGAGATCGATCTTCTCCCCAAACAGAATCATTTGGAGATCGATCTCTTCCTCATGAGATCGATCCCTTCTCAAACAGATTCATAAGGAGATCGATCTCTTCCATTGGAGATCGATCTGCTCCTCAAATTTCTCATTCCTTGTCGTTTATAACTCACCAGATCGATCTCTCCTTCTCCCAGATCGATCTGTCCTCATACTTCATGCTCATTTTACACACTTAACATATAAATCTCCAATTATAATTCCCACAATTCATCTAGTTCAATAATTTACACTTTAAATTATTATTACATCATTAAAATATGTCTGAAATTCTCAGATCTCACATCCTCCCCACCTTAAAAAGAATTTGGTCCTCCAAATTCAACTCAACTAGTCAAATAGATGGGGGTATTTCTCCTTCATGAGACTCTCTAGTTCCCACGTTGCCTCTTCCATTGAGTGATGTTTCCACAAAACTTTCACTAATGGGATGCTCTTGGTTCTCAGTACCTTCTCCTTTCTATCGAGAATCCGGACGGGTTCCTCAGTGTAGCTCATATCCTCTTGAATGTCCATCTCATCATACTCTATGACATGAGAAGGGTCCGGGTGGTACTTCCTCAACATAGACACATGAAAAACGTTGTGTATTCCGGACATCTGTGGGGGTAATGCCAATCTGTAGGCTACTTCTCCCACTCTCTCAAGAATCTCGAATGGTCCTATGTATCGAGGACTCAATTTTCCTTTCTTCCCAAATCGCATGATACCCTTGCTCGGTGATACTCTCAGAAATACTGCATCACCAACATCAAACTCAAGTGGCCATCTACGCGCATCCGCGTAGCTTTTCTGTCTACTTTGTGCAGCCCGTAACCTTTCACATATGAGTTTCACACTCTGTACGGCTTGCTCAACAAGCTCGGGAGCATTTATCTTTCTGTCACCGACTTCTTCCCAAGCTACAGGGGATCTACACCTCCTACCATATAGAGCCTCAAAAGGTGCCATTCCTATACTCGCATGATAGCTGTTATTGTACGCAAACTCTGCTAGGGGCAGGTGATCATCCCATGATCCCTTAAAATCCATCGTACACGCCCTCAACATATCCTCCAGGGTCTGAATAGTCCTCTCTGACTGACCATCTGTCTGAGGATGATAGGCGGTACTAAAACTCAATCGAGATCCCATGGACTCCTGAAACTGGGTCCAGAATCTGGAAGTAAATCGGGAATCTCTATCAGAAGTAATACTCACTGGAGCCCCATGTAATCTAGCTATCTCGCTGACATACAGTTCAGCTAAGGCATCCACAGTATCTGTGCTCTTGATGGCAAGGAAGTGGGCACTCTTGGTCAGTCTATCCACTATAACCCATATAGCGTCATGACCTCTTCGGGTCCTCGGTAAACCCATAATAAAGTCCATAGTGACATGCTCCCATTTTCATGTAGGTACAGGTAAGGGCTGTAGTAGTCCTCCGGGCTTCCGATGCTCAGCTTTCACTTGCTGGCATACCAAACACCTGGCCACATACTCTGCCACGTCTCGCTTCATACCACTCCACCAATACACCTTTCTCAAGTCTCAGTACATCTTAGTACTTCCTGGGTGCATGGTGTATCGCGAGCAGTGGGATTCTCTCAATATCTGTCTCTTTAGGGTATCATCGTCCGGTACACAAATCCGTCCTCTGAATCTCAACAATCCATCCTCACTGATGGTGAGATCCGACTGCGAACTCTGCTCAGCTTGGCTAACCATATCTATTAATCTCTGATCACTGCGCTGCCCAGTTCTAATCTGATCCATGATCCTGGGCTCTATCCGTAGGCTAGCCAAAAATCCAGTCTCTACCTCTTTAACTCTGATCCGAAGTTCGGCGAACTGCTCTAACAAATCCCATTCCCTAATCATCATAGCAGATATCATACTCTTCCTGCTCAGGACATCAGCAACAACATTCGCCTTACCCGGATGATAAAGAATCTCGCAGTCATAATCCTTAAGGAGTTCCATCCATCTCCTTTGTCTCATGTTTAACTCTTTCTGATCAAAGAGATATCTCAAACTCTTGTGATCAGTGAAGATCTGGAATCTTTCCCCATATAAGTAGTGTCGCCAGATCTTCAAAGTAAATACCACAGCGGCTAACTCCAAATCATGCGTGGGATAATTCCGCTCATGGTCTTTCAACTGTCGCGATCCATATGCGACCACTCTTCCGTGCTGCATAAGCACACACCCCAATCCTTGATGAGATGCATCACTATACACCGAGAATCCTCCTGATCCCTCAGGAATAGTTAACACAGGTGCCGCTGTTAATCTCCTCTTTAACTCTTGAAAACTGAGCTCACATTGATCAGTCCATATGAAAGGAGTCTCCTTACGCGTGAGCTTAGTCAAAGGAGCGACAATCCTTGAAAATCCTTCCACAAATCTCCTGTAATACCCTGCCAAACCAAGGAAGCTTCGTACCTCAGTCACTGTCCTCGATCTCTCCCAATTAAGCACAGCCTCCACCTTGCTTGGGTCCACTGATACTCCTTCCTCTGAGACTATATGCCCAAGGAAAGCTATCCGGTTCAGCCAAAACTCACACTTACTAAGCTTTCCGTACAATTGCTTATCTCGGAGTATCTGAAGTACTAACCACAAATGCTGTGCATGCTCCTCATACGACCGAGAGTACACCAGGATATCATTAATAAAGACTATCACAAACTTATCCAGATAGTCTCTGAACACCTCGTTCATCAATCTCATAAATACTGCAGGGGCGTTCGTCAATCAAAAAGACATCACCAGAAATTCGTAATGGCCATACCTTGTCCTGAAGGCCGTCTTTGGAATATCTTCTTCCTTGATCCTCAATTGGTGATAGCCCGATCTCAAATCAATCTTAGAAAAGACTGATGCCCCTCTCAACTGATCCAGTAGATCATCAATCCTGGGTAGTGGGTATTTATTTTTTACCGTGGCTTTATTCAACAACCGGTAGTCTACACATAATCTGAGACTACCATCCTTCTTCTTAACAAATAGTACTGGTGCTCCCCACGACGAAACACTGGGTCTAATAAACCCTTGATCCAATAACTCCTGTAGTTGTCTCTTCAATTCCTCAAGTTCCACTAATGCCATTCTATAGGGAGGTTTAGAGATCGGCTGAGTATCTGGTACCAAATCAATGGTAAACTCCAGCTCTCTCTCTGGTGGTAAACCTGGCAATTCATCTGGGAAAACATCCAGAAATTCGCAAACCACAGGTATATCCTCAATCCTCGGATGTTCCCGCTCATCGTCTGAGATGAGTGTCTCATAACCTTCACATGAACAATCATATTTAATATTCTCCAAAATAATGTTAAAATTCTCAAATTACTTACTAGAAATCCCCATATTCATTCCCTCAATATCTCAATTGTACACTGTAAGGTTCTGGTAGGGAGAAAGTTACAATCTTAGTGTAGCAGTCTAAACTCACTCGATTGGTTGCCAACCAATCCATCCCCAGAATTACATCAAACCCATGTACATTCAACATGATTAGATCTGCTAACATCACTCTATCTCCCACCTTTATCTCACATCCTCTACAAATTAACTCAGTTCTCTGGAATTCACGCATAGGGGTATTTACATGTAGTATATATTCTAGCGGTTCAAACTTCAAGTTTAATCTACATGCAAAATGCTCAGAAATAAACGAATGCGTGGATCCTGAATCAATCAACACATGAGCCTCATAATTACAGACAGAGAGTGTACCTCTTATAGTTTCTGCCGAAGCGTCTGCGGTCTCCTTATCCAGGGCAAACACTCATCCCTGTGCCACAGGTTTCTTCCCTTTCTCTGTCGCAGTGGCCCGTCTCCGGGGATCCACTCTCTGAGGCTGTTGTCTAGTGGGCTCCGGAGCATGTGGTATCTGAGGTTGGGGACAGTCCTTCACTCTGTGACCCATGTCACCACATCTAAAACATCCATGGATCGACCCAGTACAACTTCCTTCATGCGATCGGCCACAGTCTCTACAAAACCTTGTCTCCGGCCTGACATATCGAGGGGTCTCCTTGATAATAGGATAGGCTCTGGGTCTCTCCAATCTGTCCCTCTGCACCTCAATCCTTCCTCTTCTGAAGGAACCTCTCCGAGCCTCTGTTTAGAAAAGTGCTGGCCTCTTGCCCTTATCTCTATTCACCGTTCTGAGCTCATTCTGGGATTGTACCATCTTAATACCTCTTTCAACCTCTTGTGCTCGTCTCAGAGCATCTCCAAACTCAGTAATGCATAGCCCTATCAATCTATCTCTGATGACGGGCTTCAACCCATACACAAACTTCTCTGTGCGGAGCTTTTCACTCTTGAAGGTCTCTGGGTCATATCTCAATAGCGCTGTGAATTGACTCTCATAGTCATCCACAGACATGTCACCCTGTACCAAACTCAAAAACTCAGCTTGTTTCTTTCTCTGAGCGGCCCGTGGTACATATTGGGTCCTAAAAGCTGTCTGAAACTCTTCCCAACCAATCACACCATGGTGGGACATCAAAATACCCTAGGTAGTACCCCACCAATCTCGAGCTCTCCCATTCAGCATATAGGCACTCATACTGACCCTCTCGGCATCGGTGCACCCCAGGATATCAAATATAATCCTTAACTCCGTCAACCACTCCTCAGCCTCTGTAGGATCCTTCTTTCCCTTAAATGCGGGCGGATTCATCTTCAAAAAATCCCTTAGTCGGACCATGCTTCTATCCTCAGGCTGAGTGACGGGAGGCACTGGGGGTATGGGAGGTCCTTGTGGTGGTGTAGGGGTAGTATCCGAGGCATTAACTCCAAAGTGTTGCGCGAATAACGCTGCCATCTGCTCAAAACCTTGCCTCACATCGGTCTCAATCCGATTAAATCGAGAGTTAGGACTCTCTGGTTGTGGGACAGGTGGCGGAGGGGACTCTGCCTGCCTCCTCGAACGACCCCGTCGTTTACTCATTCTCTATCTCAACTCGTCTCCTGCGCGTACATATCAAAATTGATTGAAATCTCAATCCTCAATTTCAGTTCATGACCAGACTATTACAGACACTTGGGATGTATTCTATTTCACTTAACCGACACTGACAGTACTAGACACCCTAAGCTCTGATACCAAGAAAACTCTGTCACGCCCCGAAAATGCAGAAAATAGGGCTAATTTAAAACTTTTTACTCAATGATTCACAATGAAAGGTGCATTCCTGTGCAGTGTCATACATCATCATAATTATTATGCCTCAGGATCTCATCACTAGGATTTAAATATCATATCAAATACATTAATCCATCTCAAGTTAATTTAATCCTAATACATCCCATATAATGTCATACATCAAGTGTCTGTAATTACAATAATAGTCTGGGTACATGAAAAGATAAATATACCTCAAAGTACAAAATATATATAGCCTGGAGCTCGAATCCTCCACTAGCCACTACTCCGTACGTCGCAGGGAAGTCCTTATTCACTTGAAGAACTCTGGGGGGAAAGAAAAACAGGGTGAGCTTCTAAATCGCTCAGTAAAGGGGGGTAGGGGACTCATTTCATAAACCAAAATGCACATCACAAAACATTTATTTGTATGTGAAACTCATTTGAAAACCATAGAATGAAAGTACTCAAAACGACACTCTCACGTGTCAAGTCATGTGAAAACATGAAGTAAAAGGCTCACTCTAGAGCAAAAACAAAGCATGTGAAAACAACGCATTAAACGCTTTCTCAAATACGTGATAAAATCACAGTAAAAATAATGCACGTGGCACAGCCACTAAACACGCGTGGCATGGCCACTGATTTAATTTCTCACGTGGCATAGCCACAAAACACACGTGGCAAAGCCACTGGTTTAATTTCTCGCGTGGCATAGTCACAGAATAGGGTTTCTCAACGTGGCACAGCCACCAATGGGGTATAACGTGGCACAGCCACCAATGGGTATAACGTGGCACAGCCACCAATGGGGTTTTCTCAACGTGGCACAGCCACCAATGGGGTATAACGTGGCACAGCCACCAATGGGGTATAACGTGGCACAGCCACCAATGGGGTTTTCTCAACGTGGCACAGCCACAGAATAGGTTATTCTCACGTTACCAGAACGGAGAAGAAATCGGGCTTACATGCTACCAGAGCAATGCCCGGTGTGTACTCACAACTACACACCTAAGTCTTATCACATAAGACAGGTTTGCCTTCACGTAGAACTCGTAATGGTTTTCTCTCATAAAACTCATTTGAAATCGTTTTGTACTCAACACAAAACGTAATAAAATCGAGTTCCAACCGACAAAACACACGCACACATTTCTCAAATCTCAATGTTGCCTTAACGTAGAGCCCAGTTATAAACTCATAAAACATTGGGCTCCAACCGGCTATAAAATCGTGTGCAATTTAATCTCAACACAAAACACTCAACATGCTTGTTTTATAAACCACAAATCATGCTAAAACAGTTTGCAATTCACATACACAAATGGTTTAGATTTCCCTTACCTCTTTGCACCTCGTATAGTGCAATCGTTCCCCCGTATCACGGACTAGCCTCGCATTCCACTCTGGAACTCCCGAGCTGTCCAAACGATGTTAAAACATCAATACTCAACATCACATAAACCTCAATTCTCAAAATCGAGCATAGTTGCTCATAACACCTCAAATCTCTTAATTTTCGTAACTCTATCCCAAACTACACCCTTATTCACAATATCTCAACGTCCTACATTCCTCATGCCAATTATCTAGGCTAATTCTCCACATTGTCTATATTTCCATTTATAGCTCAAAATTCCTAAAATTACTAAAATCGCTAAATATCATTGTCACTCTATCCACATTGAAATTCATCAATCCCTAATCATTTCTCAACTATTTCAACACAATTACAACCACCAATAACATCAAAATCAACTCAAATATCAAGATCGAGGTTTAGAAATTACCCAAAGCTTGTGAGACGCACAACTCACGCCTCGATCCGATTCGTCCTTCGATTTCCAAGTATGTTGTTCTCCCTTTGATGAGGAACAACTTTCCTTCTTACCACAATAGCTGATTCGGCCGGAAATGGGTGATTTGGAGGAGTGAGAAACTAGGTTTTCGATGGAAATGGGTTTTGGAAGAGAGAGAAAGTGAAATTGCAGAGAAAACACGGGTTCCTTATATAGACTGGAGGTAGGAGATCGATCTGCCTCTTGATGAGATCGATCTGTGTTTGAAATTTGAGGACGATCTGGGCAACTTTATGCCTAGGAGATCGATCTGTCGAGGGGTGAGATCGATCTCTTTATGGCTTTATGAGATCGATCTGCTCCTGAGGAGATCGATCTTCTCCCCAAACAGAATCATTTGGAGATCGATCTCTTCCTCATGAGATCGATCCCTTCTCAAACAGATTCATAAGGAGATCGATCTCTTCCATTGGAGATCGATCTGCTCCTCAAATTTCTCATTCCATGTCGTTTATAACTCACCAGATCGATCTCTCCTTCTCCCAGATCGATCTGTCCTCATACTTCATGCTCATTTTACACACTTAACATATAAATCTCCAATTATAATTCCCACAATTCATCTAGTTCAATAATTTACACTTTAAATTATTATTACATCATTAAAATATGTCTGAAATTCTCAGATCTCACATTTTAGTTAAGTGGAATTGGATGATTTAATTCATATGGATGATTTGAGGTTTGGACAGCAAGATTTTGATGTGTTTGTGGTGAAAATTCGATGGATCTAAGGTTATTAACAGTTAAATTTATATCAAGAAAACTCAGTTTATGGCTTAACTCAGTGTAAAATCGAAAAATAAAAGAATTGAAAATTTGGCAAAATGACCAGCAAGGTTTATGAGCTTGAATGAGTCATAAGGTTAATGAAGTAATGAAATGAGAAATTAGAATAATGAAATTTGTCAAAACGGCACTAAAATTGGTAAAACCGAGAAAACTAAAAATTTTGACTGAAAAGTCAAAATTGATCAAACTTCGAGAATATAAATCAAAATTGAGTAAGTTGAGATGAAATTGATCAATATAGGATGAATTGATATCGTTTTGGGCAGTTCGAGAATTTGGCACGTAAATCAAGGCAATCCTGAGACCCGGTAATTTTACATTGCCTTACGATCTACAAGGTAAGGCATGTGATTTAAAGTAGTATTGGTATTTAAATACCTCACTTCAGCTTAAAAATGTGTTGAGCATATTAGTTTTTACGAATAACATTTTCGAACCCAGAAATGTTACTATGCACTCGAAAATTGAGAAAACTGAAAGAAAAGCCCTATTTTTGAGCTCTTCAGAAATATACTTTTGATATCTACGACATGTTTTAAATGAAATTTGTTATGGAAAAATGACAAATATTATTTCTACGAGTTTACGGGTGAAGGAATCCGAAATATGATTAAATCATTATTTCTACGAGTTTACAGGTGAACGGACCCCAGAAATGATTAAAAATATGATTTCTATGAATTTATTGGTGTACGAACCCAAGATATGATTTTCTATAAATTTACAGGTGTATGGACCCGAGATATTATTTTTAATGAGTTTACGGGTGAACGGACCCGAGAAATGATTTCAAAGAAATGTTTTGAGACTGAGGCTATATGTAAGCTATGAGAGCTATCTTAAATTGCCGCGTGGGGTCTGGACTGTCGTGGAACTTGCCTCATACCACCTGGTTACGTTTAGTCCCTTATGGTGCATGTTGAACTGCGTCAGGTATTTGTACAACTCGGTGTGATGTTTCTGCCACTCTCCGTTAAAGGATATATATGTTTAGTGTCGAGGGGCTCTATAAGACCCTGATCCAGTCTATAGTCTCTTACTATGGTCATTGGTACTATGTATAAGTGAATCATCTATGTAAATTTTCTATGTGAAATGCATACATGAATACGACTTGTGTCGTAATGAAAATATGTCTAGTCTCCATGAAAAGAATCAGTATTATTTGAAAGAAAGAGTACTAAGTTTTATGATTTAAATATTATGTACTCTGACTTGATTTGCTCTTTAAATGAGCTACGTGATATATGATATGTGAAATGAATTCCTACGGGATATGTGTTACGTGATTTACATGCTACGTGATTTATAAGTTGCATGATTTACAAATTACATGTTATTAGTCATGATATCACAAATGTTTGACTTGACTTTCGAAACTAAATATGTTTCGATTAATATTCACGTGCATGATATTTTATAAAGCTTATATCACAATATTTTGCATCAACATGTTTTAATGCTAAGACTGCTTTAAATGCATGTCTTACTGGGCTTGAAGAGCTCACCCCTTTATTTTTACCTCACAGATTATCTTAAGTAAATTGTCACCCCCTACCTACCGTACAATAGTTGTGGACAGACGGACTCAGCCCTTTCCAGGATATCCTCAGTACTAGTAAGGTATATTTTTACTTTATCTACCAGACTTTCTATAAAGTATAGACAATGTTGTAATACTGTTTTGGGATGTAAAATAAGAAATATAATGTAACTAAAGTTGTAGTAACACAGTTTAAACATTACTGTATATTCTGGATATGTAAAGTATGGGAATGAGAAAAAATGTACTGATAAGTAGAAAAAAGAAATTGAAATCGACTGGTTGTGATTATAAACTGCGTTTCTGTACATTAACGAAAGATTAAGAAATTGACACTGATAAGAATACAATTTAAGTAAAGGATATAAAAAAGAAAAAAATTTAGCCCATTTTTTCGTGTTTCCGGGGCGTCACACGTATGATCCAATCATCGAACTTTGTAAATAAATATTGAACTATAGGGTTTCAGAATTGTTTTTTGATATATGAACATGATACAAATTAATCTCTTTGATATGAGATAACATCTAACGGATTAATTCGGGTCCTAGGGCAAGAATCAAATGATGTCTCAGGATCCTAGGTGGTACAAGCATGTGAAAATATCAGCGATAAGATTATCGAAAATGATATGTTCTTATATGAACATTATTTTGAATTGAAATTGCATCTCGTTGCATATTATGATTGTGTGAGATTTAGAAAGATTGCATTGGTTTATATCTACATTAAGGAAGCTTTAAAATCTCACTTATAGCATGTTCTGAAAGTATGTGAGACATACATCTCTATGTTTTGGATTTAAGCTAACTTTGCTTTTATCCAAATTGTGATTAGAATTAATTTCAAAACATGCCTTCTGATAGCTTTTTACAACTAAATGTTTATTTTATCTTAGCTGATAGGCGATAATAGTTAGCCATTACCATTTTTGACCCCTGCTAGTGGGGTATATAACAGTTAGTAATGATGTAGCTTGCTATTGGCGATATAAATAGCAATGTTTCGATCCTTGCTAACATGATATAATAGTTAGCAATGTTTCGGCCCTTACTAACGAGGTATATAATAGTTAGCAAAGTTTCAGCCCCTGTTGACGGGGAATATAATAGTTGGCAATTTCAGGCCCTACTAACGAGTTATAATAGTTAGCAATGGTCATGGATTTCGAGATTCTGATATTCCTCTGATCAGGGGTTAAAATAGTGATCATATGAAATGTGTTTCGGATTTTAAAAACGTGTTTTGAAATGTATTTTGAAATGTAAAATGTATTTTGAAATGTGAAATATGTTTTTGAAAATGTTTTTACAAACATGAGCATAGTTCACCGAACATATCCTAATGATATGAAATAAATATGTTGTGGCATATGCTAATGGGGATGATAATAGTTAGTAATGTAGTCTTAGTTGACGAAATATAATAGTTAGTAGTATCTCTGCTAACGGGTTCGAATAGTTAACAAAGAAAGTATGAAATACGTTTCGAATTGTGAAGTATGTTTTGGAATAAGAATTACATTTTGAACTATAAAGAGGGTTTCAAAATATGAAATATGTTTAAGATATATTAATATGTTTCGATGTTAAATATTTCGGATAAGAAATATGTTTCGAATATGAAATGTGTTCCAGATAAGGAATATATTTTGGATGTGAATATATTTTAGATGTAAGACCTATTCTGAATAAGGAAGATGTTTCGCTATAGATTACGTATCAAAATAAAACAAATTTTGAAGTATGATAAGTTTCGAATATAAGTTATGTTTTGAATAAGTGATGTTTTCAAGATATGAATATATTTCGATATATGATATGTTTTTGGATTGTATGATGTGATCTTAGAAAATGGTTGTGTTTTGAGAACGATTGTGGATGTAGGCAATTAAAGAGGGAAGAGCTTACACGCTTGGATTGCATTAAACTTGGTTTTCTGTATTCAACTATGTTCCAAATTTTGAACCCCTATTGGTATATTCAGTTCGGGTAGTCAGGTTTGATGGCTAATTAAAGTATTTCAAAATACCTCTCTGCCTGAAAAACTTGACAGCGTCTAGATAATATTATAGTCCGTAAACCCAGAAAAAGTGTGACTTTCGATAAGTTTTGAATTGTGATTCAGATAAGTGATAAGAAAGAATGATCGAATAAGAAAGCGTTAGACATGCATTAGAAATTCAGTATTGTGTATATTATTACTTCTATACTTGTGTGGTTTACTTACTGAGCTTTCCCCAAAGCTCACCCCTTTCTATTTTCCATCACAAGTTCAGACTAAAGATGCATTGGCATCGATATCAGTATCGGCTTCGAAGTAAACGCTTCGAGATCTCACAGCTCATATCGGTATATTTATTTATATTGTTTAATTGTTCTTATTTTCAAATAGTTATCCTTTAGTGCATGTGTCGGGATGTGTATTGAAGTGAAACATGATTAGGAAAGTTAATAAGAAATTAAACTGGAACCTTAGGTTCATAATCTTAAACCAAGCTAGGTAGTTTGACACCTAAAAGTATTGTAAGACTGTACTCACATGACAAACAAGTGTTAAAATAAAATGAAAAATTTAGCCCAGATTTTTATACTTCCACAATAAATTATTAAAGATTCGCGTCTTTCGAGTCGTGACAGTATATCAGGCGGATCACAAGTTAGTCAATATATATAATGAAAATTTTAAATTATAGAAGAGGTGACAATGTTAGTAACCAACCTTCATTATTTTGACTTCTTAATTTGATTTTTTTTATTGATTAATAATACAATTTTGATTTTATATTTGACGAAACGAAGCCAATTCTGAAGTTTAATTCTATGCGATTAATGATTTTGCATTATATATATCTTGCCAAACCCTAGTACATACATACGGACAAATATTTTAATGATGTATTTTTTTTCTTAAAACACAAGCATGTAAATGAGTTGGGAGATTAACATGATCCATTGAAATATTAATCCATGTGTTAATAAATCTGTGTTGATCTAGTATTATTTTTTTAATGGGTTGTGTTGTGCCATGGAAATTATGGGCATAGGCAACGAGACACATAACTCATAGTTTCATGGGTCGTTCTAGGCCAAGCATGATACTATTTATTGTTTTAAATAACATGCAAGATAAATAAAAATAAATAAAAAGATATATAATTTACGTGATTCAACAAAAAATGTTTCCATTCACAGGGAAATATAGTAAAATCTAACTACTAAATAAAAATATTAAATTTAGAATCATAGTATTTAAGAAATGCTTACATCCACTAAGAAACATAATAGAATCTATTAAATAATATAGTGAATTTGTATTTATCTTGGAATCTTATTTTATTTTTGCTAATCCCTAGTTCAATTCAATATTTTTGTTCCTACCAAAGATATCTTAAATATTTTTACTACAACTAAATAAAGTGACAATTTTTCTATCTTAAAAATTTATGTTCTATAAGTTTTTATTAATAGAGTGGTTTTATAAAAAAAGTTTATATATATATAGTGGTATATCATAAATTTTGTATTCAAAACGAAAGAATTATAAATTTATGTATTAGATTTATTAATATAATATTATTTTTATAAATTTCTAATAAAATTTCAAAAGCAAATATAATTTTATTATAAAATGAAGAATAATATGAGTACATCTAAAAAAATTAACAAATTGAACTCATTTACAATAGTATTTATAGGCCAATACAACACGCATATAAGCTTGTATGTCTTATCATGCTAGCCTGAGAACCACACAGTAACACTTGCCCTTCATGAGTCGTGACGTGCCAAATAATGTGCTTAACAACTTCTATCTCATTAGGGCACACTTATACATACATATATATATATATATATATATATATATATATATATAGATATCGTACTTAGTTCAGCCCACTTATTTGAGCACGGGTCATACCAAGCACGGCTCACATTGTGTCAAACTGTGTTGTGTCATGAGCAGCTTAACCTATTAGATATCTTAAGCCGTGCTAGGTTAAAAGTTTTCAAGCACATGGATTAACACAACATGACCCATTAATGGCCAATGGCAATGCTAGCAAATGGCACGCTAGTTAGCACAGCTAGAGATGTCAAATGGGTCATGCTGCTCATAGCACAACACGGTTTAGATGATGTGGATGTGCTTGGCACGACCCCAGCTTAAATAAGTGGATCCAACCAAGCACGATATAAATAAATGTGTCATGCTAGACTAGGCGTTTGTAGGCACATGAGTTGGCACGACACAACCCATGAAGGACCGGTGCTAGTAGACTAGCACGGCGATACAGAAGCCCATGTATAGTATTATATTGACCATAACTACTATTATAACTTGGTCCAATTTGTTAATTCTTTATACCTACTCATGTTATTTTTTATTTTATAATAAAATTATATTTACTTTTGAAATTTTATTGGCAATTTATAAAATAAATATTATATTAAATACATTGAATTGTGAGATATTTAAATTATTGGTACATAAAGTTATAATTCTTCCATTTTGAATACAAAATGTATGATATGTCAATTTATATATAAAAAACTCATAAATTATTAAAATAGAAAATTGTCACTTTATTTAGTGGTAGTAAAAATATCTAAGATATCTTTGGTAGGATCAAAATTTTTGAAACAAACTAAGGATTAGTAAAAATAAATTAAGATTCCAAATAGATACAGATTCAATATATTTATTTAGCATATTCTATTATATTTTTCAGTGGATGTAAGCATTTTTTTAAACATGATGATTGTAAATTTAAATATCTTTATTTAGTAGGTAGATTGTATAATGTTTCTCCATAAATGCAAGTACTTTGTTGAACTATTTAAATTATATATTTTTTATTTTATTTATTTTTTGTTTATCTTGCATGTTATTTAAAATAATATATAAAGCTTAACAAAAATATGAAAATATTAATGGATCGTGCTTAAAACGATTCAACACGAAAATAATATCATGCTTGACCCAGCACGACCCATAACGTTATGAGCTATGTATCATGTTGGTCCATGCTTTTAATTTTCACGTCACAACCCACAAAAAAAAAAATAGTATTGGATCAACACGATTTATTAATACATGAATTAATATATGGATAGTACTAGTTCTGCATGATCCGATTGACATCTTTTGGCATGACAAAAGTTTATGTGTGTTCAAATGCCATGAACAGTCGTGCCAAGCCGAATTGTGCTGCCATAGGCAAGCAGTTGTGCTGTTGGCACTTTGTGACAAGTGTAATGGAAGAAATGTGAGCTTAACATAATATACGTAGTTCTATTCATAATATGCATAGTTCTATTCATTCCATATATTCAATTAACTTTCAGTCAAATTTATTAAAATTAAATTAACTAAATTATATTATTTTATTTTCATTAACTGAATCAAATTTATGGATCTCAAAACTTTGATCAATCGGATTTTATTCAATTAGTTTAATTATTTTTTAATTAACCAAAAACAAAACAATTTAAGTTAAATTATATTTTTTATTTTTTATATTTGATACAATTAAATAAAATAATCCAATAATAGTTCATATGCAAAATTATTAAGTTAAAAACTCTAACGTTTGATTAAATATCATTCAAATTTCGATCATTAAACATATTTTTATGTCTCATAAATTTTTATTTTTAAATTTTTATATTTCAATTAATTCAATTTTATAAACCAAATCAACCAAAATCAAAATTTTTTTTATAATTATTTTATTAACAGATCCAAATTAATTTGACAATTAAATGATTAGCTAAATTAAATCGATTTGGTCTATTAATTGGATTAAAATCAAGACAGCTAAATGAACCGCCCTAATCTGTCTGAGCTCCGATTACTAATTAGGTAACAAGGCCCTATTTGAGACGTAGGCATTGAACATTGAGCATTGAGTGGACCTATCGATGACGATTTAGGCCTTGGTCAGTCAGTTTGAAGTTTGGAGTGTGGGCCGCTGCCTGGGTTCTGTTTTCTATGCTTAAGAGTTTGCAATTACTTTTTTTCTTTTTCCTTCAAAACATGTTTCACACTTCCACACACGTTTTTTTCATTTTTTTTTTTAAAGAAATTTGCTGCCGGGAAATATATTAAGAATTTCTAACTAATGTATTGTCTTTGTCTTGAATCCGGACGTTAAGTGGCAAATGGAAATGGGGTGATCGCTTCATATTTGCAGTACGAAATTACTAATGGTCAACACTCTTAAGTCAAGTCTCAATCTTAGAAGAAAGAAATTTAAGGTATAGTTTGATTCATTGATTGTCAAAAAATTTATTAGTCAATGAAAAATAATCTATTAATCAATGAAAAAATTAGATCTTTTTTTTTTGAAAAGTAAAATATATTTTCTGAAAAATACATATTTCATGTGTAAAATTATTTATTAAATTTGTAAATATGATTCTACTCAAATTAGATATTGGATATAATTTTCTTAAATTTGTTTTAAGTTAACTATACATAAAATATTGTTATATGAATAATATTTTTATTTAATTAAATTAAATATTTTATATATTAAAAATCTTTCAATATTTTAAATTTAAATATTTTATTTTCTATATTATTAATCTTAAATATTTTTTATATTTCAATAATAGACACCATTATACCATTATTTTAATTATAAATAATAATTTAGTAAAATAACTAAATAATAAAAAATATTTTTTTTATTTATACAAATAACAAAATTCTTTAATTTTTTTAAAAATATAAATAGTTTTTAAAAATAAATTTTAATGAATTAAAATAAACCTAAAATTCAATTTGGATTCAAGCACAACCATGATGCAATAAGATGAGATTTCTCATTTTATCTTATTTACAATTTTACATTTATTTAAATCTAAACATATAATCATTTAACACCAATCTCATCACTTTTAATATTTTTAATTTCACTAAAATTAATAACAAACAATCATAATACTCATCCTGGCCAAACTTAAATCAAACCTACTTTCCAAATTTCTGGTTGATCCGATTCGTTGTAACAGGACCAGGACCAGGACTAGACTTGGCAATTCGTGTATCCGTGTCATGACACGACACGACACGAATTAAAACACGACACGAATTTATGAAACACGAATACGACACGAATTATAAAACGTGTCTGAAACGTAAACACGAACACAACACGTATTTTATACGTGTGACACGTGACACGACACGGTTGACATGTTATAATTATCCGTGTCACACGACACGACACGACACGATAAACACAAAAAATATAACTGACATGATTAAATACGACACGAATAGACATGACACGGATGACACGATTAAAAATAAAATATAATAAAAAAAATCATAATATTTATTGATTTATATCAATAATTTAATTTGCATGCATTCAAATATTACTAACAAATATAACATAATAATAATCTTCAATTCATATCATCCATAATATTTATTTAAAATTACAAAATATATAAACAAATTATAAAATGTTAATATTAAGTCAATAAACATAATAGTCAACAAACATTTAAAAATTAAGTTCGCAAATACCATAACTCAATACAATGTAAGAAATAACAATTCAAAAGGTTAACATAACTCAATAGGATTCAGTAAATTTATATTACAATTTAAATAATTTCTTATAAATCATAAACTTATATTATGATTTAAAATAAATCATATATATATATTAATATCTTATTCTTATCATAATAATTTGTATGTTAATATTATGTTATTATGATTTTTTATAATATGATAATTGATATAAAATAAAATATAGAATTTCTTATTATATTGTAAATTTATAATTATATAAAGTATAAAATCACATTATCATATCATGTGATACAACATTAGTGTCAATGATACAAAATAATTAATTATAAAACTCTTCTATTACAATACAATATTTATATTTTATACATTATAACAAAATATTATGTATATATATATATATATATATATATATTTATGCATTATAATATCATATATATAAGAATTGTTAATTATATCTTAATTTACAATAATTTTTTTTTCTAATTTCAATGTTTTATTTCTAGAATTTAAAATTTTTATTATTTAACTAATTTAATTTTATATTTAATTTATTAATTTATTTTTTTACAATATTTATTGAAATATTAATTTATTTTAAGATATAAATTAATTTTCATTTCATACTATTTCAATATAATATAGTAGTTTATGTGGTAAATGCTTAAAAAAATAATTTTGGCCAAGGTTCAACTCTTTCCACAAATATATATTATTTTCGTGTCTTACACGTGTATCGTGTATTCGTGTGACACGCTTTAAAAAATGTGTTTCAGTGTCTTACACGTATTTAGCTATGTTTGACACGGTTAAACACAAAAATTGTCGTGTCAAAATTCGTGTTGACACAGATAAATACGGATAAACACGAAATACAAATTTTTCAAACACTTATACAATTTTTTTATGTATATTCATATTATATTATTTATATCGTGTCTATATTTATCAGATCTAATCAGACCAGGACCAGGACCAGGACCAGGACCAGTTGAGCCGAATGATTTACCCCAGTCCCACAAGCACAGGACAGTGGCACAAGGTTTGGCTCACCTAAATTAAATGCCTCTCATTTTTCACACGTTGGAATCTGTACTATAATTCATAAATTCCCAGTTAATGGCATTTCTTAGTATTATTTTCCTGCTCTCTTCCACATTTCCCAGTTCCGTACCTTGCCGAACCTGAAATGACGATAATACCCATACACAGTTAGTGTTATGGCTGCTAAAGCAGCAGAAACCCACCTGTCATTTGTTTAAACCAACTGTCCTCCTCCGTCCAACTGTAACCAGACACCAGCTCCACTTTTGTCTGGTTTTTTTCTTCCATCTCCTCCAATTTCCATCGCCAAACAAATAGTTCCCGCACAAAACAAGAAAGCAAGAGGGAGAAACAAAAACCTTAGCGACAGAAGCAAGATTGGGAGAAATGGACGGGCACACTACCGAAGCCGAACGGTGGCTGACCATAGCGGAGAAGCTCTTGGCCTCACGTGACTTGCACGGGACCAGGACGTTTGCGATTCGAGCACGAGAATCAGCCCCTGTTCTCGCCGACCAAATCCTCGCCGTCACCGACACTCTCTTAACCGCCCAAACGAACCCTCAAGACTGGTACGGGATCCTCCAACTCGTTCCGTTAACTCAGTCCATGGATGTCGTGGCGAGTCAGTACAGGAAACTCGCCCTTCTTTTGAATCCTGGGAAGAACAGGCTCTCTTTCGCAGATCAGGCGTTTCGATTCGTTTCTGAAGCTTGGAATGTGTTGTCTAATCCTTCTAAAAAGGCCATTTATGATAACGAGTTGAGGTTCCTTCAGTTCGGTCAGGTGAGTCAACTCAGTCAGCAACATCATCAGCAACAACCACTATTTCAGCAACCGCAAACGCATGCGCTGTTTATGCAACCACCGCCGCCTCCGCTGCAGAAAGAAACGCAAGCGCTATTTATGCAAACACCGCAGAAAGAAACGCAGACGCAAATTACGCAACCACTATTTGTGAGAAAAAGCCCTATGAATAATAATAACGATGGCAATGCCGCATTAGAAGGGGGAGGGCAGTTGGGTTTAAATAATAATCCGCCAGAACCAACTCGTCCGGAGTCAACTTGGACGAGGCAGATTAATCAAATAGGTTTAGCTGGACCGAGTCAAATTAATCAGACAGGATCAGTTGGTTCGAGCCATATTAGTCGGCCCGCACCTACACGGACGACCCAGGTTATTCGGCCCGAGGCTACACAGACGAGCCAGGTAAATCGGCCCGAGCCTATCCGGACCAGCCTGATTAATCAGACAGGAATTGCTAGTTCGAGTCAGTTTAATCGGACTGAGCTGACTCGGACGGATCAGATTAATCAGACAGCTCCTTCTCCTTCTCCTTCTCCTTCTCCTTCTCCTCCTCCCCCTCCTCCTCCTCCTCCTCCTCCTCCTCCTACGGAGCATAGTCGAACAGAGTCAACTGGTGTCACTCGGAAGACCGATTCTACTCGGCCTAGTCAAGCCACTGAGTCAGAGGGGCCGACTTTCTGGACAGCTTGTCCGTATTGTTACGTTCTGTATGAGTATCCTAAGGTGTACGAGGATTGTACGCTGAGGTGTCAGACTAGGAATTGCAGGAGAGCTTTCCATGCGGTTGTGATACCGTCGCCACCGGTTAACGGAAAGGATACGTATTTCTGCTGTTGGGGGTTTTTTCCGTTAGGATTTTCGGGAAATGGTAAGAATATGGGCGGTAATTTTCCCAGTTGGTCGCCTATTTCGACCATGTTTGCTTGTCCTAACGACAGAAATGCTGGAAAACAAAAGACTGCCAAAAAGTCTGCCCCAAGAGTGTGTTATGATGAACGTGATGTATATGTAGAGATTTCTGATTCGAGTGGGACTTCTGAGGATGATGATGATGATGATGAATGGCAGAATGAGAGAAGGAAGAAGAAGGCGAAGAATGCCAAAGGGAAGGGATCTGCTACTAGAAATGCTAAGAAAGCACAGATAGAGAGAGTGAAGAAGGGAAGCAATGAGCAAGTTAGTGTGGGTCGCAGTGGGAAATCGAATGGTGTTTCAATGGTGCCAGAGGACTTGCCAACCGCTGAGTCGAGCAGAAGGGGGGTGGCAAATAGTGGGAGGAAGCAGATGGGAAGAAGAGCAAAGGATTTGGGGAAGCTGGATTTGAACGTGGAGTTCAGTAATGAAGTGGAAGAACCGGTGCCAGGGAGGAGTGATGGGAATCATGCTGAATACGGAGAGGAGGATAACATTGAAGGGAATGGGTTTTTCGAGGGCCTTGACGAGTTTTTGAGTAGCTTGCCTATACTCTCAGTCGTTGGGGATGATAAAGTTAAGGCTACTTAGTGAAGTATGATCCCTGTTTTTTGTTTTTTCGGCAGCAATTGTAGTTGTATGCTTGAAGTATTTAATTATGTTGAGGTACTTGGAATCTCTTTCGTAGTTTTTTCAGAGTTGAATCCGACTGTATATTTTGTAGTATCATATTTTGTCATTATTTTTATTGTTTAGGGCTGCATGTTTATTCTGAGTGCATTTTCTTGTTTGGGAGGATAGGTTAGAAAGTTTGGTACATAACCGTGAGACTTTTCTGAGTTGAAGATTGATCTGTCCACCATGATTCTTGCGGTCACAGGAATAGGTGGTAAGTTTTCTGACTGCTTGTCTTTCTCTTTTGAGTCTAAAGAATTATTAACTATGATAATAAGGTATCCTCCATCCTTCTTCCGAGTATATTGCTGCTTTAATCTTTTCTTTTCCTCCTTAGAGTGCTTTCTTTCCCTCCTCTTTTCCCTCTTATAAAAAGGATAAGAGAAAGGGCTGATGCTGAGATATACAGAAGGTGGAAATATGCTTCGGAAAAGTTGAATTGAGCTGTTTAGGTTTATCACTCTTGCTTTTTAGAAGATTTGAATGGACGGGATTACAGAAGAAGATTCAATTGTTATGGATCCTCTATGGATTTAGTTATCTATTATGTATCCTTTGTTCTAAGCATGAATTCCCAAAGGTTGTTTTCACCACCTTTTAACTCTTCTATTCTACAAAAAGTGCAAAATATTAGCTGTACTTTATTTTTGTTGATTGTATCCTTGCTTTTTCTTTAGGTGTGCTTGTAATTAATGCATATTTCTCTATCATGATAGCTTTAACTAGAATTAGTCATCCACAATAATTGTTACTTCATTAGTCTTGCTCAGTAGCTACACAATTCTCTTTCTTTCTCTTGTTAAACTGACTATAAGTTGTTACCTTGACTGAATACTCGGTAATATGACTTGTTCAAAATTACTTTTGATTGAAGCTGCAATACTGGCAGCGACTGCTTATTCCTTCTTCATTATGGGCTGCTGGAAACCTGACAGTCGCTTGAATGGACTTTCATTTAGCTCTTTATGGCTCTTTCTAATCTTAAGAACTGAAACATCCAAACCTTATGGTAATATGTGGTGTCTAGTCCTTGCGACCTTGGAGTTTAGATTTCAGTCTAAAAGAGTTATATTCTTACTACTCTTCGTTGTATACTTGCTCCAGAAATAAGACCTACTAAACACATGATTTATCGGCTCACCTTAACATATGCCCCTTGTAGAATGAAACAGATGAATCCCAATTGAAATTGTCGGACTCTGGTTCAACGAATGCAATTTCATTTTCTAGTTACAGAGAAGTGCAAAATTGCTGGTGTATTAATCCTTTAGCATCAGCTTGCTATGCCAGTTGTGGGAGACATTCCCTCTATCGACATCGTACAAAATCTCCAAAAATCTACTCTTCCCAAGATCCTTCATATTTAACTTGATAAACTCCTTGCCTTTGTGTATAGACTTGAAATCTGATATTTTTTCCTTTTCTTTCTTATTATATCTTGACAGTTGGTAACTAGTATGGTATAATATTTTAGTTAAATATCAACATTCCCCTAGCTGCCCAGGTGCAGCTTTTTGGTAATTGAGTTGCTGTGCTCTGTTTTTAATTTCCTTGTCTATTACAGGCATCATCATTTAATTGCAACTCATGGAGATAGCTGACTTTTTCGTTAGATGTTGAAGAGCCCGACAAGTTATTCAATTCAGTAATTCTAGTTAGTTGCAATATTTATGGCTGAACACTTTAAATGTTTCTATTCTATGTGAAATATGATTTTTGCTTTTCCTTCCTTTGTGGTTGGCGTTGATAATGCTTCAACAGATCTCTTTACCTATCATGGATCTCTTAGTGAAGGAAAGAATTGTTGGACTGAGAAGTGCTTAGGTAGTTGGATATCTTTGCTTTGAATCTGTATTTGTACTTATGGGGTTTGAGATTTTTGTGGTTGACTCTTAAGGGCATTGTAGTAGTGTGCTGGCCTGGGAAGACAAGTGGCATGCAGTCTTGTTGTCAACTACATTTTACTGTCTAGAATTGGAGATTGCTTCTGATTCTTCTTCCAAGTGGTGAAGTGTTTGGGAGCTCTGGATATCTCGGGTTTGAATGAACGTTTGGTCACTGCAATTGATGAGAACTACGAGTGAGGTAGGAAACCCAAGGGCCAGTAACATTTTACTGGAAGCCTGTAAAAGATATGCGGGGTAAGAGGTGTTTTGCCTTTGAAATCCCTTTGAGACTCGGTTTAAAAAAATCAAGATATACTAATGCATTGCTCCTAAACATGGGTGCACTCAGCATAAGTAATGTGGTCTGCAATCTGCATGCCCGTGTCGTGTTGATCTTGTTGTTCGTCTTTGATTCTGTTAAAACATAGATGAAAACACCAGCAAGGTGGTATTTTGCTAGTTTCTTTTCCTCTTGAGCAAAGACCGTTTAGGTTAGGTCGGGGGATGAAAAGACGGAGACTCTGCCTTTTGGAAAAGGCATATCGATTAGACATTAGTTTGTTTTGCACATATCTTTTCTTTCATTAATTCAATTATTGCATAACTAATAAACATGGTAATGTTTAATGCATAAGATGAAATACATAGGATAGAATAGGAGGATTATTATTTTATGTTATGTTAGGTGCATATATAAAATAAATGATTGAATTGTAAAGTGGATGAGTCATCTTTTTAAGGCTAGTTTAGATAAGTGTGAGAATTTTTAACAAGATTTAAAATAATGGTATATGTGAATTTAGTTACTGTAGAAAAAATATTGAATAGAGTATTTATGAGATTAAAAATAATGGTGAGACATGTATTTGGATGTAAGTGTAGTGGCGTGCAATAGGTAGAGTGTAGTAGGAAGAAAAAAATGATTATTAAAAATATTAGATAAAAATTGTATTTATTAAAATTTAGAGTAAATTTCATTTACCTTCTTAAGAGCTAAAGTCTTATCTTAATCCAATTTTAATTCATTAGTTCTAAAAATGATTCATTTCGTCTTAAATTTTTTTATTTCGCAAGACAAGTTATTCTTTCTTTTAGCTAAACGTTACATCAACGATTCAAAACTTAATTTTGAGATTATTTACCTCTTGAAGTTTTTTAAATACTGCAATTAACAATGGAAATAGTAAGAGCAACTATTAGGTATTGAAAGATTAATTTTTTTTATAATTTATTATTTTTTGTTTATTATTATATTTATTGGCAAAAATTATAATCCAAGAGTTAGAAAAAAAATTTAAAGAATATTATTATTTCTTCTTTAAACAATAGTTTAGGGTATGAAGATGAAGAATGATAAGTTTGAAAATTTTCAAGTTGGATATTTTTGTCATTTTACATTTTTTGTTAGTTATTTTTAACAGTATTTAGGTTATTAAAACTTAAGTGTATATTTTTAAAACTAATGGACTAAAGAAAAATTAAGGTTAAACTTTAGAGAGGTTGATGGAATTTATCAAAAAATTTATAATATGTATTTGAAATTTTGTAAATTAGATGAACAATTAAAAAATTATTAAAATTATTTTATATTAAATAATATTTTTCATAAACTAGAATTATCTTTTTACCAATTATACATTTGTTATTAAATATTAAAAAATCATGTATTTATATATATTAATTTACTATATAATAATTTTTTATATATTATATTAAATTAATAAATTCTTCTCATTTTAAAATAAAATTAAAAAGAAAAAACTACATTTAAAAAAATTTCACAATTTAATATTAAAAATTAAAAATAAAATCGCCATTGAGCATATTTGTAAACATCTCATTCTTGTGGGTGTTTACATCTCTACCGAACCTTTATTAGGTCCAAATTACAGCAGTGGTACGGATATTCTCACCTTGTCATTACTACGGGAGCCAAATACACCTTCGCTATAGGTGGCTACTGTCACACCCTCATGAAATGGATGAGCGCGGGGCGCGCGAAATACGCGTGGGATGTGCGATTGTGCGCAAGCTGGCACAAGGTGGCATTGAGCAAGTCTTGACTTGGAGATTTGGCATCAACGACAGTTGGCTGTTGTCGAATCTGCGTGGTGTGGACATTACGCTTGATAGGCAACAAAGGATTTGATGAGTACTGAATGCGGATTGATACATTACATATATGCGTCAGGCGGATATCTAGGCGCGCATCAAGGGCATATTGATGGACAGGCGTGATTGTGGGGGATTGAGAGTATCTCAGGAGAATCCGAGAGAATCCGACATGATCCGAGCTGAGACAGTTGACTTGCCAGATGCTGGGCGAGATCTCTGGAGGCAATCTGTCCGTAATCCTCGGGATTACAATGAATGTACTCGGTATGCTTTCCTTTTCTGGCTGGGGGTGTCAACCAATACTTGCATATATATTGTGGGTTGTGAATGGCAGTGGGACACAGACCTCCGAGTGTGAGTTGTTGTGTCCCTGCAGCAGACCTTTTTCCTTTTTAAACTGTGAATAGAAAGGTTGGGAATTCTTGTACTTGTGCGGTTCTTTGCGGATTGTCCCTTGTACTTGTGTGTGTTCAGTTGGGTTTTGGGTTGGCTCACTAAGTACGTGACTTAGTGTCATCACGAGGTGCAGAGAATTTTAGTCTGAGTTAAACCCCGTGACAGTTTGGTATCAGAGCCCGTGTTTCGATGGCCGAAACGTTGAGCGAACATGTTGCCGTCCTTGAGGAGTTGATTGGTGCGCCTGCTCCCGACGCTACATCTCTCTTGGAGCAAGTCGCGCTCCATTCGCAAGCTATCGCGGACCTTCAGCGGGCGATGAGTGATTTTCAAAGCGATTTCACCGATTGCGTCACTGATCTGATGGAGCAGATCCAGTCGTTGGCAGACCAAGTTAGCGACATTGACACGGATGTCAATCTATTGAAGGTAGTTGTTGGTGGCTCACAACTTGGAAGGAATAATGGGGAGAAATCGTCGTCCAAGTTGAAGGTACCCGAGCCAAAGCACTTCCAAGGGAGTCGAAATGCTAAGGACCTCGAGAACTTCATCTGGTACATGGAGCAGTATTTTAAGGCTGCTCGGGTAGATGCGAACGAGCAGGTTTTCATCGTCAGCATGTATCTTGACAGTGATGTGAAACTTTGGTGGCGGACCCGATTGGACGATGATGCTAGTTCTGGACGCACCCCGATTTAGACGTGGGATGCGTTGAAAAAGGAATTGAGGGACCAATTCCTTCCCATGAACACAGCATGGCTAGCAAGAGAGTCCTTTAAGAATCTGAAGCACACAGGAGCTGTGTGGGACTACATCAAGGAATTCAGCTCCTTGATGCTAGAGATCAACAACATGACCGAGGAGGATCGTGTCTTTAATTTCTTGTCAGGGCTCCAGCCTTGGGTACAGGCGAAGTTGAGGCGACTGAAGGTGACGGACCTGCCTTCAACCCTTGCCGCAGCAAACAGCCTCAACGATTTCAAATATGGAGTCACTTCCTCCAATATTGACAAGAGAAAGACCAGAGACGAGGGGAAACGAATCCACAGGCGAGGCTAAAAAGGTCGGTGGGACAAGAAGAGGGATGGTGAGCCATCAAAGCCAAAGGGGACGGATCCACCCCAAGGCAAGAAGACAGGGTGCTTTCTGTGCGATGGGCCTTACCGTGCGAGAGACTGTCCCCGAAGGGAGAAACTTTCAGCCTTGATCGCCCAAGATGGTTCGGAGTCAGAAGAGGCAAACCCTCGACTCAATCCGTTGCGGCTATTGAATGGCATCACCGTAGACAAGCAAACTGCCTATAAGGGCCGATGTACATGCCAATGTTGGTAAATGGAAGAGTGGTGCGCGCTATGCTGGACACCGACGCGACCAACAACTTCATAGCGCAGCGAGCGGTGAATCGATTTAGACTAGCTTTGTCCAAGAGCTCCAACCGAATCAAGGCAGTAAATTCTGAAGGTCCGCCTGTATAAGGAGTCACGACGACAGTATTGAGAGTGGGTGATTGGGAGAAGTCATGTTCTTTCATGGTTGTGCCCCTTGATGATTTTGAGATTATCTTCGGAATGGAATTTTTCGTTGTCGCGACCCAATTTTCTAAAAATCACTACAAATTTTTCGCCAACTTACCACATCTCAATTGTTGGGCTGTGAGTCAATATCCCTCACTTAGTTTCATATTATATATATATATATGCATAACAGGCAATGTTTTAGTCCCAGATACTAATATTCGCGGAAGCTCATAATATTATTATTTTAGAAATTAAAATTCGTTTACATTGCCTAATATATACATCCCCATATAACGTGACTACATCACTGTACACTATTATTCAGATACAAAAAGTGCATGTGTACATACCTTGATGCTGCTGGATAGCTGTGTGTAAAAGATCGCAGGACGGACGCAGCTTATACACTCTACTGAAATGCTCTGTAGAGGTGGGAAAAATAATGGGATGAGCATAACGCGCTCAGTAAAAATATATGAAAGCAGGTAGATAACCACACTATCTACTATGCTCATAATGCATGTTTTTATCAACTCGTAAAACAAATGCATTTACTTTTCAAAACATTTGCATTAATTTATGAAAGCAAGTAGAAAAACTCATGGCATTCACAAAACCATCATAGTAAAACACATAGCAATTTACTGCCAAAAACCGAATATCAAAACTCATTCAGAGTAAAATCTTTTTGTGTTCAGTATCGAAACTCACTTTAAAATCATAATCTCATTTCAAACGATTTCATCACAGAAAATCAAATCACAATTAGTTTCATCATCGAAACCAATAAAACAGATGAGACTAGGCAGGGATTTCCACACAAATCCAAGGGAACAATTGGCCAAAGTTCGAGACCCACAAGCTATCACGGATCAGGTGTGCCAGGGTGTCTCTGAGTCCGAGGAGGGGATTAGTCTATCCATCGGCTCCTATCTAAGGACTATCATAAAACAGAGCAATGACAAAGCATGCCCGAGTCCAAAGACGCAATCCTCACATCCCATAGTTGCACGGTACAGTGTACTCCATGTTGTCTACACGGTACAGTGTACTCCGTGAACCACAGTACAATTACCACATAGTTGTAGGTGCCTGAGTCAAAAGCTCACCACCCCAACCAAATAAATTATCAACCATAGCCTGTCGTCTCAGATCTAGTGCGAGCAAGTCAGTGAGTGAGGTCCTGCCTACCACAGGCGACCTCTCTGGGCCCCTGCTGCGACAGCCTCCTACTCAACCCGTGGGCTCCAGCACGATCTCAATCACAATTCACAACAAAAAATCAAGTGCAAGCGGATCTGGATAAATCCACAGACCTCATAGCTCCAACATGATTTCACATACACAAATAGACAGCTGGCTCTATTTCCCACAACAGTGGTACAAAACACACATTTCATAAAAACGTGCAATTTAATGCATACTGTCAAATCGTGAGCCAGTCTATCATTTTGGTTTCACAAAACCTCTTTTCCACATGTAAAACATCATGCTCATGTACTTTATGCATTTCCAAATTCTTCCCCGGGTCTAGGGGTATTTTCGTAATTTTTTTTATATTTGGGTACTATCCAGAAATTTCATATTCATACGCTATACGGAATTTAAGTGTATGTAAACGACGATAAAAATACATACAGCTATCTCTAAGAGCTCACAAAGATCCCTTACCTCTCTTCCTCTGTGCTATCCAAATCTCGCAGTCCGGTCAACTCTCAATATGACTCTGGAGCTGCATTTAACCATTCACTGGATTAATTACACGTTTTCTACTGTATTACACATTTAATACAGTTCATTTCACTTAATTGGGCCCGTTTACTCTAAATGGGCCTAAATACTTTAATCAGGCCTTAATCCGTATTAAGCTCATTTTTCACGTATTATTTCCCTTCATCAGGGTCTATCGGTTCATTGGGCCTATCAATACCCATTGGGCTTCGTTCCAATCTCTTTGGACAGCCCGAATATCATTTACGACAGTTTATTCGAATTTTCGACTATAATTCACTAAATCCGAAATTTAATCCGAATTGCGTAAAATAAATCTTAAATGCGCGTTAATTACATAAATTGTCGTAAATGAGCTTTACTTACCCGATATTGTACGATGGTGCGCGAATCGAAGTTCGATCTGGCTTCCGTTCGGAATTAATCGTCGAACTGCACAATTTCGTATTTTTCATTTTCGGGCCAATTTTTGATTAATTATAATTCAAATAAATTTATCGAAAATTAAATCGATCACTTTTGACCTCGTATCGACTTACTCGAAGTTCGATGAAATCTCAAAAATTTTCTTTTCCTTTTTCCCTTTTTTTTCATTTTCTCTCTCCTCATTGGCTGAACCGGTCCGGTTTGCCCCTTTTCACACTGAACCGGTCCGAACCGGTTCAGTGGTCATTTCGCCGTTGCCGGCGTTGCTGGTCGGTTCCAGGTGGGATTCCGCCGCCAATCGGCTGGGGAGCCTTCTTTTGGCCTGGGCTGGGGTCGATCGGCGCCGGTGGCAGCCGAAATCCCCTTTCTCCCCTGCGGCTCTCTCTCCTCCGATCTCCTAGCCGGCGGCGATCTGGGGCGCGTGGTGGCCGCTGGTGAGTCGCCCAGTGCTGGGCTTCCTTCTCCGACCCTCGCCGGCCCCTCATCCTGGCCGGTGGTTCGCCGGTGAGAGGAAACCGAAACCGTCGGTTTCCTCTTTCTCTCTCCCCGATATTCTCCTTTTTTTTTTCCAATTCGTTTTTTTTAACTGATTTTTTTTATATAATATATTTTTTTATTATTATTTTATTCTTAAAATATCCCAAAATATCCCAAAAATTCCTATTAAATTCATTTAGTCCGTAAATGAATTTATCAGTCTAATTTTACCTTTTCGGTATATTTTTCCACTATTTTTGAGCTCGTTTTTTGAGACAAAAATTTTAAAAATATTAAATAAATTCATATCTTGATCAATTAGACCTGAAATTTAATTATTTCTTCTTTATTGATCAAGATTACATAAAATCCATATTTAAAATGTCAATTTCTTAAGAAAATGACACCGAATTTTCGGGTCTTACATTCATCCCCATCTTAAGAAATTTGGTCCTCCAAATTAGAACCAAGTCAATTCTCGAATAACTGCGAATATTTCTCTCGCATAAGGCTCTCTACTTCCCACATAACTTCCTCTGAAGTGTGTTACTGCCGGAAAACCTTAACCAGAGTGATCGTTCTAGTCCGTAACACTTTCTATTTCCTATTCAATATTTGAATCGACTTCTCCACATATGACCTTTCCTCTGTGAGCTCCAACGGCTCATACTGAATCACATGTGTCTGATATAGATGATACTTTGGAAGCATCAATGTGTGGAAGACGTTATGAATGCCTGCCAGCTCAGGTGTCTAGGCTAGCCTACAGGCCTTATTTCCCACTCGCTTCAGTATCTCATTATCCCTTTCGAGGGAAAAACTTTCAAGAATATTGATTCACCTATAGTGAATTCCAAAGGTTTATGCCTCATCTCAACGTAGCTTTTCTGTTTGCTCTAAGCTATCCACAATCTTTCACATTTCAATTGAACATCCTCAAAGGCTTGTTTCACTAAATCGAAAGCAAACATCTTTTGGTGACTCACTTCTTCCCATCCAATCGGAGATCGACACCTAAAACTATATGACGCCTCATACGGTACCATCCCAATACTCGAGTGATAACTGTTGTTATAGGCGAATTCGGCTAATGGCAAATGGTAATCCCAAGAGTTTCTGAAATCCACACATAAGCTCTCAACATATCCTCCAAAGTCTGGATGGTTCTCTCTAACTGACCATCGGACTGAGGGATGGAAAGCTGTACTGACACTCAATCGGGTTCCCATAGCTTCCTGAAAATGTTTCCAAAAATGGAAAATAAAGCGGGAATCCATGTCAGACACAATACTCACTGGAACACCATGTGGCCTCACAATCTCATGTACATACAGATTCGCCAACACACTCAGAGTATCCGTAGCCTTCACGGCTAAGAGGTGAGCTGATTTCGTCAACCTTTCCACAATCACCCAAATGACATCATGGTTCCGTCGAGTCCTTGGTAAACCTATGATGAAATCCATAGTGATGTGCTCTCATTTTCATGTTGATATAGATAGAGGTTGCAATTCTGCATGTTGCTGATGCTCTACCTTAACCTGTTGACATGTAAGGCACTTAACCACAAACTCTACAATATCTTTCTTTTCATGTCTACCCACCATTACCCTCTCTGGAGATTCTTATACATCACATTACTTTCCGGATGCACTATATACCTCGATGAATGAGCTTCTGTCAAATCAATTTCTTTAGCAGTGGGTCATCGAGAACGCAAATTCGACCTCTGAATCTCAGCAGGCCATCATCACTAACTGTGCACTCAGTCACTCTACCCATCTGTATCTGACTATGCATATCAACACAGAAGCGATCAATACGCTGAGCTTGTCTGGTCCGGTCTATCAAATCCGGTTTCAATCTCAGACTTGCTATCACACAATATGCATTAGTATCAGAAGGATCTATATCTAGACTGAGGCTAGTAAACTGCTCTAACAGTTCATGTTCCCTGACCATCATGTACGATACCATCCTGAGGCTCTTTCTGCTCAAGGCATCAGCGACTATATTCGCTTTACCCGGATGATAAAGTATCTCACAATCATCATCTTTCAGAAGCTCTACCCATCATCTCTGCCTCATACTAATTCTTTCTGTAAAAAAAAAAAGATACTTGAGGCTCTTAAGATCAGTGAATTCCTGAAATTTCTCACCGTACTAATAATGGCGTCATATCTTCAGTGTAAACCTACGGCTGCCAATTCTAAATCATGGGTCGGATAGTTCTTCTCATGGTCCTTAAGTTGTCTGGATCCATAAGCAACTATCTTTCCGTTCTGCATCAATACACAACCCAGTCTTTGTCCCGAGGTGTCTGTTTATACAGAGAAACCTTTTGAGCTGGTCAAAATGGTGAGAATCAGCGTAATGGTCAATCACTACTTTAGTTCCTGAAAACTCCTCACATGCATTGTCTCACTCAAATGCAACATTCTTTCGAGTGAGACGTGTCAATAGAGTAGCTAATTTCGAGAAATTTTTTACAAATTGCCAGTAATATCCAGCCAAACCCAAAAATGATATCAGTTCCAACCAGAAATCACACTTACTGAGCTTCGCATATAGCTTTCTCTCTCTGAGGGTTTGTAGCACACTGCTTAGATGCTGTTCATGCTCTTCCCTAGACTTCAAATACACTAGAATGTCATCTATAAATACTATGACAAACCGATCCAAGTATGGATTGAACACTCCATTCATCAATACTATAAAAGCTATAGAAGCATTCGTTAGCCCGAAAGGCATAACCAAGAATTCATAATGTCCATAACGGGTATGAAAAACTGTCTTAGGTACATCTCCACTCCGGATTCTCAACTGATGGTACCCAGACCTCAGATCAATCTTGGAAAAGATCATGCTCCTCTAAGCTGATCCAATAGATCATCAATACGTGGAATAAGGTACTTGTTCTTAATGATCGCCTTATTCAACAACCGGTAATCTATTCACAGTCGGAGGCTTCTATCCTTCTTTTCAGCTGTAGCCCTCCTCTTCTAGGCAGAAGTACTAGCTGCATCCTTCTCTGACTCTTTGCCCTTCTGTGGGGCTATCTCAACCAACTCTAAGCAATCCCTTATCATATGCCCCGTCTTGCCACATCTAAAACATGTTCCAATCAATACATGGCATGACCTACTACCGTGGTATCTACCACATGCTCTACATTGATTTGTAGTCGATCGGGGTCCTCCAATCACTATACCCCTAGCTGGAGTCTAGACTTGAGATACTAGGGTTTAATCATCCTACCCCGTGACTCATCGACCCTCGATCGTCTAACAAACGACCTCTTCCCTACTCGGACATTACAGTCCTATGTTGATCTCTTCTGATCTCTATTCTTGCCCTTCACGACCTTACCAATCTCAAGGACGTGCATATCATAGTCTTACACACACACTAAGTTCTACGCACGGTCTCCTCGTAAGTCGTGACATCAAATAGGGCTAATCTGACTCTGATAGAAGGTCTCAATCCATCCATTAACTTGCGGACCTTCCGCATCTCACTGCTCATGATATCGGGGTCATATTTTCCCAGGGTTATGAATCGAGACTCATACTCGTCTATCAATCTATTCCCCTGGATCAGACCAAGAAATTCCATCTGTAATCTCTGTTGAGCAGTGGCTGGGACATACTGCCCCTTGAAGGCATCCAAAAAGATCTCCCAGTCAATCAACTGATATACATAGCTTTCATGATGGGTCGGGTGAATTTTCACCAATACTCTGCTTCGCCCTCTAACATGAATGTAGCAAAGATCACTCTCTCAGTAGTCGAACATCGGTAAAAGTCATATAGCTTCTCCAACCGGTTGATCCAATCCTCTACTACTAAGGGTTCTTGGCCCCACTGAACGATGGAGGCTTGAGCTTCGAAACTGCCTCAATCGGTCAAACTCACAATCAAACCCTGAATCCTTACCAGTTTGTCGTGGAACTATAGGTGGTACAGAGGTCTCACCAACACGTGGCATAGGTACAAATTATGTAGGCGTAGGTGTCTCAACAGCAGCTGTCGGCTCAGTATGAGTCGTCTGAGCAGTCGGACCTTGCCTACTCTCTAAACTAGCCATAGTCAAGTTAGCCTGAGTGAATAACTCCATAAACGTGTCTAAACTCCACTCTAACCTCGTAACGCGGGCATCAGTAGTCTCAACTGGACCTGATGGAATATAATCACATGACGATTCACAAGGTTTCTCAAACCTATCACAGCGTCTCTCGGACCTACTCTCTATGGCCCCGAGAACGCGAACTCTCTCCTCTGCTGCGATGTCTATCAGACATCTCAATCATCCCGCATACAAAATCAATTTCTCAGTTTAACCACAGCTCGGTACACACAATTGTATCTAATAATGTACAGTGACATTGGGATGTATACTTTCTAATTACTGACACTGACTCACATCAGACCAACACTGCTCTGATACCACCTCTGTCGCGACCCAATTTTTCAAAAATCACTACAAATTTTTCGCGAACTTACCACATCTCAATTGTTGGGCTGTGAGTCAATATATATATATATATGCATAACAGACAATGTTTTAGTCCCAGATACTAATATTCGCGGAAGCTCATAATTATAAACTCGTTTACATTGCCTAACATATACATCCCCCATATAACGTGACTACATCACTGTACACTATTATTCAGATACAAAAAGTACATGTGTGCATACCTTGATACTGCTGGATAGCTGTGTGTAAAAGATCGCAGGACGGACGCAGCTTATACACTCTACTGAAATGCTCTGTAGAGGTGGGAAAAATAATGGGATGAGCATAACGCGCTCAGTAAGAAATATATGAAGGCAGATAGATAACCACACTATCTACTATGCTCATAATGCATGTTTTATCAACTCGTAAAACAAATGCATTTACTTTTCAAAACACTTGCATTAATTTATGAAAGCAAGTAGATAATCAAACTATCCACGATACTCATGATGCATGGTTTATGCCGAAAAACTCATGGCATTCACAAAACCATTATAGTAAAACACATAGCAATTTACTGCCAAAAATCGAATATCAAAACTCATTCAGAGTAAAATCTTTCTGTGTTCAGTATCGAAACTCACTTTAAAATCATAATCTCATTTCAAACGGTTTCATCATAGAAAATCAAATCACAATTAGTTTCATCATCGAAAACCAATAAAACAGATGAGACTAGGCAGGGATTTCCACACAAATCCAAGGGAACAATTGGTCAAAGTCCGAGACCCACAAGCTATCACGGATCAGGTGTGCCAGGGTGTCTCTGAGTCCGAGGAGGGGATTAGTCTATCCATCAGCTCCTATCTAAGGACTATCACAAAACAGAGCAATGACAAAGCATGCCCGAGTCCAAAGACGCAATCCTCACATCCCATAGTTATACGGTACAGTGTACTCCATGTTGTCTACACGGTACAGCGTACTCCGTGAACCACAGTACAATTACCACATAGTTGTAGGTGCCTGAGTCAAAAGCTCACCACCCCAACCAAATAAATTATCAACCATAGCCTGTCGTCTCAGATCTAGTGCGAGCAAGTCAGTGAGTGAGGTCCTGCCTACCACAGGCGACCTCTCTGGGCCCCTGCTGCGACAGCCTCCTACTCAACCCGTGGGCTCCAGCACGATCTCAATCACAATTTACAACAAAAAATCAAGTGCAAGCGGATCTGGATAAATCCACAGACCTCATAGCTCCAACATGATTTCACACACACAAATAGACAGCTGGCTCTATTTTCCACAACAGTGGTACTCAAAACCGAATGTGATACGCAAAACGGTACAAAACACACATTTCATAAAAACGTGTAATTTAATGCATACTGTCAAATCGTGAGCCAGTCTATCATTTTGGTTTCACAAAACCTCTTTTTCACATGTAAAACATCATGCTCATGCACTTTATGCATTTCCAAATTCTTCCCCGGGTCTAGGGGTATTTTCGTAATTTTTTTATATTTGGGTACTATCCAGAAATTTCATATTCATACGCTATACGAAATTTAAGTGTATGTAAACGACGATAAAAATACATACAGCTATCTCTAAGAGCTCACAAAGATCCCTTACCTCGGATCACGTAGTGTGACCTCTCTTCCTCTGTGCTGTCCAAATCTCGCAGTTCGATCAACTCTCAATATGACTCTGGAGCTGCATTTAACCATTCACTGGATTAATTACACGTTTCCTACTGTATTACACATTTAATACAGTTCATTTCACTTAATTGGGCCCGTTTACTCTAAATGGGCATAAATACTTTAATCGGGCCTTAATCCGTATTAAGCCCGTTTTTCACGTATTATTTCCCTTCATCAGGGTCTATCGGTTCATTGGGCCTATCAATACCCATTGGGCTTCGTTCCAAACTCTTTGGACAGCCCGAATATCATTTACGACAGTTTATTCGAATTTTCGACTATAATTCACTAAATTCGAAATTTAATCCGAATTGCGTAAAATAAATCTTAAATACGCGTTAATCACATAAATTGTCGTAAATGAGCTTTACTTCCCGATATTGTACGATGGTGCGCGAATCGGAGTTCGATCTGGCTTTCGTTCGAAATTAATCGTCGAACTGCACAATTTCGTATTTTTCATTTTCGGGCCAATTTTCGATTAATTATAATTCAAATAAATTTATCAAAAATTAAATCGATCACTTTTGACCTCATATCGACTTACCTGAAGTCCGATGAAATCTCAAAATTTTTTTTTCCTTTTTCCCTTTTTTTTTCTTTTTCTCTCTCATCCTTGGCTGAACCGGTCCGGTTTGCCCCTTTTCACACTGAACCGGTCCGAACCGGTTCAGTGGTCATTTCGTCGTTGTCGGCGCTGCCGACCGGTTCTCGGCGCGATTCCGCCGCCAATCGGCTGGGCTCGGGCTGGGGAGCCTTCTTTTGGCCTGGGCTGGGGTCGATCGGCGCCGGTGGCGGCCGAAATCGCCTTTCTCCCCCGCGGCTCTCTCTCCTCCGATCTCCTCGCCGGCGGCGATATGGGGCGCGTGGTGGCCGCTGGCGAGTCGCCCGGTGCTGGGCTTCCTTCGCCGGCCCTCGCCGGCCCCTCATCTTGGCCGGTGGCTCGTCGGTGAGAGGAAACCGAAACCGTCGGTTTCCTCTTTCTCTCTCCACGATATTCTCCTTTTTTTTGTTTCCAATTTGTTTTTTTTTAACAAATTTTTTTTATATAATATATATTTTTTTATTATTTTATTCTTAAAATAATAATAAAAATCTTAAAATATCCCAAAATATCTCAAAAATTCCTATTAAATTCATTTAGTCCGTAAATGAATTTATCAGTCCAATTTTACCTTTTCGGTATATTTTTCTACTATTTTTGAGCTCATTTTTTGAGACAAAAATTTTAAAAATATTAAATAAATTCATATCTTGATCAATTAGACCTGAAATTTAATTATTTCTTCTTTATTGATCAAGATTACATAAAATTCATATTTAAAATGTCAATTTCTTAAGAAAATGACACCGAATTTTCGGGTCTTACATTCGTAGAGGCAAAGGCCGCACCTATACCAAGCCATCACGGCTTATAGATTGGTGACGAAGGGCGCCCAAGTTTCGTCCCAGCAGAATATGAGGGACGAGTGGCCAAGAAGCCATTGATGCAACTGGCTTCGCAGCTCAAGTCAGGAGTAAAATGTGGCGATGATGCTCGCAGCTCTGGTCGAGATCAAACCAAACCATTTTGTGGATGTGCCTGACTGCATCACGAAGGTGCTCGAGGAATTCAACGATGTTATGCCACCCGAGTTGCCCAAGGAGTTGCCACCGCGGTGAAATGTTGATTATCGGATCAAGTTGAAGCTAAAGCGAGACCACCAGCAAAGGCACCCTATCGGATGCCCCCACAGGAGCTGGCGGAGTTGCGCAAACAGCTCGACGAGTGGTTGGATGTCGGTCTCGTTCAGCCATCGAAGGCCCCATATGGTGCCCCTATTCTATTTCAGAAGAAGCAAGATGAGTCCCTTCGAATGTGCGTGGATTATCGGGCGTTGAACAAGGTTACAATAAGGAATAAGTATCCTATACCGAATGTAGCAGATTTGTTTGATAAGTTGACCAAGGCAGCCTATTTCACCAAGCTAGACTTACGATCGGGGTACTGGTATGTGCGTATAGCCCCCGGGGACGAATCAAAGACGACCATGGTGACGAGGTATGGGTCGTTCGAGTTTTTGGTAATGCCTTTCGATTTGACAAATGCCCCAGCTACATTCTGTAACCTCATGAATGACGTCATGTATGAATACTTAGATAGCTTTGTTGTGGTGTACCTGGATGACATTGTTGTATACAATGAGACCCTAGAGGCACATATGGAGCACTTTGGGAAGGTGTTCGCTAAATTGAGGGAGCACTCATTGTATGTTAAGAAGAAAAAATGTGAGTTTGGCATGCAGGAGATCTTATTTCTAGGACATAATGTGAGTAAGGGAAAGATCCGCATGGATGATCAAAAAAATCCATGCGATTGTGGAGTGGTCCTTCCTGAAGACAGTGTCAGAGTTGAGATCTTTTCTGGGCTTGGCTAACTACTATCGACGGTTCATCGCAGGATTTTCCAAATTGGTTAGTCCCCTCACAGATTTGTTGAAAAAGGGAATAGCATGGGAATGGGCAGTCGAATGCCAAAAAGCCTTCGAGAGTGTCAAGGAGGCGGTGACCTCAGAGCCTGTTCTCAGATTGTCGAACTTCGAGCGGCCTTTTAAGGTACACACATACGCGTCGGATAAGGCCATAGGGGGAGTGCTAGTCCAGGAGGGACACCCCATTGCCTATGAAAGTTGAAAGTTGAAGGAAGCGGAGCAGCGCTACTCGGCGCATGAGAATGAGATGACTGTGGTGATTCTTTGCCTGGGTGTCTAAAGGCACTACTTGTTGGGAACCAGGTTCATTGTGGTGACGTATAATGTAGCTAATACCTTTTTCAAAACACAGAAGAACCTGTCTGCCAAGCAAGCAAGGTGGCAGGAGTTCTTTGCCGAGTTTGACTTTACTTGGTTGCATCGTTCGGGACGAGAGAACCGGGTGGTAGATGCGTTGAATCGAAAGGAGGTATAGTCTTTCGTAGCTTCTTTGACTTTGGTCCATTCCGATTTTGCTGAGCGGATCAAGCAAACTGCCGAGGTAGATGTTGCCTACTGCAAGACAAGGCAACAAATTTGAGATGGTGTTGTTCGAAAATATTGGTTCGAAAATGATCTCCTCTATGCAAAGTGAGGTAGATTATATGTCCCTAAGGGCGAGGGATTGAGGCGCGAGTTGTTGAAAGAGACCCATGATCTGCAATGGGCAGAACATCCGAGTGTGGAAAGGATGTTTACTCTATTATCAAGGAATTATTTCTGGCCAAAGATGTTGGAGGACATTGAGTTATATGTCCGCACTTGTCTAGTGTGTCAGTTAGACAAAATCGAGAAGAGGAAGCAATCTGGGCTGCTTCAATTGCTACCGATACCAGAGGGACCTTAGGAGTCTCTTTCTATGGATTTTATAGTAGGCATGCCAGTGGTAGATGGAATGAGATCCATCTTAGTAGTGGTCGATCGCTTCTCTAAATATGCAGTCTTCATTGCAGCGCCTTAAGTTTATACTGCAGAACTAGCCGCGGAGCTGATGTTCAAATATGTGGTGAAAGTATTTGGGCTCCCTAGAGACATTGTCAGCGATCGAGATGCTCGGTTCACTAGTAAAATCTGGAAGGTTTTGTTCAAACTGAGGGGTTCAAAGTTGAAGTTTTCCATAGCAAACCACTCGCAAACAGATGGCCAGACGAAGCAGGTGAATGCTTTGCTGGAAGAGTGCTTGCAGCATTATGTAACTGCAAGCCAACGAAATTGGTTGAGTTTACTTGATGATGCCCAATTTTGCTACAATCTGCATAAGTCTTTCGCAACAGGTTTGAGCCCTTCGGAGCTAGCACTTGACGTCAACCTTTGACATCGGCCGAGGTAGTTAAGCAGCGAACACAAGGAAGTTGCCCGGCTGCATACAGATTTGCCCGTGATAAACAGGAGCTCATTGATCAGGCACAGGATAGCTTGGCCCTAGCACAGCAGCGGATGAAAGAGTATGCAGATCGACATAGACGGCCCTTAGAGTTTTAAGAAGGGGACCTTGTGCTCTTGAAACTTACACCCCAGATATGGAAAAAGGTGACGGATAGGCGTTACGACAAGGGCCTTATCCAGAAATACGATGGACCTTTTAAGGTGGTTAAGAGAATCGGGAATGTGGCATATCAACTCGAACTACTTGCGAGTATGAAGATCCATCCGACCTTCCATGTGAGCTTTCTAAAGCCCTACCGTTAGGACGAGACGCGAGAGCAAGGGAGGAGAGCTCCACCAACCGTGAGGAAAGATTTTCAAAAGAAGTTGATGGAGATTATTGACCACAACACGCAGGGCGCAAGTAGCAAGAACCGACGCACTGACTATCTTGTGTGATGGGGAGATGGTAGTGAGTCATGGGAGAGGATGTCACATTGTGGGAGTACGAGGACCAGATTCGGGCGTACATGGAAAACCTCTCGACGAGGACGTCAGCTCCATCCGGCGAGGGAGAGTTTGTCACACCCTCGTGAGCTGGATGCGTACAGGGCGTGCGATATGCGCGCGGGATGCGCGATTGTGCGCAAGCTGGCACAAGGTGGCATTGAGCAGGTCTCAGCTTGGAGATTTGTCATCAACGACAGTTGACTGCTGTCGAATCTGTGTGGTGCGAACATCACGATTGATAGGCAACAAAGGATTTGATGAGTACTGAATGCAGATTGATACGTTACAGATATGCGTCAGGCGGATATCCAGGCGCACATCAATGGCGTATTAATGGACAGACGTGATTGTGGGGGATTGAGAGTATGTCGGGAGAATCCGAGAGAATCTAGCATGATCCGAGCTGAGACAGTTGACTTGCCAGATGTGGGGCGATATCTCTGGAGGCAATCTGTCCATAATCCTCAGGATTACAATGAATGTACTCGATCTGCTTTCCTTTTCTGGTTGGGGGTGTCAACTAGTGCTTGCATATATATTGTGGGTTGTGAATGGCAGTGGGACACAGACCTTCGAGTGTGAGTTGTTGTTGTGTCCCTGCAGCAGACATTTTTTCTTTTTAAACTGTGAATAGAAAGGTTGAGAATTCTTGTACTTGTGCGGTTCCTTGCGGATTGTCCATTGTGGTTATGTGTGTTCAGTTGGGTTTTGGATTAACTGATTAAGTACGTGACTTAGTGCCATCACGAGGTACAGAGAATTTTAATCCGAGTTAAACCCTGTGATAGCTACCACTACCTAAAAGGGGTTGAATAATATAAGATGGTTCAACTTTCATTAAAAGGGAACAATTATTTATAATCTCATATATTTAGGTAATAGTTATTTATATTTTATTTTTAAAGTTTATATTTAAAAATTAATTTAAATTTTTAATAAGATAATAATAGTCATTGATTATTTTGAAATATATATTTTTTATTTTTTATTATTTTTGTCTTCTTTTTTATTTATTTTTTATCTTTTTTTCTTTTTCTCTTTTTTTTAATTTTAATAAAGAAAAATATAGTTTAAATAAAATAATAAATTTGAAAAATTAATGTCCTTCAAATATTTAAATAATTGATGCTTAAAACAAATTTTAAATTATCTCTTAAATATAAAAATCATTCAATTATATTTTTAATTTATTAAATTTGAATTTTTATATGTATATAGTATTGTTTAGAGGCGTCCATGGGCTCGCCGAGTTGAGTTCAGGTCGATATTAACGAATTAAATTCAAGCTAAATTCGATCTATTTATTTATGCTTGATTTTTAGCTCAGGTTTGTTTTTAAATTTATTATACAATTTGGGTTCAGCTCAGCTCTTTTTTTGTTTGCATCTAAATTTGTATTTCTTTTTTTATTATTATGATTTTATTTCCTTTGAAGTTTAATTTGGCTTATTAAATTTTGTATATTAATTTTCATATTAAATTTTTAATATTAATTAATCAATAACGTTTTATATACATATAATTATATTATATTTGATATATATGTAAAAAGTTAATATTTATTATTTTCAAGTCAAGTCTAAACGATAAAAGCTCAAGTTTGGTCCAAAAATCATTGAACCTAATTTTTTTCAAACTTATTTATTGCATTTAATATTTTTTGTCAAGCCGACTAAAAAATCGGGTTAACTTTCTAGTTTTAACAAGTTAACTAGTCCACGGATATGTTTAGTACTGTTTTCTTATTTTTAAATTTCAGATTTCTTTTTATTTGTTCTCTTTATTTTTTTTCTCTTGTCAGCAATACAAGAAAATAAAAGGAAAAATAAAAATAGAAAAGATGATATTTTTATTGAAAAATCTTCTTATTTGAAATTTCTTTTAAAATAAATGTATTTAACTGAAAATCATAGAAATTATTTTAAATGTAAATCATAAAATGAAATAAAAAAGAAAAATGAAATACTAAAAAAATATAGAGAAATGTTTGTAATAAAACCTATTTTTAACAAAAATGAATATTTTAAAAACATTTTATTTTTTCTCTATACTAAAAAATAGAGAAATGTTTGGTATGTCAATCTGCCCTATTGATAATTAAGCAAGCAGAATTTAGAGACAAATAAACAAATTAAAGAAGGTTAAATTATGAAATTCGTTCTTGTAATTTAATCGAAATAAACAATTAATTTTTATAGTATTTTAATTTTTTTGAGATTCAAAATTTCAATTTAAATTCTAATATTTTTTGGTTTTTTTATCTTTTGTACACTACAAAATACTACTCTAAAAAATATCATTAAACATGTCCAGTTGACATTTTCTTTTAAATTTTTAATATATATATATATATATATATTTATATATATTGTTAGTTTCGAATCTTTCAAACCATCAAAAACGCAATTCCAAAATTGTATCAATTATTAATGATCTTTTCTACATAAGGTGACAATAATGGAAGGAAAAAACCAGAAGTGCAATGTAAGACATGAATACTTCAATTCTCTCTCCATCATCAAATTCAAAGAGATTAATTCTGATCCTCAGCACAAAATAGACAAATGTTGTGGTCCCAATATGTGGAGTCTACAGAAGCAAATGCAGCAGCACCTAACTCTAACTCTAACTCTAACGGGTCCAGCTTTTGAATTGCAACTCCTCCATGGTTAAATTATCCATGTAGTCCTTGTACTATTCATAATTTTGAAATTTATCCTGGAAGAATTATTTAGAGAAATTTAATCCTCTTATTAATTTAGGGTATCGTTTGTTTTATGTAAAATGGCTTGATTAAAGGAAAAAAAAATTTCAGGTCAACAAAAAATCCTCTTACTAATAATTAAAATATAGAATATTTAAATTAATATATATATTTTTTATGATCATTCAAAACTTTTTTATTTTCAATTTTAGCAAGTTTGAATTTTGGTTGGTGGAGAAGACAATTTCCAAAACTTAAACATAACCCATCAACCAAAAATCAAACCTGCAAAAATTATACAAAAAAAAAAAAAAACAGCTTTGAATAGCTAGAAAAAAAATATTTTTCAATTTAAATATTTCATTTTTGATTATTTTAAATAAATATATTAATATACTTATAAAAACAGTATTATATTATTATTTAAATAATAAAATAATAAATATTTTTATTATTTGAATACTTAATATTAATTATTTATTGATACTTTTAATTTCAGATATATTATTTTTATATTTTATTGACTAATGTATTTGTACTAATATTTTAATAATAATATAAATGATGCTTTTGTTATTATTTAATAATAAATACTTTAAATGTAACATATAATTTTTTAATAGTATAAATATTTTTAAGAATAAAAATTAATATTTTTAATAATTTTATATTAATATAAATAATATGTGAATAATCGTAACACTATTTTAAATATTTTAAGAACATTAATATAAATAATAAATAGTTTTGTAAGTGTTTAATAAATTTTTTTAATATTAAATATTATTATTAAAATATAACTATTTTTAAAAATTAGTAAATAACTAATTTTTAATATTCTAATTGTTATGCCAACATCATTTGAAAAAAAATGATTTTCCTAAAAATAACCAAACAATAGAAAACATTTTTCATTATGATAATTATCCTCTACAATTGTCAGTGGAGCTTTTTTACAATACAAGCGGAGTTAGAATGATGACACATGTCTTTTAAATATATTAAGAAAATAAAAAATAAATAAAATAGGACATGTGTTATCATCGTAATCCCTCTTATGGAGTCAAAAAACTTTACTGACGAATGTATAAGATATTAATATTTTTCATTAACTCATGGAAGCAATAAAAAACTTTGATTTTTCATAAATCATTTTTCAAAAGTTGTTTTCGTTTAAACAAATGGAGTCTTAATCTGATAATCTCAATTTGTTATTAGATGAATCTATTAGCCTTTGTTAACTTCACATATGTAGCCATTGACCTTATCCACGTGGCGTTGATCATTTTAACAAAGGTTGAACACGTTGATGTGGGGTTAGGTTTTTAGTTATATTTATGGGGCGTTTTAATTGGACTGATATTATCAAATTAAAATAGTAAGACTTAATTCCTTTAAATTCTATATTAAAGAGATTAAATTTCAAAATTTAACATAAGCACTATCTATATAATTTGACTTATAAAAACAAAACAAAAATATTTTTCTTCATTTTCATCTCTCTTTTCTCTCTAACCAAACCCTTTCTCTATATAACTTCATTTTACCAACCAAATGCGGCTTCTTTTCCAATTTTCGACTATTAAAAATAGTGCCAGCCATCAGCCATTCTCCACATGTATGTGAGTTTACATCTATTCTCTTTTTTTCTCTCTTTTGGTAGAACTAAAAGGAATTTCTTTTAGATGTCGATATGCTCGTGATTGTTATTTTTCAACGGTTGCATGTAATTTGACATATTTTTCTTTTCTTATTGACTTGTTTTTCCCATTTTGTACAAGTTCGATAACCAAATTATTCTTAAGAAGGTGACACAATTTATTGGATTTGAGTCATAATTTTTTTCTTGTACTGCTTAAGTCAAATAATAGTAATTAAATATTGATAATGCTTCTTATGTGACGAATTTTTGTGAGTATTAATTTTCATTGCCCTATTACTATTTATCTGAACTTTAATATTAAGCATGGGGTGCTAAACTTATAAATTGGTTTAAAATGTTTGAAGACTCCTTTAGCAACCATCTTCATCCTGATGCTATAAAAGAAAGATTTCATTGCTTTAGACCCTAAATCTTGCTCATATTGAGAGCTTTACCCATGAAATAAATTTCAAAGGTGCACAACCTTTTTCGCTTTGAAAAACCTTAATGCTTAAATAACTTGGAGGTACGTTGACCTTATTTCATGCCTTCTACTTTTGTGTAATTATACATTCCTAACTAGAAATCTTGGTTGTGATTGGGAGTTTGGGACTAAATTTGACAAAGCAAAGGAAGAAGTGGATTTTGATTTGGCAATTTTTGCTACAGATTTGGTTAGTATTCTAAAAAAATACTAAAAATCGTCTTAAGTAGTAACAAAAATATGATTATTGAAATTCAACTCGTTTATTTTCGAGTCGGGCTCAAGCTTTTCTAGTCGAGCCGAGTTGAGTTTGAGCTTTTTAATACCCGACTTACAAGCCTAATCTAACTTTTTTAATATATATTTTTAATGTTTTATTATTAATTTACTATTTCACCTCTATAATATATAATAAAAATGATAAATTGAACCTAACGAGTTAAGTTTGAGTCGAGCTCGAGTGACTCGATATTTAGTCTAGTCAAGCTTGAGCTTTAAATGCTAAGTTCGAGCTTGATATTAGATCATTTCGACTTAACTCGATTACATCCATACATGACACTACCTTAAAAGTTTTTTTCTTCAGTGTAAAGGCATTGCCTAGGAATATTCGATAGAGACGACGGTGGTGATCGACGATGACCAGCAAGACGAGTTGAAATTTAAAAAATGAACAGTAGTTGGTTGATAGGATGGAGTTACAAAGAGAAGAGGTTGAGTTCGAAACATAAGAGAGGGATGAAAAAAAAATACTTTTTGGGGTTTTATAGATCAAATTTTATAGATAGTTCATGCACTATGTTAAAATTTGAAATTTAGTCCTTATAATATATAATTTAAAGGAATTGAGTCTGCTTACTATTTTAATTTAATAATATTAGTCTAGTCAAAATATTGCATCAGCATGGTCAATGCCACATTGATAATGTTAATGACTACGTATGCAAATTTAATGAAAGCTAATAGATTGATCTAATGACAAGAGTGAGACTATCAAATTAAATTAATAAGAGTACTAAACTTCTTTAAATAGTGCAACAAGGATTAAATTTCAAATTTTGAAATAGTACAAAGATTATATGAATAATTTGACCCCATCCCATTGTATACTAATTCAATCTAACTCAATTATAATAAGGATATAAATGAATATCTTATAAATAGGTACTTGTATTACCCAACTCGATTAAGTAAGATTAAGATATTTAATATTTGGGTTTGAATAGTAATTTTATCACCCGTTATGGGTTTAGATAGGGTTTGACTAATGATTTTATGGTATTCTACTAGACGAACCCGATTATAAATTATAATTTTTAAATATTATTCTATACATTTTTATCTATAAATTATTTATTATTAATATAACACTTAATTAAATTACTCCATTAATTATTTTAATTATGATTTTTAATATTAATTTGTTTTATGAGTTAATTTAAATTTATTAATTTAATGTTAATAATATGCATTAAAATTAAAATTAAAATTAAATTTGACTTTAAAAATAAAACTACTTTTATTTAATAAACGAATATTTAGCGTGTTGTAATAGTTAATGGGTATTTCCATATTATATGCATAGAGTTCAAGTAATAAAAATCAAAATATTTATATAATTAATCAGGTACAATTATTATAAAATATAATCGACTACTAGTTGCTTTCTTGATGCATCACATATCAAAATTGTTAGACCTTTAATTTTTTCCAGAGCTGCCCCACAACAACTGTAGAATTACATTAACAACAAAATAAATGGACTAATTTCATAATTTAAACATTAAAAAGAGTTATTATCTTTAATTCTTTATTTATGTAAACAAATTCATCGTATATTCAAACTGTCAAAAGGGCCAAACTGCAGACGGTAGACAAGGATTCCAACTTCCCAAAAGTGAGAGGCCCAATCCAATAGCATCAGCCGAAGTCCTTCGATCGGCGCTTTAATAATAATTTATCCATATCACATAGTTTTCTCCGTCTTTCTTGGAGGACAGAACCGCAAAACAATTGTAGTTTAATCCAACCAACACAACTACTTTTTAAAAACTTTCCCTTTCTTTTTTACTTTGAATGACTGTCATAAATCTTCACTCCTCCTTTCTTTCCTTCCGCATTTCTTTCATCACCAAAAAGAACACTGCTTCATTACTCCTCACCTGAGTCTCTCTGACCTATTACTTTTAGATCCATCCAATGGCAGCTCTTGCATCTATCTCTCTTTCAAAGGACCCTTTGTCAAGGGGAACGGTAAACTCATTCACGCACAATCTCTCTCTCCCTCTCTCTCTTTTATCATTTAATACTATATGCTCATGTTCTTATGCATTTTTTTGAATGTGAGTTTGCTGGTTTATCACCAGATCTTTACTTCCAGGGTGAAAAGTGGGGAAATTCAAGAGACCCAGTTGAGACTGTGGACTTCTTTCAGGTAAGAGACTGTTTTAATCGGTTTTCCCGCTGTTTAAAATCTCAGATTTGTTTCTTTAATCTCTTCTATAGGTGGTTTCTTGGAAGCTATAGCTCCAAATGTTTAGTCTTTTTCTATGTTCGTAACTTCATACCGCTGCAGGAAATGTATTTTACTATTGTTACATGATGTTAATAAGGCTTGAACTGATTTAAAAATTGGGAATTAAGGTCGTGAATCTCAATGAATTGAAATGTTGATAAAATTTTGTCTTTTAAGCTACAACCATTTGTTGTTCCTCATGTAAGGAAATTAAAATGGTGGGGATTCGCTAAGATCTTTTGCGAATTGGTCCAAGCTCTGATTCATCTTATTTGATGATTTGTTATAGGAGAAGTTATACAATTTAAGATTACGACTACAATTGCAAGTTTCTGGGTTGACCCTAAGAGATAAGCTTATTTCCAATTTGGTTTTAACTCACCTGCAACATAGTTTCTTATATTCAGTTTGACTGATAAATCTATTTTATGCTGCCACAAATGTCGCTCTGACATTTGTAGGAGCAACACAGGTGTCAAATTGAAGGCTTCAAGAGAGTCTCCAGCGCTCACACGGGAGCTTAAAGGTGACAAACAAGAGAGCATAGTGGAAATGGGAAGTGGAAGTGATTTGTTTGATGAAATGAAAAAAAGCTTCCTGAGCTTCAAAAAGCATAAATACATGTAAGCTGCGAAATCTCGGCCAAGCTGTTTTAGCTTGAATTAGAAGTGTTCTGTCTTTTGATCCGATATTCATGTTTGAGCAGGGAAAACTCGGAACACTTTCAAGCACTTTCCAAGGGTCAAGCTCCTAAAGTAATGATGTTCTTCTGTGAATCATTATAGTTATTTGCTGTGACCCATGTTTTCATGTAGTCATTTGGATTTTTCTTTAAATTTAGTCTTGAAATGTGGGGTAGAGTGATACTTGTACTAACAATTTCAAGAACAGTTTATGGTGATTGCTTGTGCAGACTCTAGGGTATGCCCCTCAAACATCTTGGGATTTCAACCAGGAGAAGCCTTTATGGTTCGCAATGTCGCAAATTTGGTGCCCACATATGAGGTATATATTACTGAACATTTGTTTAACTTAGGTTTATACTCGTTTCTCAAAACATCTGCAGTTAGGAAATGATATTGCAAATTCTCTTTTTATATTTTCTCTCCTTTTTCTGTTTGTGCAGAGTGGGCCATCAGAAACAAATGCTGCATTGGAATTTGCTGTAAATTCACTTGAAGTAAGTCAGTCCTGCTACCTCTGTGACTGTATTTGTGTTTCCCCCTTTTCTAAGGCATTGTAATCTTATATTGCCCTGCTATATCTCCTTTGGAAGTATGCATGACCTTTAATGCAATTCGCTTGCAGGTTGAAAACATTTTAATTATTGGCCATAGCTGCTGCGGTGGCATTCGTGCTCTTATGAGCATGCAAGATGAAGTAGATTCAAGGTTTGGTGTTTTCTTTTTTTTTTTTTGGCCAGAAATTGAAGGTTTAATCTATCATTAGCATCTTAAGATAAGAGAATGAGCAATTGTGTATGCATTGCTTACTTAGATACCTTTCTTGTTTCAGTAGCTTTATTAGAAGTTGGGTTATTGTTGGAAAGAATGCCAAGCAAAGTACAAAGGCTGCCGCTTCCTACCTCAGTTTTGACCAGCAGTGCACACATTGTGAGAAGGTACCACTCTCTTGGAGTTTAGTGTGTCCGAGTCCCATGAGACTGTTTGGTCCAACACAAATATTCCGTTTTGAGGTTTTATGCCTGTTGTAAATGTTTCATTTTTTTGAATGGGTAAAATTTGGGTATAAAAGGGAAAAAAATAGGAGTGGCTTAAAATGTAAAATAAAATGATGAATTTAATGATGTTCTTCTTTTCAGGAATCGATCAACTGTTCATTGTTAAACCTGCTAACTTATCCATGGATAGAAGAAAAGGTGAAGAAAGGGGTGCTTTCTCTGCATGGTGGCTACTATGACTTTATTAACTGTACTTTTGAGAAATGGACATTGGATTACAAGGAAAGCATTATGGACGGCAAAAACATAGTTGTAGTGAAGAACCGATCATTTTGGTGCTAACTTCTCACTCTGTCTCTTTTTTTCATTTGCTTTTGCGTTCTCCTTTCTCTTAAGAATGTTCTTGCTTTATAAATGACAATTCCTTGTAATGTCTTAAGGAATAATTGCTGTTTTGTAATAACATGTTGCTTCTGTATCTGTGTTTGAAGGGGATTTTGCAATAGAAGGCCTGTGGTTGGGAGTTAGATTTTTGCATGTTGTAATTTTGTAACTTTAAATCATTGGTTGTAATTTTCAACTTCTTTTTCTAGTGATAACACCCCCCCCCCCCCCCCCCCCTCTTTTTCTTTGTCTATGTTCTGTGCTTCAATATTAAGATGAAACATTACTGGACGTTCTGCATTCAGCAGGGTGCTAAATTCTATAATGTAACATGTAGACTCTCAAACAGGTTATCAAATTTCCAAAACATAGCTTGGATAAGGGATGATCCTCTAATTAAAACAAGCAATGTTAAAATAATAGAGGGATTTCTCATCAGATCAATTCTAGATTCAGTTTGAGCAAATAAAGTTCATAAATTTTTTTCCCTCTGGGATATTGTCTATTCTCTCGATTAACAAAATAAGCTTACAATGTGTTACAGTTCTTGCATGGAATTCCTACATTTTCTAAACACCTCTGTGTCCACAACGAGCACGACTACAGGTTTTGATCTCACTTGATGAACCGTTCCGTTCGACACGCACCGGACCCATTCACTTGCTTATTGTAGAGGCTGTAAGTACACAGTGCCCCACAACTATCAATAGTTCCTGCAGTGGGAGATGCAAGGAAAAAACATAAATGCACTGATAAGAGAGAGGTATAGTGGAGAATCCTAGAAATGATCCTGGTGGATTTAGAGAATTGCAAGTGTTGTCTGATGTTTGGAACTTGAAAGTCGAAATTGCTAAATAGGCAAATATACGGACAAACAGCTTCCTTAACTGCATTCGAAGCTGTTATATACTTGCGTTGGTCGTAGAATCGGTCACTGTCTCTTATTTTATACTCTTCAAATTTACAGTGCCTTCATTGAAGCAAAACATATAGCGAGATTGTGACTTAGAGTTTTTTCAAAACAAGTGACCCCAAACTTATAGGACAAGAAGTAAAGGCATAGTAAAACATTGGAGAAGTTAAAAACTTAACAAATAAGTTAGAAAAATAATTTTTAGAATTTTTTTGAATACAGGGTAATTTGCACAGTTTCTGTTGAGATGAAGAAATGACCAAATTTTGATGGATTATAGATAAGCTTTGGAACTGACATTTTAGGCCAAAAAAAATAGACTCAATACTCTTTTAAAAAAAATATTATATGCCTTGAAACTCGAAAAAATAAAAAAAACCTTCCTTAAAAAGTTAAATTTAAATCAAGATTTTCTCTTATGATTTAATAAATTTCTAATTTTTAGTTCAAAAATTGTCTAAAACTAACTTTGAGCAATATTATATTTATTAAAAAAAATCTATTCAACCCCTCCTCGAATGTAAATCCCAACTGCTCGTAGTCATAGTAAAAGCCCGGGCATTACAAGATAGTATTAAATTAATATTTTTTTTTGTTTTCAAATTTGCATGGTGTTTTTGCATTTTCTTTCTTACTTTGGACGTGAAGATGCAAGCATTGAACATCAACCGACAACTACTTACACACCACAACAGAGTGGTGTTAGTGAAAGGAAAAATAGAATTGTCATGAAAATGACCAGATGCTTGTTGTTTGAGAGGGCTTTAGATTATAAGTTAATCCCCTGATTCGAATGTCCGCACCATCACCGAACAGTTACTTCCTCCCGGCAAGAGTTCATGTGAGTGCCATGGGTGAAAAACTACCTAAGAGTTCAGATAGGAAGGGCTATTGTACAAAATGTACTTCTAAGCTCATGATCTGAGGTTTTCTGAGTCCAATACCTTGAATCAAGTACCAAGCTAAACCTGTTAGATTTATTCAGCGAGAACATAAACTCCCAGTTTCTGCGGACTATTACATAAAGCTTTAGAACAATTTGGTGGGTTAACAAGATATATGGAGATGAATATTTTAGAACAGGGGAACATATTTTATGTAGAACCACAAATATCTTATGATCACTCAAGGAAAGCAATTAAACACTGGCACAACATTAGTCAAGAGAAAGGTGGGCAAACTTGAAATGCTTCAGTTAACAGTTTCAATCATGGAGTGGAACTAGAAGAATAAGAATTTAAGATAGTGCCTCAATGAGCTACAAGTCAGTACTAACCAGAGGGGGTGGTGGCACCTTTGCATATCTTTGGAACATGAAATTCAGAAAAGAAAAAGATTTAGTTGTTGAGAGAACATCTCATTTGAATGCGAAACTACAAACAGTACTATTAATGCAGAACATGGTGAAAAAAACTGGCAGATGACAATATGATTTTCATGTACATATGCATTAAAACCTTAAAACTATACAGGGATTCTCTACACCTAATGCCACTGCCCGTGTAATTTGAAACATATACCTTAAAGAGATCTTTTTTAAACCCACTAACAAGATTGATAAACTGCTTTCATCAACTCTCTCTGCCAAAAACCTATTCCTTCATGATTTTTTTCCCCATTCCTGAATATGAAACTTCAGTTGTGGCATTGATTTGGAATCATGAACGGGTACACTCAATTCCCTTACAGATTGACAACCAAATCACAAACAATAGCAAAAAAACAGCTGCATCAATAGCAAGAACAATTTGGACTTGGCGCCACCATTTTTTCCGAATGTTCAGAGAGCCAGATACGGTCCTCATTGAACTCAAGTCTCTCTGCAATGAGATTGAAGAACTTGCTCCATTTTGGTTATTAGAATCCAATGCTGTTGAATCAACCTTCAATCCTCTTTCTGTAGATTTACAATGCTCCTCCAACTCAATATCTCTTACTGTAATTACATGATCCTTCAACTTCTTCTTCTCTTGCTTGCTGGACTTTCCCAACAAAGGGGCTTTGGTAGAACTAGTGGCTTCAAGTTGTGCATTTGCATCACTGGGAGATGGGGAAAGACCTGCATGATCTAATGATGGAGTCTCAGCATTCCAATCATTGCCACTATATGAAAAATGTTCTAATGAAGTGATCAAGCCCCGGATAACAGGCACTAGTTGCTCCTGAATGCCAATTGAATTCATACCTGAAAAGCTACCCCTTGAACCCTTCCTAGAAACATTTTTAAATTCATCTCTCACATTCTCTAGAAACTGAAGCACACCACGGTTTTCAAGACCCTCATCAACAATTGTGAAATGAACATACCCATCTTCTATCAAAAACCCAAAAGTCTTTTTACCTGTTGTCTCAAAATACCTCTTGTGGAATGAGGGAGTCCTTTCCAAGCACAAAGCGGCCAGATTTTTAATTTCAAGATCTCCCCCACTATATTCATACAGCGTCCTGTTATCTTTTGAAATACAACAATAATGAACAGTATTCTGTAACGACCCCATAGGAGCTCGTCTCAGTATGCAATTAATCAAACTAAGCAGCAAGCTTTAAAACGAGCTAAAAAACTCAAATCTTCAACTCCCTATTGTAATAAGCTTTCAATGTCAAATCCGGCGTTGTAAAGAATCCAAGCAATCGTGATCAGGCAAAACAAGAAATCATCAAACTCCTCAAGGAAGGACATTAACAGGGAAGAAGGCGATTTAATCCTTAGCAACAATGTCCAAAGCCTCAAAAAAAATACCAACACCGACCTTCCGCCAAGTACCCAAAGTCAAGAATGAAGTCCCTCATGCCTGTAACAAAAGGTTTTGTTTGTTTTTCACAAAACCCACATGAACAAGAACCAACTCAGCCCAACACGTAAAATACTGAACACAATCACAAATAATGAATCATAATATCACGGCATGCAACAGAAAGTCAATAGAGTTCATGGACAGCTAGATAAATTGAAGTCAAATACTAGATTTGGGCAAGACCCCAACACCCCAAACTCCATAGTGATTAAAAAATCCAAAGACTTAGACAAAAAATATCAAATAATAATAATAAGCACAAAATATAAGGAATCGGGTATCTTACAGCAAAAACCGTAGCTATTCAAGAAAAACCCAGTAATAATTCTCAACCAAAATCAAAATATCCACATAAATAAACAAAGAAAAGAAACCTTAGCTTCAAAAATAGCATAAAAATCAAGTTAAATAGAAGAATATATCAAGCTAAAAAAAATCTTCGAACTTTTTCAGTCAAAAAATTTTCTCAGCAGCAACCAAGCAGATCATTAGAAGGTTTTTTTTTTTTTTTTCAATTATTATCATAATCACGAACATTATTCATTACCTTTGAACAAGGCGTCCAAAATCTGGGAAAAAAATTAGCCACTGTTTTAAGCATGAGGCAATGGATTATGATTGATGATTTTTCCGTTTACTGATTCAAACAATGTCGTGTTGTTGTGGACGTCACTTCTTTTACACGATCAAGAAGAGAGGTTTATCCGACGTCGTTTCGGTATGAGAAAGAGAAAGATTAGCGGATCCCATAGGATAATTGAATTGTTACACATCAGATCCTTTGGACCCACATGTTACTGACGTGGACGTATTGTTTAAATTTCCGACGTGGACATAATACGATGTCGGATTAATCTTCTTCCTAAAAAGACTATATTAGGGTTGTGATTTGAGAATAAAAAATCAAGATCACTATTTTTTTGGGGAGATCGGATTTTGTAGGGGTTTGAGATTATTGGGAAGCAATGGAAGCAGAGGTGATAAAAGCAGAGATGGTATTGCCGACGCATATGAGTTTCAAGAGGATACAAATGTATGAGAAGTACCCAAAGGGCCAATCAAAAGTCAGGTGGAAGCAGCTCAAGCAAATCCTTCAAGCTGAAAATTACCAAAATTATCCTCCTGATGAACCCAATTGTAAGCTTCTATCTTTCTTTTTCTTAAGGGTTTTGTTCAGTTTTGTTGAAGAGTATCTTGAATTGTTCAGAGTTGGATGAAGCTGATGTCTTTCAATAGTTTTAATGAAAATCTTACAATTTCATAATCAAACGATTGTCTCGATAGTTGTATATTGTTATTTTTATCTAAAGCGTTTGGCATTGTAAGAGGAATTCCATGTTTAGAAGCTTCTGTTGTTAAAATATTTTCTTGCAAAGATATGAATATCAAACCCAATTTCCATGTGATTTTAATTCGGTTTTGCAGATGTTAATATTGAGTCACCGCCTCCAATGCATCCGTGCAAAAGAATTTGTGATATAACAGGATTTGAGGTACGTGGTTCTGTTAATCACTTGAAACTTTGAGCATTCTAAGCTTATATTTCAGAATATATGAAGCTTGCTTGACTTAAACTCTTCTCTTAGTTATACTTAATACCCTAGACTGCCTGATTTCTACTCTCAGAAGGGAAATAATACGACAGCTTGGTTTGTTGTCAGGCTGCTTTAAGCTTCCAATGTTCATATGTGTCTTAACACTTTTTTTTTTCCTCAAGTAAAAAAGAGAAAAACTGCTTGTAGTATTTCGGTCTGCTGTTATGATTCTGATGGTTGCCAGAAAGAATGAAAAAGAAACTAAAACAGTAATAAGAAGAAGAATTAGAGAACAGAGAAGAGATAGCTTTCTTGAATTGCAAAAACATAAACTTAACACAACTGTTAGTTCCTACAGTTAACAGTTGCTGTTGCAACTAGATTTAGATAGATATACTGTATGTAGCTCATTTATACTAAGCTAAACTCAACATTCTATATGAATATTGCTTAAAATTCTCTAATCAAAAGAAGGTGGAATAATATAAGCTACCTAGTCTTACAACCTGCACCAAGTTAGTGGCTGACTGTAGTAAATATTGGTTCTATGAATTGAATCCTGAATGGTTTTGCCAACTTTATTTTGAAAATATTGTGTGAAACTCCTAGAACCAAAAATTAGCTATGACTCAGGTGTACCGTTCTGGAGTCTATTGAACTTGTTTGAATTGTCTACACATAGCACTGCTCTGCTGAGTCAAACTCTAGCTAGTTGTAACTCAAATAGATCATTTTAGTTTATGGAATATGATGAAGAGCAATATACTCATCATCGCTGTGCAGGCGCCTTACTTTGATCCAAGGACCAATCTTCGCTATGCTAATGCTGAGGTTTTCAAGCTTGTGAGATCTCTTCCCAATGAGTACGTGCAAAGGTATCTGGCTCTGAGGAAGGCAGCAGTGGTTTTGAAGTGACGTTTGGGCATTCAAGAGATGTGGAAGACAGGCTTTGGTCTTGAATCAAATATTTACTTGACAATTAGATCGGTCTTTACCTAAGTGAGTCATCGTAAAGTAATAATGATTCATAAACTACAGTTTATTCGATCCATGGATGGAAGGAATACAGGACCAAATATTGTGCTCCATTCCATCTCTAGAAACCTCCCCAAAACCGAAGTTCTTTGGATAGTTTATATGGTTTTTTTTATTACAAGGAAAATATCTAATAATTATGAATAGAGATGATTTTGCTTATAATATGTTACAACTTTTCTTTAATTATTGGGTCAAGAAGTTGTTGCATATAGTTTATATGTTAATCCATGAATTAGGACCAAGTTCGGTGCACTGCAATTGTTTCTTGTTTCTTCTTCCGCTTATTATTTACCTGACAATTAAATGGATTTTAAGGAGTAAATATTTTCAAATAACACGACAGTTAGATTCAGAGGAAGAAATTTTCAATTTTTTGCAAATAAAAAACATGATTAAATTTTTATATATATATATATATATATATATATTACTTGGATTAAATAAATTACCAGACGAGTTTTATCCAACTTTTATGAAAATTACATTACTACATCCAATATATAAATTTTATTTTATTTTAGTATAATGAAATATACAAGAATACTTTATTATATTGAAATACACAAATATAAATTAAAATATTTTAAAGATACAATTTTTGAGTTTTTCTTAAATTTAATAATTTATATTATATTGTCCAATAAAAATATATGATATAGATATTTGCTTATTTATAACTGTATTATCATGTAACACATAAGATTGAAACTAGTTAATTATAATTGAAAATTCTTTTTTTAAAATAATGTACATGTCAAAAAATAAATTATTTATATAAATATTTTCTCTTTTTTTTTGAGAAGAGATTTACTTACACGTGTAAAACTTAATAATTTTACTCATTTTTATAATCATTAGATTGAATTAAATGCATGATTGAAATTAAAACTCCTTGAGATTGAATATTGATTATGAATATAAACCCAAATATTAACAAACAAAGAGAAATGCTTGGTCATCGAATATGTTATTTGTAAGACAATTATAAAAATTATTGATTGGAAAAAGGGATGGAAAAGAGAAGACAGAGCTGAAGAAAGAGAAGCGGAAAATAAAAAATATAAAAATAGAAAGAGATAAAATATTTTTACATTTAATTTTAAAAAACAAAGAGATAAAATATATTAACATTTAATTTTCATATAAAGAGTTTAATCTCAACTATGCATTTAATTTGATCAAATAGTTAGAAAAATGTGTAAAAGTAATAAATTTTACATATATCTAAATGGATCTTTCCTTTTTCTTTTTTATCAAATGTAAGATTATTATTATTATTATTTAAAAAAAGAAAAAAAAAAGAAAGAGAGAGAGACAAAGAATGCAAAAGTTAGTTGTAGATGTTAGAACAACCAAAACAAGAGATAAAGCTCCTGGGTGGTGCATTTTTGTTGAACGGCCTGTTATGACAAAAATTCACCTTACTACTAATTTTGTTGAGTCAAATAGATGTGTTCATCATATCTGAGTTCGATAGTTACAGGCATGCAAAAGACTTTTCAGTCATGAATAGGTGAGAAGTTGAGCTAACAAAATATAGAATTTCTCACCAACCCATCCAAGAAAATCCATCTATTCTCCGCTTCCCGACACCTATAAAAGGTTCATCATTGCATGCAATTGCATAAACAAGCACAAAGCAGGGATAAGAACTTCTTGCTATCTGTTTTTTAACCATGGCTTGCCATCGTTTCCCTTTCTTTATACTATCATTTTTGCTGATCAATTTGTCACAGATGAGCAGCCACACAATCTTGGTTGGTGCCCGACATCTTTCAGAGACATCTGTGCCAGAGAAACCTGAGTTTCCTAAACCGAAATTGCCTGAGATACCTCCCTTCCCCAAGGTAGAACTCCCAAAGCCTGAGCTGCCCAAAGTTCCGAACCCAGAGATACCAAAAGCGCCTGAGTTGCCAAAGCCTGAATTGCCCAAGATTCCTGAGTTGCCAACACCAGAGTTGCCCAAGTTGCCTGTCTTGCAAAAACCTGAAGAAGCCAAAGTTCCAGAGTTACCAAAGCCAGAATTGCCTAAAGTTCCTGAGTTGCCCAAGTCAGAATTGCCCAAAACTCCTGAGTTGCCAAAACCTGAAATCCCAAAAGTTCCGGAATTACCAAAGCCTGAATTGCCTAAGTTGCCTGACATGCCAAAACCTGAGGAACACAAGGTTCCTGAGTTACCAAAGTTGCCTGATTTACCAAAACCTGAAGAGGTCAAGCAACCCAAAGTTCCAGAGTTGCCAAAGCCTGAATTGCCCAAGATTCCTGAGTTGCCAACACCAGAGTTGCCCAAGTTGCCTGTCTTGCAAAAACCTGAAGACGCCAAAGTTCCAAAGTTACCAAAACCAGAATTGCCCAAAGCTCCTGAGTTGCCAAAACCTGAAATCCCAAAAGTTCCGGAGTTACCAAAGCCTGAATTGCCTAAGTTGCCTGACATGCCAAAACCTGAGGAACCCAAGGTTCCTGAGTTAGCAAAGCCTGAGTTACCAAAGTTGCCTGATTTGCCAAAACCTGAAGAGGTCAAGCAACCCAAAGTTCCAGAGTTGCCAAAGCCTGAATTGCCCAAAAATCCTGAGTTGCCAAAGCCAGAATTGCCTAAAGTTCCTGAGTTACCAAAGCCAGAATTATTTAAAACTCCTGAGTTGCCAAAGCCTGAAATGCCAAAAGTTCCCGAGTTACCAAAGCCTGAATTCCCTAACTTGCCTCACGTCCCAAAATCTGAGGAACTCAAGGTTCCTGAGTTACCAAAGTTGCCAGATTTACCAAAGCCGGAAGAACCCAAACAACCCAAAGTTCCTGAGTTATCAAAGCCTGAAGCGTCGAAGGAAGAACTGCCCAAGTTGCCTGAATTGCCTACAATGCCAAGTTTTCCTAAAAACTTTCCCAACCCTTCCTTCACTCCATCATACACAAGCCCTTGAATCATGACACTGCCTTCGTTTTCCCTACATGACACATTGTTTCCGGGTATTCTTCTTATAGGAGAGTGTTGGTTAGCGAATTCATTCTAAGAATTACTATCTACTATAGACCTGATTATTTATTTGTATTTGAGTGGTTTTGTTGTTGTCATTTCTTTATTATCACGTGTACTTTCTTAATAAATTTACAGTTATATACAAAGTTTGGTTTCCCTATTTACTATGTTCGATTTGGTTGAACTTAGAGTATTTGGCATGCTGTTTGAATGGTAAATCATTGGCATGCATATTATAATGACAACACTCAACCTAACAATTTTTTCTAAACATAACAAAGTAATAATTCAAATTCAGGAATCTGATCTATGGCTATAAGAGACGACGCAGGAAAAAAGACCATGATAGATGTCTTTGCAAACACCCATTGATATGATCACTGATTACAGGATAACAGTGATTTTCATATTCATATAATCTTTCCTGGTTGTTCAAGCCTCAAAAAGTGATAGCCAAAATTTGGAGAAATAAAATGAAGAAAAGGGGGAAAAAAAACTATGCTTCATTACTCAAGAATTGAGGGTTTCTTGTCATCTATCGAAATCAACTTAATGTGTTTGGTTGGAAGAACTCTGCTTCATCATGATATGAGTTGCAATTGTCAGTAACCCCCCAAAAAAAAAAAAAAAAACATCTAGAGGAAAAAAAGGATTCAAACTTTGAACCTACTCCTTCCTAAAGAGAGATTTCCATAGTTAGATCAAGTCTTGGTTATTAAAAAATGTGAACTTTCACCTAAAGGCAATGAGGATGTAATTTAATGATAAAGGACAAGAAAAAAGGAAAATTAAAAAATAAAAACAAAATATAATTGAGTGTATATATGATTATATGAATTATTATTTCATTAATTGGAAGTGAAATTTTTTAATTTCACAAATAAGATTAGAAATTTGTCAAACAACCATTTTGTTGTTTAATTAGTTTTTTTTTTAAATTAATATTCTTTAAGTATGTGTCTCTCATTCAGCTTTTTATGAAATCTAAAAATTTGATTTAACCGTGTATCAATTAATTTTCCAAATTATATAGTGCCAGGGAAGCAATTAAACTAGCTGCTAGTGTGGTAAAAACTTGTTCAGAATAAACTTTTTGGTGCTTATTTCTGCATATTATTATGCAAAATTTTAACATCTCTTCATTGGCACAGTCAGCAATTTGTCTTTGATTGGTTTTATTTTCCACCCAAGCAAAACCTGTGTGGTCAAGTAAGGAGGAAGATCAATGATTCAATATATGACATGCATGCAAAAATTTCTAAAATAATCAAGCTCAATTTACATTTTGAAAATTTGAATTGAACTTGGGTATGATCCACCCATTTTTCTTATTTTATCATTATAAATATATTTTATAATTAAAATTAAATAAAAACATAATATATCTTGATATAACTAATATCCTCAAATCAAATTCAAACATGTAATTCATAAATTAGCCTAAACGCAGTTTAACAAATAGCTCGACTCTCATGGACTGATGGACACCTTTGGGTTTTAATAACTAGTTAAAGGCTCATATTCATATATCAGTATTAATGAAGTTTTTTCGATTTTACAAGTGAATTGCAGAAAATTCATAAGATAATATATATATATATATATATATATATATATATACACACACGTGTGTATGTATAGTTTGGAAAAGATTCAAGAGCAAAGGGAAGTGAAACTAAAAACATGCAAAGTGTAGGCTACCAAGAGCAGATCAAAGGCTTTGCTGCCTGCAATTTTTCCCTTCGGAGCCAGTTTATGCCTCCTAATGGATAAAGACACATGTTTAGTTCTTCTGCTCACAAGAATTAAAGAAATTCTATAGTCCGAAGTGCTCTTTATACCCACTTTCAAAAGGAACATTTTGACACGAGGATATGGGGACGTAAAGAGGACATTTCCAGCTCCACATAGAATTTCTCCAAGAATTATGTTAAAAGAAAGAAGAGGAAGGTCGGCACTTGGCAGGCTGAAAAAAAAAAGGAGAGGGGATGAGATTTAGAGGAGTTCATGTGTTGCATAAGATCTAATTCAATTTTTCGAGTTTAATTTTTTTATTCAAATTAATTTTTATATATAATGAATAAGTAAAAGCCTATTTTAAGTTTATTTAAATACTATTAATTTTTTGAAAAGATTATGCTAAAATATAAATATTAAAACACATAATAATTAATAAGTATGACATAATAAGTTTAAATAATTTTTTATAAAAAAACTAAAAGAAACATGAAAATTTAAATTAAAGTTTAAAAAATACAAGTTTAAATTAATTTGCACAAAAAAAGTAATTTAAAAATGCATTGCTATAAAAATAGTAAAAAAATTATAATTATCAAATCAAATAAGATCAAATTTAAATTTAAAATGATAAATTTAAACTCAACTCGATTTTTTATTGAATCTCGATTTTTAAATCCAAATTTCATAATACTTTTATCTAAACATGTTAAAAATTGAAAGGGACAGCCCATTGAATAGGTTAAGGAGAATACCAAAAGAAAAAAAGAAGCTGATATTACTTGAATGTTGTTATAACTTGCAGTTTATTCTATATCATTAATTAATGTGATGAAATGATTTTTAAGTTTTGTCTAATATTTTTTTTAATGAGTGTTCTCTGAGAGTAACTTATATTAGAATCTTCTTAAAAATGGATTTTTAAGTATAAATAAAATAATACTATCTCATATTATTTGAAATACATATAATTAAGAACATAAAATCATTTTCATCAAATCAATTATCATTAACTCAATTAATTCACATTAATTATTTTTATCAAAACGAACAATTGACTTTAAAAAAATACAAAGTAAAAATTAAATATTATATTTAAAAAAAAAAGAAAAAACAAACAAGCAATCTCAATAAAAAAAATTATATTCTCAATCCATTTGAAGCAAAACATTTTCAAGAAACTGTAACAAAAATAGAAAAAAAATAAAAAAGATGGGATAAAAATTTTAATACAGAACTTATCAAAAAAAAGTGAAAAATAATTTTTTTATTAAATTTAATATAAAAATTATTTATTTGATATTTGAAAATGTATAATATTAATCATATGTCTTTTAAAAAATGATTATATGTTAATTTTTTATTGGTGTCTACAATCTAATTTTTTAGAATCATCTTAATATAATTTAAATTATTTCTGATTACCTTATTAAAGGAACTCGAATTGACCATGTTTAATTGTTTCTTTAACCATTTTTCACCTTGCTTAGTTAATTTCTAGGAATTGTTGATAAGGTATTTGGGGCTAGATTGAGCACATTTTTATCGTGATACGCCAGTAGTTATGTAGATGAGAAGTTGAACTAACTACGTAGAGGAAATCCCACCAAACCAGCTTTCAAGCCTCCTATTCTCCACTTCTCACATCTATAAAAAGCCGCTTGTGACACCAACAACAACGTACATCAAATACACTCAATCTTTGTATTTGGCTAAGGCTCACTATCTTGTCATTGGCTCCAACCATGGCTCGTAATGTTCGCCCCTCTTTATTCATTTTACAACTTTTGCTCACTAGTTTCTCACTAATGAGTAGCGACACTGTGTTGGTAGGGGCTTGACGTCTGCTGCTTGAGGTGCCACCTTTGCCTCAAGTACAAAGTGCCAGCGTTGTCAAAGCCAGAATTACCCGAGTATCCTGAGTATCCAAAATCGGAAAAACCAGAAGTAACTAAGAAACATAAACATGAACTGTCACAAAAACCAGAGTTATCATAGGTCGAGGTGCCCGAGTATCCTAAGTTACCTAAATCAGAAAATCAAAAACCCGAAGAAAAACCCAGGTATCATGAGTTTCCAAAACTTGAATGGCCCAAAATGCCCGAATGGCCAAGCCAGAAGTACCTATGTTGCCTGAGTTTCCAAAGTTGAAAATGCCCAAGGTGTCGCAGTGGCCGAAGCCAGAAGTGCCTACATTTCCTGAATGGCCACAGCCCGTATTTTATCAAAGCCCACTCAACTAAGTAATTTCCGTACAGCGTCAATAATTGGTGGATGTGGGCATACCTCCAACGAGTCTCCTGCGGAGAGATCCATATACGAATTCTCACAATTTGAGTATCCGCGCCCATATAATGCATTATTCTGAATGGTTGGTTGCATGCTTATGTTTTACTTGCATGTACTGTTAATTTCCCTTGGCTTGAATTTATATGTTGAAGTGTCGCATGTAATAGTAATTCTACACTATAGAAGTTTCATAGTATTTGAACTTTGCATAATTATAATTTACTTAACGATTCAGATTTGACTTGCTCTTTATTATCATTTTTAAGAGAATTCAAGTTGAAACTTAAAATTTGAATCCATTCTCATTGTACCAATAATAATAATAATAATAATAATAATAATAAAGTGTTTAGGATAATATAATATATTATCTTTATGCATACGAGTGAAATAATAAATAAATATGTTTTTTAAATCAAATTTCTCTTTTAAGTAAATTTTTTCAATTGACATCAACCCAGTCAGAGATTTTAATTTTTGTATAAATAATACCTTGATGTAGTTTAAACACGATATACTAATTAGTTAAAAATTAAATTATTAATAATTTTTTAACAAAATTATATTATTCTAATTATTAAAACTTAATTTTGCAACAAACAAACAGTCCTCAAGAACATAAATGAGTCAAATTTAGTACTCATAATTCAATCGGTCCTTGTTTAATCTTCTTAATTAACAAAAGAGGCATTTAATCTGCTAAAGTACAGCAGCAAATTATAAAGTAGAGCTTAATTTTTGAATTAATTGCTTAATACTGATATATAAATATTAGTAGAGGAAGTAAAGCAGTTGGAACTAACTACACATACTTTCTCACCAACGTTTTTCTAAACCTTCCTATTCTGCGCTTCCTGTATCTATAAAAAGCGTAATATACGTGAATATTCATGCATAGATACAGAGTCGTAGAAGGCGCAGCTTGAAGCTTTTTTTGTTGCAGCAGCTATGGCTTCTCACTACCTATCAACCCCTGAATTTCCAGGATTTCCTAAGCCTGAACTGCCCAAATTGCCTGAATTCTTTAAGCCCACTTTGCCTACTGTGCCAACTCTTGCCAAGGACAACATCCCCGATCCTAAGCTTATCCCATCCCATTCAACCACTACTCCTTAAATCATTATTACTCTACGTTCCATTATTGGATTTCAAGGTGAATTACAAGGTCCTATCGAATGTCGATCGAAATTACAAAAGATATATATATATATATATATATATATATATATATATATATATATATATATATGGTGTGTGGAATTTTTATTTCTCTACTTCTATATTGTAAACGAGATAACTAAAATTACTCAGTATTGTCCTAAAAGTTATAATTACTGCTGTCTAGGTGTGGTTCTGTTCTGTTGGGTATTGTGCTTGTATTTTCATCAATCCCCTTTTGTAGCTAAAATAATGATAAATATTTTGAAGTTGTCTTGCTTTTGTGTTGGTTGGTATATAAATGTCACACATGGTCCAAGCCAAGGCCTCATTGTGTTATTATCATATTACTAATGGATTAATATGATTGCTAATTTTATCATGATGGAATATAATTATAAACTATTACGTTATATTATTAGCCATCAAAAAGAGGCCCAAGCATGGGTTCATATGTTTAATCATGGGTCAATTGAAAATCTGGTCACCATGTAACCCTCGTAACATTACCATTGCTCTGGACCCAGAGCTGGGATTTCTTTTCTTTTCTTTTCCATTTTTTCCCTCCAAGTTACATAAAACATGGCAATCTATTTTAGAAGTGTTGATATCTTTTTGGTGCAATCGAAGAGGACTTTAATAATGGTTAATAATGGATTCATCCTTGAGCTGGTCTAGTTCATTAAAAAAAAAGTCAAAAAATATTAAAATTAAGATTTTGAAATATGTTCTAATATTCAAATTGAAATGAAATGTCAGGATCCCCTTTTCATTTTATCTTTCCATGAACATTTTCCTATATCGAAAAACTTTGAGAGTTTAAATAAAACATTACCATTAAAATGCCGGATTGTCACATTGGAAACCTTATTCATCAGTGTATTTATTTTTCTGTAAATAAAACATTACCATTAAAAATAAAACATTAGAAATTTCCCTTCCTGGTTCGGTAATAGGAGAATAATTTTATCTTCTTAAAAATTTGTCTTTTTTAACTTAAACTCACCGCACCGAGGATTAATGAGTTCCGAACTGACCGTTAGTAAATTGGATTATATTTTAAAAGGTGAAATTGGTGCCTCTGGATCACTTTGAATTCAAGGAAAGTTCATGTAAAGCTATTAGGATTCTCTACAACTCCACGCAACCAAAACATCCTAGAACCAATATCTTCTTAAACAAAAGAGGAATCAGAAAAGGTACTAGTTCATCTTAACAACCAAACATCAATGCATTGCTATGCAGTTTCGTTTGATTTGCTGTTGTCTTATAACTTCAATGGCTTCCAGAAAGTACTCGGTACCAGACAAGCAACAAATAATCAAAACTCATATAGTACTTAAAGTTTAAATCAGAGAACCAATTGACTCAGTCCATAATTGATATAAATATATATACGTATGTTTGTATGTATGTCTGATCACTTTGGACACTGTAGTATCTGAATATACCAACTACATTTGACAATTTCTCGGAAGAAGATATGGAAAATAGGTTTCCGCTTTTTCCCAACCATACATGACAAACTTGAACCGAAACTCACCAACCTGACAGGCCAAGCCATATGCATGTTAGTTATATAAGCCCCCCACCAGGCCTTGTTTTCCTCACTCAAGCCGAAAGAAATTTCCCTTCCTGGTTCAGTTCACAAAAGAATTGTCAGAAAATGGCTTCTTTCAATTACTTCTTCTTGACCTTTTTCATGGCTTTGTCATTTGCAAGCATTGATGTTGGCCTGGCAGCCCGTCATCTTCTGCAATTGCCTCAATTGCCTCCAATGCCAACTTTGCCTACAACTACATTGCCTCCATTGCCATCAATTCCAAATCTGCCACAGCCAACAATACCAACATTGCCTACAACTCAACCATCTCTGCCAGGGCCTGGCGCGCTACCTCCACTTCCTAGTATGCCCACCTTGCCTACTTTGCCCACTTTGCCTACTGTACCAAGGGTCACTCTGCCCCCACTACCAAGCATCCCCACAATCCCTACAATCCCAACTGCAATTCCCTCTATTCCATTCCTCTCTCCACCACCTGCTTCTTCTAGTCCATGAACTGTCTCTTGACAGAAAAGGTATGAATAGCATGGATTGGTTTTAATGTGTTATGGTCATATAGCACGTAGCTATTCATATGCTTACTTTCTGTACGGAGATATTAGGTGCTTTTCAGTCGATAGTGTCTATTGATTTTGATAAGTGTTGTTCTTTTTTTCACCGCTTATATTTGTTTGTACAAATGGGAGTTTCCCATTATTTGGTGTACTTTGTTACGTTGTTATTTATTATATATGGGATTGTTTATTTACGTTCTATTCCCTTTCCTTACTCCCTTTTGATATCCCCATACTAACAAAAGAGAAGATCCTGAAAACTAATTAGTTACTATAACCATTATTAACAGCAGTCATTGACAAGTTTAGCGGAGAAAACGATCAAAAGAAAAATATAGACAAGAGAATGGGGAGAAATGGATGGCTGAATACAGCTGATTCCTGAGCTTAAAACAGGACTCAGAATTAATGTACATTAGATTATTTGAACAAAGTATGGAGGGAATTTGAGAGGCCACTGGTAAAATCACAACTAAAGATGTTACAACGTTTAACTACTTGGAGAAAGTACTTCCATATTTCGAAAAACCCCATTTTCTTGGATTACTATAGGATTGAGAATTAGACGTCGACGAGTTGTATGATACTTTAGCACATTACTGTCACCAGGTCTTAAACTAATCTGGACAATAGTTTTACAGAAAATAAATCGGATGAAACCGCTCCTGATATTAATTAATGCTGCTGACGCTCAATAGGATTCAATCCTCCTGCATTTCTGTAAAACTTAATTCCGTACTCTTGCGTGCTTAAATCCCGCTCTACAGAATGATTTTAAGTATTTTCACAATTATTGCCAAGAGTGAATGTGATGCAGGAAAAACCGGAGAATAATAGACATTGTTATATTCTTATATGAGGTTTTCATCTGCTTTACGAGATCCATGGTTCAACTTTCAATAAAATGAAAATAATAATAAAAGAAAGTCGATTGCTGGCAGCCCAATGCCAATGACTGACTTCACATGGAGGTCTACTTATGGCCCAACATCCCTGAAGTCCTGTTAGATAACCCACCAATTATTGGAAACTTTGCTGACCTGGACGGTTTGGCCAAGTCTATGCCATTTGACATATTATGTAAGCGGCTTCAGTACTTTAGGCAGCTCCTTGGCCTTTGCCAAATACACATTTGACCAATTTTAAAAACCAATGTCGATGAGAAGATGTGCTAACAACACATTTAAAATGACTACGTTTTCGCTTTTTCAATCATAAATGTAAAATAGTTTGAAATGTTAAGATTAAAAATTAATTTTAAACTGTGAAAAGTTATATTTTATAAATATTAAATAGATGTATTTGTTTGAAAGTTATATCTAATAGATATAATTAGTTCTAATAAAAATAATTATTTTAAAAGTTGTGTCTAAAAAATATAATTTATTTGAAAAAATATCTTTTGGATAGTAGTGGTATTTAAAAGATATAATTTATTTGAAAAAACATCTTTTGGGTAAGATCGATTCAAAGTGTTTCTTGAATATTATAAATATCTAGACTTAAATGCTTAATTTCATTTATAATTTCATTTATGTCTGAGAGAGTTTATGAGATTCTGTTGTATCTCGAGAGACTTTTGAATTCTTAAGGAAATTGACTACGATTTGTGCTTCAGAATTATTTTTTACTTTGTTTTATCTTTTATTTTTCCTAATAATCTTAAGGATTCAAAAATGGTGCTTCTTTTAAACACAAGTTTCAAGATTTTAAATCAAGAGGCAATCAAATTGAATCACTTTGATGGTACTAATTTGATGAGATGAAAGGATATGATAATTTTCCTACTAGTAGCATTGAAGGTATCATACGTGTTTGACCCTAACATATCAACACTAATAGCACCAAATGAAAATGATTATGAAGATATGAAGAAAAAAAGACTGAAACATAAAAAGATGAACTTATTTTTCGTGGTCAATCCTCAATTCTCTCACTGATCGGCTATCTAGTCTGTACTGAAATCTATCGACTCCAAAAGAAATTTAGACTGCATTGGAGAGAAAGTAAAGAGATGAAAGAAAAGGTAGGAACAAGTTCCTTGCTATGAAATATTGTAAATTTAAATTGAATGATGACACACCTGTTATGGATCAAGTGCATGAGTTGCACATACTTGTCTCAAGATTGACAGAAATGGAAATAAAAGTTCCAAACTCACTCCAAGTGAAGGCTATTCTATCGAAATTTCCTCCATCTTGGAATGAGTATAGGAAGGAAGTATCGCGTTCAAATGAAATTGTAACTATGTAGCAGTTTCAAACTCATCTTCAAATTGAGGTTGAAAATTGAGATATCATTATGTTAGATCCAAAAGTTCACGTATTTCTTGAAAGAACGAACTAAAAACTCAAAAGAAAATGAATGCATTCAAGAAAACTTCTTCTAAAAAGAATCAGCCTTGTTATCATTGCGGCAAAAATGGTCATTTTATAAAAGATTGCAGAGGGGAGAAGATTTTTTTGTTGTTGCTGGAGGTAGGAGCTGAATAGTGACTTAAGGGAGGACGTTGAGCTTGGACTGTTTTAGCTAAGAGATAGTTTTGATTGACATGTTTTTTACCGATGTTTTTCAATAGTTTCAATGAAAATCTTACAATTTCATAATCAAACGACTGTCTCAATAGTTGTATACTGTTATTTTTATCTAAAGCGTTTGGCATTGTAAGAGGAATTCCATGTTTAGAAGCTTCTGTTGTTAAAATATTTTCTTGCAAAGATATGAATATCAAACCCAATTTCCATGTGATTTTAATTTGGTTTTGCAGATGTTAATATTGAGTCACCGCCTCCAATGCATCCGTGCAAAAGAATTTGTGATATAACAGGATTTGAGGTACGTGGTTCTGTAACTCACTTGAAACTTTGAGGATTCTAAGATTATCTTTTCAGAATATATGATGCTTGCTTGACTTAAACTTTGTCTCTCAGTTAATACTTAATACACTATAGACTAGACTGCCTGATTTCTACTCTCAAAAGGGAAATAATACGACAGCTTGGTTTGTCGTCAATCTGCTTTAAGCTTCCCATGTTCATATGTGTCTTAACACTTTTTTTTTTTCAAGTAAAAAAGAGATAAACTGCTTGTAGTATGTGGGTCTACCATGTTGTTTGTTGCTGTTATGATTCTGATGATTACCGGAAAGAATGAAAAAAAAAACTAAAACAGTAATAAGAAGAAGAAGAAGAAGAACTAGAGAACAGAGAAGAGATAGCTTTCTTGAATTGCAAAAACATATACTTAACACAAATGTTAGTTGGTTACTACATTTATACTAAGCTAAACTCAACATTCTAAATGAATATTGCTTAAAATCCTCTATTCAAAAGAAGGTGAAATAATATAAGCTACCTAGTCTTACAACCTGCACCAAGTTAGTGGCTGACTGTAGTAGATATTGGTTCTATGAATTGAATCCTGAATGGTTTTGCCAACTTTATTTTCAAAATATTGTGTGAGACTCCTAGAACCAAAAATTAGCTACGACTCAGGTGTACCGTTCTGGAGTCCATTTAACTTGTTTGAATTGTCTACACATAGCACTGCTCTGCTGAGTCAAACTCTAGCTAGTTGTAACTCAAATAGATCATTTCAGTTTATGGAATATGATGAAGAACAATATACTCATCATCGCTGTGCAGGCGCCTTACTTTGATCCAAGGACCAATCTTCGCTATGCTAATGCTGAGGTTTTCAAGCTTGTGAGATCTCTTCCCAATGAGAACGTGCAAAGGTATCTGGCTCTGAGGAAGGCAGCAGTGGTTTTGAAGTGACGTTTGGGCATTCAAGAGATGTGGAAGACAGGCTTTGGTCTTGAATCAAATATTTACTTGACAATTAGATCAGTCTTTACTTAAATGAGTCATCCTAAAGTAATAATGATTCATAAATTACAGTTTATTCGATCCATGGATGGAAGGAATACAGGACCAAATATTGTGCTGCATTCCATCCCTAGAAACCTCTACAAAACCCAAGTTCTTTGAATAGTTTATATCGTTTTTCTTTTTATTACAAGGAAGATATCTAATAATTTTGATTAGGGATGAAATTGTTTGGATTCGAACTTAAATTTTATAATATGTCATAATTCTTCTTTAAACACTCAATTAAAAAGTTGTTGTTAGAAAGTTTATATGTTAATCCATGAATTAGGTGCACTGCAATTGTTTCTTCTTCTTCTTCCGCATATTATTTACCTGACAATTAGATGGATTTGAAGGAATAAATTTTTCAAATCACAGATAATTAGATTAAGAGGAAAAAATTTACAATTTTTTGCAAATAAAAAACATGATTAAATTTATTTATATATATAAATTACTTGGATTAAATAAATTTCCAGACGAGTTTTTGCCAACTTTTATGAAAATTACATTACTACATCCAATATAAAAATTTTATTTTATTTTATTATATTGAAATATACAAAAATGCTTTATTATATTGAAATACACAAATATAAATTAAAATATTTTAAAGATACAATTTTTGAGTTTTTCTTAAATTTAATAATTTATATTATGTTGTCCAATAAAAATATATTATGTAGATATTTACTTATTTATAAGTGTATTATCATGTAACACATAAGTTTGAAACTAGTTAATTATAATTAAAAATTCTATTTTTTAAAATAATATACATATCAAAGAATAGATCATCTATATAAATATTTTTTATCTTTCTTTTGAAAAAAGATTTACTTACGAGTGAAAAACTTAATAATTTTACTCATTTTTATAATCATTAGATTGAATTAAATGCATGATTAGAATTAAAACTCCTTATATATAAAATTAAAAGTAAATATATTTTGTCTCTTTCCTTTTTAAATTAAATATAAAAATATTTTATCTCGTTTCATTTTCTACATTTTCTATTTTTCATTTTTTACAGCACGATAGACTTCTCCTTCCATCTCTCTATCTCTTTACTTTCAGGTCGTCTCTATAATTTCTTAACCATCCAAAAATTTCCATCTCTTTTATTTTATTTTGTCATTCATTATTAACTTTTATTATTATTCATTTGATAGCAAAGAAATGACGGTCCAAAGGTAGAAAGCCAGATGTCCTAGTTACAACTGTATACTATAGATTAGAATAGGAGGCAAAATTACCTAAGTCAAAAACTAGTAACTAGACCAAACCTCTTTGATTCTTTTTTTAAATCCCAACAACAAAACATAAGCTTTTCTAAACTATCACAATCTGGTAAGTCTTAGGACAAATAATATGTTCGATTAATGCATGGTGGAAGACCAAGGATAGTATATATACCTTGAGATAATGAATATTGATTATGAATATAAACCCAAATCTTAACAAAGAAAGAGAAATGCTTGGTCATCAAATATGTTATTTTAAGACAATTATAAAATTTATTGATTGGAAAAAGGGGATGGAAAAGAGAAGACAAGGCTGAAGAAAGAGACGTGGAAAATAAAAAATGTAAAAAGGAAAGAGATAAAATATATTTACATTTAATTTTCCTATAAAGAGTTTTAATCTCAACTATATATTTAATCCGATTTAATTGGTAAAAAAATAAGTAAAATTACTAAATTTTACACATACGTAAATGAATCTTTCCTTCTTTTTTTTTTTTTTTATCAAATCTAAGATTATTATTATTATTATTATTATTATTATTATTATTATTTAAGCAAGACAGCAGAAAAAATAATCACTAATCTCTCTGTTTAGGCAATTTCTGAATTTTAATTTCCACACAATATATATCATTATATAATATTTCAACTGACTATTCTAATGATTGCTTGCTAAGTCATTTATTAAGTTCATTATAAGCAACCAAGCTTTAATAATTTTAATTTATTTTATTTTATTTCAAATCTCACACTTAAATATAAGAATTAAAAAAAAAAAAAAAGAGAGAGAGACAAAGAATGCAAAAGTTAGTTGTAGATGTTAGAACAACCAAAACAAGAGATCTCCTGGGTGGTGCGTTTTTGTTGAACGGCCTGTTAAGATAAAAATTCCAACTTTTTTAAAGAAATTCAACTAAAATTAACATGTTAAAAAAGAACCGTTAGCCTTGCAAATTCAATTTGTTAATTTACGGCTTATTAATTTTAAACAAGATACAGTGCATAAAATATACAAGATAAAAATGATAAAAAAATGATATAGATTAAAATTAGATAAAAATACATATAAATATGATAAAAATTAAAAAATAAAATTTTATGATTTTCGTGTAGATATCACGTAATTTTTATGTTTACACAATACAAATATTATTTTATACTATGCAAATATAAATTTTTAATAAAAATTGTCAAATCTAGATATACATAACTTAATTACTTATTCAATCCAAAACAGATCAAAGTCCTTGAATGTACTAGTGAGAACTGGGAACGAAAAAACTCACCTTACTACTAATTTTGTTGAGTCAAATAGATGTGTTCATCATATCTGAGTTCGATGGTTCCATGGCATGCAAAAGACTTTTCAGTCATGAATAGGTGAGAAGTTGAGCTAACAAAATATAGAATTTCTCACCAACCCATCCAAGAAAATCCACCTATTCTCCGCTTCCCGACACCTATAAAAGATTCATCATTGCATGCAATTGCATAAACAAGCACAAAGCAGGGATTCATTTTGAAGAACTTCTTGCTATCTGTTTTTTAACCATGGCTTGCCATCGTTTCCCTTTCTTTATACTATCATTTTTGTTGATCAATTTGTCACAGATGAGCAGCCACACAATCTTGGTTGGTGCCCGACGTCTTTCAGAGACATCTGTGCCAGAGAAACCTGAGTTTCCTAAACCGGAATTGCCTGAGATACCTCCCTTCCCCAAGGTAGAACTCCCAAAGCCTGAGCTGCCCAAAGTTCCGAACCCAGAGATACCAAAAGCGCTTGAGTTGCCAAAGCCTGAATTGCCCAAGATTCCTGAGTTGCCAACACCAGAGTTGCCCAAGTTGCCTGTCTTGCAAAAACCTGAAGAAGCCAAAGTTCCAGAGTTACCAAAGCCAGAATTGCCTAAAGTTCCTGAGTTGCCCAAGTTAGAATTGCCCAAAACTCCTGAGTTGCCAAAACCTGAAATCCCAAAAGTTCCGGAGTTACCAAAGCCTGAATTGCCTAAGTTGCCTGACATGCCAAAACCTGAGGAACACAAGGTTCCTGAGTTACCAAAGTTGCCTGATTTACCAAAACCTGAAGAGGTCAAGCAACCCAAAGTTCCGGAGTTGCCAAAGCCTGAATTGCCCAAGATTCCTGAGTTGCCAACACCAGAGTTGCCCAAGTTGCCTGTCTTGCAAAAACCTGAAGACGCCAAAGTTCCAGAGTTACCAAAGCCAGAATTGCCCAAAGCTCCTGAGTTGCCAAAACCTGAAATCCCAAAAGTTCCGGAGTTACCAAAGCCTGAATTACCTAAGTTGCCTGACATGCCAAAACCTGAGGAACCCAAGGTTCCTGAGTTAGCAAAGCCTGAGTTACCAAAGTTGCCTGATTTGCCAAAACCTGAAGAGGTCAAGCAACCCAAAGTTCCAGAGTTGCCAAAGCCTGAATTGCCCAAAATTCCTGAGTTGCCAAAGCCAGAATTGCCTAAAGTTCCTGAGTTACCAAAGCCAGAATTATTTAAAACTCCTGAGTTGCCAAAGCCTGAAATGCCGAAAGTTCCCGAGTTACCAAAGCCTGAATTCCCTAACTTGCCTCACATCCCAAAATCTGAGGAACTCAAGGTTCCTGAGTTACCAAAGTTGCCAGATTTACCAAAGCCGGAAGAACCCAAACAACCCAAAGTTCCTGAATTATCAAAGCCTGAAGCGTCGAAGGAAGAACTGCCCAAGTTGCCTGAATTGCCTACAATGCCAAGTTTTCCTAAAAACTTTCCCAACCCTTCCTTCACTCCATCATACACAAGCCCTTGAATCATGACACTGCCTTCGTTTTCCCTACATGACACATTGTTTCCGGGTATTCTTCTTATAGGAGAGAGTTGGTTAGCGAATTCATTCTAAGAATTACTATCTACTATAGACCTGATTATTTATTTGTATTTGAGTGGCTTTGTTGTTGTCATTTATGTATTATCACGTATACTTTCTTAATAAATTTACAGTTATATACAAAGTTTGGTTTCCCTATTTAGTATGTTCGATTTGGTTGAACTTTGAGCATTTGGCATGCTGTTTGAATGGTAAATCATTGGCATGCATATTATACTGACAACACTCAATCTAACAATTCTTTCTAAACATAACAAAGTAATAATTCAAACTCAGGAATCTGATCTATGGCTATAAGAGACGACGCAGGAGAAAGACCATGATAGAATTCTTTGCAAACACCCATTGATATGATCACTGATTACAGGATAACAGTGATTTTCATATTCATATAATCTTTCCTGGTTGTTCAAGCCTCAAAAAGTGATAGCCAAATGTATACACAAATTTTCGCGTCTGTAAAATTAAAACACGAATTAGTGATAAAATTCAATTTTTGTATTTATATGTGAGTACAATTCTCTGTTTTGAATTCTTTACAAAAAGAATTATGATCCTCTGATTCGGTCTCCTGATTGCACTTGTCGAGGGCGTGACGCTTGATCCCGACGGAGTGGAATGAGTGATTGTTGAGAGAAACGGCCGAGGGGCTTGTTGTTCCTCTTGAACTTGCAGCGGCGTGGCTGATCGCTGAGAGAACGGTTTGTGGTTCCTCGTGGATTTGTAGCGGCACGGCTGATTGTTGAGAGAACGGTCTGTGACTTGTTGTCCTCTTGTAGATTTGCTGACGGCTTTATTGAAGAAAAGACTTGACTGAAGAGAAGGCTTGATCGGAGAACGGCCGGTATTCTGCAGGCTTTCAATTCTCTGAGGAGGCTGAGACTTCTATTCTTCAGTGCTTTCTGTCTGCTTCTTCTGAGTGTTCTGAGTCTTCTGACTATTTTCTGAGTCTTCTGACTGAATTCTTCTGTGTGTTCTCTGAGTGAGGAAGAGCTCTCTATTTATAATGCTTGGTGGTAGAGAGTTCTAAAGGGACTCGATCACTCCAGGATTTATCTCTAATTAATTTAATTTAATTAGAGATAATACAATTGGTTGATAATTTTTATTTATCACCAATTTATTAGAAATTATCAATTAATTAAATATTTAATTTAATTAACTAATAATACTAATTAATTATTATTTTTTTAATGCCTACAAATGCCCCCACTTCAAGATACGGGCGTGCGTATGTTAGGCATAAAGTACGTATGGAACTTGAAGTCCATCAATGTCAAAAGCATGCGTGCTATGACAAATTCTTTGAATTTTTTTTTTTTTGATTTTTGATTTTTTTTTGAATAGCACAAAATATTTTTTTTTTATTTTTTTTGTGCTTTATATATATATATATATATTGAATTTTGTGTTTATTTTTAACACAAATTGAACTAAAGAAGTAGATTACAATTACATCTCTTCAGTTAGAGTTCATCTTAAATTCTTCTGTCAAACTATATATTGACTAATAATCATAAACTCCTCTTCATAAAATTTCAAGCAGCTCAGATCAATTCTGCAGATCATTAGGTAAGACTTTTTTTTTTTTTTTGAATGCATGCTTGTACGCCCCATGATAAACCATCTGTATTGTTTGAATTTTGTTTGAATGATTGTTGTGTGGCCATCTGTACTGTTATTTTGCATGCTTGAATTTTATTATTGTACTGTGTCATCGCTGCGACCATTATCTTCCCCGAGCGCTTCCTTGCTAGCTCTTCATCACAGCAGCTAGCTCTCTGTTTTGTCATCTTCATCGCGGCGGCTAGCTCCCCAACACAGCAGCTAGCCCTCTGTCACAGCAGCTCTCTGTTTCGTTGTTTTTATTGCGGGGGCTAGCTCCCCAACACAGCAGCTAGCTCTCTGTCAGTAGCAAGTATTCTGTTTCATTATTTCCATCAAAACAGACCCATGCCCAGGAAGCCTTCCTCGTCCTTTTTCATGATCGTGACGTATGGGCATTTTGGTGAAGAGCAAATCGTAAAGGTATCCCACTTCAGTTCCGACCAATTTGAAGGCTTGATCCGCAGATTTAGACTTAATGTATACCATTTCATCATGATATTTTGCGGAAAGACCAAACGGGAGACCAAGAAAGAGAGGCTTGCAAATGATGAAGGATGAATAAGCTTCGAAGGCAACTTCATCCAGGCTTATCAGATGGAATCATACAAAAATATTTTCTAGTTATGCTGATGACGAGAGTATACCCGATGATCAGAAGAACGAGGAATTGCATCTTTTCTTTCACAATATTATCCACGCTGGGAAATCGTTGCATGGTTGCTGATGATGATGATAGTGATACTGATGATAATGATGGTAGTGGAGATGAATCATGCTTAAAAGATTTCGCTGGACTTTCACCGGTCAAGACTGTTTCATGCATGTGTCCTTGCCCGATAGAATGGGGATTCTGGAATCAAGCAGCAATCCACATCCCGACTTGCCAGCGTTGCGAAGAGAGCAATGAAACCACTGTATTTTCCCATGAGCTCGACAATTCGAATGCCAAATATATCATTGACGCCATTCATACTGTTTGTCATCATTGTGTTTACTAATGGCTTTGAAATAGTCAGCTACCAAATAAACCGAGTAGAACCCAACTCCAAACTGCCCAATCAGAAGTAGTCTGTCCCGATGCCAAATTCCACTTGCTGTCTATCCTTTTTTTTTTCTTAATTTTCTTCTCTTTTTGCAGTGCAAAGAAATTCCAGCACAGTTCTTGAACTTCCTAAAGTTAATATCACCTCATTTCGATGTATATGCTCCACAGCTTGCTCAGCAATCTGTTCATGTCAAGTACTAATGTCTTGAATAAGCTCATTGACTGCTTCAATGACATCATGCTTCAGCTTCCGACTTCTTGAACTTTTGTCAGCAAATTTGCTTTTTCCTTCAGAATCTCCTCCAGAAGAAGAAGCCTGAGGAATTGCTGCAGAGTCAGGCACATCCTCAAGCAGTGTCTGCAAGGAAGGTGGGCGCAAAGCGCTTCTAGAAGCGGGTACACCATTTCTAGACAGCCACTGGGACATAATCAATCTGCCCATGCTGCCGTTGGCCCTGTTACCGTGGCTAACGATGTCTTATTTGCTGGTTCGACACACAGAGAAGGACCAATATATGCTATGGATGCTAACAGTGATAAAAAAATTTATGGTCATATAACACGGGGGCCACTGTTTATGGCGGCATGTCAGTTGGCAATGGATGCATTTACGTAGGCCATGGATACAAGGTTAATAGTGCATTCTTAAATCCAAACTTCACTGCTGGAAGATCACTCTTCGCCTTTTGCATCGCGTATGCTGGGGGTAACAACAAACATGCAGGACTGGTTAAGCCATGGTGGAACTATATTTAACAGGAGATTCACCGACAAGGAAACCAAGATCAGCCCCGAAACAGTTTCCAGGCTGAGATTGAAGTGGAAATTTAATGCAAGCAGAGATATTACCGCAACACCATCGATCTTTGATGGCACAGTTTATTTCCCTAGCTGTGATGGATATCTTTATGCTGTCAGGGAATCGGATGGATCTCTTATTTGGAAGTAAAATTTGCAACAGTTGACTGGCATTAATTCTACTAGAATTGTAGCCGGTGTGAATGTAACAGTGTCAAGAACGACTCCAACTATAGCAGATGATTTGTTAATCATTGGAATCAGTGGACCTGCTGTATACACAAATTCTCGGCCATGTTTTGGGTTGATAAAAAAAAAACGGTTGGGCACATCGGAGTTGCTATGATAACGCGTCCCCCCTTTTCTTCTTCTTACTTTTTTTTTTTAATGAATATACATATATGTGTATATATATATATATATATATATATATATATATATATATATATATTTGATTGTTTTTTTTTTTTGATTGATTTTTTTTTAAAATTTTTTTTTATGTTATTTGATCCTCCTTTCTTACCATTTTTTTTTGTAGTCATGGACGAATTTCCTTCGTATCGCCTTCCAAGACCATCTATTGTCAAGCGTTGCCAAGATGAAGTTAGGGTAGACCTTTTTTTTCAAAGACTCAAGAAGAGTATAAAGGTCGTCTACGTGATTTTCTACTTATCCGAGACAAATTCAATGAGGATATAAGGAAAGCTACTAGGTGTTTAATTCACACTCCAGCTATTGGTAGTAATGCAAATAACTGGGATTCCGATGTGGCAACTCTTTACCATTTGGATGTCTGGACTTCTGAAGAGGTCGATGAGGTATTTTCTTGCAATTCACACATTGCTCAAAAGGGTGTCTTTAAAACGGTGCTGAAGTTGCAAGATAGTCATTATGAAGAGAGCGTCAAATACACTGCCCTTACCACTTTGGGTCACCGTATTTGTAGACGCGAAGTTTCTTGGCATGGCTTTCAACCACGTGGAGAATTTGTTCCTCCTCCTGGATATTGGGAATGGTCAGAGCTTATTTTGAGTCAGCACAAGCAGATTTTAGAGCAAGCGGGCATCTATGAATCGATCTTCGCTTCGCTGTTTGTTTATGACCAAGGTCGAAATATGATTCATGCCTTGTGTGAAGCTTGGTGTCCAGCCACCAATACATTTTTATCTTCTCGTGGGGAGATTTCCATTTCACTATGGGATTTGAAGATTTTAGGAGGCCTTCCTATTGTTGGAGAGTTTTACGACGAGGTTGCCCCCAGCTTAGAGGAAATAACCGGTCTTGATGAATCTTCATGTCCCATTCTTCCGGTCAGTTGTCGATACCTTTTTCTTGCATATCACCTCATCAGGCTGCAGGAGGATCATGAGACTTCGAAAGGCAATGGAGTTTCTACTTTTGCTTGGGTGAGATTTTGGTTTCGAGGCAAAAGCAAATACAATGATCCTTATGATTCAATCACGATCAAAGGCAAGAAAAATTCTCTATATACTCCCGATGGTCGTTTCAGACACCGACTTCGTACTAGAAAGGAAAATGAAGTTTTCCTTGATCTGGGTGTTCTTGACGTTGATAGAGATGAGGTGTTCTTAGCCGCATTCTTATCAGTCTGGCTATGCTCTTTTATTCTTCCGGGTACCCGTGGTGATGTCATTCGGCCTGAGACTTTCAAAGTGGCTTCTTTCATAGTAAAAGGTACCCGATTTAGTCTTGCTATTCCTGTCTTGGCAAGCATATACAATGGACTGAATCAAATTGCTACTTGCGTTGACGGTCCTGGTCAATGCAATATTGCTCTTCCTTGGCATTTTGTGCATGTGTGGATGGCATCTTACTTTGGGACTCATCCTGGATCAAATAGAGCACCAAGAAGACCTAAAATGTGCAAGTACGGGGGATCTTTTGGTCACAAATCTTACGGTGAGGTCAAAAGTCGAGAAATCATTCAACAATTGCTTGGCATAGATTGGCAAGCCACTAGCATATTTGACACTTGTAAGACTAAACTCTTGGACACTCCTGGGAACCGACTTAAGATCGATGATTTTGAATACTTGGTCAGCCTTCGATCTTCATTTTTGACTCTACGAAGAGGCAATTTTCACTTGGTAGAATCGTATAGTCCTCATCGCTTTGCAAGGCAATTTGGATACTGTCAAGATGTTCCGGGATCTTTGACAACTGCTATTAGAACTGCCAGTTTGAGAGGGCTGTTGCGCTATTGGCGATGTAGCGTGTTAAGAGGTCCCAGCTGTGAAGTGACTATCCCTAAATGGAGTAGCACCAATGAACACTTGTTTGTAACAAGAAAATTCTTTGTGTGGTGGCAAGGTCAAATAGGAGATTACTATCGTACTAGTATACCTATCTTGAAAGATAGCACAAGTACTAATTTCAAACTTGCCTCCTCTAGCTCTTGCAAAGAAAGATTATCGAAGCAAGAGCAGCCTTTGATTGAGACTACCGACCTTGAGGCTGAGGATATTGATGATGTTACCATGACGCAACGTCTTGACATGGGGCAATTTGAACAAAGCAAAGGTTCTTTAACCCCTGCTGTGGATGGGAGAGAGACTCTTGTTGTCAGAGATGAACAACCTCGTCAGTGTGATGATTGTAGTGATAGACCTGTAGAACCTATCAGTGATCATGATAGTGACAGATGCAATCCCAGAAGGCTTAGGAGAGGTGTGAGATCTTCTTTGAAAAGAAAAGTGATGGTCTCCGAGCAACCAAAGATTTCAAGTCAAGCAACAAGGGTTGATTCCCCTAAGAAATCTTGTCATGGTAGGCTTCGTATTTCCTTAAAGAGGAGATGTCTTGAGACTGATCGCGAGGAGTCTGAGAAGAGGACTCCGATTGCACAGGAAGAAGTTGCTGATTCGACCGGTGATGATGCAATTCCTCTTACAGAGATGTTAAAGAAAAACACTGTTGACCAGGTTAAAAACATCATGCCCGATGATGAGCCTTCAAAAACTGAGGAATCTATAAGTGATGCTGGTAAAGTTCGAAACCAAGTGAAACAGCTGTCTATTAAAATAGGCTCCACATCTTCAGCCAAAGGTAGCTCTAAATCTGCTTCAATCAATTCATCGACTAAAAGAGCTCGAGGTGATGACACAGTTGGGAATAAACCTCATAATCAAGATCCACCCCAGTTGCCAATCAATCGCTCTCTTGAACGAGATACTATCTCTGTCTCGACTTATCATCCTGGCAAGTATTCTTCCAAGATTTTTGAAAAAGCCATTAAAGGGATCGGACACGATTTCTTACTTCGACTTAGAGATGCCTCTTTTTCTCAAGTTAGCAAGCTTTACGAAGATGCTTCCACTGTTTATTTAGGCATTGAAAGTTTGCATGGTGATCCGACTTCCTTAAAAAAAATTGTTGACTCCTATGTTGGGGAGGTGAAGGCATTGTTGTGCCTTGAGAAAGAACTTGATGGTCGTCTTTCTCAAAAAACTTTAGAAAGGAAGAAGGCTGAAGTAACAGAACAGCTGGAATGCGCTAAGTCTTCATTGACGTCGAAGCAACAACATTATGAAGCACAAGCCACAAAGCTTCAAGCTTTGCAAGATGAACGTGCTGCACTAGAAGAGAAGTTGCATTTAATTCGAAAGGAGCAATTGAAGGTGAAGACTGATTTGGATGCTCGAGTTGTTGAAGTAAGCAAGGCCAATGATGAAATTGCTTCCTTTGAAAAGCTGATGACTGAATTAGAGGCCACAATTTCCATTGCTGATGAAGACATGGAGAACATTGAAGAGCTCAGGAGAGCATTGCAGACTCATCGAGATTCTTTGGTCGACAGTTGGAGCAGCAAGTCCTAGATATTGCTTGAGCATTTTATTTTATTTATTCATTTTTGTAATAGACATTTTCAGCATTTCAGCTATGTCATATAGGACTTTAATCATTACAATGATGATTTTTTTTTTTTATTTGGTGTGACTGAACTTAGGATGGATGGGTTTCCTAAGCTGCCTACGTACCTTCTAAGAGAAGGATCAAGTCATTACGTAGTTCATTTATTTATTTTTGTTATTTTGCCTTAACTTTTGCCTAGACCGCCCCGATGGGGTTTTCAATCTAGCAGGCTTTTTTTTTTTTATTTGCCTTAATTTTTGCCTAGACCGCCCTGATGGGATTTTCAATCTAGCAGGCTTTGCCTTAACTTTTGCCTAGACCGCCCCGATGGGGTTTTCAATCTAGCAGGCTTTATTTATTTATTTTTTTATTTGATGTTGTGCATAGAAATTGGAGCTTTCACGCATAATAGCGTTTCAGAAATTTCCCATTAATAGGGCCGACTCGCAATCCGTCACTGTCAACTATCTTGTAAGCATTGTTTGTATAAACTTCTTGCACAACATAAGGTCCATCCCACTTGGAAGTAAACTTATCACCAGGATGATGATGGAAGTTAATTGGCCTGCGCATGACGAGCACTAAATCTCCTACTTGAAAGGAACGTGGGCGAACTTTCTTGTTAAAAGCTTTAGAGAGGCGTGCTTGATAACATTCAAGATGTTGTTGTGATTGCAGACGTCTTTCATCCAACGCTTCAAGCTCTTGAAGGCGCAATTGGGCATTGCTCTCTTGTGTTAAGCCTTCCTGGATGACAATTCTTAAAGTAGGAATTTGACATTCCAATGGAAGAATGGCTTCGACACCATAAACAAAGGCATATGGAGTAGCTTGCATGGGTGTTCGATATGTAGTACGATACGCCCAGAGTGCTTCTCCGATTCTTTCATGCCAATCTCTTTTGCTCTTCGCAACAACTTTTTTCAACAAATTACAAAGTGTCTTGTTGAATGCTTCTGCAAGGCCATTTGCTGGGGCATTATACATGGAAGAATTGTATTGTTTGAAATTGAATTTCTCGCACAATTTATCCATGAGGCTATTGTAGAATTGTTTGCCGTTGTCAGTGATGATGTACCGAGGAACTCCATAGCGATAGATGATCTGCACACGAATGAATTCTACCACTTGTTCTTTCTTGACCTCTCTGAAAGGTAACGCTTCTGCCCACTTAGAGAAATAATCTGTTGCAGCCAGAATGTATAAGTGTCCTCTTGAAGACTTAGGCAATGGTCCTACAAGATCAAGACCCCATCCATCGAAAGGCCACGATGCAACTGTGGGATGAAGAGGCTCTGGTGGCTGATGTATGTAATTGGCATGGAACTGGCATGGTTGACATCTCTTTGCAAAATCCATAGCATCTTGCGCCATTGTAGGCCAATAATACCCCATTCTCTTGATCTTGTAATGCATTTTCGGCCCAGATTGATGTACGCCATAGATTCCAGAATGAACCTCTTCTAACACTTGTTTGGCTTCCTCACTTCCTAGGCAAAGTAAGAATTGCCCATCAAATGACCTACGATACAAGGTATCTTTATAATAGATGAACCTTGTTGCTCTGCGTCGCACTTCAGACTTGTGACGTAAATCATTCGGAAGTTTACCATGCTTAAGATAATCAATAATGGGCTGTCGCCAATCTTCAACTTCAATTGTGCATACCGATATCGCACTGACTTCTTCATGAACTATCTCTTGTAGAGGCACTATCCATCTGCAACATATTGGAACACTCAACTTTTCATCCTCATTGATAGCCAAAGTTGTTGCCAAGTTGGCCAAAGCATCTGCCTGCCGATTTTCACCTCTTGGGATATGCTTCAACGTTATGTAATCAAACTTATCCATTAACCGTTTAGCATATTTGAAGTATGAAATCAAATCTTCTTTCTTGACTTCGTATTCTGCCAAGAGTTGATGTATTATCAGCTTAGAGTCTCCATACACTTCAATGTCTTTAATCCCCATTTCAAGTGCCATTTCTAAGCCTAAAATAAGTGCTTGATACTCAGCAACATTGATAGAGCATAATTCGCTCAAGATAAAAGAATATGGTAAGACTTGATTGTAAGGGCTAACGAGAATTGCCCCCGCTCCTGCTCCACTTTGTCTTGAAGCACCGTCAAAGAATAACCTCCAGCTTGGCTTTAAGTCGACAAAAAAGACTTCTTCATCAGGTAAATCATCTGACAATTTCCAATCAGACGAGATAGGATGATCTGCTAAAAAATCTGCCAAGGCTTGCCCCTTCACCGCCTTTTGGGAAACATAAACAATGTCATATTGTTGAAGGATTACCGCCCACTTTGCCAATCTCCCAGAAAGAACTGGTCTGGACAAAATATATTTCACAGGATCTGCCCGTGCTATTAAATGGACGGTATATGCTTGCATGTAGTGTCTTAGTTTATCAACGGCGAAGAACAAAGCAAGACACATTTTCTCAATAGGGGAGTAGTTTAATTCTGCCCCTACAAGCGTTCGGCTTAAATAGTATAAAGCCCTTTGTTTCCTTTGCTCATCTTCTTGTGCGAGTAATGCCCCCAAGGACTTGTCCTGTGCAGCAATATAAAGGACTAATGGCTTTCCATGAATTGGTGCTCCCAAAACTGGAGGATTAAGCAAGTATCTCTTAATCGCATTAAAAGCATTGCTACAGGATTCATCCCACTCGAATGGTATGTCCTTCTTCATTAGTCGACTGAAAGGTTGGCATCTTCCAGCTAGGTTTGAAATAAACCTTCGAATGTATGCCAATTTACCTTGAAGACTTCGGAGCTCTTTTAAGTTCTTAGGTTCTGGCATATTCTGGATAGCGTCTATCTTAGACTGATCTATTTCAATGCCTCGGTGTCTCACGATAAAACCAAGGAACTTCCCAGATGTCACTCCAAAGGCGCATTTCAGCGGGTTCATCTTCAGTTGGTACTTTCTCAGCCTATCAAACACTGAACGAAGATTTTCTAAATGGTCGTTTCTTCTCTTTGACTTGACCACCAGATCATCAACGTAACATTCTACTGTTTTATGTAGTAGGTCATCAAAAATTCTCTGCATGGCACGTTGATAAGTTGCACCAGCATTTTTCAAACCAAAGGGCATTACCTTATAGCAATAAATCCCCTTAGGTGTTCGAAATGCGGTTAGCTCTTCATCTTTTGGCGCCATTCGAATCTGATTATAACCAGACGATCCATCCATGAATGACAAAGCCTCATGCCCTGTAGTAGCATCAACCATTATTTCGGTGATGGGTAGTGGAAAGTCATCTTTTGGGCATGCATTGTTTAGATCGCGAAAGTCGACACAGATGCGAAGTTGTCCATTCTTCTTTTTGACTGGCACTATATTAGCTATCCAAGATGGATATTTCACTTCACGTATGAATCCTGCATCAATTAAATTGTTGACTTCGGCTTCTATGAGCGGGATAAGATCAGGTCTATAGCGCCTTTGGGGCTGTTTAATTGGCTTTACTCCCTTTCAAACAACCAAGTTATGAACTGCAACTTTCGGATCAAGTCCGGGCATCTCTTTATATGTCCAGGCGAAGACGTCTTTGTGTTCTAACAATAGTGCGACATACTTTTCTTTTTCTTCTGGGCTAAGGAGTGCACTCAAAAATATAGGGCGTGGTGCATCCGAGGTGCCAAGATTTGCCTCTTCCAGTCTGTCGACAGTTGCTTGCCCCCCATCTTCTAAAGCAGCGGGAGCTTCTTCTTCTTCAATTTCAGATGGTTCTTCAGACTTATCTTCTGATGATTCATCATCTGCACTTTCTTGGATGGTTACATGATATGTTGAATAAACCTCTGTCTCATCTTCTTTGAGTATTGCTCATTCTGGGTTTTCCAAAGCATGTGCAATCGCGTCGCGTGTTGCCTTTGGATACTGCAACAACTCGTAGATGGTAAGATGAGAAGAGATCCCTTTCAAGATCTTAAGGCATTCTTCCCGGACTGTTTCAGTTTGGCCATCTCCTCGAGCCTTAATGACCTTTGAGCTTTCTCCCTTTGACACCTCTTTAAACGAAACCATATGAACACCAACTCTCACTTGTTCTTCCCTAAGAAAACCTTTAGGAAAGAATTCTTCTAGTGTTATATGTTTTCGAGGCTTTTGCCTCAAAAAATTTTTAAATCCCTGATGCCTCATAGTTTTCTTCTGTCCCCAACGTGGATGCGAGTTATTTATCTGCTGAGTTCCCTTTTGAAAAGGAAGGTTTGCGGATCGGACATATCGCTTTCGCGATCTTCGTCGTGTTACCAGTGTCCATTGTTCTTCATCATCCGCAGCAGATTCAACATCTTTAAAAGAGCTAGCAATTGAGCTTGTTACCGCAACTGGCAGGGCAACAGGTTCCAAGCAGCCAAATTGAATCAGTTGATACGTTATGCCTTTTGTAGGCAAAGAAGTGAAAGTAGCATGATTTGACTCTACTATGTCGTCCATATCAAGTTCAATCTTGCGCTCATTCACTAGCTTCATTATCAAATCTTTCAGGTCAAAACATTTTTCAGTGGGATGACCAATGATTCCATGATACTTGCAATACTTTGGATCAGTAACTTTTCCCTTTTCTCCTGGCCTTTTGGACTCTGGAAGTTCAATCAGCTTTTGCTTCAAGAGTTGATCCAGCATGTCAGGCACATCTGAATCAGGGAAAGGATATTTCTTTGCTTCTCTTTCTTCGAAGCTCAGGCGTTGTATATTTCTCATTTGAGGCCGCCTGATATTTTCCTCAGCCTTCTTAGTGCCTTTGGAGGAAAATTTTAAAGGTTTAGTCTCAACGAACAGAGACTCCTTAACAGTGCTCTTTAAAGGCCTCTCAACCTTCTTGAAATCCTTCTTGTCTCTCCTAGGATCAAGAATCGAAGAAGTTTTGTTACCAGAATGAGCAATACTCAATTCCATGTCATGAGCACGAGTGGCCAATTCTTCGAAAGTATGCGGCTTTATCCCTTGGAGAATGTAAAGAAGTTCCCAATGCATACCTTGGATGCACATCTCAACAGCAGAAATTTCAGAGAGCTTATCTTTGCAATCAAGACTTAACGCTCTCCATCTGTTGATGTAGCCGACGACTGGTTCGTCCTTCCTTTGTTTGGTATTAGTTAGCTCTGTCATACTCACTGTACGGCGAGTACTAAAGAAACGATTGAGAAACTCTCTCTCAAGTTGTTCCCAGCTATCAATAGACTGAGATTCCAAGTCAGTATACCATTCAAAGGCATTTTCTTTCAGCGACCTTACAAACTGTTTCACCAGAAGATCTCCGTATGTTCCTGCATTGTTACACGTCTCCACAAAATGGGCCACATGTTGACGTGAATTTCCCTTCCCATCGAACTGCTGGAACTTAGGAGGTTGATAATTTGCCGGCATCCTTAAATCATCAATTCTCCTCGTGTACGGTTTAATGTATGCATAATAGGACTTAGATAACGATCCACCATACTGAGCCTTGATGGTATTTGCAATCATCTCTTGTAGTTGTTGAACAGATAAAGACCCAACTGATATCGGTGATGATCCGTTTTCGGGGTTTTTAGCACTATGAACTGCTTTCAGTTTCCTAGCGGCTTCAGCAGTTGGTCTGTTTGGTGTTGGATTATCGTTGGATTCTTCATCGTGTTGAGCTTCTAGTTGACTCTTCAACATCGCAATTTCAACATCCTTTTCTTCGACTATCTTGTGCAGGGTCGACATCATCCTCTCCATTTCAGAGATCCTTTCCTCTAGAGTAGTCGCATTAGTAACCATCGCAGACATGGTTTGGAGAGTAGACGTTGATTGTTCTTGCGAAGCAGATTTTCTTCCTGCCAAAAGATCCATCGAGATGACAGGTTGATGAGCAACATTGTTGATTGGCCCCATTAAGTCTTGACCTTGTGTTGCAAGATATCGTACTCTAGCACGAGTCGTCGGTCCAGTGTAACCAGGTTGCATGGTCGCAGCAGGGTTGAATTTGTGACTTGGTGCAGCAGTCTTCGGAGCCATAGATCTGATCAATTGGTTGATCTTGATTGATAATGGAGAGCGAGATGAGAGGCAGAGATGTCCCACTGGGTGTGCCAGAAATTTGTATACACAAATTTTCGCGTCTGTAAAATTAAAACACGAATTAGTGATAAAATTCAATTTTTGTATTTATATGTGAGTACAATTCTCTGTTTTGAATTCTTTACAAAAAGAATTATGATCCTCTGATTCGGTCTCCTGATTGCACTTGTCGAGGGCGTGACGCTTGATCCCGACGGAGTGGAATGAGTGATTGTTGAGAGAAACGGCCGAGGGGCTTGTTGTTCCTCTTGAACTTGCAGCGGCGTGGCTGATCGCTGAGAGAACGGTTTGTGGTTCCTCGTGGATTTGTAGCGGCACGGCTGATTGTTGAGAGAACGGTCTGTGACTTGTTGTCCTCTTGTAGATTTGCTGACGGCTTTGTTGAAGAAAAGACTTGACTGAAGAGAAGGCTTGATCGGAGAACGGCCGGTATTCTGCAGGCTTTCAATTCTCTGAGGAGGCTGAGACTTCTATTCTTCAGTGCTTTCTGTCTGCTTCTTCTGAGTGTTCTGAGTCTTCTGACTATTTTCTGAGTCTTCTGACTGAATTCTTCTGTGTGTTCTCTGAGTGAGGAAGAGCTCTCTATTTATAATGCTTGGTGGTAGAGAGTTCTAAAGGGACTCGATCACTCCAGGATTTATCTCTAATTAATTTAATTTAATTAGAGATAATACAATTGGTTGATAATTTTTATTTATCACCAATTTATTAGAAATTATCAATTAATTAAATATTTAATTTAATTAACTAATAATACTAATTAATTATTATTTTTTTAATGCCTACACCAAAATTTGGAGAAATAAAATGAAGATAAGGGGGGAAAAAAACCTATGCTTCATTACTCAAGAATTGAGGGTTTCTTGTCATCTATCGAAATCAACTTAATGTGTTTGGTTGGAAGAACTCTGCTTCATCATGATATGAGTTGCAATTGTCAATAACCCCAAAAAAAAAAACATCTAATTCAAACTTTAAACCTACTCCTTCCTAAAGAGAGATTTCCATAGTTAGATAAAGTCTTGGTTATTAAAAAATGTGAACTTTCACCTAAAGGCAATGAGGATGTAATTTAATGATAAAGGGCAAGAAAAAAAGAAAATTAAAAATTAAAAACAAAATATAATTGAGTGTATATATAACTATATGAATTATTATTTCATTCATTGAAAGTGAAATTTTTTAATTTCACAAATAAGATTAAAATATTGTCAAACAACCATTTTGTTGTTTAATTAGCTTTTTTAAAAAAAAAATTTAATATTCTTTAAATATGTGTCTCTCATTCAGCTCTTTATTAAATCGAAAAATTTCAAATAACTGTGCATCAATTAATTTTCCAAATTATATAGTGCCAGGGAAGCAATTAAACTAGCTGCTAGCGTGGTAAAAACTTGTTCAGAATAAACTTTTTGGTGCTTATTTTTGCATATTATTATGCAAAATTTTAACATCTCTTCATTGGTACAATCAGTAATTTGTCTTTGATTGGTTTTATTTTCCACCCAAGCAAAACCTGTGTGGTCAAGTAACGAGGAAGATCGATGATTCAATATATGAAATGCGTGCAAAAATTTCTAAAAGGATCAAGCTCAATTTACATTTTGAAAATCTGAATCGAATTTGGGTATGATCCACCCATTTTTCTTATTTTATCATTACAAATATATTTTATAATTAAAATTAAATAAAAACATAATATATCTTGATATAACTAAAATCCTCAAATCAAATTCGAACATGTAATTCATAAATTAGCCTAAACGCAATCTAACAAATAGTTCGACTCTCATGGACTAATGGATACTTTTGGATTTTAATAACTAGTTAGAGACTCACATTCATATATCAGTATTAATGAAGTTTTTTCGACTTTACAAGTGGATTGCAAAAAGTTCATAAGATAATAATTCTATATATCATAAGATAATAAATTTATATATATATATGTGTGTGTGTGTGTGTAGTTTGGAAAAGATTCAAGAGCAAAGGGAAGTGAAACTAAAAACATGCAAAGTGTAGGCTACCAAGAGCAGGTCAAAGGCTTTGCTAACTGCAATTTTTCCCTTCGGAGCCAGTTTATGCCTCCTAATGGATAAAAACACATGCTTAGTTCTTCTGCTCACAAAAATTAAAGAAATTCTATAGTCCAAAGTGCTCTTTATACCCACTTTCAAAAGGAACATTTTGACACGAGGATATGGGGACGTAAGGAGGACATTTCCAGTTCCACATAGAATTTCTCCAAGAATTAAGTTAAAAGAAAGAAGAGGAAGGTCGGCACTTGGCAGGCTGAAAAAAAAGGAGAGGGGATGGGATTTAGAGGAGTTCATGGGTTGCATCAGATCTGATTCAATTTTTCGAGTCTAATTTTTTTATTCAAATTAGTTTTTATATATAATGAATAAGTAAAAGTTTATCTAAGTCTATTTAAATACTATTAATTTTTTTAACAGATTATGCTAAAATATAAATATTAAAACACATAATAATTAATAAGTATAACACAATAAGTTTAAATAATTTTTTATAAAAAAAAAAAACTAAAAGAAACATGAAAATTTAAATTAAAGTTTAAAAAATACAAGTTTAAATTAATTTGAGCAAAAAAATAATTTAAAATGCATTGCTATAAAACTAGTAAAAAAATTACAATTATTATATCAGATCAGATCGAATTTAAATTTAAAATGATAAATTTAAACTTAATTCGATTTTTTATTGAATCTTGATTTTTAAATCCAAATTACATAACACTTTTATCTAAACCTGTTAAAAATTGAAAGGAACAGCCCATTGAATAGGTCAAGGGGAATACCAAAAAAAAAAAAAAAAGAGGCTGATATTACCTGAATGTTATTATAACTTGCAGTTTATTCTATATCATTAATGTGATGAAATGATTTTTAGTATCTAAGTTTTGTCTAATAATTTTTTTTAACGAGTGCTCTATGATTCAGAGTAACTTATACTAGAATCCTTTTAAAAATGGATTTTTAGGTACAAATAAAATAATATTACCTCATATTATTTAAAATACATGTAATTAAGAACATAAAATCATTTTCATCAAATCAATTATCATTAACCCAATTAATTCACGTTAATTATTTTTATCAAAATGAACCATTGACTTTAAAAATATACAAAGTAAAAATTAAATATTATATTAAAAAAAACAAACAAACAATCTCAATAAAAACAATTATATTCTCAATCCATTTAAAGCAAAACATTTTCAAGAAACTGTAACAAAAATAGAAAAAAAAATATCAAAAAGATGGGATAAAAATTTTACTACAAAACTTATCAAAAAAAGTAAAAAAATAATTTTTTTATTAAATTTAATATAAAAATTATTTATTTGATATTTGAAAGTGTATAATATTAATTATATGTCTTTTAAAAAATGATTATATGTTAATTTTTTTATTGGTGTCTACAATCTAATTTCTTAGAATCATCTTAATATAATTTAAATTATTTTTGATTACATGATCAAAAAAACTCGAATTGACCATGTTTAATTGTTTCTTTAACCATTTTTCACCTTGTTTAATTAATTTCTAGGAATTGTTGATAAGGTATTTGGGGCTAGATTGAGCACATTTTTATCATGATACGCCATTAGTCAAGTAATGTAGATGGGAAGTTGTACTAACTACGTAGAGGAAATCCCACCAAACTAGCTTTCAAACCTCCTATTCTCCACTTCTCACATCACTAAAAGGCCGCTTGTGACACCAACAACAACGTACATCAAATACACTCTATCTTTGTATTTGGCTAAGGCTCACTATCTTGTCATTGGCTCTAACCATGGCTCGTAATGTTCGCCCCTCTTTATTAATTTTACAACTTTTGCTCATTAGTTTCTCACTAATGAGTAGCGACACTGTGTTGGTAGGGGCTTGACGTCTGCTGCTTGAGGTGCCACCTTTGCCTCAAGTACAAAGTGCCAGCGTTGTCAAAGCCAGAATTACCCGAGTATCCTGAGTATCCAAAATCGGAAAAACCAGAAGTGCCTAAGAAACATAAACATGAACCGCCACAAAAACCAGAGTTATCATAGGCCGAGGTGCCCAAGTATCCTAAATCAGAAAATCAAAAACCCGAAGAAAAACCCAGGTATCCTGAGTTCCCAAAACTTGAATGGCCCAAAATGCCTGAATGGCCGAAACCAGAAGTACCTACGTCTCCTGAATGGCCACAGCCCGTATTTTATCAAAGCCCACTCAACTAATAATCCTTGAACCAATACACTGCAGCCATTCAGTAATTTCCGTACAGCGTCCAAGGTGGCCGAAGCCAGAAGTGCCTACGTCTCCTGAATGGCCACAGCCCGTATTTTATCAAAGCCCACTCAACTAATAATCCTTGAACCATTACACTGCAGCCATTCAGTAATTTCCGTACAGCGTCAATAATTGGTGAATGTGGGCATTCCTCCAACGAGTCTCCTGCAGATAGGAGATTCTTATACGAATTCTCACTATTTGAGTATCCACGCCCATATAATGCATTATTCTGAATGGTTGGTTATATGCTTATATTTTACTTGCATATACTGTTAATTTCCCTTAGCTTGAATTTATATGTTGAAGTGTTGCATGTAATAGTAATTCTATGCTATAGAAGTTTCATAGTATGATTTTACTGCATCCATTTAATTTAGTTAGTATAGTTAGTATTTGAACTTTTCATAATCATAATTCACTTATCGACTCAGATTTGACTTACTCTTTATTATCATTTTTAAGAGAATTCAAGTTGAAGCTTAAAGCTTGAATCCATTCTCATTGTGCCAATAATAATAATAATAATAATAATAATAATAATAATAATAAAAAAGTGTTTAGAATAATATAATATATTATCTCTATACATATCAGTGAAATAATAAAAAATGTGTTTTTTAAACCAAATTTCTCTTTCGAATAAATTTTTCCAATTGACATCAACCCCGTCAGAGATTTTAATATTTTTATAATTAATACCTTGATGTAGTTTAAACACGATATATTAATTAGTTAAAATTTAAATTAACAAAATTATATTATTCTAATTATTAAAACTTAATTTTGCAACAAACAAACAGTCTTCAAGAACATAAATGAGTCAAATTTAGTACTCATAATTCAATCGGTCCTTGTTTAATCTTCTTAATTAACAAAAGAGGCATTTAATCTGCTAAAGTACAGCAGCAAATTATAAAGTAGAGCTTAATTTTTGAATTAATTGCTTAATACTGATATATAAATATTAGTAGAGGAAGTAAAGCAGTTGGAACTAACTACACATACTTTCTCACCAACGTTTTTCTAAACCTTCCTATTCTACGCTTCCTGTATCTATAAAAAGCGTAATATACGTGAATATTCATGCATAGATACAGAGTCGTAGAAGGCGGAGCTTGAAGCTTTTTTTGTTGCAGCAGCTATGGCTTCTCACTACCTATCAACCCTTGTCTTACCACTTTTTCTTATCACTTTTTGGTCCATGAGCAGCGGCAACATCCTTGTTCAGGCACGAAGTCTCCTGGAAGTTACTTTGCCAGAGATACCTGAACTTCCTAAGCCTGAATTGCCTGAGGTACTGCCATTTCCTAAGGTTGAACTGCCTCCATTGCCTGAATTTCCAGGATTTCCTAAGCCTGAACTGCCCAAATTGCCTGAATTCTTTAAGCCCACTTTGCCTACTGTGCCAACTCTTGCCAAGGACAACATCCCCGATCCTAAGCTTATCCCATCCCATTCAACCACTACTCCTTAAATCATTATTACTCTACTTTCCATTATTGGATTTCAAGGTGAATTACAAGGTCTTATCGAATGTCGATCGAAATTACAAAAGTTATATATGGTGTGTGGAATTTTTATTTCTCTGCTTCTATATTGTAAACTGGATAACTAAAATTACTCGGTATTGTCTTAAAAGTTATAATTAGTGCTGTGTAAGTGTGGTTCTGTTCGGTTGGGTGTTATGCTTGTCTTTTCATCAATCCCCATTTATAGCTAAAATAATGATAAATATTTTAAAGTTGTCTTGCATGGTCCAAGCCAAGGCCTCATTTGTGTTATTATGATATTACAAATGGATTAATATGAATGCTAATTTGATCATTATGGAATATAATATAAACTATTATGTTATATTATTAGCCATCAAAAAGAGGCTCAAGCATGGGTTCTTATCTTTAATCATGGGTCAATTGACGATTTAGTCACCATCTAACCCTCGTAACATTACCATTGCTCTGGACTCAGAGCGGGGATTTTTTGGTGTTGATGTCTTTTTGGTGCAGTTGAAGAGGACTTTAATAATGGTTTGATCCTTGAGCTGGTTCAGTCCATTAAAAAATTAATCAAAAAATATTAAAATTATAATTCTGAAACCCGCTTTAATATTTAAGTCAATATTTAAAAGAGAAATAAGTAAAGAATAAAATAAAAGTTTATAAACTGAAATGAAACTGAAATAAAAAAAAAAAAAAATTACCATTAAAATGCCGGATTGTCACATTGGAAACCTTTATACATCAGTTTATTTATTTTATCTGTAAAAAAGATGTGCTTCTAAAGCTAGTTTTAGCATGTTATGGCTAGGCCGTTTAGAGGAATCCACAAGACTTTGGTGTAGCAGTGCAGCATCATTGTAGTTCTTACAAGGATGAATTCAAGTTTGACATCCCCTGCTAAACAAATTCAAATTGAATTGATTCGGCCAATTTTCTTTCCTTTTTTTTCTGCTATGTTACTGTTATAAACTAACCAAAAGGTGGCATTTCGCTGCACTTCAAAATTTTTACCTTCTCCATCTAAAAATTGAAAGGAAGAAGTAATAGCACTCTTAATGCTCTTGCAAACAAACTTCTATATCAAAGTAAGTTGATTTATGTTCTCGTTTGGGAAAAAATAGTTGCTCAATCGAGAAAACAGATCAGACAAAAACTAATTGCATTTCCCTGGTGAAAAATCCAAACCAATAATCCTAACCCTGTTGACTTAGGGTTGGCTTGGCTCTTATCAGACCTCTAGTGCGGTCCAATGGACAGATAGGAGACAAAAGAGAAGACGGTAAAATTATCTTTTACCCTTATTTATAATTTTTTTTATAAATTTTAATAGTAATTTCATTAATTTTTAATTTAATTGGAATCAATCTCATCTCACTTAAATCAATATCACTATCAATTAGCCCTTATTTGGCATTGCTGGCTTAAGTGCTTAACCCATTTCGCCAACCACAACTGCATCTCACATTTTTCTAAAGGATGCAAGAGAGGGTGAACTAACAAGAAACTCGAATGTTTCCAAATTGTGGGGATTTTAACCAATAACACCAACCAAGCTCCAATCTTAAGCTATAAAACCCCAATCCCAGTTCTGTTTTCACCACTCAATTAAGAAGACACTGTTTCTTACCCAGAAGCACACAAGATTGGTGATGGCCACGTACAGGAGTTTCATCCTAGATTTCTTCATTGCTTTGTCATTCTCAAGCATTGACGTTGGGCTAGCAGCATGCCGTCGTCTTCAGCAATTGCCACCTATACCGACCCTTCCTAGAGCAACACTGCCACCACTGCCATCTCTGCCAACTCTTCCCCAACCTTCAATTCCAACATTGCCCACAACCCAACCATCGTTGCCTAAGCCCGGCTCTCTACCTCCACTGCCTAGCTTGCAAACCATGCCTTCCTTGCCCGCCGCTCCAAAGGTTACCCTGCCTCCTTTGCCTAGCAGCATGCCATCAATCCCCACAATCCCAACCCCAGTTTCATCTATCCCATTCTTTTCCCCACCTCCAGCAACCAAAAGCCCTTGATTTCAATCAATATTTACAGACATTGTGGCTGTCATCATCAATTTACCTTCATTCCATAGTGGATTTTTTTTTCATCTTATGATTTGCGTCACTGGGGGTACATTATCAGAGTGTTTCAATATTTTATTTTGTATAAGTTATTGAGTTGTCATGGTTTTGATTCTTTTATCCTTTTTATTTCCTTGAAATAATCTTTGTATTATTTTGAATTTCTTAATTATGTAGGTCAAGAATGGCATGAATGGAGTTTCTTATTGTTGTTATAGTAATAGAGAATAATTTTTATATATTAGAATAATTCTAAAAAGTAATCGTTTTAGGCACTAATGAAATAATGACGTATCATATTCTTTTAAAAACATATACACTCATCTTTATCTAATCAACATCATTGAATTAATAAGAGTTGATTTTTGAATAATTTAATTTAATAAAAATTGATTTGATGAGGATGAATGTAAGAAAATCATTAATTGTATTTAAAAGAATATAAAGTGTTATTATTTTATTCATACCTAAAATACTTCTTTCTAAAATCATCCTAATATAAGTTATTTTCATAGTAATAATATGTCTCATCATTTCTCTGCTTTATTCCCTACTTCCAAGGATTAATGCTTAAAGTTTGTTGAGTTTAAACTTTATTTGGTAATATATATCGGATTAATATATTTTATACCGTCAGTAGAGTTTTTTTACTTTACAAGCGGAATTAGGATGATAACACATATTTTATATTATTTATTTTTTATTTTCTTAATATATTTAAAAACTTATTTCATCATTTTAAATCTGCTTGTGAAGTATTAAAAAAATTCTATTGACAGTGTATAAAATAATTATCTATATACATTTATTTAAGAAGAAGGAAGATAATATTCAAAGTATTTAATAATAAAAAAAGAAGATGGAAATGCTCAACTTGCATTATGAATTAGGTTCAACAACAGCATCATCCATGATTTATATTTTGGACAACGATGATCTTCAAGCACCTTCAGAACAGGAATTAGCTCTAGATTCATCAAGAGTTCTGTTTTCAATCGCCTAGAGATGTTTGTGGGTTTTAGTTTGATCCTGTAGTTGTTGAACTTTTGATTCTAACCTCATGTTTATGGATGATTTAAATCCCAAAAAAAAAAAAAAAAGGCAAAATGAAATCTAGTAGTACTCCAGCAGCTAGCATTTGGTTGCTGGGCAAATTGCAATTGATCAACACATTTACAGGATGTGTGAGAATTAAAATGTTCACTTAATGGTCTATTGGTACATTGAAATGATATACATAAGATTGTACATCTTAATAGTTAAAATATAAATCTTATTTAAGATATTAGGGTCATGTTTGACGTATAGGATAAGAATATGATAGGATAAGATAATATAAGATTGTGGATATGATAATATTAAATGATATCATCTTATCTTATGTTTGGCGTGTGCAAGGATTAAAAATAAAATAAAATGATTTTTTATATCTTTCACTATATTTGCTCTGTAAAATTAAAAGTAGTAGAAAATTATTTTTTTGTAATACTCTTTTTCAAAGTAACATAACTTATGTTTATAGTTTTTTGTTGTAAATATAAATCAAAATTTTAAAAGTTATATATTATTTATAATATTGTAATTAAAATTTGAATTAATTAGTTGATTTTTTGATAAAAAAATTATTCTCTTAAAAATTTTAATTTACTTTTTTTTTATAATGTAATATGTTAAAAATTAATTTTTATGAAAAAATTCTTTGTAATTTTTCACTTTTTTTCTTTTCTTTCCTTTTTGTTTTTATTTCTTTATATGATTTATATTTAAAATAATTTTTTTTGATTGTATGTTAAATATATTTACTTTAGAAACCAACGTTTGTTGATTTGAGTGGTAAGAAGCTCAGTCCTCTTAAGTAAGTTCTCGAGTTTAAGCCCTGTGAATAGTGCAAATAACGTTGGGAGAGCCACCCCCTTCCTAGGGTCCGACAAATGCTTGATTCTAGATCGATTGAGGACCAATGTGATCACTAAATGTCCAGGGGTCTACACCAAACAATATATATTTATTTTAAAAAATAAGTATTTTATGAAATTAATTAATTTTTTAAATAACATTAATTTTTTTAAAAAGAAAATTATTAAATATTTTCCCGATTAGAAGGAAAAATGAGTTAATTTTAATAAGTCAAAAATTTTAAACTAAAAATATATATAATTGTTAATTCCTTTCTCATTCTTTACTTTTTCTATGGGCAAAAAGAGAGAAAAAAAACTAAAAAAGAAAAAAAGAAAAGGAAATTAAATTTAAAGGTACAATTATTTTGGTGGTTTCTCCCATTTCTTTTCTTTTTCGCCAATTATAAAGAAAAGGAAAAAAAATACGAGGTAAATCTAATAAATTAAATTTTTTAGACTAAAAAATATATAATTTATGATAATTTTATGGCTAACAATTATTTTCTTTCCTTTATCCTCTTTGTTTTCTATCGGCAAAAAAAATTAAGAAAGTAAAAAATAAAAAAGAGAATAAACATAAAAATTAAATGTAAGAAAAACCTAGTTTAAAAAATATATTTATCTAGTAATTTTTGAAAAAAAAAAAGAATTGTTCAAAAAATATTATTTACAAAATTATAGTTTTTCGTTATTCAAAAACGAGCAAAAAAAGGAAAAGAAAGAAAAAAGTAAAAAGTGAAAAAGAAGGAAAAAAATAATTTGGATTGATTAATTAAAGAATTATTCTTATTATTTTATGAAATGTTTAAATTAATTTTTAAATATAAATTTTTAGAGTAAAATAAATAAAATATGAATATTTATTTTTAATTTTAAGGGATTAAAAATATTCTTTACTTTTTAGAGAAGACTGCATCATCCTATTCTAGAAGAACGACTAATCATCTCTACAATCTAATCCTCTCCTTAATGTGTGTATCAAATATAAGATAAGACGATTATTATCATAATTTATCCATCATTTTATGCACTTAACATGATCTAGATGATAAATATTATAAATATTCAGATTTAGTGTAACAATTATTTCTATAGATAAGAAAATTAATATTCAATGTTTGATTTCTCATTTTTCTTGTATTTTTTTACACGTAAAACCAAAGAAAAAGACATTATTATTGTTTTCTTTGAATACACAAATTTTGTTTAATTACATATTTATGATTAATTTGAATAGACGATAAGATTAATTTCGGTGAAATTAAAAAAATGACAATTAAAAATAATTTTTTAATAAAATAATAAAATGATAATTTTATCTTCTTAAAAATGTCTTTTTTAACTTTAACTCACCGCGCAGAAGGTTAGTGAGTTTCGAGCTGCCCGTTAGTAAATTGGATTATGTTTTTAAAGGTGAAATTGGTGCCTCTGGATCACTTAGTATTCAAGGAAAGTTCATGTAAAGCTATTAGGATTCTATACAACTCTACGCAACCAAAACATCCTAGAACCAATAACTTCTTAAACAAAAGAGGAATCAGAAAAGGTACTAGTTCATCTTAACAACCAAACATGAATGCATTGCTATGCAGTTTCGTTTGATTTGCTGTTGTCGTATAACTTCAATGGCTTCCAGAAAGTACTCGGTACCAGACAAGCAACAAATAATCAAAACTCATATAGTACTTAAAGTTTAAATCAGAGAACCAATTGACTCAGTCCATAATTGATATAAATATATATACGTATGTTTGTATGTATATGTCTGATCACTTTGGTGACTGTAGTATCTGAATATACTAACTACATTTGACAATTTCTCGGAAGAAGATGGATTAAGAGTTAAGCTAACAAGATATGGAAAATAGGTTTCCGCTTTTTCCCAACCATACATGACAAACTTGAACCGAAACTCACCAACCTGACAGGCCAAGCCATATGCATGTTAGTTATATAAGCCCCCCAGCAGGCCTTGTTTTCCTCACTCGAGCTGAAAGAAATTTCCCTTCTTGTTTCAGTTCACAGAAGAATTGTCAGAAAATGGCTTCTTTCAATTACTTCTTCTTGACCTTTTTCCTCGCTTTGTCATTTGCAAGCATTGATGTTGGCCTGGCAGCCCGTCATCTTCTGCAATTGCCTCAATTGCCTCCAATTCCAACTTTGCCTACAACTACATTGCCTCCATTGCCTACATTGCCATCAATTCCAAATCTGCCACAGCCAACAATACCAACATTGCCTACTTTGCCCACTTTGCCTACTGTACCAACGGCCACTTTGCCCCCACTACCAAGCATCCCCTCAATCCCTACAATCCCAATTGCAATTCCCTCTATTCCATTCCTCTCTCCACCACCTGCTTCTTCTAGTCCATGAACTGTCTCTTGACAGAAAGGTATGAATAGCATGGATTGGTTTTAATGTGTTATGGTCATAAAGCACGTAGCTATTCATATGCTTTCTTTCTCTATGGAGATATTAGGTGCTTTTCAGTCGATAGTGTCTATTGATTTTGATAAGTGTTGTTCTTTTTTTCACCGCATAAATTTGTTTGTACAAATGGGAGTTTCCCATTATTTGGTGTACTTTGTTACGTTGTTATTTATTATGGGATTGTTTATTTACGTTCTATTCCCTTTTCTTACTCCCTTTTGATATCCCCATGCTAACAAAAGAGAAGATCCTGAAAACTAATTAGTTACTATAACCATTATTAACAGCAGTCATTGACAAGTTTAGCAGAGAAAACGATCAAAAGATAAATATAGCCAAGAGAATGGGGAGAAATGGATGGCTAAATACAGCTGATTCCTGAGCTTAAAACAGGACTCAGAGCTAATGTACATTAGATTATTTGAACAAAGTATGGTGGGAATTTGAGAGGCCACTGGTAAAATCACAACTAAAGATGTTACAACGTTTAACTACTTGGAGAAAGTACTTCCATATTTCGGAAAACCGCATCATCTTGGATTACTATAGGATTGAGAATTAGACGTCTATGAGTTGTATGATACTTTAGCACATTACTTTCAGCAGGTCTTAAACTAATCTGGACAATAGGATTCAATCCTCCTGCGTTTCTGTAAGATTTAATTCCGTACTCTTGCATGCTTAAAAAAGGTCCTGCTCTACAGAATGATTTTAAGCATTTTCACAATTATTGCTAAGAGTGATGCAGGAAAAACCGGAGAATAATAGACATTGTTATATTCTTATATGAGGGTTTCATCTGCTTTACGAGATCTATGGTTCAACTTTCTAATGAAATGAAAATAATAATAAAAAAAAAAGTTGCTGGCAGCCCAATTGCCAATGACTGATTCCACATGGAGGTGTACTTATGGCCCAACAAACCTGAAGTCGTGTTAGATAACCCACCAATTATTGGAACTTTGATAACCTGGACGGTTTGGCCAAGGTCTATGCTATTTGACATATTATGTAAGCAACTGACTTCAGTACTTTAGGCACCTCTTTCGGCTTTGCCAAACACACATTTGACCAATTTTAAAACCAATGTCAATGAGAAGATGAGCTAACAACACATTTAAAATCACTACGCTTTCTCTTTTCCAGCCATAACATGTTATCTAGTTTGAAATGTTAAAATTGAAAATTAAATTTAAATTGTTAAAAGTTATATCCAATAAATATTGAATAAACGTATTTATGTGAAAGTTATATCTAATAGATATAACTACTTTCAATAAATATAATTAATTTAAAAGTGATGTCTAAAAAACATAACTAATTTAAAAAAAAAAAATCTTTTGGATAGTAATGGTATTTAAAAGACATTACTTATTTGAAGAAACATCTTTTGGGTAAAATATGTCTATTCAAAGTGTCTATTGGATACTATAAATATTTAGACTTATGTGCTTAATTTCATTGATAATTTCATACTTGTTTTGAGAGAGTTTGTGATATTATGTTGTATCTTAAGAGATTTTTGAATTCTTAAAGAAAGTTACTAAAGTTTGTTTCGTAGAATCATTTTTTTTTTTATCTCTTATTTTTCCTTAAATATATAACATCCCTCATCAAGTGCATTGGAGGTGGCTGGGGAAGATCTTTGCAAGATTTGGGAAAATTGTGGATGTTTTCATTCCGAAAAAATGCAGTAATTCAGGAAGGAGGATAGGTTTTGTAAGGTTTGCCTTGGGTGTTGATGCCAGAAAAGCAGTGGAACGCCTCAATGGGGTATGGTTACTGGATTATAGGATAGGTGTTAATTTGGCAAGGTTCGATCCAAGGTCGACATTCTGGAAGAAGAAAGGTGTAGCTGGTCAAAGGGGCAAGATTTTGGAGGAGAGTAAAGACGGCAACGGTAGAGTGCAGGAGAGACAGAGGAAGAAGGACGAGGCGAAATTGTATTTGCAAGTGCTCACTGGATCCTGCAGTAAAGATTACCCCAATAAGATGTCCCTCGAAGACAATGGAAATCCTGACAAGGTGTTAACCGATTCCAGTACAAAGTGTAATGGAATTTCTTGCATGGGAATGGTTGATAGTGAGAAGCTACGGTGGTTGGAGAATTGTGCGATTGTTAAGAGCCGTGAGGACATAACAATCATTCCTGTCGAAGTGCAGAAGCAATTTTTTAATGAGGAAGGTTTATCTGTTCTGATTAAGAATTTATCTGGGAATTATTTTGTTATGGCCTTTGAGAGTTGGTCGGATATGGAAAAGGTCATTAAGAACGAGAATTCTATTTTAAGCCAGTGGTTTGAGAAGGTGGAGGCATGGAAAGAAGGTTTCGTGGTTCCTTGTAGGAGGACCTAGATCTCTTGTTATGGCGTTCCCCTTCACGTTTGGAACGCTATTACGTTTCAAAATATTGCTTGTTGTTTTGGAGAGTTTGTTAGTCTGGATGATGAAACCTTGAATGGGGAGGATTTCAGCAGAGTTTGTGTCCATATTGACACAAACCGACCTTTTATTAATGAGAATATTAATCTGAAGGCTAGTGAGTTCTCATATAATATTACGGTTACTGAGGTTAGTGTCAATTTTGTTGTGAATAATTGTTCTGGATGTGCTAGTAGTCAGGTGAGTGGGGAGGATAAAGCAGATAACGCCGTTCAAGTCTGTCGTGACAAGGATGGAGCTTTGAGTAGCGCAAGGTCTGAGTTTAACCATATGAAGGGACAGACAAGCGTCAACGATGAAGAAGTCGATTCATATGGCAAGGGACAAAAAATGGTGAAAGTCGTTGAAGAATGCGATGGAGCCTTGATAGGGGGCAAATGGGATTGGATGATTAGATTGATTAAAGTCAACGCATTGAAGAGGGTAGTAATGACGAATGTGCTGGTGATAGCTCGAATATGGTGCACAAGGAATTGACACAGGTAAATGAGAGTGGTACTGTGGTGTCTGAATCAGACCCGATTCTTAATGCTGGGCTGGTACAGGTGAGTGATTCAAAGGGTGAATTGGGCTGTTGTGACAGGCTAGGGCCAGTGGCAGAGGTCGATGGGTCGGAATTAAAAGGGGCTGGAGCAGGCCTGGGTAATGGGGTGGAGGCAGTGGCAAGAGAGGTAATTAATGGGTTGGATCAGTGGAATTCGTTAGGCCTGACGTGGATAATCAATTAAGCGGTAAAGGGGAAAGTGAAATCGTTAGGTTTGGAAGGGAGATTGGGAATTTAGCTGCGTCCTCCAGCGAACCCGAGCGGAATAAAGGAGACAAAGATCTGTTATGTACTAAAGCAAAAGTTATTCGATGAAAAAGGTATGAAGAAATCGAGGAGGACTTGTTGAGAAAGATCACCAACAGAGGAAGAAAAACGGGAAAGAAAACTAAAGTGAGGAAGCTTCGAGCTACAGAGTTGAGCAAAGAGAGTCCAATCTGATGGGGACTTTAGGGGGGCATAGAGGAGGGAGAAATTTAGCGAGGCAGCAGCTGTTTGGCCGTTAGGGAACGAGCTCGGCTTGACATAGGGGGGGATGAAATTGCTTTTTTGTAAAAAAGTGATACAAAAGGATGGAGAAGGACTTCTCAGGTAACATCGATGGTGCTTGGCTAGGTGGGTTGAAATTCTCGATTAGGTGAGTTTTGGTGGTGTTGTGGTTTGTCTGTGTGTTGAGGTGGATAGATGTTCAATTAATTTGTATAGGATTGTAGCAGGGGTGGGAGGCACGCTGTGTTTTTTTTTTAGTTCTGTCATTCAGTAGTCGATAGGATTCTGTTTAATTTTATATATGAGGGTGTTATCTTGGAATATTCGGGGGTTATCATCCGATGTCAAGAAAAATATTTTGCAAAAGAAGATTAGGGAAGTTAAGGCTGATATGATGATAGTGCATGAGACAAAAATTGAGTCTTGGGCAAGTAGAGATGTTAGAAGATTTGGCCTTCCTCTAATTATGACTGGGTCTTCAATCCTGCATATGGGAAATCGGCTGGGTTGGTGATGATATGGGATACAAATTGTTTCTGTAGAAGTGATACAGTTGTTGAGGATAGAATTATTGTTGTGAAGGGCAAATGGATGATGCATAATTTTGAATGTATCTTGGGGAATGTCTATGCGCCGAGTAGTGGTGATGATAAGAGGTTACTATGGCAGTTAATTCTAGAATTAAAATCCACTTTAGAAGGAAACAATGTCTGGCAGGGGACTTTAACACTGTCAGAGGCACTGTTGAGAGAAGAGGGTGCGCGACTGACGGGATTGGCATTGAGGATTTTAATGACTTTATCTCTGATGGAGAATTCATTGATCTACTGTTAACGGGTAAAAAATTCACGTGGTTTGGTTCAGGGTCTAAAAAAAAGTAGATTGGATCGTTTTCTACTGTCATCGGGTTGGTTGGTTGCTGTTCAGAATTTATGTCATAGCGGACTTAAGAGATCTCTATCGGATCACTATCCAATTCTGCTTTCGTCAGAGAATGTTGATTGGGGACCGAGACCATTTAAGTTTCTTGATTGTTGGTATGATGATCCTTCTTTTAGGAAGGTGGTTGCTGAGAAATGGAGGTCCTTAATAATAGAAGGGAAGCCGGGGTTCAGATTAACGGCCAAGCTCAATAGACTGAAAGTGTTTTTGAAGCATTGGAATAAGGAGGTGTTTGGCTCTTTAGATCAGAGGGTTGTTGAGCTGGAAGAGAGGATTGATCGGCTGGATCATATTGCTAACGATAGGGATTTGAATGAGGATGAGCTGCAGTTAAAAAAGGTGGCTGCACAAGAGCTGTGGAAAAATGTCAAGAGTAGGGAATCTCTTTGGAGACAAAAGGCGAGGAGTAAGTGGGTAAAAGAAGGGGATAGAAATGCAAGGTATTTTCATTATCAGGAGAAGATTAGAGCTAGGAAGAATTATATTGGAGGTCTTTTCCTTAATGGAGCTTGGGTTGCAAATCCGGTCGAAGTGAAGTCAGGGGTGGTTGATTACTTTAAAAGTGTCTTTAATGCTGAGAGTTGGAAGAAACCAATACTGAATAACTTGGGGTTTAGGCAGTTGAACAGCGAGGAGATTAGGATGCTGGAAGCACCCTTCTCCCTTCAGGAAATCAGAGATGTGATCTGGAGCTGTGACGGGTCTAAGGCACCGGGTCCTGATGGTTTTAACCTCAATTTCTTCAAGAGATCATGGGGAGTCGTGAAGGATGAAGTAGTTGATTTCCTGACTGATTTTTATCAAAGCTCCAAAATAGAAAAAGGTGTGAATTCTTCCCTAATTGCTCTTATTCCGAAAGTGCCTAATCCTACTTATTTAAATGAGTAGTGACCCATTAGCTTAGTTAGCTCGATGTATAAAATCCTGGTTAAGATCTTAGCCAATAGGGTAAAGGTGGTTGTGGGGAAACTGGTTAGTGATGTGCAAAGTGCCTTTATTGGGGGTAGACAAATTCTTGATGGTGTATTATTAGCTAATGAGGTTGTTGATAGTATGAAAAAGAAATGGAATAGGGGTGCGATTGTTTTTAAGTTAGATTTTGAGAAAGCCTATGATTGCTTGGAGTAGGATTTTCTGATGATGGTGTTATGGAGGATGAGGTTCGGGATTAGATGGAGGAAGTGGATTTATGAGTGTATTTCTACTGCTAGGGTGTCTATTTTAGTTAATGGGTCTCCGTCCTCAGAGTTTCCTATGAAGAGGGGTTTGCGTCAAGGGGATCCCTTGTCACCATTCTTGTTTATTTTAGCTGTGGAATCCCTGCATTTATTTTTGAACAAAGCTGAGCAAGCGGGCAAGTTTAGGGGGGTGGTAGTGTCCAAATCAGGGTTGAGAATATTGCATTTACAATTTGTTGATGATACCATTATATTCATGGAAGCTAATACTGACTTTGCACTTAATATTAGGAGACTGTTAGCTTTCTTTGAGGTTGTGTCAGGATTAAGAATTAATTTCTCAAAATCAAAGGTTTATTCAGTTGGGAGTAGAGGAGAAGTTATTCTGCAATATTACTAGTATTTTGGGGTGCCAAAAAGATTCTTTTCCTTTTACTTATTTAGGGATACCATTAGGGGCAAATCCTAGGAGGTTTAGTACTTGGGTTCCGGTGATTAATAGGGTTAAGGAGAGATTACCGTTTTGGCAGCGAAAATATTTATCTTTCGGGGGTAGAGTTACACTTATTAACTCAATTCTTAGTGCTCTTCCTGTTTACTACCTTTTGGTGTTTAGAGCACCAAAGAGTGTCACTAGAAAAATTGATCAAATTAGAAGGGACTTTTTATGGGGAGGTAGAAACGAAAGGAGGAAGATTGCTAAGGTTAGATGAGAGGTTGTATGTAAACCAAGGCCGTTTGGGGGTTTAGGGATCCAGAATTTATATTACAAAAATATGGCTCTCTTGGGCAAATGGTGGTGGAGATATGGTGTTGAAAAGGATGCATTATGGAGGAAGATAGTTGTCGATAAGTATGGGGCTGGTATTGTTGATGTGGAACCTGCATGTAAACAATTAGGCACGATGTCTAGAGTATGGAAAGATGTGCTCTCTATTAAATCAGTCGATGGGGTTAATTCTCTTGTGGGGATGAACGGGTGCAGATGGATTTTAGGAAATGGGAAAAATATATTTTTTTGGCTAGATAAATGGGTTAGCGATAGGCTTTTGAATGAGTGTTTCCCTAAACATTTTACTGTAGCGGAGGACAAGGAATCAAAGGTTGCGGATATGTTTAAATGGAGTGGGGATTGGAATTTTAAATTTAGGAGAGGTTTATTTTAGTGGGAAAAGTAGGGTTGGAGAGCTTAATTAAGATGTTGGATAATATTGTTTTGATAAGTGATAAGGAGGATAAATTGGTGTGGGAGTGTGATAGGTCCGGGGCCTTCTCTTCAAAGAGTTTTGTTGCTTAGTTGGGTAGGGCAGGAGATGATAATGTGAGGGCTGTTAATTTTTCCTTTATTTGGAAATCTAGTATACCTCATAAGGTTCAAGTGTTCTTATGGATGGTTGTGTTAAATGCTATCCCTACTAAAGTTTTCTTAAGATCAAGAGGTGTGGTCTTTAACGAGTGGTGGTTGTGTGCATGGTGTGAGTTGCATGAGGAAGACTGTTACCATGTTTTGGTGGGTTGTCAGTTTTCTTGGCTGTCTTGGTGTAGTGTCTTTAAATGGTGGAACCTTTGTTTGGCTGTCCCGGATTCAGTTGAAGCTGGTTATGTCAGTGTCAATTTTTGTTTACTGATTCATTCAAAAGAAAAGTTTGGATGGTTGTGTGTGCCTCTGTTTTTTGGTCTCTGTGGTTAGCAAGAAATGAGTGTATTTTTAATGGAAAAAGGTCAGATCATGATGAGCTTCTATTTAATATTAAATTGAGATCCTTGGTGTGGATTAAAGTTGTTAAGAATATAGAGTGGATGGACGAAGACAAGTGGTGGAATGAGCCGTCATTTTTCAACTAGGGGCAGGTGAGATCAGTTGTCCGGAGGTGTTTCATGGGTATGTCCTGGAGTTAACTGCCTGAAGTTCAATGTTGATGGGTCAGCAAAGGGTAAACCGGAGCCAGCAAGTTGTGGGGGAGTGTTGAGAGATTCGAATGGTGTTGTTCTAGGATTGTCCTTTGGTCCTCTTGGTGTGATGGACTCTAATATTGCTGAGGTATTTACTATTAAAGTTGCATTGGAAATGTTTTCATCATCAGTCGATTTTATGTTAAAATCTCTTGTTATTGAATCTAATTCTTTGATTGCCGTTACGTGGATCAAGTTTAAAACTAAAAGACCATGGAAAGAATGGCGTCTCTTTAATGAGATAGATAACATGTTGAATTCAATTGGGTTGGTGGATATTGTGCACTGTTTTCGGGAGGCCAATTTCTTTATAGACTCTTTGGCTAAGATGGGTGTTGATAAGTCAATCATGTTCTCAGCGTTCTGGTAATGTACCGTTATTGCAAGTGAAGGCTTCCTTGCTGTGTGCCTCCTAGAATGTGGTAGTCGAATTTGGTCCTATATGCTGTGATTTTTGTTCCAATTAGCATTGATGTTTTAAGCTGCTTATGTTGTTGTTTCCTTTGACATTTGTGGGAGTTTTGATGGGTGTTTTGGTTGTATTTTCCTATTGTTTTATAATATAAAGTTTTTGATTGAGCAAAAAAAAAAAAAAAAACATATCACCAACCTGAGAGGCCAATGCCTCCAGCTCCAAAGCTTTATAAACATTGTTTCTATCGCTGGTTTCACTACCTTTCTTCCCTTGTCAAGGTGGTTCATGAGGAATTTGGTCTTGTTAGGGATTTAATGACAATTGCCATGCAACTATAACAACACAAAAGAATGTCCTCATTGAGGGATTTGCGAAGGGGAAGAGGAGCTCACCAAATATTATCCCTAGTTCAACTAGTGTTGCAAATACTGCAATTTTTGTTCAATCAACATTACAGTTGAGTGAAACCAGTCCAGGAAAACTTATTATATGCTATACAAAGGAGTTAGCTTATTGGATTTGTCATGAGTTCAAGAAACTCAATACTTACCTACTTGATAACAATGTTGCCATGATGGTTAGTGTAGAGTACACTACTTATATCAAAAGTTTATTTCCAACGAGCAGTCGAAGAACTCGAATCAAATTGAATTTGAAATTATTAAATGGATTAAGCTCGAATCGAATCTAATTGACTATTAAATTTAAAAATCAAATTCAATAAAAAAAATCTAGTTTAAAAGTCTATTTATTATTAATTTTTATATTTATAAAATAAAATAAAAAAACTTTTTGGCCTTTGGACAATAAATTATTATTCAAAAGAATGTCAATAGAGTTTTTAGACTTTTTATAAGTAGAATTAAGATAGTAACACGTAGGTCGTAGCCAATAACCTCTTGAATCAATTATAAGGCTTAAAAAATAGTTAGGGCATATTGTAAGATTTATGTTCGAATCCAAACAATCTCATTTCTATTCTCAATTATCAAATATTTATTTAGTATTTATTTTTTTCAATATTCTTAAAAAAATTATATGTTATCATCTTAACCCTACTTGAAAAATATAAAATTTTTAATGATGGTATGTATATGAGTAATAATCCTTGGACAATTTGCTACCACTCACACGTTTAGCAGCCACCAATCATGGCAACACTATCTCCTAGTCTCTTTTAAACTCTCTTATTCTTACCGGGTATTTGACTCTTAAAAATTTAAAATTTTTAACTTATGCAGGAAGCAAAATTTGACTCTTTTATAAAATTATAAATGAAAGTTTTTTTAAGAAGTATTAATTTTAATAACATATATTTAGTAAAAAAAATTGTATTTTTTCTTTACTCTTCAATAATTCACAAAATTATAAAGAGGATCATATTATTTTACATTAATTTATTTGTTTTGTGCTATTTTTATATTTATTTAATTTTTATTTTAATTAGCAAAATATTTTTATTTTATTTATTTGTCTCACTTGAAAAATATAATATAATTTAATACAGTTTATTATTTTATTTTTACATTTATTAAAATATAAAAATCTAATAAATAGTTTTTAACATTCTACAATTTTTTTAAATTAAATTTATCAAATATTAATTTAATTTCTTTTAATAATTTTATTCGAACAACAGTTCTATAAAAGCTCTAACTGAACCAGCCCAATCCTAACGCAGAAGCCCACAGCTCTAGCGGCACCGCTTAAGTTTTTCTACCTTATCCTTTTACTCGTTCCTTATCTTCTGTATGAAAAAGGAAACAAACAAATAATAGATGAGTTGTAAACTCTTCCTTTTCTATTTGATAGAAAAATCTTATCCTTATAATATCACATGATATTTTTGACGATTTTGATTGGATTAAAAGCCATTTATCTGCAAAAGGTAAATTTATTGAATCCGAACAAGTTTTTATTTTTTACCGGCATAATCTACATATTTAAGTAAACTTTTTATATTTTATAAGCAAAATTAATTAAAAAATCATTATTTTTTTAATTTAATTTAATTTAATTTAATTTATCTATTTATTTGCTTATTTTAAAAAGTATGCGACAGTCATCCAATTCCTCAGTGGATTTTTTTTGGGTCAGTGGAATTTAAAGAAATTATTAATAAAAAAAATTTAGCTTTTGTTTTTTTTTTTTTAAAAAAACAAAATAAAGGATGAACACATTAAAGGTGGAGTTTTTTCATGAGCAAAAAAAAGAGTGGAGTTCTTAACTCTGCAAAAGAATTTAAATAATTGACTTGTATCCATTTAGAATTATATTAAAAGAGAAAACAAATTATATAATTATTAAATAGACGCATGACGATATTGTAAACTCAATTGTGAAGTTAAAAAAAAAAAATATCATTTGCATATAAAACAATAAGTATATTATTAAATTGTAATTCATGAGATAATTATTTATTGGAAGTCCTTAATTATCATATGTTCATTTTTTTTCTCCTATTTGCATGAATTGTAATATAATTGTAGGTTGGGTTTGCTTGAAACACCGCTTGAGGTGCATATATGCAAAGTAAGCAACGCTGCAAGATTATTGGCAAAATGGGGTAAGAAACCGTGTGATCTCTCAGCTTAAAAGGTGGCTTTGTTAGACTAGAAGTAGATTATAACCCACCAATTAGATCAATTAAGAGTTTGATATAGAAGTAAATTTGATAATTTTAAATACGATATAAAAAAATATAAAAAAATATATTTTATACAAAACATAATTTGATACAATATGAGTACAAATATACATACAAAAATTGCAAATTGGTTCAAGTTGGGAAGCTTAAATTGTTTTGATCAGTTTTTGAACTATACAAGATGATATTCAGATAAATGATGTCAACATAACCACATGCTTTTGGATCAATTTAGTTTATTTCAATTGAGTTTCGAAAAATTTGAATTAAATCGAATTGAAAAAAAATAAAAATAAAAATTTCAAATTATTTAATTTATTAAGCTCAAATTGAATCCGCTATTAAACTTTAAAGCCCAATTTTAAACAAATCTAAATTAAAAGTCTATTCATAATTAATTTTTACATTTGTAATTTTTTTTTAAAAAGTCTTTAGCGTTTGAACAATTTGCTATCCTTCGCTCACTAAACTCTCTCTTAGATCTAATTTAGATAGGTGGTGTGATTAATTTCAGTAAAATTAAAAAAAAAAATATTATTAAAAAAATATATTTTTTAATAAAATAATAAAAAAATTAAAATACAAAGATTAAAGAGTAATTTCACCTTTGAAAATTTGTCTTTTTCCTCCCCAATCATGCAGTACTGCTTTGGGGATCCAAAGTCCCCCTTGATCTCTTTGAGACCGTTTCTCACTCTTAGAACCCTATCTAACGTAGCAGCCTACAACCACCGCTCGTTCTCTTAAGTTTTTCTAGCCTATTGTGCCGCTAATTCCTTATCTTCTGTATGGAAAAGGAAACAAACAAATAATAGATGAGTGGAAGCTGTAAACTCTGTACGTAAATTCTTTTTTTTTTTTTTTCCTATTTTATAGAAGAATCTTGTCCTTATAATACTGCATGATATATACGACGATTGGCTTTGCATGTCCACTTCTGATAGATTGTTTTGAACCTCAGGATCTGAGAATGGAGCCATTTTTAACCATTTATAAGCACATGCAACAGTGGCAGGATGTCCTCAAGATTCCGTGGGGTCCTTCTATTAGAAACCTAAATATATAATCCGATCTAAATTCATGTGAATTGAATATATCCGGTTATTAAGATCAAACAATCGGATACAAATCATGATATTAAAAATTAGCATAGGGTTGTATTGGATAAAAAATTCAAAAAGCCAATTCAATATATTATCACTTGAACCATTAGCATGTACCAAAAAATGCATTGGACTTTAATATATTATTACACATGTTAATTCGAGAAGATAATTAATAAGAATTAGTTGAATTCTTCTGGGTTTCTTCATTTACATCTATCAGCCCCACTGTAGTTGTATAGGCATTCTTTGATTGTTTCATTTGTTGTGTAAAAATGTCAGTGATCTACAGTTTTTTTAGCTTGGTGTTGGCCTTGCTTTGATTGAATAAATAGAGCCATTTATCCCGAAAAAGAAAATTTGTTGAATTGAAACAAATTTTTATTTTTAGCTGGTATTATTATTTCATTCGCTGTAAGTTGAACTTTTTAAATTTTATAAACGAAATTAATTAAAAGGCTATCATATAAATTTTTATCCCATTTATTTTTTGATTTTTTAGATATCCTAATAATAAAAAATATGCAATAATTATCTAATTTATTAGTAGAATTTAAAGATCTCATCGATTAAAAAAAGTCAGCTTTTGTTTTTGTATAAGGGATGAATACGTTAATGATGAAGTTTTTAACTCTAAAAAAAATTTAAATGATCGACTCATATCCATTTAGAATTATATTAAAAAGAGAACAAATTATATAATTATTAAATAAACATTTGACAGTAATATAAACTTAATTGTGGAGTTAGAAAAGTTCTATATCATTTGTGTATAAAATTTTATTAAATTGTAATTCACATGATATTATTTATTGGAAGTCCTAATTGAACGTGTACATTTTTTTTCTTATTTGCATGAATTGTAAAATAATTGTAGGTTGGGTTTGCTAGAAAACACCGCCCAATTTAATTGGGGCGCATGGATGCAAAGCAAGTAAGCAATGTTGCAACATTACTGGCAAAATAGGGTATGAATTAACCCTGTGATCCCATAGCTTATAAGGTGGCTTTGTTAGACTAGAATTAGATTATAACACACTATTATATTAATTAGGAGTTTGATATCCGAAGTGAAGTAAATTCGATAATTTTAAATATAATAAAAAATGATATGGAAAAAATATGTCAATGTGACATAAATTAAAATTTGAAAAAAAATATATATCAATTTGTTAAAAATTTAATGTTTAACGTATAAATACAGATTTTAACACAATAATTTTCATAATTTATAAAATCCGGATACGATTTAACATAATATAAATACAAAATATATAACTCGTTTAGTCCAAACCAGCAAGCAGCTGTGCAAACAACAAATGTAGTCTTTGTCGATGAAAGATGGATGAGAAAGTAAGCTAACCACGAGAATTGAAAAAAAAAAAAAAAAATTGAAATCCATGTTCCTCTGCCTATAAATACCCAAGACTATCACTGGTTTTCACCACGTAAACCTGACTCTCCCACTTGTTCCTCAACCTTTGCTTACTGTGAAATGGCCTCTTCCAAACTTTTCATTTTAGCTTTCTTCATTGCATTGTCATTTTCAAGCGTCGAGGTTAGCCTAGCAGCTCGGCATCTTCAGCAATTGCCATCCTTACCTCCACTTTCACCCTTGCCAATTCTGCCATCTTTGCCTAACCCTGTCACATTACTTCCCCCACTAATTCCCCCCGTGCCCTATGTGCCTGGTATCCCAAAGGTGACTCTGCCTCCATTGCCAAACGTGCCTTAATCCCCACAATCCCAACTATAATTCTCTCTATTCCTTTCTTGTCTCCACCTTCCACTTTCTCTAGCCCTTCCAGTTCATGTTTCTCTAGTTGAACATGTTTGTGCTAACTCATGTTGTTGCAGATTGATTCCTAATTATCATATTATGGTTCATTTGTCTAGTATGTTGATTAAATTTAAGTTATTTGCAGAAAGAAAGAGTAAGAGAAATTCTAAATGCACTCAAATAATTGCTTGATACATCCATTTTTCTCGATACTGTTACTGTTCAATGTAAAGTAAATGAGGGGTAAAGGGAAAATGTTTAGATGCATTTAGAATTTCTCAAAGAATAAAAGAAAAGACAATGTGTTTGTGGCATTTGTCCTTTTAGTTAGTTCAAGCAAAATTTCCTCATTGTATTATATTTGATGTATTTTTAGTTTCTTTTAAATGTATAATAAAGTATGGGGTTCCTTTACTTATCCTATTCTGTTCTTTATGGTGTTCCTTTTTACCATCCTTGGACCTTCCAAGTTTCCATCATCAGCACAAACAGACAAAAGTAAGATAAAAGATAAGAGTTTCATTCTGAACCTAAAAAATATGTACTTGGGTAGTCTTTAATATATCACATCAAAGGTAAAAAAAAATTCATATTTCAACGTTTACAAATCATTAAAAAGAGAACAAATAATTAAGGCAAAGAAGAAGAAGTTTCATTATTTATTTAAATGGTTTATCAACTTTTCCTAGGAAATGGATTAATGTTCGATTCTTTTCATTTTTAATTTCCTTTTTTTTTTTCTTTTAACTTGCGATTTTCTTTAAAAAAAAAAGTACAAGAAAAGGAATAAGAAGAAGAAATTGAGGTAAAGAGGAGTAAATCTACTAACAATTCCATACACGGAATAAATAAGTGATCAGTGTTGAAGTTTACATTTATATATTAAATTATTTATCTTGTATGTTTTCTAATAATATTTGGACTCAATTCCATTCCTTTAAAGGCATAAGTATTAGTGCATTAAATATTTTCTCATTAAGAAAAAATATAAAAGTACAATAAAAAAAGAACCTGCTAATAATCCTAGTACCCCTAGATTTGTCATGTTATTATTTATCTTATTGTTTGCCAAATATAAAGATTTGGTTCCTCGCAATCTTAATTAAAAAAATCATAATATAAAAGAAAACAATAGTTCAGAATTCGGATCTTAAGAGCATAAGGGACCAACACATCCCCTCACCATATCTCCTTTCTGCTCCCGATTTGTTTCATTTTCTCTTTTTTTTTTTTTTTGAAAAATAAGTTAAAATAGAATCTTAAAATGTTTCTAACCAATCAAAGCATATCACATGGCATTCACAGGTCAATTTTTTACTCCAAGACATATATATATATATATATATATATATATATATATATATCCAAGACATATATATATATATATATATATATATATATATATATATATATATATATATTAAGTGCCATGGTTTAGGGGTATGCATATTTCGATTTTAATTAACTAATCAAACTAATTTAATTCTATTAATCAATGAGCTGTTGAAGTAAATTCGGTCAGCTAATGAACTTGATTTTGAAGCAATTTTCTATTTTCAATTAATTTGGTTCAAAAATCAAGTTAATCGGATTAAATAAAATTTAATCGAAATATAAAAAAATTACCTGTGAAACTAGAAACATATGAATCCCAAAATTATTTAATATTTAGAGTTTGAAATGATATTTTGAGTTTAAAGTTGTCAAAATTTTTAACTTAAAATTTAAAATAAATTGCATTTGTGATCCCTATAATTTTGATCGCATAACTTTAAAACATAATAATTTGATTTTTGACATTACAATATTATAACAAATTAATATATTCGTCAATTAAATCGAGTTAAATACCATTTGAACTACACATGGTTTATATTTGTGTCCACTCATCTCTTGCATTTTGTTGACATAGAATAGTAAAAAAAAAATTAAAAAAAAATTAAAAAATCGTTGTAATTTATAAAAATAAAAATAAAAATAAAAACCAAGAAATCACGCGTCAAGTGCTTCGTCAAGCTCGTGAATTACTATAACCTGATGCCCACTCGTTACGCCCTCGAAGTGGACTTGAAGGACGTGGTTACCGACGATGCACTCCAAACGAAGGACAAGAAAGTGGCCGCTTGTAAGGCCACCACCAAGGAGAGGTTTGTAGAAAGGTTCAACATTGGGAAAAACAGGTGGCTCTTTACCAAGCATAGGTTTTGAGGGGTTTGTTGGACTCGTCATTTTCCCAAAAAATAATAATTAAAAAAAAAAAACTTTATTTAGTGTCTTAAACATTTTGGATTATAAGAACGGATTTGAATCTAGTTTTTCAGAAAGAATATCAGCAGCATAAATCTTAAAACAACAATTAAATTAACCTTTAAAAACTCGTTACCAAATAGAATCGCCAACCAGGGTTTTCTGGTTTTAAATTCAGTCAGACAGGTAAAACCCCGATTTCTTTCTAAGTTAAGACTAAGCAATATACGCCACTGCTGTAATTCAAGGAAATGGAGCAAACCTCTATCAACAACCCAAATCTTGAAACTGAAACAGATTTTGTTCTTGCTTTTCTTTTCTTTACCTTCCCAATTCTGGAAGAAGACGAAATCGAAGGCTCATTGGTTGTAATCTGAGAATCAAAAGCCGTCTTCGAGCTTTGCTTGTTGGCACAAACATGCGATCCTCTAAACAACCAAGAAACTTCAATGATTTTGACAAAGAAAAGGAAATTTAATTTGGATCCTCTTTTTCGATTTTGATGAAAAAAAATGTAAAGAGCGATTAATCTGAATTTTGTTTTTATTTGTGAAAATAATGAGGTTTTAAGGGTTTATTTTTAATTATAAAAATTTTTATTTTTATTTTTATTTTTATTTTTTACTATTCCATGTCAGCAAAATGCGCGATGAGTGGACACACCAATATGCCACGAGTTGTCTAATTGGTATTTATAACACATCAATTTGTTATAATATTATAATAATAATAATAATAATTAATTTATTACATTTTAAAATTTAAGGATTAATTTATCATGCTATTCAAATTATAAGGACAACGAGTATAATTTACTCTAACATTTATGTATTTGAATATTTTGTTGTTTAATTTTGTTTAATTTAATTTGTTTCAAATATGAGAAATTATAAATTTAAGATATAATTTATTTTAGATGTAATTTTGTTATTCTTTTAATTTCAAAATTAATTGAATTAACTAAATTAAATTTGATCGATACTAAAATAACATAATTTAATTAATTTCATTTTGAATAATTCAATTTAAAATTAATCAAAATAACCAAATGAACACCTCTATCCGTGTCCATTATGCCAAGTCATCACGACTTGTGTAGATTAAAAAAAAACAAAGAATTAACATAATAAAAAAAATCACGTCAACCCTTATGATTTAAAAGAAATTACAATGATTTTGTAATTACTTAACAGCAATGGGTCCCCTCTTCAAAGCGATTTTTATAAAAAAATAAAAAAAATAAACATTAAATGTAATTTGTAATAATAAAATATAGTAATCGTAGATCAAATTTTAATATAATTACGTGCAAAACATAAAATTCGTAACAAAAATCTAAATATAATTACACACAAAACATTAACAGTTCAAAGAATGTATTGCATTTTACATTTAAATGCAAGAGAGAACAATGAATAATTAAATTAAATTTATTCAAATTAATATAAAAAACTAAAATATTTGAGTCTAAAGAGTACGGAGTACAGACCCTAATTTGATCTCGTCTCTACGATTTCTTACTTGTACTCCCGTATATGTACGCGTCTCTTTCTTCCTCTCCCAGCATACAAAACCCAAAAACAAAAACAAAAACCCTCTCACTCTTATCTTTGTCCCTCCTGGACTAATTTCTTCTCTCAATTTTGGTTCAGGTTGGATAGGTTTAATGATCCATGGTAAGAAAACATAAATCTGGGTCATTCTGAACTGCATTGATCTGATCTGATATTGGTGAAGAGAGAAGAAAAGCACAAAAAAAGGAACAGAAGAGGGGGTTTCAGAATGAGAGTAACCATGGAGATAGAGAGGTTTAGGTCACTGTTTCTCCTCTGGTGTAGAACCCCGGCCACATGTGTTGCTCTTGTGGGTGGAAACCACACCGCTGCTAGGTTTTGCACTCGCTAAAAGAGCTTCCTTTCGCCACTGTCTTCGTTTTGTCTCTGTTAGTTTGTTTCACTAATCTCTTGAGTTTTGCAAGCAACCTCTTGCCCTCAGAGTTAATCTTTAGCCAATTTGGGGAAATTTAGCGCAATCAAGCTCTGTTGGCTTCATTTCAGGTACAGATCCGGTCATTTGACGTAGAGATGAGAGGTGGGTATCGACCCAATACCCGCTACAATAATCAGATCAATCATCTGCAAAGTCCTAGGAGTTCATTAAATCCTGACACCCTTTTGGTTATTAAGCTTCTGGATCCAAAGTTCTTGCTTCTTTTGTCACGTTCGCTGTTTTTAGCAATGATGATTATCTCATTCCCTTTCATTAGGTCCGTTTTGAAAGGATCTTCAGGTTCGGTTTTTATTGCCGTTGATTTTCATCCAGATACTTGTTCTATCAGTTTGGAGTATTGGAATTTGCTTTGGCAAGATTTTGCTGACGAGGGTCTTATCAAAAAAGGCCATAAGGCTCTTATTTTGAACTCTGCCATCGGAGGCGTGGACAATGGAGGTTCCATGTTCGTGAACAGTGATGAGATTGATGTGGTGTTGGAACCTGATTTGGAACTACAAAGTTCTTTTCCAGATGAGGGGTTTGATTTTGTATTCGTGTCTGGCTCTCTTGATTCCAAGTTTGTTGATCGTTTTGTGAAGATTGGCGGTGTTATTGCTATGCAATTGGGTGATGACATCTCAAGTGGTTATCAAAAGCAGTCAGATTACAGAATTGTGTATCTGAAGAAATATAGTTCAACCATTGTGGCAATGAAGAAACTTGGTTCAAGCAACCATTTGTTGGATTCTACAGCAAAACGAAGGCTTTGTCAGCTCACATTGGAGGCTAAGAAAGCGGCATTGAAAGGTTTAGAAGATGTTTTGTTTGAGCCACCAAGAAGAGCCTCGGCAAAATCACACTTGTACTTGAAGAAAATCAATTTTCTTCCTGATCTGTTAGGGGATTCTCTCGAGCACTACCCACGTAGAGTTTTCATTGATGTTGGGTCTCCTGGGGATAAGAATGTTGTAATGAAATGGTTTAACAAAAACTATCCAAAGAGGAATCAAGAATTTGAGGTTTACAGTTTGGAAAGGGGATTGTCTGGAGGAGAGGCAAGAAGAGCGACTCCTGGGATTGATGTTTCGGATTGGTTGGTGAAAAATACGAGGAAAGAAGAGTATGTTGTGATGAAGGCAGACGCAGAGACGGTGGAAGAGATGATAGAGAGGAGGGCAATCGGTTTGGTGGATGAACTGTTTTTGGAGTGCAACAACGAATGGGAAGATGGAAGAAAGAAGAACAAGAGAAAGAAGAAGAGCGAGAGCAAGAGGGCTTATTGGGAATGCTTAGCTTTGTATGGAAGGCTGAGGGATGAGGGAGTCGCAGTACATCAATGGTGGGAATAAGAATCAAGGCATGCACATCTCATGCTACAGTGCTATTGCTTTATGTAATGTTTAGAATCCATGCGGGGAGTTTACATTTGATTTCTCCAAATAAAAACATGTTATTTCCTTAGCAGAACAGCAGTAGTCTGCTTTCCTTATCCTGGTGTTGATCTTGATTGTGGAATCTATATTATTTTGTGAGAATAAAGATGCAGTGTTCAAGTATGAGATTTAAGTGTTCTTGATTTGTAAATCACTAGGTATATTATAATATGTCTTCCCTATTCTTTTTCTAATCCCAGGTCAGTGTTCAAGTATGAGATTTAAGTGTTCTTGATTTGTAAATCACTAGGTATATTATAATATGTCTTCCCTATTCTTTTTCTAATCCCAGGTTCTTCATGGTATAAAACATGATATCATGAATTTAAGCGGATTAAACACATCTTCATTGAAGAAATTTGATGAAAGTGTGAGGTGTTTATAATATAGATATACCATTGTCATTGAGATTATGTTGTCAAGAAAGCAGTCAGAAAACTGGAATGGGTGGGAGAGTAAGCATAAACTGAAGAAGCAACACAGAAACTTGCAGGTATGGTGAAAATGGTGAAAAGTGAAGTTCGGCTTGTCGGTGCGGGCTAAATTTGGTTACTTGCCTTTGTCTTGTCTTGGCCCATACAAACAAATTGTTGCAGAGTGACAGTGCTCAATAATTAAGATAATCTTGTCCGATTTGGTTGATTTGGACATAACGGGGCCGGCCAATTATGGAGAAAGGACACATCACAGAGCAGCCGGAGCCTCTCTAACATCAAGGTTCGCTCAGGTAAGTTTTCTTTATCGTTTTCGTTATATTTATGATTATTGTTTCATATATTATAATTAATTAAGTTTTTAAAATTTTTTAACTATATTAAATTATTATGTACTTTTTAATAGATTTATTTTTTTTATTTTTTAATGTATTAATCTTTAATTATGTTGGTGAAATGCACTCATAGAATTATTTTTTATTTATAATATAGTAAAATTTCTTTATTTATAAATAATTTTATACTTTATGTAAAATGAGTGAGAAAATTTTGAAATTTACCATAACCACAACTATTACCTTTCTATAAATTTGGCTGAATTAGGTCCATGATCATGCAGCTAATTTTACCAAAGAGAAAACTTGAATATAACTTGTGGTGTAGATAAAAATATATGTTAATTTATTTTAAAAAATAATATAAAAATCAATTATTTGTGCGTGTAAATTATTAATTAGTAAATGGCATTGTTCTTATCAATTTCTTTTTTCCGATGGATGTATGCAATCATTGATTGATTCTATCAAAGCAAAAAATAATAGTAATAATATAAGAAAATAAAATAAAAAATATAGACTCCAACTCATTTTTTTATTCATTTATATGCTAAAATAAAATATAACTTAGATCTTTCCTAGCCTCTCTTAGATCTGCATGCATCATCTCGTTGGTTGCCTACTCTTCAAACAATTCATGGCCAAGACAATAATTTTTTTTTTCCTTATATTATTGACATAAAAGATAAGGTATGTTTTAGATTTAAAATTAAATTTTATAATATATTTTAATTATTTTAATCATTAAATTAAAAAATTATTGATAAAATTTCACTACTTTTAAGTATAAAAATAAAATAATCTGAACAATTAAAATTTGATCTAATAATTATTATCATTTATAAAAAAATAATTTCAAATTTTTTATTTTTTTTCTTATACCCTTTATGGAAAAAAAATGCAATCCTTGAATTAATTATTTCTTAATACTACGCCGATATGCCCTTTTTCTTTATTTTAATAAAGTGGAATATTATTAACAGTAATTATTACATCAACGTACAAGTAATTGCTTTATCTTTTGAGTTTGATGACTATAACAATTCATTAATACAAAAATCCTGTGATAATAAAAATATTAAAATTAAACATACTTTGTGAGTTTTATTAATTTGGATTATCATTATATATTATATATTATATATTATACATAGAAAGAGAGAGTTACAAAGAGATCAGTAGAAGCAAAGCCATGTTAAGGCGTTATTAAGAGCATTACCTAGACAATACAGTAATTAAAAAAAAAAAAAAAACCACCCTGATGGGTGACGCCTACGCAGTAGTTTAACCTTTATTTAGTAATATAAGCTACAGGCATCAGAAAGAAGTTCAGTACGTAGTAATAGTAGTAGATCAGTGGTGTTAATTAAGGGTTAGTGTTGGGTAATGCTGGTGGAGCAGAGAAGATAGGGTAGGAGGGAAAGCCAGGAGCAGGGATAACGTTTGGAATTGGTGGAAATTGAGGCAACCTGTACTCCGGGTAAGGTCCGTTATAAGGAGGGAATGAGAAGCCACGAAATGGAGGCAAATTAGGAAATGTTGATGGTGTTGTCTGCAAGAGACGGCGAGCAGCCCCTTGAGCTACATCCATGGTGGAAAATGATAATGCGATAAAGAAAGCTAAAACAAGGAGACGGGACTTTGCCATCACTGGACTCAAAATATCACAGCAGAGCGACTTAGACTTAAGATATATAGATATTAAAGAAATGAAAGTAATAAAGATGGCTTTGAAGTGAGTAGATAGGACTGGGATTGGGTTTTTATAGTGCTAGAAAATGTTGAGTTAAATGAAAGAAGTTGGCCTCTGGGCTTGGTGAGTTTGCTTGCTTCCATTGTTTTATTTACTGCTTGAATGGAAAAGAGTTAGTACTCGTCTCACTTAGCACTACAGTTTTTAATAGCCCGAAATATTATTGTACAAGTATTTACCGCTTGAGGTTAATTAACCTAGCTAGTTGTTTAGATTCAGCAATGGGTCGCAATTTTCTTGGAATGTGGTAAATACGAAACTTTAATCATGCACCGTGGTCACTCCAAATTCAATGGAATCCTACTCTCAACCGAGTGAGTTACTATCTCATTAATATGTTGCAAATTGTGGTTGTCTGTCTTTGTCGAAATGTCCTTGTTCTTGTCAACACCAGCATGCATGATTAAACCAAGCGACACTTGTAAGCCTCACAAACAAGATGATCAGTGGTGAATTAATGGTTGTACTGATGTGGTCTCAAGAGCAAGGCATAAATAATCTGGAGGACCATTCTTTTATGTACGATGTTGCTTCAATAACTTGAACTTCCAATGTAATTATTTCCAGTTCGGGCCTTAACGCCGATGCTAACTTCGATTATGGTTTCACGATATAAAATATGACAAATTAATGTGAATGAGATGGATTAACTTGGGAACAATGATCGAGCTGTTCGTAGTCAGCATCCGATCACTCCTGACATCATAAATTGAACGTCCGAATTCATTAAAATCACTGGACACTTCGGTAAACTCATTCAAAACATGTTGAATCTGTGATATGGTACAAACATGGAAGTTGCAACCCATCCTCATGTCTGACCAAATACTTGACGCGAGCATGGCATCATCCTTTACCTCAATATTGATTTTTGTTTTACTTTGTTGCGAAACATTGATTGAATTTGTTAATTATCGAATTCTGGCGAGCAAACTGAGATGTAATGTTTTCGTGAATAACATTCCCCAAAAGTTTACTGGAGATGGCTACGAAAAATCTGTTAGAAATATATATATGAGGAGGGATCATTTATATGTATGTAAAATAAATTATTTTACATACTTTTTTTTATAATTTCATGTAAAATTATTAATTTTACAAATCAACAATTAGATTTAATAAAATATTTTTATTTATTATGAATATAAATTTTTGAATCGATCTAATATTTTTGTCATGTCAATCGAGAATATAATTTTTTAATATATTTTAATAGTTAAAACTTTATTATTATTAAACAAATCGTTAGATATTTTCAATTAATTTAAAATTTTACGTGCATGATATATGTGATCACACTATAAAATTTAACAATTGAATTAATTTTACACACATATAAGTGATCTTCCCTCTTTGTATATATACAATCAAAATATTAAAAAGAAATCGATTTGCATATGTGTAAAATTTAATTAATTTTATACAGATGTAAATATATCACTCATATATATATATATATATATATATATATATATATATATATATATAATATCAAAATATAAAAAACAAATCGATATACAATTACTCATATAAAATTTAAATAATAAATTGTTGAATTTAAATACTTATAATATTGAGTGAAATCGTCTAATTAATTCATTGATTGGATATAAAGTCGCAAGTAAATATTGCACAGATTTTTCAAAGTCTAAATTCTTCGACTTGTTACAGAGAATTGTATAGAGAGCACTATTGTTCTTTTTCTCTCTCGCCTTCTGTTTCTATTCTCACTACTTTTTCCCTTGCTCATTTGGGTCGTTTTCCAGTTATTTAATATGTGAATGGAACGGCAGTTTGTAAAAAGAACTAAATGTCCAGAGGCTGTTTACGTGCCAAGGCACTTTTCATCGAGTGAAAATTATCTTGGGTTAGCTTGGATGAGGTGTGATTGATTCTGTTGATATTGAAAATAATAATAGTGGTGAGGTTAATGTTAAATGATGATCTCTTTGCATTCTATCACAAAGATGACAACAAAGTGAATGATAAAATAATCATTCTATTAAAATTATGAAAAAATATATAAAAATGAGTAAAAATGTAAATGGGGTAAAATCTCATCATACCTCACTATGGCCTCGTTTGGTGACTGCTTTTTATTTGATTAGGACACTCATTATGGGCATCCCATATCCACATCTAACATCTCTCACTTACACGTAATTGGTGTGCTTTTCTCCTACTGAAATTTCAACAGAACATATTTCTTTTTCTACCAAGATCATATTAGAAAATAAGTCGCGCGATCAAAATATTTTATCGTCTCAAGAACTCATTGCTATACACCTATTAGGTATATAAAGCAACTTAAAATTATAATTAGAGTAAGTAAGAAGTGCCCTGGATCCATTCAATCTCATTTTAAGTTTCCCTTAATCTCATTTGTATCAAACTTTATGATATGTTTTTGTATTCACTATTATGTCTAACTATTTAAAGATAATTTGGTCGACTAATGAATGCAATCAAAAAGGTGACACAAAAATGGTCTTCCTTTCTTTTAGAACCTTTCCATTTTAATTCAATTGCTTTCCAGATATGTCCCATTAGATTGAATTGTTCATAATCATTGGTAACATTCCAAGATAATTAGCATTGAACTGAAACTTTAAGAATCAATAAAAAATAGTAAAGGTATTAATTTGAGATCCTTTTGAACTTATGGGTTTTGCACAACTCAAAAGCAAAGATCAATTTTCAATCACCCTTATAGGTCAAATATTGCACATGTGGTACGAAACGCATGTTATGCTATTACTTTCCTTTCCCCTTGAGCGTATGTCTTTATCATTATACCAATACCATACAATATGATAGTTCAAATACATTCAGTATCTAACTTGAATCCACAATTCTACTTTCTTTAATATACAACAATAAAACTTCCACCTAGCATATAAAGACAAATAATGGTGAGATCATTCACCTCCGATCATAAATCTCATTATCATATGACCTTATCATGACCTATTGTGAATGTGGTTCTGTTAAAAGCTTGAGCTCTTGTATTCTTATTGCTTAAAAACTAATATCATCTGTGTAACACTAAGCCATAAAGGCGATTGCCTATATAATAAGATAAATTGTATGTTCGACATACCTTTAACGTGAAACTGCATATGTACTTAACACACACACACACACATATATCTATGTGTGTGAATACTTCATAAAACAAAGTAATAAACTTTATAGACATTAATTGATAATAAAAATAGTCAACACAAATACAAATGAAAAAATAATCATAAATTGTTCATTAAGAACATTTTAGCAAGTATATCATAACCTACGCAATTCTAGAGATTTAATGTGACCTTTATACACATCTTGAGGTATGGGCATTGTAAATGGATTTGCAATCATTTTATGGGTAGAAATGTACTGCATATTAACTTCATTTTGTGTAATCATGTTTCTAACAAAATTGTACTTGGTAATCATGTGTATGATTTTTGAATGATATATGAGATCTTTAGTAAATGTAATTGCTGCTAGACTATCACAATTCACTAACATTGAGTTTGGTGCATCTTAATTAAATACCAAATTATTCAAAAATCTTTTAAGTCAAACAACATCTTGCACTACTGCTAAAAATGCTCCTAATTCAGTCTTCATTGTGAAAAGAGCTATACGAGACTATGTCTTACTACTACATGAGATTGCTCCGTTATTTAGTAAGAAAACATAACCTGAGGTAGATTTCTTTTCATCTAAATCTCCTCCTCAATCGGTGTTTATATAGCCGATTAGATGCAGATCAATTTCTTAATAACATAATGAATAATCTACCATGACTTTTAAATACCTTAATATCCTTTTGACTGCTTTCTAATCTGGTTGTCTTAGGTTGGATTGGTATCTACTTAACATTCTATTTCATAACAAAAATTTGGCCTTATACACTTCATAGCATATATAAAGCCTCTAATAACACTGAAATAAAGAACTCTTGCTATTTGTTCTTTTTCATATGGAGTCTTAGGACATTATTTGACTCAGGCCTTTACTTTTAAAAATAAGAGTATTAATTAGCTTGTAGTTTTGTATTGTGAAACCTAAATTTTTTCATCTTATGCTAATGATGAGAAGATTTCATCGCTTATGTGATTGATATGGATAAGGCATATCCGAAGTTGACAAATATCTCAGTGGTCAGGAAGTTGCCTGATGTTTTTTCGGATGATCTACCAAGGTTGCCACCAGTTGGATGAATAGAGTTTTGTATTGATTTGGTACCTGATACTGAGCTGATATCCAAACCACCGTATAAAATGGCTTCAGTGAAATTAAAAGTGCCAAACACATTAAATACGATTAAACAGGGCTTAAGGCCGATTAAGGCCCATTAAGGTGCAATCGGGCTCAAAATTGTAAACGGGCCCAATACTTTAAATTAAACTCATAAATTATGAAATACAAACCGTTTACAATTTTGGGCATTATTGCACCTTAATGGGCATTAATGGACCTTAATATCCACTATCCACTCCTCAGCCTTAACCTGTTGGCATACAAATACTTTGCTACAATTCTACGATGTCTCTTTTCAAGTCTGTCTCCCAGGGTCGAGTATATACCATTGATAAGGAGACAACCGATACATCCTCCGATACTATCAGAGGTACTCTCCTTGTCTGTAACCATCAAGCACATGTATTGTTTGACCCAGGTTCCACACACTCTTTTGTGTCACCACAATTTGCATGTAAGTTGAATAGGAAACCTGAGTCACTAGATTACATGCTACATATAAGTACACCCATGCACGTATTGCAAAAGATATACAGTGCATCAAGGGAGTAATAAAATATATCGTAATCTCTAAAAGGGTAAGAAATTCAGTCCTTTGAAATCACGCTGGTCCATCAAACAAGTGAGGGTACTTCTCCCTCATATGACTCTCTAGCTCCCATGTAGCTTCCTTTGTCCCGTGGTGTCGCCAGAGAACCTTCACAAGTGGGATGATCTTAGTCCTTAGCACTTTCTTAATTCTATCAATAATACGAATAAGCAGCAAGTTCAACTTATCACATATGGCTTAAATTTATTTCAACATATCCAAATATGTGATTATATCAAAAACTTTGACCAAAAGTTGACTTTTAATCAATTTTGCTTTTTTTTCTCGATTTTATCGATTTTTTTATTGATATGGATAAAGCATAGCCAGAGTTGACAGATATCTCAGTGGTCAGGAAGTTGCCGGATGTCTTTCGGATGATCTACTAAGGTTGCCACCAGTTAGAGGAATAGAGTTTTGTATCGATTTGGTACCGGGTACTGAGCCGATATCCAAACCACCATATAAAATGGCTTCAGTGAAATTAAAAGTACCAAACACGTTAAATACGATCAAACACTGTATTTCATAATTTATGAGCTTAATTCAAAGTATTGGGCTCGTTTACAATTTTGGGCCCGATTGCACCTTAATGGGTCTTAATCGGCCTTAAAAACATTTTTCACTTACCTCAAAATAGTACAATTTCTGCCCTGTTTTTCTTTATTCACCGATCAAAATCACTATATAGTCAGAGGCTTCCATCTTTCTTTTTCACAAACAGATACCAAGCAAATGACCTCGGAAAAGAGAATAAATTCGGATTAAATTCTAGAAATTCTCGAAAATTATTCTAAGGTCATAGAAAATTAATATAAAGTGAAATTTACTTGATCAATCAAAATCAAGTGGAAATATGGAGGTTTCGGAGATCAAATTTAATTTTAAGATAACTTGAAAACTTTGAGCCATTTTGCTTGGTATTGACCAAATCGCGCAAAATGGGCTCAATCGGGGAATTTTTCTAAAACAAGTGACCTTCAAATTTTTATGGACAACAGTAGAGATATAATATAACACTAGAGAAGTGGAAATTTGGAGAAAATTGGACTAAAATTATTTTTTTGAAATTTTTTCAAAGCATAACAGAAATCTGTCCTCTTTAGTTTGCCGACCAAGCTCTCAATTTTTGTCAAATTTCAAGACCTTAGGGTAATCAATTTGAACCCAATTTTTCAATTCTGAAATTAGACTTCTTAAGCTTTCAGGAAGCATAAAAATTAACCCAATTGGACTTTCCAACCGAGAGAAATCCCCTCCCCTTATTCCCGCAGGCGTCCTCTCTTTCCCCTCATTGGGCGATTTTTTCGGTGACCTTTTGACCAGATTCAGGTGTCGGCTAAGAAGGATCACATCTTCCTCATCCAGCCCTCTATAACCTATAAAAAATACAAGCACAAATAATTTCATTTGCTAGGTGAAAAATTCAAAAGAAAAAAAGTGGACAGATATGCCCTGTTTTTTGTAAGTGAAGATTATTGTTAAGGCTCAGCCCGTTCATAGGCTGTCGACTAACATCCCCTTGGGCTTCCCCCCAGGTTTACCTTGACTCAACCGTATTAGACAACTTTTACTCTGATACCAAGTAAACTGTGACGCCTCGAAAATGTGAAAAACATGCTAATTTTTTTTATATCCTTTACTTAAGTTGTATTCCTATGAATGTCAATTTCTTAATCTTTCATTAATGTACAGAAACAGTTTATAATCGCAACCAGTCGATTTCAATTTTTTTTCTCTACTTATCAGTACATCTATTCTCATTCCCACTCTTTACATATCCAGAATATACAGTAAGGTTTAAACTGCGTTACTACAACTTTAGTTACATTCATATTTCTTATTTTACATCCCAAAATATTATTACAACATTGTTTATGCTTTACAAGAAGTCTGGTAGATAAAGTAAAAATATACCTTACTAGTACTGAGGATAGCCTGAATAGGGCTGAGTCTGCCTGTCCACGACTATTGTACGACAGGTAGGATGATAATTTACTTAAGATAATCTGTGAGGTAAAAATAAAGGGGTGAGCTCTTCAAGCCCAGTAAGACATGCATTTAAAACAGTCTTAGCATTAAAACATGAGAATGCAAAATATTGTGATATAAGCTTATAAAATATCATGCACGTGAATGTTAACCGAAACATATTTAGTTTCGAAAGTCAAGTCAAACACTTGTGATATCATGACTAATAGCATGTAATTTGTAAATCATGCATCTTATAAATCACGTGGCATGTAAATCATATAACAAATATCCCGAGAAATTCATTTCGCATAGCATATATCACATAGCTCATTTAAAAAGCAAATCAAGTCAAAGTACATAATATTTAAATCATAAAACTTAGTACTCTTTCTTTCAAATAATACTGATTCTTTTCATGGAGACTAGGCAGCATTTTCATTACAACAAAAGTCGTATTCATGTATGCATTTCACATAGGAAATTTGCATAGATACTTCACTTATACATAGTATCAATGGCCATGGTAAGGGATTGTAGACTAGATCAGGGTCTTACAGAGCCCCTCGTCACTAAACATATATTTCCTTTAACGAAGAGTGACGGAAACATCGTACCGTGGTACAAATACCCAACGTAGTTCAACATGCACCACAAGGGACTAAACGTACACCAGGTGGTATGAAGCATGTTCCACGACGGTCCAGACCCCACACGGAAATTTAAGACAGCTGTCTTGGCTTACATGTAGCCTCAATCTCAAAACATTTCTTTGAAATCATTTCTCGGGTCCGTTCACCCGTAAACTTGTAAAAAATCATATCTCGAATCCGTACACCCGTAAACTCGTAGAAAATCATATCTTGGGTTTGTACACTTGTAAACTCGTAGAAAATCATATCTCGAGTTCGTACACCAGTAAACTCGTAGAAAATCATATCTCGAGTCCGTACACCCGTAAACTCGTAGAAAATCATATCTTAAGTTCATACACCCGTAAACTCATAGAAATAATTATTTTAAATATATATTTGATCGAATTTGACCCAAAAATATATAAATGAGTAGCTCGATAATTGACGACAAACGAGAATTTGGGTTAGCCTCGATTTACGTACTATCACGAAATCTCTGGTAATTAACCCTTATTTACGACAATTTGTATCGTTAAACATGTTAGAAATTTATCGCATAAATTACAAATTTAATTTCGCATAAAATGAATTATATTTGAAAATTTGAGATAAATTATCGTAAATAATTATTTGAGCTAATCAAGAGTTTAGAACGAGACCCAATAAGTGTTGATGGGCTCAATGAGCCCAATAGGCCTCGATGATGTGGATAGTAAGTGAAAAATGGGCTTAAGACCGATTAAGACTCATTAAGGTGCAATCGAGCCCAATAAGAGTAAATGGACCCAATTCTGTATATTAAGCTCAATAAAAGTGAAATACGAATAAAATGAATTGTATTTAACTTGATAAATGATTATCTACAGCTCTAGAGAACATATTGGGAGCTAAACGGATCGAGTGATCGATAATGATGGAAAATGTAGAGTGATCAGAGAAATTGAGGTAAGAGAATTGTGTTATCCTTCGAGATATCCGTACGCCTTTCGGGTGCATAGACGATTTCTTAAAATTATTTAAGGGTCTTAGAATGAAATGGATGTTTGAAGGGCAAGAGTTGGGTTTTTGAGAAATGTGCATGAAAAGCAAGAACATGATGCTTTTGAATCTTTTTACTGCTTTTAGTATGTGAATTTGTAGGTTGGCTAGTATTTTAAGTGATTTACAAAAAATAGCTTGATTTGATTTTATAACCATGCCTTGCAAAAGAATGAGCCACCTATATGAGTTTGTGGAAAAAAAAACGTGCTAGAGCATTGCTTATACGAGATTTAACATGTTTACACATGCATGAGTGCCAAGTTGGCTCAATGGTACCAGGAGTGCGTTGACTTGGACTAGTCCTAAGTTCGAGCCTCTAGGGACTCGAATTCTGGCCAAGGTCAGGATAAAACTGTGAGGGGCCTGTGGGCTACCAAAGTGGATAGTACGGTTGAGTCAAGGTAAACTTGGGGGGAAGCCCAAGGAGATGCTAGCCGACGGCCTATGAACGGGCTGGACCTTAACAATAAAACGCGCGTTTTATTATAACAGCCCAGCCCAGTCGGACCAGCCTAACCGACCATGGCCACCCCTCTTGGGCCCATAACATCGACTCTTGTGACATCGACTGCTGTTGACATCGTTACTCATACGTACTATCTGCTTTGGTAGCCCCACAGGCCCCTCACGGTTTTATCGAGGTAAATACCCCAATTCGTGTCCCAAAATTGTAAACGGGCCCAATACTTTGAATTAAGTTCATAAATTATGAAATACAGTTAATTGTATTATTTCTGACCCGATAAATAATTATATGCAGTTTCAGAGATTTGATTAGGAGCAGATCAGACTGCGTGACGCGACATTTTTGAAAAAAGTCAGACTGTACAGAGTAAAGTGAGATAAGGGATATAATTTAGAGTAGCGTTAGTGCTCCACCTACCTTACTAATGACTTTTGCATGTTAGTTGAATGAGATTTTATGAAATATGCTGCAATGCTTTAGAAACCGAAACTAAACTGTTTCCCGAGTTTTTCAACGTGTTTGCTACATGCATGAGATACATTTTACTTCACATGTTTATGAAAATGTGATTTTTCAATCTGAAGAAGAAAACATGGTTTGATTTCATGAAATGATAGGGAAGAGCCCCGAGAATGTTTTACGAAAGCAATGTTTTCATGATACAGGTTAATGTCCCGAAGGGGTTTACAAACTATGTTTTTATGATTACATTGGTTAAAGTACCAAGAAATGATTTGAAAACTATGGTTTTCCATAAGAAATGGGTAAGAGGCCCGTAAAGATTTATGAAAACCATGTTTTTGGGGTAAGCGGGCTAGAGTTCCGCAAAGGCACGATGTGACAAGGTCAGAGTGATTTGGGATCGATCTTGAATATATAGGGTAGCGTATGAAGATGATCGAGGATCTTCTTAGCCGACGGCCAGTGAACGAGCAGGGCTCTGACTTGAAATGCGCGTATAGTCCACATTTGGTGGTGTACGTGAGTTCGTGCGTATAGTCCACACTTGGTGGTGCGCGAGATAGGGCAGCGTACGACCTTGATCCAGTCCGACAGCTCCCCTGTACAATGGCCATATGTACCTATGATGAACGTCCTACGGGACCTGATGTATGATGTCCTTCGGGACGAGTATACGATTATGTCTGGCTCCACGATGAATTGACGGAAAGATATTTATGTTTTTGCACATTTCATGTTTTTTTTTTTTTTATACTACTTGTTATTAGCACATGTTTTCTATGATGAAGTTTTAAGGTAGCCCATCAGTTGGGTTTTTATGAAATGTGCATATGAAAGTTATGTTTTCACTTTTAAAGTGAACTGTATGATATACATGATTTGAGACCTATGAGATGCTTTATGATTGTTTACACTAATGATATATTTATAGCATGATACGTTTTACGAAAAGGATGCATGATGTGTAAACTAATGATTTTAAAGCATCTTTTTTACTGCTTTTCTAAATGTAAGCATCTCTACTTTCGTACATGTTTATGCTGAGTAGTGAAATCACGTGTTTTACTTGTTTTAAGTACTAAGGTTACTTTAAATGTATCTGTTGCTGAGCCTGAAAATCTCACCCTATCTTATTTTCCCCCTCTATAGAGTACTTTCAGTAGTCTGAGTAAGGCTAAGGACTTGCATATTTGGTATCCGCTGCGTCCCATCGAGAGTCAGGTATACACATTTGTATAGTTTTGTATATGAACATGTAAATGCACAGCACTGTAAACGGATATGATGTCGGGGATGTAGAGTTATGTAAATACCATTGTATATGTATTTAGTTAAAGTCAAAGGATAGTAAATCCTGATATGTAAATGTGAATATGGAAATGGAATGGTAAATAGTGTGAGGGAACTAACACCGAATCATAGCCCAACTGTTGGTAGGATGGTCACGATGAGAGAAAGGTAAGAATTAAAGAATAATCGAAAAAAATTGTAGTGATTTTTAGGCAATTTGGGTCGTGACATGTATATGGAATTGTTTAATAATTTTCTTAATAGATGCTCATGAGAAAGAGCTAGTAATTTCTTGGAATAATCTCTTTCGATTTTTTTACGCCAAATATGTAAACTGCTTTACCCATATCCTTTATTTCAAAATTAAGGATAACTAGTTTTTCTCTGTAAAGATATACTCCTTGTCATTTTCAGCTAATAGTATGTCATCCACATAAATTGATAAGATTATAGACTTGTCTTTGAACCTTTTTACATGCATATAGTGATCTTCATCAATATAATAAAATCCTATGAAACTATCTATCGCTTAGTGAAATCTAATATCTCATTGCCTTGAAGAACGTTTAAGACCAATAGCAGGCTAAATATTATATCCCGTTAGTAAGGGTCGAAACATTACTATTTATATCGCCAATAGCAGGTTATATCATTGCTAACTATTATATACCCCACTAGTAGGGGCTGAAAATGGTCATGGATAACTATTATCGTCTGTCAGCTAAGACAAAACATTTAGCTGTAAAAGTTATCAGAATGCATGTTCTGAAATCACTTCTAATCACAATGTGGATAAAAGCAGAGTTAACTTAAATCCAAAACACAGAGACGTATGTCTCACATAATTTCAAAACATGCATTGAGTGAGATTTTAAAGCTTCTTAAATGCAGGTATAAACAAATGCAAGCTTTCTAAATCCCACAAAATCATAATATGCATCGTGATGCGATTTTAATTCAAAATAATGTTCACATAAGAACTTATCGTTTTTGATAATCTTATCGCCGATATTTTCACATACTTATAACACTTAGAATCCTTAGACATCATTTGATTCTTACCATAAGACCCGATTAATCTGTTCGATGCTACCTCGCATCAAAGGAATTAATTTGTACCTTAAGATGGGACTCCCAAGGATCAATTATCCATTTGATATTCTTATCCAAATCAAATATGTATGGTTCGATAAAATTCGTTTCATATTCATTTATCAGAAAACAATTACGAAACCATATTATTCAATATATTATTCACAAAGTTTGATGATTGGATCATACAAATATGAGTGAAATCCATAAGTATATCCCGATAAAAACTTCCCATTGTAACTATCAGTGAGCCGAAACTACCCCAGAAACTAGGGTGTTACCTATGGTCACAGATCCGAAAATCTCAAGTCCTAGCGATTAACCAGAACCGGAACCTGTCACGACAACGTCGGACAAGCCAAACTGCCCGTATAAGAGTCGTAAACTTAGGGTTGTTTTCATATACTTTATCGGGAATAACATACCCAGAACGCCCATAAATGATAAAACATTCAAAAATAACGTTTCCAAAAGTCATAATAATTGGGATTAAAAGTTGTTTATGATTAAATAAAAAAACACTAAGCATAAGCTAAATAAGCTATATGCTCCAATAAATCCAAAACAAATTTGAAATGAGATTATAAAACAATACATGCATATAGATAAAAATCCGTGCAAGCTTTTAAATCTCTCACACAATGCCAAACAATGATTTTAATATATGAAAATCATTGTAGAGTTTAGAACATATCAAAACGAATCGAAATCACATTTTCGGTAACACAAAGTCTTAGTTCGAAACATGTAGACAATTTACGAAATTTCAGCAATAAGATTGGATAACAATTACTCATTACCCAACCTGCAAACTAGAGAACAATTTATATTCCTAATACGGTTGATTTAATACATTTTATATTTCAAATCAATCAAACAGTTCACATATTTCTTCGAAAATTTCAAACAAAACATTTATGATATCAAAGGTTTGATTCAAATTATAAAGCAATTTGTACGGGATTAACCTACAGCTATTGTAATTAAACTTAACTCATATGTCAATACAAGTTGTAGCAAGTGAGGTTCACTTACCTGATATTCCGTGATGGCACGTAAATCGAAGCTTGATCGAACTCGTGTTCGTTATCTATTGTCGCACTACACATTTATATATTTAAACCGGGTCAGTTTCGATCAAATATAAATTCAAATAAATTTTCAAAAAATTAAAATGGTCAAATCCGACCGCTTATCAGTTTATCTTTAAACTGAGGCATCATAAAATTTTCTTCCTTTTTTTCTGGCCTGAACCGGTTTGGACCGGTTCATCCCATATCCTTTCTACTGAAATGGTCCGAACCAGTTCAACCTCTATCTTCTCCGATCAGGCCTTGCCGGTCGGTTCTCGACAGGTTTTCGCTTCCAACAACATCGGGCCATGCAGAGGGACCTTCGATCGGGGCAATGCAGGCAGATCGGAGGCGGCGACTCCTCTTTCTTCCTCTTCTCTCTTTCGTTTGTTTCTCTCATTTCCTTCCCCACTCGTCACTTCCCTTGTCGAATTTCTTCTGGGTTGGAGCCGGCGGTCGCACTTCTTCCCTCGGTTGATCGACGCTGTCTCCATCACAGCCCCTCATCTTCGTTGTTCTCTGTTAACAGAGAAGGACATGGAAAGGATCGAGTGTGACGACTGTGTGTCACTTTATTCCCGCAGGATTCAAGATGTGGCCCCCACAGTCTCACTCAACGGATTGTCCTCTTTTGCTGTGCAACGGAAGCCTCAAGGTTTTGTTCCCCTAGGACGCGTCCCTAGTGGTTTGAACCATGGACCCTTAAGTCCATTTATCTTACACACTTGGTATCAATTATTCCAGTGGAACAATTGGTATCATGTGTGTAAGAAGAAAGACTTTAAGGTCTTGGTTTCGAACCATGTGGGATGCGTCCTAGGGGAATAAAACCTTGAGGCTTCCGCTGGGCAGCCAAAGAGGACAATTAGTTGAGTGAGACTGTGGGAACCACCTCTTGAACCCTGCGGGAATAAAGTGCCACATAGTCATCGCATCGAATCTTTCTCGATCCCTCCTCTCTTCTTATATGTATATATATATTAATATATATTACATATATTAATATAATATATTATTTAACTAAATATCTAAATATGTAATATATTATTATAATATAGTATATATATACAAATATCTATATATATTATTTTATATATTTATTAAATATATATAGATTTTTTAAAAAAATATTATCTCATATTTGCGAGATAAATTCTCAATGTGGGAAATTTCAAGTTATCACAAAGTAATTGAAGGGGACAGTTTACTGGAGAAAAACTATTGGTGAATTGCTCTTATAGATTTTACAATAACGTAAGCTAAGAAATTACACAAATCTAGGATTCTTTGAACATGTACATATAGGGGTGTAATCGAGTCGAGCCGAGCCGATACAGTTAGGTGCTCGAGCTCGACTCAGGAACTTGGTGCTCGATACTCGATTCGAGCTCGATCGAGCCTTATTTGTTAAACTCGAGCTTGGCTCGAAATCGAGTTTGAGCTACTCGAGCTCGCTCGATTATATAAGTTCGATTTTTTTACTCGAGCTCGAGCTCGATTCTAAGGCTCGACTCGAGCTCGACTGATGATGTTGGTTCAGCATTGCAAAAGTCCCAAGTATTGCTACTGTCATTGACTAAATGTTCCAATTAATCTAATTTATCCCTACAGATTAACCATATACACAGTAGAAAACAAATTTAATGGTGAAAAGGTATATTTATGTTCTCAGGCTAAAAGCACAGTAGAAACGGTAACAATCCAAGAAAGAAACAAGGGTTCATTAAAGTTATGAGCCATTTGCATTGTCCAAAGCAAATCAAAATCAGATTCTGCAATAATAAAATATCAGAAGAAGAAACAGATGTGAAGCTCACTCTTACATAATTTGAAATTATAAAACAAAACAACAAAGATAATAACATCACTAAATGAAAATGAAACACACAGCAACACCTGCAAAAACAACAATTAAGATGCTACATAAGAAAATTTAAACTAATACTATGGTGTCAAAAATACATCTTCTAGATAGAACATTCAAAACAACATTTAGGAAGCAAATAATATGCATCTTCAGTAAAGCAGACCCCTTTCTCTTTCACCAACTCAAGAATTGCATAATAAGAAAGATAATTTAGTCTCACATCAAAATTTAAATAATGAAACAATTCTGATAAGATTAATCCAAATTCCTTCTAGATTTTCTTCACCTAGCCACTGTACAAGCACACACAGATCTCTGGTTGCATCCACAGAAAACTCCAGTTTTATTTTATTCATTTTTTCCATATAAAAGAAGGCAAACCAAGTAGTACTAAGTCTGACAAGATCAATCATCCAGAATTGAGAATACTATCAATATGTTCATTTGCAATGAGACAAAGGAAATCAATTAACAAATACCTTAATGATTAAAACAACCGTAAACAAGTTAGATTCCAAGCCAAAACTGGACAATTAATTCTTCAGCTTTATCATCTCATAGTTTCAACCCCAATAGCTTAACTAATTCCATGGATTTAATCTCAAAAATAACAACATATGACAATGATCAAATTGACAAAGTACTGTAAAAAAAATCAAATACCTTACTCCGTCTTAATTAGATTACGGGAATTTAAGCGCAATCTCAACTGATTTCTTCTCTTTCTATATAGACAAAATAAAAGAAAAAAGATTAAAAGTAAAATTAAAATAGACAGCTATGAAATAACAAAAATAAAGAAAATGAATAAACTTACTTTGCTCTTCTTTTTCACTCCATGAAGATTTCGACACCAATCTCCTCCACAAAGTAATGCTTGCACTGTGTCAGGAGCTAATGAGGCACAATAAGTATCAATAACTCTACTTCCTGCACTAACGGTGGCCTCTGAAGCCACTGTAGTGATAGGAATAGCGAGTATATCACGAGCCATCTTGGATAAAATGCGGTACTTTAAAGTATTTGCTTTCCACCAATCCAAAGCATCAAACGTATTGGAATCTCCTTTACAAATAAAGCAACCCTCGGCTAAATAGATGTCAACATCAGATTATTGTGGTTGAACAATCTCAACTGACATCACATAATCGGCAAATTCAGACCAACCCGAAGAAGAAGTTTCTGCACTCTCACCACCATCACCACTATCAAGCACTTGAGTTTCAACACTTTGCTCGTTGACAGATTGATACTCCCGAACATATACCTCATAAATCTCATACAAAGTATCTCGAACTCGAGCAACATTTTCTCTTACTTCTCTATCAGGGTACATTTGAGGAAAACAAAACTCAATCACCCTCATTTTGCACCTTGGATCCAAATTAGCTGCTATAGCCATTAACAAATTGCATTCTCCCCAATATTTATCAAATTTACTCTTCATCTTATGAACCATTGCTTGAACAAACTCATCTTCATCTTGTATTTTTTTATCCAACAACACTTTCACACGATAAACTTCATTTGGAAATAAGTTTGAAGTTGGATAATTACTCCCAGAGATGATTTTAGTGGCTGAATTAAAAACTTCCAAAATCTGACAAACTTTCTCAACCTTTTACCAATCTTCTTGACTTGGACAACAATGGTAGTGAGATTCCCATTTTTTGAACCTTGGAAACACTTCTTTGAATTTGATTGCAGTCGACAACATCTCAAATGTTGAATTCCAACGTGTCTTACATTCAAGAATGAGTTTCCTATCAGGCAACTGCAACTGTTGTGCTCTTTCAAAAAATAAGTTAAGTCGTGCCTCATTTTGATTAATAAAACTGACACTTTCATGAAAATCTTCGATCACATGCTTAATCTCAGAAAGACCATCTTGAACCATGAGATTTAAGATGTGTGCACAACACCGAACATGAAAAAGTTTTCCTCCACAAAGCAGCCTTCTAGTTCTTGAAAAGGTGTCTTTAAGAATTTTAATTGCCACATCATTATTTGAAGCATTATCCACTGAAAGCTTAAACACCTTGTTTTCAATTCCTCATTCTTTTAAACACTTAAAAATGCAATCAGCAATCTCAACACCACGACGAGGAGGAGGGATGTGAACAAAACTGATAACACGCTTTTACAATCTCCAATTAGCATCTATAAAGTGTTCTGTAAGAACCATATACTCGATTTTTTGATTACTTGACTTCCACAAATCTGTTGTCAAACTAATCTTGTCGATGGTTTTCAACAATGCCTTTAGTTTCTTTTTTTTCTGCTTTATAAACTAGCACACAATCCCTTTTAATTGTATTGCGTGATATCTTCTCCCATTCAAGCATCCCACGTTTCTGCATCATGTTAAAACCTTCTTTTTCTACAATCGAAAAGGGATGCTCATGCATAAGTATCCAATGTGCAGCTGCGTCTCTCATTTTTGTCATATCAAATTTACCATCTGTGAGAGCAGGTAACATTTTTACATCACCACTTGTGTCGATTGGTTGGAAATTAATCCGTTGGTGTTGACTTTGATACATCTTTTGCTTCAAACAAGTTTTTAGATGCCTATTAAACCGAGTTGTACTGTTACTTGCACTTATAGCTAAGTTGCTCTTACAATGGACGTATTCTCCTTTTTTAGTACCATCAGGAAGCCTAACTTCCTTGAACTCCAACCAAACAAAAGAGGTTTTCTGCCTCTTTTTGTCATTTCCTCCCCCTTCCTCACCTTCTTGAGTATCAACATCGCCACCTTCTTTATCACTAGCATCAATGGTTGGCATTTTATTTGTGGTAGCATCTAAATTTTCATCAACACGACTTGCAACTGCATCCGACGTAGGTTCACGTGGTGTAGTAGAGGATACATCTGGCGTACTTGACATGTCTAGGTTTCTATTAAAAAAAAATCAACACATGTTACCATTAAAATATAATTTAAAATAAACATATTGTAAACTCATTAAAATAATATACATAAAAAATTTTTAAAACCAAGCAAACTCATTAAAATAAATAGTTGGACATGATTAAAAATCAATAATTAATTGATTCATAACACATTCATAAAGTAATCTAGACAAAGAGCTTATTCTAGACAAATTCATAATGCTTAAAGCCTTAAACAATATTTGGAGATGGCATTATTCATTGAAAAAAAAATGGAGATAACCTTAACTGCTTTCTACACAGCAACGCAGAAAACAAGGGATAGCAGCGTTGGTTGTGCAGAAACAAAACAACACAGAAACAGTAGCTATAATCGAAAACAGAGTGGAGCAATAAAATTTAAGTACAGTAATGAGATGCAAAACAGAAAGAATCAATGCTCATCTTGACACGCTCCACACTCTCTTACCCTTCAGAGAAAATGTACTAGTATTAGTATAATTTATCTTTGTTAGTATATGACTAATATAATTCAGTTCATCTAAATTTTTGAAGCAAATTCCATGTATATTTATGCAGGAATGGGACTCCCAGGCAACCTCTGCTTTTCCCTCTTGCTAGGGCATGTTTGGTTTTTAATTCAGCTAGAGTTCCTCCTGCATCTCTTGAGGGTCTTGAAGAATACTCTCATTGTTGGATTATATATGTGTTTCATTTAAATACAGATCTGGAGAAGTTATGGAAACATCCATCTAAATCAAAGTTTAAGGCCAAGGTTAGTGACGCTGCTATAATATTACATTTATTATTTTTTATCGCTTATGATACACTTATCATCTTTAAATTTTTATGAAAGGGTTGTCCCTTTAATAGGTCAGAGTTCCGAGATTGAAAGGGGGAAGGATGGGAGTTTTTCTAACACGATCTCCACATAGACCATGTCTTATAGGGCTCACTGTAGCAAAGGTATATAGAATTCTGTACAGATGTGTTATTGATGCAACAACACATTGATATATAAAGACCTTGGATCGATATCTGCTTTAAATGGGTTAGAGAGGGGTTAAAACTTTTAAAGAACAAGACTAGAAATTAATATCGGATCAAAATTTTGTTCTCTACACTTTAAGACCATTTCAGAAATATAATCTGGTGGATCTTTTGGCATTGCCACACCAGGAGCATAGTTTCCTACTTTAAGGATGAGAACTATTGCAATAAGCATGTTTACTAGCCCATAATTTTTCCTATTTCTAAGTTCATAATTTCTAAATGTTGTTAGAAAAGTGCATATTAGCTTTAAAACTGATTTATACTCTTTATTACAGGTGGAGGCGGTACAAGGAAATATGCTCCTACTCTTTGGAGTGGATCTAGTTGATGGAACAGTAAGCTCTCTTTTCCTGACGTTACTAGAAGTTAATCATTGATGGCTTTATTTACTTCTTTCTTTGTTTGATGTGTTTTCTACTATATAAATTTTGTTAACTACCGGTACCAGACATCAAACCATCTAACATATTGTTTGATGTGTTTTCTACTATAAGTTAGTCTTTGATGGCTTTATCTGCTTATTTCCTTTTTGATGTGTTCTCTATAATTCTACAAATATAAATTCTGCTTCTTGTATAAAATTTTTTAACAGCCAGTTCTGGACATCAAACCATATTTACAATACTGTGATAGTTTTGAAGGAGCAGTTGTACCTAGTTGGGTGATGGTATTTCCTCTTCTATGGTTCTTTAGGTTCCAGGTTTCCTCTTCATAGTAATCCTATGACTCAGACTTGAGATTACTAGATTTATTATGCAAGCAGTGACCAAAATCATAAAGAAAGATTCCAACTGCATACATACCAGCGAGTGTGTGGATGGGAGTCATGGGACGCCAGCTGCCAGACCAAATTTACGGTGGAGACTGGAGTGAACTGAAGACTTAGGCGAGGTCCACGAGGAAAGCCAAGGGGGTTATTAGGTCGGAAAGACGGTGCCGGATCTGGTGAGGAAGGGGCGACTGTCGAGGAAGTTGCCGGAGACGATGTGTCGTTGCTAACTCAGATCGGCTGCTTGGAGGATGGGATGAGATCGCAGACCAGGCAGAGGATGTGGGCAAGCAACGTGGGTTCCTGGGTGGGTGAATTAGATTGAATTGTTTTTAGGGTTTTTATTATTTAGGGTATAAAAGTTATTTTCCATTATATAAATATTATTATATAATAATATATATTATTAAAATATATAAAAACCTTATGCTCGATTAGGCTGGGAGCTACTCGAGCCGGGTATTTAAGTGCTCGAATTCGACTCGCTTGATAGCTCGAGCTCAAGCTCGACTCGACTAAAATCGAGTCGAATTCGAGTTTTACTCGAATCGAGCCTGAGTAGCTTGCGAGCACCACTGTATCACTCACATCCCTATGTACATATGATAATATGTTGAAGTTTAATGTGGATGGTGTTACTAGAGGGAAACTTAGACCAACAAGGAGTGGAAGAGTTCTTAAAGATTTGAAGGGTGTGTTATTGGGTTTGTCGAACTCATAGGTTGCAATTACATGGGTGTGTAAATGAAGTTGATGTCATGGATGGAATGAAAGACTTTTAATGACATTTAGAGATTGGGAAATTTTGTTTGTATGGTTGATTTTATTCGATTGCTAAGGAAGTAAATTCATTTGCTAATAGTCTTGCTAAGATGAGTGTCGATAGAGATTATTTTTGTTATTGTGCTTTGGTGATGGTTTAAAATTTGCATATATCGACGGGCTTGGACAAAAAAAAGCTCGATAAATTTTTAATTCGGGCTCGGGTTTTATTTATGAAGACCTAGGCTTGGCCTGAACATAAATAATATTAATTTTTTATAGTAAATATAATGTAAATATATTTATTTAAAACATTGTTGGTTAATAAACATTATATATATTTAATATAGAAATTGACATACAAAGTTTGACAAACCAAATTAAATTTTAAAAGGAATAAAAGAATAAAAAAAACAAAGAAATAAAAAATTAAAATGTTAAAAAAAAGGAAACAGATCGAGCCAAACCTTGACTTATACAATAAAACTGTAAATGGACTTGGACTAAAATTTAAACCCAAATAATCGAGCTGAACCAAGTTCAAAATTGTATATTGTCCGTTAATATATAACTTAGGTCTGAATTCGATTCAATCCTGCCCATGGACACCTCTAAACAATTGGGTTCGACTCAATCTGATTGGACCTTAACGTCTTTACTACAACCTAGAGTTGATCATGGATCGAGCTAGGCCAGGTTCGAGCCAGACTCATGCCATATAATAATGATTTATATAGAAGCTTAGCTTAGCCCTCAAATTCAGACCTAACTTTTAGTCCATACCTTTTATTTTATTTTATAATGAAGTCCAAACCCTATTCGACCCGAATATTATTTTATCTTTTTGATATTTTAAATTTTTATTTATTTATTTTTAATCTTTTAGCCTCTTTGAAATTTAATTTAATTTTTCAAAATTTACATGTCAATTTTTATATTCAATATATATAATTATGTTTATTAATTAATAATATTTTATATACATATAATTATATTATATTTATTAAATATTTAAAAAAATTCATTTTAATTATATTAAGACTAGACCAAGTCCAAACTTTTAAAAATCAAACTAAAAATTTTATCCAAACTTTAATTAATTAAATTCAATATTTTTATTCAAATTCAATGAAACACCACGCGTTCCTGGAGCAATTTTGCTGCAACCGTTTCCCCAAGATTTTATTATTATTATTAGCTACAAACTAACTACAGGCTTCTCGAAATATATATATATATATATATATATATATATATATATATATATATATATATTCACATTTAACGTCTTAAGCGCAAGCAAATAACGCTAAGAAACCCTAAGAAAACTCCGTTGATCATCGAAGCTGAAAATGGGAGTAGAGAAGCAAGTCATCAGGCCCGGAACCGGTCCCAAACCCACCCCCGGTCAGACCGTCATGGTTCACTGCACTGTTATTTTATTTTTTTGATATTTTAAATTTTTATTTATTTATTTTTAATCTTTTAGCCTCTTTGAAATTTAATTTAATTTTTCAAAATTTACATGTCAATTTTTATATTCAATATATATAATTATGTTTATTAATTAATAATATTTTATATACATATAATTATATTATATTTATTAAATATTTAAAAAAAATTCATTTTAATTATATTAAGACTAGACCAAGTCCAAACTTTTAAAAATCAAACTAAAAATTTTATCCAAACTTTAATTAATTAAATTCAATATTTTTATTCAAATTCAATGAAACACCACGCGTTCCTGGAGCAATTTTGCTGCAACCGTTTCCCCAAGATTTTATTATTATTATTAGCTACAAACTAACTACAGGCTTCTCGAAATATATATATATATATATATATATATATATATATATATATATATATATATTCACATTTAACGTCTTAAGCGCAAGCAAATAACGCTAAGAAACCCTAAGAAAACTCCGTTGATCATCGAAGCTGAAAATGGGAGTAGAGAAGCAAGTCATCAGGCCCGGAACCGGTCCCAAACCCACCCCCGGTCAGACCGTCACGGTTCACTGCACTGGCTACGGTAGATTTTTCTCTTTCTCCACTGTGTTTTTTGTTACTCCTTCATTGAAGCTGAAATTAAACCTCGTTAGGATATTTTTTCAATCATCAATATTTACTTCTTTAATCAAAGGGGTTTTTCCTGAAAGTCGAAATTTGATTAGAATTTTGCTTGCTTTTTGGTGCTATTAACGGGATTTTTTCTTTTGTTTCTATGTTTGCTGGTGTGAACTGTATATATGTTTTTGGTGCAGGGAAAAATGGAGATCTGTCTGAGAAGTTCTGGAGGTGAGTAGTGGTTTCAACCAGAATGACAGGTTGGGTTTTCTTGTTCAGCTTTATTACTATTGAATTATTAATTATTTCTCTGTTTGTGTCATTTTTAGCACTAAGGATAGAGGCCAGCAACCTTTCTCTTTCCAAATTGGCAAGGGTTCTGTCATAAAAGGTAGTAAAATTTTATCGCTTACCTTGCTGAATTCCATGTAAATATCCTACAAGTTTTGAAGGTTTTTATTACTAAAGAAGAAAATTATTTCTTGTCATGATATTGGCCTTTTTTTTGTATTTTAATATATGAATGTGAATGTATTGGTTTTGAAGTGCCTGGGGAAGTTTGATATACCAAAATTTCTAATTTGAATAATGATTGTGTATGGTAAAACTTGTTTTTCCCATTATCTTCTAGAAATCCTCCACTTTTGTTCAACTGCTTTTCATCTGATATAAAGCTGAACTCAATTTTATTCTTAAGGCTTTGTTTTTCTCTGTTGGAAATATAATGCAGTTATGTTGAGAGGAAGTACCTTGTCATATTGAATATGCTTGCCTCTTTAGTTCAGATAGATCCAAGTGCATTCTTTCTTGTTGAACATCAAACCCTTGGCCTTTGGTTTCATGGTTTTCTGCCCATTAAGAAGTGTAGTTATTAGACGACTGACCTTACACCTTTTCTGCTCTCTATGGTTGTATGAGGAGAGGATTATGCTACTTGGTTAAGCAAGATAAATTTGTATCGTGCAATTTAAGACCATAACCTGATGATCTATAAACCACTGCAGTTGGTCTCAAGTTGAAATTGTGTGAAGGAAAATGTTACCTAATGGGACCACACTTTAGTATGCCATGTAGCTTGAACTCGTTATCAGTTGAAAAAAGAAAAGAGAGAAAGAACACTTGATGCTTTTTAAAACATAGTTTATGTGTTTTCCATTCTGAATTTATATACTTTTCTCTCTTTATTGTTCAATGCTTGATACCTTATTTGGGAGAAACAAATTGTTCTGTTCAACTCTTGTAGGATGGGATGAAGGTGTGAAGGGAATGCAAGTGGGAGAAGTTGCTCGTCTTCGGGTACTATTTTATTGAATCATAAATTTATTTCTAGTGTACTTAGTTTTGCTGAAATTACATTTTGAAACGTAAAATTGAAATGTTTAGATTAATGCCATGAATGATGAAGGATATCAGAGGCAGTTATTGAACCTTTTGGTGCAAGGTTTATGACTTGCAAATTTTTGTGGTTTTCTCCTTTTCATTTCTTCTTTTTTTTTTTTATAAGAAAAGAATTTGTGTTCCTGTCTTTATATGTGTTTTGATACCTCAGCTATGACATCTTGAATTTCTGATATATATGTTGGCTTTGTTGGAAATGCATTGGCATTGTGGAAGTTTTTCAAAACATTCAATGAATCAATGCCTTTTTGAAACTAGTAATATTTGTTCCTTTTTTTTTATTAAAAAAAAAAGAGTTTTTTACTTACCCATGTTCTTTCAATTGGTGTTTTATCTACGCTTGTATCTACTCCCTTGGTACACTCCATACAGAAAATCATTCTTAGTTAATCCCTGCATGATTTCCAGCAAGCTTCTCATGGGTCTTTTTGATGTTTGCAGTGCTCTCCAGACTATGCTTATGGTGCTGGTGGATTTCCAGCCTGGGGAATACAGCCTAACTCGGTTCTTGATTTTGAGATTGAAGTCCTAAGCTTGCAGTGAGTACAAGGCAAATGGCGACCGTCGAAAGAATATGTGCCCTGAATAACTTACCTGCCATGAACAAATATGGATATTACTAGGTAGCATGTATGACTACTATTAATGAATATCTCTATGAGCACCTAATTTATGCATGACAGTGTTATTCAATGGTGACGTTTTCTAATATAAACTACTCCACTGCGGTTTCTCCCTGTAGTAGCTTTTGATTTGTTCATTTTTATCAGCGCAGTCCACATTGCATTTTTATGCTTGTTTGGCCCAATTTATGTACATGCAAGTACTGGTGGAATTATGCAATAAGGTTTGTTTAATGAATTAGAGCAATTAGTTTTTATCCTATGGATATAAATAGGTAAGAGAATTCGTGTTTATGACTCGTCTTGTAAAATTGTGTTTATCTCTTGTAAAATAAGAAAATTTTATATCAAAATTTGTTTACATGGAAAACATAACATGTAATTTTTAATTTTGACACATTAATATGCAATTTTTATTTAATTTTAGTTTGTGTTTTTCTCGTAGTAGTGACATTTTTGTATTGTATATATGATGTTTAGGATTATCAGATCTAAATATAAACATAAACGGATTAAAATGAAGCTTTTGAGTTGGATGATGAACTGTATAAGATTTGTCAAAAGCAATGATTTAGGGCCTCATAGTTTCCACTTTCCAGTCTCTCTATAGATTATTATATTATAGTAAGTTGGAAGTCATTACCCGTGTAGATGAAGTGATACTGAAACGTTCTACAGTGAAATAAAAGAAATAATCATGTGGTTACCTTTGTATTGATTCTGATATAGAACATACGACTGGCATGTAACTGGTAGAGCTGATCAATTCTAACGGTGACAGTTACCTAAAAAGAGCTGATCAATTCTAACAGTAACAGTTACCTAAAACTGCAAATTGCCAGACAAAGTTGATCTCTTCCAACGAGGACATTAATCTATAATCCCAATTGCAAGGATCATTTATATGTTCGGATAGATATTAATAAATGAAAAAAAAAGCGATATATGTATTTTTTATTTGGATTTTTAAAATTAATAAAAAAAAAAAGTAATTTTAAGAATTCATATTTAGTTAGTAGTAAAAAGTAGATGAAAGAATTTATTACAATGTTTTTTTTTCTAGTTATAATATTTTTTTTATTTTAAATGTTATAATACAATAAAATTTAATTTAATATTTTATCTTGTTTTTTTTTTTTCAAGTTTCCTTCTTATTTACCTTAAATTGAGATATTAAATAAATTAAATAAATCAAAAAATAAAAAGTGTTCATTTCCCTCTCTTTCTTATTTTTAGCTAAAAATTTTTTCAAACAAAAAAAAATTAAATCCTTTTTCGATTTACTTTAACTTCCCTTTCTTTTCCTCCCGTCTCCTTTCATTTCTCTTGGTTTTAACTATTCTCTCGGTTGATGTTGTCAGCTCTTGAAAGGTCCAATTGGTCAATATGTAACCTGTAAAATGGTGCCTTCCAAGCATGTGGGCGCTGAGCAACTCGCAGTTGAACATGAAGAGCGAAAGGAAAGAAGGGTCAAAGTCAAGGCCACACAGCTTAATATACTAAAATAATAATGGTCACTATACTACGCCCCCTGCCGTCTGGATTTGGATACAGAGCAGGAAGAGTCAAGATACTGAGACTGAGACGACCGCGTAAACCTTCAATTATTCAACTTCTCATCACATTCCTTTTATCTTCCTCACCCCGGCACTCGTTTTGCATATAAATCTACTTGCCCTTCACTTCTTTCGGACACAACCACATTCAACTTGTCATCTTTCCAACTCTCTTTTAGCTTTCCATAGCTTCTGTCTTCTCAAGCACAAAACTTTTGGTCCCAGAAAGAACCGTGAGAAAAAACAGAAACATGGGTTTGAAAGGTTTTGTCGAAGGAGGCATTGCATCAATCGTTGCCGGCGCTTCCACACATCCTCTTGACCTGATCAAGGTCCGAATGCAACTTCAAGGTGAATCCCATCTCCCTAATCCTTCACTACAAGTTTACCGTCCAGCACTTGCCATGAATTCGGTCGCCGCTGGAAATGCTTCAATCTCGCAAGTCGTTTCACAGCCTCGTGTTGGTCCCGTTTCGATCGGTGTCCGTATCATCCAATCAGAAGGCGTGGCTGCCCTTTTCTCCGGCGTCTCCGCCACCATACTTCGCCAAACGCTATATTCCACCACTCGAATGGGACTTTATGATATTCTTAAAAATAAATGGACTGACAAAGAAACTGGGAATTTTCCACTTACGAGCAAGATAGTTGCTGGGCTTGTTGCCGGAGGCATTGGTGCAGCCGTTGGCAACTCTGCTGACGTAGCAATGGTTCGTATGCAAGCTGATGGGCGTCTTCCTATTGACCAACGGCGCAACTATAAGAGCGTAATTGATGCATTAGGTCAAATGACGAAACAAGAAGGTGTTGGTAGCCTGTGGCGTGGCTCAGCTCTTACAGTGAACCGCGCAATGATCGTCACCGCATCACAGCTTGCAACCTACGATCAGATCAAGGAGATGATACTGGAGAAGGGAGTGATGAGTGATGGAATCGGAACCCACGTGACCGCCAGCTTCGCGGCGGGATTCGTGGCGGCTGTGGCTTCTAACCCTATTGACGTGATCAAGACAAGAGTGATGAATATGAAGGTGGCGCCAGGTGCGGTGCCGCCCTACTCGGGTGCTTTGGATTGTGCTTTAAAGACGGTGAGGGCTGAGGGGCCTATGGCATTGTATAAAGGCTTCATCCCTACAATTTCAAGGCAAGGACCATTTACAGTGGTGCTTTTTGTCACATTGGAGCAAGTCAGGAAGCTACTCAAAGAATTTTGATTGCGAACAATGAATTCCATTTTTATCATACTATTGTATATTTTTTTTCTTTAAGGGTAAACATTTTATCTTAATTGGCCATTATGAGTGATGAAATGAAAATTAATTTATTGGTGACAAGAGCATTCTGAGGCTGAGAATTTTGGGCTGTCGTTGATTTTGTCAATAGGGTTTTATTTGTTAAAAAATCTTTATAACCATGAATTCATGTATATAAACAATTAGCTAAATGACAAGTATACATGTTCTTCCCTTAATTAAGAAGCGAGTTTGAATTCCCTTATTTGAATTTTTTTTTTTAAAGAGTTGTTATATTAAGAATGGGGCAATATCATATGCTACCATGATCAAAGATGGTAAATTTTTTGATATAGTGAATGCTTCTGGAGAAAGAGAAAATATAAGTGTTGAGACATGAATTTTAGATCAATTTGGATAATTATTTTATTTTAAAAATGAAGACATTCAAGTAATGGTTTAGATAAAAATTATAAATATATAACAATCAAAATTTAATTTAATAGTTATTATTCATTCTTAAAAAAAATTAAATTTAAAATTTTATTTATCTTTTCTTTATATTAAAAAAAAAAGAAACTTTTGATTATAGTAATATTGTATGGTTCAGTCTTGTTAAAACAACTGTTATATGTACTTTTACTTTTAATGAATAAATAATTCTATCGTTTATTGCCTATATACGATAAATTTATGATGAGCATAAATGAAAGAGAGTATCATACAGCATTTCGAAATCAATCATATCATATGGGAAACATAAATATTTGGTTGAGGTTAGGGCAAATTATATGTGTAAGATACATGCATATTCTTCCCACACTTTTTCTCTCTTTTTGAAGTCTCCAATACAGAATTAGTATTTCCAAATATTTATGGGTTGTTTGAAAATATTTTTGTTTTGTGTTTTATGTTTTTTTTCAATTTTTTTGAAAATAAAAGTAAAAACATGTTTGGTGAGTATGTTTTTTTTTCCAAAAACTAAAAACAAAACACAATATTTTGAAAATTGTTGAAAACACAAAAATATGTTTTCAAAATTTTGAAAATGTTTTTGGTACTGTTACCACGCAGTTATTGTTCATCCATTTGTCTACAGTATCAATTTTAATGGTAAAATTTTTTAAGCCTTGCTATTGACTTGATTCGAAATCTTGATATTTTATATTTTAAAACTTCAATCATCTTCTTCAATAAGTTTTTGTTAACAAATTTCTGTAACAAAACATTCTATCGAAAAATATTTTCAAATATAATAAATTAAAAATAAAGTGAAAATAAAACAAAACAAAACTTTTTAAAAAATAAAACATAAAATATACAACAATTTCAAACGACCCCTAATTGTGTATAGATACAAAAAGTAGAAAATAAATCTTATATAATTTTTGAAATCATAATTTTAAGAGAAATTTTATATAATAATAAATGAAATAATTTTTGTAATGTATCAAAATTAAGAATAAAATAGCACATTATTAATCATAAATTAAATTATATAATTTTAATAAAAATATTTAATGTTTAGTATTAATAAATTATGAAATAAAAAAATTATGTTTCAAAATTTTTATTTGATACCAAAAATGTTTTCTATTTTTAGTTTTTAAAATTGTACAACAATATTAGTTCACCAAACATGTTTTCTGTTTTCAAAATTTCTAAACAAAACAAAATAAAAACAAAAACAAAATTTTCAAAAACAGAAAACATAAAATATAAATTTAACAACAATACCAAACGACTCCTTAGTTAGAGCTGGCAAAAGTTGGCCCGAGCCCGAAAACCCGCCCGAGCCCGCCTAAGACCGAACCCAAGACCGGATCGAATTGACCAAAAAATCAAAGGCGGGCCCGAGAAAAGCCCAACCCGAAAAAACCATAACCCGATAAAGACCGAGCCCGAAAAAGATCGAACCAAAAAAAATCAGAACCCAAAAAAATCTGAACCCGACATAACCTGAGCCCGATACAACCCGAGCCCGAAACCGACCCGAGCCCAAAACTGGAGAAAACTCAAATTTATAACCCGAAAAATTCGAATTATAATTATATAATTATTATATTAAAAAATAAATAAATAAATAAATAATAATACACTTTTTCTAATTAAAATTTATAAAATTTACAATCATTATTTATTTATTTATTACATAATTATATCAATAATTTATTATCAACAAAATAAATATTGAATATTTAAATTCAATTATAAAATAAAATTATTTTAAAACACAATATAATATTCAATATCAAATAATTTTCAATATTATGCTTGTTATATTTGTAATAATAAATAATAAATATATTATTAAATATAACATTTGATTTTATTATAAAAACAATTATTATACTATTTTATTATATTTATTTCATATTAAAATTTTAATTTTAATACAATAATAAATCAAATATATATATAAATCATTATATAATTGTAACATTTATTTAAATTTGATATTTCGTATAAAATATTGAATACATTATTAACAAAATTAGAATTTAAATTCTGACTCCTTTAACTCGTAAATAGAAAAATAGTGATTTGCTTTTTAAATGGTGATTATGCTAAAAATAAGAATTGAAAGTTGAAAGAGGGGACCATACCCTTTTAAATGCTGTAATAACTTTTTCACTGCAAAAAAAGATTCAGACTCAACTATGACATGTTTACATCCAAATTCTCATGCCATTAACAAGTCAATGATTGTTATGTTCTAAATTAGTCTAATATAGTAGGAAACAAACCAGCAAAGAAAACATCCAAAACCTAAAACTATGACATGTAACATTACAAGAACAACAAAATAGAAAACATACAATCATTCTCATACACAACCACCTAGTCATGGAGAAACCAATCCCTAGCCACACATTGCATGAAGAACAAAACAGGAAAAATACGATCATTCCATTCAACGCTAGCGGCTTGATGAATAACATGCTCGGAAAAATTGTAAATGCAGAGAGCAACCAAACTCTCCAAGAGCGACACTGTCTTCAAATAAGATTAATGAGATAATGATCAATTACAATTACTCTTAATAAAAAAATTTAAATTTTTAACAATATAAATAGTAAGAAATAAAATATCAACATACATTGCAATTAGAACTCTTCATCCTCCTCCATAAACCAACTAGTTCAATTTAATCTAACATTCCTTCCAAATCTCATTGTTTCATCTTTTTCATCTAATAAAATATATAAAAATAATCATATAAGAATTTAAATAATAAAAAATTAATAAAATAATAATGACACTAAAATCTTGTCATCTTGATTTATATCATATCTATACAGCCAATTATGAATGGTAATCAAAATTTCTGCATTATGTGTCGTGAGACAATTTCTCCATTTGTTGATAACTCTACCACCCATACTAAATATTGATTCAGATGCAACTGTGGTAATTGGAATACTCAATATATCTTTAGCCATAAGTGAAAGTACAGGGTATTGAAATTTATTTTTCTTCCCATTGTGCATAAAATAATAAATAATAATAAAAAATTTGAAATAATTACATCGCGCCACATGGTGCATTTAAAAGGAAGGGCAGGAGACTACCCTCCCGCACTGTAGGTGGGAGAGTCTCCCGCACAGACTCTTGAAATTTAACGCGCCACGAGGCACGCCGCGAACACGCCACATGGCGCCAAAATGAATATGCGAGAGGTACCCTCCCGCACATTGACGAGAGGGTACCCTCCCGCGAAACTGAGGCGGGAGCCTTCCTCAGTTTCCTTTGCGCCACGTGGCGCAATGATAATATGCCACATGGCACAAGAAATGTATCCGTAAATTTTTTTTGACAATTTTATCATTAAATATTTTTTGATTCTGCATATCAGTAAAACAATAAAAATATTTAATTAGTAGATAAATACGTAATTAAAACTGGGATCAACCCCTATAAAAATGGATCATGTATGATCTATGAAACGAAGTCTCAATTTTCTTTACTGAAACTCTGTCAAATTCTTTGTCTAATTTAAGTATCGGAGTGCTTACGCAGGGAAAAACCCCCTGCATCCCTCTGATCATTCTTTTTCTTACAGAGCTTTCGGTAGCACGTAACACAAAAATTAAGGCGAAGACGTCAGCAATTCGACATTGTTGTAACTGAGCAACAACACTTCCAATAATCAAGAACATCAATTTGAATCTCATAATCTTCTCTTAGTTCATTCAAATATACATCTAACTCTGATCTATATAAAAGAGATCCAAAATTGAAGCTTCTAAATCCCTACAATAACAAAATAAGTTATCATGGTTCATAATCTTCTATTGCTTTGATCTTTCTCCCCGGTTATCATGAATGATTGAGAAAGAAGATTATTTTGATTATCATACTCCTTGAAAAGTAGTTTCATTTCTTCCAAAATATCAATCCACTTATTTTCATATTCAACACCCAATTTTACAAAAATAAATTGCCAAAGTTGCAACTTGAACCTAGGATCAAGTATAGCTCCAAAAGACAACACACGAGTGTAATCATCACAATACTTACAAAATTTTTCATTCATTTTCATTGCCATTAATTCCATAATTTCGTCTTCACATTTCACATTTACTTAACATTTTAGGAAATAAAAAAAATATTATGAAACTTTTATTAATATAATTTTAGTGACTTTTGTTTAAAATTTAAAAACTTATTATTTTAATTATAATTATCTAATTTAATTTTATAATTATTTATATTTTGCTTTATTTTTTTTAAGGTCACAATGTTTTATTGTATAAATATATTTTTTTAGTGTATTATATCAACTACAAAATATCGCTCATATGGTAGTGTATAATTGTATATGATATAATTATATCAAATGTTAAAAATATATAATTTTTTTAATTCAATATTTCAATTTTTTAATGAGACATTTGATTAATTAATATAAACGATTATAATTGATGCAATAAGGTTAATTATGATTTATGTACAAATAAAAAACAAATTAGAAATAAAATAGAGCTAATTAATTGATCATTTATTCATATTAAGCATTTTTTTGGTAAATGATAATATTAATTGATACTTTTCTTCCTATAATATCTACATGTAATATTTTCTTTTGCATTTAATGAATATAATTATATATACTATTTTATAGTAAATATTGTAGAAAATTAAAAAAGAGTAAATTATTTTTGTCAAATAATAAATATTAAAATATAGAAATTTATTTTTATATAAATATTTATTAAAATATAAAATCATATAAAAATTAAATTAATTATCACATTGAAAATTTTTAAAAAAAACTTATAACTAATAAAATTTCAAAATATTTCAAGTCGGCCCGCTAAACTAGCCCGACTAGAACGGAGACCGAACCCGAAGAAACTCGAAACCAAAAAAATTCGAACCCGAAAAAATTTAAACCCAAAAAAACTCGAATCTGAAAATAACCGAATCCGAACAATTCTAAACTTGAAAAAATTCGAATCCAAAAAAATCTAAATTTGAAAAAAATCCGAACTAAATTCGTCCGAACCCGCTGTTTGCCACCAACCCTTAGTGTCCATTTTCCTTTTTTATATTCAAATTTCAAGTATTCTCAAACCAACACCACAGCCGCAATTCCAAAAGCTATATAGAATTTCGTTCTAATCTCTTAAATTAAATAAAAATATACTAGATAAAGACCCACACGATACTACAAGCACGATCAACATCACATCAATTGTAACTTAATAATATAAAAAGCATTTATCTTTTTTTTTAAATAAAAATATTCAATATACTTAGATCAATAAAAAATAACCACGTAACATGAGAAAAATCAAATATTTTATTCATTATATATACATTTTAAATAAGATAAAAAAACTCTTAGTCAAAGGATATATACGTAATTAGAGGCAGAATAAATTCTTATAAATAGAAAATAGATATGATTCAAAAACTTAAGTCTATTTTTATTTTACAAAAAGTCTGCTGAAATTTCTCTCTAATTTAAGAATCGAAGTGCTTACGTAGGGAACAACCCTTGCGTCCCTCTGATCATTCATCTTCTTGCAGAAGATCTAATTACATGTGACACGAAAATTGAAGTGAGAACGTCAGTAACACGTCGTCATTTTGTTTGACTACAACACTTTTGAAAATACATGTGTTCACAAAAAAAAAATTAAAATAAGAAAATTTAATAAAAAAGTAGAGTGAAGATTCAAATGTAGCATTTGCATATTTTCAACAAAATATTGCACATGTAGCAAACATTAAAAGATAAGGTGATGCAAGTAGTATTACTAAATGGCAACTGAAAAGCTGCCCAAGATTAGTATTACTATCTGATATTAAATGGCCAAAACTCTAAAGCCGAAAAGAAAAAGAAAACTAATACAGATTTTAGACAAAGCTTAACAAAGTGCTGGTTGAATGAGACCATCATATTGCATCAGACACTGAGACCTTTGGAGCAGTCTTTGAATAGCTCCAAACCGGCCATAAAGTTGCTTCTCATAGCAATCCCAATCATCACAGTCTAGGCAAGTCCTCTCATATCATGCATTATTGCCTTGAAAGAGGAAATGATCAAATAGGAACTTATAAACACTGATGGGATAGTATAAAACACGATAACATAAGTCAAATTTCTAAAACTATATTTCAAATAGTGAAGTAGCAGAGTAGACATTCACCCTAGCCAATTGAGAAGGTCTCAACAAGTCTGTATCAGACTTAGACCACTTCAACTTGGCTGCAAACTCCATTGAATTTAGGAAACTCGAGAAACTTGGTACTTTTCATGAGAGAATAGAGGGCCGACCATTTGAAGAGTTGTGCTGTAAAACATCATCAGTAATTACAATCTTTCAAGCACCAATAATATATTGAATTTTGATATGACAATTCTGAAAATGTCACCTAAAAATGAGAAGCCAAAAAGAAATTCTATGAAAGAAAATGAAAAGCAATGGGAATTAGAATATATGCAAAAATAGTAGATCGAATGTTTACCTTTTTTTTCTTTTCTTTTTTGTTAGTTTTTTCTATATACTTTCTCATTTCCTTCCTACAATCTCCTGAAACCTGTTGTTAGGTCTACTAATAGAATTTGCTGGATTTTTCTATTATCTTGAATACCCAGTTCCATCATGTTTTCTTGGCGCCTTTGAGACCTAATAAAAACTTCTATAAGCACATATTTCTTAAAACGTATAGGCATGTATCCATCGATACTTCTGCATTAATGAATATCTCTATGAGCATCTACTTTATGCATGACAATGCCATTCAGTGGTGACTTTTATTTTCTAATATAAATTACTCCAGTGCGGTTTCTTCCTGTAGTAGCTTTTGATTCATTCATTTTTTTCAGCGCAGTCCACATTGCATTCTTAGGCTTGTTAGGTCAATTTATTGGTACCTTTGATATTTTAAAGGGAAAGTGATTGCAGCGTAAAGTGATTGCAGCGTAAAGTGATTACTGAGAAAGTGATTATTGAAAAAGTGATTACTGAGAAAGTAATTTTATAGTGTTTGGTATGCAATATAAAGTTATGTTTAAATTATAAGGAAAATAACTTTACAGCGTTTGGTATGCATTTACTTTGCTGGGAAAGTTGTGTCAAATTTCAAAAATATCCATAACTATAAAAAAAAAAATTTTAATGCAATGAAAAAATTAATTAAAATGAAAATGTAAATGATATAAAATTATATTATTAATATTGCTCATTATTTGTAATTCTAAATTTTCATGATTATTAATTTAAAATTTAATTAGTATATTATTACAAATTCATTTATTAATTTAAATTTACAAATTTATTAATTTACAAATTCATGTATCATTAATTTAAATTTTAATTCATCTATTATTTTTAATGAATGTCATAATAATTTATTTTAGTCCTTATAAAATATTTTTTATGTATGATAATTACCTATAACATCTATAAAAGTATTTTTGTGTTTTTGGTAAAAAGGTAATTTGGGTAAAATTGGAGTAAAATTAATTTTACAACCAATGCCGCAAAGTGATTACAGCCTACTTGAACTGCAATCATTTTGCAGTTCAAGTAGGTTGTAATCACTTTCAGCTTTTGAATGTAAAGTGATTACAGTTGCAATCACTTTACATCAAACTTTCTTGATAACAAACGTTGTATTCACTTTGCGCCCAATTAAATTACAGTGCAAAGTAATTACTCCCTTCATACCTAACGAATCCTATATGCAGGTGCTGGTGGAATTATGCAATAAGGTTTGTTTAATGAATTAAAGCAATTAGTATTTATCCTCCAACGATAAAGAGACATCACAATTTAGATTTATAATTTGTATTTATATTCTATAAAATTATATTTATATAGTGGAAATATAAAAATTTTGTGTCGAAATTTAAATCAATATTAAAATATATAAAATATTATTTTTAATTTTGATTATATTTATATATAATTTTTATTTAATTTTAATTTATTTTATACTTTATTTTTATTATTTGTATCGCTTTTATGTTGTGTAATGTATTGTAGCGGGATTTTACATCTAAATATAAACGGATTACAATGAAGCTTTTGAGTTGGATGATGAACTGTGTAAGTTTTGTCAGAAGCAATGATTTAGAGCCTCATAGTTTCCACTTTCCAGTCACTCTATAGATTATTATATTATAGTAAGTTGGAAGTCGTTACCCGTATAGATGAAGTGATACTGAAACGTTTTACAGTGAAATAAAAGAAATAATCATGTGGTTACCTTTGTGTTAATTCTGATATAGAACATACGACTGGCAGGTAACCGGTAGAGCTGATCAATTCCAACAGTGACAGCTACCTAAAAATGCAAATTGCCAGACAAAGTTGATCTCTGCCAACGAGGACATTAATCTATAATCCCAATTGCAAGAATTTTTAACTGATGGGATAGATAATAGTAAATGAAAAGATATGAAAATAAAATAATATAAAATAAAAAAAAAAGGAAAGGAAAGAAATGGATATATGTATTTTTTGTTTGGATAGTTAAAATTAATAAAAAATTAAATATATGTATATTTTGTTTGGATAGTTAAAATTAATAAAAAAATAATTTTAATAATTTATATTTAATTAAGTAATAAAAATTAATTAAGTAATAGAAAGTAAATGAAAGAATTTATTACAATGTTTTTCTTTAGTTATAATATTTTTTTATTTTAAATGTTATAATATAATAAAATTTAATTTGATATTTTATTTGATTACATTTTTTTTCAATTTTTTTCTTATTTATCTTAAATTGAGATATTAAAAAATTAAATAAATCAAAAAAAAATTATTCATTCCCTCTCTCTCTTATTTTTAGCTAAAAATTTTTTTCAAACAAAAAAAATTAAATCCTTTTTTGATTTACTTAAACTTCCCTTTCTTTTCCTCTCGTTTCCTTTCATTTCTCTTGGTTTTAAATACTCTCTCGGTTGATGTTGTCAGCGCTTGAAAGGTCCAATTGGTCAATATGTAACCTGTAAAATGGTGCCTTCCAATCGTGTGGGCGCTGAGCTACTCGCAGTTGAACATGAAGAGCGAAAGGAAAGAAGCGTCAAAGTCAAGGACACACAGCTTAATATACTTAAATAATAATGGTCACTATACTACGCCCCCTGCCGTCTGGATTTGGATACAAAGCAGGAAGAGTCAAGATAGTGAGACTGAGACGACCGCGTAAACTTTCAATAATTCAACTTCTCATCACATTCCTTTTATCTTCCTCACCCCGGCACTCGTTTTGCATATAAATCTACTTGCCCTTCACTTCTTTCGGACACAACCACATTCAACTTTTCATCTTTCCAACTCTCTTTTAGCTTTCCATAGCTTCTGTCTTCTCAAGCACAAAACTTTTGGTCCCAGAAAGAACCGTGAGAAAAAACAGAAACATGGGTTTGAAAGGTTTTGTCGAAGGAGGCATTGCATCAATCGTTGCCGGCGCTTCCACACATCCTCTTGACCTGATCAAGGTCCGGATGCAACTTCAAGGTGAATCCCATCTCCCTAATCCTTCACTACAAGTTTACCGTCCAGCACTTGCCATGAATTCGGTCGCCGCTGGAAATGCTTCAATCTCGCAAGTCGTTTCACAGCCTCGTGTTGGTCCCGTTTCGATCGGTGTCAGTATCATCCAATCAGAAGGTGTGGCTGCCCTTTTCTCCGGCGTCTCCGCCACCATACTTCGCCAAACGCTATATTCCACCACTCGAATGGGACTTTATGATATTCTTAAAAATAAATGGACTGACAAAGAAACTGGGAATTTTCCACTTACGAGCAAGATAGTTGCTGGGCTTGTTGCCGGAGGCATTGGTGCAGCCGTTGGCAACCCTGCTGACGTAGCAATGGTTCGTATGCAAGCTGATGGGCGTCTTCCTATTGACCAACGGCGCAACTATAAGAGCGCAATTGATGCATTAGGTCAAATGACGAAACAAGAAGGTGTTGGTAGCCTGTGGCGTGGCTCAGCTCTTACAGTGAACCGCGCAATGATCGTCACCGCATCACAGCTTGCAACCTACGATCAGATCAAGGAGATGATACTGGAGAAGGAACTGATGAGTGATGGAATCGGAACCCACGTGACCGCCAGCTTCGCGGCGGGATTCGTGGCGGCTGTGGCTTCTAACCCTATTGATGTGATCAAGACAAGAGTGATGAACATGAAGGTGGCTTCAGGTGCGGTGCCGCCCTACTCGGGTGCTTTGGATTGTGCTTTAAAGACGGTGAGGGCTGAGGGGCCTATGGCATTGTATAAAGGCTTCATCCCTACAATTTCAAGGCAAGGGCCATTTACAGTGGTGCTTTTTGTCACATTAGAGCAAGTCAGGAAGCTACTCAAAGAATTTTGATTGCGAACAATGAATTCCATTTTTATCATACTATTGTATATTTTTATTCTTTAAGGGTAAACATTTTATCTTAATTGGCCACTGTATATGCCATTATGAGTGATGAAATGAAAATTAATTTATTGGTGACAAGAGCATTCTGAGGCTGAGAATTTTGGGCTGTCGTTGATTTTGTCAATAGGGTCAGGGTATCAAAAAGCGGCCGCGAGGCAACGTCGCGGCCGCTATTTCACGGTATCGGCAATAGCCGACACCGTTTTCTGGAAAAAAATGGGTGTGAAAATTTTTCACACCCGTAACGGCTAAAAAACGGTGATAATACAGTGATAACGGAGGATAGCGGCGGTAACGGACCGTTACCGCCGCTATCCGTTCCGTTCTGCTATGGTTTATAAAAACAACCCAAACCTCAAAGCCAAACACACACACACACAGAAAACAGAGAAGCAAAAACAGGACAGAGTCAGACAACAACACACAGAGGAACGGCAACAAGGCAGCACACAGTACCACACACAACACACTACAGACAGGTAACACACAAAATTAACTCAGATTCATTCAACAACACTTATCTGTATTCGGGTTGAGAGGACAGATCTGGGTTTGTAGAGGCTTCGACTTCGACAGTGAGAGTTGGGTGTGAGGGTAGTCGGTTTAGGCAGGCACAAGGGGAGGTGAAAGGCCATGGGGTCTGTCGGTCGTCTGTGATCCATGGATCTCCGATCCGGAAACCATATCCAAGCTCCGTGGGGTCTGTGCGCTCTTTGGAGGAAATCACTGCAACTGGAACCAAATCTGGCCATCTGGGAAAGGTATCGGCAGGGGAAGGGAATGGCAGAAGGCTGGCTCTGGTCTGGCTGGAAGGAAACTGAAGAGGAAATGAGGAAGAGGAAGGAAGGGCTCTGCTCTGGCTCTCGACTGCTGAAGCAGAAGGATCTGGAAGGCTGGGCGTTGGGGTCGGGTTTAGGCAGGGAGGGATGGGTGGGTGGGTGGGTTAGCAGATGGGTGGGTGGGTGGGTGGGTGGGTGGGTTAGTGGGTGGGTGGGTTAGCAGATGGGTGGGCTAGTGGGTGGGTTAAATTTTAATTAAATTAATGTAAATTTTTTTAATTAGTTTAATTTTTTATTAGTTAAATTTTTAATTAGTATAATTTAATTAAATTAATAAATGTTTTAATTAGTATTATTTTTTAGTAGTTAATTTTTTAATTAGTATAATTTAATTAAATTAATATAATTTTTTTAATTAGTATAATTGAAAAAAAATTTCAATTAGTATAATCTTTTAGTAGTTAATTTTTTAATTAGTATAATTAATACAATATTTTAAGAAGTTAGTATTAAATTATTAATTAATAGTTTTTTAAGTAAATATTTAATAATTATATAAAAAAATTTACTAATTAGCTTAAATGTTTAGTATTTATCCCAAATAGGGTAAAATTAATATTGTTAAATGTTAATATAAATTTTTCAATATAAATTTTGATTGTCAAATTTATGTTATTAATGTTTAAAAATATCACACTAAATATTATTATGACTGAAGAGAAAAATAATATTGATATTAATTTTTTATAGTGACCAATTAATATTAAATTTTTAATTTAATAAAATTTAATTAAATTTTTAATTAAATTAATGTAAATTTTTTTAATTAGTTTAATTTTTTATTAGTTAAATTTTTAATTAGTATAATTTAATTAAATTAATAAATGTTTTAATTAGTATTATTTTTTAGTAGTTAATTTTTTAATTAGTATAATTTAATTAAATTATTATATTTTTTTATTTAGTATAATTGAAAAAAAATTTCAATTAGTATAATCTTTTAGTAGTTAATTTTTTAATTAGTATAATTAATACAATATTTTAAGAAGTTAGTATTAAATTATTAATTAATAGTTTTTTAAGTAAATATTTAATAATTATATAAAAAAATTTACTAATTAGCTTAAATGTTTAGTATTTATCCCAAATAGGGTAAAATTAATATTGTTAAATGTTAATATAAATTTTTCAGTATAAATTTTAATTGTCAAATTTATGTTATTAATGTTTAAAAATATAACACTAAATATTATTATGACTGAAGAGAAAAATAATATTGATATTAATTTTTTATAGTGACCAATTAATATTAAATTTTTAATGTAATAAAATTTATAATAAAATATGAATAATTAATTGTTCAAATTAAATTATTTTTTGATAAATTGAATTTAGTTTTCATTTATGTATGAAGAATATAATATTTTTTATTCATGTTTATAATTACTTATTTTATAGAAAAAATCAAGCATGCCACCACGTGAGGAGTTTCCAAGTAAAGGAGTAGAAGGCGCGCCGAGTGATGATATCGGTTGGCATTTCGGAATACCTGTACCAAATGCAAAAGGAATTGTGTCGTGTAAACTTTGTGGGAAAGTTGTAAAAGGAGGAATAACACGCTTCAAGGAGCATATTGCTCATAAGACTGGCAATGTCGCACCATGCCCCAACGTTACCGGTTAGTTATAAATATTATTATTAATTTCTCAATTAAGATTATAAAATTACATTAACATGTACAACTAATTTTTTTTTTCTTAACTATATTATTAATAGGCACTGTTAGAGAAAGTATGATGAAACTCCTTCAACAAAGTAAATCAAAGAAATTTGATAACAAAAGGAGAAAAGATGAATTCTTATCACAATTAAGAGGAGAAGATTATGACTATGAAGGGTTCATGGACGAAGAGGTTGCTACAAGACAAGCTATGCGAGATAGTGTCCAATCACAACGAGAATGGCATATGAGGCAAGAATTTAGGCAAAGAACTGGTGGTTTCAGTAATACTTATGAAGAGGGACGAAGCTCTCACGGCTCGGTTAGTGACTATTTTGATAAAAAAATAAAGAAATCCATTCCAACTGACTCGGAATTTTCATTAAGGGGAGCCATACCTGAATTGGTTAGAAGCAAGAGTGCAAAGCAGCCAAAAGTAAATGATTCTTTTTTAAAGACATTGAGAAAGAAATTAGGTGAATCGGTATCTAAATTTTTGATATATGATCGACTTCCTTTTCAGTTAGCAAACTCTCCATGGTAGCACAATTTAGTTTCTGTAGCAGCAGAAATTGGGCAACATGTCAAACTCCCAACACCTTATGAGGTTTCTGATGTGTATTTGGAGTCAGAGTATAGACAAGTGAAAGAATGGGTTAATGGATTAAAGGTTCATTGGAGTGAATTAGGTGCTACACTGATGTGTGATGGTTGGACAAACAGTTTGAACCAATTGCATATAATTAATTTTCTGGTTTATTGTAGTAAAGGGACCATTTTTTGGAAATCTGTGGATGTCTCTAGTGCTCGTACTAGAGATACTAAATTTTACTACAAACTATTGGATCATGCTGTAGAAGAGATTGGAGAAGAATACATTGTCCAAATAGTCACTGACAATGAGGCAGCGCTTAAGGCTGCTGGAAAAAAGTTAATGGAAAAAAGGAAACATCTGTACTGGACGGCCTGTTCAGCTCATTGCTTAGATTTATGCCTTGAAGATATTGGAAAAAGGTCAAGTGTGGAAAAAGCTTTGGATGAGGCGAAGAAAGTGACGTGTTTCATATACAATCACATATGGACGGTTGATTTAATGAAAAAATATACTCAAGGAAGACAAATACTTCGTCCTGGTCTTACCCGATTTGCCACTCATTTTATCCAACTACAGGAGATAATAAAACACAAACAAGGTTTAAGAGAAATGTTCAGTTCAAAGGTTAGTACTTAGTAATTGGTTTTTAGTTTTTAAATCTAACAATTTTTTTTGTGATATCTTATTCATATTACTTTAAAAATTTATTCATGAATGTATAGGAGTTCAAAGAGTCAAAATGGGGACAACAAAAGTCGGGGCCTGCCTATGAAGCCAAAAAAATTGTTTTAGGAAAAGAATTTTGGCGAAGAACACGTGACATAACAAAAGTTTATGAGCCTTTGGTAAAGGTATTGCGGCTTGTGGATAGTGATGAGAAACCAACCATGGGCTTTATTTATGAGGCTGTGGATAGAGCTAAACGGGCAATTCAGATAGATTGTCGATACTCTGCTGATTATGAAAAGATTATTGATAACAGATGGATCTTTATGCATTCTGACTTGCATTCAGCTGGTAAGTAGACTAAAAATGTTGATGGTAATTAAAAACATTTTTACGTTTTATCATTATGTTTAAATTAGTTATATATTTATTTTTATTACTTTTAGATAATATTGTTCTGAATTATTTTTAGGTTACTATCTTAATCCTCAATTTCAATTTGGTGTGGAGCATTCTGAAAGTGTGTTAAGAGAAACATTACAAGGGACAAAAGCAGTAATAGAAAGATTAGAACCTTCTATGGATACTCAAATCAGAATGATTAACCAGGTTAGTGTTTAATATGTTTTATACTCTAAAATTTAATTTGTGTATTAAAAATAGAATTACTTTTTGTATTTATTTATTTGATAAATTATATTTTTTATCAATATAGTTGATATTATTTCGACAAAAAAATGAGACGTTCGGTACACCTCAGGCACAGAGAGCTTGGCAGCAAATGAATCCAGGTAAACAGTTAATTTATTAAAATTTATTTAATATTATTTAATTATTTTGGATGTTAAATTTATTTTAAATAATTTTATACAGCTGAGTGGTGGATGATATATGGCACATGTGTTCCTGAATTACAAAAATTGGCAATTAAAGTGCTTAGTCAAACAACTTCTGCATCAAATTGTGAAAGAAATTGGAGCACATTTAGCTATATACACACTAAGGCCAGAAATAGATTGAAATATGAAAGACTTCAGAAGTTAGTATATACTTATTATAATATGAGGCTAAGGATGAGACATCAAAAAAGAATGAGTCCTGATGAGATAAACGATAGTTTCAATCCTATTAGCCTTGATCATATATTTGAAGACGAAGATCCACTTTCAGAATGGTTGCAAGAGAGAGAAAGACCTTTGTTAGATGGTCAAAATTCTGATTGGTTGCCTGCAGATAATTCTGATGATGAAATGAACTATGAACAGTCACATCAATCGGAAGAAAACGTACATCAGTCAAGTACAAATCCGACAACAACTCAGAATGATGATGACGAGGGTTCAACTCCATCTGATGCTGGTGATAGTGGTGGTGATAGTGGTGATGATGGTGGTGATCATGGTAGTAGTGCTGATTATAGTGGTGGTGCAAGAGAAAATAGACCTTTCAGTCCACTTGGAGGAGAATATGGGCTTGCTGCAACTGGTGGATTATTCATTGATATGTCAGATTATGGAGTAAATCCATCTTTTAGATCTAGTGGGGATGGAAGTCAAGATAGAGCTCGATCAAAGGGAAAAACCAAGAAGCACCAACATGATACTTCTGGAGGCTCTTTGTCTAGAAGGTCAAGTTCTACTAATGAATCATTTGGTACTCAAGATCATTATCCATCGAGACCATCTTTACATTTTCAACCTCCTTACGGTTATTATCCCCCACCACAAGGTTATTATCCACCTCAACCATTTCCTAATTATCCTATGCCTTATTATCCTCATATGTATCCACCACCACAAATGTATCCACCACCACAAATGTATCCACCGTCACAAATGTATCCATCTCAACAAATGTATCCACCTCAGATGTATCCACCCTCGCAAATGTATCAAGAACAAGGATATGGTTTGACTTTGGAACAGAGATCACAAAGACCAAATCAACGTGACTCTGAAAGTGAAGAGGGAGAACATGATCTTCCTCGTCATTCGACTATGTGGTAATATGTAAGATTTGAAATATATATAATTTTTATAGCGGATTGAATTTAATATGTTTTTATTCTGTTGATTATTTTTTTTGTAGAAATTCATATAGAAGAGAAAAAAAGAAAAGAAATGTTGACATAATTAATTTATATTAAAAAATGACAAAAATTTGGTGAAAGAATTCTTTAATATTTTAGATGAAAAATAGTTATATTAATAAGAATTAATTTAGTAATTATTGATCTTTATTTTCTACTTTTGTTATTTTTCAATTATTATAAATAATTTTATTAAATTATAATGTTTTATTCTAATAAAAAAATTATGACTAAATTTTTCACATAAATATTAGATTTAAGATATCATAAATTACTTTAAAAATTATAAATAAGACTAATTATGATTATAATTGCAAATATTGCATTTAGGGATAAGTTGTGCGAAAAAAAAAAAAATCACGACCGCGATAGCCGTTATGACCGCGATGATCTCCGTTATATCCGTAACCGTGACAAACGCAACGTAACCGAAAACGAGGTCGCGACCGCGTTTTAAATCCTTGAATAGGGTTTTATTTGTTAAAAAATCTTTATAACCATGGATTCCAGTATATAAACATTTAGCTAAATGACAAGTATACATGTTCTTCCCTTAATTAAAAAGCGAGTTTGAATTCCCTTATTTGATTTTTTTTTTTTTAAAAAGAGTTGTTATATTAAAAATGGGGCAATATCATATGTTACCATGATCAAGGATGGTAAATTTTTTGATATAATGAATGCTTCCGATACGAGAAAGAGAGAATATAAGTATTGAGGCATGAATTTTAGATCAATTTAGATAATTATTTTATTTTAAAAATGAAGATATTTAAACTAATGGTCCAGATAAAAATGATAAATATATAACAATCAAAACTTATTACTTATTCTAAAGAAAAATTAAATTTAAAGTTTGATTTATCTTTTTTTTTTTATATTTTCAAAAAAAAATGAAACTTTTGATTATAGTAATATTGTATGGTTCAGACTTTTTAAAACAACTGTTATATGTACTTTTACTTTTAATGAATAAATAATTCTATCGTTTATTGCCTATATACGATAAATTTATGATGAGCATAAATGAAAGAGAGTATCATACGACATTTCAAAATCAATCATATCATAAGGGAAACATAAATATTTGGTTGAGGTTAGGGCAAATTATATGTGTAAGATACATGCATCTTCCCACACTTTTTCTCTCTTTTTGAAGTCTCCAGTACAGAATTAGTATTTCCAAATATTTAGTGTCCATTTTCCTTTTTTATATTCAAATTTCAAGTATTCTCAAACCAACACCACTGCCGCAATTCCAAAAGCCATATAGAATTTCGTTCTAATCTCTTAAATTAAATAAAAATATACTAGATAAAGACCCACACGATACTACAAGCACGATCAACATCACATCAATTGTAACTTAATAATATAAAAAACATTTATCTTTTTTTTGGGATAAAATATTCAATGTACTTGATCAATAAAAAATAACCACATGACATGAGAAAAATCAAATATTTTATTTATTATATATATATTTTAAATAAAACAAAAAAATGCTTAGTCAAAAGATATATACGTAATTAGAGACAGAATAAATCTCTATAAATAGAGAATAGATATGATTCAAAAACTTAAGTCTCTATTTATTTACAAAAATTCTGTTGAAATTTCTCTCTAACTTAAGAATCGAAGTGCTTACGTAGAAAACAACCCTTGCGTCCCTCTGATCATTCATTTTCTTTGCAGAAGATCTAATTACATGTGACACGAAAATTTCGTCATTTTGTTTGACTACAACACTTTTGAAAATACATTTGTTCACAGAAAAAAATTAAAATAAGAAAATTTAATAAAAAAGTAGAGTGAAGATTCAAATGTAGCATTTGCATATTTTCAACAAAATATTGCACATGTAACAAACATTAAAAGATAAGGTGATGCAAGTAGTATTACTAAATGGCAACTGAAAAGCTGCCCAAGATTAGTATTACTATCTGATATTAAATGGCCAAAACTCTAAAGCCGAAAAGAAAAAGAAAACTAATACAGATTTTAGACAAAGCTTAACAAAGTGCTGGTTGAATGAGACCATCATATTGCATCAGACACTGAGACCTTTGGAGCAGTCTTTGAATAGCTCCAAACCGGCCATAAAGTTGCTTCTCATAGCAATCCCAATCATCACAGTCTAGGCAAGTCTTCTCATATCATGCATTATTGCCTTGAAAGAGGAAATGATCAAATAGGAACTTATAAACACTGATGGGATAGTATAAAACACGATAACATAAGTCAAATTTCAAAAACTATATTTCAAATAGTGAAGTAGCAGAGTAGACATTCACCCTAGCCAATTGAGAAGGTCTCAACAAGTCTGTATCAGACTTAGACCACTTCAACTTGGCTGCAAACTCCATTGAATTTAGGAAACTCGAGAAACTTGGTACTTTTCATGAGAGAATAGAGGGCCGACCATTTGAAGAGTTGTGCTGTAAAACATCATCAGTAATTACAATCTTTCAAGCACCAATAATATATTGAATTTTGATATGACAATTCTGAAAATGTCACCTAAAAATGACAAGCCAAAAAGAAATTCTATGAAAGAAAATGAAAAGCAATGGGAATTAGAATATATGCAAAAATAGTAGATCGAATGTTTACCTTTTTTTTCTTTTCTTTTTTCTTAGTTTTTTCTATGTACTTTCTCATTTCCTTCCTACAATCTCCTGAAACCTGTTGTTAGGTCTACTAATAGAATTTGCTAGATTTTTCTATTATCTTGAATACCCAGTTCCATCATGTTTTCTTGACGCCTTTGAGACCTAATAAAAACTTCTATAAGCACATATTTCTTAAAACGTATAGGCATGTATCCATCGATACTTCTGCATTAATGAATATCTCTATGAGCATCTACTTTATGCATGACAATGCCATTCAGTGGTGACTTTTATTTTCTAATATAAATTACTCCAGTGCGGTTTCTTCCTGTAGTAGCTTTTGATTCATTCATTTTTTTTCAGCGCAGTCCACATTGCATTCTTACGCTTGTTAGGTTCAATTTATTTGCAACGTTTGGTTTTAAAAATATAATCACTTTGCGTTGTAATTTAATTAGACATATAATGATTATAATATTTGATATCAAGAAAGTTGGATGTAAAGTATTTTACATCCACGATCACTTTACATCTAAAAACTGCAAAGTTAATTTTACCTCAATACCCTTTTAACAAAAACACAAAAAAAACTAATATGTGGATCACGCGATCAATTTCATAGATATTATAAGTAATTATCATACATAAAAAATATTTTATAAGGACTTGTATGAATTATTATGACTTTCATACATGTTTTATGTAATTATCATGCAACAAAAATACTTTCATGGATGTTATAAGTAATTATCATAAATAAAAAATATTTTATAAGGACTTAAATAAATTATTATGACATTCATTAAAAATAATAAATGAATTAAAATTTAAATTAATAATACATAAATTTGTAAATTAATAAATTTGTAAATTTAAATTAATAAATGAATTTGTAATAATATACTAATTAAAATTTAAATTAATAATCATGAAAATTTAGAATTACAAATAATGAGCAATATTAATAATATAATTTTATATCATTTACATTTTCATTTTAATTAATGTTTTCATTGTATTAAAGTTGTTTTTATAGTTATAAGTATTTTTGAAATTTGCCACTAATTTCTCAGTAAAGTGAGTGCATATCGAACATTATTGATAATGGTCATACCCATTAAAGTCCACGTATACAAACATTGACCAACAGATGACAGCCACGTGTCAGATACAACCACCAAGAGGCATAAGCCACGTGGCAGATACCGAATTGTGGCAATAGAGTCCTCCGGCGATAGAGTTTCTATGTGGTAGAGTCCTCCGCAATAGAGTTACTGTACGGCAGAGTCCTCCGCGATAGAGTTACCATGCGGCAGAGTCCTTCGCGATAGAGTTACTATACGGCAGAGTCCTTTCGCGATAGAGTTACCATACGACAGAGTCCTCCCGCGATAGGAGTTACCATGCGGCAAAGTATACACGCGACAGATCTCTGCTTTTGAGTTCAGCAGCAAGAGGCGATAGACCTCTGCGGTAGAGTATATATACGACAGACAGAGTAGCGACAGAGTCTCTGCGACAGAGTGAGCCGCGGCAAAACTTTGCCGCATGGACTGCGGCAGAGGTCTTCGAACCTCTGTCGCATTTTGAACTCATCCGCACAAAGGCAGACTCTGAATCCGCGACAGAGTATCTAATAACTGTGTCGCAGCCCAGACACGCGCCTGGGTCTCAGATCCGAATCTCATAGTTTTGGACCCAAAATATTCGTAAACCTTGGAAAAATATGAAGCCCGACTTAATTCTAAAAAATGTCTATAAATACACCAGGTATGATCAAAAAAACCCTAATCTCTATTTTAGATACAAAAATTCTGCTTAAACAGTTTTCTGACTTAAGTATCGGAGTGCGCGTGCAGGAACAGATCCCTGCACCTCTCTGACTTTCACTGTTTTTGCAGAATATTCAAGACACGTGAAGAAGATCACATCAGCATCATTTCATTGTTGTTTAGAGCAACAACAGATATAAAGTTACTTTCCTTGCAATTTAAATATAACTTTACATTGCATACCAAACGCTGCAAAATTACTTTTCCAGTAATTACTTTTTCAGTTATCACTTTTCCAACAATGACTTTGACCTACAATCACTTTCCCTCTAAAATACTAAACGTCACCTTATACGCAGGTGTTGGTGGAATTATGCAATAAGGTTTGTTTAATGAATTAGAGCAATTAGTATTTATCCTCCAAAGATAAAGTGACATCACAATTTGGATTTATAATTCGTATTTATATTATATAAAATTATATTTATATCGTGTAAAATATAAAAATTTTGTGTCAAAATTTAAGTCTACATTAAAATATATAAAACATTATTTTTAATTTTGATCATATTTATATATAATTTTTATTTAATTTTAATTTATTTTATATTTTATATTTATTATTTATGTCGTTTTTATATGGTGAAATGTATTGTAGCAGGATTTTACATCTAAATATAAACGGATTACAATGAAGCTTTTGAGTTGGATGATGAACTGTATAAAATTTGTCAGAAGCAATGATTTAGAGCCTCATAGTTTCCACTTTCCAGTCACTCTATAGATTATTATATTATAGTAAGTTGGAAGTCATTACCCGTGTAGATGAAGTGATACTGAAACGTTTTACAGTGAAATAAAAGAAATAATCAAGTGGTGACCTTTGTGTTAATTCTGATATAGAACATACGACTGGCATGTAACTGGTAGAGCTGAACAGTGACAGTTGCCTAAAAATGCAAATTGCCAAACAAAGTTGATCTCTTCCAACGAGGACATTAATCTATAATCATCATTTATATGTTTGGATAGATATTAATAAATAAAAAGAAATGAAAATAAAACAATGTAAAATAAAATAATAAAAAAAGAAAGAAAGAAGGGATATATGAATTCTTTATTTGGATAATTAAAATTAATAAAAAAATAATTTTAATCATTCATATTTAATTAAGTAATAAAAAGTAAATGAAAAAATTTATTACAATATTTTTTTTCTAGTTATAATATTTTTTATTTTAAATCTTATAATACAATAAAATTTAATTTGATATTTTATCTTGTTATATTTATTTCCAAGTTTCCTTCTTATTTATCCTAAATTGAGATATTAAAAAATTAAATAAATAAAATAAATAAAAAGTGTTCATTTCCCTCTCTTTCTTATATTTAGCTAAAAAATTTTTCAAACAAAAACAATTAAATCCTTTTTTGATTTACTTTAGCTACCCTTTCTTTTCCTCTCGTTTCCTTTCATTTCTCTTGGTTTTAAATATTCCCTCGGTTGATGTTGTCAGCGCTTGAAAGGTCCAATTGGTCAATATGTAACCTGTAAAATGGTGCCTTCCAAGCGTCTGGGTGCTGAGGAACTCGCAGTTGAACATGAAGAGCGAAAGGAAAGAAGGGTCAAAGTCAAGGCCACACAGCTTAATATACTAAAATAATAATGGTCACTATACTACGCCCCCTGCCGTCTGGATTTGAATACAGAGCAGGATGAGTCAAGATAGTGAGACTGAGACGACCGCGTAAACTTCCAATAATTCAGCTTCTCATCACATTCCTTTTATCTTCCTCACCCGGCACTCGTTTTGCATATAAATCTACTTGCCCTTCACTTCTTTCGGACACAACCACATTCAACTTTTCAACTCTCCAACTCTCTGTTAGCTTTCAATAGCTTCTGTCTTCTCAGAGCCTCAAGCACAAAACTTGTGGTCCCAGAAAGAACCGTGAGAAAAAACAGAAACATGGGTTTGAAAGGTTTTGTCGAAGGAGGCATTGCATCAATCGTTGCCGGCGCTTCCACACATCCTCTTGACCTGATCAAGGTCCGAATGCAACTTCAAGGTGAATCCCATCTCCCTAATCCTTCACTACAAGTTTACCGTCCAGCACTTGCCATGAATTCGGTCGCCGCTGGAAATGCTTCAATCTCGCAAGTCGTTTCACAGCCTCGTGTTGGTCCCGTTTCGATCGGTGTCCGTATCATCCAATCAGAAGGCGTGGCTGCTCTTTTCTCCGGCGTCTCCGCCACCATACTTCGCCAAACGCTATATTCCACCACTCGAATGGGACTTTATGATATTCTTAAAAATAAATGGACTGACAAAGAAACTGGGAATTTTCCACTTACGAGCAAGATAGTTGCTGGGCTTGTTGCCGGAGGCATTGGTGCAGCCGTTGGCAACCCTGCTGACGTAGCAATGGTTCGTATGCAAGCTGATGGGCGTCTTCCTATTGACCAACGGCGCAACTATAAGAGCGTAATTGATGCATTAGGTCAAATGACGAAACAAGAAGGTGTTGGTAGCCTGTGGCGTGGCTCAGCTCTTACAGTGAACCGCGCAATGATCGTCACCGCATCACAGCTTGCAACCTACGATCAGATCAAGGAGATGATACTGGAGAAGGAACTGATGAGTGATGGAATCGGAACCCACGTGACCGCCAGCTTCGCGGCGGGATTCGTGGCGGCTGTGGCTTCTAACCCTATTGATGTGATCAAGACAAGAGTGATGAATATGAAGGTGGCGCCAGGGGCGGTGCTGCCCTACTCGGGTGCTCTGGATTGTGCTTTGAAGACGGTGAGGGCCGAGGGCCCTATGGCCTTGTATAAAGGCTTCATCCCCACAATTTCAAGGCAAGGACCATTCACTGTAGTTCTTTTTGTCACATTGGAGCAAGTCAGAAAGCTACTCAAAGACTTTTGATTGCAAACAATGAAGAACAAGCTTCATTTTCCATTTTTATCATACAAAGCTTAGATCTTGAAATTGAAATCAATCTTCTATTTCCATTTTATCATTCAAGGCCAGTGTATCTACCATCATCAATGATGAAATGAAAATTAATTTATTGGTGACAAGAACATTTTGAAGCTGAGAATTTTGGGCTGTCATTGATTTTGCCTATTGGGTCTTATTTGTTAAAAGATCTTTATAACCATGAATTCCTATACTTAAACATTTAGCTAAAGGGCAAGCATACAAGTTCTTCGCTTAATTAAGAAGCGAGTTTGAATTCCCTTATCTGAAAATAAAAAAAATAAAAATGAATTATTATATTAAAAATGGGGCAATATCATATGTTACCATGTTCAAGGATGGTAAATTTTTTTGATATAATGCTAACATATGATACGAAGAAAAGAAATATAAGTGTTAAGATACGAATTTTAAATCGATTTAAATGATTAAAATTTTAAAAATGAAAATGTTTGAACTAATGATTTAAATAAATAATGATAAATATATAACCTTCGAGATCTAATTTAATAATTATTATTTATTTTTAGAAAGAATTAAATTTAACATTGGATTCATCTTTTCTTACACCTTTTATGAAAAAAATTATGTCACTTTTTATCAATGTAATACTTCAGACTTGTTAAAACAATTGTTGTACGTATACTTTTACTTTTAATGAATAAATTTGTCATATATATGTGAAATAAATTGATGGTGAGCATAAATGAAAGAGTATTATACAACATTCCAAATTCAATCATATCATATGGCAAAAATAAATATTTGGTTGAGGTTAGGGCGAATCATATATGCAGCATACATGCATCTTCCCATGCTATTCCTCTCTCTTTGAAGTCTCCAATACAGAATTAGTATTTCCAAATATTTAGTGTCCATTTACTTTTTTATATTCAAATTTCAAAAACATTTTCTCAAACCAACATCACTGCCACGATTCCTAAAGGCACAAAGCTACATAGAATTTCGTTTGAATTTCTTAAATTAAATAAAAGTATACGTGCACGACATATCATAAAAAATGTACCAAAATACTAATCCTAATGTACCATTTTTTTTGGCTTTATTTAGCCCCTTCCCCAAAAGAAAAGAGCTTTTTAGTCCTGACCACCTTTGTAAAGCACAGTCTTTGAATTGTCAAAGTGATTGATTCAAAGTTTAAGCACTATTAAATAAAAATAGAAATTGCTAAAACCAATGATGAACTCTTTAGCTTTTGGCAAAGAGATTGATGATCCCTTGATTATTTTAATATTAGCACAATTAGGGCAAATAGAGTAATCAGCCTTTATTTCCAGCATGAAACAATTTGGAACATTTTCTAGTGCTTCAAAAAGGGCGGACCTTATAATAGGATGAATACATATAATTTTGGTAAGCAATTCTTGTTCCCTCCGCTATAAGCAATAAGTCAGAAAAAATGAGTTTTATCATTCAAAATTAAATTTGATAATTTTGAACACGATAGGATAATAAAATATAAAAATAATATAAAAAATATACGGATTAAAATTTAATAAAAATTATATCTGAATTTGATAGAAATTAAAAAAAAATCATATTTGATGTAACAATATAAATTTTAATACAATATTTTTTGTAATTTATATTATGCAAATACAAAATATATACATGAATTACCAAATCTCATAATTCAATAGTTAAATAATGCATAAATTATTAAATGTTAAATCTCTTTTGCCGCAAAAGAAAGAGTGGTTAAACATCTCCACTTGTAAATGAGCTTCTTTTGTAATTAATTATTTTATAGTATTTTTTTTAGGCTTTATACACGAGGATTATAATTAAATTAGAATTATGATTGTAAGTGGTGTGTGCTAAAATGCTAGAAAGAGCTAATACTTTATTGAGTCCTGCATACCAAGTTTTGCCATCGTTTCGCATGAGATCAATTTGTGCACCTCAATAAAGATCATAATAGCATTAATCATATTTTAGACGTACAAAAAAGTTAGTAAATTTTATGTGTGAAATAAATTATAATTAACAGTTCAAATTTAATTGATTTAAATTATGTTTGATATCCATGGATCACTCATATTGAGAGTTACGAAAAAAAATAACAAATATTAACCCAACAACTCTTGTCTATTATGCACTAATTCATAAGTCATAACATCATTTTAACCATAATAATATTTCTTTTTATTTTGATTCAACATCAGAGTTTAAAAAAAAAAAATTACCGAATAGGTCAATTCATATTTATATTTTATTTTGAAATAAAATTCATATTATATTTTAAATATTTTAAATTTTATCAATCTTTTATCCATACAATTTAATTTTTAAATTCAATAACATTTATTAAACTCTTAAAAATAAAAAAAATGCAAATTTCTACATCCATTAAAAACCAATTTATTATGAAAATTATAAAAAAATTATAACTATAAACATTAAGACCTAATAGGTCCATAACAACTAAAGTTCCAAAAAAATTCTATTGAAGCAATATTTTTTATTTCAATATCATTATCAAATTTCAAAGCAAAAGCCAAATATGAAAACTCTAATTTTTTTTTTTTCAAATTTCAATATAAAAACCTGAAAATTTAATACTTGCCTAATCCAAATTCAGTATAAAAATTATTATTCAATATACTATTAATAAAAATTTTAAAATTTTAAATGAAAATTAAAATAATGATATATATGTTTTAAAAAATATTCACACAGACAAAATTCTCAGATAAGGCGATGAAGCTGCCAGCTTATTGGCTAACTATGCAATTACTTGTACTGAGGCTAAATTCTGGGTTGAGGAAGTCCCCGGTTTACTAAATAATGTTCTCCATGCATACATGAACAAAAGGGACCTTTCCATCAAAAAAATTTAAAATAATAATAAATAAATAAATAAAAATAAATATATATCACCTTCTTAAATTTACTTGTGAAATTTAAAATTTACAAATATTATTATATTTATAAAAATAAAAAATTCAATAGACCTATAAATTATACACATACAAATATAAAATAAACGGAAATAAAAATATACTAAAATCCAATATAATTAATTATATAACCTGCCAAGAAAATAAAAATTCATATCCATGAAAAAAAAATTACTACCTACAAATGTTATCATCCAAAAATACCGCTTAGGTTAATTTTTAATATAAAATAAAATTATAAGTATTTATTTCTCCTTTCTTTTTTTAGTTATCTCCACCTCTTAAAGTTAATTAAAAAAATAAAAATGACAAAAAAAAATGCGCAACGTGTAACCCAAAAGGCCACCACATGACATGACACCTCCAAAATCCCTAAAAATAATTTATTTATTATTAAAAAACACTATTTTATTTTTTTTATTTATCTATCCGTCCATTCAAATTTTAAAAATAATAGCCGAAAACCCTGGGGACAAAGATATATATATTTTTACTTAATTAATTTCATTATAAAGTTTAAAAATTCTAATGATAATAATAATATATTAAATAATAATCATGAAATTAATTATTATAATAATAATATTAAAATAAACGATAAAATATATATTTAAAAACAAACGTAACCCTGATAAGAAATAAAGTGTGATAAGACAAAAAAAATCATTAGATTATATTAAAATTTGGATAAAATAAAATTTATATTATATATTTGATAATTGTAAAATTAATAAATAATTAAAAATTATTAAAATTATTTTTGTATCAAATAATATTTTATTATTAATTATTTAAAAAGTATTTTATGATATTTTATTATTATTTAACATTTAAAATCTTTAAAGTTTTATTTAATAAATAGTGACATATTATTTTATATTAAAAATAATATATTTAAAATTTCGGTAATAAAAAAATTAATAATAACATATAATAAATATAAATAATAAATTTCTATAAATATATAAATAAATTTATATAGTTGAAAAATCTCAAAATAACTAGAATAAAAAAAAATCCTAAAATAAAAAAAGGGACGAACTAACTACGTAATTAAGAAAACAAAATAATAATAAACTTGAATCATATCTCATATAATAAAATCCAAAAGGGGCCATAGATTGTCCCACCATGACTGACCAACTGACACTTCACATTCTTTTGTGGATCATGTTCAATTGTTCATGCCTCATTATTACTCCTTACTTGGTTTACTTTTGGATTAGATTGCTAATGAGTGGATTAGATTGTTAATGAGTGAATGCCACTTATTTTTGTCTCTCTTATTCATCCTTTTTCTTCTTATTATTATCATCAATACAAATATTTATATTCCATAAGCTTTGAGTTTTTACAAAAGGAAAAACAGATACTTAAAATTCCTTTTTTAAACATAAAAATCATTGAGAATTGCTACTTGGGTTCCATCCTCACTGTCCAAAACCAGATTCATCACCCATAAATCACAATCACTCTCATCATTGACACAAATTTCAGAGGTTTTGTGTATTTTTAAGTTTAGGGTTAAGAACTTGAGATGAAGAAAGAAAATGATGAAATTACAAAACAGAGAAAGGAATGGTGAAAGGGTGAGTTTTATCGGAGGGAGAAATTTGTAATTTTATATGTTACATTTAGTATTTTTTAAAAAATAAACTTATCAATATGGTGTAAAAATTAAAAGTAGAAGTGTATTTAAAATTTTCCTATTCTCTCCCTAATTTTTTTTTTTATTCTCTTTCTCAGCTAACCCCCCGTTTTCTAAATGAGAAGAAGTAAACAATATCCTTGAAAAATTAAAAAAAAAAATTCTCCTTATATTAATTGGAAATAAGTTGGCATCAAATGAGCTATAAATTATAATTCACTTTTAGTATATTGATGATAAATTTCCTAAGATAAGAAAGAAACGCATGGGTCAGTTAAGTGGGCATGGCCCAATTACCAGCCCGTTTGTGTGATTGGATTAACAATGTTCACCCAACTTAAAAGAAATAATTCAATGGTGACTAAAGATTTATAGAAGTAAATAATAATAACTTTAGCCATCAGCATGTGTTATGGACCCTAAATGGAAAAGAGATTAAGATGATTTTGAATTTATAATTCATTCTTTTTTTTTCTTTTAATAAACATGTTTATGAGGTTAAAAACATGGATATTTAATAAATGATATCAAATTCTATCAACTCTTTTATAATGAGGTTTTTCGTGAAAAATATCAAAATCAAAATAGATCAGAAGCACGTTAGAGGAATAGTAATCAAATATATCTTCAATTTTTTGTATAAAGCAAATATAAATTTTTAAACATTTTATCACATGTAAATTAATTTATAAATTTTTATTTTTAAATAAATTTTTCATCTTTTAAATTAATACAATCAAATCCAATTTTGTTAAATGATATTGTTGTTTAAAAATTTTATGTGACAACCGATGTAAATAATTTTGTGAGTTATCATATAATATGTCATGCGTGCAATACAAATATAAATTAGCATCATTGAACAGATTCGTATTTAATTATATAATATTAAAAAATTTAAAAAATTATTTACAATAAAACAAAATTTTATATTATTTAATTATATTAGATCCCTATTTGATTTTTATACCATAAATCTTTGAAAGTTTATATTATTTTACGTTAAAAATTAAAAGTATATTTCATTATCAAATTAATATTAAAATTTCTTCTATATCTTTTGGATTGAAAATAAGACTCTATGACAAGTGAGGTCGAAGCCCACGAAACTCTTTTATGATGAAAATCCTTCATGGGGTCAACAGAGTTGGATCAAGGTGAGTCGTGAAAAAATGAGTGCGGTGCATATCACAAATCTAACGCCGTGTAGAGATAAAATTTACCTTGGATGCATAAGTAACGTCCTCTTCTACTAATAAACCTATTTTATTTATTGAAATCGTAGATCCGTAACACGTGTCAACTGCGTTACTAAACAGTAAAAATATATATGGCAAAAGAAAGGGTAAAATGGGCATCCGAATTTTCTATATAGTCTCTGCATCTCTTCACGGACTCGCCCCTTTAGTCTCACATCATCCGCTTGTCTCTCGAGTTTAACTGTTGTCTTCCTTTCTGTTAGCTCCTTTCTCATAGTCTGAAAATTCTGTCTTGGGCTCATCTCTTTCCTCCCTTGGATCCCACTATAGCAAGCCTAGTTTTCGTCTGTAAGTTTGTTATATGCAAATTCCTTTATTTTTTCTTTTACGTTGTTTTTTTACCTATATCTCGATGGGCTTGACTCATCTCCTGTTTGTTTAGTAGGAAAAAATGCGTTTTCATTTCCTATATTTTTCTGGGTTTTAAGTGTTTTATTATTCCATGTAAGTTTATCTGAAAATTCATTTAGTTGTTAAGAAAAATTGGAGAAAAGCTTCTTTGGGTTTTATCTGATCAATTTATTTTTGGGATTGATTTCAGCATCCTTTATATACTTTTCTTTTTCCAAAGCTCTAGTTTTTATTTATAAGTATTATGTTGTTTCTGCTTGATGAGTACATCTTATCATTATCTCTTTAATTTTTGAAAACTTTTTTGAAGAATTAAGAGAAATCTACTGAGTTGAGTGTGGTTTTTATGACTTAATCACTTTCATTATTTGCTTTGGGGTTTATGTTTTTTCTTTCCTGTTAGCAAAGGGAAAGAAAAGGAAGTGAATTTTTTATTTTCGTTTTACACAGTTTTTGACTATATGTGCTCAGTTTGTACAATAAACTCTGTACAACATTGGAAATGTTTAAGTTGCGATTTCTTTTTTCTAAAAAAAAAAAAAATTGCCATGAAATTTTTACAAGTTTCTTTCATTTACCATAATTACATTTAATCCTAGTATTGTTGACCTATCTAGATTTAACTTTTGTTCCTTATTTTCTTACAATCTCTCTTCAAACAAATGGATTATACTGTTCTGACTTCCTTATTTGTACCTTATGTTTTTTTTTTAATTACTTGTGGTCATGCTACTATTCTTATCGGGCCTTTTTTCTTTTTCAGAAAATATTGGGTTGTTTACAAGCAAGAACATAGCAATTGTGGATAACTTGGTGAAACAGAGAAGGGCAACAAACAACATGCCTTGGTTGAGTGTCTTGGTTGATGTGTTCCGCAAGGTTGTGTGGTTGAATCTATATTGCAGAGTTATTTTGTAAATTTTACCTATTTTGCTTTACCTTCAGCTAATGTTTTTTGCTCAACCATCCATGGGATCTACACACTTTTTGGTCTTTTTTCATGATCAATATAGGATTAGTTAGAAAGATTGAATGTTAAATACTAGTCATAATTCAAGCTTCTTCTGCCAGTTTCTGGATTTGGTGCCATTTCTTAAATAGTAATTAGATCTGTTACTGGTCTTGTACCTGGGTGGATTTGTTTTGCTTTATTATTTGGGCATTTGTTTCTCTTCTCATCCTATATTCATAGGTGAGTGATTAATCCAAGGGAAAAGAAGTAGTTATGGTGTGCCAAGCAGCAAGTCAAACGAGATTTCGAGCATTGAAATATGAAAATGGGATTGCCGGAAAACCAACCATTGTAGTTAGAGTAATTGCATGCTTTCAACCAATGGAAGACTGCCAGGTTAGTTAAATTTTAGTTTCATACAATTCTTTTTTCCTCTTGTCAACTGTTGCTCGAATAATTCTTTGAAATAGTCATTTTTATAAATGGTTGTGAAATTAATGTCATGTCAATTTTGCCGTTTTCCAGGCTGAGTACTTCCGTCATTTGCTTAAACCTGTCACGTAGATTGATTCCATATATGTGGTATCTTATCAAGCTGGAATTTGTAGTTTTTCTTTTCAACATTTGTTCGTAAAAGAAGTGTTAATTTTGTAAATACAAAATCGAGCTTTGTCCATCTCCTGGTATGTTGATACTAATTTGCACATCTTGTTTTTCTTTTTACTGGTTTTTGGGTTCAGTTCCTGGGATAAGAAATTTATTTGTCACTTGTAACCTGCAGGAGGTTGTTCTAGTTGGATGGTTCAGATCAACAGTTCTTCGTTTTTTCCACATCATTCTTCTTGGCAACTTCCCAAATTAACTTGCATGAGCACATCATTAGAGCCCAGGCAACCAGAATGCTTGCCTGCATGTACAAATCCCAGCACTCCGATGTTTTCTGCGAGTATGTCAATGCCGGGGTCTCTAGTTCCTGGTACAAATCCTGGCTTTCATGTGTTTCCTGCTAATATTGCAATGCCAGGGTCTGCAGATATTTCTATTTTAAAAACTGAACCAAGATATCACTCTCATGAGTTGCTTCAGCAGCAGTTATACCCCTGTTTCCCAACTTCATTGCCCTCTCCGGATTCATATCTCAACAAACAGCAATTCATGATTGCTAAGGGGCACAGTGGCAGGGCTACAGCTAATGTGATCTCTGGCTCCTTGCAGAAAGGACTGGTAATTTTTGATCAGTCTGGGAGTCAGACGAGGTTAATTTATGGCTCGGTTTACCCTCCATCTCAGCATGCAACCACTGCCGTGACAGATCTAGCTTCTTGCCTTGATTTGCATGAAAGCGAAGCAGTCAAAGCAAACCCTTTTACTTCGACTTCAACACCTCCAATTTTACTTGAGGAATATGATGAGAACCACTTGGATGTTGAAGACAGTGAGATGCATGAAGACACTGAAGAACTCAATGCCTTACTTTACTCTGACGAAGAGGATGCTGATTCCCATGATGATGATGATGAAATGAGCACCGATCACTCTCCTATTGGACTTAAACAAAACCACCAGAGTCAAGACCATGTTGATGATATAATGGAGGAAGTTGCTAGCTCTGATGGTTCAAACAAAAGGCAGAAACTGCTGAATGGTAGGTATAAACAATCAATAATGGAGAATGGCGCTTGTTCAGTGAAATTTGAATGCTCTCACGAGTATGATAGTGATGCAGAATCAAGCTATGCCATTGGACAGAATCAAGTAGCGGAAATGGATTCTGTCTTACGTAATAAACAGTCAATGAAGGATAAGATTCGCTTGACGTTGGAAATTCTCGAGAGCATAATACCTGGTGCAAAGGGAAAGAACCCATTGTTGGTCCTTGATGAATCTATAGATTACTTGAAGTCTTTAAAGCTCGAAGCCGAGACTTTAGGAGTGAACCACTACTAAGGTGCACTCCGTCCTTTTTAGTAATTTGTTGGCTAAGTGGTGGGAAAGAAGGATGAGAAAGAACTAATTCTTAGCTTGAATGATTGATGAATTTGAAATCACTACGCTGGCTTTTTCTCTGTAGGGACCTCCGTTTGTCATCTTTTACTTTCTGAAGGAGCTGTATTCTGTATATAATGGGCCAATAAAGGTAGTGCTGCAACTAACGGGATGCTATTAGCTCTTATGCTTAAAGGAGGTGAAGGAGAAAACGGGGTTTTGTTTGTTGACCAGAAATGATTATCTTTTTAGCTTTTAGTTGGGATTTTATTAAGGGAAAACAAAGTCACCAAGGCTTTGAACGCATGGGGAGGCTCCTAGTGGTGGTCTGTGCTGTAAATCGAGGCCCCCCCTTTTCCGGAATTGTTGAGAGCCCCCATGGATTTAGTGCATGCGCGTTAGGTAACTTGGGTCCCACTATCCACCCTGTTCCTTTTCCCACTTGATTTTATGGTTTGTCTTCTCTCATTACCTTTAAAGCACAAATCTCCCTCAAGTATGAAGACAAGTTTCCAGGGTTGGGATATGCATGCATGGTATGCAGAGCATCCTTTGTTTTCTTTCTTCTGGGGTCCATCTTTTATCAAATCATGTAGTAAAAGTTTGGCTTTTGTTTTCATGTCAGTGTTGAGAAAGCTCTGGTACTTGTACAGTAGTATGCGGTTGTGATGTGTCACCATACTCCTTCCTTGGGTGTGAACTTTTCGGCTTTCCTTCTGGTATTTGCTGGTTTTTTGTTTGTATAATTCAGTGATGTGTGCATTAATAATTGGAGCTAGCATGAGCTATGAGTTTGGGCTCCAACTATGAAAGTGTGTTGTACTATCATTTTCAATGGTATGGGAAAGTTCAATACGTGTTTTGATTCCTTTACTTTTCAAAAATGAAAATTGACAACAATGCAAGATTAACATGAAAGGCTAGCCCCTTTTAACATGTGCATAAACATCATTCTCCAGCTTCTAAGCTGCTTTTTCTTACCAAGCTAATCAGGATATGGATTCTCATGTTTTTATACGATGGATTGTTTGCCCGTGAAAGCGGGCAAAGGATATTTATGATTTGCTACATGCAAATGATAATAATGAACACATTAATGATGGTCGCTGCTATAGTGCAGCTACCTCGCAATCTTTTTCCTTTTGGGTTTTCTTTTTCCCGTCTATCATCGGCAGGAGGCAGAAAACAACCGAGGGTAGTGACTGGTGCGACGAGGGGAGCAGGTGTACTGTAAACCTTGGTTTGGGAATCTAGGAACAGCAGGAGAGAAAGCAATAGAAAGGAGCAGAGATTCCAGCCTTCCAAGGCGTGGAATTGAAAGAGAGAAACAGCTTAAAGAAAGCTAAATGACAACTAGCTAGAAATAAACAACGTTGGTTTACGAGCCACTCTGTATATAGATTGTTTCTTTCTGTAAATTCCTCATCTTAAGTTGTAAAGTGGATTAGATTTTAGATCTGTCTTCTTCTTTGGACATGAAAATTGAATTGACTAATTTACACCAAAGATTGTTTTTTCTTGTTAACCACATCATTTACAAAACTTTGTTTTACTAAAAATATCTTTTCTACAAGTGCTTCGTATTACTTGGTTCCCTCCAAGTTGATCAAATGTAAATCGGTATCCATGATCTAAAAGAAGTAAAAATTTAGAGCTAGTTGGAATAAATGGTAAGAGCGACGTAAATGAGATCAAAAAAATAAAATAATTATTAAAAATATATATTTTTTAATAAAATAATAAAAAATTAAAATTAAGGTTAGAAAGATAATTTTATCATTTTACTGTATTTTGTCTTTAGTGCAACATTTCACGGCAACAGAGTTGACTGGAACCAAACGGACTCCCAAACGGCTTCCTAGTCTCCTATATACTATGGCGTTAATGAAAGACAGTGCAATGAGGTAAGTGTGCAAGATCAATTTATGAATTTCCTGTGTGGGAAAAGTAGAAGAAACAAGGTATATAATTCATTTCTAGTGGAAATAGCATGTGAAGCATGCTATGTGTATGTATAGTTATTAATTTCTTATAATTATTGTAGGATGAAAGCTTTTTATGTCCAAAAATTCAATGATATGACATTGTGGTTGTACCAAGTGATAAAACAACCTAAATTCCAGGATATGCAAAATCCAAACCCAATCACTCGCTTGAGTTCGAAGTAACTTTGCACAAACAGTGGCACTGGCACTGGCACCCTTTTGAATATGAATGTGGAGTGGACTTTGAGTGATTTGGTTCATGCATCGCTTTTGTAAATGCCTACACTGTAGATTTGGATAGTTTTTGTCTCCCACCTCTTGAGAAACTTAAAGATATAATACATTATATGCCCACTTTTTAAAGCAGAAGGATACTAAAATCTGCCCAAAATGTTGAAGATTTTGATCAAAGTAAAGGTTTTTTTTTTCTTCTTTGCAGTTACCTGTAATTGCATTGGTACCAATCCAACATGACCAATGTTTAAATAGAAACACTTGAAAAGCTGGAAAAAAGATGAAGTAAATCTCTATCTTGAAATGAAAGTAGTGATAGAATGACGAATTTAATTTGGGTAAATGATGTGGGATCACCTTACCTTGTTGAGTTGACAAATTGTTGTTTTCTTGTTCTCTGGCTAGTGCCTAGTCATTGTCCTTCTTGTTGTCACATCTATTCATGTCTGCATGTGTTTGTACTGATGCAAAGGGGTGAAAGAAAGATTTTACTATGCGTGATTCCATTGTTGGAGAGCTGTCTTTTCATGATTTTCCTTAATAGTGTTAGTCTGACGTGATTCTTCTTTCAGGGTAGGATTAGAAGTTGTCAATTCCAAAGCCATTCTAATTTATGTTTTCGCAATTGAAGAATACTAACTTGCTACATTTGCAAACGAAAAAATTGTTTGACAAAAATGGAGTTTTGCTCGTCATGGATTGGAAAGCAAAAGTGAAGGAAGCCCTAATGAGTATACAGATTAGGCCTCATATGCCCATTTACAAAGCTGCAAGTTCTATGCATGGTAGCAATTTTCTCTGAAGTCTATTAATTTATCTAGCAAAACAATTTTATGGAATTTGAAATAGTTGAGATTCTAATCTAGCTCACAACGTAGGATACTTAATTAATATTGCTTGATTTGATTTTGTGCATTGATTCAAATAGTTATACTCTCATTTTTTAGATTTGAAAATTTTAGTCAGCATTTGCATTAAGTTTTTTTCTGAAAACAAATTAATCTTATGCGTTTCCTTAATTTTATAAGAATAATGTTAATTAACAAGACATAATTGATAAACCTCTCATTTTTTTAGTGAAAAGCATGAGATGTCTTTATATCATATAGAGTATGTGATTAATTTTCGTTCACTCTTTGTGACTCTAAGAGAATTTGAGTTGGTGAGAAGTCGAACATAAAACTTTTAACTATAAATCGTCTTCAGTTAGGAACTCGGTAGGGACCTTAGTTATGAACAACCAGCATGACAGATTTATGTTCCTAATCAATAGTTTTAACCAATATTATGTGAAAAGTGACAATCTTAGCAAAGAATATGACATGTTTTCAATGAGATGAGAGTATAAGGGATGAATCAGCTACTCAAACCACAGGCCACTAAAGCAACAGGACGCAGGATTTATGAAAAGATTATGAAATTTGGGGCCTTTAGAACATATATAAAATGACTCGGGGAAGTTCGAGATGGTATGTGGTATGTGGTATGTGGTATGTGGACGAGACAAGGTTTAAAGAAGGTAAAAATAAAGACAACTTTCTTCACATGCTAAGCTGCTTTAAGCCTTTAACAACTACTAAAGGCTAGCAAAGCTAAAGAAAACTTCATTGATGCAGATGGTAGAAAATAATTGACATAGAAATGGTGGCTTTTACCTAAATCTGTCGTCATTTCCTACTGTTTCTGCTAAATTCCTCCAAAACTTTTGAGCCATATCCTGGATAATTCTTAAGTAAAAAAAGAAAGAGCCTATGCCAAGTAAATTGTCCTTCATAAACATTTATGGCTGAAACCTTTTTGCTTGTTTTCCTCTCACTGCTTTTCTAATCACAATCGCTTTATCGGCTTTCTCTAATGTTTGCTTCTTAACAATCTCACACTGCACGTTATGAGACTAATTTGTATTAGTATTGATGATGCGTTTAGAAGTTTAGGATAACCAAATTTGAATGATGATGTTACCAAGAGAAAATGACAGAACTCATAAGAATTTAGGCGTGTGCTTTTCAATTTCTTTTTGTTGGTGGGACTTGTGTTTGCCCCTTAACCAAGCACATGCTTATTAGCAGGTTTTTCCTTTTTTGGCTGTGTATGAATCTTAGGCCACTGTTTTCCGCCTGATTTCTATCTAATCACGTACATCTCTCCATGTGATTTCTGCTTTTGGTCCAAGTTATACAGCTTCAACCATATCCTCCTTATCTCTGCATGATAAAACCATTGGTAATTAATTTAATATCCTTGTATCTGCATGACAAATCGGTAGTTAACTGTCAGTATGTTTGTTTATTGACACAATCTTATATCTGATAAGGTAAAGCAAATATGTGATGTGAACTTAAGTAGGGAAATTGACACTGAAGTTTCCTTGGAAAACCAACTACTAAATTGAGAATTACAGAAGAATTATCAGACACACACACAGCAATGAAAAAAAGAATTCTCTAAACAAATCTGTGAATCACAGAGTGAAAGACATTTACTTTTGTTTCATGGTGGTTTTTTTTTTTTTTCTCTTTCTGAAGGTGATTTCTGTAAACAAGAACACTGCACTTCCTTAAAGCTTTGAGGCAAAAAGGTGAGAAGACAGGATGGAAATGTAGAGTTAAAGCACCCTTTGTTTCATTAATTCCGTGGAGTACTTTTTTTCTTTTCTTTTCAGTTTCTTTCTGGGACCCTTTAGGCTTTTATGAGATTGAATTTCGCCATCTTCTAGGTGCCTTTCTAGTCTGATCAGCAGTGGTTGAGATTTGAGGTCCGATGTCGTGGTTTTCTATGGTTGTCATCTTCGTGAGTTTGCTAAGTTTCTTCCAGCCACTGGTCCATGCGGACGTCTGTTTCTGCTTTGACATCTTATCAAATTGTCGTTGCAAGTTCTCCATGTCGTTTTGGAGCTCAAGGTACTTAGCCTTCACACTCTCCAGCTCAAACTTGAGTGTGTTAATATCTTTCTTTGCAGCTGCCCAACCTTCTTGGAATGATTGTGGTGTGCCTTCAAGTAATGTCTTCCGGTTTGGTATCAAGGGCTGGTATTGAGTTTCTCCAGGATCTTTTAGGGTGCTGTTGGCCAATGCATTGCTTATCTTCACTTGCTCCGAGAAGAGCACCTGCACCACAACTCGCAATGGGAGCCTTTCGTTTTGAGCAGCATGCATGCAGGCATCAATGGAGAGTTTTTGGCAGTCCATGACACGGCAGAGCCGCTTCCTTTCATGTTCAGATAGTGTTGGATGGGCCTGTGAATTTGTTAATCAAAGATGAGAATCAAAGAAAGAAATATTCATGTTGACTCTATGGGGAAATGGTTAGATCAAACTCCAAAAGCATTGCTCAAATACTACGTGCTTCATCAAAAATGGAGAATTTTCAAACACAAAGGGAGAAAACTGCTTGATTGAACATGTTTGCTTGGTAATTGATACTGAAAATAGCATTCCACATTGTCTGTATCATGTTCATGTAGAACCAATTTAAAAGGGGAAAAAGGGAATTACCTTAAGATAGGAATCAATTGCCCGATAAAGTCCATCATCACAGGTCCTTGCAGACTCCGGTAAAGCTTCTGCCAGTACCTGAAACTTTGTGAGAGACAGATTTCGATCCCTGGAAACCTCTGTAAGATAACTATCAACTAGCCTGGCGACTCTCATCTTGGCATTTGGATTATTACCCCTTTGTGTTCCTTCATACATGTGTTTGTCAGTAAAAGACTGTGTACTTGGGCTCGAACTTTCTGTTTGCTCTTGAACAAGGAAATGCTCCAAGAGTCTTTGAACAAGGTCCACATCATACAAAGTTTCAGTTTTATTGTAAGAAGGAATGAGAAGATCTGCCAAAGTAGCCTGTTCAAACTGCATTCCCACCCGCTTCTCCAATTCAGTTACCAAAGCAGGTGCCACTTTCAACATGTTTGCCATCCTCAAAAGCCGAAGAAGAAAACTGCACGACACACTGTCTTTCTGCGGCGGAATTATGCTAATGAGACTTTCAATGATCAGCCGTTGATCTTTGGCCTGAATGGTTGGAATGTCATCTTTAGTTCCCGCTAAAATCATGTGGAGTCCACCTTTCCAGCTATTGCTGCCACTGCTATTACTATTGCTGCTGATGCTAATATCATCTGCTTGCCCCTGACCATCTTTTATCAGACCTGGAAGCCATTTAGTAGCATAATGCATTATTGAAGACCCAATCAATTCGAATCGCATCCCTTTGACCTTGATTGCAGTGACAACTCTTACAAAGTGGTCAATCCTGAGGATTGAAACATCTTCAAACCACCAATCAGGAGGAACAGGCTGGTTTCTACTGGGGCTTGAATCCTTCAAATCATTCCATTTGGGGCTAGAAGCTTGAGTGGGTTTCCCAGTATACGCCCATTTGATTCCTTTTGGATTGGCACAAGCCTTCCAAGCTATTGACTCACTGCATCTTCGCACAATTTGAAGGTTTTCTGCCCATGGTGAGAGCTTTTCACAACTCTTTAGTACAAGTATTGAGTCTCTCCAGGAGGATAGGACTACATAGCTGAGAAATGCTTCAGTTTTGAATATGAGATTGCCTTCTTCCAAGTCCTCCGTCATCTCAAGGTACTCCGCAGCACATCTCAGACCGGATATATTCCCAGCTGTTAAGTCTACTGCAATACCATAGCAGAACTTTGCTGCTAGCTCAAACGCCTCAGGTCCTCCAGGAAGATCTTCCAAAGCAATTTTGTTCAGGTCTGGGTCGGGTGACTCATATATAAGCCTATTCATCTTTCCACTTCGGGAAAGTAGGGGATACTTCCCCGAGTTGAGAAACACAGCAAGTCATATGATTTCAGATCAATTGTTTTAGTAACTGAAATTTGATTTAGAAGCTTTTAAAGAATATAATATATACATATATATATATATGTACATATAAAGTTTCAAACATCTAATTAGAGCAGCAGCTACCTTGTGCAAGTGAAAATTGACATCTCCAACCTGAACTAGAAGGTCACTTGGAATATCAGTAGCAACGTACCTGCACAAAAGACAATATTTCAGAAGCTAACTTTGCTCTTTCTTGTTCTGAAACAAATTAAGGCATTCCCCATAGGATAAGGATATACGAAATTTGTTTCCTTTATTTTTTAGCATGGTCTAGAAACTATTTCACATGCGACCCAAAAACAAAAGCCAAACCAAATATATCACAAGATTACATGATTAACATACCAGGCTTGGCCCCTAAGCTCAAACCCATCAGTCTTGACGCCATGTTTACTTGAGCTAAGGACTCCATTCCCATACTCTCTCCCTCTAACAGATTCAGTCTCTGAATCCCACATCCTGAAAAACAAAAAGCCTAAGAGGAAGTTGAAAAGGGGTTTATTTTCTCAGGGAAAGTGGCTCTTACACCAGAGAGGAGGAGGAGGCGAAGAGGGAAGAACAAAACACACAGCAAGAACCGAAAAACGAAGTGGTGATACAGCAATGGAAAGAGCAGATGAGGAGAAGAAAAGGAAGAATCCCACATGGGATGCTTGGAATTATCTTGAATTGTCGGCTTTCTCACGGATTTTCAAGGCTTTCCTTACAGGCTGTGAAGTAATGGGCAGTAAAGTATCTTACTGTTTTTGGATCATTTTGGTTTTGCATTTCTCTTCACTGTTCGGAATTTTAGGTACTTTTTCTCTATGCATGCTAAGGAGAGGGAGATTCAGTTTCTTTTCTTTTCCATTGTTATCGTTTATAATTTTCATTTTTTCTATTTTTAAATATCATTTCTGTGTACTAACAGTTCAGGAGAAAAAAAAAAAACATTCTTCAATTCGACAAAGACACAATAGAACCAAGTTTACTCAGTAGTGCAGCTGCCCGGCGAAAACTTTAAATTACCAAAATGCCACAAAGAAAAGAAAATAGAAATAGTCATCAATAGTTGAAAGAGTTAATTATGTTTTTATTTAATTATTAATTAATTAGTAGTTATTAGCGTCCATTTATTTATATAAGTTTGCAGATTGATCCAAGAATATCGGAATAATCAATGCATATATTAAAAAAAAAATTGTAAGTATTAATATTTAATCTCCAAATTTGTTAAAATACCATTTCTCAAGAATGTTTGTACGATTGGTATTAGTATTGTTATATGATGGACCCCATGGCAGTGGGAAGGAGAGTCTGTTCCCCCCAAACCCCCAAAAGAATTGAGGCAATTTGGGAGATAGATAAAAATGGAAGTCATTGTCGCTGACTGTTGTGGTGGTCAGTTTGATGAATGGTATATGATTATTTTTATCTCCAACTCTGCTGCTGAAGTAGTGTGTGAGAAATGGTAAGCATGTCCTCCACCACCATGCATTTAGACTGCCTAGCTGATGGATTTCTGAAGTGAGATTTCTGAAGTTTCTCTTTATACAAGGCTCAAGGCTGGTGTCCGCAGTCCAAAAGTGAAGGACTTTTCACTGTTGATCTGCAGATATACTTTGTTTTTCCTTATTCTGACTGAATCTCCTGTTTCCATAAGCCCACCAGTTTCTACATTCACCTTTTCTTTTTGTCTTTCTATGTAGGAAGCATATTACTTTTATTAGCAAAAGAAAGCTCGTTGAAGTTTCAAGTTAAACCATAAAATGTAAGTAATATATGGATAATTATTTATATATTTTTTTATTTTTTAATATTTTTAAATAACATATATTATGATGTTAATTTCACTTGTGGATATTAATCTTATATATAATTTCATTCACAAATTTCAAGATTGAAGATATTGATTATTTCTGGTATCTCTCATTATGTAGTCTAAGTTTTCCTTCCATAGCATACATGCATATTATTACATTTACATTTACAGACAATTTTAGAGTAAAAATAGGTGAGATATAAATCATTGAAATCAGACAGAGAATAAGGCAATGAGCAATAAACACAACCCTCCAACCAGACAGTGATGGAGACGGGAAGAGTGGAGCCAATGAATAGTCCAGTGTTTGGAGCTTAGCATGCATGAATGCATGACCTTCTACTTGGTGTTTAACGAGGGATTGATCATGTCAAACAAAAACAAAGAAAATTACTCAAATGAAGTGTCAAATCCTTGTCTCAATTACCCTTTTTCCAGCCTAAACCTTTTTCCTTGCGTGCTGGCTTTATAAAATTAATTTGATGGAAGATCGATTAATCGAATTAATTCGGTTAAAATTAATGATTTTAATTTGTTCTTTACCCATTTCTTAATTTAGGATTTTGGGAATTAATGACTACTTCCTTAATAATTTGAACCTGTTATGAATAGCCTCCTACTGTAGCATGCTTGTCATGCCAACTCACAAATTTAAGAAACTCCAAGACCCCATATCTCTTTCATTACAATAATTTATTTCTTTTCTTATTTGCTTGAAATGTGTCCAAAACCTTCTCTAATTTCTCTATTTCTTTTTCAAATATGAAGAAATTCAAAAAGGAAAAGAATAAAAATTTGAAACTTTTAAACCATAACTTATTATGTTAAAGAGGAAACCAATTTCGAATGGCTTCTCCTAATGAAATTGCTAGTTGATGGATGGTACATGTAGCCACTAATTGAGCTTGGATTTGACTAATCAAGGCCATTATTTCTTCAATTATTTCATTTTGGCTTAATATCGGTGACGTGATATTTTCGTCATCCTCATATTTGAGTTTCATCGGTAACAGTAACGTAAAATCAACTTATAATTGAGTAAAATAATTTACATCATTTTTTTAATTTTGTATAAAATTAAAATTTTTACAAATTAAAAATCGGATCCACTCAAACATAAAAACAACCTGACACCTCATTGACGTTGGATTCAAACGTAATTTCATTTATATGGTTGTAACATTATTAAAATAAAAATCAAAATATATAGTTAAAAAAAGTTTTAATCATGTATAAACTCATATATTTAAAAATACAATCATTATCAACAAGCCGAGAACAAAGGAGATTCATAAAATTAAGACTATATTTTTTTATAGAAATTTTGTCAAATTCTCTAACTAACTTAAATATCGGAGTGATTACGCAAGTACGTCCCTCTAATATTTTTTTTCTTGTAGAGTTTTCAATAATACGTGACATAAAAAATCAAAACGATAACGTAAACAATTTGTAATTATTGTAACTGAATAACAACGATTACAAAGGAATAAAACAACACAATAAATAAAACAAAAGCAAAGAAGTTCTTGAAGGTCTTGAGTTTGAGGTGTTTTAAGGGGTTTTTGAGCTCAAAACTCGGCAAAGAGGGAGGCTAGGTTGGGGAAAATAACATATTAGAGGAAAAAGGCTTTTGGGAGGCAAAAAAAGGCCGAAAGGAGGCTGGGAAGATGTGGTTTGGGTTTTAGATCTATGATTGTAAGGACATTTTTGAAAGAAACGAAGGTTAGAAAAAGAAAGAGGACAAAGAAAAAGGGAGACTTTTGGTATTTTATGAAACTAAAACATGACCAACGAGCAGCGATCGACGGTGGTGACCAGCTCCATTGGTGACCACCACATTCTTGGAAACAGGCTCGCCGGTTGTGTTTTTAGAAAATAGGAGAAAAGGGAGAGAAGAGAGAGAAAGAGGGAAGAAAAGAAAGTTTGAGAAAGGGTTAAATTGAAAATTGATTTGAGCTGTAAAAATTGCAGAGAGAAATTTTAATTTTAGCTGGGTTGTGTTCAGTAATTGATTGCAAAGAAAATGCTATGGTTGTGAATAAAATTACTTGTTTTTTCTAGAATGAGCATATTAAGTTTTTTTTATTAATAGATCATCCATGTGCAAAGTACATCAAATGAAAAAGAAAACTAGTAATCCTAAATATGTACAATTATAGATAATATATAATTGTAATGCACAAATGAGATTAAATGATACAACATATGATAAAGAATTATATGAAATAATTACTTCATGTTAACGTATATTTTTTTATTTAAAATTTGTCACGTAATTATATTATTGAAAAAAATAATCATTTTTCACATATATATATATATATATATGAAAATTAAATGATAAATATTTATTTTAATAAATTTATTAATGATTGTGGTAATAAATAATATGTTATTATTTAATATATTATCAATAAATTTTTAGATATAAGATAAGATAATAAAATATACTATATATATATATATCACATTTTATTTATTTATTTATTATTTTTAAATATTATTTAAAAAATATGAATCACAATTCAGACCATCCTTTTTCGGTAACATACAGAACACCTTTTTCTTTCCCCAACTTTCTTCTGTCTGTATTATTTGGAAGAATATTTTCCACCTTTCAAGTGCATCACCTTTGAATAAAAAATAAAATATAAAATGTGTAGAGGTTTTCTTAGGTTTTCCTATTCAATAATCAATGCTGTATATAAATTTTCTTACCTAACTATTCATTTTTTATTCCATTTCTTCTCAATTGTTTTCAATAAAAATATCTTATTTCCAAAAAAAAAAATGACATTTTATTTTCATTTTTGATTTTTTTTTTAATTTTTCATTCAAATAAAATTTTTAACACATTTTCTATTTTCTATCAAAATAAAAACAGGTTTGCTTTTCCAGACCAAACACAACACAATTGTCTCTTTCTCTTCAATTATGGGGCAGTGCCACACAACATCAGAATCACATAAAAACACAAAAAGTATCAGAATTTTTTTTGTTCATATTATTATATTATGATTATAGACAAAGATAAAATATTGGGAGCGAAAATTACTTAGCTCATTTAAGGCAAGGGTGTCCCAAAGAAGAAACCAGGAAACAAACCAATGACAAAGATCAATATTGCAAATTCATTATTTTTGAAAACTTGAAGTGGACCACACCAATATCACCTTCAATTAAATCTTATAATTTTCGACTTTATATGTTGCACGATATGAAAATAATATAATTTAAAATTTTATTAAAATTAAAATAATTTTGTATTTTATTTACCAACACATATTTTAACAGATAATATTTGTATTGTATACAATTTGACATTAACACTAACATGAATATAAATATAATATATGTATATATATAAATTAAATTTATATTTAAATTTCTTTTTTATAAAGAGTTCGGCAGATGCAGTTCAATCATATATACTTTATTATTGAGTTTTCAAGATTAAAAAAAAATTAGCGCTTTTGTTATAAGAATGATTGAGATGGGAAAGCATAGGGTGTTTTATTAATTTATTTGTCGTTGACATTAATATTGATGCTATAATTTATTATTATTACAGTAGATAATACATTTTTAACCATGAATATATTAAAATTTTTTTTGTGTAATCGAATAAAAGACTACAAGTTGAATAATATATTAGTTGTGTATCTTAAAAAAATGTATTCCAAAGCATTAATAATAGAATTATTGTACATGGTTTTTCAAAATATAAAATCTTGTCAAAGGAAGTTGAAACTTTTTAACAATTATGACTATATATAACAAAATTTTATTTTTTTTTTAAATTTTTTTACTATTGTTGTTGTTATTATTTTTATAAGTTAATGTATTTAAATGAAACTTCCGTTAAATAAATTTTTCGACTCAACCTTTAATTTTTGTCAGACCATTAATTAATTAATTAATTAATTTATTTATTTATATTTGTAACTTTGGGTTACTTAGTCTATTAATTACAAATTAAACTCTAAGCTTTTTTTTTTTACAAAATAAATAAATTACAAATTAAACTCTGGGGTTTAGAATCCTACCTCCGGAGGACTAAGGAGGCTGATGAGTACTCCTGCAAAAAAAAACAATATTCAATGCCATCACCTGCCCGACCTGACCTGTCATGGCTTGGTTCATCCTTCGTTTCCTCGCTCTCTCGTCTCTGTATGAAGCCATAGTATAGCATTTGATTACACTTGGGAGGAACATGAACTTGAAGCATGTGAGCGAACGTGATGGCGAACCCATCGAAGGTGGTGGTGGGAATCCATCCACGTACTCTCCATTCGCTCCCCACATGCTTGTCCCCCTTGCTTGTTGGGGATTCACCAGACATGCACGCATGCTAGCCTTGACCACTACCCAATATCCTGACTGAAATGCCCGCTTTTCACCCCTGACATTCTCACCTTCTAATCCGGTCGGTGAAGAATCTCGGGGAGATTTGAGATTTAATAATTTTATACATGATACAATATTAAATTAATAAAAAATTTAAAAATAATATAATTTAAAAAATAATAAATATTATATATAAACTGATAGATTGTTTTATTTTAGTAGGGTCCACTGTATTTTGGAGGAGCCATTTATAGGTTGATTGTTTTGATGGATAAGAATGCCCTTTCTTTCCCTCTCATGAATCATGATGGAAAAACAAAAGGTTCCCACTTTTCCTTTTACTTTTAGGGTCTGCTGATATCTTTATATGTTGGCATTTTTTCGTTGTTAGGCTTCTCAACTCGATTTCAGCTGGAGTTTGGTGGACCAAGCTGACTTGAGCTGAGACCGACCGGTAATGCCGAACTCAGGATTTTTTTTCTTTTGTCAATTGGAGTGTGATAACGAGGTCCACTTGAGATCAGACCTGAAAATAAAAAAGGTCCTGTTGATATTGGGCCGACTTAAAGTGAAGAATCCAAAAAATTTAGGACATTTAGATTATAATTTAGTTGAGTTATTTATATTTTATTTAACATTAATTCGATGATAATTTAAGTTTAATAAGTTTATTTTTGAGTTAAATTTAAATATTTTAATACTCGATTAAAAATTTTATCAAATTTTTTAAAATATATATTTAAAATATTTTATTATTAATTTATCATTTTATCTTTTATAATATTGATTGAAAACTGATAAATCGAATCTATCAAATCAATATTGAATAGTTCGATTGAAATCAAATTTAAATTTTAAAATTCAAATTTGATTAAATCCAAATCAAGTATAAATTTAATATTAAATCATTTTAACTCGTACGACTGGTACCCTAAGCTCACTACGACAGTACTCAAGGACCCGGAATCGAAATCAGACGAATCTTGTTCTTATTGCAGATGAGTGAGGGTTATTCATAGAAAAACCCCTATACATGAAAATGAAGTCACAAGAAAAGGAGTGAAGTATACAATTCCGCCACAAAAAGAAAAGAAAAACAGAAAGCCAATTTAGTGCAACCACAAGTTCTAATAGAAGCTGACTCATGTTTTGAAGCATCTTCTGACTTCTTTGTTTTAACCTCATTTAGAACATTTCTACCCCACTCAGCAAAATGGGTCCCATTGTATCCGATTCTACCACTTTTTTAGAGTGGCATACAGCGACGATCATCGTCTGAGTAGGGGCAATTTTCCCCATCGGGGTATCTCCAATCGCCTCGGTGCCTCATCCCGGACCAGCTAGCTATCCAATGATACACGTATTGGCCTACGCCGGCGAGTTTTAGCCATCCTTTGGGAAAGAACTCCATCACGCTGCTGTTGGTCAATTGGGCATCATGTGGTGAGATTAGAATATCTGTTTAACTCATTAGCTTCACCTGCATCAAACAAGTAATTATTCAAATAGAGTTAAGCTTTTCTTATCACATGAACTATTATTAGGTTAACTTTTAGAAAAACTATGCCTTCAATTATAGGATGAAATTTATGACCAAAAGAAGATCAATGCCATGCATGTTACAAACATGATTCATGTATCCCATACGATTGAATCTTATACTATTGACCATAGTAGCTGAATTTTGTTAGAAAGTATTGAGAGGCGGCAGTGGGAGAGAATATGAGTACGAGATTAATCTCTGCTCTTGTTGATCTAAGAAAAATTAATTTGATGGAGATTCGAATATAAAACTTTTAATTATGAATCATCTTTAGTAAAAAATTCAAGGAAAGTTTACATCATTAAACTAACCCTTTGGAATTACCCTTCCAAAAATGATTGGATAATAATTTTTGGTTCTCAGATATCTGATTAAATGAGATTAAAAAATGTCTTCTATACCTTATTTACATGACATTTCCTTGAGTGGGATTAGCATGCATTGATGGAACCACATCGATCTTGATATCCCACTAACTTATTTTAATGGTTTTCGCATGTGTAACGCACAAAAATCCTGGAGAACATATGAAAACGCAAAGAAAATTCTAATTACCTGTTCACAAAAGGTGAGATTGCTGGCGTAAGCCACCAGTAACCAGCAGCCCTGCACTTTCTTGCACTCCTTCCCAAAGATCCCAGTCACAGCTGTTTCGTTCCTGAAAGACCTTGGTCAACTCCTCATTCCAATGTCAGGTTTTTTGGTCACCGCTTCTTTCCAAGCTCGCATTGCAGTACACCCTAACCTTGCACCTGATAAGATCATAAACCTCCATTCTTCTCTCCCTTGGCATCCCTCCCTCGTTGTGTCTCATCACAACAGCTTTTCCAAAGCAAACCGGCTGATCATTATCTGTAATTTCGTTAAAACCTTCAACGTGTGGAGCCTGGTCGAACGTAGCCGCCATCAGGGTGTTTAGCCGGGTTCCCATCTTGACCCTGAGCTCACCCCAATGGTACAGGATCCATCTCGTGGGAACTTCACAACCGTTTTTCCTATGCCATGCAACAAAAGGTACCACAGCCGATAGACCAAGACATGTGTTATCATAATTATAATGATTGTAAGCAACAAAAGTCAGGCCTTACATCAGGGTAGCATTGGAAGCAAGTGCTTCAGGCCATGCCAAAGCACAGTAGTTCCAGGAGCCATCATGAGTGTCACGGCCTTTCGGGCAGAGTATCCGACTTTTGGAGGATTCAGATGGAAACTGTTGGTGTTGAACATCACCTTCCTCGCGAGTATCATACATGGAAATCATAAACCATGTATGGCCTTCAAGGGGTTGCTTTGAACAACGTAGGTCTTTCAGAGGGAGAAACGTGACGGAATCGCGGAGCTTTTGAGTCATGGATTCCAGGTCTTGGGTGCAGTTGGGTGGCCACGGTTTTATTGAGGACTGACTTTTGCCATTGTTGCAAGAGCGACCATTAAGGTGAAGGGGAGGGGGAAATGGGTGGTGTATAGAGAGATCCAATTTGCAAGAGAATTAAAAGGGTGACACAAATGGTTAGGGTGTAAAGGGAGAGTTTGGGAGAGTAAAAAGAGAGAGTCAATAAGCTCCTTTCGTGTTTGAAGCTTCTAGGTCTGTGTAGTCCAGGACAAGATTAGTTCATGGCCACGGGAGAAAAATTGTGAATGCAAAGATAGGAAAGTGATAAGTAGTAAGAAGCTCTATAGTTGATGGTTTGATGACCTTGATGAGTTGAATGGAAACTTGTGTTCTCTCACTCTCAGAAACTGAGAAAATTAAAATCACAATTCATATCCCAATAATCTAACATATTCTTTTTCTCTCTCTAGGAAAAAAAGATATGTAAACGTATTAAAAAAGAAAGAAATAGTAGCCATGGAAGGAAAACCAAGCTTTTCAAATTCCAAAATGGAGCATATGCATCATTTAATACGCCATTTCCAATGCATGACTTGGCTGCTAAATTAACAAGGTAACAAAAAGGATTCAAGTGAGATTAACAAAGCTAACTATGAAAATCACTATGACCTAAGATCTCAAAATTTCAAAACCTCCTCATTGCTACTAAACCAAGTTAATCTTGGTATATCAAATACAAATTTAATGGATCTATTTTGACTTGTAAAGTTCAAAAAATAACTTCACCTAAAAGAAAAAAAGGCAGAACAAAATGATATAAAAATCAAAATAAATTCCAGATATTAAGGTTATTATTTCTTTTTAATAGAAATTAGATTCAAGGTTCAATTTTTTTTTTTTTAGGTACTTTCCCATAAACCCAAAAAAAAGATGTAAACTGAAATGAATCATGCACTTTCTCCTAAGCAAGCAAACAGCTATTGACACAGAAATCTGAAGTTACTTGGATTAACAACTATTTCAAGCTTTTGTGTTACAACTACTTGGGGGCTCTAGCTGACTCCATTTTCACCGGGGTACGCAAAATCAACAAACAAATAATCAGAGCATTCAATTAGAGTATAGTACAAGAATTCCAGTGAATATTAACAACCTTGCTCATCATCATCATCATCATCATCATCATCATCAGAGTTTTTATCTCAATAGAATAAGGTAGGCTAATTAACAACCTTGCCATGCCAGGTAAAAGCTTGAGTAAAAAACAGTCTTCAAGGTTTTCTGAATAACTAAATCAATGAATAGATAGCTTTTTTTGACCAATTAAGCTTTTTTTCTACAGGTTGAGATATGGGAAAATGAGGAATACATAAACCAGTACAGTAAAAAAATATACGAAAAATGATACCTCCTGCAGCTGTGGGTTGAGAGATGGAAGAATGGAGACATAAGTTACAGGGTGCCAGAATGTTGCGGAACCAGAGATGCAGAAGACAAAAGGCAAAAACTAGAGATACTCGTCCCTGAGCAAAGAGACATATAAAGCACAACTACCAGCAAAGTCAGCAAGCAGATGATGCCTGAATGCGAGTATATATGAATAATATCATGAAGGAACTTTTATCTTCTCCTTTGCCATTCGCATAAGCAAATACCAGTCGATGCTAATGACAAAGAAAAGATTGTGAAAGAAATGGGGAGAGCGAGAAAATAGGGAAGCATAGAGGAGAAACTCCATGTTCAAAAGAACTGATTAATTGAACAGCATGCCCAATACATAGGCAATGTCCAATAATATGCATTTTCTATTTACATAGCAAATTGGCATATCATAGGCTTAGAGTAAGTAAAGTTATACTAAAGCCAGACAGCAAATCAATCACATCAAACTTAAACAAATGCTTTCCTAACAAAAATAACAGAAATTCAGATCATACAGCATACCAATTATTCGAGTAAGCTTATTATAACGGTCTTCAGTATTTGCCATCCAGTCAATGCTTCAGTCATTGCGAGCTACCTTCCATGTTTATAAGCACTTGGTTACAGTGGACTCAAAATGCTGTACAGAGGTTGTTGACCTTAATGTTAGAAGAACGATCTTGTTGAACAGGACCAGTGGGGCCACATAGCCTACTTCTTTTTGGTTCAGATATCCTCACGTGTGAAATTGCGACAGTGAGAGCATCAACCAATACACAATCCTGCATTTCTGACCTTGTAGATGAACTATCAGATGACGAAAACAGGAAAGAATCATCATAGAGAAAGCCACCGGGAATTATCTTGCTTCTCTCCGATACTAACCCCGGTGATACAGTCAGTTGTTGGGAAGTCAGCCTTCCATGGTTTCTCATTTTTGTCTTCAAAGCAATCATCTCCAATGTTGCTTCAGTGTGGAACAATATCCATGGATGCCCTGGAAAAATTTAGTCATAAACGTATCAAGAGACAAAATATAAAAGTTGGACATCAATGCACTTTTTATTTCTCTCTTTCAGGCATTCCTTCTTCACAAAACTACAAACTAATTAAGCATATGAACTCTCATATAACTGCTCCATTTTCCCATGTAATTTTGCACAAACTACAGTCATATTTAGTGTCTATGGATCTCTTTAAAAGTATCTGGCACTTCAATAAAAGATGTGGTTAACACAGGTTAGAGCCTTCCGGTGTTCTGCATAAATTTGTTGATGCCTTTTATCAGATTTTTTTCTTTATGTAGAACTTGACTGGAGGAACAGAGCAGCTGATCAAATAAAGTGATGTACCAAGTTCCTAAAGTAAGATGAGTTGAAACACTAATGCAGAAACTAAAGTCAATGGCTCAGAAGAGATCAAGCCGTTGACTTAAAAAAGCAATAATCAATGGATGCTTCTGTAGCATTCACCATTTGTGGAATCAGGATTGCAAAATAAAACGTGAAAGCGGCATGCAACTAAATTGTCTCCCATAAAGTGGCCACTGATGAAATGCAAATGAAGTGCTTTATATCTATGTTTGGTAGATCAACGAAACTGTTCTTGGAAGAGTCATGTTTAGGGGTGTAAATAAATCAAGCTACTCATGAGCAATTTGAATTCGACTCGATGATGACTCGAGTTTAACTCATTTATTTTCAAACCAAGCTTCAACTTGAACTACTCAAGCCAAATTCGAGTATCTTAATATTCAGGTCCAGTAGCTCGCAAATCTAATTGAGTCCTTTTTTTTTTTTAAATATGAATTTTTTATATTTTATTTTTATTAATTTATCATTATGGTTGGAAAATGACAAATTGAGCATATTAAGTCAAGCTCAAGTGGCTCGATTATGTGGTCAAGTCGAGCTCGAATTTCAAAAACTAAGTTCGAGCCGAGTTTAGTGCTTCGATTTTTTGAGTTGAACCAAGCTCGAGCCTAATATTAGATCGTTTCGACTCAATTCGATTACACCCCTAGTATGTTTCAATGCATTAACTGCAGTATTTTCAGTAACTAGATATCCTATTATGCCATGTAGCCTTAAATAATTCAGAAAAAATATTAAGAATACACTAAGCTTACTTAATACTTCATCAGCAGTTAACCTTGCCGAAACATCTCTTGTCAGCATACGGGCAACCAGATCCCGTGCAGGTTGAGAGATGGACCTCCATGCTCCATTCTCAAAATCAAGGTTGACGTACTTAATAGCCTCAAACACTGAATCCAAAGTATCACCTTGGAATGGAAGCACACTAACCAAGAGAGCATGAAGAAGGACACCAGCACTCCAGATGTCAACCTTTTCAGAATAATTGCCCAGTAAAACTTCTGGGGCAACATAAGCAGGACTCCCTACCACACCTGTCAAGCTCTGACCTAGAAGTAAGAAAGCAAAATGTTCATTTAGACAAACTACCCATAATTGACTGCAGTGATGGAGAGTATATAACTTAAATGGAAAGGCACCGTATAAGAAAACACGAAAATAACAAACCACTATCAGACATTGACGGAACAACAGATTTCAGTTCAAACAAATGCATTATCACATGTTGTCATTTCACTAAAAAGCGGGTCATGCTACACAGCTGATAGCATCATCTTACATACTTCATTCCCTAGAGAGAACTTTGAATGTATTCTTTCGGTCTTTTTAGCCTCTTCTCAGATTTTTATAACTTTCATTTTAGTTGCAAATCTAGCATGCATGTCAACATACCCTCAAAATCCAATAAGAATTTGATTTAAACCCAAAGCTGTTGGATGCTTGATTCATCCAACAATTTGTTTTTTGCATCAATCATGATTAACCACCCTTAATCTACTGATGACTCAAAGTGGTTTAACGCTTTAACTAAAGGAGCAAGTCAGCAGAAGCTGTAAGAGAAAATAAACATCAAGAATCAACTGTAAATTGACAAGCTTAAATGGTTCAGACTCCAGAACATACCCATGAATATTAGAAGACCAGAATAAATTTGAAAAAAGAATTACCATTTGACATCCTCACAGCTAATCCAAAGTCTGCAAGCTTCATCTGTCCAGAAGCTGTAAGAAGGATATTCTCAGGTTTTATATCCCGATGAACAACGCCCATATCATGGCAATATTTGATAACTAGAACCAGTTCCTTGAGTATATTAGCAGCACAGTACTCTGAATACTGCCTCTGTTTTGCCATCTGATCAAGCAACCGTCCCCCAGAGCAGAGCTCCATCACAAGAAAGAAAGATTTCAAATCCTCATATACTGCCTTCAATGTCACAATACCAGGATGACCAGAAAGGTGTTGCATTATCTCCACTTCCTGATGCACAAGCTCTTCACCCTTGCGTAGTGTTTTGCATGCCAACTCTTCTCCATTCACCTTACTTCGACACAGTACAACAGATCCAAACTTTCCACACCCAATTGTCGCGCCCAAATCATAATCTTGGTCAATCTTCTTTTTCCGACCCAATTGAGTTGCTGCATCGATACACCCAATTTTCCTCTTAAGGCCCCTGTTGGGTGGTTCCAAAGAAGCACTCCCGCAAGGTGGGGCAGTTGCAATTCCTTTGAATACACTCATAATAGAGCCAACAGCTACTTTAACTTCATCTTCCTTGCATTTCTTTTTCCGCCTCGAGTAATCTTCCAGTGATAAGTGAGACCAAACAACTGTTACAGGAGTAAAGGACCTGTGACCTGATGGCAACACTGCCGGGCCCTTTCTCTTCTTCCCCAGGGCCTCCATTAAACATTTCATGAAAGACTACTTCCCAACATTCCTAATCGTAAAAACTACTAGCAACTCAGTAAGGCATTGGATTCACTAAGTTAATAACTTAACTCCAACATTTCTCAAACCTAACTCTGAAAAGCTAAATTTTTAAGTAAAAACTACTTTAACATAAAGTTAAATATTTTAGCACTTACAGCATTTCCAACAAAAGGTATCAATCAGATGGCACCATTATTCTATTTATTTAGGTACAAATTAAGAACAATATCAAGAAGCCATTTAGCAAAGGTTAAACCTTAGACACCAGTAGCCGCTTATTCTTCTTCTTTCGACCCATATGAACAGACATATCAGAAATTCTCAGCATCGATCTGCTTTGGATTTCCAAATAAAGCTGAAAACATAAGAAATCAAACAACTAATGAACCCCGAAATGACTAAAAAGAAAAAGAGGAAATGCAAAGGCATGCAAGGATGCAACTATTAATGGAAGGAGGGATTAAAACAAAAAAAAAAAAACCTTTCTTTATTTGTTGCGACTTGTGAGCTTTATCATTTTTTTTTTCCTGAATAAAGATCAGAGGAAACAAGAACCACTAGTTTTCGGACTACTTAAGAAATAATAAGATCCATCCCTGAATACCCTTTACAAATGTTTAAAAAAATAAAAAATAAAAAACCCAAAAAATCCATAGATTTTCTTCTCATTTCCGTTCTCATTAGCGTGCGAGAGAATCAAAATAGAAAAAGAAAATAGTTAACTAATCAAATCATATCAACCTCAAGGCTTTTTCACTGAGAATTAAAAACATAAATCCTTCACTCATCAGAACGTAACCCAAAGAGGGTTTCTCAGGCTGTAAAAACAAATACTTGGAAAAAAAATGGTTGTTTTCTGATTTTGATAATAACAATAAAATAACAAGAAGAAGAACAGAAAAATTAAGCGCAAAGGGAGCAAAACTGAGTTACCTTCATGGAGAGGAAAGGTGGGGAATGGTAGAAGAATTAAGGAAGGATTAAAAGAGGGTTTGATTGAAAGGGAAAGTTTCATGCTTTGAGTACTATTTTGTTGTGTCTTTCTTCCTGTCTGTCTCAACTGAGTGAAGGAAGAGAGAGAAACAAAAGCACGTGAAAACAACCGTCAGTGCATTGCTTCCACGGTGTTCTCTCTGTCTGTCTTGCGCGCCTCTTTATTAACTCCGAAATCCATGTCGCTGCAGTAAACAATGTAAAAAATGCACAAACAAAATAAATATTCAGCAAAGATATTGAAAAGTCGATGGTATTGCTGGAAAGAGGTACCATAACACAGTTTGCTTACCTTCAGTGCTTTTGCAACTGATATGAAGTCCAAAGCATTTGAATTCTGCCTGCCCTTGGATTGTATTTGTATGGACAGGATTCTCAGGCTGACTATTTTTCATATGTACTGAATCTTTTCAAGAGATTCTTGTTTGTTTAATCAAATTTTGTATTTTTCCAGTTGTATACTATTACTTTACCTGCCATTAAATTTGACATTATTATGTATATATCCCGTATTAATGGTGGCTGAACTTTCTTTTTGCTTCCTTTCACTGCCTGTTTAAAAATAAACTACATTTATTTTTATGAGTAATTGTTTATTATCAAACTATGAGATTTTTTTATACCAATTATTATTATTATTATTATTATTATTATCATTAAAAGTTAAAAAGATGTTACACCTTAAATATTAATTCAAAAAATTGTATCCCAATTTTTAAAATACACAATTTTATAAAATTAAAGTTCAAATTTCAATGTTTAAATATTTTTTTTTATTTATACATGTTGTTACTTAGTTACAACGGTGACGAATTGTTGATATCTTCGCTTTGATTTTTATGTCACGCTCAGTAAAGAGAATAGAGACTTGATTTCATAGATCATACCTGATCCTTTTTTATAAAGGTTGATTCTAGTTTTAATTACTTATTTATCCACTAATAAAATATTTTTTATTATTTTACGGATTCTACATAATCAAAAATATTTTAAGGATAAAATCGTCCCAATAATTCCAAAACTTTAATTTTATAAAAATAAAAAACAACTTAATAAGTACTAAAATTACATAAATTCAACATCAAGTGGTGAAATGTAAATAAGAATTAAAAAAAGCTGCATTATTATTTTTTTTGAAATAGGATTTTGAGTAACCCTTTTATTTCACATATGTTATTACGCTTGAAGATATATGTTTCGGTATTTTAGTTCCAAAGTCTAAAAACTCTTGAATAATAATTCTATTTAATTTAATTTAAAAATATTTTTATTTTAAAGTATTTATTTTGTAAATTATTATTATATGTTAAAATTTGTGCCTATTCACATTCATTAAAGTCTATTAATAACTATTTAATTTTTTTAAAAATCTCATTTAAGTTATAAATTTCTTAAAATCTCTTTATAACTATGTCTTGTACTTTTGTAATTCTGAAAATAAAAATTCTCATATATGATAGCCTTTAACAAATTAGTAAACAAATATTTTTTTTTAAATTCATGAACATTATGCAATATATATATATATATATTTTTATTAAATCATTTATTTATACAACAATTAAGATTAAAATTTCATATTAAATACTAAAATAAAATTATTAATTATTACGGTAAAAAAATCTATTAATTTTTTATTTCAATATATATATATATATGCGCGTGGGTGCACGGCCACGCATGCAACTGTGGCTTTATTTTTTTACCCTTTTGTCACCTCGAAAGGAGGAGGCGTGTGAAATCCATTAGTGCCGAAGCAATAGAAATGTCCCAAATTCACAACATGGGAATACATGCTTTTGTTAGCATGTTCTAATCAAGTTTTGGTCCTGCTCAACTTTCTCACTTCAACCAATGGTCTGCTTCCATTCCCGTATTATTTCACAGTATAAGATCCATTTACATAGGTAAATTTGTTAATTTTGAAAAAAAAAAGGTATAAATTTCCCTTTGTAATGCTAAACAATCCACATTCAAGATTCCAACATGACTCACAGGTAAGTCTAGAAACTCACTCCCATTTTTAAAGCATCATGTCCATCAACTAATACTTTCACAAGCACTTGGCTATGAAGGGGCAAAAATAAGAACATAACTTAGCTCTGCATGGTGTCTGCATTACATAAAATATAAATAAATATATGATCAAAAAACAGCAGCAGCAAAAACTCCAGTATTCTTTCTCACTTCATCCATCAGTTATCAAGAGAGAGTATGGAAGCTCACCTGACTATCAGTTATGAAAAGAAAAAGCAAATAGTTTAAGTTTCAGGAATCTGTGAATCCTATCCTATGCTTCAGAAAATGGGTGTTAATCCATAACTTGGAAAAGCAATTCAGTCACCAAGTACAACTCTACAAGGCAAGGCTGCAAGAATTTAAAGCATGCTTATTGTTTTTTCTTCCAGAAGTCCAGCCTCCATGGAAGTGTTCTCACAAATTTTCTTTCCTATGCACATTTTAACTCCAATAGCTTCCTACTCGTTTGTGGGACTGCAATTTCTCTGAATCAGAAGCAAATGTAAGGCATTGGCTTTCTCAGTCGATGCAAAATCTGCAAATGCACTCAAAATTCTATTACAGGCAGAGATATCAAAATCTGTGGTGGTGGACTGCTTCCATTGATCAATAACCTCTCCTACTTCTTTCAAATGCCCAAGAATCAGATACGAAGAAAGAATGCATATGTAGTTTCTGCTTGTCATTTTTTCTTTGGTCATTCTTAGAGATTTCCATATCTGATCAATTTTATCTTTGTTTCCCAAGCCTGCATACAACATAACAAGGAAGTCATAAGTTATCCATTCCCTTTGTGTGATGCCCTTCTCTGTTGCAATAGGAGAGCTGGACTCGGCATTTGCAAGACGACTAGCGGTTACATAAACATTTACGAGGTTGATATATCTCATCCAACCATCATTGCAACCTGCGTCAAATCTCATTTCATCCAGAATCCTTCTAACTTGATCTATGTTTAGAGCTGCAGCACACGAACTTATCCAAAGGTTGTAAGTAAAGATATCTGGTGCAACTTTCTGTCTTTTCAGTTCTTCTAAGACAGAAGAAACCTTCTCCACCTGCCCAACCGACATGTACAGAGTCATAATCTCATTGTATGTAAGGGCAGAGAAAGACAGGTCTGACCGCTTTATCCTCTCATATAGTTCTTCTGCCTTTTCGGTCAATTTTGCCGCAGCATAAGAGTGGAGAAGAGCCGTGTATGTTTCACTGGTCTTTGCAGTTAAAGGTAAGTCTTCAAAATAGCGTTCAGCAGCATCAATGCCAAAAACTTTTGTCATCAAGTCAATAAGAATTGCATAGTCAGTATCTGATAACTTGTACTCTTCATGAGTAACCATCCATTCTGATATCTGCAAACTTGAATCAGTAAGATAAGAGAATAGAGTATGAATTTTAACTGTAAAATCAAGAATGGCACAAACTGTAAGACATAAACATTTTCACACAGATAAAAGGTGAAACTTTGTCTCTGATATTCCTCTGTTTGATTGCAATAAACTTACAGGTATTTTAAAAGTGGGGAAAAGAAAGAAAAAACTAACCTGGATGTTGCAAGGAGCAACTCAATAAGGAATACTAAGAATAACAGTAAAAAAAATTGGAGTTTTCCCTAGATACATAAATATGTTGGACCTTTGTATTTCACAATCCCGAGAAAAAAAATCACCTTCGAAATCAATAAATTACCCACCATAACCAACTTTCACTACATGCCCTCTTATAACTGAAAAGTGACCCTGAAAGTATACCGTAGTGTTTATTCAACTTACTGAAGCTGAGGGTGGAAGCCAGAAGCAAGAAGTTTTAACATTTTATTAGATCAGAGAAAGCAAACAAGTATAAAAAAGGTAAATGGAGACTTCACGAGCAAGCCTAGAAAGGGAGAAGACAAACTCAAGTATTCATTGTCAACATGACAAGAAACTCACGGCAGTAATACGGCTAAAGATCCAAGTTAGCCAAGTGGGGAGCTTAATGAGTAGCTTCCTTTGATCTTACACAACAAAAGATTAATCAGCTATATACATTAAGAAATTCTCTCTTTCATGTGTGTTTATACATAGATAAGTCCATTCCATACTTGATAACATTCCTAATCAATGGATTACTATAATCCCAATTTGCCAATCCTAGTCACTGAAACCTAAAGAATCAAGCATTATACCTCTCATGCCACAATTCATGAAATTTTAATCAAGTGTTGATAAACTAAATAATTATTACTAGTTCCCATAGGTAAAACAGAGCCACCCCATCACATGAAACTCTTGATTCCATTCTAATTAACCTTAATTACAACTAAAAATATATTAACAAATCTATAAAGAAGAGAGAAGGAAAAGTACCTCGAGAGCATGCTTATAGCGCTGGGATTTTCTAAGGTCTTTAGAAATTTGGCGGAGGTCAGAAATGGAAACTCGGTTGCCCTCACCCACCCATTTCTCGATTACGGTAGTGACGCTCCGCTTCGGAAGCCGCAGCCGAAAAATGCGGCTTTTCAGATCGTCGGTTTCCGAATTATTCGGATCTTCGTCAACGTATTCGTTGCTGGCGGCGCCCGACGACAACAGCCTTGAGAAGCTGCAGTTGCTGCTTCTCCTGCATATAAATAATATATATTTCACAAATTTGAAAAATTAATCTTTGGGAAATGAAAGACTTACTCAGAAACAGCTTGGAAGTAATGGGTTCAGTTTAATAAGTTTCTCTCTTTTCTTTTTCCTTTTTCTTCTAATTGAGAGAGTATGAGAATGAAGATAATTACCGTCTAAAACTAAGAAAGAGGGAGCGCGACGCCATGGAAATTGATAGATCTCTTTAGCTTATCTGAGTTCTTTTTTCCTTCTAATTTTCTCGAGAGACTGGCATAGCTTGGAGTTCTTTAGTTAGGTCTGGCACTAGACTGTGTTTGGTTCACGTTTTTTTAACACAATATTTCCATCCATTTTACTATTTGAGATTTATTTATTCAAATTAAAAACAAATTCAAATAAAATTAATCTAATAATAATACTTTAAAATTTAAATTTTATCTAAATATTAAAAAAAAAAAAATCCACTTTCACTCTTTCTTTCTAATTTCTTTCTATCCAACCATTGAGGGTTTATCTTTTCTTTGGGTTCTTATCTCCTTCATTTAAGGTTCAAACGTTCAGTTTAACAAAAACAATTAAAATATGTAAGTTATTTAAATTATTTAAAATTAAATTAATTGAAATATAATATTTTATATTTATTAATCAAACTAAATTATTAACTTTAACATTTTAAATTCGGTTAATTTTTTAAAATTAAATTAATCAAATTATGTTATTTTATTTTTTATAAATTGAACTATATTTATTAATTTTTGAAGTAATTTTTGGTTAATTTTTAAATTAATCAAATAATAAAATATATTTTAGAGAAGAAAAGAGATATGGTCTTAATTACCATCTGCATCTCCATCACCGATGAGTAAGTGATGTATTCAGAGGGGAATTTTACCGTAAAATCATAAATTTTGATTTTATTATAAGATCAATATAAATATATACATGTATATTAAATATAAAATTAATATTATTAAGCATAAAATATATTAAAAGTATTATTAAAACATAAGAGTAAATATAAAATTATTATCAAAACACATTATAATTTTATTATAAGATATGTTCATATTAATTATTACGTGTTTATGATATTTTTAATATATTTTACATTCAATAACTATAAATTTATTCTTAATCATATGTTGCTTATATCGATCTTACTGTAAAATCAAAATTTATGATGTTACTACGGAAAGATTTTGTCAATGTTTCACAATATGCAAAAGAAAGATTTTGAGACGCTGAACCAAACATAGCAAGTGTATATACTATATAGTTTATATACGGAGTCATGAAGGTAAATTTTAATATGTTATACCATTAATTCCCTTTCTCAATTGAGGGAATGAGTCAAAGTATCAAGAGTCGAGTTATAAGCTGTATATACACTCATGTCATGATATCTTTTTTGGATCAATTAATATGTATCTCAAAATTAATTCATTTTCAAATAATTATAAAAACACACTCATACATTGATAAACATCTAAAAAGATAAATTTTTTTTTAGATACTAACTTTAAAATTTAAATTTTAAATTTGATTTATAAAACGACACTTATTAACAAAATCCATGTAAGCAAAATATACTTATAAATGAATTATTATATTTCTATACATAAATATATATAAGTGTAAAATATTTCACAAACTACATTTTTTTTTTTTGCATAGTACCTTAGCTAATTAATTTTATACTTTTAACAAAGTGTACACACTGCATAGAATAATGGTTTTACACATACAGAACAACAGAACACTACTAATTAAATTTTTGTATTTCGTATACGATCTAAGCAATATTTGCAGTCAAGCATGTTGCTCTGTTGAAACTCCACATATTCCCTGTACTTCATTGCTTTGTATGCTGGTGGATTGCTCTCATGGTCCAGCAACTTCAAAGCTGGGCCAACAACTGCATCCAGTGCTGATCCAAGTACCACGGCCAAGGATATCCTTGTGTCTTTGTTGTTCACCACTGCCCGATGCAAAACACTTCTGTACTTTCCATTACTCAAAATCTTGCACAAATTTAACATCATATCCGATCAATCAGAACAAAATAATGAAAAAAAAAAAAAAAAAAACCATTTCTTAGGAGTTTACCTCAGTATGATCTCCAATGTTAGCGAGAAATGAGTTGGGTATGGGATCAACTTTGACCCATTTCCCTTTGTGTTGCACTTGAAGCCCCCCAATTTCATTCTGAATCAGTACAGTCAAAAGACCATGGTCTGAATGAGGGGGCATCCCCATTGCGAGGTCTGGCTGTGGACATGGGGGATAGTAATTCGCAGCCAGCAGTTGCAGGCCATTTTCCAAATTCAAGACCTTGTCAGTATAATCCTCTTCTAGCCCCAAACTTTCACATATTCCTCTTACTATTTCTCTCGCTATTTGCCTGACTCTTTTGCTGTACTCTAAAGCAATTTCACTGAAGCCATAAGCATTCAGACAAAACTTGGGTTAGGCAAATTGTTGTTGCAAATGGCTATATGGTAAAAGCTAACCGAGAGCTTTGACTCTCTTGTTCTTATCCTTATATTGAAGGAGGGTGTTTAGTGTTTCCTCAAGTAGAGAATTCAAATCCCAAATACCCAATCAATAATTCCATTATCAAGTTCTGGTGAGGACAAAGTACCAATCTAGCCAGCTTTCTACACTTATTTTGACATAGAGATTACTGATTACTATAATAATTGTTAAGTTTTAAAGCTAATAATAGGGATCAAAACCTGAAGGCAGGTGGCTTGTTGGGTGAGTGAAACTCCGGATGGAGAATGACCTTGAGAAAATCCCTCCAGAATAAAACTTTATCTGCTGAAACGTTGAAACTGGTTCCACACCTTACAGGGTCCAGCACATGCTTCCCTTCAAATTCTTGCTTCTCTTCCTCCGTTAGCTCAAAAAATTCTCTGCACGCCTCAATTATTGCCTTCATAAGGCCCTCTGGCACCCCATGATTGATCACCTATAAGATGCTCGAAGCTTAAACTAAAATTAAAAAACAAAACTAAAAAAAAGGCATTGAAGAAAAGTTAAATAAAGGGATTGGAGAAGTAGTAGATTATGGGCTACATGCATACCATGAAGAAGCCCCAGTCCTCACAGGCTTTTCCAAGCTCTTGAACGATTTTAGAGCGTTCATCAGGAATAGTGGAGGTGAGAAGAGATAAATCAATGGTGGGGATAGATTCTATTGTGTCTGAAAGTGCTTGATCAAAGCGGTCTGTTGGAAAGGTGTAAATGGAAGGGATGGAAGAAAGACCAGGCACTTCAGCTAGTGCTTTGACACTTGTTAGCTTTGGTTGGGACGCCAACGGAGCAGTCGCAGCCATGGAGACTGATCGAGAATGGAGAGAGACTGAGACACTGAAGGCGGTTTGGGATCGAATTGGTCCGGTTGTACTCATACGATGATGATGTACAATTAATTGTTCCTAATAATTTATCTTCAATTTTTGGCTGCCACAAAAGGCCAAAACTTATGAAAATATCTATATTTGGAAATACGATAAAAAATACGTGAATATTACTTCGTATACGTAAGTAATTTAAAATGATTTAATTTAAAGAGTTTTCATGTGAACGGAAAATTTTGTTGCAAATAGAAAAATATGTTATTGAAAAGTGTAGATCATCTAAAATAATTTTATTGAAATAGTCTTTGTGTAATTAAAAAGTTTTGTTGTAAATAAAAAAATAATGTATTGCATATTGTGGGTAATTTACAACGATTTGATTTAAATAGTTTTTTAGGTATACTATAATATCAATAATCCTGTTAATAGGGTACATGCATTATCATTGGAAATCGATCTATTGCTTTGTACAATTATTGATTTTTTTAGTTGTTACTTATGTCACGGGTTTAAATATAGTCATAGCTTGTTAAAGGAAACGAGTTTATGAAATTAAAATTTTAATATGGTATAATTTTGTTATATTGATATCTAACTTTTGGAATAAGTTTTTTTTGTAAATGTATGATCACCCTAGAAATTATTTTATGAGATTTTAGTTGGTTTTGGCCAACATGTTTGGATTGTGCTTGAACTTATTTAAAGAATTGATAGCTGTTTACTGTAACGACCCGAAACTGCTTATTTAAGTAATTTATTGCGGCAGTATGAAAATTTTAGGCTAAATTTTTTTAATTTTTCTTTCCATACATGTTTGTCATGTGATTACAGTCGTATTTATTTTTAGGTATCAAAATTACCTAGTTTAGTTTAAGGTTATGAACCTAAGGTTTCAACCTAACTTCTTATTAGCTTTTGTAATCATTTCTTAATTTAATACACATCCCGACACATGCACTGAAATGTAACTGTCTGAAAATTAAATCAATATAAACAAATATACAGCTATAAGCTGCGAGATCTTGAAGCGCTTACTTCGAAGCCGATACTGATAATGATGCTAGTGTGCCTTTAGTTTGTATCTGTGATGGAAAGAAGAAAGGGGTGAGCTTTGGGAAGCTCAGTAAGCAAACCACACAAGTACCGAGGAATTAACTTACATGATACTGAATTTCTAATGCATTTCTTATTTATTTATTTTCTATTATTCTTTCTTATCACTTATCCGAACTTATCATATTCTGAAACATGTCTTATTCCACAACATACTATACAATTGAAACTTATCAAAATGTCACAATTCTCTTGGGTTTATGGATTAGGGTATGTTCTAGACGGTGTCAAGTTTTTCAGGCGGTGATGTATTTTGAAATACCTTAATTAGCTATCAAACCTGACCACCCAGACTGAACATAGCCATAGGGATTTAAAATTCTAACATAGTCAAATGCATCAAACCAAAATTTATTGACATCCTCATTCATCTTTCAAACACAATCGTTCTCGAAATAATATCATACATCAAGAATATTCATATACCGAAAATAATCGTACTTCGAAACATCACTCGTATTCGAAGCTTATCATACTTTAAACTTATCTTAATTCACATCATCATTTGTATCGAAACATTTACCTTGTTTGGGATTGGTCTTACATCCAAAACATATTCCCATTTGAAATGTGATCCTTATATTCGAAACATCCTTCATATTCCAAACTCTCTTCGTTCTTGAAATGTAGTTCTTATTCTAAAACATATATCGAAATTCGAAGCGCATCTCGTACTATCTTTTGCTAACTATTTTAACCCATTAGCAGTGACACCACTGATCATTATTTTCCCTCAGTTGGGACTCTATTACTGATTATTTCTTCTCTGTTAGAGGAGGCAACAACATACTTATTCCATATCGTCAGGATATGTTCCGCGAACCATGCTTATGTTCATAAAACTATTTGTTGAAAATATACTTCATACTTCAAAACATTCTTCACGTTTTAAAATACTTTTCATAATTCAAAGCACCTTTCAAAACATAGTTCGAAATCCGAAACATCTTTCACCAAATTACTTACTTATCGAAGCAAAACATAAAAACAATATTTACTTATATACTTTGAAATGAAACATCCGTACATACATACTTACTTAAATCAAACTTACATACTTACTTACTTTGAAATAAAACATACATACTTTTTTTTTTTTTATCAAAGTATACATACATACTTACTTCCGTAATTCAAATCATTCGTTTACTGAAACGTGGAGACTAGGCTACATCTGAATAGTTATCATGCAAATATACTTCATCCTCAAAAGAGGGCATTCTCCGAAGAGGGAATATCATACCCCTAGCCATGGGGACTATAGACTGGGCCCCGAGTCGTACAACAATTCTAATATAATATCTAATCATATAGCTAGCACACCGCCAAGGCATAGGCACCAGTGGCACTCACCGTGCGAGTGACAGAATACTACGAAAATAGATACCACGTGTAGTGAAAACAAACACCACTAAGGCGGAATAGACACTACACAGGTGAATCTAAACTAACACTACAGGTGGTGGAGCCAGACACCACAAGTAGCAAGCATGATTATGCACTCAGCATATACTAATAGTAGCTTGTCGTCTAAAAGTCTTTACTTCATTATCATATTGAAATCATTTTAAAATGTTTTTGTACAAAAGCTTACGAAAATCGTGTTTCGGAAGCACACATATACATAAACCTCGTTTCATAAACTTTCATTTCCGTGTAGAAAATTATATTTCAAAACATTTTACAAAAACCATGAATTTGTAGATAACCAAACATGGGATACCTTTCATTTTGAAATTCGTGCTAATCATGATGTAGATAAAAGCTGAGTTAGCTTAAATCCAAAACACAGAGACGTATGTCTCACATACTCTCAAAACATGTTGTAAGTGAGATTTTAAAGCTTCTTTAGTGCAGATATAAATCAATACAAACTTTCTAAATCTCAAAAAATCATATTATACATTAAGATGTAAATTATAATGTAAAACAAGGTTCACATAAGAACATATCATTTTTCGATAATTTTATCATCGATGTTTCCACATACTTGTAACAATTAGGATTTTTGAACATCATTCTGTTCTTACTCTAGGACCCGATAATCAGTACGATGCTTCCTCGCATTAACAGAAACTAATTTATACCTTAAGATGCTACATTGTATCCCAATGATCACTTATCTATCATGTAACGACCCTTGACCATTGAAATTTGGGGGATTTTTTTTAACTTAATTTACCTACTTATTCCCTTATTCCCTTAGGTTGTATTCTTGTTCAGTGTCAAATCACTTTTCCTAATTTTTTTTATCCGTAATTATATTTAATTTCCATATTTTGACATATATGACTGATAGAAATTTCGGCAGCATAACGGCTTATATATGAGCCTGCCCACCTGCAATTCAATTGTTTTGACAATCCTAGATATCCACAACTACCAAGCATGCTTTCCAACAATCCTAGATATCCACAACTACCAAACATACTTTCCAAATCCACATTTACAACTCAATACGTCCATTTCGATTAAATACCAATCATCTTAAAACCTAATCCCAAAAATAATATTCTTTACATCGTTTTCCTTACAAATTACATCCCAACAAAAAGTTTTCAATATGTGTCTGTGCATACAAATATGTTTGGTAAAGGAATGTAATTGTATACCTTTGCTGCGTGTACAAAAAGTAGCCTAGGGTAACTCTTTTCCACCAGCCTACATCGTGTACGCGGCAAGTAGCGCCTGCGGATCACTGCAAATAGTCTGAAAGGTAGAGGGGTGAGCTTTTGGAAAAAAACCCAGTAAAAATAATGCATTTAAAATGGTCTTAGTGATTCAAATATGTAGAAAAACATAAATATACGTATAATGACTACTTTCTGAAAACTAATATGAAAGACTTTCGAAAATATGAAAGTAAAAAACATCACGATTCAAAATGTAATTCTTTACGTACTTGTATTTAACAGATATCACATAGCCTTTTCATATATTCAAAATTCCAAAAAACATGAATACATGTAAAATCACATGTCATAAAATCAAATCTCAAAACCAAGTTTAATCCAGATAGAGACTACATTGGCCTATATAATTATCATGCGGTAATAACAAAATCATTATGCGGCAAATAACCAAATCATCATACGGCAATAACCAAATCGTCATGCGATAATAACCAAATCATCCTCCGTAAAGGGAATTCAGAACCTATGGTCATGGTAAGGTTGTAGACGGGATCAAGGTCGTACAGTGTTCAGACACCCGAAGGTGAAATTCAGACGCCACACAGGTTAAGTTCAAACGCAACATAAGCGAAGTTCAGACGCCACGAAGGTGAAGTTCAGACGTCACACAGGTGAACATGGTATGCATTAGCATACAACATAAATGGCCCTTAGTCTCAAAACATACTATGGTTTTTATATATATAGAAATATCGAAATACAATCATCTTATTCAAAAGACAATTTCGGAGAGTATGCTTTTGTTCAGAAATCAAATTCGAAAATATGCAAATATTCAAAATACAACTCAGAAAACACAAGCAGAAAACATACTTGAAGACCATGGTTCAAATGTTTGTAAATTTTCTTTAATCATGGTTCAAAAAGTAAATTATTATCATTTTAAATTATACCCCCTTACCTCGATCTATCAAAAATCTCAAATTCGAGTAGAGACGCCTCCTAGTACCTCCTTTAATTCCTTCTTCGATCACCTACACCGAAATTGTTTACTTAGTATCTTATTCATGCAATTATCCGAATTGCGTTAAAGTTGTAACATATTTGTTGGCTCTACCGAGAGGGAGGGTGAATCGGTTTTCTAATGATAATACTAAATTTAAACTTAATTGAATCTTATTGCAAGTAATTACAGAATAAGCAATAAAGTACAGTGCAATAAATTAAAGGAGATAAGGGAATAAAGCAGCAAACTCAGTAATTTATAGAGGTTCGGCCAATCGCTTGCCTACGTCCTCTCTTCTTGATCTTCTTGTCAAGAGCTTTCTTTCACTATCTCAATAGTTGATACAAACTCCTTTTTTAAGGTTAAGTAATAATCTCTCTACCCCTTTTTACAAAGATGAGTATTCACCCCTTACAAAATTATCTCACAGAGGAACTCTCCTCTTCCCTCTTGGATTAAGGATGAATACAAATAGGAACTTTCTTTTATAGGTAAGAAAAATAACTTCTACACAAGCTTTTTTAACACAATACAATCAATGTGATGTTGAAGACAAAGAGAATGTTAAGAATGATCTCTTGAGAATATTCAGAATTTACAACACAAGTCTCTCATTTTTCAGTGTCTTCAATGCTTGATTTTATACAGCAAGATTGGTAGTTGAAGCATTTAATGCTATTTTTCCCGTTGAAAATTTTGCAGAAAAAGCCGTTGGGAACCTCCAGTAGAGTACCAGATCGATCTTCCATCATGACCAGATCGATCTCTTAGTTTAAATTCCTACAATTACAAAGCAACTTGAAGCATGGAGATCGATCTCATATTTGTAGAGATCGATCTTATAATTTGAAAAAGTTAGTGAAGATTGATCTGTCGAACCATCAGATCGATCTTCTAATATCTCCGTTTGAAGCAAGATCGATCTCCAGATCGATCTAGCAAACATTCTCGTAGAGAGGAGATCGATCTTTAATCACCTTAGATTGATCTTCTAAACTCTCTGACTTTGAGGAGATCGATCTCCTAAGCTCTTTGTTTGAACATAGATCGATCTACAGATCGATCTAATACCTTTAACTTTTGCCTTAGAGGAGATCGATCTATTTCTAGACTAGATCGATCTCATAGGTATTCTGTAATTTAAAGATCGATCTCATAACCCCTAGAGATCGATCTCTTCTTCCTCAAGATCCTATACATGCTCTTTGAGTGTTTAATCTTTTAGCAGATCGATCTCATATTCTCGTGAGATCGATCTCTCATACTTGAAAACCCAGGAGATCGATCTCTCATCTTATGAGATCGATCTCTCATCCTTTAATACTCAGTTTCTGGCAATGACATGTATTTAATTAAACTCTTAACATGTTTAAATCATTTCTAGATTTATAATATCCATTATTGAATTATTGTTTTGTCATTTCAAAATATATTAACTTAACAATATTCGTTACTACTTCGTGTGTACCTATAATTGTACATACCTAGGCTATCACATGCGTTTATATATTTTCCTTACTATATATTATTTTGTACATACAAATATTAACATCCACATTTATTATATACATCTACATGTATATACACATAAATATATATATACTCCTATATATATTATTATTTGTTTTCATTTTTCCTTATCACATGTATATATTCTTTGTATGTACATATACTAACACACACATTTATCTTATACACCTATTTGTATATACACCTAAGTATATACACATATTCATTTTATCATTTAATTTCCTTATTCATCATTACATAAATATATATATTGTTTATTTCACATCTCTCTCATTTTTTTGTCTAATTTAATCTATACTAGCATGCTTATGTATACAACACATATATATACGTGTACATTAAATATACATGTATACATATATACATTTTACCTTTTCTTTTCTTTTTTTTCCAATTTCCAACTTTCTCCTTTCTTCTTTTCTTTCTTTTTTTTTTCCTTTTCTTTTCTCCTTTCCTTTCTTCTCTCTCTGTCAGCCCAGTCTCGGCTTGCTCTTCTTCTTTCTCGGTTTTGTTTTTAGCTTCTCGGTTCTGCTTAAATTCCACTCTCGATTTCCAGCCTTCCTTCAGTTCTTCTCTTTCGGTTCTGCTCCTGTTTTCCAGTCCCAGTCTTCCTCTTCCTCAATCTCCCTTCGGTTTGTTCAGCTTTCTTCCTCCTCTCTTCTTTTTCTCATTTCTTTCCCTTCCTTCTTTATTCTCTCTCTCGACCGATCAGTCTTTCTCCTCTTCTCTTCTTTTTTTTTTTCTTTTCATTCTTTCCTTTCCTTTCTTTTCTTTCTTTCTTTCTTCTCCAGCCGAGCATCCCTCCTTCTCTTCTTTTCCTCTATTCTTTCCTTCTTTCTCTTATTTCTCTTCGTTCCCGCCCAGCAGAGGAAGTCTGCTTCTTTGAAACATCAAATGTGCGGAATTGGCTTTCAAAGAAAGCCAATTCCGTACAACATAAATGGTTATTATATTAATATTATATTATATATATTATATTGGTTTATATATATTATATATATTTGTTTATGGGTTTATTTGTTTGTTGTTTATTTTTCATTTCTTTTTTTTTTCATTTTATTTCATTTCATCATTTTTATTTTTATTTGTCTCATGCTTTATTTATTTATTAATACTTATATATTTAATACTATACATTACATAATATACATTACAATATATATATATTTGTTATAGATATATATTATTATCTATCTATTTAAATGTCTAGTGTATATATATATATATATATATATATATATATATATATATATGTATATATCTATATATATACATTTTCTTGTATAATTTATCCAAAGACATAACATCCATGTCTTCATGAAATTTTCATTACTTCGAGAATAAAATATCCTTGGGATTTCATCATTCCTCATAAATCCCAATATAAGTTTTTACATCAAAATTATTTTCGATCCCTCCATGCTTGCATTTGCTTTATCACTTCCTGTATTTTCGGGTTCCCCGTTATTCACGGGCTTCTCGGTTCCCATACTCCTCGAGCCCTACAATAAATATTCACACTTCCATTAAAATACATTACTTTTATTCTTATATAGTCTAATTAAATATAGGAATTTTGTGGTGTTTACATATCACTCATACTAATTACACCTAGTCCTTAAAACATTCTTCAATCTATGTTTTAGGACTCATTTCATTCCATATGATGCTATCACGCATCTACGAAATTAGTTTATACTTCATGGTGTTGTTTTGCACCTAAATGAACACTGATCGATTTTATATTCTCATTAATATTCTAATCACATATTCTTTCACACTTATAATTCTCAACAATTATCTAATTTCTATTCGAGAATTCAATTTACTTCATATAATGTTGCCTTGCAGCTATAAATTTAACTTAGAATTTTCTAAGTTCAGAATTATCTCATATGATGCTTCTTTGCTTCCTAAAGGGGAACTATTATCTCGATATCTCGTTCACAGAGTTTGGTAATTCGATCTTATGAATATAAGCGGCATCTGCAATTATATTTCGATATAGACTTTCTCATTGTAGCTTTCTGTGAGCCGACATTACCCTAAAGATTAGGGTGTTACCTTTAGTCACAAATCCAAAAATTTCTACAAATTCTATCGAAAATAACTTAATTGGAACGTCCGTAATGTAATACGTTCGAAAAATGTGTTTCCCGAAATTATATTGTGATTGAGATAGAAAGCAGTTTATGTTTAATTTCGAAGCACTGAGCATAAGCTAAATACGCTGTCTATTCCAATTAGTCCAACTCAATTAAATGAGCTTATATAGATAAAATTCATACAACTTTTAAATTTCCCACAATTTACCATGCGATGATTTTAAGGTGTAAAAATCATCGTCACATTCAAAATGTGTCAAAATGAGTCGAAATTGCATTTTCGATGGCATAGGGGTCTTAATTCGAAATACCGATAATTTACAAAAATTTCAGAAATAATATCGGTATCATTTACCTATTATCCAGCCTACAAAGTAGCAGATATTTTATATTTTCAATCCAATTGATTTATCACTTTTTCATCTTTCAAATCGTTTTAACGATTCACATATGTCTTCGCGAAGTTTAAATAATTATTTACGACATCAATTATTTTATTCCAAAGCATAACGCAATTTATACGGAATTTACCTGAAATTTATACGATTAATTTAATCGGCTTAATAGTACAAGTGGTAGCAAGTGGAGTTCACTTACCTGAGATTTCATGCTGGCAAGTAAATTGAGGTTGAATCGAACTCTCGTTCGTCGCCTATTATCGCGCTACACATTTATATAATTAAATCGGGTCAAATTTGGTCAATTATAAATATAAATAAATTTTTCAAAATTTAAAACGGTTAAACTCGACTACTTACTGGGTTATCCTTGAACCCGAGACATCACCAAAATTTTCTCCTCTTTTTTTTTCTTTTTCTTCTTTTCTTGGCTGAACCGGTTTGAACCGGTTCAGACCACCTTCTTCAGCTGAACCAGTCCGAACCGGTTCAGCACCATTTTGCCAAAGTCCGACGTCGACGACCGATTCTTCGTCGGTTTCTGCATCCAGTGAGTCCGCGAGGCTGCGCAATACGTGGATCTGGTGATGGTTACGCATGGGCATGCCGAAAAGTGGTCAGTTCGCCCCATTCTCCCTCTCGTCGATGCCGTCCTCTCTTCTTCTTCGCCGATCTCCGCTTTTCGTCGACTTTCTCTGGGTTGGCCAGCGCCGACTCCCTCGGGTCGACGTCTTCCCCTCGCTCTTGGCCTCTCTTCCTCTCTTTCTCCTCTCTCGGCCTCTCCTTCGCGTTTTTTTTTCTTCTTGGTTTCATTCTCTCCTCTATTTTCAACAGAGGAGATAAAGAAAGGGGTCGGGCCCCTTTCCCCCTGACTCCTTTCATTCATTTTTTTTCGTTTTTTTCATTTAATATATATAATATATTATATATTTTTTTAATATAAAATATTATAAAATAAAATATCTTTAAATACAATACACTATTATAATATTTTATATTAAAACATCTACATACATATATATATTTATTTTATTTATTTCTACATATATATTTATTTTGTTTTATTTTATTTACATATAATATACTATATTAATATCCCTATATTAATATAATATATTATTTAATTTATTTCTCTATATATTTTATTTAATATATATAGACATTTTTTTTGGAATATTGCCCCGTAATTTCGAAATAAATTTCGAAAGTGAAAAAATTTTGAGGTTATCACATTTACTAAGTCTTTAATTCATTCTGTTATTTTTCTTACTTTCAAATTTTGATAATTGTTGTTTCGTAGAAATAATCTTAATAAGGGTAGCGAGCGTTGTTTTTACCTTTAGTTTTGTATTATTGAACATGAGTATTTTGGATATTAGCTTTTAAAATATTTGTTAGTTGGTAAGAATATACGTATCATTAAAAGTATCTATAACTTGTTACTTTGAAGACTTGAAGTTGTGTTAAAATATTATTTTAAAGATTTTAAATGAAGTTTTAATTTTGGTTTAGCTAAAAGTATGTGCTTTACATATTTGGAGGATTCATCTCATGAATATGATGTTTGCTACATCTAAATATTTGAGTTTGGGCTGTGACATATGAAACGTGAAAAAGAAAAAGAAGATGCGGAGGTTAAATTTCTTTAGTTAATGGGTGTCAAATACATTTGCGTTACAAAAGAAGCAGGCCAACAGTATGCAGCACCCACTGAGGCCGCCCAAGAATGTGACTTGTCTCCTTGACCACTAACAACTGCAATTTGAAGGACATTGCCACCAGATCATGTGTTTTTTTTTTTTTGGTGAATAAGACGGTGCATTAAAAATAAATAAACCCAAGGAAGGTTACACTGCAGAGTTATCAAGCGCTAGGTTACATAATCTGGGGAATGTGATCCTAATAGAATCAATGAAAATAGGTAAATTAAGAGCATCAGGAGGTTCTTCAAACACAACAAAATGGGTGTCCAAATTTGTCCCCAATTTGACCAATTTGTCAGCTACTGCATTGGCCTCCATGAAATTATGCAGGATCTTCACGTTGTTGAGCTTTTCCAGCAATTGTCTGCAATCATCAACAATAGAACTATAAGGATGTGAAGTACATACACCATAGATAACATACCTTTGGATAACTTGAGAGTCTACTTCCACCACCAAATTATGATAGTCCCTTTCAACAACCATGCGCAAACTATCTCGTAGACCCCAAAGCTCTGCACAGACACTCGTTGCATTATCAATATTACGTGCATAACTGCACAACCACTTGTCAACGTAATCTCTGAAGACCTCTCTCGCTCCTGCTTTCCTCGGGTTGCCATGGGCAGAGCCATCCGTGGTAAGTTTAATGTAATCCTGCTGAGGTGGTTTCCAACCTATCTCAATATGAGTCTGATTCTTAACGTGCTTTTCTTTGGCACCTAGTGCCCAAAACTCTTTGACCCCATACTGAAGTTTGGTCATCCAGTGATGTGCCATGAAAAACAATATTGTTTCTTTTCAGCCAAATGAACTATAAGGCAAAACAGAAAACAATATTCCAAGGAATACCAAAAAGTTTAGATAAAATCTTGGAGTCACAATTGGTCATTAGCCAACTTTCAAAATCATTACAGGGATCGAAAGACCAGCTCATCTCTTGTGGAGTTTGAATAAAGGCCCACAATTTTCTCGTTGATTCACAATCCCTTAAACAATGCAATGGAGTTTCCTCCTCTTTCTTGCATCTAGGACATATAGGATCAAGCTGCATATCGCGTTTAATGAGTATATCCCTTGTGGCAATTTTCTTATGCAAACATAGCCAAAGAAAATGTTGAACTTTAGGAGGGACATCAATTTTCCAGATAACTTTCCATTTTTTGTTCATAGGTATATCATTATTGATGGCAAGATGATAAGCAGAACTGACAGAAAAGGTCCCTTCCTGGGAGAATTTCTAGCATAGAACATCATTGGTGCTCGATTCTAGTTGTAGAGGGATGGACCTAATTACTTCACGTATCTCCTCTGACAGATTATAGCTAACTTTGTCAAAATCCCACTCTCAGAAGTCAAATAAAATCTCTTCCACCAACAAACTTAAATCTCCACGTTGCCATAGCCTATAACTTATTTTATTGAGCGGTCCTAGATATGTCCACTCATCCTCCCAAAATTTGGTGAGGTTACTTGACTTAACCACCCACCGTAGCCCCTTCTTAAGGATGGAAAGTTCTTTTTTTAAGGCCTGACCATAACGAGGAAGGACTTTTATTTAAGGGAGATCCATCTTTAAAATATTTCATCCTCAGAATCTTACTTCAAACACCGTCATTATCTATAATGAGTCTCCAACCTAGCTTTGCCATATTAGCCATGTTAAGGGCATTCATCTCACTAATACCTAATCCACATCTACTCGTATCGAGGATAATAGTCTCCCAGTTCACTGAATGTAGTTTCCTGTGATTAGATGAGGATCCCCAAAGGAAGTCCCTACTAAATTTGTTGATTTCATTACAGATAGAAGAAGGAATAGTCGCGCCCTGCATGTAGTACATTGGAATAGAGCCAATAACAGATTTGACGAGAGTAGACCTACCCGCGAAAGAAAGCAGATTGGCTTTTCAGCCTGCAAGTTTGTTCTTGACTTTGTCGACTAAGAATCTGTAGCTAGCAGAAGATCTCTTTCTATCAATAGGAAAACCAAGGTATCTTCTAAGGTCCTCGGCATAAGATAACTCCATTATGCCACTAATAGGATTTTTATCTTCAACTGCCATATTTCTAGAAAAGCAAATAATCAACTTATTGAGGTTGAAAGATTGACCAGAAAATGAGTAAAAAGACTACAGAACTCTTTGAACTGTAAGAGCAGTTTTCTCCGATGCCTTTCCTAAGACTAAGAGATCATTGGCAAAGAACAAACGGGATAACTTTGGACCCCTTCTAGCGATTGAAATTAGTTCCCATTTACCTTTGTCACACTCTTCTTGGATCATCAATGAAAGATATTCAATACAAAGAATGAAAATGTAAGGTGAAAGGGGGTCTCCCTGTCTTATACCACGAGAAGGAATAATGGTACCGCCCTGCTCATCGTTGATGAGCATAGTCATGGAAACAGTAGATATACATCTCATAATGAGTTTAATGAGAGATGGGGGAAAATGAAAGAAAACCAACACTTCTTTGATAAAACTCCACTCAAGCTTATCGTACGCCTTTTCGAGATCCACTTTAATAGCCATGAATCCCAGCTTCCCCTTCTTTTTCTTGAAGGAATGCATAATTTCCTGTGCAACAATCACATTATCTTGAGCTTTACGTCCCGAGATAAAACTAGCTTGCATAGGATTGATCATATTATTTAACAACGGTCTAATCCTATTGACAATAATATTTGAGACAATTTTATAGATCGTATTGCAAAGCCCAATTGGTCTGAACTGATTAATAGTTTCTGGATACTGCACCTTTGGGATAAGATAAATAAAACACTGATTGATAGTCTCTGGAATGGTTCCTGTACGAAAAATATCTGTGATAATCTGGAAGATAGACATACCAACAATATCCTAGCACTTCTAAAAGAATACCAGGTGTAGTCCATCAGGTCCAGGGGCTTTCCAAGGCTTCATATTTTGTAGGGCCCTGAGGACCTCTAATCTTGTGACCGGTTGAATAAGGTTAGAGTTATCCTCAGCATCAATGCAATGTCTAAGTCTGCAGGATAAGTTAGATCGAAACACTCCATAAGTAGTAGAAGTCTTGTAACGCTTCGAGAAATGATTGAGAATGAGGGCTTTAATCTCCCTTTCCTCAAAGCAGCACTCGCCAACTTCATTCATAAGGGAGAGTATTTTATTTCTTCTCCTATGTTGAATGGTGGTTAAAAGATAGAACCAAGTGTTATGATCACCATCTTTAATCCAATCCGTTCGTGATCTGAGAGCCCACATTTCCTCCTCCAATTTAAGAATTTTTTAGAATTCATCATTAAAAGATTCATCAAGCAGAACTAGCCATTGATTAGGTCCTTGTTCCAGAGCTCTTTGTATCCCATTTAACCTTGCTATAAGCCTTCTTTTCATATGATTAATATTCCCAAAAGTTTTTTTATTCCAAACTGAAATATTAACCCTGAAAGTAGAAATGGCCTCAAGGAAATTCTGCTATGTTTGGAACCAGGTGCTGGAAATGACATGTTTGAAATCTAGGTGAGAAAACCATATTGTTTCAAAGCGAAACGGTCTAGGTCCAAATTTCAAAGCTTTTGGTTTAGTATCTAGGAGAACTGGATTGTGGTCAGAGTGAACTCTAGTAAAATGTCGAACCATGGAATTTGGGTGCAGAGTTTTCCAGTCATTATTGGCCCAAACTCTATCAAGTCTTTCTCTGATAATTTGTCCAAAATGATTTTTATTTGTCCATGTGAATCTTGGTCCAGTGAAGCCAAGATCAACCATGCCACAGTCATTCATACATTGTTGAAATAGTCTCGCCCTATTTAAATTGATTGAGAGACCTCCAAGTTTATCACTATCACTAATCAGCTCATTGAAGTCTCCCAAAATTTTCCAAAGGAGTGAGTGACTGGTTGAGAAAACAGTAAGTTCATCCCACAACTTGCATCTTTTTTCAAATTTTGGACCAGCGTACACAGCTGACAGTAACCAACTAATACGAGAATTAGTAGCAGAAGAGTTTGGGTTAGGTGAACTGACCTGGATTGTTGCGTGAATGATTTGAGAAGAGTGGTGAAGAATTCTGACCTCTACTTCCATCGATTGCCATAGAATCCAAATGCCTCCTGAAAATCCCTTAGCATCCGCTCGAAATGTGCTGTCAAAACCCAAAGATTTACACACCTTATCTACTTTATCACCTAAGATTCTAGTTTCCACAATAACTGCAATGCTGGGCTTATTCACACGCATCAGTTCTTTAAGGGAACGTTTAAAGTCAGGGTTCGCTGCCCCTCTGGCATTCCATAAAAGACACCGCATTAGGAAACATAGAAGTTTTATTAAGAACCCAATCAGCAAGTTCTGGGATTGCCTGGATCACCCCCTTCTGTGTCCTGCATATCACACTCGTCGCACGATGGTGTTGTGGTATGAAGCAAGTGGTGGTCCTCCTCTGGGATTCCTCCATCATCCACTCTGACCTGATAAGAATCTTTAATAGGTTGTGTAATGGTGGTTGTGAGGAAGTGTGCTGAGTTGCTTTCCTGTGGGAGCGCTATCTTTCGGACAATGTCTAAGGGTGTCTGCCACAGCCGCATATTTAGTAGCAGTGGTAGTTCCTCCATTATTCCCAGAATGAATGTTTGCGTCGCTTGTCTCCATGCTTGAACGGCTTCTTGCAGCATTATCTCATCTGTGAGGATCATGAGATTGTTCCAGGCTAGCTCCAGATCGTTTAAACTCCACTTCGAATCCTGGTGTTCTCGTGCCAGTAGTAACTCTAACACCTGGGTCATTTGGATAGTCCTCTCCCCCAAGGTGAGATGCATTGCTTCCAAATCTCGTAACATCCTTTGATCTTTGTCCATTGGTCGATAATTTTTTATACGAGTTAGCAAAAGATGATTTCTTCTCTTCACTTACTTTACCTTTCGAGTTACTATTCAACTGTTCGCCAAATTGAAAGACTGAATGAAAGTTACTCTGATTTAGTTCCAACTCAACCAAGTTAAAACCTTGTTGACTAGATCCATGGAAAAATGGGTTGTTTTGATTTCTTCGGCTGTTCCGAATGACAAATCCTTTCGTACCAGATTTTGAACTCTGTCTAGTAAAACTTTTGTCTTATCTTTGTAGCTATTGGCTATTACTCAGTATGTGATTATCCGACATTACTGCTTTACCCTTATCTATCTTACTTCGGTTCGGGTCCTGCTTCGATTCGTCTGCACCTAGGTTTTTTACCCTCCCCTGTTGTGATCTCCTCCTTGAAACCACCATCCACGACCCAAAGCCATCATCTTGATTTTTCTTCTTCTCCATCTTTGATGGAAGTTCTTTCTTATCTTTACATCATTGGACATTTTTTCTGGATTTTGAACATCTGCATCTACCTCATCATTCCCTTTCTGTTGGAAACTTAATGGGCAGGCTTCTTTGTGATGTCCAACAAGGCCACAACCTAAGCACAAATTAACTCATTCATAGAGAACTGATTGAATAAGTTTTCCGATTCTGATTTTTGGGACTAAAGGCTTTTCCAAGTCAATTTGAATGCAAATCCTAGCGTACCGTCCACGAGCATTCAATTCAGTGTTGGCATCAATTTTCAAAAGAGTACCCAGTTGATTACCAATCCGTTGGAGAATGTTTTTATCGAAGAATTCAATAGGTAGTCTAGGCAGTCTAACCCATACAACAGTGGTTGTACATTTAACGTTGCCTTTTGGCAGGAAGCCTGGTTCCCAGAGTCGCATGGTGAGATAATGAGGACCAACGAACCAAGGGCCACCATATATGACCCTTTGGAAGTCCTCAACATTCATGAATCTAAACAAAAAGAAATCACACCCCAAATCAATGCAATCCATACCACCTTTTGGCTTCCACTGAGCCTTGACTTTGGGGTATAGGAAGTGGTAACCAACAGTCTTGCCGAAAGTTTTAACAACGACAGTGTTCTTCCATGGTTGTCGTATCCTTTTCTTCTATTCTTTGGAGAGAAGAATTGTTGGAATGTCATCGCTCATTTCAGTTTCTTGATCTGACTCTTCCTCCATAAAAGAGGGTTGATTGATCATTGAGATAGCAAAGGCTTCCCTGTTTCCCAATAGTGATTCTTTATACGAGTTAACCATTGGGTGATTGTCACCCCTATCGATACCATAATTTTTGAATTCTCCATTTTTTGTCCTTTTGACGCTTCTTCCTTTCAAGTCATCTTCTTCTGGAGAACTACTACGCTCATTGCTATCAAGATTCATTCTTTGCCCAAACGTTTTCTTCAGAAACAGAGAGAAAATTTGACTCAATGGTTCTTCAGACACGCTTTGGTTTTTGGATTTACTTTTAGTTTTTACCAGATCATGTTTTTAGCTTCTACTTGAAATGGATTCAGTATCGCAAAGGTGTAATCATATCCAGTTAAATTGAGATAATTGAATATTAAATTTAGATTTGATTAAATTTAAAATTTAAAATTTAATTCGATAGATTTAAATTCGATTTGTTAAATTAAATTTATTATTTTTTTAATTATATATTATGATAATAAAATATTAAATTAATTATAAAATATTAAAAATATTTTTAAAAATTCAATGAGATTTGTGAGCTTCTCAAATCGAGTATTTAGAAGTTTAATCTCGATTCAACTCATTGCTTAATAACTTAAACTCATACTCAACTCAAATAAATAAATCAAATTTAAATAATTATTAAACTAAATTTAAATAATTTATAAATAATTTACCTAATTTACAGTCCTAATAGTGCAGTTAGGACGCTCTATTCTAACACACCGCAGCAATATTTCTTCAAAGTGGAGGGCATTTTATAAGGACTGCACTGCAATATTTTTGGTACGTATATTATTTCGGGGACGAGAATGACAATTTTTCTTATTTTTAGAATGGAAGAGAAGAGCTGATTGGGCTTAGACCCAAGATTGGGTCAAATAAACTTTTTCCCGTTAATTGAGTTGAGTCTGAATCTTGTGATTCAAAATGTAATAGCCAGAGTTTCGTTATGTGGAGAGTGGACCCACTCCATCCTCAATAATTATCATAAAATTTTGATGTGTCTTAATTACATTTATAAAATTTTAATTTTTAATAATTAGATATGTTTTTTAATTAAATAATTTTTTTTTACTAAATTTAAACCCATGTAATTTATGGTGATAATTTTAATTTATAATAATATTTTTTTAAAATAAAATTATAAGAAATTATTTTGAAATACATGTTAAATAATGTATTAAAAAACTTAATGCATATATAAAATACCCAAATTAAAAAATGATTTGAAATGAAATATCAGTTAGAAAAGTCATAGAAAAATTAAATATAACAAATCTAAATTATTAAATAAATAAAGCAAATATTTACCTCATTAATGAAATCAATTCTTACTATTAATAGATTATTAGTTAAATAATTATTTTATATACCCTTAGTGAGATTTTTCAACTCCATAAATGGGGTTGAATGATTTACACATATCTTTTAAAAATATTAAAAAAATAAAAAGTAATAAAATAGGACATATGTACTCATTCTAACTCTACTTGTGAAGTCAAAAAATTCACTGAGATAATTATTCACTACATCATTAATAAAATTTTTTAATTTTATAAATAAAATTAGGATGCTAACACATATTTTATTTTTTATTTTTATTTTTTTAATATTTCAAAAATATATATTATTATCTTAATTTTACTTATAAAATAAAAAAATTTATTAATAATATATTAAATATTGATCCTTAAATCAATTAGGTCTCAATGCAACTAGAGATTTTTTACCTGGACTACATTGCAATAAATCGTTTGGACGACATTCGAGCGCGGCACGGTGGGAACATCCCCTTGGGATGGGTTTAGTTAGATTCGACAAATGTAGACACGACACGAATACGATATAAAAAAATCGCGTTCGTGTTTGAAAAATTCGTGTTTCATATTTAACCGTGTCGATATGAATTTTGACACGATAATTTTCGTATTTAACCGTATCAGACACGACTAAACACTTATAAGATACAGAAACACGTTCTCTTAAATCGTGTCACATGAATACACGCTACACGTGTAAGACATAGAAATAATATATACTTGTGAGAGGAGTTGAACCTTGACCCAAAAAATTTTTTTCTAAGCATTTACCAAGGTTGGAAATTAATAATAAAATATTTTTTAAAATGAGTTGTATAATAATAATAATAATAAGAATTTAAATTAAATTATTACTATAAATCAATAAATATTATGATTTTTTTCATTTTTGATTATGTTTTATTTTTAATCGTATCATCGTGTCATGTCTATTCGTGTCGTGTTTAATCGTGTCAGTTATATTTTTTTCATGTTTATCGTGTCGTGTCGTGTGACACGGATAATTATAACGTATCAACCGTGTCGTGTCACGTGTCACATGTACAAAATACGTGTCGTGTTTGTGTTTACGTTTCAGACACGTTTTATAATTTGTGTCGTATTCATGTTTCATATATTCGTGTCGTGTTGTGTCATAACACAGAGACACAAATTACCAGATCTAGGTTTAGTGAGCCGCCAGTACCCTTTTGCCGTCGCCCCATTTGTGTGGTTTATATATATATTACTTTAAGTTTTCAATACATTATTTTGAATATAAAATAATTTATTATTTATTAAATAAAATTAAAATATAGATAAAAATAATTTTTAAATATTTAACAAAAAAAGTATTATTTGATATAAAAATAAATTTAATAATTTATTAAAAAAGTATTTTATAAAAATTAATTTTAATAATTTTCAATAATTTATTAATTTATGACAAATTTTAATCTAATTCCGTTAATCTATCATTTTCTCTTCTCACTATACTTCATCTTCTCTTCTCACTATACTTCATCGTATTGTTATAGTTATATTTATATCTAAATACATATCTCACTTTTGATTTTAATCTTAACAACGTATCCAAGGGTATGCCTTTGATAATGAATTTTCAAGAACTCAATTGTGTCGAAAATTCATTTTTGAGATATTCAAATTTGGGTTTTTTTCATCCGAAAATTACTCTAAATTCAAAAAAAAATTTGTAACAAAAACATATCTATGTAGAAATCCCCTCCATGCCATATTCATTGTATTTTTCATTGTCTATTTGCATCGAATCATTGTAAAAGTATTTCATTTCTTTTCAATTGATAAAAAAATTGATGAAATTTGAAAAGTTTTAAGTTTTGTTGTGTGAAAAAGGAAGATGAAGTGTTATGATCATAAGGGTAAAATGATAATTTTATTTAGAAATATTTTTGTATTAAAAAAATTCATTAAAATAAATGGAGTAAAATGCCTTTTTAGGTTGCATTTAGAAACTCCCATAAAAGAATACCAACAAAATCAATGGCTGGTACTTGCAATGGTATAGGTATAAGATCATAGACTTTGGGCTATAAGTTTCCACAAGGTAATTAAGTACTTTCCTTTTGTATAAATTGTATGATTAATTGAACTAATGAAGATAGGATCTTTCACTATTTGTTTAACCTCCATCATGTTCAAAGCAACTAGTTGTGTAACTCAAAGTGACTGTTCATAATTCTTTTCTACACTTGTCATGAATTTCTTCTAGCTAGATGCAATAATGGGCAGTAATAATCTTGTCTGAGTTCTTAATGGAAGAAAAAAAAGTAGGCCTTTCTTAAAGATGTATTCAATTTCGAGTTGAATTCTCCTCATTGATTTGTATTCACAAAAAAACGTGTTACAATGTCAATGAGAGGATATGGCACCAGCTCATTCTCATTACTTTTCTCACTGTTTTCAACACTTACTGTTGATAAATCTCATCTCCTGACTTTGAAACCAGTGGCTAGAAATTGCGGGTCTTAATCCTGCCAAAAGAACAAAAAACTTTGCCCCTAGCCAGTGTGCCAATGGCTTTAGGGTTACAACATGCCATAACTACAGAACACACTTCTTCTTCTGCAGAAGCAACATATTTCCTAAGATTCGGACAACAGACTTGAAAATAAACTTTGTTTGTTTGATAGATGTCAATAAACGTATTTAAGCATGAATTAGAGCATGTTCCTGGGAAAGGACATGATTACATGCTTCATTCTGTGTCATAAAGGCATTATTTTGCATGTCTCATTCTATGGTCAGAGAAAGAAATCTATGGTAAAGCAGGAAATGGTGGAGAAATATCCTTAAGAATCCAGAAATTTTCCATAAGGGAAACCATACTGTCTTCAGATCCTAGGGGACATAACTTGATCTATTGTCCCCCTCTATACCAAAGGCTCATTTCAATTGATGATCTTCAATCCAAACATTTGAAAGATCTGGATTAAGACTGAAGCAGGGATGTTCTCCTGGCAAGAGACAAGACTGATGCTAAAATAGAGACATGTCTCTTTTAGACCCAAAGCAGTCTGCCCCTCTACATGTCTAGCAAGGGCATTCGTTAAACAAGAAGATAACATAATCATTAGTCTCAAAAGTTTTACCCACAACTGCATGTTTTCTATAGAAAACTGAGGCTGCACAAGCACAACAGCTACTATCCCTTCAGAACAGGTTATTTTTTTGATGAAACTCATTGCTGTGTATTATCATACAAGTTCAACATCATCTATATTTATCAAGGGTTCTGGATATTACAGTATTCAATTTAAAGAAAAAAAAGCTTATAGAGAACCCTCAGCTTGTTGAGAGTTCCCAAGACATCTCAGTTTCAGATGTCTCACCTGAAAGCAGACACATACAGCACCGATCAAAAGCTTCTCAAAGGAGGATTTTTGTTGTGGCTCTTGTTGTTGCTTATTGGCAAGGAGAATTTTCCATTGCAAGAAAGTGACCTCTTCATAAAACTTGGGCTATTCTGCAAAGACCTACCTATAGAAGAATGATACATCAGTCTGAGCAAACTTTGATTTCCTGCTGTTCTCCTAGAGACAATTCTCACGCTCGATTCTTTTCCTTTAGCCAATTCATTATCTGAATTTCCAGTAGATCCCTCTGGAATACCATTGGCAACAGCCTGGCTGATCTGAGAAGCCGCCAAGGAATCTAAAGAAACTGATCTTCTCATAGGTTGAATCCCATGCTCTACCCCAGAACTTTCACCTGTGTTTCTCTCATTTTCAACAGCTAACTCCTCTTCCTCGTCTGGTCTAATCCTTATTTGACCTGTTGTTTCACCTTCAGTTTCTCTCTCAGGTTCTCCATTATCTTCCACATTTACAACGTGGGTTTCCTCACTTTCTCCTGATTCTTCAGCATTCACCTCAGACGATGATGGTTCTTTATTAGCCGTGTTTGAGACAATAGGAGCCCGGCACACAGGACAATTGGTATGCGATCTAAGCCAAGTATCAATACAAGGGATGTGAAAAGCATGACTACACTTTGGCAACAACCTCAGAGTCTCATCTTCTTCAAACTCGTTCAAGCAAACAGAGCACTCTGTTCCTTCAACAAGACCCTCACCTCTTTTATACTTACAAACGGCGATGGAATTAATGATAGATTGTTGCAGACCTACGGTATTGATGTACCAGATGGGATGGTCAACGATAGGACCATGATCTTCATCGAGGAATTCATCACGGGTTTCAGTTGTTTCACGCTGTGATCTCCTCCTTGCATTAGATCGGCGTCTAGAGTCTCTAGACCACCTGGCATAGTAAACACAACAGCATAGAACCAGAAAAGCTGCGGCAAGAACTGTGAACGTTATGATCAACAACTTGGTCGGTGTCTTTGTATGAGATCTGGACTCAGAACCATGACTCGGAGGAGGCTCAGTAGGACAGTAACCGTGACATACTTGAAAACATGATGAAACACAAACTTTGTAACAACGTTCACATTCATCTGTTGGGGTTTCATCGCTTGAATCTGACATCAACTTTCTATGTCGGAAAACCATTTAGGGGAACCAAAGATCAAGCATCAAACAAAAGCAAAGAAGAGAAAGGATGCCAAGAATAAGGAAGCAGAAGCCCAGGAAGGAAGAAATCAAAGGTTAGGTGAAGGAGAAGGAGGATTAAAGTAAAAAAGAGGGGTCGGTGACTTCACACAACTGCTTTAGTTTATGAAAAAGAAAACTTTGAATAAAAAGGATAATACAGAGGAGATTAAGACATTTTTTTTTTGTTTGTTTGTCTGATCTTTTCTGCGTCCGTGTTCTGACTTTCTTGTATTTTGGTTGTCATGGCGGCTGATAGTGGACTTGTAGCGGCAAACTAGACTCGCGTACACACTGAGACCAGGCCCAGCCATAGCTAATAAATTAACGTAAAATTCTAAAGACAGTCACTTTCTCTTTGTCCTACCATTTTATTTATACGAAAATAGTTGTTTTTCCAATATGATTGTATGAACCAAATAAGTGGTTTTATTTACCAACTCTTTAAATTAATATGAACAAAGGTAAGGTGGAGTTCTTAAATTCTAAAAATAAGTAATTTTTTAAAAATATGTTTTAAAGATATGTTGTATTTTTTTTTAAATTTTAAAATGTATTTGATTTTTTTTCATTTTTTTTATACAAAAGAAATGAAGTAAAGTTCATTTTCTAGCCTCTTTCCTTTTTGTGCTCTTGCGTGGGAACTGTCGGTCTCCTAGGAGAGGAGAGGACACATTGATGATTGAATTTATCAGCGATTGTTTTGTGATTCAATTCTTTTTAGCCTTTTTTTTTTTCTCTTACTTTTTCAATAGAAATTTCTCTTCTTATTTTTATTTTATTGCTCTAATTTATCAATTTAATAACATAATTAAATGCTTAAATCAATTTTAAACAGTAAAATTTAAAATATTGATTTAATGGTATAAGATTTTATTAAATTTTTGAGTGAGATAGTCTATGATAAAAAACTTCGTATTCAAATTTTTATTAGATCAAATTTTTTTGGTTAGTATTAATCATAAAAGTGCGAATAAAAATTAATTTTATAATTAATATAGTATGAAAATATTTCATGATTTACATCAAAATTTTTAAACAATAATAATGTGTAAAACAAATAAAATATTTATATTTTTAATTTTAATAAAATAACATTAAATATATAAATAAAAATATTATATTTTAATTAAATAAATTATTTAAAGGATTATGGACAAAATCTGAGATTCTGATAAATTGGGTCGAGGCCAAGTATAAACAAGCGTATATTATATTGATTTCGTATCTAGACCCTAAACCCGATTTAACATTAAAACTCTAATTATCATCTCATGTACCCTTGTCTCTTGTCCTTACAATATAATTACTTATTTATTAATTAGCTCATTATTATAAGAGGATAATGTACCAATTCATTGTAAATATGAAGGAAAAGAAATCCGGCGAAAGTCAAAGTATTTGGCTTTAGTCCAAAAAAGAAATTAAATAAACTATATATAAAATTAAGAGAAATACTTGCTTATTTTCACAAGAGACACTCTTTGCCTAGATGGAAATTATTACTCTTAAATGCTTGATTATCTATTATGTTGAAGAGTTTTAATAACAATTATATTTAAATTTGATTGAAGGAACCAGAGAATTCACATGAATTTTTTGTTATAGAGTACTGTACACAATTTTTTTTAATAATACATTTTAAAAAAAATTATAATAATAAATTAATAATCAACATATTATATATATATATATTTAAACTAATCATGAAAATCACTTAGTAAATAAATAGAATTAATTAAACTAATAAATAAATTAATTAATCTTAAATTCACACGTAATAAAACTCAACCTTAAAATTTCAAAATCTCAAAACTTTTTCATTACCACTAATCAGACTCTCATTGACAATGATTATAAACCTCTTCCTGACCAAGAAATCTTTATGTATATATATAAAAGAAAGAAAGAGAACTATGATTTGAAAATAAAAGAAAGGAATTCCAATGTTGAAATCTAATGAAAATTATTTTTTAAAGAAGTTGTATGAATTAATCGAACTAAATCTAAAATTCAAGAAACTTGTATTCTTTTAAAAATTGTTACTTTTTGTTTTTAATTTGAACCGTTCACTCTATTGTATTATGAAATTTATCTAATTTATTGTGATTTATTTGATTTTTCTCATTATCTTAAGAAGAGATGATACAAAAAAAAAAAAAAATGATCAGGATTTTGATTAAACGTTAGCGTAAGCCTTTGTGTAATATTGTATGAACCTGCAGCCAAATTTGATGTTAACATTTTTATGATGCATGCATGAACTTAAAAAAACATAGGTATAATGTAATGTTGAGACTTATTTTAGATTTTGTTTACCTTAATAGAATTGAACAAAAGGACTGATGATTTTGATTGCTTGAATTAATTTTTAAGAGATGAATGATCCATTTTCTTGTCTCAACTAATTAATATATGCAAAATTCAATGTTGGATCAGTATGAGTTTACTTTATATTTATATCAATAAGATATTTAATTCTACAAATTAGATTAAAAAACTATTATATTTTTATTTTTTAATGTATTTAAAATATATGCATCATTTTATTAATCAATTTAATAAAATTTAATATGATATACAAAATAAGTTATCTTAATTAATTGATTTGCAAAACAATATATTATTAAAAAAATTTAAATTATATTAAAATCATCATAAGATTTTATACATCAATAAAAAACAAACACATAAAAACATATGGTTAGCATATACATTTTTAAAAACCAAATAAATAATTTTCATCTTAAATTTAATTAAAAAATTTTTTTTATCATTTTTTTAGATTAATTCTTTTTATCAATTTTTTATTTCTTCTTCTTTGATGTTATTTGTATAGTTTTCTTCAAAAATTTTGATTTTAATTGAAAAGCAGTTTTAAAAATTAGTTTCATACTCTTCAGTTTTAAAATGCATAAAGTTCTGCTTGGAATATGGAACCCCAACCTAGCTTTCGCCCAAAGCCATAGAGCCACCTCCATTGTGAGTCTCGAGCAAGACCTCCTGATGTAGACTATCCAGGATTATTTCTTACATAATATGTAATTTTTATTATGTATTTTATAAGTCAATTATTCATTTTGATTATAATAATTAATATAAATTAATTGAGTTAATGATAATTAATTTAATGAAAATAAGTTTATTATGGTAATTCTATACCTTTTCTTTATTTCATTTGTATTGAATGAGATATTAAACCGTTCTAAATTTTCTCATTTCTTGGCTTGTTGTTTTTAGTCTTTTCTTTGTTTTGTTTTTTATTTGGGCCACTCTATCTAATTTATATAGAGTTTATTCAGTAGCTTTCATCTCCTCCTTTTCATTCTTGTTTTGTTTTTATTTTACAGGTCTGTTTTAACGCTTTGGAATAAAGAAGGCGCCATGATCACACCAGGGAAAGTTCCAGTTGAGAAATGGACGTAACATCGAAAGTTCCAAACAAGAAAGTCGACTTTACAAAGCCATCAATTCCAACTCCAAATCACCTCAGAGAACTCAACTTATCACGTTTTGATGGGGTTGCTCCTCCAACATACGCTTCATTCGTTTTCTTCTTTCTTGCTTATGACTCTGTCATCAGCCTGTAGGGCAGAAAACAAACTTATCGAATAAAAGCGGAAGAAAGAAAATTTGAAAGTTTTTTCTCACTTAATTAATCAAATGTGCAACTACGATATCACAATAGCAATAAAATAATATAATTTCAGTAAGTAAAAACTGACAACAATCAATCGTAACAGCAAATACAAGAGACAATCAATTTTTACGTGGAAAACTTCTTCAAATCGAAGGGTAAAAATCACGAGACTTAAGAGTCTACTCAAAAGGCTTCACTATCAAGAGAAAGTTCTTACAAAATAATGTTCTTAGCTCCTACAATGAGTACACAACTCCATTCTCAACAATCATCAAGTTATCACTAAGAGCAAAAGAGAAAAGTTGGTGATTTCACCCAAAAACACAATCACGGTTCAGACCCAATTCGGAATGCTACAGTAGCCTGACGGAAAAATCGACCGTCCAATGTCGACGTCTAAGTGTCCACTTTCCACTGTCAAAAAATTAGCTAAATCGGACTACAAAAGACCCTCCGATTGTCAAGTTGATGCAGGCTGGACAGAGTTGCAAAACCTGTTCTTTCTCCCGCTACACACTCCCGATTCTGTACTTTTCAGGTTAAAAACACAGCAACCGCAACACATTTTTAACCTCTCAAAGTCTTAGTAAAAGGCTTAAAAAGTGGGCTAAAAACAAAAGGTCAAATGTGACCAAAAACTATGAATTTTTCCACATAGGAGGGAATCTCATAAAACCCAACAAATCTCCCCCTCCCAACTATGTGGAGGTGCTCGCCAATCCGGCGAACAAGCAACATATTTCAAACTTTCCTCTTGGCAAAGCTTTAGTCAACATATCAGCACAATTATCATCAGTATGAATTTTCTCAAGTTCTAGTAATTTAGCATCTAGAACATCTCTTATCCAATGATACCTTACATCAATATGTTTAGATCTAGCATGGAAAGTTAAATTCTTACTAAGATGTATAGCGCTTTGGCTATCACAGAACAACACATACCTCTTCTGTGTAAAACCGAGTTCATACATAAATTTCTTCATCCATAGCAACTCTTTGGATGCTAGCGCTTTGGCTATCACAGAACAACACATACCTCTTCTGTGTAAAACCGAGTTCATACATAAATTTCTTCATCCATAGCAACTCTTTGGATGCTTCAGTCACTGCAATAAACTCTAACTCAGTAGTAGACAACGCAACACACTTTTGCAGTCTAGATTGCCAAGCCACAGCTCCCCCTACACAAGTGATTAAGTAACCTGAAGTAGACTTTCTAGAATCAATATCTCCAGCCATATCAGAATCTGTATACCCAACTAGAACAAGTTTCTCACTTTCGAAACAAAGCTTCAAGTTGGAAGTACCCCGAAGATATCTCAAAATCCACTTCATTACATTCCAATGCTCTCTGCCTGGGTTAGAAAGGAACCGACTAACAGTACTAATAGAAAAGGCTAAGTCAGGTCTCGTACAAACTATTGCATACATCAAACTACCCACTGCTGAAGCATAAGGAACCTTTTGCATGTCTTCCTTCTCTTCTTCGGTTGAGGGACTTTGCTTGACACTTAATCTATGGTGGGTAGCAAGTGGAGTGCCCACCACTTTAGCACTATCCATGTTAAACCTCTGAAGTACATTTTCAATGTACTTCTCTTGTGATAACCACAACTTCTTGGCCATTCTATCACGTGTAATCCTTATGTCAAGGATCTGCTTTGCCGGTCCCAAGTCCTTCATTGCAAAGGACTTACTCAAATCTTGCTTCAACTTGTCAATCCGATAAGCATTACGGCCAACAATGAGCATATCGTCAACATAGAGCAACAAAATAATAAAGTCATCGTCAGAGAATTTCTGAACAAGGACACAATGATCTGATGTAGTCTTTTTGTAGCCATGCTCCCCCATAACAGACTCAAACTTTCTATACCACTGACTAGGAGCTTGCTTAAGACCATATAAGTTTTTCTTCAACTTGCACACATAATCTTCTTTCCCTTCTACACTGAAACCCTTTTGTTGCTTAATGTAGAGCTCTTCCTCCAAATCACCATGAAGGAAAGCTGTTTTCACATCCATCTGCTCAATTTCTAGATTATAGTAGGCTGCCAAACTTAATATGGTTCTGATAGAAGACATTTTTACAACCGGTGAGAATATTTCCTCAAAGTCAATCCCCCTTTTTTGACTGAAACCCTTGACAACCAATTGAGCTTTGTAATGTGGACATGACGCATTCTCATCTTGCTTTAACCTATAAACCCACCGATTTTTCAAAGCTCTCTTGCCTTTAGGTAGTTTCACCAGCTCAAATGTGTGGTTATCATGTAAAGATTTAAGTTCATCTTTCATAGCGTCAACCCACTAATCTTTGTGTTCACTCTCTATAACCTCTTCATAACACTCTGGTTCTCCCCCATCAGTTAGAAGAACATACTCAGCATGAGGATATCTCATAGAAGGCTGTCGATCTCTAGTAGATCTTTGAAGTGGAACTGTTGGTGGAGTCATGGTTGCCTTTTGCTAATTATCCACATCTCCATCCATAGGAGCATTAAACTCTCCAATACCATGCTGGTCATCATGAACATCTTCTAACACGTCATTCTCAATTGGATTTGGTGAAAGAGTTGAAGGATTAAGATCCATATCAGTCAAGTCATGACTATCCTGTGGGGTTTCTTTCTCTACCTTATCAATGTCTTCAATAGTCTGATCCTCAAAGAACACTACTTCTCTGCTTTTGACAAGCTTCTTCTCAATTGGATCATACAACCTATACCCAAATTCATATTGACCGTAACCAAGAAATATACACTGACGGGTCTTGGCATCTAACTTGGACTCTCATCCCTTGGGACATGAACAAATGCCTTGCAGCCAAATACTCGCAGATGATTATAAAAGACGTCCTTGTCAAACCAAACTTTATCTGGAACATCACCCTGCAAAGAAACACTAGGAGACAAATTAATCACATGAGCCACTGTATATAAAGCTTCACACCAAAAAGGTCTAGGCAACTTTACATCTGAAAGCAAACATCTAACTCTCTCAATCAGAGTCTTATTCATTCATTCAGCTAAGCCATTCAACTGTGGTGACTTAAGAGGTGTCTTCTGATGTCTAATTCTCTGTTAGCGGCAATACTCATCAAATGGTCCATTGTACTCGCTACCATTATCAGAATGGATGCACTTTAACTTCTTCCCTGTCTGCCTCTCAACTGAAGCTTGAAAAAGTTTGAACACATCAAGGACTTGGTCTTTTGTTTTCAATGCATAGACCCAAAGTTTCCTTGAATGGTCATCAATAAAGGTCACAAAATAAAGCGCACCATTATGTGATCTTACCCTTAAAGGACCACAAACATCTGAATGTACCAACTCTAACAAATCTGATTTTCTTGAAGGAGGATGACTCTTAAAAGAAACTCTCTTTTACTTACCAACTAAGCAGTGAGGACACTTCTCTAATGTAGAACTCTTCAATCCTGGAAGTTGATTTTTCTTGATTAAGCAGCTAAGCCCCTTTTCACTCATGTGACTGAGTCATTTGTGCCATAACCCAGTTGAATTTTCGTTTGCCATTACATTGGCAGTGCCTCCAGAAATCAAAGCTTGCATCAAATACAGGTTTGAACACTTCTTTCCCTGAGCCACAACTAAGGAGCCTTTACACAATTTCCACTGCCCATCATAAAAGGTGTTACAATATCCCTCATCATCAAGCTTTCCTGTAGAAATCAAATTCAAACTGATATCCGGTGCATGCCTAACATTTCTAAGTGTCAACTCTGTCCCATTATTAGTCTTTAAACAGACATCCTCCATACCAATAACTGGTAACAAGCCATCATTACCCATCTTCAATACACCGAAGTCACCGGGTGTATAAGAAGTGAAAAATTCCTTCCGTGGAGTAACATGAAGGGAAGCACAACTATCTATCACCCAGCTTGTCTCATGAAATGTTAGGTTGATCACATTCTTATCACAAATAATTAACAGATCATCAGAACTAGCAGTAGCTACACGATTGGTGGTTGTCGAGACCAACAATGATAAATCCTACTCAAAATTAAATTTAAACTGTAGTATAAATGAGTAGGGTCATTTTCCAAGAGATTGGTTAGATTTATTTTTCTGCAAAAGATATAAAAAGAAAATATAATTGGGGGATTTGTGAAAATGAAAATTAAATTAAAATATAGGCAAAGAAATCGCTATATAAAAATTGAGAGAAAATCAATATGATGAGAATATCTAACCAAAGGAATAATCTTAGAATGGGTTCAGGGAATTGATCATTGATGTAAAAATAAATTCTTTTAATCTTTACCAAATTGGTTATGGTTATTGGTACGACCTAACAACCTATCCCTCCTTACTTCTTCGATAATCAGAATACAATCTCTAATTATTTCTCTTGTCAGTTAAACAACCTTAGATACGATCTTAAGATTTAATTTACCAACAGCATTGAAAACTAGAGAGACTACCAATTCTAACCAACAAACACACATGTAGGTTCATTTAAGCTAGATTATATATCTTCTTAACATAGAATCGAAATCCTTCTGAAATCAATTATGTTATTTACCACTTATATTAGAATGCCTAAACAATTACGGATTCAGGTTTCTAATTGGCGATATATTATCCTGACAATTGAACAAAGGGCCCTTTTTGCACAATCAATCAAAACAATGATTTAAATAAGAACAGAAGACATATAAATAATAAAAATATAAAAGAACAATATAAAACTAATTAGATCTCACAATTCTTAAATAACCCAAACTTTAATTATCCTTTGGCTAGACTAAAAAATTAGCAAGCCATCAGTTCAGAGAAAAACACTAAAGAAAAATATAAAATTGTATGAAGATTCAAGATTCAGAATGATCCCCAGCCTCTTCCACTCTTAGTCTATAAATACTAAATATTCTAACTCCAGAATCTGTCTCCAAAGGAAAGTTCTCTGATTGAGTTTGATTACAATTAAACTTCTTTCCTTTTTTCCGCCTTTTGCCAAAGACAGATTTTGTATATATCTTCCTTAATAATTAAAATCTTCCACTTGCCATCTTTAGATTGATTCAGTCAACTTCAGCTACAAGTGATAGATCTCGACTTGAATTCCAAGATTTCTTCTGATTTTGTGACTTGAGCAGAATTTACAGCTTTTAATCCATTTTGTCCATTTTCCTTCATTTACAAAACAAAATAGAAAATATAAGTCAAATCCAAAAATTAAGCATATAAAATAATTTAATTCATGGGAAAATATGACAATTAATATGTATAATATGCAACTTATCAAATTCCCCCACACCTAAACATTGCTTGTCCTCAAGCATACAATAGTCTAAATTCATAATCTCCTCTCATCATTCCTTCATATTCTTCCTATGCTCATCCAAAACACATTCATTTTAATAATTAAAACACAAGTTTTTAAAGTGAATTCTCATAACACACATGAATAGCACCTTAATGACTCAATTAAATTCATAAAGTACATAGGATCCAACACCCTCGCAATTGGATTTCACTCATCACACTCTAACTGTTTAGGGTATATATTAATGAACTCTCAAGTCACTGCATAAAAGATTTCTTACCATAGGCTTGCAAATTCATCACATCTCTTCCACCAATGAATGAATTAAGATGCAAAAATCTAAGGGTCTAAAAGGGGTTGTAATGGGGCTTAGGTAAGGTATGACAAAAGGGATTTTTGGGTTAAAGAAATTGAAGGAATCATACAAAACTTTTCACATAAAATTCAAATCAATGATTTCTAAAGATTGCTTCCCATCACACTTATCCAATTATACAATGCGTACCTTTGATTGAACCACAAATAATTCCATAACTAGCTTCCAAGCATTGAAAATTGCACTTCCCTTTTTATTTTTCATTTTCATTTTTTTTCTTCTTTTCTTTTCTCTCTTTTTTTCTTTTTTTTTTCTTTTTTTTTCAACTTTTTGTTTTTTTTGTTTTTCTTTTTTTCAAAAGAGAAGAACTCAATGAAAGCAATAGCTTGAAATACTAAATTTTCAACATATGCAATCTTTCCAAAAATATTTTGAAATTTCATGTGCATAAGTCTATATGATTTTTCAATTCAAGGTTCAAAAAGAGGGGAAAATCAACAAAAATGGTTTATTATGGCTTGTAATGTGGTTTAATCCAAAGAAAAGGTCAGGCTCAACGTGGTTTCTCTAGGGGTTAATAATAATAGGGGTAGGCTTGAAAAGAAATTGTATAATGTCAAAAAAATGGTTTAACCTAAATGCCCTTGTTTGATTAATTGCATCATATTCATCAAAGGGGTTGATTAAGACATGTATGATAAAGCAAGTTCTAGAATAGTCAACTATGTATGACAATCACACAAACAAAAAAATAGAGCATGATGTAATGAATGCTCATAAGCTCAAATCTCACCAAAAAGGGTTATGTGTGCTAGATCTTATATACTTTTTTTTCATCTAATGAATCAAAAGTAATTAATCAGTGTTTTAAAGAGAATTCAAAATTGTTTTGCAATTATGTAAATCACAAATTTCTTTTTTTTCATGGGATAAGCATCAGAAAAATCTAGAATTCAAAGAAATCACAAACAATAACTAATGTACCTTTTGGAACAAAATTTTTATGGATTTGCAAAAATTTTCATGAAAATTAATCAAGAATGAAAGGAAAAGAAAGCAAACATCAAAGTTACAATTAAATTTTCAGAGTCACAATTAAATACTCTCCCCCACACCTAGACTATACATTGTCCCCAATGTATCAAAATAATTGCTCACTAACTTTAAAAGAATTAAGGGAATTAAGAAACTTCCCTGAAAAAGATTGAGCACCGCGAAGCATTGCGTTGATTTCCATGACTTTGTCAATCCAAGCACGCTTATGAGCGAAAGAAGCTTCTTGATTTCCACCGCTAGTCATTGAAAAATTTCTCACTCCCTGCGATTGACAATGTCCAAGTAAAGTAACTACACCAAATTAAATAACATTAATGATAAAATGATAAAGTTGAAACTAGTCAATTAAGTAAAGCAACCACCACAATTTTTTTTTATTTTTTATTTTTTTTAATATAGCAAAAATAAAATAGATAAAAAATAAAATAAGAAAAGTCAGAGTGGAGCTGTTGGTGTTGGATTGGAGGCTCGGGAAGGGGAATGATCTCGGTTCTGCTGATTCAATTTCGGTGGGTATGTGTTGCCGGAACTGAATGCTGCAGTCGGTGAGAATGGGGTGGCAGTGAAGGTGTCTTGGGTTGCTTCTGCCGTGAGTCTCGGTTCTGTACTACCGGGCTGTTTTCGGAAGAGACCAGTGAGAAGGGAGCTCGGGATTGGAGGCTCTTCGCTAGTACTGCTGCTGAAGGAATGCTGGTAGCGGGTTACAGCTGGGTTCCAGTGGAGATGAACTGCAGCCGAGAGGACTGGTCTCGGGGTAACTGGGATAAGGGAGGTCTGGGCAGCTACTGCTGCTGCCGGAAAGAGGGAGCTGTGAAGATCGTGAGCTGCTGTGGCTCGAAGAAGTCTCGGGGCTGGGAGTGCAGCTGCTGGAAATTGGGACTGGAGTCGGAGGAAGGTCGGGCTGCCGGTGTGGGGAAAGATTGCTCCGGTGGTACTGCAAATTGGGCAAATTGACAGAAATTGTGAGATGCCAGGAAAAAGGAGAGAAAAATAAATAAATAAATAAATCACATAATTTTTATTTTTATTTTTATTTTTAAACAGGAGAAGTCTTCTACTGGCAGAAGAACGGTGTTGATAGGGCGTGGGCACGCCCTATCCACAACGGTCTTCTGCAATTTTTTTTTTTGAAGGCAGAAGATGGTTTTGAATAGGGCGTGGGCACGCCCTATTCAAACACAGCTTCTGTAATCTCTCTTCTTTTTTTTTTTTTAAGAACAAAAAAATAAACAACAATTTTTTTTCTACTAAATTAAGAAAAATAATTGTGAATCAAAAATAAAGATAAATTTTGGGTTGCCTCCCAAACATCGCTTTTCTTTAATGTCTTTGGTTAGACATAGTTATGCTCAATTATATGTTGGACATTCCAACCCAATTCGTTCAACTTCATGCACTTGTAAACCTTCGTAAAAAGGCTTTAAACGATGACCCTTGACCTTAGAGATCTGACATGTATCCAAACTTTGAATTTCAATTTGACCACGAGGAAACACGTTAGTAACAACATAAGGGCCTAACCATCTAGAACGAAATTTACTAGGAAATATTTTTAATTTAGAATGAGATAATATAACTTTCTGACCAACATAAAATTTTTTCTTGGAAACCATATGATCATGAAAAGCCTTTATCTCTTCCTTGTAAATCACAGAGCTTTCATATGCATTATTAATATTAAACTTAATGATTTCATCATCAAATTCCATTGTGAGTGTACCATCATGCACATCAATTTTAGTCCTAGATGTTTTTAAGAAGGGCCTTCCTAGCAAAATTAAATATCTAGATAAATCATCATCCTCCATATCAAGCACATAAAAATCAGCAGGAAAGATCAATCCATTTACTTGCACCAAAACATCCTCTAGAACACCTTCAGGATAAACGTTAGATCTATCAGCAAGCTGAAAAATCACACCAGTCTCTTTTAATGGTCCAACATTCAAAGATTTATAAATAGACAGAGGCATGACATTAATTGAAGCTCCTAGATCTAACATTGCTCTTTCAATTTTAAGATTACCTACCTTACAAGGGATAGTAAACATACCTGGATCCTTGCATTTAGGAGGTAACTTTTTCTGAAGGACAGCTGAAACATTCTCACCCATGCTAACAAATTCATTACATTTCAGTTTCCTTTTGTTGATGCACAACTCCTTGAGAAATTTGGCATATCGAGGTACCTGTTTAATTACATCAAGTAAAGGAATATTTACCTCAATCTTGCGAAAGATGTCAAAAATTTCTTTTTCCTCCTCCTCCTTCTTAGATTTGGATGATCTGAAAGGAAAAGGAGGAATTGGTGTCAAAACTTTTTGTTGCGTGCCGTTAGGTTCCTTAGGGTGATCCAACTTTGGTTGGGATGTAGTAACTTCCTTTTCAGCTTCTTCTGGAATGTGCTTTCGGGTTGTCTTGCTAGACTCCCCTACCTCGATTCCATTCCTCAAGGTCATTGCACTAACATTCTGTTTGGGATTGATGAATGTCTGTGAGGGTAATTTTCCTTGAGATTCCAGTCTATTCACAGAAATGGCTAGCTGACTCATTTGATCCTCCAGCTTCTTGATGCTTGTCCTTGTCTCCTGTTGAAATTGTTGTGTGTTAATTGCAAGTGATTTAACAATTTCTTCAAGAGACGTACCTGAACTTGAGGATGGCTGATGTTGCTGTTGTTGTGGAGTAGGCTGACTATATTGAGAATTCTGAAATTGAGGCCTTGCTCCGTAGCTAAAGTTGGGATGATTTCTCCACCCTGGGTTATAAGTGTTCGAATATGGATCGTGATTCCTTTGTGGTGGACCTGAAAATCCTCCAACTGCATTTGCGTGCTCATGAGGTTCATCTTGAAGTGTGGGGCACATGTTAGTTGGGTGTCCAGTAGCAGCACAAATTCCAGAGGCTTTAACTTGTTGTACATTTCTCATTCCTATAGCCAATTGTTGAACAACAGATGTTAGATTAGCTATTTGATTTTCAAGAGAATGTGTATTTACCTCGTTTACTCTTCTATGAGGTATGTCTTGTCTGAATCCAAACTGTTGGAAATTAGCAGCCATGGTGGAAATCAAATCTCTAGCCTCTCTAGGAGTCTTGTTCACTATCGCACCTCCACTGGCTGCGTCCATCATCCTTCTTTCCATGGGTAACAATCCTTCATAAAAACATTGAATTAAGAGTTGTTCGAAAATCCCATGTTGATGACAACTTGCACAAAGTTGCTTAAATCTCTCCCAGTATTCGTGAAGAGTCTCAATATCTTTCTGCTTGATTCCACATATCTCTCTTCTAATGCTAGCGGCTCTTGAAGCAGGGAACAATTTGTCAAGGAACAATCTCACTATTTCAGTTCACGTGGTTATAAAACCAGGAGGTAAATAGAACAACCAATCTTTTGCTCTATCAGCTAGTGAGAACGGAAAAGCTCGCATTTTAATTTGCTCTTCGGTAACTCCTTATGGTTTCAGGCTTGAACATACCACATGAAATTCCTTCAAGTGCTTGTGAGGATCTTCATTCTCAAGACCATGAAATTTGGGAAGCAAATGGATTAAACCCGATCTTAATTCAAAATATGCTTGCAGAGTTGGATAATGAATGCAGAGGGGTTGTTGATTTACAGGTGGTGCAGCCAACTGTCTTAAAGTTTGCTTTTCTTTAGCCATTATTTCTTCAATCTCAGAATCACTAGATGAATTGGTCAAATCAAGTGACAAATTCAGTTCAGGAGATGAAGATGTACCTTCTTGTGCCTTTTGAATTTTAGTTTCCTTCCTATTCCTCTTAGCTGTCTTTTCAATCTCAGGGTCGTACGAGATTAATTCACCTGCACGAAAAGAACGGGGCATCAAAATAAATCTAATTAAAAACCAATCCCCGGCAACGACGCTAAAAATTGGTGGTTGTAGAGACCAACAATGATAAATCCTACTCAAAATTAAATTTAAACTATAGTATAAATGAGTAGGGTCATTTCCCAAGAGATTAGTTAGATTTATTTTTCTGCAAAAGATATAAAAAGAAAATATAATTGGGGGATTTGTGAAAATGAAAATTAAATTAAAATATAGGTAAAGAAATCGCTATATAAAAATTGAGAGAAAATCAATATAATGAGAATATCTAACCAAATGAATAATCTTAGAATGGGTTCAGGGAATTGATCATTGATGCAAAAATAATTTTTTTTAATCTTTACCAAATTGGTTATGGTTATTGGTACGACCTAACAACCTATCCCTCCTTACTTCTTCGATAATCAGGATACAATCTCTAATTATTTCTTTTGTCAGTTAAACAACCTTAGATACGATCTTAAGATTTAATTTACCAACAGCATTGAAAACTAGAGAGATTACCAATTCTAACCGACAAACACACATGTAGGTTCATTTAAGCTAGATTATATATCTTCTTAACATAGAATCGAAATCCTGTCTGAAATCAATTATGTTATTTACCACTTATATTAGAATGCCTAAACAATTACGGATTCAGGTTTCTAATTGGCGATATATTATCCTGACAATTGAACAAAGGGCCCTTTTTGCACAATCAATCAAAACAATGATTTAAATAAGAACAGAAGACATATAAATAATAAAAATATAAAAGAACAATATAAAATTAATTAGATCTCACAATTCTTAAAGAACCCAAACTTTAATTATCCTTTGGCTAGATTCAAAAATTAGCAAGCTTATGTTCAGAGAAAAACACTAAAGAAAAATATAAAATTGTATGAAGATTCAAGATTCAGAATGATCCCCAGCCTCTTCCACTCTTAGTCTATAAATACTAAATATCCTAACTCCAGAATCTGTCTCCAAAGGAAAGTTCTCTGATTGAGTTTGATTACAATTAAACTTCTTTCCTTTTTTCCACCTTTTGCCAAAGACAGATTTTGTATATATCTTCCTTAATAATTAAAATCTTCCACTTGCCATCTTTAGATTGATTCAGTCAACTTCAGCTACAAGTGATAGATCTCGACTTGAATTTCAAGATTTCTTCTGATTTTGTGACTTGATCAGAATTTGCAGCTTTTAATCCATTTTGTCCATTTTCCTTCATTTACAAAACAAAATAGAAAATATAAGTCAAATCCAAAAATTAAGCATATAAAATAATTTAATTCATGGGAAAATATGACAATTAATATGTATAATATGCAACTTATCAACGATCATTGTTGTCATAATCTTTCTTGTCTGGTTTATCACTACCACCCTTGTTTTCTCTCCTCCATTGTAACAATACTTTTTGATATGGCCCTTCTTGCCACAATGATGACACTCAAGATTTTTATATTTTGACTTTGACTTGCTTCAGCTTTTATCTCTACCCCTTTCACTCTTGCTTTTACTTCTCCTCCTATTCTCTATAACAAGAACCTTGGAATGTGATGAAGAACCTTGAGACTTTCTTCTCACTTCTTCATTCAAAACACCTTTCTTCACAAGTTCCATGGTCACAACACCATTAGGAGCAAAATTAACAAGTGAAACTCGAAATGTTTCCCAAGAATCTGGTAAAGTAGCAAGTAGCCAAAGCCCTATCACCTTATCATCAAATTTAACTCACATGCCAAGTAACTGATTTATAACACCTTGAAATTCATTCAAGTGATCAGCTACTGATGTTCCATCTGTATACTTCAGCTGCATCATTTTTTTAAGCAAGAACAACTTGTTATTACCACTCTTTGAAGTGTACAAGTTCTCTAACTTATTCCACAAAGTCTTAGTATGTGTCTCTTGCTCAATGTGATTGTAAACATTTTCTTCAACAAAGTGCCGAATAAACCCACAAACTTGTTGATGCTCAAAATCTCATTCCTCATCACTCTTACCTTCAGGCTTTTGAGTAGCAAACACTGGAAGATGCAAGGACTTCACAAACAACAAACCTTTCATTTTATTCTTCCACAAAGGATAGTTTGTGTCATTTAATAAGATCATTCTACTTATACTGATATCCATAGTCACAAAAATACCAACCAAGCTTTGATGCCAATTTGTAGGGCATTATTATACTTGTACTAATATCCATAGTCACAAAAATACCAACAAAGCTCTGATGCCAATTTGTAGGGCAGAAAACAAACTTATCGAATAAAAGCGGAAGCAAATTTGAAAGCTTTTTCTCACCCAATTAATCAAATGTGCAACTACGATATCACAATGGCAATTAAATAATATAATTCCAGTAAGCAAAAACTGTCAACAATCAACGGTAACAGCAAGCACAAAAGACAATCAATTTTTACGTGGAAAACCCCTTCAAATCGAAGGGTAAAAACCACGGGACTTAAGAGTCCACTCAAAATGCTTCACTATCAAGAGAAAGTTCTTACAAAATAATGTTCTTAGCTCCTACAATGAGTACACAACTTCATTCTCAACAATCATCAAGTTATCACTAAAAACAAAAGAGAAAAGTTGGAGATTTCACCCAAAAACACAACCACAGTTCAAACCAAATTCGAAATGCTACAGTAGCCTGACGGAAAAATCGAACGACCAATGTCGGCGTCTATGTGTTCACTTCCCACTGTAAGAAAATCAACTAAATCGAACCACAAAAGACCCTCCGATCGTCAAGTTGATGAAGGCTTGACAGAGTTGCAAAACCTGCTTTTTCTCCTGCTACACACTCCCGATTCTGTATTTTTCAGGTTAAAAATACAACAGCCCCCACACTTTTTTAACCTCTCAAAATCTTAGTAAAAAGCTTAAAAGTGAATTAAAAACAAAAAACCAAATGTGACCCAAAACTATGAAGTTTTCACATAGTAGGGAGCCCATAAAACCCAACACAGCCAAGCTAGAAGACTATTCATTAGCAATTGCTAGTTAAATCTCTAAAAGCTAAGCCCCACACTTGCAAGATTAAATCAATTATTGCTTCTTAACTGAACTTGGGCCAAATGCCAGACCTTTCCATCACGTAATCATTTTATCACCTTGTTATCACATTTCAATAAATCATATTCAATCGAAACGTGAGCAAAAAAGTTAGAGTTTAATAGAGTTGTAATCCAATTTAATCAAGATAACTTAGTATTAAATTAGAGTTCAGATTAATTTAAAATTCAATTTAAATTCGATTAAACTTAGTTTTTGAAACTTGAGCTCAAATCGACAGAAAACTCAAACCACTCGAGTTTAACTTGATAAACTCGAACTTGACTTATTAGACTCGATTTGTTATTTTTCAACTATATAAAAGTAAAAAAATAAATTAATAATAAAATATTTAAAATATATCAATTAAAAAAATTTATTTAACCCCGCAAACCACTCAAACCGGGTATTAAGAAACTTAACTTGTTGCTTAAATAATTTGAGCTTTAGTTCAACTTAAAAATAAATAAGTGGAATTTGAATAATCATCGAGTTGAATTCCAATAACTCACTAGTAGTTTGAATTCTTTACACCCCTAGAGTTTAACAACAAAAATCCAAAACTTCCCTAAATGGATTAATTAATTAAATAATCGTACAAAACCAAGATGATAAGAAATTGACGGTGTTATTAGCTAGGGATCTGAATGTATCACACAGAAGTACAGATACCTGATCAGACTTAATTAGTAATAGTTTGGCTTGCAAGAAACAACCGACATGCTTAGCAATTTCGTGCCTTTGCTCAATTCTGCAAGCAAGAATGTTGAAGAAGCAATATGTTTAGTTGAATCAGTTTTAACTTGCAAGGAACAGGTCAGAGGCTTATCTTTTCTTTTCTTTTTCAGATGCAAAGCCAAACCTGAGTTGACCAAATATGTAAAATACATATCATCCCTTGGCGTGCTGAAATACTCTTTCGGTTTTTCCCCCGTTTTAAGGTAAACTGGTGAGAAATCACTCCCACAAGAAAATGCCATTGAGAAGTTGCTCAGGGCTTGAGATGCATGGTTTGGTGTGAAGCATATAAATAGATATATATATTCAACTAATAGGTTTAGTGAGAAACAAAAAATGGTGACAATGTCTACAAGAGGTTGGTCTGCTTCTTGCAAGCTGCAAAATTTCATCTTATCGCTGCTTCATCCTTACAAATCTATGTCGGGCAATATCTCTCCAGGTTTCCAACATCAGGATGGCATGGCTAAGCGACATGGTTTCCCTATGAACCAAGGGCTGCGATTCATCAGCACCAATATGGGAATATGGAGAAGACTCGATGCCGACATGTAAATTATAATCATATAATCTTCCTGAATGTCCATTTTCATCATCAATTTTAAGCAGTTTGTGACATTGGTTATGTTTAATTGTAGTAGTACTACAAAGGATGAGAGGGAGAAGGATAGCCATAGCCCACCAGCGGCTGGTTCAGGTCCTCCAAAGTTCAAATTCTCCCTCTGGTATGAACTCGGTTAAGTTGTGATTTTCAAAGTTTTAAGCCCGAAGAAAAACGTTAGTATGTTATAAGACCTGCATAAAGAAAACCACCATTTTCATGCAGGGCAAGATGCCTTCTGGGCTCTGTGCTGAGTTTCTTCCTGCCTTTCTGGAAGGAAAAATGGGCTAAACTGAAGAGGATTGAAGGTACATGTTGTGCGATAATTCATAAGTATTGTTTCCCATCTTGTCAAGATTTGTCAAAGAGTCTTACAGAATCTGATCACTGGACGGCTATCAAATATATATATTTGCAATTTTGAAATGTATTTTCAGGAGAAGCCGAGATGGTTGTCGAAGAGGTCGAGAATGTAGCAGAGGTAGTGGAAAAGGTAGCAGCCACAGCAGAGAAGGTATTAGCAGAAGTAGCGGAAAAGCTTCCTGCTGATAGCAAGCTGAAAAAGGCAGCTCTGGCGGTGGAACATGTTTCAGAAATAACCGCCCAAGATGCTCACGCCACAACAGAATTCATCCACCAGGTAATGCCTTGTCAATTCATTCATCTCTTCGAGCACTCCAAGTTGCTTTGAGTGTGGTGCACCTTTGAGAAATGAAACTTTAGAAATTATGCCATTTTATTTCAATTCATAGAATCTGCAGGTAAATGCATTAAGCCCTTTGTTGATTGAAAATCTGTGTGGCTAAACATATAGGTTGAAGCAACAAAGCAGGACTTGGATGGCTTGGAGTCATTGGTTGAACCCATTGTCCAAAAGATCGTGAAGCAAAGCAAGGACCCCAAGACCAAGGAAAGTAACTTTCCTGCTAGTTAACCTGGTCAAAAAATCACTGTTTAATATTGACTCTGGCTAGCTCTGGGCTTGCTTTTAGTTTATGTAAATCATCTTGGAGTATTCTCTAAACAACGGAAAGTATTATTCAAATTGTTTTTTTTTTTTTTTGAATATAAAAGGATATTCATTACTAAGCAGAAAGCAAGTCAATTACAATGCGATCCTTCAAGAAATTGGGTAAATCAAACCAAACATAAGGACTAGCATGAAAACGTGCCACCTTAGCTAGACTATGAGCAGCAACGTTAGCTTGTCTCTTAACAAAAACAACTATACTATTCTGTTCAATGAGAATAGAAGAGCAGAATTGAATAAGGAGACCGAACTCAGATATGTCTGCAGGAAAAAGCTGAATAGCATCAACTACACACTTGGCATCCGTCTCAAAAATAACTCTTGAATATCCCAGAGCTGATACCCACTGCACAGCCTCACATAATCCCATTGCTTCTGCCTCTTTTGAAGAGAAAACTCCAAATAGCACCTTGGTGGAGCAAGCTACAAATTGGCCATGTTCATCCCTTATAATCATTCCCACACCAATCCGCTTATCAGCTGTAAACATAGCAATATCAAGATTGCACTTGAGTTGTCCAGGAGGAGGCTTAGACCATACTGCTGAATCCCTCGCCTATTGCACAAAATGATTACGTCTGAGAGAATTATGCCTAACTGTGGTCCATTCATTCAACATATTCAGACCAACACTCACAACAACGCTAGGAGTCAAGCACTGACCTGTCCAAAGTGTAGAATTGCGTTGATTCCATATAAACCATGTCAACACACAAACCTTGGCTATTATATGAGTATCACCATTCTGTAGTAATTTGAAGAACCACTCTTGAAAATCAGTAAACTCATCCATATCAAATACTAGACCTGCAGTATCCCAGCAATCTCTTGCAAACGGGCAATAAAGCAGAACATGAAAAGCAGTTTCATTTATCCCACCACACTGTACACAAGTGGTATTAATCTCAATACCTCGTTGTTCCAATTTGGCTCGGGTTGGAAGACAATCCCGACAAGCACGCCAAAGAAATACTTTCTGTTTAGGAGGAATGTCTAATTTCCACAAATTCTTCCATTCACCAGTAAGTTGAAATTGAGTAAACGAATGAAGGTTATCCATTACCACTCTATAACCTGATTTTACTGAATATAATCCATCTGTACTATAATGCCAAATCAACTTATCTGGAACAGAGAAGCGTTTTACCGAAATGTTAGAAATGGCGGACACATCTCTATCAGTAAAAATTTTTTGGAGTAGCTCAACATCCCATGCCTTACTTCCTGGAATAAAGAGATCTTTCACCACCATTGTTTCAAGACCAGACACCATAGGAGTCTCAATTCTGAAATTTCCTTCCCTTAACCAAGGATTATTCCAGACATTAACTCTATCACCCTCTCCGATTAGCCATCTACACCCTTTCTCCAATATTATACGGGAACTCCATATGCTCCTCCAAGTGAAACTTGGGTTATGGCCTAAGGTGGCTGAAAAAAAAAGCCCCTCTCGGATAATATCTTGCTTTGAAAATCTTGCTTACAAGAGTATCAGGATGGGAAAGAAGATTCCACCCTTGTTTCCCAAGCATAGCAATGTTAAAACGATGTAGATTGCGACTTGTCTCACACAGAGTCTATCCCAATGATACCAGTTTATACCTCGTTCTCCATTCCGTTTCGTACCCCACCAAAAGGAATTCATCATTCTCTGAAGTTCTTTACAAAGAGAGGTGGGAAGGAGAAAAGTACTCATGCAATAAGATGGTATTGCTTGAGCAACAGATTTTATTAAAATGGCTCTACCTGCTCTAGACAGAAGCTTCCCTCTCCAACCTTGTAACCTTTTCCAAAGCCGCTCTCGAAGAGAACCAAACATGGCAATCCAAGGTAGTGACCAGTATTTAGAGGAAGCGATACCCCAAAGCTGCCGAGATTCGTGCTTTAATATCCTGCTGATTACTCAAAGTGTTAAAAGGTTTTTAAGAGAAAAAAATAAAAAAGGAAAGAAATTTATTGAGACAAATCCGTTGAATTTTATTACAATTATAAATGCTTTGAAGAGTAATAAAAAGGAAAAGAAATATTGGAGATACAAATTAAATATAAGAAAAGATTGTTTTATTTTCATGTGTTTTATATATTAACATGTCATCTAATCATATTATAAAAACATTTGATGGTTAAAAATATTTATTTCAACAAACCTATTAGTAATTTTAAGAATAAATTATTAATTTTTTATATATAATTATGGACATAAATTGAATGAAAAAACATATATTTTCATAAAATAGTTTTTTTCATTTAATTAGTATTATCTCCATTTTTTGGAGTTGAAAAATAAATATATTGTTATAAGTTCAACCGCATTGAAGACTTGTTACAACTCACAATCGAATAATTAGTCTATGCATTTTGAATAATCATTTCAATTTTTTTATTTTTTTCTCAGAAAATGATAGGATATTCATTATTTATAGAAATTGTAAATACAGCATACAACGGAATTTATAAGTCTAGAAGTTCCACTATATTGACAAAAGTTGACATATGTGAGAGAAAAGAAAAGCAGCAGATTTAGAGTAGATCTCACTGTCACTACCTACTAGTACGGGTTGTTTGCTGCCCTCGAAGCTAGACAGCCAGTTGATTGATTAATTTCTTGGAGGGAGGAGTTTATCAAAACAGAGCCTGGGTGTGACACAATAAGAGTTTAGATTTAAGACAATATTTTTAATAATTATTTTATTATTTATTTTATTATTATAATAATTTTATTATCATTATTATTTTTAATTTTAGGAAACCAATAACGCTATCATACAAATTATCCTTTGTTCAAAAGCTAATGACAGCCGGTGATGATAAGATCCGGGTATGGGTGACATCTTCATCTATGATAAGAAATTGTAACAAACTAAGAAACTCAGTTTCCACTACTAAATTTTGTATGGGGACATAAATGGTACCTTATAAATGAGTATTTAAGGTTATTTGATTCGATTAATTAGAATTAAGATATTTAATAATTGAGTTCAAATATAGTTTGAATAATAATTTTATTACTAGTCACAAGTTCGAGTAGGGTTTAAGTTTTACTCTTAAAGTATCTTATTACTTGAATTCGATTATAGATAATATTTTTAAATATTATTATATATATTTTTATTTATTAATTATTTATTATTAACATAATGCTTAATTAAATTAATTCATTAAATATTTTAATTATGATTTTAATATTAATATATTTTTATGAGTTTATTTAAATTTATTAATTTTTAATAGTATGCATTGAAATTGATTTTAAACGGGTTCGGTAGTTAATGGGTATTTAATGTATTATATGAGTAGGGTTCGAGTAGTAAAAATAAAAATATTCAAGTAGTTAATCAAGTTCAAATATTATAAAATATAATCGAGTTTGGATACCTCAAGCATAACTAATACCCTTATGATTTACATCTCTAATTTTGCATTCTCATGTTGCATGCTATCTAAATATTGATGCTAATGATTTGTAATTTGAAAATGCAATTATATGCAGTGCCAATATAGTTCGAAAATTCAATCATAATATCACTAAAACCAATTGGACCCGAATTTTCCAAGTAAAATCATCTGTATTGAGTTTGTAGAATGAAAACACTAGTCGGTTGGGTTCTAGGATACATAACTAATTAGTGGTGGATTGGTGATAGACATGACAATTAATGTTTATAATTTTTGTTCATATGTATAAAACAAGAACATTTCGTATCATTCATAATATCACTAAAACCAATCGGATTCAAATTTCTCAAGTAAAATCATTTATATTAAGTTTATAGAATGAAAACACTGGTCGGTTGGGTTCCAGGATACATAACTAATTAGTGGTGGGTTGGTGATAGACATGATAATTAGTGTTTATAATTTGTGTTTATATCGTATAAAACACGAGAATTTCGTGTTAAAATTCGTTTCGATACAAAAAATATAAAATTTTATTTTTTTTTAATTTTTATTATATTTATATATAATTTTTATTTAATTTTAACTCATATCACTTTCGTAAATTTTATTCAAATCATTTTTGTGTCGTATATTTTTTTTGTGTCTAATATTTACCTGGTCTAATTGGTGATATTGGTTGAGTGGTGGATGATTCAGAGAAACATCATGTATTAGTTTAAGTATATTTTGGATTGGAAATGGGGTATAATGCCCTCACCCCAATTTTTTTAATATTTAACTATCCAATCCTATTCCTTTCAATCTAATGAAGAAGATTAACTAATAGTTAATATCATGATGCAAAATATTCTTTTACTTCTGTTTGTTTCCTTGGTCCAAATCTGGTCAAAGATCCACCGCACTTCATTTTATCGCTCTAATTCAAGATTTCCAAGATTTTCGGGACATGAATCTCGGAAAACACGAATCACAGTTAACAAACCAAACTATCTGTCTGAAAGAAAAAATTAGCCCAGCCTTTGGCGTTTGGACAGATATTAATAAAGCAAAAAAAAAAAAAAAAAGGTACAATACTCATTTGGAATGATCAAATTAAAAAAAGAACGGAAAGTAAAAAAATCTTGATAATTATTATTTGATTAAAAAGTGAAAAATATTTATTATAATAATTTTTTCAAATATAATTTTTTTTATAAATAACATATAATAATTTGTATTGATTATTCATGTAAATAAAAATAAGATTTTGATTATATTAAAGTATTTATTTTTTATTGGAAAAAACTAGTTTATTTTTTGTTTTTAACTTAGTCCAAGTTATAATTGTTACATTAGAGTCAATATATTTACATAACAATGCTAAAAAATAATAGAATAAAATTAAAAAATTAGATTTTTTTAATAATAATAAAATTATAAATTCGTATTTATGATTCAAGTAGAAATAAAAACAAAAAAAAATGATAAATAAGATAAAAGAAAAATAATTATAATTATTAATTAAAAATTTAAAAAAATACTAAGAGTGTAAATGTTATCTTACAAATTTTTTTGTTGCAAGATTTTTTTTTTTGGTTCAAGGAGGAAAGGATTTTCAATCCTATCTTTTCTTTTAATATTTTTTAAATCATACTTGAACAAGTGAAAAGATTTTCATATTTTCTTTCCTTTTCTTTTTTTTTCTTTCCTTTCCTTTCTTTTCCTTTCCTTTCCCACAATCCAAATACGGTAAGTGATATATTTGAAAGGACATCATTAAAGATCAAAATCTTAACTTATTCTATTTTATTTATAAAAATATATTATTAATAAAATTTTTAAAATTTACTTGATTAAAATAATTATACCTATTTTATTTTATTTATTTTATTTTTAATATTCTTTAAAAAATATGTATTATCATCTTAATGTATTTATAAAATCTAAAACACAATTAAGAATCTAAAAAATATGTTTAATGGAAATGAATATCCCATTTTATTAAGGATAATTTTCCTTTAGTAAATGGCTTGGCAAATAAGATGCACCTCGGATTATTATTGCAAAATATAATTTTTCAAATTTATTTTATTTGATAAATAAATACATTAAAATTGAATTAATATGTATTAAAAAATCAAAACGATAATAAAAACAATAATAAATAAAGGAATGAAGCCACACAGCTTGACTCAAATGTTTACATCATAAAAGAGGCAACGATCAGCCCCAAAACAACGGATCCTGAGCAGGCAATTCTGTTTGAAACGGCGCCGTTTTCCGATGGCTCCGGAGCCACAGATGGTGGAATGGAAATTGAGGACGGCGGGTTTGCTGGAGCAGCGGCAGAAGGCTTTGGAGGAAAGTTAGGAATAGCAGGAGATGGTGCGGACACAGGTGGAGTCGTGATCGGAGACGGAGCAGAAACCGGTGGCTCAAGCGTGGGCGACGGGGAGGGAGAAACAGGAGCAAAGACTGGTGGAGAAGTCCTTGGTGGCAATGAAGTAGGCGAAGGTGAAGGTGCAGGGGATTGCGTCATAGTAGAAACCAAGAAAGACATTAGTAAGACGAAGCAAAGGATGCTTGAGTTGGCCATCGTACTGAAATAGGGAAAGGAACAAAGAAACCAATCAAGAGAGAAAACTCCAGGCAGAGAATAGATTGGTTTTGAAAAATTAAGAAATTCGAGTGCCGATCAGTAAGTTGGGAAGATTATGAGAAGGCAAGAGTTTATATAGAAGAGGGGATGAGGTGCGGCAACTCGGACGAAATTTCGTGTACACGGTTTTGGTGTGATTGCGGAGAAATAGTCCCCAATTCCGACCAGATTGGTGTTTCTGATTTGGTTTAATGCGTATGCGTTAAGTTACAGTTGGGCACAGATTGATAACCGTTGTGAGGCGTTGGATTCTTTATGATGCGTTCTGTGACGCGTGAATTGGGAGATCGAACGGTCCAGAAAACATACCGTGTTAATGATGTGAAAACATGGTGGGGAGGGGTTGTGTTGCCCTATAAGCGAAGACACAGGGCATGTTCCCAATTTATTGTTTGTTTTTTTTTAACCATATAGATTCTTTATCGTTTTACGTAATTAAAATAATTTTATTAGGATAGAAGGTAAATTTAGATAAATTTTTTTAATAATAATAATTTTAAAATTTAAAATTTATCCTAATGTTAAAAATATTTTATTTTATTTTTTTTAGCCAATCGTTAATAAATTATTATATTTACCATTGAAGAATCGTTCAGCATTAGAGCAATAAAAGTATTTTACATTTTTAAAGGTATTCTATTACTACTTTTTTTTTTCGTTTGAGTATAATAATTGTGTATATCTATACATATTTTCTTTTATTTTTTTTATATGTATACATAATGTCTTTTTGTGCATATATATACACTTTCCAATTCAACCAGATTTAGAAGTTTTTTTTTTCATTATTGTTAAAGTAAAACTAATGTTTTTCTTTCTTCCTAGTGTAAAAGAGTTATTTTAACTTTTTATTTTTGTATTTGAGTCATTAATTTTTTTTTTCAGATCAATTTAACCCCATTTTAATTTTAAAATACTAAAAATATCAAATAAATCACATTAAGTGCCACATTAAATAATTGCTACATTTTTTTGTCACCATTTGCAACATAATTTTTTATGATATGTAATTGTCATATAATTTTTTTATGATGTGATAAGTGATGTGCTAAATTTGACAATTTCATAATTTTGTACTAAAATATAATTAATTTAATTCAAAATAAAAGATTGAGGGTCAAAATGATTTTTTGTTATATTTTGATGGTCAAAACGATCATTATGTTTAGATTAATTATTTGAAAAGAAAAAGTGAAATAATAAATAAATTAATAATATATATAGCTGAAAATAAATATTTTTTCTTTTACTTTTTAAAATATCATTATAAAGCAGTTATATTACCTGTATCATTGTCCTAATGAAATATTATAATGCTTTTTAATAAGGCAAACTTCTTAACTTGCTGCTTTTGTCATCATTTTATGTCGAAATCCTTTGCTCACTTCAATTTTATTACAATTTAAGATATTTTTCTAATTCAAGATCAGCTCAAATTTCCAGATAAAAAAAAATTGTAATAATTGTTGCTTTAGTCATTATCATGTAAAAATTTGTACCTTTTTAAAAGAACGCCCTTAATTATTTCAATTTAAAATATTATTTTTCAGATCTCAAATTCAAATATTGAAATACATTATTAAAATAAAATGAGATTTTCTATCATTTTCTATTACATTTAAAAAAAAATCAAATCATTAAATATTAAAAAAAAAACAAACAAACATGAAAAACAAAATAACGTTTTGAGATAGTGCTTAGAGATACGCAAGAGGCTTCAAGTTAAACACTAGTAGAGTGAGACCCGCGCGATGCTGCGATCAATGATAATTAACCTTGAAGTATATGTTTGCATTTAAAGGAAAAAATACATTGCATCAACATTATAAAACATTCTTAGTTCAACATAAAGCTTTGCTCTTAAAGTTCAAATAGAGTTCGAATAGTAATTTTATTATCGGTCACAAGTTCGAGTAGGGTTTAAGTTTTGCTCTTAAAGTATCTTATTACTCGAATCCGATTATAAATAATATTTTTAAATATTATTATATATATTTTTATTTATTAATTATTTATTATTAACATAATACTTAATTAAATTAATTCATTAAGTATTTTAATTATGATTTGTAATATTAATCCATTTTTATGAGTTTATTTAAATTTATTATTATTTTTAATAGTATGCATTGAAATTGATTTTAAATTTAAAAAGTCAAACTTTGACTTAATAAACGAGTATTTAAACGGGTTCGGTAGTTAATGGGTATTTTATGTATTATATGAGTAGGGTTCGAGTAGTAAAAATAAAAATATTCAAGTAGTTAATCAGGTTCAAATATTATAAAATATAATCGAGTTCGGATACCTCAAAAATAACAAATACCCATATGATTTACATCTCTAATTTTGTATTCTCATGTTGCACGCTATCTAAGTATTGATGCTAATGATTTGTAATTTGAAAATGCAATTATTTGCAATGCCAATATAGTTCGAAAATTCAATCATAATATCACTAAAACCAATTGGACCCGAATTTCCCAAGTAAAATCATCTGTATTGAGTTTGTAGAATGAAAACACTGGTCGATAGGGTTCTAGGATACATAACTAATTAGTGGTGAATTGGTGATAGACATGACAATTAATGTTTATAATTTGTGTTCATATGTATAAAACATGAACATTTTGTATCATTCATAATATCACTAAAACTAATCAGATTTTGTGAGATCTGAGAATTTTAGACATATTTTAATTATGTAATATGAACTTGAAGTGTAATTTATTGAGCTGGATGAAATGTATAAGTAATGAATGAGAAATAATCAAAGTAGTGAATTGTGAAAATTATATTTGAAAATTTATATGTTAAGCGTTTAACCAAAATGTGAAACTATTAGGTCAGATCGATCTTGGAGAAGAGAAGATCGATCTAGTGGGCTAAAAATGACAAGGAATGAGGAATTTAAGTGAGCAGATCGATCTCTAATGGAAGATGATTGATCTCTTTATGATTCTGTAATGAAGAGATCGATCTCATGAGGAAGGAATCGATCTAAAAATGTTTCTGTTAAGGAGAAGATCGATCTCCTCAAGGAGCAGATCGATCTCATGAAGCATTCTATAAACTAGATATCGATATCATAATTTGAGCAGATCGATTTCATAAAGCCATTAAGGGATATATCTCACCCCACGACAGATCGATCTCCTAGGCATAAAATTGCCCCCAAATCGTCCCCAAATTCAAATGTAGATCGATCTCATCAAGAGTCAGATCGATCTCCTACCCTCCATCTATAAAAGGTCCCCTGTGTTTTCCTGCATTTCATCTTTTCTCTCTCTCCCAAACCTCCATTTTAGCCGAGCCCTAGCTTTCTCTCTCTTCCAAAGCCCCCATTTTCGTCCGAATTAAAGGTTATGGCAAGAAGGAAAGTTGTTTCTCATCCAAAGGAGAATAACATACTTGGAAATCGAAGGACATATCAAATCGAAATGTGAGTTGAGCACTCCACAAGTTTGGGTAATTTTTTTAAACCTCGATCTTTGATTTTGAAGTAATTTTAGGTGATTTTGGCATAGGTATTATGCATGAGAGATGTAGAAGGTTGAGATGTAGTGGACGAGATTATGAATGGTGATAGAATTGAGTTGATTGAGATATTAATGAGAATATGAGCAAATGTGTGCTCAATAATGTGGTTGAGTTAGGTTATTGATGTTTTTAACATCGTTTGGACAGTTCGGGAGTTTCAGAGTGGAATGCGAGGCTAGTCCGTGATACGGGGGAACGATTGCACTATACGAGATGTAAAGAGATAAGAGAAAACTAAACCATTTGTGTTTGTGTTTTGATGAACTGTTTGTAGCATGAACCATGATTTGAGAATACAAGCATGGTTAGTGTTGTGTCGTGATAAGATTGCACACAATTTTTTTTATAGCCGGTTGGAGCCCAATGTTTTATGAGTTTATAAGCTATGTGTAAAATCGCTTTCTACACCGTTGAGTTTGCGTGAAAAGTAACTTGGGCTCTACGTTAAGGCAATATTGAGATTTGAGAAAATGTGTGTGTGTTTTACCGGTTGAAACTCGATTTTAATATGTTTTGTGTTGAGTACATGAATGTTTTAAATGAGTTTTATGAGTGAAAAATCATTATGAGTTCTACGTGAAGGTAAAACGATTTTTCTTTATGATAATGGTTAATGATTGAGACTTAGGCGTGTCATGTTGAATACACATCGGACCTTACTTTGGTAGCATGTAAGTCCGAGCCTTATTCTGATAATATGTAAGTTTGATTATTCCTCCGCTTTGGTAGCGTTGGGAGGCCTTACTTTGGTAGCATGTAAGATCGATAGAGTGGGCCGCCTGGGAATCGACCCAAGGATCACTTGATAGAGTGGGCCGCCTGGGAACCGACCCAGGGACCACATGATAGTGTGCATGAGGCAAGGCATTGCTCTGGTAGTATGTAAGACCGGACCTTGTTCTGGTAACATATAAGTCTAATATACCATGTACACGACCTATTATCGACGTTCCCTCTTACGAGGATGCTTGGGATGCGCATCCAAAGGAAATTATATATTTGATGTGCCATGACAAGTTTCATAAGAGTTTTATTGCCTAATCTCGTTTTACACATGAGTTGTGTTTTACTGCGATCAATGATAATTAACCTTGAAGTATATGTTTGCATTTAAAGGAAAACATACATTGCATCAACATTATAAAACATTCTTCGTTCAACATAAAGCTAAATTTATGTTGCACTTAGTTACTCCAGCAATGGAAACTCTCGTAGAATGTAAACAATGATGAATATGAAGACACAAAGAAATATCTCTTATTTCATAGAACAACATTCCCAAAATATGCAGAAATTGACAACTTGATACCAGTGAAAATTTTCAATGATACATGTGAATAATGAGATCCGATTAAATTTTAACATCTCAAAAATAACTCGAGAGACATGACAAAAAAAAAATTGACATGCGTAGACGCGTATAGTCCCATATTCCACTGCTGAAAATAGATCCGTGTGACGCCAAATGTATTTACATGGCAGAACTGAAGTACGCCATGTAGCACGAGCAAAACGCGTCACGTGGCGCATCTGGAGGTACCTTCCCGGATACCCTCCCACACTGTAGGCTGGAGAGTCTCCCGCCTACAGATTGGCACATGGGCGGGAGAATCCCACCCATGTGCATGTACAGTAGGCGGGAGAGTCTCCCGCCTATTGAGTTGCACATGGTCGGGAGAATCCCGCCCATGTTTTCTTAACAGTAGGCAGAAGACTACTGACCTGCATATGTGCGGGACACTCATGCACTTGAAACCCATGCATAAAAATTATTAGGACGATTATCCTTAAATACTTTTGATTATGCAAGACCCGTAAAATAATAAGAGATACTTAATTAGTAGATAAATACGTAATTAGAAGTGGAATAAATCCCTATAAATAGGGGTCATGTATGATTCATGGGACTAAGACTCTATTCTGTTTACAAAAAGCTCTACAAACCCTCTTTCTGACTTAAGCATCAGAGTACTTACGTAGGAAAAAACTCCTACGTCTCCCTGATTATTCTTTTTCTTACAAATCTTTGGCAGCACGTGACATAAAGATCAAAGCTAGAACGTCAGCAATATATCACAGTTGTGTTTGGTAACAACAATTGACGACGTCTGTGAGAAAGAAAAGAAAAGTCCTTTGCTCTATAAAAATGGTAAAGGAAGATACTGTGAGTTTCCTGATTCATAACTTGAGCCATTAGGCTCAAGGGGAGAAAGAGGCACCTGTGAACACAGTCTCTGTGACAGAATTTGAAACCTTGAAGAAGTAGGGAGAAGAGACAGCCCAAACATTGCGAGTTATGGTTGACTTGTTTAGAGGTGCATTATGCAAATAAACTTGCCTCTGATTGCTCAAAACTTGAAAGGAGAAGGAAACCAAAGGAGGTGTACTTCAGATGCAGCGAATGCTAAATGCCAGGATGCTAGAGAACCTTGACGTTAGGCTGCAGGAGACCCTGTGCGTGAGACTGCGACAGACTTAAGACATCAGGGTGTCGGAGAGCCATGACATTAGGTCACAGGAAACCCTGTGCGTGAGACTGCGACAGACTTAAGACATCAGGGTGTCGGAGAGCCATGACATTAGGTTACAGGAAACCCTGTGTGTGACGTCAGGGTGCTGGAGACCCTGTGCGTGAGACTACGACAGACTTGAGACGTCAGGGTGTCGGAGAGCCATGATGTTAAGCTGCGAGAGACCCTGTGCATGAGACTATGGCAGACTTGAAACGTCAGGGTGTCGGAGAACCACGATGCCAGGTGCGAGAGACCCTGCGCGTGAGACTGTGGGGGGCCCGAGGCGTCAAGGTGTTGGAGATCCTAGGAGTCAAGGTATGACAAATTCTAGATATTTGAATGGTATATGAGTTGTTGGAATGACAATGTCTCATACTTAGAGGATAGGCTCAGAAATGAATCCAACTTGGAACCCTGAAGCAGAAATGATGGATTTGCCACCTAAGACTCAGCAAAGGCCAACTCATGTTCCCCAAAGTAAGGGAAAAGGAGTTGCTGATTGTGAACAGGTTAATTCATACAATACTGATAAGGTGAAAAATCAACCTACACCCATGACACAAGAGGCTATAGATATGAAGAAAATGATGGAACAAATCTCAAAAGATAAAGTTAGTTTTAGTTGAAGAAAACCAGATAAGAAGAATCTCGTTTAGTGAGGCAATCATGGGGAAACCTCTGCCCTTGAAATTCAAGATGCCACATATAACGATATATACTGTGAAGACAGACCCTTATGACCACATTCAGAATTGAGAGTCCTTAATGCTATTGCATAAATGGGAAGATGAAATTATATGTAGAGCATTCTCGTTAACTTTGACTGTTCATGCACTGAAGTGGTTCAATAGTTTGGCAGAATGGTCCATTTCATCTTTTGATCAATTGAGGGAATAATTTTTAAAAACCTTCGTGATAAATAACCAAAAAAGGAAAGATGCTACTTATCTGTTTATGTTGAGGCAAAGGAATAAAAAATCACTAAAAAGCTATGTAGATCGATTCTGTGATGCTACTCTTGAGGTGGGTGATCTACAAGTTGGAGTAGTTGTGACAACTATGCTACAATGTACAATCTGAAAAGTTGTAAGAGTCGCTATCGTTGGATCAGCCAACGACAATTTCAAACTTGTTCTCTAAAGCAAAAAAGTATATCGCTCAAGAAGAAGTGATGAAAATGATATCGATGCACGACCTCAAGGAGGGAAAGAAGCGAGAGAAAACCTTATGATAAAAACAGAAGATCAGATAAATCAGGTAAAGCTCTAAAGTTGAAATATGCTAATTACATGCAGTTTACCAAGCCACAAGCTTCGATCTTAGCTGCAATTGAAAGAAGTGGAATGCTTCAATTCCCTAGAAGATGTGAGGGGAATTTAGGACGAGACATTGGATCCTATTGTAGTTTTCACTCTGTCTTTATCCATACAACTGAAAAATGTCGATATCTAATGAACCAACTTGAGAAGTTAGCCAGAGAAGAGAAGTTAGACCACTATGTATGGAGGAGTGAAAGGAATCAATACATTGTACGTGGTCAAGGAGACAATAGACTGCGTGATAGGCGCAACAATAACAGAGAAAAAAAGAGAAGAAAAAGAAAGAAAGAAAGGTGGGAAAAACAGAAAGATACCAGCATTGCTAAGTAATCAACTCGATCTTAAGGATGAGGGAAACCCTTGAATAATTCAGCATCATCTCGAGGGAGAATGGTCGACCATCCTAGGCGAGATGCAACTCTCGAATCATGGATGAAGTCATTGTCATTGACACCTAGATAAACAACAAAATTTTGTCCATGACCTATCTCGCCACCGTCCACCTTGCACCGAGAAGTGTTGAGTTCGACAATAAGCGTTGGCTTATCCCTCATAGCTGACTCAACATGCAATATCCGCCTCCCGGCATGAGAAAGGTGAGCAGTGTTACATTCTGCCCGATTATTCCGGTGATATTCTTCCAATTCAGGATCGAGAAGTTGGGCTTCTACAGCTGACTGCTTTCTCTTATCCTGATTTCGAGAACTTGACCCCTCAGGACGAGATAGAGGAAGAGTGAGAGGAGAACTCAACCTTTCGCCTCGAGAAGTGGAAGAGTAGAAGTTCAAGCTTGATCTCAAGAAGAGTTCTCCCTCACTTGCTCTCGAGCAAAGTCCTTGGGGCGCCTGCGCTTATAGGGACGAGCAACCCTAGTAGCATTTTTGTTACCTTCTCATTGGTTGAAAGCTCTTTTGAGAGAATGCATTCTTAAAAGAAAAACAGGTAAATAAAAGTTAGAACAACCATTTGACAAATAAACGATTATTAACATGATAAAATACAATGTGAAATCACCTGGATTTAGACAATCATCAAGAAAATGGATATTAGTCAAGCTCTCATCTAAAGGAAAATCTAGAAAATGACTCCTACAAGCCTTACCTTGGCCCCAACCCAAGTTTTCCTCGAAGTCCTCCATAGAGGAATCGTTGGAATTTCACACACCTTAGCTTCCTTCGGGGAAACTAGAGAGCAAGATAGGCTCAAGCTCAGAAATTGGAGCGACTGAAATGCATCCCCCAACAGTGACAGTTACGTTCTCTGAAGTCAATAAAGATAATAAAGTATTCTCATCGTTTACTTGCAACTGAGTAATAAAATGATCATATAAATCTCTTAAATTAAACAGTTGAATAATGTTTGAAGGTCCATGAAGACACCATTGAGTGAGAATATCTAAGGTTGAAGGAATTTCAACAATGAACCAGTCGGAGACATAATTATATAGCTTAACTGGTGGATTTCCAAAAAGCTTGTTATTTTGGCCCCTCTCGGATACCTTTTGGATACAGAAACGCGTTAAATTACGAACGCTACGAACTCTAAAGAAGGAGTTAAACGAAGGTACAATAAGTACAACATTAAATTTATGATATATAATTGTGAACCCGATCACTTGAGCCTATCCATAAGGGTGAAATTGAGCAAGAACTATGTCATAGTGTTGAAGGAAAGAAACACCTAAGTCAGATAATGGAAACGAAATCCAAATTCCAATGAGGCTCGGTGTACAGGAACGTTGCTATTGACAGCTTGGGGAGCGCATTCTGCATTAGTTAAGAGCCTATAAGAGTAACCTTCGAGAAGAGAAAAAGTGTTACGAATAGACTGAAGGTCAGATTCCCTAAGTTTGTAAGAATGACCTAAATTTATTTGCTTTTTGCTATCTTGTCTAGCCATTAGGGTAACAAATAATGAAATCATCGACTAGAATATGTGAGAAAATAAGCAGATACATTCGGCTATAGGGGCTAACGTGAGGATTTGACTACAACGGTTGGCATGAGGGTTTAACTGTAAAGTTTGGTGTGAGGGTTTGACATCAGAGTTTGACGTGAGGATTTGACTACAGAGTTTAGAGTGAGAGTCTGACGTCAGAGTTTGGCGTGAGGGTTTGGCTTCAAGGTATGACGCGAGAATTTGACCTGAGGCTATCACTAGAACATACAAGTGAGTGATGTGGAAAGGTGCACGCACTCCCGTAAAAAAAATTGCGAAGGATAACATGAACAAGTCAAGAAGAACATATACCTATACATATACTCTTCTGCAAGGTTGAACTTAGCAAAAGAGTGAGAAGCAATTTTTGTGAAAAATGAAACCCGATTAAACTTTAACATCTCAAAAATAACTTGAGAGACATGACCAAAGAAAATTGACACATGTATATGCGGAGTCCCATATTCCACTGCCGCAAATAGACCCGCGTGGCGCCAAACATGTTTACATGGTAGAACTGAAGTACGCCACGTGGCACGAGAAAACGAGCCACGTGGCACGTTTGTAGGTACCCTCCCTGTGAGACCCCGTACATGTATAGTTGTAATGTGTGTAATGGGATCAATGAATGCCAATGGACTTGTAAGGTATATTGTAATTGATGTAAACTCATGGATTCAAAGTACATATATGTAATATGATTTGTAACGTACATACAAGTTCCATTGAGTATGAATATGAAGAGATGAGTTTCTATAAGTGATGGATGTGATTGAAACTCAAAATAGGTAGTGTGGTAAAATTGAATGAAGTTATGCTTCCATTTGGTTTTATGTAGCATACCTTTGGACATACAATGAATGCACACAAGTTTCAATGTGCATAAGGTATGAATGGATGCCATTTTCAAGTTATAAAGGTGGATGGATGAGAAAATGGCCATGGCAACAGATTAAGGATGTGTTGGTATGAGTTGCAACAAGGAAACTGCAAGAAATCTGAAAAACATGAAGGCCAGATCGATCTCATAGGATGAGAGATCGATCTGGAAGAGCCAGAATGCTCTTATTTGGGCAACGGAATAGAGCAGATCGATCTCCAATGGGGCCAGATCGATCTCCTAAGCATTCTGTGATGAAAAGATCGATCCTCAGGCACCCAGATCGATCTCCTTAGCTCTCTGTTTGGGACCAGATCGATCTCATGCTTCGACAGATCAATCTCATACTTAAAAATGTCGTGAAAAAGAGGGATTTAAGGGGACCAGATCGATCTCCTCTTGAACCAGATCGATCTCCTCAAGCTATTTCTATATAAGGAGGGCTGAAAATCAGGAAATCTCGGGAAAAACATTAACCTTCCACTTTCAACCCAAAAACCTAACTTTCCCTCTCTAAAATCAGCCATTTTCAGTGAGATTTGAAGAGAGACCATTAGAGGCAAAGTTGTTCCTATCAAAGAGAAGAACAACATAGTGGGATGGCATTTTTCCATTTTTGGTATTGAAGGAGTTAAGGGCATTGCCATTTGGAGCAAGAAGAAAAATCATATTTGGTAAGATTCTAACACTCCAATCCAAATACATTGTCTATTTAATTGATTTTGGAGTTGTTTGGCATGAATATTGATGGATAAATTATCTAGGGATGTGGTGAAATTGGTGTGACCTAGAAAACCTAGAATGGGTATAATGTGAGAATATATGGGTTGAATGAGTTTATGATTTATGGGCATGCTAAAGTTGTTATTGAGGTAATGTTTATGATTTTAATTGGTTAAATGGAATTACATTGTGAGTTTGGAGGAATTGTGAAAATGAGTATGTATATGCTTGATAAATGCCATAGTGAGGGAATTCATGAAATATGAACACTATGAGCTTAATGTCGATTTAATATCGATTTTGAATAAGTTAATAGGCCTAAGAAGATCCATAGACTCGAGTTATGGATAAAGTAATGAAGCGAGGCCTCACAAGCGTTAATAGAAAACTATAGGTCGAATTGACTATAGTGAGCACACGATGTCATATTATATGGATCGAATATAATACGGGATACAATTTTGTGCAGTCCCGAAGAGTTCGTTGAAAACGAATCGAGTGGTACGAGTAGCAGCTTTAAGGAAGTGGAATCACGCATCGCGATTCCAGGTAAGAAAATTCTGTAAGTATATAGAGGTAGCTGCTCGTAATTTGTGGGACTATAAGGTGTTTATGAAATGCATGAACGTTTGAGAAATTGGTTGCTTAATATGTGAAAATAGTTGTGAATATTGGATGATTTGGTTTTACATGGATGTATAAAAAGGGATAGTAAGGCTAATAATTGCATAAATCAAGTGTTTTAAATGCTTTCACAAAACATGTATGTGGTTTTAAATGAATTGATAAATAGGTTGGCTATTGTGGTTTGATATTTGTAGCACATGTGAAGTGCCAAATATGTTTTAAGATAGCTTTAAAAGCTTAAGAGCCACCTATCATGTTTATGTGAATTAAACCGTGCTAGAGCCTAGCTCGCACCGGGTATTGATGTTTTCATTTGTATGAAACGTGCTGGAGCTTAGCTCGCACCTTAATTTGGAAACAATGATGATGTTTATAAACTGTACTGGAGCTTCTGCTCGTACATGGCTTTTGAGTGGTTTGTCTTATGAGTATAACCGTACTAGAGCTATGCTCGTACGCGTCTTTTTATGATAGGATGCATGAGTCATGATAGAGCTTTGCTCGCACAAGTTTGCACATTGTGATACGTATAAGGTTGTGAAAGTTGGTAAGATCCTTAAGCCCTACATCCTTAAGCCAACATCCTTAAGCCCAAAGAGGCGGGGAGGCTCTGTTAGGCGGGGAGGCTCTGTTCGGTGGGGAGGCTCTCTTACGGTGGGATCCTTAAGCCAACATCCTTAAGCCCTGGAGGGGCGGGGAGGCTCTGTTAGGCAGGGAGGCTCTCCTACATGCGTACGGTAAGATCCTTAAGCCCTACATCCTTAAGCCAACATCCTTAAGCCCGAGGAGGCGGGGAGGCTCTGTTAGGCGGGAAGGCTCTGTTCGGTGGGGAGTCTCTCTTACAGAAGGATCCTTAAGCCCTACATCCTTAAGCTAACATCCTTAAGCCCGAGGAGGCAGGGAGGCTCTGTTAGGCGGGGAGGCTCTGTTCGGCAGGGAGACTCTCCTTCACGGATATGAAAAACTCTTGGTATGGGGTAGGTAAGACCTAGGAATGGCACCCCCAATCACGATATGAGTCTGCGAAGTACGTTGTACCTTGTATATCACATGGAGTACGATGTACCGCATGATGGCTATGTGATAAGAAAGTCTGGCGAGGGATAATCCATCTTCGTGCCAGCATGATACCCCGCACACCTGGATGCGTGTGGTCTGGGATGATTTATGATGTAGTGGTCCGCATAGGCACTTTTGATATAGTGACCTAGTTTTTATACACATGCGTGAATTGTGAAATGAAAATGTGGTTGTGATTGTGAATTGATTTGATGGTATTTATGTGTTGAGAAAGAGGTTTATGATGTTGGTTTAAAAAGGAGGTTTCTTAATGAATTGCCCTTTTTATGAATTTAAATGAGATTGAGCATGAGATGATTTATACATGATGTTTTTACCATGTTTTATATGCCAATGTACATGATTTTGATACATGTTATATATGTATACTCATATGGCATAGTTTTATTCCTCATGCTCCTACCATAAATGATTTATGCATAACACTATCAGTATGTAGATAGAGTAATTATCTACCATGCTTGCATTATTGCCTTACTGAGCGTGTGTTTGCTCATCCCTATCTATTTTCTCCCCTACAGAACGTGCATAGTAACCCAGTGAGGACAGAGGCGTGGTATTTTGGACTCCGCTGCATCTTCATCGCTTAGAGGTATATACACAGTGATTCTTTTTGTATCTAAACAATGTAAAAGCACAGTATTCTTTGAGTTGTAATTATGAGGATGTAGATGTCAGTAAAACATGCTTTTGTATAAGTACAAGATTTAAATGCAAATGTATAACATCGTTTTATTTCACTGAGAATGAATGAGATGTGGAGTTTATTATTGACTCACAACCCAACAGTGTGTGGTGAGTTAGTTCACGACCGGGTAAGGTAACAGTAAAACGCGAAAAATTTTTAGTGATTTTCGGTTAAAGAGAATGGAATTGGGTCGTGACACTCCCTCATATAGGCGATAGGGTATCCTCCCGCACTATAGGCGGGAGAGTCTCCTACCTGCAAGCCTATGGACGGGAGATTCTCCCTCCCATGGCGCACCATCATGCATTTGAAACCCACGCATTAAAATTTATTAAGACGATTTTATCTTTAAATATTTTTTATTATGCAGGACTCGTAAAACAGTAAGATACTTAATTAGTGGATATACGTAATTAGAAGTTGAATCAATCCCTATAAATAGAGATAATGTATGATTCATGAGACTAAAACTCTGCATCTCTCTGATTATTTTTTTTTCTTGCAGAATTTTTGGTAGCACGTGACATAGAGATCAATGCTAGAACATCAGCAATACACGCTTGTGTTTGGTAACAATAATTCAGAAATTCCATGGAGGCAAAAATATGGTCACAGAGTAATTAAATTTTTTTTAATCACCTGAACCAGAAAATCAAGAATTTACAATTTCATTGTAACAAATGGCAACAATTGCAAAGCGGTAATCCTCTGTTTGTCTCATGTGTGTGATGGTTTAAGTTTTGTGCAAAGGATAGATTTCAGAAAATCACACAAATGTTAGCAAGCTTGAATATCACAATCAAGAAAGGTAAAGCAATATAGATAGCAACAAAAGATGAGAATCACATAAGTTAAAAAAAAAAAAAAAGTATAAATTCAAAGTGAAAACAGGGAGTGCAAAGACTCAAGAGTAAAAACAACAATTTCAAAAAGATAAGTGCAACGCGAAATTGGGTGGTAAAAAAAAGGATAGATAAGAAGGTCGTCTAGTTTTCCCAATAAATAGAATTAATTACAACAGATGAAACAATCTATCACTAAACAGAACAATCTAAATTCCCAATAAATAGAATTAATTACAACAGATGAAACAATCTATCACTAAACAGAACAATCTTATCAATGAGACAAATTATCAGATTAACTTTACTCATCAAAGGAAACAACATGAATTTTTAGGGAGCAGAAGGGACCAAGAAAAAAAAATTATCTCAATGTGCGAACCCAAAGATCAAACAAAAGGAAAGAATTCTGATCATAATTTGACATGAGGAAACAATGCCATACAAAGGAAGAGAAATAAGCTCTTAGATTTTCAAAGGAGAGAGAATTTAAGACAGTGAAACAAAAGAATTCTACCCAATAAACTAAAGCATATCACAAAAGCAATTCCAAAGAAGTGAGGAGGCAACAACGATTTAAAAAAATAAAATAAGTTCGATTGCAGTAAAAAAAAAAATGTACCAAAATATTCTTTTCTTACAACTCTATAAGTGACATAAATAACATGCTAAAAGCATTAATGCACCAAAATCACATGTCCCTTTATTTCCTTTTGAGTCAAGGCAACAATTATAAATGTAACTATGCTCTTCTTATAAATTGTAAGAAGATAACTAAATAGATCCCAAAAACCTTAAATCAATAGCAAAGGTTCCAAAAGATTCACCACCTAAGCTTCTTTTATGAACGTTAAACTTAAACTAGAGAGAGTTTGATCATCCCATGAATAAGGAGACAAATTTGAAGTCATGAACAAATTATCAATCAAAGACGCCCCGAAAAGAAGGAAAAATTCCACACTTATAGTTACAAAGCAACATGATAAAAATACAATCTCAGGTCAAGAAAGTGCTTTGGGGATGTCGATAGTAACAAATTAACAATTTTTTTTTTTTTTCATGAAGCACAGTTTACGACTTTGGGGATGTTTATAAATGACGGTGTAAACAGGCAAAATAGGAAAAAGGATACATCCATCAGGTAGGCAAAATGCATCCATCCTTGCTTAGAATAGAAGAACCAACAGATAGTGTGTCTCATGCTTAGAATATAAACTTAAAAACCATTGTTAAACATCAACATTTCAGCCAACACAACCATCGCATTAAAACTTAAAAGAACCTACCTTAAAGTTTGGTGGAAATGATTAAAACTACAGGAAACAAATTCCAAGCCAAGGGTTTCCCAGTCTTGGACTTAGAGGTTATGGATAGAGAGGATAGCTCCCTATCTCAATATTCGATCGGCAAGCGGGAGAGGTGAGCCCAGATTTGAGCAAACGTCGAATGGATCATGACAGGTTAGGAAATCCTTTCTCCAGAGATGAAGTCCTAGGACTTGGCCGGCCATAGACCAAGCAAGGGCCTCTTGTGAGAACCTTAAGCCTATCAGCTTCAGATCTGAAGCCAAAAATGAAAGAACACAAATTTCTCAACAATTTTTTTAAAAGAAATTCTAAACCCATTTACACTTTGACATGAGATATATATATATAAAAAAAAGGAATAATGGAAGGAAAACTAAGAAAGAGGAACAAATTGAATCTGAAGTCGTCAGAGGATTGCGATCACGTTCGGGCAAAACATTTTTTTTTTCGAGGAGGAAGATTGGCTTGCAAGCTTTGTACCGAAGGATCTCAGGCTCAATTAGCAAGATTGAGTAGCCATTGATCTTGTTTACGTCCACACTTGCAACAGCGACGATTTTTTCTTACAGTCGAAGCATTGAACGGACTCGACTGGAGCTGCCACGGTTAGGGCTTTCAGGGAATTTCCTTTCTTTCTTTTTTCCGATCAACTCCTTCACAGGAGAAGGAGTAGTGTTTGAAAAACAGGAAATCAGGTGTCAAGCTGCAAGCTGCAAGCTGCAGTCAGCGGTTGTGTTTTCTATGCAATACACTTTTCTTTCATATAAATAGCACAGTTGCCAAATACAAAACATCTTATAAAATAATTAAAGTCAAAATTGAACAATAAAATTAAAAAATAATTTGATTCAAAATTGATAATGTGTCAAAGAAAAAAAATCATATTTTATATAATTTTTGAAAGTTAGTTTTAATATATAAATTATGAATTAATGTTAATCAATTTTTTAAAATTTATAAACATCGAGACAGAAATAATTTAGTTCAAGATTTCAACTCTTTACTTGAAATTAAAAATGTCGAAAATTGAATTTAAGGCATATTTTGATATTTAAATTAATAATATATCTAAAAAATATGATTTTGTGTAAAATAAAAATTAACTTGAAATATTTTCATACCTCATTCTAAATATTGTATTTGAGGATATCATACTTTAATGTATGTCTTTGATCACAATTAATTTTATTTTGAATATACAAGTCTAAAGAATTATGGTATAATAACAGCTATGTAATCGAAATCGTTGTAGTTCATAGCAATAATAAGATATAATAAACGAATAAGACGATCAATTTAAAAAAATTGAAAAGGATACATAAATTAAATTTGATTAACACTTAATTCTCATTCTCGCGAAAAAAGGATATCCCTACAGCGCCATAACGGCTATCAACAGTCCAACCGCAAGTGATCCACCAACACCAAACCTATTCAAGTTCAAAACGGCACTGTTCTCCGCTGGTCCCGGAGCTTCAGCAGGAGGCTCGGAAATCGACGAGGGACTGGTAACTGGCGATGGAGAAGAAGATGGAGGTGATTCAACAGTTGCTGGAGATGGTGCGGTTGCTGTCGGAGTCTTCGACGGAGACGGTGCAGACACCGTGGGTGGAGAAGAGACTGGCGTCGGACTGGACGCTGGGGATTTCTTCGGCGAAGAAACGGGCGATGGCGTTGGAGATTGTGCTATAACAGAGCAAAACAGCAATGCCATTGTAATTAAGGAGAGAAAACGGGAGAGAGCCATAGCCGTTAAAAAGCAAAGAAGAAATCAAACAACTGAGCCTGAGACAGTAAACAAAGAAGAAGAGAATATGACAGTATATATAGAGAACAGAATTCATTAATAACCGTTGGAATCTTTCAGGCACGGATATTGAAGAAATCGAACGTTTGGCATTTGCTTCAAATTTTAAAAAAAGGTTAGGGGTTGCTTTGGAATTGGCTGGCGCTTTCTTCGCTTTGATTTTGTGCTTTTAGTAACGACTACAAAAGTACGGTCATGGGTTGAATAGTAGTAGACTGGTAGTTGTTGTGGGGTTGACAAATGGGATCCAGATGCAATCTGATCCGTTGAAATTTTTGCTAAATGTCAATATATTTGCAACGGTCTGTCGTTTTCTGATTGGGTAAAAAAATAGTGTACAAGTGGGAAAATTTAGGATGGGATTTTTATTTTTTTTTTTTCCATAAAGCAGCCTAATTTAAAATTTTATTTTTTAAGAGGGATGTTTTATTTTTTCTTTAAATAGGATAATTTCAAAGTTTCATCCTCATATTCATTGTTCGACCAAAAAAAAGGTATAATCTGAATGAATCGAATTTGTATAACTCGATTGATTTGTAAAAATAAGTTAAATTTATTGTATTTCCTGAATTAAGATTTTAGGAAAAAAATTTAGCCTACTATGGAACTAATTTTTTGAAAAACAGCCAACATATTATTTCTCTTTTTCAAAAAAAAGATTTTCTTATTTAAGAAAATAATTTTATATATAATGCATTACTCTCACTAATTTTTTTTTTATATATTTTCTTAAACATAATAATGGATGAATGGTAAAATTAATTTTAATAAAATTAAAAATAATAAAAAATTGTTAAAAATATATACAGTTTAATAAAATTTATTATTAAGAGTAAAATATTAATTAACTTTTCGAATTTTTTAATCTTTTTGCTGACAAAAACGTTGACCCGTGACTTATTATACTGTGCCAATAAACCAAACGAGCCATTAATAAATGTTACTTAACACCGGTTAATATTTCCCTTAAGAAATTATGAAAGCTATATTCTTCTCATCAATGAGACACACTCATCATATTTATTTAAAAAAAATTAAGTGTGAAAGTATAAAAATTTGTTAACTACTTTATTGAATATGTGAAAATCAACAATCCAGTGACTTGCTTTGTCAGTACCTTTGGCAACAATAAATATTAACGTGAGAAAAATTTAAAAACAAAATAAGTAAAAATATTTGAATTTTCTTAGTAAATAACATTTATGCCTTTCATGGCTGTATATTTACTATGATTTATTTTAAGTTTGCGTTAAATTCCAATTAAATTAGTGTTACAAAACTCATAGCACCAAATTCAGTCACAAATAAAATGCAAAAATATAGAGAGAGAGCTTTTTTTTTTCATTTATTATATAAAATCGAAATTACAACAACGACAACAGGAATGAGAGACATGATTCAAAAGCATAACAACTGGTCAAGCAATTCCGAATTCTAGGAAAGAACTTGCTTTGTTTTGCCTTTTCTTACCTAGTTTACATGCTCTAGAAAAAGAATGGACGTCTCTTCCTCCAAACCGCATAAATTTTTACTTCAGCATTCCAAAGAAAACACTGAATTTTTTTCTTTGGTTCATAGGAAATAAAAAGGGGAGTGGAAGAATCGAGTTTTGGACTTAATCCCGAGATAACAATCATTTGATTAAACCTTGATTGTTAAAGTAAATACTAAATTTAAGATTTTTAAGTATAAATCTTTTTATATTAACCAACTTCATAGATGATTCACTTCCTATTATCATGTCAGTTGTAATAGGGGGATCATGTCAGGCGTGTTACCAGCATGTCAAGCAAGCCGGAAGCAGCAGAACCTAATATTCAGATGCAGCATCTGTCGGAGTTGTGTTGCAATTGCCGCCAATAATGAGACTGTTCAAACTGCCATTAAAGTCTAAGCCATATACGTGGCCCATTTTGGCACGTTTTGTCGCCAAGTATCTCTTATTCTCCTTCGTGATAGGAGTTAGTAGCGGAACCCTGCCAGCAATTGCTAATCCATAACCCTTGAGACCACTGTATTTAGCAGGATTGTTTGTCATCAGTTTCATGGTTCGCACACCCAGATCCCTTAGTATCTGAAAGGAAGAATGAAAATTTGAGTTAGACAAACCTCTTCCAGTGGTACGATATTCATCAAAACAGAGAAAAAGATGCACCAATCATATGGTAAAAGCCTTTTAGCAAGCCGCAAACCAGGGTTCTCATCCTTCCCAATTTATTTTTACCAAACTTTCTTTCATACGATGGAAAAGAAAAACAATGATGCATTTAAGTAATTCAGCTTGGATTATTGTTACTATGCTGAGTTACAACCTCCAATAATTCTGCTCTTTCTCCATCTAAATAGCTATACAAACATTAAGGTTCAATCTTTAGATGACAAGTATTTTTAGCCAGTGGAATTTACACAAGTTCCATGTTAATTCAGGTAATAAACTGAAACTATAAAAAAAATCAGTGACTAAATCAACATATATTTACCGCTTTTTAATTCCAAATTTTTCTTTGTTTTACACTTGATTAAACATAACAGGAAAACTCTTTGGGCCTAATTTTGTTACTGGACTAAATTAATATACTAAAGATGTACAGCATAATTAGAAAATTATGTTCATTTAAAACTCAAGATGGCAATTGATTGTAGTACAGTACCATCAGGAAGTAGTTATATCAGAAAAAATGGGGGAGAGCATAAAAATAGATGACCCTTTGGATTGCAACTAAATTATGCTAGATATATTAATTTAGTTTGATTTTGAAGAGGAATACCTGAGCGCCAATACCATATTCTCTGGAATCAACAGGCAACCCAAGCTCCACATTTGCTTCTACTGTATCACGACCAGCGTCCTGCAGATTATAGGCACGAAGCTTGTGGCCCAAACCAATGCCCCTGCCTTCATGCCCGCGAAGGTACACCAAAACACCCCTGCCAGCAGCCTCAATCTGTTTCATTGCAAGGCTAAGCTGATTCCCACAATCACATCTAGCTGATCCAAATATGTCTCCTGTGAGGCATTCTGAGTGAACCCTCACAAGAATATCTTGCCCATCTCCAATATCACCCTGTTTACACCATAGAAAAGAAGCATGCCATATTCTTCATTATGGAGGCTTCTAATCCAAGAAAATCTAAAGTCTAAAGAAACATACGAATGGTGCAACCCTTGATATTTATGGAAAAACAATAGGTGTGCTTAAAATATATCGAAACATATCTGACTTGGTTAAGAGCAGGAAAAGTATCTACAGACCGTACAGATATAAGGTAAAACAGATACATAGGAAAATGAAACTAGCTATACAAATGCCCATATATCCTCACCTTAACCATTGCTATATGCTCAATCCCATCTAATAGTGACCTGTAACAGTAGGCAGTGAAGGGCCCCCACATAGTGGGTATCCGTGCAGCACCAGCATGATCAATTAATTTATCCCTCTTTCTCCTATACCTGTCAATCATAAGCAGTATTAGGAGTAGTCATTTTCTTTATCGTTCTTGAAAGACTCCATATACAATTAGAAATAGTTTTCGCAAGAATTAATTGGGCAACTTAAACGCAGGATCCATGAAAGATAAGTAGAAAGCAAAGTCCGCATATGATACTCATTAATTTACCTAATTAAATCAGCAATGGATATAATTTTCAAGTTCTCCCGCTCAGCAAATTGACGAAGCTTTGGTAATCTAGCCATGGATCCATCATCATCAACAACCTCACAGAGAATTGCAACAGGGTCCAGTCCAGCTAGCATTGCAAGATCAACAGAAGCTTCAGTATGCCCAGCTCTTTTCAAAACACCGCCTTCCCTGTACTTCAATGGGAAAATGTGACCTGGGCGGTTGAAATCCTCAGGTTTGGAATCTTTAGAAGCAAGGGCCAATACAGTTGTTGCTCTATCATGAGCTGACACACCAGTTGTAGTACCATGTTTTGCATCCTGCAAAATTGGTTTTCATGCAACAAAAAAGTTGAGAACCATCGGAATAGTTGAACTAGATTGTATAGAAGCCCTGGCCAAAAAAAGTAGATAGTACAGAAGCCATCTTACTAGAACTTGAAAAAAAAAAAAAATAAAGATTATCCCTAATCATACTTTGTTCAAAGTATCATAAAAAATTCTCTAAAATCATATTTTGAGCATAATAAAAAATTCATAGGGAATCAAGATCATCAATATCTTCTAGGTATCTCACATCTTCAGCAATCAGGTTTAACCTCCTGACATTAACTCATAATCCAACCATTTAAACTGTATATGAAATGACAAAACGAACAAAATTTGTAGGGATTTTGAGAAAAACGGGTTGCAACAGAAGTTGGTATCAGAGCGAGCAAACTCTGATATGAGTCAGTGTCAGTAGTTAGAAAAGTGTACATCCCCATGTTACTGTGCATTATTTAGATACAAATATATATATCGGGCTGTGATTATATTGAAAATGGATTGTGTATGCAGGATATAATTAGGATGTCTGATCGACGTCGTAGTAGAGAGAGTTCACATTTTCGAGGCCGTAGAGATGGACCCGAGAGACGTAGTGAATCGTCATCTGACCATGCCCCATCAGGTCGAGCAGAGACTACCGAGGCACGCTTCGCGAGGTTGGAGCGGAATGTGGATACTATTATGACATTGTTTAGTTAGACTATGGCTAGATTTAAGGGTATACAAGGTCCAACTGCTCAAACGACTCCTACTGATCAGGCAGCTGCTCCTGACACACCTGCGCCTGCACAACTTGCACCTATGCCTCAAAGCACAGAGACTCTTGCACCTCCTCCTGTAGCTCCACAATAGACTAGTGATGAATCAATGTATGATTGTGAGTTAGATCGATTGAGGCAATTTCAAAAGTTGAAGCCTCCATCGTTCAGTAGACTTAAGAACCCAGTTGTAGCGGAGGACTGAATTAATTAACAGAATTGAGAAGCTGTATGGGTTTTTTCAATGTTTTATCACAGAGAGAGTGGCCTTTGCTAACTTTATGTTAAAGGGAGAGGCGGAACATTGATAGAAGTCCACTAGACTTATTTTGAGGGCTAAGCATCAGGTGATTACATGGAAGATCTTTCTGGATGCCTTCCAGAGGCAGTATACTCCGGACACTGCTCAGCGACGGTTACAGATGGAGTTTTGCAATCTGATCTAGGGGAACCGATCGATTGACGAGTACGAGTCTCGATTTACATTCCTGGGAAGATATGACCCAGATACCATGGACAGTAAGATTAGAAAAGTCAGAACCATCTATCAGAGCCCGACTGGCCCCTTTGGATATCACGACCTACGAAGAGGCAGTGTGCAGAGCCTAGTTATGTGAGCAAGATTATAAGTTGCACGCCTCTGAGTTTGGTAAGAGTGTTAAGGGCAGAGACAGAGACAAGAAGAGAACCATTTGGTAAGCGACCGAAGATTAATGAGGTGCGGGGTAAGATTGTTAAGCTCCCAGTGTATCCGGCCTCAACTCCAGCTAGGGGTATCATGATTGGCAAATCCAAGCCTACTATCGAGCAATGTAAGACCTGCGGAAGATACCATGGAGGTATGCCATGCTATCTATTGACTGGAGCATGTTTTAAGTGTGGCAGGAACTTCTTTCCAAACAAACTATTATTTCATTAAAAATGAAATTACCCACGTATCAGGTTTATGGATATCAGACAAAACAACATACCACTGTAACTGTGAATGCAGTGCGGAGTTTCTCTTCATTTTCCCTCTGGTTCACCATCAAAGGAAGCTGCAACCTCTCCAGATCCTGCTCTTGCATGCTCACACAAACTATCCCAGTTCCATGTTTCACAATAAAGGCCATAGCTTCAGGTGTCGCCAACTGGGCTGCCATTATAAGATCCCCTTCATTTTCTCTGTCCTCATCGTCTACAACCACTACCATCTGCAACATTAATTCAGATTAGTAAAAATAAATAAATGACTATATGCAGAAAAATAAATATTGAAGTATTAGCAGCTCACAGAACAAAAGCATCCCAAGGAAAAATCTAACCTTGCCCTGGCGAATGTCCTCAATTGCCTCAGTGATGGAAGCAAAACCCTCAGTGGGGAGATCCAAATCAAATTCATCATTATCAATGGGAAAACCGTTACTTACAGCAGCTGTATCTGCTGCAAGATTTCCAACTGCTATTGCGTCTTGTTGTGCTTGAATCCCAACCGATTTATCACTGAAGAGATTATCATTTCTTGAAACACCATTTCCATTTGAATAGGACAGGAGGTCGCCTTCTCCAGATACTAGTGCAGCTTTAATTTTGCCAACATTTTTAATAACGAAGGATGATCTACTACCCAACGGAAAAAAGGCCGAATCTGACATGTAGCTATTTGCAGAGAATAGATTTGTGCTGTGGAATCCATTAAAGAATTTGAAGCTTTCGGATGCCCTAAGTAAAAAAAAAAAAAAAAATAGGTCAGTAAGAAATTCATACAATTAAACAATACTGCCGATAAGTGTAAGGATTGTACTAAAACATTGATAAAGCATTCAATATCAGTCAATGGAGGTGTGTCTGGATAAAATCTCCACAAATCTTTTAGTTAGCAAAAAAAAAACTCTGGCACTTAATTTACTATAAAAAAAAATCCTAAAAATAGCTAATGCAGTAACTTTAGGAAGAAATCAAGCAGACTTAGAAACTTGAAACGTAAGCACCCCCCGCCCCCAAAAAATAAATAAATAAGAGTATCTCGAAAATATATAGAAATTAAGTGTAATGTTCTGAAAATTGCTTACCAAATTAATCAAATGTGAAATAGCAAAGAAACAAACAAGCCCTGTATAGGCTGTATTTTTGTTTGGCTTGTTAAAGTTAGACCTTTTATTTCTTTCTAGTTCTAACCGTTTCTTACCAACCAAACACACTAGGAAAATAAAATCGCCATATCTGTTTCCAGCCAAGGCTAATCCTTGACGCAAAGACAGGATCTTTTGTTCAGAATGGCTAAAGGCTTAACTTAAGTTTATAGGCAACAATCTCCGACAACAACCGGTTGTTTGAAACTTTAGGTTGTTTAAAATAAAAGCAAAGACCGAATCCAAGTTAATCACAGCGTCTGTATAAGGTCGAAACGGAACCATTGAACGTCAAAACTAGAAATTTGATTAGAAAACCAAATGACAGAAAAAGGAAATCCGATTGAAGGAAAAGACCCAACAACAAGAAAAACAGAAACGAAATTCCACTCAAACATTTGATTCTTTAAAGAAATAGAGAAAAGAGCTTACCGAGGACGACAAAGAGCTGCAGTTGAAGGAGAAGAAACGTTGAAAGAAGCCATGAGCAGCCAGAGAATGAGCCAAAAGTCTAATGGGGTTTTTGATCTTGTAAACGCAAATTTCTAATGGGTTTTTTCGGTGCTTTTTACGTTTATAATGTATATTTATAGAACCGGAGTCAGAGAAGAGAAGAGGAAGCAAAACTGATTGAAGAGCAGCGGCTAATTGAATCTGTGGAAATGAGATGTTACCCCCGGGTGAGCTAGAAAGGTCGGTTTGGTAGATTTCTTGGAATATGCCTTGCTGGGTGGAATACATTCAGGGGGGATGAATTTTGGAATTTTTTTTTTTTTTTTTATCTTTTTAAGGAATTTAAAAAGATAGGTCAAATTCTGATTGTTGAATGGATTTTTCTGTTTTTACGAAATTAAAAGAAAAATTGTAATCATAATATGTTGGACCAAATTCATAGAGTGAAATTTGAATTTTATAGCTCCAAGTTGTTTGCAGACTTTTCTTATTACTACTAAACTACAATTTCATTGATGGATGATATATTTTAAATATATTTTTTTTTATATTTGTTGTATTTTTTATTTGAATTTTAGCCCATTTTTATTTAGAAAATGAGATTCTTTTAAGTTTTCCACATTAATTATTAGATTAAATGTTTGAATATGAAATTATTTAACTTGAAGAATTGATAGATTTTACGTTAACATTAAAATATTGGATTCAAATGGTATTATGAATTAATTAGACACCAACTTGATAAATAAATTTACTTAAAAGTCCATGATTTCGATAATAAAATTCAATTAAGTATTTAAGGATACCTATATTTTTCAATTTTTTAAAAAGCATGTCCACACAATTGACATGAGATAACATATTTTTTTAATATAATTTTATTTTTCGAAAGGTTATTTTTGGCTTTTTCACTTCTATTAATTATGTATTATTATTGACAATAATAAATATAATATAGTGATATAATATAAAAATATATATAAAAATAACAAAAATTAAAATAAAATATAAATTATATATAAATTTAAATATAAATTTTGATATAAATTTTTTATTTTACACTATAAAAATAAAATTTTATATAATATAAATATCAATCATTACAAAATACAAACTGCTTGATAAGCTAAATCATATGCAAGTTAAGGTGCGTTTGGTTCGGGAAAAAAAATTATTTTGAAAAAAAATTATTTTTTATTCAGAAAAAAATTTTAAGGTGTAAATTTTAGGGAAAAAATTTTTACTTCACATCTAAAAAAAATTTGACTCAGATAATCTAAAAATACCTCAAAATCTGAAGATAATTATTTTACCATAGATTTTTCTAAAATCGAGCACTGTAAGTAAAATAAAATTACTGACAAAAAAAATAATCGAACTAAACGAAAAAATCAAATAAAAAAATTATAAAAAAATTTTAAATTCTTCCATCCAAACACACCTTTAAAGTAAACCTTTTCCCCCTCGGTGACAAAATCAATTACTTATTATTTTTTATTTTTAAAAAATTAACTGCCAGCAACTTTTCACATTTTAAATAAATATTTTTAAAAAAAATAAATCTTAGTAGTTTAATAGAAGTGAGAAGTAAGTGGCAACATGCCCCACCACGCACAGGCCAGCCAGCCACCAACTTGCCCAAAGCCCAAGGCGGCTGTTAGTAGCCAGGCCTTTTAAACTTATCTAAACCTGCCTCTATATTATATATATTTGAACTGTTTTCTCCTTTATTTGGACTAGTCACGTCACCCACCATTTACCCTGACTTTGACCCCCTTGTTTTCAACCTGTGTAGGTTGACAATAGCGACAAAGTTGATTATTGATTGAGTAGGGTCGGGGTCTGGTCGATGTCAGATAAATTATTGTTTTTGGTATTTTAATTTTAATTTATTATTTATTTTTTAAATAATTTTAAAATTTAATGTAATTTATTAAAATTTACATATTAATTTTTATATTAAAAATATATATAATTTTGTATATTAATCAATAATATTTTATTTACATATAATTACATTATTATATTTAATAAATATATTTAAAAAAATTTAATTTAATTATATTTGAGTTGAGCTAAATTTGATCTGATTTTTATCAAATTTAAAAATTTTGTCAAATATATTAATTATATTAAAAAAATTTATCCAAATTTAACCAAATATAAAGCGAATCTTGAAGTTTGAACATATGTAGCTCAACTCTTGAGCAAGTTTATTGACAAAGGGTTTCAAATAAAAAAATATTTAAACTTACCATCACATTTCAAAATTTGTATCAATTGTGAAATTTTTAGTAAAAATTTTTAATACAAATCTATTTATAGATAAAAATTAAAAATGAAAGAGAAAAAAGTTAAATGCAACCAAAAAATTATTATATGCTATGATGAAATAATAAATAAATAAATAAATAAATAAATAATATTATGATAAAAGAAGAAAACATAGGCACCCTCTGCGTCATGTCTAGAGGGTTCATTATACTCTCCCTTTCTAGATCCCGTATATGGTTCATTTCCCTGTTAGGGACCTCCACATTGTCTGTAATCTCCCTTTCCCCAGGTCCTTGCACTGAATGCTTCCTTCGGACACCTCTCATTTCATGATTCGGTCTTAAGCCTTCGAAATAGTCTAGGGACTTAAGACTATCCTACCATAAGCTTGTTGCATCCTATCCGCTGAGGGAGAGTTTTGTTTCCAAGGCTCCCCAGATCGACGAATTTCGAAATTATGTCGCCCAAATTCTGCAGTGGAGGTCTGCCTCCTGAACTTTACGGCAGAGGTCTGCCTCTTGAACCCTACGCCAGGGTATTACTCCTGAAACTGTGCGTTGGGTTAAACTCTCTCAGACCTGCGGTAGGGTCTTGACTCCTGACCCCTGTGGCATGGTTCATCTCCCTCAGACATGCGGCAGGGTTCATCTCAATCATCCTTGCGACAGGGTACTCCCCCAGAGTTGTGGCAGGGTCTTGACTCCTAACCCCTGCGACATGGTTCATCTCCCTCACCCCTGCGACAGGGTACTCCCTCAAAGCTGTGGCAGGGCCTTGACTCTTGGCACCTGCGGCAAGGTTCATCTCTCTTGACCCTGCGGCAGTTTACTGCTCTTGAAACCGTGCGGCAGGGTTGAACTCTCTCAGATCTGCGACAGGGTCTTGAATCCTAACCCCTGCGGCAAGGTTGTCCCTCAGACCTGCGGCAGGGTTCATATCCCTCACCTCTGCGGTAGAGTACTCCCTTAGACTTACAGCAGGGTCTTGACTCCTGACCCCTGCGGTAGGGTTCGTCTCCCTCAGACCTGTGGTAAGGTACTGCTCCTGAAACCCTGCGGCAGGGTCTTATCGATGCAGAGTAGCATGCTGCCCATCGACCCCTATTCTAGTTGTCCCGAATTCGCCGCTGCAGAGGGCTGACCTTCCTCATAGGTGTGCCGTGGGATATTCTCTCTCACCAAGTGCTGCACTTCTGGGGGTAGACTGAACTGTGGTAGTGCATTTTTTAAGAAATCCACCATGGCCCTTAAGGCTGCAGTTGTCTGCTCATTTTGGCGTTGGAGTGCCTAAATAACTGTCACGCCCCGAAAACGCGAAAAATAAGACAAATTTAAAACTTTTTACTCATCAAATCACAATTAATGGTGCATTCCTGTGCAGTGTCAAACATCATCATACATATCATGCCTCAAGATCTCATCTTTAAATAGTATATATCATATCATATACATTACTCAATCCCAAGTTAATTAATCCTAATACATCTCATACAATGTTATACATCAAGTGTCTGTAATTACAATAATTGTCTGAGTACATGAAAAGATAAATGATACCTCAAAATACAATATATGGCCTGGAGCTCAAGTCCTCCACTAGCCACTACTCCGTACGTAGTCGAGAAACCCTTTTCACTTGAAGAAATCTGGAGGAAAGATAAAATAGGATGAGTTTCTAAATCGCTCAGTAAGAGGATAAGGGATTCGTTAATAAGAAAATGATTCGCACAACACAATCATTTTGTTTTACATGGTAAACTCAATAAACTCAGTGGAAAATGTAGCATGAATAGTTAAAACATCATCTCAAAGCCTATGTAAAAACATGATAATAAATGGCTCAATTCAAGGTTACAAGCATGTAGAAATCAAGATGCGATAATGACTTTTCTCTTTAAAACGTGATAAAAATCACTGTAATAGTAATGCACGTGGTACGGCCACTAAATAAAATCTACACGTGGCACAACCACTAATTAAAATCTGCACGTGGCACAGCCACCAAATACACGTGGCACAGCCACTGATTAAGATTCACACGTGGCACAACCACCAAATACACGTGGCACAGTCACTGATTAGGATTCACACATGGCACAGCCACCAAATACAGGTGGCACAGCCACTGATTAGGATTCACACGTGGCACAGCCACCAAATACATGTGGCACAGCCACTGATTAGGATTCACACGTGGTAGGTAACCGATGCTACCATAGTAGGGGTCATCTCTCGTTACCAGAACGGAGGAATATCGGACTTACATGCTACTAGAGCAATGCCCAGTGTGTATTCAAAATGACACAACTAAGTCTCAATCAATAGCCATTATCATAAAAATGCCTTCACGTAAAGCTCATAATGGTTTTCTCTCATAAAAATCATTTCAAACCGTTTTGTACTCAACACAAAACATGTTAAAATCGAGCTTCAACCGGTAAAAACCACGCACACATTCCTCAAATCTCAGTACGCCTTAACGTAAGGCCCAAAACACTTTTCACATTTTAAACACAAAATGATTATAAAACGTTTTCACATATAGTTTACAACTCATAAAAGTTGGGCCACAACCGGCTATAAAATCGTGTGCATTCATAACATATAAAACATGCTTGTTTTCTCAATCGAAAATCATGCTACAATATTATCACCAAAACACATACACAAATGAGTTTAGTTTTCCCTTACCTCTTTGCACCTCGTATAGTGCAATCGTTCTCCCGTATCACGGACTAGCCTCGCATTCCACTCTGGAACTCCCGAGCTGTCCAAACGATGTTAAAACATCAACATCTCGACTCAATTTCACTATCGAGCATACATTTGCTCATATTTCTCACCAACACCTAAATCTCTCAATTCTCATAACTCTATCACCCTTCATAATCTCATCCACTACATTTCCAAATCCTACATTTATTGTGCACAAAAATCCTTGCTGATATTCATCTCATTGCCTCGATTTCGATTTATAACCATAATTCCCAAAATTACCACAATTGCATAATAACATCTCTACTCCAACAAAATCATAGTTTCATCAATCCTTAATCATTTCCCAACTATTACATCACAATGCCCATGCTCACAATCACCAAAGATGACTTCAAAATCAAAGATCGAGGTTTAGAAAATTACCCAAAACTTGTGGAGTGCTTAACTCTTGCCTTGATTCAATCCGTCTTTCGATTTCTAAATATGTTGTTCTCCTTTTGATGAGGAACAACTTTCCTTCTTGCCACAACCCTTGATTTGTACGAAAATGGGTGTTTTGAAAGAGAGAGAAAGTTAGGGTTCGGCTGAAAAGGAGGTTTGAAAGAGAAAGAAAAGATGAAATGCAGGAAAACATAAGGGTCCTTTTATAGACGGAGGGTAGGAGATCGATCTGACTCTTGATGAGATCGATATGCATTTGAATTTGAGGACGATTTGGGGCAATTTTATGCCTAGGAGATCGATCTGTCGAGGGGTGAGATCGATCTCTTAATGGCTTTATGAGATCGATCTGCTCTAATTATGAGATCGATCTCTAGTTTACAGAATGCTTCATGAGATCGATCTGCTCCTTGAGGAGATCGATCTTCTCCTTAACTGAAACATTTTGAGATCGATTCCTTCTTCAAGAGATCGATCTCTTCATCACAGAATCATAAGGAGATCAATCCTCTTCCATTGGAGATCGATCTGCTCGCTTAAATTCCTCATTCCTTGTCATTTTTAACCTACCAGATAGATCCTCTCTTCTCCAAGATCGATCTGACCCCATTGTTTCACACTTTAACATAAAATCTCATTCATAACTCATTCATCACTTAAAATTTCATTCCATACCAACTCAATATATGAGTATATCATATTTAGTTCAATCAATTACACTTCATGTTCTCATTACATAATTTGATATGTGTAAAATTCTCAGATCTCACATCCTCCCCACCTTAAAAAGAATTTGGTCCTCCAAATTCAACTCAACTCGTCAAATAGATTGGGGTACTTCTCCTTCATGAGACTCTCTAATTCCCACGTTGCCTCTTTCATTGAGTGATATTTCCATAAAACTTTCACTAATGGGATGTTCTTGGTTCTAAGTACCTTCTCCTTTCTATCGAGAATCCGAACGGGTTCTTCAATGTAGCTCATGTCCTCTTGTATGTCCATCTCTTCGTACTCTATGACATGAGAAGGGTCCGGATGGTACTTTCTCAACATTGATACATGAAAGACGTTGTGTATTCCGGACATCTGTGGGGGTAATGCCAATCTGTAGGCTACCTCTCCCACCCTCTCAAAGATCTCGAATGGTCTAATATAACGATGACTCAACTTCTCTTTCTTTCCAAATCTCATGATACCCTTACTCGGTGATATCTTCAGAAATACTGCATCACCAATATTAAACTCGAGTGGCCGTCTACGCACATCGACGTAGCTTTTCTATCTACTCTGCGCAGCCCGTAATCTCTCATATATGAGTTTCACACTCTGTACAGCTTGCTCAACAAGTTCGGGAGCATTTACCTTTCTTTCACCTACTTCTTCCCAAACTACAAGGGATCTACACCTCCTACCATATAGAGCCTCAAAAGGTGTCATTCCAATACTTGCATGATAGCTATTATTGTACGCAAACTCTACTAGGGGCAGGTGATCATCCCATGATCCCTTAAAATCCATCGTACATGCCTTCAACATATCCTCCAGGGTCTGAATAATCCTCTCTAACTGATCATCTGTCTGAGGATGATAAGCGGTACTAAAACTCAATCGAGATCCCATAGACTCCTGAAACTAGGTCCAAAATTTTGAAGTAAATCGAGAATCTCTGTCAGAAGTAATACTCACTGGAGCCCCATGTAATCTAGCTATCTCGCTGACATATAACTCAGCTAAGGCATCCACGGTATCTGTGCTCTTGATGGCAAGGAAGTAGGCACTCTTGGTCAGTCTATCCACTATGACCCATATCGCATCATGACCTCTCCGGTCCTCGATAAACCCATAATAAAATCCATGGTGACATGCTCCCGTTTCCATGTAGGTACAAGTAAAAGCTGTAGTAGTCATTCGGGCTTCCGATGCTCAGCTTTCACTTGCTGGCATACTAAACATCTGGCCACATACTCTGCCACGTCTCGCTTCATACCACTCCACCAGTACACCTTTCTCAAATCTCGATACATCTTAATACTCCCTGGGTGCTTAGTGTATCGCGAGTAGTGGGATTCTCTCAGTATCTATCTCTTCAGGGTATCATCGTCCAGTACGCAAATCCGTCCTCTGAATCTCAACAATCCATCCTCACTGATTGTGAGATCCGACTGCGAAGTCTGTTCAGCTTGGCTAACCATATCTATCAACCTCTGATCACTACGCTGCCCAGTTCTAATCTGATCCATGATCCTGAGCTTTATTCGCAGGCTAGCCAAAACTCCAATCTCTACCTCTTTAACTCTGATCCGGAGTTTGGTGAATTGCTACAGTAAATCTCATTCCCTGATCATCATAGCAAATATCATACTCTTTCTGCTCAGGGCATCAGCAACTAAGTTCGCCTTACTCGGATGGTACAAAATCTCGCAGTCATAATCCTTAAGGAGTTCCATCCATCTCCTTTGTCTCATGTTTAATTCCTTCTAATCAAACAAATACCTTAAACTCTTGTGATCAGTGAAGATCTGGAATCTTTCCCCATATAAGTAGTGTCACTAGATTTTCAAGGGAAATACAACAGCGGCTAACTCCAAATCATGTGTGGGGTAATTTCGCTTATGGTCTTTCAATTTTCGCGATCCATAAGCGACCACTTTTTCATGCTGCATGAGCACACATCCCAATCCTTGATGAGAAGCATCACTATACACTAAAAATCCTCCTAATCCCTCAGGGATAGTCAACACAGGTGCCGCTGTTAAGCTCCTCTTTAACTCCTGAAAATTGAGCTCACATTGATCAGTCTATATAAAAGGGAGTCTCCTTGCACGTGAGCTTAGTCAAAGGAGCGACAATCCTGAAAAATCATTCCACAAATCTTCTGTAATACCTTGCCAAACCAAGGAAGTTTCGTACTTCTGTAACTGTCCTCGGTCTTTCTCAATTAAGCACAGCCTCTACTTTACTTGGATCCATTGATACTCCTTCCTTTGAGACTATATGACCAAGGAAAGCTATTCGATCCAGTCAAAACTCACACTTACTAAGCTTTTCATATAATTAGTTATCTCGGAGCATCTGAAGTACTAACCACAAATGTTGTGCATGTTCCTCATATGACCGAGAGTATACTAGGATATCATCAATAAAGACTATTACAAATTTATCTAGATAGTCTCTAAACACTTCGTTCATTAATCTCATAAAGGCTGCAAGGGCGTTCGTCAATCCAAAGGACATCACTAGAAATTCATAATGGCTATACCTTGTCCTGAAGGCCGTCTTCGAAATATCTTCTTTCTTGATTCTCAATTGGTGATAGCTCGATCTCAAATCAATCTTAGAAAAGACTGAGGCCATTCTCAGCTGATCAAGTAGATCATCAATCCTAGGCAATGAGTATTTATTCTTCACCGTGGCTTTATTTAATAATCAGAAATCTACGCATAATCTGAAACTACCATCATTCTTCTTAACAAATAAAACTGGTGCTCCCCATGGTGAAACACTGAGTCTAATAAACCTTTGATCCAATAACTCCTATAGTTGTTTCTTCAATTCCTCAAGTTTCACTAATGCCATCTTGTATGGAGGTCTAGAGATCAGTTGAGTATCTGGTACCAAATCAATGGTAAACTCCAACTCTCTCTCTAGTGGTAAACCTGGTAACTCATCTGGAAAAATATCCAAAAATTCACACACCACAGGTATATCCTCAATCCTCGGATGTTCCCGATCATCATCTGAGATGAGTGTTTCATAACCTTCACATAAACAATCACATTTAGTACTCTCAAGAGCAACATCAAAATTTCAATTTGCTTACAAAATTTCATACGTCTATTTACTTAATATTTCAAACGTACACTGTAAAGTTCAGGTAGGGAGAAAGTTACAATATTAGTGTAGCAGTTTAAACTCACTCGATTGGTTGTCAGCCAATCCATTCCCAAAATTACATCAAATCCATGCATATCTAATATTATTAGATCTGCTAACATTACTCTCTCCCACCTTTATTTCACATCTTCTACAGATCAAATCAGTTCTCTGGGATTCACGCATAAGGGTATTTACATGTAGTATATATTCTAGAGGTTCAAACTTTAAATTTAATCTACATGCAAAATACTCAGAAATAAACGAATGCGTGGACCCTGAATCAATCAACACATGAGCCTTATGATTACAGACAAGGAGCGTACCTCTTATAGTTTCTGCAGAAGTGTCTGCAGTTTCCTTATCCAGGGCAAACACACGTCCCTGTGTAACAGGCTTCTTTCCTTTCTCTGCAGCAGTGGCCCGTCTCTAGGGATTCACTCTCTGAGGCTGTTGTCTAGTAGGCTCCAGAGCATATGGTCTCTGAGGTTGAGGGCAATCTTTCACCATGTGACCCATGTCTCCACATCTAAAACATGCAGGGATCAATCCAGTACAACTTTCCTCATGCATTCGGCCACAATTTCTGCAAACCCTTATCTTAGGTCTGACATTTTGAGGGGTCTCTCTAATGATGGGATAAGCTCTGGGTCTCTCTAATATGCCATTCTACAACTAAATCCTTCCTCTTCTGAAGGAACCTCTCCGAACATCTGTTTGGGAAATCGCTAGCCTCTTGCCCTTATCCCTATTCACCGCTCTGAGCTCATTCTGAGATTATACCATCTCGATTCCCCTCTCAATCTCTTGTGCTCATCTCAGAGCATCTTCAAACTCAGTAATACATAGCTCTATCAATCTATCTCTGATGATGGGCTTCAATTCATACACAAATCTCTCAGTACGGAGCTCTTCATTCTTGAAGGTTTCTGGGTCATATCTCAATAGGCGATAAATCGACTCTCATAATCGTCCACAAACATTTCGCCCTGTACCAGATTCAAAAACTCTGCCTGCTTTCTTCTCTAAGTAGCTCGTGGTACAAATTCAGCTCTAAAAGTCGCTTAAAACTCTTTCCAACTAATCACATCCTGGTTGGACATCAGAATACCCTGGGTAGTACCCCACCAATCTCGAGCTCTCCCTTTCAACATATAGGCACGCATACTGACCCTCTCTGCATCCGTGCATCCCAAATAATCAAATATAACTCTCAACTTAGTCAGTCATTCTTCAGCCTCTGTAGGATCCTTCTTTCCCTTAAATACGGGTGGATTCATTTTTAAAAAGTCCTTCAGTCGGACCATACTTCTATCATCAGGCTGAGTGATGGGAGGCACTGGGTCCATCTGTATTGGGGGTACAGGAGGTCCTTGTGGCGGTGTAGGAGTAGTACCCGAAGTGTTAACTCCAAAATGTTGCGCGAATAGCGCTGCCATTTGCTCAAAACCTTGCCTCACATCGATCTCAATCCGGTTAAATCGAGAGTTAGGACTCTCTGGTTATGGGGCAGGTGGTGGAAGTGGCTCTGCCTGCCTCCTCGAACGACCTCGTCGTCCACTCATTCTCATTCTCAATTCGTTTTCTACGCGTACATATCAAAATCGATTGAAATCTCAATCTTCAATTTCAGTTCATGATCAGACTTATACAGATACTTGGGATGTATTCTAATTCACTTAACCGACACTGACAATACTAAACACCCTAAGCTCTGATACCAAGAAAACTCTGTCACGTCCCGAAAATAAGGAAAATATGGCAAATTTAAAACTTTTTACTCATCAAATCACAATTAAGGGTGCATTCCTGTGCAATGTCAAACATCATCATACAAATCATGCTTTAGGATCTCATTTTTAAATAGTATATATCATATCATATACATTACTCAATCCCAAGTTAATTAATCCTAATACATCCCATACAATGTTGTACATCAAGTGTCTGTAATTACAATAATTGTCTGAGTACATGAAAAGATAAATGATACCTCAAAATATAATATATGGTCTGGATCTCAAGTCCTCCACTAGTCACTACTCCGTATGTCGCAGGGAAACCCTTTTCACTTGAAGAAATCTGGGGGAAAGATAAAACATGGTGAGCTTCTAAATCCCTTAGTAAGAGGATAAGGGATTCGTTAATAAGAAAATGATTCGCACAACACAATCATTTTGTTTTACATGGTAAACTCAATAAACTCAGTGAAAAATGTAGCATGAATAGTTAAAACATCATCTCAAAGCCCATATAAAAACATGATAATAAATAGCTCAATTCAAGGTTACAAGCATGTAGAAATTAAGATGCGATAATGGCTTTTCTCTTTAAAACGTGATAAAAATCACTGCAATAGTAATGCACGTGGCACGACCACTAAATAAAATCTACACGTGGCACAGCCACTAATTAAAATCCTCACGTGACACAGCCACCAACACACGTGGCACAGCCACTGATTTAGATTCACACGTGGCACAATCACCAAATACACGTGGCACTGCCACTGATTAGGATTCACACGTGGCACAACCACCAAATACATATGGCACAGCCACTGATTAGGATTCACATGTGGTAGGTAACCAACGCTACCAGAGTAGGGGTTATCTCACGTTACCAGAACGAAGGAATATCGTACTTACATGCTACTAGAGCAATGTCTGGTGTGTATTCAAAATGACACAACTAAGTCTCAATCAATAGCCATTATCATAAAAATCATTTTGCCTTCACGTAAAGCACATAATGGTTTTCTCTCATAAAACTTATTTCAAATCATTTTGTACTTAACACAAAACATGTTAAAACCGAGCTTCAACCGGCAAAAATCACGCACACATTTCTCAAATCTTAGTATGCCTTAACGTAGAGCCCAAAACACTTTTCACATTTTTAAACACAAAATGATTATAAAACATTTTCACATATAGTTTACAACTTATAAAAGTTGGCCCCCAACCGACTATAAAATCGTGTGCAATTCTCATTCACAACACATAAAACAAGCTTGTTTTCTCAATCGAAAATCTTGCTACAATATTATCACCAAAACACATACACAAATGAGTTTAGTTTTCCCTTACCTCTTTGCACCTCGTATAGTGCAATCGTTCCTCCGTATCACGAACTAGCCTCGCATTCCACTCTAAAACTCCCGAGCTGTCCAAACGATGTTAAAACATCAACATCTCGACTCAATTTCACTATCGAGCATACATTTGCTCATATTTCTCACCAACACCTAAATCTCTCAATTCTCATAACTCTATCACCCTTCATAATCCCATCCACTACATTTCCAAATCCTACATTTATTGTGCACAAAAATCCATGCCGATATTCATCTCATTGCCTCGATTTCAATTTATAACCATAATTCCCAAAATTACCATAATTGCATAATAACATCTCTACTCCAACAAAATCATAGTTTCATCAATCCTTAATCATTTTTCAACTATTACATCACAATGCCCATGCTCACAATAACCAAAGATTACTACAAAATCAAAGATCAAGGTTTAGAAAATTACCCAAAGCTTGAGGAGTGCTTAACTCTTGCCTCGATTCAATCCGTCCTTCGATTTCTAAGTATGCTGTTCTCCTTTTGATGAGGAATAACTTTCCTTCTTGCCACAATGTAAGACCGTAAATTTCCTATACCAAAGTGTCGTTTATCTTTATGTTAAGTCGGGATTAGCTACTGATAGAAAATTTTAATTTAACTAAGAGATAGGATAAATTATAGAGAATGGATATAAATTAAATGCATAATGTATAATGTATGTTTAGGATTATGTCATGAACATAATTTATGTAGTTGAAATATGTTCATGTGATTAAATTAGGAAAGACTAAGATAAATTGCCATCAGACATTAGGCTAAATATTCATGAAAGTAGAAATATGTTTAATTCATGTAAGTGAATTAATGTGTGACCGAAATTGATAGGGAACCATGAACAATTTGGTTAAATGGAAACTATATGATAGTTAAGTAGTGATGAGCTTAAATTTAAGTAAGTTAACTTAGTTAATTAGGAAGCAAAATATTTTAGTAATGTAAAGTAATAAAATCTGAAAAAAAAAATATTAAGACTAGTAGCACTAATATAAGAAATGTACCATGTTTCATTGTTAAATTGGAAAACATTAAGATAAAATACACTTATGCATAAATTACAAAAATATGAAATTATATATATGAGACCATTTATTTAAATAATTTTCGGAAAATGCATGGATACATCATTGATGTAAATGTGAATACATACATATTGTAATTTTAAATTTGAATATACACATATATATACAAGTATACATCATAAAAGTAAGTAGGAAAATATATATAGCAGAAAATTTAATAATAAACCTGGAAATTTAATAGTTAGTAACTATATTTGAGAAGGATTAAATATATGTACATGTTATAAATTGGAAACATAAGCATGCAAAACCAAACAAACAAATTAATTCCAGAATATATAAATATATATATATGGTGTAAAAAAAAACACTTAAAACTCTTTTACCCTTCTCCCCATTCACGTCTCTTACCCATTGTGCAAAACTAAAACTCCTCCTTTCCTTTCCTTCCTTCCCCTCACGTCACTTCCCTCACCAAACCAGAAAATTCCTATTTACATCTCCTATTCACGCCACTTTACTACCAAAACAGCAAACAAAAAATTTCTAGCATTTTTTCTTTAGCCCAGCCAAGTGAAAACCACTTATTTTCCTCCAAAATCGAGAGATCCTAAGGAAGGAATAGGCTAGGCTGTTCGAGATTGAAGGGGGCTACACTAAACTGGATTTGGAAATAGTATATAGGCTAAAGAATACACAAGATTTGCTGAAAATTCAAGAGGAAAATTCAGAAAAACAAATTGAAATTTTGGCTTGTGTAGTTTTGGCTATTGAAAATTAAGGTGAGTAGTGTTTAATTTCTGTAATTTCATGTCTGATTTCTGTTATATTAATGTAATTAGAGAGAAATATTGATTCAATTTCAAATTTTAATGTAGGAATAAAAATTTGGGTTCTTAGCTAGGTGAAATGGAAATTTTGAAAATTGGGACTTCAGGGACAATGATGTTTGGTGGAAATTAGAAAGGAAAATAATCAAATAGAAAGGAAAGCAATATAATCCCATAACAATGTAATGCAGAAATTAAACAAAAATATAAGGGAAAATATTGTATAAAATATGTGTTGCGTGATCATGGTGAGAAATTAAATTTATTGCACATGGTTTTGGCTTATATATATAGATTGAGAATAATAATTAATAAATAGGAATTTTGGAAATTATAGCCATGAGAGTATAATTGGAAGCGAATAAGCGTAAGGCTAAAACCAATAAACTACATTAATAGTAGTTAGCCTAGAATTGTTTTGTGAATGTGCGTGTGCTGAAAAAAAATTTAATTTATTGATGTGCGTATAGTAAATAACGTGAGTCCTAATGGTATTTCGCAGCAAGCATGTCAGAAGGCGCCAAGGAAGCTTAGACGCATATATGCACGTCTAAGGCGGTAGGCGAAAAAGGGTAAATCGGGCGCATAGCTTGTGCGGTAAGGGGTTTTATATAGCTGACGTTAGTAAAATACTTAGGATAGGCTAGACTTCATAATTTTAAAGTAGGATTATAGGGTAGCCGATTTAATAGAGTAGTCTAGATTAAAATTCCCTTATCTATTGTTTTTATTAAAATGTCCTGATTTAAATTCTGTCATAGCATGGAGTTATTGATTTATGAACAAATATTTTTACATGATAATAGCATGTGCGTGTGATACATTACAATATTTTCGTAACTCCATGATGATTGCTGATTTTTGAAGAAGTTGCATGGGCACCGTTTTAACTGTATTTTAAATAAGCATGAAGTTGCACGATTTATTCACATGCTGGTTTATTACAGTTGATATATGTTTTATTTTCGATGGGTGGTTTTTCATAATTTTTGATATAATGATTTGGGATGAATTATTTGATTTTAACGTGTAGCCCTCAAGGGATTTTGAGTCTGTTGGCAACCCGGTTTATGCCTGTGTGGCAGTCATGTCCGTGAGAGCCGTCTCTAGCACCCGGTAGGAGGTTCTGTGTGATTGTCCTACGGTGCCAAGTGCTTCACGGGGATGCCTTAGTGGCATCGAGTTGTTATCGTGAGAGCCGTCTCTAGCACCCAGTAGGAGGTTATGTGTGATTGCCCTACGGTGCCAAGTACTTCACGGGGATGTTTTCGTGACATCGAGTATTTTATTGCTACCTAATACTGTGAGACCCTGAGCCCGTCTACAGTACCATAGTCCGGAACCTGCTCAGTTAGGATAGGGCGGTAGTCACTATGACCATAGGTGTATTTATTTGCATTGATATTAGTGAGGTTATTGAATATTGGATCCATGACTGGTTTGGGTTATTGCCACTTACTCATGTTACTGTATTGAATGCTTTAAGTATGCCCATGCATGTATTTCGAATGAATTGCTCTTTGATAATGGTGTCGATTTTGAGAACTTGTAAATGTTCTTCGAAAATTCGATTTTGTCTAATGATGCATTGATTTTTAGTTATGCAAGACTATTTTAACCGAAGTATAAACAACAGTGTTTTATTGAATTGTGCATGACGTTTTACATGATTCTCATGGTTTACCATTGCATAGTGTGTTGCATGGTGTTTTGCTAGCTTTGGTTATGTAGGCTTCTTACTGAGCGTGTGGTTGCTCACCCCTCTCTTTCCAACATTTTTCAGATTAGTATTTCGGGGCGAGCGTCACGCTCTAGCTGATTCCTTTAGCCTAGCGAGCTGATTTTGATATTTTTGAGGTATTATGCGACGGACGGTATATATTTATATATATGCATTTTATTTCAGATATGTACACACGGTTGTATTTATGAGATGTACTAGTTGAAAGATTTTTAAGCATGACTATTAAGTATTACTTTAGGTTTCTTCTTTTCGGTATAAAATGGATGAACGACAGGGCATTACTATATGGCATTTATTATTATGTCGGATTAGAGGATTATATGATGTATGATTGGAACCTAGGTTTAGTATATTTGATGTTGAGAACTTGTGATAAATATGCTGTACTGAGTATGAAGAACTAAATTATATATTGTAGTCACGCTGCCTAAATAGAAAAATAAATCAAAATCTTTAATAGTATAAGTTAAGATCAAAAATTTATCACGCATAAAAATATAATAAAGAGTAGAATGATACCTACATCGGGCACAAAAGACAAGTAAAACGATCCGCGTAGAAATATTTAAGTTACATTTAAATACGATTCCGCTTAACATTGCACGACTAGTTCGAGGTTAGGTCACGGGGCGTGACAAATCTTTTTGGTATCAGAGCGGGCTTGTCGTAGGTCGTGTCGGTGTAGGTTAGCTAGTCTCGAAGTACATCTCACAACCGTGCATGTCTGAAATGTATATATATATATATGTTCGCATATACTTTCAATGTTATTAACCTTGTTTGGGTCTTTGGTATAGGATTTACGAGTCAGTATGAGTGGGAGACGAGCATGGGGCCGTGGTAGGCGAGCCCAACCGCCTCCGGTACCTCCCCCACAGCCAGAGAGTCCGAACTCCAGGATAGAGAGACTCGAACGGTCTATGGCAGAGATGTCTACTACCATAACTCAGTTTATGGTGAACTTCGCTAATGCCGCGAATGCGCCGCAAGCTCTTCCACCTCCAGAGCCACAACCACCACCAGTACCCCAGGAACCCGTACCTCCACCACAGCCACCGGTATACAGCCGCCAGTACAGGATTCGGTGGAAAGGAACATGAAGCGGGTCAAACAGTTTCAGAAGATGAACCCGCCTATATTTAAGGGAGAAAATGATCTAGACACAGCTGAGAAGTGGGTTCAAAAGTTAGAGAAGATTTTCAGGATTATGAACTACAGTAGCTCGGATAAGGTGGCATTGGCTACCTATATGCTAGAGGGAGAGGCAGAGAGATGGTGGACTTCTATCGAGACAGTTTTGTTGGCTAGGCACATTGAGATCTCATGGGAGACTTTCCTTGAAGCTTTCAATAATCAGTATATTCCGGAGTGTGCAAGAATGAAAAAAGAGGCAGAGTTTTTGAGCTTGGTACAGGGAAATATGACAGTGGATCAGTACGAGTCGAGGTTCACTGCACTGCTTCGATATGAGCCCGATATTGCAAGGAACGAGCTGAAGAAGACTGTCAAGTTTATTCATGGACTGAGGCCGGCAATCAGAAGCAAGCTAGCTCCTCTGAACATAAAGACATATGCTGAGGCTATCCAGAGGGCACAGTTTGTTGAACATGATATGAACTTATCTCAGACTGAGTTTCAGTCACGATTGAGGAGCCATGGTAAAAGGATTGATGATCGGAGACCTTTCCAGAACAGATGGCAGAACAAGAAGCAGAGGGTCGAAGCTTCTCAGGCCATGGTGACTAGGCCGAGGCCTTATCTTGCTCAGATTGCTCCAGTACCTTATCAGATCCCCACGTGTAACCGATGTGGGAAGAGACATTATGCCAACCAGCCTTGCCGTAGCATATATGGTATATGTTTCCAGTGTGGAGAAGTGGGGCATATGAAGAGAGATTGTCCTAAGCTGAGAACCCCACCAGCCCAGCCAGTACGAGCGATTCCTCCACCACCACCAGCTCCTGTGGACAAGGGCAAGAAAGTCATTGGTCAGGGGCGAGTGTTCACGTTGGATAAGGAAGCTGCAGATGCCTCAACATCCGTGGTGAAGGGTAACCTTTTTATCTTAAATGTTAAAGCTTTTGCGTCAATAGATTCTGGATCAACTCACTCTTTTGTATCACCTACATTTGTTAGGAAGTTACCGATAGAGCCTGAGCCTTTAGATTATTTACTTCGTGTAAAAACACCTATGAAAGAATCGCAAATGACTGAGGTAGTATATAGGAACTGTGAGGTAAAGATAGGCGATAAGGTAGTTCTAGCTAACTTGATCCTGCTAGATATGTCGGACTTTGATGTGATACTAGGAATGGATTGGTTAGCAACCCATAGAGTCAATTTAGACTGTTTTAGGAAGGTGATGACTTTGTACTTACTCGAAAAGTGTGTAGTAACTTTTGGAGATAAATGAATAACAAGTAAACTTTTGGTTGATTTATTTGTGGTCTTGATAGTTGATTTTAAATGATGAAGGTTTTATAGCTTTTGTGGAATGTGATGAGAAGCTGAAGCCCAGCATTCAGGATATCTCGATAGTAAAAGAATTCCTTGATGTATTTCCCGAAGAGTTGCCAGGATTACCTCCCGATAGAGAGTTGGAGTTTGCTATTGACTTGGTGCTTGGAACCGAACCTTTGTCCAAACCCCCGTATAGGTTGGCACCTATGGAGTTGGAAGAATTGAAGAAACAACTCCAAGAGCTACTGGATAAAGGATTCATACGCCCGAGTGTGTCACCTTGAGGCGCACCTGTGCTCTTTGTGAAGAAGAAGGATGGTAGCTTGAGACTGTGCATTGATTACCGAATGCTCAATAAGGCTACGATCAAGAATCGGTACCCGTTGCCAAGGATCGATGACTTGTTCGATCAGTTGAAGGGTGCCAAAGTGTTCTCGAAGATAGACCTAAGGTCGGGATATCACCAGCTGAAAGTTAGAGGTGAGGACATTCCCAAGACAGCATTCCGAACTCGCTATAGGCATTACGAATTCCTGGTCATGCCATTTGGCTTGACGAATGCCCCAGAAGCATTCATGAACTTGATGAACGAAGTTTTCAAGGAGTCTCTGGATAAGTTCGTGATTGTATTCATAGACGACATCTTGATATATTCTCGTTCTCCGAAAGAACATGAACAACACCTGTACATAGTCCTTCAGACACTTAGAGAAAGGAGATTGTATGCTAAGTTGGACAAATGTGAATTCTGGATGAAGCAAATTGGTTTTTTGGGCCATGTAGTGAACGAGGATGGAGTATCTGTTGACCCGTCCAACGTGGAAGCTATAGTGAACTGGGAGAGGCCAAAGACAGTGACGGAGATACGAAGTTTTCTTGGATTAGCCGGGTATTACAGAAGGTTTGTAACGGGATTTTCAAAAATTGCAGCTCCTCTAACTAGACTCACCCGTAAGGATGTTAAGTTTGAGTGGAGTGATGCCTGTGAGTGCAGTTTTCAAGAGCTCAAGCATCAATTAACTTCTGCACCGATCCTCACCATACCAGATGGACCCGGAGGATTCACAGTGTATAGTGATGCTTCACTGAATGAATTGGGATGTGTGCTTATGCAGAATGGCAAAGTGGTAGCATATGGATCACGTCAACTGAAGGAGCATGAAAGGAATTACCCCACGTATGATCTCGAACTTGCAGCAGTAGTCTTTGCTTTGAAAATATGGAGGCATTACCTTTATGGAGAAAAGTTTCAGATCTATACCGATCATAAGAGCCTCAAATACCTATTTTCTCAGAAAGAACTGAACATGAGGCAGTGTAGATGGATGGAATTGTTGAAAGACTATGATTGTGAAATTCTATATCACCCAGGGAAAGCAAATGTAGTAGCCGACGCATTGAGTACGAAGAACATGAGTATGGTGTCCGGTATGATGGTTAAGGAATGAGAATTGTTGGGACAGTTTGCAAGCTTGTCTATTGATGTAGCACCGTCGGATCAAAGTCCTTTAGTTGCTAGTCTCAGGATTGAGTCGACCCTGATTGATCAGATTAGGCAGGCACAGAAGCTAGATCAGAAGTTACTTGAAGTGTCCGGGCAGATTCAGGAGGGTAGAGATTCTGAGTTTGATATTGGTTCAGATGGATTGCTTAGATTCAGAGACCGGATATGTGTGCCAAGGGATGAGGACCTTAAGAAGTTGATTTTATCGGAAGCTCACTCTAGCAGATACACCTTACATCTCGGGAGCACCAAAATATATCACAACGTACGCAAGATGTATTGGTGGCCTGGAATGAAACGTGAGGTTGCCGAGTTTGTAGCAAGGTGTTTGGTGTGTCAGCAAGTGAAGATGGAACACCAGAAACCAGCAGGTTTACTCTAACCCTTACCCATACCAACTTGGAAGTGAGAACACGTAACTACGGACTTTGTTACGGGTTTACCTAGAACTCGTAGGAAGCATGACGCGATTTGGGTAATCGTTGATAGACTCACCAAGTCAGCACATTTCTTAGCCATTAGCTCGACTACTCCTTTGAATGCATTGGCAAAAATGTTTGTTAAGGAGATAGTAAGACTTCATGGAACCCCAGTAAGTATTACTTCGGATAGGGACTCAAGGTTCACATCTCGGTTTTGGAAACAGATTCAGGAGTCCTTGGGTTCTCGGATACAGTTTAACACGGCATATCATCCGCAGACTGATGGATAGTCAAAATGGATGATACAAACTTTGGAAGACATGTTGCGTGCTTGTGTTATTGATTTTGAAAGTTCATGGGACGAGCATTTACCATTGGCGGAATTTGCTTACAACAATAGTTACCATGCTAGTATAGGAATGGCTCCGTACGAAGCTCTTTATGGACGAAGATGCAGATCACCAATCGGTTGGGAAGAGGTTGGTGATAGGATGATCTATGCACCTGATTTAGTTGAGCAAGCATCAGAGAAGGTCCGCATGGTTTGTAAAATGCTCCAAATAGCCCAGGACAGATAGAAAAGTTATGCAGACCATCACAGAAGAGGTTTAGAGTTTACAGTGGGAGACCATGTATTCTTGAAGGTTTCTCCGACGAAAGGTGTGATGAGGTTTGAAAAAAGGGGCAAATTAAGTCCTCGATACATAGGACCATTCGAGGTATTGGAACGTATTGGCGAAGTAGCGTACAGACTAGCTTTACCTCCCCAACTAGCCGAGGTACACAACGTATTTCATGTGTCTATGCTTCGCAAGTATCAGCCTGATCCATCTCACATTCTAGCTTATGAGCCGTTGGAGTTAAGAAAGGATTTGAGTTACGAAGAGAAACCGATTCAAATTCTTGACAAGAAGGATAAAGTTTTGAGATCTAAAGTCATTCCACTCGTCAAAGTTTTATGGCAACAGCACTCGGTTGAGGAAGCGACGTGGGAATTGGAGAGTTTGATGCGGGAGAGATACCCGTACCTGTTTGACATGGCTCGAAATTCGGAGGACCGAATTCTTTAAGGAGGAGAGAAATGTAAGACCGCAAATTTTCTATACCAAAGTGTCGTTTATCTTTATGTTAAGTCGGGATTAGCTACGGATAGGAAAATTTAATTTAACTAAGAGATAGGATAAATTATAGAGAATGGATATAAATTAAATGCATAATGTATAATGTATGTTTAGGATTATGTCATGAACATAATTTATGCAGTTGAAATATGTTCATGTGATTAAATTAGGAAAGACTAAGATAAATTGCCATCAGACATTAGGCTAAATATTCATGAAAGTAGAAATATGTTTAATTCATGTAAGTGAATTAATGTGTGACCGAAATTGATAGGGAACCATGAACAATTTGGTTAAATGGAAACTATATGATAGTTAAGTAGTGATGAGCTTAAATTTAAGTAAGTTAACTTAGTTAATTAGGAAGCAAAATATTTTAGTAATGTAAAGTAATAAAATCTGAAAAAAAAAATATTAAGACTAGTAGCATTAATATAAGAAATGTACCCATGTTTAATTGTTAAATTGGAAAACATTAAGATAAAATATACTTATGCATAAATTACAAAAATATGAAATTATATATATGAGACCATTTATTTAAATAATTTTCGGAAAATGCATGGATACATCATTGATGTAAATGTGAATACATACATATTGTAATTTTAAATCTGAATATACACACATATATATACAAGTATACATCATAAAGTAAGTAGGAAAATATATATAGCAGAAAATTTAATAATAAACCTGGAAATTTAATAGTTAGTAACTATATTTGAGAAGGATTAAATATATGTACATGTTATAAATTGGAAACGTAAGCATGTAAAACCAAACAAACAAATTAATTTCAGAATATATAAATATATATATGGTGTAAAAAAAAAAAACACTTAAAACTCTTTTACCCTTCTCCCCATTCACGTCTCTTACCCATTGTGCAAAACTGAAACTCCTCCTTTCCTTTCCTTCCTTCCCCTCACGTCACTTCCCTCACCAAACCAGAAAATTCCTATTTACATCTCCTATTCACACCACTTTACTACCAAAACAACAAACAAAAAATTTCTAGCATTTTTTCTTTAGCCCAGCCAAGTGAAAACCACTTATTTTCCTCTAAAACCGAGAGATCCTAAGGAAGGAATAGGCTAGGCTGTTCGAGATTGAAGGGGGCTACACTAAACTGGATTTGGAAATAGTATATAGGCTAAAGAATACACAAGATTTGCTGAAAATTCAAGAGGAAAATTCAGAAAAACAAATTGGAATTTTGGCTTGTGTAGTTTTGGCTATTGGAAATTAAGGTGAGTAGTGTTTAATTTCTGTAATTTCATGTCTGATTTCTGTTATATTAATGTAATTAGAGAGAAATATTGATTCAATTTCAAATTTTAATGTAGGAATAAAAATTTGGGTTCTTAGCTAGGTGAATTGGGAATTTTGAAAATTGAGACTTTAGGGACAATGATGTTTGCTGAAAATTAGAAAGGAAAATAATCAAATTGAAAGGAAAGCAATATAATCCCATAACAATGTAATGCAGAAATTAAACAAAAATATAAGAAAAAATATTGTATAAAATATGTGTTGCGTGATCATGGTGAGAAATTAAATTTATTGCACATGGTTTTGGCTTATATATATAGATTGAGAATAATAATTAATAAATATGAATTTTGGAAATTATAGCCATGAGAGTATAATTGGAAGCGAATAAGCGTAAAGCTAAAACCAATAAACTACGTTAATAGTAGTTATCCTAGAATTGTTTTGTGAATGTGCGTGTGCTGAAAAAAAAAATTTAATTTATTAATGTGAGAATGGTAAATAACGTGAGTCCTAATGGTATTTCGCAGCAAGCACGTCAGAAGGCGTCAAGGAAGCTTAGACGCATATATGCACTTCTAAGACGGTAGGCGAAAAAAGGTAAATCGGGCGCATAGCTTGTGCGGTAAGGGGTTTTATATAGCTGACGTTAGTAAAATACTTAGGATAGGCTAGACTTCATAATTTTAAAGTAGGATTATAGGATAGCCGATTTAATAGAGTAGTCTAGATTTCCCTTATCTATTGTTTTTATTTAAATGTCCTGATTTAAATTTTGTCATAGCATGAAGTTATTGATTTATGAACAAATATTTTTACATGATAATAGCATGTGCGTGTGATACATTACAATATTTTCGTAACTCCATGATGATTGCTGATTTTTGAAGAAGTTGCATGGGCACCGTTTTAATTGTATTTTGAATAAGCATGAAGTTGCACAATTTATTCACATGCTAGTTTATTACAGTTGATATATGTTTCATTTTCGATTGGTGGTTTTCCATAATTTTTTATATAATGATTTGTGATGAATTATTTGATTTTAACGTGTACCCATCGAGGGATTTTGAGTCTGTTGGCAACCCGGTTTATGCCTGTGTGGCAGTCATGTCCGTGAGAGTCATCTCTAGCACCCGGTAGGAGGTTCTGTGTGATTGCCCTACGATGCCAAGTACTTCACGGGGATGCCTTAGTGGCATCGAGTTGTTATCATGAGAGCTGTCTCTAGCACCCGGTAGGAGGTTCTGTGTGATTGCCCTACGGTGCCAAGTGCTTCACGGGGATGTCTTCGTGACATCGAGTATTTTATTGCTACCTAATACTGTGAGACCCTGAGCCCGTCTACAGTACCCTAGTCCGGAACCTGCTCAGTTAGGATATGGCGGTAGTCACTATGACCATAGGTGTATTTATTTGCATTGATATTGGTGAGGTTATTGAATATTAGATCCATGACTGGTTTGGGTTATTGCCACTTACTCATGTTACTGCATTGAATGCTTTAAGTATGCCCATGCATGTATTTCGAATGAATTGCTCTTTGATAATGGTGTCGATTTTGAGAACTTGTAAATGTTCTTCGGAAATCCAATTTTGTCTAACGATGCATTGATTTTTAGTTATGCAAGACTGTTTTAACCGAAGTATAAACAACAGTGTTTTATTGAATTGTGCATGACGTTTTACATGATTCTCATGGTTTACCATTGCATAGTGTGTTGCATGGTGTTTTGCTAGCTTCGGTTATGTAGGCTTCTTACTAAGCGTGTGGTTGCTCACCCCTCTCTTTTCAACATTTTTTAGATTAGTATTTTGGGGTGAGCGTCACGCTCTAGCTGTCTCCTTTAGCCTAGCGAGCTGATTTTGGTATTTTCGAGGTATTATGCGACGGACGATATATATTTATATATATGCATTTTATTTTAGATATGTACACACGGTTGTATTTATGAGATGTACTAGTTGAAAGATGTTTAAGCATGACTATTAGGTATTACTTTAGGTTTCTTCTTTTCGGTATAAAATGGATGAACGACAGGACATTGCTATATGGCATTTATTATTATGTCGGATTAGGGGATTATATGATGTATGATTGGAACCCAGGTTTAATATATTTGATGTTGAGAACTTGTGATAAATATGATGTACTGAGTATGAATGACTAAATTATATATTGTAGTCATGCTGCCTAAATAGAAAAATAAATCGAAATCTTTAATATTATAAGTTAATATTAGAAATTTATCACGCATAAAAATATAATAAAGAGTAGAATGATACCTACATCGGGCACAAACGACAAGTAAAACGATCTGCGTAGAAATATTTAAGTTACATTTAAATACAATTTCGCTTAATATTGCGCTACTAGTTCGAGGTTAGGTCATGGGGCGTGACACACAACCCTTGATTTGTACAAAAATGGGTGTTTTGGAAGAGAGAGAAAGCTATGGTTCGGCTGAAATTGAGGTTTGAAAGAGAGAGAAAAGATGAAATGCAAGAAAACACAGGGGTCCTTTTATAGACGGAAGGTAGGAGATCGATCTGACTCTTGATGAGATCGATCTGCATTTGAATTTGGGCACGATTTGGGGCAATTTTATGCCTAGGAGATCGATCTGTCGAGGGGTGAGATCGATCTCTTAATGGCTTTATGAGATCGATCTGCTCCAATTATGAGACTGATCTCTAGTTTACAGAATACTTCATGAGATCGATCTGCTCTTTGAGGAGATTGATCTTCTCCTTAACAGAAACATTTTGAGATCGATTTCTTCCTCATGAGATCGATCTCTTCATCACAGAATCATAAGAAGATCGATTCTGTTTCATTGGAGATCGATCTGCTTGCTTAAATTCCTCATTCCTTGTCATTTTTTACCCACCAGATCGATCCTCTCTTCTCCAAGATCGATCTGACCCCATAGTTTCACACTTTAACATAAAATCTCATTTATAATTCATTCATCACTTAAAATTTCATTCCATACCAACTCAATATATGAGTACATCATATTTAGTTCAATCAATACACTTCATGTTCTCATTACATAATTCGATATGTGTAAAATTCTCAGATCTCACAGTAACCTCCTCATTCTGATATCTCAAAGTCTCAAACTCCTCTAGAAAAACTGTGGTAGCCCCCTCTTTCTCCAATCTGCTCTTGTCTTCTCACAGGTCTGTTGGGAGGACTCACAGAATTTTCCTCTCCCAAGTTCGCTGCTGCTGTCGAACGTGTTCTCACCATCTCACTAAAAAATTTGGCTTTTATGTTTGATTCCCATAGACGACGCCAATTGTTATTACTCTTAACAACAATGAAATGATGCTGATGTAATCTTCCTTGTCGTCTTCTCCACGTGTACTGAACATTCTGCAAAAACAGTAAATGTCAGAGAGGGGCAGGGATCTGTCCTTGCGCGCGCACTCCGATGCTTAAGTCAGAAAAAATGTTTAAGTTGTCTTAGTAACAAAGTAGAACTTAGGGTTTTTTGATCATACATGTGGGGTATTTATAGATGTCCACTGTGTGGCTTTAATAAACGCAGGACTCATAAGTGTTTAGGTCCAAAATTTTATTGTTTTGGGTCTTCGGTATTTTGAGGCTCAAGCACGCGATTGGGCTATCAAAAGTGAGTTATGAGATATCAGTCTCATGGGTGCAGAGCTCTGAGGATCTCTTTGGTGATTGCCACGTGACAATTACTTCTATCAATTACATTATTATACTTAGTAAATATATTTAAAAAAATTTAATTTTAATTATGTTCGGGTTGAGTTAGACTTGATTCGATTTTTATCAGATTTAAAAATTTTGTCAAATATATTAATTATATTCAAAATTTTTATCCAAATTCAACCAAATATCGAGTGAACCTTGAAGTTTAAACATATGTAGCTCAACTCTTGAGCAAGTTTATTGACAAAGAGTTTCAAATAAAAAATATTTAAATTTACCATCACATTTCAAAATTTGTATCAATTGTGAAATTTTTAGTAAAAATTTTTAATACAAATCTATTTTATAAATAAAAATTAAAAATGAAAGAGAAAAAAGTTAAATGCAACCGAAAAATTATTATATGCAATGATGAAATAATAAATAAATAAATAATATTATGATAAAAGAAGAAAACAAACAAAAAAATTAAATTTCAACTAAATAATTTTTTTGCTATATTATTTTTAACATTATTTTTTGAATTATAAAACAATTTTAACAGAATTTTTTATTGAATATTCTTTAATTACTCCAAGATTTGAAGTGAGAAGCATGATGGTAAAATTGTACAAGTCAAAAAATATGATTTTAAATCTGAACTATCTATAAAAAGTGATAAATTTTGTACTTTATTTCTCTTTTATACATAACTTTTGTAGTAACCCTAAAAAAAGCTTATTTTAATTTTTGAAACTCTAAAATGCTGATTTAAATGTAAAAAACTTGATTTTATTAATGAAGAATGTTTGGCATAGGAATGCTAACATTGTTATTCAGATAATAATATTTTCTATGCCAGAGTTCTACTTCTCACCAGATGAAGCTAATCCAAGTCGAGGACAAAGCCCAAGCCACACGCAAATAAATTATAATAAATATACGACGCTTGGGTGCCTGATTTTTGTTGCCGAAACTAGTCGTCGCGTTTTCTTCAATAATACAAAGTTGCAAGGGCGGTTTACACTTCATACGAATGTTTTAAATTTTTTACTTCAAGATAGGGTTGATAAGATACAATAGATTTATATAATTATATATATATATATATATGAAATACTAAAGCAGGTGGATTCAAATAGAATATCTAATATGAATAACTTAAATATTTGACACGTATAACATATTAAAATAAAATAAAAATTATTCTTTCATAAGTTTCAAAAACATAGTAATATATATTAAAAATTCAAAATAAAATAAATTATCTTTTTTTAAAAATATATCTTATATTTCAAAATTTTTGGTGATTTATAAAATTTTTTTGACATATTTTAATGATTAATACTATCTAATTCAATTTTTAAATAGTCTCTTATTTCATTAAAATATCAACACTATCTTCTCAAATTTTATTCAATTATTATTTAAACAACAGATCTATCATTAGAACAGATGTTGCTGCTTGGTTGTTTCCTATCAACTTTTTTTCAATCTTAAATTCTAATTTATATTCACACGCTAAAGATCTTACTGATTAGACTTCACTATCTATTATCATAAATCTTTTTCATTTAGTTTTCAATTTTTTTAACTATACAATAAATTTTTATTTTATTTAATTTTATATGTGTAGTTTTTTTTTTTTTATGTTTTCTCTCTTTGTCATTGAAATATTTTTATCTCTAAGTAAACATAGAGTCATGAAAGCATTAAAACAAAGTTTTCATGTCGTTGATTCCTAGGTGTAGTGTTTCTTCCTGCCGCCTATTGATACTAGTGTAGTAAGGTAGACCCAAAATGCAAACCCATAGGTGTAACCTCTCGCTCTATACTTAAATCAACAATTGAAGGATCCAAAGTTGCATTAATTGAAGATACATGACAGAAAGAATTGCTTTGTTTGTAAACTTCACCTTCAACAAGCGTAGACTTTTTTTTTCTCAATAGTCTTTTTTTCCTATTTTGAAATTTTTCCTTAGACTAAGAGCAATAAAGCAAATAAAAGTTAAAAAAATAGTAAATAAACAATGAACTTCAATAAGCCATTATGTTTTCAATTTTTTTTAGTTTTATATTTTTTAATTTTATATATGAATGACATAAATTTATTTATGTTTTCAAATTAAGAAAAAAAGTTTTAAACTATTAGAAGTATTGTGAATGAATGCATTTAAAGTTATGAAGGTGATAAAGGAAACAAAACAAATTTTAACACAGAGTTTACAAATCAATCTCTGTCATCTATCATCACTACATTAAGCATTTTTTCAATTTTTTTAATTTTATATGTGGATATGGCTTTTTTATGTATGTTTTATTCTCGCTTCCATTGATTTTTTTTTTTTTAATAAATTCTTCTTTTGTTTGTAAACAGGGAGCCATGAAGGTGATAAAAGAAATGATAACAAATTTCAACTGTGTAGTTTTTTTTTTTAGTTTGATATTTTTTTTAATTTTATATGTGGATAGGGTTTATTTATTTATTTATGCTTTCAAATAAACTATAAAAGAAATGTTTAAAATTATAAAAGTATTGGGGAAGAATGCATTGAATAAGATAAGCTAATGAAACTTTAGAACCCATTTGTTTGATAGTTTCAAGCCTTAGTGTTTCTTTTAATTTTTTTATTTTTAATATTAATTTTTACTTTTTCTAATTTATTAAATTCTTTTTGAATGTAAGAATTTTAATCTTTGAATTAAATATGTTTAATTAATACATTAAAGTTAATCATTGATTATTTTTCCTCTACTATGATATGTCTCTTTTGATATGTTTCATTGAAATACAATTCTTCTATCAATTTTTTTTTTAATTTGTATGTAAATAAGGAGTCACGAGAAAAAAAATCATAATTTTAATGGATGTAGAATAAAAAAAGAATCCAAAGAGTATTAATATCTTCAAAGTTAAGATGAAACCATATATCTTATCTAATTTTAAAAATTTTAATTAATTATCTAAAATCTAATTACTTAAAAATTATATATTTAATAATCTTATATAAATATATAAAAACCAAATCTCTTGGCTTCAAGAAAAATATCTTATATGGATAATCTAAAACTTTGACATATTTAATATTTAAAAAAAAATGATGCTTATTCTTTTTGTCAACTTACAAATATATATACATTAAAATTACAAGATAAATTAGTCATCTTTTTCAATTAATTATCTATTTCAATTAAAAAATTATCTCTTCCCTGAATAAAAAATAGATGATAGATTAGATTGTTCAAATTTTTAAAAGATAAATTAATATATTTTATATTTTGAATTTAAAATAATTTTTTAAATGATAAATTACTAGAACATAAATATGAATACATATATATTGATTTATCTTTTAAAAATTATTTTAAATTCAAAATATTAGATATTAAATTTTTTTTAAAAATCAATTATGATTAATTATAAATTAATGTATTATATATAATTTTTGAAGAAAAAATTTTAGTTCATCAATTGAAAATATTAATTCAAACCAACATTCCTCCGTCCTTCCTCGCACTCTGTGTTTCCTTCCACTTGAATTCCAGTTTCTCTTCCTTTCCTTTTTCTTTTCTCTCCATTCAAACAATGGAGAGCTTAGCCCTCCGCTCCTTCTCTACCGCCACAACCACTCCCTTTTCACGTTCCACCCGCACTTCCCTCCATCTCCGCTCTAACTCTAGACCCATCTCCAAATCATCCCTACCATCCACTTTCCCCTCCTCTTCATTGCCCACCCTTCGATCTCCTCTCAAGCCCCTCTTGTTTTCCCCACTTCCTAAACAACCCAATCTCCTCCGTTCACCTGTCCGCGCCACTTCTCAAGACAACAGCACTCCACCCTCTGAAACGACATCCGCACCGCCTTTTCAAGGAGCCAAACTCCTTCCTTTATTTATCTCAATTTCCATAGGCCTTATTGTTTGTTTCCTCGTCCCCAAACCCGTAGAAGTAACCCAACAAGCCTGGCAACTCCTTGCCATTTTTTCATCCACAATCGCCGGTCTCGTCTTAAGCCCCTTACCTGTCGGGGCATGGGCTTTTTTAGGCCTCACAACTTCCATTGTCACCAGAACGCTTCCGTTTACGACCGCCTTCAGTGCCTTCACCAACGAAGTCATTTGGCTGATTGTCATTTCCTTCTTTTTCGCTCGTGGGTTCGTTAAAACGGGGCTTGGTGATAGGATCGCTACTTATTTCGTCAAATGGTTGGGAAAAAGCACCTTGGGATTGTCTTATGGTCTCACTTTGAGTGAAGCCTTGATTGCGCCGGCGATGCCTAGTACTACTGCAAGAGCTGGTGGGGTTTTTTTGCCCATAATCAAGTCGTTGTCTCTGTCTGCTGGGAGTCGGCCCGGGGATTTATCATCTCGGAAGCTTGGGAGTTATCTAGTTCAATCGCAGTTCCAGGTCCGCCTTATTTCTAGTTTATTAGTCATGATCAGCTGCTTATTATTGTTTTTTTTAATTGTTAAATTATGGAAGTAGACTTTTATTATTGTGTTAGATTGATCTGGATTCTCTGTTTTCATAAAGTTAGGCTCTTGATTTCGCTGTCCTATTTGAACTCGTGAACGTCTTTGTTTCCACATGTTTAATTTTCTCGTTTGCATTAGTATCTTTCACTCATGCATTCCTCATGGATCGTCTATGGCAGTCTGCTGGCAACTCTAGTGCTCTTTTCCTGACAGCTGCAGCACAAAATTTGCTATGCCTCAAATTGGCTGAGGAGGTTGGAATTATAATTTCAAGTCCTTGGGTTTCGTGGTTCAAGGCTGCTAGTTTACCAGCACTTGTTTCTCTACTGCTTACTCCGCTGGTTTTGTACAAGCTTTATCCTCCCGAAATCAAAGATACACCGGATGCCCCAGCAATGGCAGCTCAGAAACTAGAGCACATGGGTCCTGTCTCAAGAAATGAATGGATCATGGTTGGAACAATGCTTCTTGCGGTTACTTTATGGGTCTGCGGGTGAGTGGCTTCTTATCATGCCAATTCAAGTTTCTTTGGATTTGAGCCAAGAAATTGATGTTTCATATGTGATGTTTGTTTCTACTTGGAATTTGTGAATGTGTATCTGTTGAAAAGTATATATCCTCCATAATTCCATTGTTACACTGTCTTTAGGAATATGTGCCCCTGTTAAGTTCCACCCTCATGTGAATGTCATAATGAGGATACCATCTATTACTTTTGATGCTTATTCTGAAAAGGATGTCTGATTATACATATGACATATTGGTTCTAAAACCAGGACAGAAGACACCAAAAATTGGTAGAGAAAGTTGTAGATGCATCAACAAAGTTCAACTTCAATCAGTTAGGGGTTCCGATGTTTAGAAAATGGTTTATTTTGAGAAATGTAGGTTTAAGTATTGAAGCATGATTGTTCATAAAAATGTGTAATCATTTTTCCTTTGCAGTGGATTTTTCACCAACATACTAATAAGCTTTTCACTTGTAATTGACTATAGTTTTTAGCTATTCCTAACATATACTGGTTTTGCTGGAAGCAGGAATTTTCTCACTTAGCGCCATTAAATATTTGAAATTTGGAACTCCATTCTTTTTAAGCATTCCATGTTATATTGGCCTCCTATAATTTAAGGCAATAGAAAACATTTTGACAATTTTGGTTTTGCCATCATGAATCAGATTCTTAGATTTGACTTGTATTATATGCGTTAACTTCTCTAGCATTATTCTTACCATTCAAGGACCATATCCATGTATGCTTATGAGTTGCAAGCTTGAAGCTATAGTTTTTCTGGTTTGGTGTTTTGCTTCACAACAAGTAATTTATTAGTTTTCTGATTTGTTGATATTTCCTGGACCATACACAGAGAGACTCTTGGTATACCAAGTGTTGTGGCTGCAATGATTGGTTTGTCAATACTCCTTTTGTTAGGAGTGCTTGACTGGGATGACTGCTTAAGTGAAAAATCAGCATGGGATACACTGGCTTGGTTTTCTGTTTTGGTAGGCATGGCAGGCCAATTGACAAACCTTGGTATAGTAAACTGGATGTCCGTTTGTGTTGCTAAGATCCTTCAATCTCTTTCTTTGAGCTGGCCTGCTGCATTTGGTGTTCTTCAAGCATCCTACTTTTTCATCCACTACCTATTTGCAAGTCAAACTGGTCATGTAGGAGCATTATATTCTGCTTTTCTTGCTATGCACTTGGGAGCTGGAGTGCCTGGTGTATTAGCAGCACTGGCTCTTGCTTACAACACCAATCTTTTTGGTGCCCTAACGCATTATAGCAGTGGTCAGGCTGCTGTCTACTATGGAGGTGTGTCCCTTTTTCCTCACCAACTTTATGTTGACTATGTATACTTTCTCTTGCTCTCTCATGTATGTGTGTATGCATGTGCATGAGCACCATGCCAATGCACTCAACCACCAAGCCTGCATTATATGCAGTCATTATTGCTAAGTATAGCTATCTCCCTCATACGTGGATGTATACACGTCCATGCCTTTGGTTGATGAGGTGGGTAAAACAAGAGAATGGGTTTAGATACTTACAGTAGTCATTTGGCAAGAGATGATTCTCAAATTGCCATATCAATTTCCTTGTTCCTCCTTTCTCCTATAGGCAAGAATGGTGAATTTCTTTGAAGAGCATTCACAAGTCATCCAATACAAATCTTGTTAGTGTTTCTTTAATTAATGATTTGCTTGGGACTGATTTCTCTTGCTTTTATTTACAGCCGGATATGTAGACCTACCTGACATATTCAAAATAGGTTTTGTAATGGCCATTATTAATGCCATTGTCTGGGGAGTTGTTGGCGCTTTCTGGTGGAAATTTTTGGGACTCTACTGATTCAATTGCCCTGTGAGTGTCATTCTTTCCCGGTTGTAAGAGGTTTGATTTCGGGGAACAATTGAGCTGTATTTATTTCAAAGAAAATTTTCATAGTTATAGTTTTGGCTCTTTTTATCTTTTAACTGCTTATTAACATTTCGGCAGGTTTATATATCACTTATTCAAATATGATTTGATTTTTTAGAGGTGCATTCATATTCATCACTGCTGTCCTTTCGTATATTTTTTGTATACCTTACTTGAGATGCAAACTGTATCATTCCCTGTTCTACTATAAAAGCTGCCAGGTTTGCAGGTTTAAGCAAATTCCAAGTTTGACAATGTGAAGAAATTGCTGGTTTATTGCCAATTTGCCTTATCAGGGTATAGGGAAACAGAAAATGACCATTGATCTGAAAAAAGAAAGTGACCATATATATGGAAAAAGAAACTTTAGTCTTACTCCGATCCCTTTTAATGATGGCTCGAGTTCTCTACGAGATCATATTCATATAGTATATGTTTGTTATGGTTGCACCTGACAAGAGCGTTTAAAGATTAATGAGGTGGTATTTTGTAATTGGTTGATCAGTATAGTTGTTATATAGTACCCTTGCATTAAATATAAAGCTTTAAGAATCTATGATTATTAATTAATTTATGAGTTTATATTTAATTTACTAATAGTGTGTAGTTTCTATACATGGTCATTAACTACAAAATGTCATTTAATTAACGAGTAAAGTTTAAAAATGAACAAACCTTTAAAGATAAATTAAGAAAATTTATTAATTATTATTTTTAAAGGTTTATATTTTTAAATTTTACTCATTAATTAAGTGATAATAATTGATCAATCATATATTTAATTTAAAAGGAATTTGAATGTCTATTTTCTTTTGTCATTTTGCACTATTGATATCTAATTGATACTCATCAATTTTTCGATTGTGACCTTGTCCCTCGTTGTATCGATTGATTTTTCCATTCGTCTTTGAGGTTGTTTTCTAGGGCTTGAACAATTTTTGGTTGATTTTTATAAGTTTAATAGTCAAATATACGTTTAATATTTTGTAGAAAATGAAAATAAGTTTTTAATTTTATAAATTCTAACATTTTAAAGTAATACAATTAAATCTAAATTAATTATAATTTTTTCCTAAAATTTAATTTATTTTTAATTGAATTATTTTGAAAGGTTGTAGTTTTATTTTATAGTAAAATTAAAGTTTATACACTTTTACAATAAACTTAAAAGTTAAAGATTTATATCCATTTTGTATAAAAAGTTGAAAGTATATTTGATTATTAAGTTATTTTTATATCTTTGCTAAAATGTTAAATAATTTCAACAGGACATTGGCATTTATCGTAATTTTTTTAGAAGATATTGAAACATTTATTTTCTTTGACCTTATGTTTATACCGGGGTTAGGAAAAGAAAAGAAAAGGAAGGCTGTAAACCAAGAGAATGCTGAAAACATTTTTTTGGTTGAGAAAAATTTTTAATTAAGGAAAGGAAAGAGAAGGGAGTGAGCATCTCTTGCTTTCTTTTGATTTACTTAATTTTTTAATATCTTAATATGAGGTAAATATAAATGAAATCAAATTTGGAAAAAAATTTAACAAATAAAATATCAAATCTAATTTTATTGTATTATAACATTTAAAATAAAAAATGTTATAATTGAAAAAAAAAAACGGTATAATGAATAATTTCTTTTACTGCTTAATCAAATATGTGATGTTAAGATTTTTTTTTTTATTAATTTTAACCATCCAAACAAAAAGTACTTTTTTTTTTTGTTTTACATTCATTTTATATAATAATATCTATATAAACATAGTGTAAAACTATAGTGTAAAATTTTAGTATTTGCAAGAGGCAAATTCATATATATATATATATATATATATATATATATATTTGTAGTAGAAGAGCAGGACAGAGTACTGACATTTGAATAAACAGAACAAAAGTAAACATAAAAAACTATAGAACTAAAAACAGAGTATAACAGCAGGTATTTTTGGTAAACACATAAGGGTGATGTTAAAATTCCTGGATTGTCAATAATCACAACGCTTGACTGTAATCCCATCAATTTTTTCGGTTTAAGGGAAGGTGTATCATCTGCCCATAGCGTAAAAATTCAGTGTACTGAAAGAAGGGTCAGGAACAAACTGCTTGTTTTGCGGCCTCACATTTTGCATGTCAACAATTTGGGAGTTCTTTATAAATGCATTCATGACATGGCTCACAGCAGCAAGCATCCTAACAACATCTGATAGGCAATAAAAAATGGAGAAACTATGGAGAATACATAAGTTGCAGAGACTAAAACTGAATTGCCTTTTGCATGTCATGGGAGAGGTGAAATATTGGAAGTCAAACTTACGTAGGATTTGGTATCTCAGCTATTAAGTTTGACGAATGAAGTTAATCACAGCATGAGCAGGAACAAAAAGTTCTTCCAATGTCACCCGACGTAACATCGCGTAAATTTACATGTTAAAATAAAAGATTCTGCCCTGCACATTCCGTTTTAATTCAGAAAAGCGGGTTAGGGTTATTGTGAATAAATACGCCATAGCTTCTTTTTCTGACAACTGACAGAATAGAAGGAGTTTTGAGTCGTGATCATGATCAAAGTTTCTCCTCGCATCTCCGGCCATGGAAGTCTTGGAACCTGAACTCGACAACTGCTTCGGGAGGACGGGATAGTTCACCCCATAATTGATGTAACCAAAAATGGAAATTGTAAGACCTCAATTGAAATGGAAAGCTGTCGATCAATTAGGACGATTGTAGGGATTAATTTGATCTATTGTTTATGATTATGTATTTATTTAGATAAGAGTGACGATAAAAAACTTAAAAATTAATATTTTTTAGATTTTTTATTGAGTATTAATTTAAATGAATTATTAATTTAGATAATTTTATCTTGTAAATACCTATTTTAATTTAAAAATAAGTTATTTAATTTTTACATCATCCAACTATTCTATTACATTTAATCTTTTTAAAATTTCACTTTAGTTGGTAAACTCTTTAATTTTTTAAAAATGTTAAATTTATTTGAAATTTTTTAATTAAAATAAGAAGGTGATTACAATAATTTTTTGAGGACAATTCTAAAGATGAAAGATTGGGTCAAAAATTTCAAAGGTAGTGAGCTTTTGTAAACAAATATCCTAAAGCATTTTTTTAATTTTAGAATATTATATAATATTTCTTTTACTTTTATGAAATTATTAATTTATGTAATAAGTAAGATTGAAATTTTACACTAAATTTTAAAATAAAATTATTAATTGTTACGATGGAAAGGTTTATTAAGTTTTTTGAGATCATATTTTTTTATTTATTTAAAGAGATTATTAATTTAGAGAATATTAATTTACAAAAATTCTATTATATTATCCAATACATTATCACTGTCAGTGAAAGTTTTAAACTCTACAAACAAAATTAAGATGATTACGTATATTTTATTCTATTTATTTATTATTTTTTAATATTTTAAAAAAATATACATTACCATTTTAATCATTTATACTGAATAAGGATTCTTTACATAATGATATTAATTTTTCTTGAATATCATTTTTCATTAACAGAGAGTACTTTTTCTTTATTATATCTTCAAGACTTTTCCAACCAAAGCCCAGAAAAAAAAAAAAAAAAAAAAAACCTTAAAAAATTAATGAGGTCATGGGGACCAATTCTCAATATTTTCCTGTGCCAAGGAAAGACATTGGATAAAATAAAGTGGGAACAAGGCGGTTAGCACTTAGCAGTATTTTACAAGCAAATGGATCCAACTAATACATGCGTACAGGGACAGGGTCATAACGGTGACTTAGGATGCATCAACTTCACTCGTTTTCAGTCTGACTAAGCTTTTATATAATCTTTTCTCATACTGTACATGATCACACACTCTTATTAAATTATCATGTAAAAGCTTAATCCCACTGAAAACGAGTGAAAGTCGATGTATAATATAGAATGGGTTCAACTCCCCTTGACAACACCACCCCTTCCCCCCCAAACCCACGCCCAAAATAAAAAGTCCACTAAAATCATAGTAAATAATCTCAATAATATCCCATCAATATCAGTTAAACTCTTTCAATAGTGCTCTCATTTGAAATATAATGCGGTAAATTAAGATTTTCTATTGTGTAACATTTATAATTTTACTTATTTTTTAATTTTAATATTATAATTATTTTATCACTTATTATCATCGTTTAACATTAATCTCATCATTATCGTTATTTTTAATTTTATCTAAATCAATTATATTACTTATCCAAATATGATGCTTCTGTATCTTTGTAGGGTATGACTTATTTTAACCTCACCTTCAAAATCATAACCTTTTTCTACTATTAAACATTTTTTTTTTGGTTAAGTTAAGAAATTTTATTAATAGGAGATCAAGATCTCTCAACATAGGGCATACAACCAACTCCTCAAAACATACAAACCACCAGCATAATTAAACCTAAATCAAATTACAATCAATCCTGAATCCTGAAGTAAACATTTTATTGATTAAACATACACTTAAACATTATATTCAGCAGAAAAACGAGCATACGAAAATTACTTGATTGAACAAGTCCACAAGATCAGCTAATTATCTTTCCGTAGTCAAGAAGCAATAGCGATGATTATCAAGGTTCTGCAAAAGTCATGGGTTCTGGTAGCTTTATCCCCCTTAGATAGTTACAGAGGAAACCAAATAAAGAAAAAGGAAAATGTAGGTTGACTCTGTCATGGTAAGTAGTTAACTAATAGCTGTCGTCATTACATCAGTGATCAGATTCAGAGCTCAGCCAAATCAGTAACAACCCCTTGCTTCCCTTTGTTAAACCGACCTTCATGAGCATCCTAAAGGTGTCTTTGGCTTTCATTTTGTTGGTTGTCACGTTTCAGCAGAGGATCCAGGGATCACAACAACTGGCATGCAGTTTGAATGACTTAACAGCCCTCAAAGGTTTCTTCAACTGTTTAGAATCAGACGTTAGCGGCTGGAACTGGAGCAGCCTCAATTGCTGCTCCTGGACGGGTATCACTTGTGATAATTCTTCTGTTTTAAATGAAAGAGTGGTTGGGTTAGAACTTGGGAACAGAAGACTCTCAGGAACAATATGTGAGAGTTTGGTTGGATTGGAGCAACTAAGAATCCTGAACCTGTCTCATAATTCTCTCCATGGTAAAATTCCGGCCAACTTGTTTCGTTTCCAGAACCTGAAAGTCCTTGACTTGAGTTACAATGATTTCGTTGGTTCACTTCCAGTCATAATCCATCTGCCATTAGTGAAGTATTTAGACCTTTCAAAGAATTATTTCTCTAGCTTCCTTACTTCAGAAATTTGTAAAACTTCCTCTAATATCCAGTATCTTAATCTTGCAAATAATTTCTTCGGAGAAACTTCAACGAATTTGGAGAATTGTACTTCATTGCAGTATGTTTACCTTGATGGCAATGGCCTATCAGGAACTTTCCCTGAGAGTTTATTCCGGTTACAACATCTTAGAATACTGCACCTTCAGGAAAATATGTTTTCAGGGCCTCTGCATGACGGAATTGGTAACATCTCTAACCTCGTTGAATTGGATATCTCTTCCAATGGCTTCAGTGGAAGTCTTCCAGATGTTTTTGGGAGACTGAGAAAGCTGGAGTCCTTCTCCGCCAGCTCAAACAGATTAACTGGCTTATTGCCTATTTCTTTGGTGAATTCTCCTTCGATTGTGATGCTTGATCTGCACAACAACAGTCTGGATGGTCCGATCAGTATAAATTGTTCTGCAATGGCCAGTGTCATCTCGCTTCGTCTTGCTTCTAATAAATTTCAGGGTCCAATTCCCGATAGTCTTTCCTCTTGTCAGAGCTTGAGAAGTCTGGATCTGGCACGTAACAAATTAACCGGTGGGGTTCCATTCCACTTCAAAAATCTCCAGGCACTGAAATACCTCTCGCTTTCAAACACTGACATCACTAATATATCTACAGCACTTGAGATTCTACAGGACTGCAAGAACTTGACTATATTGGTCCTTGGTTTGAACTTTCATCACGAAGAGATGCCTAGCAACGCCAATTTGCAGTTCAGAAATCTAAAGGCACTTATTATTCCATTCTGTTACCTTAGAGGTTCCCTTCCAGTTTGGTTGAGTGGTTGCAAAATGTTGCAATTTCTGGATCTGTCTTGGAATTCATTGGGAGGGTCCATTCCTTCTTGGGTAGGCGAGTTCCGACATCTCTTTTACTTGGATTTGTCTAACAATTCATTCTCCGGGGAAATACCAGAAAGTTTAACTGGTCTAGAAAGCCTTGTTCTCAGTACTGTTCTACTGGATGGACTCTCCGCAGACTTCCCACTGAGAAAAAGCGTAGAGCAAGGTAGGCCAAGGTTGTCATATAACAACATGTGGAGCTTCCCACCGACTATTGACTTAAGTTTCAACAAGCTTACTGGACCAGTCTGGCCAAACTTTGGGCGTTTGAAAAACCTTCATGTCTTGAGTTTGAAACAGAACAACCTTTCAGGAACCATGCCAGACAGTATGTCCGGGATGACAAACTTGGAAGTGTTGGATTTGTCTCGTAACAAACTCACTGGAGAAATCCCTAATTCTCTGGTACATCTCAGCTTTTTGTCAAAATTCAATGTATCATACAATGAGCTCTATGGAAATATACCTTCAGGAGGTCAGTTTACGACATTCCCTGATTCAAGCTTTGAGGGCAACAAGGCTCTCTGCCAAAGAATGCTTAGCCCATGTCAAGCAAAACAGAAACCTCCACTTGTGTCTCCAGGTACAAAAATGAAGATTGTGGATTGGAATTCTGGTATTGGAGCGGCAGTTGGTTTTGTTCTCACTGTCGCCTTTTGCTTCAAGTCGGGCTGGGTACTTCCCAAAGGATGAGAAGCATATCTAAAACAAGAAATACTAATTCTAAAATTAGGTGTTCAGTGGAGCTAGATATTGACAAGCTTGTGAAATCAGTTTTGGACAATCTTTTTCGTATAGCTCCTCTGCTTTCCTCATGCTTCTTTCTTCTTGCTCTAGTTTCTCTTAAATTTGCTAATGTTGTAATGAGAAAACCCGTGAAGCATACAATCAAAGTTCTAATTTGCTTCTAATTTATGATATTTTCCCTAACAGCCACTGCCTGAAACTTTTGCAGCTTCAAGCCTTCTTCAACTTCTGCTAATATGTGACTCCAAGAGAAGAAAAATGAAATGTCTTGTTATATTCTACTATCAGCTTTTCAAATGCACAATCTCTATTAGAACTTTTTCCTTTCAACTAAAGCATTTAAGAGAAAGAGCTTACGCTTTCCACTAAGGCAATATAATTGGCGAAACAGTCATCCAAACTCTTTTGTACTGCAAGAAAGAGGCCACATCCACCAAGACAAAAATCAGAACATCTACCTCAGGCTGTTAGCATTAAATATTAATGGCATTCCCCTGTCCTAGCAAAATGCAAAACGTTAAATTTTTTTTAATAAATTATTATGGCTCTTAGCTGCAAACCAAAAGCACTCATTCAAAGGTTGAGCAAGGCTAAGTAGAGAAAGCCAAAGGTTGAATAATGTAAATAAGAATTTTGCTCATGCAAATGTTCAATCTTGAGCAAGAGTACTTGATACTATGCATATTTCTTCAAAGCTTTGTGTTCATAAAGAAGGATGAATGAATGTATTGCCTGCTATTTTTGCTAGGTGGAGTACTTTTTCTCATATATGATTACAGCTTGGGTAGAATTTACTTTTACTCTTGAAGATGCACGTGTTTTTCTTGATCTTCTTTGTCTTGGGAGATATAATATCTGTTCTATTGAATTGTCTAAAGAAGAAGAGAAGACTCAGCTTTTTTTGTGGTTTGCTCAAACATCAAAGGGAGAAATACAAGACTACCCATTTCTCTAATTGGATTGGTTTTATTTTTCTATACATTTAAACCTAGAAAAGGTGAAAGCAACTTTCCTAATCTTCCAAATTTTGAGTATGAATTAGAAGCACTGTTGATAATGTGATTGGCTAGACATTTTTTTCCAAGATGTTCGGATCATGATATTAGTCCAGCTCTCATTCCGCTAGCCATTAAAATTGCTAAAAGTATATGTTTTTCACTAGCTCCTTTCTGTTTGGGTTCTTTTAATAGGAGATTGAATTTATATTCTTCACAGACTAAGGCATCAGCAAGTCGATATAGGATTATTACCTACATTAATATTTCCTTCACTCAAATGTGTATGTGAGAGAGGTTTAGTGCTCGTACTTCAAAATCTAATCTAAGTCCTCAGCCTGTGACTTCTTTTGGTATTTTTTTTCTAAGAATAATTATAGAGTTTGGGCATGACATAATCATAATATGAAGAGAAGTGTACTTGAGGTGTTGGGCATGATTAAAGAATGCACTTGGCTCTTTATTTGCATAAGAATGGATATTGTAATCATGATTCATACCATGATGTTCAGAATCAAACTCGCTCTTCTTCATTAAGGAAGAAATTGAGTTTTATTCTGAACCAATTCTATCATATGAGAACTGGTGCGAGCTTGGACAGAGATTCTCATTCTGCTGAAGCATACTCAATGTGCAGAGTTGCGCATCAATTTGGATATGATCAAATGGTTCCACGTGCTCATTTTACTCTTTGGATGAAGAGTAATATTGGTAATCTCTTCATCTACTTGATCGGCACATTCTTATCCCTTTTTCTTAGAATGTGAAGGGATCAAGTGCACATATACATCACCTTGAGTAATGTCAACAAGGGTGAGACACTTTGTAAGATCAGGTTGAGGTTTGCAAAAAGATTTGCAATCACCCAATAAATTAGCCATCCTGAACTATATAATATTTAACCCTGTCAAAAACCAATAGAAAACAAAGTTTAATCTCCCTATGTTTTTTCTGAACCTCATCAAAAAGAAAATTCATAATTACAAGAAGAGAAGTCTTCATCCAAAGGAGTAAAAGGAGCACGTAGAACCATTTGATCATATATTCAAATTAACGTGCAATTCTACATGTTGAGTATACTTCAACAAAATAAGAATCTCTGTCCAAACCCGCACTATAGTACTCTATCATAAAAGGCAACATGATAAGATTGGTCCATAAATAAAACTCAATTTCTTCCTTACTTAATGAAGAAGAACAAGGTTGATTTTGAACACTATAGTAGGAATCAGAATTACCATATCTATTCTTCTTATGCGAGTAAGGCCACCAAGTGAATTCTTTAATCACATCCAACACCTCAATAACATGTCTCTTCGTACTTTGATTATACCATGCCCAAGCTCTACAATTGTTCTTAAAAAGAAGACTAGAAGAAGTCACAAGTTGAGGACTTAAATTCTTAAAAAAAAAAAAAAAAAAAAAAAAAAGAGAGAGAGAAATTCTCCTGGGTCAAACTTAAATTTTAGAATTGACGTGCCTGGAATATAAACTCTGAGAGTTGATACGTTGGGACTAATATTTTGCCGAGAATAACCAAATGGAAGATCAAGATGAGAAGTAATTTGTCTTCCCAGAAATGGTCTTCTCCTTATCTAACGATTTGATCTGCTAAATCTTCAAAAACAGAAAGAAGTGTGTGACCTTTTCCAACTTATCAAGAGGAGTTTCAAGATTAGAATCTTCACAAAAAATAGAATAGCAAGAGAAGGTTGACCATATTAAATTTTTGCCATAACGCCTCAACAGTACAAATTCACATAAATATCTATTTAAGAATTTAACAATATTTCTTCTCTTTCAAACTAAAAATATACTGTTTACAAATTAAACGTAAAATTAAATTCTAGGTTTATTTAAAAATATCTATATATTACTTGTGCGCAGGAAGTCCCTGCGCACAGCAAAGAATTGTTGCGCGGAGGAGACCTGCACAGCAGTAACTTTGCTGCTGCGCAATAGCGAGCTTTAGCGCTGTGTAATATATTTATATATATAATTGACAACCAATTAAATTGCAATTGAAAAACTTTCTACCACTTTTACAAAATTCCAACTTCACAAATAAAAGCAAAAAATTTAATCGAAACTGTAACAAAGTAATACATCTACATTCAACAATCTCCAAATTATATAAACAAACATATATATATATAATAAAGAACACTTACTTGATCATGAATCAAAAAGAAACTATTGCTACTTAATTATGGTTTTTGTAAGAGATACTTTCAAGAAAAATTCTTATATTTATAGGATTAAGAACATCAAAATTTTAATTATAATTATTTAGTATCAAATCTTATTTTAATTATAAATATTTACTTTCTTTTTTTAAATAAAAAATTACTAAATTTAACATTTTTATATATATTTTACAGCAAGATGACAAATATAGCTCGCGGAAACAGTTCCAGCAAGCTGCTAATTATTATAGAACAATAAATACATGTTTAAAAGGGTTAAATATTCTATGTGAAATTTGTTTGTTTTATGTATAAAATATTTCTTCTCTCAAAGAGAATCTGTGCAGGGAACAACATAACATATAAAAAATATTTGTATGGCAAAACAACTGCAGGCAAATCAGTTGAACTTCTCCTAAGAATTCTTTCTTTATTCTTTATTAATAATGTATGAACTTCTCCTAAGAATTCTTATACAGAAACAAAAATGTAGATGCTTTAGTTGCAAATATTTTATTTATTAACTTTCATTACGAATCATTATGTAATGAAACAACTCAAAACAAATAATAAAACTGATCTATTAAAAGTTATAGAACAACTCCTTCTAAGAATAACTCATATAAAGAACAACTTTTTTTAAAATAGTCATTTCATAGAATAGCTCATTTATAAAATAACTCATTCACAGAACAACTCTTCTCATAATAAGTTCTTCATAAAACAACTTCTTCGCAAAACAATACTTTCACTAAAAAGTAGAAAAAACCCCGAAATAGAGCAAGATTCTTGAATCTACTTCACTATTGAAATGTCTTGGAGAGTTTAGCTTGGTAAATCAAATATGAAGATAGTTAAAAGTTCTCTTAATCTTTCTTTGAAACATGAATGTTTTTCCCTATTTCTTTTAGAAGAGAGAGAAACAATTTTGTATGTATATATATATATATATATATATATATATATATATATATATATATATATATATATATATATATATATATATATATACCTTGTACTCCTTTCTATGATATGAAAAATTAATCTTTTCATCTTAACAATTCTTTATTAATAATGTATGAACTTCTCTTAAGAATTCCTATTCAGAAAGAAAAATGTAAATGCTTTAGTTGCAAATATTTTATTTATTAACTTTCACTAAGAATCATTATGTAATGAAACAACTCAAAACAGATAATAAAATTGATCTACTAAAAGTCCTAAAACAACTCTTCTAAGAATAATTCTTATAAAGAACAACTTTTTTTTAAAATAGTCCATTCATAGAATAGTTCATTTATAAAACAACTCCTTCACAGAACAGTTCTTCTCAGAACAAGTTCTTCTTAGAACAACTCCTTCGAAAACAATACTTTCACTAAAAAGTGAAAAAAAAACCCCGAAATAAGACAAGATTCTTGAATCCACTTCACTATTGAGATGTCTTGGAGAATTTGACTTAGTAAATCAGATATGGAGATATTTAAGAATTCTTTTAATCTTTCTTTGAAACATGAATATTTTTCCCTATTTCTTTTAGATTAGAATAGTAACAATTTTCAAAAGTGAAACTCTTATTAGACAAAATATTAATTATTTTGCAACTGTTAATTCTCTTTATTATATTATTAATACTAAAGATGTGTAACTCCTAGACACCTAAATATAAGAGTTCTCACTATTCCGAAAAGGAACTTTTACTCAGGCAATTTGACGTAAAAACTCTCAAATTCTCTCTACATTGTTCTCTCCTCTAAATCTTATTCAACCTTTGGCCTTCTATACTCAGCTTTGTTCTCTCATTTTTCAAGGTCTGTTCCAATCTTCCTCTCTACCGCCTCCCGGCACATCTTGCTTTACTAGTTATAATGTTTTTCTTTATACAGCAAAGAACTCATTTACACCCCCAAAAAAGGCTCTTAACAATCAACTACAATCTCAAGTAGGCATAGAAAACAGAAATGAAAGATCTCAAAGAATATTGCAAAAGCTGAATACTAATCTTTCTTGAGAGCTTCCCAGCTAAAACTTGTTTTACATGGTATCATACAATATAATGCTACGAAATATGCATTCTAGATGTTTTCTAAGAAGTAAAAGAGAATAAAACATGTTGTGAAGATTTCAGTTAAGTTGCAAAGACAGTGTATGCACTTCAAGATGGATATTGACAAAGTACTGTACTGGGTAAAGATCCTCTCCACTACTCATCCTAAAGTTTTCGGGCGCACATTAATGTTAATCTACAATTGAATTTTAATGGCCTACATTGAGTACGAAGATAAAAGAAAATTAATTAAAAAAGAGAAAATGATTTGGATAAATATTAGCCATAGATTTATTTGAAAGTGAATGTATCACCCTAGGATAAAGTAGTGCACATCTCCACTACTTTTTAAGTAGTAGAGAGTATCCTTTCAGGACCTCTCGCCTTTCCTACCTAAAAAAAGAAAGGAAAGAGGAGCAACATCAATGGTTATACTAAAAATACCTAAAGCACGAGTGAAAAATAAGTTATAGCCTTCCAGGTTTAACTACAGTAGAGGGCAAAGATGTTTTGAAAAGACATGTCAGCCAAAATAGAGATTTGCATGGATTTTAACAAAAGTTAATGCAATGCAAATGGGGCCAAAATGCTCTACCGTTGCGACACTTTAGGTCTGCTGCTCCATTTCTTCATATATGGTTGTCCGTCATGCTCTGTCATACTACATCCCAAAGCGCCACCTTCACAAAAGGAAGAAATACAATCAAACATAAAATAAACAAAAAAGATAATACAGATCGGTTACAAAATTATTTTTGTGTCTATGGCAACAGGGCGCTGTTTTAGGTATAATACTTGCTGCCAAAAGGTTCAATCATATGTGGGCATCGTCGATGGATCATAATGCTGTCAAAAGGTTCATATGCCTGTGTAAATTTCTTCTGGCTTCTTTTATACTTGTGTTATTGGTTTCGGTTTGGAAATCTAGTTAAGTTGCTTACAGTTATGCTTTATTCTGATGCAATTAGCGGGTTGGTCCCCTATCTTGTATATCCTAGTCTTTAACCCTTTGGTGGATTGTTGTACTTATCTCTTTTAATATTAACATTATGTTAATTCACCTTTCCAAAAAAAAAAATTAGTTCCATCCCGAGAGAGCAGGTTCTTGAGTGACCAAAGAAAGCAACTTCAAAAGCAGCATCATATCTGCTATTCCCTAAAGAGAGCATATTCATGTATACATATTTGTTAGTATGATATGTTGATAGTAACACAATTATGATGACCTCTGTCATGTACAAGATGAAAAAACTGTTCTGGGTCTTAGTAAAGTTCCAAGCAAACCCAGCTTTGAACAGAAAAAAAGGAGGTTTTAAATATTGTCATTAGTTCTTAATCGAATTCTCTTACTGAAGAAAAAAGCGATGATGATTCAAAGGGAGTACCTATCAAATTCATCAATACGACAAAGCCCTCCATCTGTTAAAACAAGGGCCCCAGCGAATCAACTTCCCTAGTAATATTATAGATAGGGCTAGCCTTCTAACTATATGAAACTTTCATAAATTGTCAAAAAAAACAAGCAAAAGTCATGAGCTTCAACTCCTCATAAGGCCACACCAGCTCTACCATGCAGAACTTTCAATTAAACAGCTTGCTTAACCATCCCCCTCTTTCTTCTATACGGACATATGGGCATATTACATATGCAAGTTCCTGTTCCATGGACCTTCAACTTTCAACCTATATCCTAGTCTCTAGCTTGAATAACTTTCACTCAACTCGTTTCTACATAATACTCTGCCAGTTATCATTGCCATTAAATTGTTACACTAGCCACCAGAATAAGATAATCACCATAGAACCCCTTTCAAAAGAACAACGGTGAATTGTGAATATGGTCAAATTTGCTGTTTTCTACATATCAAAATCTAAACCATGTATTTATCTTCATTTTATTTTCTCTTGTATTATTTGAACAAGAAAAGAGCAAAACAATATATCTGGAGCCAAACTTTCAACATTTTTCATATTCTAGAAATATCACCCTCAGCCATTATATAATATGCTTCAGCAACAGAATTATTATCAAGTTACACATTCCATGTTGACTATAACTCACATTATTGAATCCAATTCACGATTATTTTCTTCAAGTTCACAGTAACAAGCCCAAAAGTATTGGAGCAAGCCATGGCAAAACCAAGAATGGCTCCACTCCTTTCCCAAAAGAAAAGGATCAATCGCAATGAAAGGTGCTAGACCAGTCACCAGTCAGAACCACAGAAGCAAAACCGGGTATATCCAACTGTGAAGAAGACATAAGCAGGAACACCTGGACCCGCGAGATATTTCAGTCAGAAAATCCATCCCCATCGTTAAAGGCAACGAGATCACATAGAAAAACAACATCTTTCTTTGATCCACGTAGCACTATGATAATCTGTCTATTTTGCTACTTTAGATGAAAATATTTACATGCGGGTAGTTTCTCTCTCATTTTTCTCTCCCTCCTGTAGTTGTTTTGCCAGAAAATATAGGAAAGAGAAAAATAAAGGTTAGGTGCAAAAAGCCTTCTTTTTTTTTTTTTGTTCTTTTTTTACGCTTTAAAATTAATGTGGGCTTTTCTTCTTTTCGTTTCTTCTCTCTTAATTTGTTCTTCTTTCTCCTTACTTTAACCCAAGCAGGAGCCCCAAGGCCGCGCCAACTCCTTGGCGATTTGAAAGTGTCCGCCAGAAGAGACTGTCCCCGTATATTGAATCATCACTCAGTTCAAAACTTTCTAACCCTTCCCCGCAAATTCAATTCCTGTAGCTGCGGGAGGGAAAAAGAGAAAGAAATCATCTCAAAAAATTGTATTGAAATGTGGTGATTACACTATGGAAGGGGGAGTACCTGTCTCTTGGACAAGACACAGACACACCACACCTCTCCGGAAAGGCCAGTCTCGTGAACCAGAAGGAAACCTGAAATAGATTCCAAAGCTTAAGTTCCAAAAGCTTTGCAAGCTAATACAGATACACAGAATAAATTTGATTTCCAGCACCTTTCAACTGCAACATGCTTGCTTCAGTAATAACTTGTAAACAACAAACTTCTTTGAATGCCTTCGTAATAACAGAAAGTTTGCTTTATTACCATTTCATAGCAGGCAACTAAATTATAAATTATAGTAAATAATCTAACATTCTAATTGTGAGCATAAGAGTTTAAATAGCTTCTGCAGTAGTACAGGAGTAACAACAGTAGCTACTTCATAATAACAGTAGTACAGGAGAATACAGAAGTCTCAACATTAGTCCTAAAGTGATATCGGCCCACCATAGCAGAAATTGCAATCTATACAAACATCATTAACTCAGGCCTACTATATATATTGTTCTGCTCGTTGTTCTGCTCATCCTCTAGAATAGGATAAGCTGCAACAAGAGCATCTTGAGATCCAATATACAGCGAGTTATAAATCTTCCAATACACTTCCCTAACCTTCCGTGCAGGATGGAAGAGACCTTGGAGACAGTAATTTAGCACAATTGCAGCACCCAAGGCCACCCTCATCCCTTCAATAGCCTCCATGACAGCGTTGATGACATGAGGGGAAGTCTCAAATATGTTGGGCCAGACATAGTTCATCAAGTGGACTAAAGCATCCTCACAACCCAACCCAGCAACACCCAAAGCCATGTGCTTGACAGCTGAAGCTGCAGTCTGCCTGTGAACCAAATCTCTGTCCATAAGAGCATCCTCAAGTAATGGAGTCACAGCATAGATGTAATCTTTTCCCATTTCACCAATATACTCAAACAGGAAGGAAAGAGATTTCAAGACACCATTCTGCACATTAAGTTCTGGCACACGATACTCATTCATCAATGCTGGCAAAACTGTAAAAGGTGAACACGTTTCTGCAACAATTGCAATTGCCACAGTTGTGCAAACACGGTTCTGCCGTTCCTGCACCTTGAGATTATTTAACAGAGTAGCCAAGACATCTTGTGGGCCAATGGCTTTAGCAATATATCCAAAAGTATTGACAGTAGCTCTTCGAATACCCTTCTTGTGAGCTTTGAGCATCTCAAGAAGCTCAAAACAAATCCTCATCCACTCCCTAGCTGGTACAAACTCTGCACCGCGATCAGCAATACGGCCAACCAGATCAATACAGTTCTCCTGGACTTTCTCATGCCTATTTTTCAGAATTGGTGTCAACCTTGGAAGCAAATCCTTGATTGGAGGTGTCATTTTTGTCATACCAATAACATTGACAATTGCCTTGAGGGCTCCTAAAATAGATCCCAAAACTTCAGGGTATTCCTCTCCAAGATACTCGTATAGAACAACCCCAAGATGACCCATTAATTGTTCCTCTTGGCACTGTTTCATAACCACTGCAATTCTTGAAATAAGATCAGCTGCCTGCTGCCTGACTTTGGCACTCTTGTTATTCAAGCGCCATTTTATTGTACCACAGATCTGGGGAAGATAAGGTTTCACTCTCTGCCCAAGTGAATTCACAACAGCACCAAAACCATTAAGCATCACATTGGCATCATCACTAGTCTGCTCTTGGAAAGCATAAAGAATACCATCAATCAAAAGTTCCTCCAACCTGGCATCAATGTCAGATGCGCCCAAGTTTGTAACCACCTTCTCAATTGTCTCCATTACCATACGTCTGTAGGGTTCACTCTCATCCTTAAGATCCTCCACTATTCTCCCTACAATATCAGCGACACCTACTTTGTTTGCCATCTCAACAGTTGTCTCGACAAGCTGCCTATAATTTCTCCTATCTAAAGCCATCCTTCTAACCCAGAAATTCCTAAAGAACTCAGGTAGAATATCATTCCTAATATAATCAGCTTCAACACCCTCCGTGCTCACACATTGCTTCACAACCTTAAGCACAATTTTCTTCATTTCTTCATCAGGGGACTGGAACTCACGGATAAGAATAACCATAACTTCTTTTGTATAGTAACTAGCATAAATGGCATCCATTAAAGGAATGATAAAACCAATGGCCTTCAAAAACGCAGCCAATACTTTACCTCGGTGAGACCTTATACCTTTCCACAATGGCTTCAACACTGAGTCAAAGCTTTCAATACCATAGGGGGCAGCAGCCTCGGCAAGAGCAGCCAAAGACAAGGCGGTGATTGTCCTCACTTTCTGATTCTCATCATTTAAACCATGTTCTATGATTTCTACAAGGGACTTCAAGTGAGGAAGAACAGCACAACCAATCAAAATAGCAATCTGCTGAACAATCTTGATCCCAGTGTGCCTAGCTTGCCATGACTTCTTACTCTGACACACAGCTTTCAAAAATGGTAAAAGTGCAGGAATCCCAAGTGCAGAAGCCACAACACTAAATGCTCTAGCAGTCGTATTCCTAACATATTCATCAATATTGTCTATATCTGGTCGCATTGCAGCAATCATAGTAGCCAAACCAGCTGCCTTACTGAGATTAGAAATGATCTCTCTACCCTCCACACGTGCATAATAATCTTCATCAATCAACAAGGGTTCAATCACAACAAGAATCTTGTGCACATAAGGCCTAACCAACTCATCCAGTTTATACAGCACCCTATCAATAACCTTAACCAAGAGATGCCTCTCTTGATCTTCCAATGTAGGCTGCATAAGCAATGGCAGAATCCTATTAAACAATGCACTAGCACCAAATTCCCTCGCCTTATCAGTGAGCTGCCTCAAAGCAGTTTTTCTCTGTGGTGGAGTCCCATTCTTTACCTTCAGCAAAAGCTTCATGATCTTCCGCTCCTTCTGCTCCTCTGGTTTCAGCTCCTCCTCATTTTCCTCATTCAACAATGACCCAAAATACTGATAATCCTCAGGTTTCATAAATGGCAACCCACCAGGTGCCTCCTTAGGCACATCGAACTGTTGCCCACGATTCTCCTCCGGAATTGCATAAAGCGGAGTTCCCATAGGAGTTGGAGTGGCAAGAAGCTTCCGAGCAGGAGTCCGAATAGGCACATAAGAAGCAGGTGGCTCCAAAATCTTATACCCTTCTTGTGGAAACATAGCATCAAGCTCCTCATCAGTCAATGGCCGATTCCTCTCCTCAATATCCTTCTCCCACCTCAACAAGTTATACTGCTCTGGAGTCATAGGCCCACGGAGATTACCCGGAGTTGGTGTCTGCAAATCAGTACCGCCAAAAGGAGTAACCCCAGGTGTAAGAGGAACAGCTGGTGTAGCCCCTGCCATTGGAGTCGCACTCCCCATGGTTGCAGGAGTCTCATCCCACCTAGATCTCTGCCGTTTCGGTGTAGGAGTAACCAACCCTTTTGGAGTAGCATCCCATGTAACCCCAGCTGGGGTTGCCCCAGGCGTAACTCCACCAGTTGGAGTCGCATCCGAATCAGCCAACCGCCCCGGTGTTGGTGTCTCATCCCACCTATTCCTCCTCACAGCTGATGGGGTGGCATCCGAAACTCTCCCTGGCGTAGGCGTAGCATCCCAACGCCCAATCCCAGGAGTCGCATCAGGCAAATCCCAATCCGACGTTTTAGCCTTCTTTGCCGCAGTACTCCCATCATCTTGAGACTGGTCCCACCTATTCCTCCTCTTAGTCACCGCAGCAGTAGCAGCAGCCCCACCGCTCTCCTTCTCAACCTTAGCCGCTTCCTCTTCCTCCTTCTTCTTCTTCGCTATAGCTCTCAACGTCTCTTCCTTTTCCCTCGCCAATGCCTGCTCTCTCATCACATCCGCATATGTCCTCACCGAGGGGTCCGGTGTCTTCTCCCCAGCGGCAAATGCATCGTGTCTATCCGGAGAGATGACTTGGTTCAACCTCCTCCTCCTATACTCATCTTCACGGTCAATAATTTTCGCGGGCTTCCTAAACCCTAACGAATCATCATCCTGTTCGCCACGTGGCATCTCTTTGAGGAGTGATTTGGGAGCCGTGTAAGAGGCAAGCTTACGAGCAACCTCGGAATCCATGGAATCAAGATTCGCATCGTCTTCATCGTTGACAGGAATCGAAGTGACGTAAGCATCCCTGTCTGTTCCGCCGTAAAGATCCCGGTCGAAAGTGAGGGAGGTGAGGGAGGCGAGCTCCTCCTCCTTTCGCCGTCGCTCTTCTTGGGTTTTGGCGATCTCGTTATCAATGTCCATAACTTTTTTTTTTCAAAATTTTAATAAGAAAATCAATAAATTATCTAAAACAAAATGAAAAAAGAAAAACCGTTTTACAAGTAATTCAATGGAATAATAAGTTTTCGAGAAAACGAAACGGAGACTGACCTGAAGAAGGCAGTGGTTAATCTGATTATGGTGGCCTGCGCTGGAGATTTTAGAGCTGAGTGACTTTTAGGGATGTTTATGGCGTGACTGAGAATTGAAAAAGAGATTTTGGGTTGGGTTAGTATATGGATCCGGCCTAGTAGTAATCTGAAACAATCTTTTAACTCGTAATGGCAGAATGTATCTTCATCCTTTAAAGTGAAATAGAATTGAATCTTTAATATTTTATTATATTGAAATCAACTTAAAATATTTTATATTAATGTATCTTAATTCAAAATCTATCAAAATCGTAAAATTAATTATAATATTTATTAATTATCACTAATCGCAATTATTTTTACATAAGTAGAATCGAATATAACACTGATGTATCAAATTTATGATAACGTGATGTTAACCTGTCAAATTTACGATGATGTGATTTTTTGAAAATTTAATATGTTATGATAAATTTAACACGTCAGCACTATATCAGAATTCAATTGTATAAAAATAACGGTCGTTAATGATAATTAATAAAATTATATTTAATTTCATAATTTTGATTGATTTTAATTTAATTTATAAGAAAATAAAACATTTTGAACGAATTTCAATACAATAAAACGTTCAGCTCTAAAAAGTGAAACTTATTTGATTATTAAACCATCTTTTAATTAAGGCCTGCTTGGTTTTTTATTTATACATTAACGCTTAATTGTCACATATATCATTTTTTTATTTGATGTATAAAAGTTTTTAACTTTTAATTTTAGTGTTATTTAATCATAAATAAATTTTTTAATTTAAAAATAATGTGATTAAGTAAAATAAATAAAAAATTAATATATTTTAAACTCTCAATATTTTATTTTATTGTAAAAGTTCATAATAATCTTAAACTTAATTATATTTTTAAAAAAATATTAAAAATTTATACAATAAAATAAAAAATTGAGCACTGATTTTAATTTTGTCTAAAAGGTTAAAAAGTATTTTTCCCTGTTAAGTCTACCATAAATTATGAAGGTAGAATCTTGGCCCAAAAATAATATTTTTAATTACTCATTTAGTGAAAGTTTTTAATAAAATTAGAGTTTTGTTTAGAAATTGGAATTATTTTTTTTAGTTATCTAATGAATTAATTTAATACAAGTCTTGAAATGGGAATTATAAATTTTGTTTGTAAAGTAGATGAATATTATAAATATTCATAATACAAATAATTTAAAATGATAATTTAAAAATATAATGAATGTAAATGTCATATTTTTCTGAATCAAAAGTTTTGCCAACATTCATACTTGTATATATTAATGACTAACTTATAGATATACATTTCTTCAATTGACAAAGTTAACTGGTTTAGTATTTTTTGAATTAATTAATTTAATTTTAGCTCTAATTTTATTGTAGAAAAATTATTTACTTTTAAAATGATTCGTATTTTACTTTAGTTTCGCTAATTTTATTTTCCAAAGCGTTGGTGTGTTTACTGCAATTGACATCTAACTCAAATTACCATCAAATGATGATATAGAGGTAGCAAATGGCGGTGGGTTTTGATTGGATTATTTTGGATCAAATTATTTTGATTTTGGATCATTTTAAGTTTGAGTTAAGTTGGATTTGGATCAAGAAAAATTGATTTATTTCAAGTTCGTATCAATTTGGATTCATGTCAATTTGAATTCAATTTGAGTAATAATCAATTGGGATTTGAACTATTTGAATTAAGTTAGGTTTGAATTGTTGACTTTTTTCAGTCAAATCGGATTGATCTAGATTTGGGTTTGGATCGAATCGTGCGGATTTTTCATGTTATGCCTTTGTCACTTCTAGTGTGATGTTTTTTATATAAAAATAAATTGAAATCATATTTTTAGGAATTACATAACTCATAAGAATAAATCCTCATATTGCATGACCTATAATAAAATTAGGATTAAAATATTCAAAATATTCAATAATCAGTATGATATATTTTTTATAATATATTTATCAATATTCAAAAATTAAATACGTACATTTTCATTTTATTTATATTATCTATAATAATTGTTAATTCTAAATATTTGAAGTGATTTAATAATTTTTACCAAATACTTTAAATAGGCTATTATATATCTTTCTAATTTCTCTTGATTTTTTATGGAATAATTAAAAGTATTAAATATAAATGATGTAATTTCTAGACTATGTAATAGCTAGTCATTAAATAGTTCTACGTTAACTATTGTAGAATTTTATTTTTGGTTATATTCAAATGAAGGTTATGTTCAAATAAATACAATATAAAAATGAACATTTAAGTTTAACTATATTTGACACTCATATTATTGAATAAAATATTATTATCATAATATAATATTTTGATCATTAATCCGACTATTAAAAATTTAATATTAGTCTTAATTTAAATTTGAATATTATTGGGTTTGGTTAATTTAGATTTTGATAAATTCAAGTTAAAATTTGGATCAGTTTAGGTTCTGATCAATTTTGGATTCGAATCAATTCAAGTTCGGATGTGATCGGGTTTGAGTTATTGGAATTTGAATAAATTTGAATTCAGATCAAGTCAAATTCAAATCAACATATATTCGAGTCAATATGAGTTTAAATTGATTTGAATTGTTGACTTTTGTAATTAAATCAAATCAGTCGAATTTAAATTCAAATTTATTTTATTTTTTTTTGGATCGGATCGATTTTTGTCACCTCTGTAAAGAACAAATAAAACAAAAAGCCTTATAAAAACATAAGCAAAATTTTTTTTTATATAAACTCAAAAGGTTAGTTCAATAGTATAAAATTTCGTTAAAATTTTAATAGAAAATGATTCATAATCAAAGATCTCGTGTTCAAATTCTCAACAAATCAAATTCTCTTGAATTAACACCAATCATACAACGTAAACAAAAATTAATCTCTTACTCAATATAATATATGAGAACATCTCATTATTTAAAAAATAAACCTTATAATAATACTCTTTAACTAATTTTCTATGCTTTACTCTCTGATTTTATTAGTAACGTGGCTCCCTACAGTCCAGTGCTGAATTAATAGATGACGAAGGACAATGGATTGGAGAATGAAGTTCATCCGTCCATAGTTGATGCCCGAGGGTATTTCAGATGGTTCTGCCAGCCCGAGGTGTTTTGTGTGGCTATGGTGACCGAAATAGCTGGCACAGATGGGGGTAGACCGTGACTTTGCAACTTAGCAATGGAATTCCTATTACTAACCAGGAAAGTTAAAATAACTTTCTTCTTGACCGACCGATTCCTTTAAAATCACTTTCTTTGATCAACATTTGCAATAACCAATAGCAGAACAAATTGAATTCGAATTAATCTCTCGGATTTCAATTTGTTCACCTTCAAGACATGCTATTAAAAGGTAGTGCAAACAAATAGTACTGCACCGCGCAGCAAGGCTCTACAATAGAAATCCAACAGTTGTCGATTAACCTATTCACCAGTAGCGTAAAACCCAGGAAGACCTGCTTTGGCATGTCAAATCCTTTCATTGCATACATTCAACTAAAAACAATCTTATAATAGTCACGTTTATTTTTCCCATTCCGATTCTAAGCATCAAGGAGATTGATTCAATGCGATTCTAAGCATCAAGTAGTAGGGTTAAAAACTATACTATCTACCAATTTCTTGAGATAAGCATACGAAACTTAAAACAAGATAGATGAAGCCTATGGCAGATATATGGCATCAGTCAAAAAGAAGACAAGGACAAAGAGAATAAACAGATACAAGCATACTCAACATAGTGAACAATGCCATAAAACAACAAAGCCATATAAATATGAATCTGATAATTCCAAGAAAACATCTTCCAAACATTAAGCTTAGAAAATATCTCAATCATCAGCTCCGTTATTGTCAAGGAAACAATTAAGAAAGAGTGCACATAGCCTCACTGCAATTATAAAGCTTCAACTTGAAAAGAATAACCAGTGAAATACTAAGAGATTTTTAGCTGTACTTCCAAGATTCATAATTCAAGGCTTGATTTCCTAAAAACAAGTAAAGGATAGTAGAACCAGGCAACTTCTCCATACAAAAACAACCAGAGAAGTAAAATACTACCACAAAGATTAGCGACCTCACTGTTGTTTCTCATCCTCACGTTTGGAAGCTTCTTTGATCTCATCTGTCCCATCATCCTAAACAGATGGAAAATAAATAGAGTTAATTAAAAATGAGGATACAAAGAGAGAAGATACATACATGGCAGTATACGAAGTCAAAAAATAAAAAAAAAATGAGTGGGCTCTAACCTGCATATCTGAGGTCCACAAAGTGAGGTTATCACGAAGAAGTTGCATTATCAAAGTGCTGTCCTTGTATGAATCCTCTCCAAGAGTATCCAGCTCAGAGATGGCTTCATCGAATGCCTAAGGAAAGAAACAAAACATGTTGATTAAATAGAATTCGAAGACAAAATGAATGAACTCCAAATGAAGAACAAAAAGGGATTTGTAATACCATTAAAAGAATGCACATATACACACACTGTTTTGATGAACAAGATGAATGCAGAGACTAAACTAAAATTCTGAAGTCTTGTTATCCTACCTGTTTTGCAAGATTGCAAGCACGATCAGGGGAATTCAGGATCTCATAGTAGAACACGGAAAAGTTGAGAGCCAATCCTAAACGGATAGGATGAGTTGGGGCCAGCTCAGCAGTTGCAATGTCCTGAGATAAAAAGAAAAAAAAAAGGACGAAAAGATGCAGATAACATCAATAAAGGACCGGAACTATGGATAAAAGACATGTCATAATCACTTTAGTCTTTAGCAAACTCAAAAACCAAAGGTAAATATTAGATATATTATATTTAAAGATAAAGGAGAGATACTACTACTACTAATAATAATAATAACGGATCCAGACAGATTGCAAGACTTCAAAGAAAAAGGATAGCAGTATCAAAGATCTACATAAATAATAATTATATCAATTTGTCACACGACTAGAAAAGGCTCAATGGAACCAACAAGAATCTCAGCTAAAAAAAAACTGAAATCAAAATTTTCTTGAACAAAATAGAAATATTCAAAATACAAAGCTAATAAAAGAACCATGCTAATCAGACCATTTTCTTTCCAATTTTCATAAAATTTCTGCTGCCATTCGAGGTAACGTCTTCTAACGCTTATGTTGCCCACTCAAGCTAAGCGTGAGAAGCAGATCCCGATTTTAGCGCTAAGAAATAAACAACACATCAAGGGCGTAAAAGTTAATGTAGATCAATAAATTACATTGCTGCAATTATAGACATATTTATCATGATTCACATTTAAAATTAACTAAACCCTGAAGTTAAACCAAATCAAGGCAAACAAATGCACAGGATCGGAAATGAAATTACTGAAACGCCCACAAACCTGAGCAGATTTATATGCAGTGAGCGTATTCTCGGCGGCGGCTTTCCTGTCATCGCCAGTCTTGAACTCAGCCAAGTACCTATGGTAATCTCCCTTCATTTTCAGATAAAAGACCTTGGAATCCCCGTTTCCAGCGGCCGGAACAAGCTTCTCATCGATAAGGTTCAGTATTCCGGCGCAAATCTCGGACAACTCGGCCTCGATCTTGGCCCTGTACTCGTGGATCATGGAAACGTGGTCAGTGTTGCCACGTCCTTCCTCCTTCTGCTCGATGGAGGAAACGATCCTCCATGAGGCACGGCGAGCGCCGATCACGTTCTTGTAGGCGACGGAGAGGAGGTTCCGTTCCTCGACGGTGAGTTCGTCGGGGGCGGGGACGGCGGAGACGACGTTTTCCATGAACTTGACCATCTCCTCGTAGCGCTCAGCTTGCTCAGCGAGTTTCGCCATGTAGACGTTTTCCTCGCGTGGTGAAGGGGCAGCCATAGCTTTGGGTGTTGTTTGGATGGGAAATGAAAGTGAGAGGATTTGTCGAGGGATTGAGTTTTGAGAGGTAGAGTTTTGAAGAAATAGGAAAGGAACTTTGCTTGGGTGTGGTTTTTTTTATAAAGAAGCTAGGGATTGTTTTTCCGTTTTTCCTTTTTTGACCTTTTTTACTTGGAAAATTTTCAAAATCATACCGTAAAAAACAAATATTTAATTATTGATTCTAACTCGTTAATAAAAAAATTGAGAATTTTTAAATTAATAAAAATATATTATTTAATTTTAATTTGATAATTAACAAATATATGGGTAAAGTTAAGGAGTCTCACTTAAAAAAATAATTTGATTTAAATTTGTTCGATGATGAACAATGATAATTTTAATTTATAATATTTTTTTAATATTAAACCCGACTCCTGTCTCCCTCATCTCCGGCGAGCCACGACCGGCGAGAGCGTGCGAGAATGTAAGATCCAAAAATTCGGTGTCATTTTTAATAAATTGATATTATAAATATGAATTTGTGTAATCTTGATCAATAAAGAAGAAATAATTAACTTTTAAGTCCAATTGATTAAGATATGAATTTATTTAATATTTTTGAAATTTTTGTCTCGAAAAACGAGCTTGAAAATAGTGAAAAAATATACCAAAAAAATAAAATCGACCTGATAAATTCATTTATGGACTAAATGAATTTAATATGAATTTTATGATATTTTTGAGATATTTTAAGATTTTTATTATTATTTTAATAATAAAATAATAATAAAAATATATTATAAAAAAAACGAATTGAAAAAAAAAAGAAAATCTGAAGAGAATCGGGGAGAGAGAAACCAAATTTTGAAGAGGAAAATCGACGGATTCGGTTTCCTCTCACCGGCGAGGCTGAGGGGCGGGCGAAGGAAGCCTAGCACCGGGCGACTCGCCAGCGGCCAAGACGCGCCTGGAAACGCCGCCGGCGAGGAGATCGGAGGAGGGAGAGCCGCGAGAGAGAAGGGGAGATTCGGCGGCCACCGGCGCCGATCGACCCCAGCTCAAGCCAAAAGAACGCTCCCCAGCCCGAGCCGAGCCGAGCCGATTAGCGGTGGAATCGCACCGGGAACCTGCCGCCAGGGCCGGTAACTGCGAAATGGACACTGAACCGGTTCGGACCGATTCAGTGTGAAAGTGACTGAACCGATCTGAGCCGGTTCAGGAGGAGAGAGAAAGAAGAGAGAAAAAAATTTTAGGATTTCATCGGACTTCGGGTAAGTCGATACGAGGTCAAAAGTGATCGATTTAATTTTGGATAAATTTATTTAAATTGTATTTAATCAAAAATTGACCCGGAGTTAAAAATACAAAATTGTGCAGTTCAACGATTAATTCTGAACGGAAGCCCGATCGAACTTCGATTTACGCACCATCGCATAATATCGGGTAAGTAAAGCTCATTTACGATAATTTATGTGATTAACACATATTTAAGATTTATTTTATGCATTTCGGATTAAATTCCAGATTTAGTGAATTATATTTGGAATTTCGAATAAACTGTCGTAAATGATATTCGAGCTATCCAGAGAGTTTGAAATAAAACCCAATGGGTATGGATAGGCCCAATGAGTCAATAGACCCTGATGAAAGGAATTAATACGTGAAAAACGGGCTTAATACGGATTAAGGCCCGATTAAAGTATTTAGGTTCGTTTAGAGTAAACGGGCCCAATTAAGTGAAATGAACTGTATTAAATGTAGGAAACGTGTAATTAATCCAGTAAATGGTTAAATGCAGCTATAGAGTCATATTGAGAGTTGACCGGACTGCGAGATTTGGACAGCACAGAGGAAGAGAGGTCACATTACGTGATCCGAGGTAAGGGATCTATGCGAGCTATTAGAGATAGCTGTACGTATTTTCAGCGTCGTTAACATTCACTTAAATTTCATATAACGTATGGATATGAAATTTTTGGATAGTACCCAAATATGAAAAAATTACGAAAATACCCTTAGACTCAAGAATTTTGAAAATGCATAAAGTGCATGCAATCCATGTTTTCTCTGTGAAAAAGAGATTTTTGTGAAGCTGAAATGATAGACTGGCTCATGATTTGACTGTATGCATTTACTTGCGCGTTTTTCTAAAATGTGATTTGATTAACAAGTGATTTAATGGGATGTTACCCTTTCACTCTATTTTGTACATTTTTGCATATTGCACTCGGTTTTGAGTACCACTGCGGTGAAAAATAGAGCTAACTGTCTATTTTGTGTGTGTGAAATCGTGCTTGAGCTATGATGAAATCTGTGGATTTATCCAGATCCGCTCCCACTTGATTTTGGTATTGCATATGTACAGACCGTGCTGGAGCACTGCTCGTACTGGATTCTGTTGTGATTTGTGATTGAGATCGTGCTGGAGCCCTCATGTTGACTGTGTGTCACACTGACTTGCTCGCACTAGATCTGAGACGACAGGCTATGGTTGATAATTTATTTGGTTGGGGTGGTGAGCTTGTGACTCAGGCACCTACAACTATGTGGTAATTGTATTATGGTTCACGGAGTACGTCGTACCGTGTAGACAACATGGAGTATACTGTACTGTGCAACTATGGGATGTGAGGATTGCGTCTTTGGACTCGGGCATGCTTTGTCATTGCTCTGTTTTGTGATAGTCCTTAGATAGGAGCCGATGGATAGACTAATCCCCTCCTCGGACTCAGAGACACCCTGGCACACCTGATCCGTGATAGCTGGTGGGTCTCGGACTTTGGCCAATTGTCCCTTGGATTCGTGTAAAAATCTCTGCCTAGTCTCATCTGCTTTATTGGTTTCGGTGATGAAACTAATTGTGATTTGATTTCTGTGATGAAACCATTTGAAATGATAATATGATTTAAATGTGAGTTTCAATACTGAACACAGAAATATTTTACTCTGAATGAGTTTTGATATTCGATTTTTGGCAGTAAATTGCTATGTGTTTTACTATGATGGTTTTGTGAATGCCATGAGTTTTTCGGCATAAACCATGCATCATGAGCATCGTGGATAGTTTAATTATCTACTTGCTTTCATATATTAATGCGAGTGTTTTGAAAATAAATGTATTTGTTTTATTAGATGATAAAACATGCATTATGAGCATCGTAGATAGTGTGGTTATCTACCTGCTTTCATATATTTCTTACTGATGACGTTATGCTCATCCCTTTATTTTTCCCACCTCTACAGAGCATTTCAGTAGAGTGTATAAGTTGCGTCCGTCCTACGATTTTTTACACACAGCTATCCAGTAGCATCAAGGTATGCACACATGTACTTTTTGTATCTGAATAATAGTGTACAGTGATATAGTCATATTATATGGGGGATGTATATGTAAGGCAATGTAAACAAATTTTAAATTCTAAAATGATAATTTTATAAGCTTCCGCAATGTTAGTGCCTGGGACGAAAGCATTGCCTATTATGCATATATATATATATATATAAAATATAAAAACTGAGTGAGGGATATTGACTCACAGCACAACAATTGAAATGTGGTAAGTTCGCGAAAAATTTGTAATGATTTTTGGAAAATTGGATCGCGACAGAGAGATGACCGACGAGGGACGACCGACACCCAGGAGACCACTGGAAGCCGTTACGCGCCGTGGATAGCCAGCAAAAGGCAGATCGACAAAGCGAAGGCCGAAGGGAGAAAAGGCGAGATTCGTTGGCCCCGATGTCGATTTGGGCCGAGCCAAGCCAAATAAAGCTTCCCCAGGCCGAGGCGCACTGAACGGTGGCCGAACCGACAAAAATCCACCTGAACCGATTCAGACCGATTCAGTGTGAAAGGGTCTGAACCGGTTTGAATCGGTTCAGTCAAAGGAGAGAGAAAAAAATTTGAAAAAAATTCAGTGTTACCTAGGCACAGCAGTAGACTGATAATTGGTTGAAAATCAATCGATTTATTTTTCGTATAATTAATTTGAATTTATATTAAACCGAAATTAATCGGTTTAAATATATATTGATGTGTAGCAAAAAAAAAGGTAGGCGACGTGTACAAGTTCGAGCGAATCTCGAATTACGTGCCACCAAAGAAAGATTTGACTTCCAAGAATACATCCGGAGCTAATTAGATTGCGTGATCCGGAGAGATCAAGAATTAAAATTCGCAGTAGACACATTTTTAGGTAAGGGATTTCGTAAGCTCTTAGAGATAACTGTACGTATTTTCATCGTCGTTTACATTCACTTAAATTCCGTATAGAGTATAGATATGAAATTTTTGGATAGTACCCAAATATGAAAAAATTATGAAAATACCCCTAGACTTGGGAATATTTGGAAATGCATAATGTGCATAAACATGACATTTTACATGTGAGAAAGAGGTTTTATGAAACTAAAATGAAAGACTGGCTCACGATTTGATTATCTGCATTAAATTGCATGTTTTTCAGATTTTTGTATTTGATGAGTAAGTTGATGGGAATTATTTTCTCTCACTCAAGTGGGTAACCTTCCATGGTTGAGGTTGGTTTGTACGCCCTTATGTGCATCAAGTCATTTATTAGTTTTGAGATTAAAGTAGTGTTGGAGCTTTGCTCGCACTAAACTCTATATGTTTTATGCATGATAACGTATTGGAGCTTTGCTCGCACTAGTTTGTCATTTTGTGATGTGCATAAAATCGTGTTTGGAGACGTCGTATAGGCTATGTGAGTTTGCACTGATCCTCGCACGTGATTTGATAAGGTCGTGCTGGAGCCTCGTGTAAACTGTGTGTCACACTGATTGATATGCTCGCACGTGCATTTTTTGAGACTTAGTATTGATATAGCTGGAGATGGGATGATAAGACCCGTTGAACGGGCACTCCTAATCTCGCTGATTTCAGATATGGGGTTCACGGAGTACAATGTACCGTGTGGACGCACATGGAGTACGACGTACCATGTTGTTTGTTTGCTGTCTAATGGGTAGACTAACTCCCTGCCCTCAGCCATCCGGGGACATTTATGCACATCTGATCAGTGATTGCATGGAGTCCAATGACTATGGCCATATGTCTACTTGTTTCCATATGCTCTGCTTTGTCTCCATACTTATATGATTTATGATTTAAATTCTGAGATTTTTGATTTGTCTCCTAGTTGATTTAAATCAGTTTTTATTAGAACATGTATTTTGAGAAATTCGTTTGTGATATGACATGACTTTGAGAAAGCATACCTGTGTGGTTTTGTGAATTCAGTTGGGATTGAGAAAGTAATGATTTTATGCATGACATGATTCATAAACATGTAGGTAGTATAGTTATCTACTTGCTTGCGTGATTCCTTAGCGCGTTGTAGTTCACCCATTTTTTTCTCTCCACTCCACAGAGTTACCTAAGTCTTGAGAGCTGCAGTAGTCTTGAGCAGTTGACAGCCTACACTCCACTGTGCGCGAAGGTATACACTTATTTTGATTTTGTATCTAAACTTGTAATATGACATGGCTTTGAGAAATTCATTTGTGATATGACATGGTTTTGAGAAAGCATACCTGTGTAGTATTGTGAATTCAGTTGGGATTGAGAAAGTAAGGATTTTCTGCATGACATGATTCATAAGCATGTAGGTAGTATAGTTATCTACCTGCTTGCGTGATTCTTTATTGGGCACGTTGTAGCTCACCCCTTTTTTTCCTTCCACTTCATAGAGTTACCCAAGTCTTGAGAGTTATGGTAGTCCTGAGCAGTTGGCAACCTACACTCCATTGTGTGCAAATGTATACAGTTATTTTGATTTTGTATCTAAACTTGTAAGGCACAGTTAAGTATATAAAAAATTACTAGGATGTAAACGTACGTATGTCAATATATATATGAATAAGGAAATTCAATTATCATGTACGATTTATATTTAAGTTTGTAAGGTCAATATCGGCTCGTATGCCAAACCATCAGAGTGTTATCTGCTTCATTATGTGTGTGGTATTGATGAATAATAATGATTTAAATGTGGAAACGGAGTGTGACATTTTCAATGTATATAAAGAGTAACAGTGTATAGTGATAAAAGATGTGTAAAGAAATTGATAAATAATATTTGATTTTTTTTATTAACTTTAATATATATAAATATAGATTTTTGTCTTTTAAAATTTAAACAAATAATTGATTTAAAGAAATAATTGATTTATTCTATAATTTTTATATATATAAATTCCTATATTTTTAGAAAATTTTTAAAAATAATGATTTTTTTAAAGATATTACACATGTCAGACATATAAAGTATTCACATAGAATGTTTTACTTTTACCCAAATACTTTAACTTTTATTTTTATATATATATATATATATATATAAAATAATTATACCCAAAATTATATAAAATATTAATATATTATTTAATCATTTATTTGTTTACGTTTATAATCTTATATCATATTTTTATTTTATTTATTTTTTATTTTTGGTTTATTTTGTTATCTTTTATACTAGAATTTTGGAAGGCTTATATTACTTAACAAATGATACCCAATGGAGTGCCGAATGTGAAGCAATAACGTTACCAAAAACCTCTCTTTTTAAAATATATGTATATATATATATTGCATAGATACTGTATAAGTGTATTGATTTAGAATTTGATTGATAGTTTATGTATATGCTTAATATTCTATATTATTATTTTATATGTCATTGATATGTTTTTAAATTTCGCAAACAACATAAAAAATTATTATTTGCTATTTTTATAATACTTATTATTGATTTTTTTAAATAAAATTATTATTTTATTGATTGAGGATGAAAATTTCAAATTCAAAACACAGTATTAAGAGTTAAATTGAGTTCATTTATTAATTATCTTTTTAAGTATTTAATCATTCAATCTACTAATGGAATCTAAAAGTTCTACCACTAGTGTGAGACTTTTTTTTAAAAAAAAATTGAATATGTGGTCATTCGAAGAATTGTAATGTATATTATTCCATTATGGTATAATTAAAAATGTAATAAATTAAAATAATAAATTTATAATTTTTAAAAATTCTATCATTATGCGTGGAATTACAATGACATTATTCTAATATATCCTGATATTAAAATATCGGGCCTATTTAAGAGGCCTAATCAAATTTTCTAAAGCCTAGATCTAAGATAGCTTAAACGAAATTAGGCCTACAGTACCTGTGAAGGTCCAAATCAAATAACAAATGGGCCGATTTAAATCCAAGTGCCTCGCGCTTCCTATATAAGCCATCTTTTTTATAAACCCTAGTTTCCTTTCGTCTCATATCATCTCTCTTTAGCAGTCTGAACTGCCTCTTGTGATTTTGAGTAGCAGCTGCTAAAGCTGACAAAAAAATGAAGGTACGAAGAACTCCCCACTGGAAAAAGGGACACCCTAATTTGAGACATAAAACTCTCTGTTCCTGTGTTTATTTTTAATTTATTTTGATTGTAGTTGTTGTTGTTGTCGTGCAGTTTAATATCGCGAATCCGACTACTGGTTGCCAGAAGAAGCTCGAGATCGATGACGATCAGAAGCTGTGAGTTTAATTTTTTTCTTTAGTTTTATTCTTTTTGGTTGCTGAGAAAGTCGATAAAAAGATAGATGAAAGAAAGAAAAACACTGAGAACTATGAACTTCTGGTTACGAATAGGCAATAACACAAAATCTAAAAGTTAAGTAGAGTTTGTAAAATTTACTTAAATGGCCTCGTGTGATAAAAGATATTTATGTTATTTTAATGTGACAGTCGGGCATTTTTTGACAAGAGGATCTCCCAGGAGGTTGTTGGAGATGCGTTAGGCGAGGTATGTGGTTAGGCATTTGGAAATTATAATGTCTTGTTGATGTAATGATTGATCTTTCGATTTAATAGAAGTTTCCATTTGTTTTGACAGGAATTCAAGGGCTATGTTTTCAAGATCATGGGAGGTTGCGACAAGCAAGGATTCCCAATGAAGCAGGGTGTTCTGACTCCTGGTCGTGTCCGTCTCTTGCTTCATAGAGGTGATATTGTGGCTGAGCATTCTGAAATAGATAGTTCTCATAGCCAGTTACTTTGATTTGTGCATTATGAAATTCTTTTATATGAAGAAATGGAACAGGATGTTTAGAAAGCTTTTTTATATTTATATTTATATTTTTAACTTATTTATTTATTGTCATCAGGGCGTGGGCCATGTTGGTAATTCTATGTTTAGGCTAATTCTGCTTGTATTGTTTCATCATGAATGGCTTATTTATTTGATGAGTTGGTATTTTGCATTATCATTATGATCTCTGTGGCTTGTTATCTTAGTGTTCCACTAAACTTTCTTGGATTGGAATGTCAAGATTCTCAGCATCCAGTCGTGTCGTCCTCTGCAGAAGTGGAAGTTGATTCATTTATATTTCTTGAGCAGGTACCCCGTGCTTCCGTGGATATGGAAGACGTAATGGAGAGCGCAGAAGGAAGTCTGTTCGTGGATGTATTGTTAGCCAAGACCTTTCTGTTTTGAACTTGGTTATAGTGAAGAAGGGTGAGAATGATTTGCCTGGGCTGACTGACACTGAAAAACCTAGGATGAGAGGTCCAAAGAGGGCATCCAAGATCAGAAAACTCTTTAACCTTTCCAAGGAAGATGATGTCCGGAAGTACGTAAACACTTACAGGAGGACTTTCACAACAAAATCCGGTAAAGTTGCTCTTTTCTTAATATTCTCCTCTTAATAAAGATGGTGACAAGATGTAAGAGACTGGGTGGATGCTTTATGTTCTGACGGCTACTTAGGTTTCTCTAGTCATTTGATTACTGTGAAATGATCTCTCTTACATATAATTGTAAATTTATCTTATAGAACATAACAGAGTGCTTAATGTGCACAGTAGTAGGTTGAAATTCTGTGAGGGTTCCTTCTGTGATAGTGACTTTGTATCTCTCCTATGACTGACTGTAATCCTTGTGTATGTGCCCAACCATAATTCTAGGCCTCTAGCTGTTACTTGTTAAAATTAGGTATGTGCATTGCATCTGCATGCCTCACTTGCCTACTCCATTTCCAGCCCTTCTAATGGAGTCTAAAAAGGTTTTGGTTTTCCAATTTATTCATGCATGGAGCATGCAGGAGGTATTGGAGATTGGTTCAGTTTTGGAGTTAGAGAGGCTTAGTGGGAGTGGTAATTTCTTTGTTGAAGCTAGCACATACTGATAGCCATTTACGGGGTTTGCAGGCAAGAAGGTCAGTAAAGCTCCAAAAATCCAGAGGCTGGTAACTCCATTGACACTCCAGAGGAAGCGTGCTAGAATTGCTGATAAGAAAAAGAGAATTGCCAAGGCGAAGGCAGAGGCAGCTGAGTACCAAAAACTGCTTGCCACGAGGTTGAAGGAGCAGCGAGAACGACGTAGTGAGAGTTTAGCAAAGAGGAGGTCCAAGCTCTCAGCTGCATCTAAGCCTTCTGTTGCGGCTTAAAATTTTTTTGAAGTCTCGATAAACAGTGGATCTTGTCCGTAGTTTTGTTGCCATCATTTTGCTTAGTATTCAATGTTATGTTATTTTGAGTACTGAGAGCTGGTTTTAGATTTTTGTTAATGTTGAGTTTGATATTCTATCTATTATGTTATCGTGTCTAGTCCTATTTCTCGTCTTATGGATGTGCTCATCTGGCATGGCAAATCAGTTGTTCAAATTATAGCCTAATAGCGTAATTGCTGAATGAAGCAGTGTTGTTATTATGCTGAAAAAAGTCGATTTTTGTTTATTAATGATAAATTTTATAAAATTTTAGAAATTTGAATTTAATTTAATTTTAATATATTAATATGAAAAATGGTCATTTTATTTTAAATTTTTCTATGTGGACAAAATCTTTCCATTAAGAAAATTGTGAAAACTTCAACAAAATTTTAAGCCGTAACAGAAGGCTTGGATGTATAAAATAATATTTAATATGATTTCATATTTTCTTAAGCTCATATCACTATATATTAAGTAAAATAATGAAATTATAGCGATGCATAAGTAGGGGGGATTGGAACAAGGTTTAATCTTGTGTACCTCAAAACTTAGCTGACTCGGTGAATAAAATGGTAGCTACTCAAAAAAGAGTAGCTATATTGTAGACCCAATATTGCTATAGCGCAAAACCATGGCAAAAAAATGGTTTTTATACTCTGCTCCGGAAAAAAAAAAAAAATGCCAAACCATGGCAATAAAAATTGTGTGCGAGTCTTTCTGAAACAGGTTAAATTCACTGTATATATCGTTTCTATTTGTCTTGCATTTTTTTTTTAATCTATTTTGTCCGCTCCATATGGATATGGGTATGCATTTCCGGGATCTTTTATTAATTATTATTATTATTATAGGCTTAGCGGCAGGGCTAGGACTTCAGCTTCCTCCGAGCCCAGCTAATACATCATCCGGATCTTTTATTAACGTTTCCCTTTTTTTTTTTTTTTTTTTTTAAACCCACTTTTTTCGTTCATAGCCGTTTTTTTTTTTTTTTAAATTAACCTTTTTCTTTCAAAGCCGTTTTTTTAGGGGAAAACCCACATTTGTCGTTCATAACCGTTATCACCACTCCCTTTCTTTTATCTTTTTCCTTTTCCTTCTCTTAACCAATTCATCTCTCACTTCTCCCTTTTTAATGGTTTCAATCTCTCACCCATCCCATCGTCTCTCTGTTTTTCTCATTCTGTCCTTCCGGACTCTCCCTTTGATAAACTCCAAAAAAGCCTTCCATTGTCTTGTCTTGTCTTGCCCTGGGTTAAGGTGGAACATGAGAAGAGAAATAACCGAATTTCTGTTTGGTGTGAGACATCGAGAATTGTTGAGAAAGAGGTTGAAGAGACCTCTAGGGAGGAATTTGAGTACCAAGTCAAGGTGGGTTTCTTCTCCTTTTCCTAGGTTTGTTATTATTTTATTCTATTTCTATTTGGGTTTTGGGGGAATATTGATGGGATTACTCGATTGGTTTGAGAGAATGAAGGAAAATTATGTTACTTGATGTACTGCCTTTTCTATTGGATAGAGATTTTGTTGATTAATGTTCGTTTATATTCATATTTTCGATTCTGAATTTGATACTAGTTTTTGCATTTTTTTTCTTAATCAAAAAACTTTTTTTTTTTAACAAATCGATGTATGAAAAGAACGTTGAAGAAGTTCAGGTAAAGAATTATGATGTATTTCGTTTTAGTGTAGTTTTTAAAATTAATTTTTTTGTTGCTTTATAATGGCTTTTAGATGCAACAATATAGGTTCTTTCTTTGTCTTCTTTATTTTCTTGATTACTTAAAATTTTTATGCTTTTGGGGATTGATTAGATTGGATCCTGATCACATAATGCAGGAAAAAAGTGGCTGTGTTATAGATCTAATAAAAGGTTTGCGAAGGTAGAGTTAGGACTGAGTATATACTGTCAATTGTCAAATGAGCAAATGGTGTAAGTAATTAAGTGCGTGCATGCTTGGTTTGATACATTTTAGGGGGCACCTTGAACAAATCAGACTAAATCGGAGGCATGGATTATTTCTTGATGATAGCGATAATCAATATTCTTTTAACTGTTTGTTTAAGTAGAATTTTCTCTTGGCCGGTCTACTCTGTCACATTTATTCTCCTTTTTTAAATATTTGGAATGTGCATTTTACAAACCCTATGCTTAGGTAGCGCTCACAGCGAGATAGGCAGCTCAGCTTACTATTATTCCTACCCTAATGTGTCAAGAATAGAATAGGTAGCACAGGGCAGCAAGCATAGCTAGATCTAAGGTATTTGCATATTCAGAATCTAGACTCTTTTTTGAATCTCATTCATAATTTTTTCTGTAAAAAAGGTAGGTAAGAGGTTTGGAATTGATAAGAAGATGAATCACAAAAGGTGTTGTATTATTAGTAGTAAATTTGGAATGCCTAAGGAGAAGGAACTTCATAAAAAAACCGTTGTGTTTGATTTTGTGGGTAGTTGATTTTGAACTATTTCTTTTTGTTAGAAATTTCTGATCCATATATCTTTCCAACTGCTGAAATGTTTGGAATAATTCAAGAGTTTCATATAATTGTGCTAACAAAGGTTGGTGATTTGTGGTCAACCTGTAATTTTTATATAAAATGGATGAAATGGACAATGCTTTCTTTGTAGGATAACTGTTTTTTGTCCTCTTCTTTGTTTTTCATGATCCATGAATATGTTGTGTATGCATTGCCTGGTTGTATTTGGAGCATATCCAATGCATGAAAAATGAACTGAGGTGTTTTTCTCATATTTATGTGTACTTCCATGCACAAGAATAAGAAAGGAAGAATAAAAGGGAAAAGATTATGGAATGCATTTATTGTTAGGACAGAAACATCAAGCAGGCACTGATTGAGATCTTGGTTTCATTTGTAAAATAGTTATTGATTTGAGTTTGAGGTCTCCAAGTTTACGCACATCCAGAATTCAGTCTCTGACATTTGGGCTTCAGTCAGCAGAATCAGGAAATGGTTAAAAGGTTTGCCCTGTTATTTTCCTATGTATATACAGAAAGAATGGCATGAATGGGATTTCTGATCAATTTCCTGTTGCCCCAATTATGGAGTGTTTTGATTTGTGGAGAATATCATGTTGCAGTACAAATAAGGTAATTGCTACTTTCCTAATTTTTCATGTCTTTTCATCTTAAGATCACAAATGACTTTAAGTGTTTGATGATTGTTTGGTTACATGTTGTGTAAACTCAGAAATATCATTTTCTGCTTCACTATATTGAAGTGATAGGGTTGGAAGCAACAGTTAACAACTTTCATCTTAAAATCACAAATGACTTTAACTGTTTGATGATTGTTTGGTTACATGCTGCTTAAACTTAGAATTATCATTTTCTGTTTCACTATATTGAAGTGATAGGGTTGAAAGCTACAAGTAATAGCTTTATTTGTGAGCAAATATTAGAAGTTAATTTTAGTAGAGTAGTGCTTAATTAGACATGCTTAGCCTACAAGGAGTCTATGTTTTTAAATTTGTTAGGAATCTTTCATTCATTGTTTCTGATTGTAGATGCTAAAACTTTCATTCAAAAATGAAAATTTAGAACCAATAATAATTGCAGTGTCTTACCAAATTTAACAAAGAAATATTGCAGCAATTTAAACCCAAGGTCAGTTTGAGAAAACTTTTCATCTATGTTGATTTTTGGATTTAATGTCTTCAACATGGGTGTCTTTGTCTTATCCTATTATTATTATTATTATTATTATTATTATTATTATTATTATTATTATTAAAGATTGTTACACATTTGACATCACATTCGAATCAAATTCTTGATTTTTTATACTTAAATTTTAAAATTCACAGCTAATTACTTAAATTTTACATTAGTCAAGTGGTATCATATATCAAAAATTATTTCATAAATATCACAAGTCAAAAGAATATCACATTAACATGCCTTGTGTTGTAAATTTAGTGAATGCTTTGGACACATCAATTGAATTAATGAAGCTAAAAATGGACTGAATTCGGAAGCAGAGTTCAACTATTTAATTATGCATTTTTAATTAAATTGTGAATTTAATTATAGTTCATGTACAAATATGTAATTAATTTTTTTTTTTAATTATTAAAGATTGTTACACATTTGACATCACATTTGAATCAAATTCTTGATTTTTGATACTTAAATTTTAAAATTCACAGTTAATTACTTAAATTTTACATTAGTCAAGTGTTATCATATATCAAAAATTATTTTATAAATATCACAAGTAAAAAGAATATCACATTAACATGCCTTGTGTTGTAATTTTAGTGAATGCTTTGGACACATCAATTGAATTAACGAAGCTAAAAATGGACTGAATTCGGAAGCAGAGTTCAACTATTTAATTATGCATTTTTAATTAAATTGAGAATTTAATTAAAGTTCATGTACAAATATGTAATTAATTTTTTTCTTTATATTTGAAGAACGTCTATTTTTGTATCACTGCTGCTTCACTGTAAAATATCTGCTATCTCTTCTACAAGAATAACATATGAATTGCAATGATAAACAAGGGAAGAGGAAAACTTGAAAATAAATATATTTTACTTAGCTACCCTAACTTAGTTTATGTTGATCACATGGGCCACTTAATTGTTTTTGTTTTATAATTTCCATGTTGATCAAATTATAGTAATCTCTTCTTAATGTAAGGCTACACTGATCAATTTCTATCTTAAATGGGCTTAATTGATTGATAAATAACTGATGCAGGAGAACATTGAATGCTTCCTTTATGTAAAAAGTTTTGCTGTAACAATGACAAATTTTCACCTTAAAACCCCGAATAATGAATTCACAAAGAGATGTGTTTCAAAAGTTTGTTTGGTCCTTCCTTTTAATTGCAATTGTTCTATTATTTATTATTTTCTTTTAGTGCTGCATAATTAGTCTTATTTTACGCTCTTTTTAGGTTCCCCAATTCTATCCTTCATTTTATTAGTATCTTATTAAAAGAGGTTGATTGTTCAAGACATCCAATGAAAAGGTGGTATGCTAATCAGGTTCTGTAACTGCGATTAATTTAAGTTCTAATGTTTTTTCTTATGATTTTTTTTAGTTCCTATTTAATTTAAGAAGAAATATTTGTTGACTACTTAACATTATTCACAAGATTTGAATTTTTCGTTTTAATCCATTTGTTGGTTGATTGGTGGTATTTCAAAGGGAATTTTATCAACTCTTAGATGTTTGGTTTAATAATGTTACTGAATTTTTGTGTTTATTTTGTTTTCGTTGTTGACAGTGGGGAATATTCCAAGTGATACTACTCAAGAACAAGTTAGAAATTTGTACAGAGGGGCAACGAGCTCAAAATCTGTTCCCATGAAGCATCCAAGATAGAAGGATCATGCTTTGTCAAATTTATAGAAATTTTTAACTAGCTTTAGTTTTCTTTTATATTTTCTTGCGTGTATTGTTTAACTGTATGTATTATTTTATTTGAAATTTTTTCGATTTTCTTTTATGTTTAATAGCTATTTATTTGTTTTTTAGCTTGATTTTTCGTTTGATCATATTTCTATTTAGGATCTATGAAGTGGTTTACTATTCATATTTGGTGCCTTTAGGTAATATTTATCTCTATTCATATTTGTTGCTTATAGGTGGACATGCATGTAAAAATAAAGAGGATGTGCTCATGGTTTCATCAGTCCAAATTATTGTTATTGCTCTTCATTTCCTCCGTTTTCTTGTCTTTTCTAGACAAGGATTATTCCTGACCAACAGTGTTGCTGCTGCATGATAAAATTTTACGGGTTTTGGAGTTAAGAATCATGGTTCATTTTGTAATCATTGGACTTCCCTTATTTGCCTCTGAAAATCCTCGAACAACCAAGCCTTTGGTAGCAGCACTAACTTTCCATCAGTTTTTTTGAGGGAATAGGGCTTAGTGGATGCATATTTCAGGTAGGATATATCTCTGCATTTGATTTGGATTCCCACTCATAATAATAAGGATACATAGTAGTAGCAAGCAAAGTAGATTTAAGATCATTCTTATTTGAGTTTTAGAACCGAAAGAAGACATTTTAGTTTTTAGCTTGCAACGAGGATAAAAGTTTTATAAGCTGTAGGGACTTGGATTCAAACTTTAACTTTTCAATTTAGCTGTAAACTTTTCTACTTTCTCTTTCTAGAATGAGAATTCATTGATTTTAGCTGTCCTTGTCTCGGTTAAGTGGCAGATTTCTCCTTCTATGTTTTGGTTTGAAACATTCCTAAGTGTTTGGAAAAGCTTCTAACGTTAATTTTCTTTTCATATGTCATATATCCTTGTTGGATTCTTTTTTTTTTTTTTCCAGTTGGCTTATGTTTTCTAATATTATTAATTCAACAGCATTCAGGGGAACTAGCTTAAAGATAAGGATGCTAAACAACCTCCCACCATGCAATGTGGTATGTATTACATGATCTTCCCTTTTGCCATGGCTTGGATGTATATTTGAACAAAAATATATGTTCTATGTTAACTCCAACTGACAATGATAATGATATCTTAAAGTGTACACCCTTAGTTTGGTTCTAATCTAATAATTGAACCAAAATCTAAGCACCCTTAGTTTAATGTTCATTATTACAAATTGAACTGCTGAGTAAACATCACTATATCTTTTCATGTTTTACAAATGCGATTTATTCAAGAGTTTAGCCTGTCAGTCTTGCTATCTCAATCATTTGGCTCGGCTGCCCCGGTCGGTCGATTGGTTGGTTAATCCTGTTGCCTGAGTCAGTTGAACAGCTACTTGGGTCGATCGATCTAGCTACCCGGGACAATAAGTCGGGCCGTTCGGAACGGATGGGCAGCAACAGGTCTGTCGGCTGGTCGGTTGTGAAACCCTGGTCGATCGGTCGTTTGGGCTGCAACGGGTTGGCTGGTCAGGCTGCTCGAGTGGGTTGCTCCGATTGCTCGGGTCGACCGATCGGATCGATAGCCTACGGTCGATCTGTCGGTTGGGCGACAATGAATTTGTCGGCTGATTTGGCTATCCGTGTCAGTCGACAGGTCCTGCTGCCAGGGACAACAACCGATCAGTTCGGTAGCTTGAGTTGTCAGGCGGTCGGTTCAGTTACCCGGGTCGGTGGGTCAACCGGTTGCCACAATCGATCAGGCTACACTAGCCGATCGGGCTGCCCCGAAGGTTCAGTTGCTTGGGTCAGTTGGTCCGGCTTCCCAAGTCGATCCAATCGAGTCGACCGATCAAGCTGCTTTGGTCTGTTAGGGGTCGGGCTGCTTGGATAGATCGACTGCTCTGGCAGCCCCAGTCAGGCTGCCTAGGTCGTGTTGCTTGGGTCAATCAATTGGTCGGATTGTCGAGTTAGCTAGTCACTCGGGCTACCCCGGTTAGTCGATCGGTTGGGCTACAACGGGTCGGTCGATTGTTTGGGTAGCCCCAGTAGATTGGTCAGTTGGGCTGCAACAAGTTTATCGGTCGGTCCGGTAGCTCGAGTCGATTGGTCGATCCTTTTGCTAGGGTTGGGTAGCCTAAGTCGGTCGGGTAGCACGAGTTAGTCAACTTGTCTGGTTGCCCGAGTCTGACAGTCGCTCCAGTTGATCTAGCCAGTCGGGCTGCGCTGGTAGATTGGGCTGGCCTTGTCCGATTGTTCGAGTCGGTCAGTTCGACTGCTCGGGTCGTTTGGTCCACTATAAGGGTAGGTCGATTCGATTTGGTCGACCCAATCGATTGGTTGGGCGGTTAGGCCTCTTGGATCGACCGGTCGCTCCGTCTGTCAAGGTCGTATGATCGGGTTGCTCGGGCTGTCAAGCTGTCCTAGTCAATAGGTTAGGAAGCGAGCCACAAATGGCTTGCTAGCCAGTCAACCAGGGCTACCTAATCGTTGTTGCTCGGGTAAGGTAGTCGATCGATCAGGCCGACCTATCGCTTCGGTTGCCCTGGTTGGCTTGTCAGTCTGTCTGGGTCCATCGGTTGATCTTGTTCGACTAGTCGCTCTGGCTGCTCGGGTAGGTCGATTCGATCTGGTCAGCCCAACCGACTGGTCGGGCGGTTAGGTCGTCTGGGTTGATCGGTCGCTTCGTATGTCAAGATTGTATGGTCAGGTTACTCGGGTAGGTTGGACGGTCAAGTTACCCGAGTCAATCAGTCAGGAAGCAGGCCATAACGGGTTTGCTAGCCAGTCGACCAGGGCTACCTGATCGCTCAATTGGTTGATTCATTACTGTTCGGGTAGGGTAGTTTATCGATTGGGCCGACCTATCGCTTCGGCTGCTCGGGTTGGCTAGTCGGTCCGTCTGGGTCCATCGATCGTTTTGCTCGACTGGTCGCTCTGGCTGCCCAGGTAGATCGATCAGGTAGCCTGAGTCGGCCAATTAATACTGCAGCCCAGGTCGGCTGTACAGTCAGGCAGTTCGGGTAGGTAATCCTAGAGGTAAGGCTCATCGGGTTAGTTGCAACCACTGCCTCGATCGTGCTCGGTCCCTTTGCTCAAGTTGGATTGTCTGGCTAGCAAGGCAGATTGGTCCAATCTAGCCCGGTTACTCAGATCAACTAAATGTCAAGCAACTCAGGGCAGTCGGTCTGGTTGCACCTATCAGTCGACCAGCCAAGATGCTTTGGTCAAATGCCTGGGTCTATCAGGCGGTCAGGCTATATGGGTTAGTGGGGCAATCCCCATTCCCGTGTCGATTGGTCGATCCTGCAGCCCCAGCCAGATGAACATTTGTTGCTGCCTCGATCGGTCCGTAGATTAAGTAGCCTCAGTCACCGATCGTGGGTTGCAACAGGTTTGTCAACCAATAAGTCAGCCCTTGACGATCGGTTGGTTTGGCTACCCAAAGACGTCCAGTCGATACGATAACCTAGGTCGGTTGGGTAGTTAAGTAGCCTCAGCTACTTGGGTCGGTCGATCTAGCTACCCGGGACAATAAGTCGGGCCGTTCGGTATAGTTGGGCAGCAACAGGTCTGTCGGCTGGTCGGTTGTGAAACCCTGGTCGATCGGTCGTTTGGGCTGTAACGGGTTGGCTGGTCAGGCTGCTCGGGTGGGTTGCTCTGATTGCTCAGGTCGACCGATCACATCGGTAGCCTACGGTCGATCTGTCGGTTGGGCGACAATGAATTTGTCGACTGATTTGGCTATCTGTGTCAACCGACAAGTCCTGCTGCCAGGGACAACAACCGATCAGTTCGGTAGCTTGAGTTGTCAGGCGATCGGTTCAGTTACCCGGGTCGGTGGGTCAACCGGTTGCCACAATCGATCAGGCTACACTAGCCGATCGGGATGCCCCGAAGGTTCGGTTGCTTAGGTCAGTTGGTCCGGCTTCTCAAGTCGATCCAATCGAGTCGACCGATCGAGCTGCTTTGGTCTGTTAGGGGTCGGGCTGCTTGGATCAATCGACTGCTCTGGCAGCCCCAGTCAGGCTGCCTAGGTCGTGTTGCTTGGGTCAATCAATTGGTCGGATTGTCGAGTTAGCTAGTCACTCGGGCTACCTCGGTTAGTCAATCGGTTGGGCTACAACGGGTCGGTCGATTGTTTGGGCAGCCCCAGTAGATTGGTCAGTTGGGCTGCAACAAGTTTATCGGTCGATCCGGTAGCCCGAGTCGATTGGTCGATCCTTTTGCTAGGGTTGGGTAGCCTAAGTCGGTCGGGCAGCACGAGTTAGTCAACTTGTCTGGTTGCCCGAGTCTGACAGTCGCTCCAGTTGATCTAGCCAGTCGGGCTGCGCTGGTAGATTGGGTTGGCCCTGTCGGATTGTTCGAGTCGGTTAGTTCGACTGCTCGGGTCGTTTGGTCCACTATAAGGGTAGGTCAATTCGATTTGGTCGACCCAATCGATTGGTCGGGCGGTTAGGCCTCTTGGATCGACCGGTCGCTCTGTCTGTCAAGGTCGTATGATCGGGTTACTCGGGCTGTCAAGCTGTCCCAGTCAATAGGTTAGGAAGCGAGCCACAAATGGCTTGCTAGCCAGTCAACCAGGGCTACCTAATCGTTGTTGCTCGGGTAAGGTAGTCAATCGATCAGGCCGACCTATCGCTTCGGTTGCCCTGGTTGGCTTGTCAGTCTGCCTGGGTCCATCGGTTGATCTTGTTCGACTAGTCGCTCTGGCTGCTCGGGTAGGTCGATTCGATCTGGTCAGCCCAACCGACTGATCGGGCGGTTAGGTCACCTGGGTCGATCGGTCGCTTCGTATGCCAAGATTGTATGGTCAGGTAACTCGGGTAGGTTGGACGGTCAAGTTGCCCGGGTCAATCGGTCAGGAAGCGGGCCATAACGGGTTTGCTAGCCAGTCGACCAGGGCTACCTGATCGCTCAATTGGTTGATTCATTACTGTTCGGGTAGGGTAGTTTATTGATTGGGCCGACCTATAGCTTCGGCTGCTCGGGTTGGCTAGTTGGTCCGTCTGGGTCCATCGATCGTTTTGCTCGACTAGTCGTTCTGGCTGCCCAGGTAGGTCGATCAGGTAGCCTGAGTCGGCCAATTAATACTGCAGCCCAGGTCGGCTGTACAGTCGAGCAGTTCGGGTAGGTAATCCTAGGGGTAAGGCTCCTCGGGTTAGTTGCAACCACTGCCTCGATCGTGCTCGGTCCCTTTGTTGAGGTTGGATTGTCTGGCTAGCAGGGCAGATTGGTCCAGTCTAGCCCGGTTACTCAGATCAACTAAATGTCAAGCAACTCAGGGCAGTCGGTCTGGTTGTACCTGTCAGTCGACCAGCCAAGATGCTTTGGTCGAATGCCTGGGTCTATCGGGCGGTCAGGCTATATGGGTTAGTGGGGCAATCCCCCTTCCCGTGTCGATTGGTCGATCCTGCAGCCCCAGCCAGATGAACATTTGCTGCTGCCTCAATCGGTCCGTAGATTAAGTAGCCTCAGTCACCGATCGTGGGTTGCAACAGGTTTGTCAACCAATAAGTCAGCCCTTGACGATCGGTTGGTTTGGCTACCCAAAGACGTCCAGTCGATACGACAACCTAGGTCGATTGGGTAGTTAGGTTACTCGGGTCGACTGGTCTATTCGGCTGCCTTAGTCGATCGGGCTACATCGGTTGATCGAGTTGCCCCAATCAAGCTGATCGGGTCGTCGGTCTGGTTACTCGGGTCGATAGGTCCGACTGCCTGAGCCAGTTAGTTTGATCGGGTTGCCAATCCAGCTACTTGGGATCATCGAGGAGGTTCGGTTACTCGGGTTGGCTGATCGCTTTGGCTGCACTAGTCGGTCAGGTTGCTCGTTGGGCTACTCTAGTCGGTCGAATCGATTGGGCTATTCGAGTTGGTTAGGCTGCATCGGGTCCATAAGTCAGTTCGACAACTTAAGTTGATTGATTGGGTTGAACCGGTTTGTTGGCTTATCTGGCTGCCAGAGTCGGTAGGTCGGTGCAGCTGCCTCAGTTGAACGGGCTTGGTAAACTATCAATTTGGGTTTTTCGGTTTGGATGCTAGGGTCGGTTGATCCTGTGCTCGAGTTTGTCTGTACAGTTACCCAGGTTATTTGGTGCGGTAACATGAGTCGATTGATCAGTGCAGTAGCCCAAGTGGATTAGGCGATTTGGCAGCATTGATCAATCAGCCTGAAGGTCGGGCTACCCAGATCTGTAGGTCAGGTTTTGATGTCAGCCTCGTTGCTCGGGTCAGTTGCTTCAAGTACTTAGGCTGATCTGTCTGGTTCGACCCGATTGCTCGGGTAGGCTGGATGTTGGGCTACTCGAGTTTACTAGTTCGATTGCTTAGTCAGTCGATTAATTAAGTTGCTCGGGTCCACAGCTCGGTCAGATTCTTGAGTTTATCGGGCTATCAGGGTCGGTAGGATTGTCAAGCTTCCCGGGTCAATCGGTCGACCCTGCCGTACTTGCTAAACAGTCGTTCATTGTTTCCTCGGTTGGTTTATCTGTCGGGTAGCCTCGGTGGTTGGTTGGTCCAACTGCTTGAAACTTGAAACGACTTGTTGATATGGCAACTCGGGTCGGTGGAGAGGTTGGGTTGCCAAGGTTGGGCAGTTGGTTTGACTGCCCTAATTTATTGGGCTACGTCGATCGATCGGGCTACCTTGATACGGCTACCTGGGTTGGTCAGTCCGACTACTCAGGTCGGTAGGTTCAACTCCCCTAATCGATCAATTCGAATTGGGTAGGCCAGTCGTTTTGTCTGCTTCGATCAGTCAATCGGTCAGGCTGCTCGGGTCCACTGGTCGAATGGCTCAGTTTGGTCGGTCAATCGAACAGGTTAACTGGTCGAATGATCGGTAGCCTGAGTCGCCAATGGATTGGGTTGTAATGGGTTTGTCAGTCGATCTTACAGCATGGGTCGATTAGTTTGGTTGCTCGAGTTGGTCGGTAGGTTAAGGCGCCTGGGATGGCTGGTCTCTCCAGCCGCTCGTATCGGTTGGTAGAGCTAGTAACCCCAATCGATCGACTAGTAGGGTTACAATAGGTCAGTCGATCGATCAGTGAGGCAGCCATAGTTGACCAACCGGTTAGGCTGCAACGAGTTTGCCTACAACTTTGGCTGATCGGGTCAACCAGTTGATAGCGTAGCACAAGTAGGCTATGCTGTCGGCTGCCCAGGTCAGTCGGTTGGTCCGGTTTCCAAGGTATGGCTGCTCGGTGGGTTTGTTAGGCTAAATGAGAATGTTGGTCCGACTGCTTGGGTCGGTTCAGTTTGGCTCGTTTGTTTGGGTTGGAAGGATGTTGGACTGCACTAGTCGATCGGGCTACCCGAGTCGGTTAGTTCAGTTGCCCTTGTAAAGGTCAAACCTGCTTCTCAGGTTGATCAAATGGGCTGCTTAATTCGGTCGATCGGTTCGAATTTTTGGGTCTGTCGATCTTGCGTCTTGGATCGATCGGGTGGTCGATTGGGCTACAAAAGTCTATCGATCAATCTGATGACCTTGGTCTGCCTGTCGATCTGGCAACCCTGGTTAGTCTATCGATTCGACTGTAATAGGTCTGTCGGGCAGCACTTGTCGATCGATCGATCAACTTGCAACCGGTTTGCTTGTCGACTGGTCGGGTAGTCTTGGTTGACCTGTTGATTGGGCTACAACAGGTCGGTTGGTGGGCTTGACGTGGTCAGTCTCACCGATAGCCCTGGTCGATCGATCAGGCGTTCAGCCCAGGTAGGACAGCCCTGATCGATCGATCGGTTGCGTCGCAGCGGGTTTATTGACTGGTTCGAATGGTTGGATCGAACGGTCGAGCCCTTTGGTCGGCCCTGACGGGTAGACCGATCGTTTCAGCTTTTGATTGGCAGCTCTGGTTGGCCTACCTGTTGGGCTACAGCGGTTGGCCAGTCAGGCCACTAGTTCGGTCACGCAGGCTACCCTGGTCGGTCGAGTAGCCTTGGTCAGCCGAATGGTAGGGCTATAACGGGTGTGGCGATTGATCCAGCTTCTTGGTTGCAATGGTCGGTACGACATCCTGGGTCGGCTTGGTGGTCGAGCAACCTAAGTCGGTCAATCTGTTCGACAACTCGTGCTAATCAAACGATTAGGTAGGCCAAGTCGATCGGCTGGTTTGGCTGCCTTTGTCGATCGGGTAGTCTGACAGTCTATTTCATCGATCGATCGGGCTATGCCTGTCGATTGTGTTGTCTGTGTCCTATAGCTCGAGTTAGTCTATTTAGTTGCCTGACTAAATCGCTTTGGTCTAACCTGTTTGCTTAGGTCGACTTATTGTCGAGCTGCAACGAGTTGATTGGGTAGTCTGGCGACCCTAATAAGCTGGGGGTCAATCCAGCTACTTGGGTCGATCGAGCTGTACTTGTCGATCGTGCTCCTCTATATGGCTGCCCAAGTTAGTCGGTCTGCCAGCTTTGGGTCGGTTGGTTCAGTTCGACCCAGTGGCTCAGGTTCGCTGAATGTTGGGTTAATCGAGTCTGCGGGGCGATGGGCTGCGCTAGTCGATCGAGTTGCTGTAATTCTACTGTTTGGGTCGATCGATCTGGCTCCCCTATCTTGGTCGGTCTTATTGCAAAGCTCAGTTGATTTTGCTGCTTGGGTCGATCGGGCGTTTAGGATTCCTTAGTTAGTCTATCTTTACACCAAGGTACCCGATCATTTTGACTGCCAGTTCGGTTGTTTAGGTTGCCTAGATTGGTCGAACGGTCGAACTGTTGGTCGGTCTGCCTGGTAGACCTCGTGGCCTACCAGTTAGGTTTCAATAGGTCGGTCGGTCGGGTCGCCTGGGTCAATCACTCCGACAGCCCGTGTCGATAGGTCGGTCGGGCCGGCCTAATCGATTGGCTCAGACCAATCCAGTTACCCATGTCGATCTATAGCTTTGGCGGTCAGTTCTGCTGATTGAGCTGCATGGGTCAATCATGTGGTCTGGTTGCTTGTGTAAGCTGACAGGTCTGGCATGCCCCGATTGGCCTACTGGTTAGGCTCTAATGCGTCTGCTTGTTGGCCAATCGTTTGGCCTGCAACGGGTTTTTGATCGGTAGGTAGGTTGATAGGTTAAGTCACCGGGTAGATTGTAGGTCTAGTTGCCCAAGTCGTTCGAGCTGCGTTGTTCGATCGGGTTGTCCTTGTTCGATTGCTCGTGTCGTTCTGTCTGGCTGCCTGGGTTAGTCGGTCCAGTCCAGCCTAGTATCTTGGCCAGTTGGTCGATTGGGCTGTTACGAGTCTATCGGTCTATCCGGTTGCCTAAGTCAGTAGATTCGTTTGCCCGGTTCGATCGGTCTAGTTGCTTGGGTCGATCGTTTCGGTGACCCAGGTCAGGGTCGATCTGGCTTCTCGAGTCAGTTGGGCCGGATTCCTTGGTCGATCGATCCAATTCAACCTAGTTGCTCGGGCTGGTTGGATGTTGGGCAGGTCTGGTCGATCAGGTGACCTACTGGTAGCTTCAGCAGCCCAAATCAAGTCGAACAGCCCCGGTCGCGAGAAGGTCAGGCTGCAATTGGTCTATTGGCCTGCTTGTCGGGCATCATTGGACGGTCGGTCAGTAAGACTACAACTGGTCGGCTAGACGGCCCACCCAATCGGTCGGGTAGCCCAACCGTTTGGGTTGTTCTGTCGATCAGGATGCCCCGATTTAACTTCTTGGGTCGGTTGTCGCTGTTGCCTAGGGTCAACCTCTTTAATCTAGCCTAGTTGCTTAGGTCGACTAATGATTGGGCTGCTCGGGTCAATCGGGCCGACGGGCCTCCCGGGTCGATCAATCGCTTCGGTTGCTCATATCGACCTGTCGATCGGGCAACCTTAGTCTGACAACTCGAGTTGACTGATCAATAAGGCAACCTAGGTCGGTCAGTGGGTCAGTCAGTTAGGGTCGGCGATTGATCATGTTGCCTCAATCGGTCTAGCTGTGTCGATCGATTGAGCAGACGTAGCTCCGCTGCCCTAATCTGTCGGTCCGGCTTTCCTTGTCTGGGTCTGTCTGGCTACTTGGGTCGCTTGGTCTGGCTGCCTAGGTTGGTTGATTCGGATGCTTGGGTCGGTTGGTTCGAACCAGGCCAATTGCTCGAGTCGACTTGATGTTGGGCTGCTCAGGTCGATAGAGAGGTTGGGCCGCCCGGGTTGGCAAGTTAAGCTGCTTCGATCGCTAGGTTGGCAGACGGGTAGGCTGTTTTCGTTGACCTGTCGGGTTGCACTGTTCGGTCGGTCCCTCCGACAGTAAAGGTCGGCCTGCTAGTCGGGCAGCCTCATTTTGCCTGTCGATCATTCTTCAATGGGTCGTCGTCTGTCAGGCTGCCTGGGTAGGTCGCTCTGACGTTTGAAGTTGGTCGATCGGTTGAGCAACCATGGTCGATTGATCTTTTGGGTTGCAACGTTTTTACTGATCCGTTTGGCAACCCGAGTCGGTCGATCCGGTTGCCTTGGTCGGTCGATCAGTCTGACAGCTTGAGAAGGCATAGCAATCGAACAGCTCGGGTTGGTCAGATCAGTTTGGCTACTCGGGTTGACAGTGAGTTCGGGCTGCCCTGGTCAGACGACAAGCTTGGTTGCCTTGGGTCGACCAGCTGGTCAGGTTGCATTAGTCGGTCGGTCTTATTGCCCCAGCCATTTGAGCTGCACTAACAGGCCAATCAAATTGCCCTAATCGGTTGGTTAGACGGCCTCTGTCAGGCTGCTTGGGTTGGTCTATTCGGCTTGCTCTATTAAGGTTGGTCTAACTGTCTCGGTTAGTCGATCCTGCTGCTTGGTCTGATTACCTAAGTCGGTTGGTCCGACTTCCCCATTTAGGGCATGTCCGATTGCTCGGGTTGTTTGGTCCGACTGTCGTAATCGATCGGTTGGTCGGGTTGCCCTAGTCGATTGATCAACCAGGGTGCCCTTGTCAGATGGCCAGTTCGGCTACCCAAGTTGGCTGGTTCGGTCGCTCGGTCGATCGATTCGACAGTCAGTCTGGTGGTCGATCGTTCTGCCTTGGTCGATCGATCGAGGTGGTTTGTCAGTAGGGGTGTAAAACTTGCCGAACGGTGTAGGTTGATGTGAATTAATACGGATACGAGTTTAAACAAGTTGAGTCCGTTTAGGCCCGCATTTAAACGGATCAAATTTGTGGAAATCGGTCAGACCCTAATGTGGGCCGGATCGGCCCGCGGGCTAATTTAGCTTTTTTTTTTTTGAAAATAAAGAATTGAGCTTTAAAAAATAATGAATTAGACCTAAACACTTAATTAAGTCTAATTTTAATTTGTTAAATGATTATTGGGCTTTGAGAATTAACCAAATTTTTACAAAATCAAATCACATAGATTTGTGACTAAAATACAAAGTTTAATTTGAAATTTTTTTAACAAGAGGAATATTAGCTCATTCATGATCAAATATATTCTATACAAGTTCAAAGCAAAAATCAAAATGATTTGGAGTTCTCCACTTAATTTCAAATTGTAAGTTAGTCACATAAAACAATATATTATGTACAAAAGCAAATTGTGGGTTTGTCATATATATATGTATGACAAGCATAAGCAATATATTATATCATAAGCAAGCAAGTCATAAAATTGTGAAAATAGTTCTACAAATATATTATATCAAAGCTGTAGACTATAGAGTATCCTAGAATAATGACAATGAAATTTAATAACTAGTAAACTTTTTTCTTATAAAATTAATAATAACATTGACTACAATCTAATGATCCTGATTCGCATCCAATTAAAGAAATTCAAAGTCAAAATTCACGTTACAAAGACTTGAAAAGAACTCAATCCTTCGCCTCTTCTTTCCATAAAGACAAGATTTTTTTCTTCTTTCTCACGTTTTTCCCATTTTCAATTTCAAATGTGCACTAATAGCTATATTTACCATTCCAATTGTTTATTTCCAATATGCATGAACCAGTGTGCTGAGAAATCGAGTGAATCTACCAATGAGCTACGAAACAAGGGAAAATTATATACATTAATCATTGAACATTCAAATGTTGAGACATGTTATGTTTATAATTTATTTTATTAAAAATACTATTTGATTAAATGATCCAAACAAAGTGAAACTAAAAAGTCGCAAGCTCGATTAAAATATACTTAGCTTAGCGTCACTTCTCTCTCTTTGACCTTTATCTTTATCTTTCTATTACATCAAAGAAAATTGGTGAAGGAAGGAACTTACACAGTGAACACTTGCGAGAGAAATAATTATTACAGATAAAAAAATAAAAAAGTCAATGTTTCGTTTGATTGGCGTTGAGGAAAAAAGAAAAGGATAATTTTAAAGGACAGAAATTAACAGCCGGGGAAAATGGAATAAAGAGGAAAAAAATAATGACCAAGTTATAGAAAGAGAAAGAAATTTGTTTGTGAGATCAGTTCTCCAGGGGAAAGTGAAAAGGAAAGACTTTATGAAAGTGTTAATGAAAGTTAACAGATGAGTTGGTAATGCAGAAATCAAAGCTGCGATAGTAGTAGCAGACTGAGTTGGTAGAGTAGTCCGCGAGTTAACCCGTACCCGTATGGGTTGGCCCGTATAAATTATTTACCCTTCGGGTTTGACCCGTATAAGCCCATTTTTAAACGGGTCATATATTAATGGACCGAATCGTTAAAAGCCCGTAATTTTTACGAGTCAATCCGCGGGCTTGGGCCCGTTTTACACCCTTATCTGTCAGTCGAGTTGGTCGGGTCTGACTGCCCCTATTGGACTGTCGGTCGAGTTACCTCAGGTCGGCAGGTCAGTCTTGTCGCCTCGGGCCGGCTAGTTGATCCTGCTGCCCAGGTCGGTTGGTTGGTCTAATTGCCCTAGCTTTAGGCTGGTTTGGTTGCCATGATCGAAAGATCTAGCTGCCTCCGTCCGGTTGCTTGGGTTGGTCGATCTGGTTACTTAGGTCGACGAGTTTCGAATGCCCTGGTCGGACGGCTAGTCAGGTTGCCCTGGGCCACCGACCGATCGAGATACCTGGGTCGGTCGGTCCAACTGTCGAGTCGATTGGTCGGTTTTGCTGCCCAAGTCGGTCAACTGATCCCGCTGCCACGATTGGTCAGTCTGGCTCCCCTGGTAATTGTGCAATTTTGGTTTTAATTTTATTTTTCTGACTGTAGGGTATCTCAATAGCAGCAAATGAATCTGATGCAGTGGATAAAGGTGCTTATTGCAAGGAAATAGATTGACACGCAGAAAACATATTGCTAAGAAGAAATGAGATCATGAAGGTCGCTGACTTAAGACTTTAATTATGTTAAGATTTTTAAAATGTACTCTTTTGGATTTGGGGTAACATATGATAGGTTCTTTATGATCAGTACAAGGCTTTTTATTGTATTAAAACAAATTATATTAGGATGCGCTTTTTAATTGTAAAATATGTTAACATAACCTTAAGGATTACTTTTTGGAAGTTTGAATTTAAGGTAGCATATTGTGTAAGGCAAGTATTGCATTAATGCTACCACTTTTTAAAACAACAATGTGTAGTACTGATCATTCCTCTTTGAAAGCAAATGAAGTTAAAATTTTTTAATAAAACTATTATTGTTGTTTTGGTTATTATTGTATTGATGTTTGTAAATGAATATATAACAATCCATCCAGTTTGCACAATAATGTAAAAAACAAAGGCCTATGAAGAATGATAATTTCGATTACACATTGATCAAATTCCTCTATACATTACACCCTAAACCAGATAACTTTGTAAACCTTAATTGCATACCTCGTTTACCACATATATCTGTAAAAAAACAAAGGTAAACTTCAGCAAAAAACAGAGGCAACATACCTCTTTAACAAAAAACGGAGGCAACATACCTCTTCAACAAAATACAAAGCAAGACTTTTAGTCGAACCCATAAATACTAAACCTATTTAACTCATTTCTAAACCTAAACCTTAACTAATTATTTCTTTATTTCGTTCCTAATAAAAGCAACATAATCAAACTCAATAAAAGTATTGAAATTCATTTCCAGCCGTTTATGCCACTACTATTTCTTTGCTCCCTACAAGCTTCACTATCACGTTTCATTCTATGCAACCTCTTCAATAATCCTAAAATTATTAAATTCGTATGTTCATTCATCGAAAGATCAATCCATTGAAAGTATCCACATGAACCAATTTACTGCATTAACAATACAATGCCTAAATATGTTAATAGTCACAAAATAGTAAACTGTAACCAAAATTTAGGCAAAAAACATCAAAATTCTTACCACATACTTGCTGCAACCAAAAAACTCTCGACCTGGGTTGCTATCTGTCCAAGATGTCCTCATCGAAGCTCGCTAACCACAATGACAAACATGTAAGAATGTTGTGTCTAACATTGCAATCTCTTGGTAAATTAACTTCCTTTCAATTCAAACCGAACACTTCTAAATCAACTCCTTTCCAATTTCAATCTAATCAACCCAAAATCGATTGAACCCTAAAACCCTAAATCATAAATCATAAATTTCCCTCTTTTCATTTTTGGTTTTTTGGTTTTCTTTCCCTGTTCCTCTTTCTTTTTTTCGTTTTTCCTTTTTCGATTTTGTATTTTTATTAAGAAAGATATAATTTTTTTTTAAATTTAAATGTATAGCTCAATTATCAACTGGCATCACGTGACCTCATGCATTTGTCAACTGATATTTAACGTTGCATTAGATAAATATATTACGGATAAATCAAAATGAGTCGCATTTAAAAATTTAAAAATCAAATTATAACATTTAAAATTTTAAAAATTAATTTAAAAATATGTATAAATTTTAAAAATTATTTATAATATTTACTTGAGGAGGACAGAAAAATAATGTCAGTCAATCAAAGTTTTGTAAAAAAAGTCGTGCCGTGACCGCATGGCCTTCCTTATTTTTCCTCCACGTATAACGTCTAGAAGGTTTTGAAGAAATATAAGTTCTATTAATTTTGAAAAAAAGTTAAGCTTTTGAAACTATTGACGTTGCCTCATTGTTTTTTTTTTTATTTGTCTTTTCTTTTGTTGTGTCTTAACTTTGTTTTCTTTCAACTTCAAAAGGTTTTTTAGAATTAAATCGGACACATTCATGAACCACATGAAAATGATGATTAAGTGAAAAAGAGTAAATAATCGTATCAGTTTAGATATTCAATGTGAGATATTACATTTTTATCTTCTAAATTCGTATTATTATTATTTTTATTACTTTGCTTTTAATTAATTTGACTGTTTAAGATATTTTGTTATGATAACAGTTAACGGGTATACACTAATTAACAGGCTGAATAAATTATTTTTTATCGCTTAATCTTTTTAAAAAATTTCCAATCTCTTAATTTTTTTTAAAAATCACGTTCTAATCACCAATGTTTATAAAATATTAATATTTTGATCATTCAGTTATTAGAAACTAATGACCTCTTCGGTCCCCTTAAAAAAAAATAAAAAAATTATAAGTGATAAAAGAAATATAAGTTATTTACTCTTAAATGATCTCTTTTCTCATAGGCAATTTAGTCAGGAATTTTTGCCAGCGGGTTAATATTATAACACTATTTTTTATATAATATTTTGTTACTTATTACAATATCAATAAAATTAAGTATAATACAAAATATTTCATAATAAAATACAGTTTTCAAATAAATAAATATTTTCTTATAATATATTCATAATAAAAATTTATCTGTAATTACATTAGTAGCGTCTCATAAAGCCTTTTTTTTTCATTTTTTTTTGGTTATAAAAATGTTGTAAAATAATTAAAGTAGGTAGATGATACAATTTTTTTCTTTTGTAATGATATTTCATTTGTACTATTAAATAATTAATTACCTAGAAAATAATTATAATAGCAAAAACAACAAATCAATTATTTATAAATTAAATCAAATTTATAGAAAACATGTATTATAGAGGTAATAAAAAAAAAACTATAACCGAAAAGTGTGATCACAACAAAATGAAAAGATAATTTTTATAAAAAAAATTAAAAAATCATAATTAAAATAAAATTAATCAAAACTTCAATATTTTAAGCATGCACATTTCCCCTTAATTATCGGATAACAAGTTGTTGGTAAATATATGTAAGTTTTTAACCATGTCAATTTCACACAGACGCAAGAAGAAACGGAGTTATGATTAACACCAAGAAAAACTCAGCCAACTACCGAATCGTGGACTCCTACGCCAAATGTCATCCACACACATATGGCAAATATCATCCACACACACACAGATATTTGTTTCTATTCTCTGGCAAATATCATCCACAAACACAGATATTTGCATGTCAATCACAACCACATAATAATAACAATTATCAAATAATTATACATATTATCTTAAATCTATTTTTTTTTTTTTATAAATGAGATATCAATGATCAGATTGTTAATATATCCCAACGATAATTTCAATTGATATATCTAAACGATATTTGTATGATTGTTACTCACCCTTGCATAAAGCAAGTATCTACGTATTTGGTCATTTGCACCTTTTAAGGTGAGACTATATATATATATATATATATATATATATATATATATATATATATAAGAATTACTAAGTATAATGCTTTCTCATAAGGTGAATTTTGCGAGACTTTTAGTTTGGGATGTAATTGAGCCAAACTGAATCGATACAGTGAAGTGCTTGAATTCGAGTTCGACTCAAAAATTCGATGTTCGGTACTCAATTCGAGATTAGTCAAGCCTTATTTTTTTAAACTCGAGCTCGGCTCGAGATCGAGTTAGCCGAGATCGAGTTCAAGCTACTCGAACTCGTTCGATTATATAAATTCGATTTTTTACTTGAACTCGAGCTCAATTCTAAGGTTCGACTCGAGCTCGACTGATGGTGTTGGTTCAACATTGGAAAAGTCTCAAGTATTGCTAAAGCTGCCAACGGTTGGGTAGTTGAGAAGCTGCTAGATTTCCCAGAGGGCATTAGACTGAGATGGTTGAAGCTGGTGTGAGAGATTGAGCAGAAATTAAAATTAAAAGAGTTAACAGAAGTAGTAGAGTACTATAAACCAGTTTTGCCATCAAAACTATCTAATGAACGTTTAGTAGTTGAAATAAAGATTGAAGTATGAGAGACCAACCAAAATAAAGACGGACCAAGAATCTTATTAACTACAAAAACTTTGTTTCTAATCTCCTCCAACTTCTATCTGGTTATTCTATCAAACTCAACATTATTTCAATGTATTTTTCTAATAATTTCTTTCATGACTCTTAGACAATCACTTATGTAACACAAACAAAAGCTCAGATTTCTTTCTCCACCTTTGTAATAGTAGACTTACTATACTATCATTGACTAAATGTTCCAATTAATCTAATTTATCCCTACAAATTAACCATAACCATGGCCAATGATACATAGTAGAAAACAAATTTAATGGTGAAAATGTATATTTATGTTCTCAGGCTAAAAGCACAGTAGAAACGGTAACAATCCAAGAAAGAAACAAGGGTTCATTAAAGTTATGAGTCATTTGCATTGTCCAAAGCACATCAGAATCAAATTCTGCAACAATAAAATATCAAAAGAAGAAACAGATGTGAAGCTCGCTCTTACTTAATTTGAAATTATAAAACAAAACAACAAAGATAATAACATTATCAAACGAAAATGAAACACACAACATTAGCAAAAACAACAATTGAGATGCTACATAAGAAATTTAAACTAATGCTATGGCGTCAAAAATACATCTTCTAGATAGAACATCAAAACAAAATTTAGGAAACAAATAATATGCATCTTCAGTAAAGCAGACCCCTTTCTCTTTTACCAACTCAAGAATTGCATAATAAGAAAAATAGTTTGGTCTCACATCAAAATTTGCATAATAAAACAATTCTGATCAGATTCCTCCAAATTCATTTTAGATTTTCTTCACCTAGCCACAGTACAAGCACACACGATCTCTGGTTGCATCTACAGAAAACTCCAATTTTATTTTATTTATTTTTTCCAGATAAAAGAAGGCAAACCAAGTAGTACTAAGTCTGACAAGATCAGTCATCCGAAATTGAGAATACTAACAATATGTTCATTTGCAATGAGACAAAGGAAATCAATTAACAAATACCTTAATGATTAAAACAACAGTAAACAAGTTAGTTTCCAAGCAAAAATTGGACAATTAATTCTTCAGCTTTATCATCTCATAGTTTCAACCCCAATAGCTTAACTAATTCTATGGATTTAATTTCAAAAATATTTTTTTATTGTAGAGCTATCTATTACTTGTTGCTTAAATATTTACACATTCAAATAACAACATATCACAATGATCAAATTGATAAAGTACTGTAAAAAAAAATCAAATACCTTACTCCATCTTAATTAGATTACCAGAATTTAAGCGCAATCTCAATTGATTTCTTCTCTTTCTATATAGACAAAATAAAAGAAAAAAAGATTAAAAGTAAAATTAAAATAAGATAGCCATGAAATAACAAAAATAAAGAAAATGAATAAACTTACTTTTGCTCTTCTTTTTCACTCCATGAAGATTCTGACACCAATCTCCTCCACAAAGTAATGCTTGCACTGTGTTAAGAGCTAATGAGGCACGATAAGTATCAATAACTCCACTTCCTGCACTGAGAGTGGCCTCTGAAGCCACTGTAGTGATAGGAATAACGAGTATATCACGAGCCATCTTGGATAAAATGCGGTACTTTAAAGTACTTGCTTTCCACCAATCCAAAGCATCAAACGTATTGGAATCTCCTTTACAAATAAAGCAACCCTCGGCTAAATAGATGTCAAGATCAGATTGTTGTGGTTGAACAGTCTCAACTGACATCACATAATCGGTAAATTCAGACCAACCCGAAGAAGAAGTTTCTGCACTCTCACCACCATCACCACTATCAAGCACTTGAGTTTCAGCACTTTGCTCGTTGACAGATTGATACTCCCGAACATATTCCTCATAAATCTCATACAAAGCATCTCGAACTCGAGCAACATTTTCTCTTGCTTCTCTATCAGGGTACATTCGAGGAAAACAAAACTCAATCACCCTCATTTTGCACCTTGGATCCAAATAGGTACTATAGCCATTAACAAATTGCATTCTCCCCAATATTTATCAAATTTACTCTTCATCTTACGAACCATTGCTTGAACAAACTCATCTTCATCTTGTGCCTTTTTATCTAACAACACTTTCACACGATAAACTTCATTCAGAAATAAGTTTGAAGTTGTATAATTACTCACAGAGATGATTTTAGTGGTTGAATTAAAAACTTCTAAAATCTGACAAACTTTCCCAACCTTTTCCCAATCTTCTTGACTTGGACAACAATGGTAGTGAGATTCCCGCTCTTTGAACCTTGGAAACACTTATTTGAATTTGATTGCAGTCGACAACATCTCAAATGTTGAATTCCAACGTGTCTTACATTCAAGAATGAGTTTTCTATCAGGCAACTGCAACTGTTGTGCTATTTCATAAAATGAGTTAAGTCGTGCCTCATTTTGATTAATAAAATTGACACTTTCATGAACATATTCAATCACATGCTTAAACTCAGAAAGACCATCTTGAACCATGAGATTTAAGATGTTTGCACAACACCGAACATGAAAAAGTTTTGATTAATAAAACTGACACTTTCATGAACATCTTCAATCACATGCTTAATCTCAGAAAGATCATCTTGAACCATGAGATTTAAGATGTGTGCACAACACCGAACATGAAAAAGTTTTCCTCCACAAACGAGCCTTCTAGTTCTTGAAAAGACGTCTTTAAGAATTTTAATTGTCACATCATTGTTTGAAGCATTATCCACAGAAAAGCGTAAACACCTTGTTTTCAATTCTCCATTCTTTCAAACACTTAAAATTGCAATCAGCAATCTCAACACCACGATGAGGAGGAGGAATGTGAACAAAGCTGATAACACGATTTTGCAATCTCCAATTAGCATCTATAAAGTGTGCTGTAAGAACCATATACTCAATCTTTTGATTACTTGACTTCCACAAATCTGTTGTCAATAAGGATGTAAATGGGTAGGGGTTAATCGGGTATCCGGGACTATCCGTCCCGTTTAAGTCGGGTTCAGGTACCCAATAAACGGGTTATAATCGGGTTAGGGTAGTAATTTTATTACCCATGACGGGTTGGGGTGAGATTCGGGTAGTAACCTTCGGGTACCCTAAACCCGAACCCGATTAACTTTCACTTTGTTTTTTTTCCCCTTGTTATGTTTTTATGATTTGTTTATTTGCTATGATTTCAAGTGATTTGTTGAAATTCTTAAAATTTGTTTAATTATGACAGAATATGTATGTTGTTGTTTAATTTTTATTTTTGATTTATACAAAATTAGATTATTTTTTTCAAGGGTTCGGGTTCGAGTTCGGGTTAATAAACGGGTTGTCAAATTATGGGTTGAATAATTGGATAATTAAACGGGTTCGGGTAATTAATGGTTAGTATAAAATTTATTCGGGTAGGGTTCGAGTAGTATATTGAAAAAATAATCGGGTTTTAATAGGGTTTGAATTTTATGATTGTTAATCGGGTTCGGGGTCGGGTACCTCAAAATTAACGGGTATCCGCCCCGTTGACATTCTTAGTTGTCAAACTAATCTTGTCGATGGTCTTCAATAATACCTTCAATTTTTTTTTTTCTGCTTCATAAACTAGCACACAATCCTTTTTAATAGTATTGTATGATATCTTCTCCCATTCAGGCATCCCACGTTTCTGCATCATGTTAAAACCTTCTTCTTCTACAATCGAAAGGGGATGCTCATGCATAAGTATCCAATGTGCAGTTGCGTCTCTCATTTTTGCCATATCAAACTTACCATTTGTGAGAGCAGGTAACATTTGTACATCACCACTTGTGTCGACTGGTTGGAAATTAATCCGTTGTTGTTGACTTTGATAAATCTTTTGCTTCAAACAAGTTTTTATATGCCTATTTGTAAGACCCGATTTTATTGTAAGAGCAAAAGGGAATGAATAGAAATTTACTAGTGCATTTAAAAATGCAAAAGGACTGAAATGGGATTCCCGAGCACGTTAAATTGCAAAATGACCAAAAGATCAAAAATCGGTATAAATTCGATGAGAAAAATTTATTAAAAATAATGGATTGGAAAATCTTGGTCAATAAAGGTGAAATAAATTTATTCTTGGTTAAACTGATCAATATATCAATTTATTGGAATTAATCGAGATTAATCAGAATTTTTACCTCGAAAAAATCATTTCTGAAAATAATCGAAAAATATACCAAAAAGCCAAAATAATACTGATAAATTTAATTAGGGATTAATTGAATAAATTAATAATTTTTTTAGATATTTTTGACAAAATAATAGTATTTTAATGATTAAAATAATAATAAAAATAATTAATAAAATTATTAAAAAAAATAAGAAACTTAGAATCGCGAAACGCGATTCTGAAAAGAAAAAACAAGAAACGAAGTAGAGGCCGAGGCCTTGCCGGCGATCGACGAAGGTCGAGGAAGGGAGCCCGACGAGGGCCGACCCACCACCGACCTAAAAGAGCCACGAACGGCGACGATCGGCGAGAGGAACGGTGAGAAAAACGAAACCGAGAGCAGAGAAGGCGATTCCCAGCGACCGGCGACGATTCGGCACCGACCGACCACCGTCGAACGTCCCCGAGGCCCAGACGACGTGATTGGTGGCAGCCACGACCGGCAAAACTATCAACAAACGTCGAAAATGATGAAAAGAGGAAATGGGTACCGAAGATGGAGAGAACAGGCCGGACCGGCGACTTTTCGGCGGCCTTGGACGAAACCGAGGGCAGATTCGTGCTGCGGACGGCCCAGCAGAGCCACTGACGACGGAAGCCGACGGAGAACCGATCGGCAAGGCACTGAACCGGTCAAACCGGAGTGAACCAGCGGTCCGAATCGCGTCTGAACTGGACTGAACCAGTTCAACCAAGAAAGAAAGGAAAAAAGGAGAAAAAGGAAAAAAGAAAAAGAAAAAAAATTGGAGAAAATCCTAGCGATGTAATCGAGTTACGGGTAAGTCAGTAGCGGTCGAAATTGACCGAGTTAAATTTTAGAATATTTAATTTAATTAATTTTCGACTGAAAATTTACCCGAAAATTTATGAAATTGTGTAGCTCGATAATTCACGTCAAACGAGAGTTCAAGACAGCCTTGATTTACATACTAGTATGAAATCTCTGGTAAGTAACCCTTATTTACGACAAACTACATCGTTATGCGTGCTTCAGATTTAATTATCGCATAAAATAAATTAAATTATGAAAATTTAGATAAATTATCGTAAATAATAAACTGAGTTATTCCAGAGTTAGAACGAGGCCCAAGAAATTGTTGGTGGGTCCAATGAGCCCAATAGGCCTCGATAATGTGAAAATTAAGTGAAAAACGAGATTAAGGCCGATTAAGGCCCATTAAGGTGTAATCGGGCCCAATAGGGGTAAATGGGCCCAATGATTTAAATTAAGCCAAGAAAATAGGAAATACAATTAAATTGTATGATATCTTACCTGAGTAATATTTATACGCAGTTTCGAACATTGGATTGGGAGCAGATCGGACTGAGTGACGAGACAGCAGTGGAAAAGGAAAGGTCAGACTCTATAGAAAAATAAGGTAAGGGAATTCTACGGACTGCTAGAGGTAACTTTACGAAACTTCAAAGTTCATATGCAGTCTTTTAAAGTATCTGAGGGTCTAGAAGTAAGTTAATAATCTTAATGGCCCGAATGGGCAAATTACCAAAATACCCTTATTAAGGGTAAAATTTTCAATTTTAGGAAAAATTGGGAGGAGCAAGAACAAGAGGTTCCTGCTCGTTCTGGAGATATTTTGATGCATGCATGAGTAGGCTGGCAAACCTTGAAAGAAAAACGCACAGCATTGCATATTTTCAACGAGGAAATTGTTTGAAAACTGTTTTGAGGAAACAGAGCCGCCTACGTGTTTTTATTGACATGTGACGTGCTAGCTCAACTCACACGATATTTTGATTTGGGTGATGCATGCATTAGTGCTGGAGCGAGAGCTCGCACTAGAGTTTTACATGCATTGGTGTTGGAGTCTAACTCGCACATGATTTTACATGATTTTCGTGACAGGGTGCTAGAGTCTAACTCGCACCATATTTTTATATGATTTTTGAGACAGGGTGTTGGAGCTTCGCTCGCACCAGATTTTCAAATGGTTTGCATACAGAGTGCTAGAGCTTAGCTCGTATTAGTTTTACTTGATTTGATAAGAGTGCTGAGCATCGCTCGCACTGATTTTATGAGAACATACGATGAGCCGTGCTTGGAACGTCGGGTAGACTGTGTGTCACACCGATTAAATAGGCTCGTACATGCGTTTTGAGACAGGGCATGAGTATTGAGATATGATATGGGTCCACGAAGTACGTTGTACCGTGCAAGTAGCATGGAGTACGTTGTACCGTGTGGTATCTTCGAATACGTGGTATCTTCGGATACGGCATCTTCAGATGCGTGAGATTGGATAAGACTGACAGGTTGGATTGACCCACCTCCTGGGAGGTTTCCGATCAGGGTGAGACCCCGCACACTAGGATCCGTGTAGCAGAGGGGCTCACGAGGACACACGGCCATAGTCCTGGTTATTATCGATATACAGATGTTGCCTAGTCTCGCATGTTGATGATTTTGACGAGATTGAAACTGGGTTTTAAATCAAATGTGCATGATGATTATTTCCATGCTTTTTAAACTCATGTGTGATGTAAACTGATTTTCATGGTTTTGTGTGAGTCAGGACCACCCGAAGGAGGGGTTGAGTCCTGACTTTATTGTGAAATTTTTAAATGAGGAAGAAATGATTTAAAAAGAGTTGCATGTTGAATTTTCCATGCGAACGTGTTTTACATGACATCATGAATCATAGCATCGGTTTTAAAATGTGGGGAGAAAGGGTGGTTTATACATGGCACCACGTTCATGTAGGTAGTATGGTTACCTACTTGTTCGTAGGATTGCCTTACTGAGCTTGATCTGCTCACCCCTTTCATTTTCTCACACAGATAATCTCCAGTAGATGTTGAGGCGACTGAGTACTGCATTCCGGATATCCGCTGCTGCCCATCACTTAAGGTATATACACTTGTATATATTGTATCTAAATAAGCATAGCACAGTAACATGTTTGTAAGTAACTTTAGGGGATGTATAAATATTGTAAACATTTATAAATGACTGAGAAAGAATTAATTTAGTGGGACTAGCATTGACGCACAGCCCAATTTGTTAGTGGAGTATGGTCACGATCAGAGGACAGGTAAGCATGAAAGAAAATAACAAAACGCGAAAAATTTACTCTAATTTTTGGGCAGTTTTGGGTCGTGACACTATTAAACTGAGTTGTACTTTTACTTGCACTTATAGCTAACCTGCTCTTGCAATGGACGCATTCTCCTTTTTTAGTACCATTAAGAAGCCTAACTTCCTTGAACTCCAACCAAACAGAAGAGGTCTTCTGCCTCTTTTTCTCATTACCTCCCCCTTCCTCACCCTTTTGAGTATCAACATCGCCACCTTCTTTATCACTAACATCAATGGTTGAAATTTTATTTGTGGTAGCATCTACATTTTCATCAACACGACTTACAACTGAATCCGGCGTAGGTTCACATGGTGTAGAGGATGCATCTGGCGTACTTGACATGTCTAAGTTTCTATTAAAAAAAATCAACACATGCTACCATTAAAATATAATTTAAAATAAACATATTGTAAACTCATTAAAATAATATACATAAAAAAGTTTTAAAACCAAGCCTAGCATATTGCAAACTCATTAAAATAAATAGTTGGACATGATTAAAAATCAATAATTAACTGATTCATAACACATTCATAAAGCAATCTAGACAAAGAGCTTATTCTAGATAGATTCATAATGTTTAAAGCCTTAAACAATATTTGGAGATGGCATTATTCATTGAAAAAAAAAGTGGAGATAGCCTTAACTGCTTTCTACACAACAACGCAGAAAACAAGGGATAGCAGCATTGGTTGTGCAGAAACAGAACAACATAGAAACAATAGCTATAATCAAAAACAAAGTGGAGCAGTAAAATTTAAGTACAGTAATGAGATGCAGAACAGAAAGAATCAAAGCTCATCTTGACACGCTTCGCACTCTCTTGCCCTTCAGAGAAAAGGTACTAGTATTAGTATAATTTATCTTTGTTAGTATATGACTAATATAATTCAATTCATGTAAATTTTTGAAGCAAATATTGGAAATTGAGAATTGGAAATTTCGTTGGGAGAAAGATCTGAATTAGTTTGCTTATACTATGTGCTTCATAGGATTATTTGAACTAAAGAAGTGTTGGCTTGCATATTATTATATTCTGTTGATTTGTATGATTTTCCTGAAACTGCTTTTTTAACAGTTCATAGATGTTTGTAAGTAGTATCAATAAAACTACAAGCCCTTTCTTTTAACTGTTTCAGTCAAGGTAGAGTATGTTTGGCTGCTTAGAAAAGTTAGGGAAAGAACTAAACCCAAAGTTTTAGGTGTTTAAGGCAAAGGGAAGTGCAATGAGAACAGAGTACTTAGTTGAGGCATAGCCTTATTGGTTTTCCTTTCCCAAGTCTTGAAATTTTGGACTGATTAACTGGTGTACTTGATTCATTTACCTCAATTTTTCCAATATCAGTTAATGTTTTGAGAACTTAGAGGTTGAGTTTGATGAATGGAATGAGTCAGGCCCTGATGAATGATGACACATTTATTATTTTGTGTGATGAACCAGATATTCTTGCAAAATAATGAGAAACATAATTCAATATGCATTGTAAAATTGCAGAGTTCTTGATATAAAATTGGCCTTCTTGAATGATATTGTGCATTTTATTTGTTGTACTCTGTGAAAAGAAAAAAGAAATGAGGTTGTGAGGTCATGAAACAAGTGTTTAATGCTGAAATTTTAAATCTATTATTCAAGTTAAGCAATGCTTTTCTTTGCTACATTATTGTTTCATTTAGAAGGTCAACTCCGAATTCCAGAAATGCTAGTCAACTAGAGGATGCATCAGTTTCGTTAATTTAATAGATATTTTAGAAGTTTACAATTATGAGATTCAGGTTTATTATGGTTGAGAACATCTGTGGTCCCAAATTCAGACCTTCTCTGGATGATTGGTATGTTTCTGAAAAATTGTAAAACATGAGTTGTGTCATGCTGGATATTTAACGTTCTAGATGAGTTTTGATTTTTTGTTTTGAAACAAAACCAATCGTGCAAGCTTGTCTACAGGAGTGATCTGCATTGTTATATAAAAGAAGTTCATAGATAGAAAAAAATGACAATTTGTGTTTGGATATGGACAATTTTAACAAAACTTGTACAATATTTTTTGTTGTTAAAACATATAGTCAGTTAGACAGCTGACACCTTTTATATATTTGGAAATGATTACGATGACACCATTTATATATTAGTTTGCCTGATGAAATCTTGAGTTATAGTGCAACATACCACAAACAATACCAAAAAAACACAAAAAACACATAAACCAGCCACCATGATCAGACAAATCAAGTATTAAAACAACATTAAGTTAATGTATAAGACAACACTATGTATTAAAAATAAAAACAGAGGGCATCGATACACACCAACAGTAGATTGATCCACTGCTACTCTTCAAAAATCAATCCAACTTTACTGAAACTGTGAAAGAGCCAAATAAGAAATAAATAAATAAATTACCTTAAGTTAGTAAAAAAAAAACTTAACTAAAACAGCAAAACTAAAAAAAAATATATATACTAGCGACGTGTGTGGGAGGGAGTCGTAGGACACCAGCTGCCAAACCAGATTTACGGTGGAGTGAACTAAAGACTCAGGCGAGGTCCGCGAGGAAAGCCAAGGGGGTTGTTTGGTAGGAAAGACAGTGCCGGATCTGGTGAGGAAGGGGTCGCGAACCAAACGGCTTAATGTCGAGTCGTTGAGTGCCGAGGAAGTTGCCTAACTTGAGGTGAAAAGGGTGTGCGACTCGCGAGCTGGCTGACGACTGTCGAGGAAGTCTTCGAAGACGATGTGCCATTGCTAACTCAGATCAGTTGTATTGGAGGATGAGATGGCAGACCATGCAGAGGATGCGGGCAGACAGCGTGGGTGGCTAGGTGGTAAACTAGATTGAATTGTTTTTAGGGGTTTCTATTATTTAGGGTATAAAAGTCATTTTTCATTATATAAATATTATTATATAATAATATATATTATTAAAATATATAAAAACTCTAGGTTTGATTAGGCTCGCGAGCTACTCTAGCCGAGTATCTAAGTGCTCGAATTCGACTCGCTCGATAGCTCGAGTAGCTCGAGTTCGAGCTCAAGCTCGACTCGACTAAAATCGAACCGAATTTGAGTTTTGTTCAAGTCGAGCCCGAGTAACTTGCGAGCACCACTGTATCACTTACACCCCTACTTCCAGTGTGTCTATTACTATCAGAATTCATGAAATAACAATCTAAATAAAAAGCAGGAGTTTGTATTTGTAACAACTCTTGACCCTTGAAAATTTGAGGGATTTTTTTTTTTGCAACTTAAATTTCTCACTTATTCCTTTATTCACTTATGTTGTATTCTTATTCAGTATCAATTCATTTTCCTACTTCTTTATCCTAAATTATATTTAAGTTTCACGTTTTGATTTCTATGGTCGATAGAAATTTCGGCAGCATAACAGCTAATACATAAGCCTACCTACCTGCAAACCAATTGTTTTTAACAATCCTAGATATCCACAACTACCAAACATGCTTTCCCAATCACATCATCAATCCAAGACATTCATTTTAAATCAAGACCAATTACTTTAAGACAAATTCCCAAAAAGTAATATTCTTTACATTTGTTTTCTTACAAATTACATCCCAACAAAATATTTTCAATATATGTCTGTGCATACAAAATGTGTTTGGTAAAGGAATGTAATTGTATACCTTTTTTGCGTGTACAAAAAGTAGCCTAGGGTAGCTCTTTCCCACTAGCTTACGTCGTGTATGCGACAGGTAGCGCCTATAGATCACTGCAAATAGTCTGAAAGGTAGAGGGGTGAGCTTTTGGAAAAAAGCCCAATAAGATAATACGTTTAAAGTAGTTCTGATATGTAAAAGTATGTAAAATCGTTCATAAAACCAATCTTTAAAAAGATATGTAAATTTTCATTTCGTGCATAGTCATTATAAAAATTATGAAGCATGAGTTTCTTTAAATCAAATAACATGCTTAACTATTTCATAAAATTTTCATCATTCATGGATGATTTCTTAAAATCATCGTTATTCATAAACATTTCATAAAACATAATAGTTCGTAAACAATTGTCATAATCTCATAAAAGAAAACATAGTCATTCATCAGCATCATCATCAAAATCATAACCATAATCATAATCATGGAGACTAGGCTATAACGAAGTCATGCGATACATGTCATTCTCCGTAGAGAGTTATCATACCTATGGCCATGGTAAGGGGGTTGTAGACTGGATCAGGGTTGTACAGCACTTTCATAAAAATATAGGTAGTATCTATCTTTCTTACTTTTTCTAGCACCTAGCTAGGGCACGGGCACCATAGGCACTCTCCGTGCTAGAAACATTCATGCGTACTGCGTGGGCACGATATATATCAAAACATTATCATCATTAACCACAAGTAGCAAGACATCTTCCACACAGGTAGAGTCAAGTGTTACAGGGGCCCTATGTACCGACACTCAAGTGGTGGAGTCGAAGCGCCACAAGAAATACCCTTGCATGAAGCCTATAGTCTCAAAATTTTCTTTTCCCTTTTTTTTATATACTTTTGAAATTGTCAAAAGTTTCTTTTAAAATAAAAATATAGAATTACAAACCATTGTAAAGCTTACATGCATTTTCATACTTCAGGGAAATTCATTTCATAATATAGATATACTCAGGGAAATATTTTCTAAAACGAAATCATGTTTCATAAATCATTCCATAAGTATGAAAACAATCATAAATCATTCCAAAACAAAATATTGTTTCATCAAATCGTTTATCAATGAAATGAGGGTTCGTTATCAGAACTAAATTAAATTATACCTCTTACTTCGATTTATCGAAAATTCCAAGTTCGAGTAGTGACGCCTCCAAGTATCTCGCTTAACTCCTTCTATGATTCTCCTACCCCGAAATTTGTACACTTAGTATCATATTCATCCGAATTGTCCATAATGCGTCAAAATCGTAACTTTATTCTTCTAGGAAAATATACTTGAAATTTAAATTCTAACTTTCTAAGGTTGCATCAAAATATATATAATCAATCTCATGTAGTTTACAAAATTCCCATTTTCTTCCAGTTCCATCATACATTCGAAAATTTAATCCTACTACAAAGTCTTTAGCTACGTTCCCAATTAAATCATCATTTTCTTTTATCACCTTATATGTTCCCTACTCGCTACTACTTCGTATGTGCATATAATTGTACATACCTAGGTTAACACATGAGTGTTTATATATATATATTGTATGCACTTATACTAACACACACATTTATTTTATATATATATATATATATATATATATATATACACACACATAAGTGTATACACATATATATATATATTATTATTTATTTTTATTATTCATTATTACATTTTTTTGTCTACTTCTCATTTCTCCCCTTTTTATTTTACACCTATTGTAACTTACACATGCATATAAACATAAATATATATATATATATATATATATATATATATATATATATATATATATACACACACGTACATTATATATATATATATATATATTACCTTCTTGTTTTATTTCTTCACTTTCCAACTTTTCTTTCCTTTTTTTCCCTTTTTTTTTCCTTTTCTTTTTCCTTTCTTTTTCCTTTTTCTTATTTCCTTTCTTCCCTCGGCTACTGCTCACCATTTTTCTTTCTTCTCCAACTGCTGTTATGCCATTGCATCCTCACCTCCCCACCGAATTCTTCCTCTGCTTTGGCTTCCCCGATTTCCTGCTCACTTCCTCGACTAGCTATAGTTTCCTTCTCGATTTGCCTCAGCTCCAGCTCCCCTCGGTTCTACTTCAGCTTTCTAGTCTCTCGATTCTGCTTCAGCTTCAGCCTCTCGGTTTTGCTTCCTCCTTCAGCCTCTCGGTTCTGCTTCTCCTTCAGCTCTCGGTTCTGCTTCCTCCTTCAGCTTTCGGTTCTGCTTCCCTTTCAGCCTCTCGGTTTTGCTTCCTCCTTCAGCTCTCGGTCTGCTTCTCCTTCACTCTCGGTTCTGCTTTTCCTTCACTCTCGTTCCGCTTCAACTTTCTTCCTCTCCCTTTTCTTCTCCCGGCCAACCTCTCATTCCTTTCCTTTCTCCCTTTCTTCTCCCGACTTCGATAGAGGATCCCTCTGTTTCTCTTTTTTTTTTTTTGAACTGAATCAGGTGCGGGAATTGGCTTCTTTTTGAAGCCAATTCTATACCCCACTTAGTGTATATATATATATATATATATATATATATATATATATAAAATTTATTTATATTATTTATTTATTTTATTTTGTTTATGTTCCTATATTTTGTTTTATCTATTATTATACATATATGTTGCTTGTTGTTTTTTTTATTACATTTTCAATTTTGACAAATACATGTATATATATTTATTGTAATTATTTTTATCATTAATTTTTTTATACATTTTCAATTTAACAAATATATATACACATATTTTCTTATAACATATTTTCATTTAATTTTATTGTTTAATTAAATACAAAAAATTTACAATATTTACAGTATTATTTCCACACATCCATTTCATGGTTTTTGAATAATTTGAAATTTATACATGCCTTCATTATTTTTGTTCTTGCTCTTCATTTATTTCCCTTGATTTAACACAATTCTTTTAGTAAAAACAGAGTAGTTGAGAGCCAATCAAACATAAACAACTGTATTATGAAGCTCTAAGACATTCAAAATAAATATGTCAAGTAATTTATTATTTATTTTCCTCTTGTAATAGTAAAATTTTAATTTTAATAAGAGTTCATAATTGATGCATTGAGGTGAAAATTTATAACTTGATAAGCTAAATTAAGATACTTTCACATGTCTCATTTTTTAAATACATTTTTATTTCTTAATAACTAATTAATCTTGTTTGTAAATTTAAAAACATGGTTAACAATGTATTCAATAATTTCTCTTAATAATCATGATTCAAATGTTTTTACTAATTTAAGTTCGAGTCTTAATAAAAGTGAGTTTGAATTAATCTAATTATTTATTAATTTGATTAGTTATATTTATTTATTAATTTATTTAATTTGAATAACCGATTAAAATTTGATTTATTATTTATTATTTTAAAAAAATTAATTTTAAAATTTGAATTCCCTTTCTCTCTGAACTGAACTTAAAAAAAATTTTAAAAAATAATTTTTACATACAATACATTGATTATAATTATAAGTAATAATAAAATACATATCAAAATAAATGAATAAAAACAAACGTGAACGTCTCGTTAATGTTTTGCCACGGGCCATTAGGCGGCGCCCTCAGCCCTGCCCCACAATGTGGAAATTCTGGCATTTATGAATATATGATATACAGTGGTTTCCACGAGTGTCGAAGCCATCCGCCAACCCTACATGAGAAGCACGATTTTTTTTTCAACATCGTGTGGCTTGTTTTTATAGTGCTAACGTCCGGAATAAATGTTACACTGGTGGATTGTTACCAGTTTGGTTTTATAGTACGGTTTCATTAAATATCCTTTTCGTGAACTTTTGACTAGGGAGATTGATTACAGTGAGAATACAATAAAGATCATTTGGTATCAGAAAAGTAATTATTTTATGTTATAATTTTATTGAACGTAAAGTGAATACAACGTTTGTTATCAAAAAAGTTGAATGTAAAGTAATTGTAGCTGCAAAGTGATTGTAGTCTATTTAGCCTGCAATCACTTTGCAGCCCTGGCTATAATCACTTTACCATAAAAGAGTATTATCATGTATGAAAAATATTTTACATGGATTTATATGAAGTATTATAACTTTCATGGATGTTATAGGTACTATGTTGATGTCATGATAATTGAAAATTTACAATTGATACATTAAAATTTCGAATTACACTAATAATATATGAATTATTAATATTATACTCTATAAAATTAAAATTAATAATAATACATGACAATTTAAAATTATAAATGATGAGTAATATTAATAATACAACTTTTATTTTAATTAATTTTCATTAAAAAATTGTTTTTATATTCAGAGGTATTTTTAGAATTTATCACTACTTTTCCAGCAAAATAACTGTATACCAAACGCTGCGAATTTACTTTCCCTGCAATTTAAACAGAATTTTAAATTGTCATACCAAATATTACAAAATTATTTTTCCTGTAATCAAATTCTCTGTAATCACTTTTCTTGTAATTATTTTTTCTACCATCACTTTTCTTGTAAGTTACTGAACATCACGTGTGAACGAGAGCTTTCATAGCGAAAAGTCTACAGCATACGGAACTTACGATCCCATTATAAATATTTTTGGTTTGCCCCTGAAGGCCTTAACACTTAGCTAGCTACCTCAGAGTGAAGAGACCTCGGTTTTTTCACCATGGCAGCTTCTTTTCATAATACTGAGTCTCTGCAGGTTAGGCCAGAAACCCAGGCTGCACTGCAAGTAGAAAACCTTAATCCAAAACCAGGGACTAACACAGGAGGAAGTGAGAGGTTTATGGAGGGTGGTGTTTTCTTGACTTGGGAGGATTTGTGGGTAACAGTTCCTGGTAGAAAAAATGGCAGCAGATCAATCCTCCAGGGCCTGACTGGCTACGCTCGTCCTGGAGAGCTCTTGGCAATAATGGGTCCTTCGGGTTGTGGCAAGTCGACACTTCTTGATACCTTAGCAGGTAATCAAACACACATTCCCTCCCATCAGCATGCGGGCTGTTTATATGCCCTTACAAACCACTCAAACTAGTGCCTGATTTGCCTAATTTCTTTCTTGTACGTGTTAAAATGACCAATGTGGTTGAAATAAGCCATTTTTATCGTACCTATTTCTCAAAGCTCAAATTAATGCCAGATTCTTGATAACATTAAAATCAGTCTAATGAGGAAAAACTGTTGTGTTGTTACTCTTTCTTTTTTTTCTTTTTTTCATTTTTATGCAAATATTTACCCAAGCACCAGAAACTCAGTAAGTTTTCGTTTTAATGTAAATGATACCCATCAAAGCTGAGTTGGTTCATCTTTATAATTGTTCATAGAATAACGAGTTCTTATTTTATGAAGGGTTCATTTGATAAAATTGAAAATTTTCCTTTTATTATTAATAATAAGGTTATTTTGGATTTAAACTTCTTGATATTTTTTTTTCTAATTTTTCTGTGTAACATCATACACAATAATTTAATATTACAACTGATTTATAAATTAAAAATACATATCTCACTTTATTTTTTATTTTTAAAATCTTTTTTAAAATATATATATATATATATATATCATGTCTTAATCTTTACAAAATTTAAAATTTTCATTAATAATTTATTAGATAATAATCTTTTATAATATTACATCAAATATGATAATTAGAAGACCATGATGATCTTAAAAGTGATACCAAACACCACCTTCCAGTATAAATTATTGTATAACTTTAAATAATTGTCTTGGTTGGAGTAGAAATAAGTCAAATATGACCAAGATGAGCGTGATGAAGGTTTTAAGTTCAAATTGAGGTTTCTTCTTACCTTTTTTTGATAAGCAATAAAAATTATTGATGATAAAGATAAGGTTCCAGGAAAATAGGGCTTAACACCAGAAATAGTCAATTATGACGGCAAAATGGACTAAATTACGTGCTATCTATGCCGGGATGCAATTATCTTGGGAACAAGGATACCGAAAGGTAATAATTGAACCTGACTTGCTATGGACTGTTAATAAAATTCTGTAGCCTTTGCATCACAAGCAGCCTCAGCCTATGTATCAGATGGTTTTTTACTGTAAACAGCTGATGAGTTGACATAGGAATTGCTTTGTAGTTCATACTTATAGCTGGGGAAGTCGATTGTTGTGCTGATTTCTTGGTAAATTGAGCAAATGGTGGAAATTTTGAAGTTTCTAAACATCATAATCCGTGGGATGCTTTAGTTGGATTTTTACATGATAATTGATAGTATGAAATCTTATTGAAAAACATTTCAAGGTAAGATTAAAAAAATATATATTAAAAGAGAAAACTTTTTAAGAAAACACAAAAAGTTAGAAAATATAGTACCTTAGCAGTTTCTGGTTCCCGAAAGTTAAAATCAGTACTACGAGTAATCGTTGGTTCATGAACATAACTTGATTAATGTTTCATTACAGGGAGATTGGGTCCCAACACAAGGCAAGCAGGGGATATTCTTATAAATGGACGTAAACAGGCCTTGGCTTATGGAACATCGGTAAGGGATAATTTATTGAAGAAATGTGAAAAAGAAAAAAAATCAATTGAACTTGATTTCAATGTAGCTGGTAGCTTTATAACCAATCTAGTTTTCTTTTGATAGTGGTATAATCTTTAGAAACTAAACACAACCATATCCATGATTTTTATTTCAACGATTCCCTCTTCATGCAAATTAATTATTAGTAATTACTACATCACAGGCATATGTAACCCAAGACGATGCTTTGATTACTACATTGACTGTAAGAGAAGCAGTATATTACTCAGCTCAGCTCCAATTGCCGGAAACCATGTCGAACTCAGAGAAGAAGGAGAGAGCAGAAATGACAATCAGAGAAATGGGATTGCAAGACGCTATGGATACTCGGATAGGGGGATGGGGAACTAAAGGATTGAGTGGTGGTCAAAAGAGGAGAGTTAGCATTTGCATTGAAATCCTGAAACGCCCAAAACTTCTCTTCCTGGATGAACCTACTAGTGGGCTTGACAGTGCAGCCTCATATTATGTGATGAGCAGTATTGCAAGCCTGAATAGGAAAGATGGTATTAGAAGAACAATAATTGCATCCATCCATCAGCCTAGCAGTGAAGTCTTTCAGCTCTTTCACAATCTTTGCCTTCTATGTGCTGGAAAAACGGTGTACTTTGGTCCTGTTTCAGCGGCAGATGAAGTATATTTTCTTTCTCCTTTCTTCAATCTACAAATTTGTATGTAGAATTGGCAAAAGAAATTAATCTCTCTTGTTTTCAATATAATGTAGTTTTTTGCTTTAAATGGATTCCCATGCCCAAGTCTCCAGAACCCATCTGATCACTTCCTCAAAACCATAAATAAGGATTTTGACAAGGTATGATGTTCTCAGAAACTACTTTATGTATATTTCTCAATCTAAATTTAAATTTCCAGTATTATTTATCTGAAAATTACTGACTGCCTCTATGTTACCAGTTTAAGTCTGCTTGATGCTGATACTAAACATTGTTTTCACCAGGATATTGAGCTAGGTTTTGCTAATGGAATTCCCACAGAGGAAGTAATTAATATTCTGGTAAAATCATACAAGTCTTGTGATGTTTACCAACAGGTTCAGAAAGAGATAGCTCAGATTTGTAAACAGGTTAGTTGATAGCAGCTTATTTTTCCCTGCACGTGTATCTAAAACATATTTTATCAATGCATTAATGGCTGTGCAATTACTGGTTCAAGGATGGTGGAGGATTGGAGAAGAATAAAAGCCGGGCTAGTTTCTTCACCCAATGCCATGTTCTTACTAAAAGATCTTTCATCAACATGTATCGAGATCTAGGCTACTATTGGTTGCGTCTAGGTATCTATGTTGCACTTGCAATAGCCCTTGCCACTGTCTTTAGCCACATTGGGATGAACTATGGATCGATTCAGGTTAGTGATAGAAATATACGCAAAAGTAAATGGCTTCTGGAGACCAATTTGATTTCAACACTGCAAATCAAAATGAAATATTGTATAACTAAATCAGTGGCAACAATTTTGACGTTTTCAGGCTAGAGGTTCCCTAATTATGTTTGTAGCATCATTTCTAACTTTCATGGCCATTGGAGGATTCCCTTCTTTTGTGGAGGAAATGAAGGTTTGTAATAGTATCTATCAACTCCATTAATTTAATTGAGTTCTGAGTTCTGACCAAGAGTTATGTCTTAAACTTTTTGACTAATTGATACGTATATCTATATTTGTCTTTGTCTGTGTCTGTGTGTTCATTCAGGTTTTTGAACGCGAAAGACTAAATGGGCACTATGGTGTTACTGCCTTTGTCCTCGGTAACACATTTTCTTCTCTGCCATTCTTGGCACTCGTTGCACTTATTCCAGGCGCAATTACTTATTTCCCTCCTGGGCTTCACAAAGGATATGAACACTTCTTGTTCTTCGTACTCATATTATTTGCTTGTATGATGTTGGTTGAGAGTCTAATGATGATTGTTGCAAGTTTAGTACCCAATTTTCTAATGGGTATCATAGCGGGTGCTGGAATACAGGGTCTGATGATTTTGGTTGGGGGATTCTTCCGATTACCGCCTGATCTTCCCAAGCCAGTGTTTAAGTATCCCCTATACCACATTGCTTTCCACAAGTATGCTTACCAGGGCTTGTTTAAGAATGAGTTTGAAGGCTTGACATTTCCTAATATTCAAGCTGGAGGACCACCAACCATTACCGGGGAAGAAATTCTAAGGAAAACATGGTACGTAGAAATGGCATACTCTAAGTGGGTTGATCTTGCCATATTGTTAGCAATGGTTGCTCTCTATCGGTTTTTGTTCCTGATCATCATCAAGACAACCGAGAAGCTTAAACCTGTGATTGCAAAATTCAAGTCAGCGACTTCCAAGGCAAGACTGCAGATCATGGCAAATCCATCGGCTACACCGCCTCATATGGAGAACATGCAATAATCAGCATCTCTATAAACCAAAAAAAAATGTGTAAAATAAAAGTTCTTGTTCAAAGGGCTACGGGTATTTTCGATCAGTGGGGATTTCCTGTGGGTAGCTTTGGATGTAAAATATAGTAGCTAGTAGAAATTAAATAATCTAATCAATCAAAGACCCGACTTTTTTCTTGACAAGAAGGAAAGAAAATGGTAAGGAAAGAAAATATATTAATTTGACCATTCTGGGAGTTGATATGACAAGTTCAACTTTACTGCCACAATTTAACCATTCTCATGTGGTGAGGCGAAGGTTCTCTTTGTTGTTCTTGTTTTGTAGATTGAGAAATTATCGTGTCATTCGATTATCTGTGTGCTTATGGCTACTTACTGATGGATTCTCAGTAATGGAGGTGAATATATGTATTTGCATCATTAGAGTCTACTTCCATGCTTTCAACTATGAAAGCCTTTGACTAGGGGACTTAAGCAATCTGTCTTAGTAGTAAAAAGAAACCGATCGGGCTGAAACTTACACTACAACAAATTTAGTAATTTGTGACGCATAAACTAATGTCACAAAATATTAATTTTTCGTCACAAATATTTTTTTATGACGAAAATTATGTTGTCACGACGTTCGTCACCTTTGTCACGTCGCTAAAGGTCAAATGTGACGATATTATTATTTCGTCACCTATTTACGAATCTAACGTGACGATGCTAAACAACGTCACGGTCTGATTACTTTTTTGTGACGTCTGAATAAGTCATAAATTAATACAAATATTCGTCACTAAATACCGATAACGTCACAGAATATGTGATAAAATTATAAGTATTAGTGACGTCACACTTTAGGTGACATATATTATCGTCACCTATGATAATAAGGTAACGTCAAAAAATCTCCCAAATGTCACTAAAGATAGTGATAATTTTAATTTTACGTGACGAAATATTAAATCATCAAACAATAGGTGACATATTTTAAGGTGACGAAACATCAATTTGTGACAATATAACTAACGTCATAAAAATTTTTAAATGTCACTAAAGATGGTTAAAAAATTAATTTTAGGTGACGAAATATAAATTGTCATAATATAGGTGACATAAGTTATTGTTACATATGACAATAATACGTCATAAAATATTTAATGTTGCAATAATATTGACAAATTTCTTTAAATTTAAATAATGTTTATATTTTTATTAAATAATCAAATATAAATAATATTGCTCATGCAAAATCCAATTTAACTAGTATTGTAAAGTAAATAATTGATCTAAGATTTACAATGAATCTTAAAAAGTAATACCTTGAATAGAGTAAGTAATCATGATCCAGTCGATTCTACTATTCCAAATGTAATAAAACTAATATAATCCACATTGTCTAAATCTAGAAGCTCAAATAAAGTACGATGGTCACATTTGAATTTTTGAAACAAAATATGCCAGATATAGGAAATCACTGGTACAAGTTCATCTAATAGCTCTCAATCCAAATCTTGTGTAGAGGGTGTTTGTGTTGATGGTGAATTTGAGTCACTTAAAGCTGCAATAAACAATTATTAACAAATGATAAATACAATATATTAAATAATAAATAAAATTTAAAACTATTATTTATGAAAGACAATAAGATATTAATAGCAAAAAATGATAAAAAAAAAACAACCTATCAAATAGTAACAGATGCAACATTGGCTTATCATTGATGGTGTCAATGGCTTCTAAAATCAGCATTACAAGTGATAAGAGACAGATGAATCTTCTATAAACATTTACAAGTGATAAGAGATTAACTGATATCAATACATTCAACATCACAAATATCTTCTACAGTCATTCTCAGTACAACCCTAACATGCTTAACGGAACAACAAAAAGCAAATGCAAGGTGTAAAGCATATGTACGAGCTACGGGCAGTGCCTACAACCATTACTGCAGCTATTAAAGCATGGAGGTGTAAAAGTATATACCTGGAAATGGGGGCATAGGTACTTGTATTCCCGCAGCTATTAAAGCATTTGTCATAGCCTGAATTTGAGTTTGAAAATTTGCAAATGTGGACTTATATTTCTCAAGTTCATCTTGTGTTTTTTTTAGACTTTCTTTTAAACTTGCAGCATTTGCATTTGAAGTCTTATTTGTAGCCTTAGGCCCATATCCAAGTCCTTTGATATATCCCGATCGAGTACCAAGCACTTCATCTACTATAGCATCAACAGTCTTAGGTTCCATTCCTTCTTCTGTAGGAGTTGATTGTAACTCCACCATTTTCTCCTAACAATAAAAAGAAATATTACTAGCTAAAAGAATCAAACTGAAAAGATAAAATCATAACTTGTAATTTGAAAATTCTTACATAAGCTGTCTGAGCCTCAGGTGATAACCATCCTTTATTCTCTGAGTAGTGAGTTGCCTTAAAGAATTCTATTCTATTAGGTTCTTTTTCATCATTGCGCTACATAATTATAAATACAATAATATTCGGTTAATTACAAGTAATCAAATAGAAAATAGATAATCCATAATAAATTTTGGAACGTAAAAAATTACCATGGCATAGCGACTAGCTACAAAGGCCTTCGATCCTTGGTTATGAGTTAACTTGACATTTGTTCGAACTCTTGCATTTGTTTCACACCTCCTCTTAATTTGAAAAGATAATGAAAAAAAAAACAATATATATATATATATATATATAAGTATACTCATAGTATATAAATTTTGTCATGCATAAATATGGATAGAAATCTAACAAACAAGAAATTGAAATGTGAATAAGAAATGAACCTGGTGTTGAGGATCACTAAACAAATCACAAAGTTCTTCCCAGTTTTCTTGAGTCAAGTTATATTTTGGTGGGTTATTTTGGCGTGCTACTTCATCGTCTGGAAATTTTTTATAGTGCAAGTGTAGCTTGTACCGTTCATTCCTTGACAATTTCGACAAATTCGCCAATACAGAATTTTTAACATACTCATCATCCAATTTCATCTGAAACTTTGTCTAAAAGAACAAAAAAAATTAATGGTTATCATGGCTCAAAAACATAACTACAAAAATAACTACAAAAAAAATTGTCAATTTTTTGCACTTACATTAAGTCTCTCAAAGGCATGAATTTTGTCTGTATCCTTCAAGTCTCTCCATTTTGTTGGGATTGGGATGAATTGCCGAGTAATGACTCCAATTTCAGAAGATAATTTAGCTGATTGAACTTCACAAATAGGTCTACCTTTATTTGCTGCTATATCTATTACCATCTTATTTTTCCCTTTGATGAATTTTTCTAGTCCAATCCCTCGAGTTGGACCTCGCACCCTTTTAGGGGGATTAAAAGTTGCATCTATATAAAAAAAATAAAACCTTTATAAAATGATGGCTACAACCATGATTCATGAGATAAAAAAAAATGGTGGCTGATATGATGAACAAAATAAAATCATCTATCATCAAACATCATCAATCATCAAACAAACAAAAAATTAGCTTACTTTGGGATTAAAACAGAGCAGAGAGTCTTATAAATAGAGCAGAGAGCTTACTTTAGGATTAAAACAGCAGATATGATTATAGAATTTGCGTGCAGAAGTAAAGGTGACAAACAGATGTGGACGGATGTAAGCCAGCATATGTTGAATTGTCAAAACAATATGGCATATTTCTGAGAGAAACTAATTGGATCGATGGAAGAACTAGATTTTCAGTAAACAAAAAATGAAAAGGACAGCAAATTTCAGTAAACTAATTAAATAAAGAGAATATATACTTAAATAAACTAATTGCAAATTCAGTAAACTTTTGATACTGTTTTGGAGCATTAAATTTTGATACTGTTTTGGCAGTGTGGCAGTGTGATTAATGCATCTTGGCTTCCGAACACCTAAGGAACAAGTTGGCTGTAGCACCATTGGTGGCATATAGGTTGGCCATAAGAGAATGCTTTTTCAGCCTTTTTGCAGAGAAGTGTTTCATTTTTTTTTCTGAATTTTTCTAAGGGAATTAATCTTTTGAGAGCTTTGATTAAAGTGAAAGTGTAAATGAAAGAAAACTGGCTTTGCAGAGAAAGTTCTGGCATAATAACTTTGATTAAAGTAAGCCACTCCAATGCTATTTCTTTAAACAGTAGTTTCTTTGCAGGAATAGCAAAAGAAAGACAAAAAGAAAAACAAAACACAAGCTATATCCTACCCAGAAAGCTAAGATTTTAAAAACCAAGCAAACAAAGCCCAATTAATTCATTTCTTAGAAATTTGTTTGACCATGAGTGTATCAAAGCATATATAAATCTACCTATCTAAAAACTAGTACTACCAGTTACTTGATTCATACTCACTTTGCATAATTTTGGATAAACAATTCAAATGCATCAAATTTTTTTCAATTCCCTAATTCAGCTACTAATCCTCCATAGTCCATACTACTACTTTTTCACTATACAACTTATTAATATATGCATTATTATATTAAGCAATCAGTGGTGGTCATGTGTTAGTATTTTGAGTTGAACCGTGATTTCAAACTATAAAATTGGATAATTAAGATGAGAAACATGTCTATGGCCGCCCGAGTGAGTGAGTATTACTATGTACATTATATTACTGCTTACTGAAGATGATCATTTCTTAATCTCAATTCCCATTTGCGGTTGTTTGTAAAGGCTGAAAGTTGAAACTGGGAAGCAACTTCAGTTTATGACCTACTCATCCAAAATTACATTCAGACTCAGAAAACTGGCCGGTGATCAGATTAATTAAACAGGCAACCCAGAAAAGAGTGCTGCAATAATTTTGTAAAGTTGCAAAGATACAGTTGAAGATTGATGCACGTGGACTGTTGCCCACGGGGCGCAGTGGTGATGTATTAATTTGTTTCTTGTAGAATATGAAGCATATAAAATGATTTGTTCATTTTCCTTGTATCCATTAGCCTTTGAACTTAAGTTTTAGTTCTATTATTAGGATTGATCATTAGCCAAATTTTTACCAAGAACATACGAGTCATACGCCAACTAAGTATCAATACGAGTCATACCAGAATTTTCAATTGGTGAATCTTGCTGCAATGATTGCAGTAACTCATTAGCAGATTGGACTTGCTGCTGTGATTCCATTGGATCATTTTGTTGTGAGACAGATGAAGGTTGCACAACATTAGCATTAGAAGCTGGGACTTTCTCCTCAATAATGTTCCTCCTTTTACCTTTCCTTCCTGGTGCCATCCTGAAATAGTATAGAGAAATAAATCGTAAATGATCATATATTATTTAGTAAAATCAAATAGAAAAGGAACTAAAAACATTAAAACAGTAATTACCTTGATGGGACAAACATAGTACAAACATGGTTACAGTTAAAAATAAGTAAACAAGATAAATATAAAGGGCTACAACATCTGATCTATGTCAGTATCACAATCAAATTCATTATCTTCAATGCCATCTTTAAGCCCTTCTTGATCATCTTGATCAGATTCCTCATTGCAAGCATCATCAGCTATTTTATTGTTTTTTTCCACAAACTCAGAATCAATGACATATGCAGCAATATCATCCCTGTGCAGCAGTCTATCATTTTCCTCAATTTGTATTATCCTATCACTTTTCGGCATTTCAATCTCTTGATCTATTTGATCTTCATCCGCGTCAAACACTTCACCAATTTCCTCACGTTGCATCTCTGGAACATCATACAAGTGCCTATGATGAAACTTTTGTACTACTCTCTAATCTTTCCCTAACTTGGTATCATCCAAGTAAAAAACTTGCTTCGCTTGAATTGATAAAATAAACGGGTCATTCTCATACCAATATTTGTTAACATTGATACTTATTAAATGACCATCTTTATGGATTCTTTTCCTTTTATCATCAAGGTCAAACCACTTGCACCTAAATAAAACAACTTGACAATCTTTTATGTAGTCTAACTGAATAATATCAGTTAAAACACCGTAAAAGTCAATTTCCTCCTCTTCATGATTTCCTTCAACCAGCACACCACTATTTTGACTTCTCAAATGGAAATCGCGCTCTTTTGTGTGGTACCTAACTCCATTAACAATGCAACTTGTGTACTTTCTGACACGTCTATCAGGACCACATGCTAAAGAATATAACTCATCAGAAATTTCCGATGAACCTTGATCTCGCAACAATGAAACCTATCATAAGGAAAAAAATCATATAAATATTATTAGAATGATTTTACATTGTTTAGTATCAATGATTTTTTAATATTTACTTACATGTCTTTTTGGAGTATTAGAACCTTGATCTCCCAAAACATACTTGTTAGAATATTTGGAGTCCATCATCCAACTTTTATCCATGTTAATAGGTTGTTCCTAAAATAATTTAAACACCAAACATAAAACCCTTATCAATTTAATGAAATGATATTCAAAGCATTCTAAACAAGCGGCTGATGGTTGTGTTTGAAGCATTCTAAAGATAAACTGTGTTTGAAGCATTCTAAAGATAAAGATTCCATACAAGCGGCTGATGGTTGTGCCTTGTGTATATATAAAACAGTATCTCTAAGTATCCTAATAAAGCTTAGACAGTTTAAACACAGTTTGTACATAAATTTGACAAACACAGTTTAAACACAGTTTTAAAACAGTTTTATATTACATAAACACAGTTTAAACACAGTTTGTACATAAATTTGACCAAAACTAAAAAACATTTTATATTACATAAATTTTGTAATATTTTATATTACATAAGTATCCTAATAAAGCTTAGACAGTTTAAACACAGTTTGTACATAATTTAAAAACAGTTTTATATTACATAAATTTGACAAATACAGTTTAAACACAATTTACACAGTTTTATATTACATTAATATGATTCTATGATTAAACACAGTTTAAAAACACTTCATCTGATTACTGGCTAAATGGTTCTATCATATCACAGGATTTAGAAATTAGTCCTATTTGAAATGCAATTACTATTGCAGATCTACCTATTTAATCTAGCTTATAGCTTATATCAACTTATTTTAAATGATTTTCTTTTAGTGCTGCAGTAACGTGCTGCCATTTTGCCCTTCTAATCCTGAAGATGTTGTGATGATATGCTACACCAGTGGTACTACTGGAACACCAAAGGTAAGATTCTTATGATATTTGAACTTTGAGGCTGGGCTTCTCTAGCTATTTTCATCCTTTTCATGCCTTTATTTCCTTTGTTACTGCCTAACATATACTGTTATTTCTTGTTTTATCTAGAAAGGGAGTTGTCTTGACACGTGAAAATTTGATTGCAAATGTTTCTGGTTTTTGCTGAGCTGTGAAATTCTATCCTTCCAACATGTGAGTTCGGAATTCAAGTTATCACCTACTATAATATAAACTTTATGAAATTTTTGTTAAGATACATTGCTTTATGTTTTTCTATTGATTAATGTTCTCATTCAATAGTTATATATCATATCTTCCTTTGGCTCACATCTATGAACGAACAAACCAAATCATCTGCATTTACAATGGCTTTGGGATTGGCTTCTACCAAGGGGTGTGTGACTATCAAATCTGTAATGACTCTTGTGTTGCATGCTGAGGTAGCTATCTATCAAATTGATCATCTGTAAATTTATAAGTTTCAATACAATATACACAATATCAAGTAAGCAGTTTTAGTATATGCCAAGTCATGCTAAAAATATAAGTGCATCCATCTTAGCTATATTACTAAAAGTTTGATTGAACTTTGTCGGTTCTTGTCTTTCTACTGGCTTATTGAATCCTGTTCTCTACTGCATTACAATCCTGGAAGCTTGTTTTCTGGATAGAGTAGAAAGTGTTAGTTTACTGTTATTTTAAAAGACTGGTAGGGTTATAGTTCAGAAAGTTTTCTCTTGATTTGATACGTTTTTATTATTTTATCTTCACTTGTATACTTGTTGCATCATGGTTATTTCCTTTTCAATTTGTTATCATTCAAAAATAACAGATGATGAAATAACATTTTATCTCTGCAGTTTTCATTGAAAGAATCACATGATTTAATTAGTGCCTTACAATTTCGGTTGGCATTTTCTTCTTTACTCCAAATAACGTCCATCTTACCAATTTGGATTAGCATCATAAATATGATTCTATGATTAAACACAGTTTTATATTACATAAACACAGTTTAAACACAGTTTAAACACGATTCTATGATCAGGCCTAGTAAGCTTAAACACAGTTTAAACACAGTTTGTACATAAAATTAACAAAAACTAAAAAATATTTTTTTGTGACATGTTAATTTTAACATGATATTTTATATGTTTTATATTACATTACGATTTAACAAAACATGAATACGGACTATATGCTCTCACTGTCATAAACCACAAGTAAAACATACAACCAGCAAAAGCTACACAGTATAGACAAACACATATACTGGATAAAACAGAACAAAGAAACAAGAGACAAGAAACAAGAGTCAAAACAGAGCAATAAAACAATACAAAGATTTCCAGAGACATGCGTGAAGATTCTATGCATAAGAACATAAAACTCATAAGAAAAAAAACCATTACCGAAAAGAGATAGCATCATGATAAAAAAAAACAGAGCAACCAAATCATAGAATCGAACAAAAGAGAAAACCCATAAAAGATAAAAGGATTACAAAAATAGTAATAATCAGGACAATATATACACGCACCTTGACTAAGAAAATGGAATTCAGATGTTGGATAAGCAGGAGCTCCAAGATACACTGCCAAAGAGGGTTAAGCCGAGAGTAAGAAGATGAAGAGTTTCGTAGTTTCTGAAAACAGTTTTTTGGGAGGGAAAGGGAATAGGGAAAAAAAACTAAATAAATAAAGTCAATGCTAAAATATTTAATTAGGGAAAGGGAATAGGGAAAGTATTTTATTAGGGTAATGTTAAAATATTTTGTTTCTTAATGCTAGCTTGTGTTATTACTTTAATTCAATGAAATAAATAAATAAAATAATTATTAGAAAAAAATTATTGATAAAAGTTATACCTCCCAAGCATATGGCAAACACATTTCCTTTCCACAACGGGCCATAATGAGGGCACCCCTTTCCGACAAAAATGCAGAAGTTGAGGATGGATACCTGCCTGGTTAAGCTTTGAAATAGTACTTGAAAATTGATATTCCATATCGTCGTATTTTGGTTCCCTGATGACATTTTTCAAAAAATGTTTTACACATTTTCAAGTGTTTGATTCTCTGAAAATAAAAATAATCAATGTAAAATCATTTCCGATCAATGGAAAATAAGCTAAAATGTTCGGAAATTGTCTTCTCCTTTTGAAAAGAGGAAGACAATTTTCGAAACTTAAAACACCTCAAAACAAAGCTGCAGTTGCAAACAAATCTTATCTCCGTCGTACCTGCATTTGCCGACAACGTCGTCGGAATCGCTGATTCCCCTATCGACATCCTCCACAAATCCCATCTTGCTGCAACATTCTCCGTTTCACCGATCTCTTTGCCGCAACTCATCTGACCCAAAATCGAACCTCTGTTGCACCTTCACTTGTCAACAACATCGTCGGCTCCGTTGAGTACCCTGTCGATATGCTCCATAAATCTCATCTGACCCAAAATCGATCCTCTGTTCCACCTTCACTTGTCGACGGCATCGTCGGCTCCGTTGAGTATCCTGCCGATATCCTCCATAAATCTCATCTGACCCAAAATCGATCCTCTGTTGCACCTTCACTTGTCGACGGCATCGTCGGCTCCGTTGAGTATCCTGCCGATATCCTCCATATATCTCATCTTGTTGCCTCTACCCATCGATCCCAACCACTGCTTTGATTTTCCTTTCACATGGACTCGTTGTGTATAGTGGCTTTCCAGTAAGCCTACCTAATTTCTTTATTGAATTCGAGCATCCAATTCCAAAGAACGAGAACAGGACTGAATTCACTCTTGATTTGATTCGAGAACTTGAAGAAACTTTTAGTAGTTGCAAGATGATCTCTTGGAGGAGGACTGCCGATTTTAGTAGTTGCAAGATATCTCTTGGATTTATTTGGGTAAAATGTTAAAATCTGAGTTATTTGAAGTGGCTTTAATAAAATGGAACTTTCAATACTTTTAAATTAAGTCAAAAATTCTTTAATTTGATTTTCTGTTTAATTTGATTTTTAAGAGATTATATCAATTTAATTTGATTTTTAAGAGTTTTAAGAGATTAATTGATCTTTTGATAATCTGATTTGGATCAACTGTAGTGTCTCCATTACTTTTCAATGAGAACGGAAAAAAAAATTAAAGTGCTCTCTCTACTTTTAATATTAAATTTTATTATTATTTTATTAAAAAATATATATTAATTTTTAATAATTATTTTTAATTTTGTTAGAGTCAATCATATTCACAGTGTCATTAAAGTTAAACATGTTAGCCATTTAACTTAAAATCAATTAATTATATATGAGGAGATTCAATTTTAAATTTAAAATTGTAAAAAAAATTAAAATTTAACAGATATGAAATAATATTATATTAATATTATTATTATAGGTTTTAATTATTATTTTGATATTTTAGTGACGTTTTGACGACAACGTCATGAAAAATAATTTGTCATATAAAATGTGTTTTTTCATGATAAAAACACAAACGTCACCATAAATAAAAAAGCAATCATAAAAAAATTTCTCACAAATTATATTTCATTATAAAATTTGGTATCAAATATTTAGTGACGCTTTTACAAAAATGGGACGCTATATCATTTTATGACAATAAATTAAATCGTCACCAAAAGTAAAAACACGTCACAAAACAATTTCCCTCCATTTATGTTTAGTGAAAAAATTTGGCGCCAAATATTTAGTGACAATTTCATGTGACGATTTTCTATATCGTCATATAAAATATTAAAATAATACAAAATCGTGACGAATTATATTATTCGTCACGTATGATATAATTTACGTGACGAAACGTAATGCGTCACACAGAACAATCGTCACAAATTGTCAGATTTGTTGTAGTGTTATAAGGTCTCTAGGTATGATCAATTGCAATGTCATCTACATGTTGCTTGCCGGTTCTTGTTCAAGTAACACTTTATCAAGAATCTAATATTAATTTTTGAAAATGCCCTTATATATGAAAAAAAAAACGATACATTATTATTATATTAAAAAATTAATAATGTAATTATTAAAATTTTTTCTTTCATTTTTTACTTAAAATTTTTAATTGTCTTAAAATAATGTTTAACTTGGAAAAAAATCATTATTGTTTTCACTTTTACTCTTAATTACTTTTTAAATAACAACAATTTCGGTAAAAAAAGACAAGATTCAACTTAAAATAAAAAATTCTATGAAAAAAATAACTTAAAAAATGATTGGGTCAAACTTTTTTTTTGTCTTGTTTATGTAATTCCTTAAATAATTATTTTATTTTTTAATATATTTCTATTGATATATTTATTGTACTATTTTTTTTTTCATATACATTACATTTTCACAATTCTTATTCACATGTCAAACTAATTATATATCCAAAAATTTAACATATAAGAAAATAAAAACTTGTAGTATTTATAAACTCAATTAAAATTATACTTATATAAAGACTTTTGTAACTAATATATATATTACACTTTTTTAAATTATGTTAATGGTACATTAAATAAAAATATTTTTAAAATAAAAATTTTAATAGAATTGATAAAACGAAATTATAACTTATGTTGAGAAGAAAATAAGGTTTGTTATGCTCTTTGAGTATGGGAAAAAATATATTTCGTTTTGCATAGGGAAATGGTGTAATCACATTACAACTTTCATCACAATATAACCTTCAATCATTACGTGATTACACTCACAAAATAAATAGTGTAGCCAAACACTATAATCATTTTAATGCTAGTTAAAATATTTAAAATATATAATAATCAAGATTTGATCTATTAATTATTTTTTTTAAAAAAAAATAAATTTAAAGTTCAATTTCTATTTTCGCATGAATAAAAAAAATATTTGCAATATGCTCAACATTACCAATATCAAATGCCTCGAGAAATTAAATAATAAGATAAAAATTTTGTCTTTATTGTAAAATCAACGTAAATACTAAAATAAAAATTTGACGTAATTGTAAAATCAATATAAACATATATAATTATACATAAATTTAGTGTTAAATTTAAAATATGTTAAAAATATTATAAATATATAAAAATAAATATAAAATTAATATTAATAGACGTAAATATATGATAATTTTATTATAAAATAAATTTACCTTTATTATCACATATATATATATATATATATATATAATACTTTTAAAATATTTTACATAAATTAATATTATATTACACAGCACATAAATAAAATTTTTAATTTTAATGCTTAAATTCCCCAAATGCCCCCTAAGTTGTAACTCATTCCTGGCTGTCAGTTATAGAATATCTTTGATGTGTACTGCAATTCCGACCATACCAAGAGAAGCAGAAGTACAGGATTCTGACAATTTTCTGCCTTTTATTGAATTAATTAATTATTTATTTATGGCTCTCCTCTCCTTCAACCTTTGACTTTCTGGAAACATTAAAAATGGCTCTGAGTCTGACATCCCCATCCCTTCTCACATCCAAATCTCCTCTTCTCCCCCGCCACCATTATCGTCACCCTTTCCTCCCCGCCAAACTCAAACCCATCACAGTCATCCATTCCGCCGACCCAACAAAGTCCACCAAATCAACGGCGGCCTCCACCAGCTCCCCATCAATCCCCACAAAGTGGAGCGTTGACAGCTGGAAGTCCAAGAAAGCTCTCCAGCTTCCAGAGTACCCTGATCAAAACGATCTCGACTCTGTCCTCCAGACGCTGTCTACGTTCCCTCCAATTGTGTTTGCTGGGGAGGCGAGGAGCCTTGAGGAGAAGCTAGGACAGGCTGCTCTTGGCAATGCTTTCTTGCTACAAGGTGGTGACTGTGCGGAGAGCTTCAAGGAGTTCAATGCTAATAACATTCGTGATACTTTCAGGGTCCTTCTCCAGATGGGTGTCGTCCTCATGTTTGGTGGCCAAATGCCTGTTATCAAGGTCCCTGCTTTTTATTTATTTATTTATTTATTTGATGTTAGAATTGGAAATTCTACCCTTTCATTAGGGGTTTGTTTTTAATTTGTATTTGTAGTTTGAATTTTATTAGTTTGTCCTGTTTGTGTTGATATTCTTTATGATTTGACCAACAACTGCATTTGTGGGGAATTGTTTCGATGTGTAATTGGATGCTCATATCTAGATATATAGTATTTGGTTACTCCTGTTGTTGGTTAATAGGTACTTTGTGACTGGAGAGATGTTGTGAATCAGATTATAAGATTACTGCAAAATATTGGAACCTTTTTTATTATGCAGTTGAATAAGTTGATTAATTTGTTGATATTAAGATTATTAATCAACCGAAAGGTTATTGTTATTTACAAACTTGGTTGCGAGACTGAGTTATTTAAAACAACAGGCCTTCCTTTCTGACAATGCAAATTATGATGTACAATGGCAGTGGGATAATCTACTTAAGTTTCTTTCTATGATTGTTTAGGTGGGAAGAATGGCAGGTCAGTTTGCAAAGCCGAGATCAGATCCATTTGAGGAGAAGAATGGGGTGAAGCTCCCAAGTTATAGAGGTGACAATATAAATGGTGATTCTTTTGATGAGAAAGAAAGAGTTCCAGATCCCCATAGGATGATCAGGGCCTATTGCCAATCAGTGGCTACTTTGAACCTTTTGCGTGCATTTGCTACTGGAGGGTATGCAGCCATGCAGAGAGTCTCTCAATGGAATCTAGACTTCACAGAGCACAGTGGGCAGGGTGACAGGTATATTTGTTTGCCTGAACTAAACGTTTTGTTTTAAGCATCAAAAGTTTTGGTCTTTCTGATGAATGTTTGGCCCTTTCCCCTCTATCTATTTGATAATTTTGAGTTTTTAACTAAAATGATGTGTTTACTGAATCACTATTGCGGTTTTACTGCAAAAATCTGGAACACTTAATCTAATAATAATTACATTTCCATAACTCATAATTACTTTCCATTCATCCATTCTATCATTCCTGGGGGTTTGGCATCAGATAGTGAATGACCATAGGTGTTTGTGATTGTGATTCTTTTTGTGCTCAAGGGGATGATCTGTGATCTGGAAGTAACTATTACAAGCAAATAAGTTGTCTTGGTGCGATTTAGCAGTTGATTACATGGTTTCCGGAGACAAATGCCATGCTGGATGAATTACTCTATTGGCTTCTATTTCCACATATATTTGGATAGAGGAAACATTATATAGATATCATTACCTGTTAGCTCTATTGTTCAAGGTAAATTTGTTAGATGAAACCAACATTTGAGCAGGGTAACAAAGTTAGACTCTTATCTATTCAAGAAGACTTTAAATTGCATTGAAACAAGTTGCTTTGCAAATCGATTTCTCTTGAGTTACTAATATTGTGTGCAATAGTCAGTTATGTTTTATAGCCTCTAATTTCTCAAGCCAAAATCAGAGGCTCAAATTGGGAAACCACCAAACAAAAACTAAGATAGATATCATGTAGTTGTTCACATTAATGCCACAAACTCAATCCTATAATCAGCTCCATTGAAGTTTGGTTTGCATATTAGGTCCAGAACCTGACAAAATGGCTTTTCCTGTCTTCTTATTAATTACCTACAGGGGATTTTCTCTTTAATTCTTCTTAAGGTTTGAAATGATAAGTACGTCAGAAGGGAAAGGCTTTGTTTTCTGTCTTTTTCTGGCTTCTCTTTTAGGGTTCATGTCTCTTTTACATCTGAGGTTGCATTATTATCTGGGATGGAAACTTTGCTGCCATATCTAGAAACCATCTGCTTGAAGTTGCTATAGGATTGTACTAGTTAATCTTTGTTGAGATCTTTGATATATTAATCTTGAATATTTTCTTTGGTTTTTGTGAGCAGGTACCAAGAACTGGCTCACCGAGTTGATGAGGCTATGGGGTTCATGGCTGCCGCTGGACTCACAGTTGGTCACCCTATCATGACAACCACAGAGTTTTGGACATCTCATGAGTGCTTACTCCTGCCTTACGAGCAGGCACTTACTAGGGATGATTCGACTACTGGGCTTTACTATGACTGCTCTGCACACATGCTTTGGGTTGGGGAGCGCACCCGCCAGCTTGATGGTGCTCATGTTGAATTCTTGAGGGGAGTTGCTAATCCTCTTGGTATAAAGGTACTTTCCTTGTAGTTATGTTTCAGTTAAGTGAAGTAAAGTTTTAACATGTACTTACTGTGCAATGAGATTGATTTGTTCACTAGATCATTGGGTACCTTTTTTTGTTGCAAAGAAGTTAACATTATTGGTGATTAACTGTGAATTTTCAGACAAATGAAAGCAAATGATAAATGATAGCATTGTTATGCAGGTTAGTGATAAGATGGATCCTAGTGAGCTAGTTAGGCTCATTGATATTCTCAATCCTCAGAACAAGCCAGGTAGAATAACAGTCATTGTAAGGATGGGTGCTGAGAATATGAGAGTGAAACTTCCACATTTGATAAAGGCAGTCCGCAGAGCTGGGCAGATTGTAACTTGGGTTAGCGATCCCATGCATGGGAACACCATGAAAGCTCCTTGTGGACTGAAAACTCGTTCCTTTGACGCAATTAGGGTATGATTGCTTTTCTTTTAAGACTTATTTACGATAGCCATTTCCATGTTGCTAAAGATTTCAAAACAAATCAATCCTTCTTGGATAGTTATAGTTTCTCAGTTTTTGTCACATCTGCCATCCTATTACAGAAGCTTTTCAGATCAAGTACCACCAATTCAATTTATCATAATTTTAACCGAAAAAATGTAAAGTGATTTTCAAAGAAGGCATTGAATTATGTGAGCATAAATTTTTAGGTTAACTACTGACTGATCTTTTGACTGAATGGTGTTATTGGAGCTCCATCGACGGTATGCAAGGGTAGTTTATGGATCTTTCTTAATTCTTATTTCCTATAATAATAACTGTTGTAATAAATTATGTTTTGTTAGGCTGAGGTGAGAGCATTCTTTGATGTGCATGATCAAGAAGGTAGCTATCCTGGAGGAGTTCATTTAGAGATGACAGGACAGAATGTGACAGAATGCGTTGGAGGCTCAAGAACTATAACCTATAATGATCTGAGTTCACGCTATCATACCCATTGTGATCCAAGGCTCAATGCTTCTCAATCTCTTGAGCTGGCCTTCATTATTGCAGAACGGTTAAGAAAAAGAAGGCTATCATCACGGCACCCTTTGGCCTCCATTTGATAGTACGAGTATCTCAAGTGGTTTCCTACTTTCCTTGTTAGTTTTCTTAGATATAAGAGATTAATTGAGGAAGGTGTTTTGAGGCTTATCTATTCGATGCCTGATTACAACTAGTGATATTATGATTACAGTCAGCAAGTTTTATAGTGTTCCTAAAACTATTTTGAATCTAAAGTTTGTTTGAGAGACAGGTTATGGTATAAGTAATGGTTTTTCTCCTCATAGAAATACTAAGACTTGCTGTTGGCCTGCTTGTCTGTTAATAGAATATGCAATTGCTTACGTGAAATGTATGATGCTTGTACGAGAAGGATGAATAAATGTAGAAATTTATGATATAATAGATTTGTATGACTTTGGTTTCTAAGTCAACTCAGCACAACAGCCTTTGATGTTGGTTTTGTATGCTTTAAATATTTGACAAAAAGCCAATAACTTCACGATTGAGTGGATAAAGAAAAGTTATGACATATAGTAAAGTTTAAGTTTGAATCTAAATAATTTTATATCATCTTCGATTAGTAAATATTTATGTAACAAAAAAAAATGACAAATTTGTTCATAAAGATGAGTTAGAGGTTTGAATTCGATAAAAATAATATTCTATTTGAAAAAAAAGAAATGATTTTTATTATCTATCATAATTAAACTAAAAAAATTAACATCCGATCATTTAACTCAACTATACTTGCTAATAGAATTGAATTGAAAAATTTCTTCCAAATCAAAAAGAAAAAAAAATGGATTATCTTCTTAAACAAAAACATGCTTCTTTGCAAGAGAATAAATAAATAAAGATGCTGCTTTCCACATGTAATGTAATAGTGGATATGGTGCATGAACTGTTCGATTGATCTACCTCTATTAATAATGAAATTGATAAAGTGGTCCTGCTTCTGAAAATTGTAAATATAAAAAAATGTGAAAATGAAGACTGTTTTAATGCTTTCTAATTACTTGTAGTATCTATCTATTCACGAAAATATGTCATAGCCATAACTCACAAGCCTCGGTCCTAGTCCTCTGGCCTCTACGTCTAGGTGCAATGAAGACTGCCAAATAACATCATGCAAATGTTTCACTCAAAACTTTTCCCAACCCCATCACTGCCCCATTTATTTTAGGTAACTGTAACTAAAAGCTAACACTTTTTCCTCAAAAGGAAACCAAAGTATACATCATGGGTGACACTACCGTTCCCAATCTCATCCGTGAGTTGGGTTTTTCCTATTCCAATATCTGAATCTGGTGACTCACTCCAACTCAAATACCTCTCTCATTTCCTCATGCTAAGAGTCCTGATTATGCTTTGATATGGCTCAATTCCCAAAAGTTTTAACATTTTTGTTTTCATTTTGTAAACGTTACTATGTGTGGTTTTGAAACCTACCAGAAGAATGAAACTGCACAGTAAGATATCTTAAATTTTATCGTTTAATATCAATTTAATAATCATTATTTTTAATTTTATCTAAATTAATTACAATATCCATCTAAATTAATTCTAAATTATTAAAAATTAGAGATCTCATCAGCCATAATTTTTCCTTCTCAATTAGCCATAATGGTCTTCCCAACAAGCAAATCCCCCTTTCCCTCTTCGCCTCTTCTCTTCTATATCAGGTGTATATATGTACCTTATATATTCATATTATCAAATACATAATTTTTTTATTGAAATTCACATCGCAAAAAAATATATATTATTTTAATTTTATCAAATTTAATTTGTCACCTTTGTATTTTTTTTTACACATATATGGCATCTAAATTATCAAATTTAATTTAAGCTTATTCACTATATTTTAAAATAAAAATATTTATAAAAAAAAAAAAAAAACGGGAAAAGTAAAACATTTTTAACTTTTCACTTCTTTAATTTTCTAATTTTCTATATTAATTATCATTAATATTTTGTTTTTTAACCAATGTACACGTTACACAAAACGACAACAAAGGCCCCTGCCATCCTCCCCGTACACTATCCCCGAATATCTATGTATCAGAGCCGCGTCTACCATCATCGTCCCCCCATGACTGATTTCCGCCACGTGTTTCTTTACACAAGCGTCTTGCACTTTGATGTCTGTGGATCCCACATCGCCGGCAACAGGTATTTCCTCCCGTTAACCCCGTGAGCATTGTAGCTCGCCCCGGTACTCTTATCCACCAGTAGATTACCAGGATATCCAGGGTACGAACCCGACCCGAACATCCCCGTGCAAGCTGAAACCGCCTCCAACGGAGCGTTGGCTGGGCCCTGGTAATACCCGTTATTGAACGGATTGGTAACGGTGTTACCCAAAAGGGTAGCCAAGTTAATGATCATTCCGTCAACTCCAACGTCTCCGTTGGGAGCTACTAAAGGCGGGGTTTGTGGACCGTAGATAGGTTGGTGAAACGGCCAGGCGCATTGACCAGGACACTGAGTCTCCGAGTTTCCAACCCAGATATAGGTTCCACGAATCGGGCCTCGACCAACCCGGGTTGACCCGTGAGTCCCGCACCTCATGCAAAAGCCTTCAACGGCAACGTCTTTGGCGGTAAGGATGATGTTCATGGTATTGGCGCCGTTATATTTGCTGGCCAGGGCTGGTAAATGTAGGTTTTTTAGGATTTTACCGAGCGGGTAATTTTCGAGGAGAATTTGTTTGCCTACAGTCAAGGTGGAAGAAGAACCTTCATTGTATTTCTCAGTAGTTTTCCACCACGATGATGTGGAAGGAAGTGTAGCCTTATCGGAACTCAAGGAGTTGATGAAATCAACGATTATGGAGCGTTGGATGGGAGTAAACTTCCCATACCAGAAAAGATTAACGGTGATTTTCCCCTTTAGGAGTGGACCGTTGTGGTACTTGACCGCAATAGGTTGCTCTTGAACCAACTCGGAGAAGGAAAGTTGGATAGAACAGAAGAGCAAGAGAGTGGCAAGGTGGTAAATTGAAGCCATGTGGAAGGTTAAAGTAAATGGTAAACAAAGCAGCTTGCTGGGAAAGAGTGAGAGTAAAGGGCTGGAGAGCGGAAGGTATTTATAGGAGGTGTTTGGGAGAAGGGAGACAGCTGTAGAAGCCGAGAGGCATGAGGAGAGTGACGATTGGGTTGTAAATGAGAAGGAGAGTTTCGCCAGGCTGTAAGGAGTTGAATGGCTGACGTGGTGGTCTAAAGAGGGAAACGAGGCAGAGAAAAAGAGAGAATGCGCCTGTGCATCCGACGCTAACATTATTTATATATATATATATATATATATTTAAATAAGAGAGGTGCTGTTGTACACAGGATGTGGTAGCAGATATTGATGTGAGAGATGAAGCATCAATGTATAAGTTAATTTGGATGAATAATAATATTAATTTAAAAAAATAAAAAAATAAAAAATTATTAAAAATTGTTTTTAATAAAAATTTATAAAGTAGAGATAGAAAAAAATCCAACTAATTTGAATGGGTATTGTAATTAATTTTAATTATATTAAAAAAATATTATTAAAAATATATATTAATTAATAAAATGATATAAGAAATATAAAACTAAAATGAAAAGGTCATTTACCCTTTTACATTTTCTGTCTATTAGCCACAATTCCTACGCATCGGTGACATTTGGTGTCCCAAACGGTGCATCAATGTATAACATTTTAAATATAGTAAAAACTAAAAAGACTCGAAAAATGTTCTATCATAATTTAAATTTGATTAACTTAATTTGATAAGAGAATTAATAATTTGAATTAATTCAATAAAAAATCATTATTTAATATATTATTGATAAAGTTTTTAACTTTTTTAAGTGAATTTAAGAGATAACACATATATACCTTAAAAATTATTAAAAAAATAAAATGAGATATATGTTATTATTTTAATTTTATTTGTAAAATTTAAAAAATTTATTAACAATATATTAGATAATAATCATCTAATAAAACTCAAATTATTTTATATTTGAATTAAATTGAATCCAAAATAGACTTGAATCATAATATATACATGCAAATACGATAATCCAAAATCAAATTGAGTATAATTTTAATTCCTTTAATTATGTATATAATTAAAAATAAGAAATAAAACATAAATTATTAATATATTTTTGGATTATGAGTTACGACTTATGACAAAGAAAGAAGCCTCTATGATGTGTCCACGCATACACAAGAGTCCAAAGTAAAAATTATATACGTACGGAAAAGTCTGAAACGAATTAATGTATCTTGATTCAAAAATTTTTATTTGCACGTCAGTAAGTATAAATTTAATATTATTAAATATAAAATAAGTAAAAAATATTATAAATAAATAAATATAAATATAAAATTAAAATTAGTAAATATAAATAGATGATAATTTTTTTATTAAATATATTTATTTTTATTTTTATATGATTATTTTTAAAATATTTTACGTCTAATAACTTTAAGTTTATATTAAATTATGTATGTTTATATATAATTTTACAATAAAATAATAAATTTTAATCTTACAATAGAATTTTCCATACAAACATTCAGTTTATTTTGCAAGTATGGACTCATGCAATTAACATTTTGAAACATGATTTAACTATGGCACGGTAGAATACGAACAAACGAAGACAAACAACGAAGGACCAACTTTATGTCCAAACTCAAAGGCGAAATTGGTTCTACAGGTTTTCATGCAATCATGGGATTTTAACAATTTGTATACTTTAATCTTAAGATCTTGTAATCCTAAGATTTAATTCTCCTCTTAATCTTGCATACCTAGACTCAGTCGTCAGAAGCCAAAGTTTTTCTCGAGTGAATAAGAGGAGATAGAGGCGACACCGGACCTCATCAATTATCGTAGTTCTTGGGTTACAATATGAATAGGAAGACCGGCCACAATAATACGATATATAGACAGAGTAGTTGAGCTCTAACTTTCGATATAATTATACTTTTAACCCCCGAACTTATAAAATTTTTATTAGACCTCAAAACTTGATTAAACAGTTCAATTAAGTTCCGGAAATTAATTATAACATTTCAATGAAGTTCCCATGAGAAATCTCAAATTTTCTTACAATCCATTTTAATTCTTATTATCATATTTGTATACAACTCATTAGGTTCCCAACATATGGGTAATGAATAAAAATTTATATTGATATTCAAAAATCATGAGTTACATCTAATAATACATCATAATCATCTAAATATCAAGAGAGAATCAATATGATTTAACTAATCTATTTAATACATAGTATGTATAATTCAATCATTTTATCATAATATTTTAAAAAACATATATAAAATGTGTACAATATCTACTTTCATATTTTTTTTCATATAAGTCCTAAAGCTTCCAATATTAACTTCACATTAATCCATGCGTAGGCTTGGTATTTTATGAGTTAATATAAACCAGGAACAATTGAGATACGTCTCTTAAGCCAATTGGGGTAATAAATCCTCTTTTGACTGCTAATCCAATTTTCATGTGCTTTAAGACATGCTTAAAATCATCACTTTTCAGGCATCTAAGGCACGGATCTATAGAGGTAAAGTCTAAGTATGATTGATCATTCACAGATAAAGATAACTTAACATCTCAAACCAAATGGTTATTTACATAATCGAAATATGAGCATATTTTTTAAATACTTGAGAGATACTAATGGAGCTCTCATAGTTCTCACTGATGAATAAAAAATATCAAATATTATTAATGATAAAATAATAATATTATTTTAACATGAAAGAAATGAAATATTTCATTGCAACAAAAATGCGATTGACTTAGAGGATTTAGACTATCACATTCAAATTTTTTATTATGAGCAAAGTTGATTTTATTTTTAACGTAACATAATTTTAAATTATATTTACTTGATTTTTGAAGTTAACAAATTAAACATGAAAAAGTTAAGTATGAAACTTAAACTATCCAAAAGTCAAATTCAAATAATTTGAAATTAAAATTATTCGAATTCAAAAAAATCTAAATCAGATAGATCTAAATCCGAATTGATTTATTTCAAAATAATTTGAATATGAATTCATTCTAACTTTAATTTATATAACTTAAATCGACATACAATCACTCATTATTTTATAGATTCAAAATAATTGGATAATGATTCAATTTAAATTCGAACATATGCTTATGCTTTACCCGGTACTCTACTCTCTTCGTTTATTACTTTTATTTAAGTATAAGTTTTTGTTAATCAATGCTTTAAAAATAATCTTAAATTACTTATTATATTATTTAAAATATGTTTATGCATTAAAAGTTTATCAAATTAATCATCAAATGTTATACTAATAAATATTAAAAAATAATAAACCTTGAAACAGTTTTGAATCTGGTTTGATCGTGAGAGATTTAATAAGAATGTCGGAGCAATGGATGAATCTATATATTTATATATAGTGATAGTGGGTTTCCTCAGCGTAAGTCTCTAGTAGGCTTAATAGACTGGAGAAGAGAACCATTTGTGAGGAGACATAGTGAGGTTGTTTTTATACAGGTCATGATCAACTTTATCCGGTGGGTTGGAAGATTATAAAGTGATACGCAATATTTTTATATAAGTCCATTCAAACTTGTCCTAAACTGTCTCATAATCCATTTTAAGAGTAAAGTATTTTGCTTTTTTTTTTTTTCCTATTCAATGTATGAAAGAGTTCATGTGTCAAAATTGTATTGTCCGATATATAGCGGAATATTATTGTTGTTACTTTTAACAACAATAAAATGATGTTGATATAATTTTTTTTGATATTTTTTTCACGTGTATTAAAAATTTTGCATAAATAGTAATCATAAAGGTGTAAAAATTTGTTCCTTTACGTGCACTCTAATACTTAAATCAGAAAGATATTTAAGTATAGTCTCAATTAGTAAAATAGAGTTTAAAATTTTTTTAATCATACTTAAAGTATTTATTGATATTTCTGTATAACTTCAAATAAACTCAAAATTTATATTTATATGAATCTTAAAATTTATTATTTTAAACACTTTATATTCTAAAACTCAAACACACAATTAAATTTGGAATACATTACCTGTATCAACTATAAAAGCCTTTTGATACGAGGATACCAGTTTATTTAGAAAATGTTTAATTCTGAAATCATTACGGATGAGATAGTTTTATTCGGGTGAGGTGAATAGTGTTTTGCAAAAGATTTTCTGAAGAACTGTTTTTATAGGGTGGTCCCACCAACCAAATTCGATCAGCACCGTTGATCATCAAAACTGATGGCGTGCGACGACTGTTTTACTTGGAGTCCATAATCTTATCTGCCGAAGCATGGGACCACAACCACCGCAGAAGCAGAAGAAGAAGAAGATATAGATCTAAAATTTGGGGCAAAAGAGGTAAGATATGTCATGGCGCACCGTAGCTACTGTATTGCATCATAAATTGTAATCTTACGGTGTCAGAAAGTGGACCCCACCTTGGAGCATATGAACGATGACATAAGCTAAGTCGTAAGGGTTTAGGGTGAAGACTTCCATAGTGGTGTTTCAGTGTTTTGGGAATACTGAATTCTTAATTTAGTCAGCAGTGATCAGAGCTGGTTGATTAAAATGCTGATATCTACGCCCACCTAATGGTGCGGTCCCGATGCCTCAACCTGTGAGCTAGCTGGGCCCCCACCCCTTCCGCAGTTTTATGTGAACACTCGTGTCACTTTCCTAAATTATTTGTGTTTTTCTTAAGGAGTTTGCTATTATGAGAGCGTTTTCATTCTAATTACGATGAACTCTATCCACTTTCGGTACGGTAAAATGGATTCATATGTGCATCGATTCTATATACCATCGTTCGTCAGTTAATCCAATCACAGTCACCTTATTAAATTGTAGTTTTAAATTGAAGATTCATTCAAACATTTAATTTGTAAATTTATTGATTTATAAAGTGTTATGATTTCATTCTGTAATGATATATAAGATTTATAAATTATCATTGTATCAAATATAAATTAAAAATAACCCAAAAAATAAATTATGATATAAATACTTTTTATTTGTATGCTTGCAAGAAGGTTTGAATTTTAATTTTGTTGTATGTTAATATTGTATCTATTTTCTAGTAATAATATGCTTTGATAAGTATATTCATATACGTATGTGTTATCTAAAAAAACAAAAATAAAAAAAATGACAAATTGATATAAAATCATCCATTAAGGTGCTAATTTAGTCAATTAATACATCATAAAAATCATGCAATAGAAGTTAGTTTTGAACTTGTTAATTGATTACGTTGGTCAAATAATAATTAAGATAAGAATTAATAGAGGTGTACTCATTTGTTGAATTGAATTGGATCAAGATTAATATCTCAAAATGTTCTTAATCCTTTCATTGATATTAATTTAAATCAAATTAATTTAAATTTATAATTAAAATATTAAAAATATATTTTATATTATTATATTAATATTTGAAATACATATATTTAATTAAAATTAGTTAAAAACTTATCATTTTAAAATAAAATATATTTGAACCATGTTGGTGTTGAGAAATTATTTGTGTGGGCCTACATATATCAATTTATTGTACATTACAAGCTATCTAATTTGTTTTAGTCCAGTTAAAAGTGATCAAATAAAGTTATTGGACTTTGGTGCATCTCAATTGGTATGGGCTTTACAATGTGTAGAGACCAGATATTTTATTCTATTTTAATGATGGGCCAAAATAGAATAAAATATATTTCAGTTATAAATAGGTTATGGTCCCCAGTCTAAACGCAATTTTTCTCATTCTCATATCCCATCAGTGAGTGAGCTAACCTTTTCTCTCATAAAGAAAAGGTTGGAAGACTGCTAACCCTAGGCAATCAATTTCAATGGATCCAGGTACGCTTCCGTATTCTAATTTTCTTGATGATTGAACATGAGATCCTGGATATAAATTATGCAATTACAGTATTCCTAACAAGTGGTATCAAGAGCGAATTCATGTTTAATCATTAAGAATTAAAATTTTTTGTTTTGGTTGAAAGAAAATCAAGAATATAAAGATTGGGTTTTAATTTTGGGATTGTTTAATCAATATTGGCTTGATTTGTCCCAATTTTTTGATATTTTCATCCGTTTTTTGCATGGGTATTGTAGAATACACATTTAATTTCAATTATGTACAGTTAATTAGATAAAAATAAGTCCAAAAAATCCCAAAAATCAAGAAAATTGAAGAACAGACCCGAATCGGGTCTGTTCTGGGTCCAGCCAGGTCAACCCGACCCGGCTGGATGAAGAAGAAGAAGGGAGATCCCGAAAGGGATCTCCCCCACGCGTCGAGGGTGGCGCGTGTGGTACACGCGCAGCCTTCCGGTGGCCTGACGGCCACCGTTTTCTCCAGTCATGAATAAAATTTAATTTTAAATTTTTTGGTGATTTTTCTGGAATTTTTTGAAATTGTTAAATATTTATTATTCAATATTTAGCATTATTTGAATTAAAACTATATGTTATGCACATGATTATTCTTGTTTTGCTTCATGGTGATATGTTTTATGACATTTTGAGTTGATTGGCAATATGTACTCTCCCTGAAATTGTCAATAAATTTATGTACTCTCACCTACAAATATGTGCATGTATTATGAAAAATAAAGTTTCAAAATAAATTAAATTGATATAAAATGTCGCCAAAGTGACCTCTTTTGTATTAATTTGTTTATTTTGAAAAATAAGGTTGTCATTAAGGAATTTATATGACAGTGTTTTTAATTCATGCGGGACATAATCGACCCAAAGGAAGATTATTTCTTTGCCGAATTATTAACACATAAGGTAGTAAATATGTGATAAAATTTTTTTCATGCATGTAATATGTCGGTCCAAAAAAAGGCATATTATTGGCAGGATTTGGTTATCAATATTTACTAATAAAGTTTAAGAGTACCGCTTACAAATTGATATTTCTGTCCAAAGACTAAATGTCAATGTTGTGCTTGGTATCTTATATAGCCCAATAAAATTTTTTTCCATGCATGTAATATGTCGGTCCAAAGAAAGGCATATTATTGGCAGGATTTGGTAATAAAGTTTAAGAGTACCGCTTACAAATTGATATTTCTGTCCAAAGACTAAATGTCAATGTTGTGCTTGGTATCTTATATGGCCCAAAATTATTTGGTTGTGAGCTAATTAATTTTTCTCTGCTTACAGTGAACGTTTCTTCTATATCTGCCAATTTGAATAACATTCCAGTGCTTAATGGCACTAACTTTGGAAAATGGAAGGAGCACGTAACCATTATGCTTGGGTGTATGGATCTGGACTATGCGATCAGGTCAGAACGACCTCCCGCCCCTACTGATAATAGTTCAGCTACGGAAAGGGCACTTTACAAAAAATGGGAGTGTTCAAATCGCATAAGTTTGATGATCATGAAGCACTCAATTCCAGATGCCATCAGGGGCGCAATACCTGAGGAAGAAAATGCTAAAAGTTTCCTTAAGCAGATTGCAGACAGATTTGCTGCAAATGAAAAGGTCGAAACAAGTACTATTCTGACTAAACTTGTTTCAATGCGGTATAATGGCAAAGGAAACATAAGGGAATACATTATGGAAATGTCTAATCTTGTTACAAGATTAAGGGCACTAAAGTTAGAGTTGTCTGAAGACATACTCGTGCACCTGATCTTGATATCTCTTCCTTCACAATTTAATCCCTTTAAGATAAGTTACAATACTCAAAAGGAGAAATGGACTCTTAACAAGCTCATTGCTCAGTGTGTGCAAGAGGAAGAGAGATTGAAACAAGATAAGATAGAAAGTGCTCAATTAACATTTTCTTCTAATGGTAATGTTGCCAACAAGAAAAGGAAAAGGAACAATACAGGAAAAGGCACTGCAAATATTGGAACTTCACAACCTAAGGGGCAGCAGAAACAGGATAAGGTGATCACTTGTTTCTTCTGCCGTAAGGATGGACATGTGAAGAAAGATTGTTCCAAGTACGAAAAATGGCTTGCCAAAAAGGGTAAACTTCTCAACTTTGTTTGTTCTGAAGTTAATTTGGCTTTAGTACCCAATCACACTTGGTGGATAGATACAGGTGCAACTACTCACATAAGTGTGACAATGTAGGGCTGTCTAAGGAGCAGAAAGCCAACTGATGATAAAAGTTTCATCTATGTGGGAAATGGCGAGAAAGCTCCTGTTGAGGCTATTGGTCTATTCAGATTAAAGTTAGAATCGGGTTATTATTTAGATTTGGATGAGACTTTTTATGTACCGTCATTTAGACGGAATTTGATTTCTGTTTCTAATTTGGACAAATTGGGTTATTCTTGTTCATTTGGAAATGAAAAATTTAGTCTCCTTCAGTATACAAATCTTATTGGTACCGGTTCTTTAGTTGACAATTTATATAAATTGGACCTACATGCCTCATATGTTAATGAATGCTTGCATATAGATGATTATGGTACAAAACGCAAATTAATTAATGAGAATTCTTCTATGTTATGGCACAAGCGTTTGGGGCATATTTCTGAACAAAGAATACAGAGACTTGTGTCAGAAGGAATTATCGATTCCCTTGATTTTTCAGATTTCAAAATCTGTATTGAGTGCATTAAGGGAAAACAAACAAATATCAAGAAAATAGGTGCTAAAAGGAGTTCAAACGTCTTGGAATTAATTCATACTGATATATGTGGTCCATTCCCTACGGCTTCATGGAATGGTCAACAGTATTTTATTACTTTCATAGACGATTATTCTCGTTATGGGTACCTATACTTAATTCATGAGAAGTCTCAATCATTGGACGTTTTCAAGAACTATAAAGCTGAAGTTGAAAATCAACTTGGTAGAAAAATTAAAGCCGTTAAATCTGACCGTGGTGGTGAATACTATGGTAGATATGACGGATCAAGTGAACAACGTCCAGGACCCTTTGCAAGGTATTTAGCAGAATGTGGGATCGTTCCTCAATACACCATGCCAGGGACTCCAAGTCAAAATGGTGTAGCTGAAAGACGAAATCGGACGCTAAAGGATATGGTGAGAAGTATGATAAATCATTCTTCTTTACCAGAGTCACTTTGGGGAGAAACCTTAAAGACTGCAGTGTATATCCTTAATCGAGTTCCAAGCAAAGCAGTAGCTAAAACCCCATATGAGTTATGGACAGGAAAGAAGCCTAGTATTAGGCACTTGCATGTTTGGGGTTGTCCAGCTGAAGCTAGGCCATACAAGCCTAATGAAAGGAAATTGGACTCAAGAACAGTAAGCTGTTACTTTGTTGGATACTCAGAAAGATCGAGGGGTTTCAAGTTTTATGATCCCTCAAGTAAATCCTTTTTCGAGAAGGGACATGCTAAGTTCATTGAGGATGTTGAATATAGTGGGAGTGTTAAACTCAGAGATCTTGTCTTTGAAGAAGAACATGTCACTGTTCCTACAGTTGCAATTGAAAATGATCAGACAATTGTGTCTAGCGTTATTCAAGATGCAAATACAGATTACCAAGATACTTCTGGTTTACCTCCTGCTTATATTGAAGAGTCAGCTCCTATTCAATCAGAGGAGCAACAACAACCTCAATTGGAAGTGTCATTAAGGAGATCCTCCAGGGAGAGGAGATCAGTGATTCCAGATGATTATATCGTTTATCTCCAAGAACATGAGTTTGATATAGGAATGGAAGATGATCCAACATCTTTCACTGAAGCCAAACAAAGTGTTCACTCCCAATATTGGATAGAGGCCATGAAAGATGAGATGAAATCAATGGAGGACAATGGCGTTTGGGATCTTGTCGAACTGCCTAAAGGAGCGAAACCGATTGGTTGTAAATGGATTTTCAAAACCAAACGAGATTTGCAAGGCAACATCGAAAGATATAAAGCGCGCCTAGTCGCCAAAGGTTTCACTCAAAAGGAAGGCATTGATTATAAAGAGACTTTCTCTCCAGTTTCATCGAAAAACTCTTTTAGAATCATTATGGCACTAGTAGCTCATTATAATTTAGAGCTACATCAGATGGATGTAAAGACAGCGTTTCTCAATGGAGACATTGAAGAAACAATTTATATAGTGCAACCAGAAAATTTCGTGTCGGATAATTCGAAACATCTGGTATGCAAATTAAAGAAATCCATCTATGGTTTAAAGCAAGCATCCCGTCAATGGTATCGAAAATTTGATCAAGTGATTACCTCATTCGGTTTTAAAGAGAACACTGTTGATCAATGTATTTATCACAAGATCAGTGGGAGTAAATTTATTCTTATGATTCTTTATGTTGACGATATTCTGCTAGCAAGCAGTGATATAGGCTTGTTGCATGAAACCAAGAGATTTCTATCAAGTAATTTTAAAATGAAAGATCTTGGGGATGCATCTTTTGTGTTGGGCATACAGATCCATCGAGATCGTTCTCGTGGAATACTTGGCTTATCACAAAAGGCATATATCGATAAGGTGCTTAGCAGATTTGACATGAAGAATTGTGAATCAGGAGATACACCCATTGCTAAAGGTGATAAATTTAGTTTGCTTCAATGCCCAAGAAATGAGATTGAAAAGAAAGAGATGCAAAAGATTCCTTATGCTTCAACAGTAGGGAGTCTTATGTATGCTCAAGTTTGTACGCGTCCGGATATTGCGTACGCAGTTGGAATGCTTGGCAGATATTTAAGTAACCCTGGTAAGGATCATTGGAAAGCAGTAAAGAGGGTTATGCGGTATCTACAGAGAACTAAAGATTACATGCTCACATATCGGAGGTCAGATCATTTAGAGATCATTGGATATTCAGACTCCGATTTTGCTGGTTACCTCAACAGCAGAAAATCTACTTCTGGCTATATTTTTATGTTAGCTGAAGGAGCTGTCTCATGGAAGAGTGTAAAGCAGTCACTCATAGCTTCTTCCACCATGGAGGCAGAATTTATAGCTTGTTATGAGGCATCGAACCAAGCAATATGGTTGCGAAATTTTATCACAGGGCTGTGCTTTGTCGATGATATTGAGAGGCCATTGAAGATTAATTGTGATAATAAAGCCGCTGAATTATACTCTAAGAACAACAGAAGCTCGTCGAAGTCAAAGCATATTGACATTAAGTTTCTTGTTGTTAAGGAGAGAGTTCAGAGTCTTCAGATTACTATTGAACACATAAATACAAACTCCATGATTGCGGATCCGCTTACAAAAGGAGTACCACCTAAGGTCTTTCATGAGCATGTAGCTCATATGGGTGTGGTTCGTCCTGATGATATACTTGTATAGTGGGAGCTTGTTTCTTGATGTTCATTTGTTATTGAGATTTTTCTGATCAGAATACAGTATTTTTGTTATTATTGAAAACTCTGAAATAAAGTAATATTCTTTCAATAGCAGTATGCATAAAGTCTTGAAAGAATGATAAAGTAGGACCAGTTGGAAATAGGCATGTTGAGGGATCACGTTTCATGTAATTTCCATGCTACACATCCATACTTGATCTATGTCGTTGATTATGTTAATATACGTGACCATTGATGGGTCCAGTTACGGAATATATGTAACGAAGATCGCTTTGATCCTATGTTGATATAATTGATGGACCAGATTGTTTAGAGATGTTCTTTGTGAAGATAGCAAGTATTGAGCTCATAAAGTTAATTTTAAATGTACAATAGTCAAGCGACATATGTGGCCCAAGTGGGAGATTGTTGAGAAATTATTTGTGTGGGCCTACATATATCAATTTATTGTACATTACAAGCTATCTAATTTGTTTTAGTCCAGTTAAAAGTGATCAAATAAAGTTATTGGACTTTGGTGCATCTCAATTGGTATGGGCTTTACAATGTGTAGAGACCAGATATTTTATTCTATTTTAATGATGGGCCAAAATAGAATAAAATATATTTCAGTTATAAATAGGTTATGGTCCCCAGTCTAAACGTAATTTTTCTCATTCTCATATCCCATCAGTGAGTGAGCTAACCTTTTCTCTCATAAAGAAAAGGTTGGAAGACTGCTAACCCCAGACAATCAATTTCAATGGATCCAGGTACGCTTCCGTATTCTAATTTTCTTGATGATTGAACATGAGATCCTGGATATAAATTATGCAATTACAGTATTCCTAACAGTTGGATCCAGCTCTAGTATTATTGTTTAAGTGAAAAAATTATTTATTTTAAGAAAATCCTTATGAAAATGTCTTATCTAATTCTCCTTTGTATTATTGATTGCGCCATCACATACATGATAAAACTACTAATTTTGAATGTGAAATCTAAATAACATATCACACATCTTATTTTCGTTTTCAGAGTCCAACAATTATTCTGCCTTAATTTAAAATAAAAATGAAATGTAGGCATTAACAAGAGAAAAAAAATTATTGTTAATGTTAAAAATGGATTTAATTATCTAAAAACAAATCAAATCATTAGCACAAATAGGAAGCACAAAATATGTCAAGATTTTTTTTATTATTATTATTATTTGGTTCATAAAAAAAAAACAGAGATTCAAACATTTAACTTAATTTTTTTAAAAATAAAATAACAATTGTTAGATTAAATATTAATAGTTAAAATTTATTATTTTATATAACTTCAACTATTGAAATTATTAAAATTTATTGATAGAATGTTAATTATTAATTCCAATGAGTTTTTTTTAACAGCTTTGAGTAAAAAAGACTCAAAATGGGGTTGGTGAGGTTTTGTCTGGTGCCGGTTGGTCCACTGTCTCGACACAAGGGACGTAAAGTTGTCTAACCCAACATCGTTTTATATTTTTTTTCTCTTAATATGTTGATTTCCCTCCTTCGTCAAGCTTTTGAGAATTTCAGTGACCCCTTTTATACTTTTAGGAGTGAAACCCTCGAAACAAACAAATCCTGTCGAAATTGGGACGGTGGCCGACTTGGTCAGTGTCCCCAGTTCACCACATTAGACTATTTTAGCATGATTGACTTTTGATTTCAAGGAAGGTGGTTTCAAGTAGTGGTACATAAATAATATAAAATTATTAGTGAGTCAGTTAAATTTTATTTCTTAATTATTTGAGTTTTGATTAGTTTATTTCGAATTAAATTTAAATTATTTGTATAATAAATTAAATTAAAATTAAATATTTTATATTTGATTCCAATTGTTTAATTTATTTTTTAAATTATAATTGTTAATTAATAATTTATTTTTATAATATATGATTTAAAAATGATAAAATTAAATTTGAGTAATTTAAATATTTTATTGAGTTAAATTAAATTGAAAAAATTGAGTTTAAATTTAAATTAAATCAAATTTTAAATTATATTAAATTCAAATTTATTATTAAGTAGCTTTAACTCGATTATATTAGACCTTTAGTATAAAAAGCCAACAATTTTATGTTCGTATGATGAAATAACATTTCACATTATAATGTATTGAATTTAACATCATTAAATTTCATCCTTTCAAATTCTCGTGTTGATTCGATTACTCAATAACAAAAGCAAAGCTCGTTACTCTCTGTTGCATGACACGTGCCGACTACAAAGAGTGTAAAGCTATGGCCCCTATCATGTTCGCTCTCGTACACGAGTTTTATTATAAGTCGTAGAAAGAGGATAAGCATAAGCTTGTGTTCAGAAAAGTTGTACTATCATCTGTCCTGGATTTTGTTTCTTTGCTCTTTCCATTTCTTTTTTTTAGTATTTTAAAACTATTATTGTACTTCATTATATTTTTACCAAAAACAAAACACACTTAAAAAAAAAATTTCGATTGTTTAATACTTTTTCTGCTCTTAGTAAAATTATCTTTTCTAAATTTTAAAATTATCTCATTTAAAATATCATTTTTAAAAAATAAATTTTATCATTTATATTTCCTCTGTATTTCTCTTTAATTCCAAATTATATTTAAAGTTTTTCTCTTTGAAGAATAATTTAATCAATTTAAATATGTAAATTCTCACATTTAAAAATTATATGTTCATGATGTGATAAAATAATTGAGACGATAATTTTTTTTTTTGAAAATGTCTTTTCATTCTCCTTCCAAGGCATTTGCACGTGAAATGCATTGCAATAATGGTTGATGCCTAACATTTTTTTTTTCTTGTGTTCCCTTGTTTTCATGTTAGTAACTCTTAACATATGTTTTCTTTCTGTTATTGTTCATTTCCTTTTTTATGATTTCAGATGCGACATTTCCCTTTTTTTTAAAAAAAATAAAATAAAATTGTGGTACATAGATTTGTTTCGTGCGAGGATACTCAATTAAAAAAAAAAAATTAAATTTCTTTTATCTATCAAGCTATCTATGTAAAAAAAATCAAAATTACAATTGCTTCATCTATGCTATCTTGTATTTAAAGATATTCATGACTCTAAAAGAGTTTTAATGCGAGTTCTTAATTTTTTTCATTAATTTGAATTAAAAAGGTAACTAAATTGATTTAATGAGAGTTAATTTTTGAGTAAATTAATTTAATTATAGTTGATTTGATGAAAATAAATTTAAAATATTTATTACATATCTTAAAAAAATAAAATATCATTATTTTATTATACTTAAAATGCTAATATTTTTATAAATCATCGTAATATAAATTATTTTTCATTAATATATAATAAATATTAATATATTTTAATTTAAAATTAAATAAAATATATTAAATAATTACCTATAGGTAATTAATTAATTAATCTGGATATTGCAATTATCAATGAAGCTTTGCCAAGGAGAAAAGTGCAACCGTCCAAATGCTTAATTTTTGTAGTAATATATTTTTGGATCCACTTGCCAGGGAGAGAGATTGCATGAATGAATGAACCACCGGCGATGAATTGGTAGGGATTATGAGAAAAGAGAATGTCATGGAAGCAGGACAATATATAGCAGCTGAATAATAATGCAAAGCTAATTAACTCTTAACCGAGTGGTTAAAAAAAATATAATATATTGTAAAATTTAAATTTAAATTTAAATAATTATGTTTTTATTTTTAATTAAATACTTTTCTTGTAGAAAAATAATAATAATAATGCAAAAGAGGAGAAATGAAATTGAGTGGGGTTTGGGTTTGATTTTGTCAACTCTTTAGCTCTCGGGCCTCCCTTTCCCACCCTCAAATGTCCCTTTTCTTCCATTAATCGGAGACGCCCAGCAAATGTAGATACATGCATGCCACCAGCTATGCTGCCCAGTTTCTTCTCACCAACAACCTTTCCGGCTTTCGGGCCATACCATATCTTTATGGCCTTCTCTGGCAAATATTGAGTTGGACCTCAAAACCACACGTGTGATAATGACCTGAACTGAACAGCTGGCATTGGGACTTGGATAGATGGATTGCAAATAAAATTGACAAAACAATATCCATGCACCATTCTTGATTTCTTCTCTTCAATTACTATTTGATGATTCGTTCCAAGAATTATAAGCTCAATTATTTTCAAGAATGTCATCAGCAAAATGATTTTTCCAATTGAGTAAAATGTTGCCAATATTCCAATTTCCATAATTTGTCCAATATTGAAGATTATTGCTTCATCCAGTCTTTCATGGCGCATGGAAGAAAACGAGGAAAAAGAACTAGTGGCACAATGCAAAAGAGGGACTTTAGACTTTTTTTTTTTCCCCAAGGTACGGACGTAACTGATGAAGAATGTATAACACTATACAAGGCAGTTAATAATAAATAATAAATAGTAAAATAATTAGTACCTATACAGCTTAAATTTAATAAATGACCAATGTGACCATACAAAACACAAGTGATCAGCAGGCTACCATCACAGGACCACTAATAAGTAGTAATTAATACCCAATGAAGAAGCTAATAATCCTCCGTCTTACTCTTGGATGACCCATGAAAATTCCGTATGGCTGCATTATATATTAATGCATGGAAATTAAGTTCACAAGAATTTATCACCAAAAAAGAACCAAGTGGATTTCAGAAATCTTTCAGGACAATAACTGATTTGGATGGTGAGCTTTGCCTCCTATCCTAATTCTTAAATTACAAGGATAGAAAACGGGTTTTATAAAAAGTGATTAAGGATTAGTTTGGGTAGATAATGAGATTAATTTCGATGAGCTTGAAAAAGATATAAATAATTTTTTTTTTTAAAAATAAAAAAAGTTGAAATTAAAGATAAATTTTATACCCTTTGTCTTTATTTGTTGACTGGTGTAGTGCTTCCAAAAGGAGTCCTAAGTAATTCTTATTTTGGGTAGAGTTTCATGTAAAATACAGATTTTCAAGTTACTATTGGAGAATAAAATCATGTATAGAGCATCAGAATCTACCTAATCTGATTTTGTGTTTATCCTATGCATGATTCATAATAATAATAATAATATTATTATTATTATTACTGTCTGTTTCTAGCTGCCAGCCCTGGGAAAGTGCAACAAATTGCATTATCTTTCCGATACTCCAGAAATTGGATGATCACTACTCTACCGTCATATTTACTTGCTTGGTGATTATCAAAAAACACTGCAGTTTTTTTAAATTCCAACTTGGGATGCATTGAAAGCAGAGCTCATTAATCTCTTAAGTACGAACGTGAAGTTTCCTTTTGCAAATATACGCTTCCGAATTCTGAATTGTCGCCATAGGAGGATGGATGGCGATGATTTTATGTTTGAATTTATCGTATTTTCTAGGCTTAACTGATTTAACAAGTCATGTTTAGTACCATAAAGTTCAAATTAACTTTGGGTCTACTCTCAACTCTTCCCTGTTCAATCCACTGTCTCAGTACGTATAACCAGATTGGATGAGAGTGTAACATGTGTGATAACTCGAAGCGTATTGTAACAGAAATATAAGTTGAAAAATATAACTTTATTTATTTTAACAAATTCCCACCACGAAATTATATGAATTAAATTAGGTGAGGAAATTTTCTGTCCATGCATCTCATGTTTGCTAGGACCGACAACGCATTCAAATTAATAGAGAAATCGTATGCTACCCATCTGATACACAAACAAACAATTGAGGTTCCATCAAAATAATTTTACTGAAACCCTAATCACTTTGCCTATTCTTCATATAAGCAAGTTTTTTGTTTCCATTGTCCTTTCATGGTAAGAATCTTGACATATGTGTTAAATGTATTAAACAGTTGGAACAACAGAGAAGAGCTTGCTTTTATTATTATTATTATTATTTTTTTGGTAATTGGAGCTTCCGGCTCCAAATTTTTGAGCTGGTCGGCATGTCTTGTAGAATACCCAAGTTGTTCTATGTTCCATCAATCTGACGGTATTGATGTCGGCATATGTACCTAAGCGAGGATTTGAGCGCTCAACCTTGGTATTCGACTCGAATACTAGATTGCAAACAATACAACTTTTCATAGCAATGAAACTTGATTTCAGAATTTTCAATGGGCATCCATGAATTATGCTTGTTAATACTTATACATATCTTACGCAGCACATTATTTGTAATTATTAGTGTATTATAATTACAAAAAAAAGAAGAAGAAGGATCTATGAAGTTTGATATTCCCCTGGTTGAACTATTATTAATTGTTTGGGAAATTAACGATAAAACTTGTCTCCTGCTGTAAAAACTTTATTGGTACTTAGCCTTTCCTGGGAAATCAAGAAAATAAAACAAAATAATTGAGTTGTCTAGCCAATCATGCTGACCCCTCAAGTCATGGAATTTTCAACCTATCAAAACATGTTTATTTGACAAATTGATGAACTGTTTTAGGACCAGGAGGGATTAATATTAATATGGCTAATGTCGGCTCAGTACTTTTTTTTTTTTTTTTTAAATGTTGCTTTGTGAACTCAGAGGACTTGGAGTCGGTCTTCCCGACGCCCCCCCTTAAAGAAAAAGATAAAATGACAAAAGAAAAATAAAGAAGAATATTACAAAAGGTGTGGCATTTTCATTGATATCAACTTGATATTGATCTAGCAATGTAAGCCTTAGACTTTTTAACATAAACTTTTGGATTCATGCATGAATTCCATAATTCGTTCAAACCATGCTCCACAGCCCACAAAAATGTTAGGATAAAGCATGAAACCTTTACCATAATTGATGACCTAACTTAGATTTAGAGGCACCAACCAATTATTGATTAATCCGGTTAATGAGTGTTCATGAACATTGGTTAAAGTTAATTAAAATATTATTTTTTATTATTCGATAAGAGACTATATATTTTTTAAATATCATTTTAACTCGCACCATTAGACGCTAGTTAACATTTTTCATTAATCAAGGTAAGTTTTAATTTTTGGTAACGTGATAAAAAGTTTAATTTGCTAGGATATTGTTACCCTCGCCTACCTTACTTTCAATCTATTGAATTTGGCCAATGAAGTAAAAAAGATTCAAATAATTTCGCACCTTATACCTCTATTGATGTTAATCCAAATTTAAATTATTGTTTCAATCAAAATAAGATATGAAGACAAGACAATAATATGAAATATTGAAAATTTTGGACTTGTATTTTGCCATTTATTTTTTCAAGAAGTGGCAACAAATGGTGTTAAAGAATAATTTAATATCCATTAAATTAGGTAAAATATAAAGGAAATTATAACGGTTTGAATTATTTTCACTGCACTTTCTTTGATAAAATGTACAGAATATATAGCAAAGAATGTAAAACTAATTTCCTAAAATTAAGGCTACAGATAAGAGGATATTTAAGATTATGCTAATCTCCTAAGAATTAGTTATACATTTGAATACAAATAAAGATAACCTATTATCTAATATGCTCCCTCAAGATAGGCCTCGAGAAGAGAGGCCAATCTTGGATTTGAGAGACTGGAATTGTGATCGAGGTAACGACTTGGTAAGAGCATCAGCAAGTTGATCAGCAGAAGAAACATGAGAGACACGTAGTGCACCCGTTTGAACTTGGTCTCGAATAAAGTGGAAGTCAATAGCTACATGCTTCATTCGAGAGTGAAAAACTGGATTGGCACACAAGTGAGTTGCACCTACATTGTCACAATAGATAACAGGAGGTTTTGAAATTATAATGCCAAGATCAGTCATGAGATAGCAGACCCAATTAAGTTCAGCAGCAGTGGCAGCAACAGATCGATATTCTGCCTCCGTGGAAGAGCGAGCAACTGTCTTTTGTTTCTTTGAGCTCCATGAGATAGGATTACGTCCAAAGTAGACAATATATGCACTTGTGGAAGAAAAGTCATCCTTGTTGCCAGCCCAATCTGCATCAGAGTAGGCATGAAGAGAGTCCGGGGAATCACGATATAGTAGTATTCCGTCATCTAAAGTACCACATAAGTATCGCAGGAGACGCTTTACTAGTGTCCAATGGTCGGTGGAGGGTTGATGCATGAATTGTGACAACTTGTTTACCGCGTAAGAAATGTCGGGGCGAGTGAAGGACAAGTACTGAAGACTTTCAACAACTGTGCGGTACTCAGTAGGATTAGATAGAGGAGTGCCTGAGTGTAAGCTGAGTGGCGGATTGGTGGGTAATGGTGTGACTACTGGTTTGGCTCCCATCATCTTTGTACGAGTAAGTAGGTCGATGATGTATCGACGTTGAGACAATAATACTCCATGAGGATGAGGAACCACTTCAATGCCAAGGAAATATGAGAGAGGCCCAAGATCTTTGAGAGAGAAGCGTTGAGATAAATTGTCAATGAAGTGGGTGACTAGAGTTGGGCAATCACCTGTGAGGATGATGTCATCAACATATATAAGGAGATAAATTAGATGAGTACCATTATTGAAGACAAATAAAGATGTGTCAGCATGAGAATTTTTGAACCCAGCAGCAAGAAGAAATTGGCGGAGTTCATGGTACCAAGCTCTCGGTGCCTGTTTGAGACCATATATGGCTTTGCGCAGCTTACAGATATAAGTTGGATGATCGGAGTCGATGAAACCTGGAGGTTGAGTCATGTAAACATCATCTGTAAGGTTACCTTGTAAGAAAGCATTATTGACATCCAATTGCCGAAGAGACCACCATTTCTTTATGGCAATACTAAGAACTATTCTGATAGTAGTAGGTTTCACAACCGTGCTGAAGGTGTCATGATAGTCAACTCCAGGTCTTTTATGAAAACCTTTAGCTACAAGCCGAGCTTTAAACCTGTCAACAGAACCATCAGAATGTCTTTTAATACGATAAATCCATTTGCATCCAATAATGTTGGAGGCTACAGTAGGCGGAACTAGCTCCCATGTTCCATTGCGGACTAATGCATCAAACTCCTCGGACATGGCTTGACGCCAATTATGATCTTTGAGGGCTTGGTTAACTGTTGTGGGTTCAATGCTGGTTGTGATGGTAGGCATGTGAGTGTAAAGGTTGAGTTTTTGGATAGGCTTTCGGATTTGATTTTTGGCCCTAGTAATCATGTTATGTTGGTTGGGATGTGTTTGAGTGGGCGGATTGAGTGGTATGGATGTAGGTGGTTGAGTTGCAGGTTCAGGTGGTGTAGAGCTGTACCAAGGCGAATTAGGTGATTGTTCAGGTGAAGGATCAGTGTTTGTTGTTAATTCTTGAGGGCAAGCTGCACATGGAGGTTGTGATGCCGACTGCTTATCTATAGACATAGTGACTTTGAGAGGTAAGGGAACCCAAGTGTCAATGGTAGTGGAGTCAGGACATGGTAAATTTGTATGAAGTGACTTATAAGGAAAAATGGACTCAACAAATTGAACATGACGAGAAACATAGAGTTGATTTGTGAATGTATCAAAACATAAATATGCACTCTGAGATAATGAATATCCAAGAAAGACACAAGGTTTAGATCTGGAATCAAGTTTGTGAGACGAGTACGGTCGTAACCAAGGGTAGCAAAGGCACCCAAAAATTTTAAGCTTGGAATAATTTGGAGTGGTGTTAAAGATTTTTTCATATGGTGAGGACATATTTAGTGTGGTGGTTGGCAATCTATTGATCAAGTAGACGGCAGTAGCAAAAGCATTAGACTAAAAGGTTAAGGGTAGAGATGCATGAGAGAGTAAGGTGAGGCCAGTTTCAACTATGTGGCGATAACGTCTTTCTGAGTACCCATTATGCTCAGGTGTATGTGGTGGTGTAGTGAGATGACAAATGCCATGTGTTGCTAAAAAATCTTTGAAAGCCACATATTCACCTCCATTGTCAGAGAAAATAGTTTTAATTTTTTTTATTGAAATAATTTTCAACAAGGGCTTTGAATCTAGTGAAGACATCTTTAACGTCAGACTTGTATTTTAATGGATAGAACCATATGTATTTGGTATAGTGATCCACAAAAATAACATAATATTTGAACCCATCATGCGAAATAATAGGTGACGTCCACACATCTGTGTAAATCATTTCAAGAGGTTGTGATGACATAATAGAAGAGGTAGAAAAAGATAATTTATGCATTTTATTGCAGTGACAAGCATACAAGAAAATTCATTGGAAATGGGGGAAGACACATCCAAATTAAAAACTGAAATAATATGTTTTAAAATAGGGGTAGCTGGGTGACCTAAGCGATAATGCCAATTGGAGGAAGTAGTTTTAACACTGGAAAAGGTAAAAATTGGAGAAGACCTAGATGTCGCAGATGGCCATTCGTAAACTCCATCTTTAGTATTGCCCTGTAAAAGAATTTTACTTTCAACAGAAACATTGTTAGTTAAGCAAAATTGAGAAATGGAGATTAAATTTGTTTTCATATTAGGAACACAAAGCACATTGCGTAAGGTAAATAAAGCATTAGGTGTGGTAAGAGAAGTGGAACCAGTGTGAGTAATGGAGAGACCCGTGCCATCGCCGATCATAATGTCATCAGTGCCATGATAAGGAGCATGCAATGAGAGATTAGCCAAGTCTGTGGTGACATGATGAGATGCATCACTATCAAGTAACCATTTTTTATTGCTGAAGCAGTAGGGGTAGTGAGATGAGCCTATGATTGCCAAGGTGTCGTTGAACAGTTGGGTGTTGGTGCATAGCCAGAGTTGTAGGTCTGAAGTGGTACCAATTTAAATGATGGGCACTGTTTGGCCGTGTGTCCCTGAATAGCACAAATCTGACAATACCCAAGGTATGGACGACGTGGTCGACTGCCACGAGGTGGATTACGGGTGTTGGTCAATGGTGATGGAGCAGTGGAATGGAGGTACCAACCATTGTGGAATTGTTGAGTCGAATCACCAGGGGAGGAGGAACGCCAATTGTTAGATAAGTTTTGTGGGCGTCGATGTGAGGATGTCCGATCTGTGAGATTAGCAGTAGCCGGGAAAGGAATAGAAGATTTCCCTCGGAGAGAGGCTTCAAAAGTTAGGAGTTTCTCATGGAGTTCATCAAAGGAGATAGGATTGTCACGAGCTTGAACAGCGCGTACCAATTCTTTATAGTCATCGCCCATTTCCTCCAAAATTTTATCAACAAGATCTTTTTCATCCATTGGGGCACCAAGAATAGCAAGTTCATCTGCACGAGCTTTAACAGATTGAAGAAAATCAGTGATGTTGAGAGTACCTTTGGTACAGTTTTTTAAGGCTTCTGCTGACGTTTTTGATCTTGCAACAAATGGAATAATGGTTGGGGAAAGCGAACCTATGAGGGCGTTGAGAATGAGCTGATCTTGGCGAATCCAGTTGTTGTAGGCTGGATTGGAGATGGTAGTATTATTATCAGTGAGAGAGGCTGGTGGACATGGTTTTAAGCCATCAATGTACCCAAGGAAATCATACCTGATAAATAAGGTTTGGAACTGTAATTTCCATGAGACATAATTGTTGGTGGTGAGTTTGAGAGGAGCTTGAGCTGAGATGTTGATGGTAATGAGTTGAAACTCATTGGTATGAAGATTGATTGAGTGTGCAGAGGCTGTCACATTTGGGTTTGATGTTGAGGAAGTAGGTATTGTATTATTTTCGGTGGTCATTCTGAAGATGGAGAAGAGGAAAAAAAATTATTTGGGTAGAGCGTTCCTTCCTTCTTTCTTGCTCAGATACCATAAAAAAAAATTATAACGGTTTGAATTATTTTCACTGCACTTTCTTTGATAAAATGTACAGAATATATAGCAAAAAATGTAAAACTAATTTCCTAAAATTAAGGCTACAGATAAGAGGATATTTAAGATTATACTAATCTCCTAAGAATTAGTTATACATTTGAATACAAATAAAGATAACCTATTATCTAATAAAATATTGATCATATAAATATAATAATCTTGATTTATTTTTCATTAATTTTATAATAAATATATCACTTCAGTGCTTCTCTCGATTCAATCAACAAGGTTTAACAGTTATTATATATAAATGTGCCTATAAAATCTTGTCATAATAGTATGAAAGAGGTTTTTACATTTTAAAATTTTAAATATAAGTTTCATTAAATATGAGTTTAAATTTAATTAATTAATTTATTTAATTATTTAATTTGAGAAAAATGATTTTCATCTTACAAATTCATTATTTATAATGATCATAATTTCTAATAAAAGCATACAACTAAAAATATAGTTATTGTCCATAAGACATTGACTTAGTAGTAAAAAAAAATTTTAAAATTTTGAAATTTAAAATTGGAGTCTTATTAAGTGTGAGTTTAAATTTAATTTAATTATATATTAATTCAATTAGATATAATTTTTATTAATTTATTTAATTTAAGTAAAATAATTTTGTTAATTATCTATTCATAAAAAATAATATTTATATATAAATTATAATTATAAATTTTAATAAAAATATATTACTAAACAAAATACTGTTATTGTAAATGTCTTTTTAACTCCTTATCCGTGCTAACTGTTAATAATTGTCTACATGCAGGATAGCAAGAACTGCTCTGACTGACAGATTGCCGATTTTAGGTTACGTGCATACAAAACAATAGAGTTCACGATGCGACGTTAGCCTAATTTACAAAAACGAACTTCGAGAAAACTTGGAGCGCTGAATATGGTGGCAGAGCTAAATCAGCTGGGCTGTTTACAGCTTGAATTATTGTATCGTACCTTGAAAATCACAGTCAACCGCTGCTTTCAATTTCTTAATTATTTCGCTTGACTTGTTCACAGGATAGGAGTCCCCATTATGACAGCTTGACTCGCGATTAAGCCCAGCATAATTTACCAATTCCAGATATAATCTGGTATTTAGTTTGAACCAAAAAATTGAGATAAGTATTCAAGATGGCAGTAGAAAGTGATGGTTATGTCCCATTGATTTACTATGAAATTAATAATACCATTTTCAGGCACAAGTTAAACTAACATTGAGCATGGTACTATAATAGCGAATTATCCTTATATATATATATTATGTATGTATTCAAGTCAAAGATATGCGTCTAAGTTTGGCATTATCATGTTTGATACTGTTACAAAATTCAAAGCTAAACAAATAAAAAATAATAGTATCGTTTGTGGGAAGAGGATATCGAAGTTAGGGATAAAGACCTGGGTTATCAAAGAGAAATAATCTTTAATTGTACATGTTCCTCCTTTAAATGATCATATTTTATTTAAGATTTGAGTAAATTTTATCTAAATTCTTAAAGTTTGATTCAAATTCAACTTTAATCCATTATTATTTTATTATTCATTATTAATAGGTTTAAGTATTTAAAGTATTTCAAATAATTTAAAGGGTAAAATGCTCTAAGAATTAAGTTTTTAACGTTGAGTATTTAAGGGGTAAAATATTCAATTAATAGTTATTAGGTTTTAAAATGTTAGTTTTTTTTTTTAAATTTATTTTTTGTATATTTACTATTTATTATTTTTATTAATTAATTAATTATTAGGTAGTGTATTGAGTAGCACATTGTTATTATTTTTTATCCATAGAAATATTATTGGTTAATTAGTACAGTGTGCTACTTAGTACAATACTTAATAAATAAAAATAATAAAAAATAAATAATAAGTAAATAAATAAACAAAAAATAAATTTTAAAAAATAAAATTAACATTTCAAAACATAGTGGCTTTTGCTATTTCCTTATCATCATTGATTGGTTTGAATATTTAAAACATTTCAAATGATTTAAGGGGTAAAATGATTTCAAAATTAAATTTTTAACTGTTGACTTAATAGTTAACTAGCGAAATGACTAACTTATCTTATAATATTTAAAACTTTAGGGCACAATATCCATTTTTTAAACTAATGAATTAAAGTTAGATTATAATAAAACCATAAGAGCCCAGATGGAATTTACCCTTAAGATTTTGCTAACTGTTTTATAAAAAAAATAGTGTATGAAACAGTTACTTTATGTCAACATATATTATTTTCATTCAAATTATGCCACATAATTATATTATTAAAAAAATTCAATTTTTTATCACATATTATATGTGATAATTAAATTGTGAATATTTATTTTAAGAGACTAATCAATTATTTCGATAATTAATTATTAACTTTTTTCAATAATGAGATTACATGTCATGATTTGAATAAATATATATATATATATATATATATATATATTAACGTGAAATGATTGTTTCATACAATCTTTTCTCTTATTCTATAAACTTAAAGATCTAGTTTAATACTTACTTTTTCTCTTTTTAAATCAAAATTTTTTCATCGAATGTAAAAATTTTTTTTACCTTCATGTATATATATGCGATTTTGATTCTTTTACTTTATAGGATGTCAATTTACGTATATATGTTTCCTTTCAGTTTAGCATAAAAATAGAAATGTTTGTGTTGTTGCTCGGTTACAACAATGTTGAATTGCAGACGTCTTCACCTCGATCTTCGCATTAAGTGTTCTAGAATGCCTCTACAAAAGAGAGAAAGATCAGAGGGACGCAGGGGTTCTCCCCTGCGTTGGTACTCCGATGCTTAAGTCAGCCAGAGAATTGAGTAGAGTTTCAATAGAAAAATTCAGAATTAGATTAACGAATCATATCGGGCCCCTATTTATAGGGATTTACTCTATCATTAATTATATTTTTGCCCTTTTTATCTTAGTCAGGGCTTGTATCACTTCTCATATGTTTTATTCATATGCAACGTGGTACATTCTTCGTGTACCACGTGGCATACTTTTATTATTCTTTTATCATGCATAACAATTGCTCCCCACTCTTTCGCTAGGTATAACCTTGCGAAAGAGTACATATGTTCTTATTGAAGCTTCAGGTCAAGTCCTTACATCATATTCAGAAGTCAAATTCTCTGGCCGTATAATTCTTAAGCTCTTGTTTGAGTGGGTGGCTTACCTCGCGCATTTGTTATTTCAAGCCCTCTGTTTGGGTGCGTAGCTTACCTCACGAATTTTTCGTTTCAAGCCATTGCTCATTTTCTTCGTGGCTTACCTCATGCACTTTTCGCTTCAAGCCCTTGGTTGAGTGCTTAGCTTACATCGCACACTTTTTCGCTTCAAGCTCTCGGACATTGTCTTCGTGGCTTACCTCTCACATTTTTCGCTTCAAGCCATTGATTGAGTGCTTAGCTTACATCGCGCACTTTTCGCTTCAAGCTCTCGCACATTGTCTTCGTGGCTTACCTCGCGCATTTTTCGCTTCAAGCCCTTGGTTGTGTGCTTAGCTTACATCGTGAACTTTTCGCATTAAGCTCTCGCAGATTGTCTTCGTGGCTTACCTCCCGCATTTTTCGCTTCAAGCCTTTGGTTGTGTGCTTAGCTTACATCGCGCACTTTTCGCTTCAAGCTCTCGCACATTGTCTTCGTGGCTTACCTCGCGCATTTTTCGCTTCAAGCCCTTGGTTGTGTGCTTAGCTTACATCGCGCATTTTTCGCTTCAAGCTCTTGATTAAGTGCTTAGCTTACATCGCGCATTTTTCGCTTCAAGCTCTCGCACATTGTCTTCGTGGCTTACCTCACGCATTTTTCGCTTCAAGCCCTTTGTCTGGGTGCGTGGCTTACCTCACGCATTTTTCGCTTCAAGCCCTTGCACATTTTCTTCGTGGCTTACCTCGCACATTTTTCGCTTCAAGCCCTTGGTTGTGTGCTTAGCTTACATCGCGCATTTTTCACTTCAAGCTCTCGCACATTGTCTTCGTGGCTTACCTTGCGCATTTTTCGCTTCAAGCCCTTGGTTGTGTGCTTAGCTTACATCGCGCACTTTTCGCTTCAAGCTCTCGCACATTGTCTTCGTGGCTTACCTCGCGCATTTTTCGCTTCAAGCCCTTTTTCTGAATATAGCTGAAAATCTTGATATAAAATAAAATATTTAATAAATCATCATTCAATAAGTGAAATTTCAATTCATAGTTTTGACAATGATATTAAATAAATAGAATTTCACTGCTAGTATGGCTTCAGGTGATTAGCATTCCTTGTTTTTGCTATCCTCTTGCCTTGTGAACTTTTTATCTTCTTTCAAGGCATTGGTGATGGCTTAGGTAGCCCGGCAATGGTAAGGATTTCTTTTCTTTGAACTCCCTTATATGTAGTTCAGCGTCGGTATCCTTTTCATCACTTCTTCTTGAGTGATATATTTATCTGCTCTAGAGAACAAGTCTGAGATCGTCGTCGGCTGATCTAAAGATAGCGACTTTTGCAACTTTTCAAACCTTGTCCCTTGTAGCATAACTGTCACAGCTACTCCAACTTGTAGATCATGTATTTCAAGAGTAGCATTACGGAACCGATCCACATAGCTTTTGAGTGATTCTTTGCTCCCCTGCCTTAAGGTAAGCAGATAGGTGGCCTCCTTCCTTTTTTGGCTTTTTATCACAAAGGCCTTCAGGAATTCGCTTCTTAATTGATTGAAAGAAGAAATAGACCCATCCGACAAACTGTTAAACCATTTTAGTGCATGGTCAGATAAAGTTAAGAGAAATGCTCTACACATGTTCTCATCCTCCCATCCATGTAATAGCATCAATGACTCATAGTTCTGAATGTGTTCATAAAGGTCCGTTTTTCCCGCATACACTGTCATCTGGGGCATTTTGAATTTTGGAGGCAGCGATTTTCCCATGATCGTTGTACTGAATGTGATTCTCCTCCTCTGGTTCTCTTCAATTGGAACCAACTTTTTTTCTTCTAAGATTCGTTCCACCATTCTCTTCATATCTGTGACAACTTGTGCCTTGGACACAGGTCTGTTTTGCCTTTTCTTAGCATCATATGCATCAGCTTGGCCGCAGTCCATAGCTTCTTTTCTGTTACCCTGAGTTCGATTTTGACGAGTCTGATATCGAAAGTTTGTCATTCTAGTTTCAAGGTTTCGTGTTCGATCTATTTTTGAGTCTCTCTCAACATGAGACCCTGTCATTCTCACATCTTTGATTCCATTGTTTGGTAGGCTGTTTATGTTCTGGGGCCAAGGATCTTCGACGCACAAATATCCAGAGTCTACTCGAGCCGGACCCTCAAGATTTCTAGTACTTTGACGTCTCCGACCACCAACAATCTCCCGTGTTGAATTCTTTGTACCATGACGTCGTAGTTTTTTGACACTCTGATGTCTCCAGTTCATTGGAGTCTCGCACATGGGGTCTTCCGTAACTTAGCGCCGCAAGCCTTCCGAGGCCTCATGCACATGGTCTCCCATACCCTGACGCCTCATATCTTCCTCAGTCTCACACATAGGGTATCGTGCGGTCATGCCGCGAGGATCTCGGGCACCCCTGCCTTGAGGGTCTCGCGCAGAAGGATCTTGCTTGAGCTGGCATCCCTGCGTATGAGTGCGCCACTTGGCGGGCGAAGAACGCGCCACGTGAAGCACGAAGTAAACGGGGGGTCTTGCGCAACCATGCCGTGAGAGGTTCGTGCACCCGTACCTCGAAGGTTTGGTGCGGGAGCATCGCGAGGTCTGCCGTGAGAGTACCGTGAGGGTCTGTCACGAGCGTGCCGCGAGGGTCTGTCGTGAGAGTACCGCGAGGGTCTGTCGCCAGAGTGCCGCGAGGGTCTGTCGCTAGCGTGCCGCGAGGGTCTGTCGCCAGTGTGCCGCGAGAGTCTGTCGCTAGAGTGTCGCGAGGGTCTGTCGCGAGCGTGCCGCGAGGGTCTGTCACCAGTGTGCTGCGAGGGTGCCGCGAGGGTCTTGTGCGGCCATGCCGTGAGTGTCTCGCGCAAACATGCCTTCAGGGTCTCGCGATACTCGGCCTTCACTGTCTCGCGCCATCCTGCCGTGAGGGTCCGGGGCGAACATGCCCCGAGGGTCTTGAGTTACCTTGCCGTCAGGGTTTTGCGCAACTCGCCCTTCTCCTACCAAGGTTTGGACGGCTAGTGGCAAATTCACTTGCGGGAAAACACCATTGAACAGATCAACCATTGTCCGCAAGGCTTGAACAGTCTCTTCTCCTTGCTTCCGCATGACTTCAAATTCGGCAATGGGAATCCTCATCGTATTCGACCTCTCTCAGTCTGAACTCCATCACCTAAGTCCGCCATTGGGGAGCTCGCCATGTCCTCACTTTCTTCACTTTTGATTGCTGCTGAACGTGTCTGTACCATCGTTGTCAAAAGCTTTTCTTTCGTTTCCCATAGACGGCACCAATTGTTGTTGCTCGGTTACAACAGTGTTGAATTGCAGACGTCTTCACCTCGATCTTCGCGTCAAGTGTTCTAGAATGCCTTTGCAAAAGAGAGAAAGATGAGAGGGACGCAGGGGTTCTTCCATGCATTGGCACTCCGATGCTTAAGTCAGCCAAAGAATTGAGCAGGGTTTCAATAGGGAAATTCAGAATTAGATTAACGAATCATACCTTGCCCCTATTTATAGGGATTTACTCTGTCATTAATTACATTTTTGCCCTTTTTATCTTACTCAGGGCTTGTATCACTTCTCATATGTTTTCTTCATATGCAACATGGTACATTCTTCGTGCACCACGTGGCATACTTTTATTATTCTTTTATCATGCACAACAGTTTGATGTCTAGATTGATCTCAACAGATATTGATATAAACAAGCTAATGGGTTCTGTTGAATCGATTTCGGTTTAGATTGTACCAATTTTAACCTATTAGCAAAGAGGATTGAAACAGTCCGATTATATACTAGATCGGTTCTGATTTTAGTGAATTCTCACTATAACCAATCCGGTCTAGTGAACCGAACAATGGTTTTGGATTAGATGGAACCGATTTCGTGTTTTTTATTTTAACTATTTTTATTAATTTATTATTTAATAAATTTTAAATTTCTATTTTTTAATAAACAAAGATAATAAAAGAGATTAAAGATTTTTTATGTTAAAAACCCCTTCAAAGCTAAAGTATAAAAATATTTATCCAAACAATATAATTATAAATACTAAATATTTTGAATTGAAAATGTTCATATTTTTAAGTTTTTCAAAATTTTAAAAATTTTCTCCCAAATATATCATTAAAGGTCAAATGTGGGAATGCCCTCCTCTCTTAATGCTCATTTTCGAGAAAACCCTTTGTTTTATTATTTTATTTTATTTTATTTTTAAAAACTATAGTGCAAGACAAAAGGTCCTTGTGACTTTTTTTTTTTTTTTTCATTTCGTGCTTTTTTGTTTTTTTTTTCATTTCGTGCTTTTTTGTTTTTTTTTTTCATTTTGATTTTGTATTTAAAACTTTTACATGATTTTATTAATGTAATATAATAAATATAATTTTATTATATATAAATTAATTAATAAATAATAAAGTTTATTATTTGATAAAAATAATTTGTATTTTTAATTATTTATTAATTTCATAAAAATTTCAGTATATATTAATTTTAATCTATATCTTTAATTATCATGTTCTCTTCTAACTGCAGTTCACTTTATTGCCACAACTGTATTTGCATTTAAACATATTTCACCACTAACTTTAGTCTCACTACTATAATACTCAATTTCACAATCATAGTATTTTCAATCTCATTAAAACCAAATTTATTGCTCATCAAAATAGACATTTAAGTCTATTACGGATATTAAATTGAATTTTGTATAAATTAAAATTAATAAATCATTTAAAATTTTACTAAAATTATTTTTATATAAAATATTTTTATTAATAAATTAAAAATTATTAAAATTATTTTTATATGAAATTATATTTTCTTATTAAAATATCTAAAATAATATTTTCTTATTTTAATGTATGTTTTAATTAGCTTTCTATTAATTTTTAAAAAAAAAATTATTTAATAAATATGGACACATTTTTACCAGAAGGAACTTTGAAGTCGGCAACTATCTTTACCTGCACTTCTGAACTTGAGAAAACCAAGACGTATTACTGGTAGCCTTTTTCCCACATGGCAAATCACTTTCCTAGGAAACTGAGGGTTTCGAATGTGGCTCCAAGATTGTGAATATCAGAAAAACTTGTTTATTACAAATTGAACGATTAATTATCAATTAACTTTCACGGTGTGAGATTTGTTAACATTATCTGTTGGTTTTGGTTTGGGTTGATTCCAACTCATACGCATTACATTCTTTGACTCAACTATTTTAATTTAAAAATTATAAACTCGATACAATAACATAACATTAAAATAATATAAAAATAATACGAATTAAAATTTTAATAAAAATATGTATAAATAAAAAAATTGTAAAATCAATTTGATATTTAATGTATTTAACATAATAATTTTTATATTTTATATTATTTGACACGGAAAAAAAACAATGTAAATACATAAATTAACAAATTTAAATTTAATCTTCTTTTGTAGACCATAAAACATGTGGCTGCTATTTTGGGGTCAGATCAGGATATGTTTAGTATTTTGTAAATGATGCGGCTTATGGTTATTTGATAGAACTCAAATGTTGAACTGTTAATATCATCTTGAAAGGCCTAATTAATTCTTAAGAATTTGGGCTCCATAACCCAAATTGATGAAAACAGCCAAGCCCATAACATAGTCTTTACTTCTCTCCCCAATTTGTCAATTTGGGCCTATAGTTAATTAATCCAATTTGAGGGTTAATAGTTTAATTTTCTTTTTAATTTTTTTCCTTTTCCAAATGATCGGAATTCATATCTCCTCTAAAATTGGGATGGAAAATGGATTTGCCCAAGATTAGATAAATGTTGATTTGCACAAGGTAGGCCCCCAAAAAATGAAAAGTCATTGGACTTACAAGAAAGTAGAAACAACCGAACAAATCCTTAGTAGTAATTATATTTTTCGCATTATTAAAAAATGTTATTAGATAAATATAAAATGTTTAATTTCAGTAATTGTGATTAAATTCAATTTTCGACCATCTCAATATAAAAACGTTAAAACTCCGTTGATCTTAAAAGTTTTTTAAACATTTAAAAAAAAAAAATTATGAATACCATCCTAAAAATACAACTAGCCCGTATATAATTTAAAATCCTAATATTTTTTTCTTTTTCAACCTACAAAATTAAAAAAAAATGTTAGGTTTAATTAACATTTGCATCAAACAACAGTTTAATCCACCCTCCCATTTATATTTACAAATTACAAGGTATAATTTTCATTTTTTTTCAACACAAACAGTTTATAAATATGTAGTTTGACTAAAATTTTATGGTTAGCATTAAAAATATTTATTCATTGAGTAAGAAGAAATTTTTCATAATTCTGGCATTTTTTTTTACCTTAATAAAGTTGTGATGTGGCGTGTCGTGAGCAGCATCTTTGGTTTCAAGACGAAATGAAAATGGGTACGTAAAGGAAGATCAATTGATCAAAGAATCCTCTTTAGCAGACGTACGTCATTGTTTACGTTTTTCTCTTGCAATAGCAAACTTGAACTGGAATTTTTTAAGTAAAAGGGCCCATGGTGATAGCGTCCGTTGTGTCATCTGTTCGGTTCCCCAGTCCCGAGAAAACTGAAGCCAATGATAGAAAAGAAGAATAGTAGTATCCAAATTCAATTTTGAGTCTCCTGAGTGTGATGTTGCCTGTACAGTTTCCAGTCTCCAACTCAAAGCAGCCTTTACTCAAGCTTGGCCTATATGTTTAAATGTACATATACTTTACCCACCTATCAAATCATTCACAGTAGAACAGAATAGAGGGATGGGGTGGAGAGGGATTCTGGATTTTGAGTATGGAATAGTTCAAGGACCATTGGGACCTGATATTGCTGGACCGGAGCTTGTAGCTGCTGTTGCTAATGCTGGTGGCCTTGGCTTTCTTAGAGTTCCTGATTGGGTATTAAATTCTAGTGTTTCGTTTTTTTTATATGTTCATAGTTTGATCTTCCTTAATCAATACCACTTTTCTGTTGTCAAGTTTCACTAGAATTTGCTTTTGATCTCACTAGGTTTTGGTTTCTGATTTTCGGTTTTGTATATCATGAGAAACCTTAATCAAACGTCCGCAGTTAAGTAATGTATACGGAGAAAAACTATACTGTTTTGAAGGTTGAGCCAATATGTTCATCAAATTACTAAGTCCAGGGTTCAAGATCGGCAATTCCTAGCCACTGAGTTGTATAGACTATTGACTACTAATATACTTTTTTTCGGTTCTCAATCTCGAACAGCTTTCAGGAACTGGAATGTTATCCAAATTTTGCAACTTGTTTGACGAAAGTAGATAAATTAAGGGTTTATTTCAGTTTGTTTAGTTCAGGGAAGGTCTTCTGAAATGCTGATTTTTATTTTTATTTTTCCAGAAAAATATAAATGGGTGTACAATTGTAACTTCTTACTCAGTTTAAACTGTCTATGGAGAGTTGATTTTCCCCTGCTTTGGTGTGCCAGGAATCGCCAGAATATGTAAAGGAGCTGATAAGGAAGACTCGAAAGTTAACTGACAAACCCTTCGGGGTTGGTGTTGTTCTGGTATTCCCTCACAAGGAAAATGTAAAGGCTATACTAGAAGAAAAGGTAGCAGTTTTGCAACTGTATTGGGGAGAATGCTCAAAGGAGCTTGTACTAGAAGCCCATAATGCCGGCGTCAAGGTTGTTCCCCAAGTGAGTACCATGTTTCCCCTTTTGTTGCATAACTAAACATGCTTATGTCTTGGTAGGGAAAAAGTAGTTTCATTGGAAGGGGTATTGGAGGCAGTTTATTATTGCTTTGTTACAACAGAGAGGCTATATGTCGTTATTGCTTTGGTGTTTTTTGTTTTTTTTTGGGCCAAATATTATTGCTTTGTTAAGTATATTAACCTTAAAATTTTTTAATATGAGGAGTTTAATTGGAAGGGGACGGGGCAGGGGAAACTCTGGACTCAACCCCAGGACTTTATGCCACACCTCAGTAGTTGATTATTACCAGGTCATAGAGTGAGTTTCCCTTATTAATGAGATCCTGTGAACATTTTCAGAATACTTTCATAATCATATTGCATTTTAGTTCACAAGAACTTTTCATTATGAGATATAGTTGCCTTTATGTACGTATATATGATGAAAATCAATACCATTAGTTTAAGCCTTTTTGGGTCCAAGAGAGAGGTGCTAGGCAGAGATGAGGTTTTTATTTGTTCCAGTAAGTAGCAGTTATTAGGTAATGACTTGTGAGAACAGCGTGAGAAAGTTCGGCAACAGTTCTGTATTGGTGACAATAACATGCATTCATTTGCAAGGAAAGTATAAGAACACTAATTTAGAGGGTTTATGGTGGCATCAATTTATGCCCTTTTCAATTGAAGTAGAAGGGTAGGATGATATATTTTATCCCTATTGTGCTTCCTCTTTTACTATCTCATGAGCTAAATGTAACTCCATTGTAGGTTGGGAGTGTTGAGGAAGCAAAAAAAGCGATTAATGTGGGTGTAGATGCAATCATCGTCCAAGGCCATGAAGCAGGAGGGCATGTAATTGGACAGGTAGGAGCATTTCTTGAGTTCTTTTTATTGCAACTATATAATCAATCTCTTGGAGCCTCCTACTGTGCACCCAATCCTATAAAACTTAGTAAGACTCTGATGCTTAACTACATCTCCATAAACTGACTTTTTATTTGTGTTTCTCAATCCTATAAAACTGGTAAAACTGAACAATTGGAAAAAGTTTTAACTTCCACGCCCTTGATGTTTTACTATTTTCAGGATGGTCTAATTTCATTGTTGCCACGAGTAGTTGATCTTGTCGGTGATCATGATATTCCTGTAATTGCTGCTGGAGGCATTGTAGATGCTCGTGGTTATGTTGCTGCTTTGGCTCTTGGTGCTAAAGGCATTTGCATGGGCACTAGGTTAGGACCATCTTAATGTAAATTAAGAAGCACCTATAGTGTTATGGAGATTTGGCTGCATTCTAAGGCTGGTCGTGCTCTGATTTGATTACCTCATGCATATGAAAATTTTCTTATCTTTGTTTCATTGAATTTTATGGTGTTTTGCCTTTCCTACATGTTTCGAAATCACTTTTGAACTCCAGTTACTGTTGTGCAATCATTGACAGGTAGGAAATTAAGTTATCTGATCATGCTTAAGTCTTAACAGAATGGGATGTTTTGGTTGTTTCTTGATAGATTTATTGTGCCTTACAGAAATTCTGAGCTTAGGGTTGAATCATTTATAAAGCTTCTTAAGTCTGCTTGTCCTTAAGTACGAGTTTTTGCAGGTTTCTTGCAACTCATGAAAGCTATGCTCACCCCATGTACAAGAGGAAACTGATTGAACATGATAAAACTGAGTACACAGACGTCTTTGGTAGAGCAAGGTGGCCTGGTGCACCACAGCGTGTCCTGCAAACACCTTTCTTCTGTGCTTGGAAATCCCTTCCTGCTCAAGAAAATGAAACTAACCAGCCTATCATTGGTCGATCAATAATACACGGCGTGGTGAGAACCTGATACTTTACACTTGTGAAATTAATATTGCATAATCATTTTGCTTTTCTTCCAAAAGTTGGAGACAGTTTATATCTTGGGCTAAAGTCACATGTAAGCTGTAGCCCGTTTTCTTTTTTCAACAAAGAACTCTCACTTGGTCAGTTCACTCCAAGAAATGGGTTATGCTTTCAATGAGTAAAGAAATATTATTGGAATGCTCCTGTGCTGAATGAAATCTAAGCTTCTCTTGGATTCATGATGTTGTTTAATAGGAAAAAGAAATTCGACGTTTTGCTGGTACAGCTCCAAATCCAACAACCACAGGTGACATTGAAACCATGGCAATGTACGCAGGCCAAAGTGTCGGCCTCATCAAGGAAATTCTTCCTGCTGGAGAAGTGGTGAAGAGGCTGGTTGAAGGGGCTCAATTTCTGATCCAGCAAAGATTTAGCGGAGAATCAGTGTAAATTGATTATGAACTAAATTTGCACATGTTTATGTAGACTTTATACCTTGGTTGGTGAAGTTGTCACAACATTTCAAAGTATCAATAACCTGAAGAGCCTAAACAGGAAGTAAACCATATTACTATGATTTTAGAATTCTAGCTTTTATTTTTGATGCTATCTTATTAAAAGGGCCGGAAATTACCTCTAAATTTAGTGTTGGCAGCATTTCCTTTCTTTGATGTTGCTACCTCGTCGTGTTTGGTTACCTGGTATTTCAGTTGGTAGAAATTAATTGCCTGATGGGTGAAGTCACTCAACTAAGCAGAGACAGATCCAAGAGTTAATTCATTAAATTTGTTATTGAAACCCAAATTAATGTAAAAAAATTCAAACTAGAATCAGTACATATAACCTTTTTTTTTTTTAATAAAAAAAGTACAAATTTTTAAAAGAAAAATGGTTCTTGACAAATGTAGCCCAAAAATTATGCAATAGATAAATTGTTTCGCAATTCACATGAACGCGCGCGCGCGCGCGCACACACATATATATATATATATATATACATACATACATATATATATACACATACACATATATACACATATATATATATATATACACATATATATATATATATATATGTATACATATTAATTTAATAAAATTTTACTTGTAAAATTCTTAAACATATTGATAGATGTTAGATTCTGCAAGTTCACATAGGCAAACATCGGTTAATAAAGGACAGTCACGCGTCAGATCGTAGACCACGTGGTAATTAAAAGTCATGATCCAAGTGGCACGTATGCTGGCGATAAAGGAAATATCTCCCGACAGAGTAACCCTGCGACAGAGGTCTTGCGGCAGAGTACGTCCCGCGATAGACCCCTGCGCTCTAAGTCTAGCGGCAGAGTGAGCCCGCGGTAGACTCTCTGCGGTAGAGTATACCTGCGGCAGACCTCTGCGTCCTATATGTAACGACAGAGTTATAGCGGCAGAGTAAGCTGCGGTAGACCTCCGCGCCTAAATCTGCTGCAAAGGTCTTTGAACCTCTGTTGCTCGTAAGGACTCATCCGCACGACAGCAGACTTCTGAGTCCCGCGACAGAGTATCTATGAACTCTGTCGCCTGCGCAGATGTGCGTCTGGGCCTCAGATCCGTACCGCCCAAAACCATACAGTTTTTGGCCCAAATATTCATAAGCCCTGAAAAAATATAAAGCCCGACCAAAAATATCTATAAATACCTAGGTATGATAAAAAAACCCTAAGCTCTATTTCGCTTATTGAAACTCTGCTTAAACATCTTTCTGACTTAAGCATCGGAGTGCACGCGCAGGGACAGATCCCTGCGCCTCTCTGACCTTTACTATTTTTGCAGAATTTTCAGTACACGTGGAGAAGACAACAGGGAAGACCACATCAGCATCATTCAATCATTGTTGTTCAGTACAACAACAATTGGCACCGTCTATGGGAATCAGAACAAAAAGTTAGATTCTTTATTAAAATGGTGAGAACACGTTCGACAGCAGCAGCAAATTTGGGAGAAGAGAATTCTGTGAGTTCTCCTGCCAGACCTGGGAGAGGATAAGAGAAGAATGGAGAAGGAGACAGAGTTGTCACTGTTTTCCTCGATGAATTTGAGGCTTTGAAGCGTCAGAATGAGCAGACCACTACAACGTTAAGGGCTATGGTGAATTTCTTCAAAAATGCTTTGCCGCAGTTTAGTTTGCCTCCAGAAGTGCAGCAGATGGTAGGAGAGAACGTCCCGAGGCAGACTTACGAGAGAGGCCAACCCTCTACGATGGCGAATGTAGGACAAGGAGAGTGGGGGCAAAATACTGCTGCTGGCCTGATGCAGGACTCTGCCTCAGGTCTGGAGGACAACACTGCCGCAGGTCTGAGTGTGAACCCTGCCGCAGGTCTGGAGGACAACACTGCCGGAGGTTTGAGGTTGAATCCTGTCGCATGTCTGAGGGTAAACCTTGCCGCAGGTCTGAGTGTGAACCCTGCCGCAGGTCTGAGGATGAACTCTGCCACAGGTCTGAGGATGAACTCTGCCACAGGTCTGGAGGATAACACTCCCGCAGATCTGAGTGTGAACCCTGTCGCAGGTCTGGAGAAAAACTTTGTCGCGGCTTTGAGTATGCGCCCTGCCATAAGGCTGCGAGAAGTGAACCCTGTCGCAGGTCTGAGACGGATGAATACTGCCACACAGATTCAGGAGCAATACCCTAGCGCAGAGTTAAGGAGGCAGAACTCTGCAGCAGAGTACATGAGGCAGACCCCTGCCACGGAGTTCAGGACTCAGACTGCTCCAGCAGAATTTGAGCAACATGACTTCGAAGTTGACGGATTGGGGGAGCGACAGAGACAGGATAGTCATGACTCCCAAGAATATTTTGAAGAGCCAAGATCGAATTACGGAATGAGAGGTGCAGGAAGAAGGGATACAGTGCGGGCTCCTGGAGGGAGAGAAACCGTGGACGATGAGGAGATCCCTAGCCGGGGAGCAGACCGTGTGCAGATTCTCAGAAACAGAGGGAGAAGGGATCCTTATTACTCAGACTCTTCTAGTGTTGAAGAAAGGGGAGCACACTCGACCCGAGGGTTAAAAAATGTTGTGAAAGTTGTGAAAAGGATTCTGGAAAGGAAGAAGTTAGTATCCCCCGAAGACAATCAGAGAAGGAAAGTTCCTTTCAGTCCCGAGATTATGGACAAACCACTGCCGAAAAAGTTCAAGATGCCTTCTATGGCTATTTATGCCGACAAAACTGACCCATATAACCATATACAGAGTTATGAGTCTCTTATGATGCTCCATGGATGGGAAAATGAAATCATGTGCTGAGCCTTCTCGCTCACACTGTCGGGTCACGCATTAAAATGGTTTAATGGGTTAAGCGAGAGTTTTATCTCGTCCTTCGACCAATTACGAAGTGAATTTCTGAGAGCCTTCATGATCAACAGCCAGCAGAAGAAGGATGCCTCTTATTTATTGACCCTCAAACAGGGGAACAAAGAACCGTTGAAAAACTATGTGGATCATTTCTGAGATGCGACCTTAGAGGTTAAAGATCTATCAGTGGGAGTAGCCATGGCAGCAATGTTGCAGGGGACGAAATCTGAGAAGTTACAAGAGTCCTTGTCCCTTGATCAGCCAACAACTCTTTCTGATCTATTTGCCAGAGCAAATAAGTACGTAGCTCAAGAGGAAGTGATGAGGATGATATAGTCCCGAGAAGCAAGGGAAGGAAGAAAGAGAGAGAGAGAGAGATGTTCCTGAAAGAAGTTCTTCAAGACCTGACAGATTGAACAAGACTTTTAGACTCAGGTATGAAAATTATATCAAGCTAAATGAGCCTCGTGCCACCATACTAGCCGCTATTGAAGGAACTGGACTGTTAAAGTTTCCTAAAAAGAAGATTGGAGATATAGGCCGAAATCTTGATGCTTATTGTGAATTTCATGCCGCTCATGGTCATCCTACTGAAAGATGCAGAGATTTGATGGATCAGTTAGAGAGGCTAGCTAGAGACAAGAAAATTAATCGCTTTCTTGGAGAAGTGAAAGGCCCCGTTATCCTCTGCGTGATCGAATGAATGATCCTCCGCGGAATAGACAAAATAATGATAACGGGAGAAATAGGCTAAGAAATGAAGAAGTAGCTAGGCCTGACCCCCGAGACAACCGGTTGGATAATGAACCCACCGGCCTGGCTATAAATGTTATTGCAGGGGGAGAATCGATGGCAGGAAGTTTTTCTGCTTCTCGTAAAAGTTACGCGAGACAAGCGTATCAAATTCATGCTGTGATGGAGGAAAAGGCAGGTGAAGAACCCATTGTGTTCACTCCGACAGATATGGGCGATATTATCATGCCTCATGATGACCAAATGGTGATATCAGCGGTGGTAGCAAAACATCCAGTGAGCAGAATCCTGATCGATAATGGAAGTTCGGTGAACTTAATCTATTAAAATTGCTTTGAGAAGATGAATGTATCCGAAGATAGATTAAGGCCCGTTATGACGTTATTGTATGGATTTACGGGCGAAAAAGTGAAGGTTGTCAGGTCTATAGAGTTGCTTATGACTCTAGGGGAAAGCCCGAAGGACGTGACTCGACAGGTATTGTTCATGGTTGTGAGATCAACCTCAGCTGCTTACAACATGATCTTGGGAAGGCCTGTGTTAAATGATATGATGGCGGTGATATCTTCTAGCTACATGTTAATGAAGTTTCCTACTCCTAACAGAGTCAGGCAAGTACGAGGAGATCAAAAGAGTGTTCGCACATGTTATATTGCCTCTACCCCGGAAAATGAGTATAAAGAAAGGAGACATTGCCACAAGATACTATTATAATGTCTTCTGTCTAAACTTTTATATTCTCGCATTATTATCTGTTCATTTTAATGCATTTATATGGTCATTATGCAAGTTACTTCTCTAATTTTCTATTATATCTTTAACATTTATGGATATGAATCTTGTGACAGAAAATAGATAAGCCATAAGAGCCTGAGGCGCAATAGCGTCATTGTGACCAGGCGTAAAAGACAGACGAGCCGTAAGTGCCTGAGGTGCAATAGCGTCATTGTGGCCAAGCGTAAAAATCAGACGAGCCGTAAGAGCCTGAGGCGTAATAGCGACACTGTGGCCAGGCGTAAAAGACAGACGAGCCCTAAGAGCCTGAGACGTAATAGCGTCACTGTGGCCAGGCATAAAAATCAGACGAACTGTAAGAGCCTGAGGCGCAATAGCGTCACTGTGGCCAGGTGTAAAAGACAGACGAAGAAGCCGTAAGACGCTGAGGCGCAATAGCGTCACTGTGGCCAGGCATCGAAGATGAAAAAGCCGTAAGAGCCTGAGGCGCAATAGCGTCACTGTAACCAAGCAATGAAAATGTATTAGCCGTAAGAACCAAAGGCGCACTCGCGTCATGGTGGTTAGGCTTCAGAAAAAAGGTATGTTTACATATGTAATTCTTTCTAAAAGTATTGTCTTTCTATCAAGAATTTGGAAAGCATACGCAGATAAATAAACATACAGGTAAAACAAGTATATAAATAAGCGATAATAGCGAAAGTTAAATAAACAACATTCATAAACAATATGGAGTAGGAATAGAAAAACTTTATTCATAAATTCAAAAGTCTTTACAACAATGAAATGTTCAAAAAAAGAAAAAAAAAGAAATCAAGCCACATTCGTATGTTCTTGAGGCGGGGGATCAGGCAACGACGGGTCCTCTCCATCCAGGTCATCAAGGGCACCGATGGACTCAAGGACATCATCTGGACTCGTGGACTGCCAAGGACAGGTCAAGTTCTCGAGATTATCTCGCGCAGCTTTCTTAAAAAGCTTATCAGGGGGCTCAGCCTCAGGTTTATATTTTGTCCAATCAGGAGTTTCAAATAACATTGTTTCATGCGTATATTGAAGCTTAGGGAACTCTTCGCCTTCCCTATGCTTCTCCAACCAAGATCTAGTGAGGTAAAAACCATATTTCACATATGGCACCAAAAAATCCTCTTTTCGCCTCAAGCAATCTTTAGAAAGTCTGTACTCCTTCACAGCTTTCGCCCTGATACTATCAATCTCAACCTGATTAAGAGAAGAAGTGGCTCGACTCTCTAGTTCAGCAACATGTTGTTCCAGCTCCTGATTGCGATCTATTAGGGATTCATACTTAGACCGCATACTATCTAGCTCTGTTTGCACCTACTGAAGGCCTTGGTTAAGCTTGCTAGACCTAACCGTCTCGACAGTAAGATCCCCTTTGACATGATTCAAATCCTGAAGAGCTTTTGAAAGCTGATCCTCTAAATTTTGTACCACACCAAGTAGCCCAAATAATTGGTTGATAGCATTTGTCAATTCCATAACTTTGTCTCTTAATGCCTGAAGTTCTTTATCAGTTCACTCCCGATAGGCTCGGTGTTGGGCATTATTGGCTACAGTCCTCTGAGCAAGCTGAAAAGAAACACAAAAATTTAAACTCAAAGTAAAACAAAATGAAATAAAACGAAAGAGGATCTGAAAATTACCCTCAGCGCTTCCACGTCAGCTAAGTCTTCCCCTTCCAAATTTTTTTTTGAATAATCGGTGTTCGTCCCTTGGAAGAATACTGGCAAAACTCAACCGAGAAGCCACCCTGAGAGTATTCAAGGTATCATTGTCATGTACTCCCAGGTACACCCGAAACTTCGACCCCCTCATTATGAAGCCGCCATCTACAGGATAGGACCTCTCATCAACGAGACCCATCTTAGGAAGAATTGGTCTCTTCCCCATTGTCGGTTCAATGTACAAACGCCTCCGATTCTTTCGTTGAGACGAGATTATATTACACTCGGCACCCTCTTCAGATCAAGACCGTCCCGAGGAATTGAAAGCTCTCTTTGAAGAGGAAGGAGCCTTCCCTCTATCCCGAGAAGGATCCCTAGATCCAGTAGGAGGGGGCGTCTCTTGTCTAAAAGGAGGTGGAGTCCGAGCTCGAGGCAATAGAGGTGGAACTAGTGCCTGACTGGGAACAACATCTATCAAGCGAGGTCTCTTTCTAGTAGGATCACTAGACGAACCTTCCTCCACCCTCTGACGTGCCAAAGAACGTCTAATGTGGCTCATTTCTACCAAAAAGAAAAAAACCAAGGAAGTTGTTAAAAACGTAGTCAGAACTAACAATGATAAATTGAAAAGCATGAAAGGTTACCATCAGGAGAATCAAAATGCTCCTGAAGGGACTCTATGTTTAACATGTTATCATCTGGGAGGACCATAAAAGTAGAACCAAACGCTTCCCAGTCACTCACATCGGCTAAGGGATCACTCTCAGAGCTGGACTCTCTATTTGTGCTCCCTACATCCCCTTGCGACCTTAAAAGTTCAGGGTTCAACTCAGAAGGAATAGATGATGAAAGATTTGAGGGAGGAACAGAGGGGCCGACAACAGGAACGGAACTCACACCCCAATCGACGGATACCAAATTTTCATTTGATAAAAGAATATCAAGATTAATAAGGTTGTCAACAAATAGTTTATTAATATCTGAAGACAATTGTCTCCTAAGTGTAGAAATCTGGGGGCCCTTAGGGATTTCACGTCTAGTTTCCTAACGAGTAGGGAAGTCAAGGCCCTCAGGTGTCTCCACAATAAGCCACTCCGATTCAAATCCATGAAGCTTATTTGTAGGTTTTTCGAATAACCTATTCTCAAATCCAGGTTTATACACCTGTTGAAGGGAATAAGGAACTAAACCGGAGCTACTTCGTAACCTAAAAAAAGTATAAAGTAAGGGAAGAGACGAAGAAACACCCTTTAATCGACAATGTATGATAAAGCCAATTAATTGCATCCAAGCGTGAGGATGCAATTGTCCGGGAACAATCCTATGCACCCTAAGAAAAGAAGCTTCGAAGTCAGAAATTGAAAAACGAAATCCTAGCTCTAGGGATGCTCTGAAAATAACTACTCCGTCAGACACAATACGTATGTCATTCTCTTGAGGGTTTGGACGTCTATAGGAGTATCCATCGGGTAATGAAAATCTAGACGTAAGATCCTGGATGTCAGCTTCTTTCAAAGTCGATCTAACTCCTAGTTCTATACGCTTCCCCACACCATGACTAGTCATTTTGGACTTAAGAAAAACTACAAAGAAAAAGTGATCGGCGACAGAGTTTTACCTAACGTCCAACAAAGGTACACCATCAAAGCACCAGGAATGAATGCAGACACTGAATAACAGCGTCAGAATGTTGCGACAGAGTTACGGTATACTGTGCGAGAATAATACGACAGAGTAGCAAAGTACGCGACAGAGACGCGAAAGAGTAGTGATGTACGCGAGAGAGTGGCGACAGAGTGCGTGAGAGCGAGCGACAAAGTGGCCGGTTATGTGAGAGAGATTCTTAGCAAATACGGCGATACCTGACTCCTTATATATAAGTGCGGCTGAAGTCACACGTGTACAGTATCCAAAAATATATATACACACATTCGCGGCTGAAGTGAGTGAAGCATCCCTTGTGAATAGTAATCCAAATGCGTTTCGTGACCTTATTAAAAAAAAATCCTATTGTCATACTCTTTCGCAGGAAACTTTCCTACAAAAGAGTGAGGAGCAATTGAGAGAGGTTAGATTCTGCAAGTCCACATAGGTAAATATCGACCAATAAATGACAGCCACGTGTCAGATCGTAGGCCACGTGGCAATCAAAAGTCATGATCCAAGTGGCACGTATGCTGGCGGCAGAGGAAATATCTCACGACAGAGTAACCCTACGCCAGAGGTCTTGCGGTAGAGTATATCCCGCGATAGACCCCTGCGCTCTAAGTCTAGCGGCAGAGTGAGCCTGCGGTAGACTCTCTGCGGTAGAGTATACCTGTGATAGACCTCTGCGTCCTATGTGTAGCGACAGAGTTATAGCGGCAGAGTAAGCTGCAGTAGACCTCTGTGCCCAAATCTGCGGCAGAGGTCTTCGAACCTCTGTGGCCCGTAAGGACTCATCCGCACAACGACAGACTTTTAAGTCCCGCGACAGAGTATTTATGAACTCTGTCACCTGCCCAGACGAGCGCCTGGGCCTCAGATCCGTACCGCCCAAAACCAAACAGTTTTGGGCCCAAATATTCATAAGCCCTGAAAAATATAAATCCCGACCAAAAATATCTATAAATACCCAGGTATGATCATAAAACTCTAAGCTCTATTTCGCTTACTGAGACTCTGTTTAAACATCTTTTTGACTTAAGCATCGGAGTGCGCGCGCAGAGACAGATCCCTGCACCTCTCTGACCTTTACTGTTTTTGCAGAATTTTCAGTACACGTGGAGAAGACAGTAGAGAAGACCACATTAGCATCATTCAATCATTGTTGTTCAGTACAATAACACATATATATAATAATATGTGAAAGAATAAAAAATCAATATATCTAGTTTTATCATTTACTTTAGTAAAGTAATATGTTTTTCTCATCATTTCTCATTCGTTATAATATGGAGAATAAAAATATTACCTATTTTCAAATTTACAAGGAAAACAAGAATGAAAATATAAATTTGTGTTAGTTAAGGGGATTTTTTATTTTTATTAATTTACGCTTTATATTTTATTTGTTCGAACTATAAAAGCACTTCATTTGTTCTTCTATAAAATTTATACATGCAAATATATATATATATATATATATATTATAATAAAATTGCTTATCATCCAAACCGTAAATGTTTAATTATTAGATAAATAATAAAAATTTCTTGTATAAAATTCAATTTACAAGGCACAAATATGATCAAAAGAATTTTGAATGGAGGTAAAACTATTAGGGAAGGTGAAATCTTTCTACACACCATAGAATTAACACAAAGAATAAAAGATAAAAAAGACAAAGAAAAAACAAAGATTTTACATGGTTCGTAGAAAACTCTCCTACATCCACGATCGCATTGAGTTCTTATTATGTTGGAGAGTTGCACAATACAAGAAGTGGTTAGCAACCCTTTTAAACATGAGAGTTAGGGTAACACTATTTATTTGAAAAATTACAAGAGTACCCTTAATTAAAATTAGGCTCCATTGTTAACAATCTCCCACTTGGAGACTAATTTATCAACCAAACCATGTAACATGCTTCTCTTGTAATCCACCATTTAGTGAGATGCCTCTTCAACAATTATCCATAGAGGCCAGCTAAGGTTGTGCATAACCTTCGTTTTTTAGTTGTCATTGCTTTTGTCAGTATGTTTGCATTATTTTCTATGCCAAGTATCTTCTCAAGAGTCAAAGTCCTATCATCCAAAACAACATGAATAAAATGATATTTCAACTATTGCATGAAACATCGAATTCTTTGCCAAATGAATTGCACTTTGACTATCACAGAAAAGAACGCTACTTCCTTGATTCTTACCTAATTCCCCAAGGAAATTCTTCAACAAGTCATCTCTTTGCTTGTTTCAGTTACAACAATATACTTTGTTTTAGTGGTTGAAAGAGCAGCAACCTTTTTGCAGTTGAGATACCAAACTCACATCATTTCCACCCAAAGTGTAGACATAATCGGTTGTACTTCGTCTATTTTCATATCACCACCTAAGTCTGCATTAACAAAACCTTGCAGAGTTATACCACCCCTTTTGAAACTGATAGAGGTAATTTACCCTAGCCCAGTCACGAGTCTGGGCTTCAGAGTACAAGAGGCCCAAAATTATAAAATTTTGGGGCCCACACAAATATGAGTCTTGAACTCATCAAAAGCAATTAAGAAATATCTATAAATAACCCCAGGTATGACCAGAAAAACATTGAACTCTATTTTGTTTACTAAAACTCTGCTGAAACAGTCTTCTAACTTAAGTATCGGAGTGCGCGTGCAGGGACAGATCCCTGCGCCTCTCTGACTTTCACTATTTTTGTAGAACATTCAAGACACGTGGAGAAGATTACATCAGCATCATTTTCATTGTTGTTTAGAGCAACAACAATTGGCGCCGTCTGTGGGAATCAGAACAAAAAGTAAGATTCCTAATCAACATGGTGAGAACACGTTCAACAGCAGCAGCGAATCTAGGAAAAGAGAATTCTGTGAGTCCTCCTCCCAGACCTGAGAGAGGACAAGAACAGAATGGAGAAGGCGGCAGAATGACCACTGTTTTCATTGACGAATTTGAGGCTCTGAAGCGTCAGAATGAGCAGACCACTACAGCGTTGAGGGCGATGGTGAATTTATTCAAAAATGCTTTGTCGCAGTATAGCTTACCTCCAGAAGTGCAGCAGATGATAGGAGAGAGACATACGAGAGAGGTCAACCCTCTACAATGGTGAATACGAGACAAGGAGATTGGCAACAAAAAATATCGCTGCTGGCTTGATGCAATACTCTGCCACTGAACTGGAGGACAACTCTGTCGCATCTCTGAGAGAGTATCTTGCTACAGAGAACAACCCTGCCGCAGGTCTGGAGGACAACCCTGCCGCAGGTTTGAGGATACACTCTGCCGCAGGTCTGGAGATAAACTCTGTCGCAAGTCTGGAGATAAACCCTGCCGCAGGTATGGAGGACAACACTGTCGCAGGTCTGAGAATACACTCTGTCGCAGGTCTGAGAATACACTCTGCCGCAGGTCTGAGGGAGATACACATTGCTGCAGGTCTAAGGGAGATGCACACTACCGCAGGTCTGGATGACCACCCTGTCGCATGTCTGAGGGTGAACTCTGCCGCAGGTCTGGGAATGAACCCTGCTGCAAGACAGGAGGATGCCCCTGTCGTAACTTTGAGGAGGTGCTCTGCCGCAAGTCTGCCGGAGGTGAATCCTGTCGCAGGTCTGAGAGGGATGAATACTGCCGTAGGTCTGACAAAGTCTAACCCAGCTGCACGACTTCAAGTGCAATACCCTAGCGCGGAGTTAAGGAGGCAGAACTCTGCCACAGAATTGGAGCACGACTTCGAAGACCACAGATCTGGGGAGCGGCAAAGACAGAATAGTCATGACCCCCAAGACCATTTTGAAGGTACAAGGTCGAACCACGGAATGGGAGGTGCAGGAAGAAAGGGTACAGTGTGAGCCCTTAGAGGAAGAGGGAGTGCTTACTACTCAGACTCTTCAAGTGCTGAAGAGAGGGGAGCACACTCGACTCGAGGGTCGAAAAGTATTGAGAAAGTTGTCGAGAGGATTCTAGAAAGGAAAAAGTTAGTGTCTCCTGATGAGAGTCAAAGAAGGAAAGTTCCTTTCAGTCCGAAGATTATGGACAAACCCTGGTCGAAAAAATTCAAGATGCCCTCTATGGCTACTTACACCGGCAAAGCAGACTCTTACGACCATATACAAATTATGAGTCCCTCATGTTGCTCCATGGATGGGAAGATGAAATCATGTGCAGAGCCTTTTCGCTTACACTGTCGGGGCATGCGCTGAAATGGTTCAATGGGTTAAGTGAAGGTTCTATCTCATCCTTCGACCAATTACAAAATGAATTCTTGAGAGCCTTCATGATCAACAGCTAGAGGAAGAAAGACGCTACTTATATGCTCACCCTTAAACAAGGGAACAAAGAATCGTTGAAGAGCTATGTAGATCGTTTCCGATATGCAACCTTAGAGGTGAAAGATCTACCAATAGGAGTAGCCATGGCTGCAATGGTGCAAGGGACAAAATCTGAGAAATTGTAAGAATCCCTCTCCCTCGATCAGCCAGTGACGCTTTCTGATTTGTTTGCTAGAGCTAATAAATACGTAGCTCAAGAGGAACTAATGAGGATGGTACAGTCCCGAGAGATAAGGGAAGGAAGAAAAAGAGAGAGGGATGTACCTGAAAGAAGCTCTTCGAGACCCGTCGGGTCAGACAAAGCCCCTAGACTCAGGTATGAAAACTATACCAGACGAAATTAGCCTCGTACAGCAATACTTGCCGCTATTGAAGGGACTGGACTGCTAGAGTTCCCTAAAAAGAAAATGGGATATATGAGTCGAAATCCTGATGCTTATTATGAATTTCATGTCACTCATGGCCATCCTACTGAAAGATGTAGAGATCTGATGGATCAATTAGAGAGGTTGGCTAGAGAGGGGAAAATTATCCGCTTCCTATGGAGAAGTGAAAGGCCCCATTATCCCACGAGGTCGAATGGATGATCGCCCGTGGAATAGACAAAATAATAATAGAAATAGGCTAAGAGGTGAGTAAGAAGCTAGGCCAGACCCCCGAGACAATCGGCTGGATAATGAACCCACAGGCCCGGTTATAAATGTTATTGCAGGGGGTGAATCGATGGCAGGAAGTTCCTCCGCTTCTCGCAAAAGTTACGCGAGATAAGCATACCAAGTTCATGCTGTGATGGAGGAGAAGGCAGGTGAAGAACCCATTGTGTTCACTCCGGTAGACAGAGATGATATTTTCATGCCTCATGATGATCCCATGGTGATATCAGCAGTGGTGGCAAAACATCCTGTGAGCAGAATCCTGGTAGACAATGGAAGTTCGGTAAACTTAATCTATTGGAATTGCTTTGAGAAAATGAATGTATTCGAAGATAGATTAAGACCTGTCATGACACCATTGTACGGATTCGCGGGTGAGAAGGTGAAAGTAACCGGGTCTATAGAGTTGCCGATGACTCTAGGGGAAAGCCCAAAGGATGTGACTCGACAAGTTTTGTTCATGGTTGTAAGGTTAACCTCAGCAGCTTACAACATGATACTTGGGAGGCTTGTATTAAATGATATGAGGGCGGTGATATCTTCTTGCTACTTGTTAATGAAGTTCCCTACTCCCAATGGAGTTGGACAAGTGCGAGGAGATCAAAAGAGGGCTCGCACTTGTTATATTGCTTCTACCGCCAACAAAAGAGTACAGAGAAAAGGAAACATTGTGTATAGATGACCCTCCCAAGCCTCAACCTGTGGAGAAAACAAAAGCCATTGAGCTAGTCAAGGGGGATGAAGAGAAGAAGGCGTTCATTGGTACTCAACTGAATGAGCAAGCCAGAAGGGAGATAGCTGAATGCCTACAAAGAAACGTTGATGTTTTCGCTTGGACTCCAGCTGATATGCCCGAGATTAATCCTGAAGTGATTTGCCATAAGCTTAATGTTTCACCCGGGCATAGGCCTGTCAAACAGAGAAGAGGAATTTCACCCCGAAAAGATGGAAGGCAATCACAGAGAAGTTGAGAAACTTCTTGAAGCTGGGTTCATCAGAGAAGTTTACTATCCGTAATGGTTGGCCAATGTAGTGATGGTGAAAAAATCTAATGGGAAGTGGCGAATGTGTGTGGACTTCACAGATTTAAACAAAGCTTATCCCAAAGATTCGTATCCTCTGCCCCGAATCGATAAGCTTGTGGATGAAACATCAGGGTATGAACTCCTCAGTTTTCTAGATACTTTCTCAGGGTATCATCAAATTATGCTTAATCCCGGAGATGAAGAGAAGATTTCTTTTATTACTGATGACGGAACATACTGTTATCGGGTAATGCCATTTGGTTTAAAGAATGCTGGAACCACTTATCAGCGAATGGTGAATAAAGTCTTCAAAGATCTCTTGGGAAACACTATGGAAGCTTATGTGGATGACATGATCATTAAGAGCAAAGCAGGAGAATCTCACGCTCATCAAATGACCAAGGTGTTCGATGTGCTGAGGGAATTCAATATGAAGCTAAATCCCCACAAATGCTCATTCGGAGTTCGGTCCGAGAAATTCTTGGGATTTATAATCACCAATAGGGGGATTGAGGCGAATCCTGAAAAGGTTCAAGCAATTATAGACATGAAGCCGCCAACCACGGTGAGAAATGTCCAAAGGTTGATAGGCAGAATAGCGGCTCTGAACCGTTTTTTATCAAAGTCTGCAGAAAGGAGCTTGTCATTCTTCAAAACTCTGCGGAGCGGAAGGAATTTTAAGTGGACAGATGATTGTCAAAGAGCTTTTGAAGACTTAAAGGCATATTTGAAAGAGTTACCCTTGTTGACAAGCCCTCTAGAAGGGGAACAATTGTATATGTACTTGGGAGTCGGTGAATTTGCCGTCAGTGCGGTACTACTGAAGAAAGATGAGATAGTGTACCGTCCCATTTACTATGTGAGTAAGATACTGCTAGACCCGGAGACCCGTTATCCGTTGGCTAAAAAATTAGCACTGGCCCTTATGATGACCTCTCGTAAATTGCGTCCTTATTTTTAGGCGCACTCCATTGCTATCTTGACAGATCAACCGTTAAGGCAAATCCTTCAGAAGCCTGAACATTCAGGCAGACTGGTGAAATGGGCAGTGAAGCTTGGAGAGTATGATATCATATTTCAACCCAGACAGGCCATCAAATGCCAAGCTTTAACAGATTTCATAGTGGAATGTACAGGCCCGAGCGGTAACATTGGTGAGGAGACTCGACCGTGGCTACTGTATATTGACGGAGCATCGAGTGCAAATGGCAGTGGGGCAGGTCTAGTCTTAGTGTCGCCGAAAGGGAAATCCTTTGAATACTCTTTGCGGTTTGGATTCTCAAGTTCAAACAATACAGCAGAGTATGAGGCTCTGGTTGCTGGAATGAAGTTGGCAGTATGAGATTCAAGAGCCAATGCTGGTTCCTTATCTAAAGAAAGTCCAATCTCTGGCTCAGACTTTTAAAAATTTCCAGTTGATACAAATTAACCGGTCTGAAAACACACATGCAGATTCATTATCCAAATTAGCTTCCTCCAATGAGACCGAAGGAAGAACGGTGAAGCTGGAGAAACTCGAGCAACCTAGCATTCAAGAAGTTGGAGTGTGTGACATTGAAATATGGGACGATTGGAGGACCCCATTCAAACAGTATCTCACTGAAGGTACGCTCCCGCAAGATAAGGAGGAAGCTCGACGTTTAAGGATAAAAGGGGCAAAATTCACAATGATAAACGGGGAACTGTACAAAAGAGGGTATTCATCGCCTTTGTTGAAATACTTGGGGCCTGAACAAGCAAACTATGTCCTAGCTGAGGTACATGAAGGATTTGTGGTGAACACTTGGGAGCTAGAGCTCTTGCCTCTAAGATATTACGATCGGGATTTTATTGGCCAACGTTGAAGAAAGATGCGACAGATAAAACCCGCAAGTGTGACAAGTGCCAAAGGTTTGCACCAATAACTACGGCCCCAATGGCTCCGCTCCAAAGTACGGTACAACCAACTCCATTTGCACAATAGGAGTTAGACATTCTAGGGCCCTTTCCATTAGCTACGGGCCAAAGAAAGTTTCTTTTGGTAGCTACCGATTACTTTACGAAATGGATTGAGGCAGAACCTTTAGCCACAATCACAGAGAAAAAAGTTGAGGCAATGGTGTGAAAAGATATTATCTGTAGGTTTGGGATCCCACGGGTCTTAAATGCTGACCATGGAAAGCAGTTTGATTGTGACGCCTTTCGTGAGTTCTGCAGACGTCTCGACATCCAGCTAAGGATATCTTCTGTATCATATCCTCAGGCTAATGGGCAAGCTAAAGTCAACAACCGAACCATCCTTCATGGGTTGAAAACCAGACTGGATAAAGCCAAAGGAGCATGGGTAGATGAACTGCCTAATGTCTTATGGGCATATCGTACTACTAGTCGAGTATCAACTGGAGAAACACCGTTTAGCCTTGTATACGACACTGAAGCATTGATTCCTGTGGAAATTGGAGCACTGTCATCCAGGGTAGTGCCTTTAATGGAGGAGAACAACTCACAAGGGCTAAGGGAAAACCTGGATCTGCTTGATAAACATAGAGAGACTGCAGCTATTCGGCTGGCATCCTACCATCAAAGGGTGTCCAACTACTACAACAGTCGGGTAAAAGATAGACCAATGTCCGAGAGAGATTTAGTGCTCAGGAAGTCACACATCACCAATGCCTTGAGGGAAGACGGAAAGTTTAGAGCCAACTGGGAAGGTCCATATCGAATCAGAAGAAGGATTGGGCCCAACACCTGCATCCTAGAGACTCTACAAGGGAAGAAAATAGGAAAGACATGGAATTTAAATCATTTAAAATTGTATTTAAATTAATCATTATGTCTTTCTTTCTTTATTTTTATATTCCCGCATTATTTGTTTACACTGTCACAAGATACTATTATCTGACCATTATGCAGAATTATTTCTCTAATTATATCTCTGGCTTTTATGAATATAAATATTGTGACAGGAAACAAACGAGCCGTAAGAGCCTGAGGTGCAATAGCGTCACTGTGACCAGACATATAAAATCAGACGAGCCGTAAGAGCCTGAGACGCAATAGCTTCACTGTGGCCAGGCGTATAAATCAGACGAGCCGTAAGAGCCTGAGGCGCAATAGCGTCACTGTGGCCAGGCGTATAAAATCAGACGAGCCGTAAGAACCTGAGGCGCAATAGCGTCACTGTGGCCAGGCGTATAAAATCAGACGAGTCGTAAGAGCCTGAGGCGCAATAGTGCCACTGTGGCCAAACATTTCAGGCAAAGAAGCCGTAAGAGCCTGAGGCGCAATCGCGTCACTGTGGCCAGGCAATGAAAACATATTGGCTGTAAGAACCAAAGACGCACTCGCGTCACGGTGGTCAAATATCAGAAAAAGGTATGTTTACGTATGTAATTCTTTCTAAAAGTATATCCTTCTATCAAGAATTGGAGAGCATATAAGAATAAATAAACATACGGGTATACAAACAACATACGAGTATATAGACATACGTATAAAACAAGTTAAATGAACAACATTTCATAAGCAATATGAAGCTTGAATAAATAAACTTTATTTATAAAATCAAGAAAATCTTTACAAGCAAAATACGAAGTTCAAAAATATGAATAAGTTCAATGACAAAAATACTCAAAAAGAAAAATAAATCAATCTGCACAATCTGGTGGCGGGAGATCAGGCGCCGCTGGACCCTCGCAATTTGGAGGCTGGTGACCAGGAAGTAATAGATCTTCTCCATCTAGGTCATCAAGGGCACCAATAGGTTCAGGAACGTTTTCTGGGCTCACGGGCTCCCAAGGACCGGCCAAGTTCGCCAAATCATCCAATGCAACCTTCTTCAAGACCTCATCAGCAGGCTCGGCATCAGGTTCGTACTTGGTCCAATCAGGAGCTTCAAACACCATCGCTTCAGGAGTATAAAGAAGCTCAGGAAATTCCTAACCTTCCCTATGCTTTTCTAACCAAGATCGGGTAAGATAAAAACCATACTTCACATAGGGCACTGAGAAATCTTCCTTCTGCCTCAAACAGTCTTTAGAAAGCCTGTACTCCTTCACAGCTTCAGCTCGAATACTGTCAATCTCGACCTGATTAAGGGAAGGAGTGGCTCGACTCTCCAATTCAGCAACATATTGTTCTAGTTGCTGATTGCGATCCATCAGGGAATCAAACTTTGACTGCATATTATCTAGCTCTGTTTGTTTCTGCTGAAGATCGTCCTTAAATTTGCTAGATCTAGCAGTCTCAACTGTAAGATCCCCCTTTGCAAGAGACAATTCCTGAAGCGCCTTCGAAAGTTGCTCCTCTAAATCTCGCACTACCCTTGGCAGCCCAGATAACTGATTATTGGCATTCTTTAATTCCATATTGATATCCCTTAATGACTGGATCTCCTTGTCAGTCCACTCACGATATGCTCGATGCTGAGCATTGTTGACTATAGTCCTCTGAGCCAGCTGAAAAGAAACACAAAAATTCAAACTGAAAGTAATATAAAGAAAAATGAAGCAAGAAAAAGTCTGTAAATTATCCTAATAGCCTCCACATCAGCTAAATCCTCTCCTTCCAAAAAATTTCGAAATAGTTGATTCTCATCCCTGGGAAGGATATTGGCCCAACCTAAGCGAGAAGCTACCCCGGGCGTCTCCAAATTGTCGTTGTCTAACACTCCAGGGTAGACTCGAAATTCGGCTCCCCTCATTTTATAGCCTCCGTCTACTTGATATGACCTCGTATCAACAGGACCTATCTTAGGAAGGATAGGCCTGTTGGCCATAGAGGATTCCACATATAAGTGCCTTCGGTTCTTTCGACTAGGCGGGGTCACATTACATTCGGCTCGTTCTCCAGACTGAGGATCTCCTAGAGCGCGAAGAAGCCCTCCCTTCACCTCGGGAAAGGTCTCTTAATTCCCTTTCAAGTTGCTGAGTCGGAGCCGGAGGAGGAGTTGCTTGCCTAAGAAGGGGAGTCAGAGCTCGAGATACCTCTCCGAAAGCGACCACAGTAGAACGGGGTCTCTTTTCAGCGGGTTCACTGGAGAAACTTTCTTGCCCCCTTCGACGGACCAATGAACGTCTGATACTACTCATTTCTGCAAAACAAGAACCCACAAAATTGTTAGAAATGTTGTACAAATAAGTAGTAATGAAGTATAAAGCATAAAAGGGTTACCTTCAGGAGAGTTAAGAAACTCCTGAAGGGAATCTATTGCTAAATCCTCGTCATCAGGGAGAACCATAAAAGTAGAATCAAATCCAGCCCAGTCACCCACATCCTTTAAGGGGTCACCTTCGGGGCTAGATTCCCTATCTCTAGGATTTGGTTCAAGAGGAACAGGAGGATTAACCACATTAGCGCCTCCTATGCCCCAACCAACAGAGGCTAAGTTTTCAGATGACAAAAACTCGTAAATGTTGATCGGTCTATCAACTAATAGCTGATTGATAGTCGAAGACAGTTGTTTTCTTAAGGTGATAATATGAGGGCCTTTGGGGACACTATGCTTAGCTCCCCATCTAGTAGGGAAATTAATACCCTCAGGCACTTCCACTACAAGCCATTCTGATTCGAACCTATGGAGTTTGTTGGGGAGTTTATCAAATAACCTATTCTCAAACCTAGGTTCGAACACTCTTTAAAGAGAATATGGGATTAAGCCAGAACTACCCCGAAACCTGAAGAAAGTATAAAACAAAGGGAGAGTAGGAAGGACGTCCTGTCACGACCCGAATTACCTTAAAAATCAGAGTAAATTTTTTTGCTTTTTCATTTATTATTTTATTCTTACCTTTCTCTCGTCGTGACCATCCTACAACACAGTTGGGCTATGATTCGGTGTTAGTCACCTCACACTATTTAACATTTCATTCCCATAATCATATATCAGAGTCTACTATCCTTTTGACTTTAAATAAACACATACCCAATGGTATTTACATGACTCTACATCCCCGACATAATATCCGTTTACAGTACTGTGCATTACATATTTAGATACAAAACCATACAAATGTGTATACCTGTCTCTCGATGGGAAGCAGCAAGCAGCGGATATTAAGCATGCAAGTCCTCAGCCGCTCAATAATTATTACAAGTGCTCTGAAAAGATGGGAAAATAAGGGGGGTGAGCAAACCACACGCTCAGTAAGGCAATTATGCAAGTAAGTAGATAGCTCCACTATCTACATGCTCATAATGCCATGCCCTTAAATCCATTTTCTTTTCATTTAAAATTACACGCACAAAGTCATGCATATTCAATGCCATAGTTTATCCAAAACTATTTGTGCATATATAAATCATGTAACTCATGCATTCAAAGCATTTTATGTGACATCATTAAATCATATTAAACATGAATTTAATCAAGATCATGCAGTCTTTCATGTCATGTAAGACAATTCAAGGTTTTCAAATGAAAGCATGGAAAACACATCATGCCACTGCATTTAAATCAATTCATTTAAAACGCAGTATAAAATAACCCCTCTGGGTCAATCATCTCAAAACTCATAAAACAATTTGTTATATTTCATTATAAAACTTGAGTTATAAAACCACCCTTCTTTCAGGGTCACATATCATAAAATCATCTGAAATCATCAAATCATCAAATCGGGGGCCTGACCCCTCCTTCGGGTCTACCCTGGTCTAACAGACCACAAGTTATATCATGTGAGACAATCAGGTAATTAACAGTAACATCGAGGACTATGGCCATATCCTAGTGATCCCTGGCAACACGGTACCTAGTGTGCGGGGTATCACACCTGAAACGGGAGGTGGGTCGTCCTACCCGCCAGAACAGCATAACACCAGGATTGCGAGGGCAAGGCTTGCTGCCTCGTGGCTAATGCCACTCCACTCCAACAATCCCCACGGTACAGCGTACTCCGCGTGACATACACGGTACAAAGTACTCCGTGAACCCAAGCTCAGTCAGGGGTGCCTGTAATAGGTCTTATCCACCCATATCATCTGTCTCAGAATGCACGTGTGAGCATATCATCTCACTGTGACACACAGTCTACAGGAGGCTCCAACACGGCTATATGCATGTAATATAAATCCCTGTGCGAGCGAAACTCAAGCACGGCTCCATGCATATTCATGATATCTGAAAATCTCGTGCGAGGGAAGCTCTAGCACGGTTTCATAAAAATCAGTGAAATCTGCGTACGAGCAGCGCTCCAGTACGACTTAAACTGATTATAATTTCATGTAAATTCCACGTACGAGCAACGCTCTAGTACGGATATGTATATAAATTCAGTGAAAACCTCGTACGAGAAAAACTCCAGTACGGCATTCAAATGAATTATGAAAACCATATAAAACTTTGTGCGAGCAACGCTCCAGCACAAATGAATGCTCAAGTAAATCAAATCTCGTGCGAGTTATACTCCAGCACGGCTTTATGCATAACTAAATCAAATCTCGTGCGAGTTTCACTCCAGCACGGCTTTTATGCATAATTAAATCAAAACAGGATGCGAGCTAAGCTCCAGCATCTCTCATGCATGTCAAATCATTAAAAGTAGTGCGAGTAATCGCTCCAGCACTATTTTATGCATACCACGTCAAAACAAATCAAAACATGTCAAAACATGTCAAAACAGAGTGCGAGCTAGGCTCCAGCAGCTCTCATTTCACAATATTAAAAATCAGTGCGAGCACCATGCTCTAGCACATTTCATGCATATGATGTCACAAGTCGGTGCGAGCAACTGCTCAAGCACATTTATGCACATTCACAAACGCAGATATAGTGCGAACTACGTGTCGGCACTATCTGTTTCCATATAAACTTGATAGTTGGCCTCTTTTCCAAAGAAATTTCATTTAAATATTAATAACACCTACGTAGTGTTATTTTGTGAAATTCATGCATTTACTGGCCAATCTATCGTTTTACTTTGATTAAAATCAAGAAAATTCCTTAATCATAAAAATCCTTAAATCATGCATTCCATGCATGTCATGCTTTCACCATCCTTAGGTGAACTTCCCTCAATAGGGGTAAAATAGACATTTCACCTATTTCGATCCTTAAAAATTATTTAAACCACTTTTAGGATCATTTTACAATAATCGTGTATACATACATAATCAGTGTATACAAAATCTATTAAAATATGCGTAGCTACCTCTAGCTACTCACACAATTCCCTTACCTCATTTTCTGTACAGTCTGACCTTTCCCACTGATGTCTCGTCACGCAGTCCGATTTGCTCCGAATCCAAATCAAATCTCCGGCACTGCGGATACACATTCATCAGGTCAAATACAATACAATTAATTGTATTTCATAATTTTTTTGGGCTTAATTTAAATCATTGGGCCCGTTTACCCATATTGGGCCCGATTGCACCATAATGGGCCTTAATCGGCCTTAAGCCCGTTTACCACACTTTATCGAGGCCTATTGGGCTCATTGGACCCATCAATATTTATTTAGCCTCGTTCTAAATTCTCAGATAGCTTATGAATTATTTACGACAATTTATCCCAATTTCTAGAATTTAATTCATTTATACGTAAATTAAATTCGTAATTCATGCGTTAAATATCAATCACGCATAACGATATAAATTGTCGTAAATAAGGGTTACTTACCCGTGTTTCCATGATAATACTCAAATCGAGGTGGTCTCGAGCTCTCGGTGGATGCCAATCGTCGAGCTACACAATTAAATATATTTTCGGGTAAACTTTCAGTCGATTATTTATCAAATTAAATATTCCGAAAATTAAATCGGTCAATTCGACCGCTTACCGACTTACCCGAAGCTCGATTGCATCACTGGAATTTTCCCCAAATTTTTTTCTTTTTCTTTTTCCCTTTTTCTTCCTTTTTTTTTCCCTCTCTTTTTGGCTGAACCGGTCCGGTCCGGTTCAACCCGGTTCGGACCGCCGGTTCAGCTCGGTCCGGTTCGGCTCAAACCGCCGGTTCAGTCCGGTTCACCCATCATTTTACTGTTCCGGCACCGTCCGGCCGGTTCTCCGGCCGATTCCGGTGCCAATCGGCGCGCAATCACATGGTCTTCCATAATCGGCCCTCGGGTGGTGTCAAAACGGCGCTGATGGCCGCCAATCGGGCTTCTCTTTCGCGGGACTTCCTTTCCGTTTTCGGTGTTTTCCAGCCACTCCACGGCGTGTCGCCGTCTCTGGTGGGTCTCCCGGTGGTCAGGCTCCTCTCCCGGTCATTTTCTGCACCCCCGCCTCGCCGGTGGCCTGCCGGACGGAGGGAACCGACTCCCTCAGTTCTCGGCTTCCTCGCTTTCGCCATTTCCTCTGTTTCGCGTTTCTTCTCTGTTTCAATTTCGTTTCTGTTTCATTTTTTTTTCATTTTTTTTTCAAATTTTATTTATTTATAATTTATTTTTAATATTATTTTAATCAATAAAATAATATTAAAATACACAAATATCTTTTAAAAATTATATTTTATTCATCTAATCTGTAAATAATTTTCTCAGTCCGATTTTACCTTTCCGGTATATTTTTCGATTATTTTCGGGATTATTTTTCGATGCGAAAATCTCGGTTCATTTCAATAAATTCATATCTTGATCAATTTAACCCGAAATTTAATTATTTCTTCATCATTGATCAAGATTTCTCATTTTCATATTTTTAATTATATTTTCTTGTCCCGATTAATACCGAATTTTGGTCTTTTGACCATTTTGCCCTTGCACGTATTCGAGAATGCCATTTAAGTCCTTTTGCATTTTTAAATGCACTCGAAAATATCGGGTCTTACACGTCCTTTATGTGGCAATGCACGTCAAATCCAATTAGTTGCATCCAACTATGAGGATGTAATTGGCTAGGGGAAATCCCTTGTTCCCTCAAAAAAGAAGTCCCAAAGTCAGAAATAGGGAAATGAAAACCTAGCTCTATGGAGACCCTAAAGATAGCTACCCCACTTGCTATGCTACGTATACTTCTCTCTTCCGGAGTAGGAAGCCTATAGAAATACCCTTCGGGTAATGGGTATCTACGTACAATATCTTGGAGATCAAACTCAGTCAAAGTCGATTTAGGTCCCAACTCCAAATGTTTTCATACACCAGGACCAGCCATTCTAGAGTTAGAAATGGGAAAGAAACAAACCTAAAACAGACGGATAAAACTGGAAGAGGAAAGACTTAAAGTTGGCGACAGAGTGTCGTGGCGACAGACTCAGGATGGCGACAGAGTGTCGTGGCGACAGAATGTCTTGGCGACAGACTCAAGACGACGACAGAGTGTCGTGCGACAGACTCAAGGCTGGCGATAGAGTGTCGTGCGACAGACTCAAGCTGGTGATAGAGTGTTGTGGTGAGAGACTAAGGCTGGCGACAGAGTGTTGTGTGCGACAGACTTAATGTTGGCGACAGTGTGTTATGGCCGACAGAGTAGTATGCTACAGAGTATTTTGTGGCGATAGAGTTATATAACGAGTATGGCGATAGAGTTTGCCAAGGGTTGCGACAGAGTGTCGACAGAGTCTGCGAGAGGATTGCGGTTACTTTGCGACAGAGTTTTACGATTTCTTAAACTATCTGCGCGGCACCTTACCTTTATATAGTCGCGACAGAGATGGCTGATACGTGGCGTCTCCACTAGAGTATTAAAACTCTCTCGCAAGTAAAACGTTTTAGTACTTAACAACTATTATAAAAAGACATAATTCTCGTATTATACTCTTTCATAGGGAAATTCCCTATGAAAGAGTGAGGAGCAATTGATAGAGGTAATTTACCCTAACCCAGTCACGCGCCTGGGCTTCAGAGTACAAGAGGCCCAAAATTATAAGATTTTGGGGCCCACACAAATATGAGTCCTGAACTCATCAAAAGCAATTAAGAAATATCTATAAATACCCCCAGGTATGACCAGAAAAATCTTGAGCTCTATTTTGTTTACTAAAACTCTACTGAAACAGTCTTCTGACTTAAGCATCAGAGTGCGCGTGCAGGGACAGATCCCTGCGCCTCTCTGACTTTCACTGTTTTTGCAGAACATTCAAGACACGTGGAGAAGATGACATCAGCATCATTTTCATTGTTGTTTAGAGCAACAACAGAAACAAAGTGATAATGATGTGGCACCTCTCAAATATCGAGGAATCCACTTGATAGCCTCCTAATGTTGCTTTCTAGGATTAGCCATGAACCAACTTACAACTCCCACTGCATGTGCTATGTCTGGTCTAGTATTTCGCATATATTAGACTGCCAACAGCTGAAACATAAGAAATTCAAGACATAAACTCATGCTCTTCATTTGTCTTGGGTGATTGTTTCTTAGAAACCCTAAAGTGACTTGCTAAAGGAGTACCAACAAGTTTAGCATCTTGCATCCTAAAAATATTCAACACCTTTTTTATGTAACCAGCTTGTGAAAGCTTCAAAGTACCAACCACTCTATCCCGAGTAATCCTTATCCCAAGAATTTGCTTCGCAGCTCTTAGATCCTTTTTTTGCAAATTCATTTGATAATTGTTGTTTCAGCTTATTGATCTCCTGATAGTCAGATCCTGCAATAAGCATATCATCCACTTACAACAGTAGAATAATATAATAATTATCAAACCTTTTAAAGTAGCAACAATGATCCATTATCCCTTGAAATCGTTTTTGCACATGAACAAATCAAATTTCTTATAACATTACCTTAGGGCTTGTTTCAAACCGTACAAACTTTTATTGCGCTTGCACACAAGATTTTCCTTTCCAGGAACCAAAAATCCTTCCTGTTGAACCATATAAATGTCTTTTTCAATATCACCATAAAGAAAAGCTGTCTTTACATCTAACTGTTCAAGATGTAAATTCTCAAAAGTTAGTAAGCTTAACACTAACTTGATTGTGTTATCTTGACAATCGAATAAAAAATCTCAATATAATCAATACCTTGTTGTTGTTGTTGAAAGCCCTTCACAACTAATATAGTCTTGTATCTCTTACTACCATGATGTTGTTCCTTGACTTAGTAATTTAGCAATACGTAACATGTTTTTATATTAATATTACATGTTATATTAGATTGTTCAAATTGATTTTAATATATATATATATAAATATATATAAGTTTTCTTTAAGAATATAAAAAAATTAATTGATAAAAGCCATAAATATAGATGTGATATTTTTTAATATTAATATAGGTAGAGGTAAATGATATGTGATTTTATTTAATATTAATTTATATATAGAGATAGATGCATATGTTTTAGAAATTGAAATAGACAATAAATTTAAAGAGATAATAAATTCATTTTATATTTTTAATATATACATATATATTTAGAGATATTTCTATCTTTTTGAAACTTAAAAAGGGATAAGTAAAATTGTAATATTTATAGATATAGATGTTATCATTTGGACAATTAAAAAAATTAATTAGTAAAAATTGTAGATATATATATATATATATATATATATATATATATATATATGCTATATTTTATAATATTAATGTAAAAAAAATGATTACATCTTAAATATTAATTAAAAATGATGTTATCTTTAGAAAATTAAAAAAATAATTTTTAATCTAATAATACATATATTAATATTACATGTTATATTACATTGTCTATATTGATTTTAATATATACATATATAGATATAGATATAGATATAAATGTTTTCTTTTAAAAGATAAAATTAATTGATAAAAGTTATAGATATAAATGCTATATTTTGTAATATTAATATAGGTAGACATAAATGATGTATAATTTTTATTTAATTTTGATCTATATATAGATATAAATTTATATCTTTTAGAAATTGAAATAAGCAACTAATTTAAAAAGATAATTAATTTATTTTTTATTTTTAATATATACATATTATTATTTTCTTGAAAATTGAAAAAAGATATTTATCATTTTATTTTAATAAATTATACGTGTCATACATATAGATTATATATCCATATAGAATATTTTATTATACCGAAATGTTTTGACTTTTAATTTATATGTATAATTTTTTTTCTACATTCCTAAACAAATGTTATTAGAGAAATATAGCTGATTAGATTCAATTTTGGACAACCTCAAAAAATGCCATTGAATATAAAACGTTTTTTAAACATATAGGATCCTACAAATAGAACTAGCCCGTCTATAATTTAATACTCTAATATATATATATATATATATATATATATATATATTTTTGCCTTTTTGAATCAACTAAATTAAAAAAGAATGTTAGGTTCAATTAATATTTGCATCAAGCAACAATGTAATCCACATTTCTATTTATATTTGGATTAATATCTAATACATGTCAGTGGAGTTTTTTTAATTCCATAAAGATGTTAAAATAATGACATATGTATCTTTCAAAAATAAATAAAATAAGAGGTATCATCTTAATATAACTTATGAAGTTAAAAAACTCGACTGAAGGTGTAGTAAATAATTATCTTTTATATTCATAAATTACAAGGAATAATTTTCATTTTTTGACTAGAATTTTACCGTTAATATTAAAAAAATTTATTCATTGAATAATAAACTTTTTCATAGAAAAGTACTAGAAGGAAAAAAGATTTGAACTTTAACTCTAATAAAAACGGTTAAATTAAAATTTTACTTCGTAGAAAGAAAAAAATGAATTTTTTTTTCATAGAGAGATATAAAAGAAAGGAGATTTAAATATTTGATCTAATCACTGATAAAGAAGAAAAAAATTATTAAATTAAACTTTCTTATATAAAAATCAAAATTTATTAATTCAATAAAGTAAATTACAAGATAAAAAATGATTATGATTAAATTAATTTTTTATTCTTTATCTTTTTTTTCATCCTCCTTACCTATTAAAGCCTAAGTGTTGATTGCTTGAATAAAATATTTCAATTCTAGCATGTTTTACCTTGACAAAGTTGTGATGTGATGTGCCATGAGCAGCATCTTTGGGTTGCAAACTAAAAGAAAATGGGTCACTAAAGAAAGATTAATAACCAAATATATTTCAATTTTTGCATAAAATAGAAAAGTCATCAACCTTTAATTTTTCTTCATAAACTCTTAATTTTCAAAATAATACAATAAAATTCAAAATAATTATAATTTTTTACAATAAAATATAAAGGTTAAGAACTTATAAGACTTTAAGTTCTTATTTATTTTATTTAATTACATTATTTTGAAAGTTTAATGGCTTATTTATAGAAAAATAAAATTTTATAGACTTTTACAATAAAATTAACGATTGAGGACTTATATCCATTTTGTACAGAAGATTGAAGGTATATTTGGCTATCAAGCCATAAAAGAATCCTTTTAGTAGAAGTCCTTACTTATGTTTTGTAGTTATAATAGCAACTTTAACCGTAATTTTATAAGGAAAAGGACTCGTGTCTTTGGTATCTTTAGTGCCATCTGTTGTTTGCTTCTCAATTCCGAATAAACTGAAACTGACGTTAAAAAAGATGAAAAGTAGTATGCAAATGCAATTTTGATTCTTCTAAGTGCTTCCTGATTCCCAAGATACTGAAACTAATGCTAAAAAAAGATGAAAAGTAAAATGCAAATGCAATTTCATTCTCTTGAGTAAGGTCTTGCATGTTCAGTCTAAACCTCAAAATAGTCTGTCACGCCCTCAAACATGACAGATGCCATATACTTATAAGTTATAACCTCATAAACATGCAAGGCTTACATCCTACTAAGATTTATTCCATTCAACATCAAAAGTTTGAATTTGCAATTTTGTATTTCTACACTTGAAATGATTGTTTCACAAAATGATCAAATGGAGTTTACAAATTCTAACTCATTACTTTAAAGCCTTGAACAAAAATTAAGGGCATTCTCAATTACTCAATGTATGATTCTAACTCATTGCTTAAAGCCTTCAACAAAAATTTAAAACCATTCTCAATTACTCAATGCATAATTATCCTGTAAGTCACGAGACATGCCCTAAACTCCAAAACGTCACTCTACATTATTTCCACGTTCATCACTAATATTAGAACTTGTAAAATGTTAGGAAATGAATGAGTACAACCACTCAGTAAGCAACTAATATCCCATCAGTTGAATTAAGCATGCCATAAAGCATTTAAGCCAAAATATTAAATATCATTATTCAAAATCAAGTGGGGTAATCTCATATTTATGAACATAATTTTTCTATTTCGTAAACTCAAATTTCAAGACTAAACAAGGTTTTCAGATATCAAAACCGAACAAAAGTTTCACAATTCACAAATTTCAGGTCCCCTTAGCATGCCATGGCTACATTTAACCCATGTGGCACAAGTCAGAATCAAAACAAAAATCATAATTAACCCCGGTGGCTCGAGTCAGAATCCAAAACAGAAGCAACTAATAGTTATACAAAACAGATATCAAAGACCCACTATTCTCAATTGGTGATACGGTTTGAAACCGATTTTTTATAACAAAATATATGTTGACATAGCTAATGTTTAACCTCCATAGCAAGATCAGAGAATAATCATACTAGGAGACAAAACAAAACATTTTCTTATTATCACAAATATACAAGGCAATGCTAGTTTCATTTCTCATATCAAATTTCATACAAAAGAATTCCATCCATCATTCCAAAGCAATTTCATATTCTCAAAATAATGATATGTAAATATATTATGACAAAATAAAAAATCAAAGCGATTAAAATCATATTCATATACTTGAATAAGATCACATTCAAGTCAATTCCAATAATCATATGAACTTTTACTTGCTTAACCCAAACTTAAAAATCATAAGGACAAAATATTGTATTTGTATATATTATGAAAAATATAACTCGTATTTAAGTTACTTTTAAGGATGTCAAAATACTGAAAAGATATCAAGTCATTTACATGAACTTACTAACTGAATCAAAATCAACCTCTAGAAACTCTTGAAACATATTATTTAAAAATAATTCGTTATTAGAAATATACGCTATCAATTTTATATAAGCGAACTTGACAGAAGTTCACAACTTATACTATGTTCGCTAAACAACTATAACTTCATAGCTATTTGACAAAAAGCTAAAAATCTATACTTTTGTTGGAATATAGACTTTCTCTAATCTTCAATGTCTTATTTTCTTTCAAGATCAATCTCTAATTACATGATATAGTCATAAAATCAAAGAGAAAATTTTATTCATATCGAGTGTTCCTCCTATCTCTTACTCTTTCTAGCAATAACTTCAAATTTCCCCACTAAATTTTTGTTCACTCCTTTAGCTTGGCAAAACAGTAGGCAAAGCTTTAATCTTTTCTTTCCTTTTCTTTTCGGCATCACTCACTGCTTCATCAATCTTTTATTTTTTTTCCTTTTTAATTCCCTTTTTTGCTCTTTCTCGGCTTCCAAAGGAAGCACTCACAACACCCTTTTGTTTCCCCGTTTTTTTCTTTGGCTGTGCAGCATAGCTCTCTCTCCCCTCAATTTCTTCAGTTCGGCGCCGCTAGGAACAGTTTCACCAGTCTTTTAGGCTTGTTTCTTTTATTTTGGTCTTGGGCCTTTCTATTTCTCTATTTAGTGGGCCTGGGCATTACACAGCCTTTACTCAAGCTTGGTCTATATATATATATATATATATATATTCTCACACGCTTCGACCCTCTATCAAATCATTCACGCTAGAAAAGAATAGAGGGATGGGGTGGAGAGGGATTCTGGATTTTGAATATGGAATAGTTCAAACACCAATGGGACTTGACATTGCTGGACCGGAGCTTGTAGCTGCTGTTGCTAACGCTGGTGGCCTTGGCTTTCTTAGTGCTCCTGTTTGGGTATTAAATTCTAGGTTTTTTTTTTTTTTTTATGTATATATATGTTCATAGTTAAATACTACTTTTCTTTTGTCAAGTTTCACTAGAATTTGCTTTTGATCGCGTTGGAGCACCTTAGTTACTATATTCAGGTATTACATTTTTGGTTCTGATTTTCGGTTTTGTCTATCATGAGAAACCTTGATCAAACGAAGGCAGTTAATTAATGCGCAAGAAGAAAAACTGTACTGTATTGATGGTTGAATGAGCCAATGCGTTCATCAAATTACTAAGTCCAGGGTTCAAGATTTGCAATTTCTAACCACTGAGTTGTATTGACTATTGATTACTAAAATACTTTATTCGCTTCTCAATCTCGAACATCATTCAGGGCCTGGGATGTTATCCAAATGGTGCAACTTGTTTGATGAAAGTAGATAAATTAAGGGTCTATTCAGTTTGTTTAGCTCAGGGAAGGTCTTAGAAATGCTGATTTTTTTTTCCCGAGAAAAATTTAAATGGATTAGTTGTACAATTCTAAGTTCCTACTCTGTTTAAACTGTCAATGGACTGTTGATTTTCCCCGTGCTTTGGTGTGCCAGGAAACACCAGAATGCGTGAAGGAGCTGATAAGGAAGACTCGAAAGTTAACTGACAAACCCTTCGGGGTTGGTGTTCTTCTGGCATTTCCTCACAAGGAAAATGTAAAGGCTATACTAGAAGAAAAGGTAGCAGTTTTGCAACTATCCTGGGGAGAATGCTCAAAGGAGCTTGTACTAGAAGCCCATAATGCCGGGGTCAAGGTTGTTCCCCAAGTGAGTATCATGTTTCCCCTTTTGTTGCATAAGTAAACATGCTTATCTCTTAGCAGGGAAAATGGAGTTTCATTGGAAGGGGAAACCTTGAACTCAACCCCAGGACTTTATGCTACACCTCAATAGTTGATTATTACAAGGTCATGGAGTGAGTTTCCCTTAATAATGAGAACCTGTGAACACTTCCATAATAGTTTCATAATCATATAGCATTTTAGTTCACAAGAACTCTTTCTTATGATATATATAGTTGCCTTTATGTACATCTGTATGATGAAAATTAATACCATTATTTTAAGCCTTTTTGGGTCCAAGAGAGAGGTGTTAGGCAGAGATGAAGTTTTTATTTATTCCAGTAAGTAAGTAGCAGTTATTAGGTAATGACTTGTGAGAACAGCGTGAGAAAGTTCTGTGGCAGTTATGTATTTGGGACAATAACATGCATTCATTGGCAAGGAAAGTATAAGAACACTAATTTGGAGGGTTTATGGTGGCATCAATTTATGCCCTTTTCAATTGAAGTAGAAGGGTAGGATGATATATTTTATCCCTATTGTGCTTCCTCTTGGACTATCTCATGAGCTAAATGTAACTCCATTGAAGGTTGGGAGTGTTGAGGAAGCAAAAAAAGTGATTGCTGTGGGTGTAGATGCAATCATTGTCCAAGGCCATGAAGCAGGAGGGCATGTAATTGGACAGGTACAAAGCATTTCTTGAGTTCCTTTTATTGCAACTATAGAATCAATATCTTGGAGCCTCCTTGTGCCAAAATTAACTGTGTACCCATACATTCAATAACATTTTACATTGAAAATTAGTAAGACTCTGATGCTTAACTACATCTCCATAAGCTAACTTTTTATTTGTGTTTCTCAATCCTATAAAACTGGTAAAACTGAACAATTGGAAAAAGTTTTAACTTCCGTGCCCTTGATGTTTTACTATTTTCAGGATGGTCTAATTTCATTGTTGCCACGAGTAGTTGATCTTGTTGGTGATCATGATATTCCTGTAATTGCTGCTGGAGGCATTGTAGATGCTCGTGGTTATGTTGCTTCTTTGGCTCTTGGTGCTAAAGGCATTTGCATGGGCACTAGGTTAGGACCATCTTAATGCACTAATAGTATTATGGAGATTTGGCTGCATTCTAAGGCTGGTGGTGCTGTGATTTGATTACCTCATGCATATGAAATAATCTTATCTTCGTTTCATTGAATTCTATGGTGTTTTGCCTTTTCTACACATTTCGAAATCATTTGAGCTCTAGTTGCTGTTGTTCAATCATTGAAATGTAGGAAATTAAGTTATCTAATCATGCTTAAGTCTTAGTCAATGGAATTGGATGCTTTGGTAGTTTCTTGATAGATATGTTGTGCCTTGCAGAAATTCTGAGCTTAGGGTTGAATCAGTTATAAACTTCTTAAATCTGCTTGTCCTTAAGTATGAGTTTTTGCAGGTTTATTGCAACTAATGAAAGCTATGCTCACCCCATTTACAAGAGGAAACTGATTGAACATGATAAAACTGAGTACACAGAATTCTTTGGTAGAGCAATGTGGCCTGGTGCACCACAGCGTGTCCTGCAAACACCGTTCTTCTGTGATTGGAAATCCCTTCCTGCTCAAGAAAATGAAACTAATCAGCCTATCATTGGTCGAACAATAATTCATGGCGTGGTGAGAATCTAATACTTCACACTTGAGAAACAAATATTGCATAATCATTTTGCTTTTCTTCCAAAAGTTGGAGACAGTTTATATCTTGGGCTAAAAGAACTCTCGCTCGGTCAGTTCACTCCAAGGGAGGGTTTATGCTTTCAATGAGTAAAGAAATATTATTGGAATGTTCCTGTGCTGAAAGGAATCTAAGCTTCCCTTGGTTTCGTGGTGTTGTTTAATAGGAAGAAGAAATTCCGCGTTTTGCTGCTACACCTCCAAATCCAACAACAACAGGTGACATTGAAAGCATGGCGCTGTATGCAGGCCAAAGCGTAGGCCTCATCAGGGAAATTCTTCCTGCTGGAGAAGTGGTGAAGAGGCTGGTTGAAGGGGCTCAACTTCTGATCCAGCAAAGATTTAGTGGAGAATTAGTCTAAATTGAGTATGAACTGGCGTTGTGGATGCTTATGCCTACTACTTCAGTAGTTAATAAAAAGTTGTCATATATACAAAGTTTGGGTCTCATCCTTATTCCCAGTTCTTAAATGTATCCTTTGTAAAAAAGAAAAGTTGTCTCAGAATTTTAATGTATCAATAATCTGAAGAGCCTACACATGAAATAAACCATATTACTATAATTTTATACTTTTACGTTTTAGTTTTGATGCTATCTTATTGAAGGGGCCAGAAATCGTTTCTAAAAATACAGTAAAGGATTTGGAATTGAGATTAAAATAAAATTTTCATTGTATTATAAATTAACATAAAAAATTGTCATTATATTAAAATTAGTTACATTGTATCATTGTCTTTCGAATTTTAATAATTTTTGAATAAAAAATAACGAGGTTAAAATATTTTATGGATTATTTCGTTAGAGAAAACTACAAATTTCACAATTGCGATTTTAATGAAAAAAAATGACGAAACTGAAACATATTACAAAAATATGTTTTAATTTAAATTGTAATTTTTTTATCAGTTTTATTACTTTATTATACAAAAAAAATAGCAAACCCCGAAGTATAATGATAAAAATTCAACAAATAAAAATATAATGATAAATTTGTCCTTAATTTCCATGAAAAATGATAAAAACAGTAGTTTGGCTAATCCGAATAAAAAGTACGACAAATTCCCTCGTTATTAGGTCACAAACAGGAACAATTATTATAGATCTTGTTAAGCCAACCCCCGACATCTTAGATCTGCAATGTTCATAACTTGAAATTTGACTGGCTCGTTCAACACGAAGAAGACGACTTGTTTGTCGGTTTCTAGGCGGCCATGATGGACGGCTGAGACTTTGGCTTAAACTCCAAATTATGTTGCTGTCAGTAAATTAATTCGATGTGAATATTTTTCCCTTTTTTTTTTGGGGAGTTTTGCCGTGAGCCGACTGGAGACATCTCCTGCTTTTAATAACAATTTTTAATAATTATTTGAACGCTTGTTGGACTTAAATTAGTTGAGAGCTTATAACTATAAGATTAAGTTTTTACTTATAATTTATATTAAAATTTACAAAAGTTGAAAACAATTTAAAGTTTAAATTAACCTTTAATACATTTATCAATATAATTTTTAAATTTTACAAATTAAATTAAAATTATAATATATATATTATTTTATTTATTTTTAATATTTTTTAAAAGATGTTTATCACTATTTTAATCTTGTATTTAGATGTACTGAATTATAATCATTAAGTTTAACTCTTAGAAAATATTTTTTAACAGTGTTTGTTCAAACAAATAAAATCTATTATACACGTATACGGAAAAAAAAATTATTTAGTAGAGATTTAGCTCAAATATATTTAACAACAATAATAATGTTAATAATAAAAAAACACTAAAACTTCTGTATTTAATCATAATTTTAAAAAAAATTACAAATTAAATTTTGAGCTTTGAGATTCATAATTAATAGATCAAATCACAATATAATAATAACTTAAAAATTTTATTTTGAATTTACAAGATTTTTTTTTGTTAGTTAGAGCACAAGTGATTTTAAAATTTTTTTTATCCAATGAAAATTTGAATATTCATGGACTTTATATGCTTTCGTCCTTATTTATATAATTAACAAGCTAACATAATCAATAAGGGTTAGTCGAGATAATAAGCCATTTTTATTTTGATAAAAATAAAAATAAAAATTGAATTTTTGAAAGTATACTTATTAAAGAAAACTTTAATCTTTTGTATTCTTATAAAAAAAATTAAACTCATTAAAAAAATATTTTGAAATACCTTTGACTTTAAAAAAAAAATTAATATTATTGGATGCTATTGCCCACTAATACTAGTCTGTGCACAACTTGCAAGGCATGGAAGGTTTCCCTAGTCTATATATAGCCATATGTTTGACTGGCATTATAAATTGAAAACGTGAATTAATTTTTCTGCCGAGCCTACCATATGTTACACCGTTGTGAGTTGAATCCGCGTGAGACGCCCGATATGCGTGCGGAACACATGATATACGTACGAAATGTGCGATTATACGCAAATTGACACATAGTGGCATTGAATAGGTCTTGAATCGGAGATTTAGCCTCAACGACAGTTGATTATTATCGAATTTGCGTGGTGCAGACATCACGCTTGATAGGTAATAAAGGAATTGATGAGTACTGAATGCGAATTGATACGCGTCAGACGGATATCTAGGCGCGCATCAAGGGCGTATTGATGGACAAGCGTGATTGTGGGGGATTGAGAGTATCTCGGGAGAATCCGACATAATCCAAGCTGATACAGTTGACTTGCCAGATGTGGGGCGACATATCTGGAAGCAATCTGTCCGTAATTCTCGGGATTACAATGCATATATTCGATCTGCTTTCCTTTTCTGGCTGGGAGTGTCAGCCAGTGCTTGCTTATATATTGTGGGTTGTGAATGACAGTGAGACACAGACCTTCGAGTGTGAGTTGTTGTTATATCCCTACAGCAAACCCTTTTTCCTTCTAAACTGTGAATAGAAAAATTGAGAATTCCTGTAGTCGTGCACTTTCTTGCGGATTGTCCCTGTTGCTTGTGTGTGTTCGGTTGGGTGTTAATTGGCTGATTAAGTGCGAGACTTAGTGTCATCATGAGATGCGAAAAAATCATAATCCGAGATAATCTCGTGATAGTTTGGTATCAGAGCTCGTGTTTCGATAGCCGAAACATTGAGCGAACGAGTTATCGTCCTTGAGGAGTTGATTGGTGTGCCTGCGCCAGACACTACCTCACTCTCGGAGCAAACTGCACTCCATTCGTAAGTTATTACAGACTTTCAACGCGCGATGAGTAATTTGAAAGCTTGTTGGACTTAAATTAGTTGAGAGCTTATAACTATAAGATTAACTTTCTACTTATAATTTATATTAAAATTTACAAAAAGTTGAAAACAATTTAAAATTTAAATTAACATTTAATACATTTAGCATCGTAATTTTTAGATTTTACAAATTAAATTAAGATGATAATATATATATTTCATTTTATTTATTTTTAATAATTTTTAAAAGGTATTTATTACTATTTTAATCTTGTATTTAGATATACTAAATAATAATCTTTAAGTTTAACTCTTAGAAAATATCTTTTAACAGTGTTTGTTCGAACAAATAAAATCTATTATTCACGTATACGGAAAGAAAATTTTTATTTAGTAGAGATTTAACTCAAATATATTTAACAACAATAATAATGTTAATAATACGAAAACACTAAAACTTCTTTATTTAATCATAACTTTAGAAAAAATTGCAAATTAAATTTTGATCTTTGAGATTCATAATTAATAGATCAAATCACAATATAATAATAACTTAAAAAAATTATTTTGAATTTACAAGATTTTTTTTTTGTTAGTTAGAGCACAGGTGATTTTAATTTTTTTTTATCCAATAAAAATTTGAATATTCCTGGACTCTATATGCTTTCGTCCTTATTTATATAATTAACGAACTAACATAATCAATAAGGGTTAGTCGAGATAATAAGCCATTTCTATTTTGATAAAAATAAAAATAAAAATTGAATTTTTGAAAGCATATTTATTAAAGAAAACTTTAATCTTTTGTATTCTTATAAAAAAAAATTAAACTCATTAAAAAAATATCTTGAAATACCTTTGACTTTAAAAAAAAAACTAATATTATTGGATGCTATTGCCCACTAATATTAGTATGTGCACAACTTACAAGGCATGGAAGGTTTCCCTAGTCTATATATAGCCATATATTTGACCGGCATAATAAATTGAAAACGTGAATTAATTTTTCTGCCGTGCCTACCATTCATGGTATCAGCCATCTGACACATGACATGAGCCAATAGAGCACAGAAAAGACTTTAGCAACATCGTAGGTATAATCACCAAAATAATTTTATAACGAAGGCCATCACACACTAACACAATTTTTTTTAATCCCACAGGATTTTCCAGGAGTCTTTAACCATTCACAACTAATCTAATAAAAGTCCCATTAAGTATAAATTAGCCACACTCAACTTCTTAAGCCTAACTAAACTTTAAATAGAATAATGTACTTATATCTAAATCTCAAAACACAGAATACTAAAATAACTGCTAATAAAATAGAAATTATAGTAAAAGTATTTAGTTTCAATATTGCTTCCCTTAAACCAAACATCTTCTTGAACTTCAAGAACAAATATACTATTATGGGTCTACAACTTATCTTTAAAATAGACCACTTTAAGAGTCAAGCTATCCGTAGACTTGATTACTTATTTATTTTTTGAGTGAGTTTGGAAAAAAAATGTTAAGTACATTAAATGAGTTAGGATTGAAAAATAGATGCCGATTAAAAAAATGAGTTTGGCTTGGGTTACCATCGCAAGTCCAAGCTTGACACGCTATCTATAATTTTTTATACTAATATATTTTTTTAATTACTTTTATTTTTTTACAATTTAATTTAAATGTGTAATTTTTTAGAATTTAATTTAATTTTTAATGTTTCTTATAATCTTTTTGTTATAATTTATTTGAACTAATTGTGTTATATTTATTACCTATTATATGTTTTAATATTTTTTTATATTTTATTATTTTTTTAAAAAATTAATAGTATTTGAACATGTTTAAATAGAGTTGGACTTATTAATTATATGTAAAACAGGCTTTAATAAAAAAAATTAGGTCTGAAAATTAGATTAAGTCAAGCTTGAGTTTATTTTCAATTCTTTAATACCTTATTTAGATCAGATCCGACCTAACTCACAAACATGTCTATTTTAAAAGTGCAAAATTAAACTATAATCTCATTGTCCATAACCAAATCTCCAATATAATGGTATTTAATATCAATATGATTGCTACGATCATGAAACACTAAATTCTTAGATAATGTAATTGCTTACCTTTTATCACAAAAAATTATTGTAGATTTCATTTTTGTAGATTTCTTTTGTTCCTATTGTAAGATAAACTTATGATGTGTGGTTCTGATTAAATCTAATGAAAATTAATGTTATGCCACTATTCATTATCCCTAAAATTTAGGAGCTACTATTTCTAAAATTAAGGAATCACATCCACCAACATGATGGACATGGTTAGGAGTGGTAATTATGTGCTAAAATAAAAATAGGTCATCTCTCAAAAAAATATACGGTAATTTTCATCTACTCCGTATACGAAAAAGAAATCAGAGCAAGAGAGAGAAACCTGTTTTCAGAAAAAAAATTATTTGCTTTCACAAGAGCTTCTGCAATGGCTTATAGAGGTATGTAAATTATTTTTTAAAAATTATCTTAAAAAACATGAGACATCTAGTTTAAGAAGATCTTGTGATGTATGTGTAAGTGATAAATACATATACAATTTTGTTTACATATAATATCTGAGCAAGGTTATTCTAAATTAGATATACTCTGCGAAAGATTTATGTCCACTTTACGTTTTTAAGGAGATATTCTAAGAAATCGAATAGAAAATTAAGAATTATATATATATATATATATCTAAAATTGATATTTTTTAAGCATTTTTATTGCTTTCATTAATTGTTTCAAATAAGTTGTTGGCCATTTTACATTACGTTTTGATAACTGTAGCATGCCGTTTGGTGTTGAATAGTTGTGAAACTGTTTATGATTATAAATAAATATAAATGATAGTAACTATGATTATAAACAATAATGATGGTTAATTATGATGAACAATAGGAAATTGAATTAAGTTCTGAATGAGTTTAATATTAAGCATAAATAAACTGTGTGTAATGTTTCTCAAAGAAGTTTAACAGTAAAGTATAAATAATGTTAACTAAATTTTGCACGCTATGTTAACATGTGTATTGTTTTTGTTTCAATATATATATATTATTTGTCTTTATTGTGATTAATCATAATAATGAATTCATGATGAATATAATGATGATTTAATAATGATGATGTTGATTAATGATAAATGATGATTAATGAGAATGATAATCCTGTTTGTTCAATCACAATTCTGTATGAAAGTTAATTTTATTTAGTGATCTTATATTTTATGTGATTACATAAATGTCGACAGATTGTATGATTATGTCATGATTGTTCTACTGCTATATGTTACGTTTTCGATAATGTATATAATTTTGTATGTATACAAGTGTTTACTTAAAAAAATAATAATAAATAAATAAATAAGTTTTCGCTAATCGCTAGAACTTAAAAAATTTACCCAAGGTAAATTTATTATTCAGTAATTAATGATATTAAAGGAGGTGAATTAATATTTTAATTGACTATGTTAATTATCCAAAGATGAAAGATATGTTCAATTTTAAATATTTAGTTACCCATTAAAGTTACATTTAACTCATTTAAAGGAAAATATATTATAAAATTTACCCAAATGAATTTTACTTTATATTTGTGCTATGTATATTAATGCATGTATATTGTAGTATCTACCCAAATGAGAACTACTATATATCTTAATGATTATTTTATTGAATTCATCATGATTAAATGTGAGCTTTATTGTTATGTTTTTGCAGTTATTGCAATTAATTCGCATGCGTCATCTGTTGTCATGTTTAATGGCATGAACTTCTCAGAATGGTGAGAGCAAGTTGATTTCCATTTAGGAGTTTTGGATCTCGACTTGGCTCTCCTTTAGGACAAACCTCCTGCTATTAAGGATACAAGTAGTGAGGCAGAGAAGACACATCATGCTGCATGGGAAAGAAGCAACAGATTATGCTTAAAGTTTCTGCGAATGACCATTGCCAATAACATTAAGACTACGATTCCACAAACTGAGAATGCCAAAGAATATATAAGTTTTGTGGAAGAAAGGTTCCGTTCTGCGGATAAGTCACTCGCTGGTACCTTAATGGCTGAGCTTACAACCATGAAGTATAATGGGTCAATAAGCATGCAACACCATATCATCGAGATTACTAACATTGCTACAAACTTAAGTCCTTGGGTTTAGCAATAGAGGACTCGTTTTTTGTTCAGTTTATTTTGAACTCCTTGCCTCCTGAATATGAGCCTTTTCAAATTAACTACAACACTATAAATGACAAGTGGAATGTTAATGAATTGGCCAGTAGACTTGTACAAGAGGAAGCAAGGCTTAAGAGTCAAAAGAGTCACTCTGTTAACTTAGTAAGAAAAGAAGCTGTTAAAGGATTCAAAGCCAAAACGTTCAAGAAGAAGAAAGGGTCTGCTAATGATTCTTAGACTGAAAGGAAGGAACATATGACAAAAAAATGTCATTTTTGTAAGAAAGCTGGGCACTATCAAAAAGACTGTCATAAACGAAAAGCTTGATTCGAAAAGAAATGTATTTTCAATACTTTTGTATGCTATGAATCAAATTTAAGTGAAGTTCCTAATAATACCTGGTGGCTAGATTCTGGTGCTACAACTCATGCTACCAATTCTATACAGGGATTCCTTATGATCCGAACAACAAATCTAAGAAATGATTTTTTGTTTATGGGGAACCGCATGAAGGCCCCTATTGAAGGCATAAGGACTTATAGATTGGTCTTGGACACTTGATATCAGTTGAAACTTTATGATACACTTTATGTACCTTCAATTTCTAGGAATCTTGTTTCTTTAGGGAAATTGGACAGTTGTGGTTTTTATGTTAATTTTTGTTCTGGAAGTTTTACTCTATATAAAGATTCTATTCTTTATGGATCGGGTTTTCTTATTGATGGTTTATATAAAATAAAACTTGATAATGTTTTCGCTGAATCTATGCATATCACAAATGGTAATGTTGGTTCAAAATGTAGCATGCTTAATGAAAATTCTGCTTATTTGTGGCATAAACGTTTGAGTCATATATCCAAAGAAAGGTTACAAAGATTGGTAAAGAATGAGATTTTACAAAATCTTGATTCTACTGATCTTGGAACTTGCTTGGATTGCATAAAGGGAAAGCAAACCAAACATACCAAGAAAGAAGCCAAAATAAGCACACAGTTTCTTGAAATAATACACACTGATATATGTGGACCTTTTGATGCTACAACTCATGCTACCAATTCTATACAGGGATTCCTTATGATCCGAACAAAAAATCTAAGAAATGATTTTTTGTTTATGGGGAACCGCATGAAGGCCCCTGTTGAAGGCATAGGGACTTATAGATTGGTCTTGGACACTGGATATCAGTTGGACCTTTATGATATACTTTATGTACCCTCAATTTCTAGGAATCTTGTTTCTTTAGGGAAATTGGACGGCTGTGGTTTTTATGTTAATTTTTGTTCTGGAAGTTTTACTCTATATAAAGACTCTATTCTTTATGGATCGTGTTTTCTTATTGATGGTTTATATAAAATAAAACTTGATAATGTTTTCGCTGAATCTATGCATATCACAAATGGTAATGTTGGTTCAAAATGTAGCATACTTAATGAAAATTCTACTTATTTGTGGCATAAACGTTTGGGTCATATATCCAAAGAAAGGTTACAAAGATTGGTAAAGAATGAGATTTTACAAAATCTAGATTTTACCGATCTTGGAACTTGCTTGGATTGCATAAAGAGAAAGCAAACCAAACATACCAACAAAGAAGCCACAAGAAGCACACAGTTTCTTGAAATAATACACACTGATATATGTGGACCTTTTGATGTTCCATCCCTTAATGGAGAAAAGTATTTCATTACTTTTATTAATGATTATTCACGTTATGGATATATCTCTCTACTTAACTGTAAACACCGAAAAATTTTCTGTACTTAATTAGACAATAAAGTTAAATGAAAATATGTTATAAGAATATATATATTTTTGTTAAATTGAAAATGTCTTTAAAAATAATAAAATAAATACAATAAATATATATTTATTATGTTGAAAATGTAATTTAAAAAAATAAAAAAATAAAAAATATATAAATATAATATATATATAATAAAAATATATAATTAAAAAAGGGAAAATCGGGGTCAGATCGTGCAACAGGGAAACCCCATCGCTCGACACCTCCCTTCCCCTCTTTTTCCCTCTACTCTTCGATCCCCCTCTCCTCGATTCTCCCCTGCCGATCACCATCCAGGCCGTCGACCAATCGAACCGAGACCTCAAGACCAGCGACTCGAACGTAGACCAACCCCCCTTTCTCTCCTTTCCCTCTGCTTAGCCCGAAACCCTCTCATCGGTTTCCTGCTGATCGTAGCCAAGGACGTTGACGACCGAGAACTAGCCCAACTGATGTCCTTCCCTTCACCTCTGACCACCGACAACCCTTTTCCCTTTCCTTCTCCCCCTCCCCTTGCCTGAAACCAAAACGAAATAGAGGAGCTTTCCTTTGTTTCGCAAACTGCCGACCGCCGGTGACGAAACCGCGAGCCCGGTGACCTCCCTTACCCTATCCTTCCCCATCCGGCCTCCCCCTTCTGACACAACAATGCCAAAAAAGAAGAAGATAAAATACCTAATTTCTACTTCCTCATTTTTGTACCAGAGGATTCCTAGGTAAAAACCCAATCTTTATCTAGTTTAATGTATGTATAAATTTTTTTATAGAAGCATGATTGTTGTATGAATTAATTTAAATTTGATTGTGAAGAAATTAGGGAACTAGGGATTAATTTGACAAATTGGAGATTTTGAGAATCAGGCAAGGAATTAGACATTAGGAGTTGAATTATCAAGAATCGGAATTGAAGATTGAAGATGATAAAATTAAGTATGTATTTGCTCATTTTATGGATGATAAATTTGGGTTAGTCTAATGATGAAGATGAAAGTGGGGAAATGAAATTGTTATGGGTAGCTTAAAACGGGTCTTGAATTGACAAAACCAGAGAAGAAATGAGAAGTAGACAAAAAAATAATAGTAAAGAAATAAATAAATAATAAATAAATAATATATATACTTATGTATATATATATATATATATATAATAAATGTGCGTGCTAGTATAAGTGCATATGAATAAAATATAAATATACACACACGACGTAGTAGCAAGTAGGAAATGTATAAGATGATAAGAGAAAATGATGATTTAATTGGGAATGTAGCTATAGACCTTGTAGTAGGAATTAGACTTCTGTATGTATGATAAAACAAGAAGAAAAGAGGAAATTTGGTGAACTCAATGAGGTTAAATAAGTATATTTGGATGCATTATTAAGAAGTTAGAATTAAATTTCAAGTGTATTTTCCCTAGGTAAGTAAGGTTACGATTTTGACGCATTGTGGACAATTAGAATAAATAGGATACTAAGAATACAAATTTTGGTGTAGAAAAATCGTAGAAAGATTTAAGGGAGATACTTGGAGGCATCACTACTCGAACTTGGAATTTTCGATAAATCAAGGTAAGGGGTATAATTTAATTTAGTTCTGATAAAGAACATTCATTGCATTGATAAAAAGATTTTTATGAAGCAATGTTATGTTTTGAAATGATTTATGATTGTTTTCATACTTATGTAACGATTTACAAAACATGATTTCATTTTATGAAATGTTCACTAAGTACATTTGTATTTATGAAATAAATTTCCTGAAGTATGAAAATGCATGAGAGTTTTATGATGGTTTGTAACCATATATTTATGCTTTGGAAGAAACTTTTGACATTTTCAAAAGTATTTAAGAAAAGGGAAAAGAATTTTATTTGAGACTATGGGCTTCATGCATGGCTACTTCTTGTGGTGCATCGGCTCCACCACTTGAGTACCGGTACGTAGGGCTCCTGTAGCATTTGACTCTACCTGTATGGTAGATGTCTCGCTACTTGTGGTTAATGATGATGATGTTTTGGTAGTATCTCGTGCCCGCGCAGCACGTGTGAATGTTTCCCCCGCGGATAGTGCCTTTGGTGCCCGTGCCCTGTAACGACCCGAATTTCCTATTATTTCCTTAGTTGGGCTATGAGCCGATGATTATTTCCCATAGTAAATTATCATTCTTATGCATTTTATGGTAACAAATTGAATATAAAATTTGAGTAATTTTTTTTTGTAATTAAACAGAATAAATGTTTGTTACACATGATTAAGTTCACATATTTCCCTGAGACTCAGATACAATACTGTATTACTGTACTTACAAAATTAAACACCAATTACATGTCTAAACAGGGTATACTTTTGTGCATAGAAGGGTGTCCCTCTCATGTATGGCCGCAGATTAAAATCTACTCATCAACCTCTGTTACTGAGGGAACTTTGTGAATGTAAAATAAGGGATGAGCTCAACATGCTCAGTAAAAAAAATCAAGCGGTAGGTAGATAAATACACTATCTACAAAATACAGGCTTGGAGTAATACTATACAGTTCAGTGTAGTATAGTGAAAATTACCATTTTCTCACAATATTGGTATCACAAAATTACCATTTTCCCATAGTATTGGTATCATAGAAAACATTACTGCAAAATATCATTTAAATCAGATGCAATAAAATAAAACTCATTTCATATCAGAAATTCACTTCATCAAAACTTAGTTCAGATAAATCAAATAAGTGAGGTATGATGGAATATTCATCATCAATAATCAATCAATCAATACGACAATTGGCTAATGTCAGTGACTTCGGGCAATCACGAGCCAGGTGTGCCGGGATGTCAAGTGCCGTGGGAGTGGTCAGCTACCCAATCGACTTACTCATTTCTCTATTTCTCAAAATACTATACATCATACTCACATGCACACAACACGGTACATCGTACTCCATGGACCGGGCATCATTCTCAAATCACATTTCCATATAACTTCATTTTCAGTCACACAGTACATCGTACTCACGTGCACACAGCACGGTACATCGTACTCCATGGACCTCGGCATTATTCACATTTCCATATAATTTCCATCGCCTTCTTTGCCTCTAATCACGTGCAAGCAGATACGTGCAAGATCACACAGCAATACACAGCCTGACTGGCACTGACGAGACATGCTTGAGCGCGTGCTGATTGTATTACATACTCGGTTTTAACATGTTTTGTGTTGAGTACACAAATGTTTTAAATGCGTTTTACGAGAGAAAACCATTATGAGTTCTACGTGAAGGCATAATGTTTTATAAGATAATGGCTAATGATTGAGACTTAGGCGTGTCATGTTGAATACACATCGGGCCTTACTCTGGTAGCATGTAAGACCGATATAGTGGGACGCCTGGGAACCGACCCAGGGACCACAGACCTTGTTCTGGTAACATGTAAGTTCGATTATTCCTCCGCTTTGGTAGCATTGGGAGGCCTTGCTCTGGTAGCATGTAAGTCCGATATTCCTCCGTTTTGGTAACGAGAGATGCCTCCGTTTTGGTAACGAGTGATGCCTCCGTTTTGGTAACGAGAGATGCCTCCATTTTGGTAATGTCAGATGACCCCCGTTCTGATAACGCTGGGTGGCCTTGCTTTGGTAGCATGTAAGACCGAGAGAGTGGGCCGCCTGGGAACCGACCTAGGGACCACGTGATAGTGTGCATGAGGTGAGGCATTGCTTTGGTAGCATGTAAGGCCGGGCCTTGTTCTGGTAACATATAAGTCCAATATACCATGCATACGACCATATTATCGACGTTCCCTCTATACGAGGATGCCTGGGATGCGCACCCAGAGGAGATTACATATTTGATGTGCCATGACGAGTTTTAATTGAGTTTTATTGCCTAGTCTTATTTTACACATGAGTTGTGTTTTGTGACCTTGTCACGTGCTATTTACTGAGGTGATTTTTATCACGTATTTTGAGAACAGCCATTATCGCATATATTTACACATGCTTGTGAGTGCTCGATATTGAGCCTTTTTACCTTCATGTTTTCACATGATTCATGAGTTATGAGATGATGATGTTTTGAGAACTTTCATGCTACGATTTCACATGAGCTTCATAAACAAATACATATTTGTGATGTGTGATATGGTTTATATAACTGAGTTCCCTTACCCCCCTTACTGAGCGATTTGGAAGCTCACCCTGTTTTCTCTTCCCCCCAAATCGCTTCAAGTGAAGTGAGTTCCCTGCGACGTACGGGTTAGAGGCTAGTGGAGGACTTGAGCTCCATGCCGTATTTTGTGTATTGAGGTAGATATTTAATATTCATGTACCCAGACTAGAGTTATATGTACAGACACTTATTGTACAATGATGTACGGGATGTATTAGGATTAATTAACTTGGAATTGAGTAATGTATATGATACAATATATACTATATTATGATGAGATCCTGAGGCATGATAATTATGATGATGTATGACACTGCACAGGAATGTACCCTTAATTGTGAATTAATGAGTAAAAAGTTTTAAAGTAGCCCTATTTTTTGCACTTCCGAGGAGTCACAGAGTTTTCTTGGTATCAGAGCTTAGGGTGTTTAGTACTGTCAGTGTCGGTTAAGTGAAATAGAATACATCCCAAGTGTCTGTAATAGTCTGGTCATGAACTGAATCTGAGGATTGAGATTTCAATCGATTTTGATATGTACGCGCAGGAGACGAGTTGAGATAGAGAATGAGTAAACGACGAGGTCATTCGAGGAGGCAGGCAGAGTCCCCTCCATCACCTGTCCCACAACCAGAGAGTCCTAACTCTCGATTTAATCGGATTGAAATCGATGTGAGGTAAGGTTTTGAGCAGATTGCAGCGTTATTCGCTCAACACTTTGGAGTTAATGCCTCGGGTACTACTCCTACACCACCACAAGGACCTTCCATACCCCCAATGCCTCCCGTCACTCAGCCTGATGACAGAAGTATGGTCCGACTGAAGGACTTTTTGAAAATGAACCCACCTGCATTTAGGGAAAAGAAGGATCCTACAGAGGCTGAGGAGTGGTTGACGGAGTTGAGAGTTATATTCGATTATCTGGGGTGCACCGATGCTGAGAGGGTCAGTATGAGTGCCTACATGTTGAAAGGGAGAGCTCGAGATTGGTGGGGTACTACCCAGGGTATTTTGATGTCCCACCAGGATGTGATTGGTTGGGAAGAGTTTCAGACAGCCTTTAGAGCCCAATATGTACCACGAGCTACCCAGAGAAGGAGGCAAGCAGAGTTTTTGAGTTTGGTACAGGGTTACATGTCTGTAGATGATTACGAGAGCCGATTTATCGCTCTGCTGAGATATGATCCAGAGACTTTCAAGAATGAAGAGCTCCGCATAGAGAGATTTGTGTATGGATTGAAGCCCATCATCAGAGATCGATTGATTGGGTTGTGTATTACTGAGTTTGGAGATGCTCTGAGACGAGCACAAGAGATTGAGAGGGGAATTGAAATTGTACAGTCCCAGAATGAGTTTGGAACAGTGATTAGGGACAAAGGCAAGAGGCCAACGATGTCTCAAGTGGATGTTCGGAGAGGTTCCTTCAGGAGAGGAAGGATTGAGGTACAGAAGGGCAGATTGGAGAGACCCAGAGCTTATCCTATCATCAAGGAGACCCCTCGATATGGCAGGCCGGAGATAAGGGTTTGTAGAGACTGTGGTCTCGCATGCGGAAAGTTGTACTGGGTCGATCCATGGATGTTTTAGATGTGGTGACATGGGTCACAAAGTGAAGGACTGTCCTCAACCTCAGATACCACATGCTCCGGAGCCTACTAAACAGCAGCCTCAGAGAGTGAATCCCCAGAGACGGGCCACTGCTGCAGAGAAAGGGAAGAAACCTGTGGCACAGAGACGTGTGTTTGCCCTGGATAAGGAAACTGCGGATACTTCAGCAGAAACTATAAGAGGTACACTTTCTGTCTATAATCATAAGGCTCATGTGTTGATAGATCCAGGATCCACGCATTCGTTTATTTTAGAGCATTTTGCATGTAGTTTAAATTTGAAGTTTAAACCTCTAGAGTATGTACTACATGTAAATACCCCTATGCGTGAATCCCAAAGAACTGAGTTAATCTGTAGAGGATGTGAAATAAAGGTGGGAGATAGAGTGATGTTAGCAGATCTAATCATGTTGAATATACATGGGTTTGATGTAATTCTGGGGATGGATTGGTTGGCAACCAATCGAATGAGTTTAGACTGCTACACTAAGATTGTAACTTTCTCTCTACCTGAACCTTACAATGTACGATTGAGATATTGAGGAAATAAATATGTGGAATTCTAGTAAGTAATTTGAGAATTTTAATATTATTTTTGAGAGTATTAAATATGATTATTCATGTGAAGGTTACGAAACACTCATCTCAGACGATGAGCGGGAACATCCGAGGATTGAGGATATACCTGTGGTGTGTGAATTCCTGGATGTTTTCCCAGATGAGCTGCCAGGTTTGCCACCAGAGAGAGAGCTGGAGTTTACCATTGATTTAGTACTAGATACTCAGCCGATCTCTAAACCTCTCTACAGAATGGTATTAGTGGAACTTGAGGAATTGAAGAAACAACTACAGGAGTTATTGGATCAAAGGTTCATTAGGCCCAGTGTTTCACCGTGGGGAGCACCGATTTTATTTGTCAAGAAGAAGGATGGTAGTCTCAGATTATGTGTAGACTACCGGCTGTTGAATAAAGCCACGGTGAAGAATAAATACCCACTGCCCAGGATTGATGATCTACTTGATCAACTAAGAGGGGCCTCAGTCTTTTCTAAGATTGATTTGAGATCGGTCTATCACCAATTGAGGATCAAGGAAGAAGATATTTCCAAGACAGCCTTCAGGACAAGGTATGGCCATTATGAATTTCTGGTGATGTCCTTTGGATTGACGAACGCCCCTGCTGCATTTATGAGGTTGATGAACGAAGTGTTCAGAGACTATCTAGATAAATTTGTGATAGTCTTTATTGATGATATCTTGGTATACTCTCGGTCGTATGAGGAGCATGCACAGCATTTGTGGTTAGTACTTCAGATACTCCGAGATAAGTAATTATATGGAAAGCTTAGTAAGTGTGAGTTTTGGCTGAACCGTATAGCTTTCCTTGGTCATATAGTCTCAGAGAAAGGAGTATCAATGGATCCAAGTAAAGTAACAGCTGTGCTTAGTTGGGAGAGACCGAGGACAGTTACTGAAGTGCGAAGCTTCCTTAGTTTGGCAGGGTATTACAGAAGATTTGTGGAAGGATTTTCAAGGATTGCCGCTCCTTTGACTAAACTCACGCTTAAGGAGACTCCGTTCATATGGACTGATCAATGTGAGCTCAGTTTTCAGGAGTTAAAAAGGAGATTGACAGCGGCACCTGTGTTAACTATTCGTGAGGGATCAGGAGGATTTTCGGTGTATAGTGATGCATCTCATCAAGGATTGGGGTGTGTGCTTATACAGCACGGAAGAGTGGTCGCATATGGATCGTGACAGTTGAAAGACCATGAGCGAAATTACCCCACGCATGATTTGGAGTTAGCCGCTGTGGTATTTGCTTTGAAGATCTGGCGACACTACTTATATGGGGAAAGATTCCAGATCTTCACTGATCACAAGAGTTTGAGATATCTCTTTGATCAGAAAGAGTTAAACATGAGACAAAGGAGATGGATGGAACTCCTTAAGGATTATGACTGTGAGATTCTATATCATCCGGGTAAGGCGAATGTAGTTGCTGATGCCCTGAGCAGGAAGAGTATGATATCTGCTATGATGATCAGGGAATGGGATTTGTTAGAGCAGTTCGCTGAACTTCGAATCAGAGTTAAAGAGGTAGAGACTGGATTTTTGGCTAGCTTGCCGATAGAGCCCAGGATCATGGATCAGATTAGAACTGGGCAGCGTAGTGATCAGAGGTTGATAGATATGGTTAGCCAAGCTGAACAGAGTTCGTAGTCGGATCTCACAGTCAGTGAGGATGGATTGTTGAGATTCAGATGACGGATTTGTGTACCGAACGATGATACCCTAGAGAGATTGATACTGAGGGAATCTCACTGCTCGCGATACACCATGCACCCAGGGAGTACTAAGATGTACCGAGACTTGAGAAAGGTGTATTGGTGGAGTGGTATGAAGCGAGACATAGCAGAGTATGTGGCCAGATGTTTAGTATGCCAGCAAGTGAAAGCTGAGCATCGGAAGCCTGGAGGACTACTACAGCCATTACCTATACCTACATGGAAATGGGAGCATGTCACCATGGATTTTATTATTGGTTTACCGAGGACCCGAAGAGGTTGTGATGCGATATGGGTCATTGTGGATAGATTGACCAAGAGTGTCCACTTCCTTGCCATCAAGAGCACAGATACTGTGGATGCCTTAACTGAGCTGTATGTCAGCGATATAGCTAGATTACATGGGGCTCCAGTGAGTATTACTTTTGATAGAGATTCCCGGTTTACTTCCAGATTTTGGACCCAGTTTCAGGAGTCCATGGGATCTCGATTGAGTTTTAGTACCGCCTATCATCCTCAGACAGATGGTCAGTCAGAGAGGACTATTTAGACCCTGGAGGATATGTTGAGGGCGTGTACGATGGATTTTAAGGGATCATGAGATGATCACCTGCCCCTAGCAGAGTTTGCGTACAATAACAGCTATCATGCAAGTATTGGAATGGCACCCTTTGATGCTCTATATGGTAGGAGGTGTAGATCCCCTGTAGCTTGGGAAGAAGTCGGTGACAGAAAGATAAATGCTCTCGAGCTTGTTGAGCAAGCTGTACAGAGTGTAAAACTCATATGTGAGAGGCTACGGGCTGCACAAGGTAGACAGAAAAGCTACGCAGATGTGCGTAGACGGTCACTCGAGTTTGATGTTGGTGATGCAGTATTTCTGAAAGTATCACCGAGTAAGGGTATCGTGCGATTTGGGAAGAAAGGAAAAATTAAGTCCTCGATACATAGGACCATTCGAGATTCTTGAGAGAGTGGGAGAGGTAGCCTACAGATTGGCATTACCCCCACAGATGTTCGAAATACACGTCTTTCATGTATCTATGTTGAGGAAGTACCACTCGGACCCTTCTCATGTTATAGAGTATGACGAGATAGACATACAGGAGGACATGAGCTACACTGAGGAACCCGTCCAGATTCTCGATAGAAATGAGAAGATACTGAGAACCAAGAGCATCCCATTAGTGAAAGTTTTGTGGAAACATCACTCAAGGGAAGAGGCAACGTGGGAACTAGAGAACCTCATGAAGGAGAAATACCCTCATCTCTTTGACTAGTTGAGTTGAATTTGGAGGACCAAATTCTTTTAAGGTGGGGAGGATGTGAGATCTGAGGATTTTAGACATATTTTAATTATGTAATATGAACTTGAAGTATAATTTATTGAGCTAAGTGAATTGGGGAATGATAATTGGAGATTTATATGTTAAGTGTTTAAAATAAGTATGAAGTTATGAGGACAGATCGATCTGGGAGAAGGAGAGATCGATCTGGTGAGTTAAAAATGACAAGGAAGGAGGAATTTAAGGAGCAGATCGATCTCCAATGGAAGATGATCGATTTCCTTATGATTCTGTTTGAGAGAAGATCGATCTCATGAGGAAGAGATCGATCTCCAAATGTTTCTGTTTGGGAGGAGATCGATCTCCCCAAGACGCAGATCGATCTCATAAAGCCATAAAGAGATCAATCTCACCCCTCGATAGATCGATCTCCTAGGCATAAATTGCCCCAAATCGTCCCCAAATTCAAATGCAGATCGATCTCCTACCCTCAGTCTATATAAGGAATCCCTGCTTTCTCCTGTAATTCACTTTCTCTCTCTTCCAACCCTCATTTTCACCGAGCCCTAGTTTTCTCACTCATCCAAAGCACTCATTTTCGTCCAAATCAGAAGTTGTGGCAAGAAGAAAAGTTGTTCCTCACCCAAGGGAGAACAACATACTTAGAAATCGAAAGACGGATCGAATCGAGGCAAAAGATAAGCTCTCCACAAGTTTTGGGTAATTACTAAACTTCGATCCTTATGTTTGAGATGATTTTGGTGACGGTAGTTGTTGGCATTGTTTTGAAATAACTGAAAAATGATTAGGGATTGATGGAATTACAATGTAGTTGGAGTGATGATGATATTTGACAACTTTGGTAAATTTAGGAATTTTGAGCTATAAATGGAGATTTAGACAATGTGGTGTATTAACATAGATATTGTGGCATAGGAAATATAGAATGTTGAGGTGTTGGGAGCGAGATTGTGGTGTGATGGAGTTATGAGAATTGAGAAATTTGAGGAGTTATGAGCAATTATGCTCGATTTTGAGAACTGCGGTTGATGTGATAATGAGTATTGATGTTTTAACATCGTTTGGACAGCTCGAGAGTTCCAGAGTGGAATGCGAGGCTAGTCCGTGATACGGGGGAAACGATTGCACTATACGAGGTGCAAAGAGGTAAGGGAAAACTAAACTATTTGTGTATGTGTTTTGATGAATCGTTGTAGCATGAACCATGATTTGAGAATACAAGCATGTTTGGTGTTGTGTTGTGATATAATTGCACATAGTTTTTATAGCCGGTTGGAGCCCATTATTTTTATGAGTTTATAAGCTGAGTGTGAAATTGCTTTATAAACCTTTGAGTTCGCGTGAAAAGTAAATTGGGCTCTACGTTAAGGCGATACTGAGATTTGAGAAAATGTGTGCGTGTTTTGCCGGTTGAAACTCAGTTTTAACATGTTTTGTGTTGAGTACACAAATGTTTTAAATGAGTTTTACGAGAGAAAACCATTATGAGTTCTACGTGAAGGCATAACGTTTTATAAGATAATGGCTAATGATTGAGACTTAGGCGTGTCATGTTGAATACACATTGGGCCTTGCTCTGGTAGCATGTAAGACCGATATAGTGGGACGCCTGGGAACCGACCCAGGGACCACAGGCCTTGTTCTGGTAACATGTAAGTCCGATTATTCCTCCGCTTTGGTAGCGTTGGGAGGCCTTGCTCTGGTAGCATGTAAGTCCAATATTCCTCCGTTTTGGTAACGAGAGATGCCTCCGTTTTGGTAACGTGAGATGACCCCCATTCTGGTAATACTGGGTGGCCTTGCTTTGGTAGCATGTAAGACCGAGAGAGTGGGCCGCCTGAGAACCGACCCAAGGACCACATGATAGTGTGCATGAGGCGAGGCATTGCTCTGGTAGCATGTAAGGCCGGGCCTTGTTCTGGTAACATATAAGTCCAATATACCATGCATACAACCATATTGTCGACGTTCCCTCTATACGAGGATGCCTGGGATGCGCACCCAGAGGAGATTACATATTTGATGTGCCATGATGAGTTTTAATTGAGTTTCATTGCCTAGTCTCGTTTTACACATGAGTTGTGTTTTGTGACCTTGTCACGTGCTATTTACTAAGGTGATTTTTATCACGTATTTTGAGAACAGCCATTATCGCATATATTTACACATGCTTGTGAGTGCTCGATATTGAGCCTTTTTACCTTCATGTTTTCACATGATTCATGAGTTATGAGATGATGATGTTTTGAGAACTTTCATGCTACGATTTCACATGAGTTTCATAAACAAATACATATTTGTGATGTGTGATATGGTTTATATAACTGAGTTCCCTTACCCCCCTTACTGAGCGATTTAGAAGCTCATCCTGTTTTCTCTTCCCCCCAGATCGCTTCAAGTGAAGTGAGTTTCCTGCGACGTACGGGTTAGAGACTAGTGGAGGACTTGAGCTCCAGGCCGTATTTTGTGTATTGAGGTAGATATTTAATATTCATGTACCCAGACTAGAGTTATATGTACAGACACTTATTGTACAATGATGTATGGGATGTATTAGGATTAATTAACTTGGAATTGAGTAATGTATATGATACAATATATACTATATTATGATGAGATCCTGAGACATGATAATTATGATGATGTATGACACTGCACAGGAATGTACCCTTAATTGTGAATTAATGAGTAAAAAGTTTTAAAGTAGCCCTATTTTCCGCGCTTCCGGGGCGTCACAGTATGGAAGTGTGTCTTGGTGACCCACCTCTCTTTCCTAGGAGCTAACCTGGTGTACTGTTCACGTATGTTGTGTTATCTATTCTAGTATACGATACTAATTAGAGTGTCGCATTTTTTCGGTATATGATTACTATTCACGTATACATTTTAAAAAGTAGTTTGAAGCAGAAATGACAATATCATCATCAGCATTACCATCACCATCAAGGATGATGTCGTCAACAAATGCAAAAATTGAAGTGGAAAAATTTGATAGTCAAAATAATTTCGGCCTGTGGCAAAGCGAAGTTAAGGATGTCCTATGTTAACAAGATTTAGACATCACTTTAGAAGAAAAGCAACCAGATGATATTAAAGAAAAAGATTGGGAGAGACTGAATACGAAAGCATGTGGGTTGATTCGTTCATGTCTCTGCAGAGAACAGAAGTATCCATTCATGAAGGAAACTTTTACCAGAATATTATGGGAAGCGCTGAAGAATAAATACATGAAGAAAAGCAACGAGAATCAACTTTATTTGTTGAAGAGGCTATGTCATCTTCAATTGAAATCGGGTATGAATATCAGTGATCACATTGATGCATTCAACCGTTTGTTAGCCGATTTGTTGAATTTGGATGAAACCTTCAAAGATGAGCAAAAGGCTATGCTGCTAATAGGATCTCTTCCTGATGAGTTAGATCATTTGTGCATTACACTTAGTCATGGAAAGGAAAAATTATCCTTTGAAGAAGTATGTGCAGCTTTGCTTAATTATGAAATTCGAAAGAAGGATCAGAAAGAGAATATGAACGAATCAACAAAGACGCTCGCAGTTAGGGGACGAAGCTAAAGCCGAAGACAAGAAAGTAGGGGAAGATCTTGTTCGAAGAAAAAACCTAATAAAGATGAATGTGTCTTTTGTCATGAGAAAAGGCATTGGAAGAAAAATTGTTCGAAGTTGCAAAAGAAAGATAAGGGGAAGGGCATAGATACTTCTGATGCATACGTAGTCAAACATGATATCGATGATTTCGTGATGGTCAGTCAACCATCCACATTTGAAAGAAATTAGTGTATTTTGGATTTGAGTTGTACTTATCATATGTGTTCACATAAGGAGTGATTTTTTAACTTCGAAGAGCTAGATGGTGGAGTTATTTTCATGGGTAATGATAACTCATGTAAAACTTTGGGGATATGTTCAATCTGGTTAAAGATTAAAGATTGATTAACCAGAGTTTTGACAAAAGTTTGGTACGTACTAGAGTTGAAGAAGAATCCATCTCATTGGGAGTCTTAGAATCTAAAAGCTATAAGGTAATTATTCGAGATGGAGTTTTGAAAGTTGTGTCTGGTGCTTTGGTGACTATGAAAGGCACAAGGAAGAATAACTTGTACTACTACAATGGTAGTACAATTACTGGATCAACGACAGTAGCTTTAGAGAAGGAAGTTGATTCGAATTCGATCAGGCTATGACATATGCGCTTGGGACATGTAAGTGAGAAAGTCTGCAGTTTGGTGAATCAAGGCTTGTTGAATGGAGCAAAGACCTGCAAGATAGATTTTTGTGAGCATTGTGTTCTGGGAAAGCAGACAAGAGTGAAATTTGGGACTACAATTCATAATACCAAAGGCATTTTGGACTATGTCCATTCTGATGTTTGGGGACCTACCAGGACAACATCCTTGAGGGGTAAACACTATTTTGTTATATTTGTTGATGACTTTTCCAGAAGAGTTTGGGTGTATACGATGAAGATAAAAGATGACGTACTTGAGATTTTCCTTATATGGAAAAAATGGTGGAAACTCAAACTGGAAGAAAGATTAAGCACCTCAGATCAAACAATGGAGGTGAATAGAGAAGTGATCCTCTTGTGAGAGTTTGTCAAGATGTTGGTATTGTACGTCATTTCATAGTCAGACACACCGCAACAGAATGAGGTGACAGAACGCATGAACCAAATGTTACTGGAGAAAGTTCGGTGTATGTTATCCAATGCTGGGTTGGGTAAGGAGTTTTCAGCTGAGGTAGTGACTTATGTGTGTCATCTCATCAATCGTTTACCATCAACAACAATTTATGGTAGAATTCCATTGGAGGTATGGTCGGGAAAACTTGTTAATGATTATGATTCTACATGTCTTTGGATGTACTGCGTATTATTATGTAAAAGAATCTAAGTTGGATATAAGAGCCAAGAAAGTTATTTTTGTGGGGATTTAGGGTGCAAAGATATCATTTTTTATATCCAAATTCGAAGAAGATAATATTTAGTAGGGATGTTACTTTTGATGAATCTCCTATGTTGAGAAAGAAAACAGATGAGAATGCTCTGCAGCAGGTGGAGTCTACTCAAAAATAGGTGGAGTTTGAGTCAACAATTAATCAAACTAAAATTGTTGAAGAGGAGATTATTGAAGATGAAGAAGAGGTTTCTGCCCAAGAACTTCTATAACAACAAGAATCAATTGCAAAGAATAAGCCAAGACGGGAGATTAGCAGACCTACTCGTTTTGCTGATATGGTGACCTATACACTTCTAATTGTAGATGATGAAGTTCCTTCCACTTATAGATAAGCAGTCCAATGTTCTGAAATTGATAAGTGGAATAATGTTATGGATGAAGAGATGAAGTCTCTTCAAAAGAATAAAACTTGAGAGTTAGCTCAACTACCGAAAGATAAGAAGGTAATTGGGTGCAAATGAATATTCACAAAGAAAGATGGATTTCCTAACAAGGAGGGCGTTCGCTACAAGGCAAGGTTGGTGGCTAAAGGCTATGCTCAGAGGGAAGGAATTAACTACAATGAAGTATTTTTTCCAGTTGTGAAACATTCTTCTATTAGAATTTTGTTGGCCTTGGTAGCTCAGATGAATTTGGGACTAGTTCAACTTGATGTAAAAACTGCATTTTTACATGGAGACTTAGAGAAGAAAATCTATATGACTCAGCTAGAAGGATTCAAGGTTGTCGAAAAAGAAAATTGGGTTTGCAAATTAAAAAGATCACTTTATGGTTTGAAACAATCTCCGAGGTAGTGGTACAAGCGATTTGATTAGTTTATGATGGGTCAGAGGTACACAAGAAGCAAATTTGACAGCTGTGTTTATTTTCAGAGGCTACATGATGGTTCTTTCATTTATCTACTCTTGTATGTTGATGATATGTTGATAGCTTCGAAGAATGTCGAAGAACTTGAAAAGTTGAAGACTTAGTTGAATCAAGAGTTTGAGATGAAAGATTTGGGTGAAACAAAGAAGATACTAGGTATGGAGATTAGCATAGATAGAGAATGAAGTAAGATTTGTTTAAATCAGAAGCAATATTTGAAGAAGATATTACAGCGTTTTGGCATTTTAGAGCAGTCAAAACCTGTAAGTACACCACTTGCCTCTCATATGAAGCTTAGTGCATCTTTATCTCCTAGTACGGATGAGGAACAAAAATACATATTGATGGCTCTACCGAGAGGGGGGTGAATCGGTTTTCTAAGGTTAATGGTGAATTTAAACTAAATTTAGTCTAATTGCAAATAATGAATAATCAATATAATGTAATGCAATGAATTGAAGGAAGATAAGGGAAGGAAATAGCAAACTCAGTAGTTTATAGAGGTTCGGTCAATCTCTTGCCTACGTCCTCTCTTCTTGACCTCCTTGTCAAGAGCTTTCTTTCACTCTTTCAATGAATGTTACACACTCCCTTTTACAGGTTAAGGAATAACATTTCTACCCTTTTTACACAAAGATATATTCACCTTTTACAAAGTTGACTCACAGAGGAAGTCTCATCTTCTCTCTTAACTTGAGGATAAATATAAAGTGAAGCTTTCTTATGAGGGTAGGATAAAAATAGTTTTTACACAAAGGCTTATACAACAATATCAATAAATGAAGATTGAAGACAAATAGAATGTTGGAATGAAATTCTTGAGAATATACAAAATTTACAGCAATAGTCTCTTTTATTCCAGTATCTTCAATGCTTGATTTTATACTGGAGGATTGATAGTTGGAGCATTTAATGCTGTTTTTCTCGTTGAAGGTTTTGTAGAAAGAGCCGTTGGGAACCTCCAGTAGAGTGCCAGATCGATCTCCGATTTTGACCAGATCGATCTCTTAGTTTAATTTCCTGCGATTACAAAGCAAATTGAAACATGGAGATCGATATCATATTTGTAGAGATCGATCTTACAATTTGAAAATGTTAGTGAAGATAGATCTGTCGAACCAGCAGATCGATCTTCCAATCTCTCTGTTTGAGGCAAGATCGATCTTCAGATCGATCTACCAAGTATTCTCGTAGAGAGGAGATCGATCTCTAATCAACCCAGATCGATCTCATTAGCTCTCTGACTTTGAGGAGATCGATCTCTTCCTATACCAGATCGATCTCATAAACTCTCTGTTTGAACATAGATCGATCTACAGATCGATATACTGCCCTTTCCCTTTGTTTTAGAGGAGATCGATCTCTTCTTAGACCAGATCGATCTCATATACATTCTGTAATAAACAGATCGATCTTATAACCCTTAGAGATCGATCTCTACTTCCTCAATACTTTGTATAGTTCTTTTGAGATTTTAATTTTTTAGCAGATCGATCTCATATTCTCATGAGATCGATCTCTCATACTAGAAAACTCAGGAGATCGATCTCTCAACTTACCAGATCTATCTCTTATCCTTAAACACTTAGTTTATGGTACTGATAACCTCTAAACATGTTTTAAATCATTTCTATATTATTGAATTTACTTGTTTTGTCATTTCAAAATATATTAACTCAACACATATCTCGAGTTCCATATTCTAATGCGGTTGGTAACCTGATGTATGCTATGGCGTGTACGAGACCCGACATTTCATAGGCAATTGGAGTTGTGAGCAAGTATATGTATGATCCTGGTAAAGGACATTGGCAGGCCGTGAAATGGATTCTATGGTATTTGTTGAAAATCGTAGATATTGGTTTGGTCTTTTAGAAGGGGGACTCACTTGGTCAGATGGCAATCAAATATGTTGATTCAGATTATGCTGGTGATCTGGATAAACATTAGTCAACTACTGGATATGTGTTCACTCTTGTAAGAGCTCTAGTAAGTTGGAAGTCTACTTTACAGTCAACAATTGCTTTGTCTACAATAGAAGCAAAGTACATGGCATTAGCAGAGGCTGTAAGGAAGCAATTTGGTTACAAGGACTATTGAAAGAATTAGGAATAAGGTAGAAGAATATCACTATTTATTCGGATAGTCAGAGTGTCATCCATTTAGCAAAGAATCCAGTATTTCATGTTCGCACCAATCATATTGATGTTCGATATTATTTTGTGCGAAAAATTCTAACTGAAGGGAAGATTCTCTTACAGAAAATTAGGACTGCTGACAATCCCGTAGATATAATAACCAAAGTGGTGACAACAATCAAGTTCAATTGTTATTTGAACTTGATTAGTATGTTGAAAGTCTGAGAGACACATTTGAAGGCATTACTGAAAGCTAATTTGCCAAGGTGGAGATTTGTTGAAATTAATGGCTCATTAGCCTAGTGGGGCATCCCACATTGGAAAATCACAAAGAGAGATGAAGAGTTTTGACTTATAAATTTAAATATGAGTTAATTGTTTAGATGTCCGTTGAGAGAAATATAAATGTCTCTATATTTGTATTTGCTTTTCTCCTATTAGTTTCTAAATTTTGCAATTGTGTCCAGATTTTATAATAATTCAACTTTGGAATTAGTGAAGGTTTTCAGCAGCGCCCGTAGACGTAGATAATTATACCGAACCACGTAAATTCTTGTGTTTTTTTCTTTACGCTTTGCATTTGATTATTTGTTTAGCATTTGTTTTTCTACCAATTTGAAATTCTGCTTCAATAATTAGTTGTTATAGTTTTGTTTTGAACTTTCACTTGCGCACAATAAGTCTTTGGACAAAAATATCAATTTGTAAGTGGTAACTAAATATTGATAACAAGTCCTGCCAACAATATTAACAACAATTCTTAAACTTTATTAGTAAATATTGGTAACTAAATCTTGTCAACAATACACCTTTCTTTGGACCGACATATTGCATGCATGAAAAAAGAAATTTTATCACATATTTACTACCTTGTGTGTTAATAATACGACAAAAAATAATATTTCTTTTGGTCGATTATTTTTCGCATGAATTAAAAAACACTGTCATATAAATTACTTAATGACAACATTATTTTCCAAAATAAATAAATTAACATAAAAGATATCACTTTTGCGAAATTTTATATTAATTTAATTTATTTTGAAATTTTATTTTTTATAAAATATGCACATGTTTATAGTTGAGAGTGCATAAATTTACTAACAATTTCAAGGAGAGTACATATTGCTAATCAACTTAGAACATCGTAAAACATATTACCATGAAGCAAAACAATAATAATCAAGTGCATAACATACAACTTTAATTCAATAATACAAAATATTAAATAATAAATTTTTAACAATTTTTAAAAATTCTAAAAAAATCACCAAAAATTTTAAAAATCAAATTTTATTCCAAACTGGAAAAAACGGTGACCGATTGCACTTGGGGGAGATCCCAATCGGGATCTCCCACCTTTTTCAACCGACCCAGCAGGATGCAGAACAGACCCGTTTTGGGTATGTTCTTCAATTTTTTTTAACAAATTTTTTAGACTTATTTTCACGAAATTAAATATACATAATTGAAATTAAATGTGTATTCTACAATACCCATGCAAAAACAGACGAAAACATCAAAGAATTGAGACAAACCAAGCCAACAAAAATGAAACAATTCCACAATTAAAACCCAATCTTTATGTTCTTGGTTTTTTTTCAACCAAAACAAAAAGTTATTAAACTTGTAACTATGTTTCAACCTTAAAAGTCACAAGAAACAATTATCATTCATCAATTTGAATCAAAACATATACAAAATAAATGTTTTGGTTGAATTTTCAATTCGGGATTTAAAGAATTAAAACCTTTGATTACTTGAAACATGAAACTAACTCCAAAAAATTGTATACAAATTTTTAACCTTTATTTTATAGGGAATAAAAGCCCTAATGTTTCAAACAATAATTTTAATTCTTAATGATTAAACATGAATTGGCTCTTGATACCACTTGTAATAAAATTTAATTACATAATATCTGTACACAGGATCTCATGTTCAATCATCAAGAAAATTAGAATATAGAAACATACCTGAATCTATTGGAATTAATTGATTGAGGGTTAGCAGTCTTTGTCACATCCCACTTCCAGGTGTCCTTCATTCATACATATACTACTAACGGTTGGGCTGTGAGACGATGCAATTACTAGAATTTCATAAGTTTACAGCGAAAATATTTAAAACTTTAATTCACACTCCCAAGTGTGTGTAGCTATACAAAATCAATTGTATAATATTTTATCTTTTCATAACATTCCCATACAACTGTTTACAACTTTAATTAATAACTGTGCGACACATTACAATAGATACAAAATGCTCATGTGTATACAAATCTTATACCTTAGCAACTGGTAGGAGCTGTCCAACCCAAAAGGAATCTAGAGACCACCACACTGCTCTACTTCTCAATATCTGGAGGGAGAAAAATAATGGGATGAGCAAATCACAGTTCAATAAGGAAATGGATGCTAACAGGTAGATATTGTATTATATACATAGCCCATGCATGCATAAACAAAACCATATTTCTATAATGGAGGAAATATTACTAGAAAATACATTTAAACATTTATTTCTTGTAGGCATTTTCATGTAAAATCGTATGCAATATTCTCAATTTAAACATGTCATAAAACAGTACTATCATAGCACTAGTAATCAAATCAAGAGATTTATCAAACCAAAATATCTCTTTACTTTTCTCAAATCATTTCTTTCGTCAAATCTCTTTCCTTTCTTTCTGAGTTTTCTCATTTTCTCGTATCTCTGAGACAGACATGGAATTCTCGACAAACTAATATCCATGACATATGGCCATACTTAGTGATCCTAGGCCTCACTGATCAGGTGTGTACAGGGCATCACTTCGCCTGATGGGGGATGGGTCAATCCTACCCTCCGACTCATCTAAATCAACCTCATCTCCTCATATCACATATACTCACGGTACCAGGTACGCCATGTGTCATCTATGCGATACTCGTACTCACGTGCACCCAGCACGGTACATAGTATACCAACGGACAACTACACAGTTCAATGTACGACTGTGGACCCAGTCCATCTACTAACTCTAATGGACTTTTCATCTTGAACCATGTCTCATATACCAAGTGAGCAGTCAGCGTGACACACAGTCATCGCAAGGCTCTAGCGCGGTACGTTTTATTGTTAAGGCTCAGCCTGTTCCAAGGCCGTCGACTGGTATCCCCTTGGGTCCCAGACGCCCAGGTTTATCTCAACTCAGTAAAACTGGTGCGAGCAATGCTCCGGCACTTTTCTCAAAACCCATCGTGCGGGATGAACTCAAACATGGTATATCAAAACATAGAAACATGTGTGAGCTAAAACTCTAAATACTATCATTATAAAACCTCGTGCGAGTCACACTCCAGCACGGTTTATCAAAACATGTAGACATATGCTAGTGAAACTCTAGCATAGTCAAAATCATTAAAACGGATGCGACCTAGAGCTCCAACACGAATTCACATCTCAAATCCGATAGATGATTATTTTCTCTTTTAAAAAAAAACTCAAAACATGTTTGTTTACGTTGTATGCCGTCCCATGCTAAACATGTAAAACTAGCCAACCTATCCATCCTCATTTGTCAATCACAAAACAACATATAGTTGTAAAAACATTAAAAATATGCATGTCAGGCTAATTTCCTTCCCACATCCCATTTTCACAATATATATATATATATACACACACACATGATACATTTCATGCTTTTCATATCAATTTCCATAGCTCAATAGCTAAACATGCTATTTCTAGCGTTGTAACTACTCAAATCGCAGTAAAATACGTACAAATACCTCTATAGCTAACATACAATCCCTTACCTCAAATTATGTGCGTATTTCCTCCGTCACGTTTGCTCCATTCGCGATTCGGGTCTGTGTTTCGCGTATTTCAATCTACACGTATAAATCATTAAGTTATTTTTCTTTCTCTCTACTAAACATACACATTGTCTTCTATCTCTCTATACATGCTTCTCAATCCTTAAAATCACATTTCACCCTTCCCATTTATACTCACCATATCTCATTCTAAGTTCTCCATCGCTTTCCCATAGATTTCCCTTCATAAATTCCTCTTAACATCACTCACCCATCACTACAATCATCATTCCTATCCATATTTCACATGTTATCCAGCTCACAAATGTCTAGAAATCTATATTTAAAGCTTGAAGGTTGAAGAGCTTACCCCTTTTCTTAGCCAAACTTGTGGTAGCCAAAACTCATTTTCTTAGTTACACTAATGTGTGATTTTTGGGTATGTTGTTCTCCTTACTTCAAGGAACATCTTTCTCTTCTTGAGCTTCTTCCAAAATTGATTGGAATGTAGTGATTTTTAGAGTGAGCAAGCTTGGTTTCTTGAGAGAAAATGGCAGGAGCGAGTTTGGTGGGAGGGAAATCTGATTTTTAGTCCAAATCGCGTGCCCTTTTTATAGATCCAGAGACATGAGATCGATCTGGTCCTTGTGGAGATCGATCTCTGCAAGGTTTGGTAGTCCTTTTTACCAAATGCAACTACTACCATATCGATCTTCTTCCCTGATGAGATCGATCTGTTTGTAGGCAAATTCCTTCTAGGAAATCGATCTGCTTCTTGTAGGAGATCGATCTGCTCTTTACAGAACCTTAAAGAGATCGATCTGTCGAGGCCTGAGATCGATCTGTTTCAAATGGAGAGTTAAGGAGATCGATCTGTCTTCCCATGAGATCGACCTGCCTAGTTCCATTCGATAATTTTTGGGTATTTTATTAGGGGTGATCGATCTCTCCATCATATGAGATCGATCTCTCATCCCCTGCACCCTCATTTTCTGCAGTTTTCTGTAGATTTTTGCCTATACGCTCATCTAAATTTGCTGCATACCTTAATTTGCATTCCGTGCACACTTCACACACAATGACATCCATTCCACCTAATTCATAGTTAATAAAACTTGTGCACACAACTTAGAATCATGGAGGTTTCATTAAATTTCCAAAATCCTTACATTCATTTTTATCACTTATACACATGTAAAAATACATATACATACTGTCACGACCCAATTCCATTCTCTTTAACCGAAAATCACTGAAAATTTTTCGCGTTTTACTGTTACCTTACCCGGTCGTGAACTAAACTCACCACACACTGTTGGGCTGTGAGTCAATAATAAACACAACATCTCATTCATTCTCAGTTAACTAAAACGATGTCATACATTTGCATTTAATCGTGTACTTATACGAATACATGTTTTACTGACATCTACATCCCCCATAATTACAACTCAAAAGAATACTGTGCTTTTACATTGTTTAGATACAAAAAGAATCACTGTGTATATACCTCTAAGCGATGGAGATGCAGCGGAGTCCAAAATACCACGCCTCAGTCCTCACTGGGCTACTATGCACGCTCTGTAGGGGGGAAAATAGAGAGGGATGAGCAACCACACGCTCAGTAAGGCAATAATGCAAGCATGGTAGATAACTACTCGATCTACATGCTGGTAGTGTTATGCATAAATCATTTATGGTAGGAGCATGAGGAAGTAAAACTATGCCATATGAGTATACATATATATCATGTATCAAAATCATGTACATTGGCATATAAAACATGATAAAAACATCATGTATAAATCATCTCATGCTCAATCTCATTTAAATTCATAAAAAGGGCAATTCATTAAGAAACCTCCTTTTTAAGCCCACGTCATAAAACGTTTTCTCAAAAACATACAATCTCATCACATCAATTCACAATCACAACCTCATTTTCATTTCATAAATCAATTCCATGAGGCTCGACCCCTCCTTCGGGTCTACCTTAAACAATCACAAATCACACTTAGAGATTTAAAAATCATGTGGTAGTAAGTAAATCAAGCAAGGAGACAGGTTACTATATCTCAAGTGACTACGTTGGCCAATCGTCACATATCATCCCAGACCACACGGATCCCAGTGTGCGGGGTATCATGCTGGTACGAAGGTGGGTTAGTTCTCTGCCAGACTTTCTCAAATCAAGTAACCACCACGCGGTACATCGTACTCCATGTGATATACACGTTACATCGTACTCCGCGGACCCATAACATGGTTGGGGGTGCCTGCCATAGGTCTTATCTACCCCATACCAAGTGTAACCTTTATAGTCTCAAGAGCGCGTGGGAGTAACCTCAATACCAGGTCCTAGCCCCTCATGGCCTTGCTCGCCCCTGTTGGGTTCCCTGATTCAGGTCCTAGCCCCTCACCCTCACCCCACTCAAGAGGTCTGTTAGGCCTGTTGGGTTCCCTGAATGGATTATGTCAGGTTCTAGCCCCTCACCCTCACCCCACTCAAGAGGTCTGTCAGGCCTGTTGGGTTCCCTTAGTTAATCCGTATCTCTCACCACGACCTCATACATACCACAGTGTGAAAACCAGCGCGAGCTACGCTCTAGCGTGAATTCATGCATCAAAACCAATCACTTCGTACGAGCAACGCTCTAGTACGGCATTTATGCATAAAAATATGAAGAAACCATGTACGAGCATAGCTCCAGTACGGTTATATGCATAAGAAAAACCACTCAAATCCAAGTACGAGCGTAAGCTCCAGTACTGTTTATAAAACATCATCACAATTCAAATCAAAGTGCGAGCTAAGCTCAAGCACGTATGACACAAGTGAAAACATAGAAATCCAGCGCGAGCGAGGCTCTAGCGCTATTTATGTCATGCAAATACGATAGGCGGCTCATACACAATCAAACAATCCCGGCAACCAGGTTTAGCACTTCGCAAATGCTTTTCCACAACATCAATAAAACACTAGCCAGCCCATCTACAAGCTTGCTTAAAACTAAGCAATTTCGTTTTGAAAAATATCAAAACATTAGATTTATGCAATTATTAGCCTTACTATCCCATTTCTTTACAATACCATTTCAACCACCAAATCTCATACAATTATTCATAGTCACATCTATACATCTTCAAAACACATTTCTATAAATCCATGCACATTTCTAAAGCCCTATACACCCACAAAATACGAGCAACTACCTCTATATACTTACAGAACTCCCTTACCTGGAATCGCGATGCGTGATTCCACTTCCTTAAGCTGCTTACTCGTACGGTTCGATTCGTCTTCAATGAACTCTTCGGGACTGCACAAAATCGTATCCCCCATTATATTCGATCCATATAATATGACATGTGCGTTCACTATAGTCAATTCGACCTATAGTTTCTAGTGACACTCTTAAGGCCTCGTTTCATTACTTTACCCATAACTCGAGTCTATGGATTCTTTTAGGCCTATTAACTCATTCCAAATCGATATTAAATCGATATCAAGCTCATAGTGTTCATATTTCATTGATTTCCTCACTATGGCATTTGTCAAGCATTTACATACTCATTTTCATAATTTCACTTAAACCCACATTATAACTCCACATAACCATTCCAAATCACCCACATTACTCATTTAACAACTTATCATAACCCATAAACCACTAACTCCCCAAATTATACTTTCTCACACTATAGGCATTTCATTTTCTAGGTTACATTTGTTTCTAACACAACCTATGTGTTTCCATCCATCCATACTCATGCCAAAGAACTCCAAAATCAATTAAATAGACAATGTACTTGGATTGGAGTGTTAGAATCTTACCAAATATGATTTTTCTTCTTGCTCCTAATGTCAATGCTCTTATCTCCTTCAATACCCACAATGGGATTGTGGGTTCCAACTATGTTGTTCTCTTCCTCAAGATGAACAACTTAATGTCTAATGGTCTCCCCTCAATTCTTGCTGAAAATGGCTGATTTTAGAGAGAGAAAGTTAGGTTTTTGGGTTAGAAATGGAAGATTGGTGTTTTTCCCAAAATTTTCAGATTTTCAGGCCTCCTTATATAGAAATAGCTTGAGGAGATCGATCTGCTCCAAGAGGAGATCGATCTGGTCCCCTTAAATCTCTCATTTTCATGAAATTTTAAGCATGAGATTGATCTGTCGAAGCATGAGATCGATCTACTCCCAAACAGAGAGCTAAGGAGATCGATCTGGGTGCTTGAGGATCGATCTTTTCATCACAGAATGCTTAGGAGATCGATCTGGCCCCATTGGAGATCGATCTGCTCTATTCCATTGCCCAAATAAGAGCATTCTGGCTCTTCCAGATCGATCTCTCATCCTATGAGATCGATCTGGCCTTCATACTTTCCAGATTTCCTGCAGTTTCCTTACTGCAACTCACACCAACACATCCTTAATCTGCTGCCATGGCCATTTTCTCATCTATCCACCTTTATAATTTGAAAATGGCATCCATTCATACCTTATGCACATTGAAACTTGTGTGCATTCATTGTATGTCCAAAGGTATACTATATATAACCAAATGGAAGCATTTATATTCATGCAGCTTCCATCCATTTACCACACTACCCATTTTGAGTTTCAATCACATCCATCACTCATAAAAACTTATTTCTTCATATTCATACTCAATGGAACTTGTATGTACGTTACAAATCATATTACACATACGTACATTGAATCCATGAACTTACATCAATCATACTTTACATTACAAGTCCATTCACATTCATTACACATTACAACTTTACATATACGGGGTCTCACATTCTCCCCTCCTTCAAGGAATTTGGTCCTCCAAATTAGAACCAAGTCACCCTTAAAAAAGTTGGGGGTACTTCTCCCGTATCAAGTCCTCCAATTCCCATGTGGCCTCTTCCGCCGTGTGATGTTGCCAAAGAACTTTCACCAAGGGAATTGTCTTATTTCGCAACACTTTCTCTTTTCTATCCAATATCCGAACCGGCTTCTCAACATACATCATACTCTCATTGAGCTCCAACGGCTCATATCTTATCACGTGTGCCAGGTCCGGGTGATACTTCCGAAGCATCGAGACGTAGAAGACGTTGTGGACATTTGCCAAGTCCGGTGGCAATGCCAACCTATATGCCTTATCTCCCACTCTCTCTAAAATCTCGAAGGGTCCGATATATCTAGGGCTCAGCTTGCCCTTCTTACTGAATCTCATAATACCCTTCGATGGTGAAACTCTCAGAAATACCGACTCACCCTCATCAAACTCTAGTGGTCTTCGTCTCTTGTCAGCATAACTCTTTTGCCGGCTCTGAGCTGTCTGTAATCTCTCACATATCAACTGGACGTCCTCAGATGCCTGCTGTACTAAGTCCGGAGCAAAGATCTGTCTGTCACCAACCTCTTTCCATCCAATAGGGGAACGAAATCTACGCCCGTACAATGCCTCATAGGGTGCATCCCGATACTCGCATGATAGCTATTATTATAAGCGAACTCGGCTAACTGCAGGTGGTCATCCCAGGAGCCTCTAAAATCCAGTACACACTATCTCAACATATCCTCGAGGGTCTGTATAGTCCTCTCTGACTGCCCATCTGTCTGAGGATGAAAAACGGTGCTAAAACTCAGTCGGGTCCCCAGCGCTTCCTGAAAATGTTCCCAGAAATGGAAAGTGAAGCGGGCATCCCTATCAAAAACCACGCTCACTGGTACACCATGTAGCCGTACTATCTCTCGAATATACAGGTTCACCAACTGACTTAGTGTATCGGTAGCTCTCATAGCCAAGAAATGGACGGACTTAGTCAATCGGTCCACAATAACCCATATGGCATCATGACCTCTACGGGTCCTCGGTAACCCCATCATAAAATCCATGGTGACATGCTCCCACTTCCATGTCGGTATCGGTAGAGGCTGCAATAATCCTGCAGGCTTTTGATGCTCTACCTTCACTTGCTGACAAACGAGACACTTAGCGACATATTCAGCAATGTCTCTCTTCATTCCATACCACCAATAAACCTTCCGAAGGTTTTGATACATCTTGGTACTTCCCGGATGTATCGTATACTTCGATGAGTGAGCCTCTGATAAAATCGTTCTCCTGATCTCAGGATCCCTGGGAACGCATACTCTACTTCTGAACCTCAATAACCCATCAGCACTCTGCTTAAAATTAATACCCACACCTGTCTGTATCTGCCTCAGCCAATCGATGCATTGTCGATCGCTCTGCTGGGCTCGCCGAATACGGCCAATTAACTCTGGCTCTAGTCTCAAACTAGCCATGATCTCAAGTCTCTCAGATCCAGGTGGGGTTACATCCAAACTGAGGTTCGCAAAGTGTTCTAACAATTCATGTTCCCGTACCATCATATATGACACCAACTCAAGGTTCTTTCTACTCAAAGTATCGGCAACTACATTTGCCTTACCCGGGTGGTACATGATTTCACAATCATAGTCTTTCAGGAGTTCGAGCCATCTCCTCTATCTCATATTCAGCTCTTTCTGCGAGAACAGGTACTTAAGGCTCTTATGATCTGTGAACACCTAAAATTTCTCACCATAGAGATAGTGGCGCCATATTTTCAAAGCAAGTACTACAGCCGCCAACTCCAAATCATGTGTCGGGTAGTTCCTCTCATGATCTTTCAACTGTCTAGATCCATAGGTAACTACCTTCCCATCCTGCATAAGCACACAGCCTAGTCTCTGGTGCGATGCATCCGTATACACCGAGAATCCTCTTGAGCTGGTAAGAATGGTGAGAACTGGAGCAGTCGTCAATCGACGCTTAAGCTCCTCAAAACTCCTCTCACATGCCTCATCCCATGTAAACTTAACATCCTTACGCGTGAGGCGTGTCAACGGAGCAGCTAGTCTGGAGAAACCCTCTACAAATCTCCGATAATATCCTGCCAATCTCAGGAAACTTCTGATCTCAGTAACTGTCTTGGGCTGTTCCCACTGTATAACTGCCTCTATCTTGGATGGATCCACTGATACCTCATCCTTTGACACAATGCCCCAGAAATGAGATCTGTTCCAACCAAAAGTTACACTTGCTGAGTTTGGCGTACAATTCTTTCTCTCGGAGGATCTGTAGAACTATCCTCAAATGCTCCTCATGATCTTCCCTGGACTTGGAATACACCAATATGTCATCGATAAACACTATCACAAACTTGTCCAGGTATGACTTGAATATATCATTCATCAATGCCATAAATGCTGCGGGAGCATTCGTCAATCCGAATGGCATCACCAAAAACTCGTAGTGGCCATAACGGGTACGAAATGCTGTCTTGGGTACATCTTCACTCCTGATCCTTAACTGATGATACCTTAATCGCAGATCTATCTTAGAAAATACTTCGGCTCCCTGGAGCTGATCCAACAAATCATCGATTCTTGGAAGGGGGTACTTATTCTTAATGGTGGCCTTATTCAACAACCTGTAATCTATACACACTCGGAGGCTTCCATCCTTCTTCCTTACAAATAGAACCGGTGCTCCCCAAGGTGAGACACTCGGTCTAATAAACCCCTTCTCCAACAACTCTTGCAGCTGTTTCTTCAGCTCTTCCAATTCTATCGGAGCCATTCTATAGGGTGGTTTCGATATCGGCTCTGTACCAGGCACTAACTCTATGTAGAATTCCATTTCCCTTTCAGGTGATAGTCCTAGTAATTCATCCGAAAAGACATCAGGGTAATCTGTAATTACGGGTATGTCCCTCAATTCCTAGTGTGCCTCATCTATATCGACCACGTATGCAATGAACCCTTCACATTATCCTCTCCATCGTTAGTAACATAAACCATCACTCCGCATTCAATATTTATCAATAATTTATCTCTCAAGCAATATGCATTTAAAATTATACTCTTTTATTTACCACAATTATACAAGTTTCATATCATTTCTTTTCATCAAAATTTGCAATAAGATTGTCTAATCCTGAAAACATCAATGTCTTGGCATGACAATCCATAACAACCCGATTGGTAGCCAACCAATCCATTCCCACTATTACATCAAAATCATTCATATTCAATAAAATCAGATTGGCTATCATTTCCTTTCCCTCTATCTTTAACTTACAATCTCTACATACATGCTCAGTCAATTGACTATCATTCATGGGTGTGGAAATCATCAACATTTTATCCAACAATGTTGGTTTCACATATTTCAACAATTTATGTGCAAAGGAAGGTGATATGAAAGAATGCGTGGCACCAGGATCAAATAATACCAATGCTTCTAAATCAAAGATTCGGATGGTACCTTTAATCACATTCGTCGATGCGTCTGCAGTGTCCTGGTCCAGTGCGTGCACCCTTCCTCTGCTCACACCCACAGCCTGTTTCCCTTTTTCCTCAGCTGTAGCCCTCCTCTTCTGGGCCTCTGTCTCAACTGGAGCTCCCTCAGGCTCCTTGCCCTTCTGTGGGGCAACCTCAATCATCTCAGTGCAGAACCTCGATATATGTCCTGGCCTCCCACACCTAAAACACGAAACAGGGGGCACCTGACATGGCCTAGTCCCATGGTATCTCCCACATCTCCTACACTAATTCGTGGTAGGTCGTGGTCCTCCAATAGTTATACCCCTCGGTGCAGTCAAGGCTGGGTATACGGGAGGTCTAGCAGCTCTCTCCTGCACCTCCTCGATCTTAGGTCTCTTCTCAAAATACCTAGGGCCTCTTTTTCTGGCCACTCTATCCCTCCCGGATCTCTTCCGGTCTCTGTCCTTTTTAACACTGATTCTCCCAAGCTCGGAGGCATTTCGCTCAAAGTCTTGCTCACACAACTGAGCCTTATGTACAGCCTCCTCATAAGTCAAAATGTCGAAGGGAGCTAGCTTAGTCCGGATGGCCAATCTCAATCCATCCATGAACTTCTGAATCTTTTGGGTCTCACTACCCATCGTGTCCGGGTCATATCTCCCCAAGGACATAAACTTGGACTCATACTCATCCACAGTTCGGTTCCCTTGAACCAGGTTAATAAATTCCATCCGCAATTTCCTCTGTGCGGTAGCTGGAATATACTGTCTTCTGAAGGCCTCCAAGAATATCTCTCATGAAATCTCGGAGTGTTTAGCCCTCAAAATGGCTTCGGTGGATCTCCACCAGTGCTCTGCCTTGCCTTTCAGCATAAACACGGCAAAGGCAACCTTCTCAGCTGAAGTACATCGAAAAAACCTATATAGTTTATCCATCTCATACACCCAATCCTCCGTAACCACTGGGTCCTTCACCCCTCTAAACACTGGGGGTTTCAACGCTTGAAACTCTCGCAACCTGCTCAAGTCGCAGTCATAACCCACATCACTACCGCTCTGCTGTGGAGAGATAGGAGAATCTATATCCTGTACTGGAGGTGGTGTAGCAGTAGCAGTCTCTGTAGTCTGAGGTCTCTCCGCCTCTGCAACTGCCTATTCAGTAGTAGGCTGTGCCGTGGGACCTCGTCTGTCACCGGCACCCAATGCCTGCGTGACTATCTCCACCAAATTCTCAATACTCCGCTCTAACCTAGCGAAGCGAGCCTCAGTATCCTCTGCTCTCTCAGCAGGATTCGGTGGAGCCTGCTCAGTTTGTGGCTCCACACGGCTCTCAAGCCTACCTCTACGGCCTCTAGCACGTGCTCTCGCCCCTCTACCTTTGCGTGTAACTGGCATAGTGCCTAACTTCCTGTATTATAATAATTCATTAAGCTCAATCCATCACAGTATACACAGTTATATCTAAACAAAAGCACAGTACTATGGGGATGTACTTTCCTACGTTTTATTAATGACTCACATCAAGCCAACACAGCTCTGATACCAATCTCTGTCACGATCCAATTCCATTCTCTTTAATCGAAAATCACTGAAAATTTTTCGCGTTTTATTGTTACCTTACCCGGTCGTGAACTAAACTCACCACACACTGTTGGGCTGTGAGTCAATAATAAACACCACATCTCATTCATTCTCAGTTAACTAAAACGATGTCATACATTTGCATTTAATCGTGTACTTATACGAATACATGTTTTACTGACATCTACATCCCCCATAATTACAACTCAAAAGAATACTATGCTTTTACATTGTTTAGATACAAAAAGAATCACTGTGTATATACCTCTAAGCGATGGAAATGCAGCGGAGTCCAAAATACCACGCCTCAGTCCTCACTGGGCTACTATGCACGCTCTGTAGGGGGGAAAATAGAGAGGGATGAGCAACCACATGCTCAGTAAGGCAATAATGCAAGCATGGTAGATAACTACTCTATCTACATGCTGGTAGTGTTATGCATAAATCATTTATGGTAGGAGCATGAGGAAGTAAAACTATGCCATATGAGTATACATATATATCATGTATCAAAATCATGTACATTGGCATATAAAACATGGTAAAAACATCATGTATAAATCATCTCATGCTCAATCTCATTTAAATTCATAAAAAGGGCAATTCATTAAGAAACCTCTTTTTTAAGCCCACGTCATAAAACTTTTCTCAAACACATACAATCTCATCACATCAATTCACAATCACAACCTCATTTTCATTTCATAAATCAATTCCACGAGGCTCGACCCCTCCTTCGGGTCTACCTTAAACAATCACAAATCACACTTAGAGATTTAAAAATCATGTGGTAGTAAGTAAATCAAGCAAGGAGACACGTTACTATATCTCAAGTGACTACGTTGGCCAATCGTCACATATCATCCCAGACCACACGGATCCCCATGTGCGGGGTATCATGCTGGTACGAAGGTGGGTTAGTTCTCCACCAGACTTTCTCAAATCAAGTAACCACCACGCGGTACATCGTACTCCGTGTGATATACACGGTACATCGTACTTCGCGGACCCATAACATGGTTGGGGGTGCCTGCCATAGGTCTTATCTACCCCATACCCAGTGTAACCTTTATAGTCTCAAGAGCGCGTGGGAGTAACCTCAATACCAGGTCCTAACCCCTCATGGCCTTGCTCGCCCCTGTTGGGTTCCCTGATTCAGGTCCTAGCCCCTCACCCTCACCCCACTCAAGAGGTCTGTTAGGCCTGTTGGGTTCCCTGAATGGATTATGTCAGGTCCTAGCCCCTCACCCTCACCCCACTCAAGAGGTCTGTCAGGCCTGTTGGGTTCCCTGAGTTAATCCGTATCTCTCACCACGACCTCATACATACCACAGTGTGAAAACCAGCGCGAGCTACGCTCTAGCGCGAATTCATGCATCAAAACCAATCACTTCGTACGAGCAACGCTCTAGTACGGCATTTATGCATAAAAATATGAAGAAACCATGTACGAGCATAGCTCCAGTACGGTTATATGCATAAGAAAAACCACTCAAATCCAAGTACGAGCGTAAGCTCCAGTACAGTTTATAAAACATCATCACAATTCAAATCAAAGTGCGAGCTAAGCTCAAGCACGTATCACACAAGTGAAAACATAGAAATCCAGCGCGAGCGAGGCTCTAGCGCGATTTATGTCATGCAAATACGATAGGCGGCTCATACACAATCAAACAATCTCGGCAACCGGGTTTAGCACTTCACAAATGCTTTTCCACAACATCAATAAAACACTAGCCAGCCCATCTACAAGCTTGCTTAAAACTAAGCAATTTCGTTTTGAAAAATATCAAAACATTAGATTTATGCAATTATTAGCCTTACTATCCCATTTCTTTACAATACCATTTCAACCACCAAATCTCATACAATTATTCATAGTCACATCCATACATCTTCAAAACACATTTCTATAAATCCATGCACATTTCTAAAGCCCTATACACCCATAAAATACGAGCAGCTACCTCTATATACTTACAGAACTCCCTTACCTGGAATCGCGATGCGTGATTCCACTTCCTTAAGCTGCTTACTCGTACGGTTCGATTCGTCTTCAACGAACTCTTCGAGACTGCACAAAATCGTATCCCGCATTATATTCGATCCATATAATATGACATCGTGCGTTCACTATAGTCAATTCGACCTATAGTTTCTAGTGACGCTCTTAAGGCCTCGTTTCATTACTTTACCCATAACTCGAGTCTATGGATTCTTTTAGGCCTATTAACTCATTCCAAATCGATATTAAATCGATATCAAGCTTATAGTGTTCATATTTCATTGATTTCCTCACTATGGCATTTGTCAAGCATTTACATACTCATTTTCATAATTTCACTTAAACCCACATTATAACTCTACATAACCATTCCAGATCACCCACATTACTCATTTAACAACTTATCATAACCCATAAACCACCAACTCCCCAAATCATACTTTCTCACACTAGAGGCATTCCATTTTCTAGGTTACATTTGTTTCTAACACAACCTATGTGTTTCCATCCATCCATACTCATGTCAAACAACTCCAAAATCAATTAAATAGACAATGTACTTGGATTGGAGTGTTAGAATCTTACCAAATATGATTTTTCTTCTTGCTCCAAATGTCAATGCTCTTATCTCCTTCAATACCCACAATGGGATTTTGGGTTCCAACTATGTTGTTCTCTTCCTCAAGATGAACAACTTAATGTCTAATGGTCTCCCCTCAATTCTTGCTGAAAATGGCTGATTTTAGAGAGAGAAAGTTAGGTTTTTGGGTTAGAAATGGAAGATTGGTGTTTTTCTCGAAATTTTCAGATTTTCAGCCCTCCTTATATAGAAATAGCTTGAGGAGATCGATCTGCTCCAAGAGGAGATCGATCTGGTCCCCTTAAATCTCTCATTTTCACGAAATTTTAAGCATGAGATCGATCTGTCGAAGCATGAGATCAATCTGCTCCCAAACAGAGAGCTAAGGAGATCGATCTGGGTGCTTGAGGATCGATCTTTTCATCACAGAATGCTTAGGAGATCGATCTGGCCCCATTGGACATCGATCTGCTCTATTCCATTGCCCAAATAAGAGCATTCTGGCTCTTCCAGATCGATCTCTCATCCTATGAGATCGATCTGGCCTTCATACTTTCCAGATTTCCTGCAGTTTCCTTGCTGCAACTCACACCAACACATCCTTAATCTGCTGCCATGGCCATTTTCTCATCTATCCACCTTTATAACTTGAAAATGGCATCCATTCATACCTTATGCACATTGAAACTTGTGTGCATTCATTGTATGTCCAAAGGTATACTATATATAACCAAATGGAAGCATTTATATTCATGCAGCTTCCATCCATTTACCACACTACCCATTTTAAGTTTCAATCGCATCCATCACTCATAAAAACTCATTTCTTCATATTCATACTCATTGGAACTTGTATGTACGTTACAAATCATATTACACATACGTACATTGAATCCATGGACTTACATCAATCATACTTTATATTACAAGTCCATTCACATTCATTACACATTACAACTTTATATATACGGGGTCTCACACATACATCATAACTTCTCAAGCTATTTTTGTAACAACGTACGTGTACATTATATCTTCATAAGACAGATACATGGGAAGTTATGGGTATTACATTTCTCCTCGCCTTAGAAAATTTGGTCCTCTAAAGTTAACCAAGTCTATTCCTCGAAAAGTTAGGGATATTTCTCTTTCATTAGATCCTCCAACTCCCATATGGCTTCCTCCGATGTATGATGCTGCCACAGGACTTTAACCAATGAAATCGACTTGTTTTGCAACACCTTCTCTTTTTTGTCCAATATCTAGGTCGATTTCTCCACATACGACATATCCTCATTGAGCTCCAATGGCTCATAGCTAATTACATGTGTCGAATTCGGGTAGTACTTTCGAAGCATAGAAATATGGAAGACATTATTGACCTCCACTAGCTCAAGTGGTAAGGCTAGCCTATATTCTCTATCTTGCACTCTATCCAAAATCTCGAAGAGACCAATGTAACAAGGACTTACTTTTCCTTTCTTTTCGAACCTCGTTATTTCTTTAGAAGGAGATACTCTAAAAAATACAGACTCACCCACATCAAACTCAAGTGGTCTCTGTCTCTTGTCAGCATAACTCTTTTGTCGACTTTGAGTTGTTCATAGCCTCTCGCATATTATCTGAACATCCTCAGAGGTTTGTCTAACCAAATCGGGAGCAAGCGATTGTCTGTCACTAACTTCTTCCCAACCAATGGGTGATCAGCATCTACGACCATATAGTGCCTTATAATGGGCCATACCAATACTTGAGTGATAACTGTTATTATAGGTGAACTTAATCAATGGCAAGTGATTGTCCCATGAGCTTCTAAAATTCAGCACGTATGCTCTCAACATATCCTCCAGGGTTTGTATAGTCCTCTCTGACTGATCATCTGTTTGAAGATGAAAAGCGGTGCTAAAACTCAATTGAGTTCTCATCGCTTCTTGAAAATATCTCCAAAAGTAGGAAGTGAAGCGGGCATCCCTATCAGAAACAACACTCACTGGGACTCCATGAAATCTCACTATCCCCCTCACATACAAGTTCGCCAGTGCACTCAAGGTATCTATAGATCTCATGGCTAAAACTGTGTCGATTTCGTTAACCGATCTACTATAACCCATATAGCATCATGGTTCTTACGGGTTCTCGGTAACCCCATCACAAAGTCCATGGTGACGTGCTTCCACTTCCATGTCGGTATCGGTAGAGGTTGCAATAATCCTCTTAGTTTTTGATGCTCTACCTTAACTTGCTGACAGATGAGACATCTAGCAACATACTCACTATGTCTCTCTTCATTCTAAATCACCAATATACCTTCCAGAGATTTTGATACATTTTACTACTCCCGGGGTGTACTGTATATCTCGATGAGTGAGCCTCTGATAAGATCAACTTCTTCAGCTCTGCATTCTTAGGAACACATATTCTATCTCTGAACCTTAGTACTCCATCTAAACTCAATACAAAATCTGTGCCCTCACCTTTCTGAACTTGGCTAATTACATCAATACACCATTGATCAATTTACTGAGCTTACATGATTGTCTCAATCAACTCCGGTTCTAATCTCAAGCTAGCAATAATCCCATAGTTGCCAATCTCAGGTGGGGACATATCCAAACTAAGGCTCGTGAATTGTTCTAACAACTCATGCTCTCTAACCATCATATATGATACCAACCCGAGACTCTTTCTACTCAATGCATCCGCAACCACATTTACATTCCCCGAGTGGTACAAAATCTCACAATCGTAATCCTTTAGGAGTTCTAACCACCTTCTCTGTCTCATATTCAAATCATTCTGTGAGAACAGATACTTAAGACTCTTGTGATCCGTAAAGATTTGAAATCTCTCACCATACAAGTAGTGGCGCCATATCTTCAATGCAAATACTACGGTCACCAACTCTAAATCGTGAGTGGGGTAGTTCTTCTCATGATCTTTCAACTGTCTAGATCCAAGCGACTATCCTTCCATCCTGCATGAAAACACATCCTAGCCCTTGATGTGAAGCATCCGTATAAACAGAATAGTTCATTGAGCTGTCAGGGATGATAAAAACTGGCGCGATGGTTAATCTGCGCTTAAGTTCCTGAAAGCTCCTCTCACAAGCTTCATCTCACGTAAACTCCACATTCTTCCTTGTAAGTCATGTCAACGGAGCAGCCAATCTAGAGAAACCCTCTACAAATCTCCTGTAGTAACCTACCAAACCCAGAAAACTTCTGATCTCTGTGACTGTCCTGTGCTGTTCCCACTGAACAACGGCCTCAATCTTGGATGGATCTACTGACACCCCATCTTTCAATACAACATGGACCAGAAAGGAAATCTGCTTTAGGCAAAAGTCACATTTACCAAGTTTGGCATACAACTTTCTCTCTCGGAGGGTTTGCAAAACAATCCTTAGTGTTGCTCATGATCTTCCCTGGACCTTGAATACACCAATATATCATCAATGAAAACGATCATGAATTGGTCCAGGTATGCTTGAATATCTCATTCATTAGAGCCATAAAAGCTGTTGGCGCATTCGTCAACCTAAAAGGCATCACCAAGAATTTGTAATGGTCATAGTGGGTACGAAAAGCTGTCTTGGGCACATTCTCCTTTCGAATCTTCAATTAATGATACCCAGACCTCAGATCTATCTTGGAGAAGATCTGCGCTCCTCGAAGTTGATCCAATAAATCGTCGATGCGCGGCAAAGGGTACTTATTCTTGATGGTAGTCTTGTTCAACATCCGATAATTGATACACAATCTGAAGCTCCCATCTCTCTTCTTCACAAACAATACTGGAGCTCCCCATAGTGAGACGCTCGGTCTTACAAACCCCTTATCTAGCATATCTTGCAACTGGTTCCTTAATTCCTCTAGCTCAACTAGAGCCATCCTATATGGTGACTTGGATATCGGCTCCGCTCCAGGTGTTAAGTCTATACCAAACTCCATTTTTCTATCCGGTGGCAATCCCGGTAGGTCGTCTGAAAAGACATCAGGGAATTCTTTAACCACTGAAAGGTCCTCCATGTCCAAATGCGTTTTGTCCAAATCCACCACATAAGCAATAAAACCTTCAAAACAGCATCATGTCATTTTATACCAATATACTTTATGTGTCGTAAAATTTGAGATTTCATTACTTCTTTTAAAATCTTATAACACATTCTTCGGGTAGAGAAAACGTAATAGACTTAGTGTGGCAATCTAAGATAGCATGATTGGTAGCTAACCAATCTATTCTCAAGATTACATCAATGTCATACATATTTAACAAGATCAAGTTGGTTGTCGCACATTTATCTCCTACCCTCACCTTACAATCCTTATACACTTGTTCAGCTAATTAACTAACTCTCATTGGAGTACTTATTAGCAAAGTCCCATTTAGGTGTGTAGGTTCTATAAGACCTGTCAACTTTGATGCACATGTAGGTGATATGAAAGAATGCATAGCACCAAAATCAAACAAAGCTATAGCTTCTAAATCAAAAATCAAGATTATACCTTTTATCACCTTAGAAGAGGTATCTGCTGATGCCTGATCTATCGCATACACCTTGCCTTGACCCATAACTTGCTTCCCTTTTTCTTCAGTTGTAGCTCTCTTCCTTGCAGGAGGTGTAACTGTAAGAACTCTCTCTAGCTCCTTACCCCTCTGTGGGACTACCTCAATTGCTTCTAGGCAATCTCTTGCATAGTACCCAAACCTACCACATCTGAAGCATCGTGTACCCTGAAGATGACAAGGCCTACCACCATGATATCGGCCATACACTCGGCACTGATCAGTAGTCAGTTGGGGTCCACCAATCGCTATACCCCTAGCTGGTGTCTGGGTCGGAGGCATAAAAGGTCTAGCAGCCTTCTTCTGTAACTCATTTGCCTCTCTCTGACGCTTACTCATAGTTTTTCGTCCAAATCTAGCACTCTTGCCATCTCCCAGTTTTTGACGACCCTTGTCCTTACCCCAACTGAACTCAGAAATATGCAAGTCGTAATCTTACCCACATAACTAGGCCCGTCGCATAACCTTTCTATATGTAGCGACATCAAACGGGGCCAACTTAGCTTAAATCGAAAGCCTCAATCCATCCACAAATCTGTGGACTCTAATAGCTTCACTCCTTATAGAGTCTGGATCATACCGGCCCAATGAGGTGAATCATGACTCGTACTCATCAATTGTTCGATTCCCTTGAGTCAGATTCAAGAATTTCATCTGTAACCTATGTCGAGCGGTATCGGGGATGTATTGCTTTCTGAAAGCACCCAAAAACATATCCCACATGATAGCCATACCCTGAGCTCTCAACATAGGCCTGGTGGACTTCCACCAGTGCTCTGTTTCGCTTCTCAGTACAAAGGCCACAAGCGTTACTCTCTCTATAGCTGAACATATACAAAAGTTAAATAACTTCTCCATCTGACTGATCCAATCCTCAGCCACTGCCGGATCTTTTATCCCACTAAAAGAAAAAGGCTTGAAATCCATGAAATGAGTCAACCTTTCCATATCACAGTCGTATCCATACCCCAGATCATCCTCATCATACTACTGTGGGGCTACTAGAGAAGGTACTGGTCGAATATGGGGATCTCGTGGCCTAACCGGTTGAGGTTGTGCAGGTGCAACATCCTCAGGTTTAGGTGCAGCTGCTAGGGGATTCGGTGCAGCATGTCCCGCTGTACCAGATATATCCTCAAACCTAGACATAATCTGACCCATCATGGTCATCATCGTGCGCATATCTTCCTCTAATCGGGCTATCCGAGGGTCGGAAGCCTTTATCTATTTCTGAGGTTCATAACTAGAGGACAATCTACTGTGCCTCTCAATCCTGTCATTTCGCCCTTGAGCTCTCGAGCTCTCTCCCCTCTTGCGGTGTCTCTTAGGCATATTTCACAAGCCTGATAACTTCCTACATTTATAACAAACTCTTAAATCACTATCAGCTCTATATACACATTTGTATCTAAATATCGCACAGTAACTTGGGGATGTTTGTTTTGTTAATCCTAAACATCGACTCACATCAGACCAACCAAGCTCTGATACCAAATCTGTCACACCCCACTCCTAGGTGTTCATCATTCATACATATACTACTAACGGTTGGGTTGTGAGACGATGCAATTACTAGAATTTCATAAGTTTACAGCGAAAATATTTAAAACTTTAATTCACACTCCCAAGTGTGTGTAGCTATACAAAATCAATTGTATAATATTTTATCTTTTCATAACATTCACATACAACTGTTTACAACTTTAATTCATAACTATGCGACACATTACAATAGATACAAAATGCTCATGTGTATACAAATCTTGTACCTTAGCAACTGGTAGGAGCTGTCCAACCCAAAAGGAATCTAGAGACCACCGCACTGCTTTACTTCTCAATATCTGGAGGGAAAAAAAATAATGGGATGAGCAAACCACAGTTCAATAAGGAAATGGATGCTAACAGGTAGATATTGTACTATATACATAGCCCATACATGCATAAACAAAACCATGTTTCTATAATGGAGGAAATATTACTAGAAAATACATTTAAACACTTATTTCTTGTAGGCAATTTCATGTAAAACCGTATGCAATATTCTCAATTTAAACATGTCATAAAACAATGCTATCATAGCACTAGTAATCAAATCAAGAGATTTATCAAACCAAAATATCTCTTTAGTTTTCTCAAATCATTTCTTTCATCAAATCTCTTTCCTTTCTTTTTGAGTTTTCTCATTTTCTCGTATCTCTGAGACAGGCATGGAATTCTCGACAAACTAATATCCACGACATATGGTCATACTTAGTGATCCCAGGCCTCACTGATCAGGTGTACATAGGGCATCACTTCGCCTGAAGGGGGATGGGTCAGTCCTACCCTCCGGCTCATCTAAATCAACCTCATCTCCTCATATCACATATACTCACGGTACCAGGTATGTCATGTGTCATCTACGCGATACTCGTACTCACGTGCACCCAGCACAGTACATAGTATACCAACGGACAACTATACAGTTCAACGTATGACTGTGGACCCAGTCCATCTACCAACTCCAATGGACTTTTCATCTTGAACCATGTCTCATATACCAGGCGAGCAGTCAGCGTGGCACACAATCATCGCAAGGCTATAGCGCGGTACGTTTCATTGTTAAGGCTCAGCCTGTTCCAAGGCCGTCGACTAGTATCCCCTTGGGTCCCAAACCCCCAAGTTTACCTCAACTCAATAAAACTGGTGCGAGCAATGCTCCAGCACTTTTTTCAAAACCCATCGTGCGGGATGAACTCCAGCACGGTATATCAAAACATAGAAACATGTGTGAGCTAAAACTCCAACATACTATCATTATAAAACCTCGTGCGAGTCACACTCCAGCACGGTTTATCAAAACATGCAGACATATGCTAGTGAAACTCCAGCATAGTCAAAATCATTAAAACGGGTGCGACCTAGAGCTCCAACACCAATTCACATCTCAAATCCGATAGATGATTATTTTCTCTTTTTTAAAAAAAAACTTAAAACATGTTTGTTTACGTTGCATGCCGTCCCATGCTAAACATGTAAAACTAGCCAACCTATCCATCCTCATTTCTCAATCACAAAACAACATATAGTTGTAAAAACATTAAAAATATGCATGTCAGGCTAATTTCCTTCCCACATCCCATTTTCACAATATATATATATATATATATATATATATACACACACATGATACATTTCATGCTTTCATATCAATTTCCATAGCTTAATAGCTAAACATGCTATTTCTAGCGTCGTAACTACTCAAATCGCAGTAAAATACGTACAAATACCTCTATCGCTAACATACAGTCCCTTACCTCGAATTGCGTGTGTATTTCCTCCGTCACGTTTGCTCCGTTCGCGATTCAGGTTATCCGTGTTTCGCATATTTCAATCTACACGTATAAATCATTAAGTTATTTTCCTTTCCCTCTACTAAACATACACATTGTCTTCTATCTCTCTATACATGCTTCCCAATCCTTAAAATCACATTTCACCCTTCCCATTTGTACTCACCATATCTCATCCTAAGTTCTTCATCTCTTTCCCATAGATTTCCCTTCATAAACTCCTCTTAACATCACTCACCCATCACTACAATCATCATTCCTATCCATATTTCACATGTTATCCAGCTCATAAATGTCTAGAAATCCATATTTAAAGCTAGAAGGTTGAAGAGCTTACCTTTTTTCTTAGTCAAACTTGTGATAGCCAAAACTCTTTCTTTTGGTCACATCAATGTGTGATTTTTGGGTATGTTGTTCTCCTTACTTCAAGGAACAACTTTCCCTTCTTAAGTTTCTTCCAAAACTGGCTGGAATGTAGTGATTTTTAGAGTGAAAAAACTTGGTTTCTTGAGAGAAAATGGCAGAAGCGGGTTTGGTGGGAGGGAAATCTGATTTTCAGTCTAAATCCTGTGCCATTTTTATAGATGTAGAGATATGAGATCGATCTGATCCTTGTGGAGATCGATCTCTGCAAGGTTTGGTAGTCATTTTTACCAAACGCAACTACCACCAGATCATCTTCTTCCCTGATGAGATCTATCTGTTTCAAACGGAGAGTTAAGGAGATCGATCTGTCTTCCCATGAGATCGATCTACCTAGTTTCATTCGACAATTTTTTGGCATTTTATGAGGGGTGATCGATCTCTCCTTCATATGAGATCGATCTCTCATCCCCTGCACCCTCATTTTCTGTAGTTTTCTGCAGATTTTTGCCTATACACTCATCCAAATTTGCTGCATACCTCAATTTGCATTCCGTGCACACTTCACACACAATGGCATCCATTCCACCTAATTCATAGCTAATGAAACTTGAGCACACAATTTAGAATCATGGAGGTTTTATTAAATTTTCAAAATCCTTACATTCCTTTTTATCACTTATACACATGTAAAAATACATATACATACATCATAACTTCTCAAGCTATTTTTGTAACAACGCACGTGTACATTATATCTTCATAAGACAGATACATGAGAAGTTACGGGTATTACAGTCTTCCACGTCTAAACTTTACTTTATGAGAGAAAATTCTAACTCACTCACTAATGAGATATGAAAATAAGAAAATTAACGTTTAGACTGGAGACCATAACTTATTTGCAACTATAGTATACTTTATCTTATTTTGGTCTATCATTAAAATAGAATAAAATATTGAGTCTCTACACATTACAAAGTCCATACTAAATGAGATATTTTAAAGTTCAATAACTTTATTTAACCACTTTTAAATAAACTAAATAAATTAAATAACTTGTAATATATAATCAATTGATATATGTATGCCTATATAAATAATTTCTCAACAAAGAGTCCGCATGAGTTTAGCTTGCTTCGGCCCTTTGGCTATAAAAGGCGGTTGGAATTTAGTTCAAACCCCAAAATTCGGTCTTTTTCATCATTTGTTGAAGAGAGAGAGATGAGTTCTTATCCAGTTGCTGTTAAACCTCATGCTGTATGCATTCCATATCCAGCTCAAGGTCACATAAATCCTATGCTGAAGCTAGCCAAAATTCTTTACAATAAGGGCTTTCACATAACTTTTGTCCAAACTGAGTACAAAGGCAAACGCCTGCTCAGATCTAGAGGCTCAAATTCACTTGATGGTTTGCCAGGCTTCCGCTTCGAAGCCATCCCGGATGGTCTTTCACCTACTGATGCTGATGCTACCCAAGACATCTCTTCTCTGTGTGACTCCACTTCAAAGAACTGTTTAGGCCCATTTCGCTATCTTCTTTATAAACTCAATGCCGCCGCCGCTGCATCTTCAAGTATACCGCCCGTCAGCTGTATAGTATCAGATGGTGTCATGTCTTTCACTGTTAAAGCGGCTGAAGAATTTGGCATTCCTGACGTGCTCTTTTGGACTCCCAGCGCTTGTGGATTCCTGTGCTATGTCCTGTTGCCTAGTCTGGTTGAAAGAGGCCTAACACCTATCAAAGGTATAGTGATCTGGTTTCGATCAGTATTTCAACCAATTAAAATTCTAAGATATTCCCGTTAAAGATGTTTAAGAAAGATGTTTTCAAACTTTTTAGGCTGCATAGATATATCTGTTAAAAAATATCAGATGATAATTTTGTTTTGAAGCGAGTACTATTACATTTTATTTAGTGTAATATTATTTCATACATAAGTAAATTATTCCAGAATACAACAAAATCTTTAGAGTTTTTTTTTTTGTGGATTGTGAGAGAGAAGAGTAAGAGTTTCTGGAAATCAACTAAAAATTTATAAGTTCTGAATAGTTACAAATTAATGGTTGTAATTGTCTGTTAATTAATAACTATTAATTTTCAAACACAATTGTTTCAGACATAATTGAAAATATGTCTGTACAAAAAAAATTCAGAATTAAGAGCCCAAGTTTTTTCAAGTGCTCATCTTTTGATTTTTAAAATTAGTCAAAATTTCAAATAAGCCTATAAATTTTTAGTAATTCAAGTTATATTTAAGTTTGATTTGTTTTTATAAAGTTAATTATTGTTTTATTGATAAATAACGTGGAATTAAATTCTATTACAAGTTATCTGACAATAACTCCTGTTGGCATGTGTGCAGATGCGGAGTATCAAACAAACGGATATTTAGACAAGGTTATGGATTGGATTCCTGGGATGAAAAATATCCGTTTCAAGGATCTTCCAAGTTTCTTTAGAACAATGGATCAGAATGACAAGATGTTAAATTATCTTTTAAAGGAAATTGAAAGAGCCTTTAAAGCTTCAGCTATCGTTCTGAACACTTTTGATTCCTTGGAACAAGACGTTTTGGATGCTCTCTCGGACATTCTTCCTTCTGTTTACAGCATTGGTCCTCTTCACCTAATAGCTGATCGTATTGTAGGTGATGAATTAGAAGATACTGGTTCAAATTTGTGGAAAGAACAAACTGAATGTATCGAATGGCTCAATTCCAAAAAACCCAACTCGGTGTTATATGTAAATTTCGGCAGCATCACAGTGATGAACTCCGAACAGCTGATTGAATTTGCTTGGGGACTAGCGAATAGCCAAAAACATTTTTTGTGAGTGATAAGGCCTGATCTTGTTGCTGGTGAGAAAGCCATTCTGCCACCTGAATTCGTCTCTGAAACTAAAGCTAGAGGGATGTTAGCAAGTTGGTGCCCGCAAGAGCAAGTCCTAAAGCACCCATCGATAGGAGGGTTTTTATCTCACATGGGATGGAATTCCACGCTTGAAAGCCTGAGTTGCGGTGTGCCAATGGTTTGTTGGCCAGTTTTCGCTGAGCAACAGCTAAACTGCCTGTTTGCTTGCAGGGAATGGGGGATTGGCATGGAAATTGATACCAATGCCATTGCCAAGAGAGATGAAGTGGAGAAGCTTGTGAGAGAGTTATTGGAAGGAGAAGTAGGAGTGGAAATGAAAACAAAGGCAATGGAGTGGAAGAGGGAGGCGCAAGAGGCCATCAGACCTGGTGGCTCATCTTTCCAGAACTTGGAGAAGCTGCTGGCCGAAGTTCTTCAATCGGATAGGTATGCAAATAAATGCAAGTAAGTACAAACAAGAAATTAGCCGCGAGGAGGCAAACTGCTTTCATCCGTGCTGCGTCAACGTATCATGCTTACGAGACTATAGACAATCCGTATATGTAACTCCGTATTGTAAAATTTTTTTTTATCATAAAAAAATTAAAATTTAATATTAAAATTTATATTAATATATCAAATATAAAATTTTATTTTTAAATTTTTTATATTTATACATAAAAATTTTTATTAAACTTTAATTTATATTATTTTTATATTTTTAATTCGTATCATTTTTATGTTGTAGATTATATTTTATTTAAAATTATCAGATCTATTTATTATTTTTTTAAAATTAAAACTAGATGATCATATCACTTAAATAATACTCGTAATTAAATAAGAAATGAGGAGACGAGGTCGGCCTGTAAGTATATTTTATGCAATTCTTTCCCTTTGTCGAAGATATTAGGATAACAAAATTATGCCAATCACTTTTGTCAAACTTTACGTATTGATGTGTAATTTGTGTATATAAATGTTAAATATGATGTGTCACTAGCTCACTGTGACAAATTATTACCAAAAAAATTAAAAAAATAATAAATCTTAATTAACAAACATTTCGGGAGTATTTAAAAAAATTATTATGTTTTGGTAATTTTATTCTTTTCATTAAATGTATATAATATGCTCGTTATGTTAGGAATACTGTAATTACATAATTTATTAACCAGGATCTCATGTTCAATCATCAAGAAAATTAGAATACGGAAGCGTACCTGGATCCATTGAAATTGATTGATTGGGGTTAACAGTCTTCAGTCTAAACCTTTTCTTTATGAGAGAAAACCTTAGCTCACTCACTGATGGATATGAGAATGAGAAAAATTTCGTTTAGACTGGGGACCATAACCTATTTATAACTGAAGTATATTTTATTCTATTTTGGCCCATCATTAAAATAGAACAAAATATCAGGTCTCTACACATTGTAAAGCCCATACCAATTGAGATGCACTGAAGTTCAATAACTTTATTTGATCACTTTTAAGTGGACTAAAACAAATTAGATAGCCTGTAATGTACAATAAATTGATATATGTAGGCCCACACAAATAATTTCCCAACAATCTCCCACTTGGGCCACATATGTCGCTTGACTATTGTACATTTAAAATTAACTTTATGAGCTCAATACTTGCTATCTTTACAAGGAACATCTCTAAACAATCTGGTCCATCAATTATATCAACATAGGATCAAAGCGATCTTCGTTACATAAATTTCGTAACTAGACCCATCAATGGTCACGTATGTTAATATAATCAACGACATAGATCAAGTATGGATGTGTAGCATGGAAATTACATGAAACGTGATCCCTTAACATGCCTATTTCCAACTGATCCTACTTTATCATTCTTTTAAGACTTTATGCATACTGCTACTAAAAGAATATTACTTTATTTTAGAGTTTTCAATAATAACAAAAATACTGTATTCTGATCAGAAAAATCTCAATAACTAATGAACGTCAAGAAACAAGCTCCCACTATACAAGTATATCATCAGGATGAACCACACCCATACGAGCTACATGCTCATGAAACACCTTAGGTGGTACTCCCTTTGTAAGCGGATCCGCAATCATGGAGTTTGTATTTATATGTTCAATAGTAATCTGAAAACTCTAAACTCTCTCCTTAACAACAAGAAACTTAATGTCAATATGCTTTGACTTCGACGAGCTTCTGTTGTTCTTAGAGTATAACTCAGCGGCTTTATTATCACAATTAATTTTCAATGGCCTCTCAATACCATTGACAATGCACAGCCCGGTGATAAAATTCCGCAACCATATTGCTTAGTTCGATGCCTCATAATAGGCTATAAATTTTGCCTCCATGGTGGAAGAAGTTATGAGTGACTGCTTTACACTCTTCCATGAGACAGCTTCTTCAGCTAACATGAAAATATAGCCAGAAGTAGATTTTCTGCTATCAAGGCAACCAGCAAAATCGGAGTCTGAATACCCAACGATCTCTAAATGATCTGACCTCCGATATGTGAGCATGTAATCTTTTGTTACTTAAATATCTGCCAAGCATTCCAACTGTGTACGCAATATCCGGACGCGTACAGACTTGAGCATACATAAGACTCCCTGCTGCTGAGGCATAAGGAATCTTTTGCATCTCTTTCTTTTCAATCTCATTTCTTGGGCATTGAAGCAAACTAAACTTATCACCTTTAGCAATGGGTGTATCTCCTGATGCACAATTCTTCATGTCAAATCTGCTAAGCACCTTATCGATATATGCCTTTTGTGATAAGCCAAGTATTCCACGAGAACGATCTCGATGGATCTGTATGCCCAACACAAATGATGCATCCCCAAGATCTTTCATTTTAAAAATTAACTTTACAGAGATCTCTTGGTTTCATGCAACAAGCCTATATCACTGCTTGCTAGCAGAATATCGTCAACATAAAGAATCATAAGAATAAACTTACTCCCACTGATCTTGTGATAAATACATTGATCAACAGTGTTCTCTTTAAAACCGAATGAGGTAATCACTTGATCAAATTTTCGGTACCATTGACGGGATGCTTGCTTTAAACCATAGATGGATTTCTTTAATTTGCATACCAGATGTTTCGAATTATCCGTCACGAAATTTTCTGGTTGCACCATATAAATTGTTTCTTCAATGTCTCCATTGAAAAACGCTGTCTTTACATCCATCTGATGTAGCTCTAAATTATAATGAGCTACAAGTGCCATAATGATTCTAAAAGAGTCTTTCGATGAGACTGGAGAGAAAGTCTCTTTATAATCAATGCCTTCCTTTTGAGTGAAACCTTTGGCGATAGACGTGCTTTATATCTTTCGATATTGCCTTTCGAATCTCGTTTGGTTTTGAAAATCCATTTGCAACCAATCGGTTTCGCTCCTTTAGGCAATTCGACAAGATCTCAAACGCAATTGTCCTCCATTGATTTCATCTCATCTTTCATGGCCTCTATCCAATATTGGGAGTGAACACTTTGTTTGGCTTCAGTGAAAGATGTTGGATCATCTTTCATTCCTATATCAAACTCATGTTCTTGGAGATAAACGATATAATCATCTGGAATCGCTGATCTCCTCTCCCTAGAGGATCTCCTTAATGGCACTTCCAATTGAGGTTGTTGTTGCTCCTCTAATTGAATAGGAGCTGACTCTTCAATATAAGTAGGAGGTAAACCAGGAGTATCTTGATAATCTATATTTGCATTTTGAACAACGCCAGACATAATTGTCTGATCATTTTCAATTGCAACTGTAGGAACAATGACATGTTCTTCTTCAAAGACAAGATCTCTGAGTTTAACACTCCCACTATGTTCAACATCCTCAATGAACTTAGCATTTCCCGTCTCGAAAAAGGATTTACTTGAGGAATCATAAAACTTGAAACCCCTCGATTTTTCTGAGTATCCAACAAAGTAGCAGCTTACTGTTCTTGAGTCCAATTTCCTTTCCTTAGGCTTGTATGGCCTAACTTCAGCTGGACAACCCCAAACATGTAAGTGCCTAATACTAGGCTTCTTCCTGTCCATAACTCATATGGGGTTTTAGCTACTGCTTTGCATAGAACTCGATTAAGGATATACACTGCAGTCTTTAAAGTTTCTTGAAAACATCCAATGATTGAGACTTCTAATGAATTAAGTATAGGTACCCATAGCGAGAATAATTGTCTATGAAAGTAATAAAATACTGTTGACCATTCCAAGAAGCCGTAGGGAATGGACCACATATATCAGTATGAATTAATTTCAAGACGTTTGAACTCCTTTTGGCACCTATTTTCTTTATATTTGTTTGTTTTCCCTTAATACACTCAATACAGATTTTGAAATCTGAAAAATCAAGGGAATCGAGAATTCCTTCTGACACAAGTCTCTATATTCTTTGTTCAGAAATATGCCCCAAACGCTTGTGCCATAACATAGAAGAATTCTCATTGATTAATTTGCGCTTTGTACCATAATTATTTATATGCAAGCATTCATTAACATATGAGGCATGTTGGTCCAATTTATATAAATTGTCAACTAAAGAACCGGTACCAATAAGATTCGTATACCCAAAGAGACTAAATTTTTTATTTCCAAATGAACAAGAATAACTCAATTTGTCCAAATTAGAAATAGAAATCAAATTCCGTCTAAATGACGGTACATAAAAAGTCTCATCCAAATCTAAATAATAACCAGATTCTAACTTTAATCTGAATAGACCAATAGCCTCAACAGGAGCTTTCTTGCCATTTTCCACATAGATGAAACTTTTATCATCAGTTGGCTTTCTGCTCCTTAGACAGCCCTGCATTGTCACACTTATGTGAGTAGTTGCATCTGTATCTATCTACCAAGTATGATTGGGTACTAAAGCCAAATTAACTTCAGAACAAACAAAGTTGAGAAGTTTACGCTTTTTGGCAAGCCATTTTTCGTACTTGGAACAATCCTTCTTCACATGTCCATCCTTACGGCAGAAGAAACAAGTGATCACCTTATCCTGTTTCTGCTGCCCCTTAGGCTGTGAAGTTTTAATATTTGCAGTGCCTTTTCCTGTATTGTTCCTTTTCCTTTTCTTGTTAGCAACATTACCATTGGAAGAAAATGTTAATTGAGCACTTTCTATCTTATCTTGTTTCAATCTCTCTTCCTCTTGCACACACTGAGCAATGAGCTCGTTAAGAGTTCATTTCTCCTTATCTTAAAGGGACTAAATTGTGAAGGAAGAGATATCAAGATCAGGTACACGAATATGTCTTCAGACAACTCTAACTTTAGTGCCCTTAATCTTGTAACAAGATTAGACATTTTCATAATGTATTCCCTTATGTTTCCTTTGCCATTATACCGCATTGAAACAAGTTTAGCCAGAATAGTACTTGTTTCGACCTTTTTATTTGCAGCAAATCTGTCTGCAATTGCTTTAGGAAACTTTTAATATTTTCTTCCTCAGGTATTGCGCCCTTGATGGCATCCGGAATTGAGTGCTTCATGATCATCAAACTTATACGATTTGAACGCTCCCATTTTTCATAAAGTGCCCTTTCCGTAGCTGAACTATTATCAGTAGGGGCGGGAGGTCGTTCTGACCTGATCGCATAGTCCAGATCCATACACCCAAGTACAATGGTTACGTGCTCCTTCTATTTTCCAAAGTTAGTGCCATTTAGCACTGGAATGTTATTCAAATTGGCAGATATGGAAGAAACATTTACTATAAGCAGAAAAACAATAATCAGCTCACAACCAAATAATTTTGGGCCATATAAGATACCAAGCACAACATTGACATTTAATCTTTGGACAGAAATATCAATTTGTAAGCGGTACTCTTAAACTTTATTAGTAAATATTGATAACCAAATCCTGCCAATAATATGCCTTTCTTTGGACCGACATATTACATGCATGGAAAAAAATTTTATTGGGCCATATAAGATACCAAGCACAACATTGACATTTAGTCTTTGGACAAAAATATCAATTTGTAAGTGGTACTCTTAAACTTTATTAGTAAATATTGATAACCAAATCCTGCCAATAATATGCCTTTCTTTGGACCGACATATTACATGCATGGAAAAAAAAATTTTATCACATATTTACTACCTTATGTGTTAATAATTCGGCAAAGAAATAATCTTCCTTTGGGCCGATTATTTCCCGCATGAATTAAAAAACACTGTCATATAAATTCTTTAATGATAACCTTATTTTTCAAAATAAATAAATTAATACAAAAGAGGTCACTTTGGTGACATTTTATATCAATTTAATTTATTTTGAAACTTTATTTTTTATAAAACAGGCACATGTTTGTAGGTGAGAGTACATAAATTTATTGACAATTTCAAGGAGAGTACATATTGCCAATCAACTCAAAATGTCATAAAACATATCAACACGAAGCATAATAAGAATAATCATGTGCATAACATATAGTTTTAATTCAAATAATGTTAAATATTAAATAATAAATATTTAACAATTTCAAAAAATTCCAGAAAAATCACCAAAAATTTTAAAATTAAATTTTATTTAGGACTGGAGAAAACAGTGGCCGTCAGGCCACCGGATGGTGGCGCGTGGGCTACACTCTCCACCCTTTGAGAGTGGGGAAGATCCCTTTCTGGATTTCCCTGCTTCATCCTTAGCCAGCCGGGTCAACCCGACCCGGCTGGACCCAGAACAGACCCGATTCGGGTCTGTTCTTCAATTTTCTTGATTTTTAAAGTATTTTCGGACTTATTTTCATCCAATTAACTGTACATAATTGAAATTAAATGTGTACTTTACAATGCCCATGCAAAAATCGGATGAAAACATCAAAAAATTGGGACAAATCAAGCCAATATTGATCAAACAATCCCAAAATTAAAACCCAATCTTTATATTCTTGATTTTCTTTCAACCAAAACAAAAAATTTTAATTCTTAATGATTAAACATGAATTGGCTCTTGATACCACTTGTTAGGAATACTGTAATTACATAATTTATTAACCAGGATCTCATGTTCAATCATCAAGAAAATTAGAATACGGAAGCGTACCTAGATCCATTGAAATTGATTGATTGGGGTTAGCAGTCTTCCAGTCTAAACCTTTTCTTTATGAGAGAAAACCTTAGCTCACTCACTGATTGTCACGACCCTCAACTTACCAAAATACGTACAAATTTTTCGCATTTTCATGCATCGATTATTAATCATCCTTCCTTGATCGTGAACAACCACACTTTCAACAGTTGGGCTGTGTGTCGACGTCTAACTCACTCTACCATACCAATTTAATTTAAACATTATTCATGAGTAAACACTTGTATATAAATATATCAGAGTTGTTACATGTGTTTACATTGTTTTACATTGTTTTACATCCCCAGTAGTTACATACAAAATGCTACTGTGCTATGTCTAGTTTAGATACAAAATAATCAAAGTGTGTATACCTTTAGCGATGGGATGCAGCGGATTACCAAAAAGGGAAACGCCTCCAGTCACGCTCAATCTATACTCAAATCTCTGTAGAGAGGGGGAAAATAAGGGGGGTGAGCAAACCACACGCTCAGTAAGGCAATCATGCGAACAGGTAGATACTGTACTATCTACGTGATCGTGATGCCATGCTCAAAGCATTTTATTCATTGTTTATCTCAAAACATGAGTGTATGATTGTGTTAATGGTATGTAAAGCATTCATGCTATTAAAATTCAGTGCACATATCAACTCAAAGCATGGTATAAATCATCATGCATAATTCACAATAAAAGCATGGCATTACCCATCATGCATTTTTCTCAAATAGCATGGCATTAAACATCATGCATCCGTGCACTTTAAAACCATTAACAAATCAATTCAACGTCAGGTCCCAGCCCATTCCCTCGGGCTTTCCTGACCACAATCACTTCAAACATGGATTTATTCTCAAATAGCATTTGACATGTGAGATAGGCAGTTTCAACAATAGGTAATAACCTCAAGGCCTATGTACATAACCTGTGATACCGGCTACACGGATCAGGTGTGCGGGATATCACCACCATCTGCTTCCACACGGGAGGTGGGTCAAATCCTACCCGCCGGTCCATAGCAGATCTCGTCCGAAGACGGCACATTACATCACAACACGGTACAATGTACTCCATGCTACATGCACGGTACAACGTACTCCGTGGACCCCCCAGCCTTATCCCTCGTTCGGGCTCATCAGCTGTTCCTCCAACCCTTATCCCTCGTTCGGGCTCATCAGGCGGATCTCCAACCCTTATCCCTCGTTCGGGCTCATCAGGTTGTTTTAACATGCCATGTCTCAAAACAATGCACGTGTGAGCCTATTTAATCGATGTGACACCAAGTCTACTCGAAGCTCCAAACACGGCAACATGCAAGATGGGCATCCAGTGCGAGACAAACTCAAAGCACAATGCCAAAACAATATGAAATCCATGTGAAAACTAGTGCCTCTTGCACTCTTCCATACTCACGAAATCATGTAGGTGGCTCAAAACTTGCAAAATGTGGTTATCAAAACCAAAACATACTCATTTCTTTTGCAAATCATTTCAATGTTAGCCAACCTACCAATCATTTGCTAAAAAGCAATAAAACATGATTTTCAAAGCAATATGCTTTTGTTTTCATGCACATTTCTCAAACTCCCAACTTTTACCCTCCAATCACCCAACAACAACATTTCCTAATCTCATGCATTCTAGCAAAACATTTATGCGCCCAAATTGCACACAATATCTCTAAGAGTCCACACAATTCCCTTACCTCGATTTACTTGGTGTGACTCCTTTCCTTTTAGCTTCTCACGCTCTTAGCTCAACTCGCCTCGGCGTATCCTCGGAAGCTGCGATTCATTCATTAAATCGATTGAGTTAACATATTTAACCCATAATTGACTTCACTAGTCAACATTATTTACTTATGCATTTTACAAATGCCTTAACCCTCATTTTACCTCTTTTAGGCAAACCTCACAATTTATCCACCAACAACATCTTAAAATCATACCCATAACACTATTGTTACCTCTAGACATCCCATTTCTCATTAATCTCAATCAATTTCACTTTCTCACACTAAACCATTTCTAGGTCAAAATCATTCCAATGCATTTAGATAGTTTCCAACCATCTATACTCATGCCAACAACTCCAAAATCACTAAATAAACAATGTTCCATAGTTGGAGTGTTAGAATCTTACCCAATTTGATTTCTCTTCTTGCTCCAATGGCAATGCCCTTAAATCCTTCAATATCAACAATGGGAAATTGCTTTCAAACTATGTTGTTCTTCTCTTTGATAGGAACAACTTTGTCTTTAATGGTCTCTCTTCAAACCTCACTGAAAATGGCTGATTTTTGAGAGAGAAAATGTTAGGTTTTTGGGTTGAAAGTGAAAGGTTTGTGTTTTTCCCGAAATTTTCTGATTTCCAGCACTCCTTATATAGAAATAACTTGAGGAGATCGATCTGGTCCAAGAGGAGATCGATCTGGTCCCTTAAAATCCCTCTTTTTCACGGCATTTTTAAGCCTGAGATCGATCTGTCGAAGCATGAGATCGATCTGTGGAGGCATGAGATCGATCTGTCGAAGCATGGGATCGATCTGCTCCCAAACAGAGAGCTAAGGAGATCGATCTGGTCCATTGGAGATCGATCTGTTCTATTCTTTCGCCCAAATAAGAGCATTCTGGCTCTTCCAGATCGATCTCTCATCCCATGAGATCGATCTGCCCTTCAAAATTTCCAGATTTCCTCTGCAACAACACTTACCAAACATTCCTCAATTTGCTACCATGATCATTTCCTCGTTCATTCATCTTTGAGACTTGAAAATGACATCCATCCTCACTTCATACACATTAAAACTTGTGTAGGATCTTTGTATGACCAATGGTACTTAATATAAACTAAAATGGAAGTGCACATCTTATGCAATTATACTTCCATTTTACCAAGCTATTCAAAATCCATTCTACACACATTCTCCACATGTTTAAGTCCATTTCTACACGTTCATACATAATGAAACTTGTATGTATGATTATCACTCTTATTACAAGTGTGTACATTACTTGTGGACTTACATCACATATACTTCACTCAATTCATAGTACAACTCCATTTACATTTCTATGTACATATACACCATTATACATATACGGGGTCTCACATTCTCCCCCACTTAGAAAATTTGGTCCTCCAAATTGGAACCAATTATTCTGTGAACAACTCGGGATACCTCTCCCGCATCAAACTCTCCAATTCCCATGTGGCTTCTTCCACAGTGTGATGTTGCCAAAGTATCTTCACCAAGGGAATTGTCTTTGTCCTCAGCACTTTCTCTTTTCTGTCCAATACCCGAACTGGCTTCTCAACATAGGTCATACCCTCATTGAGCTCCAAAGGCTCATATCTTATCACATGTGCCGGGTCCGGGTGATACTTCCTCAACATGGATACGTGGAAGACGTTATGCACACTTGCCAACTCTGGTGGCAATGCCAGTCTATACGCCTTGTCTCCCACCTTATCAAGTATCTCAAATGGCCCGATATATCGAGGGCTCAACTTTCCCTTCTTCCCAAATCTCATAATTCCCTTCGAAGGGGAAACTTTCAAAAACACTGACTCACCCACCTCAAACTCTAGTGGTCTCCGTCTCTTGTCAGCATAACTCTTTTGCCTGCTCTGAGCTGTCCGTAACCTCTCACATATCAATTGGACGTCCTCAGAGGCTTGTCTAACCAAGTCGGGAGCAAAGATCTGTCTGTCACCAACCTCTTCCCATCCAATAGGGGAACGGCATTTACGCCCATACAATGCCTCATATGGTGCCATCCCGATACTCGCATGAAAACTGTTATTATACGCGAACTCTGCGAGTGGCAAATGGTCATCCCAGGAGCCTCCAAAATCCAATGCACACGCTCTCAACATGTCCTCCAGGGTCTGTATAGTCCTCTCTGACTGACCATCTGTCTGAGGATGAAACGCGGTGCTAAAATTCAACTGGGTCCCCATCGCTTCCTGAAAATGTTCCCAAAAGTGGGAAGTGAAGCGGGCATCCCTATCAGAAACAACGCTCACTGGAATTCCATGTAGCCTCACTATCTCGCGCACATATAGGTTCGCTAACTGGCTCAGAGTATCGGTAGCTCTCATAGCTAGAAAATGGGCTGATTTCGTCAACCGATCCACAATCACCCATATGGCATCATGACCTCTCCGGGTCCTCGGCAATCCCATCACAAAATCCATGGTGACATGCTCCCACTTCCATGTCGATATCGGTAGAGGCTGCAATAATCCTGCAGGCTTCTGATGCTCTACCTTCACCTGCTGACAAACGAGACACTTAGCAACATATTCAGCAATGTGCTTTTTCATTCCCGACCACCAATAAACCTTTCGAAGGTTTTGATACATTTTGGTACCCCCTGGGTGTATCGTATACTTCGATGAGTGAGCCTCTGTCAGGATCAACCTTCTGATCTCTGCGTCATCAGGAACACATATCCTACCTCTGAACCTTAACAATCCATCCGAACTCAACCCAAAGTCCGTCTCTATACCCCTCTGTATCTGCCCGACAATATCACTACACTGCTGATCAACTCGCTGAGCCTGTCGGATTCGATCTACCAGATCCGGTTCCAACTGCAGGCTAGCTATCATAAATCCACTATCAGCGTCAGGCGGGGTCATATCCAAACTGAGGTTCATGAACTGTTCCAACAGCTCGTGTTCCCTGATCATCATGAATGATACCATCCCGAGATGCTTCCTACTCAATGCATCAGCAACCACATTTGCTTTACCCGGGTGGTATAGGATTTCACAATCATAGTCCTTTAACAACTCGAGCCATCTCCTCTGTCTCATGTTCAACTCTTTCTGTGAGAACAGGTACTTAAGGCTCTTATGATCTGTATAAATCTGAAATCTCTCACCATAGAGGTAGTGGCGCCATATCTTCAGCGCAAACACCACCGCTGCCAACTCCAAGTCATGGGTCGGGTAGTTCCTCTCATGATCCTTTAACTGTCTTGATCCATAGGCTACTACCTTCCCATCCTGCATCAATACACAGCCCAGTCCTAGGTGTGAAGCATCCGCATACACCGAGAAACCTCCTGAGCTGGTAGGAATGGTGAGTATTGGAGCTGTAGTTAATCTCCTTTTCAACTCCTCAAAACTGTCTTCACACTTTTTGTCCCACACAAACTCTACATTTTTCCTCGTGAGACGTGTCAAAGGAGCAGCTAACCTCGAAAATCCCTCTACAAACCTTCGATAATACCCAGCTAAACCCAGAAAACTTCTGATCTCTGTCACTGTCTGGGGTCTCTGCCACTGAACTACGGCCTCAATCTTAGATGGATCCACTGATACTCCATCCTTTGATACTATGTGACCCAGAAAAGAGATCTGTTCCAACCAAAAGTCGCACTTACTGAGTTTAGCGTACAACTTCTTCTCTCGAAGGGTCTGTAGCACTATCCTTAGATGCCTCTCATGCTCCTCTCTAGACCTTGAATACACCAGTATATCATCAATAAACACAATCACAAATCGATCCAAATACTGGTGAAATACCTCATTCATCAACGACATAAAAGCTGCGGGAGCATTCGTCAACCCGAATGGCATAACCATAAACTCATAATGTCCATACCGGGTGCGAAAAGCTGTCTTGGGTACATCTTCACCTCGTATCTTCAACTGATGGTACCCTGATCTCAGATCTATCTTGGAAAAGACCTGCGCTCCCTTAAGCTGATCCAATAAATCATCGATGCGTGGGAGGGGATACTTATTCTTGATGGTGGCCTTATTCAACAACCGGTAGTCTATACACGGTCGGAGGCTTCCATCTTTCTTCCTTACAAACAGAACCGGTGCTCCCCAAGGTGAGACGCTCGGCCTGATGAACCCCTTCTCCAGCAACTCTTGTAATTGTTTCCTTAACTCCTCTAACTCAACTTGAGCCATTCTGTATGGTGGCTTGGACATCGGCTCTGTACCAGGTGCCAAATCTATACCAAACTCCATCTCCCTATCTGGAGGTAACCCTGGTAACTCATCCGGAAAGACATCTGGAAATTCCCTAACCACGGGTATGTCTTCCAACTCCGGACATGCCTTATCCGTCTCAACCACAAAAGCGATGAATCCTTCACATTATCCTTTCCACCATTAGTATCATAAATCATCACATCACATACATAAGTGAAATCAAATTTATCTTTCATACATCATGTATCAAGATTTTACTCATCACACTTATAATCAAATCATGTTCTTTAATTTCATTTCACAAAATTAACTACAAGATTGTCTATCTTTGGAAACATCAAGGTTCTAGCATGACAATCCATAACAACATGATTGGTAGCCAACCAATCCATTCCTAGGATCACATCAAAATCACTCATGTTTAATAAAATTAAATCGGCTGTCATCTCCTTACCTCTTATCTTCATTTTACAATCCCTATATATATACTCAGTCAACTGACTATCATTCATAGGGGTAGATATCAATAACATCTTATCAAGCAGCGTGGGTTTTATATGCTTCAACAATTTACATGCAAGGGATGGCGAAATAAAGGAATGCGTGGCACCAGGATCAAACAGTACATAAGCTTCTAATTCAAAGATTTGGATGGTACCTTTTACCACATTTGATGACTGATCTGTAGTATCCTGATCCAGTGCGTGCACTCGTCCTCTGCTTACACCCACTGCTTGCTTCCCTTTTTCTTCAGCTGTAGCCTTCCTCCTCGGAGCAGCTGTACCAACTGGAGCTCTCTCTGGCTCCTTGCCCTTCTGTGGGGCTCTCTCTATCATCTCGGGGCAATCTCTGCTTATGTGCCCTGGCTTCCCACATCTGAAGCATACAACCTGAGGTCCATAACATGGTCGAGTACCATGGTACCTACCACACTTGCCACACTGTTCTGTAGTTGGCCGTGGTCCTCCAATCACGATTCCCTTAGTTGGAGCAATGGCCGGATACATGGGAGTATCAACTGTCCTCTCCCTGATCTCATCAATTCTCGGCCTCTTTCCAGAGAATCTCTTGCTTCCTTTATAGCTGAAGCCTCTATCCATTATAGGTCTCTTCTTATCTTTGTCCCTCATCTTACCAACCTTTCCAAATTCTGAGGCGATTCTATCAACATCTTGTTCACATAGTTGCGCCCTGCGCACTGCCTCCTCATAGGTGGGTATATCTAGGGGAACCAATCTAGACCTGATGGTCGGTCTCAATCCATCCACAAACTTCTGGATCTTCTCGACCTCATTACTCATCGTGTTGGGATCATATCTGCCCAGGGATATAAAAGCAGTCTCATACTCATCCACAGTCCTGCTCCCTTGGGTCAGTCCCAAAAATGCCATCTTTAGCTTTCGCTGGGCGGTATCCGGGACATACTGTCTCCGGAAGGCCTCTAGAAACACATCCCAGCTGATCTCAGTTTGCCGGGCTCTCAAAATAGGCCTGGTGGATTTCCACCAATGTTCTGCTGATCCCTTCAGCATAAAAGCGGCAAATGCTACCATCTCGGTAGTAGTGCACTCAAAGAACCCATATAATTTCTCGATCTCATTGATCCAATCCTCAGCCGCTACTGGGTCCTTTACTCCACTGAAAGACGGCGGTCCAAACTTCTGGAACTGCCGCAGTCTATCCAAATCACATCCATATCCCCAACCTCTACTGCCTGGCATAGCAACCGGCGTAGGCACATCCTGTGTGGGTGGGGTATCTGTCGTCTGAGGTCCTTGGGCTTGCCTTGCCCGTGCCTCGGGAGCTGCTGCCTGCTCGGCATCACCCTGTGTAGCGGGACTCTGTCTACCGCCAACTCCAGGTAAAGATTGAGTGACCAATTCCAAAATCATCTCAATGCTCCGCTCAATCCTCGCAAAGCGAGCCTCAGTACTCTCGGGCCTCTCCTCTGGACCCTGTGGAGCGTGCTCAACGTCGACCTCCACCTCAACATCCTCCTGAGCCTCGTGTGTTTCCGGCTCAACACGACCCCCAGGCCTACCTCTACGGCCTCGAGCCTGTGCTCTCATCCCTCTACCGCGATTGGTATTAGGCATACTTACTCAGTTCCCTACATTCACAACCAATTACTTAGTCACCCATCGACATACACTATTTGTATCTAAACAAGCACAGTAACTTGGGGATGTAATTTTTTTTTTTTCACTTATTAAGTATTTTAGACGCGACACACGTCAAACCAACTCAAGCTCTGATACCAACTTCTGTCACGACCCTCAACTTACCAAAATACGTACAAATTTTTTGCATTTTCATGCATCGATTATTAATCATCCTTCCTTGATCGTGAACAACCACACTTTCAACAGTTGGGCTGTGTGTCGACGTCTAACTCACTCTACCATACCAATTTAATTTAAACATTATTCATGAGTAAACACTTGTATATAAATATATCAGAGTTGTTACATGTGTTTACATTGTTTTACATTGTTTTACATCCCCAGTAGTTACATACAAAATGCTACTGTGCTATGTCTAGTTTAGATACAAAATAATCAAAGTGTGTATACCTTTAGCGATGGGATGCAGCGGATTACCAAAAAGGGAAACGCCTCCAGTCACGCTCAATCTATACTCAAATCTCTGTAGAGAGGGGGAAAATAAGGGGGGTGAGCAAACCACACGCTCAGTAAGGCAATCATGCGAACAGGTAGATACTGTACTATCTACGTGATCGTGATGCCATGCTCAAAGCATTTTATTCATTGTTTATCTCAAAACATGAGTGTATGATTGTGTTAATGGTATGTAAAGCATTCATGCTATTAAAATTCAGTGCACATATCAACTCAAAGCATGGTATAAATCATCATGCATAATTCACAATAAAAGCATGGCATTACCCATCATGCATTTTTCTCAAATAGCATGGCATTAAACATCATGCATCCGTGCACTTTAAAACCATTAACAAATCAATTCAACGTCAGGTCCCAGCCCATTCCCTCGGGCTTTCCTGACCACAATCACTTCAAACATGGATTTATTCTCAAATAGCATTTGACATGTGAGATAGGCAGTTTCAACAATAGGTAATAACCTCAAGGCCTATGTACATAACCTGTGATACCGGCTACACGGATCAGGTGTGCGGGATATCACCACCATCTGCTTCCACACGGGAGGTGGGTCAAATCCTACCCGCCGGTCCATAGCAGATCTCGTCCGAAGACGGCACATTACATCACAACACGGTACAATGTACTCCATGCTACATGCACGGTACAACGTACTCCGTGGACCCCCCAGCCTTATCCCTCGTTCGGGCTCATCAGCTGTTCCTCCAACCCTTATCCCTCGTTCGGGCTCATCAGGCGGATCTCCAACCCTTATCCCTCGTTCGGGCTCATCAGGTTGTTTTAACATGCCATGTCTCAAAACAATGCACGTGTGAGCCTATTTAATCGATGTGACACCAAGTCTACTCGAAGCTCCAAACACGGCAACATGCAAGATGGGCATCCAGTGCGAGACAAACTCAAAGCACAATGCCAAAACAATATGAAATCCATGTGAAAACTAGTGCCTCTTGCACTCTTCCATACTCACGAAATCATGTAGGTGGCTCAAAACTTGCAAAATGTGGTTATCAAAACCAAAACATACTCATTTCTTTTGCAAATCATTTCAATGTTAGCCAACCTACCAATCATTTGCTAAAAAGCAATAAAACATGATTTTCAAAGCAATATGCTTTTGTTTTCATGCACATTTCTCAAACTCCCAACTTTTACCCTCCAATCACCCAACAACAACATTTCCTAATCTCATGCATTCTAGCAAAACATTTATGCGCCCAAATTGCACACAATATCTCTAAGAGTCCACACAATTCCCTTACCTCGATTTACTTGGTGTGACTCCTTTCCTTTTAGCTTCTCACGCTCTTAGCTCAACTCGCCTCGGCGTATCCTCGGAAGCTGCGATTCATTCATTAAATCGATTGAGTTAACATATTTAACCCATAATTGACTTCACTAGTCAACATTATTTACTTATGCATTTTACAAATGCCTTAACCCTCATTTTACCTCTTTTAGGCAAACCTCACAATTTATCCACCAACAACATCTTAAAATCATACCCATAACACTATTGTTACCTCTAGACATCCCATTTCTCATTAATCTCAATCAATTTCACTTTCTCACACTAAACCATTTCTAGGTCAAAATCATTCCAATGCATTTAGATAGTTTCCAACCATCTATACTCATGCCAACAACTCCAAAATCACTAAATAAACAATGTTCCATAGTTGGAGTGTTAGAATCTTACCCAATTTGATTTCTCTTCTTGCTCCAATGGCAATGCCCTTAAATCCTTCAATATCAACAATGGGAAATTGCTTTCAAACTATGTTGTTCTTCTCTTTGATAGGAACAACTTTGTCTCTAATGGTCTCTCTTCAAACCTCACTGAAAATGGCTGATTTTTGAGAGAGAAAATGTTAGGTTTTTGGGTTGAAAGTGAAAGGTTTGTGTTTTTCCCGAAATTTTCTGATTTCCAGCACTCCTTATATAGAAATAACTTGAGGAGATCGATCTGGTCCAAGAGGAGATCGATCTGGTCCCTTAAAATCCCTCTTTTTCACGGCATTTTTAAGCCTGAGATCGATCTGTCGAAGCATGAGATCGATCTGTGGAGGCATGAGATCGATCTGTCGAAGCATGGGATCGATCTGCTCCCAAACAGAGAGCTAAGGAGATCGATCTGGTCCATTGGAGATCGATCTGTTCTATTCTTTCGCCCAAATAAGAGCATTCTAGCTCTTCCAGATCGATCTCTCATCCCATGAGATCGATCTGCCCTTCAAAATTTCCAGATTTCCTCTGCAACAACACTTACCAAACATTCCTCAATTTGCTACCATGATCATTTCCTCGTTCATTCATCTTTGAGACTTGAAAATGACATCCATCCTCACTTCATACACATTAAAACTTGTGTAGGATCTTTGTATGACCAATGGTACTTAATATAAACTAAAATGGAAGTGCACATCTTATGCAATTATACTTCCATTTTACCAAGCTATTCAAAATCCATTCTACACACATTCTCCACATGTTTAAGTCCATTTCTACACGTTCATACATAATGAAACTTGTATGTATGATTATCACTCTTATTACAAGTGTGTACATTACTTGTGGACTTACATCACATATACTTCACTCAATTCATAGTACAACTCCATTTACATTTCTATGTACATATACACCATTATACATATACGGGGTCTCACACTGATGGATATGAGAATGAGAAAAATTTCGTTTAGACTGTGGACCATAACCTATTTATAACTGAAGTATATTTTATTCTATTTTGACCCATCATTAAAATAGAACAAAATATCAGGTCTCTACACATTGTAAAGCCCATACCAATTGAGATGAACTGAAGTCCAATAACTTTATTTGATCACTTTTAAGTGGACTAAAACAAATTAGATAGCCTGTAATGTACAATAAATTGATATATGTAGGCCCACACAAATAATTTCCCAACACGTTATGTCATAATCTTGTGCAGAGCTATAATCAACTACAAATAATTTATCAAAAATATATATTAAGAAAAAAAATAATAAATAAAAATACATAATGATTCAACTATACATTTACGTTTATAAATGAATACGAAAAAAATATTATAATAATAAAATAAAAATTTTAAAATTAAAACTCAGAAAACATTCCTCAAAACTAAACGAACGTAGTTCTCAATAACTTTACTTGTTTTTCTTATTTTGCTTTTTTAATTTAACCATACCACAATAAACCAAAATTTTTTTATTTATAATTATGAATAAATACTTGAGTATACTTGCTATATCATAATTTTGAAAAAAAAAACAGTTATGAGTTACATAGAATAAATTTATGATATTAATTACTTTTGAATAATATAAAATAGCATTATTTTAATAGTATTTAAATACTATTTTTTGAGATAATCTTAATATGTTTTTTTTTTTTCTAAACAATAATTTTATTAATGATTAAAGTCATTACAAGTAGGATATAGATCGCAAACAGAAGCGAAACATATTCGAAACTGAAACATCTCAGAAAAGACATCAGGCCACTTTGGACCAGAGACTGAAGACAGGTACAGAACTAAGGATGAAGCGTGGTGAAGCTTCTACCACCATACTTTGAAAGGTTCTATTCTGTGTCAACACCAGCTTTGGTCAATGCATCAACAATCTGGCTTCTCTAAAAATCTTATGAATCGAAACAGTACCTTTTCAGCGCAGCATATCCATAACCAAAGTTTCTTTTGGCGGTGTATACACAAATTTTCACGTCTGAAAAATTAAAACACAAATTAGTGATAAAATTCAATTTTTGTATTTATATGTGAGTACAATTCTCTGTTTTGAATTCTTTACAAAAAGAATTATAATCCTCTGATTCGGTTTCCTGATTACACTTGTCGAGGGCGTGACGCTTGATCCCGACGGAGTGGAATGAGTGATTGTTGAGAGAAACGGCCAAAGGGCTTGTTGTTCCTCTTGAATTTGCAGCGGCGTGGCTGATCGTTGAGAGAACGGTCTGTGGTTCCTCGTGGATTTGTAGCGACGCGGCTGATTGTTGAGAGAACGGTCTGTGACTTGTTGTCCTCTTGTAGATTTGCTGACGGCTTTGTTGAAGAAAAGACTTGACTGAAGAGAAGGCTTGATCGGAGAACGGCCGGTGTTCTGCAGGCTTTCAATTCTCTGAGGAGGCTGAGACTTCTCTTTTTCAATGCTTTCTGTCTGCTTCTTCTGAGTGTTCTGAGTCTTCTAACTGAATTCTTCTGTGTGTTCTTCTGAGTGTGGAAGAGCTCTCTATTTATAATGCTTGATGGTAGAGAGTTCTAAAGGGACTCGATCACTCCAGGATTTATCTCTAATTAATTTAATTTAATTAGAGATAATACAATTGGTTGCTAATTTTTATTTATCACCAATTTATTAGAAATTATCAATTAATTAAATATTTAATTTAATTAACTAATAATACTAATTAATTATTTTTTTTAATGCCTACAAATGCCCCCACTTCAAGATACGGGCGTGCGTATGCTAGGCATGAAGTACGTATGGAACTTGAAGTCCATCAATGTCAAAAGCATGCGTGCTATGACAAAATTCTTTGATTTTTTTTTTGAATAGCACAATATACTTTTTTTTTTATGCTTTATATATATATATATATATATATATATATTGAATTTTGTGTTTATTTTCAACACAAATTGAACTAAAGAGATAAATTACAATTGCATCTCTTCAGTCAGAGTTCAACTTAAATTCTTCTGTTAAACTATATATATTGACAGATAATCATAAACTCCTCTTCATAAATTTCAAGCAGCTCAGATCAATTCTGCAGATCATTAGGTAAGACTCTTCTCCTTTTTTTTTTTTTGGCGAATGTATGCTTGTACACCCATGATAAATCATCTGTATGTCGATGTTTGAATTATTGTTATGTGGCCATCTGCACTGCTATTTTGTATGCTTGAATTTTGTTGTTTGTTTGTTTTTTTTTTATTATCGCATACAATACCATCGTGCCTCGTCAACTGGCTCCACTGCTATTGTTTTGCTTCCGGGGTTCGTTTTCTGCTCTGAAGTTAATTCTGCCTCCACCTTCAACACAGGCCATGGCAGCAGCTCTCTGTTTTGTCATCTTCATCGTGGAGGCTAGCTCTTCAACACAGCAGCTAGCTCTCTGTTTCGTTGTTTTTTTTTTATTGCAGGGACTAGCTCTTCAACACAGCAGCTAGCTCTCCGTGAGTCATCATCTCCATCATTAAAGCAGCCTCTGTATCATCTTTATCACCAGTGTTTTCGGTTCCTGTTTGAAATTGATTCTGCTTCCATCTTCAACACTGGCCATGACAGCAACTCTGTTTTGTCATCTTTATCGCGACGACTAGCTCCCCAACACAGCAGCTAGCCCTCTATCAGCAGCAAGCATTCTGTTTCATCCTCTTCTTCACGGCAAATAGTTCTCCATCACGCTGTATTGAGATTGAAAGAAGTGATTTATAATCTGTCCTAGAATGAGCTCCACTGGTGCGAGTAGAACCGAAATTTGTGCCGTAGCTGTTTACAATGGAGTCTTCTAAACTGTGATGCCACGAACTTGAGATCTTTCGCCCTGAGAGCAAAGGCTTCCACTTCTGATATTGCCTTGACGGTGCGAGTTGAAGATGGGAGAATGACACTGGGACGAGGATCCAAGGCCCATGTCAGCAGTTCTTCGCCGCAGAAGTCTCCGGGGGCCAAACATAACCTCCATAAGTGCTGCCATAATTCTGTTGCTCCCAAGGCCTGCTGGGTAAAGGCCTACCAACAGCGTTTCCGGTCTTGCCGTTCCAGATGCTTCAACCACATCGCTGGTGTTGCCAGGTGATGGTGGTTTAAAGGGTCCAGAACCTGATGAACCCCCAGCTTGCTCCCATGGTTTAGGAGGAGAGCCACCAGTAGCTGGTTGTTGAGACTTGGCGTCCATGGCTTCCGACTCGATCAATGATTTTGAGGACCGCGTTATCTTTGAGGCTTTGCCTCGAATGAAGAAAAATGAAGAAGGGGTCAGTGCTGAATTGCTGACCATGAGTTATTTCTCGAGCACTCCTTTCCTACTTCCTTCTTTTGACTGCCGAAGCCTTAAGGTTGACTTCATTACCTGGAAACTGCATTCGTGTGCCAATTTATTTTGCTACAGTGGTAGAAGCGCTCCAAAATCCAATTCAACAGGTTCATCAACTCTATTCAAATCAAGATCAAATCCCCTAGAGGAGCGAATGGGTGCAGACCCATCAACTCATATATTGAATTACGGTTATTTGCAAGGTCCCGTGCAGAGTTTGTGTCCTGAGCAAAACTTCGCTAGGCTAGATCCTCAAGTACTCTTTTATCCGGTGTATTTAAATCAAATATCCAATGGAGGATGACTTTGTTTCACAATAGCAGCATCAGGAGTGGAAGTATTACTTGTACCCAGGGACATATCCAGAGTCTTTCTGGCAGTTGGTAGTGGATCTTGTGGCGATCGTCCTATTCCTGATACAAATTGCTGCAATCGGCCTACCGGAGGAAAACTCAGTGGACTCCCGATACGCAGTGAACTCAGGATTTGCAGATGCAAAGTCGGTGTGAGAAACTGAACTTGAATGTCTGTTGTGGATGAAGCTAATGAATGCAGGATAGATATGGACAGCTGCTTTATTTTCTTGCAATTCAGAAGAGAAGAAAACTGTTGAGTTAATGTATTTTGAAATGACAAAACAAGTTAATTCAATAATGTTAAGATGATATACAAACATGTTTAGAGGTTATTAGTACCAGAACTTAGAGTTCTGCTGATGAGAGATCGATCTGGGGTATGAGAGATCGATCTCCTGGGTTTTTACTTGATGAGAGATCGATCTCATGATGGAAGAGATCGATCTGGCAAGCCTTAAATCTGTACAGAGGTTTTTAGGAAGAATGAGATCGATCTGCAAGGGTTAAGAGATCGATCTGGCTAATGCTAGAGTTGAGAGATCGATCTGGTCGATAAAGAGATCGATCTCCCTTAAGAGCTTAAGAATATAGATCGATCTGAGAGATCGATCCACACTCAAACAGAGAACTTATGAGATCGATCTGGTAAGGAAGAGATCGATCTCCTCAAAGTCAGAGAGCTAAAGAGATCGATCTGTGTTGTTGAGAGATCGATCTCCTCTCTACGAGATTGCATGGTAGATCGATCTGGAGATCGATCTTGCTTCAAACAGAGAGTTTAGGAGATCGATCTTCCTATTCGACAGATCGATCTGCCTCATTATTTTCAAACTAACAGATCGATCTGCTAACCTATGAGATCGATCTCCTTGTGTATTTGTGCTTCAATCTTGCAGGATTTATAACTAAGAGATCGATCTGGCCAAGAAGGCAGATCGATCTGGCACTCTACTGGAGGTACCCAACGGCTAGTTTCTGCAAAACACAACGGGAAGAATAGCATTTAATGCTCCAACTACCAATCCTTCAGTATTTAACCAAGCATTGAAGACAAAGAGAACTGAGACACTATTGCTGCATATTCCAAACACTCTCAAGCTTTAATTCTTTCATTCTTTGTGTCCCTATTGCTCATTCATTGAGAATTATTGTAAAAGCTTAAGTGCAAAAAGCTACATTTGTCCTACCACTTTAAAGCCTTATATTGTATTCAGTCTTATCTTAAAAGAGAAGAGGATTGTTCCTCAGTGAGAGTAAATTGTAAGAGGCTGAATACTTTTTCTGTATTGCTAAGGGTAGAGAGGTTATTCCTTAACCTGCAAAAGGAACTGTGTAAGCTCTATTGAAAGAGAGAAAGAAAACACTTGACAAGAAGGTCAAGGAGAGAGGACGTAGGCAAGAGTTTGGCCGAACCTCTATAAACGATTGTGTTTGTTTCTCTCTTCCCTACTCTGCATTAAATTGTTATACTGCACTATATTGCTCATTATCATTTGTGATTAAATTGTGATTAATTTTTAACTTGCCATAATTGTTAGAAAACCGATTCACCCCCCCTCTCGGTGAGCCAACAATTGGTATCAGAGCTAGGACTCTTTAATCACATAGGAACAACTTCCTAAGAGTTAGAAAACGATCAAATGGCTCTTAACAATGTAGCAACTAGTTTGATAGGAGAGGGGCACTCTACGGTTAGACCTCCCATGTTCAATGGTGAACATTATTCGTATTGGAGGACTAGGATGATGCTATTCATTCAAGCAAATGACTATGAAGTATGGAGAATTATAGTTAAGGGACCTCAAATCCCTACAAAGAAAATAGAGGGAAGAGATATCCCCAAAGAAGAAGATGAATGGGATTCTAATGACATTAAATGTGCACAGCTAAATGCTAAAGCTATGCACACATTATTTTGTGCTTTAGGTCCTAATGAATATAATAGAGTCTCCGGGTGTGATAATGCCAAGTAAATATGGGATAAATTGGCAATAACTCATGAGGGTACAACCCAAGTGAAGGAGACAAAAGTAGGTATGCTCACACATGATTATGAGCTTTTTAGGATGAAGGAAGGAGAATCGATTAGTGATATGTTCACTAGATTTACAGATGTAATTAATGGACTAAAATCCTTAGGAAAAATATATTCTAACATTGAAATGGTAAAGAAAATTTTAAATAGCTTACCTAAATCATGGGAAGCTAAAGTGACAGCAATAGAGGAATCTAAGGATCCACACACATTGTCCTTAGATGAATTAATAGGTTCCTTGCTAACTTATGAGATGAAGCTTAAAAGAAATGAAGAGCCACCTAAGAAAGTGGGAGTTGCTCTAAAATCCACTGCTCAAGAAGAGATTAAAAATGAGAGTGGCAGTAAGGAGGATATTGAGATGGCAATGTTTGCCAAAAGATTTAATAAATTCATGAGGATGAGAGCTAGTAATAGTAATAGGAGAAACAATAGGAGAGAACAAGAGGAAGTAGGTAGAAAAGACTCTATTGTGTGTTATGAATGTAAAAAACCGGGACACATAAAATTTAACTGCCCTCTTCTTAAAAGGTCAAATGATAGGTTCCATAAAAAGAAGGCAATGGTGGCAACATGGAGTGACAGTGATTGCTCCGATGATGAATCAAATGAGGACATTGCCAACTTATGCTTCATGGCTATTGATGATGATCAAAAGGTAACCTCTAATCTCAATGAATACTCATTTGATGAATTGCAAGATGCATTTGATGATCTTGCATTAGAGTATGAATGTATGAGCATGAAGTATAAAAAGTTAATATCTAAATTAAAAAAGGAAAATGAGATAATGTTAAAAGATAAATTAGAATGTGAAAAGAAACTAGAGATTTCAAACCTAGAAATTTGTGACCTTAAGGAGAAAAATAACAATTTACATAACTCCTTTAATAGATTTCACATGGGGCAACAAAAGTTAGATAGCATGTTAGAAACCCAAAGGGCATTTTTTGACAAAAATGGCTTAGGATATAATGCACAAAGTAGGGAGACCCATCTTAAGAGTTTTATTGCTAGGAAGAGCATGAATAAACCTGCAATTACTTGTTCATATTGTAATAGAAAGGGACATAAGTCACATTATTGCAATATAAAGATGAGGAATCTTAAAGGAAAAAGAGTAAAAAGGATATGGATTCCAAAAGAGGTAATTCATTCCAAGGACTGTAATGCATTAGCAAAATGGATCCCAATGGGATCAAGAATTGCATTTACTAACCTCCAAGGACCCAAGAAAATTTGGGTACCTAAGACTTGAGTTTAATTTTTTTGTAGGTGATTGAGCATAGCCACAAAGCTAAAACAAAAGATGCTTGGTACTTAGATAGTGGATGCTCAAGGCACATGACGGGTGATAAAAGCCATTTCAATTCCTTCAAATCGAAAATTGGTGGAGAAGTCACTTTTGGGGACAACTCCAAAGGCCAAGTGGAAGGAAGTGGCTCAATAGGTAATGATCATTTCTCTTTAGAAAAAGTATTACTTGTTAGGGGTCTTAAGCATAACTTGTTAAGCATTAGTCAACTTTGTGACAAAGGTTACAAAGTAATTTTTGATTGCATGAAGTGTAATGTTATAGATCCTAAGTCAAATAAAATTCTTTTTCTAGGTCATAGGCAAGGTAACATATATATTGTCTATCTTAATGAACTCAAAAATGAAAACATATGCTTAATGGTAGACAACAAAAAGGAATCTTGGTTATGGCATAGAAGACTAGGTCATGCTAGCATGAGTGTGCTATCCAAGTTAGCTAGAAAGGATCTAGTAATAGGCTTACCCAAAATACCTTTTGATCATGAAGAAATATGTGAAGCTTGTGTTAAAGGAAAACACAAGAGAACAACTTTTAAGCCTAAGAATAGTGTATCCACCACTAGGCCTCTTCAATTACTGCATTTAGACTTATTTGGACCAACTAGAACCACTAGCTTAGGTGGAAAACACTATGGATTTATAATAGTTGATGATTACACTAGGTACACATGGGTGTTCTTTTTTAGAGTAAAAAATGAAGCCTTAGAGAAATTCATAGCCTACTCAAAGGTGACTCAAAATGAAAAAGGATACACAATAACAAGCATTAGAAGTGATCATGGCAAAGAATTTGAAAATATAGGATTTGATGAGTATTGCAATGATCAAGGAATTAGCCATAATTTCTCAGCCCCTAGGACACCACAACAAAATGGTGTAGTTGAGAGAAGAAATAGAACTTTGGAAGAGATGGCTAGAACTATGTTATGTGAAAATAACTTACCAAAGTACTTTTGGGCTGAAGCAATAAACACATCATGTTATATAATTAATAGAGCTATGATAAGACCCATGCTAAAGAAAACTCCTTATGAGCTCTACAAAGGCAAGAAGCCTAACATTAGTTACTTCCATCCTTTTGGCTGCAAATGCTTTGTTCTAAATAATGGAAAAGATAATTTAGGAAAATTTGATGCCAAGAGTGATGAGGGAATATTTCTAGGATATTCATTGAATTCAAAGGCTTTTAGAATATATAACAAAAGAACATTAGTGGTTGAAGAGTCTATTCATGTTATATTTGATGAATCAAATAATATATCTAAATATTCAACCAATGATGAAAATGTTGGAATATTTGATGAAGGATTAGAAGATGACTTTCTAGAAAAGCTTGACTTGAATAAAGAAGATGAAGAAGAAATAGAGGTTTTAGAAAGATAGCCTAGAGCACCAAGAGAGTTAGGATATGTAAAAGATTGTGAAATAGTAGGAGATCCAACTCTTGGAGTTAGAACTAGATCATCCCTAAGGAATATGTGCCAATATATAGCCTTTGTATCTCAAATTGAGCCTAGGAATGTCAATGAAGCCTTAGAAGACAATAATTGGTTCTTAGCAATGCAAGAAGAATTAAATCAATTTGAGAGAAGCAAAGTATGGAAACTAGTTCCTAGGCCTAGTGATCACTCAATAATTGGTACTAAATGGATATTCAAGAACAAAATGGATGAAAATAGTGTGATCACAAGGAATAAGGCTAGGCTAGTTGCTCAAGGCTATAGACAAGAGGAAGGCATAGACTATGATGAAACATATGCACCGGTAGCTAGATTAGAGGCAATAAGAATGTTACTTGCCTTTGCATGTTATAAAAACTTCAAGTTATATCAAATGGATGTAAAGAGTGCATTCTTAAATGGTTTTATTAATGAAGAAGTATATGTTGAACAACCTCCCGGATTTGAAAATCATGAATTTCCTGAACATGTTTTTAAATTATCAAAGGCACTTTATGGGTTAAAAAAAGCTCCTAGAGCTTGGTATGAAAGGTTGTCAAAATTCTTAATAGAAAAGGGATTTTCAAGAGGAAAAGTGGATACCACCTTATTCATTAAGAATAAAAATAAGGATTTATTAGTTGTACAAGTGTATGTAGATGATATTATTTTTGGTTCAACTAATGAGTCTTTATGCCAAGAGTTTGCTAAGATCATGCAAGGAGAATTTGAGATGAGCATGATGGGAGAACTCACATTCTTCTTGGGACTTCAAGTGAAGCAAACAAAAGATGGAACCTTCATCAATCAAGCAAAGTATACTAAGGAATTGCTCAAGCGATTTGGAATGGACAATTGCAAACCTCAAGCAACTCCAATGGGCACCAACATCAAGCTTGATAAGGATGAAAGTGGTAAGTGTGTAGACACTAAACTTTATAGGTCTATGATTGGCTCATTGCTTTATTTAACTGCAAGTAGACCAGATATTTTGTTTAGTGTATGCCTTTGCGCTAGATTTCAATCCTGTCCTAAGGAATCACATCTATTGGCAACTAAGAGGATCTTTAGATACCTCAAAGACACTCCCTCACTAGGACTTTGGTACCCCAAGGACTCTACTTTTGCCCTTCATGCATTTTCAGATGCTGATTTTGGAGGCTGCAAAATAGATAGGAAAAGTACTTCAGGTACTTGCCAATTCTTAGGAAATAGGTTAATTTCTTGGTTCTCCAAGAAACAAAACAGTGTGGCTTAGTCCACAACTGAAGCTGAATATATAGCAGCTGGTAATTGTAGTGCTCAAGTGTTGTGGATTAAACAACAAATGAGAGATTATGGTATTGACATGAAGCAAGTCACTATTAAATGTGATAATACCAGTGCCATTAATCTGTCTAATAATCTTATTCAACACTCCAGAACCAAGCACATAGAAATTAGACATCACTTCCTTAGAGATCATGTACAAAAAGGGGATATAATTTTAGAGTACATTGACACTCTACATCAAATAGCTGATATATTCACCAAACCCCTTGATAGAGATAGGTTTTGTATCCTTAGAGGTGAATTAGGACTCATGGATATGCCTTAGGACTTTTGTGTTTCAAAAATCTTGGTTTCAAATTGATTTTAAATGAGTTTTTGCAAAGATTTTCTGGCAATGAGGATGAGAGATCGATCTCCTTGCAATATAGATCGATCTCCATACCTCCAACAAGCCTAAATCATCAAGGTTAAGCTAAGCAGATCGATCTTCTAACCATAAGATCGATCTCCTTACGTCTCTGTTTAAAGGAAGATCGATCTGTCAACACGACAGATCGATCTCTTCAAGCTTTCGCATTCTACAAATCGATCTTTGCATTTGGCAGATCGATCTGCCTAAGCCTCTGTTAAACGACAGATCGATCTGTGTGTAACAGATCGATCTCCTTAAGCCTCTGTTTGCGACCAGATCGATCTGGTCTTACGACAGATCGATCTCTATTGGATTCTGGAAATGACAGATCGATCTGTCGCCTCGACAGATCGATCTCCTATGCCCTGGAGTATAAATACCCGCGTAAAATTCCCAAATTTCAGAAACCCAATTTTCAAAATTCCCAAATTTCCCTCGCATCTTTTCCTCCGATTCCTCCTCAGATCGATCTCCGTACGGTTTTCCTTGCGTCTCGGTGTCCAATTCCGGTATTGTAACCAACATTCCTTACTGATTTTCAAAATCTTTCTTCAATTTGTGTTTTTTTTAATTCTAGGGCAAACCTAGGTACTGTTTCATTGCTTTTCTCGTTGTTGAATCTATTTAGTGCCTCTTTAGAGTCTAAAATCATGCCTAGGAAGTCAGTAGCAAACAAACCTCCTAGAACCACTGTAGAGGCAGGTTCCTCATCACAACCCATTCCTCCACCTCCTGTCGCTTCCTTCAATCGGTGTTTTAAAACACCAGCAAAAAGAAAGCGATATGAGGAATACTTCTCAACCATGCCAATTAAGCATTGGCGAACCATAGATTTTTCATTCCTTAATCGCATAGACTTTCCATACATGTCAAAGTTTGAGGAATTTGGTTGGATGAATTTTTTGAAAATCAACACTCCCGTTCCTCCAAATTTAGTTCGTGCATTCTTTTCCAATGCCGAACTTCTTTTTGACCCAAATGACACTTGCAAAATTGTTGGTTTCAAAACCTATGTCATGGGTAAATCAATTATAATAGACACTGAAATTCTAGCCAAAGCGTTTGATATACGCGATGAAGGCTTAACGAATGAGGATGAGGAAGTCCCCTTTGCGTTTGAACTCCCCGGGGACAAGGCGAGTAACCTTCCAATGCACCTTCGGTTACTCCACCTAATAATCTCTTGGAACCTCCGCCCTTTCGGTACTCGTCATTCTACCGTTAGGCGTTTAGATCGCTTTTGGCTCCATCACATTCACACCACAAGCCAAAAACCTAACCTCCCTCACTTTATATAAAAAAGATTGGCTGAAGATTGTGCGTGGACAAGCTACCACGATCGTGTTTCCACAACCGGTAGCTTATCTTCTTCACCGCCTTGGTATTGACTGCAGCGGCGAAATTGGCGAACTCCCCTCTCCCAAGAGCGTGCTTAACATTGGGACCCTCCATCATATGGGGTACTACAAAGACCTCCGGGGAGAGTGGACGAAAAAGAGGGATCAGCAACCTGCAGAGGCTATGGAGGAGGACCCCACTGCTGAGCCAGTGCACCGACCTGCTGCACCAGCTCCGGAACCATCGGCTCCGCCCACTGCACTAACATCGTCTCCTGCTGACTTGGAGATGCTCATGACGATGATGAATGACCTCAGTCAGCAGATGAATGACGGCTTTGCCACTCAGCGGCGTATGATCGAGAACTTAACCCAAAGAGTGGATAAGATTCAAGAGACTCAAGAGGCGATGTTCGATGAGCTCCAAGTAACACGCACGCACGTTGAGCATCTTTTGGATCGTGATCCTCCCTCATCTTAGGCCATAGGTGTTTGTTGTAGTTTAGTTTCATCATGGTTGATCTTTAATGTTACTTGCACTACATTTGCTTGAATGAAATGTGATTTGACTGGATATTGGGTGAGTTAATGAAAATGTTGATTTTGAAATGCCATGAATCTTCTATTTTGTGTGTGATTGATATGACAAAAAGGGGGAGAAGAAACATGTGTTGTGGTTGTGTTAAATGTCTTAAAAGAATGATTTAATTGAGGGGGAGTTATGATTTAATTGAGAAGGAGTTAAGATTTAACTGAGGGGGAGTTAGGGGAGTTATGATTTAATTGAGGGGGAGTTAAGATTTAACTGAGGGGGAGTTAAGTCATTAACAAAGTCAAAAGCTCACAAAAAGGGGGAGTTTTACAAATTCACTAAACATGTTTATTTGATGAGTTTTGTCATATCAAAAAGGGGGAGATTGTTGAGTTAATGTATTTTGAAATGACAAAACAAGTTAATTCAATAATGTTAAGATGATATACAAACATGTTTAAAGGTTATTAGTACCAGAACTTAGAGTTCTGCTGATGAGAGATCGATCTGGGGTATGAGAGATCGATCTCCTGGGTTTTTACTTGATGAGAGATCGATCTCATGATGGAAGAGATCGATCTGGCAAGCCTTAAATCTGTACAGAGGTTTTTAGGAAGAATGAGATCGATCTGCAAGGGTTAAGAGATCGATCTGGCTAATGCTAGAGTTGAGAGATCGATCTGGTTGATGAAGAGATCGATCTCCCTTAAGAGCTTAAGAATATAGATCGATCTGAGAGATCGATCCACACTCAAACAGAGAACTTATGAGATCGATCTGGTAAGGAAGAGATCGATCTCCTCAAAGTCAGAGAGCTAAAGAGATCGATCTGTGTTGTTGAGAGATCGATCTCCTCTCTACGAGATTGCATGGTAGATCGATCTGGAGATCGATCATGCTTCAAACAGAGAGTTTAGGAGATCGATCTTCCTATTCGACAGATCGATCTGCCTCATTATTTTCAAACTAACAGATCGATCTGCTAACCTATGAGATCGATCTCCTTGTGTATTTGTGCTTCAATCTTGCAGGATTTATAACTAAGAGATCGATCTGGCCAAGAAGGCAGATCGATCTGGCACTCTACTGGAGGTACCCAACGGCTAGTTTCTGCAAAACACAACGGGAAGAATAGCATTTAATGCTCCAACTACCAATCCTTCAGTATTTAACCAAGCATTGAAGACAAAGAGAACTAAGACACTATTGCTGCATATTCCAAACACTCTCAAGCTTTAATTCTTTCATTCTTTGTGTCCCTATTGCTCATTCATTGAGAATTATTGTAAAAGCTTAAGTGCAAAAAGCTACATTTGTCCTACCACTTTAAAGCCTTATATTGTATTCAGTCTTATCTTAAAAGAGAAGAGGATTGTTCCTCAGTGAGAGTAAATTGTAAGAGGCTGAATACTTTTTTTGTATTGCTAAGGGTAGAGAGGTTATTCCTTAACCTGCAAAAGGAACTGTGTAAGCTCTATTGAAAGAGAGAAAGAAAACACTTGACAAGAAGGTCAAGGAGAGAGGACGTAGGCAAGAGTTTGGCCGAACCTCTATAAACGATTGTGTTTGTTTCTCTCTTCCCTACTCTGCATTAAATTGTTATACTGCACTATATTGCTCATTATCATTTGTGATTAAATTGTGATTAATTTTTAACTTGCCATAATTGTTAGAAAACCGATTCACCCCCCTCTCGGTAGAGCTAACAAAAACAGTGGTAGTCTAACTGGCTCACAGATCACGGGCATTTAAAGACTGAGAGCAGCAAAATTTGTAGGACTTTACAGAGTAAAGATAGTGTAAAGGGATTTGATGCGTCTACAGCTACCAACACGCGTCAGCTTACATGCTACTGCTTCTGACACATTGTTTCCTCTTTTACAGCTATGATAACTACGTTCCTCTTTTTCTTTTTTTTAATAATAATTTTTTTTTCGATTTTATTTTTATTTTTTTAATTTTTTTTTTGATTTTTGATTTTTGATTTTTTTTTTTTGTAGTCATGGACGAATTTCCTTCGTATCGCCTTCCAAGACCCTCTATTGTCAAGCATTGCCAAGATGAAGTTAAGGGTAGACCTTTTTTTCAAAGACTCAAGAGGAGTATAAAGGTCGTCTACGTGATTTTCTACTTATCCGAGACAAGTCCAATGAGGATATAAAGAAAGCTACTAGGTGTTTAATTCACACTCCAGCTATTGGTAGTAATGCAAATAACTGGGATTCCGATGTGGCAACTCTTTACCATTTGGATGTCTGGACTTTTGAAGAGGTCGATGAGGTATTTTCTTGTGCGAAGCTTGGTGTCCAGCCACCAATACATTTTTATCTTCTCGTGGAGAGATTTTCATTTCACTGTGGGATTTGAAGGTTTTAGGAGGCCTTCCTATTGTTGGAGAGTTTTACGAACAGGTTGCCTCCAGTTTAGAAGAAATAACCGATCTTGATGGATCTTCATGTCCCATTCTTCCGGTCAGTTGTCGATACATTTTTCTTGCATATCACCTTATCAGGCTGCAGGAGGATCATGGGACTTCGAAAGGCAATGGAGTTTCTACTTTTGCTTGGGTGAGATTTTGGTTTCGAGGCAAAAGCAAATACAATGATCCTTATGATTCGATCACGATCAAAGGCAAGAAAAATTCTCTATATACTCCCGATGGTCGTTTCAGACACCGTCTTCGTACTAGAAAGGAAAATGAAGTTTTCCTTGATCTGGGTGTTCTTGACGTTGATAGAGATGAGGTGTTCTTAGCCGCATTCTTATCAGTCTGGCTATGCTCTTTTATTCTTCCGAGTACCCGTGGTGATGTCATTCGGCCTGAGACTTTCAAAGTGGCTTCTTTCATAGCAAAAGGTACCCGATTTAGTCTTGCTATTCCTGTTTTGGCAAGCATATATAATGGACTGAATCAAATTACTACTTGCGTTGACGGTCCTGATCAATGCAATGTTGCTCTTCCTTGGCATTTTGTGCATGTGTGGATGGCATCTTACTTTGGGACTCATCCTGGATCAAATGGAGCACCAAGAAGACCTAAAATGCGCAAGTACGGGGGATCATTTGGTCACAAATCTTACGGTGAAGTCAAAAGTTGAGAAATCATTCAACAATTGCTTGGCATAGATTGGCAAGTCACTAGCATATTTGACACTTGTAAGACTAAACTCTTGGACACTCCTGGGAACCAACTTAAGATCGATGATTTTGAATACTTGGTCAGTCTTCGATCTTCATTTTTGACTTTACGAAGAGGCAATTTTCACTTGATAGAATCATATAGTCCTCATCGCTTTGCAAGGTAATTTGGATACTGTCAAGATGTTCCGGGATCTTTGACAACTGTTATTAGAACTGCCAGTTTGAGAGGGCTATTGCACTATTGGCGATGTAGCGTGTTGAGAGGTCCCAGCTGTGAAGTGACTATCCCTAAATGGAGTAGCACCAATAAACACTTGTTTGTAACAAGAAAATTCTTTGTGTGGTGGCAAGGTCAAATAGAAGATTACTATCGTACTAGTGTACCCATCCTGAAGGATAGTACAAGCACTAATTTCAAACTTGCTTCTTCTACTCTTGTAAAGAAAGATTATCGAAGCAAGTGCAACCTTTGATTGAGACTACCTACCTTGAGGCTGAAGATATTGATGATGTTACCATGATGCAACGCCTTGACATGGGGCAATTTGAACAAAGCAAAGGTTCTTTAACCCCTATGGATGGGAGAGAGGCTCTCGTTGTCAGAGATGAACAACCTCGTCAGTGTGATGATTGTAGTGATAGACCTGTGGAACCTATCAGTGATCATGATAGTGACAGATGTAATCCCAGAAGGCTTAGGAGAGGTGTGAGATCTTCTTTGAAAAGAAACGTGATGGTCTCCGAGCAACCAAAGATTCCAAGTCAAGTAACAAGGGTTGGTTCCCCTAAGAAATCTTGTCATGGTAGGCTTCGTCTTTCCTTAAAGAGGAGATGTCCTAAAACTGATCGCGAGGAGTTTGAGAAGAGGGCTCCGATTGCACAGGAAGAAGTTGCTGATTCGACAGGTGAAGATGCGATTCCTCTTACAGAGATGTTAAAGAAAAATACTGTTGACCAGGTTAAAAACATCACGCCCGATGATGAGCCTTCAAAAAGTGAGGAATCTGTAAGTGATGTTGGTAAAGTCCGAAACCAAGTTAAATAGTTGTCTGCTAAAATAGGCTCCACATCTTCTGCCAAAGATAGCTCTAAGTCTGTTTCAATCAATTCATCGACTAAGAGAGCTCGAGGTGACGACACAGTTGGGAATAAACCTCCTAATCAGGATCCGCCCCAGTTGCCAATCCATCACTCTCTTGAACGAGATACTATGTCTGTTTCGACTTATCATCCTGGCAAGTACTCTTCCAAGATTTTTGAAAAAGCCATTAAAGGGATCGGACATGATTTCTTACTTCGACTTAGAGATGCCTCTTTTTCTCACGTTAGCAAGCTTTACGAAGATGCTTCCACTGTTTATTTAGGCATTGAAAGTTTGCATGGTGATTCAACTTCCTTAAAAAAGATTGTTGACTCCTATGTTGGGGAGGTGAAGGCATTGTTGTGCCTTGAGAAAGAACTTGATGGTCGTCTTTCTCAAAAAACTTTAGAAAGGAAGAAGGCTGAAGTAACAGAACAGTTGGAATGCGCTAAGTCTTCTTTGACGTCGAAGCAACAACATTATGAAGCACAAGCCACAAAGCTTCAAGCTTTGCAAGATGAACGTGCTGCACTAGAAGAGAAGTTGCATTTAATTCGAAAGGAGGAATTGAAGGCGAAGACTAATTTGGATGCTCAAGTTATTGAAGTAAGCAAGGCCAATGATGAAATGGCTTCTTTTGAAAAGCTGATGATTGAATTAGAGGCCACAGTTTCCATTGCTGATGAAGACATGGAGAACATTGAAAAGCTTAGGAGAGCATTGCAGACTCATCGAGACTCTTTGGTCGACAGTTTGAGCAGCAAGTCCTAGATAGAGCATTTTATTTTATTTCATTTGTAATAGATATTTTCAGCATTTCATCTATGTCATATAGGATTTTAATCATTACAATGATGATTTTTTTTTATTTGGTGTGACTGAACTTAGGATTGGAGGGGTTTCCTAAGCTGCCTACGTACCTTCCAAGAGAAGGATCAAGTCATTACGTAGTTCATTTATTTATTTTTGTTATTTTGCCTTAATTTTTGCCTAGACCGCCCCAATGGGGTTTTCAATCTAGTAGGCAATTTTTTTTATTTGCCTTAATTTTTGCCTAGACCGTCCCGATGGGGTTTTCAATCTAGCAGGCTTTATTTTTTTATTTGATGTTGTGCATAGAAATTGGAGCTTTCACGCATAATAGCGTTTCAGAAATTTCCCGTTGATAGGGCAGACTCGCAATCCGTCACTGTCGACTATCTTGTAAGCATTGTTTGTATAAACTTCTTGCACAACATAAGGTCCATCCCACTTGGAGGTAAACTTATCACCAGGATGATGATGGAAGTTAATTGGCCTGCGCATGGCGAGCACTAAATCTCCTACTTGAAAGAAACGTGGGCGAACTTTCTTGTTAAAAGCTTTAGAGAGTCGTGCTTGATAACATTCAAGATGTTGTTGTGCTTGGAGACGTCTTTCATCCAACGCTTCAAGCTCTTGAAGGCGCAATTGGGCATTGCTCTCTTGTGTTAAGCCTTCTTGAATGGCAATTCTTAAGGTAGGAATTTGACATTTCAATGGAAGAATGGCTTCGACACCATAAACAAGAGCATATGGAGTAGCTTGCGTGGGTGTTCGATATGTAGTACGATACGCCCAGAGTGCTTCTCCGATTCGTTCATGCCAATCTCTTTTACTCTTCGCAACAACTTTCTTCAACAAATTACAAAGTGTCTTGTTGAATGCTTCCGCAATGCCATTTGCTAGGGCATTATACATGGAAGAATTATATTGTTTGAAATTAAATTTCTCGCACAACTTGTCCATGAGACTGTTGTAGAATTGTTTGCCATTGTCAGTGATGATGTACCGAGGAACTCCATAGCGATAGATGATCTGCACACGAATGAATTCTACCACTTGTTCTTTCTTGACCTCTCTGAAAGGTAACGCTTCTGCCCACTTGGAGAAATAATCTGTTGCAGCCAGAATGTATAGGTGTCCTCTTGAAGACTTAGGCAATGGTCCTACAAGATCAAGACCCCATCCATCGAAAGGCCACGATGCAACTGTGGGATGAAGAGGCTCTGGTGGTTGATGTATGTAATTGGCATGGAACTGGCATGGTTGATATCTCTTTGGAAAATCTATAGCATCTTGCACCATTGTAGGCCAATAATACCCCATTCTCTTAATCTTGTAATGCATTTTCGGCCCAGATTGATGTGCTCCACAGATTCCAGAATGAACCTCTTCTAATACTTGTTTGGCTTCCTCACTTCCTAGGCAACCTAAGAATTGCCCATCAAATGACCTACGATACAAGGTGTCTTTATAATAGATGAACCTTGTTGCTCTGCGTCGCACTTCAGATTTGTGACGTAAATCATTCGAAAGTTTGCCATGCTGAAGATAATCAATAATAGCTGTCGCCAATCTTCAACTTCAATTGTGCATACCAATATTGCATTGACTTCTTCATGAACTATGTCTTGTAGAGGCACTATCCATCTGCAACATATTGGAACACTCAACTTTTCATCCTCATTGATAGCCAAAGTTGTTGCCAAGTTGGCCAAAGCATCTGCCTGCCGATTTTCACCTCTTGGGATATGCTTCAACGTTATGTAATCAAACTTATCCATCAATCGTTTAGCATATTTGAAATATGAAATCAAATCTTCTTTCTTGACTTCGTATTCTGCCAAGAGTTGATGTATTATCAGCTTAGAGTCTCCATACACTTCGATGTCTTTAATCCCCATTTCAAGTGCCATTTCTAAGCCTAAAATAAGTGCTTGATATTCAGCAACATTATTAGAGCATAATTCGCCCAAGATAAAAGAATATGGCAAGACTTGATTGTAAGGACTAATGAGAATTGCCCCCGCTCCTGCTCCACTTTGTCTTGAAGCACCGTCAAAGAATAACCTCCAGCTTGGCTTTAAGTCGACAAAAAGGACTTCTTCATCAGGTAAATCATCTGACAATTTCCAATCAGACGGGACAGGATGATCTGCTAGAAAATCTGCCAAGGCTTGCCCCTTCACCGCCTTTTGGGAAACATAAACAATGTCATATTGTTGAAGGATTACCGCCCACTTTGCCAATCTCCCAAAAAGAACTGGTCTGGACAAAATATATTTCACAAGATCTACTCGTGCTATTAAATGGACGGTGTATGCTTGCATGTAGTGTCTTAGTTTATCAACGGCAAAGAACAAAGCAAGACACATTTTCTCAATAGGGGAGTAGTTTAATTCTGCCCCTACAAGTGTTCGGCTTAAATAGTATAAAGCCCTTTGTTTCCTTTGCTCATCTTCTTGTGCGAGTAATGCCCCCAAGGACTTGTCTTGTACGGCAATATAAAGGACTAATGGCTTTCCATGAATTGGTGCTCCCAAAACTGGAGGATTAAGCAAGTATCTCTTAATCGCATTAAAAGCATTGCTACAAGATTCATCCCACTCGAATGGTACGTCCTTCTTCATTAGTCGACTGACTGGTTGGCATCTTTCAGCTAGGTTTGAAATAAACCTTCGAATGTATGCCAATTTACCTTGCAGACTTCGGAGCTCTTTTAAGTTCTTAGGCTCTGGCATATTCTGGATAGCGTCTATCTTGGACTGATCTATTTCAATGCCTCGGTGTCTCACGATAAAACCAAGAAATTTCCCAAATGTCACTCCGAAGGCACATTTCAGCGGTTCATCTTCAGTTGGTACTTCCTCAGCCTATCAAACACTGAACGAAGATTTTCTAAATGGTCGTTTCTTCTCTTTGACTTGACCACAAGATCATCAACATAACATTCTACTGTTTTATGCAGTAGGTCATCGAAAATTCTCTGCATAGCACGTTGATAAGTTGCACCAGCATTTTTCAAACCAAAGGGCATTACTTTATAGCAATAAATCCCCTTAGGTGTTCGAAATGCGGTTAGCTCTTCATCTTTTGGTGCCATTTGAATCTGATTATAACCAGATGATCCATCCATGAATGACAAAGCCTCATGCCCTGTAGTAGCATCAACCATTATTTCGGTGATGGGCAGTGGAAAGTCATCTTTTGGGCATGCATTGTTTAGATCGCGAAAGTCGACACAGATGCGAAGTTGTCCATTCTTCTTTTTGACTGGCACTATATTGGCTATCCAAGATGGATATTTCACTTCACGTATGAATCCTGCATCGATTAACTTGTTGACTTTGGCTTCTATGAGCGAGATAAGATCAGGTCTATAGCGCCTTTGGGGCTGTTTAATTGGCTTTACTCCCTTTTGAACAACCAAGTTATGAACTGCAACTTTCGGATCAAGTCCAGGCATTTCTTTATATGTCCAGGCGAAGACGTCTTTATATTCTAACAATAGTGCGACATACTTTTCTTTTTCTTCTGGGCTAAAGAGTGCACTCAAAAATATAGGGCGTGGTGCATCCGAGGTGCCAAGATTTACCTCTTCCAGCCTGTCGACAGTTGCTTGCCCCCCATCTTCTAAAGCAGCAGGAGCTTCTTCTTCTTCAATTTCAGATAGCTCTTCAGACTCATCTTCTGATGATTCATCATCTGCACTTTCCTGTATGGTTACATGATATGTTGAATAAACCTTTGTCTCATCTTCTTTGAGATGTACTGATGAGCTGGTGTCCACAACAGTATGACGTCGCACTTTCAATGGCCCTTCTGCAGAGATTTCAAGCTCTAAACGCCTCTTCATGCGAGATGGAATCGAGCTTCGGATTTCTTTATCATCCTTCAATTCAGTGCAGTTTTGACTTTCTTCTTGCTGCACTTCACTGCTTGAAGCATTCAATCTATCAAAAACTGAATTGCGTCTTCTGGATGTTTGACGTAACTCAGGGTGAGGAACATTGAGCCTATCAAATACTGAAATACGAGTTGCTGACGTTCCCAAACGATTGAATACTGACACATGAGTAGTGTTTTGAGAAGAATGAGTTGGAGAAGCTTTTGGCTCATCACATTCTTCAGTAACCTCCACCGAAATGTGTTGAGTACTGACTGATTTATTCTTCCTGCCAACACGAATTCGTACAGGATTTTGGGATTCACACCCTAATCCATCTTTTGGAAAAGGTTTCCCATCCGTCTTGTTTATCAGCTTTTTATGAGTTTCAATGATCCCTTGCAACTTTGCAGTCGTCTTCCCATCATGCAACTCATTCATGAATGATGACTTGGAAAAATCGAACCCAGCCTTAGCGATTAGTTTATAAGCCTTTGGATCGTAATTTTCAACAGTACGACCTTGAGGCAAAGTCCCATGTTCTATTGCACCTTGGGATGGTCGAACAAACCCTTTCAACGGTTTCTTGGCTTGACTATGAGCCATGTTAGTTAGAGGCAATGTGCAAGCATCTTTCAACAGTTTTATGTCTTCTTTTATCCTGTCAGGAGAACACTCTGCTTGATTAATTTCTGAGCATTCCAAGAATGGCGATTGACCTTCCTTGCGACGAGCCTTTGGAATATAGCGAAGAACTGGAATTTCTTTTGCCTCGCTGGGTGAAGATTTGACTGGATTGTCCTTTACAACACCTTCCAATGTAAGCTTGGGAACACCTTCAAGGGATGTATCTAAAGGCTCTTTCATCACATTAGGATCTATTTTCTTTTTACCCCTAATTTCAATTTTTCCGGTGCTTGGCATTTGAGTGGGTAAAACTTCTTTTATATCACAGTTCTCTGAGTAGAACTTCGCATCAGCATAGTGAGATTCGACCTCATTGAATGGTTTTAAATCAGCATCAACCTTTCTCGGTCCGTCTCGATAAAACTTTAAACATTGATGCAGTGTAGAAGGTACAACGCCATTTGCATGAATCCAAGGTCGCCCGAGCAACAACTTATATGTAGTTCTAGTGTCGATGACATGGAAGATTGTACTCGACATCAATTCACCGATGGCGATATCCACTCGTATTATTCCCAAAGCACGTTGCTCCATTTGATTGAAACCTTGGATCAAAAGTCGGCTCTTTGACAATTCATTAATTGTTATGCCAAGTTCCTCCATTGTTACCTTGGGCATGATATTAACTGCAGACCCATTATCGACCAACATGCGATTCACCCTTTGTTCTCGGATGTATCCATAGACATAAAGTGGTCGATTGTGGGGTTTTGATCCTAACAACAGATCCTCATCTGTGAATGCAAGAGTTGTCAAGCAATAATCACAAAAACCATCATCTGAAACAGGTTTCGTGGGAGCTGGGAGATGTGCAGCGTAAATTTCTGAGTTTTGCAAAGCATGTGCAATTGCGTCACGTGTTGCCTTTGGATACTGCAACAACTCGTAGATGGTAAGATGAGAAGAGATCCCTTTCAAGATCTTAAGGCATTCTTCCTGGACTGTTTCAGTCTGGCCATCTCCTCGAGCCTTAATAGCCTTTGAGCTTTCTCCCTCTGACTCCTCTTTAAACGAAACCGTATGAACACCAACACTCACTTGTTCTTCCCTAAGAAAACCTTTAGGAAAGAATTCTTCTAGTGTTATATGTTTTCGAGGCTTTTGCCTCAAAAAATTTTGGAATTGGGGATGCCTCATAGTTTTCTTCTGTCCCCAACGTGGATGCGAGTTATTTATCTACTGAGTTCCCTTTTGAAAAGGAAGGTTTGCGGATCAGACATATCGCTTTCGCGATCTTCGTCGCGTTACCAGTGTCCATTGTTCTTCATCATCCGCAGCAGATTCAACATCTTTAAAAGAGCTAGCAATTGAGCTTGTTACCGCAACTGGCAGAGCAACAGGTTCCAAGCAGCCAAATTGAATCAGTCGATACGTTATGCCTTTTGTAGGCAAAGAAGTGAAAGTAGCATGATTTGACTCTACTATGTCGTCCATATCGAGTTCAATCTTGCGTTCATTCACTAGTTTCATTATCAAATCTTTCAGGTCAAAACATTTTTTAGTGGGATGACCAATGATTCCATGATACTTGCAATACTTTGGATCAGTAACTTTTCCCTTTTCTCCTGGCCTTTTGGACTCTGGAAGTTCAATTAGCTTTTGCTTCAGGAGTTGATCCAGCATGTCAGGCACATCTGAATCAGGGAAAGGATATTTCTTTGCTTCTCTTTCTTCGAAGCTCAGGCGTTGTATATTTCTCATTTGAGGTCGCCTGATATTTTCCTCAGCCTTCTTAGTGCCTTTGGAGGAAAATTTTAAAGGTTTAGTCTCAACGAACAGAGACTCCTTAGCAGTGCTCTTTAAAGGCCTCTCAACCTTCTTGAAATCCTTCTTGTCTCTCCTAGGATCAAGAATCGAAGAACTTTTGTTACTAGAATGAGCAATACTCAACTCCATGTCATGAGCACGGGTAGCCAATTCTTCGAAAGTATGCGGCTTTATCCCTTGGAGAATGTAAAGAAGTTCCCAATGCATACCTTGGATGCACATCTCAACAGCAGAAATTTCAGAGAGCTTATCTTTGCAATCAAGACTTAACGCTCTCCATCTATTGATGTAGTCGACGACTGGTTCGTCTTTCCTTTGTTTGGTATTGGTTAGCTCTGTCATACTCACTGTGCGACGAGTACTAAAGAAACGATTGAGAAACTCCCTCTCAAGTTGTTCCCAACTATCAATAGACTCAGATTCCAAGTCAGTATACCATTCAAAGGCATTTCCTTTCAGCGACCTTACAAACTGCTTAACTAAAATATCTCTGTATGTTCCTGCATTGTTACACGTCTCCACAAAATGGGTCACGTGTTGACGTGGATTTCCCTTCCCATCGAACTGCTGGAACTTAGGAGGTTGATAATTTGTCGGCATCCTTAAATCATCAATTCTCCTCATATACGGTTTAATGTATGCATAATAAGACTTAGATGACGATCCACCATACTGAGCCTTGATGGTATTTGCAATCATCTCTTGTAGTTGTTGAACAGACAAAGACCCAACTGATATCGGTGATGATCCGTTTTCGGGGGTTTTCAGCACCATGAACTGCTTTCAATTTTCTAGCGGCTTCAGCAGTTGGTCTGTTTGGTGCTGGATTATCGTTGGATTCTTCATCATGTTGAGCTTCCAGTTGACTCTTCAACATCGCAATTTCAACATCCTTTTCTTCGACTATCTTGTGCAGGGTCGACATCATCCTCTCCATTTCAGAGATCCTTTCCTCTAGAGTAGTCGCATTAGTAACCATCGCAGACATGGTTTGGAGAGTAGACGCTGATTGTTCTTGCGAAGCAGATTTTCTTCCTGCCAAAAGATCCATCGAGATGACAGGTTGATGAGCAGCATTGTTGGTTGGCCCCATTAAATCTTAACCTTGTGTTGCAAGATACCGTACTCTAGCACGAGTCGTCGGTCCAGTGTAACCAGGTTGCACGGTCGCAGCAGGATTGAATTTGTGACTTGGTGCAGCAGTCTTTGGAGCCATAGATCTGAACAATTGGTTGATCTTGATGGAGAGCGAGATGAGAGGCAGAGATGTCCCACTGGGTGTGCCAGAAATTTGTATACACAAATTTTCGCGTCTGAAAAATTAAAACACGAATTAGTGATAAAATTCAATTTTTGTATTTATATGTGAGTACAATTCTCTGTTTTGAATTCTTTACAAAAAGAATTATAATCCTCTGATTCGGTCTCCTGATTACACTTGTCGAGGGCGTGAGGCGTGACGCTTGATCCCGACGGAGTGGAATGAGTGATTGTTGAGAGAAACGGCCAAAGGGCTTGTTGTTCCTCTTGAATTTGCAGCGGCGTGGCTGATCGTTGAGAGAACGGTCTGTGGTTCCTCGTGGATTTGTAGCGGCGCGGCTGATTGTTGAGAGAACGGTCTGTGACTTGTTGTCCTCTTGTAGATTTTCTGACGGCTTTGTTGAAGAAAAGACTTGACTGAAGAGAAGGCTTGATCGGAGAACGGCCGGTGTTCTGCAGGCTTTCAATTCTCTGAGGAGGCTGAGACTTCTCTTTTTCAGTGCTTTCTGTCTGCTTCTTCTGAGTGTTCTGAGTCTTCTGACTGAATTCTTCTGTGTGTTCTTCTGAGTGTGGAAGAGCTCTCTATTTATAATGCTTGATGGTAGAGAGTTCTAAAGGGACTCGATCACTCCAGGATTTATCTCTAATTAATTTAATTTAATTAGAGATAATACAATTGGTTGCTAATTTTTATTTATCACCAATTTATTAGAAATTATCAATTAATTAAATATTTAATTTAATTAACTAATAATACTAATTAATTATTTTTTTAATGCCTACAGGCGGATATTAAACTTTGTTACATTGAAGTTCAATTTTTCTTCTGTTAAGCTTTTTTATGAAGTCAATTTAATAAAACTACCCAAAATATTACTATTTTTAATATATAAAATAATATTTTTGGGTTAAATTATTACTATTTTTATTATATTAAATAATATTTTTGGGTTAAACGAACTCAATTGACCTCGATTCATAAACACATATTTCTTTCTTCTCTTTGAATTTCGATACAATTAATGCCTAATGATAAAAATTATTAGGGTTCGAAAAACTTCTTTTTAGTAACTTAGTTTTTTGTTGTCTCTCAACCATATGATGAATTGTATTACATTTTTATGTTGGTAAATACGAAATGGTCTGTTGTTTAAATGAATAATTAATTAATGTATCTAAATCATAACTTAATGTGAATAAAACAAATAATTTACTTGCATACATAATTTCAAAATATTTTTAAATTAATATTCTTATGCAAATTAATTACCTTTTTCGATGGGGGAGGCTTAGTCGTAAAAATAATTACTCCTTCTGACCTTTTATATATATATATATATACACTTTTACGAAATTGAAGAAAATAGTTTTGATTTTAGAGTATTTAAAATTAAAATCTATTTTTTTATAAAACTAATATTTCGTGATTTTTAATGCCGACAAATTAAAAGTTATGAAAAGTAATATTAGAATATAGGAAAAGAAGAATTTTAAGCACTCCAATTTCCTTCTAAATCGAAATGTTTATGTTTCTTTTATGATACTTCATTTTTTTTTTTTTTGCATATTTATAATTCTTTTTTTAAGACATAAAAATAAAAAACACTATTAACCCTAAGATTTTGCTTCCACCTTTTGTCTGAATTAATGTAATAATAATTTATTAATTAGTAGTAAAAATTTATTTATGAATAAATTAATTTATTCAAAATAGCAGAGTTTTAAATTAATCCAAATATAAAAAATAAATTGATGAAACAAATAGCATACATAACACATGTTTATGTTGACGTTATAAAAGATTTAAAATGTTTTTTTTCTACAAAGAAAATATTTAATAATTGAAAATAAATATGATGTTGTTTGGATTCGAACCAAAATCTTACAATATGTGATAATTTTTTTAATCACTGGTTAAAATATTGTTAGTAAAATGCTTAATTGTTACTTTAATAGTAACTATGTAAATATATGTTTAGATTAAATATTCAAATATTCAAGTTAAAATATAAAAAAATTATATTTATTGCGCTATCCATAAATAAAATTTATAATCTCACTGAAATATCTCATGACAGATAATTAATTAGAAAATTTTAGAATAAAAATATTTTAAATTTATTAATTAATAAAATATGATGTTGTAATTCACTAACACCGTATCTTAAATATAAACCCAAAATAAAACCCGACCAATGCCCAAGTAGATTCTAACTAAGCGGGCCATGGACGCTTTCGCGCGGAAATCTGGCCGAAAGCCGAATCTATGGAGCCACTGCCTTCCCCGATCCCAGAATTCGTGGTTTCTAGTTCTTTTATTTATTTATTTTTACTATTTAAAAATATGATAACATATGCTTATAATTTGTATTAGTTATGCATAAAAATATCTTCACATTTGTTAAAATAAAAAAAATTATCAAAATTTATTTGAAACAAAAATATAAATTTTTTATTTGTAATTTTTATTATATTTATATATAATTTTTATTTAATTTTAATTTATATCATTTTTTATCTTCTATTTGAAGTGTTTTCCGTTATATAAGCTTGTCGTAATTAAAACTATTAAATATGTTATAAATATATTTTATTTACATTTTTAATTTAATTTTTAAATTTTTCCCACGCATAATTACCATGTTATGGATCTTATCAATTTTTCGTTGATATAACAAAAAAAAAAAAAAAAGAGTAGAACTACTAATGCCAATACCATGTGACGAAGATATTGCCCTTTGGTATTGTTAAACGTACTACCAACTGTTTAACGCTAGTGATGACCACCTTTCTCGACAGAGAAAGTGACCAACACCGTGTCACCAATTGCATTGGACTTGCTAATTAAATAACCTACTAATTGGTACAAAGGAAAAGAACTGCAACAGCTATGCCTAGGATCTTTAATTTGAAGGATTAATATTTAAATATGTTCTCAACGTTTATCAAAAAATAAAATTAAGTTCTTAACGTTTAATTATATGAAAATAAGTTTTTTAAGTTTTATTTTCAGTAATTTAAATCTTAACGTTTCAAAAAAACATAATTAAACATTTTTTCGTTAAATCCTAGAAACAGCCGTTAGTCATGTATACGTGGCATGCTGACGTGGAATATTTGTGGCACATGGATTGTTGACGTGAAAAATTTTTTTTCATGTGTACAAAAATTGCTAACGTGGAATATTGGGCCCAAAAAGTTTTTTTTGCTTAATATCCAAATATGCCCTCAATGTTTACCAAAAAATGGAATTAAGCCATCAACATTTAATTGCATGAAAATAAGTTTCTTAAGTTTTATTTTGAGCAATTTAAACCTTAACGTTTCAAAAAAACATAATTAAACCATTTTTTGTTAAATCTCAGAAACAGCTGTTAGTCAGATATATATGGCATATTGACGTGAAATATTTGTGCCACGTGGAAAATTTTTTTTCACTTATACAAATATCGCTGACGTGAAATATTTGGCCCTAAAATGTTTTTTTTTCGAATTTCCTTTTTCCCATAATTAGATTTTTTTATTTTTAATTTTTTTTTGTACAAATTACTTTTTTTCATATTGTTATTTTTATTTTATAAAATTACATTTTTTCCTCAAAATATATTTTTTTCCAAAAATTACATTTTCTCTTAAAATGTATATTTTTAAATTTCATTTTTTCAAAATTACAATTTGTTTAGATATCGCGTTTTGTTCAAAGTTACATTTTTTTTCCAAAATTATAAGTTTTCTACTGAAAACACCCAAAAATTAATTAAAAAATAAAATTAAGAGAAGAAAAATATATAACTGTATAAAATAATCCATCCCAAATATAACAATAGAAGTAAAAGACAACTAACATATTCATTACAACAAAATTAAGCTATAATAGCAACATATTTAAAGTAGAATTAAGTTTAAAACTACGGTTAATAACAATTATAAATCTGGATAATAAATTCAATATAAAAACAAGCTAATTGTGGCAGTATCGACTTCAACTTGTCAATCACAATTAACTTATTTTTATGTTGAATTTATTATCTAGATTTGTAATTGTTATTAACTGTAGTTTTAGACTTGATTATACTCTAAATATGTTGCTATTATAACTTAATTTTGTTGGAATGAATATGTTAGTTATCTTTTACTTCTATTGTTGTATTCGAGATGAATTATTTTGTATAGTTATGTATTTTTCTTTTCTCAATTTTATTTTTGTATTAATTTTTGGGTGTTTTCAATAGAAAACTTGTAATTTTGGAAAAAAAATGTAACTTTGAACAAAATGCGATGTCTAAACAAATTGTAATTTTGGAAAAATGAAATTTAAAAAAATACATTTTGAGAGAAAATGTAATTTTTGAAAAAAAATATATTTTGAGGAAAAAATGTAATTTTATAAAATAAAAATAATAGTATGAAAAAAATAAATTGTGCAAAAAAAATAAAAAATTAAAATTAAAAAAATGTAATTATGGGAAAAAGGAAATTCGAAAAAAAATATTTTGGGGTCTAATATTTCACGACAGCGATATTTGTATACGTGGAAAAAAAATTCACGTCAACAATCCACATGGCACAAATATTTCACGTCAGTATATCACGTATATCTGACTAATGATTGTTTCTGGGATTTAACAGAAAATGGTTTAATTATGTTTTTTTTTTTAAAACGTTAAGGTTTAAATTGCTCAAAATAAAACTTAATGAACTTATTTTCATACAATTAAATGTCAACAGCTTAATTCCATTTTTTGATAAACGTTAAGGGCGTATTTGGATATTAAGCAAAAAAAAATATTTTGGGGCCAATATTCCACGTCAGCAATATTTGTACACGTGAAAAAAAAATTTTCATGTCAACAATCCACGTGGCACAAATATTCCACGTCAGCATACTACATATACATAACTAATAGTTGTTTTTGGGATTTAACGGAAATGAATTAATTATGTTTTTTTGAAACGTTAATATTTAAATTGTTCAAAATAAAACTTAAAAAATTTATTTTCATATAATTAAATATCAAGAGTTTAATTTTATTTTTTGGTAAATATTAATGACATATTTGACTATTAAGTCTATTTTGGACACTGGCAGATTGAACCATAATACGAGAGAGCAGCCTGGCTTGGTGGATATTACTTTAATAGCACCTCCTTTATCACTTTTTCTAAATTCAAGAATGATGAGCCATTCAGACTGGTGGCTCCCTCTGCTTTTTTCTTCCACTCCATGGCTTTGTTTCTCATAGCTTCACCTTTTTCTCCTTCCATCAATTCCCTCACAAGCGCCTCCACTTCATCTCTCTTCACATTATTGTCAATTTCCATGCCAACACCCCATTCAGCGCAAGCATATCTACAATTTGTCTGTTGCTCGGCAAAAAAAGGCCAAGAAATCATGGGCACCCCACCTCCAATGCTTTCAATGGTTGAATTCCATCCGCTGTGTGTTAAGAAACCTGCTACTGCTGGGTGGTTTAGCACTTGCTCTTGCGGGCACCAACTCGCCATCAAACCTCTCTCCTTAGTTTCTTCAAGGAACTCTGGGGGAAGTATGGACGAATCACCCCTCACCAAATCAGGCCTAATGATCCACAAGAAGGTTTGCTTGCTATTAGCCAGACCCCAAGCGAACTCAACGAGTTGCTGTGCTGTCATGATTGTGATACTGCCAAAATTCACATAAACCACAGATTTGGGTTCCTTGGAATCCAGCCATGGGAGGCAACAGGGCTCTTCTTTCCACAGATTGGAGCCAATGGACTTTAAAGGTGTCTGTGGGATCTGATTGAGAAGCAAATGAAGAGGTCCAATGGTGTAAATTCTAGGGAGCATGGACGAGAGAGCTTTGACAACATCATGTTCAAATTCATCAAAAGTATTCACAATAACGGCAGAAGCTTTTGCAGCTCTCTCACTCTCTGCAGCCACGAAGTTTAACATTATATCGTTTCGATCGGTTGTTCGGACAAAGCTCGGAAGGTCCCTTATGCGGATATTTTTCATTCCCGGAATCCAATCAATAACAGTATCCAAATATCCATTTTCCAAATAGGTCTCATCTGCAGAAGGAAGACGAAATTTTCAGCAATAAATCAAATCATCAGAACCACCCCAAATAACAAAAGATGTAGAAATATGCAATTATCTATGTATTTTTGTACCTTTCAATGGTGTAAAACCCCTTTCAATAAGACTTCGGTAATGAATATAGGCCAGGAAACCGCAGGCACTGGTGGTCCAAAATAGCACGTCAGGAATTCCAAGCTCTTCAGCTGCTTTAAGAGTGAAGGACATGACACCATCCGAGACTATACAAGTGACAGGCGGAACACCAGAAGCAGAGTTGAGCTTAGCAAGAAGTTGGCGGAATGGGGCCAAGCAATTCTTACTAGTGGAGTCACAGAGCGCAGGAATGTCTTGTGTTGCATCAATCTCCGGTGCAGGCAGACCATCAGGGATTGTCTCAAAGCGGAAGTCAGGCAAACCATCAAGGGCATTGGGGCCTCTGGATTTGAGCAAGCGTTTATGGTTGTACTCAGTGTTGACAAAAGTGATGTGAAAGCCTTTGTAATGGAGCAGTTTGGCTACTTTAAGCATAGGATTTACATGCCCCTGAGCTGGGTACGGTATGCAAACCGCATGCGGCTTGTCGAGATCTGAAAGGGTTCCCATCTCTGATCTCTCTGATCCGTCTCTTCTTATGTTTCTTCCCAGTTCCTTGCGCACAATCAAAGGCAGACTCCCAGGTTCATAGAAAGTGCTAGCTAGATCAGTTGAGATGTTAATATTTAAAGTGATGGTAATTAGTGCTATATTTTAATAAATTTAGATTTATCATTACAAATAAAAAAGTAATTAATTGACGTGAAATACAATTAACCATGTGAAACAGATTCTTACAATCACTTCTGAATTTCCAAGATGAATAAATAACCATATCAAGGAAGCTGGGTCACTTTGTCTTAGGGTTTGCCAAGTTGTAAAGGGAGATTCGGAGGATAATTTATCCAATTTAGTAATACAGCTATATTGTCAAAGATTAGAGGAGATAAGAAGTAGATCTCTATGGTAAGCGGAGTCCTCGGAGCAGGTAAATCCAAATGGTTTTCCTATTTTTATATTCTGACAGAGGTATCAGCCAATTTCTTTGATCTCAGCCAGGGCCAGGGAGGGCATTCTTTTCAAGCCGGCAGCTGCTATAAGTTAGAGTGAGACACTTGAATACTACAAATGGTTCCGAATTAGATTTAATTGGTTATACAAATCTATGCTGGTATCATTTTCAATACGCAAATTAATAAAGTATAATATTAATCGGAAAGTGTGTATTCGATATAATTAACGAGAATCATAGTTTAACCGACCTAGAAACAATAATTCTTTGGCCGGTTTAAGCATTTTTATAGTAAGTACTGTTTTATGATTATTCCAAAATTGCTGACAAGAGAAATTAAATAAGTATTCAGCAAACTAAGTACAAAAATATTGTAAAAATGTTAAAAATATATGTAATAAATTAAAAAAAATTAAAAACTTTGTTAACTTAAATAAAAAATATGTGAGTGAAACAAATAAATAGAATACAAATATTTTATTAATTAAAAACAAATAAAAATAATATAAAAATTAAACAAAATAAATAAATTAGTGTGAAACAATATAATCATTTTTTTATAATTTTTTGAATTATTGAAAACTAAAATGAAAATATAAAAAATTTCACATAATACATGTTATTAAAATTAGCACTTATTGAAGAAGTTTTGATTAATAGGTCTATCCAAAAGAGCAAATATACTTCCTGCATAAGTTAAAAATTAACTCCGTCCGTATTAAGTGTTATCCGAAAATGCAGTCGATCCAAAGCTTATATAAAGAAGGAGGATTGGTAAGAGGTTTGGACAACTAACACTATAAGAAAAGGGGGCTTCATGGTCAGATTTTGCGTCAAAATTTTCATCGAATTTTTTTGCGTTTCGTCTGAAATCACAATCAGCGTCAAAATTTCGACGCTAATTTGAAAGGCAATTTTGAATACGTTAAAAATCTTCCGTCACAAATGAAAAAAATCGTCGCTAATTCTATCAGTAGAAAAATCTGTCGTTGGGAGTTTCTACGATGGAATTCCGATGGAAAAAAAAAATCAATTTTTCAAATGTTAAATTATTTAAATTTTTTTCTAAGGCTAAAAGTCTTCTATTTTATTTTTTAAAAGTTATTCCGTCTCCGAAGTCTTTTAGATACAAAATTTCGACGTTGAAAGTATAATTTTAATTTTTTTATTTTTTATTTATTCTGTCGCTAAAGGCTTTTAGAGACATAATTTCAATACAAAAAGTTAAATATTTTTTTAATTTTATATAATTGTATATATTTTTAGATTCATTAAGAAAATATACTTAGGTAGCTAAAATTATTCATTACCACACAACATAGACTAGTAGTCCTAGATATAAAAATTCATAAACAGTATCGAAAGAACCAACAGACATGAGCTTCAATGATTTGATGGTGAAAGCTAAAAGAAGATTGTTATGCAGTATGTAAAAATAGTTGGATCCAAAAAGAAGATTGAACAATAAAGGATAATCAAAATATACTGTGTAACAAGATGACAAAATGCATTTGGGAGTTGGGTAATAAGATATTATGTCACACCCAGTTTTCACACCTAAATTCTTATTATTCCCCCATACACACACATAACGGAGCAGACAACATACGAATGGTTGGACATACGAGCTGATATTGATTTTACACACTTAAATATAAACCGTACATTATAATTGAATTTCTTTATTCATATATGTATTTACATACGTACGTTTACATCCCAGTAATTCTTTATATACTTAACTGTGCCTTACAAGTTTAGATACAAAATCAAAAGAGGTGTATACTTTTGCGTACAATGGAGTGTGGGCTGTCAACTGCTCAAGACTACCGCAGCTCTTAAGACTTGGGTAACTCTGTGGAGTGGAGGAAAAAATGATGAGCTACAATGCGCTCAGTAAGGAATCACGCAAGCAGGTAGATAATCATACTACCTACATGCTCGTGAAATCATTTCATGCAGAAAATCCTTACTTTCTCAATTCCAACCGAATTCACAAAACCACACACGTATGCTTTCTCAAAGTCATGTCATATCACAAACGAATTTCTCAAAACACATGTTCTCATAAAGCTGATTTAAATCAAATAGGAGATAAATAAAAAATCTCGGAATTTAAATTAGAAATCATATAAGTATGGAGACAAAGCAGAGCATATGGAAACAAATAGACATATGATCATAGTCACTGGACTCCATACAATCACTGATCATGTGTGCATGAATGTCCCCGGATGGCTGAGGGCAGGGGGTCAGTCTACCTATCAGACAGCAAACAAACAACACTATACGTCGTGCTCCATGTGCGTCTACACGGTACATTGTACTCCGTGAACTCCAATATCTTAAATCAGCGAGATTAGGAGTGCCCGTCCAACGAGTCTTATCATTTCATCTCTAGCTATATCAATACTGAGTCTCCAAAATGCACGTGCGAGCATATCAATCAGTGTGACACACAGTCTACACGAGATTCCAGTACGGCCTTATCAAATCACGTGCGAGGATCAGTGCAAACTCACACAGCCTATACGACGTCTCCAAACACGGTTTTATGCATATAACAAAATCACAAACTAGTGCGAGTAAAGCTCTTGCATGTTATCATGCATAAAACATATAGAGTTTAGTGCGAGCAAAGCTTCAGCACTACTCTAATCTCAAAACTGATAGATGGCTCGATACACATAAGGGGCGTACAAACCAACCTCAACCACGGAAGGTAGTACCTAATTGAGTGAGAGGAAACATTTTCCATCAAATCACTCATCAAACACTTTATTTTGAAAACATGCAATTTAATACAGATAATCAATTTCAGAGCCATTTTATCACCACTTATTCACAAAACATGCTTATTCATGCAAAACACATCAAAATAGGCCACTTCGGCCAATTTCATATTTTTCATACTTGGGGGCATTTTGGTAATTTTTTTATATTTGGGTACTATCCAGAAATTTCATATCCAAACTCTATACAAAATTTAAGTGTACAAAAATGACAATAAAAATACGTACAACTATCTCTAAGAGCTTACGAAATCCCTTATCTCGAAATATGTCGACTACGAATTTTAATTCTTGATCTCCCCGAATCACGCAGTCTAATTGGCTTTGGATGTATTCTCGAAAGCCAAATCTTTCCTTGGTAGCAAGTAAGTCGAGATCCGCTTGAACTCGTATACGTCGCCTACCATTTTTTTCACTATATAACAATATATATTTAAATTGGTTAATTTCAGTCTAATATAAATTCAAATTAATTATCCGAAAAATAAATTGATCGATTTTCGACCACTTATCAGTCTACTGCTGTAACAGGGTAACACTGAATTTTTTTTTCCAAATTTTTTTCTCTCTCCTTTGACAGAATCGGTTCGGACTGGTTCAGACCCTTTCACACTGAACCGGTTCAAGTGGATTTTTATCGTTACCGGTGCTGCCGGTCGATTCTCGGGGTGGTTCGGCCACTGTTCGGCGCGCCTCGACCTAAGGAAGCTTCGACTAGCAGGGCTGAGGTCGAATCGACGCCGGTGGTCGCCGTTTTTCCTTCTCCCCTTTCGGTCTTCTCCCTCTCTGATCTCTCCATTGTCGGCGATGCAGCGCGCGTCGTGGATGTCAGACGCTTCCTCTGGGCCGATCGTCCCTCGCGCGTCTCGTCAGTCGTGGCTCGCCAGAGGAAGGAGGGCAGGGGTCGGGTCTTCGGCTCTCGGGTTTCCTCGCGTTTCCAGCTTCCAGTTCCTTTTTTTTTTCTGATTCCCCTTTTTTAATTTCTTTTTTTATATTTTATATATATTATATTATATTCAATATAATACAATATATATACCAAAATATCTAAAAAATACATATAATAATGCTACAATATCTTATAATTTAAATTATTATAATAATAATAAAACAAATATTATTATTATTATCTTTTATTCTCATAGTGTATTTTATACACTAAAATTTACACACCCTTGTACATATATTTTATTTAATTTATTCTACAAAATATATGTACATTCTGTTTTATTTTATCGCATTTATTTATTCCTCCAAAAATATATTTTTCTATATTTCAAGGATAAATTGCCAAAATGGGATAATTTTTGGGTTATCATTTTCGGACTAACTTCCCTTCTTGGACTCCCTATATTTTTGCGTTTTGAGTCCATATTTTCAATCGGTTTAACCAAATTTTATTCGATTTGTCCCGAGCTCATCGGAGCTCTTATTTCACAATTTAAAACACTCAGCTTTATTTCTTGATTAAATTGAACTTGTAATTGCATCATTTCTTCTTTATTGATTAATATATCATATTTACACGATTAAAATGATATATTCGTAAGGAAAAATGCCAAGTTCAGGTCTTACATATTACGAGTATCAAATGGAAGAACACTGATTGGAAAGGCTGCAACATGGTGAAATGAATCAGTTAAGAAAGCTATAAAATTAAGTAAGATTGTTACAAGACTTTGAAGAAGAACAACACTTGAAAGAGTTTCACAAAATACGAGTTAACTAAGAAGGAGGAAAAGAGGGCGGTGGTAGAAGCTAAAGTGAAAGTTGTGAAAGAGACTTACAACAAGTTGGACACAAAAGATGGAGAATATATATATATATATAAATATATATTGAAATAAGTAAGAAATAGGAGGAGTCGCGACCTAGGAGTCATGAAATGTATTAAGAATGAGTACCAAAAGAAGCTGTTGAATCTAAAGACATTCTTATTGAAGTTTGAAAATGCCTTAGAGAGGTAAGAGTTAGGTGGTTGACAAATCTTTTTAATAAGATTTGACGCACTAACAAGATGTATGAGGAATGAAGGAAGAGTGCTTTGATTCCGCTCTATAATAACAATTGAGATATTCATAGTTACTCCAACTACCAAGGCATAAAACTAATGATTGACATTATGAATTACAAGAAAGAGTGATGAAGCAAAGATTAAAGAAGAATGTAGAGATATTGGAGAATCAATTTGGTCTATGTTTGGTCAATCAACTATAAATGCAATACACTTGTTTAAGCAACTTGTAGAGCATTCTCGAGTATGGGGTAATATATTTATATGATCTTTATAGACTTGGAGAAAACATATGATAAAATTACTAAGGAGGTGTATAGTAGTCCTTAATGAAGAAAATAGTCCCCATGAAATATATTGAAAAGTAAAAACATGTATGGAGATGTAAGCACACATGTCAGGACATGTGAAGATCAAACAAGCAAATTTTCTATCACAGTAGAACTATATTAAGGGTCGATGTTAAGCCTCTTTTTGTTTGCTAAAGTAATAGACAAGTTAACAAAATTCATCCAAGATAATGTGTCTGGTGTATGATATTTGCAGATGATATTATTTTGTATGCTGAGATTAAAATGAAGGTTAACGAAATTAGAATTGTAGAGACAGATGCTAGAATTAAAATGATTCAGACTAAGCAGAGTGAAGGTTTTATACATGGAATGTAAATTAAATTCAAACAAAAAAGAGTATTGTAAGTGTGATGACCCGAAATCTTCCCACCTTGGGAATTTATCCCAAGAATACGGGATAATGCTTTTTAAAAAATATATATTAAATATATATGTATATATAAATGAATAAATAATATAATATAATATATTTAATATATAGATATTTATCTATATATAATAAATTATAAAAATATAAAATATCCATAGATATTTATCTATATTATTTTATATTATTATATAAATATATAGAAAAAAAGGAAAAGGGAAGGATCGGGAAAGACTTGATCCTCCCATGTCTTTCTCCTTTGTAAAACAAATGAGGAAGATGATAGAGAAAGGAAAGAGACAGACGGCGGCAGAGGGGCGTTAGGAGCTGACGAAAGGAAAGCCAACATCGTGGTGCTACCGTGCACCGCCACGAGCTCTGCTTTGCTGGCAACACATAAATCAGAGAGGGAGAGGCGAATGGGAGGAGAAAGAGAAACAGGAGGTCTCTGTCGCCGATCTCCCCAAACCAAGCTAGCCGAAGCCTTCCTTCCATTGTGCGACGTCGTTGGCGAAAGAGGGAGCTGAGAACCGACCGGCGAGGCCCAGATTGGCGAAGATAGAGGTTGAATTGGTTCGGACTAGTTCAGTAGAAAAAAATGGGCTGAACCGGTCCAAACCGATTCAGTCAAAAAAAAGGGAGAAAATTTTAGATGCCTCGGTTTAAGGATAAACCAATAAGCAGTTGAATTTGACCGTTTTAATTTTTAAAAATTTATTTGAATTTATATTTGAGCGAAGCTGATCCGATTTAAATATATAAACATGTAGCGCGACAATAGGCGACGAACACGAGTTCAATTAAGTCTCAATTTACGTGTCATCAGGGTATCTCAGGTAAGCGAACCTCACTTGATATAACTTGTATTAGTATACGAGGTAAATAAATCTTAATTGCCACAGTAGCTGCAACATTTTATTTAATTAAATTGTATAGGCTACAAATAAAATTAATAACTAATGAATTTAAGTATAAAATCCGAGATCTACTAATTAAATTCATAAATAATGAATTTAATTATGAGGGCGAAAATTAGGAAATGTTTAAGGATTTCATACATAATCAGATTGAATGAATTATCGATAAATTATAAAGTGATAAAAAAAATTTTGAATAAGATATCGAGTTAGTAGTTCCCTTTTTGAATGCAAAGAGGAATCATATATGATAATTCTGAACTTAGAAAATTCTAAGTTAAATCCGTAGATCCGTGGTAGCATCATATGAAATAAATTAGGGTCCTCGAACAGAAATTGAAGCATGTTTAAGGATTATAAGTGTGATAAGAACATGTGATTGGATTATCAATAAAATTATCGTAAATGCTTTATTTGAACTTTTCGAATAAGTATGTGAACCTTTTGATTGATTTGAAATATGAAACGTATTGAATCAATTGAATTGAGGATATAAGTTGTTCTCTACTTTGCAGGCTAGGTAATGAGCAATTGTTACTCGGTCTTATTGCAGAAATTTCATAAATTGTGTATATGTTTCGAACTAAGGCCCTTGTGTTATCGAAAATGCGATTTCGATTCGTTTTGACATATTTTGAACCTCGTGATAATTTTCATACATTAAAATCATTGCATTGCATTGTGTGAGAGATTTAAAACCTTGCACATATATTTTATTAGCATTCATGTATTGTTTTATAATCTCATTTCAAATTTGTTTTGAACTAATTGGAGTATATAGCTTATTTAGTTTATGCTTAGTATTTTTGGATTTAAGCATAATCTACTTTTCATCTCGATTGTTATATGACTTTTGAAAATGCGTTTTTCGAATGTTTTATCGTATATAGGCGTTCTAGCTATGTTATTTTCGATAGAGCAGATGAAGACAACCTTGAGTTTACGTTTCTTATATGGGCAGTTTGGCTTGTTCGACATTGTCGTGACAGGTTTCGGTTCTGGCTGATTACTAAGAATTGAGACTTTCGAATCTATGACCATAGGTAACACTCTAGTTTTTGGAGTAATTTCGATTCACTGATAGCTACTGTGGGAAAGCCTTTATTGAGATATACTTGTTGACTTCGCCTATATTCGTATAATCCAATCATCGAACTTTGTGAATAATATATCGAACTGTCACGCCCCGGAAGTGCGAAAAATAGGGCTAATTTAAAACTTTTTACTCATTAATTCACAATTAAGGGTGCATTCCTGTGCAGTGTCATACATCATCATAATTATTATGCCTCAGGATCTCATCATAATATGGCGTATATTGTACCATATACAAATACTCAATTCCAAGTTAATTAATCCTAATACATCCCATATAATGTTATACATCAAGTGTCTGCAATTACAATAATTGTCTGGGTACATGAAAAGATAAAATATACCTCAAATACAATATATATGGCCTGGAGCTCGAGTCCTCCACTAGCCACTACTCCATACGTCGCAGGGAAATCCTTTTCACTTGAAGAAATCTAGGGGGGAAAAAGAAAACAGGGTGAGCTTCTAAATCGCTCAGTAAAGGGGGTAAGGAACTCATTTCATAAACCAAAATGCACATCACAAAATATTTTTTTGTATGTGAAACTCATTTGAAAACCATAGCATGAAAGTACTCAAAACGACATTCTCATGTCTCAAGTCATGTGAAAACATGAAGTAAAAAGGCTCACTCTAGAGCAATAACAAAGCATGTGAAAACAATGCGATAAACGCTTTCTCAATGAACGTGATAAAATCACTGAAATAGTAATGCACGTGGCACAGCCACTAAACACACGTGACATAGCCACTGATTTAAATTCACATGTGGCATAGCCACTAAACACACGTGGCATGGCCACTGATTTAAATTCTCACGTACGCACACGTGGCATGGCCACTGATTTAATTTCACACGTGGCATAGCCACTGGATAGGGTTTCACGTGGCAACGGCCACTAATTAGGGGTTCTCACGTGGCAATGGCCACCAATAGGGTTTCTCACGTGGCAACGGCCACCAATAGGGTTTCTCACGTGGCAACGGCCACCAAATGGGGTTTCTCACGTGGCAACTGTGAGATCTGAGAATTTCAGACATATTTTATTGATGTAATAATAATTTAAAGTGTAAATTATTGAGCTAGATGAATTGTGAGAATTATAATTGGAGATTTATATGTTAAGTGTGTAAAATAAGCATGAAGTATGAGGACAGATCGATCTGGAAGAAGGAGAGATCGATCTGGTGAGTTAAAAATGACGAGGAAGGAGGAATTTGAGGAGCAGATCGATCTCTAATGGAAGAGATCGATCTCCAAATGATTCTGTTTGAGAAAGGATCGATCTCATGAGGAAGAGATCGATCTCCAAATGATCTCATGAGGAATTTGATGATATTGGTGGTTGTCATTGCGTTGAAATAGTTGAGAAAGGATTAGGGATTGATGAAATTGCAATGTAGTGGGAGTAATGTAGATATTTGGTAATTTTGAGAATTTGTGCTATAAATGGAAATATAGACAATGTGGTGAATTAGCATAGATAATTGGTATTAGAAATGTGGAACGTTGGGCTATTGTGAATGAGGTTGTAGATTAGGGTAGAGTTACGAGAATCGAGAGATTTGAGGAGTTATGAGCAATTATGCTCGGTTTTGAGAATTGAGGTTTATGAGATAATTGAGTATTGATGTTTTAATATCGTTTGGACAGCTCGGGAGTTCCAGAGTGGAATGCAAGACTAGTCCGTGATACAGGGGAAACGATTGCACTATACGAGGTGCAAAGAGGTAAGGGAAATCTAAACCATTTGTGTATGTGAATTGTAAACTATTTTAGCATGAATTGTGGTTTATAAAACAAGCATGTTGGGTTTTGTGTTGAGATTTAATTGCACACGATTTTATAGCCGGTTGGAGCCCAATGTTTTTATGAGTTTATAACTGGGCTCTACGTTAAGGCAATATTGAGATTTGAAAAATGTGTGCGTGTGCTTTGCCGGTTGGAACTCGAATGTTTATTATGTTTTGTGTTGAGTACAAAACGATTTCAAATGAGTTTTATGAGAGAAAAACCATTACGAGTTCTACGTGAAGGCAAACCAGTCTTATGTGATAAGACTTAGGTGTGTAGTTGTGAGTACACACCTGGCATTGCTCTGGTAGCATGTAAGCCCGATTTCTTCTCCGTTCTGGTAACGTGAGAATAACCCATTCAGTGGCTGTGCCATGTATACTTAGTGGCCGTTGCCACGTTGAGAAACCCCATTGGTGGCTGTGCCACGTTGAGAAACCCCATTGGTGGCTGTGCCACGTTGAGGAACCCCATTGGTGGCTGTGCCACGTTATACCCCAAATTGGTGGCCGTTGCCACGTTGAGAAACCCTATTCTGTGGCTATGCCACGCGAGAATTTAAATCAGTGGCTTTGCCACGTGTGTTTTGTGGCTATGCCACGCGAGAATTTAAATCAGTGGCTTTGCCACGTGTGTTTTGTGGCTATGCCACGTGTGAATTTAAAACAGTGGCTATGCCATGTGTATTTAGTGGCTGTGCCACGTGCATTACTATTTCAGTGATTTTATCACGTATTTGAGAAAGCGTTTATCGCATTGTTTTCACATGCTTTGTTATTGCTCTAGAGTGAGCCTTTTACTTCATGTTTTTACATGATTTGAGATATGAGAATATCGTTTTGAGTACTTTCATGCTATGGTTTTCAAATGAGTTTCACATACGAATAAACATTTTTGTGATGTGCATTTTGGTTTATGAAATGAGTTCCTTACCCCCTTTACTGAGCGATTTAGAAGCTCACCCTGTTTTCCTTTTCCCCCCAGAGTTCTTCAAGTGAAAAAGGATCTCCCTGCGACGTACGGAGTAGTGGCTAGTGGAGGATTCGAGCTCCAGGCCATATATATTGTATCTTGAGGTATATTTTATCTTTTCATGTACCCAGACTATTATTGTAATTGCAGACACTTGATATATATCATTGTATGGGATGTATTAGGATTAATTAACTTGAGATGGATTAATGTATTTGATATGATATATAAATTCTAGTGATGAGATCCTGAGGAATGATAATTATGATGATGTATGACACTGCACAGGAATGCACCTTTAATTGTGAATTAACGAGTAAAAAGTTTTAAATTTGCCCTATTTTTCATATTTTCGGGGCGTGACAGAGTTTTCTTGGTATCAGAGCTTAGGGTGTCTAGTACTGTCAGTGTCGATTAAGTGAAATAGAATACATCCCAAGTGTCTGTAATAGTCTGGTCATGAACTGAAATTGAGGATTGAGATTTCAATCAATTTTGATATGTACGAGCAGGAGACGAGTTGAGATAGAGAATGAGTAAGCAACGAGGTCGTTCGAGGAGGCAGGCAGAGTCCCCTCCGCCACCTGTCCCACAACCAGAGAGTCCTAACTCTCGATTTAATCAGATTGAGACCGATGTGAGGCAAGGTTTTGAGCAGATGGCAGCGTTATTCGCGCAACACTTTGGAGTTAATGCCTCGGATACTACCCCTACACCACCACAAGGACCTCCCATACCCCCGGTGCCTCCCGTCACTCAGCCTGAGGACAGAAGTATGGTCCGACTAAAGGATTTTCTGAAGATGAATCCACCCGCATTTAAGGGAAAGAAGGATCCTACAGAGGCTGAGGAGTGGTTGACGGAATTGAGAGTTATATTTGATTTTCTGGGGTGCACCGATGCTGAGAGGGTCAGTATGAGTGCCTATATGCTGAAGGGGAGAGCTCGAGATTGGTGGGGTACTACCCAGGGTATTCTGATGTCCCACCATGATGTGATTGGTTGGGAAGAGTTTCAGACAGCCTTTAGGACCCAATATGTACCACGAGCCGCCCAGAGAAAGAAACAGGCCGAGTTTTTGAGTTTGGTACAGGGTGACATGTCTGTGGATGACTATGAGAGCCAATTCACAGCGCTATTGAGATATGACCCAGAGACCTTCAAGAGTGAAGAGCTCCACACAGAGAAATTTGTGTATGGGTTGAAGCCCATCATCAGAGATAGGTTGATAGGGCTATGTATTACGGAGTTTGGAGATGCTCTGAGACGAGCATAAGAGATTGAAAGAGGAATTGAGATGGTACAATCCCAGAATGAGCTCAGAGCAGTGAATAGAGATAAGGGCAAGAAGCCAGCACTTTTCCAAGCAGAGACTCGGAGAGGTTCCTTCAGAAGAGGAAGGATTGAGGTACAGAAGGACAGATTGGAGAGACCCAGAGCCTATCCTATTATCAAGGAGACCCCTCGATATGTCAAGCCAGAGATAAGGGTTTGTGGAGACTGTGGCCGATCGCATGAGGGAAGTTGTATTGGGTCGATCCGTGGATGTTTTAGATGTGGTGACATGGGTCACAGAGTGAAGGACTGTCCCCAACCTCAGATACCACATGCTCCGGAGCCCACTAGACAATAGCCTCAGAGAGTGGATCCCCGGAGACGGGCCACTGCGACAGAGAAAGGGAAGAAATCTGTGGCACAGGGACGTGTGTTTGCCCTGGATAAGGAGACCGCAGATACTTCGGCAGAAACTATAAGAGGTACACTCTCTGTCTGTAATCATAAGGCTCATGTGTTGATTGATTCAGGATCCACGCATTCGTTTATTTCTGAGCATTTTGCATGTAGATTAAACTTGAAGTTTGAACCTCTAGAATATATACTACATGTAAATACCCCTATGCGTGAATCTCAGAGAACTGAGTTAATCTGTAGAGGATGTGAAATAAAGGTGGGAGATAGAGTGATGTTAGCAGATCTAATCATGTTGAATATACATGGGTTTGATGTAATTCTGGGGATGGATTGGTTGGCAACCAATCGAGTGAGTTTAGACTGCTACACTAAGATTGTAACTTTCTCCCTACCTGAACCTTACAGTGTACGATTGAGATATTGAGGGAATGAATATTGGGATTTCTAGTAAGTAATTTGAGAATTTTGATATTATTTTGGAGAATATTAAATATGATTATTCATGTGAAGGTTATGAGACACTCATCTCAGACGATGAGCGGGAACATCCGAGGATTGAGGATATACCTGTGGTTTGTGAATTTTTGGATGTTTTCCCAGATGAATTGCCAGGTTTACCACCAGAGAGAGAGCTGGAGTTTACCATTGATTTGGTACCAGATACTCAGCCGATCTCTAAACCTCCTTACAGGATGGCATTAGTGAAACTTGAGGAATTGAAGAGACAACTACAGGAGTTATTGGATCAAGGGTTTATTAGACCCAGTGTTTCACCGTGGGGAGCACCAGTACTATTTGTTAAAAAGAAGGATGGTAGTCTCAGATTATGCGTAGACTACCGGCTGTTGAATAAAGCCACGGTGAAGAATAAATACCCACTACCCAGGATTGATGATCTACTCGATCAGCTGAGAGGGGCATCAGTCTTTTCTAAGATTGATTTGAGATCGGGCTATCACCAATTGAGGATCAAGGAAGAAGATATTCCCAAGACGGCCTTCAGGACGAGGTATGGCCATTACGAATTCCTGGTGATGTCCTTTGGATTGACGAACGCCCCTGCAGCATTTATGAGGTTGATGAATGAAGTGTTTAGAGACTATCTAGATAAATTTGTGATAGTCTTTATTGATGATATCCTGGTATACTCTCGGTCGTATGAGGAGCATGCACAGCATTTGTGGTTAGTACTTCAGATACTCCGAGATAGGCAATTATACGAAAAGCTTAGTAAGTGTGAGTTTTGATTGAACCGGATAGCTTTCCTTGGTCATATAGTCTCAGAGGAAGGGGTATCAGTGGACCCAAGCAAGGTGGAGGCTGTGCTTAATTGGGAGAGGCCGAGGACAGTTACTGAGGTTCGAAGCTTCCTTGGTTTGGCAGGGTATTACAGAAGATTTGTGGAAGGATTTTCAAGGATTGCCGCCCCTTTGACTAAGCTCACGCGCAAGGAGACTCCATTTATATGGACTGACCAATGTGAGCTCAGTTTTCAGGAATTAAAGAGGAGGTTGACAGCGGCACCTATGTTAACTATTCCTGAGGGATCAGGAGGATTTTCGGTATATAGCGATGCATCTCACCAAGGATTGGGTTGTGTGCTTATGCAGCACGGAAGAGTGGTCACTTATGGATCACGACAGCTGAAGGACCATGAGCGAAATTACCCCACGCATGATTTGGAGTTAGCCGTTGTGGTATTTGCTTTGAAGATCTGGCGACACTACTTATATGGGGAAAGATTCCAGATCTTCACTGATCACAAGAGTTTGAGATATCTCTTTGATCAGAAAGAGTTAAACATGAGACAAAGGAGATGGATGGAACTCCTTAAGGATTATGACTGCGAGATTCTATATCATCCGGGTAAGGCGAATGTGGTTACTAATGCCCTGAGCAGGAAGAGTATGATATCTGCTATGATGATCAGGGAATGGGATTTGTTAGAGCAGTTCGCCGAACTTCGGATCAGAGTTAAAGAGGTAGAGACTGGATTTTTGGCTAGCTTGCGGATAGAGCCCAGGATCATGGATCAGATTAGAACTGGGCAGCGCAGTAATCAAAGATTGATAGATATGGTTAGCCAAGCTGAGCAGAGTTCGCAGTCGGATCTCACCATCAGTGAGGATGGATTGTTGAGATTCAGAGGACGGATTTGTGTACCGGACGATGATACCCTAAAGAGACAGATACTGAGAGAATCCCACTGCTCGCGTTACACCATGCACCCAGGGAGTACTAAGATGTACCGAGACTTAAGAAAGGTGTATTGGTGGAGTGGTATGAAGCGAGACGTGGCAGAGTATGTGACCAGGTGTTTAGTATGCCAGCAAGTGAAAGCTGAGCATCGGAAGCCCGGAGGACTACTACAGCCCTTACCTGTACCTACATGGAAATGGGAGCATGTCACTATGGACTTTATTATGGGTTTATCGAGGACCCGAAGAGGTCATGACGCTATATGGGTTATAGTGGATAGATTGACCAAGAGTGCCCACTTCCTTGCCATCAAGAGCACAGATACTATGGATGCCTTAGCTGAACTGTATGTCAGCGAGATAGCTAGATTACATGGGGCTCCAGTGAGTATTACTTCTGATAGAGATTCCCGGTTTACTTCCAGATTTTGGACCCAGTTTCAGGAGTCCATGGGATCTCGATTGAGTTTCAGTACCGCCTATCATCCTCAGACAGATGGTCAGTCAGAGAGGACTATTCAGACCCTGGAGGATATGTTGAGGGCGTGTACGATGGATTTTAAGAGATCATGGGATGATCACCTGCCCCTAGCAGAGTTTGCATACAATAACAGCTATCATGCGAGTATTGGAATGGCACCTTTTGAGGCTCTATATGGTAGGAGGTGTAGATCCCCTGTAGCTTGGGAAGAAGTCGGTGACAGAAAGATAAATGGCCCTGAGCTTGTTAAGTAAGCCGTACAGAGTGTGAAACTCATATGTGAGAGGTTACGGGCTGCACAAAGTAGACAAAAAAGCTACGCGGATGTGCGTAGACGGCCACTCGAGTTTGATGTTGGTGATGCAGTATTTCTAAGAGTATCACCGAGCAAGGGTATCGTGCGATTTGGGAAGAAAGGGAAATTGAGTCCTCGATACATAGGACCATTCGAGATTCTTGAGAGAGTGGGAGAGGTAGCTTACAGATTAGCATTACCCCCACAGATGTCCGGAATACACAACGTTTTTCATGTGTCTATGTTGAGGAAGTACCACCCGGACCCTTCTCATGTTATAGAGTATGATGAGATGGACATACAGGAGGACATGAGCTACACTGAGGAACCCGTTCGGATTCTCGATAGAAAGGAGAAGGTACTGAGAACCAAGAGCATCCCATTAGTGAAAGTTTTGTGGAAACATACTCAATGGAAGAGGCAACATGGGAACTAGAGAGTCTCATGAAGGAGAAATACCCCCATCTATTTAACTAGTTGAGTTGAATTTGGAGGATCAAATTCTATTTAAGGTGGGGAGGATGTGAGATCTGAGAATTTCAGACATATTTTATTGATGTAATAATAATTTAAAGTGTAAATTATTGAGCTAGATGAATTGTGGAAATTATAATTGGAGATTTATATGTTAAGTGTGTAAAATAAGCATGAAGTATGAGGACAGATCGATCTGGAAGAAGGAGAGATCGATCTGGTGAGTTAAAAATGACGAGGAAGGAGGAATTTGAGGAGCAGATCGATCTCCACTGGAAGAGATCGATCTCCAAATGATTCTGTTTTAGAAAGGATCGATCTCATGAGGAAGAGATCGATCTCCAATTGATTCTGTTTGGGAGAAGATCGATCTCCTTAGGAGCAGATCGATCTCATAAAGCCATAAAGAGATCGATCTCACCCCTCGACAGATCGATCTCCTAGGCATAAAATTGCCCAGATCGTCCCCAAAATTCAAACGCAGATCGATCTCACCCCTCGACAGATCGATCTCCTACCTCCAGTCTATATAAGGAACCCGTGTTTTTCTCCTGCAATTTCACTTTCTCTCTCTTCCAACCCCCATTTTACCGAAAACCTAACTTTCTCACTCATCCAAATCACCCATTTTCGGCCGAATCAGAGGTTGTGGCAAGAAGGAAAGTTGTTCCTCATCAAAGGGAGAACAACATACTTGGAAATCGAAGGACGAATCGGATCGAGGCGTGGGTTGTGCGTCTCACAAGCTTTGGGTAATTTTTAAACCTCGATCTTGATATTTGAGATGATTTTGATGATATTGGTGATTGTCATTGTGTTGAAATAGTTGAGAAAGGATTAGGGATTGATGAAATTGCAATGTAGTGGGAGTAATGTAGATATTTGGTAATTTTGAGAATTTGTGCTATAAATGGAAATATAGACAATGTGGTGAATTAGCATAGATAATTGGTATTAGAAATGTGGAACGTTGGGCTATTGTGAATGAGGTTGTAGATTAGGGTAGAGTTACGAGAATCAAGAGATTTGAGGAGTTATGAGCAATTATGCTCGGTTTTGAGAATTGAGGTTTATGAGATAATTGAGTATTGATGTTTTAACATCGTTTGGACAGCTCGGGAGTTCCAGAGTGGAATGCGAGACTAGTCCGTGATACAGGGGAAACGATTGCACTATACGAGGTGCAAAGAGGTAAGGAAAATCTAAACCATTTGTGTATGTGAATTGTAAACTATTTTAGCATGAATTGTGGTTTATAAAACAAGCATGTTGGGTTTTGTATTGAGATTTAATTGCACACGATTTTATAGCCGGTTGGAGCCCAATGTTTTTATGAGTTTATAACTGGGCTCTACGTTAAGGCAATATTGAGATTTGAGAAATGTGTGCGTGTGCTTTGCCGGTTGGAACTCGAATGTTTATTATGTTTTGTGTTGAGTACAAAACGATTTCAAATGAGTTTTATGAGAGAAAAACCATTACAAGTTCTACGTGAAGGCAAACCAGTCTTATGTGATAAGACTTAGGTGTGTAGTTGTGAGTACACACCGGGCATTGCTCTGGTAGCATGTAAGCTCGATTTCTTCTCCGTTCTGGTAACGTGAGAATAACCCATTCAGTGGCTGTGCCACGTAAACTTAGTGGCCGTTGCCATGTTGAGAAACCCCATTGGTGGCTGTGCCATGTTGAGGAACCCCATTGGTGGCTGTGCCACGTTATACCCCAAATTGGTGGCCGTTGCCACGTTGAGAAACCCTATTATGTGGCTATGCCACGCGAGAATTTAAATCAGTGGCTTTGCCACGTGTGTTTTGTGGCTATGCCACGCGAGAATTTAAATCAGTGGCTTTGCCACGTGTGTTTTGTGACTATGCCACGTGTGAATTTAAAACAGTGGCTATGCCACGTGTGTTTAGTGGCTGTGCCACGTGCATTACTATTTCAGTGATTTTATCACGTATTTGAGAAAGCGTTTATCGCATTGTTTTCACATGCTTTGTTATTGCTCTAGAGTGAGCCTTTTACTTCATGTTTTTACATGATTTGAGATATGAGAATATTGTTTTGAGTACTTTCATGCTATGGTTTTCAAATGAGTTTCACATACGAATAAACATTTTTGTGATGTGCATTTTGGTTTATGAAATGAGTTCCTTACCCCCTTTACTGAGAGATTTAGAAGCTCACCCTGTTTTCCTTTTCCCCCCAGAGTTCTTCAAGTGAAAAAGGATCTCCCTGCGACGTACGGAGTAGTGGCTAGTGGAGGATTCGAGCTCCAGGCCATATATATTGTATCTTGAGGTATATTTTATCTTTTCATGTACCCAGACTATTATTGTAATTACAGACACTTGATGTATATCATTGTATGGGATGTATTAGGATTAATTAACTTGAGATGGATTAATGTATTTGATATGATATATAAATTCTAGTGATGAGATCCTGAGGAATGATAATTATGATGATGTATGACACTGCACAGGAATGCACCTTTAATTGTGAATTAACGAGTAAAAAGTTTTAAATTTGCCCTATTTTCCGCATTTTCGGGGCGTGATAGCAACGGCCACCAAATGGGGTATCACGTGGCAACGGCCACCAATAGGGTTTCTCACGTGGCAACGGCCACCAAATGGGGTTTCTCACGTGGCAACGGCCACCAAATGGGGTATCACGTGGCAACGGCCACCAATGGGGTTTCTCACATGGCAACGGCCACCAAATAGGGTTTCACACGTGGCAACGGCCACTAAGTAGGGTTTCACACGTGGCAACGGCCACTAAGTATACATGGCACAGCCACAGAATGGGTTATTCTCACGTTACCAGAACGAAAAAGAAATCGGGCTTACATGCTACCAGAGCAATGCCCGGTGTGTACTCAAAATTACACACCTAAGTCTTATCACACAAGACTGGTTTGCCTTCACGTAGAACTCATAATGGTTTTTCTCTCATAAAACTCATTTGAAAACCGTTTTGTACTCAACACAAAACATAATAAAACCGAGTTCCAACCGGTAAAGCACGCACACATTTCTCAAATCTCGATATTGCCTTAACGTAGAGCCCAGTTATAAGCTCATAAAAACATTGGGCTCCAACCGGCTATAAAAATCGTGTGCAATTATATCTCAACACAACACTCAACATGCTTGTTTTATAAACCACAAATCATGCTAAAATAGTTTACAAATCACATACACAAATGGTTTAGATTTTCCTTACCTCTTTGCACCTCGTATAGTGCAATCGTTTCCCCCGTATCACGGACTAGCCTCGCATTCCACTCTGGAACTCCCGAGCTGTCCAAACGATGTTAAAACATCAATACTCAATTATCTCATCAACCTCAATTCTCAAAATCGAGCATAATTACTCATAACACCTCAAATCTCTCGATTCTCGTAACTCTACCCCAAACTACACTCTCATTCCCAACATCTCAACGTTCTACATTTCTCATGTCAATTATCTATGCTAATTCACCACATTGTCTAAATTTTCATTTATAACTCAAATTCCCAAAATTGCTAAATATCATTATCACTCCAACCACATTGTAATTTCATCAATCCCTAATCATTTCTCAGCTATCTCAACGCAATGCCAACAACTAACATCACCAAAATCACCTCAAATAGAATGATCGAAGTTTAGAAATTACCCAAAACTTGTGGAGAGCTTATCTCTTGCCTCGATTCGATCCGTCTTTCTATTTCCAAGTATGTTGTTCTCCATTTGATGAGGAACAACTTTCCTTCCTGCCACAACTTCTGATTTGACCGAAAATGGGTGCTTTGGATGAGTGAGAAAGTTAGGTTTCGGTAAAAATGGGGGTTGGAAGAGAGAGAAAGTGAAATTGCAGGAGAAAAACAGGGGTTCCTTATATAGACTGGAGGTAGGAGATCGATCTGGCCTTGAGGAGATCGATCTGCGTTTGAATTTTTGGGACGATTTGGGGTAATTTATGCCTAGGAGATCGATCTGTCGAGGGGTGAGATCGATCTCTTTATGGCTTTATGAGATCGATCTGCTCCTTGAGGAGATCGATCTTCTCCCAAACAGAATCATTTGGAGATCGATCTCTTCCTCATGAGATCGATCTTCTCTCAAACAGAATCATAAGGAGATCGATCTTCTTCCATTGGAGATCGATCTGCTCCTCAAATTCTTCCTTCCTTCTCATTTTTAACTCACCAGATCGATCTGCTCCTTAAATTCCTTCTTCCTTGTCATTTTTTAACTCACCAGATCGATCTCTCCTTCTTCCAGATCGATCTGTCCTCATAGTTTCACATTTATTTTAACACTCAACATATAAATCTCCAATTATCATTCCCACAATTCACTTAGCTCAATAAATTACACTTCAAATTATTATTACATCAATAAAATATGTCTGAAATTCTCAGATCTCACACGAACTATATGGTTTCATAATTGTTTTTTGATATAAGAACCTTGTTTTGAATTACATTTGCATCTCAATGCATGTTATGATTTTGTGGGATTTAGAAAACTTGCATTAGTTTATACCTGCATTAAAGAAGTTTTAAAATCTCACTCATGACATGTTTTGAAAGTATATGAGACATACGTCTCTATATTTTGGATTTAAGCTAACTCTGCTTTTATCCATACTGTAACTATAAGTGATTTCAAAATATGCATTCTGATAGCTTTTACAGCTAAATGTTTTACCTTAGCTGACATGCGATAATAGTTAGCCATAACCATTTTCAGCTCCTGCTAGCGGGGTATATAATAGTTAGCAATAATGTAACTTGCTATTGGTTATATAAATAGCAATGTTTCAGTCATTGCTAATGAGGTATATAATAGTTAGCAATGTTTCGGCCCTTGCAAACGGGATATATAATAATTAGCAATATTTCGACCCCTATTGACGGGGAATATAATAGTTGACAATTTCAGGCCCTGCTAATGGGTTATAATAGTTAGCAATGGTTATGTATTTCGAGATTCTGATATTTCTCCGTTCATGGGTTAAAATAGTGATCATATGAAATGTGTCCCGGATTTTGAGACATACATTGAAATGTGTTTTGAAATGTGAAAAATGTTTTGAAGTATAAAATATGTTTTCGGAAATGTTTTACAAACATGAGTATAGTTCGAAGAACATATCTTAGCGATATGAAATAAATATGTTGTGGTCCCTGCTAATGGGGATAATAATAGTTAGTGATGTAGTCCCAGCAAACGGGATATGATAGTCAGTAGTGTCATTGCTAACGAGTTAGAATAGTTAGCAAAGAATGAAATATGTTTCGAATTGTGAAATATGTTTTGGAATAAGAACTACGTTTCGAACTATGAAGAGGGTTTCAGAATATGAAATATGTTTTGGAATAAGAACTACGTTTCGAACTATGAAGAGGGTTTCAGAATATGAAATATGTTTCGAATATATAAATATATTTCGATGTGATATATTTCGGATTCTATGATGTGATCTTGGAAAATTGTTGTGTTGTGAGGATGACTGTGGATGTAAGAAATTCAAGAGGGAAGAGCTTACATGCTTGAATTGCATTAAACTTTGGTTTTCTGCATTCAACTATATTTCGAATTTTGAACATCTATGGGTATATTCAATTCAGGTGGTCAAATTTGATGGCCAATTAAGATATTTCAAAATACCTCTCTGTCTGAAAGATTTGACAGCGTATAGATAATATTTTAGTCCGTAAACCTAGGGAAAGTGTAACTTTCGATAAGTTTCGAAATATGATTCAGATAAGTTATAAGAAAGAATAATCGAATATGAATGCGTTAGACATACATTAGAGATTTAGTATCTTGTATGCTATTACCTCTGTGCTTGTGTGGTTTGCTTACTGAGCTTTTTCCAAAGCTCACTCCCATCTATTTTCAATCAAAGGTTCAGACTAGAGGTGCATTGACATAGATATCAGTATTCAGTTTCGAAGTAAATGTTTCGAGATCTCGCAACTTATCTTGGTATATTTATATATACTATTTAATTATATTTATTTTCAGATAGTTACCCTTCAGTGCATATGTCAGAATGTATATTGAATTAAGATATGATTATGAGAGTTAATAAGAAATTAAACTGGACCTTAGATTCAAAACCTTAAACCAAGCTAGGTTGTTTGAGACCTAAAAACATTATAGGACTGCACTCACATAACGAACAAGTGTTAAAAGGAAAAAAAAATTAGTCCAAATTTTCATAATTCTGTAATAAATTTTTGAAAACCTGCGTCCTTCCTTCGGGTCGTGACAGTGAGATAGTGATGTTAAATGGGGTGACGATCCTTAAATGAGATCATTTTAGATATTTGGGATCGATCGTACAGATGGATAGAGAGATTGATAGCGATGTGACCTATAGGATTCAAGTTGGATGGAGCAAGTGGAGAAACGCTACAAATGCGTTGTGCGACAAAGGAATTCCTATATGATTGAAAGGTAAGTTTCAAGGGGTCGTTGTCAAACCAACATTGCTCTATAGTAGTGAATGTTAGACGACTAAAAGGCTATATACATAGAAGATGAGTGCAGTAGAAACAAGAATGCTACAGTGGATGTGCGAATATACAAGAATGAGAAAATCAGAAATGAAGACATTCGCAAGATGGTGGAGTGACACTTATAGAGGACAAAATATGTGAAAGTCATTTACGTTTGTTTGACACATACGACGTAAACTCGTGTACACTTTAGTTAGGAGAGTGAAAGCTATTAGTGATGCAGAAAGGATCAAGGCTAGGGAAGATCAAAAAAAACTTAAAAAGAAGTCATCCAAAAAATTATGATAGATCAAGAGTTGAAAGAACAAATTTCATTTTGATAAAAATGAGTAAATGATGAGAATTTATGCGGACAACTTAGCGTTATTTCATATATTGGTTCTTGTAGCTACCCCCAATATTGTGATAAAAACTTTGATGATGATGATGTAAGCTAAAAATTTTAGAATTTGGAGAGCCAAACACTTGACTTTTGCTTTTATAGTAGATAAGTTCTTCCATAAGCCAAACATGAACAATGTATAATTCAGAGTAATAATCAATTACAAATATTTCATCATCGACATACACGGGTACACTGATATATATATAAATATATATATTTATATATATATTCAATTTTTAGTACGTTTTAAAATTACAACTTTTTTTTAATTTAAAAAATCATATATATATATATATATATATATATTTAGATGAAAGATCATAAGACCTCACACTATGTAAATGACACCATGGAAAAATAATTTATGTATACTTTCATTTTTCAGTTTTCTTTTAATTTTGGTGATAAAATTTGAAACTATTAAAATTTGAAACTATACAGCTGCATCAGTACCCGAGTAGAATGAATCTGCTACAAGTAGACATTTTAAACAATTTTTTTCTCCTTGATACAAATACAATCATGTTAAGAAGTATCTACTCCTAGTCTTTCACTCGAAATTGAGTGAATTATTGTGTGAATAATATTATCATTCTTTTAATTTTCCCTCTAGAAGAAGAAAACTAGCAAGTTTCCAAATGATCACAAATTAAGTTGTTAAGGGGTTGTTTGAGGCCTTTTTTTTTTCCTTGTTTTTGAAAATTTTGTTTTCGTTTTCTTTTGTTTTGCTTTTAAATTCTGAAAACAGAAAATATGTTTGATTACTTTAATTATGTACTAAAAAAATATTTAAACTATTCAGATATAATAATTTAATTCACAAAATAAAATTTAAAAAATTAAACAAAAAATAATATATTGATTAAATAGTATTAAATATATTCATTTAAAAATAAAAATAGAAAACATGAAACAAAAACTATGCCTGATAACCTCTCAATATATCATAAGCACTTCAAAATTTTACTAGACCCTGTTTCAACTGCTTAACAATGGCATCAAAATTAGTGTAAGAAGAGCCCTCAGGGCTTGTAGCTACTTCAGCTTTCTTCTTCCAATCCAAAGCCTTTTGCCTTAAATCCTGCCCCTTCAGCCCTTCCATCAACTCCCTCACAAGAGCTTCAACTTTCTCCCTTTTCACATCACTGTCAATTTCCATCCCAATGCTCCACTTTGTACACGAGTAGAGACAATTCATCTGTTGCTCTGCAAAAAACGGCCAACACATCAATGGCACCCCTTCACAAATGCTTTCCAACGTAGAGTTCCACCCGCAATGAGTCAAAAAGCCTCCTACAGAAGGGTGGCTCAGCACGCTCTCTTGTGGGCACCACCCCGCGAGCAGACCTCTATCGCTTATTACATCCAAAAATTCCTTGGATAATATTTCTTCTCCTCCATTGACAAGATCTGCCCTAATAACCCACAGGAATGGGTACTTGCTGTCAGCAAGTCCCCAAGCAAACTCATGCAACTGATCCGGTGTCATTGTTATTAAGCTCCCATAATTTACATAAACAACCGACCTGGATTTTCTCTTGTCTAACCAAGCTAAGCATTGGGTGTCTTCTTTCCACAAATTGGATCCGATCGAGTCCAAAGTTTTTGGACAAAGTTTCCGTTCAAGCATTGATAATGGACCAATAGTGTAGAGCTTGATGAATTTGGTTTTGATGGCATCCAAGACTTCCTGTTCCAGATCATCGAAAGTATGGAGGATTACAGCTGCAGCTTTTCTGGCATTGTTCATCGATTGTAAGTTGTAATTAAACATTATGTCATCAGGATTCGTGGTTCGAATGAACGTGGGGAAATGTTTTAATCTAACTCCCTTCATTGCGGGTATCCAATCAATCACAGTATCAAGATATCCATTATTCAAGTCACTCTCATCTGCAAATAATTAAGGTAAGCGATAAAAAAAGGCTCTTGTATTAGAAAAAAGAAAGATATAAAGAACGAATTTCAATAGAGAAATCAGAATGTTTTTGCTCATCGTAGGCTAAACGCTAACAGCTTAATACGTGAACAGAGACAACAGTACCTTTCAATGGGAAATATTCTCGTTCCTTGAGCTCTTCAAAGTGAAGATAACCCAACATACCGCAAGCACTAGGAGTAAACAAGACCATCTCCGGGATGCCAAATTCCTCCGCAATTTCCAAGGTGAAACTCATGACTCCATCAGAAACTATGCAAGTAATAGGAGGGGCATCCGATGAACCATTAAGTTTGATTATGAGCTCTCGGAAGGAACGTAACCCCACAACCGGTAACGCTAAGCATAAGTCTGGTAGGTCTTGGATTCCCCGCGGGTTTGTTGATGGCAAACCATCAGATATTGTTTCAAATTGGAAATTGGCAAAGCCCCTGAGAGAGTCTAGTCCTCTAGAGTTAAGTAAGCGTTGGTAGTTGAACTCTGTATGGACGAAAGTGATATGGAAGCCCTTGAAATGGAGGAGTTTGGCAAGTTTTAGCATGGGGTTTATGTGGCCTTGAGCCGGTAGAGGAATACAGACAGCATGGGGCTTTACGGCTTCCATTTTCCCTTGAAAGAGTAGCACTCAGGTCAGGATCAAACTTATCTAAGGCCTAGGCAATTAAACTGACAATTTTCAAATAAAACAAAAAAATTGATGATAAAAGAGGCTCCACTCCCCACTTATGGCTTCTTACCTGGGACCGATGCGCCAGGAAGGTCAATCAGACACTAACTAAACTTGTCGCTGTTTTCTGTTCACAAGGAGAAAGAAAATGTTCATAGCAATTTGCTAGAGTTTCTTTATCTAATAACTGTGCTACTAGCAATTTGCCAGAGTTTCTTTCTCTAATTTTTTCGGCCTAAACGTGGAAGGGGAAGCGTTTTTCCTGCACACTATTCATAAAATACACAGCTGACCAATTAGCGCATTAGCATTAAATAAGCATTTTTCTTTTCTAAATGATAAAGGACAAGACATGACGGAGATATATATATATATCAAGATATGCATATGACTAGGTATGCGATCGTTTTCCGATTGTTGTATTTAATATGGTGACACAACATTTTGTCGTCTTTCTTTCTTTCTTTCTTTCTTTCCACCCCAGCTTCTGTCTTTTTGGTACCTAGAGTAGGATAACACCTACTTTACATTACACATCTTGTAACCCTATCAACACTCAATTTATCATCAAACAGAAACCTGTCCACCCTTTGGCCAATATAAAATTTCAAAACCTCAATACTGCCTAATTGAGTCAAGATTCGCCGTATTATCAACCCAGAAATTAGCTTTCTGCAGCAGCCTTCGGCATTCATGAATTAAACGGATATCTGTCATTAGTCATGTCAACAGGATGTTTATTTGTTAATTTTGAAATATTTGAATTCAAATTTGAATTCATTTACATTTTATAAAATATGGACTCAGATTAATAATTCAAATATTACTGTCTCGAATCTTTCCTATATAATATAAAAAATATTTATTAATTATTCGAATATGTTAAATACTTATTTATTAAGTCAAATTTTATCTTTTAAATTTAATTTATATTATTAAAAAAATTAAATTAATAAATTTAAATTAATTTATAAAAATAAATTAATATTAAAAATCATAATTAAAATAGTTAATGAATTAATTTAATTAAATATTATATTAATAATAAATAATATATAAATAAAAATATATAAAATAATATTTTAAAATTATTATTTATAATCAAATTCGAATAGTAAAATATCATAAAATTATTACTCAATCCTACCTGAATTCGTAACTAATAATAAAATTATTATTTAAATTTAAGTCTTAAATCTTATTTAATAGAATAAGATAACATCAAATATTTGCTTATAAGATACTCATTTTAATCCTCGGGACTATTACTAGGAGCCTTCAAAACCTCTTGAACGGCCATAAGAGAGTTTGATTCGAGTAGTATATTTGATAACCCAACTCCCATGTCACTGCAAGCCCGTAAAATATTAAAGATTTCAGTCCGAATAACGGACCCCAGCCGACTCCACTCTCCTAACAAAGCCAGTAATCCACTCCCCTTTTTCGTTTTTGATCAGCCCCCCTACAGCCACCCCAGCTTCTCTCTGACAAATAGAAAAGCATCCCTGATCCAACTTATTTTGCATCAAATAATTGTGTTATAATTCTTGAGGCCCATTTTGTTTGTTTCCATTTGATTTTACTGGAGTTTAAGAGAAAAAAAAAAGAAAAAAGATTTTGATGTGTTTTATATGTGTATATATTTTGTAAATTTAGTGTAAGGTATAGTGACTTTAATTGTTAAAAAAAATCATGAAAATAATTTTAGAATAAAAAAAATAAGAAAATTATGTGTTCATAAAAAGAAAGAAAACCTAATTTTGAAATACCAAAGAAAAAGATAAATAAGATATAAGGCAGAAAAAGTATTTCGTATATATTGCACAGGTGCTACTGCTAGAACATTAGAGCATGTGTTGAAAGGAACTTTGTTTTCGAAGTTTTTGTCAGAAAATAACAGCTTGTCGGGCATTTTTTTCCAGCATCATATCATTTTCCGCTACTAGCCAGCCAATAACACTCGTTCATCTTGTTTTGGAACGATTGGCCCAATCCAAAGAAACGAAACCAGCATTGTTAACAATTCTTGAGGTACTTCATTTTGTATTTGCAACCTAATTCAAAATTAGCTTAAGATTCATCTCATAAATTCAATTTAATCGGTTTTAAAATTGAAAGCTACAACTTTCAAAATAGAATTTTAGATTTTAATCACCAAATGCCTTCATAAGTAATTAAAATTAAGGACATAATTTTTTTCTTTTTCTTTTGTATTTTTTTAAATGAAAGTTTTTTATTTGAGAGAGTAGATATATAAGTTTTGAAACTCGAACTTTAAATTTATAAAATTTTTATATTTTCAAAATAAAAATATAATTATTGGAGTCAATATTCATATTTAAACGAACATACGTACATATATAAATCCACAATTAAATTGTGAAATTGGACTCAAGAGGATTTAGTGAACTATTTGTCTTCTTAAAGTGGCTTAGGATATTCATAAACATCCTTTTATCTCACACATTTTTCAATTGGTATCCATTCATTACATACTTTTGATTTAGAATTATAGATACTTAATTTTGTCTAAAGTTTTTAAATTAGGTTCGAAATTTTTCATAGTCTCAAATTTGTCTTTAGGATTTTGAATTTCAAATTTTATTTGGACTTAATATTTGTTTTTCGGTCTTGTTGGACTTTGGATTGGGTTCACAATTGGCTTGTTTAATTTTTTTTATTTTGTACAATTATTTTAATTTAAAAATAGAAATGAAAAAGAAATGAAAAAAGTAAAAAGAAAAAAAAGAAAGAAATTAGGATACAAATTTTGCTTGAGATTAAACTTTAGATTGTTTAGCAATTTTTAATTGCAGTTGAGAAATTCCTAATTATTTTCATATTAGAATTCTATTGATTTAGGAGTATAATTTATAATTCTAGTTGTATTGAGTTAGAATTCCTATTACTTTTGAAAGATTTACTTGGAAATTAAGCATCTAGAGAATTTTAACTTTAATCATTTGATATTATCTGATTTCCAGCTTAATAACTTTTTGAATTCTTGGAATTAATGGACAATATTTATATGGTTGAACGGAACATTCAGATCCTTTCTTTTGATATATTATAAGGTCAAATATGATAAATATTTAGTAATATATGATTAAATTAAGAAATATGTTCTAAAATCTGATAAATCTTTATTAAGACTAGTTTCATTTGAAAATAGACTCTCTAAACTTTCCAACAATCCCAAATAACTTAATTTGAACATGAGATGAGAAAGTTATGACCATACGAAGTTCCTCTTATGAACTTAGAAACTTGGATCGAAAAATATGGGATTTATTTCGAAAATTAAGATTTTTTCGTGATTCACTTTAATGAGATAACTCCTCTTCAAGTCATAAAAGAAAGTGCAACCCAAGCATGCGACCTTTCTAATCTCATATTTGCCTATAAATAGTCTCTTCAACCCATTTATTTGGGGAAGCTTTCATTTAAATTAGCTCTAATTTCTTTCATGTGATTTGAAGTTATTTTCATCCCTAACCTCTTTCTACCCACTCTTAGTCTCATTGTAGTCTTCTTTTACTCTTGCCATTATCTTTAAATCCTCCCGAACACTTTGATAACCTTTTCAAAGCACGAAATAGATCTATCTATTTGTCGTAGTGTCAATCAACAGAATCTCAAATTTACGAAACCAAACTCCTCCTCTTTTATACTTTTTTCATCTAATCCAAATCAATAATTAGTGTAATTAGTAATTAGTTTATTTAAATTAATTCAAATAAGTATTTATTTAAGCTAATAACGTTAAGTAATTTTTAGCGTAAGTAGAATGATTGAAATTAAAATATGGGATTTGAATGATTAATTTAAAAATTGACTTGAATGATTAGTTTGACTAATCAATTAAAATTTAATTTAGTTTATTTAATTAATATGATTGAAATGATTTAATTAGTTTGGCATATTTAATTTGGTTGGTCTTCATGGAATTTACATATTTGTATTTTAGTTGATGTATTATTTTATTTATTTGCTAGTTTTAGAAGTCGGATTGACAATAAGTTATATATACTAGAAGATTAGGACAATTTGTAAAATGTGAAAATTAAATAAATAAAGGAAATAAATGTGAATTATATTGATGATGAAATTTCAAAAAAAGTCTATCGATACTCTTTGAAACTTTCTAACTGAGAAGATTCTTTTAAGAGTGCTAAATTGATGGGATGCTTAAGAAGAACTTTTAATTAATCCATAATTTGTGTTTCTTTTCAAACTACAAAAAAAAAAAAAAAAGGATTATTATTTGATCCATTGATCCATTGATAGTGGAGTTTTAAAACTCCATAAACGGAGTTACAATGCTGCCACACGTCTCATTATTATTTTTTAATTAATACTTTTTATTTTTTAAGGATATGTAACAGCCTTGTAAAACATATCATGTAACCGTTCAATCCAAAACTAATGCCATGGCATGCTAGCAATTCAATGGCAATAAATGAACCAAAGACCTTTACTTCTTTGAATGCAGTTAATTGAACCATAAAATAGAATTCATTATATTTATAAAAGAGTACATCAGTTAAATCCCTGACATAGCAGTGTCAAAACAAAGAAACACTACAGCAAAAAGGGTTATTCTATCAGTACCCGTTCTTTGTTAGATTCTTGTTGTTAACCATCAGCATTTAAAAGCTTGCTATCATCCACAATATACCACCATGGATTTGATCGAGCCACAAAAGAAATCCTGAAACCTTAAGCATATATCCGACATGCCAAACCACAAGAAAGCAAAATATCCTGCCAACAAAAGACTAGCACAACCAGTCCAAAATCCATCCATACAAAAATACTCGGTATCAACAAACAGAACTACTTAATTCCCTACCTCCAACACAATCAAGCAACGCCTAGAAGACTCTCAAAACCAGTAATTAGAGTGATGGTGTATCTCTTACCATCATCAAATCATTAACTTCAATATCAGAAGAAGACAAAAGATATGATGAAATGGGCAAAATCATGAAGGCTCTACCTAAACATATTTACAGCAAATGGTAGAGGTCATGATTTTGCTTGGTCCTTATAAGAACAATAAATTCTTTGTTTCTGACTCAATACAATGTCTTATGAGCTGCAGCTGCATTTCCATCCCCACAATTACTTCATTGATACAATCAATGCTTCCTAATTATGTTCATAAGTTTCCTACAATCTTTATGTTATTATCCCCCACACTAGCTGCGGTTAAAAGGTCCCTCCACCGACCATCATTAATTGGTTGACCATAAAGACGAATTGTTACTGCAACATCCTAAACCATGTTAACTTGAAAACAACCAGATTTTAATGAAGAAAACTTCTAGGACATATATCAATGAATTTATACTACTCCATGTAGGAGTGTAAAACAAGCAAAAGCCCGCAGGCTGATCCGTTAAATCCACGGGCTTTTTATGGATCGAGTTTTAATTTTTAAGCTCGTTTAAAAAGCGGGTCTAAACGGGTTGGCTCGAGCGGGCCGATCCACGCAAATACGAGCTGACCCGTGGGCTAGTCTGTTTAGGCTCGTTTTTTTACTTAAATATATTAAATTAGATTTTTCAAATATATTGTTAATGTACTTTTATTTTATATAAAAAAATATACAAATAATTGTATTGTAATAACAAAAAATAGGAGTTCATATAATTTTACTTTGAATTCAAATAATGACTTTATATATATAATATTTTTAAAAAAAAAGTTGAAGAAGTTTGAATGTTTAATAAATATTTATATTTCTTCAAGTTTGTAATTATTTATTTTTAAAACATTATAAGTGAATCGTAATTATATTTAGATTATATTTTCATGTAGATTTTAATGATACTTTTTGAAATTTTATTTTATTGTATTTTATTAAATTTTATTACATTTTTTTACAAAAATAAATTACTTGGCCCGCAGACCAGTCCAGTCTGCATCAAAAACGGACCGCTCTTATAAATTTTGACCCGATTAAAAACGGAAGCCCGCACCGTGACGGGCCGGTATGAGCCGAGGCAAGCTAACCTGTTTTACACCCCTAACTCCACATCATCCTTTTTCTTCGGATAACACTTTTGAACAAAAAACAACAAAAAAAAAAAAAACTAAACTGTTCTTACTTATGAAGGCTGTCATGCAAATCTAAGCCAATAATATCTGAAAATGTTATATATATACACCTTGTACACTAATAGGAATAATAGGTAACTCCACATCCTCCTTTTTCTTTGGAGAACACTTTTGACCAAGAAAGAAACTCAACTGTTCTCACTTATGAAGGCTGTTATGCAAATCTAAGCTAATAATATCCGAAAATGTTATATATATACACCTTGTACACTTATAGGAATGATAAGTGCAAACTTTTTAATAAGTTATTTAACAAATAATACCTCTCGATTGGGTACATCCATCTATAATTGCACCGGTCCTCCAACTTTTGCTTCATATGGAAGGTGAATAATGAGATGCACCATTATGGTGAAGAAGTTAGGAGGAAAAATTTATTCCAAATGGCATAAAGTCGTCGCTGCTCGATCTTGAAGTTTTTCAAGCTCTTCTACCCAAAGAACTTTGCCACTAATAGCTTTGAATATATTACTAAGTGCACTTATAACTGAAGTTACTTGCTTTGACATATGTGGTGATCATGTGACTTTAAATCATAAAGTCTTCGCTCTTTGAGATTCACACATCCTGATATATTTGAGACGTAAGCATCCGTGACCTTCACATCTTTCAAAACCTTACAAAACATATCCTTCTTTTTTAGACATCCTAAAACAAGTAGATGGCAACCGTAATTTGCCATTAGGAAGCATTTCGGGATGAAGCCCAACGCTAGTTCCCATGTCAACTAGGTTAAGCCAGCTCTTTAAGTTGTCCTTTGATCTTCCATCCACATTAGGAACTGTCCCAATAATATTCTCACAAGCATTCTTCTCTATATGCATCACATCAAGGTTATGGCGCTATAGATTATATTCCCAATATGGTAACTCAAAGAAAATACTTATTTTTTTCCACAAATTAGCCTCATCAAGGTCATCTTCACCATCTTAATCTTTACCACTTTGACGATCAACATCATCAACTTCAAATGTAGAAGGGTCACCTTCAAGCATCCCCCTCACTCTTTTTCTTAATTTGCTACAACTTGAATGATTCTTTTTTCCAAAAGTAAAATTGATATCTTTCAACATTGGCAAGATATCGGACCCAAGAAGAAGTGTAGGTGCTTTCCTGAGCTTCTCAATGCCATCAAAAGATGTTTTTGGAATTTAAATCGATGATTTCAAGTAAACATCGACGGTGGGCCATATAACAGAACTTTTTACCATTATATAACCACTTTGAACATGTTTGTGCAGCACAAGGACAGGCATGACGACCTTTAGTGCTCCATCCCGATAAATTTGCATAAGCAGGGAAATAATTAATGGTCCACAATAAAGCAGCACGCATACAAAAGTTCTCCTCCTTTGAGGCATCATAAGTCTCAACTTCTTCCCATGACTTTTTTAACTCTTCAATGAGAGGTAAGTAGATGTCTATATCATTTCTAGAACCTTTCTCACCAAGAATTATCCTGGACAAAAAGAAGATTGTTTCATGCAAATCCATGGTGGTAAATTGTAAGGAATTAGAACAACTGGCCAAGTAGTATAAGAAGTACTCATCTCTTTGAACGGATTAAAACTATCAGATGCAAGTCCAAGCCTCACATTTCGGGAATCAGAAGCAAAGTTTGGAAACTTAGAATTAAATGATTTCCAAGCCAAAGAATCAGCAAGATGCCTCAATAAGCTATCATTCGCCCGCCCATCATGAAGCCAGCTCATAGAATATGATGTTTTGGAAGACATGAAAAGTCTTTGACGTCTCAGCATTAAAGGAAAATACCGCAAGACCTTTGCAGGCTTCTTTTTCGCATGTACCTCACCATCATCCTCATTCAAGCTATTGGGGCTTGTGTCTAACCAACGAGAATTACCACACACATAAAAAGATTGTTGATTTTTTCTGTCACACCAATACAACATGCAATCGTTTGGACAACTATGAATTTTCTCATATCCAAGCCTAAATCCCTGATCATCTTCTTAGAATCCTTACAAGATTTAGGGATTTTGGCAAAAGGGAACATTTCTTTTGTAAACTCTAATAATAAGGTCAAAGAGTTTCCTGTCCACCACATAAGCATTTCAAGTGAAAAAGACGTACACAAAAAGACAACCTTGAATGCTTTGATCCCTCATAAAGTTCTTCATTCATATCCTCAAGCAACTTATAAAACTTTGATGCTTCTCTACTTGGTTCTTGGTCACCAAGACCTCTACCATGTTCACCAAAATCATTCATTTCACCAAACTCACTCAGAGGTAACGAATTTTGGATATGTTACTCATGGATGTCAAAGCATCCCGCAACATGCCTTCCATGTCATCTTGTCTAATAGAAAGATCATGTTGGATATGGGGAGTTACACTTCAAGGAACTCTTGATGATGACCTAGAAGGCATAGGCTCTCTATGAAAATACCAATTAATGTATCCCGGGAGAAATCCAATACAGATTAAATGTTCTAACACAATTTCACGCATATGCCAAGAGATATTATCACCCCTCAAACACGGACATAATATCATATTATCCTTGCTTGCATTCTTAAATGCAAAATTAAGAAACTGTTCTACTCCCTCGTGGTACTCTTGACTTAACATAGATTTTTGCATCCAACTCTTATCCATTTATAACTTGCTACATTAAACACCAATAAAAAAATTAGATGTCTATACACTATACATCAATAGCATTTATCTTTGCTATGGATGTCCTATATTGTCTAACACTCTCCCAACAACTCTAAAAATGTTAGACAGAGACTCCAAACTAAATATAACTTTAGTTCGGTGCAGCAGACACAAAGTATCCAAACTATAAGTGGGTGCAGACAGTAGCAAAATCAATCATCCAAATTCCAAAACGCAACAACCAATTAAAACATAACCAAATATAGTTGTGCATTAACCAATTAGATGCAAAAAATACTACTAACTTGGATAATCATTCATTTCCTTTTACTTTAATTCATAAAAGAAAAAGGTGAATTCATCATATAAGCATCAAAAACATATCCATGTAAGAAAAAAGCAGTAAAATTTGATAAAGTCAGGGAATTACCACAAGAGTAGTGAAAGAAGCAATGATTCCAAATACAAGAACCGTGTTAACAACACCAATAAAGCGCTAGCTACAGTCGAAGGTAAATCAAAATCAATCTTAATTAGTTTATTCTAAAAAAAAAAGAAACAGAAAAAGTATATAGTAATGCATGCTAAAAGAATGAAAAGGAACAATCAAAAGTCAAGCTCTTAGTATAACTTTAATGCCAAATATGAAAACCATATAGGATAATGAAGATATTGATTTTGTCTAATGTAAATCTCATATATAAAAATATGTAGCTAGTACACTAATTATACGGAAATATGACTAATTGCAGTGAAATCATCACTTTTAAGTTGGCAAACATAGTGAATGTTGAGAAATTAGTTTTCCTCGAAGTGTTAAAAAAAAAATGTATCGAAGCTGTATATATCACGTGCATCATCTACCTTTCAGAAAACTATCTGAAATGACAGAATAGAGTATTTTTTAATTTACTATAACTATTCTATCATAGTTTTCTGTAGAGAATGCTTCCAAGAAGTGAAAATGTAGCTTTGAGCAGGGCTAAAATAGCATTAAAGAATTTAATTAGTCAACACTAAATATATTGGATCAAGGCTTTCCTGAACAAAGTTATGCCTGTTACAGTCCTTTTCTAGATTGAAAAATGTTGCATCAAAATAAACTTCAAGCAGATAATTCTGTCATTAAACAGATTGCAGGTAGTAACAGAAACTACAAAATTGAAAACCAATACTACTCAGATACTTATATGCAGATAGGTACCTAATCTGATGGCGACTTTTATATATTTTGATCAACCATATTTAAAAAAAAAAAAAAAAAATTACAAAGAATGAATGAGGATGAGAAAACAAATATAGACCAATTGATTCTTTTAGTGGCTTCGGCTACTGTCAAAATCTTCTAAATCTATAAGATAAGATATCTAGCTTTGAATCATCTGTTTAATTATTGTGTCTCGAAAGGGACAAATCTTCAAGTGGGATTGATGGAAAATTTGACAAATATTAAGATAAAGTAATTTAATAACTTCAAAGAAAAGTGAGATTTATAGATTATAACAAAAAAATAATTAATAAACAATTATATTGTGTGTGACTTGGACGGAAAAACAAAAACTATGTTGCATAATTTAAAAATTAAAAATAAAGCCAAATTAGTTACATACATACGTACGTGTGTGTGTGTGTGTGCAAATCACACTCACGGTATGTTATGTTTTATGCAGACTATCAAAGTACATATCAAAATCTCAATCATTCATTGCACTAGAGTTAAAGACTAAACATCCATGAGCTCTTTCTCCAAATTATACCTTTGTTATAAAACTATAAAGCCACCATATAGATACTAATAATACACTTCTCTAACCAAAAATGATAAAATCTGATTTAGAAATAATTAAGAAGAATAGTTTATCATAATTCCAAGCAGAAATTAGTACTAATTTAGGAAAATCACATACCAGGAACAGATCCTTGAAACTAGTACGGAATTCAAGCAGGAATTGTCTTGCACTTACAGTCTCCTTTAGAAATCACAGGTAATCAAAGTACTAATTTAGGAAAATCAGAACAGAGGAACATTGATTTAGGAAAATCAAAACTAAACGCTAAGGGACATAGCTCAACTAGCAGAGAAATTAAAATCTAATAATAGTTAAAATTCCAATAAAATAACAAAAACAAAGATTAAAGGCTTAGAAAGCTTACATGAAGGTGAGCAAAGCAGAAATGAAGTGCTGAAGCTTGAGCTAGGGAGAGAGTATGTCGAGAAGAGAATCGCAGAAGATATTAGATTGAGAGAGAGAATCGCACAAAGAGGGAGAGATTGAAGTTGGGGAAAATTGCTGACTGAGATTTTAGATTGGGAGTGTCTAAATCGCACAAAGAGGGAGAGTGAAGTTGGGAAAGATAGAGAGACGTAGCATCGAAAGAAATTGCAGAGAGTTTTCGTTGAAGCTGAGATTTAATTTAGGGGGAAAGAAACGGGCCTGGCATAATTAAAATATCTAACGGCGTTTACATTAATAAACGCCGATGTTATTTAAAATTTTATAAATTATCTTAAAACATTCGCTTTTAATTTTTCGATTTTATATATTTAATTTTATAATACTGGCACGTAGCGACGCTCTTAGAAGTAAACGTTATAATCTATTAAATTTAGTTTTATCTTCAGAAGCGCCGCTATATTATTTTTATTTTTAAAAAAATATTTAAAATATTTTTGATTTTATATATTTAATTTTGTTGAAAACTATGTTTATAAGGTAAAAGACCGCCAAATTGAACAAGATAACGGATATTGTTACTAAATTTAAATTTAGCAGCAATTTGTTTAAAACGCCAATAAATACCTTTTTCTCTGCAGTGTGCGTAGCTGTGTTTATTAGATAACCGCTGCTAAGTTGAGAAAGGCTGCAGCGTAAAAACGTCGTCTTAAAAACACCTATATCTTTCAAAAATAAATAAATAAACCAAATCAAATTATTTTTTAATTATTTTTATATGATGACGTCTAATAAATGTCGTTATGTTAAGAAAGACAGCGATGTTTTTATGTTAAAAATGTCATTATCTTTCAAAATTAAATAAAAAAATAAAAATAAAAAACACGATTACGACCGACGTATTTATCAACGTTTTAATGATATATCTAATGGCATTTGTAAATGCTAATAAATGATAAAAAAATGCAACTAAAAGTTCAATTTGCTATAATGATGTTGTTATAATTATATGTATTACGATATTTTGCTTCTGTGTTTGTCACTTGATGCCGATCAAGTGGCTGGGTGAGTTTGTAAACTTCCTCATTTCTTCTGAAGTTTCCTGTTTTTCTTTTTAGAATTTTTGAAATGATATAAAATAAAATCACATTGCAATCTTTATTTCCCTATTTTGGCCTATAATCTATGTAGATAGACGATGAAATACGATAATTATATATATGAATTGACTTATACTATTTTGAAAGTAAAGAAGTTTCTAAGTTCTCTATTTTTTCTGTGCTAATAAGCAGGAATGAAACTAAATTGAAAGTTAACTATGTTTCTCGTCACCCATACATGGGGCAGGTCATTCTCCGACCGAACAAAGGTAAGGAATGTTACATGTTTTCAAAGGTGAATGCTTCTATATTCTTCGTAATCAAGAGCTATTTTTGCTTTCTGCACACATTTCATCTGATGCTGCAGTAGCACTGCACTTTTTATGTTGCTAAATACAACCATTTTGTTTTATCATTATTATTGATTTCTAAGAATTGTTCTTTAGGCCAAGAATATATGTTGTCATATCATATCATTACTTTTATCTCAAATGAAGAAGGACAAACACAGAATAACTAAGATAATCAATAAATACAATGTATATAAATCCACGTATAGAACATATCTCAAAGTACACCAATGAATAGGCGATTAGGCAACTGCCATTTCAACATACAACAAATTAATAAAGCTTCATAAAATTAAACAAAGACACAAAAGGTATAAGGAACAGACATTAAGAGTGGTGCATGCTCTGTCAGGCAGCTTAAAGAGACGTTTCAGGGGCTGGTTTTTGCAGGTGGTGGAGAGAAGAATGGGATGGACGGAATCGTACTTGGGATTGTGGGGATTGAGGGAATGCTAGGCAGTGGTGGCAAGGTGACCTTTGGGGCAGTAGGCAAGGTAGGAAGGGTGGGTATGCTAGGAAGTGGAGGCAAGGTTCCAGGCTTGGGCAGAGATGGTTGTGTCGTTGGCAATGTGGGAATTGTTGGCTGAGGGAGATTTGGCAAAGATGGCAACGGTGGTAGTGTTGCTGTAGGCAAAGTCGGCATCTGAAGAAGCTGACGAGCCGCCAGACCAATATTGATGCTGGAAAATGACAAAGCCACGAAGAAAGCCAATATAAAGATATTGAAAGGGGCCATTTTGAACATATGTCGTAACAATCAAGAGGTGGTCTTTTTAATTTCTAAAAAAGGGAATGAGTTCTCTTACGGCTCGAGTAAGGAAAAACAAGGCCTGGTGTTGCGTTTATATAACCTGGAATCAGGGGGCTTGACCTATCAGGTTGGTGAATTTATGCTCCATTTTGGTTGGGAAATGTAGATATCCCTTTTGAGCTTCTTGTTTTAGGTCACCTTCTCAAGAGTTCTTGCATTAAGGAATTGTCAAGTATTATAGTTATGGTTGGCCAAATATCAGCTGGTCCAATGGTTTAGGGTGTTAAAACTTTTCTGTTCTAATTTCTATTTGGTGGGTTATCTAACTCCATTAGCCCAAACAAGATCAGCCATAAGCATTGTGCCGCGACAGCAGTTGGAAAGTGATATCTACACCCCTTGTATCTATTTTTCATGTTTGGTTGTTATGGTCATGAGCATGACCCAAATTGCGACACCTCTGCTTCTGCTTGCAGCTTTTGTTATTAAATGGTAGTATGTAAAAAAAAAATTATTTTGAATCCTAACAAGTTGGTGACGATTGGTAATGTTAACGGCGAATACATGATTCATCCCCTGGTCATGTTCTAAGTCATCATCTGTCCTCGCGCGGTATTCCGCCCATAACTTTTGTGTGGAACCTTTCATTCCTAAGTTTAAAGAAATTGGCTCATCGGTAATAGGGGTGGTGGCACAGTTGGCTAGCACGTAGGTCTCATAGCACAGTTGGAGCCTCTCTCACCCAATTTATAAATTTTGCTTTTACTACTTTCTAGAATGGTTTAATTTGTATCACAAATTTTGGAACTAAGAGACGACAAAGGGATCAATCATAGAATGTTCAGAATAGTTATTTATATAAATTTAGACAAACTTCTCCCTCTTTTAGGGTCTTCCCATACAAGATGTAATGTAAGTACTATAACAAATAAAAAAATTCATCCAAGAGAATACTTCAATTGCTGCAGAAAAAACTTTTTATGAGAACCACAGGCATTCCAGGAAAAAAGGTGATGGGCAAATATGCCCCTTATCTCCTGCCATTATCTTGGTTTACTTCAGGTTGGCTAGTTCTTCAACAAGCTTCCTTTCTTCACCACTTAGCTGTCTTGGGATTTCAACCTGCACTCTAACTAATTGCGAGAGGTTCCAATAAGTTTGGAACAGAAGGCTATGTATTCTGAAATACAGTCAGATACGGCTGGTTTTATGTGTCCGACCTGCAGGGTAGTCAACTCAGTGCATTTGACAGTGATTCAGTTGTGCCCTTTGTGACATATAAAATGAAAAATAAAAAAATAGAGGTTAAGGTATAAATTTTCACGCCCTTTGGGCAAGCCTTTATAAATGAGTTTCAGAGCAAATATTACTTGATTTGAGGTAACTTCTATTAAATTCGTATTAACTTAATCCTGATCTCACCTTTGTCGTGTTTTTCCTTGTTATTGTGTTTGCATGGCTTTGGCGCCGCTTGGATATATCTTGTTAGATATTGGTTTATCGTAAAATATTATTTTCTTATGTAAGATTTGTGCAAATTGTTAGGCTATGAGAATTTTGTAGTGGCTTATACGGTAAAATATTATTATCTAATCAAGAGTTTTTAAACTCTATTGATGGAGTTGAAATTGAGAGGTTAATACATTTTTTTTTAATAAATATTAAAAAAATATAAAAAATAAAATAAAATGAAAATATGTATTATCATGACATTAATTATTCATTTTCCCTTAATGTACTTGTGTCCAATTTATTTTTGGACATTTTATTATTCATATGAATAAGCATCCGTTTGGCATATCAATTGCCACTCGTGCAGTGTCATTGGTGTATCATGTGGACAAAAAACAGAAGTAGGGTTAAATTACTTTTTTATTGATAATTTTAAGATTTTATTATTTTATTAGAATATATATAATTTTCATGATTTTTTTTATCTTTTTTAATCTACAAAATCTGCTTAACCGTTAATTCAAAATAACCTTAAAACATCTTCAATATTAGTGAAAAAGATTGTAAAATACATAAGGCGCTTGTCTGGGATGCATAGCTGCACTTTTATTTCGAATTCAAGTAACATACCTTGCCATGATTTCATGTTCAAGAAAACTAGAATTTTTGCCCTTTTGGGCGTATTTGATTGAAGAAAGGATTTCAGTGGCCGTTTCTCAAAGCAGAGTAGAACTGTAGAAGTGGAACCGCCTGATCGAGAGTCTAGTTGGGTTGTAGCAGGCTGGCAGCAGCGAAAAAGTGGTAGATATTGCAGGAAAACAACTACTACAATTTTATAAACTGAACAAATGAATAATTAATCACCAATGAGATCTTGGTTTAATAGTAATGAGGAAGCTGTGGGATCTTGAAGTCTCAAGTTCTAGTTTCACCCCATTAAAAACTCTTCTAACCGAAGGACTCAGGCGGTTAGCCAAGTTATTAGAATCCAAACATTGAATCTTTTTGTCAACTCTGGAAATTTTGGCAACTATAAGCTGATCAGTGAATCTGATTCAATGGTTGCCATTCACTGGTGCAGGAACAAGGAAGCTAGACCTGGGAAGCTTTGGAACCTTCTCTTAGAAATTGACAGCCTTACTGACAGATGTAAGGTTAGCTGGAGTAAGATCTATAGAGAGTCAAACAGAATGGCTGATTCTTTGGCAAAAGCAGGGATGATCGATCGGATTGGCTTAAGGCTTTGTGGTGATTTTTCCTTGTTTGTCTTGTATTTTGCTTCTATATCTGACTATTGGCTTGAGATATGTTTTTTCTTCGTTCCAGTTGTTTGCAGTTGTATTCTTCAGACATTTTCTTTTTATGTCTTTCATTTAATGAATGAGTCTTCACCTGAATTAGCAAAAAGAATTAGGATCCAAACAACTGGCAATGAGCAATTTATGTCGCAGTGGTGGATATACTAAGTTGCATGGGAATTACTACCGTATTCTAACTCTTGCTATGTAATTGATTTCGAGTACTTCTCTCAATGAAACTTTAAACATTAAAGGATTTTGGTCTCAAGCATGTTGTGGACAATAACACTTTGCTTACTTCAACCTTTCTACCTTAGACTAGGTTGTCATAGATCATAGATATTACTCATGTTGTTCTACATCTATACAACAGCCAGAGCTTTGTTTTTGCTGTTATGAAGGAGCTGGCATACCCAAACCATTTGATCCTAAAGTTACTCCTTTCTTTCCCTTCTCTTTCAGCTGAAGGGAAAGAGAAGATGATGCCTGAAGATTTTGAGTGAATAACAAATACTTACACGATTAATATTGTTTAGAACGAGTATTATTTGTGTCGGTAAATGGAAGATGATGCCAATGGCTTGTCAATCAATTTGTGAACCAGAATTCAAAAAAGTAAGATCCCTCTGGATATCTTCGAATAAAGAAGAATTCAGGTAGTTTAGATTGGATGGGGTTTTTGAAAACTGTAAGAGCACAAAACATTGTTATTGGTAACAAAAAAGAAAGAGAAAGGACAGTTTTACAATGAAATGAAATCGAAATACTCGACCGCATGGAATTCAGGATGGAGAATCTGCGAGTGGGAATAGAAACCTTAAAGTTATGAAACCTTTATATTTTTTACTACAAAAAAGAAGTGTGAATAGAATTCGAAGCAGTGACCATTTCAAATTCCTAATTAGAGGAATATCGGAAAGTTGTTATCAGGCAAGTTGAAAACTTTATGAATTTTTAAAATCCATAATCAACCATCTCTTTAGGTTCATTCGATAGGTTCATTTTTTAATTTTCAATGATATGAGGGATGCGGTTTTTAATAAAGTTGCATGTTTCAAATGATTCAATCGGAAATTACAAAACAGGAGTGATGGATAAAAATTTTTTACAAGTTTTTTTTTTTTTTTTTACTGTTATTTCCGTGAAAACGATTACCGTTAAGAAGGAAACTATAAATTTTTGGTGTAATTCTTAAGATGCTAAAATCCTTTTTTCTGCCTCTAAATTCGTTAGTAGTCTTCTTTTTTTTTTTTAGGAAAATTTGTTAGTAATCTTCAATTTTAAGAGCTAAAAAATGTTTATATTTAAAAAATTAAAATTACTTTTTGTCAGATCTAAAAAATTATCAAATCCAAAAAATATTTGATAAAATTTATAATTCGACTCAACGATAAAAAATCAAGTCACTTAATTTAATAATTAAAAAACAGTTAGAAGCAAGTGTTTTTTTCGTAAGAAACCACCTAAATAATATAACTAATAACCAGCATCTCCCACTCAATTGTTAGGAGATTGCTAAAATAGGGTTCAAAGGGTGAGTAGTAGGGTTGATCGGTCTATTTACCCCCAATACTTTGAGCTTTCCAGAAATCTGTTTTAAATCTTTTAGCCCTCTACTCTTCAACTATTTCTGCTAATAAAATAAAATAAATATGAAAACTTTTTGCAAGTAGATTAAGGTTTGTTATAATTTATAGAATAAACACAATTTTCAGTCCATCTCTAAGTTGAACTAGCGATGATGATATTTTTTAAGCTCAAAAGAACAAGTGAAATGGGAGTTTGAACTCCAAACTTAAATATTATTTATAAGCGAGTTTAGATATTTGATATATATGTCCATTAAATTATAAATCAAATATAAAATGTCCTTAAAAAAATTATTAGATAAACTTAATATTATCCAAATGAAGTACACGTCAAATATATTTATGCTTTTGAAATGTAGATAATTATTAATCACAATGTGTATTTCTGTTTGGGAATGCAAAGTCGAACTTGGATGCCTTCTTCAACCAAAACACCAAGATAGAATTGGAAAATCCTTCATGACCAGCAAGTCCTATTGAGAGCTGCCTTTGGAAAGATTTTGCTCAACCAAAAGTTGAACTATTCCGTTGGAAAGTTCTGAAAGGGTTGCACTTCAGTCATTGACTTTACATGAACAAGAGATGGTTATCATATCAAGAAAACAAGTGTGCCTTCTACGATGAACCGAAGTTATATGCTACAGTTGGTGGATTATATTTTAGGTGATTTCAAGTAGATTTGATAATTTTAAACACGATAAAATGTTATTACACGAAAATTGTATGAATAATATACAAGAAAGTGACATGAGCTAAAAATAAAAATTGTATATGAATATGATGAAAATTAAAAATAATATTTTATGTTTTCTTTGTAAACATGAATTTTAATACGAAATTTTCATATTTTATATGAAACGAATTCGATTTTACATAACATGAACATGAATTATAAACATAAATTCCTTGGTCTAACTGCAGACTCATTAAAAAAATCTTTTACTTTGGTGAGATGATGTTAATACAAAGAAGAATTAGAAGCGAGTATGAGAACCTCTCTACTATTTTGCGACTTGGTCCATCTGGTTATCTTGCAACAGAATGGAATTTTTCAACTAGAAAAATATCCCCCCTCCTGATGAATTAAGTTAGCAATCTTACTTGAATTGGACTTGGACGGTAGCTACAAGCAAACGACCTGAGTAAATCTCCAAGACATATCATTCCCCTCCAAACATAAACCAGACAGAATTCTCTCCTTATTCTTGCAACTGGCTCATGCAATCAGATGATCTTTCACGTCCTCCTATCCATTAATAAAATTCTATCTTTTGATTGAGCAAAAATAAATAAATAAATAAATAAACCAGACAGAATTAACATCTTCTAGACTCCCCCACCAATGGAGCATGGAAATTGAATGTGGATGCATGGGTCTGAAATGGGAAAACCAGGCCCGGTTTGTATCGGTGGAGTTATTTGCAATTCAATTGGACATATCCTACTCATTTAACGAGGATATATAATTTATATTCGGGTTTGGGAATTTTATATATATATATATATATATATATATATATATATATATATATATATATTTAGAGAAGTCATTCATTTTATTAACACTCTTCTTAAAATGAAAGTTTATAGAAATTTTGATTAGGTGGTTTTGTTGCAATATATCTTTTTCAATTTTAATATATTTTAATTTAAAAAATTCAAATTTAGAGATTTTTGCAAAAGCCACTCATCTATGCATTTTTCATAAGGTATTTGTATGTATATGTTATTACATTAATCTCTTAAAATTTTAAAAATTATATTAGTAATATATTAGATAATAATTTTATATAAATTTAATAAGTTTCTTTAGTTTTGAAGAAGAAAAAATATATTTTAATTGTGGAATTTAGATCTCTACAGATATCACATTTTAAAAATTGAGGCATGATAATTGGCTCATAAGCCAATGCTCAAAGGTACCTATATATTAAATGTATGCTAACTTCATCTCTAAGATGAGGAAGAATCAGACAAAGCAGGCGTGTTAATCTCATCTTAGGCACGGGGTTCGAAAGGAAAGCAGATCTGATGCTTGCACTACTTGTTCAAGAATAAAGAAATGAATCGTGGCCGAAAGGTTAAATAAATCAATCACGTGAGCTTTCCTTGTATCAAAAGCCGATGCTCTTGCTTTTTGATCTTTTATTAGTGACTATTGTTACCGAATCTGTTCATGGGTACGCATTTTGTCAGGCCGACAAATTTAGTCATGCCAAATCTCATAAGATATTTTAAGATTGAATTCGGTCTAAGATCAAATAAAAATTATTTTAATTTAGTCAATGAAGTTGTGGTTTACTAGTAAAGAGAATATTTTTGGATTTCGAAATTTTAAATTTTAATTTTATTATTAATGAATTTTAATTTAATTATTGATTCTAATTATTTATTATTTTAGTATCACGACTTCAATAATTTATTGAGAAAATTTAAAATTTTGGATTAATTTTTTTCTTTTAATACTTGTTTGTCATGTGAGAACAGTCTTACAATATTTTTAGGTCTCAAACTACCTAATTTGATTTAAGGTTATGAACCTAAGGTTCCAATCTAATTTCTTATTAACTTTCATAATTATGTCTTAGTTTAATACACATCTCAAAACATGCACTGAAAGGTAACTGTCTGAAATAAGTACAATTAAATAGTACGAATAAATATACCGATATAAGTTGCGAGATCTCAAAGTGCTTACTTCGAATGTCGATACTGACATCGATGTCAATGCACCTCTTGTCTGAACCTATGATAGAAAATAGAAAGGGATGAGCTTTGGGGAAAGCTTAGTAAGCAAACCACACAAGCATAGAGTGATAGCATACAAGATATTGAATTTCTAATGCATGTTTAATGCATTCCCATTTGATCACTTTTTCTTATCACTTTTCCGTATCACAATTCAAAACTTATCGAAAGTCACATTTTTTTTTGGTTTATGGATTAAAATATTATTTAGACGCCGTCAAGTTTTCAGGTAGGGAGATATTCTGAAATACCTTAATTAGTCATCAAATCTGACCACCCAAATTAAGTATACCCGTAGGGGTTCAAAATTCGAAACATAATTGGATGTAAAAAACGAAAGTTTAATGCAATCTAAACATGTAAGTTTTTCCCTTTTGAATTGCTTACATTCACATTCGTTCTCAAAACACAACAATTTGAGATCATGTCATACAATCCGAAAACATATCACATATCAAAGTATATTCATATCTCGGAAACATCTCTTATTCAAAACATAACTCATATGTGAAACTTATCACTCTTTAAAACATGTCTCATTTTGATACATAATCTATAGCAAAACATCTTCTTTATTCATAATAGGTTTCGCATTCGAAACATATTCACATTTGAAATATAACACATCGAGGTATATTCATATATTTGAAATATATTTCACATTCTGAAACCATCTTCAAAGTTCAAAACGTAGTTCTTATTCCAAAACATATTCCACAACTCGAAACGTATATCATACTTTCTTTACTAACTATTCTAACTCGTTAGTAAGGACACTACTAATTATTATATCTTGTCAGTAGGGGCTACATCACTTATTATCATCCCCGTTAGCAGGGGTCACAACATATTTATTTCATATCATTAGAATACGTTTTGTGAACTATGCTTATGTTTGTAAAACATTTTCGAAAACATATTTCAAAATCCAAAATACATTTCGTATGATCACTATTTTAACCCATGATCGGAGAAATATCAGAATTTCAAAATATATGATCATTGCTAACTATTATAACTCATTAGTAGGGCCCAAAATTGTCAACTATTATATTATCCGTCTACAGGAACTGAAACATTGCCAACTATTATATCTCGTTAGCAAGGGCCGAAGTATTGCTAACTATTATATCCCGTTAGCAAGGGTTGAAACATTGCTAACTATTATATCCCGTTAGTAAGGGTCGAAACATTGCTATTTATATTGCCAATAGCAGACTACATCATTGCTAACTATTATATACCCCTCTAGTAGGAGCCGAAAATGGTCATGGTTAACTATTATCATCTGTCAGCTAAGGCAAATCATTTAGCTGTAAAAGCTATCAGAATGCATGTTTTGAAATATTTTCTAATCACAATGTGGATAAAAGCAGAATTAGCTTAAATCCACAACACAGAGAAAACATGCCTTGAGTGAGATTTTAAAACTTCTTGAATGCAAGTATAAACCAATACAAGTTTTCTAAATCCCACAAAATCATAATATGCATCGAGATACAATTTTAATTCAAAATAATGTTCATATAATAATATATCATTTTCGATAATCTTATCGCTAATATTTTCACATCTTATAACACTTAGGATCTTTGGACATCATTTGATTCTTACCTTAGGACCCGATTTAATTCGTTCAATGCTAATCTCGCATCAAAGAGATTAATGTGTATCATGTTCATATATCAGAAAACAATTTCGAAACCATATAGTTCGATTATTGGATCATACGAATATAAGCGAAGTCAACAAGTATATCCCGATAAAGACTTTCCCATTGTAACTATCAGCGAGTCGAAACTATCCCAAAAACTAGGGTGTTACCTATGGTCATAGATCCAAAAGTTACCAGTCCTAGTGATTAGCCAGAACCGGAACATGTGACGACAATATCGGACAAGCCAAACTGCCCATATAAGAGTCGTGAACTCAGGGCTGTCTCCATATGCTTTATCGAGAATAACATAACTAGAACGCCCATGTATGATAAAATATTCAAAAATCACGTTTCCAAAAATCATATAACAATCGGGACGAAAAGCAGTTTATGCTTAAATCTAAAAACACTAAGCATAAGCTAAATAAGCTATATGCTCCAATTAGTCTAAAACAAATGCAAAAATGAGATTATAAAGTAATACATGCATACAGATAAAATCTATACAAGTTTTAAAATATCTCACAGAATATCATGCAATAATTTTTATGTAAGAAATCATCACAAGGTTCAAAACATATCCAAATAAATCGAAATCACGTTTTCGATAACACAATGGTATTAGTTCGAAATATATAGACATTTTATGAAATTTCTACAATAAGACCAGGTAACAATTGCTCATTACACATCCTGCAAAGTAGAGAACAATTTATAGTCTCAATCCAATTGATTCAGTATGTTTCATATTCCAAATCGATCAAAAGGTTCACATACTCATTCAAAAAGTTTAAACAAGGCATTTACGATATTGACGGTTCGATTCAAAATATAAAACAATTTGTACGAGATTAACCCGCAGCTTACGCAATTAAACTTAACTCGTATGCCAATACAAGTTGTACCAAGTGAGATTCACTTACCGAGATTCTGTGATGGCACATAAATCAAGACTTGATCGAACTCGTGTTCGTCGCCTATTGTTGTACTACACATTTATACATTTAAATCGGGTCAGTTTCGGTTAAATATAAATTCAAATAAATTTTCAAAAAAATTAAAACGGTTAAATCCTACTGTTTATCGGTTTATCCTTAAACTAAGACATTACAAAATTTTCTCATTTTTTTTCTTTTTCTTTCTATTTCTTTCCTTTTTTTCTCAGCCAGTTTGGCCATTTCTTTTTTTAGTTGAACCGGTTCAAACCGATTCAACCTCTATGTCGCTGGTTCATAGGTCGTCGGATCAGTTCTCCCACTATCTCCTCCACCACGTGAATTGACTTTGTTGGGGGAGCCTTCAGTTGGCAGCGATACTGGTGGTTTGACGTCGGCATCGACGGATCGAGGTCTTCTCCTTTCTGCCTTTATTTTCCTTTCTCTTTCGTCGATTGTCACCTCGCTACGCCGTCGATGCCTATTCCACCATCTACCGATCGGCGATGATGTGCTCTCTCTCCGATTGGAAGCTCTCGGCCTTTCTCTATCTCTCTTCTTTCATTCTCCTTTGTTACAAAGGAGAAAAAGAGAGGGATAAGGTTTCCTGCTCCTTCTCTTTCTCTTTTTTTCTTTTTCATATCTATTAATATTATATATATATATATTAATAGAATATATTATTTAACTAAATATCTAAATATCTAAATATATAATACATTATTATAATATTATATATATATATATATATATATAAATATCTATGTATATTATTTTATATATTTTTATATATATTTATTTAATATATGTAAACATTTTTTTTGGAAATATTATCTCATATTTTCGAGATAAATTTCCAATGTGAGAAATTTCAGATTATCACATTTAGTTAGTTATTAACTAGTTTGGATAGACGATGCAATTAGCTCCAAGCGTGAACCGCTGTGCCAAACCAACCTTAAGTGATTTTTGTACCTCTTATGAATGTAATATCTTATTATGATTTTAACTTTTTCATGTAATATATTCTTAAAATTATTTAGAATATATTTGAAAATATTAAAATACAAATATAAAATATTTTGATGGATTATGATCTTATAGGGTTCTAACTTTTAATCTACACATAAGATAAAGCTTTTAATAAATCTTTAAAGATGTCAAATGAGTTTAATTTGCTAATCAATTCGATCTACAAATATCTATATTTATTATTAAAAAAATGTAAATTACTCTCAATTAAGCCATATCTAGCAATAATTTGATGTGAGATGAGTAGTGATGTAATTGACCAAGTTAAGTTGATATTGTGAGAACTTTGAGTTCGAGTTTGACTTGAAAGTCGATTTTCAAAATTCGACTTGAATTCGATTAAATTTTATTTTTTTAGCTTGAGCTTATCTTGAAATAAAAAATTGAGTTATTTAAATTCGTTGGATTAAGATTATTTATCAAGTAAGAAACAAGTTCAATTCTCATATTTGACTTCAAACTTAATTATTTGTGTTTGACTTCAAGCTCGAATTAAGAATTTTAACAAATATTTTACAAATATTAAAGATAAAATTGTGATGTAATAATAAAATAATAAAAATATATATTAAATACAAAAAGTTAATTAAATTCATGAATTACTTGAACAAAATAGTACGATATTTGAAAATGATTCGCTAAATAACTCAAGCTATTTAAATTTGAACTCGACTCAATAATAATTTAATCAAGTTTAAATTTTATTTGAATTCGAATTCGAATAATTTGTGAACCTAAATATTTTATTTACATAACTAGAGATATGTGATTAATTATGATGGATCACGAAATGTTTTTAGTTACATAATATATGTTTTATATTTTTAAAATCCTAATTACTTCATTTATTTTAGTTATTTCTGTATTTGAACTTGTGATGAAATTTTAAATAAATTTTTATTTTTATTTTATCTTCTCAAAGGCACGTTGCCTCGGAATTTGGGATAAAAAAACTTTGTACGTTACTTTACTATTTATACAAAGAAAGGATTGTGTCAATTATTGCTACACGTAAGAACATATCATTTTCCTTCTAATTATATTATATTATTAAAAAATTGTAAATTATTTAATTATTTATTTTTTATTACAATATTGCGAATTATATATTACAAATTATATTTGGTAATCAAATTATAAATAATTATTTCAATATAATTATTGATTTTTTTTAAAAAAATACTCATTAATATACCCATTGATGATTATAATAGTAACAAATTATATTCCACAAACAGAGTTAAAATGATGATACATAACCTTTTAAGAATATTAAAAAATAAATAAAAAATAAAATAAGATATGTGTTATCATTTTAATTTTGCTTGTAGAGTCAGAAAACCTCACTGACAATGTATGTGATAATAATTCAATACTAAATACATATATGGTTCATTTTTTTAATAGTACACTTTACTATAAGTTACAATCATAATTAGCATATTATATTTTTTGAATGGATAATATGAAAATCATTTTATTCAAACTAAGTAAATTAATAAATAATTAAAACTAATTAAATTAATAAATAATTAGATTAAACTCAAATTTATACATATAATCTCAAAATCACAAGACTTCCTGTCCATCACTAAATCAATATCTCATTGATTTGATGTTTTGTTTTGTTTTGTTTTGTTTAATAATATAATTTATAAAAAAACACATATACTAATATAAAGTGACATAATTTCATTTTATCACCCACATGGCGGTCCCATCTAGTCATATGTTAACAATAGTGAATTGACAATAAAGTTGGGCTTAATTAATAGGAATTTGGATAGAGAAATATACAGAGAGAGAGAGAACATTTAGATATATTATTTAAGTCAATCTATTAAAAAATTCGAGTATATTAAGTGTAATGATTAGCTAAAAGTGCTGATTTTTTTATAATTATATTATATATGAGAAGTATATAGACTAATTAGCTTCTTGGCTGAGAGGGCAACATATCTTCCTAAATGAAAAGAAATGTGTATAACTAACAATATTAAACCATTACATTTATTTACTGAAATAACTAAATGGATAAAGTGATTATTTGAACGTAAAATCCCCAATACTAGGGCTATATCTGTCGTGTAGGACAAACTGTTAAAAAAATTTAAAGTGATAATTTTATGGTTTGATAAAACGGATTGATAATTTAATTTTAGTATAAAACATGCAAGTTAATCCAATTTAATTTATTGCGATCATACATATTATAAGTTTTACACATCTTATTAGGTCAATGTTGTATGATGATTGTATGACCTTGAAACTCTATAAGCCTCTGATAGAGAGGTCATTAGCGAGGTTTTTGTAAATTCATATATGGCTAAGTTCCCCTCACTTTTTATTAATTTGTTTCTATCCTTTGAGAGCTATCTGAAGAGAAGAAAAATAAGAAGACTAGCCTAGCCATGATCTTGAAAATTCTATTTTTGTTTTCAATAATGTCTACTTAAACATTTTCATCAACAAGACTTAAAGCTAAAACATTTTCATTATCTGAATTTTTTTTCTCTCATCTTTTTATTTTTGCTTCAAGATCTTGCAGTTTCGCTTCATGTGATCAATTTTGTCATAATGATAGCACTTTATTTTATCTATGGATTTAGACTTGTACCTTAACTTACTAAGATATTTAGAATCTAGACCTTTTTTTTTTTTTTGGTTTTGCCCCTATTCTTTGTGACAAGAACTTGATTCATAGAGGTTGCCTTCTTTTGCCTTACTTCTTCATTGAACATAATATATTTTACGATCTCAAAGGTCATCTTACCGTTAAAAGCTAAATTAAGAATAATCACAACTAATGTATCTTAGCTGTCTCGCAATAAGCTTAAAAAAACAAAGTGTTCATCTCATCATCCATATTGAGACTCATAGTAGTCATCCGATTAAACAAATCTTGAAAGTCACTTAAGTGTTCAAAGATAAAACATCTCTCCTTGTATTTTAGAGTAGCAAGTTTCTTAACAAGCATGACTTTGCATAGGACAGTTTTCTCTCATACAATGATGCTAAATTTTCCCACACATTGTAAACACTAGCCTCTTGTGTTGCATGATGAAAGAAACCGATATCAACCCATCTTTTAATGGTGTCTAAGGTCTTCCTATCCAACCGTTTCCAATCTTCACATTTCATATATGTTGGCTTACAAATCTTTACAATATAGATGATCTTCCATAATTGGTCTCAAATTGAATAATTTGCATTTGTCAATTTTATCATGAATCCAGTATGACCTTCCATGATTCTCAAAGAAACAACCTTCTCTGATATCAATTGTTAGGCCTTAAATGATAAATAAAGTGGAAGCACAATGTTGTAATATTAAATACCCACAACAACAAAGAACATTAACCCTGACCAATAATAATAACCAACACAATCAAGCTAAACCAATTAATCAATTTACAGATAAATCAACAAATACTACGCAAACAATAAAGCGCAAAGTAAAAGTGACACCAAATATAATGTTGAAAACCCTCCACTATGGAGAGAAAAATCATGAAGAAAATCTAAAAAGGATTAACTATGAAAAATAAGAAACTTACAAAGTTTTAACATCTTATGTATTTTTGCTCAAAGTTCAGGGTTCTAATAATTGACCCAAAGTAATAAAGTTTACATCTTTGTATTTACCAAAATAATCTACCCAAAGAATATCTCAATTGTTGTACAACTATCTTTCCCTTTGCTCTCAATGGAACAAGAAAACAACCATAAAGCTCAAAGCTTTCTTTTTTTCTTAGCTGCTTGGAAATCCTAGACACGACACAATTATACGATATGAAAATGACACAAATAACAGATACAAAGATGATACAATCTAAAATTAAGTAAAAATTACATATAATTATAGTAAAAGCTAAAAATAATATTTTTATATTTTCCATGTCGATACAAAATTTTTATATTTTACACAGTACGAATATGATTTTACATAATATAAACATGAATTGTCAAGTCTAGCTATCATACTATGTAGGCCTCACAAAAACTATCCTTCAATTTTGCAATATGCCATCACAAATAAGAAAAGAAAGAAACCCTTGCTTTTTGTTGCCAAGCAAATCTTAGCCATCCATTTATGTAATGGCTTGATGTTGGCCAATCAGAGCAATAGAAGACTCAGTGCCTATTAAAAACAAAGGTTAACCTATGGGGTTGGAGTCCACACGGATCCCACATCCAACAGTGATCACCTTAAAAGTAAAGTTGATCAGCATGGAGTCTTTTTTTTTTTTTTTAAATCAAAATTTTAAAATCAAACAAATCTATTGTTTAAGTGGATGCCTGTTAGAAAAATTTAAAATTAACTACTATTAATTGATAATTTTATGTTTTAATAAAATAAGTTGATAATTTAGTATTAATATAAAACATGCAAGTAAATTCATTTTATTTATTGTGATTATATATGATATATGTTTTGTCTATCTTGATAGATCAGTGTAGTTTGATAGTAATGTAAATCTTGATGAAAGGCCATTAGAGTTTTAGTAAATTTATATATGGAAAGTCCTCTCTTCACTTTTCATTAATTGTTATTTACCCATTAAAAGCTACTTAAAAGAGAGAAAACCAAAAAAAGAAAAAGAAAAAAAAGAAGAATAACCTATTATTATATTTTCAATTTTACTTTCACTTTCAACATTGTCTGTCCAAATAGGGATATCAATTTACTTATTTAATTATTTTTGTTCTAATTGCTACATGGGGTTTCATTAAATTAATTCTAACATAATCAGCCATTTTTGACAGTTAAGGAAATATAATTCGGTAGTTTCCTTTACCATCAAGCTTATAATAAAGATTATTAGAAGAAAGAAACTTAAAATCATAAAGATGATTCGATTACATACTCTGAATTGTTAAGAGAATAATATATATATATATATATATATATATATATATATATATATATATATATATATATATATATATATAGTTAGAAGCAAAGAATATCTCTGTTGAATGTTCTATTTAAACTTCAAATGATAAGTTTCCATCCGAAGAATTTTGCTTAGCCTAATTCTGGGTCGTAAATGCTAGCTAGAGGGTGATATGGAAACTAGAATCGTATGCCTGGTATGCAGGCAAAAGGTTTTAGCGCCAATCGATACTGAGACAGTTAAATGCCCGTATTGCCTTACGGACAATCCGAATCGAATATTAGGGAAACGATCATCTTCCCAACAACAGAATAGGATAAGTACGCTGTTGATAGGTAAATTTACGGGGGAATTGCTGAAGACAATTCTTTGCGGTAACAGCCATGAACCTGCTGCTTCATCGTCATCATCAACCAATTACTCCAAGCCTTGTGCTTTGGACTCCAGCGAACAGGCGGCGAAACGTGCGGTGCTTTGCGGTGTGAGCTACAAGAAGTGGAAGTATAAGCTCAAGGGGACCATAAACGATGTGTTGAATATGAGAGATTTGTTGATTCACTACTATGATTTTCTGGAGAAAAACATTTTAGTGCTCACAGGTATTTGTTATCAGCCTTACTGGTTTTATCTCGCTTGTGTGCTTAAACTTATTTCACTGTTCCAAGAAAAAGCTGCCTAATTTTAACATATTTTGTTGTAAATTTTGCGTAAATTTTTTCTTTTAACATTTAGAAAATGGTTGGTATTAATTTGAACTCAACCAATATACAATATAGAAGTATGAGTATCCAATTGTTTGAGGTAATTCTATATATCCTAACTTGACAAAATCATAGCAATCATCTATTCGGTTCCATGGATGTTTGGAATTGGAGTTGATGAGCTAGGAATAATCGATACCCATATTAGAGGAGAGTAATGTGAATCAAAATCTTTAATTGGGATGAGGTATAGGATCATGATTTAGAAAATGTCAAACACATATCATAAATAATATAGGGATAATTTGGATAAACAATGCATTTGATTTAGGTGAAATTAAAATAAAAAAATAACTATTAAAAATATTTATTTTTTTAATTTCTAATCGCACCGTGATCCATTAATGCTAACTTGTGAGCCAGACTGGCTAAAAATTAGTGAAATAAATGGATGTCAATTATCCAAGTGCATGTATCCTCATAATTAAAAATATGGATTCAAATCCCCTTTATCATGTATATTACAACACTAATCATAGCTATTTTATCAGTTTCGTTTAACAGGGAACATATATAATAGCAATAGTATTACAATCTTGGTTAAGTGAAGATGCTGTTTTCAATTTGAAGGCATGATTATAACTTGTGAAAATATTTGAGAGCAAAATTGTAGTAAAAGACACCTATTTTCAAACTCTCTGACAAACTCTTTTGATTTGAAATACATCCAGAGAATGGAATTAAATATTGAATTTATTCGAAATGGGATAAAATTGTCATTCTGAATTAATGAACAAAGAGATTGAATCATCACTTGCAATGTCACATATTGGAATTTAGTATGTTATACTAAACAATATTTTACATTATCACTAATTGAACACTGATACTTAACAGTACTATATCTATTTAAATTGCAGAAGAACAGCCAGACTCTCGGCTTATTCCAACAAAGGCAAACATCGAGAACTGCTTGAATTGGCTGGTGAAGAACTGCCAGTCAGGTGATTCTCTGGTATTCTATTACTCGGGACATGGCTTACGCCAACCCGATTTTAATAATGATGAGCGTGATGGGTTCGACGAAACCATCTGTCCGGTTGATTTTCTGAAAGAAGGCATGATTCTAGATAATGACATTTATGCCACCATTGTTAAGCCGCTGACAGACGGTGTTACGCTTCATGCCATTGTCGATGCTTGCCATAGTGGAACTATTCTTGATTTAGAGAACGTCTATGATGACAAAAAGTGAGTTCCAAACGTCTGTCCTAAAACTAATCTACTCTCAGATAAACAATCATTAATCGTCTTCCCTATCCCTTATAAAATTTTTATCATAATCTAATTGTTTTTATACATAATGATTACCTTATTTTGGGGTTAACAGCCGAAAGTGGATAGACAACCGTCCTCCATCAGGTGTGAGGAAACAAACCAGTGGTGGAAAAGCATATTGTATCAGTGCTTGCGAAGATGACCAGGCTGCTGCTGACACAACTGTAAGAGATTCCTAATTGCTTTTATTTTTATTATGATTCTTTCTTTCTTTCTTTCTTTGGGAGGAAAGTTACGAATTTCAGATAAATAAGTCACAATATTCCTTTTCCCTTATTTTTAATTAAATCAATAATTTTATTTCTTCACTAGACTCAGTTGGTACTTAAAAGTTTAACTTGTTCATTTTAAACATTCCTATCTTTAAGCAAACAATTCCTGATAATAGTTGATCAACGAGTATGTGCAGGCTTTTAGTAATTCCAGGTCGATGAATGGTGCAATGACATACATTTTGATAGCAATTTTGAGTAAAAACCCAAATATAACATACGGAGATTTACTTGACGAGATGCAAGAACAAATTGAACTTGCTAACAGACAAGGATGCGGTGGTTCAAAAATATTAAACAGAATTTGTGGCCCCAATCTCACACAGGTAATTAACCTCTCTAATCATATACTTTAGATTTATGCTGATGATAATGATCATTTATTTTAGATAATAATATTAGCATGCATTCACACACTTGATTAATTAGCTCAATGCTAATTGCATGTGTCGACTACTACTACAAAATAGAGTATAGAATACTATTTTTTTTTCCTTTGCATGTATACAGAAACCTCTACTTTCAGCCTCTGAAGAGTTCCCCGTTTACCAGCAGCAATTTAAACTATAACTGTACATAGTGGACGCCATTGAAGCAACTTGTGCCTTGGTTTTTGCGAGGAGCAGAAGCTTTCATTTGTCATCGATCTTCAAGCAATGCTCTGATGATCGATTACATATGATTTAAGGAAACCTTTGTACACTTAATGTACCTCAATCTTGGTTTCCCTGGCACGATTTTACAAATAAACTTCTGATAACAATAGTTATTTTATTATTTAAAGAATAGTTTACTGAGAAATAAACAGTTTAGATTTATCAATAAAAGACAGAAAAACCACGAATTGAAGAGGGTCCTGCTGCTGTCGATCTTGGCTTTTCTTTGCCTTTGTTGGGCTGGTTCCAAGAACCAAGCTATCTAGCCTCGTACAGTTCTGACTTCTGATGTAAGCAAAAGAAATCGAGAGAACAGATTGATTTGTATCTGCCTCCTGAAAATTTGTACTATTGAGTAGAATTTTCTGATCCTTAAAAAATTATTTCTCTAATAACAGCTAGCAATCAAGTTGATCATTTATTTCTACATGGCAATTCTGCTTGGCTGATTTGGTGTAAATGCATTCACTGGTGGAGTTTTTCTTGGGCTTTACCTAAGGACATTAAATGTCAAGTTTGATCTCAACATTCCCAGCAACCAGAAGACGATTTGGTGCTCACTCTTCTACACAGTTATCTGGACAATTTGGCTTCAATACAATGATAGAGTTTTTTTTTGATAAGCAATGCATTTCATTAAAGATAATAGATGGACTAAAGAAGATAAGGATCTTCATGGAAGCCATAACAGCCGAGAATAACAGAGCAGAACATCAAAAACAAAGCTGGAAAAATAGAAAATATACCAGCTGTCAACACCGAAGCAACGTAAGCTAGGAACTTAATTCAACCTAAGCTAGGGACTTGTCCTCCTGATTCACCACCAAGCCAAGTAGAGACCATCCCAAGAGGCATCTGAATTTGGTCTCTCAAAATTCAGAAAATGGTATCACCATAGAAACAAATTCTCAGAAGATGGATCCTAGCTTTTAGAGTCGTTAGGTTTCAAAATCAATCAACTCCAGCCTAGATTGCTCTTACAGAAAGCAAACATCCACCTAAGAAGAAATCTAGCTTCCCAAGGGTTTACAAAGCTACAGGCAAAGGCCCTTTAATGTGCCAAGCGTCAGGTGGCCAAATTTGTAACCGGCCAGTATACCACTTTTCATTCAACATCAGAGGCCAACCAGGCGGCTGCGTCCTGCTTCCTCATGAATGTGACCCCAGGCACGCCTTCAGCAAAAAAACTTTCTTGAAAGGCACAATTTCTTCAACTGTACAAATAAAAAGACAATCCAGGAAAGTGGCCAAAAACTGGAGCAAAAAGTTATCATCCGTGAATGGCCAAAAACTGGTCACCTTTAGCTTATCCTCATTACATAAAAATTTCAGTTCATCTTTCTTCAATCTTCTACACCAATCCTTTCCTATACAATCATGTCACCACAATCCAATAAGCTCAACCTCGTTTAAGAAGTCTTCCATGGCATTACCAATCCCAGCCCACATGAAACAAGGCGTGAGACAACAGCAGAGTAGTAAGAGTAGACGCCTCTAAGTTTCTTGTTTGTTTGAAGTTGTGTTAATGTCCCCTGCCATACACCAACTTACGATAAGGTCAACTCCATAATTCAAAAGACTAACCGAAAACTCCTCTTTTTGCAGCTGCAACACAGGTTACATATATGTTCAAGAAAGCATTTAAAGTTCTGAATGGTCCATTTTCCAATTAATACAGCTCAATCTATCAACGATGATTGAATCCTCCTTAGTGACAGAGTCAAAATCCTAACCTAATAAGAGTCCACCCGAGAAGCTTGTGTCTGCCTAAAATAACTATGGTTTCAAGTTTTGTCTCATGCAGAGTGAGCATATTCACTCTATTACTAACCACCTGCCCTCAATTTTACTGCAAAACCTAGCCCCCTAATAAACCCACTGCCATTGTGCATGGACGCCACCAAGTTATTCTTGTCACTTTCCTCTAATGCAATTAACTCATCAGTCAGATTAGTTTTAAACCCCATAAGTTTCCCCACTTCCCAAGTATCACGTGCCAGTTTCTCAATCAACTTTCTTCTGTTTCTAAAGTCCCCGTCAAACAGGGACTCATTTGATGCTTTCTCACTGCTGGGGTCAGCCTTCCTTGGCTGTTTCTTTTCAACTTGATATTCTTTTTACCCTTCCTTGATACTTTAAACCCAATAGCATCTTCAATGTCATCAAGAAATTTGAATTTTCTCATCTAAAATGGGCTTTGTTCCCTTTTTGACTGATTGCTCGGAAATGACTATTATGACTTGAGTCTGGTGCCGAAAGCCTTACCACTCCCGCGGGAGTACCACAGATACCATTCGGTCCATCTCATCTAATTATAAATTAATGAAAACTATGCTAGCCCTTCTTATGAAGTGGTATGGAGATTTCCAAAGGAAAAGAAAAAGCCATGGTGCTCATATTTCGCTCCTAAGTACCTCTCCAATGGAAAAAAAAAAAAAGGATTGACCAACCTAAAAAAAAATATCCTGCATCTAGATATTATTTGGTACAAATTTGGGTTAAGGAAGGGAGACTTACCATTTTGAGCTCTTTTTGTATCACCGCTGGCCGAGGATAAAGTGTCTTTATTCAGTTCCTCTTCATCTCTCTGAATTAGACTTTCAGTAGTCGTTGCTCTTAGGTTTTTCTTCTTGAGAATTTTGGTTTTTTTGTTTCCATTTATGGCAGATTTTAACACTAGGGGCACGTCCACTTCTTCACAGGATTTAAACTTTCGAATCACTGGCAAAGAGAACTTACCCGAATTGGATGTCACTGCAGTTTGTCTAGTTTGTCGGGCATAAAATTGTTCTCCATCATGACTTTCTAAGCTACAGTCAGCCTCAACGTCGAGAAGAGGAGCCTCCTCGAAACGCTCATCATTCAGGTGCAGTGATTCAACCTCATGTGCAGCTGCTGTGTCTTTGTCTGAGATGACTTGTTCCTTGTCTTTTCATGCAGTCATCTAAAGTGTCAGCCACCGCTTCAACCCTATCAAGGCTGGAGTCAAAACATGGATTATAGCCATCAGGAGAGACTGTTTTAGTCCTTACGTTGTTATCTGTTCCTGAGTTATCAGCCTCATTGTCGAACTGAGGGTTAATGCCTGATGGTCCTTCCTTCATTTGAAAATGTAGGTCCCGACTTCTGTTCTGAGTTTGGATGATCAGAGTCACCAACTTCCTCTGTTTCCGAGTTTGGATGATCCGAGTCACCAGCTTCCTCTGTTTCTGAGTTAACATTCTCGCTGGTCATGGCTATTGCATTGTTGGGGAAGTTTGTATTTAGATTGAAGGACTCACAGCAACAATGGAAAAGGGAGATGACATCTCAACCAACTTCTGAAACTCTGACATGAAATGATTTTCCCCCACACTCAAGATTGATAACTTCATTAATTTCATCCAATTGATCCGTCATAATGAAGATGACCCCTGCTAAAATCGTTAAATTTTAATGTTTTTCAATCCATTGACAAAAGAACTCCGCATAAGTTGGCAATATTCTGGTATGTACAGTAGTTCCATGCATGCAGGGGAACGCCTACAATTGTGAGCCACGTTGTTCTGAACTTCAGATCCATGTGCTCGAACCAGGGATGAATCTCATCGAACCATTCCTTGAGCCATGACCAGTTAAGGTTTTCCATGGTGGTTCTTGTCTCCGGATCGTCAAACGTGATCGGGAATTGCCTACCCGAGATTTTTTTACCTCTATATCGAGCACCCCTTGCCATCTTGAAGTTCTCCATAAGGGTGCTAGTTTCGTAGTAGTCTCTAGCCATTCGATCACACACTTATCGAGATAATGAAGCGTTTCTTCCTCGATCAAACCTGAGCATGTTTTCATTTTGGATGCATTCTTTGTTTTTTCCAGAACATAATGGTAGCTAAGAACTTCATCGGGAGCTTCTTCATTTAACAGGGCCTGTTCATAAGATTTCCTGCCTGTGTTTATACCCTTCCCTGATGTAGGAGATCAGGCCTAATGTTGTTATTCAGATGCAGTTCTTCGGGAGTTGAGGCGTCTTGGGGTCTAATGTTTCCTTCCAGCTGCACCCTTCTCCAGTAGGACGATCTACCATTGGATCTAGCGAGGTGGACTGTAATTCGGTAGTCCGACAACCAGGCCCCGTTAAGCCTCTCTACTGCTCTTGTAGCGTCTGTGAGGTTGTTGAAGCGAACGAACCAATATCTATTGCCATTCACATTACGTTTTAGAGGGATGAAAACATCCATGATCATTTCATGGTGGGGGAAGATCTGTTGAAGCCGCTTCCAATTGACTCTAGGAGGGATGTTGCTAACGTAAACTGAGAATAGTTGTTGCTGATGGTAGTTACCGTTTCTGTTCACGCTGCCGCTGTCTCAGACGCAATGACGACAAGAGATCCCGAGTTTGTTTCTCATAATTCTTGGGACAAATGATCTTTCTCAAGCATTGTTGTTGCCTTAAAAACTGCAGAAGCAAAGTTATTTGCAAGCAAGCCTTGTCTTTTTAGTTACATGCATGAGGATTGCATGGATGTAAAAAACTGAATCACTGCATTTCCGTATTCCTTTCATTGAAGAAAGGTGAATATCTCATTACAAGATATAGGATATTCTGATGAAGGGGGCTTCCTATTAACGATCTTATTGAGGAGCATAGATGCTATGAGTTTGAACAATATCCTTGCAATGACAGAGTATTTAATAACAAGTCGACGTCGTTAAATCAATTCTATGAATTGGTCGTTGTAAGAACCAAATGGTGGTTGAAAACAAAATACCCTCACATTGATGTAATGAACTCCATGATAAGTCTTCAGGAATGAACCTTTATGATCGAGAAAAAAGCTCCAAGAAATGTGATTACCTGGTCTCCTCCTCCGCTAGGTTACTGGAAAATAAATGTTGATGGCGCTGCACAAGGAAGTCCTGGTCCTGTTGGTATATGTGTCATTCGGGATTGTCAAGTTATGTTCGCCTCATTTTCTCCAAAAGTATTGGTTCTGCTAATGCAATCTTGGCTGTGTTATCAGCTATAGTTAAAGCACTCTCTATTATTGTCAGTAAAGAAGTTTTCTCTGTTCCTCCCCTTATTATTGAAATCCCTTGGCTCAATAAAAAGCAGCCTTGGAAGTACAATAATTTGATCAACTATATGTTTAACGTTCCTTCATGCTTAGATAATATTTCTTTTATTAATATTTTTAGGGAAGCAAATTGTTCTACGGATTCTCTTGCGAAATCGAGTGTTCATCATAACACATAATCCGTTGCATGGTTGTATCGTTTGCTTTATCTGATCAATAAATTTCAATTTCAAAAAAAAAAAAAAAAAAAAAAAAACAAAACAAATTTCCTACGATTCTGCTCTTATTTAGTAGGATCGCTACTAGCTAATCATTCAGGCTTAGGCTTAATATGCATAAGATAGTTTCAATTTTATTTTTTTTGAGTGTAGTAGAAGAGTTAAAGCTAGGGAGATTTTGATTTTTCAATTTTTTTCTTATAAATTGACTTAGAAAAGCTTTCAAAATTTTATTATTATTTTTTAAAGAGTTCTTTTCAGAAAGAAAAAAAAATCTTAATCCCCTTAATTTTATTTGTTTAAAAAATTATGAGACTTAATTGCGAAGTCACCATCTTGAATCTTTATTGTTCTTAAATTATTGTGTCTTAATTTAGTGCGGTTGAATGATTAATGTAATTAAAGTAAAAAAAAAATTGAGGAAGAAATTTGTTTAGGTAAAACACTTCTAGGTAGACCTAACAATATTAAAAACGAATAAATAGTATGACATAAAATCGCATAAACAAAAAATACGAATGTGACAAAAAATAAAATTTATTAAAAATTATATATGAATATAACAAAAACTCAAATAATATTTTGTATTCGACTTGTTGAATTTCAACATAAATACAATTTTACATAATATGAATATGAATCGTAAGTTTATTTTCAAAAGTTATCTTATGAACATAGTTTTTTCACAGTAGAACAATAATCTAAGAAACGTTGTTTTTGAGATATAATGTTTACAATTTAAAGAATTCAGTTATACTTTAAATTCCTCTCATAAACTTACTTAAACCAATAAACTACAGAAAATGGTATAAAAAAAAAAAAGAGTTTTGAAAATTTCAGAATTATAAGAAAATTTGTTTATAAGATTAATTGAAAGTGAATATTATAAAAGTATTTATAAAACTCGATGAATCTTAAGAAAAATTCGTTCATGATTAAATTTTTTAGATGAAAATTTTTGATTTTTGAAATGAAAAAAATATGTCCAATTAGACTTCTCAATTTGGGAAGTCGACCCATCTCCTAGGCTATTTTTCCAACATAATCTATTGGACAGTCAGCTGCTCATTTTTTGGTCAAGAGAATCGTCTTTTAGAATTTTATTAATCAAACGAATCACTTACAAACATAGAGTATCATGAGATTAACATAGAGAGAGAAAACCATTAACTCCATATATTACATCTCATTCACAGCCACATCACATTGGAGGTGCAGGTAACCCATCCTTGTCAAAAATGCCTCCCATAGAGGATAAAGATGACTTGACCATCCATATAGACACATCCCCTTCATGGCAAGTATAGCAATTTAATCAGCCATTTTATTAGCCTTTCTTCTCACCAGCACGAACTTACATTCTGGAATTCTACTACTCCATGCTATTACATCCATTAGAGATGGCCTTATTCTCCAATTCATCATAATCCTTTGACTTTTAATTGTACAAAACACTTATGTTGAGTCCATCTTACAAACTACTTTCTGATATCCCTTATTCACTGCAATTTTAACCCCTTCCTTTACTGCAACAGCTTCTGCAACCAAAGCTGAATCAGCTTTAACCCTTACAACACTACCAGTTATAATATTCCCATCATGGTCTAGTACTAAACTCCAATTCCTGCGGTCTTTGTTTTAACATCAAAAGAGCCATCACTGTGATTTTCAACCACCCAAGTTCAGGCTCTCCATTCCTCATCCACCTTGGCACCAGACATATTCTTCGAAACCAGCCTACACCTCATAAAATTCACCTTCCTCATAAACCATTCAGATATGGCATACATACACCTCCTAATAATCTGAAGATGCTTGATATCTTTTTTGGTTATAACTGCTTCGCACTGAGCCTGCAAGCTAAAACTCAATTTAATGCTTCCAAAACTTTGTTTACTTATAATATATACATTCCGCATGAATTTAAAACTTGTTTTATATTAATTTATTAAAAATATGTTTGGCAATATATACTATACTGCCGTGGCACACGGTAATTTGATTATAACCATGACGAGATCGATGGGCGCGACGAAGCCTTCTTGTACCCTCTCGATCATGAAATTGAAGGGAATACGATCGATGATGAAATCAACGACACCATTGTAAGGCCACTGCCTCGAAGAGCCACACTGCGTGCAATCATTGATGCCAGCTACAACGGAACCGTATTACGCCAGATATTCCAGTTTACATCTTTAATGAAGGAACAAGAGCTTGCGAGAAGTGGTAAACCAGCGAGCGTACGAAGCTTGGAGGTTGGGCCAGTCGGAGGCTGGGCAATATGTGAAGTGGTGAAGCCACAGGGAGAGTACTTGCTCTTGCTCCTCTTGTTCTAGTTTTTCTATGGTCTCTTCTAATAACTTCTCTAGCTCAGCTCTTTCACTTATGCTGAGCACTGGCACATCAGTGCCATTGCTAGCTCTACACAGCAATGGCAACCATGACATTAGTAGCATCTTCATCTTCGTTTGCCTGAAGCTCTCGTTGTTGCCTTCTTCAGTCTCTTCCACTTCCAGTCCCATATCCTTGGCTTGTTTGAATAAGAATGCTGCATATTGGAATAATTAAGCAAAAATAAAGAACAATATCACTTATATTTTTCAAGAACTGAAAACCATTCTTATAAGAGAGAGACTGTTTGATGCTGAAACATGTTTCTGTTGAATAAATAACAGTGGCAGTTACAATTCTCAACTAGAACCTCCCAAACTCTATCAAATTAATAATCGATTCCTTATACTTTTGAAAGATTAAAATGGAGACTCTGCCATTGCATGGATCATGATCTTTACTGTCATGACTTAACAAATATGTATAATTGATGTGGGTTGCCGATATTTTGAAACAGGCTGAAATGGAAAAATTGTCCCGCATATTTGATTGTTTATAAGACTACTTATTCCTTTTATAAAATTAGAAAAGGTTCAGATATGAAGGCAAAGACAAACCCCAAGTCCTAATAATTAACAGAGCCCATGAGATTAAACAAGACACGCCTGGAATATTTCCCTAATGGCGGTTCTACATTTACAATAATTGAATTTGGCATTATATAAAATTTCCAGTAATAATTTGTAGTTATCGTAGCTAATATGCACAAATGTCAGCATGGATAGGGACCTTGAGCTATATATATCATCAATGCAATAAAATACAACTAAAATTGTCATTATTATAAACTGATTAATTTCTATGTCAAAGAATGAAATATGCTGTGATAAAGTAATTTAATTCTTATTCTCAAGGAATGACAAGGGCGTTGAAAAAGCAATCAAGTTAAGGCCAACAGTCAGTCATACTTCGTAAGGAGAATTTAAGAGGAAGAGACCACACAAGCAGATCTGAACAGATGAGAGGATCCTTGGAACTTAAAGGATTAATGGTGGGAAGCAGCCAAATTGACCACCGAAAAAGATACTTGTCAACAACGTTAACAAAGTACGAATTTGGCATCGTTGTCTAATAAGCTCATCTCCAAACTAGTGCCCAGCTACGAGCTATTCTCAACAAAGCCTAGCACAAGCCCAGACCTTACTAATGGTTCCTTTGAATGGACGGTGATTATTGAGATTGATTTGGTGAAATTCAAAATATCATAGTAAAATTAATGAATGTAGCGATGAATTTAGGTATTAAAGCGGTAAAATTAAAATTAATAATAAAATATGTATTTACACGTAAATGCAATGGTGACAATAAAATAAAATGTAGTGAAAAAAAAAATTCATTGAGGATAGTCATTTAAAATAAAAATATAAATATAAAACAAATTAACTAAAAATTCGAGGGAAAACAGAATAAAAAAACTACAATAAAACTTCAAGAGCCAAAAAAAAGAATATTTTTTAAAAGTTTTCATTCATAGTAGAAGACTAATAACTAATTTAAACGAGCTATGAGAGATTAATAATGGTGAGATTGAAAAAATTATTAAAGATCTATGTTATTAAGTAAAATAAAAAAAAATTAAAATCAATAATAAAATGATAATTTTTCACATTTTTTTTTGTCTGTAGTAGAAGATATGGTGCCATAAAATCTAAATCATCCATAAAGGAACAGGCATAGCACTGTGAAAACGGTTTCACTGTGCTACACCTTGGTGTGCCAAATGACGATTGGGTCACAAAATCAATAAAGTAATTTTATTACAGGTATATTTGTCATAAAATATTTAAAAAATAAAATTGGTTGTAAAGTTTGCAAATAGAATTTCTCAAAATGTTAATTACCTCCATTTGGGGTAACTTTTTTTTTTTTTTGTCTGAACGATTTCTGTGTAACCATTTTTTAACCATATTGATATCAATGGCCGGAACATACATTATGCTTGGATATACATTAGTGAAGGAAAGAAAAAGAAAACAAAACTTTTTTTTTTCCAGAAAAGAAAATGATTTTGGATAACTAAAATTAATATAAAATAACATATTATAGTAAAATCTCTTTAAATTAATATTTTTGAGACTGCTCATTGAATATTTATTTAAAAGGGTATTAATTTTAAAAATTTTATCTTGTATATTATTATTTTAATTTAAAAAATAGGTCTATTTAATTTTCACACCATCCAACTATTTTATTGTATTAAGCTTCTTAAAATTGTCACTTTTGTTGATAAACTCTTTAAAAATCTCTTAAAATACTAAATTTAGGTGAAATCTTTTAGTTACAGTAAAAAAATGATCACAATAATTTTTTGAAAAAAATTTTAAAGATGAAGTATAAAGTCAAAATTCTTAAAAGATAGTGATCCTTTACAAACTAGCATTTTGAAGTATTTTTCTAACTCTTAAATATTGTATAATATATTTTTTTTACTTTTATGAAATTATTAATTTACACAATAATTGAGACTGAAATTTTACACTGAGTTGTAAAATAAAATTATTAATTATTACAATAAAGTGGTTTATTAAATTTTTTCATTAGTGTAATACAAGACATGTGAATTTTTTTTTTTATTTAGAAAGGTCATTAATTTAAAGGATATTAATTTATAGGGATGTTTTACTGTACATCAAATTAAGTTAAATTTAAAGAGGTTATAAATTTAAATGTATTAATTTATAGAGGTACTGTATATCAAATTAAGTTTTTTCTTTTGTTGAAACATCAAACTAAGTTGTAAAATAATGTACATTTTTTAATTGTAACAAACCAAAAGTCTTCTTTCAAAAACTGATTAGAGAATGTAGAATCCAAAATCCATAAATCTATAAGGCAAATTGCATGATGCATGTATTTAAATTAAATATATATATTTGGAATGTATTTTTGAATTATTTTTATACAACAATATTTTTTCAAAATTAATATGCCAACAAAGAAATTCAAGAATTAAGATTTTTTTTATTAAGATATATTTAATTATAAACTCATATATCATTTTCTTTTATAACAAAATTAATTTTGATATTTATAATATATGATTAAGTTTTATCATTTAAAATTTAACTATGTTATTTAAATATAAAATAATGCATTTCTTATTAATTAAATAAAAATTTAAATATTTAAATAATGTAAATATATACATAAAATAATTTTTAAATATTTAATATCAAATGTATTTTCAATATAAAAATAATTTTTAATTAATATATTAATAAATAATTATTTATTACGTTTATTCATTTTATAAATAAAATTAAAATGATAGTATATATCTTATTTTATTTTTATTTTTTATTTTTTTAAAACTTTTAATATAATGTAAAATAATTTTAAATCTGTTTATAAAATAAAAAATTTTATTGATAGTGTGTCAAATATTAATTTTATATTAATTTTTTAAATATCAAATATTTTATTATAAATTTTATTTATATAAAATTTAATCTGGTATTTTCTTCCCATCAATTCGCCTCACTTTTTTCACTACAAGTTCCCGTGACTTTATTTTCAGTCTCATGATATATCCATGTAAATAACGGCAATCCCTTCTGAGATTTGACACTGGGAAAAGAGCTGATTTGACAGAGGGGAGAAGATTGGGGAACATACCCGAAACTTTAACCAAGGAAGCTTGAAGCCGCGGCTCAGCCGAAAGAGAAAGCCAAGCCAAATTTGAAGCTGATGCCCACCTCTCAACAGCCTCTTTCTCAAATCCACAAGCAGCAAATTTCTGGGCTAACCAAAGTAGCTCAGCAGCCAGCTTCTCAGCGGAATTCCCTGAACGGTTCACATCCTCTCTCCCCCTCCCTACCCTAGTCAACACCCCATCCCCAACTGATCGAACCGCCCGTAAAACCCTGTTCACCCGTTGCTGAAGGGGTCCAGATCCCGCACCATCGTGACCGACACTGTCTTGCCCCAGTTCAACCATTGCAGCTTCAAGCTTGCAAAGAGTCCTCGAAAAAGCCGCAGACAAAACTGTACGGTTGACTTCGCGTAAAGCTTCGATGTCTTCCCTGTTATTCTCTTCTATAAGTCTTTCCGCTAAAGATCGAACGATTTCATACTTTCCTGAGCTCACAGGAATGTCATTTACGCTAGATAGTAGCTGTGAAAGCGCACGAGCGATTCCCGAGTCTCCAATCCCAGAAATAGCGAGATAGCTATCGTTTTGGGGGGGCTTAAGAGTGTAACTATGGGCTTGTTGAGAGAGTAAAATCGAAGGGAAAAGAGAATGAAATAAGCGTAGAAACAAGAGAAAAGAAGTGATTAAAATATAGCGAATTATTTCAAGAAGCTTATATTTTTCTGCTAAGTTCAATAAGGATTTGTCGGCATAAAAGAATATAGAAGTCACCGTATTTCGAATGAGTAAGGGGGCTATGGTGGTTACCGAGTTCTCCAGCATACTCATGCTTTCTTTCTTTCTTCTTGTTTTTCCTTTTCTTTTTGTTTCTACGGTAACGAAATAAGAAATGAGGACAAAGAAAAAAAGTTGTGGTTTGGAGAAGTTGAAAATCTTTAATATATATATAGAATGGCGGTGCTTTTGGTTTTAATGGGAGTTTCTGGTGACTGCAAAATTTGCTAAAATATTAGGGTAACAGCCTACAGGCTTCGCTGTGAACCCAATCCACCGTACCATAAATATTGAAAGAAAGGGGTGGCTAAGGGAGTGTTCACATGTCGGCACACTTATTTTTTTAAGTGTATTTTGTTTTCTTTGAACAAATTGTTTTCGATATCTTCATGCATGTTTTTTTTTTTTTATAAATAAAAAAACACATTTAAAAAAATGGGTGTTTTTTATTTTCAAATATATAGACGCAACGTTTTGTTGGAAATTTTTGAAGATGTGTTTATCAGGCTTAACTTATTTAGTTTTGACATTTTATTTCTCGATCAAATGGTTTTTTTTTTTTTTTAAATGAACTATGTGTTTTTGGTCTTAATTTCTGACTTTAAACTGAATAGTTTTAAATATAATACGAATATATTATAAATAATATAAAAATAATATAAATTAAAATTTAATAAAATATATATAAATATAATAAAAAATTAAAAAATAAAATTTTATATCTTTTATGTCTACATAACATTTTTATATTTTATATAATAGTTATATTATTTCACTGAACATGAATTGCCAAAATCTCAATATCCCATGGGCCTTGGATTCGAGATTTAGATGGCATACCTTTTGGCCTTAACGGACCAACCAATTGAGATAATTTGGTTGAGCTTCTGGATCCAATAACCAAGTGTACGGAACGTTTCTTTTATTTATTTATTTTATTATTATTATTATTATTATTATTTATTTTTGATCATTTTTTCTTTCCCTTTGCACTATCTTTTCTTGGGGAATTAGAAACAATAATAAAATTTGGATAAAAACGAAATGGAGATAAAAAAAATTTTTGAGATAAGGTTGAAAAATTATAAATCAAAGAAAAATAAAAAATGAAATGATACGTAAACAAAATTGGAAAATGGGAAAAAAATAACAATGAGAAACAAAAGCAAAAACAATAATTTGGAATTTGATTTGGATTTAAGGTTCATGAGATAATTCAGCATGCCCAAGATAAAATTAGGAATATAAATGCAAGATAAATGAGAAAAGAAAAATTAAATGAAGAAAAAATAGAAATTTCTTTTTTAATCATAAAGAGGTACAAGTGAACAGCAAGAGAATCGAACATTAGACTTAATTCATCTTAAGGAGAGGTGACAATCATTAGACCAAGTTTTGGTTGTTAAAAAAATACAAACTTGAATTAATTAAGATAACATCAATCGCCTGTATAATAGCCTACAAAACACACAATCAACACAAAAATTACGCAGAAAACATGAAAGCAATAAAGTGAAAATTTTGGGATTTACCTAGGTAAAAGATTAGGTATTATTGGGTTTGGTTATTGAAATTCTTCTGAGGTAATTTGATGGTAGAAAAATTGTTTTCAGTAGTGAGTTTCTTTTTTAGACCTGTGAAAATGTAAGGTTTTTGGTAAATCTAGCTTAGTAGAGGAGGTTAAGAAAGATGTTTATGAAGGTTTTGAGTTTTTTTGGGTTCAACAAAGAGCAATGATGAATATGTCAATTAATTCATACTAGGGTGTAAGACATGCTAAAGTTTGTGGGTCGGTCCATTAAATATGCAAGCTTTTCACGAATCAGATTTAATTTTTTTAGGCCTATTTAAAGCCGAGCCTCAATAAGTTAACTTTTGCCGACCAACAAACCGCACAGGCTAGTCTGCACGAATATAGGTCGATCTATGGGTTAGCTGGTTTAGGCCTGTTTTTTACTTAAATATATAAAATTAGATTTTTTAAATATATAGCTAATGTATTTTTATTTCATATAAAAATAATAAATGCAATTGTATTGTAACATTAAATACTATAAATTCATATGATTTTACTTTGAATTTAAATAATGACGTTATTTATATAATATTAAAAAAATATGTTGGAGAAGTTTGAATGTTTAAGTTTAAAAAATATTTATATTTCTTCAAGTTTGTAATTAGATTGTAATTTTATTTAGATTGTATTTATATGTAGATTTTAATGATACTTTTTGAAATTTTATTTTATTGTATTTTATTATATTTTATTTTATTTTTACAAAAATAAATTACTTGGCCCGGGAGTCGACCCGGTTCGCATTAAAAACGGAATGGGCTTATAAATTTTGGCTCATTTAAGCTCGTATCCATACGAGCCGGACTAAGCCGCCCCGCCTCGCCCTGCCCCGCCCTACACCACTCGTTTTACACCCTTATTTCATACTGATATATGTGGTTCATTCCCTACAGCTTTTTGGAATGGCCAATAGTATCATTACTTTCATAGACAATTATTCTTGTTATAGGTACTGTGCTTAATTCATGAGCAGTCTCAATCGTTGGACGTTTTCAAGATTTATAAAACTAAAGTTAAAAATTAGTTTGGTAAGAAAATTAAAACTGTTTAAATTTGACCGTGGTAGTTAATATTATGGTAGATATGATGAATAAGGTAAACAACATCTAGGACCTTTTGCAAAGTATTTAGCAGAATGTGACATCGTTTTTCAATACACCATGTTGGGACTCTAAGTCAAAATGGCGTAGTTAAAAGAGGAAATCGACTATAAAGGATATGGTTAAAAGTATGATAAATCATTCTTCTTTACTAGAATCACTTTGGAGAGAAATTTTAAAGACTACAGTGTATATTCTTAATGAGTTTTAAGCAAAGTGGTGGCTCTACGGAGAGGGGGGTGAATCAGTTTTCTAATATTAATGGCAAATTTAAACTAATTTAAACTTAATTACCAATTAATGAATAAACAATATAATGTAATGAAACAAATTAAAGCAAGATAAGGAAGAGAATATCAAACACAGTGAGTTATAGAGGTTCGGCCAATCTCTTGCCTACGTCATCTCTTCTTGACCTCCTTGTCAAGAGCTTTCTTTCTCTTTTTCAATGAAAGTTACACAATCCCTTTTTCAGGTTAAGGAATAACCTCTCTACCCTTTTTAATACAATGATGTATTCACCCTTTTACAAAATTTATCTCACTGAGGAACAATCCTCTTCTCTCTTAAAGATAGGATGAATACAATGTCAAGCTTTTTATGTGGGTAGGATAAATACAGCTCTTTACACAAGCTTAAAGCAACAAACTCAATAAATGAAATTGAAGACAAATAGAATGTAGGAATTAAACTCTTGAGAATGTAAGAAATGTGTGGCAATTGTGTCTCTATTCTCAGTGTCTTCAATGCTTGATTATGTACTGAAGGATTGGTGGTTGGAGCATTTAATGTTATTTTTCCCGTTGAGATTTTTGCAGAAATAGCCGTTGGGTACCTCCAGTAGAATGCCAGATCGATCTGCCATCTTGACCAGATCGATCTTTTAGTTATAGTTCCTGCAAGATCAAGGCAAAATAAAGCAAGGAGATCGATCTGTCGAACTGGCAGATCGATCCTCTAATTTGAAAATGTTAGAAGAGATCGATCTTCCATCCTCTCTATTTGAAGCATGATCGATCTATAGATCGATCTTCCAGGTATTGTCTTAGTGAGGAGATCCATCTCTTATCAACCAAGATCGATCTCCTTAGCTCTCTGACTTTGAGGAGATCGATCTCTTCCTACCAGATCGATCTCATGAACTCTCTGTTTGCGTACAGATCGATCTTACAGATCGATCTACTGCCTTTACCTTTTGTTTTAGGGGAGATCGATCTCTTGCTATACCAGATCGATCTCATCAGCATCCTATACTAGGCAGATCGATCTTATAACCCTTATAGATCGATCTCAATCTTCCTTAATAATTTTGAACAAGTTCAAAGCTTAGAAGATCGATCTCATGTCTTCATGAGATTGATCTCTCATCCAAGGAAACCCAGGAGATCGATCTCTCATAACCCAGATCGATCTCTCATCTTCAAAAACTTAAGTTCTGGTACTGATAACCTCTAAACATGTTTTTGTATCATATTTATATTATTGAATTTACTTGTTTTGTCATTTCAAAATATATTAACTCAACAATCTCCCCCTTTTTGATATGACAAAACCTATTTAATAAACATGTTTAGTTTCCTACTAGTATGTGTTCAAAAAAACTCCCCCTTTTTGTAAGCTCCCCCTCACTAATGGCTTTTGGCCTCTTGACTCCCCCTCAGTTTAATCATTCCTTTAAATTATAGCATGTTTAACATGTTTACTTATTCTTATTCTTCTCCCCCTTTTTGTCATATCAATGACATTGAAAGTTAAGCAATACTCTGTTCATTTCAAAATAGCATTTCATTAGAGCTCATTGCAACAATAACTCAGATGACATCTCATTCAAGCAAATGCAGTTTAAACAACAACTAGTAATTACAAAATATAGCGAAACTAGACCTATCAAATACGTCCTACGGTGGAGGAGGAAACCGATCCATAAGATCCTCAACGTGAGTACGAGTGACTTGAAGCTCATCATACATCGCCTGCTGAGTAGCATGAAGATTTGCAAAGCCTTCATCTATTTTGCGGTTCAGCTCCATCATCATCGTCTGCTGAGTGGCATGAAGGTTTGCAAAACCTTCATCTATCTTCCGGTTCAGCTCACTCATCATCGTCACAATGAACTCCATACCAGCGGGTGAGGGAGCAGGTGCAGTGGGCTGAGCAGTGGAAGATGATGGACGCTCAGTCGGTGCAGCCGGTGGATCTATGGGCGCATCTGAGGGATCTTCCTCCATGGCTGCAGCAGGCGTTTGTTCTCGTTTTTTCGTCCATTCGCCTCGGAAGTCCTTGTAGTAGCCCATGTGGTGGAGTGTCCCGATATTTAAGACGCTCTTTAGGGAGGGCACTTCACACGTTTCACAGCTGCAGTCCACTCCAAGTCGTTGTAGAAAGTACGTCAATGATTGTGGAAAAACTATCGTGGTGGCTTGGCCGCGTACGATCTTCAACCAATCTTCATAGATAAAATGGACAAGGTTGGGTTTTTGACTTGTGGAGTGGATGTGGTGGATCCAAAAATGATCTAACCTCCTAACGGTGGAATGACAGGTACCGAAAGGATGAAGATTCCATGAGATAATGAGGTGGAGTAACTGTGGGTGCATCGGTAGGTCACTTGCCTTATCCCCGGGAATATCAAACTCCAAGGGGACTTCCTCATCTTCATTGGTCAAGCCTTCATTGCTTATGTGGAAAGCTTGGGCTAAGACATCAGGGTCTATTGCAATGGACTTACCCATGACATACGTTGTAAACCCAAGAATTTTACAAGTATCGTCAGGATCATATGTGAGTTCGGCATTTGAAAAGAATGCCCTGACGATGTTTGGGGGTACGAGAGTATTGATTTTGAGAACGAAATCCAACCAAACTCTTCAAATTTGGGTAGATAGGAAAAATCAATGCGGTTTAAGAAAGAAAAGTCGATGGTTCGCCAATGTTTAATTGGCATGGTGGAAAAGTACTCTTCATATCTCTTCCTTTTTGTCGGTGTTTTAAAACACCGGTTAAAGGTAATGACTGAAGGAAGGTTTGTTTGAGAGGAGGTTGGTCTAGATTCTCTATTGGCTGTTCTCTTAATACGATGCATTTTTCTAGACACTTAAAACTAGTTCTCTAAAAATCTATCCAATGGAACAGTGTAAAAATTGCCCTAATTGAGATTACAGAAAAAAAAGATAAATTTTTGAAGAAAAATTTAGCAATGTAGGTTACTAGACAAAGAGTGACCAAAAGATTGGGCAAATTTCTTACCGAAGATTGATCTGGAGGGAGAATCGAGAAATGAGGTGCGACAGGAGTTTAGGGATTTGAAATTTTGGAGATTTGAAATTTGGAGATTTTTCGCCAGTTTTTATAGTCCAGGGCACAGGAGATCGATCTGTCGAGACGACAGATCGATCTGTCATTTCCAGAAGCCCGAAGAGATCGATCTGTGGTACCACAAGATCGATCTTCAGAATACAGAAGGTTAATGAGATCGATCTGTCGTGTGCCCAGATCGATCTGTTGTTTGACAGAAGCTTAAGAAGATCGATCTGCCAAATGCATAGATCGATCTGTCGTTTAACAGAGGCTTAAGGAGATCGATCTGCCAAATGCATAGATCGATCTTCTGTTTAAACAGAGGTTTAAGGAGATCGATCTTATGGATGAGAAGATCGATCTGCCTAGCTTAACCTTAATGCTTTAGGCTTATTTGAAGTATGGAGATCGATCTATATTGATAGGAGATCGATCTCTCATACTCTTTGCCTAGAAAAATCATTGAAAAATTCTTTTAAAACCAACTTGAAATCAAGATTTTGAAGCATATACATCTTAAAGGAAATTCATGAGTCCTAATTCACCTCTAAGGACACAAAACCTATCTTTATCAAGAGGTTTGGTGAATATATCAGCTATTTGATGTAAAGTGTCAATATACTCTAGAATTATATCCCCCTTTTGAACATGGTCTCTAAGGAAATGGTGCCTAATCTCAATGTGCTTAGTTCTAGAGTGTTGAATAGGATTTTTGGATAGATTGATAGCACTGGTATTATCACATTTAATGGAGATTTGTTTCATGTCAATACCATAATCTTTATTTGTTGTTTAATCCACAACACTTGAGCACTACAACTACCTGCTGCTATGTATTCAGCTTCAGTTGTGGACTGAGCCACACTGTTTTGTTTCTTAGAGAACCAGGAGATTAATCTATTCCCTAAGAATTGGCAAGTACCTGAAGTACTTTTCCTATCTATTTTGCATCTTCCAAAATCTGCATCTGAAAATGCATGAAGTGTAAAAGTGGAGTCCTTGGGGTACCAAAGTCCTAGAGAGGGAGTGTCCTTAAAGTATCTAAAGATCCTTTTGGTTGCTAATAAGTGTGATTCCCTAGGAGAGGATTGAAACCTAGCACAAAGGCATACACTAAACAATATATCTGGTCTACTTGCAGTTAAATATAGCAATGAACCAATCATAGACCTATAGAGTTTAGTGTCTACACACTTACCACTTTCATCTTTATCAAGCTTGATGTTGGTGCCCATTGGAGTTGCTTGAGGTTTGCAATTGTCCATTCCAAATTGCTTGAGCAAATCCTTAGTATACTTTGCTTGATTGATAAAGGTTCCATCCTTTGTTTGCTTCACTTGAAGTCCCAAGAAGAAAGTGAGCTCTCCCATCATGCTCATTTCAAATTCACCTTGCATGATCTTAGCAAACTCTTGGCATAAAGATTCATTAGTTGATCCAAAAATAATATCATCTACATACACTTGAACAACTAGTAAATCTTTTTTTTATTTTTAATAAACAAAGTGGTATCTACTTTTCCTCTTGAAAATCCTTTCTCTATTAGGATTTTTGACAATCTTTCATACCAAGCTCTAGGAGCTTGTTTCAAACCATAGAGCGCCTTAGATAGTTTGAAAACATGTTCAGGAAATTCATGATTTTCAAAGCCGGGAGGTTGTTCAACATACACTTCTTCATTAATGAAACCATTTAAAAATGCACTCTTTACATCCATTTGATATAACTTGAAGTTTTTATAGCATGCAAAGGCAAGTAGCATTCTAATTGCTTCTAATCTAGCTACCGGTGCATAAGTTTCATCATAGTCTATTCCTTCCTCTTGTCTATATCCTTGTGCAACTAATCTAGCCTTGTTTCTTATGATCACACTATTTTCATCCATCTTGTTCTTGAATATCCATTTAGTTCCAATTATAGAGTGATCACTTGGCTTAGGAACTAGTTTCCACACTTTGCTTCTCTCAAATTGATTTAATTCTTCTTGCATTGCTAAGAACCAATTATTGTCGTCTAAGGCTTCATTGACATTTCTAGGTTCTATTTGAGATACAAAGGCTATATATTGATACACATTCCTTAGAGATGATCTAGTTCTAACTCCAAGAGTTGGATCTCCTACTATTTCACAATCTTTTACATATCCTAACTCTCTTGGTACTCTAGACTCTCTATCTAATATCTCTATTTCTTCTTCATCTTCTTTATTTAAGTCAAGTTTTTCTACTAAATCTTCTTCCAAATTTGGAATTTCCTCAAATATTCCAACATCCTCATCATTGGTTGAATCTTTAACTACATCATTTAACTCATCAAATATAACATGAATTGATTCTTCAACCATCAATGTTCTTTTGTTATATACTCTATAAGCCTTTGAATTCAAGGAATATCCTAGAAAGATTCCCTCATCACTCTTGGTATCAAATTTTTCTAAGTTATCTTTCCCTTTATTTAAGATAAAACATTTGCAGCCAAAAGGATGGAAGTAGCTAATGTTAGGCTTCTTACCTTTGTAAAGCTCATAAGGAGTTTTCTTTGGCATGGGTCTAATCATAGCTCTATTAATTATATAGCAAGATGTGTTTATAGCTTCAGCCCAAATATATTTTGGTAAATTATTCTCACACAACATGGTTCTAGCCATTTCTTCCAATGTTGTATTTCTTCTCTCAACTACTCCATTTTGTTGTGGTGTCCTAGGGGCTGAAAAATTATGGCTAATTCCTTGATCATTGCAATACTCATAAAATCCTATATTTTCAAATTCCTTGCCATGATCACTTCTAATACTAGTTATTGTATATCCTTTTTCATTTTGAGTCACTTTTGTATAAGCTATGAATTTTTCTAAGGCTTCATTTTTCACTCTCAAAAAGAACACCCAAGTGAACTTAGTGTAATCATCAACTATTACAAATCCATAGTGTTTCCCACCAAGGCTTGTTGTTCTAGTTGGTCCAAATAAGTCTAAGTGGAGTAATTGAAGAGGCCTAGTGGTGGATACACTATTCTTAGGCTTAAATGTTGTCCTTTTATGTTTTCCTTTAACACAAGCTTCACATATTTTGTCATAGTCAAAGGACATTTTGGGTAATCCTATAACTAGATCCTTTCTAGCTAACTTAGATAGTACATGCATACTAGCATGACCTAGTCTTCTATGCCATAACCAAGATTCTTTTTCTTTATCTACCATTAGGCATATGTTTTCCTTCTTAAGTTCATTAAGATAGACAATGTATATATTACCTTGCCTATGACCTAGAAAAAGAACTTTATTTGACTTAGGATCTATAACATGACATTTCATGCAATCAAAAATTACTTTGTAACCTTTGTCACAAAGTTGACTTATGCTTAGTAAGTTGTACTTTAGGCTCCTAACAAGCAATACTTTTTCTAAAGAAAAATAGTCATTACCTATTGAGCCACTCCCTTCAACTTGGCCTTTGGAGTTGTCCCCAAATGTGACTTCTCCACCGACCTTTGATTTAAATGAGTTGAAGTGAGTTCTATCACCCGTCATGTGCCTTGAGCATCCACTGTCCAAGTACCAAGCTTCCTTTGTTTTAGCTTTGTGGCTATGCTCAATCACCTATAATCAAAACATTCAACTCAAGTTTTAGGTACCCAAATTCTCTTGGGTCCTTTGAGGTTAGTGAAAGCAATTCTTGATCCCTTTGGGATCCATTTTACCAATGCATCAAAGTCTTTTGAATTAATTATTTCTTTTGGTACCCAAATTCTTTTTACTGTCCTTCCCTTAGTAGTGGTTAACTTCATATTGCAATTATGTGATGCATGTCCCTTTTTATTACAATATGAACAAGTAGTTGAAGGTTTATTCATGCTCTTTCTAGCAATGAAGCTTTTGAGATGAGTCTCTCTACTTTTTGCATTATATCCTAACCCATTTTTATCAAAGAATGCTCTTTGAGTTTCTAACATGTTATCTAACTTTTGCTGTCCCATATAAAATCTATTAAAGGAATTATGTAAATTACTATTTTTTTCTTTTAAGTCACAAATTTCAAGATTTGTAATTTCTAGTTTCTTTTCACATTCTAATTTGTCCTCTAGCATTAACTCATTTTCTTTCTTTAATTTAGATATTATCTTTTTATATTTCATACTCATGCATTCATATTCTAATGTAAGATCATCAAAGGCATCTTGCAATTCATCAAAAGAATATTCATTGAGGTTTGAAGTTACCTTTTCATCCTCAATAGCCATGAAGCACAAGTTGGCAATGTCCTCATTTGAGTCATCATCGGAGCAGTCACTGTCGCTCCATGTAGCCACCATTGCCTTCTTTTTGTGGAACCTATCATTGGACCTTTTAAGAAGAGGGAAGTTAAGCTTAATGTGTCCTAGTTTTTTACATTTATAACACACGATCGTATCTTTTCTTCCTACCTCTTCTTGATCTCTCTTGAGGTTTCTCCTATTACTACCACTAGCTCTCATTCTCATGAACTTGTTAAATCTTTTGGCAAACATTGCCATCAAGATCCTCTTCACTAACACTCTCATTCTTAATCTCCTCTTGAGCAGTAGATTTTAGAGCGACTCCCACTTTCTTGGGTGGCTCTTCATTTCTTCTCAACTTCATCTCATAAGTGAGTAGTGATCCTATTAATTCATCTAAAGACAATGTGTGAGGATCCTTAGATTCCTCAATTGCAGTCACTTTAGCCTCCCATGATTTTGGTAGGCTATTTAATATTTTCTTAACCATTTCTATATTAGAGTATATTTTTCCTAATGATTTTAATCCATTAATTACATCAGTGAATCTAGTGAACATATCACTGATTGACTCTCCATCTTTCATTCTAAATAGCTCATAGTCATGTGTGAGCATTCCTACCTTAGTCTCCTTCACTTGGGTTGTACCTTCATGAGTTATTGCCAATTTATCCCAAATCTGTTTAGCATTGTCACATCCAGAGACTCTATTGTATTTATTTGACCCTAAAGCACAGAAGAGAGTGTGCATGGCCTTAGCATTCAGCTGAGCACATTTAATATCGTTTGAATCCCATTCATCTTCTTCCTTAGGGATATCTCTTCCCTCTATTCTTTTTGTAGGAATTTGAGGTCCTTTAGTGATAATCCTCCATACTTCATAATCATTTGCTTGAATGAATAACATCATCCTGGTCTTCCAATAAGCATAATGTTCCCCATTGAAAATAGGAGGCCTAACCGTAGAGTGCCCCTCTCCTACTAAGCTAGTTACTATATTGTTGTGAGCCATTTGATCGTTTCTAACTCTTAGAAAGTTATTCCTATATGATCAAAGAGTCCTAGCTCTGATACCAATTGTTGGCTCTACCGAGAGGGAAGGTGAATCGGTTTTCTAATGTTAATGGCAAATTTAAACTAATTTAAACTTAATTAACAATTAATGAATAAACAATATAATGTAATGAAACAAATTAAAGCAAGATAAGGAAGAGAATATCAAACACAGTGAGTTATAGAGGTTCGGCCAATCTCTTGCCTACGTCCTCTCTTCTTGACCTCCTTGTCAAGAGCTTTCTTTCTCTTTTTCAATGAAAGTTACACAATCCCTTTTTCAGGTTAAGGAATAACCTCTCTACCCTTCCTAATACAATGATGTATTTACCCTTTTACAAATTTTATCTCACTGAGGAACAATCCTCTTCTCTCTTAAAGATAGGATGAATACAATGTTAAGCTTTTAATGTGGGTAGGATAAATACAGCTCTTTGCACAAGCTTAAAGCAACAAACTCAATAAATGAAATTGAAGACAAATAGAATGTAGGAATTAAACTCTTGAGAATGTAAGAAATGTGCAGCAATTGTGTCTCTGTTCTCAGTGTCTTCAATGCTTGATTATATACTGAAGGATTGGTGGTTGGAGCATTTAATGCTATTTTTCCCGTTGAGATTTTTGCAGAAATAGCCGTTGGGTACCTCCAGTAGAATGCCAGATCGATCTGTCATCTTGACCAGATCGATCTCTTAGTTATAGTTCCTGCAAGATCAAGGCAAAATGAAGCAAGGAGATCGATCTGTCGAACTGGCAGATTGATCTTCCAATTTGGAAATGTTAGAAGAGATCGATCTGTCGAACAGGCAGATCGATCTTCCATTCTCTCTGTTTGAAGCATGATCGATCTATAGATCGATCTTCCAGGTATTGTCTTAGTGAGGAGATCGATCTCTTATCAACCAAGATCGATCTCCTTAGCTCTCTGACTTTGAGGAGATCGATCTCTTCCTATACCAGATCGATCTCATGAACTCTCTATTTGCGTACAGATCGATCTTACAGATCGATCTACTACCTTTACCTTTTGTTTTAGGGGAGATCGATCTCTTGCTATACCAGATCGATCTCATCAGCATCCTGTACTAGGCAGATCGATCTTATAACCCTTATAGATCGATCTCAATCTTCCTTAATACTTTTGAACAAGTTCAAAGCTTAGAAGATCGATCTCATGTCTTCATGAGATCGATCTCTCATCCAAGAAAACCCAGGAGATCGATCTCTCATAACCCAGATCGATCTCTCATCTTCAGAAACTTAAGTTCTGGTACTGATAACCTCTAAACATGTGTTTGTATCATGTTTATATTATTGAATTTACTTGTTTTATCATTTCAAAATATATTAACTCAACACAAAGCAGTAGCCAAAACCCCATATAAGTTATGGACAGGAAAGAAGTCTTGTGTCAGGCACTTGCATGTTTGAGGTTGTCTAGCTGAAACTAGGCCATACAAGCCTAAAGAAAGAAATTGGGCTCAAGAACAGTAATTTGTTATTTTGTTGGATTCTCAAAAAGATATAGGAGTTTCAAGTTTTATTTTCTTTAAGTAAATCATTTTTCAAGACAGGAAATGCTAAATTCATTGGGGATGTTGAATATAGCGGGAGTGCCAATTGGAGGGGTAACATCAACATAAATTGAAAATGTCATTAAAAAGATCCTCTAAGGAGAAGATATCAACAATTTTGAATGATTATATCATGTATCTCCAAGAACATGATTTTAATATATGACTAAAAGATGATCCAATATCTTTCAGTTAAGCCAAACAAAGTGTTCACTCCTAAAAATGAATAGAGGCCATGAAAGATAAGATGAAATCAATTGAGAACAATGACGTTTAAGATCTTGTCGAATTGCCTGACGGAACAAAATCATTTAGTTGTAAATGGATTTTCAAAACCAAACAAGATTCGAAAGACAATGTTAAAAGATATAAAGCACATCTAGTCGCCAAAGGTTTCACTCAAAAGGAATGGATTTATCATAAAGAGATTTTCTCTCTGGTCTCATCAAAAGACTTTTTTAGAATCATTATAGCACTTGTAACTTATTATGATTTTGAGTTATAGCAAATGGATGTAAAGATAGTGTTTCTCAATGGTGAAATTGAAGAAACAATTTACATGGGCAACAAGAAAATTTTCATGTCGATTAAATTGAAACATTTGGTATGCAAATTAAAGAAATTCATCTATAGTTTAAAGCAAGCATCCCGTCAATGATATTGGAAATTTGATAAAGTGATTACCTCATTCGGTTTTAAGAAAAATACTGTTAATCAATTTATTTATTACAAGATCAGTGAGAACAAGTTTATTCTTCTGGGGTTATATGTCGACAATATTCTTAACAAGCAGCGTTATTAGCTTATTATATAAAATCAAGAGATTTCTGTCAAATAATTTTGAAATGAAATATTTTGGGGATGCATATTTTATGTTGAGCATGCAAATTCATCAGGATCGTTCTCGTGGGATACTTGGCTTATCACAAAAGGAATTTATCGATAAGATACTCAACAAATTTGACATGAAAAATTATGCATCAGGAGACACCTATTGCTAAAGGTGATAAATTTAGTTTGCTTCAATGCCTAAGAAACTAGATTGAAAAGAAAGTTATGCAGAAACTTCCTTATACATCAGGGAGTCTCAAGTATGCTCAAGTTTGTATGTGTTTCAATATTGCATACGTAGTTGGAATGCTTAGCAGATATTTAAATAATCCTGGTATGGAAATTAGAAAGTAGTGAAGAGGGTCGTGCAGTATCTACAAAGAACTAAAGATAACATGCTCATGTATCGGAGGTCAGATCATTTAGAGATCGTAAGGTATTCAGACTTCGATTTGCGGGTTACCTTGATAGCGAAAAATCCACTTCTGGCTATATTTTTATGATAGTTAGAGGCGTTGTCTCATGGTGTCACACCCCACTTCCGGGTGTCATTTATCCATACTTATGCTACTACGGTTGGGTTGTGAGGCAATGCAATTACTAAAGTTCCTTGAATTTACAGCGAAAATATTTAAAATTCAATTCACACTCCCATGTGTGTAAATATACAAAATTAATTGTATAATAATATCTTTACATAACATCCCCATAAAACTGTTACATTTCTTAGGTATAACTGTGCGATACAAGATAATAGATACAAAATACTCTTATGTATACAAATCTTACACCTTTAGATTGGTGGGAGCTGTCCAACACAAAAAGGGATCCAGAGACAACCGCACCGCCTTACTTCTCAGTATCTGGAGGGGAAAATAGTGGGGTGAGCAAACCACAACTCAGTAAGGAAATGAGTGCTAGCAGATAGATATCGTACTACCTACATAACCCATGCATGTATAAACCAGAAACCATATTTTCGATATAAATGAAAATATTATACGAAAATGCATTTAAACATACATTTCTCATTTGCACTTTCATATAAATCATATATGTCATGATTCCATTTTAAAACATGATTCATAAAACAATGCTCTCGCGGCACAAGTGTTTAAATCAGAGATTTACAAAACACAAAATCTCTTTACTTTCTCAATCATTTCTTTTCCTCAAATCTCTTTTTCTTTTCTGAGTTTTCTCTGTTTCGCGAATCTCTGAGACAGGTATGAAATTTTTGGCAATCTAATATCCACGACATATGGTCATAGTCAGTGATCCCAGGTCTCACTAATCAGGTGTGCACAAGACATCACTTCACCTGAAGGGGGATGGGTCAGTCCTACCCTCCGGCTCATCTCAATCAATCTCATCTCCTTATATACTCACGGTATAAGGTACGTCATGTGTCATCTACGCGATACTCGTACTCACGTGCACCTAGCACGGTACATAGTATGCCAACAGACAACTACACAGTACTACGTACGACCGTGACCCAAGTCCATACTCCAACTCTGATGGACTTTTTCATCTTGAATCATGTCTCATATACCAGCGAGCAATCAGCATGATACACAATTATCGCAAGGCTCCAGCGCGGTACGATTTATTGTTAAGGCCTAGCCCGTTCCTAGGCCGTCGGCTGGCATCCCCTTGGATCCCAAACCCTCAGGTTTACCTCAACTCAATAAAAACAGGTGCGAGCAAAGCTTCAGCACTTTCTCAAAACCATCGTGCGAGTTAAACTCCAGCACGGCACATCAGAAACATAAAAACATGTGCGAGCTAACACTCTAGCACATAGTCGAAGTCATTAAAACGGCTGTGGGCTAGAGCTCCAACACCAATCTCATCTCAAATCCAACAGGTGGCTATTTTCTCTTTTTAAAACTCAAAACATGTTTATTTATGCAGCATGTCTCTCCATGCTAAAACATGTAAAATTAGCCAACCTATCATTATCATTTCTCAATCACCATTATTAATACAAAATTGAGAAAAACATTGAAAACATGCATATCATGCTATTTCCTTACCCCATCCCATTTCTCAATACATATATATCATAGTACATTTCATGCTACATATCATTTCATAGAATCGTAGTATCGCACTAATTCTAGCAATATATCTACGAAATTGCTGTAAAATACGTACGAACATCTCTATAACTAACACACAATCCCTTACCTCGAATCGTACGTGTATTTCCCTTGTCACGTATACTCCGTTCGCGATCTGAGTTAGCCGTGTTCCACGTTCTTCCAATCTACACATAACCATTAAGTCATTTCTTTTCTTTCTCTCAAATATCCTCATCGTCACTTATTCTACCATTTATACATTTCAAGCCTTTAAATCATATATCACTTATCCATTTGTATCACTTATCTCATTAAACTATTTCTCAAGCTTTTCATAAATTTTCCCCTTCTTAAATTTCTCTTAACATTACTCACTCATCACTACAAATCATTCTTATCAACATTTTGCATACCATTCAACCCATACAATGTCTAGAATCCTTATTTAAAGCTTGAGGGTTGAAGAGCTTACCCCTTTTTCTTAGCCAAACTTGTGGTAGTCACAACTCCTTCTCTTGGTCACACCAATGTAAGATTTTTGGGTCTATTGTTCTCCTTGCTCCAAGGAATAATTTTTCCTTCTTGAGCTTCTTCCAAAACTGACTGGAATGTGGTGATTTCTAGAGTGAGAAAGCTTGGGTTTTGAGAGAAAATGGTAGGTGAGGTTTGGTGGAGGAAGAGTTCTGAGTTTTCATCTCAATCTCGTGCTCTTTTTATACATGCAGGCTTATGAGATCGATTTGGTCATTGTAGAGATTGATCTCTGCACGTTTGGTAATCCTTTTCACCTAACATAACCACTCCTGGATCGATCTTCTCTCCTGATGAGATCGATCTGTCGAAGGTAAATTTTTCTCTTGGAGATCGATCTGCCCCTTGTAGGATATCGATCTGCTCTTTACAGAACCCTTAAGGAGATTGATCTGTCTAGTCTTGAGATCGATCTATCTCAACCAGAGAGCTAAGGAGATCGATCTGTTTGCCTTAAAATCGATTCTCTCATTACAGAATACTTAGCAGATCGATCTGGCTCCATTGGAGATCGATCTTCCTGCTCCATAGCTCAAAATAAGTTCATTTTGGCTCTTCCAGATTGATCTCTCATCCCATGAGATCGATCTGACCTTCATATTTTCCAGTTTTTCTGCAGTAACTTCACTCAAAACATCCTTAATTTGCTGCCATAGTCATTTCCTCATTCATCCATCCTCGAGACTTGAAAATGACATCCAATCACACTTATACACATTAAAACTTGTGTGTAATTCTTGCATGACCAAATGTATACAATATATAACTAAATGGAAGTGCATAACTTATGCAAATCTTCATTCCATTTACCACACTACTTATTTCACATTCCACTCACATTCATCACATGTTTAAGTCCATTTCTTCATATTCATACATAATGTAACTTGTACGTACAATCACCATCTCTCATTGCAAGTGTGTACATTTAACTTATGGACTTTATATCACATATGTTTCACATTACTAGTACATCATCATACTTATGAATTCATTTACATATGTTCAAGGTTAAACCTATACAGGGTCTCACACATGGAAGAGTGTAAAGCAGTCACACATAGCTTTTTCCACCATGAAGGCAAGATTTATAGCTTGCTATGAGGCATCGAATGAAGCAATATGATTGTGAAATTTTATTACTAGTCCGTGTATTCCAGATGGTATTAAGAGACCATTGAAAATTAATTGTGATAATAAAGCCGCTGAGTTATATTCTAAGAACAACAAAAGTTTGTCGAAATCTAAGCATATAGACATTAAGTTTCTTGTTGTTAAGGAGAGAGTTCAAAGTTTTTTAGATATTTATTGAATATATCAATACATGCTTCATGATTGCGGATTCGCTTACTAAGGGTGTACCACTTAATGTGTTTCATGAGCACGTAGCTCGTACGGGTTTGGTTCATCTTGATGTTATACTTGTATAGTAAGAGCTTGTTTCTTGATATTCATTAGTTGTTCAGATATTTTTCTAATCAGACTTAAGTATTGTTGTTGTTACTATAAACTCTGAAGTACAGTTACATTCTTTTAATTGCAGTTATGCATAAATTTTTAAAAATATGTTATTTAATTTTTTAAGTTATAAAGTAGGACCAGTTAGAAATAGGTATGTTAAGGGATTATGTTATATGTTATTTTCGTGCTACACATCCATACCTGATCTATGTCACTGATTATATTAATATACAAAACCATTGATGAGTCTAGTTACAAAATATATTTAATGAAGATCGCTTTCATCCTATGTTGATATATTTGATGGATTAGTTTATTTAGATATATTACCCTCTGAAAATAGAAAATATTGAGCTCATAAAATTATTTATAAAATGTACAATTGTCAAGTAACATATGTAGCCCAAATGAGAGATTGTTGGGAAATTCTTTAAGTGGGCTTATATATATATATCAATTAATTGTATATTACAGACTATCTAATTTGTTTAATCTATTTAAAAGTGATCATATAAGGTTTAAGTTATTGGACTTTAGAGCACCACAATTAGTATAGGTTTTACAATGTGTAGAAACCTAATATTTATTTTATTTTATTTTAATGATAGGCCAAAATAGAATAAAATTTATTATAAGTACAAATAGGTTATAGTCCCAATTCTAAAAATATGTTATCCCCATTTTGATATGTCATTAGTAAATGAGTTAAGCTTTCTCTCAAACGAAAAGTTTAGATGTAAAAAACTGTTAATCCTAATCAATTAACTTCAATGAATTTAAATATGTTTTCGTATTAATTTTCTTAATGATTGAATATATAATTCTGAATATGTACATACACTGCTTATTGTGATGTTGTTTGTTATATAAGCTTTAAACTTCTTCTTTTTTTGTAAAGTATTGAAAAACCAATAATTTGATCTGCCAAGGCAGATTCGATTTTTATTACCAAAAATATTTCACACACATTCGATCTTATTCTAATCTTGATTGCAAACTCAATTTGGTAAATTCCAAAACTTCTTAAGCAATAAGACTCTCCTTTTCAATTTGAACCAGATTTTATTATTATTTTTTTTATTTTCATTTTCATTTTTATGTTTTATGTACATTATTTAAGCAAAATGAAGAAATAATAAGAGAGAATATTAAAAATGAAAATAAAAATAAAACATTTTATGGAAAGCATAAATCATCCAATGAGATATGCTTAATTTACAAACTCAAGTCCGAATCTAATTAAATTTATTTTGAAATAAATTTAAAATCTAAAATTACGAATAAAGTCTAAAATGAGCTTATTCCGAAAAATTCTGACAAAAATGGTTACAAATCATCAGAAGGAGAAAAAGGCGTTAGGAATAATGTTGACAGATGCAAAAATTCTAAAGATGGAATGCTTCAATCAATGTCTCAGTTGCCTTTTATATATTAAGATGAAAATGTGTCCACGAGAAAATGATAGGAGGGGGGACTACTATTTCGGCAAGGCCTTCCACACATTTTATACGTGTTATGAGGGTAAAAAAAAAGAGGTTTTATCTTTAAAAAATCGATCCTACTTGATTTCCAATTTATTTAATACTAAAAATGGATACAAAAATTTTTGCACCAAAAAAATAAAAAGAAGATTGCAGATAATCAGAATAATATTTTTCTTTCTAAAACATAACTAAACTGCCTAAACACATCAAAGTTATTGCGAGATTGAGTTTAAACTAATGAATCTAACCATTCGTAAATTTACTCTAATTTATTGTTAGATTTATTTGATTATATAAATATATATATATATATATATATATATATATATTAGTTCGTTGTTTGATTAATTTGTTTATCTAATATAATATATTAACATTTAATATTTGAACACGATAATAATTTTTTTATTAATAATTTCATAAGAAAATTGTATGTGTAATCACAATAGATAAAATTGAAACTAATATTACTATAAAAACAAATCAATAGATAAATAATTCTAATATTTTTGTTTTAATTATTTTATGATTTTTATTTTTATTAACTTTATATTGATCTGAAATTATATTTAATTTTTATTTATAATGTGATTAGGCAGCTGCCGTTGTGCCAAGAAAAGCAAAAATAATACAGAAAGTGGAGCCATAATCGATGTTGATATTGTGCAAAAAAAAAAAAAAAAATGGGGCCTCGTCAATTGCCACCAGCTTCATATATTAAATGTTTGCCCTACAATTAGGAGAACGTGAAACAACCCTTAGCTGGACATGTACTGAATCCAAAGAACGCGTGATTTTAACACTTTTTAATCTTTCCATTGCATTTATTATTTATTGGTGTGGGGACCGACATATCTTGTCCTAGTATTCTCTTTTGTGAAAAAAAATGTATGAGCTGTGCATGTGCCCACTTGCATGCATAATTGAAGAGTGAGGGCAGTGCATTTATTTATTATTTTCTTTTTACGGTAGCATATTTATTAGTATTTATTTATCTGTGAAATGTATTCCATTCCAAGCTTGACTCCAAGCTGATTCGGCTTCTCTCTAGCCTCCAGCTACTGCAATTTATTAAAGGAAAAATTACTCTTTTAGACAACTTTGGTAAAAAATAATATTTAAATAAACATCCAAACTTTATTTAAAAAATAAAAAATATAATTTTAATCTTTATTGAACAAAATTAAAATTATGAATTTTCATTTTATGGTGATTAGACTTTTGTTTGTATAAAATATTCAAATTATATGATTTAATTTGTAAACGATCGTACATAACTTTATTTAAACTAGTTGAATAATAAATATTTTTAAAAAAAATGTTATTTTAAAAATTTTATAAAATTAACCGTCATTCAGTTATTTTTAAGATTTATTGAATATAATTATACTGAAATAAAAGTTCATAATTTAATTTCATGCAATAGTTTATTATTTTTTTAATAAAATTTGAAAAGTTATTTGAATATCAAACAAAAAATCTATGTAAATTTCAAAATCTTTTGCTGCTCACAGCTGTGCTAATATGAATTTCTAATCTAGTATAACTATAAGCGTTGAATCTTAAGGGAAAAGATTTTATCACTGGAAGGTACATTTTAGTTTTTAATTATTCAAAAAATTATTTCACTTAACATAATTCAACTAATATTTTATTTTTCACTTTCAATCATACAAAGTAGTAAAAAAAACTAGTTTTAAACTTGTGTAATATACGAAAATACATTAATCAAATTATAAATTCATTGATAATATATATTTTTTGAAAGTTTATATTATAAATTATTATCTTAATGGAAAATATTTGTACATTTTATATTTTTATTTTTATTTGTATATTACAATACAGGAATATAAAAAAAAATTATATATCGGATATAATTATATAAAACTTGTAAAAGTTAAATAAACTCATATTGTAATTTATTGAATGAAAGTAGTAAATAAAGATAATTTTAAGAAATTGAAATTTTTTGCATATTAAAATCAATCTTGTGTATAAAATTTCTAAAGGGAAAATTTTCAATGAATTCTTGTTAAACTTGAAGAAGTAGCAAATAATACTTACATATTCCTTGTGTCGCGACCCAAATTTACAAAAATCACTACAAATTTTTCGCGAACTTACCACATTTCAATTGTTGGGCTGTGAGTCAATATCCCTCACTCAATTTCATATATTATATATATATGCATAACAGGCAATGCTTTCGTCCCAGGCACAAATATTGCGGAAGCTTATAAAATTATCATTTTAGAATTTAAAATTCGTTTACATTGCCTAACATATACATCCCCCATATAACATGATTACATCACTGTACACTATTATTCAGATACAAAAGTACATGTGTGCATACCTCGATGCTGCTGGATAGCTGTGTGTAAAAGATCGCAGGATGGATGCAGCTTATACACTCTACTGAAATGCTCTGTAGAGGTGGAAAAATAATGGGATGAGCATAACGCGCTCAGTAAAAAATATATGAAAGCAGGTAGATAACCACACTATCTACGATGCTCATAATGCATGTTTTATCAACTCATAAAACAAATGCATTTACTTTTCAAAACACTCTCATTAATTTATAAAGCAAGTAGATAATCAAATTATCCACGATGCTCATGATGCATGGTTTATGCCGAAAAACTCATGGCATTCACAAAACCATTATAGTAAAACACATAGCAATTTACTGCCAAAACCGAATATCATAACTCATTCAGAGTAAAATCTTTCTGTGTTCAGTATTGAAACTCACTTTAAAAATCATATTCTCATTTCAAACGGTTTCATCACAGAAATCAAATCATAATTAGTTTCATCATCAAAACCAATAAAACAGATGAGACTAGGCAGGGATTTCAACACAAATCCAAGGGAACATTTGGCCAAAGTCCGAGACCCACAAGCTATCACTGATCAGGTGTGCCAGGATGTCTCTGAGTCCGAGGAGGGGATTAGTCTATCCATCGGCTCCTATCTAAGGACTATCACAAAACAGAGCAATGACAAAGCATGCCCGAGTCCAAAGACGCAATCCTTACATCCCATAGTTGCACGGTACAGTGTACTCCATGTTGTCTACACGGTACGACGTACTCTGTGAACCACAGTACAATTACCACATAGTTGTAGGTGCCTGAGTCAACAGCTCACCACCCCAACCAAATAAATTATCAACCATAGCCTGTCGTCTCAGATCTAGTGCGAGCAAGTCAGTGTGTGAGGTCCTGCCTACCACAGGCGACCTCTCTGGGCCCCTGCTGTAACAGCCTCCTACTCAACTCGAGGGCTCCAGCACGATCTCAATCACAAATCACAACAGAATCCAGTGCGAGCAGTGCTCCAGCACGGTCTGTACAGATGAAATACTCAAAATCAAGTGGGAGCGGATCTGGATAAATTCACAGATCTCATCATAGCTCCAGCACGATTTCACACACAAAAAATAGATATCTGGCTCTATTTCCCACCACAGTGGTACTCAAAACCGAGTGCAATATGCAAAACGGTACAAAACAAAATGAGAGGGAAACATCCCATCAAATCACTTGTCAATCAAATCATTTTTAAGAAAAACGTGCAAGTTAATGCATACAGTCAAGTCATGAGCCAGTCTATCATTTTAGCTTCACAAAAATCTCTTTTTCACAAAGAAAACATGGATTGCATGCACTTTATGCATTTCTAAAATTCCTGAGTTTAAGGGTATTTTCGTAATTTTTTCATATTTGGGTACTATCCAGAAATTTCATATCTATACTCTATACGAAATTTAATTGACTGTAAATGACGATGAAAATACTTACAGCTATCTCTAATAGCTCCCATAGATTCCTTACCTCGGATCACGTAATGTGACCTCTCTTCCTCTGTACTGTCCAAATCTCGCAGTCCGGTCAACTCTCAATATGACTCTGGAGCTGCATTTAACCATTCACTGGATTAATTTCATGTTTCCTACTGTATTACACATTTAATACAGTTCATTTCACTTAATTGGGCCCGTTTACTCTAATTGGGCCTAATTACTTTAATTGGACCTTAATCCGTATTAAGCCCGTTTTTCACGTATTATTTCCCTTCATCAGGGTCTATCGACTCATTGGGTCTATTAATACCCATTAGGCTTCGTTCCAAACTCTTTGGATAGCCCGAATATCATTTACGACAATTTATTCGAAATTCCAAATATAATTCACAAAATCTGAAATTTAATCCGAAATGCGTAAATTAAATCTTAATTACGCGTTAATCACATAAATTGTCGTAAATGAGCTTTACTTACCCGATATTGTGCGATGGTGCGTGAATCGAAGTTCGATCGGGCTTCCGTTCAGAATTAATCATCGAACTGTACAATTTCATATTTTTCATTTTCGGGCCAATTTTCGATTAAATATAATTCAAATTAATGTATCGAAAATTAAATCGATCACTTTTGACCTCGTATCGACTTACCCGAAGTCCGATAAAATTTTTTTCTCTCTCTCTTCTTTCTCTCTCCTCCTGAACCGGTTCGGACCGGTTTGCCCCTTTTCACACTGAACCGGTCCGAACCGGTTCAGTGGCCATTTCGCCGTTCCGGCGTCTTCCGACCGGTTCTCCGATCGATTCCACCGCCGTTCGACTGGGCTCGGGCTGGGGAGCCTTCGGCTGGCTTGGCTCGGGCCAAATCGGCGCCAGCGGCCGTCCGATTTTCCCCTCTCTCCAGCAGCTGTCCTCCCTCCGATTTGCCGTTTGCCGGCGTTCCACCGCGCGTCATGGCCACTGGCGAGTTCGCCCGGTGATGGGCTGCCTTCGCAGGCCCTCGCCGGCCCCTCAGCCTCGCCGGTGAGAGGAAACCGAAACCGTCGGTTTCCTCTTTCTCTCTCCCCGATATTCTTCAGATTTCCTTTTTTTCTGTTTTTTTTATATATATAATATATTTTTATTATTATTTTATTCTTAAAATAATAATAAAAATCTTAAAATATCCCAAAATATCCCAAAAATTCATATTAAATTCATTTAATCCGCAAATGAATTTATCAGTCCGATTTTACTTTTTTCGGTATATTTTTTCACTATTTTTGAGCTCGTTTTTCGAGGTAAAATTTTGATAAATTCTAATAATTTATATCTTGATCAATTGGATTCGAAATTAAATTATTTCTTCGATTTTTGATCAAGATTACATAAAATCCAAGTTTACAAATAACAATTTTCTTAAAAATGACATCGAATTTTCGGGTCTTACATTCCTCCCCACCTTAAGAAATTTGGTCCTCCAAATTAGAACCAAGTCAATTCTCGAATAACTGCGAATATTTCTCTCGCATGAAGCTCTTTAATTCCCACATAACTTCCTCTGAAGTGTGGTACTGCCCAAAAACCTTAACCAGAGTGATCGTTCTGGTTCGTAACACTTTCTCTTTCCTATTCAATATCTGAATCGACTTCTCTACATATAACATTTCCTCTGTGAGCTCCAACGGCTCATACTGAATCGAATGTGTCTGATCTAGATGATACTTCTAAAGCATCAACGTGTGGGAGACGTTATGAATGCCTGCTAGCTCAGGTGTCAAGGCTAGCCTATAAGCCTTATCTCCCATTCGCTTCAGTATCTCATTATCCCTTTCGAGGGAAAAACTTTCAAGAATATTGATTCACCTACAGTGAATTCCAAAGGCTTATGCCTTTTCTCAGCATAACTTTTCTGTTTGCTCTAAGCTATCCACAATCTTTCATATTTCAACTGAACATCTTCAGAGGCTTGCTTCACTAAATCGGAGCAAACATCTTTCGGTCACTCACTTCTTCCCATCAAATAGGAGATCGACACCTAAGACCATATAACGCCTCATACGGTGCCATCCCAATACTCGAGTGATAGCTATTGTTATAGGCGAATTCGGCTAATGGCAAATGGTCATCCCAGGAGTCTCTAAAATCCACACATAAGCTCTCAACATATCCTCCAAAGTCTGGATGGTTCTCTCACTGACCATCGGACTGAGAATGGAAAGCTGTACTGACACTCAATCGGGTTCCCATAGCTTCCTGAAAATGTTTCCAAAAGTGAAAAGTGAAGCGGGAATCCCTGTCAGACACAATACTCACTGGAATACCATGTAGCCTCACAATTTCCCGTACACACAGATTCGCCAACGCACTCAGAGTATCCGTAGCCTTCACGGCTAAGAAATGAGCTGACTTCGTCAATCTATCCACAATCACTCAAATGGCATCATGGTTACGTCGGGTCCTCGGTAAACCTATGATGAAATCCATGGTGATATGCTCTCATTGTCATGTCGATAGGTAGAGGTTGTAATAATTCTGCAAGTTTCTGATGCTCTACCTTAACCTGTTGACATGTAAGGCACTTAGCCACAAACTCTGCAGCATCTTTCTTCATGTCTGACCACTAATATGCTTTTTCGAAGATTCTGATACATCTTTTACTCCCCGTATGCATTGCATACCTCGATGAATGAGCTTCTGTCAAATCAATTTCTTTAGCTGTAGGTCATCGGGAACACAAATTCGACCTCTGAATCTCAGCAGGTCATTATCACAACTGTGCACTCAGTCACTCTACCCATCTGTTTCTGACTATGCATATCAACACAAAAGCGACCAATACGCTGAGCTTGTCTGATCCGGTCTATCAAATCCGGTTTCAATCTCAGACTTGCTATCACACAATATGCATCAGTATCAGAAGGGTATATATCTAGACTGAGGCTAATAAACTGCTCTAACAGTTCATGTTTCCTGACCATCATGTACGATACCATCCCGATGCTCTTTCTGCTCAAGGCATCAACGACTACATTCGCTTTACCCGGATGATAAAGTATCTCACAATCATCGTCTTTCAGAAGCTCTACCCATCATCTCTGCCTCATATTAATTCTTTCTGTAAAAAAAATAGATACTTGAGGCTCTTAGGATCAGTGAATTCCTGAAATTTCTCACCGTACAAATAGTGGCGCCATATCTTCAGTGCAAACACTACGACTGCCAACTCTAAATCATGGGTCAGATAGTTCTTCGCATTGTCCTTAAGTTGTCTGGATCCATAAGCAACTATCTTCTCGTTTTGCTTCAATACACAGCCCAGTCCTTGTCCCGAGGTGTCTGTATATACAGAGAAACCTTCTGAGCTGGTCGAAATGGTGATAATCGGCGTAGTGGTCAATCACTGCTTTAGTTCCTGAAAACTATTCTCACATGCATTGTCTCACTTAAATGCAACATTCTTTCGAGTGAGACGTGTCAATGAAGCAGCCAATTTAGAGAACTTTCTACAAATTGGCGGTAATATCCAGCCAAACCCCAAAAATGATATCTGTTCCAACTAGAAATCACACTTACTGAGCTTCGCATATGACTTCCTCTCTCTGAGGGTCTGTAGAACAATGCTCAGATGTTGTTCATGCTCTTCCCTGGACTTTGAATTCACAAGAATGTCATCTATGAACACTATGACAAACCGATCCAAGTATGGATTGAACACTCCATTCATCAATACCATAAAAGTTGTATGAGCATTCATTAGCTTGAAAGGCATAAACAAGAGCTCATAACGTCCATAACGGGTATGAAAAACTGTCTTAGGTACATCTCTACTTCGGATTCTCAACTGATGGTACCCAGACCTCAGATCGATCTTGGAAAAGATCTGTGCTGCCTGAAGTTGATCCAATAGATCATCAATACGTGGAATAAGGTACTTGTTCTTATTGATCGCCTTATTCAACAACCGGTAATCTATACACAGTCGGAGGTTTCCATCATTCTTTTCAGCTGTAGCCCTCCTCTTCGGGGCAGAAGTACTAGCTGTATCCTTCTCTGACTCTTTGCCCTTCTGTGAGGCTATCTCAGCCAACTCTGGGCAATCCTTTATCATATGTCCCGTCTTGCCACATCTACAACATGTAAAAATCAATATGTGGCATGACCTACTACCGTGGTATCTACCACATGCTCTATATTGATTTATAGTCGGGCGAGGTCTTTCAATCACTATACCCCTAGCTGGAGTCGAGACTTGATATACCGGGGCTTAATCATCCTACCTCGTGACTCATCGATTCTCGGTCGTCTAACAAACGACCTCTTCCCCACTTGGACATTATAGTCCTATGTTGATCTCTTCTGATCTCTATTCTTGCCCTTCACGACCTTACCAAACTCAAGGACGTGCATATCATAGTCTTACACACATAACTGAGCTCTACGCACGATCTCCTCGTAAGTCGTGACATCAAATAGGGTAAATCTGACTCTGATGGAAGGTCTCAATCCTTTCATAAACTTGCGAACTTTTCGCATCTCACTGCTCATGGTATCGGGGTCATATTTTTCCAAGGATGTAAATTGAGACTCATACTCATCTATCGATCTATTCCCCTGGATCAGACCAAGAAATTTCATCTGTAATCTCTATTGAGCAGTGGCTGGGATGTACTGCCTCTTGAAGGCATCCAAAAATATCTCTCAGTCAATCAACTGATATACATAGCTTTCATGATGGGTCAGGTGAATTTTCACCAATACTCTACTTCGCCTTCTAACATGAATGTAGCAAAGACCACTCTTTTAGTGGTCGAACATCGAAAAAAGCCAAATAGCTTCTCTAACCAGTTGATCCAATCCTCTGCTACTAAAAAGTTCTTGATCCCACTGAACGATGTAGGCTTAAGCTTTGAAATTGCCTCAATCGGTCAAACTCACAATCAAACCCTGAATCCTCTGCAGTTTGTCGTGGAACTACAGGTGGTACAGGGGTCTCACCAACACGTGGCATAGGTACAGGATGTGTAGGCACAAGTGTCTCAGGAGCAACTGTCGGCTCAGTAAGAGTCGTCTGAGTAGCCGGACCTTGCTTACTCTCTAACCTAGCCATAGTCAAGTTAGCCTGAGTGAACAACTCCATAAATGTGTTCCAACTCCGCTCTAATCTCGTAATGCGGCATCAGTAGTCTCAACTGGACCTGATGAGACATGATCACACGACGATTCACAAAGTCTCTCGGACCTATCTCTATGGCCCCGAGAATGTTAACTCTTCCCTCTGCTGCGATGTGTGTCAGACATCCCAATAATCCCGCATACACAATCAATTTCTCAGTTTAACCACAACTCGGTACACACAATTGTATCTAATAATGTACAGTGACATGAGGATGTATACTTTCTTATTACTGAAACTGACTCACATCAGACCAACACTGCTCTGATACCACCTCTGTCGCGATCCAAATTTACAAAAATCACTACAAATTTTTCGCGAACTTACCACATTTCAATTGTTGGGCTGTGAGTCAATATCCCTCACTCAATTTCATATATTATATATATATGCATAACAGGCAATGCTTTCGTCCCAGGCACAAATATTACGAAAGCTTATAAAATTATCATTTTAGAATTTAAAATTCGTTTACATTGCCTAACATATACATCCCCCATATAATATGACTACATCACTGTACACTATTATTCAGATACAAAAGTACATGTGTGCATACCTCGATGCTGCTGGATAGCTGTGTGTAAAAGATCACAGGATGGATGCAGCTTATACACTCTACTGAAATGCTCTGTAGAGGTGAAAAAATAATGGGATGAGCATAACGCGCTCAGTAAGAAATATATGAAAGCAGGTAGATAACCACACTATCTACGATGCTCATAATGCATGTTTTATCAACTCGTAAAACAAATGCATTTACTTTTCAAAACACTCTCATTAATTTATAAAGCAAGTAGATAATCAAATTATCCACGATACTCATGATGCATGGTTTATGCCGAAAAACTCATGGCATTCACAAAACCATTATAGTAAAACACATAGCAATTTACTGCCAAAACCGAATATCATAACTCATTCAGAGTAAAATCTTTCTGTGTTCAGTATGGAAACTCACTTTAAAAATCATATTCTCATTTCAAACGGTTTCATCACAGAAATCAAATCACAATTAGTTTCATCACCAAAACCAATAAAACAGATGAGACTAGGCAGGGATTTCAACACAAATCCAAGGGAACATTTGGCCAAAGTTCGAGACCCACAAGCTATCACGGATCAGGTGTGTCAGGGTGTCTCTGAGTCTGAGGAGGGGATTAGTCTATCCATCGGCTCCTATCTAAGGACTATCACAAAACAGAGCAATGACAAAGCATGCCCGAGTCCAAAGACGCAATCCTCACATCCCATAGTTGCACGGTACAGTGTACTCCATGTTGTCTACACGGTACGACGTACTCCGTGAACCACAGTACAATTACCACATAGTTGTAGGTGCCTGAGTCAACAGCTCACCACCCCAACCAAATAAATTATCAACCATAGCCTGTCGTCTCAGATCTAGTGCGAGCAAGTCAGTGTGTGAGGTCCTGCCTACCACAGGCGACCTCTCTGGGCCCCTACTGCGACAGCCTCCTACTCAACTCGAGGGCTCCAGCACGATCTCAATCACAAATCACAATAGAATCCAGTGCGAGCAGTGCTTCAGCACGGTCTGTACAGATGAAATACTCAAAATCAAGTGGGAGCGGATCTGGATAAATTCATAGATCTCATCATAGCTCCAGCACGATTTCACACACACAAAATAGACATCTGGCTCTATTTCCCACCACAGTGGTACTCAAAACTGAGTGCAATATGCAAAACGGTACAAAACAAAATTAGAGGAAAACATCCCATCAAATCACTTGTCAATCAAATCATTTTTTAGAAAAACGTGCAAGTTAATGCATACAGTCAAGTCATGAGCCAGTCTATCATTTTAGCTTCACAAAAATCTCTTTTTCACAAAGAAAACATGGATTGCATGCACTTTATGCATTTCTAAAATTCCTGAGTCTAAGGGTATTTTCGTAATTTTTCCATATTTGGGGTACTATCCAGAAATTTCATATCTATACTCTATACGAAATTTAATTGACTGTAAACGACGATGAAAATACGTACAGCTATCTCTAATAGCTCCCATAGATCCCTTACCTCGGATCACGTAATGTGACCTCTCTTCCTCTGTGCTGTCCAAATCTCGCAGTCCGGTCAACTCTCAATATGACTCTGGAGCTGCATTTAACCATTCACTGGATTAATTTCACGTTTCCTACTATATTACACATTTAATACAGTTCATTTCACTTAATTGGGCCCGTTTACTCTAATTGGGCCAATTACTTTAATCGGGTCTTAATCCGTATTAAGCCTGTTTTTCACGTATTATTTCCCTTCATCAGGGTCTATCGACTCATTGGGTCTATTAATACCCATTGGGCTTCGTTCCAAACTCTTTGGATAGCCCGAATATCATTTACGACAATTTATTCGAAATTCCAAATATAATTCACAAAATCCAAAATTTAATCCGAAATGCGTAAATTAAATCTTAATTATGCGTTAATCACATAAATTGTCGTAAATGAGCTTTACTTACCCGATATTGTGCGATGATGCGCGAATCGAAGTTCGATCGGGCTTCCGTTCAGAATTAATCGTCGAACTGCACAATTTCGTATTTTTCATTTTCGGGCCAATTTTTGATTAAATATAATTCAAATAAATTTATCAAAAATTAAATCGATCACTTTTGACCTCGTATCGACTTACCCGAAGTTCGATGAAAATTTTTTTCTCTCTTCTTTCTCTCTCCTCCTGAACCGGTTCGGACTGGTTTGCCCCTTTTCACACTGAATCGGTCCGAACCGGTTCAGTGGCCATTTCGCCGTTTCGGCATCTTTCGACCGATTCTCCGATCGATTCCACCGCCGTTCGACTGGGCTCGGGCTGGGGAGCCTTCGGCTGGCTTGGCTCGGGCCAAATCGGCGCCGACGGCCGTCCGATTTTCCCCTCTCTCCCGCGGCTGTCCTCCCTCCGATCTGCCGTTTGCCGGCGTTCCACCGCGCGTCATGGCCGCTGGCGAGTTCGCCCGGTGATGGGCTGCCTTCGCCGGCCCTCGCCGGCCCCTCAGCCTCGCCGGTGAGAGGAAACCGAAACCGTCGGTTTCCTCTCTCTCTCTCTCCCCGATATTCTTCAGATTTCCTTTTTTTTCTGTTTTTTTTTATATATATAATATATTTTTATTATTATTTTATTCTTAAAATAATAATAAAAATCTTAAAATATCCCAAAATATCCCAAAAATTCATATTAAATTCATTTAGTCCGCAAATGAATTTATCAGTCCGATTTTACTTTTTTCGGTATATTTTTTCACTATTTTTGAGCTCGTTTTTCGAGGTAAAAATTTTGATAAATTCTAATAATTTATATCTTGATCAATTGGACTCGAAATTAAATTATTTCTTCGATTTTTGATCAAGATTATATAAAATCCAAGTTTACAAATAACAATTTTCTTAAAAATGACACCGAATTTTCGGGTCTTACACCTTACTATCTTTGAATGATATGTCACTTTACTCGATAATCCAATAGATTTTACATATAGAATAGAAGACATAGATAAGACACTAATTTGCAGTTTGTTTAAATTAAGTTTAAGCTAGAACGTGTTTTATATGTACATATAATCAAGATAATCATATTATATAAATTATACATAACTGTTATAATAATTTTCGACATTCAAGTTTAAGATTAAAGTCATACATCTTAAACACAATAAGTTTAATCTTTCTTGTTTGAATATTATAATTTATCGCTCTTGTTTCTAATGCAAAAATTTGACATATGAGATCTTTAACTATCTCTCGAATTTTGTAATTTTCATTTTTCTAAATCATAATCATAGACATATAATTAAATTAAACTAAATAATAGACAATATTAAATTAATTGTTAACTAATCAATACCATACATATAATAATACACTAATAAATGAATAATTACACGCACTTTATTATATAATAACAGTGAAAAATTTTAAAATTTTAATATATATGGATATCAATGTTATCATTAAGACAATTTAAAAAATTAATTGGTAAAAGTTGTAGATATAAATGTTAAATTTTGGAATATTAATGTGAAAAAAATAATTGCATGTTATATATTAATTAAAAAAATAAAAAAATTACATTATCTTTTAGAAAATTAAAAAAATAGTTCATAATCTAATACTACATAAGATGTTCTTTTATTATTATTATTGCAAGCTATACTACACTATTCATGCTAATTTTAATATACATAGATTTTTTAAGAAAATAAAAAAATAATTGATAAAAACTATAGATATATATTATATTTTGTAATATTAATATGTGTAGAAGTAAATGGCATGTGATTTTTGTTTAATTTTAAACTATATATTGATATAGATGCATATTTTTTAGAAATTGAAATAGATAATTAATTAAAAAAGAAAATTAATTTATTTTATATTTGTAATATATATATATATATATATATATATTTATATGGAGAGAGAGATTTTTATATTTTTGAAACCTAAAGAAAGGATAATTAAAAATTTTAATATTTATAGATATAGATGTTATTATTTAGACAATTAAAAAAATTTAATTGGTAAAAGTCATATATATATATATGTTATATTTTGAAATATTAATGTGGAAAAAAAGAAATGATTATATGTTACTTATTAATTAAAAAGATTAAAAAATAAAAAATAATATTATCTTTTAGAAAATTTAAAAAATAATTTTTTAATTTAATAATACATAACATGTTGTTATAATGATATTATATGTTGTATTACGTTATCCATATTGATTTTAATATATATATATATATATATATATATATATATATAAATGTTTTCTTTTAAAAATTAAAAAAAATTGATATAGATAATTAATATAAAAAGATAATTAATTTATTTTGTATTTTAATATATATATATTCTCATCTTTTTTAAATTTAAAAAAATGATAATTTTTATTTTATTTTAATAAATTACACATGTCCAACGTATATACTATACATGTAGAATATTTTACTTATACCCGAATACTTTATTTTTTATTTTTTATTTATATTTATGAGACTAGTTTCACTCGTGCGATGCACTGAAATATATTAATCAAATAATATATCTAGTGATAATACGTATTTTTTGAAACTTTATAATATAAATTATTATGTCTATGAAAAAACAATATTTGTATATTTAATATATATATATTTTTTAATTTGTATGCAACAATATAAAAAATTATATATTAGATATTATTATATAAAATTTGTAAAAATTAAATCAAACTCATCGTAATTTATTGAATGAAAGTAGTACATAAAAAAATTTTAACATGTTTTTTATTTGAATAAATTGAAATATTTCGCTTCTTAAACTACATTTTATGTACAATTTTTTTCTTTTAAATGGAGATTCTTCAATAAATCCTTATTGAGTTGAAGAAGTAACAAATACTTCTTACATATTTTTTACTATCTTTGAATGATGTGTCATTTTACTTGATGATCCAATATATTCTATAGATGAAATATAAGACATGAATAAAATATTAATTTACAATTTCATTAAATTAAGTTTTAGTTATAACGTATGTTATATGAAAATATATCGAAGATAATCATATTATATAAATTATACATACCTATTCCAATAATTTTCGACATTCAAGTTTAGGATTAATAACATATTTTAGACAAGGTAAGCTTAGTACTTCTTATCTAAATATTATAATTTGTCATTCTTGTTGCAAATACAAAAATTTGATAGATAAAATCTTTAAATATCTCTCGAATTTTATAATCTTTGTTTTCCTAAATCATGATCATAGACATATCATTAAATTAAATTGAATATTAAACAATATTAAAATAATTGTTAACTAACCAATACCATATATATAACAATACACTAATAAATGAATGATTACATATAATTTATTATATAATAACAATGAAAAAAATTAAAAATATTAATATATATATATATATATAAATATAGATATTATCATTAAAACAATTAAAAAAATTAATTGATAAAAGCTGTAGATATATATGTTATATTTTTTAATATTAATATGAAAAAAAGAAAATATTATATGTTACGTATTAATTAAAAAATTAACAGGTGATGTTATCTTTTAGAAAATTTAAAAAAATTTAGTTGGTAATCAAATAACTTGTAACACGTTCTTATATTAACATTGCATGCTATATTACATTGTCCATACTGATTTTAATACATATCGATATATATTGATGTTTTCTTTTAGAAATAAAAAATTAATTGATAAAAATTATAGATATGGATGTTATCATTTAGACAATTAAAAAAATTAATTGGTGAAAGTCTTAAACATAGGTGTTATATTTTATAATATTAATGTGAAAAAAGAAATAATTACATGTTACATATTATTAAGAATAAAAAAAATAAAAATGATGTTATCTTTTAGAAAATTAAAAAATTAATTTTTAATCTAATAATACTTAACATGTTGTTACATGTTATATTACAATGTCCATACAGATTTTAATATATATATATATATATATATATATATATATATATATATATATATAGCTTTTTTCTTTAAATAAATAATTGACAAAAACTATAGGTATATATATGTTATATTTTGTAATATTAATATAGGTAAAAATAAATGATATATGATTTTTATTTAATTTTAATTTATATATAAATATAGATGTATATTTTTTAGAAATTGAAATAGATAATTAATTAAAAGATATAATTAATTTATTTTATATTTTTAATATATATAGATTTCTATATTTTAAAACTTAAAAAAATAATTATTATTTTATTTTAATAAATTTATTAATTTCAAAAATATAAACTATCTAGAGAGAATGTTTTATTTATATCTAAATACTTTGTTATATATATATATATATTTTTTTTTCCAAAGTATATTACTGGTTGGATTTTATATTTAAAACACAATAAGTGAAATTATTTTTTAACTTTCAGACATTTACTCCACCTCGTCACTTATTTATAACCAAAAAAAACATTATGTTTTCTCTAAAAAAATAGAGTTTTTTTTTTTTTTTCGGGTCCTATAAAAAAGAAAAGAGTTCACATCATTGCTTTGCCTTTTTAATTTAATAATTTGTTCAGCAATCAAACAGCTAAGAAAGGATCATCAATAATTGTGTACCAAAAGGAAAAAGATCGTCAATAATTACAAAAAAAAACCAAAAAACCTGACAAACACGTGGTCAATTTGAAATCCATAATGCCAAAATTTTCAACATTATTACGTAAATGCACGCGCGTTTCCGTGGATGCAAAAATTTTGATAACTAATTTTTTTTTTTGATGGTTTTGATAACTAATTTTAAATCCTGTAAAAAAAACAAAACTAATTTTAAATCCGTTGGAAGCACCAAAATATATTAATGAAATTAATTGTATATATTTTTAAAATTTTATAATATAAATTGTTATGTTTATAAAAAGATTGTATTTAATATTTTTATTTATAATTTGTATATTACAATATGGTTATATAAAAAAAATCATATATTGGATTTTTTTAATAAGAAAATTACATATTTGAATTAATTATGTATAATTTTTAAAAAGTTAAATCAAACTCATAATTTATTGAATGAAAATAAAATATGAAGAAAATTTAACATGTGTCTTTGATTTTAAAAAATAGAAAATTTTTTCATCTTAAAATCAATTTTTTTTTTATATAAAAATTTTAACGAATTTTTGTTGAGTTGAAGAGGTAGCAAATGATTTAATACCAACAAAATCTCCACATACTTTTGACACCCTTTAGACCATAATAACATCATCTACAGGCTTTACAAATTGATTTAATACACATTTTAATTAAAATATAGACAAAAAGTTTTATGTAATAACCATAAATTAACTGATATATACAATGGATTGGATCTTTTATTGAGAATGTAAAACCCAAAATTTTTCCTATTTATTTATTAATTTGAAAACTAAGAAACAATTGAGAACTCGGTGTAGGCATTAAAAAAATAAATAATTAATATTATTAGTTAATTAAATTAAATATTTAATTAATTAATAATTTCTAATAAATTGGTGATAAATAAAAATTATTAACCAATTGTATTATCTCTAATTAAATTAAATTAATTAGAGATAAATCTTAGAGTGATCGAGTCCCTCTTAGAACTCTCTACCATCAAACATTATAAATAGAGAGCTCTTCCAGAGGGGAGGAGACACTCAGAAGAAGCATACAGAAAGCACTAAAGAAGAACAGAGTACACAGAGAAGAGAAGTCTCAGCCTCCTCAGAGAATTGAAAGCCTGCAGAATACTGACCGTTCTCTGATTAAGTCTTCTCTTCAACCAAGTCTTTTCTTCAACAAATCCGTCAACAGATCTACAAGAGGACAACAAGTCACAGACCATTCTTTCAACGATTAGCTGCGCCGCTGCAAGTCCAAGAGGAACAACAAGCCCTTTGGCAGTTTCTCTCAACAATCACTCTTTTCACTCCGTCGGGATTAAGCGTCACGCCATCGACAAGTGCATTTCAGGAGACCGAATTAGAGGATCATTCATTTTGTAAAGAATTCAAAACAGAGACCTGTACTCATACATAAATAAAAAGATTGAATTTTTGTCACTAATTCGTGTTCTAATTTTTCAGACGCGAAAATTTGTATATACAAATTTCTGACACACCCGGTGGGACATCTCTGCCTCTCATCTCGCTCTCCATTATCAATCAAGATCAACCAATTGCTCAGATCTATGGCTCCAAAGACTGCTGCACCAAGTCACAAATTCAATCTTGTTGCAACTATGCAACCTGGTTACACTGGACCGACGACTCGTGCTATAGTACGATATCTTGCAACACAAGGTCAAGATTTAATTGGATCAACCAACAATGCTGCTCATCAACCTGTCATCTCGATGGATCTTTTGGCAGGAAGAAAATCAGCTTCACAAGTACCAACAGAACAATCAGTGTCTACTCTCCAAACCATGTCTGCGATGGTTACTAATGCGACTACCCTAGAGGAAAGGATTATTGAAATGGAGAGGATGATGTCAACTTTGCACAAGATAGTAGAAGAAAAGGATGTCGAAATTGCAATGTTAAAGAGTCAACTGGAAGCTCAACATGATGAAGAATCCAATGATAACCCAGCACTAAACAAACCAACTGCTGAAACCGCTAGGAAACTGAAAGCAGTTCATGATGCTGAAAATCCTGAAGTAAACGGATCATCATCAATATCAGTTGGGTCTTTGTCTGTTCAACAACTACAAGAGATGATTGCGAATACCATCAAGGCTCAGTATGGTGGATCGTCATCTAAGTCCTATTATGCATACATTAAACCATACACGAGGAGAATTGATGATTTAAGGATGTCGACAAATTATCAACCTCCTAAGTTCCAACAGTTCGATGGGAAGGGAAATCCATGTCAACATGTGGCCCATTTCGTGGAAACATGTAATAATACAGGCACATATGGAGATCTTCTGGTTAAACAGTTTGTAAGGTCGCTGAAAAGAAATGCCTTTGAATGGTATACTGACTTGGAATCTGAGTCCATTGATAGTTGGGAACAACTTGAGAGGAAATTTCTCAATCGTTTCTTTAGTACTCGCCGCATAGTGAGTATGACAGAGTTAACTAATACCAAACAAAGGAAGGATGAACCAGTCGTCGACTACATCAATAGATGGAGAGCGTTAAGTCTTGATTGGAAAGATAAGCTCTCTGAAATTTCTGCTGTTGAGATGTGCATCCAAGGTATGCATTGGAAACTTCTTTACATCCTCCAAGGGATAAAGCCGCATACTTTTGAAGAGTTAACCACCTGTACTCATGACATGGAATTGAGTATTGCTCATTCTGGTAATAAAAGTTCTTCGATTCTTGATCCTAGGAGAGATAAGAAGGATTTCAAGAAAGTTGAGAAGCCTTTAAAGAACATTGCTAAGGAGTCTTTGTTTGTTAAGACTAAACCTTTAAAATTTTCCTCCAAAGGCACTAAGAAAGCTAAAGAAAATATCAGGCAACCTCAAATGAGAAATAAACAATGCATGAGCTTCGAAGAAAGAGAAGCAAAGAAATATCCTTTCCTGATTCAGATGTGCCTGATATGCTGGATCAACTCCTGAACCAAAAGTTGATTGAACTTCCAGAGTCCAAAAGGCCAGGAGAAAACGAAAAAGTTAACGATCCAAAGTATTGCAAATATCATGGCATCATTGGTCACCCTACTGAAAAATATTTCGACCTCAAAGATTTGATAATGAAGCTAGTGAATGAGCACAAAATTGAACTTGATATGGACGACATAGTAGAGTCAAATCATGCTACTTTCACTTCTTTACCTATAAAAGATATAACGTATCAACTGATACAATTTGGCTGCTTGGAACCTGTTGCCCTGCCAGTTGTGGTAACAAGCTCAATTACTAGCTCTTTTAAAGATGTTGAATCTGCTGCGGATGATGAAGAACAATGGACATTGGTAACGCGACGAAAATCGCGAAAGTGATATGTCCGATCTGCAAACCTTCCTTTTCAAAAGGGAATTCAGTAGATAAATAACTCGCATCCACGTTAGGGACAGAAGAAAATATGAAGCATCCCCAATTCTAAAATTTTTTGAGGCAAAAGCCTCGAAAACAGATAACACTAGAAGAATTCTTTCCTAAAACTTTTCTTAGGGAAGAACAAATGAGTGTTGGTATTCATATAGTTTCGTTTAAAGAGGAGTCAGGGGGAGAAAGCTCAAAGGCTATTAAGACTCGAGGTGATAGCCAGACAAAAACAGTCCGGGAAGAATACCTTAAGATCTTAAAAGGGATCTCTTCTCATCTTACACGTGACGCGATTGCGCATGCTTTGGAAAACTCAAAAATTTATGCTGCACATCTTCCAGCTCCCACGAAACCTACTTCAGATGATAGTTTTTGTGATTACTGCTTGACAACTCTTGCATTCACAGATGAAGATCTATTGTTAGGATCAAAACTACGCAATCGGCCATTTTATGTTTATGGATACATTCAAGAATAAAGGGTGAATCGCATGGTGGTCGATAATGGGTCTGCAGTTAATATCATGCCCAAAGCAACAATGGAGGAACTTGGCATAACAATTAATGAACTGTCAAAAAGTTGAGTTTTGATCCAAAGTTTCAATCAAATGGAGCAACGTGCTTTGGGAATAATACGAGTGGATGTTGCGATCGGTGAATTAACGTCAAGTACAATATTCCATGTCATCGACACTAGAACTATATATAAGTTGTTGCTTGGGCGACCTTGGATTCATGCAAATGGCGTTATACCTTCTATATTGCATCAATGCTTAAAGTTTTATCGAGACGGATCGAGAAAGGTTGATGTTGATTTAAAACCATTCAATGAGGTCGAGTCTCACTATGCTGATGCAAAGTTCTACTTAGAGAACTGTGATATAAAAGAAGTTTTACCTGCTCAAATGCCAAGCACCGAAAAAATTGAAATTAAGGGTAAAAGGAAAATAGAAACTACTGTGATGAAAGAGCCTTTAAATGCATCCCTTGAGGGTATTTCTAAGCTTACATTGGAAGATATTGTAAAAGACAACCCAGTCAAATCTTCACCCAGCGAGGTAAAAGAAACTCCAGTTCTTCGCTATATTCCAAAGGCTCGTCGTAAGGAAGGTCAATCACCATTCTTGGAATGCTCATAATTTAATTAAGCAGAGTGTTCTCCTGACAAGATAAAAGAAGACATAAAATTGTTGAAGGATGCTTGCACATTGCCTCTGACTAACATGGCTTATAGTCAAGCCAAGAAGCCGTTGAAAGGGTTCGTTCGACTGTCCCAAGGCGCAATAGAACATGAGACTTTGCCTCAAGGTCGTATTGCTGAAAATTACGATCCAAAGGCTTATAAACTGATAGCTAAGGGTGGGTTCGACTTTTTCAAGTCATCATCCATGAATGAGTTGCATGATGGGAAGACAATTGCAAAGTTGCAAGCGATTATTGAAACTCATAAAAAGCTGATAAATAAGTCGGATAGGAAACTTTTTCCAAAAGATGGATTAGGATGTGAATCCCAAAACTCGGTACGAATTCATGTTGGCAGGAAGAATAAATCGGTCAGTACTCAACACATTTCGGTGGAGGTTACTGAAGAATGTGATGAACCAAAAACTTCTCCAACCCATCCTTCTTAAAACACTACTCGTGTGTCAGTATTTAATCATTTGGGAACGTCAGCAACTCGTATTTCAATTTTTGATAGACTCAATACCCCTCACCCTGAGTTACGTCAAGCATCCAGAAGATGCAATTCAGTTTTTGATAGATTAAACGCTTCAAGCAATGAAGTGCATCAAGAAGAGAGTTAAAACTGCACTGAATTGAAGGATGATAAGAAAATTCGAAGCTCAATTCCATCTCGCATGAAGAGGCGTTTAGAGCTTGAAATCTCTATAGAAGGGCCATAGAAAGTGCGACGTCATCCTGTTGTGGACACCAGTTCATCTGTACATCTCAAAGAAGATGAGACAAAAGTTTATTCAACATATCATGTAAATATCCAATAAAGTGCAGATGATGAATCATCAGAAGATGAGTTTGAAGAGCCATTTGAAATCGAAGAAGAAGAAGCTCCCGCTACTTTAGAAGATGGGGGCAAGCAACTGTCGACAGGCTTGAAGAGGTAAATCTTGGCACCTCAGATGCACCACGCCCTATATTTTTGAGTGCACTCCTTAGCTCAGAAGAAAAAGAAAAGTATGTCGTACTATTGTTAGAATACAAAGATGTCTTCGTCTGGACATATAAAGAGATGCCTGGACTTGATCCGAAAGTTGCAGTTCATAACTTGGTTGTTCGAAAGGGAGTAAAGCCAATTAAACAGCCCCAAAGGTGCTATAGACCTAACCTTATCCTGCTCATAGAAGCTGAAGTCAACAACTTAATCGATGCGGGATTCATACAAGAAATGAAATATCCATCTTGGATAGCTAATATAGTGCCAGTCAAAAAGAAGAATGGATAACTCCGCATTTGTGTCGACTTTCGTGATCTAAACAATGCATGTCTAAAAGACGATTTTCCACTACCCATTACCAAAATAATGGTTGATGCTACTACGGGGCATGAGGCTTTGTCATTCATGGATGGATCATCTGGATATAATAAAATTCGAATGGCACCAAAAGATGAAGAGCTAACCACATTTTGAACACCTAAGGGGATTTATTGCTATAAAGTAATGTCATTTGGTTTGAAAAATGCTGGTGCAACTTATCAACATGCTATGCAGAGAATTTTTTGATGACTTGCTGCATAAAACAGTAGAATGTTATGTTGATGATCTTGTGGTCAAGTCAAAAAGAAGAAACAATCATTTAGAAGATCTCCGTTCAGTGTTTGATAGGCTGAGGAAGTACCAACTGAAGATGAACCTGTTGAAATGTGCTTTTGGAGTGACATCTGGGAAGTTCCTTGGTTTTGTCGTAAGACACTGAGGCATTGAAATAGATCGGTCTAAGATAGACGCTATCCAAAATATGCTAGAGCCTAAGAACTTAAAAGAGCTCCGAAGTCTTCAGTGTAAATTGGCATACATTCGAAGGTTTATTTCAAACCTAGCTGGAAGATGCCAACCATTCAGTCGACTAATGAAGAAGGAAGCACAATTCGAGGGGGATGAATCCTGAAGCAATGCTTTTAATGTGATTAAAAAATACTTGCTTAATCCTCCAGTTTTGGGAGCACCAATTCATGAAAAGCCATTAATCCTTTATATCGCTGCATAGGATAAGTCCTTGGGGGCATTACTCGCACAAGAGGATGAGCAAAAGAAACAAAGGGATTTAAACTATTTAAGTCGAAAACTTGTATGGCCAGAATTAAACTACTCACCTATTGAGAAAATGTGTCTTGTTTTGTTCTTCGTCGTTGATAAACTAAGGCATTACATGCAAGCATACATAGTCCATTTAATAGCACGAGCAGATCCTGTGAAATATATTTTGTCCAGACCAGTTCTTTCTGGGAGATTGGTAAAGTGGGCGATAATCCTTCAACAATATGACATAGTTTATGTCTCCCAAAAGGCGGTGAAGGGGCAGGCCTTGGAAGATTTTCTAGCAGATCATCCTATCCCGTCTGATTGGAAATTGTTAGATGATTTACCTGATGAAGAAGTCCTCTTTGTTGACTTGAAGCCAAGCTGAAAGTTATTCTTTGATGGTGCTTCAAGACAAAATGGAGCAGGAGTGGGGGCAATTCTCGTTACCCCTTACAATCAAGTCTTGCCATATTCTTTTGTCTTGAGCGAATTATGCTCTAATAATGTTGCTGAATATCAATCACTTATTTTAGGCTTAGAAATGGCACTTGAAATGGGGATTAAAGACATTGAAGTGTATGGAGACTCTAAGCTAATAATACAATAACTCATGGCATAATATGAAGTCAAGAAAGAAGATTTGATTTCATATTTCAAATATGCTAAACGGTTGATGGATAAGTTTGATTAAATAACGTTAAAGCATATCCCCAGAGGTGAGAATCGACAGGCAGATGCTTTGGCTAACTTGGCAACAACTTTAGCCATCAATGAGGATAAAAAGTTGAATGTTCCAATATGTTGCAAGTGGATAGTGCCTCTACAAGGCATAGTTTAAGAAGAAGTCAGTGCGATATCGGTATGCACAATTGAAGTTGAAGATTGGCGACAGCCTATTATTGATTATCTTCAGCATGACAAACTTCCGAATGATTTACGTCACAAGTCTGAAGTACGACGCAGAGTAATAAGGTTCATCTATTATAAAGATACCTTGTACTGTAGGTCATTTGATGGGTAATTCTTACGTTGCCTAGGAAGTGAGGAAGCCAAACAAGTATTAGAAGAGGTTCATTCTGGAATTTGTGGCGCGTATCAATCTGGACTAAAAATGGATTATAAGATCAAGGGAATGGGGTACTATTGGCCTACAACGGTGCAAGATGCTATATATTTTGCAAAGAAATGTCAACCATGCTAATTTCATGCTAATTACATACATCAGCCACCAGAGCCTCTTCATCCCACAGTCGCATCTTGGCCTTTTGATGGATGGGATCTTGATCTTGTAGGACCATTGCCTAAGTCTTCAAGAGGACACTTATACATTCTGGCTGCAACAGATTATTTCTCCAAGTGGACAGAAACATTACCTTTCAAAGAGGTCAAGAAAGAACAAGTGGTAGAATTCATCCGCGTGCAGATCATCTATCGCTATGGAGTTCCTCGGTACATCATCACTGATAATGGTAAGAAATTATACAATAGCCTCATGGATAAATTGTGCGAGAAATTCAATTTCAAACAATACAATTCTTCCATGTATAATGCCCCAACAAATGGCCTCGCAGAAGCATTCAACAAGACACTTTGTAATTTGTTGAAGAAAGTTGTTGCGAAGAGCAAGAGAGATTAGCATGAAAGAATTGGAGAAGCACTCTGGACGTATCGCACTACATATCGAACACCCACGCAAGCTACTCCATATGCCCTTGTTTATGGTGTCAAGCCATTCTTCTATTGGAATGTCAAATTCCTACCTTAAGAATTGCTATCCAAGAAGGCTTACACAAGAAAGCAATGCCTAATTGCTCCTTCAAGAGTTTGAAACGTTGGATGAAAGACGTTTGCAAGTACAACAACATCTTGAATGTTATCAAGCACGTCTCTCTAAAGCCTTTAACAAGAAAGTCCACCCACGCTCCTTTCAAGTAGGAGATTTAGTGCTCGCTATGTGCAGGCCAATTAACTTCCATCATCATCTTGGTGATAAGTTTACTTTCAAGTGGGATGGACCTTATGTTGTGCAAGAAGTTTATACAAACAATGCTTACAAGATAGTCGACAGTGAAGGATTACCAGTCGACCCTATCAATGGGAAATTTTTGAAATGCTATTATGCGTGAAAGCTCTAATTTCTATGCACAACATAAAAAAAGGGCCTGCTAGATTGAAAATCCCATTGGGGCGATCTAGGCAAAAATTAAGGCAAAGCCTGCTAGATTGAAAACCATATTGGGGCGATCTAGGTAAAAATTAAGGCAAATAAAAAAAGTCTACTAGATCGAAAACCCCATCAGGGCGATCTAGGTAAAAATTAAGGTAAAGCCTGCTAGATTGAAAACCCCATTGGGGCAATCGAGGTAAAAGTTAAGGCAAAATAACAAATAAATAAATAAATAAATGAACTACGTAATGACTTGATCCTTCTCTTAGAAGGTACGTAGGCAGCTTAGGAAATCCCTCCATCCTAAGTTCAGTCACACCAAATAAAAAAAAAACTCATTATAATGATGAAAGTCTTACATGACATAGATGAAGTGCTAAAAAAAATAATAATAAATCATGAAAATGTCTATTAAAAAATGAATAAAATGCTCAAATAATATCTAGGACTTGCTGCTCCAACTGTCAACTAAAAAGTCTCGATGAGTCTGCAATACTCTCCTAAGCTCTTCAATGTTCTCCATATCTTCATCAACAATGGAAACCGTGACCTCTAATTCAATCATGAGCTTTTCAAAGGAAGCAATTTCATGACTGGCCTTGCTTACTTCAACAACTCGAGCATCCAAATCAGTCTTCACCTTCAATTCCTCTTTTCGAATTAAATGCAACTTCTCTTCTAGTGCAGCACGTTCATCTTGCAAAGCCTAAAGCTTTGTGGCTTGTGCTTTATAATGTTGTTACTTCAACGTTAATGAAGACTTAGCATATTCCAGCTGTTCTGTTACTTCAGCCTTCTTCCTTTCTAAAGTTTTTTGAGAAAGATGACCATTAAGTTCTTTCTCGAGACATAACAATGCCTTCACCTCCCCAACATAGGAATCAACAATCTTTTTTAAGGAAGTCGAATCACCATGCAAACTTTCAATGCCTAAATAAACAGTGGAAGTATCTTCGTAAAGCTTACTAACTTGAGAAAAAGAGGCATCTCTAAGTCGAAGTAAGAAATCATGTTCGATCCCTTTAATGGCTTTTTCAAAAATCTTGGAATACTTACCAGGATGATAAGTCGAAACAAAAATAGTATCTCGTTCAAAAGAGCGATGATTGGCAATCGGGACGAATCTTGATTAGGAGGTTTATTCCCAACTGTGTCATCACCTCGAGCTCTCTTTGGCAATGAGTTGATTGAAATAGATTTAGAGCTATCCTTGGCTGAAGATGTGGAGCCTATTTTTGCAGACAACTGTTTCACTTGGTTTTAAACTTTACCAGCATCACTTACAGATTTCTCACTTTTTGAAGGCTCATCATCGGGCATCCTGTGCAATCGGAGTCCTCTTCTCAGACCCCCACTATCATTTTTAAGAGATCTCCTCTTTAAGGAAAAACGAAGCTTGTCATGACAAGATTTCTTAGGGGAACCAACCCTTGTTACTTGATTTGAAATCTTTGGCTGTCCAGAAACCATTGTTTTTCTTTTCAAAGAAGATTTCACATCTCTCCCAAGCCTTCTTGGATTGCATCTATCACTATCATGATCACTTCCAATAGGTTCCACTGGTTTATCACTACAATCATCACACTGACGATGTTGTTCATCTCTGACATCGAGAGCCTCTCTCTCATCCACGGCAGGGGTTAAAGAACCTTTGCTTTGTTCAAATTACCCCATGTCAAGGCGATACGTGATGGTAACATAATCAATATCTTCAGCCTCAAGGTCAGTAGTCTCAATCAAAGGCTGTACTTGTTTTGATAATCCTTCTTTACAAGAGCTAGAAGAAGCAAGTCTGAAATTAGTACTTGTGCTATCTTTCAAGATTGGTATACTGGTACGATAGTAATCTCCTATTTGACATTGTCACCATACAAAAGAATTTTCTTGTTACAAATAAGTTTTCATTTGTGCTACTCCATTTAGGGATAGTCACTTCACAGCTTGGACCTCTCAACACGCTACATCGCCAATAGCTCAACAACCCTCACAAACTGGCAGTTCTAATAGCAGTTGTCAAAGATCCTGAAATATCTTGACAGTATCCAAATTGCCTTGCGAAGAGATAAGGACTATATGATTCTACTAAGTGAAAATTTCCTCTTCGTAAAGTAAAAAATGAAGATCGAATGGTGACCAAGTATTCAAAATCGTCGAGCTTAAGTCAGTTCCCAGGAGTGTCCAAGAGTTTCGTCTTACAAGTGTCAAATGTGCTAGTGGCTTGCAATCAATGCCAAGCAATTGTTGAATAATTTCTCGATTTTTGACCTCACCGTAAGATCTGTGACCAAAAGATCCCCCGTACTTGCACATTTTAGGTATTCTTAGTGCTTTATTCGATGTAGGATGAGTCCCAAGGTAAGATGCCATCCACGCATGCACAAAATGCCAAGGAAGAGCAATATTGCATTGACCAAGACCATCCACGCAAGTAGCAATTTGATTCAGTCCATTGTATATGCTTGCCAAGACAGGAATAGCAAGACTAAATCGTGTACCTTTTGCTATGAAAAAAGCCACTTTGAAAGTCTCAGGCCGAATGACATTACCATGGGTACTCGGAGGAATAAAAGAGCATAACCAGATTGATAAGAACGCGGCTAAGAACACCTCATCTCTATCAATGTCAAGAACACCTAGATCAAGGAAAACTTCATTTTCCTTTCTAGTACGAAGGCGGTGTCTGAAACGACCATCAGGAGTATATAGAGAATTTTTCTTACCTTTGATTGTGATCGAATCATAAGGATCATCGTATTTGCTTTTGCCTCGAAACCAAAATCTCACCCAAGTGAAAGTAGAAACTCCATTGCTTTTCGAAGCCCCATGATCCTTCTGCAGCCTGATGAAGTGATATGCAAGAAAAAGGTATCGACAACTGACCGGAAGAATGGGACATGAAGATTCATCGAGACCAGTTATTTCTTCTAAGCTGGGGGCAACCTCGTCGTAAAACTCTCCAACAATAGGAAGGCCTCTTAAAATCTTAAAATCTCACAGTGAAATGGAAATCTCCCCACGAGAAGATAAAAATGTATTGGTGGCTGGACACTAAGTTTTGCACAAGGCATGAATCATATTTCAACCTTGGTCATAAACAAACAGTGAAGCGGAGATCGATTCATAGACACCCGCTTGCTCTAAAATCTGTTTGTGTTGACTCAAAATAAGCTCTGACCATTCCCAATATCCAGGAAGAGGGACAAATTCTCCGCGTGGTTGAAAGCCATGCCAAGAAACTTCGCATCTACAAATACGATGGCCCAAAGTGGTGAGGGCAGTATATTTGACACTCTCTTCATGGTGACTATCTTGCAACTTCAGCACAGTCTTAAAGGCACCCTTTTGAGCAGTGTGAGAATTGCAAGAAAATACCTCATCGACCTCTTCAGAAGTCCAGACATCCAAATGGTAAAGAGTTACCATATCGGAATCCTAATTATTTGCATTACTACCAATATTTGAAGTTTTAGTTAGAGTGTGAATTAAACACCTAGTAGCTTTCCTTATATTCTCATTGGACTTATCTCAGATAAGTAGAAAATCACGTAGACGACCTTTATACTCCTCTTGAGTTTTTGAAAAAAAATGGTTTACCCCTAACTTCATCTTGGCAATGCTTAACAATAGATGGTCTTGGAAGACGATATGAAGGAAATTCGTCCATGACTACAAAAAAAATGGTAAGTAAAGAGGATCAAATAACTTCAAAAAAAATCATAAAAAAACAAATAAATAATTTAAAATTAAAAAAAATGAACTGTAATCTGTTTATTATATTCAAGACATAATCAGAGGCAGGTCAAACTTTCACTTTCCAGGAATGGAATTGAAGGAGAAGAAAAAAGCCTTCTTGTAAAGTACCAAGTACGAAATCCAAGTTCATTGCTTTGGCATTTGGGTTTGGGAAAACCAATCTCTGGATTAGTACCCTCTCCCTCTTATTAGCTAGTATGAAAGGAAGGGACTTGAGAATCGAACGAGAAGGGTTGGCATTGTTTGTCGGCAAATCAGGGGTAGTGAATCTTATCCGCTCTCTTACTCTGAAGGGAGTGGAGCTCTGTTCTTCGCTTGAAGCTTATCTCCATGTCTTTGCTTGACAATGAGAGCAGCGGGAAGCTCAAAATCTAGTTCATAAGTCAGCATTCAGCGATGAGAAAGAGAATCTCATATCAGTTGGTCTACTTTTCCTCATCTCATTCCGAATAGCTAGTGCATGTGCCGAAACCCCACCCTTTCAAGTTAGTTCAGTCAACCTTGCTTTCATTTCAGGACATATTTTAGTTTGTTCGCAAGAAGTGGTATCATCATTTTCCTTTTGGCGGCATCATCTTATAGTCTAGTTATAGATCGAAAAGAGTACCTAATGGATGAACGCAGGAAGACTTCCAACCATTAGCAAGGCAAGTTCACTTGATGCAAGAACTCTTAGGCAAGGAGAGGCGTTCCATTATCAGGCTTAAACCACAGTGATTAAGGGAAAGAAAACAACTCCTCCCTGTGATACTAGGGATCTACATCCCGTCGCGAAGAGAAAAAAAACTCTTTTGAAGTGGGAAGAAAAACCAATGGATTATGGTGCTTTCATAAGGCACTCACCCTTATTTTGTTCTATGAACAGATTTATATAATTATGGACGAATCAGTATTGATGCTCTATTACACTGCCCTTTATGACCTCAACTTGATTCATGAGCTTTACAGGCCGGAGAATAAGAATCGGATGATGCTTCAGTAGCGCGCTTTCACCACTGCAAATTGTTTCATTCTTGCATGGATAGCTTTCAAAGCTGGCGACGATAGAGCATTTGATCAAACTCAGTGAAAGACTCCGCCTTTCAGCTTAGAGAAGGAAAAGAATGACATGGGACGACCTTGCTCTCCTTATCCGTTTACCCTTCAGATAAATCAATCCAAATCCAAGCACATTAATGAAATTACTTGATCATGTTAAGGGAATGAGGTGGGCTAGCAACTTCCTTTTTCTATTTGATGAAGAAGCCCCAAGCCAGGATGTGACCTAAAAAGTCCATTCCTGTCGAAAAGGGGAAGATCGTCGAAATTTAGTCTGTCTACTCGTGGGTTTATCCCAAAACAACAGCCTATCACAGCAACCTCGACGTGCCCAGGATTTTTGATCGCTTAAAGCTCAGTTAGGCAACCGTTCTTATCAACTCAGAAGATAGCTGAAATGGTGATGTAGATACGGGGAACGCAGCAAGGCAAGAGGAAACAGAGACGGAGTAAGAAAGCTTGACAAGAAATGACAGCAACAGGAGGAACCGATAAAGGTTTGACAGCAGCAAGATGATCAAGGTGGTGCAGGAGAAACACAGAACAGAAACAGAAGTAGTGGCTGCGCATTACAAGACCAAAAAAATGTAGGGAAATTGTAGTTTGAACCGTGCAATAGAGTGTCTTGGCGTAACGCAGAACCAAAACAAAAGCAAGGTGGCTTGGCGAGCAGAAAACAGCAGGGATGGCGACGTACAGTTTGAAGAAGATGGGATAATGGGCAGGAAATGGTGATGCTCGGATCAGTCTTTGCAGGGAAGTGTAGTTCCTATATGCAGGTACTATTGGGAACGTTCGACAAGAAGCAGAAACGGTGGCAAAAACGCAATAACAAGCGAAGAAGATGATGAGCAATCGTTGAGGACAGTAATGACTCTACAACAGCAGTTTGGCTCACGGCATGGCTCTGTTTTGATGAAGATGATGAAACAGAGAGTCACTGTGACAGAGAACTAGTTGTTGTGATGGAGAGCTAGGTGCCCGATGACAATGATGAGGCTGAGAGTTAGCTGCTGTGATGGAAAGCTAGCAGGGGCACGTCATGAATCGAGGCAGTGCATGAACTCGAGAATAACGACGACAACAAACCCAAAAACACGTTGCTGCAGTGGATGCAACAAGCCGGGAGTAATACAACAACTTGACAGAGATAGTAGGATGCAATATGGTTTGGCTGGAATTTCAGGCAACAGTAAGCTAAGTTCAGCAACAGTGGACGATACAGAAACTGTATGAAGAAATATAAGTTACTGCTGTGATAAAGATGATGAAACAAAGAACTGCAGAGGCTCTTTTGATGATTGAGATGATGGCTCAAGGAGTAGGATCTTTGATGGAGAAGATGGGACAAAAAATAGTTTTTGTGCTGGCCACTGACTGATTGCTTAGAAATAAGTATAAGCATGGCTAAAGCGTAAGCATTATCGACAAAAGGATAAAAGCTGTTGAGGAGTTACAAGCCTCTTGATATATTACACTGCTGTTCATCATTGTTGCTGCAGGTGTGATACGGTCCCAAACTCCAGTTACTGCGCCCTCTGCTTAAAGTAGCTACAACACTGGTACGTGTTCAAGAGCTTCACATAGCATCACACGTTCATGATGCGAGACCACCATGTTTGTGACATGAATACGAGTGTCACGTCCAACACAAAGACAAGCCTGATCTGCTCTGTAGTACAGTGTGCAAGCCATAAAATGAACCCCGGAAGCAAAGCAATAGCAGTGGAGCCAGTTGACGCGGCACAATGGTATTGGATGCGATAAAAAAAACAAACAACAAAATTCAAGTGATGCAAATTTGCAGTATAGTGAGTGACATATAGAAAATTCAAATGCCGATGTACAGAGGGCTTATGACGGAGTGTACGAGCATACATTCACAAAATAAATTAAAAAAAAGAAAGAAAGAAGAGTCATACCTAATGATCGGATTCTACACTTCTACAGAAAAGATCCGATGGAGGAAGATTTGAGCTGCTTGGAATTTATGAAGAGGAGTTTATGATTATTAGTCAATATATATAGTTTGACAGAAGAATTTAAGTTGAACTCTGACTGAAGAGATTTAATTGTAATTTGTTTCTTTAGTTCAATTTGTGTTGAAAATAAACACAAAATTCAATATATATACATATATATATATATATATATATATATATATATATATATATATAAAGCACAAAAAAAAAAATATTGTGCTATCCAAAAAAAAATTCAAGGAATTTTGTCATAACTAGCACGCTTTTGATATTGATTGATTTCAAGTTCCATACGTACTTCATGCTTAGCATACGCACGCCCGTATCTTGAAGTGGGGGCATTTGTAGGCATTACAAAAAATAATTAATTAATATTATTAGTTAATTAAATTAAATATTTAATTAATTAATAATTTCTAATAAATTGAAGATAAATAAAAATTATTAACCAATTGTATTATCTCTAATTAAATTAAATTAATTAGAGATAAATCCTAAAGTGATCGAGTCCCCTTAGAACTCTCTACCATCAAGCATTATAAATAGAGAGCTCTTCCAGAGGGGAGGGGACACTCAGAAGAAGCATACAGAAAGCACTGAAGAAGAGCAGAGTACACAGAGAAGAGAAGTCCCAGCCTTATCAGAGAATTGAAAGCCTACAGAATACCGACCATTCTCCGATCAAGCCTTCTCTTCAACCAAGTCTTTTCCTCAACAAAGCCGTCAACAGATCTACAAGAGGATAACAAGTTACAGACCGTTCTCTCAATGATCAGCCGCGCCGCTGCAAGTCCAAGAGGAACAACAAGCCCTTTGGCAGTTTCTCTCAACAATCACTCTTTTCACTCCGTCAGGATTAAGCGTCACGCCCTCGACAAGTGCATTTTAGGAGATCGAATCAGAGGATCATTCTTTTTGTAAAGAATTCAAAACAGAGACCTGTACTTATACATAAATAAAAAGATTGAATTTTTGTCACTAATTCGTGTTCTAATTTTTCAGACGCGAAAATTTGTGTATACACTTGAAATAATATTGTGCAGGCTCGAAACCACCAAAGCACTCGGGTTAGCGACGTGGGGCCCGTTGGCATAAAAATCGAGGTAAGACCTTAAGCCTGAGAATTTCTTAAGAATTTTATATATGGTCATAAAATGATGATTAGAAATGAAAACTAAGGTATTGGAAGTGAAATAGTTGGTAAGGTTCAGGTTTTGCACTAAACCGAGCAAATGAGCTTGGAATTAGAAATAAATTTAGAATAAATTCTAGAAATTTTTGAAAATTATTCCGAGATCATAGAAAATTAATACAAGGTGAAATTTACTTGAGAAATCGAAATCAAGTGGAAATATGGAGGTTTCAGGGATTGAATTAATTTTTAAGGTAAATTGCAAACTTTAAGCCATTTTGCTTGGTATTGACCAAATCGTACAAAATGGGCTCAATCAGGAAATTTTTTTCATATAAGTGACCTCAAAATTTTCATAAAACATACTAGGGACATAGTATAACACATGAGAATTTGAAATTTGGAGAAAATTGAACTAAATTTAATTTTTCTGAATTTTCTAATACAGGACAAAAACTTGTCTTGCTTCAGATTCTGATCTACCCCCTAACTTTGTCAAATTTGAAGACTTTAGTGGAATTCATTAAATCTAAACTTCTCCAGTTATAAATTCAGATTGATAATATTTCTGAAGGCACAAAGTTCAACCCCATTTGAAATTTCAGCTGAGAGATCTGACCTCTCTAAGTTGCCGCAGGCGGTACCTCTAGCCCCTACTTGTTCCATTTTTTCGACGCTCTTTAGGACAGATTCAAGTGTCTAGCCCCTAGATCTGCCATGTAGTTTTTGATGATTCTAAGTTTTATACATGTTAAATTTCAATTTAGGATCAGTTTGGAAGAAGAAAAACGTGGTCAAACTTGGTCAAACCCGAGGTAAAGTTGATGGATGATGATGAAGTTCACATATGTTGGTATTTGGTGTTTTTAGAAGGCTTTTAGTCAAGTGAAATTGGATGATTTAATTTCTATGGATGATTTGAGTTCTGGAAAGCAAGGTTATGATGTGTTTTTGGTGAAAATTTTATGGATCTAAGGTTGTTAACAGTTAAATTTATACCGAGAAAGCCCGATTTATAGCTTAACTCAGTGAAAAATCGAAAAGTGAAAGAATTGAAAATTTGGCAAAGTGACTAGCATGAATTATGAACTCGAATGAGTCATAAGGTTAATGAAATAATGAAATGATAAATCAGAATAATGAAATTTGCCAAAAACGTCACTAAATCGATAAAATCGAGAAAATTGAAAAAGTTGACCGAAAAGTCAAAATTGGTCAAACTTCGAGAGGATAAATCAAAATTTAATATGTTAAGATGAAATTGATAAATATATGATGAATTGGTATTGTTTTGGGCAGCTCAAGAATTCAACACGTAAATCTAGGTAATCCCGAGAACTGACAATTTTGTGCTGCCCCAAGATTTACGAGGTAAGGGAATTTATGAGCTAGAGGTAGCTACACGTATTTTCAAGTAAATTTTTGAATAATTAAATTGTATATAAATTTTGAATATGAAAAATATTGGTAGAGACTCGACATGAAAAAATTATCGTTTTACCCCTACTAAGGGAAATTTTAAAAAAATTAGGATTGGAATGGAATATGCATAAATAACATATGTTGAGTGTTTTAGTATGAAATACTGCTTTTTAGAAAATTAAATAATATTTATTTCAACTCGGAAGGGTAAATGACGATTTTTGCCTCTGCGAAGGGTAAAAATTTTCACTTTTAGAAAAAAGTCATGAAAAACAAGAACTGAGTGATCTTGATGAATTTTAAATACTTTTCAACAAGGATATGGGTAGGCTGGTTGAAGTTTATCAATTTGCATAAATAGCACGTGACAGGTGCTGATTTTGGTTTTAAAAGCATTCTTTGAAATTAAGCCACCTACATGATATATGTGGAAATAGAATGTCACGACCCAAATTACCTAAAAATCAGAGTAAATTTTTCGCTTTTTAATTTCCTTACCCGTCATGAACAGTTACACTACTAAACAGCTGGGCTATGATTCGGTGTTAGTCACCTCTCACCTATTTACCATTCCATTTTCAAATTTCATTTACATATCAATTTATTTTTAAACTAAATACATCCCCAATATTACATTCATGTACAGTACTGTGCCTCTATATGTTCAGATACAAAAATTATACAAATGTGTATACCTGGTCTTGATAAGAAGCGGCGGATATGACTACTGTCGTTCTCTTCTACTGAATATACCCTGTGGGGTGGAAAATGAAAAGGTGAGCATAAACAGCTCAGTAAGGCAATAATGTAAGCAGGTAGATAACTATACTATCTACGTGCTGATAATGTCATGATATAAAATCGTTTATATTTGGAGCATGAGATAAGACTAAAACGATGCCACATGTATGTATATATCATATAAGAGAAATCATGAAATCGATATATAAATCAAACATGAAAAATCATCATATATGACATCTCATGCTCGTCACATTAAAACTTATTTGTTTCATTACAAACTCATCACTTTAAAAAACTCATTTGTTTCATCATAAAACAACCTCATCAAGGTCAAACCCATCTCTCGGGAATACCTTGATTCATTAAATCACATCTCCTTTAAAAATATAAATTGGGACATTACCCCTCCCTCGGGTTCGTCCTAGTCTATTCAGACCGTATGATATCATGTGAGGCATGTAGGTTACTGTATGAAAATCGAGGACTATGGCTATACTTTGTCCCTGTGATCCCAGGCTACACGGATGTCGGTGTGCGGGGCATCACAACTGCAACGGGAGGTGGGGTCAAGTCCTACCCGCCAGAATATCAAGTAACATCATAGAGTCATCATGACTACATGGTACATCGTACTCCGTGTGACATACACGGTACATCGTACTCTGTGGACCCATATCATAGTCTGGGAGTGCCTGCCGTAGGTCTTATTCATCCCAATACTGTGTCGATAACCAACCCATGTCTCAAAGTATACGTGCGAGCATCTCAACTCTCTGCGACACACAGTCTACAGGAGGCTTCGCACGACTATATGCATGTCAACTCACGTCTAGTGCGAGCGAAGCTCCAGCACCACGCTATGCATATCATGATATCTAAAATCTCGTGCGAGCGAAGCTTCAGCACGGTTTTGTGCACACACAAATTCCTCGTACGAGCAATGCTCCAGTACGGCTTTTCATGAGAAATAAATAAGTAAACTTGAGTGCGAGAAAGACTCTAGCACTCTTTTTATTCATGTAAATATGATAGGTGGCTCAATCTTTATAAAACATCTTTTAAAATAGTAACCGGTCCAAACCGGTACCCTTTCGTATAATTCACGAAATCAACAGCCAACCTATGTGCATATTTGCTTAAATCAAAGCAATACATTCATATAACACATTAAAAATATGAAATCATGCAATTTATCTGCCTTACTACCTTTCTTGTAAATTTTACTCTCAGGGGCAAAATCATCTTTTTCTTTATTTATCTGAGCCCCGATTTTTCGCAAAAATTATTATTTCTGTTCTAGATACTTTAAGGAATTCTAAATCCTGTAAATCCCCTCAATAAATACATATAGAAATCTCTATATACCTACAAAATTCTCTTACCTCGATTCTCGTCGAGCGCGTATCTAAATTCCACTATCGGAGGCTCGTCCGATCCGATTTGCTGCTAATCCAGTCTCTGGGGCTGCAGATAATTATTTATCATGTCAATTTAACCCAATAAACATAATTCTCCTATTTACTATAGTCGATTTAACTAATTGGACCAATTTACTCTTATTGGGCCTAATCGCACCTTAATGGGCCTCGACCCATTTTTCAGCCCGTTTATACTATTTAAATCCCTTCTTCGGGTTTACTGGGCTCATTCAGCTTACCAATAATCATCGGGCTTCGTTCCAAACTTATTGGATAGCCCGTATACTATTTACGGTAATTACGTTGCAATTCCGATTAATATTCCTTTTTATACAGAATTAATCCATAAATTTCGTAAAATAATCGAAACTCTGTATTAAAGGACTCTAATTGTCGGAATTAAAATGTACTTACCCAATATGATGCGGGATATGAAAATCGGAGCTCAATCGGCTCTCGTTCGAGTTTTGTCGTAAAACTGCACAATTAATATTTAATTCCGGGTTACTTTTCGATTAAATATAATTTAAATAAATTTCTCAAAATTCAAAACGGTCACTTTTGACCTCTTACCGACTTACCCGAAGTCCGGTGTATCCCCAAAAATTCTTTTCCTTTTTCTTTTTTCTCTTTTTCTTCCTTTTTCCCTTCTTTCTTAGCTGAACCGGTTCAGTCTGGTTCAACCCGGTTCAGACCGGTCCAGTCCGGTTCACCCCTTTGCTGAACCGGTTCGTACCGGTTCAGAGCTTTTCGTCGTCGTTCACGGCGTTTTCGATCGATTCTCGGCTCGTTTCTGGCTCCATTCGACTCGTCTTTGGCCGGGCAACCTTCGACTAGCCTCGATCGGGACCGAATCACCGCCGGTGCCCGCAATTCCTCTCTTCTCCCTCTCGGCCATCTCTCCCTCGATCCGTCGGATTTCGATGGTTTTGCCGGCCGATATCGGTCTCAAAAGAACCGGCTCATCCCCCCGATCACACCAGTGGCCTCCGTTCACACCCAGCAGCCGTGGATCGCCGGTATCGGCGATTTTTGGCCTCCTTGGCGCGCGTCGCCGGTGCCAACAGCTTCGTCGGCCTTTGCTCTTCCTCCTCGATCCTTCGTCGGCGCTTGATGATCTCCGGTGGCCGTGGGTCGGTCGGCCACGCGCGGTCTCCATTTTCGATTTCCTTTCTTCTTCTCTCTCCCCGATAACATTTTCTGATTTGATTTTTTTTCAGTTCTCTTTTTTTTTATTATTATTTATAAATTAGTATATTATTATTATATTAATTAAAATAGTCAAAAATATTCAAAATATCTACAAAAATTAATTTTTTATTCTAAATAAATTTATTTAATTTTATTTAATTTATTTATTATATTTTAACCCTTTTTTGGGTATAATTTTTTCGTATTTTCGGGATATTGTCCCGAGTGATTTTTTGGTATTTCTAAAAATTTCGGATCTTGATCAATTGGACTCAAAATTTAATTATTTCTTCGTTATTGATCAAGATTCTCAAATCCATTATTTTTAATTAAATTTTCTTATCGAATTTATTTCGACTTTCGATCTTTTGACCGTTTTGCCCTTGCACGTGTTCGGGATAAATTTAACCCGACTTCCCTTCACGAATACTCATTCATTTCGTATTTTAAATCCTTATTTCCTGTCCGAATCCCATTTCATTTAATTTGGGACTATTTTCAATTCTTCATACGAAATTACAATATAATTCGGGTCTTACATAATCTCCCTCACTTAAAAAAAATTTGGTCCTCCAAATTAGAACCAAGTTAGTCTATAAATCACTCCGAATATTTCGCACATATCATACTCTTTAACTCTTATGTGACTTTTTTCGGGGTGTAATACTACCAACAGACTTTAATTAGGGAGATCATCTTAAACCTCAACACTTTCTCCTTCTTGTTTAATACCCGAATCGATTTTCCAATCATACGTTATACTTTCATTGAGCTAAACTGTTGGAGCTCAAATCTAATCACATACACGGGGTCCGGATAATATTTTCGAAACATCATAAGATAGGACACATTGTGGATGCCTGCTTATTCAGGTGGTAACGCCAACCTACAGGTCTTGTCTCCCATTTTGTCCAATCTCTTTCCGGATCTTGTTACGTCCTTATGTTATGTCCTAAGGGTATGTAACTTCCAAAAATACTAATTCGCCATCGATGAATTTCAATGGTTTCTGTCTCTTGTCAGCATAGTTTGTCTATCTACTCTGAGGTGTTCTTAATCCTTCACAATTAACTAAACATCCTCAGAGGTTTGTCTTACCAATTTGGGAACAATTTTCTATCTATCACCCACTTCTTCTTATCCAAATCGGGGAAACAATCCTTACGACTATAAAATGCCTCATCTGAAATCATCCCGATACTCAAGTGATAACTGTCGTTATTGGCGAATTCGATTAGTAACAATTGATCATCCCGGTAGCTTATCAAATCAATGGCACACGCTCTCATCATATCCTCCAGAATCTGTACAGTCCTCTCTGACTGAAGATCTGTCTGAGGATGGGAAGCTGTGCTAACACTGAATCGAGTTCCCATAGCTTCCTGAAAAATATTCTCAGAAGTGAGAAGTGAAGCGGGAATCCTTATTTGATACCTTGCTCACTGGAACGCTACATATTGTTTCACAATTTTTCATACATAAAAATCCGTCTACACTCAGAGTATCTGGGGATTTCCATAACTAGAAGGTGGGTAGACTTAGTCAATCTATCGACTATCACCCAAATAGCTTTACGATTCATCGGGGTCTTCTGTAACCCATCACAAAATTCATGGTAACTTGTTCCCATTTTCGTGTCAATATAGGTAGAAATTGCAAAACCCTGCAACTTCTTTTGCTCTACCTTACTCTGCTGACATACGAGACACTTTTTCCACAATCTCCACTATATCTCTTTTCACATCTGACCACCAATAACCTTTTCTAAGATTTCAATATATTTGTCACTTCTCAGATGCACTGTATATCCCGAAGAATGAGCTTCTATCAATATCACTATCTCAACAACTATGGTATTGGGGAGCACTTATACTATCTCTGAACCTCAGTAAGCCATCATCTCTCTTTGTGAACTCTGTCACTGTACCCATCTGAATCTGACCCACACTATCGACACCATGCTGATCATCACGCTAAGCCTGTCAAATCCGAGCATTCTCATCCGGTTCTAGTCTTAGGCTAGCTGTCACATAATCACTGTCATCATCAAAAGGGATCACATCACTACTGAGGCTCACAACTGCTCTAGCAGCTCATGCTCCCTGACCATCATATGTGGTACCATCCCGAGGCTCTTTCTACTCAAGTCATTAGCCATTACATTAGTCTTTCCTGGCTGGTACAATTTTCACAATCATAATTCCTCAGAAGCTCTAACCCTCTTTGTTATCTCATATCTGACTCTTTCTGTGAAAACGGATACTCGGAGCTTTTATGATCAGTGCATACCTGAAATTTCTCACCGTATACATAGTAGTATCATATACTCAATACAACCACTATCGCCGTCAACTTTAAATCATGGTCGGATAGTCTTTTCATGATCCTTGGGTTGTCTGGTTTCATAATCGACTAGCTTCCCCTTTTGCATCAATACATAGCCCATTCATTATATTGAGGTATCCACAGACTCATGAGAAACCTCTTAATCTGTTGGATATGGTGAGAATAAATGCGGTGGTCAGTTTATTACTTCAGTACACCACAACTCCTGTCATGTCTATCATTCCATTCAAATACAACTTTTTCTAAGTTAAACGTGTCAATAAAGTAGTCTACTCCGAGAACTCTCCACAAATCATCTGTAAAAACAATCTCCAATTGTTGCTTATGATTTTCCTGGACTTTAAATACACCAAAAATATCATCAATATGGATGATGACAAATCGGTCCAGGTAAAATTTAAATAACTTGTCGTAGTTGACTTCCACTGAATACTTCAAATACTCATATCCTTGACCTATGTACGCATAAATGTATAATTTTCTTTCAAAATCGCTTCCGTTGAAGCTACTAACCCGCGTCAATTCCTTTTTCTTATATTAACGGCTTTTATAAAATTTTAATTAATTAATTTTTTTTAAACCTTCACGATTAATCGAATTCTATATTTCTTATCGTACCAGTAAAGGTACCCTAATTTTAAATCTATATATTACGACTATCGCTTTCAATTTATAAGTTTATGTATACTTTTAGACGCTGTCAAGTCTTCAGGCGGGGAGGTATTTTGAAATACCTTTATTAACCCTCAGACTTGACCATAATTACTTTACATATCAGTCCATGTAGTCACAATTCATATTCGTTACTAATTGCTTTAATCCTAATTACTTCACGTAATATAGATATTCTTACCTTGCATACGCCTCTTATTCCAGTCTATCTCGTATTCAGGATCTATTACATCTTAAAACTTATCTCTTTTCGTATATCACATATAACAACTATGTCATTACTCATTTCGTGAGTACAATCAGTTACACCTTTAATTTCAATCACTACTCCCCTTTTATTACTTGTCAAAACTTACAGTATACTTTCCAGTAATGTTTTCACTCCTATTTTCAACTTACAATTTCTTCATAATTATTTCATTAGTTAACCCTCATTTGTTGGGGTACTAACTATCAACATTGTGCCCATAGGTGTAGGCATTCACGTCTTTTACTAACTTATATACAATTGAAGGCGGTATGACTAAATACGTGGCACCAGGATTAATTAAATTAATTACTTCACTATTCTTAACTAGTGTGGTATCTTTCACCACATCATATGAAACATCAATAATGTCCTGGTCCAAGGCATACACTCGCCCTCATCCAACAGCCTATTTTCCCTTTTCTTTTCGGCTGTGGCATCCCTTTTTGGTGCAGAGATACCAATAGGGTTTTCTCTATCTCTTTGCTCTTCTGTAGGGTAATCTTACCAAACTCTGAGCAATCATTAATTAAGTGGCCTGTCTTACCACACTTAACGCCTATTTTAATCAATAAAGTGTAGGTGTAGGCCTTACTTTCGTGGTATCTACCACACATCCTACACTGCTTACACTGCTATACTGCTTCGTAGCAGGTCGAGGTTTTCCAATCACAATACCCCTCATAAGTGTTAAGTTGGATATATTGGGGCCTTACCAATCATCTTACCCTGTGACTCATCAGCTCTAATGTCTTACTAACTGGTTTCTTTCCCGCTCTGACATCTTTGTCATTATCTATTCTCTTCTGTCTCTATTTCGGCCCTTACTACATTTTCCAATCTCAGAGGCGTGCAACACATGATCTTCTTCACGCAACTGTATTCTGCGCACTGCCTCGACATAGGTAATGAGCCAATCGGACTCTAATCGACAATTTAAGTCCTTCCATGAACTTTTGGACTTTTCGACTCTCACTGTCCACAATATCGGGTTCATACTTGCCCAGGGATGTAATCTGAGTTTCATACTTGTTAATCAGCTAGTTCCTCTGGGTCAGAGTAAATAATTTCATCTAAAATTTCCTTTAAATGTCCGGGATATTCTGTCACCGGAATACATCTAGAATTATATTCTCATGTCGGCTCTGGACGTCTAACTATTCAGATGGGTCGAGCGGACTTACACCAATGTTTCGCCTCGACTCCAGCATAAACATATTTAAAAGTCACATTCTCGGTCGACATATACTGAAAAATTCATATAACTTCACTATCTCATTCACCCAGTCTTCAGTAACTATTGGTTTCTTTACTTCGCTATATACCGGAGGAGTGTGAAAATCTCTATAGTCAGAGGCATCTGTTTAGGCTTTACCCTCCCTATCCTCAACTACATGCATAGACTGAGTAAACAACTCCGAAATATTTTCTACACTCCACTCCATCCTCTTGGAGCGTGTCTCAATACTGTTTGGTCTCTTTATAGGACCCTGTGGAGTATGATCATCTTCAGCCTCCACCTCACTCTCATCTTGAGTTTCATGTGACGACTCATTCGACTCTCAGGCCGATCTCTATGGCCTCGAGCATGTGTACTCGCCCCTCTACCATAGCGGCTATCATTTATAAAAACTATATTCTTGCATTCGAAACTAAATTCTTAGCTGCTGTTCCATCTTGATATACATAATTGTATCTAAACACTGCACAGTACATGGGGATGTAAATTTACTTAACTACTAACACCGACTCATATCAGGCAAACTCAGCTCTGATACCATCTTTTCTGTCACGACCCAAATTACCTAAAAATCAGAGTAAATTTTTCACTTTTTAATTTTCTTACCCATCGTGAACAGTTACACTACTAAACAGTTGGGTTATGATTCGGTGTTAGTCACCTCTCACCTATTTACCATTCCATTTTCAAATTTCATTTACATATCAATTTATTTTTAAACTAAATACATCCCCAATATTACATTCATGTACAGTACTGTGCCTCTATATGTTCAGATACAAAAATTATACAAATCAGTATACCTGGTCTTGATAAGTAGCAGCGGATAAGACTACTGTCGTTCTCTTCTACTGAATATACCCTGTGGGGTGGAAAATGAAAGGGTGAGCATAAACAGCTTAGTAAGGCAATAATATAAGCAGGTAGATAACTATACTATCTACGTGCTGATAATGTCATGATATAAAATCTTTATATTTGGAGCATGAGATAAGACTAAAACGATGCCACATGTATGTATATATCATATAAGAGAAATCATGAAATCGATATATAAATCAAACATGAAAAATCATCATGTATGACATCTCATGCTCGTCACATTAAAACTTATTTGTTTCATTACAAACTCATCACTTTAAAAAACTCATTTGTTTCATCATAAAACAACCTCATCAAGGTCAAACCCATCTCTCGGGAATACCTTAATTCATCAAATCACATCTCCTTTAAAAATATAAATCGGGACATTACCCCTCCCTCGGGTTTATCCTGGTCTATTCAGACCGTATGATATCATGTGAGGCATGTAGGTTACTATATGAAAATCGAGGACTATGGCCATACTTTGTCCCTGTGATCCCAGGCTATACGGATCTCGATGTGCGGGGTATCACAACTGCAACGGAAGGTGGGGTCAAGTCCTACCCGCCAGAATATCAAGTAACATCATAGAGTCATCATGACTGCACGGTACATCGTACTCCGTGTGACATACACGGTACATAGTACTCCATGGACCCATATTATAGTCTGGGGGTGCATGCCGTAGGTCTTATCCACCCCAATACTATGTCGATAACCAACCCATGTCTCAAAGTATACGTGCAAGCATCTCAACTCTCTGCGACACATAGTCTACAGGAGGCTTCCGCACGACTATATGCATGTCAACTCAAGTCTAGTGCGAGCGAAGCTCCAGCACCACGCTATGCATATCATGATATCTAAAATCTCGTGCGATCGAAGTTCCAGCACGGTTTTGTGCACACACAAATTCCTCGTACGAGCAATGCTCCAGTACGACTTTTCATGAGAAATAAATTAGTAAACTTGAGTGCGAGAAAGACTCTAGCACTCTTTTTATTCATGTAAATACGATAGGTGGCTCAATCTTTATAAAACATCTTTTAAAATAGTAACCGGTCCAAACCGGTACCCTTTCGTATAATTCACGAAATCAACAGCCAACCTATGTGCATATTTGCTTAAATCAAAGCAATACATTCATATAACACATTAAAAACATGAAATCATGCAATTTATCTGCCTTACTACCTTTCTTGTAAATTTTACTCTCAAGGGCAAAATCATCTTTTTCTTTATTTATCTAAGCCCCGATTTTTCGTAAAAATTATTATTTCTGTTCTAGATACTTTAAGGAATTCTAAACACTATAAATCTCCTCAATCAATATGTATAGAAATCTCTATACACCTACAAAATTCCCTTACCTCGATTCTCGTCGAGCGTGTATCTAAATTCCACTATCGGAGGCTCGTCCGATCCGATTTGCTGCTAATCCAGTCTCTGGGGCTGCAGATAATTATTTATCATATCAATTTAACCCAATAAACATAATTCTCCTATTTACTATAGTCGATTTAACTAATTGGACCAATTTACTCTTATTGGGCCCAATCGCACCTTAATGGGTCTCGACCCATTTTTCAGCCCGTTTATACTATTTAAATCCCTTCTTTGGGTTTACTGGGCTCATTCAGCTTACCAATAATCATCGGACTTTGTTCCAATCTTATTGGATAGCCCGTATACTATTTACGGTAATTACGTTACAATTCTGATTAATATTCCTTTTTATACAGAATTAATCCATAAATTCTGTAAAATAATCGAAACTCTGTATTAAAGGACTCTAATTGTCGAAATTAAAATGTACTTACCCAATATGATGCGGGATACGAAAATCGGAGCTCAATCGGCTCTCGTTCGGGCTTTATCATAAAACTGTACAATTAATATTTAATTTCGGGTTACTTTTCGATTAAATATAATTTAAATAAATTTCCCAAAATTCAAAACGATCACTTTTGACCTCTTACCGACTTACCCGAAGTCCGGTGTATCTCCAAAAATTCTTTTCCTTTTTCCTTTTTCTCTTTTTCTTCATTTTTCCCTTCTTTCTTGGCTGAACCGGTTCAGTTCAGTTCAACCCAGTTCAAACTAGTCCGGTTCAGCCGGTTCAGTCCGATTCACCCCTTTGCTGAACCGGTCTGTACCGATTCAGAGCTTTTCGTTGTCGTTCACGGTGTTTTCGACCGGTTCTCGACTCGTTTCTAGCTCCATTCGACTCGTCTTTGGCCAGGCAACCTTCGACTGGCCTCGATCGAGACTGAATCATCGCCGGTGGTCGTCGTTCCTCTCTTCTCCCTCTCGACCATCTCTCCTTCGATCCGTCGAATTTTGGTGGTTTTGCCGATCGATACCGGTCTCAAAAGAACCGGCTCATCCCCCAGATCACACCGGTGGCCTCCGTTCACGCCCAGCAGCCGTGGATCGTCGGTATTTACGATGTTTTCCCCACGGGTTTCTTTTTCTCCGTTCAGCGATTTTTGGCCTCCTTGGCGCGCGTCGCCGGTGCCAACAGCTTCGCCGGCCTTTGCTCTTCCTCCTCGATCCTTCGTTGGCGCTTGATGATCGCTGGTGGTTGTGGGTCGGTCGGCCACGCGCGGTCTCCATTTTCGGTTTCCTTTCTTCTTCTCTCTCCCCGATAACATTTTCTGATTTGATTTTTTTTCAGTTCTCTTTTTTTTATTATTTATAAATTAGTATATTATTATTATATTCATTAAAATAGTCAAAAATATTCAAAATATCTACAAAAATTAATTTTTTATTCTAAATAAATTTATTTAATTTTATTTAATTTATTTATTATATTTTAACCCTTTTTCGGGTATAATTTCTTCTTATTTTTGGGATATTGTCCCGAGTGATTTTTCGGTATTTCTAAAAATTTCGGATCTTGATCAATTGGACTCGAAATTTAATTATTTATTCGTTATTGATCAAGATTCTCAAATCCATTATTTTTAATTAAATTTTCTTATCGAATTTATTCTGACTTTAGGTCTTTTGACCGTTTTACCCTTGCACGTGTTCGGGATAAATTTAACCCGACTTCCCTTCACGAATACTCATTCATTTCGTATTTTAAATCCTTATTTCTTGTTCAAATCCCATTTCATTTAATTTGGGACTATTTTCAATTCTTCATACGAAATTACAATATAATTCGGGTCTTACAAAGAACGTGCTGGGAGCATTGTTCGCACGAGATTTGACATGATTTGTGCATATGACAGAGTGCTGGAAGCTTGCCTTGCACTCGATTTTTACATGATTTTATATATGACATACTTAAAGTCGTGCTGGGAGCATTGTGTAGACTGTGTCACACTAATTTAATATGCCGCACGTGCATTTTGAGACATGGCATTGGATATTGAGATGACGTGGGCATGGGGTGTACGTTGTACCGTGCTTACAGCATGGAGTATGTTATACCGTGCGTGATATATGATGTGTAGTCTTCGAACTAGTGATCTGATTGGCTTGCGAGACGGTTTGGTACCCACCTCCTGGGGCAGCCTCAGATGTGATGTGATACCCCACACACTGAGATCCGTGTAGCTTAGGATCACACAGGATATGAAAATAGTCCTAGAGTTATTACCTTGATTCTTTCCTAGTCTTGTATGTCACTTGCTTTACGAAATCACATGTTATTTCTTTCTTTATTTTGTAATTTCATGATTTCATGTTTTAGGACCGAGTCTTGATAATTTTGGGGTGGATGTGGATTTGAAATAGATTGCATGTTTTGATATAATGTGAATTATTTAAATAGCATGATGTATAATTCCATGCTTTATCTGCCATTTCATGAAATGAATTGTTTTATACGAATGATTTTATCTGGCATAAAAGTATGCATGAGATTTGTATTTATGTATGATCTCGAAAGAAAATGATTTAATGCATGGCATCATGATAATGTAGATAGTGTGGTTATCTACTTGCTTGTATGATTGCCTTACTGAGCGTGTGGTTGGTCACCCTTTCATTTTCACCCATTTTTCAGAGCATTCACCATAGTTAGTGAGTGGCTGAGAACTCGCATTCCTAGTATCTACTGTATCCCATCATCGAAAGGTATACATACTGGTATAATTTTATATCTAAACATGTAACAGCAGAGTAATGATTTTAGAATGTAATATGGGGGATGTAAATATTGAAAAACACTTACGAAGTTATAATATTATGGTTGTAAAATGTAAATGTTTACTTTTGTATAGAATAAAGAATGAATGACATGGTAAACGGTAAGGTAGGGCTAATACCGAATCACAGCCCAACTGTTGGTGGTGAGACTGTTCACTACAGGGAAAGGAAAAAACGATAAATTTGTAGTGATTTTAGATAAAAAAGGGGTTGTGACAGAGGTGGTATCAAAGCTGAGTTGGACTGATGTGAGTTGGTATTAGGAAATAGAAGGTTTACATCCCCATATTATTGTACTTTGTATAGATGCAATTGTGTATACCGAGATGGAAAGTGACTAAGAAATTATTTTGGAATGTAGGAATTTAGGCACTATGCCTGATACTCGCAGTGGTAAAGGGACGGGAGCACGAGCTAGAGGCCATAGGGGTAAGCCTATGGGTTGTGCTGAGCCGATACCGCATGAGACTCATGAGGAAGTAGAAGTGGAGGCTAATGTTGAGAATGCTCCATAGGGTCCGGCAGAGAGATCAAAAAATACTGAAGCACGCTTCACGAGGATAGAACGGAGGTTAGAGGTGATTTTTGAGTTGATTGCCCAGTCATTGCCAGGAGTTGGGGGCAGGTAAGGTACAACTGCGCAGGGTGATAGTGAACAGGCGGCTGACCCTGAGATGCCTGCATAGCCAGCCCAAGAACCTCAGACTACAAATAATCCCACACCCCCATCAGTACAAGAAACACCTTCTACTGTTGCTCCACCACAGGGTAGAAGAGATTGGGGTTATGGATGTGACTTGGATAGGTTAAAACAGTTTCAAAAATTTAACGCACCATCTTTCAGTGGAGTTAAAGACCCAGTAGCTGCAGAGGATTGGGTGAATGAAATTGAGAAACTATTTGGATTTTTTGAGTGCACTGTTATCGAGATGGTAGTGTTTGTTGCATTCATGCTGAAAAGATCGACAGAGCATTGGTGAAAGTTCATTTGACCCATTCTGAGAGCCCAGTATACAGAGATCTTGGATTTGACCCAGGTACTCAGATCAGTGGATGAGTATGAGATAAAATTTATCTCCCTGGGCAGATACAATCCTGACAAGATAAACAGTGAGGTCAAAAAGGTCTGAAAGTTTATGGATAGACTGAGACCATCCATCAGGTCCTGATTGGTTCCCTTTGACATATCGACCTATGAGGAGGCAGTGCACAAGGCACAGTTATGTGAACAAGACATTAAGCGGGTTGCCTTAGAGTTTGGAAATGTTAGTAGAGTGAGGGACAAAGATAGAAAGAGACCGACGGTAGACAGAGGCTTCAGTTATAGAGGAAGCAAGAAATTTTTTGGGAAGAGGCCGAAGATTGAGGAAATCCGGGAGATGAAAGTTAAGCCTCCCGTGTATCCGGCCATAGCTCCAACAAAGGGTATAGTGATTGGAGGGCCATGACCTACTACAGAACAGTGCAGTAAGTGTGGTAAGTGCCATGGAACTCGGCCATATTATGGATCTCCTGTTGTATGTTATCGATGTGGGAAACCCGGGCATGTGATTTCGGATTGCCTAGAGATTACTCTGAGTGCCCCACAGAAGAGCAAGGAGCCAGCAGCGACAACTGAAGAAAAGGGAAAGCAGGTGATTAGCAGAGGGCGAGTACATGCCTTGGACTAGGATACTGCAGGTCAGTTGTCAAATGTGGTGAAAGGTACTAACCTGATCTTAGATTTTGAAGCTTATGTTTTGATTGATCCTGGTTCCACACATTCATTTGTATCGCCTTCATTTGCTTTTAAATTGTCAAAACATGTAAAGCTTTCCCCGTTAAATAGAAAGTTACTGATTAGTACTCCAATGAATGAGAGTCAATTGGTAGAGTATATGTGTAGAGATTGTAAGTTGAAGGTAGGAGAAAATGATATGTCACCCGATCTCATTATGTTGGATATGAAGGATTTTGATGTAATACTAGGAATAGATTGGTTGGCTAAGAATCATGCTATTTTAGATTGCTATTCTAAGACAGTAATATTTTCTACCCTTGAGAAATGTATTGTAACATGTTTTGAAAAGAAATGAAAGCAATAGTTGTTATAATTAAATGTTGAAAATTTATGCTGACTGGAAGATTAATATTTTGAAGGTTTATTGGCATATGTGGTTGATATGGATAAGGAACATCCGAAGTTGGGAGATATTCCTGTGGTTAAGGAATTTGCAAATGTTTTTTCGGATGATTTACCAAGGTTACCACCGAAGAGAGAAATGGAGTTTTGTATAGATTTGACACCTAGTACGGAGCCTATATCCAAGCCACCGTACAGAATGGCTCCGATTGAGTTAGAGGAGCTAAGGAAGCAGTTACAGGAGTTGCTGGATAAGGGGTTTATTAGACCAAGTGTCTCACCCTGGGGAGCTCCAGTTTTGTTTGTTAAGTAGAAGGATGGAAGCCTTCGAGTGTGCATTGATTACAAGTTGTTGAATAAGGCTACCATCAAGAATAGTACCCCCTTCCACGTATTGATGATTTATTAGATCAACTTCAGGGAGCACAGGTCTTTTCTAAGATAGATCTGAGGTCTGGGTATCATCAGTTGAGAATTCCAGATGACGATGTACCCAAGACAGCATTTTGAACCCGTTATGGCCACTATGAGTTTATGGTTATGCCATTCGGATTGATGGATGCTCTCACAGCTTTTATGGCATTGATGAATGATGTATTTAAGCCATACCTGGATCAGTTTGTTATCATCTTTATCGATGATATTTTGGTGTACTCGAAATCCAGGGAAGAGCATGAGCAGCATCTGAGGATTGTATGACAGACCCTCCAAGAGAAGGAATTGTATGCTAAACTCAGTAAGTGTGACTTTTGGTTAGAGTAAATTTCATTTTTGGGCTATATGGTGTCAAAGGATGGTGTGTCGGTGGATCCATCCAAGATCGAGGCAGTAGTTCAGTGGGAGTGGCCCAAGACAGTCACTTAGATTAGGAGTTTTCTGAGTTTGGCTGGATATTACAGACGATTTGTAGAGGGATTTTCTAATTTGGCTGCTCCATTGACATGTCTCACTAGGAACAATGTTGCATTTGTGTGGGACAATGATTGTGAAAGGAGTTTTGTAGAACTGAAGCGTCGATTGACCACCGCTCCGATTCTCACCATTCCTACCAGCTCAGGAGGTTTTCCTGTATATACAGATGCTTCATGATAATTCTATTTTTAATAGAATTATTTGTGCTTAAGTTTCTAATTAATTATTTAAATCTCCAATTTTATTTTATTAATTATCCCTTTTATTTAATTAAAATTCTTTAATGTGCAGGTAAATTAAATCCGGATGAAACTCATTCGTTTCAGTCAAAAATGGGTTGAAAACAAGCTAAAGGAAACTGGACCACTTCCACTTTGCAGTAAATCAAATGAAGACAAATGGACAAACAATGCTAACTCATCTAGGATTGAAAATTACCATCGTCCTCAACTATTTCTCTACTGCTAATTCCTTCAGCTTTAGTTTTTCATTAGTTATGCTTCGAGTTTCTTTTTGTTTTTTAGAACTTTTCTTTTATGTTTTCAAGTAACTTAAAATTTAGTTCAGAGTAGTCTGGAATTTCTTAGTATTAAACTTGTGAGACAAATTTACTTTTATCAAGTTTCCAAGGTTACTAATTTGTTTCCTTTGGATGAGTCACTGCAACACGGTAATGGAAGCAGAGGCTAGCGATCGATGAATGTTGGGGGCGGCCAGTGGACTGTATTGTAGTAGGAGGAAGTTGCCGCGATAGTGGGTAGACCATATCGGTTCTCATTTCGCAGTACTTGTACATGGTGATGCTGTGAAGTTGCGTGACTGAGTGGCCAGGTGTGGCTGTTCAGTGCAGCTGTAGAGAGGAATAGAACACAGGGAACCGTAAGTTTGGCTTTCTAGTCATTCTATCTCTCAGTAATTTGTTTTCAATTACTCATATAGTCTCTCTTAGTTTCACTTAGTCATTTCCTTAATTTTGTAATTTCCAGCCTGGTTATTTCTTCAAGCATTGTTTATCCTTCATTATTATGCTCTGTTTTTGTTACATGTTACTGTTGAAGTTTATTATGACCTGAAAGTTGTAGAAATCGTGGTCGTGGCTGCTGTAGGAGTGTGGCTCGAGCTGAGGCGAAAAGCTAGACTACACTAGGGAGCTGAAGCAGAAGCTGCTAACCTGCAGGGTGGTATACGGACATGAAGATAGCTAGGATACAAAATGGATGCAGGAGCAGGACATACTGAAGCAGTGCATGGTTGAAGCAGGAGGTGGCGTGCGAGGTTGGCTGGGCTGGTGGGTTGGAGCATGGCAAGCTGACCGTTGGCAGTAAGTGCAGGAGCATGGTGTCGTGAGTGAAAAATGGGATTGCAGAGCACAGTATGACAGGGTGATAGGCTGCTGATTGAAACAGTGCAAGGCCACGTTTGGCTGACTCATGCACCTTGCAAACTTTACATTTCATTTTTTTATATTAATTGGTTTAATTCTGTTGATCCTTTATTAGTTGTTAGCTTAGGTAAATTGTTAAATTAAAATGGTAGGTTAGTTTTAATGTCTTTGCTTGTTAATTTAATTTTTATTTTTAATTTATGTTCATGGTTAATTTTATATAATAGGATTTAGGATTTAATTTTAGTGTAGAATTTATGAGTTGCATTTAGAATTAATCTAGATTAAATTTGTCTCATGCATTTTTAATTTAGTTTTCAACTTAAAATTAAAAACCCAAAAATATTCGTTCTCATGCATTATTTAGATTTTGTTTTATTAATTACAATTAGTTAGAGTTAGATTTAATTTAGGATCATTTTATAGGTTGTTAATTTCTTAGTTAGATTTAAGAATTTCTTTAGGTTAATAGAAGTTTTATTTTATTAGACTTTACGTTAGCTTAATTTGCATTTTTATTACGTAGTTTAAGTACATGCATATTTTATTCTAAGTTTGTTTAATTTTAGTCTAATTAATTTTGTTTCTTTATTTTCATATTTTCATTTTTAATTGCGTTAATTAATTTTAACTGTTTTAATTATCTTTTGTAGGTATTTGCTTTTAATTTCTTGGAGCTTTGTAAGTAATTTTAGCTCTGTTTAATTTTCTTTATTTTATAGTTTTTATTAATTTCAATATTGTTAGCCTTGTAGATCACCCATCAACAATTCATAATTTGCTAGAATATACTTAGGGTAAGATTAACCGGTTGTTAATTAGGCAATTCAGCTTCTCTGTGGGACGATAATCCGGGACTCAAATCTCATTATTACTTGTACGACCCGTGCACTTGCGGATACACGTCTAGGTCACTTCGAGTGGGCGTAGTCTCTTATCACTTTACATCAAGGACTGAGCTGTGTATTGATGTAGGATGTGAAGGTAGTCAATTATGGATCCCGATAGTTAAAGGATCATAAAAGGAACTATCCAACCCATGACTTAAGTTGGCAGCCGTAGTGTTTGCACCGAAGATATGACGCCACTATCTCTATGGTGAGAAATTTCAAATTTTCATTGATCATAAGAGTCTTAAGTATCTGTTCTCACAGAAGGAGCTGAATATGAGACAGAAAAGATGGCTAGAATTTTTGAAAGATTATGACTACGAGATTTTGTATCATCCGGGCAAGGCGAATGTGGTAGCAGATGCCCTCAGTAGAAAGGGTATGATGTCCTATATGATGATTAGAGAATGAGACTTGTTAAAACAGTTCGTCGAACTCAGAATTAGTATTGATGAGGTTGATGATAGGTTTATGGCTAGCCTATAGATGGAGCCCAGTATACTGGACCAGATACGGGCAAGACAGAGAAATGATCAAAAGTTATTGGATATGGTTAGCCAGGCCGAGGAGAGATCGTAGTTAGACTTTTTGGTAAGTAATGATGGGTTATTGAGATTTAGGGGCCATATTTGTATACCCCATAATGACACCTTGAGACAAAGCATTCTGAAAGAGTCTCATGGTTCTCGATTTACCATGCACCCAGGTAGTACTAAGATGTACCATGATCTTCGAAAATTGTATTGGTGGACAGGAATGAAGAAAGATGTGGCAGATTTTGTGGCTAGATGTTTAGTTTGCCAACAAATTAAAGTTGAGCACCAGAAGCCAAAAGGACTGCTTAAGTCATTACTAAGAATGAAGAAAGATGTGGTAGATTTTATGGCTAGATGTTTAGTTTGCCAACAGATTAAAGCTGAGCACCAGAAGCCAACAGGACTGCTTAAGTCATTACCCGTGCGTACTTGGAAATGAGAACATATTACTATGGATTTTATTATGGGGTAACCAAGAACCTAGAGAGGTCATGACACAATATGGGTAATTGTGGACAGATTGACTAAGAGTGTCCACTTCCTTGCCATCAAGAGCACTGATTCACTTGATAAGCTAGTAGATTTATATGTCAGAGAGGTGATAAGATTACATGGAGCTCCTGTGAGTATTACTTCTTATAGAGATTTTCGGTTCACTTCGAGGTTTTGGACTCGTTTTCAGGAAGCCATGGGATCTTGACTGACTTTGAGCACCGCCTATCATCCTCAGACAGATGGTTAGTCCGAACGAACTATTCAGACTCTAGAGGATATGTTAAGGGCATGTGCTTTGGACTTTAAGGGCTCATGGGATGATCATTTATCTCTTCCTGAATTTGCCTATAATAACAGTTATCATGCTAGCATTGGTATGACTCCTTATGAAGCTCTAAATGGTAGGATATGTAGATCCCCGATTGCATGGGAAGTTATGGGTCACAGGACAATACTTGCTCCCGAACTGGTCGAACATGCAGCTAAAGGTGTTCAACTAATCTGTGATAAATTGAGGACAATACAAAGTAGACAAAAGAGTTATGCAGATGTGAGAGGACGTCCCCTGAAATCTCAAGTTGGGGACTTGGTATTTGTGAAAGTATCTCCGATGAAAGGTTTCACACGCTTCGGGAAGAAAGGGAAGCTTAGTCCTCGCTTCATTGATCCGTTTGAAATATTGGAGAAAATGAGAGACATTGCTTACTGACTTGCACTACCCCCACAGTTGTAGGGTATACATAATGTCTTTCATGTTTCCATGTTGAGGAAGTATTATTCGGACCCTTCTCATGTTATAGAGTACGAACCATTGAAGATTCAGGAAGACATGAGTTATATTGAACAATCGATCCGGATCCTCAACAGAAAAGAGAAGGTACTTCGATCTAAGATGATTCCATTGGTAAAGGTTCTCTGGGACACCACTCGACAGAAGAAGCTACGTGGAAACTGGAGAGCCACATGAGAGAGAGGTACCCACAATTATTCGATGGACTAGCTTGAATTCGGAGGACCGAATTCTTACAAGGTGGGGAGAAATGTAAAACCCAAAATTTTTTTCACTTATTTATAAATTTGAAAACTCAAAATAATATTGTGCAGGCTTGAAACCACCGAAGTACTCGGGTTAGCGCCATGGGGCTCGTTGGCACAAAAATCAAGGTAAGACCTTAAGCTTGAGAATATCTTAAGAATTTTATATATGGTCATGAAATGATGATTAGAAATGAAAACTAAGGTATTGGAAGTGAAAAAGTTGGTAAGGTTCGGGTTTTGCACTAAACCGAGCAAATGAGCTTGGAATTAGAAATAAATTTGGAATAAATTCTAAAAATTCTCAAAAATTATTCCGAGACCATAGAAAATTAATATAAGGTGAAATTTACTTGAGAAATCCAAATCAAGTGGAAATATGGAGGTTTCAGGAATTGAATTAATTTTTAAGGTAAATTGCAAACTTTAAGCCATTTTGCTTGGTATTGACCAAATCATGTAAAATGGGCTCAATCGATAAATTTTTCTCAAATAATTGACCCAAAAATTTTTATAAAACATACTAGGGACATAGTATAACACATGAGAAGTGAAAATTTGGAGAAAATTAGACTAAATTTAATTTTTCTGAATTTTCTAAAACATGATAGAAACCGGTCCTGCTTCAGATTCCGACCTACCCTCTAACTTTGTCAAATTTGAAGACTTTAGTGGAATTCATTAAATCCAAAATTCTCCAGTTATAAATTCAGCTTGATAAGCTTTCTGGAGGCATAAAGTTCAACCCCATTTGAAATTCCAGCCGAGAAATCTGACCTCTCCAAGTTGCCGCAGGTGGTACCTCTAACCCCTCTTTTTATGATTTTTATGGCGTCCTTCCGGCCAGATTCAGGTGTCATCCAAGAAGGATAAAATCTTCCTCTTCCAGTTATATATAATATATAAAAAATTCAGCCTCAAATAAGTTTATTTTCTAGGTGAAAAATGCGAAAGCAAAATAGTGGACAGATATGCCCTGTTTTTGGTAAGTGAAGAACTTGGAATTTTTGATTCTTTGGTTGGATTTTCTTGTAGTTTTTGATGATTCTAAGTTATATATATGTTAAATTTCAGTTGAGGATCAGTTTGGAAGAATAAAAATGTGGTCAAACTTGGTCAAACCTGAGGTAAAGTTGATAGATGATGATGAAGTTCACATATGTTGTTATTTGATGTTTTTAGAAGGTTTTTAGTCAAGTGGAATTGGATGATTTAATTTATATGGATGATTTGAGTTCTGGAAAGCAAGGTTATGATGTGTTTTTGGTGAAAATTTGATGGATCTAAGGTTGTTAACGGTTAAATTTATACCGAGGAAGCCCGATTTATAGCTTAACTCAGTGAAAAACCAAAAAGTGAAAGAATTGAAAATTTGGCAAAGTGACTAGCATGAATTATGAACTTGAATGAGTCATAAGGTTAATGAAATAATGAAATGAGAAATCAAAATAATGAAATTTGCCAAAAACGACACTAAATCGATAAAACCGAGAAAACCGAAAAAGTTAACCGAAAAGTCAAAATTGTTCAAACTTTGAGAGGATAAATTAAAATTTAATATGTTAAGATGAAATTGATCAATATATGATGAATTGGTATTATTTTGGGCAGCTCAAGAATTCAACACGTAAATCGAGGTAATCCCGAGAATTGGCAATTTTGTGTTGCCCCAAGATCTACGAGGTAAGGAAATTTTGTGAATAGCTAGAGGCAGCTACACGTATTTTTGGGTAGATTTTTGAATAATTAAATTTTATATAAATTTTGAAAATGAAAAATATTGGTAGAGACCCTACATGAAAAAATTATCGTTTTGCTCTTACTAAGGGAAATTTTGAAAAAATTAGGATTGAAATGAAATATACATAAATAACATGTTTTGAGTGTTTTCACTATGAATTTCTGGTTTTTAGAAAATTAAATAATATTTATTTAAACCCGGAAGGGTAAATGATGATTTTTGCCCCTGCGAAGGGTAAAAATTTTCACTTTTAGAAAAAAGTCATGAAAAGCAAGAACTGAGTTTTCTTGATGAATTTTAAATGCTTTTCAACAAGGATATGGGTAGGCTGGCTGAAGTTTATCAATTTGCATAAAATAGCACGTGACAGGTGTTGATTTTGGTTTTAAAAGCATTCTTTGAAATTAAGCCACCTACGTGACATATGTGGAAATAAAACGTGCTGGGAGCATTGCTTACACGAGATTGGACATGATTTGTGCATATGACAGAGTGCTGGAAGCTTGGCTTGCACTCGATTTTTACATGATTTTATATATGACATACTTAAAGCTGTGCTGGGAGCATTGTGTAGACTGTGTGTCACACTAATTTAATATGCCGCACGTGCATTTTGAGACATGACATTGGATATTGAGATAATCTGGGCATGGGGTGTATGTTGTACCGTGCTTACAACATGGAGTTTGTTGTACCGTGTCGTGATATATAATGTGTAGTCTTCAGACTAGTGATCCGATTGGCTGGTGGGACGGTTTGGTACCCACCTCCTAAGGCAGCCTCAAATGTGATGTGATACCCCGCACACTAGGATCCGTGTAGCCTGGGATCACACAAGATATGGCCATAGTCCTAGAGTTATTACCCTGATTCTTGCCTAGTCTCGTATGTCACTTGCTTTACGAAATCACATGTTATTTATTTCTTTATTTTGTGATTTCATGATTTCATGTTTTGGGACTGAGTCCTGATAATTTTGGGGTGGATGTGGATTTAAAATAAATGACATGTTTTGATATAATGTGAATTATTTAAATAGCATGACGTATAATTCTATGCTTTATCTGCCATTTCATGAAATGAATTGTTTTATACAAATGATTTTATCTGGCATAAAAGTATGCATGAGATTTGTATTTAAGTATGATCTTGAAAGAAAATGATTTAATGCATGGCATCATGATCATGTAGATAGTGTAGTTATCTACTTGCTTGCATGATTACCTTACTGAGCGTGTGGTTGCTCACCCTTTCATTTTCACCCATTTTTCAGAGCATTCACCATAGTTAGTGAGTGGCTGAGAACTTGCATTCCTGGTATCTACTGTATCCCATCATCGAAAGGTATGCATACTGGTATAATTTTGTATCTAAACATGTAACAGCAGAGTAATGATTTTAGAATATAATATGGGGTATGTAAATATTGAAAACACTTATGAATTTATAATATTATGGTTGTGAAATGTAAATGTTTACTTTTGTATAGAATAAAGAATGAATGACATGGTAAACAATAAGGTAGGGCTAATACCGAATCACAACCCAACTGTTGGTGGTGAAACTGTTCACTACCGGGAAAGGAAAAAACGATAAATTGTAGTGATTTTAGATAGAAAGGGATCGTGACAGAGAATGACCACTTGTATTGATTAAACTGCTTTGTGGGAATGGACTATAATTTGGGTGAATGTTTATTTACCATCATACTACCAGTTATGTTAGTTAATAATAACTAACATAACTATTAGTCAACCTTAGCTAGCTGGTCGTTTCTATATTCTATAAATATTGACTATAGCTTCTTTGTAAATAAGCTTTTGTAATTCAAGATTCTAGATTTCTTCTTCTCAACTTTATAGACTTCTTTTTAACTTCTTATTCTTTTCTTCGTTTTCTCTTCTTTCTTTCCTTCTTGATATGTTTTTTTCTTCATTCTGTTAACAAACTTAGAATGCTACCATGGTATCAGAGCAGGCAACAACAACCACTCTTTTAGTGCTAAACCCTGGTGCACAGACCATTATAATGAAGGTTGATGATGATAACTTCTTGCTATAGAAGCACTAAGTTATGGCAACTCTTAAAGGGTATGGTTTAAAAAGAGTCATTGATGGTACTGTAACGACCCTTGACCCTTGAAAATCGGGATAAATTTTTTTTGAATTTAATTTACCCACTTATTCCCTTATTCATTTAGGTTGTATTCCTGTGCAGTATCAAAATACTTTTCCTAATACTTTACTCGTAATTATAATTTAATTTCTATATTTTAACTTATGTGGCCGATAAAAATTTCGGCAGCACAACAGCTTATATGTGAGCCTATCCACCTGCAAGTCATTTATTTTTGGCAAACCTAGATATCCACAACTACCAAGCATACTTTCCAATTCATCCTTACCACTTCAGACATCTATTTCAATTTAAAACCAGTCATCTCAAATATTATCCCAAAATAATAATGTTTACATCATCCTTACAAAATTACATCCCAACTGATAACTTCGACACGTGTCTGTGCATACGATTATGTCTGGTACAGGAATGTAAATGTATACCTCTTGCGTGTACAAAATGTAGCCTAGGGTAGCTTTTCCCACCAGCCTACGTCGTGTACGCGACAGGTAGAGCCTATAGATTCACTGCAAAAGATCTGAAGGTAGAGGGGTGAGCTTTTGAGAAAAAGCCCAGTAAGATAGTACCTTTAAATTAATCCTGATATATATATATGAAAAGCATGTAAAAATTATTTGTAAGACCATACTTTAAGTAAAAGGAAAAACTTAAATCATCACTTCATGCAATTCATCGTAAAAGTCATAACGCATGCAAGTTCAAAGCAAGAATCATGCTCAACCATGCTATAAATTCTTTCATAAGCTTTTCGCATACATTGCATAATCATCTCGTTTTACTTTCGTAAACATGCCATAAACATTTTGTGAAACTTTCATGAAACATTTCATAATTACTTTGTAAACATTACATAAACGGGTTGGTTTATAACCAATCATTGAAATTCATAAGGCACATATTCGTTGCCACATTTATCATTCATAACTAATTCATGGAGACCAGGCTATAACTAAGTCATGCGATACGTGTCATTCTCCGTAGAGAGCTAAACATGTTACCTATGGCCATGGTAAGTGGCTGTAGACTGGATCAGGGTCGTACAGCTCTTTCGTAAAACATGGGTAGTATCCATCTTACATACTTTCACTAGCACATAGCTAGGACACGGGCACCAATAGCACTCTCCGTGTGGGCAACATAATTGCGTGTTGAGCGGGCACGAGATACTACCAAAACATCATCATCATAAACCACAAGTAGTGTGGCATCTACCACACAGGTAGAGTCAAGTGCTACAGGGGCCTACGTACCGGCACCTCAAGTGGTGGAGCCGGAACACCACGAGAAGTAGCCAAGCATGAAGCCTATAGTCTCAAAACAGAGTTTCCAAAATCTTTCTTGGGTTTTGTAATTCGTAAACTCATATCGAGTAATAACATCGAATTTCCTTGAAATCTGAAAACTCTTTCATAAAATCGAAAGACTGTGTGGCACTTTGTTCCCGTAGGACTCAAGAGGTGGCCCCCACAATCCCCTTTCGAAAACAAATTTCTTGTCTTACATACTTTTGAAATTGTCAAAAGTTTCTTTAATGATATGGATATAAAAACATAAATAAATGTAAAACATCCATATGCTTCATACCCTTGGAAAAATTTATTTCATGCCGTGTAAAGTATTCGGGGGACATTTAACATATTTAAAACGTGTTACATAATCATTGTACAGGTATAAAAGCATCTATAAATCATTTCGAAATCACATGCTCTTTTCATAAAGTCATTCATCGGTAAAAAAAATATGCATTATCAGGACATAGTTAAATGGTACCCCTTACCTCGATGTATCGGATATCTCACGTTCGCGAAGTGACGCCTTCCAACACCTCCGTCAATTCGTCTACGTTTTACCTACATCGAAGGTAGTTTACTTAGCTTCCTATTCATACGAGTCACTCGAAATACGTTAAAATCGTAACCTATTCGTTCTTCCTCGTGTGTACGTTTAATCGTGCGTACCTAGTCTATTCACGTACGTATATATATTTTCCTTACCCTATATTATTTTTGTACGTACACACCTCGGTATACCTATTATTATATACAACTACATATATATACTAGCGAGTATGTATGTATATATATTCCTATATATGCCTCATTATTTGTTTTCATTTTTTTCCTCATCACATGTATCCATCCCATGTATGTACATATATTAAAACACATTCTTATCTTATACCTTCATTTGTATATACCTCCTAGTATATACACATCTCTCATACATTCCTTTATATGTACACCTAAGTAAATACTCAATATATGTATATGTATACTCATACATACCCACATGGAGACGTGTATATATATATATATATATATATATATATATATAAATATCATTTTTACTTGTTTCCATTTATGCACTCTCACATAAATATAAATATAAATATAAATATATATATATATATATATATATATATATATATATATATATATATATACATACATGCATTACCTCTCCCTTTACCCATCATTCATCACTACCCCTTTTTTTTTTTTTACACCATTTAAATTTATACTAATCATGCGTATAATTCAATCTATATATATACATGTAAATTAAATATGCATGTATATACATAAATCTTACCTCCCTTTCTTTTTCTCTTTTCTCCTTTTTTTTCTTTTTTTTCTCCTTTTCCTCTCGGTCAGCCCTACTTCCTCCCTTTCTCCTTCGATTCCAGCCCCTTTCTCCCTCACGGTTTCCCCTGCTTGGTCTCGGTTACAGCCTCCATTTCCAGCCCCTGTTCTGCTATCCATTCAAGCCCGATTCTGTTTCCAGATTTCCTGCTCTCGGTGCTGCCTCTTCAGTCCCTGTTTCGGTTTCAATCTCCTCCCCCCTTGCCTCTGTTCCAGCTTCGATTCAGTTATGCTCCTTCCTCCTTTTCAGCCTTGGTTTGGTCTGCTCCACAGTTTCTTCTCCTTCTCTCGGTTTCACCTCCAGTAGCAGTTTCTTCTCCTTCTCTCGGCTTTGCTCTGCTGCAATTTCTTCCCTTCTCCTGATTTCACTCTCCCGATCAGTCCTCTCGTCTTTTTTTTTTCTCTCCTCCCTTCCTTTCCCTTTTTCTTCCCCTCTCTTCCTTGGCCAACAGTCCCTCTATTTTCTTTTCTTCCTTCCTTTCTTCTTCCCCGGCAGACTGCTTCCCTTTTCCTTTCTTTCCTTTCTTTTGTCTTCTTCCCCGGCGGGCTGCTTCCCTTTCCTTTCTTTCCTTTCCTTTTTCTTCTTCCCCGGCAGGCCTCTCTGTCCTTTCTTTCCTTTCCCTTTTCTTCCCCGGCAGCCCTCTCTTTCCTTTCTTTCCTTTCCTTTCTCTTTTCTTTTTTTCCCGCCCGAGCCTCCTCTGTTTTTTGTTTGATTTTCCTTTCCAATTGCAACAGTGGCAGACGGAATTGGCTTTTCTAAGCCAATTCCGTACATGCCATAATATATATATATATATATATATTAGTTTAATATATATATATTATATTAGTATGTAGGTGTTAATTGTTATGTATTTGTATGGTTATTATATTTTTATACCCATTCTTATATAATGTATCAATGTATATTTATACATTATATTAATATAAATATATTGTTTGTGTATTGTCATTATTATTATTATTATTATTATTATTATTATTATTATTATTATTACATTAAGTGTCTTATACATTATACTTTACAATACATATATATATATTTGTCATATATATATGTATATCATCATTTTTCCATTTTAAATTGTCTAGTATATATATATACATATATTATACCTATATATATATACATATACCTTTCCTTTTATTTAAATGTTAGTACATATGTATATATATATATATATATACATACATATTCACATATGTACATATCTATATATATACATTTTCTTATATAATTTATCCAAAGACATAATATCATGCCTTCCATGAGATTTTCCTTATTCCGAAATTAAAATAATATCGGGATTCCATCATTCTTCATGAGTTCTCAATACAAGTGTTTACATCGACACTTTTCGAATAACAAATTAAAATTTTCTAATCCATCCGTACTTGCATTCGCCTTATTACTTCTTGTATCTTCGGGTTCCCGGTCATCCCACGGGCTTCTCGGTTCCTATAGTCCTCGAGCCCTACAACGAATATTTACGCTTCTGTTAATATATATTATTTCCATTTTTATATAATTAAATTAACGTAGGAAATTTGTGGGGTTTACAGGTACACAGTTTATCCCTTTTAATAACATTACTGAGTTTCAATTGTATGGTAGACAAGATTAAATCTTGGTTTCTTGTTTGCTTTCCTCGATTAATAATCAAATTCTACCAAGTTTTGTGAATTAATGCGCACTGCACTATCAGGACTTAGAAAGGAGTATGATGCCATAGTTCTTGTTATTTCAACACAAAATGATCTTCCAAATTGTAAAATAACTTCTACACTTCTCTTTGCAACTGAGTCAAGAAATGCTTAAAACTAATTTTTTACAGAAACTATTGTACCATCTATCAATGTTGTTATCCAATAGAAGAGATTTGATAATTTTAGAGGTCAATTTAGAGGAAGAAACTTTAGAGCTCGAGATAGATTCAAAGGTAGAGTCTTCTATGGTTCAAAACCACAATATCAATTGTGTGGAAAAGTTGGACATACTATGCACAAGTTTTACCATCACTTTGATATTTCATTTAATCCTGAAACTGGTGAATCCATAAACAGTTCAAGGTTTTCTAATCGAAATGGCAATCTTGGCACATCTCAAGAAAATGTTGCAGAAGTTATGTTAGCTACACTTACCTCAATAGTAGATTCTTCTTAATACTTTGATTCTGGAGCTACTAATCATATCATAAATGCAATGAAGAATCTCAATGTGGGATTCGAATACCGTGGCACTAGTAAGCTTCATATGGGTGATGGCGTTCGTATTAGTATAGCTGGTGTAGGCTATTCTTTTGTTAAAACCGAGTCTAAATCACTTCAGCACAATAACATACTTATGTTCCTCAAATTACTAAACACGTACTATTAGTGTCTCAATTTTGCAAAGATAATAATGTTTAATTTGGGTTTTATTTTAACCAGTGTTTTGTTAAGGATCTTGTTACCAGGTAGGTACTTATAAAAAGGACTTTTGATGGAGGTTTGTACAAATTCAATTTAAATCTTGATAAGTCTCATGCATTAGCATTAAGTTAAAATCAAATAGCATTGCCTGATTTTTCCATTTCTTCTAGGTTACAAGCAAATTTAGTTTCTTTATTAGATCATTTTGTTTTTTGGCATAGGCGCCTAGGACATCCTCATATTGCCATTGTCTCCAAAATACTGTCTAAATGTAATATCTTTAATAAAATCAATAAAATGTTTGTTTGCTCTCATTGTCAACAAGTAAAAAGTCACAAATTGCCTTTTTCTCCTCCTATATTTTCTTATAATTCACCTTTGCAACTTATAGAAGCTGACTTATAGAGTCTTGGCCATTTTATTTCGAGAAATGGTTATAAGTACTATATATCTTTCATTTGTCTTCTCTAGATATACGTAGATATATTTTTTAGAGACTAAAAATGAAACCCCTTCTTCTTTCATTCACCTTAAGAAAAAGGTTGAAAAACAATTCTCAACTTCTATTAAGATGCATCAAACAAACTAGGAGGTGAGTTTAAGAGCTTAATCACCTTTCTCAATTCTGAAGGTATTCTTTTTTTGACACTCATGTCCTCATACTTCACAATAAAATGGCATTATAGAAAGAAAACATAGACATATTGTTGAGACAGACTTGACTTTACTTTCTCAATCTTCCTTACCCTTTCATTTTTGTCTGAAGCATTCTCCTCTGCAGCGTATCTGATCAACAGGTTACCTAGTACAAATCTTCAATCAAGGTCTCCTTTTGAGGTTTTACATAAGGTACAACTTGAATACTGATTTTTCAAAACATTTGGTTGCTTATGTTATCCCAATTTTAGACCATATTACAGTCATAAATTGGATTATAGGTCATTTTCTTATTTGTTCTTAGGTTATAGTTCAGACCAAAAAGGCTACAAGTGTTTAGACAAAAGCAACAATCTCTATGTCTCTAGACATGTTATTTTGATGAGACCAAGTTTCCTTATGATGAATTGTTCTCTAAGTCAGTATCTTCCTCTAATGAATCTCAGTCCATTATTTTTCAGTCATCTCCCTTGATTATACTAGTTTCTTTAAAAAGTAAGTCTTTTGTACCTAAGTCTCAAAACAAACCTATTATTTCTGTTTTGACACTGTCTTCTCTTGTAGCTTCCTTACCTCAGTCTCAAAATGAACTTGTAAATTCTGCTTCTAGTCAAGTCTCTCTTATTGCTTTTGTTTCATCTTTATCTCTACAAGATAATAGTTAACCATCTATATTAAGATCATATCCAACCCTATGGTCAACCTGCATCTCATGCAAATGAGGCCTAAAAGTGGAGTTTTCAAGCCAAAAGCTTATGTTGTTGATCTTGATAATCAAGAGCCACTAATTGTAACACAAGCATTTCAGCATAACAAATGAATAAGAGTAGTGCAGGCTGAGTATGATGCTTTCTTAGAACAAAACTTGGTCTTTAGTGCCTCATCCACCAGATAGATTAATAGTAGGCTGCAAATGGGTTTTTAAACTAAAAAAATGCTGATGAAGAAGTGGTTAGGTATAAAGCCAGATTAGTGGCTAAATGGTACCTGTAGTAGCTTGGCATAGACTTTGAAATAACTTTCAGCCTTATTGGGAAGCCAACCACTATTAAAATTTTGCCAACTCTTGCATTATCAATGGGTTGGTGTATTAGGCAAGTTGATGTCAATAATGCCTTTTTGAATGGTACTCTACAGGAAGAAGTCTTTTTCATGCATCAACCTCCAAGATTTGAGGTTCAACACAGTGGTTAAAATCTGGTCTGCAAGTTGCATAAAGCTTTATATGGACTAAAACAGGCACCAAAAGCCTAGTATGACAAGTTGTAATCATTCTTTATCAGTAGGGTTTTGTTTTATCCAAATCTGATCAGTCTCTTTTTTTTAGCAATCAACTACTGGCAGCACATCTGTTCGTGTCTATGTGGATGACATTATCATCACTGAAACTTATTGTGTTGTTGTTAAACAATTGATTCATAGTCTTCATGAAGCATTCTTGCTCAAGGATCTAAGTTCCCTCAATTTTTTTCTTAGCATTGAAGTTTCTAAGCTTTCTAGTGGTATGCTGCTTACTCAGTCTAAGTACATTAAAGACTTGCTAATCAAATTTCATATGTTGGATGCTAAACCTTTGCCCATTCCTATAGTCAGTTCCTTGAAACTTTCAGTTACTGATGGTTCACCACTTGAAGATGCACAATAGTATCGAAGTGCTATAGATGCATTTCAATATGTTACTAGAACAAAACCTGAAATAGCTTACCGTGTTAACAAAATTTCCCAATTTATGCACTAGCCACTTGACACTCATTAGAAAGCTGTTAAAAGGATTTTTAGGTATCTTTGTGGTACCTTAAACCATTATCTTCTACTACAATCTTCATCACTTCTTAATCTTATAAAGTTTACAGAAGCTGATTGAGCATCTTCTCTGGATGATAGAAGGTCCATCTCTGGCTATTGTGTGTTCTTTGGTTCAAATCTTGTTTCTTGGAGTTCAAAGAAGCAAAGTACTATTTCCAGATCTAGTACAAAGGTAGAGTTCAAGAGTTTAGCCAATTTAACTGCTGAAATGACTTAGATACAATACTTGTTGTTTGAGATTGGAGTTAATGTTAATACTAGGCCACACATTTGGTGTGACAATCTATCTACAGTAGCTTTGCCAGCCAATCCTGTACAACATGCCGGAACTAAGCACTTGGAGCTTTATATGTTTTTTGTTTGAGAAAAGGTGATGAAGAAGCTTCTTGCAGTTGGACATATTCCAACCTTAGATCAAATTGCAGATATCATAACCAAACATCTATCATTTTCCAAATTTGAGAGATTAAGGTCTAAGCTCACTATTCAGTCCATAAGAGCAGGTGCTTCAGCAAATCGATTTGAAGAAGTTCAATTTGTAGGGGAATGATAAAGGTTTACAAAAGCTTGGTTAGCTTGGTTCCTAGAAGGTTCAGTTTGTAAGGGAATGTTAACCATCATACCTGACTAATAGTTATGTTAGTTAATACAGTTGTCCATATAAGCATTCATGTAGACATCTTACCAAATTTGCTATGTAACTTGTAATATAATATATTAGATTAGATTAAGAGTTTATACATAATGTATTGATAGTGTATAGTCTCTATACACTGTCAACGCATCAGAGGTTGACACATTATCAATAAGCAAACCGAAGAGTGCCAAGTTCTTAAAAATAAATACAAATATATATATTTTTTAAATCTACTCATAAGGACTTATTGAGGAGGTGCAAACCTCTGATGCATTGACAGTGTATAGAGACTATACACAGTCAGTGCGTCATATATAAATTCTTAGATTAATTTATATTAAAAAATCAAAATTGACTTCACAATTTGTTATAAATTTAATTTATAAAAAACATATCATTATATTAGATTCAATATATGTATCATTATATTAGATTCGATATATGTATATTTGGGCCTAACCTCTAATTAAATAGTTTAATGAAGATGTGGACCCAATTGCAATTAAAATAAGTTTAGGGGCAAAAAGGTAAATGTATCAATTAATGAAACACATTTACTTCAGCCTATAAATAGAACACCATGGCCAGTCACATAAGTTAAAAAAAAAAGGAATTATTAAGGTGAGTGACAATAAGACCTTGTAGCATATTTGTCACCTACCATATTCCTCCATATTTCCTCTCTTACTTGCTTCAAGAAAATGGTTTTCTTCATGTTTATGAGCTTCAAGGGATTAAGAAGAAGTTTTGGTGAGTTTATGAAATTCAAGCTACTAGCATGGTGACAGTCGTGATATAATCCAATCTCTCGAAGGCTCTATCACTACTTATGTAAATTATCGTTAGAGGTTGGACACATTGATAACTTACCTTCATGATTCCAGAAAAGAGGATAAAGCATCGTCAACAAGGAGTAAGTATTAGATTACAATATCTAAAGCTTAGGTATGTTTCTTGAAACATCTTTTATGATTTTTGATATGATTCTTAGTATGTATTTATGTGATCTGAATGTTCTTGTTCGAAGAGATCCATTGGGATTTGTTTCTTGAGGTAAAAATTTATGTTTTCGTTGCATTTAACCTCTATATGTTTATGTATGATCCACCTATGCATGTCCCAAAAAACCTACACCATTAAGCAATGTTAGGTCCTATGAGCACCATAAGATATATCAAAGAATTGACAAGTTTTTTACTCAAGTGAAAATGGTTTTCAAGAGGTGTGCTAACTGACTTAGCATTTTGTATGTTGAATCTCTTCAGTACCTATTCATTATATTTTTCCTATGACAATCTCAACTTTCTAGCTTTTCTATCACGAATAATATCCATACCTAAAATTCTTCATGTCAAATGACTTAGATAATGTATCTTTCAATGTGTGAATCATATCAGCATCTTGCCCCACAACCAATATATCATTAACATATAACAAGTGAATAATGAAGTTACTATTTAGGAATTTCCTCATGTACTCTTTTTGTTATCGTTCTTCTATAGTTGTAACTCACGATAGAAGAATCAAACTTCTTGTACCATTTTCCAATAGCTTATTTTAAGCCACATAAGTTTTTTTTTTTTTCCAATTTGCTAAACATGTACTCTTACCCTTTCACTTCAAAACCCTTAGCTGATCCATATAAATCTTTTCTTACAAGTCACCTGCAAGAATGCAGTCTTCATATCAAGTTACTTAAGCTCAAGATTCAAACTAGTCGTTAATCTAATACCACTAAAAAGGAACTCATATTCACAATGGGAGAGAAAATCTTATCAAAATGATTACCTGGTTTCAGATCAAAGCATTTTACCACCAATCGGGCTTTTGTACCTCACTAGCTTGTCATCATATTTTTTCAGCAACACTCATTTTTTCTTCAATGGCCTTCTTCCTTTCAGAAGCTTAACAAGGTCATATGTTTCATTTTTCTCCAATAAATCCAATTCTTATTTCATTGCCTATAACCAACTCTCTCTATCCAGAGTATCATGCACATCTTAAAACGTCTTTGGCTCCATCTTACTAGTGATCAAAATAAATTATGAATTAGGATACCTGGTGGATGGTTGATGCTACTAGTGTGTCACACCCCACTTCCAGGTGCCCTTTATCCATACATACTCTACTACGGTTGGACTGTGAGTCAATGTAATTACTAAATTCCATACACTTATAACGAAATATTTTAAAACTTTAATTCACACTCCCAGGTGCGTGTGTAGATTTACAAAATTAATTGTATAATATAATATCTTTACATAACATCCCCACACAACTATTTACATTTCGATTCATGATTGTGCGATACATTATAATAGATACAAAATACTCATGTGTATACAAATCTTTATACCTTTGCAACTGGTGGGAGTTGTCCAAACAAAAAAGGGATCTCGAGACCATCGCACTGTCCTACTTCTCAGTATCTGGAGGGAGAAAAGTAGTGGGATGAGCAAACCACAGCTCAGTAAGGAAAATGATGCTAACAGGTAGATACTGTACTATCTACATAGCCCGTGCATGCATAAACAAATCATGTTTCAATATAAAAGGAAATATTACTAGAAAATGCATTTAAAAATTTATTTCTCATGAGCATTTTCATGTAAAACCACATGCAATACTTCCAATTAAAACATGTCATAAAACAATGCTATCATAGCACAAGTATTCAAATCAAGAGATTTATCAAATCACAATATCTCTGCTTTTCTTAAATCATTTCTTTTCGTCAAATCTTTTTCTTTTCTGAGTTTCTCAATTTCTCTTATCTTTGAGACAAGCACGAAATTCTCGACAATCTAATATCCATGACATATGGCCATAATCAGTGATCCCAGGCTTCACTGATCAGATGTGCACAGGGCATCACTTCGCCTGAATGGGGATGGGTTAGTCTTACCCTCCAGCTCATCTCAATTAACATCATCTCCTCATATCACATATACTCACGGTACAATGTATGTCATGTGACATCTACGCGATACTCGTACTCACGTGCACCCAGCACGGTACATAGTATACCAACGGACAACTACACAGTTCAACGTATGATCATGGACTCGGTCTATCCACCCAACATCGATGGACTCATCATCCTGAACCATGTCTCATATACCAGGCGAGCAAATCAGCGTGACACATAGTCATCGCAAGGCTCCGCGTGGTATCTCTCAGTGCGAGAAACAGCTTCTAGCACTGTATGATCTCAACTCAGTAAAAATTGGTGTGAGCCATGCTCCAGCACCTTTCTCAAATCCATCGTGCGAGATGAGCTCTAGCACGGTATATCAAAACATAGAAACATGTGCGAGCTAACACTCTAGCACATTATCTTTATAAAACCACGTGTGAGTCACGCTCCAGTATGGTTCATCAAAACATGTAGACGTATGCGAGTGAAACTCTAGCATAGTCAAAATCATTAAAATGGGTGTGAGTTAGAGCTCCAACACCAATTCACATCTCAAATCCAATCGGTGGCTAATTTCTCTTTTAAAAACTCAAAACATGTTTATTTACGTAGTATGTCGTCCCATGCTAAACAAGTAAATCTAGCCAACCTATCCATCGTCATTTCTGTAAGACCCGAATTTAATTAAAATACGAAAATTAAATAAGAAAAGATGGGGGATGTATGAAGGAAGGTCAGGTAAAATTGATTTTCGAAACAAGAGCAGGGTAAAATGGTAAAAATATCAAAACCCGGTATTAAGGCGATAAGAAAATTTTAATTTAAAATAAGGATGTAAGATATCTTGATCAATAATGAGGAAATTATACAATTTGGGTCAATTGATTAAGATTCAGAAATTTTAAAAATACCGAAAAATTACTGGAACAATATCTCGAAAAGCGCGAAGGAATAATATCAAAAATTTGAAGAAAAATATATTTAATAAATTAAATTTAAATTAAATAAATTAAATTAGAATAAAAATAATATAAGTGTAGATATTTTGGATTTTATGGAGTATTTTAATGAATAGTAAAATAATTAAATAAATTATAATAATAATAATAATAAAACAAAAAAAAAAGAAAAAAAAGAATCTGAAACAAAAAAAAAGAAGAAGAGAGAAAACGGGTCGGGGAGAGAGAAAGAGAAGCAGAGACAAAAACGGAACCCGACGAACCCGAGGGAGACCGACGAGCCGTCCGGCGGCCAACGGCCAGGCCAAGGGCCGAAAAAGGAAGAGGAGCTTCAGGCGATCTCCCTGGTACCGGCAGCACGACCCATCGACGCCGAAAATCTGACGAATCGGGGAGAGAAAGGCCGACGAGATTGAGGGGCTCGATCCCGACGATCCACGGCGACTGGGCGTGAATGGAGGCCACCGGCGTGACCGTGAGGAGGAGACGGTCCTTTTGAGACCGGTAGCAGCCGACGAAACGGTCAGAATCACCGGCGACGGCCAAGAGGAGAAATGGGTCCCGACGGCCGGAGGAGAACAGGCCGGACCGGCCATTTTCCAGCGAGCTCGAGGCGAACCAAGCCCAGATTCGTGATGCGGACGACCTAACGGAGATGCTGGCGGTGGAAGCCAGCGGAGAACCGGCCGGCAAGGCGGTGAACCGGTCGAACCGGAGTGAACCGGGGTGAACCGGCGGGTCTGAACCGGTCCGAACCGGACTGAACCGGTTTAGCCAAAAAGAGAGGAAAAAAAGGGAGAAAAAGGGAAAAAAAAAAGAGAAAAAATTGGGGAGAAATCCCGATGATGCAATCGAGCTACGGGTAAGTCAATAGTGGTCAAAATTGACCCGATTTAAATTTCGGAGTATTTAATTTAATTAATTTTGGGCCGAAAAATTACCCAAAAAATTGTGGAATTGTGTAGCTCGACAATTGGCATCCAACGAGAGCTCGAGATAGCCTCGATTTACGTACTAGCATGGAATCTCGAGTAAGTGACCCTTATTTACTATAATTTACATCGTTATGCGTGATATGAATTTAAATTTCGCATAAATTGAATTAAAATTATGGAAATTTAGGTAAATCCTCGTAAATAATAAATTTAGCTATTCGAGAGTTAGAACAAGGCCCAAGAAATTATTGATGGGCCCAATGAGCCCAATAGGCCTCGATAATGTGAAAATTAAGTGGAAAACGGGCTTAAGGCCAATTAAGACCCATTAAGGTGCAATCGGGCCCAATAGGGGTAAATGGGCCCAATGATTTAAATTAAGCCCAGAAAATAGGAAATACAATTAAATTGTATAATATCTGACCTGAGGAATAATTATACGCAGTTCCGAACATTTGATTGGGAGCATATCAGACTGCGCGACGAGACAACAGTGGAAAAAAAAAGGTCAGACTCGACAGGAAAATAAGGTAAGGGAATTCTACGGACTGCTAGAGGTAAACTTTACGAAATTTCAAGTTCATATGCAGTCTTTAAAATTTATCTGAAGGGTCTAGAGGTCGAATAATAATTTTAGTGCCTCGAATGGGCAAATTACTAAAATACCCTTGTTAAGGGTAGAACTTACAAATTTAGGAAAAATTGGGAGGAGCAAGGACAAGAGGTTCCTGCTCATTCTGGAGGTATTTTAACACATGCATGAGTAGGCTGGCTCACTTTTAAAGAAGAATGCATAGCATTGCATACCTTAAACGATGTAATTTCTGTGAAAACTATTTGGAGATAACCGAGTCGCCTACGTGTTTTTATTTACATGTGACGTGCTAGAGCTCAGCTCGCACGATGTTTGATTTGTGTGATGCATGCATTAGTGCTGGAGCGAGAGCTCGCACTAGACTTTTACATGCATAGGTGCTAGAGTATAACTCGCACCAGATTTCATATGCTTTTTCATGACACGGTGCTAGAGTCTAACTCGCACCAGATTTTACATGATTTTCATGACAAGGTGCTGGAGTTTAACTCGCACCAAATTTTATAAGATTTTCATGTGATTCATATATACAGTGTTAGAGCACCGCTCGCACTACTTTTCAGAGATCATATGATAAGCCGTGCTTGGAGCATCGGGTAGACTGTATGTCACCGATTTAATCGGCTCGCACGTGCGTTTTGAGACATGGCATGAGTATTGAGAAACAAAACCTCTCTGTGGGAAGCAGGCCATTTAGGCTGGAGTACCTAGAGTGATATGGGTCCATGGAGTACGATGTACCGTGCAAGTAGCATGGAGTACGATGTACCGTGAGGTATCTTCGGATATGGTATCTTTATGATACGGGGTATCTTCGGATACGGTATCTTGTGATACGGGGTATCTTCGGATATGGCATCTTCGGATGCGTGAGATCGGATAAGACTGATGGGTTGGATTGACCCACCTCTCGGGTGGTTCCCGATTAGGGTGAGACCTCGTACACTGGGATCCGTGAAGCTAGAGGGACTCACGAGGACACATATGGCCAGTCCTGGTTATTGCTGTTATACAGATATTACCTCGTCTCGCATGTCGACGATTTCGATGATTTAAACTGGGTTTTTAATTAAATGTGCATGATGGTTATTTCCATGCTTTTTAAACCCATGTGTGATGTATACCGATTTTCATGGTTTTGTGTGAGTCAGGATCACCCGAAGGAGGGGTCGAGTCCTGACTTTATTGTGAAAATGTTAATTGAGAAAGAAATGATTTGAAATAATTGCATGTTGAATTTTCTGTGCAAACTCGATTTACATAACATCATAACTTTCATATCATCTGTTTTAAATGTGTGGAGAAAGGGTGGTTTATGCATGGCACCACGTTCATGTAGGTAGTATGGTTACCTACTTGTTCGTAGGATTGCCTTACTGAGCTTGATGTGCTCACCCCTTTCATTTTCTCCCACAGATAATCTCCAGTTGAAGTTGTAACGACTTAGCACTGCATTTCGGATATCCGCTGCTGCCCATCAACATAAGGTATATATACACTTGTACATATTGTATCTACATAAGTATAGCACAGTAACATGTTTGTAAGTAACTTTAGGGGATGTATAAATATTGTAAATAATTATAAACGACTGGAGAAGAAATAAGTAATATGGTAAATGTATGGTGGGACTGGCATTGACGCACAGCCCAATTTGTTAGTGGAGTGTGGTCACGATTCGAGGACAGGTAAGAATTTAAGTAAATAAACAAAACGTAAAAAATTAACTCTGATTTTTGGGTAGTTTAGGTCGTGACATATAAAAGTGGTATCAGAGCAACAATTGGTCTGATGTGTGTCAGTGTCAGTAATTAGAAAATTACATCCCCGTTTTACTGTTCTTAGTTAGATACAATAGTGTATATCGAGATGGGTTTTGACTAAGAAATGGTTGAGAATGCAGGAATGCCTAATATGAGTCGCGTTAGATGAGATAGTGCACGAGGCAGAGGTCGTAGAGGTAGACCTGAGTCTGCTAAGTCGTGCTGAGTTGACCTGTGAGAATCAGGATGAGATTGAAATAGAGGTTAATGTTGAGCATGCCTCTCAGAGTCCGACAGAGTGATCGGATAGTATTGAGACACGCTTCGCGAGATTGAAGTGTAGTGTGGAGATTATTGTGAGGAGCTAATTGCTCAGATTATGTATGAGATATGAGGGCGCAGCGGAGCATTGGTGGAAACCCGCTCGACCCATCTTAAGTGTTAAACATCCAGAGCTGACGTGAGAAATGTTTATGGATGTATTCCGGTGAAAAGATATCCCGGACATGATTTAAAGGAAATCATGGATAAAAGTCCTTACTCTGACCCAGAGGATTTGATTTATTGAAGAGTATAATTTATGAGTATGAAACTCGGTTATATTCTTGGGCAGATATTACCTCGACACTATGAACAATGACAGTCGAGATGTCTAAAAGTTTATGGAAGGGCTCATATTGTCAATTAGAGTCCAATTGGCCCCGTGAGATATTACCTATACCGAGGCAGTGCGCAGATTTACAGTTGGGTAAATAAGAACATGAATTGCACGCCTCTGAGATTGGGAAAGGTAGTGAGGGCTGAAATAGAGACAGAAAAGAGAATCGAGAAATGACAGAGATGTTAAAATGGGAAAATGGTAATTGGTAAACGATTTAATTTGATGAGTCATGGAGTAAGATAATTGGTAAGGCCCCAGTGCATCCAATTTTGGCAATCTTGAGGGGTATTGTGATTGGAGGACCCTGACTTGCTACGAAACAGAGTAGCAGTGTGATCACTGTAGAATGTGTGGTGGATACCACAGAAGGAGGGTCTATACCTACACTGTATTGATGAAAATGGCCGTTAAGTGTGGTAAGATGGACCATTGATTTTAATTGCACAGAGTTGGGATAGATCGCCCCACAAAAAAGTAAAGAGACAGAGAAAAACTTCGTTGGTATAGCTGCAACGAAAAGGCAGGCCATAGCCGAAAAGAAAAAAGAAAGTAGGTTGTTAGACGAAGGCGAGAGGATGTCTTGGACCAGGACACTATTGATGTTTTATGGATGTGGTGAAAGATACCACACTTGTTATGAATAATGAAGTATATATGTTCATTGATCCTGGTGCCACACATTTATTCATACTGCCTTCGTTCGCATATAAGTGAGTAAAAAGCATGAATGCCTACATCATCGGGCACAATATTGATAAATGAGTACCCCAATAGAGGAGGATTAATTAACGGAATATGGATATAGAGATTTTAAGTGACAAAAAGGGGTGTAACAGTTGAAATTAAAGGAGTAAAGGATTGTACTCACGAAATGAATAATGACAAGAGTTTCGTTATAATAGATACACTAAGGAGATAATCTTTAAGATGAGATATGCTTAATTTTGAATACAAGATGTATTGGAGTAAGAGGCGTATGCAAGGTGAGAACATCCTTACGATATGAAGTCATTAGGATTAAAGCAATTAGTAGCGAATATAAATTGTGACCACAAGGACATATATGTAAAGTAATTGTGGTTAAGTCTAAGGGTTAATAAAGGTATTTCAAAATACCTCCCCGCCTGAAGACTTGACAGCGTCTAAAAGTATATATATATAACCTATAACGTGAAATCGATCGTCGTAATAAATACCTTTAGCATTAGGATACCTTTACTAAGACGATAAGAATATTAAAATTTGACAAATCATAAAGGTTAACATAGTAAAATTTAATAAGAGCCGTTAAGATAAGAAAAAGGAAATGACGCAGGTTAGTACCTGAAAACGTAAGCGATTTTGAAGGATCTGATACGCTTATGCGTACATAAGTCAAGGATATAGGCGATTGAATTATGCAGTGGAGCTCAATTACGATGAGTTATTTAAACTTGACCTGGACCGATTCGTAATCATCATTATTGATGATATGTTGGGTGTAGTTAAAGTCCATGGCAAATTATAAGCAACAATTGGAAAATTGCTTTTACAAATGGGTTGTTGCGAGTTCTCAATATGGTCTACTGGTTGACACGTTTAACTAAGAAAACGTGGTCTTGAATGAGATGATAAATAAGATGATAGATGTGACATGATTTTCGGTGTAGTGAAGTATGAATTGACCACCGTGATTAATTTCACCATACCCAATAGCTCAAGAGGTTCTCAGTGAGTATGGATACCTCGAAATAATGAAGGAGCTGTGTATTGATGTATAATGGGAAGATAGTCAATTTTGGAGTCAGACAACTCCTTGATCACGAAATAAACTATCTGACCCATGATTTAAAGTTGGCAACGGTAGTATTTGTACCGAGGATATGGTACTATTATGTACACGATGAGGAATTGTGGATATGCACTGATCATAAAGCCCCGAGTATCTGTTTTCACAGAAAGAGGCGAATATGAGAATACATAGTGGGTTAGAGCTTCTGAGAGATTTTGATTGTGAAAATTGTACCACCCAGGAAAGGCTAATGTGATGGCTAATGCCTTGAGTATAAAGAGCCTCGGGATGGTACCACATATGATGGTCAGGGAGCGTGAGCTGCTTGAGCAGTTGTGGACCTCAGTAGTGATGTGATCCCTTCTGATGATGACAGTGATTGTGCGACAGCTAGCCTGATGATTAGAACCGGATGAGAGTGCCCGGATTTACCAGGCTTAGCATGATGATCGACATGATGTCGATAGTTTGGGTCAGATTCAGAAGGGTACAGTGACAGAGTTCACGGAGTGTGTTGATGGTTTACAGAGAGGTTCAGAGACAGTATAAGTGCTCCCCAGGACCACAGTTGATGAGATAATAATATTGTCAGAAGCTTACTCTTCGGGATATACAGTGCATACGAAAAGTAACGAATATATATATGAAATCTCTGAAAAGGGTATTGGTGGTCAGATGTGAAAAGAGACATGGTAGAGATTGTGGAAAAGTGCCTAGTGTGTCAGCAGATTAAGGTAGGATATTAAAAGTCTGCAGAGTTATTGCAGCCTCTACCTATATCGATACGGAAAATGGGAGCAAGTCTCCATAAATGTCGTGATGGGTTACAGAGAACCCAGGTGAATTACGAGGCTATTTGGATGATAGTCGATAGAGTAACTAAGTCTACCCACCTTCTGGTTATAAAATCCCTAAATACTCAGAGTGTATATGAGGATTTGTGTATAAGGAAGATTGTGGAACATTAAGTAGCGTTCCAGTGAGCATGGTATTATATAGGGATTCCCGCTTCACTTCTTACTTCAGGGAATATTTTTCAGGAAGCTATGGGAACCCGACTGAGTATTAGCACAGCTTTTTATCCTCAGACAGATGGTCAGTCAGAGAGGACTGTACAAGTTCTGGAGGATATGATGAGAGTGTGTGCATTGATTTTATAAGATCCTGGAATGATCAGTTATTACAAATCGAAGTCACCAATAGTGACAGTTTTCACTTGAGTATCGGGATAACAAGATATGAGGCAGTGTATGGCTGTAGGGATTGTTCCCCAAATTGGATAAGAAAAAGTGGGTGACAGATAGAATTATTTTCGACTTTGGATAATAAGTCTTTGAGGATGTTTAGTTAAGGATGAGAGATTAAGAACACCTTAGAGCAGATAGACAAGTATTGGAATTCACCCTTGGTGAATTAGTATGGTTGAAAGTTACTCGTTCTAAGGGAATAAGGACATAGCGAGCTTTGGAAGAAGGTAAATTGAGTTGCGCTGGATGGAATATTTTGAGAGATTGGACAAGTGGGAGATAAGACCTGTATGTGGCATTTCCACTTGAATAAGCAGGCACCCACAATGTGTCCCATCTTTTGATGCTTTGGGAATACTATCCAGATCCAACATAGGTGATAAGATATGAGATCCAACAGTTCAGCTTAATGCAATTATAAATATATTGAAAAAGTTGATACGGGCATGAAACAGGAAAGAGAAAGTATTAAGGTTTAAGATGATCTCCCTAATTAAAGTCCTTTGGTAGTAATACACTCCGGAGAAGGTCACATAAGAATTTAAGAGTATGATACGATCGATGTACCCGGAGTTGTATATGGACTCATATGATTTGGTTCTAATTTGGAGGACCAAATTCCTTAAGTGGGGGAGAGTTGTAAGACCCGAATTTAATTAAAATACGAAGATTAAATAAGAAAAGATGGGGGGTGTATGAAGGAAGGTCAAGTAAAATTGATTTTCGAAACAAGAGTAGGGGTAAAATGGTAAAAATATCAAAACCCGGTATTAAGGCAATAAGAAAATTTTAATTTAAAATAAGGATGTAAGATATCTTGATCGATAATGAGGAAATTATACAATTTGGGTCAATTGATCAAGATTCGGAAATTTTAAAAATACCAAAAAATTATCGGAATGATATCTCGAAAAGCGCGAAGGAATAATATCAAAAATTTGAAGAAAAATATATTTAATAAATTAAATTTAAATTAAATAAATTAAATTAGAATAAAAATAATATAAGTGTAGATATTTTGGATTTTATGGAGTATTTTAATGAATAGTAAAATAATAAAATAAATTATAATAATAATAATAAAACAAAAAAAAAGAAAAAAAAGAATCTGAAACAAAAAAAAAAGAAGAGAGAAAACGGGTCGGGGAGAGAGAAAGAGAAGCAGAGACGAAAACGAAACCCGACGAACCTGAGGGAGACCGACGAGCCGTCCGGCGGCCAACGGCCAGGCCAAGGGCCGAAAAAGGAAGAGGAGCTTCAGGCGATCTCCCTGGTACCGGCAGCACGACCCATCGACGCCGAAAATTCGACGAATCGGGGAGAGAAAGGCCGACGGGATTGAGGGGCTCGATCCCGGCGATCCACGGCGACTGGGCGTGAACGGAGGCCACCGGCATGACCGTGAGGAGGAGACGGTCCTTTTGAGACCGGTAGCAACCGACGAAACGGTCGGAATCGCTGGCGATGGCTAAGAGGAGAAATAGGTCCCGACGGCCGGAGGAGAACAGGCCGGACCGGCCATTTTTCGGCGAGCTCGAGGCGAACCAAGCCCAGATTCGTGATGCGGACGACCCAACGGAGATGCTGGCGGTGGAAGCCGGCGGAGAACCGGCCGGCAAGGCGGTGAACCGACCAAACCGGAGTGAACCGGTGTGAACCGGTGGGTCTGAACCGGTCCGAACCGGACTGAACCGGTTCAGCCAAAAAGAGAGGAAAAAAAGGGAGAAAATGGGAAAAAGAAAAAGAGGGGAGAAATCTCGACGATGCAATCGAGCTACGGGTAAGTCAATAGTGGTCGAAATTGACCCGATTTAAATTTCGGAGTATTTAATTTAATTAATTTTGGGCCAAAAACTTACCCGAAAAATTGTGGAATTGTGTAGCTCGACAATTGGCATCCAACGAGAGCTCGAGATAGCCTCGATTTACGTACTAGCATGGAATCTCGGGTAAGTGACCCTTATTTACGACAATTTATATCGTTATGCGTGATATGAATTTAAATTCCGCATAAATTGAATTAAAATTATGAAAATTTAGGTAAATCGTCGTAAATAATAAATTTAGCTATTCGAGAGTTAGAACGAGGCCCAAAAAATTATTGGTGGGCCCAATGAGCCCAATAGGCCTCGATAATGTGAAAATTAAGTGAAAAACGAGCTTAAGGCCAATTAAGGCCCATTAAGGTGCAATCGGGTCCAATAGGGGTAAATGGGCCCAATGATTTAAATTAAGCCCAAAAAATAGGAAATACAATTAAATTGTATAATATCTGACCTGAGAAATAATTATATGCAGTTCTGGACATTTGATTGGGAGCATATCGGACTGCGCGACGAGACAACAGTGGAAAAGAAAAGGTCAGACTCGACAGGAAAATAAGGTAAGGGAATTCTACGGACTGCTAGAGGTAAACTTTACGAAATTTCAAGTTCATATGCAGTCTTTAAAATTTATCTGAAGGGTCTAGAGGTCGAATAATAATTTTAGTGCCCCGAATGGGTAAATTACTAAAATACCCTTGTTAAGGGTAGAACTTACAAATTTAGGAAAAATTGGGAGGAGCAAGGACAAGAGGTTCATGCTCATTCTGGAGGTATTTTAACACATGCATGAGTAGGCTGTCTCACTTTTAAAGAAGAATGCATAGCATTGCATACCTTAAACGATGTAATTTCTGTGAAAACTATTTGGAGATAACCGAGCCGCCTACGTGTTTTTATTTACATGTGACGTGCTAGAGCTCAGCTCGCACGATGTTTGATTTGTGTGATGCATGCATTAGTGCTGGAGCGAGAGCTCGCACTAGAGTTTTACATGCATAGGTGCTAGAGTATAACTCGCACCAGATTTCATATGCTTTTTCGTGACACGGTGCTAGAGTCTAACTCGCACCAGATTTTACATGATTTTCATGACAGGGTGCTGGAGTTTAACTCACACCAGATTTTATAAGATTTTCATGTGATTCATATATACAGTGTTAGAGCACCGCTCGCACTACTTTTCAGAGATCATACGATAAGCCGTGCTTGGAGCATCGGGTAGACTGTGTGTCACCGATTTAATAGGTTCGCACGTGCGTTTTGAGACATGGCATGAGTATTGAGAAACAAAACCTCTCTGTGGGAAGCAGGCCATTTAGGCTGGAGTACCTAGAGTGATATGGGTCCATGAAGTACGATGTACCGTGCAAGTAGCATGGAGTACGATGTACCGTGGGGTATCTTCGGATACGGTATCTTTGTGATACAGGGTATCTTCGGATACGGTATCTTGTGATACGGGGTATCTTCGGATACGGCATCTTCGGATGCGTGAGATCGGATAAGACTGACGGGTTGGATTGACCCACTCCCGGGCGGTTCCCGATCAGGGTGAGACCTCGCACACTGGGATCCGTGAAGCTAGAGGGACTCACGAGGACACATATGGCCAGTCCTGATTATTGCCGTTATACAGATATTGCCTCGTCTCGCATGTCGACGATTTCGATGATTTAAACTGGGTTTTTAATTAAATGTGCATGATGGTTATTTCCATGCTTTTTAAACCCATGTGTGATGTATACCGATTTTCATGGTTTTGTGTGAGTCAGGATCACCCGAAGGAGGGGTCGAGTCCTGACTTTATTGTGAAAATGTTAATTGAGAAAGAAATGATTTGAAATAATTGCATGTTGAATTTTCTGTGCAAACTCGATTTACATAACATTATAACTTTCATATCATCTGTTTTAAATGTGTGGAGAAAGGGTGGTTTATGCATGGCACCACGTTCATGTAGGTAGTATGGTTACCTACTTGTTCGTAGGATTGCCTTACTGAGCTTGATGTGCTCACCCCTTTCATTTTCTGCCACAGATAATCTCCAGTTGAAGTTGCGACGACTTAGCACTGCATTTCGGATATCCGCTGCTGCCCATCAACATAAGGTATATATACACTTGTACATATTGTATCTACATAAGTATAGCACAGTAACATGTTTGTAAGTAACTTTAGGGGATGTATAAATATTATAAATAATTATAAACGACTGGAGAAGAAATAAGTAATATGGTAAATGTATGGTGGGACTGGCATTGACGCACAGCCCAATTTGTTAGTGGAGTGTGGTCACGATTTGAGGACAGGTAAGAATTTAAGTAAATAAACAAAATGCGAAAAATTAACTCTGATTTTTGGGTAGTTTGGGTCGTGACAATTTCTCAACCGCAAATCAATGCATAGTAGAGAAAACATCAAAATCATGCATGTCATGCTATTTCCTTACCTCATCCAATTTTCACAATACATATATATCATAGTACATTTCACGATTTCATATCATTTCATAGTTCCATAGCTAAACGTAGTAATGCTAGCGTCATAACTACTGAAATCACTGTAAAAATACGAATGAATATCTCTATTGCTAACATACAATCCCTTACCACAAATTGCGCTCGTACTTCCTTCGTCTCGTTTACTCCGTTCGCGATCCGGTTTAACCGTGTTCCACGTATTTCAATCTACACGTGTAAATCATTAATTTATTTTCTTTTCCTTCTATTAACCTACACATTGTCTTCTATTTATCTATTCATACTTCCCAATCCTTAAAATCACATTTCACCTTTCCCATTTGTATTCACTATATCTCATCTTAAGTTTTCCATCACTTTCCCATAGATTTTCTCTTTATAAATCTCTCTTAATATTACTCACCCATCACTACAATCATTATTTCTATCCATATTTCACATATTATCTAACTCACAAATGTTTAGAAACCCATATTTAAAACTTGAAGGTTGAAGAGCTTACCCCTTTACTTAGCCAAACTTGTGGTAGCCAAAACTTCTTCTCTTAGTCACACCAATGTGTGATTTTTGGGTATGTTGTTCTTCTTACTTCAAGGAAGAACTTCCTTTATTGAGCTTCTTCCAAAACTGGCTGGAATGTAGTGATTTTTCGAGTGAGAAAGCTTAGGTCTTTTAGAGAAAATGGTAGGTACGATTTGGTGGGAGGGAAATTTGATTTTCAGTCCAAATACCATGCCCTTTTTATAGACGCAGAGACATAAGATCGATCTGATCCTTGTGGAGATCGATCTCTGTAAGGTTTGGTAGTCATTTTTACCAAATGCAACTACTACCAGATCGATCTTCTTCTATGATGAGATCAATCTATTTGCAAGCAAATTTCTTCTTGGAGATCGATCCGCCTCTTGTAGGAGATCGATCTGCTTCTTACAGAACCTTAATGAGATCGATCTGTCGCTTAGGGGAGATCGATCTGTTCTTGGCTGAGAGTTAAGGAGATCGATCTGCTCCAACCTGAGAGCTAAGGAAATCGATCTGTGCCTTGTGAAAGATCGATTTCTTCCAGACAGAGACTTAAGGAGATCGATCTTCCCTCCCATGAGATCGATCTTCCCTGTCCCATTCAATAAATTCTCGGCATTTCATGAAGGGTGATCGATCTCTCATCCCCTGCACCCTCATTTTCTGGAGTTTTCTGCAGGTTCTTACCTATACACTCATCCTTACTTCATACCTCAATTTACAATTCGTGTACAATTAATGCACAATGACATCCATTCCACATAGTTCATAGTTAATGAAACTTGTGCACACAACTTAAAATTCATGAATGTTTCATAGAATCCATAACCCTTACATCCTTTTTTCACTTATACACTTGTAACAAATGTACATATACATTATATCTTCATAAAACAAATACATGGGAAATTACGGGTATCACATAGTGGATCTCCAACTGTGAAACTCTACACTCCTTCAAATTGGAGGCTGCTCCCCCTACTCAACACTCCTGATTGAGTGGATTGCTCCCCATACTCAAAACCTATTGCATTTGTATGTGCAATATCATTATTGTCATCAAGCGCAACACTAACTATAAGCTAATTTATATCTCCCAAGTTATGTTTCTTATGCATTTCCACCATTTGTGGCACCTCTAAGTAGAACCGCTGCTAGTGTTGAGTCATTGTTGGTGTTAAGTCATTATATTCAACTATAACTTGTGTAGTCTTCTTACTTTTATTAAAGTCTGTAATAAACTCATTTTCATGGAAAATCACATCCCTAATTCTAATTGTCCTTTTCTTTCCTCTTGGGATCCTATAGCCTATAGTCTTATTCCTCATCACCATACCCAATAAACACATATGGAGTAACCTTGTTATCTAGCTTTAACCATTACTCTTTTGGTACATGCACAAATGTTTTATAGCCAAAAACCTTCAAATGAGAGTATGAAACTTCTTTCCTTGTCTGTACCCTTTCTAGAATGTCAAAACCCAGTAGTAGTGATGGTGATCTATTGATTAGTTTGTAAGTTGTGTTAACTGCTTTAACTTAGAATGCTTCTGGCAATTTTGTCATCCTCAACAAGCATTTGACTCTTTCCACAATGGTGTTTTTCATCCTTTTAGTTACACCATTATGTTGGGATGTCTAAGGTTCCATCCTCTCATGTCTTATCTCATGCTTTAAACAATAGACTTTAAAGTCTTTCAATGTGTACTCTCCACCTTTTTTTTTTAATAAATACACTTCAAGTACAATCCCATCATCATTTTCGCCATGACATGGAATTTTTGAACATACTTTAATACCTGGCTTTTGTTTTTCAATATATACACTTAATTTTTTTTTTATAAATCATCATCATCAAAAGTAACAAAATATTTGTTACCACCCTATGACTCTACCTCTATAGGACTTCATACATTAGAATGAATCAACTCAATTATATTTTCTTTTCTTTTGGAAATCTTAGGAAAAGAAACTTTACGAAGCTTACAAAGTAAACAATGATCACATGAGTCGAGAGATGTATCTTTCGTCAAGGTAATGAGGCACTGCCTCACCAAAACCTTTAACCTTTCTCACTCATGTGTACTAACCTCTTGTGCTAAATATTTACTTGAGCATCGTCCTCAATGACATTTATCTGACTATACTCTTGTTTCCCAACTATCCACTCAAGTCATAGATCCCCAACATGGTTACAATCCCCATATGTACAAATCAAAGAAACCAATTCATCATCAAAATTCATTGTTGTAACAATTTTCATCATCGAAGTTCATCTTACTTTTTTTTATCTTTCTACTCGTACTTCTAGATCTTGTAATTCTGCTTTATGTGACCAGGTTTACCACAATGAATGTACTTCACCCTATCTATGGACTTATTTGGACTTACTGTGACCTCTAGAATCTTGAACTTTGTCTTTGGTTCTGCTCCTTATTCTTTGTGACAATAGCTTAATTCTCGAAATCTGTCTCTTTTTGCCTTGCTTCTTCATTAAACAGACCATTGTTTACCATCTCCAAATTCATCGATCCATTATGATTTGAATTAATAATAGTCACAATCAATGTATCCAACTATTCAGTAATGAGTTTAAAAGAAACAACACCTTCATCTCATCATCCATTTGCAGTTTCATATTAGTCATCTTATTAAACAGATCTTGAAAGTAACTCAAGTGTTCAAAGATAGATCTTTCGTCCTTATACTGTTGAGTAGCAAGCTTTTTAACAAGCATAACTTTATTCAGAGCAATTTTTCTCTCATATAGTAATGCTAATTTTTCCCACTCACTATTAGCACTAGTCTTTTACACTATATCATGAGGGATACTAATATCAACCCATCTTCTAATAGTACCCAAAGTCTTCTTATCTAACCTTTTCCAATCTTTATCCTTCATATCTTTCAATTTAACGGAATCACCTAGTACTGGCTCATATAGATCTTTGCAGTCTAAATGATCTTTCATCATTGGCTTCCAAATTGAATAATTTGTTGCTGCCAATTTTATTATGGATTTTGTATCACCTTCCATGATTCTTGAAGCACTAACCTTGATTTGATACTAGTTGTTAGGGCCTCAAACGACAAGCTTGAAGAAGTATAATATTGCAATATTAAAAACCCACATAAATAGATAGCAAAACATAAGCCAATAGTAATAAAAATACACAAGCCAATAATAATAACGAACACATTCCAGCTAAACCAGTCAATCATAGACAGATAAATCAATAGATACTACGTAGGATAATAAAGTGCATAGTAAAAGTGACACCAAATATAAAATGGAAAACTCTTCGATGTTGAGAGAAAGAACCACATGGCTAGCAGGGTAAAAATCTACTATATGAAATAAGCAAGTTGCAAAGTTTAACAGTCGAAGTCTTTTTGCCTAAAGCTCAAGGTTCCAACAATTAACCTAAAACAATAAAATTAACCTCTTTGGATTCACCAAGATAATCCAGCCCAACAATACCGCAGTTGTTGTAAAGCTTATCTCTCCTATTGCTCTCTCAATGGAAAAAGAAAAGCTTACTTTTGAACTAAACAAAAGTGCCCTCATTTTTATTCTCTTAGTTGTTGAGTCGCTTTTGTGTTTTAAGCCTCTCATTATTTTCAAATTTAAACCTCTCATTATTTTCAAAGCTTTCTTTTAATCACAACTTCTCAATGTTGGTTGTTGCACTTTTGAAGAATAAGAAACCCTTAGTTGTCTTTTAATCCTAACCAGCATATGATCTCTTGTGCTTTAATCTTGGGCCATTCAAGTCCCAAAACTCTTGTGGCTTATCAAAACAAAAGCAATGTGGGGCTAAACCCCATGCACTTATGCATCCAACATATATGTGTGTATGCATGTACAATACAAATTTACTAAAACCTTAATGCCCCATTCAAAACCTTATAGAGTGTTAAGACTTACACAACCACCATATCACATTGACCCATCAAGATATGCAAAATCCATACCGTGTATGATCACAATAAGTTAAATTTGGCTCACTTGCATGTTTCATATATCACGACTAAATTACTCATTAAAGTGTACATTAACAAAAACAAAATCGCTCCACTAGGACTGTGCCTCTCTACCCTTTTATAATTGGCTGAATGAACAAGCCACTCTCATAAGCGTGGACTTTGACAAAAGTAAAGTTTCTCTCCTCAAAGCACACTACATCTTACCTAGATGATATTTCTATGAGACGTACTCCACAAGTGCCACGAAACAAAGACTTCAGTCCATTTTACTTACTCGAAAGCATTTTGGATATTAGGCTCTCAAGTGAGCACTTTATGCTTGTCCTCATGCCTGAGGGCCAATTGTTAGGTCTATAAATATACTGGGCCTAAAATATAGAAGGCTAAGCTTCAAGTCCATGCTCAACAAGTATAAAAGGAGGGCTCAAGAACACCCAGAAGGTAGAAACTTTCTACATCCTTAAACTCTCCCTCCTCTTGAAAACCCTAACCTCTTTTCTTCTTTTTTTCTTACTCTGGCATATACTGACTTAAATATTGGAGAACATCCTTGAGTTCCACGTCTTGACTTTATCTTCTTTCTTGCAAGAGCTCAAATCCTCCAAGTTTATTCATCCAATTCTAGATTTTGAAGAACAATTACTTAGCCACAAAATAACCTTACCATCTACCATAAAAACCATCAAGGACAAGCCTTCGGTTATTTTTGCCCAAGAATTTAGGAAATCTACTAAAGCTTTACCGTCAACAAGGAAATGATTCATGGCTATTCCATGAGCAATCTCTCCACACTTGAAACTTTTGATATAAAAATGAAAGTGGCATTGATTAGTAAGCTTTGCAGTGTTAGAGAAGACAACAGTATAATATATCTGTAGTTTTGGGTAATTTAATTGGGAGTATTTGATAGTGAGAGAAGCAGAATTAGAAAATCTCCTGCCCAAGGATCTAAGTAAGGTAGTTTTCTTTGCCCCTGCTTATATTTTTGCCCCTTTTTTTTTGAAATTTTAATAAATTATTATCTACTTATCAACCAATATTGATAGGAAGTGAAATTGATAGTTGCTATTGAAATAAGGAACCCTATCAAGTTAAAACCAAATCAAATTACTGATTTAATTTTGATTCATTTAAAGTGAAATAGGGACTTGAATCCAAGTAAGCACAGAGCAGATGAAACCAGTACTTTTTTTTTAACATTAATTTGGTAATTCAGTCTATCTATTGATTAATTATATTACTTGAAAAATCAATTTTCAAAATGAATTTATAACTAATTCATTTGTATGGGTAGCATAATTACGTTTTGATTCTTCCTGCTTCTTTTACAAATAAATTATTTATTTAAAAAAATATCATTATAGTAGACTAGATACAATAAAAATTGATTTTTTTATGGATAACAATGTAGCATGTGATATAATATATGTTTTTCTTTATCCTCAATATTATAATTAACTACATCTTGATAGAAGTCAATTTTCAAAGCAATCACCCTTTCTGTTCCCACATTGATATCAGTGCATAACCACGTGTAATGTTAATAATTTATTCATTTGTATGGGTATTGTCAGACCATTTGATTCTCCTGCTTTTTATGTAGATAAATTAATGTGGTATGCGAGCTGTGACTTGATAAATGTGTTATTTATTTACTTATTTCCTTTCCATAGAAGAGGCTGCATTTGTTGATCTCAACGTAGCATTCGCGCATTGCTGTATTAAATATTGAAAAAGAATATGGAAGTTACTTAGTTTGTCTAATATAGTATTTTTATGATGTTTTCTTAGATAACGAAGGTAGCTTCACCTGTGTATCTCAAGAAATATATTTTAAGACTGCACGGATTTGCAATATTTTTCTGATTTCTCCTTTATGCATGTATTTGGATCATGACTAACAGAATAGACTTGGTAAAAGGAATAGTTATACCATTTAGCAGGGTCATATCTATAAATACAACTTCATTAATATCCTGATGATGAGTACACTTATTCTTGTATTACACAAGATATTCTGCTTTAAATCTTCAACGGAAGAACCAGAGCTTGCGAGAAGTGGTACACCAGCGGATGAACGAAGCATGAAGGTTGGGCCAGTCGGATGAAGGGCAATGTGTGAAGTGGTGAAGCCACAGGGAGAGTACTTGCTCTTGCTCCTCTTGTTCTAGTTTCTCTATGTTCTCTTCCAATACCTTCTCTAGCTCAGCTCTTTCACTTAAGCTGAGCACTGGCACATCAGTGCCATTGCTAGCTCTGCACAGCAATGGTAACCATGACGTTAGCATCTTCATCTTTGTTTGCCCAAGGCTCCTTCTGTTGCCTTCTTCAGTCTCTTCCACCTCCAATCTCATATCCTTGGCTTGTTTGAATAAGAATGCTGCACATTTGAATAATTAAACTAAAATAAGGACATACATCAATCTTGTATTTTCAAGAACTGGAATAAATTCATCTAAGAGACTCTGTTTAATGCTGAAACATGTTTCTGTTTGTTAAATGTGGCAATTACAGATTTCGACTAGAACCTCCCAAAGTTTATCAATTGAGCACAAACTTTCGATTGAGTCCTTATCCCGTACTTTCCAGATATTTTGGAACAGGGTGAAATGAATAAACAGCCGATTAAATTTGATAGTTTATAAGACTACTTATTCAACAATTCCTCTTATGAAAATAGAAAAAAGGTTCAGATTTAAAGGCAAATACTAACCCAAGTTCTAATAATTAACAGTCTGTTAGACCTCTTTCGCAATCTCTCTGCACTTGGAGCAATGACAGAGCTCATGAGATTATAAACAAGACACAGCCAGTTGAACACCTGGAATATTTCCTTAATAGCGGTTCTACATTTACAATTGAATTCGGCATTATAAAAAATTCCAGTAATAATTTGTAGTTATCTTTGTTAATATGCAAAATGTCAGTATGGATAGACGGCGCTGGCATATCATCTCCACCTTGAGCTATAGATCAACAAATGGATATCCCACAACCAAAATTTTATCATTGTTATGATAAAGAATGGAATATGCTGTGCTAAAGTAATTTATTTCTAATTCTATAAGAGTGAGAATGACATTCAAAAAGCACGTTAAGGCATAATTCAGAAGAAGAATATTTACGGGGAAAAGACGACATAAGTGGGTCTCAACAGGTGAGAAAATGTGGACGGAAGCAGCCAAAAAAGACCATCCAAGTAGCATTAACAGGGTTCGAATTTGGCATAAAATATTCCAAGAGCGACAAAGACTAAATCCCTCTTCCAACAACGTTCTTCAACCGTATGTCTGTCAGCCAACAGAATAGGTGAAGGAACTAAGACTTAGCAATTACTTAGGTTAAAGGCCAACGCTTTTTACAAAGTCTTCTACCCCCATTTGAGATAACCTTTCTTTTTCTTTTTTTAAATTAATTTTGTGTCTGATCGATTTCTGGGATAATTATTTTTTTAACCAAGTTCCTGAAAATGAAGGAACAAAAATCAACCAGGCTCGAGTTTATGCAGAATCAGGCAATCACTCGGAGAAGTTAAATGATGAATTTCATTAATAAAACCTAATTAACTATTAGGATTCCTATTCAAATCTCCATAACAATGGAGGTGAGTAAATTGATTAAAGAAAATCTCATATCAAGGATTTTAAATGAAGTAGACCCGACTGAACTCCCAAGGAAAAATGGCAATCGCCACAGCACAGATTAATAACGAAACTATCCAATTCATCCAACTTGGGATGGTACTGATTTAACAGAGGAAGAAGAATGGGGAAACATACCCGAAACCTTAACCAGCGAAGCTTGAAGCCGCGGCTCAGCCAAAAGAGAAAGCCAAGCCAAAGTGGAAGCTGATGCCCACCTCTCAACAGCTTCTTCCTCAAATCCATAGGCAGCTAATTTCTGCGCCAACCAAAGCAGCTCAGCAGCCAGCTTCTCAGCCGAACTCCCTGAACGGAAAACATCCTCTCTCCTCCTCCCTACCCTAGTCCACAGCCCATCCCCAACTGATCGAACCGCCCGTAAAACCCTGTTTAACCGATACGGAGCGGGTCCAGGTCCCGCACCATCGTGATCGACCCTGTCTTGCCCCGATTCAACCATCGCAGCTTCAAGCTGGGAAAGAGTCCTCGAAAAGGCAGCAGACAATACTGTACGGTTGACTTCGCGTAAAGCTTCGATGTCTTCCCTATTATTCTCTTCTATAAGTCTTTCAGCTAAAGATCGAACGATTTCATACTTTCTTGAGCTAACAGGAATGTCATTAACGCTAGATAGTAGCTGTGAAAGCGCACGAGCGATTCCCGAGTCGCCAAACTCAGAAACAGCGACATAGCTATCGTTTTGGGGGGGTTTAAACGTGTAATCATCGGCTTGTAGAGAGTGGAAGTTAGAAGGGAAAAGAGCAGGAAGAAAGCGTAAAAAGAAGAAAAAAGAAGTGATGACCAGATAGCGAATCATTTCAAGGAGCTTGTATTTTTCTGCTAAGTTCAATAGGGATTTGTCGGCATAAATAAATATAGGAGTTAATATATTTCGGAGAAGTAAAGGGACAACAGCAGTTGGCAACTTCTCCATGATGCCCATGTTATCTTTCTTTCGATTTTGTTGGCTGAAGCTTGACATAGTTTGTTTGTCTGGTAGATGGAATGAAATTTGAGAGGTTAAGAAATGGGGAAGAAGGAAGGATGAATCGATAAGGTAACGTAATGAGAAATGAGCAGAAGGAGGCGGAGATTTCTGGGTTTGGGTCGTTGAAGATGTTTACTGGGATGATGAAGACATGGGAAACTTTTTCCTTCGGTCGTTTTCGTCGGTGTTGTGTTTTCATAGTTGTTTCTGTTTTTCCAGTAAATGCCAGCTCAATTGTAAACATCAGAGCCAACAGGCTTCCTTGTGAACCCAATTTGGTTAAATCACCGCTCTGCCCCAACTCAGCCTTGCATCTATCAGTGCCTGCGCTAAATAATTTATTAATATTTATTTTTAAAATTTTATATACTTTTAATTTTACTGAATAATAAAATACCATTTTACGATATACAATTGTAACACCGTCATATCTAGCATCATATCTCCACCGTCAAATGAACTCTAAATTTTTTCAGAAGGTTTCTAAACAATAACTTTTCTTTGAGTGTTATATATATGAGTGTTCAAATAAAATTTTTGTTATCTTTCTCCTTTAATCATGCAAGAGCCAAATTTTGGAAAAATCTCTAGCAAACTTCCATATAAAACTCCTATAACACCATCATATCTACCATCATATCTCCACTGTCAAATGAACTCTAAATTTTTTCAAAAGGTTTCTAAGTAATAACTTTCTTTGAGGGTTATATATATATATATATATGGCGAACGAACACCTTAACCCACCAGCATGTACTGAGGAAGAAGATTTGAGAATCAAGAGCGTTAAGCGTATGAATGCGAGAATCACAAACTTAACTATCTTACAAAGAACGTTTAATGGGTTCTAAAGAGGATGATTGTTGCTCATTCGAAAACAACCCAAGCTATCTGGATGAAGAATTAGATCTGGATACAAACGAGGGAGATGATATCCCCACCATACTCCTCTCCAAAGAGGAAAAGAACAGGATCAGACAACCATGGCGAAATGCCATCATTGTCAAAACGTTTGGGAAAACAGTTGGGTACCATTTCCTATATCCTGGGGTAAAAAACCTGTGGAAACTAGAGGGACATTTGGAATGCTTCAACCTTGGTCAAGATTTCTTTCTCTTTAGATTTTCCCTTCAGAAGGACTTCCAAAAAGTCATCTATGGTGGCCCTTGGTTCATGAGTTCATACTACCTCACGATGAGAATTTGGGAACCAGAGTTCAAAGCTGAATATTCCAAATCAGTCTCCATAACGGCGGTATGGGCACCATTGCCAGGTTTACTAATAGAGTTTTTCGACAAGGGAATATTGCAGAGGATAGGTAACCAAATAGGAACCTTACTAAAGGTGGACACATGCACCGAGCTCAATACCAGAGGACGATATGCAAGGATTTGCATTCAGGTTGATCTGGATAGGCCATTACTCCCCAAAGTCAGAATTGAAAAAAATTATACAGCAAATACTCTATGAAGGAGTTAACCTCTGCTTCAAATGTGGTATCATTGGCCACAGGAGAGACAACTGCGTTAACGACAGAATGAATGGGGAAGTGACTAGCGAGGGAACTAAGGAGGGACAAAGTCAGGATGCTGACAAAGAGATAACAAAAACGGAGGACAACGATGGATTCGGACCATGGATGTTGGTTTTCAGAAGGAAACAAAAGCCAAGAAAGGTCCTCAATACGGGTGAAGAAGAACCACCTAATAACCCGACCTGGTTGCCCAAAGAGAAAAGGAAAGAGAAACTGTTAGAACATAGGATACTTGAGCCCCAACGAATACCTGCAAAAAGTGAGAGGTCTGGATATCAAGTCAAGTCTAGTGACAATAGGCAGAGAACAGTCCTTTCAAAAATAGGGGAAGGCGTAAAACTAGCTGTTTCACAGGAACTTAGCTTAAAACTAACAGATGTAGAGCAAAGTAAGCTGATTCTTACCTTTGGGAGTGGAGAAACGGCAACAAAAGAGAAAACCCATCTAAACTCCGGTAGATCTTACCGAACTACAAAAATAAATAGTGTCGCCAACAATGGACACTGTAAACCCCACAAATTTCTTACGTTAATTTAATTATATAAAAATAGAAATAATATATATTAACAGAAGTGTAAATATTCGTTGTAGGGCTCGAGGACTATAGGAACCGAGAAGCCCGTGGGATGACTGGGAACCCGAAGATACAAGAAGTAATAAGGCGAATGCAAGTATGGAAGGATTAGAAAATTTTAATTTGTTATTCGAAAAGTGTCGATGTAAACACTTGTATCGAGAACTCATGAAGAATGATGGAATCCCGATATTATTTTAATTTCGGAATAAGGAAAATCTCATGGAAGGCATGATATTATGTCTTTGGATAAATTATATAAGAAAATGTATATATATAGATATGTACATAGGTGAATATGTATGTATATATATATATATATATATATATATATATATATATATATATATATATATATATATATATATATATATACTAGACAATTTAAAATGGAAAAATGATGATATACATATATATATATATATATATATATATATATGACAAATATATATATATATATATATATGTATTGTAAAGTATAATGTATAAGACACTTAATGTAATAATAATAATAATAATAATAATAATAATAATAAATAACAATGACAATACACAAACAATATATTTATACTAATATAATGTATAAATATACATTGATACATTATATAGGAATGGGTATAAAAATATAATAACCACACAAATACATAACAATTAATACCTACATACTAATATAATATATCTATATATTAAACTAATATATATATATATATAGATATATATATAAATATATTATGGCATGTACGGAATTGGCTTAGAAAAGCCAATTCCGTCTACCACTGTTGCAATTGGAAAGGAAAATCAAACAAAACAGAGGAGGCTCGGGCGGGAAAAAAAAAGAAGAGAGAAAGAGGAGAAGAGGAGGAGAAGAAAAGAAGGAGGAAAGGAAGAGAGGCCTACCAGGGAAGAAGAAGAAGGAAAGGAAAGAAAGAAAAGGGAAGAGGAAAACTGAAAGGGGGAAAGCTGGTCGGGGAAGAAAGGAAGAAGAGGAGAAAGGTAGGAAAGAGGAAGAAGAAAAGAGAGAGGGAATCGGTCGGCTGGAAAGGGGGAGAGAGGAAGAGAAGAAAGGGGGACTGACCGAGAGAGAGAGGATTGGAAAGGAGGGAGAAGAGTGAGCCAAAAAGAGAAAAGGAAGACCGAAGGACAGGGGGAGCAGAGAACTAAAGGAAGCCGGTGTGTGGGCTGGAAACTGGGCAGGGAAAGGAGAGAAGGGAAGCTGGAATTGGGCAACACTGAGATTGAGCTAGACAAAAACGAAACAGGGGAGCTGAAGTGGGGAACCGAAGCAAAGACTGAGAGCCTCTGATTGAAGCAGCACCGAGAAGGAAGGAGATTGAGGTGAGGAACCGAGGCTGAAGGGGAGCTGGAAACAGAACCGAGAGGGAAGGGAATTAATCGAACTGAAGCAGTACAGTGAAGGCTGATCGGGAGGCGTGTACAGTGGATAAGAAGGGAGTTTTGGGTGTTGTGGAGAGTTGTTTTAAGGGGGTGATCGATGGCTGTGAAGGGCGATTTGTGCCACAAAACAGAGTGGCAGATTGGTGTGATGAGAGGCAGTAACAGAGGCAGTAACGGCAGCTAAAGAAAAAGAAAACAGGACAGTGAACATTAGCCGAGAAAAAAAGAAGGAAAAAAAAAGAAAGGAGAAAAAGAAAGGAAGGTAAGATTTAAGTATATACATGCATATTTAATTTATATGTATATATATATACATTGAATTATAAGCATGATTAGTATAAATTTAAATGGTGTAAAAAAAAAAAGAGGGTAGTGATGAATGATGGATAAAGGGAGAGGTAGATGCATGTATGTATATATGTATATATGTATATTTATGTGAGGGTGCGTAAATGGAAACAAGTAAAAATGATATATATATATATATATATATACATATATCCATGTGGGTATGTATGAGTATACATATACATATATTGAGTATTTACATAGGTGTACATATAAAGGAATGTATGAGAGATGTGTATATACTAGGAGGTATATACAAATGAAGGTATAAGGTAAGAATGTGTTTTAATATATGTACATACATGGGATGGATACATGTGATGAGGAAAGAAATGAAAACAAATAATGATGCATATATAGGAATATATATACATATATACTCGCCAGTATATACATGTAGTTGTATATAATAATAGGTATACCGAGGTGTGTACGCACAAAAATAATATAGGGGAAGAAAATATATATACGTTCGTGAATAGCCTAGGTACGCACAATTAAACGTACACACGAGGAAGAACGAATAGGTTACGATTTTAATGTATTTCGAGTGACTCGTATGAATAGGAAGCTAAGTAAACTACCTTCGATGTAGGTAAAACGTAGACGAATTGACGGAGGTGTTGGAAGGCGTCATTTCGCGAACGTGAGATATCCGATACATCGAGGTAAGGGGTACTATTTAACTATGTCCTGATAATGCATATTGTTTTTATCGATGAATGACTTTATGAAATGAGCATGTGATTTCGAAATGATTTATAGATGCTTTTATACCTGTACAATGATTATGTAACACGTTTTAAATATGTTAAATGTCCCCCGAATACTTTACATGATATGAAATAAATTTTTCCAAGGGTATGAAGCGTATGGATGTTTTATATTTACTCATGATTTTTATATCCATATCGCTAAAGTTAACTTTTGACAATTTCAAAGAAAAGGGGGAAAAAGAAAATATGTTTTGAGACTTAGGCTTCATGCTTGGCTACTTCTCGTGGTGTTTCGGCTCCACCACTTGAGGTGCCGGTACGTAGGCCCTTGTAGCATTTGACTCTACCTGTGTGGTAGATGTCACGCTACTTGTGGTTTATGATGATGATGTTTTGGTAGTATCTCGTGCCCGCGCAGCACGCAATTATGTTGCCCACACGGAGAGTGCCATTGGTGCCCGTGTCCTAGCTATGTGCTAGTGAAAGTATGTAAGATGGATACTACCCATGTTTTACGAAAGAGCTGTACGACCCTGATCCAGTCTACAGCCACTTACCATGGCCATAGGTAACATGTTTAGCTCTCTACGGAGAATGACACGTATCGCATGACTTAGTTATAGCCTGGTCTCCATGAATTAGTTATGAATGATAAATGTGGCAACGAATATGTGCCTTATGAATTTCAATGATTGGTTATGAACCAACCCGTTTATGTAATGTTTACAAAGTAATTATGAAATGTTTCATGAAAGCTTCACAAAATGTTTATGGCATGTTTACGAAAGTAAAATGAGATGATTATGCAATGTATGCGAAAAGCTTATGAAAGAATTTATAGCATGGTTGAGCATGATTCTTGCTTTGAACTTGCACGCGTTATGACTTTTACGATGAATTGCATGAAGAGATGATTTAAGTTTTTCCTTTTACTTAAAGTATGGTCTTACAAATAATTTTTACATGCCTTTCATATATATATCAGGATTAATTTAACGGTACTATCTTACTGGGCTTTTCCCCAAAAACTCACCTCTCTACCTTCAGATCTTTTGCAGTGAATCTATAGGCGCTACCTGTCGCGTACACGACGTAGGCTGGTGGGAAAAGCTACCCTAGGCTACATTTTGTACACGCAAGAGGTATACATTTACATTCCTGTACCAGACATAATCGTATGCACAGACACGTGTCAAAGTTATCAGTTGGGATGTAATTTTGTAAGGATGATGTAAACATTATTATTTTGGGATAATATTTGAGATGACTGGTTTTAAATTGAAATAGATGTCTGAAGTGGTAAGGATGAATTGGAAAGTATGCTTGGTAGTTGTGGATATCTAGGTTTGCCAAAAATAAATGACTTGCATGTGGATAGGCTCACATATAAGTCGTTGTGCTGCCGAAATTTTTATCGGCCACATAAGTTAAAATATAGAAATTAAATTATAATTACAAGTAAAGTATTAGGAAAAGTGTTTTGACACTGCACAGGAATACAACCTAAATGAATAAGGGAATAAGTGGGTAAATTAAATTCAAAAAAAAAAATTTATCCTGATTTTCAAGGGTCAAGAGTCGTTACAGTTTAAGGTGGTATCAGAGCGAAGGTTGTCTAGTACTGTCAGTGTCGAAAATAAGGATTAAATTACATTCTAATGTCTGTGCTTGTCTGGTAGTAGGTAGTGTATACCTAACGAGTTTAAGTTTGATCATTGGAATTACGCGCAGGTATTAGATCACTGCACGATGAGCGGGAAACGCGGACGTACTCGGAGGCAGGCTCAGCCACCTCCACCACCTTCACAGGAGCTAAAGAGTCCTAACACTCGTATGGCTCAGTTCGAGCAACGATTGGAGCAGCGCCTCGAGCGTGGTTTAGAGTCGATAGCTGCTATGGTTGCCCAACATCTAGGGGTAAATGTCTCAGATTCGACCGGCACGGCACCAGCCCCTACTCCGGTGCCGACTCCTCCACAAGCACCACCACCTCCTCCTCCACAAGTTCCTCCAGTACCTATGGCACCTCAGCCTCCTGTACAGGTCCGGAGGGAGGAGAAGGATATTGGCAGGATGAGAGACTTCCTGAAGATGAGGCCTCAAGCTTTCAAGGGGATTAAGAACCCAGTAGAGGCTGAAGAGTGGCTGGTGAGCCTCGGGAAGATCTTCGATTTTTTTTGGGTTGTTCGGATGTTGAGAAGGTTTCCATGGCCACCTACATGCTACAGGGCCAAGCAGAGTATTGGTGGGGATCCACCAAGGTTCTTCTGACTGCTCAACATCCGGTGATTAGTTGGGATGCGTTCTCCACAGCTTTTAGGAAGCAGTATGTTCCACTAGCTGCCCAACAGAAATTGAGGATGAATTTTTTGAGTTTGGTACAGGGCAGTATGACTGTGGAGGAGTATGAAAGCAAGTTCACTATGCTGATGAGATATGACCCGGAGACGTTCCAGAATGAAGAACGTCGGACTGAGAGGTTCTTAGCAGGGTTGAGGCCAACTATCCGGGATCGACTTTTGGGACTATGGATTACAGAATTTCAGGACGCCCTGGGTAGAGCACAGATGGTTGAGAGGGGCCTAAACATTACACAAACAGAGTATGGCCTAAAGGGCAAAGGCCGGGATAAGAGTAAGCGGACATAGTTTGTGAGGCAGGATTTCAAGAGAGGCCAACCCAAGAGATAGAGAACGGATGAGTTCCGCCCTAGACTTGATAGACCCATCATTCCGGTGCCTACTCCTCAGGTTGCTAGAGGTCCGCATCAGTATAGGCCAGTGTGCAAACAGTGTGGGAAGCTTCATGGGGGTGTGTGCCTTTTGACCACTAGGAGCTGCTTTGTGTGTGGGCAGAAGGGACATATAATGAGAGATTGCCCACAGAACCAGGTTCCACAACGACCAGAGCCTCCACAGCAACCCGAGAGGCAAGCTCCCCAAGGATAAAATCCACAGAGACGGGCCACCGCAGCAGAGAAGGGTAAGAAGCCTGTCACGCATGGAAGGGTCTTTGCCTTGGATAGAGAGACTGCCGACACCTCCACAGAGACTATTCAGGGTAAGATTTTAATTTGCAATCATGAGGCACAAGTATTATTTGACTCAGGTTCCAACCACTCCTTTATATTACCTCACTTTGCACGTAAATTGCATGTTAAACCCGAACCCCTAGACTTTACATTACATGTTAGTACACCCATAAATAAATCACAAAAGACTGATATGGTTTGTCAAAATTGTGAGATCAAGGTAGGAGATAGGATCATATTAGCAGATCTAATTTTGTTGAGCATGTATGGCTTTGATGTAATTTTGGGTATGGATTGGCTAGCCACCAACCGTGTAAGTTTAGACTACTACTCTAAGACTGTAACCTTCTCATTACCTAGTAAGTTTAGTGTATGCTTTGCAATGAAGGAATAAATTTTATGATTTTGACAATTGATGAAAATTTTGATGAATGTGTTAATGTGAAGGTTATGTTGCATTCCTCCTCGATACTAGTCGGGAATGTCCAAGTATTCAGGACATACCAGTGGTATGCGAGTTCTCGGATGTGTTTCCTGATGAACTATCGGGATTACCACCGGAGAGAGAGTTAGAATTCGCGATAGATTTGGCACCAGAGACTCAGCCAATTTCGAAGTCTCCTTACCGGATGGCCCTTGTTGAACTTGAGGAATTGAAGAAGCAATTACAAGACTTGCTAGACAAAGGGTTCATTAGGCCGAGTGTATCCCCGTGGGGAGCTCCGATATTATTTGTGCGAAAAAAAGATGGTAGTCTCAGGTTATGTATAGACTACTGGCTGTTGAACAAAGCCACAATTAAGAACAAGTATCCCTTGCCCAGAATAGATGATCTATTTGACCAGCTAAGAGGGGCTACGGTGTTCTCGAAGATTGAGTTGAGATCGGGCTATCACCAATTGAGGATTAGGAAGGAGGATGTTTCGAAGACGGCCTTCAGAACGAGATATGGCCACTATGAGTTTCGTGTGATGCCTTTTGGTCTAACTAATGCCCCAGCTGCATTCATGAGCTTGATGAATGAGGTGTTCCAGGAGTATCTAGATCCGTTCGTCATTGTTTTCATTGACGACATTCTGATCTACTCAAAGTCCCGAGAGGAACATGAGCAGCATTTGAGAGTAGTGCTCTGAACTCTCAGAGAGAAGCAGTTATATGGGAAGTTGGATAAGTGTGAGTTTTGGTTGGAACAGATAGCATTTCTAGGCCATGTGATTTCCAAGGACGAGGTGTCGGTGGATCCGTCTAAGATTGAGGCAGTACTTAATTGGGAGAGGCCGAGAACAGTTACAGAAATTCGGAGTTTTCTGGGATTAGCTGGATACTATAGGAGGTTTATTTAGGGTTTCTCCAAGATTGCCGCTCCACTGACTAAGCTGATACGCAAGGATGTTCCATTCGAGTGGACTGATCAGTGTGAGCAGAGTTTTGAAGAACTCAAGAAAAGGTTGACTACCGCCCCAGTCTTAACCATTCCTAGTGGGTCTGGAGGCTATGCAGTATACAGTGATGCATCATACCAGGGCTTGGGGTGTGTACTTATGCAGCATGGGAGAGTGGTTGCCTATGGTTCTCGACAGCTTAAGAACCATGAAAGGAATTACCCCACCCATGATTTGGAGTTGGCTGCGGTTGTTTTTGCCTTGAAGATATGGCGGCATTATCTGTATGGAGAAAAGTTTTAGATTTTTACTGACCACAAGAACTTGAAGTATATATTTGATCAAAAGGAGATAAATATGAGACAGAGACGGTGGATAGAGCTCCTCAAGGATTATGATTGCGAGATTCTGTATCACCCGGGCAAAGCAAACGTAGTGGCAGATGCTTTAAGCAGGAAGGGGATGATTTCTTTTATGATGGTTAGAGAATGAGAGTTGCTAGAGCAGTTTGCCAAGCTCAGTGTTAGTGTGGAGACAACAGGTGTTGGGTTCATAACTAGTTTGCAGATTGAACCTAGTATACTTGATCAGATCAGAACTGGACAGAGGGGTGATCAAAAGTTATTGGATATGGTCAGTCAGGCAGGACAGGACGAACAGTCGGACTTTGTGCTCGGTGAGGATGGACAAATGAGATTTAGGGGCCGTATATGTGTCCCACATGATGATGCCCTACGGCAAAGGGTCTTAAAGGAGTCCCATTGTTCGCGATACACCATACACCTGGGAAGCACTAAGATGTATCAGGATTTACGGAAGGTGTATTGGTGGGTTGGCATGAAAAAAGATGTAGCTGAGTTTGTGGCCAAGTGTTTAATTTGCCAACAGGTTAAGATCGAGCATCAAAGACCAGCAGGACTACTTAAGTCTCTTTCAGTGCCTACTTGGAAATGGGAGCATATTACTATGGATTTTATTATGGGTTTACCAAGGACCTGAAAGGGGCATGATGCAATCTGGGTAATAGTAGACAGGTTGACAAAGAGTGCCCACTTCCTAGCCATCAAAAGTACAGACTCCTTGAGTGTTTTAGCAGAGTTATATGTGAGAGAGATAGTTCGACTGCATGGGGCACCTGTGAGCATTACGTCAGATAGAGATTCCCGATTCACTTCTAGATTTTGGGCTCATTTTCAAGAAGCCATGGGATCTCAGCTTAACTTGAGCACAGCCTATCATCCTCAGACAGATGGTCAGTCCGAGAAGACTATTCAGACCTTAGAGGATATGCTGAGAGCGTGCATTTTGGAGTTTAAGGGCTCATGGGATGATCATCTACCTCTCGCAGAGTTTGCTTACAACAACAGCTATCATGCTAGCATCGAGATGGCACCTTATGAGGCCTTGTATGGTAGGAGATGTAGGTCTCCAGTGGCTTGTGAAGAAGTGGGTGATAGAAGGATCTTGGCTCCCAAGTTGGTAGAACAGGTAGCAGAGGGTGTTTGGTTAATCTGTGATAGACTTAAGACCGCACAAAGCAGGCAGAAGAGTTATGCGGATAAGCATAGACGGCCACTTGAGTTTCAGATAGGGGACTCCGTGTTTCTTAAGGTATCTCCGAGTAAGGGTATCATCCGGTTCGGGAAGAAGGGGAAGTTGAGTCCTCTCTTCATTGGTCCTTTTGAGATCTTAGAGAGAGTGAGAGACGTAGCCTACAGACTTGCCCTACCCCCGCAGCTCTCCGGGGTACATAATGTCTTCCACGTCTCGATGTTAAGGAAGTATAATCCGGATCCCTCACATATCATTGAATATGAGCCTCTGAGCATTCAAGAGGACATGAGCTACATTGAGCGACCTATCCGGATATTGGATAGAAAGGAGAAGGTACTTCGATCGAAGACGATACCTCTGGTAAAGGTTCTCTGACAACACCATTCGATAGAGGAAGCTACATGGGAGCTAGAGAGCCTTATAAAGGAAAAGTGCCCACACCTATTCTGATAGACTTGGATGAATTTGGGGACCAAATTCTTTTAAGGTGGGGAGAATGTAAACCCCACAAATTTCTTATGTTAATTTAATTATATAAAAATATAAATAATATATATTAACAGAAGTGTAAATATTCGTTGTAGGGCTCGACGACTATAGGAACCGAGAAGCCCGTGGGATGACTGGGAACCCGAAGATACAAGAAGTAATAAGGCGAATGCAAGTATGGAAGGATTAGAAAATTTTAATTTGTTATTCGAAAAGTGTCGATGTAAACACTTGTATTGAGAACTCATGAAGAATGATGGAATCCCGATATTATTTTAATTTCGGAATAAGAAAAATCTCATGGAAGGCATGATATTATGTCTTTGGATAAATTATATAAGAAAATGTATATATATAGATATGTACATAGGTGAATATGTATGTATATATATATACATATGTACTAACATTTAAATAAAAGGAAAGGTATATATATATATATATATATATATATATATATATATATATATATATATATATATACATAGGTATAATATATGTATATATATATATATACTAGACAATTTAAAATGGAAAAATGATGATATACATATATATATGACAAATATATATATATATATATATATATGTATTGTAAAGTATAATGTATAAGACACTTAATGTAATAATAATAATAATAATAATAATAATAATAAATAACAATGACAATACACAAACAATATATTTATACTAATATAATGTATAAATATACATTGATACATTATATAGGAATGGGTATAAAAATATAATAACCACACAAATACATAACAATTAATACCTACATACTAATATAATATATATATATATATATATATTAAACTAATATATATATATATATATAAATATATTATGGCATGTACAGAATTGGCTTAGAAAAGCCAATTCCGTCTGCCACTGTTGCAATTGGAAAGGAAAATCAAACAAAACAGAGGAGGCTCAGGCGGGGAAAAAAAAAAAGAAGAGAGAAAGAGGAGAAGAGGAGGAGAAGAAAAGAAGGAGGAAAGGAAGAGAGGCCTGCCAGGGAAGAAGAAGAAGGAAAGGAAAGAAAGAAAAGGGAAGAGGAAAATCGAAAGGGGGAAAGCTGGTCGGGGAAGAAAGGAAGAAGAGGAGCAAGGTAGGAAAGAGGAAGAAGAAAAGAGAGAGGGAATCGGTCGGCTGGAAAGGAAGAGAGAGGAAGAGAAGAAATGGGGACTGATCGAGAGAGAGAGGATTGGAAAGGAGGGAGAAGAGTGAGCCAAAAAGAGAAAAGGAAGACCAGAAGAGAGGGGGAGCAGAGAACTAAAGGAAGCCGGTGTGTGGGCTGGAAACTGGGCAGGGAAAGGAGAGAAGAGAAGCTGGAATCGGGCAACACTGAGATTGAGCTAGACAAAAACGAAACAGGGGAGCTGAAGTGGGGAATCGAAGCAAAGACTGAGAGCCTCTGATTGAAGCAGCACCGAGAAGGAAGGAGATTGAGGCAAGGAACCGAGGCTGAAGGGGAGCTGGAAACAGAACCGAGAGGGAAGGGAATTAACCGAACTGAAGTAGTACAGTGAAGGCTGATCGGGAGGCGTGTACAGTGGATAAGAAGGGAGTTTTGGGTGCTGTGGAGAGTTGTTTTAAGGGGGTGATCGGTGGCTGTGAAGGGCGATTTGTGCCACAAAACAGAGTGGCAGATTGCTGTGATGAGAGGCAGTAACAGAGGCAGTAACGGCAGCTAAAGAAAAAGAAAACAGGACAGTGAACATTAGCCGAGAAAAAAAGAAGGAAAAAAAAGAAAGGAGAAAAAGAAAGGAAGGTAAGATTTAAGTATATACATGCATATTTAATTTACATGTATATATATAGATTGAATTATAAGCATGATTAGTATAAATTTAAATGGTGTAAAAAAAAAAAGGGGTAGTGATGAATGATGGATAAAGGGAGAGGTAGATGCATGTATGTATATATGTATATATGTATATTTATGTGAGGGTGCGTAAATGGAAACAAGTAAAAATGATATATATATATATACATATATCCATGTGGGTATGTATGAGTATACATATACATATATTGAGTATTTACATAGGTGTACATATAAAGGAATGTATGAGAGATGTGTATATACTAGGAGGTATATACAAATCAAGGTATAAGGTAAGAATGTGTTTTAATATATGTACATACATGGGATGGATACATGTGATGAGGAAAGAAATGAAAACAAATAATGATGCATATATAGGAATATATATACATATATACTCGCCAGTATATACATGTAGTTGTATATAATAATAGGTATACCGAGGTGTGTACGCACAAAAATAATATAGGGGAAGAAAATATATACGTTCGTGAATAGCCTAGGTACACACGATTAAACGTACACACGAGGAAGAACGAATAGGTTACGATTTTAATGTATTTCGAGTGACTCATATGAATAGGAAGCTAAGTAAACTACCTTCGATGTAGGTAAAACGTAGACGAATTGACGGAGGTGTTGGAAGGCATCATTTCGCGAACGTGAGATATCCGATACATCGAGGTAAGGGGTACTATTTAACTATGTACTGATAATGCATATTGTTTTTACCGATGAATGACTTTATGAAAAGAGCATGTGATTTCGAAATGATTTATAGATGCTTTTATACCTGTACAATGATTATGTAACACGTTTTAAATATGTTAAATGTCCCCCGAATACTTTACATGATATGAAATAAATTTTTCCAAGGGTATGAAGCGTATGGATGTTTTATATTTACTCATGATTTTTATATCCATATCGCTAAAGTTAACTTTTGACAATTTCAAAGAAAAGGGGGAAAAAGAAAATATGTTTTGAGACTTAGGCTTCATGCTTGGCTACTTCTCGTGGTGTTCCGACTCCACCACTTGAGGTGCCGGTACGTAGGCCCTTGTAGCATTTGACTCTACCTGTGTGGTAGATGTCACGCTACTTGTGGTTTATGATGATGATGTTTTGGTAGTATCTCGTGCCCGCGCAGCACGCAATTATGTTGCCCACACGGAGAGTGCCATTGGTGCCTGTGTCCTAGCTATGTGCTAGTGAAAGTATGTAAGATGGATACTGCCCATGTTTTACGAAAGAGCTGTACGACCCTGATCCAGTCTACAGCCACTTACCATGGCCATAGGTAACATGTTTAGCTCTCTACGGAGAATAACACGTATCACATGACTTAGTTATAGCCTGGTCTCCATGAATTAGTTATGAATGATAAATGTGGCAACGAATATGTGTCACGACCCAATTCCATTCTCTTTAATCGAAAATCACTGAAAATTTTTCGCGTTTTACTGTTACCTTACCCGGTCGTGAACTAACTCACCGCACACTGTTGGGCTGTGAGTCAATAATAAACACCACATCTCATTCATTCTCAATTAATTAAAACGATGTCATACATGTGCATTTAATCGTGTACTTATACGAATACATGTTTTACTGACATCTACATCCCCCATAAGTACAACTCAAAAGAATACTGTGCTTTTACATTATTTAGATACAAAAAGAATCACTGTGTATATACCTCTTAGCAATGGAGATGCAGCGGAGTCCAAAATACCACGCCTCAGTCCTCACTGGGCTACTATGCACGCTCTGTAGGGGGAAAATAGAGTGGGATGAGCAACCGCACGCTCAGTAAGGCAATAATGCAAGCATGGTAGATAACTACTCTATCTACATGCTGATAGTGTTATGCATAAATCATTTATGGTAGGAGCATGAGGAATAAAACTATGCCATATGAGTATACATATATATCATGTATCAAAGTCATGTAGAATTGGCATATAAAACATGGTAAAACATCATGTATAAATCATCTCATGCTTGATCTCATTTAAATTCATAAAAAGGGCAATTCATTAAGAAACCTCCTTTTTAAACCCACGTCATAAAACTCTTTCTCATCACATATAATCACATCACATCAACTCACAATTACAACCTCATTTTCATTTCACAAATCAAATCCACTAGGCTCGACCCCTCCTTCGGGTCTACCTTAAACAATCACAAATCACACTTAGAGATTTAAAATCATGTGGTAGTAAGTAAATCAAGCAAGGAGACAGGTTACTATATCTCAAGTGACTACGTTGGCCAATCGTCACATATCATCCCAGACCACACGGATTCCGGTGTGCGGGGTATCATGCTGGCACGAAGGTGGGTTAGTTCTCCGCCAGACTTTCTCAAATCAAGTAACCACCACGCGGTACATCGTACTCCATGTGATATACACGGTACATCGTACTCCGCGGACCCATAACATGATTGGGGGTGCCTGCCATAGGTCTTATCTACCCCATACCAAGTGTAACCTTTATAGTCTCAAGAGCGCGTGGGAGTAACCTCAATACCAAGTCCTAGCCCCTCATGGCCTTGCTCGCCTCTGTTGGGTTCCCTGATCCAGGTCCTAGCCCCTCACCCTCACCCCACCTAAGAGGTCTGTCAGGCCTGTTGGGTTCCCTGGATGGATTATGTCAGGTCCTAGCCCCTCACCCTCACCCCACCTAAGAGGTCTGTCAGGCCTGTTGGGTTCCCTGAGTTAATCCGTATCTCTCATCACGGCCTCATACATACCACAGTGTGAAAACCAGCGCGAGCTACACTCTAGCGCGAATTCATGCATCAAACCAATCACTTCGTACGAGCAACGCTCTGGTACGACATTTATGCATAAAATATGAAGAAACCATGTACGAGCATAGCTCCAGTACAGTTATATGCATAAGAAAAATCACTCAAATCCACGTGCGAGTGTAAGCTCCAGTACGGTTTATAAACATCATCACAATTCAAATTCAAAGTGCGAGCTAAGCTCAAGCACGTTTCACACAAGTGAAAAAAAATAGAAGTCCAGTGCGAGCGAGTCTCTAACGCGAATTAAATCACATACACGCGATAGGCGGCTTACATGCATTCAAAACATCTCATAATATGATTAGTGCCTCATATGGGCTATTTCACAACATCATTCAAGTACTAGCCAGCCTATCCTTTATTTGCTCAAATCAAAGCATTGTGTTTTGTAAAAGCATTCAAAACACATGATTTATGCAATTATTAGCCTTACTATCCCTTTTTCAATAACCATTTCAAAACAACCAAATCTCATACAAACACTCATACATCCTCACAACACATTTCTATAAGTCCATGCACATTTCCAAAGCCCTATATATACCCATGAGTTCAAAATACGAGCAGCTACCTCTATATACTTACAAAATTCCCTTACCTGGAATCGCGATGCGTGATTCCACTTCCTTACGCTGCTTACTCGTACGGTTCGGTTCGCCTTCAACGAACTCTTCGGGACTGCACAAAATCGTATCCCGCATTATATTCGATCCATATATTGCAACCCTTGTGCTTGCTATAGTCAATTTAATCTATAGCCTCTATTAAAGCTTATTTGGCCTCGTTTCATTACTTTACCCATAGCTCGAGTCTATGGACCTTCTTAGGCCTATTAACTTATTCAAAGTCGATATCAAATCGACATAAAGCTCATAGCGTTCATATTCCATGAATCCCCTCACTATGGCATTTATCAATCATATACATACCCATTTCCACAATTCCTCCAAACTCACAATGTAATCTCATTTAACCATTTAAAATCATAAATATTACCCCAATAACAACTTTGGCATGCCATAAATCATAGGCTCATTTAATCCCACATATCCTCACATTATACCCATTTTAGATTTCTAGGTCACACCAATTCCACTACATTCCTAGGTAGTTTATCCATCAATACTCATATCAATCAACTCCAAAATCAATTAAATAGCTAATGCATTCGGATTGGAGTGTTAGAATCTTACCAACATGATTTCTCTTCTTGCTCCAAATGGTAATACCCTTAACTCCTTCAATTCCAAAGATGGGAAGATGCCCTCTCACTATGTTGTTCTTCTCTTTGATAGGAACAACTTTGCCTCTAATGATCTCTCTCCAAATCTCACTGAAAATGGTTGATTTTAGAGAGGGAAAGTTAGGTTTTTGGGTTGAGATTGTAAGGTTAAATGTTTTTCTGAGATTTCTAGATTTTCAGCTCTCCTTATATAGAAATAGCTTGGGGAGATCGATCTGGTCCAAGAGGAGATCGATCTGGTCCCTTAAAATCCCTCTTTTTCACGGCATTTTTAAGCCTGAGATCGATCTGTCGAAGCAATGAGATCGATCTGTTGAAGCATGAGATCGATCTGTCGAAGCATGAGATCGATCTAGTCCCACACAGAGAGCTAAGGAGATCGATCTGGGTGCTTGGGGATCGATCTTTCCACTACAGAATGCTTGGGAGATCGATCTGGCTCCATTGGAGATCGATCTGCTCTATTCTTTCGCCCAAATAAGAGCATTCTGGCTCTTCCAGATCGATCTCTCATCCTATGAGATCGATCTAGGCCTCATGTTTTCCAGATTTCCTGCAGTTTCCTTGCTGCAACTCATACCAACACATCATTAATCTATTGCCACGGCCATTTTCTCATCCATCCACCTTTATAACTTGAAAATGGCATCCATTCATACCTTATGCACATTGAAACTTGTGTGCATTCATTGTATGTTCAAAGGTATGCTACATAAAACCAAATGAAAGCATAACTCCATTCCATTTTACCACACTACTCATCTTGAGTCTCAATCACATCCACCACTTGCTAGAACTCATTTCTTCGTATTCATACTCAATGAAACTTGTATGTACGTTACAATTTATATTACACATACATACATTGAATCCATGGACTTACATCAATCATGCTTTACATTACAAGTCCATTCATATTATTTGATCCAATTACACACATTACCATTATACATATACGGGGTCTTACAATATGTGCCTTATGAATTTCAATGATTGGTTATGAACCAACCCGTTTATGTAATGTTTACAAAGTAATTATGAAATGTTTCATGAAAGCTTCACAAAATGTTTATGGCATGTCTACGAAAGTAAAACGAGATGATTATGCAATGTATGCGAAAAGCTTATGAAAGAATTTATAGCATGGTTGAGCATGATTCTTGCTTTGAACTTGCATGCGTTATGACTTTTACGATGAATTGCATGAAGTGATGATTTAAGTTTTTCCTTTTACTTAAAGTATGGTCTTACAAATAATTTTTACATGCTTTTCATATATATATATCAGGATTAATTTAAAGGTACTATCTTACTGGGCTTTTCCCCAAAAGCTCACCCCTCTACCTTCAGATCTTTTGCAGTGAATCTATAGGCGCTACCTGTCGCGTACACAACGTAGGCTGGTGGAAAAAGCTACCCTAGGCTACATTTTGTACGCGCAAGAGGTATACATTTACATTCCTGTACCAGACATAATCGTATGCACAGACACGTGTCGAAGTTATCAGTTGGGATGTAATTTTGTAAGGATGATGTAAACATTATTATTTTGGGATAATATTTGAGATGACTGGTTTTAAATTGAAATAGATGTCTGAAGTGGTAAGGATGAATTGGAAAGTATGCTTGGTAGTTGTGGATATCTAGGTTTGCCAAAAATAAATGACTTGCAGGTGGATAGGCTCACATATAAGTCGTTGTGCTGCCGAAAGTTTTATCAGCCACATAAGTTAAAATATAGAAATTAAATTATAATTACGAGTAAAGTATTAGGAAAAGTGTTTTGACACTGCACAGGAATACAACCTAAATGAATAAGGGAATAAGTGGGTAAATTAAATTCAAAAAAAAAATTTATCCTGATTTTCAAGGGTCAAGAGTCGTTACAGACACCCCCCAAATGACTGGTCGGATATGAAGATGAGATACCTGCACCTGGGAAAGGAAGGCATAAGTCTAAAATCGGCAATGGAAATATTGCTCGGGCAATAGACCCAAAACTTCAACTGGAATGCGAAAAAAGTAATGAAAGCCTAGAACAACCTAATTGTGGCGTTGGATCTATAGGAGATTCAATGATTGTAGGATTGTTACAGGATCAGTTGCAAGTATCATCACCCAAACAAGTCGCCTCACTTTCACCACTCGGCCAAATCCAAATGAACCAAATACTTTTAGATACGGTGAGGTTGCTGGAGATAGAAGAAGAGAAACCGATAACATCATTGTGCACAACACAGGCAATGGCGAACCCAATTACTTTAGTGATCAAAAGTATCAAGACAGACGAGATGATCATGAGAAAGTACAAATTGATGATAATTTCGCAACATCACCAAACACCGAATGTGATATACAAGACAGCTTCGGGGGAAATCATGAGCTTGTCGAAATTAGCCATCTGGCTCCTCAACCAAACCACAATTAAAACCTTCCCAATGAGATTCTTGTTATGGAATGCTAGGGGAGCGAGTAGTACTGAGTTCAAAAGATCCTTCAAAGAGTTGATGAAAATCAATAGCCCAAGTGTTGTAGTCATTGTGGAAACAAAACTGAGCAGTGAGAGAGCCACAGAAGTCTACAGCTCTTTAGGCTTTGACAAAACCTATAGAGTTAACGCGGATGGAATGTCGGGCGGGATCTGGTTACTTTGGCATTCAACAGAGGTGAAAATTGATATTATTTTCTCCAATTCACAAGTTATTCATGCCATAATCATGGTAATATCCTTACCCAATATCCAATTTAATAATTCTAATTGTACTTATATCCTTTCTGCTGTGTACTCTAGACCAAGATATGAAGTTAGGAAAAATCTTTGTGAGGAACTCCCACTCTTTGCTGAATCACATACTCTACCTTAGTTGGTTTTAGGAGATTTCAATGAAACTATTAATGACTGAGAGAAATTTAGAGGTAGACCAATTAACCAAATCAGAGCTAGGAGTTTTTCTAAATGTATCAGTAACTGCGGCTTGATTGATATGAGTTTTGTTGGATCATAATTTACATGGACCAATAAGAATCACCATGGTCAAATCATAAGAGAAAGATTAGATAGAGCCCTAACTAACAATGAATGGAAAACTAAACTTTCCTAATACCACGATTTTCCACCTTCTAAAACTTTACTCTGACCATAATCCCCTGTTGATCGATACATGCCCCAGAACACATCAGTTTGGAAGAAGACCTTTTCGTTTGGAAACTATTTGGTTTTCTCATGTGGAGTTTAAAGATCTTGTTAAAGCTACTTGGGAAGAAGCTAACAAGGATCTACTCGCAGCTCTTCCACTGTTTAGAGACTATGTTTCACAATGGAATAAGAATACATTTGGCAATATTCTCCAAAAGAAAAAGAAACTTAGAATAAGATTAGAGGGAATTCAAAGAGCTCTATCTCATTCTACTGATTCATGGTTGACACAACTAGAAGAATCTCTTGTGTCCGAATATCAACATATCCTCAAATTAGAGGAAGAACTTTGGGCACTTAAGTCTAGGGTAGACTGGATCTCAGATGGTGACAGGAACACCTGGTTCTATCACCTCACCACTATTCAACATAGGAAAAATAATAAATCTTATCTCTTAAAAATGCCTGGGGTATTTGGGTAGATAACCCAATTGAGATCAAAGATATGATCACGAGACACTTTAAAAATCTGTTCAAAACAGACATGGAGTCAAGTCCCTGGCCAAGTGCTATTAATATTACCTTTTCTAACACCTTGACACTGGATGAGAAGGAGACTCTGATGTTACCGGTCTCACAAAAAGAAGTGCTCAAAGTTGTTAAAGCCATGAAACCTCTTAAGGCGCCTGGACCAGATGGATTACACCCCATATTTTACCAGAAGTACTGGGACATTGTAGGACCTTCGATCTCACAATTGGTGGACCAGGTTTTTTCTTCAGGGCAGATCCCAGATAAGCTTAATGATTATTTCCTTTGCTTAATTTTGAAAGGTCAAAGTCTAGAAAGCATTGTTCAATTTAGACCTATTGGACTGTGCAACACGAGCTATAAAGTGATTTCAAAACTGATCGTGAGTAGGATGAGACCCATTCTTTCTCGAATCATTTACCCATTCCAAGCCAGTTTCATCAAGGGAAGAATGACCCAAGATAATGTCATTATTGTCCAAGAAATCATCCATTCTTTTAAAAAGAAAAAAGGAAAAAGTGGTCAGATGATGATAAAAATTGATTTTGAGAAAGCATACGACCGATTGGAGTGGAGCTTCATTAAAGAAGTGCTTACTTTCTTTGAGTTTCCTGCAGTATGGATTCACCTTATTATGACATGCATATCTACTTCACATATGACTATCCTAATTATTGGAGAACAAAGTAAAGTCATCACCCCATCGAGAGGAGTAAGACAGGGAGACCCTCTATCCCCATATTTGTTCATTTTATGCATGGAATTCATCTCTTTAAAAATACAAGAGGCATGTGAAGCTAATCAATGGGAACCTTTACAATTATCCAAAGGGGGACCAAAATTATCCATTCTGTTCTATGCAGATGACCTCATTCTAATGGGTCGAGCCTCAGAGAGTACATGCATAACCATCTTAAATGTGCTCGACTCTTTCTGCAAAGTATCAGGTCAAAAGGTAAATACTTCAAAGTCCTCAATGATTTTTTCTCATAATGTAAATATCGATACTAAAGATACTTTAAGTGATATTATGGGGATCAGACATACAAAAGATTTAGGAAAATATTTAGGTTTCCCTATCTCTAAGACATGCAAAGCTGCAGACTTCAATTTTATTATTTATGAAGTTAGAGGAAAACTCTCAAGATGGAAATCCAAACTTCTCTCTATGGCAGGAAGGACCATCCTTGCAAAAGCTGCATTAAATTCAATACCAATGTATTACATGTAAGGTACTAGCCTACTAATGAGTACATGCAATGAGATCAACAAAATCACTAGGAATTTCCTATGGGGAACTTCTGAGGACCACAAAAAGATTCACCTTGTTAATTGGAACATCGTCACACTACCCAAAGAAAAAGGGGATCTTGGGGTTAAAGATATGACCAAACTCAATGAAGCAAATATGGCCAAATTAGGATGGAGGTTCATGATAGGGAATGACAGCTTATGGGCAAAAGTCTTACAAGCCAAATACTCAAGAAATGGAACCTTTATTAGGAAACTTGCTCTCCAGTATGGGTAGGGATGTGCAAGGGAGCTCACATAGTTGATAAAGGATTGAAGTGGTTGGTGAGATCAGGGGAACAAGTTCATTTTTAGAGTGATTGTTGGCTCAACCGAGAGGGGGAGTGAATCAGTTTTCTAGTCTAAATGCTAAATTTAAGCTATTTTAAATTGAATTGCAAGTAATCAAATAATAAGCAATAGACAATAGTGCAGTAAAATAAAGGAGATAAGGAAGAGAAATAGCAAACTCAGTAATTTATAGAGGTTCGACCGGCCAATCGCTTGCCTACGTCCTCTCTTCTTGACCTTCTTGTCAAGAGTTCTCTTTCACTATCACAATAGTTGATACAATTTCCTTTTCAAGGTTAAGGAATAACCTTTCTACCCCTTATACAAAGATATCTATTCAACTCTTACACAATTCTCTCACAGAGGAACTCTCCCATTTTCTTTTGGATTAAGAGTAAATACAAATAAGAACTCTCTTTTATGGGTAGGAAGAATAACTTCAACTCAAGCTCTTAAAGACAATACAATAAATAAGATGTTGAAGGCAAAAAGAATATTGAAGAATGATCTCTCAAGAATGTTCAGATTTTTTCAGCTCTATGTCTTGGCTCCCCAATGTCTTTAATGCTTGGTTTTATACAGCAAGATGGTAGGTGGAGCATTTAATGTAGTTTTTTTCGTTGAAGATTTTACAAAGAGAGCCATTGGGAACCTCCAGTAGAGAAATAGATCGATCTTTCATCATGATCAGATCGATCTTATAATTCAAACTCCTATAATTACAAAGCAATTCAAAGCAAGGAGATCGATCTCATTATTGGAGAGATCGATCTTATAATCCATAAAATGATAGTGCAGATCGATTTGTCGAACCATCAGATCGATCTCTTAAACTCTCTGTTTGAGCAAGATCGATCTTCAGATCGATCTTGCAAGTATTCTCGTAAGAGGAAGATCGATCTCTAATCACCCCAGATCGATCTCATAAACTCTCTGTCTTGAGGAGATCGATCTCTATCCATATGACATCGATCTCATAAACTCTCTGTTTGAACATAGATCGATCTAAGACTTTTAACCTTTTCCTTAGAGGAGATCAATCTCTAACTTGACCAGATCGATCTCATAAACATTCTGTTTGAACACAGATCGATCTCATAACCCTTAGAGATTGATCTCTTCTTCCTTAACATCCAATACATGTTCTTTAAGTCTTTAACCCTTAATCAGATCGATCTCTCATCCTTGAAAACTCAGTTTCTGGTAAAGACTTGTATCTCAAAATGTTCTAGTTAAATTCTTAACATGTTTTAAACATTCCTTGAATTATCATAACCATTATTGAATCACTGTTTTGTCATTTCAAAATATATCAACCTAACAATCTCCCCCTTTTTGATATGACAAAACTTATTCAATAAACTAAGTTTAAAAAAAAAACACGTTTAGTCTCCCTCTTAGCATATGCATCCAGTTTTTCAGTTTCAAAACTGCCCCTTAGTTCCAAAAACTCCTCCTTAATTTATGCTCCCTTTAACATGTTCTCTTAACATGTTCTCTTCTCCCCCTTTTTGTCATATCAATATCACCAAAGCATAAAACCATTTATCACAAAGCATATATCAACAAACTATGAAGCATAAAACTGAATCATAATTCTGTCATTTTAAAATATATAAAGATATATGTTCATACAACACAAAACATAGTTCAAGACACAGCAAAGAGAATCTAAAAAATCATGTACTAAGAGGATGGTGAAGGAAAACGATCAGCAAGGTCCTCAACTCGAACGCGAGTCGTTTGAAGCTCATCGAACATAGCTTGCTGCGTTGCCTCAATTGTGTCCAGACGGTTCTCAAAACGTGTGAAACATTGTGCAAACATCTCCATTGTTGTATCAAAGTGTTGTCAAAAATCCATTATCATGGACGTAACGGCATCAGCTGGTGCAGTAGACTGAGCAACAGACGTAGGAAGAACCTCAATGGACTGTGCTGTAGGCTCAGCTGGAATGCCCTCTTCCATGGCTGCCTCGTGAGGGATTTCGCTTTTCTTTTGCCACTGACCGTGGATGTCTTTATAGTACCCCATATGATTAAGAGTGTCGATATTTAGAATGCTTTTGGCAGATGGCACTTCACTAGTTTCACAAGAACAATCAACCCCGAGTTTTTGTAGCAATAATGCAAGGGGTTGAGGGAAGACGATAGTGAGGCTTAACCTCGCATGATCTTCAGTCAATCCTCATAAATGAAGTGGACAAGGTTAGGTTTTTGGCCCTGAGAGGAGTGAAGTTTATGAATTATAGAGTGTCGGGTACCATAAGGTCGGAGGTTCTAAGAGATTATTAGATGAAGTAACCTTGGGTGCATGGGTAGGTCACTAGCCTTATCTCTGGGAAGGTTGAATTCAAGTGGTACCTACTTTTCCTCATTAGACAGACCAGCGTCTTCAATTTCAAAAACTCGGGCTAAAAGATTTGTATTGACAATGATGGTTTTGGCCATGACAAAGGTTTTAAAATCAAAAATTTTACATGTGTCATCAGGGTCATAGATAAACTCAGCGTTTGAGAAAAATGCCCTAATAATATTTGGAGGAGCAGGGGTATTTATTTTGAGAAAGGGAAGCCAACCAAATTCTTGCATTTTTGTCAAGTAAGGAAAGTCAATGCGTGCAAGAAATGAAAAGTCAATGGTTCTCCAGTGTTTAATGGGCATAGTAGAGAAGTATTCTTCATATCTTTTTCTTTTTACAGGTGTCTGAAAACACCTGCTAAAGGTTGTGATAGAGGATGTAGTGTGTAAGACCCGAATTTAATTAAAATACAAAATGAATGAGTTTTCGTGAAAGGAAGTCGGGTTAAATTAATCCCGAATATGTGTAAGGGCAAAATGGTCAAAAGACCAAAGGTCGGTATAATTTCGATAAGAAAAATTTAATTAAAAATATGGATTTAAGAAATCTTGGTCAATAAAAGTGAAATAGATTTATTTCGGGTTAAATTGATCGAGATATTAGTTTATGGGAATTAATCGGGATTAATCGAAATTTTTAGTTCGAAAAAATAATCTCGAAAATAATCGAGAAATATATCGAAAAGTCACCCGGGACAACATCCCAAAAATACGAAGAAATTATACCCGAAAAAGAGGTTAAAATATAATAAATAAATTAAATAAAATTAAATTAGTTAATTTGAAATAAAATAATAATTTTTGGTGGATATTTTGGGTATTTATAGTATTTTAATGAATAGTAAAATAATTAAAATAAATAAAAATAATAATAATAATAATAAAAAAAAAGCTGGAAAACGTAAAAAAATCGCGAAAGGAAAACAAAACGGAAGCCGCGACAACCGAGGAAGACCGGACCCCCATCCGGCGACCAACGGCTCCGACGAGGCCACGAGGAGGTAGAGGAGAGATCGGCGAGCATGTGGGCACCGGGATCGCACTGTGCAGTGGCCGGAGGAAGCCGATCGGAGGAGAGAAAAGGCGACGGGATTGAGGGGCTCGGTCCCGGCGAACGACGGCGTCCTGGCTCCGATCCGACCCCGCAAAATGATCCCCAGGCCTAGACGATGCGATTGGTGGTGGTGGCAGCCACCGAAACCGATGGACGGCGCCGAAAACGGCGAGGAAAGAAAATGGGTTTCCGACGCCGGGGAGAAGAGGCCGAACCTGTGGTGTTCCGGCGAACTTGGGTGAAACCGAGGGCAGATTCGAGATGCGGACGACCTCACGGAGCCACTGGCGGTGGAAGCCGGTGGAGAACCGGTCGACAAGGTGGTGAACCGACGGTGAACCGATCGAACCGGAGGGAACCGGCTGTCTGAACCAGTCCGAACCGGACTGAACCGGTTCAGCCAAAAAGAGAGGAAAAAAGGAAGAAAAAAGGGAAAAAGAGAAAGAGAAAAAGTTGGGGAAAATTCCAGTGATGCAATCGAGCTTCGGGTAAGTCAGTGAGCGGTCAAATTGACCCGATTTAAATTTTGGAGTATTTAATTTAATTAATTTTGGGCTGAAAACTTACCCGGAAAAATTGTGGAATTGTGTAGCTCGACGATTGGCATCCACTGAGGGCTCGAGACAGCCTCAAATTTTGTACTAGCATGGAGTCTCGGGTAAGTGACCCTTATTTACGACAATTACCTCGTTATGAGTGATATTGATTTAATTTCCGCATAAATTGAATTAAATTATGGAAATTTAGATAAATTGTCGTAAATAATCGATTTAGCTATTCGAGAATTAGAACGAGGTCCAATAAATTATTGGTGGGCCCAATGAGCCCAATAGGCCTCGATAAAGTGAAAATTAAGTGGTAAACGGGCTTAAGGCCGATTAAGGCCCATTAAGGTGCAATCGGGCCCAATAGGGGTGAACGGGCCCAATGATTTAAATTAAGCCCAGAAAGTATTAAATACAATTAAATTGTATAATATCTGACCTGAGGAATATGGATACGCAGTTTCGGGCATTTGATTGGGAGCATAACGGACTGCGCGACGTGACAACAGTGGAAAAGAAAAGGTCAGACTCGACAGGAAAATAAGGTAAGGGAATTCTGCGGACTGCTAGAGGTAAACTTTACGAAGTTTTAAATTCATTGCAGTCATTTAAAAATTTATCTGAAGGGTCTAGAGGTCGAAGAATAATTTTAGTACCCCGTATGGGTAAAATTACTAAAATACCCTTGTTAAGGGTAAAATTTACAAAGTTAGGGAAAATTGGGAGGAGTAAGAACAAAAGGTTTCTGCTCATTCTGGAGGTGTTTTGATGCATGCATGAGTAGGCTGGCTCACCTTGAAAGAAAATGCACAGCATTGCATACTTTCAACGTGATATTGTTTTGAAAACTGTTTTGAGGAAACAGAGCCGCCTACGTGTTTTTATTGACATGTGACGTGCTAGAGCTCAGCTCGCACGATGTTGTCGATTTGTGTGATGCACGCATTAGTGCTAGAGCGAGAGCTCGCACTAGAGTTTTACATGCATAGGTGCTGGAGTACAACTCGCGCCAGATTTCATATGCTTTTTCGAGACAGGGTGCTAGAGTTTAACTCGCACCAGATTTTATAAGATTTTCATGTGATTTATATACAGAGTGCTGAGCTTAGCTCGCACTAGTTTTACCGGATTTGTGGAGTAGCGCTGTCTGCCCTTGGAGTCAGCCAAAAGGCCCAACAGGCTCAAGAGACCTCTTAGGTGGGGTGAGAGTGAGGGATGAGGTTGGCGGCCTTGTGGGGATGTAAAGCGGGCTCTGCCAGTTTTATTTGAGTTGATGAGAGTGCTAAGCATCGCTCGCACTGATTTTATGAGAACATGCGATGAGCCGTGCTTGGAGCATCGGGTAGACCGTGTGTCACCGATTTAATAGGCTCGCACGTGCGTTTTGAGACATGGCATGAGTATTGAGAAACAAACCTCTGTGGGAAGCAGGCCAATTGGGCTGGAGTACCTAGAGATATTATATGGGTTCACGGAGTACGATATACCGTGCAAGTAGCATGGAGTACGATGTACCGTGTGGTATCTTCGGATACGGCATCTCCGGATGCAGCATCTTCGGATGCCTGGGATCGGATAAGACTGACGGGATGGATTGACCCACCTCCCGGGCAGTTCCCGATCATGGTGAGAACCCGCACACTAGGATCCGTGTAGCTGAGGAACTCCCGAGGACAGATATGGCCATAGTCCTGGTTATTGCCGTTATACAGATATTGCCTCGTCTCGCATGTCGACGATTTCGATGATTTAAACTGAGTTTTTAAACTAAATTGCATGAAGGTATTTCCATGCTTTTAAACCCATATGTGATGTAAATATATTTTCATGATTTTGTGTGAGTCAGGATCACCCGAAGGAGGGGTCAAGTCCTGGCTCTATTGTGAAATTTTTATATGAGAAAGATATGATTTTTAATATAATTGCATGTTGAATTTTCCGTGCAAATGTGTTTTACATAACATCATAATTCATATCATTTGTTTTAAAATGTGTGGAGAAAGGGTGGTTTATGCATGGCACCACGTTCATGTAGGTAGTATGGTTACCTACTTGTTCGTAGGATTGCCTTACTGAGCTTGATGTGCTCACCCCTTTCATTTTCTCCCACAGATAATCTCCAGTTGAAGTTGAGGCGACTCAGTACTGCATTCCGGATGTCCGCTGCTGCCCATCAACATAAGGTATATACACTTGTACATATTGTATCTACTTAAGCATAGCACAGTAACATGTTTATAAGCAACTTTAGGGGATGTATAAATATTGTAAACAATTATAAATGACTGGAGATGAAATAAGTTAGATGATAGTTGAATGGTGGGACTGGCATTGACGCACAGCCCAATTATTAGTGGAGTGTTGGTCACGATTCGAGGACAGGTAAGAATTTAAGTAAGAAAATAATAAAACGCGAAAAATTAACTCTGATTTTTTTTGGGTAGTTTGGGTCGTGACATAGTGACATTGGGTGGCTGTGAAGAGGAGGGTCTGGATTCTTTGTTTGCAACTCTCTTAAGGCGAGGCATTATGTTTACTATAAAATCAGTCAAAGACAGCCTAATAGTGTTCTAGATAGTTCTCTAACAAAGTCCTAAGCAAGGGAATAGTTCACTAAAAACCCTATCGAAGATTAATCTATGAAACCAAGAAATTTTTGAAAGAAAATCAACAATGTAGGTTCTAAGATAAAGAATAATGGAGTAGATTTGACCAAAACCTTACCATAGATCGATCTGTGAGAGAAATCGAAAGAAGAGGCGCGACGCAGGTTAGGGATTTTGAATTTAGGGTTTCTAAAATTTGGAGATTTTTGAAGCAGTATATATAACCTAGGGCTAAGGAGATCGATTTGTCAAGGTACCAGATCGATTTTATCATTTCCAGAAACTTAATGAGATCGATCTGTTGTTTTATGAGATCGATCTACAAAATACAGAAGCTCAAGAAGATCGATCTACCAAATGTAGAGATCGATTTGTAAAATACAGAGGCTGAAGAAGATTGATCTGCCAAATGCAGGGATCGATCTGTAACATACAGAAGCTTAAGGAGATCGATCTTATGGGATTAAAGATCGATCTGCCAAATGCAGGGATCGATCTGTAACATACAGAAGCTTAAGGAGATCGATCTTATGGGATTAAAGAGCGATCTGCTTAGCAGAACCTTACTGGTTTAGGCCAATTTGGAGCATGCTAGATCGATCTATATGTGAAGAGATCGATCTCTCATACCATTTGCCTAGAAAATGAGTTGAAAAATCAGTTGAAAATGAGTTTGAAATTAAAGTTTTGAAGGTTATAATCCTTAAAGAGCATACATAAGTCCTAATTCACCTCTAAGAACACAAAATCTATCTCTATCAAGAGGTTTGGTGAAAATATTAGCTATTTGATGCAATTTATCAATATATTCTAGAACTATATCTCCTTTTTGTTTGTGATCTCTAAGGAAATGATGCATAATCTCAATATGTTTAGTTCTAAAGTGTTGGATTGGATTTTTAGAGAGATTAATGGCACTGATATTATCACACTTGATGGAAACTTGTTTTATGTCTACACCATAATCTCTCATATGTTGCTTAATCCACAACACTTGAGCACTACAACTACCAGCTGCTATATATTCTGCCTCAGTTATGGATTGTGCTACACTATTTTGTTTCTTAGAGAACCATGATATTAATCTATTCCCTAAGAATTGGCAGGTTCCTGAAGTGCTTTTTTTTTTATCTATTTTACATCCTTCAAAATCTGCATCAGAATATGCATGAAGAGCAAAGATGGAATCTCTAGGGTACCATAGTCCTAGTGAAGGTGTGTCTTTAAGGTACCTAAAATTCTTTTTGTAGTTAGTAAGTGTGATTCTCTAGGTGAGGATTGAAATCTAGCACATAAACACACACTAAACAAAATATTAGGTCTACTTGCAGTGAGATAAAGCAATGAACCAATCATAAACCTATATAGCTTAGTGTCTACACACTTACCACTTTCATCTTTATCAAGCTTGATGTTGGTGCCCATTGGAGTTGCTTGAGGTTTGCAGTTATCCATTCCAAATCGTTTGAGCAAATCATTAGTGTACTTAGCTTGATTGATGAAGATTCCATCCTTAGTTTGCTTTACTTAAAGTCCCAAGAAATAGGTGAGCTCTCCCATCATGCTCATTTCAAATTCACCTTGCATGATCCTAGCAAACTCTTGATATAAAGATTCATTAGTTGATCAAAAAATGATGTCATCTACATATACTTGAACAACTAGTAAATATTTATTCTTATTTTTGATAAACAAGGTTGTATCTACTTTTTCTCTTGAAAACCCATTTTCTATCAAGAACTTTGAAAGTCTTTCATACCAAGCTCTAGGAGCTTGTTTCAAACCGTAAAGGTGCTTTAGAAAGTTTGTAAACATGTTCAGGAAATTCTGGGCTTTCAAAATCGGGAGGTTGCTCTACATACACTTCCTCATTTATATATCCATTTAGGAAGGCACTTTTTACATCCATTTGATATAACTTGAAATTTTTGTAGCATGCAAAAGCAAGTAGCATCCTTATTGCTTCTAATCTTGCTACCTGTGCATAGGTTTCATCATGGTCTATTCCTTCCTCTTGCTTATAACCTTGTGCTACCAACCAAACCTTATTTATTATGATCATACTATTTTCATCCATTTTGTTTTTGAAGATCCATTTTGTTCCAATTATTGGATGATCCCTAGGTCTAGGAACTAAATTCCATACTTTACTTCTTTCAAATTGATTTAGTTCCTCTTGCATAGCTAGAATCCAATTATTGTCTTCTAAGGCCTCATTTACATTTTTTTGGTTCAATTTGTGAGACAAAAGCAATATATTGACATACATTTCTAAGTGAGGACCTTGTTCTAACTCCTAGATTTGGATCACCTACAATTTCACAATCTTTGACATAACTTAGTTCTCTTGGTGCTCTAGGTTCTTTTTCTAACACTTCTAGTTCTTCTTCATCCTCATTCTTTTGATTAATGTCAAGATTTTCTTATATGTTATCATCCATTTTTGAGGATTCCTTTAAAATCTCATCAAATATTTCTATGTCCTCATCATTGTTATAAACTTGAGATCCATCATTTGATTCATCAAATATTACATGTATTGACTCTTCTACCATCAAGGTTCTTTTGTTGTACACTCTATATGCCTTTGAATTTAAGGAATATCCTAAAAAGACTCCATCACTTTTAGCATCAAATTTTTTCAAGTTGTCTTTTCCATTATTTAGGGTAAAGCATTTACAACCAAAAGGATGAAAATAGCTAATATTTGGCTTCTTTCCCTTGTAAAGCTCATAAAGGGGTTTTCTTCAAGATTAGTCTAATCATGGCTCTATTTATAATGTAGCATGAGGTGTTTATGGCTTCAGCCCAAAAATATTTAGGTAGATTATTCTCACATAACATTGTTCTAGCCATTTCCTCTAAGGTTCTATTTCTCCTTTCAACAACCCCATTTTGTTGTGGTGTCCTAGGAGCTGAAAAATTATGGCTAATTCCTTGATCATTGCAAAATTCATCAAAGCCAAGATTTTCAAATTCCTTACCATGATCACTTCTAATATTTGTTATTGTATAACCTTTTTCATTTTGGGCTAATTTTAATAGGTGATAAATTTTTCTAAGGCTTCATTCTTGACTCTTAAGAAATATACCCATGTAAATCTAGTACAATCATCTACAATAACAAATCCATAGTGTTTACCCCCAAGACTAGTTGTTCTAGTTGGACCAAAAAGATTTAGATGAAGTAATTGAAAGGGTCTAGAGTTTGACACACAGTTTTTAGATTTAACTAATATCCTTTTTTGTTTTTCCTTAACACAAGCTTCACAAATATTATCATAATTATAGGACAGCTTAGGTAATCCTACAACAAGATCTTTTCTAGCTAGCTTAGATAAAACATGCATGCTAGCATGACCTAGTCTCCTATGCCACAACCAAGGTTCTTTTTCTTTATCTACCATAAAGCATACATTTTCATTTCTTAGTTCATTTAAATATACTATATATATGTTACCTTGTCTATGTCCTAAGAAAAGAACTTTATTTGATTTAGTGTCTATCACATGACAATTCAAGCAATCAAAAATTACTTTGTAACCTTTGTCACAAAGTTGACAATGCTAAGCAAATTATGTTTTAGTCCTCTAACAAGTACAACATTTTCTATTGAGAAAGAATTATTACCAATAGATCCACTTCCTTCAACTTGACCTTTGGAGTTGTCCACAAAAGTGACTTCTCCACCAACCTTTGATTTGAACGAGTTGAAGTGGCTTCTATCACCGGTCATATGTCTTGAGCATCCACTATCCAAGTACCAAGCTTCCTTTGTTTTTTCCTTGTAGCAATGCTCAAGCTCCTACAATCATCATTCAAACTTTTGTTTTAGGTAGCCAAATTTTCTTGGGTCTTTTGGAGTTAGTGAGTAGGATTTTTTATCCTTTTGGGATCCATTTTAATATTACATCAATATCTTTTGAATTTACCACATCTTTTGGTAGCCAAACCTTTCTAACTATTCTTCCTCTAAATGTGGTCATTTTCATATTGCATCTATAGGATGTATCTCACGACCCAAATTACATAAAAATCAGAGTAAATTTTTCGCTTTTTCATTTATTATTTAATTCTTACCTTTCTCTCATTGTGACCATCCTACAACACAGTTGGGCTATGATTCGGTGTTAGTCACCTCACACTATTTACCATTCCATTTTCATAATCACATATCAGAGTTTACTATCTTTTGATTTAAATAAATACATACCCAATGATATTTACATAACCTTACATCCTCGACATCAAATATGTTTACAGTACTGTGCATTACATATTTAGATATAAAACCATACAAATATGTATACCTGTCTCTTGATGGGAAGCAGCGGATACCAAGATGCTAATCCTCAGCCGCTTACTAATTACTGTGAGTACTCTGAAAAGATGGGAAAATAAGGGGGTGAACAAACCACACGCTCAGTAAGGCAATTATACAAGTACGTAGATAGCTTCACTATCTACATGCTCATAATGCTGTGCCCTTAAATCCATTTCTTTTCATTAAAATTATCAAGCACAAAGTCATGCAAACATCAATGACTTAGTTTATCAAAACTGTTCGTGCATATATAAATCATATTCCTTATGCATCAATGACATTTTGTGCATATAGAAATCATGTAACTCATACATCAAAGGCATTTTAGATGACATCATTAAATCATAATGAGCATGAAGTAAATCCAGATCATGCATTCTTTCATGTCATGTAAGACAAATCATGAATTTGAAATGAAAGCATGGAAAACATCGTCATGCTACCGCATTCAAATCATTTAATTTAAAACGTAGTATAAAATAACCCAAAGGGGTTAAGCATCTCATAATTCAAATCTCAACTCATAAAACAATCCATTGTAAAACTTCGGTTATAAAACTACCCTTCTTTCAGGGTCACAAATCATAAAATCGGGGGCCTGACCTCTCTCTCGGGTCTACCCTGGTCTAACGACCAATAGTTATATCACGTGAGACAAGCAGGTGATTATATCAGTAATATCGAGGACTATGGCCATATCCTAGTGATCCTTGGCAACACGGTACCTAGTATGCGGGGTATCACACCTGAAACGGGAGGTGGGTCGTCCTACCCTCCAGAACAGCATAACACCAGGATTGCGAGGGCAAGGCTTGTTGCCTCATGGCTAATGCCACTCCACTCCAACAATCCCCACGGTACAGCGTACTCCGCGTGACATACACGGTACAACGTACTTCGTGAACCCAAGCTCAGTCAGGGGTGCCTGTAATAGGTCTTATCCACCCATATCATCTCTGTCTCAATATGCACGTGTGAACATATCATCTCACTGTGACACACAGTCTACAGGAGGCTCCAACACGGCTATATGCATGTAATATAAACCCCTGTGCGAGCGAAGTCTAGCACGGCTCCATGCATATTCATGATATCTGAAAATCTCGTGCGAGCGAAGCTCTAGCACGGTGTCATAAAAATCAGTAAAATCTGCGTACGAGCAGCACTCCAGCACGACTTAAACTGATTATAAATTCAAGTAAATTTCACGTACGAGCAATGCTCTAGTACGTATATGTATAAAAACTCAATGAAAACCTCGTACGAGAAAAACTCTAGTACAACTTTAAAATGAGTTATAAAACCATATAAAATTTCGTGCGAGTAACGCTCCAGCACGAATGAATGCTCAAATAAATCAAATCTCGTGCGAGTTACACTCCAGCACGGCTTTATGCATAATTAAATCAAATCTCGTGCGAGTTACACTCCAGCACGGCTTTATGCAAATTTCATATCAAAACAAGATGCGAGCTAAGCTCCAGCATCTCTCATACATATCAAATCAGTAAAACTAGTGCGAGCAATCGCTCCAGCACCTTTTTATGCATATTCAATCAAAACAAATCAGAACAGTCAAAACATGTCAAAATAGAGTGCGAGCTAGGCTCCAGTACTTCTCATGCATTTCACAATAATAAAAATCAGTGCGAGCAACCGCTCTAGCACATTTCATGCATATGATGTCACACAAATCGGTGCGAGCAACCGCTCAAGCACATTTTATGCACACTCACAAACGCAGATATAGTGCGAGCTATGCGCCAGCACTATCTATTTCCATATAAACTTGATAGTTGGCCTAATTTCCAAAGAAATTTCCATTTAAATATAAATAATATTTACGTAGTGTTATCATGTGAAATTCATGCAATTACTGCCAATCTATCGATATGCTTAATTAAAACCAATAAAATCCTTAAACCATAAATTTCCTTAAACCATGCATTTCATGCATGTCATGCTTTCACCATCCTTAGGTGAACTTCCTTCAATAGGGGTAAAATAGTCTTTTCACCTATTTCGATCCTTAAAATCATTTAAACCACTTTTAGGATCATTATACATAATCAAGGTATACATACATTTTCAGTGTACAGAAAAGCTATTAAAATACGTGTAGCTACCTCTAGATACTCACACAATTCCCTTACCTCATTTTTCTGTACAGTCTGACATTTTCACTGATGACTCGTCACGCAGTTCGATTTGCTCTCAATCTAATCTCCGGAACTGCGGATACATATTCATCAGGTCAATTACAATACAATTAATTGTATTTCATAATTTTCTGAGCTTAATTTAAATCATTGGGCCCGCTTACCCATATTGGGCCCGATTACACCATAATGGGCCTTAATCGACATTAAGCCCGTTTACCACACTTTATCGAGGCCTATTGGGCTCATTGGGCTCATCAATATTTTTTTAGCCTCGTTCTAAATTCTCGAATATCTCCATTTTAGTATTTACGACAATTTATTCAAATTTTCAAAATTTAATTCATTTAATGCGAAAATTAAATCAGTAATTTATGCGGTAAATTTTAACACGTATATCGATGTAAAATTGTCGTAAACAAGGGTTACTTACCCGTGATTCCATTATAATACGTAAATCGAGACTATCTCGAGCTCTCGATTGACGTCAATTGTCGAGCTACACAATTTAATATTTTTTCGGGTAAATTTTCAGTCGGATATTAAGCAAATTAAATATTTCAAAATTTAAATCGGTCAATTCGATCGCTTACCGACTTACCCATTGCTCGATTGCATCACTGAAATTTTCTCCAATTTTTTCTATTTTTCTTTTTCCTTTTTTTCTCTTTTTTTCCTTTTTTTTGGCTGAACCGGTTCGGTCCGGTTCGGTTCAACTAGGTTCAGGCCCCTGGTTCAGTCAGGTTTGGCTAGTTCAGTGCCTTGCCGACCGGTTCTCCACTGGCTTCCACCATCAGCAGCTCCGTTGGGTCGTCTGATTCTCGAATATGGCCTCGGTTTTGTCCAAGGCCGTCGAAAAGTGGCCGGTCCAGTGTGTTCTCCCTTCGCCGTCGGTGCTCTTCCTCTTTTCCGTCGTTTTCGGCGTCGTCCGTCGGTTTCGGCAGCTGTGACCACCACCAATCTACTATCCTTGGCCTCAGGGACGTTCGGCGGTGGTCGGGTGGGGCTAGATCGGCGCCGTTCGCCGCCGTTTCCTTTTTCTCCCTCATGGTTTCGTTTTTCTCGCCGTTCCTCTCGCCGCCGTTCGTGGCTCCTTTAGGCCGGTGGTGGCCCGACCCTCGTCGGGTTTTCCTTCCTCGGCCACCGTCGACCGTCAGTCGCCGACAAGGGCTCGGCTCTTCGTTTTTGTTTTCCTCTGTTTTTGCAAATAGCGTTTATCGCGATATTTTTTTAATTTTTTATTTATTTTTTATTTATTTTTTTAATATTATTTTAATCATTAAAATAATATTTAAATCTCAAAATATCTAAAAAAGTATTATTTTATTCATTTATTCCGTAAATGAATTTATCAGTATTATTTCAGCTTTTCGGTATATTTTTTTATTATTTTTGGGATTATTTTTCAATACGAAAATTTTGGTTTATTCCAATAAATTCATATCTTGACCAATTTAACCCGAAATTTAATTATTTCTTCGTTATTAATCAAGATTTCTCAAGCCATTATTTTTAATTAAATTTTCTTGTCCCGATTAATATCGAATTTTGATCTTTTGACCGTTTTGCCCTTGCACGTGTTCAGGAATACCATTTCAATTCTTTTGTATTTTTTAATGCACTCGAAAATTTTTATTCATTACCTTTTTCCTCTTACGATAAAAATCGGGTCTTATAATCTCCCTCACTTAAGAAATTTGGTCCTCCAAATTAGAACCAAGTCAAATAGGTCCATAAACAACTCCGGGTACGTCTATCGCATCATATACTGTCATCCTCAAGTGACTTTCTCCGGAGTGTAATACTACCAACAGACTTGACTAGGGAGATCATCTTAAACCTCAACACTTTCTCCTTTCGTGTAATACCCGAATATATTTTTTTCCAATCATACGTTATACTTTTATTGAGTTAAGCTGTTGGAGCTCATATCCGATCACATATATCGGGTCCGGATAATATTTCTTAAGTATCAAAAAAATAGGACACATTGTGGATGCCTGCTAATTCAGGTGATAACGCCAACCTACAGGTCTTGTCTCCCACTTGTCCAATATCTCTATCTGAATCTCGTTACGTCCTTAAGACAAGTAACTGCCAACAATAATGATTCACTCTCGGTGAATTTCCAATGATTTTTCTGTCTCTAGTCAGCACAGTTTTTTTGTCTGCTCTGAGGTGTTCTTAATCTCTCACAAATCAACTGAACAACCTCAGCGGTTTGTCTTACCAATTCGGGAACAATTCTCTATTTTTCACCCACTTTTCTTATCCAAGTCAAGGAAACAACTCCCTACTGCCATACAATGCCTCATATAAAATCATCCCGATACTCAAGTGACAACTGTCATCATTGACGAATTCGATTAGTAACAACTGGTCATTCCAGGAGCTTATAAAATCAATGGCACACGTTCTCATCACATCCTCTAGAACCTGTATAGTCCTCTCTGACTGACCATCTGTCCAAGGATGAAAGCTATGCTAACACACAATCGGGTTCCCATAGCTTCCTGAAAACGTTCCCAGAAGTGGGAAGTGAAGCAGGAATCCCTATCTGATATCATGCTCACTGGAACGCTATATAATGTTCCACAATTTTCCTTACACATAAATCCGCCTACATACTTAGAGTATCTAAGGATTTCCATAAACAGAAGGTGGGCAGACTTAATCAATCTATCGACTATCACCTAGATAGCCTCATGATTCATTCGGATCCTCTGTAACCCATCACAAAATCCATGGTAACTTGTTCCCATTTCCGTGTCAATATAGGTAGAGGCTGCAATAACTCTGCAAACTTCTCATACTCTACCTTAATCTGCTGACATACGAGACACTTTTCCACAATCTCTACGATGTCTCTTTTCATATCTGACCACCAATACCCTTTTCAGAGATTCTGATATATTTATTACTTCTCGGATGCACTGTATATCCCGAAGAGTGAGCTTCTAACAATAACACTATCTCATCAACTGCGGTCCTGGGGAGCACTTATACCGTCTCTGAACCTCTGTAAGTCATCATCACTCTCTATGAACTCTGTCACTATACCCTTATGAATCTGACCCACACTATCGACACCATGCCGATCATCACGCTAAGCCTGGCAAATCGGTCACACAAATTCGATTCTAACCTCAGGCTAGCTATCACAAAATCACCGTCATCATCAGAAGGGATCACATCACTACTGAGGCTCACAACTGCTCTAGCAGCTAACGCTTCCTGACCATCATATGTAATACCATCCCGAGGCTCTTTTTGCTCAAGGCATCAGCCATTACATTAGTCTTTCCTGGGTGGTACAATGTTCACAATCATAATCCTTAGAAGCTCTAACCCTCTTGGTTATCTCATATTCGACTCTTTCAGTAAAAACAGATACTCGGGGCTTTTCGATCAGTGCATACCCGAAATTTCTTACCATTTAAGTGGTGGCGCCATACTTTCAGTGTCAACGCTATGGCTGCCAACTCTAAATCATGGGTCGGATAGTTTATGTCATGGTCCTTGAACTATCTGGATCCATAAACAACTATCTTTCCATTTTACATCAATACACAGCCTAATTCTTATTTACTGAAACCTCTTGAGTTGTTAGTCATGGTGAGAATAATTATGGTGGTCAGTTTCTTACTTTAATATATCAAAACTCACCGAAACTACTTTCATACTTATCATACCACTCGTATATAAATTTTTTCCAAACGGGATGTGTCAACTGAGCAGCCCATTTCGAGAAACTCTCAACCACTCGTCTGTAAGGCAATTTTCAGTTGCTACTCATGCTTTTCCCTAGACTTCGAATACATCAAAATATCATCGCTAAAGATGACAACCAATCGATCTAGGTAAGGTTTAAATACCTCATCGTATTTGAGTTCCACTAAATATTTCAATCATTCATATCCTTGACCTATATACGCATAAACGTATAATGTTCTTTTGACATCGCTTCCGTTCAAGATACTAACCCGCGTCATTTCCTTTTTCTTATATTAACGGCTTTTTATAAATTTTTAATTTTTATTAAACCATCATGATTAATCAAATTCTATATTTCTTTATCATATCAGTAAAGGTACCCAAATTTAAATGTATATATTATGACTGTCGATTTTAATTTATAGGTTACGTGTGTGCTTAACGACACTGTCAAGTCTTTAGGCGGGGAAGTATTTTGAAATACCTTTATTAACCCTCAGACTTGACTAGATAGACTGGGTTATGGATATATCCACCATTTATCCTTGGTCGCAATTCATATTCACTACTTATCGCTTAATCCCAATTACTTTACATATCAAAGATATTCTTACCTTGTATACGCCTCTTATTCCAATATATCTCGTATGCAGGATCTATCACATCTCCAAGCTTATCTCATTTCATATATCACTTATGACAACTCTTTCCTTACTTGTCAAACTTACAGTACACTTTTCAGCGATGTTTTCACCCCTATTTTCAACTTATAATCTCTAAACCCATATTCAGTTAGTGATAATCAACTAACTATCATCATCTTGCTTAAGGGTACAGGCTTCACATCTTTCACTAGCTTATAAGCAACTGAAGGCGGTATGAATAAATGCATAGCACTAAGATCAATTAAAATAATTACTTCATTATTTACAACTAGTGTGGTATCTTCCACCATATCCTATGAAACATCAATAGTGTCCTGGTTCAAGGCATACACTCGCCCTCGTCCAACATCTTATTTTCGTGGTAACTACCACACTTTTTACACTATTCACACTACTTACACTGCGTACACTGCTCTCACTTCTACGGAGCAGGTCGGGGTCCTTCAATCATAATACCCCTCGTAAGTGTTGAAATTGGATACACTGAGGCCTTACCAATCATCTTACCCCGTGACTTATCATCTCTAATCTTTTACCAACTACCTTTTTCCCGTTCTGACATCTCTGTCATTCTCTATATTCTTTCTGTCTCAATTTCAACCTTTACTACCTTTCTCAATCTCAGAGGCGTGCAACTCATGATCTTATTCACACACTGTAGTCTGCATACTGCCTTGGCATAGGTAGCGATCTCTAACGGCCCAATCGGACTCTAATGGATAATCTGAGCCCTTCATGAACTTTCAGACATCCCGAATCTCACTGTTCATAGTGTCGAAGTCATATCTGCCCAGGGATATAAACTAAGATTCATACTCGTTAATCAACCAGTTCCTCTGGGTCAGAGTAAAGAATTTCATCAGTAATTTTCTTTAAGTGTCTGAGATATTCTGTCACCGGAATACATCTAGAAATTACTTTCCAAGTCCATTCGAGATGTCTAACTCTTAAAATGGGTCGAGCGGACTTCCACCAATGCTCCAACTCGCCCTCAAATCTCAAACATACACTGAGCAATTAGCTCATATAATATTCTCCACACTTCGCTCCAACCTCGTGAAGCATGCCTCAATACTGTTCGATTTCTCTGTCAGACTCTGTCCGATCTCTCTATAAGGACTCTATGGGGCATACTCAATATCAGCCTCCACTTCAATCTCATCTTAAGTCTCATGTGGCGACTCAGTACAACTCTTAGGCCTACCTCTACGGCCTTGAGCTCGTGTACTCGCCTGTCTACCATAGCGGCTATCAGTTAATGAGTCTATACTTGCATTCAAAACCAAATTCTTAGCTGCACTTCCATCTCGATATACACAATTGTATCTAAACAATGCACAGTACATGAGGATGTAAACTTCCTTAACCACTAACACCGACTCATATCAGGATAACTCAAGCTCTGATACCATTTAACCTGTCACGACCCAAATTATCTAAAAATCAGAGTAAATTTTTCAATTTTTCATTTATTATTTAATTCTGACCTTTCTCTCATCGTGACCATCCTACAACACAATTGGGCTATGATTCGGTGTTAGTCACCTCACACTATTTACCATTCTATTTCCATAATCACATATCAGAGTTTACTATATTTTAATTTAAATAAATACATACCCAATGGTATTTACATAACCTTACATCCCCGACATCAAATCTATTTATAGAACTGTGCATTACATATTTAGATACAAAACCATACAAATGTGTATACCTATCTCTTGATGGGAAGCAACGGATACCAAGATGCTAATCCTCAGCCGCTTACTAATTACTGTGAGTACTCCGAAAAGATAGAAAAATAAGGGGAGTGAGCAAACCACACGTTCAGTAAGACAATTATGCAAGTAAGTAGATAGCTTCACTATCTACATGCTCATAATGCCATGCCCTTAAATCCATTTCTTTTCATTAAAATTATTAAGCACAAAGTCATGCAAACATCAATGACTTAGTTTATCAAAATTGTTCGTGCATATATAAATCATATTCCTTATGCATCAATGACATTTTGTGCATATAGAAATCATGTAACTCATGCATCAAAGGCATTAGGTGACATCATTAAATCATAATGAGCATGAGTAAATCCAGATCATGCATTCTTTCATATCATGTAAGACAAATCATGAATTTGAAATGAAAGCATGGAAAACATCGTCATGCTACCGCATTCAAATCATTTCATTTAAAACGCAGTATAAAATAACCCAAAGGGGTTAAGCATCTCATAATTCAAATCTCAACTCGTAAAATAATTCATTGTAAAACTTTGGTTATAAAATTGTCATTCTTTCAGGGTCACAAATCATAAAATCGGGGGCCTGACCCCTCCCTCGGGTCTACCCTGGTCTAACGACCAATAGTTATATCATGTGAGACAAGTAGTTGATTATATCAGTAACATCGAGGACTATGACCATATCCTAGTGATCCCTGGCAACACAGTACCTAGTGTGAGGGGTATCACACCTGAAACGGGAGGTGGATCGTCCTACCCGCCAGAACAGCATAACACCAGGATTGCGAGGGTAAGGCTTGTTGCCTCGTGGCTAATGCCACTCCACTCTAACAATCCCCACGGTACAGCGTACTCCGCGTGACATACATGGTACAACATACTCCGTGAACCTAAGCTCAGTCAGGGGTGCCTGTAATAGGTCTTATCCACCCATATCATCTCTGTCTTAATATGCATGTGTGAGCATATCATCTCACTGTGACACACAGTCTACAAGAGGCTCCAACACGGCTATATGCATGTAATATAAACTCCTGTGCGAGCGAAACTCTAGCACGACTCCATGCATATTCATGATATCTGAAAATCTCGTGCGAGCGAAGCTCTAGCACGATGTCATAAAAATTAGTAAAATCTGCGTACGAGCAGTGATCTAGTATGACTTAAACTGATTATAAATTCAAGTAAATTTTACGTACGAGCAATGCTCTAGTTCGGATATGTATAAAAACTCAGTGAAAACCTCGTACGAGAAAAACTCCAGTATAACTTTAAAATGAGTTATAAAACCATATAAAAGTTCGTGTGAGTAACGCTCCAGCACGAATGAATGCTCAAATAAATCAAATCTTGTGCGAGTTATACTCCAACACGACTTTATGCAAATTTCATATCAAAACAAGATGTGAGCTAAGCTCCAGCATCTTTCATACATATCAAATCAGTAAAACTAGTGTGAGCAATCGCTCCAGCACCTTTTTATGCATATTCAGTCAAAACAGAGTGTGAGCTAGGCTCCAGCACTTCTCATGCATTTCACAAGAATAAAAATCAGTGCGAGCAACCGCTCTAGCACATTTCATGCATATGATGTCACACAAATCGGTGCGAGCAACCGCTGAAGCACATTTTATACGCACTCACAAACGCAGATATAGTGCGAGCTATGCGCCAGCACTATCTGTTTCCATATAAACTTGATAGTTGGCCTATTTTCCAAAGAAATTTCCATTTAAATATAAATAACACTTACGTAGTGTTATCATGTGAAATTCATGCAATTACTAGCCAATCTATCGATATGCTTTGATTAAAACCAATAAAATCCTTAAACCATAAATTTCATTAAATCATGCATTTCATGCATATCATGCTTTCACCATCCTTAGGTGAACTTCCTTCAATAGGGGTAAAATAATCTTTTCACCTATTTCGATCCTTAAAATCATTTAAACCACTTTTAGGATCATTATACATAATCAAGGTATACATACATTTTCAGTGTATAGAAAAGCTATTAAAATACGCGTAGCTACCTCTAGCTACTCACACAATTCCCTTACCTCATTTTTCTGTATAGTCTGACCTTTTCACTGATGACTCGTCATGCAGTCCGATTTGCTCCCAATCCAATTTCCAAAACTGCGGATACATATTCATCAAGTCAATTACAATACAATTAATTGTATTTCATAATTTTTTGGGCTTAATTTAAATCATTGGGTCCGTTTACTCATATTGGGTCCGATTACGCCATAATGGGCCTTAATCGGCCTTAAGCCCGTTTACCACACTTTATCGAGGCCTATTGGGCTCATTGGGCCCATCAATATTTATTTAGCATCGTTCTAAATTCTCGGATATCTCTATTTTAGTATTTACGATAATTTATTCAAAAATTCAAAATTTAATTCATTTAATGAGAAAATTAAATTCGTAATTTATGCGGTAAATTTTAACACGCATATTGATGTAAAATTATCATAAATAAGGGTTACTTACCCGTAATTCCATGATAGTACATAAATCGAGGCTATCTCGAGCTCTCGGTTGACGTCAATTGTCGAGCTACACAATTTAATATTTTTTCGGGTAAATTTTCAGTCGGATATTAAGCAAATTAAATATTTCAAAATTTAAATCGGTCAATTCGATCGCTTACCGACTTTCCTGTAGCTCGATTGCATCACTGAAATTTTCTTCAATTTTTTCTTTTTTTCTTTTTCCCTTTTTTCTCTTTTTTTCCTTTTCTTTTTGGCTGAACCGGTTCGGTCTGGTTCGGTTTAACCTGGTTCAGGCTGTCCGTTCAGTCCGATTCAGTGGGTTCAGTGCCTTGCCGACCGGTTCTCCATCGGCTTCCACCGCCAGCAGCTCTGCTGGGTCGTCCGATTCTCACATATGGCCTCGTCCAAGGCCGTCGAAAAGTAGCCGGTCTGGTGTGTTCTCCCTTCGCCGTTGGTGCTCTTCCTCTTTCCCGCCGTTTCTGGAGTCATCCGTCGGTTTCGGCAGCTGTGGCGACCACCAATCTGCTCATCTTGGCCTCGGGGACATTCGGCAATGGTCGGGTGGGGCTAGATCCGCGTCGTTCACCGCCGTTTCCTTTTTCTCCCTCACGGTTTCGTTTTTCTCGCCGGTCGTCGCCGTTCGTGGCTCTTTTAGGCCGGTGGTGGCCCGACCCTCGTCGGGTTTTCCTTCCTCGGCCTTCGTCGACTGTTGGTCGTAGAAAAAGGCTCGGCTCTTCGTTTTTGTTTTCCTCTGTTTTTGCAAATCGCGTTTTTCGCGCTATTTTTTTATTTTTTTCAATTTTATTTTATTTTTTATTTATTTTATTATTATTATTTTTTTAATATTATTTTAATCATTAAAATAATATTAAAATCCCAAAATATCTAAAACAGAGTATTATTTTATTCATTTATTCCGTAAATGAATTTATCAGTATTATTTCAACTTTTCGTTATATTTTTCGATTATTTTCGGGATTATTTTTCAATACGAAAATTTTGGTTTATTCCAACAAATTCATATCTTGATCAATTTAACCCGAAATTTAATTATTTCTTCGTTATTGATTAAGATTTCTCAAGCCATTATTTTTAATTAAATTTTCTTGTCCCGATTAATATCGAATTTTGATATTTTGATCGTTTTGCCCTTGCACGTGTTCAGGAATACCATTTCAATTCTTTTGCATTTTTTAATGCACTCAAAAATTTCTATTCATTACCTTTTTCCTCTTACGATAAAAATCGGGTCTTACAATGTATGTCCTCTTTTATTACAATGTGAGCAAGTAGTAGAGGACACATGCATGTTCTTTCTAATCAAGACATTCTTGAGATGGGTTTCTTTACTCTTGCCATCATATCCTAGCTCATTTTTGTGAAAGAATGCCCTTTGTGTTTCTAACATGTGATCTAGCTTTTGTTGACCCATGTAGAACCTAGTAAAAGAATTATGCAAATTATTATTCTTTTCTTTTAAGTCTTGAATTTCTAAATTTGCATTTTCCAGTTTCTTTTCACATTCTATTTTAGCATTTATTAACCCTTCATTTTCTCTCTTAAGTTTTGATATCATTTTTTTATATTTTAAGTTTATACATTCAAATTCCATGACAAGGCCATCAAATGCATCTTGTAACTCATCAAAAGTATAATCATTAGAGTTGGAAGTTACATTTTCTTCTTCAAGTGCCATGAAGCATAGATTGGCAATTTCTTCACTTGTATCATCATCGGAGCTGTCGCTATCACTCCATGTAGCCATCATTACCCTTTTTGGTTTCCTATCATTAGATTTCTTTAGCATAGGACAGTCAAATTTAATATGGCTTAGTTTTTTACATTCATAACAAACTATATTATCTTTCCTACTTGGCTCTTCTCTACTGTATTCTTTCTTATAGTTTCCCCTACTACCACCATTTGCTCTCATTCTCATAAATTTATTAAATTTCTTGGCAAACATTGTCATTTCAAAATCTTCTTCATTACTGTCACGACCCAAACTACCCAAATATCCCTTAAAATTATTTTTTATTTCAAATTAATTAATTTAATTTTATTTAATTTATTTATTATATTTTAACCTCTTTTTCGAGTATAATTTCTCTGTATTTTTCGGGATATTGTCCCGGGTGACTTTTCGGTATATTTTTTGATTATTTTCGGGATTATTTTTCCGAACTAAAAATTCCAATTAATCCCGATTAATTTCAATAAATTAATATCTTGATCAGTTTAACCCAAAATAAATTTATTTCACCTTTATTGATCAAGATTTCTCAAATCCATATTTTTAATTAAATTTTTCTTATCGTCTTAACACCGGATTTTGGTAGTTTTACCATTTTACCCCTGCTCTTGTTTCGAAAATCAATCTAACCTGACCTTCCTTCATACTTCCCCCATATTTTCTTATTTAATTTCTGTATTTTATTTAAATTCGGGTCTTACAACTCTCCCCCACTTAAGGAATTTGGTCCTCCAAATTAGAACCAATTCATATGAGTCCATATACAACTTCGGGTACATTGATCATACTTCTTTAATTCTCATGTGACCTTTTTTCGGAGTGTAACACTACTAAAGGACTTTAATTAGGGAGATCATCTTAAACCTCAATACTTTCTCTTTCCCGTTTAATGCCCGAATCAACTTATCAATATACTTATATTTTCATTAAACTGAACTTTCGGAGTTCATATCCTGTCACCTCTGTTGGATTTGGATAGCATTGCCGAAGCATCAAAAGCTGAGACACATTGTGGGTGCCTGTTAATTCAAGTGATAACACCAACCTACAGGTCTTATCTCCCACTTGTCCAATCTCTCAAAATATTCCATCCAGCGCAACTCAATTTACCTTCTTCCAAAAGTTCGCTATGTCCTTATTCTCTTAGGACGAGAAACTTTCAACCATACTAATTCACCAAAGGTGAATTCCAATTCTTTCTGTCTGCTCTGAGGTGTTCTTAATCTCTCTCTTCTCAACTAAACACCCTCAAAGACTTATTATCCAAAGTCGAAAATAATTTCTACCTGTCACCCACTTTTTCTTATCCAATTTGGGGAACAACCCCTACAGTCATACACTGCCTCATATCTTGTTATCCCGATACTCAAGTGGCAACTGTCGCTATTGGCGAATTCAATTAGAAATCAACTGATCATTCCAGGAGCTTATAAAAATCAAGGGCACACGCTTTCATCGGATCCTCCAGAACTTGTACAGTCCTCTCTGACTGACCATCTGTCTGAGGATGGAAAGCTGTGCTAATACTCAGTCGAGTTCCCATAGCTTCCTAAAAAATATTCCCTGAAGTAAGAAGTGAAGTGGGAATCCTTACATGTTACCATGCTCACTGGAATGCTACTTCATGTTCCATAATCTTCCTTACACATAAATCCTCATATACACTCTGAGTATCTGGGGAGTTCATAACCAGAAGGTGGGTAGACTTAGAAAGTCTGTCGACTATCATCCAAATAGTCTCCTGATTTATCCGGGTCCTCTATAACCCATCACGACATTCATAGAGTCTTGCTCTCGTTTTTCCGTGCTGTGTCAATATAGGTAGGTGCTGCAATAACTCTGTAGACTTTTAATACTCTACCTTATTCTGTTGACATACTAGGCACTTCTTCACAATCTCTACCATGTCTCTTTCCACATCTGACCACCAATACCCTTTTCGAGATTTTAATATATCTTTATTACTTTTCGTATGCACTGTATATCCCAAAAAGTGAGCTTCTGACAACATCACTATCTCATCAACTGTGGTCATGGGGAGCACTTATACTGTCTCTGAACCTCTCTGTAAATCATTATCACTCTCTTTGTGATCTCTGTCACTGTACCCTTCTGAATCTGACCCAAACTATCGACATCCTGCCGATCATCATGCTAAGCCTGTCAAATCCGGGCACTCTCATCCGGTTCTAGTCTCAGGCTAGCTGTCACACAATCACTGTCATCATCAGAAGGGATTACATCAATACTGAGGCTCATAACTGCTCTAGCAGCTTACGTTCCCTGACCATCATATGCAATACCATCCCAAGGCTCTTTCTGCTCAAGGCATCAATCATCACATTAGCCTTTCTTGGGTGGTACAATTTTTCACAAATCAAAATCTCTCAGAAGCTCTAACCCACTATATATTCTCATATTCGCCTCTTTCTGTGAAAACAGATACTCGGGCTTTATGATCAGTGCATATCCATAATTTCTCACCATGTACATAATAGTACCATATCCTCGGTACAAATACTATTGCCAACTTTAAATCATGGGTCAGATAGTTTATTTCACGATCAAGGAGTTGTCTGACTCCAAAATTGACTATCTTCCCATTATACATCAATACACAGCTCCATCATAATTTTGAGGTATCCATACTCACTGAGAACCTCTTGAGCTGTTGGGTATGGTGAAATTAATCACAGTGGTCAGTTCATACTTCATTACACCAAATTTCATGTCACATCTATCATCTTATTCCAAGACCACGTTTTCTTAATTAAACGTGTCAACCAAGTATATCCTTTTTGAACTCGCAGCAACCATCTGTAAAAGTAATTTCCCATTATTGCTTATAAATCGCCCTAGACTTTAACTACACCCGGCATATCACCGATACTACTGATTACAATTCCAATCCTTGACTTATTTACGCATAAGCGTATAAGATCATTCTCAACCGCTTACGTTTTCAGGTACTAACCTGCGCCATTTTCTATTCTTATCTTAACGGCTCTTATTAAATTTTACTATGTTAACCTTTATGATTTGTCGAATTTTAACCAAGGATAAAGATGGGTAGTTTGGGTCGTGACAATTACCACTCTCATTTTTATCTTCTTTCAAATCCTCTTGAGTGGTGGATTTTAGAGCTACTCCTACTTTCTTAGGTGGCTCTTCATTTCTTTTAAATTTCATTTCATAGGTGAGCAATAACCCTATCAATTCATCTAATGATAGTGTGTGGGGATCCTTAGATTCTTTAATAGCTGTTACCTTAGCTTCCTAAGATTTTGGTAAGCTATTTAGGATTTTCTTAACCATTTCTATGTTGGAGTAGATTTTGCCTAAAGATTTTAGTACATTAATTATATCAGTAAATCTAGTGAACATGTCTCTAATTGACTCTCATTATTTCATCTTAAATAACTCATAGTCATGAGTGAGCATTCCTACTTTAGTCTCCTTGACTTGGGTTGTGCCTTCATGAGTAATTGCCAATTTATCCCAAATTTGTTTGGCATTATGACAATCGGAGACTCTATTATACTCATTGGGCCCTAATGCACAACAAGGTGTGCATGGCCTTTGCATTCAACTGAGCACATTTTATATCATTAGAATCTCACTCATCTTCTTCTTTTAGAATATCTCTTCCCTCTACCTTCTTAGTTGGGATTTGTGGACCTTTAATAATAATCCTCCATACCTCATAATCATTAGCTTGAATAAAAAGCATCATTCTAGTTTTTCAATATACATAATGTTCACCATTGAACATGAGAGGCATAACTATAGAGTGCCCTTCTCCTACTAGACTTGTTGCTACATTGTTATGAGTCATCGGATCATTTTAGCTCTTAGAAAATTACTCCTTAATGATCAAAGAGTCCAAGCTCTGATACCAATTGTTGGCTCAACCGAGAGGGGGGTGAATCGATTTTCTAGTCTAAATGCTAAATTTAAGCTCTTTTAAATTGAATTGCAAGTAATCAAATAATAAGCAATAGACAATAGTGCAATAAAATAAAGGAGATAAGAAAGAGAAATAGCAAACTCAGCAATTTATAGAAGTTTGGCCAATCGCTTGCTTACGTCCTCTCTTCTTGACCTTCTTGTCAAGAGTTCTCTTTCACTATCACAATAGTTGATACAATTTCCTTTTCAAGGTTAAGGAATAACCTCTCTACCCCTTATACAAAGATATCTTTTCAACTCTTACACAATTCTCTCATAGAGGAACTCTCCCCTTTTCTTTTGGATTAAGAGTGAATACAAATAAGAACTCTTTTTTATGGGTAGGAATAATAACTTTAACTCAAGCTCTTAAAGACAATACAATGAATAAGATGTTGAAGGCAAAAAGAATATTGAAGAATAATCTCTCAAGAATGTTCAGATTTTTTTAGCTCTATGTCTTGCCTCCCCAATGTCTTCAATGCTTGGTTTTATACAGCAAGATGGTAAGTGAAACATTTAATGTAATTTTTCCCGTTGAAGATTTTGCAGAGAGAGTCGTTGGGAACCTCTAGTAGAGAACCAGATCGATCTGTCATCATGATCAGATCTATCTTATAATTCAAATTCCTACAATTACAAAGCAATTCAAAGCAAGGAGATCGATCTCATTATTGGAGAGATCAATCTTATAATCCATAAAATGATAGTGCAGATCAATCTGTCGAACCATCAGATCGATCTCTTAAACTATCTGTTTGAGCAAGATCGATCTTCAGATCGATCTTGCAAGTATTCTCGTAAGAGGGAGATCGATCTCTAATCACCCCAGATCGATCTCATAAACTCACTGTCTTGAGGAGATCGATCTCTATCCATATGAGATCGATCTCATAAACTCTCTGTTTCAACATAGATCGATCTATAGATCGATCTAAGACTCTTAACCTTTGCCTTAGAGGAGATTGATCTCTAACTTGACCAGATCGATCTCATAAACATTCTGTTTGAACACAGATCGATCTCATAACCCTTAGAGATCGATCTCTTCTTCCTTAACATCCAATACATGTTCTTTAAGTCTTTAACCCTTAATCAGATCGATCTCTCATCCTTGAAAACCCAGGAGAACAATCTCTCATATCATGAGATCGATCTCTCATCCTTTAAAACTCAGTTTCTGGTAAAGACTTGTATCTCAAAATGTTCTGGTTAAATTCTTAACATGTTTTAAACATTATTGAATCACTGTTTTGTCATTTCAAAATATATCAACCTAACAGGGATGACTGGACAGGTCTTGGCCCCCTGAATACTTTAATCCCCGGTCCATGGCGTAACGGAGAGGAATGGAAGGTTGTTAAAGAATACATCAATGACCAAGGTGGCTAGAAATTTGAAGAAATTAGCACACCATTACCAAAGGAAATTCATTTGAAGATTAAAGCGACCCCTCTCCAAATGGAAAGTCATAGCAAGGACGTCATCTCATAGAAGTTTACTCATGATGGTAATTTTACGCTGAAATCTGCTTACAATCTAACACTCAGCACAGAAGCTATTAATGATTAGGTTTGGAAAAAAAATTTGGAGAATTCAATCCCACCCAAAAATCTACTTGTTTCTATGGCTTTGTAATCATGAGAAAGTTGATACTATACACTGGTTAGGGATAAGAGGCATGCAAGTGCTACAACCTGTCCTAGATGTAATGTGGAGATAGAGACTCTTGAGCATTGCCTAAGAAGCTGTAGTTTTGTCAAAGAGATGTAGGATTTATTTGGTATACCCATTAATTTACAAAAAGCTTTCTCACTTGAATTCAAAGACTGGCTTGCTGAAAATATTCAATGCCAGGACATATCCAACATTGGGAATATACCTTGGAACAATGTTTTCTCGTTTACAGTTTGGCGTATCTGGTTAAATTGAAATAAACTTATTTTCGAGAATACATTGGAGCAAACTAAAGCATTGTGGAATAAGCTTCAAGTGAAGATTAAAGAGTTTTGGGCAATCAAAGGGCCGAAACTGAGTCACAAAACCAACACTACCTCTATGGTATGTCGGCAGCCACCACCCCTTAGTTTCCTCAAACTGAATACTAACGGTTCGTCATTAGAAAACCCCAAGAAAGTAGGGTCTGGTGGTATTTTCAGAGATTCAAACGGATATTAGGTTAGCAGCTACATGAGAAACATTTGATATGCGACTAGTTTCGCTGCTGAGCTATGGGCGTTGTGAGACGGTTTACAATTGGCAATCAAGAAGGGCTTCCACAATCTGATTGTTGAAGTCGACTCTATTAACACTATGAGGTATGTTACTGATGGAGTTAATTTTTCAAATCCTCATTTTGCTTTGGCTTCTAATTGCAGGGTGCTTTTGCAAAAGCTTAGGAACGTCAAGGTGAATCACATCTTCAGAGAGGCTAATAGTTGTGCAGATCGTTTAGCGAAGATGGGAAGTAAAGATGTTAATTCCTTTATATATTTTGAGTCTCCCCCACCTTGTATTTTACTTAATTTGTTATATGACCGTATAAGCCATAAAGCCAACAGAACTATCCGTTGTAATCCCAGGCTGGGAATTGTTTAATTTCTAATGCAGCTTTTGTTCTCACCAAATATATATATATATGAGTGTTCAAACAAAATTTTTGTTATCTTTCTCCTTTAATCATGCAAGAACCAAATTTGGAAAAATCTCTAGCAAACTTCCATATAAAACTCCTATATATCAACTTTCATATATTAACTCTCATATCTTTTCGAATAAACACCGTTTAAACGAAATATTAAATTGCATTTTCCCATTTTTGCTGCTCTTATCAGGAAATTTACCGTTAACCACTATTGCTACTCACCACTCATTTACAACTAGGGATGTAAACAGGTAGTAGTTAAATGGGTACCTGATACTACCCACTTCATTTAAGTCGAGTTCAGGTACCCGATAAACGAGTTTTAATTAAGTTAGGATAACGATTTTACTACCCGTGACAGGTTCGGGTAGGGTTCAGGTAGTACCCTTCGGGTACCCTAAACTCAAACCCAATTAACTTTCACTTTGTTCTTATCACTTCACTTTGTTTTTTTTTTCTCACGTGTCTAGATTTGCCTTCTCAAACACGCCCTTAGTAATCACTCCCGAGCCAACATTTTTTCCCAAATCCAAACAAAGCAAAGCTTTTCTCTCTTCTCCTCATCGACGCCAGCGTCTCTCTCCTCGGGTGTTGCTATTCTCAGGTGCAGCATCTTCAAGCGTGGCAGCTCTGTTGTAACGACCTAAATTTATTGATATTTCAGTTGGGCTACAAGTCGATATTATGTCAAAACAATACTCAGTCTGATTAATTTTTTTTCTTAGTAAAAATTTAAATAATATATGTTCACATTCCCCATACCATCTCATATGCATTACTGCACTTATAAAAATTTTAGATACAAAAAGAATTTCTCACAATTGGGTATACCTTCGATGCAGAAATATGCTCCGCGAAACCATAACTGTGCGGAATGCTTTACTAACGGAAGCAATCCCACCTATAGAAGGACTCTGGGGAGGAAAGTAAGGGGTGAGCTCAACATGCTCAGTAAGAAAAACACGTGGCAAGTAGATAAATACACTACCTATATATACTTATGCCCATGTTATCTTTCTTTCGATTTTGTTGGCTGAAGCTTGACATAGTTTGTTTGTCTGGTAGATGGAATGAAATTTGAGAGGTAAGAAATGGGGAAAAAGGAAGGATGAATCGATAAGGTAACGTAATGAGAAATGAGCAGAAGGAGGCAGAGATTTCTGGGTTTGGGTCGTTGAAGATGTTTACTGGGATGATGAAGACATGGGAAACTTTTTCCTTCTGTCATTTTCGTCGGTGTTGTGTTTTAATAGGTGTTTCTACTTTTCCAGTGAACGGTAACTCAATTGCTAACATCATAGCCAACAGGCTTCCTTGTGAACCCAATTTGGTTAAATTACCACTCTGCCCCAACTCAGCCTTGCATCAATCAGTGTCTGCACTAAACAATTTATTAATATTTATTTTTAAAAATTTATATATTTTTAATTTTACTGAATAATAAAGTACCATTTTACAATATACAATTGTAACACCATCATATCTCCACTGTCAAATGAACTCTAAATTTTTTCAAAAGGTTTCTAAGCAATAACTTTTCTTTGAGGGTTATATATATATATATATATATATATATATATATATATATATATATAGAAAGAGTGTTCAAACAAAATTTTTGTTATCTTTCTCCTTTAATCATGTAAGAACCAAATTTTGGAAAAATATCTAGTAAACTTCCATATAAAACTCCTATATATCAACTCTCATATATTAACTCTCATATTTTTGAATAAACATCGTTTAAACAATATATTAAATTGCATTTTCTCATTTTTTGATGCTCTTAATAGGAAATTTACCGTTAACCACTATTGCTACTCACCACTCATTTACAACTAGGGATGTAAATAGGTAGTAGTTAAACGGGTACTCGGTACTATCCGCTCTGTTTAAGTCAAATTTGGGTACCCGATAAACGAGTTTTAATCGGGTTAGGGTAACGATTTTACTACTCATGACGGGTTCAGGTAGGGTTCGAGTAGTACCCTTCGGGTACCCAAACCCGATTAACTTTCACTTTGTTCTCATCACTTCACTTTATTTTTTTTCCTCACGTGTCTAGATTTGCCTTCTCAAACATGCCCTTAGTAATCACTCTCGAGCCAACATTTCTTCCCAAATCCAAATAGAGCAAAGCTTATCTCTCTTCTCCTCATCGGCGTCGACGTCTCTCTCCTTGGGCGTTGCCATTCTTAGGTGCAGCATCTTCAAGTGTGGCAGCTTTGTTCACTGGCAATGTATCCCTTTAGAAAAGGCAGCAACTCTTTCGCTCTCCATCGACGACAGTAACTCTTTCTCCTTCCAACGACGACGATTCTTCAGATCCAGCAACACAACACATGCATTGTAAGTAAACATACCAAATATGTAATTTTTAGTTATGTTGGAGTTTTTCATTATGTTGGAGATACCCATTTTCGTTAAAACCAGTCGAGTGTGCATCTCTATGTTAGGTGTTCTTCTGTATGTTGGAGATACCCACGCCTCCTATTTGTTCAGGGCGGGCGGCGTGAACTCTAATTCGATTCAGGTATTCAATCCCGCCGCTGAGTGGGTCATCTCACTAAACTTAACCCTCAAGACGCCTGGCTTCCCATCACTGAATCACGTAATGGGAACGCTCATTATGCTGCGTTTCATAATCTGAATGCTGGGGTTGGGCACCAAGCTTTGGTCTTCTTGTTGCTTTTGCTTTTCTTGGCTAGTACGAACATGTCTTCTTCCAAAACTCAATTCATTTTAACATATCTTTAATGCTTCCTTGTATTGCACTGGAATGAGAAGTACAGAAAAAAAGAACTGATTCATTGGCAAAACATCAATGTTTTCTTCCTTATGTTAGTTTGAACTTGGATTTTGTTAACTTACTGTTTGATTTTCTTGCTAGTTTATTTCTAGTTTTACAGCTTTTATCACCTTAGAAAAGAATCAACATCCTGCTTTTTGATAGTACCACATTAATTTCTTTTATCCCATTAAGGTGATTGCCACTCTTTTTCTTTTTCTTTTGGTGAAAGTCACTTTGTTTCTGCCATTACATGCAGTCACTGGAATTTGACTAAAGTTTATATGTAGTTGTGGTCCTACCCAGTTATCCCTTACTATCTTCTTTGGTGTAATTTATCGTAAATGTAGAGTTGAAAAGAAGAAAAAATTGTCCTTAAGGCAAGTCATTTATTATTTCATTCTTTCTATATTCTAGAGAATAAGATATGTCGGGTCCACTTATTCTTTTTTTCATTCTTTTATGGGATTAAGTTGGATGGGCCCTTTATCATTGATTAATATAAGTACTTGTTTTGCCTTTTCCTGCTGGTTTAAGATGGCCTTTATCATATCAGCTGATAAGCATGTTGCAAAAATAAATTATGTGGACTTATTCAATAATTCGTGCATAAGGGTAAGGAACTTTGGATGAACTAAAGCGAATAGGTGTAAGCCTCGCTGCTCGGAAACACCCAGTGCTAACCTATACCCTTCCTTATCTATGAAAGACTGATTTAGAGGGAAGCATCTGCCCCTTTCTTCAACATAGGGGACATTGAATCCTAGATTTCCCTATCAACTTTCCCATTACTTTTTATCAAGAAAAGGCATACCAAAGATTTTGGGAAAGACACATTGAAATGGAAGTTTGAGGAGTAGGCGCCTGATCAAACGCCTTACGTGATAAGGGCTTCGAGGTCTGGAGCTTTAGGAACAATAAGAACCTGTGCTTACCAGAATTATTTGTCAATCAACCACTTGCACTTTTGATTTTTTTTCATAAAACACTGCTCGTAGCAGTAGTTTCTAAGCCCACAAACCCCTTCAAACCTACCATCCCGAAATCTATATGGAAAAACACACCCTCAACCTACAAAAACTCTAGATTCAAGAAATGAAGCATTGGGTTATTTCAGCCAAAGTTATAAACCTGACTCAACCATGTCGAACTCTCATTTTCTTCAAAATATTATATCAATATATATTACCACTAACAATGTGCTTATTATCTTTGTTTGTGCTTTGCTAGTAATGCTTAAGAATTAAGATATGTTGTTGTTTATTGTCAACTTGATTGTGTCATACAAACCTTTTGTAATTTTTACAAATATCCTTACCCTCATCTTGATTTTATTTTTTATATTGTTTACAGGTCTTTCAAAAAGTGGCAACAATTGGAAATATTGAGATTACTGATGAGAATGATAAGGCTGCCATTGCTCCATCAACTATGGGTTCAAGTTCGAGAAGCACAAATATTAATGCTCCAAGTTTTCCCTCAAATAGTTCCCTTGATATAACTCCAACAACATCTACTTCAACAAAGCCTCTAGTAACCAAACGTTCTCGCAAGTTAACTTCAGAGGCTTGGCAGCACTTCGAAAAGAAAAATATAAATGGAGAAGATAAGGCAATATGCAACTATTGTAACCTTACTCTTAAGGCTAGTAGCCATAATGGAACAAAAGCTCTGCTAAACCACATGGTTACTTGTTCAAGGAAAAGAAATTCAACCATTGAAACATGCTTTAAAAAGCAAAAGATGATTATCATGGAGCAGAACAATGACAGGAATGTTCATTTTGAAAATTTTACATTTGATCAAGAAGTTTCAAGAAATGAGTTGGCTCGTGCTATAATCTTGCATGACTATCCTATTTCTATTGTAGAGCATGTTGGATTTAGAAGATTTGTTGCTAGCCTCTAACCCTTTTTCAAGATGGTTTCTCGCAATATATTAAAGAAGACATCCTCAAAACTCATAAATTGGAGAAGGCAAATCTAATAGGCGTGTTTGAGAATCTAAAAAGTCGAATAGCAATCACAACAGATATGTGGACTTCAAATCAAAAGAAAGGTTACATGTCTGTTACTGCTAATTTTATTGATGATTCTTGAGTGTTGCAAAGTTGTATTTTGAGGTAAATAACTCTTTTGAACCTTTTAACATGTACACGATTCATTATTTTTTTTTTTTGAAAAAATTGTTAACAAATTAACTAATGTTATTTTGAAACTTTTAGGTTTATTTATGTACCGACTCTCATACCAAGGAGGTTCTTGCTGAAAAATTGATGGCAGCATTGACTGAATAGAATATAGAGACCAAACTTTCGATTATCACTGTGGATAATTGCAGTTCTAATGATGGTATGATTTCTATTATAGGGGATAAGTTGTATTCTGAACTTTTACTTGATGGGAAAATCTTTCACATGAGATGTTGTGTACATATTTTGAATCTTGTTGTGAAAGATGGATTATCCACAATAGAGCATGCAATTGACAATATACGTGATAGTGTGGCATTTTGCTCTGCTAATCCTTTTTGAGTGGAAAATTTTGAAAATGTGGCACGTCAAGCAAAAGTTTTATGCACTAAAAAGTTAAGCTTTGATTGTAGAATGTAACGTTAATATATTTTAAAATGACAAAATAGTAATTTAATAATGGACATTATAAATCTAGAATGTTTTAAAAATGTTTAGAGTTTATTTAAATACATGTCATTACCAGAAACTGGGTATTAAAGGATGAGAGATCGATCTCATAAGATGAGAGATCGATCTCATATGATGAGAGATCGATCTCCTGGGTTTTCAAGTATGAGAGATTGATCTCATGAGAATATGAGATCGATCTGCTAAAGGATTAAAAACTCAAAGAGCATGTATAGGATATTGAGGAAGACGATATGATGAGAGATCGATCTCCTGGGTTTTCAAGTTTGAGAGATTGATCTCATGAGAATATGAGATCGATCTGCTAAAGGATTAAAATTTCAAAGAGCATGTATAGGATATTGAGGAAGACGAGATCGATCTTTTAGGGTTATGAGATCGATCTCTAAATTACAGAATGCCTATGAGATCAATCTGATCAAGGAAGAGATCGATCTCCTCTAAGGCAAAGGTTAAAGGTATTAGATCGATCTGTAGATCGATCTATGTTCAAACATAGAGCTTATGAGATCGATCTCATATGGATAGAGATTGATCTCCTCAAAGTCATAGAGTTTAGGAGATCGATCTAGGGTGATTAGAGATTGATCTCCTCTCTACGAGAATACTTGCTAGATCGATCTGGAGATCGATCTTCCTCCAAACAGAGAGATTAGAAGATCGATTTGATGGTTCGATAGATCAATCTTGACTAACATTTTTCAAATTATAAGATTGATCTTTACAAATATGAGATCAATCTCTTTGCTTCCAGTTGCTTTGTAATTGCAGGAATTTAAACTAAGAGATCGATCTGGTCATGATGGAAGATCGATCTGGTACTCTACTGGAGGTTCCCAACGGCTCTTTCTGTAAAATTTTCAATGAAAAAAACAGCATTAAATGCTTCAACTACCAATCCTGCAGTATAAAACTAAGTATTGAAGACACTGAAAAATAAGAGACTTGTGCTGCAAATTCTGAATATTCTCAAGAGATCTTTCTTAACATTCTCTTTATCTTCAACATCACATGGATTGTATTGTGTTAAAAACTTTGTGTAGAAGTTATTTTTCTACCCTTAAAAGAAAACTTCTATTTGTATTCATCCTTAATCCAAGAGAGAAGAGGAGAGTTCCTCTGTGAGATAATTTTGTAAGGGGTGAATACTTATCTTTATAAAAAGGGGGTAGAGAAGTTATTCCTTAACCCTAAAAAGGGAGTTTGTATCAACTATTGATATAATGAAAGAAAGCTCTTGACAACGAGGTCAAGAAGAGAGGACGTAGGCAAACGATTGGCCGAACCTCTATAAATTACTAAGTTTGCTGCTTCCTTCCCTTATCTCCTTTAATTTATTGCACTGTACTTTATTGCTTATTCTTTGATTGCTTGCAATAAGATTCAATTAAGTTTAAATTTAGCATTATCATTAGAAAATCGATTCACCCCCCTCTCGGTAGAGCCAACAATTGGTATCAGAGCTCGGACTCTTTGATCATAAAGGAATAACTTCCTAAGAGTTAAAAATGATCTAATGGCTCATAGCAATGTAGCAACCAGTCTAGTAAGAGAGAGGCATTATATAGTTAGGCCTCCCATGTTCAATGGTGAACATTATGCTTATTGAAAAACTAAAATGATGCTTTTCATTCAAGCAAATGATTATGAGGTATGAAGGATTATAACTAAAGGTCCTCAAATCCCAACTAAAAGGATAGAGGGAAGAGATATCCCAAAAGAAGAAGATGAGTGGGATTCTAATGATGTAAAATATGCTCAGCTAAATACAAAGGCCATGCACACGTTATTTTGTACGTTAGGGCCCAATGAGTATAATAGAGTCTCCGATTGTGACAATGCCAAACAAATTTGGGACAAATTGGTAATTACTCATGAAGGCACAACTCAAGTAAAAGAGACTAAGGTAGGAATGCTCACACATGATTATGAGCTATTTAGGATGAAAAAAGGAGAGTCAATTAGTGACATGTTCACTGATTTACTGATGTAATAAATGGACTAAAGTCCTTAGACAAAATCTATTCAAATATAGAAATGGTTAAGAAAATCCTGAATAGCCTACCGAAATCATGGGAAGCTAAAGTAACAGCATTTGAAGAGTCCAAAGACCCCCACACACTATCATTAGATGAATTGATAGGGTCACTACTCACATATGAAATGAAATTAAGGAGAAATGAAGAGCCACCCAAGAAAGTGGAAGTAGCTCTGAAATCCACTACTCAAGAAGATTTGAAAGAGAATAAAAATGAGAGTGGTAATGAAGAAGATCTCGAAATGGCAATGTTTGCCAAGAGATTTAACAAATTTATGAGAATGAGAACAAATGGTAATGGTAGGAGAAACTAAAAGAAAGAACAAGAAGAACTAGGTAGAAAAGATACTATTGTTTGCTATGAATGCAAAAAACCTAGACATATTAAATTTAATTGCCCTCTTCTCAAAAGATCAAGTGATAGGAATCACAAAAAGAAGGCAATAATGGTAACATGGAGCGACAGTGACAGCTCCGATGATGATTCAAATGAGGATATTGCCAATTTATGCTTCATGGCAATTGAAGATGAAAAGGTAACTTCATATCTCAATGAGTACTCTTTTGATGAACTACAAGATGCATTTAATGATCTTGCATTAGAATATGAATGCATGAATTTGAAGTACAAAAAAATTAATCTCTAAACTAAAGAAAGAAAATGAATTAATACTAAAGGAAAAGATAGAATGTGAAAAGAGATTAGAAAGTACAAATCTTGAAATCCATGACCTAAAAGAAAAGAATAGTAACTTATATAACTCCTTTACTAGATTTTACATGGGTCAACAAAACTAAATATCATGCTAGAAACTCAAAGGGCTTTCTTTGATAAGAATGGGTTAGGATATGATGGAAAAAGTGGGGAAACTCACCTCAAAAGTTTTTAAGCTAGAAAGAATATGCATAAACCCTCAACTACATGCTCACATTGTAATAAAAAAGGACATGCATCATATAGTTGCAATGTGAAGATGACCACATTTAAAGGAAGGTTAGTTAGAAGAATTTGGGTCCCAAAAGAGGTAGTTAATTCAAAAGACATTAATGTAATATTAAAATGGATCCAAAAGGATCAAGAATTTTATTCACTAACTCCAAAGGACCCAAGAAAATTTGGGTACCTAAGACAAAAGTTTGAATGTTGATTATAGATGATTGAGCATTACTACAAGGCAAAAACAAAGGTAGCTTGGTACTTGGATAGTGGATGCTCAAGACACATGACCGGTGATAGAAACCATTTCAACTCATTCAAATCAAAAGTTGGTGGAGAAGTCACATTTGGGGACAACTCCAAAGGCCAAGTTGAAGGAAGTGGTTCAATTGGTAATAACTATTTCTCACTAGAAAAGGTTTTACTTGTTAGAGGTCTAAAACATAATTTGTTAAGTATTAGTCAACTTTGTGACAAAGGTTACAAAGTAATTTTTGATTGTTTGAAGTGTCATGTTATAGATCCTAAATCAAATAAAGTTCTTTTTCTAGGACATAGACAAGGTAACATATACATTGGTTATCTAAATGAACTTAAACATGAAAATGTATACGTTATGGTAGATAAAGAAAAAGAACCTTAGTTGTGGCATAGAAGACTGGGTTATGCTAGCATGCATGTATTATATAAGCTAGCTAGAAAAGACCTTATTGTAGGATTACCTAAGTTGTCCTTTGACTATGATAAAATTTGTGAAACTTGTGTCAAGAAAAAACATAAAAGGACAATATTTAAACCTAAACATAGTATATCAACCACTGGCCTCTTCAATTACTTCACCTAGATCTATTCGGACCAACTAGAACTATAAGCCTAGGTGGTAAGCATTATGGGTTTGTGATTGTAGATGATTACACTAGGTTCACTTGGGTATTTTTTTTAAGAGTAAAGAATGAAGCCTTAGAAAAATTCATTGTCTATACAAAAGTAGCCCAAAATAAAAAAGGTTACATTATAACTAGCATTAGAAGTGATCATGGAAAGGAATTTGAAAATATTGGTTTTGATGAATATTGCAATGATCAAGAAATTAGTCATAATTTTTCAGCCCCTAGGACACTACAACAAAATGGGGTAGTTGAGAGAAGAAATAGAACATTAGAAGAAATGGCTAGAACAATGTTGTGTGAAAATAACTTGCCTAAATATTTTTGAGCTGAAGCTATAAATACATCTTGCTATATCATTAATAGAGCCATGATTAGACCAATCTTAAAGAAAACCTCTTATGAGCTTTACAAGGAAAAGAAGCCTAATATTAGCTATTTTCATCATTTTGGTTTTAGATGCTTTGTCTTAAATAATGGAAAAGACAGCTTAGAAAATTTTGATGCCAAGAGTGATGAGGGAATCTTTTTAGGCTACTCCTTGAATTCAAAGGCATATAGAGTATATAACAAAAGAACCTTGATGGTAGAAAAATCAATACATGTAATATTTGATGAGTCAAACGATGCATCTAAAGGTTCAACCAATGATGAGGATATTGAAATATTTGATGAGACCTTGAAAGATACCTTAAAGATAGAAGATGATCTATTAGAAAAACTTGATATTAATAAAAAAGGATGATGAAGAATTAGAAATATTAAAAAGAGAGTCTAGAGCACCAAGAGAACTAGGATATGTCAAAGATTGTGAAATTGTAGGTGATCCAACTCTTGAAGTTAGAACAAGGTCCTCTCTAAGAAATGTATGTCAATATATAGCATTTGCATCTCAAATTGAACCAAAGAAAGTTAATGAAGCTTTAGATGACAAAAATTGGTTTTTAGCCATGCAAGAAGAACTAAATCAATTTGAAATAAGCAAAGTATGGAATTTAGTCCTTAGACCTAGTGATCACTCAATAATTGGAACTAAATAGATTTTCCAGAACAAGATGGATGAAAATAGTGTGATCATAAGAAACAAGGCTAGGCTAGTTACACAAGGCTATAAGCAAGAGGAAGGAATAGACTATGATGAAACCTATGCACCGGTAGCTAGATTAGAAGCAATAAGATTGCTACTTGCTTTTGCATGCTACAAAAACTTCAAATTATATCAAATGGATGTAAAGAGTGCATTTTTAAATGGTTTCATCAATGAGTAAGTATATGTTAAGCAACCTCCTGATTTTGAAAGTCCTAAATTTTCTGAACATGTCTTCAAACTTTCTAAGGCACTTTACGATTTGAAATAAGCCCCTAGAGCTTGGTATGAAAGACTTTCAAAATTCTTAATAGAAAAATAATTTTCAAGAGGAAAAGTAGATACAACTTTGTTTATCAAAAATAAAAATAAAGATTTACTAGTTGTTCAAGTATATGTAGATGACATTATTTTTAGATCAACTAATGAATCTCTATGTCAAGAGTTTGCTAAGATCATGCAAGTTGAATTTGAAATGAGCATGATAGGAGAGCTCACCTACTTCTTGGGACTTTAAGTGAAGCAAACTAAAGATGGAACATTCATCAATCAAGCTAAATATACTAAGGATTTGCTCAAACGATTTGGAATGGATAACTGCAAACCTCAAGCAACTCCAATGGGCACCAACATCAAGCTTGATAAAGATGAAAGTGGTAAGTGTGTAGACACTAAACTATATAGGTCTATGATTGGTTCATTGCTTTATCTTACTGCAAGTAGACCTGATATTTTGTTTAGTGTATGCCTATGTACTAGATTTCAATCCTCTCATAGGGAGTTACACTTACTAGCTACAAAAAGGATTTTTAAGTATCTTAAAGACACACCCTCTCTAGGACTTTGGTACCCTAAAGATTCCACATTTGCTCTTCATGCTTTTTCAGATGCAAATTTTGGAGGTTGTAAAATAGATAGAAAAACACTTCAAGAACATGCCAATTCTTAGGAAATAGATTAATCTCATGGTTCTCTAAGAAACAAAATAGCGTAGCACAATCCACAATAGAAGCAGAGTATATAGCAGCTGGTAGTTGTAGTGCTCAAGTGTTGTGGATTAAACAACAAATGAAAGATTATGGAGTAGACATGAAACAAGTTTCAATCAAATGTGATAATATCAGTACCATTATCTCTCTAAAAATCCAATCTAACATTCTAGAACTAAACATATTGAGATTAGGCATCATTTCCGTAGAGATCATGTATAAAAAGGAGATATAATTCTAGAATATATTGATACTTTAAGTCAAATAGCTGATATCTTCACCAAACCTCTTGATAGAGATAGGTTTTATGTTCTTAGAGGTGAATTAGGACTTATGAATGCTCCTTAAGATTTATTACCTTCAAAACTTTGATTTCAAATTGATTTCCAACTGAATTTTCAACTCATTTTCTGGGCAAAAAGTATAAGAGATCGATCTCCTATCAATGTAGATCGATCTAGCATGCTTCAAATTGGCCTAAAGCAATAAGGTTCAGCTAAGCAAATCAATCTTCTATCCCATAAGATCGATCTCCTTAAGCGTCTGTATTTTACAGTTCGATCTTCTTCAGCCTCTATATGTTATAGATCGATCTCTGCATTTGGTAGATCGATCTCTTTGAGCCTCTGTGTTTTGAAGATCGATCTCTTAAAACATTAGATCGATCTCTTTAAGTTTTTGAAAATTCAAATCGATCTAGTACCTCGACAGATCGATCTCCTTAGCCCTGGACTATAAATACTACTTCAAAATCCCCAAATTTCAAAAAGCCAAATTTCAAATCCCTAAATCCTCTATCGCGTCTCCTCCTCTGATTTCACTCTCAGATCGATCTCTGGTAAGGTTACTGTCTAATCTTTTTCATCAATCTTCATTTTAGCAACCTACATTGTCAAGTTTTCTTAAAAAATTTCTTTGTTTTTGCTGAAATCATCATTATAGCACTTCTTGAACTGTTTCATTGCCTAGGTTTTTAGAGAACTCTTCAAACTATTGCCTAGGTGTGTTTAAAATAATCTTTGAGTGTGTCTAGCTAATTCCTTAGTATACAATCATGCCTCGTCTTAAGAGAGGTGCAACCAAAGACCCCAAACCACCTAGACAACCATCTAATGTTGATAGAGGTTCCTCCTCCTAACCTCAAACTGCCCTTCCATCTTCTGTCACCACTTTTAACAGGTGTTTTCAAACACCTACAAAAAGAAAGCGATATGAAGAATACTTCTCCACCATGCCTATAAAATAATAGAGGACCATTGATTTTTCATTCCTTAATCGTATAGACTTCCTATATTTGTCAAAAATGGAAGAATTTGGTTGGCTTCCATTTCTCAAGATAAATACACCTGCACCTCCAAACATCATTAGGGTATTCTTCTCAAACGCCGAGCTTATCTATGACCCTGACGATACATGTAAGATTCTAGGTTTTAAAACATTCGTCATGGCCAAAACAATTTCTGTAAGCACCAATCTATTAGCCCGAGTATTTGGGATTGAAGATGATGGGTTGACTGATGAAGAGGAGGAGGTAGCACTAGAATTTAACCTTCCCAGAGATAAGGCTAGTGACCTACCCATGCACCCTAGGTTACTACACCTTATAATCTCATGGAACCTCAGACCTTTCGGTACCCGTCATTCCACAATCAGAAAACTAGATCGTTTTTGGCTCCACTACCTTCACATTTCTCAAGACCAAAAATCGAATCTAGTCCACTTCATAAACGAAGACGGGCTAAAAATCATGCGCGAACAAGCCTCCACAATAGTCTTCCCGCAACCGCTTGCATACCTGCTCCAAAAACTCAGGGTCGACTGCTCTTGTGAGACCGATGAAGTGCCCTCTGTAAAAAGCATTTTGAATATTGGCACACTTCACCATATGGGGTATTACAAAGATTTTCAAGGTCAGTGGAGGAAGAAACGCGAAACCCATCATGAGGCAGCCATGGAAGAGGATCTACCAGCTGAGCCTACCACGCCATCTACTGAGGTTCCTTCTTCGTCTACTGCTCAGCCTACTGCACCTGCCTCATCATCTAACACAATGAAATCGCTTATGGCTATGGTTGTGGAGCTTAATAGGAAGATGGATGAAGGTTTTGCAAATCTTAATGACACTCAGCAGGCCATGTTTGATGAGTTGTAGGTCACCCGTACACGGGTCGAAGAACTTTTGGAGCGATTTTCTCCTCCACCTTAAGGCATGCTTGATTAGATTGTCCTTGATGTGTTGTTATTTTGAGACATGATTGATTGAATTTTTATCTTTCTATATTTTGAAATGACAGAATATATTTTGAGACATGTGTTGATATTATGCTTAGTGATTTGTTGATATATGATACATGGTTTTATGCCTTGATTGTCATTGATATGACAAAAAGGGGGAGAAGAGAATATGTTAAGAAAATATTTTAAGGGGAGCTTAAATTAAGGGGGAGTTTTTGAACAAAGAGGAAGCTTTTGAAACCAGAGAACTAGATGCATAATGTTAAGGGGGAAACTAAACATGTTTATAAAATTAGTTTATTGAATAAGTTTTGTCATATCAAAAAGGGGGAGATTGTTAAGTTAATATATTTTGAAATGACAAAATAGTAATTCAATAATGGACATTATAAATCTAAAATGTTTTAAACATGTTTAGAGTTTATTTAAATACATGTCATTGCCAGAAACTAGGTATTAAAGGATGAGAGATCAATCTCATAAGATGAGAGATCGATCACCTGGGTTTTCAAGTATGAGGGATCGATCTCATGAGAATATGAGATCGATCTGCTAAAGGATTAAAAACTCAAAGAGCATGTATAGGATATTGAGGAAGACGAGATCGATCTTTTAGGGTTATGAGATCGATCTCTAACTTACAGAATGCCTATGAGATCGATCTAGTCAAGGAAGAGATCGATTTCCTCTAAGGCAAAGGTTAAAGGTATTAGATCGATCTGTAGATCGATCTATGTTCAAACATAGAGCTTATGAGATCGATCTCATATGGATAGAGATCGATCTCCTCAAAGTCAGAGAGTTTAGGAGATCGATCTAGGGTGATTAGAGATCGATCTCCTCTCTACGAGAATGCTTGCTAGATCGATATGGAGATCAATCTTACTCCAAACAGAGAGATTAGAAGATCGATCTGATGGTTCGACAGATCGATTTTCACTAACATTTTTCAAATTATAAGATTGATCTCTACAAATATGAGATCGATCTCTTTGCTTCCAGTTGCTTTGTAATTGCAGGAATTTATGTCACGCCCGCGACTTACCAAAAATCACACTAAATTTTTCACTTTTTACTTACCTTTATCTCCTCAACAGTTAGGCTGTGAATAGGCATTAGTCTCCTCATCCAGACATACCTTACCATTCTTTTTCGTATCATACATACATGACATTTAAATCATAAGTAAATTCGTATACTTAAATATAATTACATCATTACATCCCCCATATTAAAACGTGTACATCACTGTGTTTATGCATTGTTCAGATACAAAAGAGTACGCATGTGTATACCTTTCACTAGATGGGGAGTGGCAGCGGATCAAAGGATTGTAATACCTCAGCCGACTCAATCTACTGACGAGAATCTGTAGAGATGGGGGGAAAATGAATGGGATGAGCTATCAACGCGCTCAGTAAGGAAATCAGGCAAGCAAGTAGACATCTATACTATCTACTGAAAATAGTGCTTTGTCTTTCCTTCTCTCAATTCAAAAGCATGTTTAAAATATATATAATATAGTACAGATTTAAAATCCCATGCACTAAACACATGCTGGTTTATCAATCAGAGGCATTCATGCAAAACAGTGCATATTTAATCATTTAAGAATGGCTTTATATAAAATATGTCATTTACATTCAAAACATAGTAAATATGGCATTTCTCATCACAACACAAATAAACTAGGTTTCGACCCATCCCTTAGGTCTACCCGTATCATAAAACAAATGTGATATATCATGCGAGACTCAGTGGCTAAATGCAATCTCTCTAGACTATGTACGTGTCACGACCCAACTATCCAAAAATCAGAGTGAATTTTTCGCGTTTTTGTTTATTTTCTTACTTAATTCTTACCTGTCCTCGAATCGTGACCAACACTCCACTACTAATTGGGCTGTGCGTCAATGCCAGTCCCACCATACATCTACCCCAGTACTTATTTCTTCTCCAGTCATTTATAGTTGTTATATTATTTATACATCCCCTAAAGTTACTTACAAACATGTTACTGTGCTATGCTTATGTAGATACAATAAGTACAAGTGTATATACTTTATGTTGATGGGCAGCAGCGGATATCCGGAATGCAGTGCTGAGTCGCCTCAACTTCAACTGGAGATCATCTGTGGGAGAAAATGAAAGGGGTGAGCACATCAAGCTCAGTAAGGCAATCCTACGAACAAGTAGGTAACCATACTACCTACATGAACGTGGTGCCATGCATAAACCACCCTTTCTCCACACATTTTAAAACATATGATATGATGTTGTGATGTTATGTAAATCCAGTTGCACGGAAAACTCAACATGCAATTATTTTAAATCATTTCTTTCTCTTTAAAAATTTCACAATGAAGTCAGGACTCGACCCCTCCTTCGGGTGATCCTGACTCACACAAAACTATGGAAATAGAATTTCTCAAAAGCATCGGTATCGAAAACATACGTATATATATACAAGATACGAGACTAGGCAATACTGTATATCGGTAATAACCAGGACTGGCCAATATGTCCTCGTGAGTCCTCTAGCTTCACGGATCCCAGTGTGCGAGGTCTCACCCTGATCGGGAACTACCCGGGAGGTGGGTCAATCCAACCCGTCAGTCTTATCCGATCTCACGCATCCGTCGATGCCGTATCCGAAGATACCCCGTATCACGAAGATACCGTATCACAAAGATACCCCGTATCACAAAGATACCGTATCCGAAGATACTCTGTATCACAAAGATACCGTATCCGAAGATACCCCACGGTACATCGTACTCCATGCTACTTGCACGGTACATCGTACTCCATGGACCCATATCACTCTAGGTACTCCAGCCCAATTGGCCTGCTTCCCACAGAGGTTTTCATAACTCAATACTCGTTGCCATGTCTCAAAACGCACGTGCGAGCCTATTAAATCGGTGACACACAGTCTACCCGATGCTCCAAGCACGGCTCATTGTATGTTCTCTTAAGAATCAGTGCGAGCGATGCTCAGCACTCTCATCAAATCCAGTAAACTTGGCAGAGCCCGCTTTACATCTCCACAAGGCCGCCAACCTCATCCCTCACTCTCACCCTACTTAAGAGGTCTATTGAGCCTGTTGGGCCTTTTGGCTGACTCCAAGGGCAGACAGCGCTACTCCACAAATCCAGTAAAACTAGTGCGAGCTAGGCTCAGCACTCTGTATACAAATCGTATGAAAATCTTATAAAATCTGGTGCGAGTTAAACTCCCGCACCCTGTCATGAAAATCATGTAAAATCTGGTGCGAGTTAGGCTCTAGCACCATGTCACGCAAAAGCATGTGAAATCTGGTGCGAGTTATACTCTAGCACCTATGCATGTAAAACTCTAGTGCGAGCTCTCGCTCCAGCACTAATGCATGCATCACACAAGTCAAATATCGTGCGAGCTGAGCTCTAGCACGTCACATGTAAATAAAAACATGTAGGCGGCTCGGTTATTTCCAAATAGTTTTCACAGAAATCACATCAGTTAAGATATGCAATGCTATGCATTTTCTTTCAAGGTGAGCCAGCCTACTCATGCATGCGTTGAAATACCTCCAGAACGAGCAGGAACCTCTTGTTCTTGCTCCTCCCAATTTTTCCTAAATTTTTTAGAATTTTACCCTTAGCAAGGGTATTTTAGTAATTTTGCCCATACGGGGCACTAAAATTGTTTTTCGACCTCTAGACCCTTCAATTAGTTTTAAAGGACTGCATATGAATGTAAAATTGCGTACTGTTACCTCTAGCAGTCCGCAGAATTCCCTTACCTCGATTCTCGTCGAGTCTGACCTTTTTCTTTTCCAATGTAGTCCCGTCGCGCAGTCCGATATGCTTCCAATCCAATGCCCGGAACTGCGTATTAACATTCCTCAGGTCAGATAACATATAATTTAATTGTACTTAATCTTTTCTGGGCTTAATTTAAATCGCTGGGCCCATTTACCCCTATTGGGCCCGATTGTACCTTAATGGGCCTTAATCGGCCTTAAGCCGGTTTACCACTTAATTTTCTCTTTATCGAGGCCTATTGGGCTCATTGGGCCCACCAATAATTTATTGGGCCTCGTCCTAGCTCTCGAATAGCTAAATTCACTATTTACGACAATTATCTAAATTTCCATAATTTAATTCAATTTATGCGGAATTTAAATCAATATCACGCATAACGAGGTAATTGTCGTAAATAGGGATCACTTACCCGAGATTCCATGCTAGTCCTCAAATCGAGACTATCTCGAGCCCTCTGTGGATGCCAATCGTCGAGCTACACAATTAATTACATTTTCGGGTAAACTTTTCGGTCGAAATTTAATTAAATAAAATATTCCAAATTTAAATCGGGTCAATTTGACCGCTTATCGACTTACCCGAAGCTCGATTGCATCACCGGAATTTTCCCCAATTTTTTCCTCTTTTTCCTTTTCCCTTTTTCTTCTTTTTTTCCCTTCTTTCTTGGCTGAACCGGTTCAGACCGGTTCAACCCGGTTCAGACCGCCGGTTCACCCCGGTTCGACCGGTTCACCGCCGGTTCGCCCCTTTTCCGGCCGGTTCTCCGCCGGCTTCCACCGCCAAACGCTCCACAAGGCCGTCCGCACCTCGAATCTGGGCTCGGATTCGCCCAAGGCCGCCGAAAAGCCGCCGGTCCGGCCTCTTCTCTCCTCGCCGTCGGACCCATTTCCTTCCTTTTCTGTTTTCGGCGCCGTCCGCCGGTTTCGGTGGCTGCCACCGCCACCAATCGCTCCGTCTGGGCCTGGGGAGTCTTCGGCTGGGGGTCGGGGTTGGCCGAATCTCGCCGGTGGCCGCCGGATTCGTCTTCTCCCTCCGTGGCTTCTCTCCCTCGATCCACCGGATTCCGGTGGTCTCGCCGGCCGATACCGATCTCAAAAGGACCGGCTCCTCTCCCCGGTCACACCGGTGCCCGCCGATCGTCCCCAGCTGCCGTGGATCGCCGGCACCGACTCCGTTTTTCCCCGTGGCTTTTCTTCCTCCGTTCGCCGTTTTCCGGTCTCCTTGGGGCGCGTCGCCAGCGCCGATGGATTCGCCGACCTCTCCTCTTGCTGATCGGCCCCTCGTCGGAGGCCGTCGGTGCCCGATGGCCGTGGGTCGGTCGGCCACGCGCGGCAGCTTCTTCTTCTCCGTTTTTTTTGCTTCATTTTTCTCTCTCCCCGATGGTTTTTTTCCAATTCTCTCTCTTTTTTTTTTTTTGTTTTATTAATTTTATTAATTTTATTTTTATTTATTTTAATTGTTTTACTATTCCTTATAATATATTAAAACACCCCAAAATATCATACAAAATTATTATTTTTATTCTAATTTATTTAATTTAATTTAATTTAATTTATTTTAATCCTTTTTCGGGTATAATTTTCCCGTATTTTCGGGATATTGTCCCGAGTGACTTTTCAGTATATTTTTCGATTATTTTCGGGATTATTTTTTCGAACTAAAAATCCCGATTAATCCCGATTAATTCCAATAAATTAATATCTTGATCAATTTAATCCGAAATAATTTTATTTCACTTTTATTGACCAAGATTTCTTAAATCCATATTTTTAATTAAATTTCCTTATCGAATTTATACCGGCTTTCGATCTTTTGACCATTTTGCCCTTACACGTGTTCGGGATTAATTTAACCCGACTTCCTTCACAAATACTCCTCATCTTTTCTTATTTAATTTTCGTATTTTAATTAAATTCGGGTCTTACAATTCTCCCCCACTTAAGGAATTTGGTCCTCCAAATTAGAACCAATTCATATGAGTCCATATACAACTCCGGGTACATCAATCGTATCATCCTCTTAAATTCTTATGTGACCTTCTCCGGAGTGTATTACTACCAAAGGACTTAATTAGGGAGATTATCTTAAACCCCAATACTTTCTCTTTCCTGTATAATACCCGAATCAACTTCTTCGATATACTTGTATTTTCATTAAATTGAACTTTTGGAGTTCATATCCTGTCACCTCTGCTGGATCTGGATAGTATTGCCGAAGCATCAAAAGTGGGACACATTGTGGGTGCCTGTTTATTCAAGTGATAACCACAACCTACAGGTCTTATCTCCCACTTGTCCAATCTCTCAAAATATTCCATCCAGCGCGACTCAATTTACCTTCTTCCAAAAGTTCGCTATGTCCTTACTCTCTTAGGACGAGTAACTTTCAACCACACTACTTCACCAAAGGTGAATTTCAATACTTGTCTATCTGCTCTGAGGTGTTCTTAATCTCTCAACCTTAAATAAACATCCTCAGAGACTTATTATCCAAAATCAGAATGATTCTATCTGTCACCCACTTTTTCTTATCCAATTTGGGGAACAACCCCTACAGCCATACACTGCCTCATATCTTATTATCCCGATACTCAACTGCCAACTATCGTTATTGGCAACTTCAATTAGAAATCAACTGATCATTCCAGGAGCTTATAAGATCAATGGCACAAGCTTTCATCGGATCCTCCAGAACTTATACAGTCCTCTCTGACTGATCATCTGTCTGAGGAGGGAAAGCTGTGCTAATACTCAGTCGGGTTCCCATAGCTTCCTAAAAATATTCTCTGAAGTAGAAGGTGAAGCGGGAATCCCTATATGATACCATGCTCACTGGAACGTTACATAATGTTCCACAAACTGCCTTACACATAAATCCTCATACACACTCTGAGTATCTGGGGAGTTCATAACTAGAAGGTGGGTGGACTTAGTCACTCTATCGACTACCATCCAACTAGTCTCCTGATTTATCCGGGTCCCCTATAACCCATCACGACATTCATGGAGACTTACTCTCGTTTTTCGTGCCGTGTCGATATAGGTAGGTGCTGCAATAACTCTGCAGACTTTTAATACTCTACCTTACTCTGTTGACACACTAGGCACTTTTTCACAATCTCTATCATGTCTCTTTTTATATCTGACCACCCATACCCTTTTCAAGATTTTTAATATATTATTATTACCTTCCGTATGCACTGTATATCCCGAAGAGTGAGCTTCTGATAATAATCACTATCTCATCAACTATGGTCCTGGGGAGCACTTATACTGTCTCTGAATTCTCAGTAACTCATCATCACCCACTGTGAACTCTATCACTGTACCCTTCTGAATCTGACCCAAACTATCGACATCCGGTCGATCATCACGCTAGGCCTGGCAAATCCGGGCACTCTCATCCGGTACTAGTCATCAGGCTAGCTGTCACATAATCACACCAATCACTGTCATCATCAGAAGGGATCACATCAATACTGAGGTTCACAACTGCGTCTCGCAGCTCACGCTCCCTGACCATCATGTGTGGTACCATCCCGAGGCTCTTTCTACTCAAGACATCAGTCATCACATTAGCCTTTCCTGGGTGGTACAATTTTCATAATTCAAAATCTCTCAGAAGCTCTAACCCAATATGTATTCTCATATTCGCCTCTTTCTGTGAAAACAGATACTCGGGCTTTATGATCAGTGCATATCCACAATTTCTCACCATGTACATAATAGTACCATATCCTCGGTACAAATACTGTCGCCAACTTTAAATCATGGGTCAGATAGTTTATTTCATGATCAAGGAGTTGTCTGACTCCATACTTGACTATCTTCCCATTATACATCAATACACAGCTCCTTCATAATTTTGAGGTATCCATACTCACTGAGAACCTCTTGAGCTGTTGGGTATGGTGAAATTAATCACGGTGGTCAATTCATACTCTACTACACCGAGATCCATGTCACGTCTATCATCTTAGTTATCATCCCATTCCAAGACCACGTTTTCATAATTAAACGTGTCAACCAGGTATATCCTTTAGAACTAGCAGCAACCATCTGTAAAAGCAATTTCCCAGTTGTCGCTTATAATTCGCCCTAGACTTTAACTACACCCAGCATATTACCGTTAATGATGATTACAACTCGATCTAATCCTTGACTTATTTACGCAAAGCGTACAAGATCCTTCTCAACCGCTTACGTTTTCAGGTGCTAACCTGCGTCATTTCCTTTTCTTATCTCAACGGTTCTTATTAAATTTTTACTATGATAATCTTTAGGATTTGTCGAATTTTAATATTCTTATTGTCTTAATAATGGTATCCTAATGCTAAAGGTATTTATTACGATGATCGGTTTCACGTTATAGGATATATATATTTATCTAGACGCTGTCAAGTCTTCAGGCGGGGAGGTATTTTGAAATACCTTTATTAGCCTTCAGACTTAACCACAACTACTGGTTATGGTTATACCCATATTTATCCTTGGTTATAATTTATATTCCTTACTAATTGCTTAATCCCAATTACTTCATATCGTAAGGATGTTCTTACCTAGCATACATCTCTTACTCCAATACATCTTGTCTTTAGGATCCATCTTATCTCGAAGATTTTCTCCTTAGTGTATCAATTATAATGAAACTCTTGTCTTTATTCATTCTGTGAGTACAATCCCTTTACTCCTTAAATTTCAACTGTCGCACCCCTTTTTGTCACTTAAAACCTCTATATCTATATTCCGTTAATTAATCCTCCTCTATTGGGGTACTCATTTATCAGTATCGTCCAATGATGTAGGCATTCATGCCTTTTACTCACTTATATTCGAATGAAGGCGGTAGGATTAAATATGTGGCACCAGGATCAATAAACATATGTACTTTATTATTCATAACAAGTGTGGTATCTTACACCACATCCATGAAACATCAATAGTGTCCTGGTCCAAGACATCCTCTCGCCTTCGTCCAATAGCCTACTTTCCTTTTTCTCTTCGGCTATGTCCTCCCTTTTCGTTGCAACTATTCCAACGAAATTTTTTTTTCTGTCTCTTTACTTTTCCTGTGGGAAAATCTCGCTCAACTCTGAGCAATCAAAATCAATGGTCTGTCTTATCATACTTGACGACCATTTTCACCAATACCGTATAGGTATAGACCCTCCTTTCGTGGTATCTACCACACATCTCACACTGCTTACAGTGCTCACACTGCTACACTACTTCGTAGCAGGTCGGGGTCCTCCAATCACAATGCCCACAAGAGTGCCCAAAATTAGATGCACTGGGGCCTTACCAATTATCTTAGCCCATAACTCATCAAATTAAATCTCTTACCAGTTTCCATTTTTTTAACATCTTTGTCATTTCTTGATTCTCTTTTCTGTCTCTATTTCAGCCCTCATTACCTTTCCCAATCTCAGAGGCGTGCAATTTATATTCTCACTTACCCAACTGTAAATCTGTGCACTGCCTCGGTATAGGTAATATCTCACGGGCCAATCAGACTCTAATTGAAAAGTCGAGCCCTTTCATGAACTTTTAGACATCTCGACTGTCACTTGTTCATAGTGTCGAGGTAATATCTACCCAGAATATAATCGAGTCCCCCTGCTCGTCAATCAATCAAATCCTCTGGGTCAGAATAAGGACTTTAATCTGAAATGTCCTTTAAATCATGTCCGGGATATCCTGTCACCGGAATATGTCCAAGATATTTCTCATCTCAACTCTTAAGATGGGTCGAGCGGGTTTCCACCACTGTTCCGCTGCGCCCTCTGATCTCATACATGATCTGAGCAATTTGCTCCTCAAGTAATCTCCACACTCCGCTCCAATCTCGCGAAGCGTGTCTCAATACTGTCCGATCACTCTGTCGGACTCTGTGAGGCATTTTCAACATTAGCCTCCATTTCAATTTCACACTGGTTCTCATAAGTCAAACTCAGCACGACTTAGCAGACTCAGGTCTACCTCTACGACCTCTGCCTCGTGCACTATCTCATTTTTCGTGACTCATGTTAAGCATTCCTGCATTCTCAACCATTTCTTAGTCAAGCCCATCTCGATATACACTATTGTATCTAACTAAGCACAGTAACACGGGGATGTAATTTCCTAACTTCTGACACTGACACACATCAGACCAATTATGCTCTGATACCAAAATAATTGTCACGACCCAACTATCCAAAAACCAGAGTGAATTTTTCGCGTTTTTGTTTATTTTCTTACTTAATTCTTACCTGTCCTCGAATCGTGACCAACACTCCACTACTAATTGGGCTGTGCGTCAATGCCAGTCCCACCATACATCTACCCCAGTACTTATTTCTTCTCCAGTCATTTATAGTTGTTATATTATTTATACATCCCCTAAAGTTACTTACAAACATGTTACTGTGCTATGCTTATGTAGATACAATAAGTACAAGTGTATATACCTTATGTTGATGGGCAGCAGCGGATATCCGGAATGCAGTGCTGAGTCGCCTCAACTTCAACTGGAGATCATCTGTGGGAGAAAATGAAAGGGGTGAGCACATCAAGCTCAGTAAGGCAATCCTACGAACAAGTAGGTAACCATACTACCTACATGAACGTGGTGCCATGCATAAACCACCCTTTCTCCACACATTTTAAAACATATGATATGATGTTGTGATGTTATGTAAATCCAGTTGCACGGAAAACTCAACATGCAATTATTTTAAATCATTTCTTTCTCTTTAAAAATTTCACAATGAAGTCAGGACTCGACCCCTCCTTCGGGTGATCCTGACTCACACAAAACCATGGAAATAGAATTTCTCAAAAGCATCGGTATCGAAAACATACGTATATATATACAAGATACGAGACTAGGCAATACTGTATATCGGTAATAACCAGGACTGGCCAATATGTCCTCGTGAGTCCTCTAGCTTCACGGATCCTAGTGTGCGAGGTCTCACCCTGATCGGGAACTGCCCGGGAGGTGGGTCAATCCAACCCGTCAGTCTTATCCGATCTCACGCATCCGTCGATGCCGTATCCGAAGATACCCCGTATCACGAAGATACCGTATCACAAAGATACCCCGTATCACAAAGATACCGTATCCGAAGATACTCTGTATCACAAAGATACCGTATCCGAAGATACCCCACGGTACATCGTACTCCATGCTACTTGCACGGTACATCGTACTCCATGGACCCATATCACTCTAGGTACTCCAGCCCAATTGGCCTGCTTCCCACAGAGGTTTTCATAACTCAATACTCGTTGCCATGTCTCAAAACGCACGTGCGAGCCTATTAAATCGGTGACACACAGTCTACCCGATGCTCCAAGCACGGCTCATTGTATGTTCTCTTAAGAATCAGTGCGAGCGATGCTCAGCACTCTCATCAAATCCAGTAAACTTGGCAGAGCCCGCTTTACATCTCCACAAGGCCGCCAACCTCATCCCTCACTCTCACCCTACTTAAGAGGTCTATTGAGCCTGTTGGGCCTTTTGGCTGACTCCAAGGGCAGACAGCGCTACTCCACAAATCCAGTAAAACTAGTGCGAGCTAGGCTCAGCACTCTGTATACAAATCGTATGAAAATCTTATAAAATCTGGTGCGAGTTAAACTCCCGCACCCTGTCATGAAAATCATGTAAAATCTGGTGCGAGTTAGGCTCTAGCACCATGTCACGCAAAAGCATGTGAAATCTGGTGCGAGTTATACTCTAGCACCTATGCATGTAAAACTCTAGTGCGAGCTCTCGCTCCAGCACTAATGCATGCATCACACAAGTCAAACATCGTGCGAGCTGAGCTCTAGCACGTCACATGTAAATAAAAACATGTAGGCGGCTCGATTATTTCCAAATAGTTTTCACAGAAATCACATCAGTTAAGATATGCAATGCTATGCATTTTCTTTCAAGGTGAGCCAGCCTACTCATGCATGCGTTGAAATACCTCCAGAACGAGCAGGAACCTCTTGTTCTTGCTCCTCCCAATTTTTCCTAAATTTTTTAGAATTTTACCCTTAGCAAGGGTATTTTAGTAATTTTGCCCATACGGGGCACTAAAATTGTTTTTCGACCTCTAGACCCTTCAATTAGTTTTAAAGGACTGCATATGAATGTAAAATTGCGTACTGTTACCTCTAGCAGTCCGCAGAATTCCCTTACCTCGATTCTCGTCGAGTCTGACCTTTTTCTTTTCCAATGTAGTCCCGTCGCGCAGTCCGATATGCTTCCAATCCAATGCCCGGAACTGCGTATTAACATTCCTCAGGTCAGATAACATATAATTTAATTGTACTTAATCTTTTCTGGGCTTAATTTAAATCGCTGGGCCCATTTACCCCTATTGGGCCCGATTGTACCTTAATGGGCCTTAATCGGCCTTAAGCCGGTTTACCACTTAATTTTCTCTTTATCGAGGCCTATTGGGCTCATTGGGCCCACCAATAATTTATTGGGCCTCGTCCTAGCTCTCGAATAGCTAAATTCACTATTTACGACAATTATCTAAATTTCCATAATTTAATTCAATTTATGCGGAATTTAAATCAATATCACGCATAACGAGGTAATTGTCGTAAATAGGGATCACTTACCCGAGATTCCATGCTAGTCCTCAAATCGAGACTGTCTCGAGCCCTCTGTGGATGCCAATCGTCGAGCTACACAATTAATTACATTTTCGGGTAAACTTTTCGGTCGAAATTTAATTAAATAAAATATTCCAAATTTAAATCGGGTCAATTTGACCGCTTATCGACTTACCCGAAGCTCGATTGCATCACCGGAATTTTCCCCAATTTTTTCCTCTTTTTCCTTTTCCCTTTTTCTTCTTTTTTTCCCTTCTTTCTTGGCTGAACCGGTTCAGACCGGTTCAACCCGGTTCAGACCGCCGGTTCACCCCGGTTCGACCGGTTCACCGCCGGTTCGCCCCTTTTCCGGTCGGTTCTCCGCCGGCTTCCACCGCCAAACGCTCCGCAAGGCCGTCCGCACCTCGAATCTGGGCTCGGATTCGCCCAAGGCCGCCGAAAAGCCGCCGGTCCGACCTCTTCTCTCCTCGCCGTCGGACCCATTTCCTTCCTTTTCTGTTTCCGGCGCCGTCCGCCGGTTTCGGTGGCTGCCACCGCCACCAATCGCTCCGTCTGGGCCTGGGGAGTCTTCGGCTGGGGGTCGGGGTTGGCCGAATCTCGCCGGTGGCCGCCGGATTCGTCTTCTCCCTCCGTGGCTTCTCTCCCTCGATCCACCGGATTTCGGTGGTCTCGCCGGCCGATACCGATCTCAAAAGGACCGGCTCCTCTCCCCGGTCACACCGGTGCCCGCCGATCGTCCCCAGCTGCCGTGGATCGCCGGCACCGACTCCGTTTTTCCCCGTGGCTTTTCTTCCTCCGTTCGCCGTTTTCCGGTCTCCTTGGGGCGCGTCGCCAGCGCCGATGGATTCGCCGACCTCTCCTCTTGCTGATCGGCCCCTCGTCGGAGGCCGTCGGTGCCCGATGGCCGTGGGTCGGTCGGCCACGCGCGGCAGCTTCTTCTTCTCCGTTTTTTTTGCTTCATTTTTCTCTCTCCCCGATGGTTTTTTTCCAATTCTCTCTCTTTTTTTTTTTTTTTTAATTTTTTTAATTTTATTTTTATTTATTTTAATTGTTTTACTATTCCTTATAATATATTAAAACACCCCAAAATATCATACAAAATTATTATTTTTATTCTAATTTATTTAATTTAATTTAATTTAATTTATTTTAATCCTTTTTCGGGTATAATTTCCCCGTATTTTCGGGATATTGTCCCGAGTGACTTTTCAGTATATTTTTCGATTATTTTCGGGATTATTTTTCCGAACTAAAAATCCCGATTAATCCCGATTAATTCCAATAAATTAATATCTTGATCAATTTAATCCGAAATAATTTTATTTCACTTTTATTGACCAAGATTTCTTAAATCCATATTTTTAATTAAATTTCCTTATCGAATTTATACCGGCTTTCGATCTTTTGACCATTTTGCCCTTACACGTGTTCGGGATTAATTTAACCCGACTTCCTTCACAAATACTCCTCATCTTTTCTTATTTAATTTTCGTATTTTAATTAAATTCGGGTCTTACAGTAAAAGAGCCTCCCCGCCGAACAGAGCCTCCCCGCCCACTTTGACTTAAGGATGTTGGGCTTAAGGATCTTACCGTAAGAGAGCATCTCCAGACTATGGCCATATCCTAACATGTGGTGAAATCCCAAGCAACATAGTACTCGATGTGCGGGTTATCACTGCTGTAACGGGAGGGGGGTCAGTCCATCACAATCGCCAGCTATCAACAACTCTCCTCCACAACTCCACAACACAAAACACGGTACAGTGTACTCCATGCCACATGCACAGTACAATGTACACCCGTGGACCCATACATCATGGTCGGGGTGCCTGCCATAGGTCTTAGCCTCTCATACCATAGAAATACATCATAGTCGGGGTGCCTGCCATAGGTCTTAGCCCTCATACTATGAAATCAATGCCACGTCTCTAAATTCACGTCAGAACATCTCAACAGTGTGACACTCAGTCTACACGGAGGAAATCGTCACGGTTTTTTTAACATGTGTATAAATCACGAAAAACTACAGTGCGCGTCTTGAGTGTGACACACAGTCAACACTCCGCCTCAAAACACTGTATATGCATGTCAAAATATCAACACTAGTGCGAGTAAACCTCTAGCACCAGGTCATGCATAGTTCTCATTACAAATCAAGTACGAGCAAATCGCTCAAGTACAATGTCATGTACAAATCATGAAAAATCGAGTACAAGCAACGCTCCAGCACTCTGTCATGCATCTCATGTAAAACTCGAGTACAAGCTAATCACTCCAGCACTCTATCATGCATAAATCACATAAAAACTGAGTACGAGCAACGCTCTAGTACTCTATCATGCACGTCAAATAAATGCAGTATGAGTAAACTTCAAGCACTAAGGTATGTGAAAAACATCTGAAATCAAGTGCGAGTTGTCACGACCCAAACTACCCAAAAATCAGAGTTAATTTTTTGCGTTTTTTTTTATTTACTTAAATTCTTACCTGTCCTCGAATCGTGACCAACACTCCACTAATAATTGGGTTGTGCGTCAATGCCAGTCCCACCATTCAATTACCATCTAACTTATTTCTTCTCCAGTCATTTATAATTGTTTACATTATTTATACATCCCCTAAAGTTACTTACAAATATGTTACTGTGCTATGCTTATGTAGATACAATATGTACAAGTGTATATAATACCTTATGTTGATGGGCAGTAGCGGATATCCGGAATGCAGTACTGAGTCACCTCAACTTCAACTGGAGATTATCTGTGGGAGAAAATGAAAGGGGTGAGCACATCAAGCTCAGTAAGGCAATCCTACGAACAAGTAGGTAACCATACTACCTACATGAACGTGATGCCGTGCATAAACCACCCTTTCTCCACACATTTTAAAACAAATGATGTGAATTATGATGCTATGTAAATCGAGTTTGCACGGAAAATTCAACATGCAATTATTTTAAATCATTTCTTTCTCTTTAAAAATTTCACAATAAAGTCAGGACTCGACCCCTCCTTCGGGTGATCCTGACTCACACAAAATCATGAAAAATCCAATTTTTTGAAAACATCGATATCCGAAAACGTATGTATATATATACACAAGATACGAGACTAGGCAATAACTGTATATCGGTAATAACCAGGACTGGCCAATATGTCCTCCTGAGTCCCTCTAGCTTCACGGATCCCAGTGTGCGAGGTCTCACCCTGATCGGGAACCGCCTGGGAGGTGGGTCAATCCAACCCGTCAGTCTTATCCGATCTCACACATCCGAAGATGCCGTATCCGAAGATACCCCGTATCACAAAGATATCGTATCACAAAGATACCCCGTATCACAAAGATACCGTATCCGAAGATACCCCACGGTACATCGTACTCCATGCTACTTGCACGGTACATCGTACTCCATGGACCCATATCACTCTAGGTACTCCAGCCCAATGGCCTGCTTCCCACAGAGAGGTTTTGTTTCTCAATACTCATTGCCATGTCTCAAAACGCACGTGCGAGCCTATTTAATCGGTGACACACAGTCTATCCGATGCTCCAAGCACGGCTTATCGTATATTCTCATAAAATCGATGCGAGCGATGCTCAGCACTCTATCAAGTCAAATAAAACTGGTAGAGCCCGCTTTATATCCCCACAAGGCCGCCAACCTCATCCCTCACTCTCACCCTACTTAAGAGGTCTCTTGAGCCTGTTGGGCCTTTTGGCTGACTCCAAGGGTAGACAGCGTAACTCCACAAATCCGGTAAAACTAGTGCGAGCTACGCTCAGCACTCTGTATATAACTCATATGAAAATCTTATAAAAATATGGTGCGAGTTAGACTCTAGCACCCTGTCACGAAAAAGCATATGAAATCTGGTGCGAGTTATACTCTAGCACCTATGCATGTAAAACTCTAGTGCGAGCTCTCGCTCCAGCACTAATGCATGCATCACACAAATCAAATATCGTGCGAGCTGGGCTCTAGCACGTCATATGTCAATAAAACATGTAAGCGGCTCGGTTATCTCCAAATAGTTTTCACAGAAATCACATCGTTTAAGATATGCAATGCTATGCATTTTTCTTTAAAAGTGAACCAGCCTACTCATGCATGTGTTGAAATACCTCCAGAACGAGCAGGAACCTCTTGTCCTTGCTCTTCCCAATTTTTCCTAAATTTTTAGATTTTACCCTTAACAAGGGTATTTTAGTAATTTGCCCTTCGGGCACTAAAATTATTATTCGACCTCTAGACCCTTCAGATAAATTTTAAAGACTGCATATGAATTTAAAATTTCGTAGAGTTTACCTCTAGCAGTCCGTAGAATTCCCTTACCTTATTTTCCTGTCGAGTCTGACCTTTTCTTTTCCTCTGTTGTCTCGTCGCGCAGTCCGATATGCTCCCAATCAAATACCCGGAACTGCGTATTAATATTCCTCAGGTCAGATATTATACAATTTAATTGTATTTAATACTTTCTGGGCTTAATTTAAATCATTGGGCCCGTTCACCCCTATTGGGCCCGATTGCACCTTAATGGGCCTTAATCGGCCTTAAGCCCGTTTACCACTTAATTCTCACATTATCGAGGCCTATTGGGCTCATTGGGCCCACCAATAATTTATTGGGCCTCGTTCTAATTCTCGAATAGCTAAATCGATTATTTACGACAATTTATCTAAATTTCCATAATTTAATTCAATTTATGCGGAAATTAAATCAATATCACGCATAACGAGGTAATTGTCGTAAATAAGGGTTATTTACCCGAGATTCCATGCTAGTCCGCAAATCGAGGCTATCTCGAGCTCTCGTTGGATGCCAATCGTCGAACTACACAATTAAATATATTTTTCGGGTAAACTTTCAGTCGATAATTAATTAAATAAAATATTTCAAATTTAAATCGGGTCAATTTGACCGCTTATCGACTTACCCGAAGCTCGATTGCATCACAGGAATTTTTCCCAATTTTTTTCCTCTTTTTCTTTTTCCCTTTTTCTCCTTTTTTTCCCTCTCTTTTTGGCTGAACCGGTTCAGTCCGGTTCGGACCGGTTCAGACCGTCGGTTCTCTCCGGTTCGGCCGGTTCACTGCCTTGCCGGCCGGTTCTCTGCCGGCTTCCATCGCCAGTAGCTCCGCAAGGCTGTCCGCGTCTCAAATCTGGGCTCGGCTTCGCCCAAGGCAGCCGGAAAGTCGCCGGTCCGGCCGTTCTCCTCCGTCGGTACCCACTTTCCTCTCTTGCTGTTTCCGGCGCCGTCCGCCGGTTTCGGTGGCTGCCACCACCGCCAATCTGCTGACCGTCGCTTGGGGAGGCTTCGGCTGGGGTCGATCGGGCCTGAATCGCGCCGATCGCCGGCGATTCTTCTCCTCCCCTCTCGGTCGATTCCTCCTTCCGTTTCTTCACCCACCGACCGCGTTTCTCCTCCATTGCTGGTGCCGGCGAGTTCGCCTGTCGCTCTTCCACCTTCCTGGTCACCGGAGGTCGTCGGTGATGGAGACCGACGGCCTCGGTCAGCCCTCGCTCCGTTTTCCTCTTGAAATCGCGAAACGCGATTTCTGATTCTTTTTTCTTTTTTTTTCTTTTTTTTTGTTTTATTAATTTTATTATTATTATTATTTATTTTAATTATTACACTATTCCTTAAAATACTATAAATACCCAAAATATCTCTTAAAATTATTATTTTATTCTTATTCAATTAATTTAATTTTTATTTAATTTATTTATTAAATTTTAACCTCTTTTTCGGGTATAATTTCTCCGTATTTTTGGGATATTGTCCCGGGTGACTTTTCGGTATATTTTTCGATTATTTTTCAGGATTATTTTTTCGAACTAAAAATTTCGATTAATCCCGATTAATTCCCATAAACTAATATCTCGATCAATTTAACCCGAAATAAATTTATTTCACTTTTATTGACCAAGATTTCTTAAATCCATATTTTTAATTAAATTTTCTTATCGAAATTATACCGACCTTCAGTCTTTTGACCGTTTTGCCCTTATACGTGTTCGGGATTAATTTAACCCGACTTCCTTCATACTTTCCCCATCTTTTCTTATTTAATTTCCGTATTTTAATTAAATTCGGGTCTTACAACTCTCCCCCACTTAAAGAATTTGGTCCTCCAAATTAGAACCAAGTCATATGAGTCCATATACAACTCCGGGTACATTAATTGTATCATACTCTTAAATTCTTATGTGACTTTGTCCGGAGTGTATTTCTACCAAAGGACTTTAATTAGGGAGATCGTCTTAAACCTCAATACTGTCTCTTTCCTGTTTAATGCCCGAATCAACTTCTTCAATATACTTATATTTGCATTAAGCTGAACTTCTGGAATTCATATCCTATCACCTATGCTGGATCTGGATAGTATTGTCGAAGCATCAAAAAGCTGAGACACATTGTGGGTGCCTGTTAATTCAGGTGATAACACCAACCTACAGGTCTTATCTCCCACTTGTCCAATCTCTCCAAATATTCCATCCAGCGCAACTCAATTTACCTTCTTCCAAAAGTTCGCTATGTCCTTATTCTCTTAGGACAGTAAACATTTCAATCTTACTAATTCACCAAGGGTGAATTCTAATACTTATCTATCTGCTCTGAGGTGTTCTTAATCTCTCATCCTTAACTAAACATCCTCAGAGACTTATTATCCAAAGTCAGAAATAATTTCTACCTGTCACCCACTTTTTCTAATCCAATTCGGAGAACAACCCCTACAGCCATACACTGCCTCATATCTTGTTATCCCGATACTCAAGTGACAACTGTCACCATCGGCGAATTCAATTAGAAATCAACTGATCATTCCAGGAGCTTATAAAATCAATGGCACACGCTTTCATCGGATCCTCCAGAACTTGTACAGTCCTCTCTGACTGACCATCTGTCTGAGGATGGAAAGCTGTGCAAATATTCAGTCGGGTTCCCATAGCTTCCTAAAAAAAAAAATATTCTCTGAAGTAAGAAGTGAAGCGGGAATCCCTATATTATACCATGCTCACTGGAACGCTACTTAATGTTTCACAATCTTCCTTATACCTGAATCCTCATATACACTTTGAGTATCTGGGGAGTTCATAACCAGAAGGTGGGTAGACTTAGAAAATCTGTCGACTATCATCCAAATAGCCTCGTAATTCACTTGGGTTCTCTGTAACCCATCATAAAATTCATGGAGACTTGCTCCCATTTTTCGTGCCATGTCGATATAGGTAGGTGCTGCAATAACTCTGCAGACTTTTAATACTCTACCTTACTCTGCTGACATACTAGGCACTTTTCCACAATCTCTACCATATCTCTTTTCACATCTGACCACCCATACCCTTTTCGAGATTTCGATATATTTCTTTACTTCCATATGCACTGTATATCCCGAAGAGTTAGCTTCTGACAATATTAGTATCTCATCAACTGTAGTCCTGGGGAGCACTTATACTGTCTCGAAATCCTCAGTAACTCATTATCATACTCTGTGAACTCTGTCACTGTACCCTTCTGAATCTGGCCCAAACTATCGACATCATGCCGATCATCACGCTAAGCCTGTCAAATCCGGGCACTCTCATCCGGTTTTAATCTCAGGCTAGCTGTCACACAATCACTGTCATCATCAGAAGGGATCACATCAATACTGAGGTTCACAACTGCTCTAGCAGCTCACGCTCCCTGACCATCATATGTGGTACCATCCCGAGGCTCTTATACTCAAGGCATCAGCCATCACATTAGCCTTTCCTGAGTGGTACAATTTTCACAAATCAAAATCTCTCAGAAGCTCTAACCCCCTATGTATTCTCATATTCTACTCTATCTGTGAAAACAGATATCGGGGCTTTATGATTAGTGCATATCCACAATTTCTCACCATATACATAGTAGTACCATATCCTCGGTACAAATACTGTTGCCAACTTTAAATCATGGGACAGATAGTTTATTTCGTGATCAAGGAGTTGTCTGACTCCAAAATTGACTATCTTCCCATTATACATCAATACACAGCTCATCCTGATTTGAGGTATCCATACTCATTGAAAACCTCTTGAGCTGTTGGGTATGGTGAAAATAATCACGGTGGTCAGTTCATACTTCACTACACCGAAATCCATGTCACATCTATCATTTTATTTATTATCTTATTCTATGACCACGTTTTCATAATTAAACGTGTCAACAAGGTATATCCTTTTAGAATTTGCAGCAACCCATTTGTAAAAGCCATTTCTCAATTGTTGCTTATAATTTGCCCCAGACTTAAACTACACCCAGCATATCACCGATACTGCTAGTTACAATTCGGTCCAATCCTTGACTTATTTACGCATAAGCGTATAAAATCCTTCGAAATCGCTTACGTTTTCAGGTACTAACCTGCGTCATTTCCTTTTCTTATCTTAACGGCTCTTATTAAATTTTTCTATGTTAGTCTATGATTTGTCGAATTTAAATATTCTTATCGTCTTAGTAAAGGTATCCTAATGCTAAAGTTATCTATTACGACGCTCGATTTCACGTTATAGGTTATACATATATACTTTTAGACGCTGTCAAGTCTTCAGGCGGGGAGGTATTTTAAAATACCTTTATTAACCTTCAGACTTAACCACAACTACGTTATATCTCAGTTTATGTGGTCACAATTTATATTCGATACTAATTGCTTAACCTCAATTACTTCGCATATTAAGGGTATTCCTTACCTCGCATATATCTCTTACTCCAATACATATTGTATTTGGGATCAAAACACATCTCCTTCGTATATCAATCATGACAAAACTCTTGTCATTACTCATTCCGTAAGTACCATCATTTGCTCCCTTAATTTCAACTGTCGCACCCCTTTTTATTACTTAAAATCTCTATATCAGTATTCCGTTAATTAATCCTCCTCTATTGGGGTACTCATTTAACAGTATTGCCCAATGATGTAGGCATCATGCCTTTTACTCACTTATATGCGAATGAAGGCGGTATGAATAAATATGTGGCACCAGGATCAATAAACATATGTACTTTATTATTCATAACAAGTGTGGTATCTTACACCACATCCATGAAACATTAACAGTGTCCTGGTCCAAAACATCCTCTCGCCTTCGCCCAACAGCCTACTTTCCTTTTTCTTTTCGGTTATGGCCTCCCTTTACGTTGCAGCTATACCAATGAAGTTTTTCTCTGTCTATTTACTTTTTTGTGGGGCGATCTCGCCCAACTCTGTGTAATCATAATAAATTGTCCGTCTTACCACACTTAACGGCCATTTTCATCAATACAGTGTAGGTATAGACCCTCCTTCCGTGGTATCCACCACACATCTCACACTGCTTACACTGCTACACTGCTTCGTAGCAGGTCGGGGTCCTCCAATCACAATGCCCCTCAAGAGTGTCAAAATTGAATGCACTAGGGCCTTACCAATTATCTTACTCCATAACTCGTCAAATCAGATCTTTTACCAATTACCATTTTTTATTTTAACATCTCTGCCATTTCTCGATTCTCTTTTCTGTCTCTATTTCAGCCCTCATTACCTTTTCCCAATTTCAGAGGCGTGCAATTCATATTCTTATTTACCCAACTGTAAATCTGCGCACTGCCTCGGTATAAGTAATCTCACGGGCCAATCGAACTCTAATTGAAAAGTCGAGCCCTATCATGAACTTTAGACATCTCGACTGTCACTTGTTCATAGTGTCGAGGTAATATCTGCCAAAGAATATAACTGAGTTTCATACTCATAATCAATTAAGTATTCCTGGGCAGTGTAAGAAATTTTTCCTTTAAATCATGTCCGGGATATCCTGTCACCGGAATACATCCAATAAGATTTATCATCTTAGCTATGGATGTTTAACACTTAAGATGGGTCGAGCGGGTTTCCACCAATGTTTCGCTGCGCCCTCTGATCTCATTCATAATCTGAGCAATTAGCTCCTCAAAATAATCTCCACACTCCGCTCCAATCTCGCGAAGCGTGTCTCAATACTGTCCGATCTCTCTGTCGAACTCTGTGGGGCATACTCAACATTAGCCTCCATTTCAATTTCATCATGGTTCTTACAGGTCAACTTAGCACGACTTAGCAGACTCAGGTCTACCTTTACGACCTCTGCCTCGTGCACTATCTCATCTAACGCGACTCATATTAAGCATTCCTACCTTCTCAACCATTTCTTAATCAAGCCCATCTCAATATACACTATTGTATCTAACTAAGCACAGTAACACGGGGATGTATTTTCCTAATTACTGACACTGACACACATCAGACCAATTGTGCTCTGATACCATAATAATTGTCACGACCCAAACTACCCAAAAATCAGAGTTAATTTTTCGCATTTTTTTTTATTTACTTAAATTCTTACCTGTCCTCGAATCGTGACCAACACTCCACTAATAATTGGGCTGTGCGTCAATGCCAGTCCCACCATTCAATTACCATCTAACTTATTTCTTCTCCAGTCATTTATAATTGTTTACATTATTTATACATCCCCTAAAGTTACTTACAATCATGTTACTGTGCTATGCTTATGTAGATACAATATGTACAAGTGTATATAATACCTTATGTTGATGGGCAGCAGCGGATATCCAGAATGCAGTACTGAGTCGCCTCAACTTCAACTGGAGATTATCTGTGGGAGAAAATGAAAGGGGTGAGCACATCAAGCTCAGTAAGGCAATCCTACGAACAAGTAGGTAACCATACTACATACATGAACATGATGCCGTGCATAAACCACCCTTTCTCCACACATTTTAAAACAAATGATGTGAATTATGATGCTATGTAAATCGAGTTTGCACGGAAAATTCAACATGCAATTATTTTAAATCATTTCTTTCTCTTTAAAAATTTCACAATAAAGTCAGGACTCGACCCCTCCTTCGGGTGATCCTGACTCACACAAAATCATGAAAAATCCAGTTTCTCGAAAACATCGATATCCGAAAACGTATGTATATATATACACAAGATACGAGACTAGGCAATAACTGTATATCGGTAATAACCAGGACTGGCCAATATGTCCTCGTGAGTCCCTCTAGCTTCACGGATCCCAGTGTGCGAGGTCTCACCCTGATCGAGAACCGTCTGGGAGGTGGGTCAATCCAACCCGTCAGTCTTATCCAATCTCACGCATCCGAAGATGCCGTATCCGAAGATACCCCGTATCACAAAGATACCGTATCACAAAGATACCCTGTATCACAAAGATACCGTATCCGAAGATACCCCACGGTACATCGTACTCCATGCTACTTGCACGGTACATCGTACTCCATGGACCCATATCACTCTAGGTACTCCAGCCCAATGGCCTGCTTCCCACAGAGAGGTTTTGTTTCTCAATACTCATTGCCATGTCTCAAAACGCACGTGCGAGCCTATTTAATCGGTGACACACAGTCTATCCGATGCTCCAAGCACGGCTTATCGTATATTCTCATAAAATCGGTGCGAGCGATGCTCAGCACTCTATCAAGTCAAATAAAACTGGTAGAGCCCGCTTTATATCCCCACAAGGCCGCCAACCTCATCCCTCACTCTCACCCTACTTAAGAGGTCTCTTGAGCCTGTTGGGCCTTTTGGCTGACTCCAAGGGTAGACAGCGCAACTCCACAAATCCGGTAAAACTAGTGCGAGCTACGCTCAGCACTCTGTATATAACTCATATGAAAATCTTATAAAAATATGGTGCGAGTTAGACTCTAGCACCCTGTCACGAAAAAGCATATGAAATCTGGTGCGAGTTATACTCTAGCACCTATGCATGTAAAACTCTAGTGCGAGCTCTCGCTCCAGCACTAATGCATGCATCACACAAATCAAATATCGTGCGAGCTGGGCTCTAGCACGTCATATGTCAATAAAACACGTAAGCGGCTCGGTTATCTCCAAATAGTTTTCACAGAAATCACATCGTTTAAGATATGCAATGCTATGCATTTTTCTTTAAAAGTGAGCCAGCCTACTCATGCATGTGTTGAAATACCTCCAGAACGAGCAGGAACCTCTTGTCCTTGCTCTTCCCAATTTTTCCTAAATTTTTAGATTTTACCCTTAACAAGGGTATTTTAGTAATTTGCCCATTCGGGCACTAAAATTATTATTCGACCTCTAGACCCTTCAGATAAATTTTAAAGACTGCATATGAATTTAAAATTTCGTAGAGTTTACCTCTAGCAGTCCGTAGAATTCCCTTACCTTATTTTCCTGTCGAGTCTGACCTTTTCTTTTCCTCTGTTGTCTCGTCGCGCAGTCCGATATGCTCCCAATCAAATACCCGGAACTGCGTATTAATATTCCTCAGGTCAGATATTATACAATTTAATTGTATTTAATACTTTCTGGGCTTAATTTAAATCATTGGGCCCGTTCACCCCTATTGGGCCCGATTGCACCTTAATGGGCCTTAATCGGCCTTAAGCCCGTTTACCACTTAATTCTCACATTATCGAGGCCTATTGGGCTCATTGGGCCCACCAATAATTTATTGGGCCTCGTTCTAATTCTCGAATAGCTAAATCGATTATTTACGACAATTTATCTAAATTTCCATAATTTAATTCAATTTATGCGGAAATTAAATCAATATCACGCATAACGAGGTAATTGTCGTAAATAAGGGTTACTTACCCGAGATTCCATGCTAGTCCGCAAATCGAGGCTATCTCGAGCTCTCGTTGGATGCCAATCGTCGAGCTACACAATTAAATATATTTTTCGGGTAAACTTTCAGTCAATAATTAATTAAATAAAATATTCTAAATTTAAATCGGGTCAATTTGACCGCTTATCGATTTACCCGAAACTCGATTGCATCACAAAAATTTTTCTCAATTTTTTTCCTCTTTTTCTTTTTCCCTTTTTCTCCTTTTTTTTCCTCTCTTTTTGGCTGAACCGGTTCAGTCCGGTTCGGACCGGTTCAGACCGCCGGTTCTCTCCGATTCGGTCGGTTCACCGCCGGTTCACTGCCTTGCCGGTCGGTTCTCCGCCGGTTTCCACCGCCAGTAGCTCCGCAAGGCTGTCCGCGTCTCAAATCTGGGCTCGGCTTCGCCCAAGGCCGCCGGAAAGTCGCCGGTCCGGCCGTTCTCCTCCTCCGTCGGTACCCACTTTCCTCTCTTGCTGTTTTCGGCGCCGTCCGCCGGTTTCGGTGGCTGCCACCACCGCCAATCTGCTCACCGTCGCTTGGGGAGGCTTCGGCTGGGGTCGATCGGGCCTGAATCGCGCCGATCGCCGACGATTCTTCTCCTCCCCTCTCGGTCGATTCCTCCTTCCGTTTCTTCACCCACCGGCCGCGTTTCTCCTCCATTGCTGGTGCCGGCGAGTTCGCCTGTCGCTCTTCCACCTTCCTGGTCACCGGAGGTCGTCGGTGATGGAGACCGACGGCCTCGGTCAGCCCTCGCTCTGTTTTCCTCTTGAAATCGCGAAACGCGATTTCTGATTCTTTTTTCTTTTTTTTTTGTTTTATTAATTTTATTATTATTATTATTTATTTTAATTATTACACTATTCCTTAAAATACTATAAATACCCAAAATATCTCTTAAAATTATTATTTTATTCTTATTCAATTAATTTAATTTTTATTTAATTTATTTATTAAATTTTAACCTCTTTTTCGGGTATAATTTCTCCGTATTTTTTGGATATTGTCCCTGGTGACTTTTCGGTATATTTTTCGATTATTTTTCAGGATTATTTTTTCGAACTAAAAATTTCGATTAATCCCGATTAATTCCCATAAACTAATATCTCGATCAATTTAACCCGAAATAAATTTATTTCACTTTTATTGACCAAGATTTCTTAAATCCATATTTTTAATTAAATTTTCTTATCGAAATTATACCGACCTTCAGTCTTTTGACCGTTTTGCCCTTATACGTGTTCGGGATTAATTTAACCCGACTTCCTTCATACTTTCCCCATCTTTTCTTATTTAATTTCCGTATTTTAATTAAATTCGGGTCTTACACGAGTTGTGCCCTAGCACGATTGTTTCCACATAATTCGGTAGATGGCTCTTTAAAAACAGGGATGTTAAAAATCACTAAAATCAGCACTATAAAGTGTGCTTAGTTTACATCGACCTCAAAACATTAGCCCTTCCACCTACTCTTCTGCTACACAGCAGGAAAAACCACTCAAAACATCATTTCCATGCTTTTTGAAACTTTTCCCAAAATTTCACTTTTTGCCTAACTAGGGACAAAATCGTAATTTACCCATATCGGGTCCCTATAATTATTATAGATTTTCTCTGACCCTCAAACAATTTCAGTGAATGTAAAATCCAACGAAAATATGCACAGATATCTCTAGCTACTTGCAAGAGTCCCCTACCTCGGATCACGTCGTGTGACCTCTCTTCCTCTGTGCTGTCAAATCTCGCAGTCCGGTCAACTCTCAATATGACTCTGGAGCTGCATTTAACCATTCACTGGGCTAATTTCACGTTTCCTACTGTATTACACATTTAATACAGTTCATTTTATTTAAATGGGCCCGTTTACTCTTAATGGGCCTTAAACACGTTAATCAGACCTTAATCTGTATTAAGCCTGTTCATCAGGGTCTATCGACTCATTGGGCCTATCTATACCCATTGGGCTTTATTCCAAGCTCTTTGGATAGCCCGTATATCATTTACAACATTTATTTCAATTTTTCGAATATAATTCACTAAATCTAAAATTTAATTCGAAATGCGTAAATTAAATCTTAAATACGCATAAATCACTTAAATTGTTGTAAATAAGCTTTACTTACCCGAGATTGTGCGATGGTGCGCGAATCGGAGTTCGATCGGGCTTCCGTTCAGAATTAATCGTCGAACTGCACAATTTCGTATATTAAACTCCGGGTCAATTTTCGATTAAATATAATTTAAATAAATTTATCGAAAATTAAATTGGTCACTTTTGACCTCGTATCGACTTACCCGAAGTCCGGTGAAATCTCAAAAAATTTTCTTTTCTTTTTTCTTTCTTTTTCCTCTTTTTCCCCTTTTTTCCTTAGCTGAACCGGTCCAATCCGGTTCAGCACAGTCACTTTCCACTGAACCGACCGACCGGTTCAGGCTCCTTTCGCCATTCCAACGCCGTCCGACCGATTCTCCGGCCGATTCCACCGCCAAACGGTTCGGCATCGCCTCTAGAGGCTTCTTTTGGCCTGGGCTAGGGTAAATCGGCGCCGAATTCCACCCGATTTACCCTTCTCTCCCGCGGCCTCCCACGTCTCCGATCTCCTTATCGACAGCGATTCCAGGCACGTGGTGGCCGTCGAACTCTCCCCCGATGCCGGTCGTCCCGTTGCCCAACACTCCTCGCGCCGTCTGCCGCTGGTTCGTCGCCGGTGAAGATTTCTCCTCAGGTTGGCTTCGTTTCGTCTTCACGCGGGTTTCGTTTTTTCCTTTTTTTTTCTTTTTTTTTCATTTTTTTTGCTTTATAATATATTTTTATTATTATTTTATTCCTTAAAATAATAATAAAAATCCTAAAATATCCCAAAAATATCTTAAAAATTTATATTAAATTCATTTAGTCCATAAATAAATTTATCAGTCCGATTTTACTTTTTCGGTATATTTTTCCACTATTTTTAGGCTCGTTTTTCAAGATAAAAATTTTAAAAATATTAAATAAATTCATATCTCGATCAATTGGACTCGAAATTCAATATTTGCCCCGTTATTGATCAAGATTTTTCAATTTCATATTTTTAATGAAATTTTCTCATCGAATTTATACCGAATTTTGGTCATTTGACCGTTTTACCCCTGCACTTGCTCGGGGATCATTTTAACCCTTATCTCATTGTTATGTAGCTTACATGTATTTTTAAATTCTCAATTAGTCGATTGCATGATAGTAAATACTCTTCTTATGATTCAACTATGAAATATAACGTTTATACACATAGGAATCATAAGGTACAAGCTACATACGTAAATCGAAAACTCGGGTCTGACAATTTAAACTAAGAGATCGATCTGGTCATAATGGAAGATCGATTTGATATTATACTGGAGGTTCCCAACGGCTCTTTCTGTAAAATCTTCAACGGGAAAAACAACATTAAATGCTTCAACTACCAATCCTACAGTATAAAACCAAGCATTGAAGACACTGGAAAATAAGAGACTTATGCTGTAAATTCTGAATATTCTCAAGAGATCTTTCTTAACATTCTCTTTGTCTTCAACATCACATTGATTATATTGTGTTAAAAACCTTGTGTAGAAGTTATTTTTCTACCCTTAAAAGAAAGCTTCTATTTGTATTCATCCTTAATCCAAGAGAGAAGATGAGAGTTCCTCTATGAGATAATTTTGTAAGGGGTGAATACTTATCTTTGTAAAAAAGGGTAGAGAGGTTATTCCTTAACCTTAAAAGGGGAGTTTGTATCAACTATTGATATAGTGAAAGAAAGCTCTTGACAAGGAGGTCAAGAAGAGAGGATGTAGACAAGCGATTGGCCGAACCTCTATAAATTACTGAGTTTGCTGCTTCCTTCCCTTATCTCCTTTAATTTATTGCACTGTACTTTATTGCTTATTCTTTGATTGCTTGTAAAAAGATTCAATTAAGTTTAAATTCAGCATTACCATTAGAAAATCGATTCACCCCCTCTCAGTAGAGCCAACATAGAACTAGGTGGAACTGGACTTATTTGATGCTTCGAACTGCCATAGAATACAAAGATATTTTTCCTAGGTTGATTTTTATGAATAAGTTTTATACTAAAGTGTCTAGTGAGAATGATTGGCAGATGACAGAAATTATTCTTGAAAAGTTAGAAATCTTTTATAATGCCACTGAATTATTTTCAGGGACAAGGTATCCTACTGCAAATTGTTATTTTGTTCAAATTTGTCAACTTCGAAATGCACTAGTGAAGTGGATGTGTAGTGATGATGTTGTAATTAGTGCAATGACAAAAAAAAAATGTTTGACAAGTTTGACAAATATTAGAGTGTTATTCATGTGGTGCTAGCTGTGGCAGTTGTATTGGATCCTCGGTATCAGACATTTTCGGTGATGATACAATCTTTGAGATCGAACAAGTTAAGAAAACTTGTTATGAATTGCTTAATGAATACCAGAATAAATCCTCTAAACCAAAATTACATGCTTCTTCGTGTACTTCAACATTAAACTCACAGTTTGTTCAAGCATAAATTGTCTCTACTTCTTAACCAGAAGATTTCACAAAGTTGGTTGCATTTCTTAGTTCTTCTGCTACTAGTGTGAATGTGGAATCAGAATTAGATCACTACCTAGAAGAGCCAGTTTTGCCATGGACTCAATCCTTTGATATTCTTAATTGGTAGAAGACAAATGGGATAAAGTATCCAACTTTGCAATTGATTGCTAGGGACTTTCTTGTTATTCCTGTTTTAATAGTTGCATCCGAATAAGCTTTTAGCACTAGTGGGAGAGTAGTGAGTAATCATCGAAGTAGGCTTTATCCGAACACTTTGGAAGCATTGATGTGTTATCAAAATTGGTTAAGGAATGACATAGGAGGTAAATAATTCATTTGTTATAATTCTTTTTATTTTATTTGTTTCTTTTTCAAAAGTAGTCTATTATTATATTTTAGTTCAAGACAATAATATTCTATTTATTTTATTTGTGGGACCATCTACAACTATGGACTCAAATGACATTTTTAATAATGATGAAGAATGAAGATTTATCATGATTGCAATAAACTTCAAATATGTTTTTTAATTTTTACTTAAATTATGTTTGTTTGTAGTTTTGTAAATATGTTTCTATGATTTGTTTATTTGCTATGATTTCAAGTGGTTTGTTGAATTATTAAAATTTATTTAATTATGATAGAATATGTATGTTGTTGTTTAATTTTATATTTTTGATTTATGCAAAATTAGATGATTGATTTTTTTCAGGGGTTCGGGTTTCAAGTCAGGTTAATAAACGGGTTGTCAAATTATGAGTTAAATAATCGGGTAATTAAACGAGTTGGGGTAATTAACGAGTAGTATAAAATTTATTAGGGTAGGGTTCGGATAGTTTCTTGAAAAAATAATCGGGTTTTAATAGGGTTCGGGTTTTATAATTATTAATCGGGTTCGGGTTCGAGTACCTCAAAATTAGCGGGTATCCGCCCCGTTGACATTCCTATTTACAACACATTCTTCTATATTGATTGTCGGATCTCTTCTTCTCCATTGTACTATAATACACACACATCTACACATGCATATAAGAATATAAATGAGTCAATATTGTCACATATGGAGAAACATAACGTCATTATCACTTATGGCAAAAACATAACTATTTGACTTATTTATTCAATAATACTAACAATTATTTGTCATGCGAGTACAATTCTACAATCATATTATGCATTTATCTATCCAATATCGATTTAAGACACCTTGCTTAGGGTTTCAGTCATATTCTTAAATCAAAATTGCGATTAGAAACAATTTCAATAGAGTTTCCGCATAAACGCGTATTTTTCCCTATCAGTCAATACAGAAAAAACAGTCTCAAAATATTTCATAGCAGTCCGAATTCAAAACTTAACACGCAATTATCAATAACACTCATATATCTACTTCCCATAATATTTTCATAATTTTCGGAGTTCATCTTAGGCTCCAGAAAATTATACAACGAAATAATACATTAATTCACTATTTCTAACACTTAGTCAATAATCAATGCATTTACATCCTAATAAATCGAGTTTCGATAATATAAACATTCATACACTTAGTACACATCTCAACTTAGCTACTGGTATAATTCTGTCTAAAAAAAAGGTTAAATGTATACCGATAAATGTGTTGTGAGAGTTTTAAAGTCAGAAACTTCTGTACCAGACACTACTATCGATCAAAATTAACTCTTTAATTGACTTGTGATGAAAAAGAGAGGGGGTGAGCTTTGAAAAAACTCAGTAAGCCAACCACACAAGTGCAGAATTAACTAAAACAAAAATATTGGTTTAAGTAAAATGCATGTTGTAAAAATCACATTCTGAAATCAATTATCATGTCAAAAATTTATATCATAAATCAAAGTCTTTCAATAAACCACATCTGATTGGGTTTTAGATTAGAATCTTATCTATACTCTGTCAAGTCTTTCAAGCATAGAGGTATGTTGAAATATCTCAATTGGCCATCAGACCTGACCACCCTGAACGAAATACGATACATATGAGTTCGAAATACGATAACATATTCAAATATAGAAAATCGAGGTTTAATGCAAGTTTAGAAGTCATGAATTCTTACGTATCAAATTTTTTAAATCGAACATTTGCATCATAATACATTTCACTACACATTTCCCATATACTTTCACAAGGTTCAGTAAACCGAATCAAAGACGTATGGTTTGATAAAATTCGTATCATGTTCATATATAAGAAAATAATTCTGAAACCATATAGTTCGATAAGTTATTCATAAAGTTCGATGATTGGATCATACGAATATAGGCGAAGTCAACAAGTATATCCCAATAAAGGTTTTTTCACTGTAACTATTACTGAGTCGAAACTATTTCGAAAACTTGGGTGTTACCTATGGTTATAGATTCGAAAGTCTTCAGTCCTAATAATCAGCTAGATTCGAAACATGTCACGACAATGTCGGACAAGCCAAACTACCCGTATAAGAGTCGTAAACTCAAGGCTATCTCCATATGCTTTATCGAGAATAACATAACTAGAACGCACATAATCAATAAAACATTTGAAAAATATATTTCCCAAAGTCATATAACAATTAAGACGGAAAACAATTTATACTTTAATCCAAAAACACTAAGCATAAGCTAAATAAGTTATATGTTTCAATTAGTCCAAAACAAATTCGAAACGAGATTATAAAGCGATACATGAATGCAGATAAAAATTTGTACAAGCTTTTAAATCTCCCACATAATGTCATGCAATGATTTTAATGTACAAAAATCATAGCAATGTTCAAAACATGTCAAAATGAATCGAAATCACATTTTCGATAACACAAGGATCTTAGTTTGAAACATATAGACAATTTATGAAATCTCTGCAATAAGACCGAGTAAGAATTGCTCGTTACCCAGTCTGCAAAGTAAAGAACAATTTATATCTTCAATTCAGTTAATTGAATACGTTTAATATTTTGAATAGATCAAAAGGTTCACATACTTATTCAAAAAGTTCAAACAAACAAATTACAATAATCAAATGTTCGATTTAAAACATAAATCAATTGGTACGGGGTTAACCCGCAATTTATGCAATTGAACTTACCGAAACTTCACTAATACTCCGCTTATCATAACTTGTTAGATCACTCACACACACCACAATTTCACTTCAAAATCCTATAACATAGCACAATTAGCTTAGTAGACCGTTTCAAATACCCTAAACTAGTTAAAGGATATGTTTTGACTCGATTTAGCTTAGTTCACATAATAGTACAAAGTGATAAAAGCTATCAAATTTCATTTTCTAATCATTCCAACTTCACATATTACTTATGCTTAATACTGACCTAGGACCAAAATTACACTGTAAGGGTAAAATTATCAAAATACCCTGATGGTCCTATAATCATTTTTAAGCCACATTATGGTTCATTTCATGTTCCATTACATGAATCACATTCTCATGTAAGAAATCTTCATGTAATTTCATAGAAATTTTACTTTCTCTCTCTAAAAGTCTTTAGGTTTACTCTACAACTATATCATACATGTTTTCTTTCATCAAACTAACCTCATAAATCATCTATACATATCAAAGTAATCAATATATATATATATATATATATATATATATATATATATAAAACCATTCATTGAAATCTACATTAACTAATGAATCCCAATTTGACCTGAACTCCCTCTAAGCACAAAGACTATTTTTTCTTCAATCTAGACACATACAAATACTCCTCATTAGTCCCTAATCAACATACTTTAAGCTTGTAAATGAAAGCCATTGAAAACCCCTTGAAAATGGCCAAAACCAAAACTTAAGGAAAGTTAAAAACCCAATATTGATCTTCCAAACTACATAGAATTTGTTTACCAATTTTGACTATTTTGTAAGGGAAGTGATGAGGAGCAACTTTATAGAGAAATGAAAGTCCAAAAATGGATAGAAATGGGAGCAAAGTTGGTGGCAAAGCTTGTTATTCATGAAAATTGTGTTTTTTCATTTTCCATGAATTTTCATATGGTTTTTGACTTATTTTTTGGTGATGACTGACCATGGTCTTAAGAAATGAATAAATAAATGTTGGCATGTGTCAATTATGTGCCAACTTGTAAGAATAGTTAATTAATTAATAAAATGTATCATGAAAATTTCATAAATATAACTTTATGTCATTTTTTCATTAAACTTAAATTCAATTTGCCCACCTGTAATTCTTATACGATTTCCATTATTCACATGTATATTGCATGTAAATAAATGTATTATAAGTGAAATGGACCAAAAGATACAGGTCGATTAACCTTTTCGGAATAAATTTACCTGATTTTAACTATTTCGATCTTTTTCGATATTTTCGTTTGACATTTCATAAAAAAGCCTAACATAATAAATTAAGGACTTGACATGATTTAATTCATACCCCTAATTCATTTCATAGTGTCCATTTAGTCACTGTTGAAACTTTGACCTATGGACAAAATGGTCATTTCGACAATTGTTGCACGTTTACCTAGATAAGTCAAAAAATAAATCTTTAAGAGTTCAAAATTTTACCTGAAGTCATATATCATCATATTAAGATGACTTGGATATGTCTGTATAGGTACGCACTCTTGTGGGGCCCACGACTCTCTCCGTACGCAAATGGCCCTGTTTCCACCAAAATAGGCATAAAAGGGCATTTTAATAATTTGAACCATTCTAAAGACGTACAGTATTACAATGAATAGTAATTTTACAGTTATTACAAATCTACTCGAATTCAACCTGGTATTTTTTAGTCGAGTTTAAGCTCAAGCTATTCAAGTAACAAGTTGAGCCGAGTTTAAGCTTTTTAATGCCTGGCTCGAGTGGCTCGGGAGTATAATCAAGCTTGCCTAATAAATATTTAATATTTTATTATTAATTTATTATTTTACCCCATAATATATGGTGAAAAATGACAAATCGACTATAATGAGTTGAGTTCAAGCGAGCTCAAGCTTCAAAAGCTAAGTTTGATCAACCTCGAGTCGAGTTTCGAGTCTTGAATATTCGAGTCAAGCCGAGTTCGAGTCTGATATTGGATTGTCTCGACTTGACTCGATTATACCCCTACACACCAAAAAAAAAACACACACACATATAAGAAAGGATCCACTTACACACATGTGCAGTTTTACACACTTACATATCTTTTTATATTATTTATAATTTTTAAATCCGATTATTGAATTTTATATTCTAATCAGGTAAATCAAACATGTCAAATTTTGAAGTAATTGAAGGTGTCTAACTATTTATTTTATAAAAATAAAATTTCATCTATTAATATATATTAAAAAAATATTATTCTCAATTGAAATGATAGGAATATCAAATTGAATAAAAAATTTACATGCATATTAGATATGAGTAGGTTGTTAAATCGAATGATTGATTTGCAAAAATATTAATCCTACTTGAAGTTATAAAAATTGTGTAAAACAATTTATTTTACAAGTATAAGTAGATCATTCCCCTCTCTTTATATATATATATATATATATATATATATATATATATATATATATATATATATGATGCATTGATAGTGTATATTGACAGTATATAGTCCTTATACACTGTCAATGTATCTGAGGTTGACACCTCATTAATAAGCAAACTAAAATAGTGTCAATCCCTTAAAAATAAATACAAATAAATCTTTTTAATTTGCTCTTAAGGAATTATTGATGAGATGTCAAACTCTAGTGCATTGATAGTGTATAAAAATTATACACTATTAGTGCATCATATATAAACTCGTATATATTAGTCCATTCTTGTATCTTGTATGATGTATATAATAAAAGTGAGATAAACCATTACGGTTTTAAATGGTATCAAAGCAAGTTAAAAATTTTTGATTAAATTTGCAAGAAAGTTTCTTACACCAACCTGCAAGATGTTTGCAAAGATTACTACAACGACTGCAAACACTGAGAGGTCATTCAACAAGAGAGAAATACCTCTTCACTAGTAGTTGAGTAGTTGTAAAGGCCTAGTGATCAACTAGCATCCCGCCTTTTAAAAGAAACAAAATACTCAACATGGAGGAGGTTAATCATCAATGCTTTGATGGCCAAGTACAAAATTGGGTTTGTAGATGAAAATTGCCAAAACCAATTACAACAATCCGGATCAAGAAGATTGGATCACTTGCAATTCAATGGTAATGTCTTGGATCCTGAATTCACTTAATGAAGAACTTCATGAAAGCATTGCTAATCATGACACGACTTATGGCATGTGAAAATAGCTTAAAGATCTTTTTTTCTCAAGGAAGTGGTCATCGAATTCAAAAGATTAGATAACAAAAATTGCCAATACAAGACAGGGAGACATGATGATCTCAATATATATGTTGAGATGAAAAGTTTATGGGAACAAGTTAGTGGTTTTGTTAAACCTCACCTACATGGTTGCACTAGTTGTGCACGTGGAGTCATGATAAAAGAAAATGAAGAAGAAAGACTCCATCAAATTTTCATCATTTACCCTATATTTATAATGCTTATTCATTTTTAGCTTCTAAAGAAGTATCAATGGGAAGATCTATTGCCGAAGCCAGATGCATTCAAGCTACACGTGGATAATTATAAAGGCAAAGAACAGAACACAGAGAATAGAACATGAAGCTTAGAAGTGATCAATAAAGAAAATTGGGGCACACAAAACAAAATTGTTTTGAAATCATAGGTTATCCTCCCAATTGTTAGCATAAAAGGAAGAAAGGAAAATGTATGCAAATGCAGTGGCTCTAACCAGAAATAAAAGCACAACCCTAACAAGGATCGAAAGGCCAGCAACCATTGACACTGAATCCATCACATTTTACTAAAAGTTAGTTCGAATAATTAATGGAATGACTTGGTTGGGCAAAACAAACAACACCATTAGTGAACTTCATTGAAAATGTCTTTAAAATTAAATGCTCAGAATCTTTGAAATGTGATGCTTATCAACTTGAATAACATTTGATTATCAATCTGACTCTCATTGAATTAGTTTTTAATTAGGTTCGATTTTTTTAATCAAATCTTACTTAAGCCAATTAAATGTTGAAGGTCAATAAGTTGAAATTTGATACTCAAACGTGATAAATTAAATTGTGAATCTCAATGTGCTTTGAGCCCAAATCCATTGCATAGGCTTTATTCTTATCATTATTTCATTTTCTTTTCTTTTATTTATCAATTTCCCTATTTATGCCTCATTGATGTATATGTTTAAAATTTTATAAAAAATAATAAATTAAAAAAAAAATTTCAGTGGAAATCTACTTTAGTACTATGGGAAATAATCTTCAAAAATGTAAAGAAAAAGAAAGAAGAAACAATCCAATCAAAATACTTTTGGAAAGTTTTATGCAGAAGGTCAATTAAAAAAAAAGTCAAAGCACAAATTAGGAACTAAATCTAACTCAATTTCCGAACTTAATAAGCCTAAATCTTTCTGTTTGATTTTGTGGCTGGTCGGTCAACTATAAAAGTGTACACTTGCTTAAACAACTTATGGAGCATTCTCAAGTAAAAAGGAAAGATGTTCATATTGTTTTTATAGACTCGAAGAAAGCATATGATAAAATGTCTAGGAAGGTATTACGGTAATCTTTAATGAAGAAAAAATACCCCTTGAAATATATTGAAATAATTAGAAACATGTATCGATATGAGTAGACACATGTGAGGACGTGTAGAGGCAAACAATTGAATTCTCTATTATAGTAGGGCTACATCAGGGGTCGACGTTAAATCAATTTTTATTCACTACAGTAATGGACGACCTGATAAAATTCATCCAATATAATGTACTTTGGTGTATGATTTTACATATGATATTGTCTTGTGTGCTGAGATTAAAGTATGGGTTGATACCAAGTTAAAATTGTGAAGACAAACGTTAAAGTGAAGAGGATTCAGACTAAGTAAAGCAAAAAATGAATACATAAAGCGTAAATTCAATCTAGACAAAGAGAAAAATGGAAACAGAGTGATGCTTAAACAGAATACCTAAATAATTTATTTAAACTCATTTAATTAGGCCAATTATCAATATTTTATGGCCATGGGTACATTCAAAATTATGTGAATTATGAATTAAAGGATAATTGATTTTTTAAAAATAATTTAAGAATGAATTCCTCTAAAAAAATTGACTTATAACTGTTTAATTTTTGGCTCAACAATTAATTATGACAATTATATAAATTTTGACCCTATAACCAAAATGGTCCCAAGGATTAATTAATCGAATGACCCAATAATTAATTAATCAAAATGACCAATTAAACTATTACCCAAAATGGTCTATTAAATAATTAAGCAAAATTGCTAATAGTTAATCTAAACTCAATTGCTAAATAAAATTAATTAATCAACATGACCCCTAAAATAATTAGACAAAATGACCTCAAAAAATTAATTAATTTTATTGGCAAAATTAATTTAAAATTAGCCCAAAATATATTTACCAAAAATAAAATGACCCACATTAATTAAACAATGCGGCCTAATTAACATAAAACAAAAATTGGACCAATTCAATTTAAAGGAAATGCCAACATAAATTAAATATTTATGGCCTATAATAAATATAAAATCACATGGCCCCCAAAATGAGAATTAAATGACCCGAGAAACACCCGAATTTTTTTCAGTATGGCGCGTGCAAACCACGTGCCAGACTGCACACGCCCTACTTGCATTGTCGGGCTGTACACCTCCAAGTCTTCTTCTTCACCCAAATGGGTTTTTGCAAACAAAACAGGTCATTCAGACTCGACCCGTCCGGATTTCACCCAAAAAATAAAAATAAAAATGACAAAAATTTGTCATTATTCCATCCATAGCCAATGGCTTTAGGTGAGAGGCTCTTGATACCAATTGTTGGAGTTAAGATTTCTCACCAAAGCCACCAACACAAGATAAAGAGGATGAAAAACATACCTTCGCTGTAGGAAGCAAAACCCACATAGCCACCACTGCTAGAGCCACCAGCAACAGTTGGAGTAACCACCAAAGGCTGGCCTGATAGTGGGTGTTGTGTCCTTTATTGGTCTGATGGTGTTAAGAGAGGAGAAACGAGAGAGAAGGGAGAGTCTGCCTCTGTTCACGTTTTCACCTCAGTAATATATATATATACCCACCTTTATATCTACAAGATGATGTGTTATAATCCATTCCATTATGAATTAACACACACATACATATACATATGCATATATATATATATATATATAATATACGTCACACTTCATATAAAATTATGCTACTAATTTAATATATGATGTCAATAAAATTTAATTAGTCCACAATAATAGACCCTGAAACTTATGCATCTATAATTGAGCTTATTTATGATAAATCTGTTGACTCTCTTTTCTCTCATCTTCTGCTTTTTTTAATTTTTTGGTAGCATTTGTTGACAAGAAAGAGTTTCGTCGTTATTGTAAAATTATGATTAGCGTGGTAGATCCATCGATAGAAGATAAGGTTGACGATTTGCCCAAAGCCTTTTTCATTGATTGATGAAGATTGGATGGCATATACCATCATTTTCTGACCTTGCCACTTCTACGTTGTTGGTAAGATTAGTGAGATTGATGTTCATTTTACATCTTATTACAGAAAACTTTTCTTGTAGGCATGTCTGCAAATACATTACATTCTTTCAATTTGAAAATTTTGAAAATATTGTTAAGCAATTGCACATAGCATTTGTTTAAGTTAAAAATCTTTTATAAAAAGAGCATATGACAATATGTTTTAGATCTACATTCAGTAGTTCAAATTTAAAAGGGATGAATATGACTTTTCAGCACTAATGTTTTCCTTCTGCTTTTGCAGGTCAGTCAATTTGAAGGAAGGTATAGCCATTGGAATAATCTGCTGCAGTCGATCAGAATTTCATCACTAAACATCAAAAAACAAGAATGGTTATACCTTTTCAATCCTATGTACTCTTTAACACTTGGACTAACGCTCAACATCAACAAGCCATTGCAAATCCACCAATCTTCTCATCTGCATGGTCATGCAGTTCCCGCTACTACTGCTAAATCAGCTAAGTATTTTGTAACCAAAGTCTATTGCACGAGCTCCCTCGATGAAATGGCCTCAACTACCTTCAAGTTCTTTAATTCAGTAATCAAAGAATGCCTACCAAAAATTCATGTTAATTAACTTGATTCGACCTTATTCGATTTGGCAGTAGTAATCTTTTCAATGAGTATTGTAGGTTTAAAGGGCTCTAAACATGCATGAACGTACTCAGACCGTTGCAATATGCATAAATTCCAAGAGGCTACTGAAAGAACCACTTCCTTAGAGTTATTTTGGAAATGTGTTGCATCTTTCACCTCCGTCAGTGTGGGAAAAAGATATGATTCCTGTGATATTAGCTGAAAGGCTCAACTTTAATAAATAAAGTAATACAAAAATAACTTATATCAAGATGATTATAAAAATAGGTATTTTAGGTATCAATAAAATAGTAATTTTTTATATTTTTTTAAATATATGTAATAATTATTTTATACTCATTTTTAGCTAATCAACCCATATTAAATTAATTTATTCAAAAATCAACTTTTATTAATTTAATCATATTGATTTGATAAGGATAAGTGTAAAATATTTATCACACGTCTTTAAAAGAATATAATATGTTATTATTTTATTAGCGCCTAAAATAATAACTTTTTTAAGATCATGTTAATATAAATTATTCCCTACTTATATAGATTCTTGTTATCTAGATATGAGCACAATCATATATATTCAAGAAGGTTTGAAAGCTTTGTTTACTATTTTCCTCTTAAAGAAATAGCAAAAGAAAAAGGAAAAAAAAAGAGGTATGCTTTGATATCTAAAAATTGCTAATTTAATTTATATTCTAATAGTTGTTATATTGAAGCATCGAAAATTTCTTAGTTAAAGATTTAAACACAAAACTAATATTAAGATCATATTTAACCAAAATTATATAATTCAACTCGGATATATTATTGTTGGTATTACTAAAATGTTCATTAATTTGAATTAATAAAAATTAAATCCAGATCAAAATTAATTTTGTTAGTCCACTCAATAATCTAACATGTTCTAGTGTTAGCTTCTAGATCGGTTGGAGACATGGTTTAATATTAGCGTCAAGGGCTTATGGCAGAGTGTATGCAGGCGATGGATTTATTTAAAGTAAACAGACAGAATGGAGGCGTTCTTTATGCCAGATTTCAAATTACCGTTCTTGCTTATTGTGATCAAGAGTGACAAAACAGCTACCAAATGAAACACATATGTTACATATGCATTATAAGAATGGACTTTGTTGTTTTTGCTCGAGTACCGATAGCATTGGCTTCTGGAATATCTTCACGACAGATGCAGGCAGACCCAAGGATAAAATTATATTATTATCGTCATTTTCCTGAGTAAGGGTCAGAATCAGATTGTCCACCATTGATGCCGGTGCAACTTGCTGAGGTTTTCCCAAACCGAAATCTAGATCATAGAAAGGTCAGCCTAGCCTACTCCATTTACTAATCCAGCAGGTATTCTCCATTTCAACTCCACCCCTTGTTAACTCATAGTAATCTATGGCAGACTTTATATAATCTTCAGTGACCTCTTGGATAGCCTCGTGCACTATTTTAACTGCAAACGAGAATGGTTTTTGTACCAAATCCCTGCCTTGCATCGTGCACATGACCAGACGATGCCATTGCCAAAGAAACAGTCAGGTAGAGCTGGCTTGAATTTTGACCTACCGTCAACAGCAGGGAGAATATTGGTTGTTTTATGCGGTTCAATATTAAATGCCTTGGTTCTTGTAGTCCACACTAACGCAGAGATTACTTCGAAGCTCGTCGGAGATGTGGCGAAGCCATCTTCCTTGGCCATTTCCTTAAGTTGGTAAAGCTTTTTGGGTTCAAAACAGAAGGATTGATATACGATTGGTTCCTGAAATTGAAGGCATAGACTTTTGACCGAGCTTTCTTTTCCCACATATTCAGGATGGGAAATATCGATTACAAGAGGTTGTCGGAGTTAATATGGATCGATCGAGGCATGGATGAACGGATAAGGGGAGGCCTCTTGTTATTTGAGCCCAAGAATTTAGGAAACCTGCTAATGACTTTCCAACAACAAGGACATGGTTCATTGCTATTCCTATTTAGATTGTACGTGTCTTATGAAGTTTATTATTGATTAAGTTTATTATTGTTAAGTGGGTGGTTATTAGATAGTGGTTTGGAGATGTGCTGTTAGTAGACCATGTCTTTAGGAGTTGAGTTGTTAGTGGTTTAGTGGTTCCTAATTTCTAGTTGCTAACCGTTTGTCTATTATCTATTTAAAGGCATTGATCAGTGAATAATAGTTACAATAGCTTTCAATTTTTGAGTCTATCTTCCTCTTGTTTCTATTTTTGGCTCTTATCTTATTAGTGGTATCCGAGCTTGGTTAAAAGTGAGGTAGAGAGTTGATTATTTCAGTTTTTGTAGCAGCAGTAGCAAGTAATGGCCACCGATAGCTTTGTTCAACCATCAATTCCTCGCTTTGATGGTCATTATGATCATTGGAGCATGCTAATGGAGAACTTCTTGAGGTCCAAGGAGTATTGGCAGGTAGTTTCTGATGGAATTGCAGAACCAGCAACTAGCACAGCAGTGAAAGATGCACAAAAAACAGAGTTAGAAGCACTGAGGTTGAAGGATCTTAAAGCGAAGAATTATCTTTTCCAAGCAATTGATTGCTCAATCTTGGAAACAATTCTCTGCAAGGATACGTCCAAGGACATTTGGGATTCCATGAAGAAGAAATATCAAGGTTCTGCAAGGGCGAAGAGGCAGCAGCTTCAAGCACTTCGTTCGGAGTTTGAAACACTACGAATGAAATCGGGTGAGTCAGTGACAGATTATTTTTCATGTACAATGGCCATTGTTAATAAGATGCGAATCCATGGTGAAAAGACGGAGGATGTTGCTGTCGTAGAGAAGATACTTCGCTCCATGTCTCCAAAATTCAATTTTGTTGTTTGCTCTATTGAAGAAGCTCATGTCATTGAGGAACTCTCTATTGACGAGCTGCAAAGTTTCTTACTGATTCATGAGCGAAAAATTAACTAGCAGGAGAAGGAGGAGCATGCTTTGAAGGCTTCTACAGAAAATCATTTCACAACAAGAGGAGATCATGGCACAGGTAGAAGTAGAGGCAGAGGTAGAGGAAGCAATGATCATGGTAACCAAAAACATTAGCAGCAGCAAGAGAATCAATTCCAAAGGAGAGGAAGAGGACGAGGAGGTCACCACTCTACACCTCACAAAACAAAATTAGCAGACAAGTCTAATGTTGAGTGCTATCGATGTCATAGGTATGACCACTACCAGTCAGAATGTCGAGTTAATTTAAATAGTGAAAATAGAGAAAGAACTAACTTTGCAGAAAATGAAGAAGAGGTGTCTTTACTGATGGTTTGTCATGTCAAAGAAGAAACACAAAAAAATTTATGGTACCTGGACACGGGTTGCAGCAACCATATGAGTGGAGACAAATCTGCGTTTTCAGAGTTGGATGAAACCTTTCGTGACAATGTGAAGTTTGGTGATAATTCAAAAGTCTCCGTGATGGGAAAAGGAAAGGTAGCAATTCAAACCAAGAGCAATGTTGTTCAGACCATTTCTAATGTTCTCTTTATGCCAGATTTGAGAACAAATTTATTGAGTATTGGCCAGCTACAAGAAAAGGGATATGAAATCTCCATTAAAGAAGGAGTTTGCAAAATTCAAGATGAAAAATTAGGGTTAATTGCCCAAGTCGATATGACACCAAACAAGATGTTTCCATTGTATCTCCACACCGTCAACACTTCATGCTTTTATGCAAGGTTGAAAGAAGAAAGTTAGCTGTGGCACTTTCGTTTTGGGCATTTAAATTTTGGAGGACTAAAAACGCTGCAGCAAAAGAATATGGTGATAGGCCTTCCATAAATTCATATTCCTTGTCAAGTATGTGAATAATGTGTCATTGGCAAACAACATCGCGAACCATTTCAGAAAGGAAAATCATGGAGAGCAAAGAAGGTGTTTGGAGCTGGTTCATTCCGATATTTGTGGGCCCATCAATCCAACATCAAATGGTGATAAACGTTATTTTATAACATTCATTGATGACTATTGTCGAAAAACATGGGTTTATTTCTTGCAAGAAAAATCTGAAGTCTTTTCAACTTTCAAAAACTTCAAAGCTTTAGTTGAAAAAGAAGCAGGTGTGCCTATAAAAATTTTTCGTAGTGATCGTGGTGGAGAATACAATTCAGATGAATTTATCAATTATTGTGAGGAGCATGGAATTCAGAAACAGCTTACAACAGCTTATACTCCACAACAAAATGGCGTCTCGGAGAGGAAAAACTGCACAATACTCAACATGGTGCGGACCATTTTGAAAAGAAGCAGCATACCAAGAAGTTTTTGGCCTGAAGCTATCAATTGGAACATTCATTTGCTAAATAGAAGTCCTACACGTGCTGTTCAAAATATGACACCTAATGAAGCTTGGGATGGACGAAGACCAAGTGTTAGCCACTTCAGAATCTTTGGTTGCATTGCTTATGCACACAATCCAGACCAAAAAAGAACAAAGCTTGACAACAAATAAGAAAAATGTATTTTTCTTGGTGTTAGTGAGCAGTCAAAAGCGTACAAATTGTACAATCCTATCACCAAAAAAATTGTCATTAGCCGTGATGTGGTGTTCGATGAAGATCAATTTTGGAATTGGGATGAAGACAAAGCTGAACAGCAAATACAAGCTGATTTTGATGGTGAAAATGATAGTGGATAGCAACAGCTAATACAACAGGCACAAAGTGAGCAACAAATAGTTGAAACAGAAAATGAACGACCTCGACGAGTTAGCAGAAGACCTGCATGGATGGAAGATTATGAGGTACAAGGAATTAATAATAATGAAGATATAGTTACTCATTTTGCTCTTTTTTCAGACTGTGATCCTGTAGCTTTTGAAGAAGCTGTTAAAGAATCCAAATGGAGAAAGGCGATGAATGAAGAAATGGCAGCCATTGAACATAACAACACTTAGGAGTTGACTGATCTTCCAAAAGGGCACAAGACAATTGGTGTGAAGTGGGTCTATAAGACAAAACTGAAGGAGAATGGCGAGGTAGACAAATATAAGGCACGCTTAGTCGCTAAAGGATACAAGCAAGAGTTTGACATCGATTACAAAGAAGTTTTTGCTCCAGTGGCAAGACTTGACACAATCAGATTGGTGATCTCTTTGGCAGCGCAAAATTCATGGCCTATCTTTCAGTTGGATGTGAAATCGGCGTTCCTACATGGTGACTTGGAAGAACAAGTATTTGTTGATCAACCTCCCGGTTATGTGAAGCGTGGAAATGAGGACAAGGTGTACAAATTGAAGAAAGCTTTGTATGGATTAAAACAAGCCCCAAGGGCTTGGTACAGTCGCATTGAAGCCTACTTTCTAAAGGAAGGCTTTCACAAGTGTCCATATGAGCATACACTTTTTATGAAGATTGGAGCTGGAGGTAAGATGCTTATTGTTTGCTTGTATGTGGATGATCTTATTTTTACTGGGAATGATGTTGCCATGTTTGAAAAGTTTAAGAAATCCATGATGGTTGAATTTGATATGACTGATCTTGGCATGCTTCATTATTTTTTTGGGCATGGAAGTGGTGCAATCTGCAGCAGGAATTTTTATTTCTCAAAAGAAATATGTGCGAGAAATTTTAGATAGGTTTCAAATGACAAATTGCAATTCAGTTAGCACACCTACTGAAGTGGGATTAAAGCTTATACGAGACCCTGAAGGGAGGAAGATTGATAGCACGCTTTACAAGCAAATTGTGGGAAGCTTGATGTATTTGAGTGCAACAAGACAAGACATAATGCATGCTGTTAGTCTCATCAGCAGGTTCATGGAGTGCCCAAAGGAGATTCATCTTTTAGCTGCAAAAAGAATACTTCGATATTTGAAAGGCACTGCTAGTTTTGGCTTATTCTACAAAAAAGGTGAAAAATCATATTTATTTGGATTTACAGACAGTGATTATGCTGGGGATCAAGATGATAGAAAAAGCACTTCAAGATATGTTTTTATGCTGGGATCTGGAGCCATTTCTTGGTCATCAAAAAAGCAACCAATTTTTACTTTATCTACAACTGAAGCGGAATTTGTTGCTGCAACAGCTTGTGCCTGTCAAGCTATTTGGTTAAAAAAAATTCTTGGAGAACTACATTTTTCGCAGCAGGGAGCAACAAAAATCTTCTGTGACAATAATTCAACAATCAAACTTTCAAAAAATGCGGTGCTACATGGACGAAGCAAGCATATAGATGTAAAGTACCATTATTTAAGTGACCTCACAAATAATGGAGTTATTGATTTGATTTACTGTAGGAGTGGAGATCAAGTTGCTGATATTTTTACCAAATCTCTAAAGATAGCTGCGTTTCAGAAGTTGAGGAAGTTACTCGGGATTTGCACTTTGGAAGATTCATTAACTTGAAGCTAACATCTTTAAACCGAATATTTAAAAAAAAAATTGGTTTAAGGGAGGGATCGTTAAGATTGTACGTGTCTTATAAAGTTTGTTATTGATTAAGTTTATTATTGTTAAGTGGGTGGTTATTAGACAGTGGTTTGGAGATGTGCTGTTAGTAGACCATGTCTTTAGGAGTTGAGTTGTTAGTGGTTTAGTGGTTCCTAATTTCTAGTTGCTAACCGTTTGTCTATTATCTATTTAAAGGCATTGATCAGTGAATAATAGTTACAATAGCTTTCAATTTTTAAGTCTAACTTCCTCCTGTTTATATTTTTGGCTCTTATCTTATCAATTCCAAGAACAACTCTCCCACATCTGAAACTTGTGATCTGAAGCTTTGGAACAATATTAATTAAAATACTGCCAAAATAATTATAAGCTACAACTCAATCCGGTCCAAATAAAAGTAAAGGAGTATTTCAACATAAAAGTAATCATTTGAACATAAAAGTAAAGGAGTATTTCACTTCATATTTTTGTATACAATTTTGTAATTGTTTAATCATAACAAATAATTTAAAAAAAAAAAAATCGTAACCAATAACTATGTAGAAAATCCATCATTATAAGTGAGAGCTGCGAATGAAATTTTGATGAATCTCACAAAAGTTTAAATTGTGATTGAATAATTCTGTTTAATATTTGTAGATAATATGCCCCCTATTAAAATGAAATTTTGATGGATCTCACAAAGTTTCAAATTGTGATTGAATAAATTATCGTTTAACTTTTGTAGATAATAAGCCCCCTATAATTAATATTAGAGTATATTTACAAGTTTTAGGAACAATTTTGCTATGTTGGAGTATTTATAAAAAATATTATTCGAATAGAATTATTCTAAAAGTGTTGTTAAAAAAATTAAATTAGCTTTCGATGAACTTAATACAAAAATGTTAAAGAATGTTGAAAATTATTTAATAAAATTTTAATATATTTTTAACAAATAAAAAATAAAATATTGAATTTTATTAAATTAAATCCTATGTTTTTAAATATAACAAACAAATAGAATAAAAATATTTTCCTAATTAAAATAAAAACATATAAAATTATTAAAATTTGAAAAAAACAAAAATGTAAAGTAATATAATTTTTATATAATTTTATAAATTATTAAATAGTAAAGTCAAAATATAACAAAATTCAGTAAATAGATGTTATTAAAATTAGTAGCTTTTGAAAAAGTTTTTATTCACAACTTTATGTCTGTATAAAAAAAAAATCAAATCTACTTCACAAATAAATTAAAAAATTTAAAATTTTAAGAGTCAAACACTTGTCGTTTGAGATCGTTTTCTATTTTTTGTTTTTGTTTTGTTTTGTTTTTTCTTTGTTTTGTTTTTAAATTCTAAAAAAATATATGTTTAGTTAACATTATTATTTATTGAAAACAAATATTTAAACTAATTCAAATATAATAATTTAATTTACAAAATAAAATTCTAAAAATGAAATAGAAAATAATATATTTATTAAATTATATTATGTACATAATATTAAATAATATTATTTTATACTATAATTAAGTATCATATTAAATAAAATAATTACATAAAAATAATTACAGTAAAAATAATGTTAAATCTTTTTAATATTAATTTATTAGATAATAATTGTGATTATTAAAATTCTAAATTTTTTGTATTAAAATATAATATGAATTAATAATTATAAATTATATTTAATAATATTATTTAATTTACTTGTAATGATATTAAATTATTAAATAATATCTATTTAAAAAATTAATTTATAATAAATTATATCATTATTAAAATATATCATTAAATTATTTAATGTTAAGTATTCACTTATTTAACAATATTAAATATGAATATTGTGCAGTAAATTAATATATAATTATATTGTATAATATTAATCAGAAATAATATTAATTATTAAAATATCATAATTATAATAAATGGTTATTTATAATATATAATAATTCAATAAATTATTATAAACATTTAAATTAAACAATATATAATCTAATATAAATTATATTCAATTGCTGTTGACATTTTCAACTTTTTCTATATAAAATAAATATATTGATTTTAAACTATTTATTTTTAATTAAATAATATTTTATATTTTTATTATGAATAAATACTAATATTATATTATTAAATAAATATTGTTCACTTACTTATGAATAATACCATAAATGAAAACAATCAAAGGAGCACAAGGTCTTTTCCTTGCGGGCACTTCAATACTCAAGTCAGATAAGATTTTAGTAAGCTTTCAGTAAAAAAATAAAGCTTAGAATGTAAAAGTGATACATATGACTTATTTAAAAAAGTTATTTAAAATGCAATTATTGTTAAAATTCACAGCTTAAATGATCACTTAATGATTTTTTTATGGTTCTTTTGAATCCTCTTTTCTTTAGGGTTTTATCTATCTTTAGATTCAATGATTTTCACTTTGATTTATAATAAGGTCCAATGATAGTTAGTACAACTCTGTATCACCTTTCGGTTCCAAAAACTCAATATTAAAACACATATTTATAGTATAATTTTAAAACTGAACTTTAAAGGTAAAAAATTTCATCGGAAAAAATTTTTCTAATAAAATTTAATACAAATACAATATTTTTTATTTATCCAACATATACATTATAGATTTTTTTTCTTTTTCCTGTTTTAGCTAATGGGGCTTGATTCCCCCATTGGCTCTCGTGGGGCTCCGCCCCTGTTCCTCCCAACCTTAGACCTTGCCACTCTACCTTTATAAGCAATTTACAGATTGGACCTTTTTTGATGCTTCATTTCTTTTATTCTTGTATGTGTTCTGTTCCATGGGTGATGATGAGTTGGGTAATGTGCATTCTGTTCTCAACTCTTTGAGGCTTAATAGGCTTTTGAAGGTGTCTTCTTCCTTTTCTTGGTTTTTTTTAGTCCATTTAATTAGGCCTATATTATATTGGACTTGTAGGGATGTAGGTAACAAGAGATTTATAAGACATTGTAAATAATTTTTAACTAATAAATCGCAAAAATATGATATGATACAAAATTACTTTTAGCAACTTTTAATTTATTGAAATAATATTATTTAATTTAAAAAAAATTTAATACTTTTTATTATTTATTTCACAAATATTAAATATCTTATTATAAAATTTTAATTTATATAAATTTTAATCTAATATTATTATTAATTATCACATTTTATCTATCTCACCATCCTAATTATATTTATACCGAACAGATATTTTATCGCTTATCCCCTATTTCAATATCACAATTATAATTATTAGCTGCATCGTCATTCTAATACTATTAAAATTAATCACACCATTTATAAACCTTAAATTAAAAAAAAAAAACGGTGGAGTTATCAATATTAACACGTGTAGCACAAATGATGGCGATGTGCAACTGCAAAAATTGTGTGGTTTTAAGACTTTCTTTATTGGGGACACGATGATTTGTTTATTTTGAAAGCGACGCGATGGTTTGATGATAGCAAGGTGTGTTGTAACATGGGACGTAAGTTTCTGTGCTGTGCTGTCCCTGTGCCCTCATATGCACGATGCAAACGTCGAGTCGTCCTCGTACGTTCTCCGCAGTCACCTCCACTAACACCAAAGGGGCAGAAGAAACCACATATTCGGAGTTCATTTTATAAAAATTGAGAAAGTTTTTCGTATAAAAAAATTAAAATCAAACAGAGATGGAGACACTGCAACAACGTAGGACTCTTAACGACTATTATTGCTGTGCCAGGTGCATACATAAATGAAGAGTTAAAGCAAAGTTTGATTATGAAGAGAAAGTTTAGTCATTCAGATAAGATTTATTATTTGAATAAGTCATAGTCTTAGTTTTTAGTATTTCTTTAGTTGCACTTATCACGTTGAGTTGTTGATAACGTGAGTTAATTTTTATCATTCTGTTAAGCTTGTAAAAGGCTATTTATGTCTAAGACTGTTAAATAAAATATGAAGTCATTTATCCAAATTGTTTAAGAGTTCTTGCTTCATATTATCTTAGTGATCAATAATTTCTTACAATTTGGTATTCGACCTTTCCACTGGGGCCTGTGAAAAAAAAAACAGCAGTTTTTGAGTGATTTTCAAGCACAAAACAAGAAACGAGGGGATAAATGAAGATAAGAATTTTATGCAACCTGCTGTTCCACGTTTTGATGGTCACTACGACCATTTGAGCATGCTTATGGAGAATCTTTTAAGATCCAAAGGGTATTGGAGTCTAATTGAAACAGGTTATAAGGAACCAGAAGCATGTGTGGTATTATCTGAAGCGCAACAGAAGGAATTGGATGATTTGATGTTGAAGGATCTCAAAGCCAAGAATTATCTGTTCCAATCTAGAAACAGAACAATTCTTAAGCAAGTTTTGGAGAAACGTACTGCGAAACAGATATGGGATTCCATGAGAAGGAAGTTTGAAGGGAATGCTAGAGTCAAAAGAACACATCTCCAAGCTCTTCGCAGAGAGTTTGAAACTCTAGAGATGAAAAATGGAAAAGGAGTCTCTGAGTATTTTTCAAGAGTGTTGACAATAGCCAACAAGATGAGAACATATGGGGAACAGATGTATGATGTCACAGTGGTAGAGAAGATTCTCAAATCACTGAGTGAGAAATTCAATTATGTTGTTTGCTCGATTGAGGAGTCCAAGGACATTGATAAACTCTCCATAGATGAGCTGCAAAGTTCATTGATGGTCCATGAGCAAAAATTCCAGTGACATACAGAAGAAGAACATGCATTTAAGGTTAGCCATGAAGATAGATCTGGTGCAAGAGGACGGGGCCGAGGTACAAACAGAGGTAGAGGAAGAAGGAGACGTTAATCTTACAATAAAGCAACAATGGAATGCTTTAAGTGTCATAAGCTTGGCCACTTCCAATATGAATGTCCAAGTTGGGATAAGGAAGATAATTATGCTGAGCTAGAGAAAAGATGTTGCTCATGTCATATGTGGAGATGAACGATTCTCAAAGGGAAAATGTTTGGTATCTAGATTCTGGATGTAGCAACCACATGTGTGGAGACAAGAATTTGTTCGCTGATCTTGATAAGGACTTCAGGAAGAAGGTAACACTGGGAAATAACACAAGGATGGATGTGTTAGGCAAAGGCATTGTGAGATTGAAAGTAAGTGGCTTTACACATGTTGTTAGTGGAGTATACTTTGTACCTGAACTAAAGAACAATCTGTTGAGCATTGGTCAATTACAAGAAAAAGGGTTAGCGATTCTCATCCAACATGGAATGCTCAAGATTTTTCATCCAGAGAAAGGGCTCATAATACAAACTGAGATGTCAAGAAATCGAATGTTTGTGTTGCTAGCAGACTCACCGCCCCAAAAGCCAGCTTGCTTCTACACTTCTACACAGGATTTGGCACACTTATGGCATTGTCGTTATGGACATTTGAGCTACAAGGGGTTGCAGACTCTCCAATCTAAGAAGATGGTGGATGGGTTACCTCAGTTCACGACTCCAATAATAGTGTGTGCAATCTGCATGATTGGAAAACAACATAGAGATCCAATCCCAAAGTCGAGCAATTGGAGAGCCATAAAAAAGCTTCAGCTTGTTCACGCAGATCTCTATGGGTCAATCTCTCCCGCTTCAAACAGTAAAAAGAGGTACATTTTATGCTTTATTGATGATCTTACAAGAAAAACATGGGTTTATTTTCTAGTAGAGAAATCTGAAGCATTAAGCATGTTCAAACGATTTAAGAGCTACGTTGAAAAAGAAGTAGGAGAATATATTAAATGTTTGAGAACAGATAGAGGAGGAGAGTTCACATCACTTGAGTTTAATAAGTTTTGTACAGAGCATGGCATCAAAAGGCAGTTGACTGCGGCGTATACTCCACAACAGAACGAAGTAGCAGAAAGAAAGAATCGAACTGTGATGAACATGGTTCGATGCATGCTCACTGAAAGAAAGATGTCGAAGACTTTTTGGCTAGAAGCGGTGAATTGGACAATACATGTTATAAATCGGAGTCCTACATTAGCTGTGAGGAATCAAACACCTGGGGAAGCCTAGAGTGGAAGCAGACCCTCAGTTAACTATTTTAAAGTTTTCGGTTGTGTGGCGCATGTGCATGTCCCTGATGTCAAATGAAAAAAACTAGATGTAAAGAGTATCACTTGTGTGTTATTGGGAGTAAGCGAAGAGTCTAAGGCATATAGATTCTATGATCCTATTGAAAGAAAGATTATGATTAGCCGAGATGTAGTGTTTGAGGAAGATAAAACTTGGAATTGGGATGAGAGTTATGAAGAACACATATTGGTTAATCTAGACTACAATGATGGTGAGGAAGTGAATGTAAAGGATGAGGAAGCAATGAGTGGAGAAGAAGAAGCAATAGTTGAAACAGTTGGCAGTCCTCAAAATGACAGAGAATCATCTAGTCTTCATGAAGGAAGAAATAGAAGGCCTTCGGGGTGGATGAGAGATTATATAACTGGGGAAGAGCTTTCAGAAGAGTCAGAAGAAGATGCAATTGTTAATTCAGTTTTATTTGCTTCAGCAGATCCAACTCATTTTAAGGAGGCAATAAAACATGACAAATGGAGGACGGTAATGGACATGGAGATACAAGCTATAAAGAGGAACAACATATGGGAACTCAGTGACCTTCCTAAAGGAGCAAAGAAGATTGGATTGTAGTGAGTTTATAAGACCAAACTCAAGGAGAATGGAGAAGTGGACAAATTGAAGGCTCGTTTGGTGGCAAAGGGGTATGTGCAACAGCAAGAGATAGATTATACAGAAGTATTTGCACCAGTTGCAAGAATGGACACAGTAAGAATGATCGTGGCACTAGCAGCTCAAAAAGGATAGACTCTCTATCAACTTGATGTCAAATCTGCCTTCTTGCATGGAGAACTTAAAGAAGAAGTATATGTGGAACAGCCAAAGGGTTATGAACTGGAGAACAATCCTCAGAAAGTTTACAGGTTAAAAAAGGCTCTATATGGTCTGAAACAAGCTCTATGAGCTTGGTTCAGTCGTATTGAAGCACATTTCATGAATGAAGGGTTTGAGAAGTGTCATAGCGAGCATACTTTGTTTATTAAAACAAATAAGGGAGGTAAGATTCTCATTGTCAGTTTATATGCTGATGATTTAATATTTACTGGCAATGATGAATTAATGTTTGCTGAATTTAAAAATTCCATGTTGAGGGAATTTGATATGACTGATTTAGGAAATATGAGTTTTTTTCTTGGGCATAGAAGTATTACAAAAGTCAGATGGAATTTATATTTGTCAAAGGAAATATGTTTTAGAGGTGTTGAAGAGATTTGGGATGGAAAATAGCAAATCAGTTTATAATCCTATTGTACCAAGTTGTAAGATTTCTAAAGATGAAAATGGGGTTCGTGTTGAAGATACTTTGTTCAAGCAAATGGTGGGATGTCTCATGTACCTAACAGCTACAAGGCCAGACTTGAAGTATGTGGTAAGCTTAATCAGCAGATACATGGCCAAACCAACTAAATTGCATTTGATAGTAGCCAAGAGGATACTTAGGTACTTAAAAGGAACTATTGAATTTGGAATTTTATATAAGAAGGGAGGAAGTGAAGGTTTAGTTGGATATGCATACAGTGACTATGCAAGTGATATAGAAGATCGAAAAAGTACTTCAAGCTATGTTTTTATGTTGGGATCTGGAGCTGTTGCCTGGTATTCAAGAAAGCAACCTATAGTCACACTTTCAACCACCGAAGCGAAATTTGTAGCTGCAGCTGCTTGTGCTAGTCAAGCTATTTGGATGAAGAGAATAATTGAGAAGCTGAGTCAAGAGGAAAGTAAATGTACAACAATTTTTTTGATAACAGTTCCACAATTAAGCTGTCAAAGAATCCTATATTACATGGTCGAAGCAAGCACATTGATGTGCGTTTTCATTTTCTGCGTGATCTTACACAAGGAGGAGCAATTGAATTAGTCTACTGTGGATCAAAAGAACAGCTAGCAGATTTGATGACAAAGCCCCTCATAGTGGATGCATTTCAAAAGCTTCGTAGTCAGTTGGGAGTTTGTCAAGTTCCTAAAATTAAACTAGTTGTAGTTAGTGACTAGTTTAAGGGGGGAAATGAAGAGAAAGTTTAGGAATTCAGTTAAAATTTATTATTTGAATAAGTCATAGTCCTGGTTTTTAGTATTTCCTTAGTTGCACTTATCACGTTGAGTTGTTGATAACGTGAGCTAGTTTTTATCATTTTGTTAAGTTTGTAAAAGACTATTTATGCCTAAGACTCTTCAATAAAATATGAAGTCATTTGTCCAAATTGTTTAAGAGTTCTTACTTCATATTATCTTAGTGATCAATAATTTCTTACAGATTACACTAAACGGAATGCTTATAGGATTTCTATTAAAAATTTAATTTTTTATAAATATTTAATTTCGTCAAATTATATATTTTCATTCATCACGAATCCTATATTCCTAATAGCAATAGTGGAGCCAAAAAATTTATCTAACAAGGACTTTGTTTAGATTTACTAAATTATAAAAAAAAATTCAACTAACTTTACCCGATTTTATATTTTAATAATAAAGCACAATAGCTTCGTTTTTAATGTTTTGGAATATATTTATTTCAAAGTACACAACTAATTTATTATTTAACCATTAATCTATCATTCAACTAAATAAATGAGTTTTTAATATATTTATTGTTGAAAATGCATTATCTAATGTAGCAGTGATAATCGATAGAATCAATATTAATATCAATAATAAATAAGTTAATGAATATAATTTATCATTTCTAATCTCTATCAATTTGTAACAAAATAGTCAATTTTTTTAAATTTGAAAATTCAATGTTAGTATACATAAAATTAAATCCATTTGTTAAAACTTTTTTTTCTCAAAACAATTAAATAAAATTGGGTAAAACATAAAAATTTATTTATATAAAATAAGTAAATTTGTTTTCTTTTTGGGCGAGTGGGTGCTCTATGGGCTCTACCCTTGCCTAAAAATGTCAAAATGGCAAAAAAAAATACACCCGTCACCTGAGGTTTTTTTTTTTCCTCCCTAATCTTTTTTGTTCTAAGTTTATCTTTAAGCTTTTTTTATTTAGATCAATTTTATCCTTTACAGCTAAAGATATGACATTTTAAATAATTATTAATAAATAAATAAATGAACATCTTAAATAGTTAAATAAGTACTTTAATTATAATTATAATTATATCCTTGTATTTGTTAAAAATTACAACGATAAATAAAACACTTATTAAAAGTTCTTTGTTGTTTTAAGCTATTAAAAACTCTTTCTTAATTACAATGTAATGGTTAATTTTATTACATTATTCATTTGCAATTTTTACTAAATTTTAATTCAAAATTTAACCGTTATCCTAGTCATGTCTTTTATTTTTGCAATTTTATGTGTCAAAATTTAAAAGTTGTCAAAATTCTTAATTACAATGCAAGTATCAAAGCAACCTTTTTTCAATTAAATTGATGATCAATAAATGTTGTGGTCTTATATTTTAAGTGTCATTTAATTTACTTTGATGAATTGATATATAAGAAAAAAATGGGCTTGAAAATCAAATTGACCAATAATAAGATAAATTCTATAAACAAATTTCATTTTCAATAATCAAAATCAATTTAATATAGTAATATTTTTAAATCAAAATAATTTACATAATAAAAACATGTAAACAAAGAGACTAAATAAATAAATAAATAAATTAACATCTTAAACAAATTATTTATTTAAGACCGTAACAAATTAAATAGATAAGTAGTTGTTGTTTATGCATCTTAAGACCTTCTAACATGACCAGTATCAATAAAAATAATTTAAATATTAAAAACCCTATAAATAAAGGATCAATTAAATAAATAATTGTGTTAAATAATTAATTAATTAAATTAGCAAATTAAATAAATAAACAATTGATTTAAATATAATTTCTATCTAGTGTTTAGTTTAAATCAACTAATAATAGAGTAAGTACTACAGTAAAATATGTCATTAAATAATCTTACATTTCTCTTACCAAATACAAAAATCTTACTCCCCCTCCCAATTGCAACCAAAACACAAGAATTTAATATTCTCATGAATTCATCAGGTAAAATAATTTGGAGTAAATGATTCTAGAAAAGAATCCTAGAATTTGCGAACAAAATGACCCCTAAAATTATAAATTATTGATTTTATTATTATTATTATTATTATTATTATTATTATTATTATTATTACATTACAAAAATTATTTTTTATATTTTATTCTTTGAAACTGAATTATACTTCATATAAGTTAGAGAAAATGTCTAAAAAATAACTCTTGGCTTGGTTCTAGCAGCATGGATTTAAAAATCAATTTATCATTTTAGTTAAGTTGTGGATTTTTTCAAGCCTATCATTATATTTTTGCTTTTCTTTGTCTTGAAATTGTAGTAAAATCTATTTGCACTGAGATGAATTCTGCTCCCTGCATTTGCTTCATCTACATAATTGCGACAGAAATTCGATGCTGATTTGATAAAACATATACAACAAATTTATAACAAAAATTCATCATAAATTTTATCTCTAATTTACTATATAAATTTGTCACAAATTTCGTGGCTGATTTGATACAACATATACAACCAAATCTGTAATGAAATTTCATCGTTGATTTTTTTAAACGGTGAAAAAAATTCATAATTGATTTTTCGTCCCTAAAAGCATGCAATCCTGTAGTGAAATCACTCTGATTCACCTGATTCGATGAAAGTGATCTTTTATTTGATTGTTAGTGATGATCCCTTGGTGTTAATTTCAAATGCACCGGTTTCTTGTTATAAAACACATCTTGCTTGTGTTTTACTTTCCTTTTTAAGTCAAATTATAGTTTTAATTGGTCCCTCCAAAGTCATGCGTTCTCTCTCTCTCACACACACATATACCCTTTCTGGTTTCATCGTTCATTTACCCGTTCTACTAGTTTTTCATTCTGCTGTTTTAGGGTAAAACTAATTAAATGTTGAAGAACTCAGGAGGGAATGATCGCTATTTTTTTTGTTTAACTTGGTAATTAGGTGGTAAAGTCATTGATAGAAGATGAAAGCAAGCATTCTAAAATTACTTTCTTTTTGTGAGTACTCAACGGTAATTGTAGAACCAGGAACGTGATCTGAGGCCTGCAAGGCATCCCCTCATTGAAATTTGATCGCACATTGGAGAAAAGTTTTAGGAGTATCACGTTATAAGCTAAGTCAATGATCAACCATCTTAACCCAAACATATACTCTGAACACTTTAGAGATGGTCTCAATGCTCGTGATACAGTTTAAAGGACAGAGGAAGATGATAAATTCATTTCATAATAAGAACATACAAGCTCTTGAATTCAGTTGGACCTGATTTTAGCCAAAGAAAACATGCAGAGTTCAACCATTTCTCCAAGCCAGAGTTAAATTCCTACTCTTGCTTATTGTGATCAGGAGCGGTAATTGATATCAATCATACGAATTTAACACTAGAATTTAATAAATATAAATATGCATCATAGGAATGGACAATTATTTTCACTTGAGTTCCGACTGCATTAGCTCCTGGAATATCTCCATGACAGATGCAGGCAGACCCAAGGATAGAATTATATTATTACTGTCCTTTTCCTGAGCAAGGGTCAGATCCAGATTGTCCACCATTGATGCTGGTGCAACTTGCTGCGGCTTTCCCCATCCGAAATCTACATCATAGAAGGGCAGCCTGCTCCATTTACTAATCCAGCAGGTGTTCTCCATTCCATATCGCCCTCTTGTTAACTCATAGTAATCTATGGCCGACTTTATATAATCTTCAGTCACCTCTTTGATAGATTCGTGAACCATTTTAACTGCAAACGAGAAAGGTTTTTGCAGTAAATCCCTTGCCGTGCACTGTGCACATGACATGACGATGCCATTGCCAAAGAAACCTTCAGGTAGTGGTGGCTTGAATTTTGCCCTACCGTCTACAGCAGTGAGAATCTTGGTTGTTTTGTGCGGTTCAATTTTAAATGCCTTGGTTCTCGCAATCCACACTAACGCAGAGATCACTTCGAAGCTCGTAGGAGTTGCAGCGAATTCATCTTCCTTGGCCATTTTCTTAAGTTGGTAAAGCTTTTGGGGTTCAAAACAGAAGGATTGATATACGATTGGTTCCTGAAATTGAAGGGATAGACTTTGGACTGGGCTCTCCTTTCCCACAAATCCAGGATGGGAAAAATCGATTTGAAGAGGTTGTCTTGGAGATAATATGGACCGGTCGAGATATGGATTAACGGATAAGGGCAGGCCTCTTGTTATTTCGGCCCAATAATTCAGGAAATCCGCTAAGCCCTTTGCGTCGACAACAACATGGTTAACTGCTATTCCGAGAACAATTCCCCCACATCTGAAACTTGTGATCTGAAACCCAAAACGACATTGATTAGCTTAGGAACAATATTAAAATACTGTCTGAATAATTGTAAGCTGCAACTCGATCCGACCCAAATAATAGTAACCATTTCAAGATATAACTGAAGGATCTTTTCACCTTTAATTTTCTTAGTACAATTTTGTAATTTTTTAATCATAACAAATAATTATGTACAAGTCAATCACTTATAAGCGTGGTGAGCTGCAAATGAAAATTTGATGGATCTCACAAATTTTTTTTATTGCAATTGAATAATTATAGTTTAATATCTGTTGATAATATGCTCCTTATAATTAATACTAGAGTATGATTACAAGATTAGTGCCCGAAGCTGCTGCGGTACAGGACCTAAATTTTTTTACATACCTTTTAAATTTTCTAAGAATTAAATTCAAATTTTAATATAAAGAAATCTATTTATTTCAACCTAAATTAGTTGCATAAATTACCTAAAAAACTTAATTACGCAAATAACTTAGCAATTATTATATAATAATACAAAAAATATTAGTATTTATGCACATAAAATCATAATTTCTTTGAAAAGAAAAATCACGAATTTAGGTTCATGATATTATTTGAGCTATTACCTAACTAATATATTTATTAATTGTAAGTTCAACTTAAATTTATTTATCCATTGTTATAATGAAATAAGATATATACCACATATAACAAATTTAAGTAATAAAAATCAATATTTATAGAATTATTATTCCAGTTTAATACATAAATCCGCGTAACAAGCAACACCATTTAGTTAAAAATCAATACCAATTTATAACATGATTTAGTTAGATAAAAAATTGCATTAATAACCTACAACTTCTAGCCCTAACCCTAGCCTTCATCATTGAATTAACAAAATCTTCATCCTATCCTTCTTACCAAATAAATGGGAACATCAGAGAACAGCTTTGCAGCTGTTTGGAATTCGATGGCAATATATAAACTGCAAAATTTTCAAGCAGCTTTTTACCTGCACTGTTAATGGAGGCACGCCCAATATGCTATCCACCTCATCTAGATAGTAAACCAGTTTTCGAAACTTCACAGGATCAACCCTGCAGATGTCACCCAATTCTTCAATAGTTCCATTCGAATTTGCCTCAACAAATGGCACGCCCTCCCCAGTGCATCGTACCGCCATTTTCCCATCCGATGTTACGGTCAGGCAACCCGCGAAAGGGTAAAACTCGACCAAGATCTTAGCCAAGGATTCTTTGATCATTTCCGCTGCATTTCCAATTCCGTTTCTGTAAGCAAATATAATCTCTACGAAGAAAGGGTATGTCTGGTCAAGGTTTGAAAGAAGATACAAGCCATCGAATGTTGTTCCAGCGGGCCTGATTAGAACAGGTTCCTGCTTCTCCACTACTGCAACCTTTTTAACAGCTCCATTGCAAGCCAGCTCCATTGTCCCTGCAGCTTGTATTTCACAAGTTAATATAAGTTAGTACTGCACTACTACTTACAAATTGAGCCAAGGCAGGGTACTATCATACTAATAATATATTGCTATTATATATATATATATATATATATAATTAGGTAATAACATCGATAATTGATGAATCTTTGAACCGGAAACTTTTTTGAATGATGCGAAAGACCATTTTCAGTTTGTGGCGGGTTCTACCTCCTTTAAAAGGCAGCTAGGTTGAGATCCTGATTCCTGAGTTCTCGTTTCACTAGGTAACCTCGTTTACTTTTTTTTTGTTTCTCTTTCTTTAATTAAATAGACTAGTCTTCATGGTACAATGACTCACTAATGGCTACCTTTTTCTCTATTAGAGTGAAAAGAAAGCAAGGTTGATTCAAGATTTTCATAGGGATTTTAATTAGTAGCGGTTGATGCACGAAACATTGTGAGAGAGAACAAATTTTTTGGTACCCGTTTGCTTGAGAATCATAATACATATTCGTGGTCCTACATGGAAAGTTACACTTTTAATAGGGATAGTGAGTTACAGTACTACACCACAAACGAGTGGCCGAAAACGTTTTGGAATGTAGTCCACTAGCACTAAAAAGTCAAAACGTTAAATTAGTACTCGTGGATCTGAATTTCTAAAAAGAAAGAAATTATAAAATTGAACGACATTAACAATTAAATAGGTTTCAAAACGTTCACACTCGTAGGCTCCACATGATAAAGTATATCAATGTCGAGGAAAGTGGACATTAACTTCAAAAGTTGATTTTTTATATATATATATATATATATATATATATATATATATATATATATATATATGAGATAAAATTTTTCTAAATTAATTTTTAAAATTTATTATTGAGTATTAATTTTAAGAAATTATTAATTTAATGGGTTTTATTAATAAATTGTTATTTTGTTCTTGTTATGAGTAAAATAAAATAAGAAAAAAGAAAAAAATGATAATATTACGTGTCATCATGATAAAGCGTCACGTGTCACATTAGAATTAAATACAGATGAAAGAGGACTCTGTGCCAAAATTTACCTAAATGATTTTATCCTTAGATACCTCTGGTTAATGCTAATGGATAAATACGTAATTAAAGAAGATATTATTTCCTATAAATATGGGTCAGGTATGATTTATAAATTAATTTTTGCTCCATTTTTGACTTTACTGAGACTCTGCCAAAATCTCGTTCTGACTTAAGTATCGGAGTGTTTACGCAGGGAAAAGTTCCAGCGTTCCTCTTATTGTTTTGATTTTTGTAGAGTTACCGGTAACACGTGGCGAAAGGATTGAAGTACTGACGTCAGCAACACATCATTGTTGTGCTGGACAACAATAATTGACGCTGTCTGAGGGAAACGAAAGAAAAGCTTGTGACTCTACAACAATGGTACGGACACGTTCGGCAGCAATCAGAAATGAGGAAAGTGAAGATATGAAAAGCTCTCCACTTGACCGTGGAGAAGAAGTTCGGGGGAGAGAGAATCTCATATGATGACGATCTCTGTTGCAGAATTTGAGGTCATGAGGAAACAGGGAGAAGAGACTACCCAAGCCTTATGCGCGATGGTCGACCTGTTCAAAGACGTCTTCCTGCAGGTGAATCTTCCACAGGCCGTTCAGAACTTGGTGGAGCAGAGAACATAGAGAAGGAGTGCTTCGGGGGCAAGGGAGATCGGGCGTGAGACTGCGGAGAGCTTAAGGCGTCAAGGTGCTGGAATCCCTATGTGCATGGCTGCAGAAGACCTGCTCGACGAGGTTGTGGAAGACCTCATGCGCGAGGCCACGGAAGGCCAGAGGCGCCAAAGTGCGCAAGACAATCTGCACCAGGGTACGCAAGACGCTGTGGAAGAATTAATGCGCTAGGGTGCGCGAGATATTTGTCGCCAGGGTGCGCGAGAGTCGATTGAAGAATTGATATGCCAAGGTGCTCTGTTCGCTAGGGTGCGCTAGATATTTGCTGCCAGGGTTCACGAGAGTCGATTGATGATTTGTTGTGCCAAGGTGCGCGAGATATTTGTCGCCAGGGTGCACGAGAGTCGATTGATGATTTGTTGCGCCAGAGTGCTCGAGGATCTGATCGCGAAGGTGTACGAGGATCTGTTCGCGAGGGTTCATAAGACTATATCCATGAGGGCGCGCGAGATATGGGCCGCCAAGGTGCGCGAGACCCTATGGAAGGATTGATGCGCCAGGGTGTGCAGGATTCCTTTCACGAGAGTCCGCGAGACAATGACCACCAGGGTGTAGGGAACCATGCGGAAGGCTTCGTGCACCAGAGTGTGCGAGATATTCGTGAGAGTGAGCGAGACTTGGGCTGCTAGGGTACGCAGGACCCTACGCGCGAGAGAGTAGAAGATCTGAGGGGCCAGAATGTGGAAAACCCCTCACGCGAAACTGCAGAAGGTTTGAGGGGTCCAAGTACGAGAGACGTTGCGCGGGAGATTGTTAGAGGCCTGCGACGCCCGAATGTTGAAAATCCTGAAAGTCCAACAGGGATAGATGTCGGATGTATGGATGGTATGGGAGGTGCTGGGATGACGAGATCCCATATGGGAAGGAGAGGCTCAGAGGTAGATTCAACATGGAACCCCCCAACTGAAATGGCAAATTTTCTATCTCGAACTGAGCGAAACCAAACTCATAATCTATACAGTAAGGGGAAAGAGAATGTTGATTGTGATCAAACTGATTCGTGTAATACTGAAAAGGTTCAAGATCGACCTACGCCCATGGCACAAGATGCCATGGACATGAAGAGAATGATTGAACAAATCTTAGAAGAGAAAAAGTTGGTTCCGACTGAAGAGAACCAAAGACAAAGAATCTCATTCAGCACAACGATCATGGAAAAACCACTGCCTCCAAAATTTAAGATGCCGCAAATAACAACATATGCCGGAAAGACTGACCCTTATGACCATGTTGAAAGTTATGAGTCATTAATGCTCCTACATGGATGGGAGGATGAGATTATGTGTAGGGTATTCTCTCTAACCTTAACGGGTCACGCATTGAAGTGGTTAAACAACTTACCAGAGGGGTCCATTTCTTCCTTCAATCAGCTGAGAAGCGAATTCCTAAAGGCTTTTGGGATAAATAGCCAGAAAAGGAAGGAAGCCACCTATCTACTCACCTTAAGACAAGGAAACAAAGAATCATTAAAAAGATATGTAGACCGATTTCGTGATGCTGCTCTTGAGGTATGTGACCTACAAGTAGGAATAGCGGTGACAACTATAATACAGGGAACAAGGTTTGAAAAACTCCAAGAATCATTATCTTTGGATCAGCCAACGACAATCTTAAACTTATTCTCTAGAGTAAACAAGTATATCACTCAAGAAGAGGTGATGAAAATGATTCCGATAAGGGACTTTACAGAAGGAAAGAAGCGACAAAGAGAGCCCGATGAGAAGAATGTGGGGAGATCAAACAAAGTTGAAGTATGCTAACTACACACAGCTTACTGAATCACGTGCTTCGATTCTAGCAGCGATCGAAAGAATTGGGATGTTTCAATTCCCTAGGAGAGGTGAGGGAAACCTAGGATGAGACCTCAGATCTTATTGTAGTTTCCATTCTGCTTTTGGTCATTCGACTGAGAAGTGTCGCGATCTGATGAATCAATTTGAGAGATTGGCTAGAGAAGGGCTGTTAGACCGTTACATACAGAGGAACGAGAGAAATTAGTATCCTGTGCGTGATCGAGGATACAACAGACTACAAGATAGACGCAATGATAACGGAGCAACCAGAAGGAGGAATGATGAAAGAGGAAATGGGGCAAGGCATGGGGAACATAGAAATCAGCAGATAGATAATGAGCCTACAGGAGCAGCGATTCATGTCATCTCTGGTGGGCAATACGCAGTCGGTAGCTCATCTGCCTCACGAAAGGCTTATGCTAGGTAAGCATACCAAGTCCATTTGTGATGAAAGTGGCTGAAGATGGAGAGGCAATTACTTTCACACCTGCTGATCAATGAGATGTTATCGTTCCACACGATAACCCTATGGTCATATCGGCAGTCGTGACCAAACATTCGATAGGTCAAATTCTGGTAGATAACGAGAGCTCGGTGAACCTCATCTATTGGAATTGTTTTTAAAAAATGAATCTGAGTGAAGACAGATTGAAGCCCGTAACTACTCCCTTATTTAGCTTCACAGGAGAGAATGTGAAGGTGGTGGGGGCAGTTGAACTACCTTTTACTCTGGGTGAAGACCCTAAGAGTGTTACAAGACAGGTCTTATTTATGGTAGTCAAGTCAACCTCTGTAGCCTACAACGTTATTCTCAGATAGCCATTGTTAAGTGATATGAGAGCCATACTTTCACTGTGTTATCTACTGATGAAGTTCCCAAACCCCAGAGCTGTGGGGCAAGTAAAAGGAGACCAAAGAAGAGCGAGAACATGTAATGTCGCATCAACTATATGTAAGAGGGTTCAGAGGAAAGAAACTCTTACTATCATAGAGCCATCCAAGCCAAAGTCTGTTGAACAGATGAAAGAAATGAAGTTGGGGACTAATGACGGAGAGAAGAAAGTGTATATTGGAAGCCAATTGAAGCCCGAAATGAAGGAAGAGATAGTGAAGTGCTTCAGAGATAATACCGATGTTTTCGCATGGACCCCTGCTGATACGCTTGGAATTGATTCGGAAGTTATCTGTCATGAACTCAACGTGTTGCCTGGGGCAAAACCTGTTAAACAGAAGAAAAAGAATTTCGCCCCTGAAAGGCAGCAAGTCATTGAAGAAGAGATAGATAAGCTGCTTGAGGCTGGATTCATTCGAGAAGTCTTGTATCCGGAATGGCTAGAGAATGTGGTGATGGTGAAGAAAACCACCGAAAAGTGAAGAATGTGTGTGGACTTCACCGATTTGAATAAGGCATGTCCGAAAGACTCATATCCATTGCCCCGAATAGATAAGCTAGTAGATGAAACTTCAGGATACGAGTTTCTTAGCTTCTTGGACGCATTCTCCGGTTATCATCAGATCCTAATGCACCCTGAAGACGAAGAAAAGACGTCTTTCATCACTGATAAAGGTACTTTCTATTATAGAGTGATGTCATTTGGCCTAAAAAACGCAGGTGCTACGTATCAACGTATGGTAAACAAAGTTTTTAAGGATCTATACAATGGAAACTTATGTGGACGATATGATTGTGAAAAGTAGGGAAGGGGAATCTCATGCTTTGCGGCTATCCAAAGTCTTCAAAGTTCTAAGGAAGTATAAAATGAAGCTAAATCTCAACAAGTGTTCGTTCGGAGTCCAATCTGGGAAGTTTTTGAGATTCATGATAACCAATCGTGGGATCGAAGCCAATCCCAAAAATGTCCAAGCCATTTTGGACATGAGGCCTCCAGTTACTTTTAAAGAGGTGCAGAGGTTGACGGGGAGAATAGCCGCACTAAATCGCTTCCTGACAAAATCCGCTGAAAGGAGCTTACCGTTCTTTAAGACACTTCGAGGCGGAAAAAACTTTCAATGGACTGAAGAATGTCAAGTGGCCTTTGAAGAGTTAAAGGAGTATTTGAAAGAACTCTCGTTGCTGTCAAGGCCTTTAACCGGGGAGCAGTTGTTTGTGTACCTTGGGGTAGACGATAAAGTGGTTAGTGCAGTTTTACTAAGAAGAATCGCAAAAAGGGATAGGCCAGTTTCTTGTGTAAGCAAAGTGCTCCTGGAGGCAGAGACGAGGTATCCACAAGTTGAGAGAGTAGACTTAGCACTTGTCATAGCAGCCCGAAAACTATGCCATTATTTTCAGGCACATTCGATAACTATATTAACAGATCAACCGTTGAGACAGATACTCTAGAAGCCTGAGCATTCTGGAAGATTAGTGAAGTGGGTCGTCGAACTCGGAGAGTATGATATTTCTTTCCAGCTTCGACAAGCTATCAAAGCACAAGCACTGACAAATTTCATTATTGAGTGCACATGTCGAGAAGACACCAAGGAGAAAGAGTTAGAATGGTGGAAGTTGTTTGTTGACGGAGCGTTAAGTGTTAGGGGAAGCGAAGCTGGCATTGTACTAGTATCGCCAGAAGGAAAAATGTTAGAGTATTCTCTACATTTTGATTTCCCCAGTTCCAACAATTTGGTTGAATATGAAGTGTTAATTTGTGGCATGAAACTTGCAAGGGAGCTCCAAGTTCGAAGTTTGCTAGCCCATAGCGATTCGTAACTTGTTGTCAACCAGTTCAAGGGGCAGTATGAAGTGTGAGAATCTACTCTCATTCCATACTGGGAAAAGGTTCAGTGGTTAGCTCAATTGTTTGATAATTTCCAGCTAACTCAAATTGATCGATCCGAGAATGGCCATGCTGACGCCCTATCTAAGTTAGCATCCTCCAACGAAACTACTGAGGGGTCTGTGAAAGTAAAAATGTTGGTAAAGCTGAGTATAGAAGAAGAAAGGGTGTTAGAAATTGAAGTCGATTTTGACTGGAGGACAACCATAAAGTAGTATTTAATGGAGGAACACTTCTTGATGAAAAAGAAGCAGCTCGAAGAATAAGAATCCAAAGTGCAAAATTTACTTTGATCAATGGAGAGTTCTACAAAATGGGATATATCATGCCACTGTTGAAGTGTTTAGGCCCAGAACAAGCCAACTACACATTGGCTGAAATTCACGAGGGGATATGTGGAGAGCATTTAGGAGCTCGGGTTTTGGCAACAAAAATACTTAGGACAGGATTCTACTGCTCACACTCAAGCAGGACGCACTTGATAAAGTGCGAAAATGTGACAAATGTCAAAGATTAGCCCCTTTGACGACTGCCCCAGTATTAGCCCTTTAAAGTACATTTCAACCCACACTGTTTGCCCAATGGGGCTTGGATATACTAGGACCGTTCCCAGTAGCCACAGGTCAACAAAAGTACTTGTTAATAGCAACAGATTATTTTACTAAATGGATAGAAGCAGAGCCATTGGCCACAATTACTGAGAAGCTGGTTAAAGCAATGGTTTGGAAAGAGATAATCTACCGATTTGAAATTCCAAGAATCTTGAAAGCAGATCATGGGAAGCAGTTTGATTGTGATGCCTTTCGAAATTTCTACGAGGGACTAAAGATCCAACTCAGGATATTTTTAGTGTCATATCTGCAAGCTAATGGCCAAGCAGAAATCAGTAATGGGACCTTACTTCATGGCCTCAAGACTCGTCTGGACAAAGCAAAAGGGGCTTGGGTGGATGAGCTACCTAGTATTTTAAGGGCATATAGAACCACGAGTCGGGTGCCGACAGGGAAAACACCGTTCAGCCTAGTATACGGAACTGAAGCTTTAATACCTGTAGAGGTCGGAGCCGTCTCGCCAAGGATAATTCTTTATTTGCAAGAAGTGAATTCCCAAGGGTTACGAGAGAATCTGGATCTACTTGACGAGCAATGAGATCTAGCCGCTATACGGTTAGTTGCTCGTTATTACAACTCTCGCGTAAAAGATAAATCCTTACGAGAAGAAGAACTGGTATTACGAAAGTCAGTCATCACCAACACCTTAAAAGAAGACGAGAAGTTCAGAGCAAATTGGGAAGGACCTTACAGAATCAGGAGAATGATTGGACCTGGTACATGCATATTGGAAAGTTTACAGGGAAAAAAGATAGCAAAGACATGGAATGCTAATCACCTAAAGCCATACTAGCAGTAAAACTTCTATGAATTTTATGTCATTGTCAAAACTATGGATTGAAATTTCATTTATTGAATAGTGATTTATTAAATATTTTATTGCATATTGAGATTTTTCAGCCATACTTAGTACAAAAGGGCTTGAAGCGAAAAATGCGCGAGGTAAGCCACGCACTCGAGATAAAGGGCTTGAAGCGAAAAATGTGCGAGGTAAGCCACGCACTCGAGATAAAGGGCTTGAAGCAAAAAATGGGCGAGGTTAGCCATTAAGAAAATGTGCAAGGGCTTGAAGCGAAAAATACGCGAGGTAAGCCACGCACTCAAGAAAAAGGACTTGAAGCGAAAAATGCGCGAGGTAAGTCACCAATGAAAAATATAAAAAGAACATGTAAAACAAGCTATAGAGGAAACTTAAAACGAGAATATGCAAAGTAAATTGTCTTAATAATATATATTTCAAAGAAAAAGTAAAACTTCCTATGCATATGATTAGATCCAAAATTCTTAGTACAGATAGAGGAACGTTGGCAACAAAGAAAAAGAAGAAAAGAACTAAAACTATTCATTAGCCGATGGAGGAGCGCCTTCGCCCGAAGAGTCTGACTCGTTGCAATCCAGATCGCCTAGTGTGTCAATCACTCCTAATTGCTAACGAGGTTCCCAAGGGCCCGATAGATTGGAAAGGTCGTCATGGGCCCCCTTCTCTAGATAGGTCTCAAAATCCTCATTACTATACTTATAATTTGTCCAACCTCGAAATTCGCTGGTGTAGTCCTCCAACTCTTTCGACCACTACAGCTCAGAAAAAGTTTCTCCTGATCTCTCCTTTTCTAGCCAAGAACGTGCCATATAGAAACCATATTTCATGAAGCCGGTAAAGAATAACAACTTCCTATCATGATAGTCTTATGATAAACGATACTCTTTAATAGCTTCGAAATGAATTTCGTTTCGCACATCTTGGCTAATTGAGGAAGACGAATGTCCTCTACGTGAGCTAGAAACTTCTTCTTCCAACCGCTTGTGGTCAGACTTCAGCTCGTCATAATTAGTTTGGAGGTCTTGTAGCTTTAACAGGACTGAGTTTAGCTCCTCTTGAGTTGTAGTAAGAGACTCTTTGTATTGATTAGACTTCTCTTGCACTTTAGCAAAATCCTCTTGAAGATGAAAATGACTGAGATTCAGATCCTCTTTCTCTTTCTTCAGTCGATCAAGTTGCTCAAGAAGCCTCATCTAATGGTTCCTTTCAGTAAGCCTCTCAGCCTTCTCAGCTTTTAATTGGTGGAGTTCAGTATCAGCCTGAGTCTTATATGCCCGATATTGCGCATTGCAAGTAATTACTTGCTGGGTTGTCTGAAAATGCAAAAAAGATCAAAAGGTTAGCCAAGAAAATAAAGAATAAAAATAGACAGAGAGGGAAGACAAACAGAGGAGATACTATCATAGCTAAATAATCCGCCCGATCTTCGGGCTGAGGAAAACTCTTAAACAACTCCGTCTCATCTCTTGGGAGTATGGTCGACCAACCTATCTGAGATGCCACACTAGGATCATGAATTGAATCATTATCATTAACGCCTGGATATACTACAAACTTTTGTCCATGGACCACCACACTACCGTCTACCGCATATCTGGAAGTGTTAAGTTCCACGACTGGAGGAAACGTTGGTGTATCCCTCATGGCCGACTCGATGTATAAACATCGCCTCCCAATTCAAGACAGGCAAGCTGTGTTGCACACTGCCCGATTAGCCCGATGATACTCTTCCATCTCAGGATCTGGAAGCTAGGGATCCACGACTGGCTGTTTCCCCCTATCTTGATCTCGAGTACCAGATCCCTCAGGATGAGAGGGAAATGAAGCTTGGGGAGACTTTGATCTTTCACCTCGAGAATTTGGGACAGAAGCATGAGCACGGCTTCGGGACTCTCGAGCATGGTCTCATTGACGTCTACGCTTGGGAGGACGGGTAACTCTAGTAGTATCCTCATCGCCTCCTCACCAACTAAAAGCTCTCCTAAGTGAGTCCATTCTTGGAAGAAGAACAGAAAAACAAAAGTCAGAACAGACGAGAGGAAAACAGACAGTAATTTATGCAATGAGATGCGATATGAAATCACCCGAATTCAGGTAATCATCAAGAGAATGGATGTTAGCTAAGCTCTCATCCATGGGTAATTATATAAAAGGGTTGCCAAAAGCCTCTCCCTGGTCCCAATCCAAGTTCTCCTCAAAGTTTTCCTCAGAAGGGTCGGTGGGATTTCTCACACCTTGACTTCCTTCAGGAAAACTAGATGGAGAAGAGGGCTCGGGTGTGAGAACTGAGCCAACAGAAGCACATCCCCAACCCGCAACAATTATATTCTCCGAAGTTAATACAGATAGTAAAGCATCCTCGTCATCTACTTGTAGCTAAGAAATAAGGGGACCATATGCATCTCTTAAATTAGACAGAGGGCTAAGATTAGAAGGTCCACAACAGCTCCATCGTCTAGGGATATTTAAAGTCATAGGAACCTCAACAATAAGCCAATCCGAAGCATAATTATGTAGCTTAGAAGGAGGCTTCCTAAAACGTTTATTACTTTGACCCCTCCCAGAGACTTTTTGAATACAAAAATGTGTCAAATTACGAACACTACGGACTCTGAAAAAGGAGTTGAACAGAGGGATGGTAGGCCTAACATTAAGATTATGACATATAATTGTAAATCCTACTACTTGAGCCCATCCATTTGGGTGAAGTTGAGTAGGAACTATGCCATAGTGTTGAAGAAAAGTAACTCTGAATTCAAGAAGAGGAAAATGAAACCCAAATTCCAGTGAAGCCCGATGTATAGGGACTCCGCTACTAACGGATTTGGGAGCGCATTCTGCAGTGGTAGGAAGCCTATAAATATAACCCTCAAGAAGAGGAAAGCAACTGCGGAGGTGTTCAAGATCAGACTTTTTAAGCCTAGAATAAAGGTCTAAAACTATTTGTTTTCCACTGCCATGCCTGGCCATTAAATAAACAGATTAATATCACCGATGCTAAAGATAATAAAAGATTTTGACTACCTTCGAAACTAGCCTGCCACGAGGGTCCAAGGTATCGCAAGAGTCAGGGGGCCGCGAGAGTTCAATGTGTTGTGAGGGTCACAGTGCCGTGAGGGTCTACCCTTGCACAAGAGTATTGTCGCGATAGTCTATGCCTGCTGCGAGGGTCCAGATGCCGCAAGAGTCAGGGCGCCGCGAGAGTCCAATATGCCGCGAGGGTCAAAGTGTCGCGAGGTTCAAGCTTGCTGCATGAGTATTGCCGCAAGGGCCTATGCCTGCCGTGAGGATCCAAGTGTCGCAAGGGTCAAAATGCCGCGAGGGTTAGCCTGCCGTGAGGGTATTGCCGCGAGGATTTAATGCCACGAGACTGTGCCGCGAAGAGTCGAATGTTGCGAGGAACTAACTTGCCGCGAGGGTCTGGTGCCGCGAGGGTCTAATGTCGCGAGACTGTGCCGCAAGGCTCTACCGCGAGACCATGGCGAGAGAATTTACCGTGAGGATTTGCTGTAGGAATGCGAGATCTGCGAGAGAAATGAAAACCAAGCCAACGCCCTCGCTCTATATATACGTGCCGGCAGCGACGACGAGAAAACAATATACTCTTTCGCGTTTTATGATTCGTGAAAGAGTGAGGAACAATTGTTATGAGTAAAATAAAATAAGAAAAAAGAAAACTGATAATATTACGTGTCATCATGATAAGGTGCCACGTGTCACATTAAAATTGAATACAGATGAAAGAGGACTCTATGCCAAAATTTACCTGGACGATTTTATCCTTAGATACCTCTGGTTAATGTCAATGGACAAATACGTAATTAAAAAAAAGATTACTTCCTATAAATAGGGGTCATATATGATTTATGAATTAATTTTTGCTCCATTTTTTGACTTTACTGAGACTCTGCCGAAATCTCATTCTGACTTAAGTATCAGAGTACTTACGCAAGGAAAAACCCTTACGTCCCTCTGATTGTTTTGATTTTTACAGAGTTATCGATAACACATGACAAAATGATCAAAGTGCTGACGTCAGCAACATATCATTGTTGTGCTGGACAACAACAGTTCTAAAACATATTTATTTAATTTTCACATTTTTTGAATCTTTTAATAACTTTATGTCATTTAATTTTCTTAAAAAAATCTAATTTTTATTAATAAATTTCCTTTTAACCATCAAAATTTGATTGAATACTTATTAATTTTTTAAAAAATTTAAATTTAAAATTTGATTTTTGACTTTTTTTTTTTCAAAACCTAAAAAAAGAGAGGACTTTTCTTCCATGGGAGAGTGACGGTTCATGTCAATATATTTATTATTCCTTATTCCCACGTTTCATATCCAATGTAATGACCATGACCTCGGCAAATACAATATTAAAAGACGATCGATTGGACAAAATATCACTTTCCTACATCTGTTCGCTTTGACGATAAAAATGCGTGCTGTAACGTGGATAGTAAATTTCTGAGCTGTGCCCACATGCATAAGCAGAGTCGTATTCGTTGGTTATCCGCAATCTTACAGAAGCGCCGAAGGCGCTGAAAAGCACATATTTGGAGGCTGGAGTTCATTTTATAAAACTTGAGTTTTTCTTATAAAAAACTAAAAATCAAGCTCTTAACTTACGATTATCTCTGTGCCACGTGTATGCGTAAATTGATTCGAATGTCTGAAAATTTGACTTGTTGCAGTACGCTATAAGGCTGCACCCCACTTACTATGAGTTGACAGTCTGTTCTGTTTTACCTCAATAGTTTGCTGTGTTATCTCTCATAATATTTTTGTGCAATATGAAATTAAATTTATATAAAAAAGTAATTATTATATCAAATTTTATATTAATAAATCAAATAAAAATTGTTTTTATTTTTTTTCATAACACTTTCATTCCATATTTAAAATTATGATTATCATTGTCGATAAATTCCTGTAGCCATCATCAATTTCTTTGATTTTTCTCTTCTTTCCCAACAAAATGCTCTCTGCTCTCCCTTCGTTTTACACCACTCTGCAAGACAGTTTTTGTCCTCGCTTTGTTTCTTTCCTTGTATTTTCCATCTAATATATATATATATATATATAATTTTTCCATCTTCAATTAAAAATAAAAATCTAAAATTTTTATTGACCCCTTTGCTTATTTTCTTGGTGTGAAAGTAATTTCACACAAACGTAAATTCTTCTTTCTCAACGTCGGTACATTCTTGCTCGTACCAACATGATAGACATCAAATCGGTAGTTACTCCTCTTCTGACCAATCCACCACTTACGCCAAAATATGGTTTGCTCTCACCGACCCCACCAAATATATAGCCTCTGTGGATAAGTTGCAGTCCTTGTCCCTTACTCGACCACACATTAATTTTGCATTAAACAAATTGTCGCAACACGTGATCATCAAACGACCGATCATTGGTCTACTGTAAAGCGCGTCTAGATTAAAATGATCAAAACCAATCTCTTAATCACATAACTTATCCCTAATCAATAAATTTTATATATTTTTATCGTTATATATTTACCTTGTATTTAGTTTGTTTACTTATCAACTTACTTTATATTATAGATATCACAAAAGACAATAGATGACTTCGGGCCTTTCTTTACTCAATTATTATACTTGTTAAGAAAACTTTTGTCCCTCCATTTAACAAAGTTTAAGAGCAGTGGCGAAGCTTGACGTTTGGCTAACTAAAAGTCTAACTAATATATATATATATATATATATATATATATATATATATATATTACATACATTTCTTATTCGATCAGTCATATCACAATGTTTTAGATTCAATACCCGAAAAAATACTCCAATTTTACTCAAAAATGTAAATAAATCTTTTATCCTTCATTACATAAAATTAAAGTCATTAACACTTTATTTCATTGTAATTATACCCTTTAAATTTTATAAATGGGTGAATAATGTTCAATTCACAAATTTTTAAAATAGTATTTTCTCAAATATTTGTAATTTAGTTCATCCAATTAAGTTTAAATGAGAATTTTTTATACAATAATCAATATTCAACTAAAAAAATTTAACAAAAATTAATATTTTATACTTTACAATAAAATAAAAGTTCCAAACCTTAATTTCATACAATTAAAGATCAAAGACTTTTAATTTTGTGTAAAGTTCAAAAGTTATTTGAATATTACCCTTTTATGTTTTACTAATAAAAAAATATGCAAGTAAATTTTTTGTAAAAAAAAAAAACTATAAAATTATAAACTTTATCAATTCATTAAAAAAAATAAGAAAACAAAATATATCAAATAAATAATCTTATCTAAAATTATGAAGTAGACTCTTATAAAAAAATTATATATTCATAATGAACCAATTAAATTTAACTTTTAGAAAATTAAATTGAATTTTTTAAGAAATTTGTATTACTTTGATTTGATATTTGTAACAAATCAATTGATTATAATTGTTTGTAAATAATGCTGAGTGAGTAAAATAAATATATAAATATCAACTTTTTTTTATTTAAATGATATAATTTAAATTTACTTGATATAAATATATATATAAATATAATATATATATATATATATTGCTATGAATAATAATTCTGATGCTATTTCAGCGAATCATACTGTGTCATGTGACATATCTGAGTATGATCTTATGCAGAAGATAATTAAACAGATAATAGTCACATTAAATGTATCGAGACATTTTTGTAAAGGGACAAAAGCATAATTAAGGAACAAGGAAACTCTCTATAAATAGGAGTCAGGTATGATTCCTTAAACCAGAATACAATTACTTACTGAAACTCTATCAAAATCATTCTCTGACTTAAGCATCGGAGTGCAAACGTAGGGAACAACCATTATAAGAAAACTGCCTTTCAGCGACAAAATTATTCCGTAGCTAAAAAAATAAAGTTGCGACGGAATTCCGTCGCTATAGGTTTCAAATATATTGATTATCTTTTCCGACGGATTTTGCTACGAAATTTCGTCGCGGAATCTTGTAGAATTCATCCTTATTTTTTTATATATTAATTTCTTCAGTGAACTAAATCACCGACGGAAGTCCGTTGCTGACAGGATTCAGCTATAGAATTTCATCGCTGGAGCCTGTCGAAATTTTTTTTATATTTTGTCCGTCGCTGAAATGAGTCAGCGACGGAATTCCGTCGCTGAAAGGCACCATCGACGAAATTTCGTCGCTGAAGCGTGGTGACTTTATCTTATTTTTTTAACTATTTTATTTCGTCGCTGAATTCTTTCAGCGACGGAATTTCGTCGCTATTGTGGTCCGTCGCTGGAGCCTGGTGAATTTCTCCTATTTTTTTAAATATTTTATTCTGTCGCTAAAAGTTATCAGCGACGAAATTTCGTCGCTGGAGCCTCTCCTAATTTTTAAATAATTTTAGTCTGTCGCTTAAAGTATTCAGCGACAGAATTTCGTCGCTCAATTGTGGCGAATTTATCTTATTTTTTAAATATTTGATTATGTCCCTGAAAGAAGTCAGTGAAGGAATTTCGTCGCTGAACGCGTGGCGAATTTCTCCTATTTTTTTATATATTTTATTCCGTCGCTGAAAGAATTCAGCGACGAAATTTCGTCACAGATGGATTCTGTCGCTGAAAGTCATCAGCGACGGAATTCTGTCACTGATTCGTGTCAAATTTCTCCTATTTTTTATATATTTTATTTCGTCACTGAAAGTATTCAGCGACGAAATTTCGTCGCAGATGGATTCCGTCGCTGAAGTTAGTCGACTTTCTCCTATTTTTTAATATTTTATTTCGTCGCTGATGCCTATATCAGCGACAGAATTCCGTCGCTAAATCCATCGCTGAAAAGCTTTGAGCACTTTGAATTTTTCGAGCCCTATTTTTGCTGCTTCAGTCTTCTTTCTTCATTTTCACCGCACTCTCTTTCTCTGCAATCTCAGTCTTCACCCCACTCGCTTTCTTCAGTCTTCCAAACCCAACTTCACCTAGCCGTCACCACCCTCTTCCCTTTCCCCTTCCATTATTTCTCCCATTACTGACCTCTGACCAGCAGCTTCACCCTGCGACCACTGCATACAGCTTTCCTTTCTCACGCTCACCCAGACCACACCCCCAATCCTGTCACATTTTAACGGTGAGCCTCTCCCTCTAACGCTGGTAAGAATCTCGCGTAACCAGAAATTATTTTTTTAGCATTTTTATTTCTTTTTTCGTTTTATTTTGCTTTTTATTGTTTTAATTAGCTATGTGATTGTGTCAATTTCTTCAACTTACAGTACATGATGAAATTGCAGAAATTACAAGAAATGGCAGAAAACAGATTTTGGGATTTCTAGCTAGGGGTCGAAATTGAGCAATTGAAGTTTACAGTGTGTGATTTTTGGTAATTAATGCTTAATTACCGCTATATTGGTGAAAAATAGGTGATAATTTTAGTCAGTTTTAGAATTTTATACATGCATGAGGATTAGGGTTCTTAGCTAGGTGAATTAGGGATTTTGGGCTAGAAGTGCTCGGTCTTGTGCAATCTAATTAAAGATAGGGTGAAATTACTTGAATTTAGAATAATGCAGTAAATAATACATGTAGATATCATTTTGTTACTTGTGCAATAATAAGCTAGATATTTGGAATAATGCAGTTGATGTTTGCTGTTGTAAATCATTTTGTTACTTGTTATATAGTTGCTGATATTTGTGCAAATAATAATCATTTTGTTACTTGTTATATAGTTGCTGATAACCAGTTTCCATTGATGTTTGGTGTTGTAAATCATTGAAAAGGACTTCTGCATTGTAAATCATATTTCCAATGTATGAATAACCAGTAACAAAATATAATTATATAATCTAACTATATAATCTAACAAAATATGTATGAATATTTGGAAATATGATTTACATTGATGTTTACTGTTGTAAATCATTGATATTTGGAATAATGCAGTAAATAATCTAACTATATAATCTAACAAAAATGTATGAATATTTGGAATAATGCAGTAAATAATAATCTAGATAGGGTGAAATTACTTGAATTTAGAATAATGCAGTAAATAATAATATAAAGTTGCTATAGTAAGGATGCATGTATGGAAAATTAAATTATATAGATGGGGTACAATAAGTTGTGATATTCGGCCACATTAGATGCATGTAGGAGAATTGTTCAAAGTGGCAATGTAAAATTAGATTATGTAATATGAAATTCCAATGTATCATATGAAATTTTGTGGATTAAATTTAACAAGTAAGATTGGAAGATTATGAAAATATAATCAGCTACATGAAAATGTAAGAAAAGATGATAATTCTGCATGCAATGGAATTTAATTAAGTTGACAAATCTGAAAATGTTACTACATTGGTGGGTGAATAAGATTAAAAATTTGATAAGGAATTTCCATGAACAAGGGTATAGCTTGGCTGTAATGAGAAATAATTAAAACCAGAAAATTAGTGTAATGTATGTAAATAAGAAATAAGCAAAATTTGGAAATTTTATAAGGATTTAAATGGTAATGGTCATAAACAAAATCAATTGGAATGCAGAAAATTTTGTGTAGGATAGCTTAATTTCATGCTATTCAAGTGGAATAAAATCTGAAATTGATGGCTGAAATTATTGAATGAATTGGTAGATTTAGAGGTTGAAAAATAATATATGTCAATTCAATGTCTAATTAGGTGAATTGACTGAAAAATTTATAATGATTTAAAAAGGTAATGTAATGCTCGGTTTAGGTAGAAAACAAATTAATTTATGCATGCTTTTGGTTAGGAGAGTTAGACCATATGTTAGTATGAAAATAATACACAACTGATGCATGATAGGAAATAAAATGAAATGCAGAAAATTGCAGAAAATATAAATCCTTTAGCTGGAAATTTATAAGGAATTGTTGGTTAATAAGTTTGCATCAATTAATCATGAAAAATTTGCATGAGTATGGAAGGGGTAGGTTCGACTAAATAGGACTTTTGGGACAATGATGTTTGCTGAAAATTAGAAAGGAAAATAATCAAATAGAAAGGAAAGCAATATAGTCCCATAACAATGTAATGCAGAAATTAAACAAAAATATAAGGAAAAAATATTGTATAAAATATATATGGATTGAGAATAATAATTAATAAATAGGAATTTTGAAAATTATAGCCATGACAGTATAATTGGAAGCGAATAAGCGTAAGGTTAAAACCAATAACAAGTTAATGGTAAGTAGCTTAGAATTATGGGTTAGTCGATTTAACCAAGTAGCCTAGAATTATAGGTTAGTCGATTTAATGGTAGGCTAGATTCATATTTTTAAAGTAGGATTATAGGTTAGTCGATTTAATAGAGTAGCCTAGGTTAAAATCCCCTTACTCATTGTTTTTATTAAAATGTCTTGATTTAAATTCTGTCATAGCATGGAGTTACTGATTTATAAGCTAATATTTTTTAGTCTCATGTTCCCCTGTTAAAAGTTATGTTATCTTTGAATCCGGTTTAATTTAGTTGATTCATGTAGAAAAACAGTCTTTCTCCTACCTTACTAATGGCTATACCCCCCTTATCTATTTTTCATGCCTACACACCATAGAAAACGACAATCCATTGACCAATAGTGCATGTCATTCATGGAATCTTCTCCAATAACTATAATTTCATTTTCTTGTGGTACGTGTTGTGATTGGAAAGCATGATTGTTAGTTGTGGATAACTAAGGTTGTTGAGATGATTTAATATGCATGAATTGTATTGATGATTTGGACTACTATATAGTATTATTTATAGGTTGGGTAGAGACAAATTGCAGTCGTTATACTGCCCAAATTTCTAAGGAAACTTAGGACTTTAAATAAAATCATCCACATATTCAGTTCCAAGATTTAAATCTATATATATTAATGTTAGCTAATTTGATTTATTTTGTAATAATTTATATTTTTAGTTTATTTATTTTGTTATTGTAGATGATAAATTTTATTATATGCAAGTTACATACTAACAATGTTTAAATTTTTTTTCTTTTACTCCAGGTTATATTTTCAAATTCAACTGTCATATACGACATACATTAAAGGTAAGTTCAATTTAAATTACATGTTTATAATATGTATTACAAAATTATTTATGTATTTTTTAGTTTTATATATTATTTAGAAATTAATAAATAATTAAAGTAAATATGAACGAAGAATACATAGGTATATTTTAATGAACAGTTACGTTTTAGGGTTATTTAGGGTTATTCATTCGAGAGGTACAAAATAAAAAAATTATTATAAAATTTTTCTTATGATTTGCTTAATTGACAAAAATTATTTGCTGATAGAGTGTAATTGTTATTATAAAAAAATTGATTTTACTTAATTGACAAAAATTATTTGCTGATATAGTGTAATTGTTATTCTATATTTTCAGATATAGTATTATCTGTGTGAAAAATGGATAATGATAGATTTTGGATGTATTGTCCATTAGATGTAGATAGATTCATTATAGATGAATTTTTTAATAGAGTTGAAGAGTTTATTAGTTTTGTATTTTGTCATCTGAAGGTAGTTAGTGGAAATCGAATTAAATGTCCTTGTAGCAAATGTATGAATAAACAATTCTTGGAAGTGGATAAGGTGCGTAAACACCTTTATTATAAAGGTTTTGTTGTTGGAGATACCACTTGAGATAAACACGGAGAAATTGAAGAAGGACAATCATCGCAAAATATAAATGAAACAGTTGATCCTCTATTTGGGGTGAGACCTGAGGAACAAAATCCATATATTAGAATGATTACGAATGCTTTTCATATGGATGATGACGTAATTGGTAATTCTGTGAACAATTTAAGAAGTGAGAAGCAACATCCAGATTCATCTGCTACATACTTCTATTGTCTATTGAATGATGCAGAGGAACCACTATGGCCTGGTTGTTCAATGCACACAACATTATCAGCTGTTGCACAACTTTTGAACTGGAAGTCAGAGTTTAATATAAGTGAAGCATGCTTCAATCGTTTGTTAGGGATTATGAAGCCTATGTTACCAGAAGATGATAATTTGCCACAAACCAACTATGAAATGAATAAGAAGTTAAAAAAATTGGGTCTTAGTTATGTTAAAATAGATGCATGCAAGAATAATTGTTTGTTGTTGATAAAGAATATGCAGAGGAGGAGTATTGTCAAATATGTGGTCATCCTCGATATAAACCTATCTCAACAGTTGGTGGACGAGGAAAAAGGATACCTTATAAGGTTTTACATTATTTGTCATTAATTCTGAGGTTGCAAAGGCTTTTTATGTTGTCAGTAACTGCTAAGTTTATGACATGGCATGTTGAAAGTCGAAATACTAACGGAGTGCTCAATCATCCTGTTGATGGGGAGGCATGGTAAAAATTTGATCGTATTCACCAATCGTTTGTTGCTGATCCTCAGAATGTAAGACTTGGTTTATGTGCTGATGGATTTTGTCCTTATGGCCCGACATCGAGATCATACTCTTATTGGCCAGTAATGCTTGCTGTTTACAATTTACCTCCATGGATGTGCATGAAGCAACCATATTTGTTTCTTAATATGATAATTTCGGGAAGAAAAAGCCCATCACATAACATTGACGTTTTCTTGAGACCTTTAATTGATGAGTTAAAGGTGTTGTGGGAACATGGTGTTGAGACTTATGATGCTCACAAAAAATAGCATTTTATGTTAAGGGCCGCATTGTTATGAACGATTAATGACTTCTCTGCTTATGGAATGTTGTCTGGGTGGAGCACCCATGATCGATTATCTTGTCCTTATTGCATGGAACGTACAAAGGCCTTTAGGTTGCAGTATGGATGAAAGCCTTACTTTTTCGATTGTCATCGTCAATTTTTGCCTCCTAATCATCCTTTCAGGAGGCAACGTGACAAATTTAGTAAAAGGGTAGATCATGATCCTTCAGTACAAAGATTGTCAGGTGAAGAAGTATTGCAACAATTAGATACCATCGAAGATTTACCATTCGGTAAAAAATGTGATCCACAAAACCCTCCAGGATTTGGGGTATCTCATAATTGGGTGAAGAAGAGTATATTTTGGGAATTGCTTTATTGATATACCAATCTTATTCGACATAATTTGGATGTCATACATATTGAGAAAAATGTTTTTGACAATTTGTTTAACACCCTGATGGATGTTAAGGGTAAAACTAAAGATAATATAAATGCAAGAATGGATATGACCTTCATTTGCAAAAGAAAAGAATTAGAATTGGTGAACAGTGATGAAAAAACATTAAAGTCTAAAGCTTCATTCATTCTAAGCAAGGAGGAGCAAAGAAGACTATGTGCTTGGGTTAAAGAGTTAAGGTTTCCTGATGGGTTTGCATCAAATATAGCTCGGTGTGTTAATGTCAATAAATGCAAGTTCTACGGAATGAAATCTCATGACTGTCACATTTTTATGCAGTGCTTACTTCCCATAGCTATTCGTGATTTTGTCCCCAATCCAATTTGGGATGCAATCACAGAGCTATCTTATTTTTTCAGAGATGTATACTTACCAGAAATACGTGTAGATCACATGCAAGTTTTGCAAAGGAACATTGTACAAACCATTTGCAAATTAGAGAAGATCTTTCCCCCTTCATTTTTTGATTGTATGGAGCATCTTCCAATCCACTTGTCTTATGAGGCTATGGTGGGCGGTCCAGTGCAATATCGATGGATGTATCCCTTTGAGAGGTATCACTTATAGTTAATCATTATTCAATGTTATATTAATATTTATCATCCCAAATATTCTATCTGAAAAAGTTAATAAAATTTAATTGCTTACAATATTCACTTCAGGTTTTTGCATCACTTAAAAAAGAAAATGAAAAATCCAACTCATCCAGAAGGGTCGATATGTATGACATACATAAGGGAGGAGATTGGAAACTTTTGTACCTTGCATTTTGAACCTGAAGTTCAAACAAGATTGACCCGTCCACCACGTAATGATGATGGAGGAGATGTCGATCCGATGAGACGTTTGTCCATTTTTAGACGTCTGGGTTGACCAATTGGGCCAACAAAAAATAATTCTCGATACTTGGAGGAAGATGACTACAATGTTGCGTGTATATACGCGTTAATGAATTGTGAGGAAATAGTCCCTATATTGAGTAAGTTATCTAAATCTAACCCATTGTTTAATTTAAAATTATATGGTTGATATAGTTGTTCTCTTATTTAGTTTCAAATGTCATTGTAGGTCATTTGATGATATGATTAAAAGAGATCATTCGAATATCAGCGATGCACAATTAGAGAAAACACGTCATGATCATTTTTCAAAATGGCTTAAACAATTTGTAAGTACTATAAAAATAGAACAATCAGTAGTTTGAACTTAATTTTTAAAATTTTAATGATTGGTTTCGTGGGGTTTCAGGTATTTGAACATGCCACTCAAACAGATCCACGTATTATTGGGATTTCTCATGGTCCTGGACGTATGATAAGGAGTTATCAAGATTATTTTGTAAATGGTTTCAAGTTTCATACGTTGGATTATGGTTGATCTCGAAAAACAATGAACAGTGGTGTATGTGTCAAAGGCAGCTGCTACGATGATTTTGATTGTGATTTTTATGGCATACTGACAGATATAATCGAATTAGAGTACTTTGAAATTAGGAATAAAGTTGTGTTATTCAAGTGTCATTGGTTTGATACAGAACGAGGTCTTCATGTTGATCCCTGTCATGGTCTTGTTGATATCAAGCATAATTCTATACTTGCCAGTAACGAATCTTTTATATTAGCTGAACAGAGCCAATAAGTGTACTTTAGTCCTTATCCTTCTATAAAAAAAAGATCGTCGTCACTGGTGGGCCGTATTCAAAACAAAGGCACGAAGTAGATTTAACGTTCGACGAAATGACGGTGGACAGATTCTAGATTTGAACGAATGAGTTTACCAAGAAGTGGAAGTTTCGAACCCTAGAATAATTGTATATTCAGACGAATTGGACAACTCTACTGTTCATATTAGTGGCGAATATGAAAAAGTCAATCAATTTGCAGAAGAAGAAGAAGAAGAAGAAGAAGAAGAAGAAGAAGAAGAAAAAGAAGAAGAAGAGGAAGTGGAAGAAGAGAAAGAAGAAGAAGAAGATGAGGATGAAGTATGAAATGATGAAGCAGTTGGTAATGATAGAGAAGATGACAGTGATTACAATAATGAATAGTAAGAATTAAACATTTGATTGTAAAATAAATATTATTGGACTTCACTTATTTATTTCTGAACATAATTTTTTTATCTGTATTGCAGATGAGAAGATTGAAAAAATTAGCACAACGATCATCTAGGTCCAAGTCTCCTTCACCTACAATGGAGACTATACCTGGATTGGAGTTTGACTATAATCTTGACTCTGACATTCAGCCTCAATCTTAGCAGCCTACTCAGTCTCATGCTCAGGCTCGTGATCGACCTTTAGCTCACCGTCCAAATCACCTCATTCTCGACCTCTCGCGCAACCAACTCCATCTTCAAGTCGACCTGATCCAGCTTCTGATAATGATGATGACGACGATGATGATGCCATTCCAGCTCCTCCATCAGCGGTAGAACAACCATTACCTGGACGAAGATTATCTACTGAGGAGGCTACACAAACTGCGGATGGTAGTGGGAGTGGGAGTGAGAGTGGTAGTGGTAGTGGTCGGAAAAGAACAAGAGACCCAAATCAGAGCCTTGAAACACCGCAAAATCCAGAGCATAGGTTATTCCTGACGCCACTTGGTAACAGGTATATTGTTTCTAATTTTGTTTTATTTTCATACAACTATGATATTAAATATGGTATAATATTTGGCGATATCTTTTTTTTTGGCAGTTCTTTTGAAAACTCGAAGGGTGTGAGAACTATATCCAATTTAATTAAACAACATTACTCGGAACCATGGCCAACATGGAAAAGGGTTCCAAATGAAGTGAAAGCACAGATGTGGAATAAATTTCAAGTACATTACTTTGAAGTAAACAACTTGATAATTGGTCATAAACGTATCGAAATGATAATTATCATTTGTTTTTCTTTGCAGGAGAAGTTCAGGTGGTCTGCTAACCAAACCAATAATGTCTATATAATTTGGGAGCACTTATGCAAGTCACGTTTTAGAGACCTGCTGCAGTTGGAGAGAAGACAAGCAATGCAATATTTTAATACATATAAAATATCTGACTGTAAAGGGTACAACAAGTCGAAGTAGATTTCAGTCCAAATATGGGATCAATTAGTTGAGAATGAATGGGGGACTGAAAGGTGGGAGGAAAAGTCAAAAAAAGGAAAACAGAATTGGTTGACGGAAAAAGAAGGAATGATAACAAAGCATACAAGCGGTTCTATATCTTTTTCAGTACATGAATATAGGATGGTAAGTCAATAAAATTTATTTTACTGTTTTATTTATTTTAATGTAATTTTTATTCCTTACAAGAATTTCATATCTTTTTATGAAAAATTACATATCTTTTAATGTAGGCGCAACGTCTAGGTCGAGCACCGACATATAAAGAATTGTTTGATCGGACGCATAGATGTTTAGGTGGAGATGGTGATTATGTGGACAACAAGTCTAAATCTGTCAGTGTACGTAATGCATTCTATTGGCTTCTAATATGATTTTCTCGTTATTAAAGTTTACTGTTTATCATACTTCTTCTAATTACATTGTAGGAAAAGTATGCTACTTCATTGACTCAGAAATACGGCGAGGATATAAGCACCCATCCTCATTTTGATCGAGCTGCATAGTGTGAGGTAATTGGAGGGATGGAGAGTACGCGTACACATACGTACGAATTTGGGACTAGGCCACATCGCCTTGATTTACAAATGGGCACAAACATTGCATCTGCCTCTGGTTCACCCAATCTTCTTGCGCATCTCATTCAGCTTATAGTCCTTTCCTTATCCTACTCCTGGTGTGATGGGTACTCCTGACACAAATTCAAAGGTGCAACAAGTGAAATAGGACGTCAGAGTCATTTCAAACAAGATTGATAATCTGGAAGGAAAGTTGTCTGATTTTATGGATCAGATGATGAACTTGATGGCAAAGAATGCTAATAACACAGGAGCACCTAGACCTGGACCGTCTGGATCAGGAGGTCACTCTAATCAGTGAGAGTACACATTTTTTTTTAAATTTTATTTTGTTTTCTTATGAATTCTGGATGATATTTGTGATGATGATTTGATCGGACTGTACATGATGATGATTTTCAATTAATAGTTTATGTTAGTTTTGATATATAGTTGTGATATATATTTTATATTTGTTTTTATCGATTTCTACATGTCTGTTTCATTATTTTAGGTATACGAATTTAAGCAACAAAAATATTAAAAATATATAGTGAAATTAGTTACGGAAATTCGTCGCTGAAGCCTTTTAGCGATGAAAAATTTATTTCATTTTTAAATATATTATATCGGGTTTCAGCTACGAAAATTTCGTCGGTGAAACCTTTTAGCGATGAAAAAATTATTGAATATATAAAAGTATTCAGCGACGAAATTTCGTCGCTGAATACTTTTAGCGACAGAAACGTTAATTAATTAAAAAAATAAACATATAAATTAGCTACGAAAATCTGTCGCTGAAACATTTTAGCGACGAAAATTTAATTAATTCAAATACCTCAATTAGCGACGAAATTTCGTCGCTAAAATGTTTCAGGACGGAATCTATTAGCTACGAAAAATCCGTCGCTGATTGATTTTACCGACGAAAATTTAATTAATTCATACATATAAATTAGCGACGAAATTTCGTTATTGAAAAATTTCAACGACGGAAATTTAATTATTTCAAATACATATATTAGCGATAGAAATCCGTCGCTGATTCAATTTAGCGACGAAAAAAACAGCGTTGAAAAAAGTTTTCAACGACGAAAATTATTTGCAATGAAATTAAAGACGAAATTTTTCCCTCAACGACAAAAAACTTTCAGCGACGGAATGTTCCGTCGCTAATTCCATCGCAAATACTCATTTGCAACGTAAAGCAAAAATTAGCGACTGAAAATCCTTTACTAAGTCCGTCGTTGTTGCCCATTTTTCTTATAGTGAACCCCGCGTCCCTCTGATTATTTTTTTTTTACGAAATATTTTAAAGCAAGTGGCACAAAAATTGAAATAAATACGTCAGCAATACATTATTATTGATATTGACAACAACATATATATATATATATATATATATATAATGAATATTTTTTAAAATCTTGGGAGGGCCTTGTAAGCTTACGCTCCGCCCTGTTTAAGAGCATTAAGTAAGTTGAGTTTTATGATAAGCATAATCTTTATATATATATATATATATATATATATATATATATATATATATATATATATATATAAAAGATAAAGTAATTGGGTATAAATATGGTTTAAATTTTTTATACGTGTAATTTATTAAAATAAAATAATAATTTATTTTAAATTTCAAAAATATTAAAATATATTAAAAACATAAAATAAATTAATTATTTTTTAAATCATATATATTATAAATTTAATTTTTAAATAATTTTTTATTTCATCCAAATAGTAACACTGTTTACTCAAATTTTATTCAAATATTATTTAAATGGTAAATTCAGAACTGATGCTTTTGCTCCAATATTATTTTCGTAGTGTTAGCTTTTTTCCAACATTGAATTTTACTTTCTATTCACATTTTTTTTATATATATTACTATAATATATAAATATATATAAAAATTATTATGTTTATAAAAAACATTTTTATATTTAATTTTTTTATTTTTAATTTGAATATTAAATTACAACAATATAAAAAATTATATATTGGATAAAATTATATAAAATTTGTAAAAGTTAAATCAAACTCATATTATAATTTGTTAAATGAAAATAACATATAAAGAAAATTTAAAATGTTTTTGATTTAAAATATTCAAGAATTATTCAGTCTAATAAGTATTCATTAGAGAATCTCCATTTAAAAAAATTGTATAGATTGAGAAAATTTTAATTTTTTTCAAATTATGAAAATTTTTCTATGTATACTACTTTGATTTAATAAATTATAATATTAGTTTTATTTAACTTTTACAAAATTTGCATAATTATATTTATAATATATAATTTTTTATATTATTATATTGTAATATACGAATTAAAAAAATATTAAATATTATTAATATTATTTTTTTCATAAATTCAATAATTGATATTATAAAATTTCAAAAAATATATATTATTAATGAATTTATTGACCGATTAATGTATTTCTGTGTTTAAAACTAGTTTTATTAAAGGAAGATATGGCTACTGGGTTGGATGATCAATCGTAATTTCATTAAAGAAAGCTGAGTTTAAGACCATTAAGTAAAATAAATTAATGACCAACCGTACGTCCGTCTTAGTCCAAATATACAATTTGTACAGATAGTGCCGAGGCTGATGATAGAGCATACAGGACTGAGGAAGAGAATGCATTCATGTCATACGAACAAGCTCTTGAATTTAATTAGACCCGATTTTATATAAAGAAAACAAGCCCAATTAAGCCATTCTCCAAGCCTAAGTCAAATTACTGCTCTTGCTTACTGTGATCAATCATGAGCGGTAATTAACAACGATCAAATGAAAGAAATATATAATTAAACATGCATCATAGGAATGGGACTCATTTCCAGTAAAGTTAACTCATGGTAACCTAATCTATGGCTGACTTTATATAGTCTTCACTCACATCTTATATAACCTCGTGCACTATTTTAACTACAACCGAGAATGATTTTTGAACCAAATGATCACCTGCCGCGGACTGGGCACATGGCCAGAAACATTCAGGTAATGCTGGCTTAAATTTTGGCCTACATATCAACAGCTAGCACTGGGCATATATGTATAACTCTTTGTTGCCTCTTGCCAGATTATAACTCATTGTTGATACATTTATCGCAGTAGTTTGTTATGCATAGCATGTAATATTAGATTTCATGCTTAATTTATGGTTGAAATCTATATAAACCTATACAACTCTCATTTCTGAGAAATAGTAGACCTGACCCTGGCAATTTGAGCTTCAACTCTATAAATGCAAGCTTCCCGACAGATAGTTTCAATGCTTGTTCTTCTCTATCTTCAACTGATTTATGTGCTTATCTGATAGAAGAATATCATCTAACAATCTATCCAAGTTCCGAAAAGAAAACCACCGGGCTTGATAGCCTCCTCAGCCTTCTTCTTCCATTTCATGGCCTTTGCTTTTGATGTTGCCCTGAACGACAACGGGGTGATTTCTTCCACGGGTGCTTCGAATCTTCTGCAAAAACAACGAATATCAGAGAGATGCAGGGATCTGTCCCTGCACGCGCACTCCGATGATTAAGTTAGAAAGCTGAGTTTCTGTATATCGGAGAAAGGAAATCTGTTTAAGCAGAATAAAAGAGATTCAATCTTTTCAGTCCTCCCTTTCTGAATACTTACCTGGTGTATTTATAGGTTTCTCCCGAGTCGGAGCGGGTATCGCGTTCAGTCCGGGTTTGAGGGCGTTACGGGTCTGAGGCCCAGGCGCGTGTCTGGGCTGCGACAGAGTCATTAGATACTCTGTCGCGACTTGAAGCTGGATGACTTGCGGGTGAGTTCGACAGGCGGTAGAGTTTTCGTGAACCTCTGCGGCGTCTCTGCGGTAGAGCTCTGTCGTAGTGCTAAATGCGGTAGAGGTCTATCGCGACCTACTGTGTCACGTAGAGACTTTACGACAGAGGCTCTATCGCTTTAGAGACTCTGTCGCATGAGAACTCTATTGCCTGGGGACTCTGCCGCCAACAATCTCTAGTGCCCCTCATAACTGCCACGTGGCTTATATTTCATCTGACACGTGGCGGTCTCTGGTTGGTCGATCCTTACACACGTGGACTTTGATGATAGGACCACTATCAATTGCTCCCCACTCTTTGGTAGGAATATTTTCTGCGAAAGAGGATCCTTGATTCACCGTTCCTGGGCCTGTGCGGATCCCTGATTCGCTGTTCCTGGACCTGTGCGGATCCCTGATTCGCTGTTCCTGGGTCGGTGGGGATTCCCGCGCCCGCGTTGACGTAGCCGCGCCTATATATACATGGTCCCTTTTCTCACAGTGGCCACTGAGTTCTCTCGCAAATACCACTCTGCCGCAGATCCTCTCAACACTCTATCGCACCTCTGTCGCCACTCTTCCGAATCTCTGTTGCCAGTCTGTCGTATCTCTCTCACGTGAATATCACCGTGCCGCAAGTTTGTCGCGAGATTCAAAACTCTGTCGCCCTGTGCTTTTTGACGTTCTTCTGTTTCTCCGTTAGGTAAAACTCTGTCGCCACTCTTCCGAATCTCTGTCGCTAGTCTGTTCTTGATTTTTCCTAAACTTTCAAGAAATGGCTGGCCACGGTGTAGGGAAGCACATAGATCTAGGAGTCAAGTCGACTTTGAAGGCAGCCGACATTCAAGACCTTATGTCTAGGTTCCCTTTGCCTGAGGGATACTTATATAGACTTCCAACCCCTCAGGAAAGTGACATACGTCATGTGTCCGACGGGATAGTTATTTTTAGGGCAGCCTTAGAATTAGGACTCCGTTTTTCGTTATCCAATTTTGGGGCTTCTTTCCTTAGGACGCATAGGATTGCCCCCGGACAACTGCATCTTCACGCTTGGATGCAATTAATAGGGTTTACTGTGCACTGCCGCCTAAGGGACGTTTCTCCGTCTCTTCCCCTTCTTGATGTATTTTTTAGGTTTCGAGGCAGCCCCGGCTTAGTCCCTTATTCACTTTAGCGGGTGTATATGCCTGGATTTGAAAATAGGTTGTTCAAAAAGCCCGCTAATAAGCTGCATAGTTTCGAATCGGAGTGGCTTATTGTAGAGACGCCTGGGGGCCTGGATTTCCCCACTCGTTGGGAGACTAGGCGTGAAATCCCCAAGGGCCCCCGGATTTCTACACTTAGAGAACAGTTATCCTCGGACGTCAATAAGTTACTAGTTGATCGTCCCATTAGTCTTGACAGTCTGTTATCAAATGAAAATTTGATATCAGCTGGCTGGGGTGTAGGTTCCGTCCCTATTGTCGGCCCTTCTGTTCCTTCTTCGAATCCTTCATCTCCGAGTCCCCTTGAGTCAAACCCTGAACCGTTAAGGCCACAAGAAGATATAGGAAGCACAAACGTAGAATCCAATTCTGACAGTGAGCCTTTAGCTGACTTAAATGACTGGGGAGAATTCAGTTCAACCTTCATGGTTCTACCCGACGACGATATGATAAACATAGAGTCCCTTCAGGAGCATTTTGAATCTCCTGATGGTAACTTTTTACGCTTTTTATTGTTTTGCTGGTTTTGATGATATTTTTGACCACTTATTTGTTCTTTCTTTTTTGCAGAAATGAGCCACTTTCGACGATCTCTGGCGCGTCAAGTCTCCGAGAGCGGTCCGTCTAGTGATCCCACAAGAAAGAGGCCCCGTATAGCTAACGATGTTCTTAGCGAGGCACCGGTACCGCCTCAGTTGCCTCTAGCTCGGACCCCACCTGTTCCTAGGCAAATGATGCCCCCTCCTCCTCTGGAACAAAGAGATCCCACCCGGGATAGAGGAAGAGTTCCTTCTTCATCACGGGGGGCTTCTGGTTCATCTGGACGGTCTCGTTCCGAAGAGCGCACTGAATGTAACATAATTTCGTCCCAGCGAAAGAACCGGAGGCGCTTGTACATCGAATCGTCAATGGGGACTAGGCCAATTCTCCCGAGGATAGGCCCTATTGATGGGAGGTCCTACCCTGTGGACGATGGCTTCATCATGAGGGGGGCCGAGTTTCGGGTTTACCTGAGAGTTCGTGACAACGATACTTTGGACACTCTCGGGGTGGCTTCTCGACTGAGTTGGGCCACCATTCTCCCGGGGGACGAGGCTAGAATATTCAGGAATTATCCGGAGGGAGAAGACTTGGCTGATATGGAAGCGATAAGGGTAATTTTCATATTCTTCTTCGTTTAACTTCTTTTTGCTGTGCTTTTGAGTTTGACTTTTTGTACTTCTTTTCAGCTTGCTCAGAGGACCGTGGCCAATAATGCTCAACACTGAGCCTATTGGGAGCGAGCTGACAAGGAGATCTGGGAGTTAAAGGATAAGGTCATGGAGCTGTCAAATATCGTTAACAACTTATCCGTGCTCCCGAACGTGGTGCGGAATTTAGAAGAGCAGCTCTCAAAGGCACGCTAAGATTTGGACCAGGCTAAGGGGGATCTTACCGTTGAGGTGGCTCGGTCTACAAAATTTCATGAAGATCTTCTTGAGGCCCAAGCCGAACTGGATCGCATGCAGTCCAAATACGGGCCCTTGATCGATCGTAATCAGGAGCTCGAGCAGTACGTCGCCGATCTAGAAAGTCGGGCTACTCCTTCTCTAACTCAAATGGAGATTGATAGCATCAGGGCGGAAGCCGTGAAGGAGTACCGCCTTTCTAGGGATTGTTTGAGGCGAAAGGAGGATTTTTCGAATCCATATGTGAAATATGGATTTTACCTTGCCCGATCCTGGTTGGAGAAGCATAGGGAAGGCGAAGAATTCCCCGAGCTCCAATATACAAAAGAGGCGATGCTGTTCGAGGCCCTTGATTGGACTAAGTACGAGCCCGGGGCTGAACCTGCGGATGGGCTTTTCAAGAGGACTGCCCTGGATGATCTTGAAAACCTCACCGGTCCTTGGGAGCCTGTGAACCTGGACGATGCTCCCGAACCCATTGGTGCCCTCCTCGACTTGGATGGGGAGGATGGCCAGCAGTCTTTAGGGAGCGAGGGTCCGTCGGCAGTTGATCTCCAGCCTCCTCCTGCAGATTGAATTGTTGTTTTTGTTTTTCTTTTTGAATATTTTGTCATTTGTTGGATGTACTCGTAAAGACGTACTTGTAATTTTCTTGAATGAAATGGAATCTAAATTTTGTTCATGCTTCGTATCGCATTGCTCTTCTATTTATCATTTATCATCCTTTGTCTGTTTATTTGTTTTACTTGTATATTTGTTTTGTTTATTCGTGTATGCTCCCCAATTCTTAATGGAAAGAATTTTTATATAAACATACCGTTTTCTGAGGTCCGATTACTATGACGTGAGTGCGTTTTCAGTTTTTACGGCTTTTATGTTTTCATTGCTTGGCTATAGTAACGCAAATACTCTTCAGGCTCTTACAGCTCCTCTGATCTTTTACGCCTGGCCACAGTGACGCATAGCGCCTCAGGCTCTTACGGCTCGTCTGATTTTCACGCCTGGCCACAGTGACGCTATTGCGCCTCAGGCTCTTACGGCTCGTCTGATTATACGCCTGGCCACAGTGACTCATAGTGCCTCAGGCTCTTACGGCTCTTTTGATTATACGCCTGGTTACAGTGACGCATAGCTCCTCAGGCTCTTACGGCTCTTCTGATTATACGCCTGGCCACAGTGACGCATAGCGCCTCAGGCTCTTACGGCTCTTCTGATTATACACCTGGCCACAGTGACGCATAGCGCCTCAGGCTCTTACAGCTCTTCTGATTATACGCCTGGCCACAGTGACGCATAGCACCTCAGGCTCTTACGGCTCTTCTGATCGTTTACGCCTAGCCACAGTGACGCATAGCGCCTCAGGCTCTTACGGCTCTTCTGATTATACGCCTGGCCACAGTGACGCATAGCGCCTCAGGCTCTTACGGCTCTTTTGATCGTTTACGCCTGGCCACAGTGACGCATAGCGCCTCAGGCTCTTACGGCTCTTCTGATTATACGCCTGGCCACAGCGACGCATAGCGCCTCAGGCTCTTACGGCTCTTCTGATCGTTTACGCCTGGCCACAGTGATGCATAGCGCCTCAGGCTCTTACGGCTCTTCTGATTATACGCTTGGCCACAGTGACGCATAGCGCCTCAGGCTCTTACGACTCTTCTGATCGTTTACGCCTGGTTACAGTGACGCATAGCGCCTCAGGCTCTTACGGCTCGTCTGATTATACGCCTGGCCACAGTGACGCATAGCGCCTCAGGCTCTTACGGCTCTTCTGATCGTTTACGCCTGGCCACAGTGATGCATAGCGCCTTAGGCTCTTACGGCTCGTCTGATTTTCACGTCTGGCCACAGTGACGCATAGCGCCTCAGGCTCTTACGGCTCTTCTGTATCCTATCACAAGATTTAGATATATAAAAGCTTGAGATGTATAACAAAAGAACAATCTGCATAATGATTGGATAATAGTATCTTGTGACAGTGTAAACAAATAATAACGTGAGAATATAACGTTCAAGAAAGAAAATATAACGATTAGTTCAAATACGATTTTAGGTGATTTGAATTTCATGTTTTTCCTATTTTCTTTTCTTGCAGAGTTTCTAGGATGCAGGTATTGGGCCCAATCTTATGTTTGATTCTGAATGGACCTTCCCAATTGGCTCTGAATTTCCCATCTTCCCTCAAGGCGTTCGTGACATGCGACTTTCTGAGCACCAAATCTCCCTCGGACATTGGTCTATCTCTCACCCGACTATTATAGTAGTTGACCACCCTCTGATGATAGTGTTGAGTTAATGTATTTTGAAATGACAAAACAAGTTAATTCAATAATGTTAAGATGATATACAAACATGTTTAGAAGTGATTAGTACCAGAACTTAGAGTTCTGCTGATGAGAGATCGATCTGGGGTATGAGAGATCGATCTCCTGGGTTTTACTTGATGAGAGATCGATCTTATGATGGAAGAGATCGATCTGGCAAGTCTTAAATCTGTACAAAGGCATTTAGGAAGAATGAGATCGATCTGCAAGGGTTAAGAGATCGATCTGGCTAATGCTAGTGTTGAGAGATCGATCTGGTAAGGAAGAGATCGATCTCCTCAAAGTCAGAGAGCTAAAGAGATCGATCTGTGTTGTTGAGAGATCGATCTCCTCTCTACGTGAGTGCATGATAGATCGATCTGAAGATCGATCTGGCTTCAAACAGAGAGTTAAGGAGATCGATCTGCCTATTCGACAGATCGATCTGCCTCATTACTTTTAAACTAACAGATCGATCTGCTAACCTATGAGATCGATCTCCTTGTGTATTTGTGCTTCAATCTTGCAGGATTTATAACTAAGAGATCGATCTGGCCAAGAAGGCAGATCGATCTGGCACTCTACTGGAGGCACCCAACGGCTAGTTTCTACAAAACATAACGGGAAGAATAGCATTTAATGCTCCAACTACCCATCCTTCAGTATTTAACCAAGCATTGAAGACAAAGAGAATTGAGAGACACTATTGCTGTATATTCCAAACATTCTCAAGCTTTAATTCTTTCATTCTTTGTGTCCCTATTGCTCATTCATTGAGAATCATTGTAAAAGCTTAAGTGCAAAATAGCTACACTTGTCCTACCACTTTAAAGCATTAAATTGTATTCAGTCTTATCTTAAAAGAGAAGGGGATTGTTCCTCAGTGAGAGTATATTGTAAGAGGCTGAATACTTTTTCTGTATTGCCAAAGGTAGTGAGGTTATTCCTTAACCTGTAAAAGGAAATTTGTAAGCTCTATTGAAAGAGAGAAAGAAAGCACTTGACAAGAAGGTCAAGGAGAGAGGACGTAGGCAAGAGTTGGCCGAACCTCTATAAGTGACTGTGTTTGTTTCTCTTCCCTTCTCTCTGTATTAAATTGTTATATTGCACTGTTTTATTCATTATCATTTGTGTTTAAATTGTGATTAATTTAAAATCTGCCATAGTTGTTAGAAAATCGATTCACCCCCCCTCTCGGTAGAGCCAACAATTGGTATCAGAGCTAGGACTCTTTAATCACGTAGGAACAACTTCCTAAGAGTTAGAAAACGATCAAATGGCTCTTAACAATGTAGCAACTAGTTTGATAGGAGAGGGGCACTCCACGGTTAGACCTCCCATGTTCAATGGTGAACATTATTCATATTGGAGGACTAGGATGATGCTATTCATTCAAGCAAATGACTATGAAGTATGGAGAATTATAGTTAAGGAACCTCAAATCCCTACAAAGAAAATAGAGGAAAGAGATATCCCCAAAGAAGAAGATGAATGGGATTCTAATGACATTAAATGTGCACAACTAAATGCTAAAGCTATGCACACATTATTTTGTGCTTTAGGTCCTAATGAATATAATAGAGTCTCCGGGTGTGATAATGCCAAGCAAATATGGGATAAATTGACAATAACTCATGAGGGTACAACCCAAGTGAAGGAGACAAAAGTAGGTATGCTCACACATGATTATGAGCTTTTTAGGATGAAGGAAGGAGAATCGATTAGTGATATGTTCACTAGATTTACAGACGTAATTAATGGACTAAAATCCTTAGGAAAAATATATTCAAACATTGAAATGGTAAAGAAAATTTTAAATAGCTTACCTAAGTCATGGGAAGCTAAAGTAACAGCAATAGAGGAATCTAAGGATCCACACACATTGTCCTTAGATGAATTAATAGGTTCCTTGCTAACTTATGAGATGAAGCTTAAAAGAAATGAAGAGCCACCCAAGAAAGTGGGAGTTGCTCTAAAATCCACTGCTGAAAAGGAGATTAAAAATGAGAGTGGCAGTGAGGAGGATATTGAGATGGCAATGTTTGCCAAAAGATTTAATAAATTCATGAGGATGAGAGCTAGTAATAGCAATAGGAGAAACAATAGGAGAGAACAAGAGGAAGTAGGTAGAAAAGACTCTATTGTGTGTTACGAATGTAAAAAACCTGGACACATAAAATTTAACTGCCCTCTTCTCAAAAGATCCAATGATAGGTTTCATAAAAAGAAGGCAATGGTAGCAACATGGAGTGACAGTGACTGCTCCGATGATGAATCAAATGAGGACATTGCCAACCTATGCTTCATGGCAATTGATGATGATGAAAAGGTAACTTCTAATATCAATGAATACTCTTTTGATGAACTGCAAGATGCATTTGATGATTTAGCATTAGAGTATGAATCTATGAGCATGAAGTATAAAAAGTTAATATCTAAATTAAAAAGGGAAAATGAGATAATGTTAAAAGATAAATTGGAATGTGAGAAGAAACTAGAGATTGCAAATTTAGAAATTTGTGACCTTAAGGAGAAAAATAGCAATTTACATAACTCCTTTAATAGGTTTCACATGGGGCAACAAAAGCTAGATAGCATGTTAGAAACCCAAAGGGCATTTTTTGACAAAAATGGCTTAGGGTATAATGCACAAAGTAGGGAGACCCATCTTAAGAGTTTTATTGCTAGGAAGAGCATGAATAAACCTGCAATTACTTGTTCATATTGTAATAAGAAGGGACATAAGTCACATTATTGCAATATAAAGATGAGGAATCTTAAAAGAAAAATTGTAAAAAGGATATGGATTCCAAAAGAGGTAATTCATTCCAAGGACTGCAATGCATTAGCAAAATGGATCCCAATGGGATCAAGAATTGCATTTACTAACCTCCAAGGACCCAAGAGAATTTGGGTACCTAAGACTTGAGTGTGTTTATTTTTTTTGTTGTAGGTGATTGAGCATAGCCACAAAGCTAAAACAAAAGAAGCTTGGTACTTAGATAGTGGATGCTCAAGGCACATGACGGGTGATAAAAGCCATTTCAATTCCTTCAAATCGAAAATTGGTGGAGAAGTCACTTTTGGGGACAACTCCAAAGGCCAAGTGGAAGGAAGTGGCTCAATAGGTAATGATCATTTCTCTTTAGAAAAAGTATTACTTGTTAGGGGTCTAAAGCATAACTTACTAAGCATTAGTCAACTTTGTGACAAAGGTTACAAAGTAATTTTTGATTGTATGAAGTGTAATGTTATAGATCCTAAGTCAAATAAAATTCTCCTTCTAGGTCATAGGCAAGGTAACATATATATAGTCTACCTTAATGAACTCAAAAATGAAAACATATGCTTAATGGTAGATAACAAAAAGGAATCTTAGTTATGGCATAGAAGACTAGGTCATGCTAGCATGCATGTGCTATCTAAATTAGCTAGAAAGGATCTAGTTATAGACTTACCCAAAATACCCTTTGATCATGAAGAAATATGTGAAGCTTGTGTTAAAGGAAAACACAAGAGAACAACTTTTAAGCCTAAGAATAGTGTATCCACCACTAGGCCTCTTCAATTACTGCATTTAGACTTGTTTGGACCAACTAGAACCACTAGCCTAGGTGGAAAACACTATGGTTTTGTAATAGTTGATGATTACACTAGATACACTTGGGTGTTCTTTTTGAGAGTAAAAAATGAAGCCTTAGAGAAATTCATAACTTACTCAAAGGTGACTCAAAATGAAAAAGGATATACAATAACAAGCATTAGAAGTGATCATGGCAAAGAATTTGAAAATATAGGATTTGATGAGTATTGCAATGATCAAGGAATTAGCCATAATTTTTCAGCCCCTAGGACACCACAACAAAATGGTGTAGTTGAGAGAAGAAATAGAACTTTGGAAGAGATGGCTAGGACCATGTTATGTGAAAATAACTTGCCAAAGTACTTTTGGGCTGAAGCTATAACACATCATGTTATATAATTAATAGAGCTATGATAAGACCCATGCTAAAAAAAACTCCTTATGAGCTCTACAAAGGCAAGAAGCCTAACATTAGTTACTTCCATCCTTTTGGCTGCAAATGCTTTGTTCTAAATAATGGAAAAGATAACTTAGGAAAATTTGATGCCAAGAGTGATGAGGGAATATTTCTAGGATATTCATTGAATTCAAAGGCCTTTAGAATATATAACAAAAGAACATTAGTGGTTGAAGAGTCTATTCATGTTATATTTGATGAATCAAATAATATATCTAAAGATTCAACCAATGATGAAAATGTTGGAATATTTGATGAAGGCTTAGAAGATGACTTTCTAGAAAAACTTGACTTGAATAAAGAAGATGAAGAAGAAATAGAGGTTTTAGAAAGAGAGCCTAGAGCACCAAGAGAGTTAGGATATGTAAAAGATTGTGAAATAGTAGGAGATCCAACTCTTGGAGTTAGAACTAGATCATCCCTAAGGAATATGTGCCAATATATAGCCTTTGTATCTCAAATTGAACCTAGGAATGTCAATGAAGCCTTAGAAGACAATAATTGGTTCCTAGCAATGCAAGAAGAATTAAATCAATTTGAGAGAAGCAAAGTATGGAAACTAGTTCCTAGGCCTAATGATCACTCAATAATTGGAACTAAATGGATATTCAAGAACAAGATGGATGAAAATAGTGTGATCGTAAGGAATAAGGCTAGGCTAGTTGCTCAAGGCTATAGACAAGAGGAAGGCATAGACTATGATGAAACATATGCACCGGTAGCTAGATTAGAGGCAATAAGAATGTTACTTGCCTTTGCATGTTATAAAGATTTCAAGTTATATCAAATGGATGTAAAGAGTGCATTCTTGAATGGTTTCATTAATGAAGAAGTCTATGTAGAGCAACCTCCCGGATTTGAAAATCATGAATTTCCTGAACATGTTTTCAAATTATCTAAGGCACTTTATGGGTTAAAACAAGCTCCTAGAGCTTGGTATGAAAGGTTGTCAAAGTTCTTAATAGAAAAAGGGTTCTCAAGAGGAAAGGTAGACACCACATTATTCATAAAAAATAAAAATAAGGACTTACTAGTTGTACAAGTATATGTAGATGATATTATTTTTGGTTCAACTAATGAGTCTTTATGCCAAGAATTTGCTAAGATCATGCAACGAGAATTTGAGATGAGCATGATGGGAGAACTCACATTCTTCTTGGGACTTCAAGTGAAGCAAACAAAGGATGGAACATTCATCAATCAAGCAAAGTACACCAAGGACTTGCTCAAGAGATTTGGGATGGACAATTGCAAACCTCAAGCCACTCCAATGGGCACCAACATCAAGCTTGACAAAGATGAAAGTGGTAAGTGTGTAGACACTAAACTCTATAGGTCTATGATTGGCTCTTTGCTTTATTTAACTGCTAGTAGACCAGATATATTGTTTAGTGTGTGCCTTTGTGCTAGATTTCAATCATCTCCTAGGGAATCACATCTATTGGCAACTAAGAGAATCTTTAGATACCTCAAAGACACTCCCTCACTAGGACTTTGGTACCCCAAGGACTCTACTTTTGCCCTTCATGCATTTTCAGATGCTGATTTTGGAGGCTGCAAAATAGATAGGAAAAGTACTTCAGGTACTTGCCAATTCTTAGGAAATAGGTTAATTTCTTGGTTCTCCAAGAAGCAAAACAGTGTAGCTCAGTCCACAACTGAAGCTGAGTATATAGCAGCTGGTAGTTGTAGTGCTCAAGTGTTGTGGATTAAACAACAAATGAGAGATTATGGTATTGACATGAAACAAGTGTCTATTAAATGTGATAATACCAGTGCCATTAATCTGTCTAAGAATCCCATACAACACTCCAGAACCAAGCACATAGAAATTAGACATCACTTTCTTAGAGACCATGTACAAAAAGGGGATATAATTTTAGAGTACATTGACACTCTACATCAAATAGCTGATATATTCACCAAACCCCTTGATAGAGATAGGTTTTGTATCCTTAGAGGTGAATTAGGACTCATGGATAAGCCTTAGGATTTTTTTGTGTTTCAAAAATCTTGGTTTCAAATTGATTTTAAATGAGTTTTTGCAAAGATTTTCTGGCAATGAGGATGAGAGATCGATCTCCTTGCAATATAGATCGATCTCCATACCTCCAACAAGCCTAAATCATCAAGGTTAAGCTAAGCAGATCGATCTTCTAACCATAAGATCGATCTCCTTACGTCTCTGTTTAAAGGCAGATCGATCTGTCCACACGACAGATCGATCTCTTCAAGCTTCCGCATTCTACAGATCGATCTTTGCATTTGGCAGATCGATCTGCCTCAGCTCTGTTAAACGACAGATCGATCTGTGTGTAACAGATCGATCTCCTTAAGCCTCTGTTTGCGACCAGATCGATCTGGCCTTACGACAGATCGATCTTTCTTGGCTTTCTGGAAAAGACAGATCGATCTGTCGCCTCGACAGATCGATCTCCTGTGCCCTGGACTATAAATACCAGCGTAAAATTCCCAAATTTCAGAAACCCAATTTTCAATCTTTTCCTCCGATTCCTTCTCAGATCGATCTCTGTACAATCCTCCTTGCGTCTCGGTGTCAAAATCTGGTATTGTAACCAACATTTCTTACTGTTTTTCTCAAAATCTATCTTCAATTTGTGCTCATTTTGATTCTAGGTCAAACCGAGGTACTGTTTCATTGCTTTTCTCTCTGTTGAATTTGTTTAGGCGAATTTAGAATCTAGAATCATGCCTAGGAAGTCAGTAGCAAACAAACCCCCTAGAACCACAGGAGAGGCAGGTTCCTCATCACAACCCATTCCTCCACCTCCTATCGCTTCCTTCAATCGGTGTTTTAAAACACCAGCAAAAAGAAAGCGGTATGAGGAATATTTTTCAACCATGCCAATCAAGCATTGGCGCACCATCGATTTTTCATTCCTCAATCGCATAGAGTTTCCTTATTTGTCAAAATTTGAGGAATTTGGTTGGACAAACTTCTTGAAAATCAACACTCCTGTCCCTCCAAATCTCGTTCGTGCATTCTTTTCCAATGCCGAACTCGTTTATGACCCCGATGACACCTGCAAAATCCTAGCCTTCAAAACCTTCGTCATGGGTCAATCCATTATAATTGACTCTGAAGTTCTAGCCAAAGTATTTGAAATACGCGATGAAGGCTTAACAAATGAGGATGAGGAAGTCCCTTTTGCGTTTGAACTCCCCGGGGACAAGGCGAGTAACCTTCCAATGCACCTTCGGTTACTCCACCTCATAATCTCGTGGAACCTCCGCCCTTTCGGTACTCGTCATTCTACCGTTAGGCGTCTAGATCGTTTTTGGCTCCATCACATCCACACCACAAGCCAAAAACCTAACCTCCCTCACTTTATTTACGAAGATTGGCTGAAGATTGTGCGTGGCCAAGCTACCACAATAGTATTTCCACAACCAGTGGCTTATCTTCTCCACCGTCTTGGTATCAACTGCAGCGGCGAAACTGGCGACCTCCCATCTCCCAAAAGCGTGCTTAACATTGGGACCCTACATCATATGGGGTACTACAAAGATTTTCGGGGAGAGTGGACGAAAAAGCAAGAACAGCAACCTGCTGAGGCTGAGGAGGACCCCACTGATGAACCAGCACACCAACCTGCTGCACCAGCTCAGGAACCATCGGCTCCGCCCACTGCACCAACATCGTCTCCTGCTGAATTGGAGATGCTCATAACGATGGTGACGGACCTCAGTCAACAGATTAATGACGGCTTTGCCACTCAGCGGCGTATGATCGAGGACTTAACCCAACGAGTGGATAAGATTCAAGAGACTCAAGAGGCGATGTTCGATGAGCTCCAAGTAACACAAACGCATGTTGAGAATCTTATGGATCGTGATCCTCCCTCACAATAGGCATTAGGTGCTTTGATTTAGTGTAGTTACAACATTATTAAGCTACTTGATGTTCTCTGTGAAGAATTTGCTTGAATGAAATGTGATTTGATTGGATATTAATTTCATTTGATTGGTGAGTTAATGAAAATGTTGATTTTGAAATGCCATGAATCTTCTCTTTAGTATGTGATTGATATGACAAAAAGGGGGAGAAGAAACATGTGTTGTGTTTGTGTTAAAGGTTTAAAAGAATGATTTAATTGAATGATTTAATTGAGGGGGAGTTATGATTTAATTGAGGGGGAGTTATGATTTAATTGAGGGGGAGTTAAGATTTAACTGAGGGGGAGTTAAGTTATTAACAAAGTCATAACAAAGTCAAAAGCTCACAAAAAGGGGGAGTTTTGCAAAATCACTAAACATGTTTAAATTGATGAGTTTTGTCATATCAAAAAGGGGGAGATTGTTGAGTTAATGTATTTTGAAATGACAAAACAAGTTAATTCAATAATGTTAAGATGATATACAAACATGTTTAGAAGTGATTAGTACCAGAACTTAGAGTTCTGCTGATGAGAGATCGATCTGGGGTATGAGAGATCGATCTCCTGGGTTTTACTTGATGAGAGATCGATCTTATGATGGAAGAGATCGATCTGGCAAGTCTTAAATCTGTACAAAGGCATTTAGGAAGAATGAGATCGATCTGCAAGGGTTAAGAGATCGATCTGGCTAATGCTAGTGTTGAGAGATCGATCTGGTAAGGAAGAGATCGATCTCCTCAAAGTTAGAGAGTTAAAGAGATCGATCTGTGTTGTTGAGAGATCGATCTCCTCTCTACGTGAGTGCATGATAGATCGATCTGAAGATCGATCTGGCTTCAAACAGAGAGTTAAGGAGATCGATCTGCCTATTCGACAGATCGATCTGCCTCATTACTTTTAAACTAACAGATCGATCTGCTAACCTATGAGATCGATCTCCTTGTGTATTTGTGCTTCAATCTTGCAGGATTTATAACTAAGAGATCGATCTGGCCAAGAAGGCAGATCGATCTGGCACTCTACTGGAGGCACCCAACGGCTAGTTTCTGCAAAACATAACGGGAAGAATAGCATTTAATGCTCCAACTACCCATCCTTCAGTATTTAACCAAGCATTGAAGACAAAGAGAATTGAGAGACACTATTGCTGTATATTCCAAACATTCTCAAGCTTTAATTCTTTCATTCTTTGTGTCCCTATTGCTCATTCATTGAGAATCATTGTAAAAGCTTAAGTGCAAAATAGCTACACTTGTCCTACCACTTTAAAGCATTAAATTGTATTCAGTCTTATCTTAAAAGAGAAGAGGATTGTTCCTCAGTGAGAGTATATTGTAAGAGGCTGAATACTTTTTCTGTATTGCCAAAGGTAGTGAGGTTATTCCTTAACCTGTAAAAGGAAATTTGTAAGCTCTATTGAAAGAGAGAAAGAAAGCACTTGACAAGAAGGTCAAGGAGAGAGGACGTAGGCAAGAGTTGGCCGAACCTCTATAAGTGACTGTGTTTGTTTCTCTTCCCTTCTCTCTGCATTAAATTGTTATATTGCACTGTTTTATTCATTATCATTTGTGTTTAAATTGTGATTAATTTAAAATCTGCCATAGTTGTTAGAAAATCGATTCACCCCCCCTCTCGGTAGAGCCAACAGATAGGATGCCAACCGAATAGCCGTGGTTTCTCTATGCTCATCAAGCAGATCTAGGCTTTCCCTTAGTGCTTGTGAATTTTCTTCTTCTACTAAGGGCACCATCTTGCGTGACAGTGCTCCAATTTTCACGGGATCAATGCTTCAGCGCCGTATACGAGGCTGAACGGCGTTTCTCCGATCGACACCCGACTAGTGGTACGATATGCCCACAAAACACTAGGCAATTTGTCCACCCATGCCCCCTTAGCTTTGTCTAACCTGGTCTTTAGTCCATGAAGAATAGTTCGATTGCTGACTTCGGCCTGTCTATTGTCTTGAGGATATGACACAGAAGAAATCTTTAGCTGAATGTTGAGGCGCTTGCAGAATTCACGGAAGGCATTACAATCAAATTGCTTTCCATGGTCAGCATTTAGGATACGTGGGATTTCGAACCGACAGATAATGTTTTTCCATACCATTGCCTCTACTTTCTTCTCTGTGATTGTAGCTAAAGGCTCCGCTTCAATCCACTTTGTAAAGTAGTCAGTGGCAACTAATAGGAACTTTCTTTGGCCCGTGGCTAATGGGAAAGGCCCTAGAATGTCCAACCCCCATTGTGCGAACGAAATTGGCTGTATCGTACCCTGGGAGGGGGTTACTGGGGCTGTCGTTATTGGTGCAAACCTTTGGCATTTGTCACACCGACGGGCTTTGTCCATTGCATCTTTTTTCAATGTCGGCTAGTAGAATCCCGATCGCAGTATCTTAACAGCAAGGGCTCTAGCTCCTAAGTGTCCATGCAAATTCCTTCGTGCACTTCAGCGAGGACATAATTTGCTTGCTCCGGCCCCAAACACTTTAACAAGGGTGATGAATATCCCCTTTTGTACAGTTCCCCGTTGATTAGTGTGAACTTCGCCCCTTGTATCCTTAAGTGGCGAGCCTCGTCCTTATCTTGGGGAAGTGTACCCTCGGTGAGATACTGTTTGAATGAGGATCTCCAGTCATTTCCAATTTCAATGTCACAGACTTCGACCTCTTCAATACTAGGCCGTTCGAGCCTCTCCACTTTCACTATCCTTGCTCCTGTCTCATTGGAAGAGGCTAGCTTGGACAATGAATCTGCGTGTGTTTCAGACCGATTAATTTGTATCAGCTGGAAGCTCTTAAAAGTCTGAGCCAGAGATTGGACTTTCTTTAGGTAAGGGGCCAGCATTAGTTCTCGAACCTTATATTGGCCGTTAAACTGGTTTACCACCAATTGAGAGTCACTATATGCTACCAAGTGGTGAACCTGCAGCTTTTCTGCCAACCTCATCCCGGCTATCAAAGCCTCATACTCCGGTATGTTGTTTGAGCTGGGGAACCCAAATAGTAAGGAGTATTCCAGGGATTTCCCTTTCGGCGATACCAAGACTACCTGCTCCGCTTTCGTTTGCACTTGATGTCCCGTCGACATACAATAGCCATGGTTGAGTTTCCCTTCCATTACTGTCGCTCGGGCTCGTGCATTCTACTATAAAGTCTGCCATAGCTTGACCCTTAATAGCCTGCCTGGGTTAGAACGTGATATCATATCCTCCAAGTTCCATGGCCCATTTCACTGTCTTCTTGAGTGTTCAGGCTTCTGAAGGATTTGCCTCAACGGTTGATCCGTCAAGACAGTGATGGGATGTGCCTGAAAATAAGGGCGCAACTTACGCGAGGCTATCACGAGGGCCAATGCTAGCTTTTCGGCCAGCGGATAACGGGTCTTCGGGTCTAACAGTACCTTACTCACATAGTAGATGTAGCGGTACACTATTTCGTCCTTCTTCAGTAGTACTGCGCTGACGGCGAAATCACCGACCCCCAAGTACATATATAATTGTTCCCCTTCCAAGGGTCTTGTCAATAGAGGTAACTGCTTCAAATATTCTTTGAGGTCTTCAAAAGCTTTTTGACAATCTCCCGTCCATTCGAAGTTCTTTCCTCCCCGTAGAGTTTTGAAGAATGGCAAACTCCTTTCTGCGGACTTTGACAAAAAGCGATTCAAAGCTGCTATCCTGCCGGTCAACCTTTGGACCTCTCTCACGGTGGTTGGGGGTTTCATGTCGATAACCGCCTGTACCTTTTCAGGGTTTACCTCGATACCCCTGTCAGTGATCATGAACCCTAAGAACTTCTCTGATCTCACCCCGAATGAGCACTTTTCGGGATTTAGTTTCATATTGAATCTCTTCAGTACCTCGAATACCCTGGACATCTGATGAGCGTGAGACTCTCTCGCTCGGCTCTTGATAATCATATCGTCCACATAGGCTTCCATGGTATTTCTCAGAATATTTTTAAACACTTTGTTCACCATTTGCTGATATGTAGCTCCAGCGTTCTTTAAACCGAATGGCATTACCCGATAGCAGTATGTTCCGTCGTCGGTTATAAAAGAAGTCTTCTCTTTGTCTTCTGGGTGAAGCATAATTTGGTGATATCCGGAAAAGGCGTCTAAAAAACTGAGGAGTTCATATCCGGACGTTTCATCCACCAGCCTATCTATTCGAGGTAAGGGGTACGAATCTTTAGGGCATGCTTTATTTAGATCTGTGAAATCTACGCACATTCGCCACTTCCCACTGGATTTCTTCAACATTATTACATTGGCCAGCCACTCAGGGTGGTAGACTTCCCTAATGAATCCGGCCTCTAAGAGTTTATTCACTTCTTCAGTGATTGTCTTTTGTCTTTTCGGGGTAAAATTCCTCTTCTTCTGCTTGACGGGTTTGTGCCCGGGTGAGACATTAAGCTCATGGCAAATCACTTCGGAATTAATCTCGGGCATGTCAGCCGGGGTCCAAGCGAAAACATCCGAGTTTCTCCTTAGGCTTTCAACTATTTCCCTCCTTACTTGTTCATTCAGTTGAGTCCCGATGAATGCCTTCTTCTGTCTATCCCCCCTGATTAACTCAATGGCTTCCATTTCCTCTACAGGCTGAGGCTTGGGCTGGTCATCTATGCACAGAGTCTCCTTTCTCTGCATTCCCTTGCTAGCGGTAGAAGCGATATAACAAGTACGGACCCTCCTTTGATCTCCTCGTACTTGCCCAACTCCGTTGGGAGTAGGAAACTTCATTAACAGGTAACAAGAGGATATCACCGCCCTCATATCATTCAGTACGGGTCTTCCCAGGATCATGTTGTAAGCAGCCGAGGTTGACCTCACTACCATGAACAATACCTGTCGGGTCACATCCTTCGAGTTTTCTCCCAGGGTCACAGGCAACTCTATGGACCCGGCCACCTTCACCCTTTCACCAGTAAATCCGTACAGTGGCATCATAACAGGTCTTAACCTATCTTCGGATATGCTCATTTTTTCAAATAAATTCCAATAGATTAGGTTCACCGAACTCCCGTTATCGATCAGGATTCTACTCACCGGATGTTTTACCACTATTGCGGATATTACCATGGGGTCATCATGGGGCATGACAATGTTACCTTTGTCAGCCGGAGAGAACATGATAGGTTCTTCATCCGCTTTCTCCTCCATTACAACATTAACCTGATACGCTTGCCTTGCGTAGCTCTTACGGGAAGCAGAGGAGCTTCCCGCCATCGATTCCCCTCCTGCAATAACATTTATTACCGAGGCGATAGGTTCATTGTTTGGCTGATTGGCTCGGGGGATCATAGGCCTAAACGCTTCATTCCTTGGCCTATTCCTTTCGTTATCATTATTCGGCACATTCCGCGGACGGTCATTCCTTCGATCGCGCGGAGGATAATGGGGTCTTTCACTTCTCCATAGGAAGCGGTTGATTTTCTCCTCTCTAGCTAGTCTTTCTAGCTGATCCATCAGGTCTCTGCATCTCTCCGTGGGGTGACCGTGAGCACAATGGAATTCGCAGTAGGCATCAGAGTTTCGTCCTACATCTCCAATCTTTTTCTTGGGGAATTTCAACAATCCTGCCCCTTCGATAGCTGCTAGTATCGCTGTGCGAGGCTCATTCAATCTGGTATAACCTTCATACCTGAGCCTAGGGGCCTTGTCCAATCTAACGGGTCTTGGAGAGCTTCTCTCAGGTACATCTCTCTCTCTCTCTCTTTTTTCCTTCCCTTGTCTCCCGGGGAGGTACCATCTTCATTACTTCTTCCTGAGCCACATATTTATTGGCTCGGGCAAACAGGTCGAAAAGTGTCGCTGGCTAGTCGAGGGAGAGGGATTCTTGTAACTTTTCAGACCTCGTCCCCTGCAACATTGCAGCCATGGCTACTCCTACCGGTAGATCTTCAACCTCCAAGGTTGCATCTCGAAAACGATCTACGTAGCTCTTCAAGGATTCTTTATTCCCCTGTTTCAGAGTGAATAGGTAAGTAGCGTCCTTCTTTCTCTGGCTATTGATCATGAAGACTTGCAAAAATTCATTTCGCAATTGGTCGAAGGATGAGATGAAACCTTCTTTCAACCCATTAAACCACTTCAGAGCCTGCCCGGACAATGTGAGCGAAAAGGCTCTGCACATAATTTCGCCTTCCCATCCATGCAGCAACATGGGGGACTCATAACTCTGTATGTAGTCGTAGGGGTCTGCTTTGCCTGTGTAAGTGGCCATAGAAGGCATCTTAAACTTCTTCGACAAAGGTTTGTTCATGATTTCTGGACTGAACGGAATCCTCCTTTTTTGACTATCATCCGGAGACACCAGTTTCCTCTTTTCCAAAATCCTTTAGACAACTTTCTCCACGTTTTTCGACCCTTGAATCGAGTATGCTCCCCTCCCTTCGGGTCTAGAAGAGTCTGATTGGTAAGCACCCCTTCCAGCACCTCCCATTCTGAGATTTGACCTTGTGCCTTCCACGCACTCTCTGGGGTTAGGACTCTTCTGTCTTCATTGCTCCCCGGACGTATGATCTTCTAGCTCATACTCCCACTCCACTGGAGAAGTACTGCGCCATACGGGAGAACTCTGTCGCCCACGATCCGCGAGTGAACTCTGTCACCTATCTGCTACGGGAGAGCTCTGACGTCTGTGATCCGCGGGTAAGCTCTACCGCATAACTGCAATGGGGGAGCTCTGCCGCCTACGATCCGCGGGTGAGCTATGCTGCATAACTGCAGCGGGAGAACTCTGACGTCTGTGATCCGCGGGCGACCTCTGCCGCCTAACTGCTGCGGGAGAGCTTTGAAGTCTGCGGTCCGCGGGTGAACTCTGCCGCCTATCTGCTACGGGTGAGCTCTGCCGTCTGCGATGAGCTCTGCCGCCTATCTGCTGCGGGAGAGCTCTGAAGTCTGCGGTCTGCGGGCGAACTCTGTCCCCTATCTGTTGCGGGTGAGCTCTGCCGTCTGCGATCCGCGGGTGAGCTCTGTCGTCTCGGGTCTGCGGTAGTATTCACTTCCCGTAACCCTGCCACAGGGTGATTCCTTTGAAATGCGGTAGAATTTGAAATCAGTCTAGTGGCAGTGTTTTGCACTCCTTCCCCTCGTCCAGCATTCACCATGGTGGAGGGTTCACCTCTCTCGTAGGTCTGCCTTGGGATGTTTTCTCCCACCATCTGCTGCACTTCAGGGGGTAAACAAAACTGTGGGAGAGCGTCTCTGAAAAAGTTCACCATAGCCTTCAACGCTGTCGTTGTCTCCTCATTCTGACGTTTCAGCGTCTCAAATTCCTCCAGAGAAACTGAGGTCTTTCTAGCGTCCTTTTCCTTATGCCTCCGTCCTTGCTCTGACCTGACAGGGGGACTTACAGAATTCTGCTTCCCTGTTTCCTCCGCTGCTGTAGAATGTGTCCTCACCATTTTAATAGAGAATTTGGCTTTTTGTTTCGATTCCCACAGACGGTGCCAATTGATGTTGCCCTGAATGACAACGGGGTGATTTCTTCCACGGGTGCTTCGAATCTTCTGCAAAAACAACGAATATCAGAGAGATGCAGGGATCTGTCCCTGCACGCGCACTACGATGATTAAGTTAGAAAGCTGAGTTTCTGTATATCGGAGAAAGGAAATCTGTTTAAGCAGAATAAAAGAGATTCAATCTTTTCAGTCCTCCCTCTCTGAGTACTTACCTGGTGTATTTATAGGTTTCTCCCGAGTCGGATCGGGTATCGCGTTCAGTCTGGGTTTGAGGGCGTTACGGGTCTGAGGCCCAGGCGCGTGTCTGGGCTGCGACAGAGTCATTAGATACTCTGTCGCGACTTGAAGCTGGATGACTTGCAGGTGAGTTCGATAGGCGGTAGAGTTTCCGTGAACCTCTGCGGCGTCTCTGCGGTAGAGCTCTGTCGTAGTGCTAAATGCGGTAGAGGTCTATCGCGACCTACTGTGTCGCGTAGAGACTTTACGACAGAGGCTCTATCGCTTTAGAGACTCTGTCGCATGAGAACTCTATCGCCTGGGGACTCTGCAGCCAACAGTCTCTAGTGGCCCTCATAACTGCCACGTGGCTTATATTTCATCTGACACGTGGCGGTCTCTGGTTGGTCGATCCTTATACACGTGGACTTTGATGATAGGACCACTATCAGCTTTTAATTCCACTATCTTTTGTCCCTCCATCAACTCCCCCACAAGCATCTCAACTTAATCTGTCTTCACATTGTCATCAAACTCCATGCCAATACCCCACTCCACGCAAGGTTTGCTGATCTGCAAGGAATGGCTTACAAACCATTGGCACTCCACTCGATATACTTTCAAGCGTAGAATTCAATCCCATATGAGATAAGAATCCTCCTATTGACGAGTGCTTGAGGCCTTGCTCTTGTGAACACCAGCTCGCTAACGTCCCCTAACTTCTGTTTCGAGACAAATTCAGGTGGCAAAAAAATCGCAGCCTGATCACCTGTGACAAGATCAGGCCTGATTATCCACAAAAACTGCTACTTGCTATTAGCTAAACCCCAAGAAAATTTAATTAGTTGGTCAGGAGTCATTACTGCGACAGTGCCAAAATTTACATAACACCATAGAGTTTGGTTCTTTCGTATCAAGCCAATTGATAATTTCAGTTTGTTCAGCCCACAAATTTGAAGCAATATGTTTCAGTACATGTTCTCTGGTCTGATCAACAAGTAGGTGAAGAGGATCAATGGTGTAAATAGGAGGAAGAATGGCCGAGAGCATCCAAAACGTCCTGTTCAAACGAGTCAAATGTGTTGTAAACTGTTAAGAGGACAATTTGATTGTAAAAGAAATCATTTCTCACATTGTTGTTCTTGCTTTTAGAAATGTGGCTATATATATATATGAACATGGAAACTGCTAGAATTTTATCTACTGAACAATTTTACAATTTTCAACAAATAACCAATTCTGTTATTTTGTTTTTAACCTCTGCTGCAGCTGATAGTTTGTTACAACTGCTTCTTCTGGAAACTTCAGCTGGTGTTGCTTCAGAGGTGCCATTAGCTTGGTTAGGCTGTGATACCCCCCCGCAAGCTGGAGAGTATAGATTCTGTACTCCTAGCTTGGAAAGGCACAGCTACTTCTTCTGGAAACTTCAGCTGGTGTTGCTTCAGAGGTGCCATTAGCTTGGTTAGGCTGTGATATAAACAGTAGCCGAATATTTATCAAAGCGTCGGATTTTCCTAAGGAGATAATTGAGCAGCCGGTCACTCGGGTCTATAGTTCTAACGTAGCTTGGAAGATCCCTAAAACGGATATTTTTTAACTCAGGAAACCCATCTATAACAGTGTCTACTTCGTTATACCACTTGCATCTGCGATTTCCAAACAAATTAAATTAAGTTGTGTCATATTTCTTTACATCAAACAACGTATTAATCCATTAAATTTTGATTTGACTGGGTAGAGAGCACCATACGTCTATACCTGTAATAGGTGTTAACCCTTGTTCAACCAAACGTGGAAGCAGAGCAAAGCAAAGACCCGAGCAAGCATTGCAGGCAACAAAGCCCACGTTAGGAATGCCAAATTCTATAGCTGTTTCGTTAGCGAAGGTTGGATAGCTTGTAATTGAACTCAATCCTATATTGTTTATAAATAAAACAATGATTGATTTTATAAGAGAAAATCAAACTTAGAATGTAAATTGAACTACTAAAAGGTTTGGGGGCTTATTTGAAATTTTGACTAATTTTAAAGGTCAAAAGATGGGTACTTTGGCTATTAGTTCTGAAATATTCCATTTTTTATAGAAATATTTATTTTTATTATTATTATTATTTTTATTTTTATTTTTTGAATTTTAAAATATGTTTAACTGTTCCAACAGATATATTTCCAGTTATGTCTGGAACAGTTGTGTCTAAAAATCAGTGGTTGTTAATTAACAGACAATTACAACCATTGATTTGCAATTATTCAGAACCTATAAAACTCTTGGTTGATTTCCAGAAACATTACTCTTGATCTTTCACTATCCACAAAGAAAATCTCTAAAGACTTTGTTGTTTTTTGGGGTAACTTGCTTCTGTATGAAGTAATATTACACTCAAGAAAGTGTAATACTACACGCCTCAAAGTCAAAATTGTCATATATCATCTGAAATTTGCTAACAGTGAATCCCATGCCTGTATCTGAGACAATACAGGTGATTTGAGGGACATTTTGTTGAAGAGTGATTCAATATTGCCACGTTTATTTGTTCCTGATATTTAGGAGTTTGTGCTTATTTAATTGTTAGGTAGTTGAGTTGAGTCAGTCCATGTTTCAAGAGTTGGTCACGTTTTTGTTAGTGGGTTTTTATTTTTTAGTTGCCTTGTAATCCTATTTAAGGGCTGTCGTTGGAAGCAATAAGTGCAGTACAGTTTCTAAAAAATCAGCCCATTTATTTCTCTTTACTCTGCCTTTATTGGTTTTTCGTTTCAACAAATTGTTTTTTTGCCAACAATTATGGTATCCGAGCCAGGTTCTTTTATCACTGGCCGTGTTCCATTTGAAGATATTCATGGCTAATAATGGCAACTCTGTGAGTATTTTTCAGCTTATGATTCCTATCTTCAAAGGTGAGAGATATGAATTTTGGAGCATTAAGATGAGGACTTTATTTAAGTCTCAAGATCTTTGGGACTTGGTCGAGAATGGGTATGTTGATCCAGATGAAGAAGTAAGGTTGAAAGAAAACAAGAAGAAAGACTCCAATGCCTTGTTCTTTATTCAACAAGTTGTTCATGAGAATATTTTCTCAGGAATTGCAGCAGCAATTACAGCAAAAGAGGCTTGGAAAACACTGCAAAAAGAATTCAAAGGTGATTCAAAGGTAATTACCGTCAAACTTCTGTCTCTTCGTAGTGATTTTGAAACCTTAATGATGAAAAATGGAGAATCAATACAAGATTTCCTATCTAGAGTGTCAGCAATTGTTAGTCAAATGAAGACTTTTGGTGAACAAGTTATTGATCAAACTGTTGTTGCAAAAGTTTTAAGAAGTTTAACTCCAAAGTTTGATTATGTAGTTGCTGCAATTGAAGAGTCTAAGGACTTGTCTATTTTTTCTTTTGATGAACTAATGGGTTCTTTACAAGCGCATGAAGTAATATTAAACAGGACAATAGAGAAGAGTGAAGAAAAGGCATATCATGTGAAGGGGGAGATAGTAAGCCAGCAAGATGATTAAAAATTAGCTTGTAAAAGTCATGATAGAGGAGGTTATCGTGGCAAAGGTGGTCGAGGCAGAGGTAGAGGTAGAGGACGACTTAGTGAGCAAAATGGACAAAGGTAGCTCATTCAATGCCACTATTGCAAACGATTTGGACATGTGAAGGCCAATTGCTGGAGAAGAGAAAATCAAGCAAACTATGTAGAAGATGAGAAGGAAGAGGAGATGAAGTTGTTCATGGCTAAGAATGAAGACACGCATGTTTCTAGTGACATGTGGTTCTTGGATAGTGGTTGGTCTAATCATATGACTGGTTTACAATCATTCTTCAAGGAGCTCGATGAGTCACATAAGATGAAGGTGAGACTTGGAGATAATAAGCAAATGCAAGTTGAAGGTAAAGGAACTGTGGTAATCAATAATGGCAATGGTAAAGAAAAACTTCTCTATAATGTTTATTTTGTTCCTAGTTTGTCGTAAAACCTGTTGAGTGTGGGGTAACTTATGACTAGTGGTTTTTCCATTTTGTTTGATGGTAGTTCATGTGTGATTAGAGATAAAAAAACAGATAAAGTAGTTGTTGATGTGTGCATGACTCAAAATAAGCTTTTTCCAGTTGAAGTCTCTAGCATTGAAAATTATGCTTTTGCTGTAAAAAAAAATTGATGAGTCTACATCATGGCATTTAAGTATAGGCATTTGAATGTTAAAGGGTTAATGTTATTGAGTAAAAAGGAAATGGTGTTCGGGCTACCTAAAATTGTGTCTTTAAATCAGTGTGAAGCATGTATTTATGGAAAACAATGTAAAAAACCATTTCCTATTGGCAAGTCTTGGAGGGCATCTAGTTGTCTCGAATTAGTTCATGCTGATTTGTGTGGCCCAATGAAAACTGAATCACTTGGTGGAAGTCGATATTTCTTATTATTTACAGATGACTACAGTCATATGAGCTAGGTTTAATTCTTGTAATTCAAGTCTGGGTTTACTTCTCGAATTAGTTCATGCAGTTCAAAGCATTTGTTAAGAAGTAAAATGGAAGATGTATTATGGCGCTTCGTACCGATAGAGGTGGGGAATTTGTATCTCATTAATTTAATCAATATTGTGAAGAGTATGGAATTCGCAGGGAGTTGACAGCGCCATACACACCAGAACAAAATGGGGTGGCTAAGCGAAAAAATCGTATTGTGGTTGAGATGGCAAGGAGCTTATTAATAACCAAAGGACTTCCAAACTAATTTTGAGGAGAAGCAGTTGCCACAGCAGTTTATTTGCTAAATTTATCACCAACAAGAGCTGTTCTTGATCAAACACCATATGAGGCTTGGACTGGTAAGCAACCTTAGGTAAGCCACTTAATAGTTTTTGGTTGTATTGCTTATGCTTTAGTTGATTCTCATAACCGTAGCAAACTTGATGAAAAATCTCTAAAATGCTCTTTATTGGCTATTATTCAAAATCTAAAGCATATAGGTTATATAATCCTATTAGTGGCTAAGTGATTATTAGTAGGAATGTTGTGTTTAATGAATAGGCTAATTGGCGTTGGCATAAAGAAACAGATGGTGTTCAATTTGAAGTTCCTAAAGAAAGCGAAGATCTACCAATTGAAGTCCAACAACAAAGCTCTCCAAGCTCTCCAAATTCATCTCCTTTAGATTCACCAAGCTCCACTCCTTCAAAAACCAATAGCAATGACGGTAGCTCCTCTTCAGATGAAACACCTCCAAGAAAATTCAAATCATTGAGGGAGATTTATGCAACTATGCAAGCCTTATTCGTTGTTGATCCAACAACATTTCAAGAAGCAGTGTCGAAGGAAGAATGGTGTAATGTAATGGAAGAAGAACTTGCAGCAATCCGTAGGAATGGAACATGGGAGTTAGTGGACCTACCCGAAGGCAAGAATGTTATTGGAGTCAAATGGATCTTTAGAACAAAGTTTCATGCAGATGGAAGTATACAAAAGTACAAAGCACATCTCGTTGCAAAGGGGTATTCATAGCAACAAGGTGTAGACTATGAAGACACTTTTTCTCCAGTTGCTTCATTCGAAACAGTAAGAACTCTATTGGCATTGGCTATTCATTTGAACTGGCCTATTTACCAATTTGATGTCAAGTCAGCATTTTTAAATGGTGAGCTAGAAGAAGATGTCTATGTTGTACAACTTGAAGGTTTTGTTGTTCATGGGAAAGAAGAACAAGTGTACAAGTTAAAGAAAGCACTCTATGGCCTTAAACAAGCTCCACGAGCATAGTACAACAGAATTGACTCTTACTTTCTTCAAAATGGCTTTGAGAGAAGCAAGAATGAATCCACTCTTTAGTTAAAGAGAAAAGGTAAAAATGATCTCCTCATTGTTTGCCTTTATGTAGATGACATGATATATTTGGGTTCTTCTTCTTCTTTGATTGATGAATTCAAATTCAATATGAAGAAAGAGTTTGAAATGTCAGATTTAGGCCTATTGCATTATTTTCTTGGATTAGAAGTGAAGCAAGTTGAAGATGGGATTTTTGTTTCTCAAAGAAAATATGCAACTGATTTACTTAAAAGATTTAATATGCTTAATTGCAAAGTTGCAGCTACACCTATGAATTTGAATGAAAAGTTACAAGTTAATGATGGTACTGAAGAAGCAAATGCAAGCCAATTTAGAAGTTTGGTCGGTGGGTTAATCTATTTAACTCATACAAGGCCAGATATTGCTTTCTCAGTTGGGGTGATCTTAAGATTCATGAACTTTCCTTCAAAGCATCATCTTGGAGCTGTAAAAAGAGTGATGCGTTATGTTGCTGGAACAATTGATCATGGGATATGGTATGGTCGTTTGTCAAATTTGAAGCTATTTGGTTTTACAGATAGTGACTGGGCAGGATGTTTGACGGATAGAAAGAGCACTTCAGGTTATGTTTTTAGTCTTGGGACTGAAGCAATATCTTGGAGTTCAAAAAAGCCAACTACAACAGCTTTGTCCTCTTCAGAAGCAGAATATGCAGCAACAACTTCAACAGCATGTCAAGCAATTTGGTTGAGAAGACTACTTGCTGATCTTGGTCAAGAGGAGAATGAAGCAACTGAAATTTTTTGTGACAATAAAGCTGTAATTGCTATGACCAAGAATCCAATTTATCATGGAAGAACAAAGCATGTAGACATTCGTATTCACTTCATCAGAGATATGGTGTCAAAAGGGTTGGTTATGTTAAAGTATTATAGTACAAAAGAACAGGTTGTAGATATTCTTACAAAGCCACTCTCTCAAGATAAGCACGTTTATTTCAAATCACAACTTGGAGTTTGCAATTTTGAATCAAGGGGGAGTGTTGAAGAGTGATTCAATATTGCCACGTTTGTTTGTTCATGATATTTAGGAGTTTGTGTTTATCTAATTGTTAGGTAGTTGAGTTGAGTCAGGCCATGTTTCAAGAGTTGGTCACGTTTTGTTAGTGGGTTTTTATTTTTTAGTTGCCTTGTAATCTTATTTAAGGGCTGTCGTTGGAAGCAATAAGTGCAGTACAGTTTCTCAAAAATCAGCCCCTGTTCTTTCTTTTTACTCTGCCTTTATTGGTTTTTCGTTTCAGCAAATTGCTTTCTTTGCCAACACATTTGCAGATGCCCAGTTATTCAGCTCGTGAAGGAGATGACAGAACGGTCCAAAACAATTCTCTGAAAAGGAGACGCTAAAGGAAGCAATATCTTGGGTGGCATTAGCATCAGAAGGTGGGAGGCCGTCCAGGATGGTTTCAAAGCAAAAATCTGGCAAACCATCAAGTGAGTTTGGGCCTATGGATCTGAGAAGGCGTTTATGGTTGTACTCGGTATTGACAAAGGTTATGAAACAGCCTTTGTGGTGGTGAGTTTTGCCAAGTTCAATAATGGGTTTATGCGACATTGAGCTGGGTATGGAATACATAAGGCATAAGGCTTATCGGCTAATGTACGGGAACCCATCTCTTCTTTTCTTTCTTTCTTAAATCACATGAGATTGATCTATTGTTTGTTAGAGTTAGATCAAGGTGGAAGGTCGCTTCTAAATTTTATCGCCAAACGGGAGAAGCCAGGACCGCAATTAGAGGTTCTCCATCACTCTTCTCTTGGGGGCTAATGTCATCAGACAATTTTCCTGTTCCATTAGCATAGCTAAGTTTGAATATATTATAAAAGGTAAAATTGACTAAATTTTTCCACAGATTTTTAGTTTAAAAAAATTTGAATAGTTTCACAAACAGCATTTAGAGCGGGTGACGTGGCGACCGGCTCAAAGTTTATAAATTTCTTTTCTTTTACTCATGTGAAATTTTTTATTTTTTTATGTTAATATTTAATTTTAAATAAATTAAAAATTATAAGGTCTCCTATGAAGATTATACATAAATTTTTTTATTGATGCTATATATATATATATATATTAAAATTAAAGTCGTGTAATTCTTTTTTTAGGTTACAAAGAAAAATAGATAAATTCTGAAGTTGCGAGGAAAATTTACATCCTTCACGTGTATTAACAAAAGCAAATTTAAAAATTAGAGTAGATCTTGTAGTCATTTATAATCCACATCCATGTCACACATTTAGATTTTGCCAAAGCATTTGAACAAAAATTTTTTTTCTTGAAAATACATTGAAATGTCCAGTTCCATGCTCTACCAACCAGCTCTCTAATATCCTCAATTAGGCAACCTAGAGGATGAATGCTAGCGTCTGCCCCTTGTATAAGCTCAATTACCACTCTAGCATTCTTTAAATCCCTCTTCCCAAGCTAGAATTAGCCCAAAACAAATAGCTTGTAACTCAGCTACAATGTTTGAGCGAATGCCCAAGTGTGCCTTAAATCTTACAACCCATTTCCTTGTTTCAGTTCTAATCAACCCCTCTGCCCCAGACATTCTTGGATTTCCACGTGATGCGCCATCTGTATTAAGCTTAACTGAACCTACCCTTGTCCTGGACCAATGAATCATACTTTGGCTTTTCACTATATTGGTCTTCTTTATAAAACTCTGGTGCAACATTGACGCTCCCTGCAGTATGAACTCAACTCGTACCAATGTGATTGTGCATTCAAGCCAAAAAAATCTTTCACATCTTCTTGTCTAGATCCTTCAAATGGCAGTAATGAAAGGGAATCTCTAGTCATTCCCCATGTTGGTCATCTTGTCTTTCTTTCTAAGACTTTCATCCAACCATTCATCCAAGTATACATCAAAGTACCCCGACCATTGCTAACTGCATAGTAAAGTATACCATATTTCTCTAGCTGCGGCGTAATCCCTCAAAACATGTAACGTGGATTCCTCATGGTATTCACATATTTCACAAAGAGCTGAGTTAGACATACCTCACACAAAATCTTAGTTCATTTGTAAGCAGCCTATCAATTTTAACAAGCCAAATAAAATAGATCCACCCCTGTGGTGCAGGGAGTTTCCATAGCCATAACCAGCTAGTTTCCTCCTCTTCATACTGTAGCGAGAAGGCAAGAGCATAAGCTGACTTCACTGTGAATTGTCCATTAGAGATTAGACCCCATTTTTATTTAAGTTCTGTATCTCTAAGTCTCGGTGTTGGTTACCCATCACCTCGATAGCCATATCCCCAGGAAGACGGGCAAATAAAATATCTAAGTTTTAACTGTAGGTTTTTTTAGATCATGCATAAGTGGACCATACATATAATATCAAAATATACATAACAATATTAAAACTTTTACAATCAAGAATTCGATCCCCATTGATTTCTTTTATCAAGAATATTAAAGTCATGCAAACAATTATAAAAGATGTTTTAAGAAACATATTTAAGCATTATATATTGTAATATAAGGTTTATTCTTTCTTGATGATACATGATCTTCTTATCTTAAATCACAAAGTAGTTGCTTCTATATTGATTTTGACTCGAGCCATTGGGGTTAATTTTAGATTTTGTTCTTTTAGACCTGTGTCATAAGGTTTATACATGGTCATAACATGTTACGGAAGAGATAAAATTACAATATGTAAAACTTTTGTTCAGTTTTAATATTTGTGAAACACTATTTAGTTTTGAAATCTAAGTATATGAATTCAAAAAAAAAATTATATGTATAAAAATGAGGTCACTCAACTATGATTTTGAATTAGTACATTAGTATTTTGATCTAATTGTTTTTGAAACATATTTAATCTAGCTAAAGAGATATTAGTTACTTGCTGAGTAATAGTACTAATTCCTTTATTTTTCTTACTTTTTCAGATTTCGATACTTGCCACTTCGAGGAAATAGTCTTAATAAAGATATTGATAGTTAGCTTAGCTTTTGTCCTTAGTTTGAGTTATTGAAAGTAAGTATTTTTTTTGTTAGTTAGTCAGAATGCTAGGATCATTAAAAATAATTATAACCTGTCATTTTAAAGACTTGAAGTGTTATGTAATTAAGTCATGTTTTTTTAACTAAATTTGTTATTTACTTGTTTTGTTATCCTAGTCTTTAGGAATTAATTTGATAGTGGAGTAGTGGAGTAGTGGACATGATGAAGTAGTGATTTAATCTTTTAGTAGTGGAGTAGTGGACATGGTGAAATAATGGTTGGTAACAAATGTAATTATAGGAGTTAGTGGGTCTAGTAGTGGTCATATTTTTTAGTTATTGTATTGCCTATTTAAAGGCTAATGGAATAATGAAATATGTGTCAGATCTTGCTATTACTTTTGTTTTTCTATTGTATCATTGTTATCAGTGGTATCAGAGCTTGGTTAAGAGTGAGTGAGAGAGTTGCATATCTCAGTTTGTATTTTTGCAGCAGTAATAGCAGATGATGGCCACTGACAACTTTGTTCAACCAGCTATTCCCCGCTTTGATGGTCACTATGATCATTGGAGCATGTTGATGGAGAATTCGTTGAGGTCTAAGGAGTATTGGCAAGTAGTTTCTGATGGAATTGTAGAACTAGCGGCTGGCATGGTAATGATGGATGCACGAAGAGCAGAACTAGAAGGGCAACGTTTGAAGGATCTCAAAGTGAAGAATTATCTTTTCCAAGCAATTGATCGCTCAATCTTGGAAACCATTCTTTGTAAGGATACATCCAAGCATATTTGGGATTCTATGAAGAAGAAATATCAAGGTTCTATAAGGGCAAAGAGGTAGCAGCTTCAAGCAATTCGTTCAGAGTTTGAAACGCTACGAATGAAATCGGGTGAGTCAGTCACAGACTATTTTTCACGGATGATGGCAATCGTTAACAAAATGCGGATCCATGGTGACAAGACAGAGGATGTCACTATCGTTGAGAAGATTCTTCGGTCTATGACTCCAAAATTCAATTTTGTTGTTTGCTCAATCGAGGAAGCCCATGACATTAAGGAACTTTCAATTGACGAATTGCAGAGTTCGTTGCTGATTCATGAAAGGAAAATTAACCAGCAGGATAAAGAGGAGCAAGCTTTGAAGGATTTCACCAATTTGAATTTTGGCAAAGGAGACAAAGGAAGAGGCAGGGGTCGCTAGAACAAAAATCACAGAAATTTGCAGCAAAATTTTGAAGCTGGTGAATCTCGAGGTAGAGGTGGAGGAGGTAATAAGCGTGGAACCCAAAAACAAGATGATCATTTTCGTGATTTTTAAGGAAGAGGACGAGGACGAGGAAGTCACCACTCAACATCTCATATACCAAAGTCAGTAGACAAGTCTAATATTGAATGCTACTGATGTCATAGGTATGGACATTATCAGTCAAAATGTCGAACTAATTTAAATAGACAAAATGCAGAGAAAACTAATTATGCAAAAAAAAGAAGAAGAGGTGTATCTCTTGTTGGCGTGTCATGTGAATGAAGAAACAGAACAGAACATGTGGTATTTGGATACCAGCTGTAGCAACCACATGTATGGAGAGAAGAAGGCATTCTCTGATCTGGACGAATCATTTCGGAATAATGTCAAGTTTGGTGACAACTCTACAGTTTTCGTTATGGGAAAAGGAAGTGTGACTATTCAAACTAAAGGAAATTCTACCCACACCATCTCTAACGTTCTTTTTGTTCCAGATTTAAAGACTAATTTGCTTAGTGTGGGTCAGTTGCAAGAAAAAGGGTATGAGATTTCTATCAAAGAAGGAGTATGTCGGATTCAAGATGCAAAGTTGGGCTTAATTGCTCAAGTTAACATGACAGCGAATCGTATGTTCCTGCTTTATCTCCACAACACCACTCACTCATGTTTCTCAGCAAGATTAAAGGATGTTTCATGGCTATGGCATTTTCGCTATGGTCACCTAAATTTTGGTGGATTTAAGATTCTACAGCAGAAAAATATGGTGACTGGTCTACCTCAAATTACAACTCCTTCTGAAGTCTGTGAAGAATGTGTTGTTAGCAAACAACATCGTAATCAATTTCCATAAGGTAAATCATGGAGAGCAAAAAGGCAACTGGAATTGGTTCATTCTGACCTGTGCGGACTAATAAATCCATCTTCCAATGGAGGTAAAAGATATATAATCACCTTCATTGACGATTATAGTCGAAAAACGTGGGTCTATTTTTTGCAGGAGAAATCTGAAGCTTTTATAGCCTTTAAAAGCTATAAAATGCTAGTTGAGAAAGAGATTGGATGCCCAATAAAAGTTCTTCGTACTGATCGTGGTGGAGAATTCAACTCAGAAGAATTTACAAATTTTTGTGAGATTCATGGAATTAAAAGGCAACTTACAGCAGCATACACGCCTCAACAGAATGGAGTCTGTGAAAGGAAAAATCGCACAATTCTAAATATGGTGCGAAATCTTTTAACAATGACCGATATTCCGAAAACATTTTAGCCTGAAGCAGTAAACTGGAGTATTCATGTTTTGAACAGAAGCCCAACCCTCTCTGTTCAAAATATGACACCGGAGGAAGCATGGAGCGGATAAAGACCAGTTAATCATTTCAGAATTTTTGGGTGCATTGCTTATGCTCATATTCCAGATGAGAAAAGGAAAAAGCTAGACTATAAAGGAGAAAAATGTGTTTTTCTTGATGTTAGTGATCAATCAAAAGCTTATAAACTTTACAATCCTATCACCAAGAAAATTGTTATCAGTTGCAATGTTGTCTTTGATGAAGAAAAAAACTGATCGTGGAACGAAAATAATGTTCAACAACAACTTCTGGAAGATTTTGATGGTGATGAAGAGAAATGGCAGCAACATGTGGAGATAGTGCAACAACCAGTTCCAGCCAGTCAAAATAATTCTTTAAGTCCATTTATAAATGAAACAGTTGCAGACCAAAGGCCTCAACGAAAAAGAAAAAGACCTGTATGGATGATGGATTATGAGGTAACTGATTTTGATGAAGAAGACTCACTCACACATTTTGCTCTTTTTTCTGATTATGATCTTGTAACATTCGAAGAAGCTGTTAAAGAGTCAAAGTGGCAAAAGGTGATGGATGCTGAAATTGCAGCTATTGAAAGGAACAACACTTGGGAGTTAACAGAGCTTCCAAAAGGGCAAGAGTCCATTGGTGTGAAGTGGGTATACAAGACAAAGCTAAAAGAGAATGGTGAAGTTGATAAGTATAAGGCGCGTCTGGTAGCTAAAAGGTACAAGCAAGAGTTTGGTATGGATTATAAAGAGGTTTTTGCTCCTGTTGCAAAGCATGATACAATCAGAATGGTGATTGCATTGGCAGCCCAAAATTCATGGCCTATCTTTCAGTTAGATATTAATTCGGCATTCCTGCATGGTGATTTGGAAGAACAGGCATTTATTGATCAACCTCTTGATTATATTAAGTCTGAAAGTGAACATAAAGTGTATAAATTAAAAAAGACACTATATGGACTAAAACAAGCTCCACGGGCTTGGTATAGTCGCATATATGGTTATTTTTTTAAGAACGGTTTTGAAAAATGTTCGTACGAGCATACACTTTATGTTAAAATTAGTGGAGAAAAAATGATCATTGTTTGCTTATATGTTGATGATCTTATATTTACTGAAAATGATAGTGTCATGTTTGATGATTTCAAGAGATCTATGATGGTAGAATTTGATATGTCTGATTTGGGTTTGATGCATTATTTTCTTGGCATTAAAGTTGAGCAATCTACTGGTGGTATTTTTATCTCTCAAAAGAAATACGTAGAAGAGATTTTAGACAGGTTTGGGATGAAGAATTGTAATTCTGTGAATACGCCGGTAGAATGTGGTTTGAAGCTAGCTAAGGATCAAGAAGGGAAGAATGTTGACAGTACTCTCTACAAGAAAATTGTTGGGAGTTTAATGTACTTGACAGCAACCAGACCTGACATAATGTACTCTGTGAGTCTTATTAGTAGAAACATGGAGAATCCAAATGAGGTGCATCTACTAGCTGCCAAAAGAATACTTCGCTATTTGCGAGGAATTTTTGAATTTGGTTTGTTCTACAAAAAGGGAAAACGAATGGACTTGGTAGGTTACTCTGACAATGATTTTGCAGGGGACCAAGATGACATGAAGAGCACATCATGATATGCTTTTATGTTGGGTTCAGGGGCTATTTCATGATCTTCCAAAAAGCAGCCAATAGTTACACTATCAACTACTGAAGCTGAATTTGTTGCTGCTACCTCATGTGCATGTCAAGCCATTTGGTTGAGAAAAATTTTTGAAGCTCTGCAGTTCAAGCAGGAGGGATCTACTACAATTTAATATGACAACAGTTCAGCTATAAAGCTCTCCAAAAATCTGTGCTACATGGGCTAAGCAAGCATATAGATGTGAAATATCATTATTTGAGGGATCTCACAAATAACGAAGTTATTAATCTGATTTACTGTAGGAGTGAAGACCAGATAGCTGACATTTTAACCAAGCCTTTTAAGTTGAATGCATTTCGAAAATTGAGAAAGTTGTTTGGCATTGACAAGTTGAATTAAACTGAATGTTTACAAATTTTCATTTTATGGGAGGGATTGTTATGTAATTAAACATGTTTTTTAACTAAGTTTGTTATTTACTTGCTTTGTTATCCTAGTCTTTAGGAATTAATTTGATAGTGGAGTAGTGGACATGAAGTAGTGGTTTAATCTTTTAGTAGTGGAGTAGTGGACATGGTGAAGTAGTGGTTGGTAACAAATGTAATTATAGGAGTGAGTGGGTCTTGTAGTGGTCCTTTTTTTAGTTATTATATTGCTTATTTAAAGGCTAACGGAATAATGAAATGTATGTTAGATCTTACTGTTGAGTTAATGTATTTTGAAATGACAAAACAAGTTAATTCTATAACATTAAGTTGATATAGAAACATGTTTAGAGGTTATTAGTACCAGAACTTAGAGTTCTGTTGATGAGAGATCGATCTGGCTGATGAGAGATCGATCTCCTGGGTTTTTACTTGATGAGAGATCGATCTCATGATGGAAGAGATCGATCTGGCAAGCCTTAAATCTTTACAAAAGTATTTAGGAAGAATGAGATCGATCTGCAAGGGTTAAGAGATCGATCTGGTTAAAGCTAGAGTTGAGAGATCGATCTGGTCTATGAAGAGATCGATCTCCCTTAAGAGCTTAAGACTATGGATCGATCTGAGAGATCGATCTACACTCAAACAGAGAACTTATGAGATCGATCTGGTAAGGAAGAGATCGATCTCCTCAAAGTCAGAGAGCTAAAGAGATCGATCTGTGTTGTTGAGAGATCGATCTTCTCTCTACGAGATTGCATGGCAGATCGATCTGGAGATCGATCTTGCCTCAAACAGAGAGATTAGGAGATCGATCTCATTATTTTTAAACTAACAGATCGATCTGCTAACCTATGAGATTGATCTCCTTGTGTATTTGTGCTTCAATCTTGCAGGATTTATAACTAAGAGATCGATCTGGCCAAGATGGCAGATCGATTTGGCACTCTACTGGAGGTACCCAACGGCTAGTTTCTGCAAATCACAACAGGAAAAATAGCATTTAATGCTCCAACTACCAATCCTTCAGTATATAACCAAGCATTGAAGACAAAGAGAATAGAGACACTATTGCTGCACATTCCAAACATTCTCAAGCTTTAATTCATTCATTCTTTGTGTCCCTATTGCTCATTAATTGAAATTCATTGTACAAGCTTAAGTGCAACAAGCTTTGTTAGCACTACCCATTGTAAAGCCTTATTCTGTATTCATCCATACCCAAAAAGAAAAGAGGATTGTTCCTCAATGAGAGACATTGTAAAAGGGTGAATACATTTCTGTATTGCTAAGGGTAGAGAGGTTATTCCTTAACCTGCAAAAGGAACTGTGTAAGCTCTACTGAAAGAGAGAAAGAAAACACTTGACAAGAAGGTCAAGGAGAGAGGACGTAGGCAAGAGTTTGGCCGAACCTCTATAAACGATTGTGTTTGTTTCTCTCTTCCCTACTTTGCATTAAATTGTTATATTGCACTATATTGCTCATTATCATTTGTGATTAAATTGTGATTAATTTAAAATTTGCCATAATTGTTAGAAAACCGATTCACCCCCCCTCTCGGTAGAGTCAACAATTGGTATCAGAGCTAGGACTCTTTAATCACATAGGAACAACTTCCTAAGAGTTAGAAACGATCAAATGGCTCTTAACAATGTAGCAACTAGTTTGGTAGGAGAGGGGCACTCTACGGTTAGACCTCTCATGTTCAATGGTGAACATTATTCGTATTGGAGGACTAGGATGATGTTATTCATTCAAGCAAATGATTATGAAGTGTGGAGAATTATAGTTAAGGGACCTCAAATCCCTACAAAGAGAATAGAGGGAAGAGATATCCCCAAAGAAGAAGATGAATGGGATTCTAATGACATTAAATGTGCACAGCTAAATGCTAAAGCTATGCACACATTATTTTGTGCTTTAGGTCCTAATGAATACAATAGAGTCTCCAGGTGTGATAATGCCAAGCAAATATGGGATAAATTGGCAATAACTCATGAGAGTACAACCCAAGTGAAGGAGACAAAAGTAGGTATGCTCACACATGACTATGAGCTTTTTAGGATGAAGGAAGGAGAATCAATTAGTGATATGTTCACTAGATTCACAGATGTAATTAATGGATTAAAATCTTTAGGAAAAATATATTCTAATATTGAAATGGTAAAGAAAATTTTAAATAGCTTACCTAAATCATGGGAAGCTAAAGTGACGGCAATTGAGGAATCTAAGGATCCTCACACATTGTGCCTAGATGAATTGATAGGATCTTTGCTCACTTATGAGATGAAACTTAAAAGAAATGAAGAGCCACCCAAGAAAGTGGGAGTTACTCTAAAATCCACTGCTCAATAGGAGATTAAAAATGAGAGTGGCAGTGAGGAGGATATTGAGATGGCAATGTTTGCCAAAAGATTTAATAAGTTCATGAGGATGAGAGCTAGTAGTAGTAATAGGAGAAACAAGAGGAGAGAACAAGAGGAAGTAGGTAGAAAAGACTCTATTGTGTGTTATGAATGTAAAAAACCTGGACACATAAAATTTAACTGCCCTCTTCTTAAAAGATCCAATGATAGGTTCCATAAAAAGAAGGCAATGGTGGCAACATGGAGCGACAGTGACTGCTCCGATGATGAATCAAATGAGGACATTGCCAACTTATGCTTCATGGCTATTGATGATGATGAAAAGGTAACCTCTAATCTCAATGAATACTCATTTGATGAATTGCAAGATGCCTTTGATGATCTAGCATTAGAGTATGAATGTATGAGTATGAAGTATAAAAAGATAATATCCCAATTGAGAAAAGAAAATGAAATAATGCAATTGGATAAATTAGAATGTGAAAAGAAACTAGAGACTTCAAATCTAGAAATTTGTGACCTTAAGGAGAAAAATAGCAATCTACATAACTCCTTTAATAGATTTCACATGGGGCAACAAAAGCTAGATAGCATGCTAGAAACCCAAAGGGCATTCTTTGACAAAAATGGCTCAGAATATAATGCAAAGAATAAAGAGACTCATCTTAAAAGCTTTATTGCTAGGAAGAGCATGAATAAACTTATAACCTCTTGTTCACATTGTAATAGAAAGGGACATGAGTCACATTATTGCAATATGAAGATGAGGAATTTTAAAGGAAAAATAGTAAAAAGGATATGGATTCCAAAAGAGGTAATTCATTCCAAGGATTGTAATGCATTAGCAAAATGGATCCCAATGGGATCAAGAATTGCATTTACTAACCTCCAAGGACCCAAGAAAATTTGGGTACCTAAGACTTGAGTTTGATTTTTTGTACGTGATTGAGCATAGCCACAAAGCTAAAACAAAAGAAGCTTGGTACTTAGATAGTGGATGCTCAAGGCACATGACGGGTGATAAAAGCCATTTCAATTCCTTCAAATCAAAAATTGGTGGAGAAGTCACTTTTGGGGACAACTCCAAAGGCCAAGTGGAAGGAAGTGGCTCAATAGGTAATGATCATTTCTCTTTAGAAAAAGTATTACTTGTTAGGGGTCTAAAGCATAACTTACTAAGCATTAGTCAACTTTGTGACAAAGGTTACAAAGTAATTTTTGATTGCATGAAGTGTAATGTTATAGATCCTAAGTAAAATAAAATTCTTTTTCTAGGTCATAGGCAAGGTAACATATATATTGTCTATCTTAATGAACTCAAAAATGAAAACATATGCTTAATGGTAGACAACAAAAAGGAATCTTGGTTATGGCATAGAAGACTAGGCCATGCTAGCATGAGTGTGCTATCTAAGTTAGCTAGAAAGGATCTAGTAATAGGCTTACCCAAAATACCCTTTGATCATGAAGAAATATGTGAAGCGTGTGTTAAAGGAAAACACAAGAGGATAACTTTTAAGCCTAAGAATAGTGTATCCACCACTAGGCCTCTTCAATTACTTCACTTAGATTTATTTGGACCAACTAGAACAACTAGCTTAGGTGGGAAACACTATGGATTTGTAATAGTTGATGATTACACTAGGTACACATGGGTGTTCTTCTTAAGAGTAAAAAATGAAGCCTTAGAGAAATTCATAACTTACTCAAAGGTGACTCAAAATGAAAAAGGATATACAATAACAAGCATTAGAAGTGATCATGGCAAAGAATTTGAAAATATAGGATTTGATGAGTATTGCAATGATCAAGGAATTAGCCATAACTTTTCAGCCCCTAGGACACCACAACAAAATGGTATAGTTGAGAGAAGAAATAGAACTTTGGAAGAAATGGCTAGAACTATGTTATGTGAGAATAACTTACCAAAGTATTTTTGGGCTGAAGCTATAAACACATCATGTTATATAATTAATAGAGCTATGATTAGACCCATGCTAAAGAAAACTCCTTATGAGCTCTACAAAGGTAAAAAGCCTAACATTAGCTATTTCCATCCTTTTGGCTGCAAATGTTTTGTTCTAAATAATGGGAAAGATAATTTGAGAAAATTTGATGCCAAGAGTGATGAGGGAATATTCCTAGGATACTCATTGAATTCAAAGGCTTATAGAATATATAACAAAAGAACATTAATGGTTGAAGAGCCTATTCATGTTATATTTGATGAGTCAAATAATATATCAAAAGATTCAGCCAATGATGAGAATGTTGGAATATTTGATGAAAACTTAGAAGATGACTTTCTAGAAAAGCTTGACTTGAATAAAGAAGATGAAGAAGAAATAGAGGTTCTAGAAAGAGAACCTAGAGCACCAAGAGAGTTAGGATATGTAAAAGATTGTGAAATAGTAGGAGATCCAACTCTTGGAGTTAGAACTAGATCATCTCTAAGGAATATGTGCCAATATATAGCCTTTGTATCTCAAATTGAGCCTAGGAATGTCAATGAAGCCTTAGAAGACAATAATTGGTTCCTAGCAATGCAAGAAGAATTAAATCAATTTGAGAGAAGCAAAGTATGGAAACTAGTTCCTAGGCCTAGTGATCACTCAATAATTGAAACTAAATGGATATTCAAGAATAAGATGGATGAAAATAGTGTGATCATAAGGAATAAGGCTAGGCTAGTTTCTCAAGGCTATAGACAAGAGGAAGGCATAGACTATGATGAAACATATGCACTGGTAGCTAGATTAGAGGCAATAAGAATGTTACTTGCCTTTGCATGTTATAAAAACTTCAAGCTATATCAAATGGATGTAAAGAGTGCATTCTTAAATGGTTTCATTAATGAAGAAGTCTATGTTGAGCAACCTCCCGGATTTGAAAATCATGAATTTCCTGAACATGTTTTCAAATTATCTAAGGCATTATATGGGTTAAAACAAGCTCCTAGAGCTTGGTATGAAATGTTGTCAAAATTCTTAATAGAAAAGGGATTTTCAAGAGGAAAAGTCGATACCACCTTATTCATTAAGAATAAAAATAAAGACTTACTAGTTGTACAAGTGTATGTAGATGATATTATTTTTGGTTCAACTAATGAGTCTTTATGCCAAGAGTTTGCTAAGATCATGCAAGGAGAATTTGAAATGAGCATGATGGGAGAACTCACATTCTTCTTGGGACTTCAAGTGAAGCAAACAAAGGATGGAAGCTTCATCAATCAAGCAAAGTATACCAAGGACTTGCTCAAGCGATTTGGAATGGACAATTGCAAACCTCAAGCCACTCCAATGGGCACCAACATCAAGCTTGATAAAGATGAAAGTGGTAAGTGTGTAGACACTAAACTCTATAGGTCTATGATAGGCTCATTGCTTTATTTAACTGCAAGTAGACCAGATATTTTGTTTAGTGTATGCCTTTGTGCTAGATTTCAATCATCTCCTAAGGAATCACATCTATTGGCAACTAAGAGAATCTTTAGATACCTCAAAGACACTTCCTCACTAGGACTTTGGTACCCCAAGGACTCTACTTTTGCCCTTCATACATAGTCAGATGCTGATTTTAGAGGATGCAAAATAGATAGGAAAAGTACTTCAGGTACTTGCCAATTCTTAGGAAATAGGTTAATTTCTTGGTTCTCCAAGAAACAAAACAGTGTGGCTCAGTCCACTGCTGAAGCTGAATATATAGCAGCTGGTAGTTGTAGTGCTCAAGTGTTGTGGATTAAACAACAAATGAGAGATTATGGTATTGACATGAAGCAAGTCACTATTAAATGTGATAATACCAGTGCCATTAATCTGTCTAAGAATCCTATTCAACACTCCAGAACCAAGCATATAGAAATTAGACATCACTTCCTTAGAGATCATGTACAAAAAGGGGATATAATCTTAGAGTACATTGATACTTTACATCAAATAGCAGATATATTCACCAAACCACTTGATAGAGATAGGTTTTGTATCCTTAGAGGTGAATTAGGACTCATGAATATCTCTTAAGACTTTTGTGTTTCAAAAATCTTGGTTTCAAGTTGATTTTAAAAGAGTTTTTGCAAAGATTTTCTGGCAATGAGGATGAGAGATCGATCTCCTTGCAATATAGATCGATCTCTATACTTCCAACAAGCCTAAATCATCAAGGTTAAGCTAAGCAGATCGATCTTCTAACCATAAGATCGATCTCCTTCCGTCTCTGTTAAAATACAGATCGATCTGTCCCCACGAAAGATCGATCTCTTCAAAGCTTTTGCATTCTGAAGATCGATCCATGCATTTGGCAGATCGATCTCTCTAAGTCTCGGTTTCACTACAGATCGATCTGTGCATGTACCAGATCGATCTCCTTAAGCCTCTGTTTGCGAACAGATCAATCTGTCCATACGACAGATCGATCTCCCTTGGCTTCTGGAAGTGACAGATCGATCTGTCGCCTCGACAGATCGATCTCATGTGTCCTGAAGTATATAAACTCGCGAAAATTTCTCAAATTTCACAAAACCTAACTTTCAAATTCCCAAATTCCCTCGCACCATCACTGTCGATTTCTCCTCAGATCGATCTCCGTACGGTCCTCCTTGCGTCTCGGTGTCAAATTCTGGTATTGTAACCAACATTCCTTACTGATTTTCTCAAAATTTTTCTTCAATTTGTGTTCATTTTAATTCTAGGGCAAACCTAGGTACTGTTTCATTGCTTTTCTCATTTTTGAATCTATTTAGCGCATCTTTAGAGTCTAGAATCATGCCTAGGCATAAGACAGTAGGACACAAATCCCCTAGAACCACTGTAGAGGCCGGTTCCTCATCCCAACCCATTCCTCCACCTTCTATCGCTTCTTTCAATCGGTGTTTTAAAACACCAGCAAAAAGAAAGCGATATGAGGAATATTTCTCAACCATGCCAATTAAGCATTGGCGAACCATAGATTTTTCCTTCCTCAATCGCATAGACTTTTCATACGTGTCAAAATTTGAGGAATGTGGTTGGATGAATTTTTTAAAAATCAACACTCCCGTCCCTCCAAATCTAGTTCGTGCATTCTTTTCCAATGCCGAACTCATTTTTGACCCAAATGACACTTGCAAAATTGTCGGTTTCAAAACATATGTCATGGGTAAAACCGTTCCTGTCGATACTGATATCCTAGCTCAGGCCTTCCACATGAAAAATGAAGGCTTGACCAATGAAGATGAGGAAGTCTCCTTTGAGTTTGATCTCCCTGGGGACAAGGCGAGTAACCTTCCAATGCACCTTCGGTTACTCCACCTCATAATCTCTTGGAACCTCCGCCCTTTCGGTACCCGTCATTCCACCGTTAGGCTCTTAGATCGTTTTTGGCTCCATCACATTCACTCAACAAGCCAAAAACCAAATCTTGTCCATTTCATATACGAAGACTGGCTGAAGATAGTGCGTAGACAGGCTACCACGATCATTTTTTCGCAACCGGTAGCCTATCTTCTCCACCGCGTTGGCGTCGACTGCAGCGATGAAACCGGGGAACTGCCATCTCCCAAGAGCGTCCTCAACATTGGGTCCCTTCATCATATGGGCTATTACAAAGACATCCGGGGAGCGTGGAAGAAAAAGAGGGACCAACAACCTGCAGAGGTTATGGAGGAGGACCCCACTGTTGAGCCAGTGCACCGACCTGCAGCACCAGCTCCTGAACCATCGTCTTCGACTGCTCCACCTTCTGCTCAGCCATCCTCACCTGCTGACATGGAGATCATTATGAAGATGATCAGTGAACTCCATCAGAAAATAGATGAAGGATTTGCATCTTTGAACCAAAGAGTGGATAAGATTCACGAAACTCAAGAGGCAATGTTTGATGAGCTGCAAGTCACACGCACGCACGTTGAGAATCTTTCGGATCGTGTTCCTCCCTCACCATAGGCCTTAGGTGTTTGTTTTTTTGTTTAGTGATATCATGTTAGTTACTTGATGTTAATTATGATATCATGGTTGTGTTAATGAAAATATTAATTTTGAAATGCCATGAGTCTTATAGTTTCGTGTTATTGATATGACAAAAAGGGGGAGAAGTGTGTGTGTTTGTTTGTGCTAAGATACATAAAGGTTTCTAAGAATGATTAAATTGAGGGGGAGTTAAGCAAGTAACAAAACCAAAAAGCTAAAAGAAAGGGGGAGCTCACAAAAAGGGGGAGCTTTTGCAAAAATTCACTAAACATGTTTGTCTTATGTTTTGTCATATCAAAAAGGGGGAGATTGTTGAGTTAATGTATTTTGAAATGACAAAACAAGTTAATTCTATAACATTAAGTTGATATAGAAACATGTTTAGAGGTTATTAGTACCAGAACTTAGAATTCTGTTGATGAGAGATCGATCTGGCTGATGAGAGATCGATCTCCTGGATTTTTACTTGATGAGAGATCGATCTCATGATGGAAGAGATCGATCTGGCAAGCCTTAAATCTTTACAAAAGTATTTAGGAAGAATGAGATCGATCTGCAAGGGTTAAGAGATCGATCTGGTTAAAGCTAGAGTTGAGAGATCGATCTGGTCTATGAAGAGATCGATCTCCCTTAAGAGCTTAAGACTATGGATCGATCTGAGAGATCGATCTACACTCAAACAGAGAACTTATGAGATCGATCTGGTAAGGAAGAGATCGATCTCCTCAAAGTCAGAGAGCTAAAGAGATCGATCTGTGTTGTTGAGAGATCGATCTTCTCTCTACGAGATTGCATGGCAGATCGATCTGGAGATCGATCTTGCCTCAAACAGAGAGATTAGGAGATCGATCTGCCTATTCGACAGATCGATCTGCCTCATTATTTTTAAACTAACAGATCGATCTGCTAACCTATGAGATCGATCTCCTTGTGTATTTGTGCTTCAATCTTGCAGGATTTATAACTAAGAGATCGATCTGGCCAAGATGGCAGATCGATCTGGCACTCTACTGGAGGTACCCAACGGCTAGTTTCTGCAAATCACAACGGGAAAAATAGCTGTTGAGTTAATGTATTTTGAAATGACAAAACAAGTTAATACAATAATGTTAAAATGGTATACAAACATGTTTAGAAGATATCAGGATCAGAACTTAGAGTTCAGCTGATGAGAGATCGATCTGGGGTATGAGAGATCGATCTCCTGGGTTTATACTTGATGAGAGATCGATCTCATGAAGGAAGAGATCGATCTAGCAAGCCTTAAAACGGTGTAAAGGGTTTAAGGTAAAAAGAGATCGATCTGCCAGGGTTAAGAGATCGATCCCCTCTAAGTCAGAGAACTTAGGAGATCGATCTGGTAAGGAAGAGATCGATCTGCTCAAAGTCAGTGAGCTTAAGAGATCGATCTGGTGTATTGAGAGATCGATCTTGCCTCAAACAGAGAGGATAGGAGATCGATCTGCCTATTCGACAGATCGATCTGCCTCTGCCTATTCAAACTAACAGATCGATCTGGTAATGTATGAGATCGATCTCCCTGTGTATTTGTGCTTTGTCATTGCAGGATTTAAAACTAGGAGATCGATCTGGCCAAGATAGGAGATCGATCTGTCTGACCACTGGAGGTTCCCAACGGCTATTTTCTTCAAATCTCAACGGAAAAAACTGCATTTAATGCTCCAACTACCCAACCTTCAGTATATAACCAAGCATTGAAGACAAAGAAAATAGAGACTATTACTGCACATTCTCAAGATTCTGAAGCTTTAATTCTTTTATTCCTTGTGTCTCTATTGCTTATTTTTATTGTGATTTATTGTACAAGCTTAAGTACTACAAGCTTTGTTAGTCCTACCCACTAAAAAGCCTTATTCTGTATTCATCCACACCTTAAAAGAAAAGAGGATTGTTCCTCAGTGAGAGTTATTGTAAAAGGGTGAATACATTTTCTGTATTGCTAAGGGTAGAGAGGTTATTCCTTAACCTGTAAAAGGAACTTTGTAAACTCTATTGAAAGAGAGAAAGAAACCACTTGACAAGAAGGTCAAGGAGAGAGGACGTAGGCAAGAGTTGGCCGAACCTCTATAAGTCGCTGTGTTTGTTTCTCTTTCCCTCTCTTTGCATTAAATTGTTATATTGCACTGTTTTATTCATTATCATTTGTGTTTAAATTGCGATTAATTTAAAATCTGCCATAATTGTTAGAAAACCGATTCACCCCCCCTCTCGGTAGAGCCAACAATTGGTATCAGAGCTAGGACTCTTTAATCACGTAGGAACAACTTCCTAGGAGTAGAAACGATCAAATGGCTCATAACAATGTAGCAACTAGTTTGATAGGAGAGGGGCACTCCACGGTTAGACCTCCCATGTTCAATGGTGAACATTATTCTTATTGGAGGACTAGGATGATGCTATTTATTCAAGCAAACGATTATGAAGTATGGAGAATTATAGTTAAGGGACCTCAAATCCCTACGAAGAAAATAGAGGGAAGAGATATTCCCAAAGAAGAAGATGAATGGGATTCTAATGACATTAAATGTGCACAGCTAAATGCTAAAGCTATGCACACATTATTTTGTGCTTTAGGTCCTAATGAATATAATAGAGTCTCCGGGTGTGATAGTGCCAAGCAAATATGGGATAAATTGGCAATAACTCATGAGGGTACAACCCAAGTGAAGGAGACAAAAGTAGGTATGCTCACACATGATTATGAGCTCTTTAGGATGAAGGAAGAAGAATCCATTAGTGATATGTTCACTAGGTTTACAGATATAATTAATGGATTAAAATCTTTAGGAAAAATATATTCTAATATTGAAATGGTAAAGAAAATTTTAAATAGCTTACCTAAATCATGGGAAGCTAAAGTGACAGCAATAGAGGAATCTAAGGATCCACACAAATTGTCCTTAGATGAATTAATAGGTTCCTTGCTAACTTATGAGATGAAGCTTAAAAGAAATGAAGAGCCACCCAAGAAAGTGGGAGTTGCTCTAAAATCCACTGCTAAAAAGGAGATTAAAAATGAGAGTGGCAGTGAGGAGGATATCGAGATGGCAATGTTTGCCAAAAGATTTAATAAATTCATGAGGATAAAGCTAGTAATAGCATTAGGAGAAACAATAGGAGAGAACAAGAGGAAGTAGGTAGAAAAGACTCTATTGTGTGTTATGAATGTAAAAAACCTGGACACATAAAATTTAACTGCCCTCTTCTCAAAAGATCTAATGATAGGTTTCATAAAAAGAAGGCAATGGTCGCAACATGGAGTGACAGTGACTGCTCCGATGATGAATCAAATGAGGACATTGCCAACCTATGCTTCATGGCTATTGATGATGATCAAAAGGTAACTTCTAACATCAATGATTACTCTTTTGATGAACTGCAAGATGCATTTGATGATTTAGCATTAGAGTATGAATCTATGAGCATGAAGTATAAAAAGTTAATATCTAAATTAAAAAGGGAAAATGAGATAATGTTACAAGATAAATTGGAATGTGAGAAGAAACTAGAGATTGCAAATCTAGAAATTTGTGACCTTAAGGAGAAAAATAGCAATTTACATAACTCCTTCAATAGGTTTCACATGGGGCAACAAAAGCTAGATAGCATGTTAGAAACCCAAAGGGCATTTTTTGACAAAAATGGCTTAGGGTATAATGCACAAAGTAGGGAGACCCATCTTAAGAGTTTCATTGCTAGGAAGAGCATGAATAAACCTGCAATTACTTGTTCATATTGTAATAAGAAGGGACATAAGTCACATTATTGCAATATAAAGATGAGGAATCTTAAAGGAAAAATTGTAAAAAGGATATGGATTCCAAAAGAGGTAATTCATTCCAAGGACTGCAATGCTTTAGCAAAATGGATCCCAATGGGATCAAGAATTTCATTTACTAACCTCCAAGGACCCAAGAGAATTTGGGTACCTAAGACTTGAGTGTGTTTATTTTTTTTGTTGTAGGTGATTGAGTATAGCCACAAAGCTAAAACAAAAGAAGCTTGGTACTTAGATAGTGGATGCTCAAGGCACATGACGGGTGATAAAAGCCATTTCAATTCCTTCAAATCGAAAATTGGTGGAGAAGTCACTTTTGGGGACAACTCCAAAGGCCAAGTGGAAGGAAGTGGCTCAATAGATAATGATCATTTCTCTTTAGAAAAAGTATTACTTGTTAGGGGTCTAAAGCATAACTTGCTAAGCATTAGTCAACTTTGTGACAAAGGTTACAAAGTAATTTTTGATTGCATGAAATGTAATGTTATAGATCCTAAGTCAAATAAAATTCTTCTTCTAGGTCATAGGCAAGGTAACATATATATAGTCTACCTTAATGAACTCAAAAACGAAAACATATGCTTAATGGTAGATAACAAAAAGGAATCTTGGTTATGGCATAGAAGACTAGGTCATGCTAGCATGCATGTACTATCCAAATTAGCTAGAAAGGATCTAGTTATAGGCTTACCCAAAATATCCTTTGATCATGAAGAAATATGTGAAGCTTGTGTTAAAGGAAAACACAAGAGAACAACTTTTAAGCCTAAGAATAGTGTATCCACCACTAGGCCTCTTCAATTACTGCATTTAGACTTATTTGGACCAACTAGAACCACTAGCCTAGGTGGGAAACACTATGGTTTTGTAATAGTTGATGATTACACTAGGTACACTTGGGTGTTCTTTTTTAGAGTAAAAAATGAAGCCTTAGAGAAATTCATAACTTACTCAAAGGTGACTCAAAATGAAAAAGGATATACAATAACAAGCATTAGAAGTGATCATGGCAAAGAATTTGAAAATATAGGATTTGATGAGTATTGCAATGATCAAGGAATTAGCCATAATTTTTCAGCCCCTAGGACACCACAACAAAATGGTGTAGTTGAGAGAAGAAATAGAACTTTGGAAGAGATGGCTAGGACCATGTTATGTGAAAATAACTTGCCAAAGTACTTTTGGGCTGAAGCTATAAACACATCATGTTATATAATTAATAGAGCTATGATAAGACCCATGCTAAAGAAAACTCCTTATGAGCTCTACAAAGGTAAGAAGCCTAATATTAGTTACTTCCATCCTTTTGGCTGCAAATGCTTTGTTCTAAATAATGGAAAAGATAATTTAGGAAAATTTGATGCTAAAAGTGATGAGGGAATATTTCTAGGATATTCATTGAATTCAAAGGCTTATAGAGTTTATAACAAAAGAACATTAGTGGTTGAAGAATCTATTCATGTTATATTTGATGAATCAAATAATGTATCTAAAGAATCAACCAATGATGAAAATGTTGGAATTTTTTATGAAAGCTTAGAAGATGAATTTCTAGAAAAACTTGATTTGAATAAAGAAGATGAAAAAGAAATTGAGGTTTTAGAAAGAGAACCTAGAGCACCAAGAGAGTTAGGATATGTAAAAGATTGTGAAATAGTAGGAGATCCAACTCTTGGAGTTAGAACTAGATCATCCCTAAGGAATATGTGCCAATATATAGCCTTTGTATCTCAAATTGAACCTAGGAATGTCAATGAAGCCTTAGAGGATAATAATTGGTTCCTAGCAATGCAAGAAGAATTAAATCAATTTGAGAGAAGCAAAGTATGGAAACTAGTTCCTAGGCCTAGTGATCACTCAATAATTGGAACTAAATGGATATTCAAGAATAAGATGGATGAAAATAGTGTGATCGTAAGGAATAAGGCTAGGCTAGTTGCTCAAGGCTATAGACAAGAGGAAGGCATAGACTATGATGAAACATATGCACCGGTAGCTAGATTAGAGGCAATAAGAATGTTACTTGCCTTTGCATGTTATAAAGATTTCAAGTTATATCAAATGGATGTAAAGAGTGCATTCTTGAATGGTTTCATTAATGAAGAAGTCTATGTAGAGCAACCTCCCGGATTTGAAAATCATGAATTTCCTGAACATGTTTTCAAATTGTCTAAGGCACTTTATGGGTTAAAACAAGCTCCTAGAGCTTGGTATGAAAGGTTGTCAAAGTTCTTAATAGAAAAAGGGTTCTCAAGAGGAAAGGTATACACCACATTATTCATAAAAAATAAGAATAAGGACTTACTAGTTGTACAAGTATATGTAGATGATATTATTTTTGGTTCAACTAATGAGTCTTTATGCCAAGAATTTGCTAAGATTATGCAAGGAGAATTTGAGATAAGCATGATGGGAGAACTCACATTCTTCTTGGGACTTCAAGTGAAGCAAACAAAGGATGGAACATTCATCAATCAAGCAAAGTACACCAAGGACTTGCTCAAGAGATTTGGGATGGACAATTGCAAACCTCAAACCACTCTAATGGGCACCAACATCAAGCTTGACAAAGATGAAAGTGGTAAGTGTGTAGACACTAAACTCTATAGGTCTATGATTGGTTCTTTGCTTTATTTAACTGCTAGTAGACCAGATATATTGTTTAGTGTGTGCCTTTGTGCTAGATTTCAATCATCTCCTAGGGAATCACACCTATTGGCAACTAAGAGAATATTTAGATACCTCAAAGATACTCCCTCACTAGGACTTTGGTACCCCAAGGACTCTACTTTTGCCTTTCATGCATTTTCAGATGCTGATTTTGGAGGCTGCAAAATAGATAGGAAAAGTACTTCAGGTACTTGCCAATTCTTAGGAAATAGGTTAATTTCTTGGTTCTCCAAGAAGCAAAACAGTGTAGCTCAGTCCACAACTGAAGCTGAATATATAGCAGCTGGTAGTTGTAGTGCTCAAGTGTTGTGGATTAAACAACAAATGAGAGATTATGGTATTGACATGAAACAAGTGTCTATTAAATGTGATAATACCAGTGCCATTAATCTGTCTAAGAATCCTATACAACACTCCAGAACCAAGCACATAGAAATTAGACATCACTTCCTTAGAGATCATGTACAAAAAGGGGATATAATCTTAGAGTATATTGATACTCTACATCAAATAGCTGATATATTCACCAAACCCCTTGATAGAGATAGGTTTTGTATCCTTAGAGGTGAATTAGGACTCATGGATAAGTCTTAGGATTTTTTGTGTTTCAAAAATCTTGGTTTCAAATTGATTTTAAATGAGTTCTTGCAAAGATTTTCTGGCAAAAAGGATGAGAGATCGATCTCCTTGAGATATAGATCGATCTCTATCCCTTAAACAAGCCTAAATTATCAAGGTTAAGCTAAACAGATCGATCTTCTAACCATAAGATCGATCTCCTTACGTCTCTGTTTAGAGGCAGATCGATCTGTCCACACGACAGATCGATCTCATCAAGCTTCCGCATTCTACAGATCGATCTGTGCATGTAACAGATCGATCTCCTTAAGCCTCTGTTTGTGACCAGATCGATCTGGCCTTACGACAGATCGATCTTTCTTGGCTTTCTGGAAATGACAGATCGATCTGTCGCCTCGACAGATCGATCTCCTGTGTCCTGCAGTATAAAATCTCGCAAAAAATCTCCAATTCTCACAAACCTAAAATTTCAAATTCTCAAATTCCCTCGCACCATCACCTTCGAATCCTTCTCAGATCGATCTTCGTACGGTCATTCCTGCATCTCAGTGTCGTATTCTGGTATTTTAACCCACATCTCTTACAAATTTCTCAAAAAATTTCTCTGATTTGTGTTGTTATTCATTCTAGGGCAACCCGAGGTACTGTTTCATTGCTTTTCTCTCTGTTGAATTTGTTTAGGCGAATTTAGAATCTAGAATCATGCCTAGGAAGTCAGTAGCAAACAAACCCCCTAGAACCACAGGAGAGGCAGGTTCCTCATCCCAACCCACTCCTTCCGCTTCCATCGCTTCTTTCAATAGGTGTTTTAAAACACTTGCAAAAAGGAAGCGATACGAAGAGTACTTCTCAACCATGCCAATTAAGCATTGGCGGACTATAGATTTTTCTTTCCTCAATCGCATTGATTTTCCATACGTGTCAAAATTTGAGGAATTTGGTTGGATGTCCTTTTTGAAAATAAACACTCCCGTACCTCAAAATCTCGTTCGTGCATTCTTTTCCAATGCCGAACTCAATTACGATCCCATTGATTCCTGTCAAATCCTTGGTTTCACAACGTTTGTCATGGGACGATCAATTGCCGTAACCCCTGAAATTTTAGCCCAAGCCTTCGACATACGTGACGAAGGTTTGACAAACGAAGATGAAGAGGTTCCCTTAGAGTTTGATATTCCCGGGGAAAAGGCAAGTGAACTTTCGATGCATCCCCGACTACTCTATCTCATCATCTCGTGGAACCTTCGTCCGTTTGGTACTCGACACTCAACTATTCGGAGGCTAGATAGGTTTTGGATTCATCATATCCATACCACCAGTCAAAAACCCAATCCAGTTCACTTCATCTTCCAAGACTGGTTAAAAATAGTCCGAGGCCAAGCGACAACGATAGTGTTTCCTCAACCGTTGGCATACTTTCTTCAACGCCTCAAGATAGACAGCAGTTGCGAAACTGGAGAACTGCCCTCTCCCAAGAGCGTCCTCAACATTGGGACCCTCCATCACATGGGATACTACAAAGATATCCGAGGCAATTGGACGAAAAAGAGGGATCAGCAACCTGCAGAGGCTATGGAGGAGGACCCCACTGCTGAGCCAGTGCATCCACCTGCAGCACCAGCTCCGGAACCATCGGCTCCGCCCACTGCACCAACATCGTCCCCTGCTGACTTGGAGATGCTCATGATGATGATGGATGACCTCAGTCAGCAGATCAATGACGGCTTTGCCACTCAGCGGCGTCTGATCGAGAACTTAACCCAAAGAGTGGATAAGATTCAAGAAGCTCAAGAGGCGATGTTCGATGAGGTCCAAGTAACACGCACGCATGTTGAGAATCTTATGGATCGTGATCCTCCCTCACAATAGGCATTAGGCGCTTAGATTTAGTGTAGTTACAACAGTGTTAAGCTACTTGATGTTATCTGTGAAAAATTTGCTTGAATGAAATTAACTTAATGTTAAGTTAATGAAAATGTTGATTTTGAAATGCCATGAATCTTCTCTTTAGTATGTGATTGATATGACAAAAAGGGGGAGAAGAAACATGTGTTGTGGTTGTGTTAAAGGTTTAAAAGAATGATTTAATTGAATGATTTAATTGAGGGGGAGTTATGATTTAATTGAGGGGGAGTTAAGATTTAACTGAGGAGGAGTTATTATTGATAAAGTCATAACAAAGTCAAAAGCTCACAAAAAGGGGGAGTTTTGCAAAATCACTAAACATGTTTATTAGATGAGTTTTGTCATATCAAAAATGGGGAGATTGTTGAGTTAATGTATTTTGAAATGACAAAACAAGTTAATACAATAATGTTAAAATGGTATACAAACATGTTTAGAAGATATCAGGATCAGAACTTAGAGTTCTGCTGATGAGAGATCGATCTGGGGTATGAGAGATCGATCTCCTGGGTTTATACTTGATGAGAGATCGATCTCATGAAGGAAGAGATCGATCTGGCAAGCCTTAAAACGGTGTAAAGGGTTTAAGGTAAAAAGAGATCGATCTGCCAGGGTTAAGAGATCGATCCCCTCTAAGTTAGAGAACTTAGGAGATCGATCTGGTAAGGAAGAGATCGATCTGCTCAAAGTCAGTGAGCTTAAGAGATCGATCTGGTGTATTGAGAGATCGATCTTGCCTCAAACAGAGAGGATAGGAGATCGATCTGCCTATTCGACAGATCGATCTGCCTCTGCCTATTCAAACTAACAGATCGATCTGGTAATGTATGAGATCGATCTCCATGTGTATTTGTGCTTTGTCATTGCAGGATTTAAAACTAGGAGATCGATCTGGCCAAGATAGGAGATCGATCTGTCTGACCACTGGAGGTTCCCAACGGCTATTTTCTTCAAATCTCAACGGGACAAACTGCATTTAATGCTCAAACTACCCAACCTTCAGTATATAACCAAGCATTGAAGACAAAGAAAATAGAGAGACTATTACTGCACATTCTCAAGATTCTGAAGCTTTAATTCTTTTATTCCTTGTGTCTCTATTGCTTATTTTTATTGTGATTTATTGTACAAGCTTAAGTACTACAAGCTTTGTTAGTCCTACCCACTAAAAAGCCTTATTCTATATTCATCCACACCTTAAAAGAAAAGAGGATTGTTCCTCAGTGAGAGTTATTGTAAAAGGGTGAATACATTTTCTGTATTGCTAAGGGTAGTGAGGTTATTCCTTAACCTGTAAAAGGAACTTTGTAAACTCTATTGAAAGAGAGAAAGAAACCACTTGACAAGAAGTCAAGGAGAGAGGACGTAGGCAAGAGTTGGCCGAACCTCTATAAGTCGCTGTGTTTGTTTCTCTTTCCCTCTCTTTGTATTAAATTGTTATATTGCACTGTTTTATTCATTATCATTTGTGTTTAAATTGCGATTAATTTAAAATCTGTCATAATTGTTAGAAAACCGATTCACCCCCCCTCTCGGTAGAGCCAACAATAGCATTTAATGCTCCAACTACCAATCCTTCAGTATATAACCAAGCATTGAAGACAAAGAGAATAGAGACACTATTGCTGCACATTCCAAACATTCTCAAGCTTTAATTCATTCATTCTTTGTGTCCCTATTGCTCATTAATTGAAATTCATTGTACAAGCTTAAGTGCAACAAGCTTTGTTAGCACTACCCATTGTAAAGCCTTATTCTGTATTCATCTATACCCAAAAAGAAAAGAGGATTGTTCCTCAGTGAGAGACATTGTAAAAGGGTGAATACATTTCTGTATTGCTAAGGGTAGAGAGGTTATTCCTTAACCTGCAAAAGGAACTGTGTAAGCTCTATTGAAAGAGAGAAAGAAAACACTTGACAAGAAGGTCAAGGAGAGAGGACGTAGGCAAGAGTTTGACCGAACCTCTATAAACGATTGTGTTTGTTTCTCTCTTCCCTACTTTGCATTAAATTGTTATATTGCACTATATTGCTCATTATCATTTGTGATTAAATTGTGATTAATTTAAAATTTGCCATAATTGTTAGAAAACCGATTCACCCCCCCTCTCGATAGAGCCAACACTTACTATTATTTTTATCTTTCTATTGTATCATTATTATCATAAGTTGTGTGAGAATATTTTGGAAACTTTAAAATGGAGTTTTTGATTCTGGATTAATATGATACTAGGGTAAAACCCGCGCGTTGCGTGAGTTGGTTAAAAAATGTATTAAACTTGGAACAAATGATGATTTGCAGGAATTTTCAAAGATATTAAGAGGAAATGATAACACATGTGTTTGATAAATGTAGGAATTATGGATAAATTATATGAGTAGGTGTATTATTCTATATTTTTTTTTGTTTCATGAAAGAGTTTAAATTTATCTATGTGTTTAATAATTATTTTGTTCACTTTTTGTTTTACAGTTGATTTTCTGTTACTCATTATGTATTGTGTTAGTGTTTTATTCTTATGCTCAATCAAGTTTGTGTTGTTTGTTGGGTTTTATTTTGAGTTCATTTCAATTTTGTTTTATAAATTTGAAATGGAGATTTTGCAAAATTATGAAAATAATATTTTTTTTTTGACAATATGAATAAGGAAAAGAAGTTAAAAACATAATGTCTGTTTTAACAGCTTTTTGGTGTAATGAGATATCAAACTGTTGCACGCATTTTATTTTTTAATAAGCAATTTTGATTAAGAAATATTCATGAAAAAACTCCTGTTAAAAGCGTGACATGAATGCAAACGATTATACAACTTATTAACATGTTCCTTTCAGTTTTCACCTACACACCAACATGATGTTTGCCTTTTTTTTGGCTTCCTTAAACAAAATCTTTCTAGATCATTAAACAAATTGCTTAATTTCAGCTTTTATATCAATAATAATGTGGTGAATATAAATGACAAAATTGATAAATTTCCATTGTTAATATATGAATGCGATAAATAATTTTTTGTACTATATTAATATTAGCATATATTATCGTATATAAAATAGTACCAAAATCTTTTCTTTTAAAAAAATAAAAAATAACATAGCAAAATTCTAATACAGTTCCAAACAAATCCCAATTCACAAGTACAAAAAAGGTACTATAATGAGTTCAAAGAAAGACAGACAAGGCAATGCATCAAATGAAAATATATTCAACAGTTCTTTTTATCATTCTTCTTCTATCTCATCATCTTCATCACACAAAAAATAAGCTAACTCGGATGGATATTGTTCATAAGTTTACGAAACCAATGGAATCAACTTTTCAAATGGAACTCTATTCATTAAAAACTGTTCAAAAAATTTGACTATCATGTTCCACGAAAAAATGCACTAAATTGGCCTTTCACATAAACGAAAATTCATCATCAACCAAGAGTCTTCCTGAAAAAAGTTCCAATGATATTGAGAATAAGAGGAGCTCATATGCGTTTGTTTTTCATGTCTTCTTTATATAAAAACTTTGCACATTAATGGTTCTCTAACTTGATTTTTTTTTCCTTACCATTTTATCATTCATGATAAGCAAATTTGGCTGATAAACTTTTATCATATGCAAAAACAAAATATTATAAACTGTTGTTGCAAATTTACAGATAGATAACAAAATTTATATAAAAAATATCTTATTCAAACATTACATTTAACATGTAACAAATTGGCTAACAAATCTAGAAAATTACAATATGATTAAAAAAACAAAATAACAAATAATTGGATAGTTAAATACAAATCATAAATATATTAAAACAACAAACAATAAACAAATAAAATATTTTATTTGAAATTAAGAGCTTTGAAAACAAATTCAACAAAAAAAAATTCATCACGTCGCAAGCCAACACAAAATCGCTTACAGATATTGTAATTGTAGTCCTAAACTTCAAGCTAAACACAAGCCAAAAAGCTTTCCTACCTACTGGTAAACAATCAAAAGTCGTTCAAATTTTTGACAAAGTAAAAAAAAACTGCTCATCACTGACACACACTATAAGCATTAATATTACACACCAACTCTATCAGCTTTTGCGATTTACAATGCAAAATTATTAACTTTTCTTGTTAACAATTGAAAAAAATACTTTTTGCCTAAGTACAATTCACCCAAACCATCTATATGTCTTCACCAAATTTAGTACTTGGCTCTTTGACTGCACCATAACCTACCTCCACTGCATGTACATATGTCTTGTCAAGTAATAAAATTTTTGGCTTTTTCATAAATATTTGTTCCAAGCATTAAACCATTGCCGGATCATTAATAATTTATTTATATTTATAATAATACTAATTATTATTATTATAATAAAATAAAAAATAGAAAAAAAAAGGTAAAAAATATCCTTCATTTCCTCGCTGTCTTCTACTCTGTACAGAAAAAAACAAAACAACATGGATAATTCGCCATTTCAATGTCTGCCCAGTTTCTGTAAGCCACTCAACTACAACTCCATGAACATAAATAACCTGGAAAATGAACACGATATACTTTGCTTGCTACCTCCTTTATTTGACTCTTGTTTACACTTTTCGAAAATCACTATACATACTTTATTCCCTGTGCTTCATTCGCAATTTAAGACGTTTGCTTGGCTTTGATCAAACTTGCTGGTTTTATCATGATACCCATTTCTTTTCCTCTGATTTAGACCTATTTTTTTGCTCAAAAAACAAAAGAAATTGACAAATCAATGTTTTCCATGTCTGAAAAAATATTGATATTTATTTGTGTTGTACCTAATCAGTCTCTATAATTATATGCAGCTTATTTCAAAAAAATTTAAAGATTATAATGCAAATTTCCTCTCTTCTTCATCAGAAACCATGGTTCTAATAAAAGGAACACAGAAGATTGTCAAAACCACATCAAAAGGGTAAAAAGAAATGCACCAAATTCTCATGTTAGATCATAAAAATATAAGTCAAATTCAATAAACGACAAACATCAATTAATCAAAAGAAGCTAGAACAACAGCAGAAAACAAAAGAATGAAGATGTAAAAACAAAGAAAAATAAAGATCCTGAATACCAAACAAAGCAAGGGAAAAAAACATGAACACCAAGATAGGATAAGAATGACAAATATTAGTCAAAGCAGCTAACTTTCACAAGAATGGAAAACAAAAGGAAGGAAAAACATATACCTTGTAAACGACAGCATCTACCAAACCTTGGAGAACCAATCGAATGTCGATAATCTATATCAATGTAGAAGAGAAAAATCACAATTGAGGTAAAATGCAGAAAACACTTTAAATGACAAAAAAAGAAAGCACAATCACTGACCAGCTGTGACAAAACTCAACAACCAAAATGAACAAAAATATGGTTCGAGAATAATCCACCCAGCCAAAGCAAAATCAATCACCTAGAACAATAACAAATGTTAAAAAATAAAAAATATAAGCTAATAAAGATACAAAAATCATAATAGATAATCACAACATAAATATGTAAAAGCAACAAAATTAAACATTTGAACAATCATCAGTGCAGGGGCAAAGATAATGCGCATGATCCTACAAAGATATGAAACAAAAAACGTCAAACATCTGCAAATTAGCTGACACAAAACTGAATGCGAAAAATAGAGCGGCAAAGGAATGAAAGAACAAACCAAAACATATTGCAAGAAGCAAATAAGATGAAAAAAAGCCAAAACAGAAAGGGAAAAAATAACTTATCTAAGAACATGAAAGTAGAACAAACATGAACAATAAATAAATTCCAACGAAAAATCCCACCACAAATGGTGAAAGGCAATGCATACATAATACATAAATAAATGAGCAAATCAAAAAACAAATAATACCTCCAATTTAATCAAGGAAAGATAGGAAAATATTAAAAAAAAAAACTCAAAAAAGCATGCATATATGCATACATAGGCGCTATCAACAACCAACAAAAGAGAAACGACCAACGATAGGAATGGGAAAGAATGAAATTGCTTAAAAAAAATGTCAAAAAGCATTACAGAATAGTAGAAAACTGAAACAAAGACAAAATCAATGTCAAACAACATCACCACGCTGAACAAAGAAGACAAACCTGATCCAACAGAACAACAAAACGCAAATGGAAGAATAGAATCAAACAAAAACGCTACTCAACCCTAAAAGAAAAAGTGAATAGATTATACGACTTATTGTGGAAAGACAAGGTAAAAGTAATAAATAAATAAATTGTATAATAGATTCTCAAAAAAAAAAAAGTTTCAATGGTATTGGTAAGAAGAGAAGTCCATATGAGTTTGCTTTTCATGTCTTCCCTATACAAAAACTTTGCATATTAATGGTTCTCTAACTTGACTTTTTCTTTATTCTTACCATTTTGTCATTCATGATAAGCATATTTGGCTGATAAACTTTTATCATATGCAAAATAAAATATTATAACATATGTTTTATATATTAAAAAAAACTGTTGTTGCAAATTTACAAACACACGAAAAAATTGATAAAAAAAATATTTTATTCAAACATTACGTTTAACTTGTAAAAAAATTGGCTCACGAATCTAGAAAATCACAATATGATTAAAAAACAACAAAATAACAAATAATTGGATAGTTAAATACAAATCATAAACACATTCAAAAAACATCAACAACAAACAATAAACAAATAAAATATTTTATTTGAAATTAAGAGCTTTGAAAACAAACTTAAAAAAAAATATTCATCACGTTGCAAGCCAACACAAAATCGCTTACAAATATTGCAATTGCAGACCCAACTTCCATCCAAACACAAGCCAAAAAGCCTTCTTGCATACTAGTAAACAATCAAAAGTCGTTCAAATTTTTGACAAAGACAAAAAAAAAATTGTTCATCACTGACACACACTATAAGCATTTACATCACACATCAACTCTAATAGCTTTTACGATTTACAATGTAAAATTACTAACCTTTCTTGTCAACAGCTAAAAAAAAAATTTTTTTTTGCCTAAGTACAGTTCACCCAAACCATCCATACGTCTTCACCAAATTTGGTATTTAGCTTTCTAACTGCACCGCAACTTGCCTCCACTGCATGTACATATATGTCTTGTCAAGTAAAATAAATTTCTAACTTCTCCATACATAATTGTTCCAAGTATTAAACCATTGCCTGATCATTAATAATTTATTTATATTTATAATAATTATAATTATTATTATAACAAAATAAAAAAAAAAGGTAAACTATCTTTCCTTTCCTCATCTTCTTCTACTCTGCATAGAGAAAACAAAACAACATGGACAATCTGCCATTTCAGTGTCTGCCCAATTTTTGTAAGCCACTCAGCTACAACTCCATGAACAAAAATAACCTGGTAAATGAACGCGGTATACTTTCCTTACTACCTCATTTGTTTGACTCTTGATTACACTTTTCGAAAATTACTGTACATACTTTCCTCTCCGTGCTTCATTCGCAATTTAAGACCGAAAATGGGGTTTTGGGGGGACTTGAAGAGGGAAGCGGTAGAGTACCCAAAGTACAGAAAGAACACATAGCTGTAGGCAAGTGGGAAGAGAGATCCGAAAATCAGACGGAAGCAAAGAACATGGCTCAAACCAAGACCCAATAGGAAATCGACCCAAAAACAGAAAATCAACAGGTACTGAGACAAAGCTTAGGTTAAAATAAAGCAAAATGATGATCCACAATACCAAACAAAGGAAGTGAAAAAAACATGAACTTCGTGATAAGATGAGAATGGCAAAAATCAGACAAAGCAATCAACTTTCACGATGATGGGAAAAAAAAAAAGAAGGAAAAAATATATCTTAAAAACAATGGCACCTATCAAATCTTGGAGAACCAACCCAAAGTCGAGCTAAAAGAATGCACAACGGGAAAAACACAACCGAGTTAAAATGCAAAAAGCACAAAAAATGACAAAAATAGAAATCACAAACATTGATCAGCTGTGACCAAAGTTAGCAACAAAAAAACAAAAAAATATGCTCATGATCCTACAAATGCATGAAACAAAAAAAAAATCAAATATCAGCAAAGCACCTGACATAAAACAGGACACAAAAAATAGAGCAACAAAGAAGGCATTACAAAAGAGTTGAAAACTACAACAAAGACAATACTAAAACTGAACAAATATCACCATGCTCAACAAAGAACACAGACATGATCCAACAGAACAACAAAATAAAAAAGGGAACAACAGAATACCTAAGAAAGCAAGCAAAAAAAAAAATGAACATCAAGATAGGATAAAAGGGGCAAAAATCAAACAAAACAGCTATGTTTCACAAGAATGCATAACAAAATAGAAGAAAAGCATATACTTTGAAAACACCAGCAAAGGAACTTAAAAGAGAGAGCACAACCCTTTGTTTGTGCTGCACGAGAGAAGCCATTGTAGGTAGAGAACGGGGGGTCACAAATCCCTTTACTTAGAAGCCGTCGCAAAGAGACAAGACGGAGCAACAACCATTTCTTTGTTTGGGGAGCCACGACAGAAAGAGATAACGGAGAACCAGAACAGCACAAGGAGAGGATTTCTTTGCACTGTGCAAGAGAAGGAAGACAACTCTGGTAGAGAGACAACTCTGTAGAGAGAGAAGGCAAGAAGGGCAGTTTCGATAGAGCTGTAGAGAGGGAGAGGGCGATGGGAACAGCTCTGGTAGAGGACCGTAGAGAGAAGGCGAGGGAAACAGCTCGGGTAGAGGACTGTAGAGAGAGATAGCGAGAGGAACAACTCTGGCACAAGATTTTGTCGTTCAATCTACTTTCCTAAAACCATAAGGATTCCTGCATGCAAAATCCACTTGAAATCGTGGATACAGTGGAGTCCCAAGCCCCTCTCGGTTTCAGTCGAGAATGAAAGCAACAAGGAGAATTGTTTTGTTGTTTTTTTTTTTTGGCTTCTGTTTTGTTTTCATCGAACAGAAGAGGAGAAGAAAGAGTAAAGTAATTTTTATTATTATTATAAACCTACTTCCATCATTAATAAAGGGCCTCACTTAAATTTGGTCATTTATGGCCTTTTTTTTAAGGTTAAGTTAATACATAAGAGAACTATAGAGAGAGAAAATTAGAGAGGAAAACTATAGAGAGAGAACACGATGACATGTTGTTTGAAGAAAATTGGAACTCTTGATGTTTAGTGAAACATTTGCATAGCAGATTTTTAAAAAAAAAAACTAAATAAATGAAAAATTAAAATAAAAAATATAGAATAATACATTGGGTGCTTGTCGGGCACTTCTTCATCAAGTCTGCCTAATAGACTTAACCCAAATTTTAAAAAAAAAAAAAAGGTTAAAGAAATGGAAGGGTAGAGGCCAGCCGACTGAAAGTGTCGCCGGCAGCGAGAAAGAGAGTGGGGAAAAGGAAGAGAACAAAGGAGGAAGAGATGGAAGGGACACTCATCGTCGAAGGGAGGCCAAAACTGATGGGAAAGCTTGTTCCCACACGCTGCCGTCGCTCCAATGCCCACTGCTGGGACCGGCGAAGGCAAGACATTAGAGGAGAGCAGCTGTCGAAGCAGTAGCAGTAGATTTGGCCTCCTGACTGAACCTAAAAAAAGAAAAAGGAAAAAAAAAGAAAAGAAAAAATGGAGAATTTGAGGGAACTGCAGAGAGAACATGACTGTGCAAAGGGCGACTGTAGAGAGCGAGAGGGCTACTGTGGAGAGACTGTAGAGAGCGAGAGGGTTACTATGGAGAGAGAAGACGAGAGAGAACTGTAGAGAGATAGAAAATGTTGATGTGTCGTTCAGATGGAAGACAAACGTGGAACAAGTGTGGAGCGCGTTTGCTTCCAACTTTTATCTTTAAAGATTTGTTGTCTTGCATGCATGTGAGATTCATCTCATGAGCAGCAGTGTTCGTTACTATCTAAATTTTCGAGTTTGAGGCATGACACCTAGACTTATCATCGTGAGGCTGGTTGCCTAGAGATTAATCGCCATAAGGCTTTGTCCACTAATCAATCCGATGGCCAAATCATGCATATTCATTCCAAATTTAGTTTTATATTATCAAAATTCATTTTCTTTAAAATACATGGAATCTAAATAAATTCAAACCATTTTTTTATCTTAAAAAAAAAAAATTATTCTTTGATAACATATATAAAACAGTGAATTAGCTTTAAAGTATACATTATTGTTTCCAACAATGATGAATGTTTTCCACATGTAAACCAAAATTTGCAGAGAGCGATATTTTCTACGTTTAAACGCATTGTTTCCTATCAAGGCTAACGTCGGGTCAGATTCCTTTTTGAACCTGATGATTATGTCTACTGATATTTGATTTCGCCGCTTATAGCAGCGTGAAAAAGCCAGAAAAATTTCGAAGATATAGTTTGATCCGAAAAGGAAGTGTGAAAAATGGAGAATATTTAAATGAACAAGGAGTGAGGCCAAAAACCAGAAGAAAAAGTAGAGAAAGAACCCGTAGATAATGATTTGAAGCAGTGAATCAGCTTGTGAATGGCTTCATTACTAGCAGAAAGCTTCATAGTTGCTACCATGTTATTAGCAGAATGCTACACGGACATGACAACACTCTGGAGACAGTAAATTTGACCCCCAAAATCTAGGCTTCAAATACTATAGTTTCATGGGAGAGACATTTAACGTTTGCTATGATTCATGCGCTTATCTGACAGAAAAATGTTGGCTAAGAGTTTATCCAAGTTCTGGAAAGAAGAACCACCGGGCCTGGAAGCCTCCTCTGCTTTTTTCTTTCATTCCGTTGCCTTTGCCTTCATTTCCACTCCCTTTGCTCCCTCCATTAACTCCCTAACAAGCATCTCCACTTGATTCTCTCTACATGGTTATCAATCTCCATGCCAATACCCCATTCCGCTCAAGCAAACCGGCAGTTAGTTTGCTGATCTGCGACAAATGGCAAATAAAGCATTGGCACACCAGCAGATACACTTTCGATTGTTGAATTCCATCCCATGTGAGATAAGAACCCTCCCATTGATAGGTGCTTTAGGACTTGTTCTTGTGGACACCAGCTCACTGTCCTCCCTCTATCTTTAGTTACGGTGACGAATTCAGGTGGCAAAATGGCTGCCTCACCCATGACAAGATCAGGCCTTATTATCCACAAAAACTGCATTTTGCTATTAGCTAAACCCCAAGCAAATTAGATTAGCTGTTCAGGAGTCATTATTGCGACACTCCCAAAATTTACATACACCACAGAGTTTGGCTCTTTTGAATGGAGCCGTTTGACCCATTCAAGTTGTTCTGTCCACAAATTTGAATCAATATGTTCCAGTTTATCATCTCTGATCTGATCAGCAAGTAAGTGGATAGGACCAATGCTGTAAACAGGAATACCAAGCATGGCCCATATTGTATTCAAAGCGTCTTGTTCTGAAGTGTCAAATGTGTTGAAAATCAAAGCCGAAGCTTTAAACTCGCCCAACATTTCTCTGAGGAGATAATTGAGCATCCGGTCATTCGGGTCCGTAGTTCTAGTAGCTCTAACGTAAGGATCCTTGAACGGTATATTTTTCATTCCAGGCGTCCACTCTTTACTCATTTGTTATACTCATTTAGCAAAATCGAATTTATAACTAGAAAAAACTTGAAATAATAACATAATTATTTTATTAAAAATAAAATAAAATAAAATAATAATAATGTACTTTTTCTAATTAAAATTTTTAAAAAAATCATTATTGATTATATTAGCAAACAAAATAAATATTGATTATTTAAATTTAAATATTAAATAAAATTATTTTAAAACACGATATATATATATATATATATATATATATATATATCAAATAATTTTTAATATCATACTTATTGTGTATATAACAATAAATAATAAATATATTATTAAACATAAAATTGGATTTTATTATAAAAATAATTAATATACTATTTTATTATATTTATTTCATATTAAAATTTTATTTTTAGTATAATAATAAATCAAATATATAAATCATTATATAATTGTAACATTTGTTTGAATATGATATTTTGCAAAAAAAATTAAAAACATTATTAACAAAATTAAATTTAAATTATATTTTCTTAGAGTTTCAAATATATAAAAATATTAAATTTACTTTAAAATAAAATTAAAAAAACATAATCTAAAAATTAAAATATACTTTTTTTTTTCGAAAATAAGCAAAATCCATTACTAATCAATTGAGAACATCAAAATGTAGAAGATCACCTAGAAAGCTAGGAATCCTACTTGCTTGTCTCTTGACAAAATAGACAACAAAATTTGTCTCCTGATATAAAATCTCCTTGCATCCAAGAATAATCGAACCAAACTCAAATACATCCACCCCAAAAGAGTTAATAGCATCCATAACTGTTTTGTCATCTAACTCAAAAACAACCTTATGATAATTTACTGTTTTTAATTTTAAAAGAAAAGTTAAATAACTAAATCAAATAATACAACTATATAAGTACAACATTCAAAATAAATATAATAAAATAAAAATATTTTTTAATTCATAAAATCAAATAAAAAAGTGTCTTAATTTCAAAAAACTACACATACACATACGCGTATGTATTTTTTGTACAAATGAACAATATTCGATGTAAGCTAAGTTAGACAAAATTGACAATATATATATATATATATATATATATATATATAAAACACAATTATACATCACACATATATTCGTGTGTCAGTATGTGTGTAAGTTGTGAATGTGTGAGAATTGTATCTTAAGTTTTATTAATTGTTTCTTAATTTACTAATTATTATGAAATTTTTATTAATTTAATTTTAGTGTATTATGTTTAAAATTTAAAAACATATTATCTAAAGCATAATTAACAAATTAAGTTTCGTAATTATTTTATTACATTATATTTCATTAATTTTTTTCAGTCAACAATGTCTTAATAAAATTGATAACTACAATTTTAAGTACAATTTGTATCATATTCATATCATATACAAATACATATACTATACCATCATATATGTAAATGGTCAATGAGTAAAAATTACATCTTAACTAATTATGAAATTTTTATTAATTTAATTTAGTACCTTATGTTTAAAAATTAAAAACATATTATCTTCAGCATAATTAGCTAGTTTCATTTCATAATTATTTTATTATTATATTTCATTTATATTTTTGACTCAACAATATTTTATTAAAATTGATAATTACAATTTTAAATACAATTTGCATTACAAGAATATATAATTATTCTATACACCGCCAGTGGAGTATTTTGACTCCACAAGTAGTGTTAAGATGATGTCAGATATCCTTTAAATATATTAAAAAAATAAAAAAATTAATAAAATAAGACATGTGTCATCATCTCAGCATCATTTATGGAGTTAAAAAAAATCGCTAGCGGTGTATAAGATATTAATTGCACCTTAACTAATTATGAGACTTTAATTAATTTAATTTAGTACCTTATGTTTAAAATTTACAAATATATTATCTTAAGCATAATCAACTAATTTAAATTCATAATTATTTTATTATTAAGTTTCATTAATATTTTTGACTAAATAATATTTTATTAAAATTAATAATTACAATTTTAATTACAATTTGTACCATATTTATACACATATACTATGATATCATATATGTAAATAATTAATGTGTAAGAATTGCATCCTAACTAATTATAAAATTTTTATTAATTTAATTTCAGTGATATATACTTAAAATTTAAAAATTTATTATTTTAAGCATAATTAAATAATTATTTTATTATGTTTTTTTAAATTTTTAAGCTCACAAAATTTTATTATATAAATATATTTTTTTAGTGTATTATATCAAATATCAAGTATGGTTTATGGTAAGAGTTTTGCATAGAAATTAAAGTGTCAAGGTATCTTAAATATTCTAATTGGACATGCGATCAATTGATGTATATAACTTTTTTAATTCAAAATTTTAAATTTTAAATGAAACATTTGATTAAGTAGTGTATACAATTATATTTAATGGAATAATGTTAATATTATGATTTATGTACAAACAAAAAATAAATCAAAAATAAAATTGAGCTAATGAATTGACCAACTATTCATATTAAGTATTTTTTTAAAAGATAATTAATACTTTTTTTCATAATATCTATTTTACAATTGATGAATATAATTATATCTACTATTTTATAGCAAATATTGTAGGAAATTAAAAAGTAAATATTTTTATCAAATAATAAATATTAAAATATTAAAATTTTTATTTATATAAATATTGTTAAAATTTAAAATTATACAAAAATTAAATTAATCATTACATTTAAAATTTTTTTTAAAAATCATAACTTATAAATTTAAAAATAATTTGAATGGCAAAGGGAATACGCTTTCTTTGAATTAAGCTTTAGTGGAGGATCTGCAGGTGTGGCCTGTGGGAATCATTAATATCCCATCATCCCGAAAGGAGACAAAAAGGATAGGATAACCCGGTTACGTGAGATCATCCAATTCCAGGCCATATCCTATTGTCCTAACAGTATATATATTCTTCTGCTCTTTTCTATCTTATGATCAATTGCAACAACCCTAAAGGGCATAAATCCTTCAGATGTTAGGCATCAGGAAACATTTAGAAATGCAATTTCAGAACATACACAATTAAGTTTCAATGTAGAACCCGATGATCATAGTTTATATCCCAACTTCCAAATGTCTCCTTTTTTGGCTCTTCTAGGTCATTTCACAAGATAGGTAGCGATTACTATACAAGTGTTATTCATAAATCCTAAACATCATAACATTCACTATGAAAAAAAAAAACAAAAGTGAATTGTGTAAGATTAAATTTATTAAATTTCTATGTGAAACTTCGGACACCAAAGTTATATAAGCAATTATTTATGCTAATTTGTTTGGACAATATTGTCAAAATTGAAAGCATTACCACTAACATCGTCATTAGCCTAATCTTCTTATTCTGCTTCACTTCAGGTGACTCACCGGGTGAATATAAAAATTTGAGAAGTGGAGAAAGAATTTAATCATATATTTATAATCAAATTTAATAGTCTCCATTAAAATATTAAGTTTAATGTTTACACAACTATTACATTACACTGACCTCATCAAATGCATAAAAACTCGTATCTGCTTATCACAATTAATTAATTGGATTCACTTGCATGTTTCATTTATCATGATTAAATTATTAGTCAGTTATCAAAACTCAAAGTTACAAGTAATAATAGTCCACCAATTGAAAATTTCTAACATTCTCCCACTTGAACAATATTAATTGATTGTAAACTTTAAGAAAATATGTTTTAGAAAGCAAGACTCCACACTAATTAACTTTATTTTTGACATAGCCATGATTTAAAAATAGTTTAATACTTAGAAACAACATCTTAACGATCGCATTCAACATGATCATCTAATACTAAATCATGGGGACAATTGTGTTATTCATTGACACATGAAAATAAATTAATTAATCATGCTTAAGATAATAAATTTTTAATATTTAATATTAAGTTTGTACTATTGTTTGTGTACTATTCATGAACACATTTTTACGAGCATGTATTCGTGAACATTTTTGTTTAATGATTTCTAAATATTTATTCGCGAATATGTTCATTTATATGTTTACAAACACGTTCATTTAACAAGTTTACAATATTTGGTTAGTATTCATAAGCAAACTCGTTTAAAACGAACGAGTTTATTCGTGAAAATTTTTAACGAACAATCCTATGAAACAAACCAAACTCAGACATGAAAACTAAATTCTTTAACGAATATAAATCGAATATGAATGGTACTAAAAAAAATAAACAAACGAATAAAAACATTTTTTCATTTACTCATGTTCAGTTTGATTACATCTGAGATAGTTCCTTTTTAAGAGCTAGAGAGAAGTGCACAGTCTCTCATTCATGGAAGAGTATCAATTCAAGTAAAGGCTTGGTGCAAAAAGGATGTGCGTGGATTATTGGTGATGGTAGACGTGCTTTCTTCGTAAAGGCTTGGTGCAAAAAGGATGTGCGTGAATTATTGGTGATGGTAGACGTGCTTTCTTCTGGATTGACAACGAGATTGGAAAGGAACCCTTAGCTGTCGTATGTGGTGATGTTATACCTTTAAGGATTCATGAAGGTAGGGTGTGTCATTTCCGTGGGACAGATGGTATATGGGACTGGTCCCGGTTGCCAGCATTACCAAGAATAGTGACTAACCAATTGTCCTTGCTACCTTTTGCACCCGAGGGAACTGATAGATTATATTGGCAAGCTTCAGCCAATGGAGAGTTTACAATGAGTTCGGCATATAAACTCTTACATGCTGATTGGAGCTCCTCTTTTATTTGGAGGAAAATATGGGGGCTTGATATATCCCTAAGGTTTTGACAATTCTTATGGTTGGTAGCTTATGGTCAGTTACTCACTAAAGCTGCATGTGTGAGGAGAGGCTTGGCTTATTCTTCAATTCGCCCACGGTGTAATGAAAAGGAGGAAGACATTCTGCATGTCTTAAGGGACTGTAGGGAGTCGCAAAGGATCAGATTTGGTCCTACTGGCTAAGTGTGAATGCGTTGGAGGCCTTTAATAGGTCGGATTTTAAGGACTGGATGGTTTCAAATCAGCAGGGAGTTAGTGTTCGTGTGGAGGATGATTTACAGTAACCAGTGGTTTATGGAGTCGCATGTTGGTTTATTTGGCATTGAAGGAACATATTGTTATTTGAGGAGGGATTCACATAGCCAGAGGATTGCAGAGGAAATATCAAATGGTACATCTCTTACTTTCAGTAGTACAGTTCCAAGTTAAACATTGGCCAACCTAAAAGGGTTTGCAATATTTGTTGGCAAGCTCCTAGCTCTGGTATGGTCAAAATCAATGTGGATGAAGTCGAATCCAGGTTGGTCAGCTGTTGGGTGGTTTAATAAGGGATGACAAGGGCCGTGGCTCTCTGGTTTTGTTCGAAGAGTGGGATGGGGTTCTGTCCTAAGAGCTGAAATTTTTGCTATTTGGATTGGTCTTGAAATGGCATGGAAGCTGGGGTTCAAGAAGGTTATGGTTAAGTCAAGCTCGCTCATGGCTGTTAAGAAGGTTTCTTCTTCATTGAATGGTAAACTCATGCAAAAGGGATGGATATGCTCTATAAGTCATGTTTATAGGGAAGCTAATGCTTGTGCCGATTATTTAGCAAATTTGGCTCATGTTAGCTCGATAAATGGATGGCAGGCAGCTTCAGTTTCCTCCTAGTGGTCTTCAGAAATTTCTACTTATGATAATATGAGTGCAAGTCAAGTTAGACTAATTTCTAATTAACTAGTGAGTGCTCTTTTGCACACAAAAATAAAATAAAATAAAATTACATATCGAACACTTAATTTTACCCAAAAAAAAAAATTATATATTATTCGATAAAAATTAAAAATAAAATTATATTTAATAAAATGACACGAATTTTAAAATCATAATTTTCGTATTTTGCATTATACATCTCAATTTGATACAACAAGAAAACAATATATATATAACTTATATACACAAATTACTAAATCTACCTTGTGCCTTTTAAACGAAAAATAAAAAATAAAAAATAATTCAGAGAGGATTGAAAGACCGTTTATGGTTATCCCATATTCTTTTTCATATCGCAAGACTCTTAGAGACGAAGCTGGTTTCAACAGATTGAAGCTTTTTAAACCATATAATATTTTGCTATAACAGAGACTGCGTGCATCCATGCAGTTTTATAGGAATCCAGGTAATCTTCAATGGCTTCTGGGCGAGCAATTCAAATTATACAGAAAAATGATGGAACGAATCTACAAATTGAAGAAATCAGGCAAATATCAAGCAGCACGACCCTAACTGCTAGAACATTAATTTTACAGATGAGAAGAAATATTGGATAGTGAATTTTCACCGTGAGATTGGTAGATAGATTGTGTCTTCGCCCATTGATTCCGTATACGGTTTTCAGTTTTCGTTCAACCCTTGAAACGAACTACGATACAGGAGATATCATCCTTACTGTCTCTGTCCAATGCCTCCGCCGCTAGCTGTTTAGCTGCTCTCTGCGGGTCCTTGGTCTTTTTGGCAATATCAACTGCTTCTTGATTGGACATGACCTGGATCATATTGCATACAGCATCAGGAAATAAAATATATATATATATATATATATATATATATAGAAACATGACATGAGGAATTATTGGTCTTCAGAGAGATGGATCACCTTCCATAGTCCATCACTTGCAAGGATGAGAAGTTCAGTATTCGAGTCAATATCAGCATTTTGTACGTCGGGATCAGATCGGAGATGTGATTTAAGGTTCTTGTCTCCAAAAGCACGAGAAACAGCAAGTTGGCCATTCACTCTTGCGACATCTCCTGAGATAATATGCAAGAGGATCAATTATCATGAGAGGGATAATCAAGGACAGCACCAGTGAGTCACTGTCATAAAAAATTTTAGCTGATAAATTTGCGTTCAGAAGGATTTCACAAGCTCAGCAACTAGATTTGGCATGATGCATAAAAGGAAAAGAAAAGTAAAAAACACACAAACAAATGGGAAAAGGAAAGGGCAATAACAAAACCAATACAGTGAGAGAAATTGTCAATCTCCGTTCCATAAGCATTTTTCTTAAGTCTAAGTATTTGCATTTCATACACCTAAAACCGGCATGAATAGGAAATCAGATATATGCAATGGCGTAACCACATTCAAAAAATGAGTCATTTAACCTACTGAAATTTAAATTTCTTTTATAATATATGCATTAATACTAAATAAATCATAGATTGATTTCACGAAAAATGAAATTTGAGATAAATTGACCCCACTAAAATGAAAATTTAAGAATAAATATATAATGCAATAAAAATAATTTAAGATCGATATATAATTAAGAAAAGAGGATGAGCTTTAGTACAATGATAAAAGTTGCTCCTTCACAGGTTTATGTCACGGAAACAGTAATCTTACAAAGGGAAAGCTGCGTAAATATGACTCTCTCCCAACAATGAGAGCTTTGTACATTGATAGTTAATGAAAAATAGAGATCACATAAAGATTAGTTAAAACAAAAATAAAATATTAATATTATTTATGCATTAGTTTTGTTCACATAAAAAATAGATAATCCAACCAAGTAACAAACCAACATGTAATTGGATAATTCAACATAAAATTGAACCAAACACACACATGATGAGATTCAAAAATTAAACTTCAAGGTTCCAAAATTTCTTCTTTACCATTAAATCAAAACTTCAATGGTAGTATACAAAAAACTTTTTCATAAATGAAAATAGTAAATTTTTGTAATTTAAACCAATAGGAGATAGGTTAACGAATAATTGTTTGATTATATATATTGAAAAATTGAATTTGATATGCTAATGATTATTTTCAGAATATTAAAACTTTTTAACGTGGCTACGCCACTATGTAATAATTGATAATTTATTATTTTCTAAATATATATTAATGGATATATGCTAACTTTTCAACCTCACTTGTAAAATTTAATATTTCACTGTTATATGAGATAACTTTTTTTTGTTATTTATACTTAATTTTTGCAATGATATTGTAGTTATTTAAAAATTTTATATTCATATTTTTGTCTTTTACAAGATAATTTTATTCTTTTTATACATTTCTTTTTTACTTTCATGGATTAAGGAACACGAAATAATAAATGATTGAAAAAATTTTATAAAAAAAATCAAATGTATGAGAAAAAAGACAACATAATTTTAAGAAATCCAATTAAAAAATAGATAAAAATTTAACAAAAAAATGTAATTATTTTTTAGCCCCACTTAATAATATTTTTGACTACGCTACTTGAAATATGTCTCCAGCTCGCCATGTAGTTGTCACATGCATATACAAGAAATGCCATAGAATGTGTAAGCCTCCCCAAAATAAACTTATTTACTTTGATTCAGTAAAAAGAAGTTCCTTAAAGAGAGAACTAGAAATATGCACAGAGTAGTGAAATAACCTGGCATGTTTGAGACAAAGCCACCTTTGTTCTCAATGCTTCCCCGCTCTGTGTTGGGCTCATGATCAATACTCATCTGTATTGCCTGCCCATTCTTTGAGAGAACAGCACGTGAATCGCCAATATTGGCTACCCATAATTTCAGCCCATCTATCAAAATTGCAGTGACGGCAGTGGATCCTCCTCGTCCCAAGTCAGGACTGTGTGAAAGAATTGCTTGGTCTGTCTTCTCATAAGCTTTGGAGATGGACCTATAGGGATCAGTCCAAAACTCCTCCTGCAATTTAATAACACAATTACACAACGACATATTTTAAAAACCAACACATGTAACCAGGGAATTAGGAGCCCAAACAACCAGAAACACAGAAACATCATTTTAAAGCCAGTCAAAACTTATTCCTTGGCCTTTCATTTTGTAAGCGGGATGTTTAGTTTATTATCCCAGGTATTGTAAAAGGCAGGTTACTTTTTACCCAACATCCCCATCTTCCAATCACCAAAGATAACCTTAAGCAGCTATCACCGTTGCAATTGCAATATCTATCTACAAAGCATCCTTCCAAGTGCAGTATATAACTGATAAGAATGATTCTTAGTGACTGTGGTAACCAAAATGCTCCTATACCCTTATGGATTTTTCATATTTGATTGATCAAGAACTCACATCTGTTAAGATATTGGAAAACAAATGCTTCTGCAAATACGCAGGTACACTCACATCTGTTAAGATATTGGAAAACAAATGCTTCTGCAAATACGCAGGTACACTATCTCCCAAATGGCCGTCATATATAGCAAAAAGTCCAAGTTCATGTCCCTGAAGTTGAGAAAACTTTGCAACATGATAATCCTCCATAGGATGATTTGCTTTTCCTTTCACTAGGGTGAAGCCATATTTGACAGGGCCCTTATGGCTTCTGCCCTTTCCAGAACTACATGAAGAACGTCGTCCAACAACCTAAGGAGAAGAATAATAACTTTAAGGATAGGGAATGAGAAAAGAAACTTGACAAAGATCATAAACATAATTTTCCAGGAGAAAATGTGCAATAAAAAAGTAATGACTACTTTAATCTAGTAAAAAAAATAACGACGAATAAGCAAACTGAAAAATAATATGACATGGTTGAATGAATTGAAAAGCCACAAGTATCATTCAGAAGGAATTTCTTTACCAACAAATATATCAGTGAATATTTTCATAGCAACGTGTTTCAAAAAATGCAGCACCAAATTCAAAACTGAATGATAGATAAAAGAATTTTTAACAGAATCCCAAAACAGATGAACCAGGGAAATCAGGCAGTCTTGTCTCAGGCTAAGATTTCATCAGCTATTATCAAAACTAGGAATGGAAAATCTGCCCTAATGCGTTTATGATATTTAAGCTAAAGGAATGACATGTTTGTTAGTAAATGTAACAGTATTCACACAATGCAAGCACAAAATTAGTGACATTCTTCAATGTATTTTAAGAAATCCAACCCAAACAATAAAAAGAATATAAATGTTGAGTAAAACAGGTAAAAAGAACTCTAAATGAATCATAAATAGAAAAACCAGAATGGTATATTTTCCATATTTGCATATGACATCAGAATAAATGAAAACGCTACAGAGAAAAAAAAATAATGCATTAAAGCTGATTCAAATCTATTTTTCAGTGTCCTCACTAAAGGTTTACAGAAATAATACAGAAAAAGAAAAAAAATCCTAGTTCTCTCTTTTTCTCATTTAACCATTCTCCAATCTCACTGTTCCAATGCACAATCATCTAAGCCAGACATGATGATTATTCCATTTCTTTTTTCATTTCTCCCTTTTTCACCCTGGAAAACTTTGAGGCTAAGCTAATATAGAACTTAAAGTAAGATAAACACAAAGCCTAACAAAAAGTCAAAGTTACAACTAAACAAGATCATGCCCTAGCAAAATTTAACTAAATCACCAAGCAAAGATATCCAAGCATGTATGAACATGGTATGAAACAACTATGAAACTGCTTTAGATTTAGATAATAGAAATAAGCTGACCTGAGAATAGACAGAGTTGAAGCAACATAGATTATCCATATAATTCTACCCCCCCTCCAGACTGCTTCTCACCTCCTTTTGCTAACACTCAACATCTACTAGAAAACAATTTTTTTCCAAGAATTCCTCAACCTGCATAATCCAAAAAAAAAAAAAAAAGCAAGACAGCAATCTTGATCATCAAAACAGGCAAAACTTCACTGTCAAAAACAACATTAAACCCCAGAAAACTCCTTCAAAAATATATATACATATATATACATACAAAATCATGAAATGGGTATCTTAGAATTTTCCTTACCGATCCACCAAAACACCCAATCCACAAGAAAAAGAACTTAAGAAAGAAAAAAAAAAACAAAAACCCACAGCTGTACAAGACTTGAATTGCCCAATTCTTTGACTCTCCCTTCCCCTCAGATAGTGAAAAGTGACAAAAATATATATACCAAATAATGACAAAAACCTTCAATGGTATAGTAACTGTTACAAAAAGAAACCCAAAAGAAAAAAAAAGAAAAGAAAAAAAAGGAAGAAAAGTCTTTGAGGGGCAAATGAGAAAGAAAGTAAATAGGCTCTCAAAGAAAAAGGCAAGAGCTTGCCCTTATTGACTTTTTGCTTTTCCTGGGCTTCGTGTTTTATTCGTTGTTTACTGTGAACTGAGAAATGTTTTCAGTTTATTGTCTTCATAATAACATTAATGCCAAAGACAAAACAGCCGGGTTTTTTTTTTTTTTTGGTAAGATTTTATCAGTTTCATTTTTTCTGAATTTCCATTAAATTAGTGCTTGAAATAGAAATTGGGGTTTTTTTTTTGTTTTTTTTTTTTTTACAGAAAATTTGGCATTTGGAATTTTTTGGATCAGTGACCTTGTGTTGTGGGTTAAGCGGATGACAACTGCCTAGTGGTAGTGGGGACCCCTTAACTCAAAAGTCAGCCCATTTTTTCAACCGCAACCAGCTTTATTTAATTATGTTCATTTATTATTATTTTAATTTTAATATAAATAACAATTATTAATTTTAACTATAATTAATAGGCTTGCTACCTCACCTATAATTTATTTTTCATCAAAATTTTCACTCTTTCTAATATAAAATATTAAAAAGAATTTTAAATCACACACAAAGTATTACAAAATCTAAGAAAAACAGATCTAATATTTTATGAATTGTGATTGTAATCGCATTTTCATTATTGATTTTTTGACTATGTTATGATATTTGCATTTTTTATTAATTCTTCGATAAAATGTATAAATTTTTTAAATTAATGAGAAATATAATTTTTTTGTAAGAACATTTAAGAGCAAAAAATTACAACGATTATAATTTTCTTATGAAATTTTGATTTATTTTTGTTTTTATATTTTTATTTATTAGTATAATTTTCATCTTTAAATTTTTTATTTTATAATAAATAATTTTATGTTTTTGTCCTTTCTTTTTACTCTCTTTTTTTTTATCTACTAAAAGCAATAAATAAATAAATAAATAATTCAAGTGCTAATCAGTTGGACAATTTAATTGATGAAGTTCCTTTAATTGGGAATTGTTTCCATTTGAATTTTTATTATATGTATGTATAATTGATTATTGATATATGTTATATTTTTTATATTTTTTCATGTAAAGTCTTTATTTAGGAAAAAAAAGAAAAGAAAAAATAAATAAATAAATAAATAAATAAATGATCTCCTTTTTTTCTTTTATTTCTTTACTTTTCTTTTTCCTTTTTTAATTCTTTCATGAAAAATATTTTTCCAAGCAAATAAAAGGAAAATTAAAAAGAGGGAAAATAAAACCTTTTTTTCTTTTAATTTTTTATTTTGTTTTAATCTTTCATCTTTTTTTTAAAAAAATATATATATATCCTGAGGTTAACCATCGTAGTAAGCATACATTTATATATAGAAATAAATATATAATAAAGTATAAATATATTATATTTTGACCCTTAGCTAAATAGAAAGAGGTGGGTCAAATTTTACTGAACTCAGCTCTAAATTAGACCCAAAACACTACTAATTAGTAATTGATTGATAAATAAATTAATTAATAATGGAGTTCCCACTTCCCAGATTTAGGCTTACCTTTGCCAAACCTAAGCCTAAGCCTAAGCCTAAGCCTAAGCCCAATCCAACAAGAGAATCTGACCTACCAAGACCTGGACCTAAACTTTTGGTCCTTGGATCTTCTTGGATATTTATTTATAATTAATGTTTAAGCAATTGACTATTCATTTCTTGCAACTACAAAAGTCAAATGAAGTTGATGATCAAAGTAATGAATATAAATTGCAAACTCATTTTTCTTTAAAATTAAACTTTTCAATCCATTGAACTCTTCTTACATATTGGTAGCAACATCATAACTTTATCCATTAAATCTTAGCAAACTTAATTCATACTTAGGAAATAATATATCAATAGCAATTTTGAGTAATAAGATAGTAGCATCAGAAACATGTACAATACTAAAAATAGTTCAACTACACAATCTTCTTTATTCATATAGCACAAAACAATAGTTATTTTTTTGTTTATTTGCATATCATAGGACATCTCCTAAATCATAATGATAGCCTTTGTTGTCTCACTACTTGCAGCACTTATAATATCATGTTGAATATCAAGAGTTGTCCATTTCAATTTGTTAGAAACATTTTTCAAAACCCCATTATTGATAGCTTTATTATGAACAACAAGAAAATGTAAGAGTTTAATAAATTTTCCTGATTTATTGATTCCTCTATTTTATTACAATCACGAAAAACAAACCGTTGACGTAAAAGAAATAAAAAATAATCTATGAAGCAATCAACTTAGTTTAATATTTAATTTGAGCTCGATTTGATCAAAATAATTTAAAAGTATTGGTTTCGATTCATCAACTAATCACATTTCTTATAAGCTAGATTTTGAGCACTATTAGGATTGCCAATGTGGATTTTAAATCTATTTTTCTTATTTTAACTAGTAAACTTTCAAGTTTCTGCTTACTTATTTCCCAATATCTTATCTAAAAGGATAACAAAATAAACAAAAAAGTAACATCCCTTGTTATGGTATTCTCTAACCATTTACCAAAGTCATCAAACCTATTGGGATTAAACCAACGTAACATATTTTTTATAATTTTTTTTAGAAAAAGTATGGTCACCTAGTTGATTATATCTTTTCTGCAAGTATGTTCTTCCTACTTTATCTTAATTAATAGAAGGATTGCTCCTAATTCTACTATGAAGCCTTGGATCCATGGGAAGAGTTTTTAAGTTGATCTCAATACAAATTTGTTTTTGTTCATTAGTTTTTAGAGCACAATGTGATTGATTTGATATTGTTTTTCTGTTGAAATAACTCTCTATAAACTAAATTGAAAAAAGAAAAAGAAAAAACCTTAATAAAAACTAAAAGTAATATGGCTGCAATAAGAAAATTATGAAATTTGAATAATTACAATTATCAAAATAAAAAGGGTCAAGTAATATATATTTGTGAAATATATTTTTCAGACAACTAATTCATCACTAACAAAAGTATTAAATTACCAAATCAGTAATAAAAAACTAATTTTACACAACTTTTTATCTCACTTTATATAACATTCTAGCAAATACTTAATTGGTAAATATTGCATCAACCACAAATATTTAACATTTAATATCAAATATAATATAAATTTAAGACAAAACAAAATTAAATAATCATGACAAAATTATAATATATATATATATATTAAATTTATCATTAGTAAAGTTTTTTGACATCACAAGAGAAATTAAGATAGTGACACATTTTTTATTTTATTTATTTTTATTTTCATAATATATTTAAATGACATGTGTCATCATTCTAATCTTTTTTGTGAAATAAAAAACTTTACTGACGGTGGATAGGATAATTATTATATATATATATATATATATATATATATATATTAAATCATATATTTTAGTGATTCTTTTTTAAATTATATAATACCCAAAATCTGATTTTGAGTATGTCAGTTTAATATTTTTAAAATTTATATATAAATATAATAAATAGACTTGAAATTTCAATTGAGTTAATGGATCCTATTTTTTAAGTGTGGCTACGCCACTGTTTTTATTAAAGTGAAGAAAAATGTTATGTTTATTAAATTTAAAAAAATTTGAACGTATAAATGTAACACATTTTCCTATATTATTAATTAATTTTAAGTTAAATATCCATCTAAATTTAACATGATATCAAGCATTCTTTTCGTTCTTTGTCCATTCATGATAAATTTGTTATGTTTACGGTACAAAGTACGTGTCGCACGATAGGTTCAACATCTTTACACGTAATAGGTTTCTTTACTTTACATGTAAAGAGGAAGTTAAAAAAAAAAAGTTCATATATATTAAATTAAAGTAATTAGGCACATAAATATAACCAAAAAAATCTCTTTATCTATTTTATTTTTAATAGTTTTAAATTGGATTACCATTTAAAATAATAAGTGTCCTAATTATTTCCTTGGGTTTTACATTACTTAAGGGTTCATTTAAATGAACAATATAATTGATTTCGGTAAGATTAAACATAGCGATGTTGTAAGATGAGGTAATATAATGATGTGATTAAAATTATTGGTAGGATATATGCTTGGATATAAAAACAATAATGATTGTGAGAAAAATGTAATAAAAAGAGAATATGATCCATTAAGAACATTTAAAATTTATACAAAATAAAATATTATAATAAGAATTAAATATTTATGAAATTAATAAATAATAAAATTATTAAAATTATTTTAACATAAAATAATATTTTTATTAATAAATTAAAATTTAACTAAATTATTTTATATCAAATGATAATTTTGTTTTTATACATATTTCAGCTTTATTTAATAGGTGAAATCTTTAAAATTTTATTTTAATAAATAATAAAAATATTATTTAAAATTAAAATAGCATATTTAAAATTTTAGTTATAAAAACTTTAATAATTATATATCATAAATATAAATTAATATTTTATTTATAATATTATATATTAATAATGTATTTATACTATGTATTATTAAAAATATCAAAATAATTAAAATAAAAAAAACTTCAATAAAATAATTATAGAAAAAAAGTAAAAAAAAAAATTAAAAAGTGGGCATGGGGGAGTAGACCAATTCAAGGACTAGGCTACTCGCCCAAACCCGAATATCTAGCCTTTTTTTTAGGGGTTTGGACAAAAATATTAAGCTAGTTAAATGAGCTTGAGATTGAAAATTGAGACCTGTTTAAACATGGGTCAGGCTTGGGTTCATCCTTTCAAACCCAAGCCCCATTCAGCCCGCCTATTTTGTCATACTATTTTTTTACTATTTTTTATATTAATGTGTTTTTAAATTACTTTTACATTTTTTATGCAATTTAATTTGAGTTTGTGTTTTTTTATACTTTAATTTATATTTTCATGTTTTTTTAGTCTTTTTATAAAAATTTTATTCAAGTTTTTTGTGTTATACTTAATGACTATTATGCGTTTTACTATTTTTCATATTTTATTATAATATTTTAAAAAAATAATGATATTTGGGTGAGTTTGGATAAGTTTGAGCTTATTCATTACATATAAAAACCGGTTTGGGCAAAAGCTTGGGCTCGAAAAGGCCAGGCTTGGACAAAACTTTCACTTCCTTAATACCTTACCTAAACTCGATTCGAACCTGATCCGATCTAACCCATGAATGAGTCTGTGGGTGAGTAAGCCATTGGTGGTGTGGGCTTCCACTTGCCACAGCACGATAGTTCCCAAACATAGGTGTGGTTCGGTTAGGACAAAAGTGCCTTAATCGATTTACACTGAGATCTTGTTTGAATCTAAATGAAGGTGTAATTAGAAGATTGGGTCAAATGGAGTCATTGGACCATCAATGCTATGAATAATCCAATCAATCAAATCTAGTTCAACCCTCATACTGGCAATCAAACAGCCCTCAATTGATTGATCCTGATCCACTGAAATCCTCAGGTCTATAAACTGCTCTAACAAATCTCATTGTCTAACCATTAAATAGGATGCCATCGTTGAGCTTTTTTGACTCAGAGCATCTGCTGCCACATTATCCTTTCTTGGGTGGTAGAGAATCTCGTAATCGTAATCCTTTAGTAACTTCATCCAGCGACGTTAATGCATATTTAACTTCTTCTGAAAGAAAAGATATTTCAAACTTTTATGATCGATAAAAATCTGAAATGCCTCTCCGTACAAAAAATGTCGCCCGATCTTCAAAGCGAAGACTAGCACTGCTAATTTCAAATCATGAGTCGAGTAGTTCTTCCTATAGTTATTCAACTGTCTTGAAACATAAGCCATTACCTTGCCATGTTACATCCAAACACATCTCAAACCCTGGTGTGAAGCATCACTATAGACAGTAAAGCCCCTGGAACCACTAGGAATAGTTAGGATAGGTGTTGTGGTCAACCGTTGTATAAACTCTTAAGAGTTACTCTTACAATCTTTACTCCAGATAAAATTCACTCCTTTGTGAGTGAAACGAGTCAAGGCTGCAGTCAATCAAAAAAATCATTCCACAAATCTCCTATAATAATCGACTAAACCCAAAAAACTGCATATCTTTGTCACTATCTTTGGTCTTTCCCACTTCAAAATTACCTCAATCTTGAACGGATCAATAGACACCCCGTCCTTAGATACCATATGCCCCAAAAAGGTAATTTGATCAAGCCAAAATTTACACTCACTAAACTTTACATTCAACTATTTTTCTCTGAGAGTTTGGAGGACTGTACGCAAGTGCTGTTCATGTTCTTGATAATATGTCAAGTACTCCAGAATATCATCAATGAATACTATTACAAACTTATTCAAATTTGGCTTAAAAACTTCATTCATTAAACTCATGAAGGTCGTCAGTTCAAATGGCATCACTAAAAACTCGAAATGCCCAAATCTGGTCTTAAAAGTTGTTATAGGTGTATCTTCTCCTCGGATTCTCAACGGATTGTAACCGGATCTCAAGTCTATCTTGGAGAAGACTTGCGCACCTGTTAACTAATCAAATAAATCTTCAATGCATGAAAAGGGATATATATTCTTCATTGTCACCTTGTTCAACTACCGATAATCAATACACAGTCTCAAGTTTTCATCATTCTTCTTCACAAATAATACCAGAGCACCCTAGGGAGATACATTCGGGCGTATGAATCCCTTATCAGATAGTTCTTGCAATTGATTCTGTAATTCCTCTTATTAAACAGATGTCATTCTATATGGAGGCTTCGAGATAGGCTGAGTCTCCAGAACCAAATCGATGGTGAACTCAACTTCTCGTTGGGGTAGTAAACCCGGAAGATCACCCTGAAACACATCTATAAACTTCTTGATTACATGAATAACATCCATATAAGGTAGAGCCTTATCGGTGTCTTCTACGAATGCTAAGTATCCTTCACACAATAATAACCACATCAATTCATTCAAAGCAACCATAATTGCAGTAAATCATATCAAGTCAAGCCGATAACAAAACATTATTTTATTTTTGTGTATCAAATGAGATTACAACCTTATTGGGTAAGGAGAAGGTTACTATTTTTCTATGGCAGTCAATCGCAACACGATTAGTAGCTAACCAGTTCATCCCCAAAATCACATTCATTAAAGTCAAACATGTTAAGTAAAATCAGGTCAGCTACCAAGTCCCTATCTCCTACCCTCACTTTACATGCTTTATACACAATGTCTGTTATTTGGGTGGTCTTAAAGGGTGAACTAATATGCAAAATGTAACCTAAGGATACAGATTGTATACCAATCCTAGTAGCAAAATATGGGATATGAAGGAGTGGGTAGAACCCGGGTCGATCAATACATATGCTTCAAGACCAGCAACAAAGAGCTTACCCCGAATGACGGATGCAGTACCCTGAGCCGATGTCTCATCGAGTAAGAACACTCAACCCTATGCCATAGGTCGTTTGCCCTTGTCTGCTGCCTTACTTCTATCAATCGTCTAAGGCTTAGAAGACGTAGTCACGTCCGGACGATTAAGAAAGTCCCGGACCATATGTCCTTACTTACCACATTGAAAGCAAGCTTCAGTCTCCCTATAACAAGGCTTGGACCAATGATGCTTGCCATAACGAGAACATACAGACCCATACTTAGGCTCCACAACTTGTGGTCGACAATCAGAGGTCTTCTGCTTCTTTTTCTATTAATTGCCCCTATCAGGCTTTCTATCACAGTCTCTCTTATCTTTCCCTTTACTCATCCCTCTCTGTCCAAACTCTTGTTGAGTCATATCATAATCCAACTCCACTATTTGGGCACGACGGAGAGTCTCAGCATAATTATGGATGTCGAAAGCAGTTAACTTGCCCTGATACTGGGCCTCAAACCCGAAATAAACTTTAATGTCTTCAACTGCTTATCTCTGAAAGTGTGGACATCATAACGGCAAAGGGAGATAAACTGAGACTCGTACTCATCTACTGACATGGAACCTTGAGTCAATCTCAAAAACTTTGCTTGTCTCTTCCTCCTCACAGGCTCTGGAATGTACTGCTTGAAGAAACAGTCAAAAAAAGCCTCTCTGATATCTCAGGATTTTGCTTCCTTAATAATTTCTCTATCGATTCCCAGCAAATCTCAGCTTTCTCTCTGAAGATGAAGACTGCTAGAGCAACTCGCTCAGTTGAGCTGCATCTCATATACTTAGATAGCTTCTCTAGCTGTTTAACCCATGCCTTTGCCTCGTAAGGGTTTTCACACTGTTAAATGTTAGAGGGCTCATCTTCTGAAATTACCTAAACCTGATCATATTTCTGTCTACCACATCTCCGACTTGTGGCTGTAAAGTTGCTTGCTGCGGTGGGATAGCCGATGGTGCTACTAGCGACTGTTAAGGGTGTAAAACGGGTCCACGCTCGCGGGTTGGCCGGTGAAAATCGTGGGCTTTTAACGATTCGTTTTATTAATATATGATCCATTCAAAAACGGGCTTATACGGGTCAAACCCGACGGGTAAGTAATTTATACGGGCCAACCCGTACGAGTACGGGCTGACCCGCAGGCTACTAACCATTAACCTAATTCCTAAATCTCCTCCACTCCTCCAGTCCACTCACTTTCTGTTCTTGGTTACCTTACCTTCGCAAATCATTTTCACTTTTTTCCTCTATCTGGGTGGGTTTGCCTGATTTCCTTCCTCGAACTTGATATTCCCTCAGGGATATGCAGAAAACAGGATTATCAAAGCAGCAGTTATCTCAACAAACGCAACTGACATCTCTTTAGGTATTTTTTTCTTCTGACGATGCTATATTTACCAGTGGATTGATTCGTGAACTAAATGCTTTTTTTCCCTATTTTTCTTCTGTTAATTCTTCAATTTGAGAAACCATTTTCATCTGTAGATGGAATTCATATAGTTTATCAATGGGTGTAGAAGTTAAATTTGCACTAATATAGAAGTTACTGTGTATTTTTTAGGATATTTAAGCTAAGATGCAATTTTGAGACTTCAATCTGTAGATGTTGAGTTTGAACAAGTATACTTCTTTTGTTTAGATTACAGTGCTCCTTAGTTTTAGGCAAACATAAGTTTACTATTCTTTGACTTATGTCTATTAGATCAGGAAAAGTTTTAATTATTTATTCGTATGAATGGATGTTTGCAGCTTTAGCTTGCTTATACTTTCTGTAATATGAATAGGATTAATACCTAAGAAGTGAAACAGAAATTACGTATCTCCTTGCATTTTCTCAAAAAAGCAACAAATACTAAAGCAGAATAAGCTTCCAAAAAAGCCACTAGTCTTTTTGCTCTAAACCTTTTCTTGTTCACCCAACCCAATGCTTGTGATTGCTATTAATCTTTACACGTGATTCTTCAAAAATAATGTTAAAAACATAAAAAAAAAAAAATCTGCACATAAATCTAACTTTTCTCTCTGCATTTCATCAATAGCCTTATCATTTAGACATGTACCATTAGCTAGCCAGGCCAGCCATAAAAAATATGAAGCTGTTTTTAGTTCTTGTAGTTGCTGTCATCCTCTTTCAGGTACATTGTACTGATATTAAACCCTAAACTTTTTCTACAGAAACTTGCTCACTCAATCTATTTCTCGGTCAGGTTTTGGTGCAAGCTTCTACATTTAGCAATAATGCAAATTTTGTGGCCAATGTTAGTGTTTCTTTCATCTACTGTTTTAACTTTCTTCATGAATCATGGGCAAAACTTAATCTCGCCAAGAAAAATTTTGGGAAGGAAATGTATTTTATTAAATGAACTTTTTATTGTATAGCATAATTTGGCTGAGCTCATTTAGCTTGACTTCAGGTGGATGAAGGAAATGACATTGTAGCTCTTAACAAAAAGTATCACAAGAAACTATACTACTATGTGGAAATATGAAGGCTAGAGCTTTATATACTGGAGATTACAATTAATAGAATTCCATTGGATAAGAAATGGTATGATTTAATATTGCAACCATTTGTCTGAATTTTGAATAATTAAGCAAACAATAGGTGTTGGAGTTTTACTTATAAGGTGTCACTTACTAACTATTCTCCTGCTATTTATCATGTTATGTTAGTCAAAGGTAGTGTCCCTTTTGGGACTCAGTGCTAATATTAAATTTTATTGATTGAGATAAATGTGATTTTGACAACAATGTATCCTACGATTGTTACTAGTATGACCGTATAAATTTATTCCTCTGATGTTGACTTACATGTCATATTTATGTTTTGTTTTCATTATTGATTTATCATTCAACGGTTGTGTGTTACTTAAATGTTAATTGAGATTTTTTTTGTGTTATTGACCGTGTTGATAATGGCATCTCATTCTCAAAATCAGACTCTACATAGTGATAATATTAACGTTACTAGTGATAATGATAATGAGGATGGTGTTAATGAAGTTGAACATGAAGAATGTGAGGTTGGAACTGAAACTGAAACAACTGAAAATCAATCAAAAAGAGTTAGAAAGAATACTTCAGAAGTGTGAAAATTTTTTAAAAAATCAGTTATCAATGTTGATGATGGTAAACCACGTACTAAATGTAAAGGGTGTGGGATAGTATATAAGGCGGGTCTTGGTCAATATGAAACTTCATCTCTAAGGCGCCATGTGCTTTCATGTAAAAAGATAGCAGTTTTAAGGCAAAAAGATATGTCTCAAATGATAATTGACTATTAAGGAAAGGTGAGAAGTAGAAAAACTGATCAAAAAGTTTTTCGAGAATTAATAGCTAAGGCAATAGTAAGGCATGACCTCCCTTTTTCATTTGTTGAATATGATAGAGTTAGGGATGTGTTGAAGTATTTGAACCCTGAGGTGAAATTTATTTCTACGATCACTGCTGCCTCTGATGTTTGGAACCTTTACAAGGAAAATAAAAAGAAATTGAAAGAATCCTTCGCTCTAATTCAAGGTAGAATATGTCTCACTTGTGATTTATGGACAGCTTGCACTAATGAGGGGTACCTTTGCTTAACTGCTCATTATGTTGATTTAGATTGGAAGCTAAGTAGTAAGATTATTGCTTTTTGTGATATGCAACCTCCACATTCGGGATATGAATTATCTGAAAAAGTAATGAAAATTTTAAATGATTGGGGGATAGACAAGAAAATTTTTTCCATTACTTTGGATAATGCCTCTGCTAATGATAACATACAACTCAATTTAAAAGATGTGTTTTGTTTGCAAGAGAGTTTATTATGTGATGGTGAATTTTTTCATGTTCGATGTTGTGCCCACATTTTAAATCTTATTGTTCAAGAAGGTTTGAAAGTAGCTTCTATTGCCAATGAAAAAATTAGAGAAAGTATTAAGTATGTGAAGGGGTTAGAGGCTAGAACGAAGAGTTTTGAAGAATGTGTAAAAAAGGTTTCAACTTTTTCAAATTCATATTTGGTTTTGGATATCCCAACTAGATGGAACTCTACTTACTTGATGCTTGAGAGTGCTTTGAAATTTAAGCGTGCATTTTCTATGCTTGCATTAAATGATAGAAATTATAAGCATTGTCCATCAAGTGAAGAGTGGTTGAGGGGAGAGAAAATTTGTCAATTTTTGAAGCCATTCTATGAAATCACGAATATGTTTTCGGGAACTAGTTATCCAACAACTAACTTGTATTTTTCTCAAGTTTGAAAAATTGAGATGCTTTTAATGGAGTACTGGGGTGGAGATGATGAGATGTTACAAGGCATGACTTTTAATATGAAGAAAAAATTTGACAAGTATTGGAGTGAGTATAATGCTCTACTAGCAATGGCAGTGGTTTTTGACCCTCGTGTGAAGTTTACAACGTTGAAACGATACTTTTTGAAAATTGATCCTCAAGGTTTTCAAGAGAGGTTAGATGTGGTGAAAATGAAGTTATTTATGCTTTATGAAGAATATGCAAAGAATGTTTCTAGCTCATCACATGGTCAAAACCAAGGTCAACCAAGCCAAACTTCATTTGCCTCTTCTATTCTAATGGATTCTATCTCCAATTCAGACGTAAGTATTAATAATAAACACATATATCTTAAATATTATATTCATCTTATTGTTAAATTCAATTTATCAATACTAACTTTTTATTATTATTTTTTTGTTAATTGAATTTGCATAAAATGCATCAATATAGGTATGGATGGATTTGGCAGATGATGAAGATGATGTCCCAAGTTCCAAGTCTCAATTGGAAGTATATTTGGAGATGCTAAAACTTGATTTTTTCACTAATAAAGACTTAGATGTCTTGAATTGGTGGAAGGATCACAGTATGGATGGATTTGGCAGATGATGAAGATGATGTCTCAAGTTTCAAGTCCCAATTGGAAGTATATTTGGAGATGCTAAAACTTGATTTTTTCACTAATAAGGACTTAGATGTCTTGAATTGGTAGAAGGATCACAGTTTTAGATTTCTCATTTTGGCTAACATGGCTTGTGATTTGATGAGTATACCGATAACTACTGTGGCCTCCGAATCAGCCTTCAGCATTGGGGGACGATGATTCAAATCATTTGAATAATGAGATTAATTGACAAGTTTAATGTTGTTTGATGTGGAGTTTAATGGATGCTTGTAGATTTTATGACTTTTAAACTTATTTACTACTCTTTATTTAATTATTTAGACCATAATATTATGTCATGTGTAGTTTGTATTTGTAATGGGAGTTTGTTTAATGGATATTATGTTTGTGGATTGTATTTTTATTGGAATTAATATGATAATATTTGTAGAACTATTTTCACAATTTTATGACTTACTTGCTTATGATGTAATATATTGCTTATGCTATAATATATATATATATATATATATATATATATATATATATATATTACAAACCCACAACTTACTTTTGTACATAATATATTGCTTTATGTGACTAACTTACAATTTGAAATTAAGTGGAGAACTCCAAATCATTTTGGTTTTTGCTTTGAACTTGTTATATTTGATCATGAATGAGTTAATATTCCTCTTATTAAAAAAATTCCAAATTAAACTTTGTATTTTAGTCACAAATCTATGTGATTTGATTTTGTAACAATTTTGGTTAATTCCCAAAGCCCAATAATCATTTAACAAATTAAAATTAGACTTAATTAAGCATTTAGGTTTAATTCATTATTTTTTAAAGCCCGATTCTTTATTTCCAAAAAAAAAAAAGCTAAGTTAGCCGCGGGCCAATCCGGCCAGCATTAGAGTCGTACCGATCTCCACAAATTTTACCCGTTTAAATGCGAACTTAAACGGGTTCAATCCGTTTAAACCCGTATCCGTATTAATCCGTATCGGCCCGCACCGTTCAGCCCTTTTTACACCCCTAGCGACTGTGGCGTAGGTGGTGCAGCCTGCTGTTGTTACTGAACAGCCTGTGGCTATGGTGTCTAAGCTGGAGGGTTAGGAGCTCGAGCCTGGGCTCCTTCAAAGTGTTGGGTCAATAGCGCAATCAATGTTTGGACTGTTTGCTGCAGCTCCCCTAAGCTTCGTTCCATATGCTTCGTTCGAGTATTAGGGCTAGGAGGCTGTGGTAACTGAGGAGTTGGGGAACGTGACCCCTCCTTTGTAGGTCCCCATCCTCGTATCCTCATAATGAGAAATCGACAGATCAATGACTATACGAAAAGCAACCAATCATAGTATTAGGCAAAACAAAAATTACAGTGGTATATAGACACGAACATAGTGGTGTTATGATGCAAGCTGATACTAACTGCTTACACAAACACAACAAGCTCGGGTTCTGATACCAAAATTGTTACACCCGGATATTTATACCAACTACGAAAGCCTGAAATTTACGGGCCAGATTTTTTTGACCTTATTTTCATTGTAGTTTATATGTACAGTGTAAAACCGCAATCAATAATTATCAACTAAAATTTTCATAACTGTTAAATCTCAATTTTAAACTTATCCAACATTAAACACGACATAGCAAAGTAATTCAAAGTGGTCTCTATGACCATCAATACAAAATATCATCAATTTGCCACATCAACAGTTTTGCAAAAATCTCACAATTTACATCTCAATATGATATTCACATTCATTGTATCAACTAATAATATTTATATACTCAACTGTCAAGTATACCTTAGTTGACAACCACAAAATGCTCGAGGAGACTAGTGAGAACCTGTCATAGCTACAAATCACTTGGAATACTTATCTGTGAGGTGGAAAAAGAAAGAATGAACTTGGCTCAGTAAGTGAATATGAGAACACAGCAAATAGTGAAAGAAAATAAAATTTGAAGACTTGCATGTCAAGTATAAAAGAATATTAAAATACAATTTAAAGAATATATTCAGTTAAAACAATGAGAGATAGATTTCAAAATATATATCCAAAAGCATGCATGTGCTATATAATAATGGATTCTAAAGTATATCACAATTAATCACAAAGTGAGTCATTTTCAAAAGTTCATTATGTCGAATTAAGGTTTCACCAAAAGTATTGTAGCTATCAGTGTGTTACACTACTATCTATGATCATAGACTCACAACCAATCTCATTGATCAAATGAAATTGGTACCTATCCAAACTATTCGAGACATGCCAAAATACTTTTACCAACATGAAGCATAAACAATGTGAACCTGATTAAATATATCTTGTAACTCACAAGTTCGTAAACCAACTACATGACATTAAATCAAATCCAAGGGTAAACTAAATCAAACAAGTCAAAATCACAAGGTATAGCCAAGAGGTCCAAAAACATGCTATTTTTTAATAATGATAATCAATTTCAAATATGAATATTTAAAAATCCAATTAAACTTGTAAACATAAACTAGCATGGAGGATTCATAAATTGTATACAAAATTAAATCATGTAGATGTAAAATGAATATAAAGCATGCTTGAAATATATATATATATATATATATATATATATGTATATGTATCAAAAACAAAGATCACGAGGTGATGCAAACCTTAATGACCGATAGCTATACCATAATTATACATATTCATAAAATTTCAAGATTTTCAATTATAAAAAATTTACACAATTCAAAAAATTTCAAATATAACATTCTCATAGTTCACTTACTTTATTTCACATTTTTTAAAAACTCAATTGGATTGCACCTCCACGTCAAGCGACAGTTTAAACTACACAATACAATAAACCAATCATCAACAACTTTAATCAATCTTCAATGGCTGTTTAACTTTTAAAGGCTAATCATGTCTCACCAAATAAATGATTTAGCCGAAATCTTTAAATTCTAGCTAACAGCAAGGTGATCTCAAAACACTAACCGAGAATTACCATCATTTAAAGCAATTCAACATCCCCTAAATATTCAATATTCCGAGTAGCTTCTTAGTATCAATAAGCATTTTGATATTGAAATGATCTAGTTGGAGATTTCCTATTAATCTCATGCAAGTACGAGAATTTAGGACTCTCTTCTCGGTTTTTCATACCTCAATTACCAACTAAATCATGTAGTACTAATTTAGCTTTAATCTCATATGATTAAAACTTAACAATTAAGAAGGTACTTCACTCCTACCTTAACCCCTTATTGCCGAAAGCATGACAGCTCCCACATCACTCGGTTCCTAAATTCTAACATAGTTTCCATAACAAATTTTATCAGTAACCCATCTAACTAATATAATTCATGATTCCATGACAAAACTAGAAGAAGGAATCTTCTCATTTACTGAAATAGCTAACCTGAGAGTTTCAACTACCCTCTCACTCTCGATTCTCAATCTCTCCCTTAATGCCATCATGCAAGCTAATTAATAAAATTTCCATGACACTTAAACATATGAAGAAAAACTTAAAAATCATCTCTACCTCACTTTGGCAGGCTATTGCCGAGAGGGACAAGCTTCCCCAAATCCTTTCGGTTTCCAGTCAAGCTCCCCAAACCTTTAGTCAAAAATATACAATGAAAACGAACAAAAAGAAAAATTTTCTTTCTAGGGAAACAAAAGCCAACCGAAGGATGACTTTATCCTTAACTTCTTTCCATCGTGATCGTTTCTTGGCTGACCGTTACTCCCATTTTCCCCAAGCTACCGTGGTTCTTCTTCATGCAACCCCACAATCATTCATCCCACACCTTAATCCAATGGACTATAGCAACATGCAAGCACACCTCCCTAAATTTCTCTTACCGTCGATTATGGGGAGAAGGAAAGGTAGCTGGAAGGAAAAGGGAAAAGGATGGGTTGACTTGCTTTAGCTTATTTTAACTAATGGATAATAACTATGGGTTACTATTAAAGCTTATCAATTAATTATAGCTTATTTTAACTAATGGATACTAACTATGGGTTACTATTAAAGCTTATCAATTAATTATAAACTTCCCTTTACCCACGGCTAAGAGAGCTTTCTTCTGTTTTTACTTTACCGCCCACATGAAAGAGAAGAATTGATAAAACATTTCGTAGGTTTTAAATTCCTAGACTACATGGAATTGTTTAATGAGATGCTTTTATTTACTTAAGCCATTAAGTCTTCTTAAATAAATAATTTGTTTTTAACTTTTCCCACCACCAATAAGCTTCTCGGCTTGGGCTTCACTTTACATTCTTCAAAATAAAAAATTCACTTCTACCATTAATCCATGTTAATAGCACTAAATATAATATTCAACCATCCATAAAATAATAAATATGACTTTAATCACTTTACTAATTCTAGTTTCCCATTCATACTAATCATTAAAATTTAAGCTTGACTTCACACATTTTATTTCTATTTCTTTATTTCTAAGGTTTATATTATTTCTAAATTTAATTATCGAGATAGAAGGTTTACCAAAATACCTTTGGTCTTGAAATTCGACCAAACTTTAATTATAAGTCTTTCTTATCATCGAGTTCATAATTTGTAACAAATTTAATTTAAATAACTCAAAATTTTCGTTAAATCTTGACAATTTATATTTATACAAAGTAGAGAAAATTAAGATTGTAACATAATATATACTATAAATTTTATTTATATAATTTAATCTAATATCTTTATTAATCATAATATTTTTATTATTTATTTTCTCTTCTCTCACATTTCACCTCACCCTAAGGACGAATGGTAAGATTGCATTGGAAGGGGCGGGGGGGTTGGCTACCCAACACTTTTGTAGAGTTGTTTTTTCTTTCATTATATACATGTATATTTATATTATATTAACTTAAAATACCCCTTCAAATTAAAAATAAAATAAAATTGCATTCATACATATTTATTTATTTTATCAATAATCACTATTTATAATTACTTAAAATTAATTGATTTTTTTACCATTATTAAATCAATCATGTGAGCTTAAAAAACTCAATTCAACTTTATAAATTCTAAATTTCTCACCACAACTAAAAAAAAAAAAAAAGTAAAGAAACCTATAATATTTTTCTTACCCACTAGTTATAAATTCTTTTATATTCTATATTTTTTTCAACTAAATTGCACTTTTGCTTGCCACTTGTGATATGTTGGGATTTGCGAGCCATCTCTTTAGAGAAAGAATAACAAAATTATAAAGATTTGTCTATTACTTTTTTTTTTTTTTTAATATATGTTCACATAATCTTGTTATATATGCCTAGGTAATGTTTAAAAAAAAAACAATATGTAAGGCAATGTTAAAAGTTTTATTTTTAGTTAAATTTTGTGATAATTATTTTTTAATTTCTATTATACAGAAGTTGAGAAAGTTATTTTCGGTGAAGTTAATGGCATTGAGGATCGAAAATTAGTTGGGCTTTACATATGAGGAGTAGAAACTAAAAACAAGATAAATCTTGATAAAAAAAACAAACAAAATTAAAAAAATAAAATAAAATACCCTCAGTCTATGAGTATTAATTGATTATTATTATTATTATTATTATTATTAATTGAAATTCATTATGTCCTAGTAAATTAAATTTTTTGAATTTTACTCATGGGAATTATTCTAGGCCTTTTGCCCCAATATTTAATTAAGGCCTTTGGCCTATAAATAATACGACATGCTCAAAACAAAGTCCTTGTATATAGACAGAAGTAAAGATCGAAGGATCTTCCATACTAAATAGAACCCCTATTGATAAAATGCAATCCTAGTCAAACTACGATCTACTATAAAAGGTACACTAAGGTATGTAAATCAACCCTAAATTTTTTACATGTCACCCTAAATATTCACCTATCTCCTTTAATTATTGACTTACGCATTCACTTTTTTTTCTCTTTACAGGTTTCAACTCAATCATTATACTTTTCTTTACGAATTAATAAAATTTATAATTTTATAAATTTATTATTCTTTAAGATATTATTTACATATATACTTTATATTAAAAAATTATAATGAAAATACTCAAATGAGAAAATATATATACAATTTTTAATTTTTAATTGGTCTCACCAAAAATAAATATTAAGATCCATCACTATCCAATCGTATCGTATCATTCATGTTAATCTTATTATTACTTTATTATTCAATTTTATTATTACAGGAATTAATTTCATTGCAACCAACGTTTTTAATATTTGCCAAGCCAATAGATTTTAAATTTCCAAGTCTGATTAGTTAAAGAATTAATTATGGAAAAATAATTTTATCAACAATAGAAATGCCAGCTAGTAGCAGGCTATGTCGAGAGCTTCATTTTATAAAGGTAATTAAGGTGTTGGTTACCTCCAATGAGTCGAAGAAAGAAGAAGCCCGAAGCTCAAAGCAAAGGGATGATTAACAATATACAATTTTACAGTCAAATTCAAGAGCCAGAAAACAGCAATAACGGGTTAGCTTTAGCATCGATATAATCAGACGGTGTAGGTTGTAACCATTAACAAAGCAAAAGCAAAGTATATTTGTTGCGAAATCAACGAATATGCCACCAACTATGTTCGGCCGTTATACCTTTCACACGTGGCATGCTCCTTTCTCTGTGTCTTCCTTCCTTTCTCTCCGCGTGTCCCCTCCATCCCCTTCTCTTCTCTCTATCAACTTTATAATTGTATCCTATGGATTCTTTTCTCTGTTTATGATCCTTTCTTTGGTTATTTATTTTCATTGTTTCTTAGTTTCCAGAGTTGAAATGGTGAGAGTAAAGGGTTTTGTTTTAACAGAGAAAATATTCTTGAAGGATGGAGGAATGTTTGATTGGTGGGATGAGATTAATGAATCAGTGGAATGGCAGAGATTCATTTTCTATTTCTTATCTGCTTCCTATGCTTTTGTTTCCTTTGTTGCCCTGGTAGTTTCTTCCTTGATCTTCCCTTTCTTTTTACTCGGCTGCATTTCATGTTTAATTGTTATTAACTGTTTCCAATGGGAAAAGAACTGGAATTGGAAGGGAAACTATGTGATCAAATGATATTTTGAAAGCCATGGATGGATTTTGTTTCTTCTCAAGAGGGTTGATTTATCATACATGCATGCAATGTTGAGTAAGCTTGAAGCTTTGCTGCAATTTCGGTTCAGAATCAAATCAAAATTTTCTCTCTCTGTTGTTTCCTTGTGTACTGCTTTACACGAGTTTAAATTCAGCACAAGAGAATTATTTCATTCGAGACAGAAATGTTACTTTTCTTGAAAGGATATAATGGTTTCTATTAGACTTAGCGATTCGTGGAAATATTTTATGTCCGTATTGCGTTAATTGTGTTAATTTTGTTTGTGTCGTATAAATAAGAAAGTGTTTGTATTGCATCAATTGTGTTCGAATCATGTAAAACCAAAAAAATATTGATGTGTAAAACTTTGTGTCAACACCTTAAACAAAAAATATTTTTTAACTTTTGTTAAATTCATATATAAATTTTGTTATTTTAATTTATGTTATTTTCATATTTATTTTTATTATTTTCATATCATATTAGTCATCCTCGTATCATATGTCTAAGTTTATCAGATCTAGTTTTTATCTCAAGGTATTATCAAATTTCTTTTGATTAGTGATTTGATTCTAACATAGATGCTTATTTACGTCGCTTCAAGAATGCTAATTGCATTATCCTTAAATTTAAGTGTTACCACTGCTGCCTTTAGGCAACGAGTGATGTTCTTTTGCCTTGTAGGGGAAGTAATTCCAAAAGTTTCTTTTAAGGTAATTGCCTCATATTTCTATAGTAAATAGATCATTTGACAAAGAAGTGTGCTTCTATCAAATAAAGAAACTGAAAGAGGGATTCGAGAACTCCTTGATGCTATAGTTTTAGTCTTTATGTGTTTGTTTGCAGTGGTAATCTCATGGAACATGCTGTCATGCTTGGGTCTGTAATGTGCTAGTGAGATTCATGTAAATGCCAACACTGCTATTTTCTCTCAACTTTCATACATGTTCTGTCCTAAGTCATGAGCACACTAAACAAGATTATGTTCTAATGACGTTAATGTTTCAAATTTTAGGTACAACTATGCCGTATTCAATCGAGAGTGCCAGAGTATGGGTGGACAACACAGAAGGTTTTCCACTTGTTGAACTTTATTGTGAATGGATGTAAGGGTTCTGTATTCTCTGTCATAGTTCTTTCTGCAGCTGTTTGTAACTTTGCTAAAAAATTGTACTGCATTTTAACAGTGAGGGCTGTTCTCTTCGGTTTCTACAGGAGCGTGTTTCTTGTTAAATCCAAGGTATGCATCGATGCTCAGAATCAATGTGCTTGAGCTTCAGTTTTACGTGTTACTTCTGGCGAAAGAGTGTTTGAATCATCTATTTTAGTTTTTTGTTATTCTAGGATTATTATTGATTTCTGGTACTGCTATATAAGAAAACATATATGTGATCATGTCATCTTATCCCTTCATAATAATGACTGCGAAGCTAGGTCGTGGCTGTAAAGTTCGGAAGTGAAATGGAATATATATGATGCCTGAGAAGTTCATGTCCTATTTCAATAGTAGGAAATGAGTAGAGTAATTGTGATTATTCAAGTAATAAGGGCAAGGCAAAAGACGGCTACTTATTATTTTGTGATATGTTTCCAAAAGTTGTAATTTGCTCCATCTTTTCGTAACTTTTCTCGCTTTGGAGGCATACCTCTGTCTGTAATTCTAGTCAATTTTGGCAATGGCTGTCATTTTGTCAATAAACTTCTTAGTTGCTCTACACACTAACTTTTGGTTAGCTTTTCACCACCTTAAATTAACATCCTGGTACAGGCGCTTGAAATGGTGCTTCTGGATCTTCCTGGCCTTCTATTTTTTTCAACATATACGTTGCTTGTCCTTTTCTGGGCTGAGATATATCACCAGGTAGACAACCATCCCATGCTACAAAATCATTTTACATAAGTATTGCTATAGTAAATTGATGCTCATGTATCTTCTTTTCTTTTTTATTGCTTAGGCAAGAAGTCTTCCCGTTAATAAACTTAGACCTGCATACTATAGCATCAACGGGTTTATATACTTTGCTCAGGTAAAAGTAACAACATAATCGCATATCAGTTATAACAAAACCTAAGAAGGAAACAATGGCTTTTCTGATATCAGCTAGTAAAATGCATCTAAGTAGCCTATCTGTTTCCTATGTTAACAGGCATGCATATGGATTTCTGTAAGATTAAGTCATAGCCCACTTGCAGTGGAACTTGCTAGACTCTTCGTTTCAGGTAAGTTTTTCTGATTTGAATCTGCTCATTTGCCCCATTCAATTTGTATTAAACCAAAGTGAACTGAAATAACTTTGCAATTCTCAATGCTGTAACATTGTTTAAGTAGTCGTTTCATGTAGTTAACAACTGATTAGCTTCCTAGGAAGTAATGGATAGATCAGCATAGCGAAGCTACTGCACTAGTGTATTTCTTTTCATTTTCATTTTGCAGTTATTTCATTCTGTGCTGCATTGGGATTCATGATATATGGTGGGAGGTAAGAGTTGACATCAACCCTATGACAGATTTTAGGTTCTGTTCCTTCTCTATTCACTTTTCAATTGTATATGTGGGTAGGTTGTTCTTCTTGTTGAGACGCTTCCCTATTGAATCTAGAGGTCGTCAGAAAAAGCTGTTTGAGGTTTGTTAATTTGTACTATTCAAGAATTTAGCATTGTCAAATGTAACCTGTGAATGAAAAGAAAGAAGTTCGTGTTGATACCTTTCTACTGTTTTCCCTGGGTTATCCTCTTATTTTGGGGTTTTGGACTAGTGTTTTAGAATCATGGAAAGAAACTTGGCACTAACACAATGACCTTATTTGTATGACAGGTTGGCTTTGTAACTGGGATCTGCTGTACCTGTTTCTTGATAAGATGCTTTGTGGTAAGCCTCATTTGATTTAGAATGAATACTAGATAAACTTCTGCATATGTAACCTTTTTTTTTTGGTTTTTGCAGATGACTCTCTCGGCCTTTGACGAGAATGCTAATCTTGATGTTCTAGATCATCCAATCCTAAATCTTATCTATTACATGGTACATTTGAATTTTGGAGTGTGTTACTCATTCATTCAAGCTAGAACTAGATTGAATTCTGTTCATATTAGACCGGTTTGTTTGCTTAAGAATCAATATGGTTTGATGCACTAGGAGTTTCACATGACATTCTAGTTTCCTAGAGGTTTTTTTTTTTGGTTATGATAAGTAGAGCACATGATCATTTATATCAGCATAAACAACTAAGCAGAAGCAGTTGAACATTTAAGAGTAAATTCATTGGATTAACACCAAAAATTCAACTCTTGGTAAAAGAACATGATTTGTTATCTTTCCTCTTTGATAACACTTGAGGTTCATAGATGTTGATGTCCTAATGCACAGGTCAGGATCACAGTAAATCTACACAGGAACTAACCTGTTAACTGAAAGCATATTGTAAAATTTTTATGGATATTTGGCGTTAGTTTATTCTAGGAAACGCATCCTTTCATCTTCTTACTTTAGCTATGCATTCCAACAGAAACAGTACTTACCTTCTTTCTTTCTTTCTCTTTTTTGGGTGTGACAGTTTGTAGAAATTCTTCCATCAGCTTTGGTGCTATTCATCCTTCGAAAACTGCCTCCAAAGCGAGTTTCTGATCAGTACCACCCCATTAGGTGAAGAGCCGAATGCCTTTGCACATGCAACATTAAGACTAAATGCTGTGGAAAATGTGTGAGCTGCATTGATCCATTCCACGATCTAGATTTCCCCCGTCACAGGACTTGCACTCTCATGTACATTCAATCAACTTTTTTTCTCAACAGGAATCCACTTCATTAGTACCTTAATTCAAAAGTGGCAAGAGAGTTTAACGTGTATCGCTTTCGCAATTGGTAAAATGCAGCTGGTGATGTGGCTATCAATTATTGGTTTCATTAGCTTAAAAAATTAAAAGAGAGAGAGAATTGCCAAGAGGCAACCATAATTTTGAAGAAGAAAAAAATAGGTAGCAGCTAGCAGCTCTGTCAATTTTTGAATGTTCCGAAAATCTAACTTGGATTTTAAGGATTTGTCTACGGTTAATGTGCAAAGTTTTCTCTTCATTTTGATTCTAAAAATTCTTCAGTTGCTTTAAGAGGAGAAGGCTCTGTTTCCGGCTAAAACTTTGAGAAAACTCTAACTGGATTTTCAAAATTGAGTTATATTGAGGGTGAAAGAAAAACAAAAAACTAGAGTGATCTGAACAGAAGTGAAACACACAAGGAATCAATATGTTCGGTAAAATCATTCTTCCTCAACAGATTTTACAAATAAATCTCCCACCACACTCGGCAACCAATAAATACTGCTCTAATCCTTGAGTTAGGAATTTATGATATATTAAAAACTATTAACCTGAAATCTTGCTTTTCTATGTTACCTGGAAACAAGCAGTCAAGCAGAGTATACTAGAGGCTGTAAGTGTGAAGTGTTAGATATCATATTATATTTACAGCAGTATGAAGTTAACACCTTCATAATGCTGCAACGAAGCTGCCGATGTATGTACAGGTTGGCACATGCAGGGGCAAAGTTTGCGGGAGCTTCACTCAAATGCAATTGACATGAAAGTGTCATCATCCAAAAGAGAGTCTATATCAATATAGTCTTCATCACCATCACCCACTTCTTCTGTACTGTTCAGAACCATATCGCAAGCCTGCATAAGAATTTCTCAAAACAATTCAGTCCTCTAATAAAATATTTGAGGAGTTAAAATGATTGTTGAAATACAAATTTAATTCCTACAAATTTTGTTGGAGCAGACTAACAAACACATTTTCACAATCAGAATTACCACGCATGCAATCTCAGTGCTTGTCTTCGCAAAACTAAAATGAGGACACACAAGGAGAAAAGAGAAGCAAAGATAAACAGAGATGTGGAGCTCAAAAAAATTTACAAAATAACTTTAGGTCCTTATAATTCAGACGTACAATATCAAGAATTTAAAATTGGTCAATAATCAAAGAAAAGAGAGCTCAAACCACGCTAATGATTGGCCTTAGCTCTTAAGTAACTCATCTCCGAATTACAAAATCAAAGGCTTATGCAGAATATAGTTGGCCTTGGCCAGTAAGCATCCAGATGAAGCAACAGAGAATGACAGAAACAAAGCAGTTTCAACGTGCATAGACTCTATCTGGGAAATGTCATGGGTACTAACATAGTCGAAGCCTGCTAATTTGTTAGCTTTACTGAAATAGAAATTTATGTCAAACAGAACAGTGTATACCTTGTTTTCACGTACCCCTTGAGCCAATGTCAGCAGCCTACGATATTGACCTCGTCCTTCAGGATTCTGAGCCATGGACTTGACCCTAGTAAGTGCCTTCTGCAGCCTTTCTTCAGTGTGTTTTCTTCCCTCCTTAAGAAAATCATAATCATCCTCCTCCGTGGGCATGCACTGTGGGTCAGGTTCCTTAGTAATTGCATCCCTTCGAAATCCTCGTAAACCACTCCCTTTACGTCTCCACCGTAAAATAACTTTCTCCAGAATTCCTACTGACCAGATAATTGGTTTATACTGTTTCCTCACCTGGTGTCCTCTAACATGGGCCTTCACACCATAAAAATTAGAAATCAACGTACAAATTCAAGGTTTTATAGTTTGGGGGTAAATAATAGATCTCAAATCATCAAACTAACAGTGTTATATTTTATGTTTATGATAAAAAAATCAATTTGTTTTTCCTCATTTTTAACAAGTAAATATAGAATATAGTGAACATCGATGCTATACAAGAAAGAACATAAACTGAGAAACTAAAACATCAGCAAAGACAAAAGCAGCAACGAACCTGAATTTTGACAATTCTTCTCCGGATCAATAAGAATTCTTTTCGCTTCTTCCAACCACGAAACTTTTTCTGAATTTGTGTTGCAGCAGCTTGGGCTACCCCATCACTTTGCAATGGCCTGCGTGCCTTAGCAGTAACGAGTGAAATAGCATGTTCATCAGACAATCCATCACCAGACTCACTCAACTGTTTCCACTGGAAGGATTGCATCCTGAACATTTGATGTATACGATCAGCAGCTTGAGTTGCATTACATACAGCAGTAATTGAGTCCTTCAATGACAGTATGTCTTGCGCATCATTATCATTCACAGGAGTTGCTACTCGCTCTGAAACTGTTTTTATAGCTTCCTTTTGATCGTTCATTGTGAGAGAAGAAAGGTAACTGGTCAAGGAAGATTCTGCAAGGAAACCAGAGATTCCTTTGTGTCCATTACCAGAAGCCAAGTCTGCAGGCATTCTGCCCAAAGGAAATTCTGGAGTTGGGTCCGTAAGTGCTCCAGCAGCTGCTTCCAGGGAGACTAGAATGGCAACTGTTTGCTCTCTGAATTTTTCAAAACAGATTCAGACCCGCAAGAAATAAATTACAAATTTTGCTTCTAATATATCATTTACTTTATCATAAGTCAAGAAACTAACACAATTAAACCTAAGATGCTGTCAATTAATTTCATAACTGAAGTACATACTCAAATTACTTCCAATTCAGTCGAAAATACGTCACATTATATATTGAAGGCTCTAGGTGTACATAACAATAAAGCCTGCATATAACACAAACGAGTAAGTTTGGAGGTCCTTGCCTGCCACAGAAAGCAGCCCAGTGAAGTGCAGTCCATCCATTCGCATCACGAAAATTTATGCTAACTCCAGCAGCAACAGTCGGTTTTATTGCCCAATCATAACCAAGTGCAGCCGCTAAGTGTATTACACCTTGCCCCTTCTCATCTAATATATTAGGCCCTTTACCATCTTCCAATATTTTGCGAAGAAGCCATGAGTAAAACTTCTCTTTCATCAATTTCTGAAGGAGGCACTCTTTTTCTTCACGTTGAGACAAATCCTTTTCGGATGAGGGGTCGGCAATCTGGTGGCATTCCTCTTCTTCTTTCATTGATATAATTTTAGTAATTAAGTCTCGTTTTTTCCTAACACCTTCAGAATGATGATTAGGACTGGAAGATTCCAGAGAAAGTAACATCTCAAATCGCAGCAGCATTTCTCTTGAAGCAACACCATAGATGTCCGAAATATTTATGTCTTTAGCAAATCCTGCTCGGTAGTCAAATTCTCTAACTTCACTACAAGCTAACCTGTTAGAACATGTGACATAAAATGGGACTTGCCCAACACTGTGAGGTGGAGCATGGCAAGAAAGAATGCCATCTGCAATAACCTCAGCTGGAACCTCCACTTCCCCAAACATACATGACCAGTTATATCTTGATACTTCCTCTTGACTCTTCAAAAATGTTCCAATAATTAACACCTGTTTCACGATGCAGAAAATGAGAAGAAAAGTCCATTTTTACTTACTTGGTATCTTTCAAATAAGAATAGACATCACAAGAAATTGAAAAGCAAGCTGAGTAGACATTTAAAGGGGGGAGGGTGGTTGCAGGATATTAAACAATACTTACACTGGGGAGGAATGTGCTTCTGTTGTGTGCGTGTATAGAACAATTAAATGAAAGCATTTAATTTAAAGTTGCAAATTGTTAACATGCCAAGGCATGCGCACGTCATATATCAGACAAGTAACGTGAATAAGATAAAGTTCAACAATGCATAACTAATAAAAACATGATAAAATTAACTACTTTTCAGTAAGAAAGCTAGTGACAGAAAAGTTCAAGAGAATAAGCAAGCAGGTAATTAAAATCTTCATTTTGCTAGTTGCTGCAGAAACTTAGGACATAAAACTTTAATACCTCAGTTTCTAAGTCTATGTAAGCCCACTTTGGCGAAAAATCGACTATGCTGAAAAGTTGGTCTTGGGAGAGAGAAGGGCTCAAAGAGGCATCATCAGAAACATTTCCACATTCAACAGAGCTCCAGGCAATACCAGATGTGGACTGCATCTGCAGATCATCTACTTCTCCAAGTTCTTTGGTAATCCACCGTGAAAAACTGTCAACTTTCTTCAAGCTTTCTTCTCCATCAAGTAATGATTTTTTCAGAGAGAAAGCATGGTTGACATTTCCATCCAAATGCATATCATTCTCAGGATGTGTTTTCATGACAGAATTAGAATCTGCATTGATATGCATTTGAAGGTTTTTATGCACAGGCTGCTCATTTAGAACATCCTGACTGGAAAATTCCTCAAGAGCATTTGGTAAATGAAAATCATGAGACCTTTGCTCAAATAACCTAGTGTCATATGGTAATTCAAAATTTGACGACGGATCGATATGCCATCTGGGCAACTCCAAGGAATTGTCAGCCAAAGGAATCTGAAAGAAGTACTGGAATTAGAACATCTATATATTGGAATGAATTTGAGAAAAGAACCAGATACATTAAAACATCAAAAGTACAGAAAGTGCAAACAAATCTGAGAAGAAGTTTGGTGAAAAGACCGGATATTTTGTGACTACATACTCTGGTTATTATTTAAAAACAATCCTTTAGGCATTAAATAAGTCACTCAAAGTCTGAAACGCAGTTTTCCTTAACCGTCCAAGTCTTTAATCAACTATGACCTGGTTCAATACTGTACGCTTTATAAAGGATGGAAAGAGAAGAATACCAACTTCTTGAATTAAACCAAAATTATAAAACATTTTGCATCAGTGATCAAGAAACCACAAGACGACCTTCAAATTTCAGCATCTAACCTTACACGATCTCGACAGAATATGATAGATTATATACAAAAGACTTTATTACTATAGTATAAGTGTAAATATCAGTTTCAAGTATCGATCTCAGAATTTTTTTACCATTGGATGCAACTATATTATTTATAACTAAGGTATAAAAGGCAACTACCATGAATACCTGCAAACTTGATTGTGTTGGCAGAGGATATCCGAACTCCTCGCCAGCACTCTCGACAGCTAATAGCTTTCCTTTCATCATGTTTTCTTGTTGCAGGCTGATGCTCACAGTATCGGCTTGAGTGGAAACCATTGAAGTATGAGAAAATGGAGCTGCATATACAGGCATATATTCCAAGCCTTGTTCCCAAGATGCCAAATCAAGCGTTGTTTGAGCTTCAGTTATGCAAGTGCCATAATCAATATCCCTAGGTCTATCTCCATGAAGATGTGAAACTTCATTTACTCCAGGAATTGATGACCGACCTTTATGATCATATTGTAAGAGTTTTCCAAATGGCTCAAAGGCAAAATTATGCAAAAGCTTGATACACAAGGCATTAAGAAGTGAGTTGATGAAAACAAAATCATAAAAGACAATGCTTACCTGAAAAGGGATGTGATGAATAAGGATTCAAGAAGCCGGGATCTGCCTTGTCCAACACAGTAGCATTTCCTATTTGCGGCGATGAGCGGAATCTAGAACTTGCTTGGTGACTATCCTCTGTTTGATATCTCATATAAGTTGCATTGGAAAGTAGTATGCATAAAGAGGGAGAAAAAGAAGGGCAACTTAACCACCTTAAACTATATTGGCAGAAGGATATAAATAAGAAAAAAAACACCAAAAAAAAAAAAAATACCAGAATCAGCATCTTCACATAAGGCTGTTAAAGTGCTGGTTGGGCTTGCCGAATCTGCATTTCCAGAAGGTGTTTTTGTATGACTAACAGAATAGCTAGAAGTAGAAGGACTGCTTGTTTGAGAATTTGATACATCACTAGTCTCTCGTATGCCTCCACTTGTCCTACTACCCTGAAGGAAAAGAAAACAATATGGTCTGAAGTACAGAAAGCTTTTAACATGTGGAAATTTTGACTATTCAAAAGACCTATACAGTAGCCAAGTCAAAATCAAACTGTCAAATAATAACTTCGGCAGAAAACAGTGTAGTTTAAGAACTAAAAAAAAAAAACACAATTCTGAATGTTCAATCAATTAATGCATAGGCAAACCTCCAGGGTCAAAATTTAGAACATTAACTTTTAGGATTGCAGACAATGAAAAGTTGAGTGCCAGGACAATTACATGTCATGCAAATTCAGAACCTCGAATCATATGGTTAAGCTCAACTAGTTTGGGCTTATGTCTTATCAGAGCCAAGCCAAATTTCATTAGCTTAAGCTTAGGACTGATGACTGCAACAACTGGCTCTTACAGTCATGTGCAAGTCACAATGATTCAATCCAAAACCGACATAATCAATATGTTTAGCACAAGTTATGAAAGCTAAGTTTTTCAATCCTTACCAAGAAGTCTACAACCAGCCAAAAGTAATGTAGAGGCCCCCAAAACTGGGTGCACCTCTAGGCACTAGGCAAGTTAAAAAGAAAAAGAAAATGTTTTTGAAGGCAAAAGTCGGAAATATAATCCAGAGCACATGCAAGAAGTAGCCACACAATATCCACAGAGGTCAACTCTTACCACCTTGCCCCTCAAAAATATTTCTCCCCCCTCCCCAACCCCCTCTACCTCCCCTTCCACCAGTGTTGTCAAGCGGCACTAGCAGCCGCTATAGCAGCGTAGCTGATTGGAAAATTAGCTACTGCTATGATAACATACATTGCGTAGATGTTTTACAATAGCAGCCAATGGCAGGCGATATAGCAGGTAGCAGCCGGTAGCAGCGCTATTGAATAATTTGGTCAAATGTCTTTTTAACCAATTTTTTTCTTGATTTAATTACAGCCAACGATTTTATTTTATTTAAGGGTATTTAAGTCTATTTTATTTAAGCTTTTTAAATATTTAAATAAAATCTTTTTTTATTAAATATCAAGTAAACCCTAAATTAAATTAAAAACCCTTCAGCAAAGTTACAAACTATTGTAGTAGCCATTCTCTAGAACTATGACAGCAGCAAAAGTCTCAACCCATCGAGCAAAGGGAACTATGATTAGTTTCTTCATGGAAACAATACTATTAATGCAAACATCTGAATATTGTGTTGTATGATTGCTGTAAAATTATATCATTCTGATCAAAGCCTAATTTTTTGTTAATATCTGTATAAATATCGAACATTTTCAATATTATGTTTATTCTCGTGTTTTATTGTCTTATATGACTTCATTTAGAGTTTTATTGTCTTGTGTGATTTGGTAACTTGCTATTTGCAAAGGTTTTATTTGCTTGAGAACAATATTTGAGTGCTTTGTCCAAATTTTATCAGCTATTATGGTCATTTTATCATCTTCTATTAAATTACATATATTTTTTATTTTAAAAAATAAAAAAACTCAGCCACTACGCTATCCACTATTCATTCGTAGCTGATTTTGGCCTCCCCGCTATTGTCCACTATTCACTATTGATAACACTTCCTTCAACCAGTCCAGCAGTAGTTCTGATTAATAGAGAACCACGCACAGATTAAAGGTACAAAGGAACTAGTCCACCAGTGGATTTAAAGTACAAAGGAACTAGTCCACCTGCATCCTTGTCTGTGCTGATCAAAATTCTTAGATTGCTTAAATTTCTAAGAGAAAAGAAGGATGTTCCAAATAATGTTCATTGTTCATTTCTTATCTAAAATTACTGGGTATAAGCGTCTGGATATTAGAGAATGCATTTTACCATGCAAGAAATGTTGTAAATAATCAATCAATAAACCTTTCTCAATATCAAAAACAAAAACTTAGTAAGGATCAATCAGAATTAATAGAAGTGAGCAGTACCTTGACTTCCAAGTAGTGCACAAAAACTATATGCATCAAATCCCTACAATATTAACAAAATCATTCAAAGCAAAATTAACAAATCTTAGAGACAGAACTTAAGTATATAATTCTAAATACTTCACAAAATAAAATAAAATAAAAAGAATTTCTATTATTCAAAAAAATTGAACTTAAAAAATAAGACCACCAAAGTCATTGACCCAGGAAGCTTCTAAATATCACAGAACTCAAAGAGTATTGTAACATTATTTGCAAATAAAGTCCTGGTTGTTAATTTTTCTAGCCCCAGGAGTGCCAATATAGCAATTCAAATATCAGCAATCTGAACTTGCTTTACAAGTCAATATAGAGAAGATGATGGAACACTCATTGACAGAAACTCTAAAGAAAAAGAATCATACCATATCTGTTAGACAGCTCAAATTCTCACCCTTAACAACCAGTAGAGGCTTATTAGGATGCTAACATGTATTCATGGGCCACGAGGCCCAGGTATAACAAATTTTTTAACACTGTTAACTGTGATACTACTTTACGCCTTTATAGCTGGGATGCATAGAAGTACCTTTCTAAGTATTCTGGCATTAGCACAGATTCAAAGTAAAAGATAGATGTAATTAACTGGAATAAAAAAATAAACAAAATAGAGCAAAATATAACATCCTAGAATGCCTTAAACTAACTGCAAGAAAAATCTAAATCTAAATACAAATTAATCCATACTGTTCAAGCATCCAATAGCAGCGCCTTTGAAAGTTTTCATTCTCTTCCCCATGGGCATAGTAGCAGTGCAACACATCAATGCTTCCAACCTAAAATTGCTTTAAAGAAGTTAGTCTTAGGAAAAATTTCCAATCCAGGAGTTTGAGTCACTAAATAAGACTTCCTGAATTGGTCAAATTATATACGATAACAAGAAAACTTCAACTTGTATGGCTGCATTCCTACCTTCAGCTTCTCATGAGCTTCCTTCACAGTCTTTCCGTCTTTTTTCTTCCTCCAATTATGTCCATCCTTCCTAAAGTATCTTAACACTTTTCGATCAAAAAGGAAAAGTGAACCACCTGGAAAGTTTAAATTCATGTCAATCTATTTGGTTGTCATACCTAAAATCAACCTTAGCTTCATCAAATAATCTCTCACAATGATGACATCGATGTTACATGTTTGGCTTAAAGCATTGCTGTTCAGCTTTAATGATTGAATAAAACAAGGTCTTTAGGTATGCAAAGCGTGTGATAGGAAAAAATTTTAAAAATAAAAGAAAAGCCAAAGCTAACAACAAAGCAACATTAATCTACTTCCAAAATAATGTCTGCATGCTTTAATCAAGCACTTAGTAATCATTCTATAAATATGTCCATCCACAATAAACAAATATTGTAATGAATTTTATCCAACTCTGCAATGTCTTTCAGTGTTCATACTTGGAGGCCTGTTTGGAGGCTCTGGTGCAATATGAAACTTCTGATAATTACGAAGAATTTCACAAATTTCAGCAGGTCGCAACCATCTATGTTGGGCTTCTAATAATATCTGCTCAATATCTGCAAATCAGAAAACCAAATATAATTAACAAAAGAAAAAATAGCACAAACAAACATATGCAAATAGAGGATTAAAACCACAAATTTAGAAACATCAAAAGCGAATCAATTCATCAGTTCAGAGTTCACAAATGTCCGAGAAAGAGTGACCTATTTTAGCAAAAAATAACACTCTGGACCTATATTTCACTCTCAAAAAATTAAGGTCTAATAATGAATAAAAAGACTTATCTAAACCCTAATCATGCCCCAATTCCATGTAATACGAAAGCATAAACCATATGGAGCATTCTCAGCACCTTAAAGAGAGATAAAACTGCAAATTGTCCAGAATACAAAATGCTTCTAATCTGCACAACCTAGAAGAAACTTAACTTTCTGCTTTTATAGCAGATTATCAAGCATCAATTGAACTTCCAATTGATATATACTATCTGAAATGATGCATACCAATTAAGCCTATTTGATAGAGCTGTTAAGTAATATCTCTTCAAAGTCTTTTAAAGTTATATCAAGTGATCTTACTTCAAAAGCAAATTTATTGCTATGAAAGTACTTTTCACTCCTTGATACAAGCAGAAGAAAGCTAAAGCATGTCGATTCTATCTTTGGACAATCAAAACCTAATTCCTGGAATTTCCAGAAGAGACTAAGTTCTAAAATGCTCTCAATTTATCAATTCTTCCCAGCCAGCCTCACTAGTTGGATCCGGTTAATTCACTAGACCTAACCAGATTTTGTCAAGGGAAAGCCCGGTAAAACAAACACAATTCCACCAGGGATCAATATAAAAGCAAGGGTAATAACAATAATGGAACTACACGCACATTTCTGACTAAAAACGCGTTAAAAGGGCGGGCGAATCTAAACAAATATATATATCAAATAAAAAAAAAGTAGGCGAAACAGAAAACACACCTAAACGGGGAGCCAAACTGTACGAGGCGCGATCCGCCATGAGTAGAACACGGATAGATCGATCGATTTGAAATTTTTTTAAATTTATTTGTTTGATTGTAGAGATTAGCAAAGGAAACACGCGAAAGCTGAGAGAAAATTTTTCTTTCTTTTTGACTTTTTTTTTTTTTCTTTTTAAGTAGTAATGGTATACTTTATTTATCTTTGTGACTCTGGAGCTGAGGAGACTTCGAAATGGAATATGTGAGATTTTGGGAGTATATTATTTTTCCTGTGTGAAAATTCGAAAGGCCGAGGAAAGTCAGGTCATGGAGCTGGTGCGGTGGCAACTTAATTTGACCAATTGATGGACGACATCTGGCGGCGCCTTGAACTTCGTACCGGGAATCTGAAACGTATACCGCTTTTTATATTATTATTATTACTTCTTTCTGGGTTTTATATGTTTTATTATTTTCTCAATTCCATTTTTAGTACCAAAGTTCAAAGTACTCCGGCAGAGAGAAACGCCAGTCTTTTGCCGTTTTTAATGAAGTTTTTTCACCATTCACGATAGATTTGGCCACTCATGTATTTATATAAAATGTTATAACATATAAAAATTATTATATCATAAATTAAATTTTTAACTTTTTAATTTATATAATCTTTATTAAAATAATTTATATTATGTTTATATTTTTATGTATTTTTAAATTATTATTCAATATATCGATAATAAAAATTTTAAATTATACAAATAAAATTAAAATAATAAAAAATATTTTTATTTATTTTTTAATTTATTTAATATTTTTTATATGATTATTTTAACAGTAAAATTTAAAATTTTGATTGATAATATATTAATTAATAATTTAAGTCTTTTGAAATTTTCATATATACATATATATATATATATATATATATATATATATATATATATATATATATATATATATATATTACTTTTCCATTTCAAACCTAATTGATTAGATGTTTGGGGATTCTGTAAAATTTCAACGGTAGATCGGATAATTGGGAGGAAATAAATGAAATTTATGCATTCCTTATGTCATTTGATATATGTAATTAAAGCTCTTTTATTGACAAATGAAACCAAATGTTAGGCCGCCTATAGCGCAACATAATTTGATACATATGGGCTCGTGTTTGGCGCAATTCATATTTAAAAAAATAAGTTGAACCAAATATATATATATATATATATATATATATATATATATTGTATTGGATTAGAAGCCTTTAAACACATTGACTGATAAGGTATGACTTATAAAATGTTAGTGTTAGCACATAATAATACGTGAGTTAGTACGGCACAATATATATATATATATATATATATATATATATATATATATCTTGTATTGGATTAGAAGCTTTTAAACACATTGATTGATAAGGATGGCTTATAAAATGTTAGTGCTAGCACATAATACGTGAGTTAGTACGGCACAACATGCAAACTCATGTGATGTGTCGTATTGACTCATTTATAGTAATAAAATTATATTTAATAAATAAAATATTTGAATTATAGATACATAAATTTATAATAATTTTATTTTTTAATACAAAATATATGATATTCACATTTTATATATAATTTTTTATTAAATACACTACTAATAAAAATTCATCAAAAATAAATTATTAAAAATTATTTTTACTTAAAGATTTGTCAGATGAAGAAGTTTGAACACAAGACAGATCATATTATATAAGTAAATCAATATAATAAGATAATAAAAAATAAAATAATAATCTTTTATATCTAATAGTCTTTTATTTGTATGTGTGTATTTTAAAAAACAAAAATTGAATTGTAAATTTCGATATCTTTATCTAGTAGATTTTTTGTATTGTTTCTTCATGGATATAGGTATTATTTTGACGAAGTAAGTTACATGTCTTTTTTTATTATTATTTATTTTGCATATTATTTAAATTAACGAATAAAAAAATTAAAAATGAAAAAAAAATCTAAAAATTTGTTAATTTGATAAAACACGAAAAATAACACAACAATTAGTGCTATGGGCCATGTGTCTTCTTGGACCATGCCTTTACTTTTCATGTATCGTGCCAACACAACTCATTGAAAGATAATGTTGTGTCAGCAAGATCCATTAACACATGGGCTAATATTTAAAATGGACTATGCTAGCTAGACTTGTTCATGGGCTAGGCTAAGTTGATTTGGGCTGGCCTTAAGTAAGAACGTGAGCTTAAGCCCTGTTCAGCTTGTTTTTCGAGTCTAATTTTTTGTTCAAATATGACATATACTCTATAAGCCTAAGCCCGTCCAATTCCACCCAAATAATATTAATTTTTTCAAAAAAATTATAATAAAATATAAAAAATATTAAATTACATAATAGTTATATAGGCCAACTTAATACAATCCTTCCAATAGTAAAATACAATTTGGTGTGGATTTGTTTTCTCTTTTATTAGTATTCCAACTTGCACATGTATAGGCTTCTAAAACAACTTAATAATTTGAGTAAAACAAATCAAGTTCTTTTATTTTATTTAAATAAACAAAACTCTCTTTTAATGTCCTTCTAATATTCATTACTTGGTTTACTCATATATATTGACAATCTACATACAGCTAAAGCTATATGGAGCTTGATGCAATGCATTATATACATTAGACTTCCAATTGCACTTGCATACTCTAATTGAACAATAATCTGACAATTTTTTTTTTTAATTTCATACTTGGATTGTGTAGAGCGATGGCTTTATTTATATTAAGGTGTTGAAAATTTTCCCATATTTTCTCTATATATTACAGGTTAACTAGTTATGTGAAACACCATTGTCATACTCTTTACTTTAATTTCCAAAATGAGACTTCCTTCACTTAATATTTCATTTTAAAGATTAAAGATAGATGCATATTGGTCTCATTCAAATCAAACATGTTAATATCAAAAAAACAGCAAGCCTATAATATATAGAGACATATTGTCACTCCATAATCATTGATAGTTTGAATATATGCACTTGTCTTCACTATTGTGTTTAAAATCGTTTGTCAAATTTTGTGCATCGAATTTCTTTATGGCATTGTTTGGAAGCCTGTTTTATGTCATATAGTGACTTAACAAATTTGTATATTATTCTTTCATTTTCAGGAACTAAAAAGCCTTTTGGTTGTTTTATATAAACTTTCTCGTTTAAGTCGCATTCCATATTGGTAATCAAAATTGCATTGACATATCCTTCATTATTGAAAGATTACAATATTAAAGCTATATTGTATTGTCTTAAATATGTTAAGATAATTCTAATGCAATTATTTCTGCTAATAACAAAAGTTACACCCTCACTAAATGTCATAGCATACATATAGTACTTAATTACTTTTATATTTTTCACTGTGCGAGTGACTATCATATCTCTTGTAGCATTACATCTATTGCACAACTAAAATAATATATCATTTTTATATCTTTCTACAAAAATTAAATTATCATTCTCTAATTCCTTATTCCCAAAATCACTTATACAACACTTATGTCTATTATAGTAAATTTTCTAAATAAAGATCCTTTGATATTTTAATTTATTTTTGATTTGTACCAAAATTAATATATCATTTTCATGTAGTAATTTGAAGATATTTTGTTGAACTTACTATAAATACAATCATAAGCCGAAATTGTCTCATCTAATCATGAACTCATTTTCTTAAAATCTTATTAAGTTTATTCAAGAACTTGACTAATTTACACACTTTTATTTTTCGTTATGGAATCAATAACCATTTAGACTATTCCATATACATCCTTTTGTCTAATTCATCATTTTAAAATCATATGAATTTTACATCCTATGTTGAATTAACATCAATTTTAAAATACAATGAACATTCTTTTTGTAACAATTAATTCTTGTTATAGTGTATATGTACAAAAGTAATCATTCCATATTTGTGTAAATCTTTTCTTAAGAAAACATTTGACTTCTTATTTTTAATCCTATCAACTTTACAATCAAGTTCACATGATAGGAATATATTTAATAATCACCTTTTGCGTGCATCATGAAATTATCGCATTACGTCAATAATTAACATAAAAGTCATGTATCAATTCTTTCCTCTATCAAAATGATGCTATGTAAAACTATGTGTATACACAAATTTTCGCGTCTGTAAAATTAAAACACGAATTAGTGATAAAATTCAATTTTTGTATTTATATGTGAGTACAATTCTCTGTTTTGAATTCTTTACAAAAAGAATTATGATCCTCTGATTCGGTCTCCTGATTGCACTTGTCGAGGGCGTGACGCTTGATCCCGACGGAGTAAAATGAGTGATTGTTGAGAGAAACGGCCGAGGGGCTTGTTATTCCTCTTGAACTTGCAGCGGCGTGGCTGATCGTTGAGAGAACGGTCTGTGGTTCCCCGTGGATTTGTAGCGGTGCGGCTGATTGTTGAGAGAACGGTCTGTGACTTGTTGTCCTCTTGTAGATTTGCTGACAGCTTTGTTGAAGAAAAGACTTGACTGAAGAGAAGGCTTGATCGGAGAACGGCCGGTATTCTGCAGGCTTTCAATTCTCTGAGGAGGCTGAGACTTCTATTCTTCAATGCTTTCTGTCTGCTTCTTCTGAGTGCTCTGAGTCTTCTGACTATTTTCTGAGTCTTCTTCTGTCTGTTTCTGAGTGTGGAAGAGCTCTCTATTTATAATGCTTGATGGTAGAGAGTTCTAAGGGGACTCGATCACTCCAGGGTTTATCTCTAATTAATTTAATTTAATTAGAGATAATACAATTGGTTGATAATTTTTATTTATCACCAATTTATTAGAAATTATCAATTAATTAAATATTTAATTTAATTAACTAATAATACTAATTGATTATTATTATTTTTTTAATGCCTACAAATGCCCCCACTTAAGATACGGGCGTGCGTATGCTAGGCATGAAGTACGCATGTAACTTGAAGTCCATCAATGTCAAAAGCATGCGTGCTATGACAAAATTCTTTGATTTTTTTTTTTTGAATAGCACAATATTTTTTTTTGTGCTTTATATATATATATATAAATATATATATATATATATATATTGAATTTTGTGTTTATTTTTAACACAAATTGAACTAAAGAAGTAGATTACAATTACATCTCTTCAGTTAGAGTTCATCTTAAATTCTTCTGTCAAACTATATATTGACTAATAATCATAAACTCCTCTTCATAAAATTTCAAGCAGCTCAGATCAATTCTGCAAATCTTTAGGTAAGATTTTTTTTTTTTTTGAATATGTACTCATACAGCCCATGATAAATCACCTGTATTGTTTGAATTTTGTTTGAATGATTGTTGTGTGGCCATCTGTACTGTTATTTTGCATACTTGAATTTTGTTATTATACTGTGCTATTGCTGCGGCCATCATCTTTCCCCGAGCACTTCCATGCTAGCTCTTCAACACAACAGCTAGCTCTCTGTCTCGTTGTTTTTATTGCGGCGGCTAGCTCCCCAACACAGCAGCTAGCTGCTTCGTCATCTTCTTTGTTCGTTGTTGCGTTTCTGCCACCGTGATCATCTTCATCACAGTGACTAGCTCCCCAACACAACAGCTAGTTCTCCAACACAACAACTGATTCTCCATCATAGTAACTTTTTCACCGAGGAGACACCGGGGAAGTACTCTGACATCCGGAGCTTGGAATACATGGGTCTAAACGTTTATCCAGTTTCTCTGTTGGCAAAACAGTATCAGCAGGATTTTTGAAGCTTTCCCATAGAACAAAATTACTTCCTTGAGGGCTACTAAGTATAAGCCCTCTGTCAGTAGTTAGTTCTAATCTTGATCCCCTTGGCGTAGGGCTGTTCTGTTTCAATTACTGTGGGCGATGCGAGAATGAAGGTTAGGGTGGGAACTGGAAGGCGGTTCAGGTGCTGGGGGCGCTACCGCAACCGCAGTGGTAGCGACAGAAGATCGGTTGGCGTCTTTGACGAGCTTCCTTCACGAACATATGTGGTCTCTCCTGTTGGAGATTCTTGACATTATCCGAATTCTTCTCCATATAGGAGTTTCAGAACTGAAGCGCAACAAGACATGTCTTTGCTCTTACAAGAATATTGTTGCAAATATTATTAGAGCAGATACTGAAGCCACCCCAGCAATGAGAAACAGGCCCCAAAAACTCTCGACATCAAGACTGTTGGAAGAAACCAAAGTACTATTGGAATCAGGACAGTTTTTCTTGTTGAACCATGCGTCTTCAATTTACTTCATTTTCTCACCCTGAGTATCATTCAGAATAGCCCTCGAAACATCTTGCTACAAGAGGGGAGCCTCTAGGGGAGACAAAACCTAAACCTTCGATTCTGTAGGTGGGTCCAACCATCATATAACCAGTAGAATATTCGGCTAGAAAGATTTTAACATAGGGGATATCATCAAAAATGGCAGCAACTCCCCATCATCGGATCCCTTGCACAAGGCCTCCTCGTACTCATCAATAGAGTCGTATGGCTTGAGCATAGACTCCTTAAACCCCAACTGCTTTATCAGTAAATCTCTTATAAATGACTGATTCTGGTATCCAACATAACTAGTTCTGAGTTCTTCGATACTCGGGATGGTTGGCTGTAACTGGACCACTGTCAATATGGAACCAATACCATTTACTCTGGGGTACCTAAAGCAACTAGGCCGATCATCGATGGCTGCGGCTGTGGCCACCATGTGCATGAGCTCAGTCTCATTTGATGGAGCCATGACCACCGTGTTAGCCATAAAAGTTGTGTCAAAGGCACCGCAATGGGTTGGTCCATCTGTACCCACCAGTCCGGCCCTGTCTATTGCAAATCTCACAGGAAGTTGTTGAAGATCTACATCATAAGCAACCTGATCAAATCCTCTGTGTAGAAACGTAGAGTAAATGGCACAGCAAGGTTTAAGGCCTTCGCAAGCTAGACCAGCTGCAAAAGTAAAAGCATGTTGTTCTGCAATGCCAACATCAAAACATCTATCAGGGAATCGCTTTTGGAATTGATGGTGGTCCTACTATCACCGTCCACGTGTACCAGGATCAACGAATCAGAGATCGCCACGTGACAAACACAGGAGAAGCCACGTAGCTCCTACCGCGCCAGAGCCTCACGCGACAGAGTAGCGTGATAGGCGACACAATATGGCGACAGATACTCTACCGCACCGGTCTGTGCCGAACAGTAGCCGCGACAGACTCCATCGCCTCTATTGCGACATAGGTCTCCCGCATTGCCCTCGCGGCAAAGGTCTCCTGCACAGCCTGCGGTGGAGGTATCCCGCACAGTCTGCGGTAGAGGTATCCCGCACAGCCTGCGACATAGTGTCCCGCACAAGCAGCGGTAGATGTCCCTCGCCCAGCGTAGTGGCAGAGCAACTCCCACACCCGCTTAGACAGCTGCAGAGGTCCCTCGCCCAGCGGAGCGGCAGAGGTCCCCCGCTTAGACAGCGGCAGAGGTCCCTCGCCCAGCGTAGCGACAGAGATCTCCCGCACCAGCAGCGGTAGAGGTTCCATGCATATCCTGTCGCCAGACTACTCCCCCGCAAGGTGCATGGCCCGAGGCGCGACAAAGTGCTCTATAACTCTGTCGCGGCCCAGACACGCGCTTGGGTCTCAGCCCGAACCGCCTCAGGAACCTATAAATACCAGGTGAGCTCTCTGAAAAGGGGGAGATCCGATCCGATCCAAAAAAGAGAAAAACAGGGAGAAACACTTAAACCCTTTGATTTAAGCAGTACTTTCTCCTTCTCTCATATACACCAACTCTCGATCACTGACTTGATCGTCGGAGTGCGCGTGCAGGGAATAATCTCTGCCCCCTCTGATTCCTGTTATTTTTGCAGGATATACGAAGACCACGTGGAAGGTAAAGCACTGTTGCTGTCAGGTAGGCAACATCAGGAATAAATTAAGTCTTGTTCCTCCACCCATGGCAGCATGAATTCCTACAATTTTATCATCTTGCTCTGCTTCAGCTATTAACGACTCGGCAAACTACTGGGTATAGGAAAGCGTTTTCGACTTGCTCTTCATTTGTTTTCCAGACTTAGGATCAAATTTCACAACGCCATGCATTTTGTCAGGTGCAATTTCAGCAAGAGTATAGCCTTTTTTCCTTCTTGGTAATGACATGAATGAGAACAGGCCCTGGAGCTAGCATTGACTTGATTTCATTTAAGATATAAACAAAGTCTTCTACGTTATGACCATCCACTGGACCAATGTAGTATAGTCCTAGTTCTTCAACTAGGCTAGCAACGGTTTCCATTTTGGAAAAAATTTGGACGGAAGGAAGTTATACTTATTTATGAAGACGTGGAATACGGCGATGCTGTTGTTTTTTTTTTTATGAGTATATATATATATATATTTTTTTATTTCTTTCCTTTTTTTATATATATATTTTTATTTTTTTTTATTTTTTTTTTTGATTTTTTTTTTTATTTGATCCTCCTTTCTTACCATTTTTTTTTTGTGTAGTCATGGACAAATTTCCTTCGTATCGCCTTCTAAGACCATCTATTGTCAAGCATCGCCAAGATGAAGTTAATGGTAGACCTTTTTTTTCAAAGACTCAAGAGGAGTATAAAGGTCGTCCAGGTGATTTTCTACTTATCCGAGACAAGTCCAATGAGGATATAAAGAAAGCTACTAGGTGTTTAATTCACACTCCAGCTATTGGTAGTAATGCAAATAACTGGGATTCCGATGTGGCAACTCTTTACCATTTGGATGTCTGGACTTCTGAAGAGGTTGATGAGGTATTTTCTTGCAATTCTCACATTGCTCAAAAGGGTGTCTTTAAGACGGTGCTGAAGTTGCAAGATGTCACCATGAAGAGAGCGTCAAGTACACTGCCCTTATCACTTTGGGCCATCGTATTTGTAGACGCGAAGTTTCTTGGCATGGCTTTCAACCACGTGGAGAATTTGTTCCTCCTCCTGGATATTGGGAATGGTCAGAGCTTGTTTTGAGTCAGCACAAACAGATTTTAGAGCAAGCGGGTGTCTATGAATCGATTTTCGCTTCGCTATTTGTTTATGACCAAGGTCGAAATATGATTCATGCCTTGTGCGAAGCTTGGTGTCCAACCACCAATACATTTTTATCTTCTCGTGGGGAGATTTCCATTTCACTGTGGGATTTAAAGATTTTAGGAGGCCTTCCTATTGTTGGAGAATTTTACGACGAGGTTGCCCCCAGTTTAGAAGAAATAACCGGTCTTGATGAATCTTCATGTCCCATTCTTCCGGTCAGTTGTCGATACCTTTTTCTTGCATATCACCTCATCAGATTGCAGGAGGATCATGGGGCTTCGAAAAGCAATGAAGTTTCTGCTTTTACTTGGGTGAGATTTTGGTTTCGAGGCAAAAGCAAATACAATGATCCTTATGATTCGATCACGATCAAAGGCAAGAAAAATTCTCTATATACTCCCGATGGTCGTTTCAGACACCGACTTCGTACTAGAAAGGAAAATGAAGTTTTTCTTGATCTGGGTGTTCTTGACGTTGATAGAGATGAGGTGTTCTTAGCCGCATTCTTATCAGTTTGGCTATGCTCTTTCATTCTTCCGAGTACCCGTGGTGATGTCATTCGGCCTGAGACTTTCAAAGTGGCTTCTTTCATAGCAAAAGGTACCCGATTTAGTCTTGCTATTCCTGTCTTGGCAAGCATATATAATGGACTGAATCAAATTGCTACTTTCGTTGATGGTCCTGGTCAATGCAATGTTGCTCTTCCTTGGCATTTTGTGCATGTGTGGATGGCATCTTACTTTGGGACTCATCCTGGATCAAATAGAGCACCAAGAAGACCTAAAATGTGCAAGTACGGGGGATCTTTTGGTCACAAATCTTACGGTGAGGTCAAAAGTCGAGAAATCATTCAATAATTGCTTGGCATAGATTGGCAAGCCACTAGCATATTTGACACTTGCAAGACTAAACTCTTGGACACTCCAGGGAACCGACTTAAGCTTGACGATTTTGAGTACTTGGTCAGCCTTCGATCTTCATTTTTGACTTTACGAAGAGGCAATTTTGACTTGGTAGAATCATATAGTCCTCATCGCTTTGCGAGACAATTTGGATACTGTTAAGATGTTCCGGGATCTTTGACAACTGCTATTAGAACTGCCAGTTTGAGAGGGTTATTGCGCTATTGGCGATGTAGCGTGTTGAGAGGTCCAAGCTGTGAAGTGACCATCCCTAAATGGAGTAGCACTAATGAACACTTATTTGTAACAAGAAAATTCTTTGTATGGTGGCAAGGTCAAATAGGAGATTACTATCGTACTAGTATACCCATCTTGAAAGATAGCACAAGTACTAATTTCAGACTTGCTTCTTCTAGCTCTTGTAAAGAAAGATTATCGAAGCAAGCGCAACCTTTGATTGAAACTACTGACCTTGAGGCTGAAGATATTAATGATGTTACCATGACGCAACGCCTTGACATGGGGCAATTTGAACAAAGGAAAGGTTCTTTAACCCCTGCTGTGGATGGGAGAGAGGCTCTTGTTGTCAGAGATGAACAATCTCGTCAGTGTGATGATTGTAGTGATAGACCTGTGGAACCTATCAGTGATCATGATAGTGACAGATGCAATCCCAGAAGGCTTAGGAGAGGTGTGAGATCTTCTTTGAAAAGAAAAGTGATGGTCTCCGAGCAACCAAAGATTTCAAGTCAAGAAACAAGGGTTGGTTCCCCTAAAAAATCTTGTCATGGTAGGCTTCGTCTTTCCTTAAAGAGGAGATGTCCTGAAACTGATCGCGAGGAGTTTGAGAAGAGGACTCCGATTGCACAGGAAGAAGTTGCTGATTCGACCGGTGATGATGCGATTCCTCTTACAGAGATGTTAAAGAAAAACACTGTTGACCAGGTTAAAAACATCATGCCCGATGATGAGCCTTCAAAAAGTGAGGAATCTGTAAGTGATGCTGGTAAAATTCGAAACCAAGTGAAACAGTTGTCTGCTAAAATAGGCTCCACATCTTCAACCAAGCGTAGCTCTAAGTCTATTTCAATCAATTCATCGACTAAGAGAGCTCGAGGTGATGACACAGTTGGGAATAAACCTCCTAATCAGGATCCGCCCCAGTTGCCAACCAATCGCTCTCTTGAACGAGATACTATCTCTGTTTCGACTTATCATCCTGGCAAGTACTCTTCCAAGATTTTTGAAAAAGCCATTAAAGGGATCGGACATGATTTCTTACTTCGACTTAGAGATGCCCCTTTTTCTCAAGTTAGCAAGCTTTACGAAGATGCTTCCACTGTTTATTCAGGCATTGAAAGTTTGCATGGTGATTCGACTTCCTTAAAAAAGATTGTTGACTCCTATGTTGGGGAGGTGAAGGCATTGTTGTGCCTTGAGAAAGAACTTGATGATCGTCTTTCTCAAAAAACTTTAGAAAGGAAGAAGGCTGAAGTAACAGAACAGCTGGAATGCGCTAAGTCTTTATTGACGTCGAAGCAACAACATTATGAAGCACAAGCCACAAAGCTTCAAGCTTTGCAAGATGAACGTGTTGCACTAGAAGAGAAGTTGTATTTACTTCGAAAGGAGGAATTGAAGGTGAAGACTGATTTGGATGCTCGAGTTGTTGAAGTAAGCAAGGCCAGTGATGAAATCGCTTCCTTTGAAAAGCTGATGACTGAATTAGAGGCCACAGTTTCCATTGCTGATGAAGACATGGAGAACATTGAAGAGCTCAGGAGAGCATTGCAGACTCATAGAGACTCTTTGGTCGACAGTTGGAGCAACAAGTCCTAGATATTGCTTGAGCGTTTTATTTATTTATTCATTTTTGTAATAGACATTTTCAGCATTTCAGCTATGTCATATAGAACTTTAATCATTATAATGATTATTTTTTTTTATTTGGTGTGACTGAACTTAGGATGGATGGGTTTCCTAAGCTGCCTACGTACCTTCTAAGAGAAGGATCAAGTCATTACGTAGTTCATTTATTTATTTTTGTTATTTTACTTTAATTTTTGCCTAGACCGCCCCAATGGGGTTTCAATCTAGCAGGCCTTTTTTTTTTTATTTGCCTTAATTTTTGCCTAGACCGCCCCGATGGGGTTTTCAATCTAGTAGGCTTTGCCTTAACTTTTGCCTAGACCGCCCCGATGGGGTTTTCAATCTAGCAGGCTTTATTTTTTTTTTTATTTGATGTTGTGCATAGAAATTGGAGCTTTCACGCGTAATAGCGTTTCAGAAACTTCCCATTGATGGGACCGACTCGCAATTGCACAACATAAGGTCCATCCCACTTGGAGGTAAACTTATCACCAGGATGATGATGGAAGTTAATTGGCCTACGCATGGCGAGCACTAAATCTCCTACTTGAAAGGAACGCGGGCGGACTTTCTTGTTAAAAGCTTTAGAGAGGCGTGCTTGATAACATTCAAGATGTTGTTGTGCTTGCAGACGTCTTTCATCCAACGCTTCAAGCTCTTGAAGGCGCAATTGGGCATTGCTCTCTTGTGTTAAGCCTTCTTGGATGGCAATTCTTAAGGTAGGAATTTGACATTCCAATGGAAGAATGGCTTCGACACCATAAACAAGGGCATATGGAGTAGCTTGCGTGGGTGTTCGATATGTAGTACGATACGCCCAGAGTGCTTCTCCGATTCTTTCATGCCAATCTCTTTTGCTCTTCGCAACAACTTTCTTCAACAAATTACAAAGTGTCTTGTTGAATGCTTCTGCAAGGCCATTTGCTGGGGCATTATACATGGAAGAATTGTATTGTTTGAAATTGAATTTCTCGCACAATTTATCCATGAGGCTATTGTAGAATTGTTTGCCGTTGTTAGTGATGATGTACCGAGGAACTCCATAGCGATAGATGATCTGCACACGAATGAATTCTACCACTTGTTCTTTCTTGACCTCTCTGAAAGGTAACGCTTCTGCCCACTTAGAGAAATAATCTGTTGCAGCCAGAATGTATAAGTGTCCTCTTGAAGACTTAGGCAATGGTCCTACAAGATCAAGACCCCATCCATCGAAAGGCCACGATGCAACTGTGGGATGAAGAGGCTCTGGTGGCTGATGTATGTAATTGGCATGGAACTGGCATGGTTGACATCTCTTTGCAAAATCCATAGCATCTTGCGCCATTGTAGGCCAATAATACCCCATTCTCTTGATCTTGTAATGCATTTTCGGCCCAGATTGATGTGCGCCACAGATTCCAGAATGAACCTCTTCTAACACTTGTTTGGCTTCCTCACTTCCTAGGCAACGTAAGAATTGCCCATCAAATGACCTACGATACAAGGTATCTTTATAATAGATGAACCTTGTTGCTCTGCGTCGCACTTCAGACTTGTGACGTAAATCATTCGAAAGTTTGCCATGCTGAAGATAATCAATAATAGGCTGTTGCCAATCTTCAACTTCAATTGTGCATACCGATATCGCACTGACTTCTTCATGAACTATGTCTTGTAGAGGCACTATCCATCTGCAACATATTGGGACACTCAACTTTTCATCCTCATTGATAGCCAAAGTTGTTGCCAAGTTGGCCAAAGCATCTGCCTGCCGATTTTCACCTCTTGGGATATGCTTCAACGTTATGTAATCAAACTTATCCATTAACCGTTTAGCATATTTGAAGTATGAAATCAAATCTTCTTTCTTGACTTCGTATTCTGCAAAGAGTTGATGTATTATCAGCTTAGAGTCTCCATACACTTCAATGTCTTTAATCCCCATTTCAAGTGCCATTTCTAAGCCTAAAATAAGTGCTTGATACTCAGCAACATTGTTAGAGCATAATTCGCTCAAGATAAAAGAATATGGCAAGACTTGATTGTAAGGGCTAACGAGAATTGCCCCCGCTCCTGCTCCACTTTGTCTTGAAGCACCGTCAAAGAATAACCTCCAGCTTGGCTTTAAGTCGACAAAAAGGACTTCTTCATCAGGTAAATCATCTGACAATTTCCAATCAGACGGGATAGGATGATCTGCTAGAAAATCTGCCAAGACTTGCCCCTTCACCGCCTTTTGGGAAACATAAACAATGTCATATTGTTGAAGGATTACCGTCCACTTTGCCAATCTCCCAGAAAGAACTGGTCTGGACAAAATATATTTCACAGGATCTGCCCGTGCTATTAAATGAACGGTATATGCTTGCATGTAGTGTCTTAGTTTATCAACGGCGAAGAACAAAGCAAGACACATTTTCTCAATAGGGGAGTAGTTTAATTCTGCCCCTACAAGCGTTCGGCTTAAATAGTATAAAGCCCTTTGTTTCCTTTGCTCATCTTCTTGTGCGAGTAATGCCCCCAAGGACTTGTCCTGTGCAGCAATATAAAGGACTAATGGCTTTCCATGAATTGGTGCTCCCAAAACTGGAGGATTAAGCAAGTATCTCTTAATCGCATTAAAAGCATTGCTACAGGATTCATCCCACTCGAATGGTATGTCCTTCTTCATTAGTCGACTGAAAGGTTGGCATCTTCCAGCTAGGTTTGAAATAAACCTTCGAATGTATGCCAATTTACCTTGAAGACTTCGGAGCTCTTTTAAGTTCTTAGGTTCTGGCATATTCTGGATAGCGTCTATCTTAGACTGATCTATTTCAATGCCTCGGTGTCTCACGATAAAACCAAGGAACTTCCCAGATGTCACTCTAAAGGCGCATTTCAGCGGGTTCATCTTCAGTTGGTACTTTCTCAGCCTATCAAACACTGAACGAAGATTTTCTAAATGGTCGTTTCTTCTCTTTGACTTGACCACCAGATCATCAACATAACATTCTACTGTTTTATGTAGTAGGTCATCAAAAATTCTCTGCATGGCACGTTGATAAGTTGCACCAGCATTTTTCAAACCAAAGGGCATTACCTTATAGCAATAAATCCCCTTAGGTGTTCGAAATGCGGTTAGCTCTTCATCTTTTGGCGCCATTCGAATCTGATTATAACCAGATGATCCATCCATGAATGACAAAGCCTCATGCCCTGTAGTAGCATCAACCATTATTTCGGTGATGGGTAGTGGAAAGTCATCTTTTGGGCATGCATTGTTTAGATCGCGAAAGTCGACACAGATGCGAAGTTGTCCATTCTTCTTTTTGACTGGCACTATATTAGCTATCCAAGATGGATATTTCACTTCACGTATGAATCCTGCATCAATTAACTTGTTGACTTCGGCTTCTATGAGCGGGATAAGATCAGGTCTATAGCGCCTTTGGGGCTGTTTAATTGGCTTTACTCCCTTCCGAACAACCAAGTTATGAACTGCAACTTTCGGATCAAGTTCGGGCATCTCTTTATATGTCCAGGCGAAGACATCTTTGTATTCTAACAATAGTGCGACATACTTTTCTTTTTCTTCTGGGCTAAGGAGTGCACTCAAAAATATAGGGCGTGGTGCATCCGAAGTGCCAAGATTTGCCTCTTCCAGCCTGTCGACAGTTGCTTGCCCCCCATCTTCTAAAGCAGCGGGAGCTTCTTCTTCTTCTTCAATTTCAGATGGTTCTTCAGACTCATCTTCTGATGATTCATCATCTGCACTTTCTTGGATGGTTACATGATATGTTGAATAAACCTCTGTCTCATCTTCTTTGAGATGTACTGATGAACTGGTGTCCACAACAGTATGACGTCGCACTTTCAATGGCCCTTCTGCAGAGATTTCAAGCTCTAAACGCCTCTTCATGCGAGATGGAATCGAGCTTCGGATTTCTTTATCATCCTTCAATTCAGTGCAGTTTTGATTTTCTTCTTGCTGCACTTCGCTGCTTGAAACATTCAATCTATCAAAAACTGAATTGCGTCTTCTAGGTGCTTCACGTAACTCAGGGTGAGGGACATTGAGCCTATCAAACACTGAAATACGAGTTGCTGACGTTCCCAAATGATTGAATACTGACACACGAGTAGTGTTTTGAGGAGGATGAGTTGGAGATGCTTTTGGCTCATCACATTCTTCAGTAACCTCCACCGAAATGTGTTGAGTACTGACTGATTTACTCTTCCTGCCAACACGAATTCGTACCGAATTTTGGGATTCACATCCTAATCCATCTTTTGGAAAAGGTTTCCCATCCGACTTGTTTATCAGCTTTTTATGGGTTTCAATGATCCCTTGCAACTTTGCAGTCGTCTTTCCATCATGCAACTCATTCATGGAAGATGACTTGGAAAAGTCGAACCCAGCCTTAGCGATCAGTTTATAAGCCTTTGGATCGTAATTTTCAGCAGTACGACCTTGAGGCAAAGTCCCATGTTCTATTGCGCCTTGGGACGGTCGAATGAACCCTTTCAACGGCTTCTTGGCTTGACTATGAGCCATCTTAGTTAGAGGCAATGTGCAAGCATCCTTCAACAGTTTTATGTCTTCTTTTATTCTGTCAGGAGAACACTCTGCTTGATTAAATTCTGAGCATTCCAAGAATGGCGATTGGCCTTCCTTGCGACGAGCCTTTGGAATATAGCGAAGAACTGGAGTTTCTTTTGCCTCTCTGGATGCAGATTCAACTGGATTGCCCCTTACGGTTTCTTCCAATGTAAGCTTGGGAACACCTTCAAGGGATATATCTAAAGGCTCTTTCATCACATTAGGATCTATTTTCTTTTTACCCTTAATTTCAATTTTTCCTGTGCTTGGCATTTGAGTGGGTAAAACTTCTTTTATATCACAGTTCTCTGAGTAGAACTTGGCATCAGCATAGTGAGATTCGACCTCATTGAATGGCTTTAAATCAGCATCAACCTTTCTCGGTCCGTCTCGATAAAACTTTAAGCATTGATGCAGTGTAGAAGGCACAACGCCATTTGCATGAATCCAAGGTCGCCCGAGCAACAACTTATATGTAGTTCTGGCGTCGATGACATGAAAGATTGTACTCGACATTAATTCACCGATCGCGACATCCACTCGTATTATTCCCAAAGCACGTTGCTCCATTTGATTGAAACCTTGGATCAAAAGTCGGCTTTTTGACAATTCATTAATTGATATGCCAAGTTCCTCCATTGTTGCCTTGGGCATGATATTAACTGCAGACCCATTATCGACCAACATGCGATTCACCCTTTGTTCTCGGATGTATCCATAAACATAAAGTGGCCGATTGTGGGGTTTTGATCCTAACAACAGATCCTCATCTGTGAATGCAAGAGTTGTCAAGCAGTAATCACAAAAACCATCATCTGAAGCAGGTTTCATGGGAGCTGGAAGATGTGCAGTGTAAATTTTTGGGTTTTCCAAAGCATGTGCAATCGCGTCGCGTGTTGCCTTTGGATACTGCAACAACTCGTAGATGGTAAGATGAGAAGAGATCCCTTTCAAGATCTTAAGGCATTCTTCCCGGACTGTTTCAGTTTGGCCATCTCCTCGAGCCTTAATGGCCTTTGAGCTTTCTCCCTCTGACTCCTCTTTAAACGAAACCATATGAACACCAACTCTCACTTGTTCTTCCCTAAGAAAACCTTTAGGAAAGAATTCTTCTAGTGTTATATGTTTTCGAGGCTTTTGCCTCAAAAAAATTTGAAATTGGGGATGCCTCATAGTTTTCCTCCGTCCCCAACGTGGATGCAAGTTATTTATCTGTTGAATTTCCTTTTGAAAAGGATGGTTTGCGGATCGGACATATCGCTTTCGCGATTTTCGTCGCGTTACCAATGTCCATTGTTCTTCATCATCCGCAGCATATTCAACATCTTTAGAAGAGCTAGTAATTGAGCTTGTTACCGCAACTGGCAGGGCAACAGGTTCCAAGCAGCCAAATTGAATCAGTTGATACGTCATGCCTTTTGTAGGCAAAGAAGTGAAAGTAGCATGATTTGACTCTACTATGTCATCCATATCAAGTTCAATCTTGCGCTCATTCACTAGCTTCATTATCAAATCTTTCAGGTCAAAACATTTTTCAGTGGGATGACCAATGATTCCATGATACTTGCAATACTTTGGATCAGTAACTTTTCCCTTTTCTCCTGGCCTTTTGGACTCTGAAAGTTCAATCAGCTTTTGCTTCAGGAGTTGATCCAGCATATCAGGTACATCTGAATCAGGGAAAGGATATTTCTTTGCTTCTCTTTCTTCGAAGCTCAGGCGTTGTATATTTCTCATTTGAGGCCGCCTGATATTTTCCTCAGCCTTCTTAGTGCCTTTGGAGGAAAATTTTAAAGGTTTAGTCTCAACGAATAGAGACTCCTTAACAGTGCTCTTTAAAGGCCTCTCAACCTTCTTGAAATCCTTCTTGTCTCTCCTAGGATCAAGAATCGACGAAGTTTTGTTACCAGAATGAGCAATACTCAACTCCATGTCATGAGCACGGGTGGCTAATTCTTCGAAAGTATGCAGCTTTATCCCTTGGAGAATGTAAAGAAGTTCCCAATGCATACCTTGGATGCACATCTCAACAGCAGAAATTTCAGAGAGCTTATCTTTGCAATCAAGACTTAACGCTCTCCATCTATTGATGTAGTCGATGACTGGTTCGTCTTTCCTTTGCTTGGTATTGGTTAGCTCTGTCATACTCACTGTGCGGCGAGTACTAAAGAAACGATTGAGAAACTCCCTCTCAAGTTGTTCCCAGCTATCAATAGACTCGGATTCCAAGTCAGTATACCATTCAAAGGCATTTCATTTCAGCGACCTTACAAACTGTTTCACCAGAAGGTCTCCGTATGTTCCTGCATTGTTACACGTCTCCACAAAATGGGCCACATGTTGACGTGGATTTCCCTTCCCATCGAACTGCTGGAACTTAGGAGGTTGATAATTCGCTGGCATCCTTAAATCATCAATTCTCCTCGTGTACGGTTTAATGTATGCATAATAGGACTTAGATGACGATCCACCATACTGAGCCTTGATGGTATTTGCAATCATTTCTTGTAGTTGTTGAACAGACAAAGACCCAACTGATATCGGTGATGATCCGTTTTCGGGGTTTTCAGCACCATGAACTGCTTTCAGTTTCCTAGCGGCTTCAGCAGTTGGTCTGTTTGGTGTTGGATTATCGTTGGATTCTTCATCGTGTTGAGCTTCTAGTTGACTCTTCAACATCGCAATTTCAACATCCTTTTCTTCGACTATCTTGTGCAGGGTCGACATCATCCTCTCCATTTCAGAGATCCTTTCCTCTAGAGTAGTCGCATTAGTAACCATCGCAGACATGGTTTGGAGAGTAGACGCTGATTGTTCTTGCGAAGCAGATTTTCTTCCTGCCAAAAGATCCATCGAGATGACAGGTTGATGAGCAACATTGTTGATTGGCCCCATTAAGTCTTGACCTTGTGTTGCAAGATATCGTACTCTAGCACGAGTCGTCGGTCCAGTGTAACCAGGTTGCACGGTCGCAGTAGGGTTGAATTTGTGACTTGGTGCAGCAGTCTTCGGAGCCATAGATCTGATCAATCGGTTGATCTTGATTGATAATGGAGAGCGAGATGAGAGGCAGAGATGTCCCACTGGGTGTGCCAGAAATTTGTATACACAAATTTTCGCGTCTGTAAAATTAAAACACGAATTAGTGATAAAATTCAATTTTTGTATTTATATGTGAGTACAATTCTCTGTTTTGAATTCTTTACAAAAAGAATTATGATCCTCTGATTCGGTCTCCTGATTGCACTTGTCGAGGGCGTGACGCTTGATCCCGACGGAGTGGAATGAGTGATTGTTGAGAGAAACGGCCGAGGGGCTTGTTATTCCTCTTGAACTTGCAGCGGCGTGGCTGATCGTTGAGAGAACGGTCTGTGGTTCCCCGTGGATTTGTAGCGGCGCGGCTGATTGTTGAGAGAACGGTCTGTGACTTGTTGTCCTCTTGTAGATTTGCTGACAGCTTTGTTGAAGAAAAGACTTGACTGAAGAGAAGGCTTGATCGGAGAACGGCCGGTATTCTGCAGGCTTTCAATTCTCTGAGGAGGCTGAGACTTCTATTCTTCAATGCTTTCTGTCTGCTTCTTCTGAGTGCTCTGAGTCTTCTGACTGTTTTCTGAGTCTTCTTCTGTCTGTTTCTGAGTGTGGAAGAGCTCTCTATTTATAATGCTTGATGGTAGAGAGTTCTAAGGGGACTCGATCACTCCAGGGTTTATCTCTAATTAATTTAATTTAATTAGAGATAATACAATTGGTTGATAATTTTTATTTATCACCAATTTATTAGAAATTATCAATTAATTAAATATTTAATTTAATTAACTAATAATACTAATTGATTATTATTATTTTTTTAATGCCTACACTATGTATTAGTTCAAATAATTTTAAAAAGTAGCTTTTAGGAGTTAAATTCTTAAAGTATTTAATAAACATGAAATTTCTCAAAATATAATGATTAATACACGTTAAACCAATATTCATTTTAAAACATGAATTTTTTAATACGTAATTTTATAAATTGCATTTATAAATTATCTAATTTAGTCATATCAAATATATTTTTATCAAAAACATGCTTAAACAATTATCTTTATCAACGATCATTTATTGCAAAATAAATTTCAACATATCCGCACATACATAGTCCTTTCCAAATATTTCAAATTGAGGTATTGTCTTCAATATTAACCAAAAACCAAACTTATTAAACAATATATAAATTTTCAATTTATAGAGCTTCACCTTTGGTTTCTATATTGAAAAAAAAAATTCATATATGTCACATTTTCCTTTATTAACTTATTTTTGAGATATTTCTTAAAGAAATCTTAATTCTTACTAACTAATCTTTATTCATCATGCCTCACTTATTTATGTTTTTCAACTTGAAGATTATTGCAACAAATGAAATTTGTTGCTACCTGTGCATTTTCTTTTCTTTTCTTTTCTTTTCTTTTCGAAGAAGAAGTAGTCATTCTTTAATAACTTTATTTTTCATAATAAAAACATACACCAAATATTTACTTCAATTTCATGGGCATGCATAGCATAGGTTTTTTTGTTCTTTGTATTTGTTGGACTATCATTCCATCTAATATTTTAACATATTCTAATGTGCCTTGTGATATTTTCACACAAACTTTTCAAGAAAATGATTTTTCCCTTCTATACAGTTTGATTCTTTTGAAATATGGAATAATATATAAATTATTAAGGACATAATTTGATTCTATATAAAATAATTGCCCATAGTTGTTACTGCATCATCCAAAAGTAGTCATGAATAGAATTCAAGAAGTAAACACAATTTATCTAGTAATTCAATGAAAACCCATTAACCTTTTTCTTTCGTTAGAAATATTCATTTCATTTTTTTTTTCATGTTTCAGCATTTCCTTCTTCATGTCTTTGAAGTCATTTTCCTTTGATCTTGATAGTGATGAGAGACTTAAGTCAAGCACATAAGATTCTTTTGAATTCAGAATCTTGAAACTTTATTGACAAAAAATGTCAATTTTTTTTTTTGAATCCTTAACATTGTTGGGGAAATGAAAATAGAACAATAAGAAAAAAATTCTAAGACTTGAATTTTAATCACTTTCCTTAAGTATTAAAAATCTCTCAAAATACAACAAAATTTTTCAAACTCTTCGAACACGGGAATGAAAAACTTCAAATTAAAATTAAGCATATAAATTTGATATTTACAATGGTCAATAAATACTTTAAATAGATTAGTTATATTTATTAGACATAACTTTCTAATAAATTATATTTATTCAATATTTATTAAATATAACTTTTGACAATTTACTTAATTTTCGAACTTTATATGTCAATCTTCTTAACACTTAAAAACTATACCGAAAACTATAGCAGAAAGCAGAACAAGACAAAAAGGAGAATACTAAGGCTTCTGGTTTCCATCTAAACTTAATCTTTCTTTCCTCCATTACAGTCCTTTTAGATTTTCCGTGAAGTTTCCTCATGTAAACTATCTTTACTTCAAAAAGGAAAATTCTTTACTTCAGCAAAAATCAAATAACCCCAAAAATAAATACAAGTTTAAGATTTTAACACATTTAAAAAAAAAAAAACACCACTTGGATATTCCCCTTAGCATAGGGGTGTAATCGAGTCGAGTCGAGTCGATACAGTGAGGTGCTCGAGCTCGAGCTCGACTCGAAACTCGGTGCTCGATACTCGGCTCGAGCTCGATCGAGTCTTATTTTTTAAGCTCGAGCTCGGCTCGAGATCGAATTCGAGCTACTCGAGCTCGCTCGATTAGGCTCGATTATATAAGCTCGATATTTTACTCGAACTCGATTAGGCTCGATTAGGCTCGATTAAGCTCGATTAGGCTCGATTAAGCTCGAATCATTATATAAATATTATTATATTATTAAAATATATAAAAACTCGATACTCGATTAGGCTCGCGAGCTACTCGAGTAGGGTATTTAAGTGCTCGAATTCGGCTCGCTCGATAGCTCGAGTAGCTCGAGCTCGAGCTCGACTCGACTAAAATCGAGCCGAATTCGAGTTTTGCTCGAGTCGAGCCCGAGTAGCTTGCGAGCACCACTGTATCGTTTACACCCCTCTTAGCAGCAGCAATTTAATAATCCCATAGCGACCAAAGATTCAAAATTTAGAATATTAAGATAAAACTGAATTTACCAAGAACACACAATTGGATAGTTGAACTAGTAAAAGAAAACAAGGTGAATATCTAAGACAAAATATCACTCCCAATCTAAACTAAACAAGCAAAAACCATTGAAATTGAAGTCTTCATCAAATTTGTCTTTTTGCTCACCTCTAACTTAACATCGACTAATGCTAAAATATAGTAAAAAATGTAATAATTGACTCGTAAATAGATTTGATAATTTTTTATATGATATATTAACACAATATAAATAGAATACATGAAAGTAACGAACTAAAATTAAATAAAACTTGCATATAAATACAGTAGAAGTTAAAAATAAAATTTTATATTTTTTGTGTTTATATAAAATTTTTAGTTTTTATATCAACACGATTTTATATTATATAAATACGAATAATAAATACAAATGTTCAGATCTACTTAAAAAAATAAAAAAAATAAAAATAAATCTATTTACGAGGTTATATAAGCCTCGTGGGGCTCTAGAACAATAGAATAACATTTTTTTCTTAGCTTACTAAATGTGTATGGAGGGGCTGACCACGAGGGAGGTGAGGATTTGGGTTGCGATTCTGAGGTGCAGGAACTGAGTCGAGCCTAGTTGCGGCGACAAAAGGTTCCTTCTAGATCTTGGGAGGTAGGGAAGCGACGCTCCATTAACCAGACACCTTCTTCGTTTAAGAAAAAAAAAAAAAAAACACCTCTGCGGCACGTCCAGTCATAAATGATTGACGTGACTTTCAATTTCCGCCTACAAATTTGACACGTGTCAAATAATAAGTGAGCCGCGATGACAATAAACAAGCGGTCAAGGTAAGGGTCCCGTACTCCCGTGATAATTCCTGCTCATCCCCAAAAACCGGGAATATCTAGTGGCAGGGACGTAAATTTTGAGAGAAACAAAGTGTACGACCGCTATGTAAAGATAGCGACAATTGATTTGATCGCTACCTTTAGTCTATTAAGACTCCGATCATAACCATCGTTGACTTTCAGTAATTGATCTTCAATAAATAAACTACTCGAGTTCTCATCCGTAGAGTATTCTGACCTCCTGAATGAAGCACCCACATCCTAGCGATATTCGCGGAGATAAAATTCCGTAGTGCGAAAGACATACCATTTATTACCCTCTGCGAAATCTCAGCCTGTCTTGTTCTCCAAGGAACGGCAGATTAAGACACAAATAGACCAATAAAATACACCGCGAAACACCGAATCATAAACCGTCCCCACTCCTTTCCTTCCTTGAGCCTTCTCCTAATTTTCTTTCTATAATGCAACTGCACTTCCGCGACAGTCATAATTAAGTTTAATAAATTCACAACCAAAATCTTGGGGAAAAAAAAGGGAAAGAAAATGAATCGTTTTGTAGTAAGGTCGGTGATGCAAGGCATGGTCAATGGCCGAAGCTACTGCGGAAGCAGCATCAGCAATGGACACGTGTACAGGTCCGCCACAGTTGGGAGAAGCGTGCAGTTGAGCGGACAAGAAAACGGCGTGACGTTTGGAGTGTTTAAGTGGAGAAGGATGATGAGCTCTGCCCCTGCTTCAATGGAAAAAGCGCCGTTGGAGACGGAAGAGAAAAAGGAAAATCTGGTGACGGAAGAAAAGAAAGGGAAGGAAGTGTCATCGATAAGTTATTGGGGGATTTCGAGGCCTAAGATCACCAGAGAGGATGGCACGGACTGGCCCTGGAACTGTTTCATGGTATTATTTCATCTTCTTATAGTTTATTCTTTAAAATTCCTTTTCTGTATTGCGAGATATGAACAGTTAATTATCCTTGTTCTTTGTGCTATGCTTTTTCCGTTTTCTAAGCTTGATTCATTATTTCGTCTCTTATTTGGTTCAATTTTGGAGTAAAATATATTGTTGTATTTTTATTTTTTTCATTTTCTAAAATTTTAATGCATTTTTAATTTATTTTTGCCTTTTTTCTTTCCTTCCTGGATCGATTGTGAGATTTGACTTGTTACTATTGATTGAACACAATCTTCTAAGGTCGTGTTTGGATGTCATATCAAAACAAAGTAGAGTGCGATTGCTCTGTTCTTTATTATTATTTTTTCTTCCCTTTAGCTGTTAATTTAAATAATTGAAACGAATAAATTCATTTAGTCAATTTTGAGTGATTAAGCTTTAAAGGAGCAATTAAGAAATGAATTAATTAATTATTTTTTGTTAAAGGATTTTGTACGTGTTATTATTCTTTAACAATAGAGACGATCTCAAAAATTTTTTAAAGTTGAGAAATTTCCATCAGTCTTTAATATGCGCTAATTTTGCTCTTTACTGTAGCCATGGGAAACTTACAAGGCAGACCTGTCAATTGATTTGAAAAAGCACCATGTGCCAAAGAACTTTGTGGACAAATTTGCTTACAGGACAGTCAAACTCCTTCGGATTCCCACGGATATGTTCTTCCAGGTTTCCTTTTATTTATTTATCTAGTTTTACCTTCGATGTTCCATAATTACATTATTCTATTACATTTCAATTGATTTTAATATGTTCTTATATGTTATGGCATTTAGATTTCAATGCTTAACAACCAAATATATCTCCAATTTTTTGCAAAAAATAGAAATAAACTCTTAAATTTAATTCTACTGTATAAACACCTAATCTTTCAAAATAATTCAGTTAATTTCAAATGAGATAATTTTTTATTTATTTTATTTAATTGTATTATTTTGAATGGTTAAAAGGTTCTTTATAATAAATAAAAGAATATGAACTTTTACAATAAAATTAAAAGTTGAAGATTTATATCTATTTTGGGCATTAACTTGAGGATTTATTTTACTATTAAGCTAGAATTCAACTGAACTTTTCATTTGTTTTTCTCACCTTTGACATATATATATATACATGCTAGCACTTATTTAGATCCCAACTTGTCTTCATATGTTTAAAATTTGCAGGTTGTTACAAATTAGAAGACAAATAGGGTTTGTTTTTGTATGGTTCTTGTCTGCTGTTGTATGTACATATATTCTATGCATTGCTGATTTTCAGGATGAAAACGAATCTTTGCATTTCCTGTGCGGCTCTTTTGTATTTCCGTTGGTTAAAATCTTATACTATCATTTATCTGTTTTAGCATTTGATGTGGCTTTCTTGAAATGCAGAGACGTTATGGCTGCCGTGCTATGATGTTGGAAACAGTGGCGGCTGTCCCTGGTATGGTTGGAGGGATGCTTCTGCATCTGAGGTCTCTCCGTAAGTTCCAGCAAAGTGGTGGTTGGATTAAAGCCTTGCTTGAAGAAGCAGAGAATGAGAGGATGCATTTGATGACCATGGTGGAGCTTGTGAAACCCAAGTGGTACGAGAGGTTCCTTGTTCTGACCGTGCAGGGAGTCTTCTTTAATGCCTTCTTCATTCTTTATGTACTCTCTCCCAAACTAGCACATAGAATTGTTGGGTATTTGGAGGAGGAAGCTATCCACTCGTATACAGAGTATTTGAAGGACATAGAAAGCGGTGCAATAAAAAATGTTCCAGCCCCTGCCATTGCAATAGATTACTGGAGATTGCCTAAGGATGCTACCCTCAAGGATGTTATAATTGTGATTCGTGCTGATGAAGCTCATCATAGAGATGTTAACCATTTCGCATCTGTACGTATCACTTGCCTCTTCTGTTCTCTGTTTATTGGTGATACGCACACAATGCAAATATATACGTCTGAAGGTTCAATACTGATGTTAATGCCTGTTTTTTGAGTGCAGGATATTCATTTTCAGGGAAAGGAATTGAAAGAGGCACCTGCTCCTCTTGGTTATCATTAACTCTATGTCGGATTACGGAGATTCTTTAAGATATTCCTGTTTGATGCAAAACTGGCATAACCTTTCTTTAATTTGTATATTGTCAGAACCATTATCAATAGGAGTATACATAGATAGTTTTCGGGTGAGTGGCATATGATAACTTCCAAATGTGGATGAATTTTATGAGCATTAGGAATTAAAGAATATGGCTACCTCGACATTTTCTTATCTAATATAATATTCTCTTTGGCTTCATAAACAATGTAAGAATTTCAGACGAAATTTCTCAGTACCTGCTATTTTTATGTTTCATTATGGCTGCCTTATGTTTGCCTTATCTCCCGCACTCCATTGCCAACTGTAATGGCAGTGCCATTTTCACCATTCAAAGTTCAGAAATGGTTCGTGATAACCAGCTACGCCACCCAGACAAGATTTTTAGCTGAAAAGCAAGAAGACGTTCAAAGTTAAGGCGTTAAGGGCAGTGCCGATCATGAAAATAAAAGCGCCGATGATGAAGCTGCCTTTGCGGCCGCCAGTGGTGGTGGCGTCCTGCTATCAGCGTTCAGCGATGACACTATACATGCAATGTACAATGAGGACGTTAGGTGCTGTTAAGGTTTGGCTGTCAACCAGACAATTTTGGCTCTGCTAGGAATCTGCTATCCTCAGTAAAACAAATGGGAAGAACTATTCCCAGTATAGCCCATTTTCGTTACTCCTGCAAATCAAACGCATTTTTGTTTAGCAATTCTGTATGGGACTTGGAAGAGGAAACTTATTGAAATCAGTCTGCTTATTTACCTTTAAATTGAAAAGTTAACCCACGACTCCAACATCATAACCAAATATTAACCCAGCAGAACCTGCAACATTGCAGATAATGACGACAGAAGCAGTCAATTTCGACCTTTGTGCATAATTATGAGCGTTAGCATTAGCACTAGCATTGTCATGTCCTGCCATCTTTCACTCTCTGCTTTTTCTCAAAACAAAGGAAAAGAGGAAAAATAAGGAGGAAAAAATCTTCTATTTATTGACAATGGCCGCCGTTAATGATCACTCTGCTTGGAAAATATCTCCATACATTACTTCCACCCCAAAACCACATAAGGTCGAAACCAGATATATTATCAAAGCCAAAGGGCTAGAAGCTGCAAGTCATTTGCCACAGTAAATGTCCCTCCAGTTACCAATTTTGATAATTTCAAAATCAAGAATTCAGGACCTCGCTTTCATATCTGTTAACTATATTTTCATTTTAAACAAAATTTTGTGTTAATATCAGTAGTTTTCTAGCAACGTTGAATCTACAGTCATAATTGTTATATCCATAATAGCCATTTAGACCTATTCATATGTTGTAAGAGGCCTAGGCTTAGTGGCAAAGAAAGGTCTTAGGACTTTGAGATTCTACCTTTATATTCGAATCTCACAAAATATAAAGTTAAATTGAATTTATTATTTGTTAGTATATTATTGTTGTTTGTATTTATTAGTTTATCAAGTTACCGTGATTATAATTGTAACTTTGATTGAGAATATACCGTTTAAAAAAAATTATTTATATGTTAGATTGAATTGGATTCGAATGAAATTTAAATAAAGTATTAAGAAATTGAAAGTGAATTAAAATTCAATCTAAACCCGACTTTTTCGAGTTTTATTTTTTATTTGAACCCATAATAAACCAATAAAAGACCAATTGATTTATGCAGTCCTAAAACCCCAGACCTGGACTACCCGACCTGATTACCGCCATTTTTTGTCCTCGGCCTCCGTTTTCGGAAATGAAATCTAATATACCTCGCACAGTATCCATTATCAAGTATGGGCATTGGGTGATATCAGGTTCAAATTTAGTTCGTCACAAACAAATTTTAAACTCGAATTTATTATCTTTTATGAGAGTTTATATTCTGAGACAGGATATTATCCATTGTTTTTTCACCTACATTGGGTTTAATTTAAACGTGGCAATGTCTATTTTGCTTCCTCTTTGAACGAGCAAAACCTTGAAGAAGAAAGTGATACTCGTACAGCCTACTGGAAAACTTGAAAAGCTTAATCCCCAACAAGATTGATTGACAATTTATTCAACAATTCTGATGTTCTTTAGACAAAAGAATTTTCATGGAATCAATCAGGTATCATCAATTATAAAAGAAGAGTTCGATCCCTACGAGCATAATTACTGATGTTCCGGATTCGTACTTAATTCCGTCTGACAGGAAAAGAATGAAATAGTAGCATCATAATGCACTAGAGTGAGGTTTCTTCAACTTTCCTTTCGGATCCTCTTCAAAATCGGTGTTAACATAAATTGGTGCATGTGGTGATGATGATCTGTAAGTTTGCTGCTGTTTTAAGGAAAATTTGAATCTTAAAAGCAGCGAATTCGTCATCACCCCGATAGAACTGAGACCCATAAGAGCTCCGGCGATTGATGGAGTAAGCATAGTCCCAGTAACCGGCAGTAATGTTCCAGCAGCAATTGGAAGCCCAACCTATTTCATAACCAAAGCAGTATGATGTTTGTCATGAGAAGCAAATCAAAGTGTGATCAGAAAGCACACGTCAAATTTTGCCTCAGTCAGGTTCCTAATACAGCATATAAAATGTATAAATGGAAGCCACAGGAAAAGCTTTTGTATATAATAATTTGGTTATTTGGAGTAATACTAATGGATGGCTTGTTGATGGGTGCTTATTTTGACTTCCTATGAAGGGCTTGTGTGTCTATTTATTTAACCTTTGAATGAAACTACCTTGATTTTCAAAAAAATAATTCCACAAAAACTTACAATGTTGTATGCGAAGGCCCACCAAAGATTTTGCTTCACCGTCTTCATTGTTAGCCTGCTTAGCTCCAAAGCATCAAGCAACTGCATTGAGATAATCCGAGTCAATTTACATGATACACATGAAGACAAGGCAGAACATGAAGTAAAATTGATAGTAGAAAAGGCAACTGAATTCACATAAATGATATGGAAAGTGGAAAAAAAGAGTTCTGATGTTGAAGAATTAAGGCTTTGCTTGGTAAGGTGGAAAGAAAAATGAAAAGATATGGAAAGATGGAAAATTGGAGGGAGGAAAAAATGAAGAGATGGAAAACATGAATTTTTTTCCTTAAGTGTGCTTGGTAGGAAAGATGAAAATGTAAAAGAAAATATAATTTTCTTTCCTTCCATTACTTGGTAGAGTTGAAAAATGAAAGGAAAGAAAATGAAATTATATTAATTTACTATTATATCATTTTTTAGTTAAGATAATAAAATAGAATTAAGAAAATAAACGATAATTTTGTAAATATACATGCATGATTCACATTTATCTCATTTTCTCTCCATTAATCTTTCCAATTTGGAATGATTTGATTTTGTTAATAAGGAAAGAAAATGACAATTTTTACTACTTTCTTTCCTTGCACATTTCCTTCCTACCAAGCACTAACAAAACTCATTGTCTTTTCACTTTTCCACACACTTTTTTCCATCCTTCCACTTTTCCACCCTATCAAGCACACCCTAAAAAATGACAATTTATTTTGGGACATACAAAAAAAAAAAAAAAGGGGCAAAGAATATGAAACAAGAGGGAATAATTATTTTGAGACCCTATTTGCAATAAATAAAAAGCATCGCGTTCCAACCATAAAATGTCTTCTCTTTCCATGCTGCTAAATTATACTGAAGCTAGAGCTCTTGTAATCTTGCCGCTTGTTTTTCTTAGCAAACATTGAAGTTTCAATTTTCACCACTACATATGCAGTAATCATATTGACATTGACCAACCAAAATCACAATAAAGACCAAAGTAATGCGCTGAAATAATTGAGCCAAGTTGAATATACAAAGAGTATGTTTGGCATATCATATTGTGAAATTAACTTTCAAAATGAAAAAAAAAAAATTCAAATCACCCTAAATAAAAATTAAAATCATTAAATGAAAAGAAATTTAAACTGCTTTCATTATCAAAATAAGTAAAATTATGCGTAATACTAACATCATTTAGTAAACAACTGTAGAATCAATCAATTTACTTTAAGAAATACCTGTGACAGCCGGTTGCCCATCAACACAATAGAAGATACTTCACTTGCAGCACCAACACCACCACCCATGGCAACTCCAATATGTGCTGAAGCCAAGGCAGCAGCATCATTGATTCCGTCACCAACCATAGCTACAACATTTTTATTCTTCTGAAGTTCACTTATGAACTTCCTCTTTTCATCTGGTTTAACTTCAGACAGCACCTGGAAACCATATAGAACCATCTTTAATGTCTAACATGCTCAATTTTCTGTCTGAATATATTACACAGGTGATGTAGATAGTCATAATAACCTTGTGAAAAAGGGAAGAGTGAAAGCTATGTTGAAGAGTGATTCAATATTGCCACGTTTGTTTGTTCCTGATATTCAGGAGTTTGTGTTTATCTAATTGTTAGGTAGTTGAGTTGAGTCAGTCCATGTTTCAAGAGTTGATCACGTTTCTGTTAGTGGGTTTTATTTTTTAGTTGCCTTGTAATCCTATTTAAGGGTTGTCGTTGGAAGCAATAAGTGCAGTACAGTTTCTAAAAAAATCAGCCCCTGTTCTTTCTCTTTACTCTGCCTTTATTGTTTTTCTTTTGTTTCAGCAAATTGCTTTCTTTGCCAACAAAAGTGGTATCCGAGCCAGGTTCTTTTGTAACTGGGCGTATTCCATTTGAAGATATTCATGGCTAACAATGGCAACTCTGTGAGTATTTCTCAGCCTATGATTCTATCTTCAAAGGTGAGAGCTATGAATTTTGGAGCATCAAGATGAGGACTTTATTCAAGTCTCAAGATCTTTGGGACTTGGTCGAGCATGGGTATGCTGATCCAGAAGAAGAAGTGAGGTTGAAAGAAAACAAGAAGAAAGACTCAAAGGCCTTATTCTTTATTCAACAAGCTGTTCATGAGAATATTTTCTCAAGAATTGCAGCAGCAACTACAGCAAAAGAGGCCTGGAATACACTGCAAAAAGAATTCAAAGGTGATTCAAAGGTAATTACCGTCAAACTTCAGTCTCTTCGTCGTGATTTTGAAACCTTAATGATGAAAAATGGAGAATCAATACAAGATTTCCTATCTAGAGTGTCAGCAATTGTTAGTCAAATGAGGACTTTTGGTGAACAAGTTACTGATCAAACTGTTGTTGCAAAAGTTTTAACAAGTTTAACTCCAAAGTTTGATTATGTAGTTGCTGCAATTGAAGAGTCTAAGGACTTGTCTATTTTTTCTTTTGATGAACTAATGGGTTCTTTACAAGCGCATGAAGTAAGATTAAATAGGGCAATAGAGAAGAGTGAAGAAAAGGCATTTCATGTGAAGGGGGAGATATCAAGCCAGCAAGATGATAAAGAATTAGCTTGTAAAAGTCATGATAGAGGAGGTTATCGTGGCAGAGGTGGTCGAGGCAGAGGCAGAGGCAGAGGTAGAGGTAGAGGACGACTTGGTGAGCAAAATGGACAAAGGCAGCCCATTCAATGCCACTACTGCAAACGATTTGGACATGTGAACGCCAATTGCTGGAGAAGAGAAAATCAAGCAAACTATGTAGAAGATGAGGAGGAAGAGGAGATGAAGTTGTTCATGGCCAAGAATGAAGACACGCATGTTTCTAGTGACATGTGGTTCTTGGATAGTGGTTGTTCTAATCATATGACAGGTTTACGATCATTATTCAAGGAGCTCGATGAGTCACATAAGATGAAGGTGAGACTTGGAGATGATAAGCAAATGCAAGTTGAAGGCAAAGGTACTGTGGTAATCAACAATGGCAATGGTAAAGAAAAACTTCTCTGCAATGTTTATTTTGTTCCTAGTTTGTCGCAGAACCTGTTGAGTGTGGGGCAACTTATGGCTAGTGGTTTTTCCATTTTGTTTGATGGTAGTTCATGTGTGATTAGAGATAAAAAAACAGATAAAGTAGTTGTTGATGTGTGCATGACTCAAAATAAGCTTTTTCCAGTTGAAGTCTCTAGCATTGAAAACTATGCTTTTGCTGTAAAAAAAATTGATGAGTCTACATTGTGGCATTTAAGGTATGGGCATTTAAATGTTAAAGGGTTGATGTTGTTGAGTAAAACGTAAATGACGTTTGGGCTACCTAAAACTGTGTCTTTAAATCAGTTTGAAGCATGTATTTAAGGAAAACAATGTAAAAAACCATTTCCTGTTGGCAAGTCGTGGAGGGCATCTAGTTGTCTCGAATTAGTTCATGCTGATTTGTGTGGCCCAATGAAAACTGAATCGCTTGGTGGAAGTCGATATTTCTTATTATTTACAGATGACTACAGTCGTATGAGCTGGGTTTACTTCTTGCAATTCAAGTCTGAAGCTTTTGATGCTTTCAAGAAGTTCAAAGCATTTGTTGAGAAGCAAAATGGAAGATGTATTATGGCGCTTCGTACCGATAGAGGTGGGGAATTTGTATCTCATGAATTTAATCAATATTGTGAAGAGTATGGAATTCGCAGGGAGTTGACAGCGTCATACACACCAGAACAAAATGGGGTGGCTGAGCGAAAAAATCGTACTGTGATTGAGATGGCAAGGAGCTTATTAATAGCCAAAGGACTTCCAAACCAATTTTGGGGAGAAGCAGTTGCCACAGCGGTTTATTTGCTAAATTTATCACCAACAAGGGCTGTTCTTGATCAAACACCATATGAGGCTTGGACTGGTAAGCAACCTTGGATAAGCCACTTAAGAGTTTTTGGTTGTATTGCTTATGCTTTAGTTGATTCTCATAACCGTAGCAAGCTTGATGAAAAATCTCTAAAATGCATCTTTATTGGCTATTGTTCAAAATCTAAAGCATATAGGTTGTATAATCCTATTAGTGGCCAAGTGATTATTAGTAGAAATGTTGTGTTTAATGAAGAGGTTGGCGTTGGCATAAAGAAACAGATAGTGTTCAATTTGAGGTTCCTAAAGAAAGCGAAGTTCTACCAATTGAAGTCCAACAACAAAGCTCTCCAAATTCATCTCCTTTAGATTCACCAAGCTCCACTTCTTCAAGAACCAATAGCAATGGCAGTAGCTCCTCTTCAGATGAAACACCTCCAAGAAAATTCAAATCATTGAGGGAGATTTATGCAACTACGCAAGCCTTATTCGTTGTTGATCCAACAACATTTCAAGAAGCAGTGTCGAAGGAAGAATGGTGTAATGCAATGGAAGAAGAACTTGCAGCAATTCGTAGGAATGGTACATGGGAGTTAGTGGACCTACCTGAAGGCAAGAATGTTATTGGAGTCAAATGGATCTTTAGAACAAAGTTTCATTCAGATGGAAGTATACAAAAGTACAAAGCACGTCTCGTTGCAAAGGGGTATTCACAGCAACAAGGTGTAGACTATGAAGACACTTTTTCTCCAGTTGCTCAATTCGAAACAGTAAGGACTCTATTGGCATTGGCTGCTCATTTGAACTGGCCTATTTACCAATTTGATGTCAAGTCAGCATTTTTAAATGGTGAGCTAGAAGAAGATGTCTATGTTTCACAACCTGAAGGTTTTGTTGTTCATGAGAAAGAAGAACAAGTGTACAAGTTAAAGAAAGCACTTTATGGCCTTAAACAAGCTCCACGAGCATGGTACAACAGAACTGACTCTTACTTTCTTCAAAATGGCTTTGAGAGAAGCAAGAATGAATCCACTCTTTATTTAAAGAGAAAAGGAAAAAATGATCTCCTCATTGTTTGCCTTTATGTAGATGACATGATATATTTGGGTTCTTCTTCTTCTTTGATTGATGAATTCAAATTCAATATGAAGAAAGAGTTTGAAATGTCAGATTTAGGCCTTTTGCATTATTCTCTTGGATTAGAAGTGAAGCAAGTTGAAGATGGGATTTTTGTTTCTCAAAGAAAATATGCAACTGATTTACTTAAAAGATTTAATATGCTTAATTGCAAAGTTGCAGCTACACCTATGAATTTGAATGAAAAGTTACAAGCTGATGATGGTACTGAACAAGCAAATGCAAGCCAATTTAGAAGCTTGATCGGTGGGTTAATCTATTTAACTCATACAAGGCCAGATATTGCTTTCTCAGTTGGGGTGATCTCAAGATTCATGCACTTTCCTTCAAAGCATCATCTTGGAGCTGCAAAAAGAGTGATGCGTTATGTTGCTGGAACAATTGATCATGGGATATGGTATGGTCGTTTGTCAAATTTGAAGCTATTTGGTTTTACAGATAGTGACTGGGCAGGATGCTTGGAGGATAGAAAGAGCACTTCAGGTTATGTTTTTAGTCTTGGGACTGGAGCAATATCTTGGAGTTCAAAAAAGCAAACTACAACAGCTTTGTCCTCTTCAGAAGCAGAATATGCAGCAGCAACTTCATCAGCATGTCAAGCAATTTGGTTGAGAAGACTACTTGCTGATCTTGGTCAAGAGGAGAATGAAGCAACTGAAATTTTCTGTGACAATCAAGCTGCAATTGCTATGACCAAGAATCCAATTTATCATGGAAGAACAAAGCATGTAGACATTCGTATTCACTTCATCAGAGACATGGTGTCAAAAGGGTTGGTTATGTTGAAGTATTGTAGTACAAAAGAACAGGTTGCAGATATTCTTACAAAGCCACTCTCTCGAGATAAGCATGTTTATTTCAAATCACAACTTGGAGTCTGCAATTTTGAATCAAGGGGGAGTGTTGAAGAGTGATTCAATATTGCCACGTTTGTTTGTTCCTGATATTCAGGAGTTTGTGTTTATCTAATTGTTAGGTAGTTGAGTTGAGTCAGTCCATGTTTCAAGAGTTGATCACGTTTCTGTTAGTGGGTTTTATTTTTTAGTTGCCTTGTAATCCTATTTAAGGGTTGTCGTTGGAAGCAATAAGTGCAGTACAGTTTCTAAAAAAAACAGCCCCTGTTCTTTCTCTTTACTCTGCCTTTATTGTTTTTCTTTTGTTTCAGCAAATTGGCTTTCTTTGCCAACAAGCTAGTCCTTGTAATGTACAAAAATACCAACGGTAAAACAAAGAGAATAATAGTCAAATTTTTGAATGGTAATTTCAGACGAAATCTTTCCAAGGGGTTTTTAAATCTGTAATGTTAAATCAGTTACATAAAGTGAAGAGACAACAGTTCAAACACACAAGATCGGAGTACTTGATCATATTTACAAACAGTTATGAGCACAGAATGGATTTAAAATAATCTTTGTAATCCTAGAAACAAATTGAAAGCATGTTTTGAAGAATTTATAACAGTTATTGGTCTAAAAAAATTAAAGCTTAAAACAATAAAATATGAAAAGGTATACACATAAAGAAAAAAGCGAAAAAGGGCCCGCATGACCAGTGATTAGAGCAAATCCATTCATAGATCCCAAAACTCAGAGTCATGCTTTTAAGAATGAGACCCTCTTGAGACAAGACACAGGTAACTAGAGCATTACTAAAAGGAATTTTCGAAGAAGTATTCTAGTTTTAAAGGCATTACAGTTTCTAATCCTGACTGATAGCAACAGGTTTTTTCTCAAGTCTTTTGATTAGCAATCTTCTCATCACATACTACCTCTTTTTTCTTCTATGCTTGACAACAAAACTTCTCAGACAGAGAAACTCCTTTTACTCCTTCACACGGCAAGGACTCTTAAGTTGTATCTGCATTTTGTCTTGTTATTCTTCTATTTATTTCTTTGTTAACTAATGTTAGCAGCAGCATAAAACCCCAACCACTTCCCCCATCTATTCTTTTTCTCTTACCAAACTAAAAAATGCAAATTTTCTTCTGATAGTACATATAGTGTATATATTCTCAAGCTTTAGTGCCTTTACAGAATGCTGGACCTATGAGAGATTGATTTGGGCTTCATACAGATTAGCAGCTTACACAGAAGGTAACAGTTAATACTTAATACCAGTGAGAATACATTACCTTGAACAGACATTTCTGATCTTTTAAGGCCAGAGCACTTTTGGAGTTATAGATGTTCACCATCTTTTAGGTTCCTTTCAAGCAGTTTTGTCATAGTCATTATTAAAGCCTTTACAACCCAAGTAGCTCTTATCAGCTCTTTTTCATGCAGAGTTCAATAACAGCTAGCAGATAATGTCACATCTAATACTTACCTATATGAATTAGGTGTTCGATCATGGAAAAAAAAAATTACCTTCTCTTTTGGAATTCCAACAATTGATGCAACATACTCGGCAGTGCTCTTTTTGTCCCCAGAAAGCATGTACACACTGATTCCTAGCCTATGCAATGAATCAACAACGTGCCTGGCATCTTCTCTGACCTGATCCTCAAAATAAATAAGGCCAGCAAGGGTATTATTAACTCCAACATAGGCCACAGATTTATTCCTAAGCTCCTCGTCCACATCCTGAAACAAATTCTCGCCAACTCCATGCCTGCAGAAAATAAACACCTATGTTATACAGAAAGAACCAAATGTCCCTAAATTACAAGAAGAGTGAATTTATCAACTCTTGGCTGGTTGACATTGCTAAATTGAATTAATTGCTCTTCTCATTTACAAACTAAAGTTAATGGGAAGTAATTAAAAGGGGCGGGGAAGTTTGTATATTCTATATGTCATGTCTTCACGATTACAATCCATGTGGCTGGCTTTTTTGGGTTCAATGGTTATGTAAGTAATTCAGAACCAAACAATACCTAGCACTTCATGTATATTGTGTTTGTGTTGTGGAAAACAAAAAAAAAAAAAATTGCCATGTTAAGATTAATGTTGATATGTCAAACACAGCACACTTTTTTTTACTTTTGCCAAATATATATACAGTTTTAGTCAAACTTTAACCACTGTAACCTTCGCGTCTTTTCTTTGAGTCATTTTCGTAACGTGTAATCGTGTCTAAGATTGCTAGGTTACATTTAAAAATCTTAAAACTAAAAAAGATCACCACTCCGCCTTTTCACTTCAATTTCAAAAAATACCCTAATTATAAGATTTTTCATCCTTAAAGGGATAGAAAATATAAGGATCACCATTAACCAATGAGGTCCTAATTGCTTTGCCAATTACCAACAGCATCATAAAGAATCAGATAGTCAATGTCATTCAGAAGAATACATTTAGATTTTGAATTACGACACAGACACCAAGAATAGCCAATCAATAAAACGATTTAGAACTAGAACAATTATCACATTCATTAATCATTCAATCACAAAAAAAAGATGAGTTTCTCACTAATGGAATTGTTCTTAAAGAACTCATTTACTAGTATATCATAGTACTTATTATGTATGTTCAAAAAAATCAAGTCCAAGAATTTTTAAACAAAAGCAACTAACAGAAACAATATCCGCTGAAACTACCTAGTTTTTATATTTGAATAAAAACAAAAACAAATAAGTTGAACACATAGCAACATTCGCAAATATGTGTTGTACTTATAATGATAGCTTTAAATGCAGTATGCGAATAAAAGCATTAGAAAAAACATGGAAGGCCACAAAAGGAATAGCTGTATAAGTTAGAGTTGCAAATGCATGAATACACTACCTCTGAACCCACTCTAATGTCCCAATTGACACCTTTTTATTATCAACGATAGCTACAGCACCAGATCCAGGTTCCTCAACAAATGTTCCATCCAGTACCTGCAAGAACAGCCTTTTTGCATGAGAATCACAGCCGACGGATTAATGGAAAGGACATCATCATTGTCCACACCAATATAAGGAACATTGGCTGTTTCCAAAATGAAAAGAACATAACTCTCATTGTAAGTTGGTGGACAGCTTGAATGCTCAAAAAGAGAGAAAAATTCATTGCTGATAGAAAATGACAGGAAAAGGCTGTAATATTGAAAGCTTAGTTGCAGTTCTTTGCTCTTTAATGTAAAGTTTTGCAGTTCTTATTGCATAATTAAGTATCAAAGCAGGGAATTACTGTAAATCTAAACAGAAGCCCATATTCAAGATAAGGGGAAAAAGTGCCTTTATATTTGGACATTTTACAGCGTGGGCAGCTTCAACAATTGCTTTGCCAACTGGGTGAACAGTATTTGATTCTACAGCAGCCGCTAACTTGAGAACCTCATCCTCTGACAAAATATCATCTAAATGTTGTCTGCATTAATGCATGCAGTCTATCATCATCAAAATTATATAACCTAGCAAAAGCTGCGCATAAACTTTCAAGAAGAAGATGATTAGTTAAAATTACATCAGCTCATCTAAAAACATAAAAAGATATTGTTATAACTACATCAAGAACCCTTGTGACTACCACTGGCACTTTTAATGTGGTTTTTTGTCGGTATAATGCTTGCAACTTTCAACTGAGACATGCACCAAGGATATCTAATTATCCAGCCATAGTGTGGATGCATCATCAAAATCATCTCTTCTGAATTAATTTGTATCATGGATTCAAGAACTGGTCTTTTAGCAAATATTACACTTCTAGACTGAAGAGAACTTAGCATAGCAAAGTGTCAGGATAGTAGCTATACACTAATCTTATGAGCTAGGAACTGTACAGTACTGGCTTATTTATGCTACATATGCTTCACACTTGCATTTTGATGTTTGCTTTCTCATATTTTGCAATAAAGCAAGAACAAAAGCAAATAACAAAACCATAATGACATGAACATGTAGTTAAAAAACAACCTGATTTAAATAAAATGGTTTCTCATAGAAGTACAATCATGCCTTTTGTAGTTTCATAATTTTAAATTCCTATTGTATCTTTTGTCTTTTCCTTTTGGAATTAATAACAAAAGTGATAGTCAAATGAAGACTTAAGTTTTAATGACTTCCTAAAAGTAAATCCACAGAAAATATATCCTCAGATAGCAACACAGCAGATCATCACGGAAAAAAAGAGAAAAAATTCCATAAAGTTAATTTGAGATTAAATGGACTAGATCACTGATAGTTTCACTCCACAAAGTTCAATCAGAACCATTTAATATTAAAATAAATGTTTCTGCAACCACTCAACCTGGAATCCCTATGATCCATGCCAACTGGAGTTACAACCTTTCTCACTACAGGTCTGCCGATAGTAAGGGTTCCTGTTTTGTCAAATACAATTGCATTCACCATAGAAAATTTCTCTAAAATACTTCCACCACGCAAAAGCAATCCTCTTGTTGCCCCTAATGAAGTTCCAACCTGCAAAAACCCAATATAGGCCATAACAAAATATTAACCATAATTTTAAATACATCACTAGTCTAAAAAGGTGTACAATGTGAATCAAGAGGTTACCAGCATAGCTGTAGGTGTAGCTAAACCCAGGGCACATGGACAAGCAACAACCTATATCAAGAGATAAAGTTTCAACAGCATGCTACAAAACTAGCACTTAAGCACAGCACAAACCGACTAAAACGGATGCCAGAATTTCCACATTTACATCAGACTATAAGTAAAGCAATGGCTAGGGTTGCACTTAGAAGAAGCAATATCAACCAATTCAATCTATTTTTCTCGTCATATAATCTCTAAACTTCTGTGTCTTTTCTTTCTGGTTGTGTAATGCTTGTGAATGACATACACACACGGAGCATTCAATATGCATGTAGATTCCATGTATCGTACCAGAACACTGCAGGAAAGCTGTAGGGCAAGTGAAACTGCATTTCCTTGAGAAAAGGCAGCTGGTAAAATTCGTGCACCAAACAGATTCCAGAACATAAACGTAGCAGCAGAGAGAGCCATTACTCCATAAGTAAAGTGCCCAGACACCTGGAGATTACAAAAAAGCTTTGAGAAAGTTGAATTGGCTTTCCACAAAAAGCAAACAACACATGCCATGGTTCCTGCTCTTTTTCATTATACACATTAATTAAGAACATGGTGTGAGGATACAAGTCTATTGTGTTGACTAATCATTTGACTTCTTCGTATTGAAATTGGAACAAGAAAAGCGGGGAGGCCTTAAAGCCATCATCAGTGCAACAGAGTTGTAACTTTTAAACAATGAAAAATTGGAATCAACTGGACCTTTTACAACCATGTATAAAGCTATGCATATGCAAGAATAAAGGTTGATTTATGGACGAGACATGGATCATGAAAAAAAAAAAAAACTTTTACTGTTCCTGTATAAGTTTCAAATAGACATCATTTCAAAATTTTACTTTGACATGATATGATCTGCAGAATAACTTGTTTAAATTGGAGCTGAAAGGCTGAAGAAAATCATGTCAAGTAGAGGAAAGGATTGCCAAGTGGAAAAAAGAGGTCAAACAGAATTATTCAACTAGGAGGTTCTAAAACCATTTAGTATCTGAGGTTGGTGTTGGAGGGCAGACAAGCCTGAGCACTATTTTCCACCACTAAGCAATCCATGTTAGCCTTGTGAACAGTGATTCTAACAACAAGAAGCTGTCTGAAAATATTGCGACAAGTATCATATCATAATCTTCCCAAAAACCTTCAGCCCCATTGAGGTATAAAATAAGTTGAACAAACAATATAGAACAAAATCAAGAACCTTGTCAACCAATCGCTGTACTGGTGCTTCCCTGCTCTGAGCTTCTTCCACCAAACGAACAATGTCTCCCATTGCAGTCTCACCACCAGGTCTCTTCACTTCAATTGTAAGAGTCCCATTAAGGTTTATGCTTCCAGCTGCAACTTGACTCTAGCACAAACATAAGTTCCACTTGGGTATAATATGATGAAAGGTAACTACCAGTACTATGGACTGAATGAGTGACTGACTTTGGATGATGCAATTCAAACATTAAAAGAGAATCAGGTAGAAAGAAAAGAGGAAGAAACAGAGAAGGAACTTTTTCGGACAAGTAGAAGGAATGATGATGGGAAATTTCTATGACATATAACCATGTATGTACTGAACATTGATAATTGATACCAACTGAATCTTTAAAAAAGGAACAACTACAACTAAAGAGCAGTACCCCAGGTTCTTTGGTAACTGGCATTGGCTCCCCTGTAAAACTTGACTCATCAATGGTGCTTCTACCTGCTCTGACAATTCCATCTGCCGGAACACGGTCCTAGAATAACAGAAGAATATTTGTCAAGAAATAGCAAAGTCTTCTACAATAAAAGAAAATTCATAAAACTGTTTTTAAAATTATCAGCAGACTATAGTTAACAGCAGCAATAGTAATATGGTATCCTAATTTTCTTAAAAAAAACAAAGAAAAAAAGTAGCAGCATATCTTTTAAATCCTAAGTTGGGAAGGAACAACACTCTTTGATAACATCAGCATATGAATATCAAACAGGACAACAATTTATAAAGAGTAAAAAGTCAGACAACACCAAACAGGAAAACAAGAAGATATGACATGCTAAACTGATTAAAGCACAAGTCTATTTTACTTACTCCAGGTAGTACAACAATTTGGTCACCAACAGAGAGACTGTTACAAGGAACTTCAACAGTTGAACCATCAACCATGAGACGAGCTTTTGAAGGCAAAATGCTAAGAAGTCCAGTCATATCACTGGTCGCTTTGATTTTCGCTCTCTGTTCAAGATTCCTTCCTAACAAGACAAATGCTATTAACATGACTGGTTCCTCAAAGAAAGCCTTCCAACCCTGCATACACAGTATCAGTTAACGAGGACAGAAGTCTAAACCAAATGTCTCATTCACATGCTTTTTACACCGTACCTTAATCATGCACCAGGATCAGTAAACAAGACTAATCATAAGAAAATACACTTGCACTTCAAATTCCAGCTCATACCATATGATAGAAAATTTCTACTTTTCAATTATTTGAGCTTAATTGACCATGACTAGTTGAAGAATAAAACTTACTAAAAGTTTACATTTTAGTAAGGACAATTTGATATGGCGTTCCATGCAAGAACCAATAAAAATTATATAAAACATGGATTATGACAGAATCTAACTAAAGTAAAGGCTGACTTATTCAGATAAAGAAACAAAATATTTGTGAGAAATCCATATCTGCTCCTAAATAGTCAAAATCTGAACCATGAATGATTATTAATCATAATTACACCATGTTTCTTTCTCATTTAAATAAACAGATTATCGGCATTCACATCCTCAGTTAAATGGCGATTAAAAGGTTGAATACATAGAAAATAAATGTAGCAGAAATGCGAATGTTGAGATGGATGTGCGAATACAAGAAGGATAGAATGAGAAATAAGAACATTCACAAGAAGGATGGAGTAGCACCTATTGAAGACAAGATGAGTGAAAGTTATCAACATTGGTTTGGACACATACGACAAAAACATGTGGACGCTCCAATTAAGAGAGTAGAAGCTATGAGTAAGGGAAAAAGAGTCAAAGCTAGGGAAAATGACTCGGAAGGAAGTCATCTGAAAAGATACGACAAAACAAGAGTTGGAAGAATAACTTGCTTTTGATAGGAATGAATGGAAGAGGAGAATTCATGTTGACAACTTAGTGTGAGTTCATAAATTGGTTCATGTAGCCTATTCCAATATTCGGATAAAGGCTCTGATGATGATGACATCCTTTATTAAATGGCCAACGACATATATGAAAGACCCAAAAATACAAATCCCAACAACCTTGTTGGTCTTATATCTTTTCAAGATTTCTGATAAGATATCCAAGCTCACTGTAACCCCTAGATTCCATGTTATCCTCTCACTACATCTACTTGGGAAGTAATCCCAAGCTATGTAATACCCAACTCAAATGGAACCATAAGGCCATCAATCTATTTGCTTAAAAAATATTTTTGTTCATTTAATTATACAATCACTCAACAACAATTGTTGTGAGATGCCAGAATGTGCTGCAAAAGTGGACTAGGGAAATGAGATTGGCAACAACTCCATATCGAAAAGTAGCAGTTAAATAGTCACTCAGCAGTTATGGTTGTAAGATGCCAAAAGTTGCTACAAAAGTAGACTAAGGAAACGAGTAAATAAATCCATAACGAAAAATAGCAGTTAATCGGTGACTGTTAACTAAGAATACTTGTGAATGTCTCTTCTCCTACCTCTCTTGTAAGTTCCAATATGTGGATGCTATTTGGTTCTTTCATACTAACTGCTAACTTTATACATCATAGAATGTGAGCTTTCAGGTATTTGTCAACTCATACAAGCTGTATTTCAGTTCAAATAAAATAACTTAAAGAAGGGAAGCAAAGAGAATCAAGAGAGCGTTGGTGACCCAAGGAAACCCTGAACCGGAACTACTCTTGCATGCATAAATGATAATCTGAACATAGTACACTCGACTCTAAAAGTCTTACACAATTATTCTCAGTGCTGAAACTAACTGACAAAAGAAACAAGAAGCTGGTACTAAATACTGGCAAACAAGAATCAGTTTAACTAGAAGTTTATTTACAGACAATAGTAGTGTGCTTACAAAGAGACAAGCTTTTCTCAGTAAGAAAACAAAAATCATAACATAACATTCAAAGTTTTCAAATCTCAAACATGCTATAAACAACATATTTAAATGCTCATGTGTGAACATATACAACCAATTAATATAAAATAGATGAGACATGTAAGAATGAGGATCAAGACTTACCCATTTTGGTATTAACACAGCTAATGAACTAACAGCAAAAGAGGATAAAGCCCCAAGACCAACTAAAGTGTTCATGTTTGGAGCTCCCTTAAAAAGGCTTTTCACACCCTCAAGGATAAGTTGACGCCCAGGACCAAGCAACGTAAACAAAGATAATGATAAATGGAACCCTGTTGAATGCAATGCATGCATCCATGACGCCTTAGCTCCTAAAATATGGGCGAGATGGCCAATGATGCACACAGCACATAAAGCCCAAGAGACAGCGAGCTCACGACCTATAACAATGTCAGCATTGACCTTGAATTACTTATGAAGATAACAATTAACATGCTATTACAATCTACTGAAAAGGACAAAGAATGTGAAAAGGTATCTACCACTTTCTTTTAAGCGGCGACGCTTTTCATCCATCTTTCTTTCAAAAATTTTGAAGAAATTATCTTGACCAGGATCTGAATGAAGGAAATACGCCAAGCAGTCAATGCATTACGTAGATTAGTAGACTGAACTTGTAGAATAATTTACAACTCTGTAAAACAGAAGTAATATCTGGAAACAAACCAAGGTAAGTATAGAAAGAAAATAGATCAGAATAGCTAAACTTTGCCACCACTCAGTGAACAACAAGAATAAATAAAAATATTCCTAGTTAAATTACATTTGACCAACATGCAGCACTATCTTTTCTAGCAATTAATAAGCAACAACAACAAGAAAGCCTTTTTTCACAGGAGATGGCTCCATGGATAAGATTCCATCATGGTGCTCTATTTAGGATCATATCCAAGCTCTTAAACAATGTCAAGCATCATATTGTGTTGACTATATCATGTAAACAAATAACTGACTAAATATTTACAACAATTGGGATGACATTATAGGAAAACTTTTGCCAGAGGAATCTTCTGCTAAACCAGAAAGTGTATAGATTATTCATTTGACAAATCTTAAAGAAAAGAACATTAGACACATTTAGGGAAGTAACCTAAGGAACAAACCTTGTAGACGGTAGGGTGTTCATTACCGTATGTAATTGAAAAAAATTCAGCAAGGCACAAAACTTAAAAACTTTTCACGAGCAAATTTTTTTAAGAGGAGAACCTTGATACAACGGTAAAGATTGCTCATTTATAACTTGGAGATCATAGGTTTAAGCGGAAACAACCTCCCTATTAATACAAGGGCAAGGCTACGCACATATAACCCTCCCCAAACCCCACAATGTGCGAGTCTTGTGCACTAGGTTGCCCTTTTTTTATAGAAAGCCATACACAGCCATAATCTGAAGCTGAAGTAATCCCCTCTTAAGATAACAAATTGATTAATATATAGCCCATTTTTATTGCGTACTGGTCACTCAGAAGAGATTCACAGAACAGAACCTCAAAAATAAAAGAAAGTAGCAAGTATTCCTTCATAATCTTCAACTGCAATACAGCAACTTTGCTGTAAATTAATACAAGCCAAGTACTCTTGTTACTGTCTTAGTGAAGAATACAATTAATGTTCCAAAAATGAAAAGACCTCAGTTTCCTGATAATCACTATAGAATGGTCACAACTAATTCTTCAAAAGATTAAGGTTCTTTGGCACCAGAGAATCCTCTCTCCAACCAATTTATCCAACTGGCTGCCGTGGTTGACCTATTGAAAAGAAGAAATGGTAAATTAATTATATCTATGACTTCAAAGCCTATATTGTCACGTCTAATACGTGGATGAGAATCATGAGCTTCAGAGACATACCATAAGGAATTATGGTTTCTCTCCAACAAAACGTTTTTCATTATTATGGTGAGACATCTCCTTCAATAGCTTCCTGACCTGCCACTAAACCCACCAAACTTGCATGAATCATATGAAAACCAGAACAAATGTTCTGCCTCTTTCATTTAAAGTTAGAGCTTAACGGATCACTAATCAAAAGTGTATTATAAGGTTTATTTTCAAAGACCAGAAACATATTTTGGCCTAAAATGCAGTCCCACATGATGGAAAATAGATTATACTTCAATCTACTTGCAAGGAGGAACTTCATAACCTATGATTTAAACTTCAATGACTAATGCATAGCACCTGCAAAGTAACCAAAGGATAACCTGAAATTTTCAAACAAAACTCATGATCTCTAAGAGCCATGTGTGTGACACCAAAATATTTGAAAGGGGACCTTAAGTACATAGCTCTACCGCACTACAGGTTATGGTATAATGCTTACAGCTACATGACAAAATAGAGCATAGGTAAGCAGGATCTTAATAAGTCCAAATGTCTAATGACCCAATCATTGATTAGTCCTCAAATCAGCACATTACTACCAGGACGAAATTTTAAAAGACTAGCAGCACATTATTATGATGTTATCAATTATCAATGGATTTAATATTACATAGCATTTTTCAAGTTTGCTAACCAAGCACATAATCCAGTAATAAGGGTAAAGAAGTATGCAAACCTTGTTCGGACAACAAGAAGTTGGACAAGGATAATGATGAGAGTGCTTATTACCTCGAAGATTGGATTTAAAACCACAGCTAGTTAAATGTCTCGCTAGTGCCTCTCCTAACTCTTTTGGCCAATTTGGTACAACCTTGGCTTCCGAAACCGGCCACACTATTGCTGTTTCCGTTGTGAGATTGACACTCGCAGATGACACTTGGGGCTGCACAACAAAGCAATCGACACAATGAGGAATATAAATGATTCGATCTACAACAGATGAAAAAATAGAGGCAGCTTACTTGACTTTCTAGTATTCTCTTCACACTCGCAGCACACCCGCCGCAAGTCATTCCCTAACACAGAAAATTTAAGAGCAAAAATCAGTAACCAGTCACAATATATTTTCTTTCTAAATGTAACAATCCAATATGGAGAGAAACAAAAGGGGAATCATACCCCAACATCAAGAATAATAACATCGGGAGACAAGGCAGAGAGCTCATCAGCAGCTCCCGCTGCCAATTTCGCCTTCGAATCTCCGCCGCCTGCTCCTTCCCCACCACCGCCGCCACTATTCCCATCATCTCCACCAAATACGCCGCCGCCGCCGCCGACGGTCCCAAAAGAGGCGGAGGAACTGGCGACGCACTCGAAACGGCGGTGTAAGCGTTTGGGAATGGAAGCGGCGCACAAGCTTCTCAGTGGAGACGAAGAAGAGAGGGAGGCGATAGGAGTAACGAGTCGGCCCTGAGAGAAAAGACGAGAGCGGATGCATGGAGCAATGAGAAGGGATTTAGTAATGGAGAAACGAGGGTTAAGGGCTTTGGAAATGGAGAAGAGAGTGAAACTGGAAGCTGTAGCTGCAAATGCCGATTCCATCTCAAGAAGCGAGCTGCGGCATAGAGAAACGCAGAAGGAAAAAGAGGAGGAGCCGAGACTCCTCTATGAACAATATTTCTGGCCTGCCTCAAAGCAATCTAACGCATAGAAGGATAGAGCGGGAGTCCGTCAGAGTACGATATGTTTTTCCTTTTCACATTAATCCGTAGAAGTCGTTGTCTTTTACAATTACGCCCACGGCCCACCAACCTTTTTCCTAATGTTTATTTGTTTTTCTTTTTTCTTTTTTTGATTCATGTTTTTTTCATGTGACTAAACAAAAGAAACTACATCTCTATTTGCCAAACTGCTGATAACCTTTAACCATTTGCACGAGCACGACGGAGTTGACACAAAACACATGCACTTCACTGACAAAAAGTAAATAATAAAAATTTCTCACCCATGTGACGTACGTTCAAGTTTCAAGTAAACCTAACCCATTCAGAATTATTAATGTCAATAAAAGCAAATATGAGACGAATCATAGAATTCTGTACTCAAATCGTTAATCAATTGATTAATTAATGAAATTAAAGAGCGGAATGGCTGGGTGTGAAGTCAAGTATGATAAATCCTTCAACATGATAATTACAACAAGAGTTGTATGTAAGTTATGGCAGTGAAAAAACAATACAGCTAAAGGGGAAACTCGAGAAACATTGCAAAACTTCCTACTCAATATGAAATTTCCAGCACTGATCAAGAGATTGGTGAAACCAGGGTCGAGGAAGTTCCTCGATGCAACTCGGATCAGAGCAGGCCACAGTACGTAGGCCTTTCTGAACGCCATCCTTCTTTGCCAAAGTAATAAAACACATGTACCTTATTTTGGTTGTGAAATTGACCTTTAAACCATGTAAGTCATACCCACCTGCATTAGATGTGAATGGGGCACGCTCAAATTTGCAATACCCCTCCTGCAATTCTTTCTCAGGAAAGCATAGAAGTAATTTATAACCAATTTCTTAATAAACCAAGAATCCTTTCTTGCCCTGATATCTCCGTGACCAAGAAGATAAACGACTCCAGATTCCTTGGCCTTGCGTATGAAAGATAGCTCTCTCTCTAAGCTATGCTCGCCATCAGATATTGATGGATCTGCAGGGGAATCTGGATTCACCTCTGCGGAGGTGCTTGCTTCTGAAATGGGATTACTAGAGCCCCTGAACTCAGCCAGCAGAGGAACACCAAGTGAGTAAACACTTCCATTAGGAGCTATGAGAACTCTTGAAAAAGAGTTGTCCTCCTCAGAATCCGTGTCTTCGTCACCATCACTTTCCAATTGCCTTTCCTGAGCTTCCCGACGAATGAACTTCTCAAGACTCTCAATCAGCAGCTGCTCAAATGTCAGGTGATTTTCCTTACGAACATCCTTGTAACCATACCTGCGAAACTGGTTGGTCAGCCTACTGAGAGAATGCCAGTAAGGAAAAAGGTTACAGAAGAAGAGAAAGTACAAGGAATTGTCCATATAGTAAGAAAAGAATCAAAGATGCGTGTTCAAAAAAGTTTTATCTCCTTTTTTTCAATTTTATTGCCAAATTAATTCCACAACTCCCGTCCAAGTGCCATTTTTATCGTTCCAGTTAGTTTTTACGATAAATCTTGCGGTTCACAACTTTTACCTGCAAAGATAATAGCTCCCAACTAGCATGAAAATGAATTTGGATTAGGCAAGATAATGGGATTAAAGTTTCCAGCCAGAGCATCTTACCTGGCAATACACCGAAAGATATGGTAACTTTTTGGGCAGACTCGCCTGAAAAAGAATCTTTCACTCTGAGGCACCATAGGAACAGGGACATACTTTATGCAGACAAAGATGATCATGGAGTGGATAGCAGGAAGTGTGGTTAGAAAATGGCCAAATATGGCTGGTACTCCTTTTGCCAGCTCATTATAAAGCAAACCAATGCCAGGAGCTCTGATTGTCCCAAGATTGCAGCCCAATTCTCGCATCAAATCCATTGACAGCTTTTGCTTCACTTCAGTTTCATACTTAAGCTTACTACCATAATTCCAGATGTACATAATGAGAAACATTATCACAGCAAAAACCAATATTATCCAACTTCCATCTGTCACACTCCATAAAACTGAGGAGAAAAAAGTCAATTCCAAACCCAGGAAAAAGATCAGAAAACTCAGCGCAATTATAATGTTTATCTGCCATATGAGAAGCATGACAATTGTGACTAAAATTGTGGTCATCATCATGACTCCAAGCTCAGCTATACCTGAGAAAATAAATCATAAAGAAAGATGAGATAACTTATCTAAGTTAAAGCAACGAATACAGTATGAAAATCACTTTATGAAAACTTAGGAATCATTAGATTTATATCAGATAATCTTAGGCAGTTTGTTTTAGCACCCTAATAAAATAATTGCATAGAACTTCTTTGAGCCTGTTTGGCTCACCAGTGAATCCCGATGCAGTTGGGTCGATGGGAAAAGACAAAAAATATGGAAGGGTAAAATTACCCTTCCACCCTTGATTTTAAAATTTTTATTATTATTTTACTAAAAAGCATATGTCCTTAATAGTCATTTCTCTTTTTCAATCTCACTGGAGCCAATTGCACCGCCCATCCAAACTAACCCTTTATATTCCACAAAGAACCTAGATTTATGAGTTACATGACACCAAAAATTCATTCAAGGATAACAAAACGATGACAGTAAAACCAAAATAATGAGACTAGGAAGAAATATTACCGTATGCATTTCCAATCTCATTAATGCTCGAGATAGTGCACACAAAGATCAGGCAAACTACCAGCAAAAACCAGTTTATGACAGGGATATAGATCTGACCCATGAACTTTCTAGATGTATGAATGATTTTAAGACGAGGGAAACAACCAAGAGCAGTTGATTGCTTTATGCATGAGAATGTTGCCGTTGTCATTGCTCGGCTAGCAATCAAGGCAGCAATATTAGCTATCAGTAAGACTGGCCAAAACATACCACCTACACAGAGCAAAACAATTTTTCTCATTTAGAGTAAGGTAAGCAACACAATGTTCAAGAAGAAGAAGAAGAAGAAAAAGACATACCACCTACATGAAGCAAAATAATTTTTCTCATTTAGAGGAAGGTAAGCAACACAATGTTCGAGAAGAAGAAGAAGAAGCTGTTTTAATCCAACTATTTGGTGATCCTATAACCCATTGATGATAAAATGTGAAACTTACTTGGAATTGAAGAAAAGAAAGCCTGCTCAACACCTTTAGGATTTTCAATAAGGTATGCTGCTTGACCCAGGTAACCCAACAACAGGCAGGGCAATACAAGAAACACAAATGTAAGCTGCAAATAACCACATCACACAAATCAAAAAATTGTAAGAATGAGAGAAGAGGACTACCAGATTCTTATCAGTCATGATGATATATAAAAGGATGTACAAAAAGCAGAGGATTCAGTAACCAAGTTTTCTTGCTCCATTACCTGAACTGATCGCACAGAAAAGTAGCAAAGATCTGCAAACATTGCCTCAGACCCTGAAACATAAACCATCATCAGCATAGTAAGATCATAAACACTGACCATTAATGTTCTACTTCAAATTCATCAAAGCTGAATAAAATGCATTACTTTAGCTGAATTTTGTGAACACTTTAAAAAATTAATTCCAGGGCAGCAAACAAAGCATTAGGAGAAACATAAAAATTGGTTGGGGTTATGTGAGATAACTAGAACTGAAACTTCACAAAGCTGCTATTGTTCCTAGAGCAAGTATGTGTGTTGTAGGAGAAAAATGTTGCAGCGTGACATTCTTGGAAATTATCTTTAAGAAACAAAGGAGAATTGATTATTGATTTAAAATGATAATATTTGTCAACAATGAAATACAATAATCTTTTATTAATGTGTCTACCTGTTGCACATAAAAGACAACCTCCAAGCGCATACCATGCCTTAACTGAGTTCCTCTTGAAGTATAAATAGATGTGAACAGGATTAAACGCCCTCAGGACACTGGTGTCATACTTTCCAAGATTGTAAATTCCAATGCCTGCTAGAGAACAAAACCATATGAACAAAGCAGGACCTACAGCTAGTCCCACTTTACTTGTTCCAAACTTCTGTACACTGAACAAAATTACAAGAAAGGCAACCGATATCATCACCACTTGATCTGCAAATAAAGCAAAGAAAAGAGGGAAAGAGAAGGGTTAACTCAATGGCTATTTACCAGTAATAATATATCAAAACATAAAGGAAAAATAAACTCTAAGATGTAAAGGAGGGAGGGCAAAAGAAAACGAGAGAAAGAAGGGACTCCATCAGACCAAGTTGTCTCTACATCCATGCAGAATGTAGGATTTAGCCCAAATTGTAAACTATAATCTAGCTAAAGTTAAATAATTGCTATAAATAGCACATCGACAAAAAAGCTGCTGAAGAAACACACGAACAGTTCTTGACTCAGGATGACTCGAGAAGCTATGAGACCTTCAAACTAATCAACTGCACCACCGTCCCATACTATATGCAAGGAACAAGTAAATTTTAATAACATATGAGCTAAATTATGCAAAAGATTCCTAGCCAACAAGGTAAATTAAGAAACGAGAAATGTCATCTCTGAAAGAATTTACTAACGAACAACAAATAAGTGAGCCAGCAAAGCATTAATGTTTTCTAGAGTTGATAACAGCATGGAATTCCAGCTTACCTTGTTCAATTGCTGCAACTCCAACCTTCAAACCACCAACAGCTGACACTACTACATTAGGATAGATAAATAAATAAATAAAAGCATAAGTTATTATCTAAACATTAAAAATGAAAATTCAATACAGTTACGCTCTATTTGATCATAGCATGTATCATGTATGGATAATTAAAATAAAAAAAGCAAGAAGAATAGCATATGAACACCTGACATTGCCGGTGTAATAACCCCATCAGCTATCACCATAGAAGTACCAGCAAGCACTAACATCAGAAGAAGTTTCTTCAGAGTCAATGAAGCCTCTAGTCTCTCCTTTATTTTAAGTGATCTCTCAAGTTCAGGAGATGGCACCTTTAGCCTGAAGCTTGATATGCGGCTATCTGATGGTAGCTGATTTGGGAGAAGACTGACCTTAGCATGCCGGCAAATCAATGAGTATAATGCAAAAGTACCACCTTCAAGAAAACCAGCCACAAAAGATATGAAACAATTGAGATGGAATATATATTTAACATATATGTTTAAGGCCTGCATAAAAGCTCATGAAAGGGGACTTAATTGGGAACATCCAGCATACCTTCACCATCATCATTTGCCCAAAGAACGACAACGACATATTTGACAAGGGGGATCAAGATTAAAGTGTATAGAACTAGTGATAATGCTCCAATAACATCTTCAGGTTCTTCGATAGGTGCCTTGCTAAACATCACACTGAACGTATATAATGGACTTGTTCCAACATCACCAAATACAACTCCAAGTGTCTGAAAGGCGAGTATTATTCTCCTTCCTATACCAAAGTCCTGAGATCAAAATTTAAGTAGACACATATAAGTATGCAGAAAACAAAAGCACATCATCGAAATTAAATAAAAACTTATCTTATTTCTATTACCATGATTATCATAGATAGCTATAAGAAATTTTGCACTTAGTCCAACATGCATCACAAGAAACAAGCTTTTTGTTTGCAGCAAGAAAAAGACAACCTTTCAATAAAACAAAGCTCATCAACAAACACTGAAAGTTGTCCAATCATTACAGTGCTACAGAAGAAAATGCCCTGCAAAAACAATAATTCTTTTAAAAGAAAATAAAATGACATTGCAACATTGATTTCATGGTTTCCCATACTTTGATATGGTAATTCATGGCATTTCCCTTAATCTTATGATGGAATCTAGACTGTTTAAGACAAGTTTATGAATTCAAGTCTAATCTTAATACTTGCAAACCAAATAAAGTGATAGTACAACATAGAACTAATCTAATGGTACAATAAATATGGACTTCAACAGGTATGCCAAGAGCAACGAAATGCGATCTTGAGCTTATCATGCATAGCTTTTGTAAGTAACAAAACCAAAGAAACCAAAAAATACCAACAGTAAACTGTCCAGACAATAGAAGACCGGATGCTGAAAGGCATATTAGAGGTGAAAAAACAAAATCTGCAAAGAAAGCATTGACTCCTTTCAAAAAAAGTCACAGTTACCTCACCAACCATTATTATCTTGAAAAATATACTCACTTTACTCTTAAATTCAGAGTAAAGAATAACTCAGCACAGTTCTATTGCAATATGTAGAAACTAAAAACATACTTGTAACGCATCATAGTCACAATTTATGTCAGGAATAACTTTTATCACCATAAATTATTTATTTAACAACTGAGATCATTAAATACTCAGAGTCAAAATTTACATTCATCCAGCAGGAACATGAACCAAAACCACACTTATTCCTACCATATATAATATTCGAATTCGACTTATCAAATAACAACTTATTAACTTCCTTAGCAACGAATCAAATCAAAGAAGAAAAAGCAAGCCCCAATGCGATCAAATTAGACACCAAATGAATTCGATTTTTCAAAATTACAAACAGCAAATAGTTTATTGGTTAAAACAATAAACGCGTGTTGAATAAACTAAATCATAAAAGGAAACAACAATGTACCTCGTATTCACTTCTATGTGCGCCAGGGACTTCGAGTGCTTCGACGTCGAAGGAATCGATGCGTGGTCCGGTGCGAATCAAGCGCGGCTCCGAAGTATCCTCGTCTTCGGAGTCTACTCCAGCTCGATGCGGCACATCATCGTCGTCGTCGTCATCTTCTTCGTCGTCGATATCAGAGTCGTCTTCATCTTGGAACACCCACCGAGATTCTAACGAGTCCATCGAACCTAATCCTACTACATTGATCTCTCCTCCTCTCTCCGAAGATGATCCTCCGCCGCTACCGGCGCTGACCTCTTCCGCCATTATCAGAAAAATAATTTGCAAGAGATTTAGACAATAGAACTAGAAAGAAAGGGAAAAAAAAAGAGAGATCAGTGGATTGAGGGTTTAGAGATTTTAGGGTTTCGCATTTTGATTTTTGTTGGATTTGCTTTTGCCTTTCTTTTTTTTGCGAGGGCAAGTTTGGGACGGTGCTTGAAGATCACGCGGTGAACGGAAATGGAAAGCGCTGTGTTTCAGTGTGCGTGATTTTTTTAACTACTTTCAGCTTTGACTATAAACCAGAAGAAAGGAGGAGGATAAAGGAGGGATTTAAGTTTCACGCGCCTAAGGTGCGATTCGCACCGTGCGAGGATCTGGATTTTGACATTCGCGCGGCTTATCACGGACAGATATGAACGATTTCGATTTTGTTAAAAGGAAAATAAATATTTATAGTATACACTGTAATGAAATTTTTTTTAATTCTATCACTAAAGTTAAAATATCGATAATTTTTTTAAAATATATATTATTATTTTAATTTTATTTATAAAATTAAAAATTTTATTGACAACATATAAAATAATTATTCATTTAAAAATAACTTATAAGATATTATATAATATTAAAATTTAATTTTCAATATTTAATGATAGTGTTATTGCTCAAATCCAAAAGTTATTATAATTTTAGACTAGGCTTGATAAAAATATTATATTTATTAAATAAATTTGAATTTAAATTTGTAATCTAATAAAAAAATTAAATTTAAATTCATCATTTTAAATAATTTTTTACTATTTTTATAATAATATATTTTTAATTACTTTTTTTTTTGCAATTTTAATTGAGATTTTAATTTAAATGTTCATTTTTTTGTAAAAATTATCTGAATTATTGTGTTATACTTCCTTATTAACTATCACTAGACAATTACTAGATGAATGCCCAGGCGATGCAACGGGTTTTCTTAATCACAAAGAAAAAAGAACTTAAAAACGCATTTATATATAATATTTAAAAGTACAACAAAAAAATTTAATACATAATATGAAAGTGTTGTTATCGCCATGATTCATTTCGTTATCCAAAATTTTTTGAATCCCTTTTCGGCCATTTCTTGTCCTTTGATCGGCATTCTCTTCAATTCATAACGTACAAAAAGTTGTCATATTTGTTGATGATAAAAAAGATTGTAAGTTATTCGTTACCTCGAATACATGACCAAAGTCATCTGTTAGCTGCAGTTAATAAGCACTCATTAAAATTAACACATTTAATTAATCACCAAAAGCTGATTTGATTTAATGGATCCCAAAAAATAATCTTGAAATTCTTGCAATCAGCACAATTCACCCATAGATGTTCACTTCCAGCATCAAGCTGCAAACTTTGATGGATTTCCTAATCCAGTTTTAGCGTAATAAAGCCTGAAAAGAAAACGAGTAATAAATCAGCATCCAAATATATTGCCAAAGCAAACTGTTGTGCTAATAATTTTTTTTTTTTTTTTGTTGAGAAATATGATGAGCTTGCTAATTGCTGTCCATTTCATAATCATAAGTATTTAAATGTGTACAGTATACAATAGAAATCTATCAGTGTCATTGCACCCAGATAGAATTAATTCATACTTCCATTAATGGTCAAGCTACCTAATTCCTGCTATTTCCAAGTCACAGTGTTTCAGAGAACCCCAACTCTGTTGAGCAAGGACCCAAAATCCCCTTCTGCTCACTCATCTTGGCTAGTCCACGAGGTGGACCTGGAGCTGCCTGCTCTCCTTGTTCATTCTTCTCATCTTCTCTACACCCGACCCCCTACCACTTGCTCTTGTCATGGTCCTAACTACTGTCCTGCAATAATGGGATTGCAAGTGGGGGTATAACATCGGGGTCAAGTTTTTGAAATATGAATGTTGTATAGACACCTAACACATCATAGGATCGAGGAAGAAGTCTCCGACGGGGATCCAAAAGATTTCCACCGGCATTCATCATCATGCCAACAATAATCCTTTATTATTTACCATCACCATAGAGGAAACATCAAAATTCAGCCAAACAAAATTTGTTTTAAAATGGAAAAGGAGAAATAACAACTCCTTTCACCTGAAAATCCGTAAGTCAAGGAGAATTCCTTCAAATATAACATATAAAATATATATAACCAATATAATCCATAAAAATAAAACCCAAACAAAGAAATATAAACATCTAAACATAATTATATATATATATATATATATATATATATATAAATGAAAAACTAACCCAGTTTCAGAAGGGTGATCATTGCCTCGTAAAGGGAGATCGACATTGACAGTCGAGAGAAGTCTAACATGACGACAGATATCATAAACCCTAAATGTACTTAAATTCTTTTTTTTACCTGCAAATTTATGTTTTACATAAAAAAAAATCACCACGCTTCCAAAACTACAACAACTAAATTCACCCACCAAAGCAACCGCCACAGCCAATCTTCTCAGATCTATCATCCTTATAATTAAAAAAAAACCTCCCCCTCCTTCTGTTTCTTAAACTTTCAAAACATTTTTCTTGTTTTACTTTTTCCTAAGCTTTGGATGCATTTTTTTTTTTTGGAAAACTAAGATTAGAATCGGTTTGAAGAAGGTGAGAAGCACTTGTCCGGACGTTGAATCTGACGGCTGGATACGATGAGAAAGGCAGCGGCAGAGAAAAGGAGAGAATGAGGAGAGAAAATGAGAGAAGGAAAGGAGACGGCCAGGAAGAGGTTTTTTCTTCCACAGTCGACAAGCTTCAGGAAGGTCAGACTTGATGAAGGAAAAATTTGCATACGTGTGGCAAGAAAAATAGCCATATACTACACCTGTCTTCCAGGCATCATTTTTCTGCTATCAGCTATAAATAAATACACGTCCAACTGGGTCAACAATTGGAAGAAGAAATTGATCGCAAATTGCATTGCAAGTTCATTCAAAATAGCTGACGTGGTTGAAAAATAAAATATTATATTTTGACTAATTTTCAGACTGGTACAGATGTATTTTAATATTTTTATAATTTATTTGATTTTTAAAATAAAAATAATAGTATTTAGGTTGATTTATTGAACTTATTTTTATATGTAAAAAAAATTGAATATCAATTAAAAAATGATTTAGATTAAAAAAATAAATCTTAAAAAATCGAAATGAATCAAATTTGAACTCTGTTTCAGTTTCTTACTTAAACCTGTCTAAGCTCATGAATAGTTATAGGTGTGAGATTTTATTTTTTATTTTTTAAAAAAGGAATGATCAATTTTGTATGTTTAATAAGTTATTATCCAATACAATGTTATTAGTGAAGTTATTAAATTTTATAAACGATATTAAAATAATGACACATATTTTATTTTATTTATTTTTTATCTGTTCAACATTTCGTAAATGATATGTTATATCTTAATTTTACTTACAAAGTTAAAAATTTTTATTGATAATATATTAAATAATAATTTTAAATTTTATAAATTTTATGAAATTTGTTTATTTATAATTTATAAATTATTTTATCGAGAGTGAGTGTGTCAATCATTTATATATATATATATATATATATAAAAAGCATGGTTAGGCTTAAGTTATACATTAATGAATTACATGTAAGTTTGAGCCATTTGATTGGATCCATTTTTATTTCAAGATATTTTTGCATTTTATTTTATTTGTATTTTTATTTTTTATTCTTTTTAATATTTAATTTCATTTGATAAACTTTAAATATCAAATTTTATATTAAACATATATAATACTCATTAATCAATAATGTTTTTTTATATACATTTAATTACGTTATATTTAGTAAAATGTATAAAAAGTTAATATTTATTTTTTTAGGCAGAGTCAAATTAGGCCTAAGTCTTTATTGGTAAAGTTTAAACTTGACCCAAAAAATTATAGGGCCTAATTTTTTTATCCACCCATGTTTATTACACTTAATAATTTTATCCAAACTCATTAAAAGATCGAATTAACTTTTAGATTTTAACGATCCCATAATCTTTTGACTTAATTGTGCTATTTTGAAAATGATGAATGTTTGTTTACAGTAAAATAAAAATTTATAAACTGATTTGCATTGAATAAAATATTAAAAGCTTATATTTATTTTAGGTAAAAGTTGAGTATAGACTTATTCAAGGGCTAGGCAGGCTACTAGCCAAAACCTAAAGGCCAACCCAATTTTTGGATAAATTTTGATAAAAATATTAAACTCGTTAAACGAGTTTGAAATTGAAAATCAATGCTTAATAAAAATCGAATCGGATTTAGATTCACCATCTCAAATTTAAATTCACCCAACTCACTAATTAAACTTGTCCATATGATTGTGCTTTTGATTTTTTAAATAATTTGAACAAAAATATTAAATATAATAAACAAATTCAAATAAAAAATAATAATTTAATTAAAAACCGAACCAGACTTGAGTTTCGCCTTTTTAAAACCCAGATCCGAGTAGCTCAATTTTAGACAAAACACCTAGCATCCACCCAATACTGGTTCATTTTAAACCCTAAGAATGATCACAAACATGGGCTAGGATGCTGTACATGTTTAGATAAGATAGGTTTTTGGTTGACAAGCGTAAGGAAGCTTCAGATATGTAAGTACATATAAATTGTCCTGATGGATTACACCGGTCTGCTGAAGACTTAGTAATTGAAGACATAAACACACCAACATAAAGTATATAATTCAACAAAAGCACAAAAAACAAAAAATCGAGATTTTAAATACCTTAAGTCTATTGTACCTTGCTCTTATTCTTTCCTTTGCCCTACAATCTGCATGTTCAATCTAATAATTATCCGTCATACCATTTGGCCACAATTTTCACAAATTGACTCCTTATATAAAATAATTATGTAACTGAGAAAATTGATAAAAATCGAGTTAAATCAAGTGCGATCTAAACTTTTACGATATATTTAAAAAGAGTTTGAGTTGAAAATCAATCTTGAATTATTGAGTTGGACAAAGACTTGCACGTAGTTTTTTAATAGATTTTTTAGATTCAACTCAAATTTGGTTCAATTCGATCCATAGACTTGATAATTATAATATTTTTACTATTTTTTACACTAATTAATTTTTTTATTACTTTTGATTTTTTATACAATTTAATTAGAAGCTCATGTTATTTTTAAACATTAATTTAAATTTTCATTTTTTATAATATTTTTGTAAAAATTTATTTTAATTTATTGTGTTATCTTCTAATTAACTATTGTATGTTTTAATAACTTTTATATTTTATTATAATTTTAAAAATAATAATATTTGGTTAGGATTGAACTTATTGTAAAAACATTATAAAACAAAAAATTAAGTCTGAAAAGTGGAACTAAGTCAACTTTGCATTCATTATTAGTCCCTTAATACTAGATCTTATAGGGTTAACCTACCCTCTAAGTTCAAAAACTTGCCAAAAAATTAGATGTGTTTTGACAAAAATATTAAATACATTAGATGAGTTTATACTTAAAAATTAAGGTTCAATAAAAAAAATGGTCGGGCTTGATTCACTATTTTAAATTTAAGTCTGAATGATTCGATCTAAAATTTATTTTTTTACTATTTTTATATTAAATTATTTTAATTATTTTGATTTTTATGCAATTTAATTTAAATTTGTATTACATTTTTAAACTTTAATTCAAAATTTCATGTTTCATAAAAATTTATTTTAATTTATTATTATTAACTATTATGTATTTTAATTTTTTATATTTTATTACATTTTTTCAAAAATATATTTGAGCAAATTTAAATTAAACAAATTTTAATTCATTCATTATATATAAAAACAAATTTAAATAAAAAAAATTAACTCAAGCCGAACAAACTTAAGCTTATTATCAATCATTTAATATTTTATGTGAGCCACGTCCACATTCGACTAGCCCAACCTACGAACACGCTACAGTTTTGTCGAAGCTCGAACTCAATTCACTCCAAAGAAAAACAAACAAAAGCGATGGTAGAGTTGTAATTAAACCTGTTAGCAAGGGCGTTTACGGTGCTAATCGTAATTCCGACGCCCTGCAAGATTCTTCCCGAAGGTTCTCTTTGTCATTTTACAGTTAAACGTTTTAATTTCTTTTTTTTCTTTGTTTTTAACATCCTCAAACAAATTTCTAACCCTAAATCCTTTTTTTCCCAATCTTTTCTTCCCCAGTCATCTTCTCAACCGCGAAAATGTCCCATTTCGGAAAGTCAGGCCCTCCCGACATCACCGACACCTATTCTCTTCTCGTCCTCAACATCACTTTCCGTAAGCTTCTCTTTCGCCTGCTCGTTAACTTCTTCTCGGCTACGAGTTTGTTAACTAAAACCTTTGATTTGCTCTGAATTTGTTTAGGCACGACCGCCGATGATTTGTTTTCGCTGTTCGACAAGTATGGGAAGGTCGTCGACGTCTTCATTCCCAAAGATCGAAGGTTATTCTCTCTCTTATTGTTCTGTTTTGCTGTTTGGGGATTTATATGGTAATAATTTATATTTATTATGGTAGGACTGGTGATTCTCGAGGTTTTGCATTTGTGCGCTATAAGTATGCAGATGAGGCACAAAAAGCTGTGGAGAGGCTTGACGGTAACCTTTCTTGAATTCTCTCTCGCTAGCTATCTCTCTCCATCATGCGAGCACTTTTGTGCGTATCGATTGCGATATTGTATTAATTTTGCAGGAAACTCATTGCGATATATATAATATATATTGACCTTTTCCTTCTTCTTACAGGGAGAGTCGTCGATGGTCGGGAGATAACAGTTCAGTTTGCAAAATATGGGCCCAATGCGGAGAGGATGTATGTTGTGTGGTTGTTGTCTTTCAATTACTATTCTATTTCCTTTGCACCTGAACGGAGTTTGAGCCCAATGTAGAGAAGATGTATGCTGTGTAATAAATTCTTTGGTGAAAATGTGATTTTGATTCTTGTTTAACTAAGTATTATGAAGAAAAACACCTCTTTTGGCTTCAACCCGTAGATGTCCACTTTCCTAAGTAATATGTAGTAGTGATTAACTAATTAGTGTTTCCAGTGATACTTTGAAAGGCTCGCTTGGCTTGTTCACTTAATGTTGTGGTGCAATTTATGGTGTTCCTTTTCTTTTTCTTGTCTGTGTATCTCCTTAGGTCATTTTTTTTTAATATTCCTATTATTTTTTGTCTTAATGTCTCCAATGTTCTATTAAGTTACATGTACTTTCTAATTTCTTTTGCAGTCATAAAGGAAGGAATATTGAATCATTTCCAAGGTCAAGATACAGGTCAAGAAGTCGCAGCCCTCGCAAAAGGTAAGTTACTTTACCCATGCTTTTCCTGTTTAGACAACTTCTGTTTTTATCTTATTTTTGTACTATATGTTGCATTTTCTCTTTTTTTGCCCACTTTTCTTAATGAATTATGAGAGATTTTGATGAAGGGACAACCATGAGGATTTTAATGTTCATTATGTTTTTTCCTTACCAACTGAGGCATTCTTGATTATTGGTAGCATGAAAATGATGGTGCAAGGTGTTGGTAGCCTTAAGCTAATCCATTAGTTTAACGTTCTGCTTGTTCCTGAATTGAATGTACTGATTCTGGTTTTGCCCATTTACATATTCACAATTCTAAATTAGCTTTTTTTGGATTTGATTTCAAAGAGGGGAAGTTCACTTCCTGGTTTGTATATGTGATGCTTTTTAAGCTTGATTGAATAGCCAAACTTATATGGATTAATATATTTCTTTATGGTCTTATTTGTGGTCATCTGATGTTCATTGTGCTTAATATCTTCAGGCGCCGGGATGACCATCACAGAGATAGGGATTATAGGAGAAGAAGTCGTAGCAGGAGTAATGACAGGTATGAACATGATCGACATCGTGGGAAAGACAAAGACTATCGGCGCCGAAGCAGGAGCCGTAGCGCTAGCCGTGAATATTCTAAAGGCCGAGGAAGAGGGCGCTATGATGATGATTGGCAGAGCACCAGTCGATCAATCAGGTTTATACTTTATTCTTTGCAATTTAGGATGTTATTTTCTATGTTTTAAGCTACTTCATTTTGATACCTTTGTATTTCAGTGCTTCACCTGCTCGTCGAAGTCCTAGTCCTCGGAAGAGTCCTTCTGCACGCAAGGCATCTCCCCTTAAAGGTGTAAGTCCTGATAGACGCAGCCGTGATGGACGGTCTCCAAGTCCACAAAGCATTTCACCTCGAGGCCGTCCTTCTGCACGCAAGGCATCTCCCCTTAAAGGTGTAAGTCCTGATAGACGCAGCCGTGATGGACGGTCTCCAAGTCCACAAAGCATTTCACCTCGAGGCCGTCCTGCTGATTCTCGGAGGCCATCTCCTCGAAACTCAGATATTGATGTGAGTTTTTTTTTTTTTTTTCAGTCTCATTTACTCTTCCTTCTACCCCTGTTTCAATCTTTCTTTGGTCACCTTACCTCTGCAAGCAGTTGTTTTAACCCTTGATGGTTTACTTTTGTATTTGAAATTTGTAGGAATGATCTTGCGGATGGCATGGGAGTTACTGGATTTTTAAAGTGGCATGTTTCTTGTTGCTATGTTGCTAGTGTTGATGGCATTCAATATCATCCATTATCTAGTATTGCTAGGACTGTGTTTTTTGGTCTTTTAATTAACCGTCGTGAACCTTGTGTTTTCATTACTTAAGCTGTGTCATGGTGTCTGTACTTATGTAGTTTGTACCTTGATGATTCGGTACCCTCCAAAGATTTTGTGATGTAAGTTTGTTTATTGTAGGTTGATCTCCCTTCTCCCTTTTGATCTTATATTTGGCTCTAATTATGCTTTTTGTTTGTCTCCCTAATTAATTTCATGGTGCTGCTTTATTGAAATGTTTCTTTTCTTTAGATTTTTTTTTCTATTTTGTATTTTCTATTTCCTAAGAATGCTGATTCGTCTCAAACCATCTGTTAGGTTTTATAGCAATGTTCGGGGAAAGAATGACTTTGGGCAAATGGACATGATGTTGATGTTGTGGCTGTTGATGCTGTTTATTTCTGTAGATGAATGATCGTGATTGTATCTGTAGATGAATGGTCGTGATTGTGATGCTGTTTATAGCAGTATGCTCATTGCAGGGACATTTTGTTAACTATTTTTAACTGAAAGATATGATGATTGGTAAGACCTGTTGTCAAGTCTTGGTTTCTGGAAAGCCTTGCATCATTCAGGTTTCCGATGTTTCAATCTGATTATCCTTTGCTGATATCTAAATATTGTCGCTGAGGTTCAGTTGCTGTGAGGGTATAAAAGGACTGAAGATGAATTTGACCTGTTGAATGCTGCATATGATGGACCTTATGATGCATTGGACCTGATGCAGATGCTAAAATTAAAAATGTAATGTCTTGGTCTGAACCTTACGACTACATTAATTGAACAGAGCAACTTGTTTCTGTTTAATTGTTTCATTGGTGTATTCCAATATTCTTGTTTAACCACACCCTATTGCTAATGTTTTGAGTTGTAGCAAAATTGTCCGTGACCGTAGCTGTGAAGTGATGGTTGTGCCAATTCTGTTGTAAGATACATGTGGCTCGTGGGTAAACCATTGATTACCAACGAATAACCTGTAGCAGGCTGTTGCTGCCTTTTTGTTGGGTCACATTGATAATGGTTCTAGCAGTTGGCTAGCTTTCTTGCTGGTCTGCTTGTGGTAGGCTATTGCTGCCTTTTCTGCGGGGTCACGTAAGTTTTGGACTTCTGATACTAGCAGTGTTGGTATGCATACGATATACCCCCCCCTGGTCACATGTTTGGGTTACATTTCATTATGTCTTTTTCTTTTATCTGTTTTTTAAAAAAATTCTTTTGGGACTAATTTAGTGATAACATTCTGATCTAGAACAGGAACTGTTCATTCATCTTAGACCCGATATTGTTAATAGGCGGCTTCATGCATTTACTCCTGCTATAGAGCTCACTGAGGATGCTTATAGGATGCAAGCACTCAAAACATTTAGGAATGCTTCTCCATGGTGGTTAAACATGTTAAAAGAAATGAATAAAGGGAACACTGCAATGCAGTTTTGAGCTGAAACCTCAAGATGTATATTTAATGGTGTAGCTTTCTTTGATCCATGTTGATATCTGTATCATGTTGCATGTTTAGGCCATGTTTGGTACGCGGGATAGGAATAGGATAGGATAATATAAGATTGTGGAGAGGATAAGATTGAAAGATATTATTTTATTCTATGTTTGGTGTGTACAAAGATTAAGAATATGATAAGATTTTTCTCTCTTTCATCATATTCGCTATATGTAAGTAGCTTTTTTTTTTTAGGTACTTTTTTTTTCAAAGTAATATAGTTTATGTTTATAAATTTTTTTGTTATAAATATAAATCAAAATTTAAAATGTTATATATTATTTATAATATTATAATTAAAATTTGAATTAATTAGATGATTTTTTTAATAAAAAATTTATTCTTTTAAGAAATTTAATTTAAATTTTCAAAAAATGTAATGTTAGAATTAATTTTTATAAAAAAAAATCATAGTAAATTATAACCTTTTTTATTTCTTTTCTTTCCTTTTTGTTTTTATTTCTTTATATGATTTATATAAAAAATAATATCTTTTAATAATTCTATAGTTAATATCTATTTTTCTTTCCTTTCTCCTTAACTTTTCGTATGGGGAAAAAGAAAAAAAACCCCAAGAAAAAAATAAAAAAAGAGAAAAATACATATAAACGAATATTTATTTTTATGGTTTATTCCTTTGCATTGTTTTTATGCAATTAGAAGGAAAAAGAAAAAAATATGAGTTAAATTTATTAAGTCATTTTCTAAATTATAAAATATATAATTTTTGATAATTTTATGGTTAATAATTATCTTCTTTCCTTTCTTCGTCTTTTTTTTCCCTACATGCACAAAATAAAAAAGAAAGAAAAAATAAAAAAAGAGAACAAAATAAAATTTAAACATAAGAAAAATCAAGTTTAAAAAATATATTTTATTATAATTTTTATGTTTAAGAATATGGTTTAAAAAAAATGATCTAAAAATCTTGATAATATCCAGAAAAAAATTGAAAAAAATGAATTGTATTATTTTACTAAATTATGGTTTTTCTTTATTTAAAATCAAGAAAAAGATAAGGACAAGTGAGAAAGAAGGGAAAAAAGAAAAAAATAATTTGGGTTAATTAATTAAATAATGGTACTTATTATTTTATTAAATATTTGAATTAAATTTTAAATATAGATTTTAATGATAAAATAAATAAAAAATGAGTGCTTATTGTTAATATAATGGGATTAAAAATAATTTTCATATTTTGAGAAGATTACATCATTTGAGGATGATTAATTCTTTTGATAATTCAATTTTCCTTTTAACGTGTATCAAGGGTTGCTTAAAGAAGTAAGATTTTCTGCCAATAAAGGAAATTTATCTCACAGTATTTTTGTATTTTGCCTTGCCTTGATGGCTTTTCTTTCACTTTCATGAGAACTGAATTTGCTTTTGTAGTGCTCCATTTCATTTTCTAGCAAGCTCTTAACTTGTGATAGTAGTGCGTGTTTTGTTCCTACAAGACTCCGGAGACTTAACGGTTGATTGAGTTTGTTTTCAATTCTAGCTTAAATTGCAATTTTCTTTGCATTTGAAGTTTGTTGTGCTTGAGAACATAGCATTCATTCTTTGTTAATTTATATCACGGCATTAATTTCATGAAACACAATTCTTAAAGCTCCAGATGTTTCTAGCCGACTCGGTAGGAATGTGCTAATCATTTGATTCCATAGGTTGAAAGCAGTAGCCCGGATTTTAGGGAGATTAAAGCGCACATGTATATGAATTTATGAAGTTATTGCATAATTTTCGAATTTATATTAGATGATCCTTTAATTTAGTCTAGCAAACGATTATATTATTAATTCGCAGATTTTTAATATGAAAAGATTTTGAAAATTAATAAAATATCATTATATAATTTAATGATTATATATAATAGAATTTTATATATTAAAAGTGTATTAAATATTTTTTTTTTTAAATTAATACAAGGCGGAGGGATTGATGGGAGAATTAGAATTCTGAGACACCGACTGAGCTTCGGAGATGCAGTTCTTAGTTCCAAAGACACACATCACTAGCTGTTGATGAGCTGTTGGGTGCGCTAGCGTTAGCTTAAGAATCACGTTAAATTTCCCTTTCAGAGTCTGCCAATGAGGAGTGCCTACTGTCGGGAAATGGACAAAACAGTGCAGAACGAGTGAAATTTTGTCATACCAAAGTTCCCAAATGTGCGTACAAAATTGTTCAAGAAATCTATGTTTTCTTTTCTACTTCACCAGTGACTCAAAACCATGTTAATAATAATTATGCTACTAAAGAAACCTCCCAAATTCTCCACGAAGCCATTACAAGATCCACCAAACCAACAGTACATAAAGCCCATCAATCCAAATCCATATCATTTTCCTTCTCAATATTACCAGCAGTCCATAGCTTTATAGTTCGATCATGAGATACAGTCACAATGTATCGACCATCTGCCATGAAAAAAAAGTGATGCTCAGTTTAATTAAATAGTATACTAGTATTGACTGTTTGCTTGATACTTGAGATGGAGGATAGAAAAATGAAAAGATGTAAGTATTTCCAGTTCTAATGACTGCGAAAAAAAAAAGGGAAAGAAGCCGTATAACTTGATCACCACATTTTTCATCAAGCAAGCAAAGAAATCATTACTCATTTAAGGCAATGCTAATAAAACAGATGACCCCTTCCCTTCTTCCACCTTTGAAACCAGCTGTTACCCTTCTTTTCAGGGGAAAAAAAAAAGAAAAGAAAACTGAATAATGGCTGTGGGGCCTCTCTTCAACCCTTGAAACCAGCTGTTACCCTTTTTTCAGGGGGAATGGAAAAAAAAAAGAAAAAGAAAACTGACTGAGGGCCGTGGGGCCTTTATAGCAAAGTTTGTTATCACTTCTCGAAACAAAGAAGGGAACCATCCCCCTTCCCCAGACCTCCCCTACCCTCCGAGACTCCCAGTGCAGTCTCTTATACTAAGTTCCGACTCCTGATAGGACAGAGCAATGGCAGAAAAGAAAAGAGACAAAATGGTGAGCAAAAGAATGAAGTCAAAAAACCTTCAACTGCAGCTCTACTAAAATACAGTGATAGTAGTCCCTCTGTCGCCTAAAGCATCTTATATGTAATTAATACCAAAATACATGGCAAGCTATCAAAATGCTTTAATCCAATGCTCATTGCTTGTATTTTAGAAGTTCTGATGAAGGGAAGGACAGCAAAAGCTAACAGTAGACCAATGAAACATTTCAAGAACGGGAAAAAAAAAGAAGAGAGATGCAAGCTTTACTTAGTTAAAATTTAGAAAGTTACCTTCACTAATATCTGAGGCAGTGACTTTAGCTTCATGCCCCTGTAAGCTTTTGACAGGCTTAAAATCTCGGCCAGACCAAACCTGGTAAATCATATACAAAGATTAGGTGATAGATTAACAAAACTGTAATTCAAATATGAAGGAATTTGTGTTCAGAAAGGAGGTGCACCTTTGCGGTCATGTCATAAGAAGCAGTGACCAAGTAATATCCCTCTTGAGGCTCAAACTTCACTTGTGATATAAGATTTGAGTGGGCTGGTATGACATACAGGGACTTTTTCTTCCTCAAATCCCATATGCGACAAGTATTGTCTTCACCACCTGTGGCTAAATGATAGCCATTGGGTGAAAAACTAACACCAAGAACCTGGAAAGAGTGGAAGATATTTGCAGACTTTAGTTATCTAATGCTATTCAGGTAACAGAATTTTTCTTCCTGCTCATAAAAACTTCTGAATTATCTTAAGATATTAACATGACAATCCAATTCAAAACTATAGTTACTATTTGCCTAACTAAGCCTTAGAACTTCAAGAAAAGTTGTAGCACCATTGCCTCCAAGCTCCAACGGAATCGGATGGAAAATCTAAAAGACTTCCATTTGAAGCATTTAGGCCTTATGTGCTAAAATCAAAACTATAATTTTCCATGGATGACAAACCTCAAACCTGCAAAGCATCCATGTGAAATTTATAGTAGTGAATAAGTATTTATCAGGTATTTTAGTGTACTGCTGCTAGTAGAGAAACACCACAAGATGCTCCTCCTACATGTAGTATTTGGCAACCATGACAGCAACAAAAAGTGAAAGAAAACATAACTATAAAGTCTTACCGGCTTGACATGGCCTTCCAAGGCAAGAATGCTTCTCCCAGTGCGAAGATCCCAAACACGAGCGAGTGCATCAAGTCCACAGGATGCTGCTAAAGATCCATCTTGGTGGAAGCCAATTCCATAGACACTCCTACTATGACCTTCTTGGAGAAGCAACTCCACACCACTTTCTATGTCCCACAGTCTCCATGTTTTATCAAAGCTTGTTGTACCAAGGTACTTCCCTGAAGGATGGAAGGCAATACGTGCAAGGCGATCCAAATGGCCCTCAAATGTTTTCAGGAGAGATCCGTCAGTGTTCCACAACTTTGCTGTTCGGTCAGCAGAAGCAGTCGCTAAATGATCATCCACAGGAGAAAATGTAACATCAGTTGCACGTTCTGTGTGGCCCTTTAAAGCAGAAACCTTACTTACCCTAGGCATTGACCACAACGTGGCAACTCCCTTCAAAGAGCTGCAAAGAACAAATAAAAAAAAAAAAATCTAGTTACAATCCTATATTCTCGTCATTTTTAGTGGTTTCAAAGCCATATTTTATAAGCACCGTAAGAGGAGCAACATTTTGAAGAACTGCAAATTTTTGCGTAACCTAAATTTGTATCCACTCCTTTTAACAACTGAAAAACAAAATTTTTAAAGCAAAGAGAAAAACCAAATCCATAAAGACTTATCATTTTTGTTTAATAGGGAGGGATCTAAGAGTGAGAAGCACACCAGGTGGCAAGTAGTTTTCCATCGCGTGAGAAAGAACAACCTGAAAGCGGTCTATCATCTCCAATTTCACTGCAATCAAGAACCAAATTCCCTGCCTGCTTTAGAGCCCAATCAATTTCAGCATCCATATCTTCATCTGGATCATCCCTTTTTCTCTGAGCACGTTGGATACGCGCAGCTGCCTTTACAACAGAGAACTTTGCGATATCAATTCTAGCATCCAAAAGCTCTTTTGGACCCTCAGTATAAAAGGGATATTCAATGTCTTCCTCAATGTCCTCCACCTTAGCAGAAACTGCAGCCTCTTCCTCCTCGTGAGCTTTCATTAACTTCTCCAATTGGCCCTCAGAATCAAGCTTCACCATAATCATTCGCAGCCTATCCCGCCTTTCCATCTCTCTTTCTCCAAAAAGAGTTATTGGTTCACCAAGCCGGCGAAGTCGAGTCCGGACAGCCATGTCATTAGTAGGCACTGCTAGTGCAGCAGCACGTCGTTTCATCAGAAGTTCTTGCATTGCCTTTTCTTGACGCTCTCTAACCAGTCTGCTCTCTTCTGAGATCTCATATTCACCAGCAGCAGCTTGCCCTTCATCCTCACGGTCAGAGTCTGAATCGCTAGTTTTCACCTCACCATTTTGAGGCACAGGTGGCCTAAGGATGGGAAGGCGAACTGGGAGAGGTGCCAATGGGTTGACAACTGGAGGTGGAGGAATTGCAGGTATCGGAGCAATAGGTGGTACAACTGCAGGTGGGACCAATGGTGGCACGATAGGCTGAACAGACTGAATTGGAGTGTTGGTAGCTGTAGCTGCCGTGGTTTGGCCATCCAGAACTGCAACTGAAGGTTCTGCAGCAGACGTTGATGGACTGTTGTCCTCATCAACTTCCATTGTACCTATCCAAGTTAAACTGACAATTAATGAACTTTAAACAGTATAAAAAAATCATTTGTTATTCACAGTCAAAAAAGAAAGGCAAGGAAACAAAGTTTAGACCAATATACAAGTTGTGAGTAGTTTGAATCTAAACAACTTAAACTAAAAATATACCTCAACTGTATCTATTAGGCCTTGAGAGTCGAAGATTAAATCGTTTAAAGACAGAAATTTTCCGTTATAATGAAATTGGTATCTTGCTCCGTACTGAAAACCAAGCATATAACAAGTTTATGAGTGAGACAAATCAACAAACAGAAGGTGCGCGAAACAGTATGCTTAAAGAAGGGACGAAAACATAAAGTTGCTTTTGCAGCAAAGAGATAGCCAGGAAAAAGAAAATTAAAATTAAAATCTTAATTTAGACATGATAATCGACAGGAAATAACTGAGTCTTAATACAGATAAAACCAATTAAGCTGAACCAAGCTAAGAAGTAGTAAGCAAATGAAAATTAAACCCTTTAAACAGCAGTTATAGTACTACTACTACTACTACCTAATAGCAATGTAAAACCATTACTGCAATACCTTGAAAAAGAAGATCAGGAAGTCGGGGTGGCGAAGGAAAGGGAAAGGAGGAAAAGTGGTAGATTGCGATGCTGAAAGAAAGCTGCGGAAAATGTGAGGTTCAAGACTGCAAAAGGACTGAAAGTGCGAGGGAAGAAGGCAGAATAACAGAATGATGAAACGCTGACGTTTTGAATACTATTTAGTATCTAACAAGTTATATAAATAAATAATTTATTAATATAAGAATATATTTTATAAAATTAAAAATCCAAATCACCAAATTTAATTTTTTATTAATTTTTAAAAAATTAATAAAATTTCTTACGAGATGTTTTAAGACTTTGTTTGGTTCGGCCCTGAAACTTTTATATATATATATATAAAAAAGTATTATTCCAGTAAAACTGTATTAAAAATGTTGATAAAAGAACTTAAATTAACATTTGATAAATTTAATTCAAAAGTGTTATAGAAAGTTAAAGACCATTTAATTAAAGGTTTTAATATTTTTTATGAATAAATAATAAATTTTATTAAATTGTATCATACGTTTTAAAGTGAAATAAATAAATAGAATAAAAAATAATTCTCATAAATAAAATAAAAATAAATAAAACTAATATAAAACTTAAAGAAAATAAGTTAATGTGAAGTGATATAATCTTCTTTATAATGTTTTGAATTATTAAAAACTAAAGTAAAAATGTAAAAATAAACTCATTAAATATATATGATTAAAATTAGTACTCTAGGAAGAAATTTTAATTTATACTTCCATCAAAAATTTCAAATCTTCTTCCCTAGAATTAGACACCTAACTTTTAATTTTACAATAAATAAGCCTTTCATAAGTTATATTAAACATGCACTAAATAAATCGAAAAGTTAAATAATTTTACAAATTTTTATTTTTATTTAACTTAAAATATCAATAATCAAATAAAAAAATGTTAGTCACTAACCAATTTCGAGTCAAGCTTCACTTAAACTTAATAAAATTGCATGTCATGCCTATTTTATATTAAATTATGTAAAATATAAAAATTATTTTATCATAATTTGCATATATACATCAAATACTTAATTTATATTTTTAGTTTTTGTCATATTTATATATAATTTATATCGAAATTTTAACTTTTTTTTATGTCTAAAATTATCATTCCAGTAATTAGCAAGCTTGAACTAATATTAAGCTAAATAAAAAATATTTTTATTTAAATTTGATGTAAACAATTATTTTAACATAGTATTCATATAGAATCATTTTTACTAAACAATATTTTGGTATTAAATTTTTGGGCCTTTTAAGTTTCAAACCCGGCCGATGTCCGATGATCTCCTTCTTTATACTTTCCCAAGAGCTGCTGGGACTGGGAGTTGCGTTAGGCCCACTAACTTGGGCGACTCGGCAAGGCTGGTCCAGTTGTCCCCTCCCGATTTTATTGGTTTTCTCTTCAAACTCGAGAAATCTAAGTTTCGTTTCATTGGCGTTTGGAACTGAGAATTTGTAGCGATGGAAGAAAAACCACAGCGATCTCATCTGAAGCGCCAATTCTTCGAAGACGAAGACTCCAACAAGCCTCCCGCGTAATCATTTGCTTCAAATCTTTTTTTTTTTTCTTATCGAAAATCTTTCATATCTCAATAAATTGATGCAATTGCTTTAGCTCGTAGGCTACTTGTTCTCTTTCGTGTTCGCGCTTTTTGTCTTCTAATTTTTGCTTTGGAAAATCTATTTGTAAATATGTTTTAGAGTGTTTATAGTTTATTGAATATTTTAGGCTTTATTTAAAGTATTTTTAGGATTTTTTTTTTTTTTTTTTTTTGCAGTTTTTTCTTTCGAATGCTGCCAAGTCTTGATAATATCAATAAATTTAATTCGTTTGATAAAATTAGGGTTAAATATACCCTTTTTTTAAGAAATATTTGTATTGTTTGAATTTTAGAATAAAATCAATATTTAATTTACAGGCAAAAGAGGGTTAGGTTTCCCAAGGGCAAGAAGGTGAAGCCTGGTGAAGAACTAGTGAACGCAGTTGATGTTGAAGACGGTTCAGGTAACTTGAAAGATCCTCATGCTGCTGCTAAGGAGCGAGCCAAGCGCCGCAATCAAATTACTACAGAACTATTCACTGAAGGTGGACTTGGCATGCTTGGCGATGTCTCTGCTGCTGAAGTTGCATATGAGGTTACTGTCGCATGCTCTTAATCTGTCCAAATTTTAAATTCTATGTATGACTTGACAGTATGAAACCGACCGTAAGATGTTAACTACGCATTCCATATTTTGTGAATTAATGCTAATTTATCCTAATTGTCTAAAGGCAGGAAGCAGATTATATGCACATGTCCTTTACATTTTAGCTTTCAAATATATGCTTCTTTGCACTTTCATCCGGTTTTAGGATGGGTCCTGCCAGTTGGGTACTGTAGCTTGTCTAGGTGTTATGTCTGACTAATAAATGCTAAAAGTGCAGTTTCTTTCCATTTCTAATGCAAAAATGCATATTTTATCGAATTCATTTTTCTTTGGTTTTGGTGTGTTTAATTGTTGGCTTTTACAATCTTCAGTGCCACTTTGAGCTATGATACACACGGCATTTGATTCTGTTATTGTGTTTATAATTCTAGGATGCTTCTTTCCTGAATTGGCAGAATTTTTTTGCAGTCAAGATGACTGCCAAGATCCTCATTTATTGGTTCAGGGAAAAGGATAGCCAGTGATGGGGAATTTCTTTTGGCAGGATAATGAGAACTTCATTGATGATGGAATTCAAATAGAACCTTTCAATCTTAACAAAGAAAGAGAAGAAGGATACTTTGATGCAAATGGAAACTTTGTTGAATATGTCAATGATAATGAAATCAAGGTAAAGCATGGTATTGACATGAACCTTCTAAATATAATATTAAAACTTCTATTGACTACCACATGGATTTATTGTAGGATGCATGGCTTGATAGTGTTGAAGCTGATATAAAATATAAAGGAAAAACATCTGCAATGACAAATGATGAAGTTGCAGCAGAGGATCTCTCCACCCAAGACATTGGAATAATGAAAAGACGCATTGCCAATTTGCTTGAGCCTGGAGAAACGGTAATCTTACATGATTATAGATATTCTTTCTAAAATAAGAAAAAAATGATACTCGAAATGAATAATTTTGTTATTTGTTCCAAAATTTGCATTTTGCTTTAAGTTCATGATATGAGTACATTATATATGAAGTGAATACTGAATACTAAATACCTGGTGCTTATATTAGATTATGATATTTTGCATGAGACCTTATCTCGAGAGGAACTTTGGTGCAAAGGTAAAGGTTGTTCCTTTGTGATCTAGAGGTCACGGGTTTAAGGAGAAACAACCTCTTTGTTATTGCAGAGGGAAGACTGTGTATATGACCCTCAGACCCCACAATCTAGGAGCCTTGTGCACTAGATTGCCCTTTTAAATGGATCTTATCCTTTTTATTATTGTTGTAATTATTTTTCATATTCAGGTTGGTTCTATTGAGGGGAGTCATCAATTTTGAGATTAATTTGAATTCATAGAAATGCTCACATTGGGCATAAATTCTACTAAGCTTTCATCAGTGTAGATAATTTCTTCTAGATTTTTTTCCTTATGCGGTCAAAGTCGCAGTTGCTTTGGAATGTTAGAGAGTTTTTTTCCACTTATAAGTTTCAGTTCTAAGCTCTATCCCCTATGTACCAGATACAAAATTAGTTTTCTTTGTTAGGTAATTAAGCAGGTTACAAAGTTAAAGCTAATTTTGATTTAGCTTGACAGGTTTTGCAAGCTCTGAGAAGGTTGAAAGGAGCATCAAATAACAGAAAGGAGAAAATGTCATCTGAGACAAAGCAAGTATTTGACCAGCTAACAGAGGATGCCATGAAGTTGATGGAGAATGGTGACTACAGTTAAGTCTGTTAGTTTATTGTTCTTCTAGTTCACTGGGATTGAGGAGTTACCTTGCATATTCTAGCTTTAATGCCACCCCATCACCAACCAAAAGGAAAAAAAAAAGATGTGAACTTTCTTAAAGGTGTTTGCACACTTTGAGGTAAAGTGGCATTGAAATGTGTCAAGGCAAAATGTCACCTTCACTTTTGAAAATACTGGTGCTTGCCAATGGCTATGATCACTTTTCTTGGAAAGAATGTAGTGTGCAGATCTATTTTGTTTAAGATTGGGTCTTAGCGCAGTTGACATTATGGCTTTTTGGGCCACCAATTGCACTTTATTCCAGTAAAGTAGATCTGCTTTTGTTTAACATTTCTTCTTCTTCTTGTGATATTTTTGGAAGTAGGTGAAGCTTTAGGTATATATCTTTGGCCTTAGTGTATGCTTATTGGTTTAAATTTTGTTCTGCAGATGTGTACCACGAGAAGCAGGAGGTTTTCCAGCGTGAGGCAGGTTTGTGAAATGTTTTAGTATTTCTTTTAATATATTTTATTTGTTTTATATATACTGATTGTTTCTGAAGAAAAATTCATTATGCTAGGTATTCCACTTGTAATTTTGTAGGGGCAGATGTATATTTTGAATAGCTTTTATTAACTTTGCTCTTAATATATATTTTTTCAGAGGGATACGAGAAGTTAGCTCTGGCCAGGGGGAAGAGCATATCTGCAGATGTTGGGCTGGGTAGTTCTGTTCCCAACTTGGGAAGTGACATACTCACAGATATAAATAATCCTGGAGTAACTTCTTCTGTACTCCCTGACTCGGCTGTGGGTACTTCAAGTTCAAATCTAACTGCCGCAGAAGTTTCAAGCAGTGCTGCCGATGGTTATGATATGTTTGCAGATGATGATGATGATGAAAATCTTAAACCATCATCTGAGCCTAATTCTGATGCAGTTATTCAATCATCGTCAGAAGCCGTGAACAGTTCTTCCGAAAGTGTGTATTGTCATTGTTCACGTGATTATGAATATTAACAAAGCATTTTGGATTAAATATTTTGCTTGTCCTGCTCATCTAATTTTTGTGTTCGCTTCATTTGCAGTTGGAGATGTGCAAAATGATTATGTCTATGATGATTCTTCAGGGTACACTTCTTTGATCCTTCCTTGCCTCTATTTGCTATAGTTTCAAAATGTGATTTGATATATATGTTTCTGTTTAGGAATTTCTTTTTAGGAATTTCTTTTCTGAAGGTTATTTATGAAGCAGTTATAGACTTTTGAAGATAGAATTGTTTCTGAATAAATATGTATTTTGGTATTTGGTAATATTTGATCTTACCCCAGTAATCTTTTTGTTCAGGTACTACTACAGTAGCACTTTGGGATATTATTATGACCCTTCCACTGGACTATACTGCTCAGCAGCATCAGGGCAATGGTATTGTTTCTGTGATTCCTTTTTGGCTTCTGAGATTTATCATTTTCAATTGCATTTATGCTGGTTACTTGTACTCCTAACTCCTAAGTTATGACCTGTTCTTTAACTGTCAATTTGAAAAAGTGTGGAGAGCAGGTTGTGTAGATACACTTTATATTGTGAGTGCGAATCGTTTTCTGACTTTGTCCAAAGAAACTTTGTGATTCCTTGCTGATGTGAATAATGTGATTGTCGTCCTACTGTTTTTAAGTTAGAATTATGCCTCAAGAAGATTGATATGATGGGTTTATTTGTTTATATAAGAAAAATAGCTGCACATATAAAGATCATTTTTAAAATTATGGCTTTTGTAGTAGATTTATTAGTCTGAAAGTAAATCTATAAGATCTGAACCAAAGATCCATGAACCACGTAGATTTAATTAGTACGTTACATTAATCAGTCTGAAGTAAATTTGTAAGATCTGAATCGAATGTTCATGAACCCTACCCTTTTTAGGAATATTTATTTATGATAACAGTTTATAGCCATGGAGAATTCACATATCAAGCACTTTCATCTCTCTAGATTTTCCCATAATGATAGGGAAAAACACATCTAATGCTTTCTTGTTTTGGCTTCCAAGATTTTAACTATTCATATTTATTTGTTGGTAGTCTAGCCATAGAGTTGATAGACCTGCTGTCTTGGGTTTGTTCATTGCTCATTAAGCCTGACTTGGGGAGGCTGTGCTGAAGATATTCACAAGAATGATTGTGTTTGTATTAAGCTCTTAAGGCTTGGGTTTTGAAATCTTGTGGATAAATATTGCAAGCTTATTCTGCTCAGAATCTTATCCATCAATCTCTTCTTCCGAACGTAGGTATTCCTTTAATGAGGCAACTGGCATATATGATGAAGTTCAGGAGGTTGCATCCGGTACAAATAAAGAGTTCGCTGCACCAGTGGAGGATGTTGTACAGGCTGTAGAGTAAAGTCTTATGTGTGAAATTGGTAATCTCATTCTGTAGGCGAGGCCCTGACTTTTTCTTATCTATGAGATCTAATTATACAGTTATTAGAAGAGATTCTTCATTTGGCTTTGAATTGTTGAGTATATGGGAATTTTATGTAGTGTTTCCTTTCTTCTTCTTTTCGACAAGGATGTGTTCTTCTAGTCTCACACTCTTCGAGTCTCATACTCTAACGTTTACGTTTAGCCATTTAACAAGAAACTTTACAGATATTTAAGATCAACACATGGCTGCTTATGGTACTGTATCTTGAGATCAACACTTGGCTGCTTCTAATCAGCAACAAAACTCATCTTCGAGACAATATTCTGTATTCAGCTGCTTTCATCATCTTCTCACGGATGTCTGCTCTGATCCTCTTCCTACTGCGATACTGGACAAGGTTTAACGTTGGATGTCGAGGATCAATAGCAATCTTCTCAATCAAATACATGCAAAATTCAGTATCAACTGTTAGCCCGATGCAGTCATTATTTCCATTTTTTACTACCTTAAGGCTAGAATGGGGGCTTTCTGCAGCTTCCATTGCTTCTCTCCTTGGTTTTCCGTCGCGGGTCTCCATCCAACGAAGCTATGTTTACAAGTTCTATTACAAGTCTCCACTTAAGCTTTCAGTATAAGCCTCTCTATCTGATATATTGGAACATTGATCTGGGAAGACATTAACCTATTTTCTCCGAATTATTTGAATGATACGAGATTGGTGGCCGAAATTTATAATCGTTTCAGGGAATCAGAGTCATTTCTTTCCAAGCATTTCAAGAAAAGTTATGGAGCAGCCATGACCGCTGGTAACATTTCAACACTAGTTTAATTCACCCAAGCGTTTCTAAAGTTATCACTTCTTTTAATCCTGTTCATAAAGAAGATTTTGGGTACTTGTCCTCCATGATCTTTGAACCATTATCAATGTTCAATATCCACATCTCGAATAGAAAGTATCACCAACTACTTACTTCCTTTTAAAACAGATTTCCTTCATTAAGAGCCTGCCATGAGCAACAAGCCAAAGAAACTGTTTGATTCGCGGTAAAACATCCAGTTTCCAGACTTTATTCCAAGGGAAGCTGGATTGAAGATTTCCCAGAACTACTGAATGCGCAGATTTGACCGTCATCATGCTCATTTGATAGAGGAGGCAGTAAGGAAATCTGATTGATCACCTCCCTTGGAACCACACCCATCCTCATCTAATCCTAACTACCATCATTGAGCTTTAGATCATAAATTTCCAAGCTAAGTTTTCCGAGGACATAGGATAAACACGTTTTTGTGCATCAAAACCCTTTAAATTAATACTCATGAAATTCATTATTAATATATTAATTTAGAGAGATTATTAATTTAAAAGATTTTACTTATTATCTTAAAAAAACATATCTATTTAATTTACATATTTTTTAAATTTTTTAATATCTCTATAACTTTTAATTTTTTAAAAATCTCTTTACAAATATATTTTATACTTTTTAATTCTTAGAAAAAAATCTTAAATATAGTAATCTTTTACAAATTAACATTTTGAAGTGTTTTCTAGTTTTTGAATATTATGTAATATATTTTGTATTTTTTTATGAAATTATTAATTTATGAGATAATTGAAACTGAAATTTTACTCTAAATTTTAAAATGAAGTTATTAGTTATTATGATAGAGGGGTTTATTAAATTTTTCTGTTGGTCCTGATCAAGATTATAATTTTTTATTAATTTAGATGAAATTTTACTGTAATAAAATGTTTAATACACTATAATAAATTAATTTATAGAGATCATAATTTACGGGATCATAATTTTTTATTAACTTATAGAGATTTTCCTGTAATAAATTTCGCACCTATCTATTTATCATATCAAAACGATGTATTTCGATCATCACCAATAGTTTTCACACATCCCTTCGCTGGCAAGTACCAAATTTCTAACAGTGAAACATACTCGTAATGATCATAAGTATACTGGTAATTGCATTCAGATGAACATTTCGAAAAGTGAAAAATTGAATTGGCTTTCACAAACCCCTACTGACTATAGAATCAATAATGTCTAAAAGCTCTCGGACACAAAATATAAATAGATAAAAGGACAGTTATTTAACTTATCTAAGAGTTAGTTTAGATGAACGACGAGATTTAAAACGATAAAAAGATTATTAAGAATATATTTTTAATAAAATAAAAAAATAAAAGTAACAGGAAAGTAATTTTATCCGCATTTTATTTTGTTACTTCTTTTACACTAAATCGTGTTGATCTCAACCGTGGATCCAAACTGCGTCTAAATCTTTATAAATTTTTAAAATTAAAAGTGGACTCACTGTTTCATAAAATATTCACCTCCGAGGAAGTAATACAAAACATTATCAGATTAATCATATGTCAAGGTAAACTCATATCAGATAACACCCATCTAAAAAAATCCCATGATCCTATCATATTTATTTTCACAATCAATCTTCAAAATCACCTCTCCTTCTTTACCTTTCTTCCATGACATGGAATGAACTGCTTCACCATTACTACATTATCTGCATTACTTCGCCTCGAAATAAAAACTGCGTTGTATAGGAGCCATGATCCTCGTTAAACAGGTTCGAAGTCTATTTACAATCACTTTAGATATTAGCTTAACTGAAACATTAAATAAACTTTGTAAGTCTAAATTGTATAATGTATTCAGATTGTGCCAATTTTGGAATCAAAACAACCAGGACTGGACTTAGATCAGTGCCAAAGCACCCATTAATAAACACTTACCACCACATCCCAGTTTTCTTGTTAGAAACCAGCTTGGAAACCATCTAGGCTTGGAGCTTTTAATGGAGCCATGGAATGAAGAGCACTATGTATCTCTCATCATCCAACTTGCTACATGTTTAATGGACAGAACACCCTTGGACAAGTGCTCTCAAAATCTTTATTCAAAACACCCTCATCTGTATATAGCTTTTGAAGAAACCCCTAAACCAAATCCTTTGAAATAGCTTGATCCGAACACTATTCACCTTCATCTTTTAAAGCAAAAATTCCATTATGGTTCCTCCTTATCACCATAACAACTCTTCTTGTTGTAACACCCTATTATAATCACCCTTTATCTCCTCTACTAATCGAAATTCCTTTGCACTCCATTGAAATAGACTAAAATATTTCTCTTCCTTTCCAATCTTTGACAACATGTTGAAAATGTATTGCTATTTTGGAGCTTCTCTTCATCATTCCAAGAACTTTGAATCAAAGCATCAAAAGTTTTGTGTATCAACCAAGCGGCTTCAAAACGAAATAGTCTGAGTTTTTGATCTTATACTTTATTCTGCTATAATTTTAGTAGAACTGGACAGTGATCCCCATGAATTATAGGCGATTCAAAACATGACCAAAACGTGATTCATGAATAACTCAGTCAGCTACAGCTCCACTAATCCGTGGTTTAGCAATTATCAATAAATCAATTTTATATAACCTTTTATACTCCATGATAAGTCTTCTAAATTCACTATTACTCGCACCCCTGCGGTTCTAGAACAACACAGTCACGATAAAGTGAAGATAAAAGAAGTGACCTACCTTCAACAAACATATCTTCGAGAGCTGCATGGTCACGTAGCTCAGCCACATTACTAGTCAAATGTACGTGCACAAATTCATTCAAACCAATCTCCTGCGATAGGTTTTGTTCAACGATTGGTTCATTCATATCTTCAGTAGGTGCTTTTCATTGGGGCAATTGAATGGACTCTCTGATCGCTCCACAACGATAGCAGCTGAATCATTGGGCCTCCCACCTATATTATCTGACATCATGAACTACAGTCCCAACAAAATTTAACGGAGATCTACTAAACTTGGAATCAGAATTAGCTCCCAAATTTGTATGAGTAGACTTTAAACCGAGTATGTCACGGCCTGGATGCGTAATCCCGGAGTTGACTCTCCTCACTTGCTTGGATCGTGCCATATCTCTGAAATTTGTTAGGTTATTTATTCTTGATTTTTGTTGTCTGCCTGACGTCTTGCTAAAACTCCCATAGCAAATCTCGCATTCTTCCCTTCCTTCTCCTCGTCAGTTTCCAAATTAGCAAATCTATTACTGGAAATCTGCTCTGAGCTTGGCTGGACTTTGGCCTTTCCTTTCCAATCTCATCCTTGTACTGAGGCTTTTTGGTTCTCCTTTGGATCATCATCCATGGTCCAAAACTGGCGTCAACAGAATTATCCTCCTTTGTTTAATTTGTTGTCTTATCATGTTGCTGGTTTGAACTGTGAATGATCATAAGGCAATTATCAATCTTATAACCCACCCTTCCACATATAATATGGAGTAACTCAACTTTCTGGGTATGTCTTCCTACATGAATTTTTGACACCAAGGCTTTTTTAAGATCAATTTCAATGCATAATCCTGTAAACTTCCGTTCTGATGATTTCTTCTATTTTATATCTTCTAGATAAATGTCAAAGCCGCTTGATTCTATTTGATAGAGTTTGAGAACTTAAGAGATAATTTCCCAAGCAGCGTGACTATAGTCGAGGTAAGTCATGGCTTCCACATCTCCTTTTTTCCTCATGAGAGAATACAATCCTCGGATCAAGATCATCAAGGCTTCTTTCATAATAGAAAATGTCATCATCAAATTGCATATCTTCCTTACCATCAGATGACCCCCAATCTTCCCAGCCAGCTAATCTTAAATTACTACCACCTACTAACACATATCTGTATGAAGACTTAACTCCAACTCCTTTGCCAGATAACATCGCCTTGTTTGCTAGACCATTTACCTCCTCATTAGCTTCAAGAACTGTTACCTCATCATCATTTGTTGTTCGACCATGTTTACCTTTCTTTTCGATACGCTTCAGGATTTCGACATCGATAGTACTTGAATCTGCATGTTGACATGCAAAAGAGATTTCGAGAGTAATGGTAAGTAGAGGTAAGAAAAGTTAAAAAGTTATTTTTCTTTCATTATATTTTGCACGAAAGATAAGTATTGATTGTTAAACATGAATAATATTTCACAATCATTAAAAGTTTATTTATACTTTTCGATATATATATATATATATATATATATATATATATATATGGAAAATCATAATTTTTTTTAACTTCGATGAATAATTCCAATAAAGAAAAAGAAACACAAATGAATGACACTTACATTAAAATGTAAATCATAAAAATAAATTATGATTCATTTAGCTGCTTGATAACTAGTCTCAATTCAATTACACGTAGGTTAAAACTAATTTGGATAGACAGTAAGATTAACTTTAGTGAAATTGAAATAACGATGAAGCTGAAATTTGTTATTATAGTGGTATGTTGTAGCAATGAAATTAAAATTAGTGACGCGATATGTATTTGGATACAAATATAATAGTGATAATAAAATGAAATGTAACGAGAATAAAAAATGATTATTAAGGATTTTAAAATAAAATTTGTATATAATAAAATTTATATATTAATACATAATTTAAAATTATTAAAATTATTTTATATAAATTAATTTTTTTCAATAAAAACTAAAATTATTATTATATCAAATAATATTTTTATTATTAAATATTTAAAAATTATTTTACGCATATTTTAATTATTTTATTTTAAATTTTTTAAAATTTTATGTAATAAATAATGACATATTTTTATATTAAGATAATATTTTTTAAACAAATTATAATTTATTTATACATTTATGTTAATAATTTAGTTAAATTTTATATTATTAAAAATATTTAAATAATTAAAAAACAACTTCAACATATAAATAATAAAATGAAGAAAAAGAACTCAAAATAAAGAAATAGTAATAAAAGAAAGAAGACGAGGAGGAATAGTAAAAGGTGACATTTGCCCGCTGGAACCTTGAGGCTCCCGGGGGGAAACGGGAGTGCAGCACCGTAGGAACATGTAATCCGAACGCATAATGCAGCCACGACTGAGTGTCCGTTTGGAATTAAACCTTTATAATGGCAGAACAAAGTGACAAAGTTTCATCCTTTTTTCACATTAAAAAAAAAAAATTCCTTGTGAAAATACATAGCAATTTCTCATTACAATGACAGTAAAGAGTTTGAGTTACCTTTTACGTTTACACACAAAAAAAAAAATCAAAAAAAAAAAAATCAGAGAACGTTTTTTACTTCATTCGACGTCGGTGGACTGAGATTCTTTCCACCAAGTGTTTGAATTATAGCTTCAAGGAGTTTAATTTCTCTATCGCGCTTACAGATTTCTTCTTGCTTTGCACGCAACTCTTCCCTATGCAGTTCAAACACTTCTGCAACCCAAGAAAGTAAAGAAAAGAAACAGATTAAACAGATTATCTTTCTTTTGCCATAGCCTAAAAACTGGGTGAAACAAGAACTGAGATTGGGCATATATACTTGTGGTGTTCTCGAGCTCATTTATGACCTGTTGAGCACGCAATTCTGCAGCCTTTTGGGCAGCCTCAGCCAGTCGTTTCTCAGAATGAGCACGCGCAGCTGCCGTGATTGCAGCATCTACCTCCCTTTCCAGGGTCTCCACCCTTTGTTCAAGAACCTACACTCGCTAGATCAGGCTCAATCCAGCGCATGAAACCAAAAACTAAGAGTGCATGCTTACCCTTTTCATTGATTCGATCAATAATTATAGTTAAGTTGTGTGTAGATCAAAGCAATAAAAAACCCAGATCAGGAGTTCAATGATGAAGAAGTAACCTTAATGGTTCGGGCTTGTCCAGAGGTAAGAAAGGCTTTGGCAAAGGTATCTTCATTGACAAATACGGCTTTCTTGACAAGTAGTTTTTGGAGAGAATCAAGATCTGAAGCCATCTCGGTGAGGTTTGCTATGGCTCCGCTCCATCTCTCTTGGTTTTGTTTGCCCTTCATCTCCGGCTCCATTTTTCTCTTGAAATCGGTCAGTGAAAGAAAGCCCATATTGGACTGAAGTTCTTACGCTAAATAAAACAGGTTATTAATTGTTTTCCTCATAACATCAACATTCAACACCAGACAGACTAGAGTAGAGAATACAGCTGTAACATAAATAAACAACCAAACCATTAAATAGTCACCAAATTAGACGAAATTACCATCCCTCATTTAACTTAAAAACCAAAACCCACTCTCCTAGCCGGCCAGCCCCTATTGCCAGAAGAATGACTTAACTTCAGCTTTTGTAAGTGTGTGTGCACTGCGTGTGTGTATAATATATATATATATATATATATATATATATATATATATATATATATTACTTAAATTTAAGAATTTAGATTATCAAAATTTGGAGTGTAATTCAAATCGTTTGTATAATTAATGTTAAGAGGTAACAATTAATAAATTTAGAATTTAAATTTTTAGTGTGTATATTTTAATGTTAATAAAATTAATTGATCAAATAAAATTTATTTCAGTTAATTGATTGGTTATCAAATTAATTCCATCAATAACGAAAAATGAATTTAAGAAATTTTAGTTTTTTGGTCAATTAATTGAAATTTAATAAAAATATAAAAATCTAAAAAAAAATTAAAAATATCTGAAACCTAAAGATATATTTAATATGTGAATTTAGATGAAATTTTAAGGATGATGTTTTCTTTTGGTCGAAAAGAATAATGTTATTAGAGATTTTAACTAAATATTTTATTATTTGAATATTTTGTTAGATAATATTATTTAATTTATTTCAAATATGAAAATTAAAAATATAATGTAATTTAAATGTATTTAAAATTTTGATTAATTTGGTTAAACTTAAGAATTATTATCTAATACATTGTCAATTAAATTTTTTGACTTCACAAGCGAGTTTTTTGACTCCACAAACGAGGTTAAGATGATGACACATATCTCACTTAATTTATTATTTTTTTAATATTTCAAGTAAAATATGTGTATTTATCTTAAGTGTAAGACCCGATTTTTATCGTAAAAATCAAATGAAGGATTGAAATGGTATTCCCAAACACGTGCAAGGGTAAAACGGTCAAATGATCAAAATTCGATAAGAAAATTTAATTAAAAATATGGATTTAAGAAATCTTGATCAATAACGAATAAATAAATAAATTTCAAATTAAATTGATCAAGATATGAATTTATTGGAATAAATCGAAATTTTCACTTCAAGAAATTATCCCGAAAATATTGAAAAATATACCGAAAACACGAGATAAGACTAATAAATTCATTTAATTGGTTAAATGAATAAAATATAATTTTTAAGATATTTTACATTTTTAAGAATAAAATAATGATTAAAATAATATTAAAATAAATTATAAAAAACAGAGGCAAAACAAGGGAGCCTCACCGACGGAGGCGATCGGCGGTGATCCCAGGCGAGGTGCCGAGGAAACTAGACAAGAGGCGGCCACCACCGGCACCAACGAAATCGACGAACGGCGACGAACGACGGTCGAGAGAAGGGAAAGAGAGAGAACCGAGAGGAGAAAAAGAGGAATCCGGTGACCGACGCTGATCTAGGCCCGGCCACCGCCAGTCGAAGGAGCCCCAAGCGAAGACCGGGCGATCAACGACTGAATCGGCCGGTGGAACGGCGGCTAGCACCGGCAACGGCGGCAAAAAGAACCTGCACCAACGGCAAAAGGGAGAAGAGTCGAACCGATCACTTTTCGGCTAGCCATGGCGAAACCAAGACCAGATCCGTGCACCAGACGATCCCGCGGAGCTACTGATGAAGGAAGCCGACGAAGAATCGGCCGACGAAGCCCTGAACTGGTCGAACCGGACTGAACCGGCTGAACCGGGCTGAACCGGACCGAACGGGTTCAGCCAGAAAAGAAAGAAAAGAAAAGAAAAAGAAAAAGGGAAAAAAAGAGAGAAAAAAATTGGAGAAAAATTTCAGTGATGCAATCGAGTTACGGGTAAGTTGGTAAGCGGTCGAATTGACCGATTTAAATTTCGAAATATTTAATTTGATTAATATTCGACTGAAAATTGACCCAAAAAAATATGTAATTTTGTAGCTCGACAATTGATATCAAACGAGAGCTCGAGTCAGCCTCGATTTACATACTATCATGGAATCTCGGGTAAGTAACCCTTATTTACGACAATTTGCAGCGTTATGCTTGTTAAAAATTTACCACGTAAATTACAGATTTAATTTCCGTATAAAATGAATTAAATTCTGAAATTTAAGATAAATTATCGTAAATAATTAATTGAGCTATCCAAGAGTTTAGAACGAGACCCAATAAATACTGATGGGCCCAATGAGCTCAATAGGCCTCGATAATGTGAATAGTAAGTGGAAAACGGGTTTAAGGCTGATTAAGTTTCATTATGGTACAATCAGACCCGATATGGGTAAACGGGCCCAATAATTTAAATTAAACCCAGAAAAATATGAAATATAATTAATTATATTGTATTTGACCTGATGAATATTTATACGCAGTTTCAGAGATTTGATTGGAAGCAAATCGGACTGCGTGATGAGACATCAGTGAAAATGTGAGACTGTACAGAAAAATGAGATAAGGGTATTGTGTGAGTAGTTAGAGGTAGTTACGCGTATTTTAATAACTTTTGTATACACTGAATATGTATAAAGGTCCTAGAAATGGTTTAAAGATTTTAAAGACTCGAAAATAGGAAAAGACTATTTTACCCCTATTGAGGGAATTCACCTAAGGATGGTGAAAGCATGACATGCATGAAATGCATGATTTAAGGAATTTTCTGATTTAAGAAATTTTCGTGATTTTTAAGCAAAGCAAATCAGTAGATTGGCCAATAATTGCATAAATTTCATAATATAACACTACGTAAGTGTTATTTAGATTTAAATGAATTTTTTTTGAAAAACGGATCAACTATCAAGTTTATATGCAAACAGATAATGCTGGCGTATAGCTCGCACTATATCTACGTTGTGAGTGTACATAAAATGTGCTAGAGCGGTTGCTCGCACTGATTTGTGTGACATCATGTAAGATCCAATTTTAATTAAAACACAAAAAGAAAATGCAAAAGGATTGAAATGGTATTTCCGAACACGTGACGGGTAAAACGGTCAAAAGACCGAACTTCGGTATTAATCGGGACAAAAAAATTTAATTAAAAATATGAGATTGAGAAATCTTGATCAATAACGAAGAAATAATTAAATTTCGGGTTAAACTGATTAAGATATGAATTTATAGGAATTAATCAAAATTTTTGCCTCGAAAAATAAGCCCAAAAATAATAAAAAATTATACCGAAAAGGCAAAATCAGACTGATAAATTTATTTACGGATTAAATGAATTAAATATAATTTTTTCAGATATTTTGGTAAAAATAATAATATAATATTGATTAAAATAATAATAAAAATAAATAATAAATAAAAAAGTAAAAAAAAGAAAAAAAACAGAAAATTCGCGAAAAAAGTGAATTGAAAACGAAAACGAAGGCAAAAAACGAGGAGCCCTTTGCTCACCGACGGAGCGACCGGCGGCGGCCAGGCGAGGTCGGCGAAGGGAAGCCCGACGAAAGCCGAGCCACAATCGGCCTAAAGGACCTGCGAACGACGACGATCGGCAGTGAGAGAGGAGAAAAAAGAGAACCAAGAGGGAGAAAGGCGTTTCCCGGCAACCGGCGCCAATTCGAGGCTGGCCACCACTAGCCGAGCTTTCCCCAGGAGCCGGCGGTGCGATTGGTGGCAGCCTTGGCCACTAAAACGGTGGCTAGCGTTGGAAACGGCGAGGAAAGCACCGACGCCGAAAAGGAGAACAGGCCGGACCGACCACTTTCCGGTGACCTCGGGGAAAACTGAGACCAGATCCGAGCTGCGGACGACCCCGCGGAGCTACTGGCGGCGAAAATCGGTGGAGAATCGATCGACAAGGCACTAAACTAGTCGAACCAGACTGAACCGATGGTCTGAACCGGACCGAACCTGTTCAGCCAGAAAAGAAAAGGAAAATGAAGAAAAATGGAAAAAAAGATAAAAAATTGAAAAAAATTACAGTGATGCAATTGAGTTACGGGTAAGTCTGTAAGCAGTTGAATTGACTGATTTAAATTTTGAAATATTTAATTGGATTAATATCCGACTGAAAGTTTTACTCGAAAAAATATTAAATTATGTAGCTCGACGATTGACGTCAAACGAGAGCTCGAGACAGCTTCGATTTGCATACTATCATGGAATCACGGGTAAGTAACCTTTATTTACGAAAATTTTACATTGTTATGCGTGATTGATAGTTATCGCATAAATTACGGATTTAAATTCCGCATTTAATGAATTAAATTCTAGAAAATTGGATAAATTATAGTAAATATTAAATTAAGCTATTCGAAAATTTAGAATGAGGCTCAATAAATACTGATGGACCCAATGAGCCCAATAGGCCTCGATAATGTGAATAATAAGTGAAAAACGGACTTAAGGCCGATTAAGACCCATTATGGTGCAATCGGGCCCAATATAGGTAAACGGGCCCAACGATTTAAATTAAACCCAAAAAATTATGAAATACAATTAATTTTATTGTATTTGACCTGATGTATATTTATACGCAGTTTCGGAGATTTGATTGAGAGCAAATCAGATTGCATGATGAGACATCAGTGGAAAAGGTCAGACTGTACAGAAAATGAGGTAAGGGAATTGTGTGAGTAGCTAGAGGTAGCTACGCGTACTTTAAATAGTTTTTGTGTACACTGAATATGTATGTATACACTGATATTGTATAAAAGTCCTAAAAGTGGTTTAAATGATTTTAAAGATCGAAATAGGTAAAAAGACTATTTTACCCCTATTGAGGGTAGTTCACCTAAGGATGGTGAAAGCATGACATGCATGAAATGCATGATTTAAAGAATTTTCTGAATTAAAGAATTTGATTGGTTTTAATCAAAGCAAATCGATAGATTGGCCAATAATTGTATAAATTTCACAAGATAACACTACGTAAGTGTTATTTATATTTAAATGAAATTTCTTTGAAAAATGGGTCAACTATCAAGTTTATATGGAAACAGATAGTGCCAGCACATAGCTTGCACTATATCTGCGTTTGTGAGTGTGCATAAATGTGCTTGAGCGGTTGCTCGCACCGACTTGTGTGACATCATATGCATGAAATGTGTTAGAGCGATTGCTCGCACTAATTTTACTGTTGTGAAATGCATGAGAGGTGTTGGAGCCTAGCTCGCATTCTGTTTTGACTGTTTTGACGGTTTTGACTATTTTGACTGAATATGCATAAAAAGCTGCTGGAGCGTTTGCTCACACTAGTTTTTTATGATTTGAAATGTATAAGAGGTGCTGGAGCTTAGCTCGTATCTAGTTTTGATATGATATTGCATGAAAGCCGTGCTGGAGTGTAACTCGCACGAGATTTGATGTATTTATGCATAAAATCGTACTGGAGCGTTATTTGTACGAAGTTTTGATTTACTTGAGTATTCATTCGTACTGGAGCATTGCTCGCACGTGATTTTATATGGATTTATAACTCATTTTAAAGTCGTACTAGAGTATTTCTCGTAAGCAGATTTCATTGATTTCTATGAAATCGTGCTAGAGCTTTGCTCGCACGAGATTTTCTGATATCATGAATGTGCATTGAGCCGTGCTAGAGCTTCGCTCGCACAAGGATTTATATGACATGCATATAGCCGTCTTGGAGCTTCCTGTAGACTGTGTGTCACAGTGAGATGATATGCTCACACGTGCATACTGAGACAGATATGATATGGGTGGATAAGATCTATTGCAGGCACCCCTGACTGAGCTTGGGTTCACGGAGTACGTTGTACCGTGTATGTCACGCGGAGTACGCTGTACCGTGAGGATTGTTGGAGTGGAGTGGCATTAGCCACGAGGCAGCAAGCCTTGCCCTCGCAATCCTGGTGTTATGCTGTTCTGGCGGGTAAGACGACCTACCTCTCGTTTCAGGTGTGATACCCCGCACACTAGGTACCGTGTTGCCAGGGATCACGAGGTTATGACCATAGTCCTATGTTGTTACTGATAGTCACCTACATGTCTCACATGATATAATTATTGGTCGATAGACCAGGGTAGACCCGAGGGAGGGGTCAGGCCCCCGATTTTTATGATTTTATGATATGTGACCCTGAAAGAAGGGTGGTTTTCTAACCAAAGTTTTATAATGAATTTTAATGAATTGTTTTATGAGTTTTGGAATTGAATTATGAGATGCTTAACCCCTTTGGGTTATTTTATATTACGTTTTAAATGAAATGATTTAAATGCAGTAGCATGATGTGTTTTCCATGCTTTAATGATAAATTCATGAAATGATTGCATCTCATGATTTGTTTTATATCGCATGAAATAATGCATGATTTTGATTTAATTCATGCCAAGTATGATTTACTGATGTCACATAAAATGCCATTGATGCATAAATAGTATGATTTATATATGCACGAACAGTTTCATAAACTGAGTCATTGATGACATACATGATTTGTGCTTGAGATTTTAATGAAAAGAAATGGATTTTAAGGGCATGGTATTATGAGCATGTAGATAGTTGAGCTATCTACTTACTTGCATAATTGCCTTACTGAGCGTGTGGTTTGCTCACCCCCTTATTTTCCCATCTTTTCAGAGCACTTGCAATAGTTATTGAGCGGCTGAGGACTTGCAATCTTGGTATCCGCTGCTTCCCATCGAGAGACAGGTATACACATTTGTATAGTTTTGTATCTAAATATGTAATGCACAGTACTCTAAACAGATATGATGTCGGGGATGTAGAGTTATAAATATCATTGTGTATGTATTTAATTAAAGTCAAAGGATAGTAAACTCTGATATTTGAATGTGATTATAGAAATGAAATGGTAAATAGGTGAGAGGTGACTAACACCGAATCATAGCCCAATTGTTTGGTAAGATGGTCACGATGAGAGAAATGTAAGAATTAAATAATAAATGAAAAAGCGAAAAATTTACTCTGATTTTTAGGTAATTTAGGTCGTGACACATCATATGCATGAAATGTGCTAGAGCGGTTGCTCGTACTGATTTTTATTATTGTGAAATGCATGAGAGGTACTGGAGCCTAGCTTGCACTCTGTTTTGACTGTTTTGACCTGTTTTGACTTGATATGCATAAAAAGGTGCTGGAGCGATTGCTCGCACTAGTTTTTATGATTTGACATGCATGAAAGGTGTTGGAGCTTAGCTCGCATCCTGTTTTGATATGATAATTGCATAAAAGCCGTACCGGAGCCTTGCTCGTACGTGATTTAATCGATTTAATTTTATAAGTTGTGCTGGAGTGTAACTCGCACGAGTTTTGATTTACTTGAGCATTCATTCGTGCTAGAGCATTGCTCGCACGAGGCATTGATGGATTTTATGTATAAAATCGTGCTGGAGCTTGCTCGCACGTGATTTTATATAGATTTATCATTATTTTAAAGTCGTACTGGAGTGCTACTCGTACGCAGATTTTACTGATTTTTATGAAACCGTGTTAGAGCTTCGCTCGCACGAGATTTTCAGATATCATGAATATGCATGGAGCCGTGCTAGAGCTTTGCTCGCAAAGGGATTTATATGACTTGCATATAGCCGTGTTGGAACCTCTTGTAGACTGTGTGTCACAGTGAGATGATATGCCCACACGTGCATACTGAGACATAATTGGTATGGGTAGATAAGACCTATTGCAGGCACCCCCTGACTGAGATTGAATTCACGGAGTATGATGTACCATGTATATCACATGGAGTACGCTGTACCGTGGGGATTGTTCGAGTGGAGTGGCATTAGCCACAAGGTGGTAAGTCTTGCCCTCGCAATCCTGATGTTATGTTGTTCTGGCGGCAGGATTGACCCACCTCTCGTTTCAGGTGTGATAGCTCGCACACTAGGTATTGTGTAGCCAGAGATCACTAGGTTATGGTCATAGTCCTCGATGTTACTGATATAGTCACCTTCATGTCTCACATGATATAACTTGTGGTCTCGATAGATCAGGGTAAACCCGAGGGAGGGGTCAGGCCCCCGATTTTGTGATTTTCTACTATGATGTTAAATTTTTCAAAGAATTTTATAATGAATTTTTAAAAGATTGATTTCTGAGATGCTTAACCCCTTCGGGTTATTTTATACTGCAGCTTTAATGAAGTGATTTAAATGCAGTAGCATGATGAGTTTTCCATGCTTAAATGATAAATTCATGAAAATAATTGTTTCTCATGATTTGGTTTAAATGGCATGAACTAGTACATGATCTTGATTTAATTCATGCTAAGTATGATTTTATGATTTTTCATAAAATGCCATTGATACATAAGTTGCACAATTTCTATATGTACGAATAGTTTTTATAATTATGGCATTGAAATATGCATGATTTTGTGTGAGAAATTTTAAATGAAAAGAAATGGATTTAAGGGCATGACATTATGAGCATGTAGATAGTGGAGCTATCTACTTATTTGCATAATTGCCTTAATGAGCGAGTGGTTTGCTCATCCCCCTTATTATCCTTTTTTTTTCATAGCACTCGCAATAGTTAGTGAGCGGCTAAGAACTTGCATCTTGGTATCCGCTGCTTCCCATCGAGAGACAGGTATACACATTTATATAGTTTTGTATCTAAATATGTAAATGCACAGTACTATAAATGGATATGATGTCGGGGATGTAAGGTTATGTAAATACCATTGTATAAGTATTTAGTTAAATTCAAAGGATAGTAAATCCTGATATGTGAATGTGATTATGGAAACGAAATGGTAAATAGGTGAGAGGTGACTAACACCGAATCGTAACTCAACTGTTAGTAGGATGATCACGATGCGAGAAAGGTAAGAATTAAAGAATAAACGAAAAATGAAAAATTTATAGTGATTTTTAGAAAATTTGGGTCGTGACATTAAGCCCGTTTATGAAGTCAAAATTCTACAAATGGTGTATTAAATAATAATCTCTTAACTTAATTACAAATAATATGTAATCAAAATATATATGTTGTGAGCTTATGACTACTTTCTCAAGTAATTAATGTTTTGTAACATTCATCAACTAATTACCAAAGATTTAATAGTCAAATATTTTCTCAAATTTTTACACAAAATATATATAAATTATTAATATTTTATCGCATAGAAATCAGTTTATAAATTTTTCTTTTACTGTAAATAAGTTTTCAACTTTTCAAAATTATATAATTAAATTTAAATTTATTAAATGTCATTAATTTTTCTTTGAAAATCCTACATGACAATTAACTAGATAATTTTGTGAGTTGCCACGTGACATACAATGTTTGTAATATAAATGGAAGTTAATGATATTTAACAAATTTAGATTTAATTATATAATTTTAAAATGTCATGAGTTTATTTACAATAAACTAAAAGATTATGGGTATATTTGCATGCGATAAAACGTTTATAACTTATATTCATTTTATGAAAAAAAAAGGTAAAAGGCATTTTTGATTATTAAGCCATTATAAAATGAAAATGATAAACACTTACTTTATAGGAGAAGAAATATAATTAGAGTTGATACATTCAACAACTATAATAAAAGTTAGAATATATTAATTTTTGTATAAGAACTAAAATTTAAGTTGACTTTAAAAAAAAATTAAGGGAAAATAGTTTTACAGTTTTTTTTGAAAATTATTAATCTATTATTATTTACTATAAATAATTTTACCTTAAACTAAGTCCAATCTAATATATAAATAACCAAATTTATAGAAGGCAAATTTTTTGACCAGAAAGACGAGTAGTCTGATTGTATGCCATGTGCATATCTTAAAATTTTGCTATCCATCAACCACAAAATGTCACTTTATTATGTCATTTTATTAGTAAACAAAAATTAAAAATGTAAGTCCTAAAAAATAAATTGTTGGCTCTACCGAGAGGGGGATGAATCGGTTTTTCTAAAGTTTATGACAAATTTAAACTAGATTAAGTCAAATTGCAAATAATGAATAATCAGTAAAATGCAATTGAGTAAATTGAAAGAAGATAAGGATAAGAAAAAGCAAACTCAATAGTTTATAGAGGTTCGGCCAATCTCTTGCCTACGTCCTCTCTTCTTAACCTCCTTGTCAAGAGTTTCCTTTCACTTTAACAATGAATGTTACACACTCCCTTTTTCAGGTTAAGGAATAACCTCTCTACCCTTTCTACACAAATAAATATTCACCCTTTGACAAAGTTTATCTCACTGAGGAACACTCCTCTTCTCTCTTGAAATAAGGATGAATACAAGATCAAGCGTTTTTTATGTGGGTAGGATAGAAATAGCTGTTTACACCAAGATTTTTACACCAATATCAATAAATGAAAATTGAAGACAAAGAGAATGTCGGGATTAAATTCTTGAGAATTTACAGAGTTTACAACAATAATTTCTACTTTTTTCAGTGTCTTTAATGCTTGATTTTATACTGGAGGATTGGTAGTTGGAGCATTTAATGCTGTTTTTTCCGTTGAAAGTTTTGCACAAAGAGCCGTTGGGAACCTCAAGTTGAGTACCAGATCGATCTTCAATTTTGACCAGATCGATCTCTTAGTTTAATTTCCTGCGATGAAAAAGCAAATTGAAGCAAAGAGATCGATCTCATATATGTAGAGATCGATCTTACAATTTGAAAATGTTAGAGAAGATCGAACTGTCGAACCAGAAGATCGATCTTCCAATCTCTTTGTTTGAGTAAGATCGCTCTTAAGATCGATCTACCAAGTATTCTCGTAGCGAGGAGATCGATCTTTAATTATCTCAGATCGATCTCCTTAGCTCTCTGACTTTGAGGAGATCGATCTCTTCCTATACCAGATCGATCTCATAAACTCTCTGTTTGAGTATAGATCGATCTACAGATCGATCTACTGCCTTTAGCCTTTGTTTTAGAGGAGATCGATCTCTTCCTATACCAGATCGATCTCATAAACATTCTGTAATAGACAGATCGATCTTATAACCCTTATAGATCGATCTCTGCTTCTTCAATACCTTGTATAGATCCTTTGAGAATTCAATCCTTTAGCAGATCGATCTCATATCCTCATGAGATCGATCTCTCATACTAGGAAACCCAGTAGATCGATCTCTTATCTCACCAGATCGATCTCTCATCCTTAAAGACTTAGTTTCTGGTACTGATAACCTCTAAACATGTTTTTAAATCATTTCTATATTATTGAATTTACTTGTTTTGTCATTTCAAAATATATTAACTCAACATAAATATCAATAAGTTGTTTTAGGAGATATTTATTTTTAAGGGTCATTTTTAAAAAAAAATTCTCATTAATTAAATGACATTTTGTAATTGATTGACGATGTATATATACGGCTATTTTATCAAATATAAATCCTATTTGATTTGAATTTCATAAAGTTAATTTTTTTTTCTGGCTTAAATCTCTTTCAATAAATTCTAATTTTGAATAAGATTTGATTCTAATCAAATTGGTTATATTTATTTTCATTTGTTTATTCTATATACGGAATATGGATCTAATATAATAAATTGAAGATTGTAACTCTATAAAAATGTCAACTGCCATCAATACCAAAAATAAAATCAAATCAAATTTAAATATAAAGCTTATTTTTGTGAATATTATGCTTTTAATTGTATTTATTACTTTTAATTGTATTTATTACCATGCATAAACAAATTAATTTGCAAGCACAATTTGCTTCGATGCTTGTTGTTATATTATACAAAAAGAAGAAAAGCATCACTATTATTATAACAATTTAAATTTGAATTTGATGTATTATTAGTGTATAAACCTTGACTATATAATGTAAATGAATTATAAAATAACACCTCATTCATTCGTAAATTTTAAAATGAAAATTTTGAAAATAAATATTCTTATAATTTTTAATTAATGAGATATTATAATATGATTTAATAATAATTTATAAGATTTATTCATGGACAATGTATTAAATATAAATATTCTAATTATAATACAATATAGATAGTTTAAGGACAAGATTCTAACACAATGCATTAAATATAAATACTGTAATTATAATTACAATACGGCTATGACAGGATTCCTAAGTCCAATAATTTCAGATTTTAGTGATCGAACTTTTATTGTCAAAAGATGCGTATTGTTAAGGAATTATTTTATTTTATTTTTCTTGTAACTAACTCTAAATTTGATTTCTTTAATTGAATCTAATTTCTTTTTATATCCTGTAAATTTTTTTCACTTTTTTTTAATATGTTTTATTTGTTTGTTTCTCCAACTTTACTTTTAGCATTTTGTTGTTATTTATTTATTTTTTGTTTTATTTATCTATTTTTTGGTTCAAAGTTTATTTATTATTTATTTATTCTTTGATCAATTTCATTTTAATTGAGTCTAAGATTGAGTTATTAGTTTATATTTATGTGTGTGTGGTTTAGTTGGATCTAGTTTTAGCAAAAAAAATTCATACAAAATTTAAATGTTAAGTGAATTTATGAAATTGATATTACATATTTAGTTATTTACCATTTAAGTAATCAATTTAAATTTAAGTGTTATTTTTTAAAATAAAGAATAAAAGTTGTTAATTTGTTATATTTGATTAACAAAAACTCATGTATCAAGATCAAACTTCAAGCAGAGAACAATTTTATTAATAAAAAATAAAAATATTTTACATATTATTTAAATTTTGCAACATTTTTTTAATAAACTACATAAATTAAATTCACGATTTTTAATTTCGAAGTTAAAATTTGGATTAAAAATTTTCAATGTTTGTTCATTGTTTATTAATTTATAATTTTATTTTATTATTAAAATAATTTATTTAATAAATTAATAATATAAAATAAAATCTTTAATAGTTTAATCTATATTCAAAGAATTAAAAAATGTGCTTCGTTCAGTAAAAAGGTGAAAATATAATAGATGTCAGTGGAAAATAAAAAAGAAAATAATTTTTAATAGTGATAGGTAACAGAGAAAAGTAGGAAAAAAAATAAGAAGATTGTTTTATTTTTTTTGGTTAACAAAAACAAATTATTTTAAATTAAAAAATTAAGTGAGATAAAATGAGATATATAAGTCAAGTATCTATATTTACAAAATTATTTTTAGTTTTTTAAATTTTACTTCATTATTTTATTTAATTAATGATATAATGATAAAATATTTTTTTTTTGGTAACTACAGAAATCCTATCCATTTTAAGAGATTTATCTTGTTTTGGAACAGTAAAATTAGGTAAAACTCTCACAATAATAACAACTCAAATATTCGAATCTTATCCAAATACTTGAAGAAAAAATTCACTTTCACAACTTCCAATCAACTATTGGTTAATGATAAAATAATAAATTATTTTATTTTATTTACTTTTTCAATCAAATAAGAGATAAAATGATATTTTTGTTTAATTTTTCATTTTTAATAAATATATTAATAAAAAAAGTTATTTTTCATTTTTTCTATAATTTTTTTATTTTCTTAATTGTTTTCTTTTTTTACTCTATCAAATAAAACTTAAACGCAAGAGATAGTAGGCGAAGTAGCGGAACCAAGTAACTATTCCATTCCAAAAATGAAGAAGTTTTTGGAGAAAAATATAATTTCATTTTATTTATTTTAATTCTATCAAATAATGGATAGAATGATATTTTCATTTTTTAATTTTAATATCTAATTCATTTTTCTTAATAATTTTTTATTTTCTCAATTTTTTATTTTTTAATTTATCAAAGAAAAGTTAAATCTAAGACTCTGTTTTATTTTTTTCTCTATTAAATAAAACTTAATCGCAAGAGCGGCAGAAGCAGCGGAGTGGAGCAAGTCTTCTATTCCAAAAATGAAGGAACTTTCGACTGAGAATGTGGCAGTTTGGTTTGTACCCGTCAGAAATTAGAATAACATTTGTCTTAGTTTGATTGGAAGAAGGATATGGAGATGGGCCGAATCTAGTTGTGGGGCCCAAAAGTCTACTTTCCGAGTAAGGAATGTAAAAGGGATATTTGCCTTCCTTGTTAACTCATTTAATTTTATTTTTTTATATTCATTTTTGCCCTTGAAAAACATTAAAATTACTCTCATGTCCATTTCCTTCCTTGGGAACAAAGGAAGAGACCAGACTCGAGGTCAAGGATAGTGGATGCCACTTGCTTTGTGTCTTCATCGATTGTGACCAAATATTCTACGTATTAAATTAGAATAAGGTCATTTTTACTTTTCAATTTTTGCATTTATCAGAAGAAAAAAATAAAAAATGAAAATTTCAATGCAAATTGATTCCTCATTCCTTTGTATATTAAATTTAAGTAAATTTGATAATTTTAAATATAATAGAATAATATGCTCTGAAAATAAAAATTAAAATAAGTTAAATTTTTAATAAAATCATGTATAAAATTGTCAAAAATTTAAGAATTCAATTTGTATTTGACATATCGATACGAACTGTGATACTAAGATTTTTAAATTTAACATGATATAGTGTGTTGTTAAGAGTAATAAGTAATTAAAATGCATATGATTCATCTTATTCTTAGGTTGAACATTAGAGAAATTAAAAAAAAAAAAAAACAGAAAGAAAAGTTGGAATTGCTTAAAGTTACACTCATTGCCTTTCAACAAAAGAAATTATGAAGAAAGTTTGCCCCTTCATAAGTAATTTCCCTATATTGGGATTGGGTGCATCTAATAATAAAAGTATGATCTCTAAATTTAGATGCCAATATTAAAAGTTCGTATTGTGACTATCTATGGCATCCTTCAAATAAGTTGACAGAGAAATAAGAGTCACTTTAAAAACTTTTAAAATGTTACCAAAATAAAAGTTTTTTAATGAAAATAACATATTTAATAAATTGTAAAGATATATTAATAAAAACATAGAATATTCTCTATTGAATTTTATGTTGTTAAGAAAAAGTTAAAAGGGTCTATATTCCATAGACTATAAACATATTATAAATGTATAAATCTCACGCAATGTCTCAATAAATTATAACATGTTACATCATTATTTTATAAATTTTAAAAATATATATTATTAAATTTATTAATTAATAAGATACCATGATATAATTGAATGATAAATGTATATAATTTATATTTTGATGGTGTCTTAAATATAAACTCAAGTAAAAAAGCTTTCTTATACAAATTTATATGATGCTATATATTGTGAGTCAACAATAAAATAGTAAAATTCCACCTCATTAACGAGAAAATTTAAAAATTGTCTTTAAAAGTAAATAAAAAACTTTATTAATATATATTTTTAAGATCTTATATATTTTTTAACAGTTTATTAAAGAAGTAATGTTTTACGGTTAAATCAATAGTATATAGCATTTGTATATTGTTAGTGTATAAATATAATTTTTTTAAGTAATAAAATTTTGATTTAGTGATAAAAAAAAGTTTTAAAATTTTAAAGTCATAAGTTTAAGTCTCAAAAAGTACGAGATTGAATTTAATTTATTTTTATTATTTGTAGTTACTAATTTATTAATTACAAATAATAAAATGAAATATATTAATTATCATTATAACTTTAAATAAAAATGTATTATTAAAAAAATATATATATATATATATATATATATATATATATAAACTCCTATTCTATTGAAATTAAACACGTAGTCAAAGGTAACATACAACCTTTGATTAGTTAATTAATTAATTAATTACAATTAAGGAATTAAAACATTTCCATTCGGTAGTTATATGCTGATTAAATTCCGCCAAACCTAAAAACTTTAAGGGGGCGTTTGGTTGGGGGGAATTTTTTTTTCCCCCCGTAATTTTTTTTTCCGTCATTCGATTCCTCCGTTTGGTTCGATTCTTTTTCCCCTTGTCAGTCATTTTATTTTACCTACAGTGCTCAATTTTGAGAAAATCTGGGGTAAAATGATTACCTTTGAAACATGTGGTATTTTTAGATTATCAGAGTCAAAAATTTTTTCTTTTGGATGTAAAGTAATTTTTTTTTCCCTAAAATTTATCCCTTAAAATGTTTTTCCTGAACAAAAAGTAATTTTATTTTCCAAGGTATTTTTTTTTTTCCCCGAACCAAACGCACCCTAAGTGAGAGGAAACACAAATCAACAAAACTTCGAAAAGAAGTAAAGAGTGACGTAGCCGTATGTGCTTTTTAGAGAGAGAAAAAAAGCAGAAAACTCAAACCCAAGGTGATTTAGTAAGATAAAAAAACAGAGTAATCTAATCATTTTAATAAAAATAAAAAAAAAATATAAGAAAAAAACGAGATGGGCTTTCTTATCTTTTATCTCGTTGTTGTGGTCATCAGAAAGAATTAATCCAGAAAAACGGAAAAGATAACAAAAAATTTAAATCAATTCAAAATTCAAAATTCAAAATTCGATTAATAATAAATGCATGCATAATATTTTATTAAGAATTAATTAGTAGTGATTTAATTATTAAAAAGGAGTGATAATAATAATTCCCCTTCTTCACGGGCCGGCCGATCTGGGTGCATCCTAAAAGTCCCGTAACTCCCCATTGCGAATCAGAAGATCCCACGTTCATTTTAGAGCGTGTAAATCACGCAAACGAGTGAGAGTGTAGGATAAATATCTTATTGCCTATTTAAATAGTATGGAAAAGGTTTCAGGTAAAATGTGCCTCAGAAGAAGGTTGATCGAGAGAGAGTCGGTCTTCTTTTGCATCACTTCTCTGCTCTCTTTTTTGGTTCTTTATAAATTTGTAAAATTAAAAACTTTATTTTATTTACAGTTATTTATTTTTTAATATATTTTAATATTGGATTTATTTGTTGAGGGCGTGGGTGCAAAATATAAATGGCGTTTGTTCTTCTCTAGCCCATCTTTAATGGCATGAGAGCGTACAAAGGGAGAGTGTGTATGTACACGGTTCTTAAAGTAACCGTATGTGATACCTTCAATCTTTGCATGCTTCACCAACCCTTCACAAAAGAAAACCCAAAACCCAAAATGATATTATTTTGGTATCAATGAAATGCAATTTGGAAAAAAGATTGTTCTTTTTCTGTTTGGTTTCTATCCTCACTCAAAGAAAACCAACCCCCTTTTTTTCCATTTATTTTTCTTTTTTTTTTAAAAAAAAAATCTGAGCAAAACCCAGGTGATAAAAACTGTTAATCTCTTCTGGGTATTTGTTATTTAAGTGTCTTTCAATTTATATCTGATGTGGGTATCTTGATAGTATTGTTCTTGGCGGTGGTTTTTTTTTTTATCTGTTCGTTTGTCTCGTGTTTTCTTTTGGTCTGTCTCTGTGTTTCTCGATGTTGGAGGCAACCGGTGAGATTGGGAAGAAGAAGAATAGAGGAAACATGAAGGATGATGAGGAGCTTGAAATGTTGTTAGATGAGATCCCACATGCAACATCACATAGTAATCATCATCATCATCATCTGCATCAACAACATGATAACAACCATGTGAATGGGTCATTTCATGGCATGTGTGGCCTTATGTATGATGATGACACATCAAGTCATTTTTATAAGCATACATGTGCTTCACCTGTAAGCGGTTTCTCTTTACAGTCTGATGGTTCTTCCTCAAGTCTGTTTTCTAACAATGGGCAGTCTTTATCTGACAATGGATCGCCAACCCCGCCTCCACTAGAAGACCTTAAGCCACACTTGCCTAATGGACTACTCCTGGATTCGGCTGTTAGGAAAAAGGCCAGTAGTGACGGCTTGATTGGTGAACTGGGTCTTTGTAGAAATCTTAGTAAAATGTGTATTAGTAATGATCAAGAGAATGCTGCTTCTAGTTTTAGAGATTTTTCACTTGAATCCGATGGGATTCGACTTAATGATCAGATCAATGTTGAGAATTACGGAGTTTGTGACAAAATGAGGAAGGGGTTTTCTGATTTTGTGGGAATTCAGTCCCCTGTTCCAATGAGTGTTCCATTGAGTTTCGATGGTGGGATGAATATGGCATTTTCTGGATTACCCCAGCAGGATTATAGGATGAGTAATTTATTGGGGTCTCAGTTCTATCCTGGTTGCTCGGATGCTTTGATTTCTCAGCAGGGAATGAATTGTTGGAATGGTGCAATGAGATCTCCTTGGCAGAAAAAAGAGCAGACATGTAGTTATCACCAGGGAGGAAAATCTATATCGAATTTAAGCACTTCTTTGAGCAAGCTTTCAATGAATGATGCTTTCATCTATGGACAACGAAATGGTCTGAGTTGGAATGAAGAACGAGCTGGGCTGAATTTTCATGGCTCTCCCAGGTTGATTCAAGCAACCCCTTGTGCAAGTGTCGAAAATGTGTTACAGCATGGGTTGCCACTATCCAATGGGATGGCTAGACCACTTTCAAATATTAGAACCGCACATGGAGGTCTTGAGGCTTTTACTGGTGAGGGTAGTTTCATTGTTCAAGGAGAGAGTTTAAATTATGTGATCAACAAGGGAATTGATTATTCAAGGGGGCAGAACAAGGGTTCTCTCCATGAGATTGGTGTAAGTAAGTGTCTAGAAAGGTCACAGTTTGATGGTTGGTCTCAAACTGCAGCAGCTTGTGGAAATGCTAAGAATGCCAAGTTAGATAGCCCATTCTCTTTGCCACCTAAGTATCACTCTTTGGCTGAAGCTCGTGGGTACATTTACTTAATAGCAAAAGATCAACATGGCTGCAGGTTCTTACAGCGTCTATTTGATGAGGGTACCCAACAGGATGTGCAAATTATATTTAAGGAGATCATTGATCATGTAGTTGAACTTATGATGAACCCTTTTGGGAATTATCTCATGCAGAAGTTATTGGAAGTGTGTAATGAAGAACAGAGAATGCAGATTCTGTTAATGGTTACTGAAGAACCAGGGCAGCTTGTTAGAATATCTCTAAACACTCACGGGTATGTCAGACACACAGCATTATATATTTTCATATCAACTGGTTCTAACATTGTTTTTATTCTTTCAGCACTCGTGTAGTTCAAAAGTTGATCGAGACTCTCAAAACCAGGCAGCAAATTTCACTGGTTATATCAGCCCTTGAGCCTGGATTTCTATCTCTCATCAAGGACCTGAATGGAAATCATGTTGTTCAGCGTTGCTTGCAATGTCTCAGCAGTGAAGATAACAAGGTAAGCCTTCCATCTTCTAAATTGCTGACTTTTAATGACAAACTCTTTTCTGTGCCATTTTATTTTTGTTCTTGATTTCTAAAGTGTTATTATCTTGAATAAGTTACAGACAGTGTTTTCTTTCTTGGGGCTCTACATGAGTAAATGTGATACATGTTAACATTCCTTTAATCTCAACCAGATTGAGCCTTAGTTTTACAGAAACCAAGAACATTCTTTTGCTTCTTCTCAGAGGCAATTCATCACATTCCATGTACTTCTTAACTGCAAGTGATATGAGTTGTTCATGATGGTGGTCATTTTAAAACTTCACAACCAAAAAGGACTACTTTTATTTTTTAGTTAGGTATCTTGATTAACTTGTATTTCTTCTGAGTCTTTTAGATTGGATGAAAATGGATGATTGTATGTTTTTTTTGGTGGAATAATTGAAAATCTGTGTCTTGCAGTGTATGTAGCATTCTTAAGTTAAACCATCAATTGTTGTTTGAAGTCTAAACATGATGAGTCCTTGATGATACCAGAGTATTTTTTTTTTGGAAAGGGTTAGATGTCTTAAGTTCAAGTGAGCAGTAAAACTAATTGATCCCTATAATGGCCTTTATCCCTATCATTTAAATTTGATGCAAAATAATGGAGTGTTTAACCGCATTTTTTGTATTCAATATACAAGGGATTGTCGGTTAGCTATTTCTTGCAGATATTGCAAATGTTGGAAGCTACGTGAATTATTATGGTGGCATATCATGTAACTTGGTAGTTTTACTTAAAATTCAGTCGAGATAATGATGCATGCATGTTTGTTGAATTTTGTTCATTCATCTTTCTTCTTGAGTCATTACTTTTCCCTGCAGATATTTGACAATTTTCTTTTTTCCAACCTATTTTCTAGTTTATTTTTGTTGCGGCTGCAAAGTATTGTGTTGATATTGCAACTCATCAACATGGCTGTTGTGTTCTGCAACGATGCATTAGCCATTCAACTGGGGAATATCGAGAAAAGTTGGTCGAAGAAATATCCACCAATGGGCTTCTATTTGCACAGGATGCATATGGGTAAGTATGAATATGATATTAGTCTATAATTATCAACCATCATTCAAAAGGAAGAGCTTTTGTTTTAAGGGGAAATGCAATATAGTCTATTACTTTAATACAAACTTAGCTCCCTGCTTGCATTTTTCTGGGAAAAAGAAAACTCAACTTACGTAATCTTGATTAGTTGTGTCTGCAATTAGGAATTTCTAGTTTGCTGAAGGCGTTTAGGAAGCTGAAAATTTTCTTGGCATATGGGATTGTATTAGACCTTCTCTATTTATCCATTCTGTGATACTGGACTGTGGTGATGGCAAAGCTTTAATGTCAAAAAGTGAATCAATGGCTTGTTTTGTGTAATGGAATCACATTATTTATTAAATTCAAGCATGAACCATGCAGCGTAAGCGTTCACAATCATCATATTATTCGAGTGCTCATGTTGCTGGAAAACAACTGCTTGTCTTCTCAAGGTTGCTTTGATGTTGAACAGTCTGAATTGACAATTCTTTAGGACTTGTTATAAATTCTTACATGAAAACTTCATGTCTGACCTCTTATACACATGATAAATGCTGGGAAGCAAGAAGATCAATAATGTTAATGAACCAATTCTTTATTTTATTTTATTTTTACAGCTCAAAAAAACTTGTCCTTTAAGATCTCTGTGGCACAAAAAGTTTGTTTGTCTACTGGATTTTATATCTTTATAAATTACCTCGTCATTTTTTTTTTCTGTAAATAAGAAAAAAAGTGGTAAAAAGATGTCTTGCTGATTCCTTCATTTGAAGGAAAGTAGTATATGGAATGGTGAAAGCTTTGTATTTTGGGAAATTGTTGAAATGAGTGTTGATTTATTGCTTTTACCCTTTGTGGAATACTTTATTGTCATGAGACTGGTTAGTCCATTCTCTCTAGTTGGGGACCAGTTGCCCTTGAAATGAAGTTTGTGATAGATACTTAATCTTTTATGCTTTTTTCTTCACATTCTTTTAACGGCTGATTTCTGTTCGTTTTGCAGAAATTATGTTGTTCAGTTTATCTTGGATTTAAAAATCCCATCTGCCACTTCAACTTTGATTTCTCAATTTGAAGGGAACTATGTGCATCTCTCATCACAGAAGTTCAGCAGTCATGTGGTTGAAAAATGTCTTGTAGTATTTAATGATGACAGCCGGTCAAGAATCATTCATGAATTGCTCTCTGCAGCTCACTTCGAACAGTTGCTACAAGATCCACACGCAAACTATGTTGTGCAAACAGCTCTCCGAGTGTCTGAGGTTCAAGAATCAATTACTTTTCTATTACTTATGAAACCCTCAATCCCTCAATCAACACCTCACTTCGTCTTTGTGGCTTCAAAAGTATAGATATTTTTCATCATAACATTAATTGATGCCTCTGTTTGTGATGCATGAGATACTAAGAGAACTACACTTGTCTTTTGGTATAGTGTACCTGGTAGGTTTACTGCACATAGATGATAGCACAAGTAATCACATAAAATGATTATTGTGAATCTGTGATACATAAGGGTGTGAAATTCATTCTCCAACTAGAATGCAGACTTAATGATCTTACTTTTGGATCGAATTGTCAAGTTAAAAAAATCTTCTTCTCATCCACGTCATTAAATTAACACTGATGCACTCTAGTCTCCTACTAATTATCCATATTAGAAACAGGGTTAATTTACTGTTCTTGTTGGCTTCTTTAGGTCTCTTTATTGATCTTCTGATTCGATTTTTTCTATGTTAGGGACCTCTGTACAATACACTTGTTGAAGCAATTGAGTCCCATAAAGCAATTTCGCGCAACAGCCCATATTCCAAGAGGATTTTCTCTCAGAAGCTTTTGAAGAAGTGATGTACATTCTTTGCCGTCGCTGTTGTTGTTTTGTGTCTCTACTACCTTGTTTTCAACTGTCACTAAAATTATTATCTATATATGGTAACTGGATTTAACCATAAAAGGCTCAACAGGAAGAGTTTTATCTTCTCAAACTGCATGGAAATGCCTTCCGTGCGATCAGATGAGTGTTAAGAGATGAAGCAATTTTGCTCTAAGTTGCTTAAATTTTGGACATGTATTATTCCGTTATCTTGTTGGTCTCTATGCAGTGGATATTACCATCTTTATTTAATTTGCAGTTCTCACTGCCGCATGAAGTTGTACAGTGTATAGAATGCTAGGATTTTGATTCCTGCTGTACAATACAAACTGGATGCCTTCTTAATAATATGCACGGAATGGATGATGCATTAGATTTTGCAGTTGCTCTTGTACTCTGGATTTTGAAAGAGTCCTCGATATGTGCAAACTCTTGGTGAATCCGGTAAGATACACCCTTAGAAATATTGTTCTTAATGGTTTAGGCTGAAATTATGTCCCTAACTTAGGGCTAGTAATTTTGGTTGAAATTATGTTTGTAACTTTGGGATATGATTATTTTGAATGGATGGTGCGATTGATTCTGGTGAGATTAAAAAGAAAATAACTATTAAATATATATATATATATATTTTAATAAAATAATTAAAAAAACTAAATTCAAAGGTTGAAAGGTAATTTTATTTTTTCACTTAATTTGTCTTTCTCATTAAAGCAAACGTGTTGTGGCTTGTCATTATCAATTGGTAAGCCTAAGGGTTTCTTAGTGTCTGTTTACAATATGATATCAAGAGTAATGGATGAGTAAGAACTATATAGTTGATTTAGTTTCGCTTAAATTCAACAATTTTAGATAAACTATTAGTGTCTATTTGCAATATGAAATCAAGAGTAATGGATAGGTAAAAATTATATAGTTGATTTAGTTTTTTCTAGATTCAACAATTTTAAATAAACGAAACGAGGTAAAACATGAAAATGAAAAAAAAAGATATGGTTTAAAATTTTGGAAATAATAAAAAAAATGATTTAAAATTTTGGTAAAAATTATTATACATATTAATAAAGTTTTAAAAGTATTGTGTCTAACGTGTTCGATATAATAATTTTTTAATTTTATATTATTTAACATGACAGAAACATAATATTAGACATGATTTGTCATATCTATTTCCGTTATTATCAGTGATATCACCCTTTTTTTTTTCAGCCTCTTCTCCTTCTCTGTTTTCTTATCCTCTCGTATCAAGAAACAAAGGCTAAACGCATGAGAATAAACTCAAAGTTACAAACAAAGCAAATTATATGTGGGTGTGGTGAGTGTTGCTTCATTTTCTTTTTGCAGTAATGAAATGATGGATAATCAGATTCGCCCGTTTGAAGTTCACAATGGTTCCGCATGATTGTCTCTTTGTGGGAACTTCGGCAGCATTATTGATAGCAGCAGCACCTTTCTTCGAGAGCCATGAAAATGCTACCATGAAAGGTTTTGATTGACAAGTTGTGGGAAACTTGATGGGTCACTATTTCGGCACTAGGCCAGGCTGATGCCAGAGCAAAATGATAGTTTTCTCTTTGTTCTTTTTTTCATTTTGGTGCCCAACCGAATCAAAATTTTAACTTTATTTGTATTTATATTTTGTGATTAATGTTATTTCAAATAAATTTAATATGGTGAAAATTTAAATATTAATTTTTCGATACAAATCGTCTTCATTTCAAAAATTAAACTAAATTTTATATTATTGAGTTTACCCTTTGAGTTATAGATTTTAGTAATTAAAAACTTTGATATTGTTATGAGTTTTGTATGATCTTTGCTTGGTCTGATGCCGCGAGGGTTTGATACCGTGAGGAGCTAATGTCGTGAGGGTATTGATGCGAAGGTTTGATCCCGCCAGGGTAGTGCCGTGAGAGTACTGCCACGAGGATTAGCTAATGTTGTGAGAGTCTATTGATGCCGTAAGGGTCTAATGCTGAAAAATGCCGCGAGTGTCTGTGCCGTGAGGGTCTCGCGCTAAATGAAATGCTGCGAGAGTCTATCGATGCCACGAGGGTCTTGCGCTATAAGAAGTGCAACGAGTTGGTTAATGCCGCGAGGGTCTGGAGCACAGGTACTGTCGCGAGAATAAATATCGTGAGAGTCTACGGTAAGAGTCTACCGTAAGAGTTTATCGTGAGAGTCTGCTGTCTCTGCGTGAGGAAAATAAGATTGAGCCAACGTCCTCACTATATATATATATATGCTACCGGAAGGATCGCAAAAAAAAAAATGTACTCTTCCTCAAAATATAACTCGCGAAAGAGTGAACAACAATTGTTAAAAGTAAAATGAAATTAAAAAAAAAGAGAAAAAATAATATGTCACGTGTTATTATCACAATATGTCACGTGTTATTATTATAATGCGCAATGTGACACATAAAAGTTGAATACAAACGAGAGGAGATTCTGTGTTAAAATTTACATGAACGATTTTACCATTGAGTCGCTCGATGGGCAAAGATATAATCAAAAATGAAATTATTCCCTATAAATAAAGATTAAGTATGATTTATGAATTTAATGAATTCTCTATTTTTTTATTTTACTGAAACTCTACCGAAATTTCTTTATGAAATAAGTATCGGAGTGCTTACGTAGAGAAAAACTCATTTGTCCCTCTGATTATTCTAATTCTTATAAAGTTTTCGATAACACATGACAAAAAAATTGAAGTGAAGATGTCAATAATACATCATCATGATGATCGGCAACAACACCTACAAAAGACAAAATAAAAGAATTGTAGCTCAAATCTTAACCACGCAAGGAAGCTGACCAAGTAGCAAGAGTTGGAGACGTAAATGAAACATTTGTCTTCTTAAATGATCTCTATTCGGTTGGATGAAATTTGCACTCAATTGTAGAGTTGATTCGAGGTTAAATAACTTTTTAATATTTATTTCAAATAAGATAAAACACAATTTTAAATAATTTTTATTTTAATTATTAATTTATGATTTTATTTTTAATATTAATAAAATATTTTGTAAAAAATTTTAATTCAATTCAAATTTAAATACAACTAACTATATATGAAATCGAATATAAAAATAAAACTCATTTTACACTTGATATACGTATTAAAAAAATAAATTTTGATCCAATTCGAATCAAGAGTTGAACCCAAATTCTGAGTTAAGCACGAACTTCTCGGTATATCCGCAACTTTCGACTTTGTAACTCCTAATCAGAGACACTGTCATTGTGTGCGTTGTGAAGCAAAAAACAGAATGAACAAGGAAGCGTCAAAGCTCAAAAGAAATGAGATTTCAGCACGTGCACATGCATATTATTATTATTTTTTTGTATTAGTCAAAAATGAAAACAGAAAAGAAAAAATAAATACAGAAAAAAAAATCTTGACAAAAGAACTAAGAGATAAGGGAGTCGAAAATTCTTAAAAAATTAACTTTTATCTTATAAATACCTTTTTACTATAGAAATTTATTTAAAATAATAAAAAATAAAAAATTATTATCCGATATATTATTTGAGGTTCTTAAACTTTACAAGTAGAGTTAAAATGATTAAAATGATATATACTCATTTTTTTAAATTTTTTTTAATAATATTTAAAAGTATGTATCATCATACTAACCTCACTTGTATAGTTTTAAAACTTCAATAGTAATATATTTAATAATTGTACATAAAAAATAACAAATAAAAAGCATTATTGGATTTTTTCAAAGACCAAAACTTGACTTTCAGGTCGGGTCGAATCAAATTATTGTAATTTTTTTATCTTATTCGACCTAAGTAGGTTTTTATTTTGAAATCCATATCCGATCCAAATAAAAAAAAATCTGATCAGTTCATTTAAATTGATTTAGATCAATAATTTGGTTTTTGGGTTTAAGCAATTTTATGTTTTATTTCAAATTTTTCTCGAGCATTTAAGAAACCTTGAATTTTATTTCTATTTTTTCTTGGATTTTTAAATTTTAATTAAGTATAAAACCTGAGCTTTTGTTATAAATAATAAAAATTATGAAATATTAAATAAAAAATATTCAAATATAATTTACATAAGAACTAATCCATATCTAAACCTAATTGAATAAATTCAGTTTACGATTCAAATCTAAATTGAATTTTATTATTATCTAAATCGAACAAAATTGAAACTTTTGTTTTAAATTTTTTTTCCAAACTTTTTAAAATTCCCTTTTCCTCGAAAAATAAATAGCTAGATTTTTTAATTAAAAATAAAAAAATTGAAGCAACTCAAGCCACCAATAACACAATTAATCGACAAAAATAAATTTCTCTATATTAGTACTAGTTTTTTCTTTATGTATTTTGATTTTATTATTATTATTATTTCAATTTAAAGTTTTTATAAACAACTAAAAGAAAATATCCCACACACAGCAGGGAATCATTCTAGTGTCTTCTGTTATTGTTTCTAAGTCCAGTTTTGTAAATTTGTTGATTCTATGTGCAAAATTAAGTCAAACAATCATAGCTACTACCATCGGCATCACCTCATCTCTATAGCTATTTTCCTTTACTTTATTATTTCTCTTGGATTCTTTTGGTATGATTAATTGACTATGGTTCGAAATATGAAAATGAGAATATAATATCAACTAAATTTTTTTTAATATTTAATGTTTAATATGTTAATAAAAATTATAATATAATAATTATTTTATTTTACAAAAAAAATTTAATACAAATATATACACTGAGAAATTTAACTTTAGATTATTCAAAATTTCAGTTAAAAATTTGAATAATAAAAAGTTGTTTTTAAAAAAAGGAAAAAGTATTTTCACCGTACCTTTCTTTTGCTTACTTTAATAGCAACATGGGCGTCAGCAGATTCTCCGCAAAATCTCGCGAAATATTGAACACATCAATCCCCTCACACGATAAATCAACTTTCAATTTTTTTATTTTTCAAGTAATAAAAAACTGAAGGGTCGGCTAACAAAAGCGTTTAAAACAATCGACGCCACAATAAAAAAAAATTATAATTGTCGAACCACCGAGCGACACCGCTAAACCACGTGAACGCCACTATATAAAATTCCTCGCCAAGTGGTCGGGACACGTGCCCACTTTCAGCGAGTCTATCGTACGTGGACCAATCACGTCACCGAAACTGATCGGATCTCATCGCCCTACTCTCATCCACGAAGCAGCGCTAAACCACGTGAACGCCACTATATAAAATTCCTCGCTAAGTGGGTCGGGACACGTGTCCACTTTCAGTAAGTCTATCGTACGTGGACCAATCACGTCACCGAAACTGATCGGATCTCAACGCCCTACTCTCATCCACGAATTCTGATTTCCACCCCTTCTTGCATTGCCGTTGTTTTGATCTCCTCGCCACGCGTCACCCTTCCTTTACGTTTTAACCTTTTAAAAGTTAATAAAATATTCTCTAATCCCATCAGGGAGGAAAAAAAAAAAAACAAGTGCTCTCTCTGTTCTCTAGAACCTCCCAGAAGTCTAATCTTTTGAATTTAGGGTAAAAGGTTCGTTCATCAACTGGGGAATAACTTTGTACTGTGGATTTCGGAGCCTTCGTTTTTTGGTGCAGTTTTACCTTTATAGGAAAAAATCTGTTTCTTCTTTGGGGTATTCGGGTTTCCGGTGAAATTTGCAGTTTCAGGTGAGACTTTGTTAGGAGATCGGTTCCGTTTCATTTTTTTCGTTGAAACTTATTTTTTTAGTTGATTTGTTTAGATTTGTCTTGGTTGTTGATATGTATTGTTTGGTTGCCGAGAAAATGCAGGAAATGAAACGGAATTTTAGTTTTTTTTTTTTTTTTTTTATTGTTTAAAGTAAAAAAAGAAAATAAACAACTTACTAAACGCGAAGCTAAATCTGATATTTGTGCTGAAAAAAAAATTTTTGTTGTTAATTTTTTTGAACTCTTTTGCCGTTTGGTTGATGAGAAAAAACTGGTTAGAAAAATATATTTACACTAGAAAATAATGAATTTAAATATTAGATTACTATATATTTACTGCTACAAAAGCTGAGGATGGAGTTTGGTTCTTTGATGCTGAATGTTAATTTACTTTTTGTTTGATGTGTATTAACAGATTTTAGATTTTAAACTTGGTTATCTTTCACAAATTTGAGTTGGTTTAATTTCTTCTGAACGATTTTTCCAACTTTTTTGTAATTATTCTGTTTTCTGTGTCAGAAAGATTAACCAGACATAGTTTGTCTGCCATAAAAATGACTGCGGATCAAAAGATTGAATATGTGTTTAGTGGTGGATAAGGGTCTTGGAGGAATGTCTGACTTGTGCATGTATGAGGTAAGTTTCTTAATTTACGTTCTAAGTTTATTCAGTCTGTTATAGTACTGTGCTGCAACGTCAATGAAGTTTGCGTGGATGCAATAATTACTGCTTATTGATTCAACTTTAGATTTGGTTTTACTTTCAATTGTTCACTAGATTTCACATGTCAATAGAACTTGAAAGTTGTATAGTGTCAAATAGTGCCTCTTTTATTAGTATATTATTGGTCGATCTATAGAAGGTGTGATGGATTTGTTATGGAAACAAAGAATCTGAAGTACTTTAGTTTGATGTTTTTTGGGTTCCTGTATTTGTGGCTTTGCCGTTGCATGTTGACTTTGTTGATGAATTAGGGTTTTAGGGTTCACTTTGCTCATTGACTTTTGGATCAGGCTAGGTTTAATTAATAGTTAATGGTTGTTGAATTTTTCTCTTTTCACCAGAGATTGGACATTTTGACAAGTGTCAATGGATTTAACACCCCAAATCATTTTTATTCATTTGTTTAAGTTGTTTTACAAGGTTTGAACCCATGCATGCTAGCAGGAGACTAATATCATTGCACCAAATAACTATTCCTTTGTACTAATGCCTTCTTCTTGGTGTTTTGTTTCAAATAAGATTTTGTTCACTTTTAGGACTTGATATGCTAATTTTAGATTTGTTTGATAATGCCCATTTTTTTGTGCAAGAAAGCCATTATCTAGTGCGATATAAAAATCTTGGGGTTGAAATGTGCAAAAGCACGGTCTCAAGCTCAACATGACTTCTTTATCAGAATTTACTTGGGAATAAAATTTATTATTTATGCTGATAGGGTTATAATTCCATGGCCATTCTTTTGCAGTGTTGCTCTTCAGATTTACCATGAGCCTCCTTAGTTACTTAAATGTTTTTGGTTGCATTAGCATTTTAAGGAATGTGTTGTGCTAGCTAAGGGGATTTCATTCTTATCATCCCTCTAAATTATCTTAAACTTCATCTTCTTTATTTTTATTTCCTTTGATGAAGAATGACTGATTGTGGCTAAACTTGTGTAATTGACATTACAGCTTGAAGATAATATTTGGGATGAATTTGGTGCTTGTGATGATCATATAGTGCCTCGTACTGTTGCTGAATATGGGGCTCAATTTAATGTTCAAGGTGATGGTCGAAAAAAACCGCGACATGAAGTGATCGGAGTTACTAGTAATGCTGATAATAAGACTAAATATGGTATTTTGGGGGAGAAGGAAAAAGGCTTACATACTTTGACCAAGAACAGAATGTTAGAAAAGGGTCCGTGGTCTCGCAGTCCTGATAGCGTGTTTGCCATTTCTGGTAGTAATGATTCACTCAAAGAAGTAACAAGCATGGCTTCTGATGATCCAAGGATTTCCAGCCATGGTCTCAAAACTGGCAATATAGATTTAGTTAGCAGTGAGTTCTGTGCTGATGATCCTGTCTTGGTTGACAAGTGTGCTACAGAGGACAATGATGTTTACCGTTTTCCACTAAATCACATATCCGAAGCTGGAGATGATCTCAGCTTTTTTGATAATAACCATGAGGACAAAGAAAGCAGCGATCTTTTATATTATGGCTGGGGAGACATTGGAAATTTTGAGGATGTTGACAGGATGTTCAGGTGTTCTTGAAATACCATCCTTAATTATTTTTCATGTTATGCTTTCTATGTAAAATCTGACATGTAGCTACAGTAAGAGCTCCCCATTTGAGCACAACTTAAGTATCTACATTCATACATATATAACCACACAGATATATGTACCTGCACCATATATGGATGCATGTATATATGTAGGTTTACAAAGTACTACTAATACTTAACCTTGCTTTTTGATCTTGCAGGAGTTGTGACTCGACATTTGAGTTGGGGAGTCTCATTAATGAGGATGATTTATGCTGGTTTTCATCTTCACAAGCGACTGAAGTATCTCAAAATGCATTGAAGGCTGATGCTAAACTGAACAGTGTACCAGGGGAGTGTGCAACTTCTAGGCCAGACCATGCAGGTCCCTCAACTATTGATTCAAACAAGAAAAGCATATTTCTAGGTGACCAAATAAGTTCCCTTAAAATGAGTGGTGATAATGCTGCCCTTGCTTCCATGTCGTTTTTGCATGCATCCAATAAAGAATCTGAAAGTAAGGATGACTTGACACCCAATGAGAAGGTTAGAAGAATCTTTCTTGTTTCTAAATGATTTCTTTCTCTCCTGGTCTTCTAATTTCACATTTTATTTAGGAATATCTAGTTATCTAGCATTTGTTACCTGGCTTGTCAACCTCCAAAAACCTTTTAGGCTCTTTTTTCTCTCTGAATATGACAAGTAGAAATATAAATATTGTGGTACTTTGAATGAAAATGCAGTCTGCTATCAGTGTTATCAATAGCAAATAGTGGACAATAGCGGGGAGACCAAAATCTGCTACAAATGAATAGCGGATAGCATAGTGGCCGCTATTGTGTAATTTTTTCAATAAAGAATATATGTAATTTAATAGAAGACAATAAAATGACCATAATAGCTCTTCAAAATTACACAAAGCACTCAAATAATGTTCTCAAGCAAATAAAACCATTGCAAATAACAAGTTACCAAGTCACATAAGACAATAAAACTCTAAATGAAGTCACATAAGACATTAAAATATAAGTATATACACAATATTGAAAGTGTTGGATATATATATATATATATATATATATATATATAGACACACACACACACACAGAGATATTAACAACAAATTAGGTTTTGATCAGAATGATATGATTTTACAGCCAATCATACAACACAATAATCAGATGTTTGCATTAATAGTCTTGTTTCCATGAAGAAACTAATGATAGTTCCCTTGGCTCGATGTGTTAAGACTTTTGCTATTTTCATAGTTCTAGAGAGTGTCTATTGCAGTAGTTTGTTACTTTGCTGATGGGTTTTTAATTTAATTTAGGGTTTACTTAATATTTAATAAAAAAAGATTTTACTTAAATAAGTTTTAAAAAGCTTAAGACTTAAATACCCTTAAATAAAAAAATCATTGGCTGTTATTAAATCAAGAAAAAATTTGGTTGAAAGGACATTTAACCAATTTTTTTTCAAATAGCGCCGCTATTGTAAAACCGCTACGCGATGTATTTCCGCTTTGCTACGCCTCTGTAGCAGCTGCTATTGCCGCTATTGACCACATTGTCTGCTATCATCATGTATTGCATTGTTTTTAGTGCTCGGTCATGATTGATATCAAATTCCAATCTAGAGTCAGATAGCAATCAATATGATCCACTCTTAACTCTTAAGTTGGTTCAGAATGAAAGATTCGTTGCTACAACTTTTCCTTAACGTATTGTTGCCATGTGCATTCTTAATTATGTTGTCTTATTTGTCAAATTACAGACCAGTCCACAAAAGAAGCAGTCAAAGCTACTTAGAGCATCAGGAGAAAGAGAAGATCAACATCTGGAAAATGGTGGTTCCTTTAACCAATATGCTAACATCAAGCAGTTTGCAGATGTGAAGCACTCCTTTACTGATTCATCCTGTCAACTCTTTTCAACATCAGGCCTTCAGCAGCACAAACAAAGCATTGGACCCGATTCAGTGAGTTGCATACAGACAAATATTCCTTATATGGATCTAAGCTACAACAGTCCTTCAGATCAAATTTCAAAATGTCCAACTCTATCTGGTGCCAGATCTGAAAATAATGGCCATTCTTCTTCAAAAAACGAGTCATCTTATGCATCAAATTTGGTACAGTCCATGGAGAGCTCTTGTGGTCCTTCATTTAAGGCTCCTGCCATTATAACAAGTGAGAAGGGGGGAAAGCTATGTCACCAACAAGATACACAAGCCCCACTTATTAGGAATGTCAAACAAGCAAAAACGGAACGCCAGATGGCATTTTGTGATCCAGTTACTGTTCCAAAGCAGGTCCACCAGCCTGAACAGGATGAAGGTCATAGTGAAGTTGAAGGAGTTAGTGTAGGAAATCCAGCAGAATTAGATTCTTCAAATGCACAGGAGAGCTCTTGTGTAAGTTCTGTTTTGGATGAAGTCTCACTAGAAGCAACTAGTTTTCGGCAGCTTCAACAAGTTATGGAAAAGGTATAATTGGTGGAAAGATTTTTTTTTTTTTTTAACGAGCAAATTGCATGTGTTTTTGTGATGTGCAGTTCTTTTTGGTAATCAATGAACATTGTAATTGATCAAGTAAAATCTGCTTGAGTTTTCAGTTGGATATCAGGACGAAATTGTGCATAAGGGATAGTCTGTATCGTTTGGCTAGGAGTGCTGAACAAAGACATAATTGCACGAACACAAAAGGTGGCATTGGAGATGATAAAGATGCGAGTGGTCCATTGGCGACCGATGAAACAAACAAGTATGATTTTGTTACTCGAACACGAATTTCTTAGTACTTTTTGTCACTGTTAATTTTGACCTTTGAATAGTAATACATAAGGTAGTTAATGATGGTGTGGAATTCTGGACTCTTGAAACCTAGAGTGGAATGAAATGCTTTTGAGTAGTTCAATTTTTTGGCTTCCTAGAGACTAGCAACAATCAAATTACTGTGTGTGAAAATTGTTATAATTATTAAAAAATACACTCATAATTTGAATTTTGAACTATAGACTTCTAGGTTAAAAAGGCACGGGTAATGAAATGAAAAACCACCCACTTAGAAACTTAATCTTTTGGTCAGGATTTAATGATAGTTTGCAATCTTGAACATATTGCTAGAAGCTCTCTCCTTCCCGTACTCCTATCTGCTACAAATTTTGTGTGGAAAGAAATTTAGAGGTAAACTTGGCAAGAATCTGCATGGCTATTCTAAACTATTAACTTTGTGAGACATATCACCAAAAACAAAAAAGAAACCTTTGTGAGACATATGTGTGTATTTTTGCCTTTTTTCTTTTGTTTTCGTTCTTTATCCAATCTTCCAATCAATTATTTTTCTTGTACTCTAAATATTGTTTTTTTTTTTTTTCCAGGTGTACTGGGTTTATGGATATGGAGACTGACACAAACCCTATAGATAGATCCATAGCACACTTACTATTTCACAGACCTTCAGATCCATCACTAAGGCCTATTAACGATACTGCATCTTTTAAGTCTCATGGCATGGTAAGCATTTCCTCTATGGCTTGTTGAGCTTGAAGAAAGTTCATGTTTTATAACGGCAAGCCTTATTCTATGGATTGGAATGACAGATTCATGGCTCTATCACTAATCCACCCGTGATGTCTGAAAAACACATTGGCTGCGATGAAACTGAAACTGATGCGGGTTCAGATAAAAGTGCGGACAAAATGTGAGAGCAGGTAACTGGGAATTTGTTAACATCAATGCAACCCTTGTAAAATGTAGTCTACTTATGATCATGTAAAATGATTGTCGTGAGGCCTTAACTTAAGATGCAGGTTGGTTTTGTGTTTTAGACTTTAATTTCTTAGATACACGATGTTTTTAGTCTGTGTTGTTATAAATCCTTGTAACGTTTTGTGATAAGCTACTTGTCCACTCATCTGCCGCTAGTACTTCGAAAGTTTTCTGTTTGTTTTTCTCCAAATATTCTGCCTTCTTGCAACAAATTTCCTGGAATTTCTCTTATCCGATAATAATGAATACTTTGCTTTATGAATATATATGTATATATATATATATATATATATGTATATATGTATATATTTATGTATGTATAAGTAAGGGTTTATATTTAGGTTGATATTTTATTAATTAAGAAAAGATTTTTATCTTAAAATTTTTAAATTAAAGAGATAATATGATATAATTTACTGTTTTTATATTTCATATTAACTTAGAGGCATTAATTAAATCAATAATTATATATTTCCTTAATTGTGGGTTTGAAAAATTAAGGGGTCTCCTGTTTTTATTATATATAAATCATAATTAAAGTTATTTTTTTTTTTAAAAATTGAGTCTAAATTCAATCTTATCTTTTCTGTACTTCCTTCCGGAAAAAATGCAGAGCTGTGGAGATCCAACGTGGTATCATACTCATGAATGAACGTGGGCTGGCAGGCATGAGGCACGTACATTTGATTTCATGATCGTCACTAAAACAGTGATAGAAGTCTTGATTGGCCAACACGTAGGGTTGCCGGTGTTGTCCCCATAAAACAACAAACTTTCGGGCCCATTCTGCCACAGATGGACGAATCTGAACTTTGATGGGATGTTATAGCTCAGTTTTTCATGGCTATAGAAGAAAAGTTGACATGAAAGGCTAGAATTTGAAGCTGATGCGTTCCCCTGTTTTCAAGCCTGTTTCTTCCCTTCACATCAACGAAGCTCAGTTATCCCTCTCTTCCCCGACGGCTGTGAACTCTTCCGTACAGATCAGATCTGCAAACGTAATCATGCCGTCGTTGCATCCTCGAAACCTCCAAAGGCAAATTACAAAAATTTCATCGAAAAAGTGGGACCCTGCTTATTTAGATTCATACCAGCATGTCTGATGGAATATAAGGAAATATTTCGAAGGGTTGTTCAACCTTTCGCTAACAGATTCATAGAAATTTATAGCAGCAAGTCTGGCACCCTGCTTCTGGAGGGTTTGGGAAGTTCTCTTTTGTGCAGTTACTATTTCATGTAGGGTAAACAACATAGCGCCAGCGTCATAGAGGAAACCCAAACTTTCTCCATTCCTGTATGTTTCAAAATAGAAGTTAACCAACTGCAAATCAAAAGAAAAATGAATGGTGAATGAGAATCTTTTGGTGTTAAAGTTTAATTACTTTGATTTTCATTAATGCCGTAATGGCATCTTTGGTGCGGATAATGAATAAGATAAAATATTTTATATTATGTTTGATGCATATAGTAGAAAGAAAATTAAATTGTAGAGATGATTAATTATCTTTTTAATATAAGATGATATAATTTTTTCCAAAGAGGTGAAGATTATTTTAAATTTTATGAAATTAAAAATAAAAATTTACATTTTATTTATTTTATCATTAAGTTTTATATTTAAAAATTAATTTAAATATTTAATAAAATAATAAGTACCCTTCTTTAATTAATTAATTCAAATTATTTTTTATTTTTCCTTTTTTTTCACTTTTTACTTTTTTTTTTCTTTCTTTTTCTTTTTATTCTTGTTTTTAAATAAAGAAAAACTATAATTTTGTACGATAATATTTTTTAAAACAATACATTTTTATTTCAAAAATTATTTTTTGAATATTATCAAATTTTTAAAACATTGTTTAGAAAATAAATTCTCAAACATAAAAATTATTATAAAATATATTATTTAAGCTAACTTTTTTCTTACATTTAAATTTTATTTTTCTTTTTGACGGTAGAAAAAGAAAAAAAAGAAGAGAGAAAGGAAAGAAAAATAATTTTTAATCATAAAATTATTAGAAATTATATATATTTTTTAGTTTAGAAATTTTGACTTATTAAATTTCACTTGTATTTTTTATATTACTTTTAATTTTATACATAGTCAATATAGTATAAAACATAAAAAATAATCTTATTTTATTCTTAATTTTTGTACTCATTAAATATAACATAGGATGATATCATATTATCTTATCCTATAAATAATTTTATATTATCTTGTTTTATTCGTATCTTATGCTTTAAACAAGACCTTAATACCTATCCATGTTCTCGCTCGAACTAAATGGAAATCCTCTTTTACACCATTTCATCATTTTTTCTTCAACACCTTTCCTTACCTTTCATGTTTTATCACCCTGTGATTTTTTTTTTTCACCTAATCGTTTTTATCTCTGAGAGAGTAGACAGAAGAGAAGAGAAGAGTGAGGAGCACCAGCTTCCCTACGGCAGACTGTCCATCGTCGGAACTAGATCGGAACCAATGTCGCATACATTACTGCCACAGATGAAAAAAAGTTGAAACAAATCGAAATAAAGGAAAAAAAAGTTTCAGCATTATGATTTAAATTTCGTTGTCTGAATTATTATTATTATTATTATTGCAATATGTTTTATAAATTTGTGGTATCATTAATGCATAAGTCTTGGGTTTTTTTATATTATATATTTCTTTAAACAATTTTTAATTGAATTTTATTGGTAAAATTTTCAGTTTTAAGTTCTTAAGAGATTGAAAAATGGAGGTATTTGTGATGATTAATAATTCTATTATTCTCGAACAATGTTCATTACATCTATCTTTTATATAGATCGTGAGAAATTGGTATAAACTAATCTCTGATCATCTTAGATGACTTTTAACATAACTAACTTAAATCTAACAATCAAACTATGCAAAACAATGGGTGGAGCTGAGCGAGCATCACACACAAATTTTTAGTGAGTTTCAAGAAAAGCAACAATTCCTCCTCTTTCCATGATTTTGGATGTGTTTAATAGGTGATGAAATTGGGAAAAAGAAAAAAAGATTATTAAGAATATATGTTTTTTAATAAAATAATAAAAAGAACTTTATATTAATAGTAAAAAGATAATTTATCATTTCAAAGATTTTTATCTTTTTACGTTAAAATTTTGAAATTTGTCTTTTATATTGAAACTCATCGATGTCAATCATGAGCCAAACGTACTCTTTTTTGATAACGGGCTTCTGCAAGAATTAATGATAACCTTGCTTTTTATTAGAAAGAGTATATTATAAAAGAGATTATAATAATAATCAAGTATTATATTCACAAATCATTTAAATTAAACAAACTAGTGTATAACTAGACATACATTTTGCATACGTGAAATTTGAAGCTGAAATTTCTTTGTCTTATTAAGGTCTTACAATATCTTCTTTACCACTAAACCAAATCCTTGTTGACAAAATGCAAGAGTTAGTAAAATAGAAATTGAACTTTCTATGCAAGAAATCAACATTCAAGTACTTACCAATAAAATCAGGAGTTATACGATGTCAAAGAACTTACCCGTAGTAGGGTGGGTAAATAGAGAAGGTTTCACCAGATGACCAGAAATTTGCCTAATAATTAATTGTGAGCCACTAGGTCTAAAGTTGAATAAAGCGATATGACTTTTAGGCAGGATGTTGCAGTTGCTGATAATGATGCTGAGAATGGTTGCAAAGCAAAGCAAGCAACAAATACAAATAGGCTCTCAAGCTTGCCATCTGATAGCAGGTTTGATTTTTGTAATGGTTTGCCGTTGCCCTGAATCTAAATATGTATTTATATAGTCCTTTGTGCTAACCATAGTATATAAACAAAAAATTGATGATGGGTTTGAGCTCGTTGGATATATTGGCTCATAAGTAGAAACTATAACTTCTAATATTCAAAAATTGAATACAAAATAGTAACATCTAGCTCGATTGGTTTTAGTAGTTTATATTTTCTTCTTGACAACCTTGCACCTAAAGTGTAGGTATCATCATAGACAAAAAATATCCAAAAGATGTTGTACAAGTTAAGATACAAGAGGATAAAATTATTTTGGTTAAATTAGTTCTAGAAGGGGATGTTTTTAATGTTGTTAGTGCATATGCACCATAGATATGACTTAATAATACTAGTAAAAGACAATTTTGGGAGGATTTAGATAAGATAGTACAAGAAGTGTCTATAGGAGAAAACTTTTGCATTGGTGATGACCTTAATGACTATGTAGGTGCTAGTAAAGAGAGTTTTAAGAGCGTACATGGGGGTTTTAGTTACGGTGTAAGAAATGAAAGTATAGAAGCTATCATAAATTTTACTTTATCTTATGACCTAACTTTAGTGAGTACACTATTTAGGAAGAAAGAACCTCATTTTATAACCTTTAAGATTGAATTGAATGTAAGTAAGATAAGCTTCTTTTTGATTGGGAGGGATAGACGCAGTTATCTGGACTGCAAAGTTATGCTAGATGAGAATGTTACCATGCAACATTAACTGCTAGTCCTAGACCTAAAAATTCATAAACGACATCAAAGAACCAATAAGAAAGAGTTACAAGGATTCGATGGTGGAAACTAAAAGAAGAGTGTCATACAGTATGTAGAAATAGTTGGACCCAAAAAGAAATTTTAACAACAAATGAGAACTCGAATACAATGTGAGACAAGATATCAAAGCATATTCGGAAGGTGAGCAAAAATATACTAAAAGTATTAAACAGAAAACCACCGACTAAAAAATATACAACGTTGTGGAGTGAATCAGTTAAGGAAACTATAAAGGCTGAGAGAGATTAATATAGGGTTTTGAAGACAAACAATACCGAAGAAAGTTTCACAAAATACAAGTTATCTAGAAAAGAGGTAAAAAGGTAGGTGACAGAAGTTAAGACGAATGTTGTGAAAGAAATTTGTAATAAGTTGGACACAAATGAGGAAGAGAAAGATATATATAGATTGACGCGAGCAAGAGAGAAGAGGAGTTGAGATTTAAGAGTTGTGAAATGTATTAAGGATGAACAACAAATGACTCTAATTAAGAATAATGATATTAAAGATAAGTGACGTGATTATTTCAACAAACTATTTAATGACAAACAAAGCCAAATTATGGACAATATCTCGGTGTTTCTCGAGGATTTGAATCAATACTTTATACACAAAATCAAAGAGATAGAGGTAAATGAGGCATTAAAGAGGATGAAGACAAGGAAATTTATTAGACTTGATGACATTCCTATCGAAGTTTGGAAATGCCTTTGAGAGGCCGAAGTTAGGTGGTTGACAAATATTTTTATTAAGATTTGACGCAGTAACAACATACTTCAAGAATAGAGAAAAAGTGCGTTGGTACCTTTCTATAAGAATAAGAGAGATATTCAAAGTTGCTCAAGTTATTGAGATATAAAACTAATGACGCAGGAAAGAGTGATTGAACGAAGATTAAGGAAGACTGTAGAGATATCGGAGAATCAGTTTGGTTTTATGCTTGATCGGCCAACTATAAAAGCAATACAATTGCTTAGACAACTTATGGAGCATTCTTGAATACAAGGGAAAGATGTTCATATAATTTTTATAGACTTTGAGAGAACATATGATGAAGTGCCTAGAGAGGACACATGTGAGGATGTGTAGAGGGCAAACAAGTGAATTCCCTATCACAGTAGAGCTACATCAAAGGTCATCGTTTAGTCCATTTCTGTTCACTACAGTAATGGACAAGTTGACAAAATCCATCCAGGATAATGTATCTTGGTATATGATATTTAGAGATGATATTGTCTTATGCGTTGAGACTAGAGTGGAGATTAATACCAAATTAGAATTGTGGAGATAGACAATAGAGTCAAGAGGATTCAGACTAAGCAGAGCAAAAACTGAATACATTGAATATAAATTTGGTCTAGACAAAGAGGAAGATAGAAACTTAGTAATGCTAGGGGTGATCCTTAAGCGAGATCGTTTTAGATATTTGGGGTCGATCGTACAGATGGATGGAGAGTTTGATGATGATATGACCCATAGGATACAGGCTGGTTGAAGCAAGTGAAAAAACGTAGATATGTAGTGTGACAAAGGAATTCATATAGAGTTGAAAGACAAGTTTTACAGGATAGTTGTTAGACCAATATTACTATATAGCAGTGAATGTTGGACAATTAAATGATTGCATACATAGAAGATGCGTGTAGTAGAAATGCGAATGCTGAGATAGATCTGTGGATATACGAAAAAAGATAGAATGAGAAATGATGACATTCGCAAAAAGGTTGGAGTGACACCTATCGAAGACAAGATGAGTGAAATTCATTTATATTGGCTTTGACACATACAATATAGACTTGTAGACGTTCCAGTTAGAAGAGTGAAAGATATGAATGATAGAAAAAGAGTCAAGGCTAGGGGAAGACCGATAAAGACTTGGAAGGAAATAATCCAGAAAGATATGATGGAACAGTAGTTGGAAGAACATATTGCATTAGATGAGAATGAGTGGAGGAAGATAATTCATACTGACGACTTAGTGTGAGTTCATATATTGGTTCATATAGCTTACTCCAATAGTAGGATAAAAACTTTGATAATGATGATGACAACGACGACAACAACCTTGCTCTTAAGTAAAAATAAGCTTTCAAGTTCAAGTGTTTTTAGATCATGTAAAAAAATAGTAGAATTTTATGGAGAAGTAATGAAACTTGGGCAACAAGATTTTTGCCCAACTATTGTAAAAAACCTTATGCTTGAGAAACAATTTTCTGAATGAATTCTAGTTCATTAATAGTGTTATATACAATATACATACAAAGTCTATGTGATTTTAGAGAAAATTTTTCAAAATATAATGATCAAATCATGTTGTCACGTCAGATTATCAGTGGGTATAAAAAATTATCTTATTGCAATAGACCAAGTATGATCAATACATCCTTATTAATCTCTTGCTTAATTTTCTCTCCAGTTACTTTTTTCTCTCCTCTCAAATATATACCGACTTAAATGACAAAACAGATTCAGTCTTATATCCGGTGCCTTCTATGTCCAGATTGTGTGTGTAACTTGCATGCTTTTGTCCAGCAGTTGTGTAAGCAGAGAAAGGAATCATCAACAAATAGCCTTGGGTGTCAAGAAACCTTTCTAAATTCTTGTTACTGTCTGCCAAGTTTTTTTAGTAATCAATAATCATATAAAGTCGTATACTCTTCCTATAACTACATTTACGTGTCATTTTTTTCTAGGGGATCGGGTATTGAGGTTGACTAGGAACAAAACATGCTCTTTTACAGGGGGAAAAAAATTATGCTCTTTCTTCTATCCTTCACTAGGCGTTTTATGTTAACCTTCGTTTTTGCAGGCAGTTTGAGAGCAAAATATAGCCTCAAGGCCTTCAGCAAGAACATAATTTTGGATGTTATAGAGAAATAGATTTCTCGTTACTAAGATAGCATCGGAATGAATGGATATTTGTTTCAAGTGAATTTAACTGCTCCATGTATATGGTTGTGCGAACACTAAAAGTGCAAGGAGGAAACATTTCCCAACAGTCAACTGGCTTGATTTTTATGATTTGGGGGTTTGTCCATTGAAAGATGATATTTGGTTGTGAAAAACATACCGAGGATTGTTAAACGAAATAGGTTTAATAGTTAAGGGGTCGTTTGTTTTTGTTTTCTGTTTTCTGTTTTTGTTTTCAGTTTTTTGGAAAACAAAAACAGAAAATATGTTTGGTATTGATTTCTGTTTTAAAAAAACGAAAATGAAAATGAAAATTTTCAAAATTGTTGGAAACAAGAATTTGATGTTTTCATTGTTTTCGGAAACATGTTTTCATTTTTGTTACTGTTCATAAATAAGTGAACAGTATTTATATATTAATATAATATTAATATATTTTCATAATAAAATTATAAAATAAAATTAATTAATTTTTTAAAATAAGAATAACATTAATGTTTAATATAAAATTTTATTTAATTAAAAAATAGTTTAATTTTAATATATTTATTTTAAATTAGAAAAATTGAAAAATGTAAAAAATAACAAGAAATAGCATAAACTATAATATCATAATATTTTTAATTTAAACTTGTATAATAATTGATTGAATATATTATAAATTTAAATAATATAATTTATTATAATTTAGATATGTTAATAATTAATATTATTTCTAATTGCTATTATATAATATATTTAATAAATATTTTATTAAATGATATTATTTAATATTATATATTTTTAATTAAATTTAAAACATATCACTCTTAACATAAAATAATTTAATATTATTAAAAAGTGAATACTTGACATTAAATAAAATTATTTATATTAAATATAACATGTTTTAATAATATATATTTTTTATAAATTACTTAGTTAAATATATTTTTTTAGTAATTTAATATTATTTTAATTAAAGTAAATAATATTATTAAATATAGGTAATAATTTATTAATTCATATTATTATTTAATATATAAAATTTAAAATGTTTATTAATCTCCATTATTATCTAATATAATTAATATTAAAAATTTATTTATTATTATTTTAATTGAATTATTTTTTAAGTAATTATTTTATTTAATATTATATTTAATTATAATAAAATTTAAATAATATTAAATTTTAATATGATTAAAAGTAGATATTTCATATTAGTATTAAATATTATAAATAATATAATTTAATAATATGTACATAATATTATATAATAAATATATTATTATTTTTGTTCAATTTTTAAATTTTATTTTGTGATTGAATTATTGTATCTAAATCAGTTTAAAAATTTGTTCTGAATACGTAACAATTTTAACCAAATATGTTTTTTGTTTTTAGAAATCAAAAACAAAACAAACTAAAACAAAAACAAAAATTTCAGAAACAAGAAACACAAAACAGAAAACAAAAAACGATACCAAACGACCCCTAAATATTTCATCTACTTTTTGCACAAAATGAGTATAAACTTTTAGTCTTCAACGTTTTTGTTGCATGAAAATCAACACATAAATTTTTATTTTAAATAAAATAAACCTTTATTACTTGTAAATAAACCTTTATCCCTTCAAAATCATGCAATTAAATTTAAATCTATTAAATAAAATAACCTTGTCTTTCAAATGTCCCAGGCAAGAGACAACCGAAAGATTCATTTGACATTAAATAACTGGATCTGCCTTATCCTTTCTTATCATGCAAAAGGCTAGTGCAATCTCAGCTAAAGTGCAAAAAAGAAGTCAAACAGAGCACATACATTGAAAGAAATAAGTCAGCTTTAGTACATCACATTCGGGAACGAAGCTCAATATACCTACTATGCAATTCATAAATGAATTCAAGGATCCCTAATTAAACAATTGATAGTCGATTAGCTAGATTGGTTACATAATTTAGTGAACTCTAAAACACTAACAGTTTCCAAGGTGCAATACTGGAATATTCAACTAGTCAAACTGCTGCCTGAGCTGCATCTCTGTTTCACTTTTCCAGGCTGCATGAGATGACTGCCCCTTCATTCTCTTACTCTTCTCTTTCTCTTTGATAGTAGACCCCTTCTTCTTGGGATCTTTGTCAGTGTCTGGAAGTGGACGATCACCACACACTGGACAGACCATTCCTCTAGCACTGGAGTAAGTCTTTGGTATTCCACATTGTATGCACATCCTATGAACATTTACATATTTAGGCTAAGATGAAATGCCAACAAAATTTATATGGTGCATGCATAGACACTTTAAAATGGCCACCCTGCATGCAGTGCACCACTCAGAAGCCGATTATAACCACCTAAATAAACTACTGCATGGTGACTTTTCCAACTTTCAATGTAACCTCTGCAATTGATGGCATAATGTATCATATGGGGCACCAGATAGAAAAGGACTGGCCTCAATTCATGCTGAAAACAATCAAGATGTACCTCAAAAGCTCTGCAGCATCTTCTGCATTTGGATTTGTTGCAGATGCAACCCGCTTCACTCCATCCTGTGCAGCGCTTGGAACTGCTGATGTCGGAGGCTTGCTACCCTCAATATCACTTCTCACTCGCTCATGGATACCAACAAGCTGAGCTTTGGCCTCTACCACAGCACCTTTAAACAATCAACAAACCAAGTTATTCATACAACGTAAACGACAGTTAGGATGGAGATATATTAACAATTAACAGTACTACTAAGGAAAGGCAACAGAAGCGTACTCTAAGATTTGAAGACAAGAGACCAATCAAAGGCAAACTGCTTTTGACACCATAGTCTAGAGAAGAGTATAATTTATACTTCAAATTTCTCGAAGAAGCATCACTTAAAAGTTACCAGTACTAAAAGTAATATGTACACTAGAGGCTATTGAACAGAATTCAGCATTTCGAAATCCAGCAAATTAATCCATTGACATTGTTCGACAGCAAAACGGCCAAAATGTAACATCAACTTTTATCAAACATTTCAATTCAAGCATAATCCAGAAACCTGCCACAGGAACCAAAGGAAAAAAGATCTAATAGGAAAGTTTAGTCTTCTAACATTAAGGTTCTACCTTCTTCCTGTAAACTATGTTTCAACCATTTTTACTTAAAATATATTACCATAATCAATTAGAGTGCAAATAGTTCTCACTTGACAAAATAAACACAGCAATTGCTAACCATTTGACCCATCTCGACTAAGCAACAGAAAAAGAGAGATTTATAATGAAACTTGAAAAGGGAAAAAATGAAAGTTACCAGAAGGCATATCCTTCTTATCTTTGAAATCCCTACGGCCACCCCGCCGTCCTTGCTGACGGGTCGAGTCACTAGCAGAAGTCTGCTCCACAACGGCATGGTTTAGAAACTCCGGTGGTCCTGAAATCTCCAAAAAACCAAAAAGAGAACAGATACCCTTACAAAATTAGAAAAACCCCCAAGCCATCATCATCGATTTCACCTCACTTCAGTAACGAACGAGAGAGAGAGAGAGAGAGAGAGAGAGAGAGAGAGAGAGAGAGAGAGAGAGAGAAGTTATAAGAGAGAAATTTAGGGCTAAAAAATTATACCTGGGAAAAAACGTCGAATGCGGAAGGAAGAGCGGATTTAAGGGAGGGATCGGGGAAATCGAAGACAGAGGAGTCGTATCGCTTGGGAGCTGCGGAATGGTTTACACCGATGTCATCGTGTTCGTCGTCGTCGTCGTCGGAAGAATCGCGGTGATGAATCTGGTCATGCTTAGTTGCTTCTTCATCTTCCGCAGAAGAATAGCCTTGCAGGAGTGATAAGCTCATTGCCCTCTTTCCGCTTGTCTCTCTCCGAGAGGATACGGATTTTCTTTCATCATCGATGCTTTCTCCGTTTTATACTTGGTACATTTATTTGGTTTTTTTTACTCTATACATAACTAGAATAACGAGAATAAAATTGTTTATATTTCAATTTAAATCCTAGGATATATTATAATTTTGTTAAATCAAATGATTAAAAAATTATTTATATTTAATTATTTTTTTATTTTTATTGAAAAAATAAAAATTCAAAAGAAGAACAAAACAAACTGTTTTTTTTACAAGATATATTAATCAATTAAATTTTAACTTATTTATTTAATTTTTTACTAAATTTTAATTAAAGCTGCAACTTTTAAGTGCATTTAAATCAATCATAATTTAATTTAGATTGATTTAAGAAAGACAATTAGTCATTGTTTGATTACTCAATTAATTAGCAGGCCTAACTAAATTTCAATAAGAAGATTTTAATCAATTTAACAAGAGCAAAATCAGTTAACAATGGCAGATTGGGTTAATATCTAAGCTAAAAATACCAACGGGAATCGCTGGTTGCTATTCCAGAAAGAAACCCAGGAATCATACGCTGCATCATTCGCATCACAGTTATGAAATGTTTTCTGTTCTCGCAATGCCAAATGGTTTATTCAATTATTGATATCTATGATTCGTATTTGTATTACATAAAATTATATTTATATTATATAAAATATAAAAATTTTATATCAAAATTTATTTTAATATAAAAATATAAAATTTTATTTTTAAATTTTTTTATATTTATATATAATTTTTATTTAATTTTAATTCATACCAATTTTATATTATTTATTTGGATCATTTATTACTCAAGTCTCCTTTTTGATCTCGTCGGAAAAGATGCTTCAAGCTGACAGACATTGCGAAGCCTGTTCTTTTTACAACAGCAAGGTAATTTGGGGCTCAATTTAGTTGGCAAGCCATCAGAGTTACTTATGTATCAGAAATTATTAAGTTGTTTGGCATAGACCATAGACTGATCTGGTTCCAGCATCATTTGCCAACACATGTGCTATTCTAGCCTGCAGAGGACATTGTCCGGAGACAGGTGGGTGATGGGCACTGTTAATTTCCCGGGCCAGGGTGAGCTCTGGGTACTCTCATCACTCCAATCACCAATCGGAATGCTGTTACCGATCACGTACGACAGGAAGTAAATAACAGGTTATTTTGGCAAGTCCCTTGTTTCAACATTCGCTGGAAAATTTTAGGGGGTCAAAGGCTTTTCCAAAGATTCTTTTGATTCTGTTCTTTGCCAGCACCGGCACTTAAATTTCAGGGATTTTTACTTTATTGATTGATTCCCTCTATTGTTTTAGTTATGAGAATTTTTAAATACATTATACTTTTTTATTTTTAAACCTCATTTTTAAAGACACTACAACAAATTATTCTTTCCACCATTTAATATTATCAATTTATCTTTAAACTAAATTTGTCACTCATTTCTTCAATGTCTTACTATCTTCTTCATCTTTGTAAAACTTGAAATTCAAATTGAAATGTGTAAAATATTTGTGAAATTTGAAATGAAATGTGTCAAAGTAAACTCTTTCAAAAGGTTTGATTGCGTACATAACATATCCCAACGCAAGCAATTTAGGTAGTGTTTGGTAATTTGTAGGAAAAATGATTGTAGGAAAAATGATTGTAGGGAATGTGATTGCTGGAAAAGTAATTTTACAGTGTTTGGTATGACAATGTAAAATTCTGTTTAAATTCCAGGGAAAGTAACTTTGCAACATTTGGTATGCAGTCACTTTACTGAAAAAGTAGTGACAAATTTCAAAAAACTCATAACTATAAAAACAACTTTCCAATGAAAATTAATTAAAATAAAAGTTGTATTATTAATATTACTCATCATTTGTAATTTTGAATTGTCATGTATTATTATTAATTTTAATTTTAATTAGTATAATATTAAAAATTTATGTATTATTAATGTAATTCGAAATTTTAATGTATCAATTGTAAATTTTCAATTATCATGGCATCAACATAGTATCTATAACATCCATGAAGTTATAATAATTCATACAAATCCTAATAAAATATTTTTCATACATGATAATACCCTATAAACATTCATAAAAGTCATAATAAATCCTAATAAAAAATTTTTGAGTGTTTTGTTAAAATGACAACTCACGTAAAATTAACTTTGCAGCTTTTGGATGTAAAGTGATTCCAACTGCAATCACTTTACATTCAATTTTCTTGATACCAAACGTTATAATTACTTTACGTCCAATTAAATTGCAGCGCGAAGTGATTACATGCATAATACCAAACGCCACCTTAGTGTGAATAATATCAAAATTTTCTAATATACATTTGTTAAGACTCTAATAACATAGGTCCAAAATATCATGGCATCACCACCCACAGATTATCAGTTCCCACCATGATACAAGGAAACCTCTCATTATCTCCGAAAACCACCTACTTTGTGCACAAGCATTAAGGTGGCGTTTGGTATCTTAGAGAAAAAATGATTGCAGCGCAAAGTGATTGCTGAGAAAGTGATGGCTGGGAAAGCGATTACTGAAAAAGTAACTTTGCAGCGTTTGGTATGCAATGTAAAATTATATTTAAATTGTAGGGAAAATAACTTTACAGTATTTGATATGCACTCACTTTGTTGGGAAAGTAATGACAAATTTAAAAAATACTCATAACTATAAAAACAACTTTATGCAATGAAAAAATTAATTAAAATGAAAATGTAAATGATATAAAATTATATTATTAATATTGCTCATTATTTATAATTCTAAATTTCCATGATTATTAATTTAAATTTTAATTAGTATATTATTACAAATTCATTTATTAATTTAAATTTACAAATTTATTAATTTAAATTTTAATTCTTCTATTATTTTTAATGAATGTCATAATAATTTATTTAAGTCCTTATAAAATATTTTTTATGTATGATAATTACTTATAACATCCATAAAAGTATTTTTGTTGCATGATAATTACCTAAAACATGCATGAAAGTCATAATAATTCATACAAGTCCTTATAAACTATTTTTTATATATGATAATTACTTATAACATCCATGAAAGTGATCGCGCGATCCTTTGATTAGTTTTTTTTGGGTGATTTTTTTAAAAGGGTAATTTGAGTAAAATTAACTTTGCAGCTTTTGGATGTAAAGTGATTGCAGTTGTAATCATTTTGCATCCAATTAAATTGCAGCGCAAAATGATTACATTCTTAAAACCAAACACCCCCTAAGTCTCATGAAACAAGAGGGTGAGCATCATGCCAAAAGAGATCTGAACACTATAAAAAATGATTACATGATAAACCAAAGAGACTTGAACTCTTTTATTTCTTTGAAATATTTTCAAAGACTTTTACTAACTTAGGTATCGGAGCAAGTCCCACTAGGAAAAAACCGAATGGATCTTCTGTTTTGTAGGTTGACCCAAGGAAGGTCGGTCTACTATTGAAGAAGCCTTTTACCTTTTTGGCATCAATATTTTGGCGCCGTCTGTGGAAACTCAAAGAAGCAGCCATGTCAAACTCCCAAACAAACTAACAAACACTAATACCAGTGGGATAGCCACAAACCGACACACCTCCTCAAACGATGTCAATGGATCAATACAACTAATTGCTTGCCCAAAATCTGGCTCTAGCAATTAATGTGGCTCACTACACCTAGATAGTGGAGTCACTGATCGCCCAATGCCACGCGGTTCCCCAATAGAGCTGAATGCTCGCCCAAATAACCCTCTCTCTGTTGAACGTCGAAAACCATAGAGGAGGCAACGTAACCCCAATAGAAGGAGGGAAAGGGAAGAAAGAAGTGTCAATTCTCCAATAATAGATTTGACCGAGAAGACCAAGATTGGCCATGAGAAGCCTAATCTTTCTGTGGATAAAAGGTTGGACGCTATCTGTGAAGAGCTTAATGAGATGAAAAGAGGAAGACAAGAGTTGGTTTACTGTGTTAGGCTAACAGATAGCCTATTATCCCTTGAAATCCAAAAGGAAATTATCCCTCATCATATGACGGTACAGGTGACCTTAGGACCACATTCTATGTTATGAGGCCACCCTTAACTTATATGGTACCAATGATGCTATCAAGAGTAGAACATTTCCAACTACACTGAGAGGTAACACTAGATCTTGGTTTTATTCTCTTATGTCTAACTCTATTACTAGTTTTGATTAGCTCAGTAAACTATTTGTTGGGCACTTCCTCGTCAACAAAAAGCAAAAAAGAACTACTGCTAGTCTGATGTCAATAGTTCAAAAGCCCAAAGAGAGCTTAAAGGATTACATATGTAGATTTTCTAGTTTTTACGCTGATGTAAAGGACCCCAACGACTGTTTTGCAATCTAAGCATTTTGAGTTGACGTGCTCTGTGACCATGTGCACTACTCCTTGTGTGATGAAAAGTTAGTGGCATTGCATGAAGTCCTTCAGAAAGCCAATGATTTGGCAGAAGCGGAAGAAATCAGAAAAACAAACATTAAGCGAGCAGTTGATTAGATAAACCCCAGATCAAATCTGGACGTACAAAACTGAAAAATAGATGTCTTATTATGCCCCTTATTATCTGAAGTATATTTTTATTTACTTGTCATTAAGCTATGTTACACCATTGAGTTCCATTTGTTTCAATTATTTAAAAATTTGCAATGCCTAGCAAATATAAAAATGCACAAATGTATGATTGCTTGCTTAAAGGCCTTAGCACTAGTATCATCGACACTTGCTCGCCTGTGGTCTTAACGCTAGTATCTTAGGTACTTACTCGCCTGTTGCCTTAGCTCCAGTATCTTTGGCACTTGATCGCCGGTGGCTTGAGCGTTGATCTTATTGTTACCTGTTCACCTGTGATCTTAGCGTCAGTATCTTAGGCCTTTGCTCACCTGTGGCCTAAGCACCAGTCTCTTAGGCTTCTAATCGCCTGTAGCTTAAACGTTAATATCATGAGCTTCTATTCACTGTTTGCCTGAGCGCTAGTGTCCTAAACTCATGCTCGCTTAAAACCTTGGACTTCTCCTCACCTTGGGATGTAGCCCTTAGAATGCAAGACAAGTAATGAAAGGTCTATGGTGAATACCAATCACTTTATAATCCTCGTTCGCCATGGGACATTATGTTAGTACCCAATAACATTGGTCCAAAATATATGGGTATCACCACCACAAACTACCATTTCCCACCAAGATACAAAGGAACCTCCCACTATCTTCGAAAACCATTCACTTTGTGCACAAGCATCAAGCCCATGAAACAAGGGAGTAGGGATCATACCAAAGTAGATCTGACCACTATAAAAAAAAAGGTCACATGGTAAGCCAAAAGGACTCGAACTCTCTTATTTCTCTGAAATATTTTCAAGACTCTTATTAACTTAGGCATCAAAGCAAGTCTCATCGAAAAAAATCCTGGTAAACCATTGATTTTGCAAGTTGATTTAAAAAGGAAAAAGTCGATCCACCATTGAAGAAACCTTTTACCTTTTTGGCATCAATAAGATTAACTCAATTTTTACTTAAATCTTACTTTTTTCCTTTTCTGTTTTCATGCTATTCAATTATTTTATGCATCATAATAGTTATTTTCAATCAAATTATCAAATAATTTCATTGTTTTCCTTGATTTGTAGAGTTTTTAAACAATAAAAATAAGGAAAAAAATTAGGGCTTAAGGAAAAGAAGAAAGCATGGAAAGGAAGAGACTGATAAATTTTTTTTATTCCTATAATAATTTTATTAAGGTCAAAATTTTTTTTTACTTGAAGATATCTTTATCCTTAAATTATTTAAAATATAAAAACTAATTTTTATGATGCATTTATCAACTCTCTTTAGATGTTTAGGATAAAGAGATAAGGATCAAACTTTTGCTATTATTCTGATTATACCTTTAATTTCTCATTTAATAGTATTTTTTCCCCTTTTAGAATTCAACGTAAATATTAAGTTCCAGAAAATGAAAAAAAAAAAGAAAAAGAAAAAAAAAAAAGAAGGAAAATGTGAATTTAGCGTCGAGGATTTTCACATTTTAAGACACCAAGTTTGACGTTGACCCATTCGATTCGTTGAACAAATCATTTTGTCCATTTATGTAAATTGACAGACACCAGAGGTAGCCTTTCCACCTGCTAATCGCCCATTCTCCGGCATTTACTCCTCTCTCTCTCTCTGTCTCCTTCTTCTCCTCGTAAGCGCCGTCTTCAAAAAAGCTACCGTCCATTTATCTGTACCTATATATTTCTTTCTAATAAAAACAGAAAGAAAAAAAATTCGAGGAAGTTTTGGTTTTTTTCCTTTTTTTTAGAGGGCTCCAAGCAAAACTTGGTGCCTAAGCCTTTTTCTTTTCGTTTCTGTGAATTTTTCCAACGCCGGTGAAAGGGGTTGGCCATGGATAGCATATATAGCAAGCTACGGAATTTGGATGCTTATCCAAAAATCAATGAAGATTTCTACAGCCGTACACTCTCCGGTGGCATTATCACCCTCGTCTCCTCCCTTGCCATCCTTCTCTTATTCTTCTCCGAATTCAGTAAGTCCCTTGCCAATCCTCTTTTATTTTCTTTATTTAAGCGGATTTTTGTATATATATTAATTTTAGAAAATTGGGTTTTTTTTTCTTTTTAATCATAATCCCAATGTATAATCCGGTTGAAAGTTAAGATCTTTGCTCGAGAATTGGGCGATCACGTCCTTCTAAATTGATACAAACTGTTGCAATGTTGTGGATACAGATATCTTTGAAACTACATTGTTTTTGCTTTTAATTTGGTCTCCACTTACAAGAGAGCCAAAAGTGGAGGAAGGTTTTAATGCTCTAAGCAACTGACTGGAAGTTAAGCAAATTAGCCTATAATGAAATTAGTTCTATATGCTTATCACCCTAAGAATGAATTTTCTAGTTGGAACCTGTTGATATTTAATTCTTCAATCATGGTTATTATTATTTGGACTTTTTGGCAGGATTGTACCTGCATACCGTTACAGATACAAAGCTATTGGTAGATACTTCTAGAGGAGAAACCCTGCGCATAAATGTAATCATCTCTCTTCCCACGTATTGTTAAAGGAGTTACCTAGACTCATATTTCAAATTCATTGACATGTAAAAATTATTGCTACCCTGTGTTTTAAGGTTGCTTTTTGTGTTCATGTTTTTGTAATATATTTAAAGTAACTTTATACGCGTTCTTATATTGATGTCAATAGTCAAAGCAAGTCTTAGAGCCTTTTATGTTAAAAATGTTATCCTGTATTGTCGTTGTTGTTGTTTTACCCTATTAGTAAAACAATCATTCATGCTTTATTTGTTGACACCCCTTTTCTGTTTGGACGTGCAGTTTGATGTCTCATTTCCTGCTATTCCATGTACACTACTCAGTATTGATGCTATGGATATCAGTGGAGAGCAACATCTTGACATAGTATGTGCAGTGCAGCTGATGCACGGATGAATATTGCTTTTTACAGTTTATTTTAATTTATTCATTACTTTCAGTAACTTTTCACAAATTCTGTGTCTGCCTGGATTTGTGCAGAAACATGATATAATTAAGAAAAGAATCAATTCTCATGGTGATGTGCTAGAATCCAGGCAAGATGGTATTGGAGCACCAAAGGTAACTAAAAGATAATTCTCTAGCTCTTCTTGTTCACGTGCATTTGTTGCACCTATTGGTTTTGAAAGATGGTTCCCTTTTCTAAACTTCTTTTAATGAGACCTACACTAACTATTGTCCCTATTTTCTACTTGTGATAAGAAGGATTTGTTAATTGGATCATCAATTCTCATTGTTTAATAACTTTTTAAAATCTAATGCATCTCTTATGGAGGGCAGTTTTAGAGAAGATCTACCATCAGAAGTTTCTGTGGTGAATGTAAATTTTAAAAGTAATGATTCATAGTTTCCAATTGAGAATACGGTGTTCAGAACCTTTTGTTTTCTTGAAGGTTCCTGAAACTTTGAAAGTTAAAGGTAAAAGTTGATTAAAAGTGAAAGTCAGCACTGCCAGAAGGAAAGATAAGGTTCAAGACTGATTCTGTGTGTTAATCCATTTAACCAGTTTTTGAAGATAGCTGAGCGTCTAGGCTCCATAAACCATATTTGAATATATTTTTTTTGGTCTAGACCTCCCAGTATCTCGAGACCATATTGGGCCTCGACTAATTCGGAGTCGAGTATTTGTCGGATCCCATGAAGGGAGGCCGCTCTCCGAGTATTTTTGCTCCATTCATAAGGCTCAAATTCGAGACCTTGCTTAAAGGGGAACGAGCCCCTTACCACTCGGACCAAGTTGGTCATGTTTGAGTATTTAATTGGTAACAACTGGAGTTATAACTTGTCATGGCTATACTTCGTATCAAGGGCCCTGGTACAGATATCTGATTGCAATGTGCCTGATTATTGAGTTGTTGTGACCTTCTTTTACCTTAAGTCCTTGGCATATTGGCATTTTGATGGATGCTATCATTGCTTCATTAAATAGTCTCATTATGTTTCGTTTTACATGTTTACTTGTTTATGCTTTTACCCCTATTTAGTTTGTTTCTGGCTTCATTTTCTTTCTTTCGTTTTTTTTATCCTAGATTGAGAAACCTCTGCAGAGGCATGGTGGCAGGCTTGAACACAATGAGACATATTGTGGTTCGTGTTTTGGTGCAGAACAGGCATGTTTGATATCTGGAACCCCTTATGTAACTTTGTTATTTATTCATTTTTGAAGCATGTTGAATAACAGGTTTTAGGTTCTACAGAGATATAAAAGTGGTTGACTAGTAAATGGCTGGGAAATTTTTCCTGAAATATTTGAGAAATAATTCATTGCTCTAGAGAGCAGGAATTTTTTTTTTTCTTATGTGATTATCAGCCTTGGTTTAGTTCGTTGTGATTAATGCCTAGTTTACACCCTCTAATTTTTCTTGGATACAAAAAATTATGCATCTCTTTTGCTAAAATTGTATGCAAATTAAAAATCTTGGAAGACTATAACATTCGATGTCAAATACAACGTTGACTCTTTCTAAAAGTGGGTGAATACAACATATCATAGTAATTAAAGTGTACTCTGGGCATGGGCTAAGAGTAATGCCTTCTGAGTTAATCTTCTTTCCAGCAATGTGCAAGTGGCTAAGAGTAAAGTGAGTTTCCAGGTCAGAGTTGTCAACTGTGGAATGGAAGTCAAGATTAATGGTCTCTACTTGGTTCGCAATTGTTAGTTTGCCAGCATTTTTAGTTTGCAATTTAAAATGTTGACAGTGGAGAGTGGTGCAATCCTCTTAAAGAAATTTTGAATTGCAATCAAAATAACTCCAAGAGATTGCCTACGCCTTAAGAAAGCATGATACTTGAAGACACTCTTGCAAAATTAATAAAGAAATAAATGAGTTATATGAACTGAGCATTTTGAAAATTTTATATGTAACTCGTGTAAACTTAATTGGAATGCTTATTCTATATGTAACATTTTAGCTAATTATTTGATTGTTTGTGTGTGCTACTTAGCTAATTATTTGATTGTTTGTGTGTGCTACTTATGAGATGTTTTCTCTTTTCCGTCTCTATGTTGCAGTCAGATGATGACTGTTGTAACTCGTGTGAAGAGGTTCGTGAGGCATATCGGCGAAAAGGGTGGGCAATGACTAACGTGGACTTGATTGACCAGGTTTCTTTGCAAATTCTTTTCCCAAATATTTTCTTGGTGTTGCTGGATATTTATATGCCATATAAGCTAAGATTTAATGGAATCTTTATATTCTGAAAAATTTTGATTCCTTGCTCCCTAGCTTGGGAAAACAAATACAACTTCCTGGCTTTATCGATTTTTTTCCAAATTTTTTTTCCTCCAGTGCAAAAGAGAAGGCTTTTTCCAAAGGATAAAAGATGAGGATGGTGAAGGATGCAATATTCATGGATCTCTTGAAGTTAATAGGGTTGCTGGAAATTTTCATTTTGCACCAGGGAAAAGCTTTCATCAGACAAATATTTTTCTTGATGACTTGCTAGCTTTCCAGAAGGACAGTTATAATGTGAGGCTTATCTTTGTATTAAGTTATTTTTGTGATGAAGCTATCGTGTTAGTATATATTTGTGCTTTACTTGTGACATGAATTTCAAATTGTAATGTTTTATTTTATGGTGTACGTTACAGATAAGTCACAGAATTAATAGGTTAGCTTTTGGTGAATACTTCCCTGGTGTGGTAAATCCTCTTGATGGGTAATTTTTTCTTCCATCTTTCATGGTGCTCACACTCTTTAAAGACTCTTGTTTTTTCTCTGGCATGTTTCTTTTCTAAGTGAAAGTGAAGCAAATCTAAACACTGAAAATTTTAATTGTTGTTTCATATTGCTATTTCAGAGCACAGTGGATACATGAAACCTCAAATGGTATATACCAGTATTTCATCAAGGTTGGTATTGTAAAGTATTCATCAATTCTTCTTGTTTCTAAGCTCTTTTAATTGACAGGTGAATGTTATCTGGTGATTTTAGCTTTCATTTTCATGCCCATGGTGGTGGGTTGGTGGAATTGATTTTTGATGTGCAGAATAATTGTGGGCCTTACTTGGAACATATTCTAACTGCTTTCTGTTTTTTTCTTTGAAAAAGAACAAAAAAAGTTTTTGGAAGATGATTATGTAACTCTCTCTCTCTCTCTCTCTCTCTCTCTCTCTCTCTCTCTCTCTCTCTCTCTCCCTGAGTGCACAGCATACTGTCAGGTGATTTATGTTGCGCATCGGTGACTATGTATAGACTTGTGAACTGATATCTTGTTCAACTTTGCAGGTGGTCCCCACAATATACTCTGACATCAGAGGCCACACAGTTCACTCAAATCAGGTACTGCTTGGCGGTTGACACACTGAGAATAAGAAACACATTGTTTTATCATATTTATTGGATCATGTTCTGAGATGTACCAGCATTCCTTTTGCACAGTATTCTGTGACGCATCATTTCAAGAACTTGGAGTTCATACACCCTAATTCTCATCCTGGAGTGTTCTTCTTCTATGACTTTTCTCCAATCAAGGTGGGTCCTTTTATGCATACCTTTCAATCTGATCAGACATCTTTTTTGTAGTTTATTCTGAGGCTATTAGCATTGGAACTTTGAAATTCTCTAAGGAACTAATTTCTTTTTTCTTTCTTTCCCCGCTGCCTTTGTGCCTTATATCCTCTGTTCAAAGCAGAAAACTTAAACATGATAGTCTGCTTATATTAGAAAGTCCTATATGCTTTTTACCTGCTTAATGCTTCAAGGTGGCCATTGTTGAAAGGTTTGGCTCCCTCCATTACTTTTCTGTACATCCATCACCATTATTCAGATGTGTAGGACCCAACCATGAGTTGCAGATTCTATACATTTTATGGTGATTAAAGGTGCATTGAAAGGCAATGAGTGTAGCAGAATCTATTGTTGAAATGCTAAGATATTAACTGAATAACATCGCTATGTAGCCAAAAAAAAGATGTAACATTGCTTTTCATTTTGCCCGTGCAGGTTACCTTTAAGGAGGAACATATTTCATTTTTGCATTTTATCACCAATATATGTGCAGTAATTGGAGGTACCATCTTTACAAACTCCAGTCTCCCTCTACCTTTTCCTGTGTGACAGAATACTTTAAACCCTTTGACTATAAGCTCTGTAGCCAAAAAAATGTCTTGTCAGTGAACATAGTCCTAGTAATTCTCCTTGATTTCGACTTGAATAAAATAAGAGATAGTTTTGATTTTTCGTTTTTTTTAATATCCTAATGCATTCGCTAGCTTTATGAGATGGGTATGTTAGTTTCAAGTGACAAAGATCGCGTTACTTCTCATTTAGGTATCTTCACAATTGCGGGGATAATTGACTCGTTCGTATATCATGGTCAAAGAAAGATGAAGAAGAAGATAGAAATTGGCAAATTCAGATGATTTTTCTGCTTAGTGTTTCATGATGTTGCCGTGGCTTCCAGCACGACAATATTTGGATGGGTTGGAATGATAAACTGATCATGCTTTCACAGGGATCCATGCTGCTTTAAGCCAAAGATTATGTGACAAATTGGTCCTCCAATCATTTCTGAGATTGTCTGTCTTTGCTGACCTCTTTGCAACTCCAACCACTAAATCCCTACTTTTAGTTTCAGTAAGAAACAGAGAGAAAAGTGGAAACCCTTTCCTAGTTTAGATAATTGTAATTGAATGAGCGTCGATTTTTCTTCAAAGTTTGATTAAATTTACTTTCATTATGCAGAATGAAGGGTTAAAACTACAGGTTAGAAGAATCTATGTTGTAATTTTTAATTGATTTTTTCTTTTATTTCTTATTAACAGAACAGGAAGTATTTTTAAAATCTTGGCAGATATGTCTAAATGCCTCCACTATCTACTGTGGGAATGTGTTTTGTCTAGGATTCTGTTAATGGCAACACCAAAAAAGGCATATGAGTGTATTTTATGTTCATGTTATATAAAGTGCTCGTGTCATATAAAGCATACTGTTTTCAAACCGTTTTCGTGTAGCAGCCTGGTTTAAGGGCAGGGTAGGGTGTTTAATGCAGAAATGCGAAATGTCCTTAAGTTTTCACTTCCTGATTTTGAATTTGGATGTGAAGTTTAGTCTGGCCAACTGTGACACTTCCTTTTGATTGAACTAGAATTGAACAAGACGGCAATGGACAATCCAGAGATATAGTTAGGGATGTAAACGAATATAATATCTGACGAAACTCTTAGTCAATGTCCTGAAAAACCAAGCATAGCTTAATCTGCACAACTCATGGTCATGGACGTTATGCCTGCTACAACCAAAGCAAACTAAGTTTTTAATCAGCTTCTAGAAAGGACAGATACGAGGGTAAAGCATAAGTAAAGAAGATGAGGCTATGTCAGACATGCTTTTCATGATGGTAAGAAAACCAGAAAGGGCCAAAGTTAAAAGACTCAGTTGAATCAAGATAGCGAGCAGCCACCACAAATTATGACTAGTTTCAGTTTCAGATCTTTTCCAAACTATTTAGAGGAAAAGAATTTGCTGCTCAGTGTTCTCTTAGCAACATGCCAAGAGGAAATGGTGTATAATCTTTTCCAATCAAGTACTATTTACTCTCCATAGGAACTTGTACTCCGCCCAGATTGATTGAAATATGGGAAAGCTTCAACCTAATAGCCTCAAATTCAGCATTCTGCCTTTCTTCGGTAGTCAACCACAATGATAAACAGCGATCGATCAAGTCAGTGTCACAACTCAAGGGAGAATTCCCCTTGAAACTACCCATCTTCCCAAACCTTGCAATCCTGGCTAGATTTGAATCAGAGGGCTCCTCTGCATAACTCTCTAGAATGTCTTTAATGGAACTGCACCAGATAGGTCGCGCTACCTTAAGAAAATCATGCAAAATCAATACCGGAAGGTTCACACTTCCTAGTTCGGACTCACCATGCCCACCTCTCCCATGATAATCTGATCCTCCAAGCTTCAGAAGGTCATAAGTATCCGCTAAGTCACTGTATGCTGTTAACAATAATGGAAGAAAAGGGTTTTTAAGTAGCAGGCAAAGAATATGGGCAGAAAAATAAGATTACCGGATAGATTTAGCCACTATTCTTATATTATCTTTGTGTAAAGCTGAGCTCAACATAAACAAAAAATAAATATACTATAAAAAGGGAGAGCAGAGCTAAATTACTTAATTATAAATAAGAGAAAATCAAGAAAATGTTACATCCAAATGTAGAATCTGATTATCCAGTCATAAGAAAATATGAGTATTACTGGGTGCATGATTGTATTTTTATGTCTAAGCGTTTGATGATCAGGTGGATGTATAAAAAGCATGTCAGTGTGCGAGAGGGCTATTAACACAGCAATATAATACCTGCCAATCTTCCATCACTTCTGTAAACCTCCATTCCATGAAGACCTGCATCTTTTAACCTTCTTATGATAGGAATAGGATTTTTTAATGCCCAGGGGTGAGCCAGAACTGCTAAACCCCCTGTTTCACATATAAGCTGCACTGCTTCTTCTACAAGAGGTTCGCTTCCCCTATAGCCAGGACCAAACAAAAATATTCATAAATCATTTCTAAAATATGACGAAATAAGCATTGAGCAAAATCAAGGGAGGAAAGATACTAAAAAGAGAAAAAAAAAAAAAAGAAGATGATGATTACGTGGAATAAGCAGGTCCACCATCATATAAATATCTGGTGAAAGCTTGTTTTAGATTCTCTACATAACCTGCTTCAACCATTGCTCGAGCCACATGCAGTCTGCCGGGAGCCACTCCCTTGCCTGCAATCCTTGTGACATGCTCCCACTTAAGAGCTAGCTTGAGTTTATTGAGTTTCAAAACCATGTCCTGAGCACGGAGATAGCGCCCGTCCCTTATGTTAGCCAATAATTTTTCCAGCTCCTCATACCTTGTTGGGCCACAGCTGCTATAATATGCAAGGATGTGCACTGGTTCCTCCATTTCAGAATTTCCGCTTTTGAATAAAAATAAAAATAAAAACAACAACAACAACAACAACAACAACAATAATAATAATAATAAGAGGTGTAGAAATACAGAGAAAACTGAAAATGACTGGATTGCCTGCTTCTTTAGATTTCGGGCTAACTTTAGCCACGTCTAACTAAAATCAGGGTTTCAGACACATTTAGGCCCTGAAGAGAGGATAAATGAGATGAAAGAACCAGGAGACAATTCATGCTCATGTAAATGACTATCAAAAAAATAAAAAAAATAAAAAAACTGCATTTTGTAATGATGATTGTATTAATCAAACAAAAACCTCGGGGAGAATATGGTGCTGATCTCAACACCAGGGATTATCTTGATACCAAATCTGCGAGCTGCTTCTATGGCCTCAGGGATCCCAGACATTGTATCATGATCAGTCAGAGCAAGAACTTTCACCTGTTCTGAACACAATGTACTAATCAAATTCCAATGACTTAAAATCTATTAAGGAACCAACATCCAAGAGCTGCCAATTTATTGAATGAAAAAGTAAAAAGAAACAAAACATGAAGATTACATCAGCAATAAAGAATACATTTCTAATAGGTAATACACATAAAGGATCCATGAATGCCTCCTAAAATACTAGTCTGCTTCGTAAAATGAAGCTGATTTCCTCATTTGACTTTTGTTATTCCTTGAAGTTTAGATGCATTTGGGAATTCAAGCTCAATTCAGCTTTCCCATAGTGTTTCATCCGTAGTAAAGTACAATGAAGCCAAAGTTGTTAAACCAAAGAAACACATCTGTCACCATTAGTCTACTTCTTGGGGAAAACAACTGATAATTACAAATTCAAGCATATGATATCTGTTCAGGTACAGAAAATAACCACACACAGACACAAATCTGCAAAGGACTAGATATGACACCAAAAAAAACAATGCATCAGTTGAAGGTTTCTCAAAATGAAACTCAAACTAAAAGAGAAGCATGTGAAAACATTTCACTATTCAAGAAATGACAGACAACACCATCAGAAAACTACCAAAAACCTGTCATATTTCAATACAGAAACCTTTTCCCTATTTCCTCAGTCATATGTGTAATGTGTGTGTTTGTTTAAAAAGGAGAGAGAGAGAGAGAGAGAGAGAGAGAGAGTTGGGGGGGGGGGGGGGGGGGGGGGGGAAGCAAGAAAAACAGAAACACCTGGATTCTACCTTTAAAACACATTAATCTTTTGTCAATTGTCACAGGTCCTTGATAAGTAGTTATGGCCATTTTTATGCTGCCTAGTATCTATTTAGTTCACAGGCGGATTTTGTTGGCTAAGTTAGACTAAGCTTCTATATCCAGAACCCTAATACTTTCCTTTGAAATGCCAATCTTACAAATTTTCAATAATTACTCCTTGCTGGAATTCACCTTCAAAATCTATTCTTTACAGCCTTTTTTCATCACAAAAAAAAGGCAACCCAATGCACAAAACCCTCACATCGTGAGGTCTGAAAAAAGTCATATATATACAGTCTTTCTCCACATTAACAGAGAAGATGTTTCTGCTTAAACCCGCATAAAAGAACAATTTTTACTATTGCACCAAGATTCATGAATTAGACCAAGCCTTTTTCCATCAATAAACCACAAAATTACAAAGATATGGAGCTTCATAGATTTCAGAATTACTAGAGAGTACACAGTAGCCTTAAAATTTGCAAGCAAGAAAAAAAAGACTAGCACTAGGAAAAATCAAATTTGAAACTTGAAGTGCAAGTCTTTAAATGTTCTCAACAGTAGGGTTAGTACCCACATCCACAGAGTTAAACCAATAAAAACAAAACATGGAACAAGAAACAAGAAAAAGAGAAATTTACAGACAAAAAGCAAAAACATTTCCATCCACTGTTCAAAAAAGAAATATACCTTTAGAACAGTAACCAAACAGATCCATAAAAATTACTAGTACTATTATATTTCAGCTATTCATCAGTCAAAAACATTTTGGTGAAGCATTTATTCAAAAGTAGAGCATATTCAGAAATAAAAAGAAAAGCTCCTATCAGATATCGATTTATAACAAAGGAAAAGGAATCCAGACTCACCCCATTGCCATGAGCTCTCTCAACAAGCTTAGAAGGGGACAAGAATCCATCACTATGTTTGGAATGGGAATGCAATTCAAACACCACTTTTTCAATCCCTCTCCCTAGACTTTTCTGCACCCCGAAATCATCCACCACCCATGAAGATAAAGCCTGCGTGGAAGAAGAATTCTGGTGACCCAAATAAACCCACTCAGTTACCGATTTGAAAGCCGAAGTTTGCTCAGCTGTCATCTTCCTTTTGCTACCCCCACGCTTTTTCTTCTTCATCTTCTTCTTGTCTTTTCCTTTGCCGCTGCTATTGCAACCGGAATTGTTGTCACCAACACCAACCATCGATGACGAATTCTCTCTTGTTTAGAGAGAGAGAGGATCAATAAAAATAGTAAAGGAGAAAAAGAAAGCGGTGGTTAAAAGAGGGTAGTAATATTTATAAGAGTAGAAAGTGGATTAGACAGATGGAAGTTCTGAAGTAAGAAAGATAAGATACGGAGAAGGCAAAGACAGAGGAAGAGACAGAGCTACAGGGGGGGCTCAGGCTGCCCTGCCTACAGTTTGACACTGTTATCTGCCATTTCTTTCCTTCTTCCTCTCTTTTAAACAGCTTTGTCACAGGTGTACTTTTGTTTTTCTATTTTTCTTTCCCACTCCTCTCTAACTACTTGTTTTTTACTAATGTTCTAAACCTAGACCTATACCTAGACCTAGAAATTATAAATAGACTTGTCAATTATATTGTATATGATTTTATTAAGAGTTAAAAAAATTATTTTTTTATCATATTAATATGATTTTTAATATAAAATTATTATAAATTTGATAAGATATAATATATACAAATAGTTAGGTTTTTTAAATAGAATATCTTTTCATCTCAAATTAATTTAGATGAGTAATAAAATTAATTTTAAAAAAATAAAAAATATTTATTTTTTATAAAATAATAAAAAATTTTAAAGAATAAAAATATAAATTCTTTTAGTGTAAATTTTGAATGGGTGCCTTAGTCATTGAGATACAAAGCATCAATAGCTAACTCATTATTTATAATACACAGACATTAACAAGAATGTTAAATATGATATGACGGTGCAATATAAAATGAACATAAAAAAGATATGAATACATTATATAAATATAATTTAATATAATATTAACACAAAGTATACACAGATTATCGAATTTACATTATATTTGATTTTTTTGTGAAATAATTTAACAATGAAATCATATTTTTTATATATTAAATTATTACGTAATAAAGATAATTAATATTTAATTTAAAAAATGAAACCTATTTTTGATTATCTATTGATAAAAGAATTTAAAAGATAATTCAATCGAGTCGATTTATATAAAGAAAAATATAATTTTGATTCAAACTCAATTAAGTTTTAGTTTTTTTTTTTTTTTTTTATACTTGAATTAGGCTTAAAGTCATAATTGAATTATAAAAATTCAATTTGGTTAGGATTTATTATTATTATTAATTATGTAAAGTGCTTGAAATTTGACTTAAATTTGATTAAAAATTGAAATTCAAATAAAATTTAAGAACATGTGATAAATATTATATTTATTTATATATATTATTTAAAATTTTGATAATTACTAGAGTTAAATATTAAAAATTTCAAACTCTAATAAATATATTACTCAAACAACTAAAGTTTGATAATATGTTGATTTTTGCAAGACTATATAACCTTGCATTCTTCTTTTTATACAAAATTGTTGGTAAGATTTTCTATTAAATCCGGTAATTTAGTTTTCAAAATTAGACATTATTTAGTTAAAAAAGAACATATTTTAAAGTTTAGGAAATAATTAGCTTAAATTATTAATACATATAGAGGAAAGATCTATTGACACGTGTATAACTTAATAGTTTTATATATTTTTTAATCATTAAATTGAATTAAATGAACGACTAAAATTAAAATCCTTTATATGTAAAATTAAATATAAAAATATTTTATATCTTTCCTATTTAAAATTAAATGTATAAATAGTTTATCTCTTTCCTTTTTTACATTTTATTTTTCACCTCTCTTTCTTCCGGACAATCTTCTCTTTTCCATCTCTCTTACACCACAACAGTCTTCTCCTTGCCATCTCTCTTTCTCTTCACTTCTCGGCTGCCTTCATAAGTTGTTCTCGACTTTAGCATCCTCTATTAGCATACCCAGATGTTCTTCGAATGGAATAGAGGATGCTAAAGTCGAGAACAACTTATGGAGGCAGCCGAGAAGTGAAGAGAAAGAGAGATGGCAAGGAGAAGACTGTCGTGATGTAAGAGAGATGGAAAAGAGAAGATTGAGATGATGAAAGAGAGGTGGAAAATAGAAAATGTAAAAAAGAAAAAAAATAAAATAGTTATATATTTAATGTTAAAATGAAAAGAGATAAAATATTTTTACATTTAATTTTATATATAAAGAGTTTTAATCTTAATCATGTATTTAATTCAATTTAATGGTTAAAAAAATGTGTAATTGAATCCCTCTCCGTGTGTGTATATATATATATATATATATGTATATCACAAAGAGAAAAAAAAAAACCATTTTTCTTCACATATACACACTCCTTTTATAAAACTTTGAAGACTAAACCTAATTCTCCAACTTCATTATTTCACTTGATACTTAAAGTATAATTTTTCTAAGAAGTTTACATTATTTTTAAGGCTTTGCTTGGATAAAAGATAGAAATTTGAAGACAATAAAAGTAAAAAATGTCAATAAATTTTTTTTATTGAATGTGTTTGATAGAAAAGATCAAAAAAATTGAGAGAAAATATATATTTTTCATTTATTGCTCGATAAACTTGAAAAATGAACAAAAAGGAAATATAATTTATACTATTTTATCAATATATTATCGGTAGGTAAAATAATAAAGTAAAATTTTAAAAAATGCAAGATAATTTTATTAATATACATAATTAATTCACATCTCTTTTCATTTCTCTCGATTAATCATTTTAATTTTTCTTTTCTCATATTATTTTTTTTTTGTTGAAAAAGAAACCTAAATTCATACTAAGTTAATTCCCTATCGGGGTTACATCTCATAAGTCTGGCTTCAAAACAGCCGAGACGATCATATAAAAGTTGTAGCAAAATATTACTAGGAGGGGAATTAAAAAGAACAAAAGGAATTGTCTATTCCGTCCCTATCTTAGCAATAAAATCTGCGCAGTTATTAGCTTCACGAAAGACATGCACGATTCGAGCATTTGCCAGTCTCCAGAGCAACGCCTCACAATAAAAAATAATGGCACTATGAGGATAAGAATAACTAACACCATTAATGACATACCTGACCACATTTAAAGAGTCGTATTCAACAATAAGATTGTTGAATCCCCTCTCGACAGCCATCTAAAGCCCATCAAGTAGGCCTCATAGTTCAACAACAATGTTATTGGTGAAACCAAGATCATGAGAGTAGCCATCAAACCACTCTCCCCAATTATCACAAAAAATGCCTCATGCCCTAGCTTTACTTGGATTTCCCAAGGCTGAACCAACGCAAATTTGGTGTTTGCTATTCATATACGACACAGGGCAGGAGATAGCCTAGAATTCCTGGACAGTTTCATGAAATTTCCTGAGCCAGACATGTTTTTGGGTGAAGTTGTTATTGAAAACAAATTCATGTATACTTTTCCAAGACGAAAGTAAAAATCACTCTCCAAAAAGTGGACCAATAATAATCGAACCAGCCTTGGAGTTAAGATTTTCAAAAATCCATCTATTGAGATCCATACTGAAAGAATATTTAACTTATTGCGGAATGCCAGCTAGTCCCATAGTTCCTTAGTGAAACTACAGCCTCGAAGGCAATGCACAATAGATTCCTCTTCTAAAATGCATCGAGGGCAGTAGGGGTTAATCGTCGTTTCCTTAGACAAAAGCCCTTATCGTGTAGCTACCTTATTGTGCAGACATAACTAGAAAAAAGTTTGAATTCTGGGAAGTGTGGGAGATCTCCACACTTCCCTTCATCTGATATCGAAAACAGAGGAACTCTTCAACGCTAGTCGATTGGCAGAGTTTAAAGAAAATTCTCCTGTAGGAAAAAATTTCCAAGCCACAGAATCACCAGAAGTATCCTTCAGTTGAAGCGGGATAGCCTATAGTCTGAGCTGGATTTCCTCAGGAATCGCTGCATTAAAAGAGTTGAAGTTCCATTCACCTCTATTGGATCTGGTTATCAGATTTTGTGATCTATTTAAGACCCTCATTTAGCACATTATGACCTTTCCTTATTTCGGACCAAAGAAAGGAGCAACTTCTTTGGATAAAAACTCCATTTCTAGAGTATTTTGCCTTGAGAATCTTTGACCATAAGTTGTTTGGCTCATTGATGAATCTCCAACCAATCTTTTCCATGTTGGCTATATTGAGGGATTGCATATCCTTTATCCCATTCCTCTTTAGGGAGTGACTGTTTTTCAATTGACAAAATGGATCTTCCAGCGTTCCTTAGTAGAAAATTTCTTGAAATCCTATTAATTTCTCGCAAATACTTTTGGGGATATTGGTCCCTTGCATATAGTAAGAGGCAGGGATTAAAATAGCGGCCGCGACGCGGAGGCCGCCACCGTTATCTGAAATATAACGGGTGTGAAAACAATTCACACCCGTAACGGCCAGAAAAAACCGTGAAAACGGTGATAACGGAGGATAGCGGCGGTAACGGTCCGTTACCGCCGCTATCCTCCGTTACCACCAAATCCCGTTCTGTTGAGTCTGTTTCTATAAAAACAGACTCAACTCAACAACAAATTTCACAACCCAATTTACAAAAAAAATTACCAAACACAGCCATTCCACTGCCACTGCCACTGCCCACTGCCACTGCCACTGCCCCAGCCCCAGCCACACAAAACCACACAGACCTACAGAAACCACAAAAAACACAGCAATCAGACAGGAACAAACAACGGCAACAAACCACGGGCACACACACGGTACAACAGAACAGACAAACAAAGGTAAACAACGCCACATCTAACAACTGAAAATAAATTAACACAAATTTTTAGGCTAATCTGAGGAGTGAGGAGAGGACAGATCGGGATCTAGGTAGACCCGATCTGTTGAAAACAGGGGAGGGGGGAGCAGATCCGGGCTTTGAAGAGGCCCTGTTGTTCGACGCCGGCGGTGCTTTCTGGTCTGGTCGGTGTTGTGCTGAGGGAGAGAGGGCTGAGAGGGGCTCTGGTCTGGTCTGGTGTCTCTGTGAGGGTGAGTGAGACTGTGAGAGGACGATCGGTGGGTCAGGTCAGGGAGTCGGGGACGGGACGGGAAACAGGCCGGTGGGGAGTCGGTGCTGCTGACAGTGACACAGAAGACGAAGGATGAAGGGAGGGAGGGCCGCTGTTGAGTGAGGCAGTGAGCCGATCGATTTGGGTTGGGTGAGCCTGAGTAAGACAGGATCTGAGGCTGTCTGGGTTGGGGTGGGTTGGCCGGCGGCCGGTTGGGTGGCCAGGAGCCTGGCTCAGGCGGGTTCTGCTGGTGCTGGCTACTGGGTCTGGTCCGGGTCTGGGAACTGGGAGGGAAAACAGAGAGAAGAAAACCAGAGGCAGAGACTGAATAACCGACAGAGTTCTGGAAGGAAGGGGGTAGAAAGGTGACTGGGGTGGGACTGGGGTGGGTTAGGTGACTGGGTAGTTAGGTTTAAATTTTTTTAATTATTATAAATTTTTAGTTAATAATTTGTAATTAATAATTTTTATATTAAATATTTAATAATTATTTAAAAATGTTTAGTAATTAGTTTAAATTAGTATAATTTGTTAGTAGTTAACTTTTTAATTAGTATCATTTTTAAATTAGTATAATTAATACTAATTTGTAAAGAATTAGTATTAATTAATAAATTTTAAAGTCAATATTTAATAATTAGTTTAATTTAGTATAGTTTTTTAGTAATTAATTTTTTAATTAGTATAATTTTTTAATTAGTATAAAGTAATACAAATTTTTAAGGAGTTAGTTATAATTAATAAATTTTTAAGTATATAGTTTTTTAGTAATTAATTTTTTAATTAGTATAATTTTTTAATTAGTATAAAGTAATACAAATTTTTAAGGAGTTAGTTATAATTAATAAATTTTTAAATAAATATTTAATAATTATAACCAAAATGTTTTGTAATTAGCTTAAATTACAATAATTTTTTAGCAGTTCACTTTTTAATTAGTCTAATTTTTTAATTAATATAATTAACACAAATTTTTTAAAGAATTAGTATTAATTAACAATTTTTAAAGTCTATATTTAAAAATTAATTAAAAAATGTTTAATAATTAGCTTAAATTTGTATAGTTTTTTAGTAGTTAATTTTTTAATTAGTATAATTTTTTAATTAGTACAATTAATACAATTTTTTAAATAATTAGTATTAATTAATAATTTTTAAAGTCAATATTTAATAAATAATTAAAAAATGTTTAATAATTAGCTTAAATTAGTATAGTTTTTTAGTAATTAATTTTTTAATTAGTATAATTTTTTAATTAGTATAAAGCAATACAAATTTTTAAGGAGTTAGTTATAATTAATAAATTTTTAAGTAAATATTTAATAATTATAACCAAAATGTTTTTTAATTAGCTTAAATTAGTATAATTTTTTAGAAGTTAACTTTTTAATTAGTATAATTAATACAAATTTTTAAGGAGTTAGTTTTAATTAATAAATTTTTAAGTAAATATTTAATAATTTTAACCAAAATGTTATGTAATTAGCTTAATTAAATGTTTAGTAATTATCTCAATTTGGGTAAAATTAACATTGTGAATATAAATTTTTCAGTAGATTTTTTAATTGTCAAATTTAAGTTATTAATGTTTAAAAATATAGCACTAAATATTATTATAACTTAAGAGAAAAATAATACTTATATTGAATTTTGATAGTGAGCAATTAATATTAAATTTTTAATGTAATACAATATTATAGTAAAATATAAAAAATTAATGGTTCAAATTCAATTATTTTTTGATAAATTGAATTTAGTTTTTATTTATGTATGAAGAATATAATTTTTTTTTATTCATCTTTATAATTACTTATTTTATAGAAAAAATCAAGCATGCCCCCACGTGAGGAGTTTCCAAGTAAAGGAGTAGAAGGCGCGCCGAGTGATGATATCGGTTGGCATTTCGGAATACCTGTACCAAATGCAAAAGGAATTGTGTCGTGTAAACTTTGTGGAAAAGTTGTAAAAGGAGGAATAACACGCTTCAAGGAGCATATTACTCATAAGACTGGCAATGTCGCACCTTGCCCCAACGTTACCGGTTAGTTATAAATATTATTATTAATTTCTCAATTAAGATTATAAAGTTACATCAACATGTACAACTAATTTTTTATTTTTCTTAATTATATTATTAATAGGCACTGTTAGAGAAAGTATGATGAAACTCCTTCAACAAAGTAAATCAAAGAAATTTGATAACAAAAGGAGAAAAGATGAATTCTTATCACAATTAAGAGGAGAGGATTATGATTATGAAGGGTTCATGGACGAAGAGAATGCTACAAGACAAGCTATGCGAGATAGTGTCCAATCACAACGTGAATGGCATATGAGGCAAGAATTTAGGCAAAGAACTGGTGGTTTCAGTAATACTTATGAAGAGGGACGGAGCTCTCACGGTTCAGTTAGTGACTATTTTGATAAAAAAATAAAGAAATCCATTCCAACTGACTCGGAATTTTCATTAAGGGGAGCCATACCTGAATTGGTTAGAAGCAAGAGTGCAAAGCAACCAAAAGTAAATGATTCTTTTTTAAAGACATTGAGAAAGAAATTAGGTGAATCAGTATCTAAATTTTTGATATATGATCGACTCCCTTTTCAGTTAGCAAACTCTCCATGGTTGCACAATTTAGTTTCTGTAGCAGCAGAAATTGGGCAACATGTCAAACTCCCAACACCTTATGAGGTTTCTGATGTGTATTTGGAGTCAGAGTATAGACAAGTGAAAGAATGGGTTAATGGATTAAAGGTTCATTGGAGTGAATTAGGTGCTACATTGATGTGTGATGGTTGGACAAACAGTTTGAACCAAATGCATATAATTAATTTTCTCGTTTATTGTAGTAAAGGGACCATTTTTTGGAAATCTGTGGATGTCTCTAGTGCTCGTACTAGAGATACTAAATTTTACTACAAGCTATTGGATCATGCTGTAGAAGAGATTGGAGAAGAATACATTGTCCAAATAGTCACTGACAATGAGGCAGCACTTAAGGCTGCTGGAAAAAAATTAATGGAAAAAAGGAAACATCTGTACTGGACGGCCTGTTCAGCTCATTGCTTAGATTTATGTCTTGAAGATATTGGCAAAAAGTCAAGTGCGGAAAAAGTTTTGGACGAGGCGAAGAAAGTGACGTGTTTCATATATAATCACATATGGACGGTTGATTTAATGAAAAAATATACTCAAGGAAGACAAATACTTCGTCCTGGTCTTACCCGATTTGCCACCCATTTCATCCAACTACAGGAGATAATAAAACACAAACAAGGTTTAAGAGAAATGTTCAGTTCAAAGGTTAGTACTTAGTAATTGTTTTTTAGTTTTTAAATCTAACAATTTTTTTGTGATATCTTATTTATATTACTTTAAAAATTTATTCATGAATATATAGGAGTTCAAAGAGTCAAAATGGGGACAACAAAAGTCGGGGCCTGCCTATGAAGCCAAAAAAATTATTTTAGGAAAAGAATTTTGGCGAAGAACACGTGATATAACAAAAGTTTATGAGCCTTTGGTAAAGGTATTGCGGCTTGTGGATAGTGATGAAAAACCAACCATGGGCTTTATTTATGAGGCTGTGGATAGAGCTAAACGGGCAATTCAGGCAGATTGTCGATACTCTGCTGATTATGAAAAGATTATTGACAACAGATGGATCTTCATGCATTCTGACTTGCATTCAGCTGGTAAGTAGATTAAAAATGTTGATGGTATTTAAAAACATTTTTATGTTTTATCATTATGTTTAAATTAGTTATATATTTATTTTTATTACTTTTAGATAATATTGTTCTGAATTATTTTTAGGTTTCTATCTTAATCCTCAATTTCAATTTGGTGTGGAGCATTCTGAAAGTGTGTTAAGAGAAACATTACAAGGGACAAAAGCAGTAATAGAAAGATTAGAACCTTCTATGGATACTCAAATCAGGATGATTAACCAGGTTAGTGTTTAATACTGTTTTATACTCTAAAATTTACTTTGTGTATTAGAAATAGAATTACTTTTTGTATTTATTTATTTGATAAATTATATTTTTTATCAATATAGTTGATATTATTTCGACAAAAAAATGAGACGTTCGGTACACCTCAGGCACAAAGAGCTTGGAAGCAAATGAATCCAGGTAAACAGTTAATTTATTAAAATTTATTTAATATTATTTAATTATTTTGGATGTTAAATTTATTTTAAATAATTTTATACAGCTGAATGGTGGATGATATATGGCACATGTGTTCCTGAATTACAAAAATTGGCAATTAAAGTGCTTAGTCAAACAACTTCTGCATCAAATTGTGAAAGAAATTGGAGCACATTTAGCTATATACACACTAAGGCCAGAAATAAATTGAAATATGAAAGACTTCAGAAGTTAGTATATACTTATTATAATATGAGGCTAAGGATGAGACATCAAAAAAGAATGAGTCCTGATGAGATAAACGATAGTTTCAATCCTATTAGCCTTGATCATATATTTGAAGATGAAGATCCACTTTCAGAATGGTTGCAAGAGAGAGAAAGACCTTTGTTAGATGGTCAAAATTCTGATTGGTTGCCTGCAGATAATTCTGATGATGAAATGAACTATGAACAGTCACATCAATAGGAAGAAAACGTACATCAGTCAAGTACAAATCCCACAGCAACTCAGAATGATGATGACGAGGGTTCAACTCCATCTGATGCTGGTGATGGTGGTGGTGATAGTGATAGTGGTGGTGATGGTGGTGATCATGGTAGTAGTGCTGATTATAGTGGTGGTGCAAGAGAAAATAGACCTTTCAGTCCACTTGGAGGAGAATATGGGCTTGCTGCAACTGGTGGATTATTCATTGATATGTCAGATTATGGAGTAAATCCATCTTTTAGATCTAGTGGGGATGGAAGTCAAGATAGAGCTCGATCAAAGGGAAAAGCCAAGAAGCACCAACATGATACTTCTGGAGGCTCTTCGTCTAGAAGGTCAAGTTCTACTAATGAATCATTTGGTACTCAAGATCATTATCCATCGAGACCATCTTTACATTTTCAACCTCCTTACGGTTATTATCCCCCACCACAAGGTTATTATCCACCTCAACCATTTCCTAATTATCCTATGCCTTATTATCCTCAAATGTATCCACCGCCACAAATGTATCCACCTCAACAAATGTATCCACCTCAAATGTATCCACCTCAAATGTATCCACCCTCGCAAATGTATCAAGAACAAGGATATGGTTTGACTTTGGAACAAAGATCACAAAGACCAAATCAACGTGGCTCTGAAAGTGAAGAGGGAGAACATGATCTTCCTCGTCATTCGACTATGTGGTAATATGTAAGATTTGAAATATATATAATTTTTATAGCGGATTGAATTTAATATGTTTTTTATTCTGTTGATTATTAATTTTTGTAGAAATTCATATAGAAGAGAAAAAAAAAAGAGAAATGTTGATATAATTAATTTATATTAAAAAAATGACAAAAATTTGGTGAAAGAATTCTTTAATATTTTAGATGAAAAATGGTTATATTAATAAAAATTAATTTAGTAATTATTGATCTCTATTTTCTACTTTTGTTATTTTTCAATTATTATAAGTAATTTTATTAAATTATAATGTTTTATTCTAATCAAAAAATTATGACTAAATTTTTCACAAAAATATTAGTTTAAAATATCATAAATTACTTTAAAAATTATAAAATAAGACTAATTATGATTATAATTGCAAATATTGCATTTTGGGATAAGTTGTGCGAAAAAAAAAAAAATCACGACCGCGATGGCCGTTATGACCGCGATGGTCTCCGTTATATCCGTAACCGCGACAAACGCAACGCAACCGAAAACGAGGCCGCGACCGTATTTTAAATCCCTGGTAAGAGGGAATAACATTAATAACCAAAGAGATAAGAGTGGTTCTTCTAACAAGGGCAAGAAGATTTGACTTCCATCTTGCAAGCTCGTTGTTGATCTTTTCAATAATAAAACAAAATTTTAAGGTCCTACGCCTTTTGTCAATCAGGAAGCCAAGGTACTTTCCCAAGCCTTCCGTGTGGTTGATTCCTATCATGTTACTAAGAGCCTCCCTATGAGAAATTACCACATTCTTCGAAAAAGTAATAGAAGATTTATTCAGATTAACCTTTTGCCCCGATAAGGAACAAAAGTCATCAAGTACAACCATCACACTATTACGAGTTTCTCTAGATGCCTTATCCATGAGAACCAAGTCATCCACATAAAATAAATGGGACAATTTGGGTCCCTTCCTCGACATTTGGATTAGAGTCCATTTCTTTTCCTCACAAGCCTCAAATATTTTTCAAGACAAATATTCCATACAGAGAATAAATAGATAAAGAGAGAGCAAATCTCTTTGTCGTATCCCTCGGGATGGGGTGATCTTCTCACTTTGCTCGCCATTAATAAGGATTGTCATGCTAGCAGAGGAGATGCAAGGCAAAATAAGATTAACCTAGCTGTCTGGGAACTTGAAGAAAATTATAACTTGTCTAATGAAGCTCTATTCCAACCTGTCGTAAGCCCTTTCAAAGTTGACTTTCACCATGAGCCATCCTGATTTTCCTTTCTTCCGATAAAAAGAGTGAAATACTTCTTGGACAATCATGGCATTATCTTATGCTCTCCTCCCCGCTATAAAACTAGCTTAGAGAGGGTGGATAATACATGACAAAATAAGTCTGATTCTGTTTACAAGAACCTTAATGAGTATCTTGTAAATAGTATTGCAAAGTCCGATAGATCGAAATTGACTCAAAGATTTCGCGCTTTGCGATTTAGGAATGAGGCATAGAAATAACTCATTAATCTCCTTGGGAATCTTACCGAAGGTAAAAGCTTGCTTGACGAGATCATAAATAGACTAGCCAACAATGTCCCAACATTTTTGGATGAAAATAAGATGTAAGCCATCAGGCCCTGGTGTAAGGCCCGAAATTTGTATTATTCCATGGTAAATATATCATTGTAAATATACATTTGTGATATATTGATTTATAAAGAAGGAATGATGCGATGTTAAGTTTATAAAATTTTAAAAAATAAAGTCAAGTGCTTTAAATTGAGAAAATAAGAGTTTCGGTGAGTTCGGGACAAATCGAATGAAATTCGACTAAACCGACTGAAAATATGGACTCGGAACGCTAACATATAGGGAGTCCAAGAAAGAAAGTTAGCCCAAAAATGATAACTCGAAAATTACCTCACCTTGAGAATATATCTCAAAAATATGGAGAAATTATTTTCGAAAAATAATTAATAAGGAAAGAAAATAATTTCAAAAAAATAATAAAATAAGATGTACATATATATTTATGAAAATAAAATTAAATAATATATATGTACAAGTGAGTGTAAATATTAATGTATAAAATACATTAGGATAATATAATATTATTATAATAATATAATAGTGATATTATTATTATAATAATATTATTATTGTAAGATATTTTATATATGGGTATAGTATAAAATATGTATAAAAATAAACAAAAAGGAAAAAAAAGGGAAAGAAATGAAAAAAAAAAGAAAAAAAAGAAAAAAAAAGAAAAAGAAGCCTGGAAATCGCGAGGAAGGAACCCGAAGACCGACCCCTTGCCTTTCTTCCTTCGGCGAGCAACGGAGGCGCAGGAAGGGTGAGACTACACCGGCGAAAGAACGATCGACAGCCAGGGAAGCTCCGAGTAGCTCAATGCGTCGGGGGAACGCCGAAAAAGGGAGATCGACGAGAGGGAAAACCACGGGAGAGAAAACGAGCTTTGTCGGCACCGACGTCGATTTGGCTCCAGCCCAACCGACCGAAGACTCCCCTGGTGAAGCCACGTCGAATGGCGGCAGAATCGGCCTGAGAACCGACCGAAAACGCAGGCGACGACGAAAAGAGCCCTGAACCGGTTCAGATCGGTTCAGCGTAAAAGGGGCTAAACCGGTTCGAACCGATTCAGCAGGAGAGAGAAAGAGGAGAGAGAAAAATTTTTTGGGAAAACATTCGGTGTCGACTCGGCTCAACAGTAGACCGCGCGACAATAGGTGACGAACATGAGTTCGATTGAGCATCAAATTGCGTACCATTGCGGAAGCTCGGGTAAGTGAAGCTCCCTTACTATAACTGGTATAGTTATATGAGTTAGGAATTAATCGCATAAATTGCGAATTTATTCTGAATGGAATGTTTTAGGTTTTGGAATTAAAAACTGGCTATCAAAAGTAAGAAATAAGTATATCGATGTGATTGGTAACTATCTGCAGCTCTCGAAGACATACACGAAGTCGGATAGACCGAATTACGCGAAGTGGGAAAAGGAGGAAAAATACTTCAGCGTGATTCAAGGTAAGGGAACTGTGTATGCTATAGAGATAGCTACACGTATTTTCATCGCAATTTACAGTCACTTAAATTTTGTGTAGAGTCTAGATATGGAGATTCCAGATTTCTCCTGAGTATGGGTAAAATTACCAAAATATCCCTAATTATAACAAAAAATTTGAAAACGTCTAAAAATGCATGAAATAGCATATCTCACTGTTTTCTTGGTGAAAAAGTGATTTTTGATGATTAAAATAATAGACGGGTTTTAGATTTGACTGATTTCATTAAATTGCATATTTTTTTTGCGTGATGAGTGATTTGATGGGAAGTGGTCCCTCTCACTCCGTTTCGCGTTGTTTTGTGTGAAACTCGATTTTGGGTACTGGTCCACCAGAAATGAGCCATCTATTGATTTTATATGATATGAATAACACCGTGCTTGAGTCGTCGGGTTTACTGTGTGTTAAGCTGACTTGCTCGCACTGGATTTTGAGACAGGTGATGGTTGATGATCCAAGTTGGGGCGGTAAGTTCCTGTGGCAGGCACCCCAGACTTGTAATTTTTAAATCGAGGTCGACGGAGTACATTGTACCGTGTAAATAACACGGAGTACGTTGTACTGTTGCTGAGAGTCGTTGGACGACTGATTGATCGGCGGGTAGCATTTGACCTCCTCCCGCGGCAACGAGACACTCTTGCACACCTAGCTAGTGATGCTTGGGGTCTCCGACTATGGCCATACGTCCGTTATTCATTGTGACATCCCTGCCTAGTCTCCAATATGGTTGATTTTATGTACCTGAAGGGTACCGGTGGGTGAATAGGGTTTCACCACACCAAATTGAAACTTATTTTATACCGGTGAGTAAATCGGGGTTTCACTACACTGAGTTGAAAACCTGTTTTGATTTTATACAGGGTAAATTTTTATACATAGCGGTGGTTGCTATTGATTTTACTGTTTTGGGTGCAGTGTATAAATTAGAAACAAGTTTTACACAGATGTGTTTTAATTATATATATATATATATATATATATATATATATATATATATATATATATAGCGAAGGTTGCTATCTACTTATATTATAATTTTGTTTCCGACAGAAATGTTTTCTGCATAATGCATAGCATTATCTTCTTGAAGATAATGGGGTTATCTACTGCATGCATACTTTCTTTATTGAGCGTGTGGTTGCTCACCCCTTTATTTTGCTCTCTCTCCAGATTTTTGTTAATAGTTTGAGAGTGTTGCAGTAGATCTTGCATTTCCTTGTATCCGCTGCCTTTTTGTTTGCACAAAGGTATACACTCTTATAGTCTTTTGTATCTAAACATTTCGTAACACAGTATTATATATGTATAAGTATCGGGATGTAACGAATGTAAATGATTGTAAATTAATCTAAGTATAATTTCTCACCATGATAATATATTTCATGTGCATGGATTGAAAAATAAAGAAAGTGATGGATTTACATCGATTCATAACCCAACTATTGAATGTAAATGTAAGCAAATTGGGTCGTAACACCTGCCCCTTAAAAGGCTTCATGGACTTTGAAGCAAGCCAAACTTCATTTAGTGAAATAGTAGTACAAATCTTCACCCTTTCCATGTTTGTGAGCTGATTAGCAAGCTTACTTGAGATAGTGAGAGATGTAGAACTGTGAACATAGAAATAGAAAAAAGTCGAGAAGATACCCAGTTCGACTTTGAGAGCCAAAATCTTATTATTCCTCGTGTTTAATTGTAATGGGGTGATAATAATGAGTATTCTTGTTCCCATCAGAAATTCAATCAACTTTAAACTTTAAGGCCCAGATTTCTTCCTTGAGTTTAAGGATATTCTGATAGTCTGCCTCGAGAAGTTCCTCCATCTGAATTAAACTATTACTATTTCCTCAAGACAATGCTTTCTGTATGCAATCAAGCCATGCTTTGAGTCTTTTCTTCTTATAGAAAATATTACTAAAATTAGACTTGTTCCATAAAGCCACATTCTTCTGGAATAAAGGAATTGTCGTGAATGCAGAATTTCCTGCTTGGTTCCAAGCGTGCTCAACCACTCCCTTAAACTCCATATAAGAAAACCACAGTCTCAAGCCTGAGAGACCTCTGTCCATAGCGGGGACTTTGTGGGTTTGTATCAAGCAGGAGCGGATTATGGTCTGAATGAATTTTTGTTAAATGAAAGATTGAAGCATTAGGATACCTCAATCTCCATGCTCCATTAGCCCATCCTCTGTCAATTCTTTCTTTGATAATATGACCAAAATGATTTTTGTTGGTCCATGTAAATTGTTGTCTAACAAATCCAAGGTTGATCAAGCCATTGCTATCCATACATTCAAAAAACTGTCGTGCCTGATTCTGTTTGATTGGTCTATCTCCAAGCTTTTTTGAATTACAAGTGAGCTCATTGAAGTCTTTAAGCATTAACCATTGTTTTTCATACACTTTTATCCATCCTTTCAAGTTTTACTTTACTAACCATTTTATAAGGCACACTGTCAGTGTGTGTATATGTTTTTTATGATGGGTGAAATTATATTAGTGTAAAATAAATTATTTTAAATAATTTTTATAATTTTATGTGGTATTAATATTTTTACAAATTAATAATTAAATTTAATAATTTATTTATATATGCTATGCATGTAAAGTATTGAGTTAATTAAATATTTATATCATTTTCAATCGAAAATAACATTATTTTTAATATACATTAATGACTAAAATTTATTATTATTAAATAAATAATTAAATCTTTTAATTAATTTAAATTTTGATATACATAATTTGAATATAAAATTCAAATATCAAATTAAAAAAATATAAAACTAAATTGAATTTATAGAAACAAGCCTGGCCCCGGCCTAATGGCCTAGAACAAGTACTAAGCCTGGCAGTGGGTCATGTACTACCTGGCCACCTGCAAGGAGCATGGGAATTACATTTTTCACTTTTACCTTTGGATGCCTACCACCACAGTTATTTATTTTTTAACTAAGAAATACCTACAAAGTATATGGTAGAACTGTAGAACCAATTGTTTAAATTTAAATTTTGATTGACATTAAAATTAAATCTAATTAATTATCCATTTAACATTTTCTAAGATAACATTTAGGTCTTATTTGATTCAAAAAAAAAAAAAAAATTCAACGTGAAAGAAAATTAAATGATAAATTTTTATTTCAAACAAAACAATGGTAATTTTTTATTTAGAGATTTTAAATTCAAAGCTTATAAAATAAGAATATGTATAAAATGAACAAATTAGTTTTCCTTCCAGGTTTATATTTGATGTAATTGATAAAAAGTTCCTTTAAGAGTTAACATTTGATGTACTATCAATCGATTACAAAATGCAATATCATTAAGAAGTAAAGTTCAAAATATAATAATCAAAAACTTGATCTAATTGTATTACTCACTTTTAAAAGAGATTAAGTTCAATCCCCTTTCACCTTTTTGTGAATTAAAAAAATATGTAAACCCTCAAAAATAAAATCAATAATCTTTAATTTATTTTTAAAGATTTGTATAATTTTTAAAATTTACTAATTAATTAAATCATATTTTATTATTGACTGACAATTTATAATATCATCTATATATTAAATATAAGCTCTTTACTTCATATCATATTTGATAACAAAAATAGCATAAAAGAAAAATTACCATTTTAAATTTGATCCGGTGAGATTAAAAACCATAAAAGATCATTAAATATATATGTTTTCAAATTAATTAATAAAAAATAATATTAAGTACAATGTAGTAATTCGGCATTAAAATATTTTTGTCTTACAGTGAAATTGATCACTGATACGAATCGATATACCAAACTAAGTTTCAATCATTTTAAACGTTAAAGAAAAATGCTTTATTTAATTTATATAATAATTTCACTTATAATTTTGTCTTTAATCTCTTTTTTTTCATTTTTTTTTTTTATCTTTCATACCAAATACAATGAAAACTTTTTTTCCATTTATTTTTTCCCTCTTGCATATGTAGTTTTAACCTTTACATAGTACATGTTTTTTTTTTTTTTTACATATCAATTAACATCTTTGATTTTACATTATAAAGCATAAAATCATGAAAGTATCCATAAATATGAACAAATAAAAGAACTCTTGAAGGAAGGATATTTTTGATAGTTTTAATTTTTATTAGGTGAAACTAATAGTCTTACCTCAATAGGCAATATGACAGTTAAAAAAACAAATTATAGGATATTAATATGTGAGAACAATTAAAACCACAAAAAAATAAATTTATTCTTTTATTTATTGTACGTTCCAAAGATTTAGTAAATTTTTATATAATAATCCAAAAGATTAGTTCAGTGATGTAATATTTTATTAAATTTTTAAGTAAAATAATTCATAGTAGAAGATCCCGTATTCAAATCCTCACCAAATCGAGTGCGAGTGATAATTAATTTCAGACCTCGTGTGACATTGGAACACTATGTGAGTTAAAAAAAGGTAAACTTTTTATAATAATATCAACGACAACAAAATATTGTTTCTTTCGAGATCAAACACAATCAAATTGACAATTGTGTTATTATATAAAAGGGTAAGTTTCATTTATATCCCTTATGTTTGACTCTAATCTAAGTTTAATTCATTAGTCTAAAAAATGAACACTTAGTCCCAAATTTTTTTACATTGCAATACAAGTTAGTCCTTCTGTTAGTCAACCGTTAAAAACATAATTTTGAAATCATTTTACTTCTTAAAATATTTTGAGTGTTTTGAATATTCACACCAATCAATAATTAGTAAGGAAATACTAAAAGTTACTATGTTTTGAAAAATTAATTTTCTTTTTGATTTATTTTTTGTTTATTTAATTACTTATTATTATTTTTTTTATTTCTTATTTTTTGTTTATTATTATTTATTAGGTACTGTACTAAGTGACATATTGTTATTGTTTTTTATTTATAAAAATATTATTGGTTAGTTAGTACAGTGTGCTACTTAGTACAATACCTAATAAATAAGTATAATAAACAAAAATAATAAATAATAATAAATAAATAAATAATAAATTAAAAAAATAAAACTAACATTTTAAAGTTTAGTAGTTTTTAGTGTTTCTTTATCATTAATGACTGACTTGAGTATTTAAAACTTTTCAAATAATTTTAGGGGTAAAATGATATCAAATTTAAGTTTTTAATCATTAACTTAACTATTGACTAACGGAAGAACTAATTAGTTCTTCAATGTAAAAAAAATTAGGGTAGATATCAATTTTTTATATTAATAGACTAAAATTAAATTAAAATCAAGTTTCGGGGACTTAGATGAAATTATTATATATGAAATTATTAATCAATTCCTCAAACAGAGCTCATAATAAAGAGTTTTTCAAGAATTAGTTTGCATATTTTAAATGCTTTTTTTCATTAGACACTTTTTTTTTGGTTACTAAATTATAGAATGGAAGATTTGGTATTATTATTCTAAGATTATAACCCAATATATTAACAATGAAATTTTTTCTCAATAACCAGAATTAAGGTAGTAACATACATTCTACTTTATTTATTTATTTTTTAATATTTTAAAAAGATATGTATCATCATAATACTGTTTATGAAGTATAAAAGCTGACAATATATTAGATAATACCTATATTATTTTACTAATATGATCAAAATAAAAGGATAATATTTAAATTTACTATTCTACCATAGACTGAGTTTATGATTTATTTTTTATCATTTGAAATTTTATTCTTTTATTTAATTAAAAATATCAAAAGTTAAAAATATTTGGTTAAATATATATTTTTATTTTTAAGGAATCATGTAATTAAAAAAGTTCATTCATAAAATTGCATTTAAGAAAAATAAGTGATAAATTTGATTATCAAATTAAATAATACGGAAACTTAATATTCATCCTTAAAATAAATAATTTTAGTTGAGGAATTGATGAGATTTAATTAAATTTAAAAAATTGTGTATCTACATTATGTCTATTTCATTTAAAACATATAAAAAATCATAAAAATCCTAAAATTATCATATCCAGAATTAACCACCCCTTTGGTAACACCGCCCGAAATCGACAAATCAGACCCCCAAAGGATGAAATTACAGTTAGAGGAGTAATTTCAAACAAACATTGGGGCCAAAAATAGAAGAATCTAAAAAATCCATGCCTTTATCATAATTCCATTAAAATAAAACAACTCCACCGAAAAATTTCAACATCTCAAAAAATATTTTATTTATTTATTTTTATCAAACGCGATTTGTAAAACTTTTCCTTTGAATTTCCGATCTGCGCAGTGCTCAGCATTCAGGTATCCGATCTTTCTCACTTCCCATTTTCTTTCCCTGATCTTTGAATTTAACACCAATTTGTTATCATTTATTTGCTTATTAATTTGTAGAAGAAAAAAAAAAATAGCACCTAGGGTTTTGGTTTTATAGGTAGGCTTTTTTATTTGTTGGAAAAATGAATACTAGTTTGATTGCCAATTAGGTGCGGATCTGCTTAGGTTTCTTATCCAATTTTCTAGCTTTGGTTAGGATCTTGTTATATATTGTGTCAAATTAATTAAATTTAATTGTTGGGTTTTGTTATCAGTCTGTATGTATATAGATATGTGGATTTTATTTTATTTTTTTACTGTGGATTTTTTGTATGTATTACAAATTGTAAAATATATGGCATATGGGCTTTTCACTGTTATTGGAATCATACATATATATTGATAATTGAGGTTGTCGGGGATTGAGCATGTTGCAATCAATTTTATAATTGGTTTTGGTGTAAAACACTGTGAATCAAGTAGGAATATTTAGGGATACTTGTATTTTAATGCCTGGAAAGTTAGTAATATGTTGAATGAAAACAGTCTTTTCTCAAAAAATTTTCTTGAATTTGATTTCGTTGTCTCATTCTTTAAATATGAATGTTCAGTGAACTCCTTCAATTGTCATTGAGTATTCATTCACTTAGAGAACTGCTTGATTCTATTTTAGTTATGTTAATAATTGAAACTTAGTAGAGTATGCATTCACTGCAAGCTGTATATACTTGCATCATAGCCTTTTGGCTGATGTTTTTCCTCCAGGTTACTAAGATTTTACATTCTTATTCTACCTTGCCTACCTCATTTATGGGAATGAGTGAAAGTTTCTATTGTTGTACATATCTTCTGTTAAAGTTTTAGCATTACTGAATTTTTGTGCTAATCATTTGTGTGCCAACATAGCTGCTAATAGTTGGGCGGTTGCAAGGAACTAATGTCAGGCATGGAGAATGTCAAGGAGCAAGAACAAATAGATGAAAATGTCGCACAGGAGTCTGAAAAATCCCTGCCATCATCTCAAGAGGAGGTTGTGTTCTTATCTTGCCTTACTGCGGAATATTGATTGATTATATATCTTAGCTATGTACTGGATTAAAATTTTTCTCTGGAGTTCTACAGTTGCAGTGATTTATTTGCTTATTCTTTTTATGTCTATTTTTAGGAGGCAGCTATAAAGAAAAAATATGGAGGGATTATGCCCAAGAAACCACCACTCATTTCTAAGGTAATTTCTGTGGGAAAATTGTGAACTTTTTGATTTCTGGCTTGAACTGATTCTCATCTATACTTTTAATGGTCATGTCAGGACCATGAACGTGCTTACTTTGACTCTGCTGATTGGGCACTTGGAAAGGTACTTTAAAGATTCTCCTCAACTCCCAACGAATCTTAGTTTTTTATGTTTTTGTCATTATAGCTTGAGGATGTTAATGAATCCGGATTAAGCTGAAGTTTTCAATATCTTTTAATGTTCTTGGATTCTAACAGCAAGGTGTTGAGAAGCCCAAAGGACCACTTGAAGCCCTCCGGCCAAAATTGCAGGTATTAATACAATGCTTGTAAAAATATTTAATTTAATATCCCCTTCTAGTGTAATGAAATTTGACTTGAATTACATATTTTGGTCTAGATCTGTTGGATAACAGGGTGGGAATTTTTTTATGTGAATATGTATTTTCAGAATTTTAGTAGATTCCTCTGATTAGTGAGAACCAAAAGAGTAGCTAGTCCTTTGCTAATGCTGCAAGATGGGACTGTTTAAAGAAAGCTTAAATCTATCTTGTCCACTTTTGTAGGATTTTCTAAATGGTCAAAAGTTTAAATCACTCTGGTCTACTTTATTTAGTCTTTTTAATGTGGTCACAAATAGGTCTCTTAATTGGTTCTAAGGATAGTGAACAGGCTTTTAATAGAACTTTTACTTTTTTGGAGGAGCAAAAGGGTTTGCAATATCTAGATCCTGCAAAGTGGCTTACTTTTTATCAAGGTTATGCTCTACGTGGGCTAGGTTTTCCAACTCATGTAGATAAAAGGTTCACAAAAATTGTGTTTGATTGGGGTTTTTGGTTTTGCTTGCTTTTATATATGTTGCGAAAGGGAAGACGATGTGGAAAACCCTTGAAATCTAGCATTCGCATTAACAAGAACTAAACTTTAGCATAAAGTGACTACCTTAATCACGTCGTTTATTTTGGTAGTTTATTGACACGATGCTATCAGTTGTTTCTGCTATGTCATTAATTTAACTTGTATTTCATACTTAGTATCTTCTGAGGTTTTATGAAGAGCAAAATTTATGTTTCTGATACAAGATGTGTCAAGAATCATGTTGTAGTGAAACTTTTTTGCAATTCGTGTTTGTAATTTCAAAATCTTAAACAAAGAGGATTTGAGGAATCATCGCAGTTTACCTTTTTTCCTATACAATCTTTTTCTTATGTGGTTTTTGCAGTCTGCTGAGCTTTTTCTGATTTTGATAGAGCTAAGAATGTGCTTCATATCAACATCGTTTAGATTCTGTGATCATAGTGATGAATTACGTAGTTCTTACATCCTACTTTTGTTTTCTGTGATTTATTCACTTTTCACGCATTTATTTAGTCTCTTATGATGCTTTTGACTATGTTATATCTGCTCTTTGTTTTCAGCCCACACAACAACAAACACGATATAGGAAATCCCCTTATGCGCCATCAGATGGTGAAGGTATGCCTAGTTATTGACAGAGCAAAGTCCTAGGGTTTAATGTACTCTTCGCATGAACAAACTTTTTTTTTTTTTGGGGGGGGGGGGGGGGGGGGGTGTGTGTGTGGCTGGTGTGGGAAAATGGTGCTTAATCAATTCAATCATCTTGCCATTATGTAGATGGAGGGAGTGCTCAACCAGAGGCTGGGACTGCCAATGAATGAGAAACTGCCTTATATTTCACCTGAGGTCATTCTAATACCTAGATAGGTAATTAGTAATTTTCGATTGTTCCCTTTAATAAACTTAGTTAAGATGTTTTGATATCAGTTAAGTTCAACAAGTTACAACATTTATGCAGTTGTGAATTGTGGGAACTGAAATGTCTACTGTTCCAATGTTTTTCTAATGTGGAACATTATTCTTCGCATATGAGTAAACCACTTATAAAGTGAATATTCCTCGTTTATTCTCAATGTTTGGTCTTCATCATTCCAAGGGAAGTGAGCCAGTCATTTCTCATTTTCGTGGTATTTAAAGGGTACACTTTGTGCTAGAAAGTAATAATTCTAAGCTTGACCACTCGCCAGCATTAAACAACTTAAAGGTTCACGAAATCTAAGTGGCTGTGGTCTGTGGTGCAAAGCTGCCAGAGTTTTCTTTTTTTTTTTTTGGTACAGAAAGTTGTCTGATGTTTTCTTTTTCCTTGTCCTCTCTTCAACTTTAGCATGAGTAGACATAAAACCCTTTTACTTTTGATTTGTCTGTACCTATTTAACGATTGTTAATATGTGAATTGGATTAGCAATTTATGCCAAGTTAGTGCCAAATGTTGCAAGTTCGGAGAAGTGAGAAAGTGGTGGAGCTGCTCATGAGTACCAGAACTATTACCGTGTAATCCTATCAAAATGATTCAATATCAAATTTAAATTTAATTTAATTTAAAAATTCAAAACTAAAAACTTGATTTAAATTAAAATTTATTGAATTTAATTTTTAAAATTTAAATTTAATTAAATAAAATATTTAAATTGTTTAAATTTAATTTAATAAAATAAATTTATCAATTTTTAATTATATATTAAATGTAAAATTAATATATTAATTAATAATAAAATATTTAAAAAATTTAATTAAATTGACGAATTATTTAAATTAAATATTAAGATATTTAAATTAAATTTAATTTTTTATTCAAATAATTTAAAAATAAATAAATTAAAGTTAAATAATCATTAAATCAAACTTAAACAACTCACTCATTTACATTCCTAAAAACACAGGGATCTTAATCGATGTTGTTTGATGCGAGATCGATGATAAATCCAGTCGACTTACCGAATTCTTGCTTCTCTTGATCGACTTACCGAATTCATGGCCTTGGAGCTGCTTGTTGGAGCTTAAAATTGCTGTGTCATTGAGAATCGATAATAGGGGACCTTACTGTTGATATAAGCATTTATATTTGTTCCTCTGACAACCATAGTCGGTGTTTTCTTACAACCAAACAGCCAGAGAGAAAGCAAAAGAAACGAAAAGGTCGAATCCCAGAGAGGTAACAGTGAAGGATGTGGCAATCTTGCTTATGCTTTCTCTGGGTTGGAGTGGAACTACTCCCCATCTCAAATTCCTGGAAGAGAAATTCTTTTACGTTTCCAAGTATGCAATAGAACAAGACGCCAATAGGCCATTTTTATAGGGCTGACTTGGTTTCCGAGGAACAATTTAAGTTTGGTTCTGCTTTCGGCTTACAAAGAAAGAAAGCGGAGGAGAAAACAATAACCACGTCCAAAATGGAGGAATGACCGACAGAGTTGCATTCTCAGCGGCAGCATCAATCTTCCTGCAGCAGCCTCAACTCGTGTACCAGCGTCCATCTATTTATAATAGCATAGGACACAAGCACTGCAAGTAAAGAGAGATCAGGAAAGAAACCATTCAGCCAAAATGAAGCTCCAACTGCATTCAATTGAAATAATAAAATTTGAAAGGTCAGAGCAAATCGCGGAGCACCGAGGGTGATAGTTTTTCAAGATGGAACAGCTGTACAGAAAATCATCTAGGCAAAATAATTTACAATTTTCTATCAGCATCCTTGGTGGTGCATCCTGCTCTCCCAGCCAGCAAGGTTAAGAATAGCATCCCAAGAGAGAGCTCTAACAATGGACAGTGTTGCCATCTATTTATAATCCTGATACTAAATTCTTACTCTTACATCGATCATTTCATTTGTCAACAATTAGCATGGGCAGGGTGGGGGGTGTATCATTTGTCTGACAAGACAGGACTTTTCCGTACTACGGCAGAAATCCAGTTGTTAGAACATCTGAAAGCAGTGCAGATGCAAATAGCAAGTTCTCCGATCAAGTGACATGTCCAGCAATTATCATTAGATATACTTCCAATGGAAATGGAGCCGAGATGAAGCCAGATCAAGCGAATTTCATGCCTGGACTGTCGCAAGCATTTGATGCAGTTGACCAAATGCTTAGCAACTGTAATATGTCTGATTTCATGAAAGCAAATAAAACACAATCATCTTTTCAGCCAAATTCAGTATCATCTAGTCAAGAAGATGATTATTTAACTCAAAGTTGAGTTGCATCTATTATCGTCCTGCATCAAAATAGACAAGCCTTGATCAAAGAAGAGAAGGCACGGAGCTGAAAAAACAAATTCATGTTCTTTTATTTATTTATTTATTTATCGGCATAGGCTTTATATCTCAAATATATATCAATTACGTTCGAAACATTTAACAGGCAGATATAATCTAAACCAGACAGGTTAAAGAGAAACAACCAACAAGAGAAAGAGATTATCATGACAGATTTTAAGGCAGGTGATAGAATAGACCAAGGAGACAATTTGACAAGGCTTCATTGACATATTCTCCTTCACCAAAATGTATAATCCAGAGTCATAAATAGAAGTATAGAATCCATAAGATCAACCACTTTCCTCCTTGCTTTTGCAGTCAAAGCAAAGAGAAACCAATAAGCCTTTGGCAGCAACAAGTTACAACGGTAGGCGTAGAATTTCTTGGTTCTTTAGTCAATATGAATACAAGCAGCATATAAATAGAACATGGAAGTGGTAAATAATAAATGAGTAAACTAAACAATAAGTCTCTTTAAATTGGCATGCAACAGGTCTTCTGAGAATGAGCGCTAAAAGATAATTAATGACAATGAAAAACCATTTTCTCCCAAACAGTATGCATTGTTGCTGAGCACACCATTGCATACGTAAAAGGGAGCTTTAGCCAGTATGCACTTACCAGGAAATCCTGTGGTGCACCGTCCTTTGCTTTCTTATATCGATCTTTATGCTCAAGATACTGTTCAAGCTCCTTCTCCAACTTCTCAATGAACTCACTAGTATGATCTAGGGATTGTTCGTACTTGTATTTTTCCAAAGCCTGCAATATTTTAATAGGAAAAGCAAATACTATTATATCGACATCATGCACTATCCCTCCAAAGAGTCAGCCACGAAGAAGCTACCACATTTTTTTGGCAAACAACTTCGTTAGAGAGAAAATATTTGATATATTACAGCGAGGGAAAATCTGAATTCAGCTTTCCCTAATAGCAGAAACAAATCCCTGATTATTACAGGTACCAAGCTGAGACCAGCCCAAATTTCCAGTCATAAACATTGAAGCAACAGTTTCTACAAACACATAATCAACCAAAATACCTCAAGTTTTGTACACACACACACGCAACAAAAATAAATAAAAAACCTGATGCATTAGTAGCTTCATGCACTTATAAAAGCTCATATGAAAACAATTCAGAATACAACCAATTATTTATCAACAAAGAAAAGAAATTTCAAATATATAAGTAACAAACAGATTATCAAAGAAAGGCTAGAAATATTACTTTGTTTTTGGATAGGGTATCTGGTGGAGACATAATTTTTGGTTGCACATAATTCTTTCCGCGGTAGAATATTATAGTATTGTTAGGTTTGATGTCAATCACAATGCCTTTGCTAAGTCGAGCAAGTTCTTCAGCATATTCATGAACCTGCCCTGGCTTGCAAGGCTTGCAGGTGACCTTCACGGTTTCATGTTTCTTCCAATGGAGATGCATATTGAGAACAACACCTCCAAATACTCCCCTTCTTCCAACTTGAACATAATTCTTTTTCTTCTCACCAGTACGCTTTAGGTAATGTTTCTCTTCCTCGGTTAAAATTTCAGGATCATATGCTTCAGCTGGGGCCTTGGGAACATCATATTTTCTCAATTTTTCAATCAACCATGCTTCCTTTCTTTTTGCCTGTTGTGTTTACAAAGATAACAATCAAAATAATTTTTTTTGAAATAAATGCAGATGACTAAGTTCAATTGAACTTAAAAAGAGAGAGAGAGAAACAAAAAAGAGAAAAAAAATCTCACATGCTATAAATACCACGATATTCCCTTTTACCAATGAGACTACTAAGAAAGCTCATATCCAACAAAAGGATCAGAAATTCACAACAAAAAAACATACTATAGTAAAATGAGATGCTATCTAACCTTCTCAAGTTTATACCTAATCCTAACTTCCGGGTTTGGCGAATTCATCTTCTTTTTGGCCTTTAGACGGTAGAATCGAAGTTCATTCAGTTTTGCCTGTTTAGACATTTTCTGTCGTTTGGTTGTCCCCTTCCTATTTGTAGAAACAAATCTACCAAGGGGCTTATTAAAAGAAAACCTGATAACATCTTCATCTGTTTTCAGCTCAATTGATGCGTTACTCATATATCTTGCACGCAGCCCTTTGCAAAGAATGTTCTGATGCTGAAATACATTTGGCTTCAACAGCATTGAAAAATCAAAAGGAGAGGGTACATATGGTGCACGTAATAAAGGTCTCACAGCCCTGTAACTTCTCTGGTTTGCAAAGGTGATGCAATAAAGGCATTCTCTAGACAAAAAGGACTCATTTTGAACAAAACAACAAAATCTGAGAAAAGAATCCCTGCAATAAAAAGAAGAAAAATATCTGTCACCAAAATCTTTCAATATGACAGATACAATTCACAATTTCTATTTGAAGAAAAATGTAATATCATAAACATGGTATTTCTTTTAGCGGACACACCAAGCTAAAGACAAAAGGACTTCATAAACAGAAGTTCCATCATAGATTCATAGTCCGACTATAAAACCCAGATTGGATGTTAATAAATGGGATAACTTCACTTCGATTTGTAAAATTCTTCTATTCACGATTGAAAGAAAAATGGTAAGAATCAAATTTCGTTTTCCTAAAATTCTTAGACATAATGGCAATCGAATTGATAATAAGTAGTAAAAGAAGTTAAACCCCGAAAAATTGAGATAAAAGGAACAAACCTTTTGACATAAGATGGTAGTTGCCGGGTAAATTTCAGAAACGAAGCAATAGCTGCCATTACTATCCCACAAAATCGATTTCGTACATGAAAATTCTAAATGAAGCTCGCCAACTTCAGAGATAGAGATGCTTCGTTCATTTTGTTAATGGAGAACGGACGCCATGGTCTCAACTCTCAAGCTTGTAAGTCTAAGGTTTTGTACCTTCGACCGACCACTGCGTTGTTGTAAGGCCCAAAACAAGCCCACTACTCTCCTAACTATAATTTAGGGGAAATATAGTTAAAAGCAAATCAAATTTCTTTATTATAGTACAAACCAAATAACATACCTCACATAGTATATTCCATTAAAAATAAATAAATAAAAAACTTGAAAATTTTTAACACAAGGTTTATTTGCAATAAAATTGTAAAATATTAATATTATTATAAGATCATTAAATTTCATTAGATATTCAATATCTCATAACAAATTGAATATATAATAAAAATTAAAAAAATAAGTAAATAATGATTTAACAAGTTAACATGTAAACTTTACTTTAATGAAATATAATATATATTATATATTTATCCATTCAAAAAATAACAAAATATTTAAATTACATTTTTATCCCTTCAAATTATAAAAATAAATTATATTATATATTAAATTTCAAAATTTTTATATTAGATTATACAATATAATAAAGGCAACTAATATTTACTTTATAATATAGAAAAAATAAGGACAATTGACTAATATTTTGTATTAGTCGACTATCTTATATTGAGATAATTTTTAATTGATGACAGATGACTATATATGTATAGAATTTGATTGCCCATTGTTCCTGTCACTGTCAAAGATTATGTGTTGCTGACGTTTTCGCCTCGATCTTCATACCTCGTACTTTGAAATATTCTACAAAAAAAGAAATGATCAGAGAGACGCAGGGGTTGTTCCCTGCGTTTTCACTCCGATGCTTAAGTTAGAGAGTAATTTTTTCAGAGTTTCAGTAAGAAAATAGTTATCTGGTCCCAGGAATCATACATGTTCCCTATTTATAGGGAATTTCCTCCTGTAGCAATTACGCCTTTGTCCTCTTTTATCCAAATGTCTTATTATGTCCGATTTCTCTCGGATATACCACGTGTCTTCTTATATTTAGCTAAAATAATATTCGAATTACTATTCATAACAATTGCTCCTCACTCTTTTGCGAATCAATTATGGATGAGTGAAAGAGTACATTTATAAAAAATAATCATTATTAAATTATTATTATTATTTTTTTGCGCGGCTGTTAAGTTGCGATTGGCGCGGCACGCGGTACATATATATTGAAGCGGGATTGCAGCTTCGTTTCATCTCAGGCAAGATTTCTATTTTAGGTGCGGCAACCCATAGGTATTCGCGGCAATCTGCATTTGGCGGCTTTTTACTGACCTTCGCGGCAAGCTTACCCATCGCGGCAATCTTTCACCCTTTGCGGCAACATACACCTCGAGGCAAGCTTTACCGTTCGTGACAGGCTTTCACCCTTCACGGCAATCATACACATCGCGGCAAGCTTTACCATTCGCGGTAGGCTTTCACCCTTCGCGGCAACATACTCATTGCGGCAAGCTTTACCCTTCACGGCAGGCAACTCATAGCGACAAGCTTTTTTACCCATCGCGGCATACTACCTTCGCGAGCAGACTTTTTTATCCTTCGCGGCAGACTATCTTCGCGGCAGACTTTTTTACCCTTCTCGACAGACTACCTTCGCGGTTAACTCTAATGGCTAGACGAGGTACCGACAAACAACTAAATCTGGGCTCTCCTTCTAGACTAAAGGAATCTGACCTTAAGTCTGTTCGTAATAGTTTTCCTTTGCCTGAGGATTATTTCTATAGACTTCTTACTGATAGGGAAAGCTCCCCTTAAGCAGTCAGTAGCGGCGTTCCCGTTCACTTGGCTTCACTAGAGTTCGGACTCCGTTTTCCCTTACACGACTATGGAGTCGTTTTTCTTCAGCATTTTAGCATAGTTCCCGCTCAACTTCATCCTAATGGATGGGCGCAGGTGGTCGGGTTTTCAATCATATGCCATAGATGTGGTGTAACGCCCATCGTTCCCTTGTTTAGTTCATTTTTTCGAGTCCGTAGTGTTCCAAACTCAACCAGCTTTAGTACTCATAGGGTTGCCGGGGTAGGACAAAGTAGCAAGTTTTTTGAAAAACTACCCTCTAAGTTGCATAATTACGCGTCAGATTGGGTTATTGTTAAGTTTTCGTTATCTTTAAACATTCCTACTCATTGGTGTCTTTGCGATCCCCTTAACATTTGTCGTCCTTCGGACTTAAGAAACTTCTACAAATCTTTAATCTCCCAGTTACAAGTAGATGATGGGAGTACGCTGTCATCTTTATTAATTTTAGAAAACATAATTACTGCTGGTTGGGGACGCCTTTCCACTGTTCCCATTTCTGCGCCTGCACCTGTCTTGCCTCCTACTTTCGTGGAAGAGGGTCAAGGTGTGAGGAACCCTTTTGGGTCCTCTGAAGGAAATTCTGATGAGAATTTGGAATGGGATCAAGGGGAGGCTTTTGGGAGCCCTTTTCTAGATTTTCCTTCCGATGAGAGTTTGGTTGACATTCACTCTCTTGATGCTTATCTTAACTCGGGTGATTTCACATTGTATTCATATGTACACATAATTGTTTATTTTTTAAGTGGTCGTTCTGATTCTTTTTGGTTTCTTTCCTTTCAGGAACGAGCATACTTGGAAGAGCCTTTACTGAACGGGACGAATCAGAGAGTGCGCCTGAAGCTGTTCGCCCACAAAAGCGAAGGCGTCCACAAGTTTCCGACCAGGTTAGAGAAACTTCTTCTCGAGTTCGAGCCCAAGATGACAGATCAAGATCCCCTCCTACAATTTCTTCTCCATATCATGAAAGATCGGGTTCTCAAACTCAGGGCAAAGGCAAGTAACCTGCAGCAGAAACTCCTGAACTTGATCCTGAGTTAGAGGAAGGTCACCGGAGGAACAGGGAGGAATGCAATCTTACTCGTCCCTCTCGTACTGATCGACGATTATTGCATATTGAACCGGCCCTGTGAAATACTCCAGTGCTTCCACCAATAGCAGAGTTGAACTCCTCCCGATATCAAATATACGGTGGCGCAGCTGTTCGAGGCCAGAGCTTTATTGTTTATTCTGGTGTGAATGACAATGGCTCAATCCATGATACAGGAGTAGCCTCTCGCTTGGGCTAGTCAACCATTCTGCCTCGGGACGAGGCGGAGTTATTCAGAAATTTCACTGCTTCTGACGACCGGTATGATTATTTGGCCATACAGGTATTCCTTTATCTCTTTTGTTATTTTCTTCTTCGTTAATTTTATTTTGATGTTTGCTGATAATTTCAGGCTGCTCAACAAGTGATTGCCAACAATGCGTGGCATAGAGCCTATCGTTCTCAAGCTGATGCTGAACTTACCCGACTGAGAGTTGAGAGGGCTGAATGGCATAATGAAAGGAACTAATATATAAGGCTCCCTGAACGTGTTGACAGATTGAAGAAGGAAAAGGAAGAATTGAATATGGAGCTCCTCCGCCTTAAAAGAGAGCAGGCCGCCACCAGTGAAGAGTTGAGTTCTTTTAAGTCTGATTATGACACTGTTCTTACTCAACTTTAAGATCTCCGAACTAATTTTAGCAATCTAGAAGAGGAAAATTTGAAGTTGCGTCAAGAGGCTCAGTCTTCCAGCATCAACCTAGAGGTGCGCGACCAAATTCATTCCGAGGCAGTTAGAGAATATCGTCTGTCGCAAGATTGCTATGACAAGAAAGTGTTGTTTTCTATTGCTTTCGTGAAATATGGCTTTTATATGGCGCGCTTTTGGTTGGAGAAAGAGAGGTCCAGCGAATCCTGCTCTGAATTACAATGGTCCAAGCGAGTGGAACAATATACAAATGAATTCTTGGACTGGACTGACTATGAGCCCAACAGTGAAGACTTCGCTACATACCTGGAGAAAGGTGCTCACGACAATCTTTCTAATCTTTCGGGTCCTTGGGAGCCTTACCGACCGGAGGGCGTAATTGATGCACTAGAAGATTTGGATGATGAAGATCTTGATTCTCCCAGTGGAGGTGTTTCTCCGGTTGCAAAGGAGTAGATTTTAGGCATGTTTTTATCTTTCGTATTTGTTGTTGCCTCTCTTTATATATATACATAGATATATGTATGAAACATGGTTTGTTATTGGAATTCATATGTTTATGGTTTGTTATTGGACTTGTTTCGTGCCCCCCTTTTTTTATTTTAAGCATTTTTTAATAGATTATGTCGCATGACTTACCTCGCGCATTTTTCGCTTCAAGCCCTTGCATTATGTTTTGTGGCTTACCTCGCGCTTTTTTCGCTTCAAGCCCTTGCATTATGTTTTGTGGCTTACCTCGCGCGTTTTTCGCTTCAAGCCTTTTATTTGTAGAGTGTGTGGCTTACCTCGTGCATTTTTCGCTTCAAGCCCTTGCATTATGTTTTGTACATGTAGTTAAGATAGTTAAAAAGAGAAATCTTGATGAGTAATGTAATATCGTCATTTATGAAATAACAGATTGTTTTCCTGCGAATGATAAATTATAAAGAAAACTGAACAGTTAATCAATAAAATATTGTCACTGCAAATAAGGCTTTAAATGGTTGGCGTTTCATGTTTTCGACATCTCCTTGCCCTGTAGATTCTCCATAATGCATGTGCTAGGTCCAATCATCTTCCTGACTCTGTATGGCCCTTCCCAATTTACTCTGAATTTGCCATCCTCTCTCTGAGCGTTGGTGATGATTATTTTTCGCAACACTAGATCTCCTTCCTGGAGAAGTCTGTCCTTTACCATTGAGTTGTAATAACGAGCCACCCTTTGTTGGTAAGCTGTAAGTCGTATGGCTGCTAAATCTCGCTGTTCATCGAGTAAGTCCAAATTCTCCTTGAGGCCTTGAGAGTTTTCTTCATGTTCATAAGGAGTTATTCTTGGAGAAGTAGCTCATATCTTAACTAAAATTAATGCTTCTGTCCCATACACCAAACTGAATGACGTCTCCCCCGTTGACACCCGACTAGTAGTTCTATATGCCCACAAGATGCTGGAAAGCTCGTCAACCCAGGCTCCCTTTGCCTTGTCGAGATGAGTCTTAAGACCATGCAGTATAGTTCTATTGCTGACTTCAGCTTGACCATTGGCTTGCGGGTATGATACTGATGAGATCTTCAGTTGAACACCAAGTCATTCACAAAAACTTCGGAAAGCATCACAGTCGAATTGTTTTCCATGATCAGCATTTAAAATCCTCGAAATCCTAAAGCGGCAGATTATGTCTTTCCACACCATTGCCTCGACCTTCTTTTCCGTGATTAATGCTAGCAGCTCAGCTTCTATCCACTTAGTGAAATAATCCGTAGCTACTAGCAAGTACTTCCTCTGCCCTGTGGCCATCGAAAAAGGTCCCAGTATATCCAATCCCCACTGAGCGAATGGTGTCAGTTGAAAGATGCTTTGGAGTGTTGTTACAGGTGCAACTGTTAAGGGAGCGAACCTTTAACATTTGTCACACTTTTGTACTTTGTCTGCTGCATCCTGTTTTAGCGTTGGCCAATAAAACCCCGCTCTGAGTATTTTTACTGCCAAGGCTCTAACTCCTAAGTGCTCTCCACATATTCCTTCATGAACCTCAGCTAAAGCATAATTCGCTTGCTCTGGACCAAGGCATTTCAATAGTGGCATAGTGAATCCATTCTTGTATAGCTCCCCATTCATTAAAGCAAATTTGGCACTTTGGATCCTGATCTTTCGAGCAGCTTCTTTGCCTTCGGGGAGAATTCCTTTCACCAGGTATCGTTTGATCGAGGTCCTCCAATCTTTGCCAACTTCGATCTCTAGTACATCATCTTCATCTATACTAGGCCTTTCCAGCCTCTCTACCTTTACTAATCTTCCAGTTGTCTCTTTAGAAGATGTCAACTTCGACAGAGCATCAACCTGATTATTTTCTGATCGGTTAATTAGGGTGAGCTGAAATTTATCAAATGATTGGGCCAAAGCCTGGACCTTCTGCAGATACAGAACAAGGGAGGATTCTCGAACTTCAAATTATCCATTAAACTGATTGACCACCAGCTGAGAATCACTATGAGCCAACAAGTTTTTCACCTGGAGCTCCTTTGCCAACTTCATTCCCCCGATTAGAGCTTCATATTCTGCCGAGTTATTAGAGCAAAGGAAATTGAAGCGTAGAGAATACTCAAGCATTTCTCCTTCCGGTGATTCTAGCACAATACCTACTCCACTTCCTTGATGGTTGGATGCTCCATCAACAAATAACTTCGACCATACTATCTCTTGTTCTGTTGAATCCTCCCGACAAGTACATTCAACTATGAAATCTGCCAAGGCTTGCGCCTTGATGGCTTGACGAGGCTGAAAGTTGATGTCATACTCACTAAGCTCCACTGCCCATTTCACCAATCGTCCTGAATGTTCAGGCTTTTGTAGTATTTGTCTCAGAGGTTGATCTGTCAGTACCATTATGGAATGTGCTTGGAAATAAGGACGCATCTTTCTTGCAGCAGTGACAAGTGCCAAGGTCACTTTCTCCACTTGTGGATATCGTGTTTCAGCCCCTAAGAGTACTTTGCTGACATAATAAATTGGTTTATCTCCGTCGGCGGTCTTTCTCAAAAGCACTGCGCTTACTGCCTTGTCCCCTATACCCAGATACACAAATAATTGCTCTCCAGTTAAGGGTCTTGAGAGTAAAGGGAGCGCTCTCAAATACTCCTTTAACTCCTCAAAGGCTCTCTGACATTCTTCGGTCCACTGAAAATTCTTCCCACCCCGGAGTGTCTTGAAAAAGGGTAAGCTTCTCTCCACTGATTTCGACAAAAAATGATTCAAAGCAGTTACTCTCCCTGCTAATCTTTGCACTTCTTTGAGGGTCATTGGGGGTCTCATATCTAAAATCGCTTGGACCTTTTTTGGATTAGCTTCAATCCCTCGACTAGCTATCATAAAGCCCAAGAATTTTTCAGATTGAACCCCGAAGGAGCATTTACTGGGGTTAAGTTTCATGTCATACTTCCTCAATACTACCAAGACCTTGGATAGTCTCGAGGCATGGGACTCTCCTTCTTTACTCTTAACAATCATGTCATCTACATAAGCTTCCATGGTGTCTCCAAGCAAAGCCTTGAATATTTTGTTCACCATCCGCTGATATGTAGCCCCTGCATTTTCAAGCCAAACGGCATTACTCTGTAACAATATGTGCCCTTGTCTGTAATAAAAGATGTTTTTTCTTCATCTATCGGATGCATTGAGATCTGATGATAACCAGAAAAGGCGTCCAAGAAGCTAAGTAACTCGTACCTAGTAGTCTCATCCACTAATTTATCGATTCGAGGCAGTGGGTATGAGTCTTTAGGGCAAGCCTTATGTAAATCAGTAAAGTCTACGCACATTCTCCATTTTTCATTAGCCTTCTTCACCATTACCACATTTGACAACCAATCTGGATATAGAACTTCTCGAATAAAACCAGTTTTAAGCAGTTTTTCAATCTCCTCCTCTATTACCTGCTGCCTTTCTAGGGTGACGTTTCTTTTCTTTTGCTTGATAGGTTTGGTGCCGGGCAGCAGATTAAGGTCATGACATATTACTGTGGGATCAATCCCAGGCATGTCAGCAGGGGTCCATGCGAAAATATCAACATTGTCCTTCAAACATCTCATCAGCTCTTCCTTTGCCCTGGGTTTTAATTAGCTTCCAATTTACAATTTCTTGTTCTCATCTTCAGCTACCAACTTAATTTCCTCCAATTCTTCCACGGGCTTGGGCTTGGGCGATTCAGTTATGGTAAGGGTTTCCTTTCTTTGCATACCCTTACATGTAGTGGATGCCACATTGCATGTCCTTGCCCTCCTTTGATCTCCCTTTATTTTTCCTGTTCCTTCCGGCGTGGGAAACTTCATTAGCAGGTAATAAGGGGAAAGCACAGCCCTCATATCATTTAATAGTGGTCTTCCAAAGATGATGTTGTAGGCCAAAGAAGTTGATCTTACCACCATGAATAGAACTTGCCTTATTACACATCTAGGATTCTCTCCCAACGTAATAGGCAATTCAATGGATCCGGCTACCTTTACCTTCTCGCCAGCAAATCCAAAGAGTGGAGTAGTTACTGGTTTAAGCCGATCTTCACTCAAATTCATTCTTTCGAAACAATTTCAATAGATAAGATTTACAGAACTCTCATTATCTACCAGAATCCGACTCACCAGGTGCTTAGCCACTACTGTTGATATGACCATAGGGTCATCATGGGGAATAATCACATCCCCTTGATCGGCATGCGTAAACATAATTGACTCTTCATTCTTGTCAACTTTCATGACAGAACGAATCTGGTACGCCTGTCTAGCGTAAGTCTTTCTCAAGGTCGATGAGTCACTCGCTCTTCCTTCTCCTCCAGAGATCACATTAATGGCAGTTTCGGTAGGTTCATTGTCGACCTCCTGATTCCTGTGCTCTCTTAGCCTTACTTCATTTCTTCTTTCTTCATTTCTTCTTACATTCCCCCTATTATCAAAACGCCTGTCTCGCCATCTACGATCTACCTGTCCCTGAGGAAGGTTCTGATTCCGTAAAAAATGATCTAATCTCCCATCTCTGGCCAGTTTCTCCAGCTGGTTCATTAGATCTCGGCATTTCTCAGTTGAGTGGCCATAAGTTGCATGAAAACTACAATAGGACCTCAAGTCTTGTCCTAAGTTCCCTTCAACTTTTTTAGGGAATTGAATCATTCCTGTTCTCTCTATCGCTGCCAATATTGAAGCTCGTGACTCAGTGAAGGGCGTATAGGCAGAGTATTTTAGCTTGGGAGCTTTACTCAGCCTTTCTAGCCTTCCCATACTTTTGTCAGTGGGCTCCCTCTCTCGCTTCCTTTCCTCTCTGGGATCTTTTGCTAGGATTGTCTTCATTACTTCTTCCTGAGCAATGTATTTGTTTGCTCTAGAAAACAAATCTGATACCGTTGTTGGCTGATCCAGAGATAATGACTCATGTAGCTTCTCGGACCTCGTTCCCTGCAACATAGCGATCACTGCTACTTCAACTTGTAAATCCCGAATCTCCAGTGTGGCATCACGGAATCGATTAATATAGCTCTTGAGTGACTCTCTATTTCCTTCTTTCAAGGTCAAGAGATAGGTAGCATCTTTCCTCTTTTGACTATGCATCATGAAGGCCCGTAGGAATTCAGTTCTTAATTGATCAAAAGATGAAATAGACCCCTCAGGCAAACTGTTGAACCACTTTAGAGCATAACCGGTTAAGGTTAGGGAGAATGCTCTACACATAATTTCATCCTCCCATCCGTGCAACAGCATCATTGACTCATAGTTTTGGATGTGGTCATACGGGTCTGTTCTTCCTATATATGCTGTTATCTGAGGCATTTTAAACTTCGAGGGTAATGGTTTTCTTATGATAACCGCACTGAATGGAATCCTCCTCCTCTGATTCTCTTCGACTGGAATCAACCTCTTTTCTTCCAAAATGCATTCCACCATTTTCTTCATATTGGTAGCGTCCTATGCGACTGAATCAGCCCGATTATAATTTACTGTTGAAGTTTCAAGATTCCAAGTTGGATCTATCTCCGATCTTCTTCTCTCGGGTGGGGATCCCGCCACTCCGACCTCTTCCTCTTCTATGTACCCCGAGTTCACATCTGCGGGGCTTTCGAGATTCACCATATTTCGACGTCTCCAACTTCCATCAACCTCTCGTACTGAATCTTTCACTCTCTGACGCTTTGGTCTCTCCACACCTCGATGTCCTCCACTTTGGGGTCTCACTCTTCCTGTAGCCTCCTCTATAAGGTTTACTGCAGCCTCATGTAACAAATCTCCCGCGGCAACTTCAACAAGGTCTTGCCCAGGGTTGACTATACCTCGTGCGCCATGAATGTCATGCGAGATGCCACCAGGGTTCGACATCCCCATGGGGCTTCGTGTCATGCTACCCAGGTCTCCCTGCTCGCGAGTCTCTCCAATGCCGGGAAAGTCGACAATGTCGGGGTGGTCTCTATTGCCAGGAACAGATCGCGGCACTCCGCGTTTCTCCCTCATGCCGGGAATGTCTCCCGGCCTAGTTGTCGCATGCTCCAATTCGTGAATGCTTCGCTGCATGGTTGCCGCATGATCCAGTCCGTAAGGGCTTCACGGCATGGGTGCCGCATGTTCGACTTCACGATTGCTTCGCGGCATGGGTGTCGCATGCTCCAGTCCAGGAAGACTTCGCGGCATGGGTGCTGCATGTTCGACTTCACAATTGCTTCGTGGCATGGGTGCCTCATGCTCCAGTCCGAGAAGGATTCATGGCCTGGATGCCGCATTCTCCAACCCGGGAAGTGCTCGCGGCATACTTGCCGCGTGTTCCAATCCGTGAGGGCTTCACGGCATGCCTTCAGTATCGAGCGAATTCTGCCTCTCTCCTATCAAATGTTGGACGGATGGCGGTAAATTCACATGCGGGAAGACACTTTTGAATAGGTCCACCATTGTCTTCAGAGCTTGGACAGTCTCTTCTCATTGTTTTCGCATTGCTTTGAATTTTGCGACGGGAATCGACATCATATTGGCTTTGCTTTGCACCCTCGCGGCTCCTCCGCCACCGGTCATAGGAGAACTCGCCATGTCTTCACTATCCTCGTGTCTGACTGCTGCCGAACGGGTCTGTACCATCGTGTCAGAATGATTTTTTGCTCGAAGTTTCCCACAGACGATGCCAATTGTTGCTGTCATTGTCAACGATTACGTGTTGCTGACGTCTCCGCCTTGATCTTCGTACCTCGTACTTTGAAATATTCTGCAAAGAAAGAAATGATCAGAGGGACGCAAGGGTTGTTCCCTGCGTTTTCACTCCGATACTTAAGTTAGAGAGTAATTTTTTCAGAGTTTCAGTAGGAAAATAGTTATCTGGTCCCAGGAATCATACATGTTCCCTATTTATAGGGAATTTCCTCCTGTCGCAATTACGCTTTTGTCCTCTTTTATCCAAATGTCTTATTATGTCCGATCCCTCTCAGATATACCACGTGTCTTCATATAATTAGCTAAAATAATATTCGAATTACTATTCATAACACCCATTAAACAATGAATTTTTTTTAGTAGTAACAATTGCTTTTTTATCAAAGTAGCTAAAATAATATTCGAATTACTATTCATAACACCCATTAAACAATGAATTTTTTTTTAGTAGTAACAATTAGCCTAGAGCTATCTGTCTAGTAAATTTGATGCAGGCTTTGTAATAATACTTTTATGATTAGGATCATGAATTTTATGGTTAATTATCATAATTTTATGCTTATACTAGTGTTTGTAAGCTTATTATCATCAATTTTAGTTTTACAGTTTTATCTTTATTATTATGTTTTTACGCTTATTCTCGTCAATTTTAAAGTTAATTATTATATTTTTATATTTATTATAATGCTTTTACACTTATTGTCATAAATTCTACATGTAATTATCATAGTTTTATGAATTTTTTTAGTGTTTTTTATGCTTATTTTTATTCTTTTTACATTGAATCTCATAAATTTTACAGTTAGTTATTATATTTTTATGCTTATTATTCTAGTGTATATATGTTTATTCTCATTCATTTTACGATGAATTTCACAAATTTTATGGTTAGTTATCATAATTTTTATATTAATTTTAGTATTTTTACGCTTAAACTCATTCATTACGATGAATCTCATAAATTTTATGATTAGTCGTCATATTTTTATGCTTATTCCAGTGTATTATATTTATTCTCATTAATTTTATGATAAATCTCATAAATTCTATGGTTAATTATAATAATTTTTATGTTTATTCTAGTATTTTTAACGTTTATTCTCATCAATTTTATGGTTAGTTATTGTATTTTTATGCTTACTCTCATTAGTTTTACGGTTGGTTATCATATTTCTATACTTATTATAATATTTTTACTCTTATTTTCATAAATTTTATTATGATTTTCATAAATTTTATAATGAATCTAATAAATTTTACGAGAAATGTCATAAATTTTAAAATGAAACTCATAAATTTATGATAAGATGAATGTCATAAATTTTATAATGAATCTCATAAAAATTACGAAGAATATCATAAATTTTACAATGAATCTCATAAATTTTATGATAAATGTTACAAATTTTACAAGTAATCTCATAAATTTGACGATAAATGTCATCATTTTTATGATTAGTTATCTTATTTTTATGTTTATTCTAATATTTTTACGCTTATTTTTGTTTATTTTATGTTTGTTATAATCAATTTTAAGCTTAATTATCATAATTTTATATTTATCCTAGTATTTCTTTTACAATGTTTTTGATTAATTTTATGATGTTTTTTTTTTTTATAAATTTTACGATTAATTATCATAATTTTATGTTTACACTAATTGTGATCAATTTTACAATTAATTATTATATTTTTTATTTTTGTATATTTATTTTTATTCTTACCAATTTTACAATAAATATTAGAATATAAGTTTTATTCTCATTAATAGTCGATTACTCGAAAATAAATATTCGACTGACTTAATAAAAATTTAAGACGAAATCTTTCCTAAATAAAGGCAATCGACTGCCAATAAAGTTACAGTCAAGTAAAATGGCAGTCAATTAAAAGTTAAACTACAGATTTAAGGACGGCGCCGGCCACAACTTCAAAACCCTCTTTCTCCTTTTTTTTTTATTTTTATTTTTTTTAATGTTTCATCAAGAGGTGCATAAGCCACATGTTGAAATTTTAAATTTTCATATAATGCTTTTGCCTTAAAAGCTAAATTTTTAAGAGTTGGAATTATGATTTAATCATTCGAAGTTAATATGTTATATAAGTTGTAGTCACTTATGTCTAGTGTTTATAATTTAGGATTTATTATTAAAAAAGGAAAAATAAAGTATATATAAGAGGAAGAATAAAGTGATTGTATAAAAAAAAAAAGAAAAATAATAAAAATAAAGCTGTAAGAAATTACAAAAAAAGGTTAAATTAGTAATACACTATTATATTTTTATTAATATTTATTATATAATTATAATTTTAAAAATTAGTTTAAGAGGTTGTTAGGTTTAATGATTTTTTACCATTAAAATTTAATTAATGATTTAAATTAAATGTTACTAATTTAAGGGCTATAATCAACGGACCTTACAATGAGGTTAATTTTTGTAAACTTAATGTAGAAGTCCCTAAAATAGTGAATCAGTAAGGCTGGGATGATATGAACAATATAAGATACTGTTGGAACTGGAAACTAAAATGGCGAATAATATTAGTGAAAAAAATAAATGATAGGAGAAATTAATTTTTTGTTATTGGTAGTACAAAGAGTTGGATTGAGGCACAAATTTCTTTTTTTTTTTTTTTAAAGAAAATTTACGCCTCCAAAAAGTAATACCCAATGATGCAATGGAATTGAAAGTGTGTTTGCCTCAAGGATACAATATTCAAATTAATTATTTTGTTGTACACTTTGAATTAATGATAAAGTAAAAAAGCTCACAGTTAAAAACACCTTACTCTACCTAAGAATATATATGTATAGAATATCAAAGTGATTTCTATTTGGTTTGCTAAAAATAATTTTTAGAAAATTATTTCAATAATTTTTTTATATTTGATTGGTAGAAAATTGATTAGTCTACAAAAAATGATTTTTTAATTTACAAAAAATTAAATCATTTTTTTTGAAAATTGTCTTACTCGTTTGAAGAGGGAAAGACATTTTTTGAAAAATAACTATCTAGACGTAAGTTTATTTACTAAGTTCGTGATTCTATTGAAGTTATACTTTGGATATAATTTTTTTTTAAACTTTAATTTTATTTAACTTTACATAAAATATTATTATATGAAAAATTTTAAAAATTAAAATATTAACATTAAAAATCTTTTAATATCTTATAATATTTTAAATATTTCAATGATAAACAATATTATATATTTATTTAATAATAAATAATAAATACTAATTTAATAAATAATGTATTTATTATTTAATAATTTATTAGTATTTTAATTTAAGATATAATTTTTTTATATTTTATTTAAAAATTTGTATATTAATATTTCAATATAAAACATAATTAAATAATACTTTTGTTATTATTTTAATAATAAAAAATTTTAAAATAAATATAATTATTTTAATATTATAAATATTTTTCAAAAATAAATATTAAAATATTATTAATATTATATATATTAAAATATTAATATTACTTCAATTTTTTAAAATATGAATATATATATAATAATAACTTATTTATAAATGTATAAAAATATAATATTTTAATATTAAATATTGTTTTAGAATTAATAAATTAATTAATCCAGTAAACCTGATTTTTACTATTTTATTAGTTAGTTAATATCATTCGTAAACATAAAATAGATTTTTCAAAAAACAATCAAACAATAAAAAATATTTTTCATTAAGTCATCAAACCAATGAAAAATCTTTAATTTTTCAGAAAATAAAAATATTTTAAAAAAAAACATTTTTTGAACTCATTTTCAACGGATCAAAAGGAGCTAAATAATAAAATTTTTGTTGTGTGTCATTTGAGGTAAGTTCTCCCATTTATAGGCCTCAAGCTTATGATATACCCATTAAATAATAACATTAAACATTACGAATTACTAACATTTTAAGTTAGGAGTTACTAATAATCAAAACTATATTAAGAGTTACTAAAAATTAAAATTAGGAATTAGTAACATTCAAAATTACATTAGGAGTTACTAACGTTAAAAGTTAAATATAAGGAATTATTAACAATCCAATGTATAATAATATTTTATTTGTTTTATTATTAAAAATATTACAAAATTCCCCTTTAATTTTAATAATAAAACAATATAATTAAAGTTTTGATTATATTACTATTTTTTTATTAAGTTGGACAAAAATATATTATTATGCATAATAAATGTGTGCTACTGCATTGAACTTTAAATAGTTTAATAGTAAATCTTGTTCCTAAGCAAATAATGTGTTATTCGCATTAGACTTGGGACTGTATAAGAGACAAAAAATTGTATTACACATATGATAATTCAGATATTTATGAGCTTCTATTAAGCTAGCACATTATAGCTTTGTGCTTGATCGAGTTTTAATGAGTAATCTAAAAACTCACTTAACCAAGCTTCATAAGAGTTACTTTACTCCAATACTCACATAGGTGAAATTTATTAAGAGTGCTCTCGTAACTAATATACCCCACACATAATGAGTTATAGATTTATTTAAGATAAAAAAACCTCTAAACAATTCATGATTGATATACTTACATCATCGGATGGATAAAAATGCTTGAAACCTCTCAATGTGTATCATTTATCAAACAATATCCATGATTTGGTTTTTTCATTGAACCTAATTCTTAGGATCTTTGATAATTAGGTTGTGTTTCCTTAGAAAAGATTCCAAATTCTTTGAGCAAAATTCCAGTTCCCTAGATGTGCTCAAGATCCTTTCTCTAGCAAGAGCCTTTGTTAAATAGCCAGCATGATTATTATTTGATTTTATATAATTCACACTTATAATTATGTTACTCAAAGATGATCTTACTATAGTGTGTTTCATTTTAATAGAACTAGATTTATCGTTATAATCACGGTTATGTACCCTACCAATTGTAGCATTGCTATTACATTTTATCACACGATCTAGATCCAAAATCTGTCAAGCAAACATACAAAAGATGTACCAATTCTCCTAGCCCTAATAATATTTTTATAGTAGAGCTTACAGCACCATAACATAAAGTTATTCTTTGATATCCATTTAAAGAAGTCGAAATAACACTAATGTTTAAAAAAACCTATTTAAAAAGATTAATCCATTCAATTCAGTTAAAGAATTGCAAGCATGCAAAAAGCAAAAGTAGAACTTTAAGAGGAGATTAAAAGTATATTCCACCGGCCTCTCTAAAGTATAGAATCAATTCAAATGTAGGATGAAGAGCATGCATCACATTAAAAGCCATAATGGTTTCCTGTCTGTCACATATATAAGCATTGAAATGACTGAGAAGCATGAATCGTTTTCTCCTTTCTTTTTGACAGGTAGCAAACAAATATTAAAATCAGGATGGGGGTATGCATCCTGTAAAATGACAAAGTTCTGCCTATGTAACAAAAAATACAATTATGGAACCAAGCATCCAAAGGTTTTACCAGAGGTAAGGTAATTTATTTACACTACAAGAAAATATATTTTCAGCGACGGAATTTTATCGACAAAATTATTTCGTCGGTAAAAAATAAATTAGCGACGAATTTACGACGGAATTTTGTCGCTATTGGTTTCAAATATATTATTTATATTTTTCGACGGATTTTGCTACGGAATTCCGTCGTTGATGCTGTCGAGTTTTTCCTAATATTTTTTCCGTCGCTGAAAGGCTTCAACCACGAAATTTCGTCGCTGAAGCCTTCGTTGAATTTTTCGTCGCTGAAATGCTTCAGCTACCGAATTTCGTTGCTGAAAGGCTTTAGCTACGAAATTCCGTCGCTGAAGCCTTCGTTGAATTTTTTCGTCACAGAAATGCTTCAGCTACGAAATTCCGTCGCTGACGCCAGTCGAATTTTTTCAAATTTAAACTTTTTATTTTTTCGCTGCTGAAAGGCTTTAGCAACAGAATTTCGTCGCTGAAGCCTTTGTTGAATTTTTCGTCACTGAAAGGCTTTAACTACGGAATTTCGTCGCCAATGCCACTCGAATTTCTCCAAATTTTTTTATATTTATTCCGTCGCTGATAGGCTTCAGCAACGGAATTCCGTCGCTGAAGGCTTTGTTGCATTCTCCGTCGCTGATGCCACTTGAATTTCTCCACTTTTTTTAATATTTTTTCCGTCGCTGAAGGGCATCGACGACGAAATTTCGTCGCTGAAACCTTTGTTAAATTTTTCGTCGCTGATGCCACTCGAATTTTTACAAAATTTTTTTTAATATTTTTTTCGTCGGAGAAAGGTTTCGGCTACGAAATTTAGTCGCTGAAGTCTCTTCTGTTTTTTGAAAATTATTTATTTTTTTCCATCGCTGAAAGGCTTCAGCTACGGAATTTCGTCGCTGAAGCCTTTTTTATTTTTAATTAATTTATGAATTAAAAAAAATAAATGTTAACAAATTTCTCCCACTTCCTCACCCGATCTCTGCACCCCCCCCCCCCGACCCCCTTCCTCTGTCTTCAAACATTCTCGCCTGTCCAGCCCCGATCTCTTCCCTCTGTGCCGTTTGTCTTCACCGTCGACAACAACCCAGCTCCACCGACCGTCTGGATCTCCCTCTCTTCCTTACCGCCGACGAGCTCCCCCCTCCCTGGCGTGAATCGGAAACAATTTTCCCCATTTTCTTCTGCTCTTTGCCTTTGTTCCATCGACGACCGGAGCCCGTTCCAGACCAACTAACGGCCTACTCCCCTTCAACCGAACCCCATTTCTGTTTCCTTTCATCATCTCGGTCCACTCCCTTCCTATTCACGCGTGTTTAGAGTAATCTTCAACTGCTCCATTGTAAATAATTTTTTCACCAAATCGCGACAGTTTTCCAGCAGGTATCATACTATCTCAATATTATATTTTTTCCTTTCCCGTTTTCATACTCACACACACCTATATATATATATATAGGTATATATATTTATATATATATATATATATATATATATACACATTTTTGTACCAAATTTGGTGTCTCGGTCAGGCTTTAATCTCACAGTCTCCTTTCCTTTCGGTTTGTTCCAGTTGCATACTTCCAGCTCCCTCCTCTTGATTGTTTATTGTTTTCGGCTCCCTTCACATTTTCTTGTTCCATTTTCCACTAACAGCCACTCCATTCCTTATCCTTTCATATACTATAAATATGTATTTTCTTCAATATGCTTTCACCCACTTTATGTATATATCATGGTGTGTAATTATCTATGAGTTATTCAGGATGAGAAAAATTAGTAATGTCGACACTAGGTTTGGTAAACTTAGATTATGAACTTTGAATTATGTGTAGATTTTTTGAGAGTTTGAATTTAAGTGTTGGTTAGTTGGATTTGTCGATGCGCCATGCAATTTTGTGGATCTTGAAGTTTCCAGATCGATTGAAAATTTGACATCAACTTTGAATCGGTGATGAGGATGAAGTTTGGTGAGCTTAAGTAAAAATAATGATGGGTTTGTAAGTTACTAACTTTTGAGTGTGTTCGGATAAGGCATTTACCTTTCATTGTAGAATTGAGGTTTGATTTTTTTATTTTTAAAGGCTTTGTTATCATGGATATTTGATGAACTTTGGATATGATCTTAATTATACTTATTTGGAGTCAAAGTACGAAATATCAAGTCATGAGTTGGTATGTTTGTAAATAAGTGACTTTGTTGTAAGTTTGATAAGTAGGATACTCTACACTTAGATTATTGGGAAAAATGCCCTAATCTTTGAAAAAGAAAAAAAACTTATGAATTCGGGATTAGATATTTAGTTAATTTGTGAAGGCTTTAGAGTATTATGATGGACATTTAGTGAAACTTTGATCGCAAATGTAATTATATTTTGCTGTGATTAAGGATGAAATGTTAGAGCTGACAAGAAATAATATATGAAAATTGAGGTACTTTTGGTTCAAATATATGTAAACTTTCCTTATGGTTTTATTGGAATTTGTGGTCAATTAGAATTATGATGCATATAAGAATACTCACTTGATTTGGTAAGATTTTGATTTGAGTAAATATTTAAGTTTGATAATAAGAATTGATATTTTGAATAATTGCTGAATTTTGATCGTTAAATGTTTATTTTAGAGTGTATAAGTTATTAACAGTCAATGTGATAAAATCACAATTATGGTTTTTGATTGGGTTAGAAGATGAGTTTCATTTGAGTAGTATTAACAGGTATTGTCATGGTATAAAACATTTGTTTTATTTACTTATTTATTTATTTTTGTAAGTTTTGGTTATGATCTTTGGGTATAAAATGACTTCTTAAGAGTATGAACGAATTGTGGGTCTTTTTATAATCTTAGATTTTGACTTTTAGATTATGTGGCGATTTTTAAGAGTTCTATGTTCCATATTTTGTGATCACGTTTCTCTTAGAGTTCTTAGTTCATTTGATATCTAGACATTCCTCTTTAGCCCCAACATTACTGCTACTCAAAAGTAAGAATTCAAGTAGTTGTTTGGAATGGACGTAGTTACAAATCCAGAGAAGTAATTGAGCTTGCCGACAATGATAAGGAGAGGTAAAACGAAAGAATTCGGGGGTATCAAAGAGAGGGTGCAAATCAAGATGGAAAACTTATCTTGGAAAACCAATCCACACCCAATTGCATTGTATTCTGTACTTTGTATTTATTGCATGCAAAAAGAACTTTATGACTAAAAGCAACAATGCTATAATTCAAAACATTCAATCACTACTTAGTTTGATACGTAGATAACAAACAATTGCATCTTTATGTGCAAATAGACAACTGTATGCGGACCTACATCTAGCTACAATGCATGAGAGTATTTAGATGGGGTCTATCTAGTAGAATTAACGTAAGTCACAACCAAAATATGTATGAATATAAGTTTTATGAATATAAGTTTACTATCCTAGAATTAGCTAAAGTTATGAATATAAGTTTACTGATTTTAGTATTGAATATAAAATTGGTTTTATGATAGGGAGAGGTTGCTGATGTGATTGGAAAGCATGATTGTTAGTTGTGGATAACAGGTTGTTGAGATGATTTAATATGCATGAATTGTATTGAGGATTTGGACTACTTTATACTATTATTTGTAGGTTGGGTAAAGATAAATTGCAGTCGTTATGCTGTCGAAATTTCTAAGGAAACTTAGGACTTTAATTGATTTATTTTGTAATAATTTATTTTTTAGTTTATTTATTTTGTTATAGTAGAAGTTAAATTTTTTTATATGCACATTACATACTAACAATGTTTACTTTTTTATTTTTTTTACTGCAGGTTTTATTTTCAAATTCAACTGTCATATACGACATACATTAAAGGTAAGTTCAATTTAAATTCCATGTTTATAATATGTAATGCAAATAAATTTTTGTAATTTTTAGTTGTATATATTATTTGGAAATTAATAAATAATTAAAAAAATATGAACGAAGGATACATAGGTATATTTTAATGAATAGTTACGTTTTATGGTTATTTAGGGTTTTTCATTATTGAGGTACAAAATTAAAAAAATAAATATTTTAAAATTTTCCCATGATTTGCTTAAGTAAAAAAAATTGTATTTACTTAATTGACAAAAATTATTTCGTGATAGAGTGTAATTGTTATTCTATATTTTCAGATACTGTATTCTGTGTGAAAAATGGATAAGAATAGATCTTGGATGTATTGTCGATTAGATGTAGATGGATTCATTAGAGATAAATTTCTGAATGGAGTTGAAGAGTTTATTAGTTTTGCATTTTGTCATCCGGAGGTAGTTAGTAGGAATCGCATTAAATGTCCTTGCAGCAAATGTATGAATAAACAATTCTTGGAAGTCGATAAGGTGCGTAAATAACTTTATTACAAAGGTTTTGTTGTTGGGTATACCACTTGGGATAAACACGAAGAAATTGAAGAAAAACAGTCATAAAAAAATGTAAATGAAACAGTTGATCCACTATCTGGGGTGAGACCTGAGAAACAAAATCCATATGTTAGAATGGTCACGGATGCTTTTCATATGGATGATGACATAGTTGGTAATTTTGTGAACAATTCAAGAAGTGAAGAGCAACATCCAAATTCATCTGCTACATACTTCTATTCTCTCTTGAATGATGCAATGAACCTCTATGGCCTGGTTGTTCAATGCATACAACATTATTAGTTGTTTCACAACTTTTGAACTGGAAGTCAGAGTTTAATATAAGTGAAGCATGTTTCAATCGTTTGTTGGGGATTATGAAGCCTATGTTGCCAGAAGATGATAATTTGCCACAAACCAACTATGAAATGAATAAGAAGCTAGAAAAATTGAGTTTTAGTTATGTTAAAATTGATGCCTACAAGAATAATTGTATGTTGTTTGATAAAGAATATGCAGAGCAGGAGTATTGTCAAATATGTGGTCATCCTCAATATAAAGCTATCTCAACAGTTGGTGGACGAGGGAAAAGGAAACCTTATAAGGTTTTACATTATTTGACATTAATTTCGAGGTTGGAAAGGCTTTTTATGTCGTCAATAATTGCTAAGCTTATGACATGGCATGTTGAAAGTCGAAATACTAACGGAGTGCTCAATCATCCTGTTGATGGGGAGACATGGCAAAAATTCGATCGCATTCACCAATCGTTTACTGCTGATCCTCGGAATGTAAGACTTGGTTTGTGTGCTGATGGATTTTGTCCTTATGGGTCAGCATCGAGATCATACTCTTGTTGGCCGGTAATGCTTGCTGTTTACAATTTACCTCCATGGATGTGCATGAAAAAACCTTATTTGTTTCTCAATATGATAATTCCGGGAAGGAAAAGTCCATCACATAACATTGATGTTTTCTTGAGACGTTTAATTGATGAGTTAAAGGTGTTGTGGGAACATGATGTTCAGACTTATGATGCTCACAAGAAACAACATTTTATGTTAAGGGCTACATTGTTATGGACGATTAATGACTTTCCTGCTTATGGAATGTTGTCTGAGTGGAGCACCCATGGTCGATTATCTTGTTCTTATTGTATGGAACGTACAAAGGCTGGTTGCAGTATGGACGAAAGCCTTGCTTTTTCGATTGTCATCGTCAATTTTTGCCTCCTAATCATCCTTTCAGGAGGCAACGTGATAAATTTAGTAAAATGGTAGATCATGATCCTCCAATGCAGAGATTGTCAGGTGAAGAAGTATTGCAACGATTAGATGCCATCGAAGATTTACCATACGATTAAAAATGTGGTCCACAAAAACCTCTAGGGTTTGGGGTTTCTCATAATTGGGTGAAGAAGAGTATATTCTGGGAATTGCCTTATTGGCATACCAATCTTATTCGACACAATTTGGATGTCATGCATATTGAGAAAAATATTTTTGACAATTTGTTTAACACCCTGATGGATGTTAAGGGTAAAACCAAAGATAATATAAAGGCAAGAATGAATATGGCCTTCATTTGCAAAAGAAAAGAACTAGAATTGGTGAAAAGTGATGGAAAAACATTAAAGCCTAAAGCTTCATTCACTCTAACCAAGGAGGAGCAAAAAAGACTATGTGCTTAGGTTAAAGAGTTAAGGTTTCCTGATGGGTTTGCATCAAATATAGCTCGATGTGTTAATGTCGATGAATACAAGTTCTACGAAATGAAATCTCATGACTGTCACATTTTTATGCAGTGCTTACTTCCCATAGCTATTCGTGATTTTGTTCCCAATCCAATTTAGGGTGCAATCACAGAGCTATCTTATTTTTTCAGATATGTATGCTTACCGGAAATACGTGTAGATCACATGCAAGTTTTGCAAAGGAACATTGTACAAACCATTTGCAAACTAGAGAAGATCTTTCCCCCTTCATTTTCTGATTGTATGGAGCATCTTCCAATCTACTTGTCTTATGAGGTTATGGTGGGCGGTCCAGTGCAATATCGATGGATGTATCCCTTTGAGAGGTAATCACTTATAGTTAATCATTATTCAATTTTATATTAATATTTATCATCCCAAATATTCTATCTGAAAAAGTTAATAAATTTTAATTACTTACAATATTCACTTTAGGTTTTTGCATCACATAAAAAAGAAAATGAAAAATTCAGCCTATCCAGAAAGGTCGATATGTATGGCATACATAAGGGAGGAGATTGGAAACTTTTGTGCATTGTATTTTGAACCTGAAGTTCAAACAAGATTGACCTGTCCACCACGTAATGATGATGGAGGAGATGTCGATCCGATGGGACGTTTGTCCATTTTTAGACGTCCGGGTCGATCAATTGGGCCGACAAAAAATAATGCTCGATACTTGGAGGAAGATGAATATAATGCTGCGTGTATATACATGTTAATGAATTGTGAGGAAATAGTCCTATATATTAAGTAAGTTATCTAAATCTAACCCATCGCTGAATTTAGAATTATATGGCTGATATAGTTGTTATCTTATTTAGTTTCAAATGTCATTGTAGGACATTTGATGATATGATTAAAAGAGATCATCTGAATATCAGAAATGCACAATTAGAGAAAGCACGTCATGATCATTTTCCAAAATAGCTTAAACAATTTGTAAGTACTACAACAATAAAACAATCAGTAGTTTGAACATAAGTTTTAAAATTTTAATGATTGGTTTCGCGGGGTTTCAAATATTTGAACATGCCAATCAAACAGATCCACGTATTATTGAGATTTCTCATGGTCCTAGACGTATGATAAGGAGTTATCAAGGTTATTTTGTAAATGGTTTCAAGTTTCATACGTTGGATTATGGTCGATCTCGAAAAATAATGTTAGTGGTGTATGTATCAAAGGCAGCTGCTACAATGATTTTGATCGTGATTTTTATGGCATACTGATAGATATAATTGAATTAGAGTACTTTGGAATTGAAAATAAAGTTGTGTTATTCAAGTATCATTGGTTTGATACAGAACGAGGTCTTCATGTTGATCTCCATCATGGTCTTGTTGATATCAAGCATAAATCTATACTTGTCAGTAACGAACCATTTATATTAGCTGAACAGAGCCAACAAGTGTACTTTAGTCCTTATCCTTCCACAAAAAAAGATCATCGTCATTGGTGGGCCGTATTCAAAACAAAGGCACGAAGTAGATTTAACCTTCGACGAAATGACGGTGGATAGATTTTAGATTTGAACGAAGGAGTTTACCAAGAAGTGGAAGTTTCGAACCCTAGAATAGTTGCATATTCAGACGAACTGGACAACCCTACTACTTATATTAGTAGCGAATATGAAGAAGTCAATCAATTTGCAGAAGAAGAAGAAGAGGAGGAGGAAGAGGAAGAGGAAGAGGAAGAAGAAGAAGACGAAGAGGATGATGAAGTATGGAATGATGAAGCAGTTGGTAATGATAGAGAAGATGACAGTGATTATAATAACGAATAGTAAGAATTAAACATTTGATTGTAAAATAAAAATTATTGTACTTCATTTACTTATTTTTGAACATAATTTTTGTATCTGTCTTGCAGATGAGAAGATTGAAAAAGTTAGCACAGCGATCATCTATCTCCAGGTCTCCTTTACCTGCAATGGAGACTATACCTGGATTGGAATTTGACTATAATCTTCAGTCTGACATTCACCCTCAATCTCTCAGCATCTTACTCAGTCTCATGCTCAAGCTCGTGATCGACCTTTAGTTCACCGTCCAAATCAACCTCGTTCTCGGCCTCTCGCGCAACCAACTCCAACTTCAAGTCGACCTGATCCAGCTCGTGATGATGATGATGATGATGACAATGACGACGATGATGATGCCATTTCAGCTCCTCCATCAGCGGTAGAACAACAATTACCCGGGCAAAGAATATCTACTGAGGAATATTCAGAGGAGGCTACACAAACTGCGGGTGGTAGTGGGAGTGGGAGTGGTAGTGGTTGGAAAAGAACAAGAGACCTAAATCGGAGTCTTGAAACACCGCAAAATTCAGAGCATAGGTTATTCCTGACGCCACTTGGTAACAGATACATTGCTTCTAATTTTGTTTTATTTTCATACAACTATGATATTAAATATGGTATAATATTTAAGATATTTTTTTTTGCAGTTCTTTTGAAGACTCGAAGGGTGTGAGGACTATATCCAATTTAATTAAACAACATTACTCGGAACCATGGCCAAATGGAAAAGGGTTCCAAATGAAGTGAAAGCACAAATGTGGAATAAATTTCAAGTATATTACTTTGAAGTAAATAACTTGATAATTTTTTTAAACGTATCGAAATGATAATTATCATTTGTTTTTCTTTGCAGGAGAAGTTCAGGTGGTCTGCTAACCAAACTAATAATGTCTATACAATTTGGGAGCACTTATGCAAGTCACGTTTTAGAGACCTGCAGCAGTTGGAGAGAAGAAAAACAATGCAATATTTTAATACAGATAAAATATCTGACTGCAAAGGGTACAACAAGTCGAAGTGGATTTCAGTCCAAATATGAGATCAATTAGTTGAGAATGAATGGGGGACTGAAAGGTGGGAGGAGAAGTCAAAAAAAAGAAAACAAAATCGGTTGACGGAAAAAGAAGGAACGATAACAAAGCATACAAGCGGTTCTGTATCTTTTTCGGTCCATGAATATAGGATGGTAAGTCCAAATAATAAAATGTATTTTACTGTTTTATTTATTTTAATGTAATTTTTATTCCTTACAAGAATTTCATATCTTTCTATGAAAAATTGCATATCTTTTAATATAGGCGCAACGTCTAGGTCGAGCACCGACATATAAAGAATTGTTTGATCGGACGCATAGACGTTTAGGTGGAGATGGTGATTATATGGATAACAAGTCCAAATCTGTCAGTGTACGTAATGCATTCTATTGGCTTCTAATATGGTTTTCTCGTTATTAAAGTTTACTGTTTATTATCCTTCTTCTAAATACATTGTAGGAAAAGTACGCTAATTCATTGACTCAGAAATACGACGAGGATATAAGCATCCATCCTCATTTTGATTGAGATGCATAGTGTAAGATAATTGGAGGGATGAAGACTACGTTTACACATACGTACGGATTTGGGACTAGGCCACATCACCTTGATTTACAAATGGGACAAACATTGCATCTGCCTCTGTTTCCACCCAATCTTCTTGCGCATATCATTCAGCTTATGGTCATTTTCCTTATACTACTCCTGGTGTAATTGATACTCCTGACACAAATTCAGAGGTGCAGCAAGTGAAAGAGGATGTCATAATCATTTCAAACAAGATTGATAATCTGGAAGGAAAGTTGGCTGATTTTGTGGATCAGATGATGAACTTGATGGTAAGAAATGACAATAACGTAGGAGCACCCGGACCTGGACCGTCTGGATTTGAAAGTCAGACTAATCACTAAAAGTACCCATTTTTTTAAAATTTTATTTGGTTTTCTTATGAATTCTGGATGATATTTGCAAAGATTATTTGATCGGACTGTATATGATGGTGATTTCGATGAATAGTTGATATTAGTTTTGATATATAGTTGTGGTATATATTTTATGTTTGTTTTTATCGATTTATACATGTCTGTTTCATTATTTTAGGTACTCGAATTTAAGTAATAAAAATATCAACAATATATAGTAAAATTAGCTACGAAAATTCATCGTTGAAGCCTTTCAGTGACGAAAATTTTATTCAATTTAATATATATTACATAAAAAATAGTTACGAAATTCCGTTACTGAAACCTTTTAGCGAAAGAAAAATTAAGTAATATATATACAATTCTGCTACGGAATTCCGTCGCTGAATACTTTTAGCGACGGACAATTTAATTAATTCAAAAATAAATATATAATTATTAGCCACAGAAATCGGTCTCTGAAACATTTCAGCGACGGATAATTTAATTTACTATTAACGACGGAAATCCGTCGTTGAAACATTTCAGTGATGGATAATTACATTTACTATTAGCGACGAAAATCCATCGCTGAAACATTTCAGCGACGGATAATTTAATTTATATAAATATATGTATTAGCGACAAAAATCCGTCGCTGAATCCTTTTAGCGACGAAAATTTTTCTTAATTGAAAAATAAAAAAAACGTTGAAATTCCGTCGAAAAAAATTCAACGACAGAAATTATTTGTGATGGAATTAACGACGAAATTTTTCTCCCAACGACGAAAAACTTTCAGCGACTTCCAATTTACCGATGGAATTAGCGACGGAACGTTCCGTCGTTAATTCCGTCGCAAATACTAATTTTCAACGAAAAGAAAAAATTAGCGACGAAAAATCTGTCACTAAATCCGTCGCTGTTGACCATTTTTTCTTGTAGTGTGACCTAAAAACATCTTCACTATTCAAAAAAAATAAAATTAACAACTAACGCTTTTATGCACATATCAAAACTTTTATGCCATTACTTAAGAGCTTATTTATGATCATATAAAAATTGAATTAACTTGCATACTTTATTTTCTTAAGTTAAAGACATTTTAAAAGATTATTGAATCGTTGTAAACTAGTTTAGCAAATAATATTAGCATCAAAAATAAAAAATGAAAGCAGAAACTAATCTTAAATTTTTTATAGTACGAAGAATTGATCTAAGATATAAATATCTCATTTTTAAAAAAATAATTCATGCCTATACAAAATGATAATTGGTACAGTAAAAACTCAAAATGTATTGTCTCCAGAGTATAACGGTCTAACTAGTTCTTCGTTGTGCAGTCTAAAATTTTGTATTAATGGTAGAGCAAAAACCTCACAATTAAAGCACCCATCTCTGTCGAAGAATATTATAGAGTATTTTGTGTCTTGCTTGAGGTTTGGTGCTCCCATTTATAGGCCTCAAAATTGTAACTTATTCTATAAGAATGATATACCCACTAAATAATAACATTAAACATTAGGATTTATTAAGGGATTAACTTATTCTATAATAATGATAAACCCATTAAATAATAACATTAAACATTAGGAGTTAGGAGTTACTAAAGGATCACATAAAATCGTTTTCTAATGTTATTTAACAGTATATTTTCATTAGAAATACAATCACAATCAACATATTACATTCTATGAATGTGTAATTATGAAAATCATTTTACTTAAAGTAAGTAAACTATTAAATAATAAATAATTAAACTAAATTTCAAGATTCACATTTACCGAGGACTCGAACCTGAGACCATAAAGTTTCATGTCCGCCTCATTAGTAGATCGTTTCCAATTTTTTGTTTTTTATTTCCTATTCTTTAAAATTTTGTTTTTGTTTCATTTTGGTTTTCTTAAAACATAAAATATATTTGGTTAATATTGTTATGTAATTAATACAAATATTTAAATTGATCAAATAAGATAATTCAATCTACAAAATAAAATTTTAAAATTAAATAAAAAATAATATATTTATTAAATAATATTATGTACATAATATACTATAACAATATTAAAATTTAATATAATTTAAATAATATTATAATTAAATATAATATTAAATAAAATAATTACTTAAAAACAATTCGTTAGAAATAATATTAAATGAAATTTTTTAATATTAATTTTTATTAGATAATGGTTGAGATTAATAAAATTATAAATTTTATTATTAAATAATATACAAATAATTAATTTTATTTATATTATATTTAATATAAACAATATTATTTAACATTAAGTATTCACTTATTTAATGATATTGAACTATTTAATAGTAGTAGTGATAAACTTTAAATTTAATTAAACATATAAATAATATTGTTTAGTGAAATAGTAATTAATTATATTAGATAATGATACTTAGCAATAATATAAATGATATTAACAAATCAAGGCTTGACCTATCATCTTTAAAAGGGATTAGGTCTAAGGTTGTATTCTCCTCTTGTACCTCCTTAACAAAAATATATATAAATGATATTACTTACATAAATATAAAATACATTCAATACATTTTTATACAAATTTAAATTAAATAAGATGGTGATACTATGGTTTAATATAATTTATATTTAATTGCTTTTTACATTTTTAACTTTTCTATGTTAAAATAACTTTTTTATTTTAAAATAAATATATTAATTTTAAACTATTTATTCTTACTAAATAATATTTTTTTTTTATATTTATTATTATTTTCATTTTCAAAGATTCATTTATTTTATTTTTTATTTTTTATTATGAAAATATATTAATATTAAAGTCTTGTTTCCAATAATTTTGAAAATTCTTATTTTCGTTTTTTAAAAAAACAAAAATATGATACCAAATATGTTTTCTATTGGTATTTTGAAAAAAATTAAAGACAAGAATAGAAAACAAAGAAATGATGTCCCCTAATATTTAAAGTTAGTAGTTAATATTCAAAATTAGGTTAGAAGTTATCAAAAATTAAAATCAGGAGTTACTATCATCCAAAATTACAATAGAAATTATTAACAATTAAAAGTTAAATGTTAAGAGTTATTAAGAAAGTAATGTATAATAAGATTTTAATTGTTTTATTATTAAAAGTGTCACAAACAACAGATACAATTCTAGTAATTTATTAGAGAAATTTGGAGTGATTGGAGAAAGAAAAATGGAAGAAAAACCCGTAGAATCAGCATGGAGACTCAAATATTTCAACACAAATTTCAAAGCTCGACTCTGATTGCATGTTTGATTGGAACATGTAGGCCATGTTGAACCCAAATCTTTGTCTGATTAAAAACGATAAGTTTTGACGATCCGCTGTTTCAAAATCTTACCTATTTCTCCCACCACCAATCACTATTACTGAAGAAGCGTTCGTGGAGAAAGACTCGTCTGTCAATGATTGATCCGCAGACAATTGCTCTTCATCGTCTGATTCAAGAACCTTTATGTTTTCTACCTCTCTCACGATTTCCGCCATTTCAGGCCGTTTCTCCGGGGCCCTCTCACAGCAGCGGATAGCAATCTCTAGCAGCTTCAGCATTCCAGGAGCAGCACTTCTCTGCACCGATATCTCCATATCAAATATCTCAGCTGTCCATTCTTCTCTAACAGCTCGGTGAACCCAGCTACAAAGATCCACTCCATTGATGTTTGGAGGAGCTGAGTGAACCGAGAGCCTTCCTGTCAACAGTTCCAGAAGAAGGCAGCCATAGCTCCAGACATCAGACTTCCTTGAAACCCTTTTCAAGTGCTGGTATTCTGGTGATTTGTATGAGACCATACGTTGAGCGGCGATGGGAAGGGCTATGAGAGAAGTGAGACCATAATCGGAAACAAGAACCGTGTCATTCTCGTCGAGGAGAATGTTCGACAATTTTAGGTTTCCGTGAGGTACAGGACAATGGGAGGCATTGGGATTCCGGTGAAGATATTCCAGCGCTCGTGCCACGCCTCGTGCAACAGATAATCTCGAGCTCCATCTGAAAGGAATCCGGTCTCTGGTGCCTCTCCCACCTGCAATATCCATCATTTCATAATACGTTTTTCCCAGAATTTTGAAGAAATGGAGAAGACTGAAGAAACATGGTCGTGATTGGTAAACTCACCATGAAGGCGGTTGAAGAGGTTTCCGTTCTCGGCATATCTGTAGATGAACAACTTCTCATCCTTGGAACAGTAATAAGCGAGCAAGGGAAGCAAGTTTGGATGCTTTTGATCTGCAATCACTTGTAGCAGTTTGGTGAATTCCTCGTTGCTCAATGGTTTCAAATCCCTCAGGCGTTTTACAACGACAGATGGCCTGCCTTCCAATGTAGCTTTATAACTACTGCCAAAAAGCCCTTTGCCTAACCCTTCTGCTGAAGCCCTCAGGAGATCGTTTAGGTCAAAAACTGCTTCATCATCCCCCATGAAAATGAGATTTCCCTTGTCTACGTCTGCACTAACTCTCCTATCCTGTGCATGAAGATTGCTTTCATCTTTACTTTCCTTGTAATAATTGACCCCCTCCTCCAACTCTAAATCCTCATCTTTTTCTTCAAGGCGGTATCTTTCAATCAGCTTCCTAAGCTTCCTAGATTTCTGACAGTATAGAATCAGTAGCAAAATCACAGTAAGTAGACCAATAATATCAACAACAAAAAATATAGTTGCAACAGATTTCTTTTTGGAGTCTCCTGCTGTGTCATTTTCACTATAATAGCAGGATGAATCACACATATTGGGGCCATTGTTAGAGTAGGAAGCAGCGCTGAACGATTTCAGGGTGCGAGTTCCAGGGATTGGACCGCTGATTTTGTTGTTGGAGACATTGAACGCTATTAAACTGGGTTGGTTGAATTCTGGGATTGCACCAGTCAATTGGTTATCCTGAAGCTGCAAGGACTTCAAGAAGCTAAGATTAAGAAGTGAACGTGGGATTGGCCCATCAAACATGTTTTTTGACAGATCAATGTCCTTCAACTTCTGATTGGCAGAGAAATCCATTATATTCCCTGACAATGAATTGTTCTTGAAGCTGAGGGTATTCAATTCAGAAAGCACAGCAAATGCATCAGCACTTACTTTCCCAGACAATCCCCTATCTTCCAATAATATTGCTGTGACACGGCCATTTGAGCACTGAATTCCATACCAGAATGAGGTATATTCAAAGCAGTGAAGCCCAGTCCAGTTATCATTTAGAAATGGATCGTTCAACTTGTGCTTGAGGGCATATAGAACATCTCTTTCCTGTTCATATTGAGCAATAGAACTGCTATACAGTGAAAAAAGAGTCAAAACAAGAAGATTTTTGGGAAACACAAGCGACCCCATAACTCAGTACTGAGTGAAAACTGTGTTTGCTTCTGAAGTAATGACTCCTAACAGGTAGAACATTAATGTATCTGGTTTCTTGATAAAATCAAAATATTCTCGTCAAATGCCATTACAGCTACCAGTGATCTTTGTTGAAGGCGAAATCAAGGACAAATTCTGAACTGTTTCTTTCGGATTTTATTGCTGAGAATCCTAAGGAGACAGTCTTACCTTGATTTTGACTTTTGATCTCCATAAATTTACTATTTCAGGACTGCTAAATGCAAATATATAAAATGATAGTATACCAAATGAAAGGATAGATTCCTAATTTAACTTGAAGCTGAATTAATCAAGAAACTAGAGGAATAAGTTCTACATATTTTCTAAATTTGACTGTAACATTCCTCAGCTCAGCAAATGGTGTCTAATTGCCTTATTTCCATCACCAATTTTCAGATTTTCCAAGAGAACCAACCTGTGGATATTCTATGGACAATGTCCTTACAAGCCTTTCCCAAGCTAGCTACAATGCTATCCTTGTTTCTTCCACCCCATAAAAAATACAGTTCTTCCATCCCTTCTCTCTCTCTCTCTCTCTCTCTCTCTCTCTCTCTCTCTCTATAAATATATATATATATATATATATATATATATTTCAGATAAATAAAAAATTTTATTGATCCAAAGAAGCTGAAACAAACAAGGCTCTGATTAAAAGTCGTTGGAAAAAGGTTTTAACAATAATAAATTTACATTTTGCAATAACTTTAAGAGTTGCCAAAAAGTTCATTTTCTACCGGTGATATTAACTATTATAATTGCAAGATCAAAACAACAAGTAATATCTTTGTCGCTTTGAATAATTGGCTTTTTTTCCAACATGTGAGAAAGCAAAATTGAAACCTTCATTTTTAATTGGAACAAAGATTTGAACCCCGGAAATAATTACATTGGATTTGTCAAATAGAAGAACATGTAAGATCAATTGCTAGTTTCATTGTTTCCCTTGCATTTGAGCATTATTACATGTAACCAGCTTGCGCTAAATGGCTATATAAGAATTAATGCAAAATTCAATGTGAAAGGGTTATAATTAGTTTATTGCAGAACAAATTTTGCGTATTTCACCCTTAGTTCCTGTTTTCACTTTAATGTTGCTCATCTTTACCATTGACCTGCCGAATTCTATGTTGAATTTCAATGATTTCAGGCCTCTAACGCTCAAGTAGGTTTGAATAATGGATCTCGTAGAAGCATCAGTCCATAACATTTGATCAGACTGTAGTATTCCTCGGCCATTTCTCAAATTTTCAAAGAAAGATGCATCGAATGAATCAGCACTGCCCGTGTCTAATGCGACTCGTATCGTATCGTTGCTGGTTAGTGGACACAGCTTTTGTAGTTGAGAGACAAATGCGGGGTTGATTGATGGGTCAGCGCCGTTGCCGATTGTAGTGAAGTTGAATAGTCTGTAATTGAAAAATTGGCAAGCTGTCGTTCCAATGGTGTGTGCCCCTGTTAACAAATAAGCAACTCAAGGCATTTTAAACATTAATAGTATGCCAGGTGTGTGTATATAATATAGGCAATTGTTACTGATTTCGTATACAAAAGAAAAGGATATTAAAAATATAAGTTTAAGTTTTACGCACACTAACAAATTCGTTTTTTTAAAGAGAATAATAATTATGTGATAAGTGATATCAGAATCAACTTTTAACCATTCAACTTCACGTTAAATGTCTAAATAAGATAAATAAAATAAAAAAGTTTCAAACTTAAATATTTCAGTGAAATAAATAATATAAATTAATAATAATAAATGTCACATACTACATTTTAAAAGGAAATAGATATGGAACTTCAATTTTATGTCAAATTAAAACGGAAAATTACTGGACATACAAACTTGAACGCCGTACATCGTAATAGGTTGATTTTGTGGGGAAATAAATGTAATGATCAAAAGAGCTTTATTTGACATATAAACATAAACGCCGCACACCAGAATAAATTGGCTTCACGAGGGAAAAGAAAAGACCACGTGCCAAAAGCGCACACAAGAAGGTTTGGCCGGGACCTAAGCCATGTATCTGTCAATCAAGTCACTTCGCAAATAGAAAAAATTGAGAAACAATGCTTACCGACAAGGGTGACAAGATCTTTAGTGTTTAGGCCAAATGCAGCAAACTTTCTCTTTTGTTCTCCAATTGAATCCGTGAAGCCAGGCAAGTTGTCAGCATCTGATTTCAGGGAAATCCTTCCATCTCTGCGTCCCGTAGACACATCCCACTTGGGTCCTTTTGCCTGCATGAAGTGACAATGTCAATAAAAATGCTCGGTAAGAGGCTTAAACAACAAAAAGCAATTTGCTTAAAGATTATTAATAACTTGAGCTTGTTAGTGATCAATTGGTTGATTACCAGAACAACAGCATCACGGGCAGCAAGGGCAAGAATATCTGCGCATGAGACAACTCCAGGACAAATCGCTTCAAGTTGTGCCTTGGCATCATCAATAACTTCATATCCTCTCACACCGAGGTTTGGAGAGGCATTTTTCTCAGACTCAGGGCCATCAATGAGGATAGAAGCATCGCAGCCATGGACAAAGCAGTCATGGAAGTGCATCCTCAATAAGGCAGGACCAACTGAAGGATCAGATTGCAAATGAGATTGAACTGTAGAACTAACAATGAATTCAGCTGAAGGACATGAGCTTGAATAGAACCCAACACGCGTGCCTTGACCTTCTACCAATGTGGCAGCCATGTTAAACAAAACAAACACTAACAAGAACATCTGTTTGGATGAGAAGTAACAAAGACAAGGAAAAGAGAATGCAGTATGCTTTCGATAAGAGAATTTTCTGAAGAAAAGAGAACGCAGTATGCTTCCGATAAGAGAATTTTCTGTTGGCCAATGTGATGCATTTATATATAGCCATAGAGGTCAGAAAATGAAAAGCTGAGAAGAAGTAAGCAAAGCTGGCTGAAGAGAACCCCCACAATTTAAAGACGAAAATGAATGATATCGTTTGATTAATCATTCCAAGTAAGAGAAAAATATATAATGTTTGCTGATCAATAAGCACGTATGCATGATCCCTTAAAGGGATAATAAAAGTTGGTGAGTTGATAAATGCAAATTTGATCAAATTAAATGACACATTTGCAAGTTTAGGTGGAAGAAGCTAGCTAAATTACTCCTTGTGTTTTGCATTTAGGTAAATTTTGATTAACAAACTTCACTTTTGATATTTCACTTCTTGAATCTTACTTTTTTCTCATTTTTTTATAGTAAGTTGAGATAAATCAAATGTAGGGTTCCAATCTTGAGAATTTTCATCTTGATCTGTTTCTTTTTTGTTCATTTTCATTTTTTGAATTTTGAAGATGAAATGTGTTCCTTTCTTAATTTTTTTTTTTCAATCTTTGATCAACCAACAATATTTTAATACCATCAATTTTATTTTGTTAGGAGACTTTGAAATAACCAAACTTAGGCATTTAATTAGATTTGACAATACTTGTAATTTTAGTTTTTTTTTTTTTTGTCAGGTCGTGTAAAAAAATTAAAATTATAATGCTATAACTTCTCAAATTTTCAATCCAAATAATATTTTTGTTAAAACTTTAACTCATATTAGTTATATTTTATTTAATGTATTATTTTTTTGTCTTGCTACTAAAATTATCATATTTAAGTCAACTATTAATTTTTAGTAAAATAGAATATATGATGTATTTTTAATTAATTTTAAAATTTTAATCATATATATATCACATCAAAATATAATCATTTTACAGTTTCAATATCCTTAAATATAATATAAGTTTACAGGTGAAATTGCACTTTAGGAAAATAAATTTCTCCTTTGATTATTTTAAAAAAAAATTCTCGCGATTGGTCGCTTGTGTCCTGGGTCTACTGAGAGGCGCGTGAGTCAGTGTCAACAATGACGAGTTGGGTGACAGAGAGGCCCACCGCTCATTGATGCCGGCTCCATGCGTGCAAGCAAAAACCGGTACCATAGTAATGCAGGGTAGAGTAGAGTAGAATAGATTAGAATAGAATAGAATAGTTAAAGGCCTCTCGGGTCAAGGCTTGAGCTTTGAACGAAAGGCTATGAGACTGAGACTATAATTAGCCAATGATAGTTGGGGTTGTGCTTTTTATTTAACTTATTTATTTAATTTTACAGTAAAAATCAAAATTTTAACTTTATTTTAAGATAAAATTATGGTTAATATATATGATTAAGTATAAATTTAATATTATTGAGTATAAATTATGTTAAAATTATAATAAACATATAAAAATAAATATAAACACATCTTATAACAAAATTATCATGTATTTATGTTTATCGATTCAAATTTTATAATTATTTTTATGTATATATATATATTTTTAATATATTTTACGACTAATTACATTAAATTTATATCTAATCATATATATTTATGTTGGTCTTATAATAAAGTCAAAAAATTGATATTTTCTTAAAAATTTCCTTTTTATCAGCCATCTATGGAAAACTATTTCTTATTTTTAGTGAGATTGATGCTTGAACTATTTTGCTATTTGTTGGGAAACTATTGATACGTTCCTGCTGTATTTTAACATCATTTTTTAACTGTCCATGAATTTAACATAGTTAACATATAGCTTTTCATCATGAACAATTTCTTTAGTCCCATCTATTAAGATATTAAGTAATATATTTATTCATTGTATTAACAATTATTGATTATGATTGAACCATACAAAGATTCCTTGATAATTTTATGTCATATTGTTGAATGAAATCTGTTATGGTGAGGTGATCAAATATGATAAACTTAGCAAATTTAAGTGACCTATTGGAGACAAATTGAAATTCACTGACCAATATAAAAGTTTGATGAAAGTTTAGTAGTCATTCATGTAATTTACTCTTTATATCTCGTTTACCTTGACTGATGCACAAGCCGTGACAAACTTGCCTTGCCCTGTCACTATTATGTGGGCAAAGTGCTCGGCTTAATCCATCATACAGTGATAAAATTCATCTTTATCTTTTAATAGAAATTAATAATAAATTTGGACTTCATCCCTCTAGTACTATTAGAAGCACATTTGATTTCATTATTACTAATAATATTTTTGAACTTCCACATCTAGCAAATTTATGAGAAAAGGAATACGAAACATCAATCATATCTAATAGTAAATTAAGGATTGAAGTAATAATTGTTACTCTTCGTTAAAAGATATTATATTCATGAATATTAAATGTTGATTTTCGAAGTGCATTTTAAAATTTAAATTAGTATTTTTGAGATAAAATTATAAAGTAAATACTTTAATAAAAGTTTTTCTATGTTTAGGTACGTTCCTTGATGATGATTTTATAATACCTTGACGCGTTATTGTGTTTAACTAAAAATGTTCATCTGCAAGGTGGCTTAATCAATGACTAATCTTATTAGAATTTCATCCAGATTAGAGTGCGTTCTCAAGTTATTGGGCCTTTGGGCCGAAGGGTCTGTTCGTTAGAGGTCTAACAAATTTCAAATTTGAAAGTATTATTTTTTTCTTTTTTCAAGAAAAAAAAAAGTCAAATATAGTAAAAAGATTTTGCTCATTTGTTTTTTAAGAATATTTTTAAAAAATAAAAATTTTTATATTAAATGTAATAATAATTAAAAATTGATTTAATAAAGTATTTGATGAAAACGATCTTTAAAATATCCTTAAATTATTTTATTGATTTAACGGTGAAATTGATATTGAAAATAATAAAAAATTATTAAAAATATATATTTTTAATAAAATAATAAAAAATATAAAAATAAAGGCAATTCGAAGGATATAGACCGAAACATAAAGACATTAGCTTTTCAATCTCTTTTTTCTGTGCAAGACGGAGAAGATAGTGAGTCTGCAGCGAGGGGAAATTTAGTCTACTTTTTATTTATTTTTATTTTTTTTTTATAGGAGACAATATGTTAGGATTGTAATTCAAGATTGATTTCCTTTAAGACATCTAGAGATTGCTGGATTCTGTAGTTTTGTAAAGTCTTGCAACCTTAATTTCATTTTCAATCTTGCCACCATACTCTTCATGATCGTCTTCATACATATGTAATGCTTCTCTCTTGCTCAAACAGAGCAAGCATTTCTCTCGTCATAAGCTTACGCTAACTAGTAAAGAAATAGTTACAAACATTACTGATGCCTGTTTTAACATGACTATGGGTTTTAGTATTATTAGTTAATTTATTGCAGAACAAACTCTGCGAATTTCGCCTTCAGTTCCTGTCTTCACTCCAATGTTACTCATCTTCACCATTGACTTTCCAAACTCCATGTTAAAGTTCAGTGCTCGCAACCCTCTCACACCCAAGAATCGTTGGACGATGGGTCTGGTTGTGGCATCAGTCCACAACTTCTGATCAGACTCTAGTATTCCTCGCCCATTTATCAAGTTGGTGAAGAATGATGTATCGAATCTGTTGCCGCTACCAATATCAAGGTCAACACGCCTACTGGCATCTCCATTTTCAGGACAAAGTGATTGTAGTTGAGAGACAAATGTTGAGTCGATTGTCGGGTCAGGACCATTGGCGGTGAAGTTGTATAGCCTATACCTGAACAGCTGGCAAGCTGAAGTCCCTATGGTGTGTCCTCCTGATAATTATAAAGGTGAATGTTAGAATTTCAGATGTTAAATGTAAAAGCATAGGCTCAAATATAGAATTTTTGCTTACCAACAAGGGCAACAAGGTCCTGAGTGTTGAGACCAAAAGCGGCAAACTTTTGCTTCTGTGAATCAATGGACTCCCTGAAACCAAGCAAATTAGAGGTATCCAATGCCAATGAAACCCTCCCATCTCTGCGTCCAGTAGGCACCTTCCAGCTTCGTCCACTTGTCTGCACATATAATATATTTGTTGTAAAGCATTGTTCGTGACTATTAACTGAGTGATAGTAGTAAATTATATTATGGTAATAATTACCAGAACGACGGAGTCACGGGCAGCAAGAGCAAGAATATCAGCACATGAGACAACGCCAGGGCATGTTGCTTCGAGTTTTGTCTTGGCATCATCAATAACTTCATAACCTCTTAGCAAACGATTTGGAGGGGCAGTTTTCTCAGTGTTAGGGCCGTCAATGAGGATAGAGGCATCACAGCCATTGACAAAGCAGTCGTGGAAGTGCATCCTCAGCAAGCCAGGGGCAATTGTAGGATTAGACTGGAAATGGGATTGCACTGTTGACCTAACAATGGATTCAGCCCTCGGACATGTACGTGAATAGAACCCAACACGGGTGCCTTGGCCTTGCACCAATGTAGTTGCCATGGCAACCAGAAGAAACACGGCAGCAAATGCCCGAATGAAACCACCACCACCCGCCATCTTTGTGATGAAACAATTACTTGGCGGATTGCAATGCGATCTAATACTACTACGGCTAAGTGTTTATTGCTTTGGCTAGCTTGTGATATTGAGGTGAGCTAAATTGGTGCAATTATAGGCTCAGAAAGTCAGAATCTGAGAAAGAAAGTCAGCAAAGCCGGCTATAAGGGAAGCAGTAAGCACCAAGTTATGTGGGTGATGAGTTGGGATTCAGATTTTGCAGAGGGCCACGACGGCCTTTATATTAAAGAACAGTTAATCAGCTGCTCTTATTTCACGTGAAGAAGTAAGAATTTGTTTATCATTATTTTATAGGCACCATGACAAAGTAGAGTGTTTTATTTTTATATATATTCTTTAATTGAAACCTTAGGAATATTGAAGGGTTATAAAAAAATGTTAAAGAATATGAAAAAGTAACACTTTTGAATACTATATATGAATGCATTATACTATTATATGTGTATAAACGCCATGTTTTTTGCCTCTTAATTAATTTATTTTTTAATTCAAGCATTGCTTTCTCTTTTTTGGTGGGTTAATTTAACCATTTATTAATACATTATCCATTTAAATGACGTGTGAGATGAAAACTAATGGAATATATTCCCTCCCTGGAAAAATGATTCCTTTTCGCAATGAATTCCATCCATGAGCATGCAGTTCTAACTGGAATAATTAGCAGCCTTCCTGCACTTTGAACTTCTGTTCTTCTGCACAACGTTTGCCGGCAGGAGACACAGACAAAAACATATGAAAAGTTGGTGTAGAATTTTCATTTCGTAAATTGTTACATTGAACAACACTTTTTTGTTTTTCTCCACTTTTTGACAGCTTCACTCGTCTAGATGTTGCTATTTGGGAGACGTTGACCATGCCGTTAGACACTGGTTAAGGTGATATATGGAAAATTTGAAGAAAAACAAATGAAAATTATGGATTTTAACTACTTGTGTTTTGTGAAGTGAAAAAAAAAAAGTGAAGAAAATCTAGTTGAGGAAATGTGATCCTCCAATTTCATTCAAAATAGGAGGAAAATGTGCCAAAAGTTTTTTGAAATAGCAAAAACACTTGTGAGAACTGTTCATTTGATTAATTTAATAAATTTTGAATCTATTTAATCCGAATTGAATTAATCAAATTGTATTGATTTATTTTTATTAATCAAATCGAATTTATGAATTTTAAATATTTAATAACCCGAATTTAATCAATTCAGTTAATTTTTGAATTAATCAAAGTTAAATTATATTTTTAATTTTTCATATTTGAAACAAACTATATTACTAACAACATCAAATTTAAAATATCATTCAAACTCTAAATACTAAATATATTATATATATTTGATTTTTTTAATATTTCAAAATTTTGGTTTTTTGATTTAAACGAGATGATCTGAAAATAAATTTTTTTTTAATATCATTTTTCATCAACTCAAATTAATTTAATAACCCATCATTAAATAAAATTAAATTGACTCAACCGGTTAATTTCATTAAAATTGAAATATTAACAATTCTACCACTTTTTTATTTTGATGTCTCCATGAAGTAACAATTTCGTGGTTCTCATTTCGCAACGAACACCCAACATGTTTCGCTTGCATTCAACATTTACGACAACCTCCGACGATCTCTTTAAACAGTAAGTGGAGATTTGAATCAAAGGCTGAGATTCATTTTAAAAGTTTGAAACCGATGAATCAAACTTTATCTTTTTCTTGTTCTTTTCTAGTTTATCCTTCATCTTCAATCTCTTTTCGCGGACTTGACATTTTCATGGTGGGGTTGTGTTGATTGAAAATATGATATCAGTATCAATGGGTTTCAAGCTTGATAGTGGCTGTATTTGTTGGATTTATTCTATTTAGTAGATTAACAAAGTCAATTAACTAAGTTCGCTTAATGTTAAATTAATGAACAATTCAATAATACCGACAATAATATACTCGAATTAAAAAGTATGATTTCGACTAGTATAATCTTATATTATGTATACATTATACATATATTAAATTCATAATGAGATATGTTTTTATATGAATCACATGTAAGGAGATCCTTATCTCAGCCTCTCTTTATATATATATATGAAATTAGTTCATTAAGTTTTATAATTCAGAAAGAAGAATAAGAGTAGCAAATCTTTTCTTTCACATTCTTTTTTTTTCTCTTATGCAGATTCATGAATAGTCAACTAAAAGTATTCGCAAAGTGCTTCAATCCCGGAGCTATCACCCGCATCCAAGTTAATTTTGATTGCATTTTAATTTTTGTTTTAATGACTTTGTGAGTTTTTATTAGTTTTAACAGTATTAATTTGGAGTGACTTTTATCTGATCTTAATAAAAATAAATAAGCAAAATTTTTCTTCTTATTTTCCTTGTATAATTAAATAAGATTAAGAATTTTATTTTCTTTAATTTTGATTTATTTGGTTTTCTATCAACTTTCCCTTCATATTTTTCATGAGAACGTAAGAAAATAAATTCGTAATTAATGTATTCCTTTCTCTTAAATTTGATGAAAACAATACATTGAATATAAAAATCTGGTATTCAGAGCAACTAGTGTAAGCCAACTCCTAAAGTGTATGCAAAGACAATAGTAAATAATATTCCATTTAAGTAATGAAACAATTATACAAATATTATAACAATGCAAAAGGTAAACAAATCCTGATTTTAGATTTGCTTGTTCACAACGCTGCTTTCCCTCTTTGTCAATGAGAGTCGCATTAATATTATTAGCCTATTAGCTTACGCTAATTAGTGAAAGAACCATCATCGTCATTAATTGATACTGTTATTAATTAGTTAATGGCGGAGCAAATTCTTCGAATTTCACCATTAGTACCAGTCTTGACGCCAATATTACTCATCTTCACCATGGACCTTGCAAACTCCACGTTAAAGTTCAATGGTCTCTGACCCAAGAAACGCTGGACAAAAGTTCTTGTCGAGGCATCGGTCCATAACTTCTGATCAGACTCCAGTATTCCCCGACCATTTCTCAAGTTGGCGAAGAAAGATGCATCAAACCTGTTACCACTACCGGTGTCCAAATCAATGCGCCTGGAGCCATCGCCATTTTGTGGGCAAAGTGCTTGTAGTTGAGGGAGGAATGCTGGGTTGATTGTCGGGTCAGGACCACCGTTGGTGAAGTTGTATAATCTGTAGCTAAAAAACTGGCAAGCTGAAGTCCCTATGGTGTGTCCTCCTGTAAGAGAGGAAAAATAAGAAAGGTTAAGACCAAAGGAAATACTAATCGGATATATAGATACTTTTGAATATTAAGATCAACAAGATATTGACTCAGTGGTACTATTTTCACCATTATTTTTTAAAAATAAAGGTTTCATCTAATTATTATTATCCTTCTTCATTAAAAAGTTCGAATTTTCTACTTTTTTTTTTTCCTACGCACCAAAATATAATATAAATGTAAAATTTCTTACCAACAAGAGCAACAAGGTCCTGAGTGTTGAGACCAAAGGCAGCGAACTTTTGCTTCTGTGAATCAATGGACTCCCTAAAGCCAGGCAAACTTGAGGTATCTGATGCCAATGAAACCCCTCCATCTCTGCGTCCTGTAGGCACCCGCCAGTTTATTCCTCTTGTCTGTACGTATAAAGCATTGTCAGTGCTCACTAATTTCAACGATAACCATGGAATAAAATGGCAGATTAGTTACAGTAAAAGAAGGATATTTAATTACCAGGACGACAGAGTCACGAGCAGCAAGGGCTAGAATATCAGCACATGAAACAACCCCGGGGCATGCAACCTCAAGCTGAGTTTTGGCATCATCAATGACTTCATAGCCTCTCAACAAACGGTTTGGAGGGGCAGTTTTCTCGGTATTAGGACCATCAATAAGGATAGATGCGTCACAACCCTGGACAAAGCAGTCATGGAAATGCATCCTCAGCAAGCCAGGAGCAATAGCGGGATTAGAACGGAAGTGAGATAGCACAGTTGACCTAACTATGGATTCAGCTCGAGGGCATGTTCTTGCATAGAACCCAACTCGTGTGCCCTGCCCTAGAACTAACGAAGCAAACGTGGCAAACATGAGAATCATTGCAAGAACTAATCCCGGGTTGGTAGCACCCTTCATTTTGATCACCCGGAACAATATTTTGAGATATAATTGGAACTATAAAGAGCAAAGAGAAGTGTTGGTTACTTGGCTTGTGAAGCTTTGGGATGGTGAGAAGGGTTTATTTATATTGTCAACATTGAGAATAAGTAAAGAAAGCCGGCTAAAAAGAACCGGTTACGGTTAGGAAGGAGAAAGGAAGATTCAGAACCATAATGGGGAAATGATGAGTTGGGAACCATTAGCATTTAGCAGCGTTTATGTAAGCAGGCTTGGATAGGAAACGACTTGTAATAAATTGCAATGGCGAGCGGAGGGTTGTTTCATGTTCACGTGAAGAACAAGTCGTCGTCAAAGATTCTTTTATGATAAATAATTTTTTTTTCTAAATATTTTATGGCCGTAGCCGTAAATAAAGGGGAAAATGACAGAGAGACTGATTAATTAGGGATATGGATTTGGATTCCTTAGATTAGATGAACTGAATCAAATGAAGTGCTGCCAAACCGCCATACTGGAAAGTGACAGCCGACACATAATTTTTTATGATTTTTTTTTTAATTTTTGACATTAAAAATGATGGTATATCAATTTTATAAAAAAGTTAAAATTTTAATATAAAATATACTATTTTTTAATTCAGGGAAAATTAAATGTAAACATTTATTCAAATATGAGTCATTTATGCAAATCTTTTCGTTGATTATCTTGCTAAATCTGAAATTAATTGGAATTCCAATCTTGTGGCATGACTTTAATGCTTTTTGCTCATTTTCAATAAATTTTTACCTTAAAAAAAATAATGCAACAATATTTCAATGAAATTATAATTAGTAAACCAACTTATTGTCTCATTTGAGGTATTTATATTTTTTCTGTTAATTTTCATTTATATTATGGTTTGCCTAATCATAATGTTTTAAAATATTTATCTTTTTTGGGTTAGAGAGGTATGCTAAGAAAAATAAAAGTTCACAACTTTTTTTTTATCTACTTAATCGAAAGAAATATCCTGCATCTTGATCCTAGAATCCGCAACCATCGCAACCATCACACCATATGATATAATGCTCAATTGATTTATCTAATCATGAATTTATTGTGTCATATAATTGTTGGTATAATGGGGTATATATTCGAAATAAAAATAGAAGAATTTTAATTTAATTAATATTGTTAAGTTTATATGATTGAACTTTGAGTCAAAAGAATTGTTAAGACCTTAATTATCAACATTTTAGATTTGTTTTGACAAAATCTTATCAATTAATTAATTAAGAACTCAATCATACCAAATCTATCGTCGGCCAATTTTGCATTATTGGGGGATTCAAATTACTATATATATTTAATTCAATGATTTAATTTGAACATAGTGAAGACCGAGGGCTGGATTTGGTTAGTAAAACAGTCATTATGCGTTTTTTATACATATTTCACAATTTTTACTCTCTCATTTCTTTTATTTTTTTTCATAACAAATGATTTGTTTGTGCAAACCTAGAACATGAAATTGTAATGAAATATATGAAATGATAAGTGACAACCACAGGTGTATTCAATATTGTCCTCAACAAAAAAAAAAATAAAAAATGAAAGAGACACGACAAACCAAGAATACTTGTTCAATTTCTTTCGTCATCATCATTTGAAAGTCAAATTTGCTTGCAAATTAAATCTTGCATAACTGTTGTCTGCCAGACCCAATCCATCATGGAAGCATGTATATAAATATATATATATATAATTATATATATAATTATTTTATATATCGTTAATAAAATATTTTGACTTCATAAACAAAGTTAAAATGATTATACATGTCATATTTTAATTATTTTTTATTTTTTTAATATTTTTAAAAAATATGTGTCATTATCTTAACACCACTTGTAAAGTCAAAAAACTCGATTAGCGATGTATAGAATAATTATACTCTATCCATCATGGAAGCATATATATATATATATATATATATATATATATATATTAATATCTTATACACCGTAGCTGGAGTTTTTTATTCAACAAGCGGAGTTAAGATAATGATACATATTTTATTTTATTTATTTTTTAATATATTTAAAAGATATGTGTCATAATCTTAATCTCACTTATAAAATTAAAAAACTTCATTGACAATATATAAAATAATTATCATATATATATATATATATATATATATGAATATATGTCATGATCTTAAATGCACATTCGTTTGGTCCATAACGTATTATCATCCAATTCCAATTTCACAAGTAATATCGGTATTTAAAAAATTAATTACATATTTTTCTCGCATATAATATGCATGAAATAAACTTCTTTTTGATTTTTAGATCATTAATATATAAATTGATACTTATATGTTTGAGTTGGAAATATGAATAAATAAAGAAACGATATATATCATATCAAGTACTATAAATATATGTGAACAATTTATTATATTGATTATTAAGTATTTAAAGGTTATTCCTTTGATTTTTAAAGATTTGAGTTTTACTTTCTATTTAAAAAATAAAAGCACTAATCGAACAAACCTTAATTAATTAAAATCTATACTCTAACAATCTTTTGGAAAGATAGAAATATAATAATAATAATAATAATAATAATAATAAAGGCTTGCATCATAATTTTTTGATGTGATTATAAGTATTTTAATTTTTTTATGGTACGAAATTAATTTTACTCCAATCAAGAATAATATTTAAGTAAAATATTTTTAACAATAATGTTTTTAAAATTTAAGTTTTATCCAATCATTTGAGAAAAATTTTTTTTTTTTTCAACCATTGGTTTGCATCATGGTCTTTAATCTATATAATCGTTGGTATGCATTTAATTAATTGAAAACTTCAATTACCTAAAATGTCAAATTTCGTTGACATTAAAAGGCGTGTTGCATTTATTTAAAAAAAAAGCCGGTTGCATTGTCAAAACTGAATGTACTTAATTAGTTCTTTCAATTAATCTAATCATGAGATTCCATTTTACTCAAACATGGCGGTGAAAAAAAATATTTAGTGGATAAATTCGCCATTGACATTCTATTCCACGAAAACAGATAACAAAATAAATAGGCGTTGACATTTGAAAAAACAGTATTCTCCGCTGTGCAATCTCACTTCACACGACAAAAGTCAACTTAGCTTCTGTTTACTTTTTCTTTTATTTTCTTATATAAAGCAAGTCAATAATTTAAAAAATGTTAAACATTGAAATCTAAATTCAAATTTATAGAAGATCAATTTCTGTAAAAAATTGCATAAACAGATTCGTTTACCTCTTCATTTAGTTTTTTTTTTTTTTGTGTTTTTGAAGTTGTCAATCCTTTTCTTCTATGCATGGTTTAACTTGATGAGATTTTACGTGCAAAAATGTATTTTATAAAAAAAAAGATTAATATAAAATTAAATTACATATAAAAAAAATAAAATTTAACGTGATCAGTTTAAATGTCTACGTCTACGAATGGGAGAGAAAAAATTCACTATAAACAATAGATATTAGAAAGAGTAAAATAACATTTCAAAACAAATACTAAGCTTAAGCCTCGAAAAAAAAAAAACAAATTTTTGTTCCATAGTGTCGACTTGTTGTTATCTCCAACTCTTCCTCACATCCCCATAGATACATCTCTCACATAGAAATCACATAGTGATAACATTTCCCTTCCTTCTTTGCGTTTGTTTTATTTTAAAAGTTAAGACCTACTCTATATTGTTATTATTCAAATTGCTGCCCTCATATGAGCATTCTGTAGATGCCATGATGCTTGAAAGAACCAGTATATCTATCAATGATGTCAAACTAGCTTTAAACTCTAAGGAGTTGCAAAAACAAGTTACTGGAGAATACATCAAGAATCAGACGGAAGGCTTGGTTGTGAAAGGTACATCAAAAGGAAAAAAAAGATCGAGTAGTAAAAGCAAATCTCGATCGAAATCCAAAATTCTAAAGGTGAAATATTTCGAATGTCAAGAAGCTAGGCACATAAGAAGAAATTGTCCATGGCAGAAAGATAAAAGGAAAAAGAAGATCAAAGGTTCCTCTGACATGGCAAACATTACCAGTCAAGAGGGAAATTATGATGATGCTAAGACTGTCCTATCATTGTCTGTAAATAGCTCCGATGATTAATGGATCCTAGATTTGGGCTGTTACTTTCACATGAGTCCTAATAAAGAATGGTTTTCCACTTACAACAAAATTGACGGTGAAAAAGTTTTGTTGAGAGACAATAAGGAATTTTCCATTGTAGGTGTGGGTATAGGTCGGATCAAGATGTATGGTGCATTGTTAAAACATTCAACGTTTGGCATGTTCCAAAATTGCGAAAAAATCTTATTTTCTTAAGTTTACTCGATACCTATGGTTATCAGTTTTTCACTGAAGATGGAGTTTTAAAGGTTTCAAAAGGCGCTTTGATTGTTTATGAAAAGGAAGATCACCAGTAGTCTCTATCATCTTCGAGGGAGCACTGTTACCGAAAGTGCTGATGTGACATTTTTAGGAAATTCAAATGTTGATACTACTCAATTATGACATATGCGATTGGGGCATATGAGTGAGAGGGGAATGACAGTTAAGTAAATGAGGTTTACTCTGTGGACTAAGGGCTAGTTTGGATGGATAGTACGATTGGCTCCGGTGATGTAGAAAATAGTGGTGGCAGTATGTCGCGACCCATTTTGCTTACATTCACATCCAATAGTTGGGCTATGAGTCGATGTTAATCCAATCACTTTCCTTATTTTTCAATCCATGCTCATGAGATATACAATCATGGTAAGAAATTATACTTAGATAAATTTACAATTATTAACATTAATTACATCCTCGGTACTTATACATATACAATAGTGTGCTTCAAAATGTTTGGATACAAAAGACTACAAGAGTGTATACCTTTGTGCAAACAAAAAGGGCAACGAACACAAGGAAATGCAGGATCTACCGTGAAATTCTCCGACTGTCGAATAAAATCTGTGGAGAGAGGAAAGTAAAGGGGGTGAGCAAACACACTCAATAAGAAAAGTATGTATGCAGTAGATAACTACACTATCTATATGCATAAAATGCTATGCATTATTTCAGAAATCATTTCTGACGGAAACAAAATCAAAGTGAAAGTAGACAGCAACCTTCACTATATATATATATGGATAAAACACATCAGTGTAAAACTTGTTTCCTATTCACACACTGTATCCAAAACAGTAAAATCAATAGTGACCACCGCTATGCATAGAAATTCACCCTGTATAAAACCACAACAGGTTTTCAACTCAGTGTAATGAAACCTAATTCACTCACCGATATAAAATAAATTTCAATTTGGTGTGGTGAAACTCGATTCACCAACCGGTACCCCCCAGATACATAAAATCAACCATATCAGAGACTAGGCAGGAATGTCACAATGAATAATGGACTTATGGTCATAGTCGAAGACCCCAAGCATCATTAGATAGGTGTACAAGAGTGTCTCGTTGCCGCGGGAGGAGGTTAAATGCTACCCGCCGGTCAATCACAAGTCTAGGGGTGTCTACCACAAGAACTTACCGCCCCAACTTGGATCATCAATCATCGCCTGTCTCAAAATCCAGTGCGAGCAAGTCAGTGTAACACACAGTAAACCCGACAGCTCCAACACGACTTTGCTCACAAAATAATACACAAGTCTCGTGCGAGCAGGTATGTGTAACTCTCAATTAACACGATGGCTCCAGCACAGTTTCACATATAAAATCAATAGACGACTCATTTTTGATGAACTGGTACCCCAAAATCGAGTTTCACACAAGACGATGCGAAACAGAGTGAGAATGATCACTACCTATCAAATCACTCATTACGCAGGAAAATATGCAATTTAATGCAATCAGTCAAATCTAGAGCCGTATATTATTTTAACCATCAAAAAATCAATTTTTCACTAAGAAAATAGTGAGATATGCTATTTCATGCACTTTCAGACGTTTTCAAATTTTTGTCATAACTAGGGGTATTTTGGTAATTTTACGCCTACTTGGGAGAAATCTAAAATCCCCATATCTAGACTCTACACAAATTTTAAGTGACTGTAAATGGCAATGAAAATGCGTGTAGCTATCTCTATAGCCCACACAGTTCCCTTACCTCGAATCATGCTGAAGTATTTTTCCTCTTTTTCCCACTTGGAGTAATTCGGTCTATCCAGCTCCGTGTATATCTTCGGGAGCTGCAGATAGTAACTAACCACATCAATCTAATTCAATATTCTTACTTTTGATAGCCAGTTTTCAATTCAAAACCTAAAACATTTCTTTCAGAATTTATTTGTAACATATGTGATTAATTCCTAACTCGTATAACTATACCAATTATAGTAAGGGAAATTCACTTACTCGAGATTTCTGCGATGACATGCAATTCGAGGCTCAATCGAACTCACGTTCGTCGCCTATTGTCGCGCTACACATTTATATATTTGAATCGGGTCAATTTCAATCAAATATAAATTCAATTAAATATTTCAAAAAATAAATTGATCAATTTCGACCGCTTACCGGTCTATTATTGAGCCGAGTTGACACCAAAACTTTTCCCCGATTTTTCTCTCTCTCGTACTAAACCGGTTTGAGCCGATTCACCCTTTTTCACATTGAACAGGTCCGAACCAATTCAGGGTTTTTTTTCATCATTTCTGGCATTTCTGATCGGTTCTCAGGTCGCTTCTGCCACCGTTCGATGCTTCTTCACCAAAGGACTCTTCAGTCGACTGGGCTAGGGCCAAATCGGCGCCGATGCCGACGAATCTCTCTCTCTCCCGCAGTTTCCTCTCTCGTCGATCTCTCTTTTTGGGCGTTCCCACGACACATCGAGCTATTCAGAGGTTCCCTAGAGGTCGGCCGTCCTTCACCGGTCTCGTCCCACGAGTCTTCGTCGCTCGTCACTCGTCGGAGGTGAGGAATAGAGAATCGGGTTTTTGGTTCCCGCAGTTTTTACGATTTCAAGTTTCCAGTTTCTTTTTCTTTTTTTTCTTCGTTTTCCACTTTATATATATATAATATAATATAATAATCTTTAATATAGTATAATATATATACATAAATATCTTATAACAAATATCTTAAAATTATAATATTATTATAATGTATTTGTACATTAATATTGCACACATGTACATATATATTATTTACTTCCTTTCGCCCAATATATATGTACCTCCTATTTTATTTTTAATTTTTTCCTTCAGAAATATATTTTTCCCCTTATTATTATTTTTTGGGAATAATTTTTTCATATTTTCGAGATAAATTCCCGATGTGAGGAAAATTTTGGGTCTTACAAATCCAGACTAATTTCCCTTCTTAGACTTCCTATATTTTAGCGTTCTGAGTCTATATTTTCAGTCGGTTTAGTCAAATTTCATTCGGTTTGTCTCGAGCTCACCGAAGCTCTTATTTCTCAATTTAAAGCACTTAACATTGTATCATTCTTTCTTTATACATCAATATATCACAAGGTACATTTACACTGATATATTTACAATCGAATAATACAAATTCCTTGTCTTACATTTCCTCCCTTCCTTAAGAAATTTGGTCCTCCAAATTAGAACCAAATCTGCCCTCGAATAAGTGTGGATACCTCTCACACATCAGATTCTCCAATTCCCACGTAGCTTCCTCAGAAGTGTGGTATTGCCAGAGAACCTTAACTAGAGGGATCGTCTTAGACCGAAGCACCTTCTCCTTCTATCCAAAATTCGAATCAGTTTCTCTACATATGACATGTCATCTTTCAACTCTAGAGGCTCATACTCAATCACATGCGTCGAATTTGGATTATACTTCTGAAGCATCGATACGTGGAAGACATTATGAATGCTTTCCAGCTTAGGTGGCAAAGCTAGCCTGTAGGCCTTATCTCTCACTCGGGATAAGATCTCAAAAGGCCTGATGTAACGATGATTCAACTTACCCTTCTTTCCGAACCTCATAGCACCCTTGGAGGGGGAAACCTTCAGGAACACTGACTCACCAACCATAAACTCTAATGGTCGTCGTCTCATGTCAGCATAGCTCTTTTGCTTACTCTGAGCTTTCTTCAACCTCTCACATATCAACTGGACATCCTCAGAGGCTTGCTTCACCAAATCGAGAGTGAATATCTTTCGATCATCTACTTCTTCACAACCTATGGGAGAATGACACCTTCGACTATATAATGCTTCATACGGTGTCATTCCAATACTCAAGTGAGAACTATTATTGTAAGCGAATTAGGCTAATGACAAATGATCATCCCAAGAGCCTTTAAAATCCATCACACAAGCTCTTAACATATCCTCCACAATCTGTATGGTCCTCTCCAACGACCATCTATCTGAGGATGGAAAGCTGTGCTAAAACTCGATCGGGGTCCTATGGCTTCCTGAAAGTGTTCCCAAAAGTAAAAAGTGAAACGATAATCTCTATCAGAGACAATGCTCACTAGAACACCATGTAGCCTTACAATCTCCCGTATATACAAATCCACCAACGTACTCAGAGTATCTGTAGATAGCTAAGAACTGAGCTGATTTCGTCAATTTATCCATAATCACCCAGAGAGCATCATGGTCCCTTCTGGTCCTCGGTAAACCCACAATGAAATCCATGGTGATGTGCTCCAATTTTCATGTCGGTATAGGTAGAGGCTACAATAACTCTGCAAGCTTTTGATGCTTTACCTGAACTTGCTGGCATACCAAACATCTCGCAACAAATTCAACGATGTCTTTCTTCATACCTGACCACCAATATATTTTTCGGAGATTCTGATACATCATAGTACTCTTCGGATGCAGAGTATACCTCGAAGAGTGAGCTTCTGACAAAATGAGTCTCCTTAACTGTGGATCATCGGGAACACACACTCTGCCTCTGAACCTCAGTAAATCATCGGTACCCAACTCCCAGCCGGCACCAGTACCCATCTGAATTTGATTAGCCATATCGATAGATAAGCGGTCATCATGCTTAGCTTATCTGATCCAGTCAACCAAATCTGATTTCAAATTCAGACTAGCTACCACACAATAGGCGTCAGTAGCAGAAGGGGTCATATCTAAGTTGAGGCTCGCAAACTGCTCTACCAGCTCATGTTCCCTGATCATTATATAAGATACCATCCCAAGGTTCTTTCTGCTCAGTGCATCAGCAACCACATTAGCATTATCCGGATGGTACAAGATTTCACAGTCGTAATCCTTCAGAAGCGCTAACCATATATGTTGCCTCATATTCAATTTCTTTTGTGAAAATAGATATTTGAGGCTCTTATGATCAATGTATACCTAAAATTTCTTACTGTACAAATAGTGATGTCATATCTTCAGTGCAAACACTATGACTGTTCTAAATCATGAGTCAGATAGTTACTCGCGTGGTCCTTAAACTGTTTAGATCCATAAGAAACTACATTCCCATCCTGTATCAATATACAGCCCAGTCCCTATCCCAACGCATCGGTGTACACAGAGAAACCTCCTGAGCTGATCAGTATGGTGAGAATAGGTGCAGTGGTCAGTCGAAGTTTCAACTCCTAAAAACTTCTCTCACAAGCATCATCCCACTCAAATGCAACATTCTTTCGAGTGAGATGAGTCAGAGGATCACCAATTTCGAGAAACCCTCAATAAACCTTCTGTAATACCCAACTAAACCTAGAAAACTATTGATCTCTATAACTGTCTTCAGCTTGTCCTACTAGACTACAGCTTCGATCTTAGACGGGTCTACTGACACCCCTTCTCTTGATACAACATGACCAAGAAATGAAATCTATTCCAACCAGAAATCACACTTACTGAGTTTAGCATACAACTGTTTCTTTCAGAGGGTCTATAACATAATCCTCATATGCTGCTCATGATCTTCCCTGGATTTCGAATATACCAGAATGTCATCGATAAAGAAAATAACAAATCGGTCTAAGTATGGCTTGCATACATCATTCATCAGAGCCATAAAAGCTGCGAGAGCATTAGTCAACCCGGATGACATAACCCTGAACTCATAATGACCATAACGGGTGCGAAAAGCTATCTTGGGTATATCTTCGCTCCGAATTCTCAATTGATGGTACCCAGATCTCAAATTGATCTTGAAAAAGATCTGTACTCCCCGAAGCTGATCCAATAGATCATCTATACGTGGCAATGGTACTTATTCTTGATGGTAGCCTTATTCAATAATCTGTAGTCAATGCACAGTTAGAGGCTTCAATCATTCTTCTTCACAAATAGAATCGGGGCTCCCCAAGGTGAGACGCTCGGTCTTATAAACCCCTTATCTAAAAGTTCTTATAACTGCTTCTTAAGCTCCTCCAATTCCATTAGAGTCATACGGTACGGTGGTTTGGATATTGGTTCAGTACCTGGTACCACATCAATATAGAACTCCATCTCCCTACCTGGTGGCAACCTTGGTAAATCATCCGGAAAGACATCAGGAAATTTCCTAACCACGGGGATATCGGTCAATTCCGGGCGTGCCTTATCCGTATCAACCACATACGTAATAAAACCTTCAAAAAAATTAATTATTAAATTAGCATAACACTTGACATTTTTTTATTGCCATAATGCTTCTTTCATTAATTCAGAAAAAATTTACAATGTGTTTTTCAGGTAGAGAAAACAATATTGTCTTAGAATGGTAATCTAAGATAGCATGATTTACAGCCAACCAATCCATACCCAATATTACATCAAAATCATATATATTTAACAGGATAAGATTAGCTGTTATGCTTTTATCTCCTACCTTCAACTTACAATCCTTACATACCTACATAGTTATTTGATTATCTCTCATCGATGTGCTAATCAACAACCTTTTACATAAAGGTGTAGGCTTTATATGCTCTATTAATTTAAATGCACATGATGGAGACATAAATGAATGCATTGCACCAGGATCATACAATGCTAATGCTTCAAGGCTAGAGATCAGGATTGTACCTTTAGCACCTTAGGTGAAACATCTGCAGTGCCCTGGTCTATCGCATAAACTCTGGCCTAACCAATAGTCTATTTCTCCTTCTCTTCGGCTGTGGCCTTTCGTCTCGAGGTAGAAGTACTAAATGGAGCTTTCTCTAGCTCTTTGCCCTTCTGTGGGGTAATCTCAGCTAATTTCGAGCAATCTTTAACCAGATGCCATATCTTACCACATCTGAAGCAAGCTCTGACTGTCACATAACAATGCCTACCCCTATTATATCTCCCACAGATCTTACATAGCTCGGTAATAGGTCGGGGTTCACCAATCACAATACCCCTGGCTGAAGCTGCAGTAGGATGTACATGGGGTCTACTGGCCTTACTTCGTAACTCATCGAATCTTTGTCGCTTCCTAAAAGGCTTTTTTCCCTCTCTGATCACTCTATCATCCTCTGTTCTCTTCCTACCTCTATCTCGACCCTTACCACCTATCCCAAACTGACCAAACTCAGAGACGTGCCGCTTGAAATCTTGCTCACACAACTGAGCTCTGCGCACTGCCTCCTCGTAGGTCAAAATATCCAAAGGAGCTAGTCTAGCTATGGTAGATGGTCTCAACCCATCCATAAGCTTCCTGATCTTCTTATCTTCGTTACTCATGGTGTTAGGATCATATCTCCCCAAAGACGTAAATCGAGACTCATACTCGTCCACAGATCGGTTACCTTGAGTAAAAAAAAAAAAACTCCATCTGTAACTGTCTCATAGCCGTCTCCGAAATATACTACCTCTTGAAGGCATCCAAGAAAATCTCCCAAGTCAAGATCTGATTTCGAACCCTCAAAATAGGCTGAGTGAACTTCCTCCAATGTTCCACTTCTTCCTCTAGCATAAACGTAGCAAAGGCTACTCTCTCTGTAGGGGAACACTCGAAATATCCAAACAACTTCTCCAACCTATTCACTCAATCCTCTCCTACTACTGGATTTGACCCTACTAAAAGATGACGGTCTCAGTTTCTGGAACTGCCTCAAACAGTCTAAATCGTAACCATACCCCACCTCATTACCTCCCCTCTGTGGAGCTCTCTGAGGCTCTGTTGGGGCTAGTGGTACTGGAGGTCAAACATGTAGAGGTGCAACTTCCTCGTAAGTCAAAATATTCAAAGGAGCTAGTCTAGCTCTGGGAGACGGTCTCAACCTATCCATAAATTTCCTGAGCTTCTTATCTTCGTTACTCATGGTGTTAGGATCATATCTCCCTAAAGTCGTAAATTGGGACTCATACTCGTCCACAGATCGGTTACCTTGAGTCAAATCGAAAAACTTCATTTGTAACCGTCTCATAACCGTATCCGAAATATACTGCCTCCTGAAGGCATCCAAGAAAATCTCTCAAGTTAAGATTTGATTTCGAACCCTCAAAATAGGCTGAGCGGACTTCCACCAATGTTCCGCTTCTCTATAGCATAAACGTAGCAAAGGCTACTCTCTCTGTAAGGGAACACTCGAAATATCCAAATAACTTATCTAGCCTATTCACCCAATCCTCTGCTACTATTGGACCCTTAACCCCACTAAAAGATGACGGTCTCTGTTTCTGGAACTGTCTCAAACGGTCTAAATCGCAACCATACCTCGCCTTATTTTTTCCCCTTATTATTATTTTTAGGGAATAATTTTTTTATATTTTCAAGATAAATTTTCGATGTGAGGAAAATTTCGGGTCTTACAAATTCAGACTAATTTCCTTTCTTGGACTTCCTATATTTTAGCATTCTGAGTCCATATTTTCAGTCGGTTTAGTCAAATTTCATTCGGTTTGCTCCGAGCTCACTGAAACTCTTATTTCTCAATTTAAAGCACTTAAGATTGTATCATTCTTTCTTTATACATCGATATATCACAAGGTACATTTACACTGATGTATTTACAATGGAATAATACAAATTTCAGGTCTTACACAATAAGACTGATATCCAACAGTGATGCGTTTAGATTCAATTGCAATAGTAGTAGTGACATTGAATAATGAAATGACCATTAAAATTATTATATTAATAATCAAAAAATAAAAAATCAGGGATAAACTAGTAAATGTTCCACTACACCTCACCGTGGCCTCGTTTGATTCCAAACGAGACCTAAAACTAGCAAGCTAGATTTCTATGAGCATTGTATCTATGGTAAACAGTGCAGGGTGAAGTTTAGCACAATTGCTCATCAAATTAAAGGTACGGTAGACTATATCCACTTTGACCTTTGGGGCCATTCTCCAATCAAATAAAAAAACGGAGCATAATATTTGTTGACTTTCATCGATGATTATTCAAGGAAGGTATGTGTGTACTTCTTGAAGCAAAAGAGTGATGCATTCATCACCTTTAAGCAATGGAAAACATTGATCGAAGAGCATATTGAAAAGAAGATCAAACACTTTAAAATAGACAATGGTTTTGAATATTGCTCTAGTGAGTTTGATGAGTTCTGTAAGAATGAAAGAATTGTTAGACATCGCACTGTCTAAAATATGCCACAACAAATCAGAGTTGCAAAATGAATGAATAGAACACTCTTAGAAAGAGCATGTATGCTTTCTCATGCTGGTTTATCCAAAGAGTTTTAGGCTGAAACTATATATTAATATCGCTTGCTATCTTATAAATAGATCTCCATCTACAACATTCGTTTCTCATTGGTGTGTGAAAATCTTGACTATGCACCGATTTGTTGCAGTTTTGATTTAATGCTCTACCAAATTTTGTTGCATCATCAAATAATGATGTAAGTTGTTTCATAGTTCACTAGGCAATCTCTTCTATAAATACCTTCCTTTTGGTAAGCTTTAAAGCAGAAGCGTGAGAAAGTGAGCAATAAACAATGTAAGGAAACAAAGCATTGTAGAGTCAACCAAAGGGAGAGTAGAGTGGGTGAGCTAAAAAAAAACCCGTGGTGAGGTTTTGGTTTTAGGTAGAGAGTCATAATTCGAGTGTTCTTTTGTAAATCTTCTTATTTCTCATAGTAAGATTCTTTTTATTATCTTGGCTCATGAACGTAAGCTTTTATAGTCGAATCACGGAAATTTTTAATGTTTTATCTTTATATTGTTGTTATTTTAATTTTCACTTACTAAATAATTTATTCTTGCTTCTGGTTTTGGCTATAATTCACAAGAGTTTATATGACATCAAACTTTATGGAAACATAACATATATAATGTAATGTGCAATAAACTTTAAACATGAAAGAAACTATATATATATATATATATATATATATATATATATATATATATATATATATATATATATATATATAACCTTATTTGCACAACATCATAATTATTAAGGATACCATCATCAATACCCACAATCATCAAATACTAATATCATCAATATCAAGGAGCTTTCATTGTTTCAATCTTTTGGCTTTACTTATGCTAATCCTAAGTGTAGGTTGAAAAATTATTGGATTAAATCTTTAGGATCTAATAGAATATCAATTTTCCTCTCGCAATATCATTAATTGCTAAATAATAATTTATTTTTAAGTTAATTTATTAGGTTATAGCAATTAATGAAAATTTAATTTTTTTTAATTTATTATTTTTAGATCAAAATCTTTAGGAGATTTAACACAAAACATAAGTTTTAGGCTGGTTCATTAATGTTCTATATAGTCGGGCATTATTATTATTATTTAAATTTTATTATAGCACAATATGTTAAAGCCATACAGGAAAATGACTTTCAGAACCCAAAAATTCCTTCAAACTTATAAGCTTCAGTGAATGCCCCAATCACTCTTATAACCATAGGCTTATTATTTCTCTTCGTGGTTATAAATATCGAATTAATGTATTTAGAAACAAGAACTTATACTTGTGTTGTTAATTCAAGAACTATGGAAAAGCCAAAAGCATTAATATAGTTAGAAGATTCGTTTATTCAGAGTTTTTCAAAGGGTTTGGCTCTAATCTCAGTACCCTCTCATCAAAACTTTCTTAGTCTTATGCGAACACAGACTCATAATAAAATTATAATTTTAACTTCTTAACAGGAAATCATTAGTTCTAAACCTGATTGCTCTGGATACTACATGTTAGAATTCTCAATTATATTATACATAAACTCTGGGCTACATAAACCCTAATTTTCGAATCAATTTAATATTCAAATTTAATTATTTTCGCCACAATAATAAATTACCTTTCATAAAATTACTGCTTCTCAAAATAGACCAATAAAATTTTAGTAATTATTCATTTAAATATTCATTTTTATAAAAATATAATATATTTGGGTCACATTAATCTTAACGTTATTATTTATGCAACAATCTGAAGACTGTCTAATATGGGAAGGCTCCTCTAGTGAAATTTACAGTGCTAAGTCCTTTTGTAAAATGGTTTTAAATAAATCCCACTCAAAATGTTGAGTAATGAAAGCATATCTGGGATGGTATTGCTCTAGCTGAGGTGGAAATTTTTTATTGGTAGGTCTTGAAAGGCAAAATAACAGTGAAAGAGGAACTAGCAAAAAAAAGATTGTTGAGTTGGGATCAAGAGTGTAATTTAATCGAGTTGAAATAATTTAGTATTAGATTCAAACTCGATTCGACTTGAAAACTCGAGATTTAAAACTTAGCTCGATCTCGACTCGATAGGTTTAATTTATCAATTTTCAATTACATATCATGAGAATAAAATGATAAATTAATAATAAAATATTAACAATATTTATTAAAAAAAGTTCAATAAAGTTCTGAATTGTTTGAAGCGAGTATTAAGAAACTCAAATTTAATTTGATTTATTATTCAGATAGTTCGAGCCTGACTCGAAAATAAAAAGTTAAACTCGGATATTCATTGAATCGAATTTGAATAATTTATAAATAATTTAACTCATTTTCCTCTTAATTGAAATTTCGGTATTTGTGTTTTGTTTTTGTTAATTAAGAAGTTGAATCGGTCAACCATCTCCCCTTTAACTGCATTGAATTGTGGAAAGTCTGTCAAGATGTTGTCTTTTGGGGGGAAATTTCTTGGAGTGCACCAAAAGACTCAATTTAATTTTTTCAAGCTTGGTGGTGCACTATACCAGGGGGGCAATTTAACAAGGTATGGGGGAAGAATTTCTTTGCTATCATTTGGTCTTTATGGCTGTGCAGAAATGAAACGGTCTTCAACCGAAAGGTTTTTGATTTATCACAACTTGTTGATACCATTAACTGAGGGTTGTTCGGTAGTTCAAGGCTAAATGGCCATCAGTCAATGATTCAACCATTGATCTCTTTAGAATGCAGTCTCAATCAAAAAAAAAAAATCAAATTTGGTTAAAGCCTGGAGCTGGCTGACTAAAATTTAACGTGGATGGTTTTGCCATCGAGAAATCGAGTACTGCATGTATAGGTGGAGTGCTTAGAATGATTTTGAAGTTGTCAAAGTAAAATTATCTAAATTCGTTGAGATTGTAGATTCATATAAGGTCGAATTGATGGCAAAAAGAGACATTTATTCTATTTGTGACTTCTTCATGGGTCAATGCTCTTATTTTGATTATTGAAAGTGATTTTTTAAATACGGTGATTAGGGTCAAAAAAACCCTTAATGGTTCCCTCTTTTTATCTTTTATTTATTTATTATAAACATTTCTTTTCAAAAAAATAAATAAAAGGTGGCCGGCCAACAGCAAACAAGTAGTTAGGAGATCAATTTCTTCAAGCTGGGTTTTGATGATCAGTATATATAGAGTGAAAGTTGGGAGATAATGCGACAAAAGTAAATTCAAAATGAAATGGGTTTTGTCTTCAAATAGCACATAAATTCGAAAGCAAAATGGGCTTTGTCTTCAAACGACGCGTTATCCATAAGGAACCTTCAATTTGTTGATTTTGATGTTCTGCTGCTTCTGAGGTAGCCTTGAACATAATCTTTTTATCATCAATGAAATTCATGCTTATCCAAAAATAAAAAGCTTCCAATCTTTGAGACATCATATTTGGCTTTTGGAGAAATGAAAGCTGAAATTATGAAATAAAACAGTATCCTTTATCATAATTATCAAAACCTAAAAGAGAAATATATAAAGGACGGGTGATTTTCATCACTATGTCAAAAACCTTGTTTGACAAATAGATCTTACCATTTAAGATGACACGAAACAAAAATAATACAAAAAATAAAATAACATAAATTCAAATTTTGTCAAAAAAATTATATATAAGTTAGATAAAAATATTTAATATATCGATTTAAATTGTAACAAATAATTTTCATGTTTTATCCGATTTGCTATCTTACAAATGTAAAATATTTATACGAATTGTGATTTGTACGGTAAACTCAAGTTTCGTTTGATTTATTAAAAATAATTTTTAAAAAATATTTTATTTTTAGAAAAATTAAAAATTTTCTATTATTTCAATGAATCAATTAAACTATTTTTTTCTCAGCCAAAGAAATTACTTTTCATTGAATAAAATCAAAGTACAGATGAAGCTACAAAGATTTTCGCCCAAGCTTCAACGAATCCTAAGCAGCACAAACAAGAGAAAAGCAAATTACATCTACACCCCTTAAAAAACTCAACAAAGATAAAACCTTGAACAGCTACAGGTCCATAGAACACTCCAAAAATCAGGCTTAATGGCCCTCCCAAACAACACGTAAAATTGGAATGAAAGAAACAAATTCCGTGCCTGGAGCAGTTGGATGTCCACCAAGTAGAAACTGCAAACTTCCACTACAAAAAATGCTTTAGAATCATACGAGAATAATCTCCACCTCATCCCAAGCTTTAAAATGTGTTTTTTTTGGAAAATTTGATTTTTTTATCAATTAATATTAACTAACTAATAAAATATTTAAAATTATTTATTATTTATTAATTAATTTATTAATATTAAAAATAATTATATTTTTTAAAACAATATTTAATATTAAAATATTATTTTATTAAACATTAAAAAAAAAAACTATTTATTAGTACTTGGCTTAATAACTAAATGTACTCTCAACTTTTTGCATAAAATGAATATAAGTTTTCAACATTTTATCCCATATATAGAAATCAGTGCACAAACTTTTATTTTATTGTAAATAAACCTTCAACTTTTCAAAATTATGCAATTAAGTCTAAATCTATTAAATGACACCAAATGTTGTTTGAACATCTTACGTGGAAGCTGACGTGGATAACTTAATTGGTTGTCACGTAGCATGTCACATGTATAATACTAATTGAAATTATTATCATTTAACAGATTTAGATTTGGTTGCATAATTTTGAAAGATTAAGAGTTTATTTACAGTAAAATAAAAATTTATTGATTGATTTTCATGTCGTAAAACGTTAAAAACTTATATCCATTTTGTGCAAAAGTTCGATTGTATATTTGGCTATTAAGTCTTATTACTTATATTAATATTTTTAAAAATTTGAAGTAATAAAAATATTATCATATATATAAATATTAATATTATATTTATATTTATATTTTAAATATTAAAAAATATTTATAATATTAAAATAATTATATTTTATACTAAAATTATAATTATTAAATCATAAAATAGTATTATTTATTTATATTTATTATTAAAATAGTATAAAAATTTAAAATAAAATATTAATAAATTATTAAATATTAAATATTAAATTGTTATTTATTAAATTATTATTTACTATTTATTATTAAAATAATAATATATTCTTGTTTATTATTGAAATATTAAAAATATTTAAGATTAATAATATACAAACTTAAAATACTAAAATATTTTTAATGTTAATATTTTAATTTTTAAAATTTTTAATCTATTTAAATAAAAATTATTAATATAATAATATTTTATGTAAGATTAAATTAAATTAAAGTTCTTAAAAATTGTATCAAGATATAACTTTCATAAAATTATACTCACAAATTTGATAAATAACCATATATAAATATCAATTTTTTGAAAATCGTCTTTTTCTTTTTAAAAGTATAAGAAAATATCCAAAAAAATGACTATTTTTTTATCAAATTTTTTTTTATTGACCAATCAATTTATGCCAACTAAATATTAAATATGTAAAAATTATTTTCAATAAATTAAACAGATGCTCAAATGTTAACTCCAATTCGTATCATCTAGATTGTTGGATTTTTATTTATTAATATCACAATACAAAAGGAAAGGCCGTCCAAATTTTTCCATTGTCTATTCTCCACAGTACCATTGCTTCCCCCTTCGATTAGTCAAAAAGAGCGAGCAATTATTGTGCATCACTTTATCAGCTTGTGCCGATAAAGCAAAACATCAAAACCTGAACGTCATTTTCAAAGATCTTAATCATCAATATCAGTTTACAGCCGAACAAACTCTGCGAATTTCACCATTGGTGCCCGTCTTCACTCCAATGTTACTCATTTTAACCATAGACTTCCCAAACTCGACGCTATAGGTTAGTGGTCGCACGCCTGCCGCACCCAAGAAGCCTTGTACAAAAGTTCTCGTTGAAGCATCGGTCCACAGCTTTTGATCAGATTCAAGTATCCCTCGCCCATTTCTCAAATTATTAAAGAAGGATGTGTCGAACCTGCCACCGCTACCGGTGTCGAGATCAACGCGCTTACTGCCGTCACCATTTTGTGGGCAAAGCGATTGTAGTTGAGGGACAAAGGCTGGGTTAATGGATGGATCGGGACCATTTGCAGTGAAGTTGTATAGTCTATAACTGAAGAACTGGCAAGCTGAAGTCCCTATGGTGTGACCTCCTGTTAAGAAAGAAACGTAGTTTGCATGGACAGTGAGATGTTTTGAACTCGTTTCGGTCTTAATAAGGATGTACGCAAATTAATAAATGGCTTACCAACGAGGGTAACAAGATCCTGAGTGTTGAGACCTAATGCGGAAAACTTTTGCTTTTGCGAATCAACGGACTCAGTGAAGCCGGGCAGATTGGAGGCATCGGATGCTTGAGATACCCTCCCATCTCTGCGTCCCGTAGGCACTGACCAGCCCACTCCACTTGTCTGTCATATGCATGATATAATTACTGAGTACTTATATAAATAAGACAAAGTATGTACAAGTTGAATATAATGAACCCTAAAGTGCTGTTGAGTTTTTGAGCTAAAGACTATATATAGCTTGAAATTTTATTTTTAAATTTTTATTAAGTTCAATTTTTTTAAGTTAATGTTAGTCATAAAATATTAATATAGATTTAACTTTATATGCAATATGATAGTTAAGACTGCTAGTAAGTTAAAAAAGAAAAATAGTATATAATGAATTAGTATATTGTAATATACCAGAACTACAGCATCACGGGCAGAAAGGGCAAGAATATCAGCGCATGAGACTACACCAGGACATGCGGCTTCGATTTGAGTCTTGGCATCATCAATGACTTCATAGCCTCTCAACAAGCGGTTTGGACCCGCAGTTTTCTCAGAGTTAGGGCCATCGATAAGGATTGAGCCATCACAACCCTGGACAAAGCAATCATGGAAATGCATCCTCAGCAAGCCGGGAGCAATGGCAGGATTAGAACGAAAATGAGATTGGACTGTTGAAGTCACAATGGATTCAGCTCGCGGACATGAAGTTGAATAAAACCCTACACGGGTGCCCTGGCCTCGCACTAGTGCGGCAGCCATGGCAAATAACAGTATCGATGCAAGGATTCGTGGACCGATGTAAGCACCCTTCATTTTATAATGGATTTTGATCAGGAAGAAAGAAAAGAAAAGCTCTAGGTTTTGCCTATGAGGAATGTGTTATTCTACTCTGCTTGTGATTTAGCAGATACCATGGACGGGATTATTTATAGGCAAAACCTAGAGTATGATTGATTAATTATTAAAAAAATTTCGAATTCTTTCTAACTTTTTGTTTATCAATTGAAAATAATTATGCAAGCATATCTTTATTTTATATATAAAAAATAAATATATTAAGCATTTACTTTTCAGTTATATATGAAATGATTTTAATATTTAAATTTTCGATATTAAATTTATTCGGTATCAAACAACATCTCAATCAATAACTACGAAAAAGAAGTAAAGAATGGCTGCTGAAAATAGGCAGTAGCCCTGTTGCTTGATGAGTCAATAATCACCATTGTCGTTTTCATGAACTTTGAGAGAACGATTTGCCTGGAAATCGCGGTTTAACGTGAATATCATCAAGTCTCTGTCAAACATATTATAATTATGCCTTTTAGTGAAAGACTTTAAGGTCTGGAACTTCGTAATTTTCCAATTTCTTATCTCTGTATGGCCGCAAATGAAGGAGACATGCATGGTTAGAATTATAATTAGCTCTCTCCAATTGACTCCAAGGTAAATGATGACAACTATATCATCGGATTTCTTTATTCCACAACTTGTAATGAATAACAAAGAAAAATCCTAATTTTCAAATTTAGGTATTTTTCTGTCCAAACTTTCAAACACACTATACTTAATTAGGTGTCACTAACTTTTTTAGTCAAAAGAAAACACTACAAAGCCATGCATGCATGTATGTTTACGAAACTTTTCTCCCAACTTTTCTTTTTGGGCAATAATATCTTATCAATCAATATTTTTTTAAATATTAAAATATTAATACACGTGTTTTTACTTTTATGTATATATATATATATATATATATGAATATTAAATTCATGAAATGTTAATATTTAAAAAAAACATTTAAATCAATACTTTAAATTATTGTAAATAAGTATTTAATTTATTAAATAATAACAAAGTACAGTCAATAGGGTATATTTTCGTGACCTACATTGAAGTGGATGCAATACGTATGGACATCTCTTTTCTTTTTTAATTTCATCTTTCACTGAAAAGAGAAAAAGAAAAAGTTTTAATCTAAACTAAACATATATTTATATATATATATATATGATAATTTTTTTTATATATTATGAGTGAAATTTTTTAATGTCATAAATGGAATTAAAATTATTATATATATATATATATACTTTAAAAAGATTAAAAAAATATGTATTTTTATTTCTATCGTGAAATAAAAAAAATTATCTAATGTATATATATTATATTTGGGTGGGGACGGTGGGTGATGTTAGCATGAAAATGTTGACTCGGAATGCAAAAAAACGAGTGGGTACCATATTTTTTTTCAATATAAAGAAAAAAGGAAAAGAAGATCCTCTATCATGTTACGTGTGGCCCAAACCTTTAGCCGAATGGATAATTATTAAGTCCATCGAAGTTTCCTGATTCGGTTGAAGACTTTGAAGTAGCCTTTTTTGTTCATGTCGAGATAAAAGAGAAAGGAATTTAACTTTGATTTTATAGGGAAAATAATCAGGCGATCAAGCATTGATAGTTAGAGAAGACATTTTTTTGGGTAAAAAATTTAAGGGACAAAACTTTTTCAAATTAAAATAAAATTACAATATTCTGTAAAGTTTGATGAAAATTGATATTATACTTTTAAATCATCTATTAAAAATAATTATTAATAATAAAATTTATATTTATATCTTATAAATGAAATGGACAATTCATGTCAACTCGGATAGAATTAATATGGATAAAGAAGATTTTGAAGCAGCCAAAAGAGGACTATGCAACTGAAGTCATGGCTTCTACTTTACTTAACCCACTTAACATAAACTAACCATTTAATTTGTTCACTTACTCTTGTAAAGCAGGGCCTTTACAATGAATAATTGGATATGGAAACCAATTCCGATCGGATTCCTTCCTTTTCATGGAAACAGCTTATTTTTCTTTAATTTCATTACTCCAAATCATCAAGAGCGGTGGAAAAGATGATATTACCAGATTTCATTGACGACGACTTCTTGTCTCTTCCTAACCAATATGCCATGCAGCTCACATGCATGCAAGTTGATAATGCGAGGGAAGGTGAGCTTCTTTTGGCTTACTATGGCATGGCATACCCCACAGTCTTAACTCATCGACGTTTGAATCTCTCACTTTTACATATAATGTTTAGCAGCCGGTTTTACTTATGCATAGTTTGACTTACGGATTAGGTCGATAAATTCGATTTGTTCGATTTTAAAGAAAAAAAATTAAGAAGTAAGATTATCTTTTTATCATTGATTTTAATTTTTTTTAATTAATCGTAATATTCATCAAAACTAACCTTTACTTATAAAAGCCCCTGACTTGGTGCAATGGTATACATATAAAAACAACTACTTTTTGTCTCTTCCTAAGCAATTAAGCCACGCAACTCACACGCATGCAAGTTGATAATGCGAGGGAAGGTGAGCTTCTTTCGGCTTTCCATGGCATACCCCAATCTTAACTCAGCGATGTTTCAATCTCTTTGTCTCCTAATAATGTTCAGCAGCCGGCTTTACTTACTTCTAAAAGCCTCTAGCTTCATATGCCCATAAATACTTCTCAATTTCTCCAATTCCCCCACCTGATGCATCAGTCTCAATGACAAAGGGTTTGTTAAAGTTAGGCATGGCCAGCGTGGGAGTAGAAGTCATGGCTTGCTTCAAGGCTTTGAATGCTACATCCGCTTCATCATTCCAAACAAACTGTCATTTCTTTAATAGATTGGTGGAGGGTCGGGCTATAATTCCATAATTGCAAACAAACTTCCTGTAGTATCCTGTGAGGCCTAAGAATCCACGTAGTTCCGAGACATTAGTGGGTTTAGGCCAGTTAAGCATAGCCTTAACTTTTCCTTAATCCACCTTGACTCCTTTTGCAGTAACAATATGACCCAAATACTCAATTTCTTGTTGTCCAAATGCACGTTTGCTAAGCTTGATGAAAAATTTGTGATGCCTTAATATTTCAAAAGCCTTCCTAAAATGTTCAAGATGCATGGTCCAATCTGGGCTATATATGAGAATGTCATAAAAAAAACTAACACAAATTTTTCTAGCACTGTATGGGAGACCACTACTAACTATCTCTTACTACCAAGTGGGTGCATCCTCAGTTAATGAAGTTGATAAAGCCTTGGAAACAAGAAACGTTATATTGTAGCAGCTTAAAACCAATTTACAAGCAGCAGTGAATCGTATGAAACAAGTGGCAGATTCGAAAAGGAGGGAAGTTGATTATAAAGTTGGTGATTTCGTTTTCCTCAAACTCCAACCTTATCGCCAACAAACTGCCTATAGAAGAGCATACCAGAAGGTAGCCAACCGTTATTTTGGTCAATATCAAGTTGAAAAGAAGGTTAGCAAAGTCGCCTACAAACTAAGATTATTGGAAGGTGCTCGAATTCATCCTGTCTTCCATGTGTCAATGTTAAAAAAAACATGTTGGGGATACTAGCACCATCAGTACAGAACTACCACCATTAAATGAGGATGGTGGCATTGTGATAACACATGAGGCTATTCTGGATACTAGGTGGGTTCGAAAAAGATCCAGTTTTGTGGAAGAAAGCTTAGTTCAGTGGAAAAACCTTCGAAAAGAGGATGCTACCTGAGAAAATTCACATGAGTTGCTGAACAAATTCATTAACTTGAACGTTGAGGACAAGGTTCCACCAAAAGAAGGGGACAATGTTAAGTTAAGGAGATCAACAAGGGCTTCTGTCAAGAACTTGAGGTACCGAAGTTGAGTACACAACATGGCATGGACGTGCAATAGTGTAGGAGACATGGCCACATGTGCAGGCTTATTTTTAGTTGCTGTTGTTGCTTCAGAATCGGTCAATAAGTTGAGGGAATACCTCAGTTATGGCAGATAATTAGTTGTTGCTTAGGAGTAGGCCAAGTTAGTGGAAGTAGTTGTTAGTAGGTGTAGTCATTAAATGTTACTTCCCTGGTATTTAGGAAGAAAGTTGTTGAGTCCTTTTGTATTTAAACCTTGGCATATTACGGAAGCCAAGTAGTTTTTTCTAGCTAACTTTCAATAAACTCTTAAGGTTCATTCTAGCCTTAAGTAGAATAATTCTTATCAATTGGTATCAAAGTTTATTCTGAGGTGTGGTTTTATGATATATATATATATATATATGAATATCGATGCATGACACTGTACAGGAATACACCTAAATATGTGTAAGGATATAGAAAAAGTTTTGAATTGCCCTATTTTTCGCGTTTTCGAGGCGTCACACATAATCGTATCCCAACAACTTGGATACCCACTTTTGTTGTTCTGGTGTGGTTATTCGTTGTTCCAACATATACTGAAGGCTTCGTTGGTCGGTTTGAATGTAGAATTTTCGTCTCAACAAGTAAGACCGCCATGTCCGAATAGCTTGAATAATGGCCAACATCTCTTTGGCATAGGTTGACCATGATTGCTTTGAGACTCCCAAGGCGTGGCTCATGAAAGCTACTGGCTTTCCCTATTGAGTTAATACAGCTCCAATTCCCCCACCTGATGCATCAGTCTCAATGAAAAAAGGGTTTGTTGAAGTTGGACATGGCTAATGTGAGAGTATAAGTCATGGTTTGCTTCAAGGCTTTGAATGCTACATCCGCTTCATCATTCCAAACGAACTATCCTTTCTTTAATAGATTAGTGAGGGGTCAGGCTATAATTCCATAATTACGAACAAACTTCTTGTAGTATCTTGTGAGGGCTAGGAATCCACGTAGTTCAGAGACATTAATGGGTTTAGGCCAGTTAAGCAAAGCCTTAACTTTTCCCTGATCCACCTTGACTCCTTGTGCAGTAACAATATGACCCAAATACTCAATTTCTTGTTGTCCAAATGCACATTTGCTAAGCTTGATGAAAATTTTGTGATGCCTTAATATTTCAAAAGCCTTCCTAACATGTTCAAGATGCATGGTCCAATCTGAGCTATATATGAGAATGTCATAAAAAAAAACTAACATAAATTTTCGTAAATATGACTGAAATATTGAATTCATAAGAGACTGAAAGGTTGAAGGAGCATTACATAAACCAAATGGCATGACCAGATACTCATAGTGACCGTTGTGTGTACAAAAGGAAGTCATGTGAGTGTTTGAGGGGTGTACCCAAACCTGGTGATAACCTGCTATTAAATCGAGTTTAGTGAAATACGTTGCACCGTGAAGTTCATTAAGCATGTCATCCACTGTTGGAATAGGGAAGCTATTTTTGATAGTTGTAGCATTGAGGACATTTTAATCAGTGCAAAAATGCCAAGTCTCATCTTTCTTTTTGACTAGCAAAATAGGTGAAGAAAATGGATTGTAGGGTCGCACGTTAATTGGCTCGGTCCTTTCCTTAAGATTGATTCGATGGTCTATTTCCCGTTGTGGTGGAAGTTCTTTGGTTCCTGATAAAGATCCTCAAATTCTCGTAGTAGAGGTTGCATCTCTGGAGGAATTCTTTCTTCCACAGCTGCCTGTAAACATACGATAAATAAGGAATTCCCTTGCTTTACCTCTTTTGAAATGGTTCTGAGCTCCATAAGCTGAATTGGCTGGCTATCTACTCCCTCGAATCAGTGGTGTTGGCTTTTCCATGTGAATTCCATCATCATTCGTTTCCAATCACAAGCCACAATAGCCAACTGTTCAAGCCAATGAACCCCTAACACCATGTCTAACCCAATTAGTGGCAACGGATAAAGAGTTAAGGTAAATGGAATACCTTGCAACAGAAGTGGAACATTCTCAAACCTCCCTTGACACTTCAAAGGTTTATCATTAGCCACTTTGACATTGAAAGAGCCAGTTGGTACCACTGGCAGTTGCAATAATTCTGCTATTTTTTCATTGATAAAGTTATGTGTTAATCCATTGTCAATAAGGATAATCAATTCATGAGGGCCTACTTTAGCATAGACTCACATGGTTAGCGTCGCTGATCACCTCGTAAGAGCATGAAGCGATATTTCTGGATCGTTGTGAGCCTCTCCGTCATCATCTTGGCTTCTTTCTAATAATAGTAGTTGCGGACCTTTGCATTTATGCCCTGGAGTAAACTTCTCATTGAAATTGAAACAGAGGCCCTGAGTACGCTTTTTTTGCATCTCTTCCCGAGTGAGTCATTTCATTGGTGAAGCTGATTTCAAATTGATTGGGGAAGAGCTACTGGTGGTTGCATTGGGCAGACGCGTTACCTTCTTCTGTCGACTCAGGTGATCGTCCCGCATCCTAGCCAAGCTAATGGCTTCCTTCAATGACTTTGGCTTGAACATCCTGATTCCGTCAACTATCTCGAGTTTAAGTCCTCCTATAAAAGTACCCACAAGTGCTTTTTGCATCCAACCACGCACCTTATTTCCCAACCTCTCAAATTTCATTTAATATTCTCGTAAGGATCATGTTTTCCTTATCTTTGATAAAGACTCATCAAAGTCTTCACAATCGATAGGGCCAAAATGTGACCATAGTTCCTCTACGAACATGCCCCATGATACCTCATTCTCTTCCTTGATATGCCTTGCGTAGCCACTACCACCACTGGTTTGCTTCACCTTCTAGATGAAAGGAGGCTAAAGGAACCTTTTGCGATCCCGAGGTACCCTGATATTCAAAGAATTGTTCGACTCATATGAGCCATTCGATTGGATCATCACCAGAGTACTTAGGAAACTCGAGTTTCGGCAACTTGGAGGAGAACATGGTGCATCCACCTTCTGTGAATTCCCGTGTACACCCGTTCGATGATTGACCACTATGATCACGAGCATGACTAGAAATTGGGTCATGTTTTGCCAACATGACTTCAGTAATTTTGCTAATAGAAGCCTCCAACTGTTGTAATTTGTCATTAACCCCCAGCTCCATTCTGCTCAAATTATCTTGTAGTCCCCAAGGCTTGCTTAGAGATTTTCGATTCGTTCTTTGTTAGTTGTCATGGCAACTTGACTCGGATACCAATTGATAAGAATTATTCTACTTAAGGCTAGAATGAACCTTGAGAGTTTATTGAAAGTTAGCTAGAAAACTATTTGGCTTTCGTAATATGTTAATGTTTAAATACAAAAGGACTCAACAACTTTCTTCCTAAAAACCAGAGAAGGAACGTCTAATGGCTGCACCTACTAACAACTACTTCCACTAACTTGGCTTACTCCTAAGCAACAACTAATTATCTGCCACTAACAGAGGTATTCCCTCAACTTATTGACCAATTTTGAAGCAACAACAGCAACTAAAAATAAACTTGCATATGTGACCACGTCTCATACACTATTGCACGTTCATGCCATGTTGTGTACTCAACTCTGGTACCTCAGGTTCTTGACAGGAGCCCTTGTTGACCTCCTTAACTTAATAATTTCCAACCCAGAATCACAAGCCTTAGCTCTCAAAGCCCTCTCCCAACTAAATCTTCGAAGTCTTTGGTCAGCTTTAGAGTGTATTGTCTCTTCAATTCTGATCGTTGTTTCTTTACAACAATGGAGGGTAATTGTTTCAACCAAAGAGTCCTCTTAGTTACCCTATTGCTTGCTATAGCTGCCAGCTTGGCGGAAGGCCACGGCACGCGAGTCGGGTTCTACTCAAGTACATGTCCTCGAGCTGAGTCCATTGTAAGGTCGACAGTTCAGTCTTATTTCAGGTCTGATCCCATTGTTGCTCCTGGATTGCTCCGAATGCATTTCCATGACAGCTTTCACTACAAGAAAACATACTTTCAGCGACGAAATTTTAGCGACGAAAATATTTCGTCGTTAAATAAATGAATTAACGATGGATTTGCGACAGAATTCCATCGCTAATATTTTCAAATATATTATTTATCTTTAGCGACGAACTTTGCAACAGAATTCCGTCGCTGACTACTCATTTATTTTTTTTTTTAAAATGTATTCCGTCGTGAAAAATATATAGCTACGAAATTCCATTGCGAAAAATATTTTTTTCAGCGACGAAATTTTAGCGACGAAATTATTCCGTCGCTAAATAAATGAATTAGCGACGGATTAGCGACAAAATTCCATCGCTAATATTTTCAAATATATTTTTTATCTTTAGCGACAGATTTTACGACGGAATTTCGTCGCTGAATTCTCATTTATTTTTTTATTTTTCTTAAAATTTATTCTGTCGCAAAAAATATTTAACTACGGAATTCCGTCGCTGAAGACACCTCTATTTTTTTAAAATTTTTTTCATTTTTTTCGTCGTTGAAAGGTTTCAACTTCAGAATTCTGTCGCTAAATCCTTTCTAAATTAAAAAAAATACGCGCTTAACACTCTCTCGATCCTCTCTTTTCCCCCCAATTTCTTTCCCTCCCGAACACCACTCTCCCCGATTTCCCTTTTCCCTGCCTTTACCGACCATCACGAATCCCCGGTGACCACCAGCGCATCCCTTCCCTCTGGCCGATCTCCGTTTTCCCCTTTTGTTTTGCCACCGAGCACCCTATTTTCTTTCCCTTTCGAGCACCTTTTTCTCCCCGATTTCCTTACCTCTGTTCGCCGGTCGTTCCTCCCTTCACTGTCGGCGACGAACTGCCGGGACGAGTAGCATTGTTTCCCTTTCTTTCCCCTACCTCGCCCGGAACCCAGGAAACCCGATTTCCCTGCCTCTTTTTTTTCGTTGGCGCAACTGAGCCCCTCTAGCTGAGGCATCCTCGCCTGTCGTTCCACCCTCACTGCCGGCGACGAAGGGCACTGAAGTGGCGAAAGAGAGCTCAGATATTGTCATCTTGGATGACAATTTCGCTTCCGTGGCCACAGTCTTGAGATGGGGAAGATGTGTCTACACTAATATCCAGAAGTTCATTCAATTCCAGCTTACTGTAAATGTCGCCGCACTTTGTATCAACTTCGTAGCAGCAGTTTCAACAGGTGAAGTCCTTCTGACAGCAGTCCAATTATTGTGGGTGAACTTGATCATGGACACATTGGGTGCTCTGGCTCTTGCTACAGAGCGGCCTACAAAGGAGTTGATGGAAAAACTACCCTTCGGTCGAACTAGGCCTCTGATCACAAATATCATGTGGAGGAACCTTCTAGCTCAAGATCTATACCAGATAGCAGTGCTTCTTACCCTACAATTCAATGGTGAATCAATCTTTGGCGTAACAGATAAGGTAAATGATACCTTGATCTTCAATATTTTTGTCTTGTGCCAAGTCTTTAACGAATTTAAAGCGAGGAAGCTAGAAAAGAAGAACGTGTTCGAGGGATTACACAAGAACAAGTTGTTTATGGGAATCATTGCGATAACCATTATTCTCCAAGTGGTGATGGTTGAATTTTTGAAACGATTTGCTGATACAGAGAGGTTGATATTTTTGATACAGGGAGTTCCGGGAGTCGAGTTCATGTTTTTTGTTTTGATCAGAATTTGGATCTTGTTCCAATTGGCTCTGAATTAGAGCTTTTTGAACAGGTAATTTTGTTAGAGGAGAAAACTATATTTTCTTGGAATGTAGCTTTAAAAATGATCATTTGAGTGGTAATATAACTGTATTCTACGGATAGATTTCCCTGGAATTGGAGGTTTTTGAATTGTTAATGTCTTTTTTATGTTTCTTAATAAACTTTTTTTTTATTGTTAGAAGAGAAAATTATTATGTTTTAGAATGTGAATTAATGTAAGTGGAAATTAAGTAGTACAAGTTTTTTCCCTGCAATTTTTTAATATATTAGTGGCATTAATTATAATTTTTGAGCATGAATTTGTTTGCATTTTTGAAGTAGGATTGAATTTTATATTTTCTACTTTGTTGTTTAATTTTAGAAGCGAAAGATTTAAATTTGGAATATTGAAAGAGAGATGAAGGTTTGAAGTGATAGTTCAAGTGCTAATTTAATATAGTAATTTTGCTTCTTTTTTAAATTATTTTAGTGGGTTTTATTTTATATGTTTTTTCTTTTTGTTTTTTGTTGATTTTTAGAAATGAAAATTAGATTGCTGGCACGTGTCAATTGAAGATATAGTTGTGGTTCTAAATCTGGAATCTGAGTGAGAAATGTAGCATTAAAATGATAATTTGTGGTAATTTCTCTTTTTAACTTTTTTAATAGAAAATTTATATTAGTGGCCTTTATTTGATATTTGTGTCATTTTCTTTCAAATATTTTAAACTAGGATTTGACCCGGTATGCTCTGAAAGAGAATTTTTTTATCATCCATCAGTTGACATTTTTCAAGTTCCATTTTATTTGTATGCTCTGAAAGAAATTTTTTATTGATTTTTATGCTACTCTATTCGATGTATTAATTAGATTTTTGGTTTGTTTTATTGTAGCTAAAAACAGGTTTGAGCTACTATGCCAAAGACCCACCGGCTGCAGCGAATTCATTACTTTCTCTTCTTGACAAGGCGGAAAGTGTTGTTCCACTAGATTTGCGATCAAAGACTCCTGTTAGAGTCGGGGTAGGTATACATAGATGCTTTGTGCATGCATATTTGTGAATTACGAGTCTCTTAAATTCCTGAAAAATTGGACTTTTAATGTTTTGTAGGCAACTGCTAGTCTGAGGGCATTAGAAGGTGATGCATCTGATAGAATTTTGCAAGCGATACTTTTGTTTTCAGAGGATTGTTGGTTATGTTTGCAGGCTTTATTTTGCCTTATCCCTGTGCTAATAATTTTTTAAATAACTTGTTTAGGTTAGGGAATTTCTGAAAGATAGAAGCACCCTCAAATCTGAGGCAAATGGGGTCAGAATTCTTGATGGCTCATAAGAAGGCTCTTATGAGTGGGTATGTTATGCTAAATTTATGTACTTTTATACTATGCTTTTATTTTGGGCCTAAAGTGATTTTCCTGTCCAAGTTTGATTATAGGAAAAAAAAATATGGCAAGCCAGCAGCAAAATGCATTTTATTGCATGCTTGATGAGGCTCCTGTTAATTTGTTGTGGTAGATTGTCTTAAAATCTTCCATTATTCCTTAAGATTCTCTTCCTTAAGGATCCATCTTACTCAAAGATGATTTCATGGTGATGTTCAGTTCAAAGGGAATCCTTGGAGTCTTCTCTGGGTAATGAAGGGGAACACTCTAGAGCTATAAATAGATAAATAGATTTTGCCATGGAAGCAAGTTAACTTACATTTTGTAATGAAGTTAGCTTTGCTGCATGTATAGGGAGCAATTTACTTTATAAAAACACCAAGATAATTTCCTACTTGTTAAGCCAATGGACCTATTTTTGATCTTTCTTAACTGCAATCTTGTTTTTCAGGTGAAATTAAATTACTTATTAGGGAACTTGGGAAGGACATTTGCAGACACAATTGGCATAATTGATCTTGGTGGTGGATCTGTTCAAATGACATATGCCATCTATGAAAATGCTGCTTCAAAGGCTCCAAGTGTACAAGCTCGAGAGGATCATTATGTAAATGAAATGTATTTGAAGGGATCAAAATATTACCTCTATGTTCACAAGTTCCCCTCATTCATTTTGATAAATTGGTTTCATGATTCTATTAGTAATTAGAAATGGACAATATATGTAAATTTTTAGTGGTTTCTTATTATTTTAGTGACGAAAAATTTAATTAATTTAAATATATATAAATTAGCAATGAAAATCCGTCACTAAAATATTTTGGCGACGAAAATTTTAATTAATTCAAATATATATAAATTAGCGACGGATTTTCTGTCGTTAAAATGATTCAGCGACGAAAAATTTAATTAATTCAATATATATATATATATATATGTAACTTAGCGACGAAAATCTGTCGCTGAATCCTTTTAGCGACGGATTTTTTGCTTAGTTCAAAAATAAAAATAGTGTCGGAATTTCGTAGAAAAAAATTTTCAACGACAGAAAAATTTGCGACGGAATTAACGACGAAATTTTTTCTCAGCGACGGAAAACTTTCAACGACTTTAAATTTATCGACGGAATTAACGACGAAAAATTTCGTCACTAATTTCGTCGCAAATACTTATTTGCAACGGAAAGCAAAAATTAACGATAAAAAATCCGTTGCTAAATCCGTCGCTTTTGTCCCTTTTTCTTGTATTGTCTGTACAGGGACGTGATGCTTCCATCCTTATCTACGGGCCTAATACTGAGAAAACCGCCCCACCTAAAGTATAATGCATTTTTGGACCGTAGGATGACACACTATTGGTACTACAGCTTGCCAATTCTTCAGGTACAGGCTTTACAACTTCACTATAAGCGAAAATGGAGCTGATCCTTCCATCGATGTTGCATTTGTTTCCCAGCTTCAAGCGCTTTGCCCACAGAACGGTGATGGATCACGGAGGATTGGGCTGGGCACCGGCAGCGCTAACAGATTTGACAATTCTTTCTTCGCAAACTTGAGGGATGGCAAGGGAATACTCGAGTCCGATCAAAAACTATGGACCGACGCTTCCACCAGAACACTTGTCCAACGTTTCTTGGGCATCAGAGGCTTACTAGGATTGACCTTCAACGTTGAATTCCGAAGGTCCATGGTGAAGATGAGCAACATCGAAGTGAAGACAGGAACTGCTGGCGAAATCCGCAAAGTTTGTTCTAAAGTTAATTAATCAACTGAAACATATGAACTTTACCAGCGTAAGCTGATTAAAATTACTCCATTCAAGATCAAAAATAATGTTATAGATATACAATACACCCAAGTGAGAGTGTTTAAACTGCAGCTTGATTTGCTGATTGCTGGAATTTTGTTGACCTTTTGTTTTGAAAATCGATGGACTTTGTCTACGTTAATTAATCCGATGGATCGACAAAACATGCAAATTCAAGAATCAAGGACAAATGCAACGTATATAATTATTGAGCAAACTCTCCCCTACTGTTCTATGGCTGCTCAATTCTGGTTCTTTCTACTCAAACTCAATACTAAACATGATATTTCATGTTCGAATTATATAAAATTGTATTCGTGTAATGTAAAACACGAAAATTTTAAGTCAATAAAAAAAAGTATAAAATTTTATTTTTAATTTATACTATATTAATATATCATTTTTATCTAATTTTAATTCATATCATCTCGTATTTTTTATTCATATCGTTTTCGTATCATATCATCCAATCATACTTAAGATTACTAGATTTAGCAGAGAATTGCCCTAAGCACTTCAAAAAAGAATTCCTGTTTTCTTTGGACACTCTTTCCTTCCTTTCTTTCTCCCACTTACTACACAGTTAACGAATGTGGTGATTGTAATAATACAACGTAGAATAAGTACTCTATCACTAATAATTGTTGGTAAAGCCTTTTGGCAAACATATACTGGATTCGGACCTGTTTAAATTATTTGCCCTGTCTGGATCTGTGAACTCTAATTTTTCCAAATGAAGAGCTTCTGGAAAAGCAGGAGAATCGAAGACAAACTTGGAAACATCAAAAGAGCCATCTATGTAACTGGGTAGCCACATGAACAATTCAGGGTTCGGCCCAAAACTAGTGTCAATATGATCAGGAAGGCTACAAGGTTTGGTCAAAAAATAAAAATAAAAAGACAAGAAGCAAATTTAAGCTTGAATGATTCATGTCATAATTGCCTGGACTGCTTAGTGGCTTAATTTAATGATAATAATAATAATAATAATAAAATTATACATACTTGCATATCTATCTAGTCATAATTATTAAAAGTTTTACTGCTATCTTCGATGGATTTCATATTTTGAAAATCTTACGTAATGATTTTATTATTGACACTTTTCAATGCATTTTTTTCAATGTATATCGTTAAATTATCATTAGACTATAGATTTATCTCTCATTTGATTATTCAAATACTCTTCTAAATGTTCATCATAAAAAATATTCTCTTTATCATAACATTGACAACTAATAATATCATATCAATAATAAACATTTTATCTTTTTTTAGGTTCATTTATTCTTATCACAACTAGTCAAATTATTAATTATTTTCAACCTTGAAAACTTAATGCTAAAACATATTTTTATAATATAATATTTGAAAATAGACCTCAAATGTCAAAACTCTCAAAAAATTCTTACAAATAATATTTAATAAAATGCAATAAATTTTATATTTAACATGCAATTTTAGATTTTCTTTTAATCCAATGGGGGCTTGAGCTCCCGCTAGCCCTCATGGCTCCGCCCCAGGATTGCTAATATTTAAACCAAAGAATCTTTGTATCACTCTATGTTTCAAATTAAAGGCGTTAAAAAATCGATTAAAATTGTATTAATCGATCAATCAAATTTATTTTAATTAATCGATCAAGTCACTTAAATATAATTTATCAATTATCAAAACAAAATTTGATAAAATTATGATTATCAATTAATTCGGGTTGAAAATCAAAATAAATCGACTGCCCGAGCTTTTACTCGAAATCACATGCTGCAGCCCGCCCCTCACAAATCGGTCGCTGCCTTTCCCTCTTTTTTTTTTTTTTTCTTCTTTCCCTCCGCACCACAGTTGACAGCCCCTCAAAAGTCAGTACTCAAGTAGCTCGATAAACCTCAAGGCACTCTCACCTCACGGCCTCACAAGCATTGATGCTTTAAGTAATCATAATAACAACTTATACCAGTGCTTTAAGGAATGCAGGTTGTTTACACTCGTAAAGATGGATGCTTTAAGTAATTTTTTATTGATGCTTAATTACCTTAATCCATATAAATTGAAGCTTTAATTAATTACAATTTCAAGTTAAATAATTAAAATAAAAATAATTTTATATTATTTTGATTAATCGGTCAATTAACCAAATTAACATAACTTAATTTAGTTCGGCTAAAGAAAAAAATAAAAATTTTGGTTAAGATCGATTCAATTAATTTCGAACACTCCTATTAACCAAAACCGGTTAAATAAACACCCTTATTCCAGAATATAAATAGGTACCATAGTGTTTGTGTGTGAAGGGACTATTGTCTGAGGGTGTAACCAAAATATCTTCTTTCTCAATCGATAGGCACAGTCAAGGATGGCATCATTCTACTATGGTAGGACAAAGCTTTCTGTTATTGCTAAGAAACATAGCTAGTTTGTACGATGTCATAACTCTTTCCATCTCCTCAAACATCATCTAAAATATATAGACATTTAAGGAGGAGATGGGGATCGGTTACCTTCACAAGGAAATACCAAACATAAATAGTTCACAAATCATGTATAAATCAAGGTATTTTAACTGGGGTTCAAGATTCAAAGTATTTCCTTATCATAAATATCGAGCAATTGACTTAAATTTCATTATTCTTTGATATAGTAATTTTTTTTCTGAATTAATGATCTATTAACAATTTCATAAGTTTTTTAATACAAAAGATTTACTACTGTAACAACAATAGAACTAACTACTTATATCACCGCAAAATAAACGAGAACTTGATCAACACTAGATTGTGAAGGAAAAAATAGCCAAAAGGGGGAGTTTGTAAACTCTTACTTTATATTTCACAATGGATTTTTGTAAGAAATAAGAGTTAGAAATTTGTATATCTTTAACCTCCACAATGAAGGCCCCCCTTTATACAGTAAAGAAATAGTAACACTAGTACAATAATTTAACATAATGCAATAATTATGACAAAAGTTAAAGAAATCCAATAATGTAACTTTGAAGAGAGTTAATGAGACATCACGAGACTATCTTCTTAATTTTGATGTGAGCTTGAGGACAAATGAGCTTGATGACAAATCACATATCTGGAGAAAAGCACTTGAGAATCTTGAAGCTTAATACTCCCACATGTAATTATACATATTTTGGACTAGAACAGGTTAATATTCTTTTTGAAGTACAAAGTCTTCATAGAACTGATTGAAAGGGTACTAGTCAGTCCATTTGCATACGTCATCTATGACTTCTAAAGGTTGATATGATGGATTCAGACATTTATGATGCCGAGGATTATTGAATATCTCTCTGATCCAAGTTACACCGCCGGGGTCTTGCTAGTAGGGATTTATTCGTAACTAACATAATTCAGTAAAGTTTAAGAGATCCAGATTAACAAATCTATCTGTTAGGATGTTAAAACAGTTACCAAGATCTTGTTGGGATGCATTTACTTAGGTCATTGTGGAGTTTCTGAATATATCTTTGATGGTACCACAACTAAGGTTCTTTAAGAAATGGGAGTAAATCTGTATGTATCTGAGAATGTGAAACCTGTTAAGTTTGCAAAGTCTTTCGAGAGAGAGCTTATATTTTGTAGAGTAAATAAAGATTCCTTTAAACAAAAGTAGGGGTTGTAGTCGTAAATTACTGAATAATGTTAGTAGAGACTACACCATCGCTGTTGACTTGGCAAGTTCTGTGAATGAGATTACCTAGGAAAATAACTTCTTTGTTAAATCCATTGATCCAATGGTTTAAACCATTTAAGACATCTTAAAGTAGTTCTTTGATGGGTTGATTCTTTTTGGGGATGAGAAAGAGTATTTTCTGCTCGGAGGAGATTCACTTCCTTAAATTCCATTGCAATTGTATAATTTTGGCAAAGGTACCACAAGAATGGGATGGCTTTTTTTTTTTTGGCATAAGTACTTTGCCAAAGATTTGATAAAATTGGAGAAATAGGTATTATGGGTGAATTCCATTTGGTTTGATGCCATGATCAGCATAACTTTGGATGAGGATGGATTGGTGCCTGTAGAGTTAGTCTTTTGCTCTTGCATAAAGTATTTCTTTTGCAATTATCTGTAAAATGTCTAAAGGAAGTTTTTCAACTAAAATGTTGAGGTCATTAAAGAGGTCAAATTCATCAGTTGCATCTAGGAGTAGGTTAGGTTTTTAAAATGTTGGCGACTTTAAAGGATTAGAAGAGGATGGTTGGGAAGAAAGATTGCTGACCAGAACTTATCACTAGCATTAGTGTGTAGGATTCTTTTTCCATTAGAAGGGATCTTCAATGTTAGAAGTTACTTCAATTTAACCTTAAGAATCTTTACTGATAGTTCCTGTTTTTGTGACTACGGATGAGGCTCTTTCTTCAACAGTTGTCTGAGTAGGTGTGAGAGTTAGGCTAGATTCAGAAAAAAATCTACTCTTGTAATTCACAAATTCAATGTGCTGCTGGACTTTAACTTTTCGAAAAGTTTTCATCAAGGAAATTTGTTGATTATGCAATATGGGGTTGTGCAATGTATTGTTTATTTCAAAGGTTCTTTCCGAGAAAATCAATCTCTGTTGCTCCTATTATCATCTTCTTCTTTAACAACAATGATTCTATGTTGTAGTATAATAGAGAGTGGAGATCAAACTTTGCCTTTTGCTCACCTTCCAGTAGTTGTTGCATTATTGGTGATGGGTACCCCCCAAGATCAAACACATGGAAGATAAGTTGACATGAAAGTATAGGTTGGATGGTAAACTTTCTTCCCAATCTGCCTATAAGGTGGCTTGTCAAAGGGATCAAACAGAGGGAGAACAGAACTTGGGCTAGTTATGGAGATTGTTGGCCCCCAATAGATAGTTATGCTTTTTTTTGGCTGGCCATGCAAAACAGACTTTTGAATAACAACCTACGCTTTCAGTGGGGCTTGTCGACTACTGCTACATGTTCTCTGAGCGGTAATGAAGAGGAAACAATCTTACTTGTCCTAAGAGATTACCAAACACATTTTGCAAAGTGGAAGGCTTTATTACCATAAAAATTTTGGTTTAGTTTCTTTGTTTGGTCTATTGAGGAATGGTTTGCTCAAAATCTCCAAGAGGATTGGCGTTGCAAATTTGTTATTGCTTCCTAGAGGTTATGGACTAGACACTGTTCATTTGTCTTTGCTTCTTCAAGAATTCCAGCAATGAACACCGAGCAGTTGGTTTTCAACACACAGATGGCAGATTTGGTAATACAAAAAGCCTTTGGAAAAATTAATCCTGTTAAACAGGTGCAGGATATGATAAGATAGTCTCCGCCACTAGTAAGGACTGTCAAGCTTAACACTGTTAGTGCAGTTAAGGGCAACCTAAGCATTGCTGAAGCAGGAGGGCTTAAACGATCAAGCATTGGACAATGGCCAATTGATTTTCAAGCTCACCTTGGTTTTTGTTCAAATGTTGCTACTGAGCTACAAGCTCTTAATATAGGTTTAATTTTGAATTGGAATGAAGGGTATTATTCTGTAATCAGTGAGTTAGATGCCAAAGTGATCATAGATTTGATTTAGTCAGCAGATACTCAAGTCCATCCTTTGGGGTGCGTTATTGGAGACATACGAGAAATTATGAACAGACCTTGGCAAGTTGGTGTTCGTCATTCTTAGCCAAATTGGCTTGTGAGTTGAATGTTGATTTTGAGAAGTTGTTGTCATGTCTTGATAGTTTATTTGCTACAAGTCCTTGTAACCAAAATAAATAAATAAACAATAATGTGATTTTAATGTTCTTAAAAATTAAAATTAAATTAAAAAATTAGGAAAAAAAAGAAAATAATAAAATTAGATTATGAAGTATGAACTTATGAAAATAAATAAATAAATAAATAACGTTAACGATTTTAGTTTGAAGCGAGATCAAATTAATTTAATTCTTTTGACACTTGTTAGACAACATTGTAGATTTGAACCTTCTAACATCATCCGATCCCCGCCTTCCTTATCCATATTATGCTCCAATTGCGGATGAATTTCCCACGCTTGACTCCTAAAGAGCATGGTCACACCCTTTTCCTCCTCTTTCGCCAACCACCACTTCAGCGCTAGTAATATGGAGGTGTAGCTTTAGCCATGGCTTCTGATCTCTTCTCCTTCGCCTCTTTCGAAGCTCGCTCCTTGAGCTTCCCCTGCTGCAACCAATCACTCTTCTGCCGCTTCCGCTACCGATTCCCTCTTATACATTTTCACTCGCTACGACTCTCCGCTGCCAAGCGCAAACTAAGTCACCAGTTCGCTTCCATATCCTCAAATTCCAATTCGGATTCCGTTTCTGATGATTTCGATATCGTTTCCGCAACCGGTACGCCGTTTCCGATTCATTCTGTTTTGTTACATCCGAATGATCGATCGGACCCCCTGTTGTTCAATCAACTCTTGTGAAAGTAACAAAATCCACTGATAGGATGTATAATTTTACTGTTATGATGTTTGAAAGTGCCCTATTTTTTATTCTTTTTTTTATTCCTAATCAAATCGTACTATATGTCTTTGGCTTTTTAGCAACTTTCGGAGAAATCAACTACTGAAAGTTTCAACTAATTAAAAGAAACTTAAATTAAATATATGGTGTTGTTCCCCTATAATTGTGAGAATTGGTGAAATGGGCAGAGTGTTCTGATGGCAGCATCATTTTCCGGTTCGGAAATGCTAGGGAAATGGCAATAAATGAAGCAGAACAATCTCAACCAATCAATGAAAGTGATAAGGTTGTTGACGAGGTTGGTGGCAAAGATTTCGACAAAGAAGATATGAGCAGTACTGTTAATGCGGTTGATGTACCTGATGGAGAGCGTGAACTAGGAGAGCGTGTCAGCAAGAAAGTTGGCCGTAATTTAAAAGTTAAATCTCAACCTAAGAGAAAACCTAGACGTGATACAACCAGAACTGACGTTGTTAAAGAGAAAGCAGCCTCTGTTATCATTAATGACAGAAAGTCTGAGGAAAATTCAGTTGATTCTTCGAAGCATATACATCCTAAAGAGGGTTCAGTTGAGCTTGATAGTGTTGTAAAATTAGAAAATAAAAATGCCCCCGGGGGAAGTGGTGAGAGTATTAGTAAAACTGAGGGTACTTCTAAGTTGAATATGGTGTTAAAGAAGGATTTAGTTCCTGATGTAGACTTGGTTGCTCCTCCATTGACAGCTTCTACGTTTGAAACTGAAATTGTTACTCAAATAGCTTCAGAGTCAGGTTCCAAAATTGAAGTGCCCCACGGTGTTAAGTTACAGGAAGAAAATAGTAGTGCGTCTGAAGGAAATGGTGAGAATGTTGGTAAAGTTGAGGGTAATGCATTGAATATAGCATCAAAGATGGATATAGTTCCTGATGTAGAACATGTTTATCCTTCATTGGCAGCTTCTACTGTTGAAAGTGAAATTACAACTGAATTAACTACACTAGATTCTGGTCCTGAAAGTGAAGTGCCCCACGGTGTTAAGTTCCAGGAAGAATATAGTGCTGCTTCTGATGGAAATGGTGAGACTGTTGGTAAAATTGAGGGTACTACTTTGAATACAGAGTCTAAGATGGATTTAGCAGTGGAAGAGGTTCGTGCTCAAGTGGCAGCTTCTGAAACTAATATTGGAAGTGAAATCACAACTCAATCTACTTTTTTACAGGCCTGCTCCAGTATTGAAGTGCCTCATAGTCTTAAGTTCCAGGAAATTGGCAAGGATGATACTGGTGAAGAAGTTGCTCATCTATCTGTTACTTCCAAAGAACATAGCAAGGAACATAGCTTAAATGCATCAAAGATGTTAGTGATGATTCAGGAAGCCGATGGAGGTGATGTTGGTGAATTTAAGCTGAACCCCACTTTATCTGAGGTTGAGTCAGTTCTCAATGAGGCAACAGTCCATAAGACAGTGGATGAATCTGTTGATAATGACATAGTCAAGAGCTCAAACATGGTTAGTTCTCTATTTTTGTTTATTTTAGCAGCTATCATACCTTCCTTTTGGGTATTTGTATTGGAGTATGGACATCCTGGTCAGCATTGTATTGATGGGATATTGTGTGGTTTCCCTCTTGTGGTTCAAATAATTTTATGTGGAAAGTAATCATCAATAATTCTCTTTATTGCTTTTAGATGCCCTCGGAGCTAAGGCCAAAGGAAAAAAATGGATCCTGTTTTTCTGTAAATAACCCAAGATTCAAATATAAAATATAAGTTCTAAGAAAGATAAATACTGATAACCTTGTAGCATTAATCTAAATATTCTGATTGTCTTGTTGCTAGAGCAGTGCTATAATTCTCTGCACAGCAATACAAATGGATTTAAGTAAATTAGGATTGAGCATCTAAAGACGAATTACAATCCAAGGCTTTACGCATTTTCTGGGTTTATTTTTCAGGTTAGATGTCTTTTTAAGTTGTGCAATTTGCATGAGCATGACAAGTTGTTGTAACATATTTTGTATTCTTCAGAATGTTAAGCGTTATTAATTTCAAAACCAATAACTAACTTAAAGATTATTGATGGGGCTTAAATATGGTTCCTTTCTCCTAATTGTCAAATGCTGCCTGCCTGTGCACACGAGCACTTGTATTCTCTATGATATTTTGTTTTCTATCCTAATGCATTATCGTTGCGAAGAACTCTAACATTATTGAATCTGGATTTATTTGTTGAGTAATGGTTCTCTCAAATTGAAGGATCTGAATGTTCATTATATCTATGTTGTTTCTAGTCAGATGAGGGTGTCCCTATCTCTTTTTTAAAAGAAGAGACAACTGAGGGTGATGCACTAGGTGGTGATAAAGTCAGAGTGCCAATGCTTAAAGTTGTAGAGTTACAATCAGGTGGAACAACTGAGGAAAGGTACACTGCCTGTAGCCTTTTTGAATTTTTGATACATGAGCAACCAGTTTATCCATCTCCCTTAGGTTACATTACAATACTTTGTGCAAAGAGGTTTCTGTCTATTGTATAGATCACTGCATTGGTTATTCTTAATAATAAGAATTCTTATTCACAGAATTTTATATGAAAGGCTAACCATCTGGTTGAAAATTTTGTTCTCTTCTGCCCCATTGGTATTGTTCTCATTATGATTTTTCTTAATATAATCACTGATTTTTCATGCTCTTATGGAATATGTGAGGACACAACATCATTATTTCGCCTGCCAAAAAAAGGGCCGGGGGATTTTGGGGCTGGGATGGGATGGGGGGGGGACTTCTAAACCTTATATAGAAGTTACTAACATGCCAGATCAGAGATGATAAGCAGGGTCAGCATTTGGATTACTTTTTGAAGAGTTCTCTTCCATCCTCATGTTTGTCTATATAACCGTATGCAAACAGGGAGGAAATCTCAGCAGCAGGGTTTTTCTTATATTCTGGTGGTGCTCTATCGCCAAATCCTACGAAGGTACTTCACCATGGGCATAAAATTTACCTTCTCTATTTTATTTTTAATTTACCAAAAAGAGCATTTTTAATGCAATCTTCTGAGAATTATTTCTCAAATTAGACAAATACAAAATCCAAATTCTCCGTTAAATTTACAATCAGATTTTGTTTAGTTTGACATTTCACAGTTGTTTATCAATATAATGCCTAGAAATGCATCTCTTCCATGTTAGAGAAAGCAACTTTCTTAACTTTGGATGTACTGTTTTTTCTTCGAAAAATTTAATTTTGAATGCTGTTGGTAGCCTGATCAGTTTGAATCATTCACTTGAGTTTGAGAATTCTGTGTGAGTAATTCAAAAAGTAATAATTCCAGGCCTTCGCAGGTGGAAAGGATGCTTATTTTATTGCTTGCCAGAACTGGCTCGGTGTTGCTGATGGAGTTGGTCAGTGGTCATTTGAAGGTATTATTCTTTCCAGTTTTCCTTTTTTTTTTTTTTCACCATGGTAATTCTTTGCATAGCATGAGTTTATCTTTGCTTTTTTGCCCTTGCATTTTCAAGCTAGGAAAGAATTGCTTGGATATATCTCCACCACAATAAACCAGTTCTAAGATGAAGTTGACGAGTAACTTGTTAGTATCATCCTAGGTTTTGCGATGCCTGGTCTGAATTATTTTTTGCCATCTTATTCTTCAGGGATTAGTGTTGGATTATATGCAAAAGAACTTATGGAAAACTGTGAAAGAATTGTGTCTGATAGAAATGAAGTTCCAATAACTGACCCGGTAGAGGTCCTTAATAGAGCTGCTGCAAATACTCAATCTTGTGGTTCATCTACGGTTTTGGTTGCTTACTTCGACGATTGGGTACGTTGTCATTCATCTTGACATGCTTTTCTTCTATGCTAACTGCCGAAAGATACTTATATTAGTCATTATATCATAGAATTCTCTCCGCTCCCCTTGTTTTAAATTGCTCGGTTGTTATATGAAAACTTAAAACCTAATCCTAATCAAACTAAGGCTCACAGACCATCCAACACAACTACCAAATTCTACCATATCTACTATGTAGGATTTACTAAAGGGCCTTGAGTCAAGATGCTTAGGAAACCTAATTAACTTCTCAGGCTGCATGGTAACTTACTGAATATAGAAATAGAGTTATCGTTCAAATAAAACTCGGTTGCCCAAGGTATTGAATAAGCCCCATAATTTTCTGTTAATTTTCCTTTCTCTGAGCTTCTTCTCGTCTGCATGAAGAGCAAGGCTAACCAGTCAACAAAAGTTTTAATGCTTATACAGAGCCTTATCTAAATCAGATTGCGCTCTGGACTTGAGAATATTAGTAGTAATCTACAAAAAAGATTCGTCATATTCAAATGGATAGGGTATCCACTAGTGTGGTTGAAACGATGAGTTGTTTGAATTGTGGTTGGATCTAAAGACCACATACTTCCATAAGTTCATAATGCTGATGCTTGCACTGTATACATTTAATCTTCTGCATATATTACGATTAATGTTATATGAATAAGAATAATTGAATCACTTAAATGTAATATAAGCAAACAAGTAAAAGTTATGATTGTCAAAATATATGTGGACTGAGGATTGATGATGCTTATTGGGAAATCAATCTATGTTGTGGGAGAATAATCGCATTTTCTCAATGATATATAGCTTGGTTTTAATCAAGGGGCAAAAAGAGCTGAGAATGTACTGGGTGCTCCTTTTTACAACTCATGCTTGGAAGACTATACCTCTGTGTTGACAATTTGTATCTGCAGGCTCTCCATGTGGCCAATATTGGTGATTCAGGCTTCATGATCATAAGAAATGGCGCTGTATTTAAAAGGTCTTCTCCAATAGTTTATGAGTTCAATTTTCCAGTACAGATTGAAAGAGGTGATCGTCCCTCTGACTTTGTGGAGGTATAATGTTTTGAATTCCATTTCTAGTAAAAATTACTTATAATTTTGTCAGTATTGCATATAAAAGAAGAAGAGATATTTTTATTGGCCCCTGCACTTTGAACAGCTGATTTTAACAACACTACATCTTATCAAACATATGTTCAATTTCATTTACAGTATCAATATCCCTCCACCCCCCACCCCCTCTTTCTCAAAAGGAAAAATATTTGTTCAAATTTTTTTACATATGGTTGCCGATTTCTTCCAGGTTTACAGAATTGATTTGATTGAAGGTGATGTGATTATCACTGCAACGGATGGACTTTTTGATAATCTATATGACCAAGATATAGCTTCAATTGTCTTCAAATCACTGCAAGAGAATTCGAGGCCTCAGGTCCTTATCACGTTTGATTCATTTCAATTTCCTTTCATAATAGTAGTAAAATGCAAAATGTATGTGTATGGAATGACAAAATATGGTGTTATGCACATAGTAACCCCACATTTCTTTAATGGTTCTTGCACTAGATTTGAGCAGAAAATTCAAAATGATAATTGCGACAATGAACCTTTCTTTTTTACTGTTGTCCACCCAAAAATTGCTGTATAACTTCAATTAAATGGCTACTAAAGTGAGATTCTAGTCTCAATCCCAAACAAGTACCACTAAGTTTCTAAGAAAAGCCTCTTTTTTTTTTGGCTGAAAATAAAAGCTGGCTTTTTAATCTTGGTAAAATATGCTCTGCTTTTATAGGTGCCTTTCTTTGGATGTAAGTCTATTTTTATTACAGGAAATAGCAGAACTCTTGGCAACTAGAGCACAAGAAGTTGGTCAATTATCATCTGTTAGGAGTCCATTTGCTGATGAAGCACAGGCAGCCGGGTTTGTGGGATATAGGGGCGGCAAGCTTGATGATGTGACTGTTATTGTGTCGTTGGTGAAAAGGCGATTCAGCAATCATGTACAGTAAGTTTGGTCTCTTTGCTCTTTTTTAAAATTTAACAGTATCATGAGGGAATTCAGAAATTTGCAATAGCCAGTCATTTAAGATAAGTTATAATATCATGATAGAAAAATATGGCTGACTGTTGCCAGCTAAAGTTTTTCAAAAGTGAATCCTATTTGCTCATTTAAAATTCTATCTTGGAATTCTCGCGAATCCTTTTATTTAAATTACTTTATAAGAAGAGTGAAAACTATTCATCGACCCCATTCTTAGATTACTGTCTTGTTAGCAATGACGTCTCCTAACATTAACCTTTGTTTCCCTCTAATTGCTTTCTCATCAAAGGAGCTAAGCGGACTGCCATGGATTAATGTCGTCTACTAGACATTTGCTTTGGTTACCCCTGCACCAAGGGGGTCAACACAACTTGTGTAACCTTCAATATGAATAGTAACCATTGAAATACAGGCATATGAGGAATAACTGCAACTCCAAAGCAGAAAGGCAGATATTTGATCGAGCTGATACCAGTTTTTTTTTTTTTCAGCAAAGTTGTACGAACCGGAAAATAAAGCTTGCAGCCTGCCAATAACACGGGGAATAAGTTGATGATGAGAAATGATGTAAGATAATGATCAGAAGCCGCTTAAATGTAGTGCATCTGTGTAAGTTACTTCGTAAATTTGTACAGGTTTATCACATTGGGGTATCCAGAATCCTTTGATGACCTTATTTGCTGAAGAAATGCTCATTACTTGATCATGATATATTTCAGCTAGAAATTTGTTAAAGCATAACGAGTTAAAATAGCAAATAATACCCCGATTTAAGTCTTTGAATATAGTAATCAAATATAATGATTGATTCATAATCAGTCCAACTAGAAATTTGAAATTGGAAATTGACATATCTAAGCAAAGAATAGTAAAGAGCAAAATGAGGTTTAGCTTAGTAGATTTATATAATCCCTTTAAAAGTTTATTTTAAATAAATTTGAAAATCGAATTTTGATAGTTTCAGTAATTTTTTTATCTCCAAACAACATCTTCCTTTTTATATATATAAGGAAAAAAGGGTTAAAGGAAACTTCATAAAATCTTTTGCAGGAACAAAATTTGGCATTGAGCCATTGACTCCACTAGTGAAGTTCCATCTGGTATCGAATTCTTTGCTTTTCAGTTGAATTATTGGACATGATTCCAGAAGTCTGAAATGATTATTGATTACCAAGTGTTTGTTTTCCTCTCTTTCCTGGTAACCAAATAACAAACTAATTGAAAAATATGTATCCTTACAAAGTCTGGCAAGGTGTGTTTTTTTCTCCATTATTGTTGGTTGGAACAACATTATTGCTCATAAATAGACAAGAATATGCTGTGGGCTAAAGCACCGTACCCCACCCCACCACCACCACCAGTCCTCCACCCAACAAAGCCTAATTTGGTGGCTGAATGGGGGTTTTACAAATGATGTTCCCAGCAGAAATATAAGAATGCTGGAAAGGAAACATCGACAAAATTTAAAAAATGAACCATCTTTCAGACAACTTCTATGATTTGTTTGACTAATATGAAAATATCCCATCATTACCTGAAATAAGTCGATTCCCACAGCTTTAAAACAAGTCCAATGTATGTACTAAATGAAAGAAAAGAGGCCACCCCTTTTACTACTTTGGTGTGGATCTGGGACCCCCCCTTAACATGCATTGCAGTGTACAAGCATCTGGAATCATACCTTCAGGTTGGCAACGGCATGCATGCCAACAGGCAGAAAAGAGAAAGGTCTGTTTCATCATATTTTGCAAGAGGAAAAGCATATTTCATCGCCAAAAGTGGAAGAGAATCTGTGGAGACTGAGATAAAGCATATTTCTTATTTCCATTTCATTTAAGTGAAGTGTTTTGTTTTTTTAATATATATTTTCATAAGTCTATGTTTAATGCGGTACGGACAATGTAAAAGGATTCATAACAGAAAATTTATATTTGAATATTCACTAAATCATTTTTTTTTTTGAATTTATTGTCAATTAACTATAAATTGACATATTATTAACAAATATAGTTAAAAAAATATGAATATTTTAAAATAAATATTTTTAAAAGCTTAAATGTTTTTTAACTTATTAATAATGTGACCAGATATACTATTCAAAAATTAAAAATCTTGATGTTATTTACTCAAAAAATAACACTATTAAAATGATTTATTTTCAATTGATGGCATAGTGCTTTGTCATCATTTTTCATTCAAAAATTATTCAAATTTTTTAAATTAAAAGTTAAAAGTCTTAACTAATAGACTGTCGTTTTATGAGCATAATATTTACAGCGTTGTAAAAAGAGAAGGTGAACTTGAATTGCAACAACGAATGAGATGAGAAATAGGAATTTCCAAGAGACGCCAAAGGCAAACACACATTACAATAAACGATAAAGGCGAGTCCCATTATTATTATTATTATTATTATTATTATTATTATTATTATTATTATTATTATGATGATGCATGGGATCACAAAAGAAAAAAATATATTGTTAACGTAAAAAAATGAACAAAGCAAGTTAGTGTAATGATGTATGCCAAGGCCAAAGCACAGCTCATTGGCTTTTGGAAATTCGAGCTACCTTAGCTTAGCTTACATCCAAATGTTAATGGACCCATTTAGATTTAAGCAAATTAAGCAAAGCATTCAAAGGAAATTAAACAACGACAGGGTGATTACTTACCGGTTGATTTGACCATGTTTTCACTAATCAATTTTGTTTACATTTACAGCTTCAGTTTCGGCATGAATTTGTTCTTTTGACTTCACTTGCGTATATAGCTTGAATTTGAAACTTGATACCACTAACAAAGCGCATTCATGCATAATCTAATCATCAAACAGAGAATAGCAATTTTTTTTGTTTGAATATTCTTTAAAAAATATCAATATATAATTGATTAATTAAGATATTAAATTAAATCAAATTTCGTATCCTAACTATCTTAAAATTTTAAAGACTTGTATCTTTATGTTCAAATAAATGTTGATTTTTTTAAATGATTTATCAATTTTAAACTCAATTCAAAAATTATATATAATTTATCAAAAAGATTAAAAATTCTCTATTTACTTAGTTTACATTAATTTTAATATAATGTGAACATAATAGAAACTATCTTGGTTACGTAAAAAGAACCCATGCCAACATCATTGTGATACCGAATATTAAATGAAAAATGTAGAAGAAAATTTTGATTTTTGGATATGCATTTCACACGAGTGGTCCAACATTGGCCTCTTCCCCATTTCTCATTCTCTCATAGAAATCACAACCATAAAATTCGAAGACACTTTTCTAGAAATCTTAATACTCTACCCTATCATCCTTGCATGTGATGCGAGTATTTTTTGTTTTCGCCTTGTCCTTTTCTCTTTTATTCCTTAGCTAAATAATTTTAAAAATTTTATTCTTTGAAAGAACTTCTCAACTAAGAAATATTTTATTTACGAAAATTCAATGGTTTTTTTTAGTTATAAGTATTTTTATGTATTTTACGGCTTAAAATTAATTTTGTTCAGATCAAGATAAATTCAGATGAAATTTTTTTAACACTAACGATTTCAAGATTTGATCATTATCTAAATGTCTAAAGATAAAATTCATTTCTTCTTCTTTCAACCGTTCAGAAAAACTATATAATTTTAATCATGGTTTATCTATTTATCTCTTTTCATAAATAGTTTATAAAAACTAATATTTAATGGCATCTTTTTTTCTATAAAGCAATATCCTAATTTAAAAATAAAAAAATTACGTAACAAGTTGAATATTATATATTAAAAGATCATCATCGAAGATTTTATTCTAATAAATTAGAATAGACTAAATGAACCAACATATATATTTTTGTTAAGTCATTAACATAAATTGTTCTCTTTCACTTATTTCTATTCAAAATAATATGTTTTTTTAACTCTAATACCGTCATATATTTCTAAATGATTTTTTTCTCTAAATTTGATTTTTTTTTATCATTGATAATCTAGATATCACTCTAACTTTTTTCAAATATTTTTAATTTTCATTATATCTTTTTTTTAATATTTACACATTCATCGCAACATTTATATCTATGTTACATTGATCTTTTATATATACAATTTTTTAATTGTTCGAAATTTATTACCATACAATATTATTGATCTAATAATTTTATTAAAAAATACTTTTAAAAAATTAATAGAAGTAATTAGATTTAATCACACAATTAAAATAAAAAATTCAAACCCATTTTCCTTGTAGAAGAATTTGTATTTTTCTTCGAATTCACCAAAATTACCATATCAAACAAAAAGTTTTATTACAATCCTATCAAACAAATTTTACCTACCCATTCAATGTTAGTAAGAAAAATAATTCTCCATCCTTAACCTTTTTAAAATTAATAATTTTATTAGTTGTTGATAAAAAAAATTTAAATTTCAAATTTCAAAAAGAAAAATCGTTTTTAATATGTTAAGAAACTTGTATCATGAGGACCTTGACACGTACTCCCTTCCCCTTCCCATTACGCCGACTAGCGTGCCCACATGCTCTCTCTCTCTCTCTCGCTTTTCAAAATCCAACCTTCTCCCACTCTCAATAAATCCCACCACTTCCTCTTCCTTCCCAAAGCAACCAAAGCCCACTTTTTGCCTCTCTTGTTTTCTCTCTCTACAATGGCAGCAACAAAATTCTCTCTTGCTTTTACCCTTGCCATTCTCTCAATCTGGCTCGTTGATGCTTCCCACCACCATGCGACGGCGCCATCACCTTCTTCCTCCTCCGTGGACTGCTCGTCTTTGATCCTCAACATGGCGGATTGTTTGTCGTTTGTGTCCAGTGGGAGTGAGGTGTCGAAGCCAGAAGGAACTTGTTGCTCTGGCTTGAAAACTGTGCTCAAAGCAGACGCCGACTGTTTGTGTGAGGCTTTCAAGAGCAGTGCTTCTCTGGGTGTTACTCTGAATGTGACCAAGGCCCTGACTTTGTCCGCTGTTTGCAAAGTCTCTGCTCCTTCTGCCACTAACTGCGCAAGTGAGTGACTTGCTTTTCCTTTTTCGTTTTCCTTTCCAACCCATATTATGGCGGAATATGTTCTTAATTTTTTGTTTAACATTTTGTTTGCGAAGGGAATTTTCAATTGCTTGGGGGTTTAAAGGGGTGTATTTTGCTATTTGTTTATAACACAAATTGTGGAATCTTCACCAGTGTTGCAACCTTTTGGTTTTCTTTGTAGTATGATTTCCACAACTATTAGGATAAAAACACAAAGCTCATTTGTTATTTGGCTAAATGTGCCAATTCAATAATCAAAATTTCGCTCGCATGCCATTTGTTGTTGTAATTTTTCTTTTTTAGGCAAAGGGTAATTAAAGATTTATGTCTTAGTATTGATTTTTTTTTCCCTTCATTTCCATTTTGAAAAGCATGAAGCATCATTTTCACGCATTCATTCTTTAGTAAGTAATAATGTTGTTTTTCTTTTTGGCAGTATCTCTCACTCCTGCTGGCGCGCCTGGTATGTTCTGATAACTCTGATCCTTTCTTGACTGAGATATCCGGATGTTGTTTGTCTATTTGTTTGGGTTTTTTAATGTCATTAAATCTTTTTCCTTTTTTAAAAGCTCTCACAGAATGGTAGATCCAACTTCGATCCTAAAATTTTTAAAAATAAATCTTTGTATTATATCTCTTTCAGATCAGAGCTAAAACAGTCAACCCTTTATTTGGATTTTTTTTTCCTGAAAAAGAAAAAAAAAATTGAATCCAGTTTCCCTTCAGAACTCAAAATAGTCGACTCACACCAGTCAACCCTTTTAGTCTGCATTAACAAGCTTGAGTTTCAATTCCCTGACAATTTTGTAGGTGTGCAACCACCAGCAACAGCAGGTGCGCCCACAGCATTATCAGAAGGAGCAAATGAGCTAGCCCCAGCACCTGCTCCTGGTAGCTCAGGCTCTCCTGTGCTTTCTGTTTCAATCGGATCTCTAGTTGTAGGCCTTATAATTCTGTTAGTCTCTGGCTACTAAGTTAAATTGCTACTGATAATTCGAGCGGAGGGAGAGGTATGAATATGAGAGAACCATTTTGATGTTATGTTCAGTTCTTGAGGATTATCCTCTCATGTTAATTAGTTTCCCCTTGTTTTGATGCGTGGCTTGAGTAGATAACATTCATTTTGTGGGTTACTGGAAACTCTTTCAGTTTTAGACCATCCTTTGGATATATATTAGTCTCATATTTATTTAGCAGTAATATTTTATGTTTGTTTCCCAGTTACAACTCTAATTTTCTATGCTGAATTGAGAGTGTTGAATAGGGTATGAGAATCTGGATTCCATATGGGATTTTCCTGTTGCTACAGTTCTTGCATGCCTGTCTTTCTCTACGGCATGATTGAACCTTCGTAAGAAAAGAGATTTGTTGGTTTTGCTCCGTTTGAACACATTCTCTTCCGTTGTGAAAAGATTTGACATATTTTCAACGTTTGGCCAAAAATCGAAGGATATGGTGAGAAGTTGACAGCTGAGAAAACCCGTTTTACATGTTCACGAATAAGTATTGCTCGTAAATTTATTCGTTTATATATTCACGAACGAGTGTTCAGGAATCGTTTGCGAACACGTTAAATATTAATACAAATTGAAAATTAAATATTAAAAATTTTACATAAAAATTAAATTTTATATAAACAATATGAATATTTATTTTTAATTTCATTAGAAATAATCTTTATTTTTTAGAGAGGATTGAATCATTCTATATTAAAAAGATTATTAATTCTCTTTGCAATCTAATCCCCCTCTTAATGTGTGTATCAAACATAAGAGAGTGTAATTATCATCATATTCTATCATTATCCTGTGCACTAAACACGATCTTAGTATTTTAATATATATTATAATTATATAACATATAACTTATATAATAATATAATATAAGTAATTTTAATACTTTAATAAATTACAAACGAATACTAAACGAATATCAAACGAATATAACCAAACGAATAACAAATGACACTTTAAACGAACATAAACGAATTTATTCGCGAACATAAACGAACGAATCACACCTCTGTTCATGTTTGTTTGTTTAATAAACGGATACAAAAAATATTGTTCGTATTCGTTTGTTAATATTAATAAACGAACATAAATAAATAGTAAAATAATAGTTTACAAACGATTCACCGAATACCCCTAATTATAGGTCATTATTCATGGCGGGTGAGGCTACCATTTTGACCCAGTTGCACAAAGTCTTGAGCCTTCGATGGGCTGGAATGGAATTGGCTCCAACCAACTCGCTGTGATACGTTATCAATCCTTTCCTTAAACTGGAAAGGTAAAGAGAAACGTGGGACAGGCCTCTAAAATATGCCTCCGCCTCTGCAGGCTGCATGTTCTTGCATTGCATCCACATAATCTCATCTTCCTCAAACCAGTAGTTGAATTCTAATAAAGAAGCACACAGCGGATCCCATAATCATAATCAAATATTCGGATAACCTTGCAAAGTTTAAACAACATTAAACTGGCTTTTCGGATATGGGCAACTCTTTGTGATTTATGTCCAAAATCTCCACAAGTTTCACCTCATTTTAGTACTTCCTTCTTACATGTTCAAGTCTAAAAAATAACATGTTTAGTGAGATGATCATCTGCTCTAAAGCTCTTGTAATATTCCTTGATGCATTGCCCATTTCAGAGAGACTAGCATTTCTGTAATTTGTGTTTATTATCACGGTATATCACAATTGTTAAAGTGGTGTTTCATTGGATAAATATTAAGTTTTTCATACTTTGATATTCAAGTTGAATATCTTATTGTTAATTAATTTTAAGTTAAATGCTTAACATAGTATTTAAGTTTTGTTTCGTGATTCCTGCTTATTGTTCTTTTCAAGTTTGTCATATGGTAGATCCCTTGTCTCCACCTAGTTGCCATTCTCAGTGAAGAGCCCCTACTTGGCATGCCAAATGCTTTGCCTGAAAATGGCTTTTAAGGGTCTCTTTGGGGAGTAGAGGAGGATGAGGAGGAGGAGGACAAGGTTGGGAAAAGGAAGAGCTTGAGAACTCTATATGGGAAAATGTGGGGAAAAAAAATGAGGACGGGATCACTCTCCTAGAATAGGAGGTTATCTTTTATACTAGGCCAATTTGGCGTAATATGTTTGGTCGGCATAGTTTTTCCTAGTTACGTTCGTTCTATATGGCCAAGTTGGATTGGCCAACCTATCTTACAAGTCACCACTTCAGGCGTATGTGTCGACCTGGCGCGGTGCGGCTTCTTAGGTTAACCTGTGATAATTCGTTCTCCCAGGTGATCCCTTGGTCCATGTTTGAGGTGGTCATCCTTGATGAAGCAAGTCAACATTTGACACACTGAGATGATCAAACGTTGAGTCCAAGTGACGTTCCCGCCATCTTAGTTGCCGCATTATTCGAAGTGAAACACACACACCATTCTCTTGAAAGTTGTTTGTTATAAAGCTAGATAAATTAAAAATATGGTTACTTTTGTGAAAACTAACGACGGTCGCGACACTCCATGAATAGTAGTTTTTTAGTTTCACAAATATGATCAAAAAATTATCATTTTTTTAGTTAATTTTTATCTTTTTAATATTTTTTAAAAGATACGAAACACATTATTAACCTTTTTATAAAATCTAAAAATTATCCAAAGATAATTTTTGTACTTGCCTAAAAAACCATTACAAGAAATATCCTTTGATTTCTTTTCAAGGGCCTAACACGTAGGACAACTCAGTTGTGCATGTGTGATAAGACACATCAACAAGCTGAGAATGAGAATAACATGAAAAAATAAACAAGTGAAGCTCAAATGCCCCATTGTTGGAAAACTGGACAAAGATGAAGAAAGACCTCTAGTAAATTAACTTCAATTTACAGGGTAACAGCTTTTGCTAACAGGTTGAATCATACTATCTTATTCACTATTCACCTTCAAGCTTACTTCCCTTTTCCGTATGAGCTCCTTCAAAATTCGCTTTTACAAGCTTCATGTAGGCTTTGTTATCGAACCATGTTGAATATCCCCAATTTTTTGAATTAGTTTGACAAGAACATGAGCACATTATATTATGGTTCTAATTCCATTTTTGGAGCACACGTTAGTACTGCATCTGCCACAGTGAGGAAGATCTTATCCTCCCCTATCATCTCTGGAAACTTTGAGGCATGGAGCTTGTCAACCACAACAGGCCCTGGATTTGCTAAAACAAGCTGCATAAGAAGAAAATTGCAGAAACCTGAGACATCACTCAATGCATAATGCTACCATATGGTTATGAAGGCTAAAACATATGCTAAATTTCTTCAATAAAAATATCATACAATTTTTTAGTTCAAAGTTTACTGTAAGTTACCTTAACATCCCTCTTTTCAAGGCTTCTGAACAACTCTTCGAGGGCATGGATGCCACTAGTGTCAATGTCAGTAACAGCTGAAAGAATGGAAATTCATCAGAAAGGATTCTTTTGGCAAGCTTGATGACCCAAAAGAAAGATTGATTAAAATTGAAGATAGCTTACGTGACATTTCAACAATCAAGTACTGAATTCTGGGTTGGGAATTTTCTTTCAGTTTTTCTTCTTCATCTGCCAGCCATCTCAAAATCCTGCAACCAATTTAGATGCATTTAGTATGATTTATCTGAAACTTGTTATGGTGTTTTAGGTTCCTGCAATAAGCTTCTAATCCTGTAGATATACTGCAATTTCACTCAGTTTTGGACATATTTATAACTATGCTAGATCTTGAACCAAGTCCACTTTCTTTTAGTACTTTCAAATAAGCAGAAGGGAGATTGAAATGTGGAAAAGCTGACACCTTTCTTTTACATAGTTGGAGTTGGAAAAGTAAATTGCAGAATCAACTCTAACAATGAGGATGCCAGGAACTTTAGTTGCATCCGGATATTGGAGGATGTTCCTGTAAACAGTAGTCCTCGGAAGCTTTCCAAGAATTGCCGTCCGAGGTCTTGTAACTTGTAAGAGGATTTTTGCAAATGATATTGAAACCTGTTGCAACAAGAAATAGATATTTGCTGGATCTTTTGGCAAATCCACACTTAAAATATGTAAATAATTTCCTTAAGTTCTCACCGCAATTAGGAGGCCTATTTCAACAGAAGAGAAAACTACACCAAAGAAGGCTCCCATACAAGCAACAAAATCGAATTTATCGATCTTCCATATTAGAGTTACTGCTTCAATGTCAATTAAGCCAATCACTGCAGATATAATAATCGAAGCAAGTATTGCATTTGGAGTGTACTTGAACAGAGGAGTGATGAGTTCCAATGTTAGGAGAACCACACAGGACATCACTATGTTAGACACAGCAGTATGACATCCAGCCATGTAATTTACTGCTGAGCGAGAGAAGGACCCTGCATGATGCATTTAGAAGATAAATATTAGAATGACTTAGAATATATATTGAAATATGCATTAGCCTTTCTGTTTTCTCACCTGTGGCCACATAACAAGATGTCATTGAACCAACAATATTCATTGTTCCTAATGCCACCATTTCTTTGTTTCCGTCAAGCTGGTAGTCCTTCATGGCAGCAAATGTTCTTCCAATTGCTACAGCTTCCTAAAGAGAAAATATTTGTCTTTAGATAGATATAGTGACTAGAATCACCTGATGCCAAATCAAGAAATCGGGTGCTGAATTCGCATACCGTCAATGCTATCATACCCGCCACAATACCTATTCTGAAACCTTTCCCAAGATATTCTCCAGAGAAAAATATTTCATTCGCAGACGGTGGATTGATGCCCTTTCTGATATGTTTCACCTAAAGATAACATTGTGAAAATGAATCTTCCATCATATACAAAAAATTAAATGAATCTTCATTACTTCTACTTTACACAAGATAAAGCTTAGAAACAATCAAAAAGAAAAAGGATATACATACAATCTCAACACCATGCTTCTCAGCATGTGTGATGTACACAAAAAAGGTCGAGAGGATGACAGAGATCAATGGAGCAATTGCTGGCACCCAAAATAGTTTCTTCTTCTTCTTCCCCTGCTCCAGTTTAGACACTATGATTAGATTACATGGAAAACTTTCTACATGGATGATGAAGGAAAGAATTTGATCTTACAAAGTATTTCGCAACGAAGAGAAAGGCCAGGAAGGATACTCCTATTAGTATAGTTTGCCAATTCCACTGTAAAACAGAGAAGACAGTAGGATTAGCCAAATTCGAACATGTTTCAAGCCACAAAACTAAAGAATCTCAAGAGTAAGATAATAATCACTTACGCCATGATGTACTGAACTCCACACTGAGCGCATGACAGAGACAATATCTGTATTCTTTGTGAACTTTTTGATTCCAAGTAGACCTTTAAGTTGTTGAAGGGCAATGGTGATAGCAGCACCTGCCATAAAGCCAACTATGGCAGCATGTGATAGGAAGTCTATCAAGAACCCCAACCTGAAAGCAATCACACCAACCATTAAGCAATGATGATACATTCAAAGTATAGAGTAAAAGAGATATTTGATAAAACAGTTGGGTTGAAAGAAGGAAATCAGTTATCTTTCATATATAAGACATTGGCCATATACCTTAAAAATCCAAGTGTAACCTGAGTGATGCCAGCAAAGAATGTAGCAGTGAATGCAAGGCGTCGGTAGTCAACTGGATTATCAGATGAGTCAATCTCATCCTGCAGGAGACTGCCAAGCAAGAGAGACACCACAGCCACAGGTCCAATAGCAATATCCCGTGAGCTTCCCATGAATGCATAAACAAGAGGTGGAACAAAGCTACTATCTGTAATGCAATTGAAATTAGGTTCCTCGAATCAGTAGGTATAATTCCCTCCCCCTAACCACCCCACCAGAAAAATATATATATATATATATATAAATATATATATATATATATATATATATAAGTACCAAGATCTTACATAATCCAAACTGAGGCTCCATATTGGCGAGCTTTGCATAACCAATATCCTTGATTTAAAGTTCAAAAAATTAGAAACACAAAGAAAAAAAATGGAAATTTCAACTACATTATCTCACAGATTGAGGATACCTGTGGAATGCAAAGACTTGCTATAGTAAGTCCAGCAATCAAGTCGCCTTTGAATTTAGAAAGACTATAGTGCCTTCCCCATTCTAAAATAGGAAAAACCGCTTGGAGGCCTAGCACAAACTTTCTTGTCCTTGTTTGATCCTTAAAATGGCGTAAAGGATCGTCTGCAAAGAAAGTTTCCTTCACAGTGCCTGCAATTTCTTTCAGCAGGTTTTGTTTGGGAGGTACTCCCACCTTGTGAACGTATGGCAAATTCTCTGAATTGCAACGTGATGAAGAAACACTAATAATATCCATCTCCTTCTCGCCAAGCTCATTACTGACAAGGTGACTCATTCTGTCTAGAGACTAGTTTATAACTTACACAGTTGAAGTAGATATCATATGAACAATAGCAACCTAGAGCATAACAGTTTAAAAGTCAAGTGAAATAGTTGAAGATAATTATAAGTTCTAACATGTTTCTCTTTCTTAGAAGAATCATATTAAACTCAAAGAGACAAATGCATATGACATCAAAGACCAAGTAAAGATACTAACTTAAAAATTCAGTGCTGATCAACAAAGCTAATTTAAGACCATAACAGTGACAGAAAAGAGAGCCAAAGAAGATCTAAAGAGTGTTAGCATTGGAAAAATGGGAGACAGATCCAATTTATATGAGTGCAAGAAGCAATATTTGTCAACTATGTCATGTCAAAAAGAGACATCTCATAAGTTACAAAAATGTATCTAGCTCTCATCTATTATACATGCAAAAGCCCCGACTAGTTCATTATAAATCAGACTAAACTCCTTAAACAAATAACACTTAGAATTGGTTTCTTGTTGTTTGAAAGAGATCATCCATGTTGATTCATTAATTGCATTATCATCATAAAGAATCCTTTGTTTAAATGTTGACTTTTGGAATTGGTGTCCACTTGTTATAGCCTAGAGCCTTATAGCCAAAATATCCTACATTTTCTTCTGGTACAAAGCTTCACCCCTACTTTAAAGTAGTCAATGTATTCAAACTATGAATTCTTTACAGGATAGTGGGGGATATTTAAGCAAAAAGATTAGATGCAATTTCTATTCTCCGCACTCCACCATCCAAAGTGTATTCCCCTTTTTCAGAACTTCCATTCTGTCGTGAAGCATATCTTCTATTAAAATATTAGGCAATAGGTTATTCCGGTTAAACAGCAGATTGGTGAAAAACACGAGAAAGAAAGAAAGTGCCCATGTTTGAAGAGACAAACAGTTCCTTCAACTATAATAACCAATCAAATCAAACAGTAAAAAACGTGAAAGTGGGTTTAGATTTTGCTTTCAAAAAGACAATCATAAAACTAATATTTTTATTATTTTTAATTGAATTATCTTACGAGTTATAGCAATAAGAACTCTGGAACCTTGACACAACTGAAACTGACTTCAACCAGCAAACCCCACATAAAAAATTTAAAAAAAAATAAAAATTAAGAGTTGGTTTTTTCAGTTTTGATTCAGTACTAAGACAAAAAATATTCCAGAACATGGATCAACTATTAAAGAAAAAAAACACGACAGCCATCGATAGTCAAATCATCATGCCAAGTGCCAGCCCCCACCAAATAAAAGGAAAAATCCACCCATTAATTATAATAAAAAAAAGGGAAAAAAATATGAATGGGAAAGTCAAACGAGAAATTTATATTGAAGAGTTTAACAAAAGAGTTTACTTACAAATTACAAAGCTTGCGTTTACGTGCTGGAAATGCGGCACCACATTATCGTCATTATCATCATCATATGCAGCCTGCTCTCTCTATGTACTTCAAATTAATATATTTTTCTGTTTCAAGGATTCAACGTTTAATATATTGTAATGTTCCGTAGAAGATTACGAGAAATTGGAAAGAAAAATGGGAGATTAAAAGATGTCTACATTCGTTGAATCTGAGAGAGATCGCGAGACAGCTTTTTTTTTTTTTTTTCCTTAATTACTTTCCGCGGTATTAATTTCGCAGGACAGCCCTTTTCCTACTTGTTCGGAAACGGAGAGTAGTTTTCGTGAATACAAACTCCGAAATGGAGAAGTAACAACGAACGAACTTACAAAAATAAATAAATAAATAAATAAATAAAAAATATATATCAAACTGAAACGAAGAATTCAAATAGAAATCAGAAAATAACAACAACAACAACAGAAATGCATGCAATGCAAAGAAAAACATAACGAACATATTTAAAGAAAGAAAGAAAATGAAAAAGTTTAGTAGGTCATTAATATTATGAACATTGCTTGAGTCATGATAACGTCACTATCAACACATGATAATTTCTCTTATTTTTCGTTTGCGTTAATGTTAACCATAATTGTTTATTTATTTATTTATGATATTTAATCTTACTATTAAAAGAAAATAAATCAACAAATATGCCACCTAGGAAAATTAAAGGTTTCCTACAAATTATTTGATTTATAATCACACAGTCGTTGGTTAGTTAAGAAACAACAACCACAAAAATTAAATGTTTCCTGCAAATATTTGATTTATAATTGGACAGTCTTTCATCAGTTAAGAATGCAGGTTCACTTTCAATCTTTTTATAGTTATAGAAATGTGTCACGTCCCAAAAAAATTTAAAACTTAACAAACGTTGCAATACTCATGAAATGAATCATGCCAGCATGTAAGACAAATATATTTAACCAAACCAAATCAAAATTATATTTAAAGACTCCTAAATGATATTTTTATGTGATTTCAAATCTCCAAAATTACAAGTAATTGCTATTAAATAAATAATTTAAAAGTTAATATCCAAAATATTCGCATTCAATAATACAAAACTAAAGGCAAAGACTGAGCATATAATCAATACCCTCGTCAAGACAATTTCCTCGAAATAGCAATTATCAAAATAAAAAAAGTAAGAAAAATAAATGAATGAGTACAAAAACTCAATAAGTAACCAATATTCTCTCAAATTGGATTAAGTGTTTTTCAAAAACATTTAGATCAAAATATCAATATACTTTTCAAAATTATAGTTAGGTAGGTAATCTCATATGTATACATATAATTTCTTGAAATTTATATTATCAAATTTTAGAACTAAACAAAATTTCACATATCACAACACTAAACTTGACTGAACAAAATTTTACAAATCATAATTTTATATATCTCACGTAACATGTTACAGTCACACTTAACCCCTATAGCACAAGTTAGAATCATAACAAAAAATCACAATTAACCTCAATGTTACAAGTTAGAATCAATATAAAGATCACCATTAACCCCAATGGTGCAGGTCAAAATCATAATTGTATGAAGTAATGGTTCCACATATCAAAAATCACAAAGTCATTATTCTTAACTGGTGGTACAATTGAAATCGGTTACTAATATCAAAATACATGTTGACATGGCCAATATTTAACCCGCATTGTAAAGCCAGAGCATACAAGACTATGAGACAAAATAAAACATATTTTTAGATTACCCCACTCATACAAATCAGTATTAATGCATTTTGCAGAACTTATCTCACTCAAAATAGATATCATATTTCTTTTAAAAATATCTTATATAATAAATCATATTCAAAAGGGCAAAACAAATTCACTTTCCCAATGGATAACAAAAGAACTATATATATATATATATATATATATATATATACAATGGATAACAAAAGAACTATATATATATATATATATATATATATATATATATATATATATACAATGGATAACAAAAGAACTATATATATATATATATATGCTTAACCCAATTCACTAAATCAAAAGACAAAATAATTTTATATATAGGTCATAAAAGGGGCTCAGATCGTGTCATGTGTCATTATCTTGTGGGTTATGTTTGCCTAAATAAATTTAGTTTGTCTTTAAGCCATAAGATTGAGAAGATGAGAAGATTAAGTATTGTTTGGGCTAAGCCTGTTGAGCTAAACTCAATGTGATTGTCTCCTAGCTGAATCCATCCATAACTAGAGGTGTTAAATGGGTTGTAATAGGTTGACACGACCTATTTAAATATTAGTTCATGTGTTAATAGATCGTGCTGGCACGGTCCATGAAAATGAAGGGCGTGACTCTGCACGATACATGACCCATAGCACTAATAGATCGTGCTGGGCCAAGCACAACACTATTTTTCGTGTCGTGTCATACCAAGTACAATCATCAATAGATGTTTAAATTTTATTATTTTTTATTTATTAATTTAAATAACATGTAAGATAAATAAAAATAAAATGTAACGACACATAATTCAATTTAGCAAAATGCTTATATTTAGAAGAAAACATAATAATATATATTTAAAGATATCAAAATTTATAATCCTTAAAAAAAGGCAATCCAATGAAAATGACTCTCAATTTGTGAGGTTTGGGGAGGGTCATTGTACATAACCAAAAGCCTCATACTTTATGGGGTCTAGGGAGGATTATTGCACACAGTCTTCCCTTTATATTAAGAGAGAGTATTTTCACTTGAACTCGTGACCTTCAAATCACAAAAAAATAACTTTTACTATGACACCAAGGTTTTCTTTTGAAATTTACAATTTTAATATTTAAAAACACAAACATACACAAATAAAAGACTATAAAACACAAAAGATTATTATTTTATTTTTCATTTTCTTCATCTCATTATTCACTTATGTGATTTGTCTAGTGCTCGAGCTGTTACATCTAACTAATCTTTAAATAAAATAATATTTAATAAATTATTTTTTGATGAGTTTTTATTAGTAGTGTATTTAATAAAAAAATTATATAAAAAAAAGACATATCATACATTTTGTATTTAATATGAAAATATTATAAACTTAGATATTAATAATTCAAATAATTCATATTTAGATTTATTAAATATAATTTTATTTTTTATAAATGAGCCAATATGGCACGGCATGGGCTTGCTAGCTATGTCGTGCTAACTCGCGTGTCATATGCTAGTATTGGCTTTTCATGAGTCATACCGTGCCGATCCATGTGCTTAAAAACCTCTAACCCAACACACACACACAACACACACACACACACATATATATATATATATATATATATCATGCTTGGTCAGTCCACTTATTTAAGTACGGATTGTGCTTCACGATCCACGTTGTGCTTAATTGTGTCGTGTCATTGGCAGACCAGCCCGTTTGACACCTCTATCCATAACATTTTGAAAGCCATTTGGTAGTCAATCAAAGCTTTTTTGGGTTTTATTTGTTGAAATTTCTTTGAGCTTTTTTTAGATCATCACAACATAAAAAATAAAGCAAAACAAATTCATAAAACCTAAAAAAAAAAATCGAAATATCAATAAAAAATAAATTAAAAATCAAAACTTATTAACAAAAATGAGATAAATTTTTTATTGAATAAAAAATAATATAAAAATATAGATAAAATATGCACTTAATCGAATACCATAAATATCAATATATTATCAATTTTTTATTATTAAAATAAAATCTTCAATTATATTAATTATAATTTAAATGTTATAATTAATTTTAATTCTTATGTCTATATTTTATTCCAGTAAAGTATATATTTTATTAAAAATATTTTTATTTATACTGTTATTTTATAATTTTAAAAGAAATAAATTAAAGCCTGAACTTTATACTTAATTAAAATAAATAAAATAAGATTAGATAATACAATATTTGAACTTTTTTCTTTATGATCTTCGTAACATGCTTATTGTATAAGAAATTATATAATGCCTGAAAATATTCAAGCTTAACTTTATTTTTTATTATAATTTTTTAATTTTAGGGATTCTAAACCAATTTTTAAATAATAATTTCATCTTTTGTCTTACATTTTATTTTATTACAATAAATTCATTTAAAGAAAGAGATTGTATTTAATGCACTTATAGTGTATATTAATTATACACTTTTAATCAATATCGCTTCTTTAGTGAGAAAAATTAAAAAAATGTGAAGATTTTTTAAAAAAAAGGTAAAAATTTTTATTAATATTTATTTTTAAAAATTTTTATATTTTTCAACATTGCTTATCAACAAAGTGTCACTTTATAATTAACTAACAATGCATAACTGCTATACGTTGTCAGTGCATCAAATACAAATTTTTAAGGTAATCTCTTAAGAGGTTTAATTAATTATATCAACTAAAATATATAAAAATATAAATATTTATCAAAAATTAAAATGCATTTAAATAAAAAAGAATCTAGTTATAATGGTTTTATGGAGTAAAAATATTCTTGATTTTTTTATTTTTAATTTTCCTATAAACTTTGATCCTGTAAGCAGACAATTATCACCATGAAGTAAGTAAACTAAAGAGTAGTTGAAATTTAATTACAATCTTATTTTTAACTAATAAATCAGTAGACAAAAAAGGTGTTATAATTAACAAAAAAAAAATAAAACAAATCAATCTCGTTAAATAAGCATAATTTTTATTTCCAATTAAAGCAATACCATGTGTTTTAGGGAAAAATGGAAAGACATAATATTTGGCCCATAATTAATAATATTCATTCATTGTCAAACCATGGAATTGGAACATCCCTATCAACAGTTCTCACATACTCCAAAAACCATACCTACTCCACCCATCCCTCTTTTATTTTGGGTGAGGATTGAGGACCACTAAGATTAAAGATTAAACCCAACATCTCAGCTTTGCTTTTGCTACTTTGGCACATCACATTGTCACTTCTTTTCCCATTTCAACAAGGCCAGAACTCTGCCTTTTTCACCTTTGAAATACTCTCCAGGACTCCCACTGGCGATACGTGCCCCATCACTGTCACCCTCTTGCTCTCAAGGTCTATGCTGAATGTTGTAACTCCTGCCAATATTAAACTTCGCATTAGCCAATTTTGGTTCAAGTTAAAGACTTGGTTTGTAGTTATGTATTGGTTTAGCAAATGAAGAGTTGTTGACCAAATCATGTGTTGGCTTAATCCAAGTGAAAACTATAGCTAGTTTACTACACTTTACAACTGGTTTGGCTCAGTCTCAGCTTGAAGGTGTGGCTTTTGCACCAAGTTTGGACATTTAATGCCCCCCAATTTGTTTGGTTGGTGCAACACTGCAACTTCCAACTTCAAACAAGCTGAAAATGATGTGATAAAAAGGCAGAAAGGTCGGTTTGACTCTTTTATACTGAAACTAAAGGGCAAATGCAGATTGGTTTCTTCAAAAAAAAAAAAAAAAACTTACCCTTTGGGTGAGAAAAGAGTTTTCCCAAAGTTTTAGAAAAGCAAGTGTATGATAGTATGATTTAACTCAAATTACTTGAGGAGATTTAAGCAAGCATTGGATTCGCCTACGGAATAATGGATATTATGATACCTTCCATTTTGGATAAATGTTTCTTCACTTTACCAGCACAACCTTGACAATGAAGAGCGACCCGCATGACAACCACCTGCAATTACTCATTTACAAGAGAAAAGGACCATATGTGTTAATGGAAGTAGTGGTCAAAAATGATGTTTTAGGGCTTGCAGTTGCATGCATATATGCCTACGTTTTCTTAAATCCTTGCTAAATAGAATCCACTTTCTCATTGGTAAAATATAACAGGACAGTTGATTTCTGAGTACTAAAATCATTAACTTATCCTTAAAATATATATATATATATATATATATATATATATATATATATATCTTGTTGCATCATTATTACTATATAATTGTCATTGACAGAATTAAATGCTCCTTAAAAGAAAGGTTAGAGTAGTCTAACCTAAATTATGTGGGAGAACCAAACCGACAAGGAACATAAATCTCAGTTATGTCTCAAATATAGAAGGGACAATCAATCCTACGTGGGAGAACCAAACCGACAAGGAACATAAATCTCAGTTATGTCTCAAATATAGAAGGGACAATCAATAAGTATGTGTGTGTGTGGCTAAAAACTGGTTACATATACGTATGGATAAGGTACTGAAGGATAATCGAAGTCTGACCTGGAAAACATGCTCTGATGAAGGTAGTTGAACCGGTTTGTGGAGGGTCTTCGGCTTCTGCTCTTGATTTTGTTCCCTTCTGACAAAGGGAATCACGATTGGTCTCTTGTCTGCTCCAACAAATCGTCGAGACTCAACAAGCCTGGAGTACCTAGCATTGTTGATTGATCTTGCATCATCTATAAGGGCTCTGTCTAGCCTCCTTGGCATCACAGCGGAGCGAGGATCAGCAGCCATGCACGTTGCATTTACTGCTGTGGACTGGCACATGAAACCTCTCATCTTACCATTATTCTTCATCTTTCAAACACCGACAGAATAGAAGCTACCGGGGAGGAAGAAGTTTTCAAGACAAGGAGAATTAATATGGCAACCTAAGAAGAGAGCTATTGGGCAGATGAAATGAAAATAGGCTTTGATCTGATGATCAATAAAAAGGAAGGATATATGCAATGCATGCTACATTTATGACTTAGCTAACCAGGTCTTGGAGGTAGTGACTGTTTTATTTGCATAGTTATAACCCCTCTGTTAATACTTTCACCTTCCTTTGTCTATGGTTAATGTTAAAAACCGACTGAAATGTCCTTTCTAATCCTTTGCTATACCTTATGCAGTGTTATACAAATAAATTTGATTATGATTGAAAGGAAATTTTCTGAGAAGAAATTATAGGTAGAATTACATCACCAATAGGAGTAAATGTCATTCCCATTGTTGAAAAACTGCAATAGTTAGCTAGGTTTAATTATGATATTGTCGGCCCAAGTTTTGTGGGAGCCAAGATATTAGCTAGTCGGTTATGTTTCTAAACTATGTAGTACAACATGTTGAGAAACAAGGATAAAGTTAAAGTGTTAAAAGGGCTAGTGATTGATAGACTTGTTTTAGTTAGTTTTTTTTTTTTTTTTGGGTAGGGTTAAACAAAAGAGGCAAATTGTTGGGTAATGAAGAAGGGCGGCAAGAGAAGAAGAGGGGAATAAAGGGAAATTTCAGTTTAAAGTGGTAGAAGGGGTAGAATAAATGAGTTTACCAAGGTAAGAGTACTGCCACTCACAGAGCTGGTAACAACTAACATTTCAGACCTGTTCCTCTTGCAGTCTCTCTCTGGTGTTGCTGCCCTGTCCATCTGTCTTGTGTGTGTCTCATATGAGCATGTTTAAAGTCCTGAAATGGACCTGCCAAAGTGCCAATGCCAGTGTTTCTAAAAGCAATAACTTGTTTGAATGTCTCAATCTATCCAGGATGAATAGTAAAAAGCAGATAAATTATTTGCCCATTTTACAGCAATATGATTTTTGGGTTGTTTGCACTACTATAAATATTAGGACTACCATTTTTCATTCAATTTGAATTACACAGCTAAATGAACTAGCACACTAATCAAAGAGGAATAAGAGTCTTACAAACTCAGAATTTTATTAAAAGCCTTTAGCGACAGTTGCATCTCGGGGTGGTGGCGCAGTTGGCTAGCGCGTAGGTCTCATAGCTTCTTGAGTGATCCTGAGGTCGAGAGTTCGAGCCTCTCTCACCCCATGCTTTTATTATAAAGGCATTCACCAATTAACAGACTTCACCCTTTTAGAAGGAGATGACACGGAATAGAGTCTACGTACGCAACATCCAACGCTTTTAGAACTCCCGAAGTCCCAAAGAAAAGAAAGGTATCCTATTCCTATGTCTATAAGACTATAACACCAGCACAATTCATTTTCACTTGGCTCATATCGTCAATATTTGCTTTTCAAGTATATTTTGCACTTAAAATAATGAAGTTGTTAATATAAGAATTCAAGATGAAATTTAAACATGGTAGCACTCATTGAATCTGTTACTAATTCATATTTTATTGTATCAAACAACCGATTTACTTTTTTTAACGAGGTACGAGCTTCTTCTTATTTCTTTTCTTATACCTTTTCTTTCTTTTCCTCTATTCTTGCTCTTGCTACTAAGCTTGAAGGGACCTCATCTAACTTTTTTTCTAATATCGATTCTTCTATTTCAACATTTGATTTAATGATATATTTATTTTTTAGTAAAAATTTAATGTCATTCTCATTAAACCGATTACTAAATTATCTATAGGTATTCGAATATTTGATTACATGATTTATCTATTTTTCGTTAAAAATATTAGATTAAAAATTTTCAATATTAATAGAGAAAGAGAACGGTAGATAGATACTATACAGCATGCATTACTAAATTGTTCCCAAAAGAACAAACGGGTAGATGTAAATGGGGCCAAATTTATCTAATGATGAGCCCATCGGTATTTTTTGTTTAACTACTTTATCAATTATCACTACCACCAGTACTGGCACCGGGAATGCCACGTGAAATAGTGACCCTCACTCACTCTCTTTGCCGTTCTTAAATTCCCTCGCCTATAGTTCCATGCTTCCTCCCACCTAAATGGATCACTCCTAACATTGTCAGAAACAAGGACCACCCCACTCTAGCTATCCTTCTATGGTCATGTGGTCAATAACCTTTTATCCAGTGGATACAAAAATTTATGACATATTATTATCCATTTCAAATAATTTTTATTGACATGACGTGATTCTTATCTACTATCTCTTTTAAACAAAATTATTACGAGATAAGTTACATTTCAAGACAAGATTATCATGTAATATATTTTTATATCTCCGTTTAAGTAACAAGATTGTCATATAATTGGTTTCTAAAATAAGATTGTCACATGATAGACTATCAAGATTATCATGTGACAAGTTTCAATTTCTTTATCTACAAAACAAGATTATCACGTAATAAATTTTTATATATGTCTATATGTAATACAAATTTATTAAAGTTGTATTATCTCATATCGATTAAATATCCTATTTTTTAGATCTTTATATTCAAGACTCTTCTACTTATTATCAATTAATTTTAAAGGAATACTTACTCCATCCCTCACCCCATAAAAGACTATCGTTTGCCTTTGTGGTCTCGCTTCCTCAGTCCTCCAGCTATTCTGTTGTTAGGTCAACCCCATTTCAATGAAAATTACGACTAACTTATTAGGTTATTGCAGTCCAAGGGTCAAAGTAAACTAAAATGAAGTTGCTAATTGTTAAAGTCCAAAAACATTGTAATTATCAATTTTTTTTTCAAATATGCATGTGAACTTGTACCTTACAAAGATTCTTATGGGATGTTTGGTTAGGGATAAATTTTCCCCTAGTAATTTTTTTTGTCATTCAATTCTCTCGTTTGGTTCACTAATTTTTCTCATATCAGTAATTTAATATTACCAACAATACCTGATGGGGGAAAATAAAGGGTAAAATGATTACCCATCCTGAGATATTTTCAGATTCTGAGATAAAATGCTTTTTGTGATTATTTTGCACTCTAATAAATGCCTTTTGTGACCAATTTGTCCCTAAATAATATCTAATATTACAATTTTGTTAATAAATTATGATTTTATTAATTGTTCAATAGTATTATTATTATCATCGTCATCATCATCATCATCATTATCATCATCATCATTTGAAACAAATTGGGCATTCTTGCATAAGTTCTTAGTTGATTTTCTAATCACTTTTCAAAATAAAATGTATAAAAACTTCTTTGTACTTAACCCTTCATAGACAAAAATTTAGTAAATAGATTAATTAACATCTTACAAATAAATAGTTTAACTAATTAAATAAATCAAAATCATTTAAATATTAAATAAATTGATTACCTTGTGTTAAATAAATTAACCAACATTTGTTAAATGAATAAGTTTAAATAATAATAAATAAATAAACATATAAATAAATATGTTAAACACATTTACTTGAACCAAACATAGTATTATTCACTTCAAATCAATTATTTATGCACTTTAATACAAAAGGATAATATTGTAAAATGTATCATTCAGTAATATTAAATTCTTTAAACCAAACATAGTTATAAAATATTCCTCCAATATAACCAAACGCAGGAATTTAATATTCCATGGAATTCATCAAATAAAATAATTAGGGTAAATTTTTCCCCCCCGAATATTTTTTTCTCGTGAACCAAACGCCCCCTTAAAGTTCAAACAAGCATGGCCATGGAATCATGGATTGAAACTAACCTGTACTTCTTAAGCATTTAAAAGTTATGATTTTAAGCAAGTTGCATAATCTAATTAATATGGTCATTTTAATCTATTGACCATTGATCAATAATTGTTGGCAATGAAATGTTCATTAAACCTGCTCATGTGTCAACCTACTTGCTCAAGTCTGAAAACTCATCGGATATTTGGTTGGGACTGGATAAAATATTATATCATTAAAATGGATTTGAGCAAACAAAACAGGCTCGAACAAAATTCAAGAGCCTTGGTCTCATTCTTAAAAGTCCAAACCTAGTTGAATCCAACAATATTTATATGATTTTTTAAGTATCCCAATATGCCTTTACATAAACCCATTAAATATGCCAAAATTAATTAAATTCATTAAATATGACAACTCATTAACAATTAAAGAAACTCATATCGAATAACACAATTAAAGGAAACCAATCTAATAATAGAATCAAATTTATGTTATTTTTTGTTGAAAAATTGATTTATTTGGTAGGCTTGATTTTTTGTTATTCTTTAAACAGGCTTGAACAAAAACTTCAAGCCCGAACATCGAGTCGAGCCGAGCTTAGGCACACATAAAGTATTAATATCCTGTCAAAGCCTGGTTCAAATCCAACTTGGAACCCTATGCATGGCACATCCAATAGTGCATGACAAACTTGAAAGCATTCGTATTCAAATGCGTTTTTGGAGCCCCACTGCATGATGTATTTTATGTTACAGGTTCTTTACTCGTGTACATGGTCTGATGCCCCAAATCTGATTTAAGGTCAATCTGCCCTCCACCCAACATTTAATCCATATTAGCTTCACCTATAAAATCACTATTGTTTATGTGAGAAGCAGTAATGAAGCCCATTGATCCTAAAGATCTCACCACATCATTTCTCGATAAAACTTCAAGATATGCCTAACCTGACTTTGGCTAATATCCATCCCTAAATTTTCTACCAAAATTCTCATTAATCTTGTATAACTTGTTTTCCTTACTAAGCCATCTACTTTCATTGCTTCTCCATTTAAAACCAGGCTTATATCTTCTTCATTAATCCTCATCAAAAGCCTAGGTGAACCTTAGGCCCTTGACTCATTTCTATTCCTCCCAAAATCACACCTAATATGCAAATTAGTCTCCATAGACTTTCCCCTTTATAAACCTTTCCATTACTTATAGTTATATCTCCTCTCAATCCCAAAATTTCCTCTAAATTTAAATCAGAAAGTATTTCATATCTTAAGCCATCAACCCTCATCCCAAATTTCTCGGTATTGCTCATTATCATTCTCCTAGACTTTTGATTTTGTGCTATCATCCATAGGCCAAAGTTAGCTGCATGCAACTTTACACTATAAAGACCGTATATTCCTTCATCCCTATTTGCTCATTGTTTGCACCCTTCCCATCTACTTTCGTCCCATCTACATCTGGATTCATTGCTTGACATTTATCTTGTTGATGCCAAAAAAGTATCAAACTTGTTAACAGAGAATTAACTCCTTCCTCCTTAGATCAACTTGCAAAATAAGGTCCACTAAGGTTTCTCTCAGTGGGACTTACTTCGATTCTTAAGTCAGTGAGAATATTTGAGATTATTAAGGTTTTTAGAGAGTAAGAAAGAATAATGGAGATTTTAAACCTGGCTATGTGTGTGATATTCCTTTTTATAGACCCTTTGATCCTGTTATCCCATGTTACTGGACCATGCTTTCCCACGGCGATGATCTAATGGGATATGGGCACACCTTTAGGAAGTTGAGCAGTTATGACACATCGTGCCCTCATATTCAAGGGAGTGGTTGGTTAAGGTGTCCATTGACTTGATGTCTACTGGTTATTGAGAAAGTTTGCCCTTGCGAGAGAGCTTGGGCTCAGCTCTCTTTTCAAAGACAGTTAGCTAAGTTAGGGCTTGTTAGGTTAAGTTCTGGATCGAATGCTTTTGGGTTTAATATTTTTGGGCTAACTAGTAGGTACTAACATAATGCCTCCTAAAGAGCTAAAATTTCAAAGTAATTGGTGCTCGTTATTAAAAGCAACCTTCGTGATCGACTATTTTGTGATTTGTCATGATAGTGATCGCCGTATGAAGGGTTGGTACAAATTTATCTTAAGCGTTAAAACATTCGTGAGACGTTTGGTGTTCTCCTATTAATTGGACAGAAATTTTAAATTTCAAATGTTTTAAGCATTTAATGAAAAGCTGATCGTTCTATATTTTGCATGACAATTCAGTGTACGTAACCCGATACAAAAAGATGCATATCAAATTATGGCGTTTCTTTTAGTCCCAGTCGTACACATGGCGGACAACCATTCGCTTACTGATTGGTCGCGTTTTTTCATATCCGCCTCATCTACCTATAAAAGCCAGAACTCGATGAGGGCTCTTCACCATTGTTAACAAGAGTTTGCACAAAAGTTTCCAGGCTTCATGCTCTTTGAGTTTGCAAAGTTTCCTTTCCCGTAGTAAGTCATCCCTTCCATTTCTTTATTAGTTGTTTTTTTTCCTTGCCAATATATCTGCTAATAGCCTAACAGGAGTCAAGTTAAGTGGTTGTTAGTTGGCCAATAATAAACTGACAAATGAAAAGCTTACTAAGATTAGGCCAGAATATATGTTTGACAACACTTCTATTAGGATTCCTATTCGAGGTAGTACAATTAGTACTATAGGTATAATAAATGGGGAGGTAGAGGCGTATTTCTACTGCACCATCCTAGGATTTGGCTTGAGATTTCCTTTAACAACATTTTTCATTAACATTTTGAATGATTACGATATTGTCCCTTTTCAACTTAAACCAATTGCATGGAAAGTATTAGTGTCATTCTACATAGCTTATAGGGACAACAAGTTTTCACAAACTTCTAGGTTGTTTAGGTACTTTTATACCATTAGGCACCATTCAAAGTCAGGTTGGTATCACTTTCAAGTAAGGAGTGGGCACCAACTAGTCATTGGTTTATCAAACAACCTAAGAGATTGGAAAGATAACTTTCTAGTGCTTTGGAGGAGGGATGGATTCGGAGTGAACGTAAACTGTCGAGTGGCGAACTATATCATGAATTATTCCATCTAGCTAACTAGGGAGGAATAGCCCCTAGCCACTAGGTTAGAAGGGGTGCAAGTTTTTGGTAACTTAGCAACCAATGATAGAACTTTCCAAATATATTAGCTAAAGCTCGCAAAATAAAGTCCACTGAGTTTTTCCAGTGAGACTTGCTCCGATACTGAAGTCAGTGAGAGTATTTGAGAGTAATAAGGTTTTTAGAAAGTAAAAAAGATTAATGGAATGGAGATTTTAAACTTAGCTATGTGTGCGATCTTCCCTTTTTAATAGACCCTTGGATCATGCTCTCCCACGTTATCGGATCATGCTCTCCCATGGAGCTAATCCAGCGGGACATGGGTGTACCTTTAAGAAGTGAAGCGGTTATGACATATTGTGCCCCCATATTCAAGGGATTTGTCGATTAAGGTGTCCATTGACTCAATGTCTATTGGTTAGTGAGGGAGTTTATGCTTGTGGGAGAGGTTTGGCTCAAGTCTCCTTTTAGAGTCGGTTAGCCAAGTGAAGGCTTGTTGGGCTAAATTCTGAACCAGATGCTCTTGGGCTTAACATTCTAGGGTTAAGTGGGTAGGTACTAAAATTTCTCACTATGAAAAGGACACAGCCCCTTATGACCCAATCTCCCACACTTAAAACAGATTAAATTAAGCCTTTCATACTCAATCTTTTGCCAATTTTTATCTAAGCAATCTTTAGAGTCAAAGGTTTGTTTAAATCAATTTCCATACAAATACGAGCAAACTTACCTCTTGAAGCAAATTTATTTATTTGAATCCACCTTAATTGTAAAACTAATTGTATCTCCCATGGCACATAAAATTCTACCATCATAATGTTCAGTTGGAAATCTTAGAAAGCGCACCCATACTATTGTCAAATCAATTGAAGCATTGCCGAATGAATTTCAGTTTTCTCCTTTTAAAAGTTAAATAATGTTCGAAGATTGACCATGGACTTTCTTCCATAACAAATTGAAAATTTGGATTATACGAGAATGTCATAAGAAAAAAGCCTTCTCCCAGTTCAATTAACTCGCATTCTCCTTTCGGATTCTAGAGCTAATAACTTTATGATCAGATAGCCCTTCTAAGGCTTTTGAATATGATTCCAATATTCTTATGAAATTGAGATGCTAGGCCACGAATCCACTTTTGAAATATTGAAAAGTTGTCACTTCGCTGTCATGGTATCATATTCACCACGCTCTTGTTCATCTTTAATATTTTGCAGCCCAATTACCATATTTCTAAAAGGTCTCTATGAATCATTCCTGTCATTTCTTTGTTCTTCCTTCCAATTTTGTTCTTCTCGGCTCAAATTTTCTTGTTTGATCTAGAAAAGAGATCATCCTCTTCATCATATTGCTGACGTTGTTTTTCGTTGCCTTCATTCATCGAGGTAACTTTTGGGTTTTTTCTTTATTTTTTTAAATAAAATATTTTTTTTGTTAATTTCCTTTGTTTTTGTAAACCCCACAAATTTTCTACATTTAGTTAGACTATATATAAAAATGGGAATAATAAATTTTAATGGAAGTGTGAATATTCGTTGTAGAGTTCGAGGAGTAGGGAACCGAGAAGCCCGTGAATGACAGGGAACCCGAAAATACAGGGAGTGACAAAGCAAATGCAAGTACGGAGGGATTAAAAAATTTTAATTTATTAGTTGAAAATTGTTGATGTAAAAAACTTATATCTTGAATTTATGAAGAATGATGAAATCCTAATAAAATTTCATTTTCGAAATAATGAAAATTTCATGAAAGGCATGGATATTATGTCCTTAGATAATTTTACAAGAAAATGTGTATATATAGATATATATACATAGGTGTATATGTATATATAAATATACTAGACATTTAAATAGATGGATAATAATATATATAACAAATATATATACTATGAAATGTATAGTATTTAATATATAAATGTTAATAAATAAATAAAGCATCAGACAAATAAAAATGATAAAATGAAATAAAAGGAAATGGAAATAAAAACACAAATAAACAACAAACAAAAAAAATACTAACACTAAACAAACAAATAATATATATATTTATATTAATACAAAACATATATATTAATATTATATATATATATATATATATATATATATATATATATATATATATAGTTGTACGGAATTGGCTTTTTGGCTTTTAAAGAAAGCCAATTCTGTCACTTTTATTCAATTGGAAAACAGAGAGAGTTGGGTGGGAAAAGCAAAAGAAAGAAGAGAGGAGAAGAGAAGGAGGGCTGCTCAGCTGGAGAAGAAAGAGCTGTTGGCCGTGGAAGAAGGAGAAGAAAAGAAAGGAAAGGAAGGAGGGCTGATCGGGAAAGGAAGAAAGGAGGAAAGAAAAGAGGAAAAGAAAAAAAAAGAAAAAGAAAGAGTTACTGGTCGAGGAAGAAGAAGAGAAGAGGAGAAAGACTGGCCGGTCGGAGATTGAGGCAAACCGATCAGGGAGAAGGAGAGGGAGACCGATCGGAGGAGCAGCAAACTGGGGCTCGAAACTAAATCAGTGAAGCCGTGAAGCAGGAGTAGCCCCTGGAACGTGAAACAGAACAGGAGAGTTGCTGCTGGAGCTGGAACCGAGAGCCACTGACTAAAGAAAAGAAACGAAACAGAGGAAGAGAGCTAAAGTGAAACAAATCGAGAAAGAAATTGAAGCAAGTTGAGGAGAAAATCGAAGCAAAACAGAATTGAAACTAGGAGCAGGGCCGAGAGGCAGGGGAGAATGAGAGGGAGACCAACGGGAAGCGGCACCGGGGCTGAAAAATTTGAAGCTACCCGAGGGGCTGAAGAGGGGAAGTGCTCGAATGAGGGTGATGATGATGGGAGGTCTAGACTGAGAGCTAGGATAGGAAGAAGATAACCCTGTTACTGGAAAAAAGGAAGAGACAAAAAAAGGGAGAAAAGGTAAAAAAAAAAAATTATATAGGTAATTTAAAGTACATATAAATATGTATATATATATATATATATATATATATATATGTATTAATGCTTGAGATATAGGCTTGTTGGTGTAAATTAAGGTGTGTGAAATGAAAATGGAAAAAAAATGAGGAGTAGACAAAAAATATATATTGTGATATTGAATAATTGAAACAAATAATATATATATATATATGTGTATATATATATATATATTGGTGTGTATATACATATGGGTGTATATAAGATAAATGTGTATGGTAGTATATGTACATACAAAGAATATATACAGGTGATAAGGAAAAATGAAAACAACTGATATATATATATATAGGAGTATATATATATATATATATATATATATATATATATATATATATATATATTTATGTGTATATACATGTAGATGTATATAATAAATGTGTATGTTAATATTTGTACGTACAAAATATATAAACATGTGTGTTGGCCTAGATATGTACAATAATACGTACACACGAAGTAGTGACGAATAAGTTATGATTTTAACGCAATTCGGATGATTTGCATGAATAGGATGCTAAGTAAATGATTTCAGTGTAGGTGAATCGTAGAAAGAATTAAAGGAGGTACTAGGAGGCGTCACCACTCGAATTCGGGATACCCGATAAATCGAGATAAGGGGTACTATTTAACTTAGTTCTGATAATGTATTCTTGTTTCACCAATAAAAGATTTTATGAAGGTGCATATAATTTGAAATGATTTATCAATGCCTTCATACTTGTGAAACTGTTTGCGAAATATGTTTTAATTTGTCGAAATATTTCCCGAGTATCTTTCATGATATGAAATGAATTTTCCTAAGGTATGAAACGTATGGATGTTTTACATTTATTTATGTTTTTATATCCATATCATTAAAGAAACTTTTGACAATTTTAAAAGTATTTAAGAAAAGAAATTTCTTTTCGAAAGGTAATTGTGAGGGCCACCTCTTGAGTCCTGCGGGAACAAAGTGTCACACAGTCTTTCTGTTTTATGAAAGAGTTTTCTGATTACAAGGAATTTTATTTTATTACTCGATATGAGTTTATGAGTTATAAAACCCAAGAAAGATTTTGAAAACTCTGTTTTGAGACTATAGGCTTCATGCATGGTTACTTCTTATAGTGTTCCGGCTCCACCACTTGGGTGCCGGTACGTAGGGCCCCTTTAACACTTGACTCAACTTGTGTGGAAGATGTCGTGCTACTGGTGATTTATGATGATGTTTTGGTAGTATCTCGTGCCCGCGCAGAACGCATGAATGTTCTCCGCACAGTGAGTGCCATAGGCGTCCATGCCCTAACTATGTGCTAGTATATGATAAGAAATAAGAAGATACTACTCATGTTTATGATTATGATTGCTGTACGACTATGATCCAGTCTACAGCCCCCTTACCATGGCCATAGGTATGATGACTCTTTACGAAAAATGACACGTATCGCATGACTTAGTTATAGCCTAGTCTCTTCGATTTGATTATGAATATCGACTATGATGAATGAATATGTGTTTTCATGAGATATACGATAATTGGTTACGACCGATATGCTTCATGAAAGGTTAATGAAATGTTTATGAAATGTTTACGAAACGTTTATGAACTCGATGGTTTTAAGAACTCATTCATGAACAATGAAAAGTTGTAAAATGGTTAAGCATGTTATTTGTTTAAAGACACACATGCTTTATGACTTTTTATGATGATTATGCATGAAATGATAATTTATGTATTTCATTAAAGTTTCGTTCTATGAACAATTTCACATGCTTTTATATATCAGAACTGTTTTAAAAGTATTATCTTACTGGGCTTTTCCCCAAAAGCTCACTCTTCTACCTTCAGACCATTTGCAGTGAATCTATAGGCGTTACCTGCCGCGTACACGACGTAAGCTGGTGGGAAAGAGCTACCTTAGGCTACTTTTTGTACACGTAGAAAGGTATACAATTACATTCATGTACCAGACATTTGTATGCACAGACATATATTGGGAATATTTTGTTGGGATATAATTTGTAAGGAAAACGATGTAAAGAATATTATTTTTGGGATTAGGTTTTAATATGATTGATATCATCGAAATGGATGTATTGAGTCGTAAATGTGGATTTGAAAAGTATGTTTGGTAGTTGTGGATATCTAGGATTGTTGGAAAGCATGCTTAGTAGTTGTGGATATCTAGGGTTGTCAAAACAATTGAATTGCAGGTGGGTAGACTTATATATAAGTCATTATGCTGCCGAAATTTCTATCGACCATATAGGTCAAAGTATGGAAATTAAATATAATTACGGATAAAGAATTAGGAAAAGTGTTTCGACACTGCACAGGAATACAACCTAAGTGAATAAAAGAATAAGTGGGTAAATTAAGTTATAAAAAAAAAAATCTTCTGATTTTCAAGGGTCAAGGGTCGTTACAGTTTTTTAAATAAAATATTATTTTTTATTAAGAAATAAAAGATAACATATTTTCTAACTATTGTGCTATAATATTATTTTTTTTTTATATACAATACAAATGGATTGCATCATTTTCAAATCAAACTGAGTTTTGAACTTAAATGTTGGAATTACAGTTCAATCCACTTTTCAAACAAATGTCATATTTTATTCAAGTTGGTTTAATAGATTTAATATTTTCATTCAAAATCTGCCTACGATAAATCCATTTTTGGTTAGCTCAAACGTAAGAAAGTAAGGGCATATTGCTTGTGTTAGGTGGGTTGTGAATTTCATGACTTGTCTGCCGACGAATAACAAATAGTTTATTGAAATTGATACAAGGCTAGGAATTTGGCCAAAAAAATTTACACGGTTGGTAAGAGTTATAAACAAAGAATTTACAGAGTTGTACTGTGAGTAGATAGGTATATATGAATATGATAAGTTTTAATTGCACCGTACGGCGCATTTGGAATACAGTCAATGCACCGCACGCTACGACTACTTCTAGAAATCCAGATTTCCATTGGGGATGAGAAGGGTCCACTTGAAATATTGAACTCCCAGTGAGAAGTTAATTTTCATAAATAATCTTCATTTTTTATTTAATATTTCTATTTATATTATTTTATTAATTTTTAACTTTTAATAATTTTATTGTTTTTAACTTCCAACTTTTAATAGTTTTTATTAAATTTTGATATTCTATTAAATTATTTTTATTAAAATTTTTAAATTAATTTATTTTTGTTAATTTTTTACTTTTCTTGTACATTCAATGTTTTGTTCTATTTTAATTTTATTATTTTTTATTCTAAAAATTTTTATTTATATTTAAATAGATAAGCTATTATTTTATAGTTTAATATATTATTATTAAATCTTTATTACTTTATCTTAAATAAAGGTGCTCAAGGGCTGGTCCAAATTTAGGTTATATAATAATGAATTATATGTAGACTTAAGTCCAATCCGGTCCGATTATTCGAGGTTGGATTTTAGACCAGGCCTTATTTCATATTTTCATGTGCAAGCCCCCGTTCGACCTAGCTCGATTTTTTGTTTTCTCTTTTTTTTTGCATTTTGATTTTTTTATTTGTTTTTCATTCTTTTATTCTTTTAAAATTTAAGTTAGTTAATCAAACTTTGTATGTTAATTTTCATATTAAATATATATAATGTTTATTAATCAACAATATTTTAAATATATATAATTACATTATATTTAATAAAATATATAAAAATTTTAATATTTATTATGTTTGGGCCGGGTTGGGCCTAGATCACAATTTGTGAAGCTCCAGCCCTGCCCGAAAATTCATAAGGCCTATTTTTCTATCCAAGCTCATTTATCGGGTTAACTTTCAGGTTTTAATGAATCGTCTTATCCATGGACATGTCTAATCTTAAATATAATATATATCTATTTAATAATAAAATATTATTTGATATAAATTAATTTCATAAATATAAAATATATATTACAAATTTAATTATTTATAAATTTTAATTTAATATTTGTAATGATCATTTTTTTCGCTTTACTCATTTCACCTCTATCATTGTGATTGCATGCACATATATCGTTATTGCACTACCCAATTTCACCGCACAATAATTAATCTCATCACCATTATTATTTTTAATTTCACTGAAACTAATTTTATTGTCAATTCAAACTAACTGTAATTGATAAATATGATTACATATACATATAAATATATATAAAAACTACATTCTATAAATTATTTTTTGTTAAATAGAATAAAATATTCTCTTTACACAACAAAAAAATGCCATATTCCCTTCTTTTTCAATCCTTGAATGTTTTAATAATATATATTTAAATAAAAATTATTTCACAATTATAAAAAAAAAATTGGCTAAACTTAAGGTTCAGTTCGACTAGTTGTATAATCTCTTTAAAAATCTGAAAAAAAAAAGGGTAAGTATTGCGATTTGAACTTCAAATTTATTGAAAGTCTTATTAAAAAGATTGTATGAATCAATTAACCTAATCTTAGATTTAATTTTCAATAAATTTAAAATCTGTTTAGATAGACAGTAAAATCGAAAATAAAAATGATGATGAAACAAATTATTGTTACTATGAGATTGAGTAGTGCAACAGTAATCAGCGTTTAGATACAATTATAAAAGTGCTGATGAAGTTAGTGTAGTGAAAAGTTAAAAACATTATATTAAATTATATATATAATCAAATTTATTATATATATTTTATATTTATAAAATTAATAAATAATTGAAAATTAATAAAATTATTTATATTAATTAATATTTTTATTATTAAATATTTAAAAATAGTGTACTATTTCAAAAAATAATATTTAATAAAATATTATAACAAACTCTATTCTAAAAAAAATGAAAGCATAATTTTACATTTTCACCGAGATCCAATTACTGACTAGACCTTCCGCTACAATTTCTCACAGAAGTTTATAGGGAGACTCATTATGGGTGCAATCCAAACGCATTCCACGCTGTAGTTGAAATGTTTTCTTTCTTTAACATCCAAACAAACCCTTAAAATTCATATTTGTAATTTTTAAAGTAATTTATATAATAGAAAAAAAAAAGACTACTTTACCAGAATGTCGGCAAAAAAAAATAACTACTTTAAAATGTTGATTTCTAATTATGAAATAAAAATGAATAATAAAACAATAAAGCAACGAAATATTTGGCTAAGTAATCGTAAATAATCTTTTAGTCAGAAGAGCAAGTAAACAAAAAGACAAATATATCGAAGCTAACAAAGAAAAGGTTAAATTTGGCTTTTCATTTAGCCTGCAGGTTTAAACCTAATCTATAGTCATTACTTACTAATTACGCTATTAGTCTTACAAATTATAATTATATATTTTTCAGGCTTAACTGACGTTTAGAAGCTGAGGCGGGCAGATACGCAATAATATATATTATATAATATAAAGGAATAAAAAAAAGCCACATATGAAATCACAAAAAAAAAAAAAGAAGAGAAAAAGATATTATGAAAGAATAAGAATCGAAAAAAAAAAAAGAAAAAGGAAGAAGAATATATAGGGTGTTCACGCAGGACAGACGAAGCTCTGTCTATGGACAACAAAAAAGGTGAATTACAAATGGATTGCGTGGAAGTCTCAAACGAATTCTTCTCCGTCTCCTCCTCTTTCTGCAAAGATTAAGGTTTTCTTTTTCTTTCATATTTTAAGAAAAATTGCTCTTTTAGCTTTGTTTTCTGGGATTTAACTTTTTCATGAATTTGAAGCCGTTTTATTGGAAAGTTTGTTTGTTCCGTGGAATAAAACAGAGCGGTCGGTTTGGTTCAAAATAAAGGCTTCGATGCTTTCATTTATTATTCAATTTGTTTCATGGGTGTTCAATTGATAGCAGATTTATTTTGTACTTAATTCAGCTGATTTTGTTTCTCTTCGTTCAGATTGTTGTATTTTTTTTTTTATTGATTGAGAATTATGTCAAGAACCCTTGTTGAATTGTTTAATTGGGAATTTGGGATTTGGGTTTTTTTTTTTTTTTTTCCTTTTCTTGCTGGGTGATGAGTGATAAAAGTATAGAGCTCTTTATTTGACTTTATTTGGTTGCTGAGAAAAATCAAGGATACGCGAGGATGTAATTTTTTTAATATTTTCTCTTGAATATTTGTTGTGATCTATTGAATTATAAGGAAAAACAAAAGATTAAAACGGCCTATTTCTTAATGAATATTTGTTCTGACACTCTTACCTGAGTTGGCGCAACATTGTTTCTGATTGGCTTTATTTGGTTAAATTAAGAAAGTTGTACCATTTCTGACAGTCTTTTAAGTTATCCTCGTGTTCTTTGTTTATCCCCATTGAACATATATTTGAATTTTTCCAAAGAGGGTCTTTGGTTACTCTTTTATGGTTCACTGTTTGCATTTCCAATCTTTTCTTTCTGATGAAGGTGGGTGGTAAACGAATTGAGGTGGTGATTGCATAGATGTTTTAGGTGAGAGTGAAAGGACACCATCTTTGTTGTGATATACGAAGCTGAGAAATTCTTGCTGCTGTTGTTTAAATTTAAGAATTAACTAATTTAACTGGGAATAATACTATCTCATTTCTCAGCTTTAAGGTAAAGGAGGAATCTTTTTTTTTTTTTTGTTTGCTTCTTTTCTTACTAACTTTCCAATTGCATGTAAGGCATTCAGTTCCTTTTCTCCTCATAAATTTTCAAAAAGGATGGTATTTCCCCTTCTTTATTGGTTCAGATTCTATAGATGATGGTTAAATGTTTATTGATTCAATTTGTGGAGCAGATTATTTCTTGATGATCTTCCTTCATATAGATGGTTGTACCGAAACAAAATTAAATTTCCCTTAGTGCTTGCTGTTGGTCTTTTTAATTTAACTCTGACGTCTTCCATCTTACTCTACTTTTCTTTTCTTACCTCAGATACAAGATAAGAATCCTGATGGTTTTGAGCTGGTTCATGTAGAAAGTTGGATTTTTTTGTTTTGATTATAATCTCTGGTCATTGAAGGTTGGATCTTTCTGGTATTGATACATTAACATATCGCAATCAGAAAGATATTGATGGGGGCGTTCTTAAGTCTAAATAGTTCCAGAGCTGGAATGAGCGAGCCTTTAGAGGTTTCACGAAATGAAATGTGCAAAAGGCAGAAGTTATGGTCATGTCTTTGTGAGGAGAACCCAAGACTGATACCCAGCCTTCCTGATGAGATTTCCTATCAGATTATTGCCAGAATTCCAAGGATTAATTACTTGAATGTGAGGTTAGTGTCTCGAGCGTGGAAAGCTGCTATCATGAGTACTGAACTTTTCAATATAAGGAAAGAGCTTGGAACAGTAGAGGAATGGCTCTATATATTGACTAAGGTTGAAGGCGATAAGCTTTTGTGGTATGCTTTGGACCCGTTGTCAAGAAGATGGCAGAGGTTGCCTCCAATGCCCAATGTTGCTTTTGAAGACGAATCCAGGAAAGGTTTAGCTAGCCTTCGGATGTGGAATATGGTCGGCTCAAGCATAAAAATTGCAGATGTCATAAGGGGTTGGCTTGGGAGGAAGGATACATTGGACAGAATGCCATTCTGTGGGTGTGCCATTGGTGCTGTTGATGGCTGTCTCTATGTCTTAGGAGGATTCTCTGGAGCTTCAGCGCTGAGGTGTGTTTGGCAGTATAATCCAGTTCTAAATTCGTGGAGTGAAGTAAGTTCAATGTCAACTGGTAGAGCCTATTGTAAGACTGGCATCTTAAATAATAAACTATATGTTGTTGGAGGGGTCACCAGAGGTCATGGTGGATTAACTCCACTTCAGTCTGCTGAAGTATTCGATCCTCATACTGGAATATGGTCCGAAATACCAAGCATGCCGTTTTCAAAAGCTCAGGATCTACCCACTGCCTTTCTGGCTGATCTACTCAAACCTATTGCCACAGGAATGACATCATATAGGGGAAGATTATTTGTGCCTCAGAGTTTATATTGCTGGCCCTTTTTTGTTGATGTTGGAGGGGAGGTATATGATCCAGAGGTAAATTCATGGGTTGAAATGCCCATTGGCATGGGTGACGGTTGGCCTGCAAGACAGGCGGGAACAAAATTGAGTGTCACTGTGGATGGTGAGTTGTATGCACTCGATCCATCCAGTTCTCTTGAAGGGGCTAGGATCAAGGTATATGATTACCAAGATGATGCTTGGAAAGTTGTAGTAGAAGAGGTCCCCATTCCTGACTTTACTGATTCCGAGTCTCCCTATTTGCTTGCTGGTTTACTAGGAAAGCTTCATGTGATTACCAAAGATGCCAACAACATCTCTGTACTGCAGACTGATGTGCAAAACCAGTTTACTTCCCTACCATCAGCTTCGGCTTCATCAGATAATTATGGGTCTGCAGAAGCCGCCACAGCTTTCGAAACAGATCTTTGGAAGGTTATCGCCACAAGGACGGCTCGATCTTCTGAACTAGTAAGTTGTCAGACCCTCAATATGTAGTGTCATCATCAGAGTATTTGAGGATCTGAGACGGCAACAACTTTCCAAACATTGTTAAATACAAATACAATGCAGTTGTGCTACTGTTGTCCTTCTGTGTCTTACTGGAAAGATTGATTTTTCTGGGGGCACATTGAAATTGTGATTTATATAAGTTATAACATTTCTGTCGCATTCTTGTATAAAGAAATTAAATTCTCTTAAGCTGGAAAGCAAGATAGCTCGAATTATCTGAGTCCTTGTGACCTTACTAGGTTTCATGTGTTACTTCTTTTCTAATCTCAAGTGACAGCAGAGTATCTCCATTTGATCACTGCTGTGAGAGAAGTCTATTCAGAATTTACTCGATTAAAGGATAGTTTGAATGGATAGTATGATTATAATTATAACTGATTTTAATAAAATTGAAAATAATGATAACTTTGAAATTAGTTTTAAATAATGATGCCTTTGTATTCAATCACAATGATGATAATGAGATGAAATTAAAATGAAAAAAAAGACAATTAAAATTACAATATGATAAGAATTTTCAGAATATTGCATCATAACTCCGTTGGATTCCAAACCAACTCTAAGTAATTGATCTTGCTAGTGGTCCATTAAAAAGGTGTCCACATATATATATATATATATATATATATATATATATATAGAGAGAGAGAGAGAGAGAGAGAGAGAGAGAGAGAGAGGGAGAGAGAGAGAGAGAGATTGTTTTTGTTTTAAACCTTCAAAAATCACCTGTCCATGGGATATAGCCGGGTTGAATCATTTGTGAGTAGAAAAACCATTAATGTAAAACTAAAGTCTGCAATGATCAAGTTATTGTTTGATCTACGTATGCTGGCACATATTTAGTCACTGTTGGGAGTTCGAAATCGTGCATACGCCTGTATTGAAGCCCAGTTTGTGCAACACGTTGAAAAAATACCAGATAATGAAATATACTTTCCTCCAGAAAAGCTTAAATTATAACATAATGCATGCAATTATATCGGAAAGGATAGCAAGAAAATTTAGGTAAGCTGTATTCAACACTGGAAGATCAGTCCATAAACATCCAAATTACATAATAGTGCACTTGCCTCCAGGTTATTATATTATTTTGCATAATTATTATAATATGGGATGATATGGCAGGTAAAGCTGGTAAAAATTGACTCAAGCCCAAAAATCCGTCTGAGCTCGCTCGAGATCGAATCCGAGATTGGTCCGAATTGATAAAAAAGTTAAAGGTTCGAGCTCGAAAAAATCCCGACCCAAAAAAACTCGAACCCGATTAAAATCGAGCCAAAAAAAGATTGAGCCCGAAAAAACCTGAACCCGACATAACCCGAGCCCGATAGACCCAAACTCGAAACAAACCTGATCCGGAACCCAAAAAACCTGAATTTATAACCCGAAAAATTTGAATTATAATTATATAATTATTATATTAAAAAATAAATAAATAATAATACACTTTTTCTAATTAAAATTTATAAAATTTTAAAACAATCACTATTTATTTATTACATAATTATATCAATAATTTATTATCAACAAAATAAATATTAAATATTTAAATTCAATTATTAAATAAAATTATTTTAAAACATAATATAATATTCAATATCAAATAATTTTCAATATTATGCTTATTATATTTGTAATAATAAATAATAAATATATTATTAAATATAACATTTGATTTTATTATAAAAACAATTATTATACTATTCTATTATATTTATTTCATATTAAAATTTTAATTTTAATACAATAATAAATCAAATATATATAAATCATTATATAATTGTAACATTTATTTAAATTTGATATTTCGTATGAAACATTGAATACATTATTAACAAAATTTGAATTTAAATTCTGACTCCTCTAACTCGTAGACAGAAAAATAGTGATTTACTTTTTAAATGGTGATTATGCTAAAAATAAGAATTGAAAGTTAAAAAAGAGGACCATACCCTTTTAAAGGCTGTAATAATTTTTTTCAATGCAAAAAAAGATTCAGACTCAACTATGATATGTTTGCATCGAAGTTCCCATGCTATTAACAAGTCAATGATTGTTATATTCTAAATTATTTTTCTACATACATATTCACAAAACTTTAAATGCTAACGAGTCTCAAAAGCCGAAAATGTTGCACATTTGTAAAGCAAATTTTAAACATGTTGTCGGTTCCTTGTGCTAGTTACATTTAAAAATGATTGAAATATAATCTCAATAAAACAATAAACTCAAAACCAGAATATTACAGGACTTAAGTTTGAAACTGATATTTCAAAGTACAATCTAACCCTCCGAAGTTGAAACATTATTGATATTAGTCCAATATAGTAGGAAACAAACTAGCAAAGAAAACATCGAACACCTAAAGTTATGACATGTAACATTACAATAACAACAAAATAGAAAACATGCAATCATTTTCATACACAACCACCTAGCCATGGAGAAACCAATCCTTAGTCACACATTGCATGAAGAACAAAACATGAAAAACACGATTATTCTCATTAAACGCTAGCGGCTTGATGAATAACATGCTCGAAAAAATTGTAAATGCAAGAAGCAACCAAACTTTTCAAGAGCGACACTGTCTTCAAATAAGATTAATGAAGCAATGATCAATCACAATTACTCTTAATAAAAAAATTTAAATTTTTAACAATATAACTAGTAAGAAATAAAATATCAACATACATTGCAATTAGAACTCTTCATCCTCCTCCATAAAACTAGTTCAATTTAATCCAACATTCCTTCCAAATCTCATTGTTTCATCTTCTTCATCTAATAAAATATATAAAAATAATCATATAAGAATTTAAATAATAAAAAATTAATAAAATAATAATGACACTAAAATCTTACCATCTTGATCTATATCATATATATACAGCCAATTACGAGTGGTAATCAAAATTTCTGCATTATGTGTTGTGAGACAATTTATCCAATTGTTGATAACTCTACCACTCATACTAAATGTTGATTCAGATGCAACTGTGATAATTGGAATACTTAATATATCATTAGCCATAAGTGAAAGTACAGGGTATCAAAATTGATTTTTCTTCCAATAATCAAGAACATCAATTTGAATTTTATAATTTTCTCTTGATTCATTCAAATATATATCTAACTCGGATCTATATAAAAGAGATCCAATATTGAAATTTCTAAATCCCTACAATAACAAAATGAGTTCATATATGAAATTATAATAACAAATGTAAATTAAAACTAAAAAAAGAATTACTTAATATAAAAAAATAATAATTTACTAAGCTACTAAAGCAATTTATATTAAACTTTTGAACAAAAAATTAAAAAAAAACTTACACTCAAATCTTCAGAAATATTTCTTTTATTGCTTTGATCTTTATCCTCTGTCATCATTAATGATTGAGAAAGAAGATTATTTTGATTCTCGTACTCCTTGAAAAGTAATTTCATTTCTTCCAAAATATCCATCCACTTATTTTCATATTCTACACCCAATTTTACGAAAAGAAATTGCAAAAGTTGCAACTTGAACCTAGGATCAAGTATAGCTCCAAAAGATAACACCCCAGTGTAATCATCCCAATACTTACAAAATTTTTCTTTCATCTTCATTTCCATTAATTTCATAATTTCGTCTTCAGACACAAGCATATTCTGAATATTCTTTTGAATTTATCATACATTTTCAAAATACAAGTTACTGGTTGGATAATCTCTTCCTAAAAATAAAGTGGTAATCTCATAAAAAGGTTTCAAAAACTTGGAAACATTCTCAATCCAAAGGAACTCTTGAGGACTTAAAAGTGCATCGTAATTTCCATCCAAAATTTTTAGCTTCTCAAAAGCTTCACGAAAATGATGAAATTTCTCTAACATCAAATATGTAGAGTTTCATCGAGTTACCACATCCAACCACAAACCCCTTGAATAGTTCAAATTTGATTGAAACACATATTCATGAAATTTTTTATCTTTCTTGCTTCAAAACCCTCAACATATTTTACACTCTCTTTTACTTTTTTCAAAACATCGTCAATCACTGATAAACCCTTTTGAACAACAAGATTCAATATATGAGCAGCACAACGTATATAAAAGTATTTTTCATGACATAATAATGCACATTTTTTATCAAGAAGACTACATAAATGTCGTTGCATGCTGTCTATATATTACTAGCATTATCTAAAGTAATGCTAAAAAATTTTCGATCGATTCCCCATTCTTTTAATAGATCATAAATCTTATTGTAGAAAGAAAATGCAGAATGGGGTGGTGACACATGTTGAAAATTCAAAATTAAACTACGCAACTTTCAATTATCATCAACAAAATACGCAATTAAACAAAGATATTCATCAGTTGTGCATGATGTCCACATATCAGCAATCAAACAAATTCTACTCGAAAGTTAATCAAAATCAGATTTAATCTTCTCTTTCATTTTCTTATGTAATTTCAAGCAACCAGCCTTACAAGTATTCCTACAAATAGGCTTGAATTGATCATTCAAATAGGAATGAAAGGCTTTAAGTTTAGCATCTTCAACAATTTTAAATGGATATTCATGAGCAATAACACTCTCAGCCAACATTTCACGTGCAACTGATGGATCTATTTTCTTAGTTCCACACACACCCTCACTCTGAGTAAATTCAGTAGAGCGATCTATTTTCTTGCAAGTTTCAATATGACGACGCATAATAGACGTACCTGAATGTGAGGAACCAATCATTACAATCCCACAAAACTTGCATTTTGCTCTTTCTTTAGTATACTTGTATTTCGCTTGATATGTAAGTTGTTCCTCAGGATCAAGCATATCAAAAACAGTCCAAACATTAGATTTTTTTATCTTTTTGAAGAATTTGAAGAAAGCGTAGGTCTCAAGGAACATTCTATAGTATTAGAGCCCTCACCACCATGATTAGAATTGGATTTCATAACGTATCTACAAAAAAAATGAAATTTTAACTATTAAAAACAAACTCAACTATTTAACTTTTATAAATTAAAACAATTTGAATTGTATTTGCCTATACAAACTACTAAATGGCCAAGAAAAAAAAACAAAAGAAAAAAAAGCTTCCTTCCTTAGATGGGCCTCCATTCTTGTAGCAAAACAAGGTACTGATCCTGAACTTACGTTCCAACACTGATACTTGATAGTAACATTGGCAGTATATTTCTTTGAAGTCTACTAAGGACAAGATTAGTTTTGAAGGATCAAAAGGCAGGCATTTTTAAGGACCATTAATTGGGCTGTTGCTTTGATCTTGGCTACGTTGCACGGTGAAATGAGAACATAGTAAATAACAACAATAAAAAAACAAATAATAAGAGCTTTTACTTGATAAAATTTAATAATCAGATCTGATAATTTCACCAGAATCTGAATTTTCTTTAAATAAATGAGAAAGTATTGGAAATCCTAAATTAGATTCTACACAAAATGGAAATAAAAAAACACCAAGCAAAACATCAAACAAGACAGGAAAAGATATACATGGGCATGTGCATGCCCTTCACATTCTATGATTCTACCAACACCGAACGATTCTAACCGCTTAAAATGTACACTTCATGCAGCAAAAAACTAATCAAAGTGGACGATGTAATTATGTTAACATATTATCAGAGAATACTCTGTTTGCCTTATTGTTAAACCTAAATGTTATTAGGTGAAATCATCGACGCTACTTTTCAAATATAGAATCATTTACCTAAATTAACTGAGTGAAGGGCGGCGACACTTGAGTGAAGAGCGACGCTTGAGTGAAGAGCGGAGACGCTTGAGTGAGAGACTGAGTGAGGAGTGACGATGAGCGACTGAGTGAGGGAGCAATGCAGACAGACTGAGTGAGGAGTGGTTGAGTGAGGTAGCAGAGTAGAGAAATTGAGTGAAAAGCGACGACTATGAAACTTTTATTAATCTAATTTTAGTGACTTATATTTAAAATTTAAAAACTTATTATTTTAATCATAATTATCTAATTTAATTTCATAATTATTTATATTATGCTTTATTTTTTTTTTAAGCTCACAAAGTTTTATTGTATAAATATATTTTTTTAGTGTATTATATCAACTACAAAATATCGCTCATATGGTAATATATAATTGTATATGATATAATTATATCAAATGTTAAAAATATATAATTTTTTAAATTCAATATTCTAAATTTTTAATGAGACATTTGATTAATTAATGTAAACGATTATATTTAATACAATAATGTTAATTATGATTTATGTCCAAATAAAAAACAAATTAGAAATAAAATAAAACCAATTAATTGACCATTTATTCATATTAAGCATTTTTTGATAAATAATAATATTAATTGATACTTTTCTTCCTATAATATTTATATGTAATATTTTTTTTCATTTAATGAATATAATTATATCTACTATTTTATAATAAATATTATAGGAAATTAAAAAAGAATAAATGATTTTTGTTAAATAACAAATATTAAAATATAAAAATTTGTTTTTCTATAAATATTTATTAAAATATAAAATCATATAAAAATTAAATTAATTATCACATTCAAAATTTTTTAATAAATTCATAACTAATAAAATTTTAAAATATTTCAAACCGACCCGCTAAACCCGCTCGACTAGAACCGGGACCGAACTCGAAAAAACCCGAACCCGAAGAAGCCCGAAACCGAAAAAACTCTAACCCGAAAAAATTCGAACCCAAAGAAAACCCCGAACCGAATCCACCCATTTACCACCTCTAATGGCAGGTGAAACCACTTCTCTCTTTCATCTAGACTGAGTTAAAAAATGGCTTTTCCCTCGGAGAAAAGTTTTTCCGGCCTCCATGATGCTTCTATGATATGCTGCCTTTGCCCAAAAGCATTGATTCTGATGTATTCTGCACCAGCAGGACCAAAACCGGATCCTGGTACTGTTATTATATGAGTCTTTTCAAGAATTTCTGTGAATATGTTCCACGATTTCGAACCCGGAAAATGCACCCAAACATATGGGGCATTGACACAGCCATAAACATTTAGACCAAGAGAGGCAAAAGTGTCTACCAATATCTTTGCCTTCTCCTTATAGTAGTCAATCACTGAGAGCACAGCCCGAGAAATATCCAGAAGACAAATTCAGCAGTCCTGGTCCTCCAGAATACTCAATATTTTAGTTGTTAAAAAAGTACCACATCACAGAGTAGACTTGTATTTTGTTTGACTCGCATGCTGAAATTCTATTCTTCCACCTAATTTTGTTTTTGGCTCAAATCTGGTAATTGTTTATGCGCACAAATTCTATGTATAAAAGAAGGTTGACAAAGAACTGTTTCGGATGATCTTCTCTAAGTCTGTTTGGTTTGAATTAGCCTTTTTCCCAAACAATCCCTACCAAAGTTATCAGGGAAGAGTAAAAACTTAAAAGTTTTCGACAATTCGTAGGATGATAATCAGTTAACTCCAACAAGGAAATTTTCCCATAAGAATATTTCTGTCAAACAAAGTATTGAGCTAACAACTGAAACCACTCTCATTGGACTTGACTGTAGGCATTTCAACAGAACAACAATAAACTACAAGTTGGCCCTTATTATTTAAGAACTTCCTCAAACAGTCAAGTAACTGCTATAATCATGTTAATCTGTGGAAGATCAAGACGCGACTAATGTGGTTATTGGAAAGTGGACCAATTCCTATCATGAAACATGCCTACGCACACAAGCACATTACCAGTACACCTTCCTAGTACACATTTGATGTCGAAGCTGAGCATTTACCATGTGTAAACCTTTCTTGGACTAACTTCTAGTATTTACACTTACCTGGAAACCTTCTGAAGAAAGGCATGCTAGTCCACCAGCCTGAGCTATGTTGGATGCTCCATTGAAGCAGGTGCATACAATGCGATTGAAGTCATTTATGACAGGGAACCCACTTGAAAACAAGAGTTCTTCAGGGACCACATTCCAACCTAGACAAACTCCCATGAACCCAGCAAATTTGGAGTACGATGAAATTTCAATTGCAACCTGAGGGATTTTTGTGTTCTTTTCAGCATAAAGACAAAAGATAAGCTCAAGGCTATGTAAATTGATTTGCTATAACTATATATAGTCGAAGCCATCTCTGTCACTTAACATATCTATGCATCTCAGGGAGCATGAAAGAATGAATTTAATATTCACTTTTCCATCCAGGTATTTCAAATTTATTATTTTATATCCAACAAATCAATGATTTAATGTATAACCATGAAATTCATGTTCTCATGAACACTATCACACAATTATACTTTTGAACATCCAAATCCTTGTGACAATCAGTTTTTACAAGCTGCCATAAGTCAGGTGTACTAGAAAGTCCCAAAATGAAGGAGTTCCTCTCCAAAAGCTTTTATCAATTTCCATCTACCATTCCTATGTATTTATCATTACCCAAGGCCTTTTAAGCTATGGTAGTCAAAAATTGTTGACTGATCTCAAGCACTTAGTTCCAATTCATTAGAGCTTAATATATCGGAAGGCAAAGGAGCAAAATGACATTGGTTACCTCTCAATTGCAGAACCATTACAATCTTACTTACAGCACATGAAACAGGAATTTTTCTTAGCTAGATGAACATGTCAGCAACTTACCTCTTTGGCACCAGGAATTTCAAAGATTGATTTAGGACTTGCATCACTGATATAGGTTGCATAAGCAGAATCAAAAATAATAATTGATCCATTATCCCTTGCAAAATCTACAAGCTGTTCTAATTGCTTCCTTGTTGCTGCATGCCCTGTAGGATTATTTGGAGAACAAAAGAAGATAATATCTGTTCTTCGAGTGGTCGTTAAATCAGGGAAAAACTTATTTTCAGGTCCACACTGCAAGTATTCAATGTTCTGGTATTTCCCAGTTTTGTCTTGAAAATCACCAGCCAGGCCGATAATAACCCTTGAATCTATATAAGCCTGTTGCAAAGCACATTTTCCATCTTTAAATATTACATTTCTGATACAAGAATCCATTGTAAATCATAAAAAAAGCCTAATAAGATCAATTATCAGTCAATGACAAGGTCCTTTGTTATTGTATAAAAAAGATTCAGACATGTAGCAACAGCAATTTTTCAGGCATTAATGCACTAACCAAGAAATTTTAATAAGAAAACTACGAAAATGTATGATGAAACTAGGTAATATTTCAACTAAATGTTAATATTGGCATTTTTTTCTTCAGCATTATAAATTATCACCCCAACAAGTTACCAGTTTCCCAATTTGTTTCCGATGATGGATTTCCCAAGAAGTAGATCTCCACAAACAAATTATTTAAAGAAAAATAAGGTAATTAAATTTTATTATCCTTGTTTCCCTTTTGAATCTATTTCAGTTTGAGGAAATTAGAGGATAATGGTATAGACAATGCAAAAAAGTATGATCATGATAGATGCAACTAAATTGTGGTAAGTACACTAGTACAGTTCCTGCAATGCCAAATCTTCAAGCAAAATACTGATTTAATTTCCATGTAAAAATGAGCTGGTTTCTTATGCATAGTGATAGTTTTGTATTTGCAAAAGCAAGCTACAAAGATTACAAAAGTCTTCAAAAGTAAGAACAAAGTAGCAAGACATAGAATAATTATGCTTGTTTATTACTAAACTTATCTTCATATGCTGCTTTCTTGAGTATATTTTTTTTGCTGTAAGACAAGAAACATGCAGTACTAATAATTAATAAAAGTTAAACATAGAGAAGCATCATAATGTAACCGGAAAAGATGGATCCTGCACGGCTATTTGTCACTTTTGAACCTAGAAGCAGCTGCAAATATAGAAAGAGATGAGCATTTAGTACTTTTTAACACAAGAAATCTACAAAAAGCAATAGTCTTATATGATGCCGGCTAGTGGACCTAAGAGGCAGGTACAAAAAGCAATGGTCTTATATGAAGACTAACCTGAAGGCGGGAAATATCACATTGAGAACCATCTGATACAAATACTTCTGTGTCTTTTATGACTACATTTTTGTAGAATGTTTCTGCAATTGCTTTCCTCAATGCCTGTTATTTACAAAAATTAATCTTCTAGAAGTTTCCCTGAAACCATTACTTAAACAATTATCACTACTAAAGCAATAAGACAAACAGAAACAGCCTGAAATTACAACTCAGACAGCCAAAGGGAATTCATCATGTTAAAGCAGTGTAACCTTTAACCTTCACATATAAAAATCATTTTGTTCAAAGCAGTATATGCACAATGTTCACCAAAAGCAGGATAATTAAATGATATATCCACTGATTTCCCAGATAGGCTTGTAAAACTAATTTAATATGGAAAGGTTCACTTAAGTCATACCACAGGTAAAACACTAATCATGTGTTGGCTGAAAAGAAACGAAAAGGTCCAAGAACCTCATAATTAATGGCTGTAACAGATATATTGAACTTCAAGAAATGAATCCAATAGTACTATCAGCTAAGAAACCAGTCTTTCGGGAAAAAAACAGAACAGGTGAAACAAACACCAATTACCTGATCCCCTTGCTCAGATCCATAGCCTCTATAACCGTCAGCGGTCAAAAGAGCACGTGCATACTGCAAAAACACCATAGAAGTAATATATTTATCTCTCAATAAAAGAAGCAACCTTCCTTTTCTCCTTTCAAAAAGATGGACATTGGGTTATTTATAATACGTGATTCATTGCCTAAATTCCCGCAAAAGGTATACACTTGATTAAAGGTTATTGACTTTAATCCTGCAGCACCTTAGCGCATAGACACGCCTAGGCATGCACCTCGATAACACTGGCCTTAGGTACAAAACATTTTTGGCAAGCTGGAAAACAGGTGGATAATCCGATGGAGTCTTAATAATAAACAGCTCTTTCAAGTCTTAAAGCTAAAACCGAGGACAGAATGACAACTACCAAAATATATAGATAGATTCAGAAAACATTTCAATGTAGAGTTGAAAATTTTACAGAGAGATATAGCTGCTTTTAACAAGTTTGGTTACACTGAGACAAACCCTGAATTAGACCTCAACCAACTAGCCAACCATCAAGCTTAACAGCAAATGTTTGAAAATTCTTGATGAAGTTAATTTTAGCATATGCCTGATCTATCCAGGTCCATATCTCTGTTATCAACGATAAAAGACAGTAGCAGCACAATTTGTAAGAACAGGTTGGAATTTGGTAAGACTTACATTAGCCATGCTTAGGCTAATTTTCTCAGGAATAGGCTCTGTGGTATCACCAATCCCAAGGCTAATCACTTTTGCATTTGGGTACTTATCCAGGTGCTGGAGCTCCCGCTTTGAGATCTGGTTCCAATCCAATTAGAATCAATAGCAGCAGCAAATGTAAAATATTGGGTCATCCAAGCAGTAGTAGTTTTAACATCAGTAAAGAAATAAATAAAGAGCTTGGTAGAATGGATGAAACCAAGAGCCCAGCTAAGAAGGCAACAATATATTGTGCTTCAAGAGTCAATTTGATCATTGAAAACTATATTTCAATTTAAAAATTATTTGCAGTGCAAGAATAAATAAAAGCTCCATCACTAGTGACAAAAGAAGGGCCACAAGTTTCTCCAGTCTTATTATATTGAATTACCAAAAAAAAAAAAAAAAAAAGAAGGAATGCTTATGGAATGTTAAAGATCATCTCTCAAGACAAAGCTAAAATGTCAAATTGGTAAGAAGAGATGCCTAAATTCTAGCAGAAAGAATATAAGAATAGGAGATTATAAAAATAACCTCAAGAAACAAGTAATTATTTTGCAGCTTTTCCAAGTTTATACTGCGGGGTACATTTGTGCAATAAACTGTGATCACACAAGTTAAATTGTTCATGCCAAATTTGTGGCTAAAGAAACCTTAACAAGAAAATGAAAAAGAAAAACAACTAATAAAAATGGATTTAAACAAATGCAATACATGTAACATACCATTTCCCTTCTTTTGAACTCTCAAACTGTAAGCAGTCAACGAACAATGACACAATTCAGAGAGTGCAATGCATAAAATAGTAGCAGGAGGTCTGAGAAAATTTTATCTATATTTCCAAGATCATATACCTGGCCAAGACCATCTTAGGCTGCCATGAAATTCCACAGGCCATAGAACAGCAACCTGATGGCTTGTGTTGTGCACAAGCGGAAGCATAAAACACAACTATAACTACTAATTATTGAAGCAGATAAAAACAAATGATCAAATGCAAAGCGTAAAGGAAGAAAAGAGAAAAACACAAGATTTTACGTGATTCGGTATAATTACCTACGTCCACGGGCGCTGCTGAAAACCTTCACTAATTCCAAAATGAAATTATTACAAAATCTGGACACAATTGCAAAATCCAGAAACTAATAGGGAAAGTCAAAATACAAATATATGGGCTATTTATATTTCTTTCAGGGATATCTAACCTATTAGCCCAGGCCTCAATTTATAAGCCAAAACTCTTTCTCTCCCTTTGTGATTTTTCAATGTGGGATTCCTTACTAGGCTAATAAGCCATTAATTTCAACAAATCTCCACCTTGGCGAATTAGCCTTCAGCAATGCCTTCAAATGTATCTCTCAGACTTTCAAAACATTAATCAAGTTCAAACAATGATTGAACTTGATTGCTGTCACCACTTTGGTCATCATATCTGCGGGATTGTCAGCAGTCCCAATTTTCTGTAAAAGAATCTTCCCTTCAGTCAGAATTTCCCGCACGAAATGATATCGAACATCAATATGCTTAGTGCGAACATGGAATACTGGATTCTTTGCTAAATAAATGGCACTCTGACTATCTGAATGAATAGTGATATTCCTTTGTCCCATTCCCAATTCTTTCAGTAATTCTTGTAACCAAATTGCTTCCTTTACAGCCTCTGCTAACGCCATGTACTCTGCTTCTGTTGTAGACAAAGCAACTGTTGACTGTAAGGTAGACTTCCAACTTACTGGAGCTTTTGCAAGAGTGAACACATATCCAGTAGTTGACCGACGCTTATCCAAATCACCAGCATAATCTGAATCAACGTATCCGATTGCCACCTGATCAAGTGAGTCCTCCTTCTGAAAGACCAAACCAATATCTATAGTTTTCAACAAATACCATAGTATCCATTTCACGGCTTACCAATGTCCTTTACCAGGATCATGCATATACCTGCTCACAACTCCAACTGCCTGTGAAATGTTGGTCTCGTACACACCATAGCATTCTTCCACTTATCTATTTCAGAATATTGGACTGCTTCTCTATAAGTGGAAGGAACTTCATCGTCTACAATTGGAAGTGCATAGGCCACCATATCAACAAAACGAGCAGGTTTACAAATCTCCCTTCTTGGCCTATTCATTGCAATTGATTCTTGTTGCAATAGAGGTTCTTGGGCGGAAACCTCTTCATCATCTTCAATAGTCTCATTTTCAACAATTTTAACTGGATTAATTGTTGACTCAAACTCCACCTGTTTTCGTGTAGACTCCACCTGTTGCGAAATATCCTCAGCATTCTCATCTGTTTTCTTCATCAACATAGGAGATTCATCAAAAGTAATATCCCTACTAAATATTATCTTCTTCGAATTTGGATATAACAGACGATATCCTTTTACCCCTGATGAAATCCCCACAAAAATAGCTTTCTTAGCTCTCGGATCCAACTTAGATTCTTTTACATGATAATACGCAGTACACCCAAATACATGTAAAGAATCATAATCATTAACAGGTTTTTCAGACCAAACCTCCAATGGAGTTCTACCATCAATTGCTGTTGATGGTAACCGATTAATGAGATGACACGCATAAGTCAATGCCTCAGCCCAAAACTCCTTGCCCAACCCAGCATTGGACAACATACACCGAACTTTCTCCAGTAACGTTCGGTTCATGCGTTCTGCCACCCCATTCTGGTGCGGTGTGTTTCTGACTGTGAAATGACGTACAATGCCAGCATCTTGACAAATTCTCAGAAAAGGATCACTTCTATATTCACCTCCATTGTCTGTTCTGAGGTACTTAATCTTTCTTCCAGTCTGAGTTTCCACCATGATTTTCCAATTAATGAAAATTTCAAGTACGTCATCCTTCGTCTTCATCGTATACACCCAAACTCTTCTGGAAAAGTCATCAACAAATGTGACAAAATAATGTTTACCCCCCATAGATGCTGTCCTGGTAGGTCCCCAAACATCAGAATGGACATAATCCAAAATGCCTTTCGTATTATGAATTGCAGTCCCAAATTTCACTCTCGTCTGCTTTCCCAGAATACAATACTCACAAAAATCTAACTTGCAGGTCTTTGCTCCTTTCAACAAGCCTTGATTCACCAAACTGCTTAAGGCTTTCTCACCTGCATGTCCCAAGCGCATATGCCATAGCCTGATCGAATCTGAATCAACATCCTTCTCTAAAACTGCTGCTGTTGATCCAGTAACTGTACAACCATTGTAGTAGTATAAGTTATTCTTCCTTGTGCCTTTCATAGTCACCAAAGCACCAGACACAACTTTCAAAACTCCATCTCGAATAATTACCCCATAGCCTTTAGATTCTAAGACTCCCAATGAGATGAGATTCTGCTTCAACTCTGGTACATATCGAACTTCAGTCAAAACTCTAGTTGATCCATCATCATTCTTTAACTGGATTGAACCTATCCCCAAAGTTTTACATGAGTTATCATTACCCATGAAAACAACTCCACCTTCTAGTGCTTCGAAGTTGAAGAACCACTCCTTATGTGGACACATATGATAAGTACAACCCGTATCCAAAATCCACTCATTACTTCCAGATGTGGATGGTTGACCGACCAACGCGAAATCATCATTAATATGTTCGACTACATATGCATCAGAAGTAGCTTTGCCCTTACCCTTATCTTTCTTCTGCAGCTTCGGACAATCTTTCTTCCAATGCCCTTTCTCATGACAAAAGGCACATTCATCTTTATCAGGTCTTTTCTTCGAACATGATTTTCCCCTACTTTCTCGTCTTCGGCTTTGGCTTCGTCCCCTAACTACGAGCGCCTCTGCTGATTCATCCCTATTCTCTTTCTGATCTTTCTTTCGAATTTCATAATTAAGCAAAGCTGCACACACTTCTTCAAAGGATAATTTTTTCTTTCCATGAATAAGTGTAATGCACAAATGATCCAACTCATCAGGAAGAGATCCTATTAGCAGCATAGCTTTTTACTCATCTTTGAAGGTTTCATCCAAATTCAACAAATCAGCTAATAAACGGTTGAATTCATCGATGTGATCACTGATATTCATACCCGATTTCAACTGAAGGCGATATAGCCTCTTCAATAAATAAAGTCGATTCTCGTTGCTTTTCTTCATATATTTATTCTCCAGCGCCTCCCACAATATTTTGACAGAAGTTTCCTTCATGAATGGATACTTCTGTTTTCTGCAGAGACATTAACGAATCAACCCACATGCTTTTGCATTCAGTCTCTCCCAATCTTTTTCTTTGACCTCATCGGGTTTCTTTTCTTCCAGAGTGATGTCTAAATTTTGTTGACACAGGACATCCTTAACTTCACTTTGCCACAAGCCGAAATTATTTCGACCATCAAATTTCTCCACTTCAATTTTTGTTGATACTGTCATTTCTGCTTCAAACTATTCTCCCAAATGTATACTAACCGTATACCAAAACGATGTGACACTTTAAATAGTACCGTATACTAGAATAGAGAACACAACTTACGTGAACAGTACACCAGGTCAGCTCCCAGGAAAGAGAGGTGGGTCACCAGGACACACTTAAATACCAAGTCTTTCCTTAGCCAGAGCCTTCCTAGACATGCACTACCACTTTATCTTAGTTCTGACGTACACGGTATAAATAGAGTATAACAGAGTGCTCTTAATCAAACAGCTCAGGAATAATTTTTCTTTTCTGATGTGGAGGATCAGACAACGCTGCAACCACAGAGCATACTACGACAACCAAGAGCTCTGATACCAATTGTTGTGCACAAGCGGAAGCATAAAACACAACTATAACTACTAATTATTGAAGCAGACAAAAACAAATGATCAAATGCAAAGCATAAAGGAAGAAAAGAGAAAAACACAAGATTTTACGTGGTTCGGTATAATTACCTACGTCCACGGGCGCTGCTGAAAACCTTCACTAATTTCAAAATGGAATTATTACAAAATCTGGACACAATTGCAAAATCCAGAAACTAATAGGGAAAGTCAAAATACAAATATATGGGCTATTTATATTTCTTTTAGGGATATCTAACCTATTAGCCCAGGCCTCAATTTATAAGCCAAAACTCTTTCTCTCCCTTTGTGATTTTCCAATGTGGGATTCCTTACTAGGCTAATAAGCCATTAATTTCAACAGCTTGTACATTTTGGTTTAGGATACTTTGCACAAAGACAAGCTCCTCCAATCTTTTAGCTTTGGTTTGGGATAAGTAGTAAGAATGCAACCCATTGGCGATGAAGAAGAAAAAGAAATAGACTTGTCACTCTTTGTTATTTTACAATTAAAGAAGGATATTAGGTGTGGAAAATAAAGGAGGATATTAGGTGTGACTGTGGGAACCGACATGTCACTCTTTTATTGAATTACTATTAAAAGATCAATGCATTGATCCTTATTGAATTAAAGATGACTCATGCAGAAGTCAATCCTGGGAAGAAGATGCATCTTAAATTGATCATTCAACCTGAAGTCAATAATTACAGGTTTTCATTTTGATAGTAGTTATTAGACTACAGCATGCATTGATCTTTTAATAGTAATTCAATAAAAGAGAGACATGTTGGTTCCCACAGCTACACCAAATATCCTCCTTTATTCCATTTTCCTCATTTCCATGATGCTCTTCCAGTCTATCTTACAAGGAAAATGAGTCCATATATTTTCCCAATGTTTCATTTGAAATCATTCAAGTAACACCATCTCTTTGGAAAGGGAAAACAAAATATTCTATTTCACCAACTGTCACTCAAAAGCCTAGAATCTGTACAGTCATGATGCTCACACGGTAGTCTAGTCTTCAAAATCATTTCCTACATAGAGAATGATAAGCGACCCCCTTATCGTTAAAAGATATGATGTTTTTACCCTGTCATTCTAATTTCCAATAGTGTTTAGACTAGGCCTGCTTCTGCTCACCTCATCAAAGCTGCCAATAGAATCAACCATTTAAGTATCAGATGCAAATGGTGGCTCTAGATAATAGACCTTGAGGACTTGATTACTTTGATACATGTTGGAAAAATTATATTTCCACTTCAATGTTAAAGTAGCACGTACCATAATCTAGATGCTTACTACAGGGACTGACTCCATAATTGTTAACAGTTCTTTATCCTCTTTGATAAGTCAAGCAAGCATTGGTCTTGCATCACATAAATGCATGTACCATAGGAAAATCTTGACTCAAAAGTTTATTGTCATTAAAATAAAACCACGTATCTGCTCCCACGATTTACTTGAGATGAATGTATCTACCAATCTCCACTAGGAAACACAAAGTTCATTCCAATTTCCACGTTGAAAAATTCCAGTCTAAATTTCATAAATTCTCTGAAAAAGGGGAATAAAATTCCACTAAGCAATACAAAGTTAACATCATTGCATATTTCCTACATAAAGTAAAAGAAAAAAAAACAATTTCTTAGAAGAACATCCTTGCATAATCAAGACAAAGTTCCAAGAAACTTCAAACTAACCTATCATCATTAGCCAAACAAAGAATCTAGACTAAAAATGTCAACATATTCAAATACAGTCTTAGTCTACTCATTGTAGTATCAAAACTCTACATTACAAAGAAACTATATCGAAAACGACATCCGGCGTTTGCAGAAAGAGAGATGAATAAGCATCTACCTTTCAGGCTAAAGGTATTAATGCCAGTAGATATAAAGAGAGCTTAAAATATCAGATCTTTCTACATTAATACTATGAAACAAAATAGTCATTCACATTGAAGAATAATAAATAGTATCTGACTGAAACCAGAATCTGAAACATGGAAATAACAAGTCAATGAACACCCCACAATCACAATCAAAGCTGTTGTGACGTTTTAGTTCAGTCGGTAGCGATCCAATCAATCGTATTGTCTGCTTTGAACTCACTTATACGATCCGCCCTCACGATTTTATTCCATTCTCAAAGATTCGAACCCAAAATCTTAAAGTCTTTATTCTAACATTTTTGTCAAAACAAAAACTTTAAGATTTTGAATTCGACATACGAAAACGCGATAAAACCGTGAAGACAAATCGTAAAGACGAAATTCAAAATAAACAATATGATTGAGTGAGTCGTTACCGACTAAATTAGACGCCACAACAAAAACATTTCTAAAAAAAAAATGAATAATCAAATATACTAGATAAGAACAAAAATAGTACAACAGGGGAAATAATAATAATAACAACAAGGCACCTAACAAACAATGTAAACCTGGAAAACTTTAGGCAAAAGAAAAAAGGAAAAGCTAAGATGGAGAGAATGGACTGTTTTTACTGTTCATTCCGTCTTTTTAACCAGCTTCCATTTTCCAACCTCAAATAATCTTCCATTATTATCCAAAACATGTAAGGCTGTGTTGCAACCTTGAGCCATGATTTTCCAAGTTTCCAATGTGGGTACTGAAAGCAAAAGGAACAAGGAAAAGAAATTTTGGTCACTGATAAACAGTTTGTCGCGTCACCTTCACCGCCTTCCGTTGTTTTTTTCTTCTCTGGGCCGATGCTTGATAACGACTAGGGATCAGGCTAATGTGGTGAGAGGGCAGAGGTGCACTAGGCACAGGCTTTGGTGTATGACACATGGTGCTGTCTGGCACGATGGTGCGGTCATGACTGATTTTGATGGAGATAAGATTGTTTTTATAAAATTGAAAATAATAAAAAAATTAATAAATATATATTTTTAATAAAAAATAAAAATTTATAAAATAATAAAGAAAAGTAATTTTATTGTCTTATTATTATTATTTTTACCATCTAAGGCCACTGACCACTCAAATGGGGACCCTCAATCGTTTATTCCGTTAGGTAAAATCACAGTCTAACAGTACTGCAACACTAGCGAGTTTGGATGAATAGTATTATTAAAAATGATTAAAATAATTATTAAAAATATATTTTTTAATAAAATAATTATAAAAAAGTAAATTTACCTTCCTATTATTTTGCCTATTAATGGTTCCACCGCCCTTGATGGGCTCCCAAACTCAATCATGGAGGCATGTTGGGTCTATTGGACGGATTAGTGATTAGATTTGTAAATATAGATACGATATGAATAGATATGATACAAATATTATATGAAAAAATTATATAAATATTTAAAAAATTTGTATTTCGTGTTTATTTTTATCGATATGAATTTTGACACGATAATTTTCGTGTCATGTAGACACGGTTAAACACGTGTAAGATACGAAAATACGTTTTTTTAAATCGTGTTATACGAATACACGATACACGTATAAAACACATAAATAATATATGTTTGTAGGAGGAGTTGAATCTTGGCCAAAAATTTTTTTTTTAAGCATTTACCAAGTAAACTATCATATTATATTAAAATAATATGAAATAAAAATTAATTTATATTTTAAAACTATCATATTATATTTTAAGTATTTACCAAGTAAACCTCAAATAATCTTCCATTATTATCCAAAACATGTGAGGCTGTCTTGCAAGCTTAAGCCATGATTTTCCAAGTTTCCAAAGTGGGTACCGAAAGAAAGAGGAAGCAGAAAAAGCAACTTTGGTAACTGATCAACAGTTTGTCGGGTTATCTTTGTTAAGAAATTATTTATGTGGATCTATATACATCAATTGACTATATATTATAGACTATTTAATTTGTTTAATTCATTTAAAAGTGATCAAATAAAGTTATTAGACTTTAGAACATCTCAATTAATATGAGTTTTGTAATGTGTAGAGACCTAATATTTTATTATATTTTAATGATGAATCAAAATATGATAAAATATACTACAGTTATAAATAGGTTATGGTCCCTAGACTAAACGTTAATTTTTCTCATTGTCATATCTCATCAATGAGTGAGTTAAGGTTTTCTCTCATAAAATAAGGTTTAGACGTGAAAGACTGCTAACCCTTAATCAATTAATTCCAATGGATTCAAGTATGTTTCTATATTTTAATTTTCTTGATAATTGAATATGAGATCTTGAGTATAGATATTATGTAATTAAATTTTACTACAAGTAGTATCAAGAGCCAATTCATGTTTAATCATTAAAAATTAAAATTATTGTTTGAAATATTAGGGCTTTTATTCCCTATAAAATAAAGGTTAAAAATCTGTAAACAATTTTTTGGAGTTAGTTTCATGTTTCAAGTAATCAAGGGTTTTAATTATTTAAATCACGAATTAAAAATTCAACCAAAACATTTATTTTATATATGTTTTGATTCAAATTGATGAATGATAATTGTTTTTTTGTGACTTTTATGGTTGAAACATAGTTACAAGTTTAATAAATTTTCATTTTGGTTGAAAGAAAACCAAAAACATAAAAATTGGGTTTTAATGGTGATATGTTTTATGATAATCTGAGTTGATTGACAATATGTACTCTCTTTGAATTTCTCAGTAAATTTATGTACTCTCACCTATAAACATGTACATATTTTATGAAAAATAAAGTTTCAAAATAAATTAAATTGATATAAAATATCATCAAAGTGATATTTTTTATGTTAATTTATTTATTTTGGAAAATATGATTGTCATTAAGGGATTTATATGACAGTGTTTTTTAATTCATGCGAAAAATAATCGGCCCAAAGGAAGTATTTTTTTCGAATTATTAACACATAAGGTAGTAAATATGTGATAAAATTATTTTTTTACCATGCATGCAATATATCGGTCCAAAGAAAGGCGTATTGTTAGCAGAATTTAGTTATCAATATTTATTAATAAAGTTTAAGAGTACCACTTACAAATTGATATTTCAATCCAAAGACTAAATGTCAATGTTGTGCTTGGTATCTTATATGACCCAAGATTATTTAATTGTGAGCTGATTGTTATTGTTTTATGCTTACAGTGAATGTTTCTTCCGCCTACTGATAATAGTTCAGCTATGGAAATGACACTTTATGAAAAATGGAAGCGTTCAAATCGTATGAGTCTGATGATTATGAAGCACTCAATTCCAAATGTCATCAGTGGCGCAATATATGAGGAAGAAAATGCTAAAAGTTTTCTAAAGCAGATTGCAGACAGATTCACTGCAAATGAAAATATCGAAATAAGCATTATTCTGACTAAATTTGTTTCAATGCGGTATAATGGCAAAGGAAATATAAGGGAGTACATTACGAAAATGTCTAATCTTGTTACAAGATTAAGGGCACTAAAGTTAGAGTTGTCTGAAGACATACTCGTGCACTTGGTCTTGATATATCTTCCTGCACAATTCAGTCCCTTTAAGATAAGTTATAACACTCAAAAGGAGAAATAAACTCTTAACGAGCTCATTGTTCAGTGTGTGCAAGAGGAAAAGAGGCAAAAACAAGATAAGATAGAAAATGTTCACTTAACATTTTCTTCCAATAGTAATGTTGTTGCCAACAAGAAAAGAAACAGGAATAATACAGGAAAAGCCACTGTAAACATTGAAACTTCACAGCCTAAGGGGTAGCAGAAACAAGATAAGGTGATTACTTGTTTCTTCTACTGTAAAGATGGACATGTGAAGAATGATATATTCAAGTATGCAAAATGGTTTGCCAAAAAGGATAAACTTCTCAACTTTGTTTGTTCTGAAGTTAATTTGGTTTTTGTACCAAATCACATTTGTTAGATAAATATATGTGCAACTAATCACATAAGTGTGACAATGCAGGACTGTCTAAGGAGCAAAAAGCCGACTGATGCTAAAAGTTTCATTTATGTGGGAAATGGCAAGAAAACTCATGTTGAGGCTATTGATCTATTCATATTAAAGTTAGAATCTGGTTATTATTTAAATTTAGACGAGACTTTTTATGTACCGTCATTTAGACGAAATTTGATTTCTTTTTCTAATTTGGACAACTTGGGTTATTCTTGTTCATTTGAAAATGAAAAGTTTAGTCTCTTTCAATATTCAAATCTTATTGGTATCAGTTCTTTAGTTGATAATGTTGGCTCTACCGAGAGGGGGTGAATCGATTTTCTAATGTTAATGGCAAATTTAAACTAATTTAAACTTAATTAACAATTAATGAATAAACAATATAATGTAATGAAACAAATTAAAGCAAGATAAGGAAGAGAATATCAAACACAGTGAGTTATAGAGGTTCGGTCAATCTCCTGCCTACGTCCTCTCTTCTTTACCTCCTTGTCAAGAGCTTTCTTTCTCTCTTTCAATGAAAGTTACACAATCCCTTTTTCAGGTTAAGGAATAACCTCTCTACCCTTTCTAATACAATGATGTATTCACCCTTTACAAAATTTATCTCACTGAGGAACAATCCTCTTCTCTCTTAAAGATAGGATGAATACAATATCAAGCTTTTAATGTGGGTAGGACAAATACAGCTTTTTGCACAAGCTTAAAACAACAAACTCAATAAAATGAAATTGAAGACAAATAGAATGTAGGAATTAAACTCTTGAGAATGTAAGAAATGTGCAGCAATTGTGTCTTTCTTCTCAGTGTCTTCAATGCTTGATTATATACTGAAGGATTGGTGGTTGGAGCATTTAATGTTATTTTTCCCATTGAGATTTTTGCAGAAATAGCCGTTGGGTACCTCCAGTAGAATACCAGATCGATCTGCCTTCTTGACCAGATCGATCTCTTAGTTATAGTTCCTGCAAGATCAACGCAAAATGAAGCAAGGAGATCGATCTGTCGAACTGGCAGATCGATCTTCCATTCTCTCTGTTTGAGGCATGATCGATCTATAGATCGATCTTCTAGGTATTGTCTTAGTGAGGAGATCGATCTCTTCCTATATCAGATCGATCTCATGAACTCTCTGTTTACGTACAGATCGATCTACTGCCTTTACCTTTTGTTTTAGGGGAGATCGATCTCTTGCTATACCAGATCGATCTCATCAGCATCTTGTACTATGCAGATCGATCTTATAACCCTTATAGATCGATCTCAATCTTCTTTAATACTTTTGAACAAGTTCAAAGCTTAGCAGATCGATCTCATATCTTCATGAGATCGATCTCTCATCCATGAAAACCCAGGAGATCGATCTTTCATAATCCAGATTGATCTCTCAACCAAGAAAACCCAGGAGATCGATCTCTCATAACCCAGATCGATCTCTCATCTTCAGAAACTTAAGTTGTGGTACTAATAACCTCTAGACATGTTTTTATATCATCTTTATATTATTGAATTTACTTGTTTTGTCATTTCAAAATATATTATCTCAACAATCTCCCCATTTTTGATATGACAAAACCTATTCAATTAACATGTTTAGTTACCTATTTTCATTTTGCACAAGCTCCCCTTTTTTGTAAGCTCCCCCTTACTTTTGACTTTTGACCTCTTAACTTTGTTAACTCCCCCTCTTTTTAATCATTCCTTTAAACCATTAGACATGTTTCTTTAACATATTTAAAGCCATTTAAACAAGTTTTCTTATTCTTCTCCCCCTTTTTGTCATATCAATGGTGCTAAAGGATTAAATCAGAGGCAACACACTATTCAGTTCAAAATGGTAAGTCAAATAAAAACATAACTAACTTGTCATTCCAGAAAATGCTCATTCAAGCAAAATTAGTTAAACAACAACCAGTAATTAGAAAACATAGCAAAGATAGTCCTAACAAAGAAGTCCTAAGGGGGAGGAAATCGATCCATGACATCCTCAACGTGAGTGCGAGTGACCTGAAGCTCATCATACATCGCCTGCTGAGTAGCATGAAGATTTGCAAAGCCTTCATCTATTTTGCGGTTTAACTCCATGATCATCGTCTGCTGGGTGGCATGAAGGTTTGCAAAACTTTCATCTATCTTCCTGTTCAGCGCACTCATCATTGTCACTATGGACTCCATGTCAGTGGGTGAGGGAGCAGGTGCAGTGGGCGGAGCAGTGGAAGATGATGGACGCTCAGTCGGTGCAGCCGGTGGATCTATGGGCTCATCTGAGGGATCTTCCTCCATGGCGGCAGCAGGCGGTTGTTCTCGTTTCTTCGTCCATTCGCCCTGGAAGTCCTTGTAGTAGCCCATGTGGTGGAGTGTCCCGATGTTTAAGACGCTCTTCGGGGAAGGCACTTCACACGTTTCACAGCTGTAGTCCACTCCAAGTCATTGTAGAAAGTACGCCAATGGTTACGAAAAAACTATCGTGGTGGCTTGGCCGCGTACGATCTTCAACCAATCTTCATAGATAAAATGGACAAGATTGGGTTTTTGACTTGTAGAGTGGATGTGGTGGATCCAAAAATGATCTAATCTCCTAACGGTGGAATGACGGGTACCGAAAGGACGAAGATTCCATGAGACAATGAGGTGGAGTAACCGTGGGTGCATTGGTAGGTCACTCGCTTTATCCCCGGGAATATCAAACTCCAAGGGGACTTTCTCATCTTCATTTGTCAAGCCTTCATTACTTATGTGAAAAGCTTGGGCTAAGACATCAGGGTCTATTGCAATGGACTTACTCATGACATACGTTGTAAACCTGAGAATTTTACAAGTATCGTCAGGATTATATGTGAGTTCGGCATTTGAAAAGAATGCCCTGACGATGTTTGGGGGTACGAGAGTATTGATATTGAGAAACGACATCCAACCAAACTCTTCAAATTTGGGTAGATAGGGAAAATCAATGCGGTTTAAGAAAGAAAAATCGATGGTTCTCCAATGTTTAATTGGCATGGTGAAAAAGTACTCTTCATATCTCTTCCTTTTTGCAGGTGTTTTAAAACACCTGTTAAAGGTAGTGACTGAAAGAGGGTTTGATTGAGAGGAGGACCCTTGATCTACACTTGGTCTCGGAGGTTTTTGGCCTACTCTCTTAAGTCTTGGCATTGTTCTAGACACTGGAAAGAAAAAAAACTCTAGAGAATCTTAAAACTAGTTCACTAACAACCTAACCAATGAAACAGTAACTAGATTCGACCTAGAGAGAAATTGAGCACTTATCTAAGAATTTTGAGAAAAAATTTTGCAATGTAGGTTACTAGATCAAGAATCGAAGAGAAAATTTGACAATTTTCTTACCGAAGATCGATCTGGAGGGAGAATCAAGAGATGAGGTGCGACAGGAGTTTAGGGATTTGAAATTTTGGAGATTTGAAATTTGGAGATTTTTTGCCAGTTTTTATAGTCCAGGGCACAGGAGATCGATCTGTCGAGACAACAGATCGATCTGTCATTTTCAGAAGCTCGAAGAGATCGATCTGTGGTACCATAAGATCGATCTTCAGAATACAGAAGCTTAATGAGATCGATCTGTTGTGTGCCCAGATCGATCTGGTGTTTGACAGAAGCTTAAGAAGATCGATCTGCCAAATGCATAGATCGATCTGACGTTTAACAGAGGCTTAAGGAGATCGGTCTTATGGATGAGAAGATCGATCTGCCTAGTTTAACCTTAATGCTTTAGGCTTATTTGAAGTATGGAGATCGATCTATATTGATAGGAGATCGATCTCTCATACTCTTTGCCCAAAAAAATCATTGAAAAATTCTTTTAAAACCAACTTGAAATCAAGATTTTGAAGCATATACATCTTAAGGGACATTCATGAGTCCTAATTCACCTCTAACGACACAAAACCTATCTCTATCAAGAGGTTTGGTGAATATATCAGCTATTTGATGTAAAATGTAAATATACTCTAGAATTATATCTCCCTTTTGAACATGGTCTCTAAGGAAATTGTGCCTAATCTCAATGTGCTTAGTTCTAGAGTGTTGAATAGGATTTTTAGATAGATTGATAGCACTGGTATTATCACATTTAATAGAGACTTGTTTCATGTCAATACCATAGTCTTTCATTTGTTGTTTAATCCACAACACTTAAGCACTACAACTACCTGCTGCTATGTATTCAGCTTCAATTGTGGACTGAGCCACACTATTTTGTTTCTTAGAGAACCAGGAGATTAATCTATTCCCTAAGAATTGGCAAGTGCCTGAAGTACTTTTCCTATCTATTTTGCATCCCCCAAAGTCTGCATCTGAAAATGCATGAAGTGTAAAGGTGCAGTCCTTGGGGTACCAAAGTCCTAGAGAGGGAGTGTCCTTAAGATATCTAAAGATCCTTTTGGTTGCTAATAAGTGTGATTCCCTAAGAGAGGATTGAAATCTAGCACAAAGGCATACACTAAACAATATATCTGGTCTACTTGCAGTTAAATATAGCAATGAACCAATCATAGACCTATAGAGTTTAGTGTCTACACACTTACCACTTCCATCTTTATCAAGCTTGATGTTGGTGCCCATTGTAGTTGCTTGAGGTTTGCAATTGTCCATTCCAAATCGCTTGAGCAAATCCTTAGTATACTTTGCTTGATTGATGAATGTTCCATCCTTTGTTTGCTTCACTTGAAGTCCCAATAAGAAATTGAGCTCTCCCATCATGCTCATTTCAAATTCACCTTGCATGATCTTAGCAAACTCTTGGCATAAAGATTCATTAGTTGATCCAAAAATAATATCATCTACATACACTTGAACAACTAGTAAATCCTTATTTTTATTTTTAATAAACAAAGTGGTATCTACTTTTCCTCTTGAAAATCCTTTCTCTATTAGAAATTTTGACAATCTTTCATACCAAGCTCTAAGAGCTTGTTTCAAACCATAGAGTGTCTTAGAAAGTTTGAAAACATGTTCAAAAAATTCATGATTTTCAAAGCCGAGAGGTTGCTCAACATAGACTTCTTCATTAATGAAACCATTCAAGAATGCACTCTTTACATCCATTTGATATAACTTGAAGTTTTTATAGCATGCAAAGGCAAGTAACATTCTAATAGCTTCCAATCTAGCTACCGGTGCATAAGTTTCATCATAGTCTATTCCTTCTTCTTGTCTATAGCCTTGTGCAACTAATCTAGCTTTGTTTCTTATGATCACACTATTTTCATCCATCTTATTCTTGAATATCCATTTAGTTCTAATTATAGAGTGATCACTTGGCCTAGGAACTAATTTCCACACTTTGCTTCTCTCAAATTGATTTAATTCTTCTTGCATTGTTAAGAACAAATTATTGTCATCTAAGGCTTCATTGACATTTATAGGTTCTATTTGAGATATAAAAGCTATATATTGACACACATTCCTTAGAGATGATCTAGTTCTAACTCCAAGAGTTGGATCTCATACTATTTCACAATCTTTTACATATCCTAACTCCCTTGGTGCTCTAGACTTTCTCTCTAATATCTCTATTTCTTCTTCATCTCCTTTATTTAAGTCAAATTTTTCTAATAAATCTTCTTCTAAATTTGGAATTTTCTCAAATATTCCAACATCCTCATCATTTGTTGAATCTTTAACTACATCATTTGACTCATCAAATATAACATGAATTGATTCTTCAATCATCAATGTTCTTTTATTATATACTTTATAAGCCTTTGAATTCAAGTAATACCCTAGAAAGATTCCCTCATCACTCTTGGCATCAAATTTTTCTAAATTATCTTTCCCATTATTTAAGACAAAACATTTGCAGCCAAAAGGATGAAAATAGCTAATGTTAGACTTCTTACCTTTGTAAAACTCATAAGGAGTTTTCTTTAGCATGGGTCTAATCATAGCTCTATTAATTATATAGCAAGATGTGTTTATAGCTTCAGCCCAAAAATATTTTGGTAAGTTATTTTCACACAACATAGTTCTAGCCATTTCTTCCAATGTTCTATTTCTTCTCTCAACTACTCCATTTTGTTGTGGTGTCCTTGGGGCTGAAAAATTATGGCTAATTCCTTGATCATTGCAATACTCATCAAATCCTATATTTTCAAATTCCTTGCCATGATCACTTCTAATACTAGTTATTGTGTATCCTTTTTCATTTTGAGTCACTTTTGTATAAGCTATGAATTTTTCTAAGGCTTCATTTTTCACTCTAAAAAAGAACACCCAAGTGAACCTAGTGTAATCATCAACTATTACAAATCCATAGTGTTTCCCACCAAGGCTTGTTGTTCTAGTTGGTCCAAATAAATCTAGATGGAGTAATTGAAGAGGCCTAGTGGTAGATACACTATTCTTAGGCTTAAATGTTGTCCTTTTATGTTTTCCTTTAACACAAGCTTCACATATTTTTTCATAGTCAAAGGACATTTTGGGTAATCCTATAACTAGATCCTTTCTAGCTAACTTAGATAGTACATGCATACTAGCATGACCTAGTCTTCTATGCCATAACCAAGATTCTTTTTCTTTATCTACCATTAGGCATATGTTTTCCTTCTTAAGTTCATTAAGATAGACAATGTATATATTACCTTGCCTATGACCTAGAAAAAGAACTTTATTTGACTTAGGATCTATAACATGACATTTTATGCAATCAAAAATTACTTTGTAACCTTTGTCACAAAGTTGACTTATGCTTAGTAAGTTATGTTTTAGGCCCCTAACAAGCAATACATTTTCTAAAGAAAAATAGTCATTACCTATTGAGCCACTCCCTTCAACTTGGCCTTTGGAGTTGTTTTCAAATGTGACTTCTCCACCAACCTTTGATTTAAATAAGTTGAAGTAGCTTCTATCACCCGTCATGTGCCTTAAGCATCCACTGTCCAAGTACCAAGCTTCCTTTGTTTTAGCTTTGTGGCTATGCTCAATCACCTATAATCAAAAATTCAACTTAAGTTTTAGGTACCCAAATTCTCTTAGGTCCTTTGAGGTTAGTAAAAGTAATTCTTGATCCCTTTAGGATCCATTTTACCAATGCATCAAAGTCTTTTGAATTAATTATTTCTTTTGGTACCAAATTCTTTTTACTGTCCTTCCCTTAAGAGTGGTCAACTTCATATTGCAATTATGTGATGCATGTTCCTTTTTATTACAATATGAACAAGTAGTTGAAGGTTTATTCATGCTCTTTCTAGCAATGAAGCTTTTGGGATGAGTTTCTCTACTTTTTGCATTATATCCTAACCCATTTTTATCAAAGAATGCTCTTTGAGTTTCTAACATGTTATCTAACTTTTGTTGTTCCATATAAAATCTATTAAAGGAATTATGTAAATTACTATTTTTTTTCTTTTAAGTCACAAATTTCAAGATTTGTAATTTCTAGTTTCTTTTCACATTCTAATTTGTCCTCTAGCATTAACTCATTTTCTTTCTTTAATTTAGATATTATCTTTTTATATTTCATACTCATGCATTCATATTCCAATGCAAGATCATCAAAGGCATCTTGCAATTCATCAAAAGAGTATTCATTGAGGTTTGAAGTTAGCTTTTCATCCTCAATAGCCATGAAGCACAAGTTGGTATTGTCCTCATTTGAATCATCATCGGAGCAGTCACTGTCGCTCCATGTTGCCACCATTGCCTTCTTTTTGTGGAACCTATCATTAGACATTTTAAGAAGAGGACAGTTAAACTTTATGTGTCCTGATTTTTTACATTCAAAACACACAATTGTATCTTTTCTACCTACCTCTTCTTGATCTCTCTTGTGGTTTCTCCTATTACTACCACTAGCTCCCATTCTCATGAATTTGTTAAATATTTTGGCAAACATTGTCATCTCAAGATCCTCTTCACTACCACTCTCATTCTTAATCTCCTCTTGAGCAATAGATTTTAGAGCAACTCCCACTTTCTTGGGTGGCTCTTCATTTCTTATCAACTTCATCTCATAAGTGAGTATGATCCTATTAATTCATCTAAAGACAATGTGTGAGGATCCTTAGATTCCTCAATTGCAGTCACTTTAGCTTCCCATGATTTAGGTAAGCTATTTAATATTTTCTTGACTATTTCTATATTAGAGTATATTTTTCCTAATGACTTTAATCCATTAATTACATCAGTGAATCTAGTGAACATATCACTAATTGATTCTCCTTCCTTCATCCTAAATAGCTCATAGTCGTGTGTGAGCATTCCTACCTTAGTCTCCTTTACTTGGGTTGTACCCTCATGAGTTATTGTCAATTTGTCTCAAATTTGTTTGGCATTATCACATCCGGAGACTCTATTGTATTCATTTGGCCCTAAAGCACAAAAGAGAGTGTGCATGGCCTTAGCATTTAGTTGAGCACATTTAACATCATTTGAGTCCCATTCATCTTCTTCCTTAGGGATATCTCTTCCCTCTATTCTTTTTGTGGAGATTTGAGGTCCTTTAGTTATAATCCTCCACACCTCATAATCATTTGCTTGAATGAATAACATCATCTTAGTCTTCCAATAGGCATAATGTTCCCCATTGAACATAGGAGGCCTAACCGTAGAATGCCCCTCTCCTACTAAACTAGTTGTTGCATTGTTGTGAGCCATTAGATCGTTTCTAACTCTTAGGAAGTTATTCCTATGTGATTAAAGAGTCCTAGCTCTGATACCAATTGTTGGCTCTACCGAGAGGGGGGTGAATCGGTTTTCTAATGTTAATGGCAAATTTAAACTAATTTAAACTTAATTAACAATTAATGAATAAACAATATAATGTAATGAAACAAATTAAAGCAAGATAAGGAAGAGAATATCAAACACAGTGAGTTATAGAGGTTCGACCAATCTCCTGCCTACGTCCTCTCTTCTTTACCTCCTTGTCAAGAGCTTTCTTTCTCTCTTTCAATGAAAGTTACACAATCCCTTTTTCAGGTTAAGGAATAACCTCTCTACTCTTTCTAATACAATGATGTATTCACCCTTTACAAAATTTATCTCACTGAGAAACAATCCTCTTCTCTCTTAAAGATAGGATGAATACAATATCAAGCTTTTAATGTGGGTAGGACAAATACAGCTTTTTGCATAAGCTTAAAACAACAAACTCAATAAAATGAAATTGAAGACAAATAGAATGTAAGAATTAAACTCTTGAGAATGTAAGAAATGTGTAGCAATTGTGTCTTTCTTCTCAGTGTCTTCAATGCTTGATTATATACTGAAGGATTGGTGGTTGGAGCATTTAATGCTGTTTTTCCTGTTGAGATTTTTACAGAAATAGCCGTTGGGTACCTCCAGTAGAATGCCAGATCGATCTGCCTTCTTGACCAGATCGATCTCTTAGTTATAGTTCCTGCAAGATCAACGCAAAATGAAGCAAGGAGATCGATCTGTCGAACTGGCAGATCGATCTTCCAATTTGAAAATGTTAGAAAAGATCGATATGTCGAACAGGCAGATCGATCTTCCATTCTCTCTGTTTGAGGCATGATCGATCTATAGATCGATCTTTCAAGTATTGTCTTAGTGAGGAGATCGATCTCTTATCAACCTAGATCGATCTCCTTAGCTCTCTGACTTTGAGGAGATCGATCTCTTCCTATACCAAATCGATCTCATGAACTCTCTGTTTGCGTACAGATCGATCTTACAGATCGATCTACTACCTTTACCTTTTGTTTTAGGGGAGATCGATCTCTTGCTATACCAGATCGATCTCATCAGCATCCTGTACTAGGCAGATCGATCTTATAACCCTTATAGATCGATCTCAATCTTCCTTAATACTTTTGAACAAGTTCAAAGCTTAGCAGATCGATCTCATATCTTCATGAGATCGATCTCTCATCCATGAAAACCCAGGAGATCGATCTTTCATAACCCAGATTGATCTCTCAACCAAGAAAACCCAGGAGATCGATCTCTCATAACCCAGATCGATCTCTCATCTTCAGAAACTTAAGTTGTGGTACTGATAACCTCTAAACATGTTTTTATATCATCTTTATATTATTGAATTTACTTGTTTTGTCATTTCAAAATATATTATCTCTACAGATAATTTACATAAATAGACCTTCATACCTCATATGTTAATGAATGCTTGCATGTAAGTAATTGTAGTACAAAGCGCAAATTAATTAATGAGAATTCTCCTATGTTATGGTACAAACGTTTAGGGCATATTTCTGAACAAAGAATACGATGACTTGGGTCAAAAGGGATTCTTGATTCTATTAATTTTTCAGATTTCAAACTCTGTATTGAGTGTATTAAGGGAAAACAAACAAATGTCAAGAAAATAAGTGTCAAAAGGAATTCAAACGTCTTGGAATTAATTCATATTGATATATGTGGTTCATTCCTTACTACTTCTTGGAATGGTCAACAGTATTTTATTACTTTCATAGATGACTATTCTCATTATGGGTACCTATACTTAATTCATGAGAAGTCTCAATTGTTGGACATTTTCAAGAACTATAAAGCTGAAGTTGAAAATCAACTTGATAAGAAAATTAAAGACGTTAAATCTAACTGTGGTGGTGAGTATTATGATAGATATGACGGATTAGGTGAACACCGTCCAGGACCCTTTGCAAGGTATTTAGCAGAATGTGGTATTGTTTCTCAATACACCATGTCGGGGACTTCAAGTCAAAATGGTGTAGCTGAGAGACGAAATCGGACCCTAAAAGATATGGTGAGAAGTATGATAAATCATTCTTCTTTACCAGAATCACTTTGAAAGAAGCCTTAAAAATTGCAGTGTATATCTTTAATCGAGTTCCAAGCAAAACAGTAGCTAAAACCCCATATGAGTTATAGACAAAAAAGAATCCTAGTATTAGGCACTTGCATGTTCGGGGTTGTCCAGCTGAAGCTAGGCTATACAAGCCTAATGAAAGGATTAGACTCAAGAACAGTAAGCTGCTGCTTTGTTGGATACTAAAAAAGATCTAAGAGTTTCAAGTTTTATGATCCCTCAAGTAAATCTTTTTTCGAAACGGGAAATACTAAATTCATTGAGGATGTTAAATATAAAGGGAGTGTCAAACCCAGGAATCTTGTCTTTGAAGAAGAACATGTCAATATTCCTACAGTTGCAATTGAAAATGATTAGATAGTTATGTCTAACGTTGTTCATGATGCAAATCTAGATTATCAAGATACTCCTGGGTTACCTCCTACTAATATTGAATAGCTAGCTCCTATTCAATTGAAGGAGCAACAACAACCTCAATTAGAAGTGTCATTAAGGAGATATTCTAGGGAGAGGAGATCAACGATTTTGGATGATTATATCGTTTATCTCCAAAAACATGAGTTTGATATAGGAGTAGAAGATGATCTAACATCTTTCAATGATGCCAAACAAAGTGTTCACTTTCAATAATGGATAGAGGACATAAAAGATGAGATGAAATCAGTAGAGGAAAATGATGTTTAAGATCTTGTTAAATCGCCTAAGGGAGCAAAATCGATTGGTTGTAAATAGATTTTCAAAACCAAACGAGATTCGAAAAGCAATATCAAAATATATAAAACATGTCTAGTCGCCAAAGGTTTCACTCAGAAGGAAAACATTGATTATAAATAGACTTTCTCTCCAGTTTCATCGAAAGACTCTTTTAGAATCATTATGGCACTTTTAGAATGAGGTAAAAGCAGTGTTTCTCAATGGAAACATTGAAGAAACAATTTATATGGTGTAACCAGAAAATTTCGTGTCGGATAATTTGAAACATCTAGCATGCAAATTAAAGAAATTCATCAATGGTTTAAAGCAAGCATCCCGCCAATGGTATTGGAAATTTGATCAAGTGATTACCTCATTCGACCTTAAAGAGAACACTGTTGATTAATATATTTATCACAAGATCAGTGGGAGCAAGTTTATTCTTTTGGTATTGTATGTTGATGATATTCTGCTAGCAAACAACGATATAAGCTTGTTGCATGAAATCAAGAGATTTCTGTCAAGTAATTTTAAAATGAGAGATCTTGGGGATGCATCTTTTGTATTGAGCATACAAATCCATCGAGATCGTTCTCGTGGTATACTTGACTTATCACAAAAGGCATATATCGATAAGATGCTTAGCAGATTTGATATGAAGAATTGTTCATCAGGAGATACACTTATTCCTAAATGTGATAAATTTAGTTTACTTCAATGCCCAAGAAATGAGATTGAAAAGAAAGAGATGCAGAAGATTCCTTATGCCTCAGCAGTAGGGAGTCTTATGTATGTTCAAGTTTGTACGCGTTCGGATATTGTGTATGTAGTTAGAATGTTTGACAGATATTTAAATAACCCCGATAAGGATCATTAGAAAGCAGCAAAGAGGGTTATACGATATCTACAGAGAACTAAAAATTATATGCTCACATATCGGAGGTCAGATCATTTAGAGAACGTTGGGTATTTAGACTCCAACTTTGCTGGTTGCCTTGATAGCAGAAAGTCTACTTTTGGCTATAGTTTCATGTTAGCTAGAGGAGGTGTCTCATGGAAGAGTATAAAACAGTCACTCATAGTTTCTTCCACCATGGAGGCAAAATTTATAGTTTGTTATGAGGCATCGAACCAAGCAATATAATTGTAGAATTTTATCACCGGGTTGTGCATTGTCAATGGTATTGAGAGACCATTAAAGATTAATTATGATAATAAAGCCGTTGAGTTATATTCTAAGAACAATAAAAGCTTGTGGAAGTCAAAGCATATTGACATTAAGTTTCTTGTTGTTAAGGACAGAGTTCACAGTCTTCAAATTACTATTGAACATATAAATACAAGCTCTATGATTGCGGATCTGTTTACGAAGGGAGTACCACCTAAGGTGTTTCATGAGCTTGTAACTCGTATAGGTGTGATTCATCTTGATGATATGCTTGTATAGTGGGAGTTTGTTTCTTGATGTTCATTTGTTATTGAGATATTTTCTTATCAGACTTAAGTATTTTTGCTATTACTGAAAACTCTAAAATAAAATGACATTATTTCAGTTGCAGTATGTATAAAGTTTTGAAAGTATGTTATTCTTTGAATTATAAAATAGGACCAGTTGGAAATAGGCATGTTAAGGGATTATATTATATGTAATTTCCATGCTACACATCCATACTTGATTTATGTTATTGATTATATTAATATACGTGACCATTGATGGGTCTAGTTACGAAATATATGTAACGAAGATCGCTTTAATCCTATGTTGATATAATTAATGGATCAGATTGTTTAGAGATGTTACTTTGCAAAGATAGCAAATATTGAACTCTTAAAGTTATTTTTAAATGTACAATAGTCAACTGACATATGTGGCTCAAGTGAGAGATTATTGGGAAATTATTTATGTGGACCTACATATATCAATTGATTGTACATTACAGGCTATCTAATTTGTTTAGTCCATTTAAAAGTGATCAAATAAAATTATTGGACTTTAAAATATTTCAATTAGTATGGGCTTTGCAATGTGTAAAGATTCAATATTTTATTTTATTTTAATGATAAGTCAAAATAGGATAAAATATACTATAGTTATAAATAGGTTATGGTCCTCAGTCTGAACGTTAATTTTTCTTATTTTCATATCTCATCAGTGAGTGAGTTAATATTTTCTCTCATAAAGTAATGTTTAGACGTGGAAGACTATTAACCCTCAATCAATTAATTCAAATGGATCTAGGTATGTTTCTATATTTTTAATTTTCTTGACAATTGAACATGAGATCTTAAGTATAGATATTATGTAATTAAATTTTACTACAACCTTCACCGTTTTCCGTTGGTTTTTTCTCTTATCTGGTCGATACTTGATAACGACTACGAGTTAGGCTAATGTGGAGAGGGTCGAGGGGTACTAGGCACAGGCTTTGCTCTATGACACCTGGGGTTGTTTTGGTACGATGGTGCAGTCCGATTGAAAATTTTTGGTCGTTCAAACTAATTTAAATGGACGATAAAATTTAAAACAAAAAAAATTAAATATAAAATAAAAAAATTATAAAACAAGGGTAGGAGAGTAATATTATCCTCCCACCACTTTTGTCTTTTCTTGACCACCCACCTGTAGTAAAGGCCACTAACCTCCTAAACAGGCCCTCAATTGTTTATTCCGTTTGGCAAAACCACAGTCCAACAACACTGTAGCACTAGTGAGGGGCCAAACCATTCAAGATAAGTTCGGATGAACGATGAGATTGAAACTGGTTAAAATGACCATTAAAAATATATTTTTTAAATAAAATTATTAAAAAATTAAAAAGTAAGATCAAATAGTAAATTTACCCTTATGATATTTTGTCCACTAATGGCCCCACCGCGCCGCATTGGCCCTTAATGGGCTCCCAAACTCAGCCTTAGAGGCTTGATGGGTCTAGTGGATTGACTAGTAGCCCGTTTAGTTCACTGGTGAAAATTACAAGTATTTCCTTTTGAAGCAATAGACAAAAACTGGGTGGAAAGAAAATTACCCTTCCACCATTGTTTTCAAAAAATTTTAATTATTTTATTAAAATTGTGTTTTTTAATGGTAATTTTCCTTTTTTTTCCATCTCATCAGAGTTCGCACCAACTATCCAAATAAATCCTACATTCAACTCATCCAAATGGTTATGGCCACTATTTTTTTTAATACTTAAATATACCCTCAATTTTTTTCACAAAATAAATATAACTTCTCAATGGTTTATTGCATAAAAATTAATCTACATATTTTTATGTTATCTAAATAAATATCAACATTTCAAAATAACGCAATTAAATTTAAATCTATTAAATAATACTAACTGTCATTTATGAATTCTACGTAATAGGTGATGAATGCATTTACAGATTGACACTTGGCATACCACATGTGCAATACAAACGAAAGTTATGTTATTTAACAGATTTGAACTTAATTACATGATTATAAAAGGTTAGAGGTTTATTTACAAAAAATAAAAGTTTATTAACTTATTTTTTGTTTGTCAAAAGGTTTATTAATTGATTTATATACAATAAAATGTTGATAATTGAAATCTATTTCATGCAAAATATTGAAAGTATATTTGACTTTTTTTTTTTTTTAGCTTCTTAGTCTCTCCATGCTTTTCTCTCTTTTAGTTTCACCTTCCACCCTACTTGTATTGTTGCTTCTTTTACTTGCTCACAATTTGGTACAAATTGCTAAAATTATATAAATTAAAATTATCCAATGAACTTTGGTAACTTGTGATTCATTTAATATAAGATTGTAAAATCATATTTAGTGCATAAAATGAGGGATATGATATTTTAAGTTTGATGTGCATATAAAAAAGAAAGATTGAATTGCATAATGGATTAATTATCTTCTTAGTATAAGATAATTCAATCATTTCCAAAATGTACAAATTAATTTTAATTTTATGTGGTTGGTGATAGATACTTATATTTATTCTTAAAAATTACATTTAAAAATTAACTTAAATTTGTAATAAAATTACAATAATCATTAATTAATTGGTTATTCTAAATTTTTCACTATTTTGTCTTCTTTCCTTTTTACGTCTTTTTTTATTTATTTTGCTCTATTTATCTTCTTTATTTTTTTAATAAAGAAAAAATATAGTTTAGATAAAGTAATAATTTTTTAAGAATTAATGTTTTTCAATTTTTTTTAAATAACCGGTGTTTAAAACCATTTTTTTTCAAATTTACTCCTAAAAATATAAAAATATTATGAATTATATTTTTTTGAATCTGTAAAATTTGAACTTTTAATTTAGCTAATATTTTTGTCTTAATTTTTATTTTTTAATTTTCTTTTTAATTTTCTTTTCGAGATGATTTTTTCTTGTCGACAGTTAAAGAAAAGAAAATTTTTTGATAAAAAATAAGATTTTTTATAAAAAAAAAATCAAGGCATTTTTTAAATAATTACCCTATTTGAGAAATCTAATGTTCTAAAATAAATATATTTTATAGATTTCTAACACAACTAAGTTGATTTTTAGATAAATTTGACTCAGTTATTGGCTTCATATACTAATTAATAATATCTTTATATGTATATAAAAAAGAAAGAAAGAATTTTTTATAACCCCAAAAATATATTCAAATTAATTTTATTAGTCATAACTACTATTCATTTGGAATTACTCGGTAGACCAAATTTCGCACGTGAAACATTCTTCAAGTGGCAAAATTTTAATTTTTTTTATTTTTTGGTAAGAAAATGGAATCTTATGAATAAAAGGCTCGGGTCACCGAAAACAATTCTTATATAAATATTACATATATATATATATATATTATATTTTATATATTTATATAAAAGATTTAATGCCTATATGTAATTGGGTTTCGAGGCCCATAAATCAAGTTGAGATCTTTGCCCAATTAAATGGCTTTTTGGGCATTATAATCCGAACTTTCAAGCCTGTGGATTGTATTCGGCATGGAAATGCGTGCGAATTGCATTCGGCATGGCATTGGTTCGGTTCGGTCGTCAGCCAAGGCAATATTTTATTTTATTTTTTTTTTATTTTCTTAGCTTATTAACTTTCATTTTTGAATAATTCCAATACACCCTCAATTGTGTGTTTTCAATTGTGAATTTTATTCTGCAAATCAAGTTATAACGATGACATACACATTTTAAAAAATAAAAAGTAAAATATATAAAATATTTATCATCATATTAATTTTGTTTGTGAAATAAAAAAACTCAAATAATAATATATAAAATAATTATCTTTATTATCATAGGCCACCATATCAACAAAACGAGCAGGTTTGTAAATCTCCCGTCTTAGCCTATTCATTGCAATTGATTCTTGTTGCAGTAGAGGTTCTTGGGCGGAAACCTCTTCATCATCTTCAATAATCTCCTTTTCAACAATTTTAACTGGATTAATTGTTGACTCAAACTCCACCTGTTTCCGTGTAGACTCCACCTGTTGCGGAATATCCTCAGCATTCTCATCTGTTTTCTTCATCAACATAGGAGATTCATCAAAAGTAACATCCCTACTAAATATTATCTTTTTCGAATTTGGATATAACAGACGATATCATTTTACCCCTGATGAAATCCCCACAAAAATAGCTTTCTTAGCTCTCGATCCAACTTAGATTCTTTTACATGATAATACGCAGTACACCCAAATACATGTAAATCATAATCATTAACAGGTTTTTCAGACCAAACCTCCAATGGAGTTCTACCATCAATTACTGTTGATGGTAACCGATTAATGAGATGACACGCATAAATCACTGCCTCAGTCCAAAACTCCTTGCCCAACCCAGCATTGGACAACATACACCGAACTTTCTCCAGTAATGTTCGGTTCATGCGTCTTGCCACCCCATTCTGTTGCGGTGTGTTTCTGACTGTGAAATGACGTATAATGCTAGCATCTTGACAAATTCTCAGAAAAGGATCACTTCTATATTCACCTCCATTGTCTGTTCTGAGGCACTTAATCTTTCTTCCAGTCTGAGTTTCCACCATCTTTTTTCATTTAAGGAAAATCTCAAGTACGTCATCCTTCGTCTTCATCGTATACACCCAAACTCTTCTGGAAAAGTCATCAACAAATGTGACAAAATAATGTTTACCCCCCATGGATGCTGTCCTGGTAGGTCCCCAAACATCAAAATGGACATAATCCAAAATGCCTTTCGTATTATGAATTGCAGTCCCAAATTTCACTCTTGTCTGCTTTCCCAGAACACAATACTCACAAAAATCTAACTTGCAGGTCTTTGCTCCTTTCAACAAGCCTTGATTCACCAAACTGCTTAAGGCTTTCTCACCTGCATGTCCCAAGTGCATATACCATAGCCTGATCGAATCTGAATCAACATCCTTCTCTAAAGTTGCTGCTGTTGATCCAGTAACTGTACAACCATTGTAGTAGTACAAGTTATTCTTCCTTGTGCCTTTCATAGTCACCAAAGCACCAGACACAACTTTCAAAACCCCATCTCGATAATTATCCCATAGCCTTTAGATTCTAAGACTCCCAATGAGATGAGATTCTTCTTCAACTCTGGTACATATAGAACTTCAGTCAAAACTCTGGTTGATCCATCATCATTCTTTAACTGGATTGAACCATCCCCAAAGTTTTACATGAGTTATCATTACCCATGAAAATAACTCCACCTTCTACTGCTTCGAAGTTGAAGAACCACTCCTTATGTGGACACATATGATAAGTACAACCCGTATCCAAAATCCACTCATTACTTCCAAATGTGGATGGTTGACTGACCAACGCGAAATCATCATTAACATGTTCGACTACATATGCATCAGAAGTAGCTTTGCCCTTACCCTTATCTTTTTTCTGCAGCTTCGGACAATCTTTCTTCCAATGCCCTTTCTCATGACAAAAGGCACATTCATCTTTATTAGGTCTTTTCTTCAAACGTGATCTTCCCCTACTTTCTCGTCTTCGGCTTTGGCTTCGTCCCCTAACTACGAGCGCCTCTGCTGATTCATCCCTATTCTCTTTCTGATCTTTCTTTCGAATTTCATAATTAAGCAAAGCTGCACACACTTCTTCAAAGGATAATTTTTCCTTTCCATGAATAAGTGTAATGCACAAATGATCTAACTCATCAGGAAGGGATCCTATTAGCAGCATAGCTGTTTACTCATCTTTGAAGGTTTCATCCAAATTCAACAAATCAGCTAACAAACGGTTGAATTCATCGATGTGATCACTGATATTCATACCCGATTTCAACTGAAGGCGATATATCATCTTCAATAAATAAAGCCGATTCTCGTTGCTTTTCTTCATATATTTATTCTCCAGTGCCTCCCACAATATTTTGGCAGAAGTTTCCTTCATGAATGGATACTTCTGTTCTCTGCAGAGACATGAACGAATCAACCCAAATGCTTTCGCATTCAGTCTCTCCCAATCTTTTTCTTTGACCTCATTGGGTTTCTTTTCTTCCAGAGTGATGTCTAAATCTTGTTGACACAGGACATCCTTAACTTCACTTTGCACAAGCCGAAATTATTTCGACCATCAAATTTCTCCATTTCAATTTTTGTTGATGCTGTCATTTCTGCTTCAAACTATTCTCCCAAATGTATACTAACCGTATACCAAAACAATGTGACACTCTAAATAGTACCGTATACTAGAATAGAGAACACAACTTATGTGAACAGTACATCAGGTCAGCTCTCAGGAAAGAGAGGTGGGTCACCAGGACACACTTAAATACCAAGTCTTTCCTTAGCTAGAGCCTTCCTAGACATGCACTGCCACTTTATCTCAGTTCTGGCGTACACGTTATAAATAGAGTATAACAGAGTGCTCTTAATCAAACAGCTCAGGAATAATTTTTCTTTTCTGATGTGGAGGATCAGACAACGCTGCAACCACAGAGCATACCACGACAACCAAGAGCTCTAATACCAATTGTTGTGCACAAGCGGAAGCATAAAACATAACTATAACTACTAATTATTGAAGCAGGTAAAAACAAATGCTAAACAAATGATTAAATGCAAAGCGTAAAGGAAGAAAAGAGAAAAACACAAGATTTTACGTGGTTCGGTATAATTACCTAAGTCCACGGGCGCTGCTGAAAACCTTCACTAATTCCAAAATGGAATTATTACAAAATCTGGACACAATTGCAAAATTCAGAAACTAATAGGGAAAAGCCAAAATACAAATATATGGGCTATTTATATTTCTCTCAGGGATATCTAACCTATTAGTCCAGGCCTCAATTTATAAGCAAAAACTCTTTCTCTCCCTTTGTGATTTTCCAATGTGGGATTCCTTACTAGGCTAATAAGCCATTAATTTCAACATACACCATGTCGAGGACTTCAAGTCAAAATGGTGTAGCTGAGAGACGAAATCGGACTTTAAAAGATATGATAAGAAGTATGATAAATCATTCTTCTTTACCGGAATCACTTTGAAATAAGCCTTAAAAATTGCTATGTATATCCTTAATTGAGTTCCAAGCAAAACAATAGCTAAAACCCCATATGAGTTATAGACAAGAAAGAAGCCTAGTATTAGGCACTTGCATGTTTGGGGTTGTCCAGCTGAAGCTAGGCCATACAAGCCTAATGAAAGGATTAGACTCAAGAACAGTAAGCTGCTGCTTTGTTGGATACTAAAAAAGATCTAAGAGTTTCAAGTTTTATGATTCCTCAAGTAAATCTTTTTTCGAAACGAGAAATACTAAATTCATTAAGGATGTTAAATATAAAGGGAGTGTCAAACCCAGGAATCTTGTCTTTGAAGAAGAACATGTCAATATTCCTACAGTTGCAATTGAAAATGATTAGACAGTTATGTCTAACGTTGTTCATGATGCAAATCCAGATTATCAAGATACTCCTGGGTTACCTCCTACTTATATTGAATAGCTAGCTCCTATTCAATTGGAGGAGCAACAACAACCTCAATTGGAAGTGCCATTAAGGAGATATTCTAGGGAGAGAAGATCAGCGATTCTGGATGATTATATCGTTTATCTCCAAAAAACATGAGTTTGATATAGGAGTAGAAGATGATCCAACATCTTTCAATGAAGCCAAACAAAGTGTTCACTTTCAATAATGAATAGAGGACATGAAAGATGAGATGAAATCAATAGAGGACAATGACGTTTAAGATCTTGTTAAATCGCCTAAATGAGCGAAACCGATTGGTTGTAAATAAATTTTCAAAACCAAACGAGATTCGAAAAGCAATATCAAAATATATAAAACATGTCTAGTCGCTAAAGGTTTCACTCAGAAGGAAGACAATGATTATAAAAAGACTTTCTCTCCAGTTTCATCGAAAGACTCTTTTAGAATCATTATGACACTTTTAGAATGAGGTAAAAACAGTGTTTCTCAATGGAAACATTGAAGAAACAATTTATATGGTGTAACAAAAAAATTTCGTGTCGGATAATTCGAAACATCTAGCATGCAAATTAAAGAAATTTATTAATGGTTTAAAGCAAGCATCTCGCCAATGGTATTGGAAATTTGATCAAGTGGTTACCTCATTCGACTTTGAGAAGAACATTGTTGATTAATATATTTATCACAAGATCAATGGGAACAAGTTTATTCTTTTGGTATTGTATGTTGATGATATTTTGCTAGCAAACAACGATATAAGCTTGTTGCATGAAACCAAGAGATTTCTGTCAAATAATTTTAAAATGAGAGATCTTGGGGATGTATCTTTTGTATTGAGCATACAAATCCATCGAGATAGTTCTCGTGGTATACTTGACTTATCACAAAAGGCATATATCGATAAGATGCTTAGCATATTTGATATGAAGAATTGTTCATCAGAAGATACACTTACTGCTAAATGTGATAAATTTAGTTTACTTCAATGCCCAAGAAATGAGATTGAAAAGAAAGAGATGCAGAAGATTCCTTATGCCTCAGCAGTTGGGAGTCTTATGTATGTTCAAGTTTGTACGCGTTCGGATATTATGTACGTAGTTAGAATGCTTGACAGATATTTAAGTAACCCTGATAAGGATCATCAGAAAGCAGCAAAAAGGGTTATATGATATCTACAGAGAACTAAAAATTATATGCTCACATATCGGAGGTCAGATCATTTAGAGAACGTTGGGTATTCAGACTCCAATTTTGTTGGTTGCCTTGATAGCAGAAAGTCTACTTTTGGCTAATTTTCATGTTAGCTGGAGGAGCTGTCTCATGGAAGAGTATAAAACAGTCACTCATAGTTTCTTCCACCATAGAGGCAGAATTTATAGTTTGTTATGAGGCATCGAACCAAGCAATATAATTGTAGAATTTTATCACCAGATTGTGCATTGTCAATGGTATTGAGAGACCATTGAAGATTAATTGTGATAATAAAGTCGTTGAGTTATATTCTAAGAACAATAAAAGCTTGTGGAAGTCAAAGCATATTGACATTAAGTTTCTTGTTGTTAATGACAGAGTTCATAATCTTCAAATTACTATTGAACATATAAATACAAGCTCTATGATTACTGATCCGTTTATGAAGGGAGTACCACCTAAGGTGTTTCATGAGCTTGTAACTCGTATGGGTGTGATTTATCTTGATGATATGCTTGTATAATGGGAGTTTGTTTCTTGATGTCATTTGTTATTGAGATATTTTCTTATCAGACTTAAGTATTTTTGTTATTACTGAAAACTCTGAAATAAAATGATATTATTTCAGTTGCAGTATGTATAAAGTTTTAAAAATATGTTATTCTTTGAATTATAAAGTAGGACCAGTTGGAAATAGGCATGTTAAGGAATTACGTTATATGTAATTTCCATGCTACACATTCATACTTGATTTATGTTATTGATTATATTAATATACGTGACCATTGATGGGTCTAGTTACGAAATATATGTAACGAAAATCGCTTTAATCCTATATTGATATAATTAATGGATCAGATTGTTTAGAGATGTTACTTTGTAAAGATATCAAATATTGAACTCTTAAAGTTATTTTTAAATATACAATGGTCAACTGACATATGTGGCTCAAGTGAGAGATTATTGGAAAATTATTTATGTGGACCTACATATATCAATTGATTGTACATTACAGGCTATCTAATTTGTTTAGTCCAGTTAAAAGTGATCAAATAAAGTTATTGGACTTTAGAACATTTCAATTAGTATGGGTTTTGCAATGTGTAAAGACTCAATATTTTATTCTATTTTAACGATGAGTCAAAATAGGATAAAATATACTACAGTTATAAATAGGTTATGGTCCTCAGCCTAAACGTTAATTTTTCTTATTTTCATATCTCATCAGTGAATGAGTTAAGATTTTCTCTCATAAAGTAATGTTTAGACGTGGAAGACTGTTAACCCTCAATCAATTATTTCCAATGGACCCAGGTATGTTTCTATATTTTTAATTTTCTTGACAACTGAACATGAGATCTTGAGTATAGATATTATGTAATTAAATTTTACTACAACCTTCACCGTTTTTCGTTGTTTTTTTTCTCTTATCTGGTCGATACTTGATAACGACTACGAGTCAGGCTAATGTGGAGAAGGCTGAGGGATACTAGGCACAGGCTTTGCTCTATGACACTTGGGATTGTTTTGGTACGATGGTGCAGTCCGATTGAAAATTTTAGGCGGTTCAAACTAATTTAAATGGACGATAAAATTTAAAACAATAAAAAACAATTAAATATAAAATAAAATAAATTATAAAACAAGGGTAGGAGAGTAATATTATCCTCCCACCACTTTTATCTTTTCTTGACCACCTACCTGTAGTAGAGGCCACTAACCTCCTAAACAGGCCTTCAATCGTTTATTTCGTTTAGCAAAACCACAGTCCAATAACACTGTAGCACTAGCGAGGGGCCAAACCATTCAAGATAAGTTCGGATGAATGATGAGATTGAAAATGATTAAAATGACCATTAAAAATATATTTTTTAAATAAAATTATTAAAAAATGTAAAAGTAAGAGCAAATAGTAAATTTACCCTTATGCTATTTTGTCCACTAATGGCCCCATCGCGTCGCATTGGCCGTTAATGGGCTCCCAAACTCAGCCTTAGAGGCTTGTTGGATCTAGTGGATTGACTAGTAGCCCGTTTAGTTCACTGGTGAAAATTACAAGTATTTCCTTTTGAAGCAAAAGACAAAAACTGGGTGGAAAGAAAATTACCCTTCAACCATTGTTTTCAAAAAATTTTAATTATTTTATTAAAATTGTGTTTTTTAATGGTAATTTTCCTTTTTTTCAATCTCATCAGAGTTCGCACCAACTATCCAAATAAATCCTACACTCAACTCATCCAAATGGTTATGACCACTATTTTTTTAATACTTAAATATACTCTCAATTTTTTTCACAAAATAAATACGACTTCTCAATGGTTTATTGCATAAAAATTAATCTACATATTTTTATGTTATCTAAATAAATATCAACATTTCAAAATAACGCAATTAAATTCCAAATAAATCTTACACTCAACTCATCCAAATGGTTATGGCCACTATTTTTTTTAATACTTAAATATACCCTCAATTTTTTTTCCCAAAATAAATATAACTTCTCAATGGTTTATTGCATAAAAATTAATCTACATATTTTTATGTTATCTAAATAAATCTCAACATTTCAAAATAATACAATTAAATTCCAAATAAATCCTACACTCAACTCATCCAAATGGTTATGGCCACTATTTTTTTTAATACTTAAATATACCCTCAATTTTTTCCCCAAAATAAATATAACTTCTCAATGGTTTATTGCATAAAAATTAATCTACATATTTTTATGTTATCTAAATAAATCTCAACATTTCAAAATAACGCAATTAAATTCAAATCTATTAAATAATACTAACTGTTATGTGCATTCTACGTAGTAGGTGATGAATGCATTTACAGATTGACACTTGGCATACCACTTGTGCAATACAAACGAAAGTTATGTTATTGAACAGATTTGAACGTAATTACATGATTTTAAAAGGTTAGACATTTATTTACAAAAAATAAAAGTTTATTAACTTATTTTTTTTTTTGTCAAAAGGTTTATTAATTGATTTATATACAATAAAATATTGATAATTGAAATCTATTTCATGCAAAATATTGAAAGTATATTTGACCTTTTTTTTTTTTTCAGCTTCTTAGTCTCTCCATGCTTTTCTCTCTTTTAGTTTCACCTTCCACCCTACTTGTATTGTTGCTTCTTTTACTTGCTCACAATTTGGTACAAATTGCTAAAATTATATAAATTAAAATTGTCCAATGAACTTTGGTAACTTGTGATTCATTTAATATAAGATTGTAAAATCATATTTAGTGCATAAAATGAAGGATATGATATTTTAAGTTTGATGTGCATATAAAAAAGAAAGATTGAATTGCATAGAAGATTAGTTATCCTCTTAGTATAAGATAATTCAACCATTTTCAAAATGTACAAATTAATTTTAATTTTATGTGATTTGGTGATAGATACTTATATTTATTCTTAAAAATTACATTTAAAAATTAACTTAAATTTTTAATAAGATTACAATAATCATTAATTAATTGGTTATTCTAAATTTTTCACTATTTTGTCTTCTTTCCTTTTTACGTCTTTTTTTATTGATTTTGCTCTATTTATCTTCTTTATTTTTTTAATAAAGAAAAAATCTAGTTTAGATAAAGTAATAATTTTTTAAGAATTAATGTTTTTCAATTTTTTTTAAATAACTGGTGTTTAAAACCATTTTTTTCTCAAATTTACTCCTAAAAATATAAAAATATTATGAATTATATTTTTTTGAATCTGTAAAATTTGAACTTTTAATTTAGCTAATATTTTTGTCTTATTTTTTATTTTTTATTTTTTAATTTTCTTTTATATTTTCTTTTCCAGATGATTTTTTCTTGTCGACAGTTAAAGAAAAGAAAATTTTTTGATAAAAAATAAGATTTTTTATCAAAAAATCAAGGCATTTTTTAAACAATTACCCTATTTGAGAAATCTAATGTTCTAAAATAAATATATTTTATAGATTTCTAACACAACTAAGTTGATTTTTAGATAAATTTGACTCAGTTATTGGCTTCATATACTAATTAATAATATCTTTATATGTATATATAAAAAAAGAATTTTTTATAACCCAAAAATATATTCAAATTAATTTTATTTGTCATAACTACTATTCATTGGGAATCACTCGGTAGACCAAATTTCGCATGTGAAACATTCTTCAAGTGGCAAAATTTTAATTTTTTTTTATTTTTTGTTAAGAAAATGGAATCTTATGAATAAAAGGTTCGGGTCACCGAAAACAATTCTTATATAAATATTACATATATATATATATATAATATTTTATATATTTATATAAAAGAATTAATGCCTACATGTAATTGGGTTTCGAGGCCCATAAATCAAGTTGAGATCTTTGCCCAATTAAATGGCTTTTTGGGCATTATAATCCGAACTTTCAAGCCTGTGGGTTGTATTCGGCATGGAAATGCATGCGAGTTGCATTCGACATGGCATTGGTTCGGTTCGGTCGTCAGCCAAGGCAAAATTTTAATTAATTTATTTATTTTCTTAGCTTATTAACTTTCATTTTTGAATAATTCCAATACACCCTCAATTGTGTGTTTTCAATTGTGAATTTTATTCTGCAAATCAAGTTATAACGATGACATACACATTTAAAAAAATAAAAAACAAATTAAATAAAATATTTATCATCATATTAATCTTATTTGTAAAATAAAAAAACTCAAATAATAATAATATATAAAATAACTATATTTATTTTTCTAATAAAGTTTATCCTTAAACCTCTTCAATCAACTCATTTACTTCCGTAACCACATTCTCAAATTCTTTGAACGAAATTTCATGTAAATTTCTTTTAGTTAAGTCCCCTAATTTATTTTTTATTTTAATTTTTTATTTATATTCATTTGCAATAATGATTTTATGCTTCCAAATAAATTTAATTTCTAACCTTAATTTTTAATCTATATCCGGTATAGTATTATCAAAGCATGATATAGTTATTTTAGATTTTCAAAAAAAACAAATAGAGGTAATAATAACCCATAATCAAATTGATAAAATAAATCGACAAAATAAAAAAATAATAGAAAATAAAAATACAAACTATTATCTAAGAAAAAAATAAAATCTTATCAAAAGAACAAATCATCACCAAAATTTATAATACAAAATCCATTCCAAAATAATAAAAATTAACAATAAATACCACGTTATAAAAATTTTTATAAAAAAAAAACTAAGTACAAGATAAAATAAAAATTATTTATCTGTGAACTAAATTTTTATTCGAGAAAAAAAATCAAATAACACAAAAAATTTATTTAGATTTCTTTTTTAAATTAAAAAAATTTATATCTAATTTTTCTAGTTTTTTTTTTTCATTTGATCTTCGCCAATATATGTAGACTTGCTACTCTTGCAATTAACTATGCCATGGAAACTTTGCTAGATATAACTAGCACGTGGTAAGTCATTTGCTTGTCACGTGATATTTTTAAATACATTTTTATTAATATTTATTAATCATGATAATAAATTTCCAAAATACAAAATCAATATCCAAAGAAATTTTTTAATTGACATATAGCCAATACTTAATAATTTAATACTATTGACGAGTACACTTGAGTTACAAATTTTTCAAAAAATCCATATAATTTACATTAGCCAATGCATTTGTATTATGTAATTTGTAAAGGATTAAATTTCATATATTTAATATATATTAAAAATAAAAATAATAGAATGTTTAAATAAATAATTATTTAATATCATTTGAATTATAAAAACAAAATATATGTAGAAATATTCTCATATGTTAATATATATATATATATATATATATATATATCATGATATATCTTCTGCTACAATATTATAACTACTTTTGCATAGCCTGCAGGAAATGCGATCCAATACTTGTAGATCTTGAAGTACAACCCAGTAACATCATATGTCTATTCTAATTTCCATCTCACTTCTGTCACAATTGTTTCCTCTCTTTTTTTTTTTTTCAAATTTAATTTTCTATTTTTTACCATAATTTTTGTTACTTGATAAATTTGAATTAATTTTTTAGATTAATATCATCAGAGTTTTTTTGATTTTATGGATGAAGTTAAAATAATAATATATATTATTTTATTTATTTTTATTTTTTAAATATATTTAAAAAACATGTGTAAAATTAGAAAAAACTTCGTTATTATTATAATTTTTTAACTATTTCAAAATTTAATATTTACAAAATACTGGTTTTAGTAAAAAATTCATAAAAAATAATTTTTTAATATGGCACGTTAAGTGTGCATTTTCACCTGTTAAATATTTATGTTATATTCTTATTTTATTTAAAATTAATTTTAAATATATTAACATATATTTAATGAAATATATTTTATTTTCATTAAATCTGATATAAAATCATAAAAAATAAAAAAATATATTGATAAATTTCAATAAAAACAAAATATAATATCAAATTTAAAAAATTACCTATACTAATTTTCCCTTTAAACCAATATTTTTCTTGTGAACAAAAGTTATATTATAAGATTTTAGAGTCAAAATCAAAATTAAAAAAATTAACCAAATATATATGGTTAAAAATAAAAAGTCGAAAACTATAGAGGGGCAGATCGCAATTTTCCTCTGAATTTTATTATATCCAGCTCGCGCTATTAACGGCTGCCATGCGTCGCAGCCGTTATTTACCTGCTGCGTTCTCCCAACGCTACACAGACTCTGAGTTCTGAGTTTACAGTGTAGAGCTCTGCCCTTTTATTCTTTTTTCCTCCCATTTCTTCCCTCTCTTTCAAATCAAAGCTTCCAATCCAAACAGCCTCTTTATTTCCATCTTCCTTGTGTTCTCTTCTCTTCTCTTTTCTTTAAATTTCCTCTCTCCGTCGCTGCTCTCTCTCTCTCTCTCTCTCTCTCTTTTTTCCTTTATTTCGCTTGAACTTGTAGCATATTCCTGGCTTTCAGAAAGAAGGAAAAAGAGAACGCTTTGCTCAAATGTCGAATTTCTTAACCGCGACGACGCTTGGAAATCCTAATCCAAACAAGTCTTTCGAGGTTAGCTTTTCTGTTTTCTGATTGATTTTTTTTTTTTTTTTTTTTAGCGAGTATAAGTTTTGCCTTGTTTGATCGGTGATCAAAGTGAGTTAACTTTTAATCTCTTTGTTTATTTGGTTTTGATGATTATTATATTAGGTATTGGAACCTCCTAATGACTCTGTTTCAAGCCTCAGTTTCAGTCCCAAGGCTAATTTTCTGGTCGGAACTTCTTGGGATAACCAGGTAAGGTGTATATAGGTTTACTAACGTACACTTCAGCATTTAATAATTTAGGTTAAACTCTGTTTGATTACTTAGAAAATATCAGCAAAAGTAGGTTGGAAATTTGTGAGGGTTTAACTTGCGCTTGGCATTGTTACTATTTTTTTTTTCCATTTTGAGAAACGAAAACCGCATGGAGTGTGTAGACGAAATATTTTGTTTAGATTTCTTTACATTTACTCCAATTTTCTCGGCATCCAAACAAAACAGTTTAATACCAATTTGTTCGCGAAATATTATGGTTATGCATAGAGATTTATGTGAGCGAGCACGTGCTTCTTTTTCCTCAAATTTTCTGCTAAGTTATTAAGAGTTAAAAGTGTAACGTGCTCTCATTTACATATATTTGCAAAAATATATTTATAGGTGAGATGTTGGGAGATAATGCGAAATGGGGTAAATGTTGCCAGCATGCCAAGGGCATCCATAATGCACGATCAGCCGGTAATAACTGTTCTTAGATTTCATTGTTTAGTATATTTTATTGTTACTCTTAATAGTTAAGTTAATAATTGCTAATGAGGACATTTGAATTTTGAGCCTAAGCTTCCTTGATGTAGCAGTTTGCTTTGCATTATTCCATCTTTAGGTCCCTAATCCCTCAATGGATGAGCATTATTCCATCTACAGGTGTTATGCTCAACATGGAAAAATGATGGAATGACTGTGTTTTCTGGTGGATGTGACAAGCAAGTGAAAATGTGGCCTTTGATGTCTGGTGGCCAACCAGTGACTGTGGCCATGCATGATGCACCCATCAAAGAGATGGCTTGGATCCCTGAGATGAGTCTATTAGTCACTGGAAGCTGGGACAAGACATTGAAGTGAGTTAAATATTGCGTATCTATACAAATTAATTGTTTAAATACTACTGAAAGATTTCCACTTTCTGATTAGTGAGTGATAATTTCCTCTTGAACTCCGTTATCAATTAAAATGGCCTTTTTGTATGCTGATATACTGATGTCCATGACGACCACTCTCTTAAGTATTTCATTATATATCAACTTCATTTTTTGTTTCCTTGTGCATTTTTGTTGACATATGTTTCACACCAATTTAGGTATTGGGATACAAGGCAGTCAAATCCTGTACATGTTCATCAACTCCCTGACCGCTGCTATGCACTTACAGTGAAACATCCTCTCATGGTTGTTGGTACTGCAGATAGAAATTTGATTGTCTTCAACTTGCAGAATCCACAGGCAACGCTTTGTTATTTTGAAGTTCTACATATTTCCGCATTCATTCTTTACTCTCTATACTAGCATTGTATGTTTTAGGAGAGTTAAGCTCAGTAATTGTTACTTGTTTGTCATTCTCGCTACACTTGAAATAAAGAAACAGAATGCCATAAAATCAAGGGGCTGCATTAGATAGCTGCCTCTTCTGCGGAATAATCAATGCTAACATGTCATCAATTTCTTGGTGACCTGCACAACCTTTACATTGATTCTTGTAGTATAATCTGTGCTATATAAAGCTTGGGTCTTTACAACTTAGGACCTACTATCTTTTGAATATTTCATGGACCTAAAAAGCATTACCATGTTACTGATTGTTTTCTTTTTTCCCATAATGGTCGTCTTATACCTTTTATTTTGCCTTATTTTTTATTGTAAGATTTTTATTTTTCTTCCTTTTAAATTCAGACTGAGTACAGGAGGATTCTTTCACCCTTAAAATATCAGACAAGGTGTGTTGCTGCCTTCCCAGATCTACAAGGCTTCATGGTAAGTATCAAAACCTATTTATATACTGGTACCCTCCTTTCATTGGTGCCTTTGATTCCTAGCTTTTTCATTTTCTTATGCAGCCCAAATGTCAGTAAAATTCTTGCCTGTAAATACGCAAAGCATATATGATGAAGTTGGATGATTTGGATTGGCAGATACTTCCTTTTTAGACTTTATTTTGGTGGTAGCTTAAGGCCTACCACATTGTTAATTAATCTCAGCTGTAGTTGTTTGTTGACATGAATGGATTTTCTTTGACTTCTCATATTTTTGCATATGGTCCTATTAGTGCATACTGGATGCTGCACGCCAACTTTGTTTTTAGCATAAATTAGTGAGGGAGCTGAGCTATCTGTGAAGCTTTGGGGTGCCATGATTCTTCATGAGATTTTGATCTTTTATCAATGATGAGCAATTTGAGAATGGCCAGAACAAATTGACATTCATAAGGTGTGGTACAGGAAATTCCTTCTGCACTTCTGGGAGGCCATTCTCATTTGTTTGGTCCTCTAGAACTTCCGTATAACAATGTTAACTTATTGGGGGATATATATACCTTATGCTTTCTGAGGCATTTGACTTCTTTTTAGTGAAGTAATTTTAACAATAGTGTCTTTTGTATCATAGCACTGTGTAGATACTTTCTTCAACTGTTTCTTTCTTCTTTTTTGGGTTCTGTTTATATACCGTTATCTATAATCTGTTAATATTTTCATTTGCTCCTAATTCTGCAGGATCATTTTTCAATTTTTATTTTTTAAGGCGTATGCAACATCCTAAGTTTAATTATAATTTTGTTCAATAAAATGTAAGTTTCTATTATAATGTAGGCTACAAACTGAAACTATCTCATTTTTTCTTGTTTACTAAATATTGTATGTGAATTTAGGATCTCATTCTTTTCATGCTTACTAAATATCGTACATGAAAAAATAAGCCCAGATTGAAAATATTTAATATCTGCCTTCATGTTTTCTTTAGGTTGGATCAATAGAAGGACGGGTTGGTGTGCATCATTTGGATGATCAGCAACAAGGCAAAAATTTTACTTTTAAATGCCACAGAGAGGGCAATGAGACATACTCAGTCAACTCACTAAATTTTCATCCTGTAAATTTCTGCTGCTATTTGATTATGTTCTGTAAATCTACATTACATGACATAATTTGTAGAATTTTGGAATCTTTTCCATTTTGGTGTGTAGGTAACAGAAAACAACTCTTTATCTCACTTAACTGGTTAAGGTTGATACACTAAAGTGATGTTATTTTGTTACATCTTATCTATTGTTTTCAATATATTTCAAGATCATATTCATGTGTGCCTTTGTTTTAGGTGCACCACACTTTTGCAACTGCTGGTTCTGATGGAGCTTTCAATTTCTGGGACAAGGATAGTAAACAGAGACTGAAGGTGCATAATAAATTTGATTAAGATTATATCTATTGGTTATGTTGGAAAAAAAAAACGTTCATCTCTTTTTCTTTTCAAGTGGCAAAGCAATTTTAAGCTAGTTTAGACGCTATATGTCTTCATATTTTCCCATTTATAAACTAGTGGAAATGCTGGTAAAAGATCTCTTATTAAGTCTTGTGACATATTTTTGTGCCACTAGGCAGATTTCAATAGCCTTTTCTTCTTACTGAGACATATTTATATATATATAGATATTTATGTATATGTGTGTATATATATATATATGTGTGTGTGTGTGTGTGTGTGTGTGTGTGTGTGTGTAAAATACATGCTTTATGCTTGTATACACTGAAGTAAACTGTCTTGGTGGAGGTTACTTTTTGAGGCCTATATCAGTATGTCATTTGGTTAGTTTCATTTACTAATGAGAATCACCAAATAAATCCTTTCTTAAAATTGAATTCTGTTATTACTTCAATTACCTTGAATTCAGGTCCCCCAATTTTTTGAGGCATGTGTAATTTTTTCAAGTCCTCCAATCAGTATGTCATTTGGTTATTAGTTTCATTTACTAATGAAAATCACCAAATAAATCCTTTCTTAAATTTGAATTCTGTTGTTACTTCAATTACCTTGAGTTCAAGTCCTCCAATTTTTTAAGGCGTGTGTAATTTATATATAGGAGAGAAAAATGGAATTTTGGCTGGGAGCTTATGCAATGAGTTTCCTTTCTCCCAAATTAGTTATGTAATTTGATTTTATGTGATCTGATCTCAGGCCATGTCCAGGTGTAGTCAGCCTATTCCTTGCAGCACTTTCAACAATGATGGTTCCTTATTTGCATACTCGGTATATTTCTCATTCTTCATGTTTTTATTATGCTGACTTTCCATCCTTAGGTTAATCGCATTGCAGTGTCTTTCTCCATGCCATATAGATAAATAGGCCTCCTATATTCTCAGTGAAAGGAATTTTTTTATAAGAGTTGAATTGATTGAATTGCCATTCTTGCATGCTAGATCATTTCAGAGTTAATTGTAAGGGTATATAGTCTTGTAGTTCTAAGATTTAACAATCTAATAGTAGGGATTTATTTTTCCTTTTTGGCCAATTCTTATAGTAGACTGTTTAATGTACTATGAACTATGCAAAGCAGCTCGGATCTTCTATTTATTTTTCATAGAGCATTTTAGATTTTATCAATTCTTCTCATGTAACTGTGAACACCCCCAACAGCATCCCCTGCGCCCTACCCCTCTCTCATGCATACATCAGCATAGACATGCATGTATCTTGCACATGACTTCACCTCGGATCAGAAGCAAATCAAAATTAATGGGTTAAGAATTAAGAGGTGTAAATTAATATACTTTGAAGTGTTTGTTAAATCTTTGATAGATTTCAACTGGGCTCTAATAAAAAGGTCATATTTGAACTACTTTGTTTTGAGCTGGTCTTCTTGAGAGAAAGTCTTTATCTCTATGTTTTATCTGTGCTTATGATATGGCAGTTTCTTGGTTCATGTGCTATCTGTTTGAGCTTGAACACTTGCTCGCCATTAGAAAACATAGATTATTCCTCTGTTCTTGCCTAATAAAAATCCTTTGCATTGTTTTTCAATTTGAATTTAGAACATCTGTTGACAGGTGTGTTATGACTGGAGTAAGGGTGCAGAGAATCATAATCCTGCAACGGCAAAGACATACATTTTCATCCATCTGCCACAGGTATATATTTACTAGGTCAGGTCTCTTCTGTTTTTATTACATCTTTTCTACAGTATTTAAGCCAGCATGTTTTGCTTGCTATTTAACCTATTCTTGCATGCAATGTGGCAAGCAGGATTCTGAGGTTAAAGGCAAGCCTCGAATTGGGACTAGCAGTAGAAAGTGAAGCTGAAGAAAACACACATTCAAAGTTCTTTTGCCTGTATATAAACATCAATCACTGCTATCGACTCGGGTAAAGGTACGAATTAGGATAGATCCTTGTTGCTAGCCGATAGAGCATAGAGCTTAGATTTTGTTCCAGGTATGTCTTTGAATCAAATACTCGATCCTCCTAAGCGGAGATGTAGTTAGCAGTGCCAGTGATTTCTGTAGATCCATCCCTGTACAGATAAGGTGTTAAATATATATTTCAAACTTTGCCTTGTTCTTTGATTGGCAAGCCAACTGAATTCGTTCATCTCCCAGTTGTTGGAAGGATGGTATTAAAATCTTCCGAGAGTACAGCTCAATTATACAAGTTCAGTTACTATAATTAGTTAGTGTCGTCCTTTGGAGGGTGTTTGTTGAAAGAGGGTCATATTCTATTCTCCCAAATGAGAAAAATTAATTAAAAGGTAAAAAAAAGATGGCTGTTTGGGTATTTTTGAGTGATAAACTTCAGTCTGATCCTATTCACGCTCCACTTTTGCCTCTTTTGTTGTAAGATTTTGGTGTGCCTCTACTCGAGCCTCCACTTATTTATTCGCTTTATCTTGAGTTATGACGCAAGCTGCGGTGTATACTGGTGGATCCACCTTGCATTGCTGGCCATCATTACGTAGTTAACTATACTGAATAAGTTGAGGACGAGGTACTCAATCTGGATGACCGAGAACAATAAAATAGATACGTGGGGAGAAAATGCTATAATAGATTAGCTATTGGCATTTATCCAAAGTAATAATACAAAACATGCGACTTCCACGGGTAAATTATACCGCCACTACTAGGATTAGGAAATCACACCTTTAGTGGCCATTGACATAATCCACTCCAAAATTCAAAGAATTACAGAATTAAAAAAAAGAAAAAAGAAAAAAGAAAAAGAAAAGATTTGCCTTCTTTTTTTTGGGTATAGTTGACAGTTATTGTGATCGATTAACATTTTCCCTCTTCGAAAAAAAAAAAAAAAGAGAATGATATCAGAGACAGATAAAGTTTTCGGAGGTAAATGATTTACTCTATTTATTGGTGTAACAGTCATCACTAACGTTTCGGTGCATCAAAATAACATGGCCTTCGTGCCTTCTTTTTTTTTTTTTTTTTTTTAGCAACTAATGTTGGCAACCCTATAAAAATCACAAAGCAAAGAGCAAACTCCGTACAACATGTACTATAAATTACAACAACAGGATAAATGGGGCCAAAAAGGAAGAAGAGCGATGAAAAGGTGAAAAACAGAAAACTATATGCACAAAAGTTGAACAATGCGACTGTAAAACACAACAAAACCAAATCTGCCTCGAGTCTTCTATTGGCAGAAGTGGTCATCTAGGACCAGATAATTCATCTGGAGGGATGTGAGAAGTGGAGTCCACAATAATCCAATTGGCATTAGGGTGGTGGGTATGGTTGAACTCTTGGCGGAACATCTCCTCTTTCTGCCACTCTTCCCATCTTTCAGCCAGGCCATCACCCTCAAGCATCCTCACCACTTCGGACATCTTAGGTCGTTCCATTGGGGAGCCTTGGGTGCATAAAAGTGCCACCTGGATTAGCTGTTCCACTTCTTCGTCTACATAATTACCCTGAAGATCCGAGTCAACCAGCGTTTCCAATCTCCTCTCTTTCAGAAGCCCTTTCACCTGAAATTTCAGCATCGGAATATAATAAAACAAAAAATTGTAACGCTGCTAAGCTTTACTTGAATTTAGTGTAATTGGCATAAAAAGTAATGCAGCACAGATCTATGTCAGGACTATAGTACTTAATTACATAGGCTTCCCAAGAACCATTAGTCCTAAATCAAGTTCATTTAAAAGCAATGTTGCCATCTGAAACTTGCTTCATATAATTCCTGAAATTAATGAACAAGAAAGGATCTAGGAACCCTACCCATCTTGACTGCTAACAACTTGAAAGAGAAGATGGGATCACCGCCTATAAATAAATTTTAACAACTATTTCTCTATTTTCTTTTTTCTTTCTTCACCTTAAAGGGAAAACATTGTCAAGTTTAAACTCTTTCTATTTTTCTGCTTTTGCATTTGCACCTTGCAAGGAAAATGAAATTAAGCTTCGCTCTTTTGTAATGGTAGTTCTCATATTCTGTACTTGAATGTATTGCTTTTGGCCAACCGAGTGAAACAAGAATTAAACAATTCCAACAGTAGACAAGAATGACGAGTCTAATTTTGAAATGCATCACCATTGAGACAAGCATAATAGGAAGACAGTACATACCCAATCAAGCAACATGACATCATCATCATTTGCAAGCCGAGCCAGATCGAAAGCCCTCTGTCCTGTAATGAGCTCAAGAAGCATAACACCATACCCAAAAACATCGGTTTTCTCTGATGACTTTCCAGTCGATAGGTATTCAGGGGCTATATGACCAATTGTGCCACGAACAGCAGTTGTGACGTGAGTATCTTTGTAGTCCATTAGTTTGGCCAGGCCAAAGTCTCCAACAACTGCTTCAAATTCCTCATCCAACAATATATTTGCAGCCTTCACATCACGGTGTATAATCTTTGGGTCACAATGATCATGCAAATATGCAAGCCCCCTTGCAGCTCCTAATGCAATCCGTTTCCTTATAGCCCAATCAAGTGGCACTTGAGACTCCGGACGCTCTAGAGAATGTAATAATCAGATCAAAAGATGGTCCATTGTAACAAGAAGAGCTCGGAAAGTATTGGATTCCATGAATTTCTCACAATTCCACTTGTATTTAAAGACAATCCGTATTTACCAAGCACATGAATTTATCAAAAGAAAGTAAAATATGTTTCAAAACAAGATTAGGAATGTGATCAGTAGTTCAAAATTTCTTCTCAAACTGAAGAAGCAGTAGGGCAGATATTGATAATTGAAACTCACACAAGCTTAAATAATTTGTCAGAAATAAATTGATAACTACAAACATGTATAAAACAAATAACACACCTAATACAGACAGCATTGCACAAACAGGAAACATATAAATTAAAGAAATAAACAAGGAGACAACAGCTGGTACCTCTTAAGCAGGATGCAACACTACCATTAACCATATAGGGATAGACTAGCAGCCGTTCTGTAGGGGTCATGCAAAAGCCACGGAGACGCAGTAGATTCCGATGCACAGCCATACTTATCATTTCTACCTCTGTTTGGAACTGCAACTCTCCACCTTGAGTACGCTCTTCTTTCAGTCTTTTTACTGCCACTAGAGAACCATCAGCTAAGCGACCTTTATAAACTTTACCAAAACCACCTCTACCCAGAATGCTTTTGTTGCTAAAATTATCCGTTGCCACTTGTAGTTCACGCAAAGAAAACCTTTTAAGTTGTCCCAAATGAACTTCTGGGTCCTCCTCAGCTATAAAGAAAATTAGAAAAGTGAATATATGCACATGGCAAAAATCAACTAAAACTATCTTTTGAAAAATCACTAACCAGGTACATCAAAGAAATGATCCTGTGGTTTCCTCCTTCGCCACCAAGCAAGTACGATTGCAGGAGCAGCAAACAGCAAGGCAGCACCAGCAGCAACCCCTCCAGCAATAGCACCAGTGGCACTATTACCTGCCAGTACGAAGTTGGATAAATCCAGATACTGTTAGCAGACCTGTATCATGAATATTCATAACTAATAACATTTTCAGCTGGTACCAACAATGCAACGGGCAACATTTCAACTGAGAGAACTCGTGGGCTGAGGTATCGGAGGTATAGGTAAAGTTCTAGACCACTAAGGAATCTAAACCATTCCTAGGTACCATCATCATCTGATTTTCGACCTGACCTTAAACGAACTTCTTAAAAACCAGAACCAGATGTAAGAAAAATCAGGATCAGCAATATACTCAACCTACAACAATTCTTCATATGTTACAGATAAATGGCAATACTTTGCTAATGCAAAGAAAAATTCCAAGGAATATCTCAAGAGAAAGAATAAATACTAGTAAAAGAGATGCGGGTTCCAAAGTTGAGCACCTTTTTAGTTATTAAAATCGAGAAAGAATAATAAAATCGAGAACATACCTGATGGAGTTGGAGTTACAGGTGAGATAGGAGGCGGTGGAGCAGGTGGAGGATTATTCAGGTTATTATTAGCAAAACTGTTAAAAAAAGATGCAGAAATTTAAGAGACAGGCCTGAGAGTATTAAACATGAAAAAATGGGAACAAGCAGTTGCGGTGAGGGTCAGGAGTTAGGGGTAGAGGGTGAGAGCGAAATGAGATAGCATAAGAGAAAAACCTGATAGGAGTGAATAGTGAAAAGGAACCATTAACTGGAATATTTCCTTCTAGCTTATTGTTTGAAAGATCCCTGCATCACATCAAATAACATCCCACAATATTAACATGTTCTTGAAGCAAAGGTTAAACAGATAGTGTGAAAAAAAAAAAATTCTGACAGAAACACTCACAGCACTTGCAGTGACATTACAGCAGTTAACGGCATAGGGATTTGTCCTGACAACGTGTTGTTGTTGAGACGCCTATTCCACATAAAGAAAGCATCAATTATATTTCATATTGATAAGATACTAGATATGTAACTGATAAAAAGTCATTCTTAATGAATAATTTTAGCACAGACATGAAAAAAAAAAAAAAGTGAGAGCTTACTGCACCAAAGAAACCATTTCTATAAAGCCCATATCACCCAAGCATCACTGGTCCGGCAACCTTTTAGCCCTAAACCACATGACCGTCAAAAGCTTAAGCTCCAGTTGCCACTAATGATTGACTTAGACCCTTATATGGGTCTTAACAAGCTACTCGAGCTCGACTCAAAGAAAACTCAAACTCGGCTTTATCTTTGTCGCGCTTGAGCTCGAGCTACTTAAACTATTGAGCGAGCCGAGTTTGAGCATTAAAATACCCGGCTCAAGTAACTCGCAAGCTTAATCGAGCTTCTTTTATTTTAATATTAAATTACTTATGTACCCTTACACCCTAAATTTTAGAAACCCTATTCAATCTTCAAACTTCTGCCGCATCCCTACTTCCCAAGACCCAAACCCAACCGTTTGCCCCCTTTCCCTCAAGTTTGGCACCGCCGCACCTAGGCAACTTTTCCTCTCCCACACCTAGACTACGCCCCGGGTTCCCTCCTTCCTAGCGGTTGGCCTCTCCCATCCCACGCTTGGTAAGAACTAAGAACAAGCAACGGTTCTTTAGTGTTTCGTGTTTACTATGAGACCGTAAAGTTCATAACTTGGATTTTTTTTTTTCAAGAAGTGCTATAAATCCTGTTCTGTTTCTTTTTTTTTTTTTTTGTTTCATAGTGTCTTTTCTTTTCTTTTTTTTTTCTTTTTGTTTCTTTCGTTGGGAAAATAATGGTGTAATGTTATGAAAAACCTCTATTGTGTTGTTCTGAATACATAAAGTAAAGCCATTTATTTCTGTAATGAATTTTGGAATAGGAACTAGAATACATTCAGGTAAGATTGTTTGGTATTTGGGATCTTTTCATCTGCATACTCAATAGCATCTGGTTCACTGGCAGCTTTGTACTTTTTAGAGGCCATATAAATGAGAAGAATTTCCCAACCGTGAATCAAAGAAATTCAAAGAGACAACCGAAATTCATTCAGAAAACATTCCTAGCTTCAAGTTTGTACGAAGTTTACACCATTGTTGCTGTTGCAGGTGTTGCTGCTTCTTGTTTTGATTCTGATTGTGTTGGTGGTGGTGGACTGGTGGTGTTACTGTTGCTTGTCTTGATTCTATTGTTATTGTTTTTTTTATTATCTTTTATATTTCCTTTTAATTTATTTTGATTGTTATGTAAGGTTATTATTGTTGTAAAAATATATACTTTAGTGTATTCAATTGATACAAAAAATATATATATATATATATAAATAAATTCGAGCTTGAGTTTGAGCATGTGAATCAAGCTCGAGTTCAGGTATGAGAATCGAGCTTTGACAAATGAGTCTAATCAAGCGAGCTCGAGTAACTCAATTCTTATCTCGAGTCGAGTTCAAGCTCAAAAAGCAAGACTCAGTCGAGCTCGAGCGGAGTAATGAGTAGCCAGTTGAGTCAAGCTCGAGCACCTTACTGTATCGGCTCGGCTTGACTCAATTACAACCCTAATCACAGCCCCACCCACTCATATTCTTGATTCCTCATCAAGGACACATCCCAATCACAACCAAGATCCACAGGACCAAGGTCTTACTAGCACGGTATGAGAGCCAAATGAGCTAAAACATGCTGTGATACCAACTGTAAAGATCCACAACTAACTTGTGAGATGTTATCCAATTTGAATCGGAAGGTCTCACGATTTTGTCCACAAAAAAGGACCTCAAAAGTATATGTTATCCACTTTGAATTGGAAGATCTCATTTGTTATACTTATATACTCTAACAAATCCTCACATATTTCCTAAGTGGGATTTGGGGGTTACAATGTCTTCACTTAAAGTTCACTCAGCTAAATGTTTGCCTCCCATTGATTATTACACTTGATGTCCAATCAGTCTTCTCTATCCAAACAAGATTATGACTAAAGAAGAGAAGAAATACATACAGTACAGAACTGAGGAGTTAACACCAACAACCACAATGGAAGGGATATGGTAGTTTGGTCCTCTTTATTCAGGGATTCTAGGTTCTTATTACTAATCTAGTAAGTTTAGGAATCCTAGTTCAATTATTTTTTTTTAGCTAAGTCTATCCCCATACATTATTATCTCCTTTTTTTTAGATTTTGTAGAATTCTATAATAATGCACATTGATAAGTTATTGGAGAGCTCTTAAGTTGTAAAACTAAGGCTCCATTTGATTGGTACTTTTAATATTTGCTATAAAGCAAAAGAAAAAAGAAAAAGAAAAACAAAAATATCCCTTTGCGCTTTTCTTCTTTCCTGTATTGCTAGAATGTTCACTGAGTTGGGGGGAAGGGTTGAAAGACATGAACCAAGTTTCAATATGTTAAAAGGTTTACCTCCTATCTACTCTCTCCTGTGAAAACCTACCAAAACCGACATTACGCATAGATAGGAAGTGCAGATGAAATACTTATATCTACCAATATAAATGAGAACATACATTTACTTTAATAATACCAATTACTGATCCAGTGCAGCAACACATAAAAAGCCTTCTAGATATATTAAAACACATATGACTAGAACGCAAGAGCACAAAGAAATTAGATAAAATAGCCACATAAAAAATGTAAAATGCGATCGTACAGGAATCGTAGTTTTGAAAGCTTGCCCAGAGTAATTGGAATTTGTCCGTTTAAACGATTCAAGTAAAGATCCAAGCTCACCAAGTTCGTCAAATTTCCAAGCTCCTCTGGGATTGTCCCAGATATATTATTACTATAAAGCTCCCTGTCAAAAACAATTGACTTAGTAATTCTTGGGCAAATGAAGTTAACAGAAGCACATAATCCAAGTATCTTTGTATCAAATATGCAACCAAATCCAATGGAACAACAATCTTCAAGATCAAGATTGCATAACAAATAAAAACCAGTGCATAGTGACAAAAGCACAGAAAATCTGTGCTTACAACTATTTCTACTTTTTCTAAGATGAAGTATTGGAATTTTAGCTTGAGTGTAACCCAGGCATTCTCGACACTTGTGTGTATTCAAATTTTACACAGTTAACGAATTTAAGAAAAAAGATTCTGAATGAACCTATCTGCTACAGACCAAATCATGGAAAATAATCTAAAGTCCTAAACAATAAAAAAAAAATGTCGTTAACATATTTAGCAAAGCAAGCTGATATTCTGTTTTTCCTTTTGTATTTATCTTTTACTGCAAAAGATAATTCTAACAATGTGGAGCAGCATGTAGGAACTGAGTTCCTTTTTTAGTCTATCTAAAATAAAATAGGAGATCACCAAGTCTAAATTTATTGACTTACAAATACTGCAAATTTGAAAGCTGCCCAAGCTGCGGAACCAATTGACCAGATAGATTTGCATTCCCAAGATCACTGAATTAACAAAGGGAAAAGCATTTGTTACGTCAAACTAGATCTCAAAAGTAACATCAACAGCAGCAGTAGTAATATATATAAGTAAACTTACACTCTTGTCACACTATTTTCACTATTACATGTAACATGAAACCATGTGCAAGGATTAACAAGGGTTGGGTCCCAACTTTGCAACACGTTATTAGGGTCAGCCAAATTGGTCTTCAATGCATTCAAAGCATCACCTGTTTCATACAAACAGAGCAATTGATTATTGGTGGTTGCAAAACATCATTCTCAGCAGTCAGCAGTCAGCAGTCAGCAGCCAGCATATATATGTTCCAATGAACAATAACTATTTTAAGAAAGTGAACAAAGGCTTCCATAATTACTGACACTACTTGCAAGTCAAAGAAGTGCGTTTCTCAATTTGCAATGACCGGGAGATGGAAAAAATGGAAATAGGGTAAAGAACATTAATTTCATTACATAAACCGAAAACACCAACGGAGATCAAATCATAGGGAAGGGCCTAAACTCCACCATAACTCGAAAGATTCAACACAATGAACATAACACTATCCAGAAGACATCATACATCGATGAAGATAAAGCATTTGTTACCTTCACCAAACTGAATATGGAGAATTAGAACGTAGATCATATTCGAAATTTTCACAGAAATTAAACATGATGAAACGTGCAATTATCCCTACAGTCAAGTCAATTAGAGATGTGAGGCTAATTGAAATTTAAAACAAGCAAAGTCAACCTCGTGCACAGCTAAACCAATCCAATAGCTATAGAAGAAAATTTGATTTAACAATATTTCCATTCGAAAATTTCAAAAAAAAATAGAATAGAAAACAATTAAATAAATAAAAGGAAATAACCATAAAAGGAAAAACAACGAACCTTCCGCATTTCCCGCAACTCTGAAAACCAAATCCAACACAAAAATCAACCATAAACAAACAGAGATTAATCGCTCCATCATTTTTTTCTTTCTTTCTTTCTTTATTTTCGAATACTTTCGATTCAAAGAGCTAAATCCCCAAAATCGTCATCAATCTTCCACTTTAACGAATCGTAAAGCCATCAGTTCGGTCTAAAACGGACATCCAAAATCACACACATATTGGCCGTTGACCGAATCAAGAAGCAAAAAGGGAAAACAAAAAAAAATTCTCAAAGACTCCTCTCTGAACTAAACCCAAAAAAAAAAACGCTTAATTAAAAATTCCAGAAAATTCTTGGCTCTCTTTCTCTCTCTTTGTCTTCCGCAAGGTAATTATGCTTTTTCCTATCAGTATTTTGGAGCAAACTGGAGAGAGAGAGAGAGAGAAATTGTGTTTGGTAAGGGGGAAAGAAGAAAGAAAAAGAAGGGAAGGATCGGAGATGAGAGAGGAGGTGTTCTTTTTTCAACTATGAATTTTTTTTAAAAAAAATTTTAATAATATCGTTGGGCTTAGTCAAAGTAGCTCCATTAAGTCACCAACATGCGTTTTTCGAACCAGGAAAAAAAAAAATTAAATTATTACTACATTTATTGAGAAATATACTGTTGTGTAGTTGGAGATAAAAGAAAAGAGGATAGGGAAATCAAAGGAAAATAAAGCAAAGCGGGTCAAAGACGCACGCTTCGAAACAACGGGCCCCCACCTCACTAATCCTCCTCCCCCCCCCCCCCCCTTTTTTTTAATAAGCAAGAAAATAGTACAACTCTTATCTCTTTGTCTAAGCTCTTCCTTTATTAGTCAATCCATAATCTCCTCCTTAAGCTTGCTTTGAACAAACAAGCTTGACTTTTCGAATCTTTTTGCTCATTATAATGTCACCTGACAACCACGTGACCATAGATTATAAGAATAAAATTATGGAGTCATTTATTTATTTATTTTAACCTTTATGATAATTATGGTTGAAAGCTTACAATTAGAGGTGATCATGGTCGGATTGGGTTTCAGTTAAATTTAATTTATATAATAATGATTTATATATAAATTTAAATTTGATTTGATTTAATTTGATTTGTAAATTTGAATTGAATTTTTAGTCTAATTTTTTTTTTATAATATAAGTTTGAGTTTAACCTTGCTTGTTTGTATATTAATTTTTATTTTTTATATTTTAATTTTTTATTTATTTGTTTTTATTTTTAGTCTATTAAAAATTTAATTTTATTTATCAAAATTTATATGTCAATTTTCATATTAAATATATATAATCATGTTTATTAATTAATAATATTTATATATCTATAATTACATTATACTTAATAAATATTTTAAAAACTTTTAATTTAATTATATTCGCATCGGATCCTAATTTTGAAGGATCCAGCTTAAGCTCCACTCGATTTTTGATTGAACCTAAAAATTTTAACAAGCTCGTTAATTGCATCAAATAATTTTACCCAAATCTAACTAAATATTAAGGGATCTTCTTGCTTTGACGGATAATTCAACCCCTAAGTAGGTCTACTTACAATCATAAATGTATATGATACTTTTTTTTCTTTTAAATTGTTAAGAATTTTTTAAAACAAATGGGAAGCTTGAAGCTTGAAAATATGAAAATGGAAAGAGAAAATTAAATTTTAAACTTAATCAATTTCAAAAATGGTAATAATGGATAAATCAAGCTTTGTTTTTGTGTTTTTTTTTTTTTTTCACTAGAACACATATTTTTATACCATCTTGGTAAAATAAGTACATTTTTCATATGCAACCTAATTAACTAACAAATATCTATCTAGCACTTTAATGAGAAAAAAACTTCAAAACATTTTTGTCTCAAAAGTCCTAGATGTTTTTTTCCTTCTAGAGCGGTTTTGGACATTTATCCCTACTCAAAATGTGAACTAAAAAAAAAAATAAAAAAATTGGAGGTACGTTAATCCGATTGAACAAAACGATCTCTTTTTTGACTTGGTCAGTAACTTACTTCGCCGCGAGTAGCTTTCGTGTAATCCTTGAACATTTAAACTCTACAAACATGGCATTAATCGTACGAATGTCACCTCTTAACAATAATTACATTAATTATTTAAATTAAATTCAACTTTTAAAACAATAATGATTGAGAAATTTTATTCATAATCTTTTTTTTTTTTTATTTAAGAGAAAATTAAGTCTGCTAAATGACAAAAGATCTAAGTCTTAAAATACTCCAATGGTCTTTTAACGTATAAATCACCAAACGGAAAGAAAGATATCTCTAAAATGTGAGTTCCCAACAGCTTTGTTTAACCAATGAAACATCTGCACATCTATTGAATTTTTATATAAACAAGATGGACACTCCTTGCGCACTACCAATTCTTAAGGAATAAAGATAAACAATTTGCATTCAGAAATTACTTGATTTAGAATAAACTATAGATCCTTTTTTCCTGTAAGGATTATAGTTGATTAACCTTATCGACAACCATAAAAGAATTGGATTCCACCATCACTTTCCTGTAATCTATTTCCAAACCTAAATTTATTCACAATTGTTACCTTATACTGGCACAAAACAATGAATTGAATGCAATTTTTTTTTTCAATACTGGAGATTGGAGAGAGATTACATGATTTGGGATTTGGACTTCAAATCTTTTTTTTTTTTAAATATCAGTTTAAATTGGTGAATGTACTATTTGGATTAAATTTCAAGTTTTGATCACAGAAATTTGATGGTTATAGCTATCTCGAAATCTTAGCAAAACCTAATTATAGTTAGAAAAGCTTTTACTAATTTTTCTTTTTTATTGGAAACAAAATGCAGTGTAATACCAATTTGAAATAATTAGATTAACCAAAGTTTGATCTATCGATTGTTACTTTTTTGTAGAAAGGATTATATTCAAAGTTTGATTCCCCTATTCTCCTTTTATACTTCTCATGAAAAAAATTGTATGATTATTAATAGTATAAAATTCTTAATTAAAACAAGATTAATCCAATTAAAACATTTAAAAAGTTATCTAATTATTGAGCTTAAATTAAGAGTTTATGATTATAAAGGCATTAAAATACCAAAATAAAAGAACTTATTAGTATTACATCATAATAATAATAATAATAATAATAATAATAATAATAGGACAGCGTCAGTGAAATTTTTTTACTTCACAAATAAATTAGAATGATTACATACATCTTTTAAATATATTAAAAAATAAAAAATAAAAAACGTAAAACATATATTATCATCTTAATTTTACTTGTAAATTCAAAATATTTCATTGACAGTATCTACAACAGAAACTCTCACATTGAAAATAGATTGTTATTACGTTACTGGGAATCTAAAAAAAAATCATGATTGATAAACGAGAATGTTTGAGATTAATTATGAGGACGCTAGTGGGAGATAAATTGGTGTAACAAATCAACAATTTGGTAAATACTAGAAGTACTAATTACAAGCACTTTGATTTTGTTTATTTATTTTTCAAGGGAAAGAAATATAATACTCGGAGATGGGTAGGATGAAAGTGATGGTATTCGGATTTGAATTGAAAAAATTGGCTTGATTCTTGAAAGGGACCACTATTGACCAAGATTTATGAAACCAAACAACTGGTAGACTATGATCCTTCGCAAGTATCGCCAAATGTATAATTAATTACCAGTATGCGGGTAATTTTGAATTTCTTTAGATTGCAAGGACACAAGTGCAAAAGAAACTCATTGATAAGTGAAAATTTCGGAGTTTTCTAATTTAGGTGATGAAATTCAAAATTTAGATTTATAAAATTTTTATATTTTAAAATAAAATCACGTTTATTTGAATAAACGTGATTACAGGGCCTGAGCAAAAATCTGTACTTTTGTGTGGAGAGCTAGAGTTAGACCACATTTTGGAGAGTAGTGAAGAGGGTGTTGGACGCCGGCGACTTTGACTCAAAAGCCCGCCAAAGTCCAAACCAAACCTTCCTAGAAAAATCAATGTTGGCTGTAGCTGTACACATTTTCTAACTTACCCTTTGTTTGGAAGACCCCGCACTTCCAGTGCGGTGGATTTAGCCCTTAATGATAGAATAGGGGTAAAATTATTATTATTTTTTAATATTTTTTAATATATATTTTTTTAATTTTATCAAAATTAATATCATTTTATCGAAATTAAACTTGTTACCTATCTAAATTAACCTGTAAACAATTTGCCTAAGCATAATTTTCATAAATGTCAGAACTGATTAAGACAAGTTTTTAATTAAAAAAAGGTTGTAAGATTACAAAATAAATCTAAAGATTGATGAATTAGTAATGCAATAAACAAAAGGAAACTAGTAGTAAATCTGAAAGACTTGTCAAAGGTCTTTTGAAAGAAAAAAAATATATATATATAATTTAGTAAAAATTTGGAATTTGTTGAAATTATGTCTTAGATGAGATATCTTTATTCTTTAACTCTTACTTAATATATTATATAAGATTATTGTAAAATATAGTTTCGATGAGATTTTTAAATTTTACTAATGATTAATAAATTAAAAAAATAAATCTATTACATTTTATTTATTTATTTATTTAACTCTTGTTTGTAAAATTTAAAAATTTCACTGTTATTGTATCGGATAAAAATTTTATTATATATCAATTAAATAATTTAAAAAAAATTAAAATATTCTTGGTTTTTTAAAAGTCATTTAGCTAACATTTGCCTCATTAATTTCTAATATTATCCAGCAATTCTAATCATATTACATATATAGCTTCTGGCAAATGGTATTATGGAAAGAATTGATGCTCATTCCTATATAAACAGCTTAATTTGCAAAAATTAGAGTTGTGAAAAAGAAATAAACATATATTTTTTTGGGTAAGTTAATGCAATAATGCTTTGGACATTGCTTGATCACTGTATCAATGTTGCTTTAATTACATTTGTTGTCGCCTGAAACAACAATGATGAATTGCTGACGTCCTTCGTGCCACGCGTTGTTGAAATCTCTACAAGAAAAATAAATATCAGAGGGACGCAGGGCTTTCCCTGCGTTTGCACTCCGATGCTTAAGTCAGACCCCGAATTTGGCAGAGTTTCTGTAGGGGAAATAGAGACTTAGCTTAACGAATCATACCTGACCCCTATTTATAGGAATTTACTCTGTCATTAATTACATTTTTGCCCTTTTTATCTTGCTCAGGGTTTGTATCATTTATCACAGTTTTATTCGTGCGCCACGTGGCATTCTTTTATTATTCTTTTTATCATCCACAACAATTACTCCCCACTCTTTCGCTAGGTATGACCTTGCGGAAGAGTACATATGTTCTCCTTGTAATCTTAGATCAAGTCCTTACATTATGTTCTGAAGTCAAATTCTCTTGCCGTATAATTCTTAAGCTCTTGTTTGAGTGCGTGGCTTACCTCGCGCATTTTTCACTTCAAGCCCTTGGTTGAGTGCTTAGCTTACCTCGCGCATTTTTCGCTTCAAGCTCTCGCACATTGTCTTCGTGGCTTACCTCGCGTATTTTTCGCTTCAAGCCCTTTGTTGTGTGCTTAGCTTACATCGCGCACTTTTCGCTTCAAGCTCTCGCACATTGTCTTCGTGGCTTACCTAGCGCATTTTTCGCTTCAAGCCCTTTATTTGTGTGCTTAGCTTACATCGCGCATTTTTCGCTTCAAGCTCTCGCACATGGTCTTCGTGGCTTACCTCGCGCATTTTTCGCTTCAAGCCCTTGATTTGTGTGCTTAGCTTACATCGCGCACTTTTCGCTTCAAGCTCTTGCACATGGTCTTCGTGGCTTACCTCGCGCATTTTTCGCTTCAAGCCCTTGATTGAGTGCTTAGCTTACCTCGCGCATTTTTCGCTTCAAGCTCTTGCACATTTTCTTCATGGCTTACCTCGCGCACTTTTCGCTTCAAGCCCTTGGGTTGTGTGCTTAGCTTACATCGCGCACTTTTCGCTTCAAGCTCTCGCACATTGTCTTCGTGGCTTACCTCGCGCATTTTTCGCTTCAAGCCCTTTATTTGTGTGCTTAGCTTACATCGCGCATTTTTCGCTTCAAGCTCTCGCACATGGTCTTCGTGGCTTACCTCGCGCATTTTTCGCTTCAAGCCCTTGATTTGTGTGCTTAGCTTACATCGCGCACTTTTCGCTTCAAGCTTTCGCACATTGTCTTCGTGGCTTACCTCGCGCATTTTTCGCTTCAAGCCCTTTATTTGTGTGCTTAGCTTACATCGCGCATTTTTCGCTTCAAACTCTCGCACATGGTCTTCGTGGCTTACCTCGCGCATTTTTCGCTTCAAGCCCTTGATTTGTGTGCTTAGCTTACATCGCGCACTTTTCGCTTCAAGCTCTTGCACATGGTCTTCGTGGCTTACCTCGCGCATTTTTCGCTTCAAGCCCTTGATTGAGTGCTTAGCTTACCTCGCGCATTTTTCGCTTCAAGCTCTTGCACATTTTCTTCATGGCTTACCTCGCGCACTTTTCGCTTCAAGCCCTTGGGTTGTGTGCTTAGCTTACATCGCGCACTTTTCGCTTCAAGCTCTCGCACATTGTCTTCGTGGCTTACCTCGCGCATTTTTCGCTTCAAGCCCTTTATTTGTGTGCTTAGCTTACATCGCGCATTTTTCGCTTCAAGCTCTCGCACATGGTCTTCGTGGCTTACCTCGCGCATTTTTCGCTTCAAGCCCTTGATTTGTGTGCTTAGCTTACATCGCGCACTTTTCGCTTCAAGCTCTTGCACATGGTCTTCGTGGCTTACCTCGCGCATTTTTCGCTTCAAGCCCTTGATTGAGTGCTTAGCTTACCTCGCGCATTTTTCGCTTCAAGCCCTTTGGTTGAGTGCTTAGCTTACCTCGCGCATTTTTCGCTTCAAGCTCTCGCACATTGTCTTCGTGGCTTACCTCGCGCATTTTTCGCTTCAAGCCCCTGCACATGTGTAGCTGGTGTGATCAGTCATTTATCAATTATGTGCGAATCTCAACAGCCAATAAAATATCAATATGGCATAAATGATAGCTCAACAAATTAAATTTCAACCCATAGTTGAATTAACAAAAAATAATATTAAATGTCATAAAGTCTCGCTGCCAGTGTAGTTTGCAAGTGGTTGATATTTCGCATTTTTGCTATCCTCTTGCCTTGTGACCTTTCCATCTTCTTTCACGGCATTGGTGATGGCTTAGGTAGCCCGACGATGGTAAGGGTTTCTTTTCTTTGAACTCCCTTATATGTAGTTCAGCGTCGGTATCCTTTTCATCACTTCCTCTTGAGTGATATATTTATCTGCTATAGAGAACAAGTCTGAGATCGTCGTCGGCTGATCTAAAGATAGCGATTCTTGTAACTTTTCAGACCTTGTCCCTTGTAGCATAGCTGTCACAGCTACTCCAACTTGTAGATCATGTATTTCAATAGTAGTATTACGGAACCGATCCACATAGCTTTTGAGTGATTCCTTGCTCCCCTGCCTTACGGTAAGCAGATATGTGACATCCTTCCTTTTCTGGCTTTTTATCACAAAGGCCTTCAGGAATTTGCTTCTTAATTGATTGAAAGACGAAATAGACCCCTCTGGCAAACTATTAAACCATTTTAGTGCATGGTCAGTTAAAGTTGAGGGGAATGCTCTACTCATGATCTCATCCTCCCATCCATGTAATAGCATCCATGACTCATAGTTCTGAATGTGGTCATAAGGATCAGTTTTTCCCGTATACATCGTCATCTGCGGCATTTTGAATTTTGGGGGCAACGGTTTTCCCATGATCGTTGTACTGAATGGGATTCTCCTTCTCTGGTTTTCTTCAGTCTGAACCAACCTTTTCTCTTCTAAGATTCGTTCCACAATTCTTTTCATATAAGTGGTAACTTGTGCCTTGGAGACAGGTCTGTTTTGCACTTTCTTAGCATCGTATGCATCAGCTTGGCCGCAGTCCATAGCTTCTTTCCTGTTACCTTGAGTTCGGTTTTGATGAGTCTGAGATTGAAAGTTTGTCATTCCAGTTTCAAGGTTTCGTGCTGGATCTATTTTTGAGTCTCTCTCAACATGAGACCCTGTCATTCCCACATCTTTGATTCCGTTGTTTGGTGGGCTGTTTGTGTTCTGGGGCCAAGGATCTTCGACGCCCAAATATCCAGAGTCTACTCGAGCCGGACCCTCAAGGTTTCTAGTACTTTGGCGTCTCCGACCACCAACAATCTCCCGTGTTGAATTCTTTGTACCACGACGCCGTAGTTTTTTGACACTCTGATGTCTCCAGTTCATTGGAGTCTAGCGCATGGGGTCTTCCGTAACTTGGTGCTGCAAGCCTTCCGAGGCCTCACGCACAGGGTCTCCCATACCCTGACGCCTCATATCTTCCTCAGTTTCACACATAGGGTCTCGTGCGATCATGCCACGAGGATCTCGCGTACCCTTGTCATGAGGGTCTCGCGCAGCAGGGTCTTGCGTAAGCTGGCATCCCCGCGTTATGAGTGCGCCACGTGGCGCGCGAAGAACGCGCCACGTGGCGCACGAAGCAAACGGGGGGTCTTGCGTGGCCATGCGGTGAGAGTTTCGTGCACCCCTGCCTTGAGGGTCTCGCGCTCCACTGCCGTGAGAGTCCGCCGTGAGAGTGCCGCGAGGCTCTGTCGCCAGAGTGCCACGAGGGTCTGCCGCCAGAGTGCCGCGAGAGTCTCCTATAGCCATGCCGCGAGGGTCTGTCGCCAGCATGCCGTGAGGGTCTAAGGCCAGTGTGCCGCGAGGGTCTCCTGCAGCCAAGCCGCCCATGCCGCGAGGGTCTCCAGCAGCCATGCCGCGAGGGTCTCCTGCAGCCATGCCGCCCATGCCGCGAGGGTCTCCTGCAGCCATGCCGCCCATGCCGCGAGGGTCTCCAGCTGCCATGCCGCGAGGGTCTCCTGCAGCCATGCCGCCCATGCCGCGAGGGTCTCCAGCAGCCATGCCACGAGGGTCTCCTGCAGCCATGCCGCCCATGCCGCGAGGGTCTCCAGCAGCCATGCCGCGAGGGTCTCCTGCAGCCATGCCGCCCCTGCCGCGAGGGTCTCCAGCAGCCATGCCCCGAGGGTCTCCTGCAGCCATGCCGCCCATGCCGCGAGGGTCTCCTGCAGCCATGCCGCCCCTGCCGTGAGACTCATGCGCAACACTTCCTTCTCCTACCAAATTTCGCACCGTTACCGGCAAATTCACTTCCGGGAAGGTGCCTTTGAACAGGTTCACCATAGCGTGCAAAGCTTGGGCGGTTTCTTCCCCCTGCTTCTGCATGGCTTCGAATTCAGCCACGGGAATCGTCATCATCTCCGACCTTCTCTCAGTCCGAACTCCATCACCTAAGTCTGCCATTGGGGAACTCGCTATGTCCTCACTTTCTTCACTTCTAATTGCTGTTGAACGTATCTGTACCATCGTTGTCAAAAGCTTTTCTTTCGTTTCCCACAGACGGCGCCAATTGTTGTCGCCTGAAACAACAATGATGAATTGCTGACGTCCTTCGTGCCACGCGTTGTTGAAATCTCTACAAGAAAAATAAATATCAGAGGGACGCAGGGCTTTCCCTGCGTTTGTACTCCGATGCTTAAGTCAGACCCCGAATTTGGCAGAGTTTCTGTAGGGGAAATAGAGACTTAGCTTAACGAATCATACCTGACCCCTATTTATAGGGATTTACTCTGTCATTAATTACATTTTTGCCCTTTTTATCTTGCTCAGGGTTTGTATCATTTATCACAATTTTATTCGTGCGCCACGTGGCATTCTTTTATTATTCTTTTTATCATCCACAACAACATTAAATACTAGAGTTGCAAATCTTTTTTTTAGTACAATTTGGGAAGGTGATGCATCAGCGTAAGTTAGTAGCATGTGCAGCTTTTTTTTCCTGTCGTAGGCAAAGTGCCTTCGCTGCGTGCATTCCCAAAATACTCCGACATTTGATAATTGAAGGTGGAAGTGGAATCATCATCTTAAACTCGACCGTGCAGCACCAAGGAAATCCGGACTATCAATGGTGAGTACCCGGGGCCATTGATACAGTGAAAGCTCGTAGAGGAGATAAAATGATTAGGTTTAATTTTTTTTTTGAATTTTAATGTGATTATCATTTAAATTTTTAATTTTTTATAATATATTAAAATTTCAATTTTTAATTTTTGTGAAAAAATATAAAATTTTCTTGTAAATACCCTTATTATTATTATTATTATTTTTACTTTAGATTTCATCAAAAATTTTTAGAATCTTTATAGTTGACAAAAAAAGTTAGATTTATTCTTGAAAATACTTAACTCGATAAAAATTAAAATATAAAAATTCAATTAATTGTAAAAAAAATTAGACCACAGTAAGTTCTTTTTTATCTTTTAACCAAATGATTATAGAGGCCTAGGACAAAGTAAGATATGATATAACTATTCTGGCATGTAGCTTTTGAGATTAAACATGGAATTCTTTGCAAAAGCAAGAACAGTGGAGAACTGTATAACCGAAAAGAGAAGTACTTTTGCAGGCATGGATTGAAACAAATAAGGAATCCATGGTCGGACGAACCTTAATACATTACACAGTGCCCTATTCATTCTGGAAAGAGAATTACTTACAGAATAGAGTTTTCTGTGTAGAAGGACCAGTTGTGGCATGCATATAATTAATGGATGGCCAAGTGCAACAGTCTATGGAGCAATTATTGTTTATCCAATGCTTGGAATTAAGTATCCCTTTGCAAAGCCTGACGTAGAGTTTCCAATCATACTTGGTACGTTTGTTGTTTTAGCACTGTGAGAATTTTTTCATTTAGTTCTGAAAACAAAAATAGAGATACTTCTGAGAAATAGAAGAAATTAAAATGAACCATTGATTTTGATAATGCACTTCAAGGTGCAACTTGAAAAAACAGAGAATAAGCCTCTTGATGCCAGCTATTAAATGAGCATGTCTCTGACGCCAATGTCTCCAATGCAGGAGAGAATGGAAGGAAAATGTAGCGGAAATTTAACAGGAAGGGAAACCCTAATTTCAACCCCATAGCTACAGCTTTTATGTTATTGGAATTTCAACCCCACGAAGGACCCCTTAAAGTATAATCTTGTTGACCCACCTCAGGGGGGCAACAGTAGGAGTTCCTAACAATGGCTGGGTAGCCATCAGTATCCGGCAGCCAATCCAGCTGGTTCAGTTCATCTTAACCTATTCTTGTTCCTGAGCTATGTCAATTACAAATTACATCTCTTATTCTAATGACTTGGATTTCAACTTCAAATGTTGATTTAATAGTATAAGATTTGGCTGAATTTTTTATTAGGGACGATTTATAGTGAAAAGTCATGTGTTCGAGACTTCACTAAATTAAATTCTCTTGAGTTAATGTCAATCATGAAAAGTGAGTAAAGATTAATCTTATACTAATGTGATATCGAGAAGAAAAAAAAAGACTTGGATTTCAAGAGTTGGTTGTAACAGAGAGCGACATGTAACTTGGGGACAGAGCATGGTGTTCTTAGTAAAAAATGGAGCGACTCAAAGTCGAATTGTCTGACCTCCTCATGATTTTCCAATTTGTCGAGGGGAAGCAGATGAACTTTAAAGAGCATTGTATTGGCTAGATAAAGAAAGTATTTATTGCTCGTTTTCATGAAATAGAATTACGCATTGACGTTTAAGAAAAAGTTTTGGTTTTCCAAGCAACTTCCATGTGATTATTGACCTCCAATGCATGCGTCTCAGCCAATATTTGTTTGAGCGTCAGAAAAAGCTCACATGCTTTTCTCTGTTTGAAAATTGCCTTACTGATTTCTCTATCAAAATAACTGTAACAAGATTAATTATATTGCTATGTTAATGTTTGTTATTGTCAAATATAATTGTGATGTATTGATGATATCTGCGCTTAAATCTTTGTGTCACGTATTATCAAAGGTTCTACAAGAAAAAAATATCAGAGGAACGTAGGGGTTGTTCTCTGCGTAAGCAATCCGATACTTAAGTCAGCAATAAAATTTGGCAGAGTTTTAGTAAATGAAATAAAGACTTTTTTTTAAGAATCATACCTGACCTCTATTTATAAGGATTAATTTCACATTTAATTACGTATTTATCAATTAATTATATATCTCTTATTGTTTTACGGGTACTGCAGAATCAAAAATATTTAAAGGTAAAATTATCTAAATAAATTTTAACAGTTGGAACCTAACTGCATGATTTTTTCATATGGGGGTTCGTACGTAGGCAAGCTTGTATATGGGTGCCTCTTTTTTTTGGTGGCGGGAGAATCCTCGCGCCTATGTGCGGGAGACCCCTCCCGCCTCGCATCACGTGACGCGTAGTAATATTTATTTATTATTATTATGCATAACAATTGTTTTTCACTTTTTCACCAAGTATAAGATTGCAGAAAAGTGCATATATTCTCGGTGTAGTCTCAAATCAAGTTCTCACGTTAAATTTTAAAGTCAAATTCTCAAGCTAAATTCTGTCATCAAATTCTCAAGTCAAACTCTGACGTCAAATTCTCAAGCCCTTATTTGAATGCGTAGCTTACCTCGCATATTTTTTTTTTGCTTCAAGCCCTTTATTTGGGTGCTTGACTTACCTTGCGTATTTTTCGTTTCAAGCCCTTACTGTGAGATCTGAGAATTTCAGACACTACAAGAAAAAGAGGCAACAGCGACGGAATTAGCGACGGAATTTCCGTCGCTAATTATAGCTTTCCGTTGCAAATGAGTTTTTGCGACGGAATTAGCGACGGAATTTTCCGTCGCTAATTCCGTCGCTAAATTTGAAGTCGCTGAAAGTCTTCCGTCGCTGAATGAAAATTTTCGTCGGTAATTCCGTCGCAAATAAATTCTGTCGGTGAAAACTTTTTGCGACGGAATTTCGACGCTGTTTTTTCCGTCGCTAAATTGCATCTGCGACGGATTTCTGTCGCTAATAATTCCGTCGGTGAAGACAAACAGAGACGGATATTTTCCGTCGGTAAAATAATCAGAGACGAAAATCCGTCGGTAATATTTCCGTCGCTGATACATATCAGCGACGAAAAATCCGTCGCTGTTTTGTTCCGTCGGTAAAGTGTTTCAGAGATGAAAAGTTCCGTCGCTAATAGTTCCGTCTCTGAAACATTTTAGAGACGGAAATCCGTCGCTGATTTTTAATGAAATTTTCGTCGCTAAAATGTTTTAGCGACAGATTTTCGTCGGTAATTTATATATTTATTTTTTGTTAATTATTTAAATTTTCCGTCGCTAATGGGATTTAGCGAAGGATTTCCGTAGCTAATTTAAATATATATTTTTTAATATTTGTTTTCTTAAATCCGTATACCTAAAATAATGAAAGACAGCTGTAGAAATCGATAAAAACAAACATAAAATATATATCACAATTATATGTCAAAACTAACATCAACTATTAATTGCAAATCATCATCATATACAGTCCGATTAAATCATAATTACAAATATCATCTAGAATTCATAAGAAAATAAAATAAAATGTGTACTCTCACTGATTAGGGTGACCTGCAGATCCAGACGGTCCAACTCCAGGTGCTCCAGTGTTATTGGCATTCCTTACCATCATGTTCATCATCTGATCCATAAAATCAGACAACTTTCCTTCCAGATTATCAATCTTGTTTGAAATGACTCTGACATCCTTTTTCACTTGCTGCACCTCTGAATTTGTGTCAGGAGTACCCATCACACCAGGAGTAGGATAAGGAAAAGGACTATAAGCTGAATGAGATGCACAAGAAGATTGGGTGGAACCAGAGGCAAATGCAATGTTTGTGCCCATTTGTAAATCAAGGCGATGTGGCCTAGTCCCAAATCCGTACGTATGTGTACGCGTACTCTCCATCCCTCCAATTACCTCACACCATGCAGCTCGATCAAAAGGAGGATGGGTGCTTATATCCTCGCCGTATTTCTGAGTCAATGAAGTAGCGTACTTTTCCTACAATGTAATTAGAAGAAGGATAATAAACAATAAACTTTAATAACGGGAAAACCATATTAGAAGCCGACGGAATGCATTTACGTACACTGACAGATTTGGACTTGTTGTCCACATAATCACCATCTCCACCTAAACGTCTATGCGTCCGATCAAACAATTCTTTATATGTCGGTGCTCGACCTAGACGTTTCGTCTACAATACAAGATATGCAATTTTATGGATTAGATATGAAATTCGAGTAATGAATAAAAAATACATTTAAATAAAAATATATGAAAGTCAACAGTAAAATGAATAAAATTATTATTTGGACTTACCATCCTATACTCATGTACCGGAAAAGAAACAGAACCACTCGTATGCTTTGTTATCGTTCCTTCTTTTTCCGTCAACCGATTTTGTTTTCCTTTTTTTGACTTCGCCTCCCACCTTTCAGTCCCCCATTCATTCTCAATTAATTGATCCCATATTTGGACTGAAATCCACTTTGACTTGTTGTACCCTTTACATTCAGATATTTTATCCGTATTAAAATATTGCATTGCTTGTCTTCTCTCCATCTGCAGCAGGTCTCTAAAACGTGACTTGCATAAGTGCTCCCAAATTGTATAGACATTATTGGTTTGGTCAGCAGACCACCTGAAATTCTCCTGCAAACAAAAACAAAATAAATAATTATCATTTCGATACGTTTATGACAAATTATAAAGTTATTTACTTCAAAGTACTGTACTTGAAATTTATTCCACATCTGTGCTTTCACTTCATTTGGAACCGTTTTCCATGTTGGCCATGGTTCCGAGTAATGTTGTTTAATTAAATTGGATATAGTCCTCACACCCTTCGATTCTTGAAAAGAACTGCCAATCAAAAAAGAAGATATCGCCAAATATTATACCATATTTAATATCAGAGTTGTATGGAAATAAAACAAAAGTAGAAGCAATATACCTGTTACCAAGTGGCGTCAGAAATAACCTATGCTCTGGGTTTTGCGGTGTTTCAAGGCTTTGATTTGGGCCTCTTGTTCTTTTCCGACCACTACCACCACTCCCACTCCCACTCCCACTACCACCCGCAGTTTGTGTAGCCTCCTCATTAGATATTCTTTGCCTGGGTAATGGTTCTTCTACCGCTGATGGAGGAGCTGGAATGGCATCATCATCGTCGTCGTCGTCATTATCAGGAGCTAGATCAGGTCGACTTGAAGATGGATTTGGATGGGCGAGAGGCCGAGAACGAGGCTGATTTGGACGGTGAGCTAAAGGTCGATCACGAGCCTGAGCATCAGACGGAGTAGGCTGCTGAGATTGAGGCTGAATGTCAAAATCAAGATTATAGTCAAACTCCAATCCAGGTAGAGGAGAGTCAAACTCCAATCCAGGTAGAGGAGACTTGGACCTATCTGATCGTTGTGCTAACTTTTTCAATCTTCTCATCTGTAATACAGATAAAAAAATTATCTTTAGAAATAAGTAAATGAAGTCCAATAATATCTATTTTACAATCTAATGTTTAATTCTTACTATTCATTATTGTAATCACTGTCATCTTCTCTATCATTACCAACTGTTTTATCATTCCATACTTCATCATCCTCTTCTTCTTCTTCTTCCGCTTCCTCTTCCTCCTCTTCTTCTTCTTCTTCTTCTTCTTCTTCTTCTTCTTCTTCTTCTGAAAATTGATCGACTTCTTCATATTCGCCACTACTATGAACAGTCGGGTTGTCCAATTCGTCTGAATATGCAACTATTCTAGGGTTCGAAACTTCCACTTCTTGGTAAACTCCTTCGTTCAAATCTAGAATCTGTCCACCGTCATTTCGTCGAAGATTAAATCTACTTCGTGCCTTTGTTTTGAATACGGCCCACCAATGACGACGATCTTTTTTTGTAGAAGGATAAGTACTAAAGTACACTTGTTGGCTCTGTTTAGCTAATATAAAAGGTTCGTTACTGGCAAGTATAGATTTATACTTGATATCAACAAGACCGTGACGGGGATCAACATGAAGACCTCGTTCTGTATCAAACTAATGACACTTGAATAACACAACTTTATTCCCAATTCCAAAGTACTCTAATTCGATTATATCTGTCAGTATGCCATAAAAATCACGATCAATATCATTGTAGCAGCTGCCTTTGACACAAACACCACTATTCATTGTTTTTCGAGATCGACCATAATCTAACGTATGAAACTTGAAACCATTTACAAAATAACCTTGATAACTCCTGATCATACGTCCAGGACCATGAGAAATCTCAATAATACGTGGATCTGTTTGAGTGGCATGTTCAAATACCTGAAACCCCGCAAAACCTAGCATTAAAATTTTACAATTTAAGTTCAAACTACTGATTGTTCTATTTTATTAGTACTTACAAATTGTTTAAGCCATTTTTGAAAATGATCATGACGTGCTTTCTCTAATTGTGCATCGCTGATATTCGGATGATCTCTTTTAATCATATTATCAAATGACCTACAATATCATTTGAAACTAAATAAGATAACTATATCAGCCATATTATTTAACATTAAACGAGGAGTTAGATTTAGATAACTTACTCAATATAGGGGACTATTTCCTCACAATTCATTAACACGTATATACACGCAGCATTGTAGTCATCTTCCTCCAAGTATCGAGCATTATTTTTTGTCGGCCCAATTGGTCGACCTGGACGTCTAAAAATGGACAAACGTCCCATCGGATCGACATCTCCTCCATCATCATTACGTGGTGGACGGGTCAATCTTGTTTGAACTTCAGGTTCAAAATACAAGGCACAAAAGTTTCCAATCTCCTCCCTTATGTATGCCATACATATCGACCCTTCTGGATGAGCTGGATTTTTCATTTTCTTTTTTAAGTGATGCAAAAACCTGAAGTGAATATTGTAAGCAATAAAATTTCAGCGACTTTTTCAGATAGAATATTTGGAATGATAAATATTAGTATAACATTGAATAATAATTAACTATAAGTGATTACCTTTCAAAAGGATACATCCATCGATATTGCACTGGACCGCCCACCATAGCCTCATAAGGCAAGTGGATTGGAAGATGCTCCATACAATCAAAAAATGAAGGGGGAAAGATCTTCTCTAATTTGCAAATGGTTTGTACAATATTCCTTTGCAAAACTTGCATGTGATCTACACGTATTTCCGGTGAGCATACATCTCTGAAAAAATGAGATAGCTCTGTGATTGCATCCCAAATTGGGTTTGGGACAAAATCACGAATAGCTATGGGAAGTAAACACTGCATAAAAATGTGACAGTCATGAGATTTCATTCCGTAGAACTTGCATTCATCGACATTAACACACCGAGCTATATTTGATGCAAACCCATCAGGAAGCCTTAACTCTTTAACCCAAGCACATAGTCGTTTTTGCTCCTCCTTGCTTAGAGTGAATGAAGCTTTAGGCTTTAATGTTTTTCCATTACTGTTCACCAATTCTAATTCTTTTCTTTTGCAAATGAAGGCCATATCCATTCTTGCATTTGTATTATCTTTAGTTTTCCCCTTAACATCCATCAGGGTGTTAAACAAATTGTCAAAAATATTTTTCTCAATATGCATGACATCCAAATTGTGTCGAATAAGATTGGTATGCCAATAAGGTAATTCCCAGAATATACTCTTCTTCACCCAATTATGAGATACCCCTAACCCTGGAGGTTTTGTGGACCACATTTTGTACCGTATGGTAAATTGTCGATTGCATCTAATTGTTGCAATACTTCTTCACCTGACAATCTCTGCACTGGAGGATCATGATCTGCCCTTTTACTAAATTTGTCACGTTGCCTCCTGAAAGGATGATTAGGAGGCAAAAATTGACGATGACAATCGAAAAAGCAAGGCTTTCGTCCATACTGCAACCTAAAGGCCTTTGTACGATCCATGCAATAAGGACAAGATAATCGACCATGGGTGCTCCACCCAGACAACATTCCATAAGCAGGGAAGTCATTAATCGTCCATAACAATGCGGCCCTTAACATAAAATGCTGTTTTCTGTAAGCATCATAAGTCTCAACACCATGTTCCCACAACACCTTTAACTCATCAATTAAAGGTCTCAAGAAAACATCAATGTTATGTGATGGACTTTTCCTTCCCGGAATTATCATATTGAGAAACAAATATGGTTGCTTCATGCACATCTATGGAGGTAAATTGTAAACAGCAAGTATTACTGGCCAACAAGAGTATGATCTCGATGCGGGGCCATAAGGACAAAATCCATCAGCACACAAACCAAGTCTTACATTCCGAGGATCAGCAGCAAACGATTGGTGGATACTATCGAATTTTTGCCATGCCTCCCCATCAGCAGGATGATTGAGCACTCCGTTAGTATTTCGACTTTCAACATGCCATGTCATAAACTTAGCATTTACTGACGACATAAAAAGCCTTTGCAACCTCGGAATTAATGGCAAATAATGTAAAACCTTATAAGGTATTTTTTTTCCTCGTCCACCAACTGTTGAGATAGGTTTATATCGAGGTTGACCACATATTTGACAATACTCATCCTCGACATATTCTTTATCAAACAACAAACAATTATTCTTGCATGCGTCTATTTTAACATAACTAAGACCCAATTTTTCTAGCTTCTTATTCATTTCATAGTTGGTTTGTGGCAAATGATCATCTTCTGGTAACATTGACTTCATAATCCCCAATAAACGATTGAAGCATGCTTCACTTATATTAAACTCTGACTTCCAGTTCAAAAGTTGTGAAACAGCCGATAATGTTGTGTGCATTGAACAACCAGGCCATAGTTGTTCTTCGGCATCATTCAATAGAGAATAGAAGTATGTAGCAGATGAATCTGGATGTTGCTCCTCACTTCTTGAATTGTTAACCGAATTACCAATTACGTCATCATCCATTTGAAAAGCATCCGTAACCATTCTAACATATGGATTTAGTCCCTCAGGTCTCACCCCAGATAGTGGATCAACTGTTTCATTTATATTTTGTGATGACTGTCCTTCTTCAATTTCTCCGTGTTGATTCCAAGTCGTATACCCAACAACAAAACCTTTGTAATAAAGGTGTTTCCGCACCTTATCGGCTTCCAAGAATTGTTTATTCATACATTTGCTACAATGACATTTAATTCTATTTCCACTAACTACCTCAGGATGACAAAATGCAAAACTAATTAACTCTTCAACTCCATTCAAAAATTCATCTCTAATGAATCCATCTACATCTAATCGACAATACATCCAAGATCTATCCTTATCCATTTTTCACACAGAATATAGTATCTGAAAAAATAGAATAACAATCACACTCTATCACCAAATAAATTTTTCCAATTAAGTAAAATCAATTTAATTTATAACATGCATATAAGAAAATTTAACATCTACACTAACAAAATACGTCGCTGAAAACGATAAATCCATCCTTATTACAAAATAAATCAAATTAGGTAACATACATATATCTAGGTTTAAATATTCGAACTGAATGTGTGGAGTATTTTATTTAAAGTCCTAAGTTCCTTAGAAAATTCGGCAGCATAACGACTGTAATTTGTCTCTACCCAACCTACAAATAATACTATATAGCAGTCCAAATCATCAATACAAATCATGCATATTAAATCATCTCAACAACCTTAGTTATCCACAACTAATAACTAAGGTTTTACAATCACATCAACAACTAATAACTAAGGATTTACAATCACATCGACAACCACAATATCATAAAGAAATTTTTGTAAGATTGTTCTCTTGACAATTTTTGTCTTCTAAATGAATTATTACCTCTCCTTAATGGTAATATTGCTGACATAAAAATATTTTTTTTTTTAGAAAAAAAAGAACTACTCTTTTGGAATACCCATTTGGATACCAATGAAAAAAATGTCACTTTCAAAGCTAACGACCATGTGTTTTTATTTTGCTACCTAAAAAGCCTATAGATTTTTCAATTGACCAACTTCACAAAACACAGCTTTCGATCTCTTATCATAATTTCTCATCGTAATAATAAAATCTCTCATGTTTATTAGTTCATGTTTGGCAATCACGAAATTAATTTAAAATGAGATTGAAAATTTGAGGTTGGTTGGTTGTTAAAGTGAAAAGAGGAGGAAAAAATTGAGTTGGTTTTATGAAGGGGAAAATAATAATTTTAAACAAAGACATTTTTATAATAAAATTTTTCATTAACATAGAACGTGTCAAGTAATTTATAAATTGTGTGTAAAAGCTCTCGCATAAATATTTCTATTTCAGCGAAAAGTGATCTTGAAGTTTAATATAAAAAAATGTATTCCATCATCATATGGCTGTACAATTGTAGGTGACCTAATTTGGATATCTAAAGTAGCTAGACTCCATCATCATACTTTATGTTCTACCTATTTATTTTGATGATTAAAGTTTCTCAAACCATCTTAGTTGTTTCTTCATGTCTAAGAATTATTCAAGGAATAGACGGATCATGAAAATAAATGTATTCTGTTACGCTTGCAGATTTACATAATTAGGGGTATCATCAATTTGAGTCAAAGATGTGAAGCGGATGTGTCAGGCAAAGGATTTCGTGATTGCACCAAAAAGAAAACCAGCTGGAGCATGAGGCTTGACTCAATATCAAATAAGAAAACAGATACTTCCGGTGAAAGGGATAACGGCTTACCAATTTCTCAACAACTCCAAGAAAAAAAAAGGGATATGGATGATGAGAGAAAGTATTTTTATGGAATAGTTCCCAAAAAAAAATATATGAGGTTAATATAACTAACTACGCAACAAATCTTAATTCTTATTATATTTTTATTGATTTTTTAATATTATACAATTTTTTTGAAAGGTTCAAATTTTTATCTATTTTAATTATTTATTATTTCACATTTTTCAATCAATGAAAATAAGAAAGTATGAAAAGGAACTTAAAATTATTTTTTCATCAAATATAAACATATATGAATATAATTTTTAAATACAAAATCTTTAATAATAACAATCTCATTACAAATATTAAGTATAAATAGCAAGAAAATGATAATTTCTTATATGATAATGAAATTGTAAAATTTACAAGATTGAAAAATTAACTTATATCTATTAAGATATATTTAAAAAGTAATAAATTATTTAATTATTAAATAAACGTATAACAATAATCTTTTTTATATATTGCTCATGAATTCTATACTTTTAATGACATTTAGAAAAGTTTGCAATCTTAAGTCATTATTATGGGTTTAATGTAATTTTATGTTGGATTTGTTCAACAATACATGTGTTTGCTGTTTAGTTAGTTTATCTATTTATTTGATGTAGTTCATTAATTTTTCATATGTAATATTAAAACATGATTTTAAGTTTATATTAATAAAATCATTAAAAAATTGATCACTTATAGCTGCAATTGAGAAAATCAAAACTATTTTAATGTGAAAAAAATTATTGCATAAATAATACTAATAAATAAAAAAAATGATCACTTATAGCTGTAAAATAAAGTAATATCATAATTAATTTACATATCTCGTATATAATGTTTCTAAAATTTTATTTACTTTTATACATGTAATATAATTATCTACTGCTACTATGAATGAATCTCATGTCTAATATGTAGGTCAGCATGCAAAATTACAAGCTAGGTTCATAAACATTGTCTCTTCCTAAGTTCATAAACATTACATTGAATATGTAGAGAAATTATAAATGAAAAAAAAAAGGGTAAATCTAACCTTTTTGACCGGAATTCGATTAACGCCAGGGAGGGGGGAGATCGTCGGCGGTGAGGAAGAGAAGGAGTGATGGACGTTCGGTGGAGGTGGGCTGTTGCCGCCGGTCAAGAGAAACAGCACAGAGGGCAGAGATCGGAGTGAACCAGAGGAGAAATCGCGTGAGGAGAGAGGGGAGATCGTCGACGGTGAGAAAGAGGGGGAGATCCAGTCGTTCGGTTTCCGGTGGTTGTTGTCGCCGGTGAAGACAAAAAATGTGACAGAGGGTGGAGATCGGGGCTGGACAGGCGAGAGAAGCAGAGGAGAAATCGGGTGAGGAGAGGGGGAAATCGAGGGAAGAAGAGAAATCTGGGAACTTAAAAAAGCCTTTCCCGACGGAATTCCGTCGCTGATAAGTTTCAGCGACGGAATAGAATATTCAAAAAAATGAAAAAAAACATGTTTTCTGGTTTAACGACGGAATTATCACCGTCGGAATTCCGTCGCTGATAAGTTTCAGCGACGGAATAGAATTTTCAAAAAAAATAAAAAAAAATTCGTTGAATTAGCGACGGATTTCCGTCGCTGAAACTTATCAGCGACGGAACTAATCACCTACGGAATTCCGTCGCTGATAAGTTTCAGCGACGGAATAGAATTTTCAAAAAAAAAAAAATTCGTTGACTTACCGACGGAATTCCGTCGCTGAAACTTATCAGCGACGGAACTCATCACCTACGGAATTCCGTCGCTGATAAGTTTCAGCGACGGAATAGAATTTTCAAAAAAAATAAAAAAAATTCGTTGACTTACCGACGGAATTCCGTCGCTGAAACTTATCAGCGACGGAACTCATCACCTACGGAATTCCGTCGCTGATAAGTTTCAGCGACGGAATAGAATTTTCAAAAAAAATAAAAAAAATTCGTTGACTTACCGACGGAATTCCGTCGCTGAAACTTATCAGCGACGGAACTCATCACCTACGAAATTCCGTCGCTGATAAGTTTCAACGACGGAATAAAATATTCAAAAAAAATAAAAAAAAATTCGTTGAATTAGCGACGGAATTCCGTCGCTGACACTTATCAGCGACGGAACTCATCACCTATGGAATTCCGTCGCTGATGAGTTTCAGCGACGGAATAGAATTTTCAAAAAAAATAAAAAAAAATTCGTTGACTTACCGACGGAATTCCGTCGCTGAAACTTATCAGAGACGAAAATTATCACCTACGGAATTCTGTCGCTGATAAGTTTCAACGACGGAATAGAATATTAAAAAAATAAAAAAAATTTCGTTGAATTAGCGACGGAATTCCGTCGCTGACACTTATCAGCGACGGAACTCATCACCTACGGAATTCCGTCGCTGATTAGTTTCAGCGACGGAATAATAGGAAACTAAAATTTCAGCGTATTCGATCGTCTTCAGTGACGAAATTCCGTAGCAAAATCCGTCGGAAAATGTAAATTTTATATTTGATACGAATAGCGACGGAATTTCGTCGCAAATCCGTCGCTAATTTACTTTTTTACCAACGGAATTATTCCGTCGCTAAAATTCCGTCGCTGAAAGTATGTTTTCTTGTAGTGAGACATACTTAATGATGTAATAATAAATTGAAGTGTAATTTATTGAGCTAAATGAATTGTGGGAATTATAATTGGAGATTTATGTGTTAAGTGTGTAAAATAAGCTTGATCCATGAGGACAGATCGATCTGGGAGAAGGAGAGATCGATCTGGTGAATTAAAAATGACGAGGAAGGGGAAATTTGAGGAGCAGATCGATCTCCAATGGAAGAGATCGATCTCCTTATGAATCTGTTTGAGAAGGGATCGATCTCATGAGGAAGAGATCGATCTCCAAATGCTTCTGTTTGGGAGAAGATCGATCTCCTCAAGGCACAGATCGATCTCATAAAGCCATAAAGAGATCGATCTCACCCCTCGACAGATCGATCTCCTAGGCATAAAATTGCCCAGATCGTCCCCAAAATTCAAACGCAGATCGATCTCCCCAGGAGACAGATCGATCTCCTACCTCCAGTCTATATAAGGGGCCCGAGTTTTCTCCTGAAATCTTACTTTCTCTCTCTTCCAAACCTCCATTTTTCCGAAAACCTAGTTTCTCACTCCTCCAAATCCCTCATTTTCGGTCGAATCAGCTATTGTGGAAAGAAGGAAAGTTGTTCCTCATCAAAGGGAGAACAACATACTTGGAAATCGAAGGACGAATCGGATCGAGGCGTGAGTTGTGCGTCTCACAAGCTTTGGGTAATTTCTAAACCTCGATCTTGATATTTGAGTTGATTTTGATGTTATTGGTGGTTGAATTTGTGTTGAAATGGCTGAAAGATGACTAGGGATTGATTAAATTTCAATGTGGTAGGAGTGATGTGCATATTGAGAATTTTGGTGAATTTAGGAAATTGTGAGCTATAAATGAAAAATTGGACAATGTGGAGAATTAGCGTAGATAATTGGTATTAGAGATATCGAACATTGGGATATTGTGAATAGAGTTGTAGTTTAGGGTTGAGTTACGAGAAATCAAGAGAATTGAGGTGTTATGTGCAATTATGCTCGATTTTAAGAATTGAGGCTTATGTGATGTGGAGTATTGATGTTTTAACATCGTTTGGACAGCTCGGGAGTTCCAGAGTGGAATGCGAGACTAGTCCGTGATACGGGGGAAACGATTGCACTATACGAGGTGCAAAGAGGTAAGGGAAATCTAAACCATTTGTGTATGTGAATTGCAAACTGTTTTAGCATGATTTACGATTTATAAACAAGCATGTTGAGTGTTTTGTGTTGAGATTAAACTGCACACGATTTTATAGTCGGTTGGAGCCTAATGTTTTATGAGTTTATAACTGGGCTCTACGTTAAGGCAATATTGTGATTTGAGAAATGTGTGCGTGTGCTTTGCCGGTTGGAACTCGGTTTTACTACGTTTTGTGTTGAGTACAAAACGATTTCAAATGAGTTTTATGAGAGAAAACCATTACGAGTTCTACGTGAAGGCAAACATGTCTTATGTGATAAGACTTGGGTGTGTAGTTGTGAGTACACACCGGGCATTGCTCTGGTAGCATGTAAGCCCGAATTCTTCTCCGTTCTGGTAACGTTGAGAAACCCATTGGTGGCTGTGCCACGTATACCCAATCGGTGGCTGTGCCACGTATACCCCATTGGTGGCTGTGCCACGTTGAGAAACCCATTGGTGGCTGTGCCACGTATACCCAATCGGTGGCTGTGCCACGTATACCCCATTGGTGGCTGTGCCACGTTGAGAAACCCATTGGTGGCTGTGCCACGTATACCCAATCGGTGGCTGTGCCACGTATACCCCATTGGTGGCTGTGCCACGTTGAGAAACCCATTGGTGGCTGTGCCACGTATACCCAATCGGTGGCTGTGCCACGTATACCCCATTGGTGGCTGTGCCACGTTGAGAAACCCATTGGTGGCTGTGCCACGTTATACCCCATTGGTGGCTGTGCCACGTTGAGAAACCCCATTGGTGGCAGTGCCACGTTGAGAAACCCTATTCAGTGGCTATGCCACGTGAGAAAATAATTCAGTGGCTTTGCCACGTGTGTTTTGTGGCTATGCCACGTGAGGAAATAATTCAGTGGCTTTGCCACGTGTGTTTTGTGGCTATGCCACGTGAGAAAATAATTCAGTGGCTTTGCCACGTGTGATTTGTGGCTATGCCACGTGAGAAAATAATTCAGTGGCTTTGCCACGTGTGTATTGTGGCTATGCCACGTGTGATTTTAAATCAGTGGCTATGCCACGCTATTTGAGAAAGCGTTTAACGCGTATTTTCACATGTTTTGTTAATGCTCTAGAGTGAGCCTTTTTACTTCATGTTTTCACATGACTTGACACATGAGAGCGTCGTTTTGAGTATTTTCATGCTATGGTTTTCAAATGAGTTTCACATACAAATAAATGCTTTGTGATGTGCATTTTGGTTTATGAAATGAGTCCCCTACCCCCCTTACTGAGCGATTTAGAAGCTCACCCTGTTTTTCTTTCCCCCCAGAGTTCTTCAAGTGAATAAGGACTTCCCTGCGACGTACGGAGGAGTGGCTAGTGGAGGATCCGAGCTCCAGGCTATATATTTTGTACTTTGAGGTATATTTATCTTTTCATGTACCCAGACTATTATTGTAATTACAGACACTTGATGTATGACATTATATGGGATGTATTAGGATTAATTAACTTGGAATTGAGTATTTGTATACGGTACAATATACGTTATATGATGTTGAGATCCTGAGGCATGATAATTATGATGATGTATGACACTGCACAGGAATGCACTCTTAATTGTGAATTAATGAGTAAAAAATTTTAAATTTGCCCTATTTTCCGCATATTCGGGGCGTGACAGAGTTTTCTTGGTATCAGAGCTTAGGGTGTCTAGTACTGTCAGTGTCGGTTAAGTGAAATAGAATACATCCCAAGTGTCTGTAATAGTCTGGTCATGAACTGAAATTGAGGATTGAGATTTCAATCGATTGTGATATGTACGCGCAGGAGACGAGTTGAGATAGAGAATGAGTAAACGACGAGGTCGTTCGAGGAGGCAGGCAGAGTCCCCTCCGCCACCTGTCCCACAACCAGAGAGTCCTAACTCTCGATTTAATCGGATTGAGACCGATGTGAGGCAAGGTTTTGAGCAGATGGCAGCGTTATTCGCGCAACACTTTGGAGTTAATGCCTCGGATACTACCCCTACACCACCACCAGGACCTCCCATACCCCCAGTGCCTCCCGTCACTCAGCCTGAGGACAGAAGTAAGGTCCGACTAAAGGAATTTTTGAAGATGAATCCACCCGCATTTAAGGGAAAGAAGGATCCTACAGAGGCTGAGGAGTGGCTGACGGAGTTGAGAGTTATATTTGATTTACTTGGGTGCACCGATGCTGAGAGAGTCAGTATGAGTGCCTATATGCTGAAGGGGAGAGCTCGAGATTGGTGGAGTACTACCCAGGGTATCTTGATGTCCCACCAGGATGTGATTGGTTGGGAAGAGTTCCAGACAGCTTTTAGAACCCAATATGTACCACGAGCCGCCCAGAGAAGGAAACAGGCCGAGTTTTTGAGTTTGGTACAGGGTGACATGTCGGTGGATGACTATGAGAGCCAGTTCACCGCACTACTGAGATATGACCCAGAGACCTTCAAGAGTGAAGAGCTCCGTACAGAGAAATTTGTGTATGGGTTGAAGCCCGTTATTAGAGATAGACTGATGGGGCTATGTATTACTGAGTTTGGAGATGCTCTGAGACGAGCACAAGAGGTTGAAAGAGGGATTGAGATGGTACAATCCCAGAACGAGCTCAGAGCGGTGAATAGAGATAAGGGCAAGAGGCCAGCACTTTTCCAGTCAGAGGCTCGGAGAGGTTCCTTCAGAAGAGGAAGGATTGAGGTGCAGAGGGACAGATTGGAGCGACCCAGAGCCTATCCTATTATCAAGGAGACCCCCCGATATGTCAGGCCGGGGATGAGGATTTGTAGAGATTGTGGCCGATCGCATGAGGAAAGTTGTACTGGGTCGATCCATGGATGTTTCAGATGTGGTGACATGGGTCACAGAGTGAAAGACTGTCCCCAACCTCAGATACCACATGCTCCGGAGCCCATTAGACAACAGCCTCAGAGAGTGGATCCCCGGAGATGGGCCACTGCGGCAGAGAAAGGGAAGAAACCTGTGGCACAGGGACGAGTGTTTGCCCTGGATAAGGAGACCGCAGACGCTTCGGCAGAAACTATAAGAGGTACACTCTCTGTCTGTAATTATGAGGCTCATGTGTTGATTGATTCAGGATCCATGCATTCGTTTATTTCTGAGCATTTTGCATGTAGATTAAACTTGAAGTTTGAACCTCTAGAATATATACTACATGTAAATACCCCTATGCGTGAATCTCAGAGAACTGAGTTAATCTGTAGAGGATGTGAAATAAAGGTGGGAGATAGAGTGATGTTAGCAGATCTAATCATGTTGAATATACATGGGTTTGATATAATTCTGGGAATGGATTGGTTGGCGACCAATCGAGTGAGTTTAGACTGCTACACTAAGATTGTAACTTTCTCCCTACCTGAGCCTTACAGTGTACAATTGAAATATTGAGGAAATGATTATGTGGATTTCTAGTGAGTAATTTGAGAATCTTAACATTATTTTGGAGAATATTAAATGTGATTATTCATGTGAAGGTTATGAGACACTCATCTCAGACGATGAGCGGGAACATCCGAGGATTGAGGATATACCTGTGGTTTGCGAATTTTTGGATGTTTTCCCAGATGAATTGCCAGGTTTACCACCAGAGAGAGAGCTGGAGTTTACCATTGATTTGGTACCGGATACTCAGCCGATCTCTAAACCTCCCTACAGGATGGCATTAGTGGAACTTGAGGAATTGAAGAAACAACTACAGGAGTTATTGGATCAAGGGTTTATTAGGCCCAGTGTTTCGCCGTGGGGAGCGCCAGTACTGTTTGTTAAGAAGAAGGATGGTAGTCTCAGATTATGTGTGGACTACCGGCTATTGAATAAAGCCACGGTGAAGAATAAATACCCACTGCCCAGGATTGACGATCTACTTGATCAGCTAAGAGGGGCATCAGTCTTTTCTAAGATTGATTTGAGATCGGGCTATCACCAATTGAGGATTAAGGAGGAAGATATTCCAAAGACGGCCTTCAGAACAAGGTATGGCCATTACGAATTTCTGGTGATGTCTTTTGGGTTGACGAACGCCCCTGCAGCATTTATGAGATTGATGAACGAGGTGTTCAGAGACTATCTGAATAAGTTTGTGATAGTCTTTATCGATGATATCCTGGTGTACTCTCGGTCGTATGAGGAGCATACACAGCATTTGTGGTTAGTACTTCAGATACTCCGAGATAAGCAATTGTACGGAAAGCTTAGTAAGTATGAGTTTTGGCTGAACCGGATAGCTTTCCTTGGGCATGTAGTCTCAGAGGAAGGAGTATCAGTGGATCCGAGTAAAATAGCAGCTGTGCTTAATTGGGAAAGACCGAGGACAGTGACTGAGATACGAAGCTTCCTTGATTTGGCAGGGTATTACAGGAGATTTGTGGAAGGATTCTCGAGGATTGCCGCTCCTTTGACTAAGCTCACGCGTAAGGAGACTCCGTTCATATGGACTGATCAATGTGAGCTCAGTTTTCAAGAGTTAAAGAGGAGATTGACAGCGGCACCTGTGTTAACTATTCCCGAGGGATCAGGAGGATTCTCGGTGTATAGTGATGCATCTCACCAAGGATTGGGGTGTGTGCTTATGCAGCACGGAAGAGTGGTCGCATATGGATCGCGACAACTGAAAGACCATGAGCGGAATTACCCCACGCATGATTTGGAGTTAGCCGCTGTGGTATTTGCTTTGAAGATCTGGCGACATTACTTATATGGGGAAAGATTCCAGATCTTCACTGATCACAAGAGTTTGAGATATCTCTTTGATCAGAAAGAGTTAAACATGAGACAAAGGAGATGGATGGAACTCCTTAAGGATTATGACTGCGAGATTCTATATCATCCGGGTAAGGCGAATGTGGTAGCTGATGCCCTGAGCAGAAAGAGTATGATATCTGCTATGATGATCAGGGAATGGGATTTGTTAGAGCAGTTCGCCGAACTTCGGATCAGAGTTAAAGAGGTAGAGACTGGATTTTTGGCTAGCCTGCGGATAGAGCCCAGGATCATGGATCAGATTAGAACTGGGCAGCGCAGTGATCAGAGATTGATAGACATGGTTAGCCAAGCTGAGCAGAATTCGCAGTCGGATCTCACCATCAGTGAGGATGGATTGTTGAGATTCAGAGGACGGATTTGTGTACCGGACGATGATACCATAAAGAGACAGATATTGAGAGAATCCCACTGCTCGCGATACACCATGCACCCAGGAAGTACTAAGATGTACCGAGACTTGAGAAAGGTGTATTGGTGGAGTGGTATGAAGCGAGATGTGGCAGGGTACGTGGCCAGGTGTTTAGTATGCCAGCAAGTGAAAGCTGAGCATCGAAAGCCCGGAGGACTACTACAGCCCTTACCTGTACCTACATGGAAATGGGAGCATGTCACTATGGACTTTATTATGGGTTTACCGAGGACCCGAAGAGGTCGTGACGCGATATGGGTCATTGTGGATAGATTGACCAAGAGTGCCCACTTCCTTGCCATCAAGAGCACAGATACTGTGGATGCCTTAGCTGAGCTATATGTCAGCGAGATAGCTAGATTACATGGGGCTCCAGTGAGTATTACTTCTGATAGAGATTCCCGATTTACTTCCAGATTCTGGACCCAGTTTCAGGAGTCCATGGGATCTCGATTGAGTTTTAGTACCGCCTATCATCCTCAGACAGATGGTCAGTCAGAGAGGACTATTCAGACCCTGGAGGATATGTTGAGGGCGTGTACGATGGATTTTAAGGGATCATGGGATGATCACCTGCCCCTAGGAGAGTTTGCGTACAATAACAGCTATCATGCGAGTATTGGAATGGCACCTTTTGAGGCTCTATATGGTAGGAGGTGTAGATCCCCTGTAGCTTGGAAAGAAGTCGGTGACAGAAAGATAAATGCTCCCGAGCTTGTTGAGCAAGCCGTACAGAGTGTGAAACTCATATGTGAGAGGTTACGGGCTGCACAGAGTAGACAGAAAAGCTACGCGGATGTGCGTAGACGGCCACTCGAGTTTGATGTTGGTGATGCAGTATTTCTGAGAGTATCACCGAGCAAGGGTATCATGCGATTTGGGAAGAAAGGGAAATTGAGTCCTCGATACATAGGACCATTTGAAATTCTTGAGAGAGTGGGAGAGGTAGCCTACAGATTGGCATTACCCCCACAGATGTCCGGAATACACAATGTTTTTCATGTGTCTATGTTGAGGAAGTACCACCCGGACCCTTCTCATGTTATAGAGTATGATGAGATGGACATACAGGAGGACATGAGCTATATTGAGGAACCCGTCCGGATTCTCGATAGAAAGGAGAAGGTACTGAGAACCAAGAGCATCCCATTAGTGAAAGTTTTGTGGAAGCATCACTCAAGGGAAGAGGCAACGTGGGAACTAGAGAGTCTCATGAAGGAGAAATACCCCCATCTATTTTGATTAGTTGAGTTGAATTTGGAGGACCAAATTCTTTTAAGGTGGGGAGGATGTGAGATCTGAGAATTTCAGACATACTTAATGATGTAATAATAAATTGAAGTGTAATTTATTGAGCTAAATGAATTGTGGGAATTATAATTGGAGATTTATGTGTTAAGTGTGTAAAATAAGCTTGATCCATGAGGACAGATCGATCTGGGAGAAGGAGAGATCGATCTGGTGAATTAAAAATGACGAGGAAGGGGAAATTTGAGGAGCAGATCGATCTCCAATGGAAGAGATCGATCTCCTTATGAATCTGTTTGAGAAGGGATCGATCTCATGAGGAAGAGATCTATCTCCAAATGCTTCTGTTTGGGAGAAGATCGATCTCCTCAAGGCACAGATCGATCTCATAAAGCCATAAAGAGATCGATCTCACCCCTCGACAGATCGATCTCCTAGGCATAAAATTGCCCAGATCGTCCCCAAAATTCAAACGCAGATCGATCTCCCCAGGAGACAGATCGATCTCCTACCTCCAGTCTATATAAGGGGCCCGAGTTTTCTCCTGAAATCTTACTTTCTCTCTCTTTCAAACCTCCATTTTTCCGAAAACCTAGTTTCTCACTCCTCCAAATCCCTCATTTTCGGCCGAATCAGCTATTGTGGTAAGAAGGAAAGTTGTTCCTTATCAAAGGGAGAACAACATACTTGGAAATCGAAGGACGAATCGGATCGAGGCGTGAGTTGTGCGTCTCACAAGCTTTGGGTAATTTCTAAACCTCGATCTTGATATTTGAGTTGATTTTGATGTTATTGGTGGTTGAATTTGTGTTGAAATGGCTGAAAGATGACTAGGGATTGATTAAATTTCAATGTGGTAGGAGTGATGTGCATATTGAGAATTTTGGTGAATTTAGGAAATTGTGAGCTATAAATGAAAAATTGGACAATGTGGAGAATTAGCGTAGATAATTGGTATTAGAGATATCGAACATTGGGATATTGTGAATAGAGTTGTAGTTTAGGGTTGAGTTACGAGAAATCAAGAGAATTGAGGTGTTATGAGCAATTATGCTCGATTTTAAGAATTGAGGCTTATGTGATGTGGAGTATTGATGTTTTAACATCGTTTGGACAGCTCGGGAGTTCCAGAGTGGAATGCGAGACTAGTCCGTGATACGGGAGAAACGATTGCACTATACGAGGTGCAAAGAGGTAAGGGAAATCTAAACCATTTGTGTATGTGAATTGCAAACTGTTTTAGCATGATTTACGATTTATAAACAAGCATGTTGAGTGTTTTGTGTTGAGATTAAACTGCACACGATTTTATAGTCGGTTGGAGCCTAATGTTTTATGAGTTTATAACTGGGCTCTACGTTAAGGCAATATTGTGATTTGAGAAATGTGTGCGTGTGCTTTGCCGGTTGGAACTCGGTTTTACTACGTTTTGTGTTGAGTACAAAACGATTTCAAATGAGTTTTATGAGAGAAAACCATTACGAGTTCTACGTGAAGGCAAACCTGTCTTATGTGATAAGACTTGGGTGTGTAGTTGTGAGTACACACCGGGCATTGCTCTGGTAGCATGTAAGCCCGAATTCTTCTCCGTTCTGGTAACGTTGAGAAACCCATTGGTGGCTGTGCCACGTATACCCAATCGGTGGCTGTGCCACGTATACCCCATTGGTGGCTGTGCCACGTTGAGAAACCCATTGGTGGCTGTGCCACGTATACCCAATCGGTGGCTGTGCCACGTATACCCCATTGGTGGCTGTGCCACGTTGAGAAACCCATTGGTGGCTGTGCCACGTATACCCAATCGGTGGCTGTGCCACGTATACCCCATTGGTGGCTGTGCCACGTTGAGAAACCCATTGGTGGCTGTGCCACGTTATACCCCATTGGTGGCTGTGCCACGTTGAGAAACCCCATTGGTGGCAGTGCCACGTTGAGAAACCCTATTCAGTGGCTATGCCACGTGAGAAAATAATTCAGTGGCTTTGCCACGTGTGTTTTGTGGCTATGCCACGTGAGAAAATAATTCAGTGGCTTTGCCACGTGTGTTTTGTGGCTATGCCACGTGAGAAAATAATTCAGTGGCTTTGCCACGTGTGATTTGTGGCTATGCCACGTGAGAAAATAATTCAGTGGCTTTGCCACGTGTGTATTGTGGCTATGCCACGTGTGATTTTAAATCAGTGGCTATGCCACGCTATTTGAGAAAGCGTTTAACGCGTATTTTCACATGTTTTGTTAATGCTCTAGAGTGAGCCTTTTTACTTCATGTTTTCACATGACTTGACACATGAGAGCGTCGTTTTGAGTATTTTCATGCTATGGTTTTCAAATGAGTTTCACATACAAATAAATGCTTTGTGATGTGCATTTTGGTTTATGAAATGAGTCCCCTACCCCCCTTACTGAGCGATTTAGAAGCTCACCCTGTTTTTCTTTCCGCCCAGAGTTCTTCAAGTGAATAAGGACTTCCCTGCGACGTACGGAGGAGTGGCTAGTGGAGGATCCGAGCTCCAGGCTATATATTTTATACTTTGAGGTATATTTATCTTTTCATGTACCCAGACTATTATTGTAATTACAGACACTTGATGTATGACATTATATGGGATGTATTAGGATTAATTAACTTGGAATTGAGTATTTGTATACGGTACAATATACGTTATATGATGTTGAGATCCTGAGGCATGATAATTATGATGATGTATGACACTGCACAGGAATGCACTCTTAATTGTGAATTAATGAGTAAAAAGTTTTAAATTTGCCCTATTTTTTGCATATTCGGGGCGTGACACTTACACATTTTCTTTGTAGCTTACTTCGCGTATTTTTCATTTCAAACCCTTTATTTGGGTGCATGGCTTACCTCGCGCATTTTTCGCTTCAAGTCCTTGCACATTTCCTTTGTGGCTTACCTCGCGCACTTTTCGTTTGAAGCCCTTTATTTGAGTGTATGGCTTACCTCGCGCATTTTTCGTTCCAAGCCCTTACACATTTTCTTTGTGGCTTACCTCGCGTACTTTTCGCTTCAAGCCATTTATTTAGGTGCGTGGCTTATTTCGGGCATTTTTCGCTTCAAGCCCTTGTACATTTTCTTTGTGGCTTACCTCGCGCACTTTTCGCTTTAAGCCCTTTATTTGGATGCGTGGCTTACCTCGCGCATTTTTCGCTTCAAGCCCTTGCACATTTTCTTTGTGGCTTACCTCGCGCATTTTTCGCTTTAAGCCCTTACACATTTTCTTTGTTTTCGCTTCAAGCCCTTGCACATTTTCTTTGTGTCTTACCTCGCGCACTTTTCTCTTCAAACCCTTTGTTTTGGTGCGTGGCTTACTTCGTTCATTTTTCGGTTCAAACCCTAGCACATTTTCTTTGTGGCTTACCTCTCGCATTTTTCGCTTCAAGCCCTTCGTTTGAGTGAGGGGCTTACCTAATGCATTTTTCGCTTCAAGCCTTTGCATATTTTCTTTGTGTCTTACCTCTCACATTTTTCACTTCAAGCCATTGCACATTTTCTTTGTGGCTTACCTAGTGCACTTTTCACTTTAAGCCCTTTATTTGAATTCATTTTTTCAAAACAGTTCAAATAGATAAGGTTCACCGAACTTCTATTATCTATTAGGATTCGACTTATTGGATGTTTGGCCACAACTGTCGATGACCATAGGATCATCGTGCGGGGTAATCACTTCACATCGCTCAGTGGGTGAAAAAGTAATCGTCTCTTCTTTCTCGATCATTTTCATAATAGAATGGACCTAGTACGCCTGCTTAATAGCTTTTCGTGAAGCAAATGAGCTACCAACTATGTACTCTTCACCGAAAATGACATTAATAGCAGCTCTTGTAGGTTCATTGTCTATCTGTTGATTTCTACGTTCTTCCTTCTAGCTTTATTTCCTCTTTCTTCATTTCTCCTCATATCTCCTATGTTATTATCGCGTTTATCACACGATCTATTGTCTCCTTGATCATGCATCGGATATTGATTCCTCTCACTTCTCCACATCGAACTTCCATTATCTATTAGGATTCGACTTATTGGATGTTTGGCCACAACTGTCGATGACCATAGGATCATCGTGCGGGGTAATCACTTCACATCGCTCAGTGGGTGAAAAAGTAATCGTCTCTTCTTTCTCGATCATTTTCATAACAGAATGGACCTAGTACGCCTGCTTAGTAGCTTTTCGTGAAGCAAATGAGCTACCAACTATGTACTCTTCACCGAAAATGACATTAATAGCAGCTCTTGTAGGTTCATTGTCTATCTGTTGATTTCTACGTTCTCCCCTTCTAGCTTCATTTCCTCTTTCTTCATTTCTCCTCATATCTCCTCTGTTATTATCGCGTTTATCACACGATATATTGTCATCTTGATCATGCATCGAATATTAATTCCTCTCACTTCTCCACACATAGCGGTCTAACTTCCCTTCTCTGGCTAACTTCTTAAGTTGATTCATTAGATCTCGACATTTTTCAGTTGTATGGTCGAAGGCAGAGTGAAAATTACAATAAGACCCAAGGTCTCGTCCTAAATTTCCCTCACCTCTTATGGGGAATTGAAGCATCTCAATTCTTTCTATCATTGCTAAAATTGAAGCATGTGGTTCGATAAACTGCGTGTAATTAACATACTTCAATTTTGGGGCTTTATCTAATCTTTCTGTGTTTTTATCATCAGGCTCTCTTTCTCGCTTTCTTCCTTCCTTGAGGTCGCGTGTCGATATCTTCATCACTTCTTCTTGATCGACATACTTATTTGCTCTAGAGAACAAGTCTGAAATCGTCGTTAGTTTATCTAAAGATAGCGATTCTTGAAATTTTTCAGACCTTATCCCTTGTAGCATAGCTATCACAGCTACTCTAGCTTGTAAATCACGCACTTCAAGAGTAGCATTACGAAACCGATCTATATAGTTTTTTAATGATTCTTTATCCCCTTGCCTCAGGGTAAGCAGATAAGTTACATCCTTATTTTTCTGACTATTTATCACAAAGGTCTTTAGAAACCCACCCCTCAATTGATCGAAAGATGAAATGGACCATTCTGCTAAGCTATTAAACCATTTCAGTGCGTGACCAGTTAAGGTTAGCGAGAATGCCCTACACATAATCTCATCCTCCCATTCATGCAATAACGTTAATGATTCATAATTCTGAATGTGGTCATAAGGGTTTGTCTTTCCAGTATATGTCGTTATCTGTGACATCTTAAATTTTGGGGCAGTGGTTTCCTCATAATCGCTGTACTGAATGAGATTCTTCTCCTCTGGTTCTCTTCACTCGAAACTAACATTTTTTCCTCCAAGATTTGTTCCATCACTTTCTTCATAGCTATAGCTTCTTGCACCATGGGCGCAAGTCGATTTTGCATGTTTTCGATGTTACATGAATTAGCCTGATCACAATCAACAATCTCTTTTCCCTTACCTTGTAGGTTATGAGTTCGATTTTGATGAGTCCAAGGTGGTAAGTTTACCATTTCCATTTCAGGGTTCCAAGTTGGATCCGTTTCCAAGTTTCTCCTCCAAGTATGGGACCTTGACATTCCAACACCTCCTATACCATTCTTTGGCGGGCCGTTAGTGTTTTGGAGCCAAGGATCTCCCGCATTCAAATATCTAGAATCTGTCACATCCTGACTTTCAAGATTTCCAACACCATAGCGTCTCAGGCTCCCAACAGTCTTTTGCGTAGAGTCTCATGCACCCTGACACCTCAAGCCTGCTACAGTCTCATGCACGAGGTCTCCCGCAGCCTGACGCCTCAAGCCTAGCGCAGCCTGACGCACAAGGTCTCCCGCAGTTTGATGCCTCAAGCCTGACACAATCTCACGCACGGGGTCTCCCGCAGCCTCACACACAAGGTCTCCCACATCTCACGCCATGACTCTCCCGCAGCCTGACATACAAGGTCTCCCGCGGTCTCACGCCATGACTCTCTTGGAGCCTGACGCCAAGGCTCCTCAGCACCGTGGCGTTTGACAATCGCTACGTCTGAAGTACACCTCCTTTGACTTCCTTCTCCTACCAAATTTTGTACAATCGGAGGCAGGTTCATTTGCGGGAATACACCCCTAAACAAGTCAACCATAACCTGCAATGCTTAGGCTGTCTCTTCTCCCTGCTTCTTCATGGTTTCAAATTCTACCACAAAGATTGCGTTCACAGGTGCCTCTCTCTCCTCTTGAGCTTTATGGCCCAATGATGGAGAACTCACAGTATCTTCATTTTCTTCACTTCTCATTACTGTTGATCGTGTTCTCACCATTGTTGTAGAGCAGAAAGCATTTTTTCATTTCCCACAGACGGCGCTAATTGTTGTTGCCAAACACAACCATGATGTATTGGTGAAATCTTTGCTTAAATCTTTGTGTCATGTGCTATCAAAAGCTCTACAAGAAAAAGAATGATCAGAGAGACGCATGAGTTGTTCCCTGCGTAAGCACTCCGATACTTAAGTCAGTAAGAAAATTTCGCAGAGTTTCGATAAACAAAATAGAGGTTTTGTTTCCAAAAATCATACCTGACCCCTATTTATAGGGATTAATTTCACATTTAATTACGCATTTATCTATTAATTATATATTTCTTATTGTTTTACGGGTCCTGCATAATCAAAAATATTTAAAAGTAAAACTATCCAAATAAATTTTAACACTTAGAACCTAACCGCATGATTTTTTCATGTGCGGGTTCGTGTGTAGGCAAACTTGTATTTGAGTACCTTTTTTTTTTAGTAGCTAGAGAATCCTCGCACTTATGTGTAGGAGACCCCTCCCGCCTCTTTTTTTTTTTGTGGCGAGAGGGTACCCGCCATCCTCTTGCATGTAGAGGATTCTCCCATGCCATGTGGCGCAATTAACACGTGTCACGTGGCGCATTGTATTTTTATTTATTTATTTATTTTTATTATTCATTACAATGTTATTGTTGAATATGACCTACTTTAGAGCCTGTTGATCACTGGATTGAAGTGCATGCTCTGATTAGTTGATTATATAAAAAAAAAGGGCTCGGATGAGGGATGGACTCAACCTTCTTGACTAACAAATAGATAATCTTGCGCATACTGCAGTGTTGAGTTGACAGCAACCACCAACCTAGCTGGCTGGTCAATCTCAGAGATCTTATCGACCGGCAAACCGGAGACGGACGACCACGGTCGCGACCTTACCAGCACCGGAGGTGTACTAATCAATGATCCCTCGAAACCCACTTTCTTTTCTGACAAAATCAACCAAGCCTAATCGGTCACGACATGTTGTTGATATTGATTGAGTTTGAGGTGACCGAATCCATCCATAAACCTAGACCCCGGTAACCTTCGTAACCAAAGCGTCAGACATGCTTCTCTTCATAAGTCATTCAATGCTTGGCTTCCTTCATTTAAGACTTCATAGGATGCAAGTCCAGGTGAACCATCTTCGACTAGCTACTAAAGGAGAATTCGTTCTAACACCCCATCATATAACGAGCAATCCGGCTGCCTTTGAGAGTAGGAAGCTAAATGATGTAGAGAAGCGGATAGGATTTCTTAAAAAAATGAGTACGAGATCGCTTCACACCTTCCTAAATGTGAATGGCCATCGATGGATTGGTCATCGGGTAGCGTGCAACTCGAGTTTCGGCATCGATTTTTCGTCCGCTTGTCAAAAGAAGTTTTGATCCCCTCAATGGATGTTGAAAAATGGAGGGACATACCTTTTTGCAAGAAATCATTTTTCACTCTTCCGAAAGAGAGAAAGAGGTTTTTTGGATGTAGGGCTCTAAAAACCAAACAACACCTCGCGGATCTCCCTATTACCGGGAAACCTACAGAAGTAAGAATGGGAAGAGGGAAAGGAAATCCTACGAAGGCCTGGACTGATTAGGCTTATTGACTATGACTCAACCTAAAGAGTTTGCCATCGAATTAGGCCACAAATGAAGTGGCAGGTAAATCGGTTACTCATACAAAATGAAACCTTTAAAAGGGTTTTAAAGGTTTGATGGTTTGATCTAACAGCAATTACTATTAGGCTTTTCTTCACCGCTTATAAGAAATTCGGACTAGCCCATTTGTTCCACAGTCCAGCTGCAACCCCAGGCCTCAACCCTTTGGAAGCCCACTTATTGAGTCCATAAAAGATTAATTTCCTGGAAAATAAAGAAATGAAGAGGCCCAATACATGTGACTGGAGTCTAGAAGCCTTGGGTCTTTAGAACTTCCCTCAACTCTCTGAAAGACTGGGAAGGAGAGGAGCAGCTTAATTCTACTGGGCATATTTGTCGATATCAGAGGAACTAGGCAAGTAATGTGGAGGGAAATTATCTTTTCTTTAATTAGGGGAGCAAGGAAAAGTCTTACCCGCACAGTTAGGGTTACTCTCCACACCAAATTTGAGTATTTAGACCATCCCTTCCCGGCCGTACAGAAAAAAGAGAAAAAGAAAAGGAGCTTTTACTAGTACAAATATATGTACAATGCATAATGATTTCAATCTATCCTCTTTCAGTTTTATTTATTTATTTAAAAGGTAAGCATAGGCTCACTATACACTGTGGGTCTGTGTGTAGTATTCTGGGAAAATCTTCCATTTTTTTTTTTTTGAATTCTTTTGCTGGCGAGTGGTTAGGGTTTATGAATTCAATTTCACAATCATAACCTTTATCCATTATGAGTCGCATCAAACAACCCGTTCTGTCCTTGTAGGGCTTGATCTGCCTAGATATACCACCAATATTCCACCATAGTCTACCGAATTGTATCATAGATAATTATTTAATATATTATTATTAGAGTTAAAATTTTTAATCTATACAAATCAAGTTAAATTATTATAATAACACTTATTTTTAAAAAAATAAATAAAATAAATATATATTATTATAATATTATTTGTAAAATTAAAATTTTTTTTATTCGTATTAAAATTTATCCCAACGTTGTCACGTTGTTCACATCAAACATAGCAGATAGGCTCCCACGCTTTATCAGTTATAGAGTCAGTAATCAGTAGCAGCAACAAGGAATGATTTTTGGATGAATTCCCAAGTCCTTTTGACGCTATCATCCAAGTGGGAGCACCATATTTATTGGTGATCACAAGGACAAAAATAAAAACAGGTGGGGGCAATGAGAGACCAGAGGGCAAGTAGCCAAGTCAGTAATAACGTAGAGCCCACAGCCAGGCACACACTTATTTCCGCATCAAAACCATCCAATGCCAGCTTTGTTTGAGGCAGCCTTTTTATTTTCTGAGGCTGCATGGGGGCACAGACAGAATGGGCCTCTACCCTAGTGAATTAATCCGACTCATGAATTCAGGCACTCGTGATCTCTCTTTTTGTGCATTATTTTCCAAGTCCTTGCGCTTTATTACTCTTCAATGCATCCACAGAAAAGCTTAAGATAAACTACCCAAGTAGAGAAAAGAAAAACAAATAGGGGTTGACTGACCAACCACCACCAAGAATGCCCAATGTGCAATGATTTTGCCATTGGTTAGATGATTAAGTTGTGAATGTGAAGCAAAGCAATGTTCTCCGTGTGAGCTTTTATCTGCGTTTGGTTTGGGGCCAACAACAATGGAACAATCCTCATTGCCTTTCCATGCTTAACAAGCTTCCAAAGATAGCTTCATGATTAGTGGCTGGAATCTCAAATCCTTGACTTTATAAACGCTAAAAGTTCTGTCTAATCAACAAATTTATTCCGTGGCCCCATTTTCTTTTCTTTTTCTTTTATATTAATCATTACTTTTTCTAGCATAAAAACCAAATATCCCCAAAAAAATTTTTTTTGAGGGAAGACCAAAATTTTTAGGATTATTGTGATATCAACGTGAATGCATATAATTAAGTGTAAATTTAATTTTAAAAGAATGAAAAATATATGAAAATAAATATAAATTTATATTATAACAAAATTATTTTAAATTTACATTTATTGATATTAATTTTATATTTATTATCATATGTTTATGATACTAATATTTATCATATATTTATTAATATTAAATTTATATTTAATTATATGTATATATTTACATTTATCTTAGTAGAAGATAAAAATTTTGACTTTACCCTCAATAATCTTCAAATATTCCTTTTTCTTTTCTTATTCAGTTTCATTAAAGCTGTTTTGCAGATACATTTCATCTGTATTTCTAATTAGTAATAGTAATACATGATAACATTGAAAAGCACTGTTCCATTTTTTGGGGTTTGGATAAATATAATTTGTAAATAAGAAATAAAATATGGATTAATATTTTATACATCGTCAGTAGAGTTGTTTGACTCCACAAATGAAGTTAAAATGATTACATATATCCTTTAAAAATATTTAAAAAATAAAAAATAAATAAAATAAAACATTAGTAATTATCTTAACCCCGTTTGTAAAATCAAAAAATTTTATTGACTATGTATAAGATAATTATCTATAAAATATTAGCATTAACAAATTTATTGGATTAGATTTTAAGTGAAAACTGATGATTAGATATAAAAAGAAATCTTTATTTAATGAAATCATATATATATATATATATATATATATATATATATATCTATATATATATATATATATATGTAATCCATATGCTGATTATCTATATAAACCCTCTTAAGTCTTAATTTACATCCTCCAATAAGTTTATTACTTTTTTTAAATGGCTTAAATTATAAAATCAAGATAATTTTTTTTTTATATTATCAATGATAATTGAGCGATAATAAGTGTGTTCATATTAATACAAATGATTTATGTTTGAATCTTATCGATAACTTTTTTATCAATGTTAATCTCAATTGTAGGATTCTTTTAAAACTCGTTTCGGTGCCACCAAATCCCTAATGTTGTTCAACAGCACACATGAAAACAAAATGGATATGGGTGAAATTATTATTTTTTTAAATTTTTTTATTAAATTTAAATAATTTTTTTAATTTTTTTAAAATTATTTTTATCTTATCAAAATTAATTTGATTGTCGATTCAAATTAATCTTAAGATATATATTTACCGAAACGAAAGATTGAACAATTTATTTGTCAGGAAATTTATTTTGAAAGGCTTCTGGTGTCAGATGTTACGTAGGTAACACTTTACCTAATGCTTGGTGACTCAATGGAAATGATTGGGGTATACTGCAGTAGCATATATGATGTAAGTCCTTTTCCGGCCGTTATTCAAAAGATTTCGTAATACAAAGAGAAGCCTGCTTTATTAATGGTGGCATAATTGAGATAGCTAGGATGGAGCTGAAAAAAGCATAATTATTATGGTTCTTCTACACAAAGTAGAGTATCATTATTTTGTTATCGAATTTAAAAGGAATCATGAAATGTCACGTCTAATTATTCTTGCAACCCTTTTTCATTTCACTTCCTTTGGAGGTTCATAGATCCATTAATGTTTCTATGAAAATTACAGTTATTGTTCACCTTTACAATAAATATTTCTATCTAAATATTAAATGACTTTTAATTTTTATACATTAATTTAAATAATTTTAATTAATTTATATATTTTTAAAATTCATGATTTTAATTTAAAATATAACAAAATTAAAAAAATTATAATTTAAATTATTGAAGTGAAAAGTTTTTTAATCTCCATTAATGCTTCGTGATGAGCGTTGATTTTAAAGAATTTGACGTGATGATAATTTGAATATGAAATTAATTAATATTAACATATATCAATTAATTATTAAATTTAAATTAGTAATATCATATTTTCAAGAATTAATAATGAATTTTTTTATTTTTAAGTATTTTTAATAAACTATTTTATGTAAGTTCTTATTTTTTTAACACTAAAAAAAGCATTAATATAGATATTTTATGAGTAATAAATATTTAGATTAATAAATTTTTTAACGTGACTTAATAGAATGCTTTTTTTTACTGCCAAATAGAAAATAGCTTAGTTTAAAATTAAGGTTAATATTAAAAGAATGAAATTTATCCAAAAATAAAATATATGACAATCTTTTAGTATCATTTGTAAAATTAAAAGTTTTTATATATCATGTATCAAAATCTAATGGTAAACCACACTCTTTCTCTCTCAAGACTTCAATCGAAACCAAACAAAATGGCAGCTCAGTTTTCACATGTTTGCAGTATTGTTTCTCATCTTCATTTATCTTTCCAATGTTATAATTTCTTGCAAAATTTCCATAAACCACTATATTTTCACAGCTAGCAGAAAAAAGACTCTTAATTATTCCAATCAATTAAGTAAAGCCATCCAACTATTTAATTAATGAAAAAGTTTGTCATGTTCAGTGTCTCATTCAATTCCAAGTTGTTCCATTATCACTCGTTTTTCTTATACTAAAGTGCGCACTTTTAGACCTGCTGTTCAACTCTTCCGGCTTTCCTTTTCCAACTTTTTCTTCTCCCATCATTTAAGAATTGTTATATTGTGTTGACGCTTGAAAGAGACCTTTGTTCTTGTCTTCTCAGGTCCTCCATGGATGGATTTTCCACCCCAAATCATGTGATAATTGAACCACCTCTCCTAATCATGGAGTAGTAGGTTTAACGGGCAAGACTCAAAGAGAGTGGGTTCAAGTATAATTAGGGTTAGGAGACTTAGGATTAAAATAGTCATGCATTATTAAGGACCACAGCAACCGCACGGTGTTTAAGTCTAGCTAGCTTGCTTGCTTGCCGTCTAATCTCAGCTTTGAGATGGTGACCTCCTTGGCTCCATCAATGATCATCTGTTGTGCTTTAGCCATCGAATGAATGTTCTCTTGTCACCATATAAAGTCCTTCAGTCCATCCAATCATGTAATATGATTATCTTGCATCAAATTATCAAATAAGTCATATATTTTATCTTTAATTATGTTAATCGGAAAGAGATAAAATCATTCTTGATTCCCAAATATTCGCAAGTTGGCAATGCAATTCCGAAAACAATACTTTAAATTTTTTTCTGTATTTGTCTTGATATTAGAATATTCATGAGGAGTCGACACCGACACCTCCTTATGGTCAAAAGAAACAAAGAAAGGAAAATTAAAGGAATAATTAAAAGCAAAGTGGAAAAAGAATAACCAATTATAAGAATCAAATTTAGAATCTCTCAGCCAAATTAAGCATTAAAAGTAACAGATATTGCATATATATGGCAAAAATTAAAAACAGCCATGCTTATAGTGACAAATTAGTGAAATAAAAAATATATATTCACTTGTCAATTCAATTAAACCTAGAAGGCATTTCATATATATATATATATATATATATATATTGAAATCACTATGAACCAAAATAACACAACTGCCAAAACTTTTGAATTATCAAAATAAATCCAACAGGATTGGATCAAATCATCATTAAACTCCCAATAATCTGGGTCAGATTATGCCATGGGTAATCCATATGTCTATATATTCCCAAATAATATAATAAATTAAAGTATATATATGATGCATGTTCTGTCTTCAAACACGATAAGGTTGCTTTACTTATACTATCATATGGTTGAATTTTATAAGAAAATTGTTCGTCTTCATGCAAAGAAAGAATCACAATACCTTTCATTTTCTTAATGCATCTGATTAAGACGCACTATCCATATGGAATATATCATCATAAATGCTACAATCCAGATTAGATACTAATTAATTAAATTGAACAGGCTTGCTTGCTTTTAACATTGTTCTACTTCTACTAAAGAAAGAAGCCGATTAAAGCCATTATTCAAATTTTTATGTACTAATTAATAAAGTTCTTTTGGCATTGGAACAAGGTTACTTCCTGTTTAACTAGCTAGCAGATTGATGCCCAATTTGGCACATCGGTAGAGACCGTTACATTGCAGGCAGTGGGATTTTCGTACAAGAGATAAAAATTTTAGTGAGTTAAAAGATTTTTATGTTCTTATTTTTAAATTTTTAAAAAATATACGTATTTTTAAATGTTATTGTATTATTTTCAATTTTATTGTCAATTCAAATTTATTTTGAGAGAGAGCTGATTGAAAATATGTTTTACTTTTTTGTACGTAATTGACTCAACTGAAGAGACTGCATTCCCATTTCCTTTTGCAAAAAGGACAAAAAAAAATCAATGTGAAAGTCTGTGAATGCGCCTTAAATGAAAAAAACCTAAAATCTTAGCAAGTTGCAAATACGATTGAAGTGTGCGGTGCAATATACGAGAGTAAGAGCAATAAGGTTGGGGATTGGAGTTGAATATGTTTGCTTTTGTTTCTGTCCTTATCAGGCATTAGCGATTGAAACGATTCGCTCCGTTGATGTAGGCTTAATGTGAACCATTTACAGCTAAGACAGGTTTTACATGACAAGCTGAACCATTTGCTGCTTGCACGACAAGTTCGTATGTATGTACTCAGGGTATCTAACATTCCAAGGATAAGTAGACATGCACAATTAATTGATGTGAATGGAAATTCACTTTTATCTATCTAAATCTTCAATTCCAATCTTATATATTACCAAATTTTTATACGTAATATTAGTAGAAGATATTACGCATTTAAATTTTTTTTAAATTTACAATCTTCAACATGCATATCATGCTGATGTTCAGTTAACAATGTATTATCAATTTTTAATCAAACAAAACTATAAACTACAACATTAATTAGTCGTGCAATAGAACAACTGTGACAGCACGACGAAGGCATTGTAGCTGAAAATTAATGGTATGTAATATACGAAACATGTGAACGATTGCGTCATGGAATCATGCGTAGTGATTGAGTGATAATTAAGAAAGATAATTCCAAATTGCAATTACGGAGGTCATTTGAGAAGGGGCTTTCGAACAGTAGTAAAAATAAAAGTATTTGCGGAGAAATACATAATTTATAAGTAGCTAATATTTATATCAACCTTGGAGCCATGATGATTTTAGGATAATTCATGGATCTTAGGAAATAATTGTGTGAGAGTTTATGTGGGATATGCAAACAGAAGACGATTGTAAGTATAAATAAAGTCTAATTGTATTTTTCTTATGTAATGCAAAATTACAAAGTGGGATGGATTTAAGGCATCTTTTTTTTTTTTTTTTTGTAGAAAAAGGGTTTTACTGATTGAGTCATTTTGGCCCATACTTTTAGTTTTGTATGATTGCGACCTTGATATTATATATTAACAATATCAGTCCATATATTACCTAGAAGCAGCCTTATCTTTAAGAAAATGACTGAAAAATTTCTAAGAATCAACTTGGCTTACGGATTGATAGTGCAATTAGAATTCTCAACTCATCACATTTTTAAAATAACCTTTCTTTCTTTTCACTTTTTTTCTCAAATTTTAATATAATATGTTTAATAGCCAAATTTTTTTCTTTACATTTCATTTATTGTTATTGTTATTGTTGTTGTTACGATTGTATTTAAATATATTATTATTTTACACTAATTTCATTATAATTAATGTTTTTGATTTTACATAAATTAATCGTATTATTCATCCAAATTAATATTAAATTATTATCTCACCTTTCATATTCTTAATTTATTTTTTTCTTTTTAATTAGTTGGATAGATACCATATATATATATATTTATAAAATTATATATACATTCACGGATAAAGTATATTTTATTTTTTTGGTCTTAGATTCACAAAGGTAGCTTGGCGGGAAATCCAGGGGGAATGAATATGGATAAAAAGGTGCCGGCCAAGTTGGCCAATATTGACAAGTTCTAAACCGTACTACAACATTTTTCGTATGGATTAATCCACGGACAATCCAATCCTCCAACTGTTAGGCCATGTTCCCTTCGTTGAAATGGTTGTTTCATTGCTATTTTATTTCCATCTTATTTCAAATGTATTTATATTCAATTGTTTGATTCAAAAATTAGGAAAAATAATCATTCTAATCCCAACATCTATTTGGATCAAACTCGGTACACTCAATTTTTTCTCACCAATGATTTAAAAAAAAAAAAAAAAACCTTTTTTACATTTATATTCCTTGACCATCAAGATATATATATATACACAAGGGGGATAGAGTATGACAGGTGACTAGAATTCGGACCACCACCGTAGCTCGCAAGAGGCATCCGAGGCCGGGATTTTGTCATTGGCAGCAGCTAGGCACATTATCGGTGATCAAATGCCATCGCTAACAAGTAGAGGGTAAAAGTCAAAAAAAAAAAAAAAAAAAAAAAAAAAAAAAAAAAAAAATTCAGTAGAGAGAAAAAGAAAAAATATTATAAATATAAATATAAATATAAACCTTTGGCAATTATTAACATTTCTGTTAATTAACTATGATTTTTAATAAAAGGACAAATTCATCTTTTACAATTATTTCGATCATATATTTTTTTAATAATTAAACATCTTAATATTATTTTTTTAATATATTTCATTTCAATAAATTAAACCATTTCAGATTTTTTTTTTTTATAATTTCTTTAACGTACCTGACACTATGGTTTACGGCCGTATGTAGAGTGGATTACAACGTAGCCAGTAGTACCCATCACATGATCTACTGTCAAAAACAAAACACTTACAACTTGCAAGGCTCTATCTCTGAAAACATCTCCACGCGCCTATACCAACACCGGATTCACGTGCCGTAAACCATAATGCTGTACACCTATGATCTACCTGTTCCTCACTCACAGCTAGATTCACTAGTACCACTGCTTTTTTCCAATGAAAAGTAATTGGATGACGCGCGTGTGTGTGGGTTTACACATTGTAGGATCTTTGTGATGAGTACTTTTTGTTACCGATAAGGAAAATTGGTTATTCAGCACCGGCTCACAGACCAATCACGACTCAGCTTCTGATATCACCAAGTTACCCAAATTGGACGGCAAATGGGAAGTATGCATAAATTATTCGAGTTTGGTTTATAACTATTTGAGTGGTTATGATTACTTTTTAATTTAATTTAATTATTTATTTAATTAATTAAGATAAATTTAAATATTTAAATATTTAATTTGAATGATTTTACGAATTTGATTGAATTTTTTTAATATTTTATTATTTTATTTTCATAATATATAATTAAAAATTAATAATTAACTCTATTCAATTTAGTTAAAATTTATCGAATTGAATTCAAACAATTCAAATATTTTATCGAATCATTATTGAATTTTAAAAATTTAATTTAATTGAATTTAAATTAAATTTTAAATTTTAAATTTTTAAATAGAATAAAATTTAAACCTATTACTAACTTTAAATCCAATCTATTACACTTTTTTTTATTCATTGTTTTTTTCTACATGTTGTCTCGGCATTTTCTCCTTTAGTCGGCTGGGCTCCACTCAGCTCTAATAGCCTAGATGATTAGCTTGGCATGGGTTATGTTTATCCAAGTCCCAAGAGAAGAGTTCAAAGCAAGTAAGCAAAGCAACCAACCATAACTTTTTGTCAACTTTTGGCTGAGCCTGAGACTAAACTTATAACCGAGCCGAGATTTCATCCCCAAAATCCCTCACGTGAGTTACAGAAATGCCAGAAAAACAGGCCCATAATCTCGACTTCCGATACTCTAACCTTACTCGGCAGAGTGAGTACTGCAAAGTATAATAAATATAATATAAGCTACATAGGTCGTAGCTACTTCTCTACGAAGACATACTCCTTGCAAGCATTTGTGCAGTTTTCAACACTAACAAATCAAAGAACGCACCCAGCCATGCACCAAGTAGAGTACTTCCAAATAAAATTGCAGCCTCGAATTAGGAAAACAAAATGAATCCATCACGGGCCCGAGTAACCTTTTTCTTTTGAGTATTCCTCAAAAACAATATTTTCTTAGATTCCCCTTACAACTTTGGGTTGGTTTCATTTGCCAAAAAAGAAAACAACCCCAAAGAAAATTTAATGCACCTCCACCAATTTTCCATCACGGGCTACTACAAAACAACGTGTGTTTTTAACAATCCTTCTCTATAAAAATGCTAAGCTTAACCAACATTTCATGCTGAAAGAAAGGTAGTAGCAGGTACCCTTTTCCCTCTCATTCTTGAGGGAGCCTAGGTTTCCTGTAGTTTTTACTCCTTGTTTTCGTGTTTGTAGTAAAGAGGATCAAAGGGAAGGTCAAAATGACCTACTTCTTTTCCTCTGTTTTTGAGAACAGAGCATCTAAGGTCTCTGTTTTCCTCGGCCTCTTGATTTATTTGCATTGTTTTTCATTGATTTCTGTCCGGGTTTTTGGGCAAACATCACCCGTTTTTGCCTGTGATACTACTAAAAATCCAGTGGTTGCAAGTTACGACTTTTGTAAAACATCGTTGGCGACAGGTGCGAGGGTTGCTGACTTGGTACGAAGGCTTACATTGCAGGAGAAAATTCTCTTTATAGTGAATAGTGCTGGGAGTGTTAGTCGGCTTGGAATACCAAAATATGAATGGTGGTCCGAGGCTCTACATGGAGTCTCTAACGTTGGTCCTGGTACGAAGTTTAGTAGCTTGGTTCCAGGGGCTACAAGCTTTCCTCAGGTCATCTTGACGGCAGCTTCTTTCAACACTTCTCTCTTTGAAGCCATTGGCAGGGTAAAGGTTTTTTTTTTTTCTTATTTTGGCTTTGTTCTTCTTCCTAATTTATGCCGTTTTGCATCTCGTTCATACCTTTCTTTCTGTCGTTTTGCTTTTACTTGTTGTTTTTTTTTTTAATGTTTTAGAAGATGATGCTAACTTGATCTAGATTCCATTTCATTTAACGGCAAAGGACTTTTCATATTTTCCAGTGTGATTGAATTAAATTTTGTTTGGTAGAAAAAGTGGAGAACCATTCAGAATTGATAAGGCTAGCCGAAAGTTTCGTGGTTGAATTTCTTTTCATGATTTTCCAAATTAAATGGTATTGAAAGCTAATTTTCAGATTCTAGATGTTGAATGCATTGGTTGTTTCTTCATTATTGACATTGTCTTTTTTTTTTTTTAATTTTTTTATTTTTGTAAATGCATGATTAATGTAAACAGCATTAGCCGTCCAAATTATGGGTATCTTTAATTTTGATAAGTATCTGGAGAAACACTTTTCCTGATGCTCATGACCAAGAATTTAATTATGTACTGAAAAGTTTTTTGTTAATTGAGGAAAGTAGTTAAAGCAGATGGAAAGCCAGGGTTATTTAAAATGTGAACTGTCTTTTGCTTCGAAAATAAGGAAGGGGTTTTTTTATAGGATTCTACAGTTTTGATTAATTTATGTTTGTTGTAGAAAAAAGTAGGTGATTTATAAATGTCTCAGGTTACCAAATGCTACAGAAGCAAGACTTTTTTGATCACCAGAAGACTTTGTAGACTTTTATTGAACTCCAGCTTGCAAAGGAGAAGAGGTTGCCTCATTAATCATCAATGCAATCCATTGGCTGCTTAAATGAGATTGAGAGAAAATTTACTGGAATTTTGGCAATAAAAATTGATTTTTGAAAATCAATGGTGATGGAGCTTCTAGAGAACTGTTTTAGCCCTGAGGAGATGATTCATGGGGTAATTAGTGGATGCATTTTGGGGTTGTAGTGAGATATTTCTGAAACATAACTCTTACATGAACAACAACAACCTAATTATTGATGCATTTCAGCTTCTTGTACCTAACTCTTTAATGCAAAGAAAACACCGTGCTTATTGTGCTTGTTTTTGCATTCATTCTGTAAGGTTCAGCTTTGGAATACCCCTATTTTATACCCTTTTTTTCAAATTTGCAGGTGGTCTCAACCGAAGCTAGAGCAATGTATAATGTTGGGTTGGCTGGGCTAACATATTGGTCACCAAACATTAACATATTCCGGGACCCCAGATGGGGAAGGGGGCAAGAAACACCAGGAGAGGACCCATTGCTCACCAGTAAATATGGATCAAGTTATGTCAAAGGTTTACAACAAAGTGATGATGGTGACCCTTCTCGGCTTAAGGTTGCCGCGTGTTGTAAGCATTATACAGCCTATGATTTGGACAACTGGAAAGGGGTTGATCGCTACCATTTCAACGCTGTGGTAATATAAGTTTAATTGAGTTTCATTGCTTTAGTCAAAGTTGATTTGGTTATATTATTGTGTTTGTAAAACTGAAAGGCATTGCCTTTGTGATGATTGACTTGTGGATGGTTAGGTAACACAGCAAGATTTGGATGATACATTTCAACCACCATTCAAGAGCTGTGTTATTGATGGGAATGTGGCCAGTGTTATGTGTTCTTACAACCAGGTTAACGGTAAACCAACTTGTGCAGACCCTGATCTTCTTGCAGGGGTTATTCGAGGCCAATGGAAATTAAATGGGTATATTAATTTCTACTAGCATTTTCAGGACAAAATTTTTGGTCAGTATTTAGTAAGCAATGTGTTGTTTACTAGGCTTTTCGGTTGCTGCAGGTACATAGTTTCTGATTGTGACTCGGTAGACGTGTTCTACAATACCCAGCACTATACCAAGACACCAGAGGAAGCTGCGGCAATATCAATTTTGGCAGGTGAGTCTGCTTTATCAGAGAAGGGATACGAATGATGGCTGTTTGGTTCAACTGCTACGTTGTAAACAGCTTTTTTTACTCTAACATGCTGAAGCTAGGCTAATTAATGGAATAACAAAGCAGCATGCATATTTTTGAGAAGCTTATCATTTCAATCTAGCTATTTTTGAGAAGTTCTAATTCAACTATGTTTTAGCAAAACTTCAGTTGAACTAAGTAAACTTCTGCAGCTGGTAACTAAGAATGTTCTTAGTCATAGATATAGGCAACAAAATGAATATATGTTGTCCATTTGCCAGCATAAATATACTTGTTTCCACATTTCTGCAAACTAACATCTTAGTAGCTTAGAATGCTCTGCTAATTGCTAAATGTTTTGATGTTCTAGGGTTGGATCTCAATTGTGGATCATTCCTTGGCCAACACACCGAGGCAGCAGTGAAAGCAGGACTTTTGAATGAATCGGCCATTGATAAGGCCATCACTAACAATTTCGCTACTTTAATGCGACTTGGCTTCTTCAATGGTGATCCTAGCAAGCAACTTTATGGAAAGCTTGGCCCAAAAGACGTCTGTACTCCAGAGCATCAAGAGTTGGCACGTGAAGCTGCAAGACAAGGGATTGTGTTGCTTAAGAACAGTGCAGGGTCGTTGCCTCTATCTCCAACTGCTATCAAAACCTTAGCAGTAATTGGACCCAACGCCAATGTCACAAAAACCATGATTGGAAACTATGAAGGTATCAAACACATTACTGCAATTAAGAAGTTGCCTATTTGATTCATAAAAGTATTTGAACATGTATTTCTTCTTCGCAAGTTTACATTGAATCAAGCTAACATGATTAACTTGCATCATTGGAAACGTTTGCAGGCATTCCATGCAAATATACAACACCTTTGCAGGGTCTAACAGCTTCAGTGGCAACAACTTATCTGCCTGGCTGCTCCAATGTGGCTTGTGGCACTGCCCAAGTAGACGATGCAAAGAAACTAGCCGCCTCTGCAGATGCCACTGTACTTGTGATGGGCATAGATCAATCCCTTGAAAGAGAGAGTTTTGACAGAGTTGACCTTCTTTTGCCAGGACAGCAACCACTTCTAATAACAGAAGTCGCAAAGGCTGCCAAGGGACCTGTAATTCTTGTCATAATGTCTGGAGGAGGCTTCGATATATCATTTGCAAAAAACAATGACAAGATCACAAGCATCCTTTGGGTTGGTTACCCCGGCCAAGCTGGCGGAGCTGCCATAGCCGATGTGATTTTTGGTTATTACAATCCAAGTAAGTCTTTCTACATTTCTCCTGATCTTGAATATAAAAGTACTGGCTTTCCTTGATACTAAGATCACTTAGATAAAAAGTTAATACTTCTATTAAATCATAAATACCATTGCTGCAGGTGGAAGGCTGCCAATGACATGGTATCCACAATCATATGTTGACAAGGTCCCAATGACAAACATGAACATGAGACCAGATCCTTCTAAAGGGTACCCAGGCAGAACCTACAGATTCTACACTGGAGAAACTGTTTATACATTTGGAGATGGACTAAGCTATTCCAAATTTAGCCACCAACTAATTAAAGCACCTCAAGTAGTATCCATCCCCTTGGAGGAAGACCATGTTTGCCGCTCATCTGAATGCAAGTCAGTCGAGGCTGTCGAACAAAGTTGTAAAAATTTAGCATTTGACATACATTTGAGAGTTCAAAACAAGGGACGTTATAGCGGAAGCCACACCGTATTCTTGTTCTCCACTCCCCCATCGGTGCACAACTCACCTCAGAAGCATTTGTTAGGATTTGAGAAAGTTTCCATGGTAGGTAAGTCTGAGTCATTGGTGAGATTCAAATTGGATGTTTGCAAGCATTTGAGTGTAGTTGATGAGTTTGGAAGCCGAAAGGTCGCGTTGGGACAACATGTGCTACATGTGGGGAGCTTGAAATACTCATTAAGTGTGAAGATTTGAAAATAAGTATTCTCAATCTTCATTTCTTTTTATCTTTGCCCTTCTTTTTCTTTTTCTTCTCTTTGCCTAAGGCAAGTTGGGATGGCAATTAGAGACTGAAATAAGTTGAGAGACTGACAGCATTTTTTTTTTGGTATAGCCAACTGTTCAAAATTGAAAAAAATTAGAAATCAAAATTGAAAAAGAAAGTGTTCATTTTCATGATTTTATATTGGGATTGTTGTTTCAAATCCTAAAAACATTGATGAAATATTTCCTAAAATATTTGTAAGATTCATATACTATTTGGCAATTGATTTTACTTGTTGAATAAGTTAAATTCATAAACAAAAGCGTATCTTGACTTCGGGAATTATGTGAGAGATGTAATGTTTATGCGTTTAATCAGTGGTTAGCATGAAGACTAGGGTTGTTTCACTACTCGAGATTAATCTTTGTTTATGGGATGTTTATGCTTTTTGTAATCTCGCATTTGTAGGGAATTTTTCTTTCATTCGTGAATATAGGCAATTGGGATCAAACCATGTGAAATATTAATTTATGTATGTATGGTTATTTCGTGTTGATCTTGTTGTGAAATGTATTTTCACTCGAAAACTCAACAATTGATATTAGAGTTATAGTTGAAAGATTATCCTAATACAATAATGAAGCGTGATGCAGAGATGAAGATTTGATGTGAGAATTTATTGTTATAAAATATGATGGTGAGATTGAAAATACGTAAAAGATTTGAGACGATAAAATATCAATTTAAAATGAAATATTTTTTAAATTAATCAAATAGTATTTAACGAATTTCCAAATTTTTGTGAGAGTTAGTATCGTTCAAGATTTGAATACAGCATGACAAATCTTAGATTAGTAGGAAGTGCTTATATTAAATATTTTGAAGATGTTCTTTCTAGTATGGAGGTATTAACACTTTCTTGTGATATTATATTTTTACCCTTGGTAAATGGTACACAATTTTTGACTGGTGTGACATGACTTAAAAATATATGGCCTTATAAGATTAGTTTGTTAAGAAAAGTAAACATGGTTAGACTCGTGACGTGAAGAGAAGCATGGTAATTTTGTCTATTAGAGATTGATAGAGAAAATAAAAGATCTCATATGATTTATGGAGACAAATGATTGCGAGAGACAATTCCTTTTGACAATTCATTTTGAGAGAGGTAGGTTAAATCATACAAACTTGTTTAGGGTTAGTTTTGATAGAATTTACTTATTTTTAATGTAATTGAATTTTAAAGGACGAAAAAGTGAGTATAAATCTCTAAAACATTACTTTTAAAACTAAAAACCGCATTTTATTTATATAAATATACTTGAATTTTAAAAAACGAAATGTTAAGTTTTGAATCATAAAATATTATTTTTGGAGGAAAAATAGTTTTTTTTTTTAATTAAGTTTAAGTATAATGTAATCTTATATTATTTTATATACTTTTTTATTAAGCATAATTAGAGTCTTGATATCTAAAATCTGAAAAATTATAAAATTAAAAAAATTGTAATTAAAAATATTCGATTGTACGTATTTTTAGTAATTTTAGTAATTATAGTTAATGCTTTTACGTCACTGTAATCTCTATGCTGGTTTCTAGTAATGTTTAATTTGTAGATAATTAATCTGTAAATGCAGGTGGGTTGAGGTGTAATCTCTATGTAAATTTTTTGTGAGAAATAAGTTTACAGGAATATAAAAAAATAAAAAAAATACCAAATTATATTAAATAAAGGGTATTCTCTATTTATTGAATATTTAGTACATTTTGTAATATCTATTTTATAGTGAAACTTTTCATTCATATATGTAATATTGAAAATAAATCACGTCCAATATTATTTTTTGTGTGTATAATATTGGTCTCGTTGTAAATACGTTTCTAACTTAAAAATTTTCAACAAATTGCTGTGACAATCAAAATTTTCAAATCAGTTAACGTAAAAGCAAAGTAATTGCCGAAAGAAATTGGGGAAAAATAAGATTATGAGACGAAGGTTTTCTCTCTTTTCTTAGAAATACATTGAAATCTTCAAGCCTTGCAAATGGGGGAACAATGGTAATAAACAAGGAAGCCGAGGCATTGTAAACCGTCGTTTTCGGTTGGGGCTCAATGGACCCAGATTATGGTTGTTTCAGTTTAGCCCAATTGAATGCATGGACCAACATAATCGCAAATCCTCGGAGACCTATGTGTACTTCGCCATTGAAGTAGTTGGAGTCGAATGTGATTGTTGAGAAAATATTAGGAAAATAACATACTAGTATATGCATGCAAAATGCTGCTCAAAAATACAAAGAACGTAATATTAAAGTATTTGGTAAATTAACACTTAATTAGGAATGTAATAATATTAATCTCTGAAATTGCCCTTAGACATGAAATTTTTTTTGATACTTTATTATATTGAAATATTAATAGTTTAATTATTATATTAATATTTTAATAATGTAACTTTTAAAATCTTTATTTTTTTCATTTTTTAACTCTAAATTTCTCAATTGTCATAAATAATGTTTCTCTTTTAAAAAAATAAACATTGTTGTTTTCACTTTTTACTCTTAATTATTTTTCAAACAAGAATAATTAAAATAAAAAATGATTCAACTTAAAATATTTTGAATTTTCCACAAAATTCAACTTAAGAAAATGATTCGGCCAAATTTTGTCTTTGCCTTATATATCCAATACTTTAATTAATTATCCTATTTTTTCTTATATTTTTTTCATGTATATTTATTATAATATTATTATAATTTTTTCATATACAATAATTCTAAAAAATTCCCGTCCTCACATGTCAGCTGTAACTTTTTTTTTGATATATCTACAGGTATCTTTATTTATTTTACGGTCTAAAATTAATCATATTTAGGTCGAGAATAGATTCAAATAAAACTCTCTCAACAGTGAAGACTTTAAAATTCGAATCTTATCCAAATACTTGGAGAAGAAGTTCACTTCCACTTCTTATTGAGGTCGTCTGTAACTTTATAACCAAAAATTTAACATCTAAGAAACTAAAAGCTAATAGTATTTATAAACTTAATTAAAATTATATTTGTGTAAAGAATTTTGTAACTAATATGTATCACATTTTTTTAAAAGAAAATTATGTTGATTATGCATTAAATAAAAATATTTCCAAAATAAATTTTATTAAACTATAATGTAGGGTTTCTGTTGGGAAGAAAATGAGAAGAAAATAGGGTGTAGTAAGCTCTTAGTTGAAAGAGTATTTTGGGAAGGAAAAAAATTTGTTGCTTTGCATACTCACTACAAAGTTACTTTGCATAGGGAATGAATGTAATTACATTGCAGCTTTCAATGTCAATGTAGTTACAACTGCAAAGTAAAATTACAGTTAAATAACCTAATCAAACACTACAATCACTCTACAGCTATTTGAAAATACCTGAATGTGCTCAATATTATCAATACCAAACACTCCCTTAGTTTTTTTTTTTTTTCTTAATGTTATTTAATTTCCTTCACTAATGGTATATTATTTTTGAATTTTTTTCTAATTTAATAAAATATTCGTCGCTACAAACCATTAGCGACAGAAATTCTGTAGGTAATGACATGTTTCGTAAATACTTTTTTATCTAATTTTATTCTAATTACTGCTTCTAAAAACTATTAGAGGTTGATAGTCACTAATGACATATTTTTACAAGAATTTTTTTATCTAGTTTTTCTAATTTTCATCGCTAAAATCCATTAGCAATAAAAATTTTTTGTTGCTAATGGAAAATTGTATTTAAATTACTCTATAATTTTCTAATTTTATTAAATTTTTGTCGATAAATAACATTTTAATAAAAAATATATTTTGAAACAAACTCTTTAAAAAAAAAAGGAATTCCAAAAGGTAAAATATGATGGTAAAATATATGATAAAGCAATAAATGTATATAATCTCTCAAGAAGTTCTTGACTTAAATTCGACTTCTTTTGTGATTACGATTTATAAGAAGTTTGAAATTGATTTTGCTTGGAGCATTTGATTCAAAATGTAAGTTACAGTCTTTTTAACTTTTCTCCACTTGAATTTCAAAAATGTGGAATGACTCGACATAAATTGTACCATTTAGAAAATGTTTGGTTGATTTTTACTCCAATCTTATTTTATTCTAGTATTTCAAGCATATTATGACAGGTGTCAACACTTTAATCTTGTAATGCACTTAAAAAGCCGATCTAGGATTTCACCTAGTTTCATTATGCAGACCATGGTATTCATTACCTTTGTTTGATCTCATTGCCTTAAATAGGTTACTTTTTGGAAGCTTCGCAACGGAGTCAAAAGCTTAGGACTTCTATAGAATCAGACTTCCCCTCCACATTATCTAAATCAGAATGGTTTTTAATAAAGGTGATGAAATACCTATATCCACTAAATATCATATGTGCAATTCGTCTACTAATATCAGTATGAATCAGTTAAAATCATCTACATATTTGTTTATTCTACACATCATGGTCTTCATAGTGAGTTTTCCTTTAATACAATTTATACATGAGGCAAATTCAAAGTGTCCTTAACTCTTATGACACAACATGGAAGATTTCTCATCTATTCTACCATAATCATAACCAATAACTACATCATTTACAATTGAAGAAAAATTTTCCTAACATTTGGGATATAAGTTTATTCCACATAATCCATCACACAAAATGTCAGAGTCAATACATTTGTTGTTAGTAATTTCAAAACTGTTTGGAATGTAACAACTTTTTGGTAACTACTTTGTTTTTAGTTGGATTTTCACCCCCATTGTTCATATTCTCAACTATCTCCCCATATTTGGTTTTCGGTAGCTTATCAATTCTTGTAAAAAATTGGCTCTACCAATACTAGCACTGGTATCCAATCACTAATGCTCGGAGGACACATCACTTATATTAGATGCAAAAGGACGCATTACTTATAGAAATAAAGGTTAACTGGATGTCTTTCCTTACTTTCCAATCTAGAAGACTTTTGCAATCCTTACCTTTATAAATCTTCGCAAATTGTCATTATTACTTTTTAATAGGGGTAAATGAACATAACGTTCAACAAACAATTCGTGAATTTGTTCGATTTATATTCATTTATTAAATGAATTTGACATGAACAGAGGTGTGATTTATTTATTTATGTTCGTGGACAAACTTGTTTATGTTGTTTATTGTTAGTTTGTTATTTATTAAAATACTAAACTTATATACCTTAACTTTAACCTAAAGATTTAATACCTAATTCCTAAACATATTTATACAATACAACTTTTTTGCCTTAAAAAAAATTTAGAAAACATAATAATAAAATAATTATGAAATTCAATTAGTTAATATTGTTTAAGATGATAAATTTTAAAATTTTAAACATAGGCATTAAAATTAAATTAATAAAAATTTATAATAAATTAATATACAATTCTTACACATTGACTAATTTCCTATATGATACTATAGTGTATGTATATGATACAAATTGTATTTAAAATTGTAATTATCAATTTTAATAAAATATTGTTGACTAAAAAATTAATGAAACATAATAATAAAATAATAATAAAATTAAATTAATTAATTATTCTTCATATAATAAGTTTTTAATTTTTAATATTCAATTTGTACTATTATTTGTATGTGTTCACGAACACGTGTCCTTGAACATATTTATTTAATGGTTCATGAACACTTAATCGTGAACATATTCATTTATATGTTTACGAACACACTCATTTAACATATTCATAAACATATTCGGTTAATGTTCATGAATGAGCTTATTTAAGACGAACGAGCTTGTTCACGAGAATTTAACGAACAATCTTATGAAACAAACGAACCAAACTCAAACGTGAAAACCATATTCACTAACGAATACGAACTGAACATGAATGATACTAAAAAATAAACAAACGAACAGATATATCATTTTATTTGTTCGTGTTTGGTTCGTTTACAGCCCATCAATCTTCTTAAATGCCACATCTCCAATCCATGTGGACAATTTCTATCCACATCAACATGCCACATAGGATGCCACCTATACAAAACAAATGTTCGTTAGTATATTTAATGAATTTCGATTTAATTACATGATTTTAAAAGATTGTTGTTTAATCTGTAGTAAAATAAAAATTTATGAACTTATTTGTATGTAATTAAAAGTTGAGTGCTTATATCCAATTTATACAAAATGTTGAACGCATATTTGGCTTTTAAGCCATTAGGTCTAACATAATTACTAATTTCATATAAATGTGAATATTCAAGTAATAAAGTAATGTTATTTTACTTAAGTAAACTATTAATTGAATGCGTAAATCTACATTAAAAAAATTGGCCTTACCAAAATACCCAAATAATATATTTTTAACCCATTTATATTAGGCTAGTTGTTACTATTAATGGGCATTGGTATATTTTAAAATTAAATGAATTATGAATTAAATTGGTTACAAGGTTTCAAGAAAATTATCCCTAATACTAATTCTAGAAAAATTCACTTATACCCATTTAATTTTGGGCTTTAATAAATAATTTGGTCCAAATAAATTAAACTAAATAATGACCTTATTAATACTAATGAAGCAGAAAATAAATAAATAAATTTGCCCATATGTAAATTAAAGCTTATGGCTTAACACAATTAAATGATAATGACCTAAATTAAATCTACAATTATGGTCCAAAATAAAATTCAATTATTGGCCCAAGCTATAAAAGTGGTGATGCAAATAAAATTCAAGTAAAATGGTCCAAATGAGATATCACTAGTAGAAAAAAGCTTATAGATTCGATTAAAAAACGAGGCCTAAGAGAAAAAAAATTATATTTTTTAATTGTAGTCTATTATAGTGTAGTTTTTTCTCGATAGTATAGATTATAGTTCTTGATAAACCACGTTTTAGGAAGAAACAATAGTCGAACATATAAAAAATAGATTATGTTATTTTTAAATGTAGTCTAATTTTTAATTAAAATGCGTGATTAAATTATTTATAAATTTTGATTTATTTGAAATTAAAATCAATAGACTACACATATTTGATAAACTATGTTGTTCTATTTGATTAAACAAAATATTATAGAGTAATTATTACAAAATATTATTAAATCGTATTTTTTTCATGTATACAAACTATCTTCAAGACTTCTACTCAAAAAAATAGAATTACATTCAAGACTTCAACATAATATATATATATATATATATATATATGTGTGTGTGTGTGTGTGTGTGTGTGTGTGTGTGTGAAGATTTTACTCCCACTATAAGCATAGTGCTAAAGCTATTTCTTTTGCTGCTACTTCAATTAGAAACATTTTAGCTTGTGTCACCTTCATCTGCCATTTTACTCAAAGAGGTTGATTGTCAAATTAATGGATCAAGTTCTTAGTGATGATGGATGCATTATATTAGGTAAGTTATTTATCATATGACATTGTCTATGCACATCTAATTCGCTTTCTGAATGCAACTTCGTTGTTTAATGGTTTTTTGTTTGATAGTTTTGTAAAAATGAGATATTATTAAGTTAAAAATAATGCAAGTTAGGATGTTAACAGATCCTGACCTTCATTATTGTGGGAATTCTTGTGAAGAAAAATTTTTGAATGACTTCAAGAATGTATTGAACTTCATCATAAATTAATTATGATGAACTTCAATACTTTTTTTAAGGTAATCAAAATTTTTTCTATACAAGAACTCCCACAAATAATGAAAGTTTTGATTAATTAACTTCTTAACTTGCATCATTTTAACTCATAATTCTTAAATTTTACAAATCGACCAAACAAAAAAATCATTAAACAACAATCATTTCGAAAGAGAATTAGATGCACATAAACAATATCATATGATAAATAACTTACCTAGTATAATGCATCTATTATCACTAAAAAATTGGCAAATTAATTTGACAACCTACTCTTTGAGTAATATGGTAGAGCACTTGTTACGTATAAGCTTTTTCATCCATTTGTGCCTTAATTAAAATGAGGTTAACACTTTGCATAGATGTAAAACCCGAATTTAGTTAAAACACGAAATAAGTGTGTTCGTGAATGAAGGATTTAAATGGTATTTCCGAACATGTGCAAGGGCAAAACGATCAAAAGATCGAAAGCCGATATAAATTCGACAAGAAAATTTAATTAAAAATATAGGATTGAGAAATCTTGATCAATAACGAAGAAATAATTAAATTTCGGGTTAAATTGATCAAGATATGAATTTACTGAAATTAATCGAAAATTTCACATCAAAAAATAATCTCAAAAATATTCGAAAAATATATCGAAAAAGGGTTAAAATATAATAAATTAATTTGAATAAAATATAATTTTTTAAGGATATTTTGGGATTTTTAGAATATTTTAATGATTAAAATAATAATAAAATAAATTATAAATAATAATAATAATAAAAGAAGAAGAGAAATCAGAAATTTTGTCGAGGAGAGAGAAAAACAAAGGAATTGAAAATCGAAAAAATGGATACCCGCGTGTGACCGAGCGACCCACGGCCACCGGCGATCGACTACCTCAAGCGAAGACCGGAGGAGAAAAAGGGGAGGCCGACGAACTCCACAGCATCGGAGACGCGCCGTCTAGACGCCAGAAATCGATGAACAGAGGAAGAGAGAACCGCGAGGAAAATGGCCCGATTCCCAACGATCCACGGCAGCTGGGCTCGAACGGTGGGTATCGACGTGATCGGGAGGAGGAAGCAGTCCTTTTGAGACCGGTAGCGGCCGACGAAACCTTCGAAATCCGGAGGATCGAGAGGGAGAGTGCCGCAGGGAAGAGAAGAGAAATTCGGCGGCCACCGGAGTGATTCGGCCAACCCCGACCCCAGCCGAACACTCCCCCAGTGCAGGCGCACCGATTGGAGCCAGAAACGAGCCGGGAACCAGTCGAAAACGCCATGAACGACGACGGAGAAGCCTGAACCGATATGGACCGGTTCAGCAAGAAGAGAATAGGGCTGAACCGATCGGTCTGAACCGGGTTGAACCAGACCGAACTGGTTCAGCCAAGAAAGAAAGGAAAAAAGGGAGAAAAAGGAAGAAAAAGAGAAAAATGAAAAAGGGAAAGAATTTTTGGGGATACACCAGATTTTGGGTAAGTCGGTAAGAGGTCAAAAGTGACAGATTTGATTTTCGAGAAATTTATTTAAATTATATTTGATCAAAAATTAACCCGAAATTAAATATAAAATTGTGCAGTTCAATGATAAATCGTATACGTGAGACGATCGATCTTCGATTTGTGCACCATCGTATAATCTCAGGTAAGTAAAACTCATTTACGACAATTTATGTAATTATTCGCGTATTAAAGATTTATTTTACGAATTTTGGATTTAATTCCGCAATTAGTGAATTATATTGGGATTTTTGAATTAATTGTCGTAAATGATATACGGGCTATCCAATGAGTTTGGAACGAAGCCCAATAGGTATTGAGAGCCCAATAGACCCGAAGAAATGATTTAATAAGTGGAAACGGGCTGGAAATAGGTCGAGACCCATTAAGGTGTAATCGGGCCCAATTAGAGTAAACGGGCCCAACATTTTAAATTTAAGCTCAATAAAGGTTAAATATGGATAAGCGTATTGTATTTAACCCGATAAATATTTATACGCAGTTTCGAAGATTGGATTTGGAGCAAATCGGACTGCGTGACGAGTCATCAGTGGAAAAGATCAGACTGTACAGAAAAATGAGGTAAGAGAATTTTGTAAGCGTTTAGAGATATCTGCGCGTATTTTTGGAGTTATTTACATTATGCAGAATTTCCTAAGGTATCTAGAAATAGAATAATAATTTTTACAAAAATCGAGGTATATGTGAAAATTACAATTTTGCCCCTAGTTAGTAAAATTTCAAAAAAAGGTAGTAAGGCTATGAAATTGCATGAATTTCATGTTTTTGATATTCTTATGATTATATTGCTTTAATTTCAGCAAATTATGGATAGACTGACTATTTATTTCATGTTTTTACATGAAAGGGCACGAATTATGTGCCAGTTGTGAATTTTGATTTGTTTTAGTGAAATTGAGCAGCCTATCATGTTTTTATGAGTTTTAAATCGTGCTAGAGCACTTCTCGCACTGGATTTTATATTTTAACTCATATACAGAGTGTTGGAGCACTACTCACACTGAGTTTTACAAACTTGCTTTACATGACTACCATACTGGAGTTGTGCTCGTACCTAGATTTTACTTTAGATTTATAATTATTTTTAAGTCGTACTGCAGCTCTGCTCGTACGCAGATTTCATTAATTTTTATGAAACCGTGCTGGAGCTTCGCTCGCACGAGGGTCTTTCTGATATCATGAATATGCATGGAGCCATGCTGGAGCTTCGTTCGCACAGAAGTTTTATGACGTGCATATGACCGTGCTGAAACCTCTTGTAGACTATGTGTCACAGTGAGAAGATATGCTCGCACGTGTAGATTGAGACATGAGTTGGTTATCGACATGGTTTAGAGTGGGATAAGACCTATGACAGGCATCCCCAGACTATGATATTGGGTTCATGGAGTACGTTGTACCGTGTATGTCACATGGAGTACGCTGTACCATGTAGTCATGACTATTGTGTTCCCGTTACTTGATATTCTGGTGGGTAGGATTTGACCCCACCTCCCGTTGCAGTTGTGATACCCCGCACACTGGGATCCGTGTAGCCTGGGATGACAGGGACATAGTCCTCGATTGTTTCCATACAATAACCTGCATGTCTCACATGATATATATTTGATTGGTCTTGTTAGACCAAGGTAGACCTGAGGGAGGGGTCGAGCCTGATTTCTGACGATTTTCATGAAATGTGGTATTAAATGAGAAAGTGATGGGTTTTATGAGAATATTAATGATTTTAAAGATGTGTTGAATCCCTCTGGGATTGTTTTGATGAGTTCTACTGTACCGAGCATGAGAGGTTTTACATGAGATGTTTTTCATGTTTTACATGCCAATTCATGTTTTTCGATATATGATATACTCATACATGGAATGGTTTTAATTGTCTCATGCTCGAGATATAAATGTTTTACATGTCATGCCTTTACCAGCATGTAGATAGTGTAATTATCTACCTGCTTGCATTATTACCTTACTGAGCAAGTTGCGCTCACCCTTTCATTTTCCACCCTACAGGGTACATTTAGTAGAAGAGAGCGACACTAGTCTTGCATTTCAGTTGTCTGCTGCTTCCTATCAAGACCAGGTATACACATTCGTATAATTTTGTATCTGAATATATAGAGGCACAGTACTGTACACAGATGTAATATTGGGGATGCATTTAGTTAAAATGAATTGATATGTAAATGAAATATGAAAAATAGATGTTAAGGTAAGTAACATGACAAGAGGGACTAACATCGACTCATAGCCCAACTGTTAGTAGTGAAACTGTTCACGACGGGTAAGGAAATGAAAAAGCGAAAAATTTGTAGGGGTTTTTAGGAAAAATGGGTCGTGACAATAGAAACCTAATAAATTCAAAGAATTGTGTTTATTAAAAGCATTTGTTTAGTTTAAAACATCATTCACATAAACAATCTAAATAAAAAAAATTGTAAGAGAACCCTAACTTCACAAAACTTAACATGAAATATTTGCTATTAATAATGTTTCTCAAAGTCCTTCTACAATAGTTTAAACATTAATTTTTTTGGTTAGAAAGCTAATGTGCGACAACAAAGTAATAAGAGAAGATCCAAATAGAAGACATGTGTCACGCCCGGAAACGCAGAAAATGGGCAATTTTACAACTTTTTAACCTATTAGCTGAGTTGTGTTCCTATCTATGTCAGTTTCTTAACTTTTATCATTTTATAAAAATTCGGCAGCATAATGGCTGCATTTTGACTTAACCAACCTGCAGAGTTTTTAAAATGCAATTTATAATTTTCAACCCACATCCGCAACACAGTTTTTCTTCTATTCCAGGATCTCATAACATCCACAACATTTATTTATTCTGCGTAATAAAAACTCTGTACATAAACATAATCCTTTACAACTATTACATCCCGACTGTCATATACATTAGTGTCTATGCCATACATCGTGTCTGGAACAAAAGTAAAACTATACCTCGTCGCTACAAATGATCTGACGAAAGGTTGGACTGCCTCGTCCACGACCTCTAGCACGTGAGTGTAGTAGAATCACTGTAGGTAATATGGAAGATGGAAAAGAAGGGGGGTGAGCTTTTCAGGCTCAGTAAGAAATACATTTAAAGTAACCTTAGTATTTAAAACCAGTAAAATACGTGATTTCACAACTCAGCATAAACATGTACGAAAGTAGAGATGCTTACATTTAGAAAAGCAGCAACATCATGCTTTAAAATCATTAGTTTACACATCATGTATCCTTTTCGTAAAACGTATCATGTTATAAATATATCATTAGTGTAAACAGTCATAAAGCATCTCGTTTTCATAAAACATCTCATGCTGAGAAACATGTTTCATAGTGTAAACATACATAAGAGCATCTCAAAATCTCAAATCAAATATATCATATCCCATCATCACTTTAAAAAGTGAAATCATGTTTTCACAACTCATTTCTTCAAAACATAAACATAGCTACCATTAAATATCATTATATAACATAGTGCTAAAACCGATAGTGTGAGACCTCGTATATGTATAGCTAGGTATATAGGAACATGGGAATGTAAATAAAATCATAAGTATGATGATACATTGTAATGAGAAGTATATGCAATGTAAGTTCATAAGATTATGTATGCACTTGTAATAAGAATTGTGATTATACGTACAAGTTGCATTACGCATGAGTAGGAGGAAATAAACTTGAACACGAGAAGAATGTGATCGAAATGGAATATGAGTAGTATAGTAAAATGGAAGGAAAGATTTACATAAGTGTATATTTCCATTCGAGTAATATCGTGTATATTTGGTTATACAAAGATTTTTCACAAGTTTTAAAATACATTAAGTGGGATGGGATGACATTTTTAAGTCTCAAGGAGCGATGAATGAGGAAAGGACTATGAAGGTAAATTGAGGAAGTCTTGAAGGGAGTTGTTGCAGAAAAACTGCAGGAAATCTGAAATTTGTGAAGGCCAGATCGATCTCATAGGATGAGAGATCGATCTGGGAGAGCCAGAATGCTCTTATGTGAGTAATGGAAGGGAACAGATCGATCTCCAAAGGAAGCAGATCGATCTCTTTAGCTCTCGGGTTGGAAGCAGATCGATCTCCCCTAAGACCAGATCGATCTCCTTAAGCTTCTGTTCGACAGCAGATCGATCTCTAGCCTTACAGATCGATCTCCTGCCTTTAAAATGCCTTAGAAAAGAGGGATTGTAGAGGACCAGATCGATCTCCACCCAAGGGAGATCGATCTCATCAAGTCAAAACTATAAATGGGAGCAGTTGGATCTGCAGAATTTCGGGATAAACCATTTCCTCTCACTTCAACTCAAAGAAAACTAGCTTTCTCACTCCTAAATCTAGCCATTTTCAGTGAGATTTAAGGAGAGTCTATTAGAGACAAAGTTGTTCACAACAAAAAGAAGAACAACATAGTCTAGAGGCATTTCCCCATTTGATGGATTGAAGAAATAAAGGGCAATCCTAATTGGAGCAAGAGGAAATCCAACGAGGTAAGTTCTAATGCACAAATCCAAGTACAATGGTTTAGTTAATGATTATAAAGATATTTGGGGTGTGCATATTGTGGATAGAACTACCTAGAATGGTATGAAATGGATATAACTTACAAATAGTCAAGTGTGAGAAAGTGGAATGTAGAGATGTTAACGATGAATGAGATATCTTGAGTGGATGATTATGTTGTGGGAATGGTTTGGACATGTTGATATTGGGATAAAATTGTGAGATTTACCACAAAGGGTAAAATATGTATTTAAGGCATTGGATAAATGATTAGTTGAGTAAGAGTTAGAAACGTTAACTCGAGTGTTTGATGGATGAATTTCAGTTTCGGATGATACGCCGGAGCAAGTCGAGATGAGAACGCAAGAAGCATAAAGGCGGATAGTTGCACACAAGTAAAACGAGGTAAGGGACTGTGTGTTAGCTATAGAGATGTTTGTACGTATTTTACGACAATTTCGTAGATATATTGCTAGAGCTAGTACAATATTATAATTCTATGAAATGATATGGAAGCATGAAAAGTATTAGGATGTATATATTTATTGAGAAATGGGACAGGGTAAGGAAATAACATGATATGCATGTTTTCAATGTTTTTCTCTATTATACATTAATCTTGAGGATTGAGAAACGTTGATGATAGGTTGGCTAATTTTACATGTTTTAGCATGAAGAGGCATGCTGTATGAATAAACATATTTTAAATTTTAAAAATAGAAAATAGTCATCTATCAGTTTTAAGATGTGATTTGGTGTTGAAGCGCTAGCTCACACCTGTTTTAATGCCTTGATGTACCGTGTTGGAGTTTTAACTCGCACGAGGGTTTTGAGAAAGTGCGAGAACTATGCTCGCACCTGTTTTGTTGAGTTGAGGTAAACCTGGGGGTCGGGGACCCAAGGGGATACCAGCCGACGGCCATTTGAACGGGCTGGGCCTTAACGATAGATCGTACCGCGCTGGAGCTTTGCGTTGACTGTGTGTCATGCTGCTTGCTCGCCTGGTATATGAGACATGGTTTAGGATAAAAAGTTCATCGGAGTTGGAGTATGGACTTGGGTCCACGGTCGTACGTAGAATAGTGTAGTCACCCGTTGGTATACTATGTACCGTGCTGGGTGCACGTGAGTACGAGTATCGCGTAGATGACAACGACGTATCTTCACCGTGAGTATACGAGCAGATGAGGTGGATTGAGATGAGCCGGAGGGTAGGACTGACCCATCCCCCTTCAGGCGAAGTGATACCCTATGCACACCCGATCAGTGAGGCCTGGGATCACTGACTATGGCCATATGTCGTGGATGAGATTCGAGAAACAGAGACAATCTCAGAAAAGAAAGAGATTTGCAGAAAAAGAGTGATTTGAGAAGTGAAAGAGATTTCGTGTTTTTGATAAATCTCTGATTTCACATTTGTGCCATGAGGGCACTATTTATGAGCATGTTTTAAATGGAAGTTTGACATTTGATTTACACGAAAATGCTATTGAGAAATATGTGTTTAAATGCATTGTTCGTATGATGTTTCCATTTATAACGAAAACATGGTTTTGGTTTATGCATGCATGGGCTATGTAGGTAGTACGATATCTACCTGCTAGCATACATTTTCTTACTGAGCTGTGATTTGCTCATCCCACTATTTTCTCACAACCCCTGATTCGAATGAAAATGGGTGATTTAGAGGAGAGAGAAAGCTAGGGATTTTAGTTTCTAAAGAGAGAGAGAATGAATTTTCAGAAAACACAGGGGTCATTATATAGGCCGAAGGTAGGAGATCGATCTCTATTTGAATTTGGGAACGTTTTTGGGCAATTTTATGCCTAGGAGATTGATCTGTCATGGGGTTAGATCAATCTCTTAATTGCTTCATGAGATCGATCTACTCCTTGAGGAGATCGATCTTCTGTTTACAGAATGTTTCATGAGATCGAGCTGCTCCTTGAGGAGATCGATCTTCTCTTTACAGAAACATTTAAAGATCGATCTGCTTGTATATGAGATCGATCTGCCTATCATTTCTTGCACATTTTTTGCATTCTAGAGCCATGAGATCGATCTCTCATCCTTGGAGATCGATCTGGCCTTCACATATTGTACTGTTGCTGCTTCAATTTGTAGAAAAATCAATGTAAAACTTCCCAAAATCTACCCCATAGTCCATAATTCAATCCATACACATTCAAAACTCAAAGACCTCATTTTCTTATACTTCATCATATTTAAAACTTGTGTGTACATTAACATATCATAATTACATACACCAAATTACAATTCTCATAACTAGGGTATACAAAATTCTCAGTTCTCACAGGCTGAGGCGTCATAGGTACTGGAGGTACTTGTGGAGGAGGAGGTGGAGGTGGTGCTTGTGGAGGAGTCGGAACTGGAGTAGGAATCGGTGTTGTGCCAGCTTAATCGGAAGCATTTGCCCCTAAGTGTTGGGCAATCATGGCAGCTATCGATTCCAATCCTCGCTCGAGACGCTGCTCCAATCGTTGTTCAAACTGACCCATATGAGTATTGGGGCTCTCTGGCTGCGATGGAGGAGGTGGAGGTGGCTGGGCTTGCCTCCATGGGCGTCCTCGTCTTCCACTCATGATACACGTGATCTACTACCTGCCCGTAAACCAAATATCAAACCTTAACTTCATTAGGTATACATTGTCTACAACCAGACAAGCACAGATATTTGGGATGTAATTTTATCCTTATTAACGATACTGACAGTACTAGACGACTTTTGCTCCGATACCACCTTACACTGTAACGACCCTTGACCTTGAAAATTCGGAGGAAATTTTTTTTTTGAAATTTTGAATTTCTACTTATTCATTTATTCACTTAGATTGCATTCCTGTTTAGTGTCATTTCTTTTATTTTACTTATTCATCGATAATTATACTTAAATTAAATTTTACATCTAAATTGCCGATAGAAATTTCGGTAGCATAACTGCTTATATATAAGCTTACCCACTTGCAAATCAAACTTTAACAATCCTAGATATCCACAACTATCAAACATGCTTCCCAATTTGCATCATCAAGCCAACATATATCCATTCCAACTAAGATTAGTACTCCAAGATGAATTCTCAAAAGGAATATTTTTTACATTTGTTTTCTTACGAATTACATCCCAACAAAATATTTTCACTATATGTCCGTGCTTACAAAATGTGTCTAGTAAAAGAATGCAATTGTATACCTCTGTTGTACAAAAAGTAGCCTAGGGTAGCTCTTTCCACCAGCCTATGTCGTGTACGCGGCATGTAGCGTCTGTAGATCATTGCAAATAATCTGAAAGGTAGAGGGGTGAGCTTTTGGAAAAAAACCCAATAACAAATTCGTTTAAAATGATTATGGTGGCTGAATCACATTGAATGCATGATAAACTAAAAGATAGCATTTCTTTACAAATATCACATAGCTTCCAAAAAATGTAAATACAAAACATAATCAATAGAAATATAGTTTCGAGGTAACAAATCTATTCAGTTACATCAAAATCTTTCAAGATATACAGAACTTCAGAATCTTTCAAAACCCATAGAACTTCAAAACCATAACCGATACATAAACATGTATCGAAGGATCAAAATCTTATAATATAGTTCATATCGAATGGAGACTAGGCTAACTTATAGGATTGTCATGCGATGATAACATAGTCATCCTCCGTGGAGGGAAATCATAAACATGGTCATGGCAAGGCTGTAAACGTGATCAAGGTCAAACAACAATTCAATCACACCCGAAGGTGGAATTCATATACGCCATGAAGGCGCGCATGACAAAAATGCATTGACCGTGTGGTACTTTGCATCTGTAGGACCCAAGAGATGGCCCCCACAATCATACAGACTGTGTGGCACTTTACTCCCACAGAACCCAAGAGGTGGCCCCCACGTTCACAAGTCATTCTGAAAATTAAGTGGCACTTTGCTCCCATCGAACTCAAGAGGTGGCCCCCACAATTTCACTATACATTGCCTTTTCGTCTCAAAACAGAGTTTTCAAAGTCTTTCTTGCATTTTATAGCCCATAAACTCACACCGAGTAATAAAATCGAATTTCTTGTAATCTGAAAACTCTTTCATAAAACAGAAAGACTGTATGGCACTTTGTTCCTGCAGGACTCAAGAGGTGGCCCCCGCAATCACCTTTCGAAAATAAAATTATTTTCTTAAACATGTGTTCACATACCAAATTTTATTTCTTTCAAAAACATGAAATCAATTCATACGTAAGTTGAATCCATAACATTTATTCAGAAATCATGCTCGAATCTATGCATTTAATTTCATATGGCATTTCTTTATTTCTAAAACATGACCAAATAAAACTTGAGCTTAATAGGTGTAGCGTTTTGCTTTACAATCAAGGGTTGCTCGAGAAAACTCAAAAATGCATAAATAAATCGGAGTCTAAGGGTAGGGATACCATTACCATCTTAAATTACACCCCTTACCTCGATTTATCGGAAGTACCAGTTCGAGTAGTGATGCCTCCAAGTATTCTCTCTTAAATCCTTCTACGATTCTCCTACACCATAATTCATATATTTTTTTTAGTATCATATAAAATTTCTTAAGTGGTTTACAACGTTTCAAAATCGTGACCTCATTTATCCAGAAAATATATTTGAAATCTAATTTCTAACTTCTCAATATTGTCCAAAATGTACACATTCTATAAAACATGTTCAGCCTGATGGACCTCATCAATTTTCTTCCTTCTTCCTACTCCATCATACATATAAAATAATTAATTCTACCACAAATTCTATAGTTGTCTTCAACATTGACTAATCCTTCCTCTTACCAATTTATATAATTTCCTTCTTACCACCATATTGTGCGTTTGCACACTTGTACATACATAAGCAAAGGCGTTTTATATGCAATTGCACATATATCAATACACGCACATACATAAACCCATATATATATATATATATATATATATATATATATATCCACTTCTTCCTCCCATTCCATTTTCATCTCAACATTTAACCCCAATTTTTTTTAATAATTCAACTCATAATATTAAATTCCTTATTTAATTCATAAATCCCCAATTGTCCAATTAACCCTAGTTTTCAAATTTCTTCACAACCAAAATCTAAACTAATTCATACAACAATCATGCTTTCATAATGCAATTTACACAGAAATTCAACTAGATAAACCTTAGATTTTTACCTCGGAGTCACTGTACAAAAAATGGAGAAAATATCAACTAGGTATTTTTTGCATTTATTTTTTGAACACTGTAGCATCGGAACTGGGTGGTTGGACGGGGAAGGACAGGCAAGGGAGGTTGCCAGGGCTCGGGTTCGGTGGAAGGCCGACGTTGGGTCTTCACCAATTCTGTTGTAGTTCGCGAAACAGAGGAAAACTCTTCTGTTTCGTTTTCGTTTTTCAGGCGGGAGAGAGGGAGAAGGAAGGGAACGGGTCGTCGGTGGTCAGAGGGGGAGGGGAGGACGTCGGTCGACTGTTGCTGGGTCGTCGGCGTCCTAGCTGCGTCGACAGAAACCATAGAGGGAGAGAGGTTCGGGATTCGACGAGCGAGGAAGGAGGAAGAAGGAAGGTCGGTCGGAGTCCGACGAGGAGTGGCTGTCGATCTTGGGGTCTCGGTCGGTCGATCGATGAAGGAGAAAGGGAGAGAGGGAGAGAGTTCGGTCGGCGATCGGGGGAAAGAAGGAAGGGGGGCTAGTTTAAATAGGGTCGCGAGACAAGATCGAGCGATCCTATTTTTTTTTTTTTGGTTTTCGTTTTGGTTCCTTTTTTTTATTTATATATTTTTATTATATATATTATATTTATATATATATATATTTATATATATATTTTTTCTTTTATTTTACATTTTCAATTTTGCACACTTACATGTATATATATTTATTGTAATTATTTTTATCATTCATTTTTTAATGCATTTTCAATTTAACAAATATATATATATATATATATAAATATACACATATTTTCTTATAACATTTTTTCATTTAATTTTATTGTTTAATTAAATACAGAAAATTTGCGATGTTTACAGGGTAAGTTATCAATTAGTGAGACGATTTTTTGTTAAAAATGAGGTTAAGCTGAAAATAGTTTTTGATAGGTAAAGCCAGATAATAGTTTTCACAATGAATGAAGGATTTGAAGAGTGAGTAGTGAACACTAAATCTGCTCATAAACTATTAAAAAAGGAATAGGACTACGATTACCATTTAAAATCATAGTCTTTCATAAAAAAAATTTAATTTAAAAATACATAAAACTACTATGTTTAATATGAAGACCATGATCTATTTAGGACTAGTTTGGATGAGAGGTGAGATTGACTCCTATGAGATTGAAAAAGTAAAAAATAATAATTAAAGATATATACTTTTTATAATAAAAGAATTGAACTCAATGGTGTAAGAGTGATTCTACCCTTCCACTTTTTTTGTTTTATTATCATTGTTTCTACTTCGATGTAGTGAGATCTAAACCCAAGATTAGAAATCAAGTTGCATTTAGAATAAAACCTACCATTTTGATTATTGTACATGAATCTTAAAAGGTAAAACACTAGACACAAAAAACTATGTTTCAAACTATAAATTGTAGTTAAATTTACTCAAACAAGTAAATGCATATAAAAAATGACTAAAATCATTTCCGATGTACATGAATCTTGGAAAAATAAACATTGAGCTACAAAAGACTACATTTAAACATAGTAACCATATTATATTAATTAGTTAAAATCATAGTTAAATTTAATCAAATAACAAAATGTCTTTTCATAAAAGATTTTATAGCAACCTTGCCTGAAAGTGAAATACTTTTCCAATGTATTTGAATCTTGGAAAATGAAACATTAAGTCTTAATCCACAAAAGATTACATTTGAACCAAAAAATTGTAGTCTATTTATATGCTTTTAATGTACTTGAATCTTGAAAAACAAAATATTGAAAACTGAGCCTAAAAAGACTATGTTTTTTATTTATCTACTTTTAATACTTGAATCTTGGAAGACGAAACATTGAACTTTGGAGCCTAAAATGTGAAAAGTTATAAAATTTTAAAATCGTAATTTAAGATATTAGACTGCACGCATTTTCAGTAACTATATATACTATAGATTATGATTTAAAATTAACCGTAGTCTTTAGTATAAAGAAATGTCTATTTCAATAAAATAGATTCTGATTAAAGATATAAAAGTAGTTCATATATAATTGGTCTGATTTCAAAAAGCATAATAAAAAAGAGGGAAAATAAATATAAACTAAAACTACGTTTATATTTATGTTGTAATCAAATTTATGATTGAAAAACGAAAAAGTTGTTAAGATTAAAAATTGTAGTTAAAATATTATGTAACCATAATATCTACATTTTTTAGTAGTATTTGAATAGGCAAGAAGGAAAAAGACCAAAAGAAAGACAAATAATGGGCCTCATAATTCGTTAAGTTTTTCAATTTCTTTTTTAGTTTTTCTAACTAACGTATGGAAGACACGAGCCAATAGTGCATGACACACACACTAAGCACTAATAGACTATATGACACATATGTTACATGCGCCTAAGCTCTATTCTTCATCCAAACAGGTATTTTTAGAAAAAAAATGGATCATTTTGACCCAACTAGATTTTTCCATTTTTGGTACCATTTTGACCCCGAAAAACTCCATTCTAACTTCCTTGAGCTCAAAAACAATATAAAAACATGTTTATCTCAAAACTACTCAAAAAAATTGAAACATGTTTTGGAAAAAAATCTTTATGCTCGAAAATGAGCTTTTTTTTAGGATTAATGGAACCAAAATCACCATAATACATGGTTTGCGACTTTAGGAGGAGTTTGGCTCAGATATCAATTGTTGAAACAGATAAAGAGCTCACCAAGTCACTAACATGACACTTAACTATGGTAAAAATTGACATGGATAAGAGCAAGAGCTCAATCCCGCTATACTGAACTACTCTTAAGTTGAAACTTTTTTTGAATTCTACTAGCCGAATATCCTCAGATTTTGCGTACGACAAAGAAGGGAAGGTCAGTTCTACTCTTTACCTACTACTAAACTAAAGATATGAAATTTAATGAACCATCTTCATAAATAAAGATGGTAAGATTGTACAGATGTAAATAAATTAAGCTACTTGTGAGTTACTCAAGCTCAACTTGATGATTATTTGAGTTTGACTCGTTTATTTTTTAGTCAAGCTCGAGCTCAAATAACAAGTTGAGCCAAGTTTAAGTATTTTAATACTTGTCTCGAATGACTCGCAAGCCTAATCATTTTTTAATGTATATTTTAAATATTTTATTATAAATTCATTATTTGACCCTCATAATATATTGTTGAAAATCGACAAATCGAGCCTAACAAATCGAATTCATGTTTATCGAGTTGAACTCAAGCCACTTGAGTATTTTATTGAGTCAAGCTCGAGCTTAAAAAACCAAACTTGATCAAGCTCGAGCTCGAGTCAAGTTTCAAATCTCGAGTTTTCAAGTTGAACGAGGTTGAACTTGGCATAGGATCGTCTCGACTTAACTCGATTATTTCTCTAAGTGAGAGTTAGGAACTACCTTAATGAGCAAAGACTGGTCGTCCTATTAAGGGTTTAAACACAAAAAAAAAAAAAAACAATATTATAATCATTTAACCAAAATCATTCTACTTGACTCAGATATATAATTATTGGTACATATGACTAAATTCTTTATTCATTTGACATTATTTAAAATTAAATCCAGATCAAAAATATTTTTTTGTAATCACTAAATGAGATAGTCCAACAACTAACACTTACAGTTCACTTACACACATTTAAAAAAAAAAACTCTTTTCTATGGGTTGGGACTTGGGACCACGTCTAATACATGAGTAATCTTACACACATGCACCCACACTTGTTATCTTCATTTTTTTTCAAATAAAATTATATAGGGAGAGTATCTACTACGCACGAGCGGTCATTTTCATTGGTTTTTACAAATCTCAATACTCTTTTATGAACGGGCCAAATGGCCATTGCAATAGAAAACATGAAAAGTATATATTAATCTGTAATTAAAAGAGTACATGTCTCATTTTCTTCACCGTGGAAAATACAAGCTAATTTTGTACTTCGTATCCCTAAAAGAATGACATGGATTAGGATATATTACTTTTATTAGAGATTATTTTCCATACTTAATTAGAAGAAAAATAAAAAACAATAAAATGCTCTATTCCCTATGTTACCTGTCTACCTTTTCGATCATGCGCAGTTTGTCATTATATTAAAATTATAAAAGAAATGAAATAAAAGTGTTCATAAACCAATCCAACAAAATTTAAAGATGGAATTTAAATATTAAATCAAACTCAAGTTCAATATATTTAAATTTGATCATTTAAGTTCCTCATATTAAAAAAATTATTAAAATATTAACAAAATTATATCTTTTTAGAGCTTCTAAATGCATTTTACAATTAATTGTGATAAAATATCTAATTTACCTTTACTTACATTTCTTTCTTTTTTCTTTCTTTTTCAGAATTCAACAGTCGGTCTTCATGCCGGTTGTTGGTCATCGCCTCCTGTCACCGTTCATCAGCAGTACTTTACTTTCAAATATATATCAACATTTTCATTTTTTCCTCCCTTTTCCATTTGTAACATCTGTTTCTTCTTCTAATGTGCCTAAAACGAAGTAGATTTAGGATTGCAGCCATGAATTTAAACTTTAGATCTAGAATTTTGTTTTTTTTTTTTTTTAAATAACTAAATAAGAAGAGGAAGTCAAAATGATGAAAGGAGGCAATCCATGCGGGGCTGGCAGTTGGATTTTGGGTTTAATGGTTTAGAGCAATATTTGAAGTGTACAAAGAATTTTGATGAGTGTATTTAGATCATCTCAAATAATTTCAATATTTTTAAAATTAAAAAATAAAATAAAATATTTTTATTAAAAAAATAATCTCCATAACCTCGTTAAACTTAAATTTAAAATTTTTATCCAAAATTAACTTAAATTGAATTAGACGAGCAATTTATTTATCCAAAATTAATTTAAATTGAATTAAACGGACTATTTATTTATCCAAAATTATCCTAATTTGATTCCAACAAGACAAAATTTTATCCTAAATAAATTTTTAATAAAAGTATAAATTAGAGCAAATTGAAAAATTTAATGTTACATCTTTTTAAAGAAAAAATACATGAATGCGTGTTTGACAAAAAGGAGAAAAAAAAAAAAAAGGCGATTAGTGATTAATCAATATCGATAGTTGGAGTTGGGAAAGACAGCGACAAGACGAGACCCCGCCATGGTGGGGTTCCTTAGAAATGATTAATAAAATAATTTCTCAGTGACTTTGTTAACTAAAAGACTAAAAAAATAAAAAATATATATAAACAATCAACTTGTCCCACGTCACCCTTCGTTTTTGAATATTCTGCAACTTGGAATCACCCAATGGGAAAGAATCATAGACCTTATAATGTAACGCGGAGAGATGTCATGGCGAGCTTTCTTAATGACTAAATTGCCCCTTCTTTCAGATTGTGGAATTCTATACAATTTTTAATTTGGGTTTTGGCTTCAAATATCTTCCAAGAGGCCATCACATTTTTTTTTCTTCTTTCTGGCTTCTAATCATTATTGTAAAATATAAGTCATGGCCTTTGTTGGCTTTTACATATTATTTGATTAGTTGGAAACGTATATGCTATCATAGTTTTGTTCTTTTCCTTGTGACAATTAGTGTGTGCTTATGGCAAATTTAATCATAAAAAAATTAACATGTAATTTTCATTTGATTTTTAATTTAAATTAGCTAGCATAGAACTTGGAGTTTACTTTTTTTGGTTTATAAAATAAAGTCTCTTTAAAATATGATTTTTTAGTAGATTTAAAATTTGAATATTAACATTTGTATTTTTAAATTATTTTCATATTACCATTTTTATTATGCTCAAAAGAAAAATAACTAGTATCAAGCTAATAATTGTAAGGAATAAAGATAAGACTAACCATGTGCATATTGTCATTGATTATAAAAAATAAATGGGTAAATTTTATTTTAAATTAAATTAAATATTAGTTTATTAGATTAACAAATAGATATTTTAATTTAAAATTATCAAATTAACGATAAAAAGCATTCTTTTAAGTCACTATTAAAAAATATATTAACTAAAATATTTGTTCCTCAAGTAATGCCCATAACGCTTTTTTTGTACTAAAAAAATTTCACATAAAATAATTTTTTTTAAATAATTAAAAATAAAAACACTAATAAAATTCATTAATGATATCTAATAATATGATATTATATTCACTCTAGTTTAAATATTGACATACATATTAATATCATTTGTGGTTTCGGGTGATGCAAAGTTGAATGAATTAGAATTAAATTATAATAAAATTTTTAAAAAATTCAATAAAATTTACTCAAAAAAAATACATGTCTTTCAATGGAAAAAAAAATTTTAAATTGTTTTTTTTTTAAATGAAAAATCATCTTCTTCATCTCCTTTGTGAAATAAAGGATAATTTTGTAATTCGGTCATCAGCTTGCAGCAAGATCAAGTCGGCCTAAAGGCTAAAACATAACCCTGATAATTTGTCTCCTACGGTGAGTTAACAGAGCATCGATATCTGGCATGTTCGTTCTAATCTGACACGTGTTACTCTACAGTTTCTCTGACGAATCGAAGCCAATAAAAACCGAGCAAGGATCTCGTCTTGATATGCGTGAGCGTATGAGATCATGACATCGTAAAGTTCAGTTTGATAGGGATGGAGATTCCTTGGCAATGTGGGCTCCGTCACTACGTGGCGTTGTTGGGGCGTCACACATTCATTTCCGAAACCCTCCAACGACCGACAGTTGCGTAGCCTACTCTCTTTCTGACACGTGGCAATCGCTTCGATTTTGGCTCCCAATTTCCTTTTTGTCCCCATGATAATTTCATTGCCTTTTTTTTCTTTTTTTTTCTTTAACTTTTTTTTTCCTCTTTCCTATCTTTATTCTAAAGGTCAATAACCGTACGATAGACTATTATAAGTAAGGAAAAACCAAAAAAAAAAAAAGAAAAGAAATTTGAGCAATATATTTTTTTTCGTTTTCTAGAAGGTTAATACGCATAACGTTGTAACAGATATTGATAAAATTATGCATAAATATAAGCTATTATCTTAACCTAAATTTTGATAGTGATATTTTTCGACCATGTTCGTTGTTGAATGACAACCTCAATTATGATAAATTTTATAAACATTTAAGATTCTTAGTCCAAAGAAGACTTTAATTAAGATCCATACATTATTTTTTAATTAAAAATTAAAAATTAAAAAAAGCTTGATATCATATGATATATAATAAAAAAATTTAACTTGAATAATAATTGTATCCTATAATAACTTATAGGTATCCGCATGTATCCTCCAAGAGTTCATAACATTATAAAATTCAATTTTAATATTTTAAAGAATAAGAAAAAGGGTTGGATGGTAGCCAACACATCTCCAACGTTATCACCACGTGAGATACACATGAAAACATAAATCTCAAAAACTTTACAATAAATTATTTAGGGCAATTATGTCATTTAGCATTTGTGTATTTTTTAAATTTTAGTGGCAAATTTAGCAAGATAATATATACGCTTTAGAGTGTATTACAAAATAATTAAAAAATAAAATATATGATACTCTTTTAATTTTTATTGTCAATGTATGAAAAACAGATTTATTATTTAATATCAAGTGTGAATTACTATTTTCTAAAAATAAAATAATGTGTAAATATTTAAGACGGAAACAAAAAGAAGATTCATCATACCCAAATAATAAAAATATAAGTGATATATTATAAGAATTGATTTTGAGTTTAAATATTTTTATTTTTATTTTTTGTTATTAAATATTTTTTATAATAAAAAAATCAATATTGCTTTAAATTTATATTGAATATCCACTTTTAATTAAAAAAGTTGTCCACTTTTCAAATAAAAAAATTAAAAATGAGAAATTTTATTCTTCATTTTATTATTATTAAAAGCTGGAGGATCCACTAAAAATTAGTACTTTAATCAAATATAGTAATAAATATATAAATTATTTTTTCAACATTATAAAATAATAAAATAAACATTCAACTTGAAAAAAAATAAAATACTAGTATCATTACTAGCTCCAAATAGTGAGAAAGTGTACCGCCTGAATTGTATGCGCGCGCACTCGAAACGCGGCAAAGCTGCTGATCCGAAAGGGTCTTTCATAGGCAGTTAATATTTAAAAGACAAAGGATTGCTCTCGATTCCGGGAATCCTCAATAATTGCCGTGTGGGCCAATAAGAAGACGCTAAGTCTGCAGTCTGTTGGTTGCAGCGAACTGAAAATGAAGGAAGAAGATAAAATTTCACTCCGTCGCAGATTGACCCTATTTTCTGCTTCGCCATGGGGCTTCGATCAAAAGCCGACAGCAGCCGGCTACTTGACCTGGCTCGCGTTTACGAAGTTGGTAGCTGATGTGGTCCTAGCAAAATTTGTCCGGGTGTAAATACATTGCACAATTGCACACACAACACGATGAGTGATTCACACACAATACATAAATATAAAAGTTATCTAATTTTAATTGATGGTTAGTTAAAAAAGTGAAAACCAATTTTTTTCAGATATTTAAATAAAATTTATAATTGTTATTTTTAAAAAAGTTTTATTTAAATATATTTTTAATATAAATAAAATTAATTTCGAATTATAAAACGAATGAAAATATTTATAATTAAAGAAAATTAAGTTTTACATTATTATATTTTTTATGATTTATATATACTTTTAACTTTAGCGTTAAATTTTATATTATATTTATGTAAGATAATGTATGCTAAATTTTAAGTTGTAAAAAAGATCAAATTATTTATTAGATAATAATAAATTTTTAATTGTTAACATATATTAAAAATATAATATTAACCTAACCCATATAAAAGGCTTAGTAATTTTTTCCAGACACCAAAAATTCGGACAAAGCTTTGCCCATAAACGAGTTGCCTAACCCATAACATGCCATATATATATATATATATATATATATATATATATATATATATATATTAAGGGTAAATTTCATATAGTCCATATGGTTTGATCATAATTTAATTTTAGTCTATTGATATAAAAAATGAACACCCTCGCCTTAAAATTTTTTATTTTACAGGATAAGTTATTTATTCAGTTAGTCAACCATTAAAAACTTAATTTTGAAATTATTTTATCCCTTAAACAATTTAAAGTGCTTTAAATACTCAAACCAATTAATAATAAATAAGAAATATTAAGATGTATTAGGTTTTAATATTAATTTTTTTCTTTTTAATATATTTTTTGTTTATTTATTTACTTATTATTTACTATTTATTATTATTTTTATTTTAATTTCTTAGATGTAAGTAGCACATTGTTGTTGTAATAAACAATAAATAAAGATAATAAATAAAAATAATAAATAATAAGTACATAAATAAACAAATAATAAATTAAAAAGAAAAAAATAACATTTCAAAATTTAGTAGCTTTTAGATTTCTTATTCATTATTGATTGACTTGAGTATTTAAAACACTCCAAATGGTTTTAAGAGTAAAATAGTTTCAAAATTAAGTTTTTAACGGTTGACTAGCGAAATGACTAACTTGTCATGTGAAATAGAAAAATTTGGGGTAAAGTATCTATTTTTTATATTAATAGATTAAAGTTTAATCAGGTCAAATCTTGAGGATCTAGATAAAATTTATTCTATATTATAAAATTATATTAAATAGACATTCACTTTTTTTTTGGTGGAAGACAATTACTTTTATGACATATAAAATAAGATATAAACTAAAAAAATCATATTTTTATTTTTTAAATTTAATTTTTTTTTGAAAAAATTGAAGTACATATAAAATGCATTGACACATATATAAAACTATTAATAAATATTCGTGTTTAAATCTTGATTCCAATGAAAATAAGAGTAATGGAACATGAATAATCACAAATTTTCACGTTAAATGGTAGGAGTTAATATGCTTCATTTCTTATAAAAAATATTTAATAAATAAATTTGTAAAAAAATATTTTGAAAATTAGTTAAAATACTATTCATAATAATATTTTGTATCAAATATAATTTAATTAATATTGTAAGTTTTAATACATTAAAAATAAATTATTTATATAATAATTATAAAAAAGTGCTTTCGAGACACTGTATTGCATCACGCTCTTTATCTCTCAACATACATGATTTAATTTCCTTTTGGAAAAAAAAAAAATCCTGCTTAATTTTCAAGGAGAGTATCCAGAGAACAATTGATGTCGGACATGATTTCATTAATTAATCATATATATTGCTTTCATTTGTTAACAAGATGCCCCACTATGCATCGAGCCTTTTTTTTTTTTAATACTTATATTTATTAAAAAAAATCTTAAATTGAATGTTTAAATAGTAATAATATTTATTAAAATAGTTATAAATTAAGATAATTATTTAAAATATGATTTTTTTTCCAAATTAAAAATGATACTATTTGATTTATTCAATTAGTTATTTTATTTATTTCCATTTTTTTTAAATAACAAGAAATTTTAGTTCATACACAAAAAAAATTTAAAAAATAAAAATATCATTATCATCAAAGCTTTTATCTCAATAGATTGAAATAAATTACATGAACCAATATATGAATTGATGTTACGTCGTCAATATAAATTTTTTTCCTCCTCTCATTTTTATTCAATACAATGCATTTTCCCAACTCTAGTGTCGTCATAACTTTTTGAATGACTTCCTTCCGATTTTTTTCGATCTTCCCCTAACCTCCACTCTCATAACTAGAGTATCTATAAGTCTACATCATATATGTCTAAACAAACGTAAACGATCAGTCATCTTGTCATCGATAGGTATCATCTTTTGTGTATGTAGTCTCTTAGTTGTCCAATATTTACTATCATATAATAATGATGGTCTAACAACTGTCTTGTAAAACTTGTTTTTCAACCATATAAGAATTCTTTTATTGCATAGAACACATGTAGCACGTTCCTACTTACTCTAGCTAACTTGGATCCTATAGGTCACATCGTTATCAATCTCTCAATTCATTTATATTATCGATTCCAAATATCGAAAATGATTCTACTTAGGTATCGCCACCTCATCTATCATCACTATGTTATAATCTTCATTTTTTTAAAACTAAATTTACATTATATGTATTCGATCTTCACTTTGCTTATTTTGAGCCATTTTGATTCAAGCGTTTGTCTCTACATTTCCAACTTTATGTTGATTTTCTCTCTAATCTCAACACGTAAGATAATATGATATGCAAATATCATATACCAAGACACCTTATTTTAGATGAATTTTGTCAGTTCGTCCATTGCTACAGCGAACAAAAAATGGATTTTTGTCAACCTTCATGTAATCCCATTATGATAAAAAAAATTCACTTGTTTACCCTCTATATATCCTCACGTTTGTCCTCGCATTTCCATATATGTTCTTAATTAGTTCAATATATTTTACAAAAACTTTTTTCTTCATTAAAGACTACCATAGCACTCCTTATACGCTTTATCATATGCTTTTTCCATAATTATAAAGATCATATGAAGATCTTTACCTTGTACTCGAGAATACTTTATAAGTCGTCTAAGCAAGTGTATTACCTCCATAGTTGATTAACAGACATAAAATCAAATTGATTCTTCAATATCTCTACAGTTTTTCTTAATTTTCATTCTATCACTTTCTCTCCTAGTTTCAACGTGTGATTCATTAGTTTTAAACCTAAATAGTTAGGGCAATTTTAAATAACTTTCTTGTTCTTATAAATAAGAATTAAGACGTTGTTCTTTTATTCTTACAACATTTTGTTAGTGCGCCAGATCTTTAAAAAAAATCTGTTAACCACGTAATTCTTACTTATTCAAGATATTTCCAAACTTGAATTGGAAAGTCATCAGGTCCAACAATTTTCCTGATCTTCATCTCTTTAGTGCCTCTATTACCTCTATCTCTCTGATTCGACGCAAAAAAAAAAACTGATTCAAATCCCAAAGAGGCACCTGGATATTATCCAAATTTTAACTTTATTTGTCATTGAATAATTTGTCGATATAATCGCGCCATCTTTCTTTAGTGTTATTGTCCTTAATGAGATTTTTTTGTACTCATTCTTGATATATTTTATGACTTCTAGGTCGTGGCTCCTCTCTCTTGATCGCATCAATTTGTATATATTTTTCTTTTCATCTTTTGTGTTAAACTTGTCTTAAATCTCTTTCACTTTCATAACCATCGTTTTAGCTTTTACCATTGCCTTCTTATTAAATTTAACTTTAGACCTGTAAACACCGTAAATTTTTTGTATTTAAATTAAACAATAAAATTAAATGGAAAAATGTTATAATAAAATATGTGTGTCTATATATACATATATATTTGTTAAATTGAAAATGAATGATAAAAATAATTACAATAAATATATATACACGTATTTGTGCAAAATTGAAAATAAAAAATAAAATATATATATAAATATATATAAATATATATAATAAAAATATAAAATAATAATAATAATAATAATAAATAAAATAATAATAATATGTATATAAAATAAATAAACTAAAAAGAAAAAAAGGGAAAAAATAACAGGAAAAAATCTGCAGATCGTGCGATCGCTTTTCTCCCCCCCCTCCCCCCATTTTCTTCTTCTTCTTCCCTTCCCTTCTCTACCCGCGCCAGACTTCTTCGCACTGTCGTTTGACCTCAACTGCTGGCAACCCAGCCTCACGGAGAAACGGAGACGACCGACAGATCCCCCGAAGCCGACAACCTCCCTTTCCCTTTCTCTTCCTTGCCCTCGCCGAACTGAAGCCAAACCGAGGAGTTTCCCCCCTGTTCGCGAAACCACCGGCCACCGACGAAGGGATCGTGAGCCTGACGAACCTTTCCGGCCTTCTTTGTTCCCCTCCGGTGCTATAGTACCCTTTAGACAGAAAAAAAAAATACAAAAATATATATACCTAGTTGATATTTCCCCATTTTTTCACAGTGGCTTCTAGGTAAAAATCTAAGGTTTATCTAGTTAGATTTCTGTGTAAATTGCATTATGAAAGTAGGATTGTTGTATGAATTAATTTAAATTTTGGTGGTGAAAAAATTTGAAAATTAGGGTTAATTGGACAATTGAGGATTTTGAGAATTAGGCAAGAAATTAAATATTATGAGTAGGATTATCAAGAATTGGGATTGAATATTGAAGATGAAAATGAAATGAGATGATGAAATGGATAAAATGAATAATTATACGGTTATATACATGTGTGTGTATTAGTATATGAGCTTATGAATATTAAATGTCCTGCTATATTGGTACAATTGTATACACACACAAAGAAATAACGCATATGGATTATTTATTTTATCAATGTGATGATGAAGTTTATAGTGGAAAGAAATTTCTACAAGTAGTAGTGGAAAAAGAGGAAATTGATGAGCTCCAAAGATTGAATATGTATAGTTTAATGCGATCTTAAGGAGTTAGAATTTAAATTTTCGATGTATTTCCTTAGGCTAATAAGATTTCGATTTTGAAGTATTGTAAGCTATTCGATTTAAATAAGGATACTAAGAATATCAAATTCGGTGTAGGAAAATCGTAGAAGGATAAAAGGGAGACACTTGGAGGCGTCACTACTCGAATCTTGAACTCCCAATAAATCGAGGTAAGGGGTGTAATTTAAAATGGTAATAGTATCCTCCTTTCCCTCAAACTTGGATTTATGAAAATATTTGAGTTACACAATATTTTAGTAAATGATCAGACTTTATACCCAGTGTTCGTTCTTTAGTCCAAGTTAGCATTTAAAGAAAACTAAACCCAACTTTTATTGAGCCCCAGCTTTATCTTATCATGTTTCTGAAACTGAAAGAAAGATTTATGAATTTAAATACATGAGCTTTGAGCATATCTTCAAATCTGTGAGCATGTTTTCTGATTTTGTTTTTTGAACGAAATGATATGATTTTGACTTATACATGAACTTGTTACATGTTTTGCGACAAATGGAATATGTTATATGAGCACAGTTTCTCTGTTTTATGAAAGCGTTTTCAACCGCAAAAGAGAATTGATTTGAAATTCGGTTTATGAATTTTAAATATGTGAGTGAGTCCCACTTGAGATGAGACTAACCAGAAAGACCTCTTAAGTGGGGTGAGATAGTCAAAAGGTCCAGACCCTCACAAGGCATATGAAGCCCAAGAACCATTTTGAAAACTCTGTTTTGAGACAAATGCAATGTTTAATGATATGCGATCGTGGGGTTCTGTGGGAGCAAAGTGTCACACAAGTCTGTGTGACTATGGGGACACCTCTTGGGTCTTACAGATGCAAAGTGTTACACGATCAATGCATAATTGTGTAACGACCCGAAGTTACATACATTTTTCAGTTGGGCTACAAGTCGATATTAGGTCAGAACAGTATTCAGTGTGATTAATTTTTTTTTCTCAGTAACAAATTTAAATAGAATATGTTTACATTCCCCAGACACATCTTGTATTGCATTACTGTACTTACATAATTTTAAATACAAAAAAATTTCTTACAAATGGGTATACCTTCGATGCAGAAATACGCTCCGCGAAATCTTAACTATGCGGAATGCCTTACTAACGGAAACGATCCCAGCTATATAGGAACTCTGTGGGGGAAAGTAAGGGGGTGCTCAGTAAGAAAAACTCTATAGCAAGTAGATAAATACACTACCTACAAAATATATATATTTTTATATTTGCTAAATTCTGAAAAGTTTCACAGATGATTTTCTCAGATATCAGATTATAAAATTCGAAAAACAGATTTAGTATCGGCTAAAGCACAAATACCAAAAACAGATTCTTCAGAAACAGAATATGAATCAGTAATACATTTAACTACTGCTATAAATCCAGAGAGTTCAGAGAATTTCGGTAGCAAAACAAACATATTCCCAGATAATTCAATTCAAGTAGACCAATTCAAATAATTATTTTCAAATAGACGAGACAAGGCATGCATGCTATATCAGATATCAGAAATGACTATTGGCCAATGTCCGTGACTTCGGGCAATTCACGGGCCAGGTGTGTCGGGATGTCAATCGCCGTGGGAGTGGTTAGCTACCCAAACGGCTCACAGATCAGAATGTCCGAAGACCAGAAACAGAATTAGAAACACGGTACATCATACTCGTGGACCACAGATACAGATACAGAACAGAAGTGCAGCATGATCTCACCAACGCCTTTGTCTCAAAATCAGTGTGAGACGGACCGTACGACACACAATCAGTACGCGCTCAAGCACATTTCATCAGAATAATTTTATAACAGATTGTTTTCCCTTAAATCACATATAATTCATTTGTTTTATGAAATCGTTCAAAACAGGCTGACTAGCCCTATTTCATTTAAATCTCAAAAAACGGTCTATGAAAATTCAAAATTTAAGATTTTCAATAATTAAAACCAAATTCAAGTCGTACCGTAATTTTTGCAAATCATTAAAATTTAGTCCGTAAAATTTGTTTGTTGAACTAAGCTAAAATTTTTAATTTTTCAGTCATAAAATTCGACCTAATCTTTTCGGTAATTTCGGTACTGCGAAATTCAACCTAAATTTTATATCTACAAATATATGAAAATTACGCATATTTATCTCTAGTAACGACGAGAATTTTTCTTACCTCGGTGTCTGTCTGCGGTCCTCGATTGTCTCGACGTAGCGAGTCGACAAATCAGGTCCACTTGGATTATTTCGGTTGGAGCATTTTTCCTCAGGTTTTCAAATTTAGTACACTTATTTTCCTTCTCCAATTTTCCTCTATTTTCTATAATATGTATATATATATATATATATATATATATATTAATAAATACATATATATATATATATTTATATTTCTTCTTTTTTTTCTTCTCTCTCTCTTTTTTTTCCTTTCCTTTGAATATTCCCGCCACTTTTTTTTCTTTTTTTTTCTCTTTTCTTCTTCTTCCTCACTACCACCCGACTCCACTGTTCACCTTTCCTTCATTCTTCCCAGCGCTGCCTCTCCTCCATCTTTCTCGGCGTTGCACCACCTGCCTTCTCCACAGTCATTGTCTCTCAGCCTTTCCACTTTCCCTTATCCCCGTTTTTACTATCACCACCGCCATCATTCATCTTCATCATTTCGGTTTCGGGTTGCAGAGGACCTATGTCCTCTGTTTCCAATTCATGTTCTTGTTTACAGGTCACAAGTCCGACTCCTCCTCACGGCTCCTGGTCCGCAGCCTCAACCTTGCGTCATCGGTTTGCTAGGAGGCTGAGAAGCTCCAGTTTCCTCCATCATTTTTTTTTTGTTTTCGACAGTCTCCACTGTCTTCGGTTTGCAATTGTAGGAGGTTTCTCCACCGTTCCCAGCCTCACACACATATAGGTCTTCCCCTTCTCCCAGTCACATTTCGGCCATCATCGTCCTCACCTTCCTGTTCGGTCATCCCCTTCAACACCGTCGGTTTCCTACTTTCCAGTTTTGTTCTCTCCATTTTCGATCTCTGCCAAGCCTTCACTGTCCTCTGCATTTTTCTATGTTCTCCAAGCCTTCAACCAATCCTCTCCTTTGTCACCATCTCGCTATGTTTTGGTCTTCACTTCAGCCCTCGATTTCGGTCCTCGTTTCCTTGCCTGCTGCACAGCTTCAATTTTTCCTCGATCTTTCAACCCCTTTTAGCTGCACTTCCTCTGTCTTAGCTGTCTTAATCTTCTTCCCCTATCTCTTCTGGACCGTGGCCTAGCATCTCTACTGTCAGTCCATCATCTTTCCTGCCAAGGCAGGTATGCCTCTCATAGGTTTTTCTACCCGTTTCCTTCTCTTTGCCCACTCAGTTTGCACTGCTCAAGGTAGGCATTGATGAGACCAATTCTTCATGCTTCATGTCCCCTACACGTTACCCCTCAACAACTTCCTTCATATTCTGACTTCTCTACAGCCTATTCTGCTAATTTCCAGCCCATTTTATATCACTTATTATTATTATATTTTTAACATATGTATATGTGTGTTTGCATTCCTCTCTTCACTGCAGGTTTTCATGCTTCAGTTTCCCATTCACCGAATACCATAGCTTTCATCCTTTCCTCTCCAGGTGAACTCTCGGGTTTGGCTTCATTGGAAGCCAAACCATGTTGCAAATTGCAACTCACTTTCACCCTTCTCGGGATTGGCTTTAATGGAAGCCAATCCATTATATATATATATTATTATTATTATTATTATTATTATTATTATTATTATTATTATTATTTTGTTTGTCCCTTGTTAGCTCACCATCATCACTGCCCATAGCTGTTATAAGTTAGCTGTTCTTAGTTTATTATCTTTACTACCAAATTAGATTGATGCAGGCATGGCAGTTTGGGTTAACTAAAAATTAAATCAATCCTTACTAAAATTTCATAGAAATCCAAAAATAATAACACCATGTAATCTATTAGATTTTTAATGTGGGTAGGTGCTACTCTCCACTTATGGTCAGACTATTTTTGTACTTATTTATTCTTCATGATAAAATATTTCATTTGTTTAAATTTGCCTAATTCTCTCGAATCCAAGAATTAGGTTTGATTTAATCATCCACTGAAAATTTTCCTTTCCAATCCCGAAATTTGTTTACTTAAGATTGAGTATAAAAAATTTTGTGGAGTTTACAAATTGTCATGCTCGCTTTCGTGGCGTATATGTTTACTACCTGGGATGAGGCTAGCCAGAAAAACCTCTTAAGTGGGGTGAGGTAGCCAAAAGGCCCAGCTAACCAGAAATACCTCTTAAGTGGGGTGAGGTAGTGAAAAGGCTTAGCTAACCAGAAAGACCTCTTAAGTGGTGTGAGGTAGCCAAAAGGCTCAGCTAGCCAGAAAGACCTCTTAAGTGGAGTGAGGTAGTGAAAAGGCCCAGCTAACCATAAAAACCTCTTAAGTGGGGTGAGGTAGCTAAAAGGCCCAGCTAGCCAGAAAGACCTCTTAAGTGGGGTGAGGTAGCGAAAATGACCATGTTTATGATTTTCCCTCTACGGAGGATGAATATGTTATTTCCGCATGACGATTACATGAGCTAGCCTAGTCTCCATCCGAAACGAACTCTGTTTTAAGATTTGATTCTTTGATATGTGATTTACATTCAACAATGCTTTTGAAGTTTCGTATGAACTAAAAGGTTCTGATTTCCATCTGACATGATTTCTATTTTAAGATGTTGATGTTTCGAAATATGTTTTATACTTAGCAATGCTTTTGAAGTTTTGTATGATCTGAAAGGTTCTGATTTTCATTCGATATGATTTTTGTTTAGGATATTTGATATTTCGATACATGCTTCATGCTCAGCTATGTTTTGAAGTTTCTATATATCACGAAAGATTCTGATCGGTCTGCTAAGATTTTCTTATTTCGAAACAATGTTTCTGTTAAATGTGTTTTTTGTGATATGCAATTTGAAAGTGATGTAATATTTATAAAGAAATGTCACCTTTTGGTATTATTATGTACTCTGTATGTTTTAAAACACTATGATCATTTTAAATGCATTTCTTACTGGACTTTTTTTCGAAAGCTCACCCCTCTATCTTTCAGATTATTTGCAGTGATCTACAGACGCTACCTGCTACGTACACGACGTAGGCGGGTGGGAAGAGCTATCCTAGGCTACTTTTTTTTCACGCAGAGGTATACAATTGCATTCTTTTACCAGACACATTATGTAAGCAAAGACATATAGTGAAAATATTTTGTTGGGATGTAATTTGTAAGAATACAAACGTAAAGAATATCTCTTTTGAGAATTAATCTTGGAGTACTAATCATAGTTGGAACGGATATATGTTGGCTGGATGATGCAAACTGGGAAGCATGTTTGATAGTTGTGGATATCTAGGATTGTTAAAGCGTTTGATTTGCAGATGGGTAGGCTTATATATAAGCCGTTATACTGCCGAAATTTCTATCGGCCTTTTAGATGTAAAATTTTAATGTAAGTATAATTATCGGTGAATAAATAAGATAAAAGAAACGACACTGAACAAAAATGCAATTTAAGTGAAGAAAGAAATAAGTAGGAATTTAAAACTTAAAAAAAAAAAATTTCTCCGAATTTTCAAGATCAAGGGTCGTTACAAGACCTGTTCAAGGGTTGAGCTATCCATTCACCCGAAGACATGTTCATTTTTTGGGTGGGTTTGGAGGAAAATATTAAACCCATTAAATGGGCTTGGCCTCGAAAATCGAGACTTGTTAAAAATGGCTCAGCTTAGGTTCACCATTTCAAGTTCAAATTCAACTCGACCTGGCCCTTTAATTATAATTTTTTTTACTATTTTTTTATACTGATGCATTTTTAATTACTTTCGATTTTTGGTGCAATTTAATTTGAGTTTATATTGTTTCTTAGATTTTAATTTTAATTTTCAAATTTCTTTAGTATTTTTGTGAGAATTTATTCATACTTATTAATTGTTACATGTCTTAATTTTTTATATTTTATTATAATTTTTAAATTAATAGTATTTTTTCGTGCTTAGACTGACATGCGCTTATTCATTATATGTAAAAACGAGCTTGAACAAAAATTAGGCCAAGAAAATAGGCTAAGTTGGGTTTGAGCTCACTTTTAATACATTAATATCTTACATAGTTCGGTCAAAACTTGACTTGAACCAACCTATGAACAGGTCTAGTTAATCTTAAGATAGAGTTGGATTAGGTATCATCCTTCCCACCCCTTCTCTTTTATTTGTTATTGTCTTCGAGGATTTAATCTTGAAACCATTCATTTCTACTTGATATCCTCTTTGCAATATTTTTTTGTTCAAATTTTCTTTTATTTTTTCTCTCTGCACTCTTCGTATCTTCTTTTTTTTTTTTTAATTTTTTTGTACTTTAACTTTAAGGGAAAAAATAATATATTATTTAAAAAATAAAATATGGACATTTGGTTTAATTCTTTCTTGTTTTAATATTTCATTTTCTCTCCCACCACTTTTCATATTTTTCATTTTTTTGTTATTTTAATTTTTAAAATTGAAAAAAAAATAAAGGAAATATTTTGTTAGAAATTTTTTAAAAAAAGTGTATCAAGCATAAATCTAAAATATAGTCACATGACAATAATTATTATTTTTTATATATTTTAACCCTTAAAAAAATAAAAGCTGTTGGGGCGATTGGCAACAAAGTACCCCTTAGCCTTAAAAGGATACGTTTTGTATACGTTTTATATAATGTATAGAGTATAAACTATAGACGACGCAACACCTTTTTCAGATTTTTTTAATATAAAAAATTTAAATTCATAAATTATATATTTTAATAAAAGTGTTTCTTTCTATTTATATAAATATCATATTAACAACATGCACATAAAACTCAAATGGAATTTTTTTTTATCAATTTTGCATGGTAGACAATTTTCAATTACTATAATATAAGGAAAGAAACTTATCATCACCTATATTGTAAAAGGCACAAGGTCACAAAATTGGTAGCTATTTTTTAAGATCCGATGATGATTTAATTATGACTTATGACTTTGAAATGCAGTTAATAATTCTACGGAGATATCTCGACTGTTAGAGTTTTCAAAATTTCATTTAAAAACTTTAGACTTAATATTAAAGATGGAGGTAATGAAGATTCAAAACAATGTCCTTTCTTAGAAGGTGATGGTCTAGTGACTATGCATATGTAACTAAAGGAGATGATTATATGAATCCAAACATTATTTTTTATATGTAAAATTGATTTATTAGGATGTGTAGCGCTCAAGTCTATATATCAATTTTTTTTTATATGGGATTGAATGCTTAGGGGTGTTCAAAATTTGATTTTAACCAAATTATCTGATCGAATTGGAATTTAATTCGATTGATCAATCAATTATAAAATTATTTCGATCGGTTAATGAAAATAAATTAGAAGAAATTTTGGTTTTCGGTTAATTAACTGGATTAGTTGAAATTTTAATTGAAATAAAAAATTAAAAATATATGAAACCTAAAGATATTTTTAATATTTGAAATTTTGATGAAGTCTGAAATTTAATATTTTTAGAGTTTTTAATTTAATATTTTGGTATTTGAATATTTTGTTAAATGATATTATTTAATTTGTTTGGAATACGAAAATTTATAATTTAATATATTTTATTATTTCAGTTATTTAATCAAATTTAACTTGATTAATTTTAAAATTTAAAATTTTAATTCAATTAATAAAACATAAATAAATTAATTTGATTAAATTTAATTTTGATCAATTGATTTGTATTGAACAAAATATTCAAATACCAATTTCGTGATCTCTCGTCATGGTTGACGCATCCCGCCCCGCCTATCTTCCCTTGGAGTGCTCGCGTGCGGAGTCACGATTGACCACCATATCTTTCTCATTGAGGTGCTTAGTGCGGTGTTGGACAGTTAAAAATTGAATGATAATATTTGTGATGTGATGATTAGCCTATTTCATAAAATTGACTTAGTGAAAAAAATGGGATTTGAATATCTTTCCTCAAATAAAAATTGATTAAATTATTTCAAATTAATGAAACTCTAATATTAAAAACAAGGTTAAAATTCATATAATTTTTAGTTTTTTTTTTTGTTTTATAATTGGTGATACCATTGTTTATAAAAATGTTTAATCATTTTTTTAGTTTAAATAGGAAATTACTCATTTTTACGCAAAAAAGGTACTTCAAAAATTTTAAATACTTAAAATCTGGCATAAAAAGGGAAATGATATTAGAGAATTTGTTAGAAAATAAAGGAAGGTCCAAAGCAAAAGAAAATAAAAGGGAAACTAATTTTTTTTTTTTTTTGTGATTCATATTCTCTTTTAATATCTCGTGAGGATGAAAAGTTTTTAGTATATAAAACTTTAAATTACAAAAAGTTTCTTTTTCTTTTATTTTTGACAAGTTTTTTTTTTTTTTTTAAAGTGAAAAAGAGAAAAAAGATCTTTATATTAATAAATAAGATTTAATTTAATTTAATTTATATATGAATGTTCGGTTTATATTAATAAATTGATATTTTTATCATATTAAAAAAGTATCAACCATTAATAAAATCATTTATTTTTGTTGGTTTAAATAATATTTTTAAAAAAATTATCCTTTTATATATATATATATCATATCATTTAAGTTTTTAAATTAAATAATTGATACATATCTTTCAAATATATTAAAAAATTAATTAAAAAATAAATATAATATATGATCAATTATTTAATTTTATTTATAAAATTAAAAAATTATTATCAATATATATATATATATATTTTAACGTGGTACGTTGTTTAGAAGGAAAATGGGATAAAATATCAGCGCAGCTCTGAAGCGAAGTGACATAAGCCGATCTAAAAGTAAGTCAAGCTGGGCAGCTGCTCAATGAGTCGAACAGCGGAGCAGATTCTTGGCAAACATTTTGGCGGTTTGCGAAGCTTTGATAAGTGATAAGGGCACGCCACGACACACTTTCCACCTCGGCCACTCGTTTTTCTTCTAATTCGCCGTGGAGGCCGAGGGGAGACAATTCCCATGAAACAAAACTAGAAAAAGACCACCCCTTCAACTTGACAATTTTACCCTTTGCGGTTCAAAGCCGACCTTTAACATAACGTCCTTTTCAACGGAAAGCATACATTGTCCAAATCGGGAGTGCGTGTGTCCTTTGCAAGGCTGTACCAGTCGTTTCCTGACAATTGAGGCTATTTTAGGTATTAAATATTTTTCCAAAAAATTTGTTTTTATTAAATTTTCATAAAAAGACAAAATATAATATTTTTGTTAACGAAAAAAACTAGAGCCGCCCGTATCAAAAAAATATTCCCCTTTTAATTACATATCAGAGCCTATTCCCATTTCAGCCTCTCTCATTTTTTATTACATTTTATTTTGTATTTTCGGTTTCTCTGCTTCCTCCCTCTTCCTCTCCTGCTTTTCTCTGTTTAAAGATTCTCAAGCTTTGTTAAAATGTCTTTAGTCGCTTCTCAGATCCTTCAGTTTTTTCCGAATTTGGATTTCTTCACGGTATATCTGCAAATTTCTTTTCATTTCCTTCAACCTTAATCTTTTTTTTTTTCTGGTTATTAGTTCTTGGTTTCTTGTTTTGCTTCTTTAATTTCGCTCTGAATTTTGATTTTGGGTAACTTTGCTTCTTATGTGTATTCTTAAACCTTGTTTTTCCATGGTTTTGGGGAATAAATTAAGGGTTAGGTTTTTGGGCTATATATGTATGTTTGGTTTTGAACTATCTTATTTTCATAGTTGTATTATTTGGATGGTATATTGATAATTTAAAGAAGGAAATTTGGTGATTTTTCCTTGTTTTGGTCATTGGTTTTTATATATATTTGTAATTTGGACCGAAAGTCATGCCCCTGATACTAATCTAGATTATGTTTTTTTCTTATGAGCTAATTAGTGCTCTGATACGGTTTTTGGGTTTTAGTTAACTTATTTTTCGAATAGTAACTTGCTCTACTGGCGACTGCCGTCGCTTTTATTGTTTTTTGCATGGATGGGGTTTTTCTCGTTTCTGTGTAGTATTTTACTGATTCTGTTTAGTTTTTGAAGCTAAAGTATTGAGTTACTTGTGGGATTTGTAGTATTAGATCTACTGTTTCAAATGAAGGTTTTTTTATTTTTACTATGGTTCTTGTGATATAATAAAAGGTTTTGAATATTTTTCCTGCTAGCTTTATTCCATTCTTGTATTTACCGGTGTATATGAACGTTTCTTTTGTCCAGATGCATGTGCTTTGAAGAGATTGTGGATTTTAGATTAACTTTCATAGATTCTAGAAGATGGTGTTGATCTCTAAATTCTAATTCGAGGGATAAGGTGACTTTTGAAAAACATGTTGCTCGTCACCAAATTTTAACATCTAATAGTGAATCTAACATAGTTGATCTTAAGTCTCAACCACAAACTATAAGGCTAGGATGGACAGTTGTCTGTTAATCATAATTTTCATCTTTACATATTTGATTAATGAGTAGGAAAAGGTTTGTGCTATTTTATCTTTACTAAATAGTTAATCCTAGAGCTGTAGTATTTTAGTAAATTTTGTCAAAATTTAAGTTTAGAGAAAATTTTATAATTTTATCTTCAACAACTTTGAAGAAATTGATTTCTTATGTAAGACTTTAGATTTTCTTTAATTTTACTGCTCAAGTAATAAGTAAAGTGGCGTAACCATTGACCTAATTGTAACCTAATTGTAAGTGCTTCTCCTTCACAGTTAAGGCTATTTGATGAAAGTAGACAGTTCTTTAGGTTTCCAGTCTTTGTTCTATCCAAAAGCATATAAAACTTTTAGGTAATGAACTTCTTAAAAAAATTTATTTATACAATTTGTTTGCTATTGTAATCTGCTTTTTCAGCATGCTGGGTATAAATACATCTGGCATAAAAGAATTTGGGAAAAAAATTAAATATAAATGCTAAAAGAAATACTAAAATATAATACTAGAAGAATCTGCATGGAACTTAGCTACTTAGATTGATATTTCTAGCTATATTTCTTATAACACAGGTTCCTGGCATAAATGGGGAATTATTTATAGTGTGTGTTAATATCCTTTTGGAACTTTGGAATTCAATTTTCGTTTTTGCTTAACTGTATTTATTCCATTTTCTTTTTTAGAGTCTAATAAATGTAGTGGTTTCGGGGTGAAAGGCCTAATTTTTGCTCGAATATTAATAATTTGGTACAATTTAATTTTTATTTATCAACCACCCTAGAACATTTTATCTTCAGTCCAGATTCCAGAATAAACAGAGAAAGTACATAAAAACCCTAGACTTGATGAGGGGCTCACCTAACCATGATTTCGAACTGTCACTTTGACTGTATTTTTGCTAGTTCGTCTTAAAACAAGGTGGTTTTGAATATGTTTGATCTTTTCGCCTTCCACTGATGGCTGTGTTCTCCTGTGTTGATTTGATTTCCAAGAAAATTCTGCAATTAGAATATGCAGCTAACATTTCCTTTTATATCTTCCTAGGGTTTAAGTTTTAATGTTAGAACATCTGATTAATGCTGTGGATATTGGTGTTACTTATAATATAATTACATTTTTTTTTTCTTGTCAGGGTTAATGAAGCCAATCTATCTGCTGATAAGGAGCACAAGACGCTCCAGATATCTCTTTGCATCCACTTTGAATGTTCTTATAAAAGGATTTTATCCTAGAAACGTTGTCAGATACATCAGCAACTAAACTTTTACATAATTGAAGTCTCTACTGTTGTTTGTAGATTCTTGATAAGATGGACCGAGCAGATACTTCAGGGTTTGTAAGTGGAGGAGGAACGCTATTGGAATTTCTTCTATTTCTTAATTTATTTCTGATATATGTATCAGTCAGTAGCATGTATTAAAGATTTTTCGGTTAAGTGGATCTCCTTTTACTTAGTGCTATGGATTTGAACAAGAATGTACAGTTTTCTCATGTGTCTGAACTCTCAGAAAATGAAAATTTTGGTGATACCACCCTACGCCTGAACTTTCTTGGCTATGGAGGAAGCAACAAAGCCAGATTCGGAAGTAGTCAAAGCAATCTTCATGATGATCTTTCTAGTGCACCTGATGATGGCTGCAGGTTGGTTCTGGGGTTGGGTCCAACTCCTAGTGTTCACTGCGATAATTATTACAATGTTGGTCTCAACAAGAACAAACCAACAACAGCTTTATTCACTCAGGGCTTGTCTCCTGAGGATAACTCAATCCTAAAACTTGGCCTTTCTGGAGGGACTAAGGAAAGTACGAGTCTGTTGGAATGTTCTCTGTCAACAGAAACTGATTTTCGTATGCCTCTTTCAAACCAGGCTTCTGCAGAAGATGGTAGACTTTCAATACCTGTTGTGGATGAGGGTTCTACTTCGGCCAAGAAATCTGGTGGTTATATGCCATCACTCCTCTTGGCTCCAAGAATGGACAGTGGCAAAGCTTTGGTGCAGACACAAGAACTTTTTCAGTTTGGAACTAAATCTCATTGTCATCAATTTCATCAATGTTGTGAGCCCTCTCAGACAGATTTCTCAGTAGACACTCTCTCTGAGCAAACCACCACTATTACGACTTCAGATAACCGAACTAGTAATTCGAAGAAATGCAAGTTCTCTGGTTGCTTCAAAGGAGCAAGAGGGGCATCTGGTCTTTGTATTGGTCATGGGGGCGGACAAAGATGCCAAAAACCAGGGTGTAACAAAGGTGCTGAAAGCCGAACTGCCTACTGTAAGGCTCATGGTGGAGGGAGGAGATGCCAGCACTTGGGTTGCACTAAAAGTGCTGAGGGGAAGACTGATTTTTGTATAGCACATGGTGGAGGCAGACGATGTGGGTTTCCTGGAGGGTGCACGAAGGCTGCACGGGGTAAATCAGGGCTTTGCATTAGACATGGTGGGGGGAAAAGGTGTAAGGTGGAAGGTTGTACACGCAGTGCTGAGGGACAGGCTGGTTTGTGCATCTCTCATGGTGGTGGACGTCGTTGCCAGTTCGAGTCATGTAAAAAGGGTGCTCAGGGAAGTACAATGTTTTGCAAGGCTCATGGTGGTGGAAAACGTTGTATATTTGCAGGGTGTACCAAAGGCGCTGAAGGGAGCACACCATTGTGCAAAGGACATGGTGGGGGAAAGCGTTGCCTCTACAATGGTGGTGGAATTTGTCCCAAGAGTGTGCATGGAGGCACCGACTTTTGTGTTGCCCATGGTGGCGGGAAGAGATGTGTAGTGGCAGGCTGTACAAAGAGTGCCCGTGGTCGTACTGATTGTTGCGTCAGGCATGGTGGGGGAAAACGATGCAAGTTTGAGAATTGCGGCAAGAGTGCTCAAGGAAGCACAGACTTCTGCAAGGCTCATGGTGGGGGAAAAAGATGCTCCTGGGGAGAGGGCAAATGTGAGAAATTTGCAAGGGGCAGGAGTGGTCTGTGTGCTGCTCACGGCAGTATGGTGCAAGAGCGGGAGGCAAGCAAGGGAGGGCTCATAGCACCAGGTGTTTTCCATGGGCTGGTATCAGCAGCATCAACCACAGGAAGCAGCTTCGACAACAATCGCTCATCTTCGGGGACTAGTGTTATTTCTGATTGTATTGATTCTCTGGACATGTCAGCGAAAAGACAACAGCTCATACCGCCACAGGTATTAGTTCCTTTATCTATGAAGTCCTCATCCTCCTACTCAAGTTTCTTGTGTGCTGAGAAGCAGGATGACGGAAGAAATGGCTATGGCATGGGCATTGGTGGCAATGTTGGTAATAAAAGCTTTGACTTCTTGATTCCGGAGGGGAGGGTCCATGGTGGTGGTCTGATGTCCTTGCTTGGTGGGAATTTGAAGAATCCCATTGATGGAATTTGAAGTCAAAATTACTTTTACATGTAGAAATCTAGTGTGGGGTTTTAGGTTATTTTTCGAACGTGGAATTGTTTATAAGATTTGGTTGATGTCAAAGACGCAGAATATATATTGTTTGTGTTGATTAATAATGTATCATTGTCACAGTATTGTTTTTACTTGGGCATTTGTCTCTATAATCTGGTTTGCTGTCCAGAGCCAAGAAACACAGCATTTGACCAGTGGTGATGCATGTTGCAATCTTTTAAGTTTAAAAGTGTTGTGGTCATTAGTCTATTTTCGTTGTTGTTGATCAGCTTATATTTTCCTCTTCTGGCTTGGTCTGTGTTTCAAACTGCCGTGTTTTGTGAAGCAAAAATATTCTTCGGCTTATCCCCACGACTTGTTGCCTTGAAACGGCACCTTGCTACTAATTCTAAGAATATCCAAGTAAAAAATTCTATGGTAAAAAAGATGCATGTCACCTATCCCAAGTTTTGATAAAATTGACTCAAATTTCAAAATTAGTAGATATAGTCATTAATTCAATATCACAAAAAATATTAAAATGATGCGGATTAAGATTTTATTAAAATTATACATAAATACAATAAAAATTTAAAAAGTATTTTGTGTTTAATGTATCGATATAAATTTTAATATATTAAATTTATATTTTCATGATATGAATATGATTTAATACAATACAAAATATACATATGAATTATTAAATTTAATATTTTGTCCAATCTTTAACTCTCCCAAGTACTTAAGAACCAACAAGGTTTTTCTCTCCAAACCCTTTGCAACAGAGAAGCGCTCGCATTTCTTGAATCACAAAGCTCCATATTCAGTTGCTCAATCCTCAAGAATCTCATCCTTATCTCTAATTCTGAGTATGATATGAATAGGACCAATAACCACTGAGAAAACTAAGGTATATACTTGCTAAAGTGAATGTAACTTGGTCTAAGATAGAGGGATCGGGTCAAACCTTTTTTTATTTATTTTTAAATTTAATCCACTGTCCTTTTTGCTTGTTGACTAACTTGCTTGATCGATTTTCAAACTGGGGTTGTTGTGAGAATTTAAATGTGGTTGCAAGGGTTGGGTTTTGAAGTTGATAAGTAGGAGGATATGTTGGTTATGAAATTGGCTGATATGGTGTTGGGGAAAAGAAGTTGTTTAGGGAGGGGTAGTAATGTGAATAAGTTAGGTAAAGTTGGTTAGGTGAGGGTTCTATGGAGTGTAATTTCCTTGTGCTTGACCACCATAAGCCACTGCATTCATTTCAACCTTTATTTATTTATTTTCTTCTTGAATGCTGCTCGTTGCTTAGAATCAAGGGTATCAGTCAATGCAATTTTACTATTTCTGATAGCATTCTAAATAATCTCCCAACGATCACCATATTAGCGAAATCCTTTCTAGCATTACCAACAAGTTTTTCGTGGTAAGGCACATAGAGTGTTGATAAACAGCATAGTTGTCTCTCTCTCTCTCTCTTTTTTTTTTTTGGGTAAAAGGTGGTTGAACTTTCACTTGCTTTCTTTTCTATGTTTTGGAGTCATATCTACCACATGCTTATTTGGACCCTAAAAGCTCTATACAAATATTTCCACGAGTGTATTTGTCCTTTGTCCAACTGGACATACCATCTAATTGCGGAACCAATTCGATTAAACTATGTTAAAAGTAGTGAATCGACAACTTATCTTTGAAAGTATAACATGCCATCTTTTGACAAAATATTTTCGATGTAAATTTATAGACATGTTGTTTTGTCATACTTTTCAAAGTCGAGATTTTTAAACTTCGGCAGGGTCACTAGCCATTTATTCTTGCATCTCTACTTATATTCTCTCCATTCTTTCTGTTATGGCAAATTACTTGTTCCTTATTGTCTTGGTTTGTAGTAAGTACTATATAAGTGGTTAATAGATTGACTTCTTGTATTCAATGTTCAGACTATCAATATCTTGATAACCATAATTCCCCAAATTATAAGGTCTTCTTATTTTTATGATTATGAATATATACATGAATGCATTGAGGAAAGCTTGCTAAAAGAAAAACCTACGATCTTTAATGAAAGTTCAATAGGCTAATAATTGTTATGTGGAAATCACTCTTTGAATGACGAAAAATGCATGTAAATAACTACGAAAATCATTTTCTTTTTTTTTCTGAAAAAAGAAAATTTAAAGTAAGAGTAATTCCTTCATATGTATTATTTTTGGATTACTTTACTATATAGGTTTGGCATGATTCTACCTTAAAGCTGGTACCTAAGATTATATATGCTAGGCTTAGATTTTGTAAGAGGCTAAAAGTTCCCATTGTTTTTTATTGTCATCCACACTAAACTAGTAAGGCCTCCCGATCCTCGCCTATATTAGTTACAAGTGGAAAAGGTTTAATTTGAGTTAGAGTATTTTCCTAGCACATGCAAAGGTTATCACATCTCGAGAGCAATGTTACTCTACTCATTTCTAAAAAGGACGCAACTCGAGGTTTGAGAGCTTATGCATTTGATGCAAGTTTGGTGTGTAAGAAAGAACTTTAAACCTCATAATTTAAATTTGAAGTAGCACTTAATGCTGGAGTAAACTACATGAACCAATAAATGAACTCACACTAAGTTGTCGATATGAATTCTCATTCTCCAATCATTCCTATCCAAGGTAATGTGTTTCTCTAATGCTCGTGCTACCATATTTTTACGAATAACTTATTTTTAAGTCTTTTTGAGTATTTTTGTAGTCTTGACCATTTTTCATCAATCATAGCCTCTACTATCCTAACTAAAGCGTCTATATGTCTGTATCATATGTGTCCAAACCAACGTAAATGACATTCGCTCATTTTATTTTGATAGACACCACTCCAACCTTCTTACGAATGCATTCATTTCTCATTTTCTCCTTTCTTGTACATCCATATATCCACCGCAACATTCACATTTTTTTTACTCATCTTCTTTATATGTATTCTCTTAGTCGCCTAGCATTTACTACGACAGAGCAATATTGATCTAATAACTGTCTTTTAAAACTTGTCTTCCAATCATATATGAATCTCTTTATCGTACAATACTCTTGTAGTGCTTCTTAACTAGCTTTAGTTATTTTAGATCTTATAGGTCACATTGTCATCAATTTCTTCATCCATCTATACTATTGACCCTAAAATATTAGAAATGATTTCACTTAGGGATCACCTCCTCATTTAATTTCATTATGCTTTTATCCCTATCTTTGTTTGAACTGAATTTACATTTCATGTTTTCAGTTTTCAGTCCGATTAATCTGAACCCTTTTGATTCTAGCATTTGTCTTCATAGTTTCAACATTGCGTTGACCTCCTTTTTAATCTCAATAATCAAGACAATATCATTTGTAAACATCATACACAAAGGTGCCTTATCTTATGGATTTTGTAACAATTCGTCCATTATTGCAACGAATAAGAATGAATTTAATGTCGTCCCTTGATGTAATCCTATTATGATAGAAAATTTATTTGTTTATCCATCACATGTTCTCATATGTATTCTTACATCTCAATCATATCCTTAATTTGTTAAATATATTTCACATGGACTTTTTTCTTCATTAAGGATCACAATAATATCTCCATAAGTATTTTATTATATGATTTCTCTAGGCCTATAAAGATCATATGAAAATCTTTACGCTGTACTTGAGAACTTTCCGTAAGTTGTCTAAGCAAATGTATTACCTTAATAGTTGATTGTCCAAACATAAAACCATATTGATTCTCCGCTTCCTTAGTCTCTATTTATCACTTTCTCTCATAATTTTTACGTGTGACACATAAGTTTTATCCATTTATAGTTGCAGCAACTCTGAATATCTATCTTGTTCTTGTAGATAATTTCCTCAATTCCTCGGGCATTTGTGAGTGTGCCAAATCTTGTTAAAATGATTTGTTAACCACCTAACTCTTTCTTCTCTGAGGCATTTTCAAACTTTAATGAGAATGTCGTTAGGCTTAACAACTTTCTTGATCTTCATCCTCTCTAGTGCCTTATTTACCTCTTTCTTTCTAATATAGTGCATCAAACATCGATTTATAATCTCGAGAGGTATCAAGATCTTGTCTAAAATTTAGTTTCTTTCGTCATTGAATAGCTTGCCGAAATAATTATGTCATCTTTCTTTAATGCCCTTGTCTTTAGTGAGATATTTTTGATACTCATCCTTAATACATTTCACAACCCTTAAGTCGCGACTCCTCATCTCTTTTACTCGCGTCAATCTGTATATCTCTTTCTTGCCATCTTTTGTGTCTAACTTGTCATAAATTTCTTTCAAAACATTCACTTTAACTTTTTTCGTCGCCTTCTTTGCCTATTTCTTAACTAACCAATTTTTGGATGGCTCTAATCGGTATTATTATTCTTCAAAGTTTTATAGCAATCTTTCTTAGTTTTTATAACTTCCTCAACTATTGCAATTCACCAAGTTGTATCTTTTTCAGCCTGCGTTTTTTCATTTGATACACTTAGTATCTCTTTGCCCACCTCCCGAATGCGTTTTGCTATCTTGTATCACATTACAGTTAGATTCTCCTATGTTGTCTAGTTCTTTTTTTCAATCTAACTATCTCGACATGCCGCATGACAATTTTCTTTTAACTTTCACAATCAAATCCTTGCAACTTTTTTTTTTGTTGGTTTCTTCAATGTCATTTATGAATCTTCATGTCTAGAATAGAAGTCTATGTAGCATTTGCAGTCCAAACAACTACATTTATCCTTTCTTTTAGTATAAAAAAAAAATCTATTTGACTTTTGTTTTGCCTATTTAAAAGTTATAAAGTGTGATTCTTTCTTTCTAAACAGTGTATTCACTATGGTTAGATCATTGGATAAAGTAAAATCTAGGATAGTCTCATTTCCCTCGTTTCTTACATCGTAACTAAAGCCATAATGTATACTCTCAAAACCCTATTTACTAGCATTTCTATGGCCATTAAGGTCATTATTCATAAAAAGGTTTTCTCCCACGAGCACTTTTTATACCACATTATCTAAATCTTTCCAAAATTGTTGTTTACTAGCCTTATCGATTTCTACTTGTGATGCATATACACGCTAATAACATTCGAAACCTCCCCTACTAGAACTAACTTAACAAAAGTAATCATATTTGAAAAGCTAAGCTCATGGAGCAGAAAAGATGAAATTCCTTGACATCATCTATAGAGAAGGCCAACTCTCGAACATCCAATTACAATTGAAGAGATTTTAGTTTGATTGGAAGTTGTAATCTTTATTCCTTTCGAGCTTGTTGCAATGTCTTGTTCTTCACTTCCAAGGTTAAGCGTAGCCCTCTTCTTGAAAGCCAATAAAGGTTAGGTAAAGAGGTATTATTAAGTGAACAAGGTACAAGATTCAGGAAACAACATATAAGGCATTTCCACTACATAAGAAAAAGCCACAGTTACATCTTTGAAATGATTGACTCAAATAAATGCTCATCAAAAGCTTTTTTTCCTCCTCTTCCTATTCTATTGATAAAAAAAAATCCAACAGTGCCACACCATTAGAAAAGTTAAGATACTAAGCCAAGCTGTTATTAGGGAACTCAGTAAAACTTCGCAAATCTCAACTAATTTACCATTAAACGTACTTTTATTTCAAAATCTTAACCTCAGATTATGGTTATGGACTAACATCTTAATTCATCCGGTCCATTGTGGTGTGTGAAACTTTGCCTATTTGACACCATATCTAAGCTTTCACGTGGCACGACGCTTCTGAGTAGCAACCTAGCATCAATTGCATACAGTAAGTTGTTCTTGGTTAAAACACTATATTTGAATGCTATATCTAAGGGTTTTAGAATTTTTTTCGTTCATACACAATGTTTAAAAATTTTGCACTCTTTGTTTAGAGAAACTAAACCCCACCTAAAAAACCTTATTGTTACTGAAGAATTCAAATGCCAAAAAGTTAAATGGAAAATCCAAACTTTTCTTCTCCAATGACCGAAAAATTCATCTTTTGTCAAACAAAAAAAAAACCTAGATTTTGGTATTGAAAAGTTCTTCCAACTGTCTTTTGATCACCAGAATCCGAAGAATAAACAAAAAAAAAATTTCTATTTAGACTCCTAAATCTAAATTCTAATGTAGATCTTTCTAAAAACCCACATATTATTGTAGATCTAAGGTTGAGTTTTCCTAAAGTTTCTCTACCAAAATCTTTGAATCTTGACCTAGAGTCTCTTTGGAACTCACCATACTCGTGCGGTGAGTCCCAACCATATATGATAAAATGCTAAGAGGGTAAAATTACTCTCCTACTGTGCAGTGAGTTCCATCCATCCGAACTTACTCCTAATTCAAAACTCAAAAGTCAAACAACTGAAAATTCAATCCCCAAAACCCAAATTTATACCTAGATCTAAAACGGAAACCCAAAAAAGAAATCACCTCATTATATTTGCGTATAGTTTTTTTATGTTGCTCTCTATGTTAGTGTATTTCTTTTATTGTTGTGTTGATGTTGATGTTGATATTTATAGTTTACTTGGAGCTGTGTGATAAGCTGATAATATTATTCTTGTTCAAAATTTTTCATCTCATTTCAATTTTCCTGTACATCTTTTTATAGGCTTATCTGGGTTTTTTATCCAACTAAACTATTCAATAGAATCTGATTCTTTTCATTTTTTATTTTTATTTTTTGTTCTTTGATTGAAATTCATTTTAAAATTTCACAATCGAATATGATCTTCCACTTTCAAACTTTTTTTAATATAAAAGTTACTCTTTTTTTCCATTTTTTAATTTTTTTCAAATATTTATTTAAGGAAAGAAAAATATAAATATAATATAAACAAATAGAAATAAAGAAGAAAACTAACGCAGTCATTTTCAATTTGGGCTTAACATGTATTTGGGCTCTCAATGAAATTTGGATCCAGAATGAGTAATGAATATATTCATCTAATTAAAAGTTTAACAATGCAAATAAATTAGTGTAACAGACTCATTAAGCCCAATAAGTTCGATAAATCCTATGAGCCCAGTGGTCAGAGCAAAGTACGTTGTCTACAAATATAATAGCAAAATTACCCTTTGACCCAAAGATCAATGAAGAAATTAAATAAACCTAAAAATAGATATAAAATAAAGTTTGAACTTAAACCCCACATTGTTATCTTATCTTATATATATAAGCCAAAACATTAAGGTACAAATATATATATATATATATATATAAGCCAAAACATTAAGGTACAAATAAAATATTCTATGTGGATAGTCTATATATTTGATACGTGTAATTTATTAAAATAAAATAATAATGATCTCTTTTAAAATTTCAAAAAAGATAAAAATCTCTTGCTCTCTCTATATATATTAAAAATATAAAATAAATTAATTATCTCTTTAAATTAATTATCTATTTCAATTTTTAAAAGATATATATATATATTTATACATAGATTAAAATTAAATAAATTCACATATCATTTTTCTTTACCTATATTAATATTACAAAACATAACATCTATATTTGTAGGTTTTATTGATTAATTTTTTATTTTCTAAAAGAAAATATTTACATATATATATATATATATATCTATATATTAAAATTAGTAGAGATGATATAATATAACATGCAATATTAATATAATAACATGCACGTATTATTAGATTAAAAATTAAATCCTTTTAATGGTTTAAATTTTTTTAAAAGATAATATCATTTTTTAATTTTTAATTTTTTTAATTAATACGTAAGATGTAATCATTTTTTTTCACATTAATAATATAAATTATAGCATCTATATATACAATTTTTACCAATTAAAAATTTTCAATTGCGTAAATGATAACATCTATATCTATAAATATTAAAATTTTTAATCATCCATTTTTAAGTTTCAAAAAGATAAAAATCTATCTATCACTATATATTAAAAATATAAATAAATAAATTATCTCTTTAAATTAATTGTTTATTTTAATTTCTAAAAGATATACACCTATATCAATATATATTAAAATTAAATAAAAATCACATATCATTTATCTCTATTTATAAATATTAAAAATTATAACATCTATATTTATAGCTTTTATCATTTTTTTTTATTTTCTAAAAGAAAACATCTATAACTATATATATATATATATATATATATATATATATATATTAAAATCAGTTTGAACAAAATAATATAGCATACAATATTAACATAAGAACATGTTCTTACCAACTATTTTCTTAATTTTTTTAAAAGATAACATCATCTTTTTAAATTTTTTAATTAATACGTAACATATAATCATTTCGTTTTTCACATTAATATTATAAAATATAAAATATATATTTATTGCTATTACCAATGAAATTATTTTAATTGTCTTAATGATAACATCTATATCTATATATTAAAATTTTTAATTTTTTTCAAAATTATTATATAATAAATTGCATGTAAACATTCATTTATTAATGTAATGTTATATGGATTAATATCTAATACATTGTCAGTGAAGCTTTTTAAATTCTACAAGCGGGTTAGGATGATAACACATGTCCTTTACAAATATTAAGAAAATAAAAAAAATGTGTCATCAATCTAACCTCGCTTGTGGAGTCAGAAAACTCTACTGGTGTATTGGATAATTATCTTTATTATATATATTAGTTAGCAATTATTTTAATATTGTCCAATATTTAATTTAATTTAATGATATATCTATGATCATGATTTAAAAAAATGGAGAATATAAAATTCAAAAAATATTTGAAAATTTCATATGTCAAATTTTTGTGTTCAAAAAAAGAGTCACTAATTGTAATATTGAGACAAAAAAATACTAAACTTATCGTGACTAAGGTGTATGATTTTGATTCTATACTTGTGACGCCTCGAAAACGCGAAAAAACGGGCTATTTTTTTTTTATATCCTTTACTTAAGTTGTATTCCTATTAGTGCCAATTTCTTAATCTTTCGTTAATGTACCGAGACGCAGTTTATAATCGCAACCAGTCGAATTCAATGTCTTTTCCTCTACTTATCCGTACGTCTATTCTCATTCCCACACTTTATATATCTAGAATATACAGTAAGGTTTAAACTGCGTTACTACTACTTTAGTTACATTCATATTTCTTATTTTATATCCCAAAACATTATTACAACATTGTCTATGCTTTACAAGAAGTCTGGTAGATAAAGTAAAATATACCTTACTAGTACTAAGGATAGCCTGGAAGGGCTGAGTCCGCTTATCCACGACTATTGTACGGCAGGTAAGGGTGACAATTTACTTAAGCAAATCTGTGAGGTAAAAATAAAGGGGTGAGCTCTTCAAGCCCAGTAAGACATGCATTTAAGACAGTCTTAGCATTAAAACATGTAAATGTAAAATATTGTGATATAAGCTTTATAAAATATCATGCACGTGAATATTAACCAAAACATATTTTGTAAACCCCACAAATTTTCTACGATAATTTAATTATATAAAAATGGAAATAATATATATTAACAGAAGCGTAAATATTCGTTGTAGGACTCGAGGACTATAGGGACCGAGAAGCCCGTGAATGATCGGGAACCCGAAGATACAAGGAGTGATAAGACGAATGTGAGTATAGAAGGATTAGAGAATTGTAATTTGTTAAATGGAAAATTGTTGACGTAAAACACTTGTATCGAGAATTTATAAAGAATGATGGAGTCCCGATACTATTTCATTTTCGGAATAAGAAAAATTTCATGGAAGACATGATATTATGTTTTGGATAAATTATATAAGAAAATGTATATATGTAGATATATACATAGGTGAATATGTATATATATATATATATATGTACATATATACTAGACATTTAAAGAAAATAATAATAATATATATAGCATATATACATTATTTAGTGTATAGTATTTAATATATAGTATTAACAAATAAATAAATAAAGTATGAGAAATAAAATAAAATAAAATAATAAAAATGATGAAATGAAATGGAAAATAATAACACAAAACAAGAAAACAACAAATATATTAACACTAAACAAAGACAAAACAAATAATATCTATCTATATATTAATATAAGATATATATATATATATATATATTTATATAAAAAATATATTAACATAAAAAAAGAAAAAAAAGACATTGTACGGGATTGGCTTTCTAATTGTTTAAATTGGAAACAAAAGAAAACAGAGGCATCAGCTGGGCGAGAGAAAAAGCAAAAGAAAAGAAGAAGAAGAAGAGAGGCTCGGTTGGCTGGAGAAGAAGAGAAAGAAGAAGGAAAGGAAAGAAAGAAAAGAGGGAAGCTGCTGGCCAAGAGGAAAAGGAAAAGAAGGGGAGAAGAAAAAGGGAAGCTAGTTTTGCCGAGGAAGAAGAGAAGGAAGGAAAAGAAGAGGAGAAAGGAAGGAGAGGTGCTCGGTTGAGGAAGAATGAGAAACCGAGAAGCAGAATCGGGATTGGAAAAGGGCAGGAACCGAGAGTGAACAGGGGAAAACGTGAGGGAGAAAAGGGTGATTAGTTGAGAAAGGTGGGAGGTCGGCATTTCCTGGAAAAGAAAACTGAAGCAGAACGTGAGGGAATCAAGGGAGGTATCGGCAATGCAGTAACAAAAAAAGACCGAGAGAGAGAGGCTAGAAGGCAGGACAACCGAGAAAGAGGGAGAAAGGGGCTGGAACCGAGACTGGAAAAGCAGAAAGGGGAGCTAGGCAGAAGACAGCAGTTGAAAACCGAGAAGCAACAGGAATAGGAAGGCAGAAACCGAGGACTGAAGCTAGGAACAAGGGCGAACATGGGAAGGAAACCAGCAGGGGACCGAGAGGAAGAGGTGTGATGGCGATGGTGATGATGGCCGAGACCCAAGGCTGCTGATGGGGGGTGCTGGAAGGATGGAGAAAATGAGCAAACACTAAGACTTTGGAAAAAAAAAGGGGAAGAGAAAGGAGATAAACAGTGAAGTCGTGGGGAAGAAGTGAAAGAAGAAAAGGAGTAGGCGGGAAAGAGAGAAAGCAAATTCAAAAAAAGGAAAGGGAAAAAAAAAAGAAAAAGGTAAATGGTATATTTATGTATATATGTATTTTTTTTTCAATATACATGTATATATATGTGGTAGTATGCATAAACATGTTAGTGTAGATTGGAAGAGACAAAAAAATGAGAAAAGGTAAATTTAATGTACATATATATACATGTATGAATATATATGTATACATGTTTGAGATATAGGTTAGGAGTGTATTAAGGTGGGTGAAATGAAAATAAAGAGAAAATAGGTAAAAATCTATATGTATATATGTATATTTAATGTTACATGTATATATATGTGATGAAGTATAAGTATGATAAGGTAAGTCAAATTAGATGTGAAATAAAAATAAAAATGGGAGAGATGTGAAAGAGACAAATATATATATAAATATATATATATATATATATATATATATATATGTGATGATGAATAATGGGAACAAGTAATAATATATATATGTATTTATGTGAATATATAAATATTTGGGTATATACATATGGGTGTATATAAGATGAAGGTATGCTAGTATTTATACACAAGAAAAATATGTATGCATATGTGATAAGGAAAAATGGAAAGCAATGATAATATATATATATATATATATTTATATATATATATTTAGGTGCATATACATGTGGGGGTATGTAAAATGAATGTGTGCAAGTATATGTATATACAAAGAATGTATATATAAGAGATATGAGAACATGAAAACAATAAAAGTGTATATATATATATATATATATATATATATATATATATATACATATAGGAGTGTATATATATATAATTATGCATATATACATGTGGATGTATATAATAAGGGTATGTGTTAATACTTGTAGGTACAAATATAGAAATAGTGAAGAAATATATAAATGTGCGTGTTGGCCTAAGGATATACAATAATACGTACACACGCAGTAGTAACGATAGGTTACGATTTTTAACGCAATTCGCATGGATAGAGTGCTAAGTATACAATTGCGGTGTAGGTGATTGTAGAAGGGATTAAAGGAGGTACTAGGAGGCGTCACCGTTCGAATTCAAGATACCCGATAAATCGAGGTAAGGGGTATTATTTAACTTAGTTCTGATAATGCATTTTTGTTTCACCGGTAAATGATTTTATGAAAGAGCATGTGATTTGAAATGATTTATCAATGCTTTCATACTTGCGAAGCATGTTTTAATTTATCGAAATATTTTTCGAGTACTTTTCATGTTGTGAAATAAATTTCCTAAGGTATGAAGCGTATGGATGTTTTACATTTATTTATGTTTTTATATCCATATCGTTAAAGAAACTTTTGACAATTTCAAAAGTATGTAAGAAAAGAAATTTGTTTTCAAAAGGGGATTGTGGGGGCCACCTCTTGAGTCCTGTGGGAACAAAGTGCCACACAGTCTTTCGATTTTATGAAAGAGTTTTTAGATTACAAGGAATTCGATTTTATTACTCGATATGAGTTTATGGGTTATAAAACTCAAGAAAGATTTTGAAAACTCTGTTTTGAGACTATAGGCTTCATGCATGGTTACTTCTTGTGGTGTTCCGGCTCCACCACTTGGGGTGCCGATACGTTGGCCCTTTTAGCACTTGACTCAACCTGTGTGGAAGATGTCGTGCTACTTGTGGTTTATGATGATGATGTTTTGGTAGTATCTCGTGCCCGCGTAGCACGCAATTATGTTGCCCACACGGAGAGTGCCATTGGTGTCACGACCCAAACTACCCAAAAATCAGAGTTAATTTTTCGCGTTTTATTATTTTCTTACTTAAATTCTTACCTCTGATCGTGACCAACCATAACCAATAATTGGGCTGTATGTCAGTGCCCACGTCTACTCCATGCATTTACAATTAGTGCATAATTTAATTTAAATATACATTCATATGTTCTGCACTACATTCCTTTGATTTAATTACATAATTATACCCACTCTATACATCCCAGTGTCATACAAAATATAATACTGTGCTCATGTTATTTAGATACAAGAACCATATATGTAGCGTGTATATACCTCAAAAGATAGGCAGCAGCGGACAACTAGAATGCCGTACCCAGTCGCCTCCCAATCTACTGGAAGAAATCTGTGTGAGAAAGTGAAATGGGTGAGCACATCAAGCTCAGTAAGGCAATTCTACGAACAAGTAGATAACAATACAACCTACATGAACGTAGTGCCATGCATAAACCGCCCCTTCTCCACACATTTCCAAAACAGATGTTATGTTATGATGTCATGTAAGATAACTCATATGAAAGCTCAAAAAGCATGAAAACTGAACAAGCATATCTTTTAAATCATTTATTTCTCGTTAAAATTTCATATAAGGTCAGGACTCAACCCTTCCCTCGGGTCGCCCTGACTCACACAAAATCCGTGAAATCGTGTTTTTCGAAAACAACAATATCTGAAAACATAAATCTACGCGATACGAGACTAGGCAACATCGGTATATCGGTAATAACTAGGACTATGGCCATATGTGTCATCGGGAGTTCCTCAGCTACACGGATCCTAGTGTGCGGGTTCTCACCATGATCGGGAACCGCCCAGGAGGTGGGTCACTCCATCTCGTCGGTCTTATCCGATCCCATGCATCCGAAGATGCTAATGTATCATATTGTGACGGCCAACCCCTGCCCGGCCAACCCCTGCCATCGGCCATGGCCACCCCTCTTGGGCCCACGCACAACGATGGTGGTCTAACAACGGGTGGTCCAACAACGTCAACAATCCAACGTATCTTGAAGATACCACACGGTACATCGTACTCCATGCTACTTGCACGGTACATCGTACTCCGTGGACCCATATAATATCTCTATACTCATGCCATGTCTCAAGCGCACGTGCGAGCCTATTTAACCGGTGACACACAGTCTACCCGTTGCTCCAAGCACGGCTTATCGTATAATCTCTGAAAAGTAGTGCGAGCGGTGCTCTAACACTGTCAGTAACTCAGGTAAAACTAGTGCGAGCTAAGCTCAAGCACTCTGTCATGAAAAATCGTATATAAAAATATGGTGCGAGTTAGACTCCGGCACCGTGTCATGAAAATCGTGTAAACCTCTAGTGCGAGCTCTCGCTCCAGCACTAATGAAAGAATTTCACAAATCAAAACTCGTGCGAGCTGGGCTCTAGCACGTCACATTTATGAAAGATCATGTAGGCGGCTACATTTCTCAAATCGTTTTCAACGAAAATCAACGTTTGTTGAAATTATGAAATGTTGTGCAATTTCATTTAAAAGTTAGCCGACCTACTCATGAATGTACCAAAGTACTTCAAAAACGTGCAGGAACCCTTTGTTCTTGCTCCTCACACTTTTTCCTAAAATTTGAAATTTTACCCTTGACGAGGGTATTTTGGTAATTTGCCCATCGGGGGCCCTAAAAATTTTATCTCAAATCTAGACCCTTCGGACAATTTAAAGGAATGTAAATGGCGTTGAAAATTCGTAAAGCTATCTCTAGCAGTTCGTAAAATTCCCTTACCTGGAATCGCGCGCAGACTACTCTTGTCTCGATGATACCGAACCTCTCGGCCCAAGTGCGCGCCAACCAATGTACGTAACTGCATATAACCACATAATCGAGGTTAATTCAATTATCCCGATCAGTATATTGCATTTACTGATCAACTTGAAGCTATTGGGCCTTATCTACCTTATTGGGCCTTGGCCCATTTTAGCCCTTTTTATATTCATTAATTCCCTTCTTTGGGTATACCGGGCTTATACAGCTTTCTAATAATTATCGGGCTTCATTCCAAATTCATTGGATAGCCTGTATACCATTTACGGCAATTATATTACGATTTCGAATAATATCCCTTCCTACGCGAAATTAATCCATAATTCCATAAAATAATTAAAACTCGGTATTTAAAGAACTCTAATTGCCGAAATTAATTGTACTTACCCGATATGATGCGGGGTACGAGAATCAGAGCTCGATCGGCTCTCGTTCGGTCTCCGTCGTGACGCTGCACAATTAGGTAAATCCAGATTATTTTCCATTAAAATAATATAAAATTAAATTTCCGAAATTTACCCGTAGGTCAATTTCGACCCTCGGTCAACTTACCCGAACCTCGAGTCGTCCCCGGTAAATTTCTTTCCTTTTTTCCCCTTTTTCCTTCCTTTTCCTTCCTTTTCCTTTCTTTTCTTTTCCTCTTTCCTTCCTTTTCCCTCCTTTTCCTTCCCTTTCCTTCCGGCCAAACGACACCGTTTACTGCCTATTGCCGTCGCCGGCGTTTCCGACTGTCTCACCGGCCGAGACCGGTCTCAAAAGAACCGGCTTTTTCCCCTGAGTGCGTCGGTGCCCTCCGTTTCAGCCCAGACGCGGCGGTTCACCGGGAATCGGCTTGTTTCTCCGGCGATCTTCCTCAGCTCCGATCGGCCTGCTCCGGCCACCTGGCGGCGCGAATCCGGTACCCACGTGCTCGCCGGACTCCCCTCTTCCTCCTGGCAGCTTCGTCGAAGTCGTCGGTCGCCGGTGTGCGAGAATCGACGGTGAAGGTTCCTCGGGTTGCTTCTCGGTTTCTCTCTCGGGTTTTCCCGAGTTTTCTCTCTCCTCCCTTTTTTTTGTTTCAGTTCTCTTTTTTTTTGTTTTATTTTTATTAATTTTATTATTATTATTATTTATTTTAATTATTTTACTATTCAATAAAATACTCCATAAAATCCCAAAATATCTACCTTATATTACTTTTATTCTACTTTAATTTATTCAATTTAAATTTAATTTATTAATTATATTTTTTTCTCTAAATTTCGATATTATTTCTTCGCGTTTTTCGAGATATAGTCCCGGTAATTTTTTCGGTATTTTTAAAATTTTCGAATCTTGATCAATTGACCCAAAATTTATAATTTCCTTATTATCGATCAAGACATTTTACATCCGTATTTTTAATTAAAATTTTCTTATCGTCCTAACACCGGGTTTTGGTATTTTTACCATTTTACCCCTGCTCTTGTTTCGAAATCAATTTAACCTGACCTTCCTTCATACATCCCTCATCTTTTCTTATTTAATTTTCGTATTTTAATTAAATTCGGGTCTTACAACTCTCCCCCACTTAAAGAATTTGGTCCTCCAAATTAGAACCAAGTCATATGAGTCCATATACAACTCCGGGTACATCAATCGTATCATACTTCTTTAATTCTCATGTGATCTTTTCTCCGGAGTGTATTACTACCAAAGGACTTTAATTAGGGAGATCATCTTAAACCTCGATACTTCCTCTTTCCTGTTTAATGCCCGAATTAACTTCTTCAATGTACTTACATTGTACTGAGCTGAACTGTTGGATCTCATATCCTATCACCTATGCTGGATCTGGATAGTATTTCCGAAGCATCAAAAACCGAAACACATTGTGGGTGCCTGTTAATTCAGGTGATAACGCCAACTTACAGGTCTTATCTCCCACTTGTCCAATCTCTCAAAAGATTCAATCCAGCGAAACTCAATTTACCTTCTTCAAGAAGCTCGCTATGTCCTTATTCTCTTAGGACAAGTAACTTTCAACCATACCAATTCACCAAGGGTGAAATTCCAATACTTGTCTATCTGCTCTGAGGTGTTCTTAATCTCTCATCCTTAACTAAACATCCTCAAGGACTTATTATCCAAGGTCGAATATAATTCTATCTGTCACCCACTTTTTCTTTTCCAATTTGGGGAACAACCCCTACAACCATACACTCATATCTTGTTATCCCGATACTCGAGTGGCAACTGTCGCTATTGGCGAATTCAATTAGAAATCAACTGATCATTCCAGGAGCTTATAAAAATCAAGGGCACACGCTTTCATCGGATCCTCCAGAACTTGTACAGTCCTCTCTGACTGACCATCTGTTTGAGGATGGAAAGCTGTGCAAATATTCAGTCGGGTTCCCATAGCTTCCTGAAAATATCCTCTGAAATCGGAAGTGAAGCGGGAATCCCTATATGATACCATGCTCACTGGAACGCTACTTAATGTTTCACAATCTTCCTTATACCTGAATCCTCATATACACTTTGAGTATCTGGGGAGTTCATAACCAGAAGGTGGGTAGACTTAGAAAATCTGTCGACTATCATCCAAATAGCCTCGTAATTCACTTGGGTTCTCTGTAACCCATCATAAAATTCATGGAGACTTGCTCCCATTTTCGCGCCGTGTCGATATAGGTAGGTGCTGCAATAACTCTGCAGACTTTTCATACTCTACCTTACTCTGCTGACACACTAGGCACTTTTCTACAATCTCTACCATGTCTCTTTTCACATCTGACCACCAATACCCTTTTTCAAAGATTTCATATATTTCTTTACTTCCGTATACACTGTATATCCCGAAGAGTGAGCTTCTGACAATATCACTAACTCATCAACTGTGGTCCTAGGGAGCACTTATACTGTCTCTGAGCCTCTCTGTAAATCATTATCATACTCTGTGAACTCTGTCACTGTACCCTTCTGAATCTGACCCAAACTATCGACATCCTGTCGATCATCACGCTAAGCCTGGCAAATCTGGGAACTCTCATCCGGTTCTAGTCATCAGGCTAGCTGTCACACAATCACTGTCATCATCAGAAGGGATCACATCAATACTGAGGCTCATAACTGTTCAAGCAGCTCACGCTCCCTGACCATCATATGCAATACCATCCCGAGGCTCTTTCTACTCAAAGCATCAGCCTTTCCTGGGTGGTACAATTTTCCACAATCAAAATCTCTCAGAAGCTCTAACCCACTATGTATTCTCATGTTCGCCTCTTTCTGTGAAAACAGATACTCGGGCTTTATGATCAGTGCATATCCATAATTTCTCACCCTGTACCTAATAGTACCATATCCTTGGTACAAATACTGTTGCCAATTTTAAATCATGGGTATCTTCCCATTATACATCAATACACAGCTCCTTCATAATTTTGAGGTATCCATATTCATTGAAAACCTCTTGAGCTGTTGGGTATGGTGAAATTAATCACAGTGGTCAGTTCATACTTCACTTCACCAAAATTCATGTCACATCTATCATCTTATTTATCATCTCATTCAAAGACCACGTTTTCTTAATTAAACGTGTCAACCAAGTATATCCTTTTTGAACTCGCAGCAACCCATTTGTAAAAGCCATTTCTCAATTGTTGCTTATAATTTGCCCTAGATTTAACTACACCCAATATATCATCGATAATGATGATTACAAATCGATATAATCCTTGACTCATTTACGCATAAGCGTATAAGATCCTTCAAAATCGCTTACGTTTTCAGGTACTAACCTGCGTCATTTCCTTTTCTTATCTTAACGACTCTTATTAAATTTTACTATGTTAAACTTTATGATTTGTCGAATTCTAATATTCTTATCATCTTAGTAAAGGTATCCTGATGCTAAAGATATTTATTACGACGATCGATTTCACGTTATAGGTTATTTATATACTTTTAGACACTGTCAAGTCTTCAGGCGGGGAGGTATTTTGAAATACCTTTATTAACCTTCAGACTTAACCACAATTACTTTATATACCAGTCCATGTGGTCACAATTTATATTCGTCACTAATTGCTTTAATCCTAATGACTTCATATCGTAAGGATGTTCTCACCTAGCATACGCCTCTTACTTCAATACCTCTTGTATTCAGAATTAAGCATATCTCATCTTAAAGATTATCTCCTTAGTGTATCTATTATAACAAAACTCTTGTTCATTATTCATTTCGTGAGTACAATCCTTTACTCCTTTAATTTCAACTGTTACACCCCTTTTTATCACTTGTCAACACTTTCAGTATACTTTTCAGTACTGTTTTCACCCATGTTTTCAACTTAAAATCTCTATATCCTTATTCCGTTAATTAATCCTCCTCTATTGGGGTATTCATTTATCAGTATTGTACCCAATGATGTAGGCATTCATGCTTTTTACTCACTTATATGTGAATGAAGGCGGTATGAGTAAATGTGTGGCACCAGGATCAATGAACGTATGTACTTCATTATTCATAACAAGTGTGGTATCTTACACCACATCCATGAAACATCAATAGTGTCCTGGTCCAAGACATCCTCTCGCCTTCGTCCAACAGCCTACTTTCCTTTTTCTTTTCAGCTATGGCCTCTCTTTTCGTTGCAGCTATACCAACAAAGTTTTTCTCTGTCTCTTTACTTTTCTGTGGGGCGATCTCGCCCAACTCTGAGTAATCAAAATTAATGGTCCGTCTTACCACACTTAACGGCCATTTTCATCAATACCGTGTAGGTATAGACCCTCTTTCCGTGGTATCCACCACACATCTCACACTGCTTACAGTACTTACACTGCTACACCGCTTCGTAGCAGGTCGGGGTCCTCCAATCACAATGCCCCTCAACAGTGCCAAAATCAGATGCACTGAGGCCTTACCAATTATCTTAGTCCATTACTCATCAAATCTAATCTTTTACCAATTACCTTTTTCTCATTTTAACATCTCTGTCATTTCTCGATTCTCCTTTTCTGTCTCTATTTCGGCCCTCACTACCTTTCCCAATCTCAGAGGCGTGCAATTCATGTTCTTATTTACCCAATTCTAAATCTGCGCACTGTCTCGGTATAAGTAATATCTCACGGGCTGATCGAACTCTAATTGACAATCTGAGCCCTTTCATGAACTTTTAGATATCTCGACTGTCACTTTTCATAGTGTCGAGGTAATATCTGCCCAAAAATACAACCGAGTTTCCATACTCGTCAATAAATCAAATCCACTGGGTCAGAGTAAGGACTTTTATCCATAATTTCCTCTAAATCATGACCGAGATATCATATCATCAGAATACATCTATAAATATTTCTCATATCAACTCTTAAGATGGGTCGAGCGGGTTTCTACCAATGCTCCGACTCTCCCTCAAATCTCATTCATAATCTGAGCAATTAGCTCCTCAAAATAATCTTCACACTCCGCTCCAACCATCGCGAAGCGTGTCTCAATACTGTCCGATCTCTCTGTCGGACTCAGTGGGGCATGCTTAACATAGGCTCCATTTCAATCTCATCTCGATTCTCATAAGTCAACTCAGCACGACTTAGCAGACTCAGGTCTACTTCTGTGACCTCTGCCTCGTGCACTATCTCATCTAACGCGACTCATATTAGGCATTCCTGCATTCTCAACCATTTCTTAGTCAAAACCCATCTCGATATACACTATTGTATCTAACTAAGCACAGTAACACGGGGATGTAATTTTCAAATTACTGACACTGACACACATCAGACCAATTGTGCTCTGATACCACCTTAATTGTCACGACCCAAACTACCCAAAAATCAGAGTTAATTTTTCGCGTTTTATTATTTTCTTACTTAAATTCTTACCTCTGATCGTGACCAACCATAACCAATAATTGGGCTGTATGTCACTGCCCACGTCTACTCCATGCATTTACAATTAGTGCATAATTTAATTTAAATATACATTCATATGTTCTGCACTACATTCCTTTGATTTAATTACATAATTATACCCACTCTATACATCCCAGTGTCATACAAAATATAATACTGTGCTCATGTTATTTAGATACAAGAACCGTATATGTAGCGTGTATATACCTCAAAAGATAGGCAGCAGCGGACAACTAGAATGCCGTACCCAGTCGCCTCCCAATCTACTGGAAGAAATCTGTGTGAGAAAGTGAAAGGGGTGAGCACATCAAGCTCAGTAAGGCAATTCTACGAACAAGTAGATAACAATACAACCTACATGAACGTAGTGCCATGCATAAACCGCCCCTTCTCCACACATTTCCAAAACAGATGTTATGTTATGATGTCATGTAAGATAACTCATATGAAAGCTCAAAAAGCATGAAAACTGAACAAGCAGATCTTTTAAATCATTTATTTCTCGTTAAAATTTCATATAAGGTCAGGACTCAACCCTTCCCTCGGGTCGCCCTGACTTACACAAAATCCGTGAAATCGTGTTTTTCGAAAACAACAATATCTGAAAACATAAATCTACGCGATACGAGACTAGGCAACATCGGTATATCGGTAATAACTAGGACTATGGCCATATGTGTCCTCGAGAGTTCCTCAGCTACACGGATCCTAGTGTGCGGGTTCTCACCATGATCGAGAATCGCCCGGGAGGTGGGTCACTCCATCTCGTCGGTCTTATCCGATCCCATGCATCCGAAGATGCTAATGTATCATATTGTGACGGCCAACCCCTGCCCGGCCAACCGCTGCCATCGGCCATGACCACCCCTCTTGGGCCCACGCACAACGATGGTGGTCTAACAACGGGTGGTCCAACAACGTCAACAATCCAACGTATCTTGAAGATACCACACGGTACATCGTACTCTATGCTACTTGCACGGTACATCGTACTCCGTGGACCCATATAATATCTCTATACTCATGCCATGTCTCAAGCGCACGTGCGAGCCTATTTAACCGGTGACACACAGTCTACCTGTTGCTCCAAGCACGGCTTATCGTATAATCTCTGAAAAGTAGTGCGAGCGGTGCTCTAACACTGTCAGTAACTCAGGTAAAACTAGTGCGAGCTAAGCTCAAGCACTCTGTCATGAAAAATCGTATATAAAAATATGGTGCGAGTTAGACTCCGGCACCATGTCATGAAAATCGTGTAAACCTGTAGTGCGAGCTCTCGCTCCAGCACTAATGGAAGAATTTCACAAATCAAAACTCGTGCGAGCTGGGCTCTAGCACGTCACATTTATGAAAGATCACGTAGGCGGCTACATTTCTCAAATCGTTTTCAACGAAAATCAACGTTTGTTGAAATTATGAAATGTTGTGCAATTTCATTTAAAGGTTAGCCGACGTACTCATGCATGTACCAAAGTACTTCAAAAACGAGCAGGAACCCTTTGTTCTTGCTCCTCACACTTTTTCCTAAAATTTGAAATTTTACCCTTGACGAGGGTATTTTGGTAATTTGCCCATCGGGGGCCCTAAAAATTTTATCTCAAATCTAGACCCTTCGGACAAGTTAAAGGAATTTAAATGGCGTTGAAAATTCATAAAGCTTTCTCTAGCAGTTCGTAAAATTCCCTTACCTGGAATCGCGCGCAGACTACTCTTGTCTCGATGATACCGAACCTCTCGGCCCAAGTGCGCGCCAACCAATGTACGTAACTGCATATAACCACATAATTGAGGTTAATTCAATTATCCCGATCAGTATATTGCATTTACTGATCAACTTGAAGCTATTGGGCCTTATCTACCTTATTGGGCCTCGGCCCATTTTAGCCCTTTTTATATTCATTAATTCCTTCTTTGGGTATATCGGGCTTATACAGCTTTCTAATAATTATCGGGCTTCATTCCAAATTCATTGGATAGCCCGTATACCATTTACGGTAATTATATTACGATTTCGAATAATATCCCTTCCTACGCGAAATTAATCCATAATTCCATAAAATAATTAAAACTCGGTATTTAAAGAACTCTAATTGCCGAAATTAATTGTACTTACCCGATATGATGCGGGGTACGAGAATCAGAGCTCGATCGGCTCTCATTCGGTCTCCGTCGTGACGCTGCACAATTAGGTAAATCCGGATTATTTTCCATTAAAATAATATTAAATTAAATTTTCAAAATTTACCCGTAGGTCAATTTCGACCCTCGGTCAACTTACCCGAACCTCGAGTCGTCCCCGATAAATTTCTTTCCTTTTTTCCCCTTTTTCCTTCCTTTTCCTTCCTTCTCCTTTCTTTTCTTTTCCTCTTTCCTTCCTTTTCCCTCCTTTTCCTTCCCTTTCCTTCCGGCCAAACGACACCGTTTACTGCCTATTGTCGTCGCCGGCGTTTTCGGCGATCTCACCGGTCGAGATCGGTCTCAAAAGAACCGGCTTCTTCCCCTGAGTGCGTCGGTGCCCTCCGTTTCAGCCCAGACGCGGCGGTTCACCGGGAATCGGCTTGTTTCTCCGGCGGTCTTCCTCAGCTCCGATCGGCCTGCTCCGGCCACCTGGCGGCGCGAATCCGGTACCCACGTGCTCGCCAGACTCCCCTCTTCCTCCTGGCAGCTTCGTCGAAGTCGTCGGTCACCGGTGTGCGAGAATCGACGGTGAAGGTTCCTCGGGTTGCTTCTCGGTTTCTCTCTCGGGTTTTCTCGAGTTTTCTCTCTCCTCCCTTTTTTTGTTTCAGTTCTCTTTTTTTTTGTTTTATTTTTATTAATTTTATTATTATTATTATTTATTTTAATTATTTTACTATTCAATAAAATACTCCATAAAATCCCAAAATATCTACCTTATATTACTTTTATTCTACTTTAATTTATTCAATTTAAATTTAATTTATTAATTATATTTTTTTCTCTAAATTTTGATATTATTTCTTCGCGTTTTTCGAGATATAGTCCCGGTAATTTTTTCGGTATTTTTAAAATTTTCGAATCTTGATCAATTGACCCAAAATTTATAATTTCCTTATTATCGATCAAGACATTTTACATCCGTATTTTTAATTAAAATTTTCTTATCGTCCTAACACCGGGTTTTGGTATTTTTATCATTTTACCCCTGTTCTTGTTTCGGAATCAATTTAACCTGACCTTCCTTCATACATCCCTCATCTTTTCTTATTTAATTTTTGTATTTTAATTAAATTCGGGTCTTACAATTGGTGCCCGTGTCCTAGCTATGTGCTAGTGAAAGTATGTAAGATGGATACTACCCATGTTTTACGAAAGAGCTGTACGGCCCTGATCCAGTCTACGGCCACTTACCATGGCCATAGGTAACATGTTTAGCTCTCTATGGAGAATGACACGTATCGCATGACTTAGTTATAACCTGGTCTCCATGAATTAGTTATGAATGATAAATGTGGCAACGAATATGTGCCGTATGAATTTCAATGATTGGTTATGAACCAACACGTTTATGTAATGTTTACAAAGTAATTATGAAATGTTTCATGAAAGCTTCACAAAATGTTTATGACATGTTTACGAAAGTAAAACGAGATGATTATGCAATGTATGCGAAAAGTTTATGAAAGAATTTATAGCATGGTTGAGCATGATTCTTGCTTTGAACTTGCATGCTTTATGACTTTTACGATGAATTGCATGAAGTGATGATTTAAGTTTTTCCTTTTATTTAAAGTATGATCTTACAAATAATTTTTACATGCTTTTCATATATATATATATATATATATATCAGGATTAATTTAAAGGTACTATCTTACTGGATTTTTTCCCGAAAGCTCACCCCTCTACCTTCAGATCATTTGCAGTGTATGTATAGACGCTCCCTGCCGCGTATACGACGTAGGCTCATGGGAAGAGCTACCATAGGCTACTTTTTGTACACGCAGAAAGGTATACATTTACATTCCTGTACTAGACATATTTGTACGCACAGACACATATAATAGAAATAATTTGTCGGGATGTAATTTGTAAGGAAATGATGTAAAGAATATAATACTTGGGATTAGGTTGTAAGATGATTGTATAAATTGATATCGATATATTGAGTTGTAAAAGTGGATTGAGAAAGTATGCTTGGTAGTTGTAGATATCTAGGATTGTTGGAAAGCATGCTTGGTAGTTGTGGATATCTAAGATTGTTGGAAACAACTAAATTGCAGGTGGATAGGCTCATATATAAGTCTTTGTGCTGCCAAAATTTTTATCGGCCACATAAGTTAAAATATAGAAATTAAATTATAATTACGAGTAAAGTATTAGGAAAAGTGTTTTGACACTGCACAGGAATACAACCTAAGTGAATAAGGGAATAAGTGGGTAAATTAAATTCAAAAAAAAATTTATCTTGATTTTCAAGGGTTAAGGGTCGTTACAGTTTAAGTGGTATCAGAGCAAAAGTTGTCTAGTACTGTTAGTGTCGAAAATAAGGATTAAATTACATCCCAATGTCTGTGCTTGTCTGGTAGTAGGTAATGTATACCTAATGAATGTAAGACTTGGTCTTTGGAATTACGCGCAGGTATTAGATCACTGTACGATGAGTGGAAGACGCGGATGTACTCAGAGGCAGGCTCAACCACCTCCACCTCCTCCATCGCACTTCGAAGGCCTCAATACACGTATGGCTCAGTTTGAACAGCGGTTGGAGCAGCGTCTCGAGCGAGGTTTGGAGTCGATAGCTGCCATGATTGCCCAACATCTAGGGGAAAACGTTTTCGATTCAGTTGGCACGACACCATTTCCTACTCCGGTGTTGATTCCTCTACAAGCACCACCACCTCTTTCTCCACAAGTTCCTCCAGTACCTATGGCGCCTCAGCCTCTTATACAGACCCGGAGGGAGGAGAGGAATATCGGTAGAATGAGGAATCTCCCGAAAATGAAGCCGCTAGCATTTAAGGAAAAAGGTAGGGATGAGAATAAGCAGACAGAGTTTGTGAGGCAGGAGTCCAGGAGAGGTCAACTTAAGAGACAGATGACAGATGAGTCTCGGGCTAGGGTTGATAGGCCCACGGCTCTTGTAGCTACCCCACAGACTACCAAAGGTCCGCAACAAAATAGGAAGTTATGTAGGACGTGCGGTAAACCCCATGAAGGTATTTGTTACAAGGCCACAAGGAGCTGCTTTAGGTTTGGACAGAAGGGCACATGATTAAGGATTGCCCACTGGATAAGTTTTCATAGCCCCCAGAGACACCACGACAACCTGAAGGGTAAGCTCCCCAGAGATAAGTCTCACTGAGACGGGCTACCGAGGCAGAGAAAGGCAAGAAGCCTGTCACTCAAGGAAGGATCCTTACCTAGGTTCGATGTGGTATGTAGGAATTGTAAAATCAAGGTAGGAGATAGGACCATATTAGCAGATCTAATTTTGTTGAGCATGTATGGCTTTGGTGTAATTTTGGGTATGGATTGGCTAACCACCAACCATGTAAGTTTAAACTGCTACTTTAAGACTATAACCTTCTCCTTACCTAGTAAGATTAATGTATGCTTTGCAGTTAAGGAATAAAGTGTATGATTTTGACTATTAATGAAAGTTTTTCATGAACGTGTTGATGTGAAAGTGATGTTGCATTCATCTCCGACATTAGTTGAGAATGTCCAAGTATTCTAGATATATCTGTGGTATGCAAGTTTTTGGATGTGTCCTGAGGAACTACCGGGGCTACCACTGGAGAGAGTTGAAATTCATTATAGGTTTGGCACTAGAGACACAGTCAATCTCGAAGTCTCCTTGTCGAATGAACTTTGTGGATCTTTAGGAATTGAAAAAGGAGTTGCAAGAACTGTTAGATAAAGGAAGTTCAGAAACCCATAGGAGATATTGAGATATTTAGTTAAGCTAAGATGACTCCATTTGAAATTACTTTGAGGAAACAGAGCGTAAGGCGCAATTATGATGATATGAATTCTATATTTCTAAAGTCACTAAGAGAGGGAAAGATAAAGAGAATGACGGAAAAGAGATCTACAAAGGAAATAGTGACAATGAAAGAGCACAGTTACTATACTGGAAGAATGAATCAGAGAACCAACGGTATAAATAAGACTCTAAAGGTCGCACTGCTCACATGATTGATAAAGATAGGGCGTGGAAGGGGTATAGAAACATTCCTGTAAATAGGGAAAGTTTTCTGACGCATGATCAAATGACTTATCAAGTTACCTCTAAACAAAAAGAAGAAGTTCTGGAATTGATTTTAGCAGGTGGTATCGAATTAACTACTCAAACCACTGTACTGAGTGACCTTGCTTGGATTAGATATGCTGAGAGAACAATTATAAGGATTACATGAAAAGGAGATTATCGGATCCGGTGATTCACTTTGGAGTATACCGGTGATAAATTTTAAGGAGACTCAGAGTGTCTTGGGTCACGGTGTATTAAGGATGGGTGTAAGTAGGATTTTTCAAACAGAGGTGACATGTTAATTTGAAAGATTCAAACTATTATGAAAATTTAAAATTGAGATATAAGGAAACTTTGGAATATGGATTACATATTGAATCTAAGAATTGTAACTTCTATATTTTTATGTTTTGAATGTGAGACTTAATTGGAATGAGGAAAGAGTTCTAATATAATTGATATACGAAATGAGGCAAGTTGAAATGAGATAAATCTTGAATATACGAGTCATATTGGATTAAGAGAAGTATGCAAGGAACGAATATTTCTGGTATGTGAAGTGATTTGGATCAAGTGATATAAATTAAGAATAAGTTCTCATCAAGGATAAATGAGAAATTGTGGTAAGTTTGGTGTCTCAAACGATGATGCCCTAAGGCAAAGGATCTTAAAAGAGTTTCATTGTTCTCGGTACACCATGCACTCGGGAGGCACTAAGGTGTTCCATGATTTACGGAAGGTATATTGGTTGGTCGGTATGAAAAGAAATGTAGTTGAGTTGTGGCCAAGTATTTGATTTGCCAACAGATTAAGATCGAACACCAAAGAACAGTGGGGTCACTTAAGATTTTTTTTCCAGTGCCTACTTGGAAATGATTGCACATTACTATGGATTTCATAATGGGATTACCAAGGACCCAAAAGGGGCATGATACAATCTAGATGATCGTAGACAGATGGACCCGAATGAATTTGGAGGACCAAATTCTTTTAAGGTGGGGAGAATGTAAACTCCACAAATTTTCTACGTTAATTTAATTATATAAAAATGGAAATAATATATATTAACAGAAGCGTAAATATTCGTTGTAGGACTCGAGGACTATAGGGACCGAGAAGCCCGTGAATGATCGGGAACCCGAAGATACAAGGAGTGATAAGACGAATGTGAGTATAGAGGGATTAGAGAATTGTAATTTGTTAAATGGAAAATTGTTGACGTAAAACACTTGTATCGAGAATTTATGAAGAATGATGGAGTCCCGATACTATTTCATTTTCGGAATAAGGAAAATTTCATGGAAGACATGATATTATGTTTTGGATAAATTATATAAGAAAATGTATATATGTAGATATATACATAGGTGAATATGTATATATATATATATATATATATATATATATATGTACATATATACTAGACATTTAAAGAAAAGAATAATAATATATATAGCATATATACATTATTTAGTGTATAGTATTTAATATATAGTATTAACAAATAAATAAATAAAGTATGAGACAAATAAAATAATAAAAATGATGAAATGAAATGGAAAATAATAACACAAAACAAGAAAACAACAAATATATTAACACTAAACAAAGACAAAACAAATAATATCTATCTATATATTAATATAATATATATATTGATATAATAAATATATTAATATAAAAAAAAGGAAAAAGGGGCATTGTACGGGATTAGCTTTCAAAGAAAGCCAATCCCGATTGTTTAAATTGGAAACAAAAGAAAATAGAGGCATCAGCTGGGCGGGAGAAAAAACAAAAGAAAAGAAGAAGAAGAAGAGAGGCTCGGTTGGCTGGAGAAGAAGAGAAAGAAGAAGGAAAGGAAAGAAAGAAAAGAGGGAAGCTGCTGGTCAAGAGGAAAAGGAAAAGAAGGGGAGAAGAAAAAGGGAAGCTAGTTTTGCCGAGGAAGAAGAGAAGGAAGGAAGAGAAGAGGAGGAAGGAAAGAGAGGTGCTCGGTTGAGGAAGAATGAGAAACCGAGAAGCAGAATCGGGATTGGAAAAGGGCAGGAACCGAGAGTGAACAGGGGAAAACGTGAGGGAGAAAAGGGTGATTAGTTGAGAAAGGTGGGAGGTCGGCATTTCCTGGAAAAGAAAACTGAAGCAGAACGTGAGGGAATTAGGGGAGGTATCGATAATGCAGTAACAAAAAAAGACCGAGAGAGAGAGGCTAGAAGGCAGGACAACCGAGAAAGAGGGAGAAAGGGGCTGGAACCGAGACTGGAAAAGCAGAAAGGGGAGCTAGGCAGAAGACAACAGTTGAAAACTGAGAAGCAACAGGAACAGGAAGGCAGAAACCGAGGACTGAAGCTAGGAACAGGGGGTCGAACAAGGGAAGGAAACCAGCAGGGGACCGAGAGGAAGAGGTGTGATGGCGATGGTGATGATGGCCGAGACCCAAGGCTGCTGATGGGGGGTGCCGGAAGGATGGAGAAAATGAGCAAACACTAAGACTTTGGAAAAAAAAGGGGAAGAGAAAGGAGATAAACAGTGAAGTCGTGGGGAAGAAGTGAAAGAAGAAAAGGAGTAGGCGGGAAAGAGAGAAAGCAAATTCAAAAAAAGGAAAGGGAAAAAAAGAAAAGAAAAAGGTGAATGGTATATTTATATATATATGTATTTTTTTCAATATACATGTATATATATGTGGTAGTATGCATAAACATGTTAGTGTAGATTGGAAGAGACAAAAAAAGGAGAAAAGGTAAATTTAATGTACATATATATACATGTATGAATATATATGTATACATGCTTGAGATATAGGTTAGCCGTGTATTAAGGTGAGTGAAATGAAAATAAAGAGAAAATAGGTAAAAATCTATATGTATATTTAATTTTACATGTATATATATGTGATGGAGTGTAAGTATGATAAGGTAAGTCAAATTAGATGTGAAATAAAAATAAGAATGGGAGAGATGTGAAAGAGACAAATATATATATATATATATATATATATATATATATGTGATGATGAATAATGGGAACAAGTAATAATATATATATATATATATATATATATATATATATATGTATTTATGTGAATATATAAATATTTGGGTATATCCATATGTGTGTATATAAGATGAAGGTATGCTAGTATTTATACACAAGAAAAATATGTATTCATATGTGATAAGGAAAAATGGAAAAGCAATGATAATAAATATATATATCTATATATATATATATATATATATATATATATATATAGATATATATATTTATTTAGGTGCATATACATGTGGGGGTATGTAAGATGAATGTGTGCAAGTATATGTATATACAAAGAATGTATATATAAGAGATATGAGAACATGAAAACAATAAAAGTATATATATATATATATATACATATAGGAGTGTATATATTTATAATTATGCATATATACATGTGGATGTATATAATAAGGGTATGTGTTAATACTTGTAGGTACAAATATAGAAATGTGAAGAAATATATAAATGTACGTGTTGGCCTAAGGATATACAATAATCCGTACACACGCAGTAGTAACGATAGGTTACGATTTTTAACGCAATTCGCATGGATAGAGTGCTAAGTATACAATTGCGGTGTAGGTGATTGTAGAAGGGATTAAAGGAGGTACTAGGAGGCGTCACCGTTCGAATTCAAGATACCCGATAAATCGAGGTAAGGGGTATTATTTAACTTAGTTCTGATAATGCATTTTTGTTTCACCGGTAAATGATTTTATGAAAGAGCATGTGATTTGAAATGATTTATCAATGCTTTCATACTTGCGAAGCATGTTTTAATTTATCGAAATATTTTTCGAGTACTTTTCATGTTGTGAAATAAATATCCTAAGGTATGAAGCGTATGGATGTTTTACATTTATTTATGTTTTTATATCCATATCGTTAAATAAACTTTTGACAATTTCAAAAGTATGTAAGAAAAGAAATTTGTTTTCGAAAGGGGATTGTGGGGGCCACCTCTTGAGTCCTGGGGGAACAAAGTGCCACACAGTCTTTCGATTTTATGAAAGAGTTTTTAGATTACAAGGAATTCGATTTTATTACTCGATATGAGTTTATGGGTTATAAAACCCAAGAAAGATTTTGTAAACTCTGTTTTGAGACTATATGCTTCATGCATGGTTACTTCTTGTGGTGTTCCAGCTGCACCACTTGGGGTGCCGGTACGTTGGCCCTTTTAGCACTTGACTCAACCTGTGTGGAAGATGTCGTACTACTTGTGGTTTATGATGATGATGTTTTGGTAGTATCTCGTGCCTGCGCAGCACGCAACTATGTTGCCCACACGGAGAGTGCCATTGGTGCCCGTGTCCTAGCTATGTGCTAGTGAAAGTATGTAAGATGGATACTACCCATGTTTTACGAAAGAGCTGTACGACCCTGATCCAGTCTATAGCCACTTACCATGGCCATAGGTAACATGTTTAGCTCTCTACGGAGAATGACACGTATCGCATGACTTAGTTATAGCCTGGTCTTCATGAATTAGTTATGAATGATAAATGTGGCAACGAATATGTGCCTTATGAATTTCAATGATTGGTTATGAACCAACACGTTTATGTAATGTTTACAAAGTAATTATGAAATGTTTCATGAAAGCTTCACAAAATGTTTATGACATGTTTACGAAAGTAAAACGAGATGATTATGCAATGTATGCGAAAAGCTTATGAAAGAATTTATAGCATGGTTGAGCATGATTCTTGCTTTGAACTTGCATGCTTTATGACTTTTACGATGAATTGCATGAAGTGATGATTTAAGTTTTTCCTTTTATTTAAAGTATGATCTTACAAATAATTTTTACATGCTTTTCATATATATATATATATATATATATATATATATATATCAGGATTAATTTAAAGGTACTATCTTACTGGGCTTTTTCCCGAAAGCTCACCCCTCTACCTTCAGATCATTTGCAGTGTATGTATAGACGCTCCCTGCCGCGTATACGACGTAGGCTCGTGGGAAGAGCTACCATAGGTTACTTTTTGTACACGCAGAAAGGTATACATTTACATTCCTGTACCAGACATATTTGTACGCACAGACACATATAATAGAAATAATTTGTCGGGATGTAATTTGTAAGGAAATGATGTAAAGAATATAATACTTGGGATTAGGTTGTAAGATGATTGTATAAATTGATATCGATATATTGAGTTGTAAAAGTGGATTGAGAAAGTATGCTTGGTTGGAAAGCATGCTTGGTAGTTGTGGATATCTAGGATTGTTGGAAACAACTAAATTGCAGGTGGATAGGCTCATATATAAGTCGTTGTGCTGCCAAAATTTTTATCGGCCACATAAGTTAAAATATAGAAATTAAATTATAATTACGAGTAAAGTATTAGGAAAAGTGTTTTGATACTGCACAGAAATACAACCTAAGTGAATAAGGGAATAAGTGGGTAAATTAAATTCAAAAAAAAATTTATCCCGATTTTCAAGGGTCAAGGGTCGTTACATATTTAGTTTCGAAAGACAAGTCAAAATACTTGTGATATCATAACTGGTAGCATGTAATTTATAAATCATGCATCTTATAAAATACGTAGCATGTAAATCATGTAACAAATATCCCGTAGGAAATCATTCACATAGCATATATCACGTAGCTCGTTTAAAGAGCAAATCAAGTCAGAGTACATAATATTTAAATTATAAAATTTAGTACTCTTTCTTTCAAATATTACTGATTCTTTTCATGGAGACTAGGCAGCATTGTCATTATGACAAGAGTCGTATTCATGTATGCATTTCACATAGGAAATTTGCATAGATGCTTCACTTATACTTAATACCGATGGCTATGGTAAGGGACTGTAGACTGGATCAGGGTCTTACAGAGCCCATCGCCACTATACATATATTTCCTTTAACAGAGAGTGGCATAAACATCGCACCGAGTGGTACAAATACCCGACGCAGTTCAACATGTACCACAAGGGACTAAACGTACACCAAGTGGTATGAGGCAGGTTCCACGACGGTCCAGACCCCACACGACAATTTAAGATAGCTCTCATAGCTTACATATAGCCTTAGTCTCAAAACATTTCTTTGAAATTATTTCTCGGGTCCGTTCACCCGTAAACTTCTAAATCATTTCTCGGGTCCGTACACCTGTAAACTTTTAAATCATTTCTCAGGTCCGTACACCCGTAAATTCATAGAAATCATATTTTTAATTATATTTCGGGTCCGTTCATCCGTAAATTCGTAGAAATAATGATTTAATCATATTTCGGGTCCGTTCACCCGTAAACTCGTAGAAATCATATTTTTAATCATAATTCGGGTCCTTTCACCCGTAACTTGTAGAAATAATGAATTTTCATTTTCACATAACAAATTTCATTTAAAAACATTTCACAGATATCAAAAGTATATTTTGAAGAGTTCGAAAAATAAGGCATTTCTTTCGGTTTTCTCGATTTTTGAGTGTATAGTAACTTTTCTGAGTTCGGAGTTATTATTCGTAAAAACTAACATGCTCAATACATTTTTAAGCTGAAGTAAGGTATTTGAATACCAATACTACTTTAAATCACATCCCTTACCTCGTAGATCGTAGGACAGCGCAAACTTGTCGGATCTCAGGATTGCCTCGATTTACGTGCTAAATTCCCGAACTGCCCAAAATGATATTCATTCATCATATATTGATCAATTTCATCTTAACATACTCAATTTTAATTTATCTTCTCGAAGTTTGACCAATTTTGACTTTTCGGTCAATTTTTTCTATTTTCTCGGTTTTACCAATTTAGTGTCGTGTTTGGCAAATTTCGTTATTCTAATTTCTCATTTCATTATTTTATTAACCTTATGACTCATTAAAGTTCATAAATCAAGCTAGTCATTTTGTAAAATTTTCAATTCTTTCGTTTTTCGATTTTACAATGAGTCAAACTATAAATCGGGCTTTTTCGGTATAAATTTAACCGTTAATAACCTTAGATCCATCAAATTTTTTACATAAATACATCAACACCTTGCTATTCAGATCTTAAATCATTCTTAAAAGTTAAATCATCCAAGTCCACTTAACTAAAAATCTTTCAACAACACCAAATAACAACATATATGAACTTCATCATCATCCATCAACTTTACCTCGAGTTTGACCAAGGTTGACCACGTTTTTGATTCTTCCAATTGAACCTCAACTGTTATTTAACATGTATAGAGCTTAGAATCATCAAAAACTACAAGAAAACTCAGCCAAAGAATAAAAAATTCCAAGTTCTTCACTTACCAAAAACATGGCAGATCCGTCGACTGTTTTTGTTTTGCGTTTTTCACCTACTAAATGAAATATTTGTGGCTGAATGTTTTTTATGTTATATAGTACTGGATGAGGAAGGTTTTATCCTTCTTGGACAACACCTTAATCGGATCGGAAGGTGGCCGGAAAAATCACACACCAAGGGCAAATGGAGGACACCTGCGGGAAGAAAAGGAGGGGGATATCTCTCGGCCTAGAAGTCCTTTGGGGTTGATTTTTATGCCCACTGAAAGCTCCTTAAGTCTACTTTCAGAACTGAAAAACTTGACTCAAATTGAATACCAGAAGGTCTTCAAATTTGACAAACATGAGGTCTAGGTCGGCAGGCTGAAGGGGACAGATTTCTATCCTCTTCTAGAAGAATTCAAGAAAAATTGTTCTAGTCCAATTTTCTCCAAATTTCCACTTCTCAAGTGTTATAATATGTCTCTATTATGTTTCATAAAAATTTGGGGGTCACTTGTTTAAGAAAAATTACTCGATTGAGCCCATTTTGCTCGATTTGGTCAATACCAAGCAAAATGACTTAAAGTTTTCAATTTACCTTAAAAATTAATTCGATCCCCGAAACCTCCATATTTCCACTTGATTTTGATTTCTCAAGTAAATTTTATCTTATATTAATTTTCTATGGTCTCGAAATAATTTTCGAGAATTTTTAGAATTTATTCCGGATTTATTCTCTTTTTCGAACCTAGTTGCTTGATTTAGTGCAAAACCCGAACCTTACTAACTTTTTCACTTTCAATTCCTTAGTTTTTATTTCTAAACATCAATTCATACTCAAACATGTAATTCTTAAGAAATTCTCGGGCTTAAAGCCTTACCTCGATTTAAGTGTCAACGGGCCCCACGTCACTAACCCAAGTGTTTTGGTGGTTTCAGGCCTGCATAGTATTATTCTGAGTTCTCAATTACTTCTTAGTTTACCAAATAAGAAATAAAGTGAGAAATATTTGGGTTTCACATTTCTCCCCACCATTTAGGAATTCGGTCCTCCGAATTCATACTGGTCCATCGAATAGCTGCGGGTACTTCTCTTTCATGTGGTTCTCTAGCTCCCATGTAGCTTCTTCTGTCGAGTGGTGTCGCCAGAGAATCTTTACCAGTGGAATCGTCTTAGATCGAAGTACCTTCTCTTTTCTGTCGAGGATCCGGATCGGTTGTTCAATATAACTCATGTCTTCATGAATCTCCAATGGTTTGTACTCTATGACATGAGAAGGGTCCGGATAATACTTCCTCAACATGGAAACGTGAAAGACATCATGTATACCCGACAACTGTGGGGGTAGTGCAAGTCGGCATGCAACGTCTCCCACTTTCTCCAATATTTCAAATGGACCAATGAAGCGAGGACTGAGGTTCCCTTTCTTTCCGAAACGTGTGACACCTTTCATCGGAGACACCTTTACAAATACAGAGTCCCCAACTTGAAATTCCAGAGGACGTCTACGGACATCTGCATAACTCTTTTGTCTACTTTGTGTTGTCCTCAATCTATCACAGATTAACTGAACACCATTAGCTGCCTGTTCAACTAGTTCGGGAGCAAGTATTTTCTTATCACCCACTTCTTCCCATGCAATCAGGGATCTGCATCTCTTGCCATATAGAGCTTTATAAGGAGCTATACCAATGCTAGCATGATAACTGTTATTATAAGCAAATTCAGCGAGAGGCAAATGATTATCCCATGAGCCCTTAAAATCTAGTGCACATGCCCTTAACATATCCTCTAAGGTCTGAATAGTCCGCTCGGACTGACCGTTTGTCTAAGGATGATAGGCGGTGCTCAAATTCAGTCGAGATCCCATGGCTTCCTGAAAACGAGTCCAGAACATCGAAGTGAACCGGGAATCTCTATCAGAGGTAATACTCATAGGAGCTCCATGTAATCGTGCCACCTCTCGGATATACAGTTCTGCTAGCTTATCCAGAGAATCAGTGCTCTTAATGGCAAGAAAATGGGTACTCTTTGTCAGTCTGTCTATAATCACCCAGACTGCATCATGACCTTTTTGAGTCCTAGGTAACCCCATAATAAAATCCATGGTAATATGCTCTCATTTCCAAGTAGGCACTGGTAAAGACTTAAGCAGTCCTGCTGGCTTCTGGTGCTCAGCCTTAATCTGTTGGCAGACTAAACATCTAGCCACAAAATCTGCCATATCTTTCTTCATTCCTATCTACCAATACACTTTTCGAAGATCATGGTACATCTTAGTACTACTTGGGTGTATGGTGAATCGAGAACAATGAGACTCTTTCAAAATACTTGTCTCATGGTGTCATCATGGGGTACACAAATACGACCCTGAAATCTCAACAACCCATCATCACTGACCAAGAATTTTGACTGCGATCTCTCCTCAGCCTGACTAACCATATTCAGTAATTTCTGATCATTCCTCTGTCCTGCTCTGATTTGATCTAGTATACTGGGCTCTATCTGTAGGCTAGCCATAAACCCATCCTTAACCTCATCTACACTGAGTCTGAGCTCGGTGAACCGCCCTAACAAGTCTCATTCTCTAATCATCATATAGGGCATCATACCCTTTCTACTAAGGGCATCTGCTACTACATTCGCCTTGCCTGGATGGTATAAAATCTCGCAGTCATAATCCTTCAGGAGCTCTATCCATCTCTGCTGTCTCATATTCAGCTCCTTCTAATCAAAAATATACTTGAGACTCTTATGGTCGGTGAAAATCTGAAATTTTTCACCATATAAGTAATACCGCCATATCTTCAGTGTAAAAATTACTGCAGCCAACTCCAAGTCATGAGTGGGATAATTATGCTCATGGTCCTTTAGCTGGCGAGACCCATAAGTAACCACTCTACCATTCTGAATTAGCACACAGCCCAAACCCTGGTAGGAGGCATCACTGTAAACTGTAAATCCTCCTGAACTGCTTGGAATGGTCAAGACTGGTGCTGTGGTCAACCGACGTTTGAGCTCTTGGAAGCTCCGCTCACACTGGTCAGACCACTCAAATGGGACATTCTTACGGGTCAATTTAGACAGTGGAGCTGCAATCCGGGAAAATCCTTCGACAAACCTTCGATAGTATCTTGCTAACCCTAAGAAACTTCGAATCTCTGTTACTGTTCTTAGTCTCTCCCATTTTAATATTGCATCCACTTTGGACGGATCCACAGACACCCCATCCTTAGATACTATGTGTCCGAGGAAGGCAATCTGTTTCAACCAGAATTCACATTTACCAAATTTTCCATACAGTCTCTTCTCACGAAGAGTTTGGAGCACAATTCTCAAATGCTGCTCATGCTCCTCCCGAGACTTAGAATAAATCAGTATGTCATCAATGAACACAATCACAAACTTATCCAAATATTCTTGAAAAACATCATTCATCAAATTCATAAAGGCAGCAGGGGCGTTTGTCAGCCCAAAGGGCATCACCAAAAATTCATAGTGCCCATATCGGGTTCGAAAGGCTATCTTCGGTACATCAGCCTCCTTAATCCTTAACCGATGATAACCCGATCTCAGATCTATTTTAGAGAACATTGATGCCCCTCTTAATTGATCAAATAAGTCATCTATCCTTGGTAGAGGATACTTATTCTTTATCGTTGCCTTATTCAACAGTCTATAATCAATACACAGGCGAAGACTGCCATCTTTCTTTCTGACAAACAGTACCGAAGCATCCCATGGAGACACACTCGGCCTAATAAATCCCTTATCGAGTAATTCTTGTAACTGCTTTTTCAATTCCTCTAATTCGACCAATGTCATTCGATAAGGTGGCTTGGAAATAGGCTGAGTGTCGGGCACCATATCAATTGCAAATTCAACTTCTCTCCCTGGTGGTAGCCCAGGTAAATCTTCTGGAAAGACATCGAGAAACTCACATACAACCGGAACATCTTAAATACTTGGTGGTTCCCAACTGTTGTCAGAAATAAAGGCAATATAGCCTTCATATGAATCATACTGTTAGCAACTTTTTAATTTATTACCCAATAACTTCGTAAAATTTAACACCATGCATTTTATTTATTCTTAACAAAACATAAATCAAACTTTTTGGGTAAGGAGAAAGTCAGGGTCTTAGTGTAGCAGTCTAAACTTACACGATTAGCAGTTAGCCAATCCATACCCAAAATTACATCAAAACCCGACATATTCAATAAAATTAGATCTGCTAACAGCTTTCTACCTCCTACCACAATTTCACAATTTTTACATATCATATCCGTCAATTGAGAGTCATGCATAGGTGTACTGATACGTAACATGGGATTTAAAGATACAGGTTTTAAATGCAATTTACATGCAAATTGTGGGGAAATAAAAGAGTGTGTAGCACCTGAATCAAATAAAATATGTGTGTAGCAATTACAAACCATAAGCGTACCTCTGATAGTATCGGAGGAGATGTCAGTTGTCTCTCCGTCTATCGCTCGCACATGTCCCTGTGCAATGAGCCTCTTACCCTTCTCTACAGCTGTTGATCTCCGCTACGGGACCTATCTCTGGGGAATCTGTACTTGCCTCTCAGGCTGTTTTGGTTGTTCCCGAGATTCATAAGGTCTCATTAATGGGCAATCCTTAATCATGTGCCCTGCCTCTCCACACCTGAAACAAACATTAGTAGCCCTACGACATTCACCAGCATGTATCTTGCCACAATTCTTGCACCGTGGCACTACTGTCCCAGGGCTTTGAGCAGTGGCAGCACTGCCCATGTGGATCTTGGGCTTCCCAACCCATGTCTGAGGCTCATCTGTTCTTTGCCTCTTCGGCTGGCTCTTTCTCATATCATATCGAGATGCCTGTATCCCTTTTCCTTTATCTCGATCCTTGGCTTTGTACCCATGCTCAGCTCGGGTCACATCTAAGCCCCTTTCAACTTCTTGAGCCCTACCTAGAGCATCCTTAAAATCCTCAAATCGAAATCCCAATAATCTGTCTCGGATCCCTGATCTCAGACCTGCCAAGAATTTCTCAATTCGGCGCGCTGGATCCCTAAGGGTGTCAGGATCATATCTCAAAAGGGTAGTGAATCGACTTTCAAACTGATCAACAGTCGAACTGCCCTGAGTCAGATTAAAAAATTTTGCCTGCATCTTCTTTTGTGCTATAAGTGAAATATACTAGGCTCTGAATGCATCTAGAAATGTCTCTCATGAAATATCTGCTGGATTATCAGTTAAGGTTTTCTGTGTGGTCCTCCACCAAAATTTGGCCTCTTCCTTAAGCATGTAGCTGGCCATAGTCACTTTTTCTTCATTCGTGCAACCCAAATACTGAAATATCGAATCAAGGTCTATTAACCATCCCTCAGCCTTATTCGGATCCTTGACCCTATAAATTCTGGGGGACTCATTTTCAAAAATTCTCGCAGCCTTTGAGTGTCTCTAACATCTCTAGGCTATGGAGCTGCAGGCTGAGGTGCTGGGGCTGCCGGAGGATTCTGTGGTGGGGGAGGAGGAACTTGTGCTGGTGCAGTAGTGGCATCAGTACCAAGGGTGTTTGCCCCAAACTGCTGTGCAATAATGGCAGTCAATGCGTATACTGTTTCCTCGAGCCTCCTTATTCTCTCAGTGGGGCTCTCAAGTTGAGGGGGAGATGGCGGAGCAGGTTGTGCCTGTCTCCTTGGACGGCCTCTCCTACCACTCATATTTTCAGTAATCATTTACCTGCACGTACACTCAAAATTTTAATCATGACTTAACAAATATACTTACTTTACAACCAGACAAGCATAGACAATTTGGGATGTAATCTGACTTTTCGATTTGACACTGACAGTACTAGACAACTTTTGCTCTGATACCAAGAAAACTGTGACGCCCCGAAAACGTGAAAAAACGGGCTATTTTTTTTATATCCTTTACTTAAGTTGTATTCCTATCAGTGCCAATTTCTTAATCTTTCGTTAATGTACCGAGACGCAATTTATAATCGCAACCAATCGAATTCAATGTCTTTTCCTCTACTTATCAGTACGTCTATTCTCATTCCCACACTTTATATATATCTAGAATATACAGTAAGGTTTAAAATGCGATACTACTACTTTAGTTACATTCATATTTCTTATTTTACATCCCAAAACATTATTACAACATTGTCTATGCTTTACAGGAAGTCTGGTAGATAAAGTAAAATATACCTTACTAGTACTGAGGATAGCCTGGAAAAGCTGAGTCCGCCTAGCCACGACTAGTACAGCAGGTAAGGGTGACAATTTACTTAAGCAAATCTTTGAGGTAAGAATAAAGGGGTGAGCTCTTCAAGCCCAGTAAAACATGCATTTAAGGCAGTCTTAGCATTAAAACATGTAAATGTAAAATATTGTGATATAAGCTTTATAAAATATCATGCACGTGAATATTAACCGAAACATATTTAGTTTCGAAAGACAAGTCAAAGTACTTGTGATATCATAACTGGTAGCATGTAATTTATAAATCATGCATCTTATAAAACATGTAGCATGTAAATCATGTAACAAATATCCCGTAGGAAATCATTCACATAGCATATATCACGTAGCTCGTTTAAAGAGCAAATCAAGTCAGAGTACATAATATTTAAATAAAAAAATTTAGTACTCTTTCTTTCAAATAATACTGATTCTTTTCATGGAGACTAGGCAACATTTTCATTACGATAAGAGTCATATTCATGTATGCATTTCACATAGGAAATTTGCATAGATGCTTCACTTATACTTAATACCGATGGCCATAGTAAGGGACTGTAGACTGGATCAGGGTCTTACAGAGCCCCTCGCCACTATACATATATTTCCTTTAACGGAGAGTGGCATAAACATCGCACCGAGTGGTACAAATACCCGACGCAGTTCAACATGTACCACAAGGGACTAAACGTACACCAAGTGGTATGAGGCAGGTTCCACGACGGTCCAGACCCCACACGGCAATTTAAGATAGCTCTCAAAGTTTACATATAGCCTTAGTCTCAAAACATTTCTTTGAAATTATTTCTCGGGTCCGTTCACCCGTAAACTTTTAAATCATTTCTTGGGTCCGTACATCCGTAAACTTTTAAATCATTTCTCAGGTCCGTACACCCGTAAATTCATAGAAATCATATTTTTAATCATATTTCGGGTCCGTTCACCCGTAAATTCGTAGAAATAATGATTTAATCATATTTCGGGTCCGTTCACCCGTAAACTCGTAGAAATCATATTTTTAATCATAATTCGGGTCCTTTCACCCGTAACTTGTAGAAATAATGAATTTTCATTTTCACATAACAAATTTCATTTAAAAACATTTCACAGATATCAAAAGCATATTTTGAAGAGCTCGAAAAAAAAAGGCTTTTCTTTCGATTTTCTCGATTTTTGAGTGTATAGTAACTTTTCTGAGTTCGGAGTTATTATTCGTAAAAACTGACATGCTCAATATATTTTTAAGCTGAAGTAAGGTATTTGAATACCAATACTGCTTTAAATCACATTCCTTACCTCGTAGATCGTAGGGCAGCGCAAACTTGTCGGGTCTCGGGATTACCTCAATTTGCGTGTCAAATTCCCGAACTGCCCAAAATGATATTAATTCATCATATATTGATCAATTTCATCTTAACATACTCAATTTTAAGTTATCTTCTCAAAGTTTGACCAATTTTGACTTTTCGGTCAACTTTTTCGATTTTCTCGATTTTACCGATTTAGTGTCGTTTTTGGCAAATTTTGTTATTCTAATTTCTCATTTCATTACTTCATTAACCTTATGACTCATTCAAGTTCATAAATCAAGCTAGTCATTTTGTAAAATTTTCAATTCTTTCGTTTTTTGGTTTTATAATGAGTCAAACTATAAATCGGGCTTTCTCGGTATAAATTTAATCGTTAATAACTTTAGATCCATCAAATTTTTCACATAAACACATCAACACCTTGCTGTCCAGATCTCAAATCATTCTTATAAGTTAAATCATCCAAGTCCACTTAACTAAAAATCTTTCAACAACACCAAATAACAACATATATGAAGTTCATCATCATCCATCAACTTTACCTCGAGTTTGACCAAGGTTGACCACATTTTTGATTCTTCCAATTGATCCTCAACTGTTATTTAACATGTATAGAGCTTAGAATCATCAAAAACTATAAGAAAACTCAGCCAAAGAATCAAAAATTCCAAGTTCTTCACTTACCAAAAATAGGGCAGATCCGTCGACTATTTTTGTTTTGCGTTTTTCACCTAGTAAATGAACTTACTTGTGGCTGAATGTTTTTTATGTTGTATAGGACTGGATAAGGAAGGTTTTATCCTTCTTGGACAACACCTGAATCTGATCGGAAGGTGGCCGGAAAAATCACACACCGAGGGAAAAGGGAGGACGCCTGCAGGAAGAAAGGGAGGGGGATATCTCTCGGTCTAAAAGTCCTTTGGGGTTGATTTTTATGCACACTGAAAGCTCCTTAAGTCTACTTTCAGAATTGAAAAACTTGGCTCGAATTGAATACCGGAAGGTCTTCAAAGTTGACAAACATGAGGTCTGGGTCGGCAGGCTGAAGGGGACAAATTTCTGTCCTCTTCTAGAAGAATTCAAGAAAAATTATTCTAGTCCAATTTTCTCCAAATTTCCACTTCTCAAGTGTTATAATATGTCTCTAGTATGTTTTATAAAAATTTTGGGGTCACTTGTTTGAGAAAAATTACTCGATTGAGCCCATTTTGCGCGATTTGGTCAATACCGAGCAAAATGACTTAAAGTTTTCAATTTACCTTAAAAATTAATTCGATCCCCGAAACCTCCATATTTCCACTTGATTTTGATTTCTCAAGTAAATTTTATCTTATATTAATTTTCTATGGCCTCAGAATAATTTTTGAAAATTTTTAGAATTTATTCCGGATTTATTCTCTTTTTCGAGCCCATTTGCTTGATTTAGTGCAAAACCCGGACCTTACTCACTTTTTCACTTTCAATTCCTTAATTTTCATTTCTAAACATCAATTCATACTCAAACATGTAATTCTTAAGAAATTCTTGGGCTTAAAGTCTTACCTCGGTTTAAGTGCCAACGGGCCCCACGTCACTAACCCAAGTGTTTTGGTGGTTTCAGGCCTGCATAATATTATTCCGAGTTCTCAATTACTTCTTAGTTTACCAAATAAGAAATAAAATGAGAAATATTTGAGTTTCACAATACTTGAATGTCGAAAATTATTGGAACAAGTATGTATAATTTATATAATATGATTATCTTTTTTTTTTCATATAACATACGTTATAACTGAAACTTAATTTAATCAAATTACATATTAGTATTTTATTTATGCCTTTTATTCTATATGCGAAATTATTTATTGGATTATCAAGTAAAATGACACATTGTTCAAAAATAGTAAGAGATATGCTAGAATTTATTTGTTACATCTTCAACTCAACAAGAATTCCTTAAAAAATCTTCATTAAAAAAAAATGTATACGAGATTGATTTTAAGATGCAAAAATTTTCAATTTTTTTCAAATAAAAGACATGATAAATTTTCTTTATATTTTATTTTCATTTAATAAATTACAACATGAGTTAATTTAACTTTTACAAATTTTCTGTAATTATATCTAATATATATATTTTTATATTGCTATATTATGATATACAAACAAAAAATAAAAAATATTAAATATAAGAATATGTCTTTTTCATAACCATAATAATTTATATTATAAAGTCTTAAAAATATATATATTTTCAATGAATTTATTATTTGATTAATATATTTTTATACATTACACGAGTTTAAAATTAGTTAAGATAAAATCTCATTGACTTAAAAGAATATATTTCTCAATGTATTTAACAAACGAGTAATCTATTAATTGGAATAAAATCATTAAATGAGTTTTCTTTTATCCTAATTAATTTTATGTTTTCTTTTCATTTTTGGAGAGAGAAGGGGGGGGGGGGGGGGGGGGGGGGTGGTTGGGGTTAAGCCTCAGTCGATCAAGGGAGAATAGGGAATAAAATATGTTATTATGCTAAAAGCCACGAAAAATTTAAACAGCTTTTAGTCAAAAGATAGGTTAAATAAGATTTTCCTTAGTTTATCATTAAGTTTACATTAAGGTAATCGACCAAAGAAGAGTCACCCTTCCCTTCTTCTCCTTCTAGGTTAAAATACAAATTACAAAACAAAAACAATCCGAACAATCCTTGAGTGATTAATTTGTAATTTGTATTTTAGTTTTAAAAAAAAACTATAACATAATTGGTAGCTTTGTTTTTGCTTTAAAAGTTCAAAATAAAAATAAAATTTTAAAAATTGTTCAAATAAAAATTTAGTTTTTAATTTCGAAATTTTGAAAATGACTTTTATCCGATGTAGCATGAATGAACTATGCTTTTACAGCAATAGTATTTATTTTTATTTTTTTACCCTTAACAACCAAGGCATTTTTTTGGTACCATTATTGTTGAATTCTTGCAAGAAAACATAGTATTCTAACAAGTTTTCAGTTCAATAAACTAGAAATAAAATAATTTTTTTTTTGAAAATATAAAAACAAAAGATTGACGAAAATTCCAAACAATCCCTTAGCTAACTATCACTTCTCTACAATTTCAAAATTTGTAAATCTTTCAAATGAATATATATTGTAAACCTGTTCAAGGGTCGAAGTAAAAATCTTAAATCCGTAAACGAATTTGAGATTAAAAGTCAATGTTCACTAAAAAATAGATGGCTTAGGTTCATCATTTTAAAGTTGAAACCTGATTCGGTTAGATAAATATAGTTCTTTTACTATTGTTTATACTAATGCATTTTCTAATTCTTTTGATTTTTTTTTACAATTTAATTTGAGTTTGTATTATTTTTTAGACTTTAATTTAAATTTTTAATGTTTTTGTAATATTTTCTATAAGGATCTATTTTAGCTTATTGTATTATATTTATTAATTATTATATGTTTTAATATTTTTTAGAAAAAAAATTAATAGTAAATGGAGGGGTTTAAACAGGTTGGGGCTTCTTCATTTTATGTCAAAACCAATTTGAGCAAGAAGTTAGGCTTGTGAAGTTGGGTCGAGCAAGATTTGGACTCAATATTAATCTATTAATATTTACCTAAATTCAATTTGAACCCGATTTAGCTCAATCTATTAACACCTCTATTATTTTCCAAGCACCTTGAAAATAAAACATATTTTTTTAAGAGCTTAAATAATCCAAAGCCGCAAAACTAATACACTTATAACCATATAAATTAATAGATAGAATGTATTGAATCAATAACTTGCAAAAAGATTGAAAGTAATTTGTATTCAAGGACAACAAAAAGAAAAGTTTCCCTCCTAATTTTGATAGGAGGTTTCCTATATCCTCAAAGTGTCCCATAAATTAACCAGCTAGAGATTTGGATTTTTTTAAATGAATTCAGCTTTGGTAATTAATGATTCAATTTTTTCCATTTCAAATAATTTTAGATTTAGATGGTTGAAACAGTTAAATAATTTGAAATTGGATTATTATTCAATACATTGTCAGTAAAATTTTTGATTCTATAAACGAAACTAAAAAAATGGTACATATCACACTTTATTAATTTGTTATTTTTTTAATATTTTAAGTACGGTATGTGTCATTATTTTAGTACTACTTGTGAAATAAAAAACTCTACTAATAATGTGAAACCCGAGAATTTCTTAAGAATTTCATGTATGATCATGAAATGATGTTTAGAAATGAAAATTAAGGTATTGGAAATAAAAAAGTTAGTAAGGTTCGAGTTTTGCACTAAACCGAGCAAATGAGCTCGGAATTAGGAATAAATTCGGATTAAATTCATAAAATTCACGAAAATTATTCTGTAGCAATATAAAATTAATATAAGGTGAAATTTATTTGAAAAATCAAAATCAAGTGGAAATATGGAGGTTTCGGGGATCAAATTAACTTTTAAGCTAAATTGAAATCTTTAAGCCATTTTGCTTGGTATTGACCAAATCGCGCAAAATGGGCTTAATCGGGGAATTTTTATTAAACAAGTGATCCCTAAATTTTTATGAAACATACTAGAGACATAGTATAACACTTGAGAAGTGGAAATTTGGAGAAAATTGGACTAAAACTATTTTTTTAGAATTTTCTAAAACAGGACAGAAATTTATCCTGCTTCAAATTTCTGACCTACTCTCTAACTTTGTCAAATTTAAAGACTTTAGTGGCATTCATTAAATCCCAAATTCTCCAGTTATAAATTCAGCTTGATAAGCTTTCTGGAGGCACAAATTTCAACCTCATTTGAAATTCCAGCCGAGAGATCTCACCTCTCCAATTTGCTCAAGGCGTCATTCTCATCCTCTCCTTGTGAGATTTTTCCGGCCACCTTCCAGCCAGATTCAGGTGTCGGCCAAGAAGGATAAAATCTTCCTCTACAAGTCCTATATAACATATAAAAAATTCAGCCAGAAAAAAGTTCATTTGATATGTGAAAAACTCAAAAGAAAAACAGTCGACGAATCTGCCCTGTTTTTGGTAAGTGAGGAATTTAAGATTTTTCATTCTTTGATCGGTTTTTGAGCTAGTTTTTCATGGTTTTGAGCTATATACATGTTGAATTTGAGTTGAGGATCAATTTTGTGGAAGAAAAACTTGGTCAACATTGGTCAAACTCGAGGTAAAATTGATGGATGATGATGAAATTCATATATGTTGTTATTTGATATTTTTGGAAGGTTTTTAGTTAAGTGAAATTGGATGATTTAATTTCTATGAAGGATTTGAGATCTGGACAGCATAGTGTTGATGTGTTTGTGGTGAAATTTTGATGGATTTAAGGTTGTTAACGGTTAAATTTATACCGAGAAAGCCCGATTTATAGCTTAACTCAGTGTAAAACTGAAAAGTGAAAGAATTGAAAATTTGGCAAAGTGACCAACATGATTTATGGACTTAAATGAGTCATAAGGTTAATGAAGTAATGAAATGAGAAATTAAAATAATGAAATTGACCAAAAACGGGACTTAAATCGGTAAAACCGAGAAAACTGAAAAGTTGATCGAAAAGTCAAAATTGATCAAATTTCGAGAAGATAAATTAAAATTGAGTATGTTAAGATGAAATTGATCAATATATGATGAATTGGTATCGTTTTGGGCAGCTCGGGAATTTGGCACGCAAATCGAGGTAATCCCGAGACCCGACGATTTTGCACTGCCCCAAGGTTTACGAGGTAAGGGGTGTAATTTAGCTTAATTCTGACCTACTTACGTTCATGAAATGATTTATAAAATATAATTATGTTCATGAAATGATTTATAAAGCATAATTATATTTATGAAATGATTTATGAAGCATATTCAGAATTATGAATGATTTACAAAGCATATTTATGCTCATGAAATGATTTGATGAAGTATGTTTCGTTTTATGAAATGATTTATAGAGTATGAAACACATGAATATTTTATAGTTTTCATCCGCACGGTGAGTGCCATCGGTGCCCGTGCCCTAGCTATGTGCTAGTATATGATAAGAATGAGAAGATACTACCCATGTTTATGATTATGATTGCTGTACGACCCTGATCCAGTCTACAGCCCCCACCATGGCCATCGGTATGATTATGACCCTCTACGGAGGATGACGTATATTGCATGACTCAAATATAGCCTAGTCTCCATGTTTTGATGATGAGTCTTTATGAAAGAAAGTATGATGATGATTATGAAAGAAAGAATGATGATGTTCTTATGAAAGAAAGTATGATGATGTTTTCATGAAAGAAAACATGTATTACGTTTTCAGATGAAAAGATCTATATGATGATTTTACGAAATGAATTATGTATGATGAATATTTCATGAAAGAAAACTATGCATGATGATGTTTTCATGAAAGAAAGTATGATTTATGCTTTCAGATAAGGATTTGCATGATGATTTAGTGAAAGAAAACATGTTTTATGTTTTCAGATGAAAAGACATTCATGGTATTAAAAAGGAAAGTATACGCATTTATGATATTTTTCTGTATTAATGTTTTACATACGAAATAGAATTTATACGTACGATTGAATGATTATTTTTCAAGTAAGTTTATGATTTGATTTTCAGAAGTAAAGTATAAAAGTATACTTGCATGATTTTCACATGCTTTTTATAGTCAGAATTATTCTAAACATATTCCTTACGGAACTTTTCCCCAGAAGCTCACCCTTTTTTTTTCTCCATTTCAGATATCCTGCAGTAAGTGTTACGCAGCTATCTACGAAGTACTTGTTCAGGTATAATAACAGATGTTTATTTCCAGACATGTATAATGTACAGATATGTGGGTGTATAATTATTACAGGATGTAATCACTGTTTTTATGGATTAGTATGTAAACGTTCAAGAAACAATTAATACGTAGATGTTACTTACTATTTAACGCATGAGGTGGTTGGAATATACGAAAACTAAAAAATAAATAAAGAAAGAAAGAAGTATCCTACACTGTACAGGAATACAACCTAAGTAGAGATAAAAAAAATTTTACCCTATTTTTCGCGCTTTAGGGGCGTTACATTTAGTGGTATCAGAGCGAAGGTTGTCTAGTACTGTCAGTGTCGGTTAGGACAAGTGTGATTACATCCAAAGTATCTGAACTTCTCTAGTTATAAATTGTTTATACCTGTGATAGCTGTAACTAAAACTATTGGTATCGTTGCAGGAAATTCGTATCAGTGAAAATGAGCGGTAGAAGAGGCCGCCCACAGAGGCAAGATCATCCTCCACCACCTCCCCCTCAGCCTGATAGTCCAAATGCTTGGATGAGGAGGCTTGAGCAAGAAATGCAAACTATAAGAGAAGGGTTTGGTACAATTACAGCCATACTTGCCCAACAGGTTGGAGCAAATGCTGTAGACACCGATGCTCCTGCGCCTGCACATCCTGCTCCGCCTCCTCCTCCACAGGCCCCTCAGGCACCTCCGGTAGTTCAGCCTCAGGTACAGATTGGGGTAAATGACAAAGATAAAGTTGGAATGAAAGACTTTCTGAAAATGCATCCTCTAGAGTTTAGGGGTGTGAAGGAACCACTACGGGCTCAGGAATGGTTGGCAAACTTGGAAAGGATATTTGAGTGTTTAGAGTGTACAGATGCAGATAGAGTTAGAATGGCGACCTATATGTTGACTGGACAGGTTGGTATTTGGTGGAGAACCACCAGAACAGATTTGAGGTCCCAACACCCAGTGATTACCTGGGAAACTTTTCTAGCTGCTTTCAAGGGTTAGTATGTACCGCCTGCTGCCCAGCAGAGAATGCAGACAGAGTTTTTGGAGTTATTACAAGGTAGCATGGCTGTTGATCAATATGAGAACAAATTTTCTACTCTTATGCGGTATGACCCGTAGAGTGTTAGGGATGAGCAGCATCGCACGCAGAGGTTTCTGTCGGGGTTGCGACCAGCCATTCGGGACAGACTTCTTGGTTTTCGTATTATAGAATTCAGTGATGCACTAGAGCGTGCTCAGGATATTGAGAGAGGACTCGATATTACACAAGCTCAGTATGGATTTCGGGGGAAATTTAAGGGTAAAGGTAAGAGAGTGGAGATCCCTAGAACTGAAGTAAAAATGAGTCAGCCAAAGAGATTGAGATTTGGTGAGGTTTCAGTGAGGGCTGACAGGCTTGTGACTCCTACTACTACTCTTACAGCCACCCGAGGTCAACTGATGACCAGACAGAATTGTCCCGAATGTGGCAGAGCACATAGTGGACCTTGCCTCTAGAGGGCAGGAGTATGTTTTAGATGTGGTGAGAAAGGGCACGTGATGAGAGATTATCCACAACAACAGACTCCACAGCCACGAGATCAACCTCCGCCACCGTCTGAGAGACAGACACGAGGGGTTCAGAGGTAGATCCCTCAAAGACGGGCTACAGCAGAAGAAAAAGGTAAGAGGCCTGTCACTCGAGGACGAGTCTTCGCAATTGATCAAGAGACAACAAATGCCTCATCAGATGTTATTAGAGGTAATCTTCTTGTCTGTAATCGTAGAGCTAATGTGTTATTTGATTCCGGATCCACACACTCATTCATATCACCTCAGTATGTAAAGTGCCTGCATGTAAAGTCTGAATCTTTAGATTATGTATGTCACATCAGTACTCCCCTACATGAGACACAAATAACTGATAGAGTGTGTAGGAACTGTGAAATTAAGGTGAGAGATATGGTCATGATAGCAGATCTAATTTTATTAAACATGTATGGCTTTGATGTAATTTTAGGGATGGATTGGTTAGCCAACAATAGAGTAAGTTTAGACTGCTATACCAAGACTGTAACCTTCTCCTTACCTGATAAATTTGAAGTATGTTTTGCAATTAAGAAATAAAAAAAAAATGTTTTGCAATTAAGAAATAAAAAAAAAAACATGAAATTTGAAGAATGAAATTTTTGTAATTCTTGTGGTTTTGCTTATGAAGGTTATATAGCCTCAATTTCTGATGTGAGTCGGGAACACATAAGTATTCGGGACATACTGGTTGTATGTGAGTTCCCGGATATTTTTCCCGAGGAATTACCGGGGTTACCACCGAAGAGAGAGCTGGAATTCACTATTGATTTAGAACCGGATACCCAGTCAATCTTTAAGACTCCCTATAGAATGGCACCGGTAGAATTAGAGGAGTTGAAAAAGCAGTTGCAAGAATTACTGGACAAGGGTTTTGTCAGACCCAGTGTGTCGCCTTGGGGAACTCCTGTTTTGTTTGTCAGGAAAAAGGATGGTAGCCTCCGGTTGTGTATAGATTACAGATTGTTGAATAAGGTTACAGTAAAGAACAAGTACCCTCTGCCCAGAATTGATGACTTATTTGATCAGTTGAAAGGGGCTTCAGTATTTTCGAAGATTGATCTGAGGTCTGGCTATCACCAGTTGAGGATTAGGAAGGATGATGTGGCCAAGACAGCATTCATGACAAGATATGGCCACTATGAGTTCTTGGTGATGCCTTTCGGCCTGACCAATGCCCCTGCTGCTTTCATGAGTTTAATGAATGAAGTATTTCAGAATTATTTAGATCAATTTGTAATTGTTTTTATTGATGACATCTTGGTGTAATCTAAATCCCGAGAAGAGCATGAGCAGCATTTGAGGACAGTGTTTTAGACCCTTCGGGAGAAACAATTATATGGGAAACTAAGTAAATGTGAATTTTGGCTGGAGCAGATAGCTTTTCTCAGTCACATTATATCCAAAGACGGAGTTTCAGTTGATCTGTCTAAGGTTGAAGCCGTACTCTAATGGGAGAGACCAAAGACTGTGACTGAGATTCGAAGTTTTTTCGAGCTGGCGGGGTACTATCGAAGATTTGTAGAAGGATTTTCCAAAATAGCAGCTCCATTGACTAAGCTCACGCGTAAGGGAGTTCCCTTTTTATGGTCTGAAGCATGTGAGCAGAGTTTTCAGGAGCTCAAACAGAGATTAACTACTGCACCCATCCTGACAATTCCGAGTAGTTCAGGGAGATTTGCGGTATATTGTGATGCTTCTCACTAGGGTCTGGGATGTGTACTTATGCAGAATGGTCGAGTAATCGCTTACGGTTCTAGACAATTAAAGGACCATGAGCGAAATTATCCCACCCATGACCTGGAGTTAGCCGCTGTAGTTGTTGTCTTGAAGATTTGGCGGCATTACCTATATGATGAGAAATTCCAGGTCTTCACCGACCACAAAAGCTTAAAGTATATATTTGATCAAAATGAGCTTAATATGAGACAGAGACGGTGGATAGAGCTCCTTAAGAATTATGACTGCGAGATTTTGTATCATCCCGATAAGGCGAACGTGGTGGCAGATGCTCTTAGCAAGAAAAGTATGGTGTCGTATATGATGGTTAGAGAATGGGAGCTAATAGAATAGTTCGCTGGACTTAGGATTAATGTTGAAGAAGCAGAGATTGGATTTGTGGCTAGCATACAGATTGAGCCCAGTATCTTAGATCAGATCAGAACAGTGCAGAGAATTGATCAGAGGTTACTAGACATGGTTAGCCAGACAAAACAAACTTCGCAGTCAGATTTTACGGTCAGTGAGGATGGACTGTTAAGGTTCAGAGACCGAATTTGTGTTCCAAATGATGATGCCCTGAGACAGCAGATTTTGAAAGAGTCTCATTGTTTTCGTTACACCATGCACCCAGGCAGTACCAAGATGTACCATGATCTGCGAAAGCTGTACTGGTGGATTAGTATGAAGTGGGATGTAGCAAAATTTGTAACCAGGTGCTTGGTATGTCAACAGGTTAAGATTGAGCATCAGAAGCCCGCAGGTCTTCTTAAGCCCTTACCAGTACCTACATGGAAATAAGAGCACATAACAATGGATTTTATTATGGGGTTACCCAGGACCCAGAGAGGCCATGATACAGTCTGGGTGATTGTGGACAGACGGACAAAGAGTGCCCACTTCCTTGCCATTAAGAGCACTAATTCTCTAGATAAGCTAGCAGAACTGTATGTCAGAGAGGTGGCACGATTACATGGAGCTCCTGTGAGCATTACTTCTGATAGAGATTCCCGGTTCACTTCGAGGTTTTGGACTCGTTTTTAGGAAGCCATGGGATCTCGACTGAATTTGAGCACCGCCTATCATCCTCAAACTAATGGTCAGTCTGAGCGGACTATTCAGACCTTAGAGGATATGTTAAGGGCATGTGTACTAGATTTTAAGGGCTCATGGGATGATCATCTGCCCCTCGCTGAATTTACCTATAATAACAGTTATCATGCTAGCATTGGTATGGCTCCTTATGAAGTTTTATATGGCAGGAGATGTAGATCCCCGATTACTTGGGAAGAAGTGGGTGACCGAAAAATTATGGCTCTCGATTTAGTGGAACAAGTAGCTAAGGACGTTCAGATTATTTGTGACAGACTTCGGGCTGCTCAAAGTAGACAAAAGAGTTACCCTGATGTGCGTAGACGGCGACTTGAATTTCAGAATGGGGACTCTGTATTTTTGAAGGTATCTCCGAGTAAGGGCATTATGCGATTTGGAAAGAAAGGGAAGTTGAGCCCTCACTTTATCGGTCCGTTTGAGATACTAGAAAGAGTGGGAGATGTTGCTTACCGGCTAGCTTTACCTCCACAGCTTGCTGGGATACATAATTTCTTCCACGTTTCTATGTTGAGGAGATATAATTCGGATCCCTCACATGTCATTGAATATGAAGTTTTGGACATTCAAGGAGACATGAGTTATGTGGAAGAACCTATCCGAATTCTCGATAGGAAGGAAAAGGTACTTCGAACGAAGAGAATTTCATTGGTAAAGGTTCTCTGGAAGCATCACTCGACAGAAGAAACAACTTGGGAACTAAAGAGCCTGATGAAAGAGAAGTACCCTCGCTTATTTGACGGACTCGAGTGAATTTGGAGGACCAAATTCCTAAAAGGTGGGGAGAAATGTGAAACCTGAGAATTTCTTAAGAATTTTATCTATGATCATGAAATGATGTTTAGAAATGAAAATTAAGGTATTGGAAATGAAAAAGTTAGTAAGGTTCGGGTTTTACACTAAACCGAGCAAATGAGCTCGGAATTAGGAATAAATTCGGATTAAATTCATAAAATTCACGAAAATTATTTCGAAGCCATATAAAATTAATATAAGGTGAAATTTACTTGAGAAATCAAAATCAAGTGGAAATATGGAGGTTTTGGGGATCAAATTAACTTTTAAGGTAAATTGAAAACTTTAAGCCATTTTGCTCGGTATTGACCAAATCGCGCAAAATGGGCTTAATCGGGGAATTTTTATTAAACAAGTGACCCCTAAATTTTTATGAAACATACTAGAGACATAGTATAACACTTGAGAAGTGGAAATTTGGAGAAAATTGGACTAAAACTATTTTTTTAGAATTTTCTAAAACAGGACAGAAATTTGTCCTGTTTCAAATTTCTGACCTACTCTCTAACTTTGTTAAATTTAAAGACTTTAGTGGCATTCATTAAATCCCAAATTCTCCAGTTATAAAGTCAGCTTGATAAGCTTTCTGGAGGCACAAATTTCAACCTCATTTGAAATTCCAGCCGAGAGATCTCACCTCTCCAATTTGCTCCAGGCGTCATTCTCATCCTCTCCTTGTGCGATTTTTCCGGCCACCTTCTGGCCAGATTCAGGTGTTGGACAAGAAGGATAAAATCTTCCTCTACAAGTCCTATATAACATATAAAAAATTCAGCCACAAAAAAGTTCATTTGATATGTGAAAAACTCAAAAGAAAAACGGTCGACGAATCTGCCCTGTTTTTGGTAAGTGAGAAATTTAAGATTTTTCATTCTTTGATCGGTTTTTGAGCTAGTTTTTCATGGTTTTGAACTATATACATGTTGAATTTGAGTTGAGAATCAATTTTGTGGAAGAAAAAATTGGTCAACATTGGTCAAATTCGAGGTAAAATTGATGGATGATGATAAAATTTATATATGTTGTTATTTGATGTTTTTGGAAGGTTTTTAGTTAAGTGGAATTGGATGATTTAATTTCTATGAAGGATTTGAGATCTGGACAGCATAGTTTTGATGTGTTTGTGGTGAAATTTTGATGGATCTAAGGTTATTAACGGTTAAATTTATACCGAGAAAGCCCGATTTATAGCTTAACTCTGTGTAAAACTGAAAAGTGAAAGAATTGAAAATTTGGCAAAGTGACCAACATGATTTATGGACTTAAATGAGTCATAAGGTTAATGAATTAATGAAATGAGAAATTAAAATAATGAAATTGGCCAAAAACGGGACTTAAATCGGTAAAACCGAAAAAACTGAAAAGTTGACCGAAAAGTAAAAATTGGTCAAATTTCGAGAAGATAAATTAAAATTGAGTATGTTAAGATGAAATTGATCAATATATGATGAATTGGTATCATTTTGGGCAGCTCGAGAATTTGGCACGCAAATCGAGGTAATCTCGAGACCAGATGATTTTGCACTGCCCCAAAGTTTACGAGGTAAGGGGTGTAATTTAGCTTAATTCTGACCTATTTACGTTCATGAAATGATTTATAAAATATAATTATGTTCATGAAATGATTTATAAAGCATAATTATATTTATGAAATAATTCATGAAGCATATTCAGAATTATGAATGATTTACAAAGCATATTTATGCTCATGAAATGATTTGATGAAGTATGTTTCGTTTTATGAAATGATTTATAGAGTATGAAACACATGAATATTTTATAGTTTTCTATATGACTTTATATTCATGTTTCAATGAGAATTTTGATGTTTTTCGAAAGTATTTAAGAAAAGAAAAGGAGATTTTGAGACTAGAAGGCTATTTATATGCATGGCAACTACTTGTGGCGTTCCGGCTCCGCCACTTGAGATGCCGATACGTAGGACCCTTATAGCGCTTGTCTTCACCTGTGTGGTGGTTGACTCGCTACTCGTGGTCTATGATGATGATTTCTGGTAGTATCTCGTACCTGCGCAACACGCAGAATATTTCCCACACGGTGAGTGCCATCGGTGCCCGTGCCCTAGCTATGTGCTAGTATATGATAAGAATGAGAAGATACTACCCATGTTTATGATTATGATTGTTGTACGACCCTGATCCAGTCTACAGCCCCCACCATGGCCATTGGTATGATTATGACCCTCTACGGAGGATGACGTATATTGCATGACTCAGATATAGCCTAGTCTCTATGTTTTGATGATGAGTCTTTATGAAAGAAAGTATGATGATGATTATGAAAGAAAGAATGATGATGTTCTTATGAAAGAAAGTATGATGATGTTTTCATGAAAGAAAACATGTTTTACGTTTTCAGATGAAAAGATCTATATGATGATTTTACGAAATGAATTATGTATGATGAATATTTCATGAAAGAAAACTATGCATGATGATGTTTTCATGAAAGAAAGTATGATTTATGCTTTCAGATAAAGATTTATATGATGATTTAGTGAAAGAAAACATGTTTTATGTTTTCAGATGAAAAGACATTCATGGTATTAAAAAGGAAAGTATACGCATTTATGATATTTTCCTATATTAATGTTTTACGTACGAAATAGAATTTATACTTACGATTGAATGATTATTTTTCAAGTAAGTTTATGATTTGATTTTCAGAAGTAAAGTATAAAAGTATACTTGCATGATTTTCACATGCTTTTTATAGTCAGAATTATTCTAAACATATTCCTTACGGAGCTTTTCCCCAGAAGTTCACCCTTTTTTTTCTCCATCTAAGATATCCTGCAGTAAGTGTTACGCACTATCTACGAAGTACTTGTTCAGGTATAATAACAGATGTTTATTTTCAGACATGTATAATGTACAGATATGTGAGTGTATAATTATTACGGGATGTAATCACTGTTTTTATGGATTAGTATGTAAACGTTCAAGAAACAATTAATATGTAGATGTTACTTACTATTTAACGCATGAGGTGGTTTGAATATACGAAAATTAGAAAATAAAGAAAGAAAGAAAGAAGTATCCTACACTGTACATGAATACAACCTAAGTAGAGATAAAAAAAAATTTTTGCCATATTTTTCGCGCTTCCGGAGCGTTACAAATAATATACTGGATAATAATCTGACTTTAAAATTTATATCATTTTATGTTCAATTTATATTTTATTAGATTTGTTTTGGATAAATTTTGCTACTTATGGTTTAAATCTTAGATTATTATTCAATATACAATCAGTTGAGTTTTTTTATTTCACTAGTAAGTTTAGGATAATAGCACATACCTTTTTTTTTTTAATATTTCAAGTGAGATATATATTATCATTTTAATCTCATTTATGGAGTTTTTCACTTTTTCTGATAGTGAATAAGATAATAATTCTTCAATCTTTTTTAATTGTTTCCAATGAAATTGGTGTCAAATTTGAATTATTGCAATTTTGAATTATTTTGATTCGATTCATTCAAAATTAAATTGTTTTAAATTTAAATTATAATTATTTCAAATTCAATTTTCTAAAAATTTAGTTATTTAATTTTTTTTATTGGATTTCGTTAAGTTTCGTCCAATTCTCGATGATCGTCGCCAAAACAATACATACATTCAATCAATCTACAACCTAAAAAAACCATTAGTTAGCAATTCAACAGCGCATGATAATCATACACTCATGCCGACTATATTAAAAAAACGAAGATGTGACATTTAAATATATTCCAATTAAGCATATGTTTACATGTCATTTCAACTTCATTTCGATCTCGAATTCCTTTGGGGTCATTTCTCTCTTTGAATAATCTAATTTCCAGTTCTATTATTGGACTTGTATCATAAAAGTTGATTAACTTTGCGCCTATTTTCTAACTTTTCCTTGATGTGTAGAAAAAGATCGATAGCCAAATTAATCCCACTCACCAGCCTTGTAATGCCGCATGGCACAAAAAATGCCGCATGGCAAAGTTCCAAACATCAAAAATTAATATAGTGGGAGATGATAAAGCTGATGAGACTTTCTTTTTTTCTTTTTGAAACAATTTAAGATTTAATATGAACCGAATTTAATTTATTTTAATACGATATTTTTATTTATAAAATTAAATCAATTAATAGATAAATTTATTCTTTTAAATAAATAAATAAATAAATTTATTTATTTTATTTTATTTTTTAAAAATCAAATCAATCGAAAAATCATCTGATCTCTCCTCCTTAGGTCAAAGCATAGAAGTCGCCTCCACCTTTCCACACTCAGCCCACAATCCACACTCTTAAGCGAGTGAAAAGAGAGATGCATGACATAAATATGCAGTCATCAATCCATCTTATTCACTTGCATTTTTATCCAAAAAGGCAAACCACTTCCAAAGTCTAATACGGCTCTTATTAAACCCTTATCTTTATAAGATTCGAACCTTTTCTTTTCTTTTCTTTCTCTTTCTTTGTTACATCGATTTCTATATCTATATTTTTTAGTCATATGATGGGTTAATAGCAAAATGTCACGTTTTCTTTGATGGCCCCATTCTATAAATTTGCCTCAAAAAGAGGTGACCCACTAACACAATAGAGGTTTACAACAATGATTGCTTTTCTCCAAACACTTGAGGCCTCAAACATACCCTATGCTTCTTAAAAATCATTACTTACTAATCATGAAGCATCCTTCTACTATGGTTTTGGATTTTTCTTTTAATGTTTTCAAGATATAGTAGTGAAGAAGTCATCTAAGAGGAAGTGGTATGATATGAATCTAATGTAACAGTGCTGATCGTCCTATGTAGCTGTCCAATAACTAAGAGTTGGTAAATGATGTTATCTTTGAAAATGCGAACTTAAATATGATAGAATTATCAAGTTAATTATTATAATTAATTAAGTTACTATAAGATTAAAAGGATAATCAAGGCTCCAATCTTTTTCAATATAGGAAGAGAGAGTTCCATGAATACACAATTTGTTATTTTCTAGTAGGGTGACCAAGAAAAATTGATTGTTTGATTATCCAACAATAAAAGCCAAGTGGACAAAATATTTTAAAAAGATTGAACATGTAGCTAAGGCAACTTGATTTGATAATAATTATTTACTATATATAAGGGGGTTTAATTTCTCTAAATTTCTCTAATTAACGAGAATTACGTGGGTAGATAATCACTTTGTAGGGTTATTCAAGTTCCTATGATGTTGTCTTCTCTTGAGTCTAGACCCACCATTTTCATATATATGTAAAGTTGTAAAACAATCTTAAATTTTTAATTTATGTAGATAAATATGATCATTAATTGGATTCTAAACAACAATTATGATCATTAATGACTAAATGCTAATTTTAGGTTTAGATAAAATACATATTAACATTAAAGATTTTATTTTATTTTTGAATAAATTAATTCTAATAAAAAAGGAGGATATGAAAATTTATTATATTAATTTCAATTTACTTTGCAAGTATTAAATTTTTTCTAAAATTGATATTTATAAAAAAATAGAATATTAATGATTAAGTGTTTCTGATTTCTACAACATAAAATAAATATTAAATATTTTTAATAAATTCATTTAAAGAAAAAGAAGTATATGAAAAGTTATTATATTAAAATATTTCACTGTATTTTTTCAAGTGTTAATTTGTTATTAAATTAAAATTAATAAAATAAATAAAATATGAAAAGAAATGTAAAATTATTTCTACAGAATAAATACAAATATTAATTTATCAATATTCTTTGAAAACATGAAACTTAAATAAAAAAATATATTAAAATTTATTAGATTACTAATCTCAATGTATGTTTGCAAGTATTAAATTTTTCATTAAATTAACATTAATAAAAAAGTAGAAAAATGAGAATTTATGTAAAAGTAAGTTTCTACACGCTAAAAACCTCTTAACCAAGTCTTTAAAAAAGAGTTGTGACATATTATAAAGTTTATGTTTGAATCCAAATAACCCCACCCCCATCCCAAGTTATTAAACATTTCCCTTGCATTAAAAAAAATTTCTACACAATAAGTACAAATACTAATTTATAAATTAATCATTTAAGAATAAAAAAGTTAAATTTTCAAAATTTCCATATATTTTATCCTAAAATTCAATTAAAATGATAGGAAATAGAAAGTCAATAAGATATTGTTGAATTAATTTATATATTTTTTAATTAATTTATTGTAAAAAAAATTCATATCCTACGCACCATTGAATTTATGTGAAATGATTGGGAGAGGAAAAACAGGAGATTGATGATTTATAGATAAATCTTCAAAAAAAAAAAAAACTTAATTTTAAAAAATTATATATTAATCACTAGGTATTAAAAGATTTCTAAAAGTTAAACTTATTCTATTGTTGTAAAATGAAATTGATTTTTCTTCTTTTCAATAGTATTATTATAGTTAAAATGAGATTAGTTTATCTTTTTTTTCAACATATATGATTTTTTTTGTTTCTTTCTTGAAGTTTTGTTTTATTTATTTTTAATTTTCATTCCAATAAAAGCATGAATGGATTTTTATAAAAAAAAAAAATCAAATTTTAAAAGTCATATTATAAACACACACAAGCAGACTAGTATGTATATATATATATACACGCACATACGTGTGAGTGAGTGAGTATATATATATATATATATATATATATATATATATATATATTCTCATATATAAATTTGAGTTTTTTTTTTAAAATAAGAAATCAACCCTACAAAGTAAAAATAAAATAAAATAAAATACCATCAATTAATTTTATTTAATCATCAATAAATGACCTCATCATCAACATCATGCTGATAATTAAAAACCAGCTTCTTAATCCCGTTCAGCAACTTAATATTATACAAGGATTGCTTAGACTTCATTATCTCCCAAAAAAAGATTACAATATTACAAGATAAGAAAATATGCATAAAGATTTTCCTGATTATCAAGTTTGGTACACAGCAATGTCATGGAAATAGAAATATATATAATAGCAGCAAAAATGAGTGTCTGATGTTGCAAGTGCTGCCAACAGGTGTGAAAATGGATCCAAAGGATAAGTAGTGATTGAGATGAGAAATATTGGTGTGGTAGGACAGCCAGCGCCATTGGTTAGGACTGCATCCAATGACCGTATATATATATATGACTCCAGTACAAAGCAATATCCTCTTTTCATACATTTTTTTTTAAATTTCAATTTTAATTTGTATTGTTGTTTCTGCAACCCCACCCGTAGCTTTCTTATAAAGGAGCTATATAATAAGGACCAAGATTATGCTATGGGTCTTTCTTCTTACTTCAACTCCTTGTGGTCTCATTATATCCCCTAAAATGGTTGCTTTTGCCCATTTTCATATATTTATTATTACAAATGTTGTCTTACAATTTACCCAATAAACAAGAATTCCTATGAAGTTCTTTAAATAAAAGTGAGATAATAATTCTTTCATCCAAAGATGTTCATTTTTATTAAAAAAAAAGAAGAGACTCGTACCTTACTTTGAGCATAAATATTGCATACATTTAGATATGATTAAATTGAATGCTTAAGTGATTTTGAGTATATTTGATTTAAATGATCGTATTAAAAAAAAAAAGGCTTAAGTGAACTTAATATATATTTTCATGTTAATTAACAAAAAAATTTAAGTCCTTATGAATTTAGTGGAAAAGTCTCAAAAGAATTTACTGCTAGCATTTGACTTAAATAAGTTGGATTCAACGGCTAGAACCATAACTAAGCAAAAACCTACTAGTTTTTAGCAGTACTAATGGTAATTAAAAAATGATGATCTTAATCAACTGTAAACATCCACTTTAGGTCATTTTGTCACGACCCAACTATCCAAAAATCAGAGTGAATTTTTTCGCGTTTTTGTTTATTTTCTTACTTAATTCTTACCTGTCCTCGAATCGTGACCAACACTCCACTACTAATTGGGCTGTGCGTCAATGCCAGTCCCACCATACATCTACCCTAGTACTTATTTCTTCTCCAGTCATTTATAATTGTTATATTACTTATACATCCCCTAAAGTTACTTACAATCATGTTACTGTGCTATGCTTATGTAGATACAATAAGTACAAGTGTATATACCTTATGTTGATGGGCAGCAGCGGATATCCGGAATGCAGTACTGAGTCGCCTCAACTTCAACTGGAGATCATCTGTGGGAGAAAATGAAAGGGGTGAGCACATCAAGCTCAGTAAGGCAATCCTACGAACAAGTAGGTAACCATACTACCTACATGAACGTAGTGCCATGCATAAACCACCCTTTCTCCACACATTTTAAAACAATGCTATGCATTATGATGATATGTAAAATACATTTGCACGAAAAATCAACATGCAATTATCATAAATCATTTCTTTCTCAATTAAGATTTTGACAATAAAGTCAGGACTCGACCCCTCCTGCGGGTGATCCTGACTCACACAAAATCATGAAAACATTTACTTCACACGTGGGTTTTGAAAAGCATGGAAATACCATCATGCAATTTAGTTTTAAAACCCAGTTTAAATCATCATAGAAATCATCAACATGCGAGACTAGGCAACGTCTGTATATAGGTAAATAACTAGGACTATGGCCACATCTGTCCTCGTGAGTTCCTCAGCTACACGGATCCTAGTGTGCGGGTTCTCACCATGATCGGGAACCGCCCGGGAGGTGGGTCAGTCCATCCCGTCAGTCTTATCCGATCCCCGGCATCCGAAGATGCTGCATCCGGAGATGCCGTATCCGAAGATACAACACGGTACATCGTACTCCATGCTACTTGCACGGTACATCGTACTCCATGAACCCATGTAATATCTCTAGGTACTCCGGCCCAATTGGCCTGCTTCCCACAGAGGTTTGTTTCTCAATACTCATGCCATGTCTCAAAACGCACGTGCGAGCCTATTAAATCGATGACACACAGTCTACCCGATGCTCCAAGCACGGCTCATCGCATGTTCTCATAAAATCTGTGTGAGCGATGCTCAGCACTCTCATCAAAACACGTCAACTGGCAGAGCCCGCTTACATCCCCACAAGGCCGCCAACCTCATCCCTCACTCTCACCCCACCTAAGAGGTCTCTTGAGCCTGTTGGGCCTTTTGGCTGACTCCAAGGGCAGACAGCGGTACTCCACAAATCCGGTAAAACTAGTGCGAGCTAAGCTCAGCACTCTGTATATTATAAATCACATGAAAATTTTATAAATACTGGTGCGGGTTAAACTCCAGCACTCTGTCTCGAAAATCATGTAAAAATATGGTGCGAGTCAGACTCTAGCACCGTGTCACGAAAGAGCATGTGAAATCTGGTGCGAGTTATACTCTAGCACCTATGCATGTAAAACTCTAGTGCGAGCTCTCGCTCCAGCACTAATGCATGCATCACACAAATCGAAATTACCGTGCGAGCTGAGCTCTAGCACGTCATATGTCAATAAAACACGTAGGCGGCTCTATTTACTCAAAACAGTTTTCAAATCAATTTCACGTTGAAAGTATGCAATGCGGTGCACTTTCTTTCAAGGCGAGCCAGCCTACTCATGCATGCGTTGAAATATCTCCAGAACGAGCAGGAACCTCTTGTCCTTGCTCCTCCCAATTTTTCCTAGATTTTTAGAATTTTACCCTTAACAAGGGTATTTTAGTAATTTGCCCATTCGGGGCACTAAAATTATTATTTGACCTCTAGACCCTTCAGGATATTTTAAAGGACTGCATATGAATTTAAAATTGCGTACTGTTACCTCTAGCAGTCCGCAGAATTCCCTTACCTCGATTCTCGTCGAGTCTGACCTTTTTCTTTTCCATTGTCGTCTCGTCGCGCAGTCCGATATGCTTCCAATCCAATGCCCGGAACTGCGTATTAATATTCCTCAGGTCAGATATTACACAATTTAATCGTATTTAATCTTTTCTGGGCTTAATTTAAATCATTGGGCCCGTTTACCCTTATTGGCCCGATTGCACCTTAATGGGCCTTAATCGGCCTTAAGCCGTTTTATATTTATTAATTTCCTTCTTCGGGTATACCGAGCTTATACAGCTTCCTAATAATTATCGGGCTTCATTCCAAATTTATTGGATAGCCCGTATGCCACTTACGGCAATTATATTACAATTTCGCATAATATTCCTTCCTACGCGAAATTAATCCATAATTCCATAAAATAATTAAACTCGGTATTTAAATAACTCTAATTGCCGAAATTAAATTGTACTTACCCGATATGATGCGAGGTACGAAAATCAGAGCTCGATCGGCTCTCGTTCGGTCTCCGTCGTAAAACTGCATAATTAGGTAAATCCGGATTATTTTCCATTAAAATAATATTAAATTAAATTTTCGGAATTCACCCGTTGGTCAATATCGACCCTCGGTCAACTTACCCGAACCTCGAGTCGTCCCCCGGTAAATTTTTCCCTTTTTCCTTCCTTTTCCTTCCTTTTCCTTTCTCTTTTCCTTTCTCTTTTCCTTCCTTTTCCTTCCCTTTCCTTCCAGCCAGCCAAACGGTGCCGTTTTGAAGCTCCTCACTGCCTCTTGCCGTCGCCGGCGATTCCGGCAGTCTCACCGGCCAAGACCGGTGCCAAAAGGACCGGCTTCCTCCCCTGAACACGCCGGTAGCTCCCTTTCCGGCCCAAACGCAGCGGTTCGTCGGGAATCAACCCGTTTTTCCGGCGATCTTCCTCGGCTCCGATCGGGCTGCTCCGGCCACCTGACGGCGTGAAACCGGTACCCACGTGTTCGCCGGACTCTCCTCTTGCCCCTGGAAGCTTTGTCGGACGTCGAACGGTCGCCGGTGGTGAGATTCGACGGTGATGGTTTTCGGGTCACTGTTCACGATTTTCGGTTTTCTCGGGTCTTCTCCCTTTTTTTTTTTTTTTTTCTTCAGTTGCCCCTTTTTTTTTTTTTTTTTCTTATTTTATTTATTTTATTTTTATTTTGATTTATTTATATTGATTTACTATTCCATAAAATACTCTTAAAAACCCAAAATATCTTCACTTACCTTATTTTTTTTTTCTACTTTTATTTATTCAATTAAAATTTAATTTATTAATTTTATTTTTCTCTAAATTTCGGTATTATTTCTTCACGTTTTTCGAGATATAGTCCCGGTAATTTCTTCGATATTTTTAAAATTTTCGAATCTCGATCAATTGACCCAAAATTTATAATTTCCTTATTTTTGATCAAGATATCCAAATTCCTTATTTTTAATTAAAATTTTCTTATCGCTGAAATACCGGATTTTGGTATTTTTACCATTTTACCCTTGCTCTTGTTTCAGGATCCAATTTAGCTTAACCTCCCTTTATACACCCCCCATATTTTCTTATTTAATTTTTTGTATTTTAATTTAATTCGGGTCTTACAAATCTCCCCCACTTAAGAAATTTGGTCCTCCAAATTAGAACCAAGTCAGATGAGTCCATATACAACTCCGGGTACATTAATCGTATCATACTCTTAAAGTCTTATGTGACCTTCTCCGGAGTGTATTACTACCAAAAGAACTTTAATTAGGGAGATTATCTTAATCCTCAATACTTTCTCTTTCCTGTTTAATGCCCGAATCGACTTCTTCAATATACTCATATTTTCCTTAAACTGAACTTTTGGAGTTCATATTCGATCATCTATGGTGGATCTGGATAGTATTGTCGAAGAATCAAAATCTGAGACACATTGTGGGTGCCTGTTAATCCAAGTGATTAACAACAACCTACAGGTCTTATCTCCCACTTGTCCAATCTCTCAAGAATTCGATCCAGCTCAACTCAATTTACTTCTTCCAAAAGTTCCGCTATGTCCTTATCCTCTTAGGAAAAATAGCTTTCAATCATATTAATTCACCATCAGTGAATTCCAATACTTGTCTATCTGCTCTGAGGTGTTCTTAGTCTCTCAACCTTAACTAAACATCCTCAGAGACTTATTATCCAAAGTCAGAAATGATTCTATCTGTCATCCACTCTTTCTTATCCAATTTGGGGAACAGCCCCAACAGCCATACACGGTCAAATATCTTGTTATCCCAATACTCGATTGCCAATTGTCGTTATTGGCGTCTTCAATTAGAAATCAACTGATCATTCCAGGAGCTTATAAAATCAATGGCACACGCTTTCATCGGATCCTCCAGAACTTGTACAGTCCTCCCTGACTGACCATCTGTCTGAGGATGTAAAGCTGTGCTAATACTCAGTCGGGTTCCCATAGCTTCCTAAAAATATTCCCTGAGGTAGGAAGTGGAGCGGGAATCCCTATATGATACCATGCTCACTGGAACGCTACTTAATGTTCCACAATCTTTCTTATACCTGAATCCTCATACACACTCTGAGTATCTGGGGAGTTCATAACCAGAAGGTGGGTGGACTTAGTCACTCTATCGACTACCATCCAACTAGTCTCCTGATTTATCCGGGTCTCCTATAACCCATCACGACATTCATGGAGACTTACTCTCGTTTTTCGTGCCGTGTCGATATAGGTAGGTGCTGCAATAACTCTGCAGACTTTTAATACTCTACCTTACTCTGCTGACACACTAGGCACTTTTCTACAATCTCCACCAATATCTCTTTTCACATCTGACCACCCATACCCCTTTTGAGATTTTAATATATATTATTATTACCTTCCGCATGCACTGTATATCCCGAAGAGTGAGCTTCTGACAATATCACTATCTCATCAACTGTGGTCTTGGGGAGCACTCATACTGTCTCTGAATCCTCAGTAACTCATTATCACCCACTGTGAACTCTATCACTGTACCCTTCTGAATCAGACCCAAACTATCGACATCTGGTCGATCATCACGCTAAGCCTGGCAAATCCGGGCACTCTCATCCGGTACTAGTCATCAGGCTAGCTGTCACACAATCACTGTCATCCTCAGAAGGGATCACATCAATACTGAGGTCCACAACTGCATCTAGCAGCTCACGCTCCCTGACCATCATATGTGGTACCATCCCGAGGCTCTTTCTGCTCAAGGCATCAGTCATCACATTCGCCTTTCTTGGGTGGTACAATTCTCATAAATCAAAATCTCTCAGAAGCTCTAACCCAATATGTATTTTCATATTCGCCCCTTTCTGTGAAAACAGATACTCGGGCTCTATGATCAGTGCATATCCATAATTCCTCACCCTGTACATAATAGTACCATATCCTCGGTACAAATACTGTTGCCAACTTTAAATCATGGGTCAGATAGTTTATTTCGTGATCGAAGAGTTGTCTGACTCCAAAATTGACTATCTTCCCATTATACATCAATACACAGCTCCATCATAACTTTGAGGCATTCATACTCACTGAAAAGCCTCTTGAGCTGTTGGGCATGGTGAAATTAATCATGGTGGTCAGTTCATACTTCATCACGCCAAATTCACGTCACATCTATCATCTTATTTATCATCTTATTCCAAGATCACGTTTTCTTAGTTAAACGTGTCAACAGGGTATACCATTTTAAATCTCGCAATAATCCATCTGTAAAAGCTATCTTCCAATTGTTGCTTATAATTCGCCCTAGGCTTTAACTACTCCCAGCATATCACCGTTAATGATGATTACACTCGATCTAATCCTTGACTTATTTACGCAAGGCGTACAAGATCCTTCTCAACCGCTTACGTTTTCCAGGTGCTAACCTGCGCTATTTCCTTTTCTTATCTTAACGGCTCTTATCAAATTTTACTACGTTAACCTTTATAATTTGTCGAATTTTAATGTTCTTATCGTCTTAGTAAGGTAACCTAATGCTAAAGGTATCTATTACGCCGATCGATTTCACGTTATAGGTTATATATATATATCTAGACGCTGTCAAGTCTTCAGGCGGGGAGGTATTTTGAAATACCTTTATTAGCCTTCAGACTTAACCACAACTACCGGTTATGGTTATACCCATCTTTGTCCTTGGTTATAATTTGTATTCGCTACTAATTGCCTTAATCCTTATTACTTCGTATACTCATTGCTTTAATCCTAATGACTCCACATATTAAGGGTATTCCTTACCTAGCATACGCCTCTCACTCCAATACATCTTGTATTTAGGATCTATCTTATCTTAAAGATTATCTCCCTCGTATATCCATCATGACAAACTCTTGTCATTATTCATTCCGTAAGTACATCCTTTACTCCTTTGATTTTCAACTGTTGCACCCCTGTTTTCAACTTAAAATTTCCATAGCCATATTCCGTTAATTAATCCTCCTCTATTGGGGTACTCATTTATCAGTATTGCCCAATGATGTAGGCATTCATGCCTTTTACTCACTTATATGCGAATGAAGGCGGTACGATTAAATATGTGGCACCAGGATCAATAAACATATGTACTTTATTATTCATAATAAGTGTGGTATCTTACACCACATCCATGAAACATCAATAGTGTCCTGGTCCAAGACATCCTCTCGCCTTCGTCCAACAGCCTACTTTCTTCCTTTCGGCTATGGCTTGCCTTTTCGTTGCAGCTATATTCTCTGTCTCTTTACTTTTCCGTGGGGCGATCTCGCCCAACTCTGAGCAATCAAATCAATGGTCTGTCTTACCACACTTGACGACCATTTTCACCAATACCGTGTAGGTATAGACGCTCCTTCTGTGGTATCCACCACACATTCCACAGTAATGACACTGCTACTCTGCTTCGTAGCAGGTCGGGGTCCTCCAATCACAATGCCCATAAGAGTGCCCAAAATTAGATGCACTAGGGCCTTACCAATTATCTTAGCCCATAACTCGTTACATCAGATCTTTTACCAATTACCAATTTTCCCATTTTTGACATCCTTGTCATTTCTCGCTTTTCTTTCTGTCTCTATCTCGGCCCTCACTACCTTTCCAAGTCTCAGAGGCGTGCAATTCATGTTCTTATTTACCCAACTGTAAATCTGTGCACTGCCTCGGTATAGGTAATATCTCACGGGCCAATCGGACTCTAATTGAAAATCTGAGCCCTTCCATAAACTTTTAGACATCTCGACTGTCACTTTTCATAGTGTCGAGGTAATATCTGCCCAGAATATAATCGAGTCTCCATACTCGTCAATAAATTAAATCCTCTGGGTCAGAGCAAGGACTTTAATCCAAAATTTCCTTTAAATCATGTCCAGGATATCCTGTCACCGGAATACATCCATAATCATTTCTCATATCAGCTCTTAAGATGGGTCGAGCGGGTTTTCACCAATGCTCCGCTGCGCCCTCTGATCTCGTACATAATCTGAGTAATTAGCTCCTCAAAATAATCTCCACACTCCGCTCCAATCTCGCGAAGCGTGTCTCAATACTGTCCGATCTCTCTGTCGGACTCTGTGAGGCATGCTCAACATTCGCCTCTATTTCAATCTCATACTGATTTTCATAGCCAAACTCAGCACGACTTAGCAGACTCAGGTCTACCTCTACGACCTCTGCCTCGTGCACTATCTCATTTAGCGCGACTCATATTAGGCATTCCTGCATTCTCAACCATTTCTTAGTCAAGCCCATCTCGATATACACTATTGTATCTAACTAAGCACAGTAACACGGGGATGTAATTTCTTAACTTCTGACACTGACACACATCAGACCAATTACGCTCTGATACCAAAATAATTGTCACGACCCAACTATCCAAAAATCAGAGTGAATTTTTTCGCGTTTTTGTTTATTTTCTTACTTAATTCTTACCTGTCCTCGAATCGTGACCAACACTCCACTACTAATTGGGCTGTGCGTCAATGCCAGTCCCACCATACATCTACCCTAGTACTTATTTCTTCTCCAGTCATTTATAATTGTTATATTACTTATACATCCCCTAAAGTTACTTACAATCATGTTACTGTGCTATGCTTATGTAGATACAATAAGTACAAGTGTATATACCTTATGTTGATGGGCAGCAGCGGATATCCGGAATGCAGTACTGAGTCGCCTCAACTTCAACTGGAGATCATCTGTGGGAGAAAATGAAAGGGGTGAGCACATCAAGCTCAGTAAGGCAATCCTACGAACAAGTAGGTAACCATACTACCTACATGAACGTAGTGCCATGCATAAACCACCCTTTCTCCACACATTTTAAAACAATGCTATGCATTATGATGATATGTAAAATACATTTGCACGAAAAATCAACATGCAATTATCATAAATCATTTCTTTCTCAATTAAGATTTTGACAATAAAGTCAGGACTCGACCCCTCCTGCGGGTGATCCTGACTCACACAAAATCATGAAAACATTTACTTCACACGTGGGTTTTGAAAAGCATGGAAATACCATCATGCAATTTAGTTTTAAAACCCAGTTTAAATCATCATAGAAATCATCAACATGCGAGACTAGGCAACGTCTGTATATAGGTAAATAACTAGGACTATGGCCACATCTGTCCTCGTGAGTTCCTCAGCTACACGGATCCTAGTGTGCGGGTTCTCACCATGATCGGGAACCGCCCGGGAGGTGGGTCAGTCCATCCCGTCAGTCTTATCCGATCCCCGGCATCCGAAGATGCTGCATCCGGAGATGCCGTATCCGAAGATACAACACGGTACATCGTACTCCATGCTACTTGCACGGTACATCGTACTCCATGAACCCATGTAATATCTCTAGGTACTCCGGCCCAATTGGCCTGCTTCCCACAGAGGTTTGTTTCTCAATACTCATGCCATGTCTCAAAACGCACGTGCGAGCCTATTAAATCGATGACACACAGTCTACCCGATGCTCCAAGCACGGCTCATCGCATGTTCTCATAAAATCTGTGTGAGCGATGCTCAGCACTCTCATCAAAACACGTCAACTGGCAGAGCCCGCTTACATCCCCACAAGGCCGCCAACCTCATCCCTCACTCTCACCCCACCTAAGAGGTCTCTTGAGCCTGTTGGGCCTTTTGGCTGACTCCAAGGGCAGACAGCGGTACTCCACAAATCCGGTAAAACTAGTGCGAGCTAAGCTCAGCACTCTGTATATTATAAATCACATGAAAATTTTATAAATACTGGTGCGGGTTAAACTCCAGCACTCTGTCTCGAAAATCATGTAAAAATATGGTGCGAGTCAGACTCTAGCACCGTGTCACGAAAGAGCATGTGAAATCTGGTGCGAGTTATACTCTAGCACCTATGCATGTAAAACTCTAGTGCGAGCTCTCGCTCCAGCACTAATGCATGCATCACACAAATCGAAATTACCGTGCGAGCTGAGCTCTAGCACGTCATATGTCAATAAAACACGTAGGCGGCTCTATTTACTCAAAACAGTTTTCAAATCAATTTCACGTTGAAAGTATGCAATGCGGTGCACTTTCTTTCAAGGCGAGCCAGCCTACTCATGCATGCGTTGAAATATCTCCAGAACGAGCAGGAACCTCTTGTCCTTGCTCCTCCCAATTTTTCCTAGATTTTTAGAATTTTACCCTTAACAAGGGTATTTTAGTAATTTGCCCATTCGGGGCACTAAAATTATTATTTGACCTCTAGACCCTTCAGGATATTTTAAAGGACTGCATATGAATTTAAAATTGCGTACTGTTACCTCTAGCAGTCCGCAGAATTCCCTTACCTCGATTCTCGTCGAGTCTGACCTTTTTCTTTTCCATTGTCGTCTCGTCGCGCAGTCCGATATGCTTCCAATCCAATGCCCGGAACTGCGTATTAATATTCCTCAGGTCAGATATTACACAATTTAATCGTATTTAATCTTTTCTGGGCTTAATTTAAATCATTGGGCCCGTTTACCCTTATTGGCCCGATTGCACCTTAATGGGCCTTAATCGGCCTTAAGCCGTTTTATATTTATTAATTTCCTTCTTCGGGTATACCGAGCTTATACAGCTTCCTAATAATTATCGGGCTTCATTCCAAATTTATTGGATAGCCCGTATGCCACTTACGGCAATTATATTACAATTTCGCATAATATTCCTTCCTACGCGAAATTAATCCATAATTCCATAAAATAATTAAACTCGGTATTTAAATAACTCTAATTGCCGAAATTAAATTGTACTTACCCGATATGATGCGAGGTACGAAAATCAGAGCTCGATCGGCTCTCGTTCGGTCTCCGTCGTAAAACTGCATAATTAGGTAAATCCGGATTATTTTCCATTAAAATAATATTAAATTAAATTTCCGAAATTCACCCGTTGGTCAATATCGACCCTCGGTCAACTTACCCGAACCTCGAGTCGTCCCCCGGTAAATTTTTCCCTTTTTCCTTCCTTTTCCTTCCTTTTCCTTTCTCTTTTCCTTTCTCTTTTCCTTCCTTTTCCTTCCCTTTCCTTCCAGCCAGCCAAACGGTGCCGTTTTGAAGCTCCTCACTGCCTCTTGCCGTCGCCGGCGATTCCGGCAGTCTCACCGGCCAAGACCGGTGCCAAAAGGACCGGCTTCCTCCCCTGAACACGCCGGTAGCTCCCTTTCCGGCCCAAACGCAGCGGTTCGTCGGGAATCAACCCGTTTTTCCGGCGATCTTCCTCGGCTCCGATCGGGCTGCTCCGGCCACCTGACGGCGTGAAACCGGTACCCACGTGTTCGCCGGACTCTCCTCTTGCCCCTGGAAGCTTTGTCGGACGTCGAACGGTCGCCGGTGGTGAGATTCGACGGTGATGGTTTTCGGGTCACTGTTCACGATTTTCGGTTTTCTCGGGTCTTCTCCCTTTTTTTTTTTTTTTTCTTCAGTTGCCCCTTTTTTTTTTTTTTTTTTTTTCTTATTTTATTTATTTTATTTTTATTTTGATTTATTTATATTGATTTACTATTCCATAAAATACTCTTAAAAACCCAAAATATCTTCACTTACCTTATTTTTTTTTTCTACTTTTATTTATTCAATTAAAATTTAATTTATTAATTTTATTTTTCTCTAAATTTCGGTATTATTTCTTCACGTTTTTCGAGATATAGTCCCGATAATTTCTTCGATATTTTTAAAATTTTCGAATCTCGATCAATTGACCCAAAATTTATAATTTCCTTATTTTTGATCAAGATATCCAAATTCCTTATTTTTAATTAAAATTTTCTTATCGCTGAAATACCGGATTTTGGTATTTTTACCATTTTACCCTTGCTCTTGTTTCAGGATCCAATTTAGCTTAACCTCCCTTTATACACCCCCCATATTTTCTTATTTAATTTTTTGTATTTTAATTTAATTCGGGTCTTACACATTTTGATTGGTTTGCCAAGTCAACCCCCTTAGATTCACCATAAAAATAAAAATGATTGTTGTTTAATTAATTTCAACTCTACCTTTCTCTTCCTCAAAGCAAAAAGCAGTTATCTTTTTTATATCACTTGGAAAAGTAATAAGCAAAGTAGCACATCTCTCTTCTCATTTCTTCACCATGTTTTCTTTTCTAAGATTTAATAATTTGATAATTATTTATATAAAAAATGTGGGGGCTATATGCCTGCCTATGCTATGATCTCTTTTTCGGACCCCATAGAGTATCACCCGAACTCCCTTCCTAAGGAATTGGTTGATTGCTGTTTACATTTAGGTTTCTTGTAGATCTCAATTCTCAAACTAATTGATTGCGGTTTTCTTGTCATTGGGAGATGCATATGATAAAGGAAAAAGGCAAAAAGAGTAATTTATTTTGTATAATATGATTATTATGCTAATTATTATTATTGGTATATAGCCACACTCCTAAACCAAGCTGTGGGTCCATTGATGGTGCATGACCAAACCCATTTTCATTTCTGCCACGTGTATGACAGCAGGTGCATGATATAAGCATGAAGTATGAAGATGACCCACCCACATCATCGGTTAATATTTCTACTTCTTAGATTAATTAAACTAACAACAAAAATTTTGATTTACAAAGTAATTTTAGTATTTTATTTCCATGGAAAAGGCTGAATTTGCCACATATGACATTACTCAATCTCTTTGGATTCCCTCCACACCTTAGAGCAAATAACATATACCATTACTTGGAAGTTTGCACAGCGTTCCGTTACCCGCCGCCTTGGGGAAGTTTGGAGTTGAGAGCACCCAAAATCATCAACTTCTTCTTCTCCCTCTCTCTTCCTTATTCGTGATTTGTGATCAAGCCCACCTTCTTTTTCACGTCACTCTCTTTTCTTTCCTTCTTTTAATTTTGTTCCCTTTTTTTCTATAACTCTATCTTCTTTTCTTATTCCTCTCCCACACTATAAATATCACCCACTACAAATCCTTCTTCTTCACTATTCTTCTTCTTCTTGTTCTGCTTCTTATTTTCCTTTTTGGCATTGTTATATTGCTATAAGTTGTTGGATATATCGAGAGAGTTATGGGAGATAATAACAACGCTAATCTGCCTCCAGGATTCAGATTCTATCCTACTGATGAAGAGCTTGTCGTTCATTTCCTTCAACGTAAGGCAGCCCTCTTGCCTTGCCACCCTGATGTCATTCCTGATCTTGACCTCTATCCCTATGATCCATGGGAACTCGATGGTATATATAACTATAAACTAATTACTTATCAACTTTCTTTCATTCCTTGCATGTTTTTCATTAAAATTACTGGTTTTTAATTAGTAAATGGTTGATAGGTAAAGCTTTGGGTGAGGGCAACCAGTGGTACTTCTACAGCAGAAGGACGCAAAACAGGAACACCAGCAAGGGTTACTGGAAGCCAATGGGAATAGATGAACCAGTTGTTAATAGCAGCAGCAAGAAAGTTGGCATGAAAAACCATTTCGTTTTCTACATTGGAGAAGCAGGTTCGGCTGGTATCAAAACCAATTGGATAATGCAAGAATATCGTCTCTCGGATTCTGATTCTAGCAGCAGTAGATCATCCAAACGTAGAGGACATTCCAAAACAGTTAGTATCCCTTGGCCACATTGATTTAGTTTTCCTAATGCCTGTACTCATTCTACTCTTCTGCTCTTAAAAAAGTTTTAGTCTTTCATTATCGACTTGTTTTGGTTTGGTTTGTTGTGATGTTAGGATTATAGCAGATGGGTTGTCTGTCGAGTTTATGAAAGAAATTGTACTGATGATGAAGATGATGGAACAGAATTATCGTGCTTGGATGAGGTGTTTCTATCATTGGATGACCTGGATGAAGTAACCTTGCCAAACTAGATGGAGAGGAATTTAAATTGAGATCTTAGGGTTCCATTATAAAGCTTTATCCAAACCAAATGTAGAATGACATTAATGTTTTTCTAGGGAAGTAGAATTATTGTAGCAAAGTACTCTATGGACTCTATTTATAGTACTACTTGATATTTGTCTGGCATTATATATTTCTGGATTTTGCTTTTAGTATCAAAAGAAGACATGGAAACTACCCTGTTGACAGTATTAATTTCCAAATTATACCGACTTGGTCTGGGATAGTGGATAAAACATTCGGCAAGGACAGCCCAAATGATGTTGGAAAAGATTAAATGAACCGAAATACGTACAATGTGCCGGAAAACCTGATGAGGGGGCATTTTTCCCATTTTATATTTTACATGTGTCGACAGCTGATATAAATTGCATGAAGATGTGTGCACTTTGACATTGTTATATTATATATTGAGTATTGTTTTGCCAGTTGCCACCCTTAGATTCTCACGTGAAATGGGACAGGTGGATCCCATAGAGCACTGTAAGGGTTGCTGGATGGAGCAATATTTTCCAATTCCCCCAGCCTGTATCCTTGTTTTTAGCCTTTTCCACTTTGATGGTATTTGGTAGTTGTCTTGTGCCACGATGCTAAGGGACAAATCCTTCGTGGGTGGCTGCTTAGAGAAGCATTGAGTCAGATATGATGCAAGCAGTCGCACGCTTTCGAATTCCACACGAGTTAATCTACACATTCTCTCAATCTCAACTCCACTGTATGATGCAGTCTCATAATAATTATTCTTGTTAAACTTATCCTGGTGTTCCAATAGAGTTCATCAGCTCGAGTAATACAAGAAAAAGTAACCTTTAAAGTTTGATTTATATTAGAAGGGTTTGGCGCATGTTGGTACTTATAAGGCGAGAAGTGTCGAACAACGTAAAAGAATATAAAAGTGTAAAATTATTTTTTCATTCTTAGTTTTAATTATTTAATTATTTTATTAAAAACTATATATATTTAATTAATTATTAACTGTTGCAATTCATTTTTAAAACATTTAAGTCTGATTATCTAAAGTACAAATTACTTTTATTTTATCTTTATTAAATTTGATAATTCTATATACGATATGATGATACATCTAGAATAACATATGAAAATATATAAATCAAAATTTTTGATAAAAACTATTTATAAATTTGAAAAAAAAAATTAATTAGTAACATATCGATATACATTATAATATCATAATTTTTATATTTTATACAATTATACATGATACAAATGTAAAATAATATGAATATAAAATATATTAAATATTGGATATTTTCCTGACCTAATATTTATAAAATTGAATTGTTTCTAGTTCTCTTAAATGGCCTGTATAAAACATGATAATTATATGAAAGACCTCAAGCTATGTCCCTAGGGCTAGTAATGAAACATGAATATCGAGTAACAAATTAATACTAAATGATTTATTAAACAATAAATTTTAAATGAATCTTACATTTATTCACAATCATTTGTTAAGATTAATAATCAAACAAAAATAGAATATATTCACAAACTATTTATCGAATATTTTATTCCTTTACACTCTAATATTAGTGTCTTCTTTCATTTTATTCTTATGATTTATTATTTTATTTTGTCTAAAATTATTAAATTTAATTCGAAATACTGCCAATTCTACGATGATTTCTAACTTTCTTTGTGCTTATTGTCGACTGATCTGAATCACTCTTAGACCATGTAAGCTTTTTTCAATAGAAAAGGTTGGAAAGCCACAATGATTGTTAATTCACTTAGATTCTGTCTCTTTCACATGAAATTAAAATCGAAAGAATTATTTATGTTGCTCGAGGAAAGAAAAAGTCATGTTAATAGAATCACATGAAATTCGAGAACAAGAACCTGAAGATTAATCAAGACGACGAATCCTTTGAAATCTTCAAGAGACAATGTTAAATAATAATTGAAGTTTTTTTTATTAGGAATAAAACAATTAGAACTTAATTAATTCTTTTAATTAAAAAGTATATATGTGTTTATCGATGAATCAAGTATTTCGAGCATAATTAATTGATATTTAAAGAATAATATAATGAATCAAAACCAAAAAATTAAAAAATTATATAAAAATTGATCTCATCCTTGAACTCCAAAAATCTATAAATAATGTGAACAAAGCAAAGAAGCTATAGAATGTCAGAAAAGGAATCAACATGGACTTTCTGGATTGAATGGCTTCTAGGATGCATGGGACTTGGGAATTAAAGATATTAGATATTATGCGTTGCAATTAGGCATGTCTTTTCAAAAATATTTGGCCCTTGTTAGGTTCTTTTAATATGAAATGCATGACTTGAAGTTTGTGTTTTGTATAGGTCTGCCAGTATTTTAATAAGATAATAAGATATAAAAATTATTTTAATAAAAAACATAAAAATAATATAAATTAGAATTTGATAAAAATTTTATATAATTATTTTAAAAATAAAAAATATATTTTGTGTTTAGCATATAAATATTTTTTTTTTTCATATTTTACATTATATGAATAAAAATTACATTCGTAAATTATTTGAAAGCCAGAATTAAACAACTGAAATTAAAAGATGAGGACCGAGAAAGGTTGGTTTTCGAGTCTCTCCGTGTGGAAGTTTGTCAGTGTCTTTGCCTGGCAGAACCAGACTTTTCTGATTTGCAACCGGGAAAATGTAATAAACTTGATAATAGCTAAAGAACAGGAGAGGAAGGCTGGTGAAGGAATGAAGTTGCCGGGAAGTTATGAGCCGAGTGCTAAGCTGAAGGCTAAAAGGATGGAAGCTGATAAAGAAGCAAGGGACAGATGGAAGGGAGGACTGAGCTGGAGGACGTTGCCAGAATTATTTCGTCCATATTATAGCTGCTATGTGGTAGCACTACAGAATGTCTATATATATTTCTCTTTCTCTTTCTTTGTTTCCTTCTATATTTAAGTTATGCTCTCTTCTCCATTTTTCTTTTGTCGTTTGATGCTTTATATAGACCGACAAATAGTATTTTAGATCAATTTAAGCTTTTATTTGGTTTGATATTTCGGTTTCATATTGGCTTTTATCTTATGATGATTGAGTTAAGTTGTTAGCTATGATTAATGTTGTTATCTGAAACAGTGGTGTCGAATTACTGATGTTTTCGTCTTCATTTTTATGCCACGTACCACTAAAGATTTTGCAAAAAAAATAATGATCAGAGGGATGCAGGGTTTTTTTCTTGCGTAAGCACTCCGATACTTAAGTCAGATAAATAATTTGACAGAGTTTTTGTAAAGGAAAATAGAGACCTCCCCTGGCGTATCATACCTGTCCCCTTTTTATAAAGGTTGATTCCAGTTTTAATTACGTATTTATCCAATAATAAAATATTTGCAGAATAAAATATATTTAAGGGCCAAAATGTCTAAAAACCCAAATATCAAATAATAGTGATGTGGGCATGCCACGCAGACATGGCGAGAGGGGCAGAAGATTCTAGTGGAAGCTTTTTCCATTAGCACCACGTGGCGCACTCTCCTTGTGCCACGTGGCGCTAAGATACAAGAGGCGCTAGGCCTCTTTGGCGGGAGAGTAGTCTCTCGCATGCCCCCTCTGCGCGCCACGTGGCGCGCTTAAAACTGTGGCGGGAGATACTCTCCCGCGCCAAGTGGCACCCCTTTTTCTCTTTTTTTTAATATTTATTTATTTATTTATTATTTATTATTTTATGTACAACAATTGCTCCTCACTCTTTTGTTAGGTATAACCTTGCGGAAGAGTACATATAGTCTCTTCATAGTCTCTCGTCAAATCTTTATGTTAAACTCTGAAGTTAGATTTTCGGGTCGAACCTTGATGCCAAATTCTGAAGCCTTTGTTTGAGTGCGTAGCTTACCTCATGCATTTTTCGCTTCAAGCCCTTGAATAATTCTTTGTGGCTTACCTCGCGCACTTTTTGCTTCAAGCCCTTGAACAATTCTTTGTGGCTTACCTTGCGCACTTTTCGCTTCAAGCCATTGTTTAGGTGCGTGACTTACCTCACGTATTTTTCGCTTCAAACCCCTGTCTGAGTGCTTAGCTTACTTCGCGTACTTTTCGCTTCAAGCCCTTGTTTTGGGTGCTTAGCTTACATCGCACACTTTTCGCTTCAAGCTCTCGCACATTGTCTTCGTGGCTTACATCGCGCACTTTTTGCTTCAAACCTTTTGTTTTGGGTATTTAGCTTACATCGCGCACTTTTCGCTTTAAACTCTCGCACATTGTCTTCGTGGTTTACATCGCGCACTTTTCGCTTCAAGCCCTCGCACATTGTCTTCATGGCTTATATCGCGCACTTTTCGCTTCAAGCTCTTGATTGAGTGCTTAGCTTACATCGCGCACTTTTCACTTCAAGCTCTCGTACTTTTTATTCTTGGCTTACATGGCGCACTTTTCGCTTCAAGCCTTTTGTTTTGGGTGCTTAGCTTACATCGCGCACTTTTCGCTTCAAGCTCTCGCACATTGTCTTCGTGGCTTACATCACGCACTTTTTGCTTCAAGCCCTTGATTGAGTGATTAGCTTACATCACACACTTTTCGCTTCAATCTCTCGCACTTTTCCTTCTTGACTTACATCGCGCACTTTTTGCTTCAAGCCTTTTTATTTTTAGTCATCTGTCAATAATTAAAATTCTCAATGAGAAATATCAATATGAAATATATCAAAATTAAGTCCCTGAACATGGTTCAATAACATAAACAAAAAACAAAAAATAACATCGAGAAATTAAAATTCTATTGCCAATATGGTATTGAGTGGTTGGCATTCCACGTCTTTCGTTATCCTCTTGTCTTACGAACTTTTCATCTTCCTTTTAGGCATTGGTGATGGCTTAGACACCCTAATGATGGTAAGGGTTTCTTTTCTTTGAACTTCCTTGTCTGTTGTTGATGCGATATTACATGTTCTTGCTTTTTTTTATCTCCTCGAACTTGCCTCACACCTCCGGGAGTCGGGAACTTCATCAACAGATAACATGAGGAGAGTACGACTCTCATATCATTCAATAATGGCCGCTGAGAATAACATTGTAAGCTGGAGACGTTGATTTAACCACCATGAACAAGATCTGTCTTATAACACTCTTAGGATCTTCACCCAAAGTAACAGGTAGTTCAATTGACCTTGCCACCTTTACTTTCTCTCCTGTGAAGCCAAACAGGGGAGTAGTTACGGGCTTTAGTCTGTCTTCACTCAAATTCATTTTTTTGAAACAATCTCAATAGATCTAAGTTTCCATTATCTACCAGAATTCGACCTATCGGGTGTTTAGCCACAACTGCTGATATGACCATAGGATCATCATGTGGAATAATAACATCTCTCTGATCTGCCGGTTTGAAAGTAATCGTTTCTTCGTCTTCAGCTGTTTTCATCATAGAATGGACCTGATACGCTTGTTTAGCATAAGTCTTCTGTGAAGCAGATGAGCTACCAGTTATGTATTCTCCACCAGAGATGACATGAATGGTGGCTCCTATTGGTTCATTGTTTATTTGTTGGTTCCTACGTTCTCCCATTCTTGCTTCATTTCCTCTTTCTTTGTTTCTCCTCAGATTTTCTCTATCATTGTCGCGTCTATCACGCGGTCTATTGTCTCCTCTGCCACGAACGGGGTATCGAATCCTTTCATTCCTCCATACATAACGGTCTAGCTTCCCTTCTCTAGCCAAATTTTCAAGTTGGTTTATCAGTTCTCGACATTTCTCGGTTGTATGACTAAAGATAGAATGAAAACTACAGTAGGACCTATGATCTCGTCCTAAGTTCCCTTCACCTCTCATGAGGAATTGAAGCATCCAGTTCTTTCTATCGCTGCTAAAATTAAAGCATGTGGTTCAATAAACTGTGTGTAATTATCATACTTCAATTTTAGGGCTTTATCTGATCTTTCTACATTTTTATAATCGGGCTCTCTCTCCCGTTTCCTTCATTCTTTCATGTCCCGTGTTGGTATCATTTTCATCACTTCCTCTTGAGCAATATATTTATTTGCTCTAGAGAATAAGTCCGAAACAGTCGTTGGTTGATCCAAAGATAATGATTCTTGAAGCCTTTCAGATGTAGTCCCCTGTAGCATGGCTGTTACCGCTACCCCAACTTGTAGATCACGTATCTCAAGAGTAGCATCACAGAATCGATTGACATAACTTTTTAGTGATTCTTTGTTCCCTTGTCTTAGGGTGAGCAGATAATTGACCTCCTTCCTTTTCTGGCTATTTATTGCAAAGGCCTTCAGAAATTCACTCCTCAGCTGATTGAAAGACAAGATAGACCATTCTGGTAGATTGTTGAACCATTTCAGTGCATGGCCAGTTAAGGTCAGGGAGAATGCCCTATACATAACCTCATCTTCCCATCCATGTAGTATCATTAACGACTCGTAATTTTCAACATGGTAAAAGGGTCAGTTTTTTCAGCATATGCGGTTATCTGTGGCATCTTAAACTTTGGGGGCAGCGATTTTCCCATTATCGCTGTACGGAACAAGACTTTTCTTCTCTGGTTTTCTTCAGGAGACACTAACTTCTTCCTCTCCAGAATCCTTTCAATGATTTTCTCAATGCTTTTCGAGCCTCGGGTCAAGTGTGCTTCCCTTTCTTCGGCACTAGAAGAGTCTAAGTAGGAAGAATCCATTCTTTCTCTGTTTCGGGGATTTTGCACACGGTCTGCTCCCCGGCTAGGGATCTCCTCATCGTTTACAATTTTCTTCTCTCTAGGAGCATGCACTATGTCCCTTCTTTCTTCACCCCTCATTCCGTAATTGGACCTTGGATCTTCTAAATATTCTTGGAGTCATGACTATTTTGTGAAACCGATATTTTTCATATTTTGATGCTATGAGAAGTAAATTATAGCTCAATGTAACGTTTTACAGGCCTGTAGACGATTAAAGCCCTCGGTTGTAGCGTGGGACCTAATGGCATGCAAACCGGGGTAAGGTCCTAGACCCGAGAATTTCTTAAAAAATGTCATGTTCATACATGGAATGATGTGTAGAAGGTAAAACTAAGTGATTGGAAATGCAAAAGTTAGTTAAACTCGAGTTTTAAATTAAATTGAGGAAACGGACCTAATAAGAGAAAGAAATTCGAATAAAATTTTAGAAATTTGTGAAAATTATTCTGAGGCCATAGAAAATTATTATAAGGTGAAATTGATATGGGAAATAAAAAATCATGAAGAAATATGGAGATTTAGGGGTTCAAATAAATTTTTAAAACTAACCAAAAGCTTATTTTCATTTTGCTCCGTATTGGCCAAATCGCGCAAAATGAGCTTGTTCGTTAAATTTTTCTTAAACAAGTGACCCCAAAATTTTTATGGGACATACTATAGACATATTATAACAATTGAGAAGTGGAATTTTGAAGAAATCTGATCAGGATTAATTTTGGTAAATTTTATAAAACAGAACAGTCATTTCCCCTGCACTTAATAAACTGTCAGCCAATGAAAACAATCCCATTTGATGACCTTCCCGATTTTCTTTGACTCTGATATTTTTCAGATTGAAATTCAACTGGATAAGCTTTCTAAAAAGGTAAGAACCATCCCGAACTATTTCAAAACCCGAGAGTTATCCCTCACCCATTCTGACGCAGACGTTACCCTTGTTCCTAACTGGCGTGAATTTTCTGGCCACCTTCCGGCCATTTTCAGGCAACGGTCCCTTCATATTAAATCTTCCTCTTCCTCCCCTATACCACATATAAAAAATTCAGACCTAAAAGAAGTCATTTATCCCCTGAAAAGTTAGAGAGACAAACAAGACAGAAAAGTGCCCTGTTCCGAGGTAAGCAAAAAATTCAATTTTTGGATGAATTTGATGAGGTTCTTGGATGATTCTGAACACTTATAAGATCTATACATGTTGTGTTACAGCTGAGTGGCAATTTGGAGACCTAAAACCGAAGTCAAACTTGGTCAAAGGAGTGAAGAAGTTGAGGTATAGTGATGACTATGAGATAGGTTGTTATTTAGTGAATGTGGATGATTTTTAGTTAAAGGAAATTTGATGAATTAATTTATATGATTAAGTTCAATTACTGCCAGCATGATTTAGCTACTGGAATGATGAATTTGGATGCAATTTAAATGAATTTATAGTTAAAATTATACTGTAAAGGTTCGGTTTAGTGTTTAACTAAGTGAATTATCGAAATAATGCAAGAATCGATACTTTAAGGTCTTGTTTGAAGTGGAATGAGTTGCTGGAATGTAAGACATGATGTAGAGGTATTGAAAATAAATTTAAAGGTGTCGAATATGTTAAGAAAGCTTAAAATCGAGGCTTAAACCGATAAAACCGAGTAAAACGAGCAAAGTAGCAAAAAGTCAACTTTTGATCAACATTTTAGATGTAATCACATATTGAATATATTAACATGAATTTGAGCTATATGTGATGAGATAACTTGGTATGTGACAGCTCGGGTTATCGACACGCATTTCGAGGTGAGCTCAAAAATCAAGGAACGTGCACTACCTTCGACGTTAAGAGGTAAGGGATATAATTTAGAGTAGCATTAGTACTCCTCAACCTTACGAAATGTTTATGTGGGTAGTTAGTTGAGTTTTCATGAAAAAGAGCTTTCTCGAAAGTTGAAAAGAGTACTATTCACTCAAAACTGGAATAAACTTATCCAAGCTTTTCAAAGTGACTTTTATTGCATGAGATACATTTTAGTGTGTATGTTTATGTATATAAATGTGATTTTCACTTCTGAAATGAAAACATAGTATGTTTTCCATGAGTTTACGGGTTAAAGTCCCGAGAATGTTTTACGAAACTATGTTTTCATTATATGGGGTACATATATACTCGAGAAATGATTATGAAAAACATGCTTAATGTTTTGAGACTATGGCACGGTATTGATGTTATGAGGTCAGAGTGATCTGGGGTCGATCTTATACGTTGAGAAAAGGGTACAAAGACGATCAAGGATCTTCCTAGCCGACGGCCAGGGAACGGGCAGGACTCTGACGAGATGAGATGACTTGTGGTACTATGTAACCATTTAAAGTTCGTGCGTTGAGACTGCTTAGAGACTGCAAGTCCTTTGCAGGTACGTAATGAGTCACCCCACCATAGCCTTGTACCACACAGTCCAGTAGGGCACTGTATGACCCTGATCCAGTCTTACAGTTTCCTGTACTATGGCCATATGTACTAGTTATGTTAATGATGTCCTTTGAGACTAGTTATGATGAAGCCATGTCTCCAAGAGAAACGAAATATGTTTTCGCACGTTTCATGCTACCTTATGTGTTATTTGCTTTTTAGCACATGTTTTTTTTTTATGTGATTTTAAAGGTAGCTTATGAGTTATGTTTTATGAAATGTGCATATGATAGTACGATTTCACTTTCAAATTGATAAGCATGTTATGATATGCATGATTGAGTTTTGAGATGCTTTTCACTTGTTTACACTACATGATATGCATACTATATATGAGTTTTACAAAAAAGATGCAAGATGTGTAAACTTATGATTTAAGCATGTTTTTACTACTTTGATGAATTCAAGCATCTCTACTCCAGTACATGTTTATGTTGATTTGTAAAACCACGTGTTTTACTTGTTTTAAGTATTAAGGTTACTTTAAATGTATCTCTTATTGAGCCTGAAAAGCTCACCCCCCATTCCTTTCCATCTTCCAGATTTCCTACAGTGATTTTACTGCACTCACGCACTAGAGGTCGTGGACGAGGCAGTCCGACCTTTCGTCAAATCATTTGTAGCGACGAGGTATAGCTTTACTTTTGTTCCAGACATGATGTACATCATAGACACTAATGTATATTACAGTCAGGATGTAATAGTTGTAAGGGATTATATTTATGTACAGAGTTTTTATTACGCAGAGCAAATATATGTTATGAGATCCTGGAATAGAATTGAAAATGGTGTTACGGATGTGGGTTGAAAATTATAAACTGCGTTTTAAACTCTGCAGGTTGGGTTAAGTCAAAATGCAGTCGTTATGATGCCGAATTTTTATAAAATGATAAAAGTTAAGAAACTGACATTGACAAGAACACAACTCAGTTAAATAGGTTAAAAAGTTTTAAAAATTGCCCATTTTTCGCGTTTCCGGGCGTGACATATTCTCTCCAGTACTCTGTCTCTGTCGCTCCCTAGATCCGCGAACTTCGAATTCAGGTTGTTCAAATTCTGCGGTAAAAGTCTGCCTCCTGTACTCTGCAACAGAGTTCATCCGCCTCAGACCTGCGACAAGGTTTACCTCTCTCCATCTTGCGACAGGGTGTTTCCTCAGACCTGTGGCAGGGTTCTCCCTCAGACCCGCGATAGGATTGTCCTCCATTATGGTGGCAAAGTTCTCCCTTAGAGGTGCGGCAGAGTTCTCCCTCAGACATGCGGCAGGATTGTTCTCCAGTGTGGCGGCAGAGTTCGCCCTCAGAGGTACGGCAGGGTTATCCTCCAGACCTGCGGCAGAGTTCACCCTCAGAGTTGTGGCAGAGTTGTCCTCTATAGCTGCGGCAGAGTTCAATCTCAGACCTGCGGCAGGGTAGCCCCCTAGAGCTGCGGCAGAGTTCACCCTCAGACCTGCGACAGTATTCATCAGCATGGCAGCAGTATTCTGCCCCCATTCTCCTTGTCCCGCATTCGTCACCACAAAGGGTTGGCCTCTTTCGTAAGTCTGCCTCGGTACATTCTCTCCTATCATCTGCTGAACTTCTGGAGGCAAACTAAACTTCGGCATTGCAACTTTGAAAAAATCAATCATCGCCTTTAACGTCGTAGTAGTCTGCTCATTTTGATGCTTCAAAACCTTAAATTCGTCAAGAGAAACTGTGGCAACTCTGTCTCCTTCTCCATTCTACTCTTGTCCTCTCTCTGGTCTGGCAGGAGGACTCACAGAATTCTTTTCTCCCAAATTTGCTGCTGTTGTCGAACGTGTTCTCACCATTTTAATAAAAAATCGAACTTTTTGTTATGATTCCCACAGATTGCGTCAATTGTTGTTACCTGAAACAGTGGTGTCGAATTGCTGACGTCTTCGCCTTAATTTTTATGCCACGTGCCACTAAAGATTCTGCAAGAAAAAGAATGATCAGAGGGACGCAGTTGTTTTTCCCTGCATAAGCACTCCGATATTTAAGTCAGACAGAGAATTTGACAGAGTTTCTGTAAAGGAAAATAGAAACCTCCCCTAAGGTATCATACCTGTCCCCTTTTTATAAGGGTTGATTTTAGGTTTAATTATGTATTTATCCAATAATAAAATATTTACAGAGTAAAATATATTTAAGGGTCAAAATGTCTAAAAACCTTAATATCAAATAATAGTGATGTGAGCGTGCCACGCAAACATGACGAGATGGGCGAAAGATTCTAGTGGAAGCTTTTTCCATTAGCGCCATGTGGCGCACTCTCCTTACGCTACGTGGCGCTAAGATACAAGAGGCGCTAGGCCTATTTGGCGGGAGAGTAGTCTCCCACCAACATGCGAGAGAGTATTCTCCCGCATGCCCCCTCAGCGCGCCATGTGGCACGTTCTCCAAGCGCCACGTGGTGCGCTTAAAACTGTGACGGGAGACTCTCTCGTCACTGTACGGGAGAGTATCTCTGACGCCACGTGGTGCGCTTTGCACGTGCCACATGGTACCCCATTTTTTTAATATTTATTTATTTATTATTTGTTATTTTATGCACAACATTTGAAAATAAAAGAAAGTTGATAAATACACTACACTTAATAATTCTTACACTTTGAATATTTTGAGGGCACGAATATTCTTCAATCAAAGACAATTTTGATTCCTATAAATATTTTTCTAAGAAAAAAACTTTGTTCGTTTTCATCTTTCTGTTCTTTAAAGCCTAACATTTTTCTAATTCTTAATTTCTGTAAACTCTACAAAAATCAAGGAAAAAAATGTAAAAATTTAATAACTTAAGTGAAAATAGGTATTATGATAGCACGGAAATAAAAGAAGATAATGTAAGATTTAAGAAAAAACCCAAGCTGTACTTATACCAACATGTCCCAGTGCAAGCTTGCGTTGGGAAGTGGCGGGAAAGAGCGAAGACATGCAGTTGCTGGGAAATGCAGAATTTATGGCGGGAATGAGTAGAGAATTTTCACTTATATACTAACCGCATGCTCTTTTGAAGCAGACAGATGATCATAAACAAATCAATGGTTTCAAAGGCTTCAGTTTGAAGAGATGGGAGTGAGGTACCGACTTATTTATGGTCAAAATGATTGTTACAAGCAACTGTCAAAATGGGTTTAGGGACGAAGAAGACAATGTTGTTGGGAGAAATGGTGATGAAACTAAAATAGGGATAATTTTTTTTGTTAGATAAAATAGGGATAAATGATAATTTTAAGGAGTAAAAATAATACTATGTTGTAGCATATTTAAAAATAAAGTGTAACAATAAATAAGTGTAGTGTATTTAAAAATTCTCAAAATAAAAGAGTTAAACTCCTCTTTTTCTTCTTCGATTATGTCTTTCTTTAATTTATAGGATTTTTTATTTTTTTTTATTTTTATTTCTTGATTTTATCCCTTTTCCTTTTAGCCCTTTTCCCAAATCAAAAATAAAAATAGAAATAGAAAATGGAAATAAAAATAAAATAACTCATTGGACATTTAATGTGACCCGACCGAACACACTAAAACCATACAGTAGAGGCCCAAAAGCTAAGGCCCATATGTTCTAAATCTAGAAGTTAAGGTATAATTGGTTGCTGAGCCTAAAAAAGAAAGGTCTAGCTGGTTAATTAAAGTCCACGAGCCCAAAACTCTGTTTCGCCGGGATAACTGCGATAACGGGTGGAACGTATTATTTATTGGATTAATATTTAATAATTACCGAGAGTCGAAATTTTTTTATTTTATTAAAAAAATTAAAATAAAGATATATATTTTTAAAATATATTAAAAATAAAAAATAAATAAAATATATTATCATTTTTACTTAACTTATAAAATTAAAAAATTTCACTTATCAATATATAGGTTAATTACGGTTATTTATTTTAGTAATTGCTGAGTGTGAATTTCAAGCTCGAAATGGAAGTCAAAATGGTGAATCAGTCTTATTAAAAAAAAAAAACCAAGGACTCCGGCAGTTTATTTAGCGAGAGTTTCCTTTGACACGACTGGGAGCTAAGGTCATTTCGGATTGTTCTTAGTCTTTTATTTTTTTTTTCAATTTTTTTAAAGCAACAGTAAACATGTTCGATGATGTTTATTATTTTATATTATTATTTGATGTATAATTTAAAATTTTATTAATTTTTTATTACCTAATAAAATTTATTATTAAATAAATTTTATTAATATTACCTTTTACTAATAATTGACCTATTATTATAATTATATTATTAATATTATATTTCATCATAATATTTTTTAAATTATATTAAATTTTAATATGATTAAATAGAGATAGTTAATATTGCTATTAAATAGTATATAATAATATTATTTAATATTATGCAAATAATATTAATTAATATTATGCAAACAATATTAATTAATATAAACTTATTTATATAATACGTTATTATTTCTATTTAATTTTGCAATTTTATTTGTAAATTGCATTTTTATATAATCAATTTAGATATTTATTTTTAATATGTAACAAGAGTTACAAGACTAAGTAAACAAGTTTGGTGTTTTCAAATTTTTTTTTTTTAAAAAGTTGGAAAATATAAAACAGAACGAAACCAAAATACCCCTAAATTTTCTATGTACCGATTTCAGCTTTCTTTGGCAGCAACCAGTTAGGCAATTAGCAGTTGCCATATGGTTGAATATCTCTCATTGAAAGTTTTGTTGTTCATGCTAAAATAATGGGAAATGAAGGGCAATGCTTGGTTGATTAATGAAGGAAGGATAACGTTTTGATTTAGACGATAGAATAAGGTAAAGATAGTAAAAGAACGAAGGAGGAGGTTTTAGGCGAGGCGAGGAGAAAATTTTCCTCCTTCCTCTTCTTTCTTCCCAGATAGCTAGCGAGGTGTTGCTCCTAAAAACAGGTGGGATTGCATTGTTTATGTCTTCTATGATTCTGAGCATTAATTTTCATATTTACGATCAACCATTAGACTCTGGATATCATTTCACTTTTTGCTCTTAACAAATTTTGATGAGTTTTAACAGGTTGTCTCGTTTGTCATTGTTAAAGCTTGCTCAAATTTGAGTATATAATTAATATCTTATACACCATGGCTCCAAGCAAGATCAAAAGAGCCCTTGGGCATGTCAAGGACCAGACCAGCATAAGCCTGGCCAAAGTTGGTGGCAGCACCTCACTTTCCGACCTCGATGTTGCCATTGTTAAGGCAACAAGGCACGAAGAATATCCAGCCGAGGAGAGATACATTCGAGAAATACTAAGTTTAACCTCCTACTCACGTGCCTACATCAGTGCTTGCGTTAACACCCTCTCAAGACGCCTCAACAAGACCAAAAACTGGACAGTGGCGCTGAAAACTCTTATGTTGATCCACCGGCTTCTATCCGAAGGTGATCCAGCATACGAGCAAGAGATTTTCTTTTCGACAAGGCGGGGGACTCGCATTCTCAACATGTCAGATTTCCGTGACACTTCACAATCAGATTCCTGGGATTACTCTGCATTTGTGCGTACTTATGCACTGTACCTTGATGAAAGACTGGAATACAAGATGCAAGGAAGGCGTGGGAAACGGAGCATGTATGGAAATGATGACGAAGAGGAAGAGGAGGATAAGGCAATTGTTGTCAGATCCACACCAGTTCGTGAGATGAAGACTGAGCATGTATTTTCAATGTTGCAGCATTTGCAACAGCTGCTTGAGCGCTTCTTAACCTGTCGACCAACAGGTTTGTATATCAGCCATTATATTTCTTCGTAGAGGTTCCTAACTTGCGGAACTTAATTGCATTGAGTTGAGATATGAATTTATTTGATTTTCGATTCAAATGGTACTAATAGTAATTTATTTGTATTGAAACAGGTCCAGCAAGGCTCAACAGGCTCGTGATTGTGGCTCTTCACGTAATAGTGAAAGAAAGTTTCCAGATATATTACGACATTACAGAAATATTGGGGATTTTAATCGACCGTTTCATGGAGCTTGATGTTTCTGAATCAGTAAAAGTCTATGAAATGTTCTGCCGTCAAGGAAAGCAGTTTGATGAGCTTGAGAATTTCTATTACTGGTGCAAGAGTATCGGCATTGCACGCTCTACTGAGTATCCTGAAATTGAGAAAATCACACAAAAGAAACTCGACCTCATCGACGAATTTATCCGTGACAAGTCTGCGTTGGAAGAAGGGCAGATAAACGAGGATGAACCCAAGGATGAATCGGAGCAGGAAGTTAAAGAACCAGAAGCAAGTGAAGAAGACATGAATGCCATTAAGGCGTTACCGGCCCCAGAAGACATCTCTGAAGCCCCTGTTGAGGAAGAACCGGAGAAAGCAGAGGAAGTAGATAGCTCGAAATTAGCTATAGTTGTGCAGCAAGAGGGTGATTTATTGAACCTGGAAGAGGATGCAATGTCAAGTCAAGACCACGCAGACAAATTGGCATTGGCTTTGTTTGATGGTGTTGCACCAGCCGGTCCTCCACCAGCTCCAGCATGGGAAACTTTCAAGGATGAAGCTGATTGGGAATCTGCCTTGGTTCAATCAGCGAGCAACCTCAACAATCAGAGGGCAACACTTGGAGGTGGGTTCGACATATTGTTGCTCGATGGCATGTACCAACAGGGCCAAACAATGGTAGCCATGGCTTCATCAGGTTATGCAGCAACTGGAAGTGCTAGTAGCGTTGCATTTGGATCAGCCGGTAGACCAGCAACGCTAGCTCTACCGGCACCCTCATCATCTGAAGGTAAGAACACGGGATCAAACGGTGGTGATCCATTCGCGGCGTCGCTTGCGGTGGCGCCACCGTCATACGTTCAAATGTCAGACATGGAGAAGAAGCAGAAGTTGTTACTGGAGGAGCAGGCTGTGTGGGAGCAATATAAAAGGGATGGAATGCAAGGACATGTTGGAGTGTCGAGAGTACAAACGTATCCTTACAGCCAAGGGGGGTACATGCACGGCTATTGAAGCTTTCGCCTTTCATTCTTGTCAAATTCAATAGGGCTTCAATTGTTTAGTCTTCTCTTTTCCTTTTTTTTTTTTTCTTTTTATTATTAATAATTCTTTGGTGAGGTTCAGATTGCTTAATCAACTCGATTGATCAAGAGATTAAAATTATCAGTGTTTTAGATTTTTGATAGGACAAAATTGTATAATTAATGTGGAAATGTGACTTTGTTAATATAGCCATAAAAAAATTTGTTTGTTAATTCAAAAAATGTAATCTTTTACAAACAAATACTTTACAATAACTAGAGTGGACAAAAGTTGATTCAAGCTTGAGAACCTGTCCGAATTGGCTCAAGATCAAATCCAAAATCCGTCGAAATTGATCAAAAAGTTAAAGGTTTGAATTTATAAAAAACCTGAACTTGAAAAAGATTAAACTTGAAAAAGATTGAATCTGAAAAAACTCGAACCTAATACCAGCAGAACCCGACATAACACGAGCCCAATACAATCTGAACCCAAGACCGCCCAAACCCAAGCCCAAAAAAATCAAATTTATACCCAAAAAAATTAAATTATAATTATATGATTATTTTGTTAAAAAATAAAATAAAATAAAATAAAATAATGATACATTTTTCTAATTAAAATTTATAAAATTTTAAAATAATCGTTATTTATTGCACAATTATATCAATAATATATTATCAACAAAATAAGTATTGAATATTTAAATTCATTATTAAATAAAATTATTTTAAAACACTATATATATATATATATATATATATATATATATATATATATATATGAATATCTACTAATTTTCAATATCACATTTATTGTATTTATAATAATGAATAATAAAAATATTATTAAATATAAAATTTAATTTTATTATAAAAACAATTATTATACTATTTTATTACATTTAGTTCATATTAAAATTTTAATTTTAATATAATAATAAATCAAATATATATTAATCATTATCTAATTGTAACATTTGTTTAAATTTGATATTTAGGGCAAACAATTAGGAGCATTATTAACAAAATGAAATTTAAATTATATTTTCTTAGAGTTTCAAATATATAAAAAATATAAAGTTTACTTGAAAATAAAAAACATAATCTTAAAATTAAAATTTATTGTTTTTAAATTTAAAAGAAAAGATAAATAACTAAATCAAATAATACAACTATACAAGTACAATATCCAAAATAAATATAATAAAATAAAAATGTTTTTCAATTCATAAAATCAAATGAAAAAAATTTCTTAATTCCAAAACGCTATACATACACATACACATACACATACTTGTTTCTTGTACAAATGAGCAATATTCAATGTAAGTTAAGTTAGATAAAATTGTCAATATATATACAATTATACATCACACATACATGTGTATGTAATTATGTGTAAGTTGTGAATGTGTAACAATTGTATCTTAAGTTTTATTAATTATTTCTTAACTTATTAATTATTATAAAACTTTTATTAATTAAATTTTAGTGTCTTATGTTTAAAATTTAATAACATATTATCTTAAGCGCATAATTAACTAATTTAATTTCATAATTGTTTTATTTTTATGTTTCAGAAATTTTTTTTGAGTCAACAATATTTTATCAAAATTGGTAATTACGATTTTAAGTACAATTTGTATCATATTCTTAACATATACATACATATACTATAGTATCATATATGTAAATAGTCAATGAGTAAGAATTGCATATTAACTAATTATGAAACTTTTATTAATTTAATTCAGTACCTTATGTTTAAAATTTAAAAACATATTATTTTAAGCATAATTAACTAGTTTAATTTCATTATTATTTTATTATTGTGTTTCATTTACATTTTTCACTCAACAATATTTTATTAAAATTAATAATTACAATTTTAAGTATAATTTGCATTATAAGAATTGCATCTTAACTAATTATGAAACTTTTATTAGTTTAATTTAGTACCTTATGTTTAAAATTTAAAAATAAATTATTTTTGTTGTGCATGATATTAAGAATAAAAAAAGTGCGTTATGTGGCGTACGAAGAAAACGAGTATAGGCATGAGAAAATCCGGCATTTAATGAAAATGGCATATGCGTAATTAGTGACAGAGAGAAACCCCTATAAATAGGGGTCATGTGTTATTCATAAACCAGATCTGAGAACTCCCTACAAAAACTCTGTCAAATTCTCTGTCTCACTTAAGTATCAGAGTGCAAACGCATGGAACAACCCCTGCGTTCCTCTGATCTTCTTCTTTTTTGCAGAAACTCTCGTCAACACGTGGCAGGAACCCGAAGAGAAGACATCAGCGATTCGTCACCATTGTTTCAGGTAATAACAATTGGTACCGTCTGTGGGAAACGAAAGAAAAGCTATGGTACAGACACTTCAGGAGGGACGAGAACTGATGGATAATACAAAAAAATCAAAATTCGATGCTAAAATAACATTTTTTTTGATAAAATCTAGGATAAATCGCCTTTGGCTATTTGCCATCGCGTAGATCTCGAAAAGTTACGCGAATTCAAAAAAAATTACCTCAATTGGACCACCGAGCACAAAATTATGGCCCTCCGAAGTTTCGAGCACAGGGAGAGACCTTGTGCGTGAGACTCTACCGCGCACCCCTGCCGTGCGAGAGTTTGCAACACACGCTGCCGCACGAGACCCTACCACGCACCCTACCGAGCGAGACTCTACGCACACTCTGTCGCGCACCCTGCCGCGCGAGACTTATCGCATGCTCTGCTGCGCAGAAGACCTTTCACGCGAGACTATGCGCACACTCTGTCGCGCACCTTGTGCTCGAGATTCTGTCGCATACTCTACCGTTCAAAATACCCTGTCGCGCACCCTACTGCGAGAGACTCTATCGTACACTCTGCCGCGCGAGACTCTGCTGCGCACCCTGCCGCGCGAGACTCTGACGCCCACTCTGCCGCGTACCCCCTGTCGTGCGAGAGTCTGCCGTACACTTTGACGCAGGAGACCCTGCCGCACGAGACTTTGTCGCACACTCTGTCGCGCAAAAGACCCTGTCGCGCGAGACCCTGCCTAGTACCCTGTCGCTCAAGGCGTGAGACTCTGCCGCACACTGTGCTACGCACCCTGTCGCGCGAGACCCTGCCGCGCAGATTCAGATTCCTGCCACAGGGCTGAGGGAGCACAACCCTGCAACACATTTTTAAAACCCTGTCGCAGGGACTAGTACTCAAGACCCTGTCACCAGGGCGAGGGAGATAAACCCTACCGCAGAGTTCGGGAGGCAAACCTCTGCAGCAAGTTTTGGTCGAAATTAATTCGAAATTCATCAGTCTGGGAAGCAAGGGAGACAGAGCCTTCCCTCAGCAAATAGAAGGCAGCATGCTAGTGGTCAGAACAATCTGAACTCCTTAGTCTATTTCGAAGATTCAAGGCCAAATCTTAGAATGAGAGATGTTAGAAGAAAGCATCCAGTGCAAAGACTCAGGAGAATGAGCTTTCATTCAAATGACTCGGAATCTTGTAGAACCGAGGAAAGGGGAGCACATTCGACCCAAGAATCTGAGAAGAACATGGAAAAAGTCACAGAAAGGAGTTTTTGAAAAGTTATGTAGATCACTTTCGAGATTCTACTCTAGAAGTGAAAGATTTACAAGTAGAAGTAGCTATGACAGCAATCCTGCAGGGAACGAAATCTGAGAAGTAACAAGAGTCTTTGTCCCTTGACCAGCCTACAACTATCATATATTTATTTGCTCGAGCAAATAAGTATGTTGCCCAAAAGGAAGTAATGAAAATGGTGCAGTCTCGAGATACGAAAGAAGAAAGAAAAAGATAAAGAGATGTGACCAGGAGGAGTTTTTCCAGACCCGACAGATCAGGCAAGATTCTTAGGCTTAGGTATGAAAACTATACCAAGCTGAACGAGCCTCGTGCTACTATTCTTGCTGCTATTGAAGGGACTAGACTATTAGAATTCCCGAAAGAGGAAGTAGGAAACTTAGGGCGGAACACGGATGCCTATTGCAGCTTTTATTTCGCTTATGGTCATCCTACGAAAATGTGCAGAGAACTGATGGATCAGTTGGCCCGAGAGGGGAAGATTAATCGCTTCCTTTGGAGAAGCGAAAGGACTCATTACCCCCCACGAGATCGAATGGGCGAACGTCCGTGGAATAGACAAGATAATGATAGAGAGAGAAATAGTCCAAGAAATGAATAAGAAGCTAGGCCAGACCCCCGAGGCACTCGGCTGGATAACGAACACACTGGCCCGACCATAAATGTTATTGCAGGGGGAGAATAGATGGCAGGAAGTTCCTCTGCTTCTCGCAAAAGTTACGTGAGACAAGCATATCAGATTGTTGGCTCTACCGAGAGGGGGTGAATCGGTTTTCTAATGTTAATGGTAAATTTAAACTAATTTGAATTTAATTAACAAATAATGAATAAGCAATATAATGTATTGAACCAAAATTAAAGCAAGATAAGGAAGAGAATATCAAACACAGTCGTTTATAGAGGTTCGGTCAATCTCTTGCCTACGTCCTCTCTCCTTGACCTTCTTGTTAAGTGCTTTCTTTCTCACTTTCAACGAAAGTTACACACTCCCTTTTTCAGGTTAAGGAATAACCTCTCTACCCTTTTTATACAAAGATGTATTCACCCTTTTACAAAGATTATCTCACTGAGGAACAATCCTCTTCTCTCTTAAAGCAAGGATGAATACAATATCAAGCTTTTTATGTGGGTAGGGCAAATACAGCTTTTGCACACAAGCTTATACAACAAACTCAATAAATGAGGATTGAAGACAATTGGAATGAAAGAATTAAACTCTTGAGAATATACAGAATGTGCAGCAATAGTCTCTTATTTCTCAGTGTCTTCAATGCTTGATTATATACTGAAGGATTGGTAGTTGGAGCATTTAATGCTGTTTTTCCCGTTGAGATTTTACAGAAAGAGCCGTTGGGAACCTCCAGTAGAATGCCAGATCGATCTGCCATCTTGACCAGATCGATCTCTTAGTTATAATTCCTGCAAGTTCAAGGCAAAAAGAAGCAAGGAGATCGATCTCATATATGAGCAGATCGATCTCATAATTTAAAAATGTTAGAGCAGATCGATCTGTCGAATGGGCAGATCGATCTTCCAATCTCACTGTTTGAGGCATGATCGATCTATAGATCGATCTAGCAAGTATTCTCGTAGTGATGAGATCGATCTCTTATCAACCTAGATCGATCTCCTTAGTTCTCTGACTTTAGGGAGATCGATCTCTTCCTATACCAGATCGATCTCATGAGCTCTCTGTTTGAGTATAGATTGATGGCTCTACCGAGAGGGGGGGTGAATCGATTTTCTAACGTTAATAGCAAATTTTAATTTAATCCTATTTTAATTTGCAAAAGAAAGTAAGCAATATAACAAAATTAAACAATTTAATGCAAGATAGGGAAGAGAGAAACAAACACAATCGTTTATAGAGGTTCGGCCAAACTCTTGCCTACGTCCTCTCTCCTTGACCTTCTTGTCAAGTGCTTTCTTACCCTCCTTCAACAGAAGTTTACAATGTTCCTTTTACAGGTTAAGGAATAACCTCTCTACCCTTTACAATGTAAAAATGTATTCACCCTCTTACAATTTTCTCTCACTGAGGAACAATCCTCTTCTCTTTCAAGGTAAGGTTGAATACAAAATGCAGCTTTAAAGTGGGTAGGACAAATACAGCTTCTGCACTTAAGCTTACACAATAAATCTCAATAAATGAGGAATGAAGACACAAGGAATGAAAGTATTAAAAGTTTGAGAATATTAGAAAATGTGCAGCAATAGTCTCTCTATTCTTTTTGTCTTCAATGCTTGGTTAAATACTGAAGGATTGGTAGTTGGAGCATTAAATGCTGTTTTTCCCGTTGAGATTTTGCAGAAACTAGCCGTTGGGTACCTCCAGTAGAGTGCCAGATCGATCTGCCTTCTTGGCCAGATCGATCTCTTAGGTATAAATCTTGCAAGATCAAAGCACAAAAACACAAGGAGATCGATCTCATAGGATAGCAGATCGATCTGTTAATTTGAAAATGATAGGGGAGATCGATCTGTCGAATAGGCAGATCGATCTAATGATCTCTCTGTTTAAGGCAAGATCGATCTACAGATCGATCTGCCATGCAGTTTCGTAGTGGGGAGATCGATCTCTCAATACCTTAGATCGATCTCCTTAGCTCTCTGACTTTGAGGAGATCGATCTCTTTCTTACCAGATCGATCTCATAAGTTCTCTGTTTGAGTGTGGATCGATCTTTCAGATCGATCTACAGTCTTAAGCTTTTAAGGGAGATCGATCTCTTCCTAGACCAGATCGATCTCTCAACTCTAGCTTTAGCCAGATCGATCTCTTAACCCTTGCAGATCGATCTCACTCTTCCTTAATACCTTTGTAAAGGTTCAAGGCTTGGCAGATCGATCTCATTTCTTCATGAGATCAATCTCTCATCAAGTAAAAAATCCAGGAGATCGATCTCTCATAAGCCAGATCGATCTCTCATCAACAGAACTCTAAGTTCTGGTACTGATAACCTCTAAACATGTCTTTATATCATTTTTATATTATTGAATTTATTTGTTTTGTCATTTCAAAATATATTAACTCAACAATCTTCCCCTTTTTGATATGACAAAACTTATTCAATCAACATGTTTAGTTATTTTGCAAAATCTCCCCCTTTTTGTGAGCTCCCCCTTTCTTTTAGCTTTTGACTTTGTTACTATCTTAACTCCCCCTCATTTTAACCATTCTTTTAAACATTTAGAGATGTTTCTTAAAACCCTTCTTAAAACGTTTTATGCATCTTGACCACCACCACATGTTTTCTTCTCCCCCTTTTTGTCATATCAATAGAAAGAAAACGAAATAGTACTCATGGCATTTCAAAATTAACATTTTCATTAAAATAAATTCATTAAAACAAAATTAACATTTTAATGGCAGTTCAATAAAGCAAATTCATGTCAAAATAACAACATCAACATAGAACTAAACTAAATCGAGCAACTAAATCCTATGGTGGAGGAGGAACGCGATCCATGAGATCCTCAACATGAGTGCGCGTGACTTGAAGCTCATCAAACATCGCCTCCTGAGCCTCATGAACCTCATCCACTCTTCGGTTCAAAGATGCAAAGCCTTCATCGATTTTTCTGTTGAGGCCACTTATCATCTTCATAAGGATCTCCATGTCAGCAGGTGAGGATGAAGGTGCAGTGGTCTGAGGAGTCGAGGATGATGGTCCCTTAGCCGGTGCAGCAGGTGGGTCCATAGGCTCATCGGAGGGGTCTTCCTCCATAGCTTCAGTAGGCTGCTGTTCCCTCTTCTTCTTCCAGTCGCCCCGAAAATCCTTGTAATATCCCATGTGATGGAGTGTCTCGATGTTGAGGACGCTCTTGGGAGAAGGCAGTTCATCGGTTTCGCAGCTGCTATATATCTTGAGCCGTTGAAGAAAGTACGCCAATGGTTGAGGAAACACGATCGTAGTGGCTTGGCCTCGTACAATTTTTAACCAGTCTTGAAAGATAAAGTGGACGAGGTTGGGTTTTTGACTGGTGGAATGAATATGGTGAATCCAAAACCTATCTAACCTCCTAACAGTCGAATGTTGGGTACCAAACGGACGAAGGTTCCACAAGATGATGAGGTGGAGTAGTCGGGGGTGCATTGGGAGTTCACTCGCTTTATCCCCGGGAATGTCAAACTCCAAGGGAACCTCTTCATCTTCGTTCGTTAAACCTTCATCGCGTATGTTAAAGGCTTGGGCTAAAATTTCAGTGGTTACGGCAATTGATCTGCCCATGACATACGTTGTGAAACCAAGAATTTGACAGGAATCGATAGGATCGTAATTGAGTTCGGCATTGGAAAAGAATGCACGAACGATATTTGGAGGTACGGGAGTGTTTATTTTCAGAAAGGACATCCAACCAAACTCCTCAAATTTCGACAAGTATGGAAAATCAATTCTGTTGAGGAAAGAGAAATCGATTGTACGCCAATGTTTAATTGGCATGGTTGAAAAGTATTCTTCGTATCGCTTTCTCTTCGCAGGTGTTTTAAAACACCGATTAAAGGTAGTGATGGAAGATGGAGGAATGGGTTGGGAAGATGACTTGGTTTCGACATTGGTTCGGGGAGGTTTTGTCCTACTTTCTTAAGCCTAGGCATGGTTCTAGATACGAGAATTATGCTACTACAGATTCACAAGCGAAAAAATCAATGGAACAGTAACTAGATTTGCCCTAGAACTAAATTGAACACAAATCGTAGGAAATTTTTGAGAAAATAATGAGAAATGTTGGTTACTATACCAAGAAATGACACGGAGACGCAATGAAGGCCGTACAGAGATCGATCTGAGAAGGAATCGAGAGAGGAGGTGCGGGAAGTTAAGGATTTTGAATTTTGAGTTTTTGAAATTTGGGGATTTTTGCCCAGTTTTTATAGTCCAGGGCACAGGAGATCGATCTGTCGAGACGACAGATCAATCTGTCTTTTTCAGAAGCCAAGAGAGATCGATCTGTCGCATGAACAGATCGATCTGTTAGCAAACAGAGGCTTAAGGAGATCGATCTGTCACAAGCACAGATCGATCTGCAGTTTAACAGAGGCTTAGAGAGATCGATCTGCCAAATGCATAGATCGATCTTCAAAATACAGAAGCTTGAAGAGATCGATCTGTCGTATGGACAGATCGATCTGCTCTTTAACAGAGACGTAAGAAGATCGATCTTATGGTTAGAAGATCGATCTTCTTAGCTTAACCTTAATGATTTAGGCTTGTTGGAAGTATGGAGATCGATCTATATTACAAGGAGATCGATCTCTCATCCTTGTTGCCAGAAAATCTTTGCAAAAACTCTTTTAAAATCAACTTGAAACCAAGATTTTTTGAAACATAAAGTCTTAAGGGATATTCATGAGTCCTAATTCACCTCTAAGGATACAAAACCTATCTCTATCAAGAGGTTTGGTGAATATATCAGCTATTTGATGTAAAGTGTCAATGTACTCTAAAATTATATCCCCTTTTTATACATGGTCTCTAAGGAAATGATGTCTAATCTCTATGTGCTTGGTTCTGGAGTGTTGGATAGGATTTTTAGACAGATTAATGGCACTGGTATTATCACATTTAATAGATACTTGCTTCATGTCAATACCATAATCTTTCATTTGTTGTTTAATCAACAACACTTGAGCACTACAACTACCAGCTGCTATATATTCAGCTTCAGTTGTGGACTGAGCCACACTGTTTTGTTTCTTAGAGAACCAAGAAATTAACCTATTTCCTAAGAATTGGCAGGTACCTGAAGTACTTTTCCTATCTATTTTGCATCCTCCAAAATCAGCATCTGAAAATGCATGGAGGGCAAAGGTGGAGTCCTTGGGATACCAAAGTCCTAGTGAGGGAGTGTCTTTGAGGTATCTAAAGATCCTCTTAGTTGCTAATAGATGTGATTCCCTAGGAGAGGATTGAAATCTAGCACAAAGGCATACACTAAACAAAATATCTGGTCTACTTGTAGTTAAATAAAGCAATGAGCCAATCATAGACCTATAGAGTTTAGTGTCTACGCACTTACCACTTTCATCTTTATCAAGCTTGATGTTGGTGCCCATTGGAGTTGCTTGAGGTTTGCAATTGTCCATTCCAAATCGCTTGAGCAATTCCTTAGTATACTTTGCTTGATTGATGAAGGTTCCATCTTTTGTTTGCTTCACTTGAAGTCCCAAGAAGAATGTGAGTTCTCCCATCATGCTCATCTCAAATTCTCCTTGCATGATCTTAGCAAACTCTTTGCATAAAGACTCATTAGTTGAACTAAAAATAATATCATCTACAGAGACTTGTACAACTAGTAAATCCTTATTTTTATTTTTGATGAATAAGGTGGTATCCACTTTTCCTCTTGAAAATCCTTTTTCTATTAAAAATTTTGACAACCTTTCATACCAAGCTCTAGGAGCTTGTTTCAAGCCATAGAGTGCCTTAGATAATTTGAAAACATGTTCAGGAAATTCATGATTTTCAAATCCGGGAGGTTGCTCAACATAGACTTCTTCATTAATGAAACCATTTAGGAATGCACTCTTCACATCCATTTGATACAACTTGAAGTTTTTGTAACATGCAAAGGCAAGTAACATTCTTATTGCCTCTAATCTAGCTACCGGTGCATATGTTTCATCATAGTCTATGCCTTCCTCTTGTCTATATCCTTGTGCAACTAGCCTAGCCTTATTCCTTATGATCACACTATTTTCATCCATCTTGTTCTTGAATATCCATTTAGTTCCAATTATAGAGTGATCACTAGGCCTAGGAACTAGTTTTCATACTTTGCTTCTCTCAAATTGATTTAATTCTTCTTGCATTGCTAGGAACCAATTATTGTCATCTAAGGCTTCATTGACATTCCTAGGCTCTATTTGAGATACAAAGGCTATATATTGGCACATATTCCTTAGAGATGATCTAGTTCTAACTCCAAGAGTTGGATCTCTTACTATTTCACAATCCTTTACATATCCTAACTCTCTTGGTGCTCTAGATTCTCTCTCTATTATCTCTATCTCATCTTTATCTTCTTTATTCAAGTTAAGTTTTTCTAATAAGTCATCTTCTAGGTTTGGGATATCCTCCAAGTTTTCGTCAAATATTCCAAATTCTCATCATTGGTTGAATCTTTAGATACATTATTTGATTCATCAAATATAACATGAATAGATTCTTCAACCATTAATGTTCTTTTGTTATAAATTCTATAAGCCTTTGAATTCAATGAGTATCCTAGGAATATTCCCTCATCACTCTTGGCATCAAATTTTCCTAAATTATCTTTCCCATTATTTAGAACAAAACATTTGCAGCCAAAAGGATGGAAGTAACTAATGTTAGGCTTTTTACCTTTGTAGAGCTCATAAGGAGTTTTCTTTAGCATGGGTCTAATCATAGCTCTATTAATTATATAACATGATGTGTTTATAGCTTCAGCCCAAAAATACTTTGGTAAGTTATTCTCACATAACATGGTTCTAGCCATTTTCCCAATGTTCTATTTTTTCTCTCAACTACACCATTTTGTTGTGGTGTCCTAGGGGCTGAAAAATTATGGCTAATTCCTTGATCATTGCAATACTCATCAAATCCTATATTTTCAAATTCTTTGCCATGATCACTTCTAATACTAGTTATTGTATATCCTTTCTCATTTTGAGTAATTTTTGTATAGGCTATGAATTTTTCTAAGGCTTCATTTTTTTACTCTTAAGAAGAACACCCATGTGTACCTAGTGTAATCATCAACTATTACAAAACCATAGTGTTTTCCACCTAGGCTAGTTGTTCTAGTTGGTCCAAATAAATCTAAGTGAAGTAATTGGAGAGGCCTAGTGGTGGATACAATATTCTTAGGCTTAAATGTTGTCCTTTTATGTTTTCCTTTAACACAAGCTTCACATACTTCTTCATGATCAAAGGATATCTTGGGTAAACCTATAACTAGATCCTTTCTAGCTAACTTAGATAGCACACTCATGCTAGCATGACCTAGTCTTCTATGCCATAACCAAGATTCCTTTTTATTGTCTACCATTAAGCATATATTTTCATTTTTGAGTTCATTAAGATAGACAATATATATGTCCTTGTCTATGACCTAGAAAAAGAACTTTGTTAGACTTAGGATCTACCACATTACATTTCATGCAATCAAAAATTACTTTGTAACCTTTGTCACAAAGTTGACTTATGCTTAGTAAGTTATGCTTTAGACCCCTAACAAGCAATACTTTTTCTAAAGAGAAGTAATCATTACCTATTGAGCCACTTCCTTCTACTTGGCCTTTGGAGTTGTCCCCAAAAGTGACCTCTCCACCAACCTTTGATTTAAAAGAGTTGAAGTGGCTTCTATCTCCCGTCATGTGCCTTGAGCATCCACTATCCAAGTACCATGCTTCCTTTGTTTTAGATGTGTGGCCATGCTCAATCACCTACAAGAAGATTTAAACTCAAGTCTTAGGTACCCAAATTTTCTTGGGTCCTTTGAGGTTAGTGAATGCAATTCTTGATCCCTTTGGGATCCATTTTGCTAATGCATTACAGTCCTTGGAGTGAATTACTTCTTTTGGAATCCATATCCTTTTTACTATTTTTCCTTTTAGAGTTCTCATTTTTATATTACAGTTATGTGATGCATGTCCCTTTCTATTGCAATATGAACAAGTAATTGCAGGTTTATTCATGCTCTTCCTAGCAATAAAACTTTTAAGATGGGTCTCCCTACTCTTTGCATTATATCCTAAGCCATTTTTGTCAAAGAATGCCCTTTGGGTCTCTAGCATGCTATCTAACTTTTGTTGACCCATGTGGAACCTATTAAATGAATTATGTAGATTGCTATTTTTCTCTTTAAGGTCACAAATTTCTAGATTTGAAATCTCTAGTTTCTTTTCACATTCTAATTTATCCAATTGCATTATCTCATTTTCTTTTCTCAATTTGGATATTATCTTTTTATATTTCATACTCATAGATTCATACTCTAATGCAAGATCATCAAATGCATCTTGCAATTCATCAAAAGAATATTCATTGAGGCTTGAAGTTACCTTTTCATCCTCAATAGCCATGAAGCACAAGTTGGTAATGGCCTCATTTGATTCATCATCGGAGCAGTCACTGTCGCTCCATGTTGCCACCATTACCTTCTTTTTATGGAAAATATCATTGGACCTTTTAAGAAGAGGGCAGTTAAATTTTATGTGTCCTAGTTTTTTACATTCATAACATACAATTGAGTCTTTTCTTCCTAGTTCTTCTTGATCTCTCTTATTGTTTCTCCTATTACTACCACTAGCTCTCATCCTCATGAACTTGTTAAATCTTTTGGCAAACATTGCCATCTCAAGGTCCTCTTCACTACCACTCTCATTTTTAATCTCCTCTTGAGCAGTGGATTTTAGAGCAACTCCCACTTTCTTGGGTGGCTCTTCATTTCTTTTTAATTTCATCTCATAAATGAGTAGAGATCCTATTAATTCATCTAAAGACAATGTGTGAGGATCCTTAGATTCCTCAATTGCAGTCACTTTAGCTTTCCATGATTTAGGTAAGCTATTTAAAATTTTCTTTACCATTTCAATATTAGAATATATTTTTCCTAAAGACTTTAATCCATTAATTACATCTGTGAATCTAGTGAACATATCACTAATTGATTCTCCTTCCTTCATCCTAAAAAGCTCATAGTCATGTGTGAGCATACCTACCTTTGTCTCCTTCACTTGGGTTGTACCCTCATGAGTTATTGCCAATTTGTCCCATATTTGTTTGGCATTATCACACCCAGAGACTCTATTATATTCATTAGGACCTAAGGCACAAAATAATGTGTGCATAGCTTTAGCGTTTAGTTGAGCACATTTAATATCATTTGAATCCCATTCATCTTCTTCCTTAGGAATATCTCTTCCCTCTATTCTCTTTGTAGGGATTTGAGGTCCTTTAATTATAATTCTCCATACTTCATAATCATTTGCTTGAATGAATAACATCATCCTAGTCTTCCAATATGCATAATACTCTCCATTAAACATTGGAGGTCTAACCGTAGAGTGCCCCTCTCCTACCAAACTAGTAGCTACACTGTTATGAGCCATTTGATCGTTTCTAACTCTTAGGAAGTTGTTCCTATGTGATTAAAGAGTCCTAGCTCTGATACTAATTAATGGCTCTACCGAGAGGGGGGTGAATAGGTTTTCTAACGTTAATAGCAAATTTTAATTTAATCCTATTTTAATTTGCAAAAGAAAGTAAGCAATATAACAAAATTAAACAATTTAATGCAAGATAGGGAAGAGAGAAACAAACACAATCGTTTATAGAGGTTCGGCCAAACTCTTGCCTACGTCCTCTCTCCTTGACCTTCTTGTCAAGTGCTTTCTTACTCTCCTTCAACAGAAGTTTACAATGTTCCTTTTACAGGTTAAGGAATAACCTCTCTACCCTTTACAATTTAAAAATGTATTCACCCTCTTACAATTTTCTCTCACTGAGGAACAATCCTCTTCTCTTTCAAGGTAAGGTTGAATACAAAATGCAGCTTTAAAGTGGGTAGGACAAATACAGCTTCTGCACTTAAGCTTACACAATAAATCTCAATAAATGAGGAATGAAGACACAAGGAATGAAAGTATTAAAAGCTTGAGAATATTAGAAAATGTGCAGCAATAGTCTCTCTATTCTCTTTGTCTTCAATGCTTGGTTAAATACTGAAGGATTGGTAGTTGGAGCATTAAATGCTGTTTTTCCCGTTGAGATTTTGCAGAAACTAGCCGTTGGGTACCTCCAGTAGAGTGCCAGATCGATCTGCCTTCTTGGCCAGATCGATCTCTTAGTTATAAATCCTGCAAGATCAAAGCACAAAAACACAAGGAGATCGATCTCATAGGATAGCAGATCGATCTGTTAATTTGAAAATGATAGGGGAGATCGATCTGTCGAATAGGCAGATCGATCTCATGATCTCTCTGTTTAAGGCAAGATCGATCTACAGATCGATCTGCCATGCAGTTTCGTAGTGGGGAGATCGATCTCTCAATACCTTAGATTGATCTCCTTAGCTCTCTGACTTTGAGGAGATCGATCTCTTTCTTACCAGATCGATCTCATAAGTTCTCTGTTTGAGTGTGGATCGATCTTTCAGATCGATCTACAGTCTTAAGCTTTTAAGGGAGATCGATCTCTTCCTAGACCAGATCGATCTCTCAACTCTAGCTTTAGCCAAATCGATCTCTTAACCCTTGCAGATCGATCTCACTCTTCCTTAATACCTTTGTAAAGGTTCAAGGCTTGGCAGATCGATCTCATTTCTTCATGAGATCGATCTCTCATCAAGTAAAAAATCCAGGAGATCGATCTCTCATAAGCCAGATCGATCTCTCATCAACAGAACTCTAAGTTCTGGTACTGATAACCTCTAAACATGTCTTTATATCATTTTTATATTATTGAATTTACTTGTTTTGTCATTTCAAAATATATTAACTCAACAATCTTCCCCTTTTTGATATGACAAAACTTATTCAATCAACATGTTTAGTTATTTTGCAAAATCTCCCCCTTTTTGTGAGCTCCCCCTTTCTTTTAGCTTTTGACTTTGTTACTATCTTAACTCCCCCTCATTTTAACCATTCTTTTAAACATTTAGAGATGTTTCTTAAAACCCTTCTTAAAACGTTTTATGCATCTTGACCACCACCACATGTTTTCTTCTCCCCTTTTTTGTCATATCAATAGAAAGAAAACGAAATAGTACTCATGGCATTTCAAAATTAACATTTTCATTAAAATAAATTCATTAAAACAAAATTAACATTTTAATGGCAGTTCAATAAAGCAAATTCATGTCAAAATAACAACATCAACATAGAACTAAACTAAATCGAGCAACTAAATCCTATGGTGGAGGAGGAACGCGATCCATGAGATCCTCAACATGAGTGCGCGTGACTTGAAGCTCATCAAACATCGCCTCCTGAGCCTCATGAACCTCATCCACTCTCGGTTCAAAGATGCAAAGCCTTCATCGATTTTTCTGTTGAGGTCACTTATCATCTTCATAAGGATCTCCATGTCAGCAGGTGAGGATGAAGGTGCAGTGGTCTGAGGAGTCGAGGATGATGGTCCCTTAGCCGGTGCAGCAGGTGGGTCCATAGGCTCATCGGAGAGGTCTTCCTCCATAGCTTCAGTAGGCTGCTGTTCCCTCTTCTTCTTCCAGTCCCCTCGGAAATCCTTGTAGTATCCCATGTGATGGAGTGTCCCGATGTTGAGGACGCTCTTGGGAGAAGGCAGTTCATCGGTTTCGCAGCTGCTATATATCTTGAGCCGTTGAAGAAAGTACGCCAATGGTTGAGGAAACACGATCGTCGTGGCTTGGCCTCGTACAATTTTTAACCAGTCTTGAAAGATAAAGTGGACGAGGTTGGGTTTTTGACTGGTGGAATGAATATGGTGAATCGAAAACCTATCGATCTCATAATTTAAAAATGTTAGAGCAGATCGATCTGTCGAATGGGCAGATCGATCTTCCAATCTCACTGTTTGAGGCATGATCGATCTATAGATCGATCTAGCAAGTATTCTCGTAGTGATGAGATCGATCTCTTATCAACCCAGATCGATCTCCTTAGTTCTCTGACTTTGGGGAGATCGATCTCTTCCTATACCAGATCGATCTCATGAGCTCTCTGTTTGAGTATAGATTGATGGCTCTACCGAGAGAGGGGGTGAATCGATTTTCTAACGTTAATAGCAAATTTTAATTTAATCCTATTTTAATTTGCAAAAGAAAGTAAGCAATATAACAAAATTAAACAATTTAATGCAAGATAGGGAAGAGAGAAACAAACACAATCGTTTATAGAGGTTCGGCCAAACTCTTGCCTACGTCCTCTCTCCTTGACCTTCTTGTCAAGTGCTTTCTTACTCTCCTTCAACAGAAGTTTACAATGTTCCTTTTACAGGTTAAGGAATAACCTCTCTACCCTTTACAATGTAAAAATGTATTCACCCTCTTACAATTTTCTCTCACTGAGGAACAATCCTCTTCTCTTTCAAGGTAAGGTTGAATACAAAATGCAACTTTAAAGTGGGTAGGACAAATACAGCTTCTGCACTTAAGCTTACACAATAAATCTCAATAAATGAGGAATGAAGACACAAGGAATGAAAGTATTAAAAGTTTGAGAATATTAGAAAATGTGCAGCAATAGTCTCTCTATTCTCTTTGTCTTCAATGCTTGGTTAAATACTGAAGGATTGGTAGTTGGAGCATTAAATGCTATTTTTTCCGTTGAGATTTTGCAGAAACTAGCCGTTGGGTACCTCCAGTAGAGTGCCAGATCGATCTGCCTTCTTGGCCAGATCGATCTCTTAGTTATAATTCCTGCAAGATCAAAGCACAAAAACACAAGGAGATCGATCTCATAGGATAGCAGATCGATCTGTTAATTTGAAAATGATAGGGGAGATCGATCTGTCGAATAGGCAGATCGATCTCATGATCTCTTTGTTTAAGGCAAGATCGATCTACAGATCGATCTGCCATGCAGTTTCGTAGTGGGGAGATCGATCTCTCAATACCTCAGATCGATCTCCTTAGCTCTCTGACTTTGAGGAGATCGATCTCTTTTTTACCAGATTGATCTCATAAGTTCTCTGTTTGAGTGTGGATCGATCTTTCAGATCGATCTACAGTCTTAAGCTTTTAAGGGAGATCGATCTCTTCCTAGACCAGATCGATCTCTCAACTCTAGCTTTAGCCAGATCGATCTCTTAACCCTTGCAGATCGATCTCACTCTTCCTTAATACCTTTGTAAAGGTTCAAGGCTTGGCAGATCGATCTCATTTCTTCATGAGATCGATCTCTCATCAAGTAAAAAACCCAGGAGATCGATCTCTCATAAGCCAGATCGATCTCTCATCAACAGAACTCTAAGTTCTGGTACTGATAACCTCAAAACATGTCTTTATATCATTTTTATTTTATTGAATTTACTTGTTTTATCATTTCAAAATATATTAACTCAACATAGATCGATCTACTGTCTTTACCTTTGTTTTAGGGGAGATCGATCCCTTCCAAGACCAGATCGATCTTCTCAACATCCTGTAGTAGGCAGATCGATCTTATAACGCTTATAGATCGATCTTAGCTTCCTCAATACCTTTGTACAGGTTCAAACCTTAGCAGATCGATCTCATATCCTCATGAGATCGATCCTCATCCTAGAAAACCCAGGAGATCGATCTCTCATATCACCAGATCGATCTCTCATCTCCAGGAACTTAATTTCTGGTACTGATAGTTTCTAAACATGTTTTTATATCATCTTTATATTATTGAATTTACTTGTTTTGTCATTTCAAAATATATTAACTCAACAATCTCCCCCTTTTTGATATGACAAAACCTATTCAATAAACATGTTTAGTTACCTATTTGCATTGTGCACAAACTCCCCCTTTCTTTTAGCTTTTGACCTCATAACTTTCTTAACTCCCCCTCATTTTAATCATTCCTTTAAACCTTCCACATGTTCTCTTTTCTTCTCCCCCTTTTTGTCATATCAATGGCACTAAAGGGTAAAAGAACAATTCAACTTTCAACACATTGTTCATTTTAAAATAGTAATTCATTATAGCATATGGCAACAATAACTAACATATCATTCCATTCAAGCAAATGCAGTTCTAAAACAACAACTAGTAATTTTAAAACAGTGGCAAAAATAGTCTTATCAACTAAGTCCTAAGATGGAGGAGGGAATCGATCCATAAGGTCCTCAACGTGAGTGCGAGTGACTTGAAGCTCATCATACATCGCCTGCTGAGTAGCATGAAGATTTGCAAAACTTTCATCTAGCTTTCGGTTCAGCTCCATGATCATTGTCTGCTGGGTGGCATAAATGTTTGCAAAACCTTCATCTATCTTCCAGTTCAGCTCCATGAGCATCGTCACAATCAATTCCATGCCAGCGGGTGATGGGTCAGGTGCAGAGGGCTGAGCAGTCGAAGACGATGGACCCTCAGTCGGTGCAACAGGTGGAGCAATGGGCTCATCTGAGGGATCTGCCTCTATGGCTGCTGCTGGCTGCTGTTCCCGCTTCTTCTTCCAATCCCCTCGGAAGTCCTTGTAGTAGCCCATGTGGTGAAGTGTTCTGATGTTTAAGACGCTCTTTGGGGAGGGCACTTCTCCCGTTTCACAACTGCAGTCCACTCCAAGTCGTTGTAGAAAGTACGCCAACGGTTATAGAAAAACTATTGTGGTGGCTTGGCTGCGTATGATCTTCAACCAATCTTCATAGATAAAATGGACAAGGTTGGGTTTTTGACTTGTGGAGTGGATGTGGTGGATCCAAAAATGATCTAACCTCCTAACGGTAGAATGACGGGTACCGAAAGGACGAAGATTCCATGAGATAATGAGGTGGAGTAACCGTGGGTGCATTGGTAGGTCACTCGCCTTATCCCCGGGAAGGTCAAACTCTAAGGGGACTTCCTCATCTTCATTGGTCAAACCTTTATTGCTTATGTGGAAAGCTGGGGCTAAGACATCAATGTCTATTGCAATTGACTTACCCATGACATACGTTGTAAACCCGAAAATTTTGCAAGTATCAGCAGGATCATAGGTGAGTTCGGCATTAGAAAAGAATGCCTTGACGATGTTTGGGTGTACGGGAGTATTGATTTTGAGAAACGGAATCCAACCAAATTCTTCAAATTTGGGTAGATAAGGAAAATCAATACGGTTTAAGAAAGAAAAATCGATGGTTCGCCAATGTTTAATTGGCATGGTGAAAAAATACTCTTCATATCTCTTCCTTTTTGCAGGTGTTTTAAAACACCTGTTAAAGGTAGTGACTGAAAGGGCAGAGGGTGGTTGTGAGGAGGTTGGTCTAGATTCTCTATTGGCTAATCTCTTAATACGAGGCATTTTTTTAGACACGGGTAACAATCTTAAAGCTAGTTCGCTAAAAACCTACCCAATGGAACAGTGTAAAAAGTGCCCTAATTGAGATTACAGTAAAAAATAGATAAATTTTTGAAGAGAAATTGAGCAATGTAGGTTACTAGACCAAGAATGATGAAAAGATTGGGAAAATATCTTACCGAAGATCGATCTGGAAGGGTGAATTGAGGGCTGAGGTGCGACAGGGAGTTAGGGATTTGAGAATTTAGGTTTTTCGAATTTTGGGAATTTTGAACAGTTTTTATAGTTCAGGACACAGGAGATCGATCTGTCGAGGCGACATATCGATCTGTCATTTTTCAGAAGCTCGAAGAGATCGATCTGTTGTACCACAAGATCGATCCTCAGAATACAGAAGTTTAATGAGATCGATCTGTCAATGGCCCAGATCGATCTGCTGTTTAACAGAGGATTAGGGAGATCGATCTGCCAAATGCATAGATCGATCTACTGTTTAACAGAGGCTTAGGGAGATCGATCTGCTGTTTAACAGAGGCTTAAGGAGATCGATCTTATAGGTGAGAAGATCGATCTGCCTAGCTTAACCTTTATGCTTTAGGCTCATTTGAAGTATGGAGATCGATCTATATTGATACGAGATCGATCTCTCTTTGCCCAGAAAAATCATTGAAAAATTCATTTAGAAACAACTTGAAATCAAGATTTTGAAGTAGATAAGTCTCAGGGAACATTCATGAGTCCTAATTCACCTCTAAGGACACAAAACCTATCCCTATCAAGTGGTTTGGTGAATATGTCAGCTATTTGACGTAAAGTGTCAATGTACTCTAGAATTATATCTCCCTTTTGAACATGGTCTCTAAGGAAATGATGCCTAATCTCAATGTGCTTAGTTCTAGAGTGTTGAATAGGATTTTTAAACAGATTGATGGCACTGGTATTATCACATTTAATTGAGACTTGTTTCATGTCAATACCATAGTCTTTCATTTGTTGTTTAATCCACAACACTTGAGCACTACAACTACCTGCTGCTATGTATTCAGCTTCAGTTATGGACTGAGCCACACTATTTTGTTTCTTAGAGAACCAGGAGATTAATCTATTCCCTAAGAATTGACAGGTACCTGAAGTACTTTTCCTATCTATTTTGCATCCCTCAAAGTCTGCATCTGAAAATGCATGAAGTGTAAAAGTGGAGTCCTTGGGATACCAAAATCCTAGAGAGGGAGTGTCCTTAAGATATCTAAAGATCCTTTTGGTTGCTAATAAATGTGATTCCCTAGGAGAGGATTGAAATCTAGCACAAAGGCATACACTAAATAAAATATCTGGTCTACTTGCAGTTAAATAGAGCAATGAACCAATCATAGACCTATAGAGTTTAGTGTCTACACACTTACCACTTTCATCTTTATCAAGCTTGATGTTGGTGCCCATTGGAATTGCTTGAGGTTTGCAATTGTCCATGCCAAATCGCTTTAGCAAATCCTTAGTATACTTTGCTTGATTGATGAAGGTTCCATCCTTTGTTTGCTTCACTTGAAGTCTCAAGAAAAAAGTGAGCTCTCCCATCATGCTCATTTCAAATTCACCTTGCATGATCTTAGCAAACTCTTGGCATAAAGATTCATTAGTTGATCCAAAAATAATATCATCTACATACACTTGAACAACTAGTAAATCTTTATTTTTATTTTTGATAAATAAAGTGGTATCGACTTTTCCTCTTGAAAATCCTTTTTCTAGTAAGAATTTTGACAACCTTTCATACCATGCTCTAGGAGCTTGTTTCAAACCATAAAGTGCCTTAGATAGTTTGAAAACATGTTCAGGAAATTCATGATTTTCAAATCCGGGAGGTTGCTCAACATACACTTCTTCATTAATGAAACCATTCAAAAATGCACTCTTTACATCCATTTGATATAACTTGAAGTTTTTATAACATGCAAAGGCAAGTAGCATTCTAATTGCTTCTAATTTGGCTACCGGAGTATAAGTTTCATCATAGTCTATTCCTTCCTCTTGTCTATAATCTTGTGCAACTAATCTAGCTTTGTTTCTTATGATCACACTATTTTCATCCATCTTGTTCTTGAATATCTATTTAGTTCCAATTATAGAGTGATCACTAGGCCTAGGGACTAGTTTTCAAATTGATTTAATTTTTCTTGCATTGCTAAGAACCAATTATTGTCATCTAAGGCTTCATTGATATTTCTAGGTTCTATTTGAGACACAAAGGCTATATATTGACACATATTCCTTAGAGATGATCTAGTTCTAACTCCAAGAGTTGGATCTCTCACTATTTCATAATCTTTTACATATCCTAATTCTCTTGGTGCTCTAGACTCTCTCTCTAACATCTCTATTTCTTCTTCATCTTCTTTATTTAAGTCAAGTTTTTCTAATATATCTTCTTCTAAGTTTGGAATTTCCTCTATATTTTCATCGAATATTCCAACATCCTCATCATTGGTTGAATCTTTAGATAATCATTTGACTCATCAAATATTACATGAATTGATTCTTCAATCATCAATGTTCTTTTGTTATATACCCTATAAGCCTTTGAATTTAAGGAATATCCTAAAAAGATTCTCTCATCACTCTTGGCATCAAATTTTCCTAAATTATCTTTCTCATTGTTTAAGACAAAATATTTGCAGCCAAAAAGATGGAAGTAGCTAATGTTAGGCTTCTTACCTTTGTAAAGCTCATAAGGAGTTTTCTTTAGCATGGGTCTAATCATGGCTCTATTAATGATATAGCAAGATGTATTTATAGTTTCAGCCCAAAAATATTTTGGTAAATTATTTTCACACAACATGGTTCTAGCCATTTCTTCCAATGTTCTATTTCTTCTCTCAACCACTCCATTTTGTTGTGGTGTCCTAGGGGCTGAAAAATTATGGCTAATTCCTTGATCATTGCAATACTCATCAAATCCTATATTTTCAAACTCCTTGCCATGATCACTTCTAATACTAGTTATTGTGTATCCTTTTTCATTTTGAGTTACTTTTGTATAAGCTATGAATTTTTCTAAAGCTTCATTTTTCACTCTAAAAAAGAACACCCAAGTGAACCTAGTGTAATCATCAACTATTACAAATCCATAGTGTTTCCCACCAAGGCTTGTTGTTCTAGTTGGTCCAAATAAATCTAGGTGGAGTAATTGAAGAGGCCTAGTGGTGGATACACTATTCGTAGGCTTAAATGTTGTCTTTTTATGTTTTCCTTTAACACAAGCTTCACATATTTTTTCATAGTCAAAGGACAACTTGGATAATCCTATAACTAGATCCTTTCTAGCTAACTTAGACAACACATGCATGCTAGCATGACCTAGTCTTCTATGCCATAACCAAGATTCTTTTTCATTGTCTACCATTAGGCATATGTTTTCATTTTTGAGTTCATTAAGATAGACAATGTATATATTACCTTGCCTATGACCTAGAAAAAGAACTTTATTTGACTTAGGATCTATAACATGACATTTCATGCAATCAAAAATTACTTTGTAACCTTTGTCACAAAGTTGACTTATGCTTAGTAAGTTATGCTTTAGATCCCTAACAAGCAATACTTTTTCTAATGAAAAATAGTCATTACCTATAAAGCCACTCCCTTCAACTTGGCCTTTGGAGTTGTCCCCAAACGTGACTTCTCCACCAACCTTTGATTTAAATGAGTTGAAGTGGCTTCTATCACCCGTCATGTGCCTTGAGCATCCACTGTCCAAGTACCGAGCTTCCTTTGTTTTAGCTTTGTGGCAATGCTCAATTACCTACAATCAAAAATCAAACTCATATCTTAGGTACCCAAATTCTCTTGGGTCCTTTGAGGTTAGTGAATGCAATTCTTGATCCCTTTGGGATCCATTTTGCCAAAGCATTAAAATCTTTTGAGTTAATTACTTCTTTTGGAACCCACATTCTTTTTACTATTTTTCCTCTAAGAGTGGTCATCTTCATATTGCAATTATGTGATGCATGTCCCTTTCTATTACAATATAAACAAGTAGTTGAAGGTTTATTCATGCTCTTTCTAGCAATGAAGCTTTTGAGATTAGTCTCTCTAATTTTTGCATTATATCCTAACCCATTTTTATAAAGAATGCCCTTTGAGTTTCTAACATGTTATCTAACTTTTGCTGACCCAAATAAAATCTATTAAAGGAATTATGTAGATTACTATTTTTTTCTTTTAGGTCACAAATTTCAAGATTCGTAATTTCTAGTTTCTTTTCACATTCTAATTTGTCCTCTAGAATTAACTCATTTTCTTTCTTCAATTTAGATATTATCTTCTTATATTTCATACTCATGCATTCATATTCCAATGCAAGATCATCAAAGGCATCTTGCAATTCATCAAAAGAGTATTCATTGAGGGTTGAGGTTACCTTTTCATCCTCAATAGCCATGAAGCACAAGTTGACAATGTTCTCATTTGAGTCATCATCGGAGCAGTCACTGTCGCTCCATGTAGCCACCATTGCCTTCTTTTTGTGGAACCTATCATTGGACCTTTTAAGAAGAGGGCAGTTAAACTTAATATGTCCTGGTTTTTTACATTCATAACACACAATTGTATCTTTTCTTCCTACCTCTTCTTGATCTCTCTTGTGGTTTCTCCTATTACTACCACTAGCTCTCATTCTCATGAATTTGTTAAATCTTTTGGCAAACATTGCCATCTCAAGATCTTCTTCACTACCACTCTCATTTTTAATCTCCTCTTGAGTAGTAGATTTTAGAGTAACTCCCACTTTCTTGGGTGGCTCTTCATTTCTTCTTAATTTCATCTCATAAGTGAGTAGTGAACCTATTAATTCATCTAGTGACAATGTGTGAGGGTCCTTGGATTCCTCAATTGCAGTCACTTTAGCTTCCCATGATTTTGGTAGGCTATTTAATATTTTCTTGACCATTTCTATATTAGAGTATATTTTTCCTAACGATTTTAATCCATTAATTACATCAGTGAATCTAGTGAACATATCACTGATTGATTCTTCATCTTTCATCCTAAATAACTCATAGTCATGTGTGAGCATTCCTACCTTAGTCTCCTTTACTTGGGTTGTACCTTCATGAGTTATTGCCAATTTGTCCCAGATTTGTTTGGCATTGTCACAACCGGAGACTCTATTGTATTCATTTGGCCCTAAAGCACAAAAAAGGGTGTGCATGGCCTTGGCATTTAGCTGAGCACATTTAACATCATTTGAATCCCATTCATCTTCTTCTTTAGGGATATCTCTTCCCTCTATTCTTTTTGTAGGGATTTGGGGTCCTTTAGTGATAATCCTCCATACTTCATAATCATTTGCTTGAATGAATAACATCATCCTAGTCTTCCAATAAGCATAATATTCCCCATTGAACATAGGAGGCCTAACCGTAGAGTGCCCCTCTCCTACTAAACTAGTTGCTATATTGTTGTGAGCCATTAGATCGTTTATAACTCTTAGGAAGTTATTCCTAAGTGATCAAAGAGTCCTAACTCTGATACCAATTGTTGGCTCTACCGAAAGGGGGGGTGAATCGATTTTCTAATGTTAATGGTAAATTTAAACTAATTTGAATTTAATTAACAAATAATGAATAAGCAATATAATGTATTGAACCAAATTAAAGCAAGATAAGGAAGAGAATATCAAACACAGTCGTTTATAGAGGTTCGACCAATCTCTTGCCTACGTCCTCTCTCTTTGACCGTCTTATCAAGTGCTTTCTTTCTCACTTTCAACGAAAGTTACACACTCCCTTTTTCAGGTTAAGGAATAACCTCTCCACCCTTTTTATACAAAGATGTATTCACCCTTTTACTAAGATTATCTCACTGAGGAACAATCCTCTTTTCTCTTAAAGCAAGGATGAATACAATATCAAGCTTTTTATGTGGGTAGGACAAATACAGCTTTTGCACACAAGCTTATACAACAAACTCAATAAATGAGGATTGAAGACAATTGGAATGAAAGAATTAAACTCTTGAGAATATACAGAATGTGCAGCAATAGTCTCTTGTTTCTCAGTGTCTTCAATGCTTGATTATATACTGAAGGATTGGTAGTTGGAGCATTTAATGCTGTTTTTCCCATTGAGATTTTGCAGAAAGAGCCGTTGGGAACCTCCAGTAGAATGCCAGATCGATCTGCCATCTTGACCAGATCGATCTCTTAGTTATAATTCCTGCAAGATCAAGGCAAAAAGAAGCAAGGAGATCGATCTCATATATGAGCAGATCGATCTCATAATTTGAAAATGTTAGAGCAGATCAATCTGTCGAATGGGCAGATCGATCTTCCAATCTCACTATTTGAGGCATGATCGATCTATAGATCGATCTGGTAAGTATTCTCGTAGTGATGAGATCGATCTCTTATCAACCCAGATCGATCTCCTTAGCTCTCTGACTTTGGGGAGATCGATCTCTTCCTATACCAGATCGATCTCATGAGCTCTTTGTTTGAGTATAGATCGATCTACTGCCTTTACCTTTGTTTTAGGGGAGATCGATCTCTTCATAGACCAGATCGATCTTCTCAACATCCTGTAGTAGGCAGATCGATCTTATAACCCTTATAGATTGATCTTAGCTTCCTCAATACCTTTGTACAGGTTCAAACCTTAGCAGATCGATCTCATATCCTCATGAGATCGATCCTCATCCTAGAAAACCCAGGAGATCGATCTCTCATATCACCAGATCAATCTCTCATCTCCAGGAACTTAATTTTTGGTACTGATAGTTTCTAAACATGTTTTTATATCATCTTTATATTATTGAATTTACTTGTTTTGTCATTTTAAAATATATTAACTCAACACAGATTCATGCTGTGATGGAGGAGAAGACGAGTGAAGAACCTATTATGTTCACTCCGACAGACAGGGGTGATATCGTCATACCTGATGACAATCCCATGGTGATATTAGCGATGGTGGCAAAATAACTAGTGAGCAGAATCTTAGTAGACAATGGAAGTTCGATGAACTTAATCTATTGAAACTGCTTTGAGAAAATGAATGTATCAGAAGACAGATTAAGACCTATTATGACGCCATTGTACGTGTAAGACCCAAAAATTCGGTGTCATTTTCTTAAGAAATTGACATTTTAAATATGGATTTTTTTGTAATCTTGATTAATAAAGAAGAAATAATTAAATTTTAGGTCTAATTGATCAAGATATGAATTTATTTAATATTTTTGAATTTTTATCTCAAAAAATGAGCTCGAAAATAGTAGAAAAATATACCGAAAAGGTAAAATCAGACTGATAAATTCGTTTGCGGACTAAATGAATTTAATATAAATTTTTGAGATATTTTTGAGATATTTTAGGATTTTTATTATTATTTTAAGAATAAAATAATAAAAAAAATATATTATATAAAACAAATCTGTTAAAAAAAACAGAAAACGAAAAAAAAAAAGGGAAGCAGCAGAATCGCGAAAACAGGGGGGAACCGATCCTCCCCTGTTTTCCTTCACGGGCGGCGACGGAGGGCGAGAGGTGTGAGGCAAAGGGTTGACCGGCACCGAGGAACAGTCCGAGCTCCACCACGCACCCCAGATCGTTGGCGGTGAGCATATCGGAGAGGGGAAGGCCGAAAGGGAGAAGGGGAAAATCGGACAGCCACCGACGCCGATCGACCCCAGCCTAGGCCAAAAGAAGACTCCCCAGCCCGAGCCCAGCCGAACGGCGGTGGAATCATGCCGGGAACCGACTGGCAGCACCGGCAACGGTGAAATGGCCACTGAACCGGTTCAGACCGGTTCAGTGTGAAAAGGGGCAAATCGGTCCGAACCGGTTCAGGAGGAGAGAGAAAGAAGAGAGAGAAAAAAAATTTAGGATTTCATCGGACTTCGGGTAAGTCGATACGAGGTCAAAAGTAACCGATTTAATTTTTGATAAATTTATTTAAATTATATTTAATCAGAAATTGGCCCGAAAATGAAATACGAAATTGTGCAGTTCGACGATTAATTCCGAACGGAAGCCCGATCGAACTTCGATTTGGGTACCATCGTATAATATCGGGTAAGTAAAGCTCATTTACGACAATTTATGTGATTAACGCATATTTAAGATTTATTTTACGCATTTCGGATTAAATTCTAGATTTAGTGAAATATATTCAAAATTTCGAATAAACTGTCGTAAATGATATTCGGGCTATCCAAAGAGCTTGGAATAAAACCCAATGGGTATTGATAGACTCAATGAGTCGATAGACCTTGATGAAGGGAATTAATACGTGAAAAACGGGCTTAATACGGATTAAGGCCCAATTAAAATATTTAGGCCCATTTAGAGTAAACGGGCCCAATTAAGTGAAATGAACTGTATTAAATGTGTAATACAGTAGGAAACGTGTAATTAATCTAGTGAATGCTTAAATGCAGCTCCAGAGTCATATTGAGAGTTGACCGGACTGCGAGATTTGGACAGCATAGAGGAAGAGAGGTCACACTACGTGATCCGAGGTAAGGGATCTATGCGAGCTATTAGAGATAACTGTACGTATTTTCATCGTCGTTTATAGTCAATTAAATTTCGTATAGAGTATAAATATAAAATTTCTGGATAGTACCCAAATATGAGAAAATTACGAAAATACCCTTAGACTCGAGAATTTTTGGAAATGCATAAAATGCATGAAATCCATGTTTTTTCTGTGAAAAAGAGATTTTGTGAAGCTAAAATGATAGACTGGCTCATTATTTGACTGTATGCATTAACTTGCACGTTTTTCTAAAATGTGATTTGATTGACGAGTGATTTAATGGGATGTTACCCTCTCACTCTGTTTTGTACCGTTTTGCATATTGCACTCGATTTTGAGTACCACTGTGGTGGAAAATAGAGTCAGCTGTCTATTTTGTGTGTGTGAAATCGTGATGGAGTTATGATGAGATCTGTGGATTTATCCAGATCTGCTCCCACTTGATTTTGGTATTACATTTGTACAGACCGTGCTGGAGCACTGCTCGCACTGGATTCTGTTGTGATTTGTGATTAAGATCGTGCTGGAGCCCTCGGGTTGAGTGGGGGGGTTGTCGCAGCAGGGGCCTAGAGGGGTCGCCTGTGGTAGGCAGGACCTCACACACTGACTTGCTCGCACTAGATCTGAGACGACAAGCTATGGTTGATAATTTATTTGGTTGGGGTGGTGAGCTTTTGACTCAGGCACCTACAACTATGTGGTAATTGTACTGTGGTTCACAGAGTACGTCGTACCGTGTAGACAACATGGAGTACACTGTACCGTGCAACTATGGGATGTGAGGATTGCGTCTTTGGACTCGGGCATGCTTTGTCATTGCTCTGTTTTGTGATAGTCCTTAGATAGGCCGATGGATAGACTAATCCCCTCCTCTGACTCAGAGACACCTTGACACACCTGATCCGTGATAGCTTGTAGGTTTCGGACTTTGGCCAATTATCCCTTGGATTTGTGTGGAAATCCCTGCCTAGTCTCATCTGTTTTATTGGTTTCGGTGATGAAACTAATTGTGATTTGATTTCTATGATGAAACCGTTTGAAATGAGAATATGATTTTAAAGTGAGTTTCAATACTGAACACAGAAATATTTTACTCTGAATGAGTTTTGATATTCGATTTTTGGGCAGTAAATTGCTATGTGTTTTACTATAATGGTTTTGTGAATGCCATGAGTTTTTCGGCATAAACCATGCACCATGAGCATCGTGGATAGTTTGATTATCTACTTGCTTTCATATATTAATGCGAGTGTTTTGAAAAGTAAATGCATTTGTTTTACGAGTTGATAAAACATGCATTATGAGCATCGTAGATAGTGTGGTTATCTACCTGCTTTCATATATTTCTTACTGAGCGCGTTATGCTCATCCCATTATTTTTCCCACCTCTACAGAGCATTTCAGTAGAGTGTATAAGCTGCGTCCGTCCTGCGATCTTTTATACACAGCTATCCAGTAGTATCAAGGTATGCACACATGTACTTTTTGTATCTGAATAATAGTGTACAGTGATGTAGTCACGTTATATGGGGGATGTATATGTAAGGCAATGTAAACGAATTTTAAATTCTAAAATGATAACTTTATAAGCTTCCGCTAATGTTTGTGCCTGGGACGAAAGCATTGCCAATGCATATAGATAATATATGAAACTGAGTGATGGATATTGACTCACAGCCCAACAATTGAAATGTGATAAGTTCGCAAAAAATTTATAGTGATTTTTGAAAATTTGGGTCGCGACAGTACGGATTTATGGGCGAGAAAGTGAAGGTCGTCGGGTATATAGAGTTGCGGTATTGCTCATGGTTGTAAGATCAACCTCAGCTACTTACAACATGATCTTAGGAAGGCCTATACTAAATTATATGAGGGCGGTAATATCTTCTTGCTACCTATTAATGAAGTTCCCTACTCCCAACGGAGTCGGGTAAGTATGGGGAGATCAAAAGAGGACTCGCATATGTTATATCGCCTCTACCGCCGGCAAAGGGGTACAAAGGAAGGAGACATTGTATATAGATAACCCTCTTAAACCTCAGCATGTTGAGGAAACTTATAAGCCGTAAGAGCCTGAGCGCGATAGGGTCACTGTGGCCAGGCGTTGAAGACGGATAAGCCGTAAGAGCCTGAGGCGCAATAGCGTCACTGTGGCTAGGCGCTGGAAATGTATAAGCTGTAAGAGTTTGAGGCACGATAGCGTCACTGTGGCCAAGCGTTAAAGACAAATAAGCCGTAAGAGCCTGAGGCGCGATAACGCCATGGTGGTCAGGTGTTGAAGACAAATAAGTTAGAGGAGCCAGAGGGGCGATAGCGCCACGACGGCCAGACATTTGAAAAGACTTACCGTAAGAGCCAAATGCGCAAAGACGTCACGACGGCCAGGCATTTGAAAGCAAACATGCCATAGTGCCAGAGGCGCGAATGCGTCACGGCGGCCCGGCACCAGGAGAAGATTTATATAAAAGAGCTTGAAGCGAAAAATGCGCGAGCTAAGCCACGAAGAAAAAGTGCAAAAACTTGAAGCGCAAAATGCGCAAGGTAAGCTAAGCACTCAAACAAGGGCTTGAAGCAAAAAATGCGCGAATTAAGCTAAACAATCCGATGAAAATTCGACTTCAGAATCTAACGTAAGGACTTGGCGTGAGGTTACGATGCGAACATATGTACTTTTCCGCAAAGTTATACCTAGCGAAAGAGTGGGGAGTAATTGTTGTGCGTGATATTAAGAATAAAAAAAAAGTGCGTCACATGGCGCATGAAGAAAACGAGTATATGCATGAGAAAATCTGACATTTAATAAAAAAGGCAAATGTATAATTAGTGATAGAGATAAACCCCTATAAATAGGGGCCAAATATTATTCATAAACCAGATCTAAGAACTCCCTACAAAAATTCTGTCAAATTCTCTGTCTGACTTAAGCATCGGAGTGTAAACGCAAGGAACAACCCCTGCGTTCCTCTGATCTTCTTCTTTTTTGCAGAAACTCTCGGCAACACATGACAGGGAACTCGAAGAGAAGATGTCTGCGATTCGTCACCATTGTTTCAGGTAACAATAATTCTAAACATGATTAACTAATTTAATTTCATAATTATTCTATTATTATATTTCATTAATATTTTTGACTCAATAATATTTTATTAATATTAATAATTACAATTTTAATTACAATTTGTATCATATTTATATACATATACTATAGTATCATATATGTAAATGGTTAATGTGTAAGAACTATATCTTAACTAATTATGAAATTTTTATTAATTTAATTTTAATGACCTATAATTAAAATTTAAAAAATTATTATTTTAAGCATAATTAACTAATTTGATTTCATAATTATTTTTATTATGTTTTATTAATTTTTTTAAACTCACAAAGTTTTGTTGTATAAATATATTTTTTTAGTGTATTATATCAAACACAAAATATGACTCATATGGTAAAAGCTTTATATGAAAATTTTAATCATGCGATCGATTGATTTATATAACTTTTTTAATTCAACATTTTAAATTTTTAATGAGATATTTAATTAATTAGTGTGTTTGATTATATTTAATGTAATAATGTTAATATTATGATTTATGTACAAGCAAAAAACAAATTAAAAATAAAATTGAGCTAATTAATTGTCCAGTTATTCATATTAAATATTTTTTGTAAAAGATAATTGGTACATTTTTTTTCATAATATCTATTTTGCAATTGATAAATATAATTATATCTACTATTTTATAGCAAATATTGTAGAAAATTAAAGAAAATAATTTTTGTCAAATACTAAATATTAAAATGTAAAAATTTGTATTTATATAAATATTTATTAAAATTTAAAATTATATAAAAAATAAATTAATTATTACATTCAAAATTTAAAAAATTATTTATAACTTTTAAAATTTTAAAATAATTTGAAGTTACCTGCAAAACTCGTCCATCTTGAACCAATATCCAATTTGAAAAAGTTTAAATCTGAAAAAAATTCAAATTCAAAAAAATCGTTTGAAAAAATCCGAACTCAATAAACCTGAATAAAAAAAAATTTAAAACTCAAAATCCAAATTCTAAGAACAACTTAAACTACTAGCCTATCACATCTAACGAAAACCAACCCATGTTAATGTCCTTTAGATGCCGAGTGATTGACTCTCTACATGGATCTTTTGGACGAGCAGATTACACCAATCAAGAGAAAAAGAAAATAAAAGTTGCTGAAATTTGATCATTGTGATTCGTTTTGATTCTCAAATAAGTCTTTGCAAGAGATGACATAAAAAAAAATAAAAAAAAAGGAAGAGTTTAAGGAATAAGTAGTCGGATATTTATAGGGGAAAGTTGTAGATTGGAGATTGCTTGGCTCTTTTCCCAAAGTTCTTATCTCTTATAAATGTACAATGGAGCTGTAGGGAGTGGACAAAATTGTATAATTAACTAGCGTGTCTCCAAATACCTCAGGATTAATTTTTTTAATTTTAAATATAAATTATTTTAATTTTTATTTAATTAAAAAGATAATTATCTAGCTTATCATTAGGATTTTAGATTTATTTTTTGAATAAAAATATAATAATTTATTGAATTATTTTTAATTTTACCCCCTTTTTAAAATTTATAGTTTGATAAAATTATTTTATGCATAAAATAGGGACAGATCATTTCCTTTTAATTTCAGAATTTCTATGATTTTTACTTGCATCATGAAATAAAATATACGAAGAAAACTACCTTATAATTTTAAATATTTGTTTATCTTTATTTGTCACTTATTTTTGTCAGTATAAATCCATAAATCCATAACAAGGTATGGATAGACAAATAAAGCATAAAAAATGGAAAGAAATAAAACAGAATAAAAGTTATAATATGTACCAGGACCCAAGTGAAAATGGGTTGGGATCAAGTTTTTGGGTTGGTTAAAGGTCAACCGGTTGGGTCATTAGTCTATTGGTCAATCAGATGGGTCCGCACTCGGATTGGGGGCAGCATGCTTGTTGGGTTCGGACGGGTCGTGGATCTGAGTTTACTCAATCACTCACATACTTCACACAACATAAAACTGGTCAGCCGAAAATACCTCGGTACTCCGGATTCTTAACCTCAGGAATTAGAGAAATCAAAGTCTCATTAAGCCACAGAGGGAACTTACTAATCTCAAATTCTAGCTGATGTTGCCTCGAATAAAATGATAACGGGATTACAACTTCCACATATTCAGATTGCGCTAACGACAAAAAGGTGACGTCGATGCAATTTCTTCCACGTGTTCTTCGTATATTCTGTAAAAACGACAGGAATCAGATAGCGCAGGGATTTGTCCCTGCACGCGTACTCCGATGATTAAGTTAGAAAACTGAAGTTTTGTATATAGGGGGGAAGAGAATTGTGTTCTTCAGAAGCAAGAGTCTTATTTTTTTCTGTCCTCCTCTTCTGAGAGCTCACCTGGGGTATTTATAAGTTTCTTTCGAGTCGGTTCGAGCTGAGGTCCAGGTACGTGTCTGGCCGCGACAGAGTCATTGAGCACTCTGTCGCGTTTCGGGCTAGACAACCTGCGGGTGAGTCTGGAAGGCGGCAGAGTTCATGTGTGGACCTCTACTGCGGTCCACGCGGTAGAGTTTTGTCGCAGAGCTGACGGCATAGGTCTGTCGCAGGATATGCGGTAGAGGTCTGTAGCAGAGTATGCGGTAGAGGTCTGTAGCGACATACAGTGCCGCACAAAGCCTACGCGACAGAGTCTCTATCGCTTCGAGACTCTGTCGCATGTCAAGCTACTCTGCCGCATGGAGCTCTGTCGCTGTAACAGCCACGTGGCTTATCTTGTGTTTGACACGTGGCGGTCTTTGGTTGGTCAATCTTTGTACACGCGGACTTTGATGATAGGACCACCATCAATTGCTCCCCACTCTTTGGTAGGAATTTTTCCTACGAAAGAGGATCCGGGTCCGGATTTGCTTTTTTCGGGTCAGGACGGATCCTTGCGCGGGCGTGGCGCAGCCGCGTGCCTATATATACTGGGTCCCTGCTGTCACAATCGCTATTGAGTTCTCTCACGAAGACCACTCTCCCGCAGATTCTCTCGCACTCTGTAGCAACTCTCTCGCAACTCTGCCGCAACTCTGCCGCGTGACGTTACAGTGTCGCAAGTCTACCGCCAGATCTTGAAACTGTGTCGCCCGTTCTTTTGTTGTCTTCCTTTTAGGTAAACTCTGTCGTCCATAATTGTTTTTGATTTCCCCCGAACTTTTAAAATGGTTGGCCATGGTGTAGGAAAACAAATAGACCTAGGTGTCAAGTCGACTTTGAAGGAAGCCGACGTCCAAGACCTAGTATCTAGGTTTCCTTTGCCCGAGGGATACTCCTATAGACTTCCAACCCCTCAGGAAAGTGACATACGTCGTGTGTCTGACGGGGTAGTTATCTTTAGGGCAGCTTTAGAATTAGGGCTCTGCTTCCCGTTGTCCGACTTTGGGGCTTCTTTCCTTAGGACTCATAGGATTGCCCCCGGACAGCTGCATCCTCACGCATGGATGCAGTTAATAGGGTTTACCGTGCATTGCCACCTAAGGGGCGTTTCTCCATCTCTTCCCCTTCTCGATGTCTTTTTCAGATTTCGAGGTAGCCCCGGTCTAGTCCCTTACTCACTTCAGCGGGTGTATATGCCGGGATTCGAGAACAGGCTATTCGAAAAACCTGTCAATAAGCTCCACGGTTTTGAATCAGAGTGGCTTGTTGTGGAGATGCCTGGGGGCCTGGATTTTCCTACTCGCTGGGAGACTAAGCGTGAAATCCCCAAGGGCCCCCGGATTGCTACTCTTAGAGAACAGCTGGCCTCAGACGTCGATAGGTTATTGGTGGATAGACCCATTAGCCTTGACAGCCTTTTATCAAATGAAAATTTGATATTAGCTGGCTGGGGCGTGGGTCCTATCCCTATTGTCGGCCCTTCTGTCCCTTCTTCTGATCCTCCACCTTCAATTTCTCCTGAGTTGAACCCCGACCCTCCTAGGCCACAGGAAGACATAGGGAGCACCAATGTAGAGTCTAGTTCTGGTAGCGAACCTTTAGTTGACCTGACTGGCTGGGAAGGGTTCGGCTCAACTTTCATGGTGCTCCCTGACGACGACACGATAAATATAGAGTCCCTTCAGGAGCATTTTGATTCTCCTGACGGTAACCTTTTATTCCTTTTACTGCTTACTGTTTTTGATCAGTGTTTGACCACTTATTTGTTTTCTTTCTTTTTTGCAGAAATGAGTCACTTTCAAAGATCCTTAGCGCGTCAAACATCAGAGGCCGGTCCATCTAGTACTCCCACCAGGAAGAGGCCGCGTGTAGCTGACGATGTTCGTAGCGAGGCACCGGTCCCTTCTCAGTTGCCTCGGGCTCGGACACCTCCCGTTTCTAGGCCAGCGATGTCTCCTCCTCCCCCGGAACAAAGGGATCCCTCTCGGGATAGGGGAAGAGTTCCTTCCTCTTCACGGGGAGCATCTGGTTCGTATGGACGGTCTCGCTCCGAAGAGCGCACTGAGTGCAACATAATTTTGTCCCAGCGAAAGAACCGGAGGCACTTGTATGTCGAGGCGTCGATGGCGACTAGGCCAATTCTCCCGAGGGTAGGCCCCATTGATGAGAGGTCCTACCCTGTGGACGGTGGTTTTATCATAAGGGGGGTCGAGTTTCGGGTTTACCCGGGAGTTCGCGACAACGATACCTTGGATACTCCCGGGGTAGCTTCTCGACTGAGTTAGGCTACTATTCTCCCAAGGGACGAGGCTAGAATATTCAGAAACTATCCGGAGGGAGAGGACTTGGCTGATATGGAGGCGATAAGGGTAATTTTTATGTTCCCCTTTGTTTAACCTCTTTTTGCTGTACTTTTGAGTTTGACTTTTTGTATTTCTTTGCAGCTGGCTCAGAGGACCGTGGCCAATAACGCTCAACACCGGGCCTATCGGGAGCGAGCCGATAAGGAAATTCGGGAGTTAAAAGACAAGGTTATGGAGCTATCGAACACTGTCAACAACTTGTCCAAACTTCCAGACGTGGTACGAAATTTAGAGGAGCAGCTCTCAAAGGCACGGCAGGATTTGGACCAGGCCAAGGGGGATCTTACCGTCGAGGCGGCCCGATCAAGTAAATTCACGAGGATCTTCAGGAAGCCCATGTCGAGCTGGATCGTATGCAGTCCAACTACGGGTCCTTGCTCACTCGTAATCAGGAGCTCGAGCATCGCGTTGCCGAGTTAGAAAGTCAAGCTACTCCTGTACTGACCCGAGTGGAGATCGATAGCATACGGGCAGAGGCCGTGAAGGAGTACCACCTTTCCAAGAATTGCTTAAGGCGGAAGGAGGATTTCTCGAATCCCTACGTGAAATACGGATTCTACCTTGCTCGGTTATGGTTAGAGAAGCATAGGGAAGGAGAGGAATTCCCCGAGCTCCAGTACACGGATGAGGCGATGCTGTTCGAGGCTCCCGACTGGACTAAATATGAACCCGGGGCAGAACCAGCGGACGAGCTTTTCCAGAGGACTGCCCAAGATGATCTAGACTCGAATAAAACGACAACGGGATTACAACTTCCACGTATTCAGATTGCGCTAACGACAAAAAGGTGACGTCGATGCGATTTCTTCCACGTGTTCTTCGTATATTCTGCAAAAATGACAGGAATTAGAGGGCGCAGGGATTTGTCCCTGCACGCGCACTCCGATGATTAAGTTAGAAAACTGAAGTTTTGTATATAGGGGGAAGAGAATTGTGTTTTTCAGAAGCAAGAGTCTTATTTTTTTCTGTCCTCCTCTTCTGAGAGCTCACCTGGGGTATTTATAAGTTTCTTCCGAGTCGGTTCGAGCTGAGGTCCAGGCACGTGTCTGGCCGCGACAGAGTCATTGAGCACTCTGTCGCGTTTCGGGCTAGACAACATGCGGGTGAGTCTGAAAGGCGGCAGAGTTCATGTGTGGACCTCTACTGTGGTCCACGTGGTAGAGTTTTCTCGTAGAGCTGGCGGCATAGGCCTGTCGCAGGATATGCGGTAGAGGTCTGTAGCAGAGTATGCGGTAGAGGTCTGTAGCGACATACTGTGCCGCACAAAGCCTACGAGACAGAGTCTCTATCGCTTCGAGACTCTGTCGCATGTCAAGCTACTCTGCCGCATGGAGCTCTGTCGCTGTAACAGCCACGTGGCTTATCTTGTGTTTGACACGTGGCGGTCTCTGGTTGGTCAATCTTTGTACACGCAGACTTTGATGATAGGACCACCATCAATTGCTCCCCACTCTTTGGTAGGAATTTTTCCTGCGAAAGAGGATCCGGGTCCGAATTTGCTTTTTTCGAGTCAGGGCGGATCCTTGCGCGGGCGTGGCGCAACCGCGTGCCTATATATACTGGGTCCCTGCTGTCACAATCGCTATTGAGTTCTCTCACGAAGACCATTCTCCCGCAGATTCTCTCGCACTCTGTAGCAACTCTCTCGCAACTCTGCCGTAACTCTGCCGCGTGACGTTACAGTGTCGCAAGTCTACCGCCAGATCTTGAAACTGTGTCGCCCGTTCTTTTGTTGTCTTCCTTTTAGGTAAACTCTGTCGTCCATAATTATTTTTTATTTCCCCCGAACTTCTAAAATGGCTGGCCATGGTGTAGGAAAACAAATAGACCTAGGTGTAAAGTCGACTTTGAAGGAAGCCGACGTCCAAGACCTAGTATCTAGGTTTCCTTTGCCCGAGGGATACTCCTATAAACTTCCAACCCCTCAGGAAAGTGACATACGTCGTGTGTCTGACGGGGTAGTTATCTTTAGGGCAGCTTTAGAATTAGGGCTCCGCTTCCCGTTGTCCGACTTTGGGGCTTATTTCCTTAGGACTCATAGGATTGCCCCCGGACAGCTGCATCCTCACGCATGGATGCAGTTAATAGGGTTTACCGTGCATTGCCACCTAAGGGGCGTTTCTCCATCTCTTCCCCTTCTCGATGTCTTTTTCAGATTTCGAGGTAGCCCTGGTCTAGTCCCTTACTCACTTCAGCGGGTGTATATGTCGGGATTCGAGAACAGGCTATTCGAAAAACTTGCCAATAAGCTCCACGATTTTGAATCGGAGTGGCTTGTTGTGGAGATGCCTGGGGGCCTGGATTTCCCTACTCGCTGGGAGACTAAGCGTGAAATCCCCAAGGCCCCCCGGATTGCTACTCTTAGAGAACAGCTGGCCTCAGACGTCGATAGGTTATTGGTGGATAGACCCATTAGCCTTGACAGCCTTTTATCAAATGAAAATTTGATATTAGCTGGCTGGGGCGTGGGTCCTATCCCTATTGTCGGCCTTTCTGTCCCTTCTTCTGATCCTCCACCTTCAATTTCTCCTGAGTTGAACCTCGACCCTCCTAGGCCACGGGAAGACATAGGGAGCACCAATGTAGAGTCTAGTTCTGGTAGCGAACCTTTAGCTGACCAGACTGGCTGGGAAGGGTTCGGCTCAACTTTCATGGTGCTCCCTGACGACGACACGATAAATATAGAGTCCCTTCAGGAGCATTTTGATTCTCCTGACGGTAACCTTTTATTCCTTTTACTGCTTACTGTTTTTGATCAGTGTTTGACCACTTATTTGTTTTCTTTCTTTTTTGCAGAAATGAGTCACTTTCGAAGATCCTTAGCGCATCAAACATCAGAGGCCGGTCCATCTAGTGCTCCCACCAGGAAGAGGCCGCGTGTAGCTGACGATGTTCGTAGCGAGGCACCGGTCCCTTCTCAGTTGCCTCGGGCTCGGACATCTCCCGTTTCTAGGCCAGCGATGTCTCTTCCTCCCCCGGAACAAAGGGTTCCCTCTCGGGATAGGGGAAGAGTTCCTTCCTCTTCACGGGGAGCATCTGGTTCGTATGGACGGTCTCGCTCCGAAGAGCGCGCTGAGTGCAACATAATTCCGTCCCAGTGAAAGAACCGGAGGCGCTTGTATGTCGAGGCGTCGATGGCGACTAGTCCAATTCTCCCGAGGGTAGGCCCCATTGATGAGAGGTCCTACCCTGTGGATGGTGGTTTTATCATGAGAGGGGTCGAGTTTCGGGTTTATCCGGGAGTTCTCGACAACGATACCTTGGATACTCCCGGGGTAGCTTCTCGACTGAGTTGGGCTACTATTCTCCCAAGGGACGAGGCTAAAATATTCAGAAACTATCCGGAGGGAGAGGACTTGGCTGATATGGAGGCGATAAGGGTAATTTTTATGTTCCCCTTTGTTTAACCTCTTTTTGCTGTACTTTTGAGTTTGACTTTTTGTATTTCTTTGCAGCTGGCTCAGAGGACCGTGGCCAATAACGCTCAACACCGGGCCTATCGGGAGCGAGCCGATAAGGAAATTCGGGAGTTAAAAGATAAGGTTATGGAGCTATCGAACACTGTCAACAACTTGTCCAAACTTTCGGACGTGGTACGGAATTTAGAGGAGCAGCTCTCAAAGGCACGGCAGGATTTGGACCAGGCCAAGGGGGATCTTACCGTCGAGGCGGCCCAATCAAGTAAATTCACGAGGATCTTCAGGAAGCCCATGCCGAGCTGGATCGTATGCAGTCCAACTACGGGTCCTTGCTCACTCGTAATCAGGAGCTCGAGCATCGCGTTGTCGAGTTAGAAAGTCAAGCTACTCCTGTACTGACTTGAGTGGAGATCGATAGCATACGGACAGAGGCCGTGAAGGAGTACCACCTTTCCAAGAATTGCTTAAGGCGGAAGGAGGATTTCTCGAATCTCTACGTGAAATACGGATTCTACCTTGCTCGGTCATGGTTAGAGAAGCATAGGGAAGGAGAGGAATTCTCCGAGCTCCAGTACACGGACGAGGCGATGCTGTTTGAGGCTCTCGACTGGACTAAATATGAACCCGGGGCAGAACCAGCGGACGAGCTTTTCCAGAGGACTGCCCAGGATGATCTAGCCTCGAATAAAACGACAACGGGATTACAACTTCCACGTATTCAGATTGCGCTAACGACAAAAAGGTGACGTCGATGCGATTTCTTCCACGTGTTCTTCGTATATTCTGTAAAAATGACAGGAATTAGAGGGCGCAGGGATTTGTCCCTGCACGCGCACTCTGATGATTAAGTTAGAAAACTAAAGTTTTGTATATAGGGGGAAGAGAATTGTGTTTTTCAGAAGCAAGAGTCTTATTTTTTCTGTCCTCCTCTTCTGAGAGCTCACCTGAGGTATTTATAAGTTTATTTCGAGTCGGTTCGAGCTGAGGTCCAGGCACGTGTCTGGCCGCGACAGAGTCATTGAGCACTCTGTCGCGTTTCGGGCTAGACAACCTGCGGGTGAGTCTGGAAGGCGGCAGAGTTCATGTGTGGACCTCTACTGCGGTCCACGCGGTAGAGTTTTCTCGCAGAGCTGACGGCATAGGTCTGTCGCAGGATATGCGGTAGAGGTCTGTAGCAGAGTATGCGGTAGAGGTCTGTAGCGACATACTGTGCCGCACAAAGCCTACGCGACAGAGTCTCTATCGCTTCGAGACTCTGTCGCATGTCAAGCTACTCTGCCGCATGGAGCTCTGTCGCTGTAACAGCCACGTGGCTTATCTTGTGTTTGACACGTGGCGGTCTCTGGTTGGTCAATCTTTGTACACGCGGACTTTGATGATAGGACCACCATCAATTGCTCCCCACTCTTTGGTAGGAATTTTTCCTGCGAAAGAGGATCCGGGTCCGGATTTGCTTTTTTCGAGTCAGGGCGGATCCTTGCGCGGGCGTGGCGCAGCCGCGTGCCTATATATACTGGGTCCCTGCTGTCACAATCGCTATTGAGTTCTCTCACGAAGACCACTCTCCCGCAGATTCTCTCACACTCTGTAGCAACTCTCTCGCAACTCTGCCGTAACTCTGCCGCGTGACGTTACAGTGTCGCAAGTCTACCGCCAGATCTTGAAACTGTGTCGCCCGTTCTTTTGTTGTCTTCCTTTTAGGTAAACTCTGTCGTCCATAATTGTTTTTTATTTCCCCCGAACTTCTAAAATGGCTGGCCATGGTGTAGGAAAACAAATAGACCTAGGTGTAAAGTCGACTTTGAAGGAAGCCGACGTCCAAGACCTAGTATCTAGGTTTCCTTTGCCCGAGGGATACTCCTATAGACTTCCAACCCCTCAGGAAAGTGACATACGTCGTGTGTCTGACGGGGTAGTTATCTTTAGGACAGCTTTAGAATTAGGGCTCCGCTTCCCGTTGTCCGACTTTGGGGCTTATTTCCTTAGGACTCATAGGATTACCCCCGGACAGCTGCATCCTCACGCATGGATGCAGTTAATAGGGTTTACCGTGCATTGCCACCTAAGGGGCGTTTCTCCATCTCTTCCCCTTCTCGATGTCTTTTTCAGATTTCGAGGTAGCCCTGGTCTAGTCCCTTACTCACTTCAGCGGGTGTATATGTCGGGATTCGAGAACAGGCTATTCGAAAAACTTGCCAATAAGCTCCACGATTTTGAATCGGAGTGGCTTGTTGTGGAGATGCCTGGGGGCCTGGATTTCCCTACTCGCTGGGAGACTAAGCGTGAAATCCCCAAGGCCCCCCGGATTGCTACTCTTAGAGAACAGCTGGCCTCAGACGTCGATAGGTTATTGGTGGATAGACCCATTAGCCTTGACAGCCTTTTATCAAATGAAAATTTGATATTAGCTGGCTGGGGCGTGGGTCCTATCCCTATTGTCGGCCTTTCTGTCCCTTCTTCTGATCCTCCACCTTCAATTTCTCCTGAGTTGAACCTCGACCCTCCTAGGCCACAGGAAGACATAGGGAGCACCAATGTAGAGTCTAGTTCTGGTAGCGAACCTTTAGCTGACCAGACTGGCTGGGAAGGGTTCGGCTCAACTTTCATGGTGCTCCCTGACGACGACACGATAAATATAGAGTCCCTTCAGGAGCATTTTGATTCTCCTGACGGTAACCTTTTATTCCTTTTACTGCTTACTGTTTTTGATCAGTGTTTGACCACTTATTTGTTTTCTTTTTTTTTTTTGCAGAAATGAGTCACTTTCGAAGATCCTTAGCGCATCAAACATCAGAGGCCGGTCCATCTAGTGCTCCCACCAGGAAGAGGCCGCGTGTAGCTGACGATGTTCTTAGCGAGGCACCGGTCCCTTCTCAGTTGCCTCGGGCTCGAACATCTCCCGTTTCTAGGCCAGCGATGTCTCTTCCTCCCCCGGAACAAAGGGTTCCCTCTCGGGATAGGGGAAGAGTTCCTTCCTCTTCACGGGGAGCATCTGGTTCGTATGGACGGTCTCGCTCCGAAGAGCGCGCTGAGTGCAACATAATTTCGTCCCAGTGAAAGAACCGGAGGCGCTTGTATGTCGAGGCGTCGATGGCGACTAGTCCAATTCTCCCGAGGGTAGGCCCCATTGATGAGAGGTCCTACCCTGTGGACGGTGGTTTTATCATGAGAGGGGTCGAGTTTCGGGTTTATCCGGGAGTTCTCGACAACGATACCTTGGATACTCCCGGGGTAGCTTCTCGACTGAGTTGGACTACTATTCTCCCAAGGGACGAGGCTAAAATATTCAGAAACTATCCGGAGGGAGAGGACTTGGCTGATATGGAGGCGATAAGGGTAATTTTTATGTTCCCCTTTGTTTAACCTCTTTTTGCTGTACTTTTGAGTTTGACTTTTTGTATTTCTTTGCAGCTGGCTCAGAGGACCGTGGCCAATAACGCTCAACACCGGGCCTATCGGGAGCGAGCCAATAAGGAAATTCGGGAGTTAAAAGATAAGGTTATGGAGCTATCGAACACTGTCAACAACTTGTCCAAACTTTCGGACGTGGTACGGAATTTAGAGGAGCAGCTCTCAAAGGCACGGTAGGATTTGGACCAGGCCAAGGGGGATCTTACCGTCGAGGCGGCCCGATCAAGTAAATTCCATGAGGATCTTCAGGAAGCCCATGCCGAGCTGGATCGTATGCAGTCCAACTACGGGTCCTTGCTCACTTGTAATCAGGAGCTCGAGCATCGCGTTGCCGAGTTAGAAAGTCAAGCTACTCCTGTACTGACCTGAGTGGAGATCGATAGCATACGGACAGAGGCCGTGAAGGAGTACCACCTTTCCAAGAATTGCTTAAGGCGGAAGGAGGATTTCTTGAATCCCTACGTGAAATACGGATTCTACCTTGCTCGGTCATGGTTAGAGAAGCATAGGGAAGGAGAGGAATTCCCCGAGCTCCAGTACACGGACGAGGCGATGCTGTTTGAGGCTCCCGATTGGACTAAATATGAACCCGGGGCAGAACCAGCGGACGAGCTTTTCCAGAGGACTGCCCAGGATGATCTAGCCTCGAATAAAACGACAACGGGATTACAACTTCCACGTATTCAGATTGCGCTAACGACAAAAAGGTGACGTCGATGCGATTTCTTCCACGTGTTCTTCGTATATTCTGCAAAAATGACAAGAATTAGAGGGCGCAGGGATTTGTCCCTGCACGCACTCCGATGATTAAGTTAGAAAACTAAAGTTTTGTATATAGGGGGAAGAGAATTGTGTTTTTCAGAAGCAAGAGTCTTATTTTTTCTGTCCTCCTCTTCTGAGAGCTCACCTGAGGTATTTATAAGTTTCTTTCGAGTCGGTTCGAGCTGAGGTCCAGGCACGTGTCTGGCCGCGACAGAGTCATTGAGCACTCTGTCGCGTTTCGGGCTAGACAACCTGCGGGTGAGTCTGGAAGGCGGCAGAGTTCATGTGTGGACCTCTACTGCGGTCCACGAGGTAGAGTTTTCTTGCAGAGTTGGCGGCATAGGTCTGTCGCAGGATATGCGGTAGAGGTCTGTAGCAGAGTATGCGGTAGAGGTCTGTAGCGACATACTGTGCCGCACAAAGCCTACGCGACAGAGTCTCTATCGCTTCGAGACTCTGTCGCATGTCAAGCTACTCTGCCGCATGGAGCTCTGTCGCTGTAACAGCCACGTGGCTTATCTTGTGTTTGACACGTGGCGGTCTCTGGTTGGTCAATCTTTGTACACGCGGACTTTGATGATAGGACCACCATCAATAATATTTTTTCTAATAAACGGAGGTTAAGGGCTAGAATTGTTGGAGTGCAAAGAGCTTAGGCTGCTAACCGATCTCATCAGCTAGAGACATTAGAAAGGACATTAATTCACGGGTATACCATTGTCTTTTGTCAAGAAAAACCTTTGTTTCAAAAGGCAAAAACAAAATGGGTACAGGACGAAGAGAGGAACACAAGATTCTTCCATTTATTTACCATTTGCAGAAGACAGAGGAACAAAATAACAATGCTGAGGAATAGTTCAGGCGAATGGATATCATATCAAAAGTCTCTGAAAAGACTGGTTGTTGATTTTTGGATGAGACAGACAGAATAACTTTTACTGTGAGGTGTCTTTCAGTGTACATGGAGAATATTGGATACTTAGATCGAGCCATAAAATGAAAGCAGTGAAGCCTTGGAAGGCAATATGAAACAATCATCGATTGAATTAGTACAGCTAGTCCTGAGTTCGATCCCCTGGGGACGCGAAAGAAAACCGTGAGGGCTGCCCTTGGTTCGGGCCCTGCGAACGCAGGCTGCCAACGGGCCAGACCCAAAGTGGACAATACGGTTGAGTGGGCCAGTACCGGCTGAGTTAGGACGCCACAACAATTACCAAAGCTAGACTTATTCCGCAAACCCAAATTTATAGCTACAATCTTAGTCCTTTCGCTAAGATTTCCAGAAAGCCTATTCCAGCTTCAATCAACTAAACTCTCAACTCCTCGTTTAGCAACCACATAGCTTGAAACCTGAAAGGTCTTCTTGCTTTGTCAATAACCCGATTTTCTTGAAGCTGGATCAAGACTGGACAATGGTCAGAATATTTTCTTAAAGATGTTTCACTACTGCTTTTGGAATCCATAACCTCCGTACTGGATTCACTAGAGCTCCATCTAATCTCTGATAGATTCTAGCAAACCCATCTCTATTATTGCACCATGTAAACTCAGCCTTGAAAACCAAGTTTAATCCAATCACAATCATTTATCATACTATTGAACTAAGCACATCTCTTAGTTGATATTTCAGTGCCATTAGACTCCCTCTTAAGAGTTCTTGATCTCATTAAAGTCCTTTATCTTTAACCAAAGAAATCTACTAAGCCTATGCTTTTTTATTGAATAATGGGAGAATTTCATAAAGTAGTAAAAAATAGACATGTATAGCTTTTTTCTCAATGAAAGCTAAATTTGTAGCATTTTTAGCAACAGTGCAAAGAAGTCAAGAAACTATTTGGCTTAAAATATTTTTGAATCATTTGTGATTTAATAAAAACGCATCAAACTCAATGTTAGTTAATTGTGATAGTCAAGCAACAATCATATTCACTAAATATCTCAAATATCATTAGAAAACCAAACACATATATACCAAGTATAATTTTGTTAGAGACATTGTTAACAAAAGGAAATCAACATGTAATACATAAACACATAAGATATGTGTAAAATAGTCATGTATAATGGTCAAATTGGATTTCTAGGATTGCATAGGTTTTGATGTACTTGCTTAGATGTTCTTAGTCAATAATTTGTGATTATTTTTCCATTTATATTTCATGTTGACAATTTTATTCTTAATTAATGCCTATAAAATTTAGTACTTCGTTTTTTAAATACATACAGATGAGCATGTACACACACATATATTAATATAATATGTTAAGTACAAGTATTTGAATTTTTTTTGGCATCGAGTCAAGATAATGTCATATGACAATGAGACTTGTGATCAAAAGTGAAAAATCCCATAATTTACTTTATCTATCTTCGTATACTAGGTGAAAGTCCTGTTATTGTATTTTTTTAAAAAAAAAAGTAGAGTTGTGGATTAATTTAAATATTGAGTATAATTGAATTATCACTTGTACGACATTGAAATTATGATGAAGACATATGCTTCATGGGAAAAGGAGAGTACCATGGCATGTGGTTCATACCACATGTGCATTATTTGACCAATAAGGGTAACAAAAGAATTGATCTCTCCTTTTAAATCGTGTGACTCATAAGGTAAAAAAATCTTAAATTAGTATTTTTATGACTTTTGACTGTTTCTTAAAGTTTCAGTTTCGTGTTAGCTATCTTGAAATGTTATCAATTGTAATGGATGATTCAATCTAATGAGAAATATTCAGAGAATAGTTGAATCGAAATGAAAAGATTCTAAAAAATGGGAAAACCATTTTAGTGTTACATATAATTGTATTTATTGGTCAACTAATTATATTTAAATAGTTAAATATAATTATTAATATAAAAGCATATCATAAAGTTTAATACAAAGAGATCAAAGAGAATTTAAAACGTAACTGAATGGATCTAGGATATGTCATACATACGTTACTTATAATTTTTAAATTGTTAAATATATCTAACTATTATACAACAAAAAGTTCTTGAGACTATAATGTATTCTGATCGCATAATCTATTTTTTTGTATAAACCTTATTGAGAAACTAGATATTGTTCTCTTGAAATTGATTACACAGAGTAATACATTAGGTATAAGTAGGAGATGTAAAGTGCCGAATTTGCCCATAATGGGTGGACGCGACATGCATAAACTGCCATAGGCAATATCTATAGTTTCATAGAAACTGCTTAAGGCAGTTGTGCCTTATATTTTAAATAAATAAATAAATAAATAAAACGCATGCATATGTTAAAACAAAGGGATAAGTTGGGAAAAGAAGAATAAAAATTCTCCGAAACATTCTCTGCATATTTAAAAGAATTTAGGATGCAAATTTTTTACAATTTTTACTTGTAATTTTATAGCTTATTAGTGAATCAAACAACGATTTTATTCAAAATTATAAATGTTTGAATTTTACAATTTATTATTTGACTTTTATATGATCAATTGTATATTAAATTACTTTTTATATTTCGGTTGTGATCATAATATTATATATTATATGTTGTTTGATATATGATTTCTAATAATCTTTCTTGAAATTTGTACTTATATTTCTCTATCAATAAAACTTCTTACGTTTCTTTTTCTCTTTTGAAAGCAAAACTTCTCATGCTTTAATTAAAAATAAAATTACAGTACTGGTATAAATTATTTGGTATAATTTTTTTTCTTTGATAATTCTATTTATGGATTTTTGAGTTGAACGTAATTTGCTTTCACCAGTGCAGCGATCGAAGGCCGTGAAGAAACTTAAAAACATGTATTTGGTGAAATTAATTTTAAATATGATTATGATCATTATACATCTATATATTATTTATGGCAATTAACAAATGGCTCCTTCAACAAAATCATATAAATTAGCTTTAATTGCATTTCACAATTTTCACCAACTTCACTGTAACATTGATTCACATACATATTCATATAGTTCAGACAAAACAAGTTTAATCGTCACAACTTCATGATTGTATTTCGACTGGCTTCCACAAGTTTAATCAATTTGCATCCCCTCAGAGCCAATCAACATGGTGAGCCCAAAAGTACTAGCCATGGCCATCCATCCTCCAACAAGCACCCTGGCGCTAGACTTGACCACTGGAGTCCCCCCGAGCAAAGCACCCACCACTCCGAACACCATCAAAGCCATGCTAGCCACCGCAACCACCACAGCCATCCTCACCTTATGGTCCTTTTTAAAGGCTGCAGCCAATAGCGGAAACACTGCACCAACTGAAAAGGCCATGGCGGATGCTGCAGCAGCTTGTCCTGGATTTGGAAGCTGCTCCCTCTCAGTCACCTCCTGATCATTTTCACTCTCTGGTCTCTTTTGCTTCTCTCTTTTCATTTGAGCTATCTCTACATCCCTTTGGGTGTATACGGACACAAACTCTCCGATGGCCATGCTGCAGGCTCCAGCAACCAATCCAGCGAAACCTGCAACAATCATGGCCTTGATGTCTTTTTTAACAGAGCCAACACCCATCATTAGAGATGCAACAGAAACCAATCCATCGTTGGCCCCCAAGACAGCAGCTCGAAGCCACTGTCCTCTCTGAGAGTAATCAAACTCATTAACGGCAGGTTTTTGCCTTTGGTTTATCTCAGTGTCAATGACATGTACGGACATCTCAACATTGTCAAGCGATGAAAGTTGAAGGGTTTGAGTGGCAGCCATGATGCACCGAAACAAGGATATATAATAACAGTAATAATATCAGAAGTAGAATTAGAATATTGTTGAGAAAGGAAGGCTTGTGGAGGACACAAGTCCCTGATCCAGAGAATTTATAGAGAAAGATTTGTAGCGGTGAGTGAGTTGATTATGAATTATGAGGGGCACTAGCTCAGCCACAAGGTCTGTGGAAGGCACACGCTCCTAATAATTAATGTATATTCTCATTTGTTTTTGTTTCATTTCTTGCATAATTGGTTTCAACCCTTTAATTTAAAAGAGCAATTAAGCAGAAAGAGCCTGAACACTTAATTTAGGCAAGCCAGTCTAGTATAAGGAAATGAAATGAGGACCGCCCAGTCTTTATAAAAATGCTCATCTTCTTGTTGATGAGATTCAATATCTTATAACTGTCAATTCTTTTTTTAAATTATACATTTTCATTCAAAATTATAATTATAATCAACATATTATATTCGATGAATGAATAATTTAATTAATTGATAAATATAAATAATAATTATAAACTATGCAACAATAATAAACTAAACAAAATCTTATAATTGATAAAACTCGAACTTGAAACTTCAAAATCTCAACACCTTTTACTTACCACTAAACCAAAGCCTCATTAGCTACAACTATGAATTCCTAGTTTTGCATCAACTGTAGAATCATAATTGTAAATGTGAATGTTTAAGAGCTTGGAATTAATGTGACCAATGTTTCTTACCTCATCGACCTCAGTTTTGATTTATTTTTTCCATCCCATCACATACTGCGTTCGAATTTGGTAACATGGCACCTAGAAATGATGGATTGAGAACAAATTAAAGAATAATCTGCTGACTCTTCAGTTGAAGCTCAGTTGGATTTATGTTCTTAGTTGGCCAAGGTTCAGATATCCATTAGCAATATCTCAGCTATTTCTGCACACAAATCTCCTCTTGATAATATCCGTAGGGCATTCGTATGTGGGTTTCAAAATTAAGATGGAGTACCTAGTTAATTTGTGTAAACTCTTCAAAACAAACTGGTTTTCCCAAAACTAGGACTTTGAAAAAGCAATCAAACAAGGCTGGTTCTGGATCTTCGACCCATGTAATTTATTTCTCCTATATGTTTTCCTAAGCTTTGATTTTCTTTATATAAAAAATAAACGAAAAATTTGAGATGCCATTGCAATTATTATTTAGAAGTCCGGATTTTTCAAGTGAATTTTAAATTTAAAATGATGAAATTTAAATGAGATAACAAAGAAAAATTATCAGAGATATACATCTTGTCGTGTGACTTAAAAATTTATAATTTTTATTAAAAAATACAATATGATAAGTGAAGAAAACAGGTGTTGGATTCATCAGTATATGGCATGTAATTAAATCGAAGTGCTCAAATATATAACAAGGGGCTAAGTTTGTAAAGATGGCTGGTAGGTCTAGTGGAGTGAGTAGAGGTGGATTGCTGACTCCGAAAGCATTTGATGATCATTGCAGATTACTTATTAATTAATAATTACTATGTGCATTTGGGAGGATATAATAATAATAATAATAATAATAATAATAATTAGTTATAGGATTTATATTTAATGTTCCATCATAATTAGTAATTCATTTTGAACAGATTTTTTAAAATACTTATTAGTAAATTTATTTATTAATAAAGTGTCAGGATGACAATATATAAAAGACTAGTTTGGATGAAGAACAAGATTGATTACAATGAAATTAAAAAAAAAATCATTAAAAATGATATTTTTAATAAAATGACAAAAAAGTATTTGAAAAGAAGAATGGAAAGTAATAGAATTCAAACATATTCAATGCTTATACACTGACAATATCAAATATAAATTTATATATAAATATGAAAAATAATTTGTTTATACTAATATAAAATTAATTTAGTTTTACACATTTTAATATTTTAATATAATTTATATTTTTAATCCGACCATTAAATTTAATATTCTTTACATGTAAATTATGCATGTTAGATTTCAAGTTAATTAAAAATATTTAATTATTAGTTTGATTATAGCAGTAGTAATAATAATAAAAAATGTGTAAACAAATTGTTTTACACTAATATAATTATGAATTATTATCTCATACAATAAATTTTTTTTCCACAAATTAAATTAAAAAGTTGACGTGTCTTACTTTCTTTCTTTAATTAATATTTTTATCTTTTTTAATATTTTATAAAGATATTTATCACTTTATTAATCCTCTATATATATATATATATATATATATATATATATATATATATATATATTAAACGAGTCCGGTTTCGACTCGAAAGTTTCCCATACGTACATCTGCCCCAACTTAGCATGGCTTGAAGAGTGCATCCACACGACACATCTCTTCCGTTAAAATAATGAACAAAACCAGAAAGGTTGAAGTTCGTTCACTTTAAGACCAATATTATACTTTCCACCCAAATTGTATATTTTTTTCTTCGATTTCCACTCAAATTGTTATTTGTTTTCTTCGATTTTTGGGATGCTTACCATGGCTAATATATCTTTCTTTATTTATGAATTGAATGTTGATTTTTTTAGAAGGAATTGAATGATGATTTAATTTATTGTCGTATTGAAAATATAATGGGTCATTCATAATAGCTTGTTTGAAAAATTTTCATGGGACTTATTTTATGGTATAATAATTGGGGTTACTTAAATGTGTTTAAATAATAAGATTTAATTAAATATATTTAATTAATTTGTTGGATCAAATTATAATTAAAAGGGAACATCGGGCTTAAGTAAAAAGCTTTAATTAAGTGGTGGACTGATGTGTTAGGAATACTGTAATTACATAATTTATAATTAGGATCTTATGTTCAAACATCAAGAAAATTAAATACGGAAGCATACATGGATCCATTGAAATTGATTAATTGGGGTTAGCAGTCTTCCAATCTAAACCTTTTTATTTATGAGAGAAAACCTTAGCTCACTCACTGATGGGATATGAGAATGAGAAAAAATTACGTTTAGACTGGGGACCATAACCTATTTATAACTGAAGTATATTTTATTCTATTTTGGCCCATCATTAAAATAGAATAAAATATCAGGTCTCTACATATTGTAAAGCCCATACCAATTGAGATGCACTGAAGTCCAATAAATTTATTTGATCACTTTTAAATGGACTAAAACAAATTAGATAGCCTGTAATGTACAATAAATTGATATATGTAGGCCTACACAAATAATTTTCCAACAATCTCCCACTTGGGCCACATATGTCGCTTGATTATTGTACATTTAAAATTAACTTTATGAGCTCAATACTTGCTATCTTTACAAAGAACATCTCTAAACAATTTGATCCATCAATTATATCAACATAGGATCAAAGCGATCTTCGTTACATATATTCCGTAACTAGACCCATCAATGGTCACGTATATTAATATAATCAACGACATAGATCAAGTATGGATATGTAGCATGGAAATTACATGAAACGTGATCCCTTAACATGCCTATTTCCAACTGGTCCTACTTTATCATTCTTTCAAGACTTTATGCATACTGCTACTGAAAGAATATTACTTTATTTCAGAGTTTTCAATAATAACATAAATACTATATTCTGATCAGAAAAAAATCTCAATAACAAATGAACATCAAGAAACAAGCTCCCACTATACAAGTATATCATCAGGATGAACCACACCTATACGAGCTACATGCTCATGAAACACCTTAGGTGGTACTCCCTTTGTAAGCGGATCCGCAATCATGGAGTTTGTATTTATATGTTCAATAGTAATCTGTAGACTCTGAACTCTCTCCTTAACAACAAGAAACTTAATGTCAATATGCTTTGACTTCGACGAGTTTCTGTTGTTCTTAGAGTATAACTCAGCGGTTTTATTATCACAATTAATCTTCAATGGCCTCTCAATACCATCGACAAAGCACAACCCGGTGATAAAATTCCGCAACCATATTGCTTGGTTCGATGCCTCATAACAGGTTATAAATTCTGCCTCCATGGTGGAAGAAGCTATGAGTGACTGCTTTACACTCTTCCATGAGACAGCTCCTTCAGCTAACATGAAAATATAGCCCGAAGTAGATTTTTTGCTATCAAGGCAACCAGCAAAATCGGAGTCTGAATACCCAATGATCTCTAAATGATATGACCTCCGATATGTGAGCATGTAATCTTTAGTTCTCTGTAGATACCACATAACCCTCTTTACTGCTTTCCAATGATCCTTACCAGGGTTACTTAAATATCTGCCAAGCATTCCAACTGCGTACGCAATATCCGGACGCGTACAAACTTGAGCATACATAAGACTCCCTACTGCTGAGGCATAAGGAATCTTTTGCATCTCTTTCTTTTCAATCTCATTTCTTGGGCATTGAAGCAAACTAAATTTATCACCTTTAGCAATGGGTGTATCTCCTGATGCACAATTCTTCATGTCAAATCTGCTAAGCACCTTATCGATATATGCCTTTTGTGATAAGCTAAGTATTCCACGAGAACAATCTCGATGGATCTGTATGCCCAACACAAAAGATGCATCCCCAAGATCTTTCATTTTAAAATTACTTGATAGAAATCTCTTGGTTTCATGCAACAAACCTATATCACTGCTTGCTAGCAGAATATCGTCAACATAAAGAACCATAAGAATAAACTTACTTCCACTGATCTTGTGATAAATACATTGATCAACAGTGTTCTCTTTAAAACCGAATGAGGTAATCACTTGATCAAATTTTTGGTACCATTGACGGGATGCTTGTTTTAAACCATAGATGGATTTCTTTAATTTGCATACCAGATGTTTCGAATTATCCGACACGAAATTTTTTGGTTGCACCATATAAATTGTTTCTTCAATGTCTCCATTAAGAAACGCTGTCTTTATATCCATCTGATGTAGCTCTAAATTATAATGAGCTACAAGTGCCATAATGATTCTAAAAAAGTCTTTCGATGAGACTGGAGAGAAAGTCTCTTTATAATCAATGCCTTCCTTTTGAGTGAAACCTTTGGCGACTAGACGCGCTTTATATATTTCGATATTGCCTTTCGAATCTCGTTTGGTTTTGAAAATCCATTTACAACTAATCGGTTTCGCTCCTTTAGGCAATTCGACACGATCCCAAATGCCATTATCCTCCATTGATTTCATCTCATCTTTCATGGCCTCTATCCAATGTTGGGAGTGAACACTTTGTTTGGCTTCAGTGAAAGATGTTGGATCATCTTCCATTCCTATATCAAACTCATGTTCTTGGAGATAAACGATAGAATCATCTGGAATCGTTGATCTTCTCTCCCTAGAGGATCTCCTTAATGACACTTCCAATTGAGGTTGTTGTTACTCCTCTGATTGAATAGGAGCTGACTTTTCAATATAAGCAGGAGGTAAACCAGAAGTATCTTGATAATCTGTATTTGCATCTTGAATAACGTCAGACATAATTGTCTGATCATTTTCAATTGCAACTGTAGGAACAGTGACATGTTCTTCTTCAAAGATAAGATCTCTGAGTTTAACACTCCCACTATATTCAACATCCTCAATGAACTTAGCATTTCCCGTCTCGAAAAAGGATTTACTTGAGGGATCATAAAACTTGAAACCCCTCGATCTTTCTGAGTATCCAACAAAGTAGCAGCTTACTGTTCTTGAGTCCAATTTCCTTTCATTAGACTTGTATGGCCTAGCTTCAGTTGGACAACCCCAAACATGCAAGTGCCTAATACTAGGCTTCTTTCCTGTCCATAACTCATATGGGGTTTTCGCTACTGCTTTGCTTGGAACTCGATTAAGGATATACACTGCAGTCTTTAAGGCTTCTCTCCAAAGTGACTCTGGTAAAGAAGAATGATTTATCATACTTCTCATCATATCCTTTAGCGTCCGATTTCGTCTTTCAGCTACACCATTTTGACTTGGAGTCCCTAGCATGGTGTATTGAGGAACGATCCCACATTCTGCTAAATACCTTGCAATGGGTCATGGACGTTGTTCACCTGATCCGTCATATCTACCATAGTATTCGCCACCACGGTCAGATTTAACGACTTTAATTTCTCTACCAAGTTGATTTTCAACTTCAGCTTTATAGTTCTTGAAAACGTCCAGTGATTGAGACTTCTCATGAATTAAGTATAGGTACCCATAGCGAGAATAATCGTCTATGAAAGTGAAAAAATACTGTTGACTATTCCAAGAAGCCGTAGGGAATGGATCACATATATCAGTATGAATTAATTTCAAGACGTTTGAACTCCTTTTGGCACCTGTTTTCTTGATATTTGTTTATTTTCCCTTAATGCACTTAATACATATTTTGAAATCTGAAAAATCAAGAGAATCGAGAATTCCTTCTGACACAAGTCTCTGTATTCTTTGTTCAGAAATATGCCCTAAACGCTTGTGCCATAACATAGAAGAATTCTCATTAATTAATTTGCGCTTTGTACCATAATTATTTATATGCAAGCATTCATTAACATATGAGGCATGTAGGTCCAATTTATATAAATTGTCAACTAAAGAACCGGTACCAATAAGATTTGAATACTGAAAGAGACTAAATTTTCCATTTCCAAATGAATAAGAATAACCCAATTTGTCCAAATTAGAAACAAAAATCAAATTTCGTCTAAATGACGGTACATAAAAAGTCTCGTCCAAATCTAAATAATAACCAGATTCTAACTTTAATCTGAATAGACTAATAGCCTCAACAGGAGCTTTCTCGTCATTTCCCACATAGATGAAACTTTTATCATCAGTTGGCTTTCTGCTCCTTAGACAGCCCTGCATTGTCACACTTATGTGAGTAGTTGCACCTGTATCTATCCACCAAGTGTGATTGGATACTAAAGCTAAATTAACTTCAGAACAAACAAAGTTGAGAAGTTTACCATTTTTGGCAAGCCATTTTTCCTACTTTGAACAATCCTTCTTCACATGTCCATCCTTACGGTAGAAGAAACAAGTGATCACCTTATCCTGTTTCTGCTGCCCCTTAGGCTGTGAAGTTTCAATGTTTGCAGTGCCTTTTCCTGTATTGTTCATTTTTCTTTTCTTGTTGGCAACATTACCATTGGAAGAAAATGTTAATTGAGCACTTTCTATCTTATCTTGTTTCAATCTCTCTTCCTCTTGCACACACTGAGCAATGAGCTCGTTAAGAGTCCATTTCTCCTTTTGAGTATTGTAACTTATCTTAAAGGGATTAAATTGTGAAGGAAGAGATATCAAGATCAGGTGCACGAGTATGTCTTCAGACAACTCTAACTTTAGTGCCCTTAATCTTGTAATAAGATTAGACATTTTCATAATGTATTCTCTTATGTTTCCTTTTTCATTATACCGCATTGAAACAAATTTAGCCAGAATGGTACTTGTTTCGACCTTTTCATTTGTAGCAAATCTATCTGCAATCTGCTTAAGGAAACTTTTAGCATTTTCTTCCTCAGGTATTGCGCCCCTGATGGCATCTGGAATTGAGTGCTTCATGATCATCAAACTCATGCGATTTGAACGCTCTCATTTTTCATAAAGTGCCCTTTCCGTAGCTGAATTATTATCAGTAGGGGCGGGAGGTCGTTCTGACCTGATTGCATAGTCCAGATCCATACATCCAAGAATAATGGTTACGTGCTCCTTCCATTTTCCAAAGTTAGTGCCATTAAGCACTGGAATGTTATTCAAATTGGCAGATATGGAAGAAACGTTCACTGTAAGCAGAAAAAAAATAATTAGCTCACAACCAAATAATTTTGGGCCATATAAGATACCAAGCACAACACTGACATTTAGTTTTTGGACAGAAATATCAATTTGTAAGCGGTACTCTTAAACTTTATTAGTAAATATTGATAACCAAATTCTGCCAATAATATGCCTTTCTTTGGACCGACATAATACATGCATGAAAAAAAATTTTATCACATATTTACTACCTTATGTGTTAATAATTTGGCAAAAAAATAATCTTCCTTTGAGCCGATTATGTCCCGCATAAATTAAAAAATACTGTCATATAAATTTCTTAATGACAATCTTATTTTTCAAAATAAATAAATTAATAGAAAAGATGTCACTTTGGTGACATTTTACATCAATTTAATTTATTTTGAAACTTTATTTTTCATAAAACATGCACATGTTTGTAGGTGAGAGTACATAAATTTATTGACAATTTCAGGGAAAGTACATATTGTCAATCAACTTAAAAAGTCATAAAACATATCACCATGAAGCAAAACAAGAATAATCATGTGCATAGCATATAGTTTTAATTCAAATAATGCTAAATATTAAATAATAAATATTTAACGATTTCAAAAAATTCCAAAAAAAGCACCAAAAATTTTAAAATTAAATTTTATTCAGGACTGAAGAAAACGGTAGCCGTCAGGCCACCGGATGGTGGCGCGTGGGTTACACGCTCCACCCTCTGAGAGTGGGGGAGATACATCTCCCTGCTTCATCCTTAGCCAGTCGGGTCAACCCGACCCGGCTGGACCCAGAACAGACCCGATTCGGGTCTGTTCTTCAATTTTCTTTATTTTTAAAGTATTTTCAGATTTATTTTCATCCAATTAACTGTACATAATTGAAATTAAATGTGTATTTTACAATGTCCATGCAAAAATCGGATGAAAACATTAAAAAATTGAGACAAATCAAGCCAATATTGATCAAACAATCTCAAAATTAAAACTCAATCTTTATATTCTTAATTTTCTTTCAACCAAAACAAAAAAAATTTAATTCTTAATGATTAAACATGAATTGGCTCTTGATACCACTTGTTAGGAATACTGTAATTACATAACTTATAACCAGGATTTCATGTTCAAACATCAAGAAAATTAAATACGGAAGCATACCTGGATCCATTGAAATTGATTAATTGGGGTTAGCAGTCTTCCAGTCTAAACCTTTTTATTTATGAGAGAAAACCTTAGCTCACTCACTGATGAGATATGAGAATGAGAAAAAATTACGTTTAGACTGGGGACCATAACCTATTTATAACTGAAGTATATTTTATTCTATTTTGGCCCATCATTAAAATATAATAAAATATCAGGTCTCTACACATTGTAAAGCCCATACCAATTGAGATGCACTTTTAAATGGACTAAAACAAAATAGATAGCCTGTAATGTACAATAAATTGATATATGTAGGCCCACACAAATAATTTCCCAACATGATGGTCCCTTACTTTAATTAAGTTGGGTCTTACCTCTAATTAAATAATTTAATGAATAGGTAAACCTAATTATAATTAAAAATAAGTTCAAAGGCGTAAAAATAAATGTATAAATTAATGAAACACATTTGACTTAATCTATTTAAACAATGTTATCATCGACTATGGTAAGTTTATGCTCGTAGAAATAGACAACACCAGAAAACCCTGTGTGTGCTAATTTCAATAATTCCTTTTGTTAATCTTCTTAAGCCTGGGAAGAAAAAGTGTTTTCTTCCTTGTTAGGAGCTTAAAATGTCTCAGCTCACAAATTCTATTCAGCTGGCGAGTATCTCTTACATTCTTAGAGAAGCAAATACTATTGCTGATAACCTTGCAAAGGCAGGGTTAACATAATTGGAAATCTCTCAGCCCATCGCTGATTCTTGGATTCCTTGTTTGTTTTCTGTTTCCTTTTCCATTGTTTTTCATTGATTTTTTCCGATTTGCTGCTTCTTTCTGAGTTCTGTTTCTTTCTATGTAAACTTTATATAATAAATTACCAACTTTTCAAAAAAAAAAATCTAAAATTCTCTGGTGATAAGTTTATGGAACTCATCTACTAGCATACATAGAGACGACCATAGCACTATTCAACCTCCTAAAGGTCCACAATTGCTTGTGTGAATTACAGTTAGAGGTGAAACGATTGGATGACTTTGGTTCAGGACTACCAGCCTCAATGTGTAATAACAAGTGAGGAATCAAAGTCTTAAGATTACTGGATCTCTTGTCAATGTAAAAAAATTTTAAACTCCATTAATTGCTAAAAACCACCGTTGCTAATTTCCATGTGCAGAGTTTATTTGGTGTGATTTTGTTTTTTCACTATTTATTTTCACTCCGCAATTTTGATGGTGAATGTTTGAACATGAGTAAGAAACCTACAAAATGATCCTTTATGTTGGTAATTCAACTTTCATTGATTTATCTTTCTAAAATGAAGGTTCACTACTATAAACAATGTCATAATCAATTGTCTTTTTCAAGTTGTCAGTCATCCCAAATCCTAAGATGAGTTGGATTCATGTGATGAATCTTTGTATAAATAAGATTCTTAGTGAGACTAGACTCTTACTCCAACTAAAATTTTACTATGAGTAAAACTCCTAGTGTAATCAAGATTCTTACTATAATTAGTAATTTCGAGTACGAGTTTTAATTTAATTAGAACATATAAAGAGTACTAATGAGAGTAGAACTTTTGGTGAGAATTACGGTTAGACTAAGATTTTCAATATTTTCAGTATCTTCGAAATTTGAGATTTTATTAACGATAATTTTAGTTCAAGATAACTAAAGAGTATGTTAATCTTTTCAATTATAATGAGATTATAATTATGAATTATCAATTTAATAATTCATGGTTGATCCAAATTATTAATCCAAATTGGATTTTGATTAAGTAATTTTAAAAGGTCCAAAAGAACTTAATCTAGTTGAACTAAAATTAAGACCTTTTTGGGATTTTGTTAAAATGTATTATATAAACAATACATTAAGTCACAAAAATTACAGAGAACGTACTTAATAACCACTATACCGCTTAGAAGTAGCACTCAAGAAACAATCCCCTCCCTTTCTCTTTGCCATCAGCCACACCTTGTCCAAGCAAAGGTCTCATTTTGCGTCCTACTAGTGTGGATATCGTAGAAGGCTTCTCTCATATAGAAGTTTCGAGTTAACGTTAAACTGATGATTGTTCATCATGGATAGCCAAATTGTAAAGTTGAACCTTCTTACATGAGCAACATTGAAAAAGATAAAAGTCTATCCCAAAAGTAATTTTACTGCATGACCTTGATGATTTTGGTTTCATTGTGTTTCTAATATGTTATTTCTCTTTGTATATGACATGATAAACCAATACAAACTTTATACTATAAATGGTACACCGTACACAATATAACAAAGGGCTTCAAGCTTTTTCCCTCTCAATTCTTCTCTTATTGAAAGACCTTATAGCTTCTACTGGTACTTACGTAGAATTCATATTGGCAAACTCAATGGCGTGGAAACAATCTTTTTCTGGAGAAAAAAGAGCTTGTAACTATATGTTACAGCAAGCAAACCGTGTGCCTCGTGTACAAATAGAAAAGAAATTTACCCTTTGCTTGGCTTCTATCCTTTTGACAGTGTATTGTTTTTCTTTATTGCAGTTGCATGTAGAAACATGTTATTGTGGGATTGGAACATTAGTATTAATTCTAATACAAGCCAAGAACTAGTTGACCCGAGTGGTAAAAATAATACTGTAATTTACTAGGTGGAGAGAACGAAAAGTATGAACATTTGCAAGGTCTACAGCTGCATTTCTTTTTTCTTCTCAAAGTAAAGGTGGTTTCGCCGAAAGTTCAATACCTCCCACACCAGATGCCATATACCAATCTCTGGCCAAACTGTGATCAAGCTAGACAAACGGCTGCAAGAAGTCTGCCACAAAAGGAAATTGCTTAGGCGGTACTCATTCCCTGTGCGGATTAAAATGTCAGGATCTGGTGCAATGGCCATATACATGTGCTTTTCAATGTCTACCAACTTTATAAGGTTCTCATCATGATAACTATCTCCATCCTCAACTTGTAAACCGCCTCTAGCATCAATTCCCCTGATTTCTTGAATATGATTACATTTTCCTTTGCATGATTCTTGAACAGCATGAATGATCTCGTCCGTGCAAGTGTAGCAAACACAGATTGTGAACACAAATTTAGAGTAATCTGCAGTAGCTTCCATAAGTCTATGAGCTGCGTCCCTAAGATCTGCACTCAAGAGTTCTAGGTTTCCAGCAAAATGAACTCTTACTGGACGATGTTTCGCTATCCTAGCCAAGAGTGTAATACTTTCCTTCAACAAATCCATAATTTTTTCAACTTCGTTTGGCTTCCTTCTGAAATTATCAATGCTGAAGGCATACGCAGTAAGATATTCCACGCGAAGCTCGTAGCAATAGACAAGCAAGTACAAGAGAGCCAAAGCTCCTGCATCATGAGCAGCCCCTTCATTTAACTTCTTCTTTCTAGCGTGTATACACAAATTTTCGCGTCTGTAAAATTAAAACATGAATTAGTGATAAAATTCAAATTTTGTATTTATATGTGAGTACAATTCTCTGTTTTGAATTCTTTACAAAAAGAATTACAATCCTCTGATTCGGTCTCCTGATTGCACTTGTCGAGGGCGTGACGCTTGATCCCGACGGAGTGAAAAGAGTGATTGTTGAGAGAAACGGCCAAGGGGCTTGTGTTGTGCACAAGCGGAAGCATAAAATACAACTATAACTACTAATTATTGAAGCAGACAAAAACAAATGATCAAATGCAAAGCGTAAAGGAAGAAAAAGAGAAAAACACAAGATTTTACGTGGTTCGGTATAATTACCTACGTCCACGGGCGCTGCTGAAAACCTTCACTAATTCCAAAATGGAATTATTATAAAATCTGGACACAATTGCAAAATCCAGAAACTAATAGGGAAAAGCCAAAATACAAATATATGGGCTATTTATATTTCTCTCAGGGATATCTAACCTATTAGCCCAGGCCTCAATTTATAAGCCAAAACTCTTTCTCTCCCTTTGTGATTTTCCAATGTGGGATTCCTTACTAGGCTAATAAGCCATTAATTTCAACAAATCTTCACCTTGGCGAATTAGCCTTCAGCAATGCCTTCAAAAGTATCTCTCAGACTTTCAAAACATTAATCAAGTTCAAACAATGATTGAACTTGATTGCTGTCACCACTTTGGTCATCATATCTGCGGGATTGTCAGCAGTCCCAATTTTCTGTAAGAGAATCTTCCCTACAGTCAGAATTTCTCGCACGAAATGATATCGAACATCAATATGCTTAGTGTGAACATGGAATACTGGATTCTTTGCTAAATAAATGGCACTCTGACTATCCGAATGAATAGTGATATTCTTTTGTCCCATTCCCAATTCTTTCAGTAATCCTTGTAACCAAATTGCTTCCTTTACAGCCTCTGCTAACGCCATGTACTCTGCTTCTGTTGTAGACAAAGCAACTGTTGACTGTAAGGTAGACTTCCAACTTACTGGAGCTTTTGCAAGAGTGAACACATATCCAGTAGTTGACCGACGCTTATCCAAATCACCAGCATAATCTGAATCAACGTATCCGATTGCCACCTGACCAAGTGAGTCCTCCTTCTGAAAGACCAAACCAATATCTATAGTTTTCAACAAATACCGTAGTATCCATTTCACGGTTTGCCAATGTCCTTTACCAGGATCATGCATATACCTGCTCACAACTCCAACTGCCTGTGAAATGTCGGGTCTCGTACACACCATAGCATTCTTCCACTTATCTATTTCAGAACATTGGACTGCTTCTCTATAAGTGGAAGGAACTTCATCGTCTACAATTGGAAGTGCATAGGCCACCATATCAACAAAACGAGCAGGCTTGCAAATCTCCCTTCTTGGCCTATTCATTGCAATTGATTCTTGTTGCAGTAGAGGTTCTTGGGCGGAAACCTCTTCATCATCTTCAATAGTCTCATTTTCAACAATTTTAACTGGATTAATTGTTGACTCAAACTCCACCTGTTTCCATGTAGACTCCACCTGTTGCGAAATATCCTCAGCATTCTCATCTGTTTTCTTCATCAACATAGGAGATTCATCAAAAGTAACATCCCTACTAAATATTATCTTCTTCGAATTTGGATATAACAGACGATATCCTTTTACCCCTGATGAAATCCCCACAAAAATAGCTTTCTTAGCTCTCGGATCCAACTTAGATTCTTTTACATGATAATACGCAGTACACCCAAATACATGTAAAGAATCATAATCATTAACAGGTTTTCCAGACCAAACCTCCAATGGAGTTCTACCATTAATTGCTGTTGATGGTAACCGATTAATGAGATGACACGCATAAGTCACTGCCTCAGCCCAAAACTCCTTGCCCAACCCAGCATTGGACAACATACACCGAACTTTCTCCAGTAACGTTCGGTTCATGCGTTCTGCCACCCCATTCTGTTGCGGTGTGTTTCTGACTGTGAAATGACGTACAATGCCAGCATCTTGACAAATTCTCAGAAAAGGATCACTTCTATATTCACCTCCATTGTCTGTTCTGAGGTACTTAATCTTTCTTCCAGTCTGAGTTTCCACCATCTTTTTCCAATTAATGAAAATCTCAAGTACGTCATCCTTCGTCTTCATCGTATACACCCAAATTCTTCTGGAAAAGTCATCAACAAATGTGACAAAATAATGTTTACCCCCCATGGATGCTGTCCTGGTAGGTCCCCAAACATCAGAATGGACATAATCCAAAATACCTTTCGTATTATGAATTGCAGCCCCAAATTTCACTCTCGTCTGCTTTCCCAGAACACAATACTCAGAAAAATCTAACTTGCAGGTCTTTGCTCCTTTCAACAAGCCTTGATTCACCAAACTGCTTAAGGCTTTCTCACTTGCATGTCCCAAGCGCATATGCCATAGCCTGATCGAATCTGAATCAACATCCTTCTCTAAAGCTGCTGCTGTTGATCCAGTAACTGTACAACCATTGTAGTAGTACAAGTTATTCTTCCTTGTGCCTTTCATAGTCACCAAAGCACCAGACACAACTTTCAAAACTTCATCTCGAATAATTACCCCATAGCCTTTAGATTCTAAGACTCCCAATGAGATGAGATTCTTCTTCAACTCTGGTACATATCGAACTTCAGTCAAAACTCTAGTTGATCCATCATCATTCTTTAACTGGATTGAACCTATCCCCAAAGTTTTACATGAGTTATCATTACCCATGAAAACAACTCCACCTTCTAGTGCTTCGAAGTTGAAGAACCACTCCTTATGTGGACACATATGATAAGTACAACCCGTATCCAAAATCCACTCATTACTTCCAGATGTGGATGGTTGACCGACCAACGCGAAATCATCATTAATATGTTCGACTACATATGCATCAGAAGTAGCTTTGCCCTTACCCTTATCTTTCTTCTGCAGCTTCGGACAATCTTTCTTCCAATGCCCTTTCTCATGACAAAAGGCACATTCATCTTTATCAGGTCTTTTCTTCGAACGTGATCCCCTACTTTTTTGTCTTCTGCTTTGGCTTCTTCCCCTAACTACGAGCGCCTCTGCTGATTCATCCCTATTCTCTTTCTGATCCTTCTTTTTAATTTCATAATTAAGCAAAGCTGCACACACTTCTTCAAAGGATAATTTTTCCTTTCCATGAATAAGTGTAATGCACAAATGATCCAACTCATCAGGAAGAGATCCTATTAGCAGCATAGCTTTTTGTTCATCTTTGAAGGTTTCATCCAAATTCAACAAATCAGCTAACAAACGGTTGAATTCATCGATGTGATCACTGATATTCATACCCGATTTCAACTGAAGGTGATATAGCCTCTTCAATAAATAAAGCCGATTCTCGTTGCTTTGCTTCATATATTTATTCTCCAGCGCCTCCCACAATATTTTGGCAGAAGTTTCCTTCATGAATGGATACTTCTGTTCTCTGCAGAGACATGAACGAATCAACCCACATGCTTTCGCATTCAGTCTCTCCCAATCTTTTTCTTTGACCTCATCGGGTTTCTTTTCTTCCAGAGTGATGTCTAAATCTTGTTGACACAGGACATCCTTAACTTCACTTTGCCACAAGCCGAAATTATTTCGACCATCAAATTTCTCCACTTCAATTTTTGTTGATGCTGTCATTTCTGCTTCAAACTATTCTCCCAAATGTATACTAACCGTATACCAAAATGATGTGACACTCTAAATAGTACCGTATACTAGAATAGAGAACACAACTTATGTGAACAGTACACCAGGTCAGCTCACAGGAAAGAGAGGTGGGTCACTAGGACACACTTAAATACAAAGTCTTTCCTTAGCCAGAGCCTTCCTAGACATGCACTACCACTTTATCTCAGTTCTGACGTACACGGTACAAATAGAGTATAACAGAGTGCTCTTAATCAAACAGCTCAGGAATAATTTTTCTTTTCTGATGTGGAGGATCAGATAACGCTGCAACCACAGAGCATACTACGACAACCAAGAGCTCTGATACCAATTGTTGTGCACAAGCGGAAGCATAAAATACAACTATAACTACTAATTATTGAAGCAGACAAAAACAAATGATCAAATGCAAAGCGTAAAGGAAGAAAAAGAGAAAAACACAAGATTTTACGTGGTTCGGTATAATTACCTACGTCCACGGGCGCTGCTGAAAACCTTCACTAATTCCAAAATGGAATTATTACAAAATCTGGACACAATTGCAAAATCCAGAAACTAATAGGGAAAAGCCAAAATACAAATATATGGGCTATTTATATTTCTCTCAGGGATATCTAACCTATTAGCCCAGGCCTCAATTTATAAGCCAAAACTCTTTCTCTCCCTTTGTGATTTTCCAATGTGGGATTCCTTACTAGGCTAATAAGCCATTAATTTCAACAGCTTGTTGTTCCTCTTGAACTTGCAGTGGCGTGGCTGATCGCTGAGAGAACGGTCTGTGGTTCCTCGTGGATTTGTAGCGGCACAGCTGATTGTTGAGAGAACGGTCTGTGACTTGTTGTCCTCTTGTGGATTTGCTGACGGCTTTGCTGAAGAAAAGACTTGATTGAAGAGAAGGCTTGATCGGAGAACGGCCGGAATTCTGCAGGCTTTCAATTCTCTGAGGAGGCTGAGACTTCTTTTCTTCAGTGCTTTCTGTCTGTTTCTTCTGACTGTTTTCTGAGTCTTCTGACTGAATTCTTCTGTGTGTCTTCTGAGTGTGGAAGAGCTCCCTATTTATAATGCTTGATGGTAGAGAGTTCTAAAGGGACTCGATCACTCTAGGATTTATCTCTAATTAATTTAATTTAATTAGAGATAATACAATTGGTTGATAATTTTTATTTATCACCAATTTATTAGAAATTATTAATTAATTAAATATTTAATTTAATTAACTAATAATACTAATTAATTATTATTATTTTTTAATGCCTACAAATACCCTCACTTCAAGATACGGGCGTGCGTATGCTAGGTATGAAGTACGTATGGAACTTGAAGTCCATCAATGTCAAAAGCATGCCTGCTATGACAAAATTCCTTGAATATTTTTTCTTTTGGAATAGCACAATATATTTTTTTTTGTGCTTTATATATATATATATATATATATATATATTGAATTTTGTGTTTATTTCCAACACAAATTAAACTAAAGAAATCAATTACAATTATATCTCTTCAGTTAGAGTTCATTTTAAATTCTTCTGTCAAACTATATATATTGACAGATAATCATAAACTCCTCTTCATAAATTTCAAGCAGCTCAGATCAATTCTGCAGATCATTAGGTAAGACTTTTTTTTTTTGAATGTATGCTCGTACACCCATGATAAATCATCTGTATGTCGATGTTTGAATTATTGTTATGTGGCCATCTGTATTGTTATTTTGCATGCTTGAATTTTATTATTATACTGTACTATCGTTGCGGCCATCATCTTCCCCGAGCCCCTGCAGTGCCTTACTTCGTCGCGCTTCGCTGCTAGCTCTTCATCACAGCAGCTAACTCTTTGTCAGTCGCTAGCTTTCTATCACAGCAGCTAGCTCTCTGCCTCTATCACCATCGTTCCCGGTTCCTGCTCTGAAATTGATTCTGCTTCCATCTTCAACACTGGCCATGACAGCAACTTTCTGTTTTGTTATTTTTATTGCGGCGACTAGCTCTTTAACACAACAGCTAGCTCTCCGTGAGTCATCATCTCCATCATCAACAGGAACCTTCTCCGTAGCTGATGGTGTGGTCAAGCCACCAACAACTCCCCAAAAACAGTATGTTTGAAGTTTAAATGATTTGCAGATTTGTAGAGGATGAAAAACTGTGAACCGTTTGAGTGAGGGCCACTGTTTGCCATACTAAAAATACCTCTCCCTGAGTGAAGCAACTTAGAGTTCAGTTCATCTTTAAAAGGTTTTCCCCATATAGATTCACCTCCTGTCCCAGTACCAGTTGGATCACCGCCTTGAATCATAAAAATTTCGAATATTTCTGTGGAAGGCCAATCCATTGTAATAACCACGTTCACAAAGAGTGATGAAGTTCTCACATGTCCTTGGTGTTATATCACAGTGTAGCTCAATGTTCAAATCACCGTGAGTTGTATGCAGCTGAACATAACCTTTCTTTTTGGGTTTTTTTTTTTTTTTTTAACTTTAACGTACTCAAATTCATTTTTTGGTGACAGGATCATAAGAGGTAGAAGTGAAGGATCGTGAAGCAGTACCAGTAGTAAAATGGCTCTTCACCAGCTTAGCATTCACAGGTGCCCTCTCTCCAGCCATGTGCATAGCTATCCGGGCACCAGTTTTATCACTTGCTGCAGCTTTTGCAGCAGCAGCACTTCTTCCGTGTACTGAAGCAGATGCAGCATCTATAATACTAAATGCAGGTTGAGTTTTACTCTCTCCTTTTGCATCTGACTTTGAATCCTCTTTGATGCGAGACCTTGCAGCTAAAATGGTAGCAAGAGCAGCAGCCCTCTCATTTTGAGCCTTACTGCCACCACCTCCAAGCAGAGCAGTTTGCCTCGCTTTCTCAGTCCCAAGCTCCGCTGGCATCTGCTTGATATCTCCAGCGACATTTATGTTATAAGTTGGATCTGAACTCATTTTCTTTAGTTCTTCATCATCAATCTTCAAACTATTTTTTTTGACATGATCAAAATCCAGCGTAACCTTACTGTCAAGTGCGTTAGGATTTTGAATTGTGATGATATCCTCCCTAGTGAAAGGTTCATCCGTAAGAAGCTCTTTCCAGTTTTTGGTCTTCATATTCAATTCTTTAATTGCCTCATAGCAGAACACATTTCCCGTAGTCTTCACAACAACTATGTGTGTGTACTCAGTAAAAACTTTGTTCAACACAGGGCAATGATACCCTCATTCAGAATTCTTGTGGAAAGTAAGAGGGATAAGATCCTCTTGCTTCAATGGAGTCCCAGTAACCGGATTCTTCCCATACTTCTGAATATAAGGAATTATATTCATTATATCGAAGACGCTTCCATCCTTCGTACATACTGGCAATTCAAACGGCGTAAACGTAAGAGCGCAGCAATAGAAGGGGAGGCGTTTGAAAAGGGTGTGATTTGGATTTTGCGCCGCCCCATTCGGTGGCCCACTCCGTCTTCGTTATGAACATTCGATCTTTGCTGTGCTGTTTCAGAATGGGATGATTGGTCTTGACTCTTGAACACCATTAGCCCATATTTACTGATACAGGGATCCATATTCTCGTTGAATAGAATGTTTGTGGATTTCAGGTTACCATGAGCAATTCCATCTTCGCGGAGCTCCTCATGCATAAATGCCAAAACCTCAGCAACACTAGCTGCAACATTTAATCTGCTTCCCCAGTTAAATGCCTGGCCGTTTTCGGATCCATGTAGGATCCTGAAAAGACTTCCATTTGGTTGATATTCATATATCACGAGCTTCTCTTGATCGGAACAATAAAATGCAACTGATTGCAATACATTCGGATGCTTTGTCTAGTCTAGCCTCTGCATTCTCCTCTTGAAGTCTTGACTGGTAACACTCCAGCTTTTTATCCTCTTCACAGCCAAGGTTGTCGCCCCATTATCAAGCATTACCTTGTAAAGGATACCATGCTTCCCTTTTCCAAGCAATTCAGCAGGAGTTCGAAGCACATCCTCAAATCTTAAACCTTGGGCCGTTGGACTTGTAAGAACTACAAGCGATGACAGGGCCATTCCACTCTCGACAGAACTTACTGAATACTCCGACTTACCTTCAGTGGTCTTAGACTCATTGGAAGTACTTCTAGTCTTGTTGCTGCTACTGTTTGCTTCCTCTCCCTTTCTCGCAACATCGACCTTGTCTTCTTTTTGCTTCTTTTTACTAAATAATTTAAAGGCAACAAGTACCACAATGATAAGGCCAAGAACTACATAACCGAAGTAGATAAGAACCTGCTTGCTAGGTGAATCTTTAGATTTCTTTGTTGATGGTGGTGCTGGTGATGAAGGTGGGCATGCCTTTGAGATTAATTCTCCACACAGTACAGGATTACCTGAAAAAACTGTCAGCAGTGAACCGCCCTTTGACATCAGGAATGGGACCACTGAAGAAGTTGTTGGAGACGTTGAACTGTAGCAGATTAGAGAAGTCAATATTTGGAATCAGTCCACTGAGTTGATTGGTTTGAGCAAGGAAAGTAATTAGGCCTGAAATTCGAGGGATATCAGGAACCTTTCCGAAGAAGTTATTGTCGGATATATCAAACCTTTTCAAATTACTCATCTGTCTCAGAGAATCTGGAAGGCCACTTTATACACAAATTTTCGGCCATGTTTTGAGTTGATAAGAATGGTTGCCCAAGAATCTGGGCACATCGGGGTGCTATGATAACGTATCCCTTTTTATTTTATTTTTTTTGATTGATTGATTTTTTTTAATTATTTTTTTTATGATGATTTTTTTTTATTTTTTTTTTGTTATTTGATCTTCTTTTCTTACCATCATTTTTTTTTTTTTAGTCATGGACGAATTTCCTTCGTATCGCCTTCCAAGACCATCTACTGTCAAGCATTGCCAAGATGAAGTTAAGGGTAGACCTTTTTTTTAAAGACTCAAGAGGAGTATAAAGGTCGTCTACGTGATTTTCTACTTATCCGAGACAAGTTCAATGAGGATATAAAGAAAGCTACTAGGTGTTTAATTCACACTCCAGCTATTGGTAGCAATGCAAATAACTGGGATTCCGATGTGGCAACTCTTTACCATTTGGATGTCTGGACTTCTGAAGAGGTCGATGAGGTATTTTCTTGCAATTCTCACATTGCTCAAAAGGGTGTCTTTAAGACGGTGCTGAAGTTGCAAGATAGTCACCATGAAGAGAGCGTCAAATACACTGCCCTTACCACTTTGGGCCATCGTATTTGTAGACACGAAGTTTCTTGGCATGGCTTTCAACCACGTGGAGAATTTGTTCCCTCTCTTGGGTATTGGGAATGGTCAGAGCTCATTTTGAGTCAACACAAGCAGATTTTAGAGCAAGCAGGTGTCTATGAATCGATCTTCGCTTCGCTGTTTGTTTATGACCAAGGTCGAAATATGATTCATGCCTTGTGCGAAGCTTGGTGTCCAGCCACCAATACATTTTTATCTTCTCGTGGGGAGATTTCTATTTCACTGTGGGATCTGAAGGTTTTAGGAGGCCTTCCTATTGTTGGAGAGTTTTACGATGAGGTTGCCCCCAGCTTAGAAGAAATAATTGGTCTTGATGAATCTTCGTGTCCCATTCTTCCGGTCAGTTGTCGATACCTTTTTCTTGCATATCACCTTATCAGGCTGCAGGAGGATCATGGGATTTCGAAAGGCAATGGAGTTTCTACTTTTGCTTGGGTGAGATTTTGGTTTCGAGGCAAAAGCAAATACAATGATCCTTATGATTCGATCACGATCAAAGGCAAGAAAAATTCTCTATATACTCCTGATGGTCGTTTCAGACACCGACTTCGTACTAGAAAGGAAAATGAAGTTTTCCTTGATCTGGGTGTTCTTGACGTTGATAGAGATGAGGTGTTCTTAGCCGTATTCTTATCAGTCTGGCTATGCTCTTTTATTCTTCCGAGTACCCGTGGTGATGTCATTCGGCCTGAGACTTTCAAAGTGGCTTCTTTCATAGCAAAAGGTACCCGATTAGTCTTGCTATTCCTGTCTTGGCAAGCATATACAACGGACTGAATCAAATTGCTACTTGCGTTGATGGTCCTGGTCAATGCAATGTTGCTCTTCCTTGGCATTTTGTGTATGTGTGGATGGCATCTTATTTTGGAACTCATCCTGGCTCAAATAGAGCACCAAGAAGACCTAAAATGTGCAAGTACGGGGGATCTTTTGGTCACAAATCTTATGGTGAGGTCAAAAGTCGAGAAATTATTCAACAATTGCTTGGCATAGATTGGCAAGCCACTAGCATATTTGACACTTATAAGACTAAACTCTTGGACACTCCTGGGAACCGACTTAAGATCGATGATTTTGAATACTTGTTCAGCCTTCGATCTTCATTTTTGACTCTACGAAGAGGCAATTTTCACTTGGTAGAATCATATAGTCCTCATCGCTTTGCAAGGCAATTTGGATACTGTCAAGATGTTCCGGGATCTTTGACAACTGCTATTAGAACTGCTAGTTTGAGAGGGTTGTTGCGCTATTGGCGATGTAGCGTGTTGAGAGGTCCAAGTTGTGAAGTGACTATTCCTAAATGGAGTAGCACTAATGAACACTTGTTTGTGACAAGAAAATTCTTTGTATGGTGGCAAGGTCAACTAGGAGATTACTATCGTACTAGTATACCCATCTTAAAAGATAGAACAAGTACTAATTTCAAACTTGCTTCTTCTAGTTCTTGTAAAGAAAGATTATCGAAGCAAGTGCAACCTTTGATTGAGACTACTGACCTTGAGGCTGAAGATATTGATGATGTTACCATGACGCAACGCCTTGACATGGGGCAATTTGAACAAAGCAAAGGTTCTTTAACCCCTGTTGTGGATGGGAGAGAGGCTCTCGTTGTCAGAGATGAACAACCTCGTCAGTGTGATGATTGTAGTGATAGACCTGTGGAACCTATCAGTGATCATGATAGTGACAGATGCAATCCCAGAAGGCTTAAAAGAGGTGTGAGATCTTCTTTGAAAAGAAAAGTGATGGTCTCCGAGCAACCAAAGATTTCAAGTCAAGTAACGAGGGTTGATTCCCCTAAGAAATCTTGTCATGGTAGGCTTCGTCTTTCCTTAAAGAGGAGATGTCTTGAAACGATCGCGGGGAGTCTGAGAAGAGGACTCCTATTGCACAGGAAGAAGTTGCTGATTCGACCGGTGATGATGCGATTCCTCTTATAGAGATGTTAAAGAAAGAGACAAAGAAAAACGCTGTTGACAAGTTAAAAATATCATGCCCAATGATGAGCCTTCAAAAAGTGAGGAATCTGTAGGTGATGCTGGTAAAGTTCGAAACCAAGTGAACAGTTGTCTATTAAAATAGGCTCCAGATCTTCAGCCAAGGGTAGCTCTAAATCTGCTTCAATCAATTCATCGACTAAGAGAGCTCGAGGTGACGACACTGTTGGGAATAAACCTCCTAATCAGGATCCACCCCAATTGCCAATCAATCGCTCTCTTGAACGAGATACTATCTCTGTTTCGACTTATCATCCTGGCAAGTATTCTTCCAAGATTTTTGAAAAAGCCATTAAAGGGATCGAACATGATTTCTTACTTCGACTTAGAGATGCCTCTTTTTCTCAAGTTAGCAAGCTCTACGAAGATGCTTCTACTGTTTATTCAGGCATTGAAAGTTTGCATGGTGATTCTACTTCCTTAAAAAAGATTGTTGACTCTTATATTGGGGAGGTGAAGGCATTGTTGTGCCTTGAGAAAGAACTTGATGGTCGTCTTTCTCAAAAAACTTTAGAAAGGAAGAAGGCTGAAGTAACAGAACAGCTGGAATGCGCTAAGTCTTCATTGACGTCGAAGCAACAACATTATGAAGCACAAGTCACCAAGCTTCAAGCTTTGCAAGATGAACGTGCTGCACTAGAAGAGAAGTTGCATTTAATTCGAAAGGAGGAATTGAAGGTGAAGACTGATTTGGATGCTCGAGTTGTTGAAGTAAGTAAGGCCAATGATTCCTTTGAAAAGCTGATGACTGATTTAGAGGCCACAGTTTCCATTGCCGATGAAGACATGAAGAACATTGAAGAGCTCAGGAGAGCATTGCAGACTCATCAAGACTCTTTGGTCGACAGTTGGAGTAGCAAATCCTAGATATTGCTTGAGAATTTTATTTTATTTCATTTGTAATAGACATTTTCACCTATGTCATATAGGACTTTAATCATTATAATGATTTTTTTTTTATTTGGTGTGACTGAACTTAGGATGGATGTGTTTCCTAAGCTGCCTACATACCTTCTAAGAGAAGGATCAAGTCATTACGTAGTTCATTTATTTATTTATTTATTTGTTATTTTGCCTTAATTTTTACCTAGACCGCCCCGGTGAGGTTTTCAATCTAGCAAGCTTTGCCTTAACTTTTGCCTAGACCGCCCCGATGGGGTTTTCAATCTAGCAGGCTTTGCCTTAACTTTTGCCTAGACCGTCCCGATGGGGTTTTCAATCTAGCAGGCTTTTTTTTTGGATATTGTGCACTCGAAAATATAAGGTGCGGCGCATGTGAGGTGCCAAGATTTACCTCTTTGAAGTTCGTCGACAGTCGCTTGGCCCCCGTCTTCTAAAGATGCAGGAGCTTCTTCTTCGATTTCAGATGGCTCTTCAAGCTCATCTTTGACGATTCATCATCTATACTCTCTTGGATGGTTACATGATGAATTTGTGTCTCATCCTCACCGAGATGTACAGATGAATTGGTGTCTACAACAGTATGACGTCGCACTTTCAAGGGCCCTTCTGCAGAGATTTCAAGCTCTAAACGCCTCTTCATACGAGATGGAATCGAGCTTCGGATTTCTTTATCATCCTTCAATTTAGTGCAGTTTTGACTTTCTTCTTGCTGCACTTCACTGCTTGAAGTGTTTAATCTATCAAAAACTGAATTGCGTCTTCTGGATGCTTGACGTAACTCAGGGTGAGGGACATTGAGCCTATCAAACACTGAAATACGAGTTGCTGACGTTCCCAAATGATTGAATACTGACACACGAGTAGTGTTTTGAGGAGGATGAGTTGGAGAAGCTTTTGGCTTATCACATTCTTCAGTAACCTCCACCGAAATGTGTTGAGTACTGACTGATTTATTCTTCCTGCCAACACGAATTCGTACCGAGTTTTGGGATTCACATCCTAATCCATCTTTTGGAAAAGGTTTCCCATTCGACTTGTTTATCAGCTTTTTATGGGTTTCAATGATCCCTTGCAACTTTGCAGTTGTCTTCCCATCATGCAACTCATTCATGGACGATGACTTGGAAAAGTCGAACCCAGCCTTAACGATCAGTTTATAAGCCTTTGGATCGTAATTTTCAGCAGTACGACCTTGAGGCAAAGTCCCATGTTCTATTGCGCCTTGGGACGGTCGAACGAACCCTTTCAACGACTTCTTGGCTTGACTATGGACCATGTTAGTTAGAGGCAACGTGCAAGCATCCTTCAACAGTTTTATGTCTTCTTTTATCTTGTCAGGAGAACACTCTGCTTGATTAAATTCTGAGCATTCCAAGAATGGCGATTGACCTTCCTTACGATGAGCCTTTGGAATATAGCGAAGAACTGGAGTTTCTTTTGCCTCGTTGGGTGAAGATTTGGCTGGGTTGTCCTTTACAATATCTTCTAATGTAAGCTTGGGAACACCTTCAAGGGATGCATCTAAAAGCTTTTTCGTCACATTAGGATCTATTTTCTTTTTACCCTTAATTTCAATTTTTTCGGTGCTTGGCATTTGAGTGGGTAAAACTTCTTTTATGTCACAGTTCTCTGAGTAGAACTTCGCATCAGCATAGTGAGACTCGACCTCATTGAATGGTTTTAAATCAGCATCAACCTTTCTCGGTCCGTCTCGATAAAACTTTAAGTATTGATGCAGTGTAGAAGGTACAATGCCATTTGCATGAATCCAAGGTCGCCCGAGCAACAACTTATATGTAGTTCTAGCATCGATGACATGGAAGATTGTACTCGACATTAATTCACCGATCGCGACATCCACTCGTATTATTCCCAACGCACGTTGCTCCATTTGATTGAAACCTTGGATCAAAAGTCGGCTTTTTGACAATTCATTAATTGATATGCCAAGTTCCTCCATTGTTGCCTTGGACATGATATTAACTGCAGACCCGTTATCGACCAACATGCGATTCACCCTTTGTTCTCGGATGTATCCATAAACATAAAGTGGCCGATTGTGGGGTTTTGATCCTAACAACAGATCCTCATCTGTGAATGCAAGAGTTGTCAAGCAGTAATCAAAAAAACCATCATCTGAAGCAGGTTTTGTGGGAGCTGGAAGATGTGCAGCGTAAATTTCTGGGTTTTCCAAAGCATGCGCAATCGCGTCACGTGTTGCCTTTGGATATTGCAACAGCTCGTAGATGGTAAGATGAGAAGAGATCCCTTTTAAGATCTTAAGGCATTCTTCCCGGACTGTTTTCGTCTGGCCATCTCCTCGAGCCTTAATGGCCTTTGAGCTTTCTCCCTCTGACTCCTCTTTAAACGAAACCATATGAACACCAACACTCACTTGTTCTTCCCTAAGAAAACCTTTAGGAAAGAATTCTTCTAGTGTTATATGTTTTCGAGGCTTTTGCCTCAAAAAATTTTGGAATTGGGGATGCTTCATAGTTTTCTTCTGTCCCCAACGTGGATGCGAGTTATTTATCTGCTGAATTCCCTTTTGAAAAGGAAGGTTTGCAGATCGGACATATCGCTTTCGCAATTTTCGTCGCGTTACCAATGTCCATTGTTCTTCATCATCCGCAGCAGATTCAACATCTTTAAAAGAGCTAGTAATTGAGCTTGTTACCGTAACTGGTAGGGCAACAGGTTCCAAGCAGCCAAATTGAATCAGTTGATACCTTATGCCTTTTGTAGGCAAAGAAGTGAAAGTAGCATGATTTGATTCTACTATGTCGTCCATATCAAGTTCAATCTTACGCTCATTCACTAGCTTCATTATCAAATCTTTCAGGTCAAAACATTTTTCAGTGGGGTGACCAATGATTCCATGATACTTGCAATACTTTGGATCAGTAACTTTTCCCTTTTCTCCTGGCCTTTTGGACTCTGGAAGTTCAATTAGCTTTTGCTTCAGGAGTTGATCCAGCATGTCAGGCACATCTGAATTAGGGAAAGGATATTTCTTTGCTTCTCTTTCTTCAAAGCTCAGGCGTTGTATATTTCTCATTTGAGGCCGCCTAACATTTTCCTCAACTTTCTTATTGCCTCTGGAGGAAAATTTTAAAGGTTTAGTCTCAACGAACAAAGACTCCTTAGCAGTGCTTTTTAAAGGCTTCTCAACCTTCTTAAAATCCTTCTTGTCTCTCCTAGGATCAAGAATCGAAGAAGTTTTGTTACCAGAATGAGCAATACTCAATTCCATGTCATGAGTACGGGTGGCCAATTCTTCGAAAGTATGCGGCTTTATCCCTTGGAGAATGTAAAGAAGTTCCCAATGCATACCTTGGATGCACATCTCAACAGCAGAAATTTCAGAGAGCTTATCTATACAATCAAGACTTAACGCTCTCCATCTATTGATGTAGTCGACGACTGGTTCGTCTTTCCTTTGTTTGGTATTGGTTAGCTCTGTCATACTCACTGTGCGGCGAGTACTAAAGAAACGATTGAGAAACTCCCTCTCAAGTTGTTCCCAGCTATCGATAGACTCGGATTCCAAGTCAGTATACCATTCAAAAGCATTTCCTTTCAGCGACCTTACAAACTGTTTAACTAGAAGATCTCCGTATGTTCCTGCATTGTTACACGTCTCCACAATATGGGCCACGTGTTGACATGGATTTCCCTTCCCATCGAACTGCTGGAACTTAGGAGGTTGATAATTTACCATCATCCTTAAATCATCAATTCTCCTCGTATACGGTTTAATGTATGCATAATAAGACTTAGATGACGATCCACCATACTGAGCCTTGATGGTATTTGCAATCATCTCTTGTAGTTGTTGAACAGACAAAGACCCAACTGATATCGATGATGATCCGTTTTCGGGGTTTTCAGCACCATGAACTGCTTTCAGTTTCCTAGCGGCTTCAGCAGTTGGTCTGTTTGGTGCTGGATTATCGTTGGATTCTTCATCGTGTGGAGCTTCCAGTTGACTCTTCAACATTGCAATTTCAACATCCTTTTCTTCGACTATCTTGTGCAGAGTTGACATCATCCTCTCCATTTCAGAGATCCTTTCCTCTAGAGTAGTCGCATTAGTAACCATCGCAGACATGGTTTGGAGAGTAGACACTGATTGTTTTGTTGGTACTTGCGAAGCAGATTTTCTTCCTGCCAAAAGATCCATCGAGATGACAGGCTGATGAGCAACATTGTTGATTGGCCACATTAAATCTTGACTTTGTGTTGCAAGATATCGTACTCTAGCACGAGTCGTCGGTCCAGTGTAACCAGGTTGCACAGTCGCAGCAGGATTGAATTTGTGACTTGGTGCGGCAGTCTTTGGAGCCATAGATCTGATCAATTGGTTGCTCTTGATTGATAATGGAGAGCGAGATGAGAGGCAGAGATGTCCCACCGGGTGTGCCAGAAATTTGTATACATAAATTTTCGCGTCTATAAAATTAAAACATGAATTAGTGATAAAATTCAATTTTTGTATTTATATGTGAGTACAATTCTCTGTTTTGAATTCTTTACCAAAAGAATTACAATCCTCTGATTCGGTCTCCTGATTGCACTTGTCGAGGGCGTGACGCTTGATCCCGATGGAGTGAAAAGAGTGATTGTTGAGAGAAACGGCCAAGGGGCTTGTTGTTCCTCTTGAACTTGCAGCGGCGTGGCTGATCGCTGAGAGAATGGTCTGTGGTTCCTCGTGGATTTGTAGCGGCACGGCTGATTGTTGAGAGAACGGTCTGTGACTTGTTGTCCTCTTGTGGATTTGCTGACGGCTTTGCTGAAGAAAAGACTTGACTGAAGAGGAGGCTTGATCGGAGAACGGCTGGAATTCTGCAGGCTTTCAATTCTCTGAGGAGGCTGGGACTTCTTTTCTTCAGTGCTTTCTGTCTGTTTCTTCTGACTGTTTTCTGAGTCTTCTGACTGAATTCTTCTGTGTGTCTTCTGAGTGTGGAAGAGCTCTCTATTTATAATGCTTGATGGTAGAGAGTTCTAAAGGGACTCGATCACTCTAGGATTTATCTCTAATTAATTTAATTTAATTAGAGATAATACAATTGGTTGATAATTTTTATTTATCACCAATTTATTAGAAATTATTAATTAATTAAATATTTAATTTAATTAACTAATAATACTAATTAATTATTATTATTTTTTAATGCCTACATAGCGTATCTTCGGTTTCCATCCATAATGACAGCAATGTGAGAGGGGATTGGCCAACTCTAAGAACTCCAAAGACAGATTTTCTTATGAAACTCATCCATCCACACAAGATTTTTTTTGCGATATCTTCTTTCTCCATTTCAAATTGTTATACATAAAGTGAGGGATGAGATCAAGAGTTGTAGGCTTGGAGAGTGAGATATTTAGGGCACCTTGTCATTGTCATGCTTCTTTCAGTTACGCGTCAATAAAAGAACCAATCCAGTGTTCAATTTCTACGAGATTTCGTCAACATTTCGGAAGTGTGACAACTGATCAAAAACACTAAAGTGGCATGAAACTTTTTCCTTGGAATTTCCGTAACTAACTTCTCATTTACAAATACAAGCCTATTAAAGCTTAGAAGTTGCCCAAATTTACTTTTTTTTTTTAAGTCGAATAGCTTTCATTAAGGCTTTGGTACATTAAAAATGATTTTTGTATGTTTGATTGATAAAAAATTGATTGGTCAACGAAAAATAATCTTTTGATTAGCGAAAAATTAGACTATTTCTCTGAAAATTATCTTACATTTTGAAAAGAAAAAGACATTTTTCTGAAAATAATTATCTCTGTAAAATTATTTATCAAACTCGTTAGTATAATTTTACTCAAATTACATATTGAATATATATTTTTTGAACTTCAATTTGATTTAACCCTACATAAAATATTATTATATTAATAAATTTTTTATTTGATTAGATTAAAAAATTTAAATATTAAAATGTTAACATTAAAATTCTCTAAATATTTTAAGTTTAATATTTTATTTTGTATATTATTAATCTTAAATATTTTAAATATTTCAATAATAAAAAATATTATATTATTATTTAAATAACAAATACTATTTTAATAAATAATATATTTAGTATTTAAAAAGTTATTAATATTTTAATTTGGGATATAATGTTTTTATATTTTATTTACAAAATTTTATATTAATATTTTAACAATAAAGATAAATAAATAATATTTTTTTATAATTTTAATAATAAATACTTTCAATAGAAAATATAATTATTTCAATATTATAAACATTTTTAATATTTCAAAAATAAATATTAATATATTATTAATATTATATATATTAAAGTATTAATATTACTTCGAATTTTTTAAAATATTAATATAAGTAATAATATATATTTTTCTTTTAAATGTTTAATGATATAATATTTTAATATTAAATATTATTTTCAAAATATAATTTTTTAATAATAATTAATTAATTAATTAACAAATAATAAATAATTTTTAATATATTTTATTAGTTAATTAATATGATCTGGAAAAATAAACAGATTTTTCAAAATAACCAAAAGCTATCCAAACAACAAAAAATCTTTAGTTTTCCAAAAAATAAAAATATTTTTCACAAATCATTTTTCCAAAGTTATTTTCAGCTTACCAAATGGATCCTAATTTAAAATATAGAAGTTACGAAATAGCAGCAAAGCTAACATCTGCCAAAAAAAAAAACAAAAAAAAAAAAAAAACTTTGCTGTAACTACATGAACTACTTAAAAACACAACAGGAAAAATTAAAAGATCAAACATACACCTTAAACTCACTAAGCCTAAGCATATCTGACCAAAATTAAAACATCCAAACCCAATATTCTTTTGCTGCACAACGTATTAATGAATTAAACACAACTACACCAAATATCAAGACTACCATAACTCAAGGAATCAATCATTTTACGGCCAAGGCGACAAACAACTAAGCTTTGATTCTTGAAAGATTGCACAAGCTTGCACCATTTTAGTCCCATTCTTTTACTCTATCTCATAAACAGCCACATATGACATTTCTTAATCCTCCTAAACTGCATCCCCCATCCCAACTACAAAATTCAACACCAATCCACTAACTTTTTAGTCCTTGACACCCATGCTTTTGTCAAAGCGTCAGCCATCCCATTCGATTCCCTAAGAATATTGATCAGCCTTACATCATGAATTATTCAACTATCTTTGGATGGATCACTTTTGGTTTTTTTTTTTTCCTTTGGTGGAATGTGAGATGGTCTAAACCTTAATCACTAAGAACATTGTGATGAATTGCATGGAATTTCCTTTTATTGGTGTCATGAAATCTTGATAGTTAATTACTCTCACGTCCCGTAACCCAACCATAGTACTTTGAAGTAAAACCTCAAAGTAATACCAAACCTTTTCTCTTAATCATGGTAAAATTTTTAAATGATATAATATCTTAAAGTAAAATACATAACTCTAATCCAACTGAACATTAAATCTCCAAGATTTCAATATGAACTAAATAAAATATGAAATTATCATTACACTTTATAAAACTTATTAACTAACATTGTCTCTAAAATCCTAGAAATTCTCCCAGTTTGATCTTCGAACTTCCACACAAGACTAAGCAACCTACCACTTAATCATCTATGGAGAAAAAGGAAAAAAGCAAAATGAGCAAGCAACGGCACAGCAAGTACAGCCATACACACCTTACCGGATCAAACATCATTTTCATACATAATATTATGTCTTTTGTGAATGTCATTCATAAACATCATTTGTCCAAAAAATTTAGAACTCATTTCATAAAAGTTTATTATATCAAAACATATCATTTCATAAATTATGAATCACTTTGTTTTTTAAATCACAATCATATAAACATTCTTTCACGCAAATCATGGTGTTTCTTAAATCACAATCATATAAACATCCTTTCACGTAAATCATGAATCACTCTTTAAAATAATGAATCATCATCATAAACCATGTTATCATTATAAACTATTTCATAATTATAAATTATTAGTTCATTATCTACTATGTTTACTACTATAACCTGTGACAAAAATCGTATCGACAATATCAACCACATGACTATTGCTAACTTTTCTAATTCATTAGTATGGCTTATGCTAGCTACTATAACTCATTAGCGGGGTCATATGATCATGACTTAATACTATAATTCATTAGCAAGGTTGTATGATCATGACTAACAATTATAACCCGTTAGTGAGACCTATATAAACAATCCATAAATTAGCACATAAAATGGTGCAACAAGGGCAATGACAATGGTTTTCTCAGTAAATTTCTGAAGTTACAACGGTGTTTGTTAACAATGTGGATCACATGTTTTGAAGTTCCTTTACATTGCTAAAATCTTGACACATTCCAGAACATAGTTAAGGTGTAGGGTGAGTTTCTTTCAATGGATAAGAAAACACTGAAATTTAATGATTTTAATAGAGGTGTTGTTCTTATCTTGATTGATTGTTTGGTAAGAATTGATGAAATCATTTAAATCAACAGTGGCAACGATATTTATAATATAAGAGTTACAGAGGTGGGATTCGACATCAAATCCGTGATCCGTTGTTGTTGCAAAAATTATAAGGTTGATGAGAAATTAGTAGGGATTGGAGTTAAGATTTGGTTATCGAAGAGAGATGAGAAAAAAGAAGAGGAGAAGAATCTTTTTGAGGATGGGGTGCATGCAATACCTTGCATTAATTCAGTTGGAAATTCGATGGATTTCGTGAAAGAGTTAAAAAACGTGTAGACACCCCAAGGTAAAAAGTTAAATTTAGAATTAGTGTCTGATACAGGTGGATTCTTGGACAATGGGATGGTTACAAAAGTAGTGGAAAAAAGGCAGTTACGAGATTCTTGTCTGATAAAAAGGGAGGTACCATTAATGAGGTGTTAAGGGAATTATATGTGAATGAATTAAGAGCCAGTCCAAGAAAAGAAGGTGATCCAAATCATCAAAATGAATGTTGTTCAAATGTTAATCTAAATTTAATAAGGGCAAACCAAAAGGGTGAATCTAATGAGAAGTGTAATAAAATTGTAATTGTGATCTTGATAGTTAAGATGTTAATTATAACAAAAAGATGCAATAAACAACACATTTAGAAAAAGACCATGTGGATGATCAAGATTTTGTGATACAATGTTCTATGAAAATAGGGACAAGAACTATAAGGTTAAATATGTGGAGGACATAGAACAAGATTTAAAAAAAATAAAGTAATGACAAACAAGAAAATTAAAGCAATTAAAAAGAAAAAACAAAAGGAAGCAATGAGGTCAAATGGAATGATAGTTAACAAGTCATCATCGATGGTGATTTTGAGAGAAGAAAAAAAATGATTGTAAAAGTAATAAAAACATGAAAGATTGGAAAAAAGCTTGGATTGATATCAAATTATGATGAAATGACCATTATTTAGTTGAAATGGAAGAACAAGATCAAAGAAAAAGAAAGTAATTATGCTTAGTCTTTTCATTAATATAGGGTATATTGAGAATGACACATTTTTAGTGGAGTAAACATTATGGTTGTGTTCTTTGTTGAACTGGGAGTTAGTTAAGTAACCTATTTGGAGGCATGATGGTGACAGGAGTTACGACATGCTTTTTTCTTTTTTTACCGTTGATTAGTTTGGGATGTCCAAATGTTTCTGGAATTGTATGTGGTTACTCTATTAATATAATGTTGTTGCTATGTTTTTTTTATGGCAACGATTAGCAAAAATGTCTTATGCATTTCAGTTTAGAATGATAGTGAATTGGAGGTTTTGATGATTGACAAAAATTTATTTCATGATGGGCGGCTTATTGGTGGTGTGCTAGATTTTCTTTGTAAGGGATGGGTAATGTACTTGAGAATTTTATCACTTTTTAAGATTCGAATGTATGTTATAGGTTGGGTTTTTTATTGGCCACGACTTTGATGATTGAAGATGAGATGGGTTATCTGGGGTGGAGTGCGGTTTTTTTTAGACTAGTTTTATGATTCCATTGATGCAATCTTGGAAGGTGTTGCTTGGCAGAATATGGTGGTTGTATTATGGTTGTTTGGTTGGGATATATGCCTGGGTCGGAGCATGAAGAGTTTGGGTACAACAATTTTTTTTTTTTGTTTTTTACTTACTGTTGTTGTCACTATCAACGATTACGTGTTGCTGATGTCTCTGCCTCGATCTTTGTGCCTCGTATTTTGGAATATTCTTCGAAGAAAGAAATGATCAGAGGGACGCAGGGATTCTTCCCTGCATTTTCACTCCGATGCTTAAATCAAAGAGTAATTTTTTTCAGAGTTTCAGTAGGAAAATAGTTATCTGCCCTCAAGAATCATACATGTTCCCTATTTATAGGGAATTTTCTCATTTTGAAATTACGCCTTTGTCCTCTTTTATCCAAATGCCTTCTTATGCCCGATCCCTCTCGGATTTACCACGTGTCTTTATATAATTAGCTAAAATAATATTCGAATTACTATTCATAACAATTGCTCCCAACTTTTTTGCGAATCAATTATGGATAAGCGGAAGAGTACATTTATAAAAAATTATCATTATTAAATTATTATTATTATTATTTTTTGCGCGGCCGTCACGTTGCGATTGGCGCGGCACGCAGTACATATATATTGAAGCGGGATTGCAGCTTTATTTCATTTCAGGTAAGATTTCTGTTTTAGGTGCGGCAACCCATAAGCATTCGTGGCAATTTGCATTAGGCGGCATTCCTTACCTATCGCGGCAAGCTTACCATTCGCGGCAAGCTCTTACCCATCGCGGCAATCTTTTACCTTGGCGGCAAGCTTTTACCCTTCGCGGCAAAGCTAAACTCGCGGCAAGCTTTACCCTTAGCGGCAAGCTCTTCCCATCGCGACAATTTTTACCTTAGCGGCAAAGATACACTCGCGGCAAGTTCTTACCTTTGCGGGTTCACTACCTTCACAGGAAGCTCTTTCCTTTGCGGCGTTCACCTACCTTCGCGGTAAGCTACCTTGGCGGCCAGCTACCTTCACGGCATTCGCTTACCTTTTACGGCAAGCTACCTTCGCGGCAAGCTCTAATGGCTAGACGAGGTACCGGCAAACAACTAAATCTGGGCTCTCCTTCTAAACTAAAGGAATCTGACCTTGAGTCTATTCGTAATAATTTTCCTTTGCCCGCTGATTATTTCTATAGACTTCCTAATGATAGGGAAAGCTCCCCTCAAGCAGTCAGTAGCGGCGTTCCCGTTCACTTGGCTTCGCTAGAGTTCGGACTCCGTTTTCCCTTACCTGATTTTGGAGTTACTTTTCTTCAGCATTTTAGCATAGTTCCCGCTCAACTTCATCCTAATGGATGGGCGCAGGTGGTCGGGTTTTCAATCATATGCCATAGATGCGGTGTAACGCCTACCGTTCCCTTGTCTAGTTCATTTTTTCGAGTCCGTAGTGTTCCGAACTCGACCAGCTTTAGTATTCATAGGGTTGCCGGGGTAGGACAAAGTAGCAAGTTTTTTGGAAAACTACCATCTAAGTTGCATAATTACGCGTCAGATTGGGTTATTGTTGAGTTTCCGTCATCTTTAAACATTCCCACTCATTGGTGTTTTCGCGATCCCCCTAACATTTGTCGTCCTTCGGATTTAAGACATTTCTACAGCTCTTTAATCTCCCAGTTACAAGTAAATGATGGGAGTACGCTGTCATCTTTACTAACTTCAGAAAACATAATTGCTGTTTGTTGGGGGTGCCTTTCCACTGTTCCCATTTCTGCGCCTGCACCCATCTTACCTCCTATTTTCGTGGAAGAGGGTCAAGGTGTGAGGAACCCTTTTGGGTCTTCTGAAGGAAATTATGATGAGAATTTGGAATGGGATCAAGGGGAGGCTTTTGGGAGCCCTTTTCTAGATTTTCCTTCTGATGAGAGTTTGGCTAACATTCACTCTCTTGATGCTTATCTTAACTCGGGTGATTTCACATTGCATTCATATGTACACATAATTGTTCATTTTTTAAGTGGTCGTTCTGATTCTTTTTGGTTTCTTTTCTTTTAGGAACGAGCATACTCGGAAGAGCTTTTACTCAACGGGATGAATCAGAGAGTGCTCCTGAAGCCGTTTGCCCACAAAAGCAAGGCGTCCACAAGTTTTTGGACAGGTTAGAGAAACTTCTTCTCGAGTTCGAGCCCGAGATGACAGATCAAGATCCCCTCCTGCAATTTCTTCTCCACATCATGAAGGATCGGGTTCTCGAACTCAGGGCAAATGTAAGTAACCTGCAGTAGAAACTCCTGAACTTGATCCTGAGTTAGAGGAACATCACTGGAGGAACAGGGAAGAATGCAATCTTACTTGTCCCTCTCGTACTGATCGACGATTATTGCATATTGAACCGGTCCTGCGAAACGCTCCAGTGCTTCCACTAATAGCGGAGTTGAACTCCTTCCGATATCAAATACATGGTGGTGCAGATGTTCGAGGCCAGAGCTTTATTGTTTATCCTGGTGTGAATGACAATGACTCAATCCATGATCCAAGAGTAGCCTCTCACCTAGGCTGGTCAACCATTCTTCATCGGGACGAGGCGGAGTTATTCAGAAATTTCACTACTTCTGACGACCGATCTGATTATTTGGTCATGCAGGTATTCCTCTATCTCTTTTGCTGTTTTCTTCTTCGTTAATTTTATCTTGATGTTTGCTGATAATTTCAGGCTGCTCAACAAGTGATTGCCAACAATGCGTGGCATAGAGCCTATCGATCTCAAGCTGATGTTGAACTTGCCCGATTGAGAGCTGAGAGGGCTGAATGGCATAATGAAAGGAACCAATATATAAGGCTCCCTGAACGTGTTGACAGATTGAAGAAAGAAAAGGAAGAATTGAATATGGAGCTCCTCCGCCTTCAAAGAGAGCAGGCTTCCACTAATGAAGAGTTGAGTTCTTTCAAGTCTGATTATGACGCTGTTCTTGCTCAACTTCAAGATCTCCGAACTAATTTTAGCAAGCTGGAAGAAGAAAATTCGAAGTTGCGTCAAGAAGCTCAGTCTTTCAGCGTTAACCCAGAGGTACGTGACCAAATTCGTTCTGAGGCTGTTAGAGAATATCGTCTGTCACAAGATTGTTATGACAAGAAAGTTTTGTTCTCTACTGCTTTCGTGAAATATGGCTTTTATATGGTGCGCTCTTAGTTGGAGAAAGAGAGATCCGACGAATCCTGCTCTGAATTACAATGGTCCAAGTAAGTGGAACAATATACAAATAAATTCTTGGACTTGACTGACTATGAGCCTAACTATGAAGACTTCGCTACATACATGGAGAAAGGTGCTCATGACAATCTTTCTAATCTTTCGGGTCCTTGGGAGCCTCGTCGGTCGGAGGGTGTAATTGATGCACTAGAAGATTTGGATGATGAAGATCTTGATTCTCCCAGTGGTGGTGCTTCCCCGATTGCAAAGGAGTAGATTTTAGGCGTGTTTTTATCTTTCGTATTTGTTGTTGCCTTTCTTTTTATATATATACATGAAGCATGGTTTGTTATTGGAATTCATATGTTTATGGTTTGTTATTGGAATATATTTATGGTTTGTTATTGGAATCCATTGTCGTGCCTTTTTTTTTTTTAACTTTAAGCATTTTTCACTATTTTTAGTTGATCACTTCGCATCTCTTCAATTCGAGAGCGTGCTTACATTGTGCTTTTTTCAATTCAAGCCATGACACCATTTTTTATTGCTTACCTCGCGTATTTTTCGCTTCAAGCCCTTCGTTTATGGAGTGCGTGGCTTACCTCGCGCATTTTTCACTTCAAGCCCTTCATTTGTGGAGTGCGTGGCTTACCTCACGCATTTTTCGCTTCAAGCCCTTGCACTATGTTTTATGGCTTACCTCACGCATTTTTCGCTTCAAGCCCTTCATTTGTGGAGTGCGTGGGTTACCTCGCGCATTTTTCGCTTCAAGCCCTTGCACTATGTTTTGTGGCTTACCTCGCGCATTTTTCGCTTCAAGCCCTTCATTTATGGAGTGCGTGGCTTACCTCGCTCATTTTTCGCTTCAAGCCCTTGTACTATGTTTTGTGGCTTACCTCGCGCATTTTTCGCTTCAAACCCTTCATTTGTGGAGTGCGTGGCTTACCTCGCGCATTTTTCACTTCAAGCCCTTGCACTATGTTTTATGGCTTACCTCGTGCATTTTTCGCTTCAAACCCTTCATTAAATATATAGTTAAGACAGTTAAAAAGAAAAAATCTTGATAAGCAATGTAATATCGTCATTTATGAAATAACAGATTGTTTTCCTGCGAACAATAAATTATAAAGAAAACTAAATAGTTAATCAATAAAAGATTGTCACTGCAAATAAGGCTTTAGATGGTTAGTGTTCCATGTTTTTGACATTTCCTTGTCCTATAGATTCTCCAGAATACATGCGCTGGGTCCGATCATCTTCTTGACTCTGTATAGCCCTTCCCAGCTTGCTCTGAATTTGCCATCCTCTCTCTGAGCGTTGGTGATGATTGTTTTTCGCAACACTAAATCTTCTTCCTGGAGAAGTCTGTCATTTACCCTCGAGTTGTAATAACAAGCCACCCTTTGTTGGTAAGCTGCAAGTCGTATAGCAGCTAAATCTCGCTGTTCATCAAGTAAGTCCAAATTCTCCCTAAGGCATTGAGAGTTCTCTTTATGTTCATAAGGAATTATTCTTGGAGAAACTGCCCCTATCTCAACTGGAATTAGTGCTTCTGTCCCATACACCAAACTGAATGGCGTCTCCCCCGTCGATACCTAACTAGTAGTTCTATACGCCCACAAGATGCTGGGAAGTTCATCCACCCAAGCTCCCTTTGCCTTGTCAAGACGAGTCTTAAGGCCATGCAGTATGGTTCTGTTGCTGACTTCAGCTTGACCATTGGCTTGCGGGTATGATACTGATGAGATCTTCAGTTGAACTCCAAGTCCTTCACAAAAATTTTTGAAAGCATCACAGTCGAACTGTTTCCCATGATCAGCATTCAAAATCCTCGGAATCCCAAAGCGGCAGATTATGTCTTTCCACACCATTGTCTCAACCTTCCTTTCTGTAATTGACGCTAGCGGCTCGGCTTCTATCCACTTAGTGAAATAATCCTTAGCTACTAACAAACATTTCCTCTGCCTTGTGGCCATCAAAAAAGGTCACAGTATATCCAATCCCCACTGAGCAAATGGTGTCGGTTGAAAGATGTTTTGGAGTGCTGCTACTGGTGCAACCCTTAAGGGAGCGAACCTTTGAAATTTGTCACACTTTTGTACCTTGTCAGCTGCATCCTGCTTTAGCGTTGGCCAATAAAACCCCGCTCTGAGTATTTTTGCTGCCAAGGCTCTAGCTCCTAGGTGCTCTCTACATATTCCTTCATGAACCTCAGCTAAAGCGTAATTCGCTTGCTCTGGACCGAGGCATTTTAATAGTGGCATGGTGAACCCTTTCTTATATAGCTCCCCATTTATTAAAGCAAATCTTGCACTTTGGATCCTGATCTTTCAAGCAGCTTCTTTACCTTCGGGGAGAATTCTTTCCACCAGGTATCGTTTGATCGAGGTCTTCCAATCTTCGCCAACTTCGATCTCTAGTACATCATCCTTATCTATACTAGGCCTTTCCAACCCTCTATTGCTGCCAATATTGAAGCTCGTGACTCAGTGAAGGGCGTATAGGCTGAGTATTTTAGCTTGGGAGCTTTACTCAGCTTCTCCGGCCTTCCCATACTTTTGTCATTGGGCTCCCTCTCCCGTTTCCTTTCCTCTCTGGCATCTTTTGTCAGGATTGTCTTCATTACTTCTTCCTGAGCAATGTATTTGTTTGCCCTAGAAAACAAATCTGATACCGTTGTTGGCTGATCCAGAGATAATGACTCTTGTAGCTTCTCGGACCTCGTTCCCTGCAACATAGCGGTCACTGCTACTCCAACTTGTAAATCTCGAATCTCCAGTGTGACATCACGGAATCGATCAATATAACTCTTGAGTGACTCTCTATTTCCTTGTTTCAAGCTCAACAGATAAGTAGCATCTTTCCTCTTTTGACTGTTCATCATGAAGGCCCGTAGGAATTCAGTCCTTAATTGATCAAAAGATGAAATAGACCCCTCAGGCAAACTGTTGAACCATTTTAGAGCATAACCGGTTAAGGTTAGGGAGAATGCCCTACACATAATTTCATCCTCCCATTCGTGCAATAGCATCAGTGACTCATAGTTTTGAATGTGATCATAAGGGTCGGTTCTTCCCTTATATGCTGTTATCTGAGGCATTTTAAACTTCGGGGGCAATGGTTTTCTCATGATAACCGTACTGAATGGAATCCTCCTCCTCTGATTCTCTTCAACTGGAACCAACCTCTTTTCTTCCAAAATGCGCTCCGCCATTTTCTTCATGTTGGTAGCGTCCTGTGCGACTGAATCAGCCTGATTATAATTTACTGTTGCAGTTTCAGCATTCCAAGTTGGATCCATCTCCGATCTTCTTCTCTCGGGTGGGGATCCCGCCACTCCGGCTTCTTTCTCTTCTATGTACCCCGAGTCCACATTTACGGGACTTTTAAGATTCACCATATTCCGACGTCTCCAACTTCCATCAACTTCTCGTACTGAATCTCTCATTCTATGACACTTTGGTCCCTCCACACCTTGATGTCCTCCACTTTGGCGTCTCACTCTTCCTGCAGCCTCCTGCATAAGGTTTACTGCAGCCTCATGTAACAAATCTCCCGCGACAACTTCGACAGGGTCTTACGCAGGGTTGACTGTACCTCTTGCGCCATGAATGTCATGCAAGATGCCACCAGGGTTCGACATTCCCAAGGGGCTTCGCATCATGCTACCCAGGTCTCCTTGCTTGCGAGTCTCTCCAATGCCGGGAAAGTCAACAAGGCTGGGGTGGTCTCCACTGCCAGGAACAGATCGCGGCACTCTGTGATTTTCCCTTATGCCGAGAATGTCTCGCAGCCTGGTTGTCACATGCTCCAATCTGTGAAGGCTTCGCGGCATGGGTGCCGTATTATCCAATCTGGGAATGCCTCGCGGCATGCTTGCCCCATGTTCCAGTCCGTGAGGGCTTCGCGGCATAGGTGCCGCATGCTCCAATCCGTGAGGGCTTCGCGGCATGGGCACCGCATGCTCCGATTCATGAAGCCTTCGTGGCATAGGTGCCGCATGCTCTCATTCGGGAAGGATTCGCAGCATGGATGCCGTATTCTCCAATCCGGGAAGGCCTCACGGCATGGTTGCCGCATGTTCCAATCCGTGAGGGCTTCGCGGCATGGGTGCTGCATGCTCCGATTCATGAAGGCCTCGCGGCATGCCCTCAGTATCAAGCGAATTCTGCCTTTCTCCTACCAAATGCTGGACGGATGGCGACAAATTCACATGCCAGAAGACACCTTTGAGTAGGTTCACCATTGTTCGCAGAGCTTGGATAGTCTCTTCTCATTGTTTCCGTATTGCTTCAAATTTCGTGATGGGAATCGACATCATATTAGCTTCGCTCTGCACCCTCGCGGCTCATCCGCCACCCGTCATGGGAGAACTCGCCATGTCTTCACTATCCTCATGTCTGACTGCTGTCGAATGGGTCTGTACCATCGTGTCAGAGTGACTTTTTGCTCAGATTCCCACAGACGACGCCAATTGTTGCTGTCACTATCAACGATTACGTGTTGCTGACGTCTCTGCCTCGATCTTCATGTCTTGTACTTTGGAATATTCTTCAAAGAAAGAAATGATCAGAGGGACGCAGGGGGTTCTTCCCTGCGTTTTCACTCCGATGCTTAAGTCAGAGAGTAATTTTTTCAGAGTTTCTGTAGGCAAATAGTTATCTGCCCTCAAGAATCATACATATTCCCTATTTATAGAGAATTTCTTCATTTTGAAATTACGTCTTTGTCCTCTTTTATCCAAATGCCTTCTTATGCCCAATCTCTCTCGGATTTACCACGTGTCTTTATATAATTAGCTAATAATATTCGAATTACTATTCATAACACTTACAATGAAATGTTGCTTTTATTCATACTTGGGTATTTTCTCTACTAGTATAATGGTAGGATGCATCTATTTATTAAATTTGAAATTGACAAAATGATTTGGGTGGTTGCCTGGTGGTGAATTGGTTGGAGTTTTGCTTCTTTAATGTATGTTAGTATTCCTCTGTTGGTTGTGTTTGAAGTTAAAACAGGAAGGGTGGATGTTTAGCTGATGTTGTTCAAGATGTGATGTCTCAGGTTGTTGTAGGACTGGTCGTATGTTAAGGAGTGTTTTGGGTTTTTGTATGTTGGTGTCTGCACATTGTTTGAAGATGTGTTGTCTGATGTTGATGGTCTTGGACTACATTTTTACGTTGTTCTTTTACATTTCTATAAAGTCAAATTGTAGGTGTAAGATAGAAGATGGTGGTGACATGTTCTGTATGTTATGTTTTATGTCTTTAAAAGGGTAATGCTTTCTAAATTTGAGAGTGATTTTGTTGTTTAGTTCCATAATGATTCTATCTTTTGGGTGGTGAGTTTGAAAATGTTTTTTATGATTATGAGGCCTTGTATCCAGTTTATCTAGTTTCCTTATATGAATAAATTTGTTGGCTTAGCCAAAAAATAAAAAAGATCTGTTAACAGGGTTGTATGCTAACTACTATAACTTGTTAACGAAAGCCGTAAAACTAATACCGATGTCGATAATTCCACTTGGGAATTTAAACGTAGCTTTCATGAAATCATTCTTTAAAACATTAAAATCATTTCTCATTTCATTCATAAAACAACAAAAATTAAATAATCATATGCTTGACCCTATTTTTATATCTAAAGATAAAAGGATTAAAACATTCCCTCATTTGGAGAAACATAAATGCATAGGTTCGAAAACAAGTACAATGTACCTTCTTCTGATCCGGCAACTTAACTCTCCTAAAAAATAACCAACGACTATCCAAAGTGATTTGAATATATCATAATTTAATCAACTATTTTGGAGACTATATATACTAAGAAATATCAAAATTAACATAAGTTAGCCTCAACACTAATTCTAGCAACCTGCATAGGTCTCGCTAAACTAAATATATCTCAAGCTAAAGAACTCAAAATTAAGATATGTTTAAATTATTAAAGACTATACTCGATAGCCAGCAACCTTTTGACCGAGTGGTTAAGAAGAATTGTGGCATATTGTAAGGTTTGGATTCGAATTCAAGCAACCACATCCTCGTTCTCAATTAAATATTTCTCTTATAACAAAAGAAAAAAGAAAAAACTGAGACTAATAGCTTTCTAACCATATATGGCTCATTTCGTAATTCCTTGTACATTAATAGCAGTTAATTTCGAAATTCATGTTGTCAGATAGCACTTACATCCTTTAATCAAAATTAATTATTTTTTCACGGGATACTTGAAATTCACTTCCAAAAAAGTAGGTTGAACTAGCTTTCGTCGATATATAATTCATTTATTAATTCTTTGCATGTAAATACAAAACATTATTTCAATCCACTATTGTGATGACACTTTCATGCAAGACAAAATTTTCCATTTTAACTTTTATCTTCTTTTTTATAAAATTCCACAATAAAATCGCTTAAATAAATTATCAATCTTTTGAAATAAATCCAATGAACCACTTTAACATCATCCATAAATAAGAACCTAAATGCCTTTTATGAGTAAAGACTAAAATTTAAACATTACCGAAGAGTTTTCTCCAAAACCTTTTACTCACTTTTGTAGGATAAATCCCTTTATAAACTTGGTTCCTACTCTTCAACTTCAATCTTCCCACCAATTTCCTCTGTATAATAAATAAGAAAATAATAAGTTTTCTTTTGTATTTTTTCTCTCTATTTTTTGTTGGTAACAACTAATAGCTAGGTTAATATTAGAAAGGTTTTGAGAGAAATTACTATTTAATCCCTAAACCTAAACCTAAACCTTTATTAATATTACTTTTACATTTCTTGGGTATCACAATTATAATTCCAACTGCTTTGCGGTCTCTATTGTTAGCAAGAAACGAAAGGGTGTTTAACAATGAAAACTTCACTATAGATGAGTTGTTATTCCTTGTGAAAGTGCAATCCATGTTTTGGATTAAGGTTTCTCAGGAAGAGGTTACTCTCTTAAAATTTATTTGGTGATTTAATCTTGCTACAGGTATTCATAAAGTTAGTACTAAGAAAAAAAGGACCTTCACACAATGGTCTCCTTCGCTGGTTGGGTTTTTGAAGTCTAATTTAGATGGTTCCATAAAAGGAAAACCAAGTCATGCTAGTTGTAAGGGGTGTTGAGGAATGATGAAGGCGAAATTATAGTTATGTTTTTAGGTCTTGTATTCATACAAGATTCTAATGCGGCTAGATAACTAACTATTAAAGTGGCAATTAAAGTTTTTTTTTAAGCCTAAGTGAATGGGTAAAATGGGACTAATTATAGAAATTGAAACCCAAATTTACATCTTACTTAAGCAAGTTCCTATTATCATACAAAAAATTATTTCTTGGGGTTTGATGAAGATGAATAAACTTGAACTTTAAATTTTTGGAGTTTGAACTCGATGAAACTTGAACTTTAAAGATAATCGAACCAATGAACAATTGCATATTGGCTTCAAGGCATTTTGCAAATGTCACTTCCCTTAAGACTTATTTCAGCCCAACGAATTATGGTATGCAACAGGGATATGTAGAAATAAACCTAGGATACAATGAAACTAATCGTTTGAAAACCACCCTATACTTGTGGAATCAAACCACTAAACACTCTTGAAAAGTACAAAAGTATCTTATCTTAGCCAGTACTTTTTGCAACAAATAATGTCTAAGAGATTGATCTCTAGCTTAAGAATTATAGGGAATAAAAAATATTAAAACTTTTGATATATTTGAAAGTATGCCAAGTCTGTAACTTGGCATCTTTATTTAAAGAAATTCTTCCAAGTAATATGATCTTTTAATTAAATGTTAAGATTATTCATTTGCATTATTTGATTCAGCAAATACAATTTTTAACAAGATCACAACTTTTGGAAGTTAATGGTTATGTTTCTTAATCATCTATGAGTGAAAGAACAACTTTTGGAAGGGTAGGTGACTCTTCAGGGAAAAAACTAGTGTGTCTACACTTTGTACTAGATAGATGAATACCTAAATAGGACAATCAACTTCCCTGATTTTTAAATAAAACGCAATTTCTAGGTAAGCAATCGATTACCTACTAGGGTAGTCGACTGCTTCCCCTAGGTAGTTGACTGCCCTCCTAGGGCATCTAACTGCTCTAGTGTTAAAAAAATAAATAAAAGCTTTCCTTTGTATGGGTAGTTAACTACCTCTTCTAGGTAGTTGATTGCCTTATTTAAGCTTCATTCAATCTTAAAAAATATCCAAAGCTATTATATAAATTCTTTGACTTCAATTTCTTATTCTATTGATTAAACATGTTTGAATCGATTTTTCTTCACTATTATGAAAATCATCTTACAATCTCCCACCATTTTCAAAATAGAATAAATCCAATACTTAAAGAATTCTTGTGCATAAATAAAGATATCAATTTGATTTAAAACCTCTACCTTAGTGAAAAAATGTTGTTGATTTAATCAGAACAACAGGATAAAAGTAGTTCTTTAAACCAGCGATTCTATTTAGTCATATATTAATTCACACATAAAACTTCAAAATTCATTGAGAGTCATTTAGCAAAAGCTCGACACTATTATTGACCAAATGTCTTGTATCATTTTATGAATTCTTTAGAGCCATGCCCTCCGCTCTTAAAAATGGCATCACTTCCACTCACATAGGTGAACCCCATCAGAAATGCATTCATATAAGCATTTTAAAACTTTATTTATGTGTTATGAGTTCATTAAGAGTAACAACTCAACCTCCTTCTTTATTATGTGATTTCATGCACTCAACAAAGTTGGAATGTGTTTATATATTTAAGTGCTTGTAATCACATTCAAATGATGTACTTGGGTTATTAAAACTCAAGACCTAATCTCTAATTAAGTATTGAGTTGAGGTTCCATCATTTGTGACTTAGTTAATGGGCTTGAGTCTCATCCTTTTGAAAGTCTTAGACATTATTTCTTTTATAAGTCTTTTTCTTAATGGATCCATTGTAAGACCTGTAAATTTTTATGTAATGAGTATGATTATTTGATGTAAAAACAAGTTACATTACATATGAATTACAAGAAATAAATGTTTTTAAGTTCTAAGTGTGAATGGATTGATAAATGAGTGTTGAAGTCATTGAAGATGAGTTTAACTGGGAAAATTTTAGCAAAAATGGTGCAAGATGAAGGCCAAATCGATCCTATGCAAGGAGAGATCGATCTCGTGGCCTGGAGAATACAATGCCAAGCATTCTGCAAAAGGGAGATCGATCCTTCACTCCATTTGTCTCGGGCTGGCCAAGATCGATCTCCTATTAAGGCCAGATCGATCTTCTAAACTCCCGGCCTGAAACAAATCGATCATATTCTATTGAGCAGATCGATCTCATACAACATGATAAATCGATCCCCTACCTGCAAAATGTCAAAAAATTGAAGGATTCAAGCAATGCCAGATCGATCTCCACCCTATGCAGATCAATCTTTTAGTGCCATTTCTATAAAAACGGGGCAGTTAGATCTGCATTTTCACGGAACAAACACATTTCTTCCATTTTCAACCTTAAACCTAGCTTTCTTTCTCTAAAATCATCTCATTTTCCATAAAGATTTGATAAAAAGATATTAGGGCAAAGTTGCTCATTATAAAGAGAAGAACAACATAGCTTATAATTAACACTTCACTGGTTGGATTGAAGGAGCAAAGGAGTGTTCTTATTTGGAGCAAGAAGAAAATCAAGCTAGGTGAGTTTCTAATACACCAACTCAAGGTACATTTATCTAGCTATGGTTATTAGTAGATAGGTGTATGTATTGATGATAGAAACTACCTAGAAAGTAATAGAACAAGTATAACCTAGAATGAGTCTAGTGTGAGAAAATGTCATATGGTGAGTTGATGATAAATGGAATATGCTAAGGTGTTAGTGAAGTAATATGCAAGTTTTGGAGATGATTGAATAAAGCTACATTGTGAGATTAGTCAAATTAAGAAAATAAGTATATGAGGTGTTTAATAAATTGCCATAGTGAAGTAAATGATGGACTAGAGATATTATGAGCTTAATATCGATTTAGTGTGAATCAATAGGCCTAAAAGAGTTCAATGAACTCTCGAGAAATTAATGAAGTGATCAAAATGGACTCGAGAGGAAGTGAGGCTTAATAAGTGTTAATGAAAAACTATAGGTCGAATCGAATATAGTAAACATAAGAATTGTGTTATATTGGGCTGAATTGATGTGATATATGATTTCGTGCAGTCCTGGAGATTCCGTTGGAGGTGAATCGAACTGCACAAACGAGCAGCACTGAGGAAGTGAAATCATTTGACGCGATTCCAGGTAAAAAAATTTTGTGAGTATATAGAGATAGCTGCTAGTATTTTGTGGGTGAATATAGGGCTTTGTAAATGCCTGGTTATCTAGAAAGTGATTGATGGTATATGTGAATGACTACGAGCATATATATATGATTTGGTTTTTGAAGTGAATCTTACAAAGGAGATAGTAAGGCTAATAATTGCATAAATCATATGTTTTGATATTTTTACGAAATACATTGCTTTGGTTTAAGCAAAATTGACGGATAGGCTGGCTAGTGATTTCATGATTTTGTGAAATAGCATAAGTGAGGTACTAAGTTTGGTTTTGAAAATGTTTTGTTGAAGTAGAGCCACCTATCGTACTTATATGAGTTAAATTGTGCTAGAGCCTAGCTCGCACCATATTTTGAGTTGCGTTGTTTTGTAAGCCGTACTGGAGCTTTAGCTCGTACCTGGATTTCAATTGATTTTCTTATGCATATAACCGTACTGGAGCTTTAGCCCGTACGTGGTTTCCATTGATTTTATTATGCATAAAAGTCGTATTAGAGCGTTGTTCGTACGAGGGAATTTATTGACGACGCATGAATCGTGCTGGAGCTTAGCTCATACTGGCTTTCACACTGTGATATGTAATTAGTCGTGTTGGATGCCTCGTGTAGTGCAAGATCTGAGAATTTTACACTTATCAAATTATGTAATGAGAACATGAAGTGTAATTGATTGAACTAAATATGATGTATTCATATATTGAGGTGGTATGGAATGAAATTTTAAGTAATGAATAAATTATAAATGAGATTTTATGTTAAAGTGTGAAACTATGGGGCCAGATCGACCTTGGAGAAGAGAGGATCGATCTGGTAGGCCAAAAATAAAAAGGAATGAGGGATTTAAGCAAGCAGATCGATCTCCAATGGAAGAGGATCGATCTCCTTATGATTTTGTAATGAAGAGATAGATCTCATGAGGAAGGAATCGATCTCAAAATGTTTCTGCTAAGGAGAAGATCGATCTCCTCAAGGAGCATATCGATCTCATGAAGCATTCTGTAAATTAGAGATCAATCTCATAATTAGAGCAGATCGATCTTATAAAGCCATTAAGAGATTGATCTCACCCCTCGACAGATCGATCTCCTAGGCATAAAATTACCCCAAATCGTCCCCAAATTTAAATGCAGATCGATCTCACAAGAGCAAGATCGATCTCCTACCCTCCGTCTATAAAAGGACCCCTGTGTATTCCTGCATTTCATCTTTTCTCTCTCTTTCAAACCTCTATTTCAGTCGAACCCTAGCTCTCTCTCTCTTCCAAATCGTCCATTTTCGTCTAAATCAAGAGTTGTGACAAAAAGAAAAGTTGTTGCTCACCCAAAGGAGAACAACATACTTGAAAATCGAAAGACGAATCGAATCGAGGTGTGAGTTGAGCACTCCACAAGTTGGGTAATCTCTAAACTTCAATCTTGGATTTTGAAGTGATTTTTGGTGATTGTGAAATGAGTTTTATGAGAGAAAACCATTATGAGCTTTACATGAAGGCAAAACGATATTTATGATAATGGCTATTGATTGAGACTTAGGTGTGTCATTTTGAATACACACCGGACATTGCTCTAGTAGCATGTAAGTCCGATATTCCTCCGTTCTAGTAACGTCAGATGGCCCCTACTCTGGTAGCGTTGGTTACCTACCACGTGTATTTGGTGGCTGTGCCATGTGCAAATCTTAATCAGTGGCTGTGTTACGTGTATTTGGTGGCTGTGCCATTTGCAAACCTTAATCAGTGATTGTGCCACATGTATTTGGTGGTTGTGCCACGTGCAAATCTTAATCAGTGGCTGTGCCACGTGCGAATCTAAATCAGTGGCTGTGCCACGTGTGTTTAGTGGCTGTAACACGTGCGGATTTTAATTAGTGGCTGTGCCACATGTAGATTTTATTCAGTGGCTATGCCACGTGCATTACTATTGCAGTGATTTTTATCACATTTTAAAGAGAAAAGCCATTATTGCATCTTGATTTTTACATGCTTGTAACCTTGAATTGAGCCATTTATTATCATGTTTTTACATGGACTTTGAGATGATATTTTAACTATTCATGCTACCTTTTCCACTAAATTTATTGAGTTTATCATGTAAAACAAAATGATTGTGTTGTGCGAATCATTTTCTTATTAATGAATCCCTTATCCTCTTACTGAGCGATTTAGAAGCTCACCCTGTTTTATCTTTCCCCAGATTTCTTCAAGTGAAAAGGGTTTCCCTGCGACGTACGGAGTAGTGGCTAGTGGAGGACTTGAGCTCTAGGCCATATATTGTATTTTGAGGTATCATTTATCTTTTCATGTACCCAGACAATTATTGTAATTATAGACACTTGATGTATAACATTATATGGGATGTATTAGGATTAATCAACTTGGAATTGAGTAAGGTATATGATATGATATATACTATTTAATGATGAGATTCTGAGGTATGATATATATGATGATGTATGACACTGCACAAGAATGCACCCTTAATTGTGATTGGATGAGTAAAAAGTTTTTAATTTGCCTTATTTTTTCGCGTTTCCAAGGCGTGATAGAGTTTTCTTAGTATCAGAGCCTAGGGTGTCTAGTACTGTCAGTGTCGGTTAAGTGAAATAGAATACATCCCAAGTGTCCGTAATAGTCTGGTCATGAACTGAATTTGAGGATTGAGATTTCAATCAAGTTTGATGTGTACGCGCAGGAAACGAATTGAGATTGAGAATGAGTGGACGACAAGGTCGTTCGAGGAGGCAGGCAGAGCCACCTCCACCACCTGCCCCACAACCAGAGAGTCCTAACTCTTGATTTAACCGGATTGAGACCGATGTGAGGTAAGGTTTTGAGCAAATGGCTGCGCTATTCGCGCAATACTTTGGAGTTAATGCCTCAGGTACTACTCCTACACCACCACAAGGACCTCCCGTACCCCTAGCACAGATGGACCCAGTGCCCCCCGTCACTCAGCCTGATGACAGTAGTACGGTCCGACTGAAGGACGTTTTGAAAAGAAATCCACCCGCATTTCGGAGAAAAAAGGATCCTATAGAGGCTGAGGAGTGACTGACGAAGTTGAGAGTTATATTTGACTATCTGGGGTGCACAGATGCTGAGAGGGTCAGTATGAGTGCCTATATGTTGAAAGGGAGAGCTCGAGATTGGTGGGGCACTACCCAAGGTATTCTGATGTCCAGCTAGTATGTGATTAGCTGGGACAAATTTCAGACGGTATTTAGAGCCCAATATGTACCACGAGCCGCTCAGAGAAAGAAGCAGATCGAGTTTTTGAGTTTGGTGCAGGGTGATATGTCTGTGGATGACTATGAGAGCCAATTCACCGCGCTATTGAGATATGACCCAGAGACCTTCAAGAATGAAGAGCTCCGTATTGAGAGATTTGTGTATGGATTGAAGCCCATTATTAGAGACAGATTGATAGGGCTATGTATTACTGAGTTTGGAAATGCTCTGAGACGAGCACAAGAGATTGAGAGTGGAATCAAGATGGTACAATCCCAGAATGAGCTTAGAGCGATGAATAGGGGTAAGGGCAAGAGGCCAGCGATTTCTCAAACAGATGTTCGGAGAGGTTCCTTCAGAAGAGGAAGGATTGAGGTGCAGAAGGCAGATTAGAGAGACCCAGAGCTTATCCCATCATTAGGGAGACCGCTTGAGATGTCAGGCCTGAGATAAGGGTTTGCAGAAATTGTGGTCGAATGCATGAGAGAAGTTGTACTGGACTAATACATGGATGTTTTAGATGCGGAGACATGGGTCACATGGTGAAAGACTGCCCTCAACCTCAGAGACCACATGTTTCGGAGCCCACTAGACAACAGCCTCAGAGAGTGAATCCCCAGAGACGGGCCACTGCTGCAGAGAAAGGGAAGAAGCCTGTTACACAGGGACGTGTGTTTGCCCTGGATAAGGAAACCGCAGACACTTCTGCAGAAACTATAAGAGGTACACTCTCTGCCTGTAATCATAAGGCTCATGTGTTGATTAATTCAGCATCCACGTATTCGTTTATTTTTGAGTATTTTGCATGTAGATTAATTTTGAAGTTTGAACCTCTAGAGTATATACTACATGTAAGTACCCCTATGCGTGAATCCCAGAGAACTGATTTGATTTGTAGAAGATGTGAAATAAAGGTGGGAGATAGAGTGATATTAGCAGATCTAATAATATTAAATATGCATGGGTTTGATGTAATTTTGGGAATGGATTGGCTGACAACCAATCGAGTGAGTTTAGACTGCTACACCAAGATTGTAACTTTCTCCCTACCTGAACCTTACAATGTACGTTTGAAATATTGAGTAAATAGACATGGAATTTTGTAAGCAAATTGAAATTTTGATGCTGCTCATGAAAGTACTAAATATGATTGTTTATGTGAAGGTTATGAAACACTCATCTCAGATGATGATCGAAAACATCCGAGGATTGAGGATATACATGTGATGTGTGAATTTTCAGATGTTTTTCCAGATGAGTTACCAAGTTTACCACCAGAGAGAGAGCTGGAGTTTACCATTGATTTGGTACCAGATACTCAGCTGATCTTTAGACCTCCATACAGGATGGCATTAGTGGAACTTGAGGAATTGAAAAAACAACTACATGAGTTATTGGATCAAGGGTTTATTAGACCCAGTGTTTTACCATGGGGAGCACCAGTTTTATTTGTTAAGAAGAAGGATGGTAGTCTCAGATTATGCGTCGACTACCGATTATTAAATAAAGTCACGGTGAAGAATAAATACCCATTGCCCAGGATTGATGATCTACTTAATTAGCTGAGAGGGGTCTCAGTCTTTTCTAAGATTGATTTGAGATCAGGCTATCACCAATTAAGGATTAAGGAAGAAGATATTTTGAAGATGACCTTCAGGACAAGGTATAGCCATTATGAATTTCTAGTGATGTCTTTTGGATTGACGAACGCACTTGCAACCTTTTATGAGATTAATGAACGAGGTGTTCAGAGACTATTTAGATAAATTTGTGATAGTCTTTATTGATGATATCCTGGTATACTCTCAGTCATATGAGGAGCATGCACAACAATTGTGGTTAGTACTTTAGATACTCCGAGATAAACAATTATATGAGAAGCTTAATAAGTGTGAGTTTTGGCTGGATCAGATAGCTTTTCTTGGTCATATAGTCTCAGAGGAAGGAGTATTAGTGGATCCAAGTAAAGTAGAGGCTATGCTTAATTGGGAAAGACCGAGCATAGTTACAGAAGTACGAAGCTTCCTTGGTTTGGCAGGGTATTACAGAAGATTTATGGAAAGATTCTCCATGGTTGCCGCTCCTTTGACTAAGCTCACGCTCAAGGAGACTCCGTTCATATGGACTGATTAGTGTGAGCTCAATTTTCAAGAATTGAAGAGGAGATTGACAGAGGCACCTGTGTTGACTATTCCTGAGGGATCAAGAGGATTTTCAGTTTACAGTAATGCACTCCATCAAGGATTGGGGTGCGTGCTTATGCAGCAAGGAAGAGTGGTCGCATATGGATCGCGACAGTTGAAAGATCATGAGCGGAATTACTCCACACATGATTTGGAGTTAGCTGTTGTGGTGTTTGCCTTGAAGATCTGGTGACACTACTTATATGGAAAAAGATTTCAGATCTTCACTGACCACAAGAGTTTGAGATATTTATTTGATCAGAAGGAGTTAAACATGAGACAAAAGAGGTGGATGGAACTCCTCAAGGATTATGACTGCGAGATTCTATATTATCCGGGTAAGGCGAATGTAGTTGCTGATGCCCTGAGCAGGAAGAGTATAATATCTACTATAATGATCAGGGAATGAGATTTATTGGAGCAGTTCGTCGAACTCCGGATCAGAGTTAAAGAGGTAGAGATTGGAGTTTTGGCTAGCCTGAGAATAAAGCCCAAGATCATGGATCAGATTAGAATTGGGCAGCGAAGTGATCAGAGGTTGATAGATATGGTTAGCCAAGCTGAACAGACTTTGCAGTCGGATCTCACAATCAGTGAGGATGGATTATTGAGATTCAGAGGATGAATTTGTGTACCGAACGATGATACCCTAAAGAGACAGTTATTGAGAGAATCTCACTGCTCGCGATACACCATGCACCCAGGGAGTACTAAGATGTACCGAGATCTGAGAAAGGTGTACTGGTGGAGTGGTATGAAGTGAGACGTGGCAGAGTATGCGGCCAGATACCTAGTATGCCAGCAAGTGAAAGCTGAGTATCGGAAGCCTGGAGGACTACTACAGCCTTTACCTGTATCTACATGAAAATAGGAGCATGTCACCATGGATTTTATCATGTGTTTATCGAGGACCTGGAGATGTCATGATACGATATGGGTCATAGTGGATAGACTGACCAAGAGTACCCACTTCCTTGCCATCAAGAGCACAGATATTGTGGATGCCTTAGCTGAGTTATATGTCAATGAGATAGCTAGATTACATGGGACTCCAGTGAGTATTACTTCTGACAGAGATCCTCGATTTACTTCGAGATTTTGGACCCAGTTTCAGGAGTCCATGGGATCTCGATTGAGTTTTAGTACTGCCTATCATCCTCAGACAGATGGTCAGTCAGAGAGGACTATTCAGACCTTGGAGGATATGTTGAGGGCGTGTACGATGGATTTTAAGGGATCACGAGATGATCACTTGCCCCTAGCAGAGTTTGCGTACAATAATAGCTATCATGCAAGTATTGGAATGACACCTTTTGAGGCTCTATATAATAGGAGCTATAGATCCCTGTAGCTTGGGAAGAAGTGAGTGACAGAAAGATAAAGGCTCCTGAACTTGTTGAGCAAGCTATACAAAGTGTAAAACTCATATGTGAGAGATTACGGGCTGCGCAGAGTAAACAAAAAAGCTACGCGGATGTGCGTAGACAGCCACTCGAGTTTAATGTTGGTGATGCAGTATTTCTGAAGATATCACCGAGTAAGGGTATCATGAGACTTGGGAAGAAAGGGAAGTTGAGTCCTCATTATATTGGACCATTTGAGATCCTTGAGAGGGTGGGAGAGATAGCATACAGATTGGCATTACCCCCACAGATGTCCGAAATACACAACATCTTTCATGTATCAATGTTGAGGAAGTACTACCCGGACCCTTCTCATGTCATAGAGTATGAAAAGATGGACATACAAGAGGACATGAGCTACACTGAAGAACTCGTCCAGATTCTCGATAGAAAGGAGAAGGTACTTAGAACCAAGAGCATCCCATTAGTAAAAGTTTTGTGGAAACATCACCCAATGGAAGAGGCAACATGGGAGTTGAAAAGTCTCATGAAGGACAAATACTCCCATCTATTTGACGAGTTGAGTTGAATTTGGATGACCAAATTCTTTTTAAGGTGGGAAGGATGTGAGATCTAAGAATTTTACACTTATCAAATTATGTAATGAGAACATGGAGTGTAATTAATTGAACTAAATATGATGCATTCATATATTGAGGTGATATGGAATGAAATTTTAAGTGATGAATGAGTTATAAATGAGATTTTATGTTAAAGTGTGAAACTATAGAGCCAGATCGACCTTGGAGAAGAGATGATCGATCTGGTAGGCCAAAAATGACAAGGAATGAAGGATTTAAGTGAGCAGATCGATCTCCAATAGAAGAGGATCGATCTCCTTATGATTCTGTAATGAAGAGATCGATCTCATGAGGAAGGAATCGATCTCAAAATGTTTCTGTTAAGGAGAAGATCGATCTTTTCAAGGAGCAGATCGATCTCGTGAAGAATTTTGTAAACTAGATATCGATATCATAATTGGAGCAGATCGATCTCATAAAGCCACAGATCGATCTCTTAAATCCATTAAGAGATCGATCTCACCCCTTGACAGATCGATCTCCTAGGCATAAAATTACCTCAAATCGTCCCTAAATTCAAATGCAGATCGATCTCATCAAGAGCCAGATCGATCTCCTACCCTCCGTCTATAAAAAAACCCTTGTGTTTTCCTGCATTTCATCTTTTCTCTCTCTTTCAAACCTTCATTTCAGCCGAACCCTAGCTTTCTCTCTCTTCCAAATCGCTCATTTTCGTCCAAATCAAGAGTTGTGACAAGAATGAAAGTTGTTGCTCACCCAAAGGAGAACAACATACTTGAAAATCGAAAGACGAATCGAATCGAGGTGTGAGTTGAGCACTCCACAAGTTGGGTAATCTCTAAACTTCAATCTTGGATTTTAAAGTGATTTTTGGTGATTGTGAACATGGGCATTATGATGAAATAGCTAGGAGATGGTTATAGATTGATGAAATTGTGATTTTATTGGAGTGATGATGATATTAAGTAAATTGTAGTAAATTAAGATTTTTGTCTATAAATTGGAAATTTAGGCAATGAGGTGATTTTGGTATGGGTATTATGCATGAGAAATGTAGAATGTTAAGATGTAGTGGATGAGATGACGTATTGTGATAGTCATGAGAAATGGGATAATTAAGAGATTTAGGTGTTAGTAAGAAATATGAGCAAACGTATGCTCAATAATGCGATTGAGTTGAGATATTGATGTTTTTAACATCGTTTGGACAACTCGAGAGTTTCAGAGTGGAATGCGAGGCTAGTCCGTTATACGGGGGAACGATTGTACTATACGAGGTGCAAAGAGGTAAGGAAAAACTAAACTCATTGTGTATGTGTTTTGTGATAATATTGTAGCATGATTTTTGATTGAGAAAACAAGTACGTTTTATGTGTTGTGAATGAGAATTGCATACGATTTTATAGCCGGTTGTGGCCCAACTTTTATGAGTTGTAAACTATATGTGAAAATGTTTTATAACCATTTTGTGTTTAAAATGTGAAAAGTGTTTTGGGCCCTACGTTAAGGCTTACTGAGATTTGAGAAATGTGTGCGTGGTTTTACCGGTTGAAGCTCGATTTTAACATGTTTTGTGTTGAGTACAAAACGGTTTGAAATGAGTTTTACGAGAGAAAACCATTATGAGCTTTACGTGAAGGCAAAACGATTTTTATGACAATGGCTATTGATTGAGACTTAGGTGTGTCATTTTGAATACACACCGGGTATTGCTCTAGTAGCATGTAAGTCCGGTATTCCTCTGTTCTGGTAACGTGAGATGACCCCGACTCTGGTAGCGTTGGTTACCTACCACGTGTATTTGGTGGTTGTGCCACGTGCAAATCTTAATCAGTGGCGTGCCACGTGTATTTTGTGGTTGTGCCACGTGCAAATCTTAATCAGTGGCTGTGCCACGTGTATTGGTGGTTGTGCCACGTGCGAATCTCAATCAGTGGCTGTGCCACGTGTGTTTGGTGGCTGTGCCACGTGCGGATTTTAATTAGTGGCTGTGCCACGTACTTTACTATTGCAGTGATTTTTATCACGTTTTAAAGAGAAAAGCCATTATCGCATCTTGATTTTTACATGCTTGTAACCTTGAATTGAGCCATTTGTTATCATGTTTTTACATGGGCTTTGAGATGATGTTTTAACTATTCATGCTACCTTTTCCAGTGAGTTTATTGAGTTTATCATGTAAAACAAAATATTGTATTGTGCGAATCATTTTTTTATTAATGAATCATTTATCCTCTTACTGAGCGATTTAGAAGCTCACCCTGTTTATTTTTCCCTCAAATTTTTTCAAGTGAAAAGGGTTTTCCTGCGATATACGGAGTAGTGGCTAGTGGAAGACTTGAGCTCCAGGCCATATATTGTATTTTGAGGTATCATTTATCTTTTCATGTACCCAGACAATTATTGTAATTACAGGCACTTGATGTATAACATTATATGGGATGTATTAGGATTAATCAACTTGGAATTGAGTAAGGTATATGATATGATATATACTATTTAATGATGAGATCCTGAGGTATGATATGTATGATGATGTATGACACTGCACAAGAATGCACCCTTAATTGTGATTTGATGAGTAAAAAGTTTTAAATTTGTCTGGTTTTTTCACATTTTCGGGGAGTGACATGTAGACTTTGTATCGCACGGATGAGATGCTTGCACGAGCCGTGCTAGATGCCTTGTGTGGACTGCTAGTCACACAAATGAGATGCTCCCACGTGCACTTGAGACTGAGTAGGTTATGCATGGCATGACGTAGATAAGACCTACGACAGGCACCCCCAACCATGATATGGGTTTGCGGAGTACGTTGTACCGTGTAGATCACATGGAGTACGTTGTACCACGTGGTTGTGATGTTGATTTGAAAGTCTTACGAAGAACTAACCCACCTTCGTTCCAGCATGATGCTCCGCACACCGGGATCCGTGTGATCTGGGATGATTATGACATAGTTGACCAACATAGTCCTGATATATATAGTGACCACCTGTCTCACATGATATCACATGGCTTTAGATACCGATGATGATTTATGTTGTCCAGAGTAGACCCGAGGGAGGGATTGAACATTGTGGTATGTTTTAAAGGAATGATACGTTGTTTTTTATGGCTTGCTAATGTTTTGACAAGGTGTTACGCTTTGAGGGAACGATTTATTATGAACTTTGTGATTTGAGATGAAATTGATAAATGTTTATTATATTGAGTATGAGAGGTTTTCACCTGATGATTTTCCATATTTACATGCATGTTTTCATGTTTTTCAGTGCATGATATATGTAAATACATGTGGCATAGTTTTATTATTTCCTCATGCTCTGAATTTAAATGATTTATGCCATGACATTATCAGCATATAGATAGAGTAGTTATCTATCATGATTGCATTATTGCCTTACTGAGCTTGTGGTTGTTCATCGTATTCATTTTCCCTCTCTACAGAGAGCGTACAGTAGCCTAGTGAAGGACTGAAGCGTTATATTTTGGTTATCTGTTGCTCTCCATCGCCCAGAGTTATACACATAGGAATTCTTTTTGTATCTAAACATGTAATAGCACATTAATCATTTTGAATTGTAATATGTGGGATGTAAATGTTAGCAAGCATGTCATGTAAAAGTATATGACTTAACTTTCAAATGTATGAAATTGTTTTTGATTAATTGGAAAATATATGGTAAATGATGATTATTACTGACTCACAGTCCAACTGTAATTGTGAGGGTTGTTTACAACCGGGTAAGTTAACGAATAAAAGGAAAAAAAATTTATGGTGATTTTTAGAGGAAATAGATAAAAGGTGTCATGACAGAGATTGGTATCAGAGCTGAGTTGGCCTGATATGAGTCAGTATTAATAAGTAAGAAAGTTACATCTCCATATTACTGTGCTTTTGTTTAGATATAACTGTATATACCGAGATGGAATGAGACTAATAAATGGTTATGAATAAAGGAGGTTAGGCATTATGCATGTTACAAGCCGAGGTAGAGGGGCGGGCGAACGTGCTAGAGGCCGTAGGGGTAGGCCCAAGAGCCGTGTCGAACCACAGACTGATCAGGCTCCATAGATCCCTGCTGAGGAACCAAGAGATATCGAGGCACGCTTCGCTAGGATAGAACGGAGTATCGAGAGCCTCGTTGAGATAGTCACACAGGCATTAGGTGCCGGTGATAGACGAGGTCTCGCAGCGTAGCCTACTACTGGACAGGTAGTTGCAGAGGCGAAAAGACCTCAGACTGTAGAGATTGTTACTATTACACCCCCAGTTCAGGATACCGCTTCTCCTATCGCTCTACAACCGAGCGAGAGTGACCTGGATTATGACTGCGAGCTGAGTAGGTTAAGGTAGTTTCAGGAGTTGAAACCTCCAATATTCAGAGGATGAAGGACCCGATTATTACTGAGGATTTAGTGTATGAGATGGAGAAATTGTATAGGTTCTTCAGATGTACATTGACTAAGAAAGTGGCCTTTGTCGTATTTATGCTGAAAGGTAAGGCAGAACACTGGTGGAGATCCACCGAATCTATTCTGAGGGCCCGACACTTTGAGATCACCTGAGAGATATTCTTGGAGGCCTTTAAGAGGCAGTACATCCCAGCCACCGCACAGAGGAAATTGCGGATGAAGTTTATGAACTTGGTTCAGGGGAACTGTTCTGTGGATGAGTATGAGTCGAGGTTCATGTCTTTGAGGAGATACGACCTGGATACGATGAGCAGTAAGACTCGAAAGGTCCAAAAGTTCATGGATGGATTAAGATTAGCCATCCGGACTAAATTAGCTCCATTTGACATTCACACTTATAAGGAGGCAGTGCACAGGATACAGTTGTGTGAGCATGACTTTGAGCGAAATGCCTCCAAGCTTAGAAAGGTTAGTAGCCGAAAAGACAAAGATCGAAAGAGATCCGGGATTGATAGAGTGACCAGGAGAGGAGGCCAAAGACTGTTTGAGAAGAGATCCAAGATTGAGGAGGTGCAGGAGAGAGCTGTTAAACCTCTTGTGTATCCAGCTTCAGCTCCACCGATGGGTATGACCATTGGAGAACCACGGCCTACTACTGATCAATGTAGGAGATGTGGCAGATTTCATGGTACTAGGCCTTGTCTGACGACCCCTGTTAAGTGTTATAGATGTGGGAAGCCAGGGCATATCGCTAGGCATTATCCTGAGATGATTGAGACTGCCTCACAGAATGGTAAAAAGCCAAAGAGAGCTCCGATTGAGACAGCTGCTCCAAAGAGGAGAGCTACAGCTGAGAAAAAAGGGAAACAGGCGGTTGCCATTGGCAGAGGACGAGTGCATGCAATGGACCAGGATACCGCAAACACTTCGACCGATGTGATTGAAGATACCATCCTAATTTTTTATTTAGAAGCATTTGTATTGTTTAATCCTAGTGCCACGAATTCCTTTATGTCGCCTTCATTTGCCCATAAGATATTGAAGCATGTAAAACCCACATTGTTAGATAGGATGTTGACGATTTCTACCCCTATGAATGATAGTCAGTTTACTGAGTATGTCTATAAAAATTGTAAATTGAAGATAGGGGAAAAGATATGGCTGTCGATTTAATTTTATTGAGTATGAGCGATTTTGATGTAATCTTAGGAATGGATTGGTTGGCTGCAAACCGTGTTGCTATGGATTGTCATGCTAAGACATTGATGTTTCCAGAGATAGATAATATTGTTGTAAGCTTTGTTGAAAAGAAATGAAGAACATGATTATTGTAAGTGAAAAAATTATAATTTTAATCCATCATATTTAAGAGATGAATTTATTTATTAATTGTGAATGTTAATGTGATGACTTATGTTACTAACGGTGGAAAGGATAATGTGAAGGGTTCATTGCATATGTGGTTGACATAGATAAGGCACACCCAAAATTGAGAGACATTTCAGTAGTTGCAGAATTTCCTGATGTCTTTCTTAACGATTTACCAGGGCTACCACCTGATAGAGAAATGGAGTTTTGCATAGAGTTAGTACCTGGTACAGAGCCGATATCTAAGCCACTGTATAGAATGGCTCTGATTGAATTGGAGGAGCTAAAGAAGCAGTTACAAGAGTTGCTAGAGAAGGGGTTTATTAGACCGAGTGTCTCACCGTGGGGAGCTCCGGTTCTATTTTTAAGGAAGAAGGATGGAAGCCTCCGACTATGTATAGATTATCGGTTGTTGAATAAGGCCACCATTAAGAACAAGTACCCCCTCTCATGCATTGTTGATTTATTGGATTAGCTTCAGGGAGTACAGGTCTTTTCTAAGATAGATCTGCGATCTGGGTACCATCAGTTGAGGATTCGAAGTGGAGATGTACCCAAGACAGCATTTCGTACCCGTTATGGCCATTACGAATTTTTGGTTATGCCATTCAGATTGACGAATGCCCCTGCAGCATTTATAGCTTTGATGAATGGTGTATTTAAGTTGTACCTGGACCAATTTGTGATTGTGTTTATTGATGACATTTTGGTTTATTCCAAGTTCAAGGAAGATCATGAGCAGCATTTGAGGATAGTTCTGCAGACCCTCCGAGAGAAGGAATTATATGTCAAACTCAGTAAGTATAACTTTTGGCTAGAGTAGGTCTCATTTTTTAGCTATGTTGTATCGAAAGATTGGGTATCAGTGGATCCATCCGAGATTGAGGTAGTTGTACAGTGGGAACAACCTAAGACAATCACTAAGATCAAAAGTTTCTTAGGATTGACAGGTTATTATCGTAGATTTGTTGAGGGTTTCTCCAGACTAGCTGCTCCGTTGACACGACTCACGCGAAAAGATGTTAAGTTTGTGTGGAATGAGGCATGTGAGATGAGTTTTCAGGAACTTAAGCGTCAGTTGACCACTGCTCTGGTTCTCACCATTCCTACCAGCTCAGGAGGTTTCTCTGTCTATACGGATGCATCACACCAAGGACTGGGTTGTGTACTTATGCAGGATAGGAAGGTAGTTGCCTATGGATCCAGACAGTTGAAGGATCACGATAGGATCTATCCGACACATGATTTAGAGTTAGTGGTTGTAATGTTTGCATTGAAGATATGGCGACACTATCTCTATGGTGAGAAATTCCAGGTATATACAGATCATAAGAGCCTTAAGTATCTGTTTTCGCAGAAAGAGTTAAATATGAGACAGATAAGATGGCTCGAACTCCTAAAAGATTATGATTGTGAGATCATGTACCACCCGGGTAAGGCAAATATAGTTGTCAATGCCTTGAGTAGGAAGAACCTCGGGTTGATGTCTTATATGATGGTTTGAGAACACGAGTTGTTGGAGCAATTTGTGAACCTCAGTCTGGATGTAACCCCACCTGGTTCAGAGGGATTGGATATTATGGCTAGTTTGAGATTAGAGCCAGAGTTGATTTGTCGTATTCGACAGGCTCACCAGAGCGATCGACAATGTATCGATTGGCTGAGTCAAATACAGGCAGGTGTGGGTACTGATTTTGAACTGAGTACAGATGGGTTATTGAGGTTCAGGAGCAGAGTATGTGTTCCCGAAGATTCATAGATCAGGAGATTGATCTTATCAGAGGCTCACTCATCAAAGTATACGATACATTCGGGGAGTACCAAGATGTATCAAAACCTTCGAAAAGTTTATTGGTGGTTTGGAATAAAAAGAGACATTGTTGAATATGTCACTAGATGTCTTATCTGTCAGCAGGTGAAGGTAGAGTATCAGAAGCCTGCAGGGTTATTGCAACCTCTACCAATACCTACATAGAAGTGGGAGCACGTCACCACGAATTTTGTGATTGGATTATCAAGGACCCGTAGAGGTCATGATGCCATTTGGGTTATTGTGGATCGGTTGACGAAGTTAGCCCATTTCTTAACTATGAGAGCTATCGATACTCTGAGCCAGTTGCGAGCTTGTATGTTCAAGAGATAGTTCGGTTACATGGTGTTCCAGTGAGCATTGTTTCTGATCGGGATGCCTGCTTCACTTTCCATTTCTAGGAACATTTTCAGGAAGCGATGGGGACCCAATTGAGTTTTAGCACCTCTTTTCATCTTCAAACAGATGGTCAGTCAGAGAGTATTATACAGACCTTGGAGAGTATGTTGAGAGCGTGTGTGTTAGATTTTGGAGGCTCTTGGGATGATCACCTACCGTTAGCCGAGTTCGTCTATAATAACAGCTATCATGCGAGTATCGGGATGGCACCCTATGAGGCACTATATGGACGCAGATGTCGATCCCCTATTGGATGGGAAGAGGTTAGTGACAAACAGATTTTTGCTCTCGATTTAGTACAGCAGGCCTCTCAGAACGTCCAGTTGATATGTGAGAGATTACGGACAGCTCAGAGCCGGCAAAAGAGTTATGTTGACAGGAGATGAAGACCACTGGAGTTTGATGTGAGTGAGTCAATATTTTTGAGAGTTTCTCCCTCTAAAGGGATTATGAGGTTTGGTAAGAAGGGAAAGTTGAGCCCTCGGTATATCGGACCCTTCGAGATACTGGAGAGAGTGTGAGATAAAGCTTATAGATTGGCATTACCACCAGACTTAGCAAGCGTATATAACGTCTTCCACGTCTTTATGCTTCGGAAGTATCACCCGGACCCGGCACATGTGATAAGATATGAGTCATTGGAGCTCAATGAGAGTACGACGTATGTTGAGAAGTCGGTTCGAATTTTGGATAGAAATGAGAAGGTACTGAGGTCGAAGATGATTCCCTTAGTGAAAGTTCTTTGGCAATATCACACTCCAGAGGAAGCTACATGGGAGTTAGAAAATATGATGCAAGAAAAGTACCCAGAGTTATTTTCAGATTTACTTGGTTCTAATTTGAAGAACCAAATTTCTTGAATGAGGGGAGGAATGTAAGACCCATAAATTTCTATGTAATGAGTATGATTATTTGATGTACAAACAAGTTACATTATATATGAATTACAAGAAATAAACGTTTTTAAGTTCTAAGTGTGAATCGATTGATAAATGAGTGTTGAAATCATTGAAGATGAGTTTAACTGAGAAATTTCAGCAAAAATGGTGCAGGATGAAGGCCAGATCGATCCCATGCAATGAGAGATCGATCTCGTGGCCTGGAGAATACAATACCAAGCATTCTGCAAGAGGGAGATTGATCCCTCACTCAAGCAGATCGATCTCCATTTGTCTCAGGCTGGATAAGATCGATCTCCTCTTAAGGCAGATCAATCTCCTAAAGTCTCGGCCTGAAACAAATTGATCCTATTCCATTGAGCAGATCGATCTCATACAACATGACAGATCGATCTCATACATTCAATAGATCGATCCCTTGCCTGTAAAATATCGAAAAATTGAAGGATTCAAGTAAGGCCAGATTGATCTCTACCCTATGCAGATCGATCTCTTAGTACCATTTCTATAAAAACGGGGTAGGTGGATCTGCATTTTCATGGAACAAACACATTTCTTCCATTTTCAACCTTAAACCTAGCTTTCTCTCTCTAAAACCATACCATTTTCCATAAAGATTTGAGAAAAAGCTATTAGAGCAAAGTTGTTCATTATAAAGAGAAGAACAACATAGCTTGGAACTAACACTTCATTAGTTGGATTGAATGAGCAAAGGAGTGTTCTTATTTGGAGCAAGAAGAAAATCAAGCTAGGTGAGTTTCTAATACACCAACTCAAGGTACATTTATCTAGTTATGGTTGTGAGTAGATGGGTGTATGTATTGATGATAGAAACTACCTAGAATGTAATGGAACAAGTATAACCTAGAATGAGTCTAGTGTGAGAAAATGTCATATGGGTGAGTTGATGATAAATGGAATATGCTAAGGTGTTAGTGAAGTAATATGCAAGATTTTGAGATGATTGAATAAAGCTACATTGTGAGATTAGTCAAATTAAGAAAATAAGTATATGAGGTGTTTGATAAATTGTCATAGTGAAGTAAATGATGGACTAGTGACACTATGAGCTTAATATCGATTTAGTGTGAATCAATTGGCCTAAAAGAGTTCAATGAACTCTCGAGAAATTAATAAAGCGATCAAAACGGACTCGAGAGGAAGTGAGGCTTAATAAGTGTTAATAAAAAACTATAGGTCGAATCGACTATAGTAAACATAAGTACTGTGTTATATTGGGCCGAATTGATGTGATATATGATTATGTATAGTCCCGGAGATTCCGTTGGAGGCGAATCGAACTACACAAACAAGCAGCACTGAGGAAGTGGAATCATTCGACGTGATTCCAGGTAAGAAAATTTTGTGAGTATATCGAGATAGATGCTCGTATTTTGTGGGTGGAATATAGGGCTTTGTAAATGCATGGTTATCTAGAAAAGTTATTGATGGTATATGTGAATGACTACGAGCATATCTATATGATTTGGTTTTTGAAGTGAATCTTACAAAGGGGATAGGTTTTTGAAGTGAATCTTACAAAGGGGATAGTAAAGCTAATAATTGCATAAATCATATGTTTTGATATTTTTACAAAATACATTGTTTTGGTTTAAGCAAAATTGATGGATAGACTGGCTAGTGATTTCATGATTTTGTGAAATAGCACAAGTGAGGTGCTCAATTTGGTTTTGAAAGTGTTTTGTTGAAATAGAGCCATCTATCGTACTTATATGAGTTAAATTGTGCTGGAGCCTATCTCGCACCATTTTTTTATTTGCGTTGTTTTGTAAGTAGTACTGGAGCTTTAGCTTGTACCTGAATTTCAATTGATTTTCTTATGCATATAACCGTACTAGAGCTTTAGCCCGTACATGGTTTCTATTGATTTTATTATGCATAAAAGTCGTACTAGAGCGTTGCTCGTACGAGGGAATTTATTGACGACGCATGAATCGTGCTGGAGCTTAGCTCGCACTGGTTTTCACACTGTGATAAGTAATGAGTCATGCTGGATGCCTCGTGTAGACTTTGTGTCGCACGGATGAGATGCTCGCACGAGCTATGCTTGATGCCTCATGTGGACTGCTAGTCACACGGATGAGATGCTCGCACGTGCACTTGAGACTGAGTATGTTATCCATGGCATGGGGTAGATAAGACCTACGACAGGCACCCCCAACCATGATATGGGTTCGCGGAGTACGTTGTACCATGTAGATCACATGGAGTATGTTGTACCACGTGGTTGTGATGTTGATTAACAAGTCTGGTGAAGAACCAACCCACCTTCGTTCCAGTATAATGCCCCGCACACCGGGATCCGTGTGGTCTGGGATGATTATGACATAGTTGGCCAACATAGTCCTTGATATATATAGTGACCACCTATCTCACATGATATCACATGGTTTTAGATACCGATGATGATTTATGTTGTCTAGGGTAGACTCGATGGAGGGGTCGAACCTTGTATTATGTTTTAAAGGAATGATACGTTGTTTTTTATGGCTTGCTAATGTTTTGACAAGGTGTTACACTTTGAGGGAATGATTTATGATGAACTTTGTGATTTGAGATGAAATTGGTAAATGTTTATTATATTGAGCATGAGACGTTTTCACCTAATGATTTTCCACATTGCATGCATGTTTTCATGTTTTTCAGTACATGATATATGTATATACATGTGGCATAGTTTTATTATTTCCTCATACTCTGAATATAAATGATTTATGTCATGACATTATTAGCATGTAGATAGAGTAGTTATCTATCATGATTGCATTATTGCCTTACTGAGCGTGTGGTGCTCATTCCATTCATTTTCCCCCTCTACAGAGAGCGCACAGTAGCCTAGTGAAGGACTGATGCGTTATATTTTGGTTATCCGCTGCTCTCCATCGCCCAGAGGTTTACACACATGAATTCTTTTTGTATCTAAACATGTAATAGCACAGTAATCATTCTGAATTGTAATATGGGGGATGTAAATGTTATCAAGCATGTCATGTATAAGTATGTGACTTAACTTTCAAACGTATGAAATTGTTTTTGATTAATTGGAAATTGGATGGTAAATGATGATTATTACTGACTTACAGCCCAACTGTAATTGTGAGGGTTGTTCACGACCAGGTAAGTTAACGAATAAAGCGAAAAAAATTTATGGTGATTTTTAGAGGAAATGGATAAAAGGGGTCGTGACATCCACCAAGTTTCTATTTGATTTGAATAGACTTATAATGATTACCTCATCTACAATCAATTATCTAATATAACTATAACTTAGACCATTATGTTTTAACTTCTCATATTGTTAGTGTAACTTTACTATAATGAATTGAAATAGATGACACTGACTTTGGCCATAAAGGAATTTCATAGAGTAAATTTTTTAACCATTCAACTTCCTTACTTGTCGATGATAATGCCATAAATTTTGCAGCCATAGTAGAATCCATTATGCAAGTTTATTTCTTCGATCCCCAAGAAACTACACCAACACTAAACTTGAATATCCATCCACTTGTGGATGAATGTGTTAATGTAAGCCCTTCAACCTATTGGCTCGCTAACTGAACCGAAAGGATGGGTGAATCAATTTTGGCACTAACTTAGAATTTTCTTTTCTATTCTAAGTTATTCTACACTAGTCTTAATGATTAAACACTATGCTAATAATAAAACAATTATACAACTAGTAAAGTAGGAGTATAAGAAATAGAAAATGTGTACAAGTATTTTTTATATATGTTTGGCACTCTTACTTACATCCTTTCTCTTGAACAACTGTGAAGGATTTGCCAAACTTACTACAAACTTAGGATTTTATACCTTTCTCTTTTGCAGGCTTAAGCTAAAAAACCCTCTCTTTTTTTCCTAAAGCTTGAGGACAATCTTACAATGTTCCCTTTTCACAAGCTCAAAGAGATCGCCTACCCCTTTCTTTTTGTAAGCTCAAGGAAGAAACTTTTAACAAAGTCTCCTTTTTGTGTTTCAAAAAGAAGACCTTAGTACTATCAAATCCTTCCCTTACAATTTAGCTCTAAAGGGATCACTCCTCTTTATAATAGTTGGTTGGGTTTACAAAGTGTATTTTAAAGACCTCTACAAGGTAGGATGAATACAAGTTTAACTCTAGGAAAGAATTATAATTGAGACTAAAGATTTATACAATGAAACTTTGTCTCTTTTCTTTTTTCTTCTTACTTTTGATATGAGTATAACAAAGCTTGATATGAGTATAACAAAGGATGCGACATTTTAGCTCTCTATTATTGACTTATTTGCTTCATCCTTTTATAGCCCATCATGAGTCACGATTGTTGGTGAAGTTGGTAGAGACAGATTTTCAATCATTGGGTGTAGTCAAACTTGAAGGTATCGATACATTCCTTCTACATATTAATACTTCATGAAAAATTTCTACACATTAAAATAAGCATGTATCGATAGCATATCGATACTTGCATAGAACATGATGCTTCTGTTTCATGGTAATGATGGGGTATCGATATACCGATTAGACTCGCAAATATTTAAATAAAAAGAATCAATACATAAATATCGATACTTTAGACAATAAGCATATTATATTGGCATTCAAGGTAGGAAAACTCTTAGACTAAAACATCAAACTTGCATAACTAAATCAACCATTCAATTTTAAATGCATATTTGAGTTCTTATCAATCCTCCAAATATCTAGCCTGATATCATGTGATTTATTTCATTAAAGCTCAAATGTGAATCATGTTGTTAATTAAAACTACAGTTTTCTTAAATTTATAAAATGTCATATCAAAATCATAAGTATTTCAAAGACAATAAGCTCTTATTTTCGATATAATAAAACTTAAGATGAATTAATTTTAATTTCTCAAACTCCCCCTCAATTTATCAAATTTAATTATGAGATTCGAAAAATCATTTCCCTTCTAAGTTTAAGCATTATAATGATTTTGCATGAAGGTTGATTGATGCATCTTTCTCCCCTTCTCCCCCTTTTTGTTATATTAAAAAGATTTAAGTATTTCAAAGCCCTAAGTATGAGAAGGGTTTTAGGAGTAATCATTAGAAAAATACTAAATGAATGATATTTTAGAGGAATAAACATAAAGTATACATAATGTGATCACATACTTTGAGCATTTATGATCCAAAACTCATAGAAATTATCAACTTATTAACATTGAACATAACAGCACACAAGCAAAAAAATAATGTGCAAGCTTATTAAACAATTATCAGAACAAAGATCTCATCATCGAGAGCGATAAAGTCAAATAAATAATTCAATCACAGGCACTCAAATGAGATCAAATATCAGTTGACATTGATATAAGATCTCTTTCAAAAAGTGTTGAAACAAAATCGAGAACATTCAAGTGTGATCAAACATCTTAACATTCTAAACGTCAAACAACACACAAGGCACTCATTGTTTAAGCACAAATTACACAAACACGGCAAATTTAGAGCAACAGACTCTGTACCAATGAGTATATGGTGATATTCATTCACCATTCAAATAGCGAACAAGGCATTCGAGCACACAAGCACTGCAAGTATGGTGGTGATCATTCACCATTCAATCAAGAAGGCAATCACATTTAAACAGTCAATCAAGGAGGCACTCAATTCACGCAAATCCACCAAGCTTCAAACAAACTTCAATGAGACAATCAAAGAAACAATCAACAAGAATCATAAGCGTTTAAGGCACAAGCAAAGATCAATTACAAAGAATCATTCAAATCATTCAAACAAGTTCAAAGTCCCTCAAAAGAAACTGACTAATCAAGCACAAAGTTAAAATGCACAAGACTGTCATCCATTAAAAACATTCACCAAGTATCATCCAAAGCATTTAATTTAAAGAAGATAATTTATTAATAAATCATCCATAAAATTTTGCATCATTACAAAGCCCAAATGTACTACTTAATTACTTCAATTTCAAAGCTCTTGAACCCTTGAATACCGAGAATGTCTACAGCTGCAATTTTTTCTTCTCAAAGTAAGGGTGTTTTTTCTGAAAATCCAATATCACCCACACCAGATGCCTGACACCAACCTCCGGCCACACTGTGAACAAGCAAGACAAATGGCTGCAAGAAGTCTGCCATAGAAGGAAATTGCTTAGGCGGTACTCGCCCCCTGTGCGGATTAAAATGTCAGGATCTGGTGCAATGGCCATATACATGTGCTTTTCAATATCTACCAACTTTATAAGGCTCTCAGTACCCTGATGACCATCTCCATGCTCACCTAGTAAACCGTTACTAGCATCAGTTCTCCTGATTTCTTGAACATGATCACTTTTTTCTTTGCAAGATTCTTGAACAGCATGCAAGATCTCTCTCGAGCAAGTGTAGGAAACACAAATTGTAAGCACCAATTTAGAGTAATCAGCAGTAGCTTCCATAAGTCTCAGGGCTGCATCCCTAATATCGACACTCAAGAGTTCCAGGTTTCCTGCAAAATGAACTCTTATTGGATGATGTTTCGCTATCCTGGTAAAGAGTGTAATACTCTCCTTCATCAAATCCATAATTTTTTCAACTTCGTTTGGATTTCTGCTGAAATTATCAATGCTGAAGGCATAAGCAGTAAAATATTTCACGCCAAGCTCGTAGCAGTAAACAACCATGTACAAGAGAGCCAAAGCCCCCGCATCATGACCTGCCCCTTCTTTTAGGTTGTTCCTTTTAGCGTATCTTCGGTTTCCATCCATAATGATAGCAATGTGAGAGGGAATTGGACCAACTCTAAGAATTCGAAACACACTTTTTCTTATGAAACTCATCCACCCAGACAAGATTTGTCCCAAAATATCTTCTTTCTCCATATCAAATTGTTCTACTTAAAGTGATACCTACAAAAGTGACGTTGGAGATGCAGAGTGAGATATTTAAACACCATGACATGCTTTCCATCAATTACGTGAAAAAACCGCTCCAGTGGTGAATTTTTGCAGCATTTCTCGAGCATGTTGGAAGCATGACAACTGATCATAAACACTGAAGTGACATGTAGTTTTGTCTGTTCCAGGAATTGCTGAAACTACCTTCGCAATTTGAAGTAGCTGGGTAATTAAGTAGGCAATAGTTATACGCTAATTGCTACCTATTAGGAATTAATAATTACAAGAATATGAAATGACAAGATTAAGGTTCTTCTCATTTGTACGTAGAACAAGATAATGGAAAATAAGAGATTTCAAGCTTCTGTCCTAACTCTTTATTGGTTGGATTAAAAGCATTAAATCAAACTTATAAAATGTCAATATAATCATCAATGATCTATGAACCAAAACATGTGGCAGCTACGACTTTGACAGCATATAGACCTTATAAAGGTGATAGCGATTACCAAGCCAAAGTTTAATGAACCCATGAAATTTATAGTTGTCAAAAACGGTAAAATAAAAAGCATGTTTTTATTTTCAGTATGCTTTCTGTGTGAAATGAGAACCTTGTTTCTTAAAATATAATTTATCTTACTTTAAAGAGAGAGGGCCTTATCATACGAATGTTGTAATATTACCAAAATTATATTTTCTAAAATGTTTAGTAAGTGATTTTTATGGAAAAAAAAGTTTAGAATTCATGTAATTGCATTTGTGTTAAATTAGAAATGAAGTTTGAAAGTTAATAAATAAACTTTGAATTGAAAAATAAATAAAGAGATTTAAATGTGCTGAGTTGAGAGAATTCGAATGATAAGTTTAAGAGTATTTTGTTTGAAAATTTTATCTATGACAATGAAATGTCATAAGATGAATAATCAAATACCTTATAGAATTTTACATTTAGTGTGAAAATTAGCCTCTGAATCACATGGCTTGAACATTTGAATGTGCTAGCTAAAAATTAAAAAAAAACTTATCAGTTGGACATGATATTTCATTCCAAAAGTATTTATTCTTCATCTGAGACATGTTTATTCATGAAAGTGGCGTTTCTAGTATTGATTGAAGATATAAAAACTTCCATTAATGTTTATTTTAATACATTATTTTATGTTAATCACTCAATAGAATCATTTCAATCTTTCTCACTCTCTTTTTCTAACTCGTAGTTTACTGCGTTAAAATAATTCTTGATGTGCAATCTTAAATTTCTTTGTTTAAACATTATATAATGGGGATGACGTTTTCAAGAGTCCTCTTGCATCGAAATATGAAATTAGTATCCTTAAGAAAGTTTTCCAAAATTATCTTGCCTAATTTTTTTATTATTATTTTTCTACTTCATTGATTGTATGGAGAGACCCAAGTTGATTCTAAAATTACAAGAAATCTAAGATGAAATAGATGTGAAATAATATCACTTAATATTGTAGACTAGACATCATGTATATCCGATAATTTCAATAATATTGTGTGATAATCCGAAATTTTTCATTTTGAGAATTTATTTCGAGAATACGGGATAATATATTTTTTTAAAAATATATATATTAAATATATATAGAAATAGATAAATAATATATAATAGATATAGATATTTATCTATATAATATATTATAATAATATATTTAATATATAGATATTTATTTATATAATATTTTATATTAATATATAATATATTAAAAAAAAGAAAAGAAAGAAAGGGAATCGGGAACCAATTCCCTCTCTTTTTTCTCCTGTGTTACAACAGAGGAGAAAACGATGAAAAGAGGTGGAGAGAGATCGAATTAGGGAGAGAGAGGGTCGGTACCAGCCAATCGAGGGAAGGAAGAGGAGCAATCATTGATGCCAACCTAGAGGAGATCTTGTAAGAGAAGCAGCGATCGGCTCAAGAAAGGAAAAAAATAGGCGAAAGAAGAGAAGAGGAAGAAAGTGGCAGAGCCGTCGCCGATTTTCCCAAGTCAAGCCAACCGAAGCCTTCCCTCCACCGTGCTACTTTGCTGGCGAAAAATGGAGCCGAGAACCGACCAACGAGGCCCAAATTGGTCAAAGAAGAGGTTGAACCGGTTTAGATCGGTTCAATAGAAGGGAAATGGGCAAAACCATTCTGAATCGGTTCAACAAGAAACAAGAAAAAAAAGGAAGAAAAAAAGAGAAAAGTTTTGAGTCTTTTGGTTTAAGGATAAATCGATAAGAAGTCGGATTTGAACGTTTTAATTTTTTAAAAATTTATTTGAATTTATATTTGATTGAAAATAACTCGATTTAAATATATAAACATGTAGCGCGACAATAGGCAATGAACGCGAGTTCAATCAAACCTCGATTTGCATGTCATCATGGTATCTCGGGTAAGTGAACCTCACTTGATACAACTTGTATTTGCATACAAGATAAGTAAATCTTACTTGCTACAGTAGTTATAGCATTTTATTTAATTAAATTGCATGAGCTACGATTAACTTCATAATTAATGAATTTAAATATGAAAAATGAAGAATTGACTACCATATAAGGTAGCACGTTATGTAATTATATTGTATAAGCTACGAAAAAATTCATAAATAATGAATTTAAGTATGACATCTGAAATATGCTAATCAAATTCATAAATAATGAATTTAATTATGAAAGCGAAAATTAGGAAATGTTTAAAGATTTCATATGTAATTGGACCGAATAAATTATCAATAAATTATAAAGTGATAAAGAAAAATTGTGAATAAGATATCAGGTTAGTAGTTCCGTTTTTGGATGCAAAAATGCATTAGACAGGATAATTCTGAACTTAGAAAATCTTAAGTTAAATCCATGGTTGCAAGTAGCATCATATGAAATAAATTTGATTCCTCAAACAGAAATCAAATAATGTTTGAGGATTATAAGTGTGAAAAAAATACGTGATGGATTTTTTAAAAAAATATGAAATAGATTAGTGACCATTGAGGTGCGAAGTAGCACCATGGGTACAAGTTAATTTCATATATTCGTGGTAGCATCATATGGAATAAAATGAGTCCTAAAACATAAATTAAAGAATGTTTAAGGACAATGTGTGATAGGTACGAGTGATTGACGACACAATTGAAATTTTGATTTATGAAAAAATTTATTTATTTGGATAATAATATTGAATGGATAAGTGATCCTTAGGGTGCAAGGTAACGTATTAAGGTATAAATTAATTCTTTTGATGCGAGGTAGTATCGAACAGATTAAATTGGGTCCAGGGCAAGAATCAAATTATGTTCAAGGATCCAAAGTGTTAGAAGTATGTGAAAATATCGGCGATAAGATTATCGAAAAAGATATGTTCTTATATGAAACTTGTTTTGTATTACATTTGCATCTCGATGCATGTTATGAATTTAGGATTTATAAAAGTTGCATTGGTTTATATCTATATTAAAAAAAAAACTTTAAAATCTCACTTATGACATATTTTGAAAGTATGTGAGACATACGTCTCTAGGTTTTGGATTTAAGCTAACTCTACTTTTATCCACATTGTGATAAGAACTGATTTCAAAACATGCATTCTTATAGTTTTTATAGCTAAATATTTTGCCTTAACTGACAAGCGATAATAGTTAGCCATGACCAATTTTAGCTCTTGCTAACGGGGTATATAATAATTAGCAGTGATGTAGCCTGCTATTGGCGATATAAATAGCAATGTTTCGACCCTTACTAACGGGCTATATAATAGTTAGCAATATTTCGACCCTTGCTAACGAGCTATATAATAGTTAGCAATATTTCGACATTTACTAACGAGGTACATAATAATTAACAATGATGTAGCATGCTATTAGCGATATAGATAGCAATGTTTCAGCTCTTACTAATGGGGTATATAATAATTAGCAATGTTTCAGCTCCTGCTGACATGGTATATAATAGTTGACAATTATGAGCCCTGCTAATATGTTATAATAGTTAGCAATAATCATGTATTTCGAGATTCTGATATTTCCCTGATCACGGGTTAAAATAGGATCATATAAAATGTTTTTCGAATTTTAAAATATGTATTGAAATGTATTTTTGAAATGTGAAAAATGTTTTGAAGTATGAAATATGTTTTTGAAAATATTTTACAAACATGAACATAATTCACAGAACATATCATAACGATATGAAATAAATACGTTGTGGTCACTGTTAACGATGATGATAATAGTTAGTGATGTAGTCCCAGCTGACGAGATATAATATCCAGTAGTGTCCCTACTAACGGGTTAAAATAGTTAGTAAAGATAATATGAAATGTGTTTTGAATTATGAAGTATGTTTTGGAATAAGAACTACGTTTCGAACTATGAAAATGATTTTGAAATATGAAATATGTTTCAAATATATGAATATATTTCGATGTGATATATTTCGGATAAGAAATATGCTTTGAATATGAAATGTGTTTCGGATAAGGAATATATTTTAAATGAGAATATATTTAAGAAGCAAAACTTGTTCCCAATAAGGAAGATGTTTCGATATAGATTATATTTCGAAATAAGACATGTTTCAATATGTTTTTCAGAGGAAATAAGACAAAGAAAAACCCCTTTGTTTCGTTTCTGTTTTTCAGGCGAGGGGAAAGGGAGAAGGAAGGGAACGAGTCGGCGTTCCGGTGAGGAGTGTTTGTCGATCTTAAGGCCTTGATTCGGTCGACTGGCGAGCGAAAAGGAGAGAGGAAGGGGGTTCGGGTTTCGACGAATAAAAGGAAAGGAGAGAAGGAAAAGGGGCCGTCGGTCATCACTGGTTTGGGGCTCGGTCGGTCGGCAGTGCAGGTGACTATCGGCAGGGATGATCGGAGTGTGATGGGGACCTGAGATCAGACGGGGAAGAGGAAGGGAAGGCTGGGTTTTTTTCTTGGTTGCCAGCAGCAGGTCGCACGATGGGGTTTTTCCCTGTCGCACGATTCGTCCAATTTTTTTTCATTTTTTTGTTATTTATTTATTTATTTTTATTATATATATTATTTATATATATATATATTTCTATTTATATTTTTTATATTTATATATATTGTTATATATTTTTATTATATATATTATATTTGTATTTATATATATATTTTTAATTACATTTTCAATCTTGGACAAATATATGTATATATGTTTATTGTAATTATTTTTATCCTTCATTCATCATTTTTTTTTCTTTTTTTTTTTAAACTTAACAAATATATATATACACATATTTTCTTATAACATATTTTCATTTAATTTTTTTTATTGTTTAATTTAAATACAGAAAATTTGCGGTGTTTACAATAGTAAACACCATGATCGATCCACAATTTTCCTCGCTGCCCAGTTTTTGTATACCACTCTGTTACAACTTCGCGAACAAAAACAATCAAGTAAATCAATGGCTGATGCTTTGTTTACTATTCACACTGCTTTTTTGCATATTTCACTTTGCAAAAATCATTGTCCACATTTTGTTCATAGTCTTCGATTGGAACTTTCATGTTCGTTTTTATTTCCTTATGTCTCATACATGTCTCTTTTGTACTTGCAAAAAAAAAATAGACAACAAGTCAATATTTTCGATGTCTCAAAAAATATTCATCCTAATTTGTGCTATATTTAATCAATCTTTATAATTATATGCAGCTTATTCCAAAAAAATTCATAGATCAGAATGTAGATTTATTCTCTTATACGTCCGAAACCATCATGTTTAGTAATCTTTTTGGACCATTTCAACTCAAATTAAAATGTTATGATGGAGAGATTTTGCATATGGATGGAACAAATTTGTTAATGTGCATTATTTATTATATAGAGATATATTGACCTTCAGTTTAAATTCAAATATGCACTTTGGTGTCACTGTTTATACATATGAAAGGCATAATTTTGACCCATGAAGACATCAAAAAAAGAACTGGCAAGTATCTTGATTCTTTTGAACTTTTTATACTTTGCTTTTTTTGTTGCTTCTTATGCTGCATAAGCAACAAGTTGCCTACGTCCGCCCACTACAACAGTTCAAAACGTACTGGCGCCATCCTCTTCTCGACTGCAACAAAAAAAAAAAACAATCTGATCCAGCTTCCAATAAAAATGCGAATGCTCCTTATTTTAAAATTACTATAACCAAAAATAATGTTTAAAGCTCATTTGTGCTGGTAAATTTTATAAATTATATGTATATATATTTTTATATATTTACTAAATTTATATCTCATATTTATATATATATATATATATATATATATATCTTCAAAATAGTTTAATGCATATTTGATACATATTATCTTAAAATTTATTAAAGATCATTTTTTCTTTATCAGCATGTGCCACGATCGTTTGCAACTGAATACCTTCCAAAATCATCTGCTGACTTCATCTTTACCATCTTTACAAAAGAGCAAACATGGAAAGTTTGCTACATTTGCATTGATCAAAACAAAGTTTTTTCTGTTGGGTGGAAAAAATTTGTTACTGACAATGTCATTGCTGTTGGACAAACTTGCACTTTCACTCTGACTGCCCCTACTTTTCAAGTCTACTTCCATACAGGTTATATTTCTGCTCATCCAATTCTTTATTGTCACAATGTTATAATTATTATTAAATTATTATTATAAATATTAATTATCAAGATAATAAATACTATATGAAATTATAGATGCATATAAAAATATGCATTAAAGATACCATTTACTCTTTTGCATCGTCTCAAAAATTTATCTTTCCTTGACATAAGATTACATAATTTGTTTATATATTTCCGCTCATCCAATTCTTTATTGTCACAATGTTATAATTATTATTAAATTATTATTATAAATATTAACTATCAGAATAATAAATACTATATGAAATTATAGATGCATATAAAAATATGCATTAAAGATACCATTTACTCTTTTGCATTGTCTCAAAAATTTATCTTTCCTTGACATAAGATTACATAATTTGTTTATATATTAACACAAGAATCACCAAAAAATTAACAAACATACATTTAGCAATGACAGCATGCCCTATATAACGTTATTTTTATATGCAAATATACAATTTTCTTTTTCAAAAACTTTACTGAATATATTTAACATTTAACATTATTTGCAGCTCCTCTGTCAAAGAAACAACGCAGACCTTATAACGGCTGTATATGTAGCGATAATGAAGAAGATTTGATATAACTTTCGACACTACCACTTTTTTAAATGTTTTTGCACTCTTAAAATTTACAGGACTTATAAATGCTATTATTATAGAATATTCCAGCAAATGATAGAAACTTTTTGTCAAAAAAATGTTATAAATCTTATTATTTTTTATATAATAATAATAATAATAATAATAATAATAATAATAATAATAATAATAATAATAATATAATTATATACCAAATATATACTCATGCCTTTTTATCAAAATGTTTTATCCGAATACATTAAAATAGTTTTATTATTCATTCTATATGTGTTTTATAAAAAAAAAATATCAAATATCAGATAAAAATTGTTTTTATTATTATTATACGTCATATTTTTTCCATATAAAATTTTTAAAAAAAATTATAAATATTTGTACAAAATCCACTCACAATTTACAACATATTTTTAAATAAATTAAATTAAACATAATAAAAAAAACATATTTATCATCAATTTTTATCATTTATGCTTTACACAATTTAGTTTTTGATTAAAACTCTATTTTACAAATTTTACAAATATAAATTATAAGAATTTATTTAAAATTGAAAAGTATATTGTTATTTTTTTAACATTTTTGCTCGATTTATAATATATATATATATAATAATAATTATTATTATTATATTTACAATTTATTCAAAAATAATAATAATAATATAATATATATATATGTAATAATAATACAATAAAAATAACACCTAACAACTATTCACATCACAATTTTTCATATTTTACACAGACTGCAACCTTCCTACTCTGTACATAAAATTGTTATTCCTTTGAATGATTTACTTTTCCTCTTCCCCATATATAATAAATAAATAAATAAACCTAATTACTATTCACAACACGATTTTTCATAACTTACACAGATTACAATCTTCCATACCTGCACATAAAACTGTAAGACTCGAATTTAAATAAAATACGAAAATTAAATAAGAAAAGATGGGGGAAGTATGAAGGAAGTCAGGTTAAATTGATTTTCGAAACAAGAGCAGGGGTAAAATGGTAAAAATACCAAAACCCGATATTAGCGCAATAAAGAAATTTTAATTAAAAATAAGGATGTAAGATATCTTGATCGATAATGAGAAAATTATACAATTTTGGGTCAATTGATCAAGATTCAAAAATTTTAAAAAATACCGAAAAATTACCGGAACGATATCTCGAAAAGCGCAAAGGAATAATATCGAAAATTTGAAGAAAAATATATTTAATAAATTAAATTTAAATTAAATAAATTAAATTAAAATAAAAATAATATAAGTGTAGATATTTTAGATTTTTTAGAGTATTTTAACGAATAGTAAAATAATTAAAATAAATAATAATAATAATAATAAAAATAAAAAAAAAGAAGCTGAAAAAAAAAAGATCGAAATAGCGAAAACGCGAAAGAAAAAGGGAAACGAAAAACGGAGCAGGGCCGAGCCCCTGCCGGCGGCCAGGCGACCAGGCGAGGCCGACGACAGCAAGCCCGACGAGGCCCGACCTATCACCGGCCCCTTGCAGACCCGAACGGCGACGATAGGCGGTGGACGGAGCGGGAACCGAAACCGAGAGGGGGAGAGAGATTTTCGGCGATCGGCGCCGATTCAGGCCCGATCGACCCCAGCCGAAGCTTCCCCAGGCGACGGTGAGCAGATTGGTAGTGGTGGCAGCCACCGAAACCGGCGGACGGCGCCAAAAACGGCAGGAGAAGAAAATGGGTCCGACGGCGAAGAGGAGAACAGTCGGACCGGCCATTTTCCGGCGACGTTGAGGCGAACCAAGCCCAGATCTGAGATGCGGACAGCCTCACGGAGCTGCTGGCGGTGGAAGCCGGCAGAGAACCGACCGGCAAGGCGGTGAATCGGTCGAACCGGAGAGAACCGGCGGTCTGAACCGGTCCGAACCGGACTGAACCGGTTCAGCCAAAAAGAGGGGAAAAAGGAAGGAAAAAGGGAAAAAGAAAAAGAGAAAAAAATTGAAGAAAATTTCTGTGATGCAATCGAGTTTCGGGTAAGTCGATAAGTGGTCGAATTGACCCGATTTAAATTTCAGAGTATTTAATTTAATTAATTTTGGGCTGAAAACTTACCCGGAAAATTATGAAATTATGTAGCTCGACGATTGGCATCCACCGAGGGTTCGAGACAGCCTCAAATTTCGTACTAGCATGGAATCTCGGGTAAGTGACCCTTATTTACGATAATTACCTCGTTATGCGTGATATTGATTTAATTTTCGCATAAATTGAATTAAATTATGGAAATTTAGATAAATTGTCGTAAATAATCGATTTAGCTATTCGAGAATTAGAACGAGGCCCAATAAATTATTGGTGGGCTCAATGAGCCCAATAGGCCTCGATAAAGTGAAAATTAAGTGAAAAATAGGCTTAAGGCCGATTAAGCCCATTAAGGTGCAATCGGGCCCAATAGGGGTAAATGGGCCCAATGATTTAAATTAAGCTCAGAAAGTATTAAATACAATTAAATTGTATAATATCTGATCTGAGAAATATTGATACGCAGTTCCGGGCATTTGAATTAGAGCATATCGGACTGCGCGACGAGACAACAATGGAAAAGGTCAGACTCGACAGGAAAATAAGGTAAGGGAATTCTGCGGACTGCTAGAGGTAACTTTACACAATTTTAAGTTCAATTGCAGTCTTTAAAATTTATTTGAAGGGTCTAGAGGTCGAATAATAATTTTAGTGCCCCGAATGGGCAAATTACTAAAATACCCTTGTTAAGGGTAAAATCTATAAATTTAAGAAAAATTGAGAGGAGCAAGAACAAAAGGTTCCTGCTCATTCTGGAGGTATTTTAACACATGCATGAGTAGGCTGGCTCACTTTTAAAGAAAATTGCATAGCATTGCATACCTTTAACGATGTAATTTCTGTGAAAACTATTTGGAGATAACCGAGCCGCCTACGTGTTTTTATTTACATGTGACGTACTAGAGCTCAGCTCGCACGATGTTTGATTTGTGTGATGCATGCATTAGTGCTGGAGCGAGAGCTCGCACTAGAGTTTTACATGCATAGGTGCTAGAGTATAACTCGCACCAGATTTCACATGCTTTTTCGTGACACGGTGCTAGAGTCTAACTCGCACCATATTTTTATAAGATTTTCATATGATTTATATACAGAGTGCTGAGCCTAGCTCACACTAGTTTTACTGGATTTGTGGAGTAGCGCTGTCTGCCCTTGGAGTCAGCCAAAAGGCCCAACAGGCTCAAAAGACCTCTTAAGTAGGGTGAGAGTGAGGGATGAGGTTGGCGGCCTTGTGGAGATGTAAAGCAGGCTCTGCCAATTTTACTTGATTTGATGAGAGTGCTGAGCATCGCTCGCACTGATTTTTATGAGAACATACGATGAGCCGTGCTTGGAGCATCGGGTAGACTGTGTGTCACCGATTTAATAGGCTCGCACGTGCGTTTTGAGACATGGCAATGAGTATTGAGAAACAAAACCTCTCTGTGGGAAGCAGGCCATTTGGGCTGGAGTACCTAGAGTGATATGGGTCCATGGAGTACGATGTACCGTGCAAGTAGCATGGAGTACGATGTACCGTGGGGTATCTTCGGATACGGTATCTTTGTGATACGGGGTATCTTTGTGATACGGTATCTTTGTGATACGGGGTATCTTCGGATACGGCATCTTTGGATGTGTGAGATCGGATAAGACTGACGGGTTGGATTGACCCACCTCCCGGGCGGTTCCCGATCAGGGTGAGACCTCGCACACTGGGATCCGTGAAGCTAGAGGGACTCACGAGGACACATATTGGCCAGTCCTGGTTATTACCGATATACATTTATTGCCTAGTCTCGTATCTTGTATATATATATACATATGTTTTCGGATATCGATGCTTTCGAGAAACTCAATTTTCATGATTTTGTGTGAGTCAGGATCACCCGAAGGAGGGGTCGAGTCCTGACTTTATTGTGAAATTTTTAAAGAGAAAGAAATGATTTAAAATAATTGCATGTTGAATTTTCCGTGCAAACTCGATTTACATAACATCATAAGCTCATGTCATTTGTTTTAAAATGTGTGGAGAAAGGGTGGTTTATGCATGGCACCACGTTCATGTAGGTAGTATGGTTACCTACTTGTTCGTAGGATTGCCTTACTGAGCTTGATGTGCTCACCCCTTTCATTTTCTCCCACAGATAATCTCCAGTTGAAGTTGAGGCGACTCAGTACTGCATTCCGGATATCCGCTGCTGCCCATCACTTAAGGTATATACACTTGTACATATTGTATCTACATAAGCATAGCACAGTAACATGTTTGTAAGTAACTTTAGGGGATGTATAAATAATGTAAACAATTATAAATGACTGGAGAAGAAATAAGTTAGATGGTAAATGTATGGTGGGACTGGCATTGACGCACAGTCCAATTATTAGTAGAGTGTGGTCACGATTCGAGGACAGGTAAGAGTTTAAGTAAGTAAATAAACAAAACGCGAAAAAATTAACTCTGATTTTTGGGTAGTTTGGGTCGTGACAAAAACTGTTCCTACTTTAAATGATTTGCTCTTTCTCTTCCCGATTATTTACCAAAAAAAAAAAACTTTCCTAATCCCACCCCTATACAAAACACAATTTCCAACAAAGTCATTGCTTCCCTTTATCTTCCACCTCATTTATAACCAAAAAAAAAAAAATTCAAACTCAACCATCCCTCTTCTCCTCTTTCACCTCTTCTCCTCTTCTCCTCTTCCACCGAAAAGTCCAAATCCGAATCTAACTCTCCCATCTCTCTTCTACTACTTAACTGAAACAAAAAAAAAAAACTTTTCGATCGTCCCCAATGGCAACCTCGAATGAACAAGACGACGACGACAGATGCTTTGGAATCGTGCTCGAGTCTAAAATCAGAAAACAAATAGTGGTAAGCCAACTCATTACACGATAATCTGCTTTAGTTCCTCTGATATCTGCAACTCTTTAATAAATATATCGCTCTTTTTTTACAAAATCCATCATTGAATGATTTGTTCGATATGATATTATTCTTGTAATACTGATTGTTCTGTCCATAATGTTATCTGATATTTCCTACATTATTATTTACATTCTAACATATTGGCTTTGTAAATATATTTGATTAAACTTAGTCATCTACTTGAACATTTATTCCAGTTTCATTCTCTGTTTTCATGACTGATGCAATCGGCTCCATATATAAACCAAACACATAGATATAAATTACTGCTTACACATTTGTTTCGTTAAACTGTTAAACTTTCTCTCATATCTACAACTCTTTAACAAATATATCATCCTTTTTTACAGAACCGATCATTCTTCAGTTTGTCTAATGTCGTATTATCCTTGCGATACTGGTTGTTCTGTCGATAATGCAATCTCATCTTTCCTAGGTTGTTACTTTCATTCTGACATATCTACTTTGCAAATAGATTTGTTTAAACTTACTCATGTTCTTCATTATTTACTCCAGTTACATCCTCTGTCTTCACAACTTATGCAATATGCATTATGCTTAAACAAAACAAATGCATATACACCACTGCTTACACATTTGTTCCCCTAATCCCATGGTTTGCTCATAATTTTGTGAAGCATCTTGACAAACACTATATTCAACACTGACTATAATATGCTCATTACTTAGATTTTGCCATCTACATTTATTGAATGTCATTTTGCATAGATTCGTACACCTACTGTTTGTAAAATCAAAGTCATTCTACTCAAAACTTTTAGAGTGCAGATCACAAAAACACAAGGACACCTTACCTTGGCACGTGGCTGGAACACATTTGTTCATGTTGAGTTAATATATTTTGAAATGATAAAACAAGTAAATTCAATAATATAGAAATGATTTAAAACATGTTTAGAGGTTATCAGTACCAGAAACTAAGTATTTAAGATTGAGAGATCGATCTGGTGATATGAGAGATCGATCTCCTGGGTTTTCTAGTATGAAAGATCGATCTCATTAGAATATGAGATCGATCGGTTAAAAGATTAAAAACTCAAAGAAATTGTATAAGATGTTGAGGAAGCAGAGATCGATCTGTAGAGGTTATAAGATTGATCTGTAAATTACAGAATGTCTGAGAGATCGATCTGGTCTAGGAAGAGATCGATCTCCTCTAAAACAAAGGCTAAAGATAGTAGATCAATCTGTAGATCGATCTATCCTCAAAGTCAGAGAGTTTATGAGATCGATCTCCTGTGGATAGAGATCGATCTCCTCAAAGTCAGAGAGTTAAGGAGATCAATCTAGGGTGTTTAGAGATCGATCTTCTCCCTACGAGAATACTTGCTAGATCGATCTTGCCTCAAACAGAGAGATTGGAATATCGATCTGCTGGTTCGACAGATCGATCTTCACTAACATTTTCAAATTGTAAGATCGATCTCTACAAATATGAGATCGATCTCCATGCTTCAAGTTGCTTTGTAATCGCAGAAAATTAAACTAAGAGATCGATCTGGTCATAATGGGAGATCGATCTGGCACTCTACTGGAGGTTCCCAACGGCTCTTTCTGCAAAATCTTCAACGGGAAAAACAGTATTAAATGCTCCAACTACCAATCCTGCTGTATAAAATCAAGCATTGAAGACACTGAAAAAGAAGACACTATTGCTGTAAATTCTGTATATCCTCAAGAAATCTTTTCCAACATTCTCTTTGTCTTCAAACATCATTTATTGATATTGTTGTAAAAATCTTTGTGTATAAGCTATTCTATCCTACCCTCAAAAGAAAGCTTTACCTTGTATTCATCCTTAATTCAATAGAGAATAGGAGAGTTCCTTTGTGAGATAATTTTGTAAAAGGGTGAATATTTGTCTGTGTAAAAAAGGTAGAGAGGTTATTCCTTAACCTGTAAAAGGGAGTCTGTAACAGCCATTGATAGAGTGAAAGAAAGCTCTTGACAAGGAGGTCAAGAAGAGAGGACGTAGGCAAGAGATTGGCCGAACCTCTATAAACTACTGAATTTGTTGTTTCCTTCCCTTATCTTATTTCAATTTATTGCATTACATTATATTGATTATTCTTTACTTGCAATTAGATTCAATTAAGTTTAAATTTACCATTAACTTTAGAAAACCGATTCACCCCCCCTCGGTAGAGCCAACAGTTCAAGACCATGCATTGCGCCTGACAGATTCACTTTTCTTTGAATATAACGGAAACATGACATTTACTATTTATCTCTACAACAGTGCATCTTTTTTGCTCACCGTTGAGATGATCAAACAAAGAAAAGGTAAATGTATTTCTCATACTTACCTCATTGCTATTTATATATAATTGTTGAATTTGATTCTTCTATACTTGCACTTTTATATTTGCATATAAACATTGATGACCAAACCGTATCAGGACAAAGCTTATCTGAAGATCCTGAAGAAAGTTTACCTGAAGACCCTAAAGAACAAGATCATTATTATATTAGCAATTCCCCAATCAACATTTGTTCTCCAAACTCTAATCCACCTTATTTTGAATGCACAATGACAAAAACCAACGTTGAAACTTCATGTGTCCTGGTAATTACAATATAATTTTGATAAATTCTTATTACTCCAAATTGTACTTTCTAATCATACACATTTTTTGCAGCATGTGCCAAAAGAATTCCATGAAGAGTGTATGCTTAAACAATCAACCAACATGACTTTCATCGTACCAAACAAACATCAGTAATGGCAAGTTTGATACATCCGATCGAAACATAACAAATTATTTTCTGGTGGATGACGAAAATTTGTTATGGATAATTACATCAGAATTGGAGACGATTGCAAATTCTTAATGATCGAACCTGGACTCTTTAAGGTCGAAATCTATAGGAGCAGGGCTGGTTTATTTCAATACATGTAAAACAAACTTCTGTTATATTTTCAATTGAATCAAAATCTTATCAATATCATTGGAACCTTTATTTTTTGATAATTTATTATGCATTTTATTTTTTATATCTACTTTTATTCTTCAATAATTTGTTATTTAATTTATTTTTATCAATCTGTGTAAATCTAACCTAATTTTATATTGTAAAGGAAACCAATGACAGATTTTCTTCCCAAATTTATGAGGTCAATATTAGCAATGGAATTCGAGTATGGAAATCCTTCGCTCATTTCCTTTATAGAATAAAAAAATAATTAACAACATAAATCCGTCCGTGGTTAATTTCCATCACTAAACTTTGTGCCATAATTAAAATTTGGTGCGAAACTTTTAGCGATATAATAGCTTTCTATTTATAATTAGTAAAAAAAAAATTTGTCGATAATTTTATCGCTAAAAATTTATAAAAAAACTCATGCTTTCCATCGAAAGTCCGTCACTTTTAACCATTTTTATTCTTACCTAAATTTTCATCTTTATTGCCACGTTCTCTTTGTAGTGTTTGGGGCAGGGGTTGGAGTGGGGAATTTGTTAATATTTGATAGTACTTTAGTAATCTTATCTTCAGGTACTACTACAGTGTGTGCTTTTGGTGAAATGTTTTAGTATTCCTTTTATGTATATATATATATATATATATATATATATATATATAGAAATATGGGAAGCTAATTCGGCCAAGGGGAAGAGCAAATCAGTATCAACTACGTAGCAGTTGGGTGCAATGTTTTAATTCTCATTACCTGAATTAATGAGAATTGAGTATGTTTGCCAATGACTCTTGCACATAAAACAAAAAATTAAAAAAAAAAAAAGGTATATTAATAAGAAATTTGCAAGCATTTGGTGTGCGTATATTCTTTTGTTATTTTGTTGAGAAGAGAAGGATAGAATGCAAGAATAGAGAGTGCGAGAAAAAAAAGAGAGATGGGTTGAGTTCTTTACTCTTCTAAGCATAAAAGAGAAGAGAAAAGGGTTGGAAGAAATACTTAAGTCTCATGCAGAGGAAGCGTTGCATTGATCTGAAATAGAATGCTAGGATAATGGCGGCATGCAAACAATGTGAGAAGAGAAAGAGGAAAGGCTTAATGTTGGGCGGTGGAGCAATGGCAATATTTGATATTACACGACTAATATTTCTGTTGAGCTACTACTAATACTATATGCTTTTGGTGCAATGTGTTCGTAATATTTTTTTAAGGAGATATGGGAAGCTAAATATGGCCAGGGGAAGAGCATATCAATATTAAATACAGTAGCAGTTTAGTGCAATGTTTTATGACTTATAAACACAACTAATATGCAATTTGGTCCATAAAGGGAAAAAAAAAAAAAAGAAGAAGAATATTACCTAAATTGAGAATGGAGTAAGGTTGCCAATGACTTCTGTACATAAAAACCCCATTATATTAATAAGAAATTTTACCACATATATGAGAAGTTGACAACTATACAAGCTTTGCTTAAATCGATTTAACTATAGTTTTCTTAATCGAAATTTGTTGAATAAACAACGTTTTAATCAATTTCTTTCACTTTATTTTGAAATTTTCTAATAAAGATTTATACACTGAGAAGAATATATCAAATATAAATCTAAAACAACATTTGAATCAATCCCATTCACTTTATTTTCAAATTTTCTATCAGAGATTTTTTTCAATAAAAGTGCTTCAAAAATAAATCTTTTTTATAATATTATAAATAAACTAATTAACAATTTAATCAATTATCATCTTGCCTTACATCTTTTGCTTTTTGGTTTATAAAAATTAAATTAAATTACAAAAACTCAATTTGTGAATTGTAATCTGAGGCAAATAAAATTTGATTCTAAGATTTTAAAAGTGACACAAATAACACGTAATTTTCTTTCTATTTTAAATCTGCTAACACTGTTAACTTGCTTCAATCATTTTTTGCCCAGCGTTCAACTTTGTTTCTTTATTAATTTTTTATTTATTTATTTATTTTTTCAAGAAAGAGCCTATAAAACTTTCTTTGTTAGGGATGTAAATGGGTAGTGTGTAAACGGGTACCCGGTACTACCCGCCCCGTTTAAGTCGGATTCGGGTATCGATAAACGGGTTTTAATCGGGTTCGGGTAGTAATTTCACTACCCGTGACGGGTTCGGGTAGGGTTCGGGTAGTACCCCTCGGATACCCGGTACCCGAACCCGATTAATGTAATCGGGTTATTAATCGGGTTCGGGTACCCGAACCCGGTACCCGAATCCGTTTATTTTTTACTTACAAAATATAATTTTTAAGGTTGTGGGGATTTGAACATTTATCTTTTAAACTTTATACAATGAACTTGTCAAGTAAATCATAACTTATATTTGACATAATGTGTTTTAAAAAATATTTATACAATAAAATTATGTGTCTAAAAAAATTAGTAATTAGCATAATAAAAATAATTATGAAATTAAAATAATTGATTATACTTAAAATAATAAGTTTTAAAATTTTAAATATAATGTACTAAAATTAAATTTAAAAAAATTCATAATTAGTTAAAATGCAATTCTTACACATTAATGATTAGTCATTTGCATATATGATATCAATTTATAGTATATTTATATGATACAAAATGTATTTAAAATTGTAATTTTTAATTTTAATAAAACATTGTTGACTAAAAAAATTAATAAAAAATAATAATAAAATAAATAATTGTGAAATTAAATTGAGTTAATTATGCTTAAGATAATATGTCTTAAAATTTTAAATACGAGATACTGAAATTGAAATTGAAATTGAAATTGAATCATATATATTTATATATACACACACTAATATAGTATTTGTATATGATATAAATTATACTTAAAATTGAAATTATCAATTATAGTAAAACATTTTTTAGTTAAAAAATTAATGAAACATTATAATAAAATAATTATGAAATTAAATTAGTAAATTATGTTTAAGATAATAAGTATTTAAATTTTAAATATAAACTACTGAAATTAAAATGATAAAAATTTCAAATTTGATTAAGATGTAATTCTTGCAAATTGACCATTTACATGTATTATATATGATACTAATATAGTACATGTATATGATACAAATTGTATTTAAAATTGAAATTATTAATTATAATAAAACATTGTTTACTCAAAAAAATCAATGATTCAAATTAAAATTTTAAGTATATGATAAATTGATAACTTCATATTATAGTATATGATATTATAGTATAATTATAATATATGATATTATAATATATGATCATTTTACATATATGATACTATAGTATATGTATATGATACAAATTGTAATGAAAATATTAATTATCAATTTAAGGTCTACATCTTTTTAATCATTTAATATTATTATCATTGATTAAATTAATTTACATTACATAAATATATCATAACTTCATAAGAAATCAAATGTATCAAATTAAAAATACTATGGTATATATTATGCACTCATAATGGTTTCAAGTTACTTGTTGAACTATTAAAATTTGTTTAATTATGATGGAACATGTATGTTTTTATTTAATTTTATGTTTTTGATTTTTGATGTTAGAATAATTTTTTTCATAGTCTTGTTTCGGGTTCGGGTTATTAAACGGGTTGTCAAAATATAAATTGAATAATCGAGTAATTACACGGGTTCGGGTACTTAACGGATAGTGCAAAATTTATTAGGGTAGAGTTCGAGTAATTGTTTCAAAAATTAATCGGATAATTATAGGGTTCGGGGTCAGGTAGTCCAAAATTAACGGGTACCCGTCCCGTTTACATCCCTAGTGAGTAGTCATCGAAGAAGGTTTAATCCGAACACTTTGGAGGCATTGATGTGTTGCCAAAATTGGTTGAGGTAAATAATTTATTTGTTATAACTCTTTTTATTTTATTTGTTTCTTTTTCAAAAGTAGTCTATTATTATATTTTAGTTCAAGACTAATATTTTATTTATTTTGTTTGTAGGAGCATCTACAACTAAGGATTCAAGTGACATTTTTAATAATGATGAAGAATGAAGATTTATCATGATTCCAATAAACTTCAAATATGTTTTTTAATTTTTACTTAAATTATGTTTGTTTGTAGTTTCATAAATATGTTTTTATGATTTGTTTATTTGCTATGGTTTCAAGTGGTTTGTTAAATTATTAAAATTTGTTTAATTATGATAGAATATGTATATTGTTGTTTAATTTTTATTTTTGATTTATACAAAATTAGATTACTTTTTTCGGGTTTCGAGTTCGGGTTTCGGGTTCGGGTTACTAAACGAGTTGTCAAATTATGGGTTGAATAATCGGGTAATTAATCGGGTTCGGGTAATTAACGGGTAGTATAAAATTTATTCGGGTAGGGTTCGGGTAGTATCTTAAAAAAATAATCGAGTTTTAATCGGGTTCGGGTTTTATAATTGTTAATCGGGTTCGGGTTCGGGTACCTCAAAATTAGCGGGTACCCGCCCCGTTGACATCCCTATTCTTTGTCACCCAAAACACTTGAAAAACAGCAACAAACAAGCAATAATATATCATACACAGTACTCAATGAACAAAACACTACAAAATATAGGCAGGTCTCATCATTGGGATCCCATTACAATATTCAGTTTTTATCACCAGTGTTTGAGATTGATAAACAAAGAGACTTGTAGCGTAAAACAGCACATTAGTGTAGATAAAACTATTCTAACAAGATATCAAGCTCAACTCGCTGTTCTTACCGAAATAATTACAATTTAACTACTACTTCCACTATGAATCGTATTTCAAAACTTAAATTCGATGCATATTCTTGAAAAAATACAAAAATAAAGAAATGGAATCGTCTGAGAAACAATTAGCACGTTAATTTTCGAGACCTGCAACGAATTGGACCGATGTGCCAAGTTACCTCACCCGGGTTGGGTTCTGATGGGCACGACCTGCTCCATTCTTTGAACTTGGAGCAAGTGGAGATCGATGGTGCAATGGCTGCTGGCCATGTCTGCGAGTTGTGTGACGAGCAGTTCGATTTCTAGGCTCTGCTGGCTTTTCATTGCTTGACTCTAGCTGTTCCAAAGTCTCTACAACTTCTTTCATTGATGGACGGTTCTTAGGTTCAGCAGCAAGACATTTTAAAGCAAGCTGGGCTATTCGATATGCAGCCTTGGAAGGATATTTGCCCTCCAATCGATGGTCCATTATGGTTTTCAATTTTCTTTTCTCAGATAAATATGGCTTTACCCAATCCACCAGACTATGCTGCCCACTTGGGCGATTTGGATCAAGTGCACGCAAGCCGGTTAATATTTCACATAAAACAACACCAAAACCGTATACATCACTCTTTATGTATAAATGTCCTGTTTAGTCAGCAAAGTATCCGAGTCAGGAGGAGTGCAAACCAGATTTTGGTCAGTTGTCTAAGAAATGCAATAATGTGGCGCAAAGCAAGGACATTACTTATAAAAGCACTCAAATATTTGAAAGGTTTCATAGGATTTACCTGTAGCAACATATTCGGGAGCTGCATAACCATATGTACCCATGACCCTTGTGGTTACATGTGATTGGCTAGCTGAAGGACCAAATTTGGCCAACCCAAAATCTGATATCTTGGCTGTATAGGACTGCAATATGAACCAATAGCCAAACCATATTAAATTTATGTTTCCTATCTATGTTTTCAAGGAGAATGTTTTATATCATCCATTATTTAAGCCTTTAATCCCAAAAGAAAAGAGGTTTTCCAGCTAGTATAAGTCTGTCATCACAAAATATATTTGTTTATTTTATAGTACCACCCCCTTAAAGAATTTCCTATGTTATAATTTGAGTTGTATGGAAAGTTACCCCATCCAGCAGTATATTTGAGGCTTTGAAATCTCGGTAAATTACTTGCTTCTCTGACGTGTGCAAGAAAGACAGGCCCTTTGCTGCTCCTATTGCAATTTTAAGCCGAATATTCCACTCGAGTGATTGGACAGTAGAACCCCCTGGATAACAAAAACCGTGCAGGTATGATGGACAAAGTTTAACTGACTAGAAATAGGAGATGGAAACCGTGCGCACATCAGTATATGCTCACATGAGTAATCAGAGATAAAAACAACTAATTTTAAGCTCTTACTTCCAAATAGATGGTTTTCCAAGCTGCCCTTCTGCATAAACTCATAAACGAGAAGAAGCTCTTTATCCTCCCAACAGTATCCCAGCAGTCTTACAAGGTGAGGATGAGACAACCTTCCTAAGAATTGTACCTCTGACTGCACCAATAAATGAAGAAACAAAAGCCTTAACAACCAGCAATTTTTAAACATTGAAATGAAGAAAATCAGTAAAAAAGCACCAAACAATTCTTAAAATGCAGCTGTGGATATGTCAGTGGCGGATGTAGACCGTAGAGAGACATTGAAATTCAATAACAAGTAGAAGTCAAAAGACCCGATTCAAGCTGGCATGGAACAATATGTTATACGTTATATATCGCATTTGTAATACTCTTTGAGCTACAAATTTTCTTTGAGGACTTCAGTAGGACACCAAATTGGTTATCCCACCATTTCAAATCCAGAAAACAGTCCTAATCGTGTCTTTGGTCGTTCACATGCAGATAAGAGGAACAAAAACCTCAATGTAACTCTTACAATCTTACTTTTCATGATACTAAAATAGATATCTTTCATTCTTAAAACACTGTTTCAAAAATAGCAATGTAAAGCATGACATGACATGACTTTGCCTTCAAGAATTATTCACTTCAGCCCTCTTTACTTTGCAAAAACAAGCTCTGAACTTTGAAGACAATTTATTTTGCAATTAGAAGAATACTTCTACTGCATTTTTGTTTGGTTCACTTTAGTTAGGCAACATTTGACTCTTAGATAAGTAAAAGTTTTACTTGAGGCATTCGTGGTCGTGAGAAGCTGAAGTCTTGCACACACGAACATTTTATTCTTGGAGAAAACCCATGGAAATAATTAAGAAAAGTCAGGCCCAAAACAACGTTTAAAGTTTGTCAACAAGTTGATTGATTCTTTCTCAAGATTAATGAAATCACCTGCCATTCGTCGAATCCTTGGACGCTCTCAGAGTTCAGTTTTTTAACAGCAACGAGGGTTCCACTTCCACTCTTCCCAGGTGCCTTCTCATCAAGCCAACCTTTGAAGACTTTACCGAAGCCTCCCTCTCCAAGCACCATGTCAGGCCTAAAATTCTTAGTTGCAGACTTCAGTTCAGCAAAACTGAAGACCTTTAAATTAGGAGTGGGCAAGATCTGGCCATTTGGAAAACCCTCATCCACACTTGAAGCTGAGAACCCACTGTTCTCGGAAATGTTACTGCCCCTAGAAGTTGCATAGGATGCTGTGTTGCTGGTTGTCTGAGATATCACTATTGCAATCACACAATTGAAATGTGCTTAACAAATGTTGTCAACATATGGAGTTCTAATACTAACGATACAGAAAATGAAATAAAACAGTATATAATGATCAAAACACAAAACCCATACGAGAAATTCAACAGGATAACCATACGTCAAAAGTACACAATTCAGTGATCAAAATATCAAACAAAACCAGCATCAGAAACTGGGTTTTTCGTGTTAAATACAAAAAGAATATGGATTCTTTCAAATAAATTTCAACTGATAATGAAAACTAAATCGAACCCACTTGACAAAACAAGGCAATCTAATTTTAAAACTCGAAAACAATCTTTGTCTTTCAAAAAAATTTTAAAAAAAAAAAGATTAATATGGTACCTGAAGAGAAATGACCAGTGGTGCTTGGTGTTGGATTATCAGCTGGAGAACCCCAGCAAATTCCCATCTTGAAATATTTCTTTATCCTTTTTCCCTTCCCTTTATCCACTTGTCGGAGCATAACCAGACACAGAAATGTGCAAAAAATTTTGCAGAACAGAGAAGAATGATCAAACAATTCAACTTTGTTTGATCAATCGATCTTTTTCTCAATTCAGCCACAAGAAAAAAAAAAAAAAAGGGTTACTATTCTTTTTCTTTGTTTTTTTCTTCAGTTGACTTGAATTCTCTGCTTCTGTTTCCACGAACTGCGCAAGTCCCTGACTTTGGTTTTTGTAATTCAGCAACTTCAACAACTAAACTCAACAATGGAAATGATAACAAGAATTCTGCCCAGAAAGAAAACCAAAGTGCATGTCTCATAGAATCAATTACTAAATAAAATAAGACTGAGTCTTTGGATTGTGGCAAAAGAGACCGTTAAAAAGGCTTCTTCGCGGGTAATGCAGACTGAAACGTTATCCTGGGTCAACTGCCGTGTCTAAGGAAAAAGTCAGTCAAACCAAAACAAAAAAAAAAAGGGCTAAATTTATTAATAATAAAATTACAAGGAATTCCATCTTTTAAAAAAAAAAAATCACGTACTTCACATTTATTTATCTTACGCTTTGACAAACATCATGGAAAAGTACCTAAGGCCAAAATAATAAATTTTAATTATACAAATTAATTAATAGAATTAGTAATATTATCCATTTTTTAACAAAAAGGTGTTTGGCGGGATATCACTGCCTGAAATAAAATTAAAGGGAAAAAAAAAAGCAATAGAAATTATTTAAAATTTCACGATGGGCTCGTTTTTCTCGAGGTCATGAAATGGAATATGATGTCACAGCCATAATCCAAAGTTTATATAATGAAATTATATCTCATGAGATCTTCAGCACGTCTGATTGTGGATGGAATCAAATTTTGGACTAAATTTAAATAAGATAATTTAAAATTATCGATAAGTTTGCATTCAATTATTTTATCTTTTTAATATAATTTTCATTTAAATTATATTTACAATTAACGGTGATCATCAGAAATTTATCTGAACATTGTCAATTTTTATTCTTCAAAAGTTTAAAATATAAAAAATTCATAATAACTAATAAAAATAACACAATAAATTAAAAAGTTCAAATAAATTCTTTACAGTATAAAGATTATAAAGAGCATGAAAACTTAAATAAAAATTTAAAAATAATACAAATTCAAATTAAATTACTCATACAAATTCAAATTAATTAAGAAAATACATTTATATCTTTTCTAATAACTTTCTTATTTCACTTACTTCAAAACTTTTTTGAAAAACTTAAAAATATAATATCATATTTTAATAAAATAACAAATTAATTAAGTTATAGAAAATATTATAAAAAAATTGTAATTGCTCGATTGATCATATCGCGCTTAAGCTTTATATGATAAATTAAGGTTCGATTTGATTTTTTAATAGGATCGCTCATTTATTTGTGTAAACCCATTTAAACAATTTAATAATTTTATCTCAATTTAACTAAAAATTAGATGAACTTTCCAACTTAACTCTTAAATACGTTTAACTTTCACTTTTCTTTTTAGCATAATTTTGAAACACATTTAACCATCACACTTATGTTTAGCTTTTTTTTATTATTATTACTTATTCTTTCTTAAAACAATTTATCGAAAAGTTGTTTTTTTTTTTAATTAACGGAATGTTTTTAAAACATCGATTTTTTTTTAATTAGAAGTATTTGTTAAATTCAAAGTTTACTCTCATTTCATATTCAGGATCAATTTGGGTTACAACAAACCGATTACACCGAGTTGCAATTGGCTCCCATGACAACGGCACGGTGGGAGCAATCTGTCACGGAGTTATCTCAGACTATAATTTTCCGCACCTCGTGATGGCACTAAGTCTCGCACTTAGTCAGCCAACCAACTCCCACACGAACACAAACACAAGCAATAGGGACAATGCGCAAGAAAACGCTCACTTACAGGAATCCCCAACCTTTATATTCACACTTTACAAAGGAAATAGTTCTGTTGCAGAGACACAACAACAACTCACTCAAGGAGGTCTGTGTCCCTGCAGCAGACCTATTTCCTTTGTAAAGTGTGAATATAAAGGTTGGGGATTCCTGTAAGTGAGCGTTTTCTTGCGCATTGTCCCTATTGCTTGTGTTTGTGTTCGTGTGGGAGTTGGTTGGCTGACTAAGTGCGAGACTTAGTGCCATCACGAGGTGTGGAAAATCATAGTCCGAGATAACCCCGTGACAGTTTGGTATCAGAGCCCGTGTTTTGATGGCCGGAACGTTGAGCGAGAGAGTTGCCGTCCTAGAGGAGTTGATCGGTGCGCCTGCACCAGATGCTACCTCACTCTCGGAGCAAGCTGCGCTCCATTCGCAAGCCATTGCAGACCTTCAGCGAGCGATGAGTGACTTCCAGAGTGATCTCACCGATCGCGTCACTGACCTGATGGAGCAGATCCAATCGTTGTCCGATCGAGTTGGTGACATTGACACGGATGTCAACTTGCTGAAGTTAGCTGTTGGTAACTCGCAGCATGGCGGGCACAATGAGGAGAAACCGCCATCCAAACTGAAGGTGCCCGAGCCTAAGTAATTCCAAGGGAGTCGGAATGCTAAGGAGCTCGAGAACTTCATTTGGGATATGGAGCAGTACTTCAAGGCTGCTCGAGTTGATGCGGATGAGCAAGTTTCCATCGCCAGCATGTATCTCGGTGGTGATGCGAAGCTATGGTGGCGGACTCGACTCGATAATGATGCGGGAAATGGGCGCACCCCAATCCAGACGTGGGATGCGTTGAAGAAGGAGTTGAGGGATCAATTCTTTCCTATGAACACAGCGTGGCTAGCGAGGGAATCGCTTAAGAAACTGAAGCACACAGGAGCTGTGCGAGACTATGTCAAGGAGTTCAATTCCTTGATGCTGGAAATTAACAACATGTCCCAGGAGGATCGGGTCTTCAATTTCTTGTCAGGGCTCCAGCCTTGGGCACAGGCAGAGTTGAGGCGACTGAAGGTGACGGACCTGCCTTCAGCCATTGCAGCGACAGACAACCTCAATGATTTTAAACATGGAGCTATATCCTCCAATGCTGACAAGAGGAAGACCAGAGTCGATGGGAAGCAAATCGAGAGGCAAGGCAGGAAAGGTTGGTGGGACAAGAAGAGGGATGGTGAGCCATCAAAGCCAAAGGGGACGGATCCACCCCAAGGCAAGAAGACAAGGTGCTTCCTATGCGATGGACCTCACCGTGCGAGAGACTGTCCCCGAAGGGAAAGACTTTCAGCCTTAATTGCTAAGGAGGATTTGGAGTCAGAAGAGGAGAACCCTCGACTCAATCCGTTGCGGCTGCTGAATGCCATCACTGTAGACAAGCGGATTGTCTACAAGGGCCTGATGTATGTGCCAGTGTTGGTGAATGGACGAGTGGCGCGCGCAATGTTGGACACTGGCGAGACCAACAACTTCGCGCAGCGAGCGGTGAATCGATTTGGACTAGTTTTATCCAAGAGCTCTAGCAGAATCAAGGCAGTGAATTCTGGAGCTCAGCCAGTGCAAGGGGTCACGACAACGTGTTAAGAGTTGGTGATTGGGAGAAGTCATGCTCCTTCATGGTCGTGCCCCTTGATGATTTCGAGATTATACTCGAAATGGAGTTCTTTGTAGAGGCAAAAGCCGCGCCTCTACCTAGCCATCACGGCTTATGGATTGGTGATGAAGGGCATCCAGGTTTTGTCCCAGCAGAATATGAGGGACGAGTGGCAGAGAAGCCATTGATGCAATCGGCTTCGCAGCTCAAGTCAGGAGTGAAACGTGGTGAGACCACTATGCTCGCAGCTCTGGTCGAGATTAAACCAGACCATGTTGTGAAAGTGCCTGACTGCATCGCGAATGTGCTCGAGGAATTTCGCGATGTGATGCCACCCGAGTTGCCTAAGGAGTTACCACCGCGGTGAAATGTTGACCACCGGATCGAGTTGGAACCGGGAGCGAGACCACCAGCAAAGGCACCCTATCGGATGCCCCCACAGGAGTTGGCAGAGTTGCGAAAACAGCTTGACGAGTTGCTGGAGGCTGGTCTTGTTCAGCCATCGAAGGCCCCATATGGTGCCCCTATGCTCTTTCAAAAGAAGCAAGATGGGTCCCTTCGAATGTGCGTAGATTATCGGGCGTTGAACAAGGTTACGATAAGGAACAAGTATCCTATACCGAATGTAGCAGATTTGTTCAACAAGTTGACTAAGGCAGCCTATTTCACCAAGCTAGACTTGCGGTCGGGGTACTGACAAGTGCGGATAGCCCCTGTGGACGAATCAAAGACGACCATGGTGACGAGGTATGGTTCGTTCGAGTTTTTGGTAATGCCTTTCGGTCTAACAAACACCCCAGCTACATTCTGTAACCTCATGAACGACGTCTTGTATGAGTTCTTGGATAGTTTTGTTGTGGTGTACCTAGATGATATTGTGGTATACAGTGAGACCCTTGAGGCACATGTGGAGCACCTTGGGAAGGTGTTCGCTAAATTGAGGGAACACTCATTGTATGTCAAGAAGAAAAAATGTGAGTTTGGCATGCAGGAGATTTTGTTTCTCGGGCACAAGGTGAGTAAGGGAAAGATCCGCATGGATGAGCGAAAAATCCAAGCAATTGTGGAGTGGTCCTTCCCGAAGACAGTGTTAGAGTTGAGATCTTTTCTGGGCTTGGCGAATTACTATCGACGCTTCATCGCGGGATTTTCCAAATTGGTTAATCCCCTCACAGATTTGTTGAAAAAGGGGAAACCATGGGAGTGGGCAGTCGAATGTGAAGAAGCCCTCGAGAAAGTCAAGGAGGCAGTGACCTCCGAGCCTGTGCTCAGACTGCTAGACTTTGAGAGTCCATTTGAGGTACACACAGATGTCTTGGATAAGGCTATAGGGGGAGTGTTGGTCCAGGAGGGTCACCCCATAGCCTATGAAAGTCGGAAGTTAAAGGAAGCGGAGCAGCGCTACTCGGCGCATGAGAAGGAGATGACTGCGGTGATTCATTGCCTGAGTGTTTGGAGGCACTACTTGTTGGGAACCAGGTTCACTGTGGTGACGGATAACGTTGCCAACACCTTCTTCAAAACACAGAAGAACCTGTCGGCTAAGCAGGCAAGGTGGCAGGAGTTTCTTGTCGAGTTTGACTTCACTTGGTTGCATCGTGTGGGACGAGAAAATCGAGTGGCTGATGCGTTGAGTAGGAAGGAGGTACAGTCCTTTGTTGCTTCCTTGACCTTGGTCCATTCTGATTTTACCGAGCGGATAAAGTTGGCTACTGAGGCTGATGTTGCCTACTACAAGACCAGGCGACAAGTCTTAGATGGTGTTGTTCGGAAGTATTGGATCGAAAATGATCTCCTCTATGCAAAGAGAGGTAGATTATATGTCCCTAAGGGTGGGGGATTGAAGCGCGAGTTGTTGAAAGAGACCCATGATCCGCAATGGGCAGGACATCCGGGTGTGGAAAGGATGTTCGTCCTAATATCGAGAAATTACTTCTGGCAGAAGATGTTGGAGGACATTGAGTTGTATGTCCGCACTTGTCTAGTGTGTCAACTAGATAAAACCGAGAAGAGGAAGCAAGTTGGGCTGCTTCAACCGCTGCCAATACCAGAGGGACCTTGGGAGTCTCTTTCTATGGATTTTATAGTAGGCATGCCAGTGGTAGATGGAATGGGATCCATCTTGGTAGTGGTCGATCGAATCTCTAAGTATGCAGTCTTCATTGCAGCGCCTCAAGTTTGTACTGCAGAACTAGCCGCGGAGCTGATGTTCAAATACGTGGTGAAAGTATTTGGGCTCCCTAGAGACATTGTGAGCGATCGAGATGCTCGGTTCACTAGTAAATTCTGGACAATTTTGTTTAAACTGCTTGGTTCAGAATTGAAGTTCTCCACCGCAAACCATCCGCAGACAGTGGCCAGACGGAGCGGGTAAATGCTTTGGTGGAGGAGTACTTGCGGCACTATGTGACTGCAAGCCAGCGAAATTGGGTAAGTTTACTTGATGTTGCCCAATTTTTCTACAATCTGCATAAGTCTTCTGCAACAGGTTTGAGCCCCTCAGATCTAGCATTCAGGCGTCAACCTTTAACACCTGCCGAGGTAGTCAAGCAGCAAACACAAGGAAGCTGCCCAGCTGCATACGGATTTGCCCGTGATAAACAGGAGCTCATTGATCAGGCACGGGACAGCTTGGCTATGGCACAGCAGAGGATGAAGGAGTATGCAGATAGACATAGACGGCCCTTGGAGTTTCAAGAAGGGGACCTTGTGCTCTTGAAACTCACACCTCAGATATGGAAGAAGGTGACGGACAAACGGTATCATAAGGATCTTGTCCAGAAGTATGATGGGCCATTCAAGGTAGTCAAACGAGTTGAGAATGTGGCTTATCGGTTTGAACTATCGGCAAGCATGAAAATCCATCCCGCCTTCCATGTAAGCCTCCTTAAGCCATTTCATCAAGATGAGATGCGTGAGCAAGGGAAGAGAGCTCCTCCAACTGTTCGGAAAGAGTTCCAAAAGAAGTTGAAGGAGATCCTCGCTCACAACACTCAGGGCACGAGCAGCAAGAATAGGCGCACTGATTTTCTTGTTCGATGCGAAGATGGAAATGAGTCATGGGAAAGGGATGTGACATTGTGGCAGTTTGAAGACCAGGTGCAGGCGTACTTGGAAACCCTCCCGACGAGGACGTCGGCTCCATCCGATGGGGAAGAGTTTGTCACACCCTCGTGAGCTGGATGCGCGCGAGGCGCGCGAGATGTGCGCGCTGCGAGCGATGTGCGCGCTGCGAGCGATGTGCGCGCGCGAGATGCGGGATTATGTGCCAGCTGGCACTCGGTGGCATCGAGCAAGCCTTAGATGGGGGCTTGACACCAGATGGCAGTTGGCTGCTGCCAAATCTGCGTGTGGCGGACTTCACGCTCGATAGGCATTGAAGGAGTTGACGGGCATTGAATGCCGGATTGATACGCGTCAGCGGATCTTCAGGCGTGCATCAAGGCTCATTGATGGTCAAACATGATTGTGGGAGATTGCGAGAATCTCGGGAGAATCCGTGAGAATCCGACAGGATCCGTGCTGGGACAGTTGACTTGCCATATCTGGGGCGAGATCTCAGGAGGTAATCTGTCCGTGATCAGTGGGATTCAGTGCATTAATGCTTTCCTTTTCTGGCTGGGGGTGTCAGCCAGTGCTTGCCTATATAATGTTGGTTGAGAATGACAGTGAGACACAGACCTCCTTGAGTGAGTTGTTGTTGTGTCCCTGCAGCAGACCTATTTCCTTTGTAAAGTGTGAATATAAAGGTTGGGGATTCCTGTAAGTGAGCGTTTTCTTGCGTATTGTCCCTATTGCTTGTGTTTGTGTTCGTGTGGGAGTTGGTTGGCTGACTAAGAGCGAGACTTAGTGCAATCACGAGGTGCGGAAAATCATAGTCCGAGATAACCCCGTGACACAATCCCATCGTACCGTTGGTATAATCTCCACTATATCCAATATTGTCTAGTGGAGATGTAGACATCCCATTAGAGTGGGATGTTTACAAATATATACTTAGAGTTTTTTCTTAAAAAATATTTTTTTTTATTTTTTATTTTTATTTAAAATGAGAATAATTTTATCAATTTAATATAATATATGTATAAATATACATATTATTTTTTTAAATATTTAATAAAAATGTATATTCAATATATTTTTTTATTTTATTAACAAAAATATTATTTGCTGTAGAATGAATTTAATATTTTTAATTATTTATTTAATTTACAAAATAACAAATATATACTATAAAATTTATTATACACAATTTTATTTATTATCTCTAATGATCATTTTCTCTTTTCAATACTATCATAAAAATTTACATCTAAATACATATCTCATTATTTATTTTAATCTCATCGCTTAAGTAACTGTAACGCCCCGGAAGCGCGAAAAATATGACAAATTTTTTTTTCTACTTAGGTTGTATTCCTGTACAGTGTATGATACTTCTTTCTTTCTTTATTTGTTTTCTAATTTTCGTATATTCCAACCACCTCATGCGTTAAATAGTAACATCTACATATTAATTGTTTCTTGAACGTTTACATACTAATCCATAAAAATAGTGATTACATCTCGTAATAATTATACACCCACATATCTGTACATTATACATGTCTGAAAATAAACATCTGTTATTATACCTGAACAAGCACTTCGTAGATAGCTGCGTAACACTTACAGCAGGATATCTGAGATGGAGAAAAAAAGGGGGTGAGCTTATGGGGAAAAGCTCTGTAAGGAATATGTTTAGAATAATTCTGACTATAAAAAGCATGTGAAAATCATGCAAGTATACTTTCATATTTTACTTCTGAAAATCAAATCATAAACTTACTTGAAAAATAATCATTCAATCGTACGTATAAATTCTATTTCGTACGTAAAACATTCATACAGGAAAATATCATAAGTGCGTATACTTTCCTTTTTAATACCATGAATGTCTTTTCATCTGAAAATATAAAACATGTTTTCTTTCACTAAATCATCATGCAAATCTTTATCTGAAAGCATAAATCATAATTTCTTTCATGAAAACATCATCATGCATAGTTTTCTTTCATGAAATATTCATCATACATAATTCATTTCGTAAAATCATCATATAGATCTGTTCATCTGAAAACGTAAAACATGTTTTCTTTCATGAAAACATCATCATACTTTCTTTCATAAGAACATCATCATTCTTTCTTTCATAATCATCATCATTCTTTCTTTCATAAAGACTCGTCATCAAAACATGGAGACTAGGCTATATCTGAGTCATGCAATATACGTCATCCTCCGTAGAGGGTCATAATCATACCGATGGCCATGGTGGGGACTGTAGACTGGATCAGGGTCGTACAGCAATCATAATCATAAACATGTGTAGTATCTTCTCATTCTTATCATATACTAGCACATAGCTAGGGCACGGGCATCGATGGCGCTCGCCGTGCGGGAAACATTCTGCGTACTGCGTGGGCATGAGATACTACCAGAAATCATCATCATAGATCACGAGTAGCTAGTCAACCACCACACAGGTGAAGACAAGCGCTATAAGGATCTTACGTATCGGCATCTCAAGTGGCAGAGCCGGAGCGCCACGAGTAGTTGCCATGCATATAAATAGCCTTCTAGTCTCAAAATCTCTTTTTCTTTTCTTAAATACTTTCGGAAAATATCAAAATTTTCGTTGAAACATGAATATAATCATATAGAGAACTATAAAATATCCATGTGTTTCATACTTTATAAATCATTTCATAAAACGAAACATACTTCATCAAATCATTTCATGAGCATAAATATGCTTTGTAAATCATTCATAAATCTGAATATGCTTCATAAATCATTTCATAAATATAATTATGCTTTATAAATCATTTCATGAACATAATTATATTTTATAAATCATTTCATGAACGTAAATAGGTCAGAATTAAGCTAAATTACACCCCTTACCTCGTAGATCTTAAGGCGGTGCAAAATCGTCGGGTCTCGGGATTACCTCGATTTGCGTGCTAAATTCTCGAGCTATCAAAAACGATACCAATTCATCATATATTGATCAATTTCATCTTAACATACTCAATTTTAATTTATCTTCTCGAAATTTGACCAATTTTGACTTTTCGGTCAACTTTTTCGGTTTTCTCGATTTTACCGATTTAAGTCCCGTTTTTGGCCAATTTCATTATTTTAATTTCTCATTTCATTACTTCATTAACCTTATGACTCATTCAAGTCCATAAATCATTTTGGTCGCTTTGCCAAATTTTCAATTCTTTCACTTTTCGATTTTACACTGAGTTAAGCTATAAATCGGGCTTTCTCAGTATAAATTTAACCGTTAACAACCTTAGATCCATCAAATTTTTCACATAAATACCTCAACACCTTGCTGTCCAGGCCTCAAATTATTCTTAGAAGTTACATCATCCAAATCTACTTAACTAAAAATCTTTCAACAACACCAAATAACAACATATATGAATTTTATCATCATCCATCAATTTTACCTCAGGTTTGACCAAGGTTGACCACGTTTTTCTTCCAAAAAATTGATCCTCAACTGAAATTCAACATGTATATAGCTCAAAACCATGAAAAACTAGCTCAAAAACCGATCAAAGAATGAAAAATCTTAAATTCCTCACTTACCAAAAACAGGGCAGATTCGTCGACCATTTTTCTTTTGAGTTTTTCACCTAGAAAATGAACTTATTTGTGGCTGAATTTTTTATATGTTATGTAGAACTGGATGATGAAGATTTCATCCTTCTTAGACAACACCTGAATCTGGCCAGAAGGTGGCCAGAAAAATCTCACAAGGAGAGTAAAGGGAGGACGCCTGTGGGAATGAAAGGAGGGGGATATCTCTCGGCCTAGAAGTCCTTTGGGGTTGATTTTTATTCCCATTTGAATCTCTATAAGTCTAATTTCAGACTTGAAAAAATTGGCTCAAATTGAATACCGGAAGGTCTTCAAATTTGACAAATAAGATGGTTAGGTCGACAGGCTGAAGGGGACAGATTTCTGTCCTCTTCTAGAAAAATTCAGAAAAAATTATTCTAGTCCAATTTTCTCCAAATTTCCACTTCTCAAGTGTTATACTATGTCTCTAGTATGTTTCATAAAAATTTGGGGGTCACTTGTTTAAGAAAAATTTCTCGATTGAGTCCATTTTGTGCGATTTGGTCAATACCGAGCAAAATGGCTTAAAGTTTTCAATTTACCTTAAAAATTAATTTGATCCCCGAAACCTCCATATTTCCACTTGATCTTGATTTCTCAAGTAAATTTCACCTTATATTAATTTTATATGACTTCGAAATAATTTTCGTGAATTTTATGAATTTAATCCGAATTTATTTCTAATTCCGAGCTCATTTGCTCGGTTTAGTGCAAAAGCCGAACCTTACTAACTTTTTCATTTCCAATACCTTAATTTTCATTTCTAAACATCATTTCATGATCATACATGAAATTCTTAAGAAATTCTCGGGTTTCACATTTCTCCCCACCTTTTAGGAATTTGGTCCTCCAAATTCACTCGAGTCCGTCAAATAAGCGAGGGTACTTCTCTTTCATCAGGCTCTCTAGTTTCGAAGTTGCTTCTTCTGTCGAGTGATGCTTCCAGAGAACCTTTACCAATGGAATTCTCTTCGTTCGAAGTACCTTTTCCTTCCTATCAAGAATTCGAATAGGTTCTTCCACATAACTCATATCTTATTGAATGTCCAAAACTTCATATTCAATGACATGGGAGGGATCCGTATTATATCTCCTCAACATAGAAACGTGGAAGATATTATGTATCCCAGCAAGCTGTGGAGGTAAAGCTAGCCGGTAAGCAACATCTTCCACTCTTTCTAGTATCTCAAACGGACCGATGAAGCGAAGGCTCAACTTCCCTTTCTTTCCAAATCGCATGATGCCCTTACTCGGAGATACCTTCAAAAATACAGAGTCCCCAATCTGAAATTTAAGTGGCCGTCTACGCACATCAGCGTAACTCTTTTGTCTACTCAAAGCAGCCCGAAGCCTGTTACAAATAATCTGAACATCTTTAGCTGCTTGTTCCACTAAATCGGGAGCCATAATTTTTCGGTCACCCACTTCTTCCCAAGCAATCGGGGATCTACATCTCCTGCCATATAAAACTTCATAAGGAGCCATACCAATGCTAGCATGATAACTGTTATTGTAGGTAAATTCAGCGAGGAGCAGATGATCATCCCATGAGCCCTTAAAATCTAGCACACACGCCCTTAACATATCCTCTAAGGTCTGAATAGTCCGCTCGGAGTGACCATCAGTCTGAGGATGATAGGCGGTGCTCAAATTCAGTCGAGATCCCATGGCTTCCTGAAAACGAGTCCAAAACCTCGAAGTGAACCGGGAATCTCTATCAGAAGTAATGCTCACAGGAGCTCCATGTAATCGTGCCACCTCTCTGACATACAGTTCTACTATCTTATCTAGAGAATCAGTGCTCTTAATGGCAAGAAAGTTGACATTCTTTTTCAGTCTGTCCACAATCACCCAGACTGTATCATGACCTCTCTGGGTCCTGGGTAACCTCATAATAAAATCCATCGTTATGTGCTCCCATTTTCATGTAGGTACTGGTAAGGGCTTAAGAAGACCTACGGGCTTCTGATGCTTAATCTTAACCTGTTGACATACCAAGCACTTGGCCATAAATTTTGCTACATCCCGCTTCATACCAGTCCACCAGTACACCTTTCACAGATCATGGTACATCTTGGTACTGCCTGGGTGCATGGTGTAACGGGAACAATGAGACTCTTTCAAAATCTGCTGTCTCAGGGCATCATCATTTGGAACACATATTCGGCCTCTGAACCTCAACAGTCAATCCTCATTGACCGTAAAATTTGACTGCGAAGTTTGTTCTGCCTGGCTAACCATGTCTAGTAACATCTGATCAATTCTCTGCCCTGTTCTGATCTGATCTAAGATACTGGGCTCAATCCGTAAGCTAGCCACAAATCCAACCTCTACTTCTTCAACATTAATCATAAGTCTGGCGAACTGTTCCATTAGCTCCCATTCTCTAACCATCATATACGACACCATACTTTTCCTGCTGAGAGCATCTGTCACCACGTTCGCCTTACCCGGATGATATAAAATCTCGCAGTCATAATCCTTAAGGAGCTCTATCCACCGTCTCTGTCTCATATTAAGCTCCTTTTGATCAAATATATACTTTAAGCTTTTGTTGTCGGTGAAGACCTGAAATTTCTCACTATACAAGTAATGCTGCCAAATCATCAAGGTAAAAACTACAGCGGCTAACTTCGGGTCATGAGTGGGATAATTTCACTCATGGTCCTATAATTGTCTAGAACCATAAGCTATTACTCGATATTCTGCATAAGTACACATCCCAGACCCTGGTGAAAAGCATCACAATATACTACAAATCCCTATGAACCACTCGGAATCGTCAGGATGGGTGCGGTAGTTAATATCTGTTTGAGCTCCTGAAAACTCTGCTCACATGCTTCGGACCATAAAAAGGGAACTCCTTTACGCGTGAGCTTAGTCAATGGAGCTGCTATTTTGAAAAATCCTTCCACAAATCTTCGGTAGTATCCCGTCAGCCCCAAAAAAACTTCGAATCTCAGTCATAGTCTTTGGTCTCTCCCATTTGAATACTGCTTCAACCTTGGACGGATCAATTGATACTCCGTCTTTGGATATAATGTGACTGAGGAAAGCTATCTGCTCCAGCCAGAATTCACATTTACTTAGTTTCTCATATAATTGTTTCTCCCGAAGGGTCTGGAGCACTGTTCTTAAATGCTGCTCATGTTCCTCCCGAGACTTAGAGTACACCAAGATGTCATCAATAAAAACAATTACAAATCGATCTAAATAATCCCGAAATACTTCATTCATTAAACTCATGAAAGCAGCAGGGGCATTGGTCAAACCTAAAGGCATCACCAAGAACTCATAGTGGCCATATCTTGTCCTGAATGCTGTCTTAGCTACATCATCCTTCCTAATCCTCAACTGGTGATAGTCAGGCCTCATATCAATCTTCAAAAATATTGAAGCCCCTCTCAACTGATCAAATAAGTCATCAATTCTGAGCAAAGGTTACTTATTCTTTACTATAGCCTTATTCAATAATCTATAATCTATACACAACCGAAGGCTACCATCTTTCTTCTTGACAAACAAAATTGGAGCTCCCCAAGGTGACACACTGGGTCTTACAAAACCCTTGTCCAGCAATTCTTACAACTGCTTTTTCAACTCCTCAAATTCTACTAGTGTCATTCTATAGGGAGTCTTAGAGATTGGCTGGGTATCCGGTAGTAAATCAATAGTAAACTCCAGCTCTCTCTCCAGTGGTAATCCTGGTAATTCCTCAGAAAACACATCTGAAAATTCACATACTACTGGTATGTCTTGAATACTTGAGTGTTCCCATTTCGTATTCAAAATAGAGGCTATATAACCTTCACCACAATAGGATAAAATAAGTTCACACAATATCATATTTCAAAGTATCTTATATTTCATTTCATTTTCATTGATGCGAATTTCCTGCAACGATACCAATAATTTTAGTTACAGCTATCACAGGTATATACAATTTATAATCAGACAAGTACAGATATTTGGGATGTAATCACACTTGTCCTAACCGACACTGACAGTACTAGACAACCTTTGCTCTGATACCACTAAACTGTAACGCCCCGGAAGCGCAAAAAATAGGACAAAATTTTTTTTTCTACTTAGGTTGTATTCCTGTACAGTGTAGGATACTTCTTTCTTTCTTTATTTGTTTTCTAGTTTTCGTATATTCCAACCACCTCATGCGTTAAATAGTAACATCACATATTAATTGTTTATTGAACGTTTACATACTAATCCATAAAAACAGTGATTACATCCCGTAATAATTATACACCCACATATCTGTACATTATACATGTCTGAAAATAAACATCTGTTATTATACCTGAACAAGCACTTCGTAGATAGCTGCGTAACACTTACTGCAGGATATCTGAGATGGAGAAAAAAAGGGGTGAACTTCTGGGGAAAAGATCTGTAAGGAATATGTTTAGAATAATTCTGACTATAAAAAGCATGCGAAAATCATGCAAGTATACTTTCATACTTTACTTCTGAAAATCAAATCATAAACTTACTTGAAAAATAATCATTCAATCGTACGTATAAATTCTATTTCGTACGTAAAACATTCATACAGGAAAATATCATAAATGCGTATACTTTGCTTTTTAATACCATGAATGTCTTTTCATCTGAAAACATAAAACATGTTTTCTTTCACTAAATCATCATGCAAATCTTTATCTGAAAGCATAAATCATAATTTCTTTCATAAAAACATCATCATGCATAGTTTTCTTTCATGAAATATTCATCATACATAATTCATTTCGTAAAATCATCATATAGATCTGTTCATCTGAAAACGTAAAACATGTTTTCTTTCATGAAAACATCATCATACTTTCTTTCATAAGAACATCATCATTCTTTCTTTCATAATCATCATCATACTTTCTTTCATAAAGACTCATCATCAAAACATGGAGACTAGGCTATATCTGAGTCATGCAATATACGTCATCCTCCGTAGAGGGTCATAATCATACCGATGGCCATGGTGGGGCTGTAGACTAGATCAGGGTCGTACATCAATCATAATCATAAACATGGGTAGTATCTTCTCATTCTTATCATATACTAGCACATAGCTAGGGCACGGGCACCGATGGCGCTCGCCATGCGGGAAACATTCTGCGTACTGCGTGGGCACGAGATACTACCAGAAATCATCATCATAGACCACGAGTAGTGAGTCAACCACCTCACAGGTGAAGACAAGCGCTATAAGGGTCTTACGTATCGGCATCTCAAGTGGCGGAGCCGGAGCGCCACGAGTAGTTGCCATGCATATAAATAGTCTTCTAGTCTCAAAATCTCTTTTTCTTTTCTTAAATACTTTCGAAAAATATCAAAATTTTCGTTGAAACATGAATATAAAGTCCTATAGAAAGCTATAAAATATTCATGTGTTTCATACTCTATAAATCATTTCATAAAACGAAACATACTTCATCAAATCATTTCATGAGCATAAATATGCTTTGTAAATCATTCATAAATCTGAATATGCTTCATAAATCATTTCATAAATATAATTATGCTTTATAAATCATTTCATGAACATAATTATATTTTATAAATCATTTTATGAACGTAAATAGGTTAGAATTAAGCTAAATTACACCCCTTACCTCATAGACCTTAGGGCGGTGCAAAATCGTCGGGTCTTAAGATTACCTCGATTTGCGTGTCAAATTCTCGAGCTATCGAAAATGATACCAATTCATCATATATTGATCAATTTCATCTTAACATACTCAATTTTAATTTATCTTCTCGAAATTTGATCAATTTTGACTTTTTGGTCAACTTTTTCGGTTTTCTCGATTTTACCGATTTAAGTCTCGTTTTTGGCCAATTTCATTATTTTAATTTCTCTTGTCATTACTTCATTAACCTTATGACTCATTCAAGTCCATAAATCATGTTGGTCACTTTGTCAAATTTTCAATTCTTTCACTTTTCGGTTTTACACTAAGTTAAGCTATAAATCGGGCTTTCTCAGTATAAATTTAACCGTTAACAACCTTAGATCCATCAAATTTTTCACATAAACACCTCAACACCTTTCTGTCCAAACCTCAAATTATTCTTAGAAGTTAAATCATCCAAATCCACTTAACTAAAAATCTTTCAACAACACCAGATAACAACATATATGAATTTTATCATCATCCATCAATTTTACCTCGGGTTTGACCAAGGTTGACCATATTTTTCTTCCGTAAAATTGATCCTCAACTGAAATTCAACATGTGTATAGCTCAAAACCATGAAAAACTAGCTCAAAAATCAATCAAAGAATGAAAAATCTTAAATTCCTCACTTACCAAAAACAGGGCAGATTCATCAACCCTTTTTCTTTTGAGTTTTTCACCTAACAAATGAACTTATTTGTGGCTGAATTTTGTATATGTTATAGAGAACTGGATGATGAAGATTTCATCCTTCTTGGACGACACCTGAATCTGGCCGGAAGGTGGCCAAAAAATCTCACAAGGAGAGTAAAGGGAGGACGCCTGCGGGAATGAAGGGAGGGGGATATCTCTCGGCCTAGAAGTCCTTTGGGGTTGATTTTTATGCCCATTTAAAGCTCTATAAGTCTACTTTCAGACTTGAAAAACTTGGCTCAAATTGAATACCGGAAGGTCTTCAAATTTGACAAATAAGAGGGTTAGGTCGGCAGGCTGAAGGGGATAGATTTATGTCCTCTTCTAGAAAAATTCAGAAAAAATTATTCTAGTCCAATTTTCTCCAAATTTCCACTTCTCAAGTGTTATACTATTTCTCTAGTATGTTTCATAAAAATTTGGGGGTCACTTGTTTAAGAAAAATTTTCCGATTGAGTCCATTTTGCGCGATTTAGTCAATACCGAGCAAAATGGTTTAAAGTTTTCAATTTATCTTAAAAATTAATTTGATCCCCGAAACCTCCATATTTCCACTTGATTTTGATTTTTCAAGTAAATTTCACCTTATATTAATTTTATATGGCTTCAGAATAATTTTCGTGAATTTTATGAATTTAATCCGAATTTATTTCTAATTCCGAACTCATTTGCTTGGTTTGTACAAAACCCGAACCTTACTAACTTTTTCATTTCCAATACCTTAATTTTCATTTCTAAATATCATTTTATGATCATACATGAAATTTTTAAGAAATTCTCAGGTTTCACAATAACTAATCTTATTTTCACGATTATTTTTCATTTCATTGAAGTCGATTTCATCATCAATTCAAATCAATCCTTAAACCGAACTATCATGACAATCTCTCAACCCCTCATATCATAATTCTCTATTAAATTTTCATAAGGAAGTTTTGTAAAAAATTACTTTAGAAACGATTCCCACATCTGTAAAATTTAATTTATTTCTAAATTATCGCATTTTCTTGGTGAAAAAATTTATAACAATCATTTGATAATATTATGACATTTTAAATAGATAGGATTTAAATTACAGTCATTTGGTAATATTATTTTATTATCCAAATTTAATTTAATCGAAATTAATAGTTAGACATTCATATTTATTGATTTTTGAACAAAAACAAACGAATGTTAACGTGATTATTCATAAAAAATGAAAAGCGAAGTTAATTTTTTCTCGTTCAATGATTACGATAACATGACAAATGTGGTTTGTAATCATGAAATCCACATTTGGACATTGGAATCTAGTTTTAAGAAAATCCAACTCACTTTTAATTTGACTTTTAATTAGTTCGTGCCGGTAAGGTTGACCTGAATTTGGTGGTCACCCAGCCACTGATCTGAACCACAAAAGAAATAGCCTGGCAGTTTCATTTGATATATCACATTTTTTTCCCTTCCTCCAAGAAAACATTAAAACTTGAACCACTTCTTTAAGCAAATCAAACTTCAATGCATTTTTTTGTAATTTTGATTTTTTTTTTTAAATTTTAGGATTGTTTTTGTTTAATTTATGTTTAGAAAAAAAAATTATATCATAATATTAATATATTAGAATGTTTAAGATTGATCCAAGATCGATTTATTAAGTTAAATCAACTCGTTCAAAAACACTAAACAAATATATTCAAAAATATATAAACAATCCACAGTCAACAACATATTGACCAAATAATTATAAGTATATTTACTATCGAATAAAAAAACTTCATATAACAATAAAATAAAAATCTTATATTATTAGAGTAAATGGATTATATTCTTATTTTTTATTATCGAATAATAAATAAATTTTAAACAGTTTATAATGAACAAATTAAAAATAAATTTTAAATAAATTTATTCATAAATAAAACCAACAAAATAAACTTTTATTTGTGTTCAGTTTTATTAATAAATAAATACGAATTTATTGTTTATTAGCGTTCATTAAAGAACATAAATGAACAAAATACGAATCTATTAACAAATAATTCATCAAACATTATTTGTTTAGATTCCTAACTTTAATTAAAAATTTAGTTTTTAATTAAAATTACTCAATTTTTAATTAAATTTATATTTGATGTATTGATAATCAATCATAGAGTATCGTCTCATTCATGAGTAAAGTTTAAAAATATATTAACCCTTACAAATGATTATTAATAAATTTTTTTATTTATTTTAAAGATCTATGTAGTTTTAAAACTTGTTCATTAATGAGGTGATATTTTATAATTGGTATAAATAATAGTCACAGTTAATAAAGATATAAATGAGTATTCTATAAATAGATATTTTGCACTACCTAACCCGATTGAATAGAAATAGGGTATTTAATGATCAGATTCAAATAAGGTTTGGGTTATAACTTTCCTATCAGTCATGAGTTTAGATACGATTTAAGTAGTGATCTTAAGGTATCTTACTATTCAAATATGATTATAAATAATAATTTTTAAATATTATATATATTATTATTTATTATTAATATAATACTTAATTAAATTAATTCATTAAGTATTTTAATTATGATTTTTAATGTTAATTTATTTTTATGAATTAATTTAAAATTTTTAATTTAATTTTTAATAATAATATGCATTAAAAAATATTTTAAATTTAAATTTAAAAATCAAATTTTGATTTAATAAATGAGTATTTAACATGTTAAAATTGTTAATAATCATTTCTTATATGGATAAAGTTCGAATAATGAAAATCAAATTATTCAAATTGTCAGTCTAATTCGAGTATTATAAAATATTATTGGATTCAAGATTGAGCACTCCGAATTTAACAAATAGCTTACATGTGTCATCTCTAGTCACGCAATCAAATATGATTTTTTTTTTTTTAAATTTTACATAAGTTGAAATTTCAAGCATGAAAGGATAAAACATAAAAAAAGGATTTTCATTTAGATTGCAATCTTTTAAAGTTGCACGACACACTCTCTCGATTTAATTTTTCCCATTTCCACATGGTCAACTTTATAATATTTTTTTACCCAAAAATCGCAAGAAAGTCAACTTTACACCAAAATTATTGTTTCCGATGTATTTATTCATTTACTTTATATAACAGATAGAAATAAAATGACACATTTTCAAATACATTTTATTAACTTGTTGGCAAGTAGTATATTGTCTGTCTTGCTATGCCATTCCTAAAGTTGGTGGAATGTCCATTGTGACACTGTCAGATACAGCCTGTTTCCCATTTTAGGAGACTTGATCTCTGTTCTTGACAAGTCAAAGCTAACAGCTTACTTTTGTTCTTACAATTCCCGAGGCCAGACTGGAGAAATTATAATCTTGTCTTATACATGAAACTCCTTCGGCCTAAAATAAGAATATTAGGAGTTTAAGAAACAACTGTCGACTGCTAAACTCTTTCCACTTCAAACAAACCAAAATTTAACTTTCCTACCACTTCGAATAAAAGTTCAAATCTAAAGAATTATTGGTCAAAAAAGCAATGGCCAAAGAGTTCCACAGGCAAGAAGCTCAAATATTGCTTCCATTTAGTGCCCGTTTGGTATGCAGAAAGTAAACACTTTGCGCTGTAATTTAATTGGGCGCAAAGTGTTTACGTTGTTTGGTATGCAGAAAGTAAACTGCAAAGTGATTACAGCCAAATTTGGCTGCAATCACTTTGCAACCAACTCTGCAAAGCAAACTTGACACATTTACCCTACCCGACTCTTTCTCTGCTCTCTCATCCTCACCATCTGTAAAATCACTATTCTACAAAAACCCATCGCAGTCGCCTCCTACCCATCCCCATCTCTGTTTTCCTCTTCGTCTTCCTTCTCTGCTCTCTCATCCTCACCATCTGCAAAATCACTTTTCTGCGAAAAAGCCATTGCAGCCGCCTCCTACCCATCCCCATCTCTGTTTTCCTCTTCGTCTTCCTTCTCTGTTGCTGTTTGCTGCCGTTCGCCTCTGTCTCCTTTCTTCGACTGGTATTATACATTATTCCTCATCGCCTTTGTCAATTTCTTGTTTGCTACCAACTGCTATTTTTTGTTTCTATCATTCTTTTTATGGCTAGTTAGATTTTTGACTGATGTTTTGATGGTATTGATATGGTTTAGTAATTTAGGAACTTTATTTGCTGTATGAGACAAAGAAGAAGAGTAGATGTTTCTGATTACATGTCTTCAGAGTAGGAACTATGTCCCGTTTTCCAATCAGAGTCGAAATCTTTAAGTTTGGCTTCTGTAATCTGCACACCACCATAATAATTATTCTATTTTAGTCAAAATACGCAGCATGTGGCAACAAATATTCAAATTTAGACAAACTGAATAGCAAAAAGACCCACAGAAGCATCTAAAAATCTGCCAGAATATTCTAAACAAACACATTTCAGTATCCCTATTAGTATTTTGAGGCTCATTGTTACAGTAAAGAAACAAATTTATAATGCACCTATGAATAAACAGAGAGCAAGAAACTCAAACAACCATCCTACATTTTTTATGACTTTGCTATGTCGTCCTAACAGGCAGATGATATTGTTATGCCTCCAGAACTAGACAACAAATTACAAGTTCCCCTGAAAACCATTAAAAGTGAATCTAGGAGATAATTTGGGTGGAAAAGTACAGAAAATAGACTACTCAGAACAGCTGATAAATACCCTAAATCACTCTGCTAGCTAGAGAATAGGCTGCCGCAAGGGCTTGGAGTTAGAAATGAAGGATCCAATCATCATTATACCAAAACAGAAAACAGATAACCCTTCATCAGGAAACAAGCAGAACAACAGTATTATATCTCTAAACCATATCACTAAATAGATATCCCATTTCATTATTCTTTTATGCACTGAAATTCATCCTGTTTTTGACTAACTAGAGTAATAGAATATGGAGTACTTGTAGGTAATTATGTTGCTTATCTTTTTCTATTCTTATCTTCAATATTAAATTAAAATTGTTGGTTAGTCTTTATCTGTGCATTTTCCGTTTTACTAGTTTGCTGTTTCTAGGTATCAGCTAGAAAGGAATTGAAAGTTGAAAACTGCAGTGGAATTTCCAATATTAATTTTCTCTTAGCTTCAAAATGTTATTTTATAAATGGTTCTCTGTTTTGGGATAAGAGATTAATTTATATGTAAATTTAGAGGAGAATTTACTAGGTAAATTAATGGTCCTGTATCAAAAACTAAATACACCATCAATTACCTTAGCTGGTAATGAAAGAATGTTCCAGCTTTCATAAGCTGTCATGGTGAGTTATCTCACTATGACTATATTGTAATTTAGCCACTTGTATTTTGCCCTGGAGATGTTGTTTTAGTCAGTTTGGTGAGCATTCCTTTAAAACTGCAGCTGAAAACTTCAGTTTGTTTAGCTTCACTGTTTCTTCTGCTTCTAAACTCTGCTCTCTCTATCTCTCTCAATTTTCTTGTATTTTTCTTAAATGAAGTTGGTGATTTCAGTAAGTACAGTGCTGAGTCTAGTACTCTAGTTTACCATGCGGTACATTTAGTATATAGTATAGAAAATAATCATGTATTTATTTTTAAAATTTAAATCTCAATGCTTATATTTTTCTTCTTTTGTTAAATATTTTTATTGTATAAAAATATAATTGAACACTACACATCACCACTGCTAACAGATTAATTGCATATATCTATTTTTTCCTTTGCATTTTTTGGATTCGATTCTCAAATCACAAAACATACCAACGCATAAGAACCAACGCATATTGCAAGCCAGCTTCAAACATATTTTTCCACCAAAAAAAGTTACGATTCCTTAACTTTTATTTGCTTCTTTTGATTCTTTCTTTCATTACATGGAGCAATTCGTACTCTTACTTCAACCTTGTCGAATGTAATTCCAATTCGCACTCTCTGCGTATGTTTTTAGCTGTATTTTCTTTTGTAACTTAAAAAAAAAAATCTTCCTGTGATTTGTAGCTTCGGTTTTCCATTAATTTGACTAATGTTACAAAAAGAGAGCTGTTTTATGAAGCAAAGCATTTTGATTTGATGTCCTGGGTTTCTTTTCTTTTTTCCCTAAGTTTTTTTATGGAGACTCCAGAAAATACAAGAGAAACTTATAAACTTTTCCCTGAGATGTTGTTTACTTATTTGTTTAAAAAATCTTGCAGCTAGATGACGAGCTGTGATTGTTTGAATGAAAAGTCTGATGCAATAATGTTTTTTTCTTTATGCTGCATTCTCGATCGATCTTTTTATCATTTGATTTTAAAAGAATATTGATAAAAAATCATAATTGTGAAAGCATTTCACCGGTCATCCTAATATAATTTTTAAAAGAGTTTCTTGTCATCATAAGCTAATTATTATAAATGTGAACTCATTGAAATCATAGGGTTTAGTCATATTTAGAAATTTTGGAAATGGTCAAATCTCCATCCCTACATTTCTCTACTGCAGTCACCTCCTTGTCCTATCCTCGTTCAGCTTCCATTTCTATCCTTCTTCATGTCGAGCCTTCATCATCATTTCTTCATCACATCTTCCTCCATGTCACCTCCCTTGTACTGCATCCATATATGTACATATATACATTCCTTACCTTATGGCTGCCCTGGGATTGGCTTCATTTTGGAAGCCAATATGTGGGTTCTTGTGTATGTACATATATATTTATACACACATATTTATATGCATTACTTATATCCATGATATATGAAAGAATTGAGCAAATTAATTGTTTGTATTTGCATAAAAAAAATACCCATAAAAAAGTTAATCATTTCTACAATTTTGATAATTAGATATGGCAAAAACATACGTAGTGTATGTTGGATACAGACCGGGCATATATAACAGTTGGCCGGAAGCTCAAAGACAAGTCAATGGGTTTATGGGAGCAACTTATCAATCATTTCCTACTAGAGCCCAAGCTGAACAAGCTTTTTTGGATTATTGGGGATTGAATGATTCTAAAACTGAAATACCAAGTGTCGATGCTATTAGGCACCAAGAAAGACAGTTAAATGATCAGCAGCGTCCTATGATTCAACATCAACCTTCCACTGTTTATTGGTGTCATTTAGTCATTGCATTCTGTATCGGTGTTATTTTAACTTTGATTTGTGTTCGTAATGGTTAGCGTAATTGTTTTGATGGTCTTGTAATTTGAATTCTCATATGGATTTAAGGGTTTAATATGACAATGTGCTAGACAATATATATGTATGTTGTTAGTTAAATGATATGTGAACTTGTTATGTTAAATAACTTTTTCATTGAAACTTTTGTTAATGACAGAATGGGAGGATTATCACAACAACAATATGCAATGGTCGCCACTGCCATAGCTTTATGTCTAAAGCTTTTAAACATTATTCACTTGGTTAATGTTTGTGTTCAAGATTGCGGTATTTTGTTATTGAATATGAGAAAGCGTAAAAGGGAGAGTGGTACTAGTTATGAGAGACAAGTCATTAGACAGTTGAATTTTAGAAGAATGGTGTTTGATTCTGATTTGACATGTGTTGAAAACATTAGAATGGATAGGCACTGTTTCTATAAACTGTGTAATATGCTTCAAACAATTGGTAGACTTGCACCAACAAAAAACATGAATGTTGAGGAAATGGTTGCTATATTCTTGTACATTATTTCCCATCACGCGAAAAATAGGATCCTTAAGCGAGAATTTGTTAGGAGTGGAGAGACCGTGAGTAGGCAATTTACTGTGGTATTAAATTCAGTACTAAGGGTACATTCAGCTTTGTTAAAGAAGCCAGAGCATGTAGTTGAGAATTCCAATGACCCTAGATGGAAATGGTTTAAGGTAATGTGTCTATATGTTGAAGTTTATACGTACATTCACTATAATGCTTAAATGAAACTAATTGACAAAATATTTGTGTCAATTTTCTATTGGAAACAATAGAACTGTTTAGGTGCATTAGATGGGACTTATGTTAAAGTTAACGCTTTGGAGGTTGATAAGCCTAGGTACAGGACAAGAAAGAATGAAATTGCTACAAATGTTTTAGGGGTCTGTTCACAAGATATGCAATTCATATATATCTTACCTGGATGGGAAGGATCCGCTGCAGACTCTAGGGTTCTTCGAGATGCTATCTCTAGAAGGGATGGGTTGAAAGTGCCTAAAGGTATGAAATTATTATTAGCAGCGTGAATTTTTTTTTTCACATTGGAAGGGTTTACCTAAGACTTAAATTTTTTCCTGTACCATAGGTTTTTATTATTTATGTGATGCTGGGTATACCAATGGAGAAGGATTTTTAACTCCATATCGAGGGCAAAGGTATCATTTAAGTGATTGGAGACAAAATCACACCCCTCGATCAAAAGAAGAGTTGTTTAATTATAGACACTCTAGTGCCAGGAATGTTATCGAGAGATGTTTTGGGTTACTAAAGATGAGATGGGCAATACTTCGAGAGAGATCATGGTATCCAGTGAAAACAAAGTGTAGAATAATTTCTGCATGTGCTTTGTTACACAACCACATAATGAGAGAGATGTCAATTGATCCACTTGAGGCTGAACTAATAGATGCATTTGTTGAATCTAATCAAGAGGCTGAGACCATCGCATTCATCGAGTCTTCTCCTGGATGGATAAATTGGAGAGACAACTTAGCAGAAGAGATGTGGAATGATTGGCTTGCTTCAACGAACCGCAATTAATCTATGTCTTATGCTATTGTGTTGTTTGTTTGATTTCGAACAATCTAAATATGTTTGGTTTGTACGATTTCTCATAAATGGTTGTACTTATTTGTGATATTAGGCAGTTGAATTGGAACTATCTAAACTAGACACTTGTTTGATTGTTTATTTCAGTGTTTGTTTGGGTGAATTGATTAGAATGTTAAAATTATCACATTTTCTTTTAACTATTTCATTCATTCCAACAAGTTTTTTTCTAGTTTACTTGTGTAACAGGTTGATGGAAGGTGATTCATCCCAACGAGCTGCAAATAGAAGGCCCACACACCAGTGGACAGCAATTGAGGATGCCATCTTAATCGATTGTTGTATAGATCTCGTCAACCAGGGTGGTTGGAGCAAAGATAATGGTACATTCAAGGCTGGATACTTGACACAACTTGAAAAATGGATGGCCGAAAAAATCCCGAACTGTGATATCAAAGGTAACCCTCACATCAACTCCAGGATGAGAACGCTTAAGTCACAGTACAGAGAGGTTGCAGATATGTTAGGTAATGCTGCATCTGGATTTGGGTGGGATGAAGAGAAAAAGTGTGTAACATGCGAGCTTGATGTTTGGCATGGTTGGGTAAAGGTATTATAAATTATAACTTATTGCAATTCATATATATATTTTTTGATATAATATAGTTTTATTAAAGAATGTGCATTATTTTGAATTGAATTGTAGGGCCATCCTGGAGCAGCGGGACTACGAAACAAGCCTTTCCCACACTTTGATAAGTTATCTCTTGTTTTTGGTAAGGATAGGGCAACTGGTTTAACAGCAGAAACTCCTGGAGAAGCTGTTGATAATATCGACACTGAAAATGCAAATGCAGAAGCAGGTCTTGAATATATGAATCTTGATGCTGATGTAGGTGAAAATGAGGCCTTCACACCATGCAGTGATCCATCTGTTAGTACTCAAAGACGTTCAGTTTATAACGCTGATAGTGATGTTACTCGCAATAGAAACAAGAAAAAGAGATCTGCAGATTCTGCTATGGAGGCAGTTGCAGAAGCATTAGTCCAGAACATGAATGGCCTCCATACCATATGTGAGAAAGCGACTGCACAAGTTGGTATGTTGGCTGAGTGCTTTAAATTTATGGCTGATGATGCTGCTAGAAGGATGAAGGTGATGGATTTAATAGCAGAACTGAAGGATGATGTTGAAGGATTGACAGAAAATGATATAGTTGAGATTACAGAAATCATTCTCAGTAGCTCGACCAGGGTTGATGTTTTCTTCTCATGTTCTATTGAAAGGAGAATACTCTATGTGAAGAAATACCTTCGTCAAGTTCGTGCTGCATCTGACATATAGGGGTTTGAGCTTTGGATGGTTGACTTAGGATGTTTATGACTTTTTATTATAAGTTGATGGATTTTTATAACTTATTATGTATGAGGATATGGTAGTAGGACTTAGTTTGTTTGTTAATGGATGATTATGGAAAGTTATGGATTATTATTATGTATGAAGAGATATGCTAGTAGGACTTTAATTGGATTATTATGAATTGATGGATGTTTATTAGGAGTTTTCTGAATTATTATGACTTTCATGCATGTTTTAAGTAATTATCATAACACAAAAATACTTTTATGAATGTTTTAGGTAATTATCAAACATAAAAAATATTTTATAAGAATTTCTATGAATTATTATGACTTTCATGCATGTTTTAGATAATTATCATGCAACAAAAATCCTTTCATGGATGTTATAGGTAGTTATTATACATAAAAATATTTTATAAGGACTAAAATAAAATATTATGACATTGATTAAAAATAATAGATGTTCTAAAATTTAAATTAATAATACATGAATTTGTAAATTAATAAATTTATTAATTTAAATTAATAAATGAATGTGTAATAATATACTAAATAAAATTTAAATTAATAATCATGAAAAATTAGAATTACAAATAATGAGTAATATTAATAATATAATTTTATATCATTTTCATTTTAATTCATTTTTTATTGCATTCAATTTGTTTATTATAGTTATGGGTATTTTGGGAATTTGACACAACTTTCCCAGCAAAGTGAATACATACCAAACGCTGTAAAGTTACTTTCCCTGCAATTTAAACATAACTTTACATTGCATACCAAACGCTGCAAAATCACTTTCTCAGCAATCACTTTCCCAGCAATCACTTTCCCAGCAATCACTTTGCGCTGCAATCACTTTCCCACTAAGATACCAAACGGGCACTTAATGCAAAGTGGAATTACGAATCAAAGATTTTACTCCAACTTTGCTCAACATGTTTCAAGTTTGAATTAACATATAATCAAGAAGAAAAGAAATCAATTTTCTTCCAATAAACAATATTTTCGAGCTTCGAGCTCATATTGACATCTCTCTCTGGCATACAATATAACTCCAAATGTCTCAACTTTACGTAGAGGTATATACAATCTGCAATGTATTGAATAGCAAATCTACTTTTGTGTAACTTCGTAACAAATTTAAATATACAGTACACATCTTAATCTAGAAATGAATTAAGGCTACATCATACTCTGATCTGTACAACAATAAACTGTTACTTCATCCACTCCGAGTCAACAGGGCCTGCTTGGCCACCTTAATAGGAACATCAATTCTGAAACTCAACATTCTATGGTTAACTTAATTGAAAGAGAGAAAAAAAAAATGATACCAAATATGCTCAGAGCTGCAATGCTAAATCTGGCTGAGCTGAATCAACTCTACTGGAACTATGTGACCCTGGAGACTGAAATCTGATATTTAAGTCAGGTGGAACTGAATCTGGTTTCTGTTGTGATGACAACCTTGCGTCTGGTTTTTGTTGTGGTGACAACCTGGAGTCTGGTTTCTGACGTGGTGATAATCCTTGCCATGAGGGCTGTGGACGAAGCCCTGATCTTGGGGCTGCCACTGGCTCACATCCTGAATTTGGTAATGGACAGCTGGGATTCTTTGTACATGAATTTTCTAAAAATTTCGGGTCATCAGGGTTTGACTTTGCGGTTGCTGGATGGACAAAGTTAGCGGCAGTCCTCGAAACAGTGTCAAGCATATGAGATGACTGGAAACTGAACCCAGAAGGCCTCGCAGCTCCAATTATTTTCCCCATCTCAGCTGGGAGGTTAAGCCCATAAGCACCATTATATCCATTCATGCCAGGACGAATTAGAGGACCTTGATTAATCAGGAAGGGATGCCTCGGCCTGATTGCTCCTGCAGTGCTGTTTGTCATGTTTAAACCGGTAGCAGAAGCAGAAGATCCCTCATTGGCTTCGGTCTTTTCATTCCGGGAATCAGAAGATCTTTTATTAGCCAAAAGGGATGAAGAGGTAGTGCTAGATGCAGGTACAGGCTGCTCACTTAAATGGCCTCCAGAGATAGAGTGAACTGAAGGAACATGCTTCTCAGACAAATTATCAGCTTCTGGCTCGTCTGGTTGTTTATCTTCTCTGGTTCCCAAAGCATAAGATGCACTAGCAGAAGATGAATTTTGACGAACAGAGCAGGGCTGTGATGATGTCTGCTGGCCAGGTTGAAGTGAGAGTGAAGGTAGTAGTAGTGGTCTCCGTGCTGGAACGTCATTTTCCCCAACCCATCCAGGACCAAAACTTACTCCAACTGGTAAACACCTTTCTATCTTTTTAGAAGCAATTTTCCAGGCAACTGCACCGAGGTTTGCAGCAAATCGAGCTAGGCTCCGTGTGTAACCATGCTCTAAGTATGCCCCCACCTGCTTCACATGTAGACCAAGCCATTAATCAAAGACAGGTCAAAGCTAAAATTCCCCACACAAGCTGGTCCACCAGAAAGGATGGAGCAGAACATGCTATGGGGCAGTCGTGAACAGTGTAAAGACAATTCCCCAATCCCCAGTGGAAAAGTTAAACAATTTATGTAATTGAAAAGTGCCAATTATACAGTCGACTACTTTTCCTCTTTCATTGTTACTGTTTAAGATTCCCTCAGACCCCAACAAAGACACAAAAACACATTTTCCACAACCTAGCGAGAAAAAATAAGTAACACATCCATATTGCAATGCAATTTCTGAAATTATATGGCCTAGACATATTCTAAAGTTATATTTCATCGTTGGTGTTCCAAAATTGAATCACCACAACTCATTGTGGACGTATCTTATTGCAGTGAGGAGCTTCAGTATTCTCCTCAATAGAATTTAAAAGATCATACGTCATCTATATGATACGTACAGCCAATAGCTGCTTCCTCTCGCAATCAAAAGTAGTCAACACAGATGCCTCCCGTGCCGCAGCTGATGGATGAAATAGATTATAAGTGTTACGTCTATTCCTATCCAGCACAAATTGTCTTTTTCCATGCTTCATCGTATGACCTTTTAACGTAGAAGCTGCAAGAAAAGACAAATGCTTCACTGCCTTCTCATAAAAAAGGGGACATCTAAGAAGGGTGAGAACTACTAAGAGCTATAAGAGAAGCAATCTGAAAAGGAGAAAGTTCTGGAGTGTTTGACCTGTACCTTCATCACTTCTGTTAGATTTGTTTTCAGTAAAACAGCCAGAATAAACATCATTACAAGAACCATAAAACTTTCCAGTTGAATCTGCAAAATTAGACTTGTCCGAAGCAAGATGTCCTCTCCTCATGTCATGATTGGACCATATAGTGTCCTCTGCCCCAGAAGCAAGGGTGGGATCTGAGGAAAATTCTGATGCAGGACGCTCCAAGGAAGGCCTACCCAGTGGCTTCTTGAAAATTTTCGTTGGAGGTCTACCTCTCCTTATCACCTTTGGTTCTGCTTCATTATCATCACTATCTTGCCTTAGATTTTCGAAGTTCTTTTTTGCTAGCTCTTGTATGGATCGTGCCTGAACAAATTATAGTTTTCAGATAATATATAAAGTTGACCTCCATTATAAATTAGCAGTTGATAGCTGACCATACCTGTCGAAAATATATAGTATCGGGTGCATTATACTGCATTGCATTCGAACATATGAGGAAAACATCTTTCTGCAACATAACAAAAGGAAACGAATATTCACATATGCCAACAATTTAGCTTCTTGTAGAAAACAAATCAAAGAATCAAGCAGGGATGGCTTATTGATCACATTAAACCTCTAAATTTTTTTAATTATTTGCAATGGGATGAAAACAACTTTAGTGCATCATCTCTTCATCCAGAATACAGAAAAAGGTCCATTTCAGATCTCAAACATAAGGAAATTACAGTTAAATTTGCTTCAACATCAGTTTCAATTTGACATGACGAAACGGGTTGAAAATCTGCAGAACATTTTTCTCTTCTTTTTCTCAACTGGGAAAACTTCAAACATAATCTCCAAACATCAGCAGAACCTTCATAACCAAGTACCAATGGATGTGCAGTAACAAGAAAACTAAATAAAAACATGTTTAGCCTTTCATCCTTTTCCTTTTTCCAACACCACAGAACAAATCTATTCAGAGAACAAAGAAATGATACCGCAAGTGGAGCAGACAAGTTGAAGTCCATGACCAATAAAAAGGGCAACCTATTGCACAAGGCTCCTATGTTGTGGAGTTTGCAGAGGGTCATCGTATGCAGCCTTCCGTTTGCATTAACAGAGAAGCTACTTCCACTTGACCCCGTGATCTCTAGGTCACAAAGGAGCAACCTTTATCAAATTACCGTTGCACCAAGGTCCCCCTCTACCGTAACAGTTGAAGACATGACCAATAATACCAAAAAAAAAAAAACACATGCAGCTTTCTTGCATTTATATAAGCATGCTTTGTTATCTACAAAAGGAGGCAAAAATTGTAGCATATGCAGTAAATGCAAGGTTTGCTCTTCCAATAGTACCAAGTGACATTTAAAAACGTGGCAATAACAAAATTTTGTTTAATGGCCCTACATTCAAGTTCATTCCAGAATAACTCTATCAACCATCAAAAAGATTATTTGAAGTTGGATCACTTTAAACCAGACCTTTAGGATTCTAAATGCAGATCTGATGCATACTGACATCGTCAAAATAAAGACAAAGAAATGAAATCACCCATGGAATGAAAATCCTACAGCAGGCTAAAGTGCTCCTATCGCCCGAAAAAGGGAATCAGTATCAATGTAGGCAACTGAACAAATTATTACTGCAAGGCAGAGAGACAAAGAAACATGATCGAAGAATAGGAAAACGGAGCTAAAACTATGCTTCTTCAAACCATCTATGTATCATAGATATAAAACTGGATTCATATTATGTTCAGCAGTTATGCTAACTGCTTCATAAATTTTGGAATCAATGAATCCAGCAGAATGCAAAGCCAGGATTTCAAGACCAACATAGCACTTTGGCTAGTGGCTGGAATCATTGTTCCTAGAGATCACAGGCAATCGCACACATCCATGGAAGCAATCCAAGTAAGAGGCCATTTAATGAGACAAGGCACTCATTTTGCAGTGTTTCAATTGAAATATTACTTAATTGAGATCAACTTGCATCACCAGGCAAGTAACAAATCTCAAAGTTTTAGGAATAACTACTACTGTGGAATCATGAAACAAAAAGGAAGTGGAATAGAGAGACAAATGTAACAATATCTTTAGAACTGCCCTGACTACAAAATCCAAACTAAAAAAAGCAAATGCAGAATCAGCTCTAGGGTATTTTAACAGTATTAAACAAGAAGTTTACCAGCTCAAACTAAAATAATTGAAAATGATAGAAGAGAGGAGGTAAAAGATAAAATGACAAACAAACAAACCAACCTCAAACTGTTCTAAGTTGGCATAATCATCGCTAGCAAGTTTCTTCCGAATAGTTCCGAAATCCATTGGATGCTCAATAACTTCATGGTAGTCTGGTAGCTGCATAAAAACAGAAATCAAATAAGAAAAAAGAAAGTTAAAAACAAGAACGATACATTTAAGTAAATGTTCCATTATTTGCAGATCATACCTCTTGAGGGTCCACTGGCTCAGAAAACACGCCATATGTATCCTTCCTGAAATTATTTAATTTCAAAAGAAGCAGAACTGAGAGAAACAGATCATGAAAAAGCTACATGTAAGAAATCAAACTAAATATCATGGGAGCTTATTGAAATACTTTTGAAGCCTGTCTAGGATGAATAGTATCAGCTTTTTGTCTGGTAAAGCCGTTGAGGGTCCCGAATCCAACTGACTACCTACATATATTCACAATGATTAATAATAAAAAACTTAAAATTCCATAAAAAAGAACTGCCTTTTGAGCAAATGGGTATTTATCATTAAGCAAACCTTGGCTGTTACTTGCGGGGTTTACACCAGAAACAGAATTCTCTACCTGAAAATAAATAACAAAAGGAAATAATAATAATAATAATAATAATAATAATAATAATAATAATAATAAAAAGAACAAGAAACAGGTTTTATTTGCTTAACTGGGTGAGGAACCACAGAGCAAAGTAGCTGTGAAAAAGCAAAGTAGTATAGCATTCAAAGTCCAAAAAAAAAAAAGGCTAATTACAGTTACAATAGCTGTGAAAAGAACTATGAGGAAAAAAGAAAGGACAAAATTAAACTTTTTATCAACTATCAAGGTCAAAATCATTATTATTATTTATTTTTTCACTCTAAGTAAGTAACCAGAGACCCCCAATAAACTCAAATAATTTTTTTTTTTTGTTAAAAAAAAATATCTTCCAAAACAAAATCCAAAAAACTTGGAATAAGTCAAAACCCCCATTATTTACTTAAAATTGTAGAAAAACCCCACCATCCCTTCGGCCCAAAATTCTAGGAATCTTCAATTCCGTTATAATGAAAAAAAAAAAATATTGGCGCTATTTTTTTCAAAAAGCTGTTAAAATACTAAAAACTAAACCCAAAAAAAAAGAACCTCTAAAAGTTCAAACTATTTTTATTTTATTTTTCAAAAAACCTCAAATTTTGCAAACCTTTTTGGTATCGGCAATTCCAGATCCATCCACGATCGAATTGATTTTCCTCTTCTTATGACTCGAACCGGCGTTGCTCTCCTCGAGATTCGAGTCCGAGCCGCGGGATTCTGAAATAACCGGCGATTTTTGCTGCGAGAAAGGCAGCTTGAGAACCAGCTTCAACTTCTTCTCGCGTCGTTTTTTCCCGGCCAATTCTTCCTCTTCGTCTTTTTCTTCGTCGTCTTCAACGTCGTTATCGCCGGAGGAATGGTTGGGATACCGGCGGGTGGATCGACGGAGAGGAGTAGCAGTGGCAGAATCGTAATTAGGAGTAATTTGAGGGGCAGAAGCATTTTTCTTGCCGTTTTGTTGATTTTGCTGTTGTTCTTTAAGGTTGCGTCTTTGAAGATCTAAAAGAGAAGGTCTTCCTTTCTTCTTCTTCTTCGTCTCTATTATCTTACCCATAAATTTTTTCGGCTTTTTTTTTTCTCGTTTCTTCCCTCTGTTTCTTTCTCTTCTCCTTACAGACAAACAAACATGGTCTTATTTTTTTAATTATTTTTTTGAAAAAATAATTGTACAATGGTTGGATTTTTACCCATTTTTTAAAGAAGTTTATTCTATTTTTCTCTACGACATCTAGGACATTGACACGTGATGGTCATGCGAGAAAGATTGAGGTTGACACGTGTTATTAAGGGATAGGTGGAGATACCATTGAGTGGAGTCGCGTTGAAAGGAAAAACTGAAAAACATGCTCAAAAACCATAAAAAACGAACGAGTTTTGTTGATTATTAAAAAAAACAACGTGTTTTGTTGTTTCCTTCGCTTTTGTTAGACGTGGCGGCAACTCCGTAAGGTCGGTAGCTTTTTCAACCAGTTTTGACTTTTCACCGTGTGTGGTTAACGTAAAATGACGTGGCAGGACTAGGGATGAGAGTCTCCGAAGGAAAAGTCAAACAAGGAAAGACAGCCTGACAAATGCTGACGTCAAGGATCAACTGTGTGCCGTTCCATCTATCTTGGTAGAGTGCCGGCGAAGCCAACTGCCAATTGCATAAGATTTTTTTGGTACCAAAAAAAAAAAAAACCCCAAAGCCATCAAAACCTGGTGGGTTCGAATTTTCTGGCGAGATTTCAACTTTGAAGATCATGTGCATAGCGGTGTTTACGTGGGAAACCCATCCATCTCACAGCCGGTAATTTTACTTTTTTTTTTTTTTTACAAAGACGTCGTCGTCTGGGATAAATTAAAGCTATCACAAATTAAAGTGAACGAAGAAAAGACTAGAGAGTTAATTGTGGATTAATCTGTCTTTGGACAGCATTAGGCATTCTTTAGAAGTTAATCCTTCACACAGCCCAGCTTCAGACTACATCTATTACTTTCCTTTTCCACTGATTTTTCTTTTTAGATCAGATAAACACAAAACAATGCTTGGTACTCTAAGATTGGAAATGAGAACTAAGCTTGCTTTCAGTTTCTTTAATAGCCAGTGCAAATATTAGATAGGTTCTTTTCTTGAGTAAGTGCTGGGAGAGGGAAGAAACTTAGATGTTTAGAATTGTTAAATAAGAATGCTTTTATGGCTTTGTGTTGAGTTATGATGGGTTATCAACAACATTTTGAAGAGCAAGCTGGGGCCACTTTCTATCCTACATCCTTTAATGCAGTTTGAATTTTGATAATTACCTATTCTGTTAATTTGATTATGATTTGCTAATCTGAGATCCCTTTTGTTCTAGTTTTGTTAACCAACGATATCTGAACACTTCTGATAACCATTCTGCTTAGTGCTTGTCATTACTTGTTCGATCTTGATATAGACCTATTCTTGTCGTTGGAGATGAATTTCATTATGAAGTCCTCAGTTCATTGTGGGTTTCAAATTTTCAAAGCAAGAAGAAGCCCATTGAATTTGCTGAAGAAGTGGTGAAGGAGGCAGATCAGTATTTATGGGTTCATCCTGATATTGATTGATCTTTGTTCAAATCCATGGTTTATCCAACAGACTAAAGGAAAATGGCAACTTTGTCACAGAGGGTTCACCTGGGACTCCTGTGCTATCTAACGCAAGCCTAGATTCACCTTGGCTCAAGGTAAAGAGGTATGTTATTTGATTAAATAACTCAAAATTCAAACTTAAATTAATTATATGATTAAATTAGAATATTTTCATCCATCAAAATAATGTCAAAGGAAATATTCTACATAGTAAATTTACCGTTAATATCTACACATTTAATGCCAACAGATTTACAGTTTTGACTGATATGACAGTTGGTGGTTGTCGAGACCAACAATAATAATTCTACTCAAAAATAAATTAAAACTGTAGTATAGTTGAGTAAAGTCGTTTCCCAAGAGATTGGTAAGATTTATTTTTCTGTAAAATATTTTAAAAAAATAAATATGGGGATTTTGTTGTAGTGAGAATAAAAAGAGAAATAAAAATATAGTAAAGAAAAATCACTATGTAAAAATATTGTGAGAAAATTAATATGATGAAAATATCTAACCAAAGGAATAATTTTAGAATGGGTTCATGGAATTAATCATTGATGCAAAAATGAATTCTTTTAATTTTTACCAAATTGGTTTGGTTATTGGTACGACTTAACAACCTATCCCTCCTTACTTCTTCGATAATCAGGATACGATTTATAATTATTTCTCTTGTCAGTTAAACAACCTTAGATACGATCTTAAGATTTAATTTACCAACAGTATTGAAAACTAGAGAGACTACCAATTATAACCAACAAACACACATATAAGTTCATTTAAGCTAGATTATATATCTTATTAACATAAAATAAATCCTATCTGAAATCAATTATGTTATTTACCACTTATATTAGAATTTCTAAACAATTACGGATTCAGGTTTCTAATTGGTGATATATTATCCTGACAATTGAACAAATGATCATTTTTGCACAATCAATCAAAACAATAATTTAAATAAGAACAGAAGACATACAAATAATAAAGATATAAAAGAACAAGATAAAACTAATTAGATCTCACAATTCTTAAAGAACTCAAACTTTAATTATCATTTGACTAGACTAATTTAGCAAGTCATAAGTTCAGAGAAAAACACAAAATATAAAATTGTATGTGTATGATAATGATCAAGATTAAGATTCAGATTCCTAGCCTTCTCTTAGTCTATAAATACTAAATATCATAGCCCCGAATCTGTTTTCAAAGGAAAGTTCTCTGATTGAGTTTGATTACAATTAAACTTCTTTCATTTTTCAACCACTTGCCAAAGACAGTTTTTGCATATCTCTTCCTTAATAATTAAAATCTTCCACTTGCCATTTTTAGATTGATTCAGTCAACTTCAGCTACAAGTGATAGATCTTGACTTAAATTTCAAGATTTCTTCTGATTTTGTGACTTTATCCAAAATTTGCAATTTTAGTCCCTTTTTTTTTTCATTTTCCTTCATCTACAATACAAAATAGAAAATTTAAGTCAAATCTAAAAATTAAACATATAAAAGAATTTAAATCATGAAAAAATATGATAATTAATATGTCTAATATGTAACTTATCAGCAGTTATGATTATACAGATTTATTCCTTCCTTAATTAGGATACACTAGTTGTACAATACATTTAGATAGATGTATATATGGTAAGGGCTGAAGTTCAGTTTATTTTTCCTTCCCAAAATAACTTGTAATCTATCTATATAATGAACGACTGTCAATGAAAAAAGGCAGACTTTTTTCAAAAAGACTCTAAACTGTCATGGTATCAGAGCCATAGCTTTAAATTGCCATTTGTTTCGTGCTCTCAAGTTTCCTAGTCTCGGTTATTCTTGTTCAAGTTCTCTTGACCTCATGTCTTCCGATAAGTCTGATGTTTCTTTGATTCATTTCAATGGCAATAATTACTCTGCTTGGGCGTTTCATTTCAGGATTTTCGTCAAAGGTAAGGAGTTGTGGGGACATGTTGATGGCAGTAACCCAGCTCCTGACAAAGACAAAGACAAAGATCGAAATGTCAAGTGGGAAGTCAAGGATGCACAAGTTATGGCATGGATTTTAAGATCTGTTGAACCCAATATCATCTTGAACGTTCAATCTTCTCAAACTGCAGCTCAGATGTGGACTTACCTGAAGAAGGTCTACAGTCAACAAAACACTACTCATCAGTTCCAGCTTGAACATGAATTGGCCACTCTTCAACATGATAGTCTTTCTATCTCTGATTTTTACTCTAGATTCACTAATCTTTGGGCTGAATACACTGATATAGTTTATGCTGACTTACCATCCGAAGATCTTAATTCTGTTCAATCTGTCCATGAAACTACTCAGAGTGATTAATTTCTAATGAAACTAAGACCTGAATTTGAAGGTACCGGATCCAATCTTATGAACCGAGAATCTATTCCCTCCTTGGATACATGCCTCAATGATCTTCTTTGCGAGGAACAGCGCCTTCTCACTCAAACCAACATGGAACAACGACGATCTACATTTGTTCCTGTAGCTTATGCAGCACAAGGTAAGCCACGAAGCAGGGATATGAGCACTGTTCAGTGCTTCTGTTGCAAGGGATTTGGCCATTATGCTGCAAACTATCCCCGAAAATTCTGCAACTATTGCAAAAAGGATGGCCATATCATCAAGGAATGCCCAACTCGACCCCCAAGAAATCGGAGACAGCATATACTGTCTCAGTTGGCTCTTTTAGTGCTGGTAGTCTTGTGAATACAACACAAAGAGCTCCTGCTCTTGCTCCTGTTTTTGTCCAACCCGTGACCCCTGACATGATTCAACAAATGATCATTTCTGCATTTTCAGCTTTAGGACTCTTAGGTAAACCCTTCTCTACATCATCTCCTTGGTACTTTGATTTCGAGGCTTCCGATCATATGACAAACAACACTGATTCTCTTACAAATGTAAACAAATATTTTGGAAATCTCAAAATTCATACTGCTAATGGAAATCATTTACCTATCACGGCCACTGGTGATGATTCCTCATCTCTCACTGATGTCTTCATATCTCTCGATCTTACCACCAATCTTGTGTCTATCGGTCAGTTGGTTGATAATGATTGTAAAGTAGAATTTTCTAAATCTGGTTGTGTTGTGCAGGATCAACAGTCAGGGCGGATTATAGTGAGGGAGCCTAAAGTGGGACGCCTTTTTCCTCTTCAATTTCCTTTGTCTTCTTTTTCTTTGCCTTTTGTCGCTTATAATTCTGCTCATGTTGACCAAGCGTGGCATAAACGTCTTGGACATCTAAACTCTAGTGTACTTCATGCTTTATTGAAATCTGGTTTTCTTGGGAATAATGAAACACCATCTCTTAGTGCTGTTCAGTTTGATTGCAATTCTTGCAGACTTGGTAAAAGTAAAACTCTACCATTTCCTATTCACACACCACATGTTGTCAAACCTTTCGATCTGATACATAGTGATGTGTGGGGTATGGCACCAGTCACTTCGCATGCTAATTACAAATACTTTGTGACTTTTATTGACGACTATAGTCGTTTCACATGAATTTATTTCCTTCATTCCAAAGACGAAGTATTTTCTGTTTTTAAGATTTTTTATGCATATATTCAGACATAATTTTCAACCCATATCAAAATCCTTCGTTCTGACAATGGGGGTGAGTATATGTCTCATTTATTTTAGGACTTCCTACAGAATCATGGCATCATCTCTCAACAGTCTTGCCTTTCGACACCTCAACAAAATGGGGTGGCTGAAAGGAAGAACTGTCACTTTCTTGATGTGGTTTGCACTCTTCTGTTAGAATCCTCCACGCCCTCTAGATTTTGGTGTGAAGCTCTTTCCACTGCTGTCCATTTCATTAATAGATTGTCTTCTCCCACATTGAACCATGACTCACCTTTCACTAGGTTATTTGGTCACCCTCCAACTTATTCTAACCTTCGTACCTTTGGTTGTGTCTGTTATGTTCGTTTTCTTGCACATGAACGTACAAAACTCACGGCTCAGTCAATTAAATGTGCTGTTCTAGGATATTCAGTACAGCAGAAAGGTTTTCTTTGCTATGATCCAAATCTGTCGCTTTCGAGTTTCTAGAAATGTGATTTTTTTTCGAAAATCAGTATTTCTTTTCTACCCATCAGGATCTCGTTTCTCCTTCATTTTCTGTTTTGCCTATGTTTCCTAACTCTCCTGCAGATCCAGTCCCTTCTAAGCCTCTCCTAGTGTATCAACGACGCTCCACTGCCACTTCCCACCAACCTTCAGCACCTCCCGAGCTCCCTCAAGTTTCTTCCCCGACTGCTGCTCCTGTTTCAGCACTTGTACCTCCCTCTCTCAAACACAGTACTCGGGTTCGTAGACCCCCAGATAGGTTTGGTTTCTCTTCTCCTTCATCCTTCACAGCCACCTTGTCTTCTATTTCTCTTCCTTCGTCTTATAAACAGGCAATGGAACATGAGTGTTGGCGAAAATCAATTGAAACCAAACTTCTCGCCCTTGAGGAAAACCAAACCTGGGAAGTTGTTCCATGTCCTTCCTACGTGAAACCCCTTAACAGTAAGTTCGTGTTTTCTATCACGCTTCATTCCGATGGGTCCATATACCGTTATAAGGCTCGGTTAGTGGCACTTGGCAACAAACAAGAATATGGTCTCAACTATGATGAGACCTTCGCACCAGTCGCCAAAATGACCATTGTCCGAACTATACTCGCCCTTGCTGCCTCCTAATCCTGGCCCTTACGTCAAATGGATGTCAAGAACGCATTTCTCCATGGTGATCTCAAGGAAGACGTTTACTTGAAACTTCCCTCTAGTATGCCCACTTCCTCGCCTAATGATGTTTGCAAACTGAAACGTTCTTTGTATGGTTTGAAACAGGCACCAAGAGTATGGTTTGAGAAGTTTCGATCCATTTTGCTTGGTTTTTCTTTCACTTAAAGTCAGTATGACTCCTCCCTTTTTCTCTAAAGGACATCCACAGGAATCGTTGTCCTCCTTGTTTATGTGGACGATATCGTCATCACTGGCTCTAACTTGGAGGCAATCTCTGTGGTTCAGACTTTGTTGAATTCTACATTCCACATGAAAGACCTTGGTCATCTCACCTATTTCTTGGGTTTAAAGGTGCATCATCAACCTCACGGTCTCTTCTTGCATCAGCACAAGTATAGTCAGGATCTGGTTCAGCTAGCCGGTCTCACCAACACTACTTCGGTTGACACCCCCATGGAACTTAATGTGAAATATCGACATGACGAAGGGGAGCTTCTTGAGGATCCTACTACCTATGGGAAGTTGGCTGGTAGTCTTATCTATCTAACCATTACCCAACCAGACATCTCTTATGTTGTTCATACAGTCAGCAAATTCATGCAAGCACCGAGGCATCTCTATCTATCTGCAGTCCGCCACATAATTTGCTATATTCTTGGGACACCTACTTATGGCTTATTCTTCCCTTCCGATTCTTCACTTCAGCTACAAGCCTATAGTGACGTTGACTGGGCTGGTTGCCCAGACGCCAGGAAATCTACTACCAACTGGTGTATGTTTCTTAGTGATGCCCTTATCTCTTGGAATGCAAGAAGTAGGACCACGTCTCCAAATCATCTACTGAGGCCGAGTACCAAGCCATGTCTGCAGCATGCTCCGAGATCATTTGGCTATGTGGTCTCCTCACAAAGCTCAGTTTCTCTCTCATTCATCCTACTCCACTCCATGCTGACAACACTAATGCCATCCAAATTGCCACCAACCCAATCTATCACGAACGCACCAAGCACATCGAGGTTGACTGTCACTCAATCAGAGAAGCCTATGATCATCAGGTTATCACCCTTCCACATATCTCCACCACTTTGCAGATCGTCGATATCTTCACAAAATCCCTACCACGTTAGCAGCATCAATTTGAGTCGGATGTCAAAAGAAATATTCTACACAGCAGATTTACAGCTTTGACTGATATGACAGTTATGATTATACATATTTATTCTTTCCTTAATTAGGATATACTAGTTGTACAGTACATTTAGATAGATGTCTATATGGTAGGGACTAAAGTTCAGCTTATTTTTCTTTCCCAAAATAACTTGTAATCTATCTATATAATAAGCGATTGTCAACGAAAAAAGATAGATTTTTTTCAAAAAGACTCTAAACTGTCAAATAAGAGTAATTACGTAAACATATCATAAACCAAGTTTCACTTATTTAGCGAGAAAACATGCTCTCTCATAGGTCAGTGCTGACAGAACAACATATTTCTCTTACAAAAGAAAGCCCGTACATTACAGAACTAATCGGCCATTATTCTCATACATGATGGCACAATACACTGCATAAACTCGCTCAGGTTTATACTAACATTTGTAAGCCGATCCTGCTCATGAGGCACAAGTGACACAGGTGCAACCCGTCCCACACTTGCAAAACAGCTTTCCGGTCCCAGCGACTTCACTCTTGCTGCATGTGCATGGATTGCAGCCACAATGCTCCCCGCACGAGCACCGCTTGTGGTCTGTCCCACTCGTTGTCTCGCTGGCTGTGCACCTGTTTGATGATTTCCATTATATCATTAGCATCACAAAGTAATCAAATGGTAGAATTGGATTGGAATTAGGTACCACAACAGTAAAAGTTTCAGGTTTAATTTATAAAGCTATGCGCCTGAACCATCTTTTTGTCAGTTCTACACTTAATGCGGTGGTCGATTTCAATCATAATAGACAGCCAAGTAGGCCATGGATTGTGCCACCATGATAATTGGGAATAGTTGGGCAGTCACAAGACTTACAACTGTCTGTGGACGGCTTGTCAGATCAAAATATCTACCAGGATACTGCAAACATGCGGCTTGCACGAATGGCATGCCAGAGCAAAATTGATTATATCCCTATCCGCCAGCTAGACATTTGCATGTTTGAATAGAGCCGCAAAGTCCCAATTGTTCGGATCAATATACGCGAAAAGAGAGGAAACCAGGAAAGAATGAAAGAAGAGTAGGGTAACCTGCAAGCCACACCACCGGGGCATGGGGAAGGACAACCACACCTTTCGTTACACACGACAACGCCTCTAACTTCAGCCCTGGTATCCGCCATTTTTCAGTCTCGTAGTTGTATTCTTTTTGCAGTTCGTTTTGTGAATTGTGAAGCTGTGAACTGGCCTGTATTGCCTTTAAATGGTGTTCTCAAAATTTTGCATGCAAACCATGTGGCGTAAAAGAATTATGGAGAACTAACACATGGCGATACGTGTCAAACAAGGTTCATGAAGCTGCCATGCCGTTGCAAACTCGTGGCTAGAATCCTCATTGGTCCAGGATTAAGAGTTTGTTTGAATTTTCCTGTAAAAAATGCTGGCTTTGCAGGGATTTCACCATTTGTGATATGCGTAATCTCAACAATAAAACTGCAAACACCAAAGAATTTCTCTAAACAGCAGTGGAACCAGTGGGATTGGAACTGTGTGGGGGCAGGGATTAATACAGATGATGATGATGACGATATATAAAATAAATAAATAAATTTAACCTTTCCAAAACGATGCGAAGGCACAAAATTTTAATTCAAATTGCACCGAAATTAAAACGTTTCAAGCTGTAGTACCGCATATTTTTCTCTACAAATAATTATTTAATTAATATGTTTTTAATTTAATTTTTTATTAATTTTAATAAATGATCATTTTAATAATTTTAACAAATAGATGACATTAGTTTATATTTGCAAATAAATTCCATTGAAATTTGTTCAAAAATGTTCATTTAAATAATATAATTAAATTATATATTTATGTAATTTTTTTAATTTGTCATATGTATTAAGTGGATATAATTTTTTTATAAGTTTTTTTTTTAATATTTACAAATATATTCTTTAACATTCACAGTTAACATGTTCATGTTCATTTAATAATTAAATTACGATTAAACAATCACAAACAGAATACAAAAGTATTAAAAAAAAAAAAAAAAAAGGAACAATATGCTCATAGCTTGTTTACATCTCTACCTGTTTTACCTGTTTGACTTTTGGACATGTGCCTAATAATCATTTCAAATTTCTCAGAATCAAGTTGGGGTTTGACGAATTTGTTTAGTTTCATATCAACTGCAGCGCATTGTAATCGAACTCGTGCAAGTAGAGGAAGCCTCTCTTTAGGATTCAAATTAAATGTTGGGAGGCCATTCCCGATGATTTAATTTCTTCAATGATTCAAGCATCTGTTTAATTTGCATAAAAATGACGGCCTCTGCAGATGGATGGATGGATCAAGAGGCACAAGTAGAGCAAGTACAACCCTCCCCACACTTGCAAAAGGCCTTCCCAGCGCCAGTCCCAGTGGCAGCATTGGCGCATGAGCATGGGTTGCATCCGCAATGCTCGCCACACGAACAGTACCTGTGACCATCCACTTCCGACGTGTCCCCTGACGCACACCTGCAGCAAATGCTAGTAGATACTTAACTTCTGGGTTTTATACATATCTTGGCAGGATATGTTCACAAAATTCTATATGATCAATAGGATAAAAATTATTGTTCAATGAGATAAGGATCACAAACACAAATTACAATCATGTCATGTCAATCGAATTAAAGTTTGGACACACTCACTTTTTTTGAGTAGCCGTACTTTTTACATAGGGTAAGCTGTTTTTTCCCTTCATCTTTGTCGCATCAGGTTATCATTAAAGTTATGTTTATTTATGCACAGATTTAGCAAGGTGAAAACGCAGAAATGTGGAGGCAAAACAGAAAGTTAGACGTACTACATATGCTGCATGCATATAATTTTGCAGAGAAAGCTCGGAAGATATTTATTTGGGTCGTTATTGTGCTTTAAGATTGGATCCAATGAGATGAGTAAATTCCCAAGTAGTCCCTGAAGTATGGTACCACAGAACCCAGTATGGACCAAAGCAATAATGCATGATCTTTAGCTTTAGCTATAGTCTAATCATGACTCATATGTCCCAAGGCAAAATATCTGTCCCCTGGCTAGGACGACTTCTCTAGTCCTTTACAAGGTAATTATCAGCTAGCTATATATTCTCTAGACAAAAACGAAAAAAAAAAATATAGAGAATACGGGAGAGAGTACTGTACTGGCCTGCAAGCCACACCACCGGGACATGGAGAAGGGCAGCCACACCTCTCATCACATGTAACACCGCTTCCTTTGGCCTTCAGTACGTTCACTTCTCTCTTTGAATCCTTCAAATCCATTCCGATGTTCAAAAACCAGGAGTCCTAAAATTTCTGTAACTTTTGGGAAATTATCTGCGCAATTGCAGTGCAGCCCAGAGTGACTCGTTAACCTTTCTTTCACATATCTTATTTGCATGAAAAGCAGGTGGCAGCAGCCGTTATAAAGGGACTAACACATGGCATGTACGTGGCATGAACTATTCATTGTCTTTGTTTCCTCTCGGTTAACACTAACACATCGTACACAATCAATCAATCGTGTTGACAATAAAATACACGTTACATTGAATATTAGCTTTATTAATTGATTTTTTTTTTAATCTACAAGTACTTAATAAATGAATTTAATATTACTTTTCTAAAAAAAATTTATGAAACTTACAAGTTTTGCAAGGAAGTTACAAAAATATATATAATTACAAGATCATTGTTACATTAAAGTCATATTCCTAAACTATTTTTAGTCAATGCTTTACTAAAATAGGAAAATAATAATATTATTACAACTAACACATGATTATGCTTTTACTTATAAAGTAAGTACTAAGTAGTTGATTTTATGAGTTGAAGTTTAAATAAAATTGAATTAATATGTGGCCGTCTGTTCAACAAATCACCTATGGGCCGATATGAAAATATTATTTGATAAATTATTTGTATTTATGATAGTTGTATCAGTATGTTATACATTGACATTGTCTTACTTATAATCTTTCTAACGAAGTATGTTCATCATTTTGAGTTAATAATGAAAAGATATATATTTATTATACTCAAAAAAAAAAACGTAGAAAGGTTGACGAAACTCCACTCCCCTTTCTTAACAATAGAATAACCATGGTTTATTGCTAGATGATAATTTTTATTTATAAATATAAAATTAATTAATTAATTAAAAAAATTAATGATGTTCTCCGAAGCTTTGATTCACCTATCCAAATTAATTTGGATTACAATTCTTATATTTATTATTAATATGTTAAAAATCTAATGAGTTACACATAAAAAATGTGATTTGTGAAAGATTAAATTTAGCTAATTAAATAAATTAAAAATTCATAAAAATAATCAAGTGACAAATTTATCATGAATAGGTCTTGACCGAACACTCTATTTCAAGAAGGTTTGTGTGTCTCTCTATGTGATTCACTTATAATCTCATGTGTCAAGAAAATTCCAGAAATCTGGAGAGATAATCGCATAAACTGTGCTAGCTAGCATTAGTATTTGGCTAGGCTTAGTCTCATTGTTGAAGAAGATTCTTTCACTCTTTATTTGTAGAATTATTATTAGTGACTAAACATTTGAACAGTTGATGGTTTACAATATCTGAACTTGATATTGTTGGTAAATTTGTCTTTGTTTAATAAAAAGACTAATTAAATAATCTTTAACCTTAGTAATTATCTAGCATGATTGTATATTCAATATTATCAATCTAAGATTTTTGATTTTGAAAATTAAAAAATTTTAATTTCAGTTAAATTTAAATATTTTTAACATAATATTGAGCATTAGCTTAGATTAAGCATATTGAGCATACTCTTAAAGATTATGGATTTAAAAGAATTTAAGTACATAATATCATTGTTGTGCATGATAAAAGAATAATAAAAAAATGCCACGTGGCGCATGAAAAAAACATATGAGAAATTATACCAGCCCTGAGTAAGATAAAAAATAGTAAAAATGTAATTAGTGACAGAGTAAATCCCTATAAATAGGGGTCAGGTACGATTCGTTAACCTAATTTTAAATTTCTCTATTGAAACTCTGCCCAATTCTCTGGCTGACTTAAGTATCGGAGTGCCAACGCAGGGAACAACTCCTGCGTTTCTTTGATCATCCTTTTTCTTGCAGAATCTTTAGTGGCACATGGTACAAAGATTGAGGTGAAGACGTCTGCAATTCGACACTGTTGTAACCGAGCAACAACAATTGGCGCCGTCTGTGGGAAACGGAAGAAAAGCTTTCGACAACGATGGTACGGACACGTTCAACAACAATAAGAAGTGAAGAAAGTGAGGACATGGCGAGCTCCCCAATGGCGAACTTAGGTGAGGGAGTTCAGACCGAGAGAGGGTCGAATATGATGACAATTCTCATTGTCGAATTCGAAGCCATGCGGAAGCAAAGAGAAGAGACTGTTCAAGCCTTACAGACAATGGTTGATCTGTTCAATGGTGTTTTCCCGCAAGTGAATCTGCCACTGGCCATCCAAAACTTGGTGGGAGAAGGCCGAGCTGCGCAAGACTCTGACGGCATGGTCACGCAAGACCCTCTCCGCATGTTCGCAGGGGAGCCTCACGGCAACTTGCCGTAAGACCCTCACGGCATCCTGCCGCAAGACCCTCACGGCATGAGGACGCAAGACCCTCACGGCATCCTGCCGCAAGACCCTCACGGCATGAGGACGCAAGACCCTCACGGCATCCTGCCGCAAGACCCTCACGGCATGAAGACGCAAGACCCTCACGGCATCCTGCCGCAAGACCCTCACGGCAACATGCCGCAAGATCCTCACGGCATCTTGCCGCAAGACCCTCACGGCATATACCTATATTGGACCCTCGCGGCATGCCTGCATTGGACCCTTGCGGCATGCCCACACCTGACTCTCGCGGCATGCCTGTATTGAACCCTCATGGCATGCCCACGGCGGACTCTCACGGCAGGGGAGCGCGATACCCTCACGGTAAGGGTGCACGAAACTCTCACCGCATGGCCGCGCAAGACCCCCGTTTGCTTCGTGCGCCACGTGGCCTGTTCTTCGCGCGCAACGTGGCACACTCATAGCACGGGGATGCCAGCTCACACGAGACCCTTTCGCGCGAGACCCTCACTGTAGAGGTGCGCGAAATCCTCGCAACATGGCCACACGAGACCCTATGTGTGAGACTGAGAAAGACATGAGGCGTCAAGGTATGGGAAACCCTGTGCGTGAGGCCTCGGAAGGCCTACGGCGCCAAGCTACGAAAGACCCTATGCCCGAGACTCCAATGAACTGGAGACATCAGGATGTCAAAAAATCGCGACGTCATGGTACAAGAAATTCAACACGGGAGATTGTTGGTGGTCGGAGAAGCCAAAGTACTAGAAACCTTGAGGGTCCGGCTCAGGTAGATTCTGGATATTTGGGTGCGAAAGATCCTTGACCCCAGAACATAAACGGCCCGCCAAACAATGGAATCAAAGATGTGGTAATGACAGGGTCTCATGCTGAGAGAGACTCGAAAATAGATCCAAAACGAAACCTTGAAACTGGAATGGCAAACTTTCAATCTCAGACTCGTCAAAATCGAACTCAGGGTAACAGGAAAGAAGCTATGGACTGCGGCCAAGCTGATGCATACAATGCTAAGAAAGTGCAAAACAAACCTGTGTCCAAGGCACAAGTTACCACAGATATGAAAAGAATGGTGGAACGAATCTTAGAAGAGAAAATGTTGGTTCCAACTGAAGAAAACCAGAGAAGGAGAATCCCATTCAGTACAACGATCATGGAAAAATCGCTGCCCCCAAAATTCAAAATGCCGCAGATGACGACGTATACGGGAAAAATTGACCCTTATGACCACATTCAGAATTATGAGTCATTGATGCTATTACATGGATGGGAGGATGAGATCATGAGTAGAGCATTCCCCTTAACTTTAACTGACCATGCACTAAAATGGTTTAACAGTTTGCCGGAGGGGTCTATTTCGTCTTTCAATCAATTAAGAAGCGAATTCCTAAAGACCTTTGTGATAAAAAGCCAGAAAAGGAAGGAGGCTACATATCTGCTTACTTTAAGGCAGGAGAGCAAGGAATCACTCAAAAGCTATGTGGATCGATTCCGTAATGCTACTCTTGAAGTACATGATCTACAAATTGGAGTAGCTGTGACAGCTATTCTACAAGGGACAAGGTCTGAAAAGTTGCAAGAGTCGCTATCTTTAGATCAGCCGACGACGATCTCAGACTTGTTCTCTAGAGCAGATAAATATATCACTCAAGAAGAAGTGATGAAAAGGATACCGACGCTGAACTACATATAAGGGAGTTCAAATAAAAGAAACTCTTACCATCGTCGGGCTACCTAAGCCATCACCAATGCCTTGAAAGAAGATGGAAAGGTCACAAGGCAAGAGAATAGCAAAAACGCGGAATATCAACCACTTGCAACTACACTGGCAGCGAGACTTTATGACATTTAATATTATTTTTTGTTAATTCAACTATAGGTTGAAATTTAATTTGTTGAACTATTATTTATGCCATATTGATATTTTATTGGCTGTTGAGATTCGCACATAATTAATAAATGACCGATCGCACCAGCTACACATGTGCAGGGCTTGAAGCGAAAAATGCGCGAGGTAAGCCACGAAGACAATGTGCGAGAGCTTGAAGCGAAAAGTGCGCGATGTAAGCTAAGCACTCAATCAAGGGCTTGAAGCGAAAAATGCGCGATGTAAGCCATGAAAAAAAATGTGATAGAGCTTGAAGCGAAAAGTGCGCGAGGTAAGCTAAGCACACAACCAAAGGGCTTGAAGCGAAAAATGCGCGAGGTAAGCCACGAAGACAATGTACGAGAGCTTGAAACGAAAAGTGCGCGATGTAAGCTAAGCACACAACCAAAGGGCTTGAAGCGAAAAATGCGCGAGGTAAGCCACGAAGACAATGTGCGAGAGCTTGATGCGAGAAGTGCGCGAAGTAAGCTAAGCACTCAAATAAGGGCTTGAAGCGAAAAGTGCGCGATGTAAGCCATGAAGAAAATGTGCAAGAGCTTGAAGCGAAAAATGCGCGAGGTAAGCTAAGCACTCAATCAAGGGCTTGAAGCGAAAGTGCGCGATGTAAGCCATGAAGAAAATGTGCAAGAGCTTGAAGTGAAAAATGGGCGAGGTAAGCTAAGCACTCAACCAAGGGCTTGAAGCGAAAAGTGCGCGAGGTAAGCCACGAAGAAAACGAGCAAGGGCTTGAAGCGAAAAATGCGTGAGGTAAGTCACACACCCAAACAAAGGGCTTGAAGCGAAGAATGCGCGAGGTAAGCCACACACTCAAACAAGAGCTTGAAAATTATACGGCCAGAGAATTTGACTTCAGAATCTATTGTAAGGACTTGACCTGAAGCTACAATGAGAACATATGTACTCTTCCATAAGGTTATACCTAGCGAAAGAGTGGGGAGCAATTGTAGTGCATGATAAAAGAATAATAAAAGAATGTCACGTGGCGCATGAAGAAAACATATGAGAAATGATACAAGCCCTGAGTAAGATAAAAAATGGTAAAAATGTAATTAGTGACAGAGTAAATCCCTATAAATAGGGGTCGGGTACGATTCGTTAACTTAATTTTGAATTTCTCTATTGAAACTCTGCTCAATTCTCTGACTGACTTAAATATCGGAGTGCCAACGCAGGGAACAACCCCTGCGTTTCTTTGATCATCCTTTTTCTTGCAGAATCTTTAGTGACACATGGTACAAAGATCAAGATGAATACGTATGCAATTCGACACTGTTGTAAACTTATTTATAAGAATGAATTGATTTTAAACGTTTACACTACATTTTCAAAATTCATATATGCCAATTTTCATCTTTTAACATACAAATAATAATAATAATAATAATAATAATAATGATATAACTTGTTTATAAACTTGTTCTAAATCCTGTCGGATTCAGGAGTGCTCCAACTCCCGCTATTGCTCGACAACTGTAAGGCGAAAACTCTCTTATATTCTTTGACCTCTCCAGTCATAATCACAAGGCGAGTGAAAATTGAAGCAAATTATTAGTCGAATACAAAAAATTAAGGTTGAAAACAAATTAAACGAAATGCATGACAGAAACAAGATTGGAAGTATTATACAGCAGTAGATGGAGCGATGTATCACCGGAGTCCTGGCTATATTTTGTCGACTGATCACTATCAATGTAACAGTTGTGCCCTTCAAAAGAGGTAGCCCCATAAAGAAAGGGAGAGGTAGCGATGGAAAGCAGAAATTAGAGTTCAACTTCCGGTTATTGTATATATCTATGCCAACTGCCAAGGCTTGGCTGTCCCATCCACAAATTTGTACCGTCTGTTCTCAATTTTCCTTGGTGTTTTCGAAATAATCATGCCTTACTTTTGCTGTGATTATTGATGATGCTCGTTTCAGTGCGCGTCAACCTCATTTAATTAATTCCTGTAGTCTCTACTTATCTTTCCCAGGCTCAGATTTATACTGTGCAGGGCAACATGACTAACATTCTCTTCATAATTTTTTTCAATAATATGATCAAGCAATTCAAAGTTTGGGTCTAATTTTTTCTTTTTCAAGATTAGAAGCTTTCATCGGAAATAAAAAATAAAATTAAGAATCCTCCAAGTTATTAATATGGTAGTGTCATAATAATATTATTTTTTTATGTAAATTACGAATTATCTTTGTATCAAAATTTAATTAAATAAAAATTCGAATATAAAATTTTTCGTTATGAATCGTCATATTTCAATAACTCAACGGAATCTTATGTTATCATCATTAGCAGTAAGTATAGATTGCTCTTCTAACTTATCACTTTCGATTGCTTCAGTTGAGTAGCTTAACCCGAATGATTAAAGATCAGATGTCTGGGATTTGCTTTTTACTAAACACGAAGCATAACTCCACTTTGATCTGAGAGGTAACTCGGTGCCAAAGCCTCTCTCCCTGGCAAATTGTCTGTTTGTTTGGGAAGGTTTTGTTTTCTTTGTTGCAGTGCATGTGGCTGCCTAACTCAACCGATTGAGACAGTGTTGTTTGGTGGTGTCCCACCTCTGAGTCTAAGTTAGATTACATAACAATATGAGGCCTCATGCTTTGGATATTTTGTCCTTTTCCTCTCACCTTTTCAAAGTATCTGCCTTCTGCACGTCAAAATAAATGTATACAACTGTTCCTTTTTTAATATATAATTCAATGGACCTGTTTGTTGAGAGAATTTGCTGAAAAAACCCAAGATTAGTATACAATTACGGATAGGGTACACATTATTTTCTAAATACTCCGATCCAAATTTAAAAGGTAGTTTGAATGGATAATGATACTGGTTCAATCATCAAAGTCTACGTGTACATCGATCGATCAATCAGAGATCGTCACGTGTCAAATATAATATAAGCCACGTGATTGTCACAGTGACAGAGTCTCCAGACGATAGAGTGTCCACGGGACACTGTCGCTTGGTACACGACAGAGTCTCTAAGCGATAGAGACTCTGTCGTAGAGTCTCTATGCGACACGGTAACGCGACAGACCTCTACCGCACTGACCTCTACCGGCTGTACTGCGACAGATCTCTACCGCATAGACCACATCAGAAGTTCACACATATATCTCTGCCGCCCACCGAACTCACCCGCAAAGTCGTCCAGCTCCGAACCGCGACAGAGTACCAAACGACTCTGTCGCGGCCCAGACACGCGTCTGGGCCTCAGCCTGAACCGACCCGGGAGAAACCTATAAATACCCCAGGTGAGTACTCAGAAAGGGACGAAAAAAAATTGAACCGTCTTGATTTTGAAGAATATAATTCTCTTCCCCCTACATACAGAAACTCAGCTTTCTAACTTAATCATCGGAGTGCACGTGCAAGGACGAATCCCTGCGCCTTCTGATTTTTGTTGTTTTTACAGAATATACGAGGCACACGTGGAAGAAATTGAGTCAACAGCATCTTTTTGTCGTTAGCGCAACTTGAATACGTGGAATGAATCACCCCGTTGTCGTACAGGGCAACATCAGATAATATAATTAGTTTTTATTAGATTAAAAAGAGAAAAATAATTATTAAAATGTATATTTATTAATAAAATAAAAAAAAATATAAAATTAAGGGTAATCAAATAATTTTATTACCATAAAATTTGTCATTTTGTAGAAAGATTTTACTGCACAGGGCTCACCGGTGACTTAAACCAAGCCTTAGATTTCAGATCCCATGGTATACATTGAGTTTGTCCTTTACTTGTACCGAATCCGATATGAGTAGTAAATATCATAAATTTAAAACTTTACCCTAACCAGTGAGGAAGAATCATTAGAAATAATTGTTGGGGATATCTATATTATCTTATATGCCATCGACTGCATTTGAGTGAATCTCGTTTTCACCGGGTTAAACTCAGTGCTACTATTTACTGGAGCACATGAAACAAAAGGATTTGCTTTTTCTTCTCCCTTTTTAATTTAGTCATGTTAGCTTCCAACCACTATTGCCATCAACATTAATTATTATTTTTTTGGAGTTTTCGAGCTTCAATTTGAATCTCAAACTACAGAGATGATGCCAAGCTGCCTTCTTAACACCCTATAGATCTTCTTGTAAACTGCAAAAGGATTGAATTTCCTGTTTTTATTTATAACCCATTTCACCAAGCCCCATAAATCATTTCACTAAACGCTAAAACTGAATGGATTTAATTTTACAGTATACATCAATCGGCATGTTCTCACCGCAGAAAAAGAGTAAAAAGTAAAAGCATTCCTCTTTGTACAAAGTTCAAGAGATCAAGAGAATCAATCACCAATAATTAAGCACCATCGACCAATAGGAAATCAAGAGAGGTTTTCAGTTAATCACCGGCCAGGAGCAGATCTTGCGGAGTTTGGCATTGAACTTCGGACCCTTTTGCATTATGTAAGATTATTATTAGTCAGTTTTGGCAAACCAAGCAGCTGCACTGCACCATAACCAGAGCATAGTGACCCTTTTCAGCCGTCCTTCCAATGGGATTACAAGGCTTATGACATGAACACAAAATATCAGGCCTGGGATGGGAGATGGTAAGTCCATAATAAAAACCAATCCTATGTATACTCTTATGGGTCCCAATATTAGCTGTGGATCACAAATGTTTCAATTAAAGTTTGGGGGTCTCTACCACCCACTAGCCTCAATGGAAAAAAATTTGTTTGCCCCTTGTTTCCCTTCATGATTTGAATTCAAAAAGCAAGAAAGTAAAACAAACATCATAAGTACCATGATTGTCATGTGAAAGGAGTAGGAGATTGCTATTTGTGGGAAACTTTCTTGCTTTATTTGATTCTACTTTTATATATTTTTATTACATTCAAAGCAGCAAAATACGAGATTATATCTCAAATCAAGTACCCTAACCTTTGATATCTACCTAACACTAATTTTATTGGATAGTTTGTAATTAAATTTTAAATTATTTATAAATAAAATAATAATTGAGTTTATAAGAAAAAATTAAATTTAGAGTGTAAATTGAATTACTAAAAGTTTGTGGATTTATTTGAAACTTTGATTAATTTCAAAAGTCAAAATATGGGCACTTCGGTACTTGGGTTACTTGGGATCTTGGTTCTGAAATATTTTAATTTTTAAATTCAATATTTATTTTTATTTTATTTTATATTATTATTATTTTTATTTTTATTTTTGAATTTTAAAATTTGTTTAACTGTTTCAACAGACATATTTTTTCAGTTATGTCTGGAACAATTGAGAATCAATGGTTGTTAATTAACAAACAATTACAACCATTGATTTGCAACTATTCAGAACCTATAAAACTCTTGGTTGATTTTCAAAAACCTTACTCTTGATCTTTCACAATCCACAAAGAAAATATCTAAAAGTTTTGTTGTATCTTGAGGTAACTTACTTCTGTATGAAGCAATATTACACTCAAAAAAATATAATACTACACGCCTCAAAACTAAATTATCATGTATCATCTGAATTTTCTAACAAATTTCACCCTTCAGTTTTGTCTTTGTCTGTGCAGAAACTAAAGTATTTTCAAGTTTTTCACTCTTTGAGATAAAATTGCGAGGGAATCAGACATGGGTGCCATCACCACAGACTGTACTATTATGACCCCTGTCTGGGTCACTCTCAAGCCCAAACATGATGAGAACTATGGAACACTGTTAAATGAAGGCTATAACACTTTTTTGACAGCATAATTCAAAGCAAAGGAAGTATAAATGAGCACACTGTAAAGTGTAAAAGCTCAAACATGCACTCTTTTGCATTATTTACCAGCCACACTGCCAATCACCAATGAAAGATTCTTCTTAGATTTAATCAACTGATAACTTCTTTAAGCACTAGTGTTGCTGCAATGGGGAATTGCAGTAGCTTGGTGTAAGACTGAACAATTATTTGTATAGCGTTTGAATTTCTCGACGGAAGTTGGGAAGAGTTCAAAGTTCAAAGTTCAAAGAGAAGAAACACATTTTGAAGCTAAAGCTGCTAAAAAGATGAATAACAAAGTGCAGAATTTTTCAAATGAAAAATTCTAATTATATTAAAGAAAAATAATGCTATAAAAATATGAATAAATATTACAAAAATAAAATCTAAACAAAACGCCAGTCTTCACCCTTGAGATATCTTCACCGTAATCTTCCATGATCCATCCACCTGTTTTATACATGTCTAAACTAAATCATAATCTCCAGTCCACCAGTGTACTCAGTATACATAACATTGCTTATCTGATCTCCCCCTATAATCACATGAAAATTTAGTCCAACGCATTAGGACCAGCACAAGCTTTCAACACAGTACTCCAAACCCATTGCACCAAAAATTTCCTTCCTCTACTTCCATTCATGTTATAAGTCCTCCCCTTCCTATCCCTCATAACTTGGCCGATATATCCTCCTCCTCCACCCGTCCCGTACAACCCTTCACACAGATCCCCAATCTCCGTTGGCGCCGTCGGGTCCTCCCCCGCATACCATGCGTTCACCAGCGGATTCGTTGCAAGCTCAGCCAACTCGTGGGCGATCACACTGATCATCCCGTCCAAGCCGACGTCTCCGTTCGGTGGGGTCAATGCCCCTGGACCGCCGCCGCCCATGTAACCTGGAACGGCGAAGGGGTAAGCGCAGACCTCGGGGCATTGTTTCCCTGAGTTTCCGATCCAAGCATAGGGTAAGGTGTAACCCACCATGGACGGGAATGTGAAGTAATGGAAGCCGCAAACGGCACGGCAAAAGTCTTCAACGGTAACGTCATGGGAAGTGAGGATTAGGTAGATTCCGTTACGGTGGTCGACGGGGAAAGGAGCGGCTTTAGCGGCGGTGGCAATAACTTGTTGGACAGAAAGGCGCGTGAGGTGAGAACCATGGGAGTAGCGCGTGTCCGAGTGTTCTTTAGCTATGACAACAGTTCGGGAAACATTGGCTCCGGTTTGGTCGGTGTAAAGAGAAACGGTTTTCCACCACTCGGAGACGGAAGGGGAATGTGAAGAAGATGGTGCGGAGGAAGGGGAGATGGAGGTTATGAAGTCTTTGATCAGAAGTTTTTGGGAAACGGACCATTTCCCGTACCAAATGAGGTAAATGTTGATCGGTGAAGAGGAAAGCACCGGACCCATGTGGTAACGAAGATCGACTAAGTCCGATGAGCCTTCGAACTTTTTGGAAGAAGCAAGAGTTCTTGGTGGAAGCTTGGGGTTAAAGAATTCAGCATCTCGGGTGTTTAAAGATTGCTCTTTTGGAGGAGCAGCTACTGAAGAAGTAGCAGAAAATGCGAGCATGAGAACAGAAAACAAGAAGTGGTACAGAGACATTTCGAGCGGTGGCGATGGTGGCAGAGAGAAGAAGGGGCCTTAGGGGGTATATAAAGAGGGAGAAAGAAGAGGGAAATGGGCTGGAGACAGCTGCGATGTATGTGTGGGCACACACTTTCACTTTCTCGTTCAATCTCTCGTGTTTTTTCGCGGAGAAACGGGAATCGAATCGACTTTCAAGTGAAGGGTTTCAATTTGACCTCCCGTGGCCCCCTCTCTTTCAAAAACTACCATACCTCTCATCTCATCCGGCTGCCTGCCTGCCCATCCCATCTCCCCATCTCTTTTTCTGTCGAGTATCGAACCCGGGTTGATATCCTAGCCGCTGCCCGCTGCCCATCTCTTCCTCTCTTTTTTACCCTCAGTTTTTCTTGTCGTTTTGGGATCTCATGACTGCTAATTTAACCACATTAACAACCTCCGTAATCATTTCAATGGCCGTTTTGTCCCATCAATAACTATTTATTGCAACTTGCAAAAAGCGACATCAAAACTCAAAATCTTTCAATCTGATTACCACTGTTGATCAGTTGATCCTCTATGATTAATCATGAAGTTTAATGTTTTTCTAACATTAATCTTGGTGATGTAGTTTCCAACATGTTTTTGGGAAGGAAATTTCGTAGCAGATGCATTAGATATAATTTGTTGTCGTCACATGTCTTAGATATAATTTTTCTCTTTAATTATTTTTATAATACATATTACATATGAGTTTTGTTCATTTTATAAACGATTGGTTTGTTGTACTTGATGTAATAATTATTTCTTACATAATTAATTATTTGATAATATAAATGTAATTTCATTATTAAAAAAACAAAAAATATATATCATTTAAAAACTTGCATTATTTTCTAACATTTTGATTGACATAAGAGAAAAAAATAAAAGGTTTTTATGTAGCCTTGCCACCATTGAGATAATTTCTCATCATGAATAAACTATAAAAAATTATCTGAAAATTATATTATATCATAAAACATTTTTGTCAATATTGTATTAAGTGAAAAAAATCTAATAAAAACAATATTATAATATTAACCTTACGTATTGCCATAAATCATAAAATTGATCATAATCAATGAAAAATGTAATGCAATGTATCGCAATAGATCATAATCAATGAAAAGTGTACTCAATTGAAGATGCCATAGGGAAAATTTGATTTTGCTTAATTTGATTGAAGCTTGAGCTCATATATTTAAGGTTACAATCTAGTTTGTATTGTCAAATGGTTCACAACTATGGAGCGAGAAGGAAAAAAGAATCGCTCAGAGAGATATTGGCATGTGAAAAAATGAATTATGAGAAGGAGGACGAGAATTTCCATTATGTATTGCAAGTATCTACCCTTATAGTTTGTGTATGTTTATAAGTTTAAGTGTTTAACCAAAATTAATATAAAAAATTACATGATAAATAAATTGTTTTATCTTTTGAAGACAAACTAATATGAATTATAAATGGCCTTACTAACCGATAAGCGTCGATATATCTTCGGTAATTAATTTTAATCATGTTTAAAATACATAATAAGACGATAAAAAAAATATTAATGATAGAAATTTTGCTAATGTACTTGATAGTAACTTGCTAATTAGTACAACAAATTAGAATCTCTAGTAAAATAAAGAAAAATTTAAACCTTCAATTTTATAGGATAAATTCAAACATATAATTACGATATTAGACATTTGTTCATGCACCATTATTAAATTTTATAGGATAAGTTCAAGTCTATTCATTTAAAATGAAAAGGATGTATGAAAACATTATAAAAATTTGAACCAATTGATGGAAGGAAATTTATATGCTATATATCCAATAAATGCAAAAATAAAGAAGTAAAGATTTGTTGCGTGTATTAATTTCAACATTATTATATCGCGTGAAGGAAAATAAAAGCTATAAATGAAAGCACATAATCCCCAAATTCTGTACACAACTAAATTAGAAAAATTCAATTTCTACTTTAGAATCCAATCCGGAGTGTGCCTCCTATTTCCTTATTGGTGAGTTTTGGAATATATATACCTATTACAAATACAAAAAGCAAAATATAATCAAATATTATATTTAAATAATATTTGATTATCAGATTAAATCAAACAAATCAAAAAACAAAACGACATATAATTTGATAAATTAAATATAACATTAAATCAAGCCCACATACAATAAAATTTGAACATAAAAGTTTAAGATTTCAAAACTCTCTATTTTATCATTAATCTAAAATTTTATTTGAGGATTTAAAATACTTCATTTTATTTATTTTTATTTTTTAATATTTTTAAAAGGTATATATTATCATTTTAATTTTATTTATGGAGTTTTTAATCTTTATTGACCCTATACAAAATAATTATTATATATATATATTTAATTGATAAATGGTTTTGCCTCCTGATAATGTATTTTTGAACCTATTTGACTTGAGACTAATTATCAAAAGCGTGAGATAAAATAGCTGTCTCCGATTGAGCTGGAGACACAATGCAGAAATCATTTGTAATCATTCATTAAAATTCAATGTATATTGTTTTGAGCTTGAAGTAGGAACTAATAAAAATGTCAAGAGGTCTTGATTTAGTGGTAAGAGGAGATTTTGAAACTTTAAGATTCTAAATTTGATTTCATTAAGTGTGTAATTAAGTATTATTTGTTATTTATATAGTTTGTTATTATATTTGTATTTATAATTTTATCACGTTACAATTTATTGAATTTAACATGTTGATTGTGATTATAACATTGAATGAAAATGTATTATTCATTAAAAAAAGTGTCAATCTATGAAGTATAGATTTTACTTCAATTAAAATTGAAGCCAAGGATTAAATATTTCAATAGTTATATTTTGAAATTCTTGATATAAAAATTTTGGATTCAATTTTTTTTTTTTTAACAAAAGTGTTTTATGGAAAGAAAAACCTTCACTTCAATTGCGAAAATTAATTTAATCAGTAAAAAGAAATGCTCAATTTTATCATCAAATAAAAATTGATATTTTTGAGAAGTATTTTATGAATTTTGAATACATTATATCTATATTGGTATGAAAAAAAAAAAAAAACATTTTCAATATTGTTGGGAGAAAAAAATAAATTAAATAAAAGTTAATATTACTCCATTAAATTGGATCCTTAAGCTCACAATGAAATAATTTGCATACGGAAAAAATGAAAAAAAAAATACCACTTAAAAATGTCTATCTAAAATGTAAAAACATTCAGAAAGATCAAATCAAATGGCAAAATAATCTTCTAACTTTGTAGTGAGGTTTGAATATGTCGAAACTCCTTTTTATGGTCCTCACATGACACATGTATGAGATATGGAGTTAATTACACTTACACCACATAAAAAACGAACAAAATTAAGGACGCTGAAGCTGCTGAACCCTAGGACCATTACTAATATTAAGGGCAGGGCAGGCAAATGCCCCATATTTCTGATGAATGTGGGCCTCCATTTAGACCTGGAGAAAACATATTGCTAGGCCCAAGAGTGGGGCCTAGCCCCAATCCCCCTCCCAACCTCTACCAAAACCTTTGTATTGTTCGAACAGGTGGCAAATACCCATTGGCTTAGACTCAGCTCGTTGGCTTCATCTGCCCAGTTCCATGGTCATTGATCTGCTTTCACCGTACAAGCACAGAAAGTCCAAAAATACAGCCACAGCCAGTGGTCGTTGCTGTTGGTTGAGAAGGAGCTGGTTCGGCAGCCATTGCCAGTCAAGCAGGGTACTTCGGTACGTAGAAGGGTTTCAGGGACGGTGGTTGCTGCAAAACCAACGCCCATGAAAGATTGTTTACATTTTGAATCTTTGCGTGAATTTTTTTTATGATTATAAAAAATATTTGATAATTAACAATATGATCAAAATTATTTAAATTTTAATTTCACAATATAACATAAAAATTAACATTTTCAATGAAACGTATATAAAAAAATCATAAAGCATAATTAATAAATTATATGATTAATTCTAATTGCCAACAGATATAAAAGATTATAATAAAATTGAAATGAGAAAACATTTGATTGTTTAATTTTTTTTTCTTTAAAACATATTTTAAAATTTTACTTCCAATATTTTTATTTCCAATTTGAATGACAAATTTTTATCAATCTAAATACCGATTGAGTGAAGGTGTCACCAGAAGCATGTCTCATCAAGCAAGATTATCAACGAGTGTACATAGGTAAATCAAATGGGGATGATTTAACATCACTAGATCAGAACGTGGGGGGGAAACGTTAAAAGGAAAATAAAGGTATTCTACCCATTTCACATTCTCAAGTCATCTCGGTCTTTTAGAGGTCGCAAAATTCAAAAGGTGATGGGATCAACTCACCTAACTCGAGCCATCATTTTTCATCAATCCCAGCCTTTTTAGTTGACAAACGGAGACTCCTATTCCTCCTTTTTGCTATTTTTTTAGGTCATGTCTTCAATAACACATGAAAATCTATTGATGCCTGTGGCTGTCTGCCACTTTAGCAATCATCAATCCTCAGACCGTGTTCCAAAAAAGTTAGAAATTGATAATTTTCTGGAATGCTTGTCAACTTTTTCTGCCGAAAATAAATCCAACTAAGCAACAAATTGTATTCAGTCGAATTATTAAATTAGGTGATTGGTTGGGTAATAAAAAATAATCCAATTATCACAATTAGATGAATGATAAAAGAGCCAATGAGGTACTACTCTGTCACGGGGTCGTTCTCTCCTATAGAACTTTTTTCAGTGATGGCCTAAGTTTTTCGTACAGCCTATCTTCACACTAATCCAAATTCGGGTCAATACGCAGCGATATAACACTCGAGTAAGAAAATGACTTGACAAAGTATACTAATAAAGTAAAGAACACTCAAGCTTTAGAGAAAAGAGCCTTTCTATTAATCCGCAATAAAAAGGAATACAATATTTAGCCAAGAAGACCGCTCTTAGCTATCACTCTCTTTCTCCCTGAATGATTCTCTCACTAACTGATGATTGAATATTCTACCCCCTCCTTTGGGGTTTATATAGGCAAGTGAGGACATCCCCCTCACGTAGGCAACTGAGTTTGATTACAACAAAAACTCTATAGGATTAATTCCTACTAAACTAAGGACTCTCCGGATGATCGCCACCTCAATGCTTTTCAGAGTTTATATCTGTGATAATCTCCAGTGATTCGGTCTGCCAAGACTTCTCCGTTTATCCCGACTTATGACCCGCATTTATCCTTATCCTTATCCTTATCCCGATTTTTAAGGATTCGCCTAGCTTGCCACCCGCAAACTACGATCATCGTCCGTTAGCATCTCCGTTTCATGCTTGGCAGTCCGCCCAAGCCAAGTGCCTGTCTTGCCTGTTTCGGTGCGCGTCCCGTTGCGCCCCGTGCAAAGCTTTCCCGTGCTCCGCACTCGTCACAGCGCCCCCAGTCGAACCCTTGCGAGCTGGGCGCTTGGTCAAGTAGTTAGGGTCTAACAAACCGGGTTTGTGGTAACGAGGAGGATTTAAAATTTTAAAGTTTTAAATTGGAATTTTATTAAATTTGAATTGAAATTTAATTTAATTTAATTATTTATCAAAATTAGTTAATTATATAATGTATATATAATATATTTGTTATATAATTAACCATGGGTCCGATTAGTTTTTCGTTTTAAATGATGAACTCAAAATTTAACTAGATTTTTATTGAACTTTATTCACTTAATTGAACTCATATAATAAACTTAATGTTCTTATCTAAATCTCTCAAAAATTGAGGAGACATTAGAATTTGAGTGAGTAATCAAACTCATGTACAAATCTAAATGCATAATAATTTTTTTAATTATTTTTTAGTTTTAAAATTTTATCATAAAAATCAAATTAGTTAAAAGGACTTCATTTTTTTTGTTACATGAGAAATATTTAATAATTAGGGATATGGTGAAATTGTTTGGATTTGAATTCAAACCTTACAATATATTACAATTTTTCTTTAACTACTCGACCAAAAAATTGTTAGCAATTAAAAAAACTTTCTACTCGCTAATATAATCAATATTATATCATCTATAACCTTATTAAAAGTAAAGTTTTGATTAGTATCAAAGATGTAAATAAATTTAGTTAAATTGATAAGTGAAAAATTCGAGTTAAAGATCGATTCCATTTTTTGAACTTGAAATTCTATTTTTTCTAGTTCAAACTCATATTGAAATAATATTTAAATTAATCGTACTCACTCCAGTAGATTCGTTTATTAAGTAAAAAAAAAAAAATCTCAATTCTCTTTTGACTCCAAACTCAATTATTTATGTTCAAATTTGAACTTAAATAGAGATTTTCTAAAAATATGTTTAATGAAAGAAATATAAGTGAAATCATAAATTAATAATTGCATGATAAAAATATATATTAAAATAAAAATTTAATTAAACCATAATTATTAGAATTTAGTATTAAAATTCAATTTAATAACTAAAAATGTTTAATCTTTACTAGATGATGTTGCCTAACTGACAGCAACAAGAATATACCTTTTTTGTAGTCTGATTGCACTAACGACAAAAGGGTGACGTCGATGCAATTTGTTCCTCGTGTTCTTCGTATATTCTGCAAAAATAACAGGAATCAGAGGGGGCAGGGATTTGTTCCTGCACGCGCACTCCGATGATTAAGTAAGTAATCGGAGTTGTGAATGTATGAAGAAGAGAATGTAATGCTTAAATCAGAGAGTTTAAGGCTTTTCCCTTTTTTTTGATTCTTTTTTCTCTTTTTTCTTTTGGATTCGGCCTCTTCCTTTCAGAGAACTCACCTGGTATTTATAGGTTTCTGCAAGTCGGTTCGAGCTGAGGCCCAGGCGCGTGTCTGGGCCGCGACAGAGTCATAGAGCACTCTGTCGCGCCTCGAGTTCAAGCAGCTAGCGGGGGACCTCTACCGCAGACTATGCGGGAGATCTCCACCGCAGTCTGTGCAGGAGACTATGCCGCAGGCTGTGCGGGGGACTTCTATCGCGGTCTGTGCGGGAGACCTCCACCGCAGTCTGTGCGGGAGACTATGCCGCAAGCTGTGCGGGGGACTTCTATCGCGGGCTGTGCGGGAGACCTCTACCGCAGACTGTGCGGGAGACCTCCATCGCAGTCTATGCGGGAGACTATGCCGCAGGCTGTGCGGGGGACTTCTATCGCGGGCTGTGCGGGAGACCTCTACCCAGACTGTGCAGGAGACTATGCCGCAAGCTGTGCGGGGGACTTCTATCGCGGGCTGTGCGGGAGACCTCCATCGCAGTCTGTGCGGGAGACTATGCCGCAGGCTGTGCGGGGGACTTCTATCGCGGGCTGTGCGGGAGACCTCTACCGCAGACTGTGCGGGAGACCAATGTCGCGATATGGGCGATGGAGGTCTGCCGCGCCACACTGTCGCCAAATCTGCCACGTGGTTCGATCTTGGTTTGACACGTGGCAGGCGGATAGTTGCACACGTGGTTTCTGGTGACACGACCACCATCAATTGCTTCCCACTCTTTGGTAGGAATCTTTCCTGCGAAAGAGTATCTGGGTCTGGATTTTCTCGGGTCGGGTCGGATCTCCGCGCGTGTGTAGACGCAGGCGAGCCGCTATATATACTGGGCCCCTGCTGTCCTTGTCGCTATTGAGTTCTCCCGCAAAAAGACACTCTGCCGCAACTCAGTCGCGATTTTCTCTGGACACTCTCTCGCAACTCTACCGCAACTCCACTGTACTCTGCCGTAACTCTGTCGCATACACATCACTGTGTCGCAACTCTGCCGCAGCTTCTTCATACTCTGTCGCCGATTCCTCCTTTTCTTCATTTTAGGTAATTTCATAGTCCGTAGTCCCACTCTTTTGATTTACGGACTCCTAAAATGGCTGGTCACGGCATAGGAAAACAAATCGATGTAGGCGTTAAGTCGACTTTAAAGGAAGCCGACGTCCAAGACCTAGAATCCCGATTTCCTTTACCCGAGGGATACTCTTATAGGCTCCCAACCCCTCAGGAGAGCGACATACGTCGTGTGTCCGACGGGGCTGTCGTTTTTAGGGCAGCTTTGGAGTTAGGACTCCGCTTCCCATTGTCCGACTTCGGGGCTTCCTTCCTTAGGACGCACAGGGTATCCCCGGGACAACTGCATCCTCATGCATGGATGCAATTGGTAGCTTTCACCGTGCACTGCCATTTAAGGGGCGTCCCTCCGTCTCTTCCTCTTTTAGAAGTATTCTTTAGGCTTCGAGGGAGCCCCGGTTTAGTGCCTTACTCGCTTCAGCGGGTGTACCAACCCGATTTTGAGAACCGATTATTCGAGAAACCGGCTAACAAGCTTCATGGTTTCGAAACGGAATGGCTGGTCGTGGAAGTGCCCGAAGGCCTGGATTTCCTCACTCGTTGGGAGAATAGGCGTGAAATCCCCAAGGGTCCCCGGGTTGCCACACTTAGGGAGCAGTTGTCTTCTGACGTCAACAAACTGCTAGTCCCTCATCCCCTTAGCCTCGACACCCTTATATCAAATGAAAATTTGATATTAGCAGGCTGGGGTGTGGGTCCGGTCCCTGTTGCCGGACCCTCTGTTCCTTCGTCAGATCCTCTGCCTTCGGTTTTCCCCGAGTTAAATCCTGAAGCACCTAGGCCACAAGAGGATATAGGGAGCACCAACGTAGAATCAAGTTCTGGCAGCGAACCCTTAGCCGATCTGACTGGCTGGGAAGGGTTCGGCTCTACTTTCATGGTGCTCCCTGATGACGACACCATAAATATAGAGTCCCTTCAGGAGCATCTCGATTCTCCTGACGGTAACTTTTAATTGTTTCCCGTTGCTTATCGTTTCTGATCAATTCTTGACCATTGATGTATTTTCTTTCTTTTTTGCAGATATGAGTCATTTCCGACGATCGTTGGGTCGCCAGGTCTCTGAGGCTGGTCCTTCCAGCGCTCCTGCCAGGAAGAGGCATCGTTTGGCTGACGATGTCCCAAGTGAGGCACCGGTCCCCTCTCATCCACCTCGTGCTCGGACCCCTCCTGTTTCTAGGCAGGCGATGCCTCCCCCTCCTTCGGAGCAGAGAGATCTCTCTCGGGATAGGGGAAGAGTTGCCTCATCTTCACGGGGGGTTTCCGGGTCATCCGGGCGATCACGCTCCTAGGAGCGCGCGGAATGCAATATTATTCCGTCTCAGCGGAAGAATAGAAGGCGCTTGTACATCGAAGGTTCGATGGGAAGCAGGCCAATATTGCCGAGGATAGGCCCGCCGACGAGAGGTCCTACCCCGTGGACGGGGGGAACATTATGAGGGGCCACGAGTTCCGAGTCTACCCCGGGGTTCGTGACAACGACATTTTGGACACTCCCGGGGTGGCCTCCAGGTTAAGCTGGTCCACTATTCTTCCTCGAGATGAGGCAAGGATATTCAGAAACTACTCGGAGGGGGAGGATTTAGCCGACATGGAGGCATTGAGGGTAAGTTTCATACTCCTCTTCGTTTGATTCCTTTTTGCCGCATTCTTTGAATCTAACTTTTTGTATTTCTTTGCAGCTGGCTCAACGAACTGTGGCCAACAATGCCCAGCATCGGGCTTATCGGGAGCATGCCGATAGGAAAATCCGGGAGTTAAAGGATCAAGTTATGGAGTTACAGAACACCGTCAACAACTTGTCCAAACTTCCGGATTTAGTTTGAAGCTTGGAGGAGCAGCTCGCAAAGGTTCATCAAGACCTTAATCACGTCCAGGGGGATCTTACTGTAGAGAAGGCTCGGTCTAGCAGATTTCAAGAGGATCTTCGGGATGCCCACTCTAAGCTAGACTGTATGCAATCCAACTACGGGTCTTTACTTGCTCGGAATCAGGAGCTCGAGCAGCGCGTTGCCGAGTTGGAAAGTTAGGCTGCTCCTACGCTGACCCAAGTGGAGATCAATAGCATACGGGCCGAGGCTGTGAAGGAGTACCGTCTCTCCAAGGATTGCTTGAGACGGAAGGAGGATTTCTCGAATCCCTATGTAAAGTACGGGTTCTATCTTGCCCGATCATGGTTAGAAGCACATAGGGAAGGAGAGGAATTCCCCGAGCTTCAGTACACCAACGAGGCGATGCTATTTGAGGCCCCCGACTGGACTAAATATGAGCCTGAAGCCGAACCTGCAGACGAGTTATTTAAGAGGACCGCCCAAGATGACCTCGTCAACCTCACTGGTCCTTGGGAGCCCATGGATTTGGATGGTGCTCCCGAGCCTATCGAGGCTCTTATTGATTTAGACGACGAGGAGGGTCAGCAGTCCTTGGGAAGTGATGGTCCGTCTGCAGCTGATCCCCAGCTTCCTCCCGAAGAGTAGATGGCTATTTTTGTTTTTTGTATTTCTTTTCAAGTACTTTGTTGTTTTTTATTTTAACTTTGTACTTTTGTTGAATGTAATCATCAAGATCTGTTAAAGATCTGTTTGTAACGACTTTTGAATGAAATGAAATTGAGATTTTTGTTCATGCTTTGTATTGCACTTCTTCTCTATTTATCATTTATCATTCTTTGTCTGTTTGTTTATTTTGCTTGAATGTATTCATTTGAATGTATTCGTGCATGCTCCCCAATTCTTGATAGAAAGGTAAACTTTCAGAAAGAATTTTTTGAGCGAACGTATAATTGTTTAAGGCTTGATTACTGTGACGTGTATGCGTCTTTAGTTTTTATAGCCTTGATATTTTTATCGCCTGGCCACAGTGATGCATAGCGCCTTAGGCTCTTACAGCTTGGTTGATTGTACACGCCTGGCCACAGTGACGCATAGCGCCTCAGGCTCTTACGGCTCTTCTGAACTACGCCTGGCCACAGTGACGCATAGCGCCTCAGGCTCTTACGGCTCGGTTGAACTACGCCTGGCCACAGTGACGCATAGCGCCTCAGGCTCTTACGGCTCGGTTGAACTACGCCTGGCCACAGTGACGCATAGCGCCTCAGGCTCTTACGGCTCTTCTGAACTACGCCTGGCCACAGTGACGCATAGCGCCTCAGGCTCTTACGGCTCGGTTGAACTACGCCTGGCCACAGTGACGCATAGCGCCTCAAGCTCTTACGGCTCGGTTGAACTACGCCTGGCCACAGTGACGCATAGCGCCTCAGGCTCTTACGGCTCGTCTGAACTACGCCTGGCCACAGTGACGCATAGCGCCTCAGGCTCTTACGGCTCTTACGAATACCTGTCACAAGATTTAGATGCATATAAGTTGCAGATGTATAATAAAATGACATTCTGCGTGATGATTTGATGACAATATCTTGTGATGGTATAAACAAATGATAATAATGTTTGGGAAAGAAAATATGGTGCTTAATTCAAATACAGCTTTAGGTGATTTGAATTCCATGTTTTCCCTATCTTCTTCCCTTGCAGAGTTTCCAGGACACAGGTGTTAGGTCCAATCTTGTATCTGATTCTGTAGGGACCTTCCCAGTTAGCTCTGAACTTCCCATCCTCCTTCAGGGCATTCGTGATCTGCGACTTTCTGAGCACTAGATCTCCCTCAGACATTGGCCTATCTCTCACCCGGCTATTGTAGTAGTTGGCCACCCTCTGATGATAGGATGCCAATCGAATAGCCGCGGTTTCTCTATGTTCGTCGAGTAGGTCTAAGCCTTCCCTTAGAGCTTGTGAATTTTCTTCCTCTACTAAGGGTATCACTCTTGGTGATAACGCTCCAATTTCCACGGGGATCAGTGCTTTTGCGCCGTATACAAGGCTGAATGGCGTTTCTTTAGTCGACACACGACTGGTGGTACGATATGCCCATAAAACACTAGGCAATTCGTCCACCCATGCCCCTTTTGCTTTGTCTAGCCTGGTCTTCAGCCCATGAAGGATAGTTCGATTACTGACTTCGGCCTGTCCATTAGCTTGAGGATATGACACTGAGGAGATCCTTAGCTGAATGTTGAGGCTCTTACAAAATTCACGGAAGGCGTTGCAATCAAATTGCTTTTCATGGTCGGCATTTAAGATGCGGGGAATTTCGAATCGACAGATAATGTCTTTCCACACCATTGCCTCCACTTTCTTTTCCGTGATTGTGGCTAAAGGTTCTGCTTCAATCCACTTTGTAAAGTAATCGGTAGCCACTAATAGGAACTTTCTTTGACCTGTGGCCAATGGGAAAGGTCCAAGAATGTCCAATCCCCATTGTGCAAAAGGAATTGGTTGTACTGTGCCTTGAGAGGGAGTCACTGGGGCTGTTGTGATAGGCGCAAACCTCTGGCATTTGTCACACCTGCGGGTTTGGTCCATCGCATCTTTCTTCAACGTTGGCCAGTAGAATCCCGATCGCAGTATTTTAGCAGCGAGAGCTCTCGCTCCTAAGTGTTCGCCGTAAATTCCTTCATGCACTTCGGCTAAAGCGTAGCTTGCTTGCTCCGGTCCCAGACATTTCAATAAGGGCGACGAATATCCCCTTTTGTACAGTTCTCCATTGATGAGTGTGAATTTCGCCCCTTGTATTTTTAAGTGACGAGCCTCGTCCTTATTTTGGGGGAGTGTTCCTTCGGTGAGATACTATTTGTATGGGGATCTCCAATCGTCTCCCACTTGAATGTCACACACTTCGACCTCTTCAATACTAGGTCGTTCGAGCCTCTCCACCTTCACTGTCCTTCCTCGTGTTTCGGTGGAAGAGGCTAACTTAGACAATGCATCAGCATGTGTGTTTTCGGACCGGTTGATTTGTATCAGCTGAAATTTTTTGAAAGTCTGGGCCAGAAGTTGGACTTTCTTCAAGTAAGGGACCAGCATCGGTTCCCATACCTCGTACTCTCCGCTGAATTGGTTCACCACCAATTGAGAATCACTATGTGCTATCAAGTGGTGAACCTGTAGCTTCTTCGCTAACATCATCCCTGCTATCAGAGCTTCATACTCCGCTATGTTGTTCGAACTGGGGAACCCGAACCGTAGGGAGTATTCAAGGGATTTTCCTTCGGGTGATACCAGGACTATACCCGCTCCGCTTCCGTTGGCACTTGATGCCCCATCAACATGCAGCAACCATGGGTGAGCCTCCCCTTCACTGCTGTCGCTTGGGATAGTGCATTCTACGATAAAGTCGGCCAGAGCTTGACCTTTGATAGCCTGCCGTGGTTGGAATGTAATTTCGTATCCCCCAAGCTCCACTGTCCATTTCACTAACCTTCCTGAATGTTCAGGTTTCTGGAGGATCTGTCTTAACGGTTGATCTGTCAAGACGGTGATAGGGTGTGCTTGGAAATATGGGCGCAACTTTCGTGAGGTCATCAAAAGAGCTAATGCTAACTTTTCGGCCAGCGGATAGCGGGTCTCCGGATCTAATAACACTTTACTCATGTAGTAGATGGGACGGTGCACCATTTCATCTTTCTTCAGTAGCACCGCACTGACGGCGAAATCACCGACTCCCAAATACATATAGAGTTGTTCTCCTTCCAGTGGCCTTGTTAATAAAGGCAACTGTTTCAAGTATTCCTTGAGGTCTTCAAAGGCTTTTTGACAATCTTCTGTCCATTCGAAGTTCTTTCCCCCCCGTAGAGTTTTGAAGAACGGCAGGCTCCTTTCTGCTGATTTTGACAAGAAGCGATTCAGAGCTGCTATTCTGCCTGTCAATCTCTGGACCTCTCTTACGGTGGTTGGGGATTTCATGTCAATGACCACCTGTACCTTCTCAGGGTTTGCCTCAATGCCCCTGTTAGTGATCATGAAGCCTAAGAACTTCCCTGATCTTACCCCGAATGAGCACTTTTCAGGGTTTAGCTTCATGTTGAATCTCCTCAATACTTCAAATACCATGGACATTTGATCAGTATGAGACTCTCCTACGCGGCTCTTGATTATCATATTGTCCACGTAGGCTTCCATGGTATTTCCCAGAAGATCTTTGAACACTTTGCTCACCATTCGTTGATAGGTGACTCCCGCGTTCTTTAGACCGAACGGCATTACCCTATAGCAATAGGTTCCGTCGTCAGTTATAAAGGAAGTCTTTTCTTCGTCTTCTAGGTGAAGCATGATTTGGTGATACCCGGAGAATGCATCCAAGAAACTGAGGAATTCGTAGCCGGATGTTTCGTCTACTAGTCTGTCTATCCGAGGTAGGGGGTAAGAATCTTTAGGGCAGGCTTTGTTCAAGTCGGTGAAATCCACACACATTCGCCACTTCCCACTAGATTTCTTTACCATCACTACGTTGGCTAACCACTCAGGGTAGTAGACCTCTCGGATGAATCCGGCACCCAGGAGTTTATTCACTTCTTCAGTGATTGCTTTTTGTCGTTCCGGGGTGAAACTCCTCTTCTTTTGTTTGACGGGTCTGTGCCCGGGTATGACATTAAGCTCATGGCATATCACTTCGGGACTGATTCCGGGCATGTTCGCCGGACTCCAGGCGAAGACATCCGAGTTTCTTCTCAGGCACTCGACTATGTCGTTCTTTAATTGTTCGCCGAGTTGAGTCCCGATGAATGCCTTTTTCCCTTCATCCCCTTCTGTCAGCTCAACGGCCTCTGTTTCCTCTACAAGCTGAGGCTTGGGCGGATCGTCGATACATAAGGTTTCTTTCCTCTATGCTACCTTGTTGGCAGTGGAAGCGAGGTAACAAGTACGGGCACTCCTTTGGTTTCCTCGTACTTGTCCGACTCCGTTGGGAGTGGGAAACTTCATCAATAGATAGCAAGAGGATATCACCGCCCTCATGTCATTCAGCACAGGTCTGCCCAAAATCATGTTATAGGTAGCGGAGGTTGACCTGACCACCATGAACAACACTTGCAGGGTCACGTTCTTCGGGTGCTCTCCGAGAGTCACAGGCAACTCTATGGACCCGGCAACCTTCACTCGCTCCCCCGTGAACCCGTATAGTGGCGTCATAACGGGCTTTAGCCTATCTTCGGATATGCTCATTTTTTCGAAGCAGTTCCAATAGATTAGGTTTACTGAGCTCCGTTATCGACCAGAACCCTGCTCACCGGGTGTTTGGCCACTACAGTGGATATCACCAGGGGGTCGTCATGGGGCATGACAATATCACCTTTGTCAGCCGGAGTGAACATGATGGGTTCTTCATCCGCCTGTTCTTCCATCACAACGTTAACCTGATACGCTTGCCTTGCGTAGCTTTTGCGGGAAGTAGAGGAGCTTCCTGCACTTGAGTCCCCCCCTGCGATGACATTTATTGCGGGGGCTGTAGGTTCGTTGTTTGGCGGATTAGCACGGAGGATTGGCCTGACTGCTTCGTTTCTAGGCCTATCCCTTCTGTTGTCATTATTTGCCCCAGTCCGCGGACGATCATTCCTTTGGTCACGCGGAGGATAACGGGGTCTCTCGCTTCTCCACAGGAAGCGGTTGATCTTTCCCTCTCTGGCCAGTCTTTCCAACTGGTCCATTAAATCTCTGCACCTCTCTGTTGGGTGACCGTGAGCACAATGGAATTCGCAGTAGGCTTCGGGGTTTCGTCCTACATCTCCAATTTTCTTCTTGGGGAATTCCAATAATCCTGCCCCTTCAATAGCTGCCAGTATCGCAGTACGAGGCTCGTTCAACTTGGTATAGCCTTCATACCTGAGCCTAGGGGCTTTGTCTACTCTCACGGGTCTTGGGAAGCTTCTCTCGGGTGCATCTCTCTCTCTCTTCTTTCCTTCTTTCGCCTCTCTGGGTTGTATCATTTTCATCACTTCTTCTTGAGCTACATACTTGTTAGCCCTGGCAAAGAGGTCGAAAATTGTCATCGGTTGATCGAGAGAGAGAGATTTTTGTAGCTTTTCGGAGCTCGTCCCTTGCAGCATTGCAGCCAAGGCTACGCCTACCGGTAAATCTTCCACTTCCAAGGTTGCATCTCGGAAGCGGTCTACAAAGCTTTTCAAGGGTTCTTTATTCCCTTGTTTAAGCGTGAGTAGGTAGGTAGCATCTTTCTTCCTCTAGCTGTGGATCATGAAGACTTTGAGGAATTCATTTCTCAACTCGTCAAAAGAGGAGATTGAACCTTCGCTCAACCCATTGAACCACTTTAGAGCGTGCCCGGACAGTGTGAGGAAAAAAGCCCTGCACATAATTTCGTCCTCCCACCCATGCAGCAGCATGAGAGACTCGTAACTCTGTATGTGGTCATAGGGGTCCGCTTTGCCGGTGTAAGTAGCCATAGAAGGCATTTTGAACTTCTTCGGCAAAGGTTTGTTCATGATCTCCAGGCTGAATGGGATCCTCCTCCTTTGGCCGTCATCCGGAGATACTAGTTTTTTCTTCTCGAGGATCCTTTGGACGACCTTCTCCACGTCCTCCGACCCTCGAGCTGAGCATGGCCTTGTCCCTTCGGGTCTAGAAGAGTCCGATTGATAAGCGCCCCTTCTAGCACCTCCCACTCCGGGACTTGATATTTCGAGGCCTTCTCGTGGGTCAAAACCTCCTTGTCTTCGTTGCTCCCCAGCCCTATAGGTTCTCGGATCACGTTCTGACTCCACGGGAGACGAGCTGTGGCAGGTGGGGGAACTCTGCCCCTGGCGGCCAGAGGGGAAGTCTGCCGCGCATCAGTCAAGGGTGAACTCTGCCGCCTATTAGAGGCGGGAGAGCACCGTCGCATATCTGGTGTGGGATACCTCTGCCACATGTAGTTCGCGGGAGAGTTCTGTCGCCTTTGAGCCACGGGGGAGCTCTGTCTCTCGTTAACCGCTGGCGAACGCTGTCGCACGGGAGCTGCGGGCGAGCTCTGCCGCATATTGGCCAGAGGTGAACTCTGTCGCGGTTGAGCTACGGGTGAGCTCTGCCTTGCTGGATTGGCAGTAGCATTATCTTGCGTTCCTGCACCTTGTCCGGCACTCGCCAGTGGAGGGCTGACCTCTCTCGTAGGTCTGCCTCGGTGTGCTTTCCCCCACCAACTGCTGCACTTCATGGGGTAAGCTGAATTGGGGGAGAGCGTCTCTGAAGAAGCTCACCATAGCTTTCAATGCCGTTGTAGTCTCCTCATTTTTGCGCTTCAGGGTCTCAAATTTTTCTAGGGAAACCACGGCTTCTCCCTGACCCCTTTCACCATGTCTTCGTCTTTGTTCTGCTCTGACAGGGGGACTCACAGAATTCTGCCCTCCTGTCACCTCTGCTGTAGAGCGTGTCCTCACCATTTTGATAGAGAATCTGGCTTTTTGTCAGAATTTCCACAGACGGCGCCAATTGATGTTGCCTAACTGACAGCAACAAGAATATACCTTTTTTGTAGTCTGATTGCACTAACGACAAAAGGGTGACGTCGATGCAATTTGTTCCTCGTGTTCTTCGTATATTCTGCAAAAACAACAAGAATCAGAGGGGGCAGGGATTTGTCCCTGCACGCGCACTCCGATGATTAAGTAAGTAATCGGAGTTGTGAATGTATGAAGAAGAGAATGTAATGCTTAAATCAGAGAGTTTAAGGCTTTTCCCTTCTTTTTGATTCTTTTTTCTCTTTTTTCTTTTGGATTCGGCCTCTTCCTTTCAGAGAACTCACCTGGTATTTATAGGTTTCTGCAAGTCGGTTCGAGCTGAGGCCCAGGCGCGTGTCTGGGCCGCGACAGAGTCATAGAGCACTCTGTCGCGCCTCGAGTTCAAGCAGCTAGCGGGGGACCTCTACCGCAGACTATGCGGGAGATATCCACCGCAGTCTGTGCGGGAGACTATGTCGCAGGCTGTGCGGGGGACTTCTATAGCGGTCTGTGCGGGAGACCTCCACCGCAGTCTGTGCGGGAGACTATGCCGCAAGCTGTGCGGGGGACTTCTATCGCGGGCTGTGCGGGAGACCTCTACCGCAGACTGTGCGGGAGACCTCCATCGCAGTCTGTGCAGGAGACTATGCCGCAGGCTGTGCGGGGGACTTCTATCGCGGGCTGTGCGGGAGACCTCTACCGCAGACTGTGCGGGAGACTATGCCGCAAGCTGTGCGGGGGACTTCTATCGCGGGCTGTGCGGGAGACCTCTACCGCAGACTGTGCGAGAGACCTCCATAGCAGTCTGTGCGAGAGACTATGCCGCAGGCTGTGCGGGGGACTTCTATCGCGGGCTGTGCGGGAGACCTCTACCGCAGACTGTGCGGGAGACCAATGTCGCGATATGGGCGATGAAGGTCTGCCGCGCCACACTGTCGGCAAATCTGCCATGTGGTTCGGTCTTAGTTTGACACGTGGCAGGCGGATAGTTGCACACGTGGTTTCTGGTGACACGACCACCATCACTAGATAATAATAGAATTAAATTCATATTTGATCGAGTGCAACTTAAATAATTTGAACTATTAACGTTTCATTTTCATCTTCGACCGGTGAGATACATGAGGATTGACTTTGAATCCGATACATTGACTAAAATGTAGAGGATCGACAGGTTGAAATAGGCCAGCCGGCCGGGTGAAGAGGTAGTACGAAGTTGATACAAGATTTTTTTTTTTTTACTTTTGATTTTTAAGAATAAATAAATAAAAAAAAAACATAGTTTTCTGCCATGAGGTCAGTATTCAGTGGGATTTCGATCTCTAAACATAGTTTATTACATTAGAAGTAAATATGGTAATGTTAATTACATTACAGTTACAATGCTAAAATAATACGAAAAGAAGTTAAGATGTATTTGAAAGAATATTAAAAAATAAATAAATAAACAAAGTGAGTTTATATTATTATTTTAATTTTATTTGTTGAATTTAAAAATTTCACTAATATTACATTACATAAATTTATAAAAAAATTATATATGAATTTGATAAAACTTAAAAATAATATTTTGTAATGGGTAATTCAATTTACCTCATTAAAATTTGATTTTAATATAACTTTAATTCATTAGTTTTAAAAATAAACACTTAAGTCTAAATAATTTAATATCGTTAAAAATAACTAACAAAAATATACAATAATAAAAATATCCGATATGAAATTTTTTGAACTTACTATTTTTTTATTTTTTTTACATTACTATTTGTCATCTTTATTCACACTAAACTATTGCTTGACGAAGGTATAATAACATTCTTTATATTTTTTTTCGAACTCCTGGATCATAATTTTTGTTAATAAATAAAATAATAAACAATAAATAAAAATAAATTATAAAGAAAAAAGTAATTTTTCAAAATCTAATAGTTGTTTTTAGTATTTTCATTTTTTATTGGAATATTTAAAGAATTGCAAATGGCAAAATAGTTTCAAAATTAAACTTTTAACTAATGACTTAGCGATTGACTAACGGAATGATTATTTTATTCCGCGAAATAAAAAAATTTAGATGGAATGTCTATTTTTGAAAATAATAAAATTTGATTAAGGTCAAACCTTAAAAAAGTAATAAAATGCTTGTCATCTTTTTTCTGCCGAAAATAAATCCAACTAAGCAATAAATTGCATTGAGTCAAATTATTAAATTAGGTGATTGGTTGGGTAATAAAAAAGAAACCAATTATCACAATTAGATGAATGGTAAGAGAGCCAATGAGGTACTACTGGTTTTGTGGTAAGGAGGAAATTTTAAAGTTCTAAATTTAAATTTTATTAAATTTGAATTGAAACTTAATCTAATTATTTATCAAATTGAGGTAATTATAATTATTTATTAGTTTAAATTATTTGAGAAACATGATTCTTATAATTATCAATTTAAGTAAATGTAATATATTGATTATTATTGTAATTTTTAATAAAAATATATTACTTAAAAAAAGATAACAAGAGACTTAAAAAAAAATAGATAAAAAAGAATTTTTTAGGATTGAACTTGAGAATATTAACTTAGATAATTCATTATTTGTAAAGCTTAAACTAATAAAAAGAGTTATTAATATGAATTTATGTAAGTATCTTAAGCTCATGTTAACTATTACTTATAAAATTGCAAAATGAGTTTAAAGTTCAGGATAATCTCTATCCTTGGATCTATATTAAACGTGTTCGTGGCCGGAACGGCCCATTAAAGCTCAAATATTAATATGATTTTTAGTGGGTTTGTATAAAAAAATAGACTGAATAAATGGGTTTGGACAAAAAAAAAAATTCGATAAATTTTCGAGTCGAGTTTGAGTTTTATTTATTATGGCGAGCTTGACTTGAATATAATAAATATAATGTTAATTTTTTTATATATTTTATTAAATATAATGTAATTATAAATATATTTAAAATATTATTGATTAATAAACATTATATATATTTAATATGAAAATTAACATGTAAAATTTGATAAACTAAATTAAATTTTAAAAGAATAAAAAAAAAGAAACAAAAAATAAAAATATTCAAAATGCAAAAAAAAAAAAACAAAAAAAAAAATCAAGATGGGTTTGAACTTACACAATAAAACATAAAATCAAGCTTGGACTAAAATTCAAATTCGAATAATTAAGTTGGGTTGAATTGGACTTGAACTTACATGTAATGCATTAATATATATATAACTTAAGTCTGAACCTACTAATGAGCACCTCTAAATTCTATACTTGACTAGAGGAATTTAATAATCGAATTAGTAAGGGAATCACCAAGATGGGCTATAGTAAACTGGTTTCTTTTTCTTCATTGAGAGCCCCGGTTATCACATCAAACATAAAGAAATAAATGGGATTCCATCTCATTCATCAAATTAAAATAAGTGCAAAGATGGATCTCTATTCTCTAATTTTTAATCAGAATAGCCCAGAGGGACTGAGCAAGGCCTGAAAGTGTGAAACCAAAAATCCTTTGAAATTGAAACAAAATTTTGAATGGGCCATGACACTAACACCACCGAAGAAAACCAGATAAGCAAAATCATCAAAAGGACTAAAAAGAAAAACAACTCACAGGCCTTTCAAAGTCTTAGAACTTGGCCTAACTTCGCTCCTTCCTGCCTACTCCGTGATGGATCGATTTGCTGGGTTCTGCAGATATGTATACCTTTGCTTAATGCTCTAAGCTTAACTTTCTGGCACTGCTCATCTTTAAATGGATGGGTAACTTTTATAATAGGCTTATAAAATTTGATCTTACCGTAACATCCATGATCAATAATCTTTAAATTAGAAATTATTGATTAAATTTTTAAAATAAAAAAAATTTAACCTGATAACCTATTTAATTAATTTCTCAAATTATTTTTTTAGTTTTGTTAGGCCTTTCAAAGCTTAACTTTGCTCCGTCCTCCTTATCATCGAAATTCAAAATTTTCTAGTCTATGTATATGAAATTATATGTTTGTTTTGAAATTTTTTGTCTGTAGATGCGGGTTTTTCGCCACTCAATCCGAATATGCTGATCGAATAGCTGAAGCTGTTAGTATGTTTAAGTTTATTGCTTGTTTCAGCTCTAAAGTATTGCTTGTTTTAGTTCTAAAAAACTTCAGCATTGTTTTAAACTCAAAAAAAAACCTTAGGATTATGAACAATTTATGTCTTTTCATTCATATCATGTCTAGGTAGAAATGGAGAAGCTTTTTAATGATTGTAGTAAGGGGGTTTATTGTTTGAATTTGATAGATGGACGCTGAGCAACATTGTACAAGTCAAATGCGATTACTTATTTGATCAAATAAGTATGCAACAAGAACAAATTGTGGCCCTGCAAGGTGTGAATTTCCCCCTTTAATCTTGTATACATTAGCCTATTTCAATCTATTGGGATAAAAGCTCTGATTGTGATGACGATGACGATGATGATATACATGCTTCTTTTCTGTAGACAAGGCTGGAATTGTTATTGTGTTCCTTTTTTAGAATTGAATTCATTCACTCTGATCGTGTTACAATTTCAGAAGGGAAGAGGCGAAAGGAGCAGGAGTGTGCACAACTGAAGTCTCTTGTTCAAGATCTTGAAAGTACTTTCCTATCAGAAATAAACTGTTTATGTTTTGTTGTTGCCTTGTTTCATCGTTACTTGCTATTTTATTTTGCTTCATTGCAAGTATAGAGTATTTTTTTAAAAGATCATTCTATGGTTTGTTGGCGGAAATTAAGTGATGTTCAAGTCAAATGGTCTTTCCAAAATTTTGATCTATGTAGTTAATTTATGTTACTAATTTTCTCTTTATTAGGGCATTTAATTGCAAATTGATTTTACTACCATTTATTCGCTCGTTGTCCATTTCAGTGCATCACTCACCCAATTTAATTGCTATTGTGCTCCTTCATCAATGTAGTTTGGCATTTTATTTCCTACTTTTTATCTTATTATCTTTGCTAGGCATCTTTAAATTTTTCTATAATGTTATTTATTTTTGTTTTTTCATGTCCGTTTCTGCTTTTTTTTTTTAACATTATTCCTTCAACCAAATAATTTTCTTTGATTTGGCACTTGGAATGGTTCATAGATACTTAGTATTCTTTCTTTTTGGTTGTTTCAGAGAAAGGCATTCAAAGAATAACTGACAAAACTGAGGTTCATGAGAAATTAACGAGCATTCTTATCTCTGTAAATCACCACTTGTGATAATTGCAACCGTCTTTGGGTTGAGTGTTTTAGGTACCAATGGCAGTGGTTGTCATAATGGCATGCAATCGGGCTGATTATCTGGAAAGGAATGTTGCTTCTGTCTTAAAGTATGTTGATATTATCATGAGTTTGTTTAACCAAATAGTATTTAATTTTTAGCTCACTTTGGCTCAAATATATGCAAGTATCAGAGCTTTGTTGTTTCAAAATATACCTTAGGGTGTAAAATGAGCTCAAATTTTTGGGTTGATCTGTGAAAATTGCAGGCTTTTAACGATTCGGTCAATAAATATATGACTTGTTTAAAAATGAGCTTATACAGGTCAAACTCGATGGGTAAATAATTTATACGGGTCAATTCATACGAGTAAGGGTTGACCCGCGGGCTAACAACTAACCATTACCATACTGTACACCCCTATTCGGCTATTCTTAAAAACCATTAACAACTAACCATTAACCTAATTCCCAAAACAGAGGCTGCGATATAGGCGAAGGCGATAGCAGTAGTAGATCGTCTGCTTCCTCATGGCGTGCGACTCAGTGGAGGCTTGGTTGGTGCGTGAGCAGAGCACGGTCTGGCGAAGGCGATAGCAGTAGCAGATCGTCTGCTTCCTTCCTTACGGCGTGCGACTCAGTGGAGGCTTGGTTGGTGCGTGAGCAGAGCTCGGTCTGGAGAGTGGACCAAAGAACAACTTTCTAATTTCCAGAATTCCAGGTATTTCCTTCACTTCATTGATGGAACTAATTCTTTGTTTTGTCCTGAACAAACAGAATACAGTATATGAATAAATATTTTAATTTGTACTTGTGATATGAACTGTAAAAGTTGAGACCATTGATTTAAAGAAAACAATATCTCGTAAGTGAGACTTCACAATTTGTGCTCGAACTAAATTGGTCAGTGATTGTTTAAAAAACTCGAACAGGCCATTCACATGTCCTAGGATGAACAACATGTAGCAACAATTTTAATCACATTTCAAATACTTGTCTACAACTTTTACTAGATTTCAAATGAAACTTCCTGCATAATGTTAAAAATTTACTCTACAAAACAAAACAAATTCACCCTTAACTTCTAACAAGTCAATCAATCTTCATGATAACTCAGCTACAAGATAAGGTGGTGTGGAAATTCATGGTTGACAGTTTACAACTCCTGTCAGTACATAGACCCCACTAACACTATTATGCAAAATAGAGCATATCATAATGCAAGATTATAAGATTTTACACTTTAATGAACTAGGACCAGAAGTAAGCCATTTCCCATAATAAGCAGCATGTTATTATCGAAATTTTACTGATAAAAATTGGCCAATCATATGGATTATGAATGCTACAAGTTTATTTCAGCACTGTCAATCGGAAGACTGTCTGAAACCATCCGAATCCTAACCTTTTTTGTCCTATAGAAAAGGGCAAAAGAAATAAGTGATTTCAAAATTAACAATAAAAAATGCCATGTTTACTGAAAATCATAACAGACCCAAAAGTTGCCCATTCTACATGGCTAATAAGCAGACATGTGCAATATGATAAATAAGCAGTTAGGGAATTGGATTCACGTATCTTATTCACTAACCTAATAGTTTTAATTCAGAAATAAAGACCAAATTTATAACTTCTCTTCTTTATAAGATATGATCCAAATTTATCACTTAAGTTGATGAATTAAATTTACCATCCATCTTTGAACATTTGCAATTTTACCACCATACTAGAAATAAACAAATGGAATGGTAAATATAACTATTAGTGCACATTTGAAATTGAAAATGGGAAAAACATGAGAAAGAAGAAAAAAATCTTGTCTTTATGGAAACAAGAGGCGAAGGATTGAGTTCTTTTCAAGTCTTTATAATGTGAATTTTGACTTTGAATTTCTTTAATTGGATGCGAATCAGGATCATTAGATTGTGGTCAATGTTATTTTTAATTTTAAAAAAAAAAGTTTACTAGTTACTAAATTCCATTGTCATTATTCTAGGATACTCTACAGTCTACGACTTTGTTGACAGTGTTGTGTGTTACTTAAGTGTTAATTGCAATTTTTTTTGTGTTATTGACAGTGTTGATAATGGCATCTCATTCTCAAAATCACACTCTACATAGTGATAACATTAACGTTGCTAGTGATAATGATAATGAAGATGGTGTTAATGAAGTTGAACATGAAGAATGTGAGGTTGGAACTGAAACTGAAATAACTGAAAATCAATCAAAAAGAGTTAGAAAGAATACTTCAGAAGTGTGAAAATTTTTTTAAAAACCAGTTATCAATGTTGATGCTGGTAAACCACATACTAAATGTAAAGGGTGTGGGATAGTATATAAGACGGGTCTTGGTCAATATGGAACTTCATCTCTAAGGCGTCATGTGCTTTCATGTAAAAAGATAGTAGTCTTAAGGGAAAAAGATATGTCTCAAATGATAATTGACTATCAAGGAAATGTGAGAAGTAAAAAAATTGATCAAAAAGTTTTTCGAGAATTAGTAGCTAAGGCAATAGTAAGACATAACCTTTCTTTTTCATTTGTTGAATATGATAGAGTTAGGGATGTGTTGAAGTATTTTAACCCTGAGGTGAAATTTATTTCTAGGATCATTGCTGCCTCTGATGTTTGGAACCTTTACAAAGAAAATAAAAGTAAATTGAAAGAATGTTTGGCTCTAATTCAAGGTAGAATATGTCTCACTTGTGATTTATGGACAACTTGCACTAATGAGGGGTATCTTTGCTTAACTACTCATTATGTTGATTTAGATTGGAAGCTAAGTAGTAAGATTTTTGCTTTTTGTGATATGCAACCTCCACATTCGGGATATGAATTATCTAAAAAAGTAATGAAAATTTTAAATGATTGGGGGATAGATAAGAAAAATTTTTCCATTACTTTGGATAATGCATCTGCTAATGATAACATGCAACTCAATTTAAAGGATGTGCTTTGTTTGCAAGAGAGCTTATGTGAATTTTTTCATGTTCGATGTTGTGCCCACATTTTAAATCTTATTGTTCAAGAAGGTTTGAAAGTAGCTTCCATTGCTAATGAAAAAATTAGAGAAAGTATTAGGTATGTGAAGGGGTCAGAGGCTAGAATGAAGAGTTTTGAAGAATGTGTAAAAAATGTTTCAACTTTTTCAAATTTATATTTGGTTTTGGATGTACCAACTAGATGGAACTCTACTTACTTGATGCTTGAGAGTGCTTTGAAATTTAAGCGTGCATTTTCTATGCTTGCATTAAATGATAGAAATTATAAGTATTATCCATCAAGTGAAGAGTGGAAGAGGGGAGAGAAAATTTGTGAATTTTTGAAGCTATTCTATGAAATCACGAATATGATTTCGGGAACTAGTTATCCAACCGCCAACTTGTATTTTCCTCAAGTTTGGAAAATTGAGATGCTTTTAATGGAGTACTTGGGTGGAGATGATGAGATGTTACAAGGCATGACTTTTAATATGAAGAAAAAATTTGACAAGTATTAGAGTGAGTATAATGTTCTACTTGCAATGGCAGTGGTTCTTGACCCTCGTGTGAAATTTACAATGTTGAAAAACGATGCTTTTTGAAAATTGATCCTCAAGGTTTTCAAGAGAAGTTAGATATAGTGAAAAGGAAGTTATTTATGCTTTATGAAGAATATGCAAAGAATGCTTCTAGCTCATCACATGGTCAAGGCTAAGGTCAACAAAGCCAAACTTCACTTGCCTCTTCTATTGTAATGGATTCTATCTCCAATACAGATATAAATATAAATAATAAACACATATATCTTAAATATTATATTCATCTTAATGTTAACTTCAATTTATCAATACTAACTTTTTATTTTTTTATTTTTTGTTAATTGAATTTGCATAAAATGCATCAATATAGGTATGGATGGATTTGGCAAATGATGAAGATGATGATGTCCCAAGTTCCAAGTATCAATTGGAAGCATATTTGGAGATGCCAAAACTTGATTTTTCCACTAATAAAGACTTAGATGTCTTGAATTGGTGGAAGGATCACAGTTTTAGATTTCTCATTTTGGCTAACATGGCTTGTGATTTGATGAGTATACCGATAACTAATGTGGCTGTGAGACCCGAATTTTCATGCTATTGTTCATTTTAAGATAAATCGAGAAGTTTAAAACTTGTGTAAATGTTTATACAAGGCGCAGAAAGATCGAGATGCCCGGGATAATGACATGAAGCCCGAGGCACGTGTTTCGAGGTAAGATCTCGAATTTAAGTATTTTTCAATAAAGTATAATTTTAGGTATGTTATGATGATTAGAAAGTGAAACTAATACATTAGAAGTTGAAAAAATTTGTAAAACTCGGGTTTACACTAAACCGAGCAAATGAGCCTAGAAATAGAAATAAATTCGAAATAAATTCTAGAAATTCATGAAAATTATTCTGAGCCTATAGGAAATTATTATAAGGCATAATTTACATGAGGAATGAAAATTGAGTGGAGATATGGAAGTTTCGGTGATCAAATGAATTTTTAAAGTAAATCGAAAACCTTAAGTTACATTGTTCAGTAATGACCAAGTTGTGTAAAATGGGCCCAATCGGAAAAACTTTCTTAAACAAGTGGATCCAAAATTTTTATGAGAGATACTAGAGACATAGTATCACACTTGAGAAGTGGAAATTTGGAAGAAAATGGGCCAGAACTAATTTTCATGGATTTTCTAAAACTGACCAATGGACTGCCCCAACCCAGTGAACTGGATACCCATTAGGAAAAGCCCAATTTTGACCCACCTAAAAATTCGATTTAAACCCAAAATTTTAGGACACAAAACTAGACTTATGTATCTTTCATAGGGCTCTGAAAACACCCAGAAATAAGCCTCCACACGCTCTCACCTCCCTCCCGAAAGTTTCACAGGTGTTACTGTAGCTATCCCCTTATTGAATTTTTTCGACCCCTTTCCAGGCCGAATTGGACTTTGTCCAAGAAGGATGAAATATTCCCCTTTCAACCCTATATAACATATAAAAAATTCAGCCATAAAGGAGTTCATTTACTAGGTGAAAACTTAGAAAGAAGAATAGGGGCAGAATCTACCCTGTTTCGAGGTGAGAGAAAGTTTGATTTTTGAAAGTTTTTAGTTGGTTTTTCTTGTAGTTTTTGATGATTCTAAGCTATATACATGTTTAATTACAGCTGAGGATTTGTTTGGAAGATCAAAAACTTGGTCAACTTTGGTCAAAGGTGAGAGAAACTTGATGGATGATGAAGATGATGAGATATGTTTATGTTTGATGATTTTTAAGGATCTTTAGTTAAGTAGAATGTAAAGAAATAATTTATATGGAAGTGTGTAGTTCTGATCAGCATGCTTAAGTTGTGGAAATGATCAATTTTGGATGAATTCAAGGTTGTTAACAGTTAAATTTATACTGAAAAAGTCCGATTTATAGCTTAGTTTAGTGAAAAATCGAAAGGTGTGAGAATTTGTAAGAATTGGATCGATAAAGTGTGGATTATGGATATGAATGGATATGTAGGTTATTAAGATTGTGAATGTGAAGTTAGAATGATTAAATTGGATAAAATAGCTTAAACCGACACTTAAATCGGTAAAACCGAAAATAATAGGAAAAGTTGACAAAAATGTCAAATTTGGTCAACTCTTAAGGAGATAAATACATATTTGGATATGTTGAGATGAAATCAAACAATATTTGATAATTTGGTATCATTTTGGGTAGCTCGAGAATTTAGCACGCAAAACAAGGTAAACTCGGACCCCGACAGAGTAACGTTGTTTTAGCTCCGTTAAGGTAAGGGATACAATTTAAAATAGTACTAACCTCCTATAACTCTTTATTGTTCATAAATGACTTGAAAATCGTATAAAGAAATCTGTTTGAAAACCATACTTTCTCGGTTTAAGTCCAAAAGGAATAATAAACCGTTTTTAGATACTGAAATCATGGTTTTCACTTATTTTGTATAAATAAAATAGATATACATATTTTGTATGAATTATGATATAATTTGATGATTAAAGTTTCCATATGAAAGTAAGTAAGTATGAAAGTAAGGATTTTGAGACGACAGGCTACTATTAGTATATGTTGAGTGCATAATCATGCTTGCTACTTGTGGTGTCCTGGCTCCGCCACACGTAGTATTAGTTTAGATTCACCAGTGTAGTGTCTATTCGGCCTTAGTGGTGTTGTTTTTTTTCACTACACGTGGTGTCTATTTTTGAAGTATATTGTGATTGCACGGTGTGTGCCACTGGTGCCCGTGCCCTAGCTGTGTGCTAGTGTGATTGAGATATTATATTAGAATCGCTGTACGACCCTGATCCAGTCTACAGCCCTTACCATGGCCATAGGTATTATTACCTCTACTGGGGATATGATATGTTGCATGATAACTATGTTGAAATAGCCTAGTCTCCATGTTTTGATGTATAATGTTTTAATAAAGAAAGTATGTATGATGTTTTAGTATATGAAAGTACGTACAACGTTTTGATGAAGTATGATGTATTTTAAAGTAAGCATGTAAAATGGTTTTCTAAGTATGTATGTACGGAAGTATGTTTATTCTGATTTTCTAATTGTTTTTAAATAGTTAGAATTGTTTTAAATGCATACCTTACTGAGCTTTTCCCCAGAAGCTCACCCCTTCTCCTCTCCCATTTCAGAGTACCTGAAGTGAGATTATTCAGCCATTTACACGTACGTGAGTAGTTGGTAGATTCAGTGCCTCCCAGACTACTTTCAGTACTAGCTCAGGTATATCATCGAATATTTATTCTCAGATATGTATATTATACAGATACTGGATTGTATATAAATACTTTTGGGATGTAATTAGTTATTTTATGGATTATTTTGTAAACGTTTTGGGAAGTGAATGAAATGTCGATGATACTGAGTATGGATGTGGAAGTTGTAGTAATAAAAATGTAGAGTTGAAAGTAATAAGTTTAAGAAATAAAATCAACTGCCTTACGAATATAAACTGCGTTTACCTGCAGGGGGATAGGATATATTATAAAAGGTTATGCTGCCGAAATTTTTGGTAAAATTAAATGGTTAAAAGAATAAGTAAAGAAAGAGAAGAAGTAACCTACACTGTATAGGAATGCAACCTAAGTAGAAAAATAATATTTAAAGGAAAAAGTTAGCCTCTATTTCTACGCTTCCGGGGCGTTACAGTGGCCTCCGAATCAGCCTTCAGTATTGTGGGACGTGTGCTAAACAAGTATATGAGTCGTCTTCTTCCTAAAAAGGATTAAGCTCTCATTTGCACACATAGTTGACTACATGGCTTCATATCAAGTGGTAATTTATTTTTATTGAATAAATATTTTTTTTACAAAATAATATTATTTTATTTTTATTTAATAATTGAAAATTTTATTTTATAGGTTGGGAAGATGATGAGGAAAACAAAGATGAATTGGTGGAAGAATCAAATGATTCAAATCATTTGAATAATGAGATTAACTCACAAGTTTAATGTTGTTTGATGTGGAGTTTAATGGATGCTTGTAGATTTTATGACTTTTAAACATATTTACTACTCTTTATTTAATTATTTAGATAATAATATTATATCATGTGTAGTTTGTATTTGTAATGGGAGTTTGTTTAATGGATATTATGTTTGTGGATTGTTTTTTTATTGGGATTAATATAATAATATTTGTAGAACTAGGGCTGTAAACGAACCGAATACGAACGAACGATTGATGTTCATGTTCGTTCGTTTATTTTTTAGTGTTGTTCGTGTTCGTTAAGGTGTTCGTTCGTGTTCGTTCGTTTATTTTTTAATGCTGTTCATTTTCGTTCGTGAACATGTTCGTTTACGTGTTCGCGAACAAGTGTTCGCGAACTTGTTCGTTTACGTGTTCGCGAACAAGTGTTCGCGAACTTGTTCGTTTACGTATTCGCGAACACGTGTTCGCGAACAAGTGTTCAGGAACCGTTCGCGAACACGTTAAATATTAATACAAATTGAAAATTAAATATTAAAAATCCTACATAAACAATAATACAATTTGAAATCATCCAATTAAAATTCTTAAATATAACACAACGAAGTTTAAGAATTCATACATTAAAAGTTCAAAAATTAATACTAAAAATTGGTGCTACCGGCAATCTTTCGAATCATCTGACAAAATAAGTAAATAAATTAAATAAGTATAAATATTGAGATAAATATTGAGATAAATAAAGTTTAAGGAACAAATCTAAACAATGAGATAAAGTGAAACACATACCCATTCTTGTTGAGGAAATTTGTTCTGATCCATAATACTTGTACGAAACCTCCGGTTCAACAAAAAAGAGTAATATTGATCTTACCGAAGTAGTTGAACTAAAAAAAACAAATTTAAAAATCAAATTCAACAATACAACCCAAGAAATTGAAAAAAAAAGGCTTAAAAATTAAAATAGCTAACTACACGACATTTCAAACAAAGCACAACTTACCTAATGCTTCCAAGTAATCAAATTCCAAAACAAAAACTCTTCAAAGTTAAAAGTAGAGGAATCTCTTTAACTTCTGCTTTAGCCTATATAAAAAATTAATATTAAAATATTACAATGTTTGAAATATATAACAAATGAAATAAAATATTAAAGTTACTTACTTTTGTTTTTCTTTTGATACCATAGAAGTTTCGATACCAGTCACTTCTTCAAAGAAGCATTTGCACTGTCTCAGTTCTCAAAGATGAACGATATGCATCAATAACTCTACCACCAGCACTAAAAATTGATTCTGAAGCCACTGTAGTAATCGGAATTGACAAGATCTCACAAGCCATTTTTGACAAAATTCGAAACTTAAGGTTATTTGTCTTCCACCAATCTAAGGCATCAAATTCTCCAGAATTTTCATTGCAAATAAACACCCCTTTTTCCAAATACGTATCTAGTTCAAACTTAACACTGTGAACTGTACCACACTCCGAACATAATTCTCATACTTTGATCTCCCTGTCATAACAACTTTTCCTTTTCCAACTCCAATAGCAACAGAAACATTAAGGGTCTTATCACTTCGTTGCATATCATTTTCCACAGATTTACCAACATTAGTTGCTTTATAAGCATCTACATATTCCTTATAAAGCTCATATAAGCTGTCACGCACAATACTAATCTGCTTAGAAGCTTCCTCTGTAGAATAAAGACACGAAAAGCAAAGTCAATCAATGTCATTTTATTCCTAGGATCAAGCACAGCAGCAATAGAGATCAACAGATTGCATTCTCCCCAATATTTATCAAATTTCTTTTGCATTTTGAAAGCCATTAGTCTCATCCAAGGTTCTTCACTCTAAGATTTTTCATCCAATAATTCTTTTATGCTCCAAAGCTCAGGAAGAAATAAATTTGATGTTGGATATTCAGAACCTAATAATTATAAAAGAAATAAACATTTAAACTCAATGTCATAAATGTATAACATAAATGATAAAATTAACTACAAAACTTTCAATGTTAAATGTTTATTACTTGAGATGATATTGGTAACTTCATTAAAAATTGCCAAGAACGAACAAACTTCTTCAACTCTCACCCAATCTTCATCACTTGGCAAGTGTCTGTAACTTGGATCTCTTTCTTGATACAGTGGAAAAACTTGCTTAAACTCCAATGCACAAGACAACATAGCATATGTTGCATTCCACCGTGTGCAGCAATCTAGAATCAACCTCTTATTAGGCAACTGAAGTTGTTTGACAATATCAGAGAACATACTCAAACGTTGAGTTGATATTGTGATGTGTTTCACACTCTCCCTGACATTTTCAACTATGTCTTCGATCTCGGAAAGACCATCATGTACCAAAATATTTAAAATGTGCGCACAACATCGAACATGAAAGAGTTTTCCATCCAATGGAAGCCTTCTATGAAAAAAAAGGCTATCTTTCAATGTCCTCACTGCTAAATCATTGTAAGAAGCATTATCAACACTAATTGTGCACACTTTTCCTTCAATACCCCACTCTTCCAAGCATTTGAATAGTGCGTCATAAATGACAAGTCCACTATGAGGAGGAGGCACATCAACAAAATTCAATACCCTTTTCTGCAACTTCCAATATGAGTCCACAAAATGAGCGGTCAACACCATGTATTGAATCTTTTGACCAGACTTCCACATATCAGTTGTGATACTAATTCTATCAACTGTTTTCAACAATGCCATCAATCTTTTTTTCTCTACCTCAAAACTTGTCCAACAATCAGCCTTCGCAGTTGCCCGAGAGATCCTTTGATAATGAGGACTTGCAGTCTTCATCAACAAAGTGAAGAGCTCATACTCGGTAAATGCAAATGGCAACTCATGAACCATAATCATATGAGAAACAATTTCCCTTATCTTTGCTTGATCATACTTCCAAGTTTGAACATAACTGACATTATCTGATCTATGTGTCTGTGGCTGCAGAAAAATATTAGTTTGCCCATGTTCAATGAATTGTCGTGTCACACAACTATTTAAATGCCTCTTGTATTGCTAGTCGTACCATCTTTGTGCTTGGCAAATTTGATCTTACAATGATTACACTGCACCTTTTCAGTCCCATCAGCAAGTTTAACTAATGTAAATTCTTGCCAAATAGATGATGTCTTCTTCCTTGCTTTCTTCGCATAATTATTAGCTTTAATTTCCTCATCTTCATTAGGAGTATCTCCTTCAACATTGACAACTTCATTTCCCTCACTAGCAGCCATAGGAATGGACGATGAACCAGCACTAGAACAAGAATAATTATAACTCCAACCTGGTACTTGAGAAATCGGAGATGAACTAGTATGATTTTGTTCCGAGTAGAAAGACATACCTAACAATTAAAAGTTAAATCATTATCAATGAGCAATAAAAAAATACAAAATGAAAAAAATTTCAAAAGAATCCATTAATAATTAATAATTAACAAATAAACCACAAAATAAAGGTTGCTAAATATGACGGTATCTGCACCGAACTCTTTCTGGCCTCCCCGGAGATCATTTTTTTGGAGAGACTGTTAAAAAGAGTCGGAAGATAATAGGTATAACAAGTCACAAATAAAATGATATGTGGATATTATTAAAGTTAACTATCAAAGAAAAAAATGAAAAATACAAGAAGTCTAAACATACCGTTGATTGTGAAGTTTAGTTGGTTAATAGACACTGCTGCCTGCTGCTGAAGATTTGCTCAACTCAGCCAGAGAAGGGAGCCACACGCAGGAAGCTAAGCACCGCCTGCTGGAGACAGGCTAATCCTATGTATACTTCTTGTACACCCACCAACCTGAATATGATGATATTTAATCTAATAAAAAGAACAAAAAAAAATCATTTTCATCGTGTTTATTATTCCGGTAAGTAATGTTGTTCCTGACGGGAATAATCAAGGCACTGTTGTGGTTTTCAATTTAGACCCTAGCGTTTCCACTTCTAAACTCAAAGATATTTTCCAAGCTTATGGTAAGTTTAGGTTGCTCGACTTGTTAGTTTTTTCCCTTTTATCCTGTTCGAAAAAGAGAGTTGAAAAGGATTTGATCGGTACTTAGGTTGTCTTGTATCCATTGGTTTTTTGTTGTTCAATGTGACCAATCTCTATCTGTTTTTTCTTTCCTCTTCACCTGTTGAAATTAATTAGTATTGTCTTTCGCTAAAGAAAAAGAGGACCAGCTTTTTATTTTCATATTTATGGATATGATTTGATTTCATCCTTTCTTTAAATTTTTTTTTTCAACTTTGTTTGTCAAGCCCCGTGAAGGAACTGAGAGAAACACCATAGAAGAAACACCAAAAGTTTGTGGAGTTTTATGATGTAAGAGATGCGGCTAAGGCTTTAAGAGAAATGAATGGAAAAGAAATTAATGGGAAGCAAATTGTAGTTGAATTCAGTCGACCCGAAATAAAACTGCAACAAAGCAGGAATCTAAATTCCTAGTAAAAAAAAACTATTATATAATTGAATAATCTTTTTAATATTTGTCAAATTGGTGTGCAAGTTAGTGTTCCTAAAGCTAATAGATGTCACTTCGATAATCAGAGATGAAAAATAAGAGATCCTATATACAAAGACAAACATCCAGGATCAGCAGATACTATAATTTTAACTTAGCAAACCTTGAATAAATAAGCAAATACACAATCTGTAGCTGAAAGTAATGGATAATAAATGAAAAACTGGTGTTAGCCAGGAGCTACCACACTCAGACAAGATTGTAGAAAGACAGCATTTTAACTGACAGCAGGATGAATGCCATGGAGTTGGTGGTGTTAGCCAGGAGCTAACACACACAGACCAGACTACAGAGAGAAAGACCATTTAAGACAGTCAGATGAATATCATGGGGTTGGTGGTGTTAGCCAGGAGCTAACACACACAGACCAGACTGCAGAAAGGAAGCCAGAATTAACAGACAGTTGGATGAATATTATGGGGTTGGTGGTGTTAACCAGGAGCTAACAGTCTCATATTCTCACAACAGCAGAAATACTGTGGCAAAATAAATATCTGCATAAGTAACCTAAGCAAAGGCATGAAATTAGTGGAAAGGATGATCTGACAAAAGAAAAACGTGAGGGCAGCAGGTAACATGGGAAGGAGCAAACCGAGAATTGCAATGAAATGGGGGAAACGTGAAGGAGTAGAGATTGCGTGTGGAAGAGAAGCATGAAGACTAGAATAAATAAATAAATAAAAAGTGGAAAGCTGCAGTAGTGGACAATGAAATGAAACAAAAAAAAATGCGGATGAATTAGTAGGGGCAGGTAACTGAAATGAAGAGAAAAAAAATGAATGAAAGATGGGACATTCGGGAAATGAGAACAACTGAAGCAGGAATGGCGCCTGCTGCACCTCATCGTATTTGGTGGACAAAACCACGATGGGGAGCAGTTCAGGAGCTTTTTAAAACACAGAATGCGCATGTACGCAGGGGGCTGGAAGGAAAGAAAGGATTTAGTGAACCAAAACAGAGACTTGCGTAGGAACTGGAAAACGAAAATTTGCTGAAGTTGTTGCATGCTGCTGATCTGCCTAGAAAAAAAAAAGTCGAGATGCAGTGGAAGAAATAAGGAGGGGCATGATGGAAACAGAAACGAGAAAGGAAACCAAAGCTGCAGTGTTGAACTAAACCTATATGAGAATATACATATATTATATACTTTCGGGGCATAAGCATGAGACAGCAAGAAGAGAGAAGCAGAAAGCTGATGGACCGAGTAGGAAAAGAAGAAACCGAGAGGAAAGCTATCGAAACAGAAGCAAGAAAGCAGAAACAGAGGGCTGAAGCTACCCAAACAAACCAAATATGCTACAAATTTGTGAAAATATTCTTCAAACCCCAATTTTACAAACCCTAATTTTATACAATTTCTTCAAAACTGAAATTAACTTAAATTTCATCACTAAGCATGGTTCTATAACACAAATTGGACAGAAATTTAACTATGAGAGAATCGGTTTTACCTTAATCTTGAGTAGCAGAATCCAAACTTGTCCAAACAGAAAAATGCCTCTAGAAATTTTTTCAAAACTTTCTCCTTAACTATGACGTACTTGGAAGAAAGAGGTGTGAATTAGTGGTTCAAGTGAGGGGAAGGGAAATTTTTTTGTTTTGGGAGGTGAGTGGCGTGAGAGAGGAAGAAAGGACGGGAAGGGACATTGTCTGGTTAGGCAAAGTGTAGGGAGAAAAAAAAATGTAATTGTGCAAGAAGAAGAAAAAGTAACATGATTGAGTGTAGGGAGAAAAAAAGTTTTTTTTTTTGGACAAGTTTTGTTAATTAATTATTTAATGCAAAAAATAAAGTTTAAATCATACAGATTAATTATATAAATATCATTTTATATTATGAGTTTATTTTTTAATAAGTTATTTTCATATTTTTTTAATTAGAATTTAGTTAATTTATTATTATGAGTGTAAAAATTGTATGTTAATTTATTATGAACTTTTATTAATTTAATTTCAATGGTCATGTTTAGGGTTTTGTACAAATTATTTAAATTTTTTTGATTATTTCCAAAAACTAATTTTTGAAAAAAATTGAATTGTTCAAAAAAAATTATTTTATCAAAATTATAATTTTGATCTATTCAAAAAAAAAAAAAGGAAAATAAAGAAATAAAAAAAGAAGGAAAAAAATAAAAAAATATTTTGGATAAATTAATTGAACAATGATCCTTATTAAGTTATTAAATGATTAAGTTATTTTTTAAATATAAAAATTTTAAGTATAAAATAAATAAAATATGCATCAAACACTACTTTAGTATTTTAGTATATATTATAATGATATATAACATATAACTTATATAATTATATAATATAAGCAATTTTAATACTTTAATAAACAACAAATGAATATAACCGAACGAATAACAAATGACACTTTAAACGAACGAACAATAAACGAACATAAACGAACTTGTTCGCGAACATAAACGAACGAACAACAAATGACACTTTAAATGAACGAATAATAAACGAACATAAACGAATTTGTTCGCGAACATAAACGAACGAACCACACCTCTGTTCATGTTCGTTCGTTTAATAAACGAACACAAAAAATATTGTTCGTGTTCGTTTGTTAAGCTTAATAAACGAACATAAACGAATAATAACCGAACGGTTCACCGAACGTTCTGTTCGTTTACACCCCTATGTAGAACTATTTTCACAATTTTATGACTTGCTTGCTTATGATATAATATATTGTTTATGCTGATATATACATATATATATATATATATATTACAAACTCATAATTTACTTTTGTACATAATATATTACTTTATGTGACTACCTTACAATTTGAAATTAAGTGGAGAACTCCAAATCATTTTGGTTTTTGCTTTGATCTTGTTATATTTGATCATGAATGAGCTAATATTCCTCTTGTTAAAAAAATTTCAAATTAAACTTTTTATTTTAGTCTCAAATCTATGTGATTTGATTTTATAACAATTTTGGTTAATTCTCAAAGCCCAATAATCATTTAACAAATAAAAATTAGACTTAATTAAGTGTTTAGGTTCAATTCATTATTTTTTAAAGTCTAATTCCTTATTTCCAAAAAAAAAATTAAATTAACCCGCGAACCGATCCTGTTTGCATTAGAATTGGACCGATCTTCACAAATTTAATCCGTTTAAATACGAATCTAAATAAATTCAATCCACTTAAACCTGTATATATATTAATCTGCATCTATCCGCACAGTTTACACCCCTAATAACCCCTTTTTGAATCTCAGGTATTTAGTACTTTATAATCTTGTTCTTTATTTGCAATAAAAGCTGTGTTTTGTATCTGACGTGATTGACACCATTAACTTCATGCACAAAGAAAGCGTGGCTGTTCTTTTTTTGTCATTGGAGGAAGTAAGGCTTCTGATTGTGATAGTTTCTTCTCAGGATGGATCAGATCCAAATGTTAGAAGTAAGGCTCTGAGTTATAATCAGCTAACTTATATGCAAGTAAATTGTCTCTCTCTCTCTCTCTCTCCCTGCTGGAAAAGTTGATTTGGATGAATCCTCTTCCTTTTCCTCTCTTACTCATATGGTTTATCATATCCTTATTTATCAAAATCAATCTAGTCAGTGCTAACTTCAGTTTTTTCAGTACTTGGATCATGATCCAGTGCATACAGAAAGGCTGGGGGAATTGATCGCATACTACAAGATTGCTCGTAAGGACTTTTTTCTCTCTTTTCTTTTCTTTTCTTTTCCTTTTTTTTCATGTTCACATGGCTTTTCAGTTCTTAAACATTTGGTTTCTTAAGGTCACTACAAATGGGCATTAGATGAGTTGTTCTATAAGCGCAATTATGATCGAGTAATCATACTTGAAGGTGATGTTGTCTTCTTTTGGATTATTGTTTTTGAATTTTCTTCTGTATATCACTTCTTACGGGAAAAAGAAATTTTATTGACTGGAAATCACTTTTTGGGACGGATGACATGGAAATTGCCCCTGATTTTTTTGATTACTTTGAGGCAGCTTCAGCCCTTCCTGACAAGGATAAGTATGTCACATGAATGAAATAAAGCTCTCTCTGTCTCTTTGAGGGTTTGTGATCTCTTTCCTTCTGCATTCACCTTTTGTTATTTAACGGTGGTAGGTCAATTATGGCTGTTTCCTCATGGAATGACAATGGGCAAAAACAGTTTGTGCATGACTCATGTAAGATTTTTCTTCAAATAGTATATCTTTTCCAGAAGAACAATCAAGCTTAATGCTTTTTATATTCAGGATTTGGTGGTTTGGTTAGAATATTGTTTGTTCTAGCCTCGCTGACTTTTGGTGTTCTATGCTATCTCTCAATCTTCCCATTTGTTGCTTACCTGAAAATTTGGGGTGGATTGTGACTGTGAGGCGGGGCTTTTAATTTTAATTTTATCCTAGTCATGACATATTCATCGGAGCATCCTCATGTGGATGTTTGATCATTTTCCAGTAATTTCTCTCTCTCTCTCTCAGAGACACACACACACACATCTTGTTCAATATATACTTGGAAGTTCTACCATTATGCAATCAACTTTGGGATGACTTCTCGACTCTTGATTTTGCACACTCATGCTTAAACAATATAAATTTTGGTGCTTTCTATTTCTTAATTTTCTTTTATTGTTCCCTGCAGATGCACTTTATCGATCGGATTTCTTCCCTGGTCTTGGGTGGATGCTTACTAGATCCATATGGAATGAGCTATCACCAAAGTGGCCCAAAGCATATCCTTCTTGGTTAAGTATCTTGTAGTTGCACTAATTTGCACATTAGACCAATGCATATGATGTAGTTTCATCAATGAATTTTCCTTGACAAAAGTTCACTTACTGGGATGACTGGTTGAGATTAAAAGAGAATCACAAAGATCGACAATTCCTTCGCCCTGAAGTATGCAGAACATATAATTTTGGTGAGCATGTATGTGTGTCACCTTGCTGTTGAGAAGATTTCTTGTTTAAAAGTGCTGTGATAACAAATTTGTGAATGTGTTAGCTCTGATGAGAATATTTGCTTGGTGGACTGGCCAGCGGGTGTCTTCTTTGTGCATAGGAACTAGGTAGAGCAATTAATTAGGCACAAAATGTTTTCTGTCAAGAATTTTTTATGCAGTTATTGTGTTTTATTTCTTCAGCAAGTATGAATATAATAACTATATGGCTTCAGTCATTTTTTAAATTAAAGAATTTCCTTCTTCAAGTTTTGGAGCGACTTGTTTTCATGCTTAAATATAAGTAAGATTCCCTCAAATTTAGATGCATGTTCCTCTCATTAACTCACCATAGGCAGCTTCAGTAATTTTAAATTTCCTCCAGAAAGGGTGTTAACATTTTGTGGCATTTTGGTAGGATCTTTACATCTCCCTTCTGCAACTGTGGGCTCATTTCCTGTTTTTGATCTTTTGATTTCAATCAGGGTTCTAGTATGGGACAGTTTTTCAAACAATATCTTGAGCCTATAAAGATGAATGACGTTAAGGTCGGCATAAAAACTGTCTATAATTTAAATAATTGTATATTCCTGTCATCATCACCATCATCATAGTGCTGTTGCTTTTCTGTATGGAAGGTGGACTGGAAATCACATAATTTGAGCTATCTAATGGAGGTAAAATCAGTGCAACTGGAAACTGCTTTTCCCTCTGTTCTAATTTTTATCATTTTTTCATGTACGAATGTGTTTTCTTCTTTCTAGGACAAATATAAGAAATATTTTGCTGACATTGTGAAAGAAGCGAACCTGTCCCTGCAACAGATGCTGTTCTTAAGGCATCTAATATAAAATGTGATGTGTGTATTCAGTATAAAGACCAATCAGACTTTGAACACATTGCACGCTATTTTGGAGTCTTTGAAGAATGGAAGGTAAAATATTTATGTGATATGTCGGATATTTTTCTTCTTCTTTTGCCATGAAAATGCTTAGAGTTTTTGGTGAAAATAGTGGAGAATGCCTGCGCTATCTTCTTGTTTCCTTAGCTGATACTTGTTTCTTGAAAGTCTTTCGGCACCACTTCAAAGATTTTGAGGTTTATTAACTGTAGAATACCAGTTTAACCTATTTACCATCAATTGCAAATAGTCTTTGCCACAATATCATACTTTTAGTTTGACCTGATCATTCAAGATAATGGAACGCCATGCAGGTATTTGATACTGCAGAAATGACCTCTCTCTTATTTTCATGTTCCCTCTAAGCATGTAGACACAGGATGCATGACCGAAAAAAAAAAAAAAATGACCTTTGATTTAAAGAATATAGCCATTCTACTTTCGTTGTTGCAGTACGAAGAATCGACAAAAAATTTTCTCATATCCAAGATTGATTAGTCCCAATCTTCTCAAAAACTTCCAATGCTTCATTTTTAGGATGGTGTACCAAGGACTGCATATAAAGGAGTAATGGTTTTCCTAAACCAGCCTCCAAGATGTGTATTTCTTGTTGCTCCCAACTCTCCGCAGCAGCTTGGACTTGAAAATGTATGACAACAAAAAGGTTAACAACCATGTCTAGTTTCGATTATATCCTTTTATTTTTAGAATCATAGCAATCACTGAAGTTGGTATAGCTCAATTGTAGGAGTAATTAGTGATGACATGTAGTTTCAACGTGTTTTGGTTTTGAAGTTTGAAGTTTTTTTTACCGATAATGACATGCATTGCACTCTTTGGTTTTTTGTGATCAGTGATCCTGATGAAATATTCCTAAATGAACGGCAGGAGAGGCTGTGGCGGACAAATAGGTTTAAAATGACTATAGGAAATTTGACACTAATACATCCGCAGTTGCGCAGGCATTCTCATATAGATAATTAGATATAGGCACGAAAATAGCCTTGATCGTTGTAGGTGACTTCCTCTGTTTCTTCTGTATTTGATTGTTATATTGTTCTTCCCTGTGCATGTAAAACTATGAATATGATAATTCTCGGAAGGGTTTTCAGGTGGATTGATACACTAGTTTTACTTGTTGCTCAATATTTAATTTAATCAAAGAATTTTAAAAATGAAAGTTGTAATCTGTAAATTGTTTGAAACATTTTATTGTCTTTGTTTGAGAGTAAAAATCAACAATTCCAAAGAAGAAGAAAAAAATGATAACCGAGCTGCCCATTGTGCAAAATTTAGGATTATTATCTATTATATTGGTAATAAAAATTTTTAACTTCAATACATTTCTTCTGTGTATTTTTTAAAAAATTAATTATTAAACCGACACAATAAATTTATATTTAAACTGTTTATGTTTATGGTACTTTTAAATGTAAGTTCTAAAGGGGTTTGCCGGTTGATATGTGACTACCATTTGTTCGTCACAAGGTAGTTTCATTTTTTTAAAAAAAAAAATTATTAAATAATCATAAGAAAAGTAAATAATAATCACAGTAATATTAATTTTATGTTTATTTTTATTTAATAATCATAATGAAACTAAATAATAAATATAATATATTAATTGAGAATTTTCTCAAAAATAAAAATTTCGTCAAAATCAACCAAATTTTTTTATAAAAATAAAACACAACAAAAAAATCTAAGTTGTGCTTAAATCTATAACTATTTATAAAAACTACAAGTACCTATACGTTTATCATAATACCCCTATTTCGTTGTTTGTCATGTGATTTATGAGAAATTAACCCTTTTTCTTATTTTATAATGTGCTTTTTGTGGTATGTCAATGTCACAAACTTACTTTAATTTTTGTTTTGAGAATTTTTTTTTATTTGTAGTTGGGATTTAAGAAGGAGAGAAAGTTAAATTTTTATTTTTTTATTTTTTATTTTTTTAAAATAAAAAGAACGAGTGATGAGTCATTATCTTATATCATCGTAGTTGTCGTGATGATTATTATTATTATTATTATAATAGATGTGAGGACTGTATCAAGTCAGTTTTTTGAATTGTTTGATTATTGATGTTTATTTGTGCCTTTTTAAAAAAAAAAAAAAATATGTTAACATTAAACTCGCTACTAAAAACATCTATTCAACCAATAGAAGTTAATAATAGCCTTTTGCATGCTTTTCATTTTTTTTTAATTTGGTAGAAATAATATTTAGTCAAATATAAAAGTTTAAAATATATTTTTACAACGAAATTGATTTTTCAATGAAAAACTAATTATTATATATAAGTATCTCTGCATGATATTTTTGTATAATCTTTTTTACAAAAAATAAGGATTATAGTTGATTATAATATTTAATTGTAAATAGAATTTTAAAGTCATCAATTTATTTATTTTTCGATTAATGTATTTTTTATGTTATTATATAACTTAAAATAATAGTATTTTAAAATGATTATTTTTTAGAAAATAGACTGATGGAATTTTCTTTTAGGAGGCCGAACATGACAAGGAGTGTGCAGACAGCTGTTGATGGTCAATTAACACAAGCAAGTCGAAAGACTAGTACTAGAAAATGCTTCACATTTTGGCATGTCCTTCGGAGAACCTGTCTCTGGCTCTGTTGCACAGATATTTAGGAGGAGAAGACTGGCTTGGTAGGTATTTCCAGCTTTTGAGAAAATGTTTCTGTCAAGAGAGACCCGTTAGGCTTATATTGGTAGATAAGAGCACATTTAGATCCCTCAGAACAAAATCCTGGAACTGCTGCCACAATCCTAATTGGGATGGTGAATCCTACTAATTAATTATTAGTAACATCGTTTTTCATAGAGAATAACCAATAGGGGTCAGTTTGTATAGAAAATAAAACAGTAAAATGTATTAAAAAATATATACACCTGTATAAAAAAAACCTTCATAGTACACAATAGAAAGAATGAAAATAGTTTATTTAGTGAAATTATTTTGCTTTATATAGGTATACAAAGAAGAATTATGTTGTTATGTTGTCTTCCACTAACTTCACTACTATCACATCTCTAAAAAATAAGCATACAAAAAACAATATTGTCATGTTCTCTTCCATTAACTCCGCTATTATTACATCTCTAAAAAATAAGACAACAAATTTGACAATTTAAACAACTACTTAGAACTAGCTAAAAAATAACTATAAATTCTATCTCACTAACATTTTACTTGGTACTAAATAAATCAATAACTATTTATGCTAACAACTAAAAAAAACCAACACATGTTGGTGTTGTATTTTAACACTCTCCCTCAACACCATCTTTCATTCTTTCTACCATCTCGAACTGCTAATAAAAATTTTCAAACTTATTGCCACTCAAGTCTTTTGTAAATAAATCTGCGACTTGGTTTTCTGTCTTAATATACTCTAATACAATTTCCTCTTGCAAAACATTTTCCCTTATAAAATGATTACACACCTCCACATGTTTAGTTCTTGCATGAAAAATTGGATTCTCCGCCAAACTTATTACCAATTGGTTGTCGCAATACAAATGAATTGCATACTCTGTTGGTTGACGCAGGTCCTTCAACAAATGTATAAGCCAAACACTTTCTTGAGCTGTCATTACCGCAGCTCGATACTCTGCTTCTGTTGTTGATAAAGACACAATTGGCTACTTTTTGCTGCACCAAGAAATTGCTCCCGACTCAAGCATAAAAACATACCCGATAGTTAAGCATCAGGTATCATGATCACCTGCATAGTCAGTATCACAATGATCAACTAACTTGCAATCTCCACCTTTCTTATACAAGACACCATAATCAAGCATATTCTTCATATATCTCAAAATTCGTCGAATTGCTTCTAAGTGAGACTTTTTTGGATTTTGCATGTACCAACTCATTATACCAATTGCATAAGAAATATCATGTCTGGTTAAAGTTAAGTAGATCAAACTACCCACTAATTGTCGATACATCGTTACATCTTCCAAATTTCTCCCTTCATGAGCACACATTTTGGCGTTTGGCTCCATCAAAGTCGATATTGGTTTGCACTCAAGCGTTCCAAACTTCTTCAACAAATTTCTAGAATATTTTTGTTGACAAAGAAATATTCCTTCTTGAGTATGATCAATCTCTAAACCAAGAAAATACTTGAGTTGTCCAAGTTCTTTTATCTGAAAACGAACTGATAAATTCTCCTTTGTTCGAAGAATTTCTTCTTCTCAATCTCCTGTTATGATTAGCGCAATAGCTAGCTTCCTTCTACTAGCTTTGTCAAACAAACTAGAATCTATAGATGTCATCAAATAACCATTATGAGTAAAAAATTCATCAATCTTACCGAACCAAGCTCTCGATGCTTGCTTTAATCCATAGAGTGCCTTCCGTAGCTTACACACATATTCAAGATGATCTTGATTCTGAAAACCCATCGGTTGATTCATGTAGATCTCCCGATCCAACTCCCCATGCAAAAATGCATTCTTTACATCCATCTGCCATAAGTTCCAATCTTTACTAGCTACAAGTGCAAGTAAAACTCGTACAGTTGTAAGTTTTGCAATTGGATTAAATGTTTCATCATAGTCTAATCCATATTGTTGAGAGAACCCTCGAGCTACCAGACTAGCCTTGTGCCTCTCAATTGATCCATCTGTACAACGCTTTATCTTATACACCCATTTGCAAGAAATAGGCTTCACATCTCTAGACTTTGATACGAGCTCCCAAGTCTAATTTCATTATAATGCAACAATCTCCTCATCCATAGCTTTTTTCCACTCTGAATTCTAAACTGCTTCTTCAAATGTCTTTGGTTCTTTTTGTAATACCCAAAAATTCAGTGTCATTTTTAAGAAATTGACATTGTAAACTTAGATTTTATGTAATCTTGATCAATAAAGACGAAATAATTAAATTTTAAGTCCAATTGATCAAGATATAAATTTATTAGAATTTATCAAAATTTTTGCCTAAAAAAACGAGCTCGAAAATAGTGGAAAAATATACCGAAAAAGTAAAATTGGACTGATAAATTCATTTGCAGACTAAATAAATTTAATATGAATTTTTAAGATATTTTTGACATATTTTAAGATTTTTATTATTATTTTAAGAATAAAATAATAATAAAAATATATTATATAAAAAAATCTATTAAAAAAAACTGAAAAACGAATTGAAAAAAAAAACAGAAACGAAACGCGCGAAACAGGGGAGAAAACCGATCTCCCCTGATTTTTCTTCATCGGCGGCGCCACGAAGGGAGACGGCGCATGAGAAGACCGGCGAGGGACGACCGGCACTATGGGAGTGCCTGATCGCCGTCACGCGCCTTGGAGTCGTCGAAAAACGCAGATCGGAGAGGGAGAAGCCGCGAGAGAGAAGGGGGATTTCGACGGCCATTGGCGCTGCTCGACCCCAGCCCAGGCCAAAAGAAGGCTCCCAAGCCCGAGCCGACCCGATTGGCGGTGGAATCGCGCCGGGAACCGACCGCCAGCGCCGGCAACGTCGAAAGGTGCCCTGAACCGGTTGGCCGGTTCAATGAGGAAGCTTCTGCGCTGAACCGGACCAGACCGGTTCAGCCAAGGAGGAGAGAGAAAAAAAGAAAAAAAGAAAAAGAATAAGAAAAAAAATTGGGATTTCATCGGACTTCAGGTAAGTCGATACGAGGTCAAAAGTGACCGATTTAATTTTTGATAAATTTATTTAAATTATATTTAATCAAAAATTGACCCGGAGTTAAAAATACGAAATTGTGCAGTTCAACGATTAATTCCGAACGGAAGCCCGATCGAACTTCGATTTACGCACCATCGTATAATATCGGGTAAGTAAAGCTCATTTACGACAATTTATGTGATTAACGCGTATTTAAGATTTATTTTACGCATTTTGGATTAAATTTCGAATTTAGTAAATTATATTTGAAAATTCGAATAAACTGTCGTAAATGATATACGGGCTATCCAAATAGCTTGGAATAAAACCCAATGGGTATTGATAGGTCCAATGAGCCGATAAAACCTGATGAAGGGAAATAATACGTGAAAAACGGGCTTAATACAGATTAAGACTCAATTAAAGTATTTAGGCCCATTTAGAGTAAACATGCCCAATTAAGTGAAATGAACTGTATTAAATATATAATACAGTAAGAAACGTGAAATTAATCAAGTGAATGGTTAAATGCAGCTCCAGAGTCATATTGAGAGTTGATCGGACTGCGAGATTTGGACAGCATAAAGGAAGAGAGATCACACTACGCGATCCGAGGTAAGGGATCTATGGGAGCTCTTAGAGATAGCTATACGTATTTTCAGCGTCGTTTACATTCACTTAAATTTCGTATAGAGTATAGATATGAAATTTCTGGATAGTACCCAAATATGAAAAAATTACGAAAATGCCCTTAAACTCAGGAATTTTAGAAATGCATAAAGTGCATGCAATCCATGTTTTTCTCTGTGAAAAAGAGATTTTTGTGAATCTGAAATGATAGACTGGCTCATGATTTGACTGTATGCATTAACTTGCACATTTTGCTAAAGTGTGATTTGATTGACGAGTGAATTGATGAGATCGGTTTACCTAAACTCATATTATATGGGGGATGTATATGTAAGGCAATGTAAACGACTTTCTAATTTTATGAGCTTCCGCGAATGTTAGTGCCTGGGACGAAAGCATTGCCTGTTATGCATATATATATAATTTATGAAAACTGAGTGAGGGATATTGACTCACAACCCAACAATTGAAATGTGGTAAGTTCGCGAAAAATTTGTAATGATTTTTGAAAAATTGGGTCGTGACACTTTTGCAACTGCTTCTTCTACTATGGTAGCGTTAGCATATTTGGGATTTGATTTTCTGACTTTTGTCGATTTTCTGAGATGAGTTAATACTTTTGCTTCAGTAGGCTCATGTTTTTTGCTTGATCAATCAAACACACCAATTTGCCATGGACTTTGAATTATGCCTTTCTTAATATCACTACCATCATCTGCATCTCTAAGTTTACCTAAACTCAGCTGAATTTGATCAGATTATAACTCATCTTTAACAACATCTAAGTTAGTAGTATCTCCTTTTCTAAGGATCACTATGAAGATGTTTCATCAAATATCACATTCCGAGATGTATAGCACTTTCCAATTGTAGGCTCACAGCATCTCCACCATTTTCTTTGATTGTCATATCTTACAAAAATACACTTAACAACCTTCTTGTCCATCTTGCTACGTAAATGATCAGGTACAAAAACATAATATACACAACCAAAAACTCTTAAATAGCTAACCGTAGGCTTCATGTTCCATAATTTTTCAAAAGATGAAAGAAAACATAATCTTTGTTGAGGAAGCCTATTGATTACGAAAGCCACAATTATTATTGCTTCTGCCCAAAATCTTCCTGGAACATTATTCGCATGAAGCATACTTTGACACATTTCTGCTAAAGTGCATGTTTTTTCTTTCTGCTGTGCCATTTTGTTGTGGGGTGCTAGCACATGTGAACTGATGGCGTACTCTGTACTGCTGAAGGAAATTTCAGAATTCGTCTGAGGTATACTCTCCTCCATTGTCTGTGCGTAGATAGAGAATTCTTTTACCAATTTCTGCTTCCGCTACTTTCTTGAAATCTTTGAACTTTGAAAAAGTTTCAGATTTATTCTTCATGAAATAAACACACACAAATTTAGAAAAATCATCAATAAAGGTCACCATGTACTTCATTCCACTGATAGAAGCTAGCTTGACAGGTCCAAACACATCAAAGTGAACAAACTCTAACGGTTCCTTCGCTTTAAATTTGGACTCTTCATATGACAATTGATGCACTTTACCATATTGACAACATGCGCATATTGTGTCTGTTTTTACTTTAAGTTGGGGAAGACCCTTCAGCATTGACCTTTTCATCATCCCATTTTGCTTGGAATAGCTAACATGACTTAGCCGCATGTGCCATAAGTTTGTCATCTCGTTCTTTCTCGTCTTGTTTACATATGTGGTTTCTGTAGACATCACGTAGATTGACTCTAGTCTTCGTCCCTTCATCACTGGCTCATCTATAATCTCAAGGTTGTGATAAACCTTTACATCTTGTAGACCAAATAGAATAAAATGGCCAGAGGATGTTAATTGTGATACCGAAAGAAATTTTTTCCTCATACTTGGGACGTGACAGACATTTTAAAGTGACACCTCATTAGCATTAAATTGGGGAGCGACTATCGTATTACCGATGTGAGTTATCGGCAACTTTGAGTTATTGGTTGTCACCACCACTCGGCTTCCCATATACTCTGATAAATTTTGGAACTTTTTTTTTATCACCCATAAGATGATTTGAGCATCCAGAGTCAACGATCCAATTTTTCTCATAATCAATTTGTTCAGACGTTGTTACTGTGAGAGCTAACTCCTCATCTTCTACAACAAATAATGGTTTAGCATCCCTTTCATTTTCACTTTTGGAAGCAACAACGTTGCTTTCCATTGACCTTGCTTTCGCCATGTGCCCTTCTTCTCGCAATTATGGCACTTCCCTTCAAACTTTTTTCTGTTGCCATGATTCTTCGAGGCTCCCCTTGAACGGGTTCTTCCTTCGCCTTGATGACTTTTTGTCTTATCATCATTCTTTTTAGATCCATCAATTGTGTGCAGCTTGGAGTTCCCTTTTCTTTTATTGGCGTAAAGTTCTTCCTCCTCACCCTTCAGCGAAACTCCTCCCATTTGCTTAACTAGTGCTTCTTGTCCAGTAAGCAAATTTTTGAACTCAACAAGTGATGGTTGATTTGCCATCCCTATACTACAGCAACAAAACCCTTATATTCGGGCCTCAAACCATGGATAATTTTCTCTTCATCCCGGTTTCCCCAATTGGAGCTTTTGGATCAAACTCGAAAATTTCGCGGCATAGTGACTTCACCTTGTGGAAGTACTGAGCAATCGTCATGTCACATTGTGCTACCGACAAGAGTTCGCTCTTTAGAAGCTGAAGCCTCATGTCATTCTTCTATGAGAAAAGCATAGCGAATGTATCCCAAGCTTCTTTGGGAGTTTTGGCATCCTGGATATGCTCTATCACACATCTTCTTCAATTGTAGTCTTTAAAACAAACATTGTCTTGCTTGCTTTTATCTTTCACTTTTGTAACATACCATTTGCATCCTTTGCCTCCGGTTGTGTAACTTCACTTCCATTGACAACCTCCCATAAATCTTAGCCTTGCATGTAAGACATCATACATGCAGACCAAGTATTATAGTTCTGATTATTGAGCTTTTTGATTCCCCCAACGACTTGAAGATCACTCATTTTGCCAATAGAAAAAACTCGCCAAATATGATGTCCACGACTAACTTGGCTCTGACACCAAAATATAGAAAATAAAAGAGCAAAAGGTAATAAAAAATAAATACACTCGTAAAAAAAACTTCACAATACACAATAGAAGGAATGTGAACAGTTCATTTAGTGAAATTACTCTGTCTTATACAGGCATACAAAGAAGAACCATGTTACCATGTTCTCTTCCACTAACTCTACTACTATCACATCTCTACAAAATAGGTATACAAAGAACCATGTTGTCATGTTCTCTTCCACTAACTCCATTACTATCACATCTCTAAAAAATATGATAACAAACTTGACAATTTAAACAACTACTTAGAACTAACTAAAAAATAGCTATAGACTCCATCCCATTAACATTTTACTTAGTAGTAAATAAACTAATAACTATTAATGCTAACAACTAAAAAAAATCAACACATGCTGGTGTTGTATTTTAACAGTTTGAAAGGCGGTGCGATTAGTTTCGATAAAATTAAAAGTAGTAATGACAGTGCAATTAATGTCAAATATTAAAACGTTTGATTAATTCAATAGCACAATAAGTAAATAATAAAATAATTATTAAAGATAACACATTAAAATTTAAAAAAAAAATTAAAATTAAAATTACAGCATAAATAAAATTCTTATCATATCTGACCGTGAGAACGGTTCCAAACCCACCTCCCACCCTAAGAAGTTGCCTCTTTTAAAACGATCCAAAGCTACCTAGCCCTCGTCCTGTTTTATCTTTGAAGTTGTTTGACATGGCTAGTATAATTAGGATAATTGTACCTTTCTGGAATGAATTCCGTGAAGATTTTTCCCTGACATCAATCTTCTCTCTCGTAGAGAAGTATTTGTGAAGGAAAGCAGATACAACCAGTGGAAGGAGGATGAATCTGACAAAACCAAACATTGCTACAAAGCAAAAATATGTTGACTGAATTTTTGTTCAAGGAAATATAGAAGCTAAAACAAAAAATCGATATTTCAACGACGAAATGGAAATATACCAGATATAGAAACACAGCAGCAAGATAAGAGTGTAGCCATCGAAATTCAGCATAACAATCTCCATGTATAAATATACAATATATCATAAGAAATCAAACTCCACCTCCATCGCTTCACTAGCTAGCCTTCGTTGCCTCCCAAATCGCAATAGCTAGAAAATCAAAATAATTTTGGCTTAAGATGGAGTTCAGATTAAGGTGAGATAAAAAAAAGAAAAATATTATTATTAAAAGTATATAATTCAAATAAAATAATAAAAATTTAAAAATAAAATAGAAAGATAATTTACTAATCATCAACTTTTATTTTTTATAACCAATCGCATTGAATCGATACTGATCGACCATTCAAACATATTATAAGTTTTTTAGTGATACAATCTTTTCATCAAAATATCGTAGAGAGTTAATAAGTTTGATATAATGTCTTTTTTTTCATATACACAATATGAGTTGTTGTCTTAAATTGACTAAGATCAATTACATAATTGTCACGTGAAAATATTTTCTAGCAATCACCCGTATATTATCTTTAAATAGAAAACATTTACTTGAATTATTAAATAGGGTTTTCATATTGGTTGTTTAGTAAATTTAATTTTTAGCAAACACTCGTATTTTATCTTTAAATATAATTTGATTGTTGAATTTATGTAATACTTTTTACCACCGTTAACCAGATGGATATATAAATAATAAAGGATTTAGTCTGACAAAGAAATATCCCGCATTCTATAGGAAATGGATGTTTGCACTCTACTACGGTATTAATAACGTATAGATTTTGGATTCTCCTTGCTCCTGTTGATATTGCTCTTTCTTAAAACATTTGTAATTATTAACTTCCCTTAAATAGGTGTGGCAATTCTTTTGTTTTTAAAGTGTTTTGTGTCGTACATGAATTTACTTATTTACATATAATAAAATATTAAAAGTTTATATTTATGCAAAATGTTGAGGATAAATCTGTTTAAAAATCAAGTTATCACTTAAATTCAAATACTCGTTCAAAATTTGAATGAGCTTGAATAAAAATATTAATCCTGTTAAACGGTTTGAGTGTGATAGGTCAGGCATGAGTTCACAATTTCAAGTCAAAATTCAACTCGATCCAAAAATTATAATTTTTTAATTATTTTTTATTTTCTATGTAATTTAATTTGAAGATTGTAATTTTTAGACTATAATCTAATTTATATTTTTTTTATAATTTATTTTAAATTTTTGTGTTATACTTATTAACTATTATGCGTATTTTGAACAGACATGGATAAAAATATTAATTCAATTAAATGAGTTTAGGCTTAAAAATTAAGACTCCATAAAAAACTAGATTGGATGTAGGTTTATGATTTCAAGTCTAAGCTCGCCCTACTTGATAATTTTTATAATATTTTATTAATTCATTTTAGATACTTTGGATTTTTTGTGTAATTTAATTTGGATTTTTTAAAACTTTAATTTAAATTTTTCATTTTTTTGTAATCTTTTTGTAAGAATTTACTTTAATTTATTTTGTTTATACCTATTATGTGTTTTAATTTTTTATATTTTATTATAATTTTTTTAAAAAAATAATAATGTTTGAGTCAATTTGGACTTCATTATATATAAAAATGGGTTTAAGCAGAAAATTAAACACAAAAAGTTAAAGCCAAGTAGACTTTGGCTCACTGTCAAGCCCTTAATAGCTTAACTTAAGTTCGGCCTAACCTATGAATAGTACCTCTAGTTGAGGATATATTCGGCTAATATTCCATAATAAAAAAGCTCCAGAACTTTATCACTTTACTTAATTAAGTCATTTACTTTTATTACATTGAGATAAACTATTAACATATAACTTTTACTTATATAAACCCTTAAATTTTAATTTGTTCTAAAATAAATCCTTAACATTTAATTTGCTCAAAGATTCGATTCACAATTTTAAACATCAGCTTGACCAAATAATTTGATCTAAAAAAATTAACTTAAATTCAAATCGACTTAACCAAACTGAATTAATCGAATTTCAATTGATTAAGTCGGTTTGAATCGATATTTATTCATTTGTAATTTTTATTTGAGATAAGAACTCATTCGAGTGCAAATAAAAGGGTAAGGACTTATTTAGAAACAATAAAAAGTATATAAGCTTATTTTAAAATGTAAAATAGTTCAAAGCTTTTCTAGTATTTTAGTCAAAAAAAATTACAAATAAAATTTCTCAAAAAATTATAATATTAGTAAAGCTGATTGTTTTATAGAAAATGATATCTGAAAAATAATTTTTGTATTTTTAGTGTTTATTTGAAAAAAAATGTTTACTTAACAAAAAATAATTTTTTAATCAATAGAAAATAAAGTCATTTTCTTTGAAGTTGTTTTACACTTTTAAGAAGGGAAAAATATTTTCTGAAAAATATTTTTTTATGTATAAAGTTGTTTACCAAACTCATGTTCTACATAATCGAATCATTGGATATAATTTTTTAAGTTCGGATTTAATTTGACTTTTCTAAAATATCATTACATTAAAAATATTATTGATTTTATTTTAATTAAATTTAAAATATTAAAATATTAACATTCAATGTCTTTTAATATGTTAATTTTAAATAATTTATTTTTATACTATTAAACATCAAAATATCTTTAATATTTCAATAATAAATAATATTATATTATTTATTTATTTATAAATAATAAATATTAATATAATAAGTAATATTTTTAATCATTTCTTAATATTTTTAATTAAAGTATATTGTTCTTATATTTATTGACAAATGTATTTTATACTACTATTTTAATAATAATAAATATAAAATATAAATATAAAAAGTTATACTTTTGTATAATTTACTAATAAACACTTTCAATATAAAACATAATTATTTTCATACTTTAAATATTTTTAATATTTTAGCAAGAAATATTATTATTCTTATTTTTATTAATATAAATAAAATTTTAATAGTAGTAATATTATTTAAAATTTTAAAATATTAATTTAAATAAATAATATTTTCTATGTTCCTAAAATTAATTTCACCGTTCATTTAAAGCTGCCTTAATGTCAACTTCCCAAGTTTGGACTCGGTGATTTACCAAGTTTTTTATTTTATGCAGGGTTGGCATTGGTAAGTAGATTTTGTTAAATAATTATTGCATATCATAATAAACTAGGAACACGTTACCATTTCCTTTGCCGATTCTTAAACGCAAACAAAGGAAGAGTAACCAAGAAAATGTGAGGTACTCCCTTCCCTAGCATAGCAAGAGAGGAGAGGAGAGGAGAGGAAGCATCACTCACATTCTGCATTCAGCGATTCAACGACAGAGAAGCGAACGAACACGTGAAGTTACAAGTGGTTTTCAGTGGGACAACCCCCTTCACCACGTTGACTTCCTCTTTCTTTCTTAGGGTTTTTCTTTCTACCTATGTGCTTGCATTTTTGACACTGACAAACCGTTTACCTGCCTGCATCCCTCCCATTCTCGCTTTTCTTCCTTGGACTAGCTTCGTCCATGAAATTCCAATGATCCCAAGTTATCTTTTTAGCGTGATTCTGCTTTCTGGGTCCTTCCTTATTGCTTCAAGTTAGTCAATCTTTTCTTCTGTCTCGTGTTTTTTTTTTTATTTTTTTTATTTTGCTTTCCTTCTATTTGTTGAAATTTCCATTTAATTCTTGCTTCTTCTTTTCTTAAGAAATGCGGGTAGATTTCTTGTTCATTAAAGTTGACCCGCGGTAGATTTCTGGGAAAGAAACCGAATTTTTAACTGAAACTCAGCTCTCGGATCCCCTTTCATATGATGAGATCGGAAATGATAATTTCTTGTATTTAGACTCAGCTTGAATACTACATTTCTTGAATATGTCATCGCCTTGTTTTTCTCTTGCCAATGTCTGTTCTGTTATTGAATTTGTTAGTACTGGGATCGCTTTTGATAAAATAGCTAACATACTGGAAATCGGTGCACTTTGCGGAATCTTGATTAAAATGCCAACCCCATTTGAAAGGTTAAAATATCAAGGTGTCATGAAATTGCAAATGCTGGCCCTCATCCTATGTTCAAAATTCATGAAAGGAAATAGGTGTATGAAATTTCTTGACCAATTTTAGTTCCACTGGTGTGAAAATCCCATCTTTGTGTCTGATAATGCTTTCATGGGAGAATTTAAACTTTTCAAGCATGTTATTACTTATGGTTGTTTTGAATTTATTATTGCAATGTCTGTTAATTATTGAGATTCATCTTTTTTTTTTTTTTTTCGTTTTTCTTCTTATAAACTTGTATCGAGTCTTGGGCAGAAATGTGAGTGATTGAACGTTTGTCTCTAGACTGCCGCTTTTTGTGTCAACATAGCACTTGTCCCTTGCCCTCCCTCAAATTTTCCTCAAAAGAAATTATATTTATAATTTCTTACACTTAAATAGTTCATATTATTAGTTTGAAACTTCTCTTATTACATTACATGTTAACTACATCTCTCTACCAATCCTAGTTGCTAGTTGTCATCTGGTGGCAGTTAAGGCTAGATGCCAAAATTTACTTCATGCTTGTACCAGGAATCTCTCTACAAGAAAATTTGATGTGCTGCAACAATTTGTTGGCTGATATTTCTATGATTGGCTTTTGCAAATAGTGCAGCTCCTGAACTTTTATTTGTGTGTCAATAGGTCAGTCATTTCTATCCCTTTTGCCATTTTTGGGTTCAATATTCTGGGTGAGATGTGCTGGAGAAAGTCTGCTAATAATGCTGCTGTTCACACGTGATTTTGGTAGATTGGGAAACTCTTTTCATGGTCATGAAAATCTTTTTATCTGATATCTTGGACCATTTTCGATGTGTCATCCTTCCTTAAGAAGTCACTGAATCATTCTGATAAAACCAAGCAATCACTCTGAGGTTTTTCACTTAAAATATCATAACAATTAAACATGGATTCTTTCTTGACTGATGTCTTGTTAACATTTAGCTTTTGCAAGTTGATGTGATTAATACCTTATCCTGCATTCTTAACATTTGAATTTTTTTTTTTTTTTTAAATTTTCCATCCAGGCTTCACTAATATCTTGAGGGCCTGGAATATTGATGAAGAAACTTCTGTCTTGTTATGAAATGCTTGCTAATAGGGATTGAAAAACCAAGCGGTTGGATAGTAGATTTGTTTGAAGATAATTGACAAAATAAAGATTCCCAGATAAGAGTAAATGTGAATTATGAATCGGATGAAATTCCCAAAGCGATACTTAATTGTCATTTTAACCTTTGTCAGCACATGTGTTTGTTATATAGAACGTGTGGGCTTCTCCATAGCATACACAGTTGCAGCTGATGCTGCTGGGATTAACCAATCAAGCAAAGGCACAATACTGTCCACATTCTATTATGGTTATGCTTGTTCTCAGGTGCCTGGAGGATGGGCAGCTCAAAAGATTGGGGGAAGGAAAGTTCTTCTTCTCTCATTTGTATTGTGGTCATCAACTTGTTTTCTGGTTCCACTAGATCCCAATAGAGTCACAATCTTGGTTGTAGCTCGCCTGCTTGTTGGTGTGGCGCAAGGTTTCATCTTCCCTTCCATCCACACTGTCCTAGCACAGTGGGTTCCACCACATGAGAGATCAAGATCTGTTTCACTTACAACTTCTGGGATGTACCTAGGTGCAGCTATGGGAATGCTTGTCCTTCCAAGCCTGGTGAAGTTCAAAGGTCCCCAATCTGTATTTCTTGCAGAAGCAGCATTAGGTGTCATGTGGTCTTTGCTCTGGTTTGAATATGCAACTGACCCCCCTCGATCTGAGCATCCGAAAGCAACTGCTGCTGGTTTTGGAGAATCTTTGCTACCTACCAAAGCAAGCCAGAAGATAAAAGTGGAGAATGGAGTAAATAATGTCAGAACTACCAAAATCCCATGGAAGAGAATTTTGCTCAGCAAGCCAGTATGGGCAATCGTGGTAAATAATTTCACCTTCCACTATGCTCTTTATGTATTGATGAATTGGCTTCCAACGTACTTTGAGCAGGGCCTCCAGCTCAGTCTTCAGGAAATGGGTTCTTCTAAGATGATGCCCTATTTCAACATGTTCATATTCTCAAATATTGGCGGGGTTATTGCTGACCACTTGATCACGAAAAGGATAATGTCCTTGACTAAAACTAGGAAGTTCTTGAACACTGTAGGATTTATAGTTGCTTCTCTTGCATTGATGTCACTTCCAATCTTCAGAACTTCTGGTGGAGCTATTTTCTGTTCTTCTACGGCTCTTGGTTTTTTGGCACTGGGGAGGGCTGGATTTGCGGTGAATCATATGGATATTGCGCCTAGATATGCAGGGATTGTAATGGGTGTCTCTAATACAGCTGGTACTCTAGCTGGGGTTATTGGGGTTGATATGACTGGAAAGCTTCTTGAAGCTGCTAAAGCTCAATATTCAGATCTTTCTAGTCCAGAAAGCTGGAGAGCGGTCTTTTTCATTCCGGGGTTACTATGCATATTTAGTTCTTTCATATTCTTGCTATTCTCAACAGGGGAGAGGATTTTTGACTGAAATAAGCCATGTTCACTTCTACTTATAATTGGTATAGCCATCTGGTCAAGGGTTTCATATGCAAATCTATCATTGTGATTGGTGAGCTATCTGATATTTAATGAATGTAAACCCTTCCTGGGAAGGATATATTGAAATCCAGAAGACCATAGAAAGTCAAAAGAAATCAACACAGAACAGTATCGATTAGAAATCAGTTTTTGATTGTTAATTTGAATTAGTTGGAGCTCATGTGCTCATTGTTTTTCCTACAGTGAGGTGCTTCAAGTTTATTTTTTGGACATGGAAGGAAGAAACTTTTGTTACAAGCATATAGAGATGGATTGCAAGAAGGCTGGTGTTCTGAGATCCTAAAAACCTGATAGTAGTATTGTGTAACTAGAAAAGTTTTAATTTGCCCCCATGAAATTGAATAATTATTTCACTTTAAATTTTCTATTTTTTATTATTATTACTTAACAAACAGAGTTTTAATGAAAGTTTTACTTTCTTCACCTATTAATAATGCATATATTGGTAATAAAAACATTTTTTTTTTCTGGTAGGGTTAGGAGTGCTTTAAAGTAATTAATAGGTTTCATTTAATTTAAAGTCAGTAAGGGAGAATTTAATTGTTGAAAATGAAAAAAACAATGCATATCAGAACTCAGGCCATGCAAGTCTCCAAAACTGTAATAGTAATTGTTTGATACCACTATCATGAAAGCAGCGGATATCATGCTTCTGATAATTAAAATACGTACGCTGTTAATAAAACATTATGTTTCTACTGAACCCTGGTCTTCTTGATTCAATTTGATGTATAATCACGAAGGAAATACAGATTTCAAAACCCTAGAAAGAACATGAGAAATGGGAAAATACAGATTTACAACATAAATTATACAGTAAAATCGACTTATTTTACACTTACTTCTACGTTAAAAATAATCTTAAAATAAAGATAAAATAAATGAACCTTACAATATAAGTGTCCTATACGTAGTAATCTCCATTTACAACAACCAATTATATATTTTGCAAAAGCTTTAGGCTTGTGAAAAATTTGGTGGCGGACCGGCCTCTAGTGGAAGGTTCTACGAGTTTGCTTTCAATAGGTGGTACAGTAACTTTAAGGCTGACCATTCGAACGAACCACCACCGTCCATCCGCTCCACCTTTTTCTGTCAATTCTAAGTTTTCTAGCAGCATCCGTGGTAGGATATCTTTGCACTTCTTGGAGAGACGTTGAAAATTCAATGCTTAGATGTCAACGAAACTGAGCTGAAATATCTTCTTGCCAGGGAAAATACCAAACGACAGTTATCAGATCACCTCTTTTTTTTTTCCGTTTTCTTGTTAAATGGTTAGAATATATTTCTAATCGTTTTTGACATTTATTCTCTGTTTCTAAACTATGTTGTAGGAGGCAACAAATCCAGACTACAAATTGTCTGAATTATCTGTTAGGAACCACATCTTAACTCTTATCTTGAATCGAAAGACAGTGCCAAAATGTGAAATGCCAAAGCACTGCGATGTGGGCCAAGCACTCAGAAACTATGAGCGTTTCCATCCATTCCAATTAGCTAAAGCCTCCGAGAATGGAATCAGAGGACCTACCATTATTCTCATAAACATATGCTCTAATAAAATACTGACAAAATGAAAAAACAAAGTCAAAAGCAGCTGTAGTCGTTGATTAATTGTTCTGCTTTCAAGAATTCTAATATTCTTGTCCCGTTTCCCTGGGGGAAATTTGGAATGATCTTTTTCAAGCAAGTTGAATTGTTCCTTTCACCAAAGAGAAAATCAAGATTGACACGGTACGAGAGGAAAAAAAAAACCCATGTACTCCTTTCTAGATTACCTTAATCATTACTTTCATTCTTGATGGTTAATTAAAATATAATCAAAAACCCATTATCATTTATGGCTTGGAAATCCCACTGCAAGTGGCTTCCACTTGGATTACCATGACAGTTTATAGCCACTACCATTTTCAATTCCCATGTGGTCAACATTTCTCGGATGGCATATATGCTTTCCTTGGGGAAAAAAAAAATCTCCAAATAAACTAAACTTTGTACTGTTAGTAATTTATTGTTGATGTCCTCGTTATAGATTCTTTTCCGTTCCATTTGTCGCTAACAAGCGAGTGACGGGGCGGAAAGAGAGAGTAACAGTCGCGGGAGGCCAGCATAAATTGATAAAAACCAAGTTGCTCCTTTTCTCGATCTTGAAGTATTTGTGTTCGCTTAAACAAAGTACTGAAGTAATGGGGAAAATGGCTTCTTTTTCTTTCCCGTAGCAGTCGCAAAGCTTTTACTTTGCGCGAGCATTTCTCCTTCCCGTTTGCTGCTCTATTTATTGTTCTATTGACTTGTTCTTTTCGAGCTCTTTGTATTAAAAGTTCTTGCCTTCCTTTCATGAAGATATTCGAGGGTCTCTCTGCAGCCACTTCTTCTTAATTTGATCTCCATGTCTTTCCTTTGAGCTTGTGGGTGAGCGTTGGTTCCTTCGTGAAAATCCATAAACCTCCTGAACTTTTTTTTTTTTTTTTACTTTTGCTGCTTTGCTTGCTGTTGATGGGTATTTGTTGCTTTATGCGGTTTGCTGTCTACAAAGTACAAAATTTCGTGCTTTCTTAGCTCTGCTTGGTGCTTTTTTGTATTTTTGTATTTTTTTTTGAAACGATAAAGCGTTATGCAGTTGGTTAATTAATTGGTCTTTAGTTCTCCATGCAAGAACTTGAAATGGGTTTGTCTTATTCTTTTGGGTGACTGACCTTAGTAAACTAAATCTATATAAAATGATTTTTGGTCTCTTTGCCTTTTGGGTTTGTTAATGTTGTTGCTACTTGCCTTGAAACTGAATGATTCTCTTTTCTTTCTGTGGATAAAAAGAGTTTCTGGATAATTTTGGGTTAGCGCTGTTACTCTGTTCTGTGACTATTAAATCATAGAAGAAATCGAGTATTCCTTTTGTTCATTTTCTATTTGATGCTTGAAGATAGCTGGTCACTGGTCAGATATGTCATTCGTTATCACCATGAACCTGGTTTTGTTGCTGTCAACTTCCATTCTCTTTATGGGAGTGTTTTCAGAAGAGGCTTTGAAGCCTGACGTTGTGAATGTTGGAGCTATTTTCTCATTTAACACTATTAATGGGAAAGTTTCAAAGATTGCAATGAAGGCTGCTGAGAACGATATTAACTCTGATCCAAGAGTTCTCGGTGGAAGGAAATTGTCCATAGTCATGCACGATTCTAACTTCAGCTCGTTTCTTGGCATTGTTGGAGGTATACTCTTCCTTATTCTCTTCAATCTCCTCTTATTCCCCAACTTTTGATTCTATATGCTTGGTTAATTTCTTTCATATCCCATTACTAGACCTCTATGATTAAAAGGAATTAGGATAAATAACAGTACTTATGATGAATCCTTATGGATATTATACCTAATATTTTAGGAGTGTATTCATTGGGAAATAACAAAACTCATGATTTGAATTTCTTTGCTATTCACAGCACTGCAGTTTATGGAGACTGATACGGTGGCAATTATTGGTCCACAAAATGCTGTAATGGCACACGTTCTATCACATCTTGCAAATGAACTCCATGTTCCACTATTGTCATTCACGGCCCTAGATCCTAGCCTGTCACCTCTCCAGTACCCTTTCTTTGTTCAAACGGCACCTAATGACGAATTCCAGATGATTGCTATTGCTGAGATGGTTAGTTATTTTGGTTGGGCTGAAGTAATTGCAGTTTTTAGTGATGATGATCAGAGCCGAAATGGTGTAATTACATTAGGTGATAAACTTGCAGAGAGACGTTGCAGAATTTCTTATAAAGCTGCACTTCCTCCGGACCCAGGAGCAAAAAGAAGTGATGTTTTGAGAGAATTAGTTAAGATTCAAATGATGGAATCCAGGGTAATTGTTCTGCACACTTTCTCAAGAACAGGCCTCTTGGTCTTTGAAGTGGCCAAGAGCCTTGGAATGATGGAGAAAGAATATGTTTGGATAGCTTCTGCCTGGCTGTCCACTGTTCTGGATTCATCTTCCCCACTTAAATCAGAGACTGCAAACTCAATCCAAGGAGCACTTACACTTCGCCCTCATACACCTGATTCAAAAAGGAAAAGGGATTTTATGTCTCGTTGGAACCAGCTGAGTAATGGTTCGATTGGGTTTAACCCTTATGGTCTATATGCGTACGATACTGTTTGGATGATTGCTCGTGCAGTAAAGTTGTTATTAGATCAGGGTGGCACCATTTCTTTTTCCAATGATACAAGATTAAATGATGTTGGTGGGAGCGCTCTAAATCTTTCTGCATTAAATACATTTGATGGAGGAAAGCAGTTGCTTAAGAATATACTGGAGACAAATATGACCGGTCTGACAGGCCCTGTTCAGTTTAATCAAGACAGGTCCATAATAAATCCTTCATATGACATCATTAATGCAGTTAGAACTGGGTATCGACAGATTGGATACTGGTCTAACTACTCCGGTCTTTCCGTAGTGCCACCAGAGACACTTTATAGAAAGAAGCCGAATCGGTCTAGTTCAAACCAACAATTAAACAGTGTGGTATGGCCTGGAGGAGAAACAACAAGGCCTCGTGGATGGGTTTTCCCAAACAATGGAAGAGAATTAAGAATTGGAATTCCAAGGCGGGTTAGTTTCAGAGACTTTGTCTTGCTAGACAATGGCACAAATACGGTGCAAGGATATTGCATAGATGTATTCCTTGCTGCAATTAGACTTATGCCATATGCCGTTCCATATCGGTTCATTCCATTTGGAGATGGCTACCAGAACCCAAGCTATTATGAGCTTGTCAGCCAAATCAATTCTGGTGTGAGTAGACTAAAATGAAAAGTGCAACTGGTTTCCTAAAAGAAAAAATGGTAGATAATTATTTTTTCTATCAGTTCTGACATTGTGTTTCTTTAGGTCTTTGATGTTGTGGTAGGTGACATTGCCATTGTGACAAACCGAACAAAAATGGTAGATTTCACTCAGCCATATATAGAATCAGGGCTGGTTGTGGTAGCTCCAGTAAAAAAGATAAGTTCGAGTGCTTGGTCCTTCTCACGGCCATTTACTCCATTAATGTGGGCAGTCACGGCAGCATTTTTCCTTATTGTTGGAGCAGTTGTGTGGATCCTTGAGCATAGAATAAATGATGAATTCCGGGGCCCTCCTAGGCAGCAAGTTGTCACGATTCTGTGGTGAGTACATAATCATAAAAAAATCACATTTGCATGGATCCATTAGTATATGGCTTTCATAAATGAAGAGAAAACATAAAATTTATCATTTTCTCAATGTTATAAAACCAAATTCTTTTAGAGGCTTAAGGACGCCCTTGGTAGGATAGAAAAGTGAAAGGATGGAAAGGAATGTGTGGAAAAGTGGGAAAAAAATTATTTTTGTTAGTGCTTGGTGGGAAAGATTATCATTTTCTTTCCTTATTAACAAAACCAAATCATTACAAATTGAAAAGATTAGTGAAGAGAAAATGAGAGAGATGTGAGTCATATATGTATATTTACAAAATTATCCTTTATTTTTTTAATTCTATTTTTTTATCTTAGCTTGGTAATGGTATAATGATAAATTAATATAATTTCATTTTCTTTCCTTCAATTTTTCAACTCTATCAAGCAAAGGAAGGAAAGAAAATTTTATTTTCTTTCACATTTTCCATCTTTCTTACCAAGCACACCTAAAGAAAAAAAATTCATGTTTTCCATCTCTTTATTTTTCCCTCCTTTTAATTTTCCATCTTTCCATTTTTTTTTTCCACCCTACCAAGCAAAGCCTATATCTAAGTGCAGATGAGTGGATTCAAGTTTATGACAGAAGGTCTATCTGACTGTTAGAAGGAAACCAAGCATGATTTGAGCAGTTGCTATTAAGTTCTTATGAATCTGTATATGATATCCATTTCATCTCTACAAAAAGCATACCATTATAACCATCTTTTCCTCCTCTCTTCTAATTACAACCAGCAGCACCTGTTTACTCACATGCCTACCCTCAGTCTAAAGTAAGAAGCTCTCCTTGGAGAGATTCCTCTTTTTAATGTTTTCTTTAGCTGGAGCAATGAAAACACCTAACTACCACAATATTACAGTGCAAAATAGTCAGCTTCTCTCATTCTCTATTGCCTTTGCCCTCTTAGTGTCAAAATGTGTTCTATGTTCTATTTCTTATGAATGCTTTCATTACCTTTGAATTTTGGATGTTCTTTTTAGTACACTCAACATGCAGCACAGGTACTATATATCCAAGCATTCATCCTGATTGTGAGAAATCATATGTACAAATTTGAAATATAGACAGTTATAAAACAACTATGTTTTGGTTTTCCTTCCATTTGACCCCTGACTTATTCTTTTTCTGACTCCTCACCTGCCTTGCACTTTTTTTCTCCTTGCAGGTTCAGCTTCTCTACAATGTTTTTTGCCCATAGTAAGTTCTTTCCATTTTGATAATGTCAATTATTTCTACCAAGAATTTAGAACTTAGAACTACCCTTGCCTATTATACCTACCATGGTGTTCTTAAAATTTTCAGGAGAAAATACAGTGAGCACGCTTGGACGCCTTGTATTGATTATCTGGCTTTTTGTAGTTCTGATAATCAACTCAAGCTACACCGCAAGCCTGACATCAATCCTCACAGTGCAACAGTTATCATCACCCATTAAAGGAATTGATTCCTTAGTTAGTAGTAATGAGCTAATAGGCTTCCAAGTAGGATCTTTTGCTGAAAACTACCTAATTGAGGAACTGAATATTCCAAAATCTAGACTTGTTGCACTTGGCTCACCAGAAGAATATGCCCTTGCCCTTGAGAAGAGAAGAGTAGCTGCAGTAATTGATGAACGATCATATGTGGACCTCTTCCTCTCAGACCACTGTGAATTCTCAATTAGAGGGAAGGAGTTTACCAAAAGCGGATGGGGATTTGTGAGTTATACACATCAGACTAATTCATTCTTATTTTTTTTCTTTGAATATTCTGGAAATTGAGTAATTTAAGTTGCTAGAATAACAAAATAGGAACCTGGTATGTTTAAACACAGTTAAAATTATAATTTTCATCAATGTGTCTCCTCCATGAAGCATAATTCCATGACACAACATTCAATAGAATATAAACGTTTTTTCAAGTTGTGTCTTGCATGATATTCAGCTGGAGTCCTCGAGCTATAAAGAATGCACAATTCAAGTAATTATAGTGTCTTGATATTCAACACCTTATCCCCATTCTATTACATGCAGGAAATAATCTCCACAAAAATGTTCTTTTTTTTTTAATTTGTTCCAGGCATTTCCTCGAGACTCTCCATTAGCCATTGACCTGTCTACTGCCATACTTGCTCTATCGGAGAATGGTCAGCTTCAGAAGATTCATGACCATTGGCTATCAAGAAGGGCTTGTGGTTCCGGGAGTTCTGAGGCTGACTCAGAACAGCTTGACTTACAAAGCTTCTGGGGGTTATTCCTTATATGTGGAATTGCATGTATTCTTGCTCTCCTAGTGTACTTTTGGTTGATGTTTCGCCAGTTCAACCGGCACCATCATGAGGAACCTGATTCTGCCGGTACTAGCTCCCGTTTCACACGTCTTCAAACATTTCTGTCATTTGCTGATGAAAAGGCAAAGAAATCCAAAAGCAGCTCAAAAAGAAAACGTGAGAGTATGTCTTCAAATAGTTATGATAAGGAGGATGAATCCACGTATGGATCTGGGAGGATAGAGAGGGACATTTCTCATGAAAGGCGGAATGGTATTACTTGACTCGTTAAATAATTTGGTTAGTTCCAATTATATACTGCTCTCGCGTTTTATTTCATCCTCCAGTTGAAAAGAAACGGCTTTTACTCTTTTAAGGTACAGTGTTTTCCCCTTTTCTCTGCTGAACCGGTCCTCCTGTGTTTTCAGCTGATTCAGTCATCTATACAGAGGCATTAACATATGTAACAGATGTAATTATCATTATTAAGAAACAGTGTAAAAGTAATATTGTTTGTTTTTCACCTGTAATACTTCACAGCATATAGAATTGATTACTGCAGTTACTTTCTTATTGTTTTCATTTGACTATTAAATTTTCAAGAAAAACTTAGGATGTACAACCATACAACCACAACCCTTCTTTCATACTAGTGTTGGTCCTAAAAGGAAAATGCTGGAACTTTCCATACAACTGATTATAGCTGCTGGAGTTGCTACCTAGTTTATGCATGTAGAATATCAGTTCCAGCCTTCACGTGCTGTTTATTATTCCTGCCATCATGAAAAACCTCTTCAGGTGTCTGATAGCAAAGAGAAGAAGGGAAATCAGCTGCATTTACCAGAAAATATAAATGAGATCCAGGAAAAAAGTTATCCTCCAATGCCTAACTTAAATCTCCTTTGTAAATGATGCTAGTGTAGCATGTTCCAACATTTTATTAAAATCAAAGGCTGTATTTGAGAATCTAAACTCAATTTTTTTTTAGTAATGGACATATGTTGAAGAAAGAGATGAGAAACAAAGGTGATTCTCATTCCAAAGGTAAAGAAGCCTGAAGAGGTCTCACCTGCTGCAATTTCACCTATATAATCATTTCCAAGATGCTTGATAACAGACTGAAGCTATCCAAGGGTTTGTTATTTATTCTGCAGTTCAGGCTATCCAAGGGTCGGAAGCCATCCAAGGGCTTGTTACTTATTCTGCAGTTCAGGCTATCAGAGCTATACCAAATCTGACACAAGTGGTAGTAGATTAAAGTCAGAATTGTCTGGCGGCCCTATTACAGAGAATGGTGAGCATACTAGAGTGAAAGCTGGCTATCACGCAATTTTAAGGATTCGGATCAAGTTTCAAAAGTCAGGGGTCCATCATCATCTAATAATACGGAAAGATGGAAATGGAGCTGAACATAGAAGGTGCCACTGGCAGTGGCATCAAAAGTCAAGACATTTTGTTGGTACTAACTGTGATGGTGCTTTTGTTTTCTGTCAACGTTCAAAAGAGGCAGAAGTTGCTGAAGATGGAAAGGTAATTGGTGGTGCCGGAAGGTTTGGCTATTGAGAAAGGAGTACTTCCGGCGGAAAGATTGAACTTAAGAAAGATCATTGGAAAATCTGACTATTTCACACGGAGTTTCATAGGAAGAAAGGTTGTGGAATATTTTATTTTTAATTTAATTTTTTAATAATACAAGCTTAATTATACTGCTTCTGAAAAGACACAACCTACAAAAACACACCAACCCCACCACTGCGCCGTCTCTCTTCTCTATCATCACTAAAACCCTTAAAAAACCCTAATTTCCCAAAGTTAGATCATTTCAGGATGGCAATCTGCTTCCAATTTCAATCCCCTTTGAAACCCATCAACCTTCCAACTTCCACAAGCAAAAGAGCCCCCATTTTTAGATGCAAAGCCTCCTTTTCCACCACCACCATTGCTGCAGAGCCTGAGCCCGTCTACACCTGCGTCAAGTCCTTCGCCCCTGCCACGGTAGCCAATCTTGGGCCGGGCTTTGACTTCCTCGGCGCTGCCGTCGATGGCCTTGGCGACTTCGTCTCCCTCAGTATCGACTCTTCTGTCAGCCCCGGTCACGTTTCGATCTCGGAGATCTCCGGATCCTCGAAACTCTCCCCCAACCCTCTCTTCAACTGCGCCGGTATTGCCGCCATCGCCACCATGAAAATGCTCAACATTCGCTCCTTTGGCCTTTCGCTCAAACTTGTAAAGGGCTTACCTTTAGGCAGCGGCCTCGGTTCCAGCGCTGCCTCTGCCGCTGCCGCCGCCGTGGCTGTCAACGAACTCTTCGGTGCCAAACTTGGAATCGACCAGCTGGTTCTCGCCGGATTAGAATCCGAAGCCAAAGTTTCCGGTTATCACGCGGATAATATCGCTCCGGCGCTTATGGGAGGTTTCGTTTTAATCAAAAGCTACGAACCTCTAGAACTGAAACCCTTAATTTTCCCCCAAAATCAGGAACTATTTTTCATTTTAGTTAGCCCGGAATTCGAGGCCCCCACCAAGAAAATGAGGGCGGCTTTGCCCGCGGAAATCGGGATGCCACACCATGTGTGGAATTGTAGCCAAGCCTGTGCATTGGTAGCTTCGGTGTTGGAGGGTGACGTGGCAGGGTTAGGGAAAGCGTTGTCGTCGGACAAGATCGTTGAGCCGAAACGGGCGCCGTTGATTCCGGGGATGGAAGGGGTGAAGAAGGCCGCGATCAAGGCCGGGGCTTTTGGGTGTACGATTAGTGGGGCAGGACCGACGGCCGTTGCTGTGATTGACAATGAAGAGAAGGGGAAGGAGATTGGGCAAAGAATGGTGGAAGCGTTTCTTGAAGAAGGGAATTTGAGGTCGGTGGCAATGGTTAAAAGGCTTGATAGAGTTGGTGCTAGGCTTATTAACAGTGTTCCCTGATGGATTATCAAAAACAGAATTTTGGGTTTCGATGAATAAAGCTTCAACTTCATGTCAATCTGCTAACACTTTTAGCTTCAAGTTTCTTCCGAAATAAAGAGAGAATTTTCTGGTATCTACAATTTTACCTTCTTTTTTAACTTTCTATCTTGCCAAACATCTGTAAACTTAATAACATTTGCAAAAGAAAATTTTAAAATGTCATTTAGAAAGTGTAACAAATAGAAGAAACAAATTATGTCCATTTTCCTACATAAATCAAACTGCCTACTTGCCATCTGCAAACACCTAATAAAATGAAAGGGAAAGGAGAAATTTAAACAGCCGTCAAAACTTTGAATGTCCAGCACAGAACCAACTCAGTTGTCCTTGGCAGCTGCAATTTGCTTTGCACCAACGGAGAAGAATTCTGTAATGACTTCAAGAGGCATGCCTTTGGTTTCTGGAACTTTTAAGAAGACAAACACCCATGATATAACACACACGACTGCATACATACCAAAGACACCAGCAAGACCAACTGATTTGAGCAGCACTGGGAGTGAATATGTGACAATGATGTCACAAATCCAGAAGGTAAGGGCGCATATAGCAATGCAAAGGCCACGAACCCGGGTGGGGAAGATCTCGGCGCAGAGAATGTTTGGTATCGGCCCAAATCCCATGACGAAGAAACAGAAGTAGAGCACGACGCTAACAGTTGAGATTGCTGCATGCACCACGTTCCCCATTTTCACTACACTTCCAATGACTAAGACTAGAAGAGATATTATCAGGACTGGAATTGTGGTGAGTAGCAAACTCCTGCAACAAAGGAAGACGGGATCGATGATGTACTGATGAGAACAGATCATGTAAGAATTAACAACACAGAGGGAAAAATTGTGAACCAGCATGTCAGCATCAAATTCCTTTGCAACTTTAAATTAAAAGAGCTTCTATAATGTTCTTTGTTTACTGGAATGATTGTGAGTCTTGTTGCAGTCAGAATCACAAGCAACAATGTCAATGCCCAGGGACCTAAATGCTACCAATAACCATGGTCAGTTCCAGTGAGTCAGTGACCCAAACAACACAAGAATAGATCACCAAGGGCTAAGGGTAGTTAACATTTCTTCCTAAGCCGCTAAGCATACAAATATTTTTCAATTTGAATCAGCAATCCAAGCAAAGGCCTGCTTTTGCAATATTTTAGCTGTACTGCTACAGTAAACCAGAATCCCTTTTGGCATTTCTCTGTTCTTTCTCACTATGTAGATTCATTAAGGCCTAGCTTATAGACTTAGCATTTAGTAGAGGATAAGTTATTCTAACTTCGGTTGTTTTTCAAGGAAACCACACTGAACATAAGCCATCCGGCCAAACTTGACTCAACAGTGACACTTAAATTGTAGGCATGGCATCGTCCAAGGAAATCACAAAATAGCAGTTAACAAAAAACTTCCGACTTATTTTTCTATCCAATCAAATAGACACTAGTCATTAAGCAAAATCCACCATCATAATATTGGCACATTTGAGACAATAACTGCAATTACGCCAAGAGAAAGGTATAAGAATAAAGATTAAGCAGTTTCCACTCAACGAAAATTTTTAATTCCTCATGGCAACAGATATCATGTTCTTTCAGGTGAGACTTCTTATCATTCCAAGGGAACTCAAAAAAGGAACAAATTTACCTTCTACCAGCAATATCCATAAGCCGCATAGCAACAGCTATACTTGGGAGCATCAACAAGGTCGTAATGCCACTGATGAGCAGCGACGCAGAAGATGAACTCATGCCCAAGTTAGAAAGAAGAATTCCAACTCCTGCCTGCTCAAGAATTTGGGGAGTATAATATAGAACTCCATTTATACCAGAGAACTGCATTTAAAAGGGAAAGAAACCTCAATAAGCAAGTAATACAAAGGTGGAAAATAATTTTGCAACAGTACTATACCCCACTGACAGTAATGCATCAAGCCCCACTACAGGGTAAAAAGAGGTAGCAGGTGTTCTGTTCAAAGAATGCTGCGTATAAGGCTACACAAGATTGTGCTATTAAAGCAAAAAAAAAAAATGACTGTATTGTTTGAAGAGCAAAAGGCAGTGCTATGTGTTCTATTCCAGGATTGTTACTTCTGAGGATTTAAACAGGATTCTGATATCAAAGCTAAAAGTATATGTTTCTATAAACTGCATCTAACCTCTGAATGATTCAATATCCTAGAGCGGTAAAGCTGGCTGTAATGCAGGGCCATAAGAGAAGGATTTTAAGATGAGAAACAAGAAGATAACAGAGAATACTTGATATTTCTGCATGCACGAGCTAGAAGGGTTATTTGAGCCATTTTCTGGAAAGAGAACAAGCAGATCAATAGAAGATCGTAGTTAGGTTCTTCACATTACCTGCTGAAGTATTTGAATTCCAACCCCTACTACTAAAGCATGTTTGACTCCTGGTTCAAAGAGATCATTCCAACTTGGTCCCTTCACAGTTTCAGCTGGATGTACCATAGCTGGTCCAACCGGGTGCTCCTTCATAAGCTCCTTGGTATAAAGAGCTGGCTGACTCACCAAAGCAGCAGCCTGTACAAACTCACTTTCTGCAGGGGCATCAGCACCAGGAAGAGAAAGTAGTGACCCATGCCTAGATCCAGGCACACCATCTTGGCGCAAATAAATTCTTTTAAACCCTCCTTCCTTTTTTCCATCTTGGCCTTCTTTTTCAGACCATTTCCATGCTAGCTGCCAACCACCACCGATCCCCATGCTACCAACTTGTTCTCCAGCATTTGCTTGCATTAGACTACTATGTCTCAGGCTTGTAAGGGTTCCATGGGCATTTGGAACCATATCCTTCTCCAAACTGGTTGTCTGCCGTGAGATCAAAGGACTCTGCAAGTTGCCATCAGAATCGTCAGCAGCACCATCAGATTGGTAGTCCTCGCCCTCTCTGGCGACACTCTCCTCATCCCACTCTTCATTTCTTGCTTGATTACCTCCCACACTGAACATGCTGCCAAAATGTGGAAAAAGTGTGCTTCGCATGCTTCCTGTTTCCGGAAGCTTCTCATGGACACTTCCAAAAAGGGTGACAAGAGGATCCACAAGACCAAGAGCACTCTGGTTAGCTATGCTTCCATGCCGAGACGCAAGCCCAAGAGTGCTTTGTCCAGTGACAGGTCTGGCCACCCAGGCAAAACCTTCAGGTCCATATAACTTGATTTGATCTTTATCAGCAGATATATCTTGGTCTTCAATGTCCTCATTGGCTGGGCCAACTATGTACTCCTCTATGGATGTTTCACCTCCAACACCAAGCCCCTCAACTAGCAAAGCCATCTCACCTGTTCATTTAAATAAAATCAGTACCATCCGCAAGATGCATCATTATTCATCATATTGCAGCTCATGGTGAGCAGTAATTGCAATTTAAACTTCAGTCTAAAAAGGAAAATAAGTCTCAAAATTACGCTTTGTATCAAGAACCAAGAAAGATCAAATTAGAAACGTGCACATATACATTCATTACATTTGACTAATTTTATTCTTAGATAAATCAATTTACATAGATGGTTTTCTATTTACCTCTTTGTTAAGAGGGAGCAAAGAGTAAGAACCTTTAAGAACTACCTATTTTGTGAGATCTGACATGCACGCATAAACTGGAGCATGTACACAACCACAATTTGGGTGGCAAGTGCAATATGCATAGTGTTATTGAAAAAATAATGCAATTTTAAGAGAGTGACCGCAGATCAATACCAGACACATCTTCCCTGCCACGTAGTCTCTGCAAAACCTTTTTCGCCTCACTCATTCGCCCTTTGCTTACCAGCCATCTTGGTGACTCAGGCAAGAAGAATATAGTTAATACAAAATATAAGAGGGATGGAATAGAAAGAACTCCAAGCATCAATCTCCAATTTGGTAATGTCATTAACGACATTCCAAAAACCATGCAATATGACAGAAACATTCCAATGGAACCAGTAAACTGTGGAAGGGTATTCAACAACCCCCTTATTTCTGGTGGAGCAGTCTCAGATATGTAAATCGGGACCAGGGTTACAGCCAAACCAACTCCAAAGCCATCTAAAAGTCTTGCCAAAAGTAAGATATAAACATTAGGAGACCATAGCATTACAAGACCACTAAGAAAATAAAGGACGGATGAGATTATTAGCATGGGGCGGCGGCCTAGCCAATCTGATATGCCGCCTGAGCATGTAGTGATGCAAGTTGCTCCGATAAGAGACATGGCTACAATCAGGCCTTCCATAGTTGGTTCGCTTTCCAATTTAAACTCTCTCTTTATGTACAAAACAGCGCCTGCAGCATGAAACACAAAGAGGATAACTAATTAATGAAACACAAAGAAGAACTGTACATGTCAATCATTAAGTAAAGAAAAACTCCATCAAGCCAATTAGATAGATCATAAACTCAAATTTACATAGATCTTTAACATATGAAAGCTATCATTTAGTCCAAAAGACTGAATTTTCAATGTTGACTACAAATTTATAGCAATTCATGAAATCAGTGAAGAACTAAAAGGAGTAAATTACCTGCAATGGTGGCATTATCCCATCCTTGTAGTAAGTTACCAATAGCTGCGGCAACAGCTACGAACACTGCTCCACTCATTGTCACAGAAAGCAGAAATTCCAATTCTCTCAACAGTGAGCACTAAACTAAGCACCCTGAAAGTTAAACAAGACAATCCGGATCATGGATCAAAACAATCAAACCAGTTCCTGATATAGCATCTGAAGAGGTAACATATCACAGTTTCCATACAAACAGACCATACCATGAAAACAAAAACTTGTCTGCGTATTAAAAGAAAGAAAAACCAAAATGGAAACAAACGAAAAGTACAAAAATCGAAGGTAATAAAACCCAGATGTCCAAATCCAATATGAAACAAAGAAAGTGGTTAACTTTACCCGAGGAAGCAAAGGCAGATATGGCAGAAGCAGAAAGCTGTCGATAAGAATTTCAGGAATCATAAGACACAGAAAAAGCCATAGCAAACTCCTCAGCAAATTGCCATCACCCCTGGCGTCAATTAAAAAGTGGTACTTATTGGGCTGATGAGATTTTATTTTATATATTTTTTAAAATAACTATGGAAATAAAATACCAAATACAGAAAAGAAAAAGGTCAGTGACCTCATCAAGCAGAGAGAAAGAAAGAAAGGTGACGGGAAAGAAAAGCCAAAAGAGAAACAGGGTATGCCTTTTGCAAACCGTGCCACCTGCCCCTTGTGCCTCTCTCTAACCTGCACGTATTGGATTGCAGTTATTTGTCAATCTGTAAATCTATGTATCAGTCACTTCACTCGCTTTCCTTCCCTCTCAACAAAATAATTAAAAAAAAAAAAAAAAAAAACAATTAGCTCGCCAGTCTTTTCAAAGTTTCTTGCATTGCCCACTGAAAAAGCAGTTTGGAGAAGATCAGTACCATAGAATATGTGAAAAAAGAATAAAAAAGAAACCTCGATTGGGGAAAATTTTAATGGGAAAACTCTTTTTATCCATTGTTTAATTAATCAAGAAGCGACTTTGAAGATTAATGGGCCGCGATTGGGAGTGGGATTCAGTCCAAAAACACTTTACAGATCGGAATCTTCAGGTTTTTTATTTTTTTAATTACTTATTTGACAACGTATTTTAAAAAAATTAAAAAAAAATAGAAAAAAGATGGATTCAAGGTTTCAAAATATACGCTGATTTACTAACTAATTTCCGAATTTGATTTGCTTCCGTGCGAATCGAGTGCCAAACAGTAGAAAATCGGTGAAAAGCTTTTTGTTCTTAATTTTATTTATTCATCTTAATTTATTTTTAATTTTTTAAAAAAACAATAACAAGAGATATATATTGAAATAAATTTTAAAAATAATAATACGGGTAGATTTAAACTCTTGCCAAATATAATGATAATTTTAATATATAATAATTTTTAAAAATAAAATAAAATTTAAAAAATTGAAATGTATGTTGATAATTTTAATTTATAATAATTTTTTTAAAATAAAATAAATTTATAAAAAATTATTTTGAAATACATGTTGTATAATGTAACCAAAAATTTGATGCAAATATAAAATACACAAATTTTAAAAAATTGAAATCAAATACCAACTAGAAATTATAAAAAAATTAAATATAATAAATCTTAAATATTAAACAAATAAATTAACTAGTCACAATCATAATGGAAAGCAATTCTTACAATATTATTACTCACTAATAGATTATTAATTAACGTTTCATATTTGAAACTATAAAAAAAATTAATTTATTTTTAAAATTTGAACTTAAATGGCTTTAAATTAATATTATAAAATTAACTAAAATTGAAATTTCTATTTTTTAGGTTTAGAGAAAAACTTTACTTATAATAGCCTCAAACATAAAAAATAAGTAAAATAAAAATATAAATAATTCATTATTTGAATTTTGTAAGATTTATATCAATTTAAAATAATTAAATATAATATTTAAGATAATAAACATTTTAAAACAATAAATAATTCATATGAATATTTTTTTATCAAAAAAATTATTGAATAAATAAATAAACAAAGATTAAACAAATAAACCTTAGAAGGAACGTGTTGTTGCTCAAAAGAATAAACTAATACTGACATAAGAACCTAGACCTCCGTGCCCATATGTTATTAAGAACTATGAAAAAACAAAAAAGAAGTCAAAGAGATGCAAGAGTTATTTTCGATGTGCAAACTTCAATACTCAACCAAAAACAAAAAATTAGCAAAGTATCAGCAAACAAAATAAAAATTAATTGTGTTCAGAATGCACTTATCTACTATTTATAAACATCAATAGAAGCCTAATTACCCTTCTAACTGGTGCTTAACTACGCTAATACAATGTGGGTTCACGTGGTTGTATCCATACTGTAAGCATCTTTGGCAAAGTAGGCCCATAAATGGGCTCAAGTCTTCGCATGTGCAACTTGCTGAGTGTGAGTGATTTAACGGGTGTCACCTGTCTGTTACATGAGTAAATTAACGGGTAAGTCACTCATGTATTATACGAACCCGTTTAATCACTTAATTATTTAATTAATTTTTTTTCAAACTTATTACTTGATCCAAATCTGAACTTAAACTTCTATAAGAAAATTAATTATTTTAATATTTAATTTTTATTAATTAAAAATATAAAATTAAACAAGAACATACAAGTTCTATTATAATTCAATAAATTTTAACAATTCAACACTTGAAACTCATAGAAATATTTTATAAAACTACATACAAACATACTTTAATAAAAAAATAAAAAAAATATTTAATAAAATACTAATTGGGTTTAGGGTTAGGATACGTTAAGGGCACTACCGGACCCAACACAGGTAATTGAATAATTACCTTAGTCTGATTAAAATTTCGATTATAAGGTACTCGAACCCGACTTAATCAGGGTAGGTAATTTGGGTATCCATTTACATTCTTATTTTAATCTAAGATAATATGCTCTTATGATTTCAATGACGTTTTATCTTTTCGAAATACTTTCTTTTAAGTCTTTTTTGGTATTCTCGTAACTTTAATATTTTTCATCATTTATAGTCTCTACTCTTTTAACTAAAACATCGATCGGTATACATTGTTTGTTTCAAAATCAACATAAATAACTTTCACTCATGTTGCCTTCAATAGGTATTACTCCAACCTTTTTATGAATGTCTTCATTTCTCATTCTATCATTTCTCGTAATCCACACATCCACGGCAACATTTGAATTTTTGCTTCACACATTCGCAATTCTACTACACTCATCTTTTGTGTACGTAGTCTCTTATTCGCCTAACATTTATTAACACAAAGTAATGTTGGTCTAACAAATGTCCTAAAGAATTTGTCTTTCAACCATATAGTAGTTCCTTTATCGCACAACATATTTGTAGCGTTTCTCCACTTGCTCCAATTAGCCTAGATCTCATGTGTTACATTACCATAAATCTATACGATCGATTCAAAATATCGAAAATGATATGCTTAGGAATCGCTTCCCCATCTCGCATCACTATACTTTGATTTTCATCTTTCTTTAAATTGAATTTACATTCTATGTATTCAGTTTTCACTCTGTTTTGTTGAAACTCTCTTGATTCTAACGTCTATCTTCATAGTTCCAACTTTGTGTTTACCTTTGCTCTACTTTCAGCACACAAGATAATATTGTCTGCAAAAATCATACACCAATATACTTTATTCTAGATGGATTTTGTTAGTTCGTCCAGTAGTTAACAAAAATGGACTTAACGCTGATTCTTGATATAATCTAATTGTAATAGGAAATTCACTTGTTTACCCTTCACATGTCAATTAGTGTTCTTATTTGATACTCCTAATATCTCTTTGCCTACTAATCGAATGCATTTTGTCGTTTTGTTCCATGGTTCTCTCTATCGTTTAGTTTTTTTTTTTTGGATTCAACTATCTCAATATACTATAAAAGTATGATTAATTAATTATAATTAATTATAGCATGTCAAAAATTATTATGATGATTATTAATGCTAATAGCTATGTTAGATTGAAAGTCGTGAATGGTGATCCCAAACACCTAATAGGAAGTGCTGACGAAAATGCTCAAATAATAATAATAATAAATTTAAAAAAATACAAATAGTGTTATTAATGAAATTATTGTTGCATCCACTAAGGAATTTCCCTCGGTGGGTCTCTTTTGCTTTGCTTATTGTCAATTTATGTGTAGTTTGGCATTGCATTTAACACCCGCATAGTGTAAATTTGGGCAAAAAGATAAAAAATTATGATAGAAAATTACCATTTTATTTTTAGTTTTAATTTTTTATTATTTTATTAAAAAATATATAATATTAATAATTATTTTTTATTCAATTTTATCGAAATCAATCATATCATCTATCTAAACTAGCCTTTAATCATAATATGTTGCTTATCTTCATTTTTTTTTTTTAGTTTAATCATGTGATCATGTACAATCTTTATTTTTTTTATATTTTGAAGCTGTGATAGATTAAATTCTAATAATTGAAACTTAAAATCTAGCACTCTCTCAATAAATCATACAAATATTGACAAGTGTAATTATTTTTCATTAACTGATAGATAAATTCTAAAATCTTGAATTCTTATGTTTAATAAATCTCATAACGTGTGACTTAAAAATTCTCAATATATAAGCATTTGATTTAATTAATAAAAATAAATATATAATGATAATCTTAATATATACTAATTTTTAAAAATAAAATAAAATTTAAAAAATTGAAATGTATGTTGATAATTTTAATTTATAGTATTTTTTAAATAAAATAAAATTATAAAAAATTATTTTAAAATACATGATAAATAATTTAACGAAAAATTTGATGCAAATATAAAATACACAAATTTTAAAAAATCGAAATCAAATACCAACTAAAAATTATAAGAAAATTAAATATAATAAATCTTAAATATTAAACAAATAAATTAACTAGTTACAACCATAATGGAAAGCAATTCTTACAATATTATTAATCATTAATAGATTATTGATTAACGTTTCATATTTGAAACTATAAAAAAAACTAATTTATTTTAAAATTTGAACTTAAATGGCTTTACATTAATTTTATAAAATTAACTAGAGTTGAAATTTTTATTTTTTGGGTTTAGAGAAAAACTTTATTTCTAATAGTCTCAAACATAAAAAGTAAGTAAAGTAAAAATGTAAATAAAAATAAAAATAATTCATTATTTGAATTTTGTAAGATTTATATCAATTTAAATAATTAAATATAATATTTAAAATAATAAACATTTCAAAATAATAAATAATTCATATGAATATTTTTTTTATTAAAGAAAATTATTGAACAAATAAATAAATAAATAAATAAATAAAGATTAAACAAATAAACCTTAGAAGGAACGTGTTGTTGCTCAAAACAATAAATTAATACTGACATAAAAACCAAAACCTTCGTGCCCATATGTTATTAAGAACTATGGAGAAACAAAAATGAAGTCAAAGAGATGCAAGAGTTATTTTCGATGTGCAAACTTCAATACTCAAGCAAACAAAATAAAAATTAATTGTGTTTAGAATGCACTTATCTACTATTTATAAACATCAATAGAAGCCTAATTACCCTTCTAACTTGTGCTTAACTATGCTAATACAGTGTGGGTTCACGTGGTTGTATCCATACTGTAAGCATCTTTGGCAAAGTAGGCCCATAAATGGGCTTAAGTCTTCGCATGTGCAACTTGCTGAGTGTGAGTGATTTAATGGGTGAGTCACCTGTCTGTTCCATGAGTAATCTAGCGGGTAAGTAACTCGTGTATTATACGAATCTGGTTAATTACTTAATTATTTAATTAATTTTTTTGTCAAACTCTTTACTTAACTCAAGTTTGAACTCAATTTTTTACAAAAAAAAAAATCAATTATTCTAATATTTAATTTTTATTAATTAAGAACATAAAATTAAACAATAACATACAAGTTTCATTATAATTCAACAAATTGTAGCAATTCAACATTTGAAACTCATAGAAATATATTTATAAAATTACATACAAATATACTTTAATAAAAAACAAAAAAAATATTCAATAAAATACTAATCGGGTTCAGGTTTAAGATACGTTAAGGGCGCTATTGGATCCAACACAGGTAATTGAATAATTACCTTAGCCTGATTAAAATTTCGATTATAAGGTACTCGAACCCGACTTAATTAGGACGGGTAGTTTTGAGTATCCATTTACATTCTTATTTTAATCTAAGGCTATATGCTCTTATGATTTCAATGACATTATATCTTTTCAAAATACATTCTTTTAAGTCTTTTTTGGTATTCTCGTATCTTTAATCTTTTTTCATCATTTATAGTCTTTACTCTTCTAACTAAAACGTCGATAGGTATACATTGTTTGTTTCAAAATCAACATAAATAACTTTCACTCATCTTGTCTTCAATAGGTACTACTCTAACTTTTTTGTGAATGTCTTCATTTCTCATTTTATCATTTCTCATAATCCGCACATCCACGGCAACATTAAATTTTTGCTTCACACATTCGCAATTCTACTATACTCATCTTTTATGTACGTAGTCTCTTAGTCACCTAACATTTATTAACACAAAGTAATGTTGGTATAACAACTATCCTAAAGAATTTGTCTTTCAACCATATAGTAGTTACTTTATCGCACAACATACTTGTAACGCTTCTTCACTTGCTCCAATTAGCCTAGATTTCATGTGTTACATTACCATCAATCTATACGATCGATCCAAAATATCGAAAATGATATGCTTAGGAATCGTTTCCCTATCTGGCATCACTATACTTTGATCTTCATCTTTGTTTGAATTGAATTTACATTCTATTTATTCAGTTTTCACTCTGTTTTGTTGAAACTCTCTTGATTCTAACATTTATCTTCATAGTTTCAATTTTGTGTTTACCTTTGCTCTACTTTCAGCACACATGATAATATTATCTACAAAAATCATACACCAATATACTTTATTCTGGATGGATTTTGTTAGTTCATCCAGTAGTTAACAAAAATGGACTTAACGCTGATTCTTGATACAGTCTAACTGTGATAGGAAATTCACTTATTTACCCTTCACATGTCAATTAGTGTTCTTGTTTGATACTCCTAATATCTCCTTACCTACTAATCGAATGCATTTTGTCGTTTTGTTCCACGGTTCTCTCTATCGTTTAGTATTCTTTTTGGATTCAACTATCTCAATATACTATAAAAGTATGATTAATTAATTATAATTAATTATAGCATGTCAAAAATTATTATGATGATTATTAATGCTAATAGCTATGCTAGATTGAAAGTTGTGAATGGTGATCCCAAACACCTAATAGGAAGTGTTGACGAAAATGCTCAAATAATAATAATAATAAATTTAAAAAATACAAATAGTGTTATTAATGAAATTATTGTTGCATCCACTAATGAATTTCCCTCGGTGGGTCTCTTTTGCTGTAAGACCCGAAATTAAATCGTAAATTTTTATGAGGGATGAAAATGGTCAAAAAATTTAACTGAATGGGATTCGGATTGGAAATAAGGATTTAAAATGCGAAGTGAGTGAGTGTTCGTGAAATGAAGTCGGGTTAAATTAATCCCGAACACATGCAAGGGCAAGATGGTCAAAAAACCGAAAAGTCGAAATAAATTCGAGAGGAAAAATTTAATTAAAAATAATGGATTGAGAAATCTTGGTCAATAAAGGTGAAATAAATTTATTTCGGGTTAAATTGATCAAGATCATGGTTTTAAATAGCGGCCGCTATCCGAGATAGCGGCCGCTATATAGCGGTAGCGGTAATGGCCGCTACCGCTATGCGTGAAATAACGGGTGTCACACCCGCAATGACCTAATTGATCCGTTATTACCGTTATCGAGGACCGTTATTACCGTTATCGACTGTTATTACCGCTATCGAGGGTCGTTATTACCGCAATCGACCGTTATTGTCATTATCGTCCGTTAAAAAAGTTATGCGATATTAAAAAAATTCACGACCGCGATGACCGTTATGACCGCAATAATCTCCGTTATGTCCGAAACCGCAATAAACGCAACGTAACCGAAAACGTGACCGCAACCGCAATTTAAATCCCTGATCAAGATATCAATTTATTGGAATTAATCGGGATTAATCGAAATTTTTAGCTCAAAAAAATCATTCCGAAAATAATCAAAAAATATACCGAAAAGTCATTCGGGACAATATCCCGAAAATACGAAGAAATTATACCCGAAAAAGGGTTAAAATATAATAAATAAATTAAATAAAATTAAATTAATTAATTTGAAATAAAATAATAATTTTTAGTAGATATTTTGGGTATTTTAATGATTAAAATATTAATAAAATAAATAAATAAAATAAATAAATAAATATATAAAAATAAATTTAAAAAAAAGAAAAAAAATAAAGGAATCAGAAAATCGGGGAGAGAGAAGAAGATTGAAACGGAAAACGAAGCCAAACCGAGGATGACCACCGGTGAGCCGTCCGGCGACCAACGGCCAGGCGAAGGGCCGAAAATGGAAGAGGAGAGGCCGGCGACCTCCCTGCTACCGGCGGTGCAGCCTACCGACGCCAGAATTCGGCGGATCGAGGGAGAGAAACCGACGGGGAGAGAAGAGATTTTTCGGGGATCGACGCCGATTCGGCCCTAACCACCGACCACCGAAGCTTCCCCACTTAATGCAGAGCCGATTGACACCGAAAACGACCGGCGAAACTGCCGACAAACGTCGAAAACAGCGAAAAGAGAAATGGGTTTCGACGACCGAGAGAGAGAAGGTCGGACCGGCGACCTTCCGGCGGTCTTGGGTGAAACCGAGAGCAGATCTGAGATGCGGACGACCCAGCGGAGCTGCTGGCAGTGGAAGCCAGCGGAGAACCGACCGGCAAGGCCCTGAATCGGAGCGAACCGGAGTGAACTGGGGTGAACCGGCGGTCCGAACTGGGTTGAACCGGATCGAACCGGTTCAGCCAAAGAAAGAAAGGAAAAAAGGAGAAAAAGGGAAAAAGAAAAAGAGGAAAAATTGGAGAAAAATCTTGACGATGTAATCGAGCTATGGGTAAGTCGATAAGCGGTCGAAATTGACCGATTTAAATTTTGAAATATTTTATTTAATTAATTTTCAATTTGGAAATTTACCCGAAAAATTATGAAATTGTGTAGCTTGACAATTGGCATCCAACGAGAGCTCGAGATAGCCTCGATTTGCGTATTAGCATGGAATCTCAGGTAAGTAACCTTTATTTACGACAATTTGCATCGTTATGCGTGATTCGGATTTAATTACCGCATAAAATGAATTAAATTTTGAAAATTTAGATAAATTGTCGTAAATAATAAATTGAGCTATTCGAGAGTTAGAATGAGGCCCAAGGAATTGTTAGTGGGCCCAATGAGCCCAATAGGCCTCGATAATGTAAAAATTAAGTGGAAAACGGGCTTAAGGTCGATTAAGGCCCATTAAGGTGCAATCGGGCCCAATAGGGATAAATGGGCCCAATGATTTAAATTAAGCCCAGAAAGTATTAAATACAATTAAGTTGTATAATATCTGACCTGAGGAATAATTATACGCAGTTTAGGACATTGGATTGGGAGCAGATCGGACTGCACGACGTGACATCAGTGGAAAGGTCAGACTCGACAGGAAAATAAGGTAAGGGAATTCTGCGGACTGCTAGAGGTAACTTTACTAAATTTTAAGTTCATTTGCAGTCCTTTAAAAATTATCTGAAGGGTCTAGAGGTCAAATAATTATTTTAGTGCCCCGAATGGGCAAATTATCAAAATACCCTTGTTAAGGGTAAAATTTACAAATTTAGAAAAAATTGGGAGGAGCAAGAACAAGAGGTTTCTGCTCGTTCTGGAGACATTTTAATGCATGCATGGGTAGGCTGGCTAACCTTGAAAGAAAATGCACAACATTGCATACTTTCAACGATCTAATTGTTTTGAAAACTGTTTTGAGGAAACAGAGCCGCCTACGTGTTTTTATTTACATGTGACGTGCTGGAGCTCAGCTCGCACGATGTTTTGATTTGTGTGATGCATGCATTAGTGCTGGAGCGAGAGCTCGCACTAGAGTTTTACATGCATGGGTGCTAGAGTCTAACTCGTACCAGATTTTACATGATTTTCGTGACAGGGTTCTAGAGTCTAACTCGCACCATATTTTTATATGATTTTGAGACAGGGTGTTAGAGCTTCGCTCGCACCAGATTTTATATATATATATATATATATATATGATGATCCAATATGAAACAAAGCTGTGCGGGCTTCGGCCCAACGCGGACAATACGTGGAGGTTGTGGAGTAGCGTTGTCTGCCCTTGGAGTCAGCCAAAAAGCCCAACAAGCTCAAAAGACCTCTTAAGTGGGGTGAGAGTGAGGGATGAGGTTGGCGGCCTTGTGGGGATGTAAAGCGGGCTCTGACAGTTTTACTTGATTTGATGAGAGTGCTGAGCATCGCTCGCATTGATTTTATGAGAACATGCGATGAGCCGTGCTTGGAGCATCGGGTAGACTGTGTGTCACCGATTAAATAAGCTTGCACGTGCGTTTTGAGACATGGCATGAGTATTGAGATATGATATATGGGTCCACGGAGTACGATGTACCGTGCAAGTAATATGGAGTACGATTTACCATGTGGTATCTTCGGATACGGGGTATCTTCGGATACGGTATCTTCGGATACGAGGTATCTTCGGATACGGCATCTTCGGATGCGTGAGATCGGATAAGACTGACGGGTTGGATTGACCCACCTCCCGGACGGTTCCCGATCAGGGTGAGACCCCGCACACTAGGATCCGTGTAGCAGAGGGGCTCACGAGGACACACGGCCATAGTCCTGGTTATTACCGATATACAGATGTTGCCTAGTCTCGCATGTTGACGATTTTGATGAGATCAAAATCGATTTTTAAACTATATTTGCATGATGTTATTTCCATGCTTTTTAAACCCATGTGTGATGTAAATGGATTTTTATGGTTTTATGTGAGTCAGGACCACCCGAGGGATGGGTTGAGTCCTGGTGTGAGATCTAAGAATTTCGGACATATTTTAAATATGTAATAAGAATTTGAAGTGTAATTTATTGAGCTAAGTGAATTGGGGAATGATAATTGGAGATTTATATGTTAAGTGTTTAAAATAAGTATGAAGTATGAAGACAGATCGATCTGGGAGAAGAGGAGATCGATCTGGTGAGTTAAAAATGACAAGGAAGGAGGAATTTAAGGAGCAGATCGATCTCCAATGGAAGAGGATCGATCTCCTTATGATTCTGTTTGAGAGTAGATCGATCTCATGAGGAAGAGATCGATCTCCAAATGATTCTGTTTGGGAGAAGATCGATCTCCTCAAGGAGCAGATCGATCTCATAAAGCCAAAAAGAGATCGATGTCACCCCTCGACAGATCGATCTCCTAGGCATAAAATTGCCCAAATCGTCCCCAAAATTCAAATGCAGATCGATCTCATCAAGAGCCAGATCGATCTCCTACCCTCAGCCTATATAAGGAACCCTTGTTTTTCTCCTGCAATCTCACTTTCTCTCTCTTCCAACCCCTATTTTTACCGAAACCTAGCTTTCTCACTCCTCCAAAGCACCCATTTCCTGTCAAATCAGAAGTTGTGGCAAGAAGGAAAGTTGTTCCTCATCAAAGGAAGAACAACATACTTGGAAATCGAAGGACGAATCGAATCGAGGAGTGGGTTGTGCGTCTCACAAGCTTTGGGTAATTTCTAAACCTCGATCTTGATATTTGAGATGATTTTAATGATAATGGTGGTTGTCATTGTGTTGAAATAGCTGAGAAATGATTAGGGATTGATGAAATTGCAATGTGGTTGGAGTGATAATGATATTTAGCAATTTTGGGAATTTGAGCTATAAATAGAAATTTAGACAATGTGGTGAATTAGCATAGATAATTGGAACGAGAAATGTAGAACGTTGAGATGTTGTGAATGAGAGTGTAGTTTGGGGTACAGTTACGAGAATCGAGAGATTTGTGGTGTTATGAGCACTTATGCTCGATTTTGAGAATTGAGGTTGATGAGATAATTGAGTATTGATGTTTTAACATCGTTTGGACAGCTCGGGAGTTCCAGAGTGGAATGCGAGGCTAGTCCGTGATATGGGAGAAACGATTGCACTATACGAGGTGCAAAGAGGTAAGGAAAATCTAAACCATTTGTGTATGTGATTTGTAAACTATTATAGCATGATTTGTGGTTTATAAAACAAGCATGTTGAGTGTTGTGTTGAGCTATAATTGCACACGATTTTTATAGCCGGTTGGAGCCCATTGTCTTATGCGTTTATAAGCTGAGTGTGAAATTGCTTTATAAACCGTCGAATTTGTGTGAGTAATGAATTGGGCTCTACGTTAAGGCAATATTGAGATTTGAGAAATGTGTGCGTGCTTTACCGGTTGGAGCTCGATTTTATTATGTTTTGTGTTGAGTACAAAACGGTTTTCAAATGAGTTTTATGAGAGAAAAACCATTATGAGTTCTACGTGAAGGCAAACTAGTCTTATGTGATAAGACTTAGGTATGTAATTTTGAGTACACACCGGGCATTGCTCTGGTAGCATGTAAGCCCGATTCTTCTCCGTTCTGGTAACGTGAGAATAACCCATTCTGTGGCTATGCCACGTATACTTGGTGGCCGTTGCCACGTGAGAAACCCTATTGGTGGCCGTTGCCACGTGATACCCCATTTGGTGGCCGTTGCCACGTGAGAAACCCTATTGGTGGCCGTTGCCACGTGATACCCCATTTGGTGGCCGTTGCCACGTGATACCCCATTTGGTGGCCGTTGTCACGTGATACCCTATTTGGTGGCCGTTGCCACGTGAGAAACCCTATTTGGTGGCCGTTGCCACGTGAGAACCCCTAATTAGTGGTTGTTGCCACGTGAAACCCTATCCTGTGGCTATGCCACGTGTGTTTAGTGGCTGTGCCACGTGTGAATTTAAATCAGTGGCTATGCCACGTGTGTTTAGTGGCTATGCCACGTATGAATTTAAATCAGTAGCTATGCCACGTGTGTTTAGTGGCTATGCCACGTATGAATTTAAATCAGTGGCTATGCCACGTGTGTTTAGTAGCTGCGCCACGTGCATTATTATTTCAGTGATTTTATCACGTTCATTGAGAAAGCGTTTATCACATTATTTTCACATGCTTTGTTATCGCTCTAGACTGAGCCTTTTTACTTCATGTTTTCACATGATTTGAGACATGAGAATGTCATTTTGAATACTTTCATGCTATGGTTTTCAAATGCGATTAATGAGTTTCACATACAAATAAATATTTTGTGGTGTGCATTTTGGTTTATGAAATGAGTCCCTTACCCCCTTTACTGAGCGATTTAGAAGCTCACCCTGTTTTCTTTCCCCCCAGATTTCTTCAAGTGAAAAGGGTTTTCCTGCGACGTACGGAGTAGTGGCTAGTGGAGGACTTGAGCTCCAGGCCATATATTGTATTTTGAGGTATCTTTTATCTTTTCATGTACCCAGACAATTGCTGTAATTGCAGACACTTGATGTATAACATTGTATGGGATGTATTAGGATTAATTAACTTGAGATCAAGTAATGTATATGATATAATATATACTATTCAATGACAAGATCCTGAGGTATAATATAGGTGATGATGTATGACACTGCACATGAATGCACTCTTAATTGTGAATGAATGAATAAAAAGTTTTAAATTAGCCTTATTTTTCGCACTTTCGGGACGTGACAGAGTTTTCTTGGTATCAGAGCTTAGGGTGTCTAGTACTGTCAGTGTCGGTTAAGTGAAATAGAATACATCCCAAGTGTCTGTAATAGTCTGGTCATGAACTGAAATTGAGGATTGAGATTTCAATCGATTCTGATATGTACGCGCAGGAGACGAGTTAAGATAGAGAATGAGTGGACGACGAGGTCGTTCGAGGAGGCAGGCAGAGTCCCCTTCGCCACCTGTCCCACAACCAGAGAGTCCTAACTCTCGATTTAATCGGATTGAGACCGATGTGAGGCAAGGTTTTGAGCAGATGGCAGCGTTATTCGCGCAACACTTTGGAGTTAATGCCTCGGGTACTACTCCTACACCACCACAAGGACCTCCCATACCCCCAATACCTCCCGTTACTCAGCCTGATGATAGAAGTATGGTCCGACTGAAGGATTTTCTGAAGATGAATCCACCCGTGTTTAAGGAAAAGAAGGATCCTACAGAGGCTGAGGAGTGGCTGACGGAGCTGAGAATTATATTTGATTATCTGGGGTGCACCGATGCTGAGAGGGTCAGTATGAGTGCCTATATGCTGAAGGGGAGAGCTCGAGATTGGTGGGGTACTACCCAAGGTATTCTGGTGTCCCGCCAGGATGTGATGGGTTGGGAAGAGTTCCAGACAGCCTTTAGGACCCAATATGTACCACGAGCCGCCCAGAGAAAGAAACAGGCCGATTTTTTGAGTTTGGTACAGGGTGACATGTCTGTGGATGACTATGAGAGCCAATTCACCGCGCTATTGAGATATGACCCAGAGACCTTCAAGAGTGAAGAGCTCCGCACAGAGAAGTTTGTGTATGGGTTGAAGCCCGTCATCAGAGATAGATTGATAGGGCTATGTATTACTGAGTTTGGAGATGCTCTGAGACAAGCACAAGAGATTGAAAGAGGAATTGAAATGGTACAATCCCAGAATGAGCTCAGAGTGGTGAATAGAGATAAGGGCAAGAGGCCAGCAATTTTCCAAACAGAGGCTCGGAGAGGTTCCTTCAGAAGAGGAAGGATTGAGGTACAGAAGGGCAGATTAGAGAGACCTAGAGGGTACCCTAACATTAGAGAGACCCCTCGAGATGTCAGGCCAGAGACAAGGTTTTGCATAAATTGTGGCCGAATGCATGAGGAAAGTTGTACTAGGTCGATCCATGGATGTTTTAGATGTGGAGAATATTAAATATGATTGTTCATGTGAAGGTTATGAGACACTCGTCTCAGACGATGAGCGGGAACATCCGAGGATTGAGGATATACCTGTGGTTTGCGAATTTTCGGATGTTTTCCCATATGAGTTACCAGGTTTACCACCAGAGAGAGTGCTGGAGTTTACCATTGATTTGGTATCAGATACTCAGCCGATCTCTAAACCTCCCTACAGGATGGCATTAGTGAAACTTGAGGAATTGAAGAAACAACTACAGGAGTTATTGGATCAAGGGTTCATTAGGCCCAGTGTTTCACCGTGGGGAGCACCGATTTTATTTGTCAAGAAGAAAGATGGTAGTCTCAGATTATGCGTAGACTACCGGCTGTTGAATAAAGCCACGGTGAAGAATAAATACCTATTACCCAGGATTGATGATCTACTTGATCAACTGAGAGGGGCATCAGTCTTTTCTAAGATTGATTTGAGATCGGGCTATCACCAATTGAGGATCAAGGAAGAAGATATTCCAAAGACGGCCTTCAGGACGAGGTATGGCCATTACGAATTTTTGGTGATGTCCTTTGGATTGACGAACGCCCCTGCAGCATTTATGAAATTGATGAACGAGGTGTTCAGAGACTATTTGGATAAATTTGTGATAGTCTTTATTGATGATATCCTAGTATACTCTCAGTCGTATGAGGAGCATGCACAGCATTTGTGGTTAGTACTTCAGATACTCCGAGATAAGCAATTATATGGAAAGCTTAGTAAGTGTGAGTTTTGGCTGGATCAGATAGCTTTCCTTGGTCATATAGTCTTAGAGGAAGGAGTATCAGTGGACCAAAGTAAGGTGGAGGCTGTGCTTAATTGGGAGAGACCGAGGACAGTTACTGAGGTACGAAGCTTCCTTGGTTCGGCAGGGTATTACAGAAGATTTGTGGAAGGATTTTCCCGAATTGCCCCCCCTTTGACTAAGCTCACACGCAAAGAGACTCCATTTATATGGACTGATCAATGTGAGCTCAGTTTTCAGGAATTAAAGAGGAGGTTGACAGCGGCACCTGTGTTAACCATTCCTGAGGGATCAGGAGGATTCTCGGTGTATAGTGATGCATCTCATCAAGGATTGGGGTGTGTGCTTATGCAGCACGGAAGAGTGGTCGCATATGGATCGCGACAGCTGAAAGACCATGAGCGAAATTACCCCACGCATGATTTGGAGTTAGCCGCTGTGGTATTTGCTTTGAAGATCTGGCGACACTACTTATATAGGGAAAGATTCCAGATCTTCACTGATCATAAGAGTTTGAGATATCTCTTTGATCAGAAAGAGTTAAACATGAGACAGAGGAGATGGATGGAACTCCTTAAGGATTATGACTGCGAGATTCTATATCATCTGGGCAAGGCGAATGTAGTTGCTGATGCCCTGAGCAGGAAGAGTATGATATCTGCTATGATGATCAGGGAATGGGATTTACTAGAGCAGTTTGCCGAACTCGTATCAGAGTTAAAGAGATAGAGACTGGATTCGTGGCTAGCTTGCAAATAGAGCCCAGGATCATGGATCAGATTAGAACTGGGGCAGCGCAGTGATCAGAGATTGATAGATATGGTTAGCCAAGCTGAGCAGAGTTCGCAGTCGGATCTCACCATCAGTGAGGATGGATTGTTGAGATTCAGAGGATGGATTTGTGTACCGAACGATGATACCCTGAAGAGACAGATACTGAGAGAATCCCACTGCTCGCGATACACCATGCACCCAGGGAGTGCTAAGATGTACCTAGACTTGAGAAAGGTGTATTGGTGGAGTGGTATGAAGCGAGACGTGACAGAGTATGTGGCCAGGTGTTTAGTATGCCAGCAAGTGAAAGCTGAGCATCAGAAGCCCGGAGGACTACTACAGCCCTTACCTGTACCTACATGGAAAAGAGCATGTCACTATAGACTTTATTATGGGTTTACCGAGGACCCAAAGAGGTCCTGACGCGATATGGGTCATTATGGATAGACTGACCAAGAGTGCCCACTTCCTTGCCATCAAGAGCACAGATACTGTGGATGCCTTAGCTGAGCTGTATGTCAGCGAGATAGCTAGATTACATGGGGCTCCAGTGAGTATTACTTCTGATAGAGATTTTCGATTTACTTCTAGATTTTGGACCCAGTTTCAGGAGTCCATGAGATCTCGATTGAGTTTCAGTACCGCCTATCATCCTCAGACAGATGGTCAGTCAGAGAGGACTATTCAGACCTTGGAGGATATGTTGAGGGCGTGTACGATGGATTTTAAGGGATCATGGGATGATCACATGCCCCTAGCAGAGTTTACATACAATAACAGCTATCATGCGAGTATTGGTATGGCACCTTTTGAGGCTCTATATGGTAGGAGGTGTAGATCCCCTGTAGCTTGGGAAGAAGTCGGTGACAGAAAGATAAATGCTCCAGAGCTTGTTGAGCAAGCCGTACAGAGTGTGAAACTCATATGTGAGAGGTTACGGGCTGCACAAAGTAGACAGAAAAGCTACGCGGATGTACGTAGACGGCCACTCGAGTTTGAGGTTGGTGATGCAGTATTTCTGAAAATATCACCGAGTAAGGGTATCATGCGATTTGGGAAGAAAGGGAAATTGAGTCCTCGATACGTAGGACCATTCGAGATTCTTGAGAGAGTGGGAGAGGTAGCCTACAAATTGACATTACCCCCACAGATGTCTGGAATACACAATGTTTTTCATGTGTCTATGTTGAGGAAGTACCCCCCGGACCCTTCTCATGTCATAGAGTATGACGAGATGGACATTCAAGAGGATATGAGCTACATTGAGGAACCCGTCCAGATTCTCGATAGAAGAGAGAAGGTACTGAGAACTAAGAGCATCCCATTAGTGAAAGTTTTGTGGAAACATCACTCAATGGAAGAGGCAACGTGAGAACTAGAGAGTCTCATGAAGGAGAAATACCACCATCTATTTAACTAGTTGAGTTGAATTTGGAGGACCAAATTCTTTTTAAGGTGGGGAGGATGTGAGATCTAAAAATTTTGGACATATTTTAAATATGTAATAAGAATTTGAAGTGTAATTTATTGAGCTAAGTGAATTGGGGAATGATAATTGGAGATTTATATGTTAAGTGTTTAAAATAAGTATGAAGTATGAGGACAGATCGATCTGGGAGAAGAGGAGATCGATCTGGTGAGTTAAAAATGACAAGGAAGGAGAAATTTAAGGAGCAGATCGATCTCCAATGGAAGAGCATCGATCTCCTTATGATTCTGTTTGAGAGAAGATCGATCTCATGAGGAAGAGATCGATCTCCAAATGATTCTGTTTGGGAGAAGATCGATCTCCTCAAGGAGCAGATCGATCTCATAAAGTCATAAAGAGATCGATCTTACTCCTCGACAGATCGATCTCCTAGGCATAAAATTGCCCAAATCGTCCCCAAAATTCAAATGCAAATCGATCTCATCAAGAGCCAGATCGATCTCCTACCCTCAGCCTATATAAGGAACCCCTGTTTTTCTCCTGCAATCTCACTTTCTCTCTCTTCCAACCCCCATGTTTACCGAAACCTAGCTTTCTCACTCCTCCAAAGCACCCATTTTCGGCCAAATCAGAAGTTGTGGCAAGAAGGAAAGTTGTTCCTCATCAAAGGGAGAACAACATACTTGGAAATCGAAGGACGAATCGAATCGAGGCGTGGGTTGTGCGTCTCACAAGCTTTGGGTAATTTTTAAACCTCGATCTTGATATTTGAGATGATTTTGATGATAATGGTGGTTGTCATTGTGTTGAAATAGCTGAGAAATGATTAGGGATTAATGAAATTGCAATGTGGTTGGAGTGATAATGATATTTAGCAATTTTGGGAATTTGAGCTATAAATAGAAATTTAGACAATGTGGTCAATTAGCATAGATAATTGGCACGAGAAATGTAGAACGTTGAGATGTTGTGAATGAAAGTGTAGTTTGGGGTAGAGTTATGAGAATCGAGAGATTTGTGGTGTTATGAGCACTTATGCTCGATTTTGAGAATTGAGGTTGATGAGATAATTGAGTATTGATATTTTAACATCGTTTGGACAGCTCGGGAGTTCCAGAGTGGAATGCGAGGCTAGTCCGTGATACGGGGGAAACGATTGCACTATACGAGGTGCAAAGAGGTAAGGAAAATCTAAACCATTTGTGTATGTGATTTGTAAACTATTATAGCATGATTTGTGGTTTATAAAACAAGCATGTTGAGTGTTGTGTCGAGCTATAATTGCACACGATTTTTATAGCCGGTTGGAGCCCATTGTCTTATGCGTTTATAAGCTGAGTGTGAAATTGCTTTATAAACCGTCGAATTTGTGTGAGTAATGAATTGGGCTCTACGTTAAGGCAATATCGAGATTTGAGAAATGTGTGCGTGCTTTGCCGGTTGGAGCTCGGTTTTATTATGTTTTGTGTTGAGTACAAAACGGTTTTCAAATGAGTTTTATGAGAGAAAAACCATTATGAGTTCTATGTGACGGCAAACTAGTCTTATGTGATAAGACTTAGGTGTGTAATTTTGAGTATACACCGGGCATTGCTCTGGTAGCATGTAAGCCCGATTCTTCTCCGTTCTGGTAACGTGAGAATAACCCATTCTGTGGCTATGCCACGTATACTTGGTGGCTGTTGCCACGTGAGAAACCCTATTGGTGGCCGTTGCCACGTGATACCCCATTTGGTGGCCGTTGCCACGTGAGAAACCCTATTGGTGGCCGTTGCCACGTGATACCCCATTTGGTGACCGTTGCCATGTGAGAATTTAAATCAGTGGCTATGCCACGTGTGTTTAGTGGCTGCGCCACGTGCATTATTATTTCAGTGATTTTATCACGTTCATTGAGAAAGCGTTTATCGCATTATTTTGACATGCTTAGTTATCGCTCTAGACTGAGCCTTTTTACTTCATGTTTTCACATGATTTGAGACATGAGAATGTCGTTTTGAATACTTTCATGCTATGGTTTTCAAATGCGATTAATGAGTTTCACATACAAATAAATATTTTTTGGTGTGCATTTTGGTTTATGAAATGAGTCCCTTACCCCCTTTACTGAGCGATTTAGAAGCTCACCCTGTTTTCTTTCCCCCTAGATTTCTTCAAGTGAAAAGGGTTTTCCTGCGACGTACGGAATAGTGGCTAGTGGAGGACTTGAGCTCCAGGCCATATATTGTATTTTGAGGTATCTTTTATCTTTTCATGTACCCAGACAATTGCTGTAATTGCAGACACTTGATGTATAACATTGTATGTGATGTATTAGGATTAATTAACTTGAGATCAAGTAATGTATATGATATAATATATACTATTCAATGACGAGATCCTGAGGTATAATATAGGTGATGATGTATGACACTGCACAGGAATGCACTCTTAATTGTGAATGAATGAATAAAAAATTTTAAATTAGCCCTATTTTTCGCACTTCCGGGGCGTGACACCCGGCCTTGTTGTGAAGTTTTAAACGAGAAAGAAATGATTTGAAATAATTGCATGTTAAATTTTACCATGCGAATGGATTTACATAACATCATAACTCATATCATCTGTTTTAAAATGTGTGGAGAAATGGTGGTTTATGTATGACACCAAGTTCATGTAGGTAGTATGGTTACCTACTTGTTCGTATGATTGCCTTACTGAGCTTGATGTGCTCACCCCTTTCATTTTCTCACACAGATAATCTCCAGTAGATGTTGAGGCGACTGAGTACTGCATTCCGGATATCCGCTGCTGCCCATCATTTAAGGTATACACACTTGTACATATTGTATCTAAATAAGCATAGCACAGTAACATGTTTGTAAGTAACTTTAGGGGATGTATAAATATTGTAAATACTTATAAATGACTGAGAAAGAATTAAGTTATATGGTAAATGAATGGTGGGACTGGCATTGACGCACAGCCCAATTAGTTAGTGGAGTGTGGTCACGATCAGATGACAGGTAAGCATGAAAGAAAATAACAAAACGTGAAAAATTTACTCTGATTTTTGGGTAGTTTCGGGTCGTGACATTTGCTTTGCTTATTGTCAATTTATGTGTAATTTGGCATTGCATTTAACACCCGCATAGTGTAAATTTGGGCAAAAAGATAAAAAATTATGATAGAAAATTACCGTTTTATTTTTAGTTTTAATTTTTTATTATTTTATTAAAAATATATAATATTAATAATTATTTTTTATTCAATTTTATCGAAATCAATCATATAATCTATCTAAACTAGCCTTTAATCATAATATGTTGCTTATCTTCATTTTTTTTTAGTTTAATCATGTGATCATGTACCATCTTTATTTTTTTTATATTTTGAAGCTGTGATAGATTAAATTCTAATAATTGAAACTTAAAATCTAGCACTCTCTCAATAAATCATACAAATATTGACAAGTGTAATTATTTTTCATTAACTGATAGATAAATTCTAAAATCTTGAATTCTTATGTTTAATAAATCTCATAACGTGTGACTTAAAAATTCTCAATATATAAGCATTTGATTTAATTAATAAAAATAAATATATAATGATAATCTTAATATATACTAATTTTTAAAAATAAAATAAAATTTAAAAAATTGAAATGTATGTTGATAATTTTAATTTATAGTATTTTTTTAAATAAAATAAAATTATAAAAAATTATTTTAAAATACATGTTAAATAATGTAACGAAAAATTTGATGCAAATATAAAATACACAAATTTTAAAAAATCGAAATCAAATACCAACTAAAAATTATAAAAAAATTAAATATAATAAATCTTAAATATTAAACAAATAAATTTACTAGTTGCAATCCTAATGGAAAGCAATTCTTTCAATATTTTTAATCATTAATAGTTTATTGATTATCGTTTCATATTTGAAAATATTAAAAAAACTAATTTATTTTAAAATTTGAACTTAAATGGCTTTACATTAATTTTATAAAATTAACTAGAGTTGAAATTTTTATTTTTTGGGTTTAGAGAAAAACTTTATTTATAATAGTCTCAAACATAAAAAGTAAGTAAAGTAAAAATGTAAATAAAAATAAAAATAATTCATTATTTGAATTTTGTAAGATTTATATCAATTTAAATAATTAAATATAATATTTAAAATAATAAACATTTCAAAATAATAAATAATTCATATGAATATTTTTTTTGATCAAAGAAAATTATTGAACAAATAAATAAATAAATAAAGATTAAACAAATAAACCTTAGAAGGAACGTGTTGTTGCTCAAAACAATAAATTAATACTGACATAAAAACCTAAACCTTCGTGCCCATATGTTATTAAGAACTATGGAAAAACAAAAATGAAGTCAAAGAGATGCAAGAGTTATTTTCGATGTGCAAACTTCAATACTCAAGCAAAAATAAAATAAAATTAGCAAAGTATCAGCAAACAAAATAAAAATTAATTGTGTTTAGAATGCACTTATCTACTATTTATAAACATCAATAGAAGCCTAATTACCCTTCTAACTGGTGCTTAACTATGCTAATACAATGTGGGTTCACGTGGTTGTATCCATACTGTAAGCATCTTTGGCAAAGTAGGCCCATAAATGGGCTTAAGTCTTCGCATGTGCAACTTGCTGAGTGTGAGTGATTTAACGGGTGAGTCACCTGTCTGTTCCATGAGTAATCTAGCGGGTAAGTAACTCGTATATTATACGAATCTGGTTAATTACTTATTTATTTAATTAATTTTTTGGTCAAACTCTTTACTTGACTCAAGTTTGAACTCAATTTTTTTCCAAAAAAAAATCAATTATTCTAATATTTAATTTTTATTAATTAAAAATATAAAATTAAACAATAGCATATAAGTTTCATTATAATTCAACAAATTCTAGCAATTCAACATTTGAAACTCATTGAAATATATTTATAAAATTACATACAAATATACTTTAATAAAAAACAAAAAAAATATTCAATAAAATACTAATCGGGTTCAGGTTTAAGATACGTTAAGGGCGCTATTGGATCCAACACAGGTAATTGAATAATTACCTTAGCCTGATTAAAATTTCGATTATAAGGTACTCGAACCCGACTTAATCAGGACGGGTAGTTTTGAGTATCCATTTACATTCTTATTTTAATCTAAGGCTATATGCTCTTATGATTTCAATGACATTATATCTTTTCAAAATACATTCTTTTAAGTCTTTTTTGGTATTCTCGTATCTTTAATCTTTTTTCATCATTTATAGTCTTTACTCTTCTAACTAAAACGTCGATAGGTATACATTATTTGTTTCAAAATCATCATAAATAACTTTCACTCATCTTGTCTTCAATAGGTACTACTCTAACTTTTTTGTGAATGTTTTCATTTCTCATTTTATCATTTCTCATTGTTGTTGCCTGAAACAACAATGATGAATTGTTGACGTCCTTCGTGCTACGTGCTGTTGAAATCTCTGCAAGAAAAGGAGAGATCAGAGGGACGCAGGCTTTCCCTGCGTTTGCACTCCGATGCTTAAGTCAGATCGAGAATTTGATAGAGTTTTTTCTTAGAGAAATAGAGACTTAGTTTCAAGTATCATACCTCCCTCCATGCTTGTTGATGGTGATTGTGCTTTTAAAGATATGAGTTTGTACCTGATTGAAACTCTCTTTCCTCATCTATATATATTTTGATTTTCACCTTGATAATGTTACAACCATGTAGATGAGGTTGAGTTTGAATCCAACGTCAATTACTCTTTTTTGCTTATTTATTTATTTATTTATTTATATTTAATTATTCTTGCACAACAATTACTCCCCACTCTTTCGGTAGGTATAACCTTGCGGAAGAGTACACATATTCTCCTCGCAGTCTCTCGTCAAATTCTCAAGTTAAACTCTGAAGTTAATTTCTCGGGTCGAACCCTGATGCCAAATTCTCAAGTCAAATTCTCAAGCTCTTGTTTGAGTGCGTGGCTTACCTCGCGCATTTTTCGCTTGAAGCCCTTGAATAATTCTTTGTGGTTTACCTCGTGCACTTTTCGCTTCAAGCCCTTGTTTAGGTGCGTAACTTACCTCGCGCATTTTTCGCTTCAAGCCTTTTGTCTTGGGTGCTTAGCTTACATCGCACACTTTTCGCTTCAAGCTCTTGCACTTTTTCTTCTTGGCTTACATCGCGCACTTTTCGCTTCAAGCCTTTTGTCTTGGGTGCTTAGCTTACATCGCGCACTTTTCGCTTCAAGCTCTTACACTTTTTCTTCTTGACTTACATCGCGCACTTTTCGCTTCAAGCCTTTTGTCTTAGGTGCTTAGCTTACATCGCGCACTTTTCGCTTCAAGCTCTCGCACATGGTCTTTGTGGCTTACTTCGCGCATTTTTCGCTTCAAGCCTTTTGTCTTGGGTGCTTAGCTTACATCGCGCACTTTTCGCTTCAAGCTCTTGCACTTTTTTTTCTTGGCTTACATCGCGCACATTTCGCTTCAAGCTCTCGCACATGGTCTTCGTGGCTTACTTCGCGCATTTTTCGCTTCAAGCCTTTGCACATTTCTTCGTATATGTCTGGATTGAATGAACCCGTGCTCACAAGATAATCACTATCATAGCCCAAAAACCTTAAAAATAAAGGTATAATTTGACGAGACCTATATTCAGCAACAATAGGAATCTTTTGTAAAGATTGTAGCAACAAGGACATAACCATTGTGCCTGGTATGTTATCAGATGCAGGTTTTAACAAACAAATTGAATTGCCTTATAAGATCACTAGATGTGTCTTGATAAATTTGCATTTACTTCATCAATTCGAACATCAGACACTGGTACTAGGGACTGACAATGCTCGAAATAAGAAATAAATTTATCCCAGACAAGTCCAGCATGCTTGATAATCAAAACTAAAAGACACTCAGAAGCTGCATCCCATAGATAACTAAAACGGTTATGGAAGATGCCAATTATCCCATTCAAAACGAGAGGTACATATGTTTCAGGTATCCTTCCAGCAGAGAGGCCTATCTGTACTCTAGATATCAATAAGGTAACTTTCCTGCTGGTAGAAACTGAAAGAAGAGTTGCCTCAATAGACAGAAAGAGCCGAAGAACATTGTTTCCATCAGTATCAACGATGCCAGCATGATAAACCTCTCCTTTCATTTTCTTCTCAGCAGGTTGATCTTTAGCAAAAATTTCACAACTGAGAGATTCATGATGGCACAAAATTCTAAGAGTTGGAAGACGAATCCCCTTATCAAGGTGGCACAAATTATCAGCAAGCACGCCAATTGCATTCACCATATTCTGCCCTTTAAGCGTAGGATAATATATTTTCTTGCCGCTATCTACTTGCAACGTGGGCCTATTCACATTATCCAAGTAGTCAGCAACAACAAATAGTACTTGAGAGGACGTTTTGCAGGCCTTGGTAAGGTGTAATACTTTGCTCATTTCCCAACCCGAGGCTTTTTTGCATTACTCCATTTGTTATGGGAACCTAAAGCAGCACCAGCTAGGCTCTCCCAGGTATGTTTGGAAACATCTGCAATACTTTCAGCTTCAATCATCAGAAGCCGATGAAGTGCATCAATCATCCCCATCAGTACAGATTCATTTTCTTGGACATCGAACACATGTGGATAGCAGCTTATAATTCCCCACAAGTTAGCCAACTTGGCCTCATTAATTTGAGTAGTTAATGGATTGCAATGTCCAATATCATTTATAAGCCTGATCTAGTTACTAATAACTCTTCTGCATCAATTTTCTGCATACTGCCAAGTGTTCCTCCACCGAACTAGCCCCACCACCCTCCGCGCCTGCTACTGCTTCTGATATTCCTGCTTAGCATCCCATCTTCTTTAACCCACACATCGCTCGCTCCCCGTATTTTTGTTACTGCCATCATCTTCGTGCTGTCTCCTGCATTCATCACCTGCGTTTCTATGGTCCAGCCCTGCGTCGATCCCTCCTTTCTTCTTGGTTTCTTGGAAACAGAGGAGACCAGGGCAGAAGTTTAAGACAGCATTGCAGCAAGCTTGGATGAAGGCTGGACAGTGCAGTTTACGGAGGAAACAACCCAGGTAGAAAACAATGGATGTAAGGAGTAGTTCGGTGCAACAAGGAGGAATGAAGGGCGATGGCAGTGTTGGGCTCGACAGATTTGTGATCAGTCCAAGATGACGGTGACGGGTCTGGTAAAAGCAGTGAATTAAAACTGTGAAGGTGAAGATGTAGGCCATGCCCCTTATTCTTGATCAATTCTCTGTTCCTCAACGACCTTCCCCTTATTTTATTTCTTGGTGGCTGTAGAACACCGAAAATTGTTGCTGTTGCAAAGGAGGGTTTACCACAGGTCATCAGTCAACAGAGGATGCCCAAAGAGCTTCTATAGGGCAGCCTCAGGCCTATCCTTGTTAATTTGGCACACACCAAGAATCTCAGCATGCCTCTTCTGCAAGGTCTAGTACGCCTGCTTGAACTTTTATCTAATTGGTTTAATGTCACTTTAGCTAGCAAGTTGTTGGAGCACATTAAGAAATGCTTGGAACCACAGAAACTTGCTCAGAAGTCCTGGAAGGTTGGTGAAGAACCCAAAATTGCTGCAGCTATTATTAAGCTTTTTCATTTGCTTCCTCTTGCTGCATCAAAGTTTCTTGATGAACTTGTGACATTGACAATTGATTTGGAGGGTGCTCTTTCCCTTGGCCAAGTATATAGTGAGATAAACAGTCCATACTGACTTCCACTTACCAAATTCTTAAATAGATATGCGACACTTGTTGTCGATAACTTCCTTGTTCGATTGAGTGAGCCAAAATACTTCAGAAGGTTTATATACATAGTACGATCAAATGCTAGTTAACCTTTGAGAGATGAACATGTAAAGTCACCAGAGAAAATTCAAAATGCTGACACGTGCCGTTTGTTTGTTGACAAACAAAGAGATTGATGCTCTGATATTTGGCTTTGATATCTTTGAAATAAGTTGGCCCATTGATTCCTGCATGGGCAGTGTTTCTTGTCTGATTTCATCACTTCCTTGAAAAGAGGAAACTAATGAATTAATGGAGACTGATCATGTTGGGTATATTTGCCAAGCTTTTGAAGCTTCGTCCTTGAGTTATTTCCTTGAAATCCTTCAATATGGTATCTTTAAGGGATCAGATGGCCCTATTACTGGTTATCGAAGTGTCTTGGGAACTTTTATTTTTTGTATTCAAGCAAGTTTCATCGGTGGCCCCATTCGTTGCCTTCTTTGTAACTTCGAGGGTGAATTCCCCTTTGGACTGTGGAACTTTTACGTCTTTTATCATCTCTATGTGAAGGAAGTCGGCCTGCGAAATGTGTGTATAACTTCTTAGATAAATCCACTGGCCTATCGTCTTTATTTGACATTACAAGTGAATCCTTATTGGATCGTATATCTTAAATTGTTGAAACTCAGCATCTAGTACATATTCCTGGGGTTGATGGTTGGCATATTCCCAGTAGAACTCGTGGGCACATTCTGAAAGTAGTTAGTGGGGAAACTGTTCTTGTGCACTGGGAGCATACAAAGTCGGATGTGTTTGTGTTGTTCCTCGTTTGGCCCAGACACCATACCTAGAAAACAATGAAGAGGCCTTCCTTGTCCTTGACCTACTTGGACGAATGGTGTCCTTCAACACGGCTGTATGTTTTTCTTTGATGGATAGTTGTCACCTCTTGCATGGGCAGCTAGAAAATAATTTGTGGGTGGTTGAGATTATGAGCATTCTAGTCAGAAATTTATCACCTAATCCCAGTGGTGCTGCACTGATGTCCGTGGCTTTTTTTTTTTTTTAATCTTGTCAAAGATGCTAAAATGTTCCCCTCTCATGTTGCTGTAGTAGCCTTGAAAGCAAATATATTTGATGTGGCTTCAAATTCAAGCATCTTCAATGTCACAAGAAAAAGTGCAAGAGCAAATAATTTGGAATTCAGAGACGCATCTCTGATAGAGTACTTTCCAATTGTTTTCTTCAAGAAAGCAGCTAAAGTTTGCAAGCAAGCCTCGACGACATCAGCATCAGTAGATGCAAGTAAGGATGAAAGATGCTACTCATAAGAGATGTCGAAATGCTTATTTGTGCAATTTCCCAAGACTACTCTTATAACACGAAAAATTTGAAGAACTGCTTCCCTCGGGAAAGGAGGATCAAATCCCAAAAAATTATCTTCAACCTGCAAATCCAAGTAGGGGATGCAAGAGAACTCCCGCTGCCAGGAAGAGACTTGGATGCCCTTATGACAAGACTAGCCTTCCCCAAAACAGAAAAAGAAATGAGATCTTCTTCCTCAAAGAAAAGCTTTCCATTTTCTTATATTATAGAAGCCCGTGTCCATGCCGGGGACAGGTAAAGCTCAACGAAGCAGCAGGGAGCACTGAACAATGGGGGGGGTGCCTATGGGTTGAACCACACCACAAGTGAATAGATCTGAGAAGGAATCAATCTGTGCCAGTTATCTCTTAATAACATCAACGAGAGCAGCAGTAGCAGTTAACGGTAAGCGATAGGGGAGGTGAGGCTAGAAGAAAGGAGCAATCCGTCTCATATGCGGGGTAGGCTAGCGCATCGCAAGCATCTGTAGCGGGCAGATAGGGTCTGAGGTCGTAGGGTGGCATGCTTCCCGAGACTTTCTAGTTGAATCAGGAGCCTTCTCGTCCTTCTTTCTCTGGTTTTCTTTGTTCTTTTGACAGGCATCCGAGGACTTCTTCCTCAGATCTCTTTGTTGAGAAAGAATTCTCTATACGTAGCAGGGAATTGGAACAAGCAGTTCCGATGTCTTCTTTGTCTGGCTTACTCTTGCTTCAAACGAGTAGAGAAACCTTACTTTCAAGTCAAGAGTCCTAAGTCGCTTTCTGTGGAAAAAAAAGGGTGATCATGACTGTGATCATATTCGCCTAGGGAGGAATGTTGAGGAAATCATGGACTAGCCCTTTCGATCTTCGCTGCGATCATTTTTTCTAGAGCAGAAAGCTTTTTTCGTTTCCCACAGACGGCGCCAATTGTTGTTGCCTGAAACAACAATGATGAATTGTTGACGTCCTTCGTGCCACGTGCTGTTGAAATCTCTGCAAGAAAAGGAGAGATCAGAGGGACGCAGGCTTTCCCTGCGTTTGCACTCCGATGCTTAAGTCAGATCGAGAATTTGATAGAGTTTTTTCTTAGAGAAATAGAGACTTAGTTTCAAGTACCATACCTCTCTCCATGCTTGTTGATGGTGATTGTTCTTTTAAAGATACAACCATGTAGATGAGGTTGAGTTTGAATCCAACGCCAATTACTCTTTTTTGCTTATTTATTTATTTATATTTAATTATTCTTGCACAACAAATAATTGGTATCATCTTTGTCAGAACAAAGACTTTAAGGTCTTGGGTTCAAACCCCTGAGGACGTGATAAAACCGTGAGGGCGAAGCCTGAGGGCAGGGCCTAAAGCGGACAATACGATTGAGTGGGTCTCCTACCGGCTGAGCTAGACGCCACAACAAAAACGCGCGTTTTTGTTATGGTGTCTAGCTCAGCCGGTAGGAGACCCACTCAATCGTATTGTCCGCTTTGGGCCCTGCCCTCAGGCTTCGCCCTCACGGTTTTATCGCGTCCTCAGGGGTTCGAACCCAAGACCTTAAAGTCTTTGTTCTTGCAAAGATGATACCAATTGTTCTACTAGAAGAATTGGTATCATCTTTGCAAGAACAAAGACTTTAAGGTCTTGGGTTTGAATCCCTGAGGACGCGATAAAACCGTGAGGGCGAAGCCTGGCAGGGGCCAAAGCGGACAATACGATTGAGTGGGTCTCCTACCGGCTGAGCTAGACACCACAACACTCATAATTCGCACATCCACAGCAACATTAAATTTTTGCTTCACACATTCGCAATTCTACTACACTCATCTTTTATGTACGTAGTCTCTTAGTCGTCTAACATTTATTAACACAAAGTAATGTTGGTATAACAACTATCCTAAAGAATTTATCTTTCAACCATATAGTAGTTACTTTATCGCACAACATACTTGTAACGCTTTTTCACTTGATCCAATTAGCCTAGATTTCATGTGTTACATTACCATCAATCTATACGATCGATCCAAAATGTCGAAAATGATATGCTTAGGAATCGCTTCCCTATCTAACATCACTATACTTTGATCTTCATCTTTGTTTGAATTGAATTTACATTCTATCTATTCAGTTTTCACTCTGTTTTGTTGAAACTCTTTTGATTCTAACATTTATCTTCATAGTTTCAATTTTGTGTTTACCTTTGCTCTACTTTCAGCACACATGATAATATTATCTACAAAAATCATACACCAATATACTTTATTCTGGATGGATTTTGTTAGTTCATCCAGTAGTTAACAAAAATGGACTTAACGTTGATTCTTGATACAGTTTAACTGTGATAGGAAATTCACTTGTTTACCCTTCACATGTCAATTAGTGTTCTTGTTTGATACTCCTAATATCTCCTTACCTACTAATCGAATGCATTTTATCGTTTTGTTCCACGGTTCTCTCTATCGTTTAGTATTCTTTTTGGATTCAACTATCTCAATATACTATAAAAGTATGATTAATTAATTATAATTAATTATAGCATGTCAAAAATTATTATGATGATTATTAATGCTAATAGCTATGTTAGATTGAAAGTTGTGAATGGTGATCCCAAACACCTAATAGGAAGTGTTGACGAAAATGCTCAAATAATAATAATAATAAATTTAAAAAAATACAAATAGTGTTATTAATGAAATTATTGTTGCATCCACTAATGAATTTCCCTCTGTGGGTCTCTTTTGCTTTGCTTATTGTCAATTTATGTGTAGTTTGGCATTGCGTTTAACACCCGCATAGTGTAAATTTGGGCAAAAAGATAAAAAATTATGATAGAAAATTACCGTTTTATTTTTAGTTTTAATTTTTTATTATTTTATTAAAAATATATAATATTAATAATTATTTTTTATTCAATTTTATCGAAATCAATCATATCATCTATCTAAACTAGCCTTTAATCATAATATGTTGCTTATCTTCATTTTTTTTTTTAGTTTAATCATGTGATCATGTACAATCTTTATTTTTTTTATATTTTGAAGCTATGATAGATTAAATTCTAATCATTGAAACTTAAAATCTAGCACACTCTCAATAAATCATACAAATATTGACAAGTGTAATTATTTTTTATTAACTGATAGATAAATTCTAAAATCTTGAATTCTTATGTTTAATAAATCTCATAACATATGGCTTAAAAATTCTCAATATATAAGCATTTGATTTAATTAATAAAAATAAATAAATAATTTAATTTAATGATTTTTTTTGTTTGAAATGTAATATTTGATTAAAATTATAATTTTTATTAATAAATTAGAAAAGACTTTGTATTTGCAAACACAATTATTTTTTGTAGAAAAATTATTGCAAAATATATTTAGAAGTCTTTTCAATGATGATTTTAACAAACAGAATCAAAACCAAATAAAGGTAATCAGTATGATTCCAGCTGTTGGTGTGTCTATTGGCTTTTAGATTAATTATTTTGTTATATAGCAAAGAAAATGCTTTGTTGTGGGGCTCTTAATTTTCTTGATTATATACAACTGTTTTCCTCTGATTCAAGAAAAGAAATATGCATAGTTAGAGCCAAAGCTGACATGTTTGGTTGTAAGAAAAGGTAATGTTTCTATTTTTTTATCTATTTAATTTTCATTAAAAAATCGCTTTTATTACTTTATTTTTACTTCCAAAATTTCTCTTCTTGAATCAAACGAAAAAGGAAGGGAAAAAAAAAAGAAAGCTTTTGAGACGTGGTTTTAAAAAATATATATATAAATATATAAAATTACAATTTGATTTAGAGTTTAGAGATTTGAATAATTATATATTCAAGGTAATGCTGTAAAATAGGATTTAGGAATGTAATCAGAACTTGCTTTAGAGTTTGGGTCACGAGGACAGCCCCCGCCAGGCTGTTACATTAGGAAGAAACTAAGCACACTGAGAAAAATAATCAAACTGTCAACTCTGTGGCTGTCTTTCTCGGGGCATGTTCTGGAAAATGTTCATCACCATGCTTTTGGGAGATTTGATCATACACGAAATCAACTAATTTGGACTATTTTTTTTTTAATTTAAAATTTTATTTTAATTTACAATAGCAAGTGGATAATCTCTTTTATTTTGTAATTTAAATCATTTACTTGGCTCAATCGATAAGAAAAATTATTAATTTAATTATTTCAAATTCGAATTTGTTAAATTCAACATATATAAATTTATTAGATATTATTACCGAGACAAATGAATTTATTTTTAAGGGTTTGTATGAGGGAGTACTAGTCATCTTGTCTTTGATGCTTGATAATTCAAAGTTGAAATTTCCAAATTTGGATGAACAACTGCACAAATTTAGACTATAAAAAGGCATTCTTAATAAGGAAAATGTACCCTGGGCTAAGAAGGAAAAGCCCTGAATTTCAAGGAAAAATGTAAGAAACAAAGCCCAATACAAACAGGGCTGACATCTCGCTTTGAACCCAACTAGGCCAACACTTCTCAGCTGATGCTATAATGGCTGGCGAAACCAGGTAAATTTGTACAGGTGTACAACTAGGGCTTCCTTATTGCATGCCTCCAAGGTTTACTTTTTGGTAAACCTGAAAGGGTCTCTGTGCTCTCGAACTTATGTTTTGAACCTCGTATTTTGAACTGTAAACGTGGAAGTATTCCAAGCAAGAGAATAGAGGGAAGAAAAGAAGTTTCTAGTCATGGCAGCCTAATTTCTTTCAAACCCCAGTAAGGTACAATAAAAGCATTCCCTCATGGCCTCATTCCATGAATGTCTGGGCATTTTGCTGATAAAAAAGCTGAGGGAAATGTGAGGTTTTGTTTCTGTTTTGAATAGAACAGTTTGGCTGTGAAAGTTGGTTGTAGAAGAGGGAAAATATGAAAAGGGTTGAAAGGGGCTTTTGTGAGGAGTTTTCACCTGGGTATTATGGGATTTGTACCGTTGGAGGAATGCTTAGTGCTGGGACTACTCATCTTGCTGTTACACCCCTTGATGTCTTGAAAGTAAACATGCAGGTGGGATCACTTTGATTCTTTTTGTTGTTCTTCTTAAACTGTTAAATACGATGCTCTTTATTTTTTTTTTTTGAAGAATGTGTTTGAGCTTTGAGGCTTTAAGTAATGCTGACTTGCTTTTTACCTATGCTTGTATTTGTGTATCACCCACTGTCCATATTCTTCTTGTGGACTTGTGGCTGCTACTTGATCTTGCTATGTATTGATTGGTTACTTAAAATTACTTAGAATATAAGGCCAAGTGCTAACTTTTCCCTTTTGGCTACACATTTCTTACATATTATGTAAGTTAGCAGCGATTGAGAAGACAAAGTGTTTTGTTTAAGTATTGCTTAGAAAACTTTATTGAGCTAGGTGCAATTAGGAAGATGGAAATTCTTCCTGTTTTTGAGAGAGAAGGATAAGGATGTATGGAACAGAAACTTTTAAGAAGGGAAGTCCTGGAATATCCATCGAAGAAAGAGTTCTGCAGCTAGTTTGCTTGCTTTGGTAGAATCAGTTCATATAGCAGCTGAGAAATAAAATTATTATATTTATGTTCTTTTAACACATCTTTGGATTTTTTTTTCCCTTTATTATGGAAGTTTGATTGGCATCAAAAATTGTAACAACACGTGTTTTTTAATTGCTCCATATAGTTCATTGTACTTCTTGATCTCCTAAGCTTCCCTCCTACCTTTGTTCTTTTAAGGCTGTTCATCTAGTTATTTGATTTTTTTTCTTTAGGTGAATCCGATCAAGTATAGCAGCATTTCAGTTGGATTCTCTGCCCTTTGGAGGGAGCAAGGGCCATCTTCTCTTTGGAGAGGTTGGTCCGGCAAGTTCTTAGGATACGGTGTTCAAGGAGGCTGCAGATTTGGTCTTTATGAATACTTTAAGGGGCTTTACTCAAATGTTTTGGTAGATCAAAACAGGACTTTCATATTCTTTCTCAGCAGTGCATCTGCTCAAGTATTTGCTGATGTGGCTCTCTGTCCCTTTGAAGCCATTAAAGTTCGTGTTCAGACACAACCCACTTTTGCAAAGGGTTTGGCTGATGGATTCCCAAAACTTTATAAAACTGAAGGGCTTGCTGGGTAGGTTATACTAATTCCTGAACATCTTTTGCCTTTCCTTCATCAGTAATGTTTATCCATTTCATTTTGATCGCAGCTTCTACAAGGGACTTTGTCCACTTTGGGGCCGCAATCTTCCATGTAATGTTAATACTTTGCTGCATTTTTAGAATTTTCAGTTGATTGTTCCTAGAAATGAATTTTAGATGTGTTTGCTGGTGGTTATTGGACTAGAGGGCCTTCTAGTCTATCTTGATATGCGCTCTATTAGTTTGTAAGCTTATGTTGACAAATTCCGAGTTGCAAATATTATGCTAATCGTTTATTTTTCTGTACTCTCTCTTTATTATTTAGTAATATCTTACTAATGCGCCCCGCCGATGCTTTCTATCTATTTGAAATTGGGATCATGAGGTAGTTTGGCTAGATAGTGAAGATAACCGTAATGACATCGAATGTTGCTAGTCACCTGTTTTATTACTAAAATCTTAAATCACCTATGTCTCTTTTCCAGATCATGCAGTTATTTTTATTTTTATTTTTTTTGTAATATTTATTTCTTCCATTGGATGCATTATTATGCTATTGTCTTTCTTGGCAACTAATTTTTAGGGTTAAAAATATACATATTATGTCTAACAGAAAGATGGTCACATACTCACTCTGGGGCAGTGTACAAAAGGCTTGTTCAACGATTAATTTATAGTCTTTTAGTTTACTTCCATAATTCTTGTGCTTCTTGTTTACCTGCTGGATCTTGAATTCTGGGTTTGAACACGTGATACTTGTAATGATCGTGCTTTGACATAGGAGATGAAGCACATGGACTTTGACACTTTACCTTTCAGAATGCAGTTTAAAGCCAAGCTAGAATGCTAAGATTGTAGACAAAAGGATATGTACTCAGTTAACCTTCTTGTCACCAAGCAAGTAGCTACAAGTACATCTGAGATTTTAGTCTTGAAAGACTAGTTGCTTACCTGTATATGTTGGTTATATTGAAAATTTCAAGTCATAGTGCATTTTCTTTCTAACCCTGTTTCTTAATATGATATTCTGATTGGCAGTCTCAATGATAATGTTCTCAACATTTGAGCATTCAGTGGACTTTATCTATAGAAGTATCATTAAACAGAGAAAAGAAGATTGTTCCAGAGCTCAACAACTTGGTGTCACATGCTTAGCTGGGTATGCAGCTGGAGCAGTTGGTGCCGTAGTCTCTAACCCAGCCGATGTCATTGTTTCTTCTCTTTACAACAAAAAGGTGGAAAATGTAATACAGGTAGCACCTATGAGTAATGTTTTTCTTTGAATTATTTTAAATACAACAATTTAAAATGATTAATTGTGGTATCTGATATCATAACTTTCAGGCTGTTAAAAAGATTGGGCTTGGTAATCTTTTTACTAGAAGTCTTCCTGTTCGCATCACACTTGTGGGACCTGTTGTTACTCTGCAATGGTTTTTCTATGACACCATCAAAGTGCTATGCGGACTGTAAGTGTTTTCACAAACTCCAATTTCAGAAATTAGAAGAAAGACTAGAATTAGGCTGCATTCAATTTTAAAAATAATATATTTTGGTTTTCTGCTTCATGAATTTATAGATGCTTATCTGAGGATTGAAGCATGGGACTCGTTTGTTTTTCTCTTAAATAGTCTGCAATAAGGATGTAATGTGGTTTTAGATATCTCATTTGCACTCTGCAGTTCTTGAGTAAATGTTTAGTGTAATGATCACTTTCTTTTATAGTTATAGTCATTCTTCTAAAGATGTCAATATCTTAGGCCTACTAGTGGAGGATTCAACAGACAACTTCTAGAAGCCAATTTATCATCTTAACCTCTTTGGAGCAGAATCTACAGTTCCATCAACCCAAGTTCGCAAACATCAAAGTTTACAAACCCTGCAATGTGGGCATATGATACACAGTCATTCCGATTGTAGATATGTCAGGAGGCTATTTACACCTATCTTAAATGTAAACCAGCAATTGTAAAAGGTTCAACATTGCCTTAAATTGTTCTTTCCATTGGTAGTTCCTCCCTTCCCCCCCCCCCCCCCCCCCAACCCCCAAAACCCCCTTTTTTTCCCATTTGTCCCCTCTTTTTTTCATCCGGAGGGGTATGCTTGTCAGGCTTTCATACGACTCCTGCATTGCAGCCATGGCTGTAATTAAGGATTCTAATGACTTTCGACTAGTTGTAGAACAGCATATCAAGAAGTAGTTAATACTGCATGAACCTAGTTGCCAGCTTATTTTGGCACATTGGTTTTCTATCTCTTGTTTTTTGGCTCTTTATTTATATATGGTTCAGCATGAATGGAGAATGGCCTTTGTGGACCGCTATGCCATGGAATGTAGTGGACTTGACTTGACAGGCTATGCACGGCATAAAGCAGCGTATGGAAATGGAAATCAGTTAAGCACCGCCTCTGTTTATTGAGGCGGAATGGGTGTTTGGTCGGCATATAAAATACTCTTAAGTCTGAGCCTCTAACAAAGATTATGTTTGGATGAGGGATGCATGCAGGGTCCAGTGCAAAAAGGGCTAATTGTAACTCTGTGAGTGCATTAAGCAGTAAATCATTATCCATTATTCTCTACCATGCCAATAGGTTTTTCATTTTGTGCATTTTTTTTTTATAATGGTAATCTAATCAGACCATATTTTTGTCTTTGCCAATGCTATCATTATCTTATTTAATAATCATTTCTATAATCTAGGGAAATGCAGGGTGGGTGGGTGGAACTCATAAGTCATTTCATTTCCCTTGAATAACAAAGTAGGCAGCACACTCTCTAAAGGCACAAAGTCGATGCTTTATGCCCAATGTAGAAAAACAAAAAAAGGGTCATGGTCAACTGGTAGCAGTACCATGTTTTCTCGAATAAAGTGGGGAAGCAAAAGACATATTGAGTATTAAATGAGGGTAGAATCCAATGTATTTGATAGGAAACCGAGCTTGCCATATGGTTACAGAAATAGTAGCAGCAGGAGCGGCAGCAGAGGCGGCACGTGTAATTTGGTTTGGAAATTTATGCATTCCACGCCCACGTTCAGTCTCATCAGTGACCAGAAAAAAAAAACATGTTTGAACTCCACCTTATCTTAAATGCGTTGAGCGACAAAAAGAGGGTAGGGTTAAATTATATTTTTACTTTTTATTTTTATTATTTTATAGAAAATATATATTATTAAGGATTATATTTTTTATTTTTATTTTATTGAAATCTATTTTATTATTTATCTAAATTAAAAAATAAAAAACATGGGCAGTTTCTGTTTCTTATTGGCCAAGGAAAAGAAAGGGCCATGCCATCAGCCATGTCATATGCTTTCGTGCAAAATCCGGATGCAGTTGGTATGTTACCATCAAAGCAGTTGCTAACATGTTATTGCATGTCTTTTTGATTATTCGCATATTCACACCAATAGACAATGGCGCATGTTTTGGCCGCCACATGTTAGAAGCAAAGGGCTACGGCGACTTATGAGATGAAATTCAAATTTTTGGTTATTATTATCTCCAACTTTTGGTTCAGTTAATTGGCGCATATTTTTTTGTTAAAGTTTATATTAAACATAATTTATTTATTTTTAATATTTAATTAACATAATTATAATTAAAAAATCATAATTTAAATTTCATACAATAAAAAATTATCAAAATTTATTTATATATTTGAATAAAATCTTGAAATTTAATTAAATTATAAATCTGAAAAAATGGGCCTCCATAAGACACCTGCCATTATGTGCTTTCTTCACCAGATAATTCATGTTTTTGTCTTTGGCCCTTTGTCCGTGTCTGTACCTTTAACTTTGCCTTTGCCTTTTCCCACGGAGTAGGGATGATGACCTGGTCTACTTGCTTACCTCTTCTATGTACCTTTTTTTATCAACCTTATTTTGTTTTTCAGTTCAGGATTTTCTGCCGTTTAGACTAAACAGGAAATTAAGCCTCTGATGAAAATCTAGAACATGGCTTCCTTTGAATTCAATGGTGGGTCTTATAATTAATTTCGGGGGGCCAATTAAAACTATTATTTTATCTCTTTTTTTTTTTTGTTTTCATAAAGTATCTCTTTATATTTATTATAATTAACAAACTCAAAAAATTATAAGTTTTAACAATTCATAAATAAATATATTAAAAAATAAAATATATCAAACAACTAATTTTATTTAGAATATTTGACAAGTTCTTAAAATTTTCAAAAATGAATTTGAATTAAATGTCTCAATAATCTCACGAAGTATTAATATTGAACAAGATTTACTGTTTTGTTAAGAAATCTAGATAGAGAGTTATTTTGATTTCTTATAATTTTATATATGATTTAAAATTTGTGATAAGGTTATTGTTTTTAAAATTTTGTAAATAATGATCATTGATAGGTATAATAAAAAGATAATTAACATCTTAAATTACATCATCATCATCATCATTGTCAAACTCTTTATTCTAATATTGAGATAAACTATATGGATCAATATATAATCACACGCTAAGTCGTTAGTATGAATTCTCTTCATCCACTAATTTCTATCTAAAGCAATTTGTTCTTTCAACTCTCGTTTTGTCATATCTTTCCAGATTATTTCCTTTTAAGTCTTTTTCGGCATTCCCAAAGCATTTACTCTTTTTACATTATTTGTAGCCTCCACTATTCTAATTGGTGCATCCACAGGTCTACATTATATGTGTTCAAACTAATGTAAACGACTGTTACTCATCTTGTCTCCGATAGGTGTCACTTTAACTTTTTTACGATTGTCCTTATTTCTCAATCTATCTTTTCTCGGATATCACACACCCATCGTAGCATTCGCATTTATGCTGCACTCATCTTTTGTGTATGTAATCTTTTAGTTGCCCAATATTCAGTGCCATAAAGTAATGTTGGTCTAATAATTGTCTTATAAAACTAGTATTTCAACAATATAAGAATTCCTTTGTCACACAACACACTTGTGGCGTTTCTCCATTTGCTCCAACTATGGGTCACATTATCATCAATCTCTCCATCCATCTGTATAATCAATCTCAAATATCTAAAATGGTCCTGCTTAGGAATTGCCACCTTATCTAGCATCACAATTTTTCTATCTTCGTTTTTATTTGGGCTGATTTTACATTACATGTATTCAATCTTTAATTTTCTTAATCTAAATCCTTTTGGCTCTATCGTTTGTTTCCACAGTACTAACTTCGTATTAACCTCCATTCTAGTCTCTGCACACAAGACAATATTATCTGCAAATATCATACAACAAGGTACATTATCATGAATAGATTTTGTCAGTTTGTCCATTACTATAACGAACAAGAATGGTCTTAACGCCGACCGTTGATGTAGTCCTACTGATAAGGAATTCATTTGTTTGCCATCCACACGTCCTTACATGTGTCTTTCCATTTCCATACATGCCCTTACTTATTTCAATGTATTTCACGGGAATTATTTTCTTTATTAAAGACTATCATAACACCTCTTTAGGCACTTTATCATATGTTTTTTTCAAGTCTATAAAGATCATATGAACATCTTTACCTTGTACTTAAGAACGCTTCACAAGTTGTCTAAGCAAATGTATTGCTTCCATAGTAACATCTTAAGTTACAATGCATAAAATTAAATTAAAAAATTAACAAATAAAATTTTAATTTGAATTGTTAATTTAAATTTATTTAATATAAATATGTATATATATATATTGATGGTGGTCGCGTCACCAGAATCCACGTGTACAATCATCCGCCTGCCACGTGTCAAATCCAGAACGAGCCACGTGGCAGATTTGGCGACAGTGTGGCGCGGCAGACCTCCATCGCCCATATCGCGACATTGGTCTCCCGCACAGACTGCGATAGAGGTCTCCCGCACATCCCGTGATAGAGGTCTCCCGCATAGCATGCGGCATAGTCTCCCGCACAGACCGCGGTATGGTCTCCAGCACAGACCGCGGTATGGTCTCCCGCACAGCCCGCGGTATAGTCTCTCGCGCAGACCGCAGTAGAGGTCTCCCGCACACCCTGCGGTATGGTCTCCCGCATAGACCGCGGTAGAGGTCTCCCGCATAGCATGCGGCATAGTCTCCCGCACAGCATGCGGCATAGTCTCCCGCGCAGACCGCGGTAGAGGTCTCCCTCATAGCATGCGACATAGTCTCCCGCACAGCATGCAGCATAGTCTCCCGCGCAGACCGCGGTAGAGGTCACCCTCAAGCTGTTTCGCCCGAAGCGCGACAGAGTACTATATGACTCTGTCGCGGCCCAGACACGTGCCTGGGCCTCAGCTCGAACCGACCCAGAGAAACCTATAAATACCAGGTGAGCTCTCTGAAAAAAGGATTCCGATCCAAAAAGAAAAAAACAGGGAGAAATACTCAAAACTCTTTGAATTGAGAATTACATTCTCCTCTCCTTATACACATAACTCCCGATTACTGACTTAATCGTCGGAGTGCGCGTGCAGGGACAAATCCCTGCCCCCTCTGATTCCTGTTATTTTTGCAGGATATACGAAGAACACGTGGATCAAATTGCATCGACGTCACCCTTTCGTCGTTAGTGTAATCAGACTACGCGAAAGGCATTTTCTTGTTGCTGTCAGGTAGGCAACATCAATTGGCGCCGTCTGTGGGAATCTCGACAAAAAGTCAGGTTCTCTATCGAAATGGTGAGGACACGCTCAACAGCAGAATTGACAGGAGGGCAGAACTCTGTAAGTCCCCCTGTCAGATCAGAACAGCGAAGAAGACACAGTGAAAGGGCTTAAGGAGAACCCTTAGTCTCCCTGGAGGAATTCGAGGCCCTGAAACGTAAAAATACGGAGGCTACCACAGTACTGAGAGCCATGGTGAACCTCTTCAGAGAAGCTCTCCCCCAATTCAGCTTACCCCATGAAGTGCAGCAGCTAGTGGGGGAAAGCACACCGAGGCAGACCTACGAGAGAGGTCAGCCCTCCAGCCTGGTAAACATTGGACAAGAGGCAGGAACGCCACACAACGCTACTGCCGATCCAGCGAGACAGAGCTCACCCTCAGCTCCCAGGCGGCAGAGTTCTCCAGTGGCTCAGGTGCGACAGGGTCCGCCCACAGCTCCCGGGCGACAGAGTTCGCCAGAGACTCATAGGCGACACAGCTCACCCGCATCTCCCATGCGTCAAACATCTCCTTTGTCCTATGGGCGGCAGAGCTCGCCAAATGTGCGGCGGAGTCCCCCTGCGGCTCAACGGTGACAGAACTCTCCCGCAGACAACACGCGGCAGAGGTATCCCACATCAGATATGCGACGGTGCTCTCCCGCCTCTAATAGGCGGCAGAGTTCACCCTTGCCCGATGCGCGGCAGACCTCTCCTCTGGCCGCTCAGCGGCAGGGTCCTCCCGCAGCCCCTAGGCGGCAGAGTCTCCCTACCTGCCGCAACTCATCCCCCGTAGTGTTGGAACATGACCTAAGGGCACATAGAGCTGGGGAGCAACGGAGACAAGGAGATTTTAACCCACAAGAAGGTCCCGAGATATCAAGTCCCGTAGTGAGAGGTGCTGGAAGAGGCATTTACCAATCGGACTCTTCTAGACCAGAAGGGACAGGACCTTACTCAGCTCGAGGGTCGGAGGACGTGGAGAAGGTCGTCCAAAGGATCCTCGAGAAGAAAAAGCTAGTGTCTCCGGATGACGGACAAAGGAGGAAGATCCCATTCGGTCCGGAGATCATGAACAAACCATTACCGAGGAAGTTCAAAATGCCTTCTATGGCCACTTATACCGGCAAAGCGGATCCCTATGACCATATTCAGAGTTATGAATCCCTCATGCTGCTTCATGGATGGGAGGACGAAATCATGTGTAGAGCTTTCTCTCTCACATTGTCTGGGCACGCTCTGAAGTGGTTTAATGGGCTGAGCGAAGGTTCAATCTCCTCTTTTGATGAGTTGAGAAATGAGTTCCTCAAAGTCTTCATGATCCACAGTCAAAGGAAGAAAGATGCTACATACCTACTCACGCTTAAGCAAGGAAATAAAGAACCCTTGAAAAGCTTTGTAGATCGCTTCCGAGATGCAACCTTGGAAGTGGAAGATCTACCAGTAGGCATGGCCTTAGCTGCAATGCTGCAAGGGACGAGCTCCGAGAAGCTACAAGAATCCCTCTCTCTCGATCAACCGATGACGATTTCCGACCTCTTTGTCAGGGCTAACAAGTATGTAGCTCAAGAAGAAGTGATGAGAATGATACAGCCCAGGGAGGCGAAGGAAGGAAAGAAAAGAGAGAGAGATGCGCCCGAGAGAAGCTTCCCAAGACCCGTGAGAACTGACAAAGCCCCTAGGCTCAGGTATGAAGGTTATACCAGGTTAAACGAGCCTCGCACTGCAATATTGGTAGCCATCGAAGGGGCAGGATTATTGGAATTCCCCAAAAAGAAAATTGGAGACGTAGGACGAAACACTGAAGCCTACTGCGAATTCCATTGTGCTCACGGACACCCAACAGAGAGGTGCAGAGACTTAATGGACCAGTTGGAAAGGCTGGCCAGAGAAGGGAAGATCAACCGCTTCTTATGGAGGAGCGAGAGACCCCGTTATCCTCCGCGCGACCAAAGAATTGATCGTCCGCGGACGGGGGCAAATAATGATATCAGAAGGGATAGGCATAGAAACGAAGCAGTCAGGCCCATCCCCCGTGCTAATCCGCCAAACAACGAACCTACAGCCCCCGCAATAAATGTCATCGCAGGCGGGGACTCAAGTGCAGGAAGCTCCTCTACTTCCCGCAAAAGTTACGCTAGGCAAGCGTATCAGGTTAACGTGGTGATGGAGGAGCAGGCGGATGAAGAGCCCATCATGTTCACTCCGGCTGACAAAGGTGATATTGTCATGCCCCATGACGACCCCATGGTGATATCCACGGTAGTGGCCAAACACCAGGTGAGCAGGGTCCTGGTCGATAATGGGAGCTCAGTGAACCTGATCTATTGGAACTGCTTCGAAAAAATGAGCATATCCGAGGATAGGTTAAAGCCCATTATGGCGCCACTATATGGATTCACGGGGGAGCGAGTGAAAGTTACCGGGTCCATAGAGTTGCCTGTGACTCTCGGAGAGCACCCGAAGAATGTGACCCGGCAAGTATTGTTCATGGTGGTCAGGTCAACCTCTGCTGCCTATAACATGATTTTGGGCAGACCTGTGCTGAATGACATGAGGGCGGTAATATCCTCTTGCTATCTGTTGATGAAGTTTCCCACTCCCAACGGAGTCGGGTAAGTACGAGGAAACCAAAAGAGCGCCCGTACTTGTTATCTCGCTTCCACTACCAACAAGGTAGTACAGAGGAAAGAAACCTTATGCATAGACGATCCGCCCAAACCTCAGCCGGTAGAGGAGACAGAACCCATTGAGCTAATCGAGGGAGACGGGGGAAAGAAGGCATACATCGGGACCCAACTAGGCGAACAACTAAAGAACGACATAGTCGAGTGCCTGAGGAAAAACTCGGATATCTTCGCCTGGAGCCCGGCAGACATGCCCGGGATTAGTCCCGAAGTGATTTGCCATGAGCTTAACATCATACCCGGACATAGACCCGTCAAACAGAAGAAGAGGAGTTTCACCCCGGAGCGACAAAAAGCAATCACCGAAGAAGTGAATAAACTCCTGGGCGTCGGATTCATCCGAGAGGTCTACTACCCTGAGTGGTTAGCCAATGTAGTGATGGTAAAGAAATCTAGCGGGAAGTGGCGAATGTGTGTGGATTTCACAGACCTGAACAAAGCCTGCCCTAAATATTCATACCCCCTACCTCGGATAGACAGACTCGTAGACGATACATCCGGCTACGAATTCCTCAGTTTCTTGGATGCATTCTCCGGGTATCACCAAATCATGCTTCACCCAGAAGACGAAGAAAAGACTTCCTTTATAATCGACGACGGAACCTATTGCTATCGGGTAATGCCGTTCGGTTTAAAGAACGCGGGAGCCACCTATCAACGAATGGTGAGCAAAGTGTTCAAAGATCTTCTGAGAAATACCATGGAAGCCTACGTGGACGATATGATAATCAAGAGCCGCCTAGGAGAGTCTCATACTGATCAAATGTCCAAGGTATTCGAAGTATTGAGGAGATTCAACATGAAGCTAAACCCTGAAAAGTGCTCATTCGGGGTAAGATCAGGGAAGTTCTTAGGCTTCATGATCACTAACAGGGGCATTGAGGCAAATCCTGAGAAGGTACAGGCTGTCATTGACATGAAACCCCCAACCACCGTAAGAGAGGTCCAGAGATTGACAGGCAGGATAGCAGCTCTGAATCGCTTCTTGTCAAAATCAGCAGAAAAGAGCCTACCGTTCTTCAAAACTCTACGGGGGGGGGGGGGGGGGGGAAGAACTTCGAATGGACGAAAGATTGTCAAAAAGCCTTCGAAGACCTCAAGGAGTACTTGAAACCGCTGCCTTTGTTAACAAGGCCCCTGGAAGGAGAACAACTCTATATGTATTTGGGAGTCGACGATTTCGCCGTCAGTGCGGTGCTACTGAAGAAAGATGAAAAGGTGCACCGTCCCATCTACTATGTGAGTAAAGTGTTATTGGATCCAGAGACCCGCTATCCGCTGGCCGAAAAGCTAGCATTAGCCCTTTTGATGGCCTCGCGAAAGTTGCGCCCGTATTTCCAAGCACACCCTATCACCGTCTTGACAGATCAACCGTTAAGACAGATCCTTCAGAAACCTGAACACTCAGGAAGGTTAGTGAAATGGGCAGTGGAGCTTGGGGGATACGAAATCACATTCCAACCACGGCAGGCTATCAAAGGTCAAGCTCTGGCCGACTTCATCGTAGAATGCACTATCCCAAGCGACAGCAGTGAAGGGGAGGCTCACCCCTGGTTGCTGCATGTCAACGGGGCATCAAGTGCTAACGGAAGCGAAACGGGTATAGTCCTGGTTTCACCCGAAGGAAAATCCCTTGAATACTCCCTACGGTTCGGATTCCCCAGTTCGAACAATATAGCGGAGTATGAAGCTCTGATAGCAGGGATGATGTTAGCAAAGAAGCTACAGGTTCACCACTTGATAACACACAGTGATTCTCAATTGGTGGTGAACCAATTCAGCGGAGAGTACGAGGTACGGGAACCGATGCTGGTCCCTTACTTGAAGAAAGTCCAACTTCTGGCATAGACTTTCAAAAACTTTCAGCTGATACAGATCAACAGGTCCGAAAACACACATGCTGATGCATTATCTAAGTTAGCCTCTTCCGCCGAAACACGAGGAAGGACAGTGAAGGTGGAGAGGCTCGAACGACCTAGTATTGAAGAGGTCGAAGTGTGTGACATTCAAGTGGGAGACGATTGGAGGTCCCCATACAAACAGTATCTCACCGAAGGAACACTTCCCCAAGATAAGGACGAGGCTCGTCACTTAAAAATACAAGGGGCGAAGTTCACACTCATCAATGGAGAACTGTACAAAAGGGGATATTCGTCACCCTTATTGAAATGTCTGGGACCGGAACAAGCAAGATACGCCCTAACCGAAGTGCATGAAGGAATTTGCGGCGAACACTTAGGAGCGAGAGCTCTTGCAGCTAAAGTATTGAGATCGGGATTCTACTGGCCAACGTTAAAGAAAGATGCGATGGACCAAACCCGCAGGTGTGACAAATGCCAGAGGTTTGCGCCTATCACTACAGCCCCAGTGACTCCCTCTCAAGGCACAGTACAGCCAATTCCTTTTGCACAGTGGGGATTAGACATCCTTGGACCTTTCCCCTTAGCCACGGGCCAAAGAAAGTTCCTGCTAGTGGCTGCTGATTACTTTACAAAGTGGATTGAAGCAGAGCCTTTAGCCACAATCACAGAAAAGAAAGTGGAGGCAATGGTGTGGAAAGACATTATTTGTCGATTCGGAATTCCCCGCATCCTAAATGCCGACCATGGAAAGCAATTTGATTGCAACGCCTTCCGTGAATTTTGTAAGGGCCTCAACATTCAGCTAAGGATCTCCTCAGTGTCATATCCTCAAGCTAATGGACAGGCCGAAGTCAGTAATCGAACTATCCTCCATGGGCTGAAGACCAGGCTAGATAAAGCAAAAGGGGCATGGGTGGACGAATTGCCTAGTGTTTTGTGGGCATATCGTACCACCAGTCGTGTGTCGACTAAAGAAACGCCATTCAGCCTTGTATACGGCGCAGAAGCACTGATCCCCGTAGAAATTGGAGCGTTATCACCAAGAGTGATACCCTTAGTAGAGGAAGAAAATTCACAAGCTCTAAGGGAAGGCTTGGACCTACTCGATGAACATAGAGAAACCGCGGCTATTCGATTGGCATCCTATCATCAGAGGGTGGCCAACTACTATAATAGCCGGGTGAGAGATAGGCCAATGTCTGAGGGAGATTTAGTGCTCAGAAAGTCGCAGATCACGAATGCCCTGAAGGAGGATGGGAAGTTCAGAGCCAACTGGGAAGGTCCCTACAGAATCAGATGCAAGATCGGACCCAACACCTGCGCTCTGGAAACTCTACAAGGGAAGAAGATAGGAAAAACGTGGAATTCAAATCACTTAAAGCTGTATTTGAATTAACCACTACATCTTCCTTCCCAAGCACTATTGTTTTACTTACACTGTCACCAGATGTCATTACCTAACCGATATATGAATTATCTTTTTGTTATAAGTCAAAATCTCGTGACAGGATTCAAAACCGTGAGGGCTGCCCTTGGTTCGGGCCCTGCCAACGCAGGCTACCAACGGGCCAAACCCAAAGCGGACAATACAGGTTGAGTAGGCCAGACCCAAAGTAGACCGTTCAGCCGAGCCGTAAGAGCTTGAGGCGCTTTGCGTCACTGTGGCCAAGCGTAATTCCACCGAGCCGTAAGAGCCTGAGGCGCTATGCGTCACTGTGGTCAGGCGTAGTTCAACCGAGCCGTAAAAGCCTGAGGCGCTATGCGTCACTGTGGCCAGGCGTAGTTCAGACGAGCCGTAAGAGCCTGAGGCGCTATGCATCACTGTGGCCAGGCGTAGTTCAGACGAGCCGTAAGAGCCTGAGGCTCTTTGCGTCACTGTGGCCAGGCGTAGTTCCACCGAGCCGTAAGAGCCTGAGGCGCTTTGCGTCACTGTGGCCAGGCGTAGTTCAGACGAGCCGTAAGAGCCTGAGGCGCTTTGCGTCACTGTGGCCAGGCGTAGTTCCACCGAGCCGTAAGAGCCTGAGGCGCTATGCGTCACGGTGGCCAGGCGTAGTTCAACCGAGCAGTAAGAGCCTGAGGCGCTATGCGTCACTGTGGCCAGGCGTAGTTCAGACGAGCTGTAAGAGCCTGAGGCGCTTTGCGTCACTGTGGCCAGGCGTAGTTCCACCGAGCCGTAAGAGCCTGAGGCGCTTTGCGTCACTGTGGCCAGGCGTAGTTCAGACGAGCCGTAAGAGCCTGAGGCGCTTTGCGTCACTGTGGTCAGGCGTATATGCATCACTGTAAAACAGGTATATATACATCCACACAAGAGCCGTAAGAGCCTGAGACGCAACCCGTCACTGCGGCCAGGCGTATACTCATAAAAGCCATAAGAGCCTGAGACGCAATGCGTCGCTGTGGCCAGGCGTATACTCAAACGAGCCGTAAGAGCCTGAGACGCAACGCGTCGCTGTGGCCAGGCGTATACTCAAAAGAGCCATGAGAGCCTGAGACGCAATGCGTCACTAAGGCCAGGCATAAAACATTCAATTAACCATAAAGGCCTAAGACGCTACGCGTCACCGTGACCAGGTAATCAAAATACTAAGGCTATAAAAACTAAAGACGCCTTCACGTCACAGTACTCAAGCCTTAAACAACTGCACGTTTGCACAAAAAATTCTTCCTGAAAGTATACCTTTCTATCAAGAATTGGGGAGCATACACGAATATAAATGCAAAGCTATATACAAGCAAGGTATATACAAGCAAAGCAAAAGAAACAATCAGACAAAGAATGATAAATGACAATTAGAGAAGTAGTGCAATACAAAGCATGAACAAAAATCTCAATTTCATTTCATTCAAGTGTCGATACAAGCAGATCTTTAACAGATCTTTACAATTACGTTTCGACAAAGGTACAAAGTTAAAACAAAAAACAAAGTACTTGAAATGAAATACAAAAAACAAAAAAGCAAAAATCCCTATCTACTCTCCGGGAGGAAACTGGGGATCAGCTGCAAAACCTTCACTTCCAAGGGACTGCTCGCCCTCCTCGCCGTCTAAATCGATGAGGGCTTCTATAGGCTCAGGAGCACCGTCCAGATCCGCGGGCTCCCAAGGACCAGCAAGGTTGGCGAGGTCGTCCTGAGCAGTCCTCTTGAACAGCTCGTCCGCAGGCTCAGCCTCGGGCTCGTACTTGGTCCAATCAGGGGCCTCAAAGAGCATCGCCTCATGGGTGTATTGGAGCTCAGGAAACTCCTCTCCTTCCCTATGTGCTTCTAGCCAAGATCGGGCCAGGTAGAACCTGTACTTAACGTAAGGGTTGGAGAAGTCTTCCTTCCGCCTCAAGCAATCTTTGGAGAGACGATACTCCTTTACGGCCTCGGCCCGTATGCTGTCAATCTCGGCCTGGGACAGTACAGGAGCAGCTTGGCCTTCCAACTCAGCAACACGCTGCTCGAGCTCTTGATTCCGAGTGAGCATAGACCTGTAGTTGGATTGTATACGGTCGAACTCAGAATGAGCCTCCTGCAGGTCCTCTTAGAGTTTACAAGACCGGGCCGTCTCCACCGTGAGATCCCCCTTTGCAAGACCGAGGTCTTGATGAGCCTTAGCAAGCTGCTCCTCCAGGCTTCGAACTAAATCCTGAAGAGGGGACAAGTTGTTGACCGTGTTCTGTAACTCCATGACTTTGTCCCTCAACTCCCGGATCTCTCTGTCGGCTCGCTCCCGGTAAGCCCGATGTTGGGCATTATTTGCCACGGTTCGTTGAGCCAGCTGCGAAAAATGCAAAAATGTTAGATTCAAAGCATGCTGCAAAAAGCAATCAAAAAGAAGAGAAATCAGAAACTTACCCTCAACGCCTCGATATCGGCTAAGTCTTCCCCATCGGGGTAGTTTCTGAATATCCTTGCCTCATCTCGAGGAAGGATAGTGGACCAGCTCAACCGGGAGGCCACCCCGGGAGTGTCCAAAATGTCGTTGTCACGAACCCCGGGGTAGACTCGGAACTCGTGGCCCCTCATAATATTTCCCCCGTCCACAGAATAGGGCCTCTCGTCGGCAGGACCTATCCTCGGCAATATTAGCCTGCTTCCCATCGAACCTTCGATGTACAAGCGCCTTCTATTCTTCCGCTGAGACGGAATGATATTGCATTCCGCGCGCTCCTCTGAGCGTGATCGCCCGGATGACCCGGAAGCCCCCCGTGAAGACGAGGCAACTCTCCCCCTATCCCGAGAGATATCTCTCTGCTCTGAAGGAGGGGGAGGTATCGCCTGCCTAGAAACAGGAGGGGTCCAAGCACGAGGTGGATGAGAGGGGACCGGTGCCTCACTTGGGACATCGTCAGCCAAACGATACCTCTTCCTGGCAGGAGCGCTGGAAGGACCAGCCTCAGAAACCTGGCGACCTAATGATTGTCGAAAATGACTCATATCTGCAAAAAAGAAAAAGAAGATCAGTGGTCAATAAATTAATCAAAAATGATAAGCAGCGGGAAAAAATAAAAGTTACCGTCAGGAGAGTCTAAGTGCTCCTGAAGGGACTCGATATTTATCCCCTCGTCGTCCAGGAGCACCATGAAAGTGGAGCCGAACCCTTCCCAACCAGTGAGATCGGCTAAGGGTTCGCTACCAGAGCTGGATTCCAGATTGGTGCCCCTTATATCCTCTTGTGGCCCAGGGGCTTCAGGATTCAACTCGGGAGAAGCCGAAGGCAGAGGATCTGACGACGGAACAGAGGGTCAGGCAACAGGGACCGGACCCACACCCCAGCCGGTAGATATCAAATTTTCATTTGATAAAAGGGCGTCAAGGCTAAGGGGTTGAGGGACTAGCAGCTTATTAACGTCAGAAGACAGCTGCTCCCTAAGCGTGGCGATCCGAGGGCCCTTGGGAATTTCACGCCTGGTTCCCCAACGAGTGGGGATATCTAGGCCCTCGGGTAATCCCATCACCAGCCATTCAGTCTCGAAACCATGCAGTTTGTTAGCAGGTTTCTCAAACAATCGGTTCTTAAAACCGGGCTGATACACCCGCTGAAGCGAGTAAGGCACTAAGCCGGGGCTCCCTCGAAACCTGAAGAAGACATCTAAGAGAGGGAGGGTTGGAACGACGCCCCTCAAATGGCAGTGCACAGTGAATGCCACTAACTGCATCCAGGCGTGAGGATGCAGTTGCCCCGGGGATACCCTATGTGCCCTGAGAAAGGAAGCCCCTGTAAGACCCAAAATTTTCGAGTGCATTTAAAAATACAAAATGACTTAAATGGTATTCTAGTGCAAGGACAAAATGGTCAAATGACCAAAATTCGGTATTAATCGGGATAAGAAAATTTAATTAAAAATATGGGATTGAGAACTCTTGATCAATAACGAAGAAATAATTAAATTTCGGGTTAAATTGATCAAGATATGAATTTATGGTGATAAATCGAAATTTTCGTATCGAAAAATATACCGAAAAGTCGAAATAATACCGAAAAATTAATTTATTGATTTAATGAATTAAATAGAATTTTTTTAAGAATATTTTTGGGATATTTTGTATTTTTAATAATATTTTAATGAATAAAATATTATTAAAAATATATTATAAATAAAATAAAAAAAATGAATGAAAATGAAATGAAAAAAAAAAAAAAGAAAAGGAAAAGTCTGATTTCGTGAAACAGAGAGAAAAGAAAACAGAAAACGAAGAGGAGAGAAGCAGCCGAAACTGAGGGAACCAAATCCCTCCGTCCGACGACCACCGGCGGGGCTAAGGGGCCGACGAGGGCCGACGAACGCAGCCCAGCATCGGGCGAACCACCACCGGCCATGACGCGCCGTGGAAGTCGCCGGAAAGCATCGAAAACGGAAGAGAAGTCGTGGGGGAAGAAACCTTGATTAGCCGGCGATGGCGCCGATTTGAACCAAACCGAGGCCCGATTTAGGGAGCCCAGACGATGGCGCACCGAACGGCGGTGGAATCGCGCCGGGAACCGGCCGGACGGCGCCGGTACGACCAATTGTTTCCTGGACCGGTCGAACCGGACTGAACCGGTCGAACCGGACCAGACCGAACCGGCGGTCCGAACCGGGTTGAACCGGACCGGACCGGTTCAGCCAAAAAGAGAGGGAAAAAAAGGGAGAAAAAGGGAAAAAGAAAAAGAGAAAAAATTGAGAAAAATTTCAGTGATACAATCGAGCTTCGGGTAAGTCGGTAAGCAGTCGAATTGATCGATTTAATTTTCAAAATATTTAATTTGTTAAACAATCGACTGAAAGTTTACCCGAAAATATATTTAATTGTGTAGCTCGACAATTGGCATCAACCGAGAGCTCGAGACAGCCTCGATTTGAGTACGATCATAGAATAACGGGTAAGTAACCCTTATTTACGACAATTTTATATCGTTATGCGTGATTGATATTTAACGCATAAATTTCGGATTTAATTTTCGCATAAATGAATTAAATTCTGAAAAATTAGATAAATTGTCGTAAATATTAAATTGAGATATCCGAAAATTTAGAACGAGGCTAAATAAATTACTGATGGGCCCAATGAGCCCAATAGGCCTCGATAAAGAGTAGTAAATGGGTTTAAGGCCGATTAAGGCCCATTATGGTGCAATCGGGCCCAATATGGATAAACGGGCCCAATGATTTAAAATTAAGCCCAGAAAATTATGAAATACATTAAATTGTATTGTATTTGACCTGATGAATGTATATCCGCAGTTCCGGAGATTTGATTTGGATTGAGAGCAAATCGGACTGCGTGACGAGTCATCAGAGGAAAGGTCAGACTGTACAGATAAATGAGGTAAGGGATTTATGATTGCTATAGAGATAGCTGTACGTATTTTAATAAATCCCTGTATAAGAATAAGTAGTATGAAATATATAGAGATTGAAAATCTAGAAAAGAGCCTAGTGATAAGTAAATTACGATATTACCCTTGTTATAAGGAAATGCATACCGTTGAGCATCGGGAATGCAAGATTTGAAAAATTGCATAAATTGCATATTTTGATATTTTTCACTATAAAACTCTGCTTTTTAGCAAGTATATGGATAGATGGGCTATTGTTTACATGAATTGCATCATGACAGCATGCTATTTATACTGAACTCTGATTTTGAGTTATTTTCAATGAAAATAGAGCCATCTATCAGATTTGTGAATGAAATAAATCGTGCTGAAATTGCGTGTTAACTAACGGGTTACACGATTATGCTTGCACGAAATTTTAAATGTTATTGATGATGAAACTGTGCTGGAGCCCTCGTGTCGACTGTGTGTCACACTGACTTGCTCGCACTGGTTTATGAGACAAGGTTATGGTTGATAATTAATGCCGAGGTCGTAAAAACCTGCCTACTCTCAGGTAGCCTCGAGCATACAGCATATTGATATAGTCCATGGCGTAGGGTGTATGGACAGGGTCCACGGAGTACGTTGTACCGTGTGATTGTCCACGGAGTACGTTGTACCGTGAGACGATACATGGAGTACCTTGTACCGTGTTGGCGTCTTCGGACAGATGATAGAGTAGAGATGAGCTGATGGGTTGGATTGACCCACCTCCCTAGGCGACTGACACCCTTGCACGCCTAGCTAGCGATTGCTTGGGGTCACTGACTATGGCCATATGTCCACAGATGATTACATATCCCTACCTAGTCTCAAATCGATCTCAAATCGATCTTAAATTGATTTCAAATTGATCTCAAAATGATCTTAAATGGTTTAAAAACTATGATTTGTGATTATGATGGAATCACTTATTACCAGTACCAGAGGAGTACTGAATTCGAAAATGAAAACAGAGAGAAATGTGATGATTTGTAATGTGGTTAAAGTGAAAACAAAAGCTTTCTATCGAATTAATGATTTTTGATTAGATTGCTATTGTTTATAAAAATGCATTTGCCTTGTGATGATATTAAGCATGCATTATAAGCATGTAGATAGTATAGTTATCTACCTGCTGTCATGTTTTCCTTACTGAGCGCATTAGCTCACCCTTTTTTTTACTCCACAGATAAGGCTCATTAGAGCATCTTGCGGTCATCCCTGCTAGTTCTTTTGTTGTACAGCTCTCTTTGCTGCACAAAGGTATATATATACACATATTTTATATCTGAACACTAAATCGCATAGACATGTACTGTATAAATTACTGGGGATGTAACGTATAAAAAGAACGATTTTATAAATAGATGTACAATTATGTTTAATATTTGATACATATGATTGAATAGAAATGAGTACCATCGACTCATAGCCCAACCAAATTTTGGGAATGAATTGGAAAAAGGTCAGCGATAACGGTCGTGACAGAAGTGGTATCAGAGCAGAGTTGGCCTGATATGAGTCGGTGTTAGTAGTTAAGGAAGTTTACATCCCCATGTACTGTGCATTGTTTAGATACAATTGTGTATATCGAGATGGAAGTGCAGCTAAGAATTTGGTTTTAAATGCAAGAATAGACTCATTAACTAATAGCCGCTATGGTTGAGAGGCGAGTACACGAGCTCGAGGCCGTTGAGGTAGGCCCGAGAGTTGTACTGAGTCGTCACATGAGACTCGAGATGAGATTGACGTGGAGGCTGGTTGATCATGCCCCATAGAGTCCGACAGAGAGATCGGACAGAGTCTGACAAAGAGATCGGACAGAGTCTGACAGAGAAATCAGACAGTATTGAGACACGCTTTGTAAGGTTGGAGCGGAGTGTGAAGAATATTATAGAGCTAATTGCTCAGAGAATGCATGGTATTTGAGGGCGAGTCGGAGCATTAGTGGAAGTCCGCTCGACCCATCTTAAGAATTAGACGTCCAGATGGACATGGAAAAGTAATTCTTGATGTATTCTGGTGACATAATATCCTGGACATTGTTTAAAGGAAATAACAGATGATATTCTTTACTCTGACCCAGAGGAACATGTTTATTGCGAGTATGAAGCTCAGTTTATATTCCTGGGCAGATATGACTCGGACACGATGAACAGGGAGAGTCGGGATGTCTGAAAGTTCATGGAAAGGGCTCAGATTGTCAATTAGAGTCTGATTAGCCCGAGATATCACTACCTATGCAGAGGCAGTACACAGACTACAGTTGTGTGAATAAGATCATGAGTTGCATGCCTCTGAGATTGAAAAAGGTAGTAAGGGCCGAAATAGAGACAAAAGAGAATAAAGAATGACAAAGATATCAAAACAAGAAAAAGGTAGTTTGGTAAAAGATTAGAGCTGATGATTCACGGGGTAAGATGATTGGTAAAGCCCCAGTGTATTCAATTTCAATACTTTTGAGGGGTATTGTGATTTGAGGACCCCGACCTGCTCTGTAGCAGTGAGAGCAGTGTGTACAGTGTAGCAATGTGAACAGTGTAAGATGTGTGGTAGTTACCACGAAAAGTAAGATGTTGGACGAGGGCGAGTGTATGCTTTGGACTGGGACACTACTGATGTTTCATAGGATGTGGTGGAAGATACCACACTGGTTAAGAATAATGAAATAATTATTTTAATTGATCCTGGTGCCACGCATTTATTTATACCGCCTTCAGTTGCTTATAAGTTAGTGAAAAATGTGAAGCCTGTACTCTTAGGCATGATGATGCTAGTTAGCTGATTTTCACTAACTGAATATGGGTATAGGGATTGTAAGTTGAAAATATGGGTGAAAACATCACTGAAAGGTGTAATGTAAGTTTTAACACGTAATGAAAGAGTTGGTTATAAGTGATATATGAAAGGAGATGAACTCGGAGATGTGATAGATCCTGCATACGAAATATATTGGAATAAGAGACGTATGCAAGGTAAGGATGTCCTTGATATGCAAAGTAAATTGGATTAAGCGATAAGTAGTGAATATGAATTACGACCAAGTAAGGGGTAGATATATCTGCACCCAGTAATAGTGGTCAAGTCTGAAGGTTAATAAAGGTATTTCAAAATACTTCCCTGCTTGAAGATTTGACAGCGTCTAGAAGTGCACACATAACTTATAAAAAAAAAATCGACAGTCATAAAATATATACATAAAATTTTGGTACCTTTGCTGGTACAATAAAGAGATATAGAAATTCATTAATCATGAAGGTTTAAAAATTAAAATTTTATAAAAGCCGTTAATATAAGAAGAAGGAAATGACATGAGTTAGTATCTTGAACGAAAACGATATTATACGTTTATGCGTACATAGGTCAAGAATATGAGTTATTGAAATATTGAGTGGAAACTCAACTATAATGAGGTATTTAAACCTTACCTAGACAGTTTGGTTGTCATCTTCAGTGATGATATTTTGATGTATTCGAAGTCCAGGGAAGAGCATGAGTAGCAACAGGAAACTGTCTTACAGACAAGGTGTAATGAGTTTCTTGAAATGGGTTGCTCAGTTGACACGTCTCGTTTGGAAAAAGATTTCATACGAGTGGGATAATAAGTATGAAAATAGCTTCAGTGAGTTTTGGTATATTGAAGCAATGAACTGACCACCGTAAATATTCTTACTATAACCAACAGCTCAAGAGGTTCAGTGTGTATGGATACCTCCAAATAAGGATTGGGCTGTGTATTGATGTAAAATGGGAAGATAGTCGTTTATGGATCCAGTTAGTTTAAGGACCATAAGAGAAACTATTCGACCTATGATTTAGAGTGGCAGCCGTAACGTTTACACTAAAAGTATGGCGTCGCCACTTAAATGGTAAGAAATTTCGGATATGCACTAATTATAAAAAGCCCCGAGTATCTGTTTTCACAGAAAGAGTAGAATATGAGATAACCAAGAGGGTTAGAGCTTCTAAAGATTATGATTGTGAACATTTTACCACCCAGGAAAGGCTAATGTAATGGCTGATGCCTTGAGCAGAAAGAGCCTCGGGATGGTATTACATATGATGGTCAGGGAGCGTGAACTACTAGAGCAGTTGTGATCCTCAGTAGTGATGTGATCCCTTCTGATGATGACAGTGATTTTGTGACAGCTAGCCTGAGGTTAGAACCGGATTTGAGTTGACCGGATTTGCTAGGCTTAGCGTGATGATCGGCATGATGTCGATAGTGTGGGTCAGATTCAGAAGGGTATAGTGACAGAGTTCACAGTGTATGATGATAACTTACAGAGGTTCAGACACAGTATAAGTGCTCCCCAGGACCACAGTTGATGATATAATTTTATTGTCAGAAGCTCACTCTTCGAGATATACAGTGCATCCGAGAAATAATAAATATATCAGAAATCTCTGAAAAGGATATTGGTGGTCAGGTATGAAAAGTGATATTGTAGAGAATTGTGGAGAAGTGTCTCGTATGTCAGCAGATTAAGGTAGAGTAAAAGAAGTTGCAGGGTTATTGCAGCCTCTACCTATATTGACACGGAAATGGGAATAAGTTACCATGAATTTCGTGATGGGTTACAGAGGACTCGGATAAATCACGAGGCTATCTGGGTGATAGTCGATAGATTGATTAAGTCTACCCACCTTCTGGTTATGAAATCCCCAAATACTCTGAGTGTGTAGGCGAATTTATGTGTATGAAAAATTGTGGAATAATATGTAGCGTTCCAGGGAGCATGATATCAGATAAGGATTCCCGCTTCACTTCCCACTTCTGGGAATGTTTTTCAGGAAGCTATGGGAACCTGATTGAGTATTAGCACAGCTTCCACCCTCAGACAGATAGTCAGTCAGAGAGGACTGTACAGGTTCTGGAGGATGTGATGAGAGCATGTGCCATTGATTTTATGAGCTCCTGGGATGATCAGTTGCTACTAATCAAATTCGCCGATAATGACAGTTGTCACTCGAGTATCGGGATAACATGATATGAGGCTTAGTATGGCCGTAGGGAGTTATTCCCTAATTTGGATAAGAAAAGTGGGTGACAGTTAGAGAGTTGTTCCCGAATTGGTAAGACAAACCTCTGAGGATGTTCAGTTGATTTGTGAGAGATTAAGAACACCTCAGAGCAAACAGAAGAGCAAACAGAAAAGCTATGCTGACAAGAGACAGAAAACTATTGGAATTCACCAATGGTGAATCAGTATCGTGGCAGTTACTTGTCATAAGGACGTAACGAGATTCGGGAAGAGATTGGACAAGTGGAAGGTAAGACCTGTAGGTTGGCATTACCACTTGAATAAACAGGCATCCACAATGTGTCTCATCTTTTGATGCTTCGAAAATAATATTCGGACCCGATATATGTGATTGGATATGAGCTTTAACGGCTTAGCTCAATGAAAGTATAACATATGATTGGAGAAATCGATTCGGGCATTAGACGGAAAGAGAAAATGTTGAGGTTTGAAATGATCTCCCTAGTTAAGTATGAGGATAGAATTATACTCCGGAGAAAGTCACTTGAGGATGACAGTGTATGATACGATAGATATAACCGGAGTTATTTATGGACTCATATTACATGGTTCTAATTTGGAGGACCAAATTTCTTAAGTGGGGGAGATTGTAAGACCCAAAATTTTCGAGTGCATTTAAAAATACAAAAGGACTTAAATGGTATTCTCGAAAATAGTGCAAGGACAAAATGGTCAAATGACCAAAATTCGGTATTAATCGGGATAAGAAAATTTAATTAAAAATATGGGATTGAGAACTCTTGATCAATAACGAAGAAATAATTAAATTTCGGGTTAAATTGATCAAGATATGAATTTATGGTGATAAATCGAAATTTTCGTATCGAAAAATATACCGAAAAGTCGAAATAATACCGAAAAATTAATTTATTGATTTAATGAATTAAATAGAATTTTTTTAAGAATATTTTTGGGATATTTTGTATTTTTAATAATATTTTAATGAATAAAATATTATTAAAAATATATTATAAATAAAATAAAAAAATGAATGAAAATGAAATGAAAAAAAAAAAAAGAAAAGGAAAAGTCTGATTTCGTGAAACAGAGAGAAAAGAAAATAGAAAACGAAGAGGAGAGAAGCAGCCGAAACCGAGGGAACCAAATCCCTCCGTCCGACGACCACCGGCGGGGCTAAGGGGCCGACGAGGGCCAACGAACGCAGCCCAGCATCGGGCGAACCACCACCGGCCATGACGCGCCGTGGAAGTCGCCGGAAAGCATCAAAAATGGAAGAGAAGTCGTGGGGGAAGAAACCTCGATTCGCCGGCGATGGCGCCGATTTGAACCAAACCGAGGCCCGATTTAGGGAGCCCAGACGATGGCGCACCGAACGGCGGTGGAATCGCGCCGGGAACCGGCCGGACGGCGCCGGCACGACCAATTGTTTCCTGGACCGGTCGAACCGGACTGAACCGATCGAACCGGACCAGACTGAACCGGCGGTCCGAACCGGGTTGAACCGGATCGGACCGGTTCAGCCAAAAAGAGAGGGAAAAAAAGGGAGAAAAAGGGAAAAAGAAAAAGAGAAAAAATTGAGAAAAATTTCAGTGATGCAATCGAGCTTCGGGTAAGTCGGTAAGCAGTCGAATTGATCGATTTAATTTTCAAAATTTTTAATTTGTTAAACAATCGACTGAAAGTTTACCCGAAAATATATTTAATTGTGTAGCTCGACAATTGGCATCAACCGAGAGTTTGAGACAGCCTCGATTTGAGTACGATCATAGAATAACGGGTAAGTAACCCTTATTTACGACAATTTTATATCATTATGTGTGATTGATATTTAACGCATAAATTTCGGATTTAATTTTCGCATAAATGAATTAAATTCTGAAAAATTAGATAAATTGTCGTAAATATTAAATTGAGATATCCAAAAATTTAGAACGAGGCTAAATAAATTACTGATGGGCCCAATGAGCCCAATAGGCCTCGATAAAGAGTAGTAAACGGGTTTAAGGCCGATTAAGGCCCATTATGGTGCAATCGGCCCAATATGGGTAAACGGGCCAAATGATTTAAAATTAAGCCCAGAAAATTATGAAATACATTAAATTGTATTGTATTTGACCTGATGAATGTATATCCGCAGTTTCGGAGATTTGATTTGGATTGAGAGCAAATCGGACTGCGTGACGAGTCATCAGAGGAAAGGTCAGACTGTACAGATAAATGAGGTAAGGGATTTATGATTGCTATAGAGATAGCTGTACGTATTTTAATAAATCCCTGTATAAGAATAAGTAGTATGAAATATATAGAGATTGAAAATCTAGAAAAGAGCCTAGTGATAAGTAAATTACGATATTACCCTTGTTATAAGGAAATGCATACCGTTGAGCATCGGGAATGCAAGATTTGAAAAATTGCATAAATTGCATATTTTGATATTTTTCACTATAAAACTCTGCTTTTTAGCAAGTATATGGATAGATGGGCTATTGTTTACATGAATTGCATCATGACAGCATGCTATTTATACTGAACTCTGATTTTGAGTTATTTTCAATGAAAATAGAGCCATCTATCAGATTTGTGAATGAAATAAATCGTGCTGAAATTGCGTGTTAACTAACGGGTTACACGATTATGCTTGCACGAAATTTTAAATGTTATTGATGATGAAACTGTGCTGGAGCCCTCGTGTCGACTGTGTGTCACACTGACTTGCTCGCACTGGTTTATGAGACAAGGTTATGGTTGATGATTAATGCCGAGGTCGTAAAAACCTGCCTACTCTCAGGTAGCCTCGAGCATACAGCATATTGATATAGTCCATGGCGTAGGGTGTATGGACAAGGTCCACGGAGTACGTTGTACCGTGTGATTGTCCACGGAGTACGTTGTACCGTGAGACGATACATGGAGTACCTTGTACCGTGTTGGCGTCTTCGGACAGATGATAGAGTAGAGATGAGCTGATGGGTTGGATTGACCCACCTCCCTAGGCGACTGACACCCTTGCACGCCTAGCTAGCGATTGCTTGGGGTCACTGACTATGGCCATATGTCCACAGATGATTACATATCCCTACCTAGTCTCAAATCGATCTCAAATCGATCTTAAATTGATTTCAAATTGATCTCAAAATGATCTTAAATGGTTTAAAAACTATGATTTGTGATTATGATGGAATCACTTATTACCAGTACCAGAGGAGTACTGAATTCGAAAATGAAAACAGAGAGAAATGTGATGATTTGTAATGTGGTTAAAGTGAAAACAAAAGCTTTCTATCGAATTAATGATTTTTGATTAGATTGCTATTGTTTATAAAAATGCATTTGCCTTGTGATGATATTAAGCATGCATTATAAGCATGTAGATAGTATAGTTATCTACCTGCTGTCATGTTTTCCTTACTGAGCGCATTAGCTCACCCTTTTTTTTACTCCACAGATAAGGCTCATTAGAGCATCTTGCGGCCATCCCTGCTAGTTCTTTTGTTGTACAGCTCTCTTTGCTGCACAAAGGTATATATATACACATATTTTATATCTGAACACTAAATCGCATAGACATGTACTGTATAAATTACTGGGGATGTAACGTATAAAAAGAACGATTATATAAATAGATGTACAATTATGTTTAATATTTGATACATATGATTGAATAGAAATGAGTAACATTGACTCATAGCCCAACCAAATTTTGGGAATGAATTGGAAAAAGGTCAGCGATAATGGTCGTGACAGCCCCGAAGTTGGAGATTGGGAAGCGGAGTCCCAACTCTAGGGCTGCCCTAAAAACCACGGCCCCGTCGAACACGCGGCGAATATCGCTCTCCTGAGGGGTGGGCAGCCTATAAGAGTACCCCTCGGGCAAAGAAAAACGGGATTCCAGATCTCGGATGTCGGCTTCCGTCAAAGTCGACTTGACTCCGAGGTCTATTTGTTTCCCTACACCATGTCCAGCCATTTTAGGAGTCTGTAAGTCAAAAGAGTGGGACTGCAGACTATGAAATCACCTAAAATGAAGTAAAAGAGAGATTGGCGACAGAGTATGAAGAAGCTGCGGCAGAGTTGCGACACAGTGATGTGTACGCGACAGACTTGCGGCAGAGTACAGTAGAGTGCGGCAGAGTTGCGAGAGAGTGTGCAGAGAAAATCGCGGCTGAGTGTCTTTTTGCGGGAGAACTCAATAGCGACAAGGACAGCAGGGGCCCAGTATATATAGCGGCTCGCCAGCGTCGACACACGCGCTGAGATCCAACCCGACCCGAGAAAATTCAGACCCAGATACTCTTTCGCAGGAATGATTCCTACCAAAGTGTGGGGAGCAATTGATGGTGGTCGCGTCACTAGAATCCACGTGTACAATCATCCGCCTGCCACGTGTCAAATCCAGAACGAGCCACGTGGCAGATTTGGCGACAGTGTGGCGCGGCAGACCTCCATCGCCCATATCGCGACATTGGTCTCCCGCACAGACTGCGATAGAGGTCTCCCGCACATCCCACGATAGAGGTCTCCCGCATAGCATGCGGCATAGTCTCCCGCACAGACTGTGGTATGGTCTCCCGCACAGATCGCAGTATGGTCTCCTGCACAGCCCGCGGTATAGTCTCCCGCGTAGACCGCAGTAGAGGTCTCCCGCACACCCTGCGGTATGGTCTCCCGCACAGACCGCGGTAGAGGTCTCCCGCATAGCATGCGGCATAGTCTCCCGCACAGCATGCAGCATAGTCTCCCACGCAGACCGCGGTAGAGGTCTCCCGCATAGCATGCGGCATAGTCTCCCGCACAGCATGCATCATAGTCTCCCGCGCAGACCGCGGTAGAGGTCACCCTCAAGCTGTTTCGCCCGAAGCGGGACAGAGTACTATATGACTCTGTCGCGGCCCAGACACGCGCCTGGGCCTCAGCTCGAACCGACCCAGAGAAACCTATAAATACCAGGTGAGCTCTCTGAAAAAAGGATTCCGATCCAAAAAGAAAAAAACAAGGAGAAATACTCAAAACTCTTTGAATTGAGAATTACATTCTCCTCTCCTTATACACATAACTCCCGATTACTGACTTAATCGTCGGAGTGCGCGTGCAGGGACAAATCCCTGCCCCCTCTGATTCCTATTGTTTTTGCAGGATATACGAAGAACACGTGGATCAAATTGCATCGACGTCACCCTTTCGTCGTTAGTGTAATCAGACTACGCGAAAGGCATTTTCTTGTTGCTGTCAGGTAGGCAACATCAATTGGCGCCGTCTGTGGGAATCTCGACAAAAAGTCAGGTTCTCTATCGAAATGGTGAGGACACGCTCAACAGCAGAATTGACAGGAGGGCAGAACTCTGTAAGTCCCCCTGTCAGATCAGAACAGCGAAGAAGACACAGTGAAAGGGCTTAAGGAGAACCCTTAGTCTCCCTGGAGGAATTCGAGGCCCTGAAACGTAAAAATACGGAGGCTACCACAGCACTGAGAGCCATGGTGAACCTCTTCAGAGAAGCTCTCCCCCAATTCAGCTTACCCCATGAAGTACAGCAGCTAGTGGGGGAAAGCACACCGAGGCAGACCTACGAGAGAAGCTCTAATTTTTTTTATCAATACCATAAATATGGGAAAAAAAGAAGTACAACCAAGTATCCACATGGATATTCTTTTGCTTGCTTTTTTTGTTGTCGTTGTAGGCATCACTTCTTTTTCTTTTTTTTTTCTTTTTCTTTTATTTTTTTCTTGCTTTTCTTCTTCTTCTTCTTCTTCTTCTTCTTCTTCTTCTTCTTCTTCTTTTTTCCCCTTTTCTACTATTAGATTTTTTTCTTGTTTTATTTTTTATTCAATGCATAAAGATATTTATTTTTCTTCTTTTTATTCCTCTATTAAATATTTTAAATGAATTAACCGATAAAAACAATTTAATTTGATTAATCAGTTGGCCAACAATTAATTTAGGTCAGTTATTGAAAATAATTTTGAAAGAAATTTAGTTTTCAATTAATTTAATTTGAAAATTAAATTAATCCAAATTTTAATTAAAATATCTTATCAATAAGTAGTTGTAGCAAATGTCGAGACCATTCAAATAGCTATTGCCTAGGTAGGAATTTTACTATCTATTTTTTTTAAGCTATGTTTCCTCTGTTTACTGATATGCTCTGTATATTTGTAGATAATGAGGCATATGATGGCAGTGAGTAATCAAATTGCTTACTAGACCCATAATTTTAAAGGTCTTTTCGAGGTCCAAAAAAATATGCAAGCAACCATAATTTCCCGGGTTGAAATGAAGAAGGCCTGGAAAAAATGTGAGGAGGAGAAGACTGCTGCATCAAAGGCTAAGGATGAGGCTCTAACACGCCTGAAATCATTGAAGACATAACATGAAATAATTGTGGCTACTTTAAAGGTTGATTTTCAGACCCAACTTGTCGCGGAACAGTTTAGGTATTCCAAAGCTGTTCGAAAGTTAGTTGAGGTAGTGGAGCAATTGGTGGGCCAAATCTATAGGATAGAACATGTAGCTATTGAGACTTTAGAAAATGCTCACCAAAGCCTACTCAAGGATGCTCGCTATTATGGCATGATCTATAAGAGATCTACCATTTTCACAATTAAAAAGAAGTATCCCATGGAGGACTCTAATGATCTGGACTTTGAAAGCCTCCGAGGGGTGAACGATGAAGAAAGTGAGCTAAATCCTACTCAAGCCCTTTCCGTTGAAGTTTAGAATGTTGACATGCCAACTTATTTTAACCCTCGTTGTGTTGAAACCTCTACTCTATCTAATTTTGTCGTTGCTGCCCTTGTTGATTTTGTGTCTGCACCAGTTGATCCCCCTGCTGAAGTTGGAGCTCCTATTCTTATTGACCATGCTCCTTTTGTTCTTATCAAAGTTGAAACTTCTGCCCCTCTTGTTGTACTTATGGCTGACTAATCGAGTGCTTATAGATAACCATGCTCCTTTTGAATTTTTTTTTTCTTTTTATTTTTGTGAGGATCTTGTAAAGAACTTCAAGTGGAGATGAAGATAATAATTTTAATGTCTTAAGAGCTTGGAACATGTTCTTATAAATATAAGCAAAAAGCTAACCAAGCTGTTGGCTCTACCAAGAGGGGGGGTGAATCGGTTTTCTAATGTTAATGACAAATTTTAAATTAATCCTAATTTAATCAGCAAATGATAATGAGCAATGCAATGAAATTAAACAAATTAATGCAAGATAGGGAAGAGAGAAACAAACACAATCGTTTATATAGATTCGGCCAATCTCTTGCCTACGTCCTCTCTCCTTGACCTTCTTGTCAAGTGCTTTCTTTCTCTCCTTCAACAGAAGTTACAATGTTCCTTTTTCAGGTTAAGGAATAACCTCTCTACCCTTTGCAATACAAAGATGTATTCACCCTTTTACAATTTTTATCTCACTGAGGAACAATCCTCTTCTCTCTCAAGGTAAGGATGAATACAAAATCAGGCTTTTAATGTGGGTAGGACAATTACAGCTTTTGCACTTAAGCTTATACAATAAACTCAATAAATGAGCAATGAAGACACAAGAAATGAAAGTATTAAACTCTTGAGAATGTAAGAATTGTGCAGCAATAGTGTCTCTGTTCTCATTGTCTTCAATGCTTGGTTAAATACTGAAGGAGTAGTTGGAGCATTAAATGCTATTTTTTCCGTTGAGATTTTTGCAGAACTAGCCGTTGGGTACCTCCAGTAGAATGCCAGATCGATCTGCCATTTTGGCCAGATCGATCTCTTAGTTATAAATCCTGTAAGATCAAAGCAAAATAACACAAGGAGATCGATCTCATATATGAGCAGATCGATCTTACAATTTGAACATGTTAGGGGAGATCGATCTGACGAATCGGCAGATCGATCTTCTAATCCCTCTGTTTGAGGCAAGATCGATCTGCCATGAATTCTCGTAGTGGAGAGATCGATCTCTCATTAACCCAGATCGATCTCCTTAGCTCTCTGACTTCGAAGAGATCGATCTATTCCTATACCAGATCGATCTCATGAGCTCTCTGTTTGAGTGTAGATCGATCTGTAAGATCGATCTACTGTCTTTACTTTAGGGGAGATCGATCTCTTCCTAGATCAGATCGATCTCCTCAACTCCAGTATTAGGCAGATCGATCTCATAACCCTTATAGATCGATCTCAATCTTCCTCAATACTTTTGTACAGGTTCAAGGCTTAGCAGATCGATCTTACATCTACATGAGATCGATCTCTCATCATAGAAAACCCAGGAGATCGATCTCTTATAACCCAGATCGATCTCTCATCTATAGAAAACCCAGGAGATCGATCTTTCATAACCCAGATCGATCTCTCATCTATAGAAAACCAAGTTCTGGTACTGATAACTTCTAAACATGTTTTTATATCATCTTTATATTATTGAATTTACTTGATTTGTCATTTCAAAATATATTATCACAACAATCTCCCCCTTTTTGATATGACAAAACCTATTCAATCAACATGTTTAGTTAATTTGCACAAGCTCCCCCTTTTTGTAAGCTCCCCATTTCTTTTAGCTTTTGACCTCATTACTTTCTTAACTCCCCCTCATTTTAATTATTCCTTTAAAACTTTAGACATGTTTCTTAAAGCCATTTACACATCTTTTAATTAACCCGCATGCACATGTTCTCTTTTCTTCTCCCCCTTTTTGTCATATCAATGACACTAACGATTAAGGAAACAGTCCAACTGTAAACATATTGTGCATTTCAAAATAGTAATTCGTTTGAGCATATTGCAACAACAACTGATATATCATTTCATTCAAGCAAGTGCAGTATTAAAAACAACACGAAGTACACATGAAAACTAACTAATGTTATCCTAATATGCATAGCCTACGGCGGAGGAACTCGATCCATAAGATCCTCAATGTGAGTGCGAGCGACCTGAAGCTCATCATACATAGCCTGCTGAGTCTCATGAAGGTTTGCAAAGCCTTCATCTACTTTACGGTTCAGCTCCTTGATCATCCGCTGCTGGGTGGTAAGAAGGTTTGCAAAGGCTTCATCGATCTTCCTGTTCAGTGCACTCAACATTGTCACAATGGACTCCATGTCAGCGGTTGAGGTAGCAGGTGCAGTGGGCTGAGGAGTCGAGGATGATGGACCCCCAGTCGGTGCAGCAAGTGGATCCATAGGCTCATCAGAGGGATCTTCCTCCATGGCTGCAGCAGGTGGTTGTTCGCTTTTCTTCTTCCAATCGCCTCGGAAGTCCTTGTAGTAGCCCATGTGGTGGAGTGTCCCGATGTTTAGGACACTCTTTGGAGAGGGCACTTCACACGTTTCGCAACTGCTGTCCACTCGTCGTTGGAGAAAATACGCCAATGGTTGTGGAAACACTATCGTTGTGGCTTGGCCGCAGACAATCTTCAACCAGTCTTGATAGATAAAGTGGATAAGGTTGGGTTTTTGACTGGTAGAGTGTATGTGGTGGATCCAAAAGCGATCTAGCCTCCTACGGTGGAATGACGGGTATCGAAAGGACGAAGGTTCCATGATATGATGAGGTGAAGTAACCGTGGGTGCATTGGGAGGTCACTCGCCTTATCCTCGGGAATATCAAACTCCAAAGGGACTTCCTCATCTTCATTTGTCAAGCCTTCATCGCCTATATTGAAAGCTTGGCTAGGACTTCAGGGTCTATTGCAATGGATTTGCCTATGACATACGTTGTAAACCTTAGAATTTTACAAGTGTCGTTAGGATCATAGGTGAGTTCGATATTGGAAAAGAATGCTCGAACGATGTTTGGAGGTACGGGAGTATTGATTTTGAGGAACGACATCCAACCAAATTTTTCAAATTTGGATAGATAGGGAAAATCGATGCGGTTTAAGAAAGAGAAATCGATTGTTCGCCAATGTTTAATTGGCATGGTGGAGAAATATTCTTCATAACGCTTCCTTTTGGCAGGTGTTTTAAAACACCTGTTAAAGGTAGCGACGGAAGAGGAAGGGATGGTTTGAGACGACGACCCTTGTTCTACACTAGATCAATGAGGTTTTTGCCCTGCTTTCTTAAGTCTAGGCATGGTTCTAGACACGAGAATTACTCTAAAACTGGTTCACAAACACAAAATCAATGAAACATTAACTAGACTTGCCCTAGAGAGAAATTGAGCATAAATCTTAAGAAATTTTTGAGAAAAACAATCAGGAATGTGGGTTACTATACCAGTAAACGAAGGAGAGACCCGACGAAGACCGTACCGAGATCGATCTGAGGAGGAATCGATAGAGAAGGTGCGAGGGAAGTTAGGGATTTGAGATTTTGGGGTTTTGAAATTTGAGAATTTTTCGCCAGTTTTTATAGTCCAGGGCACAGGAGATCGATCTGTCGAGATGACAGATCGATCTGTCATTTCCAGAAGCCCGAAGAGATCGATCTGTGGTTCCATAAGATCGATCTTCAGAATATAGAAGCTTAAGGAGATCGATTTGTCGCATGCACAAATCGATCTGCTGTTTGACAGAGGCTTAGGGAGATCGATCTGCCAAATGCATAGATCGATCTTTAGAATACAGAGGCTTGAAGAGATCGATCTGTCGTATGCACAGATCGATTTGCTGTTTAACAGAGGCTTATGGAGATCGATCTTATGGATAGAAGATCGATCTGCCTAGCTTAACCTTAATGCTTTAGGCTTGTTGGAAGTATGGAGATCGATCTATATTGATAGGAGATCGATCTCTCATACTTGTTGCCCAGAAAAATCTTTGAAAAACTCTTTTAAAACCAACTTAAAACCAAGATTTTGAAGCATATACATATTAAGGGATATTCATGAGTCCTAATTCACCTCTAAGGATACAAAACCTATCTCTATCAAGAGGTTTGGTGAATATATCAGCTATTTGATGTAGAGTGTCAATATACTCTAGAATTATATCCCCCTTTTGAACATGGTCTCTAAGGAAATGATGCCTAATCTCAATGTGCTTGGTTCTAGAGTGTTGAATAGAATTTTTAGATAGGTTGATAGCACTGGTATTGTCACATTTAATAGAAACTTGTTTCATGTCAATACCATAGTCTTTCATTTGTTGTTTAATCCACAACACTTGAGCACTACAACTACCTACTGCTATGCATTCAGCTTCAGTTGTGGACTGAGCCACACTGTTTTGTTTCTTAGAGAATCAAGAGATTAATATATTTCCTAAGAATTGGCAGGTACCTGAAGTACTTTTCCTATCAATCTTGCATCCCCCAAAGTCTGCATCTGAAAATGCATGAAGTGTAAAAGTGGAGTCCTTGGGGTACCAAAGTCCTAGAGAGGGAGTGTCCTTAAGGTATCTAAAGATCCTTTTAGTTGCTAATAAGTGTGATTCCCTAGGAGAGGATTGAAATCTAGCACAAAGGCATACACTAAACAAAATATCTGGTCTACTTGCAGTTAAATAGAGCAATGAGCCAATCATAGACCTATAGAGTTTAGTTTCTACACACTTACCACTTTCATCTTTATCAAACTTGATGTTGGTGCCCATTGGAGTTGCTTGAGGTTTGCAATTGTCCATTCCAAATCGCTTGAGCAAATCCTTAGTATACTTTGCTTGATTGATGAAGGTTCCATCTTTTGTTTGCTTCACTTGAAGTCCCAAGAAGAAAGTGAGTTCTCCCATCATGCTCATTTCAAACTCACCTTGCATGATCTTAGCAAACTCTTGACATAAAGACTCATTAGTTGAACCAAAAATAATATCATCCACATACACTTGTACAACTAGTAAATCTTTATTTTTATTTTTGATGAATAAGGTGCTATCCACTTTTCCTCTTGAAAAACCTTTCTCAATTAAGAATTTTGACAACCTTTCATACCAAGCTCTAGGAGCTTGTTTCAAGCCATAGAGTGCCTTAGATAATTTGAAAACATGTTCAAGAAATTCATGATTTTCAAAGCCGGGAGGTTGTTCAACATAGACTTCTTCATTAATGAAACCATTTAAGAATGCACTCTTTACATCCATTTGATATAATTTGAAGTTCTTATAACATGCAAAGGCAAGTAACATTCTTATTGCCTCTAGTCTAGCTACCGGTGCATAGGTTTCATCATAGTCTATACCTTCCTCTTGTCTATAGCATTGTGCAACTAACCTAGCCTTGTTCCTTATGATCACACTATTTTCATCCATCTTGTTCTTGATTATCCATTTAGTTCCAATTACAGAGTGATCACTAGGCCTAGGAATTAGTTTACATACTTTGCTTCTCTCAAATTGATTTAATTCTTCTTGCATTGCTAGGAACCAATTATTGTCATCTAAGGCTTCATTGACATTCCTAGTCTCTATTTGAGATACAAAGGCTATATATTGACACATATTCCTTAGAGATGATCTAGTTCTAACTCCAAGAGTTGGATCTCCTACTATTTCACAATCTTTTACATATCCTAACTCTCTTGATGCTCTAGACTCTCTCTCTAATATCTCTATCTCTTCTTCATCTTCTTTATTCAAGTCAAGTTTTTCTAATAAATCATCTTCCAAATTTGGAGTTTCCTCAAATATTTCAACATCCTCATCATTGGTTGAATCTTTAACTACATCATTTGACTCATCAAATATAACATGAATAGATTCTTCAACCATCAATGTTCTTTTGTTATATACTCTATAAGCCTTTGAATTCAAGGAGTACCCTAGAAAGATTCCCTCATCACTCTTGGCATCAAATTTTTTTAGGTTATCTTTCCCATTATTTAAGACAAAATATTTGCAGCCAAAAGGATGGAAGTAACTAATGTTAGGCTTCTTACCTTTGTAAAGCTCATAAGGAGTTTTCTTTAGCATGGGTCTAATCATAGCTCTATTAATTATATAGCAAGATGTGTTTATAGTTTCAGCCCAAAAATACTTTGGTAAATTATTCTCACACAACATGGTTCTAGCCATTTCTTCCAATGTTCTATTTCTTCTCTCAACTACACCATTTTGTTGTGGTGTCCTAGGGGCTGAAAAATTATGGCTAATTCCTTGATCATTGCAATACTCATCAAATCCTATATTTTCAAATTCCTTGCCATGATCACTTCTAATACTAGTTATTGTGTATCCCTTTTCATTTTGAGTCACTTTTGTATAGGTTATGAATTTTTCTAAGGCTTCATTTCTTACTCTAAAAAAGAACACCCAAGTGAACCTAGTGTAATCATCAACTATTACAAATCCATAGTGTTTCCCACCAAGGCTTGTTGTTCTAGTTGGTCCAAATAAATCTAGGTGGAGTAATTGAAGAGGCCTAGAGGTGGATACACTATTCTTAGGCTTAAATGTTGTCCTTTTATGTTTTCCTTTAACACACGCTTCACATATTTTTTCATAATCAAAGGACATATTAGGCAATCCTATAACTAGATCCTTTCTAGCTAACTTAGAAAGTACATGCATGCTAGCATGACCTAGTCTTCTATGCCATAACCAAGATTCCTTTTTATTATCTACCATTAGGCATATGTTTTCATTCTTAAGTTCATTAAGACAGAATATATATATATTACCTTGTCTATGGCCTAAGAAAAGAACTCTATTTGACTTAGGATCTATAACATGACATTTCATACAATCAAAAGTTACTTTGTAACCTTTGTCACAAAGTTGACTTATGCTTAGTAAGTTATGCTTTAGACCCCTAACAAGCAATACTTTTTCTAATGAAAAATAGTCATTACCTATTGAGCCACTTCCTTCAACTTGGCCTTTGGAGTTGTCCCCAAATGTGACTTCTCCACCAACCTTTGATTTAAAAGAGTTGAAGTGGCTTCTATCACCCGTCATGTGCCTTGAGCATCCACTATCCAAGTACTAAGCTTCCTTTGTTTTAGTTTTGTGGCCATGCTCAATCACCTATAGACAAATTCAACTCAAGTTTTAGGTACCCAAATTTTCTTGGGTCCTTTGAGGTTAGTGAAAGAAATTCTTGATCCCTTTGGGATCCATTTTGCTAATGCATTACAATCCTTTGAGTTAATGACTTCTTTTGGAACCCATATTCTTTTTACTATTTTTCCTTTAAGAGTCCTCATATTTATATTGCAATTATGTGATGCATGTCCCTTTCTATTACAATATACACAAGAAGTTGAGAGTTTATTCATGCTCTTTCTAGCAATAAAGCTTTTAAGATGAGTCTCTCTACTTTTTGCATTATATCCTAACCCATTTTTATCAAAGAATACCCTTTGGGTCTCTAGCATGCTATCTAACTTTTGTTGACCCATATGGAACCTATTAAAGGAATTATGTAGATTGCCATTTTTCTCTTTAAGGTCACAAATTTCAAGATTTGAAATTTCTAGTTTCTTTTCACATTCTAATTTGTCCCTTAGCATTAACTCATTTTCTTTTCTCAATTTGGATATTATCTTTTTTATATTTCATACTCATGCATTCATATTCTAATGCAAGATCATCAAATGCATCTTGCAATTCATCAAAAGAATATTCATTGAGGTTTGAAGTTACCTTTTCATCCTCAATTGCCATGAAGCACAAGTTGGCAATGTCCTCATTTGAGTCATCATCGGAGCAGTCACTGTCGCTCCATGTTGCCACCATTGCCTTCTTTTTGTGGAACCTATCATTGGACCTTTTAAGAAGAGGGCAGTTAAATTTTATGTGTCCTGATTTTTTACATTCATAACACACAATTGAATCTTTTCTACCTATTTCTTCTTGATCTCTCTTAGTGTTTCTCCTAATACTACCACTAGCTCTCATTCTCATGAACTTGTTAAATCTTTTGGCAAACATTGCCATCTCAAGGTCCTCTTCACTACCACTCTCATTCTTAATCTCCTCTTGAGTAGTGGATTTTAGAGCAACTCCTACTTTCTTGGGTGGCTCTTCATTTCTTCTCAACTTCATCTCATAAGTGAGTAGTGATCCTATTAATTCATCTAAAGACAATGTGTGAGGATCCTTAGATTCCTCAATTGCATTCACTTTAGCTTCCCATGATTTAGGTAAGCTATTTAATATTTTCTTGACCATTTCAATATTAGAGTATATTTTTCCTAAGGACTTTAATCCATTAATTACATCAGTGAATCTAGTGAACATATCACTAATTGATTCTCCTTCCTTCATCCTAAATAGCTCATAATCATGTGTGAGCATTCCTACCTTAGTCTCCTTCACTTGGGTTGTACCCTCATGAGTTATTACCAATTTGTCCCAAATTTGTTTGGCATTGTCACATCCGGAGACTCTATTGTATTCATTTGGCCCTAAAGCACAAAAGAGAGTGTGCATGGCCTTAGCATTTAGTTGGGCACATTTAACATCATTTGAGTCCCATTCTTCTTCTTCCTTAGGGATATCTCTTCCCTCTATTCTTTTTGTGGGGATTTGAGGTCCTTTAGTTATAATCCTCCACACCTCATAATCATTTGCTTGAATGAATAACATCATCCTAGTCTTTCAATAGGCATAATGTTCCCCATTGAACATAGGAGGCCTAACCGTGGAATGCCCCTCTCCTACCAAACTAGTTGCTACATTGTTGTGAGCCATTTGATCGTTTCTAACTCTTAGGAAGTTGTTCCTATGTGATTAAAGAGTCCTAGCTCTGATACCAATTGTTGGCTCTACCGAGAGGGGGTGAATCGATTTTCTAATGTTAATGACAAATTTTAAATTAATCCTAATTTAATCAGCAAATGATAATGAGCAATATAATGAAATTAAACAAATTAATGCAAGATAGGGAAGAGAGAAATAAACACAATCGTTTATAGAGGTTCGGCCAATCTCTTGCCTACGTCCTCTCTCCTTGACCTTCTTGTCAAGTGCTTTCTTTCTCTCCTTCAACAGAAGTTACAATGTTCCTTTTTCAAGTTAAGGAATAACCTCTCTACCCTTTGCAATCAAAGATGTATTCACCCTTTTACAATTTTTATCTCACTGAGGAACAATCCTCTTCTCTCTCAAGGTAAGGATGAATACAAAATCAGGTTTTTAATGTGGGTAGGACAATTACAGCTTTTGCACTTAAACTTATACAACAAACTCAATAAATGAGCAATGAAGACACAAGGAATGAAAGTATTAAACTCTTGAGAATGTAAGAATTGTGCAGCAATAGTGTCTCTGTTCTCATTATCTTCAATGCTTGGTTAAATACTGAAGGATTGGTAGTTGGAGCATTAAATGCTATTTTTTCCGTTGAGATTTTTGCAGAACTAGCCGTTGGGTACCTCCAGTAGAATGCCAGATCGATCTGCCATCTTGGCCAGATCGATCTCTTAGTTATAAATCCTGCAAGATCAAAGCAAAATAACACAAGGAGATCGATCTCATATATGAGCAGATCGATCTTACAATTTGAACATGTTAGGGGAGATCGATCTGTCGAATCGGCAGATCGATCTTCCAATCCCTCTGTTTGAGACAAGATCGATCTAGAGATCGATCTGCCATGAATTCTCGTAGTGGGGAGATCGATCTCTCATTAACCCAGATCGATCTCCTTAGCTCTCTGACTTCGAGGAGATCGATCTCTTCCTATACCAGATCGATCTCATGAGCTCTCTGTTTGAGTGTAGATCGATCTTACAGATCGATCTACTGTCTTTACTTTAGGGGAGATCGATCTCTTCCTAGATCAGATCGATCTCCTCAACTCCAGTATTAGGCAGATCGATCTCATAACCCTTATAGATCGATCTCAATCTTCCTCAATACTTTTGTACATGTTTAAGGCTTAGCAGATCGATCTTACATCTACATGAGATCGATCTCTCATCATAGAAAACCCAGGAGATCGATCTCTCATAACCCAGATTGATCTCTCATCTATAGAAAACCCAGGAGATCGATCTTTCATAACCCAGATCGATCTATCATCTATAGAAAACCAAGTTCTGGTACTGATAACTTCTAAACATGTTTTTATATCATCTTTATATAATTGAATTTACTTGATTTGTCATTTCAAAATATATTATCATAACACAAGCAAATGTTTTTGTAGAAAGGAATAACATAGAAAATTAATTAACTTCCCAGATCAGGGAACAACAAACGATTTCATTAGAAATAACTAAGTACCTAGATTAGGGGGTTTGGGCAAAGATCAAAGGATTTATATGGAAATGACTAACATCAAAGGATTTCATTAGAAATATCCAAGTAGATCAGGGGATTTTGGACGAACATCAATTGAATTTCATTAATGACTAAGTACTCAAATTAGGGGGTCTCCTCTGAACCTAGGGTTCTGTAGGAGGGCTTGGTAGCCTTGTCTAAACATCGTTCCTCAGGATTTCATTATATTAATGGTATTTATGGTTCGAAATTTGTCAAAAGTATTTTAATCTAGTTTTTTAGTCTGAATCTTGATAGAGAAGTATGGCAGAAGATTTTGTGGATGATTGGAATGTATTAACGTTGATGGAAAAAAAGAATGTGGGAATCAATGTGGAAGTTTTCAAGAATGAGAGTGAACAGGAAGAGGAGAAGAAGTGGTTTATGGCAAGATTACTGACGAGATGGTTCTTTAATAATGAAGCCATGATTGAAATGTTCGTGAAGGTATTGAGACTTTTGAAAGAGGCCACGACTATGATCTTGGAAGAGAACTTGTTCTTGTTCAAGTTTGCAACTGTTAAGGATAAACAAAGAATTTTGGAAGGGGGCCCATAGTCTTTTGACAAACAGATCATCCTTTCCACGAATGCGATGGGAACTTAACACCAATGGAGTACAATTTAAAAAAAGCAAGCTTTTGGATCAAAGTACATAATCTTCCCTTGAAGGTGATAAACCAGATACTTGCAGAGAGGATAGGAGTGAGACTGAGAACTCTACTAAGAATATACAGAACCAAGAGTCAACCAGGGATTAGGAATTTCTTAAGGTTCCTAGTGAAACTGGATATAACTAAGCCACTAAGGGGAGTAATCAATTTGACTAATATGAAGAACATAAAGGATTTATGGGGAAAGTTGAGTTACAAGCGACTTCCTTTGTTTTGTTATGAGTGTGGCCTAGTAGGACATGGCGAGGGGGATTGTGAGATGATGGCTAATCAAAATGAAGGTAGAAAGAAGACTAAGCAATATGGGAAATGGCTACGCGCTCCAACGAGAGGCAAATAAGGTAGTGAAACAGTGAGTTGGCACTTGACCAGAAAACTTAATAAGATGTGGGACTTTGAGCACTGTGAAGAGAGCTTTCTTTCACATTGGAAAGGGGCAACTACTAGAAGTGATGACGATTGAAGAGATCAGGAAAGCACAGTAGAGAGTGTAGGTTCAACAAGTCGAGATCCTCTAAAGGAAACATGCAAAAATGTGGCAGCCAATATTGAAATAGAAGAAGAAATGAGTGATTATATGGGTTTTGTTAATTTTAACGAGAGAAGAACTCCACCCAAAATTATGGGGTTAAAGACAAAAGGGGTTGTTAAGGAAAGTAATGGTAAGACAGATTGGCCACTTCACATGCGACAATTACGGGAGCTCTCATAAGAAAATTGAAAATAAAAAAGAGATCATAGCAAATCCAAGTGGTAGAGTAGACTAAGAGAAAGAAGCGTGCGAAGAATAAGTGGGCTTGGGAAATAGCGAGGCTACATGCATGCATAGGTCATGTAACCAACCCAAGCGGCAAAAAAACAAAAGGATAGAAACATTTGGCTAGAGCTGCAAGGAAGGAAAAGGGTAGTAACCTGGTGAAAAGTTGGGAAGAGGAAAAATGAAATGGACCACATAGTCGATCTGGTGCAAGTAGACTAGGGGAAAAAACAAGGTGTGGTAACTAGCCCCGCCGAGCACAATAAGGTTAATATTTTGTAAATGTTGTGGGCTTGGGAACCGATAAGCAATTAGAGCTCTGAAGAAGCTGGTGAAGATAAAAGTTCTCCATGTATTGTTTTTATGTGAAACAACAAAGCTACATATAAAACAGTCAGAGAAAATTAAAAGAGATTGTGGAATGAAAGCAGTAATTAGGGATAGTGCAATTGGGAGAAGCGATGACCTTGGGATGATATGGAGAGATAATGTAAACCTAACATTGAACAGTTATTCGTGAACCGCATAAACATGATTGTACATGGAGAGATAGGTATAGAGGAATGAAGGCTAACATTGACATGTTTTTACGGAGATCCTATTACAAGCAAACGAGATGAGTCATGTATATTACTATGGGAGTTAATAGAAAATAAAATCATGCCATGGCTTTGCATGAGGGACTTTAACGAAATTTTATGCAACTTTAAAAAATCTAGCAGATGTTTGAGATGAGAATATCAAATGTCTGCTTTTTGGGATGCATTGCAGGATAGTTCGCTTGAGGATTTCGGCTTTCATTGGTAGTGATATACTAGTGAGAAGGGCCTAAAAACTAACAATCTTGTACTTAAGAGGCTCGATAGATGTGTGGCAAACAAAGATGGTGTGATAAATTCCCTTTTTATGAAGTAGCTCATTTAGCAGCTTCAATGTCAGACCATGTTCCTATTGTGATGGAAACTGAAAGGCGTGTTCAACGACAAAAATAAAGAAGGAGAAATTGTTTTTGGTTTGATGCGATGTGGGCTAAGGAGACAAAGTGTGAAGGGATAATCGATAATATATATGATGATGATAGCCATGAGGAGTTAAGCCATAAAATGAGGATGGTGGGCTCTATGTTACGAGTATGGCATGAAGAAAGTTTCAAATCAACAAGACAAAAAATTGACTTGTTGAGTAAATCTTTAATGCAGTACCAAAGTACAGTGTCTGATGATGAGCTTTTAGAAAGCATGAGAAAGACAAAAGAAGAGTTAAATTATTTGCTTGAAAATATAAGGTATTTTGGATACAGAGGTCACGAGTTAATTGGCTCAAATAGGGAAACAGTAACAATTTTTTTTCCATTCCCATGCAACGATGTGAAAGCGGAAGAATGTTGTTAAAGGTTTGGAGGATGAGAATGGTAAGTGGTGTAAAAGGAAAGAAAAGATCTAGAACATTTTAGCGGACTATTTTAAAAATCTGTTTCGATCTCAAAGATCAAATAACTTTGATGATATTCTTGAGGCTGTTGTACCATGCGTTTCAAAAAAGATGAATAATCAGCTTCTATCAGAATTCAAGGTGAAGGAAATAGTGACATCTCTTAAACAAATGCACCCTACAAAAGCCCTTGGCCTAGACGGTATGTCTGCTTTATTTTTTTTCAAAAAATTTGGCATATTGTTATAGCTGATGTTGTTAAGTTTGTTTTAGAATGTCTTAATGAGACTAAAAGCCTACAAGACATTAATGAAATGTAAGTGGAATTAATCTCAAAGATTAATGACCCTAAGAAGATAATCCATTATCATCTTATTAACCTATGCAATGTAATTTATAAAATCAAAGCAAAACTATTAGCCAATAGACTTAAGATTATACTCCCTAGCTGCATTAGTGTCTCCCAAAATGCTTTTGTATTGGATAAGATGATTTTTGATAATGTATTGGTTGCGTATGGGCTTCTACATGCTATAAAAAATACGAGAAATGGGAAAGTAGGCTCTCCTGGATTAAAATTGGACATAAGCAAAGCCTACGATAGGGTGGAATGAGTCTTTCTTGAAAGTATGATGCTTAGTATAGGCTTTAGCTCTAGTTATGTAAGACCCGAAAATTCGGTGTCATTTTTAAGAAATTGATATTAAAAATATGGATTAGTGTAATCTTGATCAAAAATCGAAGAAATAATTTAATTTCGAGTCCAATTGATCAAGATATAAATTATTAGAATTTATTAGAATTTTTACCTCGAAAAATGAGCCTAAAAATAGTAGAAAAATATACCGAAAAAGGTAAAGTCGGACTGATAAATTCATTTGCGGACTAAATGAATTTAATATGAATTTTTGGGATATTTTTGAAATATTTTAGGATTTTTATTATTATTTTAAGAGTAAAATAATAATAAAAATATATTATATATAAAAAAATCTGTTAAAAAAACAGAAAACGAAAAAAAAAGAAAAAAAAGAAAAGGAAGCAGCAGAATCGCGAAAACAAGGGGAACTGATCCTCCCTTGTTTTCCTTCATCGGCGGCGATCTGGACGGCGAGGGAGTTCGAGACGACCGGCGAAGGGAAGATCGGGATCGAGGGACCCTCCGAGCGGCACCACGCGCCCTCCATCGCCGGGAAACGCCAGATCGGGGAAGGGAGAGCCGCGAGAGAGAGGGAGAATTTCGGCCGCCACCGGCACCGATCGTCCCCACCCGAGGCCAAAAGAAGGCTCCCCAGCCCGAGCCCAGCCGATTGGCGACGAAATCGCGCCAGGAACCGGTCGACAGCGCCGACAACGGCAAAATGGCCACTGAACCAGTTTGGACCGGTTCAGTGTGAAAAGGGGCAAACCGGTCCGAACCGGTTCATGAGGAGAGAGAAAAAAGAGAGAGAAAAAAAATTTTGGGATTTCATCGGACTTCGGATAAGTTGATACGAGGTCAAAAGTGACCGATTTAATTTTAGATAAATTTATTTGAATTATATTTAATCGAAAATTGGCCCGAAAATGAAAAATACGAAATTGTGCAGTTCGACGATTAATTCCGAACGGAAGCCCGATCGAACTCCGATTCACGTACCATCGCATAATATCGGGTAATTAAAGCTCATTTACGACAATTTATGTGATTAACGCGTATTTAAGATTTATTTTACGCATTTCGGATTAAATTTCGGATTTAGTGAATTATATTCAAAATTTAGAATAAATTGTCGTAAATGATATACGGGCTATCCAAAGAGTTTGGAATAAAGCCCAATGGGTGTTGATAGACCCTGATGAAGGGAATTAATACGGGGAAAACGGGCTTAATACGGATTAAGGCCCGATTAAAGTATTTAGGCCCATTTAGAGTAAACGGGCCCAATTAAGTGAAATGAACTGTATTAAATGTGTAATACAGTAGAAAACGTGTAATTAATCCAGTGAATGGTTAAATGCAGCTCCAGAATCATATTGGGAGTTGACCGGACTGCAAGATTTGGACTTGGACAGCACAGAGGAAGAGAGGTCACACTACGTGATCCGAGGTAAGGGATCTATGCGAGCTATTAGAGATAGTTGTACGTATTTTCATCGTCGTTTACAGTCAATTAAATTTCATATAGAGTATAGATATGAAATTTTTGGATAGTACCCAAATATGAGAAAATTACGAAAATACCCTTAGACTCGAGAATTTTAGAAATGCACAAAATGCATGAAATCCATGTTTTCTCTGTGAAAAAGAGATTTTGTGAAGCTAAAATGATAGACTGGCTCATTATTTGACTGTATGCATTAACTTGCACGTTTTTCTAAAATGTGATTTGATTGACGAGTGATTTAATGGGATGTTACCCTCTCACTCTATTTTGTACCGTTTTGCATATTGCACTCGGTTTTGAGTATCACTGTGGTGCAAAATAGAGCCATATGTCTATTTTGTGTGTGTGAAATCGTGCTGGAGCTATGATGAGATCTGTGGATTTATCCAGATCCACTCTCACTTGATTTTGGTATTACATCTGTACAGACCGTGCTGGAGCACTGCTCGCACTGAATTCTATTGCGATTTATGATTGAGATCGTGCTGGAGCCCTCGGGTTGAGTGGGGAGAATTGTCGCAGCAGGGGCCCAGAGGGGTCGCCTGTGGTAGGCAGGACCTCACACACTGACTTGCTCGCACTAGATCTGAGACGACAGGCCATGGTTGATAATTTATTTGGTTGGGGTGGTAAGCTGTTGACTCAGGCACCTACAACTATGTGGTAATTGTACTGTGGTTCACGGAGTACGTCGTACCGTGTAGACAACATGGAGTACACTGTACCGTGCAACTATGGGATGTGAGGATTGCGTCTTTGGACTCGGGCATGCTTTGTCATTGCTCTGTTTTGTGATAGTCCTTAGATAGGAGCCGATGGATAGACTAATCTCCTCCTCGGACTCAGAGACACCCTGGCACACATGATCCGTGATAGCTTGTGGGTCTTGGACTTTGGTCAATTGTCCCTTGGATTTGTGTGAAAATCACTACCTAGTCTCATATGTTTTATTGGTTTCGGTGATGAAACTAATTGTGATTTGATTTCTGTGATGAAACCGTTTGAAATGAGAATATGATTTTAAAGTGAGTTTCAATACTGAACACAGAAATATTTTACTCTGAATGAGTTTTGATATTTGGTTTTTGGCGGTAAATTGCTATGTGTTTTACTATGATGGTTTTGTGAATGCCATGAGTTTTTCGGCATAAACCATGCATCATGAGTATCGTGGATAGTTTGATTATCTACTTGCTTTATAAATTAATGAGAGTGTTTTGAAAAGTAAATGCATTTGTTTTACAAGTTGATAAAACATGCATTATGAGCATCGTAGATAGTGTGGTTATCTACCTGCTTTCATATATTTCTTACTGAGCGCGTTATGCTCATCCCATTATTTTTTCCACCTCTACAGAGCATTTCAGTAGAGTGTATAAGCTGCGTCCGTCTTGCGATCTTTTACACATAGCTATCCAGCAGCATCAAGGTATACACACATGTGCTTTTTGTATCTGAATAATAGTGTACAGTGATGTAGTCACGTTATATGGGGGATGTATATGTTAGGCAATGTAAACGAGTTTCTAATTATGAAATAATAATTTTATGAGCTTCCGCGAATATTAGTGTCTGGGGACTAAAACATTGCATGTTATTCATATATATATATAATATATGAAACTGAGTGAGGGATATTGACTCACAGCCCAACAATTGAAATGTGGTAAGTTCGCGAAAAATTTGTAGTGATTTTTAAAAATTTGGCTCGCGACAGAGGTGGTATCAGAGCAGTGTTGGTCTGATGTGAGCCAGTGTCTGTAGTTAGAAAGTATACATCCCATGTCACTGTACATTATTAGATACAATTGTGTGTACTGAGCTGTGGTTAAATTGAGAAATTGATTGTGTATGCGGGACAATGAGATGTCTGACAGACATCGCAGCAGAGGAGAGAGTTCGCATTCTCGAGACCATAGAGAGTAGGTCCAAGAGACGCAGTGATAGGTCTGTGAGGCCTTGTGAATCGTCATGTGATTATGTCCCATCAGGTCCAGTTGAGACTACTGATGCCCCCTTTACGAGATTAGAGCAGAGTTGGAACACATTTATGGAGTTGTTCACTCAGGCTAACTTGACTATGGCTTGTTAGAGAGTAGGCAAGGTTTGGCTGCTCAGACAACTTATACTGAGCCAACAGCTGATCTTGAGACACTGCGCCTACACAGCCTGCACCTATGCCACGTGTTGGTGAGACCCCTGTACCATCTGTAGTTCCACGACAAACTGGTGAGGATTCAGGGTTTGATTGTGAGTTTGACCAATTGAGGCAGTTTCGGAGCTCAAGCCTACATCGTTCAGTGGGATCAAGAACCCTTTAGTAGCAGAGGATTGGATCAACTGGTTAGAGAAGTTATATGACTTTTTCGGATGCTCGACTCCTAAAAGAGTGGCCTTTGCTACATTCATGTTAGAGGGCGAAGCAGAGTATTGGTGAAAATTCACCCGACCCATCATACAAGCTATGTATATCAGTTGATTGATTGGGAGATCTTTTTGGATGCCTTCAGGAGGTAGTACATCCCAGCCACTACTCAATGGAGATTACAGATAAAATTTCTTGGTCTGATCCAGGGGAATAGATCGATAGACGAGTATGAGTCTCGATTTACATCCTTGGAAAAATATGACCCCGATATCATGAGCAGTGAGATGCGAAAAGTCCGCAAGTTTATGGAAGGATTGAGACCTTCCATCAGAGACAGATTTGCCCTATTTGACATCACGACTTACGAGGAGACCGTGCGTAGAACTTAGTTGTGTGGGCAAGACTATGAGATGCACGTCCTTGAGTTTGGTAAGGTCGTGAAGGGCAAGAAAAAGAGATCAACAGAGGACTGTAGTGTCCGAGTGGAAAGAGGTCGTTTGTTAGACGATCGAGAGTCGATGAGTCACGGGGTAGGATGATTAAGCCCCCGGTGTATCAAGTCTCGACTCCAGCTAGGGGTATAGTGATTGGAGGACCCCGATCGACTACAAATCAATGTAAAGAATGTGGTAGATACCACGGTAGTAGGGCATGGCACGTATTGATTGGAACATGTTTTAGATGTGGCAAGATGAGGCATATGATTAGGGATTGCCCAGAGTTGGTTGAGATAGCCCCACAGAAGGAAAAAAAAAGTCAGAGAAGGAAACAACTAGTACTTCTGCCCCGAAGAGGAGGGCTACAGTTGAAAAGAATGATGAAAGCCTCCGACTGTGAATAGATTACCGGTTGTTGAATAAGGCGATCATTAAGAACAAGTACCCCTATTCCAGGTATTGATGATCTATTGGATCAACTTCAGGAATCACAGATCTTTTCCAAGATCGATCTGAGGTCTGGGAACCATCAGTTGAGAATCCTGAGTGGAGATGTATCCAAGGCAGTTTTTCATACGCGTTATGGACATTGTGAGTTCTTGGTTATGCCTCTCGGGCTAACGAATGTTCCTACAGCTTTTATGGTATTGATGAATGGAGTGTTCAATCCATACCTGGATCAGTTTGTCATAGTGTTTATAGATGACATTCTGTTGTATTCAACGTCCAAGGAAGAGCATGAACAACATCTGAGCATTGTGCTATAAACCCTCAAAGAGAGAAAGCTATATGCGAAGCTCAGTACGTGTGATTTCTAATTGGAACAGATATCATTTTTGGGTTTGGCTGGATATTACCGCCAATTTGTAGAAAGTTTCTCTAAATTGACTGCTTCATTGACACGTCTCACTCGAAAGAATGTTACATTTGAGTGAGACAAAGCATGTGAGAAGAGTTTTCAGGAACTAAAATAGTGATTGACCACTACGCCGATTTTCACCATTTCGACCAGCTCAGGAGGTTTCTCTGTATATACAGACACCTCAAAACAAGGATTGGGATATGTATTAATGCAGAACAGAAAGATAGTTGCTTATGGATCCAGACAACTTAAGGATCATGAGAAGAACTATCTGACCCATGATTTAGAGTTGGCAGCCGTAGTGTTTGCACCGAAGATATGGTGCCACTATTTGTACGGTGAGAAATTTCAGGTATTCACTGATCAAAAAAGCCTCAAGTATCTGTTTTTTAATGGAAAGAATTGAATATGAGGCAGAGACAATGGGTAGAGCTTCTGAAAGACGATGATTGTGAGATACTTTATCATACGGGTAAAGCGAATGTAGTCGCTGATGCCTTGAGCAGAAAGAGCCTCAGGATGGTATCATACATGATGGTCAAGGAACATGAACTGTTAGAGCAGTTTATTAGACTCAGTCTAGATATAGACCCTTCTGATACTGATGCATATTGTGTGATAGCTAGTCTGAGATTTAAAATCGGATTTGATAGATCGGACCAGACAAGCTCAGCGTATTGATCGCTTTTGTGTTGATATGCTTAGTCAGATACAGATGGGTAGAGTGATTGAATGCACAGTTAGTGATGATAGCCTGCTGAGATTCAAAGGTCGAATTTGCGTTCCCGATGACCCACTGCTAAAGAAATTGATTTGATAGAAGCTCATTCATCGATGTATATAGTACATCCGGGGAGTAATGTGATGTATAAGAATCTCCGGAGAATGTAATGGTGGTCAGACATGAAGAAAGATATTGTAGAGTTTATGGCTAAGTGCCTTACATGTCAACAGGTTAAGGTAGAACATCAGAAACCTGCAGAATTATTGCAGCCTCTACCTATACAGACATGAAAATGAGAGTACATCACCATGAATTTCATCATGGGTTACCAAGGAACTGATGTAACCATGATGCCATTTGAGTGATTGTGGAAAGATTGACGAAGTCAGCTCACTTCTTAGCCATGAAGGCTACGGATACTCTGAGTGCGTTGACGAATCTGTGTGTTCGAGAGATTGTGAGGCTACATGGTGTTCCAGTGAGTATTGTGTCTGACATGGATTCTCGCTTTATTTTCCATTTTTGGAAACATTTTCAGGAAGCTATGGGAACCCGATTGAGTGTTAGTACAGCTTTCCACCCTCAGTCCGATGGTCAGTGAGAGAACCATCCAGACTTTAGAGGATATATTGAAAGCTTGTGTGATGGATTTTAGAGACTCCTGGGATGACCATTTGCCATTAGCCGAATTCGCCTATAACAACAGTTATCACTCGAGTATTGGGATGGCACCGTATGAGGCGTTATATGGTCTTAGGTGTCGATCTCCTATTTGATGGGAAAAAGTGAGTGACCGAAAGATGTTTGCTCCTAATTTAGTGAAGCAAGCCTTTGAGGATGTCCAATTGATATGTGAGAAATTGAGGACAGCTCAGAGTAGTCAGAAAAGCTACGTTGAGATGAGGCATAAACCTTTAAAATTCACTGTAGGTGAATCAGTATTCTTGAAAGTTTCTCCCTCGAAAGGGATAATGAGATACTGGAGCGAGTGAGAAATAAGGCATGTAGGCTAGACTTGACACCTGAGCTAATAGGCATTCATAACGTCTTCCACACGTTGATGCTTCGGAAGTATCATCTGGATCAGACACATGTGATTCAGTATGAGCCATTGGAGCTCACAGATAATATGTCGTATGTAGAGAAGTTGATTCAGATATTGGATTGGAAAGAGAAAGTGTTACGGACCAGAACGATCACTCTGGTTAAGGTTTTCGGGCAGTACCACACTTCAGAGGAAGTTATGTGGGAATTAGAGAGCCTGATGCGAGAGAAATATTCGCAGTTATTTAAGAATTGATTTGGTTCTAATTTGGAAGACCAAATTTCTTAAGGTGGGGAGGAATGTAAGACCCGAAAATTCGGTGTCATTTTTAAGAAATTGATATTAAAAATATGGATTAGTGTAATCTTGATCAAAAATCGAAGAAATAATTTAATTTCGAGTCCAATTGATCAAGATATAAATTATTAAAATTTATCAGAATTTTTACCTCGAAAAACGAGCCCAAAAATAGTAGAAAAATATACCGAAAAGGTAAAATCGGACTGATAAATTCATTTGCGGACTAAATAAATTTAATATGAATTTTTGGGATATTTTTTAGATATTTTAAGATTTTTATTATTATTTTAAGAGTAAAATAATAATAAAAATATATTAAATAAAAAAAATCTGTTAAAAAAAACAGAAAACGAAAAAAAAAGAAAAAAAAAGAAAAGGAAGCAGCAGAATCGCGAAAACAGGGGGAACCGATCCTCCCCTGTTTTCCTTCATCGACGGCAATCTGGACGGCGAGGGAGCCCGAGACGATCGGCGAAGGGAAGATCGGCATCGAGGGACCCTCCGACCGGCACCACGCGCCCTCCATCGCTGGGAAACGCCAGATCGGTGAAGGGAGAGCCGTGGGAGAGAGGGAGAATTTCGGCCGCCACCGGCGCCGATCGTCCCCACCCGAGGCCAAAAGAATGCTCCCCAGCCCGAGCCCAGCCGATTGGCGACGGAATCGCGCCGGGAACCGGTCGGCAGCGTAGGCAACCGGTCGGCAGCGCCGGTAACGGCAAAATGGCCACTGAACCAGTTCGGATCGGTTCAGTGTGAAAAGGGGCAAACCGGTCCGAACCGGTTCAGGAGGAGAGAGAAAGAAGAGAGAGAAAAAAAAATTGGGATTTCATCAGACTTCGGGTAAGTCGATACGAGGTCAAAAGTGACCGATTTAATTTTTGATAAATTTATTTGAATTATATTTAATCGAAAATTGGCCCGAAAATGAAAAATACGAAATTGTGCAGTTCGACGATTAATTCCGAACGGAAGCCCGATCGAACTCCGATTCACGCACCATCGCATAGTATCGGGTAAGTAAAGCTCATTTACGACAATTTATGTGATTAACACGTATTTAAGATTTATTTTACGCATTTCGGATTAAATTTCGGATTTAGTGAATTATATTCGAAATTTAGAATAAACTGTCGTAAATGATATACGGGCTATCCAAAGAGTTTGAAATAAAGCCCAATGGGTGTTGATAGACCCAATGAGTCGATAGACCCTGATGAAGGGAATTAATACGGGGAAAACAGGCTCAATACAGATTAAGGCCCGATTAAAGTATTTAAGCCCATTTAGAGTAAACGGGCCCAATTAAGTGAAATGAACTGTATTAAATATGTAATACAGTAGAAAACGTGTAATTAATCCAGTGAATGGTTAAATGCAGCTCCAGAGTCATATTGAGAGTTGACCGGACTGCAAGATTTGGACTTGGACAGCACAGAGGAAGAGAGGTCACACTACGTGATCCGAGGTAAGGGATCTATGCGAGCTATTAGAGATAGCTGTACGTATTTTCATCGTCGTTTACAGTCAATTAAATTTCATATAGAGTATAGATATGAAATTTCTGGATAGTACCCAAATATGGGAAAATTACGAAAATACCCTTAGACTCGAGAATTTTTGGAAATGTACAAAATGCATGAAATCCATGTTTTCTCTGTAAAAAAGAGATTTTGTGAAGCTAAAATGATAGACTGGCTCATTATTTGACTGTATGCATTAACTTGCACGTTTTTCTAAAATGTGATTTGATTGACGAGTGATTTAATAGGATGTTACTCTCTCACTCTATTTTGTACCGTTTTGCATATTGCACTCGGTTTTGAGTACCACTGTGGTGGAAAATAGAGCCAGATGTCTATTTTGTGTGTGTGAAATCGTGCTGGAGCTATGATGAGATCTGTGGATTTATCCAGATCTGCTCTCACTTGATTTTGGTATTACATCTGTACAGACCGTGCTGGAGCACTGCTCGCACTAGATTCTGTTGCGATTTGTGATTGAGATCGTGCTGGAGCCCTCGGGTTGAGTGGGGGGAATCGTCGCAGTAGGGGCCCAGAGGGGTCGCCTGTGGTAGGCAGGACCTCACACGCTGACTTGCTCGCACTAGATCTGAGACGACAGGCTATGGTTGATAATTTATTTGGTTGGGGTGGTGAGCTGTTGACTCAGGTACCTACAACTATGTGGTAATTGTACTGTGGTTCACGGAGTACGTCGTACCGTGTAGACAACATGGAGTACACTGTACCGTGCAACTATGGGATGTGAGGATTGCGTCTTTGGACTCGGGCATGCTTTGTCATTGCTCTGTTTTGTGATAGTCCTTAGATAGGAGCCGATGGATAGACTAATCCCCTCCTCGGACTTAGAGACACCCTAGCACACATGATCCGTGATAGCTTGTGGGTCTCGAACTTTGGCCAATTGTCCCTTGGATTTGTGTGGAAATCCCTGCCTAGTCTCATCTGTTTTATTGGTTTTGGTGATGAAACTAATTGTGATTTGATTTCTGTGATGAAACCGTTTGAAATGAGAATATGATTTTAAAGTGAGTTTTAATACTGAACACAGAAATATTTTACTCTGAATGAGTTTTGATATTCGGTTTTTGGCAGTAAATTGCTATGTGTTTTACTATGATGGTTTTGTGAATGCCATGAGTTTTTCGGCATAAACCATGCATCATGAGCATCGTGGATAGTTTGATTATCTACTTGCTTTATAAATTAATGAGAGTGTTTTGAAAAGTAAATGCATTTGTTTTACGAGTTGATAAAACATGCATTATGAGCATCGTAGATAGTGTGGTTATCTACCTGCTTTCATATATTTCTTACTGAGCGCGTTATGCTCATCCCATTATTTTTTCCACCTCTACAGAGCATTTCAGTAGAATGTATAAGCTACGTCCGTCCTGCGATCTTTTACACACAGCTATCCAGCAGATTCAAGGTATACACACATGTGCTTTTTGTATCTGAATAATAGTGTACAGTGATGTAGTCACGTTATATGGGGGATGTATATGTTAGGCAATGTAAACGAGTTTCTAATTATGAAATAATAATTTTATGAGCTTCCGCGAATATTAGTGTCTGGGACTAAAATATTGTCTGTTATTCATATATATATATATATATATATATATATATATAATATGAAACTAAGTGAGGGATATTGACTCACAGCCCAACAATTGAAATGTGGTAAGTTCGTGAAAAATTTATAGTGATTTTTGAAAATTTGGGTCGCGACAAGTTAGGTGCAGAAGATCATGCAGTGTGTAAGGTCTGTATCATACTCTATTATTGTGAATGAAGTGGTAACTATCCCATTTCTACCAGAACAAAGACTCCGTCAAGGATATTTTTGTCTCCATATTTATTTTTGATTTGTACAAAAGGATTCTTAGCATTACTAAAGCTACTACAAAATAAAAGGATGGTGTCAGGAGTTAAGGCGAGTAGAAGAGGCCCGAGTATTAATCACCTTTTCTTTGCTGATGACAACTTGCTTTTTACTACAACAACTAGAAGTGAAAATGAGAGGGTGAAGGACATGATAAGAAAATATGAGGAGAACTAGGGTTAGAGAATTAGCTTCGATAAATCGGCATTGCTTTTTAGTAGCAATGTAAGCGAGGCGAGAATATGGGAATCAATAATATTTTTGGGATAATGGATACTACAAACCAGGAGAAATATTTGAGTTTGCCTATAGTGGTTGGAAAGGGAAGATGCAAGGCCTTTAGGGAGTTAAAAGGATTAGATATAGGCACAGATGAATGCATGGAGTCATAAGGTGCTGTCATAAAGTGGAAAGGAAGTTTTTTTTTAAAGGCAACTGTCTAAGCAATACCAACATATGCAACAAGGGTTTTTATGTTGCCAAAGAGGTTGTGCTAGGAGATTAATATGATGCTGAGCAATTATTGGTGGAGACAAGGAAATGACAGGAGAGGAATTCACTGGATGTGCAGGAATAAAATGTGCACCTCTAAAATGGATGGTGGCATGGGATTTTAGGAATATGGAGTTTACGGAAGCAGGATTGATTCATAATTCATCCTTTACATGAAGAAGCATCTGGTAACCAAAGATACTCTTGAGTGTGGGCTAGGGTGGAGGGTCGGTAATGGCATCAGTATATAAATTTGGAAGGATAGGTGGCTACCGTTTACACAGTTATTCATGATCAATTCCCCTATTCAAGGGGATAAGGATAGGTTGGTCTGTGAACTGACTAATGAACAGACAGGGTATTGGAGTTGGGACCAGTTTCAAAACACCTTCACTATGGAGGAAGCAAAGAAAATAACAACTTTCCCTTTAGTAGAAAAGACAAACCTGGCATGATGGTTTGGCATTGTGATCAAGAATGGCTTTTATTTTGTGAGAAGCGGTTAGAGGTTACTTTGCACATAAAATAGAGACTTAAACGTGGTAGGAGAGACGAGATGAAGCAAATCTGGAAGAACGTATAGGGTGCGGGAGTGCCTAATAAATTGAAGATCTTCCTTTGGAGAGTGCTCAAAGGCTTTTTTTTTTTTTCTTTTTATCAAGTGCCCTTTATCAGAGGCTTTTATAGAGATAGTTCCCATATCAAGGGTTTTTACACGAAAGATTTTCCCATGTCCAAGGTTTTCCTTATCAAGAAGCCCTTGCAATAATATTTCTTCAAGTGCAGTGCATTCCAAGTCTTTGAAATTTCCTTTCCTTCCAGATCTGTTAGCCATATGCCTCATGCTTATTATTGTTCCAACTCTGTAAGGACCTTCCCAGTTGGATGATAATTTCTTCAACTCGCCTTACAACTTTTGAGTACGAGATTGCTTTTCTTTGAACTATCTTTCCTTTATTTTCTATTGGAAGTTACTTGTTGTTGTTTGCTGCAACTTTGACCCTAGCCTATTCACTTGTCTTTTCTAACAAGTCCAAATTTATTCTAAGAGTGAATTCATTTTCATGATTTGTTGACTTGGTTGTTTTGAGTGTGTGGACTCCTATCTCCACTAAAATCACAAACTTCAGTTTCGAATGCCAGGTTGAATGAGGTCTCTCTTGTCACAAAGTAAGCTGTGGTTTTCATCGCCCAAATTATCCCTAGTAATTCCTCTACCCAAGCTGATGTTGTGTCATCTAATTTCCTCTACAGAATAGTTAAGATCTTTCTTATTTTATGATGAAGGTTTTTTTTATAAGATTAAAATATAATTGTTGATGCCAAAAAGTAATGAATTTATTGATGCTGGATCAACTCTTTTCTCTTTTGATCAACCTACAAGACAAAAAGTCAATTGGGTTTTTTTTCCATTGGGACTTACTTTGATAAATGTATAAAAGTGTAGGAGAATATTTATACCTTTTGCTTCTGTGTGATTTCTCCTTTTATAGGAGATGGTTTCCTCTTACGTACACCCTACGTCCCTCATACACAAGGCATGCATGAGTGGACAATTATTTGTAGGGATGAGACCATCCCTTGCCAGTGTATTGTTTAGTAGGTGAATAGGTAGTTTTATACTTAGTCAACGAGCGTTCCTCATTTAAAAGAATGATAAACCCACTTAGTCTACCTCTGATCAAACCAGACTTTACGACCTTGGTTTTAAAGCCTTATTGGACTATAGCTTAGAAGGGCCCATTATAATTAGGTTGACCCATCTACTACCATTGGGTAGTGACTATAAGATTAAGTTTAGTATTAAATTATGATAAAATGAAAATTTTGAGTTTGATCTCATTTGTTCTAATAAATGAAGAAAAACTGAAAAAAAAAAAATCCAAATTCCTAGTCGATACTGTAAATATATGTGGGATAAAAAAGAAGCTCAATGAGGGTACCCACATGTATACCTCTTTGCTTACTTCCTTCTCCTTTTTTTTTTTTTTTTTTCTTGTAGTAGGTGCGACTTATTCTACTTTTATTTTTCTTTTTTCTTTTTTATTTGTCGTTCTTTTTTATTTTTTCCCTTTTCTTATTTTATTTTTTATTCAATGCATAAGGATATTTATTTTTCTTCTTTTTAATCCTTTTTTAACGGGTATGGATTTTAAACGAATTAACAACTAAAATGACTTAATTTGATTAATAAGTTGGTCAATAATAAATTTAAGTTGGTTATCAAAAATCATTTAAAAAGAATTTTAGTTTTTAATTAATTTAATTCAAAAAACAAATTAATCAAAATTTTAATTAAAATATAAAAATCCAAATTTGGGAAGAAAAGAAGAGTAGCTCTCATTTTTTCTCATTTTATTTTATTTTAATATTGTGCTACTTTGTTTTTTTTTTTTTTATCCTTTTATTCTTTTATCTAATGGGAAGAGGTGCTTATATTTCAGTTTTAACCAAATTAATTGATCGAACTGATTTAATTAATTTAATCAGTTAATCATGGAGTTAATTTTATTGGTTATGATTTTGAAAAAAAATTAGTTTTCAGTTAATTTGATTCAAAATATTAAACAAAATATAAAAAACTCAAAAATAATTAAAAATATATGAAAACCAAAGATATTTGTTTTTTATTATTAATAAAATAAATTCTTATGAAACATTATGTAACTGGATTCTAACTCTTAGAGAAGCAATTAGCCGATTACAATCTCAATGCATTTTTTTACTTCTTATTTTATTTTGATAGAGAAAAACAAAATCTAATAGGGAAAATAGTTTAAAAAAAGCTTTTTTTTTCTATATTTAAATACTCATGAGTTTGAATTAGACTTGTTCAATAGTTAGACTATGTATCCAAACCTGAAGATCCGTCTAATTTTTTTGTGAATTTGAATAAAAATATTAAATTTATTAAATAGATTTAAATTTGAAAATCAAAACCTGATAAACAAGGGGTAGAGCTTAGGTTCACCAATTTAAGTCCAAGTTCGGCCCAACCTGGTTCGAGTTTTTTTTTTTAACTTTTTTTATACTAATGCATTTATTAAATGCTTTTTTTTTGGCAATTTAATATGAATTTGAACTTTTATGTTTCTTGTAATTTTTGTGAAAGTTTATTTTAATTTATTGCGTTTAACATATTAACTATTATGTGTTTTAATATTTTTTATATTTTATAATTTTAAAAAATAATAGTTTTTGGAGAATTTTGAGCTTATTTAATGTATGTAAAAAAGATTAGGCCAAAAAGTGAGCTCGAAAAATTAAATAAAGTTGAATTTACACTCACTTTCAATTTTTTAATATATTAACTAATTCTGTTCGTATCCGATTCAACTCGATCTAAAAACACTTGAACTAACTAGATTAGATTATTTGTAAAAATAAATATTTAATTAATATTAATCACAAATACTAATGTTAAGAATGATTTTAAAACTATTTGTTTTAGTTAAATAATAATAAATTATATGTATATATATAGCAATTTAAATAAAATTAAATAAAATATTATATAATTTACATGATTTTATTAGTGATTTTTAATATTAAATTTTAAATTATAGTTTTATTGCACTATTACACTATTATGATTGAAAAAACATGAAATTAATCTATTTTCTGATTAAATGAATATAATATGTTAATTTATAAAATAAAATATAAATATTTAAAATAAAATAAAATATATCAGTTATAATTGCAATTTACAAAAAAAAAAGAACAATTACGTCATTTTCAATATATTTAAGTTTATTTTTATTAGATTTATCATGATAAATAAAATGTTATTTTGATGATATTAACATACATTAATTAAGATATATATATATATATAGATAAATATTTGTATATTAAAATCAAAATTATTCTCTTGCAGCGCACCAAATAGAATTCTAATTTTATAAAATGATTATTATTCAATACACTATCAGTAGAATTTTTAGATTCTACAAGTAATGTTAAGATAGTGACATATAATTATTTTATTTATTATTTATTTTTTTAATATTTTTAATAAAATATTTATCATATTATCTTAATCTTACTTATAAAATTTAAAATTTTAACTAACAATGTAGTGAATAATAATTCTTTATAAATTTCGTTTATTTTATCTTGCCAGTTTGCTTCAACTTGGCCACTGCAAAATGCCAATAGATAGCAACTAATTTGGGCAATCAGCAAAATAAATAAATGAATAAATAAAGGAGTACTAGTGTTTTTTTTTTCTTTTTTTTTTCTCCGTTTTGACGAAAGCGACAATCGAAGAGAAGACTTAGTGAGGAAGAAAATTAAATGAGATTACAAAATGCAATAGCTCATCTGGGTTACATAATTTTGTTTGGTGTGCTAAGCTGGCTTCAGCCACTTGACTTGGTCTCATCCCATTAAAATATATCTTTCACTTTTGACCCATAAAGCTTTTAATTTGATCATTTAAGACAATTTAAGACGAGAGAAATCAATACTTATGCAGTAAGATAGAAAGCTATGGGAGATTTAGATCCCCAGTTGTGTACGTACGGTGCGATAAATGCGATTAGAATTAAGAGGGAAAAGTTAAAATTTATTAGAATAATTTTTATTTTTATTAAAAATAATATTTTTTAATAATTTTTTTTTTAAAATTCAATAAAATCAATCAAATCATTTATCTAAATTAATTTTTAATTTATATGGGGTATTTTCAAATTTTATTTTGAGTTATTTTTTAATAAAATTCCTTTCAAGTATTTTTGTGAAAAATTCTGACAAAAATTAAATATAATTGTTAAATGCTTTTGCTTGCAAGTTGTTAAGGCTATGGTGGCATGTCATGTGCAACTCATTATATTCATTCCATTCTTAGATTTTTTCAACTGCATCTTCCGATACTGATATCCTATTTATCAAACCCTAAAAAACCAAAGAAAAAGCAAAGGGTTAGGATCTTCCTGGCAGTGGCTGCTAATTGCTAATTAGGGAATTTAAAATAATAAAGTAAACAGTAATGTCGAAGCAAGGTTTGTATTTTTTTTGGCCATGAAAATTAAAAATCGCCATTGCTCTCCACTCTTCTGCTTTCTGATACGGGAAGTCAATGAATAGAATAAGATTTTCATAATTTTTTATTAATAAATTTAAAATTGACAAATAAAAATTCAATGATTTATAAATTTTAAAATAAGTTAACGTCTTAATTTAATTTTGATAATATGGTTGCTTCCTTTACTTTTAGATTTTTGTCAAAACAAAGAATAAAGAGGGTATATTAGTCAAACAAATAAGGGAAACTTCACAGTTCACGCCTGATGAAGAAGAAGACTGTCTAAATTTGGACTTTTGGATTTTTCTTCCCCCACGAGATTAGCTGGAAGATTTTGACCAAAACAACCTTAAGACATGTTGTAGACCCACTACACTTTTAATTTGAGTGAACTTCACGTACCAATCAACTAACTACAAACTCCGACGTCGTCGTGAATGTGATTCTCCGACCTTGAGAAAGGTCAACCGTGAATCAGTGATTACTGATTTTGTTATCTTACCGTTTTCACCCTTCACGAAGATTGAAAAAAATAAAAAATAAAAGCAAGAAAACAAAAATGGGTTATTTTCATTGCATTGTGATTGTGTATATGTTTGTAAGAAAAATAAAGCCGCGTTTTTTAAAAAAGGAGAGAGAAAAAAAGAAAAAAAAAAAGAAAGAAAGAGGAGGAGGGGGAGGGGAGGTTAGCTGGTCAGCATTCTCGTTCGCATCCGATGTTTCTTAGCAACAGCATCCCAAAAATAACAACAAAAACAGAATCAAAATTCAAACATTAAAAAACCCACAAACAGCTGTTCTTATGGATGTGTTTAGAATCAATTATATTCATCCACTTTAGCCATTTCCTTCATTGTCTCTCCTTCTATCATCTCATTTTCATTTTTTTTTTCACTCCAACTCGTACTTGATCTATCTCTTCCTTTCCTTTTCTTCCTATCTTGGGTTTCTTTCTCCTTCTTTTTTTCCTCTTATCTTGATTGTTGGGTATGTTTACATATTTGTGAGTTTATCTCTTCTTTTTCCATTTTCTGGTCTGAAGATTTGTTCTTTTTGATTGATTTTAGGCGTGGCCAAATTTTCTTTCATAGCTGTGGTTTGTCTTTGATTGGATGTTACTTGTGTCATGTACATGATATATCCATGAAGAAAGATGGTGACTTTGTTTACTTTTTTTTCTTTTTTTGGTTTCTTGGAAATTAGTGAAAAAAGAATATCTTTTCTTCCTTTCTGCAGAAAATAGAATGGAGCTTTTCTTGTTTTATGTCTGATTCTCTGATCTGATATGGGATTCTTTCGATGCTTAGATTTGAGGTTTAGTCTTGTGATGATTGAAGTTTCCAATCCTGGGATCATCGAAAATTTACATTTTTCTGTTTCTTTGTCAGTGTAATTGATGAGATACCATTGGATGAGGAAAACACTGCTGTGGAGGAAATACTGACTGTTTCATGGGCAACACATGCCGTGGATCTTTCAAGGGGAAACTTAATCAGGGCTACAGTCAGCCCGAGGATCATTCTTCCAAGCGCAACAACACTCCTTCTGATAGTTCCAATTCTGATTATTCCCCTTCTAGTTTAAACGCTCAACAAGTTATTGCCCAAGAATTCTCCAAAGAAACTAACAATAAAGATACCCATTTGGCTCTCATTAGCCCCAACAGGAAGGATAACATCATGAGACGTGGAATTGATCACCAGGCTTATTATGTTTTGGGTCATAGGACTCCCAACATCCGTGACCTTTACACTTTAGGCCGCAAGTTAGGACAAGGACAGTTTGGCACTACTTACTTGTGTACTGAAATTTCTACGGGCATTGAGTATGCCTGTAAGTCTATATCCAAAAGGAAGTTGATTTCCAAGGAGGATGTGGATGATGTCAGGAGGGAGATTCAGATAATGCACCATTTGGCTGGTCACAAGAATATAGTGACGATTAAAGGTGCATATGAGGATTCTTTATATGTGCATATTGTAATGGAGCTTTGCTCTGGAGGTGAGTTGTTTGACCGTATCATCCAGAGGGGGCATTACACTGAGAGGAAGGCAGCTGAATTGACAAAGATTATCGTTGGGGTTGTTGAGGCTTGTCATTCACTTGGGGTTATGCACAGAGATTTAAAGCCTGAGAATTTTTTGTTAGTTAACAGGGATGATGATTTCTCTCTCAAGGCCATTGATTTTGGACTGTCTGTCTTCTTTAAACCAGGTAAGGAATGAAATGCTCTTCATTAATTTTGTAATTTTATATTTTTACTGTATTTGAAGCAACTTAAGTAGCTGGAAAATAAACCAAATAATTAATGGAGAATAATTTTTTTTGCAATGTAATCCACTACTTATTCCCTCTTTTAGTCGGTGAATTACTGGTCTTGTTTAAACCCTATTCTTAATCCTTAACATTTAAACTTAATGCATACTACCTTACGTGGTATATTTTGTAAAAGCCTAAATGGTGATAGGAAAGAACACATTCATAATAATTGAAGAGCCAAAATTTCCTTTCTTTAGCAAGAAATAGAGTAATTGAACCCTTTTAGTTTATAATGAAACTGATCTCTTCTAGAATCAAGTTGATTAACATAATGTGTGGTCTACTACTTTAGGCCAAGTTTTTACAGATGTGGTTGGAAGCCCATATTACGTCGCTCCTGAAGTACTCCTCAAACATTATGGACCTGAAGCAGACGTATGGACTGCAGGAGTTATACTCTATATATTGCTAAGTGGCGTGCCACCATTTTGGGCTGGTATTATGATGTTTTATGGTTCTCTATCATAATGAGTTTCCAAGTAATTCTGTACTGACAACTTTTCTCTGTCTGTTCTTCAGAAACACAACAAGGAATATTTGATGCAGTGTTAAAAGGACATATTGACTTCGATTCAGACCCATGGCCCCTAATATCTGATAGTGCAAAGGACCTAATCCGAAAGATGTTATGCTCTCGACCTTCAGAGCGGCTGACTGCTCATGAAGTATTATGTATGTACTATGTATAACCTCTATTACTATTTAGTTGATGTTAGTGAATGTTTTGAATGCTTTCTATCATTTAGTGCGTCTGTGTTTTTTTTTTTTAATTATGTTATTATTAGTTCTTAGGTGAATGTGGCGTAGTAGTAGAATCTTTTCTTCTTTGGTTTTTTTGGTACACTGGTAAGTAGTATGATCATGTAGAGGTGCATAAAGTTGCTGAGTGGCTTTAATATGGAGTGCTCAATATGCTTTTCAAACTTGGTTTTCTCGTTGGTCTAAATATTTAAGCATGTTTAAGATCCCAGATATATTGTTGTTAGAAAATTTATTTCAAAACCAATAGTGCACCTTGATACAAAGCAATAAGTATGTGTCTATATTGTATTTATGCACCTTCTCCATTTCTGCCTTTGGATATTTAATAATTAAGTACAGTTCTTTCTCTAGAGTCTTGCTAATGTTAACAAATTTAGAATTAGAACAATTCTTCTTTTGTGATAAGTGAGAATTCGCTCTATTGGTCAGTATAGTTTGTTACCTCCTTACTGCATTTATTTTTTTCTTTAATTAAGTAAAGATCAAATTGTCATATCTTTTATTTTTTTAATTGCTTAGGTCATCCATGGATTTGTGAAAACGGAGTTGCCCCAGATAGGGCACTGGATCCAGCTGTACTTTCTCGTCTTAAACAATTCTCAGCAATGAATAAACTAAAGAAGATGGCTTTACGGGTAAGATTCTCTAGATTTGTGTGTGTGCCTGAGTCTGGATCTGTGTGTCTCTGTCTGCATAACTGCGTTTTGAGAGAAGAAACATGATGAATATGTAAAAACTATGATCCTGTTTATTAAACCAGAGAATGTTTTCTTCAAGTTATGAAGGGGTACTACCCAATCAATGCAGCAAAAACTAGCTGTTTGTCTCATTAAACAAAGAATGCACTTTTTTTTCTCTCAAATATTTCTCTGCCTCAGACTGGCAGGCCTTTGCGCTTGTTTTTTTCTTTTTTGAAATTAGTGTTAAGCATTTTGGAACTTCATGTTGGATTTAAGCATGCTCCTTTCTAGAGTTAATGTAGTTAAACCCATTCTGACTGAAAGAGTTCTGCCCTTTTCGCACTTTCAGGTAATAGCCGAAAGTCTGTCTGAGGAGGAGATTGCTGGTTTGAGAGAAATGTTTACAGCTATGGATACTGATAGCAGTGGTGCAATCACATTTGATGAACTCAAAGCTGGTTTGCGAAGATATGGCTCTACCATGAAGGATACAGAGATAAGGGATCTAATGGATGCAGTAAGTTTATTCTGAAGCAGATATCTGAATATTTGTTTCATTTTCTTTTTGTATTCTTTTTCTTCTTTGTGATCTTTTTTCAATCTTTTCTTTATTCATTTTCTTCTTCTTGTGTTGATAAATCTTCGTATTGCTTCTTGTTCCTTTGGTCTAATTGTCTAAATGTAAGCTTATACCCATTCATGAATTTGTGAGGGATGCAGCATTTCTGTGCCCTCTATATTTTTTTTTTCTAAATTTTAGTATGAAGGCAATTTTAACAGAGAAGCTGCAGTTAAAAGGTCAAACTGGCAATGGCTTATTGGAAATAGTGGTTCAGATATTTGGCCAATCGTAATGTGAATAATGCTTCTTTATGAGCTATATGGTTTATTGGAGAATAACTTTTGGTATGTGATTTAGACTACTGACTTCAGTGTCTCAAACAGGAGTCTGTTTTGAATCATTTGGAGAATACCAAATTTCCTATAACGTTTGCATCCATCCTTACATAAGCATTTTTGAGGAACAGAACTTCCTTTCATCATAGATAGCTTGGTCTAGAGGAAAAGTCTTATAATGCTTGTCTTAACTTGTGTTTGCAGATAAATTTTGTACAAGGGTGACATTGACTTAATGACTTAGATGGTTACTGTGCTTTTTATGTTTTTTCCTGTGTTAATTGCAAGTTTGCAACCCAATCATCTGAGCTTGTTTATTTGTTCTCAGGCTGATGTCGACAATAGTGGGACCATTGATTATGGGGAATTTATAGCTGCAACAGTTCACCTTAATAAACTAGAGCGTGAAGAACATCTCGTTGCAGCATTCCGATATTTTGATAAGGATGGAAGTGGCTATATTACAGTTGATGAGCTTCAGCAAGCTTGTGCTGAACATAACATGACAGATGTTTTGCTTGAGGATATAATCAGAGAAGTTGATCAAGATAATGTAAGTCATATTTCCTTGATGACTGGATGACAATATTCTCAAGCTAGCTAATTTATTTCATTGATCTTTATAGTTGTTTTTTTTTTTCGCATGGTTGAGCATGGTACTGAAAACAACAATGTAGAATATTCAATTACCTCTTCAGTATCTCACTCATTACGGTTCCTTTTTATAAGGGGAGAAAAAGAGAGAAAGAGGGAGGAGGTAGAAAGGATACTAGAATGGTTGTCTTGCGTCTAAGAAGAGAGAGTGAAGGAGGAAAAAGACAGAAACGTTACTGGATGGGTTGGCTTTAAATTACATATCTACATTAGAAAAGTATAAAAATGTTATATATAGATGGGTCATTGTGTCCATGACTTGAGATTAATGATATGTCAATTTACATTAGCCAAAGCAGTGGGGTTTGGGCAAGAAGGTGCTCATTGATCTGTTTTCTCTGTTGGAATGGGTCTTTTATTCTTTCTTGGTTGATTAAGTTTCAAATTTTGCTACTTCTGCTTTATGTCAGGATGGAAGAATCGATTATGGTGAATTTGTTGCCATGATGCAAAAAGGCAATGCAGGAATTGGTAGACGAACCATGCGAAACAGTCTGAATATGAGCATGAGAGACGCACCACCGGGTGCTTAATAATTTCCAGCCACATCATGTATAGGTATCTTTTAACTGTCTATTTATATCCTCTTTCCGGTTTCTATTATCTTCTACCCAATCTCAGGCTAGCTTCTTAAAAGCATCATATATTTTTTTGTTTTGGGATACTTGAAGCACAAATAGAAGAAAGCAACTTGCAGTTTAGTCTGTTTAGGTTATAAATTGGATTAAGTGGACATTCCGACTCACTTCTAGCCTGAAATTTCAAATGGTCTGCAATGGTGTAATTGTAAGGACTCATGCATGAAAATTCAAAGCTAGCTTCACCACTATCTAATCTAATCTAATCATTCAAGTACCTTAGAACTGTTGTGATACTTTTGGAGTTATGGTGAAGAATCAAGACATACTAGAAAACTTGACAATTTTGTCGCATGCATATAATTTGTACAGAATGATAATAAATTAAAAACTCGTTGAAAAAATCAGGCCTGCGTCTTTGTTTGCGGGACCTTTTAATCTTCTGCTAATTATACAATACCTGGCTGTTCTCTCTATTCTTAGTCCTGAATACTGATGTGTGCTTGTTGGCGGATTGTACAGCAAGGCAGAAGAAGATTGTCCGTGATAAAGCTTTCAGGAAACAGTTTTGGTTCCTCCCATGCTCCAGGACTCTGTCACGGAAGAATTGTTGGTTATGGAAAGGTTCTTTGTTTGAGCATTTACTGAGATGCTATTGGTTTATAATGCTATATGACCAATCCTATGCTTTGTAAACTTCAGGAGTGTGAAGTGTTACTGATATTCAAATTACCAAGTTATTAGCAACGTCTTTAATTGAGGCTTTCTGTTGATTTTTGAGGGAAAGGATTAGCAGTTATTGTGCTTTGAAGCTGGTTCTTTTCTTTCATATGCAAATGCTTTTCGGGTTTGGCCGAGCAAGTGGATAGGCCTATTTGTACTGATAGAAAAGCAAACGGAGAATTAAAAAATGAAAACAAATGAATAATATAGAATAACATAATTGCATCTTAATAAAACCAGGATTGTGATTATAACAGTGTATGCTAAAAGTGTAACAGAAAAATTGCCAAAGTGGAAGTTGTCTAATTGAATGATGATATGCCAATTTCTTACCTGGGGTTATTGGATTGGGTGCTCATCTGTTCCACCAAAACTTGGGCGCAGGTTAATTTAAATGGACAGTGCGATTATTTTCAATGAGATTAAAAACAAACAACGATGATTATGAAATTGATGTTAAATGATGATGCATTTGAATTAAATTGAAACGGTGTTAATAAAATGAATGATAAGATGATCATTAAAAATATTACATTAAAATTAAAAAAATAAAGTGAAATTGGAACAGCAGGAGTGGTAGGTTCCACACTCATCTTCAGCCTTAAAGTGGGGGTTTTTCTTCCTACTAAATTTCAGTGGGCTGATTTTCACAATTTGTTGTTCTGTGTATCCTGAATATAAACTTTCTGTAGCAGCCAAACTCAAACATGAAAATTATAGGTGAGATCTCACTTTCCAGATGTTGGAGTAGACTTTAAACCAGAAGATTATTAGTAGTTTCACAAAATCTATGAACTGTGCCAGCCAACCAATACAATTTACTGCATAAATGTGGGTATTTCACAAAATCTTTCATATCCGTTAGTTCATATTTGAGTTAGAAGTTCATGAATTTTTATATGTTCAACAAACGAGCCATGCTGAAGAAACAAGATATTGGATAGTTGAAGGTCACACTAAAGGATAATCCACTTTCAACAGCCACCATACGCTGCACGTGTTATAAGATTGTAGAGAAGCAAATTTTACAATTTATACACAAAATTCCTATTTTGTGGTTTCATCGACTTCAACTGTGAGTAATGCACCACTAAAGTTCCACTAAGAGATAAATAAAATTACTAATGCTGATTTAAATCATCCCTTGTTATGCACCCTCCACAACTCTTGTTTCGCGTGCTATCGAAACTTCCTGCAAAATAAACAAAGAGTATTGTCATAACAAGCATGAAATCTGGTTTTTCAGCTTATGTATCCAACCAAAAGAAAAAAGAACGAAAATATAGACCAGTAAATAAGAATTCAAGTTAGAAAGCATTCATTTGGTTAGTAACATTAGCGTTGTTTTGACCAAAAAAAAAAGAATCTAGAGATTTTGTTCATAATGGACTGAAAAGTAATGTTGAAACTTCAGGATCAAAGATGAGAATCTTTATCATAAAACCTACCTCTGATGAGGTCTATTAATAAATGTTTGCTAAGTAGTTAAATCAGAAACTTGAATACTATTGAAAGCTAAAATGTAAGAAGTTATAAACAAAACTTGCCTTCAACTTCCCTTCACTTGAGAAGCTGCATGTTGATGTAATAGCACATCCCCAATCAAACAGCCACCCCACCTCATTGCAGGTTTCACCTTGTCCTTCTTCTAAAGAACACCATGATTGTTAGGGAAGCAATATAAGATTGCTGTCATGTCTATATTGACTTCAGCGCCCTGTTATATTTGAGCTTTTCAAGTAAGTTCTGGAGTTTTTATAAATCAAGTTCATAATAGACAGTGATCAGGCTATAGAACAACATTCTGTTCATCAAAATTATGCTTAATTGCCAATTAATGACGTAGAAGGATACCCACTTGAGAAGGATTACTTCACTCAAAGCATAGAGCATGAAACTATGGCAACAATGTGCACAAATTTTCGAACTTTCAATTCGATATAAAGTACAATAATGCATTGAAGGGAAAAAATGTTCAGAAGCTCAACTATCAGTTCGTATGCAGTGGATCTTAATTGGATCAGCTACATTTCTGATAAAATCACCTATTAGTATGCTCATCACTCATCTTTACTATAGTTCAAATTGAAACTTAATAGTAAAATAGTAGTGCTCTATCTTTGAAGATTAATGAGGCCAAGCAAATGAGCCAGAAGTATTAAGCCGTTAAGAAAAAATAAGTATGTTGAAAAAAGAAATTCAAGCTATGAAAAAAACCTTAGTAAATGAAGAAGAATGTTATAATCGCATCTTTAGAAACATCAAGATGGTCAGCAGCATTAGTCCCCGCCATACACCAAAAACATCAGAAGCTTTTGTGGCAGGTGTTGAAGCAAATGCAGAATCATGGATAGCACATCTACCAAGCAGGTCACGTTTCTAAATGGACCGTACCACAAGTTCAAAGTAAGAGTCCAAAATTTTGTAACACAAACTTTGTACCATCGACACGGACAACCTGAATTATCCTCACACGAGACTCCCCCAATCAAGCAATGCTCCAACTCCCACAGTTTATGTGTACCATTATCTGCAACTGAGCAGACGGCAGTGTTACATCAACTAGATTGATATGCAAAGGCAGAAACTTTATCATCTACACCCCGATGTTTCTCTCATTGATGCTATAACGTGTTGCAGCATCTGCTTCACATCCAACACTCGGAAGTAGTTTTATACTTGTGAAAGTCATAACACTCTCCACTGGTTCAGCAAGGGTAGGGAACTGGGTTTGCCAATCATAAACCTTAACTTCCCATTTCCTGTAAGCTTCAGGTACAACAGACTCAGGAAGTTCAATTGGAATCCCTTCAACCGAGAAGTCAGCTCCAAACCCATCCCATTCACCTCACGCATTCCTAGCAAATTCTAACCAAGCTTGACAAAGAAAAGAAGACCAACATCAGATATTTTGGTTACAATTAGAATCTACAACACCAGCATTACATCCATTGTATCTTCCAACTATTAGCTAAATAGGTAATTCAAATAATCAGATGGTTGAGTAACAAAAGGGGGCAAAAAGAGCAATTTCCAAGAATGGGTTTCTTTTACCAAGGGTTATGATCAGTTATACTTTAAATTAAGCAAGAAAAGAATAAAAGCAAGCAAGAAGGAACAAGTAAACAACAACTTATTATTATCAGCAGCAGCTGTGGTGAGATTGGAGTTGTGAAACTGAACATCAGAAACAGCAATCTTGGGTAGGCAAGATGGGGTAAAATTTCTACTATTGCTGCATTGATAAACGTACTGAGGGTATGAAAAATGAAAATGAACGAAGACTGACTAGAATGATGTACCATGCCATATTTCCATGCTGTGGCAATGGGAAAGCCAGAGAGTTCACTGTTCTGTTATGTGATATTACACTGCTTGGTGGGTAAGTGCCAATGCCATTTTCACTCTTTGATTTTTTCTGTCCCTTTTTTTTTAATTTAATTTTTTACCCTGAGTTTGGTCTCAGAGCAGCATCAATGTTTTCCAAGGAGAGCAGCATCAATGGTTTCCAAGGAGAAGTTACACAAACCATCTGCCAATGCAAATATTTCATTATTTGCAACTGGCCTGGGCCAAAAACTGAAAATTTAAGCTGGTTTGGTTTGAGGTCAGCTTTGACTGCCATTCTTTTCCATGATATTAACCCAATAATAAGCAGCCCAACCATCTGCCCCTTCTAATTTTCCTTTGTATAATTGTGCTTTTATAATTTCATAACTTATTTGCAAAAATTCAAACTTTTCAATTTTTGAATAAATTAAAAGGTTTTTAAAAAATTATCATGTTGCATTATTATCAGTAAAATTCTCTCTCTCTCTTGCATGTATTAATGTGAAAAATGGATAGAGATGTTGATTTAGTGCTGCATTATTTCTATATTCATAAAATGACTCTTGTGTTTTCTTCTTATTTGAACGTAAAAGCAGAGTGAGGGAATGGCATCCCTCACTTTTCTTTTTTTTAGGCCCAATTTGAATATCTTATCCGATAATCTTATTTAATCTGTGTTAAATATAAGATATTAAAATATATTTTATTAATTTGAAAAATAATCAAGTTACTTAAATTAAAACCCATTGTTTAAATTTTCAAAATTTATAAATTTAATCAAATCAATAAAAATAAAATAATTAAATTGTTTTGATTTTATGTGATTCATTCCAAATTAATTGAACCTACAAAATAACAATTGTAACTATCACTATTCACTGATCAACATTTTTTTTTTCTTGAATCCAACTAAAACCCGTTGTTAGTCTGCCAAACCTAACCAAAAATGTTTCTTCCTTGAACCTAAAGCTGTATGTATGGTGTTAAATTGTATAGATATATCAAAAATAAAATATATTTATTTTTATGTTAAATTTATATTTAATTTTTACCAAATCCTTTCATTTTTTTTATATCAATTTTATATCACTATTTTCTGCATAAAATTCCCAACGCAAACCTGAGATTTCACCCCATCACCGACGGTTAATTAATTTTTATCAAGTCCCTACTAAAATCACGTTGCAATTCGTCGGTGATACGAGGGCTCCATGTGACTTTATAAGTTCTGGTCAAATCAGAATCATGATTCTCCTCCCCAGAATCTTTATAGTTTATAAGAACAAAAAAAATTAGAGAATGAATTGATAAAATCTAAATTTATGCACCGACACTTTTTCTGCATGATTCAAGGTGATGCTAATTACTAACCCCACTTCGCAGTCTGGAGGTTTAGGATACGGAAGGAGGGACAGCTCAATGGCGCCCGAATCCAAGTAACTGGCTGGAAAACTCTTCCAATATCTGTGTAGTTGCTTTGGTTTGGTCTCATGAGTCTTGAATCACGGGTGCTGTGCTGGCTTGGAGAATTCGACTACAATATAAGATCACATGGCCTTCTGTCCAAGCTGGCAATGATTGGAATTGCATCTTTGTCTCTGGCACCGACGCTTTGTTGGAGAAAGAAAGCGACCCAATATTCTGGAGTAACAGTAAAACTACACCTTTTAATTACTGATAACTATTGCTAATTATTATTATTATTATTATTATTATTATTATCAGAATTTTAGCTACATGGAAATGCCACAAAAATACTGGAAAACAGAGTCTCACGCAAAGCACTAGATCTATGTGAATCTGGAAAGGATTTTTCATTTATTTGTTCGTTATTATAGAGTGAGATTGGGAGGTCTTTCATTCTTTAATTGCAATATATATAATTTAAAAATAACAGTGGAACAACACTGAATCTGCAAAAATAAATAATGAGATAAAGAAAATAATAATAACAACTGTATTTGTAGCTAATACAGGGAATCCACTGGTATCGCTTTGCTGCAAACTTTTCTTTCTGTTCAATGGTAGCCCCCTTGATATTGTGAAATCAACAAGCAGTTGGAGATTTAACTCTCCCCCTCCAAGCAAAACCACATTTTATAATAGACAGAACAATTTAATTACAGGCCATTGTTTCTTTCACGAATGAACATAATGACATAGGAAAGCTGAAACCCAAAAAAAGATAAACCAAGAGCCATATAAAGAATATAGAATTCTGCAGTATCTCTTCTGATCCGAATCTGGAAGCAATGAAACTTATTAATTTCCCCTTTGGAGCTTTCTTTGTCAACCATAGATTTTGTTTCCCTCGTCAAAATTCTTGGAGTAATCTGAAGAATCGTACCTATAGGTTTGTGGGAGGCCAACTTTGTCAGATCCGACGAGTTTTCTGATCTCCGACCTAACCTTGTAAAAAACATGTCTCCAGCTGCCTTTGTTGTGGCAGCCGAGAATCCTAGTTTCTTCTTCGTTCATTTCAAGGTCTTGAGCAAAGATGGGCTTTCTGGAGAGAACCAAAGACCAGCCCCAGTCCCACCATTTCCTGATGGAGCTTCCAGCATACTCTCCCATGGAAGACAAAGACTTGGATCTGTGGAATGCCCATGACGTTGCTGGTGAAGAGATGGGCTGTATTTTGAGAGACAGAGAGGACAGCCTTCTTCGTAACCCTGGCAGCTGCTCTCCTGATGATTCAGCTTGAGAGACAGGGAGTGCTTGGCTCTTTTGAAAGCTCTGGATAATGGAGCTCATGGTTGCCCTCGAACAAGAACAAGAAACGCCAAAGAGATGGCAATGGTTGATAAGGTAGCGTTTCTTGCTAAGTGAAAGAAGAGGAGAGAAAGGGAAGAAAAGCAGGGAGAAGGAAAGAGAGAGGTGAAATGTAGCGTTCACAACTCTATCACAGGCTGTTTTATTCTCTTTTTTTGGAAGAAAAAAAATGTATGATGAATGTGGGATCCATGATTGAATTATATTTTTATCTATGTTATTGTTAATTTAAAATTTATTTTTTATTTATTATTATAGTGATTTATATCATATAACACCATTTTTATTTATGAATAAATCTTTAAAGTATATAAACTCTAAAAAAATAAATTTAAAAATTTTATTAATATTTATTTTAAAAGATTTATATCTTTTTAAATTTACTCATTTAAATTAAAATTTAAAGTGGAAAATTACTAATATTTCATTTATGTTTTGTTGGTGATGTTGATAAGTCATAAATCAAAGTAGATCCATTGTCTATTCATATTTCATAATAAAATTATTTATACTACAAATAATTAATGCCTTACCGTTTCATATAAATTGTTCACATTTGAGCAACAAAAGTAAAACAGAAAAAAGGCAAATAAAAGTGTAAATTGGTGTGTGGATACAGATAGGAAAGAGGTGGACCGTGGGTTGTGAGTTGAGGGACCAATCCATGCATTGCGGGGCTTGCCCTGCCAGCTCCTCCATCACTCATCCTTGTTTAATTACTGCTGACGTAAACGTTCACCAATCGTATTTTTCCTTTGCTTCGCGTTGTCGGTATTAGAATCAAAGTACCTAGCAACACAATTCATTTCCTTTCCATTGACTACAGTACTGCTTTAATTTTTTTTTGAGATGTGTCTGTCTTCTCCGCGTGATGCGTCTTGAGACAGCTCTGCCAATCTGAAAGCCTGATGTCAGTACGAGAGGAAAGGGGTTATCCGAAAGTGAAAATGAAGGCGGTGGAAAAGGCGCAACCCCGTAGTCACGGAGTCTATTTATTGTATTTTTTAAAAAAAATTGACAATATAATATAAAAATTATATAATTAAAATTTGATTTATTGATTGTTATTATTTTTTAAAAGAAAATTAAGTTTAAAGTTTGAATTTTTTTATCATTTTATAAAAAAAATTATATATTGCCATTGCATTAGAAGCTGATTATTCATTGACGAGTAAATTGAAAAAATTATTTTGTATTTATTTCTAAAAACTTGATATATTTTCAATTTATTCATCTTTAATACAATGCATAAAAAAATATACTATCAATTCATTGATTGTATACAACTTTTATATATTATAATTGTATTAGAGTTGAGATATTATTAATAAGTGTTGTTGTTCGGTTACAACAGTTACGAATTGCTTACGTCATCGCTTTGATTTTTGTGACACGTGCTACCGAAAGTTCTGTAAGAAAAATAATGATCAGAGGGACGCAGGGATTGTTCCCTGCGTAAGCACTCCAATACTTAAGTTAACCAGAGAATTTGACAGAGTTTCTGTAAATAAAATAGAGACTTAGTTTTACGTATCATACCTGTTCCCTAGCTTGTTGATGGTGATTATACTTTTAAAGATATGAGTGTGTGCCTGATTGACACTCTCTTTCTTTATCTATATATATTTTGATTTTTACTTTGATAATGTTACAACCATATAGATGATGTTGAGTTTGAATCCAACGTCAATTACTCTTTTTTGCTTATTTATTTATTTATTATTATCAGTCACAACAATTGCTCTCCACTTTTTCGCTAGGTATAATCTTACGGAAGAGTACATATATTCACATCGTAGCCTCATGTCAAGTCCTTACGTTAGACTCTGAAGTCGAATTCTCAAGCTAGACTCTGACACCAAATTCTCAAGCCGTCCAATTCTCAAGCTCTTGTTTGAGTGCGTGGCTTACCTCGCGCATTTTTCGCTTTAAGCCCTTTATTTGGGTGCGTGGCTTACCTCACGCATTTTTCGCTTTAAGCCCTTACACATTTTCTTCGTGGCTTACCTCGTGCATTTTTCGCTTCAAGCCTTTGCACATTTTTTTCGTGGCTTACCTCGTGCATTTTTCGCTTCAAGCCCTTGCACATTTTCTTGTTGTAAGTTTCAATTGAGATCTAGAGTTTGTAACCTACATTCTTGCGGGAATGTATCAGGAATAATACCATCCAGATTGTTTATCCTTAAATTTAGCACCCTAAAAGACAAACTCTGTTGAGTTAGTCATTGAGGAATTGACCAACTCAGGGAATTATTAAACAGATCAAGTACTTGAAGATATGTATTGTTGCATATCGACTTGAGGATGCTCCCTTGAAATGTATTACCCGAGAGAGAGAATAAATAAGCAAAATTGAGGTAGTCGCCGATGACAACTGGTAAAACAGAGCTGAAATCATTGTTCGAGTAATCCAGATATGTGGCATATTGTGGAAGAAATGAGATTTTCCCTTACAACTAGTTGCTATGAAGGTCAAGAACACTAGGACTTTATATTTTGCAAAGGTCCTTCGAATTCTACGAGGAAGTTCCGAGAAAAATTTAGGTGTTGACAAGGTAGAACTCCCAAAGAAGATAGCAGCAGTTGCCAATCTAGCAAGCATGTTCCAGTCATAGTACTTTTAGCAACCTCTCAGCAAAATCACTTCTTCTCTTGTCCCTGCATGTAGTGATCGTTTCACTAGGAGTTGCAATTGATGTTCTTTTTTACAGAAAATATAAGGAAAATGGTTTTGTCGAACAATGATATACAGAAATGAACATCTGCTCTCTGCAAAAACAGTTAATAATCTGAAAGGAGGCAGAAAACTTTTGATCCTCCCTGAAAAAGAGATGCATCAAACCTCTATTGTATTGGCTTCATTTCAGAACAAACTTCCTTGTCTCCAATTAGGACATGAATAAAATTTGATAATCCAGACTGATTCTCAACCTTAATGAATGCAAGACCAAAGAGATTTGGTTCAATTTGAGGGACATATATTTTGTATAATTCATGACCACAACTATTTACTCTGAACATGTGTGGATGTAAGGGAATAACCATAAGACAGATACCTTCCAGCAAAAGATACTAGGAACCTTCAAGCAGCATTTCCAAGTCTCAACTTGCTCCCCACATAACAAATCTTAGCCCAAGAGAAGCAGAGAGAATACGTCGATGAGCTGTTGAATGGATCTCTTAGGCTTTTGGATGTGTGCTCCACCGCGAAGGCTGCCCTCTAGGAAGGTAGCTAAAAAGGTAATCTTGAGGGTCCTAAAAGATTTGGAGCATAAGGAAAATGAATAAAGCACTATCTGTAATGAGACTAGAGCCATGATTAGCCTCTTAAGGAGGCGCAAGCAGTGACAATCAATGTGCTGACTCCTTGTTGTTCTTCATTTTTGGGGATTGCTATCCCTTGCAACAAGAAAATCTGATATCATGCAAATTGAGAATGTTCAAAATGAACAGCAAAAATCAGTCTTGCATTCAAGACTTTGAAGAAGGAATTGAAGGTCTCTTGAGGTGCCTGATCAAAGTTAGAGTCAATATTCTAACATACTCAACCATTAGATAGCCTCAAATATCATGTGAATTCATCCTGTATAGTAGATGCAACACAAATGTAATATTTTTACGTTAAAGAAAAATATACTTTAGAAAATTTTGTCTCTATTACATATTCCTCTTTTTATTTATTTCATGTATTTAGAATCTCAAACTTTCTCTTTCAAATGCATCGGAAAGAACCTCGTGACTTAAGATAATAGAAATTAGCTGATAGGATAACACAAAATTTGCATCAGCAATATGATTGGAGGAATCCAATGTGTCTTCCTTATCAAAATAAAAGCAGTCAAAAACTCAAAATTCTCGTTATTTCAAGGAAAATAACTGAATTCTTATAACTTAAATATACTTATATACATACTTTTACATGACTGGCTCATATCTCACTTGTTTTGAGAAATGACCTATGCCCTGCATATGCAATTATTAGCATCATGTTGTTTTATAATATCATGTAAAAATTGTAAAACCAAGTAAAAGGATCTTGCCTGCCTCTTGCATAAGAGACTTATCTTTAGTTAGCATAAATAATGGAGACTACCACAAGCAGGTATCACATGATCAGAGGGACGCAGAGGTTGTTCCCTGCGTAAGCACTCTGATGCTTAAGTTAGCCAGAGAATTTGATAGAGTTTCTGTAAATAAAACAGAGATTTAGTTTCATGTATCATACCTGCCCCCCAGCTTGTTGATGGTGATTGTGCTTTTAAAGATATGAGTTTGTACCTGATTGAAACTCTCTTTCTTTATCTATATATATTCTGATTTTTACCTTGATAATGTTACAACCATATAGATGAGGTTGAGTTTGAATCCAATGTCAATTACTCTTTTTTACTTATTTATTTATTTATTTATTATTATTATTAGTCACAACAATAAGTAAATTGAAAATATATTATGTTTAATGAACAATTAGATAAAATTATTTGTATTTATTTATAAGAGCTTGACATATTTTCATCTTACAAATTAATGAGACAACAAATTTGAATACAATGATAATATATAAAAATTATATATTGTCAGTGCTTTATATATATTATTATCATTGTATTTGGTATAACGAATGAAAAATAAAAAAAAAAAAACTGTAACTAAAAAAAGTAAAAAATAGAATAAATCTTTTTCAATATAATCGACATAATTAAAAATTGAATTTCGAGCATTGAAATTATAAATTCAGCATTTTATCAATTATTAATATAAATTGAATAAACATTTTTTTTCTTTCATACACATAAAAGTATTAGATAGAAGAAAAAATTATGTGCAAACTTTTTTCTTTGGTGATATTCGATTTTTTCTCGCTCTTTTGTTTTTCTTACCGTACGAAATAAACGAGGGAAGAAAAATAATTTTTAAACCCGTTTCCTTCTTTCTTTTTGTTCCTCTCCCGTCAAATAAAATTCAGAATGAGAGAAATGGGAAATAGCAAGAAAGCCTGTGACATTGTACCTTAAAATAAATTTTAGACTTTAGATTGAATAATAAACATTAAAAATAAATTTGGTGAAAATATTTATTCCAAATTGCATAAATTATTACTTAATGCGTTTTTGGGAATTGTGAAAAATGAATTGTGAAATATTTTGAATGACAGTGTCAACATTGAAAAATTTAACATTATTTTCACTTTAAAATAGCTGATAATAAAATAAATTATTAATATGAATATTATTATTACTTTATAACATTTCAAAATGATATAGTCGCATCTTACTTAATAAAATGAATATTTTGTGATAGTGGTCCTATAATTAAAGTCCACGTGTATAAGGATCGACCAACCAGATACCGCCACGTGTCAGATGCAATATAAGCCACGTGGCAGTTAGGAGGGGCAATAGAGACCGTTGGCGACAGAGTCCCCAGGCGATAGAGTTCTCATGCGACAGAGTCTCTAAAAGCGATAGAGACTCTGTTGTAGAGTCTCTATGCGACACAGTAGGTCGCGATAGACCTCTAACGCATTTAGCGCGACAGAGCTCTACCGCAGGCACTACGACAGAGCTCTACCGCAGAGACGCCGCAGAGGTTCACGGAAACTCTACCGTCTGTCGAACTCACCCGCAAGTCACCCAGCTTCAAGTCGCAACAGAGTATCTAATGACTCTGTCGCAGCCCAGACACGCGCCCCTGGGCCTCAGGCCCGAAACGCCCTCAAACCCGGATTGAACGTGATACCCGATTCGACCCGGGAGAAACCTATAAATACACCAGGTATGTACTCAGAAGGAAGACCGAAAAATGAAATCTCTTTAATTCTGCTTAAACGAATTTCCTCTCTCCTATTTACAGAAACTCAGCTTTCTAACTTAATCATCGGAGTGCGCGTGCAGAGACAGATCCCTGCGTCTCTCTGATATTCGTTGTTTTTGCAGAAGATTCGAAGCACACGTGGAAGAAATTGCATCAACATCATCCCGTTGTCGTTTAGGGCAACATCAATTGGCGCCGTCTGTGGGAATCAGAACAAAAAGTCAGATTCCCTATTAAAATGGTGAGGACACGTTCTACAGCAGGGGAGACAGGGGAGCAGAATTCTGTAAGTCCCCCTGTCAGATCAGAGCAAGGACAGAGGCGGAAGGAAAAGGATGTGAGAGGGGCCTCAGTTTCTCTAGAGGAATTCGAGACTCTAAAACGTCAGAATGAGGAAACGACGACAGCGTTGAAGGCTATGGTAAACTTTTTCAGAGACGCTCTCTCACAGTTTAGCTTACCCCCTGAAGTGCAGCAGATGGTTGGGGAAAACATCCCAAGGCAGACCTACGAGAGAGGTGAACCCTCCACCATGGTGAATGCTAGACAAGAGGAAGGAGCGCAAAATACTGCCACTGGACTGATTTCGAATTCTACCGCATTTCAAAGGAATCACCATGTGGCAGGGTTACGGGAAGTGAATACTACCGCAGACCCGAGGTGGCAGAGCTCACCCTCGGATCGCAGACGTCAGAGCTCTCCCACAGCAGATAGGCGGCAGAGTTCACCCGCGGACCGCAGACTTCAAAGCTCTCCCGCAGCAGATAGGCGGTAGAGTTCGCCCGCAGACCGCAGACTTCAGAGCTCTCTCGCAGCAGATAGGAGGCAGAGCTCACCCGCGGACCGCAGACTTCAGAGCTCTCCCGCAGCAGATAGGCGGCAGAGCTCACCCGCGGATCGCAGACGTCAAAGTTCTCCGGCATGGCGCAGTACTTATCCAGTAGAGTGGGAATATGAGCTAGAAGATCATACGTCCGAGGAGCGACGAAGACAGAAGAGTCTTAACCCCCGAGAGTGCGTGGAAGGCACAAGGTCAAATCCCGAAATGGGAGGTGCTGGAAGGGGTGCTTACCAGTCGGACTCTTCTAGACCCGAAGGGAGGGGAGCATATTCGGTTCAAGGGTTAAAAAACGTGGAGAAAGTTGTCCAAAGGATTTTGGAAAAGAGAAAACTGGTGTATCCGGATGATAGTCAAAAAAGGAGGATTCCGTTCAGTCCGAAAATCATGAACAAACCTTTACCAAAGAAGTTCAAGATGCCTTCTATGGCCACTTACACAGGCAAAGCAGACCCCTACGACCACATACAGAGTTATGAGTCCCTCATGTTGCTGCATGGATGGGAAGACGAAATTATGTGCAAAGCCTTTTCGCTCACATTGTCCGGGCACGCTCTGAAGTGGTTTAATGGGTTGAGCGAAGGTTCCATCTCATCCTTCGACCAATTGCGAAATGAATTTTTGCAAGTCTTCATGATCAATAGCCAGAGAAAGAAGGACGCTACTTACCTACTCACTCTTAAACAAGGGAATAAAGAATCCTTGAAGAGCTACGTAGATCATTTCCGAGATGCAACCTTGGAGGTTGAAGATCTACCGGTAGGAGTAGCCATGGCTGCAATGTTGCAAGGGACGAGGTCTGAAAAGTTGCAAGAATCCCTCTCCCTCGACCAGCCGGCGACACTTTCTGACCTGTTAGCCAGAGCCAATAAATATATGGCTCAGGAAGAAGTACTGAGGATGGTACCTCCACGGGAGACAAAAGAAGGAAAAAAGAGAGAAAGAGATGTACCCGAGAGAAGCTCTCCAAGACCCGCCAGATCGGACAAGGCCCCTAGGCTCAGGTACGAAGGTTATACCAGATTGAATGAGCCTCGCACCGCGATACTAGCAGCTATCGAAGGGGCAGGGTTGTTGGAATTCCCCAAGAAGAAGATCGGAGATGTAGGACGAAACTCTGATGCCTACTGCGAATTTCATTATGCTCACGGCCACCCCATTGAGAGATGCAGAGACCTGATGGATCAGCTAGAAAGACTAGCTAGAGAGGAGAAAATCAACCGCTTCCTATGGAGAAGTGAAAGACCCCGTTATCCTCTGCGCGATCGAAGGAATGACCGTCCTCGGAATGTGTCAAATAATGATAACGGAAGAAATAGGCAAAGGAATGAAGCATTTAGGCCTATGATCCCCCGAGGCAATCAGCCAAACAATGAACCTACCGCCCCGACAATAAATGTTATTGCAGGAGGGGAATCGATGGCGGGAAGCTCCTCTGCTTCCCGTAAGAGCTACGCAAGGCAAGCGTATCAGGTTAATGTTGTAATGGAGGAGAAAGCGGATGAAGAACCTATCATGTTCACTCCGGCTGACAAAGGTGACATTGTCATGCCCCATGATGACCCCATGGTAATATTCGCAGTAGTGGCAAAACATCCGGTGAGCAGAATCCTAGTTGATAACGGGAGTTCGGTGAACCTAATCTATTGGAATTGCTTCGAGAAAATGAGTATATCCGAAGATAGGTTAAGACCTGTTATGACCCCGCTGTACGAATTTACTGGGGAAAGGGTGAAGGTCGCCGGGTTCATAGAGTTGCCTGTGACCCTTGGAGAAAACCCGAAGGATGTGACCCGACAGGTATTGTTCATGGTAGTGAGGTCAACCTCGGCTGCTTACAACATGATCCTGGGAAGACCCGTACTGAATGATATGAGGGCAGTGATATCCTCTTGTTACCTATTAATGAAGTTCCCTACTCCCAACGGAGTTGGGCAAGTACGAGGAGATCAAAGGAGGGCCCGTACTTGTTATATCGCTTCTACCGCTAGCAAGGGAGTGCAGAGAAATGAGACTTTGTGCATAGATGACCCGCCCAAGCCTCAGCCTGTAGAGGAAATGGAAGCCATTGAGCTAATCAGGGGGGATGGAGAGAAGAAGGCATTCATCGGGACTCAGCTGAATGAACAAGTAAGGAGGGAGATAGTTGAATGCCTAAGGAAGAACTCGGATGTTTTCGTTTGGACCCCGGCTGACATGCCCGGGATTAATCCCGAAGTGATTTGCCATGAGCTTAATGTCTCACCCGGGCACATACCCGTCAAGCAGAAGAAGAGGAATTTTGCCCCGAAAAGATAAAAGGCAATCACTGAAGAAGTGAATAAACTCTCAGAAGCCGGATTCATCAGGGAGGTCCACTACCCTGAGTGGCTGGCCAACGTAGTAATGGTGAAGAAATCTAGTGGGAAGTGGCGAATGTGTGTAGATTTCACAGATCTGAATAAAGCCTGCCCTAAAGATTCGTACCCCTTACCTCGGATAGATAGGCTGGTGGATGAAACGTCCGGATATGAACTCCTCAATTTTTTAGACGCCTTCTCCGGATATCACCAAATTATGCTTCACCCAGAAGACGAAGAGAAGACTTCTTTCATAACCGACGACGAAACATACTGCTATCGGGTAATGCCGTTCGGTTTAAAGAATACTGGAGCCACATATCAGCGAATGGTGAACAAAGTGTTCAAAGATCTTCTGAGAAATACCATGGAAGCCTATGTGGACGATATGATCATCAAGAGCCGAGCGGGAGAGTCTCACGCTCATCAGATGTCCAGGGTATTCGAGGTACTGAGGAGATTCAATATGAAGCTAAATCCCAAAAAGTGCTCATTCGGGGTGAGATCAGGGAAGTTCTTGGGCTTCATGATCACTGACAGGGGTATTGAGGTAAATCCTGAAAAGGTACAGGCGGTTATCGACATGAAACTCCCAACCACCGTGAGAGATGTCCAAAGGTTGACAGGCAGAATAGCGACTCTGAATCGCTTTTTGTCAAAGTCCACAGAAAAGAGCTTGCCATTCTTCAAAACTCTGCGGGAAGGAAAAAACTTCGAATGGATGGGAGCTTGTCAAAAAGCTTTTGAAGACCTCAAAGAGTATTTGAAGCAGTTACCTTTATTGACAAGACCTTTGGAAGGGGAACAATTATATATGTACTTGGGAGTCGGTGATTTCGCCGTCAGCGCGGTACTACTGAAGAAGGACAAAATAGTGTACCGCCCTATCTACTATGTGAGCAAGGTACTGTTAGACCCGAAGACCCGTTATCCGCTGGCCAAAAAGCTAGCATTGGCCCTCGTGATGGCCTCGCGTAAGTTGCGCCCTTATTTTCAGGCACACCCCATCACTGTCTTGACGGATCAACCGTTGAGGCAAATCCTTCAGAAGCCTGAACACTCAAGAAGACTAGTGAAATGGGCAGTGGAACTTGGAGGATATGATATCACATTCCAACCCAGGCAGGCTATTAAGGGTCAAGCTCTAGCAGACTTTATAGTAGAATGCACAAGCCCGAGCGACAGCAATGGAAGGGAAACTCAACTATGGCTGCTGTATGTCGACGGGGCATCAAGTGCAAACGGAAGCGGAGCAGGTGTAGTCTTGGTATCGCCAGAAGGGAAATCCCTGGAATACTCCTTAAGATTTGGGTTCCCCAGCTCAAACAACATAGCGGAGTATGAGGCTTTGATAGCCGGGATGAGGCTGGCAGAAAAGCTGCAGGTTCACCACTTGGTAGCACATAGTGACTCTCAATTGGTGGTAAACCAGTTTAATGGGCAATATGAGGTTCGAGAACCAATGCTGGCCCCTTACCTAAAGAAAGTCCAATCTCTGGCTCAGACTTTTAAGAGCTTCCAGCTAATACAAATTAATCGGTCTGAAAACACACACGCAGATTCATTGTCCAAGTTAGCCTCTTCTAATGAGACAGGAGCAAGGATAGTGAAGGTAGAGAGGCTCGAACGGCCTAGTATTGAAGAGGTCGAAGTCTGTGACATTGAAATTGGAAATGACTGGAGATCCCCATTCAAACAGTATCTCACCGAGGGTACACTCCCCCAAGATAAGGACGAGGCTCGCCGCTTAAGGATCCAAGGGGCGAAGTTCACGCTAATCAACGGGGAACTGTACAAAAGGGGATATTCATCACCCTTGTTAAAGTGTCTGGGGCCGAAACAAGCAAATTACGTCCTAGCCGAAGTGCACGAAGGAATTTACGGTGAACACTTAGGAGCTAGAGCCCTTGCTGCTAAGAGACTGCGATCGGGATTCTACTGGCCGACGTTGAAAAAAGATGCAATGGACAAAGCCAGTCGGTGTGACAAATGCCAGAGGTTTGCACCAATAACGACAGCCCCAGTAACTCCCTCCCAGGGTATGATACAGCCAATTCCGTTCGCACAATGGGGGTTGGACATTCTAGGACCTTTCCCATTAGCCACGGGCCAAAGAAAGTTCCTGTTAGTTGTCACCGATTACTTCACAAAGTGGATTGAAGCAGAGCCTTTAGCTACAATCACAGAGACGAAAGTAGAGGCAATGGTATGGAAAGACATTATCTGTCGGTTCAGAATCCCACGCATCTTAAATGCTGACCATGGAAAGCAATTTGATTGCAATGCCTTCCGTTAATTCTGCAAGCGCCTCAACATTCAGCTAAGGATTTCTTCTGTGTCATATCCTCAAGCCAATGGACAAGCCGAAGTCAGCAATCGGACTATTCTTCATGGGCTGAAGACCAGGTTAGACAAAGCTAAAGGGGCATGGGTGGACGAATTGCCTAGTGTTTTGTGGGCATATCGTACCACTAGTCGGGTGTCGACTGGAGAAACGCCATTCAGCCTCGTATACGGCGCTGAAGCATTGATTCTCGTGAAAATTGGAGCACTGTCACCCAGGATGGTGCCCTTAGTAGAAGAAGAAAATTCACAAGCACTAAGGGAAAGCCTAGATCTGCTTGATGAGCATAGAGAAACCGCGGCTATTCGGTTGGCATCCTATCATCAGAGGGTGGTCAACTACTATAATAGTCGGGTGAGAGATAGACCAATGTCTGAGGGAGATTTGGTGCTCAGAAAGTCGCATATCACGAACGCCTTGAGGGAAGATGGGAAATTCAGAGCCAATTGGGAAGGTCCATTCAGAATTAAACATAAGATTGGGCCCAATACATGCATCCTAGAAACCCTGCAAGGGAAGAAAATAGGGAAAACATGGAATTCCAATCACTTAAAACCGTATTTGAACTAATCGTTATATTTTCTTTCTTGAACGTTATATTCTCACGTTATTATTTGTTTACACAGTCACAAGATACTATTATCCAATCATTATGCAGATTGTTCTTTTGTCATGTATCTCCAACTTTTATATATCTAAATCTTGTGACAGGATACAGAAGAGCCGTAAAAGCCTGAGGCGCTATGCGTCACTGTGGCTAGGAGTATAATCAGAGGAGCCGTAAGAGCTTGAGGCGCTATGCGTCACTGTGGCCAGGCGTATAATCAGAGGAGCCGTAAGAGCCTGAGGCGCTATGCGTCACTGTGGCCAGGCGTATAATCAGAAGAGCCGTAAGAGCCTGAGGCGCTATGCGTCACTGTGGCCAGGCGTATTATCAGAAGAGCCGTAAGAGCCTGAGGCGCTATGCGTCACTGTGGCCAGGCGTACAATCAGAAGAGCCGTAAGAGCCTGAGACGCTATGCGTCACTGTGGCCAGGCGTATAATCAGAGGAGCCGTAAGAGCCTGAGGCGCTATGCGTCACTGTGGCCAGGCGTATAATCAGAGGAGCCATAAGAGCCTGAGGCGCTATGCGTCACTGTGGCCAGGCGTGAAAGATCAGACGAGCCGTAAGAGCCTGAGGCGCTATGCGTCACTGTGGCCAGGCGTATAATCAGACGAGCCGTAAGAGCCTGAGGCACTATGCGTCACTGTGGCCAGGCGTATAATCAGAGGAGCCATAAGAGCCTGAGGCGCTATGCGTCACTGTGGCCAAGCGTGAAAGATTAGACGAGCCGTAAGAGCCTGAGGCGCTATGCGTCACTGTGGCCAGACGTATAATCAGACGAGTCGTAAGAGCCTGAGGCGCTATGCGTCACTGTAGCCAGGCATATAATCAGACGAGCCGTAAGAGCCTGAGGCGCTATGCGTCACTGTGGCCAGGCGTGAAAGATCAGACGAGCCGTAAGAGCTTGAGGCGCAATGCGTCACTGTGGCCAGGCAATGGAAACCTAAAGGCCGTAAAAACTGAAAACGCACTCGCGTCGTGGTAATCAAGCCTCAGAAAATGGTATGTTTATATGAAAAATTCTTTCTGAACATATACCTTTCTATCAAGAATTGGGGAGCATACACGAATGAACAAAACAAATATACAAGCAAAACAAACAAACAGACAAAGGATGGTAAATGATAAATAGAAGAGCAATGCGATACGAAGCATGAACAAAATTTGGATTCCATTTCATTCAAGAAAATTACAAGTATGTCTTTATGAGTACATCCAACAAAAGCAAAAAATCAAAATTACAACAAATGACAAAATATTCAAAAAAGAAAAACAAAAACAACAGCTCAATCTGCGGGAGGAGGCTGGGAATCAACTGCCGACGGACCCTCGCTCCCTAAAGACTGCTGGCCATCCTCCAAGTCGAGGAGGGCAACAATGGGTTCGGGAGCATCGTCCAGGTTCACAGGCTCTCAAGGACCGGTGAGGTTTTCAAGATCATCCTGGGCAGTCCTCTTAAAAAGCTCATCCGCAGGTTCAGCCCCGGGTTCGTACTTAGTCCAATCAGGGGCCTCGAACAGCATCGCCTCTTCTGTATATTGGAGCTCGGGGAATTCTTCGCCTTCCCTATGCTTCTCCAACCAGGATTGGGCAAGGTAAAATCCATATTTCACATATGGATTCGAAAAATCATCCTTTCGCCTCAAACAATCCCTAGAAAGGCGGTACTCCTTCACGGCTTCCGCCCTGATGCTATCAATCTCCATTTGAGTTAGAGAAGGAGTAGCCCAACTTTCTAGATCGGCAACATACTGCTCGAGCTCCTGATTACGATCGATCAAGGGCCCGTATTTGGACTACATGCGATCCAGTTAGGCTTGGGCCTCAAGAAGATCTTCATGAAATTTTGTAGACCGAGCCACCTCAACGGTAAGATCCCCCTTGGCCTGGTCCAAATCTTGGCGTGCCTTCGAGAGCTGCTCTTCTAAGTTCAGCACCACGTTTGGGAGTCCGGATAAGTTGTTAACGGTATTTGACAGCTCCATGACCTTATCCTTTAACTCTCGGATCTCCTTGTCAGCTCGCTCCCGATAGGCTCGGTGTTGAGCATTATTGGCCACGGTTCTCTGAGCAAGCTAAAAAGAAATACAAAAAGTCAAACTCAAAAGCACAGCAAAAAGAAGTTAAACGAAGAAGAATATGAAAATTACCCTTATCGCTTCCATATCAGCCAAGTCTTCTTCCTCCGGATAATTCCTGAATATTCTAGCCTCGTCCCTCGGGAGAATAGTAGCCCAACTCAGTCGAGAAGCCACCCCGGGAGTGTCCAAGGTATCGTTATCACGAACTCTCAGGTAAACCCGAAACTCGACCCCCCTCATGATATAACCACCGTCCACAGGGTAGGACCTCCCATCAATAGGGCCTATCCTCGGGAGAATTGGCCTAGTCCCCATTGACGACTCGATATACAAGCGCCTCCGATTCTTTCGCTGGGACAAAATTATGTTGCATTCAGCACGCTCTTCGGAGCGAGATCGTCCAGATGAATCGGAAGCCTCCCTGAAAGAGGACGAAACTCTCCTTCTATCCCGAGAGGGATCCCTTCGTTCCGGAGGAGGAGGAGGCATCATTTGCCTAGAAACAGATGGGGTCTGAGCTCGAGGCAACTGAGGCGGTATCGGTGCCTCGCTAAGAACATATTCAGCTAAACGGGGCCTCTTTCTTGTGGGATCACTAGACGGACCGCCCTCGGAGACTTGACGCGCCAGAGATCGTCGAAAGTGGCTCATTTCTGCAAAAAAGAAAGAGAACAAATAAATGGTCAAAAATATCATCAAAACCAGCAAAACAATAAAAAGCGTAAAAAGTTACCATCAGGAGATTCAAAATGCTCCTGAAGGGACTCTATGTTTATCATATCGCCGTCGGGTAGAACCATGAAGGTTGAACCGAATCCTCCCCAGTCATTTAAGTCAGTTAAAGGCTCACTGTCAGAACTGGATTCTACGTTTGTGCTTCCTATATCTTCTTGTGGCCTTAACGGTTCAGGGTTTGACTCAGGGGGACTCGGGGATGAAGGATTAGAAGAAGGAACAGAAGGGCCGACAATCGGGACGGAACCTACACCCCAGCCAGCTGATATCAAATTTTCATTTGATAACAGACTGTCAAGACTAATGGGACGATCAACTAGTAACTTATTGACGTCCGGGGATAACTGTTCTCTAAGTGTAGAAATCCGGGGGCCCTTGGGGATTTCACGCCTAGTCTCCCAACGAGTGGAAAAATCCAGGCCCCCAGGCGTCTCTACAATAAGCCACTCCGATTCGAAACCGTGCAGCTTATTAGCGGGCTTTTCGAATAACCTGTTTTCAAATCCAGGCATATACACCCGCTGAAGTGAATAAGGGACTAAGCCGGGGCTGCCTCGAAACCTAAAAAATACATCAAGAAGGGGAAGAGACGGAGAAAAGTCCCTTAGGCGGCAGTGCACGGTAAACCCTATTAATTGCATCCATGCGTGAGGATGCAGTTGTCCGGGGGCGATCCTATGCGTCCTAAGGAAAGAAGCCCCAAAATCGGATAACGAAAAACGGAGTCCTAATTCTAAGGCTGCCCTAAAAATAACTATCCCGTCGGACACACGACGTATATCACTTTCCTGAGGGGTTGGAAGTCTATATAAGTATCCCTTAGGCAAAGGGAGCCTAGACATAAGGTCTTGAATGTCGGCTGCCTTCAAAGTCGACTTGACTCCTAGATCTATGTGCTTCCCTATACCGCGGCCAGCCATTTCTTGAAAGTTCGGGAAAAATCAAGAACAAATGGCGACAGAGTTTTACCTAACGGAGAAACAGAAGAACGTCAAAAAGCACAGGGCGACAGAGTTTTGAACCTCGCGACAGACTTGTGGCACGGTGATATTCACGCGAGAGAGATACAACAGACTAGCGACAGAGATTCGGAAGAGTGGCGACAGAGGTGCGATAGAGTGTTGAGAGGATCTGCGGCAGAGTGGTATTTGCGAGAGAACTCAGTGTCCATTGTGAGAAAAGGGACCCTGTATATATAGAGGCGAGGCTACGTCAACGCGCGCGCGGGAATCCCCACCGGCCCAGGAACAACGAATCAGGGATCCCCACCGGCCCAGGAACAGCGAATCAGGGATCCGCACAGGCCCAGGAACAGCGAATCAGGGATCCACACAGGCCCAGGAACGGTGAATCAAGGATCCTCTTTCGTAGGAAATATTCCTACCAAAGAGTGGGGAGCAATTGATAGTGGTCCTATCATCAAAGTCCACGTGTACAAGGATCGACCAACCAGAGACCGCCACGTGTCAGATGCAATATAAGCCACGTGGCAGTTAGGAGGGGCAATAGAGACCGTTGGCGGCAGACTCCCCAGGCAATAGAGTTCTCATGCGACAGAGTCTCTAAAAGCGATAGAGACTCTGTCGTAGAGTCTCTATGCGACACAATAGGTCGCGATAGACCTCTAACGCATTTAGCGCGACAGAGCTCTACCGCAGGCACTACGACAGAGCTCTACCGCAGAGACGCCGCAGAGGTTCACAGAAACTCTGCTGTCTGTCTAACTCACCCGCAAGTCACCCAGCTTCAAGTCGCGACAGAGTATCTAATGACTCTGTCGCAGCCCAGACACTCGCCTGGGCCTCAGACCCGAAACGCCCTCAAACCCGGATTGAACGTGATACCCAATCCGACCCGGGAGAAACCTATAAATACACCAGGTAAGTACTCAGAAGGGGGACCGAAAAATGAAATCTCTTTGATTCTGCTTAAATGAATTTCCTCTCTCCTATTTACAGAAACTCAGTTTTCTAATTTAATCATCGGAGTGCGCGTGCAGGGACAGATCCCTGCGTCTCTCTGATATTCGTTGTTTTTGCAGAAGATTCGAAGTACACGTGGAAGAAATTACATCAACATCATCCCGTTGTCGTTTAGGGCAACATCATTTTGAAAATTGAAAATCAAAAGAGAGATATATATAAAAAAAGGGGTTAATAATACAAATTGCTTAAGAACTATAAAAGTTAATGCAATATTATCGTTGAACTTAAAAAAAAGTAAAAGATGTCATGTGACAATTATAAATAAAAAGGATATATTTTTTATTTTTATTTAAATTATTATACTTTTTTGAAAAATACTTTTTTTCCCCTTTTTCTTAATTTTCCCCTTCCTCCCCCTTGGTTTTTGGTCAAATTCCACCATGGTTGACCGTTCTTCAAGGAGGCCAGAAAAGCCTAAATAGGCCGAGTCACTTGTTTAGGCCGTTTTCGGCCTTCTTGGAGGCCGATTGCCAAGTCCAGACAGGATTTGACCTTTGTCGGCTTGATCCGATTGGCCATGGTCGAATTCGACCAAAAATCAAGGGGGAGGGTGGGGGGATCGGGAGGGAGAAAAAGAAAAAAATATAAAATATAAAATAAAAATAAAAAATATATTTTTAAATAAATGCCACATGACATTTTTTAATTAGATCAGCATCTACTTAAATGTTTTTGTTGATGTTTTTAGCGACGGCTACTAAATAAATTAACAGTAAAATAGTATTAGTATCGTATTACTTTTTTTTTTTAGTTCAAAGACAACATTACATTTATGCTTATGATTCAAAGGCTATTCGTGCTATTAACCCATAAATAAAATAAATACTTTGATTTTGATTAAACATAAATAAAAAAAATGAGTGAATGCTAAGTGAAGTGGCCGGAGAAACATTGGAATAATTTTTCACATTGATCCGGAAAGGAGATGTGCTGGACAAACCCAGAAGCCGTTATTGATCAAGAAAAAAAATTAATTCTAAAAGAATATATATCAATAAAAAACGAGACAACTTTTTTGAAGCCTAATGTCTTTTTTGGGCCAAAATTAAAATGGCAAAAATTCTTTTGGATGCGAAATGATGGGCTGTATCTCAGCCATTGGACTGCAGATTACAATCTCAAGAGCCCAATCAACACTCGATGAACTGAGCTCAAGGAAGGTTCGAATCGCCCCTTTTCGTTTCTTTGTTATTCTTCCATTTCTTTCGTTGCAAATAAAAAAAGGAAAAGAAAAAAAGCAGAGCCAACAGCAGAACGGTGAGATCTGCTAGGAGCTGCTTCGAAAATGGAGTATCGCAAAATCAAAGATGAGGTATTCCTTTTTCTTTAATGTTTCTCGTCACTCGTACTTGGCAACTATCTTCATTATCTCATTCGGACGCCGAATTAAATCCATCGTCAATTATATATTTTTTTTAAAGTTGATTTTGGCTAAAAATTATAGTTTGTTTATCAACGGCATTACCGTCTTTTTCTTTTTGTTTTGAGCTCGTATTCGTATTATACTCTTTAAGTAGTTCATTTAGTTTATTCTGTGAATCTGGTGGCCATTTTCTTCTTAAATTCCTCGAAAATTTGATTTAATTGTAATTTATTTTTATATGCTGGAGTAAAGAACTATAAATAAAAAGTATTTCAGATTATACGAATTTATTTTAACAATCTGATTGATTATTTATCTCGTAAATTGAAGAAATACAGTCTACTTGCAGAGCTGGTAAATTTGTTCAGATTTGACTGAAATTGTCTTCATAAGAGCTTTAATCCAATCTTTTATTTGTGTTTGAATGAATTATGACTTGTAGGATAATGATGGAGGAACAGTAAGTGATGACATTGAGAATCTACGAGGCAAAGGTTTTTCAGGGGGTGGTATGTTTTGGTTAAAGTCATATTTGAATGCTATGCAATTTCCATTGCACACAATTTTTATCGTGATTTTCTTTTCTCATTTTTATTTTCTTAATTTCCATTGATATGCAGCTTCTGTAAATAATGTTCCTACAAGGGAACAGGCCAAGTGGAAACGCAAGTAAGAGCAGCTTATATAATTTGATTTTTTCGTAATATTAGCTTCAAATAAGAAAAATATGAACTTAATTTTCTTATCGTTTTCTGTTCTGTTTTTCTTGAGCAGGACAGTTGTTACACTTGCATTGACTTTTCTTACAAGTTCACAAGCAATACTTATTGTCTGGTCAAAGAGAGCTGGGAAGTATGAGTATAGTGTTACCACAGCAAACTTTTTGGTGAGTTGATGGTCACCCTGTGTTTTAATTGACACGATGCCCTCAGGATTGACCTGCTTTTATTTTGGGAAACAGGTGGAGACTTTGAAATGTGCCTTATCACTTGCAGCCTTGGCAAGAATATGGAAAAGTGAAGGTGTTACAGAGGATAACAGGTAAATTTTACTTGGGATCGCTTAAGTACATCTTTTGCTATTAGTGGAAATGACTTATTTTTTCCTTCTACCTGTCATTAAACTAGGTTGAGTACAACCCTTGATGAAGTTATTGTTTATCCAATTCCTGCTGTACTTTATCTTGTCAAGAATTTGCTACAGGTTGATTCTGATTGTTGTTTGTCCTGTAACTAATATATTTTGGTCCTATTTTCCACAATGTAATTGTATGTACTTTTTGCAGTATTACATCTTTGCCTATGTTGATGCTCCGGGTTATCAGATACTGAAGAACCTGAATATTATCAGTACTGGTGTTTTGTATCGTATTATCCTTAAGAAAAAGTAAGCTCCTTAAACCATGCATGTTGGATGTTTTCCATTGAAAAGAGTTGATGGACAATGTCTGCTGATCATTCTGTATAACAAAGCAAGGCAATGGGAATTGACAGTTATGCTGTGTTTTATGAAATAAATCTAATATACATTCAAGTGGAAGATACACCTATATAAACATGCTTTGTTAACATTTTGGATTCCATTCATTTTGCTCTTCTTGATATTCTGATTTCAGATTAAGCGAGATTCAATGGGCAGCTTTTATTCTTCTATGTGCTGGCTGCACCACAGCGCAACTAAACTCTCGGTAAGAGTGATAAAACCATTATAATTGTTCCCTTGATTGGACAGGTTCACAATTCATTTCCGACCATATTCTTGTTACTTTGATGCAAACTTATTACCTTGGAGATTGTCTTAGTGCTGTTGTATAATGGTTTAAGTGATGGACTTGTCTATTATATGTTGATAAAGGTCTAAAATTGACAGATAATGGTTGAAGAATTTCAACTTGTATATATTATCTGGTTTTAAGTAGTGTATTTGAGATGGCAATTAATATTTCAAATTCCCAATCTCAGTGAGGATGGGGGCATGCTTTTCTCAATTTGAAATGTTTATATGATTTATCTGAAATTTATTATTTGGCTATTATTTTTTGCAGTTCTGATCGTGTTCTTCAAACGCCTCTGCAAGGTTGGATAATGGCCATTGTAAGTTGCCAAAATATTGTCTAGTCTTTTAGTCCAATGGAGAAAAGTGAAATTGATTTATTGCTTCAAAATCAAAATTTTTAATCGTTGGTATCTTTATCTCCTTTGCAGGTGATGGCTCTTTTGAGTGGATTTGCAGGAGTGTACACTGAAGTAAATTTTTTGAGATACTTATTCCAATTCTTCCTTTTTAAGCTGCAACTTGCTTTTAGATGATTATTTACTGATCAGATGTTTAGCCAATGTTGCCTGATCTGATTCTGGTTGAATTTATTTGGTTTATAAATCGTCTCAATCAATGAAAAAGCCTTGATTCAGTTAAAAGCATACTGAGCTTCTGCTAAGTGCAACTGACAAAATTATTGACTTTCATAGAAATTCGTGTTGACCATTTACTTCTTCTGCTGGCAGGCTATAATTAAGAAGCGCCCATCAAGGAATATAAACGTGCAGAACTTCTGGTTATATATCTTCGGAATGGCCTTCAATGCTGTAGCAATTCTAATACAAGATTTTGATGCTGTCATGAACAAGTAATCTGAGCCTTTTAATCTGTTGCTGGAACCTACCTAAGAAATAGTATTATTAACTCTGCAGATGTGACTCATTACTTTTAGTTGCATGTCTGTCTTACAAAATGAGGAATCCTCTGTTTAGCTGTTTAAATTAAAGTTTTATTTAATGAACTTCATACTTCCTTGATAGTTCTGTCAATAATTTATGTTTTTAAATATTCTTCTTTGCTCAGGGGTTTCTTTCATGGATACTCAATAGTTACTATTCTCATGATCCTTAACCATGCGCTTAGGTATTTTATTCTCCTTTCTGGCTTGATCAAGTTTGCTAGCAGCTAGTTGCTGACTCCATTTATTGTTTTGCAGTAGACATTGTATTTAGCAAGATCTTCATTTTTTCTGATAGTTATGTGGAATAAAAGTTTTTTATTGGAGAAAATTTTGAATGTCAAAATAAAAAAGGAAAGCGTCAGACCGGCATTTTGTAACTGCCAGAAAGCATATTTAAAATGCACACAACCACTATTCAAGTGGTGTGTAGCTCTTTGCTTCCTGACCTGCCGCTTCGATATTTTAAAAAATGGACTAACCCTTGATCCGGAGTTAAACAAACTGACTCTGCATTTCCGTTGGCACTGCTATCGCTGAGCTCGAGCCAGAACTAATAAGAATCTCTGACGTCTGCCTAAATATACCTTCTTTTTGCATCGAGAGCTTAGATTTGTGATGATCATTTTCCTTTTCCTAGTGAATTACGGTTTAAGTATGGACTTTAATTTTCATGTTTTGCTTTCATGAAATATGCTCATGTATTTGTTCCATTTGCAGTGGCATTGCTGTATCAATGGTAATGAAATATGCAGACAATATTGTGAAGGTAATATGAAATAAATTTTTTTTTTGTAGTCAAACATTTATTTGTCTGCTTTTACATGCACCTCTCCGATTTGTTAGAATCTTGTGAATTAGGCATGTCATGGTTTTTCATAAAGAGTAATGTTCATGTGTTTGCATGGACATACGTTTATAGTTTGATCAACAATGAAGGAAGTTACTGATCCTTTCTCATGATGATTCGGTTACTTGCTTATTCTGCTGCTTACATTATATGTAACTGCCTGTTTTCTTGATGCTGGAACCTGTAACTAAGGTGTTTTATTTAAAATGACCAAGAGCTTCATTTTCTGTCTCTATTGATTGTACTATTTATAAGGCTGCTGTGATCGTGGTAAAGTTGTTTGAGGTTTATAATAAGTTAAGAATCTTCTTGGGAGAAACTGAAGCTAAGGATGAGTGTGGCCTTATACTGAGATGCCCTAAGCGTTCCTTGAATTATTTATCCACATTCCAAATTAAAAATATTTCGCTGGATCAAACCATATGGAAATGTTTTTTTTTTTTTTTAAAAAAAGAAACAAAGTAATTATCAGTGTATTTGGGAGTGTAATAAAAGGGCTCAAATTTTACAAGGAATGTGTCTGTGCATGCATAATACATTTTGAATTTTTCAATTGAAGCTCCAATGTTTATTTAGCTTCCCAATGTTGTGCAGGTGTATTCTACTTCGGTGGCAATGCTTCTAACAGCTGTTGTTTCGGTGTTTCTGTTTGGATTTCATCTTACCCTTGCTTTCTTCCTTGGTGCTACGTAAGTTATCTCCGGCCACATTTTAATATCCATACTGTTAATAGTTTCTTCTGCGCAAGCTTCAATTGTGGCATCTGTCATAATCCACAATCTCGCTGCCTGGTAAAAGGTCCTGCACGTGGGTCATGTTTCTCATGCATGTAGGGAGTATAGCATTTCATCCAGATCAAAACACAAAGCAGTTATGTTTAATTAATGTATCTCTCTTGTTATTGCAGTGTCGTATCAGTATCGGTATACTTACACTCCGTAGGGAAGCTGCAAAGATAGTAACTTCTCGTGTTGCGTTGCCCTGACATTGTAAAGTCTTGTGTACTGAGTTTTTTTCTTTTTTCATTTAATATTTGTTCCCCCTTCCCCCTTCTTCTATTTCCTTATAATCTTATATATGCCAAAGGTGAAAATAGTCATACATAAGTTTTGTTGAAATTCTGTTTTATTTAGTTCAATATTGTTAAGCTGGTAAGTTCCCAGATTCCATTTCTTTGCTTATCTCCGCAGTTGGATAGGTGAGGGGTTTAAGACGGTTTAGAACTTTTATATGTAAAATCACTGTTATCTTTAGTAATTTGATCGGACCAATTTCTTTATTCTTTCTGATGTCCATTATTTAGTTATCAGTGGGCATCCGATGCTGATAATGTGATGTTTAGAGGAAACTACCTGTGAGATACTTGCTATTTTGAAAGCCAAGATGTAAAAGGCAAATACTGGTCAGTCTGAAGCTGAAAAAACAAGGTGCCTGGCAACGTCCGAGAATATGCAGAGCAGGGGAATCGCAATGATGCACAAAAAATATAACTACTTTCTTAAGTTAATACACCGCAAATTATTTGCTCCTAAACACGTAAGTTCTATGTTTTCTGTCAACAAGCACAAGTAGATTATTGACGGTTTGTCAAGATGGAATTTGAATAGGGAGTAATCATGAAGTTGCGACTTGCAATGATTCAAACACCCAAACCAAAACATTTAAACAGGGAAGCAAACTTAGATACTGGGACCCGTTAATTACCGACATGACACATTATTAACATGCTTTTCAAATTTCAATATGATTTGCCCCTGCACCTGGGGTGAGTTTCTAAACGCCAAAATGGAAGTTCGATCCTACTATTCTCGATGCTCAAACGTGAATATAAGCTGTCTGGTGCAAAGATGGTTATATTTTATGTTCCAGAAATGGCTGTCTGGTTATTCTTGTTATCTTGAGGTTCTAACATCCAACACATGCATGGAAATTATTTACAAGACAAACACAGCAAACTGAAAATGCTAATCGGTTTTCCATGTAAACCAAAGCTGTATGTATCCTTAGAGATATTTCCTACCCTGCCAATCAAGCTCGCTCTGGTCAGTAATCAATTGGAAATCGTGATTCAAGCATCATTTGTATTTGTTCCGAAATGTTAGTCTGTCTATGCAATAATGCTTCTTTGGAAGACTCTTGTCATAGAAGCATTATACATATAATTTAATAAAAACATGCGGGATATGATCTTTGACGAAACTTAAACCTACTGAGCATGCGTGGAACTCAAAAGAACCAATCTTAAAGACTCAGTATTCTACAACCATTTTCTCCAACTTCACTTGAAAGCAACATATAAAGCTTAATCTATAAATTACCACCCCAATGCCCTCCACAAATCCACCCATCTATTCTTCTCAAACATCCATTAGAAATCAGTTACAAACAACAATGGCTCTCTCCTTGCTTTCCAAACTCTCCATTCTAACGTTCCTTGCATCCCTTTTCATATGTTCTGCTCTGGCTTATGATTTCTCCATAGTGGGTTATTCGCCAGAGCATTTGAGTTCCACGGATAAACTTCTTGAGCTCTTTGAATCATGGATATCAAAGCATGGGAAAATTTATGAATCGATTGAAGAGAAGTTGCTAAGGTTTGAGGTTTTTAAAGATAACCTGAAGCACATTGACAAGAGAAATAAGGAAATCAGCAGCTATTGGCTAGGGTTGAATGAGTTTGCCGACTTGAGCCACGAAGAGTTCAAGAACAAGTATTTAGGACTCAAACCAGAGGCTCTCAGAAAGAACCAATCTCCTGGAGACTTCACTTATAGAGATGTGATTGACTTGCCAAAGTCTGTCGATTGGAGAAAGAAAGGAGCTGTTACCCCAATCAAGAATCAGGGTTCTTGCGGTAAGCATATCCTCTTAATTTCTCTCTTTGCATATGTAATAATGTAAGTGGTCCTCTTGGGATCAATGCATAGAAATTTTTATGACAACATTGGTAAACATGAATGCAGGTAGCTGTTGGGCTTTTTCAACGGTAGCAGCTGTTGAGGGCATAAACAAGATAGTAACAGGAAACTTAACTTCCTTGTCCGAGCAAGAGCTGATTGATTGCGATAAATCTTTCAACAATGGCTGCAATGGAGGTCTGATGGATTATGCATTCCAGTTCATTGTCTCCAATGGTGGACTTCATAAAGAAGAAGACTACCCGTACCTCATGGAGGAAGGCACCTGTGAAGAGAAAAGGGTAATACAAATCTACAATATTCATAAAAATATTCGATGAAAGTTACGCCTACGTTGTTATGTAATCGATGGCTTATCTGATTAATCATTTCTTTGGTTATCATCAGGATGAAACGAAGGTGGTGACAATAAGTGGTTACCGTGACGTACCAACAAACGATGAGCAAAGTCTCTTGAAAGCCCTGTCTCATCAACCACTCAGTGTGGCCATTGATGCTTCTGGCAGAGATTTCCAATTCTATAGTGGGGTAAGCTTGTTATCTTTTTAAATAATCTAATCACAGCATTCTCCGTTTCTCTCATTCCTGATTTACAAAATGCTTTGGGGGTTTGCAGGGTGTGTTTAATGGGCCATGTGGAACTGAGCTAGATCACGGAGTAGCAGCAGTTGGCTATGGAACAACAAAGGGGTCAGATTACATAATCGTCAAGAACTCCTGGGGACCCAAATGGGGAGAAAAAGGGTACATTAGAATGAAGATTAAAACAGGAAAACCTGAAGGGCTATGTGGTATCAACAAAATGGCTTCATATCCTACCAAGAAGAAGTGAAGATTTGACCTGAAGATGAAAGCTTCGTTGTTTAAGAAAACTTTATTCGTCATTTAAGCTTTTTCTGTTGTTCCTTGTGTTGACAAAATTTGCTGGCCGACCTTTGCCATGTTCCTTGATTAATAAAAATGGCTCACAATTTCGTCTGAAAAGTTTCGTATATTATCTTATTAAGAACAAAATTAGTGCATACCAGTTGATGTTGCTAATTCACAATATGGAATTTTGATGACGTCAGGATCTCAATTTTCATGTAAGCTTATTATCAAGAATTCTGCAAGAAAGAAAATAATCAAAGAGGCACAAGAGTTTTTCCCTATACATGCACTCCGATACTTAAATCAAACGAGATTTTTTTACAGAATTTCAATAAGCTAATAGAACTTTTTTTTTTAAAGGATGATACCTGTGACTTATTTATATGAATTGTTTACTGCGTAATTACTATTAAAACCCTTACTTAAATGATCTCATAGTGAGTCTTTTATGATTAACCTGAGTCATCTTTCTTTTTGGGTTCAGTCTATCTTTAAGCCCAATATCTTAATGTTAAGGCTCAATGACCTTTAGTATGATTCTCATCAATTATTCCCCACTTTTTCGTAGGATATACCTTGTGGAAGAGTATATAAGAGTTTTTTTTTTTTATTGTTTCGAGTCCATATTCAAATTCTCTCGCAACCCCCTTTTTCGGAATTATCGCAAAAGACTCTTCACCTTTACTCGTGGGTTCAACTAGTGGGATTCTCCCTAGTTTGCTATATGAATGGTATCATGACATTACTTCCTTTGCCAAGTGCCTTTTTTAGGATTCACGGACTCTATGGGTCAGTATCTTATTTTGTCCAGTAGGTCTTCAAAAAAGGGTTTTGAAATAGACTTTTTAGGGAACATCCAAACTAACCTCTTAGAAACGAGTCGATTGGCTCATATTGTCGGAATCCCATAAGGTCTTAGGTATCTTTACCTAATGGGGTTTATGCATAGGCATAGAGCCTTTAAGGACTAAATTTATTCAATCTTAAGGAGTTTATATGAGCATATAGGCCTACTTTGTACCAGAAGAGAAAATGACTTATCTTCTCTACTTACTCAAAAGTACATCCTAGCTACTAGTTAGGATGTTGTAGACATTTCCGTTAATCCTCCCTTGCTCCTGTAGATCTCATCTCTGAGAACCCGTTATCAAAAGGTCCTTTTTAGGAGATGAGAGAAAAGAATCCTCAAATAAGTGTGATACTTTTAAGGGAGACAGGGGTCAGGGCCAAGGAGAAAATTTTGAAAGTCCTTTCATGACCTTTCATTTAAAGGTTCCTTGGCCAACATTAGACCTATTCTAGAGTTCCTTGAGTGAGTCTCCTGATGCTATTTTTACACATTTTACTTTTCATGTGCAGAAAGGGATTCCATTAGGTGAGCCCTTCATAAGAGTAAAGACGTTGAAATCACTTCTGAAATGCAGACGAAAGTTTCTTGTCCCAAAAAAGTAAGTCTGCTTCGAAATGGTGGTTCTAGAACAAACTCGAGCTCGTACTCCTCTTTATGCGCATTATGATAGATGCAATTCATCTTGGATCCCTTAGCCGTGGAAGGGGCAAGTCTGTTGCTCATAAACTGTTAATGATCAATTTCAGCGAATAGGAGTAACTATAAGAGTTACACGGGTAGAGTCGAGCCCAGTGCAATATATCTAAGCTCTTTATAAAAGATAAGGTAATTATTTGTGGAGGTGTCAATGAGAGACATGTCTGTGCTCCCAAAATCGATCATCTTATTATTCATCACTTCGTAAGTGATGTGAGGAGTGCCATTCAAAGGTAGGATTCTCGGGTCTACCCAGGGGTTAATGATAACTACTCAATAGAAAATCCTAATATTGCTTTCCATTTTGGGTTAGTCCACCGTTCTTCCTCTTAATGAGATCGGGTTATTCAAGCTTCCTAGAAGGTAAGGACCAAGTTTATAAAAAAGTCATGAAGGTAAACTTCTAGCTTATTGGATGTTTTATTTACGCATGCTTTACAACATGTCAGACTTGACTTTATTCATTCACAGGCCGTATAAAGTGTAATTCCCTACAATGTTTTTTATGGAGCATATAGAATGTAGGCTGAGAAAGAGCTCGATCAATTACAGAAGGAGAATGCCAAATGGATTATTGATAATTCTATTTTTTATAGAATTATTTGTGCTTAAATTCCAAATTATTTATTTAATCTTCATATTATTTTATTAATAATCCCCTTTATTTAATTAAAATTTTTTAATGTGCAGATAAATTATATCCGGATGAAACTCAGTCATTTCAGTCGAAATTAGGCTGAAAATGGGCTAAGGAGACTGGACCACTTCCAATTTGCAGACCGAGTCACCAGTCGTCTGGACACGCGTGATACCAGGTGTCCGATTTTTATTTGCTCCGAAATGATAAGATCGACGGACATCGTGCCAACCCTCTGGGGGACACACGCTGGGCCACATCACACAACCAATTGGACAAAAAGACGGGTGACGTGAAAATATCTACTCTGCAGTGAATCAAATGAAGACAAGTGGCCAAACAATGTCAACTCATCTAGGATGGAAAAAGTACCATTGTACCCCTATGTTTGTGTATAAATAGAACATGATGGCAATTGAAAAATTAAGTAGGGAAGTAGGAAGTAGGAGTAGGGTAGGAAATTAGGAAGTAACCTAGGTTAAGAGTAGCGTAGAGTAATTTAGGAGTAGTTTTAATTTTAATTTTTCTTTTAAGGCTTTTCCGAATAGTATTTTTTTAGCAAGCATTTTCTTATTTCACTGGTCATGTCAACTTTGAATTTACTTGATTTTATGAAAAGCTTTACTTTTTATTCTTATTCGCTATTTCAATTCATTGCTTTGCTTTTCATTTTTTTTGCTCATTGATCGGGTAGTGAAAATGGCTAGTGACAGTAGTTATTTTTCATCAACCCTTTGCATTATTCTCTTTGCTTATTGATGCTTTTACTAACTGTTCCATTTGCATTTTCTTTAGAAGAAAAGAAAAAAAAATCACTAGTTAAATGTTTATCGAGCTTCTGGTTCAGCCTTTTTGATTCGGTTTCTTCTTGCTCAGCTAGTGTAGCTGTTTGATTCCGAGGAGTGGATGTGTGGTAGTGTAGGCTGATGAGGAAGATGACTCACGGTATGGTGTGGTAACAGCCTCAGGTGACAAGGCTGGGCTGCTGAGCTCGGCAAAAAATCACAGCTCTGCTCTCCTCTGTTTTACAGCCGTTTCTTCATGCAATTTCTGTCCTTAGTTCTCGGTTTTACTGCAGCAGCTACCTTCAAGCTTCTTTTTGTTCCACTATTCATGCAATTTTATTTTGTAGCTTGTTTCTGTATGATTTTTTTTTCTGTTCTATTTCAAGTGTTGTTCTGGGTTCCAGAGTATTGTTGTTGTCTTCGTTTTCATTGCTTTAGTTATCTCAGGTTATTTCCTAGCTACTGTAAGTCTATTTAATTTATTTTGTTTCCAGATTTGCAATTGGGTAACTGGGAAGTGGAATGACTGTTGTGTGAAGAGGCCTCAGTTGTTGTAGTTGCTGGTTTCAGCTGATGCTTGCACTAAAAACAGCAGGAGTAAAAGACCGGCACAAGAAGAAATACAAGCATGAGGGTGGCAGTACGTCATGCAAGGTGCTGCTGGAGATGCAGAGATTGTGCTAGCAGTGCGAGAGCAGGTCGTGCAAGGTGTTAGTACAGAGCAGGAGCAAAACCAGAGCATCACCTGGACAGGTGCAGTAGCAGTACGAGGCGTGAGTAGGAGTTGGGTGTCCAACGATTTGCAGAATAGATGACTTGTGCACATAGCAGTATAGTGCAGACCACAGTACAGTTGTAAGACCCGAATTTAATTAAAATACGAAAATTAAATAAGAAAAGATGAGGGATGTATGAAGGAGGTCAGGTTAAATTGATTCTGAAACAAGAGCAGGGGTAAAATGGTAAAAATACCAAAACCCGGTGTTAGGACGATAAGAAAATTTTAATTAAAAATACGGATGTAAAATGTCTTGATCGATGATAAGGAAATTATAAATTTTAGGTCGATTGATCAAGATTCGGAAATTTTAAAAAAATACCGGAACGATATCTCAAAAAACGCGAAGAAATAATATCGAAATTTAGAGGAAAATATAATTAATAAATTAAATTTAAATTAAATAAATTAAAGTAGAATAAAAAATAATATAAGGTAGATATTTTGGGATTTTATGAAGTATTTTATTGAATAGTAAAATAATTAAAATAAATAATAATAATAATAAAATAATAATAATAAAAAAAAGTAACTGAAACAAAAAAAAGGGAGAGGAGAGAGAAACTAGGGAAAAAACCCAAGAAACTAAAACCGAAACAGTGACCCGCGACCTTCACCTTCGATTCTCGCACACCGGCGACCGATGAGCTTCGACGAAGCTACCAGGAGGAAGAGGGGAGTCCGACGAGCACGTGGGTACCGGTATCACGCCGCCAGGTGGCCGGAGCAGGCCGATCGGAGCTGAGGAAAACCGCCGGAGAAACAAGCCGATTCCCGACGAACCGCCGCATCTGGGCTGAAACGGAGGGCACCGACGCACTCAGGGGAAGAAGCCGGTTCTTTTGAGACCGGTCTCGGTCGGTGAGACCGTCGAAACCGCCGGCGAAGGTAATAGACAGTAAACGGTGCCATTTGGCCGAAAGGAAAGGGAAGGAAAAGGAGGGAAAAGGAAGGAAAGGGGAAAAGAAAAGAAAGGAAAAAGGAAGGAAAAGGAAAGAAAGGAAAGGAAAAAGGGGGGAGAAAAGGAAAGAAATTTACCGGGTACGACTCGAGGTTCGGGTAAGTTGACCGAGGGTCGAAATTGACCTACGGGTAAATTCTGAAAATTTAATTTAATATTATTTTAATGAAAAATAATCCGAATTTACCTAATTGTGCAGCTTTACGACAGAGACCGAACGAGAGCCGATCGAGCTCTGATTCTCGTACCCCGCATCGTATCGGGTAAGTACAATTTAATTTCGGCAATTAGAGTTCTTTAAATATCGAGTTTTAATTATTTTATGGAATTAAGGATTAATTTCGCGTAGGAAGGAATATTATTCGGAATCGTAATATAATTGCCGTAAATGGTATACGGGCTATCCAATGAATTTGGAATGAAGCCCGATAATTATTAGAAAGCTGTATAAGCCCGGTATACCCGAAGAAGGGAATTAATGAGTATAAAAAGGGCTAAAATGGGCCAAGGCCCAATAAGCTAGAACGAGGCCCAATAAATTATTAGTGGGCCCAATGAGCCCAATAGGCATCGATAAAGTGAGAATTTAGTGAAAAACTGGCTTAAGGCCGATTAAGGTACAATCGAGCCCAATAGGGGTAAATGGGCCCAACGATTTAAATTAAGCCCAGAAAGTATTAAATACGATTAAATTGTATGATATCTGACCTGAGAAATATTAATACGCAGTTTCAGGCATTTGATTGGGAGCTTATCGGACTGCGCGACGAGTCAACAGTGGAAAGGAAAAGGTCAGACTCGACAGGAAAATAAGGTAAGGGAATTCTGCGGACTGCTAGAGGTAAACTTTATGAAGTTTTAAATTCATTTACAGTCATTTAAAAATTTATCTGAAGGGTCTAGAGGTCGAAGAATAATTTTAGTGCCCCGTATGGGCAAAATTACTGAAATACCCTTGTTAAGGGTAAATGTTTCCAACTTTAGGAAAAATTGGGAGGAGCAAGAACAAGAGGTTCTTGCTCATTCTGGAGGTGTTTTGATGCATGCATTAGTAGGCCGGCTAACCTTGAAAGAAAATGCATAGCATTGCATACTTTCAACGTGAAATTGTTTTGAAAACTGTTTTGAGGAAAACAGAGTCGCCTACTGTTTTATTGACATATGACGTGCTAGAGCTCAGCTCGCACGATATTTTCGATTTGTGTGATGCACGCATTAGTGCTGGAGCGAGAGCTCGCACTAGAGTTTTACATGCATGGTGCTAGAGTCTAACTCGCACCAGATTTTACATGATTTTCGTGACAGGGTGCTAGAGTCTAACTCGCACCAGATTTTCACATGATTTACATACAGAGTGCTAGAGCTTAGCTCTCACTAGTTTTACTTGATTTACCGACAGTGTTAGAGCACCGCTCGCACTACTTTTCAGAGATCATACGATGAGCCGTGCTTGGAGCATCGGGTTGACTGTGTGTCACCAATTAAATAGGCTCGCACGTGCGTTTTGAGACATGGCATGTTAAAATAACCTGATGAGCCCGAACGAGGGATAAGGGTTAGAGAAACAACCTGATGAGCCCGAACGAGGGATAAGGGTTGGAGATCCACCTGATGAGCCCGAACGAGGGATAAGGGTTGGAGGACCAGCTGATGAGCCCGAACGAGGGATAAGGCTGGGGGTCCATGGAGTACGATGTATCGTGCAAGTAGCATGGAGTACGATGTACCGTGTGGTATATTCGGATACGGCATCTTCGGATGCAGCATCTTCGGATGCCTGGGATCGAATAAGACTGACGGGATGGATTGACCCACCTCCCGGGCGGTTCCCGATCAGGGTGAGACCTCGCACACTAGGATCCGTGTAGCTGGAGGGACTCACGAGGACACATATGGCCATAGTCCTGGTTAATTGCCTATATACAGACGTTGCCTAGTCTCGCATATTGATGATTTGACGATGATTTAAACTGGGTTTTTAACCTAAATGTGCATGATGATTATTTCCATGCTTTTAAACCCATATGTGATGTAAATCGATTTTCATGATTTTGTGTGAGTCAGGATCACCCGAAGGAGGGGTCGAGTCCTGGCTCTATTGTGAAATTTTTATATGAGAAAGATATGATTTTTAATATAATTGCATGTTGAATTTTTCGTGCAAATGTGTTTTACATAACATCATAATTCATATCATTTGTTTTAAAATGTGTGGAGAAAGGGTGGTTTATACATGGCACCACGTTCATGTAGGTAGTATAGTTACCTACTTGTTCGTAGGATTGCCTTACTGAGCTTGATGTGCTCACCCCTTTCATTTTCTCCCACAGATAATCTCCAGTTGAAGTTGAGGCGACTCAGTACTGCATTCTGGATATCCGCTGCTGCCCATCAACATAAGGTATATACGCTTGTACATATTGTATCTACATAAGTATAGCACAATAACATGTTTGTAAGTAACTTTAGGAGATGTATAAATAATGTAAACAATTATGAATGACTGGAGAAGAAATAAGTTAGATGGTAATTAAATGGTGGGACTGGCATTGACGCACAGCCCAATTTGTTAGTGGAGTGTGGTCACGATTCGAGGACATGTAAGAGTTTAAGTAAGTAAATAAACAAAACGCGAAAAATTAACTCTGATTTTTGGGTAGTTTGGGTCGTGACAATTATTATGGTATCAGAGCACAATTGGTCTGATGTGTGTCAGTGTCAGTAATTAGAAATTACATCCCCATGTTACTGTGCTTGGTTAGATACAATAGTGTATATCGAGATGGGTTTTGATTAAGAAATGGTCGAGAATGCAGGAATGCCTAATATGAGTCGCGTTAGATGAGATAGTGCACGAGGCAGAGGTCGTAGAGGTAGACCCGAATCTGCTAAGTCGTGCTGAGTTTGACTATGAGAATCATGATGAAATTGAAATGGAGGCTAATGTTGAGCATGCCCCACTGAATCCGATAGAGAGATCGGACAGTATTGAGACACGCTTCGCGAAGTTGGAGCGGAGTGTGGAGATTATTTTGAGGAGCCAATTGCTCAGATTATGAATGAGATCAGAGGGCGCAGCGGAACATTGGTGGAAACCAGCTCGACCCATCTTAAGTGTTAAACATCCATAGCTAAGAAGAGAAATCTTATTGGATGTATTCCGGTGACAGGATATCCCGGACATGATTTAAAGGAAAAATTTCTTACACTGCCCAGGAATACTAAATTGATTATGAGTATGAAACTCAGTTATATTCTTGGACAGATATTACCTCGACATATAAAAGTGACAGTCGAGATGTCTAAAAATTTATGAAATGGCTCAACTTTTCAATTAGAGCCCGATTGGCCCGTGAGATATTACCTATACCGAGGCAGTGCGCAGTTATACAGTTGGGTAAATAAGAACATGAATTGCACGCCTCTGAGATTGGAAAAGGTAATGAGGGCTGAAATAGAGACAGAAAAGAGAATCGAGAAATGACAAAGATGATAAAATGGGAAAATGGTAATTGGTAAAAGATCTAATTTGACGAGTCATGGAGTAAGATAATTGGTAAGGCCCTAGTGCATCCAATTTTGGCACTCTTGGGGGGGGTCATTGTGATTGGAGGACCCCGACCTGCTACGAAGCAGTGTAGCAGTGTAAGCACTGTAAGCAGTGTGGAATGTGTGGTGGATACCACGGAAGGAGGGTCTATACCTACACTGTATTGATGAAAATGGCCGTTAAGTGTGGTAAGACGGACCATTAATTTTGATTACACAGAGTTGGACGAGATCGCCCCACAGAAAGTAAAGAGACAGAGAAAAACTTCGTTGGTATAGCTGCAACGAAAAGGGAGGCAATAGCCGAAAAGAAAAGAAAAAGGAAAGTAGGCTGTTGGACGAAGGCGAGAGGATGTCTTGGACCAGGACACTATTGATGTTTCATGGATGTGGTGTAAGATACCACACTTGTTATGAATAATGAAGTACATATGTTCATTGATCCTGGTGCCATACATTTATTCATACCGCCTTCATTCGCATATAAGTGAGTAAAAGGCATGAATGCCTATATCATTGGGCACAATACTGATAAATGAGTACCCCAATAGAGGAGGATTAATTAACGGAATATGGATATTAAGATTTTAAGTTAAAAACAGGGGTGTAACAGTTGAAAATTAAAGGAGTAAAGGATTGTACTCACGGAATGAATAATGACAAGAGTTTTGTCATGATTGACACACTGAGGAGATATGCTTGATTCTGGATACAAGATGTATTGGAGCAAGAGACGTATGCTAGGAAAGAACATCTTTTCGATATGAAGTAATTGGGATTAAGTGATAAGTAGCGAATATAAGTTGTGACCACATGGACTGGTATATAAAGTATATGTGGTTAAGTCTGAAGGTTAATAAAGGTATTTCAAAATACCTCCCCGCCTGAAGACTTGACAGCGTCGAAAAGTATGTATATATAACCTATAACGTGAAATCGATCATCGTAATAAATACCTTTAGCGTTAGGATACCTTTACTAAGACAATAAAAATATTAAAATTCGACAAATCATAAAAGTTAACATAGTAAAAATTTAATAAGAGCCGTTAAGATAAGAAAAGGAAATGACGCAGGTTAGTACCTGAAAACGTAAGCGATTTTGAAGGATCTTATACCCTTATGCATGGATAAGTTAAGGATTGGACCGATTTGTAATCATCATTATCGATGATATGTTGGGTGTAGTTAAAGTCTAGGGCAAATTGTAAGCAATAATTGAAAGTGGCTTTTACAAATGGGTTGCTGCGAGTTCAAAAAGGATATACTTGGTTGACACGTTTAATTAAGAAAACGTGATCTTTAAATGAGATGATAAATAAGATGATAGATGTGACAGGAATTTCGGTGTAGTAAAATATGAACTGACCACCGTGATTAATTTCACCATACCCAACAGCTCAAGAGGTTCACAGTGAGTATGGATACCTCGAAATTATGAAGGAGCTGTGTATTGATGTATAATGGGAAGATAGACAATTTTTGGAGTTAGACAACTCAAGGATCATGAAATAAACTATCTGACTCATAATTTTAAGTTGGCAATGGTAGTATTTGTACCAAGGATATGGTACTATTAGGTACAGGGTGAGAAATTATAGATATGCACTGATCATAAAACCCGAGTATCTATTTTCATAGAAAGAGGCGAACATGAGAATACATAGTGGGTTAGAGCTTCTGAGAGATTTTGATCGTGGAAAATTGTACCACCCAGGAAAGGCTGATGCTTTGAGTAGAAAGAGCCTCGGGATGGTATTGCATATGATGGTCAGGGAGCGTGAGCTGCTTGAACAGTTATGAGCCTCAGTATTGATGTGATCCCTTCTGATGATGACAGTGATTGTGTGACAGCTAGCCTGATGACTAGAACCGGATGAGAGTTCCCGGATTTGCCAGGCTTAGCGTGATGATCGGCATAGTGTCGATAGTATGGGTCAGATTCAGAAGGGTACAGTGACAGAGTTCACAGAGTATGATAATGATTTACAGAGAGGCTCAGAGACAGTATAAGTGCTCCCTAGGACCACAGTTGATGAGTTAGTGATATTGTCAGGAGCTCACTCTTCGGGATATACAGTGCATACGGAAGTAAGGAAATATATGAAATCTTTGAAAAAGGGTATTGGTGGTCAGATGTGAAAAGAGACATGGTAGAGATTGTAGAAAAGTGCATAGTGTGTCAGCAGAGCAAGGTAGAGTATTAAAAGTCTGCAGAGTTATTGCAGCACCTACCTATATCGACACGGCGCGAAAATGAGAGCAAGTTTCCATGAATTTTATGATGGGTTACAGAGAACCCAAGTGAATTACGAGGCTATTTGGATGATAGTCGATAGATTTTCTAAGTCTACCCACCTTCTGCTTATGAACTCCCCAGATACTCGAAGTGTATATGAGGATTCAGGTATAAGGAAGATTGTGAAACATTAAGTAGCGTTCCAGTGAGCATGGTATCATATAGGGATTCCCGCTTCACTTCCGATTTCAGAGGATATTTTCAGGAAGCTATGGGAACCCGACTGAATATTTGCATAGCTTTCCATCCTCAGACAGATGGTCAGTCAGTGAGGACTGTACAAGTTCTGGAGGATCCGATGAAAGCGTGTGCCCTTGATTTTTATAAGCTCCTGAAATGATCAGTTGATTTCTAATTGAATTCGCCAATAGCGACAGTTGCCACTTGAGTATCGGGATAACAAGATATGAGTGTATGGTTGTAGGGGTTGTTCCCCAAATTGGAAAAGAAAAAGTGGATGACAGATAGAATTATATTCGACCTTGGATAATAAGTCTTTGAGGATGTTTAGTTAAGGATGAGAGATTAAGAACACCTCAGAGCAGATAGACAAGTATTGGAAATCACCCTTGGTGAATTAGTATGGTTGAAAGTTACTCGTCCTAAGGGAATAAGGACATAGCGAGCTTTTGGAAGAAGGTAAATTGAGTTACGCTGGATGGAATATTTTGAGAGATTGGACAAGTGGGAGATAAGACCTGTAAGTTGGCGTTATCACCTGAATTAACAGGCACCCACAATGTGTTTCAGTTTTTGATGCTTCGGAAATACTATCCAGATCCAGCATAGGTGATAGGATATGAGATCCAACAGTTCAGCTCAGTGCAATGTAAGTATATTGAAGAAGTTAATTCGGGCATTAAATAGGAAAGAGAAAGTATCGAGGTTTAAGATGATCTCCCTAATTAAAGTCCTTTGGTAGTAATACACTCCGGAGAAAAGATCACATGAGAATTAAAGAAGTATGATACGATTGATGTACCCGGAGTTGTATATGGACTCATATGACTTGGTTCTAATTTGGAGGACCAAATTCTTTAAGTGGGGGAGAGTTGTAAGACCCGAATTTAATTAAAATACGAAAATTAAATAAGAAAAGATGAGGGATGTATGAAGGAGGTCAGGTTAAATTGATTCCGAAACAAGAGCAGGGGTAAAATGGTAAAAATACCAAAACCCGGTGTTAGGACGATAAGAAAATTTTAATTAAAAATACGGATGTAAAATGTCTTGATCGATGATAAGGAAATTATAAATTTTGGGTCGATTGATCAAGATTAAATTTTAAAAAAATACCGAAAAAATTACCGGAACGATATCTCGAAAAACGTGAAAAAATAATATCGAAATTTAGAGGAAAATATAATTAATAAATTAAATTTAAATTAAATAAATTAAAGTAGAATAAAAAATAATATAAGGTAGATATTTTGGGATTTTATGGAGTATTTTATTGAATAGTAAAATAATTAAAATAAATAATAATAATAATAAAAAAATAATAAAAAAAAAGTAACTGAAACCAAAAAAAAGGGAGAGGAGAGAGAAACTCGGGAAAAAACCCGAGAAACTAAAACCGAAACAGTGACCCGCGACCTTCACCGCCGATTCTCGCACACCGGCGACCGACGAGCTTCGACGAAGCTACCAGGAGGAAGAGGGGAGTCCGGCGAGCACGTGGGTACCGGTATCACGCCGCCAGGTGGCCGGAGCAGGCCGATCGGAGCTGAGGAAAACCGTCGGAGAAACAAGCCGATTCCCGACGAACCGCCGCATCTGGGCTGAAACGGAGGGCACCGACGCACTCAGGGGAAGAAGCCGGTTCTTTTGAGACCGGTCTCGACCGGTGAGACCTCTGGAACCGCCGGCGAAGGTAATAGATAGTAAACGGTGCCATTTGGCCGAAAGGAAAGGGAAGGAAAAGGAGGGAAAAGGAAGGAAAGGGGAAAAGAAAAGAAAGGAAAAGGAAGGAAAATGAAAGAAAGGAAAGGAAAAAGGGGGAGAAAAGGAAAGAAATTTACCGGGGACGACTCGAGGTTCGGGTAAGTTGATCGAGGGTCGAAATTGACCTACGTGTAAATTTCGAAAATTTAATTTAATATTATTTTAATGAAAAATAATCCGGATTTACCTAATTGTGCAGCTTTACGACAGAGACCGAACGAGAGCCGATCGAGCTCTGATTCTCGTACCCCGCATCGTATCGGGTAAGTACAATTTAATTTCGGCAATTAGAGTTCTTTAAATACCGAGTTTTAATTATTTTATGGAATTATGGATTAATTTCGCGTAGGAAGGAATATTATTCGGAATCGTAATATAATTGCCGTAAATGGTATACGGGCTATCCAATGAATTTGGAATGAAGCCCGATAATTATTAGAAAGCTGTATAAGCCCGGTATACCCGAAGAAGGGAATTAATGAGTATAAAAAGGGCTAAAATGGGTCGAGGCCCAATAAGCTAGAACGAGGCCCAATAAATTATTAGTGGGCCCAATAAGCCCAATAGGCATCGATAAAGTGAGAATTTAGTGGAAAACGGGCTTAAGGCCGATTAAGGCCCATTAAGGTGCAATCGGGCCCAATAGGGGTACATGGGCCCAACGATTTAAATTAAGCCCAGAAAGTATTAAATACGATTAAATTGTATGATATCTGACCTGAGAAATATTAATACGCAGTTTCGGGCATTTGATTGGGAGCTTATCGGACTGCGCGACGAGTCAACAGTGGAAAGGAAAAGGTCAGACTCGACAGAAAAATAAGGTAAGGGAATTCTGCAGACTGCTAGAGGTAAACTTTACGAAGTTTTAAATTCATTTGCAGTCATTTAAAAATTTATCTGAAGGGTCTAGAGGTCGAAGAATAATTTTAGTGCCCCGTATGGGCAAAATTACTGAAATACCCTTGTTAAGGGTAAATGTTTCCAACTTTAGGAAAAATTGGGAGGAGCAAGAACAAGAGGTTCTTGCACATTCTGGAGGTGTTTTGATGCATGCATTAGTAGGCCGGCTAACCTTGAAAGAAAATGCATAGCATTGCATACTTTCAACGTGAAATTGTTTTGAAAACTGTTTTGAGGAAAACAGAGCTGCCTACGTGTTTTATTGACATATGACGTGCTAGAGCTCAGCTCGCACGATATTTTCGATTTGTGTGATGCACGCATTAGTGCTGGAGCGAGAGCTCGCACTAGAGTTTTACATGCATGGTGCTAGAGTCTAACTCGCACCAGATTTTACATGATTTTCGTGACAGGGTGCTAGAATCTAACTCGCACCAGATTTTCACATGATTTACATACAGAGTGCTAGAGCTTAGCTCGCACTAGTTTTACTTGATTTACCGACAGTGTTAGAGCACCGCTCGCACTACTTTTCAGAGATCATACTATGAGCCGTGCTTGGAGCATCGGGTTGACTGTGTGTCACCGATTAAATAGGCTCGCACGTGCGTTTTGAGACATGGCATGTTAAAATAACCTGATGAGCCCGAACGAGGGATAAGGGTTAGAGAAACAACCTGATGAGCCCGAACGAGGGATAAGGGTTGGAGATCCACCTGATGAGCCCGAACGAGGGATAAGGGTTGGAGGACCAGCTGATGAGCCCGAACGAGGGATAAGGCTGGGGGTCCATGGAGTACGATGTACCGTGCAAGTAGCATGGAGTACGATGTACCGTGTGGTATCTTCGGATACGGCATCTTCGGATGCAGCATCTTCGGATGCCTGGGATCGGATAAGACTGACGGGATGGATTGACCCACCTCCCGGGCGGTTCCCGATCAGGGTGAGACCTCGCACACTAGGATCCGTGTAGCTGGAGGGACTCACGAGGACACATATGGCCATAGTCCTGGTTAATTGCCTATATACAGACGTTGCCTAGTCTCGCATATTGATGATTTGACGATGATTTAAACTGGGTTTTTAACCTAAATGTGCATGATGATTATTTCCATGCTTTTAAACCCATATGTGATGTAAATCGATTTTCATGATTTTGTGTGAGTCAGGATCACCCGAAGGAGGGGTCGAGTCCTGGCTCTATTGTGAAATTCTTATATGAGAAAGATATGATTTTTAATATAATTGCATGTTGAATTTTCCGTGCAAATGTGTTTTACATAACATTATAATTCATATCATTTGTTTTAAAATGTGTGGAGAAAGGGTGGTTTATACATGGCACCACGTTCATGTAGGTAGTATGGTTACCTACTTGTTCGTAGGATTGCCTTACTGAGCTTGATGTGCTCACCCCTTTCATTTTCTCCCACAGATAATCTCCAGTTGAAGTTGAGGCGACTCAGTACTGCATTCTAGATATCCGCTGCTGCCCATCAACATAAGGTATATACACTTGTACATATTGTATCTACATAATTATAGCACAGTAACATGTTTGTAAGTAACTTTAGGGGATGTATAAATAATGTAAACAATTATGAATGACTGGAGAAGAAATAAGTTAGATGGTAATTAAATGGTGGGACTGGCATTGACGCACAGCCCAATTTGTTAGTGGAGTGTGGTCACGATTCGAGGACAGGTAAGAGTTTAAGTAAGTAAATAAACAAAACGCGAAAAATTAACTCTGATTTTTGGGTAGTTTGGGTCGTGACAACAGTACACTTGCTGCATAGCACCTGGAGACAACCGACAGCACGGCAGGAGCAGAGGCACAAAACCGACACTGCAGCACCTGGAGACAGCAACCCGTGAGCAGCTGGAAATGCATTTTGGAGAAGACATGTATAGTGCATAAAATTGGGACCATTTGGTTGGAAAACAGCTTAAGGCCATGTTTGGCCACCTCCCATTTTTATAATTTAAATGTTTATGGCATTTTTAATATTTTGATTGCTTTTATTAGTTGTTAAATTAGGTTAGTTGTTAGTTGTTAGTTGTTAGTTGTAGGATAAATCTAATGTTTTAGTTGTTAATTTAATTTTTAGTGTTAATTTTTGGTTAGTAGTTAATTTTATATTTTATGTTTTGAGACATTATTTTAGTTTAGTTGCATTTAGAGTTAATTTAGATTAATTATGTTTCATGCATTTTAGGTTAGTTTAATTTGCAATAATTTAAATTCATGCATTTTTATTTTAAGTTTGTTTAAAGTTTAGTTTAATTAAATTCTATTGCTTTATTTTCATATTTACATTTTATTTTAGTTGCGTTAATTCATTTTAACTGTTTTAATTTTCTTTTGTAGGTTCTTGCTTTTTATTGCTTGGAGCTTTGTAAGTAATTTTAGCTCGGTTTTATTTTCTTTATTTTATAGTTGTTATTATTTTCAGTACTTTAATCTTAGCCATGTAGACCACCCATCAGAACTTCATAATTTGCTAGGATATACTTAAGGTAAGATTAACCAGTACTTAATTAGGCTAGTCAACTTCTCTGTGGGATGATAACTCCGGACTCAAATCCCATTATTACTTGTACGACCTGTGCACTTGCAGACAATACCCTTAGGGCGTGTCAAGTTTTTGGCGTCATTTTCGGGAAATTTTTAATTAGTCGTTAATTAATATCGGTGAAATTTTGCTTAGGTGTAATTCTAGCTTGTAAATATTTAGGTTGTAAATATTTAGAGCCCTACTTAGGTTATTTGAATATTCTCTTAATTAATAATAATAAAAAAAATTTCTAAGGACTTTCGGATGTTTGCATGCGTAGAGCCCGGAGTTTTGATTGCTTTCCTCTAAATCCTGAAATTGAACGTACTCTTAGAAAAATTCGAAAGGACTCTAGGAAATTATTAGCTCCGCTGCAAAATATCATGACAAAAAATAGGAAAATTAGGACAGTCGGAGATTATGCAGTGCCGACGATTGGAGGATATTATTCCGGCATTAGGCCACCAGCTGTCCATGCAAACAAATTTGAAATTAAGCCTTCCATCCTCCAGATGATCCAGACTTCATTGCAGTTCAGTGGGTTTCCGCACGATGACCCACATGCTCACCTTGGGCAATTCCTGGACTTGTGCAACATGTTCAAAAATAATGGATTATCTGATGATGTGCTTAGGCTTAGATTATTCCCCTTCTCACTTAGGGATAAGGCGAGACACTGGTTAACCTCCCTGCCTCCAGGATCCATTTCTACATGGACGAGTTAGCCGATCAATTTCTATCTAAGTTTTTCACTCCCTCTAAAATGGCCCAACTCCGTAGTAATATATCTTCCTTTGCCCAGTACGACTCTGAATCTCTTTACGAAGCATGGGAATGATATAAGGAGCTTCTTAGGAAGTGCCCTCACCATGGCCTACCTTTGTGGTTGCAAGTCCAAACCTTCTACAACGGACTTACAAGCCCAAATAGGACCATTGTTGACACTGCGGCGGGTGGAGCGCTAATGTGTAAAACAGAGGAGGAAGCTTACGAGTTGTTAGAAAAGATGGCGGCTAACAACTATCTCTGGTCCTCGGAGAGGCAATTGCCAAAGAAGTCAACGGGTATTTATGAGCTCGACACACTGTCTACCTTAACCTCTCAAATCGCTAACCTTACGAAGAAGGTAGAGTCGCTCAGTACCCAACATAATCCTTCTACTAGTCCTAACCCTATGTATTATGTCCAAAGTCTTTTTCTTTCCTGTGAGCTGTGTAGTGCTACCCATTCTGTAGATAGGTGTCCGCTCAACTTAGAATCGGTTCAGTATGTTGCCCCCCTACGCAACAGAATAACCCTTTTTCAAACACCTATAACCCAGGATGGAGGAACCATCCTAACTTTTCATGGAGCCAAAACCAAGGGCAACCTTCTAACTCTAAACCTGTAGAACACCCTAGTTTTCAAGCTCCACCGGTTCATGTATCACCACAGCCGTAATTTCCATTTCATCCGCCTCATCATCCCCATCCACCTCAATTTCAACATCATCCACCTCACTTTCATCAACCACCACCACCACCACCATAACCTATGCAGCCCCAACATTACCATGCACCAGCAGCTGAGAAGAAGGCTACATTAGAGGAGATGTTCATGACTATCCTGTAAAATCAAGCTGCTTCAATTAAGAACTTAGAAGTTCAGGTTGGACAAATAGCTAGTGCTCTTAGCCAATGTCCCTAAGGAACCCTTCCTAGTAATACTGAAGTTAATCCTGTTAAGCAAAGGGAGGGTAAAGAACATGTTAGATCCATTACCCTTATGAGCGACAAAGAGCTAGATGAGCCACAAAGTAAGTCTAATCCTGTTGAGCCCATAGTTGAAAAACCCTTAAGTTCTAACAAAGCAACTCAGAAAAAGCAGGAATATCAGGATCGGGCTGTAAAAGAATCCAAGTTAGGCACTTCTTCATCTATACCTTCTTCTATTTTACAGCCTTCCTCGCCCTCTGATGTTATACATGTTTCCACTACATCCTTTCCGGTTAGACCACCAGTACCTTTTCCTCAGAGGTTCCAAAATAAAAAATCGGATAAACAATTCGCTAAATTCCTTGAGGTTTTTAAGAAACTTCACATCAACATTCCTTTCGCAGATGCCTTAGAGCAAATGCCAAGTTATGTGAAGTTTCTAAAGGATATCCTCTCGAGGAAGAGAAGACTGGAAGATTATGAGACGGTGGTCTTAACTGAGGAATGTTATGCCATTATCCAGAGAAGATTACCCCCAAGCTCAAGGATCCTGGGAGTTTTACCATACTATGCACTATTGGAAATTTATTCTTTGGTAAAGCCCTGTATGATTTAGGAGCTAGTATCAATCTAATGCCTTTGTCTATCTATCAGAAGTTAGGAATAGGGGATGTCAAGCCCACTACAGTGACCCTTCAGCTAGCAGATCGATCCATTAAATATTCAAAAGGGGTCATTGAGGATGTCTTAGTAAAGGTAGACAAGTTTATTTTCCCTACAGATTTTATTGTACTAGATATGGAGGAAGACATGGAAGTCCTCATTATTTTAGGCAGACCTTTCCTAGCTACTGGTAGGACGATAATTGATATGCAAAAGGGGGAGTTGACTATGAGAGTGCAACATCAGGAAGTGAAGTTTAATGTTTTCAAACCTTTGAAACTCCCTGATGACTCTCAAGAGTGTTTTAAGATGGAGATTAATGAGGATATAAGGCTTGAGCATAAGAAATCTGAAAGAAAGAAGGAAGTATATAGAGTTAAGGAGGATTTAACTATTGATATTTTGTCACCATTCTAGATAACCCTCCTACTCTTCACCCTGCTGCCGAGTGTTGTCTTCTTCAACTGCATTTGAAGTGGTTGTGTTTTTCTTTTCACCTTGTATATAGTTCTTTTTCTTTTTCTTTTCTGTTATTTCTTTCTTTTTTTATTTTGCAGATTTCTTTTATAGTTTTATGCTTTCAATCAAAGCTTCGGTTGTTCATCATCATCATCAGAAAGGGGAGTACTCCGTTCCTGAACTTCAATTCTTATATTATCTGCACACTGAGGATACTGTGCACTTCAAGTTTGGGGGAGGGGATATCACTTGAGTAATTTTCGAAAATTTGAGCAAAATTGAAATTTTTTTCAAATTTTTTTCAAAAATCTGAGCTTAAACTGTTTGATTTTGGGATGATTTAGTACTTAGCATGTAGTTTTCCCATATTCCGATGATATGACCCCATGATTAAGTATGACTTTGATTGACAGAGAAGTATGATTATAGGAAAAGCATGAAGTTGAGTTCTTAAATTTGTCTTGATTCTGATTGCGATTTCCTCATTTTATGCACATGTCATGTCATGAATCTGTATATTTATTTAGAGAAAGCATATGTGGACCTAGGATTACATTTGTTAAGTTGATTTTATGTATCATATTCTAGAATTTGTTTGATCTAATCTCGATGCGAAATATTAGATCACACTTAATTAGAGAGATGATTTAGGTCATCTTTGGATCGTTTGAGTCTTTCTAGCCATCCCTATGCATACTTTACCCTAGTCACCTATCTGAGCCAAATAAGCTTTTCTCTGTAAATACACCTGCATAATTTCCTTAGCTTAAACTCTTTTCCTATCCCTTACCCCGAAAGCATGGAAAGTCATTGGATATATTTTGAGCTTTGTACATATGGGTATCTGGTGATAGTGAAAGTTAAAAAAAAAAGAGAAAAAGAAAAAGAAGAAGGAAGAAAAAAGAAGAAAAATACAAAAATAGAATAAAATGTCTAGTGAAATAAATAAGTTTGAGGGAAATAAATATGAGCTCTTGCATTAAAGATCCTAGAAAGTAATGCATGTTAAGGGGTAATTAAACCTAAATCGACTTTATCATACCCTAACCCCAGCCTGACATTACAAGCTTAATGAAGTCCTACTGATCTTTGGTTAAGTGTGACTACATTAGTGGAGAGAGAAGTGAAAAGCAAACTTATGAGAATGATCACATGTCATTGACTTTGCATTCACTGTGTTTGCATCATCTGATCCGGGTAATGTACTGAGTAGTGGCTTTGACATTTTCACACACACACGAGGGATCCAATTTGGGTTAGGACTTATGATTGAATAATTCTAAGTGCTGGACTTGTAATTGTGAGTCTTTAATTTCATAGTCTGTACTTTTTCTTTGAGGATAATGTTGGAGAAATTATTATGTTTTGTACTTATCATTCCTACAATTTTTTTTGTTTTGCTTGAGGACAAGCAAAAACTCAAGTTTGGGGGTGTGATAATTCTATTTTTTATAGAATTATTTATGCTTAAATTCCTAATTATTTATTTAATCCCCATATTATTTTATTAATAATCTCCTTTATTTAATTAAAATTCTTTAATGTGCAGATAAATTAAATCCAGATGAAACTCAGTCATTTCAGTCGAAATTAGGTTGAAAACGGGCTAAAGGAGACTGGACCACTTCCAATTTGCAGACCGAGTCACCAGTCGTCTAGACACGCATGATACCAGATGTTCGATTTTTATTTGTTCCGAAACGATAAGATCGACGGACACCGTGCCAACCCTCTGGAGGACACACGTCGGACCCCATCGCACGACCAATTGGACAAAAAGACGGGTGACATGAAAATATCTACTCTGCAGCGAATCAAATGAAGACAAGTGGCCAAACAATGCCAACTCATCTAGGATGAAAAAAGTACCATTGTACCCCTATATTTGTGTATAAATAGAACATGATGGCAATTGAAAAATTAAGTAAGGAAGTAGGAAGTAGGAGTAGGGTAGGAAATTAGGAAGTAGCCTAGGTTAGAAGTAGTGTAGAGTAATTTTGGAGTAGTTTTAATTTTAATTTTTCTTTTAAGGCTTTTCCGAATAGTATTTTTTTAGCAAGCATTTTCTTATTTCACTGTTCATGTCAACTTTGAATTTACTTGATTTTATGAAAAGCTTTACTTTTTATTCTTATTCGTTATTTCAATTCATTGCTTTGCTTTTCATTTTTTTTGCTCATTGATCGGGTAGTGAAAATGGCTAGTGACAGTAGTTATTTTTCATCAACCCTTTGCATTATTCTCTTTGCTTATTGATGCTTTTACTAACTGTTCCATTTGCATTTTCTTTAGAAGAAAAGAAAAAAAATCACTAGTTAAATGTTTATTTCCGAGCTTCTGGTTCAGCCTTTTTGATTCGGTTTCTTCTTGCTCAGCTAGTGTAGCTGTTTGATTCCGAGGAGTGGATGTGTGGTAGTGTAGGCTGATGAGGAAGATGACTCACGGTGTGGTGTGGTAACAGCCTCAGGTGACAAGGATGGGCTGCTGAGCTCGGCAGAAAATCACAGCTCTGCTCTCCTCTGTTTTACAACCGCTTCCACTGTTCATGCAATTTCTGTCCTTAGTTCTCGGTTTTACTGCAGCAGCTACCTTCAAGCTTCTTTTAGTTCCTCTGCACTAGCTTATTTTATTTTGTAGCTTGTTTCTGTATGATTTTTTTTCTGTTCTATTTCAAGTGTTGTTCTGGGTTCCAGAGTATTGTTGCTGTCTTCGTTTTCATTGCTTTAGTTATCTTAGGTTATTTCCTAGCTACTGTAAGTCTATTTAATTTATTTTGTTTCCAGATTTGCAATTGGTTAAGTGAGAAGTGGAATGACTGTTGCGTGAAGAGGCCTCAGTTGCTGCAGTTGCTGGTTTCAGCTGATGCTTGCACTAAAAACAACAGGAGTAAAAGAGCGGCACAAGAAGGAAGACAAGCATGAGGGTGGCAGTACGTCATGCAAGGTGCTGCTGGAGATGCAGCTCAATAATGAGATGCAGAGATTATGCTAGCAGTGCGAGAGCAGGTCGTGCAAGGTGTTAGTATAGAGCAGGAGCAAAACCAGAGCATCATCTGGACAGGTGCAGTAGCAGTACGAGGCGTGAGCAGGAGTCGGGTGTCCAACGATTTGCAGAACAGATAACTGGTGCACATAACAGTACAGTGCAGACCACTGTACAGTACACTTGCTGCATAGCACCTGGAGACAACCGACAGCACGGCAGGAGCAGAGGCACAAAACCGACACTGCAGCACCTGGAGACAGCAACCCGTGAGCAGCTGGAAATGCATTTTGGAGAAGACATGTACAGTGCATAAAATCGGGACCACTTGGTTGGAAAACAGCTTAAGGCCATGTTTGGCCACCTCCCATTTTTATAATTTAAATGTTTATGGCATTTTTAATATTTTGATTGCTTTTATTAGTTGTTAAATTAGGTTAGTTGTTAATTGTTAGTTGTTAGTTGTAGGATAAATTTAATGTTTTAGTTGTTAATTTAATTTTTAGTGTTAATTTTTAGTTAGTAGTTAATTTTATAATTTATGTTTTGGGACTTTATTTTAGTTTAGTTGCATTTAGAGTTAATTTAGATTAATTATGTTTCATGCATTTTAGGTTAGTTTAATTTGCAATAATTTAAATTCATGCATTTTTATTTTAAGTTTGTGTAAAGTTTAGTTTAATTAAATTCTATTGCTTTATTTTCATATTTACATTTTATTTTAGTTGCGTTAATTCATTTTAACTGTTTTAATTTTCTTTTGTAGGTTCTTGCTTTTTATTGCTTGGAGCTTTGTAAATAATTTTAGCTCGATTTTATTTCCTTTATTTTATAGTTGTTATTATTTTCAGTACTTTAATCTTAGCCATGTAGACCACCCATCAGAACTTCATAATTTGCTAGGATATACTTAGCGTAAGATTAACCGATACTTAATTAGGCTAGTCAACTTCTCTGTGGGACGATAACTCGGGACTCAAATCTCATTATTACTTGTACGACCCGTGCACTTGAAGACAATACCCTTAGGGCGTGTCAATTATCGAGAAAAACAGTTGAGCATTCTTTCAAGAAGAGTTAAAGATCTAAAGAAAGGAAAATTTGAATCTTCTGTTGATTCTTCTTCAAATCAAAAGCTGGTGAGGGAAATTTTGAAGTTGAATAGTCAACCACAATATTCTCTCAGTCATAGAGAATGTGACCCTATTCGTACTGAAGCCATGAAGGAATATTGTCTATTCGAAGATTGTTATGAGAATAGGCTGGTATTCTCGTCTGCCTTTATTAAATACGACTTTTATTAGGCATGCTCTTGGCTGATTGGACTAAATACGAAACAAATGCGAAGGATTTTAGAGCTTTCTCCTGAGAAGGGCACTTATGAAGATTTATCCAATCTCATTAGCCTTTGAAAGCCTTGTTGTCAATCTGAAGTGATCAAGGCTTTAAACGGTTTAGATGGAGACGACATGGACGGACAAGAGGCAAGTCTACAGTGCTCCCCAGTTCTTTGTGAAAGAGTTAAATCTTTTACAAAGAACTTCTTTGAGCTTGTCTTCATGCTTTTATACTTAAGGTTTGTTTCATAATCTGACTTCGTTCATGCATTTTTCGTTTAAGTTTTTCATAACTACGACTGTTTCGCATATTTTTCGTTTAAAGTCTTTCCATTTACACAAGACTTACATACCTTTTTCTCTTTAAGTCGTTTCTTTTCACATGCGTGACCTATGTCGCGCATTTTTCGCTTGAAGCTCTTGTATTATTTTGTCTTCAAGTGCATGATTTACGTCGCATATTTTTTTTTTTAATGCGTAACTTACCTTACACATTTTTTGTTTCAAGCTTTTTTTTTGGAATGCGTAGCTTAGTTTACGCATTTTTTGCTTCAAGCCTGTGTACTTTTGTTTTCATACAAGATGAAATTTTCACACTTTTCACTTAAAACCATTTTCTTTGAGTGTATGATTTACCTTATGTACGTATTTTTTGCTTCAAACCTATATATTTTATCTTCGTAACTTATCTCATGGACTTTTCATTTCGAGCCCTTTTCTTTATCTAATTCATATTCGCACAAGAAGGTTACAGCAAGGTCATATTGAGAGAAGTTAAGGCTTCTTTTAATGCCTTTGTGGAAAATATGTTCAAATAGCCACGCGAAAAGGTAATTCGCCAGATAACAATCCAGTAAAATATATTAAATCTTTGTGTATCCTTTGCAGATATATCTACTCATTATAATCATACAGTAATATTCAATATCCATCACATCATTAAATCATAAATCGCAGAATAATGCAAAAATTTTATTTTATAAACGTTTTTAGGCTTCATATTTGCAAACCAAAGCAAAATCACAGGCCACGTGGAAAAATAAGTTAGAAACTGTTGTGCACAAGCGGAAGCATAAAACACAACTATAACTACTAATTATTGAAGCAGACAAAAACAAATGATCAAATGCAAAGCGTAAAGGAAGAAAAGAGAAAAACACAAGATTTTACGTGGTTCGGTATAATTACCTACGTCCACGGGCGCTGCTGAAAACCTTCACTAATTCCAAAATGGAATTACAAAATCTGGACACAATTGCAAAATCCAGAAACTAATAGGAAAAAGCCAAAATACAAATATATGGGCTATTTATATTTCTCTCAGGGATATCTAACCTATTAGCCCAGGCCTCAATTTATAAGCCAAAACTCTTTCTCTCCCTTTGTGATTTTCCAATGTGGGATTCCTTACTAGGCTAATAAGCCATTAATTTCAACAAATCTCCACCTTGGCGAATTAGCCTTCAGCAATGCCTTCAAATATATCTTTCAGACTTTCAAAACATTAATCAAGTTCAAACAATGATTGAACTTGATTGCTGTCACCACTTTGGTCATCATATCTGCGGGATTGTCAGCAGTCCCAATTTTCTGTAAGAGAATCTTCCCTTCAGTCAGAATTTCCCGCACGAAATGATATCGAACATCAATATGCTTAGTGCGAACATGGAATACTGGATTCTTTGCTAAATAAATGGCACTCTGACTATCCGAATGAATAGTGATATTCTTTTGTCCCATTCCCAATTCTTTCAGTAATCCTTGTAACCAAATTGCTTCCTTTACAGCCTCTGCTAACGCCATGTACTCTGCTTCTGTTGTAGACAAAGCAACTGTTGACTGTAAGGTAGACTTCCAACTTACTGGAGCTTTTGCAAGAGTGAACACATATCCAGTAGTTGACCGACGCTTATCCAAATCACCAGCATAATCTGAATCAACGTATCCGATTGCCACCTCCTCCTTCTGAAAGACCAAACCAATATCTATAGTTTTCAACAAATACCGCAGTATCCATTTCACGGCTTGCCAATGTCCTTTACCAGGATCATGCATATACCTGCTCACAACTCCAACTGCCTGTGAAATGTCGGGTCTCGTACACACCATAGCATTCTTCCACTTATCTATTTCAGAACATTGGACTGCTTCTCTATAAGTGGAAGGAACTTCATCGTCTACAATTGGAAGTGCATAGGCCACCATATCAACAAAACGAGCAGGCTTGCAAATCTCCCTTCTTGGCCTATTCATTGCAATTGATTCTTGTTGCAGTAGAGGTTCTTGGGCGGAAACCTCTTCATCATCTTTAATAGTCTCATTTTCAACAATTTTAACTGGATTAATTGTTGACTCAAACTCCACCTGTTTCCGTGTAGACTCCACCTGTTGCAGAATATCCTCAGCATTCTCATCTGTTTTCTTCATCAACATAGGAGATTCATCAAAAGTAACATCCCTACTAAATATTATCTTCTTCGAATTTGGATATAACAGACGATATCCTTTTACCCCTGATGAAATCCCCACAAAAATAGCTTTCTTAGCTCTCATATCCAACTTAGATTCTTTTACATGATAATACGCAGTACACCCAAATACATGTAAAGAATCATAATCATTAACAGGTTTTCCAGACCAAACCTCCAATGGAGTTCTACCATCAATTGCTATTGATGGTAACCGATTAATGAGATGACACGCATAAGTCACTGCCTCAGCCCAAAACTCCTTGCCCAACCCAGCATTGGACAACATACACCGAACTTTCTCCAGTAACGTTCGGTTCATGCGTTCTGCCACCCCATTCTGTTGCGGTGTGTTTCTGACTGTGAAATGACGTACAATGCCAGCATCTTGACAAATTCTCAGAAAAGGATCACTTCTATATTCACCTCCATTGTCTGTTCTGAGGTACTTAATCTTTCTTCCAGTCTGAGTTTCCACCATCTTTTTCCAATTAATGAAAATCTCAAGTACGTCATCCTTCGTCTTCATCGTATACACCCAAATTCTTCTGGAAAAGTCATCAACAAATGTGACAAAATAATGTTTACCCCCCATGGATGCTGTCCTGGTAGGTCCCCAAACATCAGAATGGACATAATCCAAAAATGCCTTTCGTATTATGAATTGCAGCCCCAAATTTCACTCTCGTCTGCTTTCCCAGAACACAATACTCACAAAAATCTAACTTGCAGGTCTTTGCTCCTTTCAACAAGCCTTGATTCACCAAACTGCTTAAGGCTTTCTCACCTGCATGTCCCAAGCGCATATGCCATAGCCTGATCGAATCTGAATCAACATCCTTCTCTAAAGCTGCTGCTGTTGATCCAGTAACTGTACAACCATTGTAGTAGTACAAGTTATTCTTCCTTGTGCCTTTCATAGTCACCAAAGCACCAGACACAACTTTCAAAACTCCATCTCGAATAATTACCCCATAGCCTTTAGATTCTAAGACTCCCAATGAGATGAGATTCTTTTTCAACTCTGGTACATATCGAACTTCAGTCAAAACTCTAGTTGATCCATCATCATTCTTTAACTGGATTGAACCTATCCCCAAAGTTTTACATGAGTTATCATTACCCATGAAAACAACTCCACCTTCTAGTGCTTCGAAGTTGAAGAACCACTCCTTATGTGGACACATATGATAAGTACAACCCGTATCCAAAATCCACTCATTACTTCCAGATGTGGATGGTTGATCGACCAACGCGAAATCATCATTAATATGTTCGACTACATATGCATCAGAAGTAGCTTTGCCCTTACCCTTATCTTTCTTCTGCAGCTTCGGACAATCTTTCTTCCAATGCCCTTTCTCATGACAAAAGGCACATTCATCTTTATCAGGTCTTTTCTTCAAACGTGATCCCCTACTTTTTTGTCTTCTGCTTTGGCTTCTTCCCCTAACTACGAGCGCCTCTGCTGATTCATCCCTATTCTCTTTCTGATCTTTCTTTCGAATTTCATAATTAAGCAAAGCTGCACACACTTCTTCAAAGGATAATTTTTCCTTTCCATGAATAAGTGTAATGCACAAATGATCCAACTCATCAGGAAGAGATCCTATTAGCAGCATAGCTTTTTGCTCATCTTTGAAGGTTTCATCCAAATTCAACAAATCAGCTAATAAACGGTTGAATTCATCGATGTGATCACTGATATTCATACCCGATTTCAACTGAAGGCGATATAGCCTCTTCAATAAATAAAGCCGATTCTCGTTGCTTTTCTTCATATATTTATTCTCCAGCGCCTCCCACAATATTTTGGCAGAAGTTTCCTTCATGAATGGATACTTCTGTTCTCTGCAGAGACATGAACGAATCAACCCACATGCTTTTGCATTCAGTCTCTCCCAATCTTTTTCTTTGACCTCATCGGGTTTCTTTTCTTCCAGAGTGATGTCTAAATCTTGTTGACACAGGACATCCTTAACTTCACTTTGCCACAAGCCGAAATTATTTCGACCATCAAATTTCTCCACTTCAATTTTTGTTGATGCTGTCATTTCTGCTTCAAACTATTCTCCCAAATGTATACTAACCGTATACCAAAACGATGTGACAATCTAAATAGTACCGTATACTAGAATAGAGAACACAACTTACGTGAACAGTACACCAGGTCAGCTCCCAGAAAAGAGAGGTGGGTCACCAGGACACACTTAAATACCAAGTCTTTCCTTAGCCAGAGCCTTCCTAGACATGTACTACCACTTTATCTCAGTTCTGACGTACACGGTATAAATAGAGTATAACAGAGTGCTCTTAATCAAACAGCTCAGGAATAATTTTTCTTTTCTGATGTGGAGGATCAGACAACGCTGCAACCACAGAGCATACTACGACAACCAAGAGCTCTGATACCAATTGTTGTGCACAAGCGGAAGCATAAAACACAACTATAACTACTAATTATTGAAGCAGACAAAAACAAATGATCAAATGCAAAGCGTAAAGGAAGAAAAGAGAAAAACACAAGATTTTACGTGGTTCGGTATAATTACCTACGTCCACGGGCGCTGCTGAAAACCTTCACTAATTCCAAAATGGAATTACAAAATCTGGACACAATTGCAAAATCCAGAAACTAATAGGAAAAAGCCAAAATACAAATATATGGGCTATTTATATTTCTCTCAGGGATATCTAACCTATTAGCCCAGGCCTCAATTTATAAGCCAAAACTCTTTCTCTCCCTTTGTGATTTTCCAATGTGGGATTCCTTACTAGGCTAATAAGCCATTAATTTCAACAGAAACCATATATGCATTCAAACAATTCCCACATGCAGCAAAGTCTACAATACCAAAAATCATGTGCATAAGGCAATGACAAGTTAGAACATGTAATACGCTACATTTTCTGTCAATAGATGCACATGTTCTAAAATAAGGCTATCAAGACAGAATTCTATGTTGAGTAAACTACATGAAGCACTAGGTCTAGCTTTTTTGAGTGTTAGCTTAGCTGGGAAGTAGGAAAAGTGTTCTAAACAACTGATTTCACCAGGTACAACAAAATCAAACATTTCAAAGATACAACAATTTCATCCTAAAATTTTTCATAATAAATCTGATCACAATCCACATATTCCAAATTTAGAGATAATATTCACCTTCTTTTATAACCTTGGCGTAGAAGATTTTGAATATTCCACTCAAGTAGCATGCATATATAGCGGCATATCATATATATTTTGTGATGGATAATTGTCATAATCTGTTTTAGGATAGAAATGCGCAATTTAAGCTTGCATGTTTAAAAGTAAATATTAAAATAACTGAGCAGCTGGTTAATATTCTTTTACACGGGCAACAAGCCTCAGACATCTTGTAGAGATCTTTTCAATAGGTTGTTTCTCTAATTCATTCATTTTAACATGGCAATTTGGAAATAAACCACCTTGTAGCTTCAATGTCTTACTTTGAAATAATGACAGTGGATTCTAAGCACCTCTAGATGTTTTTAAGAAATCTTTTATCCCTTGATTTTTCTTGTTGTGTGAATACATTCTGTTTATAAAATCCCTCATTTTGAATCCAGTTGGTCTCTCTCTTCACCCAATATACAAACGTCTTCAAATCTTTTTTTTTTTTGTTCGTGAGGGACAAATTTTTTATTTTAAATTTATATTGATTTGAACTACAGTTCTTAAGATAGGTTCCTTATGAATCATGAATATATTGTGAATGCAGGTCTTGAATCAATGTATCAACGAGAGGAAAAGATATGAACTTTCTTTTGGATACTTGCTTTTATTGGACTAATGCAAGTAAAACATTAAGGCTTCAGTTTTCACAACATATTAACAAAGACTTTGAGAATTTAGAAGAGAAAATCCTTAATTCTTTAGGCTTTGGCTTAGGCAACTAAACTAAATGTTTCCGATGCTCGTGTTCGGCTAAGTTTACAAGCAAGAACAAAGTATATAGGTTATATGTTAGCTTAATTAACTAATCATGTCTCTTTGGGCTGCAGATCAACAATATCCTGATGAACTACTCATAATAAAGACAAGGCAATCCCTCCTTGAAGCTCTTACGGAGCATGTCAAGGCAAATCATGAATATGAGCAAGCACAAAATCTTTTTCTTATTTCTCCAACAAAAACTTGGGAGCACCGGGTCGCCATATTATGAGAATTATCAATTTGAAAAAGGGCATGCTGTTGTATTACGTGTCACTCTACCTATTTGTTAGTGTGTATTCCTTAGGTAAAACTTCAAACTGGAAGTTCATTAACTATAAGGAATGCTTTATTAATCTACCTTGAATGTGGAACCATACAATTTGAACTAATAAGGCAACCGAAATGAAATTTGGAATAGTTATCTATATTAGCTATTTGATGTAGTGTTCTTTAACAAATTTACCTTATCTTGAACTTAGAGTGGAAATAGAATGTTTTGTTTCCTTCATGTACACATGAAAATTACTCTTTGACTTCAATATGCTGCTCACCCTTCTTGACAATAATAATACTCGTATGTATCTCAGATTTCTTCTTAAATTTTAGTTCCTAGGAACAGTTTGGGTTTTGATTCTACCTAACAAAAATCACTATTGACATATGTTGCGCATGGCTATTTAAATAAATTTAATGTTTATTTTCTTACCTGCTTACATGTTTTATGTTACTAGAAAATTTTGAGTATATAATTGAATATTTTTTTATCTTGATACAATCTTAACGACATAAACGTTACTAACATGTTGTATGTTTGTTGCAACTTAAATGTAATTAATATTGATTGTTGGAAGGAATATTCCAATAATATTCCCTCACCTTTTGTGTTTCACGATATTAAGAACTCTTACCTTGGGAGAGAATATTCTCCCAATTTAGGGGTGTTAGTCACTTGTTGTTGAAGCCTATACATTGAGAGGGAATACTCCAAAAATATTCCCACATATTCTAAGTTTGCACACGATGTAACAAACCAGAAAACATGTTTCATTTTGTTCTTTTTGCAAATATTTTCAAAAATCCTACACATTTTAACAAGATTCATTCAATCAATTGCCACATTTCATATATTTGAAGGTGGATTTATAAAGCCCATGTATTTGCTTGAAGCAAAATAAGATATAAAATGAAAAATTCAAACAACAAAATATGGTTTGCAAACTAAGATGGGTTTCATGCGTTTTGTTTTGTTTTGTTTTTTATATATATTTTTCAGATATTGAACTAAGAAGATTTTTAAAAAATATTTAAAGAATCGATTTCATGCATCGCATTTCAATATATCATCAGAAATTGTAGGGAATCGAAAACTAACCCATTTTCAAATATTTCGAAATCAAATTAAAATGATGAGCACATAACTTATCTCGTTCCACAAATGACACTAATTGTTGTTGCAAGTTCACAACAAGGAATTTTGATGTTGTCAAAATCTCGATATTTGCGTTAGCCTATCTCCAAGAACTTTGCAAGAAAGAAAACGATTAGAAGGGCGCAGAGGGTTTCCCTTGCTCATGCATTCCGATACTTACGTCATATAAGATTGTTTTACAGAATTTCAATAAGCTAATAGAAACTTTTTTTTTTTAAAGATGATACTTGTGATCTATTTATACAAGTTGTTTAGCGCCTAATTACTATTAAGTTCCCTTATTTAAATGATCTCGTAATGGATCTTTCATGGTTAACCCGAGTCATCTTTCCTCTTGGATTTAGTCTACGTTTAGGCTCAATATCCCCATGTTAAGGTCTAATGACCTTTAGTATGACTCTCATCACTATTTTTCTTTTTCCTACCCTTTTTAAGAAATAACCATATAATCAACATATTTTCATCCATCCACACCATTCTCTTCTATGTTGGGAGGAGAGTCCTATGAGAGATCATGCACACTTTATAAGACTTTTAAAACAAACTAAAACAAGTTTTAATCAACCACCATGATCATAAATTTTTTATTTAATATACACAAATTTTCAGCATAACTTTTATATACAAATCTAACTCCAATCAATTAATCCAAACTTCAAAACTCCTACGCAACCAACATTAATTATATAATAATTTTTCAAATATATAAAATTTTTTTGCACAACTTTTATACACAAATCTAACTCCAATCAACTAATCCAAGCTTCGAAATTCCCACATAACACATATTCAAACATGAAAACCAGAATTATATAACAATTTTTTCACTTCAAAATGCATCAAATACATTCATATAGGTAAAATAAGAATCATCAAACAAAAGAAACTCCTCTTTTTTTCATGACCCACGTTTCTCTCTTTTTTTTTTTGGGCATGTTCTGTTTTTGTACAAAAGTTCTACCCCACTCGTTTTCTCCTTTTCATTTAAAACTTAACTTTACAGTAGGCTTATCAATTACATAAAAGAAGTCCAACAAAAATATAAACTAAATGGGTTGTTAAAAGAAATGTAACTAATCCAATAATTGAGTTTATAATCCAACATCGTCTTAAACCCAATTACCACTTCTAATTCCCAACATCACCTTCATCCTCTTAAACACTCTAATCTTTAATGGTTTCATAAAGATATCCACAACTTGATCTTGAGACTTGCAATGGAACAACCCAATTTCTTTTTTCTCTACGTGCTATCAAATAAAGCGATAGCATGTTTCAATGTATTTGCTTCTATCATGAAGCATCAAATTCTTGGCTAAAACAATAACCTAGCAGTTGTCAATGAAAATCTTTGTAGGAATTTCTTGCCTAAACCCCAAATAACTTGCACATTTCTCAATCAAATAACATGACAAACAGTAGAATTTGCAACCATATACTGTCACAACGCATTTTTAGGTGCCCTTTTATCCATACATGCGCTACTAGGGTTGGGCTGTGAGTCAATATAATTACTAAATTCCATACATTTATAGCGAAAAATTTTAAAACTTTAATTCACACTCCCAGGTGTGTGTAGATATACAAAATCAATTGTATAATATAATATCTTTACATAACATCCACATACAATTGTTTACATTTTCGATTCATGACTGTGCGATACATTATAATAGATACAAAATACTCATGTGTATACAAATCTTTATACCTTTGCAACTAGTGGGAGCTGTCCAATACAAAAAGGGATCTCGAGACCACTGCACTGTCCTACTTCTCAGTATCTGGAGGGGGGAAAGTAGTGGGATGAGCAAACCACAGCTCAGTAAAAAAAAGGATGCTAACATGTAGATATTGTACTATCTACATAGCCCATGCATGCATAATCAAAATCATGTTTCAATATAAATGGAAATATTACTAGAAAATGTATTTAAATATTTATTACTCATAGGTATTTTCATGTAAAACATGTGCAATACTTCTAATTAAAATATGTCATAAAACAATGACATCATAACACAGGTATTCAAATCAAAAGATTTATCAAATCATATTATCTATTTGTTTTCTCAAATCATTTCTTTCATCAAATCTCTTTCTTTTCTGAGTTCTCAATTTCTCTTATCTCTGAGACAAGCATGAAATTTTCGACAATATAATATCCACGACATATGGTCATAGTCAGTGATCCCGGGCCTCACTGATCAGGTGTGCAAAAGGTATCACTTGCCTGAAGGGGGATGGGTCAGTCCTATCCTCCGTCTCATCTCAATCATCATTATCTTCCTCATTAACTCACGGTACAAGGTAAATCATGTGTCATCTACGCGATACTTGTACTCACGTGCACCCAACACCGTAAATATTAGACCAACGAACAACTACACAATTCAACGTACGATCGTGGACCCGGTCCATCCACCCTAGTCTGATGGACTCATCATCCTGAACCATGTCTCATATACCAGGTGAGCAAATCAACGTGACACACAGTCATCGCAAGACTCTAGCGCGGTATCTCTCAGCGTGAGCAACAACTTCTAGCACTGTATCAACTCAAACTCAGCAAAACTGGTGCGAGCAATGCTCCAGCACCTTTCTCAAATCCATCGTGCGAGATGAATTCCAGCACGACATATCAAAATCATGGAAACATGTGCGAGCTAACACTCAGCACATTAACATTATAAAACCACGTGCGAGTCACGTTCCAGCATAGTTTATCAAAACATGTAGACGTATGCGAGTGAAACTCCAACATAGTCAAAATCATTAAAACGAGTGTGAGCTAGAGCTCCAACTCCGATTCACATCTCAAATCCGATATGTGGCTATTTTCTCTTTTAAAAACTCAAAACATGTTTGTTTACGTAGCATGCCATCCCATACTAAACATGTAAAACTAGCCAACCTAACCATCATAATTTCTCAATCTCAAAATCAATACATGGTTGAGAAAACATCAAAAACATCGTATAGATGTAAAAACATTAAAAACATGCATGTCAGGCTGTTTTCCTTCCCACATCCCATTTTCACAATATATTTACCATAATACATTTCCATTCACATATGGTTCAATAGCTAAGCATAATATTTCTAGCGTCATACTACCAAAATCGTAGTAAAAATATGTACGAATATCTCTATCGCTAACATACAGTCCCTTACCTCGAATCGTGCTCGTATTTCCTTCGTCTCGTTTGCTCCGTTCGCGATCCGAGTTAACCGTGTTACACGTATTTCAATCTATACGTATAAATCGTTAAGTTATTTTCTTTTCCTTCTTCAAAACATACACATTGTCATTTACTTGTCTATTCATACTCCTCAAACCCTTAAATCCAATTTCACTCTTCCACTAATATCATTTTATCAACTTTTAAGCTTTTCATAACTTTTCCATGGATTTTATCTTTTTAAATCTCTCTTAATATTACTCACCCATCACTACATTCATCATTCCTATAAATATTTCACATATTATTCGACCCACAAGGTCTAGAAATCCATATTAAAAGCTTGAAGGTTGAAGAGCTTACCTAGCTTAGTTTTTTTCCTTAGCCCAAACTTATGGTAGCCAAACTCCTTCTCTTGGTCACACCACTGTGTGATTTTTGGGTATGTTGTTCTCCTTGCTTTAAGGAACAACTTTCCCTTCTTGAGCTTCTTTAAATTCTGGCTGGAATGTAGTGATTTTTAGAGTGAGAAAGCTTAAGTCTTTGAGAGAAAATGGCAGGTGCGGTTTGGTGGGAGGGAAATCTGATTTTCAGTCCAAATCCCGTGCCCTTTTTATAGACGCAGAGACATGAGATCGATCTGGTCCTTGTAGAGATCGATCTCTGCATGGTTTGGTAGTTCTTTTTACTAAACGCAACTACTACCAGATCGATCTTCTTCCATGATGAGATTGATCTGTTGTGACGGCCAACCCCTGCCCGGCCAACCCCTGCCCGGCCAACCCCTGCCAACGGCCATGGCAACCCTTCTTGGGCCCATCGACAACGTTGGTGGTCCAACAACGGGTGGTCCAACAACGGGTGGTCAAACAACGCCAACAAGTCCAACGTATTGTCCGCTTTGGGCCGAGGCCCGCACGGCTTTGTTCCATTCAGGGAAATTCCCCTCAGAACGCGTCCTCGGAGGCTCAAACCAGGGACAACACCCTTAGTTCTCACACTCCTTATGCCATTGAGCCAGCTGGCTCATTGGCATAAGGAGTGTGAGAACTAAGGGTGTTGTCCCTGGTTCGAGCCTCCGAGGACGCGTTCTGAGGGGAATTTCCCTGAATGGAACAAAGCCGTGCGGGCCTCGGCCCAAAGCGGACAATACATTGGACTTGTTGGCGTTGTTTGACCACCCGTTGTTGGACCACCCGTTGTTGGACCACCAACGTTGTCGATGGGCCCAAGAAGGGTTGCCATGGCCGTTGGCAGGGGTTGGCCGGGCAGGGGTTGGCCGTCACATCTGTTTGTAAGCAAATTCCTTCTTGGAGATCGATTTACTCTTGTAGGAGATCGATCTGCTCTATACAGAACCTTAAGAAGATCGATCTGTCGTGTCACGACTCATTCTATCCTTTTATAACAAAAAATCACTATAGATTTTTTTGCATTTTCCTTTCCTTACCCGGTCGTGAACAAACTTACCACTACACAGTTGGGCAGGGAGTCAATAATAATCATCACTCATCATTCATTCTCAAATTAAGCAAAAGTGGTGTCATTCATTCAATAGTTAAGTTATACACTTGAACATGACACGTTTTCTAACTTTTACATCCCCCACATTACAATACAAATTGACTCCTATGCCTTTACATGTTTAGATACAAAAAAGATCCTTGTGTGTATACCTTTTGACGATGGAAGCAGTGGATGTCCAAAATAAAAAGCCTAAGTCCTCACTGGGCTGCTATGTACGCTCTGTAGAGAGGGGAAAGTAGAGAGGGATGAGCAACCACACGCTCAGTAAGGCAATAATGCAAGTATTATAGATAACTTCTCTATCTATATGCTGATAATGTTATGCATAAATCGTTTGTAATTGGAGCATGAGGAAATAAAACTATGCCACATGTATATACATATATCATGTATCGAAAATCATGTAAATAGGCATAAGATATGGAAGTATCAACATGTGAAATCATCTCATGCTCAATCTCATTAAAAATTATCACAAAAGGAAAATTCATTTAAGAAACAACTTTTTCAAATCACATTACATCTCATCACAAATCAAATCATCATTTCATTAAATCACAACTCCCACAAGGCTTGACCCCTCCCTCGGGTCTACCCTGGATAAATCACAATCACACTCATGTATACGAATCATGTGGTATTATCTAATATTAAATGAAACAGGTCACATATCTCAATAGACTATGTTGGCCAACTATGTCATAAATCATCCCAGACCACACGGATCTCGATGTGCGGGGCATCATGCTGGAACGAAAGGGAGTTAGTTTTTCACCAGACTTTCTCATCAATAACTCAACCACGCGGTACAACTTACTTCATGTGATATACACGGTACAACGTACTCCGCGGACCCATATCATGGTTGGGGGTGTCAGTTGTAGGTCTTATTTACCCTATACCACGTGTAACCTACTCAGTCTCAAGTGCACGTGAGACTATTTTCTAATGATGTGAGGTCCTAGCCCATCATGGCCTTGCTCGCCCCTTTTGGTTTCCCTGAATGGATTAATATCAGGTCCTAGCCCCTCATGGCCTTGCTCGCCCCTTTTGGGTTCCCTGTATTAATCCGTATTACCCTCACCATGACATCATACATACCACAGTGTGAAAACCTATGCGAGCTAAGCTCTAGCACGATACATGCATCATAGACAAATCTCCTTGTAGAGCAACGCTCTAGTACGACATTTATGCATAAAAACATGAAGAAAATCACGTACGAGCATAGCTCCAGTATAGTTATATGCATAAGAAACCACTCGAAATCCACGTATAAGCAGAAGCTCCAGTACGGTTTACAAAACATCACCACAATTTCAAATCAAAGTGCGAGCTAAGCTCGAGCACGTTTCATACATGTGAAAATACCAAAATCTCGTGCGAGCGAGGCTCCAACACGATTTAGTTCACACAAACACGGTAGACAGCTCATATACATTCAAAATAATCATAAAACATGTTCAGCACTTCACATGTGCTATTTCACAACATCATTCAAACATTAGCCAGCCTACTCGTAGATTTGCATAAAACAAAGCAATATGTTTTGTAAAAACAACAAAACATGCGATTTATGCAATTATTAGCCTTACTATCCCTTTTTTTCAAGAATCATTTCATAATCCAAATCATATACATACTCGTAGAAATTCCTGCATACCATCAATCATTTTCGTAAAAATCATGCATTTTGTAAACGCCCTATATTCACCCATGAGTTCAAAGTATGAGCAGCTATCTCTATATACTCACATAATTCTTTTAATAGGAATCGCGTCGCATGAACTGCTTACTTATGCGGTTCGATTCATCTCCAACGAACTCTCCAAAACTGCACAAAGTCGTATATCACATCGATTTAGTCCATATTACTCAACTCGGGTGTTTGCTATAGTCGATTTAACCTATAGCCCCCATTAACACTTATAAGGTCTAGTTTTATCGTTTTACTCATATCTCGAGTCTATTGATTCCTTTAGTCCTATTGATTCATACCAAATCGATATTAAATCGACATTAAGCTCATAGTGTTCATATTTCATCAATTTCTTCACTATAACCTTTTATCAAACATATTATATACTCATTTTCATAAATTCTCTAAACTCACAATGTAACTTCATTTAACCATCTCAAATCATTCACATTACTTCAATAACAACTTTAGCATGCTCATAAATCATCAACTCCTTCAACCCATATCTTCTCACACTAGACTTATTCTAGATTTCTAGGTCACATCAATTCCATCACATCCTAGGTAGTTGTAACCATCAATACATATCCAACTTAACTCTAAAATCAACAAATAGACAATGTATTGGGGCTGAAGTATTTAAAAACTTACCAAATCTAGTTTCTCTCCTTGCTCCAAATGAAAATACACCTTGCTCATTCAATACCCCAAATGAGGCTTTGAATCCAAAGTATGTTATTTTTCTCTTTGATAGGAACAACTTTGTAACTAGTGGTCTTTCCTCAAATCTTTCTGGAAATGGGTGGATTTAGGAGTGAGAAAGTTATGTTTTAGGTTGAAATGGAAGAGTGAGATTGTTTTCCTAAAATTTACAGATTTCTCGACTCTTATTTATAGAAATTGCTTGATGAGTTCGATTTGTCGAGGCATGAGATTGATTTGGTCCTCTTAAATCCTTCAGTTTCTTGACATTTTTCAAGCATGAGATCGATCTGTCGAGGGCTTGAGATCGATCTGTTTCAGGCAGAGAGTTAAGGAGATCGATCTGCTTGCATTAAAGATCAATCTCTTCTATACAGAATGTTTAGCAGATCGATCTAGCCCCATTGGGGATCGATCTGCCCTGCTCTATTGCTCGAATAAGAGCATTTTTGGCTCTTCCAGATCGATCTCTCATCCTATGAGATCGATCTGGCATTCATATTTTACAGATTTTGCTGCAGGTTTTTGCAGTAACTTACACCAAACATTCTTAATTTGCATGTCATAGTCATTTTCTCATCCAACCACCTTTAAGCCTTGAAAATGACATCCATTCATACTTTATACACATTAAAACTTGTGTGCATTCATTGTATAACCAAAGGTATACCATACAAAACTAAATGGAAGCATAAAGATCTATGCAACTCATGCAACTTCCTTCTATTTTACCACACTAGTCATTTTTCATCCCACTTACCTTCATCACATACAAAAGTCTATTTTTTCATATTCATACATAATGAAACTTGTACGTACATCATAAACTCTTATCACAAGTGTGTACATTGAATTTATGGACTTTACATCACTTATGCTTCGCATTACAAGTACATCACCATACTTATGAATTCATAAGGTTTACATCTGAAAGTACGAGTCTTACATTCCTCCCATCCTTAAAAAGAATTTGGTCCTCCAAATTAGAACCAAGTTACTCTTCAAAAAGTTGAGGGTACTTCTCCCGTATCATGTTCTCCAATTCTCATGTGGCCTCTTCCACCGTGTGATGTTGCCAAAGAACTTTTACCAAGGGAATTGTATTTGTCCTCAACACCTTTTCTTTCTATCCAATATCCGAACCGACTTCTCAACATACGTCATACTCTCATTGAGCTCTAACAGCTCATATCTTATCACATGTGCCGGGTCCGGATGATACTTTCGAAGTATAGAGACGTGGAAGATATTATGAACATTTGCCAAGTCCAGTGGCAATACTAACCTATACGCCTTATCTCCCACTCTCTCAAAAATCTCAAAGGGTCCGATATATCTAGGGCTCAGCTTGCCCTTTTTATCAAATCTCATAATGCCTTTCGAAGGTGAAACTCTCAGAAACACCGACTCACCCACATCAAACTGTAGTGGTCTGCGTCTCTTGTCAGCATAACTCTTTTTCGGCTCTGAGATGTCCGTAATCTCTCACATATCAATCGATCGTCTTCAGATACCTGCTACACTAAGTCCGAAGTAAAAATCTGTCTGTCACTAACCTCTTCCCATCCAATAGGGGATCGACATCTGCGTCCATACAGTGCCTCATAGGGTGTCATCTCGATACTCGCATGATAGCTGTTATTATAGGCGAACTCGACTAACTACAGGTGGTCATCCCAGGAGCCTCCAAAATTCAGTACACACGCTCTCAACATATCCTCCAGGGTTTGTATAGTCCTCTCTGATTGCCCATCTGTCTGAGGATGAAAAGTGATGCTAAAACTCAAGTAGGTCCCCATCGCTTCCTGAAAATGTTCCCAGAAATGAAAAGTGAAACAGGCATCCCTATCAGAAACAACGTTCACTGGTACACCATGTAGCCGTACTATCTCTCGAACATACAGGTTCGCCAACTGACTCAGAGTATCGGTAGCTCTCATAGCTAAGAAATGGGCTAACTTAGTCAACCGATCCACAATAACCCATATGGCATCATGACCTCTGCAGGTCCTCGGTAATCCCATCACAAAATTCATGGTGACATGCTCCCACTTTCATGTCGGTATCGGTAGAGGCTGCAATAACCCTGCAGGCTTCTGATGCTCTACCTTCACCTACTGACAAACGAGACACTTAGTGACATACTCAGCGATGTCTTTTTTCATTCCAGACCACTAAAAAACCTTTCGAAGGTTTTGATACATCTTGGTACTCCCCGGATGTATCGTATACTTCGCTGAGTGAACCTCTAATAAAATCAGTTTCCTGATCTCAGGATCCTCTGGAACACATACTATGCCTTTGAACCTCAATAAGCCATCAGTACTCAGCTTAAAATCAATACCCACACCTGCCTATATCTGACTCAACCAATCGATACACTGTCGATCGCTCTGCTAAGCCTGTTGAATACGGTCAATCAACTCTAGTTCTAATCTCATACTAGCCATGATATCCAATCTCCCTAATCCAGGTGGGGTTATATCCAAACCGAGGTTCACAAATTATTCCAATAACTTGTGTTCCCATATCATCATATAAGACACCAACCCTAGGTTCTTCCTGCTCAAAGCATCGACAACCACATTTACCTTACCCGAGTGGTACATGATTTCACAATCATAATCCTTAAGGAGTTCGAGCCATCTCCTCTGTCTCATATTTAACTCTTTCTGCGAGAACAGGTATTTAAGGCTCTTATGATCTGTAAAAACTTGAAATTTCTCACAATAGAGATAGTGGCGCCATATTTTCAAAGCAAACACTATGGTCGCCAACTCCAAATCATGTGTCGGGTAGTTCCTCTCGTGATCTTTTAACTGTCTAGATCCTTAGGCAGCTACTTTCCCATCCTGCATAAGTACACAGCCCAGTCCCTGATGTGATGCATCCGTATACACCGAGAAACCTCCTGAGCTGGTAGGAATGGTGAGAACCAGAGCAGTGGTCAATCGACGCTTAAGCTCCTCAAAACTCCTCTCACATGCCTCATCCCATTCAAACTTAACGTCTTTCCGCGTGAGGCGTGTCAATGGTGTAGCTAGTCTAGAGAAACCCTCTACAAATCTCCGATAATAACCTACCAACCTAGAAAACTTATGATCTCAGTAACTGTCTTGGGCTGTTCCCATTGTACAACTGTCTCTATCTTGGATAGATCCACTGATACCCCATCCTTAGACACAACATGGCCCAGAAATGAGATCTGCTCTAACCAAAAGTTACACTTACTGAGTTTGGCATATAATTCTTTCTCTCGGAGGGTCTGCAAAACTATCCTTAAGTGCTCCTCATAGTCTTCCCTGGACTTAGAATAGACCAATATGTCATCAATAAACACAATCACAAACTTGTCCAAGTATGACTTGAATATATCATTCATCAGTGCAATAAATGTTGCGGGGGCGTTCATCAATCCGAATGGCATAACCAAAAACTCGTAGTGGCCATATCGGGTGCGAAATATTGTCTTGGGTACATCTCCGCTCCGTATCCTCAACTGATGATAGCCTGACCGCAAGTCTATCTTAGAAAAGATTTGTGCTCCCCGAAGCTGATCCAATAAGTCATCTATGGGTGGAAGGGGGTACTTGTTCTTAATGGTGGCCTTATTCAACAATCGGTTCCTTACAAACAGAACCAGTGTTCCCCAAGGTGAGACACTCGGTCTGATAAACCCCTTCTCTAACAACTTTTACACCTGCTTCTTTAGCTCTTTCAACTCAATCGGAGCCATTCTATACGGTAGTTGAAATATCGACTTAGTACCAGGCACTAACTCTATGCAAAATTCCATTTACCTTTCCGGTGGTAGCCCTGGTAAATCATCCGAAAAGACATTAGGAAATTCTGCAATCACTGGTATGTCTCTCAATTTCGAGTGTGCCTTATATATATCAACCACATATGCAATGAACCTTTCACATCATTCTTTCTACCGTTAGTGTCACAAGTCATCACATCAATATTCAACGTAAATAATTAAATTCATCACTCAAGCAGATTAAATAATATCATACTCTTTTCATTTATCATGATTATGTTCTTTCATTTCATTTCACAATTCCTACAACACAATTTTCTATCTCTGGAAACATCAAAGTCTTAGCATGACAGTCCATAACAACATGATTGGCAGCCAACCAATCCATTTCCAATATTACATCAAAGTCATTCATATTCAATAAAATTAAATTGGCTGTCATCTCTTTTCCCTCTATCTTTAATTTACAATCCCTATATATATGCTCAGTCAATTGACTATCATTTATGGGTGTAGAAATCATCAACATTTTATCCAACAATGTAGGTTTCACATGCTTCAACAATTTATGTGTAAAGGAAGACGATACGAAGGAATGCGTAGCACCAAGATCAAACAATACCAATGCTTCTAAATCAAAGATTAGGATGGTACCTTTAATCACATCCGTCGATGCGTTCGCTGTGTCCTAGTCCCGTGCGTGCACTCGCCCTCTGCTAACACCCACTGTCTGTTTCCCCTTTTCTTCAGTCGTGGCCCTCCTCCTCGGGGCAGCTGTCTCAACTGGAGCTCTCTCTGGCTCCTTGCCCTTCTGTGGGGAAACCTCATTCGTCTCAGAACAAAATCTTGAAATATGTCCGGGCTTCCCACACCTATAACATGAAACATGGGGCATCTGACATGGTCTAGTCCCATGGTATTTACCACATCTCCTACATTGATCAGTTGTAGGTCGTGGTCCTCCAATAACCATACCCCTCGGTGCAGTCAAAGCCGGGTACACGGGAGGTCTAACAGCTCTCTCTTTCACCTCCTCAATCTTAGGCCTCTTCTCAAAAAATCTTTGGCCTCCTCTCCTGGCCACTCTATCCATCCCGGATCTTTTTCGGTCTCTGTCTCTTATGATATTAATCTTTCCAAGCTCGGAGGCATTCCTCTCAAAGCCTTGCTCGCATAACTGAGCTTTGTGCACTGCCTCCTCATAAGTATGTAGATCAAATGGGGCTAGCTTAGATCGGATGGCCAACCTCAATCCATCAACGAAATTCTGAATCTTTCAAGTCTTACTAACCATCGTATCTGGATCATATCTCCCCAAAGACATGAATCTCGACTCATATTCATCCACAGTACAGTTCCCCTAAACCAAATTCATGAATTACATTCGCAGTTTCCTCTGTGCGGTGGCTTAGATGTACTGTCTCCTGAAGGCCTCCAAAAATATCTCCCAAGTGATCTCGGAGTGTCTGGCTCTCAAAATAGCCTCGGTGAATCTCCACTAATGTTCTGTCTTGCCCTTCAACATAAACACTGCGAATGCCACTTTCTCAACTGTTGTACATCGAAAAAATCTATACAGTTTCTCCATCTCGTAGACCCAATCCTGAGTAATCACCAGGTCCTTTACCACTCTAAACACTGGAGGTTTCAACTCCTGAAACTGTCTCAATCTGCTCAAGTCGCAGTCATACCCCAAATCGTTATCGCTCTGCTGTGGTGTGATAGGTGAAGCCGTATCCTGTACTAGGGGTGTCACGGTCTCAGTAGCCTGAGGTCTCTCCGCCTATGCAGTTGCCTGTCTAATAGTAGGCTGTGCTGCGGGACCTCGTCTATCACCGACACCCAATGCCTGTGTGACTATCTCTACTAGGCTCTCAATACTCCGCTCTAGTCTAGCGAAGCGTGCCTCAATATCCCTTGGTCTCTCAACAGGGTTTTGAGGAGCCTGGTCAGTCTGTGACTTAGCACGACTCTTAGGCCAACCTCTACGGCCTCTAGCACGTGCTCCCTCCCCTCTACCTCTACGCGTAACAGGCATACTGCCTAACTTCCTATATCCATAATCATATACTAGCCTTAATCCATCACGATATACACAGTTATATCTAAACAAAAGCACAACAATATGGGGATGTAATTTTCTTAAGTTTTATTACTGGCTCACATCAAGCCAACTTGGCTCTGATACCAATCTCTATCACGACCCATTCTATCCTTTTATAATCGAAAATCACTATAAATTTTTTGCATTTTCCTTTCCTTACCCGGTCGTGAACAAACTTACCATTACACAGTTGGACTGGGAGTTAATAATAATCATCACTCATCATTCATTTTCAAATTAAGCAAAAGAGGTGTCATTCATTCAATAGTTAAGTTATACACTTAAACATGACACGTTTTCTAACTTTTACATTCTCCACATTACAATACAAATTGACTACTGTGCCTTTACATATTTAGATACAAAAAAATCCCTGTGTGTATACCTTTTGACGATGGAAGCAACTGATGTCCAAAATAAAATGCCTCAGTCCTCACTGGGCTGTTATGTACGCTCTGTAGAGAGGGAAAAGTAGAGAGGGATGAGCAACCACATGCTCAGTAAGGTAATAGTGCAAGCATGATAGATAACTACTCTATCTACATACTGATAATGTTATGCATAAATCGTTTGTAATTGGAGCATGAAGAAATAAAACTATGCCACATGTATATACATATATCATGTATCGAAAATCATGTAAATAGGCATAAGACATGGAAATATCAACATGTGAAATCATCTCATGCTCAATCTCATTAAAAATTATCACAAAAGGGAAATTCATTTAAGAAACAACATTTTCAAATCACATTACATCTCATCACAATTCAAATCATCATTTCATTAAATCACAACTCCCACAAGGCTCGACCCCTCCCTCGGGTCTACCCTGGACAAATCACAATCACACTCATGTATAAAAATCATGTGGTATTATGTAATATTAAATGAGACAAGTCACTATATCTCAATAGACTATGTTGGCCAATTATGTCATAAATTATCCCAGACCACACAGATCCTGGTGTGCGGGGCGTCATACTGGAACGAAGGGGGGTTAGTTTTTCACTAGACTTTCTCATCAGTAACTCAACCACGCGGTACAACTTACTCCATGTGATATACACGGTACAACATACTCCGTAAACCCATATCATGGTTAGGGGTGTCAGCCGTAGGTCTTATTTACCCCATACCACGTGTAACCTACTCAGTCTTAAGTACACGTGAGAGTATTTTCTTATGATGTCAGGTCCTATCCCCTCATGGCCTTGCTTGCCCCTTTTGGGTTCCCTGAACATCATATCAGGTCCTAGCCCCCTCATGGCCTTGCTCGCCCCTTTTGGGTTCCCTGCATTAATCCGTATTACCCTCACCATGACATCATACATACCACAGTGTGAAAACCTATGCGAGCTAAGCTCTAGCACGATACATGCATCATAGACAAATCTCCTCGTACGAGCAACACTCTAGTATGACATTTATGCATAAAAACATGAAGAAAACCACGTACGAGCATAGCTCCAGTACGGTTATATGCATAAGAAACCACTCGAAATCCACGTACAAGCAGAAACTCCAGTACAGTTTACAAAACATCACCACAATTTCAAATCAAAGTGTGAGCTAAGCTCCAGCACGTTTCATACATGTGAAAATACCAAAATCCCGTGTGAGCGAGGCTCCAACACGATTTAGTTCACACAAACACGATAGTCGGCTCATATACATTCAAAACAATCATAAAACATGTTCAGCACTTCACATGTGCTATTTCACAACATCATTCAAACATTAGCCAACCTACTCGTATATTTGCTTAAAACAAAGTAATATGTTTTGTAAAAACATCAAAACGTGCGATTTATGTAATTATTAGCCTTACTATTCCCTTTTTCAAGAATCATTTCATCATATACATACTCGTAGAAATTTTCGCATACCAACAATCATTTTCGTAAAAATCATGCATTTCATAAACGCCCTATATTCACCCACGAGTTCAAAGTACGAGCAGTTATCTCTATATACTCACAGAATTCTCTTACCTGGAATCGTGTCGCGTGATTCCACTTCCTTATAGCTGCTTACTTGTGCGGTTCAATTCGTCTTCAACGAACTCTCCAGAACTGCACAAAGTCGTATATCACATCGATTTAGTCCATATTACTCAACTCGGGTGTTTGCTATTGTCGATTTAACCTATAGCCCCCATTAACACTTATAAGGCCTAGTTTTATTGTTTTAGCCATATCTCGAGTCTATTGATTCCTTTGGGCCTATTGATTCATACCAAATCGATATTAAATCGACATTAAGCTCATAGTGTTCATATTTCATCAATTTCTTCACTCTGACCTTTTATCAAACATCTTATATACTTATTTTCATAAATTCTCTAAACTCATAATGTAGCTTCATTTAATCATCTCAAATCATTCACACTACTTCAATAACAACTTTAGCATACTCATAAATCATCAACTCCTTCAACCCATATCTTCTTACACTAGACTTATTCTAGATTTCTAGGTCACACCAATTCCATCACATCCTAGGTAGTTTTAACCATCAATATATATCCAACTCAACTCCAAAATCAACAAATAGACAATGTATTTGGGCTGAAGTATTTAAAAACTTACCAAATCTAGTTTCTCTTCTTGCTCCAAATGAAAATACACCTTGCTCATTCAATACCCCAAATGAGGCTTTGAATCCAAAGTATGTTGTTCTTCTCTTTGATGGGAACAACTTTGTATCTAGTGGTCTTTCCTCAAATCTTACTGGAAATGGGTGGATTTAGGAGTGAGAAAGTTAGGCTTTAGGTTGAAATGGAAGTGAGATTGTTTTCTCGAAATTTACAGATTTATTGGCTCCTATTTATAGAAATTGCTTGATGAGATCGATCTGTCGAGGCATGAGATCGATCTGGTCCTCTTAAATCCTTCAGTTTCTCGACATTTTTCAAGTATGAGATCGATCTGTCGAGGGCTTGAGATCGATATGTCTCAGGCAGAGAGTTAAGGAAATCGATCTGCTTGCATTAAGGATCGATCTCTTCTATACAAAATGTTTAGCAGATCGATCTGGCCCCATTGGGGATCGATCTGCCCTGCTCCATTACTCGAATAAGAGTATTTTTGGCTCTTTCAGATCGATCTTTCATCCTATGAGATCGATCTGACATTCATATTTTTCAGATTTTGCTACAGTTTTCTGCAGTAACTTATACCAAACATTCTTAATTTACATGCCATAGTCATTTTCTCATCTAACCACCTTTAAGCCTTGAAAATGACATCTATTCATACTTTATACACATTAAAACTTGTGTGCATTCATTGTATAACCAAAGGTATATCATACAAAACTAAATGGAAGCATAAAGATCTATGCAACCCATGCAACTTCCTTCCATTTAACCACACTACTCATTTTTCATCCCACTTACCTTCATCACATACAAAAGTTCATTTCTTCATATTCATACATAATGAAACTTGTACGTACATCACAAACTCTTATTACAAGTGTGTACATTGAATTTATGGACTTTACATCACTTATGCTTCACATTACAAGTACATCACCATACTTATGAATTCATAAAGTTTACATCTGAAGGTACGGGTCTTACATGTCGCTTATAGGAGATCGATCTCTTCTTGGCCAAGAGTTAAGGAGATCGATCTGTGCCTTGTGAAAGATTGATTCCTTTCAGGCAGAGACTTAAGGAGATCGATCTGCCTTCCTATGAGATCGATCTGTCCAGTTCCATTCGACAAAGTTTGGGCATTTCATGAGGGGTGATCGATCTCTCCTTCATATGAGATCGATCTCTCATCCCTTGCACCCTCATTTTCTATAGTTTTTTTTAGATTTTTCAATGTACATTCATCCTTATTTGCTTCATACCTCAATTTACAATCTGTGCACAATTAACACACAATGACATTCATTCCACATAGTTCATAGTTAATGAAACTTGTGCACACGACTTAAAATTCATGGATGTTTTATAGAATCCATAATCCTTACATCCTTTTATCACTTATACACTTGTAACAAATGTACATATACATTATATCTTCATAATACAAATACATGAGAATTTACGGGTGTTACATATACTCTGCTTCACAAGTTGATTAAGTCACAATAGATTGCTTATCGGATGACCAAGAGAATATAGAATCACCAACAAAAAAAAGCATAATCGGAAGTACTCTTCCTTTCATCTAAATCTTGACCTCAATCACTATTAGAATAACTAACATGTTTCACATCATTGCAATAAGAGAAGAACAAGTCATCATTGATAGTTCTTTAAACATACCTTAGAATTTTTTTTCTTGCATTAAGGTGAAATTGATATGATTCCTTCACGGATCTACTAAATCAAATGAACTCCATATAGAATGTCGATTCTAATGCAAGTAAGATAACGTAGACTTCCAACTAGACTCATGAAGTATGTAAGATCCATATTGCCACCACCAAAACTCTTATCAACTCCAAGCCACAGTCAATGGGGTGTTCACTTCATTACAAGTCTCCATTTTGAATCTTTTAAGAAGTTTCTTTGCACATGCATTTTGAGAGATAGAGATTCCATAAGCCTTTTGCACTACCTCAATGCTAAGAGATAAAACTAATATTCGTCATCTCAAACTCTTGAATCATACTTTCTTAAATTCATTAAACATAATTGCATTGTTTTCGGTGAAGATCAAGTCATCAACATAAAGATACAAATAACACATTTCCATGAGTGACCTTCTTCACATACAAGGCATGTTCATAAAGACACTTCTTAAACCCATTATCATGGAAATAGTTTATAAATTCTAGCATTCCATGCTTGTGGTGCTTGCTTGAGCCCATAAACAACTTTTCTCAAAGTGTACACCTTGCTTTCATAACTCGGCTTCATATACCCAACAGTTGTTTCACGTATATCTCCTCTTCAAGAAAACCATTAAAAAATGTGGACTTAACATCTAATTGATTAAGTTTCCAATCATTTTGAGCAACCAAGGAGATCATCAATCTAATGGTCTCTAACTTAGCAACCAGAGTAAGAACTTCACCATAATCAATATTGGGCTTTTGCTTGGATCCTTTTGCAACCAATCTTTCCTTGCCTCTTTGAACTTCTTCCTTTGCGTTCTTCTTAATCTTGTACACCTTTTCGCACCAATGGCCTTTTCACCTTCTGGTAAAGATATTGATGACTAAGTGTCTTTTTTCTGCCTTCATTTCTTCATCCATGGTGGTTTCTTAAATCTCTATCAAACTTCTAGTTCTGGAAGGCCTCTCACTAGAGCTTTCTCTGGATGATGAAGAATATGAAGAAGATGGTGTTGAAGGGGAAGTGTGGAAAGGTGTTTGTGGCTTTTTCTTCTCTTTGCTCAAATTAAAATTTCACAACACTAACTTCATCATGATTCTAATGCCACAAGCCTTTCTCTTTAAAGATCACATCTCTACTCATCAAAACTCTCTTAGAGAGTGGATTATACAACTTGTAACCCATTGCCTTTGCTTTATAACCAAGAAATACACATTTCTCTCTATCATCAAGCTTTGTTCATCCAACTTCAGGAACTTTGTCACAAGCAGTACACCTAAATACTTTGAGATGAGCTACACTTGGTTTTAAACCACTCTAAGCTTTCTCTGAGGTGTTTAAGTAAACATTGTTAGAAAGGCATTGATTCAACAAGTACACGGTGCACGATACTGCTTGCGTCCAAAAATCTTAGCATATTTTTTCCTTGCATCATACTTCTCTGCATGTCCATAATTTTTTTATTCTTCCTTTTGGCCACACCATTGAGTTGTGAAGTGTAGGATGGAGTGCTTGGTGCATAATCCTATATACCTTGCATAAGTGTTGGAATTGATTTAAAGTGTACTCTCCACTTTGATCAAACCTTAGGATCTTTAAATAATAACCACTTTGATTCTCCACAAAAACTTTGAACTCTTTGAATGTTTTTAGTAAGTCGTACTTCTTATTTAAGAAATACACACAAGTATTTTGACTAAAATCATCAATGAAAGTGACAAGGTATCTATTCTTTTCATTCGACATTGGTTTCAAAGGACCATAAATGTCAATATGCACAAGCTCCAAAGGTTTAGATGCTCTCCATCTACCCTCATTAGAAAAACTTAGCCCATGTTGTTTTCTAAGAATGTACCCTTTGCAAATTTAATTGGGATTATCCAGATAAAGAAATCTCTTCACCATATTCTTACTTACCAAGTTCTTAAGACATCAATTTGAGATGCCCAAACCTTAAGTGCCACAACTTAGACTCATCTTGCACAATAGAATTAAAACAATGAACTTTAAGATTTTGAAAATTCAAGCGAAACATTTTATTTGACATTTTTGCAAAAGTAATCAACTTCTCATTCTTATCTTTTATAGTGAAAAGACTATTCTTCATATGAATTATATACCCTTTCTCCAAAAGTTGCCATAAGCTCAAAATGTTCTTTTTTAAAGAAGGAATATAGTAAGCATCAGATATGAAATTATGAGAACCATTCTTGAGTTTGATAAGAATGTTACCTTTGCCTTCCATTAAAACTTTGGAATTAACTCCAAAAGTGACTTTGCTACCTAGATAAGAGATTTATTACATGAAATTCTAATATAAGAAAAACCAATACCGCCTATTGTAATACATTGTGATAGCACTGCTACAATTAGTAGTGTGCATAACCGTTATTATAACGGAATTTTTAAATCTATTAGAAGGAAACACTTTATAGCGAGATCCTATTTAAGTAATGGGATTATAAATGTGAATTACATAAGAGCAAATGATAACCTTGCTCATCCTTTAACAAAAATCTTTAACTAGAGAAAAGATTTGGAGTTCATCGAGAGGGATGGGTCTTTTGCCCAAAGAATCTAAAATCTCATTTGAGGAAACCCAACCTAATGATCAGAGATCCTGAGAGTTAAGTTCAATGAAAAGAAAGAATTATATAGAGATCGCTTGATAGAAGATGCACTCTAAGAAGATATAAGCTCATTTATCTATCTCTATGGTGCAAGTGTATCTATCCTGTAATGTTAGAAGGTGGATTTTTTTTTTTAATCTTAATGAAATCTATAGCTTATTATGAGTGAGGTGTATCAATTACAGGAGCATGCTCGATAGATTTCACCTATGTGAGTATTAGAGTGGGGCTGCTCTTATGAAACTTGGTTGGATAAATTTCTAGATTACTTACTAAAACTAGGATCAAGCACAAGGCCGAAATGTGCTGGCTTAATAGAAGCTTGTAAAAACCTTAATTATTATGTGTGAACTGCAATCTCTTGTATCCCTCGTAGAGTCAAAGTTCAATGCGCATAGCGAACTAATAATAGTGAAACTTATGCTTTCTATAGTCATTTGAATCCTTTCTATTAACATTTAATAGCCGGTCAAAATATCTTTTAAAATATATTCTGATATTGTTAGTAACTCTTAGCTACTGGATCGGTTAGAAGATCTTTTATATATTACAAAGATAGCTGTTTTCTATCTTTGATTATTGGACGTTTATATTTGCACATCCGTTTACAGTTTTCAGGTTAATGGATAAATAAATTTATCATTATTATTAAGAGTAAGCTACAAACTTTTGAGTCTATATATAGAGGTATTAAGCTTCAAACAATTTTAACTAATTCACTATTCATTTTAATCACAATTCTCATATTCCATACAAACTCCCTAAATTCTTGGGTAGAGAAAGTTGTTTTAATTATTGAGCTTTTGACTTTATACTTGGTGCAAAATTGTAGAGCATACAACGATGAATCAATTGGGTTACTATACTCTAGAGGCGACACGTTTAGAATTTCTGCTACACCAGTTAATTTGATTCCCACAAAAGCATAAATCATCTTAAAGAAAATAAAATATCTGTGTCTCAGTCTAACTCTTTGTATCATCAGTAACATAAATTTATTTTTTTCTTTTCATATATTATTTTTATTACTAGCGAATTTTGTTGTTTTAGCTTCCATGTGCTTACTTTTTTACAAAATTTGTAGCATGGATTTAAATATTTAAATTAGTTTGATCTAAGTCTTTGATGTTACCATTAAAAACATTTACCAAATCAAAGTTAAAAGTTGAATAGGCAGTTGGCTATTTCATTTTAATTATGAAGACCACTCAAACTTGTATACTAATCAAACCATCCAAGGGATAGCGAGCAGAACACAACTTCACAAACTGCACATATATTGCTAATATTTCAGTGTTACTTGAAGATAACAAAATTTGAAAGCTAAGCACATGGTGGTGGGATTTGGGTGCCACTGTATTTAGCCCTGACATTTTTACAAGTGGAAGTCACTTGTTTCTCCCCTGATGCTAGTTCCAAGTGAACATCTTCAAGGAAAATATCCTGGCATGGAATCCCTTTGCTACATTCTAATGCTACTGCCACTGCAGATGATGAGGTTCCCTTTATTTTCCTGAAATATATGTCACTCAGTTTTACTTGAGATGGTCCCTGCACTCAGTCATTTGTGCCCATTTTGTTGGTCAGTTCTTTCTGCTTAAATATTGCAGGAAAATTTGGTTACTGTCCTCTGGAGTCTGGACTTACCTTTAGGGTGCAAGATGTGAATGGACAATATGCCTGATCGATTATAATCGGATTGCTCACATTGTTCATGTTGATGTTTTCGAATGTCATATTGGTTGCGGCACTTCTGCCGGGAGAGTTAGCCCATGTCTTGATCCTAATGCCATTGCTGGTCCTTGTCATGCTGCAATCTCTAACGACCAATCCACTTACATCTCCTTCATCTCTGTATCTTCCTAGACTCCCCACGCTGCAACAGGCACTCACAGAGTAAGAATTTTTTATGTTAGCTTATCAAAAGTAGAGGATAAAAGATACAATTATGAGAGAAAAAAGCACCTGATGCCATGACCTGGCCCGCAGCTGATACTGGTTATTGTGACCTGAGAATTTCCCTGTCCAATAGAGATGCAGTCATCGCCTGTACCTATAAGTGATCGTGAAAAGTGGACACCGGAGCTTCGCTGAATGTGGATACCATCAGTGTTAGGACTATCTGCTGGAGCTGAAATCTTGATTTTGCTGCCCTTGAAGTTCTTGCATTCAACAAGAGCTATATGGAAGAACTTGCTATTTACTGATGTTATGCTTCTTACTACCGTCCTATTCATTGCAACAAATTTTACATTCTGCAAGAGAGAAAGTTTTCCTCATTAGGCGTGATTCTTATTCATGGCCGCGATCTATATGCACTCAATGCTTGCTTCAAACATGGTTGCTAAAGAACAAACTTCCTTCCTAATCTTTAAACACAGGGCCTATCTTGAACAAATACAGTTAATCAGAGCAAAAAGAATGTGAAAGGGCAAAAGGTTATGAAACATACAGTGGGAAGAAGTTTGCAGTTAATGTCAGTGGGGCACCTATTGTAAGGCCATGCTTTGGCACCCTGTCCATCAAAGGTCCCTCCTCCAGTCAAGGTTAGCCCCTCCACCCATCGAAATTCTACCCAACCAGCACCATCTCCATATTTAGACAAGTTTGTTGTTGCCTTCAGATAACCCTGAAAACTTCTTGCTCAATCATGGTAAAAATTATGTTTGGAAATGAAGATGGGACAGAAGAAAATAAGCGAGGATGTAAGCAGAAATTACCTTCACATGGACTGTTATTTTAGACACATTTTTACAGGGTCCTGAAAATTTAACAGGGCCAACCAAGTAAGTCCCTTTTGGAATCACAAGGTCTACCTCACCTATAGCTTGGCATGCTTCCTTCCATGCTGATCTGAAGGCCTGGCAACTTGAAACTAACAAGTTACAAAATTATAGACGGGCAAAAATAATATACGATTAAACTATCATGATTCTATCTTGTTTGTTACCCCCACAAATTCAAACTGTTCTTCAGCCATAAGGGTGTAGATCCCACCATATTTATAGTTTGTTGAACATCAGAACAGGAAAGTAAACAACCACGGTTTTTAATGACTATAACTCATTTAGCAAAAGAGGAACCACAAGAGTACCATTATTAAGGTTGAAATGCAATTCTATTTCGTGCAAAAGAAGTTTTGAATCAATGTTACGACTGAGCAAACATGGGATCAGAAATGAAAAGCAGAACACTGATTATGACCAAGAATTAAGTCTGAGAGGTGAGAATGCTAATCTCCTAACTTAGGAAACTTAAACATGCAGCTATTACTCTTTGCCTTAGTTCAATGGAGATAGAAAAAGAAGGAACACAAACCTTGCTGTCATCAGTCAGTCCATCGGCTCGAGCACCAAATCTCTTGACATTGAAGAAATGAGAGCTCCTTCCCTTGTAATGTGCTAGCATTCTTCCATATTGTTCAAAGCCTTCCGTTCCTAAATCTGCAGTTCTCCCTCCACTTCCTCCTCCGAAAACGCCATCAAAACAAAAGGAGGAAAACACCAAGAGCAATTTGGTGTGAATGTGAAGACTCATGTTCCTAGAATATGCTATCTCCTTGTTGCTTAACCCTGCAGTTGTGTGAGAGTATTCTCGTGGACTTGTGACAGTGCGATTAGCAAAGGAAAATAGTGGGACACCAGTCACCAGGCCTACTGGGATAGTTTGAATTTTCAAGTGGCAATTGCAAAGGGCGGGCTTCAGGGAATCTGGAGTTACCATAACTGCCGTTAACTCCCTCTCCACTACTTCTGAAGTTGTCAACTGTCTCATTCACATAACTCTCTCTCTCTCTTCGTAATTTTTTTTCCTCGCAAGAGTGCAATTTTGAAAGGTGAAATACATGACCTTACCGTTTAGACAATCACTAACATAATCCATAAGACGCTCTTGAACAAAACCCAATGTAATCTCAAAACAGAAAAACAAAAAATTGTCATGTTTTGACAAAAGACCTAGCAAGCCATCGTGTGCGAAGAGAGAGGGAAAGGGTTAGAAAACTGCTATCATTTTCGTAAGTTAAAGTACAATTCGAATGCACGTAGGTATAATGTCGCTGGCCGTTCTTTTTGTCATACTTTTTCCTTACGCACCTGACTAGACAGAGAATCCCAGGCTCAAGCGTCTTAATCTTAATTAAAGGAACTATGGTCTGGTGGGTCGCAAACCATCGGATTTTACATCATGCCTTTGCATTGATCAATCTTCACAGATCCCTCTCCTGAACTAAATATTATAGAGCATATAAAACGTAAGAAGAACTCCACAATTTGGGTGAAGCTACCTTGTATGTAATAACATGCCAGTAGCTTTCCCTTGGGCAAAGGAAGGACTGGACAGATTGGATTTGAACACAAGCACCCATGTGAGCTCTCAATCATTCTAATCACAAGTATGATCAAAGAAGAAATGTAAAAAGGATGATAAACTGTTTATTTTGGTTAATAACCAACCTCTTTTTTTTTTTTTTTTTTCATTGAAATGGAATCATGACTGGACATCATCAACAGAATGTACAGAAACCAAAGCTACATATATTTAATCAAATCATCTAGGATGAATAAATTCTAAAATAGCAAACTGGCTCCAGCAAACATCAAGCAAATTATCCCTGCATTTTTTTCTCCGTCTTCTTTATGAAGCCTCATTTCTTTGCCTTTGCAAACCTGAGGCATCTATATTTTTCACCACTTACAGTGATTTCAAGAGCTCCATCTTGGTTATCTTGATTTGACGCTGTTCCCATCAGGACACTTTTTTCCTTTTCAAGGTTTTCTTTTTCCATCTTCAGCCTAGCCTCTTGTCGGGCAATTTCTGCCTGAAAGATAAGAACAACATTTCAGAAGAACAAAACAGACATAATCAAGCAACAGCACACAAGTATAAACTTAAGCAATATGATGCTCTTTATATACTGCTATTATGCCAACTCAATCACGATTCTCTAAACCGTTCATGTGCATACGAAACACATATAACCTTACGCCATTGGTTATACATATAAAGATAATAGGACCATATTGAGTTAAGATTTAGAATTCCCCCGACTAAGCCAAAATTATGAACTAATCAAATTCAATTCATAAACGAAATAATCACTTTGATTTAATTATTAACAAAGATTAGTGCATGTCAAAAACCTATGAAGAGACAACAACATAAAATGACTAAATAGAAGAGACAATAACGAGACTAACAACAATAATTTCAGTGAGCAATTTCGCAATCAGCAACATGCCCTGAAAGGAGGAAATGATTGAAGAAGTGAGGTAATCTAACAGCATGACGCTCATATGCATTTCTTATCATCATTGGTTAGAATTAATACCAACAGATTAATGAACCTACTTCTGTCGTCCACTCGCGACGCAGCTTTAAAGATAACTTCTCATCGAAATATACCAGAAATTTACTAAAATCAGGGAAAGAATTTGAGCAGTTTAGGCACTCATTAAGAATTAACGAACGGTGATCATAAAGATTTCTTCCCATCCCAAACTACCCCCGATGTTATCACCCTCAATTTCCATAAACGTAACACTTGAACACAACGTAATCAAGCAGCTAACTTTGACGCCAATTAACCATAAATTTCTCATATCTATAATCAACTTAAATTGCACATTTTGAACAGAAAAAGGAAGGAAAAAAAAAAAGAAGGCGGACCTCGCGGCGAGAGAGCTGAGCCTTCCAAGCGGCCTCTCGCTCGGCGACTTCGCGCTCGCGTTCCTCGATGTAACTTTGCATCTCTCTCTCCTTCATTATTCGGTCCTGTATGTCGGCTTCCAACGCCTCTTTCAGCTCTTCCACGAACTTATCCACCACAGCCTTTATTCTCAGTGACATCTCTTTCTTCTCTTCCTCCTCCTCAACCTTTTTCTTTTCTCTACTGAGCTAGAATTGTTAGTTATTGCCAATCTCTTTCAGTTGAGTGGATCGAAAATCGGAGGAGAGCTCATTGGCCCCATTATTTCAGCGGATAGTTTCCATTTTTGTTGTAAATAAAGAATCCAGAGAGCCCCAATGAAAGAAACAAGAGCAAGGAAGGAATTTCACCGCATCAAGGCAAACTTTTGAATACCGATCATCGTCGAAAATGACTTTTTTTTTTTTTTGGGTATTATGATGTTGGAAAATTTCATTTTCTTCGGTACATTAAAGAATTTGTTTGGGGTATAGGTGGTGTCCCAACCTTTTGTTTCTTTAATGGACCAGGCCCACGTTGGCTTCTCGTCTCATCCCAGCCCACCATTGATTCTTAATTAAAAAAAAAGACACAAACTAGACTCTGCGTTCTCCTCTGTCTTCTTCTCATTTGCAGGACAGGACATGGCGAAACCAAAGGGTTTTAACTTCTATAGTAACTATCGAATTTCTTTGAAAAAATAACATGGAAACCTGCTAAAACGAAGCAATGAAAACTATATCAGCAAAGCTAAAATGCATAAGAACTTCAAATTCTTCACCATCACGGTCTTATTCTCTAACTCATCTTGCCTCCCATACTGAACCCAGAAACCCGTCCTCATCAACTCTGATTAATGAATTCGTAAACTTCTGCTACCGAAGGGACCTTCCCAGGGCTATGAAAGCCATGGCTGCCATGGACAGGCACGGCATTTATGCTGATTCAATCACCTACTCCGAGTTGATCAAGTGCTGCTTGGCCCGCAACGCTGTTGAACAAGGCAAACTCGTTCACAAGCACGTTTTCTCAAATGGGTATCAGCCGAAAACGTTTCTTCTCAACATTCTTATGGGTATGTATGTTAAATTTAAATTATTAGAAGAAGCGCAGGCCTTGTTCGACCAAATGCCTGAAAGAAATGTTGTTTCTTGGACGACTATGATATCTGCTTATGCTAATTCCAGGCTAAGCGGCAAGGCGTTGAAGTTCTTTGTTTTAATGCTAAGAGAAGGCGTTTTGCCTAATATGTTTACTTTTTCTTCAGTTTTGAGGGCCTGTAATGGACTAGTCAACCTTAGGCAGCTTCATTGTGGTATAATTAAGGTGGGGTTAGAATCTGATGTTTTTGTTAGGAGTGCTCTTATTGATGTTTATTCAAAATTAGGTAAGTTAAAAGATGCAAGTAGTGTTTTTAATGAAATGGAAACTAAGGACTTGGTTGTTTGGAATTCCATTATTGGAGGGTTGGCGCAGAATAGTGACGGTGATGAAGCTTTGAATCAGTTTAAGAAGATGAAAAGAGCTGGCTTTACAGCTGATCAAGCTACACTAACAAGTGTTTTGAGAGCTTGTACTGGGTTAGCTCTGCTAGAAGTAGGGAGGCAAGTCCATGTTCACGTGTTGAAGTTTGATGTGGATTTGATACTCAATAATGCACTTTTGGATATGTATTATAAGAGTGGTAGTTTGGAGGATGCAAAGTCTGTTTTCGAGCGGATGCTATGTAGGGATGTGATTTCCTGGAGTACTATGATTGCAGGGCTAGCTCAAAATGGGTTTAGCTGTGAGGCATTAAAGTTCTTTGATTTAATGCAAGCTTCAGGTATGAAACCTAATTATATCACTATCCTTGGGGTTCTTTTTGCTTGTAGCCACGCTGGCCTTGTGGATGATGGGTGGTATTATTTTCGATCAATGAAGAGACTTTATGGGATTGATCCAGGAAGGGAACACTATGGCTGTATTATTGATCTTCTTGGGAGGGCTGGCAAGCTTGATGAGGCAGTGAATTTGATTCAGGGAATGGAATGCGAACCAGATGCTGTGACATGGAGAACTTTGCTTAGTGCATGCAGGGTTCACCAAAATGTGGATCTAGCTGTATATGCGGCTAAGCAAGTTCTAAAACAAGATCCTGAAGATGCAGGGACATATGTATTGTTGTCCAATATTTATGCAAATTCTCAGAGATGGGATGATGTCTCTGAAATTAGGAGTGCAATGAGAGACAAGGGCATCAAAAAGGAGCCAGGCTGCAGCTGGATTGAAGTGAACAAGGAAATTCATGCTTTTATTTTAGGGGATACTGCACATCCTAAGATCAATGAAATCAACAAGCGGCTAAATCAGTTGATTCACAGATTAATGGGAATGGGATATGTTCCAGACACAAATTTTGTTCTGCAAGATCTTGAGGGTGAACAAAGAGACGATTCACTTCGCTATCATAGTGAGAAGTTGGCAATTGTATTTGGTTTAATGAGTTTGTCAAGGGGAAGTGCTATTAGGATCAGGAAAAACCTTAGGATCTGTGGAGATTGTCATATCTTTGCAAAGCTTGTCGCAAAGATGGAGTGTCGACTTATTGTCATCAGAGATCCTATTCGTTACCATCATTTTCAGAATGGAGTGTGCTCCTGTGGTGACTATTGGTAGCAAATGATGATGCGTCTCACTGAACCTTGCTACTCAGTTGTTTCGTAGGATAATGAATTTGACTTTCATTCCAATCACAAATGCGGCAACAAGTTTCCTTTGAAGGAAGACTCTTTGTCCAACTATAAGATACCTTTTGTAAATCTGTATAGGCCCTTTTGACTTCCCAATGAAAACAAAAAGAAAAGGGGAGGGGAAGAGGAGCAATAGAGCATTCAAAGAATGAAATAACTAGACACCCTGTAACACAAAAATTACTAGCATTCTTTATCGTTTGTGATTTGATGCATATTAAGACATAGGAGGTTATTAAATTATAGTTATGTATGAATCATTGCTGATGTTACTGTTGATCTTGTATGTAGCTATCGGGCCTCAAAGATGCAACACTCTAATAACGTTATGATGATCAAACATCAGATGCTCTAAGATAATGATTGAATCCTCAAATAAATGAGTCATTTCATCGTAGACTTCTTGTTCAACCAGCAAGCAAAACTTTGACAACTTAGAACTGGGAATATGAAATACTATTACAAGGAAACATGACACATAACACATCACATCAGGCTCAGTCAATTATTACATAATCCAAGAAGTTACATGATGAACCAGCACCTTCAACGTAGATAGGTGGTAAAACTGCTTTCCTTATTGATACATTAGTAGGTAACACCCCAACTCCACTCCCCTATGGTACAGGGAGGCAGAGAGAGAAGCTAAGGGTTATCCCTTGATCACGAAGATGTGCCTCGCTGGTCCCTTACAATTCATCTCTAGAAATTCCATCTCTTCCAGGTGGGATATATGATGTATAAGCTTTAATTATAGACTCATACACATTAATTCCTCTCAAGTACTCAGCTTGGTTTAGAAACTGCGATAAGGTAGAAAACACAACAGTCAGATCACGTGCCTGCGATGCCTAGCGCTTGCATCCTAGGTTGCTAGTGTACAGCCAAAAACATATCCATCAATCAAGTTCAAAACTTGTTTTAGTGTCAGAATTTAAAGCTACTTGGAAATTACAAATTCTGTTAATGTGAGAGAGAATAACAAACGTTAAAAGACAATAATCTAGCAAAAAATTGTCTTGCAGAAAGTAGTTAGGAACTGCTTGAAATTCATATGGACCAGAAAAAGAAAATGCAACAAACGGGCTTTCCACAGATCAAAGACAATGCTCCACTAATCAGAATAATAAAATGGTAGGAATGATGGCTACTCCCCTGTCATGTTGTACTAAGGATGATATGGAAAATAACTTAAGAGGGTTCATCTCCATTGATGATTGTCTCTGCCCAGACTGAGTTTTCAGTCCAATAAATAAACAAGAAGAAAATAATGACACCTCCTCTTTTAAGGATCCAAAACTGCTGCTGTGGTGAAAATAATACTTCAGCTGTGAAAGACAACTGGAGGGGGCTATCACTCACAGGTCACGGACATTAAAATAGCAGATCATCTTGGTCAAACTCATTCAGAAAGTGGAATGGTTTTACGCTCTACTTTATATTAGAAAAAGGTTAAACTAGATGCTCAGAATTCATTTTCCATCAGACTGAACTTGAAACAGAATTCCATCCACACAACAAGAAATTTTCTCTTCTAAAATGCTCAACAAAGAATCCTTTGTGCCTAGCCTACTTCAGCTTCAGGCTATTTGCAATTGTAATCCATGCATCAGATAGAAAAGTATCATCCTCCCAATTATCCATAATACACCCTCCTAACCCACCAAAAAGAAAATAGAGAAAGAAAACATGCATCAAAATCTTAGGTAGGAGGACCAGTGGCACTTGGGCAAATGGCATATACATGCAAGTATACACGTCAACATAGGACAATAATATTAAAAGATGTACCTCATTATGGTCATGAAGCAAAATAGGAGTGTTAGCCATTGGTGAAAAACCAATAGCTGGCAATCCCAATAGCCGAAAACAACGAGCATCAGTTGAGGCAGGAAAAATCTCTGGCTTTCCGATCTTTCCATTAGCTTTCTTGATGGCTTCTTCCAATAGAGTCCACCAAGGATTAGAACTGTCGCTGGCAGTTAGGAGTGGCCTTCGCAGGTGATCATGTGAAGTACCCTTTTGCTTAAACTGCACACAGGAATAATTAATTCAGGAAGCAACTTTGTGCAATGCAAATTTTAAACCACAATGTGAAACTGCTACAAGTGGTTAGCTTCATAATCCTTTTCCTTAGTAAACTTTTTATCACCTCTATTTCCCAAGGAAGGCACCAATAGCATTTAGACAGTGACTCATATGATGTCACATTGATACAAATGTATCAGTGTCTCAATCTCTGTCAAAGCGCTGGGGAAGAGGGAGAGTTCAATGTCATATTTCTGATGGAATGTGTACGGGAAATATAAAAAAAGACCATAAAATGTCATCTTATTGGTTCCAAAATTGCAGGGTCACGTAAAATTTTACACTAACAGTTATCAGAAACATAGTACACCACTATTTTGTCTGCTTCCAAATATATCAATTTGTTTTCCAAGAGAGAAATGTTTCACAGTCTCTACCTCAAATGTCATATTTCTTGAAGCAGGTGCCCATTCCTCAGCTAACCGTTTCTCCAAGGATTCTGTATTAGCTGTTGGTGGTATTCGAATATCGAAACCAGCTTCTGCTTCGGATGGCTGCAAATTCATGACGAAACCCTGGCAAACAAATAATGAAGGATAAGTGCTAGTCAGAGGCAGACATCAACATATTACTATTTTTGTCCATGAACGTCAAGAGTATATTTTCATGGCACACGAGACCTACAGAAGGATCATGATAATGGGAAAGTGAAAGATGGGCCAAAAGGCCTAACTGACCATTCATTAAATGATTGAGCATTTTTAGCATAGAAAGTTTAATTCTTTCCTTTAGCAACTCAAGTGCTCTAAGGGACTAAGAGACAAAGATTAATGCACACTGTTAGCCATTGTAAATGAAACGATGCAAGTATGCTACAGCTTTGCAGATTGATAGATAACATATTTAATGTCTAATAAACATAACTACAGACTTCAAATTAACACCTGCAAATCACCTTTTGCAATTGGTGAGAAGTTATTTCTATTCCAACAATGCTCATGACATACATCTCATATCCAGCAAAAGCTTCACAGGATGCCTCATATTAGCTGTCATACACTGTGCATCTCATGTATTATTATATTCATACACTTATTATTGTTTTAAGTAAAACAGATTAATCATTTGTTTAACTTTCTACGTGTTTGAGTAAAGAAAGTGTCAAAAGAAATTAGAAGAAACTCATTTCACCGATTAAGGTTTTAACGCACTAAAACCAGAACTAGTCGGTATAGCCACAATGACAGTTACAGATTCGCAAGAAGACATATGCAAATCATAAACAATAATTTGACAATTAGAAGCAAAATGGGTTATGTCTTCTCTGGTGGTATGACCGAAATCTGGAACTAAACAATTAACAAAACAACTGCAATTTGAGCACAAAACCGCAGTATCCGACTGAAAGACATAATTAGTAGTAATACATGAAAATGACCATAGTGCCTTAAAGACATGAAGGTCTCTTCTACAATGATAATCTAAACTTAAGGACTTACTGTGGGAGAAGGCGTGCCAGCCTTCAGAAAGACCATGTTAACTGAAATGACTTCCCCTTCAGCCTTCAAACCTGCCTTGACCAAATCAAACTGAGAAGCCCGGAACCTCCTTATACTCTCAATGCTCTTGAAAAGGTTCTCCATAGCACTATTGTCATAGAGCTTTGCCCCATGTCCAGGAGCTCCAGTAGCCTTTATCACCAGCCACCATGGAGCCCTCTCCGCATAGAATAGCCTATAATTCTCATTGGGCGAAGGCAACCCTGTTTCTCAAAACACATAGTATCATCGCTAAGACATAGCCGGACGACAAATTATCCAAAATATTAAAAGACTCAACTATTATACTTAAAATATAATAGGCCCTCGCGTGTAAGCACATGGTACTAAACAGCAAAGGAAATATTTCGAGGATTCAAACAATTATTGAATATGACCAGTTTCATACCAGACACATATTTCGAGCAAGCATCTATACGATTCTTTTTCAAGATGATACTCATTGTTCTTACCAAAATGAACTTCAAAAAGTAGTTAAATTTCGTTACCTTCATCAAGCACTATATCAACATTCAAATTCTTGAAGACATCAGAGTAAGCTAGCTTCTCAGCACCATCATGGCCACCAATCTCCTCATCAGGAACAAACGACAAGTAAAGAGACCGTTTTGGCTGAAACCCAGAAGACTTCAACCTACGAATAGCCTCCAGATACTGCATGCCAACGCACTTCATATCCTGGGAGCCTCTAGCAAAGATATTACCTTGTTCATCGATGTGGGCCCCAAGAGGAGGATGGATCCACTTTGAATATTCAGAGGGGACCACATCCGTGTGAGAGTTTAGGAGGATTGAAGGTAGTGAAGGGTCGGAGCCTGGCCATTTGAGGAGAACAACCGGTTTGCCTTTGACGAATTCTATGACTTGGGATTCTAAAGAGAGTGAATCGGCTTGGGATAGGATGAAGTGGGTTGACTTCTGGTAGTCTGGGGATGGTTGGGCTGTGTTGATTTGGAGGTATTCCTGGAATCTTGATATGATTTTGGATTGCTCATCTTGGCTTGGCGCGGCTGTTGAATTTGTGAGGCCTACAAGTAAAGAGAGGAATAGTAGATGGAGGAGAAATTGATGATTGGAGTTGCAAGGTTTTTCCATTGATTCGGTCGCTTGCTCTCACTTGGAGCAGTAGAAGCAGAGAATTCTGATTACCGTCTGTTTGTAGTTTACAAGAGAGTGAGTGACCCACTTTTTTTTTTTTTTTTTTTACGCTTATTGCCACACACACTATTTTTCTTTCATCAGCCGAAACGCAAGAAAGGTTCTTTTTTCTCCATGAAGGGAAATGGTTTCAACTTTTCAATTTTTTTTATATATATTTTTCGTTAATTTTTTTTATTTATATATTATTATTAATTATTGTTGTTACTCGATTACAACGACGACGAATTGTTGACGTCTTCGCCTCAATCTTTTTGGCACGTGTTATCGAAAACTCTGCAAGAAAAAAAATAATAAAAGAGACGCAGATGTTGTTCTCTGCGTTGACACTCCGATGTTTAAGTCAGCCAGAGAATTAGGCAGAATTTCAGTAGAAAAATTTAGAATTAGATTAAAGAATCGTACCTAACCCCTATTTATATGGATTTACTCTGTCATTAATTACTTTTTTGCATTTTTATCTTACTCAGGGCTTGTATCATTTCTCATATGTTTCCTTCGTGCGTCACGTAATGCATTCTTCGTGCGCCACGTGGCGCACTTTTATTATTCTATTATCGTGCACAACAATTGCTCCTCATTCTTTCGCTAGGTATAACCTTGCGGAAGAGCATATATATTCTCATTGTAACCTCAGGTCAAGTCTTTACATTAGATTCTGAAATCAAATTATCTGGTTGTCTAATTCTCAAGCCCTTTTCTGGGTGCGTGGCTTACCTCGCGCATTTTTCGCTTCAAGCTCTTGCACTTTTTTTCTTCATGGCTTACATCGCGCACTTTTTGCTTCAAGCCTTTTGTTTTGGGTGCTTAGCTTATATCGCGCACTTTTCGCTTCAAGCTCTTGCACTTTTTCTTCATGGCTTATATCGCGCACTTTTCACTTCAAGCCTTTTGCTTTGGGTGCTTAACTTGCTTCGCGTATTTTTCGCTTCAAGCTCTTGCACTTTTTCTTCATGGCTTATATCGCGCACTTTTCACTTCAAGACTTTTGTTTTGGGTGCTTAGCTTACCTCGCACACTTTTTGCTTCAAACTATTGCACTTTTTCTTCATGGGTTACATCGCGCACTTTTTGCTTCAAGCCTTTTGTTTTGGGTGCTTAGCTTACATCGCGCACTTTTCGCTTCAAGCTCTTGCACTTTTTTTTCATGGCTTATATCGCACACTTTTCGCTTCAACCTTTTGTTTTGGGTGCTTAGCTTACCTTGCGCACTTTTCGCTTCAAGCTCTTGCACTTTTTTATTCATGACTTACATCGCGCACCTTTTGCTTTAAGCCTTTTGTTTTGGGTGCGTAACTTACCTCGCGCATTTTTCGCTTCAACCCTTTGCTTGTTTGAGTGTGTGGCTTACCTCACGTATTTTTCACTTCAAGCCTTTGCACTTGTGTTGCTGGTGCGATCAATCGTCTATTAATTATGTGAGAACCTCAACAGTCAATAAAATATCAATATGGCATACATCATAGTTCAATAAATTAAATTTCAACCTATAGTTGAATAACAAAAAATAACATTAAATGAAATGAAGTCTCACTGCCAGTGTAGTTGCAACTGGTTGGTATTCCGCGTTTTTGCTATCCTCTTGCCTTGTGAACTTTCCATCTTCTTTCAAAGCATTGGTGATGGCTTAGGTAGCCCGACGATGGTAAGAGTTTATTTTCTTTGAACTTCCTTATATGTAGTTCAGTGTCGATATCCTTTTCATCACTTCTTCTTAAGTGACATACTTATCTGCTCTAGAGAACAAGTCCGAGATCGTCATCGGTTGATATAAAGATAGCGACTCTTGAAACTTTTCAGACCTTGTCCTTTGTAGCATAGTTGTCAGAGCTACTCCAGCTTGTAGATCATGTACTTCAAGAGTAGCGTTACGGAACCGACCCACATAGCTCATTAGTGATTCCTTGCTCCCCTGCCTTAAGGTAAGCAGATAGGTGGCCTCTTTTATTTTCTGACTTTTTATCACAAAGGCCTTCAGGAATTCGCTTCTTAATTGATTGAATGACGAAATAGACCCCTCTGACAAACTGTTAAACCACTTTAGTGCATGATCAGTTAAAGTTAAGGGGAATGCTCTACACAAAATCTCATCCTTCCATCCACGTAATAGCATCAATGACTCATAATTCTAAATGTGATCATAAAGGTGCATCTTTCCCGTATACGCCGTTATCTGCGGCGTCTTGAATTTTAGGGGCGGCAGTTTTCCCATGATCGTTGTACTGAATGAGATTCTCCTCCTCTAGTTTTCTTTAGCTGGAACCAACATTTTCTCTTCTAAGATTCGTTCCACCATTCTTTTCATGTCTGTGACAACTTGTGCCTTGGATAGAGGCCTGTTTTGCACTTTCTTAGCATCATATGAATCAGCTTTGTCACAGTCCATAGTTTCTCTCTCGTTACCCTGAGTTTGGTTTTGACGAGTCTGAGATTGAAATTTTGCCATTCTAGTTTCAAGGTTCCGTGTTGGATCCATTTTCGAGTCTCTCCCAACATGGTACCCTGTCGTTCCCACACCTTTGATTCTATTGTCTAGCGGGCCATTTGTGTTCTGGGGCCAAGGATCTTCCATAGCCAGACCTTCAAGGTTTCTAATACTTTGGTGTCTCCGGCCACCAACAATCTCCCGTGTTGAATTCCTTGTACTATGATGCCGTAGTTTTTCGACACCCTGATGTCTCCAGTTTATTGGAGTCTTACGCATGGGGTCTTCCGTAGCTTGGCGCCGCAGGCCTTCCAAGGCCTTAAGCACAAGGTCTCCCATACCCTGTGTCACGACCCATTTTTACCAAAAATCGCTGCAAATTTTTTCGCTTTTTCCTTTCTTTTCTCGATCGTGAACATTCACACCACCAAACAGTTGGGCTATGAGTCAGTATTAATCACCCTTACCATCTAACAAGACATCTATCTTTTAATTTATTTAAATTCAAACACGTATACTTTATAATTGAGACTTTATAATTGTACGTGTTTACTAATATTTACATCCCCATGTTACATTCCAAATTGATTACTGTGCTATTACATGTTTAGATATAAAATCATACCAAGTGTATACCTTTCGATTATGGGAAGCAGCGGATACCAAGAATGCAAGTCCTCAGCCGCTTACTAATTACTGCAAGTGCTCTGAAAAGAGTGAAAAATAAGGGGAATGAGCAAACCACGGCTCAGTAAGGCAATCGTGCAAGCAAGTAGATAACTACACTATCTACATGCTCATGATGCCATGCATTAAATCATTCTCTTTCGAAATCATACTTAAATACGAATTTCATGCATACTTTTATGCCAGGTAAAATAATTCGTATAAAACAATTTATTTCGTGAATTGGTAGGTAATGCATGGAATTATACTTCATGTTGTTTAAATAATGCACATTATGTCAAAACACGCCATTTATTTCAAATCAACAATTCTTTTCGTGAAATGGCAGCTAAAGCATGGAATTATGCGTCATGCTATTTAAATAATGCAGATTATATCAAAACATGCCATTTATTTCAAATTCACATCCATCCCAAAATCATCAAGACTCAGTCCCAAAATATATAATCATGAAATCACAAAATCAAGAAATAAGTAATATGTGATTTCACAAAGCAAATAATATGCAATTTCATAAGGAAGTGACATGCAATTTCATAAAGTAAGTGACATGTGAGACTAGGCAAGAATCAGGGTAATAACTCTAGGACTATGACCATATCCTGTGATCCCAGGCTACATTGATTAGGTGTACGGGGTATCACATCACATCTGAAGCTGCCCTAGGAGGTGGGTAGCAAACCATCCCACCAGCCAATCAGATCCCTAATCCGAAGACTACACATCATATATCACGGCACGATACAACGTACTCCATACTGTAAGCACGGTGTAGCGTACACCCCATGTCCATGTCATCTCAATATCCAACGTCATGTCTCGAAATGCACGTGCAAGCCTATTTAATCGGTGTGGCACACAGCCTACCCGAAGCTCCCAACACGGCCTTATGCATGTCATATAAAAATCTATTGCGAGCAAAGCTCCCAGCACTATGTCATGTATAAAATCATGTAAAATCGAGTGCAGGCCAAGCTTCCAACACTCTATCACATGCACACATCACGTCAATCTCGTGCGAATAATGCTCTCAGCACATTTTGTTTCCACATAAAACATGTAGGTGGCTCAGTTTTCAGAGTATGGTTTTCAAAACCAAAATCAGCACCTGCCACATGCCATTTCATGTCAATTGATAAAACTTCAACCAGCCTACCCAATTTCTTATTGAAAAGCATTAAAATACATCAAGAACACTCAGTTCTTGCTTTTCATGACTTTTTCTAAAAGTAGAAATATTTACCCTTCACAGGGGCAAAATCATCATTTACCCTCTCGGGTCAAAATGAATATCATATCATGTGCTAGAAAGCAATATTTCATTGTGAAAACACTCAAAACATGATATTTATGCATATTTCAATCCAATCCTAATTTTTCCAAAATTTCCCTTAGTAGGGGCAAAACGATAATTTTTCTATGTCGAGTCTCTACCGATATTCTTCATATACAATTTAATTATTCGAAAATCTACCCGAAAATACGTGTAGCTACCTCTAGCTACTCACATAATTCCCTTACCTCAATTTATCTGATCATTCTACCTTTTTCGTCGTTACCGATCAACCGATCCGTTTAACTCCTAATATGTTCTCTAGAGCTGCAAATAATCATTTATCGGGTTAAATACAATACAATTTACTTGTATTTTTTACTGGGCTTAATTTACAGCATTCGGCCTGTTTACTCTTATTGGGCCCGATTGCACCTTAATGGGCCTTAATCGACCTTAATCCCATTTTTCACTTACTATTCACATCATCGAGGCCTATTAGGCTCATTAGGCCCACCAACAATTTATTGGGCCTCGTTCTAAACTATTGGCTAACTTAAATAATTATTTATGACATTTTTTCTTAGTTTCCAGAATATAATTCATTTTATGCGGAATTAAATCCGTAATTTATGCGGTAAATTTTTAACACGCATAACAATACAATTTGTCGTAAATAAGGGTTAATTACCTGAGATTCCATGATAGTACGTAAATCGAGGCTGATTCGACCTTTCGTTTGTCGTCGATTATCGAGCTACACATTTATATTTTTCGGGTTAAATCCGATCAAATATATATTTAAATAATTATTTCAAAAATTAAATTGGTCCATTTGACCACTTATCGGCTTACCCGGAGCTCGATTGCATCACCGAATTTTTTTCATTTTTCATTTTTCTTTTTCTTTTTCTTTTTCTCTTTCTTTTTCTTCTTTTTCTGGCTGAACCGATTCGGTTCGGTTTAACCCGGTTCAGATCAGTCCGGTTCAACCCAGTTCAGTCCGGTCTGATTTTCTCATTCGTCGTTCGGAGCTTCGCAGGCCAGTTCTTCGCCGGCTTCTGCCTCTAGCAGATCCGCGGGGTAGTCCGGTACATGGATCTGGGGTCGGTTTCACCAAAGCTCATCGAAAAGTGGCCGGTCTGGCCTCTTCTCTCCTTGGCATCGGTGCCCCTTTCTTCCAGCGCCGTTCGACAGTGTTTCTAGCCGATCCGCGCTTGGATCGGCGTCGTTGTCACCCCTCTCTGGCTGGTGGCGAGTCGCTCCTCATTCCTCCGACCGTTGATCGCCTCTCTCTCCTCCCTTTTCTCTCCTCTCTCTCGGTTTCTTTCTTTTCCTCTTCTCCCTCGTCGGCCGCATCTTCTTCTCCCTCTACCTGTGCCGACGAGGCTCGGCTACCTCGTCCGGTCTGTCCGTCGGGCTCCGTCGATGAGACAGATGAGAGGGTGGGCTTCCTTCGGTTGCTTCCTTCTGTTTCTCCATTTCTTTTCTCTTTAACAGAATCGCGATTTCGCGATTCTGTTGTTTTTTTTTAACTTTGACTTTGACTTTTGTTGTTGTTATTATTATTATTATTATTATTATTATTATTAATATTATTATTATTATTATTATTATTATTTTATTGAATAAAAAAATATAATATTTTTGTCAAAATATCCCAAAAATATTATATTTTATTCATTAAATCACTTAATGTATTTATCTGTCTGATTTTATCTTTTCGGTGTATTTTTTCAATATTTTCGAGATAATTTCCCAATGTGAAAATTTCAGTTTATTCCAAAAAATTCATATCTTGATCAATTTAACCCGAAATTTAATTATTTCTCCTTTATTGATCAAGATTTCCTGAATCCATCTTTACAATATAAATTTCTTACCGAATTGACACCGAATTTTGGGTCTTTTGACTGTTTTAACCTTGAACGTGTTCGGGACCAAATCAGCACAACTTCCCTTCACAAACCCTTTCTCATTTCGTGTTTTAAATTCTTATCTCCAATCCAAATGGTCTGAATCTCATTCGTTTAATATGTGGCCATTTAAATCTCCATTTGATCTTTAAATGCATTCGGGAATTTTTATTCATTCCAATTGCATTTTACATTCACGTAAAACTCTTCTTATGATTTAATTTACATATATTCATGTTTACATCGCATGAATCATAAGGAAATATGATAAAAATTCAGGTCTTACATAATTTTCCCCTACTTAAGAAATTTGGTCCTCCAAATTAGAATCAAGTCAAATGTTTCCATAAACAACTCCGGGTATGTTTATCGCATCAAACTCTTTAATTCTCATGTGCCTTTTTCTAGAGTGTAATACTTCCAAAGGACTTTGACTAGGGAGATCATCTTAGACCTCAATACTTTCTCCTTCCGTCTAATACCCGAATTGACTTTTCAACATAGGACCCATTCTCTTTGAGTTTCAACGGTGTCCGTTTCTTGTTAGCATAACTTTTCTGTCTGCTCAGAGGTATTCTTAATCTCTCACACATCAACTGAACATCCTCAGAGGATTGTCTTACCAAATCGGGAGCAATTATCTGTCAGTCACCCACTTCTTCTCATCTAATCGAGAAATAATCCCTACAGCCAAACAATGCCTCATATAATGTCATCCCGATACTCGAGTGATAACTATTGTTGTAGACAATTTAGCAAATGACAAGTGATCATTCTAGGAGCTTTGAACATTAATCGCACAGGCTCTCTACATATCCTCCAGAACCTGTACAGTCCTCTCTGACTGACCATCTGTCTGAGGAAGGAAAGCTGTGCTAACACTCAACTGGGTTCCCATGACTCCCTGAAAAATGTTCCCAGAAGTGGGAAATGAAGCGGGAATCCCCATCTAATACAATAATCACTGAAAAATTACATGGTGTTCCACAATCTCCCTTACACATAAATCCGCCCACCCACTCAAAGTATCAGTAATTTTCATAGCTAGTAAGTGTCAGACTCAGTCAATCTATTGACTATCAGCCAAATAGTCTCGTAATTCTCGCGGGTCCTCTCTATCCCATCACGAATTTCATGGTAACATGCTCCCATCTCCGTGTCGATATAGGTAGAGGCTGCAATAACCCTGCAGACTTATGATACTCTATCTTACTCCGCTGACATACGAGATACTTTGCTATAACTCTACGATGTCTCTTTTTCATGCCTAACCACTAATACCCTTTTGAAATTTTGATATATTTTTATTACTCACCTGATGCACTGTATATCTTGAAGAATGAGGTTATGACAATAAAAATCTCATCAACTGTGGGTCCTTGGGAGCATTTATTTTGCCTCTGAACCTCAGTAAGCCATCATCACTCACTGTGAACTCTGTCACTGCACCCATCTGAATCTGACTCACACTATCGACATTTTGCCGATCATCATGCTAAGCCTGTTGAATCCAGTCAATCCAATCCGGTTCTAATCTCAGGCTAGCTGTCACATAATTACTGTCAGCATCAGAAGGGATCACATCACTACTGAGGCTCACAACTGCCCTAACAGCTCACGCTCCCTGACCATCATATGTTATACCATCCCGAGGCTCTTTTGCTCAAGGCATCAGTCACAACATTAGTCTTACCCGGACGGTTCAATATCTCACAATCATAGTCTTTCAGAAGCTTTAACCCTTTTTGTTATCTCATTTTTAATTCTTTCTATGCAAACAAATGCTTAGGGCGTTTATGATCAGTGCATACATGAAATTTCTCACCGTATAAATAGTGGCGCCATACCCTCAGTGCAAACACTATGGCTACCATTTCTAAATTATGGGTTGGATAGTTTCTCTCATGGTCTTTAAACGTCTAGATCCATAAGCGACTATCTTCCTGTTTTACATCAGTATACAGCCTAATCCTTGTTTTGAGGCATCCATATCATAAGCTATTAGGTATGGTGACAATTAGTGCGATGGTCAGTTTACGCTTCAATTTACCAACTCTCACATAAGCTACTTTCACACTTATTATCCCACTCAAATACAACTTTCTTCTAAATGAGACGTGTCAATGGAGCAGCCCAATTCAAGAAATCCTCAACAAATCATCGGTAAAACAGTTTTTCAATTGCTGCTCATAATCTTCCCTAGACTTCGAATACACAAAAATATCATTGATAGAGATGATAACAAATCGATCCAGGTAAAGTTTAAATACCTCACTCATTAATGCCCTAACAATTATGAAAAGTTGTCTTGAGTACATCCATATTTCGAATTCTTAACGGATGATACCTAGACTTCAAATCGATCTCAAAAAGATCTGTGCTCTCCAAAGCTAATCCAATAGCTCATCAATACATGGAAGGGAATACTTATTCTTGATGTTATCCTCATTCGACAACCCATAATAAATTCCTTGTCGGAGGCTTCCATCTTTCTTTTCACAAACAAGATCAATGCTCCTCGTGGTGAGACACTCGGTCTGATAAATCCTTATCCAATAACTCATGTAATTGCTTCTTTAGTCCCTTCAATTCCACTAAAGCCATTTTATATAGTGGTTTGGTTATCGGCTTAGCACCAGTTACCAAATCAATACAAAATTCCATCTTTTTATTTGGTGGTAACCCTGGTAGATCATCCGAAAAGATATCAGACAACTTCCTGACCACTGAGATATCTGTCAACTCTGGATATGCCTTATCCATATCAACCACATAAGCGATGAAATCTTCTCATCATTAATCATTCTGTTAGTACAATCATTTACTCCTTTAATTACAACCATTACACCTTTCATCACTTGTCAAAACATACTATACACTTTTCAAAGATGGAAACAACACTATCTTAGAATAGCAATCTAAACAGTATAGTCTGCAGTCGACCAATTTGGGAATGGATTGGTTTACCTCAAAATCATTCATATTCAATTGAATAAGATCAGCTGACATATCTTTTTCCCTCACTTTCAACTTACATTCTTTACATACACATTCAGTTAGCTGATTATTATTCATTTGGGTGCTAACTATCAGCATTTTGCCTAAAGGTATAGGCTTCACATCTTTCGCTAACTTATATGCTGACGAAGGTGATTTGAATAATGCGTGGCACCAAGATCAGTTAAAACAATTGCTTCAATATTCACAATCTGGGTGGTACTTTCCACCACATCAAATGAAACATCAATAGTGTCCTGGTCCAAAGCATACACTCGCCCTCAACTAACAGCCTATTTCACCTTCTCTTCGGCTGTAACATTTTTTTCTTTCAGTTACAGAAGTATTAACAAGGCTTTCTCAGGCTCTTTGCCTTTTTGTAGGGCAATCTTACCCAACTCAAGGTAATCCTTAAATAGATTACCCATATCACCACTCTTAACGCATGTTTTAGTCAATCAAATGTGGGGCCTATTTTCGTGGTATCTACCACAATCCTACATTGCTAAGTAGTAGGTTGGGTCCTCTAATCATAATATCTCTCGTAGGCGTTGAAACTAGATACATTGGGGCTTGCTAATCATCTTACCCCATGACTTATCAACTCTAAATCTCTTGCCAAATGGCCTCCTTCCCATTCTGACACATTTGTCATCCATTATTCTTTTCTATCTCTATTTTGACCCTTATTACCTTTCCCAAAACTCAGAGGTGTGCAATTCATAATCTTATTAGTACCACTGTGATCTGCGCACTGCCTCGTCGTATGTAATGACATCTAACTGGGTAAATCAGACTCTGATTGACAGTCTGAGTCTTTTCATGACTTTCAGACCTTCTGATTCCACTATTCATAATGTCGGGTTATACCTGCCCAGGAATATAAATCGAGATTCATACTCGTCAATTGATCTATTCCTCTAGGTCAGTGTCCAAAATATACTTCTCTATGCATAACTCTAAAAATGAGTCGAGAGAACTTTCATCCATGCTCTGTCTCGACCTCCAACATAAACACATCAAAAGTCATTTTCTCGGTCGACATATACCAATAGAACCCGTACACTTCTCTATCTCATTCATTTAATCCTCAATAGCTATTGGGTTCTTTACCTCACTAATTACCGATGATCTGAACTTTTAAAATTGCCTTAACCTGTCCAGCTCATAATCATATTCCAAATCTCTACCACTCTGCTGTAGAGCTGCAGGTGAGGACGAATCCTTAACCAGTGAGTTGTTAAAATTTCTATAGTCTGAGGCATCTTTGCAGGCTATGCAGCTAGGTCTTGTCAGCCCTTAGCTCCCTGCATATACTGAGTTAACAACTCTAAAATATTCTCCACACTCCGCTTCAACCTCGTGAAGCATGTCCAACATCAACCTCAATCTCATCCTGAGTCTCATGTGATAACTCAATACCACTCGCAGGCCTACCTTTACTGCCTCAAGTACATGTACTCGCCCCTCTACCGTAGCGGCTATCACTTATAATGATTATATTCTTGCATTCATAACCATTTATTAGTCTGATCCCATCTCGGTATACACAGTTATATCTAAACAAAACATAATTATATGGGGACGTAACTTTCTTACTTACAAATACCGACTCATATCAGGCCAACTCAGCTCTAATACCACTTCTGTCACGACCCATTTTTACCAAAAATCGTTGTAAATTTTTTCACTTTTTCCTTTCTTTTCCCGATCGTGAACATTCTCACCACCAAACAGTTGGGCTATGAGTCAGTATTAATCACCCTTACCATCTACCAAGACATCTATCTTTTAATTTATTTAAATTCAAACACGTATACTTTATAATTGAGACTTTATAATTGTACTTGTTTACTAATATTTACATCCTCCATGTTACATTCCAAATTGATTACTGTGCTATTACATGTTTAGATATAAAATCATACTAAGGGTATACCTTTCGATTATGGGAAGCAGCGAATACCAAGAATACAAGTCCTCAACCGCTCACTAATTACTACAAGTGCACTGAAAAGAGGGGAAAATAAGGGGAATAAGCAAACAACGCGCTCAGTAAGGCAATCATGCAAGCAAGTAGATAACCACACTATTTACATGCTCATGATGCCATGCATTAAATCATTCTATTTCGAAATCATACTTAAATATGAATTTCATACATACTTTTATGCCAAGTAAAATAATTCGTATAAAACAATTTATTTCGTGAATTGGCAGGTAAAGCATGAAATTATACTTCATGCTATTTAAATAATGCACATTATGTCAAAACATGTCATTTATTTCAAATCAACAATTCTTTTCGTGAAATGGTAGATAAAGCATGGAATTATGCGTCATGCTATTTAAATAATGCAGATTATATCAAAACATGTCATTTATTCCAAATCCACATCCACCCCAAAATCATCAGGACTCAGTCCCAAAATATATAATCATGAAATCACAAAATCAAAAAATAAGTAATATGTGATTTCGCAAAGTAAATAATATGCAATTTCGAAAGTAAGTGACATGCAATTTCATAAAGTAAGTGACATGTGAGACTAGGCAAGAATCAGGGTAATAACTCTAGGACTATGACCATATCCTGTGATCCCAGGCTACACTGATCAGGTGTGCGGGGTAACACATCACATCTGAGGCTACCCCAGGAGGTGGGTACCAAACCATCCTGCCAGCCAATCAAATCCCTAGTCCGAAGACTACACATCATATATCACGGCACGGTACAACATACTCCATACTGTAAGCACGGTACAACGTACACCTCATGCCCATGTCATCTCAATATCCAACGCCATGTCTCAAAATGCACGTGCAAGCTTATTTAATCGGTGTGGCACACAGCCTACCCGAAGCTCCCGCACGGCCTTATGCATGTCATATAAAAATCTAGTGCGAGCAAAGCTCCCAGCACTATGTCATGTATAAAATCATGTAAAATCGAGTGCAGGCCAAGCTTCTAGCACTCTGTCACATGCACACATCATGTCAATCTCGTGCGAGTAATGCTCTCAGCACGTTTTGTTTCCACATAAAACATGTAGGTGGCTCAGCTTTCAGAGTATGGTTTTCAAAACCAAAATCAGCACCTGCCACATGTCATTTCATGTCAATTGATAAAACTTCAGCCAGCTTACCCAATTTCTTATTGAAAAGCATTAAAATACACCAAGAACACTCAGTTCTTGCTTTTCATGATTTTTTCTAAAAGTAGAAATATTTACCCTTTACAGGGGTAAAATCATCATTTACCCTAGCGGGTCAAAATGAATATCATATCATGTGCTAAAAAGCAATATTTCATTGTGAAAAAACTCAAACATGATATTTATGCATATTTCAATCCAATCTTAACTTTTTCAAAATTTCCCTTAGTACGGGCAAAACGATAATTTTTCTATGTCGGGTCTCTATCGATAATTCTTCAAGCCTTTTGTTTTGGGTGCTTAGCTTACCTCGCGCACTTTTCGCTTGAATCTCTTGCACTTTTTCTTTATGACTTACATCGTGCACTTTTCGCTTCAAGCCTTTTGTTTTGGGTGCTTAGCTTACCTCGCGCACTTTTCACTTCAAGCTCTTGCACTTTTTTCTTCATGGCTTACATCGTACACTTTTCACTTTAAGCCTTTTGTTTTGGGTGCGTAACTTATCTCGCGCATTTTTTCCTTCAAACCCTTTGCTTGTTTGAGTGCGTAGCTTACCTCGCGCATTTTTCGCTTTAAGCCCTTGCACTTGCGTTACTGGTGCGATCAATCATCTATTAATTATGTGAGAACCTCAACAGCCAATAAAATATCAATATGGCATACATCATAGTTCAATAAATTAAATTTCAACCCATAGTTGAATAACAAAAAATAACATTAAATGAAATGAAGTCTCACTACCAGTGTAGTTATAAGTGGTTGGTATTTCGCGTTTTTGCTATCCTCTTGCCTTGTAAACTTTCTATCTTCTTTCAAGGCATTGGTGATGGCTTAGGTAGCCCGACGATGGTAAGAGTTTATTTTCTTTGAACTTCATTATATGTAGTTCAGTGTCGGTATCCTTTTCATCACTTCTTCTTGAGTGACATACTTATCTACTCTAGAGAACAAGTCCGAGATCGCCGTCGGTTGATATAAAGATAGCGACCTTGTCCTTTGTAGCATAGTTGTCACAGCTACTCCAGCTTGTAGATCATGTACTTCAAGAGTAGTATTACGGAACCGATCCACATAGCTCATTAGTGATTCCTTGCTCCCCTGCCTTAAGGTAAGCAGATAGGTGGCCTCCTTCATTTTTTGACTTTTTATCACAAAGGCCTTCAGGAATTCGCTTCTTAATTGATTGAACGATGAAATAGACCCCTTCGACAAACTGTTAAACCACTTTAGTGCGTGATCAGTTAAAGCTAAGGGGAATGCTCTACACATAATCTCATATTTCCATCCACGTAATAGCATCAATGACTCATGTTCTAAATGTGATCATAAAGGTGCATCTTTCCCGTATACGCCGTTATCTGCGGCATCTTGAATATTGGGGGCGGCAGTTTTCCCATGATCGTTGTACTGAATGAGATTCTCCTCCTCTGATTTTCTTTAGCTGGAACCAACATTTTCTCTTCTAAGATTCGTTCCACCATTCTTTTCATGTCTGTGACAACTTGTGCCTTGGACAGAGGTCTGTTTTGCACTTTCTTAGCATCATATGAATCAGCTTTGTCACAGTCCATAGTTTCTCTCCCGTTACCCTGAGTTCGATTTTGACGAGTCTGAGATTGAAAGTTTGCCATTCTAGTTTCAAGGTTCCGTGTTGGATCCATTTCCGAGTCTCTCCCAACATGGTACCCTGTCGTTCCCACACCTTTGATTCCAAGTCTAGCGGGCCATTTGTGTTCTGGGGCCAAGGATCTTCCATAGCCGGACCTTCAAGGTTTCTAATACTTTGGCGTCTCCGGCCACCAACAATCTCCCGTGTTGAATTCCTTGTACCATGATATTGCAATTTTTTGACACCCTGATGTCTCCAGTTCATTGGAGTCTTACGCATGGGGTCTTTCGTAGCTTGGCGCCGCAGGCCTTCCGAGGCCTTAAGCACAGGGTCTCCCATACCCTGTGTCACGACCCATTTTTACCAAAAAATGCTGCAAATTTTTTCGCTTTTTCCTTTCTTTTCCCAATCGTGAACATTCTCACCACCAAATAGTTGGGCTATGAGTCAGTATTAATCACCCTTACCATCTACCAAGACATCTATCTTTTAATTTATTTAAATTCAAACACGTATACTTTATAAATGAGACTTTATAATTGTACGTGTTTACTGATGTAAACTCCACAAATTTTCTACGTTTAACTAGATTATATAAAAATGGAAATAATATATATTAATGAAAGTGTGAATATTCGTTGTAGGACTTGAGAACTATAGGAACCGAGAAATCCATGAATGATCGGGAACTCGAAGATACAAGAAGTGATAAAGCGAATGCAAGCACGGAAGGATTGGAAAAATTTATTAGTTGAAAATTGTTGATGTAAACACTTGTATTGAGAATTTACGAAGAATGATGGAATCTCGATACTATTTTATTTTTGGAATAAAGAAAATCTCATGGAAGGCATGATATTATGTCTTTGGATAAATTATACAAGGAAAATGTATATGTGTTGAGACATGCATAAGTGAAAATGTATATATATATATATATATATATATATATATATATATATATATATACATACACATACATACTAGACATTTAAATAAAAGGAAAGGAAATGTATATATATATATATACTTAGGCATAATATATATATATATATATATATATATACATACTAGACAATTTAAAATGAAAAAAAAAGATGATATATATATATATATATATGACAAATATATATATATATATGTGTGTATTGTAAGGGGTATTATTTAACTTAGTTCTGATAATGCATATTTGTTTCACCGATAAATGATCTTACGAAAGAGCATATGATTTGAAATTATTTATCATTGCTTTCATACTTGCGAAGCATGTTTTAAATTGTCGAAATGTTCCCCGAGTATTTTTCATGTTGTGAAATGAATTTCCTAAAGTATGAAGTGTATGGATGTTTTACATTTATTTATGTTGTTATATCCATATTGTTAAAGAAACTTTTGACAATTTCAAAAGTATTTAAGAAAAGAAATTTGTTTTCGAAGGGGGATTGTGGGGGCCACCTCTTGAGTCTTACGGGAACAAAGTGCCACACAGTCTTTTTGTTTTATGAAAGAGTTTTCAGATTTCAAGAAATTCGATTTTATTACTCGATATGAGTTAATGAGCTATAAAAACCCAAGTAAGATTTTGAAAACTCTGTTTTAAGACAAAAAGGGCATTGTATAGTGTAATTGTGGGGGTTACCTCTTGAGTCCGACAGGAGCAAAGTGCCACACAGTCTATGTTACTGTGGGGGTTACCTCTTGAGTTCTGTGGGAGCAAAGTGCCACGCAATTTTCACAATGATGTGAATGTGGGGGTTACCTCTTGAGTCCGACGGGAGCAAAGTGCCACACAGTCTATGTTACTGTGAGGGTTACCTCTTGAGTCCTGTGGGAGCAAAGTACCACGCGATTCACAAAGACATGCGAACGTGGGGGCCACCTCTTGAGTTCTGTGGGAGCAAAGTGCCACGCAGTCTATGTTACTGTGGGGGTTACCTCTTGAGTCCGACAGGAGCAAAGTGCCACGCGGTTCACAAAGACATACGATTGTGAGGGCCACCTCTTGAGATATGTGGGAGCAAAGTGCCACACAGTCTGTGTGACTGTTGGGGGCCACCTCTTGAGTCCTACAGATGCAAAGTGCCATACGGTCAATGCATTTTTGTCGTGCGCGTCTTTGTGGCGTATATGAATGTATATGAATCCTGCCTTCGGGCATATTTATGACTTCCCTCTATAAGTTATCCAAACCTCCATCGATATGAACTATGTTAAATGATTTTGATCTTCCGATATATGTTTTTACATCAGTTATGCTTTTGAAGTTCTATCGGTTTTGAAATATTCTGGAGTTTTGTATGTTTCGATAGATTGTGACGTAACTGAATAGATTTGTTCTTCAAAATTTTATTTCTATCAATTATGTTTTATATATACGCTCTTTGAAAACTATGTGATATTTGTAAAGAAACGTATCTTTTGGTTTTATCATGCAATTAATGTGATTTAGCCACCATGATCATTTTAAATGCGTTTCTTACTGGGCTTTTTCTCGAAAGCTCACCCCTCTACCTTTCAGATTATTTGCAGTGATCTATAGACGCTATTTGCCGCGTACACGACGTAGGTTGGTGGGAAAGAGCTACCCTAGGCTACTTTTTGTACACGTAATCAAGGTATACAATTACATTCCTTTACCAGACACATTTGTACGCACAGACATATATTGGGAATGTTTTGTTGGGATGTAATTTGTAAGGAAACGATGTAGGGAATATGATTCTTGGGACTAGGTCGTAAGATGATTGGTATTAATCGATATGAATGTATCGAGTTGTAAATGTTGATTGGAAATTATGCTTGGTAGTTGTGGATATCTAGGATTGTTAAAATAACTGAATTGCAGGTGGGTAGGCCCATATGTAAGCCGTTATGCTGTCGAAATTTCTATCGACCATATAGGTCAAAATATGAAATTTAAATATAATTACGGATTAAGAAATAGGACAAGCGATTTGACACTGAGCAGGAATGCAACCTAAGTGATTAAGGGAATAAGTGGGTAAAATAAATTCAAAAAAAAAATTTCTCGATTTTCAAGGGTCAAGGGTCGTTACAGTTTAAGTGGTATCAGAGCGAAGGTTGTCTAGTACTGTCAGTGTTGAAAATAAGGATTAAATTACATCCCAATGTCTGTGTTTATCTGGTAGTAGGTGATGTATACCTAATAACTTTAAGATTCGATCTTTGAAATTACGCGTAGGTGTTAGATCACTGCACGATGAGTGGGAGACGCGGACGTACTCGGAGGCAGGCTCAGCCACCTCCACCCGAGCCAGAGAGTCCTCGTACTCGTATGGCTCAGTTTGAGCAGCAATTGGAGCAGCGCCTCGAGCGAGGTTTAGAGTCGATAGCTGCCATGGTTGCCCAACATCTAGGGGCAAATGTTTCTGATTCTGCTGGCACAGCACCAGTTCCTATTCCGTTGCAAACTCCTCCGCAAGCACCGCCACCTCCTCCTCCACTAGTTCCTCCAGTACCTATGGCGCCTCAGCCTCCTGTACAGGCCAGGAGGGAGGAGAGGAATATCGGTATGATGAGAGATTTCCTGAAGATGAGGCCTCGAGCATTCAAGGGAAATAAGAATCCGGTAGAAGCTGAAGAGTGGTTGGTGAGCCTTGGAAAGATCTTCGACTTTCTGGGGTGTTCTGATGTTGAGAAGGTCTCTATGGCCACTTACATGTTGCAGGGCCAAGCAGAGTATTGGTGGGGATCCACCAAGGTCCTTCTGACTGCTCAGCATCCGGTGATTAGCTGGGATGCATTCTCCACAGCTTTTAGGAAGCAGTATGTTCCACTAGCTGCTCAGCAGAAGTTGAGGATGGATTTTCTGAATTTGGTACAGGGTAGTATGACTGTGGATGAGTATGAAAGTAAGTTCACTATGCTATGAGGTATGATCTGGAGACGTTCCAGAATGAAGAACGTCGGACTGAGAGGTTCCTAGCAGGGTTGAGGCTAGCTATTCGGGATCTTCTTTTGGGGTTATGGATTACTGAATTTCAGATGCCCTAGGAAGAGCACAGATGGTTGAGAGGGGCTTGAATGTTACACAGACGGAGTATGGCCTTAAAGGAAAGAACAGAGATGAGAGTATGCGGACAGAGTTGGTGAGACAAGAATTTCGGAGGGGCCAGCCCAAGAGGCAGAGGACAGATGAATCTAAGACTAGGGTTGATTGGCCCACCGTTCCTGTACCTATTCCACAGACTATCAGAGGGCCGCAGCAATATGGGATGATATGTAGGGAGTGCGGTAAACCCCATGAAGGTATTTGTTACAGGGCCACAGGGAGCTGTTTTAGGTGTGGACAGATGGGACACCTAATTAAAAATTGCCCACTGAAGAAGGTTCCATCATCCCCAGTGCTACCACGACAACCTGATAGGTAAGCTCCCTAGAGACAAGTCCCACAGAGACGTTCTACCGCAGCAGAGAAAGCCAAGAAACCTGTCACTCATGGAAGAACCTTTGCCTATGACTGATGTGGTGTGTAAGAATTGTGAAATCAAGGTAGGAGATAAGATCATATTAGCAGATCTAATTTGGTTGAGCATATATGGCCTTGATATAATTTTGGGTATGGATTGACTAGCCACCAACTGTGTAAGTTTAGATTGCTACTCTAAGACTGTAATCTTCTCCTTACCTAGTAAGTTTGATGTAAGCCTTGCAGTTAAGGAATATATTTTTTATGATTTTGTCTATTGATGAAAAATTTTGAATATACGAGCCATATTGGAATGAGAAATGTATGTAAGGTACGAATATCTCTGGTATGTGAAATGATTCGGATCAAGAGATATAAATTAAGAATAAGTTCTCATTTAGGATAAATGAGAAATTGCGGTAAGTTTGGTGTCTCAAACGATGATGCCCTAAGGCAAAGGATCTTAAAAAAGTTTCATTATTCTCGGTACACCATGCACTCGGGAAGCACTAAAGTGTACCATGATTTACGAAAGGTATATTGGTTGGTCGGTATGAAAAGAATGTAGTTGAGTTGTGGCCAAGTATTTGATTTGCTAACAAATTAAGATCGAGCACCAAAGACCAGCGGGGATTACTTAAGATTTTTTTCCCAGTGCCTACTTGGAAATGATTGTACATTACTATGGATTTCATAATGGGATTACCAAGGACCCAAAAGGGGCATGAGACAATCTAGATGATCGTAGACAAAGGGACCCGAATGAATTTGGAGGACCAAATTCTTTTAAGGTGGGGAGAATGTAAACTCCACAAATTTTCTACGTTTAACTAGATTATATAAAAATGGAAATAATATATATTAATGAAAGTGTGAATATTCGTTGTAGGACTCGAGGACTATAGGAACCGAGAAATCCATGAATGATCGGGAACTCGAAGATACAAGAAGTGATAAAGCGAATGCAAGCACGGAAGGATTGAAAATATTTTAATTTATTAGTTGAAAATTGTTGATGTAAACACTTGTATTGAGAATTTACGAAGAATGATGGAATCTCGATACTATTTTATTTTCGGAATAAGGAAAATCTCATGGAAGGCATGATATTATGTCTTTGGATAAATTATACAAGGAAAATGTATATGTGTTGAGACATGCATAAGTGAAAATGTATATATATATATATATATATACACATACATACTAGACATTTAAATAAAAGGAAAGGAAATGTATATATATATATATATATATATATATATACTTAGGTATAATATATATATATATACTAGACAATTTAAAATGAAAAAAAAAAAGATGATATATATATATATATATATATATATATATGACAAATATATATATATATATATATGTGTGTGTGTATTGTAAGGGGTATTATTTAACTTAGTTCTGATAATGCATATTTGTTTCACCGATAAATGATCTTACGAAAGAGCATATGATTTGAAATTATTTATCATTGCTTTCATACTTGCGAAGCATGTTTTAAAGTGTCGAAATGTTCCCCGAGTATTTTTCATGTTGTGAAATGAATTTCCTAAAGTATGAAGTGTATGGATGTTTTACATTTATTTATGTTGTTATATCCATATTGTTAAAGAAACTTTTGACAATTTCAAAAGTATTTAAGAAAAGAAATTTGTTTTCGAAGGGGGATTGTGGGGGCCACCTCTTGAGTCTTACGGGAACAAAGTGCCACACAGTCTTTTTGTTTTATGAAAGAGTTTTCAGATTTCAAGAAATTCGATTTTATTACTCGATATGAGTTAATGAGCTATAAAAACCCAAGTAAGATTTTGAAAACTCTGTTTTAAGACAAAAAGGGCATTGTATAGTGGAATTGTGGGGGTTACCTCTTGAGTCCGACAGGAGCAAAGTGCCACACAGTCTATGTTACTGTGGGGGTTACCTCTTGAGTTCTGTGGGAGCAAAGTGCCACGCAATTTCCACAATGATGTGAACGTGGGGGTTACCTCTTGAGTCCGACGGGAGCAAAGTGCCACACAGTCTATGTTACTGTGGGGGTTACCTCTTGAGTCCTGTGGGAGCAAAGTACCACGCGATTCACAAAGACATACGAACGTGGGGGCCACCTCTTGAGTTCTGTGGGAGCAAAGTGCCACGCAGTCTATGTTACTGTGGGGGTTACCTCTTGAGTCCGACGGGAGCAAAATGCCACGCGGTTCACAAAGACATACGATCGTGAGGGCCACCTCTTGAGATATGTGGAAGCAAAGTGCCACACAGTCTGTGTGACTGTTGGGGGCCACCTCTTGAGTCCTACAGATGCAAAGTGCCATACGGTCAATGCATTTTTGTCGTGCGCGTCTTTGTGGCGTATATGAATGTATATGAATCCTGCCTTCGGGCATATTTATGACTTCCCTCTATAAGTTATCCAAACCTCCATCGATATGAACTATGTTAAATGATTTTGATCTTCCGATATATGTTTTTACATCAGTTATGCTTTTGAAGTTCTATCGGTTTTGAAATATTCTGGAGTTTTGTATGTTTCGATAGATTGTGACGTAACTGAATAGATTTGTTCTTCAAAATTTTATTTCTATCAATTATGTTTTATATATACGCTCTTTGAAAACTATGTGATATTTGTAAAGAAACGTATCTTTTGGTTTTATCATGCAATTAATGTGATTTAGCCACCATGATCATTTTAAATGCGTTTCTTACTGGGCTTTTTTCCGAAAGCTCACCCCTCTACCTTTCAGATTATTTGCAGTGATCTATAGACGCTATTTGCCGCGTACACGACGTAGGTTGGTGGGAAAGAGCTACCCTAGGCTACTTTTTGTACACGTAGTCAAGGTATACAATTACATTCCTTTACCAGACACATTTGTACGCACAGACATATATTGGGAATGTTTTGTTGGGATGTAATTTGTAAGGAAACGATGTAGGGAATATGATTCTTGGGACTAGGTCGTAAGATGATTGGTATTAATCGATATGAATGTATCGAGTTGTAAATGTTGATTGAAAATTATGCTTGGTAGTTGTGGATATCTAGGATTGTTAAAATAACTGAATTGCAGGTGGGTAGGCCCATATGTAAGCCGTTATGCTGTCGAAATTTCTATCGACCATATAGGTTAAAATATGAAATTTAAATATAATTACGGATTAAGAAATAGGAAAAGCGATTTGACACTGAGCAGGAATGCAACCTAAGTGATTAAGGGAATAAGTGGGTAAAATAAATTCAAAAAAAAATTTCTCGATTTTCAAGGGTCAAGGGTCGTTACAACTAATATTTACATCCCCAATGTTACATTCCAAATTGATTACTGTGCTATTACATGTTTAGATATAAAATCATACCAAGTGTATACCTTTCGATTTGGGAAGCAGCGGATACCAAGAATGCAAGTCCTCAGCCGCTCACTAATTAATGCAAGTGCTCTGAAAAGATGGGAAAATAAGGGGAATGTGCAAACCACGCGCTCAGTAAGGCAATCATGCAAGCAAGTAGATAACTACAGTATCTACATGCTCATGATGCCATGCATTTTAAATCATTCTCTTTCGAAATCATACTTAAATATGAATTTCATGCATACTTTTATGTCAGGTAAAATAATTCGTATAAAACAATTTATTTCGTGAATTGACAGGTAAAGCATGGAATTATACTTCATGTTGGTTAAATAATGCACATTATGTCAAAACACGCCATTTATTTCAAATCAACAATTCTTTTCGTGAAATGACAGATAAAGCATGGACTTATGCGTCATGCTATTTAAATATTGCAGATTATATCAAAACATGCCATTTATTCCAAATCCATATCCACCCCAAAATCATCAGGAGTCAGTCCCAAAATATATAATCATGAAATCACAAAATCAAGAAATAAGTAATATGTGATTTCGCAAAGCAAATAATATGCAATTTCACAAGGAAGTGACATGCAATTTCATAAAGTAAGTGACATGTGAGACTAGGTAAGAATCAGGGTAATAACTCTAGGACTATGGCCATATCCTGTGATCCCAGGCTACATTGATCAGCTGTACGAGGTATCACATCACATCTGAGGCTGCCCCAGGAGGTGGGTACCAAACCATCCCACCAGCCAATCAGATCCCTAGTCCGAAGACTACACATCATGTATCACGGCACGGTATAACATACTCCATACTGTAAGCACGGTATAGTGTACACTCCATGTCCATGTCATCTCAATATCCAACGCCATGTCTCGAAATGCACGTGCGAGCCTATTTAATCGGTGTGACACACAGCCTACCCGAAGCTCTCAGCCCGGCCTTATGCATGTCATATAAAAATTTAGTGCGAGCAAAGCTCCCAGCACTATGTCATGTATAAAATCATGTAAAATCGAGTGTAGGCCAAGCTTCCAGCACTCTGTCACATGCACACATCATGTCAATCTCGTGCGCGTAATGCTCTCAGCACGTTTTGTTTCCACATAAAACATGTAGGTGGCTCAGTTTTCAGAGTATGGTTTTCAAAACCAAAATCAGCACTTGCCACGTGCCATTTCATGTCAATTGATAAAACTTCAGCCAGCCTACCCAATTTCTTATTGAAAAGTATTAAAATACATCAAGAACACTCAGTTCTTTCTTTTCATGATTTTTTCTAAAAGTAGAAATATTTACCCTTCACAGGGGTAAAATCATCATTTACTCTGGCGGATCAAAATGAATATCATTTCATGTGCTAAAAAGCAATATTTCATTGTGAAAACACTCAAAACATGATATTTATGCATATTTCAATCCAATCCTAACTTTTTCAAAATTTTCCTTAGTAGGGGCAAAACGATAATTTTTCTATGTCGGGTCTCTGTCGATATTCTTCATATACAATTTAATTATTCGAAAATCTACTCGAAAATACGTGTAACTACCTCTAGCTACTCACACAATTCCCTTACCTCAATTTCTCTGATCATTCTACCTTTTCATCGTTACCAATCACCCGATCCGTTTAACTCCCAGTATATTCTCTGGAGCTGCAAATAATCATTTATCAGGTTAAATACAATACAATTTACTTGCATTTCACTTTTACTGGGTTTAATTTATAGCATTGGGCCCGTTTACTCTTATTGGGCTCGATTGCACCTTAATGGGCCTTAATCGGCCTTAATCCTATTTTTCACTTACTATTCACATCATCGAGGCCTATTTGGTTCATTAGGCCCACCAAAAATTTATTGGGCCTTGTTCTAAACTCTTGGCTAACTCAAATAATTATTTACGACATTTTTTTGTCAATTTCTAGAATATAATTCATTTTTTGCGGAATTAAATCCGTAATTTATCCAGTAAATTTCTAACACGCATAATGATAGAATTTGTCGTAAATAAGGGTTAATTACCCGAGATTCCATGATAGTATACAAATCAAGGCTGACTCGAGCTCTCGTTTGTCACTGATTATCGAGCTACACATTTATATTTTTTGGGTTAAATCCGATCAAATATATATTTAAATAATTGTTTCGAAAATTAAATTGGTTCATTTGACCACTTACCGGCTTACCCGGAGCTCAATTGTATCACTGAATTTTTTCCATTTTTCTTTTTCTTTTTCTCTTTCTTTTTCTTCTTTTCTGGCTGAACCGGTTCGGTCCGGTTCAACCCGGTTCAGACCGATCTGGTTCAGTCCGGTCCTATTTTCTCCTTCGCCGTTCGGAGCTTCGTCGGCCTGTTCTTCCCTGGCTTCCGCCTCCAGCAGATCCGCGTGGTAGTTCGGTGCATGGATCTGGGGTCGGTTTCACCAAAGCTCGTTGGAAAGTGGTCGGTCCGGCCTCTTCTCTCCTCGGCATCGGTGCCCCTTTCTTCCCGCGCCGTTCGGCGACGTTTCTGGCCGATCCGCGCCTGGATCGGCGTCACTATCACCCCTCTCTGGCCGGTGGCGAGTCACTCCTCCTTCCTCCGAAAGTCGATCGCCTCTCTCTCCTCCCTTTTCTCTCCTCTCTCTCGGTTTCTCTCTTTTCCTCTTCTCCCTCGCCGGTCGCGTCTTCTTTTCCCTCTACCTGCGTCGACGAGGCTCGGTTACCTCATCCGGTCCGTCCGTCGGGCTCCGTCGGTGAGGTAGATGGGACGCTGGGCTTCCTTCGGTTGCTTCCTTCTGTTTCTCCATTTCTTTTCTCTTTAACAGAATCGCGATTTGGCGATTCTGTTTTTTTTTTACTTTGACTTTGACTTTTTATTATTATTATTATTTTATTGAATAAAAATAATAATATTTTTGTCAAAATATCCCAAAAATATTATATTTTATTCATTAAATCAATTAATGTATTTATCTGTCTGATTTTATCTTTTCGGTGTAATTTTTTTAATATTTTCGAGATAATTTCACGAGGTGAAAATTTTGGTTTATTCCTATAAATTCATATCTTGATCAATTTAACCTAAAATTTAATTATTTCTCCTTTATTGATCAAGATTTCCTGAATCCATCTTTATATTGTAAATTTCTTACCGAATTGACACCGAATTTTGGGTCTTTTGACCGTTTTACCCTTCAACGTGTTCGGGATCAAATCAACACAACTTCCCTTCACAAACCCTTTCTCATTTCGTGTTTTAAATTCTTATCTCCAATCCGAATGGTCCGAATCTCATTCGTTTAATATGTGGCCATTTAAATCTCCATTTGATCTTTAAATGCATTCGAAAATTTTTATTCATTCCATTTGCATTTTACATTCTCGTAAAACTCTTCTTATGATTCAATTTAAATATATCCATGTTTACATCGCATGAATCATAAGGAAATATGATAAAAATTCGGGTCTTACACCCTAACACCTCATGTCTTCCTCGGTTTCACATGTAGGGTCTCATGCATTCGTGCCACGAGGATCTCGTGCACCCCTGCAGTGAGGGTCTCACGCAGAAAGGTCTTGCGCGGTCATGCTGTCAGGGTCTCGTGCGAGCTGACATCCTTGCTCCAAGAGTGCACCAAGTGGCACACGAAAAATGCGCCACGTGGAGCACGAAGAAAAGGGGGGTCTTACGCAGCCATGTCGTGAGGGTTTCGTGCGCACCCTGTCGTGGGGGTCTCGCGCTCCCCAACCGTGAGGGTCTCGTGTAGCCATGCCCATGCCGTGAGGGTCTCGCGTGTCCCTACCGTGAGGGTCTTCCGCACCCCTGCCGTGAGGGTCTCGAGCACCCCTGCTGTGAGGGTCTCGCGCTCCCTTGTCGGTGAGGGTCTCGGGCAGCCATGCCGTGAGGGTCTCATGCACCCCTACCGTGAGGGTCTTTCGCACCCCTATCGTGAGGGTCTTGTGTACCCTTGCCGTGAGGGTCTCGGGCAGCCATGCCGCGAGGGTCTCATGCGCCCATGACGTGAGGGTCTCATGTAGCCATACCGCGAGGGTCTCACGCACCCATGCCGTGAGGGTCAGCTGCAGGCATGCTGTGAGGGTTCAATGTAGGCATACCGTGAGTGTCCAATGCAGGCATGCCGCGAGAGTCAGCTGCGGGCATGCCGTGAGGGTTTAATACAGGCATGTCGTGAGGGTCCAATGCAGACATGCCGCGAGAGTCACCTGCGGGCATGCCTTGAGGGTACAATGCAGGCATGTCGTGAGGGTCCAATGTAGGCATACCGTGAGGGTTCAATGTAGGCATACTGTGAGGGTCTAATGCAGGCATGCTGCGAGAGTCAGCTGCTTGCATGCTGTGAGGGTTCAATGCGAGCATGCCGCGAGTGTCTCACGCGCCAGGGCTTCGCGCAATTCGCCCTTCTCTTACCAAGTTTTGGATGGTCAGTGATAGGTTTACTTGCGAAAAAGCTCCCTTCAACAGATCAACCATAGTCCACAGGGCTTCGACGGTCTCTTCCCCCTGCTTTCGAATGGCTTCGAATTCGGCTACGAGAATCTTCATCATATCCTACCCTCTCTCTCTCAAAACGTCATCACCCAAGTCAACCATTGGAGAGCTCGCCATATCCTCACTTTCTTCACTCTGATTGCTGTTGAACGTGTTCGTACCATCGTTGTTAAAAGCTTTTCTTATGTTTCCCACAGACGGCGCCAATTGTTGTTGCTCGATTACAACGATGACGAATTGCTGACGTCTTCTCCTCGATCTTTCTGCCACGTGTTACTGAAAACTCTACAAGAAAAAGAATGATCAGAGAGACGCAGGAGTTGTTCTCTGCGTTAGCACTCCGATGCTTAAGTCAGCCAAAGAATTGGGCAGAGTTTCAGTAGAAAAATTCAGAATTAGGTTAACGAATCGTACATGACCCCTATTTATAGGGATTTACTCTGCCACTAATTATTTTTTTGCCTTTTTTATCTTACTCAGGGCTTGTATCATTTCTCATATGTTTTCTTCGTGCGCCACGTGGTGCATTCTTCGTACGCCAGTTGTACATTCTTCGTGTGCCACGTGGTGCACTTTTATTATTCTTTTATCATGCATAACAATTACAATTTAAGAAAATCATTTTTAAAGTTTTAAGCCAACTATATTTCAAATCTTAAAACTAAGTTTTAAGATTGATAAATTATCGGAGATGAAAATTATAAAGTACTAAGGATATAAACAAGCATAACAGTTCATCAATAAATTCGTTTTTATTCATTTCTATTTATTTATTAAGTCTAATAATTTATCTCAAATAACATTTTATGGTTCATTTACTAAACAATTACTAACTACAATTTGTTTCAAGAATAAGGTCGTTTAAAGATTATGTAAAAATTATTTATTATAATTTGTTTAAAAAATGATTTATTATTCATTAATAAAATATATTAAATTTGTTATTATTGAATAATTTAATTGTTTATTAAATTTTTAATTACTTTAAATAATACCAAGAATCACACAAAATTTTTTAAAAAATAAATATAAAACACTTCAAAATTTAAAACATCTACTGACTTTTTGAAAAAACTCAAACCCTAATTTTGTTTCATTCTTTTATTCTCTTTGTCTCTTATCCCTTTCTTATCTTTTTGGGTAAAGTTTATTTGTAATTTCAAATTTTTTTATATAGGATTCATTTCGATACTTAATTTATAAATTGTTTTATGATAATCCTAAACTTTTTTAAAAAATGTCCTCTTATCCAATTTTGCATAAAACAAGAGAAAATTATAAATTAAGATTGTTTAGCTATTTTTGAAGCCTCAATCACAGTTCTTCGAGGATTGGAGATGAGAGAGTTAGTTGTGAAAGTTCTTAGCTCTTGCAAGGAAGAAAACAGGGTGCCTCTATAGTCAGGACTCCGGCGTGCGCGTTCACGCTTAAGTCAATGTTTCTTGAGAAATTGAGGGACGGGAATATAAGACAAGAAAAATAGAGAGCTTAGAGGTGAAGTGGAAAGGGAACCAAAAACCAAAAAAAGTTGAGAGGAGTCTCCCCTGTGCATGTTGAGTTGCCCTAGGTCCTCCTTTTATACTTTTGTTATAGTGTTATATCCTTTAACCTTGGCCTGTGTTTGTAGTGAGGTGCATGCCCGTTGGCATGATAGTAGTAGAAGTTTGACATGGGTGGCTGCGAGGCTGGTATGGGATTGCCAACATAAGTAGTGACTGTGACAAATGCCTGACATGGGAGACCATAGGCTAAACCTAAGGCGATCTTAAGCGTAATGGCTGAGTTAGTTCTTTCTGGGCCCATTAACATTTATAGGCCTAACAACTAGCTTCAGCACATGAGTGTAGTATAAAGTGCTACCCGAAGAGTCAGTTGTTTTAACAGTCATGGAACACACATTTGGGGGAAATTGCTTAAGCCGTTAAAGGACTTGGTGGTCCTCAATAATCATCTCTTATGATAAAATGGCTAATTGATGGAGCTTATGGTTTACGAGGGATGCATCTGGTGACTCAATCTTATGATAGTGCTTATGGTAGTGTCAAATGGATTTTGAAAAGTAGGTCTTATGATAGTTCCTAATAGGTAGGTCTCATAACCGCATGTCTGGTGGGCAGGGGCTTATGACAGTGTCTTTGAAATTTTTATGATAAGGATTCAGGGCTCTTTGGCATGTGTTGTTGTACAAGTAAGAACTTGAGTAATCGTGATATGTAGGAAAGGTAATAATCAAAACAAATAATAATGTTAATTAAATGGTTAGATATCTTACAGTTGCCTATGTATTGCCCCCCGAGTTAATGGTATGCCAATAGAGTGGTGCAATGCTTATAACCATGTTCAGCAAGCAAAGCTTATAATGGCCATGGTATGCTAATCAACTAATGCTTGTGCTGAGTGTCTTAATCAATGACGAGCTTTTGTTAGATGCAAGATGAAATAGGTTTTATGATAAAGTGTCTTACAAGTAGGGCTTTTGATAGGTTGCTTAGCAAACCGGGCTTATCATTGACGTTCGATGAACAAGGCTTATAATTGGTTTTTAGTGAGTAGGTTTACAATAGAATGCTTGATGATTAGAGCTTATAACAGAGTACCTAGCGAGCAGGGAATATGAGAATGCCTAATGAGTAAGGCTTAAACTAAGTGCCTTCATTCATAAAGAGAATTTGATAATGTCTAGCAAATATGGCTTATTATAGAGTGTTTAATGAGTAAGGCATATAACAGAGTGTTTGATGAACAGGGCTTAGAATAGAATGCTTGAGGAGTAAGGCTTATGATTGTGTCTGACAAGCAGTGCTTATAACAAAATGCTTGGTCTGTAGGCCTTTAACATGCAGCACTCTTTGGCGTAACTCTCCGAATAGGCTTCGCTCGAAGTAATCATTACAAGTAAATAAATATGAATAATAGCCTTAATTAATTTGTTAAGTAACTTATAATTATTTGCATTACCCCTCAAGTGGGGATGATGCAAAAAGGCTTACAATTATTTGAGTTGAATTCTGGCGTTTCCTTTTGGTAGGTGCAAGTTTGTGACACTTAACTTGAATTGACTAGCTAGTGTTAAGAACAATCAGAGCAATATGACAAATAAGTCTACTTACCACCTTATCCAATATCATCCATCATGCATTTGACGGTCAAATATATTATAGCCCAAGATCAATAATAATAATAATAATAATAATAATAATAATAATAATAATAATAATAATAATAATAATAAAATGAGTCATTCAAGTTTAAAATAATCGTGCATCTATAAGCGCAGTGTGCCATACTACTTAAAAAGTGGATAACAATAATCAAGAAATAAATAAATGTAGATTTTTTTTCTTTTTATAAAGCTATATTTATCGTAGAATGTAGCTTGTAGTGAAATAACAAGAAAAGGAGATGACTACTATTATGAATTTTACATTTACTAATGTTCATGCATAAGTTTGTAGTCGAAGTTATTGGAAATTTGAAAGGTATCTAGACATTATGCGAGATCAATTTTGTTGAAGACTAGCATTTTGGGCTACGGGACATTTTGGTTATCAAGAATTGTGGGTTACCAACATTTTGGTTACCAAAAATTATGAAGGCAATTAACGTTTTGACTACCCGACAATATGGCTATTAACATTTTGGGAGAGCATCTTTATGTCAGAGCAGCATACCTACAAAAATTATGGGCTACCAACAATCTTAGGTTACCAAACATTAACGGCTACTAGCCATCTAAGCTACCATCAATAACGGCTATCAGGATTTGTGGGCTACCATCATTTTGGCAGCTACCAACATTTTAGCTACCAAACATTATGGTTGCTGTCATAACGTATTAAGTTTCGAAAAACCTAATTGCTAAACACCAAACAATGGAATTGCCACCAATAATTCAAACTTAAGTGTAATTGGTCATTTATTCAAACTAAGGATAAAGACTGATCTACATCTCAAATTTAGAATTCGAGAGTACAGTTAATCAATAACGCCCATCTTAGAATAATACCTAATCAATCTTGTGTTATCCTTGAAAGGTTTGATTAAATGGCTGATTTTCTAAATATCCTTTATTTAATTCCAAATAATTAAATATTGAAAATTTTCTAAGAAACTCTCCATCACTATGGTAGAATTTCTTTAAAATTTGTCATCACCTCGAAAATATTCAAATAGTGGCATTCGACTTTCTTGGAAAGGCTCCGTCGTCGGATTAAATCCCTAATTTATTTCCTAGCTAATCTTTAATTTCTAGTTCTTATTTTACTTTATGTTATTTTGTTTTTTTATTTGTACTAATTTTTATTTATTTTAAACTTAATTTATTTTAGTTTTGAGAACAACTTCAAATTATTTTTGTTGAATATTTCTCGTCAGTCTTCCATCATTCTAGCGACACTTCGAAAAAGATTTTCATTTAGAGATTTTCAAATAACAACCATTTGTAACTTTTTGGAGTCTCATTCTTGAAATTAATAATATATTTTATTAAATTAGATTATATTATTTATTAGTACATTATAATTAATTTTTATTACATTTTATTACTTTTACTTTGCTCTATTCTTTATTATTATATTATGTGGATTATTTGTTATTAATATATTATAAATATCAATTATTAATATTGATAATTTTCCTTAAATTTTTCAACATACCGGCGAAACTTAAGGAAAATATCTCACATAGAAATTTTCAAACATAATCATCCATTTGTGACATTTTGAAATTTTATCATCGGAATTTAAATTCATCCAAAATTTGGGATTAATAAATCATTTAATTTCTAATGATTAAATTTACAAACAATGAGAAAAAACTAACTTTTAAGTCTCTGAATTAAACTTAATTTGCATATCCTTCTTACTTTTCATTTACAAAATTTATTCAATCTTACCCATAGTTTAATTTCACATCTAAAGAATAAACATGTACTAAAAATCAGCAAACGAAATAACAATTAAATAAATGAACAAATAAATAATTAAATATATAACCTAAAAAACAAAGTTAGTAATGATTTATCATAAGATATTTCACATATATGTAAACTAATATAAAACAATCTGTTAAAGTAAAATAATATTAAATTAATAAGCCATGAAATCTATGTAGAAGAAAACCTGTGAGTTGCGAATAGAACTTGTGAGTTCCTTTTTTCGTTTATTTACCTAAACCGTTTCTCCAAACTACCTTGCAGCAGAGGATGGCAACGATGATGATGCAAGGGACGGTGCAGTGAGGAGATGATGCAGAGATGGTGCAGTGGTGCAATCAGGAGTGTACAGGGCACTGCAGGAACGATGCAAAGGAAGGACGATGAAAACAGCAAACTTTAAGGTGCAGCAATGGAATAGGCGACAACAACGATGGAGCAAGGAAGTAACTTGGTGACAGCAGAATGATGATGATCGCAGCAAACTTGGAAGAAATGAAGACGGCGGCAGCAAGCAACGCAACCCAGGCTGCATGAATATGTAGTAACTTAGGACTGGTGATGCACAGGAATCGCAATCGGTTTAACCGCAACAGATCAGGATAACTCAGGTCAAGTACAGGGCTCGGGCATCTTCTTTATTTTTATTTCTATTACCCGTGTTGTATATTTTCCGATTGCGTTTCCTTTAAATAGAGCTAGGTTTTTTTTTTATTCTTGGAAAGTCTTGCGTACCAAGATTATGATTTTATTTTATTTTCTTTGATTCTCATTAATTCCTTTAATTTTATTTAATTATTAAAATCTAATTCTAAATATAAGACTCAATTCTATTTGACTTTCAAGATTCGATTTTGATACACTTTAATGTCATGCTTTAATTCCAATATTTTTACCAAGTAAATCTTTACAAATTATTGAGTTTTTTTTATAGATTTTTCCCCCTTTTTATTCCAAATTTCTTCTTTTTTTTATTGTTTTACCAAAAATAAATAAATAAATAAAAATCAAATTTAAAATCAAAAATCAAAAAATAAAATTCAAAAAAAAAAAGATCCGAACAAAAAATGATGTCTATTGCAACTATCGACATTTTGGAAATAAAAATCATAACAAGCTATATAATTTGTCTCTACGATGGAAGAAGCTATGAATGACTGTTTTACACTCTTCCATGAGATAGCTCATCTAACTAACATGAAATAGAACCAAAAGTGGACTTTCTGCTATCAAGGCAACTAGCAAAATCGGATTTTGAATACCAAGCGATATTTAAATGATCTGACCTCCGATATGTGAGCATGTAATCTTTTGTTTTCTATAGATACCGCATAACCTTTTTCATTGCTTTCCAATGATCTATATTAGGGTTACTTAAATATCTGTCAAGCATTCCAACTACGTACGCAATATCTGGATGTACAAACTTAAGCATACATAAGACTTTCTACTGCTAAATCATAAGGAATTTTGTGCATCTCTTTCTTTTCAATCTCATTTCTTGGGCATTGAAGCAAACTGAATTTATCACCTTTAACAATGGGTGTATCTCCTGATGCCATTCTTCATGTCATATCTGTTAAGCATCTCACCGATATATGCCTTTTGTGATAAGCCAAATATACAACGAGAACGATCTCGATGGATCTGTATTGTGAGACCCAAAATTAAATCGTAAATTTTTGAGGTAGAAAAAGAGTTCACAAATTTAAAGGAATGGGATTCGGACTGAAAATAAGGATTCAAATCATAAAATGAATGAATATTCGTGAAGGAAAGTCGGGCTAAATAAATCCCGAACACGTGTAAGGGCAAAACGGTCAAAAGACCGAAAGTCAGGATAAATTCGATAAGAAATTTAATTAAAAATAAGGATTTAGAATATCTTGATCTATAATGAGGAATTATACAATTTCGAGTCCAATTGATCAAGATCCGAAATTTTTAAAAATACCAAAAAGTCACCCGGGACAATGTCCCGAAAATACGGAGAAATTATACTGGAAAAATGATTAAAAATATAATAAATAAATTAAATTAAATTAAATTAAATTAAATTATTTAGAATAAATTAATAGATTTTTGTAGATATTTTACAATATATTTGAATATTTTAATGAATATTTTAATAATAAAACAAATTGTTAAAAAAAAAAAAACAGAAATCTGTAAAACATCGGGGAGAGAGAAAGAAAAGGGAAACGGAGAGGGGAGACCCGCGCGTGGCAGACCGACGAGCCACCACCGGCGACCTTTGACCTCCGACGAAGGGCCGAGCAGCAAGAAGAGAGGCCGGCGAAGCTATTGGCGCCGGCGACGCGCGCTAAGGAGGCCGAAAATCGTCGAACGGAGGGAGAGAAGCCCGCGGGGAAAACGGAGTCGGTACCGACGATCCACGGCAGCTGGGGGCGAACGGCGGGTACCAGCGTGATCAGGAGGAGGAGCCGGTCCTTTTGAGACCAGTACCGGCCGGCGAAACCGCCGGAATCCGTCGGATCGAGAGGTGGCAACCGCGGGGGAGAAGAGGTGATTCGCCGGCGATGGCTGCGTTTCGACCCCAGCCGAGGCCCGATTCTGAATGCCCAGGTGTAGCCGAGCCGAACGGCACCGAAATCGCACCGGGAACAGGCCGGACGGCGCCGGAATGAGCAAATGGGGATTGAACCGGTTGAACCGGCCTGAACCAGCCAAAACTGAACCGAACCGAACCGAGCTGAACCGACGGTCTGAACCGGTCTGAACCGGACTGAACCGGTTCAGCCAAGAAAGAAGGGAAAAAAGGAGAAAAAGAGGAAAAGGAAAAAGGGAAAGGATTTTCGGGGATACACCGGACTTTGGGTAAGTCAATACGAGGTCAAAAGTGACCGAATTGATTTTCGGGAAATTTATTTAAATTATATTTGATCGGAAAGTAACCCGGGATTAAATATAATAATTGTGCAGTTCGACGATAAAGCCCGAACGAGAGCCGATTGAGCTCCAATTTTCGTATCCCGCATCGTATCGGGTAAGTACAGTTTAATTCTGGCAATTAGAGTCCTTTAATACAGAGTTTCAATTATTTTACAGAATTTACGGATTTATTCTGTATAAAAGGAATATTAATCGGAATTACAACGTAATTACCGTAAATGGTATACGGGCTATCCAATGAGTTTGGAATGAAGCCCGATAATTATTGGTAAGCTGAATGAGCCCAGTAAACCCGAAGAAGGGATTTAAACAGTATAAACGGGCTGAAAATGGGTCGAGGCCCATTAAAATGCAATCGGGCCCAATAGGGGTAAACGGGCCCAATAATTTAAATTAAGCCCAGAAAATAGGAAATACAATTAAATTGTATGTTATCTGACCTAAAAAATATTAATACGCAGTTTCGGACATTGGATTGAGAGCAGATCGGACTGCGCGACGTGACATCAGAGAAAAGGTCAGATTCGACAGGAAAATCGAGGTAAGGGAATTTTGTAGGCGTATAGAGATTTCTATACGTATTTTGAGGGTAATTACAGGGCTTAGAAATTTATTAAAGCATCTAGAAATGAAGTAATAATTTTTACGAAAATCGGGGCTTAGATAAATAAAGGAAAATGACTATTTTGCCCCCAGTTAGGAAAATTTCAAAAAGGGTAGTAAGGCTATGAAATTGCATGAATTTCATGATTTTAATGCTTTATATGAATATATTGCTTTGATTTAAGCAAATATACACATAGGTGGGCTGTTGATTTCGTGAATTTTACGAAAAGGTACCGGTTTGTACCGGTTACTATTTTAAGAGATGTTTTATTACAAGTGAGCCACCTATCGTATCTACATGAATAAAAAGAGTGCTAGAGTATTACTCGCACTCAAGTTTATTGATTTATTTATCATGAAAAGCCGTACTGGAGCATTGCTCGTACGAGAAATTTGTGTGTGCATAAAACCGTGCTGAAGCTTCGCTCTCACGAGATTTTAGATATCATGATATGCATAGCGTGGTGCTGGAGCTCCGTAAGCCTGTGACCTGGTGTGGGGCGGGCAGCAGGATGCTCACATAAACGCACTAGACGCGAGTTGACATGCATATAGTCGTGCGGAAGCCTCCTGTAGACTGTGTGTCACAGAGAGTTGAGATGTTCGCACATATACTTTGAGACATGGGTTGGTTATCGACATAGTATTGGGCTGGATAAGACCTACGGCAGGCACCCCCAGACTATGATATGGGTCCACGGAGTACGATGTACCGTGTATGTCACACGGAGTACGCTGTACCGTGCAGTCATGATGACTCTACGATGTTACTCGATATTCTGGCGGGTAGGACTTGACCCCACCTCCCGTTGCAGTTGTGATACCCCGCACATCGGGATCCGTGTAGCCTGGGATCACAGGGACAAAGTATGGCCATAGTCCTCGATTTTTCATACAGTAACCTACATGCCTCACATGATATCATACGGTCTGGATAGACCAGGACAAACCCGATGGAGGGGTAGTCCCGATTTGTGTTTTTAAAAGAGATGTGATTTGATGAATCAAGGTATTCCCGAGAGATGGGTTTGACCTTGATGAAGTTGTTTTATAATGAAACAAATGAGTTTTAAATGTGATCAATTTATGATGAAACAAATAAGTTTCAAAGTGATGAGTTTTGTGATTAAACAAATGAGTTTTAAAGTGAAGAGTTTATGATGAAATAAATGAGTTTTAATGTGACGAGCATGAGATGTCATACATGATGATTTTCCATGTGTGCTTGATAAGTCGATTTCATGATTTCTTGTATATGATATATACATACATGTGGCATTGTTTTAATCTTACCTCATGCTCTGAAAGTAAACGATTTTTACATCATGACATTATCAGCACGTAGATAGTATAGTTATCTACCTGCTTACATTATTGCCTTACTGAGCACGTTTCGCTCACCCTTGCATTTTCCACCCCACAGGGTATATTCAGCAGAAGAGAGCGACAATAGTTTTCGTATCTCGGTTATCCGCTGCTTCTTAGCAAGATCAGGTATACACATTTATATAATTTTTGTATCTGAACATATAGATGCACAGTACTGTATATGGATTTAATATTGAGGATGTATTTTGTTTAAATAAATTGACATGTGAATATGAATATGAAAATGGAATGGTAAATAGGTGAGAGGTTACTAACACCGAATCATAGCCCAACTGTTTAGGAGTGTAATTGTTCACGACGGGTAAGGAAATGAAAAGCGAAAAATTTGTAGGGATTTTTAAGTAATTTGGGTCGTGACATGTATGCCCAACAACACAAAAGATGCATCCCCAAGATCTTTCGTTTTAAAATTACTTGATAGAAATCTTTTAGTTTCATGCAATAAGCTTATATCACTGCTTGCTAGCAGAATATCATCAACATATAACACTAGAAGAACAAACTTGCTCCCACTAATCTTGTGATAACTACAACAGTGTTCTCCTTAAAACCGAATGAGGTAATCACTTTATCAAATTTTAGATACCATTAATAGGATACTTACTTTAAACCATAGATGGATTTCTTTAATTTGCATACCAGATATTTCGTTTTATCCGACACGAAATTTTCTGGTTGCACCATATAAATTGTTTCTTCAATGTCACCATTCAGAAACGCTGTCTTTACGTCCATCTGATGTAACTCCAAATTATAATGAGCTACAAGTGTCATAATGATTCTAAAAGAGTTTTTCGATGAAATCAAAGTGAAAGTTTCTTTATAATCAATATCTTTCTTTCGAGTGAAACCTTTGGCGACCAGATGTGTTTTATATATTTCGACATTACCTTTCGAATCTCATTTGGTTTTGAAAATCCATTTACAACCAATCAATTTTGCTCCTTTAAGCAATTCGAAAAGATCTCAAACGTCATTATCCCTCATTGATTTTATCTCATCTTCCATGGACTCTATCCATTTTTGGGAGTAAACACTTTGTTTGGCATGACTGAAAGATGTTGGATCATTTTCCATTCCTATATCGAACTTATGTTCTTGTAGATACACGATATAATAATCTGAAATCACTGATCTCCTCTCTCTAAAAGATCTCCTTACTGACACTTCCAATTGAGGTTGTTGTTGCTTCTCCAGTTGAATAGGAGCAAGCTCTTCAATATAAGTAGGAGATAACCTAGGAACATTTTAATAATTTGGATTTGTATCTTGAACAATGCCAAACATAACTAACTGCCTGATCATTTTCAATTACAACTATAGGAACAGTAACATGTTCTTCTTCAAAGACAAAATTCCTGGGTTTGGCACTCCAACTATATTCAACATCCTTAATGAACTTAGTATTTCCCGTCTAAAAAAAAGATCTACTTGCAGGATCATAAAACTTGAAACTCTTCGATCTTTCTGGGTATCCAACAAAGTAGCAGCTTACTATTCTTGAGTCCAATTTTCTTTCATTAGGCTTGTATGGCCTAGTCTCAACAGAACAACCCCAAATATGCAAGTGCCTAATACTAAGCTTCTTTCCTGTCCATAACTCCATGAGGTTTTAGCTATTTCTTTGCTTGAAACTCGATTAAGGATATACACTGCAGTCTTTAAGGCTTCTCCCTAAAGTAATTCTGGTAAAGAAGAATGATTTATCATACTTCTCACCATATTCTTTAGGGTCCAATTTCGTCTTTTATCTACATCATTTTAACTTAAAGTCTTCGGCATGATGTATTAAGGAATGATGCTACATTTTGCTAAATACCTTTTAAATGGTCTTAGACGTTGTTTATCGGATCCGTCATATCACCGTAGTACTCACCACCACAGTAAGTTTTAACGGCTTTAATCTTCTTACCAAGTTAATTTTCAACTTCAGCTTTATAGGTCTTAAAAACATCCAATGATTAAGACTTCTCATGAATTAAGTACAAGTACCCATAACGAGAATAATTGTTTATGAAAATAATAAAATACTATTGACCATTTCAAGAAGTCGTAGAGAATGGACCATATATATCAATATGACTTAATTCTAAGATGTTTGAACTCCTGTTAGCACCTACTTTCTTGACATTTGTTTGTTTTCCCTTAATACACTCAATACAGACTTTGAAATCTAAAAAATTAAGGGAATCAAGAATTCCTTTAGACACAAGTCTTCATATTCTTTATTCAGAAATATACCCTAAATGATTGTGCCATAACATGGAAGAATTCTCATTAATTAATTTACGTTTTGCACTAAAATTACTTACATGCAAGGATTCATTAATGTATAAGGCATGAAAGTCCAATTTATATAGATTATTAACTAAAGAATTGGTACCATTGAGATTTGAATATCGGAAAAGACTAAATTTTTCATTTCCAAATAAACAAGAATAACCCAATTTATCCAAATTAGAAATAGAAATCAAATTTCGCCCAAATGACGGTTTATAAAAGGTTTTGTTCAAATCTAAATAACAACCAGAATCTAACTTTAATCTAAATAGACCAATAGCCTCAATAGAAGTTTCTCGTCATTTCCCATATAGATGAATCTTTCAGCATTAGTTGGCTTTCTACTCCTTAGACAGCCTTACATTTTCACACTTAAGTGAGTAGCTGTACCTATATCTAAACACCAAATGTGGTTTAGTACTAAAACCAAATTAACTTCAAAATAAACAAAGTCGAGAAGTTTACCCTTTTTGAAAAGCTATTTTTCATACTCGGAACAATTTTTCTTCACATGTCCATGTTTACGGCAAAAGAAATAAGTGATCACCTTATCTTGTTTCTATTATCTCTTAGGTTGTGAAGTTTTAGTGTTTGCAGTGTCTTATCTTGTATTATTCATTTTCCTTTTTTTGTTGGCAGTATTGTCATTGGAAGAAGATACTAAGTGAACATTTTCTATCTTCTCTTGTTTCAACCTCTCTTCCTCTTTCACATACTAGGTAATGAGCTCATTAAGATTCCATTTCTCCTTTTGAGTATTGTTACTTATCTTAAAATGACTAAATTGTGTAAGAAGAGATATCAAGACCAGATACACGAATATGTCTTTAAACAACTCTAATTTTAGTGCCCTTAATATTATAACAAGATTAGACATTCAATAATGTATTCCCTTATGTTTCCTTTACCATTATACCACACTGAAATAAGCTTAGTCAAAATAATGCTCGTTTCGACCTTTTCATTTGTAGTGAATCTGTCTACAATCTACTTTAGGAAACTTTTAGTATTTTCTTCCTTAGACATTATGCCCTTAATGGCATTCAGAATAGAGTGCTTCATGATCATCAGACTTATGAAATTTGAAATCTCTCATTTTGCATAAAATGCCTTTTTTCATAGCTAAATTATTATCAATAGAGGTGAGAGGTTGTTCTGACCTGATCGCATAGTTTAAATCCATACACCTTAAGCACAATGGTAACGTGCTCATTCCATTTCTTAAAGTTAGTGTTGTTAAACACTGAAATGTTATTCAAATTAGTAGATATAGGAGAAGCATTCAATAAACTCACAATTAATAATTTTGGCCCATATAATATACCAAGTACAACATTGATATTTAGTCTTTGGACAAAAATATCAATTTGTAGGTCGTACTCTTAAACTTAATTAGTAAATATTGATAACCAAATCCTGCCAAAAATATGCATTTCTTTGGACCGACATATTGCATGCGCAGTAAAAAATAATTTCATCACATATTTACTACTTTGTGTGTTAATAATTTGGCTAAAAAACAATATTCCTTTGGGCTAATTATTTTTTGAATGGATTAAAAACACTATCATTAAAATTCCTTAATGACAATTTTATTTTTTAAAATAAATAAATTGAAATAAAAATATCACTTTAGTGGCATTTTATATTAATTTAATTTATTTTAAAACTTTATTTTCTTCCAAACAAGCACATGTGTAAAAGGTGAGAGTACATAAATTTATCGATAATTCTAAGGAGAATATATAAATTTATCATGAAGTAAAACAATATTAAACATGTGCATAATATACAAATTCAATTCAAATAATACTAAATATTAAATAATAAATATTTAACAGTTTTAGAAAATTATAGAAAAATCACTAAAACATCAAAAATTATATTAAAAACTAATCGGAAAAAATGGTGGCCGAAAGGTCACAGGAGTGTGGCGAGTAGGGGAGATCCTCAGTTGGGATCTCCCTTTCTCCTAGCTCCAACCGGTTCAACCCAACCCGGCTAGATCCCAGAACATACCCGTTCGGGTCTGTTCTTGAATTTTCCTTAATTTTAACATTGATTTGACTTGTTTTCATCAAATTGAACTTAAAAAGATGAAATTAAGTGTTTATTCTACAAAACCCGTGCCAAAAAAAAATTGCATAAGAACAACACAAATTAAGATCAATTTGATCAAACAATTTAATCACAAACTCATGTACAACCCGTTTTGGGTTTTCTTCAAATTAGTCAATTAAGACTCAAAATTCATGCAATTAAAAACTTTATTTAATCTTGATAACATATAAAAGACTATTTTTGATCACTACATCAAATAAAAAACATATAAATAATTATGTTTTAACTTGATTTTAAGTTTGAGTTAAAACTTAGTGCATAAACTTAGAGAACTTTATTACTACTTCTATAAAACGAATTACAAAAACTTATTGTCCACGACCCTCTTCCCATGATTTAACTTACTACTAACAATTGGGTTGTAAATCAACATCTATATCCACATCTCATCCATTCATAATTCATAATTCATTTAATGAAATAGAAACTGTTCTTTTATAAATATGCGGAAACATTTACATCAGTTTCTTTCATAAACATCTCTTACGTACAAAAGATAACTATACTGTGCATTAATTTACAGGATACAAAATTTTTCTCTCATAAATGTATACCTCTATACTGCTGGAGAATTGGAGAACACCGTAACAGGGACAACTGCAGTAACTCATTACTGCATAGTATCTGTGGAGGAGGAAATAAGGGAGTGAGCTAACACGCTCAGTAAGGAAAATATGAAAGCAGATAGATAACTACAATATCTATATGATTAAAATATAAACATTTATTTTCCTTATAAAACATATGCATTCTTTGAAAGTTGTAAGACCCGAATTTAATTAAAATACGAAATGAATGAGTATTCGTGAAGGGAAGTCGGGTTAAATTAATCCCGAACACGTGTAAGGGTAAAATGGTCAAAAGACCGAAAGTCGGTATAATTTCGATAAGGAAAAATTTATTAAAAATAACGGATTAAGAAATCTTGGTCAATAAAGGTGAAATAAATTTATTTCGGGTTAAATTGATCAAGATATGAAGTTATGAAAATTAATCGGGATTAATTAGAATTTTTAAATAGAAAAATAATCCCGAAAATAATCGAAAAATATATCGAAAAGTCATTCGGGACAATATCCCGAAAATACGGAGAAATTATACCCGAAAAAGGGTTAAAATAAATTAAATAAATTAAATTAATTAATTTGGAATAAAATAATATTTTTGGTAGATATTTGTTGAATAATTTAGAATATCTTAATTAATAGTGTAATAATTAAAATAAATAATAAAAATAAATAAATAAATAAATATATAAAAATAAATTAAAGAATTGAAAAAAAAAATCTGAAAACCAAATCGGGGAGAGAGAAAGAGAAAGCAGAAACGAAAAACGGAAGCCGAGAAAAATCGAGGAAGCCCGAGGACGCACCGGCGACCGACAGGCTCCGACGAGGCCACGAGGAGGTAGAGGAGAGACCGGCGAGCACGTGGGCACCGGAATCGCACCGTGCAGTGGCCGGAGGAAGCCGATCGGAGGAGGGAAAGCACAGAGGAGAAACGGCCCGATTTCCGGAGATCCACGGCGGCTGGGCATCAACGGAGGCCACCGATGAGTTCAGGAGGAGTAGCCGATCATTTTGAGACCGGTAGCAATCGACGAAACGGCCGAAATCTCCGACGACGGCCAAGAGGAGAAATGGGTCCCGACGGTCGGAGGAGAACAGGCTGGACCGACCATTTTTCGACGAGCTCGAGGCAAACCAAGCCCAGATTCGTGATGCGGATGACCCAACGGAGATGCTGGCGGTGGAAGCCGACGGAGAACCGGTCGGCAAGGCGGTGAACCGGTCGAACCGGAGTGAACCGGGGTGAACCGGAGGGTCTGAACCGGTCCGAACCGGACTGAACCGGTTCAGCCAAAAAGAGAGGAAAAAAGGGAGAAAAAGGGAAAAAAAAAAAGAGGAAAAATTGGGGAGAAATCCCGACGATGCAATCGAGCTACGGGTAAGTCAATAGTGGTCGAAATTGACCCGATTTAAATTTTGAAGTATTTAATTTAATTAATTTTGGGCCGAAAACTTACCCAAAAAATTGTGAAATTGTGTAGCTCGACAATTGGCATCCAATGAGAGCTCGAGATATCCTCGATTTGCGTACTAGCATGGAATCTCGGGTAAGTGACCCTTATTTACGACAATTTACATCGTTATGTGTGATATGAAATTAAATTCCGCATAAATTGAATTAAAATTATGAAAATTTAGGTAAATTGTCGTAAATAATAAAATTTAGCTATTCGAGAGTTAGAACGAGACCCAATAAATTATTGGTGGGCCCAATGAGCCCAGTAGGCCTCGATAAAGTGAAAATTAAGTGAAAAACGGGCTTAAGGCCGATTAAGGACCATTAAGGTGCAATCGGGCCCAATAGGGGTAAACGGGCCCAATGATTTAAATTAAGCCCAGAAAATAGAAAATACAATTAAATTGTATAATATCTGACTTGAGGAATAATTATACTCAGTTTCGAACATTTGATTGGGAGCATATCGGACTGCGCGACGAGACAACAGTGGAAAAGAAAAGGTCAGACTCGACAGGAAAATAAGGTAAGGGAATTCTACGGACTGCTAGAGGTAAACTTTACGCAATTTTAAGTTCATTGCAGTCTTTAAAAATTATCTGAAGGGTCTAGAGGTCAAATAATAATTTTAGTGCCCCGAATAGGCAAATTACCAAATTACCCTTGTTAAGGGTAAAAATTTACAAATTTAAGAAAAATTGGGAGGAGCAAGAACAAGAGGGTTCTGCTCGTTCTGGAGACATTTTAATGCATGCATGAGTAGGCTGGCTAACCTTGAAAGAAAATGCACAGCATTGCATACTTTCAACGATGAAATTGTTTTGAAAACTGTTTTGAGGAAACAGAGCCGCCTACGTATTTTTATTGACATGTGACGTGCTAGAGCTCAGCTCGCACGATGTTGTCGATTTGTGTGATGCACGCATTAGTGCTGGAGCGAGAGCTCGCACTAGAGTTTTACATGCATAGGTGCTAGAGTATAACTCGCACCAGATTTCACATGCTTGTTCGTGACACGGTGCTAGAGTCTAACTCGCACCAGAATTTACATGATTTTTGTGACAGGGTGCTGGAGTTCAACTCGCACCAGATTTTATAAGATTTTCATGTGATTTATGTATAGAGTGCTAGAGCCTAGCTCGCACAAGTTTTACTGGATTTGTGGAGTAGCGATGTCTACCCTTGGAGTCAGCCAAAAGGCCCAACAGGCTCAAAAGACCTCTTAAGTGGGGTGAAAGTGAGGGATGAGGTTGGCGGCCTTGTGGGGATGTAAAGCAGGCTCTGCCAGTTTTACTTGATTTGATGAGAGTGCTGAGCATCGCTCGCACTGATTTTTATGAGAACATGCGATGAGCCGTGCTTGGAGCATCAGGTAGACTGTGTGTCACCGATTAAATAGGCTCGCACGTGCGTTTTGAGACATGGCATGAGTATTGAGATATGATATAAGAAACAAAACCTCTCTGTGGGAAGCAGGCCATTTGGGCTGGAGTACCTAGAGCGGTATGGGTCCATGGAGTACGATGTACTGTGCAAGTAGCATGGAGTACGATGTACCGTGTGGTATCTTTGTGATACGGGGTATCTTCGAATACGGTATCTTTGTGATACGGGGTATCTTCGGATACGGTATCTTTGTGATACGGGGTATCTTCGGATACGGCATCTTCGGATGCGTGGGATCGGATAAGACTGACGGGTTGGATTGACCCACCTCCCGGGCGGTTCCCGATCAGGGTGAGACCTCGCACACTAGGATCCGTGTAGCTAGAGGGACTCACGAGGATACACGTGGCCATAATCCTGGTTATTGCCGATATACAGATGTTGCCTAGTCTCGCATGTCGACGATTTTGATGAGATCAAACTGGGTTTTAAATTAAATGTGCATGATGCTATTTCCATGCTTTTTAAACCCATGTGTGATGTAAACCGATTTTCATGATTTTGTGTGAGTCAGGATCACCCGAAGGAGGGGTCGAGTCCTGACTTTATTGTGAAATTTTTAAATGAGAAAGAAATGATTTGAAATAATTGCATGTTGAATTTTTCGTGCAAACTTGATTTACATAACATCATAACTCATATCATCTGTTTTAAAATGTGTGGAGAAAGGGTGGTTTATGCATGGCACTACGTTCATGTAGGTGGTATGGTTACCTACTTGTTCGTAGGGTTGCCTTACTGAGCTTGATGTGCTCACCCCTTTCATTTTCTCCCACAGATAATCTCCAGTTGAAGTTGAGGCGACTCAGTACTACATTCCGGATATCCGCTGCTACCCATCAACATAAGGTATATACACTTGTACATATTGTATCTACATAAGCATAGCACAGTAACATGTTTGTAAGTAACTTTAGGGGATGTATAAATAATGTAAACAATTATAAATGACTGGAGAAGAAATAAGTTAGATGGTAATTGAATGGTGGGACTGGCATTGACGCACAGCCCAATTATTAGTGGAGTGTGGTCACGATTCGAGGATAGGTAAGAATTTAAGTAAATAAACAAAACGCGAAAAATTAACTCTGATTTTTGAGTAGTTTGAGTCGTGACATATAAAGGTGGTATCAGAGCAGGAATTGATCTGATGTGTGTCAGTGTCAGTAATTAGGAAAATTACATCCCCGTGTTACTGTGTTTGGTTAGATACAATAGTGTATATCGAGATAGGTTTTGACTAAGAAATGGTTGAGAATGCAGGAATGCCTAATATGAGTCGCGTTAGATGAGATAGTGCACGAGGCAGAGGTCGTAGATGTAGACCTGAGTCTGCTAAGTCGTGCTGAGTTTGACTATGAGAATCAGTATGAGATTGAAATAGAGGTTAATGTTGAGCATGCTTCTCAGAGTCCGACGGAGAGATCGGACAGTATTGAGACACGCTTCGCGAGGTTGGAGCGGAGTGTGGAGATTATTTTGAAGAGCTAATTGCTCAGATTATGAATGAGATTCGAGGGCGTAGCGGAGTATTGATTGAAACCCGCTCGACCCATCTTAAGAGTTAAGATGAGAAATATTTATAGATGTATTCCGATGATATGATATCTCGGACATGATTTAAAAGAAATTATGGATAAAAGTCCTTACTCTGACCCAGTGGATTTGATTTATTGACGAGTATGGAAACTCAGTTATATTCTTGGGCAGATATTACCTCGACACTATGAACAAGTGACAGTCGAGATGTCTAAAAGTTTATGGAAGGGCTCAGATTGTCAATTAGAGTCCGATTGACCCATGAGATATTACTTATATCAAGGCAGTGCGCGGATTTACAGTTGGGTAAATAAGAACATGAATTGCACGCCTCTGAGATCAGGAAAGGTAGTGAGGGCCGAAATAGAGACAGAAAAGAGAATCGAGAAATGACAAAGATGTTAAAATGGGAAAATGGTAATTGGTAAAAGATTTAATTTGACGAGTTATGGGTTAAGATAATTGGTAAGGCCCCAGTGCATCCAATTTTGGCACTCTTAAGGGACATTGTGATTGGAGGACCCTGACCTGCTACGAAGCATAGTAGCAGTGTGATCACTGTAGGATGTGTGGTGGATACCATGAAAGGAGGGTCTATACCTACACTGTATTGATGAAAATGGCCGTTAAGTGTGGTAAGACGGACCATTGATTTTGGTTGCACAAGTTGGGCGAGATCGCCCCACAGAAAAGTAAAGAGACAGAAAAAAAACTTCGTTGGTATAGCTGCAATGAAAAGGGAGGCCATAGCCGAAAAGAAAAAGGAAAGTAGGCTGTTGGACGAAGGCGAGAGGATGTCTTGGACCAAGACACTATTGATATTTCATGGATGTGGTATAAGATACCACACTTGTTATGAATAATGAAGTACATATGTTCATTGATCCTGGTGCCACACATTTATTCATACCGCCTTCATTCTCATATAAGTGAGTAAAAGGCATGAATGCCTACATCATTGGGCATAATACTGATAAATGAGTACCCCAATAGAGGAGGATTGATTAACAGAATATGGATATAGAGATTTTAAGTTAAAAACAGGGGTGAAAACATTACAGAAAAGTATACGGTAAGTGGACAAGTGATAAAAAGGGGTGCAACAGTTGAAATTAAAGGAGTAAAGGATTGTACTCACGGAACGAATAATGAAAGAGTTTTGTCATGAGGGATATACGAAAGGAGATAATCTTTAAGATATGTTGATCCTAAATACAAGATGTATTGGAGTAAGAGTGCGTATGCGAAGTCATTAGGATTAAAGCAATTAGTAGTGAATATAAATTGTGACCACATGGACTGATATATAAAGTAATTGTGGTTAAATCTGAAGGTTAATAAAGGTATTTCAAAATACCTCCCCGCCTGAAGACTTGACAGCGTCTAAATATATATATATAATCTATGACGTGAAATCGATCGTCGTAATAAATACCTTTAGCATTAGGATACCTTTACTATGACGATAAGAATATTAAAATTCGACAAATCATAAAGGTTAACATAGTAAAATTTAATAAGAGCCGTTAAGATAAGAAAAGGAAATGACGCAGGTTAGTACCTGAAAACGTAAGCGATTTTGAAGGATCTTATACGCTTATGAGTAAATAAGTCAAGGATTGGACCGATTTGTAATCATCATTATCGATGATATGTCGGGTGTAGTTAAAGTCTAGGGCAAAATGTAAGCAATAATTGAAAATTGCTTTTACAAATGGTTGTTGCGAGTTCTCAATATGGTCTACTTGGTTGACACGTTTAACTATGAAAACGTGGTCTTTGAACGAGATGATAAATAAGATGATAGACGTGACAGGAGTTTTGGTGTAGTGAAGTATGAACTGATCACCGTGATTAATTTCACTATACCCAACAGCTCAAGAGGTTCTCAGTGAGTATGGATACCTCAAAATTATGAATGAGCTGTGTATTGATGCAAAATGGGAAGATAGTCAAGTATGGAGTCAGACAACTCCTTGATCATGAAATAAACTATCTGACCCATGATTTAAAGTTGGCAACAGTATTTGTACCGAGGATATGGTACTATTATGTACACAATGAAGAATTTTGGATATGCACTGATCATAAAGTCTCAAGTATCTGTTTTCACAGAAAGAGGCGAATATGAAAATACATAGTGGGTTAGAGCTTCTGAGAGGTTTTGATTTGTGAAAATTATGCCACCCAGGAAAGGCTAATGTGATGGCTGATGCCTCGAGTATAAAGAGCCTTGGGATGGTATTACATATGATGGTCAGGGAGCGTGAGCTGCTAGAGCAGTTGTGGACCTCAGTAATGATGTGATCCCTTCTGATGATGACAGTGATTGTGTGACAGCTAGCCTGAGATTAGAACCGGATGAGAGTGCCCGGATTTGACAGGCTTAGCGTGATGATCGGCACGATGTCGATGGTTTGGGTCAGATTCAGAAGGGTACAGTGACAGAGTTCACGGAGTGTGTTGATGGTTTACAGAGAGGTTCAGAGACAGTATAAGTGCTCCCCAGGACCACAGTTGATGAGATAGTAATATTGTCAGAAGCTCACTCTTCGGGATATACAGTGCATACGGAAAGTAAAGAATATATCAAAATCTCGAAAAGGGTTTTGGTGGTCAGATATGAAAAGAGATATGGTAGAGATTGTGGAAAAGTGCTTAGTATGTCAGCAGAATAAGGTAGAGTACTAAAAGTCTGCAGAGTTATTGCAGCACCTACCTATATCGACATGGCACAAAAATGGGAGCAAATCTCCATGAATGTCGTGATGGGTTACAGAGAACTCAGGTGAATTACGAAGCTATTTAGATGATAGTCGATAGAGTGACTAAGTCTACCCACCTTTTTAGTTATGAAATCCCCAAATACTCAGAGTGTATATGAGGATTTATGTGTAAGGAAGATTGTGGAACATTAAGTAGCGTTCCAGTGAGCATGGTATTATATAGGGATTCCCGCTTCACCTTCTACTTCGGAGAATTTTTTTTTTTAGGAAGCTATGGGAACCCGACTGAGTATTAGCACAGCTTTCCATCCTCAGACAGATGGTCAGTCAGAGAGGACTGTACAAGTTCTGGAGAATCCGATGAAAGCGTGTGCCCTTGATTTTATAAGCTCCTGGGATGATCAGTTGATTTCTAATCGAATTCGTCAATAGTGACAGTTGCCAGTTGAGTATCGGTATAACAAGATGTGAGGCAGTGTATGGCTGTAGGGGTTGTTTCCCAAATTCGATAAGAAAAAGTGGGTGACAGATAGAATTATTTTTCGACTTTGGATAATAAGTCTCTGAGGATGTTTAGTTAAGGATGAGAGATTAAGAACACCTCAGAGCAGATAGAAAAGTATTGGAATTCACCGAGGGTGAATTGGTATGGTTGAAAGTTACTTGTCCTAAGAGAATAAGGACATAGCGAACTTTTGGAAGAAGGTAAATTGAGTTACGCTGGATAGAATATTTTGAGAGATTGGACAAGTGGGAGATAAGACCTGTAGGTTGGTGTTATCACTTGAATTAACAGGCACCCACAATGTGTCCCAGCTTTTGATGCTTCGAAAATACTATCCGGATCCAGCATAGGTGATCAAATATGAATTCCAAAAGTTCAGTTTAATGAAAATATAAGTATATTGAAGAAGTTGATTCGGGCATTAAACAGGAAAGAGAAAGTATTGAGGTTTAAGATGATCTCCTTAATTAAAGTTCTTTGGTAGTAATACACTCCGAAAAAAGGTCACGTGAGAATTAAAGAAGTATGATACGATTAATGTACCCGGAGTAGTCTATGGACTCATATAAATTTGTTCTAATTTGGATGACCAAATTCCTTAAGTGGGGGAGAGTTGTAAGACCCGAATTTAATTAAAATACGAAATGAATGAGTATTCGTGAAGAGAAGTCGGGTTAAATTAATCTCAAACACGTGTAAGGGCAAAATGGTCAAAAGACCTAAAGTCGGTATAATTTCGATAAGGAAAAATTTATTAAAAATAACGGATTAAGAAATCTTGGTCAATAAAGGTGAAATAAATTTATTTTGGGTTAAATTGATCAAGATATGAAGTTATGGAAATTAATCGGGATTAATTAGAATTTTTAAATCGAAAAATAATCCCGAAAATAATCGAAAAATATATCGAAAAGTCATTCGGGACAATATCCCTAAAATATGGAGAAATTATACCCGAAAAAGGGTTAAAATAAATTAAATAAATTAAATTAAACTAAATTAATTAATTTGGAATAAAATAATATTTTTGGTAGATATTTGTTGAATAATTTAGAATATCTTAATTAATAGTGTAATAATTAAAATAAATAATAAAAATAAATAAATAAATATATAAAAATAAATCAAAGAATTGAAAAAAAAATCTGAAAACCAAATCAGGGAGAGAGAAAGAGAAAGCAGAAACGAAAAACGGAAGCCGAGAAAAACTGAGGAAGCCCGAGGACGCACCGGCGACCGACAGGCTCCGACGAGGCCACGAGGAGGTAGAGGAGAGACCGGCGAGCACGTGGGCACCGGAATCGCACCTTGCAGTGGCCGGAGGAAGCCGATCAGAGGAGGGAAAGCACCGAGGAGAAACGGCCCGATTTTCGGCGATCCACGGCGGCTAGGCATCAACGGAGGCCACCGATGAGTTCAGGAGGAGGAGCCGGTCATTTTGAGACCGGTAGCAGCCGACGAAACGGCCGGAATCGCCGGCGACGGCCAAGAGGAGAAATGGGTCCCGACGGTCGGAGGAGAACAGGCCGGACCGACCATTTTTCGACGAGCTCGAGGCGAACCAAGCCCAGATTCGTGATGCGGATGACCCAACGGAGATGCTGGCGGTGGAAGCCGGCGGAGAACCGGTCGGCAAGGCGGTGAACCGGCCGAACCGGAGTGAACTGGGGTGAACCGGCGGGTCTGAACCGGTCCAAACTGGACTGAACCAGTTCAGCCAAAAAGAGAGGAAAAAAGGGAGAAAAAGGGAAAAAGAAAAAGAGAAAAAATTGGGGAGAAATCCCGATGATGCAATCGAGCTACGAGTAAGTCAATAGTGGTCGAAATTGATCCGATTTAAATTTCGGAGTATTTAATTTAATTAATTTTGGGCCAAAAACTTACCCGAAAAATTATGGAATTGTGTAGCTCGATAATTGGCATCCAACGAGAGCTCGAGATAGCCTCGATTTGCGTACTAGCATGGAATCTCGGGTAAGTGACCCTTATTTACGATAATTTACATCGTTACGCATGATATGAATTTAAATTCCGCATAAATTGAATTAAAATTATGAAAATTTAGGTAAATTATCGTAAATAATAAAATTTAGCTATTCGAGAGTTAGAACGAGGCCCAATAAATTATTGGTGGGCCCAATGAGCCCAATAGGCCTCGATAAAGTGAAAATTAAGTGGAAAACGGGCTTAAGGCCGATTAAGGCCCATTAAGGTGCAATCGGGCCCAATAGGGGTAAACGGGCCCAATGATTTAAATTAAGCCCAGAAAATAGAAAATACAATTAAATTGTATAATATCTGACCTGAGGAATAATTATACGCACATTTGATTGGAAGCATATCAGACTGCGCGACGAGACAACAGTGGAAAAGAAAAGGTCAGACTCGACAGGAAAATAAGGTAAGGGAATTCTACGGACTGCTAGAGGTAAACTTTACGCAATTTTAAGTTCATTGCAGTCTTTAAAAATTATCTGAAGGGTCTAGAGGTCAAATAATAATTTTAGTGCCCCGAATGGGCAAATTACCAAATTACCCTTGTTAAGGGTAAAAATTTACAAATTTAGGAAAAATTGGGAAGAGCAAGAACAAGAGGGTTCTGCTCGTTCTGAAGACATTTTAATGCATGCATGAGTAGGCTGGCTAACCTTGAAAGAAAATGCACAGCATTGCATACTTTCAACGATGAAATTGTTTTGAAAACTGTTTTGAGGAAACAGAGCCGCCTACGTGTTTTTATTGACATGTGACGTGCTAGAGCTCAGCTCGCACGATGTTGTCGATTTGTGTGATGCACGCATTAGTGCTGGAGCGAGAGCTCGCATTAGAGTTTTACATGCATAGGTGCTAGAGTATAACTCGCACCAGATTTCACATGCTTGTTCGTGACACGGTGCTAGAGTCTAACTCGCACCAGAATTTACATGATTTTAGTGACAGGTTGCTGGAGTTTAACTCGCACCAGATTTTATAAGATTTTTATGTGATTTATATATAGAGTGCTAGAGCCTAGCTCGCACTAGTTTTACTGGATTTGTGGAGTAGCGCTGTCTGCCCTTGGAGTCAGCCAAAAGGCCCAACAGGCTCAAAAGACCTCTTAAGTGGGGTGAGAGTGAGGGATGAGGTTGGCGGCCTTGTGGGGATGTAAAGCGGGCTCTGCCAGTTTTACTTGATTTGATGAGAGTGCTGAGCATCGCTCGCACTGATTTTTATGAGAACATGCGATGAGCCGTGCTTGGAGCATCAGGTAGACTGTGTGTCACCGATTAAATAGGCTCGCACGTGCGTTTTGAGACATGGCATGAGTATTGAGATATGATATAAGAAACAAAACCTCTCTGTGGGAAGCAGACCATTTGGGCTGGAGTACCTAGAGCGGTATGGGTCCATGGAGTACGATGTACCGTGCAAGTAGCATGGAGTACGATGTACCATGTGGTATCTTTGTGATACGGGGTATCTTCGGATACGGTATCTTTGTGATACGGGGTATCTTCGGATACGGCATCTTCGGATGCGTGGGATCGGATAAGACTGACGGGTTGGATTGACCCACCTCCCGAGCGGTTCCCGATCAGGGTGAGACCTCGCACACTAGGATCCGTGTAGCTAGAGGGACTCACGAGGACACACATGGCCATAGTCCTGGTTATTACCGATATACAGATGTTGCCTAGTCTCGCATGTCGACGATTTTGATGAGATCAAACTGGGTTTTAAATTAAATGTGCATGATGCTATTTCCATGCTTTTTAAACCCATGTGTGATGTAAACCGATTTTCATGATTTTATGTGAGTCAGGATCACCCGAAGGAGGGGTCGAGTCCTGACTTTGTTGTGAAATTTTTAAATGAGAAGGAAATGATTTGAAATAATTGCATGTTGAATTTTTCGTGCAAACTTGATTTACATAACATCATAACTCATATCATCTGTTTTAAAATGTGTGGAGAAAAGGTGGTCTATGCATGGCACTACGTTCATGTAGGTGGTATGGTTACCTACTTATTCGTAGGGTTGCCTTACTGAGTTTGATGTGCTCACCCCTTTCATTTTCTCCCACAGATAATCTCCAGTTGAAGTTGAGGCGACTCAGTACTGCATTCCGAATATCCGCTGCTACCCATCAACATAAGGTATATACACTTGTACATATTGTATCTACATAAGCATAGCACAGTAACATGTTTGTAAGTAACTTTAGGGGATGTATAAATAATGTAAACAATTATAAATGACTGGAGAAGAAATAAGTTAGATGGTAATTGAATGGTGGGACTGACATTGACGCACAGCCTAATTATTAGTGGAGTGTGGTCACGATTCGAGGACAGGTAAGAATTTAAGTAAATAAACAAAACGCGAAAAATTAACTCTGATTTTTGAGTAGTTTGGGTCGTGACAAAAGTGGCTTCCATCAATTGCAAAATCATTAATTCGCTAGATGGGTACATGCATATTTCATTCTCCAGTCACACAATATACTCTTTAAAAATCACACAGCTTACTCATCAATCCACACAGTACACACTGAGAAATTGCTTTATATTTAGCAAATCACTTAGAAATCAATTTACATGAGACATATAATGAGATATCATATCACCCTGTATCACACAGTAGGGTGGACACATGTCACCTCACACAGTAGTGATAAAATGTCATATCACACAGATATAAGAAGACTTATGGTCATAGTCCGGATTTCAGACAACACTGATCAGGTGTACGAGAATCCTATGCTTGGGGAGGCGGATTAACCATCCCTTCAGCTCACACAAAATCACTAAGATATCACGGCACATCGTACTCTATCGCTAACGTTCACAGTACATCGTGCTCCCGTGGATCCTTAACACCCATTCCTGTTGTCTCAAAATCACGTGCGAGCAGGTCTGTGCAAAATCATTAAGCAATACACGACGACTCCAGCACGATTTTACTCATCATACAGCAAACTCATAAACTCTCGTGCGAGCAACTCAGCGTAAGAACACACAGCATATCTGAGGCATCGAGTACAGTTTTGCTTATCACACAAAAAGCTTATCGTACTATGTTGTAAGACCCGAATTTAATTAAAATACGAAAATTAAATAAGAAAAGATGGGGGAAGTATGAAGGAAGTCGGGTTAAATTAATCCCGAACACGTGTAAGGGTAAAATGGTCAAAAGACCAAAGATCGGTATAATTTCGATAAGAAAAATTTAATTAAAAATATGGATTTAAGAAATCTTGGTCAATAAAGATGAAATAAATTTATTTTGGGTTAAATTGATCAAGATATTAATTTATTGGAATTAATTGGGATTAATCGAGATTTTTAGTTCGAAAAAAAATAATCCCGAAAATAATCGAAAAATATACCGAAAAGTCACCCGGGACAATATCCCAAAAATACGGGGAAATTATACCCGAAAAAGAGGTTAAAATATAATAAATAAATTAAATTAAATTAAATTAAATTAATTTAGAATAAAATAATAATTTTAAGGGATATTTGGGTATTTTTAGTGTATTTTAATGAATAAAAACAAATTGTTAAAAAAAAAAAAGTGAATTGGAGATATCGGGGAGAGAGAAGAAGAAACGGAAACCGAAAAGGGGAGACGCGCGTGGCCAACCGACCACCGGCCAACGGGCACCGACGGCCTCCGACGACGGGCCCAACAGCAAGAGGAGAGGCCGGCGAAGCCATCGGCACCGGTGACGCGCGCCGACGATGGCTGTATCCAGCGAACGGAGGACGAGAAGGCCGCGGGGAAAACGTTGTCGGTTCCGGCGAGCCACGGCAGTTGGAGGCGAACGGCGGGTACCGACGTGACCGGGAGGAGGAGCCGGTCCTTTTGAGACCAGTACCGGCCAGCGAAATCGTCGAAATCCGCCGGATCGAGAGGTGGCAGTCGCGGGAGAAGAGATGGCCACCGGCGGCGAACGGCGGCGATCCAGGCGAAACCGAGGCCAGATTCCGAAAGCCCAGGCGACGGTGATCATTTCTGCACCGGTCTCATGCGACGAAACGGCGGGAATCGCCGGCGACGGCCAAGAGGAGAAATGGGTTCGACGACCGAGAGGGAGAACAGCCGGACCGGCGGCATTCCGGCGACGTTGAGGCGAACCGAGGCCAGATTCGAGGTGCGGACGACCCAGCGGAGCTGCTGGCGGTGGAAGCCGGTGGAGAACCGGCCGGCAAGGTGGCGAACCGGCGGTGAACCGACCGAACTGGGGTGAACCGACGGTCTGAACAGGTCCGAACCGGACTGAACCGGTTCAGCCAAAAAGAGGAGAAAAAGGGGAGAAAAAGGGAAAAGGAAAAAGAGAAAAAAATTGGGGAAAATTTCGGTGATACAATCAAGCTTCGGGTAAGTCGATAAGCGGTCAAATTGACCCGATTTAAATTTGGAATATTTTATTTAATTAAATTTCGACCGAAAAGTTTACCCAAAAATGTAATTAATTATGTAGCTCGACGATTGGCATCCACCGAGGGCTCGAGATAGCCTCGATTTACGGACTAGCATGGAATCTCGGGTAAGTGACTCCTATTTACGATAATTACCTCGTTATGCGTGATATTGATTTAATTTCCGCATAAATTGAATTAAATTATGGAAATTTAGATAAATAGTCGTAAATAGTGAATTTAGATATTCGAGAATTAGAACGAGGCCCAATAAATTATTGGTGGGCCCAGTGAGCCCGATAGGCCTCGATAAAGTGAAAATTAAGTGGAAAACGGGCTTAAGGCCGATTAAGGCCCATTAAGGTTCAATCGGGCCCAATAGGGGTAAATGGGCCCAACGATTTAAATTAAGCCCAGAAAGATAAAATACAATTAAATTATATGTTATCTGACCTGAGGAATGTTAATACGCAGTTCCGGGCATTGGATTGAAAGCATATCGGACTGCGCGACGAGACAACATTGGAAAAGAAAAGGTCAGACTCGACGAGAATCGAGGTAAGGGAATTCTGCGGACTGCTAGAGGTAACTTTACGCAATTTTAAATTCATATGCAGTCCTTTAAAGTATTCTGAAGGGTCTAGAGGTCAATTAATAATTTTAGTGCCCCGAATGGGCAAATTACTAAAATACCCTTGCTAAGGGTAAAATTCTAAAAATTTAGGAAAAATTGGGAGGAGCAAGAACAAAAGGTTCCTGCTCATTCTGGAGGTGTTTTGATGCATGCATGAGTAGGCTGGCTCACCTTGAAAGAAAATGCACAGCATTGCATACTTTTAACGTGATATTGTTTTGTGAAAACTGTTTTGAGGAAACAGAGCCGCCTACGTGTTTTTATTGACATTGACGTGCTAGAGCTCAGCTCGCACGATGTTGTCGATTTGTGTGATGCACGCATTAGTGCTAGAGCGAGAGCTCGCACTAGAGTTTTACATGCATAGGTGCTAGAGTATAACTCGCACCAGATTTCATATGCTTTTTCGTGACACGGTGTTAGAGTCTAACTCGCACCATATTTTTACGTGATTTTCGAGACAGGGTGCTGGAGTTTAACCCGCACCAGAATTTATAAGATTTTCATGTGATTCTTATACAGAGTGCTGAGCTTAGCTCGCACTAGTTTTACCGAATTTGTGGAGTACCGCTGTCTGCCCTTGGAGTCAGCCAAAAGGCCCAACAGGCTCAAGAGACCTCTTAGGTGGGGTGAGAGTGAGGGATGAGGTTGGCGGCCTTGTAGGGATGTAAAGCGGGCTCTGCCAGTTTTATTTGAGTCGATGAGAGTGCTGAGCATCGCTCGCACAGCTTTTATGAGAACATACGATGAGCCGTGCTTGGAGCATCGGGTAGACTGTGTGTCACCGATTTAATAGGCTCGCACGTGCGATTTGAGACATGGCATGAGTATTGAGAAACAAACCTCTGTGGGAAGCAGGCCAATTGGGCTGGAGTACCTAGAGATATTATATGGGTTCACGGAGTACGATGTACCGTGCAAGTAGCATGGAGTACGATGTACCGTGTGGTATCTTCGGATATGGCATCTCCGGATGCAGCATCTTCGGATGTCGGAGATCGGATAAGACTGACGGGATGGATTGACCCACCTCTTGGGCGGTTCCCGATCATGGTGAGAACCCGCACACTAGGATCCGTGTAGCTGAGGAACTCACGAGGACAAATGTGGCCATAGTCCTAGTTATTTACCTATATACAGACGTTGCCTAGTCTCGCATGTTGATGACTTTTATGATGATTTAAACTGGGTTTTAAAACTAAATTGCATGATGGTATTTCCATGCTTTTCAAAACCCACGTGTGATGTAAACGTTTTCATGATTTTGTGTGAGTCAGGATCACCCGCAGGAGGGGTCGAGTCCTGACTTTATTGTGAAAATCTTAATTGAGAAAGAAATAATTTATAATAATTGCATGTTGATTTTCCGTGCAAATGTGTTTTACATATCATCATAATGCATAGCATTGTTTTAAAATGTGTGGAGAAAGGGTGGTTTATGCATGGCACTACGTTCATGTAGGTAGTATGGTTACCTACTTGTTCGTAGGATTGCCTTACTGAGCTTGATGTGCTCACCCCTTTCATCTTCTCCCACAGATAATCTCCAGTTGAAGTTGCGACGACTCAGTACTGCATTCCGGATATCCGCTGCTGCCCATCAACACAAGGTATATACACTTGTACTTATTGTATCTACATAAGCATAGCACAGTAACATGTTTGTAAGTAACTTTAGGGGATGTATAAATAATATGAACAATTATAAATGACTGGAGAATAAATAAGTTAGATGGTAATTGAATGGTGGGACTGGCATTGACGCACAGCCCAATTTTAGTGGAGTGTTGGTCACGATTCGAGAACAGGTAAGAATTTAAGTAAGGAAATAAATAAAACGCGAAAAATTCACTCTGATTTTTGGGTAGTTTGGGTCGTGACATATGTACGAGCAACACAACGTAAGATCACACAACATACCTTAGGCATCGAGCACAGTTTTGCTTATCACACAGAAAGCTTATCATACCACGGGCGAGCAACTCAGCGTAAGATCACACAGCATGCCTGAGGCATCGAGCACGATTTTACTTACAATCACTTTAAATCGAGGGGATCACATGCGAGTATAGTCAGAGCAAGATCACTTAGCAGTACTCGATAGCTCTAGCATGATTTTCCAAAATCTAGTGCGAGCTCTCTAGTGGATCACACAACTTCACTCAGCTCTAACACCTTTTTCTTTTCTCAAAAATCCTTTTTAAAATGTAGTGCGAGTAAGGCTGATAAATCTACCATTGCCACTTTGGCTCAAGCACAAATTCACATAGAAAAGGAATAGATGACTCCATTCATCGAAGTATGAGTGAAAGGGCAATCCTCATTAATCACTCGTTAAAAGCTTTTCATGTAACATACTAAACCGGGAGTCAATCTATTATTACTCTTTCTCAAAACACTTGCAAAATATCTTTTCTCAACAAGACATTGAAGTCATACAATTCATGCAAATAAACTTCTTATCACTTAGCTTTCACATAGATATATCAATATCTATATACTCCATAGCATTCATTTGCACACATCAAGTAAGGAATATACGTATAGCGATCTCTAATAGCTCGCATAAATCTCTTTCCTCGAATCACACTCGAATCATTTTCCTTGGTTTTCAATGCTCGTGATCCGGTCTTATCGGCTCCAATTATATCTCCTGGGCTGTAAGCAATTGCTACCCATATTAGTATGCTTTAATACACTATATTCTCATTTTGCATGGATTTCAAATCGATGCATTGGTCTGTTTACATCAATATGGCTTTATTACAACTTGTCGGACTCTAATCTCTCTTGAGTCTATTTCGACCGTTCTATTTGTTCCTCGAGAATCCTTTAGACTCTTCGAGTCTATTGATTCATATTAAATCGACATTAATCTCACAATGCCTTTAAGTTCATCATATACCTTCTCTATGACATTTTATCAAACATCTCTTAAGCCCGTTCTCAATCATCATCCATTCCAACACATGTATTTCATAAGACTATCTTAAAATCATCCATGCATGTTCACTAACCTTTCTACATGCTTAAATCATCATCAACCTCATGTCATTTCAACTTTCTCTCACTAAGCTCATTCTAGGTCATGGTTATTTAAGCATGTAAATGAACATTTCATTCCAACATTATATACACCAATCAACTCATTAAAATGTCTAGATTAACATACTAGAAAATGGTGTATTGAAATCTTACCTAGCTTGACATTTTTTCCCTTTTTTGCCAAATTGGGGGAAAACCTCTTTTCTCCTTCAATCCAAGGTTTTAGCTTTCAATCTTTGACTATGTTGTTCACTCCTTCACTAGGAACAACTTTGCTCAAAGGAACTTCTCTCAAAACTGATTGAATGGTGATGATTTTAAGAGTAAGAAAGCTAGGTTATTGTTAAAAATGGAGGAAATGGGTTATTCTTCGTAAAATGCAGATTCAGCTACCTAATTTCTATAGGAAACACCTTATGAGATCGATCTCCATGGGTGGGAGATCGATCTGGTGTCACGACCCAAATTACTTAAAAATCCCTACAAATTTTTTCGCTTTTTCATTTCCTCACCCGTCGTGAACAGTTACACTACTAAACAGTTGGGTTATGATTCAGTGTTAGTAACCTCTCACCTATTTACCATTTCATTTTCATATTCACATTCACATATCAATTTATTTAAACAAAATAGATTCCCAATATTAAATCCATATACAGTACTGTGCATCTATATGTTCAGATACGAAATTATACAAATGTGTATACCTGGTCTTGCTAAGAAGCAGCGGATAACCGAGATGCGAGACTATTGTCGCTTTCTTCTACTGAATATACCCTGTGGGGTGGAAAATGAAAGGGTGAGCGAAACGTACTCAGTAAGGCAATAATGTAAGCAGGTAGATAACTATACTGTCAACGTGCTGATAATGTCATGATGTAAAAATCGTTTACTTTCGGAGCATGAGGTAAGATTAAAACAATGCAACATGTATGTATATATCATATACAAGAAATCATGAAATCGACATATAAAGCACACATGGAAAATCATCATGTATGACATCTCATGCTCGTCACATTAAAACTTATTTATTTCATCATAAACTCTTCACTTTAAAACTCATTTGTTTAATCACAACTCATCACTTTGAAACTTATATGTTTCATCATAAATTCATCACATTTAAAACTCATTTATTTCATCATAAACTCTCACTTTAAAACTCATTTGTTTCATTATAAAACAACTTCATCGAGGTCAAACCCATCTCTCGGGAATACCTTGATTCATCAAATCACATCTCTTTTAAAAACATAAATCGGGATTACCCCTCCATCGGGTTTGTCCTGGTCTATCCAGACCGTATGATATCATGTGAGGCATGTAGGTTACTGTATGAAAAAACGAGGACTATGGCCATACTATGTCCCTGTGATCCCAGGCTACACGGATCCCGGTGTGCGGGGTATCACAACTGCAACGGGAGGTGGGGTCAAGTCCTACCCGCCAGAATATCAAGTAACATCATAGAGTCATCATGACTGCACGGTACAGCGTACTCCGTGTGACATACACGGTACATCGTACTCCGTGAACCCATATCATAGTCTGAGGGTGCCTGCCGTAGGTCTTATCCACCCCAATACTATGTCGATAACCAACCCATGTCTCAAAGTATGCGTGCGAGCATCTCAACTCTCTGTGACACACAGTCTACAGAAGGCTTCCGTACGACTATATGCATGTCAACTCATGTCTAGTGCGAGCGAAACTCCAGCACCACGCTATGCATATCATGATATCTAAAATCTCGTGCGAGCGAAGCTCCAGCACGATTTTGTGCACACACAAATTTCTCATACGAGTAATTCTCCAGTACGGCTTTTCATGAGAAATAAATCAGTAAACTTGAGTGCGAGTAAGACTCTAGCACTCTTTTTACTCGTGTAAATATGATAGGTGGCTCAATTTTAATAAAACATCTTTGAAAATAGTAACCGATACAAACCGGTACCCTTTCGTATATTTCATGAAATCAATAGCCAACATATGTGCATATTTGCTTAAATCAAAGCAATATAATCATATAAAGCATTAAAAACATGAAATCATGCAATTTATCTGCCTTACTACCCTTTTTGTAAATTTTACTCCCAGGGGCAAAATTGTCATTTTTCCTTTATTCACCTATGCCCCGATTTTCGCAAAATTATTTTCTCGTTTCTAGATAGTTTAATAAATTCTAGACCCTGTAAATCCCCTCAAAAATACGTATAGGTATCTCTATATACCTACAAAATTTCCTTACCTAGAATCGCGTGCAGACTTAACCTGCCTCGATGATACCGAATCTCTCAGCCCAAATGTGCGCCAACCAAAGGTACATAACTGCATATAACCATACAGTTGAGGTCAATTCAATTATCTTGATCAGTATATCGCATTTACTGATCAACTTTAAGGTATTGGGCCCTATCTACCTTATTTGGTCTCGGCCCATTTTAGCCCTTTTTATATTTATTAATTCCCTTCTTCGGGTATACCGGGCTTATGCAGCTTACTAATAATTATCGAGCTTCGATCCAAATTCATTGGATAGCCCGTATACCATTTACGGTAATTTATTACAACTCCGAATTAATATTCCTTTCTATGCGAAATTAATCCATAATTCCGTAAATTAATTAAAACTCGGTATTTAAAGAACTCTGATTGCCAAAATTAAACTGTACTTACCCGATACAATGCGGGTTACGAAAATCAGAGCTCGATCGGCTCTCGTTCGATCTCTGTCGTAAAGCTGCACAATTAGGTAAATTCGGATTATTTTTCATTAAGATAATATTAAATTAAATTTTTGAAATTTACCCGTAGGTCAATTTTGACCCTCGGTCAACTTACCCGAATCTCGAGTCGTCCCCGGTAATTTCTTTCCTTTTTCCCCTTTTTCCTTTCTTTTCTTTCCTTTTCCTTTCTTTTCTTTCCTCTTTCCTTTCTTTTCCCTCCTTTTCCTTCCCTTTCCTTTCGGCCAAACGGTGCCGTTTACTGCCAATTACCGTCGCCGACGTTTCCGACGGTCTCACCGGCCAAGACCGGTCTCAAAAGAACTGGCTTCTTCCCCTGAGTGCGTCGGTAGCCTCCGTTCCAGCCCAGACGCGGTGGTTCGTCGAAAATCAGCTCGTTTCTCCGTCGGTCTTCCTTCGCTCCGATCGGCCTGCTCCGACCACCTGGCGGCATGATTCCGGTGCCCACGTGCTCGCCAGTCTCTCCTCTTCCTCCTGGTAGCTTCGTCGGAGCCTGTCGGTCGCTGGTGTGCTGAAATCGGCAGTCGATTCTCATGGGTAGCAGTCGAGTTGCGTTTTTCTTGTTTTCGGGTTTTCCCGATTTTCAGGCTTTTTTTTTCAGATTTTTTTTTTATTATTATTATTTAACCATTTGTTTTATTATTAAAATATTCATTAAAATATTCAAATATATTCTAAAAATATCTACAACTATATTATTTTATTCCAAACAATTTAATTTAATTTAATTTAATTTTATTTTATTTTGTTTTTAATCATTTTTTTCGGTATAATTTCTCCATATTTTCAGGATATTGTCCCGAATGACTTTTCGGTATTTCTAAAAATTTCGGATCTTGATCAATTGGACTCGAAATTCTATAATTCCTCATTATTGATCAAGATATCCTAAATCCTTATTTTTAATTAAATTTTCTTATCGAATTAATACCGGATTTTGGTATTTTTATCATTTTGCCCTTGCATGTGTTCGGAATTAATTTACCCCAACTTCCCTTCACGAATACTCATTCATTTCGTATTTTGATTCCTTATTTCCAATCCGAATCCCATTCAGTTAAATTTTTTATCATTTTCATCACTCATAAAAATTTACGATTTAATTTCGAGTCTTACATCTGGCCTTGCTTAAACTCCTTCAGAATTTCGACAATGCAGGCAGGAGATCGATCTGTCCATTTGCATGAGATCGATCTACTCAAGGGAATGAGATCGATCTGCTCATTTGAATGAGATCAATCGCCCTATTTGTTAACCATGAAATGATATCGATTTGTTTCAGGCAGAAGGCTTTAGAAATCGATCTGGCCTTAAGAGGAGATCGATCTGACCTATCTAGAGACAACTAAGGATTGATCTGCCTTATGAGAGAAGATCGATCTGGTCCAAACCGAGGCAACTTGAGATCGATCTACTTGAGTGAGGGATCAATCTCTCTCTTGCAGAATGCTTGGCATTGTGTTTTTTAGGCCATGAGATCGATATCTCCTTGCAATGAGATCGATCTGCCCTGTCCCTGCTGCATTTCAGCTACAATCTTTCCCAGATTTTCAAAGTTAAACTCTCATTCAATTGTTTCTATACTCATTTTGAACTTTAGTCACACTTAGGACTTAAAAACATCCATTTCTTATGATTTGTATATATTGTAACTTGTCTGTACATTCTGGAATCATAAACTTTACACAAAAATTTACGGGTCTTACATTTATTTATATGAATTTACTTCTTATTTTATGGGAAACAAAAGCCCTAACCTTTCAAACAACAATTTAATTCTCAATGATCAAAATTAATACGAAAATTTACCTAGATCTATTTAAATTGATTGAGTGGGTTAGTAGCCTTTCACATCTAAATTTTTCTTTGTGAGAGAAAAATCTTACTCACTGATTGTAACGCTCCGGAAGCGCGGAAAATATGGCAAATTTTTTTTTCTTTTTCTCTACTTAGGTTGTATTCCTATACAGTGTAGGATACTTCTTTCTTTCTTTATTTTTTTTTTAATATTCCAACCACCTCATGCGTTAAATAGTAAGTAGCATCTACATATTAATTGTTTCTTGAACGTTTACATACTAATCCATAAAAACAGTGATTACATCCCGTAATAATTATACACCCACATATCTGTACATTATACATGTCTGGGAATAAACATCTGTTATTATACCTGAACAAGTACTTCGTAGATAGCGGCGTAACACTTACTGCAGGATATCTGAGATGGAGAAAAAGGGGGTGAGCTTCTGGGGAAAAGCTCTGTAAGGAATATGTTTAGAATAATTCTGACTATAAAAAGCATGTGAAAATCATGCAAATATACTTTCATACTTTACTTCTGAAAATCAAATCATAAACTTACTTGAAAAATAATCATTCAATCGTACGTATAAATTCTATTTCGTACGTAAAACATTCATACAGGAAAATATCATAAATACGTATACTTTCCTTTTTAATACCATGAATGTCTTTTCATCTGAAAACATAAAACATATTTTCTTTCACTAAATCATCATGTAAATCTTTATCTGAAAGCATAAATCATACTTTCTTTCATGAAAACATCATCATGCATAGTTTTCTTTTATGAAATATTCATCATACATAATTCATTTCGTAAAATCATCATATAGATCTTTTCATCTGAAAATGTAAAACATGTTTTCTTTCATGAAAACATTATCATACTTTCTTTCATAAGAACATCATAATTCTTTCTTTCATAATCATCATCATACTTTCTTTCATAATCACATCATCATCAAAACATGGAGACTAGGCTATATCTGAGTCATGCAATATACGTCATCCTCCGTAGAGGGTCATAATCATACCGATGGCCATGGTGGGGCTGTAGACTGGATCAGGGTCGTACAGCAAATCATAATCATAAACATGGGTAGTATCTTCTCATTCTTATCATATACTAGCACATAGCTAGGGCACGGGCACCGATGGCACTCGCCGTGCGGGAAACATTCTTGCGTGCTGCGCGGGCACGAGATACTACCAGAAATCATCATCATAGACCACGAGTAGCGAGTCAACCACCACACAGGTGAAGACAAGCGCTATAAGGGTCCTACGTATCGGCATCTCAAGTGGCGGAGCCGGAGCGCCACGAGTAGTTGCCATGCATATAAATAGCCTTCTAGTCTCAAAATCTCTTTTTCTTTTCTTAAATACTTTCGGAAAACATCAAAATTTCCATTGAATCATGAATATAAAGTCATATAGAAAACTATAAAATATTCATGTGTTTCATACTCTATAAATCATTTCATAAAACGAAACATACTTCATCAAATCGTTTCATGAGCATAAATATGTTTTGTAAATTATTCATAAATCCGAATATGCTTCATAAATCATTTCATAAATATAATTATGCTTTATAAATCATTTCATGAACATAATTATATTTTATAAATCATTTCATGAATGTAAATAGTCAGAATTAAGCTAAATTACACCCCTTACCTCGTAAACCTTGGGGCAGTGCAAAATCGTCGGGTCTCGAGATTATCTCGATTTGCGTGCCAAATTCTCGAGCTGCCCAAAACGATACCAATTCATCATATATTGATCAATTTCATCTTAACATACTCAATTTTAATTTATCTTCTCAAAGTTTGATCAATTTTGACTTTTCGGTCAAATTCTTCAGTTTTCTCGGTTTTACCGATTTAAGTCCCGTTTTTGGCCAATTTCATTATTTTAATTTCTCATTTCATTAATTCATTAACCTTATGACTCATTCAAGTCCATAAATCATGTTGGTCACTTTGCCAAATTTTCAATTCTTTCACTTTTCGATTTTACACTGAGTTAAGCTATAAATCGAGCTTTCTCGGTATAAATTTAACCGTTAACAACCTTAGATCCATCAAATTTCACCACAAACACATCAACACTATTCTGTCCAGATCTCAAATTCTTCATATAAATTAAATCATCCAATTCCACTTAACTAAAAACCTTCCAAAAATATCAAATAACAACATACATGAATTTTATCATCATCCATCAATTTTACCTCGGGTTTGACCAAGGTTGACCACGTTTTTATTCCATAAAATTGATCCTCAACTGAAATTCAACATGTATATAGCTCAAAACCATGAAAAACTAGCTCAAAAACCGATCAAAGAATGAAAAATCTTAAATTCCTCACTTACCAAAAACAGGGCAGATTCGTCGACCGTTTTTATTTTGCATTTTTCACCTAGAAAATGAACTTATTTGTGGCTGAATATTTTATATGTTATATAGGACTTGTATAGGAAAATTTTATCCTTCTTGGCTGACACCTGAATCTGGCCGGAAGGTGGCCGGAAAAATCGCACAAGGAGGGTAAAGGGAGGACGCCTGGAGCAACTTGGAGAGGTGAGATCTCTCGGCTGGAATTTCAAATGAGGTTGAACTTTGTGCCTCCAGAAAGCTTATCAAGCTGACTTTATAACTGGAGAAGTTGGGATTTAATGAATTCCACTAAATTCTTTAAATTTGACAAAGTTAGAGAGTAGGTCAGAAATTTGAAGCAGGATAAATTTCTGTCCTGTGTTAGAAAATTCTAAAAAAATAGTTTTAGTCCAATTTTCTCCAAATTTCCACTTCTCAAGTATTATACTATGTCTCTAGTATGTTTCATAAAAATTTGGGGGTCACTTGTTTAAGAAAATTTTCCCGATTGAACACATTTTGCGCGATTTAGTCAATACCGAGCAAAATGGCTTAAAGTTTTCAATTTACCTTAAAAATTAATTTGATCCTCGAAACCTCCATATTTCAACTTGATTTTGATCTCTCAAGTAAATTTCACCTTATATTAATTTTATATGGCTTCGGAATAATTTTTGTGAATTTTATGAATTTAATCCGAATTTATTTCTAATTTCGAGTTCATTTGCTCGGTTTAGTGCAAAACCCAAACCTTACTAACTTTTTTCATTTCCAATACCTTAATTTTCATTTCTAAACATCATTTCATGATCATACATGAAATTCTTAAGAAATTCTCGGGTTTCACATTTCTCCCCACCTTTTAGGAATTTGGTCCTCCAAATTCACTCAAGTCCGTCAAATAAGTGAGGGTACTTCTCTTTCATCAGGCTCTCTAGTTCCTAAGTTGCTTCTTCTGTCGAGTGATGCTTCCAGAGAACCTTTACCAATGGAATTCTCTTCGTTCGGAGTACCTTTTCCTCCCTATCAAGAATTCGGATAGGTTCTTCCACATAACTCATGTCTCCTTGAATGTCCAAAACTTCATATTCAATGACATGGGAAGGATCCAGATTATATCTCCTCAACATAGAAACATGGAAGACATTATGTATCCCAGCAAGCTGTGGAGGTAAAGCTAGCCGATAAGCAACATCTCCCACTCTTTCTAGTGTCTCAAACAGATCGATAAAGCGAGGGTTCAACTTCCCTTTCTTTCCAAATCGCATGATGCCCTTACTCGGAGATACCTTCAAAAATACAGAGTCCCCAATCTGAAATTCAAGTGGCCGTCTATGCACATCAGCGTAACTCTTTTGTCTACTCTGAGCAGCCCGAAGTCTGCCACAAATAATCTGAACGTCCTTAGCTGCTTGTTCCACTAAATCGGGAGTCATAATTTTTTCGATCACCCACTTCTTCCCAAGCAATCGGAGATCTACATCTCCTGCCATATAAAGCTTCATAAGGAGCGATACCAATGCTAGCATGATAACTATTATTATAGGCAAATTCAGTGAGGGGCAAATGATCATCCCATGAGCCCTTAAAATCTAGCACACGCGCCCTTAACATATCCTCTAAGGTCTGAATAGTCCGCTCGGACTGACCATCAGTCTGAGGATGATAGGCGGTGCTCAAATTCAATCGAGATCCCATGGCTTCTTGAAAACGAGTCCAAAACCTCGAAGTGAACCGGGAATCTCTATCAAAAGTAATGCTCACAGGAGCTCCATGTAATCGTGCCACCTCTCTGACATACAGTTCTGCTAGCTTATCTAGAGAATTAGTACTCTTAATGGCAAGGAAGTGGGCACTCTTTGTCAATCTGTCCACAATCACCCAAACTGTATCATGGCCTCTCTGGGTCCTGGGTAACCCCATAATAAAATCCATTATTATGTGCTACCATTTCCATGTAGGTACTAGTAAGGGCTTAAGAAGTCCTGCGGCTTCTGATACTCAATCTTAACCTGTTGACATACCAAGCACCTGACCACTAATTCTGCTACATCCTGCTTCATACCAGTCCACCAGTACACCTTTCGCAGATTATGGTACATCTTGGTACTGCCTGGGTGCATGGTGTAACGGGAATAATGAAACTCTTTCAAAATCTGCTGCCTTAGGGCATCATCATTCGGAACACAAATTCGGCCTCTGAACCTCAGCAGTTCATCCTCATTAACCATAAAATCTGACTGTGAAGTTTGTTTTGCCTGGCTAACCATATTTAGTAACCTCTGATCAATTCTCTACCCTGTTCTGATCTGATCTAAGATACTGGGCTCAATCCGTAAGCTAGCCACAAATCCAACCTCTACTTCTTCAACATTAATCCTAAGTCCGGCGAACTGTTCCATTAGCTCCTATTCTCTAACCATCATATACGACACCATACTTTTCCTGCTGAAAGAATCTGTCACCACGTTCGCCTTACCCGGATGATACAAAATCTCGCAGTCATAATCATTAAGGAGCTCTATCCACCATCTCTGTCTCATATTAAGCTCCTTTTGATCAAATATATACTTTAAGCTTTTGTGGTCGGTGAATACCTGAAATTTCTCACCATACAAGTAATGCTGCCAAATCTTCAAGGCAAAAACTACAGCGGCTAACTCCAGGTCATGGGTGGGATAATTTCACTCATGGTCCTTTAATTGTCTAGAACGTAAGCTATTACTCGACCATTCTGCATAAGTACACATCCCAGACCCTGGTGAGAAGCATCACAATATACCGTAAATACCCCTAAACTACTCGAAATTGTCCGGACCGGTGCGGTAGTTAATCTCTGTTTGAGCTCCTGAAAACTCTGCTCACATGCTTCAGACCATAAAAAGGGAACTCCCTTACGCGTGAGCTTAGTCAATGGAGCTGCTATTTTGGAAAATCCTTCTACAAATCTTCGATAGTACCCCGTCAGTCCCAAAAAACTCCGAATCTCAGTCACAGTCTTTGGTCTCTCCTATTGGAGTACTGCTTCAACCTTGGACGGATCAACTAAAACTCCATCTTTGGATATAATGTGATCGAGGAAAGCTATCTACTCCAGCCAAAATTCACATTTACTTAGTTTCCCATATAATTGTTTCTCCCGAAGGGTCTGGAGCACTATCCTCAAATGCTGCTCATGTTCCTCTCAGGACTTAGAGTACACCAAGATGTCATCAATAAAAACAATTACAAATTGATCTAAATAATCTCGGAATACTTCATTCATCAAACTCATGAAAGCAGCAGGGGCATTGGTCAAACCTAAAGGTATCACCAAGAACTCATAGTGGCCATATCTTGTCCTGAATGTTGTCTTAGCCACATCATCCTTCCTAATCCTCAACTGGTGATAGCTAGACCTCAAATCAATCTTCGAAAATACTGAAGCCTCTCTCAACTGATCAAATAAGTCATCAATTCTGGGTAGAGGGTATTTGTTCTTTACTGTAGCCTTATTCAACAATCTATAATCTATACACAACCGAAGGCTACCATCTTTCTTCCTGACAAATAAAATCGGAGCTCCCCAATGCGACATTATGGGTCTTACAAAACCTTTGTCCAGTAATTCTTACAACTGCTTTTTCTTTTTTTCAACTCCTCTAATTTTACTAGTGTCATTCTATAGGGAGTCTTAGAGATTAGCTGGGTATCCGTTAGTAAATCAATAGTGAACTCCAGCTCTCTCTCCGGTGGTAATCCTGGTAATTCCTCAGGAAACACATCTGAAAATTCACATACTACTGGAATGTCTTGAATACTTGAGTGTTCCCATTTCGTATTCGAAATAGAGGCTATATAACCTTCACCACAATAGGATATAAAAAGTTCACACAATATCATATTTCAAAGTATCTTATATTTCATTTCATTTTCACTGATACGAATTTCCTGCAACAATACCGATAATTTTAGTTACAGCTATCACAGGTATATACAATTTATAACCAGACAAGTACAGATACTTGGGATGTAATCACACTTGTCCTAACCGACACTGACAGTACTAGACAACCTTTGCTCTGATGCCACAAACTGTAATGCTCCGGAAGCGCGGAAAATATGGCAAATTTTTTTTCTTTTTCTCTACTTAGGTTGTATTCCTGTACAGTGTAGGATACTTCTTTCTTTCTTTATTTTTTATTTTTATATTCCAACCACCTCATGCGTTAAATAGTAAGTAGCATCTACATATTAATTGTTTCTTGAACGTTTACATACTAATCCATAAAAACAGTGATTACATCCCGTAATAATTATACACCCACATATCTGTACATTATACATGTCTGGGAATAAACATCTGTTATTATACCTGAACAAGTACTTCGTAGATAGCTGCGTAACACTTACTGCAGGATATCTGAGATGGAGAAAAAGGGGGTGAGCTTCTGGGGAAAAGCTCTGTAAGGAATATGTTTAGAATAATTCTGACTATAAAAAGCATGTGAAAATCATGCAAATATACTTTCATACTTTACTTCTGAAAATCAAATCATAAACTTACTTGAAAAATAATCATTCAATCGTACGTATAAATTCTATTTCGTACGTAAAACATTCATACAGGAAAATATCATAAATACGTATACTTTCCTTTTTAATACCATGAATGTCTTTTCATCTGAAAACATAAAACATATTTTCTTTCACTAAATCATCATGTAAATCTTTATCTGAAAGCATAAATCATACTTTCTTTCATGAAAACATCATCATGCATAGTTTTCTTTTATGAAATATTCATCATACATAATTCATTTCGTAAAATCATCATATAGATCTTTTCATCTGAAAATGTAAAACATGTTTTCTTTCATGAAAACATTATCATACTTTCTTTCATAAGAACATCATAATTCTTTCTTTCATAATCATCATCATACTTTCTTTCATAATCACATCATCATCAAAACATGGAGACTAGGCTATATCTGAGTCATGCAATATACGTCATCCTCCGTAGAGGATCATAATCATACCGATGGCCATGGTGGGGCTGTAGACTGGATCAGGGTCGTACAGCAAATCATAATCATAAACATGGGTAGTATCTTCTCATTCTTATCATATACTAGCACATAACTAGGGCACGGGCACCGATGGCACTCGCCGTGCGGGAAACATTCTTGCGTGCTGCGCGGGCACGAGATACTACCAGAAATCATCATCATAGACCACGAGTAGCGAGTCAACCACCACACAGGTGAAGACAAGCGCTATAAGGGTCCTACGTATCGGCATCTCAAATGGCGGAGCCGGAGCGCCACGAGTAGTTGCCATGCATATAAATAGCCTTCTAGTCTCAAAATCTCTTTTTCTTTTCTTAAATACTTTCGGAAAACATCAAAATTTTCGTTAAAACATGAATATAAAGTCATATAGAAAACTATAAAATATTCATGTGTTTCATACTCTATAAATCATTTCATAAAACGAAACATACTTCATCAAATCGTTTCATGAGCATAAATATGTTTTGTAAATTATTCATAAATCCGAATATGCTTCATAAATCATTTCATAAATATAATTATGCTTTATAAATCATTTTATGAACATAATTATATTTTATAAATCATTTCATGAATGTAAATAGTCAGAATTAAGCTAAATTACACCCCTTACCTCGTAAACTTTGGGGCAGTGCAAAATCATCGGGTCTCGGGATTATCTCGATTTGTGTGCCAAATTCTCGAGCTGCCCAAAACGATACCAATTCATCATATATTGATCAATTTCATCTTAACATACTCAATTTTAATTTATCTTCTCAAAGTTTGACCAATTTTGACTTTTCGGTCAACTTCTTCAGTTTTCTCGGTTTTACCGATTTAAGTCCCGTTTTTGGCCAATTTCATTATTTTAATTTCTCATTTCATTACTTCATTAACCTTATGACTCATTCAAGTCCATAAATCATGTTGGTCACTTTGCCAAATTTTCAATTCTTTCACTTTTCGATTTTACACTGAGTTAAGCTATAAATCGAGCTTTCTCGGTATAAATTTAACCGTTAACAACCTTAGATCCATCAAATTTCGCCACAAACACATCAACACTATTCTATCCAGATCTCAAATCCTTCATATAAATTAAATCATCCAATTCCACTTAACTAAAAACCTTCCAAAAACATCTAATAACAACATACATGAATTTTATCATCATCCATCAATTTTACCTCGGGTTTGACCAAGGTTGACCACATTTTTATTCCACAAAATTGATCCTCAACTGAAATTCAACATGTATATAGCTCAAAACCATGAAAAACTAGCTCAAAAACCGATCAAAGAACGAAAAATCTTAAATTCCTCACTTACCAAAAACAGGGCAGATTCGTCGACCGTTTTTATTTTGCATTTTTCACCTAGAAAATGAGCTTATTTGTGGCTTAATTTTTTATATGTTATATAGGACTTGTATAGGAAAATTTTATCCTTCTTGTCCGACACCTGAATCTGGCCGGAAGGTGGCCGGAAAAATCACACAAGGAGGGTAAAGGGAGGACGCCTGGAGCAACTTGGAGAGGTGAGATCTCTCGGCTGGAATTTCAAATGAGGTTGAACTTTGTGCCTATAGAAAGCTTATCAAGCTGACTTTATAACTGGAGAATTTGGGATTTAATTAATTCCACTAAAGTCTTTAAATTTGACAAAGTTAGAGAGTAGGTCAGAAATTTGAAGCAGGACAAATTTCTGTCCTGTGTTAGAAAATTCTAAAAAAATAGTTTTAGTCCAATTTTCTCCAAATTTCCACTTCTCAAGTGTTATACTATGTCTCTAGTATGTTTCATAAAAATTTGGGGGTCACTTGTTTAAGAAAATTTTCCCGATTGAGCACATTTTGCGCGATTTAGTCAATACCGAGCAAAATGGCTTAAAGTTTTCAATTTACCTTAAAAATTAATTTGATCCTCGAAACCTCCATATTTCCGCTTGATTTTGATCTCTCAAGTAAATTTCACCTTATATTAATTTTATATGGCTTCGGAATAATTTTCGTGAATTTTATGAATTTAATCCGAATTTATTTCTAATTTCGAGTTCATTTGCTCGGTTTAGTGCAAAACCCGAACCTTACTAACTTTTTTTCATTTTCAATACCTTAATTTTCATTTCTAAACATCATTTCATGATCATATATGAAATTCTTAAGAAATTCTCGGGTTTCACACTGATGGGATATGAGAATGAGAATAACATTATTTAGACTAGGACTATAACCTATTTATACCTAGAGCATGAATAAACTATTTGATCTCTACACATTGCAAAGTTCATACTTGAAATGCTTTAAAATCTAATAAGTTAAACTTTATATGAATACTTTTTGTGATAATCCGAAAATTTCCCACTAATGAAAATTTATTCCAAATATTTGAGATAATATATATTAAAGGAAAAGAAAAAGCAAAATATATACACATAGGTATATATATATTTTAATGTATATTAAACATATAATATACATAGATATTTATATATAATGTATATATAAATTTAAAAGCTTCTTTTAGAAGCTTTATAGATAATTATATATAATTAAGATATAATATAAATATAAATATAAATATAAATATAATAAAAAAAGAAGAGAAGAATCGGGAAAATCAGACCCTTCTCTCTCTTTCTCTCATCTGTTAAAATTGAGGAGAGTGACAAGGAAGAGAGACAGAGGCGAAGAGAGAGAGGGAAAATGGGTCGCGTGAGGGAGGCAGCCAAGATGTCGTTGGTCTGAGGAGGAAAAATGGCTCCAACCAAGTGAACAATCGGTGTTGGAGAAGAGGTAGATCGAAGGGACAAACGTGCATGGGAGAAGAGATGAGAAAGCATTGATTTGGCCACCTTTATCTCTGTCGCCTACGATCAAAGGCTCCTCTGCATGGCCCAATGTTGTTGGAAGGGGAAACTGACTAAGAATCGGTTTGCAAGGCCTAGAACGACCAAAGCAAAGGTTGAATTGGTTCAGACCGGTTCAACTGAAGAGAAATAGTTGAACTAGTCTAAACCAGTTTAGCAAAAAAAAAAGAAAAGAGAAAAGAAAGAAAAGAAAATAGATTTTTCGGGTGCCTCAGTTTAAGGATAAACTGGTAAGAGGTCGGATTTGGTTGTTTAAATTTTTCAAAAATTAATTATATCAGACCAAAACTAACCCGATTTCGATATGTATACGTGTAGCGCAACAGTAAACGATGAACACGAGTTCAACCAAACTCGGTGTATGTGTGTGCTACGCAGAACCTATAAACTGGGTAAATGAACCTCACTTGATACAATTTGTATTAGCATACGAAGTAAGTAAATCATACTTTCTATAGTAGCTATAGCATTTTATTAAATTAAATTGCATAAGTTACGATTAAATTCATAATTGATGAATTTAAAAATGAAAAGAATCGACTACCGTATAAGGTAGCATATTATATAATTAAATTGTAAAAGCTACAAATGAAATTCATAAATAATGAATTTAAGTATGAAAGCCGAAATCTACTAATCAAATTCATAAATAATGAATTTAATTTTGAAGGCGAAAATTAGGAAATGCTTAAGGATTTCATACATAATCAGATCGAATAATTATCGAAACATTATAGAGTGATAAGAAATAATCATGAACGATTATCGAGATATTAGTTCCCTTTTTGAATGCAAAGAAGCATCATACAGGATAAATCTAAACTTAGAAAATTCTTAGTTAAATCCATAGATGCAAGAGAGCATCATATGGAATAAATTTCAGTCCTTGAACAGAAATTAAAGCATGTTTAATGATTATAAGTGTGATAAGAACATGCGATTGAATTATCGATAAGAATATGAAATTGACAAGTGATTATTGATGAGCGAAGTAGTACCATGTGGTTAAGTTAATTTCACAGATGCGTGGTAGCATCATACAGAATAAAATGAGTCCTAGAACATAAATTGAAGAATGTTCAAGGACTGTGTGATAGGTACGAGTAATTGACGAAGCAATTGAAAATTCGATTTATAAAAAAAATTGATTGATTTGGATAAGAATATTAAATAGATAAGTGATCCTTGTGTAAGACCTGAATTTTTGTGTTATTTCTTTTCTAATATGTCATTTGAATATGTAATTATGATATATCGAGCAATAAGGAATAAATAATACAATTTCGAGTTTATTTGATGTAATTGGGAGTCGGTAAATTTTAAAATACTGAAATAAGAGACTAAGTAAATTCAGAATAAATCGAATGAAATTAGGTTAAACAGATTTAAAATATGGACTTAGAAAGCAAAAATATAGGGAGTCCAAGAAGGGAAGTTAGTTCGAAAATGATAATTCGAAAATCACCTATAATGGGAATTTATCTCCGAAATAAATGAAAAAAATTATATTTTCGGAGAAATAATAAAAATAGGATATGATGTACATATATATCTATTTTTCGAAGCAAAATTAAATAAAATTTATGGACCCGGGTAATGGTAATATAATATTATTATAATAATATAAAATAATTGTTTATTATTATTATAATAATATTATATAAAATATATTATTATATTAGGGATATATATTATATTATATTAAGGTATAATATAATATAATATATAGATTATATAAAAAAAAATAAAGAGAAAGAATCAAAAAGTTAAAAAAAAAGAGTGAAATTCGAAAAAAAAAAAAAGGAAAACAGAGAAATCGCGAGAGAGAGAAAGAGAGAACCGAGCTCACCGTTCCCTCACCACCGGCGAGCCACGACCGGCGAAGGAGCTCGAGGAAGACACCGGCGAGGGGAGACCGGCACCCAGGAGACGACTGGACGTCGGCACGCGCTGTGGGACGGCTGGAAAAGGCAGATCGACGGAGAGGATCCCGCGGGAGAAAAAGGAAGATTCGTCGGCAACGGTTGCCATCTGGGCTGAGCCAAGCCAGGCGAACCTTCCCCAGGCCGAGGCACACCCAACAGTGGCCGACCCACCCAGAGAACCGGTCGACAGCGCCGGTAACGGCCAAATCTCCACTGAACCAGATCGGACCGGTTCAGTGTGAAAGGGTCTGAACCGGTCCGAACCTGTTCAGTCAAAGGAGAGAGAAAAAAATTTTGAGAAAAAAATTCAGTGTGATACCGACACAGCAGTAGATTGGTAAGTGGTCAAAAATCGATCAAATTATTTTTCGGATAATTAAATTGAATTTATATTAGACCGAAATTAACCGGTTTAAATATATATTGCTGTGTAGCGGAAAAAACGGTAGGCAACGTGTACGAGTTCAAGCGAATCTCGACTTACGTGCCACTAAGAAAATATTCAGCTTTCGAGAATACATCCGGAGCCAATTAGACTGCGCAATTCGAGAATATCGAGAGAAATTGAATTTGCAGTCGACACATTTTTCAGGTAAGGGATTTATGGAAGTTATTAGAGGTAGCTATACGTATATTTCTTACCTTCGGTATGCAAATAAATACTGTAGAGTATATAGATTTGAATTACAGATGAAATTATACTGTAAAATTATCAAAAAAGTATAAATGCATAAAGTGCATGCTTTCGGTGTCGTTATCGTGAAAAAAAAATTGTTTTGCAAGTGTAGAATGATAGACTAGCTCAAGATTTTACTGTTTGCATTAAATTGCACGTTTTTCAAAGTTAAGCGTGCTTGAGTGGGAGAAATTTCATGATGGGTGACCATCGGGAAATTAACCATCTTGTTCTGTTTTGCACCATTTTCCGTGCTGAACTCGGTTTTGAGCACCATTTCCACCGGAAGTGAGCTATCTATCGATTTCTGTGTGAAAAGGTGTTAGAGCCAATGTGGTACTATTGGTTATCCGATTTGCTCGCACTTACTTTTAAACTGAATTTGAGAATGAAATCGGTGTTAGAGCTATGTGTAAGCTAAGTGAGACACTAAAGAGCTTGCAATGAGTTTTGAATTCATGCTGGAGTCGTCAGGTATTATTAAGTGTTTGTACTCTGACTTGCTCGCTGGTGAATTCCTAAACTTATGATGATTCTGAGTAAAACCGTGCTGAGGTCATCGTGTGATGCTAGGTGTTCTTGCACTGACCTGTTCGCACGAGGTTTTATGGATTTGATGTAGTGTGAGTACAAAACTGTGCTGCAGCCGTCGTGTGATGCTATGTGTTCTTGCACTGACCTGCTCGCATGTGATTTTGAGACATGAAAATGGATGATAGTGATACTGAGATGGTAGACCTCGAGATTACTCGGTCCCTCAGCTATATCACAATATATAAGGATCCTCGGAGTACGCTGTACCGTGAGGTAAACCACGAAGTACGTGTACCGTGATATCTTAGTGATCTTAGTGAGCTGACGGGATGGTTGATCCGCCTCCCTAAGCATGGGATTCTCGCACACCTGATCCGTGATTGCCTGAAATCCAGTGACTATGACCATATGTCCCCGTGATTGATATTACATCCCAGCCAAGTCTCATTTATGATTGATTTGCTGAGTGCAAAGTGTTTTCTAAGTCGTGAGTGTTATGTGATTTGAAAAGAATGTGTGCTATGTGAACTAAGTGAACTGAATAAGCTTTCTAGCGAATTAATGTTTTCGCATAGATTGCTGTCTTTTTCAGTAAATGCATTTGTTTTACAATGAGTTAAAGCATGCATAATGAATGTAAAACGTGTTCAATGAAATTGAACACTTGTTTTAAAGAATGATTTATCGAACTAAAAATGTTCGAATGAAAGGTTTTAAAGAAATGAGTGAAAGTATTTAATAGTGAATGAAAACGTGGTTATTGCAATTATTGCATCGTTTTCAGTGTGTGTACTGTTTTTATAAGTATTAAAGTATACACTATCAGCATGTAGATAGTATGGTTATCTACCTGCTTTCATATTTTTCTTACTGAGCGCGTTAGCTCACCCCCTTATTTTTCACCTCCACAGATTCTGCGCATTAGAGTGTGTCCGCTGCATTTATTCCTGCTACCGTGCTCTCTAATCCTACAGCAGTATTGAGGTATACACATATGCGAATTTTGTATCTACTTAGTAATGCACAGTAACGTTATCTTTTGTATTTGGGGATGTATATAACAGAAACTGATGTAGATGAATTCGTTATAAAAAAAAAATCACACAGTTTCTATATTATTTTATGCAACTCTGATAAGAAATGATTGAATGAATGAGAATGAGGTAACTGACATTGACTCACAGCCCAACCAATAGAAGTGTATAGTCACGAAAACGGGTCGTGACACCTTGTGGTGCAAGTTAGCATCTTAAGATATAAATTAATTCTTTTGATGCGACATGGCATCGTATGGATTAGTTAGGTCCTAGAGCAAGAATCAAATGATGTTCAAACATCCTAAGTGTTTTAAATATGTAGAAATACTGACGATAAATTATCGAAAAGAATGTATATTCTTATGTGAACCTTGTTTTGTATTACACTTGCATTTTATGCATAAGATGAGTTTATGGCATTTAAAAAGCTTTCATTGGTTTATACTTGCATTAAAGAAGTTTTAAAATCTCACTTATGACATGTTTTGAAAGTATATGAGACATACATCTTTATGTTTTGAATTTAAGATAACTCTGCTTTTATCCACCTTATGATTAGAACTGATTTCTAAACATGCATTCTGATAGCTTTTATAGCCAAAAGTTTTGCCTTAGCTGAAAAGTAATGATAGTTAGCCATAACAATTTTTGGCAATTACTAGCGGGGTATATAATAGTTAATAATGATGTAGCCTGCTATTGGCGATATAAATAGTAATGTTTTGACCCCTACTGACGGGGTATATAATAATTATCAACGTTTTGGCCCCTACTGATGGGGTATATAATAGTTAGCAATGTTTCAGCCCTTATTGACTAGTTATAATAGTTAGCAATAGTCATATATTTTGAGATTTTGATATTTCTCTGATCACGGGTTAAAATAATGATTATATAAAATGTGTTTCTGATTTTGAAATATGTTTTGAATGTGTTACGATATGTGAAATTTGTTTTGAAATGTGAAATATGTTTTGAAAAATGTTTTGTAACATGAACACGGTTTACAGAACATATCCTAACGATGTGAAATAAATACATTGTGGCCTTGCTAACGGGGACAATACTAGTTAGAGATATAGTCTCAACTGACGAGATATAATAGTCAATAGTGTCTCTGCTAACGGGTTAGAATAGTTAGTAAAGATAATACAAAATACGTTTCGAATTGTGAGGTGTGTTTTAGAATAAGAAGTACGTTTCAAATTATGAAGAGTGTTGTGGAACATAAATTACATTTCAAATTGTGAAGTGTGTTTTGGAATATGAAATACGTTTCAAATATATGAATATATTTCGATGTGATATGTTTCGAATAAGAAATATGCTTCGAATATGGAATATGTTCCGGATAAAAAAAAATATTTCAGATAAGAAATATGCTTCGAATATTAAATGTGTTCCGATAAAGAATATGTTTCAAATAAGAAATTTTTTTTGGATATGAATATGTTTCGGATATGAGACATGTTCCAGATATAGAATATGTTTCAATATGAGTTACGTTTCGAAATAGGATAAGTTCGAAATACAATAAGTTTCGAATATGAGTTATGTTTCGAATGGGAGACGTTTTCTATAAACGAATATATTCTGATATATCATATGTTTTGGATTATGTGATATGATTTTGAAAAATGGTTGTGTTTTGAGGGTGAATGTGGATGTAAGCAATTTCAGGAAAAAAAAGCTCACATGCTTGGATTGTACTAAACTTTAATTTTCTACATTCAGTTATGTTTCGAATTTTAAACCCCTATGGGTATATTCAGTTCCAGGTTGTCAGGTTTGATAGTCATTCTAGGTATTTCAAAGTATCTCTCTGCCTGAAAGACTTGGCAACGTCTAGATAATATTCGAATTCGTAAATCTAAGAAAAGTGTAACCTTTGATAAGTTTCAAAATGCGATTCGAATAAGTGATAGAAAAGAACAATCAAACGTCAATGTGTTAGACCTGCATTAGAATTCGATATCTTGTATGCTATTACCATTGTGCTTGTGTGGTTTGCTGACTAAGCTTTCCCAAAGCCCACCCCCTTTATTTTTCATCACATGTTCAAACTAGAGGTGCATTAGTATCAATGTCAGTATCGGCTTCGAAGTTAATGGTTCGAGATCTAGTAACTCATATCAGTATAACTATTTGTACTATTTAATTGTATTTATTTTCAGACAATTACCCTTCACTGCATGTGTTGGGATGTGTATTGAATTAAAACATTATTATGAAAGTTAATTATCGTGTTATGGGATGTAAATGAATTAATATTGATAATAAGGCCATTTCTTATGATTGAAAAATAAATATAAAATCAACTGCTTTGTGGATATAAACTGTTATACCTCATACCTTGTAGGTTGGGTATGGCCAAATATAAGCTGTTTTGCTGCCAAAATTTTATCGAAATAGATAATTGCATCTCGACTAAATAAATGATAGTTAATAAGAAACCAAACTGGAACCTTAGGTTTAAAACCTTAAACCAAGCTAGATAGTTTGAGACTTAAAAATATTGTAAGACTGCACTAACATAACAAACAAATGTTAAAAGAAAAATGAAAAATTTAGCCTTAATTTTCATATTTTTGCAATAAGTTACTAAAAAATCGTTTCCTTCGAGTGGTGATAGATTTTATGATATCAGAGTGAGTTTGTCTTGTTGAGTCAGTCAAGAAAGATCCAAAGAGTCATTTACATCCCAATCACATCACATGTACTGTGTCTATCTGATTTTAAGCTGCAATTTAAATAAAACTGTTCTAATGCATGCAATGTTATCTATATAATAATAGTGAATCGAGAAGTAAGGTAAGGACGTATAAGTAGTCCCGAGGAAGATTAACATTAGTATTGTCACTTCCACCTCCTCAATAATTAAATGAATTCAATATTGTGAACTTCAGAAAGGATTTGAAGAAGTAAAGGTACTTAGATAGCTTCACTCTCCCTGGAAAATTACTTGATATAAGTTTAGCTAATCCAATTTTATCGGAAAGAATTCGGAGGACCAAATTCCTTAAGGTGGAGAGGATGTGATAACCTGAAAATTTTTCACTATTTTCAAATATTCTAGATAATATATATATATATATTAAAGGAAAAAAAGTAAAATATATACACATAGGTACATATACAATATATTTAATGTATATTAAATATAATATGCATAAATATTTATATATAATATATATAAATTTAAAAAACTTCTTTCAGAAGCTTTATATATATAATTATATATATATTTAAGATATACAATATATAAATAAAATAAAATAAAAAAGAAGAAAAGAAGGATCGAGAAAACCCGACCTTTCTCTCTCTTTTCTCTCATATGTTAAAATAGAGGAGAGTGACAAGGAAGAGATACAAAGACGAAGAGAGAGGGATAAGGGGCCGCGTGAGGGAAACAGCCATGACGTCACCGGTTTGAGTAAGAGAAGCGGTGCCAGCCAAACGGACAATCGATGCTGGAAGAGAGGCAGATCGGAGGGAGAAGCGCGCATGGAGAAAACGCGAGAAAGCACCGATCCAGCCACCCTTATCTCTACTGCCTCCGATAAAAGGCTCCTCTGAATGGCCCGTTGTTGCTGAAAGGGGAAACCGACCTGGAACCAGTCAGCAAGGCCTAGACCGGCCAAAGTAAAAGTTAAACTTCTTCTGATCGGTTTAACTGAAAAGAATTAGGTTGAACCGGTCTGAAACAATTCAGACCAAAAAAAAAGAGAAAAGAAAGGAAATAAAATAGATTTTTCAAAAATTAACCATATCATACCAAAACTAATTCGATTTTGATATGTATACGTGTAGCATGACGATAGATGATGAACACGAGTTCACCAAACTCGGTGTATGTGTGCGCTACGCTCAGAACCTGTAAACCGAGTAAGTGAACCTCACTTCATGCAATTTGTATTAGCATACAAGGTAAGTAAATCTTACTTGCTACAGTAGCTATAACATTTTATTTAATTAAATTGCATAAGCTACGATTAAATTCATAATTAATGAATTTAAATATGAAAACGAAGAATCGATTACCCTGTAAGGTAGCATATTATATAATTAAATTGCATAAGATACAAATGAAATTCATAAATAATGAATTTAAGTATGAAATCTGAAAATCTGCTAATTAAATACATAGATAATGAATTTAATTATGAATGTGAAAATTAAGAAATTCTTAAGGATTTCATACGGATCGAATGAATTATCAATACATTATAGAGTGATAAAGAATAATTGTGAACAATTATCAGGTTAATAGTTCCCTTTTTAAATGCAAAGCAACACCATACAGGATAACTCTGAACTTAGAAAATTCTAAGTTAAATCCATAATGCAAGGTAGCATCATATGGAATAAATTCGAGTCCTCGAACACAATTTAAAGCATGTTTAAGGATTATAAATGTGATAAGAACATGCGATTGAATTATCAATAAGAATATGAAATCGATAAGTGATCATTGAAGAGCGAAGTAGCATGGATGCATGGTAGCATCATATGGAATAAAATAAGTCTTAGAACATAAATTGAAGAATGTTTAAGGACTATGTGTGATAAGTACAAGTGATTGACAAAACAACTGAAATTTCAATTTATTTTTTTTAAAAATGATTGATTTGGATAAGAATATCGAATGAATAAGTGATTCTTGGGGTGCAAAATAGCATCTTAAGGTATAAATTAATTTATTTGATGCGAGGTGACATCATATAGATTAATCGGGTCTTAGAGCAAGAATCAATTGATGTTCAAGGATCCTAAGTGTTATATGTATGTGAAAATATCGATAATAAGATTATCGAAAATGATGTATATTCTTATATAAGCCTTGTTTTGTATTACACTTGCATTTTATGCATAAGATGAGTTTTGTAGGATTTAAAAAGCTTGCATTGGTTTATACCTGCATTAAAAAATCTTTAAAATCTCACTTATTGCAGGTTTTGAAAGTTTAGAAGACATACGTCTTTATGTTTCGGATTTAAGCTAACTCTGTTTTAATCCACATTGTGATTATAACTTATTTTGAAACATTCATTCTGATAGTTTTTATAACTAAATGTTTTGCCTTAACTGACAAACAATAATAGTTAGTTATGACCATTTTTTGCCCTTGCTAGCGAGGTATATAATAGTTAGCAATGATGTAGCCTGCTAGTGGTGATGTAAATAGCAATATTTTGGCCCTTGCTGACGGAGTATATAATAGTTAGCAATGTTTTTGGCCCATGTTGACGAGGTATATAATAGTTAGTAATGTTTCGGCCCCTACTGACGGGGTATATAATAGTTGACAGTTTTGGGCCATGCTGACGGGATATAATAGTTAACAATGGTCATGTATTTTGAGATTCCAATATATCCTTGATCACAAGTTAAAATAGTGATCATATCAAAAGTGTTTCGGATTTTGAAATATGTTTTGAAATGTGTTATGATATGTGAAATGTGTTTTGAATTATGAAATATGTTTTGAGAAATGTTTTACAACATGAACACGGTTCACAGAATATATCCTAACGATGTGAAATAAACACGTTGTGGCCCCTGTTGACGGAAACGAGAATAGTTAGTGATGCGGTCCTAGTTGATGAGATATAATATTCAGTAGTGTCCCTACTGATGACTTAGAATAGTTAGCAAAGATAATACGAAATACGTTTTGAATTGTGAAGTATGTTTTAGAATAAGAAGTACATTTCGAATTGTGAAGAGTACTGTGGAATATGAACTACGTTTCAAACTGTGAAATGTGTTTTGAAATGAGAAAAATGTTTCGAATATATGAATATACTTTGATGTGATATGTTTCGAATAAGAAATATGCTTCGAATATTAAATGTGTTCCGGATAAAGAATATATTTCAGATAAGAAATATAATTCGAATATGAAATGTATTATGAATAAGGAATATATCTTAGATAAGAAATATGCTTCGAATATGAAATGTGTTCTGATAAAGAATATGTTTCGTATAAGAAATATGTTTCAGATGTGAATATATTTCGGATATGAGACATGCTCCGGATATAAAATATGTTTTAGTATAGGTTATGTTTCGACATAAGATAAGTTTGATATGTGATAAGTTTTGAATATGAGTTATGTTTCGAATGAGAGATGTTTTCGATATAAAAAAATATTTTGATACGTCATATGTTTCGGATTATGTGATGTGATTACGAAAAATGATTATGTTTTGAGGATGAATATGGATGTAAGCAATTTCAAGAGGAAAAAACTTACATGCTTAGATTGCATTAAATTTCGATTTTCTGCATTCAATTATGTTTTGAATTTTGAACTCCTATTGGTATATTCAGTTCCGGGTGGTAAAGTTTGATGGCCAATCGAGGTATTTCAAAATAACTCTCTACTTGAAAAACTTAACAACGCCTAAATAATATTTTAGTTCGTAAACCCAAGAAAAGTGTAACATTTTATAAGTTTCAAAATGTGATTCAAATAGGTAATAAAAAAGAATGATCGAATGTAAATGTGTTAGACACGCATTAGAATTCAGTATCTTGTATGTTATTACCTATGTTCTTGTGTGGTTTGCTTACTGAGCTTTACCTAAAGCTCACTCCCCTCTATTTTCCATCAAAGGTTCAGACTAGAGGTGCATTAGCATCGATATCAGCATTGACTTCGAAGTGAATGCTTCGAGATCTCGTAGTTTATATCGGTATATCTATTTATACTGTTTAATTGTATTTATTTTCAGATAATTACCCTTCAATGCATGTGTCAGGATGTTTATTAAATTAAGACATGATTATGAAAGTTAATTATCATGTTATAGAATGTAAATGAATTAATATTGGTATTAAGGTCATTTCTTATGATTGAGAAAAAAGGTCATTAAGGTCATTAATATTGTGGATTTAAACTGTTATACATCGAACTTTGTAGGTTATGTATGAGCAAATATAAGTCATTATGCTGCTGAAATATTATCGAAATAGACAATTGCATCTCGACTTAATAAATGATAGTTAATAAGAAATCGGACTGAGACCTTAGGTTCAAAATCTTAAACCAAGTTAAGTAATTTGAGATTTAAAAATATTATAACATTGAACTGACATGATAAATAAGTGTTAAAAGAAAAATGAAAAATTTAGTTCAAATTTTCATACTTCCGTAATAAATTATTGAAAAATCGCATATTTCGGATCGTAACACTTTTAAATGAACTAAATAAATTAAATAATTTATAATGTATAATTAATATATATATATATATATATATATATATATATATATATATATATATATATATATAAAAGCCGACTTAAAGAATTTTCCAAGAAAATCGGCTTGTAGAATTTTCCAAGAAAATCGGCTTGTTTACACCTTTATTTGCACGCTAGTTTAGACATCAACAGAGTGAGAAATATGCAACGCATAGGGGAAGAGGCACATTGAATACCTTTTCCTTTTTGATTTCGTATTTTCTGTTTGCAAAAAGGAAGAAAACAGAAAAACCTATTTTGATTTTGACCATTGATCATAAAATTTCCAAATTTGATTTGGATGTAACTTGGTAATGATAGCGAGTAACGTGTGAAAGAAAGAAACCCATTCAAATTCCACCCTCCAAAATCCACGCTTTAGGACCCTTGCGATCAGTCTCCTGTATCTTTCCGTTTAAACAATCAAAACTTCTCTTTTTTTATTACTTTTTAGTATTCACAGAAAGAGTCCCATCTCCAATCCCCTCCCAAAACCCACAAAACCCAAAACAATGGAGGATTGCATGAGAGTCTGCATGAGAAAGCTAGCGCTTTGGTACACCAAAACGTTCAAACCCCTCATGACGCACGACGAGCTCGAGCCCATCATGGCTACCATGGGTTTCGTCGGCCTCCCTCCAGACCAGGGAAGTTCTGCTGTCGCCTGGAAGGAGTACGTTTACAGGGCGTCGACTGGGGTTTCCTGGCGCTCCAAGTCTTCGTCTTGCGTGGGTTCCACTGCAGGTGAACCGCCTACGACGGATCCACCCAGAGCGAAGTTGCCTTACCCCAGGATCGATGGGCTCCATATTCACACCTACCGCGCCTTCCTTGACGCCGTTAACTTTTATCTCGAGATGTGTGATATTTCTGAACTCTTCCACATTAGGTACCAACCCTTTCTTTCTCCCAAGAAAGCAATTCTTTTTTTTTTCTTGCTTTCACAACTTTTTAGTTCCATTGACAGTCTTAAAGTCTGTTGGTTGGAAAATCAATTTGTGCATACAGGAAGATTAATTATTTGTTCCACATTTATTGTATGTATTGAAACCAGTAATTTATTCTGCTCAACTTTCTGCTTTTCATTCTTAATTCACTTCAAAATTTTGTGATGATTTTAGTCAAAATGAAAAGGCGGAGATTTTAGATTCATGTGCAATTTGCATTTGAATGATGTTGCTACCTTTGAATTTTGATATCTGTTTCCTGCACGTTGAGACGACAACTCTCATATTTGCTCAACTAAAGTTCAGATATTAGGATTTACACTAAAACAACTGGGCTAAGTTTCTTGTTTTGTTGTCTTGGAAAACCCTTTTTCTGAGTATACTTCTTTCTAATGATATTACTTGAGTGTTTTATTGGTAACAACTATCTGCAACATAGGTCTGTCCAAGTGCTAACCTTAATCAAATTCTAACTTACTGATTTTCTTGCTAGATTCAAATTAGCTATGCTTGTTTATCTAGCTGGAACATGTTGTTATCTAGCAGGAACATGTTAAATTTAGGCTCTTTGTAGTGATGGAAAAGAGAAAAGTGAGGTTGAATGTTAGAATAATCTATAATTGGCCATTGATCTTAGAGGGTTATCCGATAGATATCTCCGTAAAATGCTTGTTAGAATATTTTCTCCTTTTCTTCTTACCTTTAACTAATAGATTTCTTCATGAGAAAGCTTTAACCTTATCATGTTAGTAGTACTTTGTTCAATAAAATCAAAAAAAAAAAATGCAAGGTTGATCCATGTGTCTTGTAGTATAATTTATTCTGATAGAGGCAGGCAGGAAATGTCTAAATGATAACTTGCCCCTTGGAAATATCTTTATTCTTTTCAAATATAAAAATAAGTTCAGCAGGCTTTGCTAAAGCATCTTCACTGACAAGTTGATGCAGAATCCACGATATTAAATTAATTAATGTTTTTCGAGTTCGATGTCTATCTGTTGCTAATAGTTTATACTTTATGCTGATTCCCCTTTTCTCTTTGTTTCAGGGGAATGCCTCTTCACCGAATTCATGACCGGTGCAGGAAGTGGAGATGCATGGAAGAAGATGATAGTATCTTTGTCTACAGAGAAGGAACACTGGAACAAACAACATATAACTTGTATCACTTCAACAAGCCAAACTCCAGCAATGGCAACTGCAACGGCTACAGTTCCATAGGTATTCGGGATAAAGGGAACAGCAACCCTGTTAGCTGCTTTGTTCCATTGAAGGACATTATTGTATGACTAGGAAGATGCTTGGACACTTGCGCATAAACACCGCGCCTGTAAGGTTCACATTTTTGTCATGGTATTGATATAGTTAATCACAAAGAATGATTTCGTATTAGTTATCATACTTCCCTTTAATCATCATTAGAAAAGATGAAAAAACTCAGATCTTGAGAGCTGGAAAGAACTAGATTGCTTTGTTTTTTTTGGTCATCAGAACTGGATAGCTCTAGTATCACACTATTACTCGTGACTTTATATTCGGTGCAGCCGAGTTAAATTGGACCCCATACACTGCATTGAACTGACAACGTGGGCTCTGTTGCTTTCACACGGTGTGATCTGTGTCTGGCTTGTGCTGCTCCCGCTGGGCCTTTGTTTGTAACGTTAGTTTCTCTGGGTTGGTTGGGCCAGGTAGTTTTAGGTTTTTAGCAAGCATAGAAGACACAATGTGCTATCAATTGCTATTTAGCCCAAGTTCTGAAGGAACCTACATTTTTTTTATCGATAAAAAGTTTAGAGTGAAAAGAGGGCTCCTTACTTTAGGATCAAAGTATACCCATGTCTCAATAAGTATTTATATTAAATTTATAAATTATTTACTAAAAAAATTATTAACAACGAGAATTAAATTTAAATCTTAAAAACAAAATAAATAATTTTTATCAACTTAATTAATTTACATTTTTTTTGCCTGTGTCTGTTTTTCCAACAAATAGATCCCATCATGCTGATTGATAACTAAATATCCGGATGAAATCATGATAGATTGAAGTTAAACGACATTTCTAACAAGTGGCAACCATTTCGGGTGACAACGGTAGTGGGCTCATGCCTCACTGTGACCCACTTGAACTAATTTCTCCTCCAAGATGAGCAGTTGGGCACCACCACCATTCCCAAAAAAATAAATAAATAAAGTAATAGTGTCTATAAATACTAATTAAGATTAATTAAAAATTTATTTTAAAAAATATTTTCATTTAATCCCCAACCTTTATTATATTCTAAAAGAGTTATCTCCTCTCTCTCTTTTTTTTGGTTATATCCACTCTCTTTTCTATATCATGCAAAATAGTGAATACTAGCATATGGTGTCGACCACTGATCTTCATTGGCGAGAACCTCTCAATAGTCAAAAGCCCTTTCCTTCTGAAATGTGAAATCCCTCCCTTCTTCATTTTTTCCTTTTCTCTCCTAAAAAGAAGAGCCATGGATGTATCTTGACTTCTTTGATTGCTTGCCAGAAAGTAGAAACAAATCTAAACCCCCAAAAAATGTCATGGAATTCTTAATAGTCGTAGTTTATCTTATTCTTAGACTTTCCACTTTTGTTGTCTGTCATCGCACGAAAGCCTTGAAGGCTTAATCCCTTCTAGCGTTGCTCTCTTAAAAATTGCAGGCAGCAAACTTTTTTTCGGTCTCATTGCCAACGAGAAAGAAGAAATGGAAAAAAGAAAGCATTCCATCTTTTTCGTTGTGGACAAAGATACCCTTATTCAGGCTCCCGCCGAGTGACCCCACAATGTGAACTAAGGACTCCATCGCCTTAGTTGTCTTATTGCTAAGTTCAATCTCCGTACCATAAATGCGGTTTCCACCTAGATTACAAGTTAACAACAGACCTAGCTTCACCTCCGCGGGAGTTTGAGATCCTTTCTCAAGGAAAAAGGGCTTGCTTTACCCCTTCTTCTCACAACAATCCCTATAAAAATAAAAAATAAAAAATAAAAAAACCCACATTCAAGCACAGCTCAAATTTCTCACAGGCCTCAGTCTCTTAAATGGGGACTCTTCAAGTTCAGGTTCTCTCTTTCATTCTACTGCTAATATCCAAGGTCACTTCCAAGCAGGGAGAGTGGAAGTCAGCTACCGCAACATATACCAAAGAAACAGACGGATCAATCTTCACAGGTACTTTCTTTTGTAACTTTCCATTTTCCAGTTATAGCCACAGAATGCTCTTTTATAATAATAACTAATCCAAATTGGTATAAAAAAACTACAATTAATTCAAGCTAATAGCATTGGCCTAATCTTGCAGGAGGAGCTTGTGGCTATGGAGACCTTCACAAGGCCAGCTATGGGAAGTACAGTGCTGGACTTAGTACCATGTTATTCAGCAAAGGGAGTACCTGTGGAGCTTGCTTTGAGCTCAGATGTGTCGACCACATCTTGTGGTGTATACAGGGGAGCCCCTCAGTCATCCTCACTGCCACAGATTTCTGTCCACCGAATTATGGGTTTTCCGCAGATTATGGTGGCTGGTGCAATTTTCCCAAAGAACACTTCGAGATGTCTGAGGCAGCATTTGCTGAAATTGCAGAGAAAAGAGCAGATATTGTGCCAGTTCAGTATAAGAGGTACAACACATCAAACTATACACGTTTGGCAATTTTTTTAGAAAATTTCCTTATATTTGCATAAAAAATCAATGTTTATGCAATCATTGTGTAGGGTGCCTTGTGAAAGAAGGGGAGGGATAAGATTCACAATGAGCGGGAGCGCTCACTTCTGCCAGGTCCTGATTACCAACGTGGGATTGGATGATGAAGTAGTAGCGGTGAAAGTGAAGGGCACAAAAACAGGGTGGATACCTATGGCGAGAAACTGGGGACAAAACTGGCATTGCAACATCAATCTTATAGGACAACCACTTTCTTTTGAGGTAACAGCCAGTAGTGGCAGGACACTTGCCTCTTACAGCGTTGCCCCAGCAAATTGGCATTTTGGTCAGACATATGAAGGAAAACAGTTCAAGTAAGGCTACCATTTTTAAGATTTTTCTATATGGAAAGATAGCTGAGATAACTGCACCTCTGAATCATTGCTGGAAACTTCAGGCTCGGATCATAGGTAAGATCTGTATTAAAGAGGTGTATAAGTTCAAACTAGCGAGGCCTAGTAAGAAGTGAGAACATCTCCACTATGCTATGGAGTCGGCATGATAGTCAAAAGAGAAGAAAAAGTCGTAGAAAAAAGGTAGAAGAAACAGGACTATAAGGTCCCAGTTTTGTCACTTTATAATATAGTCATTATGGAGCATAATTGTCTATGTAATGTATAATAATTAAGAGCAATGTTATATAAATCCATAAATTAAAAGAAAAACGTTATATACCCCACCTTGCATTTTTCAGTCTTCCTTTAGGGTGTCTTTCCAGATGCTGCACCGCATATTTTGCTTTCACAGGAAAAGTAAGCTGCCAAATACTGAAATCAGCTAGGCAGAATGCCTACCCAAGGGCACATCCCCACAAGGCTCTAATGGCACAAAGGAGAAGTTATTGATCAATGATTCTGAGAGGATGGGATAACAATCTAAAGAATAAACGGATAACAGATAATATACAAAAGAATAACCCAGCAAGAGAAATAAGATTGCTCTACCAAAATACCATAGGCAATAGGTAATATACAAAAACAGCCCAGCAAGTTATCTCTACTTTAAACTCAAGTAGTTTTATGAACAGTTCTATGAAAGCTGGCTCCAGACCTCTTACAAATAATGGTTACTCAATTGCCCTACCAAATCAGTTAATAGCTAGCTGTAACCTCTTCTTCCTCCTCCAAGAACTCCAAAGATTGACCATAATATTTCTGAGCATCCTGTCTTAAAATTGCTGAAAATCCTGTTTCACCTACGGATTCCAAACCCTTTATGAGTATTCTAAACGATGACCTATCTGGTTCACACCCTACACCTTTCATCAAGCCATAGCAATCCATCACAAGCTGAGTGAGCTTAAAACTTATCAAAGCATTCAATAGAGCATTGAAACCCATAATGTCAGGATGTAAACTGCTTTCAGTTTTCAAATATGAGTAAAGAAGCTCAGCCTCTTTAAACAACCCATTGCTGGCAAACACGGCAATCATATCAGCATATAACAAGACCTGAGGCTTGTACCAGACCTCCATTCGAATATCATGGAAAACCTAGGCAATAATCAATTTTAAATTAATATCAGTTTCTGATTAACACAAACGAAACAAACGGTAAATAAGTAAAACCTAAATCTAATGGACTATCTATGATTATAACCAGTGAAAACATTATTCTTCAAATTAAGATTAATTAATGCGATATTTTCAATTTCAATTAACATTTCTCGAGAGATTCAATTGCGGAAAAAAAAAATTAACAGGAGGAGGAGGAGGAAAGAAAGCAAACCTTGAGAGCCAAAAGGCATTCGTTTTGGCGGAGGAGTTCCCGGAGAACTGCCATCATATCGAACTTCAATAAGCGCCGGAACTTGGAGTCAAAGACGCGCTCCAATTCCGAAAATGAATTGTTATAAGTGTTGCGGTTGGCTCGCTTCAAAGCCTGCACCGCTTGAATTGCTTCGATGCTGAGGTTCCTGCCTTTCTGCAGCGGCTTTCGGTTCTTGCTTCTGTCTTTCATGGTAATAACCATGGCTTTCTGGTTCAATTTGAATCGTAAAGAGGCGCTACTGCTTTTTTCTATTTGAATCGTAAGGAAGCAAGGTGAAGGAGTTGGTGTTGCAATCCTTCGATTCATTCCTTTATTCTATATTTTGGGTATTGCAATCGTTGGCCAATATTAGGAAATGCGATTTGGAAATAACGGCTTCCAGACAAACATACCGTACACCGATAATCCTTGGATTTTTTTTTTTTTCTCTCAAATAATCGGGAGCAACATTTTCATGGTTCATCTTAACGGGCCTTATGGTTGGATTGATTTCAAAGTTACAATCGAATTTAGTTAAATTAATTTTTATTTTAATTAAATATAAAAATTCATTTTAAGAATTAATCGAATCAAATTAAATTTTAACCAAAACAATAAAATAAATTTAAATTAAACAAAAAAAAAAACCCGTATTATAGCGTGATATTGCGAGATCAACATCATATGAATGGTAACCTAATATTTTAGAGAGTGTTCATATTTTAAAAATAATGTGTCACAAATTAAAAAAATTAAAATGCAAAAGTTTGGCAAGAAATTAGAATAAATTAGAATAGAGACTGAAAAGTAGCAAGAGTACATTTTCAGCCAAGCTTATGATGACAATTTCAACTTAATACATATAATTTTGCTTATTTTTGAAGCCGAGGATGGAATTTGAAGTCAGACACAAGCGTAATTGCTCATGCATTGTACCATTTTAGGATCAACTTCTCAACTAAAAACTCAAACCCATGAGCCGCAACAAATTTCTCCCTAAGTCGTAACAAAAAAAAAATGGCGATAATCATCCTTTAATACAACAAAGGAAAGTGGGAAGAAAAACACTATTAATTTCTCCATAGAACATGGGAATGGCACCGTTTCACATCCTTATGATTCATAGCACAGGACATTTACATTATTTTTGAATAGGTATTAGTAAAGAAAAGAAAATTAATGTAAAACAAATGAAATAAAGGGAAAGAAAAAAAGTATATGTACTCTTATTTGGATAGTTAAAATTCAAAAAAATAAGAAAAAAATAATCTTAATAACTCATGTTTGATTAAATAATGAAAAATTAAAAAATGATTTATTATTATTTTTTTCAATTATAACTTTTTTTTTAAATATTATAATACAATAAGATTAAATTTGATATTTTATCTATTTTTTTTCAAGTTCCATTTCTTTCTTATTTATCCCAAATTAAAATATTAAAAAACTGAATAAATCAAGAGTACTCTAAATGGAAGTAATAAAAAACTTGAATAAATCAAAAGAAAACAAAAGATGCTCACTGCTCCTTGCTTTCCTTAACTGAAATTTTTTTTCAAAAAAAAAAAAAAACCTTCCCTTGATTTATTAACTTTCCTTTCCTCTCATTCCCCTGCCCCCAAGGGTTAAAATAGAATCAATTAAACGATCATTAAAACCATGCCAACTGAGAAACTGCCCAAGAATGGTATTATTATCTGATGCTAAATGGCAGAAACCATGAAGCCAAAAAGAAAAGGAAAAAATCATTACCGATCCAGCAAGATGTCATAATGATATATAGAAGGATTCTTGAGATTGAATTCCTTTTGTTGTACCATATGTAAAGCAACACATTGGTCGGAAAAGCAAAGTCTTGCTATCATCACAACTGGAATAAATAAATCGAAGATGTATAATGGAGGGATCTTTCTCATACTATGGTCTAGCCTTGGCATGGGAATTGAGTTACAAATCTATTCTAGTTGAGTCTGACTCTCTAGAGGCTGTTAACAAAATTCAGGGTGAGGAGGAAACAGATGACCCTTTATCCATGGAGCTGAAGAATTGCCAGGAAATTACTACCGAAGGACTGGCATTGTTCCTTAGTTCATATTTATCGTGAAGCAAATACTCGTGCAGACTTTATAGCAAATATGGCTCAAGCGAGCAGGACTTAGTTGAGGAAGCTGTCTATTCCTCCAATTGGTTTGACTCATTTATTAGAGGATGATCATAGGGGTGTCAATCATGTAAGGCTTGTCACAAGTTAAGCAGATTGATACTCATATGTACCAAAAAAAATGTCAACTTTAATTAAGAATTGACTTAACAATTATTACTCCTCTTTAAAAGGAATTAAATCAAAGATTTGAATCCCCTTTCTTTTTTTTACCTCCTTATGAACCAAAATAATATGTCAACCTTGAATCCTCTTTTGCACAACAGTAATTAATCTCAAATAGTCTTGAAATGAGATTAATTGACATATCTTATTATCATTTTCTCTGAAACACAAAAAAGAAAAGCTATTAACTTAATTTGTTAAAGGATCAACTCTTACCAAAAATATTCCTTACAAACACTTATTGCATAGTCAATATCTTAAACTTATTGGTTAGCCACCATATGGGTTTGGACAAATATTATTTGTTTTCTTTTGGAAGGCCATTTTCTTTACAAAAAAGCTGTCGAGGCATTGAGGCAGATGCAAAAACTGATAACTATGTCATGATCCAAGAGACAATGAAATAATGAACCAAAAAAAAAGACACAGTGAAATACAAAGCAATGATTTTTTATAAACGAAATCTAAGACAACGTACAATTACAGAATATGGTTACTTTGGTCACAATGATACAGATTCCCAAGATATCATTTCTTGACTTACCATTTGAATCACAAGACATGTTGCATGAGTATTGGCGGTTAATCAATTCATAAAACTTTCTTTAGTTAATTTCTAGTAAACAATCAATAGACATTTAAAAATGTAACGATAATAAGAAAACTTGAAAAGGCTTACGCCACATATCTTAAGGCTTACTTTGCCCTATAGAGAGTTAAAAAAAAAAAAAAAAATACTTGCCCTCACTTGTTTAAAACAAAGAAGATAAATATCTTTGGGCATACCTTTAGTTTTCTTCTATATCCAGACCTACAACAGCATCCCAGTGCCAATCCCACCAACAATACACGCTCCATAAAAGCAATACCTGAGGCCGTAGACATTTGAGGAATCTAAAAAAAGAACAAATGAGGTATATAAATTAACAGAAGCTAAGTAATTGGTATGTATTACAGCACATTAGAAAGTGTATTTTGGTTTAGAGGAACATGAAAACCTTGCTTTCAGCGGCTGCGATAGAATCAAATTATTATCCAACAAACAAAAGAATTAAGGGAATTGCTCCAATTCAGAATCAAGGGTTCCATCTCCTCTAATTCAAAGCTAAAACGTCATTAGTTAACTTAATTCCCAAAATTTTAAACCCTTATAAAATTATATAATATAAATATTATTATTCTAAAAATTAAAAAAGCCATAACATTAATACTTCACTTCAGTACTCCATTATAAAAAAATTATCAGTTTAAACATTAAATTAAAACTTTAAAATCCTCAAAATGAAAACCTTTACTTCCTTAATAAAAAAGCTAACCTCTCATGCTTCGTTTTCTGTTCTCGATTTAATCTTCATCTGAGGTTTTGAGCTAACATGTAAATTGATATTTACTTCAGATTCAAAACAACATAGGAGGTGAACCATAAGAACGAAATAGAGTAATAGAAAAAAAAAAAAAATTTAAATCTTATTTTGTATATTCAAAAATAAACCAACTAAATCTAGATAAAAGCTTGTAAACCTGGGGCCCCAGGAAACCAATCAATTTCCTTGAGGACTTTCCAAGTCTTCAGTTTGAAAGCTTTGAACCTAAGAGGAAAAAGAAATAAAAAACCTTCTTTCTACTTCTCGGCTTCATTCCTCGCCTACTCTTTGCCGCTGAGTGTAACATAGAAGTTTTGCTTCGATTAGAATATCCGAGGCTTAGCGAGGCAAAACGAACATTTGAATAAGGGTTGCCGAGACAATAATTACATCAGTCTTTGGAAAAAAAAAAAAAAAAACTGAGAACATCTACTTAGGTGAATCTAGTGAAGGCTTGAAGATCTAATCTGAAATAGCATCTTTAAAGCTCAGAAATAGGTGTTTAGACTCCTATAAGGGCATCTCACTAATCTAATCTGAAATAGCATCTTTAAAGCTCAGAAATAGGTGTTTAGACTCCTATAAGGGCATCTCACTAAGTACCCCTTTTCTTGAATATCTTATTCAAGTTTCCATTGACGAATTTCAAAAGATTGGAAAGAAGGAAGCGGAAACGGGTCTATCGGTTTTCGTTTGGTTCACGGGGAGAAAAAGAAGAAAGGGGATGGTGGGTTAATGAGTGACTTGGTTGGTGAATCTGTGAGTGGGAAAGAATGCGGGTCTTAGAGTTATTCTGGAGTGAGAGTGAAGAAAGGGGCGTTGGCTGTTGGAACGACGGGAAAAAAGCGAATCTCTCTGTCTTTGCTTCTCTTTCTTCTTCTTCTTCTTCTTCTTCTTCTTCTTCTTCTTCTTTATTTATTTATTTTTTTCCAGAACTCTTTGCCTGCCTTGCACATGGAAGATGATGCCAAGTATCATTCAATCAGTGAAAAAATTGAAACAAAATCTGATGACGCATTGAAATAGCACTCGAAAAGCAAAGATTATAGGGATTATAAACCGAGAACGCATTATGGATAGAGAAGAACCCGAAACGTTCTTGATCCAAGAAGTCAAAATATTAAGTTTTCAAAATTACCTCCAATATAAACGTTCTACCAAAAATGGATCAAAATTAATTTCAAAATTATAACAAAATCAAATCTAAAATTGACGACGAGGTAGTTTAGGAAACAAAATCATAATTTGCTCTATTTTTGGAAAGTAACTTTTAATGTAAAGGTTATTGCCAAAATTGCAAAAAAGTCAAAACCGAAATTGATGACATCTCAGCTTAGGACATTCATATTTTGCCCCAATTTTTAAAAGTTACCTTAATACAAATATCGTCTAATAAAATATTTAAATTCCAAGTTTTAGGTTAAAAATTTTAATAATATTAAATTTAAAACATTATTTAAATTTTATATATTAAATATATCTTTTAGTTTGTTATCTTTTTATTTATTTTATTTTTTACATTTTGATTAAAATTTCAATTAACTAACAAGATTAATTGAAAAATGTAATTCTTTAAAGATTGTTTTTGTTAACTGAAAATAATTTAATGAGTAATCGATTAATTAAATTAAATTTGATTCAATTGATTAATTTGATTAAAATTAAAATATAAACGTCCTGTTTATAATAAAAGTGCTTGAAGCGCCATACGAATATTAATTATATTAGTATTATTTCTATAAAATTTTAAATTCGTTAAAATTATCATGATACTAATAAATAGTAAATTTTATATTTAAAAAATAGTAAAAATATTAAAAGATTGATTTTTATCATACTTAAATTTAAAATTATTTTTATTTTGTAATTAAATAAACTTTTACTTTAAAAAAATAAAATTGATTTGTATAACATTTTAGATAAATACAAATAATTCTACATGTAATAAAAATATAAAAATTTATATAATAAATATTTAAAGATTTTTTTATCATTTCAATAAAGATTATTCATAATCTTGTGTCAAGAAAATTACAGGATATACCCATCCATCCCATGTTATCATCTAGCATAGCATCTCATTTGAATAGTAACGTTGTTCAAGCGCCGTCGTTTCTGAATATAGGTCCCACATTGTCGCACATTACGTGGCAAGGATTTATTTATCTAAGCCTAAGCGGGGGGAATCGTAGACGGTAAGCATATTGAACAGGCGGATGGTCACCAATCACGATCACCACAGCCCCCTCAATTTTTACTTCTTTTTTTTTTTTGTTTTTTGTTTTCACATCATCATAGCCGTTCATCTCGAATGAAATAGACTTAATCGCACGCCTGAATGCCACCGTAATTATATCAGTTTCCTCTCCTATCCTTTTTCGCTTATCTCCATTTTCGTTTCAGAAATGGCGACTCTCGTCGCAGGGGTGCCGTGGATGAGAATCAGAGTGTTCCCTGAACTCGCCCCTCCTTGTCTTTTTCGTCGCCATTTTCTTAGAAATTTCTCTGTTCGCGCTGCATTGGACAGTGATGTACCGGTCAGAGTTCGTTTCGCTCCTTCGCCAACCGGCAATCTCCACGTCGGCGGTGCCCGAACTGCTCTCTTCAATTACTTGTTCGCTAGGTTTTTCTTTAACATCTTCTTTTGTTCTTTTTTTTTTTTTTTGTGTGTGTGTGTTCAACTTTGTCAATTTTGGTGATTTTCTTTTCTGCTTTTTGTTTTTCTTAAGATCGAAGGGAGGGAAATTTGTGCTGAGAATCGAGGATACAGACTTGGAGAGGTCGACACGGGAATCAGAGGAGGCTCTTCTCCGAGATTTAGCTTGGCTTGGTCTTGACTGGGATGAAGGTGCTGTTTATCCGCTTTTATCATCATTATCTTCCTATTTCAGTTAGTTTGGCTTGATATGTATCACAGCAATTTTACATGTGCTATTCTGTTTTTCACTTTTAGAATTAATAGAGTTGGTTTGTTGCTATGTAGGCCCTGGTGTTGGTGGGGACTATGGTCCTTATCGACAATCCGAAAGAAATTCTATGTACAAGCAATATGCTGAGAAGCTCTTAGAATCTGGTCATGTTTATCGTTGTTTTTGTTCCAACGAGGTAATTGCTTTCGACTTCAAAAGTCTCATTGCATGAGATTTGGCCCTATGTTAATAAAACATTATGAGTGGGAAGAGATTTGAATTACTTTTCGGTTTCAGCTTATTGCCTCTGGAAATTGGATTGGTTAATATTCCACGGGAGAGAAATATACAAATTTTGTGCATAAAAAAATTTAATCTATGATCCAAGAATTATGTCTATGAGTTGCGTGATTCTGTATCTGTGAACTATGATCTGATTTTAGCACTCAATTTCTAAGTTCTTTCTTAATCCTCTATAGGAGCTTGAAAAAATGAAGGAGATTGCAGAGTTAAAGAAGCTTCCTCCTGTATACTCTGGGAAGTGGGCCACTGCAACAGATGAAGAAGTACAAGAAGAGCTAGCAAAGGGAATCCCTTATACATATCGATTTCGTGTTCCGAAGGAAGGGAGCTTGAAAATTAATGACCTTATTCGAGGTGAAGTAAGTCCCATACATTATACTATTTCTCCTTTAACAGCTTTGGGCACAGCACACTGCAATTTGTTGTCTGTAATTTGAGGTTTTATTGTCTCAACAGCACTGTTATGTTCAAATTTCAGTGGTCTTTCATAACAGATTGCATAATACTTAACTGTGATTTAGTTATACAGGCACTAACTTTGTTGGATAGTGTCATGAAGGTTAGCTGGAAATTAGAGACACTTGGGGACTTCGTTGTAATGAGGAGCAATGGCCAACCTGTTTACAACTTTTGTGTTACAGTTGATGATGCTACCATGGCTATTTCACATGTTATAAGGTAATTGGAAGAGTCTAATTGTTTCACCATTTGACTACATCCAATATGGGTTTTATTTGTGATCTTTTTGGCCCTCTGTTCTCACTCTCTTTATAAACTGGCATTTCAGAGCAGAAGAGCATTTACCTAATACTTTAAGGCAAGCCTTAATATACAAGGTAATGTTAAAAGCATCAGTTTTTTTTTTTTCTCAATTTGGTGGCTTTTGGAGTTTCTGATTTCTTTCAACAATACGAGGAAGCAAATCTAGGAATTTAAACAATATTTTGCCACAGGCTCTTGGATTCCCAATGCCTTTCTTTGCCCATGTTTCTTTGATTCTTGCACCAGATAGGAGTAAACTGTCAAAACGCCATGGTGCAACTTCAATTGGTCAGGTAGGTAGTTATCTTCATTCTACTTTGTTTCGTGGCAATCATTGCAAAATAAATGTTATCGCTCTGATTCCTTGGATACTACAAGTGTATCTTTTAAATTGAGGATTAAAATTCTCCTTGTTTAACAATTACTCTGTACCAGTTCAGAGAGATGGGGTATCTGCCTCAGGCAATGGTGAATTACTTGGCACTCTTAGGTTGGGGTGATGGAACTGAAAATGAGTTTTTCACAATTGAGCAACTTGGTTAGTTTTTCCTTTGACTTGCTCTGATTTATATTCTTCCGTACTTCTAAGTCCTATGATCAGCTTAGGCAGATAATATTTGGATGATTGTAATTTGACCTTTTCTCACTTGAACATTTTTTATGCAATTCACAGTTGAAAAGTTCTCAATTGGTCGTGTTAACAAAAGTGGTGCTGTTTTTGACTCTACCAAGTTAAGGTGACTTCTTTATGCTTTGAAATTCCATTGGTTTTTACTTTGGGCTAGTATACCCAGGCCCAGGTTATTTATATAGCATGCTGTGGGATATAGACCACAGAACTCCTAGTTTCATGGCTGCTTTGCATGCTCCTATATCTTGATCTGTGTTTTCTTAAAATGGAAAATATGTGCAAATTCCAAGCTTGATCAAGTGATTCGCGTGGGATAATTGTGAGAACTACAATGGATATTGCACTTTGTCACAACATTAGGCTTGCAACACTTTAGGAAGAACTAAGACTGAAATATATCTGTTCCTTCGTTCTTGTCCGCTAAATGTTTGCTCTACATATAGTTTTCTAATTTTCTCCTTCCTGTGAAAACTAAAGGTGGATGAATGGTCAGCACTTAAGAGCACTTCCGTTTGAGGAGTTGAGCAAGATTATTGGTGAGCGCTGGAAGAGTACTGGTCTTCTTACGGAGTCAGAAGGGCCATTTATCGATGTAAGTTTCTTTGTAACACATATTTTGAAAGTATTCTACATTTGCTCAACATCAGGCACCACATGATTATGATAACAATGGTATGTAAATATGTCCCTACAGGAGGCAGTTCAGCTGCTTAAGGATGGGATTGACTTGGTAACAGATTCAGATACAGCACTCTCAAACTTGCTGTCTTATCCTGTGCATGCTACCTTGTCAAGGTAATTATGGAATTCTTGCACTTAAATTTTGGTCTCTGTGACATTGTTTGGTATTATTTTTTGGTTGGGCTGCTTCTCTGATGGTAATTTTGGTTGTAGTTGTGCATTTCTCCCAGTCTCATAGTCTCGGGGTTAAAGCTTTAGGATAGATTTTAATGATATAATTTTTGGATCGAAATACTGAAAATTCTTAAAATAATACAGACCATCAGAAATTGAGATCACAGCGTTCAAACATTATGCTTTCTCCATTTTTTGGGTTCATTGGTGTAGTGAGTTTGTGCTCCTAGAATAAGCGTTCTATCAGAAATGTTGAGATTTTTGTTTGTTTTGAATATGAAAAGAGCCATAGCATCCTTAGACTTCACTCTGCAAAATTATGTTATGCATTTGTTACTGTAGCTTAGAAGATGCCCAAAGCATGTGTAGGAGTTGGCTATGTCAACAAATTCTATTAAATGTTATTTGACTTTGTATCCTCTGCAGCCCTGAAGGTAAACCTATAGTAGAGGACAAGCTTCCTGAGTTTTCTGCCAGCCTCTTAGCTGCTTATGATAGTGGTGAACTCCTTGGTGCATTGGAAGAAGGCCATGCTGGTTGGCAGAAGTGGGTAAAGGGCTTTGGCAAAACTTTGAAGCGCAAGGTGGGCTTTAATTAATACATTGCCTTTTTTGGTCTTGGTTTTTTTCCTTTTTGGGCCTTACTGAAATAATAACCTCGTGCATGGTACTGAAGTTAGAATTGCCTTGCTACAACTCTCATGGCAGGGGAAATCACTTTTCATGCCCCTGAGGGTTTTATTAACAGGAAAGCTCCATGGCCCTGATATGGGTTCGAGCGTAATCCTAATTTATAAAGCTGGAAAGAATGGTGTTGTTGCTCCTCAAGCTGGGTTCGTGACATTGAGAGAAAGGTTTGAAACGTTGAGACAAATCAATTGGGAAGCACTTAACCAGAATCAGCCTGCTTTGGAGTCTCCAGCCACCGTATCAAATTAAAAGTCGAAGTTTTGTTCTAGTTTTTGCAATTTAATAATCGCATGCGATTCCGCTGTTTAGATTCTCTTTTGCCCTCTCAAAGCCATTGATGAGATGATGTAGCTTAATGTTTTACTGTTTTGACGTTTATGAATGTGATGAGCATTTAGGTAGTGTTAACTTGAATATTTTTGAACTATTCATGTGAAAAAGAATTTTAATACACTTTGAAATGTTTCGACTTTTGAGCTTCGCGGACAGAGGTGATATATTCTAGATTCAGATTTTATTTAACATTCCTTTGGGACATTATGGTGAGTGATTATCCATGCAGACAATGCTGCCATTAGAGCCCGCTGTAAATGTTGTAATCTAATCATAAGCGGGTGCTGCACGTTGCTCCGTTAAAAGGTGTCCGTAATTGTTGTTGCCTTTCAGCTTCAAATTTGAAAAAGCAGTGTTGACGGTTCTAATTTCTAGGAATGCGTGTTCCCAATCATCAGAGTAAATCAAGCAACGTGAATCAGCTCGATTAGCCGATGCTTTTTTACTCAAACGTACAAGCTTGAAAGGTTTACAAAGAAAGTTCCGGATTCATTGAAACTTAATTAGACTTCCCTTGGCTTAGAGGCTACAAGTCAAGAGGAAAAGTATTTGAAGCTGTAGAACTGATTCACAGTCTAAGAATTTTAACGACGAAACTTTGATACAACGAAAACGATGGAAGAATTGTAAGAGGCAATTAAATGGACTAAACAACCACATATAATTACAGTTGTTGGATACGTTGATTGAATGCGTGCATCTATTTCTTAACGTTCACGTGACAATAACACACCAAACGACATACATAAAACAAATCAAGGAAAATAAAAAAGTTTTTAAACTTTTTAGGAGTAAACAGCAGCAGCAGCTCTTGAATTTGTAGTTTTACATCTTTAAAACGTATCTTTTTGATATATATATATATATATATATATATATATAAAGTTTTAAAAAATTAAAAATTAAAAATCAAAATGATATTGGACATTATTATTTACTTTACCTTTTACAAACAAGCATAAGATCCAATGGAGAGAGCGTGTGACTAATTAGCCATAAAGCCCGATTACGCACGCATCTGTCGGCTCGGTCCTCCAACACCCTGAGGCCTTGGTTAGGCAAATCAAATTCCATTCCATCCCGAAGAATTAGTCATTTCCAAGGTAGAAAGGCTCGCTCTCTCGCTCTCTTCTTCTTCCCTTCTCTGGATTGGTTCTCTCTCAGGCATTTCTATTTCTAATGACTTTGCATTTCAACCAACACTCGGATCAGATTTCACAGATCTGAAACAAAAGAAATAGTGATGTCAGCTTCCCAAACGCTCGGCGGCCCGTCCCGGTGCGGCCGTGTGCTGGGACCCGCTCTCGACAAGATCATCAAAAACGCCGCTTGGCGAAAACACTCTCACCTCGTTTCCTCATGCAAATCCGCTCTCGACAAGCTCGAGACCCTCACCGATACCGCCTTATCCGATCCGACCTCTCCTCTACTCGGCCTTTCTTCTTCCGACGCCAACTTTGTCCTCAACCCTATCCTTCTCGCTCTCAACTCTAATTACGCCAAAGTCGCCGAGCCCGCCCTTGAATGCACCTTCAAATTGTTCTCTCTTGGTGTCGTTCGTGGCGAGATCGACAGCAACGTCTCCAATTCGATCCTCTATAAAGTTATCGAAAGTGTTTGCAAAGTCGGCGGCATTGGCGAGGAATCGGTCGAGCTCGCCGTGCTACGAGTTTTACTATCTGCCGTTCGATGTCCCTGCGTTTTGATCCGTGGCGATTGCTTGCTTCACGTCGTTAGAACTTGTTATAACGTATATTTAAGCGGTTTAAGTGGAACCAATCAGATCTGTGCTAAGTCCGTTCTAGCTCAGATTACGCTCATTGTATTCACCCGAGCGGAAGAAGATTCCATGGATGTTTCTATAAGAACAGTGTCGGTTAGTGAGCTTTTAGAGTTTACTGATAAGAATTTAAATGAAGGAAATTCAATTTATTATAGCCAGAATTTTGTTAGTGAGGTTATGAGTGCTAGTGAAGGGGTTCCAGATTTGAAGCTTTCCCAGCTGGTTCAGGACTCCCAAAATGGTGAGTCTAAGGTGTCGAAAGGGGTGCAGAAGGAGGAAGCTGGGGAGGAAGAGACGAATGGGGTTAGCAGTAAAATTAGGGAGGATGGATTTCTTGTTTTTAAGAATTTGTGTAAGTTGTCAATGAAGTTTTCGTCTCAGGAGAACCCGGATGATCAGATCCTTTTGAGAGGGAAGACAGTGTCTTTGGAACTCCTCAAGGTTATTATGGATAATGGGGGTTCAATTTGGCTCTCCAATGAGAGGCAAGTCATTCTATACTTTGTTCACATCGGATTCTGATCTTTTATTTCCTCGAAATATGGACTTATTATTTGATATAATTAGCTGTTATGGTTGTTTGCATGTTTTCTATTACTTTGGGCTTTATCTTTGATAGTTATTAGATTTTTCAGATAGTTTTTTGGTCTATTAGTACTGTAGTCGTTGTGTTAAGAACTTTAAAATGGTAATGAACATTTAGATTTTGGGTGTTTGCTAATCTAATCAAGATGCGAGTGTTGCATAATTGAGTAAATAAAGTTTTATTTTGGTTAATTGAAGCTTAATTTCTACATCTAATGAAATCAGGAAAAGGTATTTAGGTTTCATATTCCCCAACCATGGCAAGACGCATGTCCAACACCTCAAAGTGAACATCAAGTTGGGGTCTTGACTCTCCAAATATGAGGGAAACTTAAGAAAAACCTGAATGAACCTGTGTCAGATACATAGCTGGTTCAAATACTCATTCCTGATTCTGGGCAACATAACTCCCAAATAGCCTTTTCTTCTGAAGTACTTATGTATATTATTGGGTCGTGGGATTTTCATGAATTATCTGAAGAATGATTTGTTTAGCTAGTTGTTACAAAAAATAAATAAATAAAAAAATGCTTTAAAACAATTATTAGTTTTTTTTATAATTTATTTTTCATATTTCAAGTTTTGAATGTCATGTAGTATGGGTGATAAATAACTCACTTGTCTATTTGCAGTCTTCTGTTAAATTTTTTATACTGTTCTTATATTATGCGATACATCATGCAGGTTTCTTAATGCAATTAAGCAGTATCTATGCTTATCATTGTTAAAAAACAGTGCATTGTCAGTGATGTCAATTTTCCAGCTCCAGTGTTCAATTTTTATGAGCTTGTTAACGAAATTTAGATCAGGGTTGAAAGCTGAAATTGGAATATTCTTTCCAATGCTAATCCTCCGAGTTCTAGAGAATGTTCTCCAGCCAAGTTTTGTACAGAAAATGACTGTCCTTAATTTGTTGGAAAAGATTGCTGGGGATTCGCAGATTATCATTGATATATTTGTGAACTATGATTGCGATGTCGATTCACCGAACATATTTGAAAGGTATTTTTCTTCCTAATAATTGTTCATAAAAGTGTTTGATGTGAGTCCTGGTCTCATGTCATCAATTGTTTTTGTCATGTCTGATATTCAATAGAAGTATCCAACAAATCGGATGTGAAATTCTATATGAAAATGAAAACTTTTCTCAAATTTTTGCAAAAGGAAGTAGGTCAGCATAGGAATTAACCCAAGCTCCAGTTATTGGCTCATGTTCTTAGAGCATGCTTTAGCTTTTTTTCTAATGTAATTTTTTTTTTAATTTTTCTTTCTTTTTTATTTCTTAAGATTGCAGTCTACTCAAATGTATTAAAACTCCTATTACCAAATCATATGTGAAATGTTATATGAATTTGAAACCTTTTCTCAAATTTTTCTAAATGAAGGTAAATCAACATAGGAATTTACTCAAGCATCAGTCATTTGATGATGTTCTCAGAGCTTGCTTTAGCTTCTTTTCTAATGTAATTTATTTAAATTTCTCATTCTTTTTTATTTCTTAGTGAGCACTTTAGTAAACTGTATTAAAACTCTTATAATTCCATCAGATATTTGCAGGATTGTCAATGGTGTTCTGAAAACTGCTCTAGGGCCGCCACCCGGTTCAACCACAACTTTGTCTGCAGTCCAGGATATTACTTTCAGGCATGAATCAGTGAAGTGCTTGGTTGGCATCATTAAGTCAATGGGAGCTTGGATGGACCGACAGCTGAAGATAGTTGATTCTGACTTGCCTAGGAGCTTCCAGAGCGACACTTCAGTAGAGAGCCATTCAATCCCAACTGCAGAAGATGGAGCTGTCCCTGATTGTGAGTTGCACCCTGAAATGAATTCTGAATTGTCAGATGCTGCTACTCTTGAGCAACGCCGGACGTACAAGATTGAACTCCAGGTTAGTTATTGCTTTTAGTGGAGATAGAGCATGATTGTATGTTCATGTAGCACATACTTATTTAGTACCCAAATTGTAACATAGGGCTTCCTTAATAGATCATGATAATTTGCCATATTAATATTGGCTTTCATTATGTCATGTATTTTTATATTGCTTAATCATATGTTTAGTGCTCTCCTTTTCTTCACAAGCTTGCTTTAGTGACAGCTTTACTGGGTTACATGCAGAAAGGTGTCTCATTGTTTAACAGGAAGCCCTCCAAAGGCATCGAATTTCTTATAAGCACCAAAAAAGTTGGCGACTCTCCAGAGGAAGTGGCTTCTTTTCTGAAAAATAACACTACTGGGCTGAATGAAACAATGATTGGTGATTATTTGGGTGAAAGGGAGGAATTTTCTTTGAGAGTCATGCATGCTTACGTGGATTCCTTTGATTTCAAATCTATGGATTTTGGTGAAGCAATAAGGTTCTTCCTACGCGGCTTCAGGTTACCAGGAGAGGCGCAGAAAATTGACCGCATAATGGAAAAATTTGCTGAGCGCTATTGTAAATGCAATCCAAACTCCTTTACTAGTGCAGATACTGCCTATGTACTGGCATACTCTGTCATAATGCTCAACACTGATGCCCATAATAACATGGTCAAAGATAAGGTTTGTTTGTCAAATCTGTCTTTGTTTCTCAGCACATTACTGATTGTGAGGTTTAGACAATTTCATGCTTGCTTAAGCATGTACTTGTCTTTCGAAGAACCTTCCTGATCTATTCTGGGGCTTGTAAGCCATTCTGTTGCTCTTGCGAATTATGTTTTTAATTGTACATATATAAATTTACAATAGATTTGATCCTGTTCTCACTTCTGTGGTACGTTGCTTCTGTATTTAGATGACCAAATCTGATTTCATCCGAAACAACCGAGGAATAGATGATGGCAAGGATTTACCTGAGGAGTATCTTGGTGCTATCTATGACCAGATTGTGAAAAATGAAATTAAGATGAATGCTGATTCTTCTGTTCCTCAAAGCAAGCAGGCAAACAGCTTAAATAAGTTATTGGGTTTAGATGGTATACTCAATTTGGTCAATTGGAAGCAAACAGAAGAAAAGCCATTGGGTGCAAATGGGCTCCTTATAAGACATATCCAAGAGCAGTTTAAGGCAAAGTCAGGAAAATCAGAGTAAGTTTTATTCTAATACATTTTCAAGATTTGCTCCTTCCAAGATGACTGGTGAGTCAAGGAATAGTAGAAGTTTGGCACCTGTATAGGTCATATATCTTGGTTATGTCTTGAACCATAGTCTCAGTATGATACTTTTGACAGTGTATTCTTCCTTCATACCAGTTATCTGTGAGCTTCAGATGAACTTTTCACATGTTTTTTTGTTTGTGATTCCATCCGATTGGTCATGATATGTTGGTTGGGAAATGAAATCAGTATTTAGTTGATGTCACATATAAAAGCCTGATAAGAGAACAACGTGAATCATAAACAAAGAGGATTCAATTCGTCTAGATTCCTCCATTCTTTCCTTGCTGCTTCTGTGTTAAGTTAATCTATATTCTTTTGTCTTCCCAAATTTTCCCAGAAAACCTACCATCTAATGTTTGTTAATAGTAGTCTTTATTTTTCCTTGCTGTTTCAGGTCTGTTTATCATGCTGTTTCAGATATAGCAATCCTGAGGTTTATGGTGGAGGTCTGCTGGGGACCCATGCTGGCTGCATTTAGTGTCACTCTAGATCAGAGTGATGACAGACTTGCTACAACTCAATGCTTACAGGGCTTCCGACATGCTGTGCATGTAACTGCAGTAATGGGCATGCAGACGCAGAGAGATGCTTTTGTCACATCTGTTGCAAAGTTCACTTATCTTCATTGTGCTGCTGATATGAAACAAAAGAATGTTGATGCTGTAAAGGTAAGTAGTATTTGTTTGCACATAATAACAAAGAATGTAATCTTCCCCATGGTTTTCTCATATGATATATCTCAGGAAGAGTTAGAATTGCTGCATCTGACTGTTTGCATGTTAAGTGTCCCACCACAGATACCGTAAAATTTGTTTGTTCTGCATTATACTTTTGTGCCTTTGACTTCCTTTTTCTTGGCATTTACTTTGTCATGGAACATTGATAGTCTAGTAGGTTGAAATAGAACCATTTAGCCTAAACTGTGATGGTTGAATAATAAAAGTTTTCCAATTGTTTGTTAGTAAAATAGGCGTGAAAAATTAATGCATCATATTTAGTTACCAATACATGTTGCATGCATATATATATATATATATATATATATATAAAAGTTTATTTCTGTGATATGTTCTTTTTATATCTCACTTGTTTAAACATTTACTTTATACAGGCAATAATATCTATTGCCATTGAAGATGGTAACCATCTTCAGGAAGCCTGGGAGCATATATTGACATGCCTGTCCAGAATTGAGCATTTGCAACTGTTGGGAGAAGGTGCACCGACCGATTCATCCTTTTTATCTGTGTCTAACACCGAAACAGATGAAAAGATGGCAAAATCTGTTGGTCTTCAATCTTTGAAGAAAAAAGGAACCCTCCAGAATCCAGCTGTAATGGCAGTTGTCCGAGGGGGTTCATATGATAGCACCACTATTAGAGTCAATAGTTCAGGACTGGTAACTCCAGAGCAGATTAATCACTTCATTGCAAACTTGAATTTATTGGACCAAATAGGAAATTTTGAGTTGAACCATGTTTTTGCACATAGCCAAAGGTTAAACAGTGAAGCAATAGTGGCATTTGTGAAAGCCCTTTGCAAAGTTTCTATATCTGAGTTGCAGTCTCCAACAGATCCTCGTGTTTTTAGCCTCACAAAACTAGTTGAAATTGCGTAAGATTCTTATCTTTTTCTTTTAGAAATGCTAGCTCCAACAGATCCTTGGTTATTAGCCTTGCAGATAAAATTGCCCTTGCTCTCTCTCTCTCTCTCTGTTTGTGTGCGCATATGGGGAATCCTTATTCTAGAATGTTCTATTGCAGGCATTACAATATGAACCGCATCAGATTAGTTTGGTCTCGCATGTGGAATGTCCTCTCTGATTTCTTTGTTTCGGTTGGATTGTCTGAAAATTTGTCTGTAGCAATTTTTGTGATGGATTCGTTGCGGCAGCTAGCTATGAAATTCTTAGAACGTGAAGAGCTGGCAAATTACAATTTCCAGAATGAATTTTTGAGACCATTTGTGATTGTTATGCAAAAAAGCAACTCTGCAGAAATAAGGGAATTAATAGTTCGATGCATTTCTCAAATGGTCCTCAGCCGTGTCAGCAATGTGAAATCTGGATGGAAGAGTGTTTTTATGGTATGCTAAGGTCTCATATAAGATTTCTGTTGTCATGCAGCTTGGTAGCCATTCTTTTCATGAAATTCTTTTCTTTTCTCAGGTGTTCTCAGCTGCTGCTGCGGATGAGCGGAAGAATATTGTTTTGCTGGCTTTTGAGACGATGGAAAAAATAGTACGAGAGTACTTTCCTCATATAACTGAAACAGAGGCTACCACCTTTACCGATTGTGTAAGATGCCTCATCAAGTTCACAAATAGCAGGTTTAACAGTGATGTTAGCCTCAATGCTATTGCGTTTCTCCGGTTCTGTGCTGTTAAACTTGCTGAGGGGGGACTTGTTTGCTGCACTGATAAGAGCTCGGATGATGGTTCATCCATTGTAAATAAGGATGATTCAGATGTACAAAGTTTCACTGATATTGATGATCATGGATCCTATTGGTTTCCTTTGCTAACAGGTAACCTGATAGTTTAGTTGCTTTCAAATCCTATAACCTTGTTGACACTGTTATGCAATATGGATGGCGTAATAGGCTATTTGTGTGACTAATTCCTCGCTATCAAACTAAGCTGATTATATGGTTCATGTAACATGTTCTATTCATGGATACCATACTATTAGAACCACTAGTTCAACATGTATGTGTCACCTTTCCACTTGTTGCAGTGCTCTTTTGCCTCATCACTCTCTGATTAATTCCCATGTCAGAGATATCCATTTTAGTTGTTTAAATCATCGCACAGGATCTATTTTCATAATTTCCCTTGCTTATACCCACTGTTGTGGGTCTTTATCAGCAATTTATCCTGTACTTAAATGTTGTTTATGTGACTATTGATTGAATATTAATCAATCAAACAAAACCCAGTTTACATTTAACTCTTATTGTCCATGTTGAATGGGAGAACATGATTGTTATCATCTTTATTTTCCACTGTTGCAAAGATAAATTGCCTTTCTTGTTTTGAAATTATAGAATTTTGATATATTGTTTCAGGTTTATCAAAACTGACGTCTGACTCAAGATTAGCCATCCGAAAGAGTTCGTTGGAAGTGCTTTTCAACATCTTGAAGGATCATGGTCTTCTTTTCTCACAAACATTCTGGACTGGTGTTTTTAGTTCTGTTGTTCTCCCCATATTTAATGGTGTATGCGAAAAGAGAGACATGGCTGTAAAAGATGAGCAGGATTCACCAACTCCTAAATATCGTCAACCTGATGGAAGTACATGGGATGCTGAAACTTCCGCCGTGGCTGCACATTGTCTAGTAGATCTATTTATTAGTTTTTACAATGTACTGAGGCCTCAGCTATCAAATGTAGTATCTGTACTGACCGGATACTTGAGAAGTTCAATACAGGGTCTTGCAAGCACTGGGGTTGCAGCGATGTTCCGATTGACAGGAGAGTTAGGAAGCAAACTTTCAGAAGATGAATGGCGAGAAATTTTTCTAGCCTTAAAAGAAGCAGCCACATCAATGGTGCCAGGGTTCATGAAGCTTTTGAGAACCATGGATGGCATCAAGGTGCCTGACAATTCTCAATCCTATGCTAATACTGAAAGTAGTTCTGATCTGGGGTTGACCAATGATGACCTTGAGGATGATAATCTGCAAACTGTGGCTTATGTGGTTTCAAGAATGAAGAGTCATATTGCTGTCCATCTGCTTATTATACAGGTTCGCCCGTTACACAATATATTCTTGCATGCTAATATGATGGTTCTTTAATATCCATAGAACCATGTGATATGATCATATTTGTTTTGGCTTTCATCATTTCAGGTTATAACCGATATGTACAAAGCACACCAACAATTCTTGTCCGCTGCAAACGTCAACATCATTGTTGAGATATTTTCTTCCATTGCATCACATGCGCAGCAACTGAACTCTGAGACTACCCTGCAAAAGAAAATACAGAAAGCGTGCTCAATCTTAGAGATTTCTGATCCTCCTATGGTTCACTTCGAGAACGAGGCCTATCAAATTTATCTCAATTTCCTCCAAGATTTAGTTAAAAATAATCCATCCAGCTCTGAGGAGATGGATCCAGAATCACTACTTGTGGCAGTGTGTGAAGAAATATTGCAGATATACCTTAACTGTACTGATTACCAGTATGTGCTGCAGAATTCGATTGAGAAACCAGTGACCCATTGGATTCTTCCATTGGGTTCAGCCAAAAGGGAAGAATTGGCAGCTAGAACTCCTTTACTTGTGTCAGCATTGAAGGCATTGAGTGGTTTGGAGAGAGACTCCTTTAGAAAGTATATTGCACATTTCTTTCATCTGATGGTGGATCTTGTCCGGAGTGAGCATAGCTCGGGCGAAGTTCAACGTGTTCTGAGCAACATGTTCCAGTCATGTATAGGTCCAATAATAATGCAATAAGTTATTTTCTATAGAATATTACATGCTTATATGTCAGTCATTATTGTATCACAGTTTTGATAATCATCGATATTATTTTTTGTAGCATTCTGAGTTTTTTTTCCCCCCAACGGAAAGAGTGTACATGTTAATGAAACTGTTCATATTTGAAGTGCCCTATATATTTACTTTAGTACTAATCATGGAATTTATATGATCCAGAATGTTCAGTTATCACATCCACTTTTTGGTTGTTTGTGGTTGGTCATAATCATTTATGTTCAATTTTATTGCTTAGCTGTAATAGCAGCAGCCAGCTAGCAAGCAAGTGAAGACATTGGGTTGCACTTGCATTCTTTTTCTTATCATCCTTTCTTTTCTAGAATTTCGTCTTTTCCCTACCAAACACGGTGCTGGAAGGAGGCTATTAATACTACCATCACAATTGTTTCATAGGCAGCGTTTGAATTGCATTGAATGTCCAGTCCAACGTAATTTAACCCTCTTTTTTAACCCAAACGCACTGATTCGATCTGGTGAAAATGTTGAAAAAAAAGCATTGGAAGGGTAATTTTAGTTTTCCACCTTTGATTTTAATTTTTTTTATTTTCTTAAAATCATATATTTTTAATGAGTTATTTTTTCTTTTTCAATTTTATTGAAATTAATCACTTATTCCAAGTAATTTAACTCTAATTACATCCACTTGGGTTTAGTGGAAAATTTGTTTCCTATTAAAATGAAACTTTTACAATTTTATCCGTATTATTTTTTAAAATTATAGGATAATATTATTAAATAACAACATTTTTATATTTAGTATTTTCATTTTCATTTTAAATTTTTATTTGAAAATGTTTAGAATAAATTTATTAATTTAATATAATATATAAATTTTTTTATTATATGGCAAATGAATATTACATGTATACATATACATAATAATTTTTAAATATTTAATAAAAAATATAATTTTATATTAAATAATTTTAATAATTTTTTTAGTTATTTAATTTACAGAATATTAAATTTATGCAATAAATTTGATTATGGGTTGTTATATACAATTTTTATCTAATATTTTTAATACTCATTTTCTCCTCATGCAGTTCACCATAATCCTTGTGTTTGGATTTAAGCACATAACCACTAGTTTAAGTCTTACTGTTATAGTGCGAGTGAAATATATAAACTCTCTATATTTATATTAAAAGGACACTAATTTTCCTTTAGTTTTAAAATACCGAGTTTTTCTCTTTAACTAAGGCTTAGGGTTTAAAATTTAGGAGTTTTTGATTTAGGGATTAGGATTTAAGAGTTTAGGATTATAGTTTATGGTTTTCGGGTTTAGAATCTAATATTTACTATTTACGATTTTTGAATTTAAGGATTGTCAAAGAGTGTAAACTTTGTATTTTGAACTTAAGATGAGGTTAGTGTCTTTTTGACGCAAACATAGAGGGTTTTATGTATTTCACATGTATGTTATAAAACTTAATCTCATCGCTATAATAACTAATCTTTTATCTTTCATTATTTTTAATTTCACCTAAACCAATTTAGACTGTGTTTGGTTCACTGAAAATAAATTTCAAAAAATGATTTTTGTATTTTTTAAGTATTTGGTTGGCATAATATTTTATTAGTCAACTAAAAATGATTTACATGTGAATGAAAAAATTGGTCATTTTTTTGGCAATTGTCTTACGCGTTCGAAAGGAGGAAAACATTTTTTTTAAAAATAATTGTATATATGTAGAGTTATTTATTAAACTTGTGAATATAATTCTATTCAAGTTAAACTTGAATTTAATTTAACTCTACAGGAAAGATTATTAGTAATACTAATAAAATATTTTTATCTAATTAGATTAAAAATTTAAATATTAAAATATTAACATTAAATTTTAATATTTTATTAGTTATATTAATATCATTTGAAAGAAAAAAATAGATTTTTCAAAAAATAATTAATTAACAAAAAATATTTTTATTGATTAATCTAAATAGTCAAAAATTTTAATTTTTCAAAAATTATTTCTAAAGAACCAAACGGAACTTAATTGAACGTCCAAACTACCACTTATCCAATTGGCCTCTGGGTAAAACCTGCACCGCCTCCATACAAAGCTTAACAAACGGTGAAGTACAAAATTTGGACTCTAAAAGCTCAACCACTTTTCCTTCTTTCTAGTCTTAAATCCTTTTTTCTTTTCTATTGGTCTCCAAGTCAAAGAGAGTGATTTCTAAAAGTAAAAAAAAAACAATTCATTATAAAATATCACAAACATAATCTAACATTATATTTATAAATCACTTAAATAAATTTAAAAAATATTAAATAATTGAACATAACTCACACCAACTAAAACTTAAACTTAAAATCTCTTTACCTTGTTCAAAATTTGAGATTATATTTCTTTGATGTTAGGAATAATAAATTTCTTATAAAATGTATAGTAGACGATATGAGAATTAAAGTTCCACATTCACATGATATTTATATTCCAAATGTTCTTAATAACAAAATTATTCAATCTTGATTTCTTATTGTCTTCAAATTAAACCAGATTTTGTTTGGTCGATCGGCATCAAACTAAGAACCATCATTTGGTCACGTAGCCATGCTAGCTAGGGCAGCTGAAGAATATAAAATTATTTTAATATTGACGGTGAATGTGGCCTAACCTCAACTCTTAGGCTTGCAAAGTGCATGGTACTTGCAGATGTTATTGTATTGTAAATAAACAGCAAACCTAATCGGAAACAAATTATTTCCACTTTATAATTCCATAATTTGTAAGGAAAAATATTCTACAGATTTCCATAAATCCAAGAAGCGATCGAATTGAAGGTTTTGTTAGGCCAATATTATACTAGCTCCATTAATGTTCTTTCTCTTGTTCTGTCCTCTCTGATAAATTTGCCATTTTCTCTCATTTAAAATAAACACAAAAAACAAATATTAACAGTGAAATAAAAGGAAATTAGATGCTTAATTTGGATCAAATCAAAGGGTTCCTAATCCTCTCTGAACACAGGAATTGCAATAATTTTATTTTCATAGATATGTTATTGCAAAAAAGCATGTATATACTAAAATTTGGAAGTCTTCAAAATTCTAAATATAGTCAGCTTTTACTAACATTAAGAAATTTATTGTGATTCAAATTTGACTTTTTCTTTACCAACACTTGTACTTCATAATTTTATCTTATGAATGGATTTTTGCGGTTGCACTTTCAGCCTTTGCGTCTATTACTTAATAAGCTATTTATAAATATATATATATATATATATATATATATATATATTGTTTTACCAATTTCACGTTAAGTTAAAGACTTGCATAAAATAATCATCTTTTGAAGAGGTCTACAAGTGACTTGTCAAAATAATAATTCAAATTTAGGGTCTTGATTCAGTATTTATTTTTTCCAAAAAAGAAAAAGAAAATACCCTATGTGTGACTACATATATGTATAAAAGTTGAAGGGTGACCGTAATCATATTGACTCATTTTTTTGAAGAGGTCTACAAGTGAATAGTCAAAATAATAATTCAAATTTAGGGTCTTGATTTAGTATTTATTTTTCCAAAAAAATTTTTAAAAAAAAAACTCTGTATATATATATATATAAGTTGAAGGGTGACCGTAATCCTATTGACTCATTTTATTAGGTATCAATGATCTGATCGCCTGGTGAGTTCTGCCTAAAAAAGTTTGGTTTAAAAATAAATAAATAAATATTCATATTTATTAGCAATTCCCATCAAGACGAAGAAACCAGAAGAAATTTATTATATTATTATTATATATTAGAGATTTAAATATATTTTATTATAATTATTATTCTATTTGTAGATAAGCGTGCCATGCAGAAAATGAATTATGTTTTCACAAAATGAAAGAAATAGGGAAATAAGGCAATAACGTGGCCTGGAAAGCATTAATATTGCGAAGAAAATTTATGTCTATTAGTTAAAAAGGTGTTCTGCCATTACACTTTTGCATTTAATACAAATTTAAAGAAGATAAGAAGAGATTTATGATTTTTGGATTTGGTTTGTGGACAGTTAGCAAGCTTCCTTCAACATTCATCATTAACACAAACCCCTTTTGCTTTATATATATATGAAAAATTCATTTATATTAATATAAAATAAATAGTTGTACATAAATTTTTTTAATTATATATAAAAATAGTATTTTTATAAAGTAATAATTATATTTAATATTTCATTTGTATTGAGTATGTACATAAATTTTTAAGTTAATTTGATATTTTTATAATTTTTATTAAAAATATTTTTAATATATATTAATAATTAAAATTTTATTATTATCACAAGAATAATTTCATATTTTTGATTAATTTTGATTTGATGATCATGATTATGTAAATTAAATGTAAAATTCAAGAATTGACTTAAAAAATATAAAATAATATAAAAATTAAATTAATTTTATAAAAATGTAAGTGATTTCGTTCTTTTATATAATCAGAAAATATTTAAGTAAAATAAGTGTAATATTTGTATCAAATGAAAACTGAATTTTAGCAGCGACAGTAGGCATTGGCCGCCATCCCCGACGTGAAAGTTTTATAACAGGCAGCGGTCTTCATCGTCCACTGTCCCAACTAGTCAATCTTACATGCTTTTCTTTTGTCACAATAATATATATATATATATATATATATAAAAAAAAAAGTGAAAAATAAAATTTAAATTTTAAAATCGTTATTATTAAAAAAAATTTATTTAAATTTATTATTAATTCAAATAAAATTAATTTTAAATTATAAAATAGATAAAACACTTATGATTATAAAAATACTATTAAAAAAACTTTACTTAAATACATTATTAATTCAGATAAAATTAATTTTAAATTGTAAAATAAATAAAATATTTATGATTATAAAAAAAATAATACTCAATACATTTAGTTGAATAATGAGCATACATTTTTCTAAAGTCCAAGTAAAAGAAACTAGGCAGCGCCCGCCACCCACCTCGCACTAAATTTTAGGAACAGACGATCAGATATCATCCAAAGCACCTCTCATCATTAATTGTCTTAATTAAAGCAATATGTTCCACTTGGTACTTGAAAAAAAAAATTGACCTGATACAAAAAGGAAATGCAAGAAAATAATATTGGTTAAACTTTGACAAAACTATATAAAATTTTGTAAATTTTGAAAAAAATTGTTTTGTGCTTGTTGTGTATGTATATATAAATTTTGGTACGATAGATTTTATAATTTTTACGTTTTTAAAATGAAATAAAATAATACAGATATATATATAAATTATTAGGTCTAAATTTTTTTTGTTTTGTTTTTTATTTCAAAATTGACTATGAAATTTTTAGTTTGGAACTTATAGATGCATATGTATAAAAATCAATGAAATAATAAAGTATTAAATCGACATGTTTTAAATATATACTTAATAATTCCATTAAAAGAAATACGAGCTTTACTAAGATAATAATCTCATTTAATTTTGACTTTACCAACTAATAACTAAATCTTGATATATTAAAAATGATCTCGTGCAAATTGCGTAGTTTGAAACTTGACGCATATGGAAAATGTTAAAAGATCTGAAAAGAATATCGATATCTATATAGTACGTTGTTGACATGCAGCTGCAGCATGCGTAATTCAACGGGCATTGCAAAATTGGTAGTCACTCAGGATCTATGTTGAAATTTCTGAATGGAGTTAAAAGAAGTACAACTACCCTTAAATAGACTACCACACATTTTCATTAAAAATATTTGACTTTTTATTCCCATAGAAATATTGAAAACATTTTTTTTAATTATTTAAAGCATTTAATCTTACATAAAAGGAATCGTTGAACATATATACGTAAAGGTCATAATCATTACATATAAAAACGTGAACGTCGTATACCAACAAATTGATTTTGCCCTAATAGAATAATGAGCATATGCATGCAAACAAAATTCTTAATTGCATTTCTATCTGTCTGGGATGACCTTTTTCTTCCAACCGTTTGAGTAATTGAGTGATGGCCTCATTGTGTCGCTGTCCAAGTTTCATTGGAGTTTGATGGAGGGTTTTTCAAACAATTTTTTGTAATTAAATGGTCTAAAGATGACAATTATTTAGTGAAATTTGGATGAGAATATAATTACTCGTGATCTTTTTCGTATTTGGCTGGCCTGACTGTGCATATATAATATATACGTTTTTGCTGAATAAAACTTTTGACACAGCCTAGCCAAGTCATTAGCACATGTTCTTGAGTAATTATCAAGCTTATTATTTTTTCTTTAAAAAAAAATTCAATTTTATCGTCTATATCTAAGAAGAATAATATTCATGCATCTGATTTTAAACTTCATTTTTTAGTTTGAAACTTAGATCTTTTCATTTTAATATCAACCAAGTGGGCGTTAAGAAAATAACTTAAATTTTTATGAGATTATTATCTTGTCACGAATCGTTCATGCATGTTGTAGGACTATAGGAGATATTAATTTATTATGAGATTATTATCTTTTCACGCATCGTTCGTGCATGTTGTAGGACTATAGGAGATATTAATTTAATTAATAGCGTTAAATTTGTTGAGCAAACATGATTTTGATATTTAATGAAACATGAAAAACATGATGTGATAATTTATAGTTGATCTCTTCTGTATGATTAGGTTTTCGCATTCATTTTTTTCTTCGAAGGAAAAATTTTATTAATATATATGCACTATTATCTCATTTACTTCACTACCTGTGAAATAAAAAAAAAAATTCTATAATCAAGTCTTTATGTGTAATGTGTTATTTTAAAAAACTTTAACTTTTAGTTTAAAAGCACACATTCCACATAAAGTGATAAAGAGACTTGTAGAGTTTTTTAATTTCGGTAATGTTATATATATAGCATGAAATGAAAAAATCTATAAGATCACAAATCCATTGAGAGATGTTGCTTATGCAAAGACAATTATTTATTGTCCGATTAATGTCTAAAAATACACATATTTATATATGGTCAGGGAGACTTGGTAACTCTAAATGTGGATTTTTTTTTTTATTTTACTAATAGTAAATGAGGTAATAATCCTACATATATCACATAAAATGAAAATCGATAAGATCACAAATCCATTGAGAGATGTTACTTTTGCAGAGACATCATTATTTATTGTCCCATTAATGCCTAAAAAGACATATATTTATATATGGTCAGGTAGACTTAATAATTTTAAACACGACACGAAAATAATATAATAAATAAAAAATACGAATGTGATATAGGAGCGGAGCCCCATGAAGCCAATGGGGGGCTCTTTTATAAGAAAATATTATATTACACATAAATAAAAAATTATTGTATTTTATTAAATTTTATCTAATTTTTTTTAAAAAAATTTTGACGTTTCAAAACTATATTATAAATATGTATTTTAGCATTGAGTTTTCAGAATTAAAAAGAGTTAACAAATTTACAAATTGTAATAAGAATAGCTAAAACTAAAGATGATAAAGCGTATCAATTAATTTAATGTTTATTGATGCGATTCTATTGACTGCCAATGTTACAATAGAGAGAATATATTTAATAATGAACATTTTGAAGATTATTTGTATAATCAAATGGTAGATAATAAATAGTTTGATGACAGTTTAATAGTATATATTGAAAAAAAAAAGTTTTTAAAAGTATTGACAATAAAATTATTGTGTAATATATTTGAAATATGATAGTGTCAAAAATAATTGTAAATTTTGTAACAATTATTACTAGAAGCTTAATTTTTTTTATTGTTACTATTATCATTATTATTCTTATGGTTTTTTTTTTATAATTTAATATGTTCAAATTAAGTCCCATTGGATAAAATTTTTGACTCTGTCATGATGTTATAAGCTAAGAGTTTTATACTTAATGTATTATATAAATTTTTATATTTTATATGATATAAACAAAATTTTACATGACAAAATAAAAAAAAAATATCGATGGCAATTGCTTCTGTTTTTATTTTCCTTCTCATCTTGTTTGTCCAAAATGAGTTTGCTAAGCTCCGGAGTCTTTAAACATTTTCACGACAAGTCATATTTCATAATAATTTAATAGTTGATAGTAATTGATGGTAACCCTACCTTTTCCTTCTTTATCCGAGCAAAGCTTATACGTTTTCTAATTGAAGGGTCAAGATATCTGGGTTTACTTTTCCAATTAATCTGTCTTTGTCTGAAAAATACAATATATATATATATATATATATATATATATATATATATATATATGGAGAGAGACAATCCAATTTGGAGGGTATAGGTTGAAACTCCATCCCCACTTTGATTACAGTTTCCTGTTTGAAAGATTTTACAATATTGGTGATTAATTAGTCCTAGGTAGCATTAATAAACCGCTTTAATGCCAGAAGAAATTAATCTAATCTCTACTCAAATCTCTAACAACTTATCCTTTTGTCAAAATAAAGCCTCTAACTTAATTATCCTCTCTTAATTAATTAATTATTTTGAATCCAAATCCAACTGCTACTTGGTCTAACTAAATGCATACATGCATACATACATACATGTATAACTATAACTATATATATATATATATATATATATATATATATATACAAACATTGAATGTTGTTCTGATCTTACATTGTGATCATATTGGCTGTATTTATTATTTTTTAGTTAGAAATAACTACTTTTAGATTTCCTAAACAAGGAAAATTACTATGATATAAATATATATACATATAAAGTTCGGGACTTCGGTTTACAAGCGTGGTTGTTGAGAAAACGGAATAATAATAATAATAATAATAATAATAATAATAATAATAATAAAAGGGATAAAAATGGTAGGCAAAATTCAAATTTCAATCGGTGAGCTGAAGCAAGCTAATAAAAGTAGAATTGTAAATGCATGTATGATCTAGTTTATAAAAGAATTTATTTACTGCAGAAATAAAGTTAGGTGTTTATCTCTCAAGTTTTTAAAATTTTTAAATTATGTGGGAAGTAAATTTTAATTTTTTGATGAAATTATAAATTAAATTTTTTTTAAGAAGTATTAATTTTAATAACATGTATTTTGTGAAAACTTTTATATTTGTACTTTACTCTTCAATAATTCACAAAATATTAAAAATGATTATATTATTTTAAATTGATTTATTTATTTTGTGCAATTTTTATATTTATTTAATTTTTAATTTTAATTAGCAAAGTGATTTTATTTTATTTTTTTTCACTTAAAAACTTTTTATTTAATTTAATATAGTTTATTATTTTATTTTTACATTTATTAAAAATTTACAAAAATTCTATTAGATAGTTTTCAACATTTTACAATACTTTTATATATATATTAAGTTTGTTAAATATGAATTTAACTTCTTTTAATAATATTTTTAAAAAACTCTACTCGAATAACACTTTTCATAAAAGCTCTTGCTAAACTAGACAAAACTTAAATATAAAAGGGAAATATTTGAATTAAGTGAGAGATCAATTCAATTGATGATCAAAGAGAAGAGTTATCTTAAATTAAAAGAATTTAGTTCAGATTTAACACTGCTTAATATTATCAATTTATCATCCTATTGTCACATTTGCTTCAATAATAAATTCATGGAGTTTTATTTAATGAGTCAAATTTAATTTTTTTTAAAAAAATTATATTTGAAAATTAGCATAATAAATTATAAATAATAGTCTCCTTCAATACATAAAAAATCATTAAATTATTTACCGTCGACTATTATTACTACTTATCCTTTTGTCAAAATAAAGCCTCTAACTTAATTATCCTCTCTTAATTAATTAATTATTTTGAATCCTAATCCAACTGCTACTTGGTCTAACTATATATATATATATATATATATATATATATATATATATATATATACTGTATGTTGTTCTGATCTTACATTGTAATCATATTGGCTGTATTTATTACTTTTTGGTTAGAAAAAACTACTTTTAAATTTCCTAAACAAAGAAAATTACTATGATATAAATATATACACATTAATTTCGGGACTTCGGGTTACAAGCGTGGTTGTTGAGAAAAGGGAATAATAATAATAATAATAATAATAATAAAAGTGATAAAAATGGTAAGTAAAATTCAAATTTCAATTGGCGAGTTGAAGCAAGCTAATGAAAGCAGAAGTGTAAATAAAAAAAAAAAAAAATTCTTTGAATTAAGTGAGAGACCAATTCAATTGATGATAAAAAAAAGAAAAAAAAAAAAAGAGTTATCTTAGATTAAAAAAATTCAGTTAAGATTTAACACTCTTAATATTATCAATGTATCTTCGTATATTCCCATTTGCTTCAATAGTAGATTCATGGATTTTTATTTAATGAGTCAAATTTAATTTTTTTAATATTATATTTGAAAATTAGTATAATAAGTTATAAATGATAGTCTCATTCAATACATAAAAAATCATTAAACTACTCACCATTGTCTATTATTACTGCTTAATTTTAATGTTTATGGACAATAACTTAACAAGAATACCCCTAAGATACCACAAGCCAAACATCAATTTGATTACTTAAATCTTTAGTCTAAGTTCAAATTCAGAAGAGATTATAAAATTTCCAACCCAAAATTTTTAATTGATAAGAAATAAGAATGGATCAAATTAAGGAACGAGTAAAAATAATAAATAAATTTGGTAAAGATTGTAATTACGGGAAGGAAGTGAGGAAAAAATAACTAAAAAATGAGGACAGAAAGCGGCAGCACATCACATGGGGAAGACCGAATCAGAAAATGAAACACCCAGGAATATGAGATTGCCATACCAGACAACCCAACCCAACCCGACCCATCCCATGCAGCCTGAACTCTTTTGTTTTGACTCTAACTTTGTTAAGTTGTAAAGCTGTGTAACACGTGCCAAACACTGTCTCTTCATTCTCACGCGCTCTCACTCAACTTCCCCTGCCTGTTCGACACCTGTTCTCCCAACTACCCTATAAATATGAGCTCCCCTGAACTCTCGCTTCTCCACTCAACCCATAAAACAGTTTTCCCCCCTTAACCAACCGGAATAGTCTCTCATACTCTCCTTGCATTCCTCTTATATTCTCCTCCTCCGCCGCTCTGTTCGCCGCCGGCTTCCGAAGCCACCGTCACCAACACCCATAATGGAGGCCCGCCGGCGATCATCAACTAAACCCGTTCAAACTCTCAAGCCAACTAAAACGATTTCTTTAGAAGAGGATTCCACCAAAGCCTCCGATGCATTACCTCTTCCGCTGTATATAACGAATGCGGTGTTCTTCACTCTCTTCTTTTCGGTGGTTTATTTTCTTCTTTCCCGTTGGCGTGAAAAGATCCGAACCTCTACGCCTCTCCACGTCGTCACCTTTTCTGAGATCGTCGCGATTCTCGCTTTACTGGCCTCGTTTATTTATCTCTTGGGATTCTTCGGGATTGACTTTGTTCAGTCTTTGATTTTCCGACCATCGACTGACGTTTGGAATTCGGAGGACGATGATGAGGAAAATGAAGTTTTGCTTCGTAATGAAGATGCCCGTAAAGTCCCTTGCGGCCAAGCTCTTGATTGCTCCCTTCCTCCTCTGCCTCCTACGGCACCCATTGTAACTGCCCAGAAAGTTTTCGATGAAAAGCCTGTGACAGCTACAACCGAGGAAGACGAAGAAATAATTAAATCCGTACTTGCTGGAACAATCCCTTCGTATTCTTTGGAATCGAAATTAGGTGATTGCAAGAGAGCGGCTGCGATCAGGCGTGAGGCGTTGCAGAGATTAACGGGGAAGTCATTAGCAGGATTGCCCTTGGATGGGCTTGATTACGAGTCGATTTTAGGACAGTGTTGTGAGATGCCGGTTGGGTACGTGCAGATTCCCGTGGGAATCGCTGGGCCTTTGTCGCTTAATGGAAGAGAATTCTCAGTTCCTATGGCAACCACGGAGGGGTGCTTGGTGGCTAGCACTAATAGGGGCTGTAAGGCTATCAATTTGTCTGGTGGAGCTACAAGTGTTATTTTGAAAGATGGGATGACAAGAGCTCCCGTGGTACGGTTTGGTACCGCGAAAAGGGCAGCTGATCTGAAGTTCTATTTGGAGGATCCTGAAAATTTTGAGACATTGTCTGTTGTTTTTAACAGGTTTGTTTTGATATTTTTCGAATTCTGGGTTTGATTTATTTAAATTCAAGCTAATGTTGGTGCCGGTTTGTTGAAAGTTTGGTTTTTTGGATGGTTGCAGATCTAGTAGATTTGGTAGGCTTCAAGGTATCAAATGTGCAATTGCTGGGAAGAATCTGTATTTGAGATTCACTTGCAGTACTGGTGATGCTATGGGGATGAACATGGTTTCCAAGGGAGTCCAAAACGTTATGGATTTCCTTCAAACTGATTTCCCTGACATGGATGTCATTGGCATCTCTGGTGCGTTTCATTTCCATAGACTTGTAATTATATTATTATTCTTTTTTATTGTTTGAGCTAGATCGCTGAATCTATGGATTTATGATGGATACAGGAAATTTCTGTTCGGACAAAAAGGCAGCTGCGGTAAATTGGATTGAAGGACGAGGCAAATCTGTTGTCTGCGAGGCCATCATTAAGGGTGATGTGGTGAGGAAGGTCTTGAAGACTAGTGTGGAATCTCTCGTGGAGCTTAACATGCTTAAGAACCTTACTGGATCTGCTATGGCTGGAGCTCTGGGTGGATTTAATGCCCATGCCAGCAACATTGTGTCTGCAGTTTTCATAGCTACTGGTCAAGATCCGGCTCAAAATGTCGAGAGCTCTCAGTGCATCACGATGATAGAATCTGTTAATGATGGCAAGGACCTTCACATCTCTGTCACAATGCCTTCCATCGAGGTAATTGATTGTGTTGCTGTCTGATAATCAAACACGAGGTTTTCTCTGTCAACATTATTTGGCAGAGTAAAATTGTGTTAAATTTATATCAGTGCCTAATTATCTCTGTTGCTGTGTGATTGATCTTTTAGGTTGGCACTGTTGGTGGTGGAACTCAGCTTGCATCTCAGTCAGCGTGTTTGAACCTGCTTGGGGTCAAGGGTGCTAGCAAAGAGACACCTGGAGCGAACTCTAGAATGCTTGCAAGCATTGTAGCTGGTGCTGTCCTTGCTGGGGAGCTGTCACTCATGTCTGCAGTTGCAGCTGGGCAACTAGTTAACAGCCATATGAAATACAATAGGTCAAGCAAGGATGTTTCCAAGGCTTCTTCCTAGAGAAGGCGCAAGGACATTGATGCCTGAAATTTGTGTAAAGTTGCAAGTCTCGTCATCTAAATATATTGAAGCTAAGGAGACACCGTCTCTTTGTAATAAGCTAAGGAGCCTCTTCTCTTTGTAATTTACTTTATTTATTTTGTATTCTGTTATTTTCTTCCTTTTTTATATGTTTAAGAGAAGGGAAAAAAAGAAAAAGAAAAGGAAAGCCATGTAATCTGAGAATTGTGTAATATGACAGAATTATTAATTTACATTTTTTTTCTCTTCAAGGATTCTAAATAATAATAATAATATATTATTATTATTATTATTATTATTATTATTATTATTATTATCTTATCTGCTATATTTCTTGCACCATATTTTTGACAAGAATTATGACTTTTTCAAACAATAATTTGAAGAGACGCTTTAAATTTAAGTACTGATTGATGAGAATGAGACGACCACAAATCTCATCCTTTTGTAGCTTCCTGCTTCTTCAGTTTTCAGCAATTTCCTTGTCCGATTAAGTCGTAGATTTCCAGCTACAGGGTATGCAGCCAGCCTTTCTTTACTCTGTCTCTGCCAGTGCTAGTTACTTTCCATGAAAATATCTGCTGTCTGTATTTTCAATGAATATTATTTGATCATCCAAAACAATAAAAACTGACGACTATTATGTTATCACGTGAAAATTGCAATTTATCTTTTAGAAGCAATAAAATGAATTAAAATTAAATAAAAATTATATATAAATATAATAAAAATTAAAAAATAAAATTTATATTTTGATATTGATATAAATTTTATAAATTTGAACATAAAAATAAAATTTTTATATTTTATATGTTATAAATATAATTTTAAATAAAAAATTATGAATTAAAAATATGAATTATCATATTTACGATAAGGCAAGATAATTCTTCCACCATATGAAAGGAGAATCTTAAAGGACATTTACGAGAATCTACTACCACCTAAAATTGAGGTTTGCTCATGCTTCATATCTTCAGGCTTCAGATCAGAGCAATGTATAGATGTTTGTTTTGTTTTCAATTTTACATTAGAAAGATTTTTATATTTTATATGATATAAATATAATTTTAAATAAAAAAATTATGAATTAGAAATATGAATTATCATATTTACGATAAGGCAAGATAATTCTTCCACCATATGAAAGGAGAATCTTAAAGGACATTTACGAGAATCTACTACCACCTAAAATTGAGGATTGCTCATGCTTTCATATCTTCAGGCTTCAGATCAGAGCAATGTATAGATGTTTGTTTTGCTTTCAATTTTACATTAGAAAGAGGGAAAAAAAAGCAATATTTCCACGCAATGTTTTTTTGTAGACAATCTTTTCACTCCAGTTTTAGCGTTAATGGAGAAGAAATTGGCCTGGAATTTTACGTCAGTGCAATAAGCTAGTGACATAGAAACAAAAAGGAAGATCCTCAAAGGAGTCTTCCAACATTATCATAGACATTACAGCCGTCCGGTTCTTAAAATTAATGGTTATTGACTTTAGCTCAAAATTAGAGAAACATCGCATCAGTATATTGATAAAGAAGTTAGCAATTCTTTTTGCTTTCACTTAAATGGGGGCAACCTTAAATTTGAAGTTACTTACAAGTTCTCTATTGGAGTACAAATTCAAAGTGATCCAAACAACCAAATCCAAAATGATCTGAGTAGAAAATTATTGGTATAAGAACCCAACCATAAAAATGGATTGCTCCAAGCCGACTGAAATCCAAATGATCCTAACAAAAGATAACCCACACAGCCTAATGAAAAGTGAGACTGAATCCAAACAAACTCATCAAATTCCTAAATCTCCTTTTCATTAAAGGTGAACAATTATCCAACTTCTGCACTGGTAATCCATGAGAATTTATATATGAATATTGTTAAAAAGATAGATATTACAATAGTTGGAACCTGGAATTGCTGCAGCATTAACTGTTGAGATCTTCCAGAATTTCTATTTTGTTGGTATTGCTTATGGAATATGAATATACTAAAAGAATATTCTAACGATTTACTTGTCAACTTTGTCTTAGAACTGGGTTTCCAGTTGAATTGAATTATCCTATCAATGAAAGCTTCCAGGAAAGCAACGGTGATGCATAGATTTTGAGTTTTGACCAAACTAGCAATCTCACATGCGTAAACCGTTGTAAATTCTTCTCTCAGTTCAGATAAATCCTGATCAGTCATTGCAGAAAAGTAGAAAGAACAAATGGAGAATAATACAAAACCAGAAAATAAAGGCAGATTTGAAGAACATATTAATGGAGCCATAGTTAATGAATAAAGAGAGCCAATGAATAATGCACCGCAATTTTGTTGGGTAAGTTCCGATGTCGGTTGCAGGCAAAGAGATGGACTGTAGCAAAAGTAGGCAGGGAGAAAACTTTCTCCTGGCATCCATTCATATCACCAAACACCATTGACTTTTTTCTTTCCTCCTGATATTTTAGCATAATATGATTACAGTTTCCTGTTGTAGCTTACCCCCACCACAAATAAACAGTGATCTGACAGCAACATTATTTACAGAAGTACATCCACTATACATTACTTCCAAGATTATGCAGTTGAAAAACTGGCCTTGAGCTGAAGTCTCCAAAAGTGTCTGCTGAAAGGTAAAAGTGGAAGGGCAAGGTTAGTCCAGTCCAATGAGTATTTCCATTGTTTTCTGTCAACGATTCAGCTAGAGAATAAAGTCAATATCTTACACCTGTGGATCACGCTGCAGAAAAGCCAGAGGCTGATTTCAATAGATTTTTGGGCAAATTACGTTGGGCGCAAACAAGTGGAAAGTTGAAAATGCTGCCAAAGAAATTGCAGCTCGACTAATTGACCATATCAATGAGTGGCAGCAGTGAAGCAATAAGCTTTTGTGTGTAGAAATATGGAATTATCTTGGCAACTTCGGGTGTTAATACCTTGGTTTATCGTCTACTTTATTACAAGTACCTTTCTACGCGAAATCGATGCATCCTCCTCGCTAGTCTCGTGTTTTTGGTATTTCGTCATCCCACTTTTTGGTTCACACTCACCAACCTAACATATCTAATATCATCTCAACTATCAAATCCTATGAAGATGTAAGGATCCTGGAAGATTAATTCTCTTACTTTTCTCTATTTTTTGTTAGGAAAATGCAAAAAATAAAAATAAAAATCTAAGGACCCTTGTTAAGATAACATTATAAAATTTTGTAATTAATGCATTATTTTCGAATAATTATCTATTACACTATCATTAAAATTTTTAAAATTCATAAGTGAGATTAAGATCATGATATATATTTTATTTATTTATTTATTTATTAATAAGGATATATGTCATTTTTCTCGTTCCGTTTGTGAAGTTTAAAATTTTTACTAATAGTATAATAAATAATTATCTTTATTTTATATATATTTAATGAAATCAGTATACTATTAAATAAATAACTATATTTTAAAACAATATTTTATCTGTTAATATGGTAACTTGTTTGTTAAACTATACTTTTTTTTTTTTCCTTTTGCTTGAATTCATATCTCTGATATCAAGCTAATAATCTATTAAGTAAATAACAAAAAGTTTTGACATGCTTTAAGATATAAGTTTGAGTCCAAAGAATCTCAACAGTCTCTCCTTAATTATCATAACAAAAGTCAAGAAAAAAACAAGCACAATTCAATTAACTAAAAACTAATTACATAAATCTAAAAATTCTATAGCAAAGTCGATCTTATTGTAAGGTCAACCTAATTTATACTTATTTTCACTTATTTTCATTGTTAAGAATATCGTAAACACAAAAAATTAAGTGTAAAATTAATATCAATTGATTTAATTATATAATAAGAAGTATAAATATTTGAAAAAAAGAGTAAGTTTAACATAAAAAAGATATAAATATATGAAAATAAGTGTAAACAAATTAATATACATAAAAATAAATATAAACTTTCTGACAATAAAAATAAAATAAAGTTAAATTATCATAAATAAATATAAATATATAAAAATAAATAAAAATAAATTTAAAATAAATATATAATAAGTCGATATTATAATAAATCGACCTTATCATAAAATTCTCCATATCCCAACCAAAAAAAAATTCAAGGATAATGCCATTCCATTTGTCAGCCATGCCATATAGCCTGGCTTAAGGCCCAATTTGTTCCTAATCACGTTTGGTCCATTTTCCAAACCATGCAAACCTTTAGCAGGGTGTTCTAGTATTGCGTTCTTGGGCTTTAATTTGAAATTGTTAGGAGATACCAACACAAAACAAAATAAAGATTTACGGGTGCGTTTCGGGCACATGATTACGGGTAAAATAAAATAATATATGATTATGTTATATACAGGATTAAATTAGATTATATGATTTTGTATTATGTTTAGTTTTTACAAGAATTAAAAATAAGATAAGAAATTTTTTTTTATAATTTATATTTTTCATTATATTTGCTATGTGTAAAAATAATAGTAGAATAAATAATTTATTGATCAAATAAAAGTACTATTCTTTAAAATAAATATAATTTGAATTTATATTTTTTATAAATATAATTCAAAGATTTTTTTTAACTAAATATATTGTTATAATTTCTATACTTAAGAGTTAAATTTATTTTTAGAAAAAAAGTTACTTTTCAATAAAAATGATTTTTTTTAAATTTTTATATTTTTTTAAAAGTAATTTTTATTAAAAAATTCTCTCTATTTTTAATAATATTTATTTTTATTTATTTTTTATGATTTAAATTTAAAATAATTATATGATTTTATTTTAAATATATTTGTTGTTGAACAGCACAACAATGATGGATTGCTGACGTCAGTGCCTCGATCTTCCAGTCACGTCACTCCTCTGCAAAGATCAAAATAGTCAAAGGAGCGCAGGGTCTTCCCTGCGTTAGCACTCCGATGCTTAAGTCAGAAAAAGATGTCGGCAGAGTTTCAGTGTATTCTTCAGTAAAATTTCAATTAGGTCAAAAAGTCATACCTGAGCCCTATTTATAGGGAATAATTTAATCTTCAATGACGTATTTACCCAGTAATATTGACTGTAGGTATCTAGGGATAAAATTGTCCGGAGTTGAGCTGTAGATACAGAATCTATTTTCATCTGTATTTGATTTCAGCGTGACACGTGGCGTTTTATCTGAACGACACGTCATATTGTCATTTTTATCTTATTTTGCCCATAACAATTGCTCCCCACTCTTTCGCGGATTATTAAACGCGGAAGAGTAACTGTTTTATCGTCGTCACTGGCGGCACATATATATAGCGTGAGAGTGGAGGCTCAGATTTCATCTTTCTCTTGAATTCGGCGGCTCTTGACAGTAAATTCTCTCGTTCTACTCTCGCGGCGAACCCTTGCGGCAGACCCTTGCGGCGAACTCCTGCGGCAATCCTTACGACCCTGTATTCTCACGGCAAGTGACTCTCACGGCATAGTACCCTCACGGCAATAGCACCCTCACGGCACTAGCACCCTCACGGCACTAGCATCCTGGTGGCATAGCACCCTCACGGCACTAGCACCCTCACGCATAGCACCCTCACGGCATAGCACCCTCACGGCATAGCACCCTCACGGCATAGCACCCTCACGGCACTAGCACCCTCACGGCATAGCACCCTGGCGGCATAGCACCCTCACGGCATAGCGCCCTCACGGCACTAGCACCCTCACGGCATAGCACCCTGGCGGCATAGGATCCTCACGGCATTAGGACCCTCGCGGCCTCTAGGACCCTCACGTCATTTAGGTATTTCCTAATGGCCGGGCATGGTCGCGGAAAAGAAATAGTTCTGGATCCCCATTCTAGGCTTAGAGAGTCTGATCTTGAACAGTTTAGGAGTAACTTTCCTCTTCCGGAGGGTTATGTTTATAGGCTTCCTACGGCAACTGAGCGCGCTCCCCAATCCGTTAACAGCGGTGTTCCTGTACATCGGGCTTCGTTGGAATTTGGATTTCGCTTTCCTCTTCCTGAATTTGGAGTTGCTTTTCTTCGCCATTATGGCATAGTTCCCGCTCAACTTCATCCCAATGGGTGGGCCCAAGTAGTAGGGTTTACGGTCGTATGCCATAGGCTTAGCGTCAGGCCTACTGTCCCATTATTCAATTCTTTCTTCAGAGTTCGTAGTGTACGTAATTCGACCCGTTTTTGTATTCAAAAAGTCTCTGGAAGGGGTCAGAGTACTAAGCTTTTCGGAAAGCCTCCCTCTAAGCTTCACAATTATGCATCCGATTGGTTTGTTGTCGAGGTTTCCTCATCTTTGAATATTCCTACTCGGTGGAGTCATTGTGGACCCAATAATCTTAGCCCGATTATTAATTTAAGAGACGCATATGGCCCCCTCATTTCTCAGCTTCAAGTAGAGGATGAGGGTGCCTTGTTGTCGGTATTAACTCCGGAGAGCATAACTGCTGCGGGTTGGGGATGCGCCTCAGCTGTTACACCTAAGCCTTCTCCATCTGCTTTTCCCGAGGGAGGTCATGGTGTGGGTAGTCCCACTGATCCTTCGGAGGTAGAGTCGGAGGAAGATGTAGATTGGGGCCAGGGCGAGGCGTTTGGCAGCCCTTTTCTAGAATTGCCCACGGATGAGAGCTTAGCTAACATCCATTCGCTTGATGATTATTTGAATCCGGGTGATTTCATACTGCATTTCATTGCATAAATATTTGTCCATCTTCCTTTTGTTTGTTTTAACTTTTGTTTTTTCTGTTTCTTTTCCAGGGATGGAACACCTTAGAGGCGTTTTTAGGCGACGCGGAGGTGATGAGGATGTTACTAGAGTTACCCGTCCTTCCAAGCGTAGGCGTGAGCGGGATCAAACTCGTGAGTCCCGAAGCCATGCTCACGTTTCGGACTCTGATTCTCGAGGCGAGAGGTCGAGGCCTCCTCCAGCTTCCCTTCCCACTCCTTCTGAGGGATCTGGTTCTCGTGATCGAGATAGGGGGAAACAAGCAGCCGTGGATCCACCGCTTCCAGACCTTGAGATAGAGGATCATCACCGGGCGAATCGGGCCGAGTGCAACACGACTCGTCCGTCTCGAATTGGGAGACGATGCTTGTATATTGAGTCGTCCATGAGAGATACCCCGGCGTTTCCCCCCGTTGCAGACCTTAACACTTCCAGATACGTGGTTGACGGGGGTGTGGCGGTTCACGGGCAAAACTTTATAGTGTATCCGGGCGTTAATGACAACGACTCCATCCACGACCCTGGCGTAGCAGCCCGGTTGGGCTGGTCAACCATACTCCCTAGAGACGAGGCGGAGTTGTTCAAGAGTTTTCCTCAATCCGAGGATCAAGCCGAATACTTAGCAATGAGGGTATCTGCTTAACCCGTTTTCCCTTTCTGCTTTTCTCTTTTTATTCTTTGCGGTGTTTCCTTGACTGATCCTTTGCTTTTCTTTGTATTTTCAGACAGCTCAGCAGGTGATCGCGTGCAACGCACGATACCGAGCTTATAGGACTCGGGCTGATGCCGATCTTCAGCAGTTGAGGAGTGAGAAGGCTGAGTGGATAACCGAGAAGAATCAGTATAGGAGGCTTCCCGAGCAACTTGACCGGCTGAAGAGGGAAAACGAGGACCTAAACCTCAGCCATGTCCGCCTTCAAGAGGATTTTGTCAAGGAGCAAGAGAGGTCCAAGGAGTACAAGGAGTCCTTAACTGCAACTCAAGAGGAGTTGGACTCAGTTCTACAAAAGCTCCAAGACCTCCAGACTGGTTATGATGAACTGAAATCTGACAACATGCAGTTGAAAGAGGAGGTCTCGAGTTTACGTAGAGGACCTTCATCTTCTTCAGTTAGCCAGGACACGAGGAACGAGATTCGTTCCGAAGCTGTACGGGAGTACCGTTTATCGCAAGACTGTTACGGCAAAAAGATGTTATTTGCCACTGGTTTTGCGAAGTACGGTTTTTATATGGCCCGTTCTTGGCTAGAGAAGGAGAGATCAGGGGAGACCTTTCCCGAGCTGCAGTGGTCGACGCGGTTGGAGGATTATACTGGCGAGTTCCGTGGTTGGGCAGAGTATGAGCCTGACAAGGAGGACTTCGAAACCTACCTTGAGAAGGGAGCCCATGACGATCTCTCCAACCTGTCGGGCCCTTGGGAGCCTCGCCCGCAATCAGGAGTGATTGATGCTCTGGGTGATTTAGAAGGCGATGAATCCGACGCATCGGGCGAAGGCAATCCTCCACCAGCTGATGAATAGTTTTAGTTATTTTTCTTTTTTCTTTTGTTGTTAGTGTTCTTTGTATTGGAGACTTTGATAGCTTCTCATGTATAAAGTTTTTACCAAATTTAATAAATCAATTTGCTTTATAATATTATGTTCTAAATTCTCATTATTGCTTATTTGTTACATATTCTTTTTTTATATTGGGGGGCTTACCTCGCGCATTTTTCGCTTCAAGCCCTTTATCTTGAGTGCGTGGCTTACCTCGCGCATTTTTCGCTTCAAGCCCTTGCACGTTTTCTTTATGGCTTACCTCGCCCATTTTTCGCTTCAAGCCCTTTATCTCGAGTGCGTGGCTTACCTCGCGCATTTTTCGCTTCAAGCCCTTGCACGTTTTCTTCATGGCTTACCTCGCGCATTTTTCGCTTCAAGCCCTTTATCTTGAGTGCGTGGCTTACCTCGCGCATTTTTCGCTTCAAGCCCTTGCACGTTTTCTTCATGGCTTACCTCGCGCATTTTTCGCTTCAAGCCCTTTATCTTGAGTGCGTGGCTTACCTCGCGCATTTTTCGCTTCAAGCCCTTGCACGTTTTCTTCATGGCTTACCTCGCGTATTTTTCGCTTCAAGCCCTTTGTCTTGAGTGCGTGGCTTACCTCGCGCATTTTTCGCTTCAAGCCCTTGCACGTTTTCTTCATGGCTTACCTCGCGCATTTTTCGCTTCAAGCCCTTTATCTTGAGTGCGTGGCTTACCTCGCGCATTTTTCGCTTCAAGCCCTTGCACGTTTTCTTCATGGCTTACCTCGCGCATTTTTCGCTTCAAGCCCTTTGTCTTGAGTGCGTGGCTTACCTCGCGCATTTTTCGCTTCAAGCCCTTTATCTTGCAACATAGATGAAAGTATTTAATAATTCATTGCTTAATTTCAATTCATAGTTTTGACAATAGAATAATAAAAAGAATAAAAGGTAAAAATGAACATCTCATTGCCAATATGGCTTCAGGTGATTAGCATTCCATGTCTTTGCTATCTTCTTGCCTAGTAAACTTTCCAAGATGCAGGTACTAGGTCCGATCATCTTCCTGACTCTGTAGGGCCCTTCCCAATTTGCCCTGAACTTCCCATCTTCTCTTGAGGCATTGGTGATAATTGACTTTCGTAGCACAAGATCTCCTTCATGTAGGGGTCTATCTTTGACACGGGAGTTATAATAACGAGCAACCCTTTGCTGATAAGCGGCCAGCCGTATAGCGGCCAGATCTCGCTGCTCGTCAAGCAGATCCAGATTCTCTCGCAACCCTTGAGAATTCACTTCTTGCACATAGGGAATTAACCTCGGTGAGCCAGCTCCGATTTCTACAGGTATCAATGCTTCAGTTCCATATACTAAGCTGAACGGTGTTTCCCCAGTTGTTACCCGACTCGTCGTTCTATATGCCCATAGAATACTAGGCAGCTCGTCCACCCAGGCCCCTTTTGCTTTGTCCAGGCGAGTTTTGAGGCCATGAAGTATGGTCCTATTACTGATTTCTGCTTGGCCATTGGCTTGCGGATATGCTACAGAGGATATCCTGAGCTGAATCTTCAATCCCTCGCAGAAATTTTGGAATGCTTCGCAATCAAACTGCTTCCCATGATCTACGTTCAAGATCCTTGGGACTCCAAATCGGCAAATTATCTCCTTCCAAACCATTGCTTTGACCTTTTTCTCAGTAATTGTGGCCAGGGACTCTGCTTCGACCTATTTGGTAAAGTAATCCGTGGCTACCAACAAGTACCTTCGTTGACCCGTAGCCACTGGGAATGGTCCCAGTATATCCAAACCCCATTGGGCAAACGGCGTGGGCTGGAATGTACTTTGAAGGGCCGATACTGGGGTAGTCATCAGGGGGGCGCACCTTTGACATTTGTCACATCTTCGCACCTTATCAAGTGCATCTTGCTTGAGTGTGGGCCAATAAAATCCTGCCCTGAGTATTTTTGCTGCCAGAGCTCGTGCTCCTAAGTGTTCTCCACATATCCCTTCGTGGACCTCAGCCAATGTGTAGTTGGCTTGTTCTGGTCCTAAACACTTCAGCAGCGGCATGGTATATCCTCTTTTATAAAGTTCCCCGTTGATCAAAGTAAATTTCACACTCTGAGTTCTCATTTTCCGAGCTGCTTCCTTTTCACTGGGGAGCGTTCCCTCCATTAAATACTGTTTCATAGTCACTCTCCAGTCAGAACCGACGTCAATCTCTAACACCCTTTCTTCTTCTTCTATACTCGGCCTAACCAATCTTTCCACCTTTACGACTCTCCCAGTAGCTTCTTTGGAGGATGCCAACTTAGATAGAGCGTCGGCATGGCCATTCTCAGATCGGTCAATTTGGGTTATCTGAAAATTGTCAAATAATTGAGCTAACCACCGAACCTTCTCTAAGTACGGAACAAGGGTAGATTCTCGCACTTCATACTGTCCTTTGAATTGGTTGACGACGAGTTGCGAATCGCTATGGGCTAGCAAATTTTGAACTTGGAGCTCCCTTGCAAGTTTCATGCCACAAATTAATGCTTCATATTCCGCTACATTATTGGAACTAGGAAAATCGAAGCGTAGAGAGTATTCTATCATTTCTCCTTCAGGTGATATTAGCACGATGCCCGCTCCGCTCCCCCTGACATTCGACGCCCCGTCAACGAATAGCTTCCACCAGTTCAACTCTTCCTTCTTGGCCTCATCTCGACATGTGCATTCAACGATAAAATCTGCCAAAGCTTGTGCCTTAATAGCCTGTCGAGGCTGAAAAGAAATATCGTGTTCCCCGAGCTCCACTGCCCATTTCACTAACCTTCCGAAATGTTCTGGCTTTTGGAGTATCTGTCTCAGCGGCTGATCTGTTAGTACAATTATAGAATGTGCCTGAAAATAGGGGCGTAGTTTTCGAGCTGCTACAACGAGTGCTAACGCAACTCTCTCAATCTGGGGATATCTCGTCTCTACTTCCAAGAGCACTTTGCTTACATAATAAACAGGCCTATCACCTTCTGCGGTTCTCCTCAGCAAAACTGCACTTACCGCTTTATCACCTATTTCGAGGTACACAAACAGCTGCTCCCCGGTTAGAGGCCTTGACAGTAATGGGATCTCTTTCAAATACTCCTTCAATTCCTCAAAGGCTGTTTGACATTCCTCGGTCCACTGAAAGTTCTTTCCGCCTCGGAGTGTTTTGAAGAAAGGCAAGCTCCTTTCGGCTGATTTTGACAGGAAGCGGTTTAGTGCGGCTATCCTCCCCGTCAACCTCTGTACCTCTTTAACTGTAACTGGAGGTTTCATATCCAGAATGGCTTGGACCTTCTCGGGGTTAGCCTCGATCCCACGGTTGGTTATCATGAACCCCAAAAACTTCCCAGACTGGACTCCGAATGAACACTTGTCGGGATTTAGTCTCATGTGGTACTTCCTTAGGACCGAGAAGACTTTGGATAGTTGCAAAGCATGAGACTCCCCTTCTTTACTTTTCACAATCATGTCGTCCACATAAGCTTCCATTGTAACTCCGAGTAAGTCTTTAAAAACTCTATTCACCATACGCTGGTATGTGGCACCTGCGTTTTTTAGTCCAAACGGCATTACTCTGTAACAGTAAGTCCCTTTATCAGTGATGAAAGACGTCTTCTCCTCGTCTTTCGGGTGCATTAAGATTTGATGGTAGCCGGAGAAAGCGTCCAAGAAGCTAAGAAACTCGTATCCTGAAGTTTCATCTACGAGTTTGTTATCCGAGGCAGTGGATATGAGTCTTTCGGACATGCCTTATTCAAATCCGTAAAGTCTACACACATTCTCCATTTTCCGGTGGCTTTCTTCACCATCACCACATTTGCTAACCATTCCGGATACAGGACTTCCCGAATGAATCCAGCCCTAAGCAACTTGTCTATCTCTTCTTCAATGATCTGGTGCCTCTCGGGGGTAAAATTCCTTTTTTTCTGTTTGATAGGCTTAGCTCCGGGTAGCACGTTAAGTTCATGATAAATGACCTTCGGATCTATTCCAGGCATATTAGCGGGGGTCCATGCAAAAATATCAGCATTATCCCTCAAGCATTTTATTATTTCTTCCTGCATTTCTGGTTTCAATCGGCTTTCGATATACACCTTCTTCTCTTCGCCCTCAATCCCCAACTTCACTTCTTTCATTTCTTCAACCGACTTTGGCTTCGATGGTTCCATGATAGTGAGGGTTTCCTTCCTCTGAATCCCCTTACATGTAGTCGATGCAACATTACATGTTCTTGCTCTCCTTTGGTCTCCTCTAACTTGTCCCACTCCTCTTGGAGTTGGGAACTTCATCAGCAAGTAACACGGGGAAAGTATGGCTCTCATATCGCTCAATAATGGACGCCCGAGGATAACGTTATAAGCCAGAGAGGCCGACCTGACCACCATAAATAGAACCTGTCTTGTAACACTCTTAGGTTCTTCACCCAGAGTAACAGGTAGTTCGACTGACCCTGCCACCTTAACCTTTTCTCCTGTGAAACCAAAGAGGGGAGTAGTTACCGGCTTCAACCTATCCTCGCTCAAATTCATTTTCTCGAAATAGTTTCAATAGATGAGGTTCACCGAGCTCCCATTGTCTATCAGGATTCGCCCTATCGGATGCTTGGCCACTACCGCTGATATAACCATTGGATCATCATGTGGAATGATGACATCTCCTCGATCAGCGGGCGTGAAGGTAATCGTCTCTTCGTCCTCAGCTACTTTCATTACCGAATGAACCTGGTATGCTTGTCTAGCATAAGCCTTCCGTGAGGTAGATGAGGTGCCTGCTGTGTACTCTCCTCTAGAGATGACATTAATCGTGGGTCCTGTAGGCTCATTATCAATCTGCTGATTCCTACGTTCCCCCTGTCTTGCCACATTTCCTCTCTCCTCGATTCTTCTTCTGTTGACTCTACCGTCATTACGTCTATCACCTGGTCTATTGTCCCTCTGACCATGAGCAGGATATTGATTCCTCTCGATTTTCTGAGTGTAGCGGTCCAACAGCCCTTCTCTAGCTAACTTCTCAAGTTGGTTCATAAGATCGTGGCACCTTTTCGTTGAATGACCAAAAGCGGAGTGAAAACTACAATAGGATCTGAGATCTCCTCCCAGGTTTCCCTCACCTCTTCTAGGGAATTGGAGCATCCCAGTTCTCTCGATCGCTGCTAGGATCGAAGCGCGTGGTTCAGAAAGTCGTGTGTAGCTTGCATATTTCAACTTTGGGGCTTTGCCGGATCTGTCTGATCTCCCCATATTCCTCTCGTCGAGGTCTCTCTCCCGCTTCTTTCCTTCCTTGGAATCTCCCCTCAGAATTGATTTCATCACCTCCTCTTGGGTAATGTACTTGTTGACTCGAGAGAACAAGTCTGAGACTGTCGTTGGCTGATCCAAGGACAATGATTCTTGGAGTTTTCCAGACCGTGTTCCCTGGAGCATGGCTGTCACTGCTATCCCCACTTGCAGATCACGCACCTCCAGAGTAGCATCTCAAAATCGGTCTACATAGCTCTTCAGTGATTCTTTGTCTCCTTGCTTTAGGGTAAGCAAATAGGTGGCCTCCTTTCTTCTCTGACTATTTATCCCAAAGGCTCTCAAAAATTCTCTTCTTAGCTGGTTGAAGGAAGAAATAGACCCTTCTGGCAAATTGTTGAACCATTTCAATGCATGACCTGTCAAGGTTAGAGAGAACGCCCTGCACATTATCTCATCCTCCCATCCATGTAGTAGCATCAATGACTCATAGCTTTCTACATGATCGGAAGGGTCTGTTTTTCCTGCATACGCTGCTATTTGCGGCATTTTAAACTTTGGGGGTAGTGGTTTCCCCATGATTGCTGCGCTGAATGGGACCTTCCGTCTCTGGTTCTCTTCAGTTGGAACCAATCTCTTTTCTTCTAAAATTTGTTCAACTATTCTCTTCATGTCCATAGCATCTTGGATCTTTCCGACATTACATGAATCAGCTTGATCACAATCGACAGTCTCTTTCCCCTTGTTGTATAGATTAGGGGCTTGATTCCTCTCGGTTCGAGATAAAAAGTTTGCTACTTCAGTAGGGGGTTCCATGTCGGATCTACCTCTGAGCCTCTCCTATTCATATGAGACCCCATCATCCCAGCACCTCCTACACCATCCATAGCGAAATTTTCAACATTTGGACGTCTGAGACCCCTAACAATCTCCCGTGCCGCGCCTCTTGCCCTTGGACGCCTTGACCCTTCTCCAGTTTCTTGTGAGGAGTTCTCCATACGTGCGGGGTCCTGTATACTCGGGCAACCCATTCCTCTGGTAGCTTCCTCGATGCCCTGCAATTCACTGCGGTCTCGCCCTCGTGTACCCTGGCGCATCAGATCACCACTCGGCTCTCGCACATCCTGGCGGCAGGAATCACGAACCACGTCTCTCGCACCCTGGCGCCAGACCTCTGGCGCACCCTGGCGCACAACCTCTGGCGCACCCTGGTGCCTGACTGCTGGCGGACCCTGGTGCTCGGACTCTGGCGTACCCTGGGGCCCGAACGCTGGCGCACCCTGGTGCCCAAACGCTGGATCACCCTGGTGCCCGACCACTGGCGGACCCTGGTACTCGAACTCTGGCGCACCCCGTCGTCCAACCACTGGCGCACCCTGGTGCCCGAACGCTGGCGAACCCTGGTGTTCAAACTCTGGGGCACCCTGGCGCCAGACCGCTGGAGCACCCTGGTGCTCGGACTCTGGCGCACCCTGGGGCCCAACTGCTGGCGCACCCTGGTGCCCGAACGCTGGCGCATCCCGTCGTCCAACCACTGGCGCACCCTGGTGCCCGACCACTGGCGGACCCTGGTGCTCGGACTCTGGCGCACCCCGTCGCCAGACCGCTGGGGCACCCTGGTGCCCGACTGCTGGCGGACCCTGACGCACAATGGCTACGGTCTCTCGCGCACTCTGGCGCATTAATGCCAATATCGAATCTCGCGCCCTCTGGTGAGCCACCCTGTCATCGGAGTCTCGCGAATCCTGGTGCATCATCCTCTCGTCCGACTCTATCGCACCCTGGAGGCGACGCGGACCCTGGCGGAGAGATTCTTGCGCTTCTTGGTGCTCCGCGGCTTCACGTATAAGGTCTTCTGCGACCTCGTACAACAGGTCTTCCGCAGCCACACGCACCGGAGTTCCAGCACCCTGACGCCTCAAGTCTTTCGCAGTCTCGCCCCCAATCTCACCAGCCTCCGAAGCGTTCCTTCTCTGCGTGCCCGGTTCAACCCAGTTCTGGACAGCCGGTGGAAGATTTGTCTGCGGAAAGGCACCTTTGAACAAGTCTACCATCTCGCGCAGGGCTCGGGCAGTTTCCTCGCCCTGTTTCCTCATCGCTTCGAACTCTGCCACAGGGATAGTCATCATATGACTCTCCTCCCGAGCTTCTTCTCCACGGTCCAGGGGAGAACTGGCCGTGTCTTCATTCTCCGCATCCCTGATTGCCGTGGATCGTGTCTTCACCATCGTTGTAGAATCACAGCTTTTCTTTCGTTTCCCACAGACGGCGCCAATTGTTGTTGAACAGCACAACAATGATGGATTGCTGACGTCAGTGCCTCGATCTTCCAGTCACGTCACTCCTCTGCAAAGATCAAAATAGTCAAAGGAGCGCAGGGTCTTCCCTGCGTTAGCACTCCGATGCTTAAGTCAGAAAAAGATGTCGGCAGAGTTTCAGTGTATTCTTCAGTAAAATTTCAATTAGGTCAAAAAGTCATACCTAAGCCCTATTTATAGGGAATAATTTAATCTTCAATGACGTATTTACCCAGTAATATTGACTGTAGGTATCTAGGGATAAAATTGTCCGGAGTTGAGCTGTAGATACAGAATCTATTTTCATCTGTATTTGATTTCAGCGTGACACGTGGCGTTTTATCTGAACGACACGTCATATTGTCATTTTTATCTTATTTTGCCCATAATAATATTTATTTTAAAAAAATGGATTTTTCAAATAAGATTATTGTTTTAAAAAATTACCTCGAATTTTAAAAAATTCTTACATATATGTTATTTTGTCGCGACCCAATTTTTCATAAATCACTACAAATTTTTCGCAAACTTACCACATTTCAATTGTTGGGCTATATATATATATATATATGTATAACAGACAATACTTTTATCCCAGGCACTAACATTCGCGGAATCTCATAAAATTATAATTTTATAATTCGAAACTCGTTTACATTGCTTAACATATACATCCCTCATATAATGTCACTACATCACTGTACACTATTATTCAGATACAAAAAGTACATGTGTGTATACCTCGATACTGCTGGATAGCTGTGTGTAAAAGACCGCAGGACGGATGCAACTTATACACTACTGAATGCTCTGTAAAGGTGGAAAAATAAAGGGATGAGCATAACGCGCTCAGTAAGAAATATATGCAAGTATGTAGATAACCACATTATCTACGATACTCATAATGCATGTTTTATCATCTCGTAAAACAAATGCATTTACTTTTCAAAACACTAGCTGAAAACAAGTAGATAATCAAACTATTCACGATGCTCATGATGTATGGTTTATGCCGAAAAACTCATGACATTCACAAAACCATTATAGTAAAACACATAGCAATTTACTGCCAAAAACCGAATATCAAAACTCATTCAGAGTAAAATATTTCTGTGTTCAGTATTGAAACTCACATTTAAATCATATTCTCATTTCAAACGGTTTCATCACAGAAATCAAATCACAATTAGTTTCATCACTGAAACCAATAAAACAGATGAGACTAGGCAGGGATTTCCACACAAATTCAAGGGACAATTGACCATAGTCCAAGACCCACAAGCTATCACGGATCAGGTGTGCCAGGGTGTCTCTGAGTTCGAGGAGGGGCTTAATCTATCCATTGGCTCTTATCTAAGGACTATCACAAAACAGAGCAATGACAAAGCATACCTGAGTCCAAAGACGCAATCCTCACATTCTATAGTTACACGGTACAGTGTACTCCATGTTGTCTACACGGTACGACGTACTTCATGAACCATAGTACAATTACCACACAGTTGTAGGTGCCTGAGTCAACAGCTCACCACCCTAACCAAATAAATTATCAACCATAGCCTGTCGTCTCAGATCTAGTGCGAGCAAGTCAGTGTGACACACAGTCAACACGAGGGCTCCAGCACGATCTCAATCACAAATCACAACAGAATCTAGTGCGAGCGGTGCTCCAGCACGGTCTGTACATATGCAATACCAAAATCAAGTAGGAGCGGATCTGGATAAATCCACAGATCTCATCACAGCTCCAGCACGATTTCACACATATAAAATAGACAGCTGGCTCTATTTACCACCACAGTGGTACTCAAAACCAAGTGTAATATGCAAAACGGTACAAAACAGAGTGAGAGGGTAACATCCCATCAAATCACTCGTCAATCAAATCACACTTTAAAAAAAGTGCAAGTTAATGCATATAGTCAAATCATGAGCCAGTCTATCATTTCAGATTCACAAAAGTCTCTTTTTCACAGCGAAAAATATGGATTGCATGCACTTTATGCATTTCCAAAATTCCTAAGTCTAAGGGTATTTTCGTAATTTTCTCATATTTGGGTACTATCCAGAAATTTCATATCTATACTCTATACGAAATTTAATTGACTGTAAACGACGCTGAAAATACGTACAACTATCTCTAATAGCTCGCATAGATCCCTTACCTCGGATCACGTAGTGTGACCTCTCTTCCTCTGTGCTGTCCAAATCTCGCAGTCCGGTCAACTCTCAATATGACTCTGGAGCTGCATTTAACCATTCACTGGATAAATTTTACGTTTCCTACTGTATTACACATTTAATACAGTTCATTTCACTTAATTGGGCATGTTTACTCTAAATGGGCCTAAATACTTTAATCGGGCCTTAATCTGTATTAAGCCCGTTTTTCACGTATTAATTCCGTTCATCAGGGTCTATCGACTCATTGGGCCTATCAATACCCATTGGGCTTTATTCCAAACTCTTTGGATAGCTCGAATATAATTTACGACAGTTTATTCGAAATTTCGAATATAATTCACTAAATTCGAAATTTAATCCGAAATGCGTAAAATAAATCTTAAATACGCGTTAATCACATAAATTGTCTTAAATGAGCTTTACTTACCAGATATTATGCGATGGTACGCAATTCGAAGTTCGAACGGGCTCCTGTTCGGAATTAATCGTCGAATTGCACAATTGTATATTTCATTTTCGGGCCAATTTTCGATTAAATATAATTTAAATAAATTTATTGGAAATTAAATCAGTCACTTTTGACATCGTATCGACTTACCTGAAGTTCGATGAAATCCCAAAATTTTTTTCTCTCTCTTCTTTCTCTCTCCTCTTGAACCGGTTCGGACCGATTCAGTCCCTTTCACACTGAACTGGTCCGAATCGGTTCAGTGACCATTTCGCCAATGCCAGTGCTGACGGTGGATTCCCGATGCGATTCCACCGCCGTTGGCCTCGTCTTGGCCTGGGGAGCGTTCTTTTGGCCTGGGTGGGGTCGATCGGCGCTGGTGGCCGTCGAAATTCCCCTTCTCCCCTGCGGTCTCTCCCCCCTCCGATCTGTTCACTGCCGGCGATAGGGGGCGCGTGGTGGCTGGCGAGCGTTCCCCTGGTGCCGATCGTCACTTCTCCCAGCACCCCTCACGCCATCGGCCTTTGTGTCACCGCCGGTGAGAAACCAGGGGAGGATCGGGTTTCCCTTCCCTGTTCCTCGCGTTTCTGGTTCCTTATATATTTTTATTATTATTTTATTCTTAAAATAATAATAAAAATCTTAAAACATCCTAAAAATATCTCAAAATTCATATTAAATTTATTTAGTCCGTAAATGAATTTATCAGTTCAATTTTACCTTTTCGGTATATTTTTTTACTATTTTTGAGCTCGTTTTTCGAGGCAAAAATTTTGAAAATATTAAATAACTTCATATATTGATCAATTGCAGCTAAAATTTAATTATTTCTTCTTTATTGATCAAGATTACATGAATCCATATTTAAAATGTCAATTTCTTAAGGAAATGACACCGAATTTTCGGGTCTTACTTTCCTCCCCACCTTAAGAAATTTGGTCTTCCAAATTAGAACTAAGTTAATTATCGAATGGATACGGATATTTTTCTCGCATCATGCTCTCTAATTTCCACATAACTTCCTCTGCAGTGTGGTACTGCTTGAGAACCTTAACCAGAGAGATCGTCTTAGATCATAACACTTTCTCTTTCCTATCCAATATCCGAATCGACTTCTATACATACGACATTTCCTCTGTGAGCTCCAACGGCTCATACTGAATCACATGTGCCTAATCTAGATGATACTTCCGAAGCATCAATGTGTGGAAGATGTTATGAATGCCTGCTAGCTCAGGTGTCAAGACTAGCCTACAGGCTTTATCTCTCACTTGCTCCAGTATCTCATTATTCCTTTCGAGGGCGAAACTTTCAAAATACTGATTCACCTATAGTGACTTTCAAAATCTTTTGCCTCATCTCAACGTAGCTTTTTTGCTTGCTCTGAGCTGTCCTTAATCTCTCACATATCAATTGGACATCCTCAGAGGCTTGCTTCACTAAATCGAGAGCAAACATCTTTCGGTTACCCACTTCTTCCCATCCAATAAGAGATCGACATCTACGACCATATAACGCCTCATACGGTGTCATCCCAATACTCGAGTGATAACTGTTGTTGTAGGCAAATTCGGCTAATGGCAAATGGTCATCCCAAGAGTCTCTAAAATCCACACACAAGCTCTCAACATATCCTCCAAAGTCTGGATGATTCTCTCTAACCGACCTTCGGATTGAGAATGAAAAGCTGTACTGACACTCAATCGGGTTCTCATAGCTTCCTGAAAATGTTCCCAAAAGTGAAAAATGAAGCGAGAATCCCTGTCAGACACAATACTCATTGGACACTATGTAGCCTCACAATCTCCCTTACATATAAATTCTTCAACGCACTCAGAGTATCCCTAGCTTTTATAGCTAAGAAGTGAGATAACTTCGCCAATCATTCCACAATCACCCAAATGGCATCATGGTTCCGTCGGGTCCTTGGTAAACCTATGATGAAATCCATGATGATATGCTCTCATTTCTATGTCAATATAGGTAGAGGCTGCAATAATTCTACAGGTTGCTGATGCTCTACCTTAACCTGTTGACATGTAAGGCACTTAGCCACAAACTCTAAAGCATCTTTCTTCATGTCTGACCACTAATATGCTCTTCGAAGATTCTGATACATCTATTACTCCCCTGATGCACTATATACCTCGATAAATGAGCTTTTATCAAAATCAATCTTTGTAATTGTGGGTCATCGAGAACGCAAATTCGACCTCTGAATCTCAGCAGGCCATCATCATTAACTGTGACTCAGTCACTCTACCCATCTGTATCTAACTATGCATATCAACACAATATGCATCAGTGTCAGAAGGGTCTATATCCAAACTGAGGCTAATAAACTGTTCTAACAGTTCATGTTCCCTGACCATCATGTACGATACAATTCTAAGGCTCTTTCTGCTCAAGGCATCAGCGACTACATTCGTTTTACCCGGATGATAAAGTATCTAACAATCATTGTCTTTTAGAAGCTCTACCCATTGTCTCTGCCTTATATTCAATTCTTTCTGTGAAAAAAGATATTTGAGACTTTTATGATCAATGAATACCTGAAATTTTTCACCGTACAAATAGTGGCGCCATATCTTCAGTGCAAACACTATGGCTACTAACTCCAAATCATGGATCGGATAGTTCTTCTCATGGTCCTTAAGTTGTCCGAATCCATAAGCAACTATCTTCCTGTTTTGCATCAATACACAGCCCAGTCCTTATCCCGGGGTGTCCATATATACAGAGAAACCTCCTGAGCTGGTCGAAATGGTGAGAATCGACGTAGTGGTCAGTCACTACTTTAGTTCCTAAAAACTCTTCTCACATGCATTGTCTCACTCATGCAACATTCTTTCGAGTGAGACGTGTCAATGGAGCAACCAATTTAGAGAAACTTTTCACAAATTGGCGGTAATATCCAGCCAAACCCAAAAATGATATCAGTTCCAACCAGAAATCACACTTACTAAGCTTCGTATATAGCTTCCTCTCTCTGAGGGTCTGTAGCACAATGCTCAGATGTTGTTCATGCTCTTCCCTGGATGTCGAATTCATAAGAATGTCATCTATGAACACTATGACAAACTGATCCAGGTATGGATTGAACACTCCATTCATCAATACCATAAAAGCTGTAGGAGCATTCTTTAACCCGAAAGGCATAACCAAGAGCTCATAATGTCCATAACGGATATGAAAAACTATCTTGGGTACATCTCCACTTCGGATTCTCAACTGATGGTACCCAAACCTCAGATCGATCTTGAAAATATCTGTGCTCCCCGAAGTTGATCCAATAGATCATCAATACGTGGAATGGGGTACTTGTTCTTAATGGTCGCCTTATTCAACAACTGGTAATCTATTCACAGTCGGAGGCTTCCATCATTCTTTTCAGCTGTAGCCCTCCTCTTCGGGGTAAAAGTACTAGCTGTATCCTTCTCTAACTCTTTGTCCTTCTGTGTGGTTATCTCAGCCAACTCTGGGCAATCCCTTATCATATGCCTCGTCTTGCCACATCTCAAACATGTTCTAATCAATACGTGGCATGACCTACTACCGTGGTATCTACCACATGCTCTACAATGATCTATAGTCTATTGGGGTACTTTAAAGACTATACCCCTAGCTGGAGTTGAGACCTGATACACGGGGGCTTAATCATCCTACCCCGTGACTCATCGACCCTCGGTCGTCTAACAAATGACGTCTTCCCCACTCAAACATTACAGTCCTCCGTTGATCTCTATTCATGCCCTTCACAACCTTACCAAACTCAAGGACGTGCATCTCATAGTCTTACACACACACTGAGCTCTACGCACGGTCTCCTCGTAAGTCGTGATATCAAATAGGGCTAATCTGACTCTGATGGAAGGTCTCAATCCTTCCGTAAACTTACGGACCTTTCGCATCTTACTACTCATGGTATTAGGGTCATATCTTCCTAGGGATGTAAATCGAGACTCATACTCGTCTACCGATCTATTCCCTTAGATCAGACCAAGAAATTCCATTTGTAATCTTCGTTGAGCAGTGGCTAGGATATACTACCTCCTGAAGGCATCCAAAAAGATCTCTCAGTCAATTAATTGATATACATAGCTTTCATGATGGGTCGGACGAATTTTCACTAATGTTCTGCCTTGCCTTCTGACATGAATGTAGCAAAGGTCACTCTCTCAGTAGTCGAACATTGGTAAAAGTCATATAACTTCTCTAACTGGTTGATCTAATCCTCTGCTTCTAAAGGGTTCTTGACCCCATTGAACGATGGAGGCTTTGAGCTTCGAAACTGCCTCAATCGGTCAAACTCACAATCAAACCCCGAATTCTCACCAGTTTGTCGTGGAACTACAAGTGGTACAAGGGTTTCACCAACACGTGGCATAGGTGCAGGCTGTGTAGGCGAAGGTGTCTCAGGAGCAGCTGTCGGCTCAGTATGAGTCGTCTGAGCAGCATCTTGCCTACTCTCTAACAAGCCATAGCCTGAGTGAACAACTCCTTAAATGTGTCACAATTCCGCTCTAATCTCGTAATGCGGGCATCAGTAGTCTCAACTGGACCTGATGAGACATGATCACGTAACGATTCACAAGGCCTCTCGGACCTATCATTGCGTCTCTTGGACCTATCTCTATGGCCCCGAGAACGCGAACTCTCCCATCTGCTGCAATGTCTCAGACATCTGAATCGTCTCGCATACACAATCAAATTCTCAGTTTAACCACAGCTCGACACACACAATTGTATCTAATAATGTACAGTGACATGGGGATGTATACTTTCTAATTACTGACACTGACTCACATCAGACCAACACTGCTCTGATACCACTATTGTCGAGACCCAATTTTTCAAAAATCACTACAAGTTTTTCGCGAACTTACCACATTTCAATTGTTGGGCTGTGAGTCAATATCCCTCACTTAGTTTCATATATTATATATATGCATAACAGACAATGCTTTTATCCCAGGCACTAACATTCACGGAATCTCATAAAATTATAATTTCATAATTAGAAACTCGTTTACATTGCCTAACATATACATCCCCCATATAACGTCACTACATCACTGTACACTATTATTTAGATACAAAAAGTACATGTGTGTATACCTCGATGATGCTGGATAGCTGTGTGTAAAAGACCGCAGAACGGACGCAACTTATACACTCTACTGAAATGCTCTGTAGAGGTGAAAAAAATGAAGGGATGAGCATAACGCGCTCAGTAAGAAATATATGAAAGCAAGTAGATAACCACACTATCTACGATGCTCATAATGCATGTTTTATCATCTCGTAAAATAAATGCATTTACTTTTCAAAACAGTCACATTAATATATGAAAGCAAGTAGCTAATCAAACTATCCACGATGCTCATGATGCATGGTTTATGTCGAAAAACTCATGGCATTCACAAAACCATTATAGTAAAACACATAGCAATTTAATGCCAAAAACCGAATATTAAAACTCATTCAGAGTAAAATATTTCTGTATTCAGTATTGAAACTCACATTTAAATCATATTCTCATTTCAAACGGTTTCATCACAGAAATCAAATTACAATTAGTTTCATCATCGAAACCAATAAAACAGATGAGACTAGGCAGGGATTTCCACACAAATCCAAAGGACAATTAGCCAAAATTCGAGACTTATAAGCTATCACGGATCAGGTATGCCTGGGTGTCTCTGAGTCCGAGGAGGGGATTAGTCTATCTATCGACTCCTATCTAAGGACTATCACAAAACAGAGCAATGACAAGGCATGCCCGAGTCCAAAGATGCAATCCTCACATCCCATAGTTGCACGATACAGTGTACTCCATGTTGTCTACACAGTACGACGTACTCCGTGAATCACAGTACAATTACCACATAGTTATAGGTGCCTGAGTCAACAGCTCACCACCCCAACTAAATAAATTATCAACCATAGCCTGTCGTCTCAGATCTAGCGCGAGCAAGTCAATGTGATACACTGTCAACACTTTCTCACTCTAAAAATCATCACCTTCCAATCAGATTTGAAGAGATTCCTTTGAGTAAAGTTGTTCCTAGTGAGGAAGAGAACAACATAGTCAAATATTGGAAGCTGAAACTTTGGATTAAAGGAGAAAAGATGTTTTCCCCAACTTTGGCAAAAATGGAGAAAAATCAAGCTAGGTAAGGTTTCAATACACCATCTTCAAGTATGTTAATCTAGACATTTTGATGAGTTAATTGGTGTATGTATTATTGACTGAAACATCCATAAGCATGCTTTGGCAACCATGACCTAGAATGGGTTTAGTGAGAGAAAGTTGAAATGACATGGAGTTAATGATGATTTAAGCATGTAGAGATGTTAGTAAGCATGTGTACATAATTCTAAGATAGTTTTGTGAAATACATATGTTGGAATAGATGATTAAATAGGCATAAGAGGTATATGATGAAATGCCATAGAGAATGAAAATGATGAACTCAAGGTATTGTGAGAGTAATGCTGGTTCAGTGTGAATCAATAGACCTAAAGAGTCTAATAGATTCTCGAGAAACGAATAGAACGATTGAAAATGGACTTAAGAGAGAGTAAAGTCCAATAAGATGTAGCAAGACCAAATTGTTGTTAAATGGCCTAATGCATTGATTAGAATGTCATGCAAATGAAAATTAAGTATATTACGATATACTGACATGAGAAGTAAATACTTACAGCTCCTGGAGATATAATTGGAGCCGATAAGACCAGATCACGAGCATTGGAAATCAAGGAAAGTGATTCAAGCGTGATTCGAGGTAGGAGATTTATGTAAGCTATTAGAGATAGCTATACGTATATTTCTTATCTGCTGTATGCGAATGAATACTATAGAGTATTTAGATATTGAAATAGCTATGTGAAAACTAAGTATGAAAAGAAGCTTATATGCATAAATTGCATGACTTCAATGTTCTTGTTGTGAAAAGATGTTTTACAAGTGTTTTGAGAAAGAGTAATAATAGACTGACTCTCAGTTTAGTTATTTTACACAAAAAGCATTTAACGAGTGATTGAAGAGAGATTGCCCTCTCACTTATACTTAGAGAATGGAGCCATCTATTTCTTTTCTGTGTGAACTTATGCTAGAGTCAAAGTGGCAACAGTGGACTTACCAGCCTTGCTCGCATAACATTTTTAAAAGGATTTTGAGAAAAGCAAAATGTGCTAGAGCTGAGTGAAGCTGTGTGATCCACTCGAGAGCTCGCACTAGATTTAGTACATCTTTTTATTAGTTTAGATAATATTTTTATAGTTTAATTAATTTGCATAGGTTCAAGATTATTAGATTTAATTTCTTTAGATGTTAGTTTAAATTAAATTTTAGTTTTTATGCAAATGAAAATTTGATTATATTATTTTCATGTATTCATTTAGGATTTAGTTGATTTTCATTGTAGGAAACTGTTTATTGATTTGAGTATATACTAGTATGATTTTAATGTTAACAAAATATTAGTGTAGTGTTTATGTATTGCATTTTAGAGTCAGTTTAGGGGTAGAATCATTTTATGCATTTTTAGGATAGTTTTCATTTTAAATTTTAAAAGCCTAAAAATATTTTATTTCTCATGCATCATTTAGAATAGATTTTATTATTTATTTAGGCATTTTATTAATTTAGTATTATCTATAGCTATATATAATTTAGGGTTACCAATTTAGGCATTTATGGTTAAAGCTATACTTAGGGATTTTTAGAATTTTTATTAGAATTTTATGTCATTAAGCCTCAGGTTAAATTATTTTGTATTTTTATTTTTTTTAATTAGATTAAACACAAGCAAATTTTATTTTCATATTAGGATTTTCTAGTTTTAATCTATTTATTCTTAATCTATATTTTCTTATATTTGCATCTTTAGTCAATTTACACTAATTAATTCGAGTTTTATTATTTTCTTTCTTTTGAAAATTCTCGCTTTTATTTTACTTGGAGCACTGTGAGTAATTTTTGCTCTATTTTGCTTTATTTTAGTGTTCTTATTATTTTTCTTGATTTTCAGTATTTTCAAGTTAAACTTTGTAGATCACTCTTTTAATATTTATAATTTACTAGGATATACTTAGGGTAAAATTAATTGGTACTTAGTTAGGCTGATTTTGTTTCTCTGTGGGACGATAATCTGGGACTTAGTTCCCTTTATTACTTGTGCAACTCGTGTACTTGTGGTATTCATGTCTAGGAAGGACGCACCAACTAAGAGAAAGTTTTACAAGGCTTTGAAGAAGAACAATATAGAAGATAGTTTTACGAAATATAAGTTAGTTAGAAAAGAGGTAAAGAAGGCAGTGACAGAAGCTAAAACGAAGGTTGTGAAAGAGATTTATGATAAGCTAGACACAAAGGATAGAGAGAAAAATATATACAGAGTGGCGCGAGCAAGAAAGATGAGGAGTCGCAACCTAGAAGTCATAAAATGTATCAAAGATGAGCTCTAAAGAACTCTTATTACAGAGAATGACATCAAGGAAAGATTACATGATTGTTTCGATAAATTATTCAATGACATACAAAATAAAAATTTGGATAATATCTTGGCAACTCTCGAAGACTTGTATCGGTGCTTTATACACATAATTAGATAGATAGAGCTGAAAGAGGCACTAAAGAGAATGAAGTCGGGAAAGCTATTAGGCTTGACAACATTCCAATTGAAGTTTGAAAATGTCTTGGAGAAGTAGGAGTTAGATGGTTGATAGATCTTTTTAACAAAATTTGGTGCACCAATAAAATGCTAGAAGAATAGAGGAAGAGTGCGCAAATACCTTTTTTTAAGAATAAGAGAGATATTATAAAGTTGCTTCAACTACCAGGTATAAAACGAATGAGTCATACGATGAAACTATGAAAGAGAGTGATAGAATAAAGATTAAGAGAGACTGCAGAGATATCAACGAATTAATTTGGTTTTATACATGTTTGATCAACTATGGAGCTAATACACTTGTTTAGACAACTTGTGGAGTGTTCTCGAGTATTGGGTAAAGATTTTTATATTATCTTTATATACCTGGAAAAAAACATATGATAAAGTGCTTAAGGAGGTTTTATAGTGATCCTTAATAAAGAAAAGAGTTACTGTGAAACATGTTGAACTAATAAAGAACATGTATAATGCAAGGACACATGTGAGGACAAGTAGAAGGTAAACAAGTAAATTTTCTATCATTATGGAATTTCATCAACAATTAACATTAAGTCCATTCTTGTTCGCTGTAGTAATGGATGAACTGCCAAAATCTATCTAGGATAAGGTGCCATGATGTATGATGTTTTTTAGATGATATTATCTTGTGTGTTGAGACTAGAGCAGAGATCAATGTAAGTTGGAGTTGTGGAGATAGATGCTAGAATCAAGAAGGTTCATAATAAGCAAAATGAATATTGAATATATGGAATTAAATTCAATTCAAATAAAGAAGAATATTATAATAAGTGACATTAAATGGGGTAGCTATGCTTAAGAGAGATAATTTCCAATATCTGGGGTCGATAATACAAATGGATAGAGAGATTGATGACAATGTGACTCGTAGGATCCAGGACGTTGATGTATGCTTTGTGATTAAGGAATTCCTATATGGTTGAAAGACAAGTTTTATAAAACAGTTGTTAAATCAACATTACTATATGGTAGTGAATGTTGAGCGACTAAGCGACTGTATACACAAAAGATGAGTGTAACAAAAATGCAAATGTTACAATGAATGTGAGGATATACAAGAAAGGATAGAATGAGAAATGAAGACACTCGTAAAAAGGTTTGAGTGATACCTATCGAAGATAAGAAGAGTGAAAATCGTTTACATTGATATAAACCTATAAATGTTGCAGTTAGGAGAGTGGAGCTATGAGTGTTGAAACAAAGGTCAAGCTTAGGGAAGATAAAACAAGACTTGAAAGGAAGTCATTTGAAAAGATATGACAACAGTAGAGTTAGAAGAACACAATACTTTAGATAGGAATGAGTGAAGGAGAAGAATTCATATTGGCGACTTAATGTGAGTTCATATATTGATTCATGTAGCCTACCCCAATCTATTGAGATAAAAACTTTGATGATTATGATATATACTAATTGAATTAACATAATGACATATATTCTTGAAAGTTCGATGTTGTTAAACTTCACTCTACACTTACTACTTCAGTTAATTATTTGCAAGAAGATATTATGAATATTGTGAGGCCAAGAACCTGTATTGTTTAAGTGGCTATTACCGTTTTATCTTATCAAAAGCGTAAATTCAATCCAGGTCCCTATGATTTCACCTTAATGATCTTCAGTGCATTAGAATAAAAAATGGACGCTCTGCCCCAAACATTTCTATTTCGCAGGACGAGTTAGTCATTTCCTTAGTTAACCTTTGAGTCAACCATTAAAAGCTTAATTTTGAGACTATTTTACCTTTAAACTATTTTGAAGTGCTTTAAATACTTAAACCAATTAATAATGAATAAAGAAATACTAAAAGCTACTAAGCTTTAAAATGTTAGTTTCTTTTTGCTTTTGAATTTATTTTTTGTTTACTTATTTACTTATTATTTATTATTTTTGTTTATTATTTTACTTATTATTGATTGTTTATTATTTTTATTTATTAGGTAATGTAAGATATTGATATGAGAAGAAATGCCTCACAGATTGAGAGTTGTACGATAGAAATGAAGAAAGAAATTGAAGCTACAAGGGAGCATTGTAAAAGAATTGAATATATTGTGAACTTATTGAAAACAATGGTTGTTTTTTTGTTCATAGTTATTTTATTAGTTATTTTTAGCAAATAATCTTGAATGGATTTAATTTTAAGCTAAGTTACTTATTAGTGTTATGTAATGTAAAAAACAACAACAATGTGCTACTTAATATAGTACCTAATAAATAAAAATAATAAATAATAGGTAAATAAATAAACAAAAAATAAATAAATAAATAAAGAAAAAAATTAACATTTCAAAACTTAGCAGCTCTTAGTATTTTCTTATTTATTATTGATTGACTTGAGTATTTAAAGTAATCAAAATGGTTTAAGGCATAAAATAGTTTCAAAATTAAGTTTTTAACGGTTGACTAACGGAAAAACTAACTTACCCTTCGAAATAGAAAAGTTTGGGACGAAATGTCAATTTTTTATATTAATGGATTAAAGTTGAATTAGAGTAAAACTTTAGGGACCTAAATGAAGTTTACACTATCAAAAAACCTTGAAAGTATGTAAATATTAAAAAAAAAGGGTTAAAAAGTGAAACATGACAATTTTTAATTCTGTTTATGAAATTAAAAAAAAATTACAATATCGATGTATCAAAAACGAACTTATCTATCTATGTATATATAATTAAATTTCAAGGACCGACCATAACATTTTCTAAACTTATTAAATTTGGGGGGCTGAACTAAGACTAATAAGATAATTAGTTTCATAGTTTTGGTTGGGCAGTCGGGCAACCAAAGATAATATATATAAATTTATATATTAAAGAAGCAAAAGGAGAGTTAGGAAAATGACAATGGATGTAATCACATGGACTTGTTTAATGATTTGATATGGTATATAGTTGTACCCACAAAATTTATTCTATATTATAAAATTTTGCAGAAAGTTATGCTTTTTAATTTATTTTTTGTCTAATTGATTAGTGATGTTAATGAAGAACCTTGTCATCTATCGCAAACTTTACATTATTTAATTCAAAAAAGTTGATGTTTTTAAAGTTCCTGTCTCGGCCTGAAATCATAATGCAGTTTTAAAGATTCTCTAGCTCGAAGCTTGCAAGATTAATGTTATTATTTATTATAAAGTGTGAAAGAATTAAGAAGCGAAAGAAAAATATTTCAAGTATATATTTTGTTTCCCTTTTAAAGTAATTATTAATTTTGTAATCTAGGTTTTTGTAATACACGAATATATCCCGAACAAGGCTCCACTTTATTTTTATAATGTGGATTTCCTATTAGGATTATAAAATATACAAAAAAATTAAATGCAACAAAAATGATTCATTTTGACATTGAATATTGATTTAAGTGATTATATTTTCACTTTAAAGATGTAAAAATTTCACAAATCAAATATTCAAATATTCAAATATTAACATTTTCATTCTTCTCTTCTTCAAAGTAAAGAAACTTTTGTTGTACAAAAACACACACATATATATATATATATATATATATATATATATATATATATATATATATATGTTTTCGATGTCCTAATTAACATGCGCAGAGTGGCAGACTGAAAAAAATTCAAAATAGTTCATGGCTTACCGGTACTTTATTTTGGATGAAAAAATGGTGAAAGAACAAAATGAAAAAAAAAATGCAAGTTATTAAGGACAGAGGATCTGAATATAGACCATATTTATTTAGATAATGCAGTATATATGCTTTTAAAGTATAGATCATATTTATTCAGTCTAAAAAAAGTATAGAATATATTTATAGATAATGGATCTTTCGGAGCATGGTGATAATTTTGGCCCAAAAGCAAGTGAAAAATATGCCTCTACTTATTAACGGACTAATTAAATTTTAAAGTTAAACTATGTATAAATATATAGTACTTAAGTCACGCTTTAGATATAAACTTTTGGGTGGCTCAAGAAAGGTTCGTCTATATATAAAATAATTTAATTGTTAATTAATTCTATCACAGCATGTGATTCCTTTTTCTATAGAATCCCACCAACCGAAAGAGCTTTTCTATATACTAAACATCACTTCTCAAAATGATTATCAGGTTAATTAGTTTTAAAACCATAATGTTAAGTGGATTTATATTTGATTTATTGAAAATTTATTATTATGTAGAGTCAATCAACCACAAATTCTAAGTAAAATTGAAAATAAATGTATACCTTTAAAATTAAATATTAAAACTTAACAAAACTTATTGATATTGATTTAGAAAAACTTATTGATATTGATTTAGAAAAACGTAAAATTTTTTCATTTAGTTTTGCTCATTAATAAGATGAAATTTTGTGGTTGATTGAATATATATAATATTTTTATATACGGTTAGTACTTCAAATATAAATTCATATTAAATCTTAAAGATGTAAGTGAATCGAATATGAACGAACGTTATTATATTTCTTTCATTCGTCTGTCTTTGAATATTGTTTGTATTTTGTTCATAGTCGTTAAGTTTGTTAATGAACGTCATCGAACATGTGTTACAAAAATATGTTTTTTAATATTGAAAATTGAATTAACATATTTACAAATACGTATTCGTAAATATTAAATGAATATATTCGTAAACGCTTAATAAAAAAATTGTACAAATAAATTGTGATGTCAAAATTAAAAGAACTTACATAGACTTGTAATTTTGATATTTACATATTAAAATAATATATAAATAACTATGTAATTTAAAAATTTATTAATATCGAATTGAAAACGAATAGCGAATGATTCATTAAACGTGTGAGTTTTAAACAAATTTCAAACGAGTTTGTTCACAAACATAAATGAATGAATCACACTTCTACTTGCTACCGTTGTTAAGATTAACAAATGAATATAAACAAACAAAAACCGAACATATTTATAAACTATTCGTCGAATATTCGATTTGTTCACACCTCTATTGAAATTAGAATTATGAAAAATGAGATCATAGTCAATTATAAAAATTGAATTTGCAAATATGCTCAGCTAAGTAGTTCATCAAATGAATATTGATTATCTGAAATTCGTGTATAAAATTTATATTCATATCGTATAAAATTTATATTCATATCACGTAGAACACAAAAATTTTATGTTAAAATTCGTTTCAACACGTCAAAACTTAATTTTTATTTTTTAAATATATTTGTATATAATTTTTAATAATTTTTAACTTATATCATATTTGTATCTTCTATTTATTTTGTTTTCATATTATGTCGTTGTATTATATCTAATATTGTCAAATAATAATGATCTTGTGGCCAAACATTATTCTATAAATGGGCCATGTTAGTTTACATTTACATCTTATCTAGTTAATTAAGATAACATCAGTCAGTGCGAACAAAAATTGCAGATGATGATGGGCAAAGGGTAAAGGAAGATGGTCAGGTGTTAGGAAAAAGGGAGGCTATTTTATTGCATAGCCCTCAGCTTCTGGGCTCTTCCTCTTGACATGGTGGAGTCTATAATTTTGGGGCCATCTGCCATCCCTGTTATGATCTGTACAACTAATACTAGTGTTCATATGTTGTATTAGTGAAAATATAGGGGGAAAAATGAAAAACAAAAGGATAAGATCTTAGGCAGCTAGGCAGGCAGGCAAGTTCCAATGTTCCCGACACTCCTCACGTGTCTGACACGTTTGGCCAGACGTCTCGTCCATGCTGCATTTGACTCTTTGGTGTCATCACTGTCAGTCATGAACCAGAACCCTTCTCTTTTCTTGATAGATCATAATTCAAAAGTCTCAGACCTCACTCTCTTATCTGCCATCATTTGTTTGGTCAAAGGATCGCAATTCGAATGAATACTTTTAACTGGTCAGATGATTTTAAGGTAGGTGTGTTTGTGTGTGTGATTAAATTAAGATTGTCATTTTTAGTTCACTTGTGTTCTATGTTTTGCTATAAATAGATTTATATGATCTAGTAGGTTTAGGGTGTAGTTCAAGAGCAAACCTCATCTTTATCATAATAATAAGAAAAAAAATTACAAAAGTTGTACTAATTAATTGTCAAGAATTTTGATTGAGTACTTGTACATAGAGTTAAAACTGATTTATGCATAATTTTTGAAAACTGAATGGTTGGATTACGATAAAAAAAATTAACATAAGCATTTAATAAATCAAATATAGAATCAAGTATTTTAATTAAAATTCAAGATTCAAAGGCTTTTTTATACAAACTTTAAACCGATGATTTGCTTTTTATGAAACTACGGATTTTTTTATGCATTATTATTTTGCGCATCATGAGATGATAAAAGAAAAAAAAATAAGTAAAGTTTGTTTATTTCAAAAAAATTATATATTCTGTCATGTATCTTACAGTTATTTAACTTTTTTTTTTTTTACAATTATTTAACTTTCTTAGCATCATTAAAGAGAAACTTGATAGAAACATAAATTTACTTGTAACCTTTTTTACATTAATTATAAACGGGGGAAACTTTTTTATTAACAATTCTTCTATTATTTTACCAAATTAAATCCTTACTATATTTATTTTATATAGATAGATAAAAAATAAGGAATTTAAATTTTAGATTTAAATATGAGTAATAACTATTAAATCAAGTTTTGATTATTGTTATTTAATTTTTTTTAATTATTTGTATTTATAACTTCCAATCATTAGTTATATATACATTATTTTTCAAAAAAAAAAATGTTTGAATTGAGAACAACAAAAAAGAAAGTTTCATGCTTGATAGTAGATATATAGAAGTAACCAAAATAGACCTTTGAAGTTAATTTAGATCCTCTATTCCTAACTAAAATATATTAAAAAAACATATATATATATATATATGTATGTAATTTTTTGTCTAGATTGAACTTGCCCTAATGTATTTTTGGTTCTTTGAAAATGCATAGAAGTTTCATGCCTTGGGTGTCAACAAAGCATCCTTCTTTATCTTTAGCTTTACCATTAACTTGAAATAATTTCTCCTCTTCTCTCTCTTTCTCTTTGCTTTCCACCTTTGTTTCCCCCAAAAAACTGAAGTCTCCTTCACTCCAAATCTGTTCAAAGCTTGGTTTTCAGACATTCAAACCCATAGATTTTGAGGTAATGAATAAAAAATAATTGTATCGGTATAGTATATAAAATAATACACAGTTTCTCAAGAATTTTTTTTTTTTTTTTACTGATTTAGTTTTATATACGTGATATATATCTACAGTCAATATTTATCAAGCAGGTTTTGCTTTTGCTCTTTCATTATTCCCTTAATTTTTATTAGTTTTGTTTATGATCCACATCCTTTTCTTCCTTGCAAAGATCTGGATCTGGGTAGAAAGGCAAACTTCATGCATATACTAATTTTAAGCTATTAACAGCAATTTCTAACACGTTTTTAGCTCCCAAGAAATTTGATCTTGATTCGGTTAATTTCGTTGTTAATTAATCACTTGGTTTTGGTTGAATTCCTGCAGAACCTAATTAAAGCTTGACTAGAAGTTGGCGTAAAGAAGAAAAAGGACGTTATAATCAGTACAGTCGGAAGAAAATGGTTTTATTTCCATATTATGTTTCAGATAATCTCCGTCCGCTACAGTTAATTGTCAAGAGAACTATTTCACTTCATCTTGATTTATGAAAATACCTAGCCCTCAACACATAGAGCAAGCAGGTAGCTGCATAAACTGTGAAGTTCTTTCTATTTTGCTTTCCCTTTTTCCCACTCTCTTTAACAATTATTCTCTTCAATTTTCCATTTTAATAAGAGATCAGATCCAAGTTAGATTTTAGAGCTGCTGGCAAGTGGATTTTGGCAATGTCTGGATTGGAATCTGGTACAGGTTCTCGCTATGTCCATCAGCTACTCGTACCAGAACTGCAGCTTCAAAGATCATCGCAACCCCAATTCAACGCATCTCAACTCAGGGATTCCGAACAATCACCAGAGAGAGAAGGAACAGATCCTGATGCAGTCACCACCAGCTCAGGCGCAGGTACCACTTCAGGACGCAGGCCTCGAGGTCGTCCAGCAGGCTCAAAGAACAAACCTAAACCACCAATAATCATTACTCGAGACAGTCCAAATGCGCTGAGATCCCATGTACTTGAAATTTCTCCTGGTTCGGACATAGTTGATTCAATATCATACTACGCAAGGCGCCGCGGGCGGGGTGTTTGTATACTCAGTGGAACTGGGGCTGTCACAAATGTTACATTGCGGCAACCAGCTTCTCCAGCTGGAAGTATCATAACACTACACGGCCGGTTTGAGATTCTATCTTTAACTGGGACTTCTCTTCCACCTCCAGCCCCTCCAGGAGCCGGCGGCTTGACTATTTATCTTGCCGGTGGTCAAGGTCAAGTAGTCGGAGGGACCGTGGCAGGTCCATTGATGGCTTCAGGTCCAGTTGTATTGATGGCTGCATCATTTGCAAATGCAGTTTATGATAGGCTACCCCTTGAGGAGGAAGACCCACCCGTGCAGGTACAACCAGCAGCTTCACAGTCGTCTGGAGTGACTGGTGGAGGGCAGTTGGGCGACGGAAGCAGTGTCGGCAACAGTGGTGGCGCAGGCAGTGGCGCTAGTGGAACCGGTGGTGGAGGCGTTCCTTTCTATAATTTGGGAGCGAACATGGGAAGTTATCCTTTTCCAGGTGATGTATTCGGTTGGAGTGGTAGTGCAACAAGGCCTTCCTTCTAGTCTTCACTATGTATCTAATAATTTCTAGAATCAAAAGCAATGTTTATATGTTTTTGGATTAGTTTTTCATCACAGGGTTATGAATGTGATGAAGACAAGTCATCCGATTCTGGGGTATCTCAATTTTGGCGCCCCTCTGTAAGTTGAAGAAGAAGAAGAAGAAGAGGAAGAAGAAGAAATTAATCAAGTGTGTGATAGATATTGCTACTGTAGTAATGTTTTTCAAGGATGAGATCAGTATTTAGTTTCATTAAGAATGAGAATTGCAATCCATCGGAAAATGATTAAGTCCTTCAAGAAGCAAAATCGACGGGAAAAAATTGCTGCTGCAAAACAATGAATCTCGCTTGAAGGCTGAAGCCTGAAGAATGATTCAGTAAGTCTGAGTTCTTGTAGAATAAAATTAATTCTGACAGCATCTTCCATTTATGTCTTTTCTTCTGATGTTCCTTAATTTTCTAGGAATTTCTTCTCCTTGCAAACGTGTTAATTAATATATATATATATATATATATATATATATATATATATATATATATATATGAACCTTGGAGATTTTATGAAACAAACTAAAGCTAATGCATATTTATATATTTCTAGGGTTATCTTTAAAATTCAAATTAATCCCATCCAATTGCTATTACTTTACAATATTATATGTATAGATTGAAGAAAACTAACATATAGATAACTGTAAAAGCTACATGAATTGAAAAAAAATGTGATTTAAACAGAAATTATAATGTTAAAACTGCATGGGATATGATGGGGAAGAACTATTTTTAATTACTTAGCATCTGAATTTCCATTCATGACCATTCTTTGCGTGCATGTGTGCGTTTTGTGTTGAATATTTAAAAATAATAATTTGCTAATTATATACTTAAATACTTTAATTTGCTTCTTTTTTTCCCCCCATGATCCACCTCCATTGAGGAAAGTACAGGTATAGCTTCCATCACTACATTTGGTTTCGCTTTCAGCTGACTATTTCTGCTTTAAAATTGAAAACTAATTTGGAGAAGTAAGAAGATTCATTAATTTGTGAGTTACTGTAAATGTAGTCTCCTGAATTGAAAGAAAAGGTTTTGCCATATGTTAAAACAACTATAAATGTATATGAAAAACATGAACTAAAATTTGTTAATTTCACCGGTTATATATAATATTATGATGGGTTATGGGAGTATTATTAATTATTATAGATTAAGATATAGTAGTAGCTCAATATGCCATAAAGAAAACCCTAATTCCGAAAAGTGGGAAATCGAGAATAGCTAGTTATGGGACTTTATAACATTGAAAATGGAGAAGAATGAATGGGTTGTGGTGTTCTTTGGAACTTTAGCTTCTTTTATTTTCTTTTGATTTAAAAAAATCTATAAATTACTTTGTTTTATATCTTGGCTAGCTGTTTGATTAATTTTCTTTTCTGATTAAATGAGGCAGGTGATATTTAAATTATTTTTCATGTCAACTGAGATAAGGAAGCTTTGTTGATGACCTTTTATTGTGTTGATGATATAAGTTAACTGAAAATTAACTCTAGGAAGGGCTTTAACATCCTTTGAAGCAAAGAACAAAATTTTGGAGCTTACAACAACAAAGTTAATTAGAAAAAAAAAAAAAAAGAAAGAAAGAAGAAAATACACTTGACCGGAACAAAGAACATTAGAATATATAATTGCTGACTTAACAGAAATTGCAAATTAACAACTAAATTAAAGAACAAACTTTCATATTTCATTTCTATTGTTCTTAATAAGGACATATACAATGACCCTTTCAGCTATTCTGCCCATACATGTATATTTTTTTTCAGTATTGAAACGTAATATATTATATAAACATGACTATTTTTTTTTATTTTATTTTTTCATCATTGTCAAATGTTATGATATACTGTAACGCTGTCGTTGGCGATTTGCTTGTTAACTTTTGCAACTTTGTTCAGATTGTGATGAGTTTCTTGTGCTTATGAAATTTATTTTATAAATAAATGAGAAAGAGGCACATGCAGTAGGTGGAGAGAAAGAAAATAACAAATTTAATTTGCTTTTACAGTAATGACACAGCATCAATATTTGACTTGGATAAAATAATAAACTTGGAACCATTAAGGTTTTGTTTGGCAGGTGAGAAGAAAAATGAAAAGATAAAAAAATAGAGAGAGAAAAAGTGGAAAGATAAAAAAATATATTATTTTTTTCATAATTTTGTTTGATAAGAAAGATGGAAAAGTGAATAGAAAATATATTTTCTTTCATTGTGTTGTTTGGTAGAATTGAAAAATGAGAGAAAATTAATACTTGATTTAATTGTTATTACTCCTCTTTACGAAAGAATAGACTCAAAGTATGAATCCCTCTTCTCATTTATACCTCTTATGAAAAAAAGTCAAAAAAATAAAGACAAAATGCTTAGGGGTAATTTAGTTCTTTCACTTGGCTTACATGAATTACATTTTCATTTTTTGTTTATACTGATTGTATCTTGTGGGTATAGAAAAAAACTCATCCTTCCCTTTTTCTTTCCTTTTTATTTTTTATTGTACCAAACGTTCTAAAAATCTATTTTCCTTTCACTTTTTCCAGCAATCACTTTCCATCTTTTATTTTATAATTGTACGAAGCAAGTCCTGAAACTTTTTAAAAAGGAATCAATTATTTATTTATTTTTTAAATGAAAATCCTAACAGGTTTGGACTCAGAATATATCTAGCTACATACATATGTATTTTTTTGTACTGTGGTTAAGTTTGTTCGGTTTCCTCTATGGACTCGGAATATATCTAGCTGCTGATTTGCTTGTTAACTTTGTTGAGATTTGGTTCACAAAATAGAATAGTGAAGGAAAAGAAAATCTTAAGGAAAGCGAAACATTTCTTCAAACAGTAGAATTAACATAAAGAATAAAAGATAAAGAGAGACAAAGAAAAACACACAAATTTTGCGTGGTTCGAAGAAAACCCTTCTACATCCACGGTCGCACTAAGTTTTTATTATGTTTTGATAGTTACACAATACAAAAGGTGGCTAGTAACCCTTTTAAACATGAGAGTTAATGCAACACTCTTTAATTGAGAAATTAGCAGAGTACCCTTAATTAAAATTAGGCTCCATCGTTAATAATCTCCCATTTGGAGACTAATTTATCAGCCAAATCATGTAACATGCTTCTCTTGTAGTCCACCACTCAGTGCAACGCCCCTTCAACAATTGTCCATAGAGGCCAACTAAGGTTGTACATAACCTTAGCCTTTTAGCTGATACCACTTTTGTCAGCATGTATGTAGGATTTTATGTGCCATGTATCTTCTCAAGAGTCATTGTCCCATTATTCAAAAACTCATGAATAAAATGATATTTTAAGGGTGCGTTTGGTCGGGGGGAACGTAATTTTTTTCGTCATTTGATTCCTCTGTTTGGTTTGATTATTTTTCTCCATGTCAGTCATTTTATTTTACCTACAGTGTTCGATTTTGGGAAAATCTGGAGTAAAATGATTGCCTTCGGATCCTGATGTATTTTTAGATTACCTGAGTCAAAATTTTTTTTTTTGATGTGAAGTAAAATTTTTTTCTCTAGAATTTACCCCTTAAAATTTTTTTCCTGGATAAAAGGTAATTTTTTTCCCAAGGTAATTTTGTTTCCCCCGAACCAAACGCACCCTAACTGAATGAGTTTCATTCTTGCATGAAACATTGGATTCTTTGCTAGATGAATTATGCTTTCTGTCACAACCCAAATTGCCTAAAAATCAGAGTAAGTTTTTCACTTTTAATTTATTATTTAATTCTTACTTTTCTCTCATTGTGACCATCTTACAAACAGTTGGGTTATGATTCGGTGTTAGCCACTTCTCACCTATTTACTATTCCATTTCCATATTCACATTCATATATCAGAGTTTACTATCCTTTGACTTAATTAAATACATATACAATGATATTCATAACTCTACATCCCCGACATCATATCTGTTTACAATACAGTACATTACATATTTAGATACAAAACTATACATATGTGTATACCTGTCTCTTGATGGGAAGCAGCGAATACCAAGATGCAAGTCATCAGCCGCTCAATAACTATTGCGAGTGCTCTGAAAAGACGAGAAAATAAGAGCGGTGAGCAAACCACACGCTCAGTAAGGCAATTATGCAAGTAAGTAGATAGCTCCACTATCTACATGCTCATAATGCCATGCCCTTAAATCCATTTCTTTTCATTTAAAACTCAAGCACAAAATCATGCATATATCAATGACGTAGTTTACCAAAACTATTCGTGCATACTGAAATTATACTACATATGCTTCAATGGTATTTTATGTGACATCAGTAAATCATACTTAGCTTGAATTTAATCAAAATCATGCACTCTTTCATTTTATGTAAGACAATTCATTAATTTGAAATGAAAACATGAAAAACATCATCATGCTACTGCATTCAAATCATTTTATTAAAATGCATAATAAAATAACCCCATCCGGGTCAATTATCTTATAAGTAAATCTCAAATTCATAAAACAAGTCATTAAAATTCATTATAAAGCTTCGGTAATAAAACCACCCTTCTTTCAGGGTCGCAAATCATAAAATCCTCTAAAACATAAATTAGCATAGTAGAAATCATAAAATCGGGGGCCTGATCCCTCCCTCGGGTCTGCCCTGGTCTATCAGCCACAAGTTATATCATGTGAGACATGTAGGTGACTATCAGTAACAACATAGGACTATGGCCATAACCTCGTGATCCCTGGCAACACGGTACCTAGTGTACGGAATATCATACCTGAAACGGGAGGTGGGTCGGTCCTACCCTCCAGAACAGCATAACATCAGGATTGCGAGGGTAAGGCTTGCTGCCTCGTGGCTAATGCCACTCCACTCCAGCAATCCCCATGGTACAGCGTACTCCGCGTGACATACACGGTACAATGTACTCCGTGAACCCAAGCTCAGTTAGGGGTGCCTGCAATAGGTCTTATCCACCCATATCATCTCTATCTCAGTATGCACGTGTGAGCATATCATCTCACTGTGACACACAGTCTACAGGAGGCTCCAACACAGCTATATGCATGTAATATAAATCCCTCTGCGAGCGAAGCTCTAGCACGGCTCCATGCATATTCATGATATCTGAAAATCTCGTGCGAGAGAAGCTCTAGCACGCTTTCATAGAAATCAATGAAATCTGCGTATGAGCAGCGCTCCAGTACGACTTAAAATAATTATAAATTCAAGTAAAATTCACGTACGAGCAATGCTCTAGTACGGATATGTATAAAAACTCAATGAAAACCTCGTATGAGAAAAACTCCAGTACGACTTTAAAATGAGTTCTAAAATCATATAAAACTTCGTGCGAGCAAGCTCCAGCACAAATGAATGCTCAAGTAAATCAAATCTCGTGCGAGTTACACTCCAGCATAGCTTTATGCATAATTAATTCAAATCTCGTGCGAGTGACACTCCAGCACGGCTTTTATGCAATATCATATCAAAACAGGATGCGAGCAAAGCTCTAGCACCTCTCATGCATGTCAAATCATTAAAACTAGTGCGAGCAATCGCTCCAGCACCATTTTATGCATATCAAGTCAAAACAAATCAGAACAGTCAAAACATGTCAAAATAGAGTGCGAGCTAGGCTCTAGCACTTCTAATGCATTTCACAATAATAAATCAGTGCGAGCAACCGCTCTAGCACATTTCATGCATATGATGTCACACAAGTCAGTGCGAGCAACCGCTCAAGTACATTTTATGCACATTCACAAACGCAGATATAATGCGAGCTATGTGCCAGCACTATCTGTTTCCATATAAACTTGATAGTTGACCCGTTTTTCAAAGAATTTCATTTAAATACAAATAACACCTACGTAGTGTTATCTTGTGAAATTATACAATTTCTGGCTAATCTACCGATTTGCTTTGATTAAAACAAATAAAATTCCTTAATTCAAAAAATTTCTTAAATCATGCATTTCATGTATGTCATGCTTTCACCATCCTTAGGTGAACTCCCCTCAATAGGGGTAAAATAGCATTTTTACCTATTTCGATCCTTAAAATCATTTAAACCATTTTTAGGATCATTATACAATATCCGTGTACATAATCAATATATACAAAAACTATTAAAATACGCGTAGCTACCTTTAGCTACTCACACAATTTCCTTACCTCATTTTCTGTACAGTCTGACCTTTCCACTGATGTCTCGTCACGCAGTTCGATTTGTTCCAAATCCAATCTCCAGAACTGCGGATACATATACATCAGGTCAAATACAATACAATTAATTATATTTCATATTTTCTGGGCTTAATTTAAATCATTGGGTCCGTTTACCCATATTGGATCCGATTGCACCTTAATGGGCCTTAATCGACCATAAGCCCATTTACCACACTTTATTGAGGCCTATTGGGCTCACTAGGCCCATCAGTAATTATTTAGCCTCGTTCTAAACTCTCGAATAGCGTAATTTAGTATTTACGATAATTTATCTAAATTTTTAAAATTTAATTCATTTAATGCAGAAATTAATTTCGTAATTTATGCGGCAAATTCTAACACGCATAACGATTCAAATTGTCGTAAATAAGGGTTACTTACTCGAGATTCCATGATAGTATGCAAATCGAAGCTGTTTCGAGCTCTCGTTCTACGTCAGTTGTCGAGCTACACAATTTAATATTTTTTTCGGGTAAATTTTCAGTCGAATATTAATCAAATTAAATATTCTAAAATTTAAATCGGTCGATTTAACCACTTACCGACTTACCCGTATCTCGATTGCATCACTGGAATTTTTCTCAAATTTTTCTCTTTTTTTTCTTCCTTTTTTTCCTTTTCTTTTTGGCTGAACCAATTTGGTCCGGTTCAACCCGATTCAGACCTCTAGTTCAGTTTCGTTCGGCCGGTTCGGTGCCTCGTCGATCGGTTCTCTGTCGATTTTCACCGTCAGCAGCTCCGCGGGGTCATCCGCAGCTCGAATCTGGTCTCAGTTTTCCCTGAGGTCACCGGAAAGTGACCAGTCCGGCCCTTCTCCTTTCCGCTGTCGGTGGCTTCTCTCTTTCTCGCGGTTTTTGGCGCTAGCCTCCGTCTCACCGATCGATTTAGCCGCTCATCGGTGGGTCTTGGCGTTGGCTACCTTCGGCTGTCGGTGGCCGGCCCTAGATCGGCGCCGGTGACCGCCAAATTCTTTTCCTCTCTCGGTTCCCCGTTTTCTCGCCGTTCCTCTCACTTTCACCGCCGATTGCCGCCGTTCGTCGGCTTGTTGGTGCCGGTGGTGGCTCGGCTGGGCTGTCTCTTGCCTGGGCTTCTTCCGGTAGGTGCTTCATCGGAGGGGTTCGGCTTCACTTTGGCAGAATTGCGATTTCGCGATTCTGCGTTTTTTTAATTATTTTTTTATTTATTATTTATTATTTATTATTATTTTAATCATTAAAATAATATTAAAATCCTAAAATATCTAAAGAAATTATTATTTTATTCATTTATTCCCTAAATGAATTTATCAGTCTGATTTTACCTTTTCGGTATATTTTTCGATTATTTTCGGGATTATTTTTCGATACGAAAATTTCGGTTTATTCCAATAAATTCATATCTTGATCAATTTAACCCGAAATTTAATTATTTCTTTGTTATTGATCAAGATTTCTCAATCCCATATTTTTAATTAAATTTTCTTATCGACTTTATATCGAGTTTCGATCTTTTGACCGTTTTACCCTTCACGTGTTCGGTAATTCCATTTAAATCCTTTTTGCATTTTTATTTTGTGTTTAATTAAAATCGGGTCTTACAATCTCCCCCACTTAAGAAATTTGGTCCTCCAAATTAGAACCAAGTCAAATGGATCCATAAACAACTCCGGGTACGTCTATCTCATCATACTCTTTAATTCTCATGTGACTTTTTTCGCAGTGTAATACTACTAACGAACTTGACTAGGGAGATCATCTTAAACCTCAACACTTTCTCCTTCATGTTTAATACCCGCATCGATTTTCCAATCATACATTATACTTTCATTGAGCTAAGCTGTTGAAGCTCATATCCGATTACATATGCTGGGTCCGGATAGTATTTTCGAAGCATCAAAAGATGAGACACATTGTGGATGCCTGTTAATTCAAGTGGTAATGCCAATCTACAGGTCTTATCTCCCACTTTGTCCAATCTCTCAAAGGATTCACTCTAACGAAATTCAATTTGCCTTCTTTCTGAATTTCGTTATGTCTTTATGACAAATAACTGCCAACAATACTGATTCACCCTCGGTGAATTCCAAAAGTTTCTGTCTCTTGTCAGCATAGCTTTTTGTCTGCTCTGAGGTGTTCTTAATCTCTCACAAATTAACTGAACATCCTCAGAGGTTTATCTTACCAATTCGGGGACAATTCTCCATCTGTTATCCACTTCTTCTTATCCAAGTCAGGGAACAACTCCCTACGGCCATACAATACCTCATATAAAATCTTATCCCGATACTTAAGTAACGACTATCATTATTGGCGAATTCAATTAGTAACAACTAATCATCCCAGGAGCTTATCACATCAATTGCACACACTCTCATCACATCCTCCAGAACCTGTACAGTCCTCTCTAACTGGCCAACTGTCTGAGGGTGGAAGTTGTGCTAACATACAATCGGGTTCCCATAGCTTCCTGAAAAATATTCCCATAAATAGGAAGTGAAGCGGGAATCCCTATCTGATACCATGCTCACTGGAACGCTACATAATGTTTCATAATTTTTCATACACATAAATCCGCCTACACACTCAGAGTATCTGGAAATTTTCATAGCCAGAAGGTGGATAGACTTAATCAATCTATCAACTATCACCCAGATAGCCTCGTGATTTATCCGGGTCCTCTATAACCTATCACAAATTCATGGTAACTTGTTCTCTTTTTCGTGTCAATATAGGTAGAGGCTGCAATAACCCTGTAGACTTCTCGTACTCTACCTTAATCTGTTGACATATGAGACACTTCGCTACAACTCTACAATGTCTTTTTTTCATATCTGACCACCAATACCCTTTTCAGAGATTCTGATATATTTATTACTTCTCGGATGCACTGTATATCCCGAAGAGTGAGCTTCTGACAATAACACTATCTCATCACTGTGGTCTTGAGGAGCACTTATACTATCTCTGAACCTCTGTAAGTCATCATCACTCACTGTGAACTCTGTCACTATACCCTTCTAAACCTAACCCACACTATCGACATCATGCCGATCATCACGCTAAGCCTGGCAAATCCGGTTACTCAAATTCGGTTCTAACCTCAAGCTAGCTGTCACAAAATCACCGTCATCATCAGAAGGGATCACACCACTACTGAGGCTCACAACTGTTCTAGCAGCTCACGCTCATTGACCATCATATATGATATCATCCCGAGGCTTTTTCTGTTTAAGGCATCAACCATTACATTAGCCTTTCCTGGGAGGTACAATGTTCACAATCATAATCTTTAGAAGCTTTAACCCTCTTGGTTATCTCATATTCTACTCTTTCTGTGAAAACAGATACTCGGGGCTTTTACGATTAGTGCATACCTGTGAGATCTGAGAATTTTAGACATATTTTAATTATGTAATATGAACTTGAAGTGTAAATTATTGAGCTAAGTGAAATGTATATGTGATGAATGAGAAATAATCCAAGTAGTGAATTTTAGAAATTATGTTTAGAGATTTATATGTTAAGTGTTTAACCAAAGTGTGAAACTATGGGACTAGATCGATCTTGAAGAAGAAAGGATCGATCTGGTTAGCTAAAAATGACAAGGAAGGAGGAATTTAAGCGAACAGATTGATCTCCAAATGAAGATGATCGATCTCCTTATGATTCTGTAATGAAGAGATCGATCTCATGAGGAAGGGATCGATCTCAAATTATTTCTGTTTGAGAGAAGATCGATCTCCACAAGGAGCAGATCGATCTCATGAAGCATTCTGTAAACTAGAGATCGATCTCATAATTGGAGCAGATCGATCTCATGAAGCCATTAAGAGATCGATCTCACCCCTCAATAGATCGATCTCCTAGGTAAAATTACCCTAAATCGTCCCCAAATTTAAATGCAGATCGATCTCAACAAGAGCCAGATCGATCTCCTACCCTCCGTCTATAAAAGGACCCCTGTGTTTTCTTGCATTTCACATTTTCTCTCTCTTTAAAACCCCATTTTCACCCGAGCCCTAGCTTTCTCACTCATCCAAAGCACCCATTTTTGTCCGAATCAGAGGTTGTGGCAAGAAAGAAAGTTGTTCCTCATCAAAGGGAGAACAACATACTTGAAAATCGAAAGACAGATTGAATCAAGGTAAAGGATAAGCTCTCCACAAGTTTTGGGTAATTTCTAAACCTCGATCTTGATATTTGATGATTTTGGTGATAATGGCTGTTGGCATTGTGTTGAAATAACTGGAAAATGATTAGAGATTGATGAAATTACAATGTAGTTGGAGTGATGATGATATTTAGCAATTTTGGTAATTTTGGGAATTTTGAGCAATAAATGGATATGTAGATAATGTGGTGAATTAGCATAGATATTATGGCATAGGAAATGTAGAATGTTGAGATGTTGTGAATGAGATTGTGGTTTGTGATAGAGTTATGAGAATTGAGAAATTTGAGGTTTTATGAGCAATTATGCTCGATTTTGAGAATTGAGGTTACTGTGATGATGAGTATTGATGTTTTAACATCGTTTGGACAGCACGGGAGTTCCAGAGTGGAATGCGAGGCTAGTCCTTGATACAGGGGAAACGATTGCACTATATGAGGTGTAAAGAGGTAAGGGAAAACTAAACCATTTGTGTATGTGTTTTGATGAACTGTTTATAGCATGAACCATGATTTGAGAATACAAGCATGTTTAGTGTTGTGTTGTGATATGATTGCACACAGTTTTTATAGCCGGTTGGAGCCCATTATTTTTTGAGTTTATAAGCTGAGTGTGAAATTGCTTTATAAACCATTAAGTTTGTGTGAAAAGTAAATAGGGCTTTACGTTTAGGCAATATTGAGATTTGAGAAAATGAGTGCGTGTTTTATCGGTTGGAACTCGATTTTAATATGTTTTGTGTTTAGTACACGAATGTTTTAAATGAGTTTTATGAGAGAAAACCATTATGAGTTCTACGTGAAGGCAAAACATTTTATAAGATAAAGGCTAATGATTGAGACTTAAGCGTGTCATGTTAAATACACATCGGGCCTTGCTTTGGTAGCATGTAAGACCGATATAGTGGGACGCCTGGGAACCGACCTAGGGACCGCAAGCCTTGTTCTGGTAACATGTAAGTCCGATTATTCCTCCACTTGGATAGCGTTGGGAGGCCTTGCTCTGGTAGCATGTAAGTCCGATATTCCTTCGTTTTGGTAAAGAGAGATGCCTCCATTTTGGTAACGTGAGATGACCCCCGCTCTGGTAACGCTGGGTGGCCTTGCTTTAGTAGCATGTAAGATCGAGAGAGTGGGCCACCTGGGAACCGACCCAGGGACCACGTGATAGTGTGCATGAGGTGAGGCATTGCTCTGGTAGCATGTAAGGCCGGGCCTTGTTCTGGTAACATATAAGTCCAATATACCATGCATATGACCATATTGTCAACGTTCCCTCTTACGAGGATGCCTGGGATGTGCACCCAGAGGAGATTATACATTTGATGTGCCATGACGAGTTTTATATGAGTTTTATTGCTTAGTCTCATTTTACACATGAGTTGTGTTTTGTGACTTTGTCATGTACTATTTACTAAGGTGATTTTTATCACATATTTCGAGAAAAGCCATTATCACATATATTTACACATGCTTGTGAATGCTCTATATTGAGCCTTTTTACCTTTATGTTTTCACATAATTTATGAGTTATGAGATGATGATGTTTTGAGAACTTTCATGCTACGATTTCAAATGAGTATACTAAGTTTCATAAACAAATACATACTTGTGATGTGTGATATGGTTTATATAACTGAGTTCCCTTACCCCCCTTACTGAGCGATTTAAAAGCTCATCTCGTTTTCTCTTACCCTAGATTTCTTCAAGTGACGTGAGTTCCCTGTGACGTACGGATTAGAGGTTAGTGGAGGACTTGAGCTCCAGGCCGTATTTTGTGTATTGAGGTATATATTTAATATTCATGTATCCAGACTAGAGTTATATTTACTGACACTTATTATACAATGATGTACGGGTTATATTAGGATTAATTAACTTGGAATTGAGTAATGTATATGATACGATATATACTATCTTATGATGAGATCCTGAGGCATGTTAAGTATGATGATGTATGACACTGCACAGGAATGCACCCTTAATTGTGATTTGATGAGTAAAAAGTTTTAAATTTGCCATATTTTTCGCGTTTTCGGAGCATCACAATTCCAAAAATTTCTTACCATTTAAGTGGTGGCACCATACTTTTAGTGTAAATGTTACAGCTGCCAACTCTAAATCATGGGTCAGATAGTTTCTCTCATGGTCCTTGAACTATCTGGATCTATAAATGACTATCTTCCCATTTTACATCAATACACAGCCCAATCCTTATTTTGAGGTATCCATACACACTGAAACCTCTTGAGCTGTTTGTTATGGTGAGAATAATTACGGTGGTCAATTTATTACTTCAATACACCAAAACTCACGGAAGCCATTTTCATACTTATCATACCACTCGTATGAAATCTTTTTCCAAACGAATGTGTCAATTGAGCAGCCTATTGAGAAACTCACAACACCTTATTTGTAAAACAGTTTCCTGTTGCTACTCATGCTCTTCCCTGGACTTCGAATACATTGACATATCATCGCTAAAGATGACAACCAATCGGTCCAGGTAAGCTTTAAATACCTCATCGTAGTTGAGTTCCACTAAATATTTCAATCACCCATATTCTTGACTTATGTATGCATAAACGTATAATGTTATTTCGAAATTGCTTCCGTTCAAGATACTAACCCACGTCGTTTCCTTTTTCTTATTTTAACAACTATTATAAAATTTTAAATTTTTAAACCATCATGATTACTCGAATTCAATATTTCTTTATCGTACCAGTAAAGGTACCTAAATTTTAAATGTATATATTACGAATTTCGATTTCAATTTATAGGTTATGTATGCGCTTATCGATACTATCAAATCTTCAGATGAAGAAGTATTTTGAAATACCTTTATTAACCCTCAGACTTGACCACATAGACTGGTTATGGATATATCATCCTCTTATCCCAATATATCTCGTGTTCAGGATCTATCACTTATAACAAACTCTTTCATCACTTATTAAAACTTACAATCCTTATACCCATATTCAGTTAGTGAAAATCAGCTAACCATCATCCTCTTGCCTTAAGGGTACAAGCTTCACATTTTTCACTCGCTTATAAGCAACTGAAGGCGGTATGAATAAATGCGTGGCTCCAGGATTACTTAAAATAATTACTTCATTATTCACAACCAGTGTGGTATCTTCCACCACAATTGATGAAACATCAATAGTGTCCTGATCCAAGGCATACACTCGCCCTCGTCCAACATCTTATTTCCATGGTAACTACCACATATTCTACACTGTTCACACTTGCTACACTGCTACACTGTTACACTGTTCCGTAGCCGGTGGGGTCATCCAATCACAATACCCCTTATAAGTGTTGAGATTGGATACACTGTGCTTTACCAATCATCTTACCCCGTGACTCAATCACTCTAATCTTTTACCAAACTACCTTTTTCTCATTCTGATATCTTTGTCATTCTCTATTCTCTTTTGTCTCTATTTCGGCTCTTACTACCTTTCTCAATCTCAGAGGCGTGCAACTCATGGTCTTATTCATACAATTGTAGTCTGCGCACTGCCTCGACATAGGTAGTGATATCTAACGGGTCAATCGGATTCTAATTAACAATCTGAGCCCTTCCATGAACTTTCAGACATTTCGACTCTCACTGTTTATAGTGTCGGAGTCATATCTGCCCAGGAATATAAACTGAGTTTCATACTCGTCAATCAACATGTTCCTCTGGGTCAGAATAAAGAATTTTATCTGTAATTTTCTTTAAACAATATCCGAGATATTCTGTCACCGGAATACCTCTAAAATTATTTTTCCATATCCATTCTGGATGTCTATCTCTTAAGATGGGTCGAGCAGACTTCCACCAATGCTCCGACTCGCCCTCAAATCTCATGCATACCCTGAGTAATTAGCTTGAAAAATATTCTCCACACTCCGCTCCAACCTCGCGAAGTGTGTCTCAATACTATCTAGTTTCTCTGTCGGACTCTATCCGATCTCTCTGTCGGACTCTGTAGGGCATACTCAACATCAACCTACACTTCAATCTCATCTTGAGTCTCATGTGGCGACTCAGTACGACTCTCAAGCCTACCTCTACGGCCTCGAGCTCGAGTACTCACCCTTCTACCATAGCGGCTATCAGTTAATGAGTCTATTCTTGCATTTAAAACTAAATTCTTAGCTACAATTCCATCTCGATATACACAATTGTGTATAAACAATGCACAGTACATGGGGATGTTAACTTTCTAAACCACTAACACCGACTCATATCAGGCCAACTCAACTCTGATACCATTTTACCTGTCACGACCCTAATTACCTAAAAATCAGAGTAAATTTTTTGCTTTTAATTTATTATTTAATTCTTACCTTTCTCTCATCGTGACCATCTTACAAACAGTTGGGCTATGATTCGGTGTTAGTCACTTCTCTCATATTTACCATTCCATTTCCATATTCACATTCATATATCAGAGTTTACTATCCTTTGACTTTAATTAAATACATATACAATGATATTCATAACTCTACATCCCTGACATCATATCTGTTTATAGTACTGTGCATTACATATTTAGATACAAAACTATACATATGTGTATACCTGTCTCTCGATGGGAAGCAGCGAATACCAAGATGCAAGTCATCAGCAGCTCAATAACTATTGCGAGTGCTTTGAAAAGATGGGAAAATAAGGGGGTGAGCAAACCACACGCTCAGTAAGGCAATTATGCAAGTAAGTAGATAGCTCCACTATCTACATGCTTATAATGCCATGCCCTTAAATCCATTTCTTTTCATTTAAAACTCAAGCACAAAATCATGCATATATCAATGACGTAGTTTATCAAAACTATTCGTGCATATTGAAATCATACTACATATGCTTCAATGGTATTTTATGTGACATCAGTAAATCATACTTAGCATGAATTTAATCAAAATCATGCATTCATTCATGTTATGTAAGACAATTCATGAATTTGAAATGAAAGCATGAAAAACATCATCATGCTACTGCATTCAAATCATTTTATTAAAATGCAGAATAAAATAACCCCATCCGGATCAATTATCTCATAAGTAAATCTCAAATTCATAAAACAAGTTATTAAAATTCATTATAAAGCTTCGGTTATAAAACCACCCTTCTTTCAGGGTTACAAATCATAAAATCCTCTAAAACATAAATTAGCATAGTAGAAATCATAAAATCGAGGGCCTGACCCCTCTCTCGGGTCTACCCTGGTCTATCAGATCACAAGTTATATCATGTGAGACATGTAGGTGACTATCAGTAACAACATAGGACTATGGCCATAACCTCGTGATCCCTGGCAACACGGTGCCTAGTGTGCGGGGTATCACACTTGAAACGAGAGGTGGGTTGGTCCTACCAGCCAGAACAGCATAATATCAGGATTGCGAGGGAAAGGTTTGCTGCCTTGTGGCTAATGCCACTCCACTCCAACAATCCCCACGGTACAGTGTACTCCGCGTGACATACACGGTACAACGTACTCCGTGAACCCAAGCTCAGTCAGGGGTGCCTGCAATAGGTCTTATCCACCCATATCATCTCTATCTCGGTATGCACGTGTGAACATATCATCTCACAGTGACACACAGTCTACAGGAGGCTCAAACACAGCTATATGCATGTAATATAAATACCTGTACGAGTGAAGCTCTAGCACGGCTCCATGCATATTCATGATATCTGAAAATCTCGTGCGAGCGAAGCTCTAGCACGGTTTCATAGAAATCAATGAAATCTGCGTACGAGCAGTGCTCCAGTACGACTTAAAATAATTATAAATTCAAGTTAAATCGACGTATGAGCAATGCTCTAGTACGAATATGTATAAAACCTCGTACGAGAAAAACTCCAGTACGACTTTAAAATGAGTTATAAAACCATATAAAACTTCGTGCGAGCAAGCTCCAGCATAAATGAATGCTCAAGTAAATCAAATTTTGTGCGAGTTACACTCCAGCACGGCTTTATGCATAATTAATTCAAATCTCGTGCGAGTGACACTCCAGCACGGCTTTTATGCAATATCATATCAAAACAGGATGCGAGCAAAGCTCTATCACCTCTCATGCATGTCAAATCATTAAAACTAGTGCGAGCAATCGCTCCAGCACCATTTTATGCATATCAAGTCAAAACAAATCAGAACAGTCAAAACAGGTCAAAACAGAGTGCGAGCTAAGCTCCAGCACTTCTAATGCATTTCACAATAATAAATCAGTGCGAGCAACCGCTCTAGCACATTTCACGCATATGATGTCACACAAGTTAGTGCGAGCAGCCGTTCAAGCACATTTTATGTACATTCACAAACGCAGATATAGTGCGAGCTATGTGCCAGCACTATCTGTTTCCATATAAAGCTGATTGTTGGCCCGTTTTCCAAAGAATTTCATTTAAATACAAATAACACCTACGTAGTATTATCTTGTGAAATTATACAATTTCTGGCCAATCTACCGATTTACTTTGATTAAAACAAATAAAATTTCTTAATTCAAAAAATTCCTTAAATCATGCATTTCATGCATGTCATGCTTTCACCATCCTTAGGTGAACTTCTCTCAATAGGGGTAAAATAGCTTTTTGTCACGACCCAAACTACCCAAAAATCAGAGTTAATTTTTCGCGTTTTATTATTTCCTTACTTAAATTCTTACCTGTCCTCGAATCGTGACCAACACTCAACTAATAATTCGGCTGTGCGTCAATGCCAGTCCCACCATTCAATTTCCATCTAACTTATTTATTCTCCAGTTATTTATAATTGTTTACATTATTTATACATCCCCTAAAGTTACTTACAAACATGTTACTGTGCTATGCTTATGTAGATACAATATGTACAAGTGTATATACCTTATGTGGATGGGCAGCAGCGGATATCCGGAATGCAGTACTGAGTCGCCTCAACTTCAACTGGAGATCATCTGTGGGAGAAAATGAAAGGGGTGAGCACATCAAGCTCAGTAAGGCAATCCTACGAACAAGTAGGTAACCATACTACCTACATGAACGTGGTGCCATGCATAAACCACCCTTTCTCCACACATTTTAAAACAGATGCTATGAATTATGATGTTATGTAAATCAAGTTTGCACGGAAAACTCAACATGCAATTATTTTAAATCATTTCTTTCTCTTTAAAAATTTCACAATGAAGTCAGGACTCGACCCCTCCTTCGGGTGATCCTGACTCACATAAAACCATGGAAATGGAGTTTCTCAAAAGCATCGATATCGAAAACATACGTATATATAAATACAAGATACGAGACTAGGCAATACTGTATATCGGTAATAACCAGGACTGGCCAATATGTCCTCGTGAGTCCCTCTAGCTTCACGGATCCCAGTGTGCGAGGTCTCACCCTGATCGGGAACTGCCCGGGAGGTGGGTCAATCCAACCCGTCAGTCTTATCCGATCTCACGCATCCGAAGATGCCGTATCTGAAGATACCCCGTATCACAAAGATACCGTATCACAAAGATACCCCGTATCACAAAGATACCGTATCCGAAGATACCCTGTATCACAAAGATACCGTATCCGAAGATACCCCACGGTACATCGTACTCCATGCTACTTGCACGGTACATCGTATTCCATGGACCCATATCACTCTAGGTACTCCAGCCCAAATGGCCTGCTTCCCACAGAGGTTTTCATAACTCAATACTCGTTGCCATGTCTCAAAACGCACGTGCTAGCCTATTAAGTCGGTGACACACAGTCTACCCGATGCTCCAAGCACGGCTCATCGTATGTTCTCATAAAAATCAGTGTGAGCGATGCTCAGCACTCTCATCAAATCAAGTAAACTTGGCAGAGCCCGCTTTACATCTCCACAAGGCCGCCAACCTCATCCCTCACTCTCACCCTACTTAAGAGGTCTTTTGAGCCTGTTGGGCCTTTTGGCTGACTCCAAGGGCAGACAGCGCTACTCCACAAATCCGGTAAAACTAGTGCGAGCTAGGCTCAGCACTCTGTATATAAATCGTATGAAAATCTTATAAAATCTGGTGCGAATTAAACTCCCGCACCCTGTCATGAAAATCATGTAAAATCTGGTGCGAGTTAGACTCTAGCACCGTGTCATGCAAAAGCATGTGAAATCTGGTGCGAGTTATACTCTAGCACCTATGCATGTAAAACTCTAGTGCGAGCTCTCGCTCCAGCACTAATGCATGCATCACACAAATCAAACATCGTGCGAGCTGAGCTCTAGCACGTCACATGTAAATAAAAACATGTAGGCGGCTCGGTTATTTCCAAATAGTTTTCACAGAAATCACATCGATTAAGATATGCAATGCTATGCATTTTTCTTTAAAAGTGAGCCAGCCTACTCATGCATGTGTTGAAATACCTCCAGAACGAGCAGGAACCTCTTGTCCTTGCTCCTCCCAATTTTTCCTAAATTTTTAGAATTTACCCTTAGCAAGGGTATTTTAGTAATTTGCCCATTCGGGACACTAAAATTATTAATTGACCTCTAGACCCTTCAGATAAATTTTAAAGACTGCATATGAATTTAAAATTTCGTAGAGTTTACCTCTAGCAGTCCGTAGAATTCCCTTACCTTAATTTTCTGTCGAGTCTGACCTTTTCTTTCCCAATGTTGTCTCGTCGCGCAGTCCGTTATGCTCCCAATCAAATGCCCGGAACTGCGTATTAATATTCCTCAGGTCAGATATTATGCAATTTAATCGTATTTAATCTTTTCTGGGCTTAATTTAAATCGTTGGGCCCATTTACTCCTATTGAGCCCGATTGCACCTTAATGGGCCTTAATTGGCCTTAAGCCCGTTTTTCACTAAATTCCCACTTTATCGAGGCCTATTGGGCTCATTGGGCCCACCAATAATTTATCGGGCCTCGTTCTAATTCTCGAATAGCTAAATTTAATATTTACGACAATTAATCTAAATTTCCATAAATTAATTCAATTTATGCGGAAATTAAATCAATATCACGTATAACGAGGTAATTGTCGTAAATATGGGTCACTTACCCGAGATTCCATGCTAGTCCGTAAATCGAGGCTGTCTCGAGCCCTCGGTGGAGGCCAATCGTCGAGCTACACAATTAATTACATTTTCGGGTAAACTTTTCGATCGAAATTTAATTAAATAAAATATTCCAAATTTAAATCGGGTCAATTTGACCGCTTATCGACTTACCCGAAGCTCGATCGCATCACCGAAATTTTTTCCAATTTTTTTCTCTTTTTCCTTTTCCCTTTTTCTCCCTTTTTTCTCCTCTTTTTGGCTGAACCGGTTCAGTCCGGTTCGGACCGGTTCAGACCGCCGGTTCACCCCGGTTTGGCCGGTTCACCGTCGGTTCACCCCTTTTCCGGCCGATTCTCCGTCGGCTTCCACCGCCAGCAGCTCCGCTGGGTCGTCCGCACCTCGAATCTGGCCTCGGTTCGCCTCAACGTCGCCGGAATGCCGCCGGTCCGGCTGTTCTCCTCTTCGCCGTCGGACCCGTTTCCCTCTTTTGGCCGTCGCCGTAGATTTCAGCCGTTTCGTCGGCTGCTACCGGTGCAGAAATGATCGCCGTCGCCTGGGCTTTCGAAATCGGGCCTTGGTTCCACCTGAATCGCCGCCGTTCGCCGCCGGTGGCCTTCTCTTTCCCGCGGCCTTCTCCTCCGTTTTTCGCCGAATTCCGGCGTTCCCACGGCGAGTCGTCGCCGCTGATAGGTTGCCTGAGGTCGGGCCGTCTTCGCCGGCCCTCGCCTGGGGTCCCTGGCCGCCGGACAGCCCGCCGGTGGTTCCTCGGTTTCAGGCTTCGTTTTTCGTCTTCCGTTTCTGTTTCTTTCTTTCTCTCTCCCCGACCCTCTTTTTTTTTTTTTTCAGACTCTTCTCTTTTTTTTGTTTTTTTATCATTTTTATTATTTTTATTATTATTTATTTTAATTATTATACTATTCAATAAAATACTCTATAAATACCCAAAATATCTCTTAAAATTATTATTTTATTCTTATTCAATTAATTTAATTTTTATTTAATTTATTTATTATATTTTAGCCTCTTTTTCGGGTATAATTTCTCCGTATTTTCGGGATATTGTCCCGGGTGACTTTTCGATATATTTTTCGATTATTTTCGGGATTATTTTTCCGAACTAAAAATCTCGATTAATCCCGATTAATTCCAATAAATTAATATCTTGATCAATTTAACCCAAAATAAATTTATTTCATCTTTATTGACCAAGATTTCTTAAATCCTTATTTTTAATTAAATTTCCTTATCGAATTTACTCCGGCTTTCGGTCTTTTGACCGTTTTGCCCTTACACGTGTTCGGGATTAATTTAACTCGGCTTCCTTCATACTTTCCCCATCTTTTCTTATTTAATTTTTCGTATTTTAATTAAATTCGGGTCTTACACTTTTTTACCTATTTCGAACCTTAAAATCATTTAAACCATTTTTAGGATCATTATACAATAACCGTGTATACATACATAATCAATGTATACAAAAACTATTAAAATACGCGTAGCTACCTCTAGCTACTCACACAATTCCCTTACCTCATTTTCTGTACAGTCTGACCTTTCCACTGATGTCTCGTCACACAGTCCGATTTACTCCAAATCCAATCTCCGAAACTGCGGATACATATACATCAGGTCAAATACAATACAATTAATTGTATTTCATATTTTCTGGGCTTAATTTAAATCATTGGGGCCGTTTACCCATATTGGGCCCAATTGCACCTTAATGGGCCTTAATCGACCATAAGCCCGTTTACCACACTTTATCAAGGCCTATTGGGCTCACTGGGCTCATCAATAATTATTTAGCCTCGTTCTAAACTCTCGAATAGCTTAATTTAGTATTTACGACAATTTATCCAAATTTTCAAAATTTAATTCATTTAATGCGAAAATTAAATCTGTAATTTATGTGGTAAATTCTAACATGCATAACGATGCAAATTGTCGTAAATAAGGGCTACTTACCTGAGATTCCATGATAGTACGCAAATCGAAGTTGTCTCGAGCTCTCGTTCTACGTCAGTTGTCGAGCTACACAATTTAATATTTTTTCAGGTAAATTTTCAGTCGAATATTAATCAAATTAAATATTTTGAAATTTAAATCGATTGATTTGACCGCTTACTGGCTTACTCGTAGCTCGATTGCATCACTTGAATTTTTCCTAATTTTTTCTCTTTTTTTTCTTCTTTTTTTTCTTTTTCTTTTTGGCCTTCTTCTTCCTCCCGTCGGCCTCCCCTGCTTCGAAGTCAGCCCCAATTTGCAGTCTTCTTCTCCATCGGTTCCAGCTTCATTCTTCCCCTGTTATCATCACTTCCTGGCTGCTACTGCCTCAATCTACTCTGTTCAGCTCCTATTCCCAACAGCTCCCTCACCCACGGGTTGGCACACAACCAGCATTAGACAGCCCTTGAACCTCCCTTGGTTTCAGCTCTCCCGATCAGCCCTCAGCCTCGGTCTGCTCCAATTTTAGCCTCTCTCGGTTCCAGCTCCATTTCCAGCTTCATTTTCCAGCCCTCTCCCCTTCTTCTTCTCCTCCCCTCCTTTCCTTTTTCTTCTCCTCTCTTCCTCGGCCAACAGCCCCTCTATTTTCTTTTCTTCCTTTCTTTCTTCCTCCCTCGACTGGACAATTCCCCTTTTCTTTCTTTCCTTTCTCTCTCGGCAGGATCGACTCCTTCTCCTCTCCTTTCCTTTCTCTTCTTTCTCTTCCTTTCTCTTCCTCCTCCCTCTTCTCCAGCTGACCGAACTCTTCTTCCTTTCTCTTTTCCTGTTTCTCGCCCACTCTCATCTGTTTTGTTTCTTCTTTCCTTTTAATTTGAAACCATGGCAGACGGAATTGGCTTTTCTAAGCCAATTCCGTACATGTCATTTTATATATAATATTGTATTAATATATATATATATATTATATTAATATATAGATTATATTAATATATATATATATATTCATTAATTGTTTATTACATTTTTTTCCATTATTTTGTTTGTTTTATATGGTTACCATTTCATTCATTTTTTTCTTAATTGTCTTATGCTTAATTTGTTTATTTGTTTAATGCTATATATTAAATTCTACACACTAAATAATATATATATGTTATATATATTGTTATTCTTTTATTTAAATGTCTAGTATATATGTATATATCTACATATTTACATTTTCTTGTATAATTTATCTAAAAACATAATATCATGCCTTCCATGAAATTTTTCTTATTCCGAAAATAAAATAGTATCGGGATTCCATCATTCTTCGTAAATTCTCGATACAAGTGTTTACATCAACAATTTTCCATTTAACAAATTAAAATTCTCTAATCCCTCCATACTTACATTCGCCTTATCACTTCTTCTATCTTTGGGTTCCCGGTCATTCACGGGTTTCTCGGTCCCTATAGTCCTCGAGTCCTATAACGAATATTCACACTTCCATTAATATATATTATTTCCATTTTTATATAATCTAGTTAAACATAGAAAATTTTTGGGGTTTACATTCTCCCCACCTTAAAAGAATTTGGTCCTCCAAATTCATTCGGGTCCCTCTGTCTACGATCATCTAGATTGTATCATGCCCCTTTTGGGTCCTTAGTAATCCCATTATGAAATCCATAGTAATGTGCAATCATTTCCAAGTAGGCACTGGGAAAAAAAAAATCTTAAGTGACCCGGCTGGTCTTTGTTGTTCGATTTTAATCTGTTGGCAAATCAAATACTTGGCCACAAACTCAACTACATTTCTTTTCTTACCGACCAACCAATATACCTTTCGTAAATCATGGTACACCTTAGTGCTTCACAGGTGCATGGTGTACTGAGAACAATAAAACTCCTTTATGATCCTTTGTCGTAGGACATCATCGTTTGGGACACCAACTTATCACAATTTCTCATTTATCCTTAATGAGAACTTATTCTTAATTTATATCACTTGATCCAAATCACTTCACATACCAGAAATATTCGTTCCTTGCATACATCTCTTAATCCAATATGACTCGTATATTCAAGATTTATCTCATTTCAAACTCGCCTCATTTTGTACATCAATTATATTAGAACTCTTTCCTCATTCCAATTAAATCTCACATTCAAAACATAAAAATATAGAATTTACAATCCTTAAATTCAATATGTAATCCATATTCTAAATTTTCCTTATATCTCAACTTTAAATTTTCATAATAGTTTGAATCTTTCCAATTAACATGTCACCTCTGTTTAGAAAATCCTACTTACACCCATCCTTAATACACCGTGACCCAAGAATCTCCGTGTCTCCTTAAAATTTAACACCGGTACACTCTAAAGTGAATCACCTGATCCGATAATCTCCTTTTCATGTAATCCTTATAATTGTTCTCTCAGCATTTCTAATCCAAGCAAAGTTACTCAGTACAATGGTTTGAGTAATTAATTCGATACCACCTGCTAAATCAATTCTAGAACTTTTCTTTTTAGTTTAGGGGTAACTTGATAAATCATTTGATTATGTGTCAGAAAACTTTCCATATTTACAGGGATGCTTCTATACCCCGAACACGCCCTATCTTAATCAATCATGTAAGCAGTGCGACCTTTAGAGTCTTATTTATGCTGTTAGTTCCCTGATTCGTTCTTCCAGTATAGTGACTGTGCTATTTCATTGTCACTATTTCCTTTGTAGATTTCTTTTCCGTCATTCACTTTATCTTCCCCTTTCTTAGTGACTTAGAAGTATACAATTCATATCATCATAATTGCACCTTGCGCTCTATTTCCTCAAAGTAATTTCAAATGGAGTCATCTTAGCTTGACTAAATATCCCAATATCTCCTATGGGTTTCTGAACTTCCTTTATCTAACAGTTCTTGCAACTCCTTTTTCAATTTCGAAAGATCCATAAAGTCCATTCGACAAGGAGACTTTGAGATTGACTTTGTCTCTAGTGCCAAACCTATAGTGAATTTCAACTCTTTCTCCAGTGGTAGTCCTGGTAGTTCCTTAGGAAACACATCTGAAAACTTGCATACCACAGATATGTCCTGAATACTTGGACATTCTCGACTAGTATCGGAGATGAATGCAATATAACTTTCACATCAACATGTTAATCACAAACTTTCATTAATAGTCAAAATCATACACTTTATTCCTTAACTACAAAGCATACATTAAACTTACTAGATAAGGAGAAGGTTACAGTCTTACAGTAGCAGTCTAAGCTTTCATGGTTGGTGGTTAGCCAATCCATGCCCAAAATTACATCAAAGTCATACATGCTCAACAAAATTAGATTTGCTAATAGGGTCCTATCTCCTACCTTGATTTCACAATTCCTACATACCACGTTGAGCCTAGGTAAAGATCCTTCCATGAGTGATAGGCTTCTTGCCTTTCTCTGTCGCGATAACCCGTCTCTATGGTACTTGTCTCTGGGGAGTTTGCTTCTCAGGTTGTCGTGGTGGCTCTGGGGGCTGTGAAAACTTATTCAGTGGGCAATCCTTAATCAGGTGTCCCTTCTGTCTGCACCTAAAACAGCTCCCTGTGGACCAGTGACACCTAATTCTATGAAATTTACCGCATCTAGTGCAAAATTTGTCGTACTGCTGGAAGCCTCTTGTAGTCTGTGGGGTAGCTATAGGGGCCGTGGGCCTATCAATCCTAGCTTAAGACTCATTTGTCCTCTGTCTCTTAGGTTGGCCCCTCTGAAAGTCCTGTCTCGCAGACTCCGTTCGCTTACTCTTATCCCTATCTTTCTCTTAAATGTTGGAGGCTTCATCTTTTGGAAATTCCTCATTCTACCGATATCCCTCTCCTCTCTCCGGGCCTGTACAGGAGGTTGAGGAGCCATGGGTATCGGAGGAACTTGTAGAGGAGGAGGTGGTAGTGATTGTGGAGGAGTTGGCACCGGATTAGGAGTTGGTGTCGTGCCAGCTAAATCAGAAACGTTTGCCCCTAGGTTTTGGGCAACCATGGCAGCAATCGACTCCAAACCTCACTCGAGGCGCTGATCTAAACGCTGCTCAAGCTGAGCCATACGAGTATTAGGTCTCTCTGGCTCCGGTGGAGGAGGTGGAGGTGGCTGAGCCTGCCTCCGAGGACGTCCACGTCTTTCCCTCATCGTGCAGTGATCTAATACCTGCGCGTAATTTCAAAGATCAAACCTTAAAGTTATTAGGTATACATTACCGACAACCAGACAAGCATAGACATTGGGATGTAATTTTATCCTTATCTCCAACACTGACAGTACTAGACAACCTTTACTCTGATACCACCTAAACTGTAACGACCCTTGACCCTTGAAAATTGGGATAAATTTTTTTTTGAATTTAATTGACCACTTATTCCCTTATTCACATAGGTTGTATTCCTGTGTAGTGTCAAAACATTTTTCCTAATTCTTTACTCGTAATTATAATTAATTTCCATACTTTAGCTTATATGATCGATAGAAATTTCGGCAGCATAACGGCTTATATATGAGCCTACCCACCTGCAATTCAGTTGTTTTCGGCAATCCTAGATATCCACAACTACCAAGCATGCTTTCCAATAATCCTAGATATCTACATCTACCAAGCATACTTTCCCAATTCACTTTTACAACTCAATATATCGATATTGATTTATACCAATCATCTTACAACCTAATCCCAAGAATTATATTATTTACATCGTTTCCTTACAAATTACATCTCAACAAAATATTTTTATTACATGTGTCTGTGCGTACAGATATGTCTAGTACAGGAAAGTAAATGTATACCTTTCTTACGTGTACAAAAACTAACCTATGGTAGCTTTCCCACTAGCCTACGTCGTGTACGCGGCATGTAGCATCTATAGGTTCACTGCAAATGATCTGAAGGTAGAGGGGTGAGCTTTTGGGGAAAAGCCCAGTAAGATAATATTCTTAAAGCAGTTCTGATATATAAAAGTATTTGAAGTTGTTCATAGAACGAAATTTAATGCTATACATAAGCTTCCATTTCATGCATAATCGTCATAAAGCATTTAAAACAAATCACATGCTTAACCGTTTTACAACTTTTCATGAACATTTCATAAATCATTTCGTAAACATTTCATGAATCTTTCATAGTCATTTCGTAAATATTTCATGCATATTTCATAATCATTTCATAAACGTTTCGTGAATAATTCATAATCATTTCGTAAATATTTCATGAATATTTCATAGTCATTTCGTAATCATGAAAACACATATTCATTCATCATAGTCGATTTTTCATAATCAAAACGAGGAGACTAGGCTATAACTAAGTCATGCGATACGTGTCATTCTCCGTGGAGAGTCATCATACCTATGGCCATGGTAAGGGGGGCTGTAGACTGAATCAGGTTCGTACAGCAAAAATAATTATAAACATGGGTAGTATCTTCTTATTTCTTAGCATATACTAGCACATAGCTAGGGCACGGGCACCTGTGGCACTCACCGTGCGGGGTACATACATGCATGCTGCGCGGGCATGAGATACTACCAAAACATCATCATAAACCACCAGTAGCACGACATCTTCCACGCAGGTTGAGTCAAGTGCTAAAGGGGCCTACGTATCGGCACCCAAGTGGTGGAGCCGGAACACCAAAGAAGTAACCATGCATGAAGCCTATAGTCTCAAAACATATTTTCTCTTTTCTTAAATACTTTTGAAAATGTCCAAAGTTTCCATTTCAAAGCATAAATATAGGTTTTCAAGCCATCATAAAACTTCCATGCACTTTCATAATTCGAAAGTTTATTTCATGGATATAGATGTTCTAGCGAATATTTTGTAAAACGAAAACATGTTTCGTAAGTATGGAAGTATTAATAAAACATTACAAATCATATGCTCTTTCATAAAATCATTTATCAGTGAAACAAGAATGTATTATCAGAACTAAGTTCAATAATACCCCTTACCTCGATTTATCGGATATCCCGAATTCAAACGGTGACGTCTCCTAGTACCTCCTTTAATCCTTTCTACAATCACCTATACCGAAATTGTAGACTTAGCACTCTATTCATGCGAATTACGTTAAAATCGTAATTTATCGTTGCTACTGCGTGTGTACGTATTATTGTATATCCTTAGGCTAACACGCACGTTTATATATTTCTTCACTATTTATATATTTTGCTCCCACAAGTATTAACATATACCTTTATTATATACATCCACATGTATACACGCATAAATATATATATATATATATATATATATATATATATATAGATATATACTTTTATTGTCTTCATGTTTCCCTATCTCACATATATACATTCTTTGTATATACATATACTAGCACATATTCATCCTATGTACATCCATATGTATATGCACCTAAATATATATATATATATATATATATATATATATATATATATATATATATATATATATCATTGTTTTCCATTTTTCCTTATCATATATGCATACACATTTTTTGTACAAATACTAGCATACCCAAATATATATTAACAATATATACACTAACATGCTTATGTACACTACCACCTATGTATACATGTATATTAACAAGAAAATACATATATACATATATATATATATATATATATATATATATATATTCACATGAATACATATATATATATATATATATATATATATATATATCATTACTTATCTCCATTATTCACCATCACATAAATATATATGTATACATTTGTTTTTCCCTTTTTTTTTCCAATCTACACTAACATGCTTATGTACACTACCACCTATGTATACATGTATATTAACAAGAAAATACATATATACATAAACATCTTACCTTTCCTATTTTCTTTTTCCTTTTCTTCTTTTCTTTCCTTTTTTTTTTCTTTTCTCCTCTTCCCTCTCGATTCCAGCTGCTCACTATCCCGATTGCTCTTCTTCTTCCTCTCTTTCTCCCTCGGTTAGCTGCTGTTTCCCAGCTGTTTCTGTCCCCTTCACTTGTCTCGATTCCAGCTCAATTCCTTTGGCCTTCTTCTTCCTCCCATCGGCCTCCCCTACTTCTCTGTCAGCTCCAATTTGCAGTATTCTTTGTAAATACCCTAAATTTTATGTACTTGGTTTTATACATGATTAATAAATTAATCATCGAGATTAAAGATTTCGTCCCATTAGCCAAAGATTAAAATTAAAACTATGTCATTCCATAGTGAGACTTAGGAGAATTAATCCAGCAAAAATATATTAACGGTAGGAATGAATATATATAGGAAGTAGAAATAAAATACTATATATATATATATATATATATATATATATATATATATATATATATATATAGGTAAGTATACTAAATTCGATCCATTTTACACATATTGCACAAGAAATCTATCAAGTACAGGATATGAATATACATATGTATATGAAAATATAGATAGGTGTAACTACATAGGTATATACTTACATAACTACATAGGTATATATATATATATATATATATATATATATATATATATATATATATATATATATATATATCCAAGTATATACATAAGGTTACATAAATGGGCATGTAAGTTACACACCGAGCCTCCACCAACTGCACATATGGTATACTTATACACAAATATCTGTATACAAACACAAAATTAATTGAGGAAGTGTGAATGTATTCGGTGGGTAAAAGGAAGAAGCAGGGAAATGACCAACGGACGCCTGAAGAAGAGAAATTAAAGTGAAAGATGGTGATCATCTGACTAGAAAAGAAAGGAAACGTGTGAATTAAAGAAATGATGTAGCTGAAGCTTAAAAAAAAAATGAAGAGAAAAGGAAAGTGGAGTGGGGTGTTCTGACCGAGACAGTAAACGTGAGAAGAAACGGGAGCAGGAAAGAAAGGATGAACGAGTTCGTAAAAGGAAATGATGAAAACGTGACTAGGGGTGTTAAGTCTACTGTTATAAGATACTGCTTCACAGCACCAAGTCAGGCCGAGATAGTTGGAACTATAGCAGTCTGTTGTAGGGGCTGCAGGGCATGGGGCAGACTGAATGTGAGTGGGGGTTAGCTGAAAACTAAGAGAAGCGATCGGCAAAAAAATAAAATAAAAGAGGCAAACCGAGAACCTGAAAACCAAAAAAAAAAAAGATTGAAAGAAATTTCTGCTGGAAATAAGAAGAAGAGCGAAAACAGGAGAGGAGCAGAGAACCCCCGCTGTTGCTTCTGGAAACGATGGTGGGAATGAAACGTATAAATATAAAAGTATATAGCACTGAAATCAACAGCAGCAACCCATGATCCAAGGCAGGAGACGTGGAGAAGAACGGGAAAGAAAAAGAGCGATGGAGCAGTTTAGAGAAAAAGGAAACCCGTGAGATGTGTGCAGAGAAGCTGAAGTAAGGGAAAAAAAAAAGGCCTGCTGTAAATGATGAGAAGAACCAAGGATGTTTTGTGTTGTGGAGGATTGAAGCGAGGAAAGATGGTGGCAACGGAAAGAATAAGAGCCGGAAAATAAGTGGGATCGGTTTTTACTGGAGGTGAGAACTGGGTTGTAGAACTGACACTGTGAAGAAGAAGCTGGAGCCTCTCGGCCTACTTGTAAGAAGACGATGCGAGGTAGAGGCTGAGGACCGAGAGTCGTGAGAAAGAGGCAGAATCGTGGCCCCTACAAGCAGCAACACAACAGCGAATGGGGGGCTATTCACATCTGGAACATTGAGATTGAAGTAGGAAATAATGCAGCAGCGAGGCATTGTTTCCCTGCACACAGATTTCCTTCATGCTAAGCCAGCCTCACTGCAATCTTACCTCTACACACAACATTACCACTCCCATATAGCTATCGTCATGAGTGTCGCCACTGCCTCATTCTAGGTTGGATGCTTGGTGAAAAGAGAAAAATGCAGAGGACGGTGAAGGCTTGGCAGAGATTGAAAATGGAGATGAGCTAAATCAAGGTAAGAAGAACGAAGAGGGATGAAGGGAATACAAGGAAATCGAGGCTAGCTGCTGCCACTGTGAGGTAGCAGTTGCAAGGAGTAGAGCTGGTGATTGTTGGTGGATTTCTCAGCAACACATAAACGAGGCAGGGGACATGAACAGTAACAATGGGTGCTGGAACAGAAGGAGAAGAAAAGAAATGGAAAGAAATGGCGGGAACCAAAAAGGAAATTCAAAAAAATAAGGAAAAAAAGGGAATATATATATATATATATATATATATATATATATATATTAGAGAAAATAATTATTGAGGAGAAAAGAAAGTGCACCGGGAATTTGGGAAAAAAAACTCAAGAAAAAGACAGAATATATATATATATATATATATATATATATATATATATTGGTTTAAAAATTTTGAGGATATTAGTATGAAATTTTGGAAAATAAATCGAGTTGACCGAACCCATCGACTCGCTAAGTTGAAGCAATCAAGGATTACAGACAGATATCAAGGTAATGAATTTATGCAAGTTTTAGAGATAATTGTACGTATTTATGATTTCGAGTATATTTTTTCTAGGTAAGCAAGATTACGATTTTGATGCATCGTAGTTAATTCGATAAAATAGGATACTAAGTATACAAATTTCGGTGTAGGAGAATCGTAGAAGTATTTAAGGGAGATACTTTGAGGTGTCACTACTCGAACTTGGATACCCGATAAATCCAGGTAAGGGGTATTATTTAACTTAGTTCTGATAATGCATATTTGTTTCATAGATAAATGATTTTATGAAAGAACATATGATTTGAAATGATTTATCAATGCTTTCATACTTGCGAAGCATGTTTTAAATTGACGAAATGTTCCTTGAGTATTTTTCATGTTGTGAAATGAATTTCCTAAGGTATGAAGTGTATGGATGTTTTACATTTATTTATGTTTTTATATTCATATTGTTAAAGAAACTTTCGACAATTTCAAAAGCATTTAAGAAAAGAAATTTGTTTTCGAAAGGGGATTGTGGGGGCCACCACTTGAGTCCTACGGGAACAAAGTGCCACACATTCTTTCAGTTTTATGAAAGAGTTTCAGATTTCAAGGAATTTGATTTTATTACTCGATATGAGTTAAGGGTTATAAAACCCAAGAAAGATTTTGAAACTCTGTTTTGAGACTATAGGCTTCATGCTTGGTTACTTCTTGTGGTGTTCCGGCTACACCGCTTGGGGTGCTGGTACGTTGACCCCTTTAGCACTTGACTCAATGTCACGCCCTCTTCCCACACGCTACTTTACCAAAAACCACAATAAATTTTTCACTTTTTACTTACCTTTATCTCCTCAACAGTTGGGCTGTGAATAGGCATTAGTCTCCTCATCCAGACATACCTTACCATTCTTTTTCGTATCATACATACATGACAACTATATCATAAGTAAATTCGTATACTTAAATATAATTACATTATTACATCCCCCATATTAAAACGTGTACATCACTGTGTTTATGTATTGTTCAGATACAAAAGAGTACGCATGTGTATACCTTTCGCTAGATGGGGAGTGGCAGCAGATCAAAGGAATGCAATACCCTGGTCAACTCGATCTACTAAAGAGAATCTGTAGAGATGGGGGGAAAATGAATGGGATGAGCTATCAACGCGCTCAGTAAGGAAATTAGGCAAGCAAGTAGACATCCATACTATCTACTGAAAATAGTGCTTTGGCTTTCCTTCTCTCAATTCAAAAGCATGTTTAAAATATATATAATATAGTACAGATTTAAAATCCCATGTACTAAACACATGCTGGTTTATCAATCAGAGACATTCATGCAAAACAATGCATATTTAATTATTTAAGAATGTCTTTATATAAAATATGCCATTTACATTCAAAACACAGTAAATATGGTATTTCTCATCACAACACAAACAAATCGGGTTCCGACCCATCCCTCAGGTCTACCCGTATCATAAAACACTGGTGATATATCATGCGAGACTCAGTGGCTAAATGCAATCTCTCTAGACTATGTAAGAGAACCTCCCCGCCGAACAGAGCCTCCCCGCCCACTCTGGCTTAAGGATGTTGGGCTTAAGGATCTTACCCTAAGAGAGCATCTCCGGACTATGTACATATCCTAACATGTGGTGAAATCCCAAGCAACACAGTACTCGGTGTGTGGGTTATCACTGATGTAACGGGAGGGGGGTCAGTCCATCACAACCGCCAGCTATCAACAACTCTCCTCCACAACTCCACAACATAAAACACGGTACAGTGTACTCCATGCCACACGCATGGTACAACGTACACTCGTGGACCCATACATTATGGTCGGGGTGCCTGCCATAGGTCTTAGCCGCTCATACCATGAAAATACATCATAGTGGGGTGCCTGCCATAGGTCTTAGCCCTCATACTATGGAATAAATGCCACGTCTCTAAATCCACGTGAGAACATCTCAACAGTGTGACACTCAGTCTACATGGAGGAAATCGTCACGATTTTTCTAACATGTCTATATATCACGTAAAACTACAGTGCGCGTCTTGAGTGTGACTCACAGTCAACGCTCCGCCTCAAAACACTATATATGCATGTAAAAATATCAACACTAGTGCGAGTAAACCTCCAGCACTAGGTCATGCATAGTTCTCATTCAAATCAAGTACGAGCAAATGGCTCAAGTACTATGTCATGTACAAATCATGATGAATCGAGTACGAGCAACGCTTCAGCACTCTGTCATGCATCTCATGTAAAACTCGAGCACGAGCTAATCGCTCCAGCACTCTATCATGCACAAATCACATAAAACTGAGTACGAGCAATGCTCCAGTACTCTATAATGCATGTCAAATAAATGCAGTGCGAGTAAACCTCCAGCACTAAGGTATGTGAAAAACATCTGAAATCAAGTGCGAGCTATGCTCAGTACGATTGTTTCCACATAATTTGGTAGATGGCTTTTTAAAAATAGGGATGTTTAAAATCATTAAAATCAGCACTATAAAGTGTGCTTAATTTACATCGATCTCAAAACATTAGCCCATCCACCTACTCTTCTGCTACACAGCAGTAAAAACCACTCAAAACATCATTTCAAGCTTTTTGCAACTTTTTTCAAAATTTCACTTTTTGCCTAACTAGGGGTAAAATCGTAATTTACCCATATCAAGTCCCTATAATATTATCGATTTTCTTCGACCCTCAAACAATTTCAGGGAATGTAAAATCCAACGAAAATATGCACAGATATCTCTAGCTACTTGCAGGAGTCCCCTACCTTGGATCACGTCGTGTGACCTCTCTTCCTCTGTGCTATCTATCTCGTAGTCCGGTCAACTCTCAATATGACTCTGGAGCTGCATTTAAATCATTCACTGAGTTAATTACACTTTTCCTACTGTATTACACATTTAATACAGTTCATTTCACTAAAATGGGTCCGTTTACGCTTAATGGGCCTTAATCACGTTAATCGGGCCTTAATCCGTATTAAGCCCGTTCATCAAGGTCTATTGACTCATTGAGCTTATCAATACCCATTGGGCTTTATTCGAAGCTCTTTGGATAGCCCGTATATTATTTACGACATTTTATTCAATTTTTCAAATATAATTCACTAAATCCAAAATTTAATCCGAAATGCATAAATTAAATCTTAAATACGCATAAATCACATAAATTGTCGTAAATGAGCTTTACTTACCCGAGATTGTGCGATGGTGCATGAATCGGAGTTTGATCGGGCTTCCGTTCGGAATTAATCGTCGAACTGCACAATTTCGTGTATTTAACTTCGGGTCAATTTTTAATTAAATATAATTTAAATAAATTTATTGAAAATTAAATTGGTCACTTTTGACCTCGTATCGACTTTCCCGAAGTTCGGTGAAATCCCAAAAATTTTTCTTTTACTTTTTCTTTCTTTTTCCTCTTTTTCCCCTTTTCTCCCTGGCTGAACCGGTCCGGTCCAGTTCAGTTCAGAAGGTTCTGCCTGAACCGCCGACCAGTTCAGGGGTGATTTAGCCGTGCCGACGTCGTCCGGCCGATTCTCCGGGAACTTCTGCCGCCGTTAGGTGCACCACAGCCTGGGGAACGTTCGGCTGTGCTCGATCGGACCCTAGCACCGCCGGTGGTCGTCGAAATCTTTCTTTTCTCCGCGGCCTTCAACTTCGTCGATCTCCCTTTTTCGGCGCCGGTGAGGCGCGTTACCGGTGGCTGAGAGGTCGCAGGTTTACGCTCTTCCTTTCCGGTCGTTCGCTAGCCGCTGGGGTTGCCGGTGGTGGTTGGTCCGGCGAATCTTCTTCTCCGTCGGTTTGCCTCGATTTTGCTCTCCCGTTTTTCCTCTTTTCTCTCTCCCCGTGTTTTCTCTTCAGATTTCTTTTTTTTTTTGTTTTTTTCTTTATAATATATTTTTAATATTATTTTAATCCTTAAAATAATATTAAAAATCCTAAAATATCCCAAAAATATCCTAAAAATTCCTATTAAATTCATTTAGTCCGTAAATGAATTTATCAGTCCGATTTTGCTTTTTCGGTATATTTTTCCACTATTTTTGGGCTCATTTTTCGAGATAAAAATTTTAAAAATATTTAATAAATTCATATCTCGATCAATTGGATTCGAAATTCAATATTTTCTTCGTTATTGATCAATATTTCTCGATTTCATATTTTTAATGAAATTGTCTCATCGTATTTATATCGGATTTCGGTCAATTGATCGACTTACCCCTATACTTGCTCGGAAATTAATTTAACCCTCATCTCATTGTTATGTAGCTTACATGCATTTTTAATTCTCAATAAATCGATTGAATGATAGTAAATACTCTTCTTATGATTCAACTATGAAATATAACGTTCGTACTCATAGGAATTATAAGGTACAAGCTACATACGTAAATCAAAAACTCGGGTCTGACAATCCTCCCCAACTAAAAGAATTTGGTCCTCCAAATTAGAACCAAATCAATCATCAAACAACTGGGGGTGCTTCTCTCGCATCAAGCTCTCTAACTCCCAAGTAGCCTCCTCGGAAGTGTGATGCTGCCATAGTACCTTCACTAACCCGATAGTCTTCGATCTCAAAACCTTCTCCTTCCTATCCAGTATTCGAATCGGCCTCTCAACATATGACATGTCCTCACTGAGTTCCAAAGGCTCATAACTAATCACATGTGCCAGATCCGGGTGATACTTCCTAAGCATCGAAATGTGGAAGACGTTGTGCACGCCTGACAAATCTGGTGGCAATGCCAACTTATAAGCCTTATCTCCCACTCGATCAAGTATCTCGAAGGGTCCAATGTAGTAAGGACTTAACTTACCTCTCTTCCCAAACCTCGCTATACCCTTGGAAGGAGAAACCTTCAGAAACACGGACTCACCAACTGCGAACTCAAGTGGCCTACGACTCCTGTCAGCATAACTCTTCTGTCGACTTTGAGTTGTCCTCAATCTCTCAACTATCAACCGGACATCCTCAAAAGCCTGTGTAACCATATCAGGAGCAAAAATCTTACGGTCACCCACTTCTTCCCACCCAATAGGGGAACGACATCTACGGCCATACAAGACCTCATACGGTGCCATCCCGATACTCGAATGATAACTGTTGTTGTAGGCGAACTCGGCTAATGGCAAATGATCATCCCAGGAGCCTCTAAAATCCAGTACACATGCTCTCAACATATCCTCTAGAGTCTGTATCGTCCTCTCTGACTGACCATCTGTCTGAGGATGAAAAGCTGTGCTCAAACTCAACTGCGTTCCCATGGCTTCCTGAAAATGTTTCCAAAAGTGGGAAGTGAAGCGGGAATCCCTATCCGAGACAATGCTCACTGGAACACCATGCAACCTCACTACCTCGCGTACATACAACCCTGCCAATGTATTCAGAGTATCGGTAGCTCTCATAGCTAGGAAGTGGGCTGACTTCGTCAGTCTATCAACGATCACCCATATAGCATTGTGATTCCTCCGGGTCCTCGGTAAACCCATCACGAAATCCATGGTGATATGCTCCCATTTCCATGTCGGTATAGGTAGAGGCTGCAACAATCCTGCAGGTCTCTGATGCTCTACCTTCACCTGCTGACATACGAGACATTTCGCCACAAAATTTGCCACATCTCTCTTCATACCCGACCACCAGTACACCTTCCAGAGGTTCTGATACATCTTGCCACTCCTCGGATGCAACGTGTACCTCGATGAATGAGATTCTGACAATATTAATCTCCGAAGCTCTGGGTCCTCGAGAACACACAATCTACCTCTGTACCTTAGTAGTCCATCAAAACTCAACTCAAAATCCATCACTGTGCCCCTCTGCATCTGACTAATCACATCGATGCAATATGGATCAATCTGCTGAGCCTGTCTGATCCTGTCCAACAGATCTGGCTCTAAGCGTAGACTCACAATCATACAATCCGCATCCATGTCCGAAGGCACAACTCCCAAACTGAGGCTAGCAAACTGCTCTAGCAGCTCGTGCTCCCTGACCATCATATACGATACCATCCCAAGGCTCTTCCTACTCAAAGCATCTGCTCCAACATTAGCCTTACCCGGATGATAAAGTATCTCACAATCATAATCCTTCAAAAGCTCTAGCCATCTTCTCTGTCTCATGTTCAGCTCCTTCTGTGAGAACAGGTACTTGAGGCTCTTGTGGTCGGTAAATATCTGAAACTTCTCACCATACAAGTAGTGGCGCCATACCTTCAACGCAAACACTACTGCTGCTAACTCTAAATCGTGGGTCGGATAGTTCTTCTCATGGTCCTTCAGCTGTCTGGATCCATAAGCAACTACCCTCCCATCCTGCATCAACACACAGCCCAATCCCTGATGCGAAGCATCGGTATATACTGAAAATTCTCCTGAGCTGGTAGGAATAGTGAGAATCAGAGCAGTGGTCAATCGACTCTTCAGCTCCTGAAAACTCCTCTCACAATCCTCGTCACACACGAATGCAACACTCTTCCGAGTGAGACGTGTCAACGGAGTACCATCTTCGAAAATCCCTCAACAAATCTTCGATAGTACCCTGCTAAACCCAGAAAACTCGTGATCTCGGTAACTGTCCTCGGCTGTTCTCACTAAACTACAGCCTCAATCTTGGATGGATCTACTGATACACCATCCCTCGACACTACATGTCCCAAAAATGAGATCTCTGTCAACCAAAAATCACACTTGCTGAGTTTAGCATACAATTGCTGCCCTTGTAGAGTCTGCAATACAATCCTGAGGTGCTCCTCATGCTCATCCTCAGATCTCGAATATACTAATATGTCATCGATGAATACGATAACAAACTGATCCAAATATGGCTTGAACACATCGTTCATCAAAGCCATGAAAGTTGCGGGAGCATTCGTCAGTCCGAATGGCATAACTAGGAACTCATAGTGGCCATATTGAGTCCTAAATGCTGTCTTGGGTACATCTCCACTCCGAACTCTCAACTGATGATACCCAGACCTCAGATCAATCTTAGAAAAGACCTGCGCTCCCCGAAGCTGATCCAGTAAGTCGTTAATGCGTGGAAGGGGATATCTATTCTTGATGGTAGCCTTATTCAACAATCTGTAGTCTATACACAATCAGAGGCTTCCATCATTCTTCCTCACAAACAGAACTGGTGCTCCCCACGGTGAAACACTCGGTCTGATAAAACCCCTTATCTAACAGCTCCTGCAACTGTCTCTTGAGCTCCTCCAGCTCAACCAAGGCCATGCGATACGGTGGTCTCAAAATAGGCTCAGTACCAGGCACCAAATCTATACAGAACTCCATCTCTCTGTCTGGTGGTAACCCTGGTAACTCATCCGAAAAAACATCTGGGTACTCACTGACCACAGGAATATCTACCAACTCCGAATGTACCTTATCCATATCCACTACGTACGCAATGAAACCTTCAAGATATTTATCTCTCAGTCAGCAAAATATTTTTATTTATTAACAACATATTTATTTCTTTCATTTCTTCCCATCAAACTTTACAATAACTTTCGTAGGGTTAGGAAACATAACTGTCTTAGCATAATAATCTAAAACAGCATGGTTTGAAGATAACCAATCCATACCTAATATTACATCAAAGTCACTCATACTTAGCAATATTAGATTGGCTGTCATATCCTTTTCCCCTACTCTTAACTTACAATCATTATACACATGCTCAACTAGCTGACTGGAATCCATAGGCGTACTAATCAACATCATCATCTTTAAAGGAGTACGCTTTACATGCTTTTCTAACTTACATGCAAATGATGGCGATACAAATGAATGTGTGGCACCAGGATCAATTAAAACATATGCTTCTAAATCATAAATCAAAATGTTACCTCGAATCACATCCGCAGAAGCATCAGCTGTGTCCTGGTCCAAAGCATGTACTCACCCTCGACCCATCACCTACTTCCCCTTCTCCTCTACCGTCGCTATACCTCTCTGAGCAGACGTACCAGCTGAAGCTCTATCATGCTCCCTGCCCTTTTGTGGGGCAGTCACATATGTCTCTGGGTACTCTCTAGCAATATGCCCCTGTTTCCCACATCGAAAACACACAACAGGGCTCAACGGACAAGGTCTATCGCCATGATGTCTACCACATCGGCTACACTGATCAGTAGTAGGCCTCGATCCTCTAATCATAATGCCCTTCGTCGGAGCTATGGCCGGGTATGTAGGAGGTCTAACTGGTCGCTCTTGCACCTCTCTATCCGTGGTCCCTTACGGAAGAGTCTCCTCCCTCCTCGATAACTGAACCCTCTATCTCTAGCTGGCCTCTTCCTCTCTCTATCTCGGCTTCGACTGAACTTCCCAAACTCAGAGAAATGCCTCTCATAATCTTGCTCACAAAGCTGTGCTCTACGCACTGTCTCATCATATGTACCAATGTCTAGTGGTACCAATCTAGACCGCAACACCGGTCTTAATCCATCAACAAATCTGAGGACCTTCCTAGTCTCGCTGTACATGGTATCGGGATCATACCTCTCCAGGGTAAAAAATCTAGTCTCGTACTCATCCACTGTGAGACTCCCCTGGCTCAATCCCAAAAACTCAGCCTGCAGTCTACGCTGCGTTGTATCAGGAACAAACTGCCTCCTAAAGGCCTCCAGAAACATCTCCCAACTGATCTCAGCATGTCATGCTCTCAATATCGGTCTGGTGGACTTCCACCAATGCTCTGCCGTTCCCTTCAATAGGAACGCAGCAAATGCGACTCTCTCTGAAGTCGTATAATCAAAGAAGTCGTACAACTTCTCCATCTCGCTAATCCACTCCTCTGCACTAGCTGGGTCCTTGACCCCTCGAAAAGATGGAGGTCCAAGCTTCTGAAACTGTCGCAATCGATCAAGATCACACCCATATCCTCTACCAACCTGAACTGGTGGGGGTGTAGGAGTATCAGTAGTCTGTGGCCTCTGTATAGGCTGCGCAGGTGTATCAGGTGCAACTACCTCTCCTGTCGCAGTCTCCGTATCCTGCCTCTGTCTACCTGGCAAAATCTGTGCCAACAGCCCTACTATCGCCTCTAGGCTATGCTCTATCCTCGTGAAGTGTGCCTCAGTAGTATCCGGTACCTCAGTAGTACCTGGGGGTGTATGGGTAGTCGAAGAATCACCCTACCTCTACGGCCTCCAGCCCTACCTCTCGCCCCTCTACCACGGCGAGTATTAGCCATAATGGCTCAATTCCTGCATTCATAAATATTAATTTGTCCAACTCCCATCTTGTATACACAATTGTAACTGAACAAAACACAGTGATATGGGGATGTACATTTTCCTAATTACTAATACCTAAACACATCAGACCAACTTACGCTCTGATACCACTCTGTCACGCCCTCCTCCCACACGCGACTTTACCAAAAACCACAATAAATTTTTCACCTTTTACTTACCTTTATCTCCTCAACAGTTGGGCTGTGAATATGCATTAGTCTCCTCATCCAGACATACCTTACCATTCTTTTTCGTATCATACATACATGACAATTATATCATAAGTAAATTCGTATACTTAAATATAATTACATTATTACATCCCCCATATTAAAACGTGTACATCACGGTGTTTATGTATTGTTCAGATATAAAAGAGTACGCATGTGTATACCTTTCGCTAGATGGGGAGTGGCAACAGATCAAAGGAATGCAATACCCTAGTTGACTCGATTTACTGACGAGAATCTGTAGAGATGGGGGGAAATGAATAAGATGAACTATCAACGCGCTCAGTAAGGAAATCAAGCAAGCAAGTAGACATTCATACTATCTACTGAAAATAGTGCTTTGCCTTTCCTTCTCTCAATTCAAAAGTATGTTTAAAATATATATAATATAATACAGATTTAAAATCTCATGTACTAAACACATGCTAGTTTATCAATCAGAGGCATTCATGCAAAACAATGCATATTTAATCATTTAAGAATGCCTTTATATAAAATATGCCATTTACATTCAAAACACAGTAAATATGACATTTCTCATCACAACACAAACAAATTGGGTTTCGACCCATCCTTCAGGTCTACCCGTATCATAAAACACATGTGATATATCATGCGAGACTCAGTGGCTAAATGCAATCTCTCTAGACTATGTAAGAGAGCCTCCCCGCCGAACAGAGCCTCTCCACCCACTCTGCTTAAGGATGTTGGGCTTAAGGATCTTACGGTAAGAGAGCATCTCCGGACTATATACATATCCTAACATGTGGTGAAATCCCAGGCAACACAGTACTCAGTGTGCGGGTTATCACTACTGTAAAGGGATGGGGGTCAGTCCATCACAACCGCCAACTATCAACAACTCTCCTCCACAACTCCACAACACAAAACATGGTACAGTGTACTCTATGCCACACGCACGGTACAACGTACACTCGTGGACCCATACATCATGGTCGGGGTGCCTGCCATAGGTCTTAGCCACTCATACCATGGAAATACATCATAGTGGGGTGCCTGCCATAGGTCTTAGCCCTCATACTATAGAATAAATGCCACGTCTCTAAACCACGTGAGAACATCTCAACAGTGTGACACTCAGTCTACATGGAGGAAATCGTCTCGATTTTTCTAACATGTCTATATATCACGTAAAACTACAGTGCGCGTCTTGAGTGTGACTCACAGTCAACGCTCCGCCTCAAAACACTATATATGCATGTAAAAATATCAACACTAGTGCGAGTAAACCTCCAGCACTAGGTCATGCATAGTTCTCATTCAAATCAAGTACGAGCAAATCGCTCAAGTACTATGTCATGTACAAATCATGAAGAATCGAGTACGATCAACGCTCCAGCACTCTGTCATGCATCTCATGTAAAACTCGAGCACGAGCTAATCGCTCCAGCACTCTATCATGCACAAATCACATAAAACTGAGTACGAGCAATGCTCCAGTATTCTATAATGCATGTCAAATAAATGCAGTGCGAGTAAACCTCCAACACTAAGGTATGTGAAAAACATCTGAAATCAAGTGCGAGCTATGCTTCAGCACGATTGTTTCCATATAATTTGGTAGATGACTTTTTAAAAATAGGGATGTTTAAAATCATTAAATTCAGCACTATAAAGTGTGCTTAATTTACATCGACCTCAAAACATTAACCCATCCACCTACTCTTCTGCTACACAGCAGTAAAAACCACTCAAAACATCATTTCATGCTTTTTACAACTTTTCCCAAAATTTCACTTTTTGCCTAACTAGGGGCAAAATCGTAATTTATCCATATCGGGTCCCTATAATATTATCGATTTTCTCTGACCCTCAAACAATTTCAGTGAATGTAAAATCCAACGAAAATATGCACAAATATCTCTAGCTACTTGTAAGAGTCCCCTACCTTGGATCACGTCGTGTGACCTCTCTTCCTCTATGCTGTCTATCTCGCAGTTCGGTCAACTCTTAATATGACTCTGGAGCTGTATTTAAATCATTCACTGAGTTAATTACACTTTTCCTACTGTATTACACATTTAATACAGTTCATTTCACTAAAATGGGCCCGTTTACGCTTAATGGGCCTTAATCACGTTAATCGGGCCTTAATCCGTATTAAACCCGTTCATCAAGGTCTATTGACTCATTGATCTTATCAATACCCATTGGGCTTTATTCGAAGCTCTTTGGTAGCCCGTATATTATTTTCGACATTTTATTCAATTTTTCGAATATAATTCACTAAATCCAAAATTTAATCCGAAATGCATAAATTAAATCTTAAATACACATAAATCACATAAATTATCGTAAATGAGCTTTACTTACCCGAGATTGTGCGATGGTGCGCGAATCGGAGTTCGATCGGGCTTCCGTTCGAAATTAATCGTCGAACTGCACAATTTCGTATATTTAACTCCGGGTCAATTTTCGATTAAATATAATTTAAATAAATTTATCGAAAATTAAATTGGTCACTTTTGACCTCGTATAGACTTACCCGAAGTCCGGTGAAATCTCAAAAATTTTTCTTTTCCTTTTTCTTTCTTTTTCCTCTTTTTCCCCTTTTCTCCTTGGCTGAACCGGTCCGATCTGGTTCAGTTCAGAAGGTTCTGCCCTGAACCGCCGACCCGTTCAGGGGTGATTTAGCCGTGCCGGCGTCGTCCGGCCGATTCTCCGGGAGCTTCTACCGCCGTTCAGTGTGCCACAGCCTGGGGAACGTTCGGCTGGGCTCGATCGAACCCTAGCACCGTCGGTGGCCGTCGAAATCCTTCTTTTCTCTACAGCCTTCAACTCCGTCGATCTCCCTTTTACGGCGCCGGTGAGGCACGTTACCGATGGCTGAGAGGTCGCAGGTTTACGCTCTTCCTTTCCGATCGTTCGCTAGCCGCTGGGGTCGCCGGTGGTGGTTGGTCCGGTGAATCTTCTTCTCCGTCGGTTTGCCTCGGTTTTGCTCTCCCGTTTTCCCTCTTTTCTCTCTCCCGTGTTTTCTCTTCAGATTTCTTTTTTTTTGTTTTTTTCTTTATAATATATTTTTAATATTATTTTAATCCTTAAATTAATATTAAAAATCCTAAAATATCCCAAAAATATCCCAAAAATTCATATTAAATTCATTTAGTCCATAAATGAATTTATCAGTCCGATTTTGCTTTTTCGGTACATTTTTCCACTATTTTTGGGCTCATTTTTCGAGATAAAAATTCTAAAAATATTTAATAAATTCATATCTCGATAAATTGGATTCGAAATTCAATATTTTTCTCGTTATTGATCAAGATTTCTCGATTTCATATTTTTCATGAAATTGTCTCATCGTATTTATATCGAATTTCGATCAATTGACCGACTTACCCCTATACTTGCTCGAAAATTAATTTAACCCTCATCTCGCTATTATTTAGCTTACATGCATTTTTAATTCTCAATAAATTGATTGCATGATAGTAAATACTCTTCTTATGATTCAACTATGAAATATAACGTTTGTACTCATAGGAATCATAAGGTACAAGTAAAATACGTAAATCGAAAACTCGGGTCTGACACTCAACCTGTGTGGAAGATGTCGTGTTACTGGTGGTTTACGATGATGTTTTGGTAGTATCTCTTGCCCGCACAGCACGCATGAATGTTCCCCGCACGGTGAGTGCCACAGGTGCCCGTGCCCTAGCTATGTGCTATTATATGATAAGAAATAAGAAGAACCCATGTTTATAATTATTATTGCTGTACGAACCTGATCCAGTCTACAGCCCCCTTACCATGGCCATAGGTATGATGACTCTTTACGGAGAATAACACGTATCGCATGACTTAGTTATAGCCTAGTCTCCTCGATTTGATTATGAATATCGACTATGATGAATGAATATGTGTTTTCATGATATATATGATAATCGGTTACGACTGATATGCTTCATGAAATGTTTATGAAATGTTTATGAAAGGTTTACGAAAGGTTCATGAAATGATTATGAAATGTTATGAAAGGTTTATGAAAGGTTCATGAAATGTTCACAAAATGTTTATGAAATGTTTATGAAAGGTTTACAAAAGGTTCATGAAATGTTTATGAAATGTTTATAAAATGTTTACGAAATGTTTATGAAACGTTTATGAACCCGATGCTTTTAAGAACTCATTCATGAACAATGAAGAGTTGTAAAATGGTTAAGCATGTTATTTGTTTTAAAGACACGCATGCTTTATGACTTTTTACGATGATTATGCATGAAATGACAATTTATGTATTTCATTAAAGTTTAGTTCTATGAACGATTTCACATGCTTTTATATATCAGAACTACTTTAAGAGCATTACCTTGCTGGGCTTTTCCCCAAAAGCTCACCCTTCTACCTCTCAGATTTTTATAGTGAATTACAGCTAATAAATGCTGCGTAGACGACGTAGGCTGACGGATATGAGCTTCCCCAGACTACCTTTTGTATATGCGTGAGGTATACATTCTTATATCTTTACCAGACTATTTGTATGTACAAACATCTATTGAAAGTAATATGTCGAGATGAAATCTGTATAAGGATAAATAAAGTGAAATATTTTTAAGGATTTACACTGAACAGGAATAGAGCCTAAGCGAATAAGGGAATAAGTGAGTAAATTAAATTCAAAAAAAAAAAAGAAAAATCCCTCAACTTTTCAAGGGTCAAAGGTCGTTACATTCTTTTCCCTCGGTTTCAGCTTCATTCTTCCCCTGTTATCATCACTTCCTGGCTGCTACTGCTTCAATCTACTCTATTCAACTCCTGTTCCCAACAGCTCCCTCACCCACGAGTTGGCACACAACCAGCATTAGATAGCCCCTGAACCTCCATCGGTTTTAGCTCTCCCGATCAGCCCTCAGCCTCGGTCTGCTCTAGTTTTAGCCTCTCTCGGTTCCAGCTCCATTTCCAACTTCATTTTTCAGCCCTCTCCCCTTCTTCTTCTCCTCCCCTCCTTTCCTTTTTCTTCTCCTTTCTTCCTCGGCTAGCAGCCCCTCTATTTTCTTTTCTTCCTTTCTTTCTTCCTCCCTCGGCTGGACAGCTCCCCTTTTCTTTCTTTCCTTTCTCTCTCGGTATGATCGGCTCCTTCTCCTCTCCTTTTCCTTCTCTTCTTTCTCTTCCTCCTCCTTCTTCTCAAGCTGACCGAACTCTTCTTCCTTTCTCCTTTCCTGTTTCCCGCCCACTCTCCTCTGTTTTGTTTCTTCTTTCCTTTTAATTTGAAACCATGGTAGACGGAATTGGCTTTTCTAAGCCAATTTTGTACATGTCATTTTATATATAATATTGTATTAATATTTATATATATATATATATATATTATATTAATATATAGATTATATTAATATATATATATACATTAATTGTTTATTACATTTTTTTCCATTATTTTTTTTGTTTTATATGGTTCCCATTTCATTCATTTTTTTCTTAATTGTCTTATGCTTAATTTATTTATTTGTTTAATACTATATATTAAATTCTACACACTAAATAATATATATATATATGTTATATAAATTGTTATTCTTTTATTTAAATGTCTAGTATATATGTATATATATATATATACATACATATTCACCTATGTATATATTTACATTTTCTTGTATAATTTATCCAAAAACATAATATCATGCCTTCCATGAAATTTTCCTTATTCCGAAAATAAAATAGTATCGGGATTCCATCATTCTTCGTAAATTCTCGATACAAGTGTTTACATAAACAATTTTCCATTTAACAAATTAAAATCTAATCCCTCCATACTCACATTCGCCTTATCACTTCTTGTATCTTCGGGTTCCCTGTCATTCACGGGTTTCTCGGTCCCTATAGTCCTCGAGTCCTATAACGAATATTCACACTTCCATTAATATATATTATTTCCATTTTTATATGAAATTTGTGGGGTTTACACCGAGGAACAAATCAAGAAGTGCTGAGGTGAAGCTAAAGCAGAGCACGACACCAGGAATGGGTAGTTGGGCCTCGGGTAGAAGCTGGAAGCTGAAAGAAGGCGAGCTATGATGGGGTGATTTGAGGAACCACCAATGCCAGATGGAAACGCAACGGGAGAAGAAAGAAGATCGAAAATCGAGAGCTTGAGATTATAGGACCTTACGAGGTGGTCGGAGTTGATGGTAGATTGCCAGAAACGTGGTGGCCAAAGGAAAACACGACCACCAGCACCGGGCGGAGGTGTATCGGGAGGAAGAAGGTGGTAGCACTGGTAGCTTGGGAAACAATGATCAGTGAAGGGGAGATTGAAACCGAGAGGTGAAGAAGATAGTGAACAGTGATCGGTGAAGAAGGAAGTAAAATAGAAAGAAGAAGAAACAAAAGGTGGCGGGAAAGGGTAAATAAATTCAAAAAAAAATGGATGAACAGTAATGTATATATTTATATTTTAATATATATATATATATTAGAAAATAGAGGAAAATTGAAGAAAAATAAGATGAGTGTACTGAAAATTTGGAAAATCTCAGGAAAGAGCTACGAAAAATTATCCGAGTAAGACCGGACACGTTGGCCCGCAACGTTGAGGCAATTGCGGACTATGGGCAGACATCGAGGTAAGAAAACTTCTCGTCGGTGCTAGAGATAAATATGTGTAATTTTCGTATATTTGTAGATATAAAATTTAGGTTGAATTTTGCAGTACAGAAATTACCGAAAAGACTAGGTCGAACTTTATGACTAAAAAATTAGAGATTTTAGCTTAGTTGAACAATCAAATTTTACGGATTAAATTTAAATGATTTACAGAAATTACGGTATGACTTGAATTCTATTTTAATTATTGAAAATCTGAATTTTTAATTTTCATAGATTGTTTTTTGGGATTTTTTTCGGAAAAGGGTTAGTCAGCTTGTTTTGAACGATTTCCTAAAACAAATGAATTTATATATGATTTAAAGAAAAACGGTCTGCTATAAAGTTATTCTAATGAAATGTGCTTGAGCGCGTACTGACTGTGTGTCGTACGGTCCGTCTCGCACTGATTTTGAGACAAAGGCGTTAGTGAGATCATGCTGCACTTTTGTTTTGTATCTGTATCTATATTTGTATCTATGGTCCACGAGTACGATGTACCGTGTTTCTGATTTTGTTTCTGGTCTTTGGACATTCTGATCTGTGAGCCGTTTAGGTAGCTGACCACTCTCACGGCGATTGACCTCCCGACACACCTGTTCCGTGAATTGCCCGGAGTCTCCGACATTGGCCAATAGTCATTCTGATATCTGATATAACATGCATGCCTTGTCTCGTCTATTTGAAAATATTTATTGAATTTGTCTGCTTGAACTGAAATATCTGAGAATCTGTTTGTTTTACTACTGAAAAACTCTGAACTTTCTAGATTTATAACAGTAGTTAAATGTATTACCGATACATATTCTGTTTCTGAAAAATCTGTTTCTGGTATTTGTGTTTTGTCGATACTAAATCTGTTTTTCGAATTCTGATATTTGGTATCTGAGAAATTACCAAATCATCTGAATACTTCGTGAAAATATTCCGGACTTGGTAAATATAAAAAAAATATATTTTTCATAGGTAGTGTATTTATCTACCTGCTATGAGTTTTTTCTTACTGAGCATGTTGAGCTCACCCCCCTTACTTTCCTCCACAGAGTTCCTCTATAGCTGGGATCGCTTCCGTTAGTAAGGCATTTCACATAGTTAAAATTTCGCGGAGCGTATTTCTACATCGAAGGTATACCCAGTTGTAAGAAATTCTTTTGTATCTAAAATTATGTAAGTACAGTAATACAATACGAGATGTGTCTGGGGAATGTGAACATATTCTATTTAAATTTGTTACTGAGAAAAAAATTTAATCACATTGAACACTGTTCTGAGCTAATATCGACTTATAGCCCAACCGAAAAATGTCTGTAAATTCGTGTCGTTACATATACCCTATTTGAATCATCGCTTTAGTGATTTCTTTTAGTTCAGCCTGTTCATGCTTTTCAACAATTTTTCTTGCACTGTTAGTTTCTAAAACATGTCTATTCTTGTAAACAACTCTTTCATTTTTGCAACCTAGTATGTATCCCCAAGCTCTTAGCACGCTTATTCAAAGTTTTGTTCACAAGATCGGCAACACCGTTTTACTGTAGTGTTTTGCGAATGGTCTTCTCCATTTGAATTCCATTTGCTACATAGATTTTTTGAATCAGTCGTTGCTATACTTACCACCATTATCAAACCTTAAACACTTTATTTTTTTACCAAATTCATTATCCACCTAAGTTTTCCACTTCTTAAACGCATTAAAAACGTTAGATTTATTTTTTAAAAAATAAACCCATAACTTTCGAGTGGAATCATCAATGAACGAGACATAATAATGTGATCTGCCAAGAGATGAAACCGGTAAGAGATCCCATACATTTGTATGAACAAATTCCTGCTTTTCTGTCTTAAGAGTCCTTTTCGCCTTGAAGAAACTGTCCTTTTTCTGTTTGCCAAAGATACAATCCTCTTGAAGACCAACATCTACAAACTTCAAACCAGACAATTTTTCCTTTGATGCCATTACTTTCATCATGTGTTTGTGTGGTCATGCAATGAGTATCAAACTTATTTCCACGTGCTACAACCATAGAACCTTTGGTGATTTTCCTTGAACTGCCAACAAAAGTTGTTGAATGTCCATCATCATCATCAAGTTGTTCAATCAAAATCAAATTTCTTCTTAATCTAGGAACATGTCTAAAATTTTTTAACTTCCGCACAGTCCCATTAGCCGTTTTTATATTAACTTCACCCTTCGCTGCAATACCAAGAGCTCATCATCTACAATATGAACTTTCCTGAAATTATTAAACACATAATTTTTGAAACACTTTCTTTGTGAAGTCGCGTGAAGAGATGCATCAGAATCTAAAATTTAAGATCCAATTGGATTATCAATACTCAAAACTAGAGCATCTATAATATCTTCTATTGCCGCATTCGTAGAATCATTATCATTCTGTTGCTAGTTCTTCTTTTTATGCTTACAGTCCCTTTTGAGATGTCCATTCTTACCACAATTCCAATAATAAACACCACCAGGCCTATATTGATTTCTCTTTTTAGACCTAGACCATCCTCTACTTTCACCACATTGAGTAGTTTTTTTCCCTATCTTCAGTACTTAAGGTAGACCAAGATGATTCACTGAGTGATTTCTTGTGCACGTCTTCACTCAAAATCAAATTTCGAATATCACCATATTTTAATTTACCTAACTTTGAAGAACCATTAACTCTTGTCACAGTTGCATCCCAACTATCTGGTAAAAGGGACAATAATAATAAAGCTTAAATCTCATCATCAAAATTAACTTCAACTGAATTTAATTGACTGATAATCATATTAAATTCATTAATGTGATCAGTAATAGAAAAACATTCACCCATTATTAAATTAAATAGACGACGCATCAGTATACCTTGTTTGAAGCTGATGGCTTCTCATATGTATTTGACAATGTTTTTTCATTCCTGATATTAAAAGTAATGTTCTTGGCCAAAGTCAGTCGAACAACACCTAACGCTTGTTTATCTACCAACTCCCAATTTGTTATCGACATAGACTCTGGCTTTTCCCAATAAAGATTTATGCAACTTTTTCTGATACAGATAATCTTCAATCTGTATATTTCAAGAGCCAAAATTGTTACCGTCTAACTTGTCAATCTTTACTTTTCCTTCTTCTGCTGCCATTGCTTTCATGCTTGTTCTCTTTAACACCAGTTTTTACAGAAAGCAAAATCTTTCTACAAACTATAGAATTAACACAAAGAATAAAAGATAAAGAAAGACAAATAAAAATACACAAAATTTATCTGGTTCAGAGAAAACCCTCATATGTCCATGGTCGCATTAAGTTCTTATTTTGTTTTAAGAGTTACACAATACAAAAGGTGGCTAGCAACCCTTTTAAACATGAGAGTTAGGGCAATACTCCTTAATAGAGAAATTTTAAGAGTACCATTAATTAAAATTAGGCTTCAGCGTTAATAAAAATTGTTTTTAATGGGAATAGAAAAGAAGATGAAGATAGGTGGAATATATATTATGTGTTTTAGTTAGTGGAATGGAATAATTATTATAAGTTTTTTTTTTTATTTGGTTTGGTTCGAGAAAAGTGTAAGAATTAAGTACATAATGACTAAAACATGCTCCAATTAAATTTATTATATTTTGATTATATTTCTACTCTTATTTTTCTAATTACCATTTTATATTTTAATTACCAAAATTCCATCTTCTCTAGTATGTATAAAAATATTATCCATACTATAATTACCAAAATAACATATTCTATTTTATCTTAATTACCAAAGTACCCTTTAATTATTTTAATTACCATAATACCTTTGCACTTATACATTAATTACCAAATATGTCTCCCTTCTAATAATTACAACCTTGAACTCTCCTAAATTTATTATATTTTATTTGTATCTTTACTATCATTTTTCTAATTAACAAATCACCCATTTCTAATTAGCATGGTGGTTTGTTGATGTAATGCTTTCTGGGAAACATTATTGGATAGCACGGACAAAAGCAAAGAGCATGGATTTGTTGGATTTAAGAACTCAAAAACCCCATTCAGTTCTTCGATTGATAAGATGAAAACACAAGATTATCCATTGATTTGAGATTGAATGTTGTTGATGAGAGTCATACTAAAGCCTATCGGGCCCTGTTATGAGTCAGACTGAAGGTCATTGGGCCTAAAGGTAGAATGAGCCCAAAAGAAAAGAGGACTCATGAAAACCATAAAAGATTTATTATGAAATCATTGAAGCTGTGGGTGTTAACAGTAATTACGCACCAAATAACTCCTATAAATAGTTCTCAGGTATTATCTTTACACATTAAACTCTATTTGCTTACTGAAACTCCACCAAAAATTTCATTTGACTTAAATATCGGAGTGCGTGTGTAGGGGAAAGCCTTTGCACCCTTATGATGGTTTTCTTTCTCACAAAATTCTTATAGACAAACTAGTATGAAGATCGAGTTCCTGTGTCTTCAAAATTCATTGTTATAAAAGCTTAGTTCAAAACCTAGTTAAAGAACTTCTCTCGTAGGTAAATCTACCCCGTAGTTGAAGAAGATAGCTAGGGATCTCAGACCTCGAGAGCGACAACCTTAGGCTGTAGAGTCTAGACCGCTGCATACTCAGAGGAAGCGTTAGAAGCAGACTCAACGACAGAGTCTATCGTAGACCCAAATGTAGACTCAATCTTAGAGTCAGCCACAAACCTAGAGGCAGAGTAAGTGGTAGAGTCAAAGATGAACTTAGAGGAAAAGTCAAAGGCAGAGTCAGTCGCAGACTCAAAAGAAGACTTAGAGGAAGAGTCAGCTGCAGACTCAAAGGTAGAGTCAATCGTAGAGTCAGAGGTAGACTCAAGGGAAGATTTAAAGGAAGAGTCAGAGGCAGAGTCGGCCACAAACTCAAAGAAAGAGTCAACGCTAGACTTAGAGGAAAAGTTAGAGATGACAAAGTCAGTTGTAGACATAGAGGCAAAGGTAGAGTTAGACTCAAAGGAAGAGTCAGAGTCAGTCGTAGACTCCGAGGAAGAGGCAGAGTCAGACTTAGAGGCAGACTAAGAGGAAGAGTCAAACACAGACTCAGAGAAAGAGTCAAAAGAAGATTTAACCGTAGATTCAGAGGTAGACTCAAAGGAAAGTCAGTTGCGAACTCGAGGCAGAGTCAAACTCAAAGTAAGAGACATGCATACCCAACCGTGCACCAAAAGTGCACTAGCAGCCACCCAACCATGCACCCAGTCACACGGCCAACAGTGCACTAGGAGCGTACTAGTTGCAAACCAGTCAACACCTAGCCATGCACCCATTCGTACAACCAACCATCGCACACTCAATCACGTACTAGCCAGCATACCAGCCACACACGTATTAGGGCTCCATCATGCATTAAGCTTCCAGTGCGTCAATGTTCTCACGTGCCCAACTCTCCTGTCAAGCACCTGCATGCGCATCTGGCCTTCATCATGCTAAGGTTTCCAGGTTCACCATGCCTCTCACACCCAACTCTCTTGTCAGCACCATACATGTGCGCCCACAACTCTCTCACCAGCACCAGGTACGCAGGGCGTGCACGTAAGCCAGGCTCTGTATACTTGAATCCAAAAGTATTTATTTGCAACAGCTAGGAGTGAAACTCAGGAATACTTAAAAGAAAATCATATTAAAGCGCATGACAACGCATGGGCCCACACCCTTGGTAATCTCGAGTGACGAGACCCACAATCCTGTTAATCACCAATAATAGGCCCACATTCTTGGAAACCTCGGGCAATAAGGTCCATAGTCCAGACTATCTAGCAACATTGCTTACATTCTCGGCAACCTCGGGCAACAAGACTTACAATGCTAGCAATCTTAAGCGACGAGGCCTACACTCATGACATCCTTTGGCAGTAAGGTCCACACCCACATCAGCTCCAAGTGACGGGGCCGAGACTCGCAACAACTCTAGGAGGTAATGCTCAGACCAACGATAAAGCCCGACCTAAGAGTTGATGCACACATCTTTTCTATTGTATTGTTATCCAATTCCACTTCAATGTTGGATACGCATCAATTTTTTCGTGTAATAGCTCATTGATAGAACTGAATAGTCCCAAAGCCTTTTTGAATCACCTCTCTCCTATAATCTTTCTACTTAATATTTTGTCAAGCACCCATTTAAATTGCAATTAGATTATCCTATGGGAGGTTAAGGCAATAAAGAATGTGGGATGTCCCATCTACTAAAGGCAAAGAAATCGAATGGAATGAAACACTTAGTATCACGAAACAACTTGAAACCAAACCACAACTCATTGAAGATATGGAAATGCCATATTAATTCAGAAAAATGACAGGGCCATACGTTTATGTTCTTACATGATTTAGATAATTCATTTGATTACTTGACAAATTTATGTTATATCTATTTTATTCTTATGCTGTCATGCATTTGGTAAAACAAAGAGTTCTCAATTCATAATTATGATTGAGGATATTTGAAAATCTTATGACAAAAATAAGGAACTCAACACAACATGCAAATGACTTAAAGTAAAAAGTGCACGAGGTAGGCCACTATGTCCAAAGTACAAAAAATTGAAGCGAGAAATGAGCGAGGTAAACAATGCACTCGAAGAAAAAGGCTTAAAGTAAAAAGTTCACGAGATAAGCTACGCACACATAATACGAGTGCTTGAAGCAAAAAATGTGCGAAGTAGACCACAAAAGTCAAAGAAAGTGCGTTGGCTTAGAGCAAAAAATGCACAACTAAGCCACGAATGTGAAAAAAAGGTGTAAGGGCTTGAAGCGAAAAATGATCAAGGTAAGCCACACACATACAATGCAAGTTCTTGAAGCAAAAAATGCAAGAAGTAAGCCATAAAAGTCGACAAAAGTGCATAGGCTTGAAGCGAAAAATGCGCGAGGTAAGCCACGCACTTAAAGAAATAGGTTTGAAGCAAACAATGCGTGAGGTAAGTCACGGACTCAAAGAAATAAGCTTGAAATGAAAAATGTTGAGGTAAGCCACGCATTGAAGGAAAAGAGCTTAAAGCGAAAAATGCACATTGTAAGCCACACACATCATAGAAAATGCTCACAGCAAAAATTACACGATGTAAGGCATAACGATAAAGCGAAAAAAGTGCAATGTAAACCACGAACATGAAGACAAAATAGAACAAGGTTCTGAAGCGAAAAATGCATGACATAAGCCACGCATGTGAAAAAAGTGACTTAAAGCGAAAAGGCATGTAAGTCATGTGCAAATGAAAAAACTCTAAACAAAAAATACGAGAAAAAGTCATAATTATGAAAGATTTGAAGCGAAAAATGCGCGAGATTGACTTTAGCAGTAGGTGGAGTATTTGTCATAAATGAGGCATCATAGTGTCAGAAGCATGGTGCGCTACTAACCTTTGATCCAAATTATCTCAGTCCAAGCCTATGAGAACCCTAATCACTTTAGACTGATGGCAAGGCTTTAAAAGGCTGGTGAGATTAGACAAGTTATCATAAGCACCATATTCAAAAATGCCCCAAGTTCACACTTAGTTTAATCTGACACATTAAATAGTCTTAATTCCTCTGTAAACTGGAGCTCCGAAAAAGTTTCGTCGACTCTCTTCTCTTTCTTTAGCTAGTATCATGATAAGTAGAAGTTGTACTTGACAAATCCATTTGAGTATAATTCTCTTAGTTATGGCATTTCGCAAACAAGCCGTATTTTTTTACTACCCAACGCGAATACGGTTAGGCTTCTCTTAACACTCACAAGGCTAAAGCTAACTTTCCAAGTTCATAGTTTCTCTTTCCAACTTTGATTTTCTATTGGCTAGGCTTTGTGCTCTTTAAAAAAAAGTGTCAAACTTTGGCTAGAGAGTTTTAAACTCAGTAGAAGTGGAGGGGAACGCCTATTTATATTGCTACAACAAGGTAGTCTTGGTTTCTGCCATACCAAAATCAGTTGTGAGACAAAACAACTTAAGATTTAGATTTTTCTTATCCTTTTTAAGGTCCTCGACTCTTCTCTGAAGAGGCTCAATTGCTTTTTCTTGCTGGATCCTCGCCTTTTGGGAAGCTTTGAATAAATTGGTCTTATCACGAGAAAGAATGGTGGACTATCATTAACCCCCCAGTAGACGTGGAAATCCTGTATGTGAATGGCACTCCCCATATAAACTACGAAGTGAATGATATGGGTAGTGATAGAGAGAACACATACATGCCTTTCATTGACAGCTCCTTGAATAATTACCTCCTATCTTTGATGTAGAGCTTAGATATTGTACTTGGCTTGATTCTGCTCGCTCAACCCTTATAATTCCTCCTATTTTTTGAAACCGATCATTAACGATTCACGAGCAACAAACTTATCCATTCCATGGCTAGTGGGTCAAAAGAAATTGAATCCATCAAAATGAGCATGAAGAAGAGTATGAGCTTGAGTGTGTTCTCGAACTACCACTTTGAAACAAACTTTCTTTTTGGAAAGAAACCTTCATCTAAGTTCCAGAAGTGCTCTTGGCATTTTTCTTCTTGTGAAGGGCTTGATGTGCCCGACTAGTGCCCACTATAAGTGACCTAGACGTTCTATCGTAAGTGCACGGGTCGTACAAGTAATAATGAGATTTGAGTCTCGGATTATCGTCTCACAGAGAAGTGATTAGTCTAATTAATTACCGGTTAATCTTACCCTAAGTTTATCCTAGCAAATTATGAATTGTTGATGGGTGATCTACATAGCTAACAATACTGAAAATAATAAAAACTATAAATTAAAGAAAATTAAACAGAGCTAAAATTACTTACAGAGCTCCGAGTAATTAAAAACAACAAGCTACAAAAGAAAATTAAAACAGTTAAAATTAATTAACTAAAATGCAATTAAACTAGAATGCAAATATGAAAATAAAGAAAACAAATTAATTAAACTAAAATTAAACAAACTTAAAATAAAATATGCATGCAATTAAACTACTTAATAAAAATGCAAACTAACCTAAAGTCTAATAAAATAAAACTTCTATTATTCCTAAAGAAATTCTTAAATCAAACTAAGAAATTAACTGCCTAAAAAATGATCCTAAATTAAATCTAAATCTAACTAATTACTAACAAGAAAACAAAATCTAAATAACGCATGAAAAATATTTTTGAATTTTTTTCAATTTAAAATGAAAACTTAAAACATGCATAAAATGATTTACTCTAGTTTAATTCTAAATGTAACACCTATCACTAAAATAAAAATTAACTAATGACATAATTAAATCTAAATTCTGAACTAATCAAGTAGTTGAACTATAACTAATCATGCAAATTAATTTAATACTCTAACTTCTTAAGCTAACAAATGAAGTTGAAATTAAGCTATCTAAAATGCATGAAAATGAATTTTGTAGCTAAAATGCAATGGCCAAACAAGGCCTTAACCAAAAATGCCAGCCGAGTGGTCCTGACTTTGATGCACTGTGCATCGTTCTTCTCCATTTTGTTGCCCAGGCATTGCTCTCAATACCAGCCTTCTGCTTCATGCGTTGTTCAGGTCTGATCCAGGTGCTGTCCTCTGCAACTTCCACCAACTCTGCTCTCGGTTTCGTGTGCAGTTTCCTTCCCTGCAACACAACACAGTACATGTAAGACCCACTTTGTATATATTGTTGCTATATTCCTTATGATTCACGCGATGTACACTACTATATATTTATCGAATCATAAGAAGAGCGTTGACTAATCAGAATGTGAAGCAAAATAAAAATGGAAAATCGATAGAAGTCAGAAGTAATTAAATATGAGCCGAGATGACCACTGATCAAACGAAAATGATTAGAATGAAGTTAACCGAAAATACGAAAATTAAATAAGAAATTATGGGGGGCGTATGAAGGAAGGTCAAGTTAAATTGAATTCCGAAACAAGAGCAGGGGTAAAATGGTAAAAAAATACCAAAAACCCGGTATTAGGGCGATAAGAAAATTTAATTAAAAATTTCGGATGTAAGATATCTTGATCGACAATAAGGAAATTATAAATTTTGGGTTAATTGATCAAGATTCGGAAATTTTAAAAAAAAATACCAAAAAAAAAATTACCGGGGCTATATCTCGAAAAACGCGAAGAAATAATATCAAAATTTAGAGAAAAATAAAATTTATAAATTAAATTTTAAATTGAATAAATAAAAGTAGAATAAAAAATAAGGTAAGTGGAGATATTTTGGGATTTTATGAGTATTTTATTGAATAGTAAATTAATTAAAATAAATAATAAAAAAAACAACAACCGAAAAAAACAAAAAAAAAGGGAAAGAAGACCCGAGAAAATCGAGAAACCCGAAAACAGTAACCCGCCTCCCGTTCACAGTCGAATCTCACCCACCGGCGACCGTTCGAGTCCGACGAAGCTTCCAGGAGCAAGAGGAGAGTCCGGCGAGCACGTGGGTACCGGTTTCACGCCGTCAGGTGGCCGGAGCAGTCCGATCCGAGCTCCGAAAATCCGAGGGAGAGAAGAGGCGATCGCCGGCGAACCACTGCGTCTGGGCCGGAAAGGAAGCTACCGACGTGTTCAGGGGAGGAAGCCGATTTTTTTGGCACCGGTCTTGGCCGGTGAGACCGCCGAAAACGCCGGCGACGGCAAGAGGCAGTGAGGAACAAAAATGGTGTCGTTTGGCTGGCTGGAAGGAAAGGGAAGGAAAGGGAAAGAAAGGGAAGGAAAAGAGAAAGGAAAAGAGAGGAAAAGAAAGGAAAAGGAAGGAAAAAGGGAAAAAAAGGAAAGAAAATTACCGGGGGACGACTCGAGGTTTGGGTAAGTTGACCGAGGGTCGATATTGACCTACGGGTAAATTTTGAAAATTTAATTTAATATTATTTTAATGAAAAATAATCCAAATTTACCTAATTATGCAGTTTACGACGGAGACCGAACGAGGGCCGATCGAGCTCTGATTTTCGTACCCCGCATCGTATCGGTTACGTACATTGATTGGCGCGCACTCGGGCCGAGACGTTCGGTATCATCGAGACAAGAGTAGTCTGTGCGCGATTCCAGGTAAGGGAATTTTACGAACTGCTAGAGATAGCTTTACGAATTTTCGACATCATTTATATTCCCTTAAATTGTCCGAAGGGTCTAGATTTGCGATAAAATTTTTAGGGCCCCGGATGGGCAAATTATCAAATTACCCCTGTCAAGGGAAAATTTTCAAATTTTAGAAAAAAGTGTGAGGAGCAAGAACAAAGGGTTCCTGCTCGTTTTTGAAGTATTCGGGTACATGCATGAGTAGGGCGGCTAACTTTTAAATGAAATTGCACAACATTTCATATTTTCAACAAATGTTGATTTTCGTTGAAAAACGATTTGAGAAATGTAGCCGCCTACGTGATCTTTCATAAATGTGACGTGCTAGAGCTCAGCTCGCACGAGTTTTAATTTGTGCAATTATTTCACTAGTGCTGGAGCGAGAGCTCGCACTAGGGTTTTTCATGATTTTCATGACACGGTGCCGGAGTCTAACTCGCACCATATTTTTATATACGATTTTTCATGACAGAGTGCTTGAGCTTAGCTCGCACTAGTTTTACCTGAATTACTGACAGTGTTAGAGCACCGCTCGCACTACTTTTCAGAGATTATACGATAAGCCGTGCTTGGAGCAACGGGTAGACTGTGTGTCACCGTTTTAATAGGCTCGCACGTGCGCTTGAGACATGGCATGAGTATAGAGACATGATATGGGTTCATGGAGTACGATGTACCGTGCAAGTAGCATGGAGTACGATGTACCGTGTTGTATCTTCGGATACGACATCTCCGGATGCAGCATCTTCGGATGCCGGGGATCGGATAAGACTGACGGGATGGACTGACCCACCTCCCGGGCGGTTCCCGATCATGGTGAGTACCCGCACACTAGGATCCGTGTAGCTGAGGAACTCCCGAGGATAGATATGGCCATAGTCCTAGTTATTACCGATATACCGATGTTGCCTAGTCTCGTATCTTGTAGATTTATGTTTTTCGATGTAATTGTTTTCGAGGAGCATGATTTCACAGATTTTGTGTGAGTCAGGGCAACCCGAGGGAAGGGTTGAGTCCTGACCTTATTTGATATTTTAACGAGAAATAAATTATTTAAAAGATATGCATGTTAAGTTTTCATGCTTTTGAGTTTTCATATGAATTATTTTACACGACATCATAACATGTCATCTGTTTTGGAAATGTGTGGAGAAGGGACGGTTTATGCATGGCACTACGTACATGTAGGTTGTATTGTTATCTACTTGTTCGTAGAATTGCCTTACTGAGCTTGATGTGCTCACCCCTTTCACTTTCTCACACAGATTTCTTCCAGTAGATTGGGAGGCGACTGGGTACGGCATTATAGTTGTCCGCTGCTGCCTATCTTTTGAGGTATATACACGTTACGTATATGATTTTTGTATCTAAATAACTTGAGCACAGTATTTTATTTTGTATGACACTGGGATGTATAGAGTGGGTATAATTATGTAATTAAATCAAAGTAATGTAGTGCAGAATTTATGAATGTATATTTAAATTAAATTATGCACTAATTGTAAATGCATGGAGAAGATGTGGGCATTGACATACAGCCCAATTTTTGGTTATGGTTGGTCACGATCAGAGGTAAGTATAAATAATAAAAACGCGAAAAATTCACTCTGATTTTTGGGTAGTTCGGGTCGTGACAATTAAGGTGGTATCAGAGCAGAATTGGTCTGATGTATGTCAGTGTCAATAATTAGGAATTACATCCCTGTGTTACTGTGCTTGGTTAGATACAATCGTGTATATTAAGATGGGTTTTAATTAAGAGATGGTTGTGAATGCAGGACCATAGGCAGGATGCCGGTTACTCGTCGCGGTAGAGGAGGTCGGGCACGAGGCAGAGGCCGTAGAGGTAGGCCTGCCACTGATAGACATGCCGAGTTACCTCATGAGACTCAGGAGGAGGTTGAGGTAGATACCGGGGTGGAGCATGCCCCACAGGGTCCTCCAGAGAGAGAGACTACAGAGCAGGGTACTGCAGAGAGGGATACTGCAGGGGGATCTGCTGAGGCGATTGAGGCACGGTTCGCCAGGATAGAGCGGAGCCTCGAGGTGCTTATGGAGTTGGTTACTTAGTCAGTACAGGGTGTTAGAGGGGGACATGGTGATGCTGGACAGGCAGCTACTCCTGATGCTCCTGCTCAGCCAGTCCAGGAGACGGAGACTCCTACACCCCCACAGGTTCAGGACGTGGATTCTCCTGTCACCCCGCATCAGAGTACCCGAGATTGGGGTTACAGTTGTGATATGGATAGACTACGGCAGTTCCAGAAGTTTAGACCGCCGGCATTCATCGGGGCGAAGGACCCAGTTGTAGCTGAGGATTGGTTGAGCGAAATGGAGAAGCTATACGGGTTCTTCGAGTGTACCTCTACGGAGATGGTGGCATTCGCAGTTTTTATGTTTAGAGGATCAGCGGAGCATTGGTGGAAGTCCACCAGGCAGATTCTCAAAGCTAGACATACTGTGATCAGTTGGGAGATATTCTTGGAGGCCTTTAGGAGGCAGTATATCCCAGATACAGCGCAGCGAAAGCTGCAGTCTGAGTTTTTCCACTTGACCCAGGGGAGTCGGCCGGTAGACGAGTACGAGACGAGGTTTATCTCCTTGGGCAGGTATGACCCGGACACCTTGAGTAGTGAGACTAAGAAGGTCCGGAGGTTTATAGATGGATTGAGGCCAGCGATCAGATCTAAATTGGTCCCTTTGGCTATCCCGACTTACGAGGAGGCAGTGAGTAGAGCACAGCTGATTGAGCAGGATTTAGAGAGGACTGCCTCAGAGTTTGGGAGGACTGGCAGCAGACAAAGAGAGAGGAAGAGACCCGTGGGAGATAGAGGGTCTGGTTATAAGGGGGGCAGACAGTTGATTGGGAAGAGGCCGAAGATAGAGGAGATCCGAGAGAGGCCAGCTAGACCTCCAGTTTATCCGACCATTGCTCCTGCCCCACAGAAGGGTATTGTGATAGGTGGGCCACGACCTACGACTGAGAAGTGCGGCAGGTGTGGCAGATACCATGGTGATAGACCCTGCTTTATTCCTGTAGTAGTATGCTATAGATGCGGGAAGCCGGGACACATGAGCAGAGACTGTTCTGAGATAGTGGGGAGTGCCCCTCAGAAGGGCCAGGCTTCAGAGAGGGCTTCTGGTGATACATCTGCGCCGCGGAGGAAAGCAACAGCGGCTGAGAAGGGGAAGCAAGCAGTTAGTACAGGGCGAGTGCACGCTCTTGACCAGGATACAGCGGATCAGTCAGCAGAGGTGGTGAAAGGTACTATTCTGATCCATGATTTAGAAGCATATGTGTTAATAGATCCTGGTTCTACGCATTCATTTGTATCACCATTGTTTGCATTTAAATTGGGTAATTATGTGAAACCTACCTCTCTGAGTAGAAAGTTATCTATAATGACACCGATGAATACTAGCCAATTAGTGGAGTATGTATTGAGGGATTGTGAGCTGAAATTAGGTGGTAGAGTGATGACAGCCAATCTAATCTTGATGCATATGAGAGATTTTGATGTAATCTTAGGGATGGATTGGTTGGCTGCTCATCGAGCTGTTTTAGATTGTTTTGCTAGGACAGTTACGTTTCATACTCCAGAAAAATGTATTGTGCAATTCCCTTGAAGTAAATGAGAATTTTATGAGAGTATGAATGAATGATGTACTAATTTGGTGGATAATGTTGTGAAGGTTATATTGCGTACGTGGTAGATACAGCTGTGGCACGTCCGGAATTGACAGACATTCCAGTAGTCAGGGAATTTCCAGATGTCTTTCCGGATGAGTTACCAGGGTTACCGCCAGTGAGGGAGACAGAGTTCAGTATTGATATGACTCCCGGTACAGAGCCGATATCGAGACCACCATACAGGATGGCTCCAGTCGAGTTAGAGGAATTGAGGAAACAGTTACAAGAACTGTTAGAGAAGGGGTTTATCAGACCGAGCGTGTCACCGTGGGGAGCACCGGTCTTGTTTGTTAGGAAGAAGGATGGGAGCCTTCGGTTGTGTATCGACTATCGACTATTGAATAAGGCTACCATCAAGAATAAGTACCCCCTTCCGAGGATTGATGATTTACTGGATCAGCTACGGGGAGCACAGGTCTTTTCCAAGATTGATCTGAGGTCTGGGTACCATCAGTTGAGAGTTCGGGATGGAGATGTACCCAAGACGGCTTTTCGCACCCGCTATGGTCACTTTGAGTTTACAGTTATGCCATTCGGGTTGACGAACGCTCCCGCAGCTTTTATGTCATTGATGAACGAGGTGTTTCGGCCTTATTTGGATCAGTTTGTGATTATCTTCATCGATGACATCCTGGTTTATTCGAGATCCAGAGAGGAGCATGAGCAGCATTTGAGGATTGTATTGCAGACCCTCCGTGAGAAGCAGTTGTATGCTAAACTCAGTAAGTGTGACTTTTGGCTTGAGCAGATCTCCTTCTTGGGACATATTGTGTCGAGGGATGGTGTGTCAGTAGACCCATCCAAGATTGAGGCAGTAGTACAGTGGCAGAGGCCTCAGACAGTCACGGAGATCAGGAATTTTCTGGGTTTAGCCGGATATTATAGACGGTTTGTGGAGGGGTTTTCGAGATTGGCTGCTCCGTTGACACGTCTCACTCGGAAGAGTGTTGCGTTTGAGTGGGACGACAGATGCGAGGAAAGTTTTCAGGAGCTGAAGCGTCGATTGACCTCTGCTCCGATTCTCACCATTCCTACCAGCTCAGGAGGTTTTTCTGTTTACACGGATGCTTCTTACCAAGGACTGGGCAGTGTATTGATGCAGGACAGAAAGGTAGTCGCTTATGGATCCAGACAGCTGAAGGATCATGAGAGGAACTACCCGACCCACGACTTAGAGTTGGCGGCCGTAGTGTTTGCACTGAAGATATGGCGCCACTATCTGTATGGTGAGAAATTCCAGGTATTTACCGACCATAAAAGCCTCAAGTATCTGTTTTCGCAGAAGGAATTGAACATGAGACAGAGAAGGTGGCTTGAGCTTCTGAAGGATTACGACTGTGAGATCTTATACCACCCGGGTAAGGCGAATGTTGTGGCTGACGCGTTGAGTAGGAAGCATCTCGGGTTGGTTGCTTATATGATGGTATGGGAGCACGAGTTATTGGAGCAGTTTGCGAGCCTCAGTTTAGATGTGACCCCGCCTGATGCTGATAGTGGTTATATGATTGCTAGCCTGCGATTAGAGCCGGATTTGATGGATCGGATTCGGCAGGCTCAGCGTGAGGATCAGCAGTGTATTGAGATAGTCAGGCAGATGCAGAGGGGTATTGAGACTGAGTTTGAGTTGAGTTTAGATGGGTTACTGAGGTTCAGAGACAGGATATGTGTTCCCGAGGATCCTGAGATCAGGAGGTTGATCTTGACAGAGGCTCATTTGTCGAGGTATACTTTGCATCCGGGTAGTACAAAGATGTATCAGAATCTCCGGAAGGTATACTGGTGGTCGGGGATGAAGAGGGATATAGCGGAGTTTGTTGCGAGATGTCTCGTCTGTCAGCAGGTGAAGGTAGAGCATCAGAAGCCTGCAGGGTTATTGCAGCCTCTACCTATACCGACTTGGAAATGGGAGCATGTCACCATGGACTTTGTGATGGGCTTACCGAGGACTCGTAGAGGGAATGATGCCATATGGGTGATAGTCGACAGATTGACGAAGTCGGCACATTTCCTAGCGATGAGAGTCACCGATACTCTGAGCAGGTTGGCGGAGCTCTATGTGCGCGAGATTGTGAGACTGCATGGTGTCCCAGTGAATATTGTGTCGGATAGGGATTCCCGCTTCACTTCCCGTTTCTGGGAACATTTTCAGGAAGCTATGGGAACCCAGTTGAGATTCAGTACAGCTTTCCATCCTCAGACAGATGGGCAGTCAGAGAGGACTATACAGACCCTCGAGGATATGTTGAGAGCTTGTGTACTTGACTTTAGAGGCTCCTGGGATGATCACCTACCACTCGCGGAGTTCGCCTACAATAACAGTTATCATTCGAGTATCGGGATGGCACCTTATGAGGCCTTGTATGGCCGTAGATGTCGATCTCCTATAGGATGGGAGGAGGTTGGTGACAGGCAGATATTCGCTCCCGATTTGATACGTCAGGCCTCTGAGGACGTCCAGTTGATTTGTGAGAGGTTGAGGACAGCTCAGAGTCGACAGAAAAGTTATGCTGACAGGAGACGTAGACCGTTGGAGTTTACAGCAGGGGAGTCAGTATTTTTGAAAGTTTCTCCTTCCAAGGGTATTACGAGATTCGGGAAGAGAGGGAAGCTGAGCCCTCGCTTCATAGGACCTTTTGAGATACTCGAGAGAGTGGGAGATCGAGCTTACAGGCTAGCATTGCCACCAGAACTAGCAAATGTTCATAATGTCTTCCACGTCTCCATGCTTCGGAAGTATCAGCCGGATCCGTCGCATGTGATCAGATATGAGCCACTGGAGCTCAGTGAGAGTATGTCCTATGTTGAGAGACCGATTCAGATTTTGGATAGGAAGGAGAAGGTATTGAGGTCGAAGACGATTCCTCTGGTGAAAGTATTGTGGCAGCATCACACTCCGGAGGAGGCGACTTGGGAGTTAGAGAGTCAGATGAAAGAGAATTACCCGGAGTTATTCAGAGACTGATTTGGTTCCAATTTGGAGGACCAAATTCTTTTAGTGGGGGAGATTATGTAAGACCCACTTTATATATATTGTTGCTATATTCCTTATGATTCACGCGATGTACACTACTATATATTTATCGAATCATAAGAAGAGCGTTGACTAATCAGAATGTGAAGCAAAATAAAAATGGAAAATCGATAGAAGTCAGAAGTAATTAAATATGAGCCGAGATGACCACTGATCAAACGGAAATGATTAGAATGAAGTTAACTGAAAATACGGAAATTAAATAAGAAATTATGGGGGGCGTATGAAGGAAGGTCAAGTTAAATTGAATTCCGAAACAAGAGCAGGGGTAAAATGGTAAAAAAATACCAAAAACCCGGTATTAGGGCGATAAGAAAATTTAATTAAAAATTTCGGATGTAAGATATCTTGATCGACAATAAGGAAATTATAAATTTTGGGTTAATTGATCAAGATTCGGAAATTTTAAAAAAAAATACCAAAAAAAAATTACCGGGGCTATATCTTGAAAAACGCGAAGAAATAATATCAAAATTTAGAGAAAAATAAAATTTATAAATTAAATTTTAAATTGAATAAATAAAAGTAGAATAAAAAATAAGGTAAGTGGAGATATTTTGGGATTTTATGAGTATTTTATTGAATAGTAAATTAATTAAAATAAAAAAAAAAACAACAACCGAAAAAAACAAAAAAAAAAGGGAAAGAAGACCCGAGAAAATCGAGAAACCCGAAAACAGTAACCCGCCTCCCGTTCACCGCCGAATCTCACCCACCGGCGACCGTTCGAGTCCGACGAAGCTTCCAGGAGCAAGAGGAGAGTCCGGCGAGCACGTGGGTACCGGTTTCACGCCGTCAGGTGGCCGGAGCAGTCCGATCCGAGCTCCGAAAATCCGAGGGAGAGAAGAGGCGATCGCCGGCGAACCACTGCGTCTGGGCCGAAAAGGAAGCTACCGACGTGTTCAGGGGAGGAAGCCGGTCCTTTTGGCACCGATCTTGGCCGGTGAGACCGCCGGAAACGCCGGCGACGGCAAGAGGCAGTGAGGAACAAAAACGGTGTCGTTTGGCTGGCTGGAAGGAAAGGGAAGGAAAGGGAAAGAAAGGGAAGGAAAAGAGAAAGGAAAAGAGAGGAAAAGAAAGGAAAAGGAAGGAAAAAGGGAAAAAAAGGAAAGAAAATTACCGGGGGACGACTCGAGGTTTGGGTAAGTTGACCGAGGGTTGATATTGACCTACGGGTAAATTCCGGAAATTTAATTTAATATTATTTTAATGAAAAATAATCCGAATTTACCTAATTATGCAGTTTACGACGGAGACCGAACGAGGGCCGATCGAGCTCTGATTTTCGTACCCCGCATCGTATCGGTTACGTACATTGATTGGCGCGCACTCGGGCCGAGACGTTCGGTATCATCGAGACAAGAGTAGTCTGCGCGCGATTCCAGGTAAGGGAATTTTACGAACTGCTAGAGATAGCTTTACGAATTTTCGACATCATTTACATTCCCTTAAATTGTCCGAAGGGTCTAGATTTGCGATAAAATTTTTAGGGCCCCGGATGGGCAAATTACCAAATTACCCCTGTCAAGGGAAAAATTTCAAATTTTAGGAAAAAGTGTGAGGAGCAAGAACAAAGGGTTCCTGCTCGTTTTTGAAGTATTCGGGTACATGCATGAGTAGGGCGGCTAACTTTTAAATGAAATTGCACAACATTTCATATTTTCAACAAATGTTGATTTTCGTTGAAAAACGATTTGAGAAATGTAGCCGCCTACGTGATCTTTCATAAATGTGACGTGCTAGAGCTCAGCTCGCACAAGTTTTAATTTGTGCAATTATTTCACTAGTGCTGGAGCGAGAGCTCGCACTAGGGTTTTTCATGATTTTCATGACACGGTGCCGGAGTCTAACTCGCACCATATTTTTATATACGATTTTTCATGACAGAGTGCTTGAGCTTAGCTCGCACTAGTTTTACCTGAATTACTGACAGTGTTAGAGCACCGCTCGCACTACTTTTCAGAGATTATACGATAAGCCGTGCTTGGAGCAACGGGTAGACTGTGTGTCACCGTTTTAATAGGCTCGCACGTGCGCTTGAGACATGGCATGAGTATAGAGACATGATATGGGTTCATGGAGTACGATGTACCGTGCAAGTAGCATGGAGTACGATGTACCGTGTTGTATCTTCGGATACGGCATCTCCGGATGCAGCATCTTCGGATGCCGGGGATCGGATAAGACTGACGGGATGGACTGACCCACCTCCTGGGCGGTTCCCGATCATGGTGAGTACCCGCACACTAGGATCCGTGTAGCTGAGGAACTCCCGAGGACAGATATGGCCATAGTCCTAGTTATTACCGATATACCGATGTTGCCTAGTCTCGTATCTCGTAGATTTATGTTTTTCGATGTAATTGTTTTCGAGGAGCATGATTTCACAGATTTTGTGTGAGTCAGGGCAACCCGAGGGAAGGGTTGAGTCCTGACCTTATTTGATATTTTAACGAGAAATAAATGATTTAAAAGATATGCATGTTAAGTTTTCATGCTTTTGAGTTTTCATATGAATTATTTTACACGACATCATAACATGTCATCTGTTTTGGAAATGTGTGGAGAAGGGGCGGTTTATGCATGACACTACGTACATGTACGTTGTATTGTTATCTACTTGTTCGTAGAATTGCCTTACTGAGCTTGATGTGCTCACCCCTTTCACTTTCTCACACAGATTTCTTCCAGTAGATTGGGAGGCGACTGGGTACGGCATTATAGTTGTCCGCTGCTGCCTATCTTTTGAGGTATATACACGTTACGTATATGATTTTTGTATCTAAATAACTTGAGCACAGTATTTTATTTTGTATGACAATGGGATGTATAGAGTGGGTATAATTATGTAATTAAATCAAAGTAATGTAGTGCAGAATTTATGAATGTATATTTAAATTAAATTATGCACTAATTGTAAATGCATGGAGAAGATGTGGGCATTGACATACAGCCCAATTTTTGGTTATGGTTGGTCACGATCAGAGGTAAGTATAAATAATAAAAACGCGAAAAATTCACTCTGATTTTTGGGTAGTTCGGGTCGTGACAGTACATCTCCAATCGCTTGTCCTGCTCCAGATTTTTGCCCATGCCGTTGGTAGCACTGACTGCTCATACTCCTTGTACTGTCCATCATCACACCCTGCTCCTGCAATTGCTTCCTACTCCAGTAGCTGATCATTCTCTGCATTGCCTCATGTCCTAACTCTGCACCAACTGCTCTCCGCTTCTGCCCCCTGGTACCGTCGGTATCATTCTCTCATCTAGCAACTGATCAGCTCCTCTTGTTCCTTATCTAAAGTAGGTTTATTTTGCAATATATCTTTTGCAGTCAGTTGCAACCCCGAACAACACAATGCACTGATGTTGTCTCCACGTTTGTTCCAGCTGTGCGAGAAATGGCCCTACTGGGTCTAACCGAAACAAAAGATTATGATAGGATTAAATGATCAAAATCAACAAATGCACCAATCTAAACACTATACAACCAGTAATGAGAAATTGCAGTAAACAAATGAGTAAAGTAACTAATGAAACCGATCCTTGTTGCATCAAGCATTTAACTCCTACTTAGATCACCATCCAGCATCCATTCTTCAATCAACCCGAACATCACAAAATGAAACAATAAACAAACAAACAATAAAATGAAAACAACTAAAGGTGAACAGTAAATAGAAAATGAAATAGAAGAGAATAGAGACAAAAAAACGGTTCCTGTCCACTGCACCCGTGAAGTTATAATGCACTAAATGTCATCAGCTCGTCAATCTTTATCATCGGCCAGCAACAAGTAACAATCCATGTACATTAAAGATGCCAAAAATACAAATGCCAAGCAAGGGATAACATACTGTGAATACTGAAATAGAAGATGAAAACTAAACTCTAAATGCAGAAAATAGATGAATCCATGGAACGTAGACTAAAAAAATGAAATAAAAACTAGAAAAAAAAACAATGTAATGCAATATTTAAGAGTGACACCGAAAAGAAATAAATAGTCATCAATAACTGAAAATAAAAGCAAAACTAACAGCACCTCGTAAGCACAATAATATGGACATTCATCATCTTCGGGTTGCTCTAATTCCAGCTCCTACTGCCATGGCTCCACATTGCCATTGATGTGGAACAATGCCCAGCATTAGCCCACATCAAAGCACCAAAACTGAAAGGCAAAGATGAAGGAAGAATCTTGTCACCCGAATGAGTAAAAAAAAAAATGAGCAAACCGAGAGCTAGAAAAAATAAAGGTTTTTCAATAAAACAAAAACATAAGCTATTTAGCAAAATCGAGAGCTAGTAAAAGAGAAACAAATACTTTTCATTAAACTTCATTGAATTAAACTCAAAGGAAATAAACTTTGCTAACGTAAACTACAAATGAACTAGCAAAGGAATGAAACTCTTCATAAAATAAAGAAAGTTGTCATGAACAGTAAAATAAAATGCTTGCTAAAAGAAACTATTCGAAAATTTAAAAACAAAGAAAACTTAAAGTTACCCTAAAAGCTATTCTACCCTAACTACTAATTTTTTATTCAATTTCCATCATATTCTATTTATATACACACTTAGGGGTACAATGGTAATTTTCTATCCTAGATGAGCTTGCATTGTTTGGCCACTTGTCTTCATTTTATTTGCTGCAGAGTAGATATTTTCACGTCACTTGTCAGTTTGTCCAGTTGGTTGTGCGATGTGGCCCAGCATGTGTCTTCCAGAAGGTTGGCACGGTGTCCGTCGATCTCATCGTTTTGGAGCGAATAAAATACTAACACCCAGTATCCCACGTGTCCAAACGACTGGTGACTCGGTCTACAAATTGGAAGTGGTCCAGTCTCCTTTAGTCCGTTTTCAGCCCATTTTTGACTAAAATGACTGAGTTTCATCTGAATTTAATTTACCTGCACATTAAAGAATTTTAATTAAATAAGGGGATAATTAACAAAATAAATTGGGGATTTAAATAATTAATTAGGAAATTAAACACAAATAATTCTAAAAAAAATAGAATTATCAGGGCTCCCCTAACGGATTTCATTTCTTCACATGAAAAATGAAATGTGTAAAAATACCATCAAGAGACTAAAAAAACTCCTTAGAGACTCAATGTTGGCCAATGATTCTTCTAAAAGAAGTGTCACGAAAGAACTTTTAAATCTATCTCATTGGTCCTATTGAAGACCTCTGTCAAAAGTATCACACTTATCTGAGGCTACTTCTCCTTCATCTTTTAAAAAAAGACGTTTTAATAATGATTTCTCATATACGAGATCTACAAGAGTAGAGGGAGGATTAACAACAATGTATACTACACCTCAGCCAATAGCTAGGATGTACTCTTAATTAAGAAAGGAGAATAAGTCGTTTTATCTTGTGGTGCACAACAAGCTAATTTATTGCTCGTATAACCTCTTCATGACTGAAAAAGTTTGGTCCACAGAGGCTTTATGCTTATGCATAAACCCCAGAGGATAGGGATACTTAAGACCTTCTGGGATTCCAATAATGAGTCAATTAGACTCATATCTGAGAGGTTAGTTTGAAAGTTCCTAAAAAGTCTATTTCAAAATCCTTATTCTAAGACCTACTTAATAGAATAGGATACTGACCTTTAGAGTCTGCGAATCTTGAAAAAGGCACTAAGAAAAAGAAGTAATGGCAAGACACCACTCATATAGTAAACCAAGCATGAGCCCACTAGTAAAGCCCATAAGTGAAGGTGAAGAGACTTTTGTGATAATTCTAAAAAAAAAAGAGTTGTGAGAGAATCTGAAAAGTCTATGGATCCGAACTAATAAAATAAACTTTATATACTTTTCCACAGGGTATACCCTGTGAAAGAGTTGGGAGAAATTGATGAGAGTCATATTAAAAACCATTGGGTCTTGTAATAAGTCAAATTGAAGGTCATTGGACCTAAAAGTATAATGAGCCTAAGAGAAAAGAGGACTCAGGAAGACCATGAATGATCCATCACTAAATAACTCCTATAAATAGGTCTCAAGTATCATATTTACACTTTAAGTTCTATTTGCTTATTTAAGCTCTACCAAAAATCCTGTCTGATTTAAGCATCGGAGTGTAGTGTAGGAGAAAGCCCCTATGTCTTTCAGATGGTTCTCTTTCTTGCAGAATTCTTGGACACAAGCTAATACGAATATTAAAATTCCTATGTCAACAATATTCATTGTTGTAAACAGGTAATAGCAGCTGTATTATAGAGGATTACATTTGTTCAGTTTTTTTCACCAGCTTTGAATTGTAAGGAACAACATACAAGGATGATCTTGATATTCTCTAAATAAGACTTGGTTTTTGTTCTTGATGCATTATTCTAACAATTGCTAATATTGTGGAACTGTAATCTCAGAAAGCCATTAGGAAAGATTAGTGATTAGAAAGTTGTAACTGGAAATTTTGTGCAATGGCTATTCAAACTACAATAAGAATTAGAACCAAGAAAAGAATAAATTGAAGCTTGTTGATTAATAATAAAAAAACAATGTGCTGCAAATATTTTCTAGATGTCTTACGTTGCTATTATTTTATTAAAATAAAAAAAAATTCCCATATAATTTCTCAAGCATTGCTCATATATAGAGTTCTATAAGCAATAATGCTAGTTGTTTATCAAACATTTTAACTTCAACACAAACTCCCAATGATCCAGCAAGTCTTATAGCTAATTGATGCTTACACTACACAAAAAGAAACAAAAAATAGAAAATGAAAAATAAAACTACTAGAAGCAATACCATAAGAAGAACAATGAGAAATCGTAATAAGAAAAGGGAATAGCACAATCTTACACAAAGTTGTTCTCCCTTGCTAATTATATCATAAAAGAATGAATAACAAGCCCAATAGTGTTCAGCAAATTAAATAAAAATACTCCTCCTTTCTCTTAGATTCTCTGAAAACCTAAAGCAAAACACAATGAGAAAGAAACCTAGTTTTAGAAAAATTTCTAGGAATGTTTCTTACCAAATTTTACTAATTGGGTAACTAAAAAATAGTTCATTTATTCTAATTACATCTGCCAATACCAATATATACACAAAATTTCATGTAAGTGAGACTGAGGTAAAAAAGAAGAAAATGAACCTAAAAAATAGAACAACAGCTGGGCTCACCGGTGATCTTCGTAACACCCTTTTGGTCCACTATCCTAGTTGCTATTTCAAAATTTTTACCAAACATGAATTGCAAGTTGTAATGCAAAGAACTACTGAATAGTCAATACCTATTACCAAGCCTTGCTTAATTTCTTAAACCCAAGAAGGAAAATGAGGATTACTTCTATTGATAGTTGCTGTCACGACCCAAAACTACCCAAAAATCAGAGTAAATTTTTCGCGTTTTGTTATTTTTATTTCATACTTATCTATCCTCTGATCGTGACCACACTCCACTAACAAATTGGGCTATGCGTCAATGTCAGTCCCACCAAATTAATTCTTTCTCAGTCATTTGTAAATGTTTACAATATTTATACATCCCCTAAAGTTACTTACAAACATGTTACTGTGCTATGCTTATTTAGATACAATATGTACAAGTGTATATACCTTAAATGATGGGCAGCAGCGGATATCCGGAATGCAGTACTCAGTCGCCTCAACATCTACTGGAGATTATCTGTGTGAGAAAATGAAAGGGGTGAGCACATCAAGCTCAGTAAGGCAATCCTACGAACAAGTAGGTAACCATACTACCTACATGAACGTGGTGTCATGCATAAACCACCCTTTCTCCACACATTTTAAAACTGATGCTATGATTCATGATGTCATGTAAAACACGTTCGCATGGAAAATTCAACATGCAACTCTTTCAAATCATTTCTTTCTCATTTAAAATTTCACAACAAATCCAGGACTCGACCCATCCCTCGGGTGGTCTTGACTTATACAAAACCATGAAAATCAGTTTACATCACACATGTGTTTAAAAGGCATGGAAATAACATCATGCAGATTTAGTTTTAAAACCCAGTTTCAATCATCGTCAAGATCATCAACATGTGAGACTAGGCAACATCTGTATATCGGTAATAACCAGGACCATGGTCGTGTGTCTTCGTGAGCCCCTCTGCTACACGGATCCTAGTGTACGGGGTCTCACCCTAATCAGGAACCGCCCGGGAGGTGGGTCAATCCAACCCGTCAGTCTTATCCGATCCCATGCATCCGAAGATGCCGTATCCGAAGATACCCCGTATTCGAAGATACCGTATCCGAAGATACCACATGGTATATCGTACTCCATGCTACTTGCACGGTACATCGTACTCCATGGACCCATATATCATACCTTATCTCAGAACGCACGTGCGAGCCTATTTAATCGGTGACACACAGTCTACCCGATGCTCCAAGCACGGCTCATCGTATGTTCTCATAAAAATCAGTGGGGGTGCGAGCGATGCTCCAGCACTCTCATCAATTCAAGTAAAACTAGTGCGAGCTAAGCTCTAGCACTCTCATCGAATCATATGAAAAATCTGGTGCGAGTTAGACTCTAGCACCCTGTCACGAAAATCATATAAAACCTGGTGCGAGTTAGACTCTAGCACCGTATCACGAAAATCATGTAAAATCAGGTGCGAGTTAGACTCCAGCACCAGTGCATGTAAAACTCTAGTGCGAGCTTTCTGTCACGACCCAACTATCCAAAAATCAGAGTGAATTTTTTCGCGTTTTTGTTTATTTTCTTACTTAATTCTTACCTGTCCTCGAATCGTGACCAACACTCCACTACTAATTGGGCTGTGCGTCAATGCCAGTCCCACCATACATCTACCCTAGTACTTATTTCTTCTCCAGTCATTTATAATTGTTATATTATTTATACATCCCCTAAAGTTACTTACAATCATGTTACTGTGCTATGCTTATGTAGATACAATAAGTACAAGTGTATATACCTTATGTTGATGGGCAGCAGCGGATATCCGGAATGCAGTACTGAGTCGCCTCAACTTCAACTGGAGATCATCTGTGGGAGAAAATGAAAGGGGTGAGCACATCAAGCTCAGTAAGGCAATCCTACAAACAAGTAGGTAACCATACTACCTACATGAACGTAGTGCCATGCATAAACCACCCTTTCTCCACACATTTTAAAACAATGCTATGCATTATGATGATATGTAAAATACATTTGCACGGAAAATCAACATGCAATTATCATAAATCATTTCTTTCTCAATTAAGATTTTGACAATAAAGTCAGGACTCGACCCCTCCTGCGAGTGATCCTGACTCACACAAAATCATGAAAACATTTACATCACACGTGGGTTTTGAAAAGCATGGAAATACCATCATGCAATTTAGTTTTAAAACCCAGTTTAAATCATCATAGAAATCATCAACATGCGAGACTAGGCAACGTCTGTATATAGGTAAATAACTAGGACTACGGCCACATCTGTCCTCGTGAGTTCCTCAGCTACACGGATCCTAGTGTGCGGGTTCTCACCATGATCGGGAACCGCCCGGGAGGTGGGTCAGTCCATCCCGTCAGTCTTATCCGATCCCCGGCATCCGAAGATGCTGCATCCGGAGATGCCGTATCCGAAGATACAACACGGTACATCGTACTCCATGCTACTTGCACGGTACATCGTACTCCATGAACCCATGTAATATCTCTAGGTACTCCGGCCCAATTGGCCTGCTTCCCACAGAGGTTTGTTTCTCAATACTCATGCCATGTCTCAAAACGCACGTGCGAGCCTATTAAATCGGTGACACACAGTCTACCCGATGCTCCAAGCACGGCTCATCGCATGTTCTCATAAAATCTGTGTGAGCGATGCTCAGCACTCTCATCAAAACACGTCAACTGGCAGAGCCCGCTTACATCCCCACAAGGCCGCCAACCTCATCCCTCACTCTCACCCCACCTAAGAGGTCTCTTGAGCCTGTTGGGCCTTTTGGCTGACTCCAAGGGCAGACAGCGGTACTCCACAAATCCGGTAAAACTAGTGCGAGCTAAGCTCAGCACTCTGTATATTATAAATCACATGAAAATTTTATAAATACTGGTGCGGGTTAAACTCCAGCACTCTGTCTCGAAAATCATGTAAAAATATGGTGCGAGTCAGACTCTAGCACCGTGTCACGAAAGAGCATGTGAAATCTGGTGCGAGTTATACTCTAGCACCTATGCATGTAAAACTCTAGTGCGAGCTCTCGCTCCAGCACTAATGCATGCATCACACAAATCGAAATTACCGTGCGAGCTGAGCTCTAGCACGTCATATGTCAATAAAACACGTAGGCGGCTCTATTTACTCAAAACAGTTTTCAAATCAATTTCACGTTGAAAGTATGCAATGCGGTGCACTTTCTTTCAAGGCGAGCCAGCCTACTCATGCATGCGTTGAAATATCTCCAGAACGAGCAGGAACCTCTTGTCCTTGCTCCTCCCAATTTTTCCTAGATTTTTAGAATTTTACCCTTAACAAGGGTATTTTAGTAATTTGCCCATTCGGGGCACTAAAATTATTATTTGACCTCTAGACCCTTCAGGATATTTTAAAGGACTGCATATGAATTTAAAATTGCGTACTGTTACCTCTAGCAGTCCGCAGAATTCCCTTACCTCGATTCTCGTCGAGTCTGACCTTTCTCTTTTCCAATGTAGTCCCATCGCGCAGTCCGATATGTTTCCAATCCAATGCCCGGAACTGCGTATTAATATTCCTCAGGTCAGATATTATGATTTAATTGTACTTAATCTTTTCTGGGCTTAATTTAAATCATTGGGCCCGTTTACCCCTATTGGGCCCGATTGCACCTTAATGGGCCTTAATCGGCCTTAAGCCCGTTTTCCACTTAATTTTCTCTTTATCGAGGCCTATTGGGCTCATTGGGCCCATCAATAATTTATTGAGCCTCGTTCTAATTCTCGAATAGCTAAATTTAATATTTACGACAATTAATCTAAATTTCCATAAATTAATTCAATTTATGCGTAAATTTAATCAATATCACGCATAACGAGGAAATTGTCGTAAATAGGGGTCACTTACCCGAGATTCCATGCTAGTCCGCAAATCGAGGCTGTCTCGAGCCCTCGGTGGATGCCAATCGTCGAGCTACACAATTCCACAATTTTTCCGGGTAAGTTCTCAGCCCAAAATTAATTAAATAAAATATTCCAAATTTAAATCGGTCAATTTGACCGCTTATCGACTTACCCGAAGCTCGATTGCATCACCGGAATTTTCCCCAATTTTTTCCTCTTTTTCCTTTTCCCTTTTTCTCCCTTTTTTCCCCTCTTTTTGGCTGAACCGGTTCAGTCCGGTTCGGACCGGTCAGACCGCCGGTTTTTCTCCGGTTCGGCCGGTTCACTGTCGGTTCACTGCCTTGCCGACCGGTTCTCCGCCGGCTTCCACCGCCAACAGCTCCGCAAGGCCGTCCGCATCTCGAATCTGGGCTCGGATTCGCCCAAGGCCGCCGGAATGCCGCCGGTCCGGCCTCTTCTCTCCTCGCCGTCGGACCCATTCTCTTCCCTTGGCCGTCGCCGCCGATTCCGGCCGTCTCGCTGAGTGCCACCGGTGCCAAAAGCACCGTCGTCGACTGGGCTCTCCAAATCGGGCCTTGGTTCTGGTCGGATCGCCGCCGTTCGCCGGGACCGAGCCCCTCAATCCCGTCGGCCTTCTCCTCCTCCGATCGGCTTCCTCCGGCGTCGGTTGGCTACACCGCCGGTACCATCGTGCTCATCGGCGTCCCCTCTTTCTTTTCCGGCCCTTGGCCGGGCCGTTGGCCGCCGGACGGTGATCGGGCCTCCTTTGGTCTTCTTCGGGTCTTCCGTTTCTCTCTCCCCGATGACTTTCCTCTCTTTTTTTTTTTTTTTTTTTTTTTTTTTCAATTCTCTCCTTTTTTTTTTTTTTTTTTTACAATTTATTATGTTATTTAACAATTTATTTTTATTTATTAAAATACACTAAAAATACCCAAATATCCCTTAAAATTATTATTTTATTCTAAATTAATTAATTTAATTTTATTTAATTTATTTATTATATTTTAACCTATTTTTCGGGTATAATTGCTCCGTATTTTCGGGATATTGTCCCGAGTGACTTTTCAGTATATTTTTCGATTATTTTCGGGATTATTTTTCTGAACTAAAAATCCCGATTAATCCCGATTAATTCCAATAAATTAATATCTTGATCAATTTAATCCGAAATAATTTTATTTCATCTTTATTGACCAAGATTTCTTAAATCCTTATTTTTAATTAAATTTCCTTATCGAATTTACTCCGGCTTTCGATCCTTTGACCGTTTTGCCCTTACACGTGTTCGGGATTAATTTAACCCGACTTCCTTCATACTTCCTCTATCTTTTCTTATTTAGTTTTCGTATTTTTATTAAATTCGGGTCTTACAATTCTCCCCCACTTAAGGAATTTGGTCCTCCAAATTAGAACCAAGTCATATGAGTCCATATACAACTCCGGGTATATCGATCATATCATACTCTTAAAATTTATGCGACCTTCTTCGGAGTGTATTACTACCAAAGGACTTTAATTAGGGAGATTATCTTAAACCCCAATACTGTCTCTTTCCTGTTCAATGCCCGAATCAACTTCTTCAATATACTCATATTTTCATTAAACTGAACTTTTGGAGTTCATATCCTATCACCTCTGCTGGATCTGGATAGTAGTACCGAAGCATCATAAGCTGGGACACATTGTGGGTGCCTATTAATCCAAGTGATTAACAACAACCTACAGGTCTTATCTCCCACTTGTCCAATCTCTCAAGAATTCGATCCAGCTCAACTCAATTTACTTCTTCCAAAAGTTCCGCTATGTCCTTATTCTCTTAGGACGTGTAACTTTCAACCATAATAATTCACCAAGGGTGAATTCCAATATTTTTCTATCTGTTCTGAGGTGTTCTTAATCTCTCATCCTTAACTAAACATCCTCAGAGACTTATTATCCAAAGTCAGAAATAATTTCTACCTGTCACCCACTCTTTCTTATCCAATTTGGGGAACAGCCCCTACAGCTATACACTGCCTCATATCTCGTTATCCCGATACTCAATTGCCAATTGTCGTTATTGGCGACTTCAATTAGAAATCAACTGATCATTCCAGGAGCTTATAAAATCAATGGCACACGCTTTCATCGGATCCTCCAGAACTTGTACAGTCCTCCCTGACTGACCATCTGTCTGAGGATGTAAAGCTGTGCTAATACTCAGTCGGGTTCCCATAGCTTCCTAAAAATATTCCCTGAGGTAGGAAGTGGAGCGGGAATCCCTATATGATACCATGCTCACTGGAACGCTACTTAATGTTCCACAATCTTTCTTATACCTGAATCCTCATACACACTCTGAGTATCTGGGGAGTTCATAACCAGAAGGTGGGTGGACTTAGTCACTCTATCGACTACCATCCAACTAGTCTCCTGATTTATCCGGGTCTCCTATAACCCATCACGACATTCATGGAGACTTACTCTCGTTTTTCGTGCCGTGTCGATATAGGTAGGTGCTGCAATAACTCTGCAGACTTTTAATACTCTACCTTACTCTGCTGACACACTAGGCACTTTTCTACAATCTCCACCAATATCTCTTTTCACATCTGACCACCCATACCCCTTTTGAGATTTTAATATATATTATTATTACCTTCCGCATGCACTGTATATCCCGAAGAGTGAGCTTCTGACAATATCACTATCTCATCAACTGTGGTCCTGGGGAGCACTCATACTGTCTCTGAATCCTCAGTAACTCATTATCACCCACTGTGAACTCTATCACTGTACCCTTCTGAATCAGACCCAAACTATCGACATCCGGTCGATCATCACGCTAAGCCTGGCAAATCCGGGCACTCTCATCCGGTACTAGTCATCAGGCTAGCTGTCACACAATCACTGTCATCCTCAGAAGGGATCACATCAATACTGAGGTCCACAACTGCATCTAGCAGCTCACGCTCCCTGACCATCATATGTGGTACCATCCCGAGGCTCTTTCTGCTCAAGGCATCAGTCATCACATTCGCCTTTCTTGGGTGGTACAATTCTCATAAATCAAAATCTCTCAGAAGCTCTAACCCAATATGTATTTTCATATTCGCCCCTTTCTGTGAAAACAGATACTCGGGCTCTATGATCAGTGCATATCCATAATTCCTCACCCTGTACATAATAGTACCATATCCTCGGTACAAATACTGTTGCCAACTTTAAATCATGGGTCAGATAGTTTATTTCGTGATCGAAGAGTTGTCTGACTCCAAAATTGACTATCTTCCCATTATACATCAATACACAGCTCCATCATAACTTTGAGGCATTCATACTCACTGAAAAGCCTCTTGAGCTGTTGGGCATGGTGAAATTAATCATGGTGGTCAGTTCATACTTCATCACGCCAAATTCACGTCACATCTATCATCTTATTTATCATCTTATTCCAAGATCACGTTTTCTTAGTTAAACGTGTCAACAGGGTATACCATTTTAAATCTCGCAATAATCCATCTGTAAAAGCTATCTTCCAATTGTTGCTTATAATTCGCCCTAGGCTTTAACTACTCCCAGCATATCACCGTTAATGATGATTACACTCGATCTAATCCTTGACTTATTTACGCAAGGCGTACAAGATCCTTCTCAACCGCTTACGTTTTCCAGGTGCTAACCTGCGCTATTTCCTTTTCTTATCTTAACGGCTCTTATCAAATTTTACTACGTTAACCTTTATAATTTGTCGAATTTTAATGTTCTTATCGTCTTAGTAAGGTAACCTAATGCTAAAGGTATTTATTACGATGATCGATTTCCCGTTATAGATTATATATATATATATATATATATATATATCTAGATGCTGTCAAGTCTTCAGGCGGGGAGGTATTTTGAAATACCTTATTAGCCTTCAGACTTAACCACAACTACCGGTTATGGTTATACCCATCTTTGTCCTTGGTTATAATTTGTATTCGCTACTAATTGTTTAACCTCAATTACTTCGCATATTAAAGGTATTCCTTATCTAGCATATATCTCTACTCCAATACATCTTGTACTTAGGATCTATCTTATCTCGAAGATTTTCTCCTTTGCGTATCAATTATAATGAAACTCTTGTCTTTATTCATTCTGTGAGTACATCCTTTACTCCTGTAATTTCAACCGTTACACCCCTGTTTATCAACTTAAAATCTCTATATCTATATTTCGTTAATTCATCCTCCTCTATTGGGGTACTCATTTACCCATATTGTAACCGATGACGTAGGCATTCATGCCTTTTACTCACTTATATGCGAATGAAGGCGGTATGAATAAATATGTGGCACAGGATTAATGAACATATGTACTTCGTTATTCATAACAAGTGTGGTATCTTACACCACATCCATGAAACATCAATAGCATCCTGGTCCAAGACATCCACTCGCCTTCGTCCAATAGCCTACTTTCCTTTTTCTCTTCGGCTATGGCCTCCCTTTTCGTTTTCAGCTATAACAACGAAATTTTTCTCTGTCTCTTTACTTTTTTGTGGGGCGATTTCGCCCAACTCTGTGTAATCAAAATCAATGGTCCATCATACCACACTTAACGACCATTTTCATCAATACCGTGTAGGTATAGACGCTCCTTCTGTGGTATCCACCACACATTCCACAGTAATGACACTGCTACTCTGCTTCGTAGCAGGTCGGGGTCCTCCAATCACAATGCCCACAAGAGTGCCCAAAATTAGATGCACTAGGGCCTTACCAATTATCTTAGCCCATAACTCGTTACATCAGATCTTTTACCAATTACCAATTTTCCCATTTTTGACATCCTTGTCATTTCTCGCTTTTCTTTCTGTCTCTATCTCGGCCCTCACTACCTTTCCAAGTCTCAGAGGCGTGCAATTCATGTTCTTATTTACCCAACTGTAAATCTGTGCACTGCCTCGGTATAGGTAATATCTCACGGGCCAATCGGACTCTAATTGAAAATCTGAGCCCTTCCATAAACTTTTAGACATCTCGACTGTCACTTTTCATAGTGTCGAGGTAATATCTGCCCAGAATATAATCGAGTCTCCATACTCGTCAATAAATTAAATCCTCTGGGTCAGAGTAAGGACTTTAATCCAAAATTTCCTTTAAATCATGTCCAGGATATCCTGTCACCGGAATACATCCATAATCATTTCTCATATCAGCTCTTAAGATGGGTCGAGCGGGTTTTCACCAATGCTCCGCTGCGCCCTCTGATCTCGTACATAATCTGAGTAATTAGCTCCTCAAAATAATCTCCACACTCCGCTCCAATCTCGCGAAGTGTGTCTCAATACTGTCCGATCTCTCTGTCGGACTCTGTGAGGCATGCTCAACATTCGCCTCTATTTCAATCTCATACTGATTTTCATAGCCAAACTCAGCACGACTTAGCAGACTCAGGTCTACCTCTACGACCTCTGCCTCGTGCACTATCTCATTTAGCGCGACTCATATTAGGCATTCCTGCATTCTCAACCATTTCTTAGTCAAGCCCATCTCGATATACACTATTGTATCTAACTAAGCACAGTAACACGGGGATGTAATTTCTTAACTTCTGACACTGACACACATCAGACCAATTACGCTCTGATACCAAAATAATTGTCACGACCCAACTATCCAAAAATCAGAGTGAATTTTTTCGCGTTTTTGTTTATTTTCTTACTTAATTCTTACCTGTCCTCGAATCGTGACCAACACTCCACTACTAATTGGGCTGTGCGTCAATGCCAGTCCCACCATACATCTACCCTAGTACTTATTTCTTCTCCAGTCATTTATAATTGTTATATTATTTATACATCCCCTAAAGTTACTTACAATCATGTTACTGTGCTATGCTTATGTAGATACAATAAGTACAAGTGTATATACCTTATGTTGATGGGCAGCAGCGGATATCCGGAATGCAGTACTGAGTCGCCTCAACTTCAACTGGAGATCATCTGTGGGAGAAAATGAAAGGGGTGAGCACATCAAGCTCAGTAAGGCAATCCTACAAACAAGTAGGTAACCATACTACCTACATGAACGTAGTGCCATGCATAAACCACCCTTTCTCCACACATTTTAAAACAATGCTATGCATTATGATGATATGTAAAATACATTTGCACGGAAAATCAACATGCAATTATCATAAATCATTTCTTTCTCAATTAAGATTTTGACAATAAAGTCAGGACTCGACCCCTCCTGCGGGTGATCCTGACTCACACAAAATCATGAAAACATTTACATCACACGTGGGTTTTGAAAAGCATGGAAATACCATCATGCAATTTAGTTTTAAAACCCAGTTTAAATCATCATAGAAATCATCAACATGCGAGACTAGGCAACGTCTGTATATAGGTAAATAACTAGGACTACGGCCACATCTGTCCTCGTGAGTTCCTCAGCTACACGGATCCTAGTGTGCGGGTTCTCACCATGATCGGGAACCGCCCGGGAGGTGGGTCAGTCCATCCCGTCAGTCTTATCCGATCCCCGGCATCCGAAGATGCTGCATCCGGAGATGCCGTATCCGAAGATACAACACGGTACATCGTACTCCATGCTACTTGCACGGTACATCGTACTCCATGAACCCATGTAATATCTCTAGGTACTCCGGCCCAATTGGCCTGCTTCCCACAGAGGTTTGTTTCTCAATACTCATGCCATGTCTCAAAACGCACGTGCGAGCCTATTAAATCGGTGACACACAGTCTACCCGATGCTCCAAGCACGGCTCATCGCATGTTCTCATAAAATCTGTGTGAGCGATGCTCAGCACTCTCATCAAAACACGTCAACTGGCAGAGCCCGCTTACATCCCCACAAGGCCGCCAACCTCATCCCTCACTCTCACCCCACCTAAGAGGTCTCTTGAGCCTGTTGGGCCTTTTGGCTGACTCCAAGGGCAGACAGCGGTACTCCACAAATCCGGTAAAACTAGTGCGAGCTAAGCTCAGCACTCTGTATATTATAAATCACATGAAAATTTTATAAATACTGGTGCGGGTTAAACTCCAGCACTCTGTCTCGAAAATCATGTAAAAATATGGTGCGAGTCAGACTCTAGCACCGTGTCACGAAAGAGCATGTGAAATCTGGTGCGAGTTATACTCTAGCACCTATGCATGTAAAACTCTAGTGCGAGCTCTCGCTCCAGCACTAATGCATGCATCACACAAATCGAAATTACCGTGCGAGCTGAGCTCTAGCACGTCATATGTCAATAAAACACGTAGGCGGCTCTATTTACTCAAAACAGTTTTCAAATCAATTTCACGTTGAAAGTATGCAATGCGGTGCACTTTCTTTCAAGGCGAGCCAGCCTACTCATGCATGCGTTGAAATATCTCCAGAACGAGCAGGAACCTCTTGTCCTTGCTCCTCCCAATTTTTCCTAGATTTTTAGAATTTTACCCTTAACAAGGGTATTTTAGTAATTTGCCCATTCGGGGCACTAAAATTATTATTTGACCTCTAGACCCTTCAGGATATTTTAAAGGACTGCATATGAATTTAAAATTGCGTACTGTTACCTCTAGCAGTCCGCAGAATTCCCTTACCTCGATTCTCGTCGAGTCTGACCTTTCTCTTTTCCAATGTAGTCCCATCGCGCAGTCCGATATGTTTCCAATCCAATGCCCGGAACTGCGTATTAATATTCCTCAGGTCAGATATTATGATTTAATTGTACTTAATCTTTTCTGGGCTTAATTTAAATCATTGGGCCCGTTTACCCCTATTGGGCCCGATTGCACCTTAATGGGCCTTAATCGGCCTTAAGCCCGTTTTCCACTTAATTTTCTCTTTATCGAGGCCTATTGGGCTCATTGAGCCCATCAATAATTTATTGAGCCTCGTTCTAATTCTCGAATAGCTAAATTTAATATTTACGACAATTAATCTAAATTTCCATAAATTAATTCAATTTATGCGTAAATTTAATCAATATCACGCATAACGAGGAAATTGTCATAAATAGGGGTCACTTACCCGAGATTCCATGCTAGTCCGCAAATCGAGGCTGTCTCGAGCCCTCGGTGGATGCCAATCGTCGAGCTACACAATTCCACAATTTTTCCGGGTAAGTTCTCAGCCCAAAATTAATTAAATAAAATATTCCAAATTTAAATCGGTCAATTTGACCGCTTATCGACTTACCCGAAGCTCGATTGCATCACCGGAATTTTCCCCAATTTTTTCCTCTTTTTCCTTTTCCCTTTTTCTCCCTTTTTTCCCCTCTTTTTGGCTGAACCGGTTCAGTCCGGTTCGGACCGGTCAGACCGCCGGTTTTTCTCCGGTTCGGTCGGTTCACTGTCGGTTCACTGCCTTGCCGGCCGGTTCTCCGCCGGCTTCCACCGCCAACAGCTCCGCAAGGCCGTCCGCATCTCGAATCTGGGCTCGGATTCGCCCAAGGCCGCCGGAATGCCGCCGGTCCGGCCTCTTCTCTCCTCGCCGTCGGACCCATTCTCTTCCCTTGGCCGTCGCCGCCGATTCCGGCCGTCTCGCTGAGTGCCACCGGTGCCAAAAGCACCGCCGTCGACTGGGCTCTCCAAATCGGGCCTTGGTTCTGGTCGGATCGCCGCCGTTCGCCGGGACCGAGCCCCTCAATCCCGTCGGCCTTCTCCTCCTCCGATCGGCTTCCTCCGGCGTCGGTTGGCTACACCGCCGGTACCATCGTGCTCATCGGCGTCCCCTCTTTCTTTTCCGGCCCTTGGCCGGGCCGTTGGCCGCCGGACGGTGATCGGGCCTCCTTTGGTCTTCTTCGGGTCTTCCGTTTCTCTCTCCCCGATGACTTTCCTCTCTTTTTTTTTTTTTTTTTTTTTTTTTTCAATTCTCTCCCTGTTTTTTTTTTTTTACAATTTATTATCTTATTTAACAATTTATTTTTATTTATTAAAATACACTAAAAATACCCAAATATCCCTTAAAATTATTATTTTATTCTAAATTAATTAATTTAATTTTATTTAATTTATTTATTATATTTTAACCTATTTTTCGGGTATAATTGCTCCGTATTTTCGGGATATTGTCCCGAGTGACTTTTCAGTATATTTTTCGATTATTTTCGGGATTATTTTTCTGAACTAAAAATCCCGATTAATCCCGATTAATTCCAATAAATTAATATCTTGATCAATTTAATCCGAAATAATTTTATTTCATCTTTATTGACCAAGATTTCTTAAATCCTTATTTTTAATTAAATTTCCTTATCGAATTTACTCCGGCTTTCGGTCCTTTGACCGTTTTGCCCTTACACGTGTTCGGGATTAATTTAACCCGACTTCCTTCATACTTCCTCTATCTTTTCTTATTTAGTTTTCGTATTTTTATTAAATTCGGGTCTTACAATTTCGCTCCAGCACTAATGCATGCATCACACAAATCAAAATATCGTGCGAGATGAGCTCTAGCACGTCACATGTCAATAAAAACACGTAGACGGCTCTGTTTCCTCAAAACAATTTTTAACACAATTTCATCGTTGAAAATATGCAATGCTGGGCATTTATCTTTCAAGGTTAGCCAGCCTACTCATGCATGCATCAAAACACCTCCAAAACAAGCAGGAACCTCTTGTTCTTGCTCCTCCCAACTTTTTCTAAAATTGTAAATTTTACCCTTAACAAGGGTATTTTGGTAATTTGCCCATTCGGGGCACTAAAATTATTAACTTACTTCTAGACCCTTCAGATAATTTAAAAGGCTACATATGACTTTGAAATTTCGTAAAGTTACCTCTAACAGTCCGTAGAATTCCCTTACCTTATTTTTCTGTAGAGTCTGACCTTTCCTTTTCCACTGCTGTCTCGTCACGCAGTCCGATTTACTCCCAATCAAATGTCCGAAACTGCGTATAATTATTCCTCAGGTCAGATATCATACAATTTAATTGTATTTCCTATTTTCTGGGCTTAATTTAAACCATTGGACCCATTTACCCCTATTGGGCCCGATTGCACCTTAATGGGCCTTAATTGGCCTTAAGCCCGTTTTTCACTTAATTTTCACATCATCGAGGCCTATTGGGCTCATTGGACCCACCAACAATTTATTGGGCCTCATTCTAACTCTTGAATGGCTCAATTTATTATTTACGACAATTTATCTAAATTTTCATAATTTAATTTATTTAATGCGGAAATTAAATCTGAAGCACGCATAACAATATAAATTATCGTAAATAAGGGTTACTTACCCGAGATTCCATGCTAGTACGCAAATCGAGGCTGTCTCGAGCCCTCGTTAGATGCCAATTGTCGAGCTACACAATTTCATAATTTTCGGGTAAATTTCCAGTCGTAAATTAATTAAATAAAATATTTCAAAATTCAAATCGGTCAATTTCGACCACTACTGACTTACCCGTAGCTTGATTACATCGTCGGGATTTTTTCTCAATTTTTCTCTTTTTCTTTTTTCCCTTTTTCTCTTTTTTTTCCTTCTTTCTTGGCTGAACCGATTCGGTCCGGTTCAGACCTGGTTCAGACCGTCGATTCACTCTGGTTCGACCGGTTCAGGGCCTTGCCGGTCGGTTCTCCGTCGGCTTCCGCCGCCAGTGGCTCCGCTGGGTCGTCCGCATCTCAGATCTAGGGTTGGCTTCTGTAAGACCCGAATTTAATTAAAATACAAAAAAAAATTAAATAAGAAAAGATGGGGGAAGTATGAAGGAAGTCGGGTTAAATTGATCGCGAACATGTGTAAGGGCAAAATGGTCAAAAGACCAAAGGTCGGTATAATTTCGATAAGAAAATTTAATTAAAACATGGATGTAAGAAATCTTGGTCAATAAAGATGAAATAAATTTATTTTGGGTTAAGTTGATCAAGATATTAATTTATTGGAATTAATCGGGATTAATTGGAATTTTTAGTTCGGAAAAATAATCCCGAAAATAATCGAAATATATACTGAAAAGTTACCCGGGACAACATCCCAAAATACGGAGAAATTATACCCGAAAAAGAGGTTAAAATATAATAAATAAATTAAATTAAATTAAATTAATTAATTTAAAATAAAATAATAATTTTTGAGAGATATTTTGGGTATTTTATAGAGTATTTTAAGGAATAGTGTAATAATTAAAATAAATAAATAATAAAAAAAATTTAATAAAACAAAAAAAAAAAGAGAATTGGAAAACGTTATCGGGGAGAGAGAAAGTGAAGCAGTAAAGGAAACGAAAATGGGAGACGCGCGTGGCCGACCGACGAGCCACCACCGGCGACCTTTGACCTCCAACGAAGGGCCGAGCAGCAAGAGGAGAGGCCGGCGAAGCTATTGGCGCCGGCGACACGCGCTAAGGAGGCCGAAAACAGCCGAACGGAGGGAGAGAAGCCGCGGGGAAAAACGGAGTCGGTACCGGCGATCCACGGCAGCTGGGGGCGAACGGCGGGTACCGGCGTGATCAGGAGGAGGAGCCGGTCCTTTTGAGACCGGTATTGGCCGACGAAACCGTCGGAATCCACCGGATCGAGAGGTGGCAGCCGCGGAAAAAGAGATGGCCACCGGCGGCGAACGGCGGCGATCCAGGCAAAACCGAGGCCAGATTCCGAAAACCCAGGCGACGGTGATCATTTCTGCACCGGTCTCATGCGACGAAACGACGGGAATCGTCAGCGACGGCCAAGAGGAGAAAACGGGTCCGACGGCCGAGAGGGAGAAGAGCCGGACCGGCGGCGTTCCGGCGAGCTTGACCCAAACCGAGGGCAGATCTGAGACGCGGACAATCTCACGGAGCCACTGGCGGTGGAAACCGGCGGAGAACCGGCCGAAAAAGGGGTGAACCGGTGGTGAACCGACCGAACCGGGGTGAACCGGCGGTCTGAACCGGTCCGAACCGGACTGAACCGGTTCAGCCAAAAAGAGGAGAAAAAGGGAGAAAAAGGGAAAAGGAAAAAGAGAAAAAAATTGGAGAAAATTCCGGTGATGCAATCGAGCTTCGGGTAAGTCGATAAGGGGTCAAATTGACTCGATTTAAATTTGGAATATTTTATTTAATTAAATTTCGACCGAAAAGTTTACCCGAAAATGTAATTAATTGTGTAGCTCGACGATTGGCATCCACCGAGGGCTCGAGATAGCCTCGATTTGCAGATTAGCATGGAATCTCGGGTAAGTGACCCTTATTTACTACAATTACCTCGTTATGCGTGATATTGATTTAATTTCCGCATAAATTGAATTAAATTATGGAAATTTAGATAAATTGTCGTAAATATTAAATTTAGCTATTCGAGAATTAGAACGAGACCCGATAAATTATTGGTGGGCCCAATGAGCCCAATAGGCCTCGATAAAGTGGGAATTTAGTGAAAAACGAGCTTAAGGCCGATTAAGGCCCATTAAGGTGCAATCGGGCCCAATAGGGGTAAATGGGCCCAATGATTTAAATTAAGCCCAAAAAATATTAAATACAATTAAATTGCATAATATCTGACCTGAGGAATATTAATACGCAGTTCCGGACATTTGACTGGGAGCATATCGGACTGCGCGACGAGACAACATTGGAAAAGAAAAGGTCAGACTCGACAGGAAAATAAGGTAAGGGAATTCTGCGGACTGCTAGAGGTAACTTTACGCAATTTTAAATTCATACGCAGTCCTTTAAAATTAACTGAAGGGTCTAGAGGTCGAAGAACAATTTTAGTGCCCCGAATGGGCAAAATTACTAAAATACCCTTGTTAAGGGTAGAATCTAAAAATTTAGAAAAAATTGAGAGGAGCAAGGACAAGAGGTTCCTGCTCGTTCTGGAGGTATTTCAACGCATGCATGAGTAGGCTGGCTCACTTTTAAAGAAAAATGCATAGCATTGCATATCTTAATTGTTGTGATTTCTGTGAAAACTATTTGGAAATAACCGAGCCGCCTACATGTTTTTTATTTACATGTGACGTGCTAGAGCTCAGCTCGCACGATGTTTGATTTGTGTGATGCATGCATTAGTGCTGGAGCGAGAGCTCGCACTAGAGTTTTACATGCATAGGTGCTAGAGCATAACTCGCACCAGATTTCACATGCTTTTGCGTGACACGGTGCTAGAGTCTAACTCGCACCAGATTTTATAAGATTTTCATACAATTTATATACAGAGTGCTGAGCATAGCTCGCACTAGTTTTACTGGATTTGTGGAGTAGCGCTGTCTGTCCTTGGAGTCAGCCAAAAGGCCCAACAGGCTCAAAAGACCTCTTAAGTAGGGTGAGAGTGAGGATGAGGTTGGCGGCCTTGTGGAGATGTAAAGCGGGCTCTGCCAAGTTTACTTGATTTGATGAGAGTGCTGAGCATCGCTCGCACTGATTTTTATGAGAACATATGATGAGCCGTGCTTGGAGCATCGGGTAGACTGTGTGTCACCGATTTAATAGGCTCGCACGTGCGTTTTGAGACATGGCAACGAGTATTGAGTTATGAAAACCTCTGTGGGAAGCAGGCCATTTGGGCTGGAGTACCTAGAGTGATATGGGTCCATGGAGTACGATGTACCGTGCAAGTAGCATGGAGTACGATGTACCATGGGGTATCTTCGGATACGGTATCTTTGTGATACAGGGTATCTTCGGATACGGTATCTTTGTGATACAGGGTATCTTCGGATACGGTATCTTTGTGATACGGGGTATCTTTGTGATACGGTATCTTTGTGATACGGGGTATCTTCGGATACGGCATCTTCTGATGCGTGAGATCGGATAAGACTGACGGGTTGGATTGACCCACCTCCCGGGCAGTTTCCGATCAGGGTGAGACCTCGCACACTGGGATCCGTGAAGCTAGAGGGACTCACGAGGACATATTGGCCAGTCCTGGTTATTACCGATATACAGTATTGCCTAGTCTCGTATCTTGTATATATATATACGTATGTTTTCGATATCGATGCTTTTGAGAGACTCAATTTCCATGGTTTTGTGTGAGTCAGGATCACCCGAAGGAGGGGTCGAGTCCTGACTTCATTGTGAAATTTTAAATGGGAAAGAAATGATTTAAAATGAATTGCATGTTGAATTTTCCGTGCAACTTGATTTACATAACATCATGACGCATATCATTTGTTTTAAAATATGTGGAGAAAGGGTGGTTTATGCATGGCACCACGTTCATGTAGGTAGTATGGTTACCTACTTGTTCGTAGGATTGCCTTACTGAGCTTGATGTGCTCACCCCTTTCATTTTCTCCCACAGATAATCTCCAGTTGAAGTCGCGACGACTCAGTACTGCATTCCGGATATCCGCTGCTCCCATCGACATAAGGTATATATACACTTGAACATATTGTATCTACATAAGTATAGCACAGTAACATGTTTGTAAGTAACTTTAGGGGATGTATAAATAATATAAACAATTATAAATGACTGGAGAATAAATAAGTTAGATGGTAATTGAATGGTGGGACTGGCATTGACGCACAGCCCAATTTTTAGTGGAGTGTTGGTCACGATTCGAGAACAGGTAAGAATTTAAGTAAGGAAATAAATAAAACGCGAAAAATTCACTCTGATTTTTGGGTAGTTTGGGTCGTGACAGCTTCAGTCAAGGTCGCCGAAAAGTCACCGGTCCGGCCTGTTCTCTCCACCGTCGGTACCCATTCCTCTTTCCGCCGTTTTCGACATTTGCCGACAGTTTCGTCGGTTGTTTCCGGCATCAATCGGCTCGACATTAAGTGGGGAAGCTTCGGTTGGCGGTGGTCGGGGTTAAATCTGCGCCGGTGGCCGTCGATTTTGCTTCCTCTCTCCGCGGCTTCTCCTTCCGTTTTCGACCTCCTCCGGCTTCGGTGTGGCGCGTCGCCAGTACTAGGGAGGTCGCGCCGATGCCCTCTTCCTTTTTCGGCCCTTGACTGGCCGATTGGGTCGCCGGTGGTCATCTGGCCTTCTCCTCGGGTTTGCCTCCGTTTTTCGTTTCTCTCTCCCCGATTTTTTTCTGATTCCTCTTCTTTTTTTCTTTTTAAATTTATTTATTTATTTATTTATTTTTATTTTATTATCATACTATTCATTAAAATACTCTACAATATTCCAAAATATCTACAACTTATATTATTTTATTCCAAATTAATTAATTTAATTTTATTTAATTTATTTATCATATTTTAACCTTTTTCGGGTATAATTTCTCCGTATTTTTGGGATATTGTCCCGAATGACTTTTCGGTATTTCTAAAAATTCTGGATCTTGATCAATTTAACCTGAAATTTAATTATTTCTCCTTTATTGATCAAGATTTCTCAAATCCATATTTTTAATTAAATTTCCTTATCGAATTCATACCGATTTTCGATCTTTTGACCATTTCAGTCCTTTTGCATTTTAAATTTCGTGTTTTAACTAAAATCGGGTCTTACAGTTGCTTCTCACTTACTATCCAATTTAACACAGAAGAGCATCATATAAAGAAATTAAAAAGGAAAATGGTACGATCAAAAAGAAGAAATATGGGGAAAGGGAAAGAACTTGCACGATTTGACTCAATAGTTTTCAACACGAGTAAAAATGAAAATGCACATATAGTAGACGTTGCACCATGCTTTATTTATTTTTGACATATTTTGATGGAATGATCAATTACACTGATTTACCGCATATTGAACAGGTTAGTCAAAATATTTTTGACTTTTCTAAGATTTAGATGGCCTCTATGAATTTAATTATAGATTCAATTTCATTGTCAACACGTTAAAAATCTAATAGGTCACATACATAAGAGTAGTGAATGTATTGAAAATGTTTAAGAAAATTTGAAATTTCGCATGTGGACTTTATAAAGGGAATTATAATTTGTAAGAGGACTTAATTAAAAAAAGGTTTAATTAATTCATAAAGGCTTAGGTATAATGGACTTACTTAAAAATTTTAATTATGTTACTAGACTCAATGTTAATTGGATGAGTAAAAGGATAATTATGAGGATAACGAGTTTAACTAAAGAATTTAGTTAAATGAACTTAAATAAAAGAGTTTAATTATATTAAGAGGCATACCTTTTAATTAAAGTGTTTAATGAGCTTAATCGAAAGAGTTTAATTAAGTGAACATAATTAAATGAATTTAATTAGGTTGTGGTCTCATTTTTCATTAAAAGAATATCTAGGCCTCAATTATAATTCAAATTAAAGTCCAAAGGCTAGGAGGTTTAAGAAAAACCTTATCCTATGAAAACATATTATGGTCGACCACACTAGGGGTGTAAATGAGTTAAGCTACGCATGAGCTACTCAAGTTCGGCTTGAAAATTATTCGAATTCGACTCGTTTTATATTTGAGCTGAGTTCGAGCTTTTAATGTCAGGACCTGAAACCTAAGAAAATTGGACTACATTTTTCTTTATTTATGTTTGTCAATGATTAGTACATTGTCTAATCACTTTCATTGATCTTATTAGATCACTCCAATTATTATTTTCCTTTAGTCGTGGTTTCATTCAAATGTATGCGATGTGATTCTAAATTAGCTCCAACGTACATGCATACCATTCATCCATCAAACTAAGGTATCATATCATCCATCAATTGACCACAAGAAAACATAATTAACATTTAAATAGATCTATACATCACACTTCAAATCTAGGCTATTGGTTCCAATTTGTACCTGTCGTAGCCTAACATTACATCCTAAAGTACACATAGATAGATTGTGCGACAATTGTCTAAAATATAAATAAAAGATTTACCTTCACATATACCTTTCGGATAGATTAAGTGGGTCATGGGAAGCACTATTAGAGCCCACTTGAAGGCGACACCTTCAGTGTACACTATAAGAAATCTATGGAGGAGAGGGAGGGTGTGAGTTTTACGCCAAGTAAGAGTACATGTAGAGGGGATGGTACAACAATATGCATACTTCATTTAAAATATATAAAGGCAGTTTTGGTTTCAAACATACTTAGTTCTAAATCATACTTAATTCATAAAGCATAATATAAGTGCTCTTACAAAGCATAAGCATGTACATAAATCATGCTTGGATGAATATTGCAAATCATAGCTTAAAACATATGTTCATAAAACCTTAAACATGAGTTAGAGACTAGGCATTCTATTTTAAGTGTGTTATGCATTATATTTACATCTCAAAATGGGAACCCATTAAAAGGGAAAGGTTAACTTATGACCATTGTTAAGGTTTCCTCAACCTTACTGGATCGTGAGTACTGGGAATGTTGTTGACTAGTCCAGGTCACACAACCATAAACATAAACATAAACTTTAACATAAGAAGCGTAAGGAAAAATTGCCAACATAACATAGATGGACATTAAAACACCCCATAAACACATTTAAATGGTAACCTTGTAGTGTCATGCCTCGCTTTCGGGAACCCTTCTATCCATACATTCTCTACTACGGTTGGGCTGTGAGAAGATGCAGTTACTAAAAATTTATTCATTTACAGTGGAATATTTAAAACTTTAATTCACACTCCCAGGTGTGTGTGTAAATACACAAAATTAATTGTATAAATACCATGTGCTTACATATCATCCCCATAATACTGTTTACAATTCCAAGATATAACTGTGCGATACATATATTAGATACAAAATACTCGTGTATACAAATCTTATACCTTTACAGATTGTGGGAGCTGTTTAGCACAAAAGATCTAGAGATCACCGCTCTCTTACTTCTCAGTACCTGGAGGGGGAAAATAGTGGGATGAGCAAACCACAGCTCAGTAAGGAAATGTATGCTAGCAGGTAGATATCGTACTACCTACATAGCCCATGCATGCATAAACCAAAACCATGTTTTCGTTATAAATGGAAATATCACACGAACAATGCATATAAACATATATTTCTCAATAGCATTTTCGTGTAAATCAAATGTCAAACTTCCATTTAAAACATGCTCATAAATAGTGCCCTCATGGCACGGATGTGAAATCAGAGATTTATTAAAACACGAAATCTCTTTCACTTCTCAAATCATTCTTTCTCGCAAATCTCTTTCTTTTCTGAGATTGTCTCTGTTTCTCGATTCTCTGAGACAGGCATGAAATTTTAGGCAATCAAATATCCACGACTTATGGCCACAGTCAGTGATCCCAGGCCTCACTGATCTGGTGTGCACAGGGTATCACTTCGCCTGAAGGGGGATGGGTCAGTCCTACCCTCCGGCTCATCTCAATCCACCTCATCTCCTCGTATACTCACGGTGAAGATACGTCGTGTGTCATCTACGCGATACTCGTACTCACGTGCACCCAGCACGGTACATAGTATACCAACGGGTGACTACACTATTCTACGTACAACCGTGGACCCAAGTCCATACTCCAACTCCGATGGACTTTTTATCCTTAAACCATGTCTCATATACCAGGCGAGCAACCAGCGTGACACACAGTCAACGCAAAGCTCCAGCGCAAACTATCTATCGTTAAGGCCCAGCCCGTTCAATTGGCCATCGGCTGGTATCCCCTTGGGTCCCAGACCCCCAGGTTTACCTTAACTCAATAAAACAGGTGCGAGCAAAGTTCCCGCACTTTCTCAAAACCCTCGTGCGAGTTAAAACTCCCGCACGGTACATCAAGGCCTTAAAACGAGTGTGAGCTAACGCTTCAACACCAGATCTCATCTCAAAACTGATAGATAGCTATTTTCTCTTTTTAAAACTCAAAACATGTTTATTCATACAGCATGCCTCTTCATGCTAAAACATGTAAAATTAGCCAACCTATCATCAACATTTCTCAATCATAAATAACAATGTAAAATTGAGAAAAATTATTGAAAACATGCATATCATGCTATTTCCTTACCCTATCCCATTTCTCAATACATATATACGTTATAGTACTTTGCATACTTCCATATCATTTCATAGAATTATCATATCGTACTAGTCTAGCAATATATCTACGAAATTGCCGTAAAATACGTACGAACATCTCTATAGCTAACACACAGTCCCTTACCTCGTTTTACTTGTGTGCAACTATCCGCCTTTATGCTTCTCGCGTTCTCATCTCGATTGCTCCGACGTATCATCCGAAACTGAAATTCATCCATCAACATTTGAGTTAATGTTTCTAACTCTTATTCAACTAAGCATTTATCAAATGCCTTAATTACATATTGTTACCCTTTGTGGTAAATCTCACAATTTTATCCCAATATCAACATGTCCAAATCATTTCCACAGCATACTCATCCACTCAAGATATCTCATTCATCATAAACACTCCCACACTCCACTTTCTCACACTTGACCATTTCTAAGTTATATTCATTCCATACCATTTTAGGTAGTTCTATCCACAACATGCACACCCAAATATCTTTATAATCATTAACTAAATCAATGTACTTGGATTTGTGCATTAGAACTTACCTCATTGGATTTCCTCTTGCTCCAATTAGGATTGTCCTTTATTTCTTCAATCCATCAAATGGGGAAATGCCTCTAGACTATGTTGTTCTTCTCTTTGATGTGAACAACTTTGTCTCTAATAGCCTTTCCTCAAATCTTACTGAAAATGGCTGGATTTAGGAGTGAGAAACTAGATTTCTTTGAGTTGAAGTGAAAAGAAAATGTTTGTCCCGAAATTCTGATGATCCAACTGCTCTCATTTATAGTTTTGACTTGATGAGATCGATCTTCCTTGGGTGGAGATCGATCTGTTCCTCTAAAATCCCTCTTTTCTAAGACGTTTTAAAGGCAGGAGATCGATCTGTCGAGACTGGAGATCGATCTGCTTTCAAACAGAAGCTTAAGGAGATCGATCTGGTCTTAGGGGAGATCGATCTGCTTCCAACCCGAGAGCTAAGGAGATCGATCTGCTTCCTTTGGAGATCGATCTGTCCCCTTCCATTTCTCACATAAGGGCATTCTGGCTCTCCCAGATCGATCTCTCATCCTATGAGATCGATCTGGCCTTCACAAATTCCAGATTTTCCTGCAGTTTTTCTACAATAACCCTTACCAACCACCCTTAATTTGCTACCATGATCATTTCCTCATTCATTCATCTTTGAGACTTGAAAATGGGATTCATCCTCACTACATACACATTAAAACTTGTGTAGAATCTTTGTATGACCACACATATATACGATATTACTCGAATGGAAATATACACTTATGTAAATCTTTCCCTCCATTTTACTATACTACTCATATTCCATTTCGATCACATTCTTCTCGTATTCAAGTTCATTTCTTCCTACTCATTCGTAATGCAACTTGTACGTATAATCACAATTCTTACTACAAGTGCGTACATAATCTTATGAACTTACATTGCATACACTTCACGTTACAATACATCATCTTACTTATGATTTTATTTACATTCCCATGTTCCTATATACATAGCTATACATATACGGGGTCTCACATGTAGTCTCTTAAATTAATTCATAAAACATATATAGCATGATTTCATAACATAAGAAACATAAGCATAACTTTCAAAACATAATAATAAGTGAGTGGGATAGATATCCATAAAACCACCATTTTCATAGCTTAAACATAGTGACCCACTTCAAAACATGCTAAACAAGTTTTTAGGGAAACCATTTTAATGCATTAGTTTGGTTTAAATAACTAAAAACAAGTTTTGTTATGCAATTTTCTCAAAAACAAGTTCTTTGATGCATTTGATGAGATCTTCTTACTTAATCTGTAAAATCATTGGTTGAGCAAATCATGTTTTTATTGACCTTAAATCGAAATATGTCAATTTGCATGGAAATGCACTTCAAGGCTTAAAACATGAGGAGAGGATCGATCCTGCCATATAGGGGTTGGGTTCCTCAACACTCGAATGCAGATTTTCTGGAAAACTTCATTTGAGGGATCGATCCTCTTCCCCATGAGATCGATCCTTTAGTGCAAATGAAGACATTTCATGAATTCTCTAAGTTTTAAACATAATTAAAACACATTTAAATTTGCATGCATACCTCAAAATCAAATAAACACCATGACTTAACATATATCTCTTACCTCTAAGTAATTGCAATACTTAAGCTTGGTTTCTTTGGCACCAACTTAGGTTAGGCAATGCATTTATATTGCCTAACTTCCGTCAATAAGTTCTTAGCTGCAAATGTCAACCATAAACACTTATTTTCCATGGAATTTTAGCTCACTTAGACTTCAATAGCTTAAACATTTTTTATACTTATCATCTCTCTTAATTTCCTTTAAATCTTAGCTTAGCAACTTAACTTAGATACTCTTATAGACTCCTTAATCATCCATTACCATAATTCTTCTACATATTTCTTATATTAATTCTGAACACCATTTCATTCATCAATACTCCCATTAATCATTTACCTATACCGTACATGTACTTTATATAAGTTTTAATAATTAGAGCCCTAATCTCCAAATTGATTTTATATGACCCAAGGCACCTTTTGGTGGCCAAACTACTTTCCTTTCGATCAAACCATACCAATTTTACTTATTTATCAACATACACCAATCTACATTCACTATTCATATAACCCTAATATCATTAAGGGTCCTATCCTTAAACCACCATTCTAAAATTTGTTTAAAAAATCTACTTCAGTAAATCAATAAATCATAATACCAATTACAATATATATTTTTCTTGGGAATTTTAGAAAATCTCACCTTGTTTTCCCCTTGTGGAGAGAAACCCTAAAAATAGCTTAAAGGGATCTTCCACATGGTTTTGCTGCAAATCAATAACATAATTAAGCTTAGAAACCTAAAAAACATCACATATATCAATTCCACCAAGATCTCAAACTTTCTCTCTCTAGCTTACCTCCATGGATGAACTTCTCTAAAACATTTCAACCTCCAATGGTTTCCTTTAAACCCTAAATTGAGATAGATCAAAGAAGATGATGAGAAGAAAATTTGGTTAAAGTATTGTGAGTTGTCTCATTTCTTTTTCCCCTTTTCCCCTTTCTTTCTCCTCTCTTCCATTTTTCCTTCTTTTCTTTCTTTCCTCTCTAGTTTCCTTTGTTATTCTCTAGCTTTCATGTCTTTTAAAACCCAATTTATGGCTTCAGGTACTTAAGGGATCGATTTCTTTTAACTTGAGGATTGATCCTTACCCTTTAAAATATCTTGAGAACACATTTTGTGAAAAGGGGATGATCCCTTTGTGCTTTCCTGCACAAATCGGGCAATTTGCCTCCAGGAGATCAATCCCTTGGCTTAGAGGATCGATCCCTTACTCTTTTACTGCACAATTTTGGCTTTTACCAATTAGGGATCAGTTCTCTTAAAGGTAGGGGATTGATCCATTGGCTTGGAATACTATTTTTTTGATGTTTAAACCCAAAAAATGCCTCACTTCAAACTTTTAACTTTGTTCAATCATTGAGTACCTCAAAAATTGTTCCTACTACATCAATATACATACACAAATCAACATTTTCACAACCACAACATTTTATGTGGTCTTAATCCTTAAGTTACACTTAATAGTTCATGCACACATATAATTCCACAACATAATTCACCTTAACTTTATCATAAAATATAAATTTTATAATACATACATGACTTTGGAAATTTGCCAAGCAACTTATAGCATCCATATACATACTATTTTCTATAATTTAATAATGCATAATCAATTACATCATTGTTCAACCTATAACACAAATACAATATCTACCAAAATTGACTTATTTAACATAGCTTGAGGGCTTATACAATGAAAAAATTGGAGTTTTACAACTAAATACTTGGCTTGAGCAGCTCGTGAGCATTATCGAGCTTTTTTAATATATATTTTTTAACATTTTATTATTAATTTACTATTTTACCCCATAATATATATTTGAAAAATGATAAATCGAGCCTAATATATCGAGTTCGAGCTTATCTAGTAGAGCTTGAGCAGCTCGAGTGTTTGTTGAGTTAAGCTCAAGTTTCAAAAGTTAAATTCGGTCGAGTTCGAGCTGAGATTTAAAGCCTCAAGTTCTTAAGTCGACCTGAACTTGAGCATGATACTAGATCGTCTCGACTCGGCTCAATTACACCCCTAAGCCACACCAAATGAATTAGGTATTATGCTAGGCAGCAACACAATGGGTTGTTTATGGTTTAGAAGAAAAAGGTTTTCTTTCTCGGTTTTAAGCTAGATGAGATCGAGAAACTTGGGTGGTGCTTTTTTTTAAACTCTAGCTACTATTATAGTAACGATCATAATGTAATCTAACCTATGAAAGTTTCATAATTACTTGTTTAGATTACCATTAGAGGTTTGACAATTGGATTGTTTTGGTTTGCAGTAATTGATCTTTAGTGTTCAAGAGAAAAAGAGGTCCAATGCGTTTTTATTACAAGATCATAAAACACAAAGGTATAAAAAATTTGAGACTTCGTGGTTGCTTTAACATATTTTCAGATTTCTACATGTGTTAGTTTCAAGATTGGTCATTTGAAGTTTTTATGTTTCTTTGTATACTTTCGCTATGTGTCTATTTAGTATAATTGAATATTGCAAGACTCGAAACTTGCATTATGTAATTCTAAGTTTTCCGTCAATTTGATCTTAATTTCAATGATTAAATATTGGAATTTTTAGGTTGCCTATGTTATCTTAGTAAAATTCCAAAAGATACTTCCTCACCTCAAGAGTATTCAAGTAATCTTATTTGACTTTCTTAAAATGGTATTTTTTTTCTTTGGATGAATTGAATTTCTTATGGAAATTATTAACTTTTTCTAATTTTTATTTACTTTTTTTCTTAAATTCCCATTTTCAACTTTTTATTATTTAATTGATTTTTATTCTTTTAATTTTTTTTTTCATTCAATGAATATAAACATAGACTATTTATTTATTAAAATCAATCCTTTAAACTTTTATCATTTTGGCAGGGTTCAAGAAAAACTTTCATATTTAAAAATTTTTTAAATGTTATATATTTGCAACCATTCTAGTAACTCTATAATTGGAATAATTTTTATTTATCCTTTTTTATTATTTTATTTATTAAAGAAATTACATTTTTATTTATAAAGTTTAGGCATGGAATTAATTTTACATTTCTATGTTTTTTATGTTTTAAGTTTCCAAATAATTAATTATAATCTCTAAAACACCATAATTGAAAATAAAAATAAAAAAGAACTAATAAAATACCAAATATATGAGTCAAGACCCAAATAAAGAGTGATATTGGGCTGCCGCTAGGTTTGAAATTGTGCCCGGTCTAAATTAATATGAATCAAAGCTGTGTCAGAGCTCCGGTTCGAGTAAGGATCAGTTCGGTCAAACTGGGTTTTTTCTTTTCCTTCGTCTCCCTTCTTTTTATCTTTCTCTTCCCCCCACGACCACCGCGCCCCCCGCACCCCCCCCCCCACCAAAAAAAAAAAAAAAGGGTCTCAGCTTCCATTCCTTCTGTATTAAAAAAAAAAAAAAAAAATCCTAAAATCTATTTGCCCCATTCCAGTCCGTTCCACTTCTCTCCCTTGAAGGAAACCTAAATCTTTCTCTCTAGCTGTCGCTGGGCTCTCAGCCATCTCTTTCTTTCTTGCCTAAATCCCCAAACCAGAAACTCTAAAACTCGAACATAAAACTTCTCCACCTTAATGGATTTTTAGCTCCTGAAATGTCTTTATCTGCGTGAATGTGTATGATTGTGGATTGGTGTGTCTTGGTTTTTTTGTTTATTTTTTTATGTTTTATGTTGACTCGGGGTATCAATCATTGGTTTTGGTTTAGCTTTCTGGATTGATATTCTTGATTATTCTATTTTCCTTTTTTTTTTTTTTTTGTTGATATGTTTCAGTTTTCTGTTGGGTTTCATTCTCTGGGTCTAGGGTCTTAGGCTGAATCGGTTGTTGATGTTGTCTTGATGATTTTTGGAAATTGGGTTTGAATCGATTGATCTTGGGTTGTTTATTTGTTGCTCAGTTTATTAGTGAATTATGAACTTGTTAGGATTGATTTGGCTTTTGGGTTGAACTATGTTGTTGGAAAGTGTTTTTATTTTATTTTTTGTTCTGATTTATTAGGTTTTCCTGTGTTGTTTGGGATGTGAACTAGGGAAGTAGGCTAATTTTCTATTGTTGGTGCCAAGAGTTAGCTGGGAATTGGTTATTGATGCTTGTGGATGTAGGTTGATCAGATTTTCTGGGGATTTAGGATGAACGTGCTTTATGGTTGAACTGGGTTCAGAATAAATTGATTGTTTATTACTGGCTGAACACCGATTGAAACTAGGATTATATCTGTTTTGCTTCTGAATGACCCTTTTTTTTTTTTTTTTTTTTCTGGGTTGATGAATTTATAAATTACTTCGGGGTTTGGTTATAAAATTCAGTGTTATCTTCCGGATATTAATTTTCAATTTAGTTATGCTTTGATCCTAACTTTTAATTTTATTATAAAAATTTATAAATTTTTATTTTATTATAAAATAATTTTAAATCTTCCAAAATATTATAATTTAATAAAATAAATAAAAAATAAAAATATTATAAATCTTCAAACTTTTATTTTATTAAAAAAATTTATAATCGGTTTTAATTTAATTATATTATTTTAAAATATTAAAAATTTATATAATAAAATTAAAGATTTAGAGTTTATTTTTAATTTATATAAAAAATTAAAAATATATTTAATTATTAAACTTTTGAAGTTTCATTAGCTTCATCTTTTTATTTTCAAGCAAATTCAAGTCCTTATTATTATCATCGTCGTTCAAGTCATTATTATTGTCATTGTCGTTGATGCTGTTGTTGTTGACGATGATGTTTTAGATTTTTATTTAATAAAAGGAAATATAAAATAAATAGAAATGAATAAAATGAAGGTTGGGCTTGTTATCTTTAATTTGGGCTTGAAACCCAAGAGCAAAACAATTTTAAGGACTCTTAAGAGCAAAGAGAAAACAAGGTCCAAGTAAAGTTTTTGGACATATGATGTCTACGGTGTCAAAGGAGACTCAGAAAAGGTTTTGGTATTTAAATGGTAAATTGAAGTAAACCAAAGTGATAAACCCTAAAGGAATTAAGTGGAAAAAACCAAACCATTTTAGCTAAGAAGTTTTAGAATAACAAAGATTAATTGAATTTTGAACCTAGTTATGAGATTTAGATCGGAATGTATTCTTTTCAGAGATACTTAGTCAAGCTAGAACATATCTAGAAAATACAGATTTACTTGGGCGATCAATAAATTACAAAACTGCACATTATTTACACCATGAACGCCAATAATTTCGTTAGAATTTTATGGTACATTAGAAAGTTCAAATCAAGAGATATTTCTGTATTCATAATACTTACTAGATTCTGAGCCACACGTTGCTGCATTGTTGGCTTCTATTAAACCAATCGAAATATAAAGCAAACATAGTTGTAGTTACTTCGTTAAAATCAAAGGCCCAACCAATTTATATAAAGCAGGCTGCTGCTATAATTGCAGTGATGCAAAGATGAGATAAATGTGTAGATCTTGTAGCAAAACTGACCTTAGTAATATTGTAAACCATAAGAAAATATATTTGAAAAAATTAATTAAATGGTTAGATAGAAGTAAATGATTGTAGCTATAACATAAAATTATGGTGAATAACAAAATAATTACTTGGAAATCACTTGCACCAGTGTTTCAGCGTAGTGATCTATTTGACTAAAATTGTAGAGGACTTTGACATGTGTTGTACTCAATTTCATTAAGGTTTTTTAGATATCATATTATATCAAACAAAATAAAAGGAAAAGAGATCCCAATCCTTCTTTTTATTCTTCTTCATAATTCAGAGTGCCCAAACCAATCTTGTCAAACATTTTTGAAAAATTACCTCGTGCTTGCCAATGTATAAAAACAACAAACATGCAAGAGAAGGAGTTTCATGATTATACCCTGTATTTAATCCTTCGTAAAGGTGTTACTAATTATATCATAAGGGAATTATATATAAGATCATGCAAAAGGTTACAACATACTGAAAGTACTCCGAGAAAATACAATGACTTTTTTCTACAGAGGACTTAGAAAGGAAGAATGGAAAGAATGATGAATCAAGAAAACCGTATGCATTCATTAATGGAGAAGAATGAGGATTCAGTTCAGTGGGTGGTTGTTTTATACCAGCCTCAGTGACTAACTACGCTAACTGATTTAGCTGACTTAACTGCTAACTAACTTCAACAAACTTTAACTAACTGTAACTAATAACAGTAATACATTCTAATAAGAACAAATATGAAAAGCAAAACAGGTGCTCCAAACTCTAATGAAGCCGAAGGTGCCAAATTACCTTGGTTTCAAACTAGAGTGGATTTTGACAGTCGGATTGAATTTCACCTTCCCAAATGTAAGGCAACTAAACAGTTTTAAAGACCAAGTCTAATTGGGTTAACAATGGAGGCCTATTTTCCTATATTGGTTCAAACTTTTGCAAACTCGATATAAGTTTCTCTAATTCCACATGCATCTCTCGTAAAAATGCAAATAAAATCGAAATATGAAATACTGAAGAAAGTACTTTTACACACTTTTAAGACTCAATGATCGCCATATGTGCCATGATGGGTTCACAGTATATCTTGAGAAGATTGTATGCTGCCAGTATCTTTTCTTCCTTAACCACAGGCTACGCCTGGCCAAAAAAAAAATAAAATAGAAATAAGACAGCAAGAATTACAATCAAAATCATGATTTAAAGCTTTTATTTTACCTAAAATACACTTTTATCAAATTGTGCTGATGTTTGATGATAAAGAGGATCCACTGCAAGTGCAACTGGAAAAAAATAATAATAATAATTATCAAAGCTTTTACCTCTCGCTGGAATTAAGATTGTTGAAATATGTGATTCCCATCATTTTTTTTTTTTTTACAATAAGAGCCTTAAAAGAAAATACCAATGTTGATAAAGGTGACGTCTGCATATATAGACATTTATTAATATATATAGTTTGAATCAGAAATTTCGTTAAATTTAAAGAGCACAAACCTTTTTCTCTGCCTACTGTCATAACGACTATATGTTCTAAATTATTGAACATTAGACAACTGCCAGCCAAATAAGTAAGCAACAGATAACCTAAATATAAGCACAATAAATAAGATATGGCAGAGAACATTCACATTCACTTTCTATCCAAATCTAGTCAACCATTCTCTGCAACCAAACAGAAAATACTGAATGTGAAGTCCAATTCATAGGCAGGCGACAGCCCATACACTGTATCCTTAAAAGGTTTAGTTTCCACTCTCAAGAAAAGAGTGACTCGAGGACTAAGGAATGAACGGTAGAAAACTCTGTTGTTGAGAATGGTCATGAGAAGCAAGATGCGTTGAGTGTTAATACGTACCATACAGAACATTAATAAGTACATCAGCTTTTAATACCACCTGAACAAAAGAGGGGGAAGAGAGAAGAGAAAATACATAAAGTTACTGAATCTTAGTTCAACTTCTTAGATGATAAAAGGAAAAAAACAGACAACCCATTGCACAAAGGTCACTCTGTTTTAGCTCAACATGCTTCCTTAGCCTGCATGTAACGAGACATTCATCACAAATATATGTGCAGATGTAACTAAACTATAATTTAATTTACAGGATAAACCATATGCAAATTACAACTGGCAATAGCAGACAAAACTAAAACCTATCTTAGCAAAAACAGGGATCATCAAAGGTGACTAATTGGAACGCTAAGAATATTGTCACATGGTTTTAAGTTTTTACTCTTAAGGATTTACAAAACTTCTCTATAGAAACTGGTTACGGAAGCTTCAAAACATCGTATATTAAGCTTCTACTAAACTAAACCAACGTCTTCTGGTGGTCACCAGACTAATATCATATTTTAAGGTACTTTATTACATGAATTTTGATATAATTTTAAAATTTTTATTTAATTTTCTTTCTATTTATTTAATTTTTTTGTGTAAAAAATTCAAAAAAGAAAGAAACAATCGAAGAAATGGAGTGAAAATTAAGCAAAGTGACCAATTTTGGTATTTTAACCCGAAAACCTCAACTTTACCTCTAAATCTTAAGATCCAAAACCTTAACATTTCCCATGAAATCCTAAATCAACTAACACCTTATATAAACCTATGCATAAACCAAGCCCATATATAAAATCTTTTTAAACTTTTCGAACCGCTTAAACTTTATAGTACCAAAACCACATGCATGTTTGAGCCTTTTCTTATGCAAACCCAAGTCACACTCATTCATGAAGTGAGTTTCAATAAACCAAAGAAGAATCCAGCCTTAGGAATTTTACTGCCCAAGAGGAGCGAGAGAGCTGCATGACACAGCCATCTGCTTCAACCCGTTTCTGCATTGTTTCTGAAAGTTTTTCTTAGCTTAGGTAGCAGATGAGAGGCTTTTAGTTTAGGATTAAAAGAGAAGGCTGAATTACATCAGCCCTTTCTTCATCGTTCTGCTTCAACTTTCTCTGTTGTTTTAGACTCTTCAATTTATCTACTGTTTTAAATTGAAACTTTATTTTCAACACTTCTTTTTATGTTTTAAGAAATTTAGATATAATTTACATTAGATTACAAAGCTTTTCCACCAAGTTTTGTTTAAACAATTTAGTTTACAAAAAACTCTTATTTTTGTTTTTCTTCTTTTCATGTTTTTTTGTTGGGACAGTGAACAGTAGAGAACAAAGAAAAACTTAAAGAACAGAGATATTTTTCTAAATAAAAATTGCATACTTATTGACTTCAACAGGGCCTTTAAATAGGCTTACAAAATAACTAACTTTACTATAAATATCTCTACTACATAGAGAGATATTAGGCACGTTATAAACTCTGAAACAGAAACTAAGAATGTGGGCTGACACTACTACAGATAACTTGAAACCACTAATAAATAACTTCCTAAAGATTAGGTCTTATGGACTTACTGTTTTGAATCACTCTTCAACACTCCCCCTTGATTCAAAACTACATACACCAAGACAAGATCTGAAGTAAACAAACTTTTCCCTTGAGAGTGATTTTGTTAGTATATCTGCCACTTGTTCATGTGTACTGCAGTGCTTCAGCTGAATTTCATTATTTGCAACCAAGTCTCGGATGAAATGTAGGCGGATGTCGATATGCTTCGTTCTTCCATGGAAAGCTGGATTTTTGGTCATTGCAATTGTTGTCTTGTTGTCACAAAAAATAGTAGTTTCACTTTCCTGATGTTGATTAAGATCTGCAAGAATTCTTCTAAGTCAAATTGCTTGACAAGCTGTTGAAGTTGCTGCAATATATTCTGCTTCAGAAGAAGATAATGTTGCTGTAGCTTGCTTCTTTGAACTCCATGTGATTGCTCCTGACCCAAGACTGAAAACACTCGCTGAAGTGCTCTTTCTATCATCCAATGAACTTGCCCAATCGCTATCAGTAAATCCACACAAGCTGAAGTTAGAAACTTGAGTATACCATATCCCATAATTAGTAGTATCAGCAATATATCGAAGAATCCTTTTTGCTGCCCCAAAATGATGCTTTGTGGGATTTTGCATGAACCTGGAAATTACACCAACAGAGAATGCAATATCTGGTCTAGTATGAGTCAAATAAATCAAACCTCCTGCCAAACTTTTGAAATTTTTTGCATTGGCCTCCTCTGTACCATCTTCAAGTTGCAGCTTCTCATTTATGTTCATGGGCGTTGAAGTTGGTTTACAGTTGAGCAAGTGAATCTCTTAAGAAGATCTATTGCATAATTTCTTTGTGAGATAAAAATTCCATCAACTCCTTGCTTCACTTCAAGTCCAAGAAAATAATGCAATAATCCCATGTTTAACATCTCAAATGTCTTCATCATATTAAACTTAAATTCATCCAGAAGAGAATCTGAAGAGCTCATATATATAATATCATCAACATAAAGACAGATAATGATGAAATCATCTTTACCTTGCTTTTTCACATAAAGGGTGGGCTCATTTTCACTTCTTGTGAAACTATTTTTACAAAAGTAGCTATCAATCTTGCTATACCATGCCCTTGGAGCTTGTTTTAGCCCATAAAGTGCCTTTCTCAACTTGTACACTTTCATCTCCTTGCCTTTGACAACGAACCCTTCAGGTTGAGTGACATAAACTTCTTCTTCTAAATCTCCATTTAAAAATGCAGACTTGATATCAAATTGATAAACTGGCTAATGTAGTTGCGCAGCCAAAGCTAAAACAATTCTCATAGTTTCAAATCGAGCAACTGGAGAAAAAGTTTCTTTGAAATCAATACCTTGCTGCTGCGAGTACCCTTTAGCCACAAGCCGAGCCTTATGCTTTTGTATGGTTCCATCAGCATGATATTTTGTTTTGAACACCCATTTGAGACCAATTGTATTCTTGCCTTCAGGTAGATCTACCATCTCCCATGTTTCATTTTTCTGAATTGCCATAAACTCTTCTTGCATTGCATTTTGCCACTCTTCTTTGGTTGCTGCTTCATCAAAGGTTGTAGGATCTGAAACAAATAGAGCAAATTGACAAGATTCATAGATTTCCTGCAAGGATCTGAATTTTCTAGGAGGCGTTTCATCAGAAGATTCTTCCAAGGAAGATGAACTACTTTGTCTTGAAGCTGAAGGAGAAGAAGCTGGTGTGGTTGTGGGAGTTGAACTTTCACTTTCATTTGCTGGATTCTCACTTTCACCAGAGACTTTAATCTGTGTAGCCTCATTGTTGTCACACCACTTCCAACTTGCAGCTTCGTCAAACACTACATTTCTGCTTATAATCACCTTGCCACTAAGAGGATTGTATACACGATATGCTTTGGATTGAGTACAATATCCAAGAAAAAAAATACATTTTTCAGATTTTTCCTCAAGTTTGTGACGATCTTAAGATTTAATGAAAGTATATGCAATACAACCGAAAATCCTCAAATGGCTTACCATCGGCTTTGTACCTCTCCAAGCTTCATATGGTGTCAAATTCAGGACAGCTTTGTGGGAGAAAGATTCAACAAATATACTGATGTTGCCACAACTTCAGCCCAAAAAAGATTCGGAAGTCCTCTTGCTTGCAACAAATTTCTTATCATTTCTATAACAGTGCGATTTTCCCGTTTAGCAACACCATTTTGTTCCGGTGTATAAGGTGTAGTCAACTCCCTGTGAATGCCATGTTCTTCAAAAAAAAGGTTAAATTCTTTAGACAAAAACTCACCACCCCGATCCGTACGAAGAGTCTTTATAGGAGTGCCACTCTGTTTTTCCACAAAAGCTTTAAATTTTCTAAAATTCTCAAAATTCTCTGACTTGTTAGTTAGGAAATAAACCCAACTATTCGACTATAATCATTAGTAAAGAGCAAAAAATACTTACTCCCACCGAGTGATGTGGTTCTCATGGGCCCACACAGATCAGCATGTATCAATTCAAGGCAACTAGAGGCTCTCCATGATTTTCCACTTGGAAAGGATTTTCTTGCTTGTTTCCCATAAATACACCCTTCGCATAGATCAAGAGACTCAATTTGTGGCAAACCAAGAACCAAGATTTTCTTACACAATAGCTTTAAACCTTTGATATTGAGATGTCCATACCGCAAGTGCCATAGCATTGACTCATCCTTTTTGCTAACAACAAGTGCTTGTTTTTTCATATTAGAAATTTTGAGTGGAAACAATTTACTTTTTGTCATGCATACATTCATCATAGGTTGCCCAAATTTATCTTTAATCATACAAGCCCCATTGTCAAACACAATTGTATATCCACTAGCCATTAGCTGTCCCACACTCAATAAACTATGTGCCAATTTATGAACAAAAAAGACATCTGAAAGTAATTTTACTTTACCATTACTTGTCTTCATTGCAACGATACCTTTTCCTTCAACTTGTATCTGCTTATTATCTCCAAGTCTAACTTGCAGCTTTTCTGACTCATCAAGCTCTTTAAACAATGATCTATCGCCGATCATATGATTCGAACATCCACTATCCACAAACCAAACATCATTTGAAACTTCATTAGTAGGAAAAAGAGCCATAAATAACTTACTTTCTTGACTTTCTTCTTCCATATAACTTGCTTGATTCCAACAGTTAGCTTTCACATGCCCAAACTTATTGCAATTATAACATTGAACAACATTTTTATCCCTCTTTTGCTCACCACCAGGCTGCCTTTCTTGCCCATCAAAGCGACTTCGGCCTCTACCTCTGCCACTGCCTCTACCACGAAAGCCACCTCTTCCACGTCCTCTGCCAGCGAACACATCACGTTTAGTTTCTTCACTCTTCACTTGAAATGCATTTCCATCATTCTTCTCTTGTGATCTGTTTAGCCTTGCCTCATGAGCTTGCAAAGTACCCATTAGTTTGTCAAAGGAAAAAATAGACAAATCCTTAGATTCTTCAATTGCAGCAACTATATGATCAAACTTTGAAGTTAAATTTCGTAAAACTTTGGAAACTACGGTCTCATCAGAAATCTTATCGTCGTAAGATCTCATTTGACGAACAATTGCAATTACTCTAGACAGAAATTCTTGCACTGTTTCTTTGCTTTTCATCATCAAAGTTTCAAACTCATGCCGAAAAGTTTGGAGTTTAACCGCTATTACCTTTGAAGAACCTTGAAACTCTTTTTGTAGTGTTTCCCAGGCCTCCTTTGAAGTGTTAGCTGCTGCAATTCTTGAGAAGAATATATCATGGACAACTTGTTGAATGAAGAACAATGCTTTTGAATCCTTCTTCTTGTTGTCTTTTAGGCGAGCTTCATCACTATCTCTTTCATTGTACCCATTCTCTACCAATTCCCAAAGATCTTGAGATCTACCAATTCCCAAAGATCTTGAGATTTGAATAGAGTTTTCATCTTGATGCTCCAAAACTCATAACACTCTCATTTGAATATGGGGATGAGAGGCTGAGAAACATTAGGGTTACTATTGACTGCCATAGTTTTTGTTGAACGAATTTAGGATAACTTGGCTCGAATACCAAAAATTGTTGGGACAGTGAACAGTAGAGGACAAAGAAAAACTTAAAGAATAGAGATATTTTTCTGAATAAAAATTGCATACTTATTGACTTCAACATTGCATACTTATTGACTTCAACAGGGCCTTTAAATAGGCTTACAAAATAACTAACTTTACTATAAATATCTTCACTACATAGAGAGATATTAGACACGCTATAAACTCTGAAACAGAAACTAAGAATATGGATTGACACCACTAGAGATAACTTGAAACCACTAGTAAACAACTTCCTAAAGATTAAGTCTTATAGACTTACTGTTTTGAATCACTCTTCAACATTTATTTGCTTCGGTTTTCCTTTACTGTTTTACTTTCCCTGTCATGAAGTTGTAATCATTAATTAATTTAAATTTAAGTTAAGTTTAGATTCATAATAACCACGTAGAGTTTAGAGTTTTCAGTTTTCTTTTATTTTTCTTGCATCACGTTTTTGCTTTATTTTTAGCTTGATTTTTCTGTTGTTGATCCGTCACTGCACTGGCTGCTCTTTTCACTATCTATTGCAAGGGCTGAGCTGCTTGTGCGCAGTGTTGCTGTGTGCGTGGAAGTTGCTGAAGCTGGTGCTGTCCTGCTGTGCAATACGGGACGTGTTACCGTACTGAAGAAGGGGCTGAAGCAGGGCGTTGGGCTGGAATTTGCTGCTAGCAATAATGACTGGTGCTGGAGGCAGAACTGCTGCTGCTTGCTGATCGTGGTTACGGTTGTGGTCGAGAGGCATCTGTTGACAAGAAGCTGTCTTCTTCCCTGCCGCAAATCCTTCCCCTTTTACTACCGTTCTTCTCGGCTTCTGCATGAGATGTGCAACGTTGTACTGGCGGGCTGAAGCAGGACGTGTTAGCGTGAGGGCAGCTACATGCCAGGATGCGCAAAGCAGGAGGTGGCAAGGCAGGGCTGATGCGTGGCACACGCAAGGTCTTCACTGATTTCTACCCGCATTAATTCAGTACAGTATATTAGTTTAATTAGTTTATTGTATATATATATTATAATGGACTATTTTATTAGTATTAGTTTTAGTTGGTAGTTGCTCCTAGCTTACTTAGGAATAGGTATTTAGTTATAAAATTTTAATTGATGCTTTATGTAAGTTTATTTTATGTTTATTAATTTAAATTAGTCTTTAACCTTTTTAAATTCATTTTGTATTTCTTAAAAAAATATTTTATTTTATTTTTATCCATTTTGATTTTAATTTAAATGTTTTTAATAGATAATTCATTAAAAAAATTTCATTAATTCGAATAAACCTCAAATGACTATAATAATTAATTAGAACAATTTTAATTAATCCTCATAAAAATAATATTTGAACTCATTTTTTATATTTCTTTAAACAGTATATACTTGCATATTGATACAATTTAGGATCATCACAAACTTGAACCTGTCCATTTTGAAACCTTGATAAACCGAGAGACAATGCTCATGTAAAAACTGAATCACTGCTGCCCGAATCCAATTATATTAGAGTGGAATTCAGCTACAAGGAAAATAAATGGCGGAATTTAGTTGTAGAGTGTTACAATTGAAACCCAAAATAAAGCTTGATTGTTGGCCCTCCACCCTTTGAAGATTTCAAGATATAGTTAAGCGTGAAGTCTTACACAATACAAAACAAAATTCATAATGTTCTCAAATTCAGCTTGAAAAAGAATAAAAAAATAAAACAGTTAAACGAAATCACAAAAGTGGACCCAATTAAAATGGCAGAGAACCTTCTCCCCGTTGCTAGCTTCCTCAACAGCATTTGCCTCAATTCTGACCACCTTTTTGAACGCAAAATGCAGGAAATTCAACATAGCGATCCAGGAAATCACCTTATAAAAAAAAATCAACAAATTAATAAATAAATAAGAAAAACAGATACAGATTTTCCTTATAATCCACTTAACCCAAGAAAAACTCCATCACCGAAGGCCTCAACGCTTTTCTTTGCTACCCATATTCTTCCTCTGTTTCAGCAAGTCCCAAAAAGTGGAAGAGTTCTAGGGTGATGCAGTAGAATTTTTGAGTGGAAAGGAAAGTGTATGCTGAGTTTTTCAAAACGAGTCAGTGAGAAGGAAATAAGAGGAGTGGAGGAAGAACTGAAAGATCTAGAGAGGGAGAATGATGGAGGGAGAAATTGAGAGAGAGAGAGAGAGAGAGAGAGAAAGAGGGAAGTGTGAGGATATATATATTATTATTATACCAATAAAGAATAGAAAGTAAGAATTTTTTAGCGTGCATGACTTACACGTGGTATTATCACTTTTAAGCTTTTTTTTTTTTTTAATTCCTCTCTCTTTTTTCTGGATGCTTCTGAAGTGTACTTTCATTCTTCCGCACAACTACGGTAGGATTATTGGTAATTTAGAATATTAGAAAAATGTTATTTGAAATAATTTGGGTGAACCAAATGCTTAATATTGGTGACAAATATTCTATATTACTTTCATAAATTAAAATATAAATATGTAAAACTATGTTTTGCTTATCAATTGAATAGCTGATTTTATTTATTAAAACAATTACATTTAATCTTTGATCATAAATAATTATATTTAGGTTTATTATTAAATACAGTGTTAGTGAAATTTTTTAATTTTTTAAGTGGAGTTAAGATGAATATGTACTTTATTTTTTTCATATATTTCTTAATATTCATAAAACCTATATGTCATCTTCTTAAATTCGTTTGTCGCTTGATTTTAAAGAATGATTATTAAAAATATAAGAGTTTTCTGAGAATGACCTGAAAAAAAAAAAAGGAGGATAAAGTTAGGGTGGTGATGATGCATTTAGATGGAAGAGCATTCCGATGGCACTAGAGGTTTATGAAAAAACAATGGAAGCTGTTTGAGGTGAGTTGGTATGATTATGTTTTTGAAATGAGAACTAAATTTTGTGAAAATGAGTTTACGAACTATGTTAGAAATAGTGACCTTTAGTCAAACAAATACGGTAGAAGAAAATTTTGAAGAGCTTGGAGGGTTGCTCAATCTTTTACAACTACTTGATTATTATGCCCTTAGCATATTCATAGGTAACTTGAAATCAGATATTTACTATCCTTTGAGATTATTCTACCTTTAAACACTCACTCATGCATTGAACCTAGCAAGACAATTAGAATTCATGCTTTTCAATACACCCAGAAAACCCTTACTTCTTTATAAGAACCCAACAACCAGTAACCAAACTTCATAAATCATACAACCCCCTCCTCGAAGTGAGTTACCACCATTGCTACCTCTACTTAAAGGACCATTCGCTACCTATCAACCATAAAAACCATTACTGGCTATAAAAACCAACAAACCAAAAGGGCTACACCTAATGCAAAATCTGGTTGATTACCTACTAAGGTGGAAAGAGATGATAAAAGAAGAAGGGGGCTTTATATGTGTCGTGCTAGCAAATATGAATTGGGTCACAGGTGCAAAAGGTCCTAACTCTATCAGTTATTACTAAAAGATTCTAGTTCTGCTTCACAAAAACTTGAGGAATCTGAAAATGATGTGGAACAATTGGAGGAAATAATACGTGAAGAAGCCATTGACAGTCCTATACTTGTGATATCCCTACATCCCTTATTAGGGACAAAGGATTCTCAAACCATGAGAATTCAAGAAACAAATCAAGCAGCTCAAGGTGATCATGTTGGTAGATATTGGCAGCACTCATAATTTCATCTACCAAGCAGTGACAAAAAGGTTGGGGGTTATACAATCGTCCTGTATTTAGGGTTCACCTTTTAGTGGCTAAGGGATAACATGTTAGTAAGCAGTAGTTGTAAGGCAGTAAGATGGGAGGCTCAGGGCTGCAATAGAAGACTAATTTCCTTGTCCTACTTTTGATGGATTGTGATTTAGATCTTTGTGTACAATGGCTTAAAAAGTTGAGACCAATTGTTTGGGATTTTTCTGCACTAACTATGTGGTTTAAAGTAGATGGTCAGCCTGTTGCCTAGCAAAGATTAATGGCTTGGGTTTTACACATGATCGCTGGAAGGCAAACCAACAAGTTCACCAATGTTGCTAGGAGGTCCTACACGTCATTGATGACTGCTTTGACAGATTCATCAAATGATAGCAAATGTATGCATACTAATAGCTTGCAGAACAATTACAAGAATTGTTATCTCAGTCAGTGTGCTTCATTTGTTTGAAGTACCCTCTAGGTTGCCACCTCTTAGACTTCAAGATCATAAAATTCCTGTAGTGGATGAATCCCAAGCTGTGAAGTTAAGGCCCTATAGGTACCCTAGCATTCAAAAAAATTAAAATGAAAGAATCATTTAGGAAATGAAGGAAGCAGGGTTCATTAGGGACAGTACCAGTGCATTTGCATCCTCTGTGGTGTTAGTCGAAAAGAAGGATGGTTCTTGGAGACTCTGTATTGACTATAGGCAGTTAAATAAGTTAACTATCAAGGATAGGTTCCCTATATCATTGGTAAAAGAGTTACTGATGAGCTTGTTGGTGCTAGTTAATTCTCTGAGCTAGATCTCAAGGTAAGGTAACATCAAAATCGCATAAACCTTATTAACATTCATAAGATTGCATTTCAAACTCACCACGAGTTTCTAGTAATGTCCTTTGGGTTAGCAAATGCTCCCTCTACTTTTCAAAACTTGATGAATCACATCTTCCAAAAGTTTTTTAAGAAGTTTGTATTAGTTTTCTTCTATGACATTTTTTTTTATTCAAAGAAGGAAAAAGACCATTTACAATACCTTTATGAGGTATTTGATTTGCTACTACAGCACCAACTATTTGTCAATAATAGTAAATGCCAATTTGCTGTATAATTTGCAAAAAGGTTGTGGCCATGAATGTTGCCAAGGTTAATTGCATGAGGAAATGCCTTATCCAAATATTTTCAAAGAAGTTAAGGGATTCTTGCAATTAACAGGTTACTATAGGCAATGTAAGAGGGTATGGTGTCATTGTTTAGCCCTTAATTACTCTCTTGAATAAGAATGAGTTTCAATGGTCCTATAAGGTTGAAGAGGCTTAGGATAAACTCAAACAAGCCATGAGTACTGCTCCTATTCTTGCGTTGCCTGACTTCTTAGAAAACTCTTAGTGGAATCCGATGCTTCAACTAAAGGAATTGATGTTGTGTTGTCCCAAAATAACAAAATAATAGCTTTCTTTAGTAAAGCCTAAAGTTCTAGGCACCAAACTTTGTTTGTCTATGAAATGGAAATGCTGCCATCTTATTTGCTTTCAATAAATTGAATGCCTATTTTCTTGAAAGAAACTTCCCCATTAAGACAGACCATCACTGTGAGACCCCATATAGGTTTAACCTTATATATATATATATGTAAATGAATTCATAAGTATGGTTATATGCTTGTAATGCGAATTATATGTAATGTAAGTCCATAAGTTTAAGGCACACACATGTAATATGAGTTGTGATTGTACGTACAAGTTACATTATATATGACTATGAAGAAATGGACTTAAACATGGGAAGAATGTGAATGAAATGGAATATGAGTAGTGTGGCAAAATGGAAAGAAGATTTGCATAAGTTGTGCACTTCCATTTGGTTTATATTAAGTACCTTTAGGTATACAAATGTTTCACATGAGTTTTAATGAGTATGAAGTATTAATGGGTGCCATTTTCAAGTCTCAAAGGTGATCAGATGGAAAAATGACTAAGGCAGTAAATTGAGGGATTGTTTGGTATGTGTTGCTGCAGAAAAACTACAGAAAATCTAGAAATATGAAGGTTAGATCGATCTCATAGGATGAGAGACCGATCTGAAAGAGCCAGAATGCTCTTATTTGAGTAAAGGAATATAGCATAACGATCTCCAAGGGAGTCAGATTGATCTCCTTAGCTCTCCGGTTGGAAGCATATCGATCTCCCCTAAGACCAAATCGATCTCCTTAAACTTCTAATTGACAGAAGATCGATCTCAAGCCTCGACAGATCGATCTCCTGCCTTCAAAATGTCTTGGAAAAGAGGGATTTTAAGAGGACCAGATCGATCTCCACCCAAGGCAGATCGATCTCATCAAGCTGATTCTATAAATAGGAGCAGTTGGATCTGCAGATTTTGGGACAAAACCATTTCTTTCCATTCCAAACTCAAAAACCTAGCTTTCTCACTCCTAAATCTAACAATTTTCAGTAAGATTTGAGGGAAAGCTATTAGAGTCAAAGTTGTTCACATCAAAGAGAAGAACAACATAGTTGGGAGGTATTTTCCCCATTTGTTGGATTTAAGCAACAAGGTGTATTTCCATTAGAGCAAGGAGGAAATTGAGCTAGGTGAGTTTCTAATGCAAATACCCTAGTACATTTGTTTGGATATTGATGTGAGAAATGATTAGTATGCATAGAAATAATAGAAATTACCTAGAAAGTAAAGAATCTACCATAACCTAGAAATGGTCAAGTGTGAGAAAGTGGAATGTAGAAGTATTAATGATGAATGAGTTATCTTAAGAGGATGATTGTGTTGTGGGTATGATTTGGATATGCTGATATTGGGATAAATTGTGAGATTTACCACAAGGGGTAAAATGTATATTTAAGGCATTGGATAAATGCTTAGTTGAACGAGAGTTAGAAACGTTAACTCGAGTGCTTGATGGATGAATTGTAGTTCCCGACGATACACCGGAGTAAGTCGAGATAAGGACACGAGAAGCATAAAGGAGGAGAGTCGCACTCAAGTAAATTGAGGTAAGAGACTGTGTGTTAGCTATAGAGATGTTTGTGCGTATTTTACGGTAATTTTGTAGATATAATACTAGAATTAGTACGATACTACGATTCTATGAAATAATATGAAAGCATTAAATGTATTATGATATATATGTATTGAGAAATGGGATAGGGTAAGGAAATAGCATGATATGCATGTTTTCAATGTTTTTCTCAATTTTGTATTGATATTGGTGATTGAGAAATGAAGATGATAGGTTGGCTAATTTTACATGTTTTAGCATGAAGAGACATGCTGTCAAACCCGAGTTTTCAATTTACGTATGTAGCTTGTACCTTATGATTCCTATGTGTACGAACGTTATATTTCATAGTTGAATCATAAGAAGAGTATTTATTAACATGCAATCGACTATTTAAGAAATTAAAAATACATGTAAGCTACATAACAACGAGATAAGGCTTAAAATGATCCCTGAGCAAGTACAGGGGTAAAATGGTCAAATGACCAAAATTCGATATAAATCCAATGAGAAATTTCATTAAAAATATGAAATCAAGAAATCTTGATCAATAACGGGACAAATATTGAATTTCGAGTCCAACTGATCGAGATATGAATTTATTTAATATTTTTTAAATTTTCACCTCGAAAAATGAGCCCGAAAATAGTGGAAAAATATACCGAAAAGGTAAAATCGGACTGATAAATTAATTTACGGACTAAATGAATTTAATATGAATTTTTGGGATATTTTTGGGATATTTTAGGATTTTTAATCTTATTTTAAGGATTAAAATAATATTAAAAATATATTATAAAGAAAAAAAACAAAAAAAAGGAAATCAAAAAACGCGGGGAGAGAGAAATCGCGTGAGAGACCAAAACCGACAGAGAGGAGAGACCACCGGACGGCCACCATCCGACGACCCCAACGGCCAGCGAACGGTCGAAAAAGGTAAAGGGGCACCGCGCGAACCCCCTGGCATCGGTAACGCTCCTCACCGGCGCCGAAAAGGGGAGATCGAAGGAGAAGTTTGCCGCGGAGGAAAACGTGAAATCCGACGGCCACTGGCGGTGCTAGGCTCCGATTGAGCCCAGCCGAACGATCCCCAGGCTGTGGAGCACCGAACGGCGGCAGCAGCTCCCGGAGAACCGGCCGGACGACGCCAGCACGGCTAAATCACCCCTGAACCGGTCGACGGTTCAGGGCAGAACCTTCTAAATTGAACCGGACCGGACCGGTTCAGCCAAGGAGAAAAGGGGAAAAAGAGGAAAAAGAAAGAAAAAGGAAAAGAAAAATTTTTGAGATTTCACCGGACTTCAGGTAAGTCGATACGAGGTCAAAAGTGACCAATTTAATTTTCGATAAATTTATTTAAATTATATTTAATCGAAAATTGACCCGGAGTTAAATATATGAAATTGTGCAGTTCGACGATTAATTCCGAACGGAAGCCCGGTCGAACTCCGATTCGCTCACCATCGCACAATCTCGGGTAAGTAAAGCTCATTTACGACAATTTATGTGATTTATGCGTATTTAAGATTTAATTTACGCATTTCGGATTAAATTTCGGATTTAGTGAATTATATTCAGAAAATTGAATAAAATGTCATAAATGATATACGGGCTATCCAAAGAGCTTGGAATAAAGCCCAATGGGTATTGATAAGCCCAATGAGTCGATAGACCCTGATGAACGGGTTTAATACGGATTAAGGCCCGATTAACGTGTTTAAGCCCATTAAGAGTAAACGGGTCCATTTAAATGAAATGAACTGTATTAAATGTGTAATACAGTAGGAAAAGTGTAATTAACTCAGTGAATGGTTAAATGTAGCTCCAGAGTCATATTGAGAGTTGATCAGACTGCCAGATTAGACAGCACAGAAGAAGAGAGGTCACACGACGTGATCCGAGGTAGGGGACTCTTGCAAGTAGCTAGAGATATCTGTGCATATTTTCGTTGGATTTTACATTCACTGAAATTGTTTGAGGGTCAGAGAAAATCTATAATAATTATAGGGACCCGATATGGGTAAATTATGATTTTACCCCTAGTTAGGCAAAAAGTGAAACTTTGGGAAAAGTTGTAAAAAGCATGAAAATGATGTTTTGAATGATTTTTACTGCTGTGTAGCAGAATAGTAGGTGGATGGGCTAATGTTTCGAGGTCGATGTAAACTAAGCACACTTTATAGTGCTGATTTTAATGATTTTAAACATCCCTATTTTTAAAGAGCCATCTACCGAATTATGTGGAAACAATCGTGCTAGAGCACAACTCGCATTTGATTTCAGATGATTTTCACATACATTAGTGCTGGAGGTTTACTCGCACTACATTTATTTGACATGCATGATAGAGTACTAGAGCGTTGCTCGTACTCAGTTTTTATGTGATTTGTGCATGATAGAGTGCTGGAGCGATTAGCTCGTACTCAAGTTTTACATGAGATGCTGACAGAGTGCTGGAGCGTTGCTCGCACTCGATTTTTCATGATTTGTACATGACATTGTACTTGAGCGATTTGCTCGTACTTGATTTGTAACGAGAACTATGCATGACCTGGTGCTAGAGGTTCACTCGCACTAGTGTTGATATTTTGACATGCATATACAGTGTTTTGAGGCGGAGTGTTGACTGTGTGTCACACTCAAGACGCGCACTGTAGTTTTTCGTGATATATACACATGTTAGAAAAACCGTGACGATTTCCTCCGTGTAGACTGAGTGTCACACTGTTGAGATGTTCTCACGTGGATTTAGAGATGTGGCATTGATTCCATAGTATGAGGGCTAAGACCTATGGCAGGCACCCCGACTATGATGTATTTCCATGGTATGAGAGGCTAAGACCTATGGCAGGCACCCCGACCATGATGTATGGGTCCACGAGTGTACGTTGTACCGTACGTGTGGCATGGAGTACACTGTACCGTGTTTTGTGTTGTGGAGTTGTGGAGGAGAGTGTTGATAGCTGGCGGTTGTGATGGACTGACCCCCCTCCCGTTACAGCAGTGATAACCCGCACACCGAGTACTGTGTTGCCTGGGATTTCACCACATGTTAGGGTATGTACATAGTCCGGAGATGCTCTCTTACGGTAAGATCCTTAAGTCCAACATCCTTAAGCCAGAGTGGGCGGGGAGGCTCTCTTACATAGTCTAGAGAGATTGCATTTAGCCACTGAGTCTCGCATGATATATCACATGTGTTTTATGATACGGGTAGACCTAAGGGATGGGTCGAAACCCAGTTTATTTGTGTTGTGATGAGAAATGCCATATTTACTGTGTTTTGAATGTAAATGGCATATTTTATATAAAGGCATTCTTAAATGATTAAGTATGCACTGTTTTGCATGAATGCCTCTGATTGATAAACCAGCATGTGTTTAGTACATGGAATTTTAAATCTGTACTATATTATATATATTTTAAACATGCTTTTGAATTGAGAGAAGGAAAGGCAAAGCACTATTTTCAGTAGATAGTATGGATGTCTACTTGCTTGCCTGATTTCCTTACTGAGCGCGTTGATAGCTCATCCCATTCATTTTTCCCCCCATCTCTACAGATTCTCGTCAGTAGATTGAGTCGGCTGAGGTATTGCATTCCTTTGATCCGCTGCCACTCCCCATCTAGCGAAAGGTATACACATGCGTACTCTTTTGTATCTGAACAATGCATAAACACAGTGATGTACACGTTTTAATATGGGGGATGTAATGATGTAATTATATTTAAGTATACGAATTTACTTATGATATAAATGTCATGTATGTATGATACGAAAAAGAATGGTAAGGTATGTCTGGATGAGGAGACTAATGCCTATTCACAGCCCAACTGTTGAGGAGATAAAGGTAAGTAAAAAGTGAAAAATTTATTGTAGTTTTTGGTAAAGTTGCGTGTGGGAGGAGGGCGTGACACATGCTGTATACATAAACATGTTTTGAGTTTTAAAAAGATAAAATAGTCACCTATCAGATTTGAGATGAGATTTGGTGTTGAAGCTCTAGCTCACACCCGTTTTAATGACTTTGACTATGTGCTGGAGTGTTAGCTCGCACATGTTTCTATGCTTTTGATGTGTCATGCTGGAGTTTAACTCGCACGATAGTTTTGAGAAAAGTGCTAGAGCTTTGCTCGCACCTATTTTACAAAGTTGAGGTAAACCTGAGGGTCTAAGACCCAAGGGGATGCCAGCCGACGACCTTTGAACGGGCTGGGCCTTAACGATAAATCGTACCGCACTGGAGCCTTGCGATGACTGTGTGTCACGTTGCATGCTCGCCTGGTATATGAGACATGGTTCAAGATGAAAAGTCCATCGGAGTTGGAGTATGGACTTGGGTCCATGATCGTACGTAGTACTGTGTAGTTGTCCGTTGGTATACTATGTACTGTGCTGGGTGCACATGAGTACGAGTATCGCGTAGATGACACATGACGTACCTTATACCGTGAGTATATGAGGAGATGAGGTTGATTGAGATGAGCCGGAGGGTAGGATTGACCCATCCCCCTTCTGGCGAAGTGATGCCCTGTGCACACCTGATCAGTGAGGTTTGAGATCACTGACTATGGCCATATGTCGTGGATATTTGATTGCAGAAAATTTCATGCCTGTCTCAAAGATTCGAAAAACAGAGATAACTCAGAAAAGAAAGAGATTTGAGGAAAAGATATGGATAAGAAAGTAAAGAGATTTTGTGTTTTGATAAATCTCTGATTTAAACACTTGTGTCATGAGGGCATTGTTTTATGAATCATGTTTTAAAATGGAAGCATGACATATATGATTTGCATGAAAATGCAAATGAGAAATGTATGTTTAAAAGCATTTTCGTATAATAATTCCATTTATAATGAAACATGGTTTTGGTTTATACATGCATAGGCTATGTAGGTAGTACGATATCTACCTGCTAGCATTCATTTCCTTACTGAGCTGTGGTTTGCTCATCCCACTATTTTCCCCCCCAGGTACTGAGAAGTAGGAGAGCGGTGGTCTCTAGATTCCTTTTTGAGTTGAACAGTTCCCGCTAGTCCTAAAGGTATAAGAATTGTATACACAAGCGTATTTTGTATCTATCTTGTCTTATCGCACAGTTATATCTTCGAATTGTAAATAGCTTTATGGGGATGATATGTAAGTACATTGTATTTATACAATTGATTTTGTATATCTACACACACCTGGGAGTGTGAATAAAAGTTTTAAATTTTTTGTTGTCAATGTATGAATTTTAGTAATTGTATCATCTCACAACCCAACCGTAATAGCGTAAGTGTGGGTAAAAAGGGCACCCGAAAGTGGGGTGTGACAATCACAGCCTCAAATTTTCACTTGATCAGAAAACCAACACACCAGAATAGCAACAATGGGCTGTAAAAATGATAGGGTATGACTACCAAGTGTTGTTTAGGAATGGAGCTACCAATGTTGTAGTTGATGCCTTATTAAGGCTGCGTACAACTAAATTTCAAGAACTTTTTATGCTTTTATACAGATGTAATTAAAAGAATGTAGTAGTCTTAGGTGCAAGAACTGTGTATAGAGAAATCTAAAGTTGGTGATGATCAAGGATTGAGATAAGAGTTAATTCACAATTTCCATTCCTCTCATATTAGAGGACACTTTGGTATGGAGCCCACCATAAAGCGCATCACAGTAGTACTTTATTAGAAAGGGCTGAAAATGGGTGTGAGACAGTTGTCTAAGAATGTATATTGTGTGTCAAAGGTTTAAATATGATGCCTCTACTTCCCTAGGCCTTTTGTAACCTTTGCCAATTCCAAAAATGTTGTGGTCTGACATTTCAATGGATTTTATTGAAGTCTCCCCAAATCCCATGGTAAAGATGTGATACTAGTAGTGGTAGATCGACTCAGTAAATATGCCCACTGCCTATCCTTAGTTCATCCCTTTACTGCTATTATGGTGGTTGGACAATTCTTGGATAATGTTTTCAAATTGAGCAGGGTTCCTTCTTCCATAGTTTTTGACAAGGATAAAATATTCTTAAGTCAATTCTAGCAACAACTTTTCAGATTGATGACATTGAACATCATTTGTCATCGGCCTATCTCTCTCAAACTGATAAGCCAGTCTAAGGTTGTCAACAATAGTCTAGAAACTTACCTAAGGTGTATGACTAGAGAAAGGCCTAAAGTAGGGTTTCAAATAGCGATCGCGACACCACTTCGTGACTATTATTTTGCGGTAGCGACGGTGGCCGTCACTGCTATTGAAGAAATAACGGGTGTGAAAATTCTTCACACCCGTAACGACGCCAAAAAATGGTGATAACGGTGGTAATCGTCGCTATCCTCTGTTACCACACATCTCCGTTCCATTCTATTGAGTCTGTTTGTATAAAAACCAGACTCAACAGAACACATCAAACAATCCACGCCAAACAAAGAGCAAACGAGAGCAAAATCAACAACAACCAACACTTGACCGGCAACAGTAACACACAGCCACACACACAACACAAAGAAACAAAGAACATCAGAAACAGAGAGACAAACTACAACAATATCCAATACTAGTATCACGACACACACACACATAACACAGTCAGGTAAACACACTCAAAGTAAATTTAGTAAATTATTTTGTAAATGTTGAGAACAGATCTAGATCTAGGAATGTTAGACCCGATCTATTGAAAACAGGGGAAGAGGGAACAGATCTAGGCTTTGTAGAGGGTGAGTTGTTAGGCGGTGATGAGGGGTTGTGCCACCGTGGCCATCTGTGGAGTACTGCTACGGGCACGAGACAGAGGACAATGGTCGATGAAGGCATGAAGCTTGTTCTGCCTTCTTGGAAAGTGAGGCTGTGAGGTAGAGCTTAATCTAAGATTTCTGATGTATGATTGTAAAATCGATGGATATGAAAGATGGGTGGGGAAGAAGGTGACCGAAGAGATGGGTGAGGAGGGGACAGAATGGTTGGAAAGACATCTGCTTTCTTGGAGCATATCTGAATTTGACATTGAATTACAGAGCAGAGGGATGACAAGTGATAGAAAAGAGGGTAGGATTTAGGAAGAAAATCGTTGAAACCAGAACAAAAACAGAAAGGGGGCCTCGTGCCTGGCAGAGTGGGTGGGTAGGTTAACGCGGGTTGGGTTAATGGGGAAAAGAGTTTTAATTAAATTAATATAATTTTTTAGTAGTTAATTTTTTAATTAGTATAATTAATACAATTTTTTAAGAAATTAGTATTAATTAATAATTTTTTAAGTAAATATTTAATAATTATATACAAATGTTTACTAATTAGCTTAAATGTTTAGTATTTATCTCAATTAGGGTAAAATTAATATTGTTAATATAAATTTTTCAGTAGAATTTTTAATTGTCAAATTTATGTTATTAATGTTTAAAAATATAGCACTAAATATTATTATAACTTAAGAGAAAAATAATATTGATATTGATTTTTGATAGTGACCAATTAATATTAAATTTTTAATGTAATAAAATATTATAGTAAAATATGAATAAGTAATGTTTCAAATTCAATTATTTTTTGATAAATTGAATTTAGTTTTCATTTATGTATGAAGAATATAATATTTTTTACATTCATGTTTATAATTATTTATTTAATAGAAAATATCAAACATGTCACAACGTGAGAAGTTTCCCAGTAAAGGAGCAGAAGGCGCACCAAGTGATGATATCGATTGGCATTTCGGAATACTTGTACCAAATGCAAAAGAAAATGTGTCCTGTAAACTTTGTGGGAAAGTTGTAAAAGGAGGAATAACACGCTTCAAGGAGCATATTGCTCATAAGACTGACAATGTCGCACCATGCCCCAACGTTACCGGTTAGTTATAAATATTATTATTAATTTCTCTATGAAGATTATAAAATTACATTAACATGTACAATTGATTTTTTCTTTTTCTTAATTATATTATTAATAGGCATTGTTAGAGAAAGTATGATGAAACTCCTTGAACAAAGTAAATCAAATAAATTTGATAACAAAAGGAGAAAAGATGAATTATTATCACAATTAAGAGGAGAGAATTATGATTATGAATGGTCCATGGATGAAGATGTTGCTACAAGACAACTTATGCGAGATAGTGTCCAATTACAACATGAATGGCATATAAGGTAAGAATTTTTTATATATGATTGACTCCCTTTTCAGTTAGCAAACTTTCCATGGTTGCACAATTTAATTTCTGTAGCAGCAAAAATTGGGGCAACATGTAAAGCTCCCAACACCTTATGAGGTTTTCGATATGTATTTGGAGTTAGAGTATAAACAAGTGAAAGAATGAGTTAATGGATTAAAGGTTCATTGGAGAGAACTAGGTGCTACACTTGTGTATGATGCCTGAACAAACAGTTTGAACCAATGTGACGCCCCGGAAGCGCGAAAAACAGGGCGAATTTAAAATTTTTCTACATCGATACACATATCTAGGTGCATTCTTGTACAGTGTCATGTATCATCATATATAAATTATAAAGTTCCACCTCAGGATCTCATCACCTCATATTCATATATCATACTAATTACATTTCCTCAATTCAAAGTTAAATAATCCTAATACATCCCATATGTCATTGTTTATCAAGTGTCTGTAAATACAACTTTAGTTTGGGTACATGAAATGATAAATTATACCTCAAAATACAATATATGGCCTGGAGCTCAAGTCCTCCACTAGCCACTACTTCGTACGTTGTAGGGAAACTCTCTTCACTTGAAGAAATCTGGGGGGATAGAAAAACAGAGTGAGCTTTTAAATCGCTTAGTAAGGGGGTAAGGGACCATTGATAAAATGATGATTTGCACAACACAATCATTTTATTTTGTGGGTGAAAACCCAATAAACTCAGTAGAAAAATGTAGCATGAATAATTAAGACATCATCTCAACTCATTTCTCAAAGCTCATGTAGAAACATGATAATAAATGGCTAAATACAAAACTATGGTTACAAACATGTAGAAAACAGGATGCGATAATGGCTTTTCTCATAAGAACGTGATAAAAATCACCGCAGTAGTAATGCACATGGCACAGCCACCAAACACAATCTCATGTGTAAAACGAGACTAGGCAAATAAAACTTAGATAAAATATTCGTCATGGCACATCAATATAATTCTCCTCTGGGTGCGCATCCCAGGCATCCTCAAAAGAGGGAACGTCGACAATATGGTCGTGTACATGGTATATTGGACTTATGCGTTACCAGAATAAGGCCCGACCTTACATGCTACCAGAGCAAAGCCTCTCCTCATGCACACAATCGGTCTTACATGCTACCAAAGCAAAGCCCGGACTTACATGCTACCAAAGCAAGGCCTCCCAACACTACTAGAGCGGGGGAAAATATCAGACTTATATGCTACCGGAGCAATGCCCGGTCTTATATGCTACCAGAGCAAGGCCACCTAGCGCTACCAGAGCGGGGGTCATCTCACGTTACTAGAACGGAGGCATCCCTCGTTACCAAAATGGAGGAATATCATACTTACATGCTACCAGAGCAACGCCCATACTTACATGCTACCAAAGCAAGGCCCGATGTGTATTCAACATGACACGCCTAAGTCTCAGTAATAGCTATTATCATATAAAATTGTTTTGCCTTCATGTAGCACTCATAATGGTTTTTCTCATAAAACTCATCTCAAACTGTTTTGTACTCAACACAAAACATGTCAAAACCAAGTTCAAACCGACAAAACCAGGCACACATTTCTCAAATCTCAGTACGCCTTAATGTAGAGCCCAAATCACTTTTCACTTTCTTAAACTCAAAATGGTTGTAAGACAATTTCACATTTAGTTTACAACTCATAAAAATTGGGCTCCAACCGACTATAAATCTATGTACAATAACTCATTCACAACTTATAAAAACATACTTGTTTTCTCAAATCACATTTCATGCTACAATATCATCACAAAATCACATACACAAATGAGTTTAAGTTTTCCCTTACCTCGTTGCACCTCGTATAGTGCAATCGTTCCCCCAAACGACGGACTAGCCTTGCATTCCTCTTTGGAACTTTTGGGCTATCCAAACGATGCTAAAACATCAATAATTCATCTCAATCACATTATCGAGCACATATTTGCTCATATTCTCGTTAAATACTACAAACCTCATTTTTCTCATATTCATATCATAATCCACATTTTCATCCACTACATTTCAAATCCTACATTTTTCATGCATAATATTCATGCCAAAACCACCTCATTGTCTCGATTCCAATTTATAGCCAAAATCCTAAAATTACCACAAATTGTATAATATCATCATCGCTCCAACAAAATCACAATTTCATTAACTATAATCATTTCCTAGCTATTTTATCACAACACCCATAGTCACAATCCCAAAAATCACCTCAATATCAAAGATTAAAGCTTAGAAATTTACCCAAAACTTATGGAGAGCTCTATTCACACCTCAATCCAATTCGTCCTTCGATTTCCAAGTATATTATTCTCCTTTGGATGAGGAACAACTTTTCTTCTTTCCTCTGCTTGAGATTTAGACGAAAATGGGGGTTTTGGAGGAGAGAGAAAGCTAAGGTTGCGAAAATGGTGATTTGAGAGAGAGTGTAAGACTCGAATTTAGTTAAAAACACGAAATGAGTATGTTCATGAAAGGAATGATTGAAATGATCCCAAATTAAACGAATGAACTTCAGACTGAAAATAAGGATTTAAAATGCGAAATGAATGAGTATTCGTGAAGGGAAGTCAGGTTAAATTAATCCCGAACACATACAAGGGCAAAACTGTCAAAAGATCGAAATTCGGTATAAATTCGACAGGAAAATTTTAATTAAAAATAATGGATTTGAGAATCTTGATCAATAACGAAGAAATAATTAAATTTTGGGTTAAATTGATCAAGATATGAATTTACTGAAATTAATCGAAAAATTCACTTGGGACAATATCCGGAAAATACGAAAAAATATACCGAAAAAATGGAAAATATAATAAATAAATAAAATTAAATTAAATTAAATTAATTTATTTGGAATAAATAATTGATTTTTGTAGATATTTTTGATTTCTTTAACATATTTTATTGATTAAAATATTAATAAAATAAATAAATAAATAAATCAATTAAAAAAAACAATCGAAAAAATCGCGAAACGCGATTTTTGAAGAAAACAATAGAGGCTGAGCCCTTTGCCGGCGATCGACGGCCGACGGAGGCCGAGGAAGGAAGCCCACGAGGGCCGGGCCACCACCGGCCTAACGGAGCCATGAACGGTGGCGATCGACGAGAGGAACGGTGAGAAAAATGAAACCGTGAGGGAGAAAAAGGAAACGGTGACGAACGGCGCCGATCTAGCCCCACCCGACCACCGCTGAACGTCCCCAAGGCCTAGACGAGCAGATTGGTGGTGGCCACAGCCGTTGAAACGGACGGACGACGTCGAAAACGGAGGAAGGAAGGAGACCCACCGACGCCGAAGAGGAGAAAGGTCGGACTGGCCACTTTTCGGCGGCTTTGAACGAAACCAACCATAGATCCGTGCGTCGGACGGCCCAGCGGAGCCACTGGTGGCGAAAGCCGACGATGAACCGACCGGCGAGGCCCTGAACCGGCCAAATCAGAGTGAACCGGATCGGACTGAACCGGATTGAACTGGACCGAACCGGTTCAGCCAAGAAAGAAAGGAAAAAAAGGAGAAAAAGGAAAAAGGAAAAAGGGAAAGAATTTTTGGAGATACACCGAACTTCGGATAAGTAGGTAAGCGGTCGAAATTGACCGATTTGATTTTTGAGAAATTTATTTAAATTATATTTAATCAAAAATTAACCCGAAATTAAATATATTATTGTGCAATTTTATGACAGAGCCCGAACAAGAGCCGATTGAGCTCCGAGTTTCGTACCCCGCATCATATTGGGTAAGTATATTTTAATTACGATAATATGAGTCCTTTAATACAGAGTTTCGACTATTTTACGAAATTTACAGATTAATTCTGTATAAAAAGGAATATTATTCGGAATTGTAACGTAATTATCGTAAATAGTATACGGGCTATCAATAAGTTTGGAACGAAGCCCGATGATTATTGGTAAGCCGAATGAGCCCAGTAAACCCGAAGAAGGGGTTTAATAAGGAGAAACGGGCTGAAAATGGGTCGAGGCTCATTAAGGTGCGATCGGGCCCAATAAGAGTAAATTGACCCAATTTGTTAAATCGACTGTAGTAAACGCAAGAATTATATTTATTGGGTTAAATTGACATGGTAAATAATTATCTGCAGCTCCGGAGTACATATTGGGAGCTAAACGGATCGGATGATCGGTAGAATTGGAAAAGTTAGACTGTATAGAGAATCGAGGTAAGGGAATTTTGTAGGTGTATAGACATACCTATACGTAATTTTGAGGGGATTTACAGGTCTAGAATTTCTTAAAGTATCTAGAAACGAAATAATAATTTTTGCAAAAATCGGGGTTTAGGTGAATAAAAAAAGACGATTTTGCCCCTGGGAGTAAAATTTACAAAAAGGGTAGTAAGGCAAATAAATTGCATGATTTTCATGTTTTGATGTTTTATATGAATGTATTGCTTTGGTTTAAGCAAATTTACACATAGGTTGGCTGTTGACTTTATGAATTATACGAAAGGGTACCGGTTTGTACCGGTTACGATTTTTAAAAGATGTTTTATCAAGATTGAGCCACCTATCATATTTATACGAATAAAAAGAGTGCTAGAGTCGTACTCGCACTAAATTTTACTGATTTATTACTCATGAAAAGTCGTACTGGAGCATTGCTCGTACGAGAAATTTGTGTGTGTGTACAAAACCGTGCTGGGGCTTCGCTCGCACGAGATTTTAGATATCATGATATGCATAGCGTTGTGCTGGAGCTTCGCTCGCACTAGACGTGAGTTGACATGCATATAGTCGTGCGGAAGCCTCCTGTAGACTGTGTGTCGCAGAGAGTTGAGATGCCTGCATGTATACTTTGAGACATGGGTTGGTTATCGACATAGTATTGGGGTGGATAAGACCTACGGCAGGCACCCCCAGACTATGATATGGGTCCAAGGAGTACGTTGTACCGTGTATGTCACACGGAGTACGCTGTACCGTACAGTCATGATGACTCGATGATGTTACTTGATATTCTGGCGAGTAGGATTTGACTCCACCTCCCGTTACAGTTGTGATGCCCCGCACACCGGGATCCGTGTAGCCTGGGATCGCAGGGACAAATTATGGCCATAGTCCTCGATTTTCATATAGTAACCTATATGCCTCACATGATATCATTCGGTCTGAATAGACCAGGATAAACCCGAAGGGGGGTAATGTCCCGATTTATGTTTTTAAATGAGATGCGGTTTAATGAATCAAGGTATTCCCGAGAGATGCGTTTGACCTTGATGAGGTTGTTTTATGATGAAACAAATGAGTTTTAACGTGACGAGTTTATGATGAAACAAATAAGTTTTAAATGTGACGAGCATGAGATGACATACATGATGATTTTTTCATGTTTGTTTTATATGTCAATTTCATGATTTCTCTTATATGATATATACATACATGTGGCATTGTTTTAGTCTTACCTCATGCTCCAAATATAAACGATTTTATATCATGACATTACGTAGATAGTATAGTTATCTACCTGCTTGCATTATTGCCTTACTGAACTGTTTATGCTCACTCTTTCATTTTTCACCCCACAGAGTACATTCAGTAGAAGAGAACGACAGTAGTCATGCATTTCAGTTATCCGCTGCTTCTTATCAAGACTAAGTATACACATTTGTATAATTTTTGTATCTGAACATATAGAGGCACAATACTGTATATGGATGTAATATTGGGGATGTATTTAGTTTAAATAAATTGATATTTAAATGAAATATGAAAATGGAATGGTAAATAGGTGAGAGGTGACTAACACCAAATCATAACCCAACTGTTTAGTAGTGTAACTGTTCACGACGGGTAAGAAAATGAAAAAGCGAAAAATTTACTCTGATTTTTAGGTAATTTGGGTTGTGACAAAATGTGGTATCAGAGCAGAGTTGGCCTGATAGGAGTCGGTGTTAGTGGTTAAGTAAATTTACATCCCCATGTATTGTGCATTGTTTAGATATAATTGTGTATATCAAGATGGAAGTGCAGCTAAGAATTTAGTTTCGAATGTAAGAATCTAGTTTTTATAACTGATAGACACTATGGTAGAGGGGCGAGTACACATGCTCGAGGCTGTAGAGATCGGCCTAAGAGTCAAATGAGTTGTCACATGAGACTTAAGATGAGAGTAAGGTGGAGGCTGATGTTGAGCATACTCCATAGGGTCCTATAAAGGGACCAAACAGTGTTGAGACACGCTTCTGGAGGATGGAGTGGAGTGTAGAAAATATTTCGAAGTTGTTTACTCAGTCTATGCAGGTAGTTGAGGATAGGCAGGGTAAAGCCTAAACAGATGCCTCAGACTATAGAGATTTTCACACCCCTCTGGTATTTAGTGAATTAAAGAAACCAATAATTGCTGAGGACTAGGTGAATGAGATACAAAGTTGTATGGATTCTTTCGGTGTATGTCGATCGAGAAAGTGACTTTTAAATACGTTTATGTTGGAGATGAGGCGGAGCATTGGTGAAAGTCCACTCGACCTATCTGAAGAGTTAGACGTCCAGAGCCGACATGAGAAATATTTCTGGATGTATTCCGGTGACAAAATATTTCGGATACTACTTAAAGGAAATTACAAGTAAAGTTTCTTACACTGACCCATAGACACTGGTTGATTGATGAGTATGAATCTCAGTTTATATACCTGCCCAAGTATTACCCTGACACTATGGGCAGTGAGAGTCGAAAAGGCCAAAAGTTCATGAAGGGCTCAAATTGTCGATTAGAGTCCGATTTACTCACTACTTATGTCGAGGCAGTGTGCAGAATACAGTTGTGTGAATAATATCATGTGTTGCACGCCTTTGAGATTGGGAAAGGTAGTAAGGGCTGAAATAGAGACAAAAGAGAATAGAGAATGATAGAGATTTAAGATTGGGAAAGGTAGTAAGGGCTGAAATAGAGACAAAAGAGAATAGAGAATGATAGAGATTTAAGATTGGGAAAGAGACCAGTTGGTAAGAGATTAGAGTTGATGAGTCAAAGGGTAAGATGATTGGTAAGGCCCCAGAGTATCCAATTTCAACACTTTTGAGGGGTATTGTGATTTTAGGACTCCAACCTGCTCCGTAGCAGTGAGAGCAGTGGAGCAATGTTAGCAGGGTAAGCAGTGTAGGAGTGTAACAATGTAACAATGTAAACAGTGTAAGCAGTGTAGGATGTGTGGTAGATACCACGGAAGTAAGGCCTACACCTACACTTTATTGACTAAAATAGGTATTAAGTGTGGTAAAACGAGCCACTTAATTAATGATTGCTCAGAGTTGGGTAAGACTGCCCCACAGAAGAGCAAATAGATAGAGAAAACCTTGTTGATATCTCTGCATTGAAAAGGGAGGCCACAGCCGAAGAAAAAGGGGAAAATAGGCTGTTGGATAAGGGCGAGTGTATGCCTTGGACCAAGACACTATTGATGTTTCATATGATGTGGTGAAAGATACCACACTGGTTATGAATAGTGAAGTAATTATTTTAATTGATCCTGGTGCCACGTATTTAGTCATACCGCCTTCATTTGTAAATAAGTTAGTAAAAGATGAGAATGCTTACACCTTTGGGCACAATGCCAATAGTTAGTACCCCAATGAAGGAGGGTTAACTAACGGAATAATTATAAAGAGATTATAAGTCGAAAACGGGGGAAGAAGTATAAGTCAGCCGATTTTATTCAATAGACTATGAATAATTTGAAGTAATATTAAGAATAAATCTCAATTGGTCGGCTGCAAATTATGATGTTCAGAGTTCTATTCTAAGACAGTGTTGTTTTATCCCTGAAAAGTATACTGTAAGTTTTGACAAGTAATAAAAGGGGAGTAGTGATTGAAATTAAAAGAGTAAATGATTGTAATCACGGAATGAGTAATGACAGAGTTTGTTATAAGTGATATACGAAAGGAGATAATTTTTTAGATGTGATAAATCCTGAATACGAGATAGACTGGAATAAGAGACGTATGCAACTTCTAGTAATGAATCATTTGGTACTCAAGATTATTATCTTTTGAGACTATCTTTACATTTTCTATCTCTTTATAGTTATTATCCCCCACTACAAGGTTTTATCCACCTCAGCCATTTCCTAATTATCCTATGCCTTATTATCCACAAATGTATCCACCGCCACATATGTATCCACCTCCACAAATGTATCTACCTCAAATGTATCAAGAACAAGGATATGATTTGACTTTTGAGTAGAGATCACAAAGATCAGATCAATATGACTCTGAAAGTGAAGAGGGAGAATATGATCTTCCTCGTTATTCGACTATGTGGTAACATGTAAGATTTCTAATATATATAATTTTTATAGCAGATTGAATTTAACATGTTTTTGTTTTATTGATTATTAATTTTTGAAAAAATTTATATAGAAGAGGAAAAAAGCGAAATATTGACATAATTATTTTAGATTAAAAAATTTGACAAAATTTTGGTGAAAGGATTCTTTAATATTTTAGATGAAAAGTAGTGATATTAATAAGAATTAATTTAGTAATTATTGATCTCTATTTTCTACCTTTGTTATTTTTTAATTATTATAAGTAATTTTATTAAATTATAATGCTTTATTATAATTAAAAAATTATGACTAATTTTTTTTTACAAAAAATAATATATTTAAGATATTATAAATTACTTCAAAAATTATAAAATAAAACTAATTATGATTATAATTGCAAATATAACATTTTGAGTAAAGTTGTGGGAATTTAAAAAAAAAATCACGATCACGATAGTCGTAATGACCCCGATGATCTCTGTTATATCCGCAACCGCGATAAACGCAACGCAACCGAAAACGAGGTCACGACTGCAATTTAAATCTCTGACCTAAATATTAGGAATAACGGCTTCCATTGGCCGAGTGGTGGTACAATACCACCTACCACACTACAACTAAGACTACACCCTGCCGGCAGTATATGGTCAACCTTTTCCTCTCTATCATCCTTGTCTTGCTTGTGATTCTAAAGTTGAGGCTGTTTACAAGAGTCTGCAAATGCGAGAGGCTGCAGTTAAACTTTTAAAGTTTCACTTGGTGAGAGCACAACAAAGCATGAAACAACATGTTGACAAAGGTAAATCCGAAAGGTAGTATGAAGTTGGAGACGTGGTCCACTTGAAACTTCAGCCATATAGGCAAAAGTCCTTAGTTAACAGAGCTTGCTTGATGATAACTACTAAATATTTTGGCCTCTAGAAGGTTTTAGCAAAAATTAGGTCTATAACTTATAAGTTAAAATTACCCATTGAGGATAAAATTCACCCAGTGTTGCATGTATCACAATTAAAGAAACACGTTGGTGTAGTTGCAAGCACAATCTTCTCTTCCACTCTTGGATGGTGATGGTCTATTTTTTTTGCTAAATCAAGAACTTTATTGGAGAAATGGTCACGTACAAAATGAAGGAGTACATGAGTCTAGCATAAAACATAAAAAAACAGCAGACGAGAACACAACCAAAGCTAAAACACCTCATTAACAATACAACAGAGAGCATACCCACTCTGAAAAGCATCCCCCCTGCAGTAGCTGGCAACCAGAAAACTATCTAGAAGTAAAAATCAAAGCAACAATGCACAAAAGAGAAAAACAGGCTCACACCAGAGAAAACACCAAGACTTAGAAGCTACCACCATGCCATGAACATCTCCTCTCGATGAATCCCCGCCTTTGCAAGAAAATCTGTCATTTCATTTGATTCCCTATAAATATTAACAAATCTAACAGCCTGACACTCCTCACACCAAGAATCAATTTTTAGGAAGACATCCCATAGCCTTCAAGGCCGTGCCTCAACATTATTACACCAACCAATAGCCACACAAGAATCAGATTCAATGATCAATCCTTTGGAGCCTTTCCATTCAGTTTTGGAGAACACCTCCAACGCAAAGCGAATTGCTAACACTTCAGCAACATTGGATTCTTGAATACTAATAGGTCCAAAGAACATAGAAACAACAAAACCATTCTCATCTCGAAGAAAACCTCCACATCCTGCTGGTCTAGGTTTACCTTTAGATGAACCATCAACATTAAATTCCATAAAACCCCTTGATGGTGGAATCCAATGGGACAGAGATCTACATCTCCTGACAGGAATTGATTGTAAACAATCAACTGGGTTAGTAAACCAGGGAGCACCTGAGATAAAAACATCTTCCTTAATAGCCTTTATCCACATTAATGATCTTAACTTAACTAAAAATAAAATATCTTCAGTAGACAAAAATTTATGCTCAAAAACCATATCATTTCGAGCTAACCACAAGGACAAAAAAAAAGTAGAAACAGAAGCTAACCACCATGATTTCAGCATCCCAGAAAACGACATGTTAAGACATAGCAGAAAGAAATCCTTCAACGTCTTAGGATGGCACCAAAGGTTTATACCAGAAAGAACACACCCAGTGGCAGCAAAACAAAGCATGATTAGTGGTCTCCACCACCAATCCACACCAATGACAAAGGCATTGAGCATGAGATAGATGGATACCTCTATTCATCAGAAAATATTTAGTTGGTAATCTGTCAAGAACAACCAACCAAAGGAAACATTGCACTTTCGGAGGTACTTTAAAGCTCCATATTCTGTGAAAGTCAAAAGGAAAAGATGAGAATAAGAAGGAATTGATTAGAGTTGAAATCTTCTTAACTGAAAACACACCAACCAAATCATGCTCCCACACAATCCTATCTTTTTTCTTATGCACAAAAATAGTCCCCTCCACTTTAGCAATCATCTCTTTCAACAAATTCTCCTCCCAAACAAAAAAATTGTAACGACCCTTGACCCTTGAAATTTGGGGGATTTTTTTTAACTTAATTTATCCACTTATTCTCTTATTCACTTAGGTTGTATTCATGTTCAGTGTCAAATCACTTTTCCTAATTCTTTATCCGTAATTATATTTATTTTTCATATTTTGACATATATGGCCGATAGAAATTTTGGCAGCATAATGGCTTATATATGAGCCTACCCACCTGCAATTCAATTATTTTGATAATCTTAGATATCCACAACTACCAAGCATACTTTTCAAATCCACATTTTCAACTCAATACATCCATTTCGATTCAATACCAATCATCTTAAAACCTAATCCAAAAAATAATATTCTTTACATTGTTTTTCTTACAAATTACATCCCAACAAAATATTCCCAATATATGTCTGGTAAAGGAATGTAATTGTATACCTTTCTGCGTGTACAAAAAGTAGCCTAGGGTAGCTCTTTCCCACCAGCCTACGTCGTGTACGCGACAGGTAACGCCTATAGATCACTACAAATAGTCTGAAAGGTAGAGGGGTGAGCTTTCGGGATAAAGCCCAGTAAGAAAATGCATTTAAAACGGTCTTAGCGATTCAAATATGTAGAGAATCATAATAATACGTATAATGACTACTCTCTGAAACTAATATAAAGGACATTCGAAATTAAGAAAATCGAAAACATCATGATTCAAAACGTAATTCTTTAAGTACTTGAACTTAACAGATATCACGTAACCTTTTCGTATATTCAGAATTCCAAAAACATGATTACATGTAAAATCACATATCATAAAGTCAAGTTCTGAAAACAGAGTTTAATTCAGATAGAGACTACATTGGCCCATATAATTATCATGCGGCAATAACAAAATCATCCTCCGTAGAGGGAATTCAGAACCTATGGCCATGGTAAGGCTGTAGACGGGATCAAGGTTGTACATCGTTCAGACACCCGAAGGTGGAATTCAGACGCCACAAATGTGAAGTTCAGAGCCACGAAGGCGAAGTTCAAATGCCACACAGGCGAAGTTCAGATGCCATGAAAGTGAAGTTTAGACGCCACACAGGCGAAGTTCAGACGCCACAAAGGCGAGCATGACATGCGTTAGCATATAACATAAATGACCCTTAGTCTCAAAACATACTATAGTTTTCATATATAAATATATCGAAAAACAATCATCTTATTCAAAAGACAATTTCAGAGAACATGCTCTTATTCAAAAGTCAAATTAAAAAATATGCAATTATTCAGAATACAAATTCAGAGGACATGTTCTTACTTAGAAAACAAAAGCAGAAAAACATTCTTGAAAATCGTAGTTTAAACCTTTGTAAATTTCCCTTAATCATGGTTCAGAAAGTAAACTATTACCGTTTTAAATTACACCCCCTTACCTCGATCTATCGAAATTTCTGAGTTCGAGTGGTGACACCTCCTAGTACCTCCTTTAATTCCTTCTAAGATTCACCTACACCGAAATTGTATACTTAGCATCCTATTCATGCGAATTGTCCGAATTGCATTAAAATTGTAACCTATTTGTTACTACTTCGTGTGTACGTATTATTGTACATACCTAGGCCAACACGTATGTTTATATCTTTTTATTACTATATATATTTTTTGTATGTATATATACTAACATACACCTTTATCATATACACCTATATGTATATACACATAAATATATATATATATATACAAATATATATATATATATATTACTATTTGTTTTCATTATTCATTATCACATATATTTATCTATTTGTCTACTTCCCATCACTACAAGAAAAAGGGGCAACAGCGACGGAATTAGCGACGAAAAATTTTGTCACTAATTCTGTTGCTAAATTTGAAGTCGTTGAAAGTTTTCCGTTACTTAGGGAAAATTTTCGTCGATAATTTCGTCGCAAATAATTTTCGTCGTTGAAAACTTTTTTCGATGAAATTCCGAGTTGTAAGACCCGAATTTAATTAAAATACGAAATGAATGAGTTTTCGTGAAAGGAAGTCGGGTTAAATTAATCCCGAATATGTGTAAGGGCAAAATGGTCAAAAGACCAAAGGTCGGTATAATTTCGATAAGAAAAATTTAATTAAAATATGGATTTAAGAAATCTTGGTCAATAAAAGTGAAATAAATTTATTTTGGGTTAAATTGATCAAGATATTAATTTATTGGAATTAATCGGGATTAATTGGAATTTTTAGCTCGGAAAAAAAAATAATCCCGAAAATAATCGAAAAATATACCGAAAAGTCACCCGGGACAATATCCCGAAAATACGAAGAAATTATACCCGAAAAAGGGTTAAAATAAACTAAATAAATTAAATAAAATTAAATAAATGAATTTAGAATTAAATAATAATTTTAAGGATATTTTAAGGGATATTTGGGTATTTTTAATGTATTTTAATGAATAAAATAAATTATTAAATAATAATGATAATTCAAAAAAAAAAAGAGAACTGAAAACTATCGGGGAGAGAGAAAGCAAAGGAAAAACAAAAAACGGAGAAGGAGACCCGCGCGTGGCCGACTGACGAGCCACCACCGGCGACCTTTGATCTCCGACGAAGGGCCGAGCAGCAAGAGGAGAGGCCGGCGAAGCTATTGGCGCCGGCGACGCGCGCTAAGGAGGCCGGAAATCGCCGAACGGAGGGAGAGAAGCCCGCGGGGAAAACGGAGTCGGTACCGACGATCCACGGCAGCTGGGGGCGAACGGCGGGTACCAGCGTGATCAGGAGGAGGAGCCGGTCCTTTTGAGACCAGTACCGGCCGGCGAAACCGCCGAAATCTGCCGGATCGGGAGGAGACAGCCGCGGGGGAGAAGGAGGAATTCACCGGCGATGGTCGCGTTTCGACCCCAACCGAGGCCCGATTCTGAATGCCCAGGTGTAGCCGAGCCGAACAGCACCGGAATCGCACCGGGAACCGGCCGGACGGCGCCGGAATGAGCAAATGGGGATTGAACCGGTTGAACCGGCCTGAACCGGCCAAAACTGAACCGGCCGAACCGGAGTGAACCGGCGGTCTGAACCGGTCCGAACCGGACTGAACCGGTTCAGCCAAAAAGAGGGGAAAAAAGGAGAAAAAAAGGGAAAAAAAGAAAAAGAGAAAAAAATTGGGGAAAATTCCTGTGATGCAATCGAGCTTCGGGTAAGTCGACAAGCGGTCAAATTGACCCGATTTAAATTTGGAATATTTTATTTAATTAAATTTCGACCGAAAAGTTTACCCGAAAATGTAATTAATTATGTAGCTCGACGATTGGCATCCACCGAGGGCTCGAGACAGCCTCGATTTACGTACTAGCATGGAATCTCGGGTAAGTGATCCCTATTTACGACAATTACCTCGTTATGCGTGATATTGATTTAATTTTCGCATAAATTGAATTAAATTATGGAAATTTAGATAAATTGTCGCAAATAATGAATTTAGTTATTCAAGAGCTAGAACGAGGCTCAATAAATTATTGGTGGGCCCAATGAGCCCAATAGGCCTCGATAAAGTGAAAAATTTAGTGGAAAACGGGCTTAAGGCCGATTAAGGCCCATTAAGGTGCAATCGGGCCCAATAGGGGTAAACGGGCCCAATAATTTAAATTAAGCCCAGAAAATATTAAATACAATTAAATTGTATAATATCTGACCTGAGGAATATTAATACGCAGTTCCGGGCATTTGATTGGGAGCATATCGGACTGCGCGACGTGACATCAATGGAAAAGGTCAGACTCGACAGGAAAATAAGGTAAGGGAATTCTACGGACTGCTAGAGGTAAACTCTACGAAATTTTAAATTCATATGCAGTCTTTAAAATTTATCTGAAGGGTCTAGAGGTCGAATAATAATTTTAGTGCCCCGAATGAGCAAATTACTAAAATACCCTTGTTAAGGGTAAAATCTAAAAAAAAATTTAGGAAAAATTGGGAGGAGCAAGAACAAGAGGTTCTTGCTCATTCTGGAGGTGTTTTGATGCATACATTAGTAGGCTGGCTAACCTTGAAAGAAAATGCACCGCATTGCATACTTTCAACGTGAAATTGTTTTGAAAACTGTTTTGAGTAAACAGAGCCGCCTACGTGTTTTATTGACATATGACGTGCTAGAACTCAGCTCGCACGGTATTTTCGATTTGTGTGATGCACGCATTAGTGCTGGAGCGAGAGCTCGCACTAGAGTTTACATGCATAGGTGCTAGAGTATAACTCGCACCAGGTTTCACATTTGCTTTTCATGACACGGTGCTAGAGTCTAACTCGCACCAGATTTTACATGATTTTCGTGACAGGGTGCTAGAGTCTAACTCACACCCGATTTTCACATGATTTACATACAGAGTGCTAGAGCTTAGCTCGCACTAGTTTTACTTGATTTACCGACAGTGTTAGAGCACCGCTCGCACTACTTTTCAGAGATCATACGATAAGCCGTGCTTGGAGCATCGGGTTGACTGTGTGTCACCGATTAAATAGGCTCGCACGTGCATTTTGAGACATGGCATGTTAAAACAATCTGATGAGCACGAACGAGGGATAAGGGTTAGAGATCCACCTGATGAGCCCGAACGAGGGATAAGGGTTGGAGATCCAGCTGATGAGCCCGAACGAGGGATAAGGCTGTGGGTCCATGGAGTACGCTGTACCGTGCAAGTAGCATGGAGTACGATGTACCATGTGGTATCTTTGTGATACGGGGTATCTTTGTGATACGGTATCTTTGTGATACGGGGTATCTTCGGATACGGCATCTTCGGATGCGTGAGATCGGATAAGACTGACGGGTTGGATTGACCCACCTCCTGGGCGGTTCCCGATCAGGGTGAGACCTCGCACACTGGGATCCGTGAAGCTAGAGGGACTCACGAGGACACATTGGCCAGTCCTGGTTATTGCCGTTATACAGATATTGCCTCGTCTCGCATGTCGACGATTTTCGATGATTTAAACTGGGATTTAAATTAAATATGCATGATGGTTATATTCCATGCTTTTAAAACCCATATGTGATGTAAACGATTTTCATGATTTTGAGTGAGTCAGGATCACCCGAAGGAGGGGTCGAGTCCTGACTTTACTGTGAAATTTTAAACGAGAAATATATGATTTTGAATATACTTGCATGTTGAATTTTCCGTGCAAATGTGTTTTACATAACATCATAACGCATATCATTTGTTTTAAAATGTGTGGAGAAAGGGTGGTTTATGCATGGAACCACGTTCATGTAGGTAGTATGGTTACCTACTCGTTCGTAGGATTGCCTTACTGAGCTTGATGTGCTCACCCCTTTCATTTTCTCCCACAGATAATCTCCAGTTAAAGTTGCGACGACTCAGTACTGCATTCCGGAGATCCGCTGCTGCCCATCAACATAAGGTATATACACTGGTACATATTGTATCTACATAAGCATAGCACAGTAACATATTTGTAAGTAACTTTAGGGGATGTATAAATAATGTAAACAATTATAAATGACTAGAGAAGAAATAAGTTAGATGGTAATTGAATGATGGGATTGGCATTGACGCACAGCCCAATTATTAGTGGAGTGTTGGTCACGATTCGAGGACAGGTAAGAATTTAAGTAAGAAAATAATAAAACGCGAAAAATTAACTCTGATTTTTGGGTAGTTTGGGTCGTGACAATTATTATGGTATCAGAGCAACAATTGGTCTGATGTGTGTCAGTGTCAGTAATTAGGAAATTACATCCCCGTGTTACTGTGCTTAGTTAGATACAATAGTGTATATCGAGATGGGCTTGACTAAGAAATGGTTGAGAATGCAGGAATGCTTAATATGAGTCGCGTTAGATGAGATAGTGCACGAGGCAGAGGTCGTAGAGGTAGACCTGAATCTGCTAAGTCGTGCTGAGTTTGACTATGAGAACCAGTATGAGATTGAAATAGAGGCTAATGTTGAGAATGCCTCACAGAGTACGACAGAGAGATCGGACAGTATTGAGACACGCTTCGCGAAGTTGGAGCGGAGTGTGGAGATTATTTTGAGGAGCAAATTGCTCAGAGTATACATAAGATCAGAGGGCGCAGCGAAACATTGGTGGAAACCCGCTCGACCCATCTTAAGAGCTGATATGAGAAATATCTTGGATATATTCCGGTGACAGGATATCCCGGACACTGTTTAAAGGGAGTGATAGATAAAAGTCCTTACTCTGACCCAGAGGATTTAATTTATTGACAAGTATGGAGACTCGGTTATATTCTTTGGCAGATATTACCTCGACACTATGAACAAATGACAGTCGAGATGTCTAAAAGTTTATGAAAGGACTCGACTTTTCAATTAGAGTCCAATTGGCCTGTGAGATATTACCTATACCGAGGCAGTGCGCAGATTTGCAGTTGGGTAATTAAGAACATGAATTGCACGCCTCTGAGATTGGGAAAGGTAATGAGGGCTAAAATAGAGACATAAAAGAGAATCGAGAAATGTCAGAGATGTTAAAATGGGAAAATAGTAATTGGTAAAAGACTAGATTTGATGAGTTATGGGCTAAGATGATTGGTAAGGCCCCAGTGCATCTAATTTTGGCACTCTTGAGGGGCATTGTGATTTGGAGAATCTCGACCTGCTATGAAGCGGAGTAGCTGTGTGATCACTGTAGAATGTGTAGTGGATACCACGGAAGGAGGGTCTATACCTACACTGTATGGATGAAAATGGCCGTTAAATGTGGTATGACGGACCATTGATTTTGATTGTACAGAATTGGGCGAGATCGTCCCACAGAAAAGTAAAGAGACAGAAAAACTTCGTTGGTATAGCTGCAATGAAAAGGGAGGTCATAGCCGAAAAGAAAAAAAAGGAAAGTAGGTTATTGGACGAAGGCGAGAGGATGTCTTGGACCAGGACACTATTGATGTTTCATGGATGTGGTGTAAGATACCACACTTGTTATGAATAATGAAGTACATATGTTCATTGATCCTGGTGCCACACATTTATTCATACCGCCTTCATTCGCATATAAGTTAGTAAAAGGCATGAATGCCTACATCATTGGGAACAATTCTGATAAATGAGTACCCCAATAGAGGAGGAGTAATTAACGGAATATGGATATTGAGATTTTAAGTTAAAAACAAGGGTGAAAACATCACTGAAAAGTATACGGTAAGTGTTGACAAGTGATAAAGAGGAGTGCAACAGTTGAAATTAAAGGAGTAAAGGATTGTACTCACGAAATGAATAATGACAAGAGCTTTGTCATGATTGATACGAAAGGAGATAATCTTCGAGATAAGATAGATCCTAAATACAAGATGTACTGGAGTAAGAGACATATGCTAGGTAAGGAATACCCTTAATATATGGAGTCATTAGGATTAAAGCAATGAGTAGCGAATATAAATTGTGACCACATAAACTGAGGTATAACGTAGTTGTGGTTAAGTCTGAAGGTTAATAAAGGTATTTCAAAATACCTCCCCGCCTGAAGACTTGACAGCGTCTAGAAGTATATATATATCCTATAACGTGAAATCGATCGGCGTAATAGATACCCTTAGCATTAGGATACCTTTACTAAGACGATAAGAATATTAAAATTCGACAAATCATAAGGTTAATATAGTAAAATTTAATAAGAGCCGTTAAGATAAGAAAAGAAAATGACGCAGGTTAGTACCTGGAAAACGTAAGCGGTTGAGAAGGATCTTATACGCTTATGCGTAAATAAGTCAAGGATTAGACCGAATTGTAATCATCATTATCGATGATGTGTTGGGTGTAGTTAAAGTCTAGGGCGATTTATAAGCAACAATTGGGAAATGGCTTTTACAGATGGATTGTTACGGGTTCTCAATATGGACTATTTGGTTGACACGTTTAACTAAGAAAACGTGGTCTTGGAATGAGATGATAAATAAGATGATATGAATTTCGGTGTAGTGAAGTATGAACTGATCACCGTGATTAATTTCACCATACCCAACAGCTCAAGAGGTTCTCAGTGAGTATGGACACCTCGAAATAATGAAGGAGCTATGTATTGATGTATAATGGGAAGATAGTCAATTTTGGAGTCAGACAACTCCTCGATTATGAAATAAACTATCTGACCCATGATTTAAGTTGACAACAGTATTTGTACCAAGGATATGGTACTATTAGGTACAGGGTGAGAAATTATGGATATGCACTGATCATAAAGCCCGAGTATCTGTTTTCACAGAAAGAGGCGAACATGAGAATACATAGTGGGTTAGAGCTTCTGAGAGGTTTTGATTTGTGAAAATTGTACCACCCAGGAAAGGCTGATGCTTTGAGTAGAAAGAGCCTCGGGATGGTACCACACATGATGGTCAGGGAGCGTGAGCTGCTAGAGCAATTGTGAACCTCAGTATTGATGTGATCCCTTCTGATGATGACAGTGATTGTGTGACAGCTAGCCTGATGATTAGAACCGGATGAGAGTGCTCGGATTTGCCAGGCTTAGCGTGATGATCGACCGGATGTCGATAGTTTGGGTTTGATTCAGAAGGGTACAGTGACAGAGATCACAAAGAGTGTGATAATGATTTACAGAGAGGTTCAGAGACAGTATAAGTGCTCCCCAGGACCACAGTTGATGAGATAGTGATGTTGTCAGAAGCTCACTTTTCGGGATATACAGTGCATACGGAAGGTAATAAAAATATATTGAAATCTTTGAAAAAGGGTATTGGTGGTCAGATGTGAAAAGAGACATGGTAGAGATTGTGAAAGAGTGCCTAGTATGTCAACAGAATAAGGTAGAGTATTAAAAGTCTGCAGAGTTATTGCAGCACCTACCTATATCGACACGGCACGGAAAATGAGAACAAGTTTCCATAAATTTCGTGATGGGTTACAGAGGACCTAGGTGAATTACGAGGCTATTTGAATGATAGTCGATAGAGTGACTAAGTCTACCCACTTTCTGGTTATGAACTCCCCAGATACTCAGAGTGTGTATGAGGATTTGTGTGTAAGGAAGATTGTGGAGCATTTAGTAGAGTTCCAGTGAGCATGGTATCATATAGGGATTCCCGCTTCACTTCCTAACTCGGAGGATATTTTCAGGAAGCTATGGCAACCCGACTGAGTATTAGCACAGCTTTCCATCCTCAGACAGATGGTCAGTCAGAGAGGACTGTACAAGTTCTGGAGGATCCGATGAAAGCGTGTGCCATTGATTTTATAAGCTCCTGGAATGATCAGTTGATTTCTAATTGAAGTCGCCAATAACGACAGTGGGCAGTTGAGTATCGGGATAATAAGATATGAGGCAGTGTATGGCTGTAGGGGTTGTTCCCCAGATTGGATAAGAAAAAGTGGGCGACAGATAGAATCATTTTCGACTTTGGATAATAAGTCTCTGAGGATGTTTAGTTAAGGATGAGAGACTAAGAACACCTCAGAGCAGATAGACAAGTATGGAAATTCACCTTTGGTGAATTAGTATGGTTGAAATATTTCTTGTCCTAAGAGAATAAGGACATAACGAACTTTTGGAAGAAAGTAAATTGAGTTGCGTTGGATGGAATATTTTGAGAGATTGGACAAGTGGGAGATAAGAGCTGTAGGTTGGTGTTATCACATGAATTAACAGGCGCCCACAATATGTATCAGGTTTTGATGCTTCGGCAATACTATACAGATCCAGCATAAGTGATAGAATATGAACTCCAAAAGTTCAATCTAATGAAAATATAAGTATATTGAAGAAGTTGATTCGGGCATTGAACAGGAAAAAGAAAGTATTGAGGTTTAAGATGATCTCCCTAATTAAAGTCTTTTGGTAGTAATACACTCCGGAGAAAAGATCACATGAGAATTAAAGAAGTATGATACGATTGATGTACCCGGAGTTGTATATGGACTCATATGAATTGGTTTTAATTTGGAGGACCAAATTCCTTAAGTGGGGGAGAGTTGTAAGACCCGAATTTAATTAAAATACAAAAATGAATGAGTTTTCGTGAAAGGAAGTCGGGTTAAATTAATCCCGAATATGTGTAAGGGCAAAATGGTCAAAAGACCAAAGGTCGGTATAATTTCGATAAGAAAAATTTAATTAAAATATGGATTTAAGAAATCTTGGTCAATAAAAGTGAAATAAATTTATTTTGGGTTAAATTGATCAAGATATTAATTTATTGGAATTAATCAGGATTAATTGGAATTTTTAGCTCGAAAAAAAAAAATAATCCCGAAAATAATCGAAAAATATACCGAAAAGTCACCCGGGACAATATCCCGAAAATACGGAGAAATTATACCCGAAAAAGGGTTAAAATAAACTAAATAAATTAAATAAAATTAAATAAATGAATTTAGAATTAAATAATAATTTTAAGGATATTTTAAGGGATATTTGGGTATTTTTAATGTATTTTAATGAATAAAATAAATTGTTAAATAATAATGATAATTCAAAAAAAAAAAAAAAGAGAACTGAAAACTATCGGGGAGAGAGAAAGTAAAGGAAAAACAAAAAACGGAGAAGGAGACCCGCGCGTGGCCGACTGACGAGCCACCACCGGCGACCTTTGATCTCTGACGAAGGGCCGAGCAGCAAGAGGAGAGGCCGGCGAAGCTATTGGCGCCGCCGACGCGCGCTAAGGAGGCCGAAAATCGCCGAACGGAGGGAGAGAAGCCCGCGGGGAAAACGGAGTCGGTACCGGCGATCCACGGCAGCTGGGGGCGAACGGCGGGTACCAGCGTGATCAGGAGGAGGAGCCGGTCCTTTTGAGACCAGTACCGGCCGACGAAACCGCCGAAATCCACCAGATCGGGAGGAGACAGCCACGGGGGAGAAGGAGGAATTCGCCGACGATGGTCGCGTTTCGACCCTAACCGAGGCCCGATTCTGAATGCCCAGGTGTAGCCGAGCCGAACGGCACCGGAATCGCACCGGGAACCGGCCGGACGGCGCCGGAATGAGCAAATGGGGATTGAACCGGTTGAACCGACCAAAACTGAACCGGTCGAACCGGAGTGAACCGGCGGTCTGAACCGGTCCGAACCGGACTGAACCGGTTCAGCCAAAAAGAGGGGAAAAAAGGAGAAAAAAAGGGAAAAAAAAGAAAAAGAGAAAAAAATTGGAGAAAATTCCTGTGATGCAATCGAGCTTCGGGTAAGTCGACAAGCGGTCAAATTGACCCGATTTAAATTTGGAATATTTTATTTAATTAAATTTCGACCGAAAAGTTTACCCGAAAATGTAATTAATTATGTAGCTCGACGATTGGCATCCACCGAGGGCTCGAGACAGCCTCGATTTACGTACTAGCATGGAATCTCGAGTAAGTGATCCCTATTTACGACAATTACCTCGTTATGCGTGATATTGATTTAATTTCCGCATAAATTGAATTAAATTATGGAAATTTAGATAAATTGTCGTAAATAATGAATTTAGTTATTCAAGAGCTAGAACGAGGCTCAATAAATTATTGGTGGGCCCAATGAGCCCAATAGGCCTCGATAAAGTGAAAAATTTAGTGGAAAACGGGCTTAAGGCCGATTAAGGCCCATTAAGGTGCAATCGGGCCCAATAGGGGTAAACGAGCCCAATAATTTAAATTAAGCCCAGAAAATATTAAATACAATTAAATTGTATAATATCTGACCTGAGGAATATTAATACGCAGTTCCGGGCATTTGATTGGGAGCATATCGGACTGCGCGACGTGACATCAATGGAAAAGGTCAGACTCGACAGGAAAATAAGGTAAGGGAATTCTACGGACTGCTAGAGGTAAACTCTACGAAATTTTAAATTCATATGCAGTCTTTAAAATTTATCTGAAGGGTCTAGAGGTCGAATAATAATTTTAGTGCCCCGAATGGGCAAATTACTAAAATACCCTTGTTAAGGGTAAAATCTAAAAAAAAATTTAGGAAAAATTGGGAGGAGCAAGAACAAGAGGTTCTTGCTCATTCTGGAGGTGTTTTGATGCATACATTAGTAGGCTGGCTAACCTTGAAAGAAAATGCACCGCATTGCATACTTTCAACGTGAAATTGTTTTGAAAACTGTTTTGAGTAAACAGAGCCGCCTACGTGTTTTATTGACATATGAAGTGCTAGAACTCAGCTCGCACGGTATTTTCGATTTGTGTGATGCACGCATTAGTGCTGGAGCGAGAGCTCGCACTAGAGTTTACAACTATAGGTGCTAGAGTATAACTCGCACCAGGTTTCACATTTGCTTTTCATGACACGGTGCTAGAGTCTAACTCGCACCAGATTTTACATGATTTTCGTGACAGGGTGCTAGAGTCTAACTCACACCCGATTTTCACATGATTTACATACAGAGTGCTAGAGCTTAGCTCGCACTAGTTTTACTTGATTTACCGACAGTGTTAGAGCACCGCTCGCACTACTTTTCAGAGATCATACGATAAGCCGTGCTTGGAGCATCGGGTTGACTGTGTGTCACCGATTAAATAGGCTCGCACGTGCATTTTGAGACATGGCATGTTAAAATAACCTGATGAGCACGAACGAGGGATAAGGGTTAGAGATCCACCTGATGAGCCCGAACGAGGGATAAGGGTTGGAGATCCAGCTGATGAGCCCGAACGAGGGATAAGGCTGTGGGTCCATGGAGTACGCTGTACCGTGCAAGTAGCATGGAGTACGATGTACCGTGTGGTATCTTTGTGATACGGGGTATCTTTGTGATACGGTATCTTTGTGATACGGGGTATCTTCGGATACGGCATCTTCGGATGCGTGAGATCGGATAAGACTGACGGGTTGGATTGACCCACCTCCCGGGCGGTTCCCGATCAGGGTGAGACCTCGCACACTGGGATCCGTGAAGCTAGAGGGACTCACGAGGACACATTGGCCAGTCCTGGTTATTGTCGTTATACAGATATTGCCTCGTCTCGCATGTCGACGATTTTCGATGATTTAAACTGGGATTTAAATTAAATATGCATGATGGTTATATTCCATGCTTTTAAAACCCATATGTGATGTAAACGATTTTCATGATTTTGAGTGAGTCAGGATCACCCGAAGGAGGGGTCGAGTCCTGACTTTACTGTGAAATTTTAAACGAGAAATATATGATTTTGAATATACTTGCATGTTGAATTTTCCGTGCAAATGTGTTTTACATAACATCATAATGCATATCATTTGTTTTAAAATGTGTGGAGAAAGGGTGGTTTATGCATGGCACCACGTTCATGTAGGTAGTATGGTTACCTACTCGTTCGTAGGATTGCCTTACTGAGCTTGATGTGCTCATCCCTTTCATTTTCTCCCACAGATAATCTCCAGTTGAAGTTGCGACGACTCAGTACTGCATTCCGGAGATCCGCTGCTGCCCATCAACATAAGGTATATACACTGGTACATATTGTATCTACATAAGCATAGCACAGTAACATATTTGTAAGTAACTTTAGGGGATGTATAAATAATGTAAACAATTATAAATGACTGGAGAAGAAATAAGTTAGATGGTAATTGAATGATGGGACTGGCATTGACGCACAGCCCAATTATTAGTGGAGTGTTGGTCACGATTCGAGGACAGGTAAGAATTTAAGTAAGAAAATAATAAAACGCGAAAAATTAACTCTGATTTTTGGGTAGTTTGGGTCGTGACAGACGCTGTTTTTTCCGTCGCTAAATTGAATCAGCGACGGATTTCTGTCGCTAATATATGTACTTGAAATAACTAAATTTTCATCGATAAAACCAATCAACGATGGCGATATTTTCATTGGTAAAATCAATCAGCGACGAATTTTCATCGCTAATAATATCCGTAACTGAAACATTTTAGTAACGGAGTTCCGTCGCTAATAACATCTGTCGCTGAAATATTTTAGCGACGAAATTTCGACGCTAATTTTATTATTTGATTTAATTCAAGTTCCGTCGCTAAAATGTTTCAGCAACGGATGTCCGTCGCTAATTTATATGTTTATTTTGTTAATTAATTAAATTTTCCGTCGCTAATAGGCTTCAGCGACGGATTTTCGTAGCTAATTTAACTATATATTTATATGTTTATTTTGTTAATTAATTAAATTTTTCGTCGCTAATAGGCTTCAGCGACGGATTTTCGTAGCTAATTTAACTATATATTTTTTAATACTTTTTTTGCTTAAATTCGTGTACCTAAAATAATGTAACAGACCTGTAGAAATCGATAAAAACAAACATAAAATATATATCATAACTATATGTCAAAACTAACATCAACTATTAATTGAAAATCATCATCATATACAGTCCGATCAAATCATCATCACAAATATCATCTAGAATTCATAAGAAAACAAAATAAAATTAAATAAAATGTGTACTCTCACTGATTAGGTTGACCTCCAGATCCAGACGGTCCAGGTCTAGGTGCTCCTGTGTTATTGGCATTCCTTGCCATCAAGTTCATCATCTGATCCATAAAATCAGACAACTTTCCTTCCCAGATTATCAATCTTGTTTGAAATGACTCTGACGTCCTCTTTCACTTGCTGCACCTCTGAATTTGTGTCAGGAGTACCCATCACACCAGGAGTAGGATAAGGAAAAGGACTATAAGCTTAATGAGATGCGCAAGAAGATTGAGTGGCACCAGAGGCAGATGCAATGTTTGTGCCCATTTGTAAATCAAGGCGATGTGGCCTAGTCTCAAATTCGTACGTATGTGTACGCGTATTCTCCATCCCTCCAATTACCTCACACCATGCAGCTCGATCAAAAGGAGGATGGGTGCTTATATCATCGCCGTATTTCTGAGTCAATGAAGTAGCGTACTTTTCCTACAATGTAATTAGAATAAGGATAATAAGCAGTAAACTTTAATAACGAGAAAATCATATTAGAAGCCAATAGAATGCATTACGTACACTGACAGATTTGGACTTGTTGTCCACATAATCACCATCTCCACCTAAACGTCTATGCGTCCGATCAAACAATTCTTTATATGTCGGTGCTCGACCTAGACGTTTCACCTACATTACAAGATATGCAATTTTTCATAAAAAGATATGAAATTCTTGTAAGGATTAAAAATTACATTAAAATAAAAGTCAACAGTAAAATAAATAAAATTTTTATTTGGACTTACCATCCTATATTCATGTACCATAAAAGATACAGAACCACTTGTATACTTTTTTATCGTTCCTTCTTTTTCCGTCAACTGATTCTGTTTTCCTTTTTTTGACTTCACCTCCCACCTTTCAGTCCCCCATTCATTCTCAACTAATTGATCCCATATTTGGACTGAAATCCACTTCGACTTGTTGTACCCTTTACAGTCAGATATTTTATCCGTATTAAAATATTGCATTGCTTGTCTTCTCTCCAACTGCAGCAGGTCTCTAAAACGTGACTTGCATAAGTGCTCTCAAATTGTATAGACATTATTGGTTTGGTTAGAAGACCACCTAAACTTCTCCTACAAAGAAAAACAAATGATAATTATCATTTCGATACGTTTATGACCAATTATCAAGTTATTTACTTCAAAGTAATGTACTTGAAATTTATTCCACATCTGTGCTTTCACTTCATTTGGAACCCTTTTCCATGTTGGCCATGGTTCTGAGTAATGTTGTTTAATTAAATTGGATATAGTCCTCACACCCTTCGAGTCTTTAAAAGAACTGCCAAACAAAATAGAAGATATCGCCAAATATTATACCATATTTAATATCATAGTTGTATGAAAATAAAACAAAAGTAGAAGCAATATACTTGTTACCAAGTGGCATCAGGAATAACCTATGCTCTGGGTTTTGCGGTGTTTCAAGGCTTTGATTTGGGCCTCTTGTTCTTTTCTGACCACTACCACCACTCCCACTCCCACTCCCACTTCCACTACCACTCGCAGTTTGTGTAGCCTACTCAGTAGATATTCTTCGCCCGGGTAATGGTTGTTCTACCGCTGATGGAGGAGCTGGAATGGCATCATCATCGTCGTCATCATCATTATCAGGAGCTGGATCAAGTCGACTTGAAGATGGATTTGGTTGCGCGAGAGGCCGAGAACGAGGCTGATTTGGACGGTGAGCTAAAGGTCGATCACGAGCCTGAGCATTAGACTGAGTAGGCTGCTGAGATTGAGGCTGAATGTCAAAGTCAAGATTATAGTCAAACTCCAATCCAGGTAGAGGAGACTTGGACCTATATGATCGTTATGCTAACTTTTTCAATCTTCTCATCTGCAATACAGATAAAAAAATTATCTTTAGAAATAAGTAAATGAAGTCCAATAATATTTATTTTATAATCAAATATTTAATTCTTACTATTCATTATTGTAATCACTGTCATCTTCTTTATCATTACCAACTGCTTTATCATTCCATACTTCATCCTCCTCTTCTTCGTCTTCTTCCGCTTCCTCTTCCTCCTCCCCTTCTTCTTCTTCTTCTTCTTCTGCAAATTGATTGACTTCTTCATATTCGCCACTACTATGAACAGTAGGGTTATCCAATTCATCTGAATATGCAACTATTCTAGGGTTCGAAACTTCCACTTCTTGGTAAACTCCTTCGTTCAAATCTAGAATCTATCCACCGTCATTTCGTCGAAGGTTAAATCTACTTCATGCATTTGTTTTGAATACGGCCCACCAATGACAACGATCTTTTTTTGTAGAAGGTAAGGACTAAAGTACACTTGTTGGCTCTGTTCAGCTAATATAAAAGGTTCGTTACTGGCAAGTATAGATTTATGCTTGATATCAACAAGATCGTGACGGGGATCAACAGGAAGACCTCGTTCTGTATCAAACCAATGACACTTGAATAACACAACTTTATTCCCAATTCCAAAGTACTCTAATTCGATTATATCTGTCAGTATGCCATAAAAATCACGATCAATATCATTGTAGCAGCTGCCTTTGACACATACACCACTGTTCATTATTTTTCGAGATCGACCATAATCCAACGTATGAAACTTGAAACCATTTACAAAATAACCTTGATAACTCCTTATCATATGTCCAGGACCATGAGAAATCTCAATAATATGTGGATCTGTTTGAGTGGCATGTTCAAATACCTAAAACCCCGCAAAACCTAGCATTAAAATCTTAAGAATTAAGTTCAAACTACTGATTGTTCTATTTTTATAGTACTTACAAATTGTTTAAGCCATTTTGGAAAATGATCATGACGTGCTTTCTCTAATTGTGCATCGCTGATATTCGGATGATCTCTTTTAATCATATCATCAAATGACCTACAATGACATTTGAAACTAAATAAGAGAACAACTATATTAGCCATATAATTTTACATTAAAGGATGGGTTAGATTTAGATAACTTACTCAATATAGGGGACTATTTCCTCACAATTCATTAACACGTATATACACGCAGCATTGTAGTCATCTTCCTCCAAGTATCGAGCATTATTTTTTGTCGGCCCAATTGGTCGACCTAGACGTCTAAAAATGGACAAACGTCCCATCAGATCGACATCTCCTCCATCATCATTACGTGGTGGACGGGTCAATCTTGTTTGAACTTCAGGTTCAAAATATAAGGCACAAAAGTTTCCAATCTCCTCTCTTATGTATGTCATACATATCGACCCTTCTGGATGAGCTGGATTTTTCATTTTTTTTTAAGTGATGCAAAAACCTAAAGTAAATATTGTAAGCAATAAAATTTTATTAACTTTTTCAGATAGAATATTTGGGATGATAAATATTAGTATAACATTGAATAATAATTAACTATAAGTGATTACCTCTCAAAAGGATACATCTATCGATATTGCACTAGATCGCCCACCATAGCCTCATAAGGCAAGTGGATTGGAAGATGCTCCATACAATCAAAAAATGAAGGGGGAAAGATCTTCTCTAATTTGCAAATGGTTTGTACAATGTTCCTTTGTAAAACTTGCATGTGATCTACACGTATTTTCGGTGAGCATACATCTCTGAAAAAATGAGATAGCTCTGTGATTGCATCCCAAATTGAATTTGGGACAAAATCACAAATAGCTATGGGAAGTAAACACTGCATAAAAATGTTACAGTCATGAGATTTCATTGCGTAGAACTTACATTCATAGACATTAACACACCGAGCTATATTTGATGCAAACCCATCAGGAAGCCTTAACTCTTTAACCCAAGCACATAGTCTTTTTTGCTCCTCCTTGCTTAGAGTGAATGAAGCTTTAGGCTTTAATGTTTTTCCATTACTGTTCACCAATTCTAATTCTTTTCTTTTGCAAATGAAGGCCATATCCATTCTTGCATTTATATTATCTTTTGTTTTCCCCTTAACATCCATTAGGGTGTTAAACAAATTGTCAAAAATATTTTTCTCAATATGCATGACATCCAAATTGTGTCGAATAAGATTGGTATGCCAATAAGGCAATTCCCAGAATATAGTCTTCTTCACCCAATTATGAGATACCCCAAACCCTGGAGGTTTTTGTGGACCACATTTTGTACCGTATGGTAAATCGTCGATGGCATCTAATTATTGCAATACTTCTTCACCTGATAATCTCTGCACTGGAGGATCATGATCTACCCTTTTACTAAATTTGTCACGTTGCCTCCTGAAAGGATGATTAGGAGGTAAAAATTGACGATGACAATCGAAAAAGCAAGGCTTTCGTCCATACTGCAACCTAAAGGTCTTTGTACGTTCCATGCAATAAGGACAAGATAATCGACCATGGGTGCTCCACCCAGACAACATTCCATAAGTAGGAAAGTCATTAATCGTCCATAACAATGTGGCCCTTAACATAAAATGTTGTTTTCTGTGAGCATCATAAGTCTCAACACCATGTTCCCACAACACCTTTAACTCATCAATTAAAGGTCTCAAGAAAACATTAATGTTATGTGATGGACTTTTCCTTCCCGAAATTATCATATTGAGAAACAAATATGGTTGCTTCATGCACATCCATAGAGGTTTATTATAAACAGCAAGCATTACTGGCCAACAAGAGTATGATCTCGATGCCGGGCCATAAGGATAAAATCCATCAGCATACAAACCAAGTCTTACATTCCGAGGATCAGTAGCAAACGATTGGTGAATACTATCAAATTTTTGCCATGCCTCCCCATCAACAGGATGATTGAGCACTCCGTTAGTATTTCAACTTTCAACATGTCATGTCATAAACTTAGCAGTTACTAACGACATAAAAAGCCTTTGCAACCTCGAAATTAATGGCAAATAATGTAAAACCTTATAAGGTATCTTTTTTCCTCGTCCACCAACTGTCGAGATAGGTTTATATCGAGGATGACCACATATTTGACAATACTCCTCCTCTGCATATTCTTTATCAAACAACAAACAATTATTCTTGCATGCGTCTATTTTAACATAACTAAGACTCAATTTTTCTAGCTTCTTATTCATTTCATAGTTGGTTTGTGGCAAATTATCATCTTCTGGTAACATAGGCTTCATAATTCCCAACAAACGATTAAAGCATGCTTCACTTATATTAAACTCTGACTTCCAGTTCAAAAGTTGTGAAACAGCCGATAATGTTGTGTGCATTGAACAACTAGGTCATAGTTGTTCTTCTGCATCATTCAATAGAGAATAGAAGTATGTAGCAGATGAATCTGGATGTTGCTCCTCACTTCTTGAATTGTTCACAGAATTACCAATTACGTCATCATCCATTTGAAAAGCATCCGTAACCATTCTAACATATGGATTTTGTCCCTCAGGTCTCACCCCAGATAGTGGATCAACTGTTTCATTTATATTTTGCGATAACTGTCCTTCTTCAATTTTTCCTTGTTGATCCCAAGTGGTATACTTAACAACAAAACTTTTGTAATAAAGGTGTTTTCACACCTTATCGACTTCCAGGAATTGTTTATACATACATTTGCTACAAGGACATTTAATTCGATTTTCACTAACTACCTCCGGATGAGAAAATGCAAAACTAATTAACTCTTCAACTCCATTCAAAAATTCATCTCTAATGAATCCATCTACATCTAATCGACAATACATCCAAGATCTATCCTTATCCATTTTTCATACAGAATACAATATCTGAAAAAATAGAATAACAATTACACTCTATCACCAAATAATTTTTTTCAATTAAGCAAAATCAATTTAATTTGTAACATGCATATAACAAAATTTAACATCTACAATAACAAAATAAATAACTGAAAAGGATAAATTCATCCTTATTACAAAATAAATCAAATTAGCTAACATACATATATTTAGGTTTAAATATTGGAACTGAATGTGTGGAGTATTTTATTTAAAGTCCTAAGTTTCCTTAGAAATTTCGGCAGCATAACGACTGTAATTTGTCTCTATCCAACCTACAAATAATACTATATAGTAGTCCAAATCATCAATACAATTCATGCATATTAAATCATCTCAACAACCTTAGTTATCCACAACTAACAATCATGCTTTCCAATCACATCAGCAACCACAATATCATAAAACCATTTTTTTATGAACAATAAATCATTAAAGTTATATTCATAATTTTAGCTAAAATTATTATAAATCAATTAACAAAATGAAAATAATTTGACTCTTATCACATTGTTTTAATCATTTCACAGAAATCTGAACCCAAAAATTATGTCACCAGTGTGTTCATATTTAGCCTACGCCAAACCAAATAATCACCAACAACAATAATAATAATAACATTTATATAACAAATTTATTAGTTATAATTAATAAAAAAATTGATATCATAATAATTTTACCTTTAGTATGAACTTATTTGCTCTTGGCTTCTAGTTCAATATGGCTTCAAATTTTGTGGTTTTTTGCTTGCTTTCATGCACGCACGTTACCTCTCTTCCTATGAAGGAGAGAAACAACATCATTTTGTTAACATAATTATGTTGAATTTATTTATATGAATGATGTTAACATTATGGACATGGTACATGGTTGTTAATTTTGCAGAAGGTCCCATTTATAGTAATAGCCCTCTTGTTCATGGTAGCACACTAGTAACTAATACCACCACACCTGTATGTGTGCGTGGAAAGCCTTATAAAAAAGTTGCTTACCTTCTAAACCTCAACCTAAACCAGCTGTATGCGGCCGTTATAACCGTTTAAGCCATTGTAAACTAGCAGGGTCACATGCACCGCCACCAGCTCCAACTCCAACTGCGCCTTGAATGTGGTAGAAAAGCTATGGATGATGTATCAACGAGTGTGAAATTAAAAAGGAGAATTTATAGCTTATCATAAAGTTTCCCCAAAGCATAACTGGATCATGGTAGATAATGCTGCAGTTTGCCCTGATTTAGCTTGTGTTTTTTAGACTACTACTACTGTACTACAACTTTGTTTAGTGAAGTCAATGTTATGCTTATGTTCAATAAAAGAAGTTCTCAAAGAGCTCAACTCTTGAGACTTTAATTAATTTGAAAGCTTTACATAATTTTATGAGAATTTTTTAAAAAAAGTTTACTTCTTGTTAGTTATATAATTCAATAATATTTAAAAATTAAGAAAATAAAATATTTTATTAATAATTTGTAACTCTAAATAAAAAAATCTATCACATTGAGCGTGAAAACTGCATTAGCAATAAAAAAATGTACACTACTAATTGACTTGACTCAGGATCAAAGTGAATACTTTGTAATTCTAATTAAACATGTATTTCTCTATTTTGATAATTATTTTTACTTGTGCTTTGATATCTCATGCATCAACCATGTAATTGTAAAAACACATTTCAGCTTAATTCAAGAACCTCATCATATTTATTTTAAAAATAATATTACAACTTCTTTAATATCAACTAGATATATAACCTAGATGGGCTGTGGCATTAGACTTTATTTTAACAAAAATAAAATTGAAATATCGAAGAAGCAATTCATTATAAACAGAACACGACCTAATTATAGTATCTAAAATCACCTCCAAACCAACTAATTAATTATTTGAATTCATAAAAGGTTTTAAAAATAATTTCGAAGCCACCTTCCACACAACAATGTATATATATAAGTGTGTGTGAGTAGGATACCTGCTGGATTGAAGTCGCGATTCGGTGAAAAAATTGGAGGAACAGGAGGAAGTCGCGATTTGGTGAAAAAAATTTGATGAAGTCGCGATTTGAAGTCGGAAGGGAGTGGACCCAGATGATGAAAGGAAACAGAAATGGGGGAAGGGGAGTGGCCGTCGATCGGTCTGAAACGGGATCCGGTCGCCAGTGGAATAGAGACAAAGAGCATAAGAAAATGGGGGAAACTGTATTCGATTCACGCCAGGGAGGGGGGAGCTCGTCGGTGGTGAGGAAGAGAGGGAGATCCAGACGGTCGGTGGAGCTGGGTTGTTGCCGACGGTGAAGATAAACGGCACAGAGGGAAGAGATTGGGGCTGGACAGGTGAGAATGTTTGAAGACAGAGGAGAGGGGTCGGGGGGGTGAAGAGATCGGGTGAGGAAGGGGGAGAAATTTGTTAACATAAATAAAAAAAGGCTTCAGCGACGGAATTCTGTCACTAAAGCCTTTCAGCGACGGAAACAAATATATAATTTTCAAAAAATAGAAGAGGATTCAGTGACGAAATTCCACCGCTAAAACCATTTTAGCGAAGAAAAGAAGATTTAAAAAATTTGTAAAAATTTTTATGGAATCAGCGACGAAAAATCCGTCGCTAAAGGGTTTTAGCAACAGAAGAATCAACGACGAAAAAAATATTAAAAAAATTGTGAAACTTCGAGTGGAATCAGCGACGGAATTCCGTCGTTGATAGATTTCAAAGATGAAAAATTCAACAAAGACATCAGCAACGGAATTCCGTCGCTGAAATGTTTCAGCGACGGATAAAAGTATTAAAAAAATTTGTAAGAATTAGAGTGGATCCAGCGACGGATTTTCGTCGCTTAATGGTTTCAGCGACAGAAAATCCAGCAAACAAATTCGCGATGGAATTCCGTTGCTTACTCCATTCAACGACAGAAAAAAGATTAAAAAAATTTGTAAAAATTAGAGATGAATCAGCGACGAAATTTCGTCGCTGAAATGTTTCAGAGAAGAAAAATTCAGCAAAGACATCAGCGACGAAATTCCGTCACTGAAATGTTTCAGCGACGGACAAAAATATTAAAAACATTTGTAAAAATTAGAGATGAATCAGCAACGAAATTCAGTCGCTGAAGGGTTTCAGCGATGGAAAAATAAAAAGTTTAAATTTTGAGAAATTTGACTGTCTTCAGCGACGAAATTTCGTAGCAAAATCCATCGAAAAATGTAAATTATATATTTGAAACCTATAGCGACGGAATTCCATCGCAAATCCGTCGCTAATTTATTTTTTTACCAACAGAATAATTCCGTTGGTAAAATTTCGTCGCTGAAAGTATGTTTTCTTGTAGTGTATCTTTCCCATTTATTTTCCATATCTAATCTAATTTACATTATCATGCTTATAAATACAATCACATATATATATATATATGTACATTAAATACACATATATATATATTTTACCTTTTCTTTTCCAATTTCCAGCTTTTCTTTTATTTCTTTTTTCTTTTCTCCTTTTCTTTTCTCCTCTCTCGGTGTCACGCCCTCCTCTCACACGCGACTTTACCAAAAACCACAATAAATTTTTCACTTTTTACTTACCTTTATCTCCTCAACAGTTGGGCTATGAATAAGCATTAGTCTCCTCATCCAGACATATCTTACCATTCTTCTTGATATCATAGATACATGACATTTATATCATAAGTGAATTCATATACTTAAGTATAATTACATCTTTACATCCCCCATATTAAAACGTGTACATCACTGTGTTTATGCATTGTTCAGATACAAAAGAGTACGCATGTGTATACCTTTCGCTAGATGGGGAGTGGCAGCGGATCAAAGGAATGCAATACCCTGGTCGACTCGATCTACTGACGAGAATCTGTAGAGATGGGGGGAAAATGAATGGGATGAGCTATCAACGCGCTCAGTAAGGAAATCAGGCAAGCAAGTAGACATCCATACTATCTACTGAAAATACAGCTTTGCCTTTCCTTCTCTCAATTCAAAAGCATGTTTAAAATATATATAATATAGTACAGATTTAAAATCTCATGTACTAAACACATGCTGGTTTATCAATCAGAGGCATTCGTGCAAAACAATGCATATTTAATCATTTAAGAATGCCTTTATATAAAATATGCCATTTACATTCAAAACACAGTAAATATGGCATTTCTCATCACAACACAAACAAATCAATTGGGTTCCGACCCATCCCTCAGGTCTACCCGTATCATAAAACACATGTGATATATCATGCGAGACTCAGTGGCTAAATGAAATCTCTCTAGACTATGTAAGAGAGCCTCCCCGCCCACTCTGGCTTAAGGATGTTGGGCTTAAGGATCTTACCGTAAGAGAGCATCTCTGGACTATGTACATATCCTAACATGTGGTGAAATCCCAGGCAACATAGTACTCGGTGTGCGGGTTATCACTGCTGTAACGGGAGGGGGTCAGTCCATCACAACCGCCAGCTATCAACAACTCTCCTCCACAACTCCACAACACAAAACACAGTACAATGTACTCCATGCCACATGCACGGTACAACGTACACCTGTGGACCCATGCATCATGGTCGAGGTGCCTGCCATAGGTCTTAGCCGCTCATACCATGGAAATACATCATAGTCGGGGTGCCTGCCATAGGTCTTAGCCCTCATACTATGGAATCAATGCCACCTCTCTAAATCCATGTGCGAACATCTCCAGTGTGACACTCAGTCTACACGAGAAAATCGTCACGGTTTTTCTAACATTTGTATATATCACGAAAAACTACAGTGCGCATCTTGAGTGTGACACACAGTCAACGCTCTGCCTCAAAACACTATATATGCATGTAAAAATATCAACACTAGTGCGAGTAAACCTCCAGCACTAGGTCATGCATAGTTCTCATTCAAATCAAGTACGAGCAAATCGCTCAAGTATGATGTCATGTACAAATCATGAAGAATCGAGTGCGAGCAACGCTCCAGCACTCTGTCATGCATCTCATGTAAAACTCGAGTACGAGCTAATCGCTCCAGCACTCTATCATGCATAAATCACATAAAAACTGAGTACGAGAAATGCTCTAGTACTCTATAATGCATGTCAAATAAATGCAGTACGAGCAAACCTCTAGTACTAAGGTATGTGAAAAACATCTGAAATCAAGTGCAAGTTGTGCTCCAGCACGATTGTTTCCACATAATTCGGTAGATGGCTCTTTAAAATAGGGATGTTTAAAATCATTAAAATCAGCACTATAAAGTGTGCTTAGTTTACATCGACCTCAAAACATTAGCTCATCCACCTACTCTTCTGCTACACAGCAGTAAAAACCATTCAAAACATCATTTTCATGCTTTTTACAACTTTTCCCAAAGTTTCACTTTTTGCCTAACTAGGGGCAAAATCGTAATTTACCCATATCGGGTCCCCTATAATATTATCAATTTTCTCTGACCCTCAAACAATTTCAGTGAATGTAAAATCCAATAAAAATATGCACAGATATCTCTAGCTACTTGCAAGAGTCCCCTACCTCGGATCACGTCGTGTGACCTCTCTTCCTCTGTGCTGTCTAATCTGGCAGTCCGGTCAACTCTCAATATGACTCTAGAGCTGCATTTAATCATTCACTGAGTTAATTACACGTTTCCTACTGTATTACACATTTAATACAATTCATTTCACTTAAATGGGCCCGTTTACGCTTAATGGGCCTTAATCACGTTAATCGGGCCTTAATCCGTATTAAGCCCATTCATCAAGGTCTATTCACTCATTGGGCTTATCAATACCCATTGGGCTTTATTCCAAGCTCTTTGGATAGCCCGTATATCATTTACGACATTTTATTCAATTTTTCGAATATAATTCACTAAATCTGAAATTTAATCCGAAATGCGTAAATTAAATCTTAAATATGCATAGATCACATAATTTGTCGTAAATGAGCTTTACTTACCCGAGATTGTGTGATGGTGCATGAATTGGAGTTCGATCGGGCTTCCGTTTGGAATTTATCGTCGAACTGCACAATTTCGTATATTTAACTCCAGGTCAATTTTTGATTAAATATAATTTAAATAAATTTATCAGAAATTAAATTGGTCACTTTTGACCTCGTATCGACTTACCCGAAATCCGATGAAATCTCAAAAATTTTTCTTTTCCTTTTTCTTTCTTTTTCCTCTTTTTCCCCTTTTCTCCTTGGCTGAACCGGTCCGGTCCGGTTCAGTTTAGAAGGTTCTGCCCTAAACCGCCGACCGGTTCAGGTGTGATTTAGCCGTGCCGACGTTGTCCGACCGGTTCTCTGGGAGCTGCTACCCCCGTTCGGTGCGCCACAGCCTCCAGATTTCTAATCTTTTTTTTTTCAATTTCTTTATAATATATTTTTAATATTATTTTAATCCTTAAAATAATATTAAAAATCTTAAAATATCCCAAAAATATCCCAAAAATTCCTATTAAATTCATTTAGTCCGTAAATAAATTTATCAGTCCGATTTTACCTTTTCGGTATATTTTTCCACTATTTTTGAGCTCATTTTTCGAGGCAAAAATTTCAAAAATATTAATTAAATTCATATCTCGACCAGTTGGACTCGAAATTCAATATTTGCCCCGTTATTGATCAAGATTTCTTGATTTCATATTTTTAATGAAATTTTCTCATCGAATTTATACCGAATTTCGATCAATTGACCGTTTTACCCCTGCACTTGCTCGGGAATCACTTTAACCCTTATCTCGCTATTATGTAGCTTACATGCATTTTTAATTTCTTAAATTAATCGATTGCATGGTAGTAAATACTCTTCTTATGATTCAACTATGAAATAAAATGTTCGTACACATAGGAATCATAAGGTACAAGCTACATACGTAAATCGAAAACTCGGGACTAACAGTCGGTCAGCCCAGTCTCGGTTTGCTCTTCCTCTTCCTCGATTTTGTTTCAACTCAGCTCTGGTTCTGCTTCCCCTCAAGCCTCAGTCTGCTCTTCTTCTTCTCCCCTGCCTCTCGGTCCTGCTCTCCCTCAACTTCTCGGTCTGCTTCAATTTTTTTCAGTATCGGTTCCAGCCTTCCATCATCCTCATCCTCCTTCGATCACCTTCTCTACTTCAGTTTCTAGCTCCTGGTTCCGTTTCCCCCGCAGCCTCTGGATTTCTTGCTTCCCTTCAGTCTCGGTTCTGCTCCTTCCTTCAACCCCCTCTCGGTTTGCTTCTCCTCTGATCGGTCTTCCTCGGTTTGTTCTGCTTTCTTCCTCCTCTCGTCTTCTTCTCCTTCCTTATTCTTTTTCTTCCTCCCCCTTCTCGATTGACCCAGCTTCCTCTTCCCCCTTTCTTTCTTCTTGTTCTTCCTCTTCTTTCCTTCTTTCTTCCCCGGGTCAGCTCTCCTCTTCTTTCCTTTCTTTCTTTCTTTCTCTCTCGGCTGACTAGCTTTCTCTCTTCTCCCTTCCTCTTCTTTTTCTTTTCCTTCTTTCCTTTCCTCCCTTCTCCCCCACTCGACCAGCTCTCTTTTTTTTTTTCCCCTTTTCTTCCCTTGCTTTCCCGCCTAGCTATACACCTCTGTTTTCAATTTGCTCTCTTATTTTTTTGCATTTCTAGGTGCTGGAATTGGCTTCTTTTTTAAGCCAATTTCATACACCACATTATATATATATATATATATATATATATATATAAATATATATATATATATTAATATTATATATATATATATATATATCATATTGATTTATATATATATATATTTGTTTGTTTTATTTGTTTTTATTTATCAACACTTATATATTACATACTATACATTACAATATATATATAAATATATATATATATATATTTGTTATATATATTATTATTTATCTATTTTAAATTTTCCTAGTATGTATATATATATATATATATTTACATATATATATACATTTTCTTTTTATAAAATTATCCAATGACACAATATTCATGTCTTCCATGAAATTTTTAATTATTTCGAAAACGAAATATTCTTGGGATCTCATCACTCCTTATAAATCCCCGATATAAGTTTTTACATCAAAATTATTTTCGATCCCTCCATGCTTGCATTTGCTTCATCACCTCCTGTATTTCGGGCTCTCCGTCATTCACGGGCATCTCGGCTCCTATACTCCTCGAGCTCTACAATGAATATTCACACTTCTATTAAAATATATTATTCTCATTTTTTTATATAGTCTATTTAAATGCAAGAAATTTATGGTGTTTACATTCTCCCCACCTTAAAAGAATTTGGTCCTCCAAATTCATTCGAGTCCATCAGAATAGGTGTGGGTACTTCTCCTTCATGAGGCTCTCTAGCTCCCATGTAGCTTCTTCAATTGAATGGTATTGCCAGAGAACCTTCACCAGAGGTATCGTCTTTGATCGAAGTACCTTTTCCTTTCTGTTCAAAATCCGAATAGGTTGCTCAACGTAGCTCATATCCTCTTGGATGCTCAAGGGCTTATACTCAATAATGTGTGAGGGATCCGGATTATACTTCCTTAACATCGAGACATGGAAGACATTATGTACCCCAGAAAGCTGCGGTGGTAAGGCAAGTCTGTAGGCTACGTTTCACTCTCTCTAAGATCTCAAAAGGACCAATGAAGAGAAGACTCAACTTCCCCTTCTTCCCCAACCGCATGATACCCTTGCTCGGAGATACCTTAAGAAACACGGAGTCCCCAATCTGAAACTCAAGTGGCCACATATGCTTATCCACATAACTCTTCTGCATACTTTGTGTGGTCTTAAGTCTATCACAGATTATTCGAACACCTTCTGCTGCCTGTTCCACCAACTCGAAGCCAAGATCCTTTTGTCACCCACTTCTTCCCAAGGCACTGGAGACCTACATCTTCCACCATACATGGCCTCATAAAGTGCCATCCCGATGCTAGCATGATAGCTGTTGTTGTAAGCAAACTTTGCGAGAGGTAGATGATCATCTCATGAGCCCTTAAACTCCAAAACGCACGACCTCAACATATCCTCTAAGGTCTGAATGGTCCTCTCGGACTAACCATCGGTCTAAGGATGATAGGCTGTGCTCAGATTAAGCTGAGATCCCATGGCTTCTTAGAAATGAGCCCAAAATCTAAAAGTGAATCGAGAATCTCCATCTGATGTAATGCTCACAGGAGCCTCATGCAACCGAGCTATCTCTCTCACATACAACTCTGCTAAAGCACTCAAGGAGTCTGTACTTTTGATGGCTAGGAAGTGGGCACTCTTAGTCAATCTGTCTACGATCACCCAGATTGCATCATGCCCCTTTCGGGTCCTTGGTAAACCCATAATGAAATCCATAGTAATGTGCTCCCATTTCCAAGTAGGCACTGGGAGAGACTTAAGTAATCCCACTGGCCTTTGGTGTTCGACCTTAATCTGTTGGCAAATCAGACACTAGGCCACAAACTCAGCTACATCTCTTTTCATACCGACCCACCAATACACCTTTCGTAAATCGTGGTACATCTTAGTGCTTCCCGGGTGCATGGTGTACTGAGAACAATGAGACTCCTTTAGGATCCTTTGTCGTAGGGCATCATCATTAGGGACACATAAATGGCCCCTAAATCTCATCAATCCGTCCTCACCGACCACAAAGTCTGATTGTACGTCCTGTTTTACCTGACTGACCATGTCCAATAACTTCTGATCACCCCTCTGTCCAGTTCTGATCTGATCAAGTATACTAGGTTCAATATGCAAACTAGCTATGAACTCAACATCTGTTGTTTCCACACTAACACTGAGTTTGGTAAACTGCTCTAACAACTCTCATTCTCTGACCATCATAAAAGAAATCATCCCCTTCCTGCTTAAAGCATCTGCCACTATGTTTGCCTTGCCCGAGTGATACAGAATCTCGCAAACATAATCCTTAAGGAGCTCAATCCACCGTCTCTGTCTCATAGTTAGCTCCTTCTGATCAAATATATACTTCAAGCTCTTGTGGTCAGTAAAAATCTGAAATCTTTCTCCATATAGATAATGCCGCCATATCTTCAAAGCAAAAACAACCACGGCTAACTCCAAGTCATGGGTGGGGTAATTCCTTTCATGGTTCTTAAGTTGGCGAGAACCATATGCAACCACTCTCCCATGCTGCATAAGTACACACCCCAAGCCCTGGTATGATGCATCACTGTATACTGCATAAACTCCAAACCCACTAGGAATGGTTAAGACTGGGGCGGTAGTCAACCTCTTCTTGAGTTCTTCAAAACTCTGCTCACACTGATCAGTCCACTTGAATGGAACATCCTTACGTATCAGCTTAGTCAGTGGAGTGGCAATCTTGGAGAAACTTTCTACAAACCTCATGTAGTATCCAGCTAGTCCTAGAAAACTCCAGATTTCTGTAACAATTTTCGACCTCTCCCAGATAAGTACTGCCTCAACCTTAGACGGATCCACTGACACCCCGACCTTAGAAATAATATGGCCCAGAAGGCTATTTGCTCCAACCAAAACTCATACTTATCCAACTTCCCATACAACTGCTTCTCTCTGAGAGTTTGGAACACTACTCCCAAATGCTGCTCATGCTCCTCTTGGGACTTTAAGTAGATCAAAATATCGTCGATGAAAACTATGACGAACCAATCTAGATACTCCCAAAACACCTCATTCATCAGGCTCATGAATACAGCTGGGGCATTAGTTAGACCAAAAGGCATCACAAGGAACTCATAGTGCCCATATCTCGTTCTGAAGGCCATTTTCGAAACATCCTCCTTCTTAATCCTCAATTGATGATAGCCCGATCTCAAGTCAATTTTTGAGAACACCGTAGCCCCTCTTAGCTGATCAAATAGATCATCTATTCTGGGCAAGGGATACTTGTTCTTAATTGTGGCCTTGTTCAGCAGCCTGTAGTCTATACATAACCTGAGACTACCATCCTTCCGCACAAATAATACCGGAGCTCCCCACGGGGATACACTTGGCCTAATGAACCCTTTGTCTAGCAAGTCTTGCAACTGCTTTTTCAGTTCCTCAAGTTCAACAAAGGCCATCCGGTAAGGAGACTTCGAGATTGGCTGAGTCTCTGGTGCCACATCTATATTGAATTCTAACTCTCTCTCCGGTAGTAGTCCCGATAGTTCCTCAGGAAATACATCCGAGAACTCGCATACTACTGATATGTCCTGAATACTTGGACATTCCCAACTAGTATCGAGAATGAATGCCACATAACCTTCATATTGGCACATTCATAAAAAAATTTCATCAATAGTTAAAGTCATAAAATTTATTCCTTAACTGCAAAAGCATACATCAAACTTACTAGGTAAGGAGAAGATTACAATCTTAGTGTAGCAGTCTAAACTTACACGGTTGGTGGCTAGCTAATCATACCCAAAATTACATCAAAACCATACATGCTCAACAAGATTAGATCTGCTAACATGATCCTATCTCTTACCTTAATTTCATAATTTCTACACACCATATCAGTCTTTTGTGATTTATACATAGGTGTACTAACGTGTAACGTAAAATCTAGAGATTCAGGCTTAACATACAATTTACGTGCGAAATGAGGTAATATGAAAGAGTGGGTGGAACCTGAATCAAACAATAAATGTGCCTCATGATTGCAAATTAAAAGCTTATCCTGAATGGTTTCAGTGGAGGCATCAGCAGTCTCTGTGTCCAAAGCAAAGACCTCCCATGAGTGACAGGCTTCTTGCCTTTCTCTGCTGCAGTAGCCCGTCTCTGTGAGACTTGTCCCTTGGGAACTTGCCTCTCAGGTTGTCGTGGTGGCTCTGAGGGCTGTGGAACCTTATTCAGTGGGCAATCTTTAATCAGGTGTCCCCTCTGTCCACACCGAAAGCAACTCCCTGAGGGCCAGTGACACACACCTTCATGGAAATTATCACAACTAGTACACAATCTCTCGTCATGCTGAAAGCCTCTGGTAATCTGTGGGGTAGCTATAGGAGCCGTGGGACTATCAATCCTAGCCTGAGACTCATCTGCCCTCTGTCTCTTGGACTGGCCCCTCCAAAAATCCTGTCTCACAAACTCCGTCCTCTTGCTCTTATCCCTGGTCTTTCCTTTAAAGCCATACTCCGTTTGTGTGACATTTAGACCCCTCTCAATAATCTGTGCTCTACCCAGAGCATCCTGAAATTCAGTAAACCATAACCCCAAAAGTTGATCTCGGATAGCTGGCCTCAACCCTGCTAAAAACCTCTCCGTATGACCCTCTTCATTCTGGAACGTCTCCGGGTCATACCGCATCAGCATCGTAAACATACTCTCGTACTCATCCATGGTCATACTGCCCTGTACCAAATTCAAAAAGTTCATCCTCAACTTCTGCTGGGCAGCTCGTGGAACATACTGATTCCTAAAGGCTGTAGAGAATGCATCCCAGCTAATCTCCGGATGCTAAGCCGTCAGAAGGACCTTGGTGGATCCCCACCAATACTTTGCTTAGCCCTTCAGCATGTACGTGGCCATAAAAACCTTCTCAACATAAGAACACCCTAGAAAATTGAAGATCTTCCCGAGGTTTACCAACCACTCTTCAGCCTCTACTGGATTCTTAATCCCCTTAAATGCTGAAGGCTTCATCTTCAGGAAATCCCTCATCCTACCGATATCCCTCTCCTCTCTCCAGGCCTGTATAAGAGGCTGAGGCACCATAGGTACTGAGGAACTTGTGGAGGAGGAGGTGGAGGTGGTGCTTGTGGAGGAGTCGACACTAGAGTAGGAATTGGTGTCGTGCCAGCTGAATCAGAAACGTTTGCCCCTAAGTGTTTGGCAACCATGGCAGCTATCGATTTCAAGCCTCACTCGAGGCGCTGCTCTAAACGCTACTCGAACTGAGCCATATGAGTATTGGGACTCTCTGGCTGTGGTGGAGGAGGTGGAGGTGGCTGAGCCTACCTCCGAGGATGTCTGTATCATCCACTCATCATGCAAGTGATCTTATACCTGCGAGTAATTCCAAAAATCAAACCTTAGAGTCATTAGGTATACATTACCTACAACCAGACAAGCACAGACATTGGGATGTAAATTTTATCCTTATTTTTGACACTGACAGTACTAGACAACCTTCGCTCTGATACCACCTTTAACTGTAACGACCCTTGACCCTTGAAATTTGGGGGATTTTTTTTTGAACTTAATTTACCCACTTATTCCCTTATTCACTTAGGTTGTATTCTTGTTCAGTGTCAAATCACTTTTCCTAATTCTTTATCCGTAATTATATTTATTTTCCATATTTTGACATATATGGTCGATAGAAATTTCGACAGCATAACGGCTTATATATGAGCCTACACACCTGCAATTCAATTGTTTTGACAATCCTAGATATCCACAACTACCAAAGATGCTTTCCAAATCTAGATTTTCAACTCAATACATCCATTTCGATTCAATACCAATCATCTTAAAACCTAATCCCAAAAATAATATTTTTTACATTGTTTTCCTTACAAATTACATCCCAACAAAATATTCCCAATATATGTTTGGTAAATGAATGTAATTGTATACCTTTCTACGTGTACAAAAAGTAGCCTAGGATAGCTCTTTCCCACCAGCCTATGTTGTGTACACGGTAGGTAATGCCTATAGATCACTGTAAATAGTCTGAAAGGTAGAGGGGTGAGCTTTCGAGAAAAAGCCCAATAAGAAAATGCATTTAAAACGGTCTTAGCGATTCAAATATGTAGAAAAACATAATAATATGTATAATGACTACTCTCTGAAACTAATATAAAAGACATTTGAAATTAAGAAAATCGGAAACATCATGATTTAAAACGTAATTCTTTAAGTACTTGAACTTAACAGATATCACGTAACCTTTTCGTATATTCAGAATTTCAAAAACATGATTACATGTAAAATCACATATCATAAAGTCAAATTCTGAAAACAGAGTTTAATTCAGATGGAGACTACATTGGCCCATATAATTATCATGCGGCAATAATAAAATCATCCTCCGTAGAGGGAATTCAGAACCTATAGCCATGGTAAGGCTGTAGATGGGATCAAGGTCATATAGATTTCAGACACCTGAAGGTGGAATTCAGACGTTACAAAAGCGAAGTTCAAACGCCACGAAGGCGAAATTCAGACGCCACACAGGTGAAGTTCAGACACCACAAAGGCGAGCATGACATGCGTTAGCATACAACATAAATAGCCCTTAGTCTCAAAACATACTATAGTTTTCATATATAAAAATATCGAAATACAATCATCTTATTCAAAAGACAATTTCAGAGAACATGCTCTTATTCAAAAGTCAAATTCAGAAATATGCAATTATTCAGAATACAAATTTAGAGAACATGTTCTTACTTAGAAAACAAAAGCAGAAAACATGCTTGAAAATCATAGTTCAAATCTTTGTAAATTTTCCTTAATCATGGTTCAGAAAGTAAACTATTACCGTTTTAAATTACACCCCCTTACCTCGATCTATCGAAATTTTCAAGTTCGAGTGGTGACACCTCCTAGTACCTCCTTTAATTCCTTTTAAGATTCACCTACATCGAAATTGTATACTTAGCATCCTATTCATGCGAATTGTCCGAATTGCATTAAAATCGTAACATATTCGTTACTACTTCGTGTGTACGTATTATTGTACATACCTAGGCTAACACGTATGTTTATATCTTTTTATTACTATATATATTTTGTATGTACATATGCTAACATACACCTTTATCATATACACCTATATGTATTTACACATAAATATATATATATTATTATTATTTATTTTCATTATTCATTATCACATATATTTATCTATTTGTCTACTTCCCATCTTTTCCATTTATTTTTCATATCTAATCTAATTTAGATTATCATGCTTATAAATACAATCACATATATAGACATGTACATTAAATATACATATATATATATATTACCTTTTCTTTTCCAATTTCCAGCTTTTCTTTTCTTCTTTTTTTTTCTTTTCTCATTTTCTTTTCTCCTCTCTCGGTCAGCCCAGTCTCAGTTTGCTCTTCCTCTTCCTCAGTTTTGTTTCAACTCAGCTCTACTTAAGCTTCCTGGTTCTGCTTCCCCTCAAGCCTCAGTCTGCTCTTCTTCTTCTCCCCTGCCTCTCAGTCCTGCTCTCCTTCAACCTCTCGGTCTGCTTCAATTTTTTTTCAGTCTCGGTTCCAGCCTTCCATCATCCTCATCCACCTTCGATCACCTTCTCTGCTTCAATTTCCAACTCCTAGTTCTGTTTCCCCCGCAGCCTCTCGGTTTCTTGCTTCCCTTCAGTCTCGGTTCTGCTCCTTCCTTCAACCCCCTCTCAGTTTGCTTCTCCTCTGATCGATCTTCCTTGGTTTGTTCTACTTTCTTCCTCCTCTCTTCTTCTTCTCCTTCCTTCTTCTTTTTCTTTCTCCCCCTTCTCGGCTGACCCAGCTTCCTCTTCTCCCTTTCTTTCTTCTTCCTCTCATTTCCTTCTTTCATCCCTCGATCAGCTCTTCTCTTCTTTCCTTTCTTTCCTTTCTTTCTTTCTTTCTTTCTCCCTCAGCTGACTAGCTTTCTCTCTTCTCCCTTCCTCTTCTTTTTCTTTTCCTTCTTTCCTTTCCTCCCTTCTCCCCCAACCGACCAGCTCCTTTTTTTTTTTCCTCTTTTCTTTCCTTGCTTTCCCGCCCAGCTATACACCTCTGTTTTCAATTTGCTCTCTAATTTTTTTGCATTTCCAGGTGCGGGAATTGGCTTCTTTTTTAAGCCAATTCCGTACACCACATTATATATATATATTAATATTATATTTATATATATATATATATATCATATTGATTTATATATATATTTGTTATATATATTATTATTTATCTATTTTAAATTTTCCTAGTATATATATATATACATATATATATATATACATATATATATATACATTTTCTTTTTATAAAATTATCCAATGACACAATATTCATGTCTTCCATGAAATTTTTCATTATTTTGAAAACGAAATATTATTGGGATCTCATCACTCCTTATAAATCCCCGATATAAGTTTTTACATCAAAATTATTTTCGATCCCTCCATGCTTGCATTTGCTTCATCACCTCCTGTATTTCGAGCTCTCCATCATTCACGGGCATATCGGCTCCTATACTCCTCGAGCCCTACAATGAATATTCACACTTCCATTAAAATATATTATTTTCATTTTTTATATAGTCTATTTAAATGTAGGAAATTTGTGGTGTTTACAAAAATCCCTTCTAAAAAAATCTTTCCACCGATCATGATGAAATACATTATCTCTTGCATAATCTGACACCTTAGCATATTTATCAGTAGCCAAAGAAAACAATCTCGGAAATAGATCCTTTAGAGCAACATAATCACACCATCTGTGTACCCAAAATGAAATATCACGACCGTTTCCTACAAGCCATCGACAAGAGTCCTTTCCAATGAACCTCCTAACAGCTTGAATAGAAGAAATATTAACAATATTACTCCACATCATCGACATCTTCCTTAACCTGTTGTCACAAGGTAACCAACTTTGAATACTATTACCATATTTAGCAACGACGACTTTTCTCCAAAAAGAGTCTTCTTCCAGTGCATATTTCCACCACCATTTGGCCAATAAGGCACAATTCTTGACTTTTAAATCTTGAATCTCAAGTCCACCGAACCTCTTTAGTCCACCATCAGAAAGAAAAAAGGGAAAGGGTTGTGACTGATGTCTTAATTCATTGGAGCAATAACTTCCTAAAAGATGTGATGTGGGAAACTTGGTATCAACTTCATCAACAATTTCCTTCATTCAGTCCTTGAGGACAAGGATGGTTTTCTACGAAAAGGTATTTGATATAAGCCAAATTATATTTAGTTACTTTTTAAACTCTTTTTATGTTATTTTTGGTTGTTATGTAATGGCTAGTGCCATGTAAGGAATGCTGACTAGCATTCTGTTTCTATATTATACGATGCCTCATGACACGAATCATTAAGGAATTTCGCAAAAGGAATTTCTATCTATACCTCTTTCTCTCTTTCCTCTCCCCTTTATTCTTTTTTTTTCTGTTCTATACTGCTAGGTTTCTAGAAATACATAGAATCTAATAGTAATCTTCTTAGAATCCATTTTTGAGTGCAACAAAAAGAGGAGAAAAAAGAAGAATCGATGAAGGGACAAGCTGTCACGACCCAAAACTACCCAAAAATCAGAGTAAATTTTTCGCGTTTTATTATTTTCTTTCATGCTTACCTGTCCTCTGATCGTGACCACCCTCCACTAACAATTGGGCTGTGCGTCAATGCCAGTCCCACCAATTTAATTCTTTCTCAGTCATTTATAAATGTTTACAATATTTATACATCCCCTAAAGTTACTTACAAACATGTTACTGTGCTATGCTTATTTAGATACAATATGTACAAGAGTATATACCTTAAATGATGGGAAGCAGCGGATATCCGGAATGCAGTACTCAGTCGCCTCAACATCTACTGGAGATTATCTGTGTGAGAAAATGAAAGGGGTGAGCACATCAAGCTCAATAAGGCAATCCAACGAACAAGTAGGTAACCATACTACCTACATGAACGTGGTGCCATGCATAAACCACCCTTTCTCCACTCATTTCAAAACTGATGCTATGATTCATGATGTCATGTAAAACACGTTCGCATGGAAAATTCAACATGCAACTCTTTTTAAATCATTTCTTTCTTATTTAAAAATTTCATAATAAAGTCAGGACTTAACCCCTCCTTCGGGTGGTCCTGACTCACACAAAACCATGAAAATCAGTTTACATCACACATGGGTTTAAAAAGCATGGAAATAGCATCATGCAAATTTAGTTTAAAACCCAGTTTCAATCATCGTCAAGATCATCAACATGCAAGACTAGGCAACATCTGTATATCGATAATAACCAGGACTATGGCCGTGTGTCCTCGTGAGCCCCTCTGCTACACTGATCCTAGTGTGCGAGGTCTCACCCTGATCGGAAACTGCCCGGGAGGTGGGTCAATCTAACCCGTCAGTCTTATCGGATCCCACGCATCCGAAGATACCTCGTATCCAAAGATACCGTATCCGAAGATACCCCGTATCTGAAGATACCACACGGTACATCGTACCCCATGCTACTTGCACGGTACATCATACTCGCGGACCCATATCATATCTCTATACTCCTGCCATGTCTCAAAACGCACGTGCGAGCTTATTTAATCAGTGACACACAGTCTACCCGACGCTCCAAGCACGGCTCATCGCATGTTCTCATAAAAATCAGTGGGGGGTGCTAGCGATGCTCCAGCACTCTCGTCAATTCAAGTAAAACTAGTGCGAACTAAGCTCTAGCACTCTCATCAAATCATATGGAAAATCTGGTGCGAGTTAGACTTTAGCACCCTGTCACGAAAATCATGTAAACTTTGGTGCGAGTTAGACTCCAGCACCGTGTCACAAAAATCATATAAAACCTGGTGCGAGTTAGACTCTAGCACCGTATCACGAAAATCATGTAAAATCAGGTGCGAGTTAGACTCCAGCACCAATGCATGTAAGACTCTAGTGCGAGCTCTCGCTCCTGCACTAATGCATGCATCACACAAATCAAAACATCGTGCGAGCTGAGCTCTAGCATGTCACATGTCAATAAAAACACGTAGGCGGCTCTGTTTCCTCAAAACAATTTCCAAAACAATTTCATCGTTGAAAATATGCAATGCTGTGCATTTTTCTTTCAAGGTTAGCCAGCCTACTCATGCATGCATCAAAACACCTCCAGAACGAGCAGGAACCTCTTGTTCTTGCTCCTCCCAATTTTTCCTAAAATTGTAAATTTTACCCTTAACAATGGTATTTTGGTAAATTTACCCATTCGAGGCACTAAAATTATTTATTTACTTCTAGACCCTACAGATAATTTAAAAGACTGCTTATGACTTTGAAATTTCGTAAAGTTTACCTCTAGCAGTCCGTAGAATTCTCTTACCTTATTTTTCTGTAGAGTTTGACCTTTCCTTTTCCACTGTTGTCTCGTCACGCAGTCCGATTTACTCCCAATCAAATGTCCGAAATTGCGTATAAGTATTCCTCAGGTCAGATATTATATAATTTAATTGTATTTCCTATTTTTTGGGCTTAATTTAAATCATTAGGCCCATTTACCCCTATTGGGCCCGATTGCACCTTAATGGGCCTTAATCGGCCTTAAGCCCGTTTTCCACTTAATTTTCACATTATCGAGGCCTATTGGGCTCATTGGGCCCAACAACAATTTATTGGGCCTCGTTCTAACTCTCGAATAGCTCAATTTATTATTTACGATAATGTATCCGACTTTCCAAAAATTAAATTTAATTAATGCAGAAATTAAATTTGAAGCACGCATAACGATATAAATTGTCATAAATAAGGGTTACTTACTCGAGATTTCATGCTAGTACGTAAATCGAGGCTATCTCGAGCTCTCGTTTGACGTCGATTGTTGAGCTACACAATTTCATAATTTTCGGGTAAATTTTCCATTCGAAAATTAATTAAATAAAATATTCTAAAATTTAAATCGATCAATTTTGACCGCTACCGACTTACCCGTAGCTCGATTACATCGTCGGGATTTTTCTCCAATTTTTCATCTTTTTCTTTTTCCCTTTTTCTCCTTTTTTCCCCTCTTTCTTGGCTGAACCGGTTCAGTCCGGTTCAGACCCGGTTCGGACCGTCGGTTCACTCCGGTTCTGCCGATTCAGTGCCTTGCCGATCGGTTCTCCACCGACTTCCGTCGCCAGTGGCTCCGCTGGGTTGTCCGCAGCACGAATCTGCCCTCAGTTTGATCCAAGGCCGCTGAAAAGTCGTCGGTCCGGCCTCTTCTCTCCTGCCGTCAAAACCCATTTCTTCTTTCTGCCGTTTTCGACGTTTGTCGGCAGTTTCGCCGGTCGTTTTCAACATTAATTGGCTCGGTATTAAGTGGGGAAGCTTCGGTTGGCGGTGGTTGGGGTCAAATCTGCGCCGGTGGCCGCCGATTTTGCTTCCTCTCTCTGCCACTTCTCCTTCCATTTTCGGCCTCCTTCGGTGTCGGTGTGGCGCGTCGTCTGTACCAAGGAGGTCGCGCCGACGCCCTCTTCCTTTTCCGACCCTCAACTGGCCGATTGGGTCGCCGGTGGTCGTCCGGCCTTCTCCTCGGGTTTCGGCTTCATTTTTTTTTCCGTTTCTCTTCTTTCTCTCTCTTCGACAATCATTTCCTAATTTTTTTTCTCTTTTCTTTTCTTTTTTTTTAAATTAATTTATTATTTAATTTTATTAATATTTTAATCAATAAAATATATTAAAATGTCTAAAATATCTACCAAAAATTATTATTTTATTTCAAATTAATTAATTTAATTTTATTTAATTTATTTATCATATTTTAACCTTTTTCGGGTATAATTTCTCCATATTTGCGGGATATTGTCCCGAATGACTTTTCAGTATTTCTAAAAATTTCGGATCTTGATCAATTTAACCTGAAATTTAATTATTTCTTCGTTATTGATCAAGATTTCTCAATCCCTTATTTTTAATTAAATTTTCTTGTCGAATTTATTTCGACTTTCGATCTTTTGACCATTGTGCCCTTGCACGTGTTTGAGAATTCCATTTCAATCCTTTTACATTTTTTAATTTCGTGTTTTAACTAAAATCGGGTCTTACATAATCTCCCTCACTTAAGGAATTTGGTCCTCCAAATTAGAACCAAGTCATATGAGTCCATAGACTACTCCGGGTACATCAATCGTATCATACTTTTTAATTCTCATGTGACCTTTTTTCGGAGTGTAATACTACCGAAGGACTTTAATTAAGGAGATCGTCTTAAACCTCAATACTTTCTCTTTCCTGTTTAATACCCGAATCAACTTTTTCAATATACTTATATTTGCACTGAGCTGAACTGTTGGAGTTCATATCTGATCACCTATGCTGGATCTAGATAGTATTGCCGAAGTATCAAAAGATGGGACACATTGTGGATGCCTATTTATTCAGGTGATAACGCCAACCTACAGGTCTTATCTCCCACTTGTCCAATCTTTCAAAATTTTCATTCAGCAAAACTTAATTTGCCTTCTTCCCGAGTCTCGCTATGTCCTTATTCCCTTAGGACAAATAACTTCAATAATTACTGATTCACCCTCGGTGAATTCCAATGTTTTTTGTCTGCTCTGAGGTGTTCTTAATCTCTCCCTCAACTGAACATCCTCAGAGACTTATTATACTAATTCAGAAGAAATTTCTATCTGTCACCCACTTTTTCTTATCCAAGTCGGGGAAACAACCCCTACGGCCATACTATGCCTCATATCTTGTTATCTCGATACTCAAGTGACACATGTCGTTATTGACGGATCCAATTTGTAATAACTGATTATCCCAAGAGCTTATAAAATCAATGGCACACACTTTCATCGTATCCTCCAGAACCTGTACAGTCCTCTCTAACCGACCATCTGTCCGAGGATGGAAAGCTGTGCAAATACTAAATCGGGTTCCCGTAGCTTCCTGAAAAATATTATCAGAGGTGGGAAGTGAAGTGGGAATCTCTATATAATACCATGCTCACTGGAACGCTACATAATGTTCCACAATCTTCCTTATACCTGAATCCTCATACACACTTTGAGTATCTGGGGATTTCATAACCAGAAGGTGGGTAGACTTAGTCAATTTAGCGACTATCATCTAAATAGCCTCGTGATTCATCTGAGTTCTCTATAACCCATCACGAAATTCATGGAGACTTGCTCTCATTTTCGTGCCGTGTCGATATAGGTAGAGACTACAATAACTCTGCAGACCTTTAATACTCTACCTTATTCTGCTGACATACTAGGCACTTTTCCACAATCTCTACCATATCTCTTTTCACATCTGACCACCAATACCATTTTCAGAGATTTCATATCTATATATTCGTTACTTTCCGTATGCACTGTATATCCCGAAGAGTAAGCTTCTGACAATATCACTATCTCATCAACAGTGGTCTTGGGGAGTACTTACACTGTCTCTGTACCTCTTTGTAATTCATCAACACTCTCTGTGAACTTTGTCACTATACCCTTCTGAATCTGACCCAAACTATCGACACCATGCCGATCATCACGCTAAGCCTGTCAAATCCGGGCACTCTCATCCGGTTCTAGTCTCAGGCTAGCTGTCACACAATCACTGTCATCATCAAAAGGGATCACCTCACTACTGAGGCTCACAACTGCTCAAGTAGCTCATGCTCCCTGACCATCATATGTAATACCATCCCGAGGCTCTTTCTGCTCAAGGCATCAACCATCACATTAGCCTTTCCTGGGTGGTACAATTTTTCACAATCAAAATCTCTCAGAAGATCTAACCCACTATGTATTCTCATATTCGCCTCTTTCTGTGAAAACAGATACTTGGGGCTTTATGATTAGTGCATACCCAAAATTTCTCACCATGTACATAATAGTACCATATCCTCAATACAAGTACTACCGCTGCCAACTTTAAATCATGGGTCAGATAGTTTATTTCATGATCCTAGAGTTGTCTGGATCCACAATCAACTATCTTCCCCTTTTTGCATCAATACCTAGCTCATTCATGATTTTGAAGTATCCATAGATTCATGAGAAACCTCTTAATCTGTTGGGTATGGTGAAAATAATCACGGTGGTCAGTTCATACTTCATTACATCGAAATTCCTATCACGTCTCTCATCCCATTCAAATACCACGCTTCTTAGTTAAACGTGTCAACAAAGTATACCCTTTTTCAGAATTCGCAACAACCATCTGTAAAAGCAATTTTCCAATTGTTGCTTATAATTTTCCCTGGACTTTAAATACACCCAGCATATCATCAATAAGGATGATGATAAATCGGTCCAGGTAAAGTTTAAATAACTCATTGTAGTTGAGCTCCACTACATATTTCAATCGTCCATATCCTTGACCTATGTACGCATAAGCGTATAATATCACTTCAAGATTGCTCCCGTTCAAGGTACTAACCCACGACATTTCCTCTTTTTTTTTATTAACGGTTTTTATTAAATTTTAATATTTTAACCTTCATAATTAATCGAATTTTATAGTTCTTTATCGTACTAGTAAAAGTATCCAATTTTAAATTTATATCTTACCACGATCGATTTCAAGTCATAGATTATATATATATTTCTAGACGCTGTCAAGTCTTCAGGCAGTGAGGTATTTTGAAATACCTTTATTAACCCTTAGACTTAACCACAATTACTTTACATATCAGTCCCTGTGGTCACAATTCATATTCGCTACTAATTGCTTTAATCCTAATTACTTCACGTATCATAGATATTCTTACCTTACATACTCCTCTTACTCCAGTACATCTTGTATTTAGGATCAAACTTATCTTAAGGAGTATCTCCTTCGTATATCAATTATAACGAAACTCTGTCATTATTCATTTCGTGAGTACCATCATTTACTCCTTTAATTTCAACCGTTGCACCCCTTTTTATTACTTGTCAAAACTTACAGTATACTTTTCAGGGGTAACCATATCACTATATTATGATAGAAATCCGAACAACATAGCTTGCAGCCGACTACTTTATTCTCAAATATTACTTTAAATTATTCATAGTCCATTGAATAAAATCGACTGACTTATACTTCTTCCCCCATTTTCAACTTAAAATCTCTTCATAATTATTCCGTTAGTTAACCTTTCTCTATTGGGGTACTCATTTATCAGCATTGTGCCCATGAGTGTAGGCATTCATGTCTTTTTCTCACTTACATGCGAATAAAGGCAGTATGAAGAAATACGTAATATCAGGATCAATTTACACAATTTCTTCTTTATTCATAAGCAGTGTGGTATCTTTCACCACTTCCTGTGAAATATCAGTAGTGTCCTGGTCCAAGACATACACTCGCCTTCGTCCAACAGCCTACTTTCCTTTTCTCTTTGGCTGTGGCCTCCCTTTTCAATGCAGCTATCTCAACAAGGTTTTCTCTATCTCTTTACCTTTCTGTGGGGCAATCTCGCCCAGCTCTGAGCAATCAAAATAAATGGTCCGTCTTACTACACTTAACGGCCATTTTCATCAATAATATGTAGGTGTAGGTCCTACTTCCTTGATTTTTACCACACATTCTACAGTGATACGTAGCAGATCGGGGTTCTCCAATCACAATACCCCTCAAAAGTGCTACAATCGGATAATTGTGGCCTTACCAATCTTATATCCCACAACTCATCAATTCAAATCCTTTACCAACTGGTCTTTTACCAATTACCTTTTTCCCGTTCTGACATTTGTGTCATTCTCAATTCTCTTTTGTCTCTATTTTGGCCCTTACTACCTTTCCCAATCTCAGAGGCGTGCAACTCACAATTTTATTCACACCACTGTAGTTTACGCATTGCCTCAACATAGGTAATATCTCATAGGCCAATCGGACTCAAATCGACAATCTGAGCCCTTCCATAAACTTTTAGACATCTCGACTGTCATTGTTCATAGTGTCGAGGTAATATCTGCCCAAGAATATAACTGAGTTTCATACTCATAATTCATACTTATCAATAAATCAATTCCTTTTAAACAGTGTCCGGGATATTCTATCACCGGAATACATCCAAAAATATTTCGCATGTCAGCTCTGGATGTCTAACTCTTAAGATGGGTCGAGCGGACTTTCATCAATGCTCCGACTCGCCCTCAAATCTTATGCATAATTTGAGCAATTTGCTCCCAAAATATTCTCCACACTTCGCTCCAACCTCGCGAAGCGTGTCTCAATACTGTCTGATCACTCTGTCGGACTCTGTGAGGCATGCTCCACATTAGCCTCTATTTCAATCTCATCCTGATTCTCATAGGTCAACTCAGCACGATTAGCAGGCTTAGGTCTACGTCTATGACCTCGACCTCGTGCTCTACCTTCTCCATCGCGACAAATATTAGGTATTCCTGCATTCTCAACCATTTCTTAGATAAAACCCATCTCGATATACACTATTGTATTTAACTAAGCACAGTAACACAGGGATGCAATTTTTTAATTACTGACACACATCAGACCAATTTCTGCTCTGATACCACATTTATATGTCACGACCCAAAGCTACCCAAAAATCAGAGTAAATTTTTCGCGTTTTATTATTTTCTTTCATACTTACATGTCCTCTGATCGTGACCACCCTCCACTAACAATTGGGCTGTGCGTCAATGCCAGTCCCACCAATTTAATTCTTTCTCAGTCATTTATAAATGTTTACAATATTTATACATCCCCTAAAGTTACTTACAAACATGTTACTGGCTATGCTTATTTAGATACAATATGTACAAGTGTATATACCTTAAATGATGGGCAGCAGCGGATATCCGGAATGCAGTACTCAGTCACCTCAACATCTACTGGAGATTATCTATGTGAGAAAATGAAAGGGGTGAGCACATCAAGCTCAGTAAGGCAATCCAACGAACAAGTAGGTAACCATACTACCTACATGAACGTGGTGCCATGCATAAACCACCCTTTCTCTACACATTTCAAAACTGATGCTATGATTCATGATGTCATGTAAAACACATTTGCATGGAAAATTCAACATGCAACTCTTTTTAAATCATTTCTTTCTTATTTAAAAATTTCACAATAAAGTCAGGACTTAACCCCTCATTCGGGTGGTCCTGACTCACACAAAACCATGAAAATCAGTTTACATCACACATGGGTTTAAAAAGCATGAAAATAGCATCATGCAAATTTAGTTTAAAACCCAGTTTCAATCATCGTCAAGATCATCAACATGCGAGACTAGGCAACATCTGTATATCGGTAATAACCAGGACTATGGCCGTGTGTCCTCGTGAGCCCCTCTGCTACACTAATCCTAGTGTGCGGGGTCTCACCCTGATCGAGAACCGCCCGGGAGGTGGGTCAATCCAACCCGTCAGTCTTATCCGATCCCACGCATCCGAATATGTCATATCCAAAGATACCTCGTATCTGAAGATATCGTATCCGAAGATACCCCGTATTCGAAGATATCACACGGTACATCGTACCCCATGCTACTTGCACGGTACATCGTACTCCGTGGACCCATATCATATCTCTATACTCATGCCATGTCTCAAAACGTACGTGCGAGCTTATTTAATCGGTGACACACAGTCTACCCGACGCTCTAAGCACGGCTCATCGCATGTTCTCATAAAAATCAGTGGGGGGTGCTAGCGATGCTCCAGCACTCTCGTCAATTCAAGTAAAACTAGTACGAGCTAAGCTCTAGCACTCTCATCAAATCATATGAAAAATCTGATGCGAGTTAGACTCTAGCACCCTGTCACGAAAATCATGTAAACTTTGGTGCGAGTTAGACTCCAGCACCGTGTCACGAAAATCATATAAAACCTGGTGCGAGTTAGACTCTAGCACCGTATCACGAAAATCATGTAAAATCAGGTGCGAGTTAGACTCCAGCACCAATGCATGTAAAACTCTAGTGCGAGCTCTCGCTCCTGCACTAATGCATGCATCACACAAATCAAAACATCGTGCGAGCTGAGCTCTAGCATGTCACATGTCAATAAAAACATGTAGGCGGCTCTGTTTCCTCAAAACAATTTCCAAAACAATTTCATCGTTGAAAATATGCAATGCTGTGCATTTTTCTTTCAAGGTTAGCCAGCCTACTCATGCATGCATCAAAACACCTCCAGAACGAGCAGGAACCTCTTGTTCTTGCTCCTCCCAATTTTTCCTAAAATTGTAAATTTTACCCTTAACAATGGTATTTTGGTAAATTTGCCCATTCGGGGCACTAAAATTATTTATTTACTTCTAGACCCTACAGATAATTTAAAAGACTGCATATGACTTTGAAATTTCGTAAAGTTTACCTCTAGCAGTCCGTAGAATTCCCTTACCTTATTTTTCTGTAGAGTCTGACCTTTCCTTTTCCACTGCTGTCTCGTCACGCAGTCCGATTTACTCCCAATCAAATGTCCAAAACTGCGTATAATTATTCCTCAGGTCAGATATTATATAATTTAATTGTATTTCCTATTTTCTGGGCTTAATTTAAATCATTGGGCCCATTTACCCCTATTGGGCCTGATTGCACCTTAATGGGCCTTAATCGGCCTTAAGCCCGTTTTCCACTTAATTTTCACATTATCGAGGCCTATTGGGCTCATTGGGCCCACCAATAATTTATTGGGCCTCATTCTAACTCTCGAATAGCTCAATTTATTATTTACGACAATTTATCCGACTTTCCAAAATTTAAATTTAATTAATACGGAAATTAAATTCGAAGCACGCATAACGATGCAAATTATCATAAATAAGGGTTACTTACCCGAGATTCCATGCTAGTACGTAAATCGAGGCTATCTCGAGCTCTCGTTTGACGTCGATTGTCGAGCTACACAATTTCTTATTTTTCGGGTAAATTTTCCAGTCGAAATTAATTAAATAAAATATTTCAAAATTTAAATCGGTCAATTTCGACCGCTACCAACTTACCCGTAGCTCGATTACATCATCGGGATTTTTCTCCAATTTTTTCTCTTTTTATTTTTCCCTTTTTCTCCTTTTTCCCCCTCTTTCTTAGCTGAATCGGTTCAGTCCGGTTCAGACCCGGTTCGGACCGCTAGTTCACTCCGGTTCGGCCGGTTCGGTGCCTTGCCGGTCGGTTCTCCGCCGGCTTCCACCGCCAGTGGCTCCGCTGGGTCGTCCGCAGCACGAATCTGCCCTCGGTTTCATCCAAGGCAGCCGAAAAGTCGCCGGTCCGGCCTCTTCTCTCCTGCCGTCGAAACCCATTTCTTCTTTCCGCCGTTTTCGACATTAATTGGCTCGGTATTAAGTGGGGAAGCTTCGGTTGGTGGTGGTCGGGGTCAAATCTGCGCCGGTGGCCGCCGATTTTGCTTCCTCTCTCCGCGACTTCTCCTTCCGTTTTCGGCCTCCTCCGGCATCGGTGTGGCGCGTCGTCGGTACCAGGGAGGTCGCGCCGACGCCCTCTTCCTTTTCCGGCCCTCGACTGGCCGATTGGGTCGCCGGTGGTCGTCCGGCCTTCTCCTCGGGTTTCGGCTTCATTTTTTTTCCGTTTCTCTTCTTTCTCTCTCCCCGACAATCATTTCCTGATTCTTTTTTTTCTCTTTTCTTTTCTTTTTTTTTAATTAATTTATTATTTAATTTTATTAATATTTTAATCAATAAAATATACTAAAATATCTAAAATATCTACCAAAAATTATTATTTTATTCCAAATTAATTAATTTAATTTTATTTAATTTATTTATCATATTTTAACCTTTTTCGGGTATAATTTCTCCGTATTTTCGAGATATTGTCCCGAATGACTTTTCGGTATTTCTAAAAATTTCGGATCTTGATCAATTTAACCTGAAATTTAATTATTTCTTCGTTATTGATCAAGATTTCTCAATCCCTTATTTTTAATTAAATTTTCTTGTCGAATTTATTCCGTCTTTCGATCTTTTGACCATTTTACCCTTACACGTGTTTGAGAATTCCATTTCAATCCTTTTGCATTTTTTAATTTCGTGTTTTAACTAAAATCGGGTCTTACACAAGCGGCTGAAATATTTAAGTTTTGGTTCTTTCTTGATTAAAGGGAGAAGAAGCACAAAACAAAATGAGAGCTTTGATCTTTTCTAAGCCAATTAATTGAAACTACACTGTTTAACTTTTTTTTTTTCATTTTCATTAAGGAATAATGTTTCGTTTCATCTTTTATTTGTTTGTTCTTTTTTTTAAATTTATTTTATGATATTCTTTCAAACGATTTACGTTTATTAATCCCTAGCTGATACTTGTTCATCTTTTTTATTATTATTTCTTATGCTTCTTACGTACTTTATGTTTATTTGTTCCATATAATTGTTTTTTATTTATTTTTTTCATTTACTAATTTTTGTTATTCATGTTATATTTCTTAATTTATTCCTTTTATTTGTCTGTGTTAATTTTATTTCATTATTTTTATTTTATTTTATTTTATTTGTTTAAATCTCAAGAAAAAAATTATATAAAAATGATAATTTTACAATGTTTATGAAATAATGAATTATTAGTAATTAAGATAAATAAGAATTCTCTGATGATGAGATTACAATGGGAGTTGCAAATACTTTGGAAATCTCTAGATGAAAAATTTCTTTCAAGGTCTAAATAGGTTAATGGAGGATTTAAGAGGAATTTCTAATAAAAAGTATTTTGTATCAAAATAATAAAATAAATATCAAATAAAAGAATAAAAAGTAAAATAATAAAAATAATATAATTATATAATTGTAAGCATGACTTGGGTAGAGAGAGTCAAAGTAGGATTTCATAAGATATTTAAATGAATCCGATGATTAAGTCTTTTCAAAAAGTAATGTAGTGCTACTTGAATATTCTTGAGGTGAGAAAGACTTTTAAGTGGTCCCACATGCTTCATGGAGAATACTTAGAAATATTTTCAAATATTTGATTATCGAAACTAAAGATAAACAAAGGTAATTTTGGGATAACCTAAGACTAGTTGATACCATCTTAGATGAGCGTTGTGGAGGGGCTATCCTTCCTCAAGTGTAACCATACTTCCGAACCAAGATATTTGAATGTAGACCAAGTCTTATCTCTAGGTTTGAATAGTTGACTAATCACTACTAAATTAAAATGTTTGGTGGCCACTCCTATTTTAAGTTTAGCAGTTAGGTGTCTAGCTTTTAATACCTTATGGCAATATCGATTTTAACATTTAGGGTAATAAATTTGTAATCTACACCAGCAACGAAGGTTTACTAAGGGTTAGTTTAGATGGGAGGTACGATTGACTGCAATTGACTTTGGTGAGATTGAAAATGTCACAACCCGAATGATGCGAATTTTTAATAATTTATTGCAGAAGTTTAAAAATTTAGGCTAAATTTTTCATTTTTCTTTTAACACTTATTTGTCGTATGTGAATAGTCTTACAATGTTTTTAGGTCTCAAACTATCTAACTTGGTTTAAGGTTATGAACCTAAGGTCTCAGTCCAATTTCTTACTAACTTTCCTAATCATGTCTTAATTCAATATACATCCCGACACAATCACTGAGAAGTAACTGTTTGAAATAAGTACAATTAAACAGTATAAATAAATATACCGATATAAGCTGCGAGATCTTAAAGCATTTACTTCGAAACCGATATTGATATCGATGTCAATGTACCTCTAGTCTAAACCTGTGATGGAAAAATAGAGGGGGTAAGCTTTGGGATAAGCTCAGTAAGCAAACCACACAAGCACATAGGTAATAGCATACAAAATATTGAATTTCTAATGCATGTCTAATGCATTCTCATTCGATCATTCTTTCTTATCACTTATCTGAATCACAATTCAAAACTTATCGAAAGTCACATTTTTCTTGGGTTTACGAATTAGAATATTATCTAGACACTGTCAAGTTTTTCAGGCAGAGAGGTATTTTGAAATACTTTAATTGACTATCAAATTTGACCACCCAAACTGAATATACTCGTACGGTTTCAAAATTTGAAACATAGTTAAATGTAGAAAACCAAAGTTTAATGTAATCCACATTCATCCTTAAGAGACAATCATTCTTGAAATCGTATCACATAATCGGAATCGTACCACATATCAAAAAATATTCATATATTGAAAACATCTTTTATTCAAAACACAATTTTTATTCAAAATTTATCACATATCGAGTATATCTTATTTTGGAAGATATGTCATATTCGAAGCATATTTTTTATCCGAAATATATCATATCGAAATATATTCATATATTCGAAACATGTTTCATATTCCGAAACCCTTTTCATAGTTCAAAACGTAGTTCTTATTCCAAAACATATTTCACAATTCGAAACATATTTTTTACTTTTTTTGCTAACTATTCTAACCCGTTAGCAGAAACACTACTGACTTTTATATCCCGTCAGCTGGGGCTAGATCACTAACTATTACCATTCCAGTTAATGGGGGCCACAACATATTTATTCCATATCGTTAGGATATGTTCGGTGAACTATGCTCATGTTCATAAAACATTTTCGAAAACATTTTTCATACTTCAAAACATTTTTCACGTTTCGAAACACAATTCAATGCATATTTCAAAGTCCGAAACATATTTCATATTATCACTCTTTTAATCCGTGATCAGAGAAATATCAGAGTCTCGAAATACATGACCATTACTAACTATTATAACCAGTTAGTAGGGCCCGAATTTGCCAACTATTATATTATCCGTTAGTAAGACCGAAACATTGCCAACTATTATGTCCAGTTAACAGGGGCCGAAAATTGCTAATTATTATATCCCGTTACTGAGGGCTGAAACATTGCTAACTATTATATCTTGTTAGTAAGGGCTGAAACATTGCCATTTATATAGCCAATAACAGACTACATTATTGCTAACTATTATATACCCCGCTAGCAGGAGTCGAAACTAGTCATGGCTAATTATTATCGTTTGTCAGTTAAGACAAAACATTTAGCTGTAAAAGCTATCAGAATGCATATTTTGAAGTCACTTCTAATCACAATGTGGATAAAAAGAAAGTTAGCTTAAATCTAAAACACAGAGATATATGTCTCACATACTTTCAAAACATGCGTTGAGTGAGATTTTAAAACTTCTTGAATGCAGGTATAAATCAATGCAAACTTTTTAAATCCTACAAAATCATAATATTAATAAATATTTATTTTAATTTTTAAATTTTACATAACTTCCAAGAAAAGATGATGCCAAACTGAAGAAAATATTGGAAGAATTAATAGGTCATTTATATATATATACATACATATATATATATATATATATATATATTCGAAATGGAGCTGAATGATTACAACTTTTATCATGAGAGTTCTAAATTGATAGGTACATGAGTTCATGATATTATTTATGTAGAAAAGTGAAAGTGTCAGCATTTACTTAACAAAATACAAAATGTATGTACTAATAGGTCATTCATATATATAAATATATACATATATGTATATATGTATATATATATATATATACATATATATATATTCGAAATGGAGCTGAATGATTACTGTAAGACCTGAAATTTACGAGTGCATTTAAAAATGCAAAAGGATTGAAATGGTATTCCCGAACACGTGTAAGGGCAAAATGATCGAAAGACCAAAATTCGGTATTAATCGGGACAAGAAAATTTAATTAAAAATATGAGAATGAGAAATCTTGATCAATGATGAAGAAATAATTAAATTTCAGATTAAATTGATCAAGATATGAATTTATTGGAATAAACCGAAATTTTCATTTCAAAAAAATAATCCCGAAAGTAATCGAAAAATATACCGAAAATGTAAAATCGGACTGAGAAATTCATTTACAGATCAAATGAATAAAATAGAATTTTTCTAGATATTTTGGAAATTTTGTTATTATTTTATTGAATAAAATAATAATAAAATTTAATTATAAATAAATAAATAAAGTTAAAAAAAAACGCAAAATCTGGAAAATGAAAAATCGTGGAACAGAAGAGAAAAGAAACAAAAACGCGAAATGAAGCAGAAAACAAGCCGAGACCGAGGAGGCTCACCGGCGAGCTACCGGCGGCCAGGGACCCCAGGCGAAGGCCGGCGAATGAGGCCCAAAACCCACGCAACCCACCGGCGGCAGCGACGCGCGGCGAAGTGGCCGAAAATCGCCGAAAAACGGAGGGGATGCCGCGGGGAAGAAACGTCGATCGGCGGCCATCGGCGCCGATTCGACCCCAACCGAGGCCTGATTTGAGAAGCCCAGGCCATGGCGCGCCGAACGGCACCGAAATCGTGTCGGGAACCGGTCGGACGGCGCCGGCACGACCAAAGGATGACTGGACCGGCCGAACCGGGTTGAACCGGACCGGACCGGTTCAGCCAAAAAGAGAGGGAAAAAAAGGAAGAAAAAGGGAAAAAGAAAAAGATGAAAAATTGGGAAAAATTTCAGTGATGCAATCGAGCTTCGGGTAAGTCGGGGTCGAATTGACCGATTTAATTTTTGAAATATTTAAATTGTTAAATAATCGACTGAAAGTTGACCCGAAAATATATTTAATTGTGTAGCTCGACAATTGGCATCCACCGAGAGCTCGAGACAGCCTCGATTCACTTACTATCATGGAATCTCGAGTAAGTAACCCTTATTTACTACAATTTTGCATCGTTATGCGTTATTGATATTTAACGCATAAATTATGGATTTAATTTCCGTATAAATGAATTAAATTTTGAAAAATTGGATAAATTGTTGTAAATATTAAATTGAGATATCCGAGAATTTAGAACGAGGCTAAATAAATTACTAATGGGCCCAATGAGCCCAATAGGCCTCGATAAAGTGTGGTAAACGGGCTTAAAACCGATTAAGGCCCATTAAGGTGCAATCGGGCCCAATATGGATAAACGGTCCCAATGATTTAAATTAAGCCCAGAAAATATAAAATACAATTAAATTGTATTGTAATTGACCTGATGAATGTGTATCCGCAGTACCGGAGATTTGATTTGGATTCGGAGCAAATCGGACTGCGTGACGAGACATTAGTGGAAAAGGTCAGACTGTACAGAAAAATGAGGTAAGGGAATTATGTGAGTAGCTAGAGATAGCTACGCATATTTTTAATAGCTTTTCTGTACACTGATTATGTATGTATACATTGATTTTGTATAATGATCCTAAAAGTGGTTTAAATAATTTTAAGGATCGAAATAGGTGAAAAGTCTATTTTACCCATATTGAGGGAAGTTCACCTAAGGATGGTGAAAGCATGACATGCATGAAATGCATGATTTAAGGAAATTTATGGTTTAAGGAATTTCTTGGTTTTTAAGCAAAGCAAACCGATAGATTGGCCAGAAATTATATAATTACGTAAAATAACACTACGTAGGTGTTATTAATATTTAAATGGAAATTTCTTTGGAAAACGGCCAACTATCAAGTTTATATGGAAACAGATAGTGCCGACACGTAGTTCGCACTGTATCTGCGTTTGTGAATGTGCATAAATGTGCTTGAGCAGTTGCTCACACCGACTTATGTGACATCATATGCATGAAATGTGCTAGAGCATGGTGCTCGCACTGATTTTTATTATTGTGAAATGAGAGCTGCTGGAGCTTAGCTCGCACTCTGTTTTGACATGTTTTGACTGGTTTTGACTTGATATGCATAAAAAGATGCTGGAGCGATTGCTCGCAATAGTTTTACAGATTTGATATGCATGAGAGGTGCTAGAGCTTAGCTCGCATCCTGTTTGGATTTGATATTGCATAAAGTCGTGCTGGAGTGTAACTCGCACGAGATTTGATTTAATTATGCATAAAGCCGTGCTGGAGAGTAACTCGCACGAGATTTGATTTACTTAAGCATTTATTTGTGCTGGAGCTCGCTCGCACAAAGTTTTATATGGTTTTCATAATTCATTTGAATGTTGTACTGGAGTTTTTCTCGTACGAGGTTTTCACTGAATTTTTATACATATTCGTACTAGAGCATTGCTCGTACGTGGATTTTACTTGAAATTATAATCAGTTTAAGTCGTACTGGAGCGCTGCTCGTGCGCAGATTTTACTGATTTTTATGAAACCGTGTTAGAGCTTCGCTCGCACGAGATTTTCTGATATCATGAATATGCATAGAGCCGTGCTTGAGCTTCGCTCGCACAGGGATTTATATTACATGCATATAGCCGTGTTGGAGCCTCCTGTAGACTGTGTGTCACAGTGAGATGATATGCTCACACGTGCATTCTGAGACAGAGATGATATGGGTGGATAAGACCTATTACAGGCACCCCTGACTGAGCTTGGGTTCACGGAGTACGTTGTACCGTGTATGTCACGCGGAGTACGCTATACCGTGGGGATTGTTGGAGTGGAGTGGCATTAGCCACGAGGCAGCAAGCCTTGCCCTCGCAATCCTGGTGTTATGCTGTTCTGGCGGGTAGGACGACCCACCTCCCGTTTCAGGTGTGATACCCCGCACACTAGGTACCGTGTTGCCAGGGATCACTAGGATATGGCCATAGTCCTCGATGTTACTGATAATTACCTTATTGTCTCACATGATATAACTTGTGGTCTGTTAGACCAGGGTAGACCCGAAAGGAGGGGTCAGGCCCCCGATTTGATGATTTGATGATTTGATAATTTGATGATTTGATGATTTCAGATGATTTTATGATATGTGACCCTGAAAGAAGGGTGGTTTTATAACTCAGGTTTTATAATGAAATATAACAAATTGTTTTATGAGTTTTGAGATGATTGACCCAGAGGGGTTATTTTATACTGCGTTTTAAATGAATTGATTTAAATGCAGTGGCATGATGTGTTTTCCATGCTTTCATTTGAAAACCTTGAATTGTCTTACATGACATGAAAGACTGCATGATCTTGATTAAATTCATGCTTAATATGATTTAATGATGTCACATAAAATGCTTTGAATGCATGAATTACATGATTTATATATGCACAAATAGTTTTGGATAAACTATGGCATTGAATATGCATGACTTTGTGCTTGAGATTTTAATGAAGAGAAATGGATTTTAAGGGCATGGCATTATGAGCATGTAGATAGTAAAGCTATCTACTTACTTGCATAATTGTCTTACTGAGCGTGTGGTTTGCTCACCCCCTTATTTTTCCATCTTTTCAGAGCACTTGAAATAGTTATTGAGCGGCTGAGGACTTGCATGCTTAATATCCGCTGCTTGCTGCTTCCTATCGAGAGACAGGTATACACATTTGTATGGTCTTGTATCTAAATATGTAATGCACAGTACTGTAAACGGATATTATGTCGGGGATGTAGAGTCATGTAAATACCATTGAGTATGTATTTATTTAAAGTCAAAGAATAGTAAACTCTGATATATAAATGTGATTATGGAAATGAAATTGGTAATAGTGTGAGGTGACTAACACCGAATCATAGCCCAACTGTGTTTTAGGATGGTCACGACGAGAGAAAGGTAAGAATTAAATAATAAATGAAAAAGCAAAAAATTTACTCTGATTTTTAGGAAATTTGGGTCGTGACAGGTTTAATGGTATCAAAGCTGAGTTGGCCTGATATGAGTCGGTGTTAGTGGTTAAGAAGTTTACATCCCTATGTACTGTGCATTGTTTAGATACAATTGTGTATATCGAGATGGAAGTACAGCTAAGAATTTGATTTTTTTTAATGCAAGAATAGACTCATTGACTGATAGCCGCTATGGTTGAGAGGCGAGTACACAAACTCGAGGCCGTAGAGGTAGGCCCGAGAGTTGTACTGAGTCGCCACATGAGACTCGAGATGAGATTGACGTGAAGGCTAATGTTGAGCATGCCCCACAGAGTCCGATAGAGAGATCGGATAGAGTCTGACAGAGAGATCAGACAGTATTGAGACACGCTTCGCAAGGTTGGAACGGAGTGTGGAGAATATTATAGAGCTAATTGCTCAGGGTATGTATGAGATTTGAGGGCGAGTTGGAGCATTGGTGAAAGTTCGCTCGACCCATTTGAAGAGTTAGACGTCCAGATTGGACATGAAAAAAATAATTTCAAATGTATTCCGGTGACAGAATATCCCGGACATTGTTAAAGGAAATTACAAATGACATTATTTACTCTGGCCCAGAGGAACTGGTTGATTAACAAGTATGGAACTCAATTTATATTCCTGGGCAGATATGACTCCGACACTATGAACAGTGAGAGTTGAAATGTTTGAAAGTTCATGGAAGGACTCAGATTATCAATTAGAGTCCGATTGGCCTGTTAGATATCACTACCTATGATGAGGCTGTGCGCACACTACAATTGTGTGAATAAGATTATAAGTTGCGCGCCTCTGAGATTGAGAAAGGTAGTAAGGGCTGAAATAGAGACAAAAAAAAAGAAGAGAATAGAGAATGACAAAGATGTCCATACGGGAAAAAGGTAATTGGTAAAAGCTTAGAGCTGATGAATCACGAGGTAAGTTGATTGATAAACCCCAGTATATCTAATTTCAGCACTTTTGAGGGTGTTGTGATTTGAGGACCCCGACATGCTACGGAACAGAGTAGCAAGTGTAACAGTGTAAGATGTGTGGTAGTTACCACGGAAATAAGATGTTGGACGAGGGCGAGTGTATGCCTTGGACCAGGACACTATTGATGTTTCATATAATGTGGTGAAAGATACCACACTGGTTGTGAATAATGAAATAATTATTTTAATTAATCCTGGTGCCACGTATTTATTCATACCGCCTTCAGTTGCTTAAGTTAGTGAAAAATGTGAAGCCTGTACCCATAGACAAGATGATGATGGTTAGCTGAATTTCACTAACTGAATATGGGTATAGGAATTGTAAGTGTAACAAATAATGAAAGAGTTTGTTATAAGTGATATATTAAAGGAGATATATTGGAATAAGAAACGTATGCAAGGTAAGGATGTCCTTGATATGCAAAGTAATTTGGATTAAGCGGTATGTGGTCAAATCTGAGGGTTAATAAAGGTATTTCAAAATACTCCCCGCCTGAAGATTTGACAGCGTCGATAAGCGCACACATAACCTATAAATTGAAATCGACAGTCGTAAATTTATACATTTAAAATTTAGGTACCTTGGCTGGTCCAATAAAGAGATACAAAATTTGTTTAATCATGAAGTTTTAAAATTAAAATTTTATAAAAGACGTTAATATAAGAAAAAGGAAATGACGCAGGTAAATAGCTTGAACAGAAGCGATTTCGAAATGACGTTATACGTTTATGCGTACATAGGTCAAGGACAAAGGTGATTGAAATGTTGAGTGGAACTCAACTACGTTAAGGTATTTAAACCTTACCTGGACCAAGTGGTTGTCATCTTTAGCGATGATATTTTGATGTATTCGAAGTCCAGGGAAGAGCATGAGTAGCAACAGGAAACTGTCTTACAGACGAGTTGTTGAGAGTTTCTCAAAATAAGCTGCTCAGTTGACACATCTCATTCGGGAAAAGATTACATACGAGTGAGATGATAAGTATGAGAAAGTAGCTTCGGTGAGTTTTGGTATAAGGAAGTAATAAACTGACCACCGTAAGTATTCTCACTATAACCAACAGCTCAAGAGGTTTCAGTGTGTATGGATACCTCTAAATAATGATTGAGCTATGTATTGATGTAAAATGGGAAGATAGTCGTTTATGGATCCAATTAGTTCAAGGATCATGAGAGAAACTATCCGACCCATGGTTTAGAGCTGGCAGCCTTAGCGTTTACACTGAAAGTATGGCGCCACCACTTATACGGTGAAACATTTCGGGTATGCACTGATCGTAAAAGCCCCGAGTATCTGTTTTCACAGAAAGAGTCGGATGAGATAACCATGAGGGTTAGAGCTTCTAAGGATTATGATTGTGAACATTGTACCACCCAGGAAAGGCTAATGTAATGGCTGATGCCTTGAGCAGAAAGAGCCTCGGGATGGTATTACATATGATGGTCTGGGAGCGTGAGCTGCAAGAGCAGTTGTGAGCCTCAGTAGTGATGAGATCCCTTCTGATGATGACAGTGATTGTGGGACAGCTAGCCTGAGGTTAGAACCGGATTTGAGTAACCGGATTTGCCAGGCTTAGCGTGATGATCGGCATGGTGTCGATAGTTTGGGTCAGATTCAGAAGGGTATAGTAACAGAGTTCATAGTAAGTGATGATGACTTACAGAGGTTCAGATACAGTATAAGTGCTCCCCAGGACCACAGTTGATGAGATAGTAGTATTGTCAGAAGCTCACTCTTCGGGATATACAGTGCATCCGAGAAATAATAAATATATCAGAATCTCTGAAAAAGGGTATTGGTGGTCAGGTATGAAAAGTGATATTGTAGAGATTGTGGACAAGTGTCTCGTATGTCAGCAGAGTGAGGTAGAGTAAAAGAAGTTGCAGGGTTATTACAGCCTCTACCTATATTGACACAAAAATGGGAACAAGTTACCATGAATATTGTAATGGGTTACAGAGGACCCGGATGAATTACGAGGCTATCTGGGTGATAGTCAATGGATGGATTTAGTTTACCCACATTCTATTTATGGAAATCCCCAGATACTCTGAGTGCGTAGGCAAATTTATGTGTATGGAAATTTTGATACATTATGTAGCGTTCCAGTGAACATGGTATCAGATAGGGATTCCCGCTTCACTTCCCACTTGGGAAAATGTTTTTCAGGAAGCTATGGGACCCTGATTGTGTGTTAGCACAGCTTCCATCCTCAAGCAGATGGTCAGTCAGAGAGGACTGTACAGGTTTTGGAGGATGTGATGAGAGCGTGTGCCATTGATTTTATGAGCTCCTGAGATGATCAGTTGCTACTAATCAAATTCGCCAGTGATGACAGTTGTCACTTGAGTATCGGGATGAGATTAAATGAGGCATTGTATGGCCATAGGGAGTTGTTCCCTGACTTGGATAAGAAGTGGGTGACAGATAGAAAATTGTTCCCGAATTGGTAAGACAAACCTTTGAGGATGTTCAGTTGATTTATGAGAGATTAAGAACACCTCAGAGCAGATAGAAAAGCCATGCTGACAAGAGACAGGAAATCATTGGAATTCACCGAGGATGAATCAGTATTGTTGATAGTTACTTGTCCTAAGAGCATAAGGACGTAAAGAGATTCGGATAGAGAGAGATTGGACAAGTGGAAGGTAAGACCTGTAGGTTGCCGTTACCACTTGAATTAGCAGGCATCCACAATGTGTCCCATATTTTGATGCTTCGGAAATATTATCCGAACCCGATATATGTAATTGGATATGATGCTTCGGCAATACTACCCGGACCCAGTATATGTGATTGGATATGAGCTCCAACAGTTTAGCTCAATGAAAGTGTAACGTATGTTGGAAAATTGATTCGGGTATTAGACGGAAGGAGAAAGTGTTGAGATTTAAGATGATCTCCCTAGTTAAGCATGATGATAGTATTACACTCCAGAGAAAGTCACTTGACGATGACAATATATGGTATGATAGATGTACCAGAGTTGTTATGGACACATTAGAGTTGGTTCTAATTTGGAAAACCAAATTTCTTAAGTGGGGGAGATTGTAAGACCTGAAATTTACGAGTGCATTTAAAAATGCAAAAGGATTGAAATGGTATTTTCGAACACGTGTAAGGGCAAAATGGTCGAAAGACCAAAATTCGGTATTAATCAGGATAAGAAAATTTAATTAAAAATATGAGAATGAGAAATCTTGATCAATGATGAAGAAATAATCAAATTTCGGATTAAATTGATCAAGATATGAATTTATTGGAATAAACCGAAATTTTCATTTCAAAAAAATAATCCCGAAAGTAATCGAAAAATATACCGGAAATGTAAAATCGGACTGAGAATTCATTTACAGATCAAATGAATAAAATAGAATTTTTCTAGATATTTTGAAAATTTTATTATTATTTTATTGAATAAAATAATAATGAAATTTAATTATAAATAAATAAATAAAGTTTAAAAAAAAAAAAAAGCAAAATTTGGAAAATGAAAAATCGTGGAACTGAAGAGAAAAGAAACAAAAACGCGAAATGAAGCAGAAAACAAGCCGAGACCGAGGAGGCTCACCGGCGAGCTACCGGCTGCCAGGGACCCCAGGCGAAGGCCGGCTAAGGAGGCCCGAAACCCGCGCAACCCACCGGCGGCAGCGACGCGCGGCGAAGTGGCCGAAAATCGCCGAAAAACGGAAGGGATGCCGCGGGGAAGAAACGTCGATCGGCGGCCATCGGCGCCGATTCGACCCCAACCGAGGCCCGATTTGAGAATCCCAGGCCATGGCGCGACGAACAGCACCGGAATCGCGTCGGGAACCGGTCGGACGGCGCCGGCACGACCAAAGGATGACTGGACCGGCCGAACCGGGTTGAACCGGACCGGACCGGTTCAGCCAAAAAGAGAGGGAAAAAAAAAAGGAAGAAAAAGGGAAAAAGAAAAAGAGAAAAAATTGGAGAAAATTTCAGTGATGCAATCGAGTTTCGGGTAAGTCGGTAAGCGGTCGAATTGACCGATTTAATTTTTGAAATATTTAAATTATTAAATAATCGACTGAAAGTTTACCCGGAAATATATTTAATTGTGTAGCTCGACAATTGGCATCCACCGAGAGCTCGAGACAGTCTCGATTCACTTACTATCATGGAATCTTGGGTAAGTAACCCTTATTTACGATAATTTTACATCGTTATGCGTGATTGATATTTAACGCATAAATTATGGATTTAATTTTCGTATAAATGAATTAAATTTTGAAAAATTGGATAAATTGTCGTAAATATTAAATTGGGATATCCGAGAATTTAGAACGAGGCTAAATAAATTACTGATGGGCCCAATGAGCCCAATAGGCCTCGATAAAGTGTGGTAAACGGGCTTAAAACCGATTAAGGCCCATTAAGGTGCAATCGGGCCCAATATGGATAAACAGTCCCAATGATTTAAATTAAGCCCAGAAAATATAAAATACAATTAAATTGTATTGTAATTGACCTGATGAATGTGTATCCGCAGTACCGGAGATTTGATTTGGATTCGAAGCAAATCGGACTGCGTGACGAGACATTAGTGGAAAAGGTCAGACTGTACAGAAAAATGAGGCAAGGGAATTATGTGAATAGCTAGAGATAGCTACGCATATTTTTAATAGCTTTTCTGTACACTGATTATGTATGTATACATTGATTTTGTATAATGATCCTAAAAGTGGTTTAAATAATTTTAAGGATCGAAATAGGTGAAAAGTCTATTTTACCCCTATTGAGGGAAGTTCACCTAAGGATGGTGAAAGCATGACATGCATGAAATGCATGATTTAAGGAAATTTATGGTTTAAGGAATTTCTTGGTTTTTAAGCAAAGCAAACCGATAGATTGGCCAGAAATTATATAATTACGTAAAATAACACTACGTAGGTGTTATTAATATTTAAATGGAAATTTCTTTGGAAAACGGCCAACTATCAAGTTTATATGGAAACAGATAGTGTCGACACATAGTTCGCACTATATCTGCGTTTGTGAATGTGCATAAATGTGCTTGAGCAGTTGCTCGCACCGACTTATGTGACATCATATGCATGAAATGTGCTAGAGCATGGTGCTCGCACTGATTTTTATTATTGTGAAATGAGAGCTGCTGGAGCTTAGCTCGCACTCTGTTTTGACATGTTTTGACATGTTTTGACTGGTTTTGACTTGATATGCATAAAAAGGTGCTGGAGCGATTGCTCGCACTAGTTTTACAGATTTGATATGCATGAGAGGTGCTAGAGCTTAGCTCGCATCCTGTTTGGATTTGATATTGCATAAAGCCGTGCTGGAGTGTAACTCGCACGAGATTTGATTTAATTATGCATAAAGCCGTGCTGGAGAGTAACTCGCACGAGATTTGATTTACTTAAGCATTTATTTGTGCTAGAGCTCGCTCGCACAAAGTTTTATATGGTTTTCATAATTCATTTGAATGCCGTACTGGAGTTTTTCTCGTACGAGGTTTTCACTGAATTTCTATACATATTCGTACTAGAGCATTGCTCGTAGTGGATTTTACTTGAAATTATAATCAGTTTAAGTCGTACTGGAGCGCTGCTCGTACGCAGATTTTACTGATTTTTATGAAACCGTGTTAGAGCTTCGCTCGCACGAGATTTTCTGATATCATGAATATGCATGGAGCCGTGCTTGAGCTTCGCTCGCACAGGGATTTATATTACATGCATATAGCCGTGTTGGAGCCTCCTGTAGACTGTGTGTCACAGTGAGATGATATGCTCACACGTGCATTCTGAGACAGAGATGATATGGGTGGATAAGACCTATTACAGGCACCCCTGACTGAGCTTGGGTTCACGGAGTACGTTGTACCGTGTATGTCACGCGGAGTAAGCTGTACCGTGGGGATTGTTGGAGTGGAGTGGCATTAGCCACGAGGCAGCAAGCCTTGCCCTCGCAATCCTGGTGTTATGTTGTTCTGGCGGGTAGGACGACCCACCTCCCGTTTCAGGTGTGATACCCCGCACACTAGGTACCGTGTTGCCAGGGATCACTAGGATATGGCCATAGTCCTCGATGTTACTGATAATTACCTTATTGTCTCACATGATATAACTTGTAGTCTGTTAGACCAGGGTAGACCCGAAGGAGGGGTCAGGCCCCCGATTTGATGATTTGATGATTTGATAATTTGATGATTTGATGATTTCAGATGATTTTATGATATGTGACCCTGAAAGAAGGGTGGTTTTATAACTCAAGTTTTATAATGAAATATAACAAATTGTTTTATGAGTTTTGAGATGATTGACCCAGATGGGTTATTTTATACTGCGTTTTAAATGAATTGATTTAAATGCAGTGGCATGATGTGTTTTCCATGCTTTCATTTGAAAACCTTGAATTGTCTTACATGACATGAAAGACTGCATGATCTTGATTAAATTCATACTTAATATGATTTAATGATGTCACATAAAATGCTTTGAATGCATGAATTACATGATTTATATATGCACAAATAGTTTTGGATAAACTATGGCATTGAATATGCATGACTTTGTACTTGAGATTTTAATGAAGAGAAATGGATTTTAAGGGCATGGCATTATGAGCATGTAGATAGTGGAGCTATCTACTTACTTGCATAATTGTCTTACTGAGCGTGTGGTTTGCTCACCCCCCTTATTTTCCCATCTTTTCAGAGCACTTGAAATAGTTATTGAGCGGCTGAGGACTTGCATGCTTAATATCCGCTGCTTGCTGCTTCCTATCGAGAGACAGGTATACACATTTGTATGGTCTTGTATCTAAATATGTAATGCACAGTACTGTAAACGGATATTATGTCGGGGATGTAGAGTCATGTAAATACCATTGAGTATGTATTTATTTAAAGTCAAAGAATAGTAAACTCTGATATATAAATGTGATTATGGAAATGAAATTGGTAATAGTGTGAGGTGACTAACACCGAATCATAACCCAACTGTGTTGTAGGATGGTCATGACGAGAGAAAGGTAAGAATTAAATAATAAATGAAAAAGCGAAAAATTTACTCTGATTTTTAAAAAATTCGGGTCGTGACAATTACAACTTTTATCATGAGAGTTCTAAATTGATAGGTACATGAGTTCATGATATTAATGTAGAAAAGTGTCAGCATTTACTTAACAAAATACAAAATGTATGTACTCATTGTTACATATTTTTTTTTAAAAATTCTAATTATTTATTTATAGTTTATAATATTATTGCTTACAAAATATCTAAAACTATTTTATTTCAGTTTTTACTGGAACATCATTCTCATTTGTCAATCAAATGTAAATCAAATACCAATCGACATGCATAATATTTTGACAAGCAATACAATTAAAGATGAAAAATTCTTCAAACTCTTGCAAAAAATGCTATGTACATGAGAGTAAGGTTTCATGTATATTAATTAATCAGTTAAAATTATAGTGTCTTATAAGTACATAAAATTTATACAAATTACAAGTGTACAAAAACGGTTGCACCAAATGAAGATGCTAAAAACTTAAGACATGTTTTATAGTGATAAAACTTTTAATTTTTAATTTAACAATTGTATTTTTTTGGATATCTTAATTTTGGATATTAGGATGAAACTATTTAGATATTTCATTATTAATCAATTATTGTTAATAATTTTATATGATTTGGTATTTATTTTTTAAATATTAAATTTTATTCTAATTTAAAAAACAAGCAAGATAGAAAAGAAGCTGCCTGATGAGCTAGTTAATTATAATATATATAATATAGAGATGAAATTAGCATTTAATATTAATTTCGTACAATAAAAGCTTTTGACAGAGTGGAGAGAATGTAAATAGTGAAGTTCAAACTTAGATGTGTATCACACCTTAAAATTGAGAACATGTTTATTTGAACTAATCCTCAAGGTCATGTGTAACATTTATTTTTATTAGACACGGTAAAACTTGAACTTTGAAAACTAGAAACTCAAAGTTCCAATAGTATTTTCTTCTTACCATTAATTCAAGACCTTGTTGGCTAATCTTCCACTTTCTTTATTCCAATATATATAAATATATATATATATATATATATATATATATATATATAAAATAAACTAATAACGCATGCTGATCATAATTTGGTAAACACTAATCAATCATCTTTGCACTCTTCGACCCTTGCCGTACTTGAAAGCCGCCTTCGGCTTTCTTCTCGAGTAAATAAGGCATGTAGGTTCCCATAATCCTATCCCACAGAGTGAAGTACACTGAGAAGTTGTATTTGGTACCGAAAAGCTGATGGTGGATATCATGGTATGCCGCGTTATTCTGAAATAAGAGGAAAAAGGGGTTTCCAGGAAGCCTCATCCCGCAGTGGTCATCGACTAATTTAATGAGGACAAAGGAGAAGAAATACATGGAAGTTCGAGGAGACATGCCGGAGAGGAGTAAACTTAATGACGCGCCTATATTCTCCGACATCCCCTCTATTAGATGCATGTACTGACCTCCATATGAATAGGTAACCACAAGCCGGTGATGCTGAGAATGAACATATTTATATAACATCTTGTTGTAATGGAAGTACCTGTGCGTAAAATATGACCAAGTATCCAGAACCAGAAAGGCTATAACTACTTGCCTAACTATATCAATAAAAGAAGATGGTTGTCCGCTACCATCATTTCCTCCACTCACCTGCAAGTAAGCAAGCAAGCAAGGAAGACAATTAATAGACTATTTGTGTCGTCTGGAAAGATATAATAAATTCCAAATCTTATCTTATATGAGCAGTAGAGTATGGAGATAAATTTCATAATCAATTGCTATAAATATTTTATCATTAACTTATTAAAAACATATGCGTATGCGCGCGTACATTCAATAAAACCACACTTTTTAATATAATCAAAATTAACTTAATAAAAACAACTAGGATAAAACATGAGAAGTCAAATTCTCCAACAAAGTTTATAATTACATTTAAAAGGGAAAAAAAACCTTTCACTAATACTCATACCTTTAACGATAGTAACATCACAATAGTGGAAGTGAATTGATGGAAAAGAACGCCTTTCAGGACAGTCATTCTGGACACCAAATTCTTCTCCTCCTCTTCCTTCTTGGAGTGCAACTTGTAATTCTCAAACGACTCTAAGATCACATAAATCCCTGAGTATATCCAATAAACAACAATTGGGACGAAAATGGCAAGCAATTCATCTGTTGTTGCCCAACTCATGACAACTTTGGGAAGACTCAAATTTAAGATTAGCAATGGAAAAAGTGATCTTTCTTTTGAAACCGCTTTACCCAATCACGGTTTCTAATACTCTACTTAAATAGTTAGCAGTCGGTGGTGGCTGAATTTCTTAAAATATAACCTGAAAGATGGAATAAGTTAAAAAAAAAAAAAAAAAAAAGCTAAGATTTTAAGAAAGCCCTTGAACTATTTCACTTTTATCAAACAAGTCCTTATACATTTATTATACTCATATAAGTCCTTTTTTTTTTTATTCTAATAAACTCTTATTTTAAATAAAAAAATAAATGGATAAAAGTGGATTCAAATCAACTTCATTTATTGAAATTAAGTTAATTTCGATAAATTAATTTTGGAATTAACTTAGTTTTTTAGATCGTTTATACAGTTAAGTTGGTATGATGGTGTCTAAAATTACGAATTGAATCAACTAAATTAATCAACCTTTTTTTGAAATATATTATCTATAGTGTAATATGATTGGAGTTAATATTTGACGCGCTGACAGTGTATAGACTCTATACATTATCAGTCAACTATAAAACGACATTTTATTAATAAATAAATTTAAAAAATATGCAGACCCTTTAAAAATAAATATTAATAAAGTTCTTATATTTATTTTTAAAGGTCTATATATTTTAAAAATTTACTTATTAATAAGATGACGTTATGTGGTTGATTAAGAGTATAAAAAGACTATATACTACCAACGTATCATATACAAATCCATATAATTAATATTATATATATAATTGACTCTTTTTATGTAAGAAATTAGATTTTAAGACCCTTCAAAAAAATCACTCGATTTTTTAACTTATAAAATATTGATCTATGTTAAAAATTTATTTAAGTATAAATTAAAGATTGAAAACTTAATTGTATATTTAAATTAAAGTTTAAAACTTATTTAGATACAATTCAAAATTTAAGAGTTTATCAATAAAAGTATAAAAGTTTAATTAAATAAAATAATAAAATTCATGAATTTTTTTAATATTAAAAAAATTATCATGATTGTATTTTGACTTTTTTATTAAGAAATAAAAGAATTCAATACGAATATGCTGAAAAACGAGAAAAAGCAAGTATCTGATCCTGATGATAAATAATATTTATTTTTGGAAGATGATAAATAATATTTGGCGGATTGCATTATTCGCTTCTTTTATGATTAAGAGGTTGAAAAAGCAAGTATCTGTCCCCGAGGAAAAAAAAAAGTTTGTGGATAGCATTAATGACATTTTCTATTTGCAAGCAAGTTTATTATTTCCTGACACGTGTCCGCCACTTTCAGAGATTGGTATAGTGAATAGTATATAAAGATTGTTAAGTTTTAGTGCGAAAATAACACATCACATCGCTGTTTGGATTTGATATCTAATAAATAAAAATTTTTATATAATAATGAATGAAGGTAGGTACAAAAATTAGTTTATAATCATAAATTTAAATTAAAATATTCAAATATAAATATTATTAAGCATAAATTAGTTGAAATTTATGAAATTATTAAAAAAAGAGATTAATATATTATATATTTAAAAAATCAAATACGTTGAAGAGTAAGTTAATGAAAATAGCATGTTAATGATATAAGTTGTCGACACCTAGTTTTGTTGGGACATTTTTCATTTTGCCACTAAAGTACGCGGGCAGAGCAGGACATGGGAGCAATCAACGGCAATCACAATCCACTATCACTGACCTACCACCATCTCCTAGCCAAAACCCTACCATCTCCACTAAAAGCTAAACACCAGCAAACCTCTACCACGCCAGGCCTATCATCTACTCAAGATAAATCAGTCGAGCCACCATTTTTCAACTTCCAAACACCTCCTCTTAACCGACCGGAGCCTTCCACCTATGCTCCAAAACTCTACAGCCTAATTACAAACCTGAGCCTCCCCTAGCTCCTAAGAACAGCTACCATCAGCTTCTCTGTCACAAGCCATTAACTATATTTGCTATTATATATAAATATAATTAATAATTATCTAAGAATATATTTTTAAGTGACTTAAAATAAATATATAGTTATACTATAAAAAAGAAAATATGTGAAGGGGTTTGTATTGAGAAATTATTTATGTGGATTTATATATATTAATTGATTATATATTACAGTCTATTTAATTTATTTAGTCTATTCAAAAGTGATCAAAAAAAGTTATTAGATTTTAGAGTATCTCAATTAGTGTGAGCTTTGTAATGTGTGGATATCTAATATTTTATTCTATTTTAATGATAAATCAAAATAGTATAAAATATACTACAGTTATAAATAGGTTATAGTCCTTAATCTAAACGTTAATTTTCTCATTCTCATATCTCATCAGTGAGTGAGTTAGGGTTTTCTCTTATAAAGTAAGGTCTAGACGTGGAAGACTGCTAACCTCCAATCTATTAATTCTAATGGATCTAAGTATGTTTCTATATTCTAATTTTCTTGATGATTAAACATGAGATCTTGGGTACAAATATTATGTAATTAAATTTTACTACAAGTGGTATCAAGAGTCAATTCATGTTTAATCATTAAGAACTAAAATTATTGTTTGAAACATTAGAGCTTTTATTCCTTATAAAATAAAGGTTAAAAGTCTGTAAATAATTTTTTGGAGTTAGTTTCATGTTTCAAATAATTAAGGGTTTTAATTCTTTAAATCTCAAATTGAAAATTCAACCAAAACATTTATTTTGTATATGTTTTGATTCAAATTGATGAATGATAATTGTTTATTATGACTTTTATAGTTGAAACATAGTTGCAAGTTTATTAAATTTTCCTTTCGGTTGAAAGAAAACCAAGAACATAAAGATTATGTCTTAATGGTGAATTGTTTCATTGTTGTTGGCTTGGTTTGTCCCAATTCTTTGATGTTTTCATCCGTTTTTGCATGGATATTGTAGAATAGACATTTAATTTCAATTATGTATAGTTAATTTGGTGAAAATAGGTCAAAAAATTGTTAAAAAAAATGAAGATCAGATCCAAAACGGGTCCTTTTCGCATCCAACCGAGTCAAACCGATCAGTTGGAGGTTGAAGAAGGTGGGAGATCCCAAGGGATCTCCCTCATGCACAAGGGGAGGTGCACCGCCATCCGGTGGCTCGATAGTCACCGTTTTCTCCAATTTTGAATAAAATTTGATTTTAAAATTTTTGGTGATTTTTTCTAGAATTTTTTAAAATTGTTAAATATTTATTATTTAATATTTTTGTATTATTTGAATTAAAGTTGTATGTTATGCATATGATTATTGTCGTTTTGCTTCATAGTGATATGTTTTATGATGTTCTAAGTTGATTGACAATATGTACTCTCATTGAAATTGTCAGTAAATTTATGTACTCTCACCTATAAACATATACATATTTTATGAAAAATAAAGTTTCAAAATAAATTAAATTGATATAAAATGTCACGAAAGTGACATCTTTTATGTTAATTTATTTATTTTGAAAAATAAGGTTGTCATTAATGAATTTATATGACAATATTTTTTAATTCATGCGAAAAATAATTGACCCAAAGAAAAAAAATTTGCCGAATTATTAATACACAAGGTAGTAAATATGTGATAAAATTGTTTTTTACCATGCATGCAATATGTCAGTTCAAAAAATGCGTATTGTTGGCAGGATTTAGTTATCAATATTTACTAATAAAATTTAAGAGTACCACTTACAAATTGATATTTTTGTCCAAAGACTAAATGTTAATGTTGTGCTTGGTATCTTATATGGCCAAAAATTATTTAATTGTGAGTTGATTATTATTGTTTTCTGCTTATAGTGAATACTTCTTCCATATCTGCCAATTTGAATAACATTTAACAACACTAACTTTGAGAAATGGAAGGAGCATGTAACCATTGTGTTTGGGTGCATGGATCTGGACTATGTGATTAGGTCAGAATAACCTCCCACCCTTACTGATAATAGTTCAGCTACGGAAATGACACTATATGAAAAATGAGAATGTACAAATCGCATGAGTCTAATGATCTTGAAGCACTCAATTATGGATTCCATTGGAGCACAATACCTGAGGAAAAAAATGCTATAAGTTTTCTAAAGCATATTGCAGACAGATTCGTTGCAAATGAAAAGGAAATTGGACTTAAGAACAGTAAGCTGCTACTTTGTTGGATACTCAGAAAGATCAAGGGGTTTCAAGTTTTATGATCCCTCAAGTAAATCTTTTTTCGAGACAAGAAATACCAAATTCATTGAGGATGTTGAATTTAGTGGGAGTGTCAAACCCAAAAATCTTGTCTTTGAAGAAGAACATATCATCATTCCTACAGTTACAATTAAAAATGATCAAGCAGTTATGTCTAACTTTGTTCAAGATACAAATCCAGATTATTAGGATGCTCCTTGGTTACCTCCTGCTTATAAGATCTTCTAAGGAGATCTTAAAGAGCCAGCTTCTATTCAATTGGAGGAGCAACAATAACCTCAATTGGAAGTGCCATTAAAAGATCTTCTTAGGAGAGGAGATCAGCGATTCCGAATGATTATATCGTTTATCTCAAAGAACATGAGTTTGATATAGGAGTGGAAGATGATCCAACATCTTTCAGTGAAGCCAAATAAAGTGTTCACTCCCAACAATGGATAGAGGTCATGAAAGATAGATGAAATCTAATGGAGGATAATGGTGTTTGGGATCTTGTTGAATCGCCTGAAGGAGCAAAATCGATTGATTGTAAATGAATTTTCAAAACCAAACGAGATTCGAAAAGCAATATTGGAAGATATAAAGCACGTCTAGTCGCCAAAGATTTCACTCAAAATGAAGACATTGATTAGAAATAGACTTTCTCTCCAGTTTCATCGAAAGACTTTTTTAGAATTATTATGACACTTGTAGCTCATTATAATTTAGAGTTACATCAGATGGATGTGAATACAATGTTTCTCAATAGAGACATTGAAGAAACAATTTATATGGTGCAACCAGAAAATTTCGTGCCAGATAATTCGAAACATTTGGTATGCAAATTAAAGTAATACATCTATGGTTTAAAGTAAGCATCCCGTTAATGGTACCGAAAATTTGATAAAGTGATTACCTCATTTGGCTTTAAGGAGAACACTGTTGATCAATGTATTTATCACAAGATCAGTGAGAGCAACTTTATTCTTCTGGTGCTGTATGTTGATGATATTATGCTAGCAAGCAGCGATATAATATTGTTGCATGAAACCAAGATATTTCTATCAAGTAATTTTAAAATGAAAGATCTTTGAGATGCATCTTTTGTGTTGGGCATACAGATCCATCGAGATCGCTCGTGGTATACTTGACTTCTCACAAAAGGCATATATCAATAAGGTGTTTAGCATATTTGACATCAAGAATTGTGCATAAGGAGATACACCTATTGCTAAAGATGATAAATTTAGTTCGCTTCAATGCCCAAGAAATGAGATTGAAAAGAAAAGATGAAGAAGATTCCTTATGCCTCAGCAGTTATGAGTTTTATGTATGCTCAAGTTTGTATACTTCTGGATATTGCGTACGTAGTTAGAATGCTTAGCAGATATTTAAATAACCCTGGTATGGATCATTAAAAAGCAGTAAAAAGGGTTATACGGTATCTACAGAGAACTAAAGATTATATGCTCACATATCAAAGGTCAGATCATTTAGAGATCGTTGTGTATTCAGACTAAAGTCTACTTTTGACTATATTTTCATATTAGCTGGAAGAGTTGTCTCATGGAAGAGTGTAAAGCAGTCACTCATAGCTTCTTCCATCATGGAGGTAGAATTTATAACTTGTTATGAGGCATCAAATCAAGTAATATGGTTGCGAAATTTTATCAATGAGCTATGCATTGTCGATGATATTGAGAGACCATCGAAGATGTCAGGGTCACTTACCCTCTATACCAGTCCATGACCTTTACCTCACCACTTACAGTTGGGTTGTGAGTCAACATCCAATCCATATCTCATATACATTCATTCTTAATTGAAATATAATAGAAACTTGACTTTTATAAATATGCAGAAGCGTTTACATCAGTTTCTATTTATTTATACATCCATTTTGTACATAATATCACTAGACTGTGCATTAATTTATAGGATACAAAATTTTTCTTTTCATCACAAGAGTATACCTCTCTATACTGCTGGAGAATTAGAGAACACCTTAGCAGGGACGACTACAGTACTCACTACTACGTAGTATCTGTGGAGGAGGAAATAAGGGGGTGAGCATAACACGCTCAGTAAGGAAAATATGCAAGCATGTAGATAATTACACTCTCTACATGCTAAAATACATATATGTTTATTTTCCTTATAAAACAATATGCATGTTCGTTAAAACAACTTCCATCAATACGAAATCATTAATTTGCCCAATGGGTAATGCATATTCACACAGTTCATCATCCAAAACCACTGGAATTTAATTTCACACAGTCACCCTTGAAATCATTTTTCACACAGTAGTACATAGTTTCACATAACAAAATCTATTCACCCAGTTCATATATAGAAAAATACTTTTTACTTTGTATATCAATACATGTTGAGACATCATCATGGGTCATCCCATCCCCAGACACACAGCAATGGAGGATATCTGTCACCTCACACAGTAGTGAAAATATCGTATCATTCAGATACATATAGACTTATGGCCATAATCGAATTTCAGGCTACACTGATCAGGTAAGCGGGAACCCTACGCTTGGGGAAGCAGATCAACCATCCCTTCAGCATCACAAAGTTATCACACAGATAGTCACGGCACATCGTACCCCATGGCTAACGCTCATGGTACATCGTGCTCTCGTGAATCCTTATCACCCATTTCTATTGTCTCAAAATCACGTGCGAGCTCTCGAGTGGAACATACAGTATCATCAAGGCATCGAGCACTCTTTTGTTTTCTTAAAATCCTTTTGAAAGTAACGTGCGAGTAGGGCTAGTCAATCTACCATTGCCTCTCATGCTCTAACACGATTTCACACAGAAACGAAATTGAAGGGCTCCATGTATAGTTATGAGTGAGAGGGAAATCTCCCTTCAATCGCTCTTTATAAACATTTCATGCAATTAGTTAAAACCGAAGCCTGTCTATTATCAGTCTTTTTCCAAAACGTTGAAAAACCTCTTTTCACAACGATCATAGAAGTCAGGCTACTCATACCATCGACTTATTTTCGTACGTAGTTTTCTTCTAGATATATCGATATCTATGTACTATCACATACATTTGCACCCAGCAGATAAGAAAACATACGTATAGCTATCTTTATAGCTTACATAAGTCCCTTACCTCGATGTTGTAGCGTATATTTTTGTCTTACACTGCTTCACATATTACCATTTACGTCTATAGCTCCGTCTATCTCTCCGGATGCTGCAGATACACATCAAACGTATCATTCATCAATTCTATAATCTCAGACCATCAAACACCATTTTATTCTCTTATTTCTTCTTTTTGACCTAACATTGGTTCTTAGTGATTTTACATGTTATAGTCATTTCTAGCTATCTTCTTATATATCAATAGGTTCATAGTAGTAGCTAGGTTAACATACTGGAATTTGGTAGTCTGAAAGCTTACCTTGTTTGCTTTTCTTGCCGCTTAGTCCAACATCTCTTAATATCGATCAACACCTTCAATCTATCGTATCAAGGTCTCGTTTCCAACTATGTTGCTCTCTTCTGGCTAACGAACAACTTCATAGAAGGAAACATCTCTTAATTCTGGCTAGATAGGGTGGTTTGTCTAGGAAAAAGGTTTGAACACTTAGGCAAAAATTGAGAGGTTTTAGGTCAATATGCTTTTCAGCCTAAAATCTTGTTTCTTATATAAAAATTTCACTAAGCGATCGATCTGCATGGTAAGAGGATCGATCTCTCCTTCTTCACCGCCTTACTTTTCAGTGCATGAAATTTCATGAGATCGATCTGCTCCAAGAGTGAGATCGATCTGCTGTTGGCCGAGAGTTAAGAAAATCGATTCCTTCTGCACAGAATGCTTAGCAGATCGATCTGGCTCCACTGGAGGTCGATCTGCCCTGTTCCATTGCTCGAATAAGAGCATTTTTGTCTTTTCCAGATCGATCTGACATTCATATTTTCCAGATTTTACTGTAGTTTTCTGCAGTAACTCATACAAAACACCATTAATTTTGCTGCCATAGTCATTTTCTCATCTAACCACTTGTAAGGCTTGAAAATGACATCCATTCATACTTTATACACATTAAAACTTGTGTGCATTCATTGTATAACCAAAAGTATACAATTACAAAACTAAATGGAATTATAAAGGTTCACACAACTCATGCAACTTCATTCCATTTTACTATATTACTCATTTTTCATTGCACTCACATTCATCACATACAAAAGTCCATTTCTTTATATTCCTACATAATGAAGCTTGTACGTACATCACAAACTCAAATAACAAGTGTGTACATTGAATTTATGGACTTTTCATCACTTATGCTTCACATAGCATGTATATGTATATACTTATGAATTCATAAGGTTACAACTGAAGATACAGGTCTTACATTCCTCCCCTCCTTAAAAGAATTTGGTCCTCCAAATTAGAACCAAGTTACTCCTCGAAAAGTCGGGGGTACTTTTCCCGAATCAAGTTCTCTAGCTCCCAAGTGGCTTCCTCCGAATTATGGTGCTGCTATAGAACTTTAACAAGCAGAATCATCTTGTTTCGTAACACCTTTTCTTCCTATCCGTATCCGAATCGATTTCTCTACATATGTTATATCATCTTTAAGCTCCAATGGCTCATCGAATCACATGGGCCGGATCTGGATGGTACTTCTGAAGCATCGATACGTGGAAGACATTATGAATACTTGCCAACTCCGGTGGCAACGCAAGTCTATAAGCCTTATCTCCCACTCGCTCCAGTATCTCAAATGGTCCGATATACCTAGGGCTCAACTTACCCTTCTTACTGAACCTCATAATCCCTTTCGAGGGAGAAACTTTCAAGAAAGCTGAGTCACCCACAATGTACTCTAGTGGTCTTCATCTGATGTTAGCGTAACTCTTTTGCCTGCTCTGAGTTGTTTTCAATCTCTCACATATCAGTTGAATAACTTCAGAGGCTTGGTGTATAAAATCAGGAGCAAACATTTTCCTTTCACCCACTTCTTCCTAACCAATCGGGGAACGACACCTTCTACGGTACAAGACTTCATATGGTGTAATCCCGATACTCGTGTGATAACTATTGTTGTATGCAAATTTGACTAACGGTAGGTGATCATCTCAGGAGCCTTTAAAATCCATTACACTTGCTTTTAACATGTCCTCTAATGTTTGGATGGTTCTTTCTAATTGACCATCAGTTTGAGGATGGAAAGCCGTACTAAAACTCAATTGGGTTCCATAGCTTCTTGGAATTGTTTCCAAAAGCGAGAAGTGAAGCGGGAATCTCTATCTGATACAATGCTCACTGGAACACCATGTAGCCTCACTATTTCCCGTACATTCAGTTCTGCTAAGCTACTCAAGGCATCTGTAGCTTTCACGGCTAGAAAGTGGACGAATTTTGTCAGTCTGTCAACCACTACCCAAATAGCATCATGGTTCCTCTTAGTCCTCAGTAATCCCATGATGAAATCCATGGTGATATGCTCTCATTTCCAAGTTGATACTGGTAGAGGTTGCAATAACCCTACAGGCTTCTGATGCTCTACCTTCAGTTGCTGACATACTAGACTTCTTACCACAAACTCTGCGATATCTCACTTCATCCTTGACCACTAATGCACTTTTCGAAGGTTTTGGTACATCTTATTACCTCCCGGATGCAATGTGTATCTCGATGAATGAGCTTCTGTCAAAATCAATTTCTTTAACTCTGGGTCATCCAGAACGCAAATCCTGTCTCTAAACCTCAGTAGGCTATCATCACTCACATAGAAATCAGTCATATCACCCCCCTAAATTTGACTCGCACGATCCTCACACAGTAGATAGACATGTTGAGCCTGGCGTATCCGATCAATCAAATCCGGTTTCACTCGTAGGCTAGCTATCACACAGTCTCTATCAATATCAAGAGGGTTTATATCCAACCTGAGGTAAGCAAACTGCTCGAGCAGCTCATATTCCCTGATCATCATGTGCGATACCATTCCGATGCCCTTTCTACTAAGGGCATCAGCCACAACATTAACATTTCCTGGATGGTATAATATCTCGCACTCATAATCTTTTAGAAGCTCTGTCCATCGTCTATGCCTCATATTCAACTCTTTCTGTGAAAACAGATATTTGAGGCTCTTATGATCTGTATACACCTAAAATTTCTCACGTATAAGTAGTGGTGCCATATTTTCAATGCAAATACCATAATTGCCAACTTTAAATCATGGGTCGGGTAGTTCCTCTCATAGTCCTTAAGCTGTCTGGATCCATAGGCTACTACCTTCCCGTCCTGCATCAACACACAACCCAGTCCTTGTCTTGAGGTATCTGTATACACTGAGTAACCTTCTGAGCTGGTGGGTATGGTGAGAATAGGTGCGGTGGTCAGTCTGTTCTTTAACTCGCAGAAACTTTTCTCATATTTATCATCCCACTCGAATGCCACATTCTTTCGGGTGAGACGAGTTAACGGAGCAGCCAGCTTAGAGAACCCCTCGACAAATCGTCGATAATAACCTGCTAAACCTAGGAAACTGTGGATCTCTGTAACCGTCTTGGATCTATCCCACTGTACCACAGCCTCTATCTTAGATAGATCAACTGATACACCATCTCTCGAGACTACATGACCCAAAAACGATATCTCTCTAAGCTAGAAATCACACTTGTTGAGTTTAGCATACAACTCTTGATCTCGAAGGGTCTGTAACACTGTTCTCAAATGTTATGCATACTCTTCTCTGGATTTCGAGTATACCAATATGTCATCTATAAAGACGATCATGAATCTGTCCAAATATGGCTTGAATACATCGTTCATTAAAGCCATAAACGCTGCAGGAGTATTCGTCAACCTAAATGGCATAACCAAAAATTCATAATGGCCATAACGGGTCCTAAACGCTGTCTTGGGTACATCTCCACTATGAATCCTCAACTGATGATACCCAGACCTCAGATCAATCTTTGAAAAAACCTGTGCTCCCTGTAACTGATCTAATATATCATCAATCCGTGGAGGGGGATACTTATTCTTGATGGTAGCTCTGTTCAATAATCGGTAATCTATACACAGTTGGAGACTCTCATCTTTCTTCCTTATAAACAGAGCTGGTACTCCCCAAGGTGATACACTCGATCTGATAAACTCCTTATCCAACAACTCTTGCAATTGTTTCTTTAGCTCCTCCAATTCCACTGGAGCAATTCGATACGGTGGTTTGGATATCGGTTCAGTTCCAGACACCAAATCAATACAGAATTTCATTTCTCTATCTGGTGGCAACCTTGGTAATTCTTTCGAAAAGACATCAGGGAATTCTCTCACCACTGGGATGTCAACCATATCCGGATACACCTTATCCAAATCAACCACATAGGCTATAAAACCTTCAACATATCACAATCACATTTGATTAGTAAAATCATCCGTCCTTGGACATAATTTACTACTTCTTTCATTTTTTTGCAAAGCTTACAACATACTTTTTAGGGGTAGGAAACATGACTGTCTTAGCATAACAATCTAAGACGGCTTGGTTTGCAGCTAACCAATCTATCCCTAATATTACATCATTATTTTTCATGTTTAATAGAATGAGATTGGCTAACATCTCATTTTCCCCTACTTTCAACTTACAACCATTACAGACATACTCTGTCATTACATTATCTCTAAGTGGAGTGCTTATAAGTAAAGTCCTACCTAGAGGTACAGGTATTACATGTTCAATCAATTTACATGCAAAAGTAGGTGATATTAATGAATACGTGGCACAAGGATCAATCAATGCTAATGCTTCAAAGTTAAAGACTAGGATGGTACATTTAATTACATCCTTAGAAGTCTCTGCAGAAACCTGGTCCAAGGCAAACACTCGTCCACGTCCAACAACTTGTTTCCCTTTCTCTTCAGCTGTGGCTTTCCTCTTAGGTGTAGGTGTCTCCACCTAGCCTTCTCTGGCTCTTTGCCTTTTGTGGGGCTGTATCAACCAACTCTGGGCATTCACGAGCTATGTGCCCTGCTTTACGACATTTATAGCATAATCTCGTCATAGGGGATGGTCTACCCCCATGATACCTACCACACATCCAACATTGCTCGGTGGTAGTTCTGGGTCCACCAATAACAATGCCCATGCCCCTCGATGCTGGAGAATAAGTTGGATGCACTAGAGGCTTTGCAGGCCTCTCTTGCATCTCCTCAATCTTAGGCCCTTTACCGAATAACCTTCGACCCTTTCAGAACCTTTTATCATTAATCGACTTCTTTCGATCTCTATCTCTACCTTTACCAGTCTTACTCAATTCTGAGGCGTACAGCTCATAATCTTACTCACACAGCTGAGCTCTGTGTACTACCTCGTTATAGGTGGTAATGTCCAATGGAGCTAGTCGAGCTCTAATCGAAGGTCTCAGTCCCTCAAGGAATTTTTTAACCTTTCTATCCTCAAGGCTTATGGTGACTATATCATATTTGCCCAGGGATGTGAATCCAGATTCATACTCATCCATTGTCCGATTTCCCTGAGACAATGTCATGAACTCTAACTGCATCTTCCTTTGAGCAGTAGCTGGAATGTATTGCCTCCTGAAGGCATCCATAAATATATCACATGTCACAACCCAGTGACATACACTCAATATCAGTTGTGTGGCCATCCACCAATGCCCGGCCTCATCCTCTAACACAAAAGCCGCAAAGGTGACATTCTTTGTGTCAGAGCAATGGAAAAATCTGTATAGCTTATCCATACTGCGTATCCAATGCTCAGCTGACAGTGGGTTCTTCACCCTATTAAACGAAGGTGGTCCGAACTTCCAGAATTCTCTCAGTCTACCTAGGTCACAATCATAAATTCCCTCTCCACCAACCTATTGTGGGATTACAGGATCCTGAACCGGTGGGGGAATGTCCTGAACTGAGAGAGGTACAGGTATCTCTGCCTCTGAGCCTGAGGTCTCGGTGTAGGCTGTACTGGCTCATCTCTCTCAGGTGCAGCAGCCTCACTAATAGGGTTCTCCTGTCTACCCTCCATTTTGGCCATTGCTTGTGTAATCATCTTCATCACTGTGTCTACACTACGTTGTAATTGCGTTATACAGGCCTCAGCGGCCTCACTAAGCTCTGGTGGATCTCTACGAGAACTAGACCCACTACGCCTCTCAGGCTCATTTCTATGCCCCTAAGAGTGCGAACTCTCTCTTCTATGAATACGTCATCTATCAAACATCCTGCATACTCAGAATAAGTGTCTCAGTTACATTTTCCAGCTTGGTATACATATTGTATCCTAATAATGCACAGTACTTTAGGGATGTACAACTTCCTAATTATGGATATGACTCACATTAGACTAACTTAGCTCAAATACCATTCTATCAAGGTCACTTACCCTCTATACTAGTCCATGACCTTTGCCTCACCACTTACAGTTGGGCGTGAGTCAACATCCAATCCACATCTCATATACATTCATTCTTAATTGAAATAGAATAGAAACTGGACTTTTATAAATATGCGGAAGCGTTTACATTAGTTTTTATTTACCTATACATCCTTTTTGTACATAATATCACTAGACTGTGTATTAATTTACAGGATACAAAATTTTTCTTTTCCTCACAAATGTATACCTCTCTATACTGCTGGAGAATTGGAGAACACCTTAGCAGGGACGACTACAGTATTCACTACCGTGTAGTATCTGTGGAAGAGGAAATAAGGGGGTGAGCATAACACGCTCAGTAAGAAAAATATGCAAACAAGTAGATAACTACACTATCTACATGCTAAAATACGTATATTTTTATTTTCCCTATAAAACAATATGCATGTTCTTTAAAACAACTTCCATCAATGCGAAATCATTAATTCGCCCAATGAGTATATGCTGTCACGACCTAAATTACCTAGAAATCAGAGTAAATTTTTCACTTTTTAATTTCCTTACCCGTCGTGAACAGTTACACTACTAAACAGTTGGGCTATGATTCGGTGTTAGTCACCTCTCACCTATTTACCATTCCATTTTCATATTTCATTTACATATCAATTTATTTAAACTAAATATATCCCCAATATTACATCCATATACAGTACTGTGCCTCTATATGTTCAGATACAAAAATTATACAAATGTGTATACCTGGTCTTGATAATAAGTAGCGGATAACCGAAATGCAAGACCACTGTCGTTCTCTTCTACTGAATGTACCCTGTGGGGTGAAAAATGAAAGGGTGAGCATAAACAGCTCAGTAAGGTAATAATGTAAGAAGGTAGATAACTATACTATCTACGTGCTGATAATGTCATGATATAAAATCGTTTACTTTTGGAGCATGAGGTAAGACTAAAATGATGCCACATGTATGTATATATCATATAAGAGAAATCATGAAATCGACATATAAATCAAACATGAAAAATCATCATGTATGACATCTCATACTCGTCACATTAAAACTTATTTGTTTCATTACAAACTCATCACGTTAAAACTTATTTGTTTTATCATAAAACAACCTCATTAAGGTCAAACCCATCTCTCGGGAATACCTTGATTTATTAAATCACATCTCTTTTAAAACATAAATCGGGACATTACCCCTCCCTCGGGTTCGTCCTGGTCTATTCAGACCGTATGATATCATGTGAGGCATGTAGGTTACTGTATGAAATTGAGGACTATGGCCATACTTTGTCCCTGTGATCCCAAGCTACACGGATCCCAGTGTGCGGGGTATCACAACTGTAACGGGAGGTGAGGTCAAATCCTACCCGCCAGAATATCAAGTAACATCATCGAGTCATCATGACTGCACGATACAGCGTACTTCGTATGACATACACGGTACATCGTACTCCGTGGACCCATATCATAGTCTGGGGGTGCCTGCCGTAGGTCTTATCCACCCCAATACTATGTCGATAACCAACCCATGTCTCAAAGTATACGTGCGAGCATCTCAACTCTCTGCGACACACAGTCTATAGGAGGCTTCCGCATGACTATATGCATGTCAACTCACATCTAGTGCGAGCGAAGCTTCAGCACGACGCTATGCATATCATGATATCTAAAATCTCGTGCGAACGAAGCTCCGGCACGATTTTGTGCATACACAAATTCCTCGTACGAGCAATGCTCCATTACGGCTTTTCATGAGTAATAAATCAGTAAACTTGAGTGCGAGAAAGACTCTAGCACTCTTTTTATTCATGTAAATACGATAGGTGGCTCAATCTTGATAAAACATCTTTTAAAATAGTAACCGGTATAAACCGGTATCCTTTCGTATAATTCATGAAATCAATAGCCAACCTATGTGTAAATTTGCTTAAATCAAAGCAATACATTTATATAAAACATTAAAATAGGATAATCATGCAATTTATCTGCCTTACTACCCTTTTTGTAAATTTTACTACCAGGGACAAAATCATCTTTTTCTTTATTTATCTAAGCCTCGATTTTCGCAAAAATTATTATTTTGTTTCTAGATACTTTAAGGAATTCTAAACCCTGTAAATCCCTCAATAAATACGTATAGAAATTTCTATACACCTATAAAATTTCCTTATCTCGATTTACGTGCAAACTTATCTCGTCTCGATAATATCCGATCTCTCAGTCCAACTTCACGTCAACCAAGTCTACGAACTGCATATAACCACATATTTTAGGTTAATTCACTTATTTTTACCAGTATATCACATATACTGATCGAATCTAACGTACTGGGCCCGTTTTACTTTATTGGGCCCAATTGCACCTTAATGGGCCTCGACCCATTTTTCAGCCCGTTTTAACTTATTAAATCCCTTCTTCGGGTTTACTGGGCTCATTCAGCTTACCAATAATCATCGGACTTCGTTCCAAACTCATTAGATAGCTCGTATACTATTTACAGTAGTTACGTTGCAATTCCGATAAATATTCCTTTTTATACAGAATTAATCCATAAATTTCGTAAAATAATCGAAACTCTGTATTAAATGACTCATATTATCGTAATTAAAACATACTTACCTAATATGATACGGGATACGAAAATTGGAGCTCAATCGGCTCTCGTTCGGGCTATGTCGTAAAACTTCATAATTAATATTTAATTTCGGGTTACTTTTCGATTAAATATAATTTAAATAAATTTTTCAAAATTCAAATCGGTCATTTTTGACCTCGTATCGACTTACCCGAAGTCCGGTGTATCCTCGAAAATCTTTCCCTTTTTCCTTTTTCTCTTTTTCTCCCTTTTTCCCTTCTTTCTTGGCTAAACCGGTTCAGTCCGATTCAAACCCGGTTCAGACCGGTCCGATTCAGTCCGATTTACTCCGATTTGGCCGGTTCAGGGCCTCGCCGGTCGGTTCTCTGCCGGCTTTCACCGCCAGTAGCTCCGCAGGATCGTCCGCAGCTCGAATCTGCCCTCGGTTTCGTCCAAGGCCATCGGAAAGTCGTCGGTCCAGCCTATTCTCTCCACCGTCGGTACCCATTTCTTCTTTCCGCCGTTTTCGGCGCCGTCCGTCGGTTTCGTCGATCATTTTCGGTGCCATCCGGCTCGACATTAAGTGGGGTTCCTTCAGTGGTCGGTGGTCGGAGTCAAATCGACGCCGGTGGCCGCCAATTTGGCTTCTCCTCTCCGCGGCTTCTCTCCCTCGATCCGCCGAATTTCGACGTCGGTGGGCTGCACCGTCGGTACCAGGGAGGTTGCCGGCCTCTCCTCTTGGCCGATTAGGTCGTCGGTGGTCGTCCGGTCTTCTCCCCGATTTCGGTTTCATTTTTTTCCGTTCTCTCTTCTTTCTCTCTCCCCGATTTTCCATTTCTGATTCCTTTTTTTTTCTTTCTTTTTTTTTGAATTAATTTAATTTTTTATTTATTATTATTTGTAAATTAGTTTATTATTATTTTATTCATTAAAATAATAAAAAATATTCAAAAATATCTAAAAAAAATTAATTTTTTATTCCAATTAATTTTATTTAATTTATTTATTATATTTTTAACCCTTTTCGGTATATTTTCTCCGTATTTTAGGGATATTGTCCCGAACAAAAATTTTGATTAATTTCAGTAAATTCATATCTTGATCAATTTAATCCGAAATTTAATTATTTCTTCGTTATTGATCAAGATTCTCTAATCCATTATTTTTAATAAAATTTTCTTATCGGGTTTATTCCGGCTTTCGATCTTTTGACCGTTTTGTCCTTACACGTGTTCGGGATTAATTTAACCTGACTTCCCTTCACGAATACTCATTCATTTTGTGTTTTTAATTAAATTCGAGTCTTACAATATTCACACAGTTCATCATCCAAAACCACTGGGATTTAATTTCACACATTCACCCTTGATATCATTTTTCACACAGTAGTACATAGTTTCACATAACAAAATCTATTCACCCAGTTCATATATAGAAAAATGCTTTTTACTTTGTACATCAATACATGTTGAGACATCATCATGGGTCATCCCATCTCCAGACACACAACAATGGAGGATATTTGTCACCTCACACAGTAGTGACAATATCGTATCATACAGATACATATAGACTTATGGCCATAGTCGAATTCCAAGCTACGATGATTAGGTGAGCGGGAACCCTACGCTTGGGGAGGCGAATCAACCATCCCTTCAACATCACACAGTTATCACACAGATAGTCACGGCACATCGTACCCCATGGCTAACGATCACGGTACATCGTGCTCTCGTGAATCCTTATCACCCATTTCTATTATTTCAAAATCACGTGCGAGCTCTCGAGTGGAACACATAGTATCATCAAGGCATCAAGCACTCTTTTGTTTTCTTAAAATCCTTTTGAAAGTAACGTGCGAGTAAGGCTGGTCAATCTACCATTACCTCTCATGCTCTAACACGATTTCACACAGAAACGAAATAAAAGGGCTTCATGTATAGTTATGAGTGAGAGGGCAAATCTCCCTTCAATCGCTCTTTATAAACATTTCATGCAATTGGTTAAAATCGAAGCCTGTCTATTATCAGTCTTTCTCCAAAACGTTGAAAAACCTCTTTTCACAACGATCATAGAAGTCAGGCAACTCATACCATCGACATATTTTCATATGTAGTTTTCTTCTAGATATATCGATATCTATATACTATCACATACATTTGCACCCAGCAGATAAGAAGACATACATATAGCTATCTCTATAGCTTACATAAGTCCCTTACCTTGATCTTGCAGCGTATCTTTTTGTCTTACTGCTCACATATCACCATTTACGTCTACAGCTTCGTCTATCTCTCCGGATGGTGCAGATACACATCAAACTATCATTCATCAATTCTATAATCTCAGACCATCAAAACACCATTTCATTCTCTTATTTCGTCTTTTTGACCTAACATTGCTTCTTAGTGATTTTACATGTTATAGTCATTTCTAGCTATCTTCCCGTATATCAATAGGTTCATAGCAGTAGCTAGGTTAACATACTAGAATTTGGTCGTCTGAAAGCTTACCTAGTTTGCTTTTCTTGCCGCTTAGTCCAAAATCTCTTAATATCAATCAACACCTTCGATCTATCGTATCGAGGTCTCGTTTTCAACTATGTTGTTCTCTTATGGCTAACGAACAGCTTCGTAGAAGAAAACATCTCTTAATTCTGGCTAGATAGGGTGGTTTGTCTAGGAAAAATGGTTTGAGCACTTAGGCAAAAATTGAGAGGTTTTAGGTCAATATGCTTTTCAGCTTAAAATCTTGTTTCTTTTATAGAAATTTCACTAGGAGATCGATCTGCATGGTAAGAGGATCGATCTCTCCTTCTTCACCGCCTTACTTTTCAGTGCATGGAATTTCATGAGATCGATCTGCCCATAAGCAAAAGATCGATCTGTTCCAGGCAGTAGCTTAAGGAGATTGATATGCTCCAAGAGTGAGATCGATCTGCTATTGGTCGAGAGCTAAAAAAATCGATTCCTTCTACACAGATGCTTAGCATATCGATCTGGCTCCACTGGAGATCGATCTGCCCTGTTCCATTGCTCGAATAAGAGCATTTTTTGCTCTTCCAGATCGATCTGTCCTTCAATGAGATCGATCTGGCATTCATATTTTCTAGATTTTACTGCAGTTTTCTACAGTAACTCATACAAAACACCCTTAATTTTGCTGTCATAGTCATTTTCTCATCCAACCACCTTTAAGGCTTGAAAATGACATCCATTCATACTTTATACACATTAAAATTTGTGTGCATTCATTGTATAACCAAATGTAAGACCCGAAAATTCAATGTCATTTTTAAGAAATTGATATTATAAATATGGATTAGTGTAATCTTGGTCAATAAAGAAGAAATAATTAAATTTCAAGTCCAATTGATCAAGATATGAATTTATTTAATATTTTTAAAATTTTCATCTCGAAAAATGAGCCCAAAAATAGTAAAAAAATATACCGAAAAAGTAAAATCGGACTGATAAATTCATTTACGGATTAAATGAATTTAATATAAATTTTTGGGATATTTTGGGATATTTTGGTATTTTATTATTATTTTAAGGAATAAAATAATAATAAAAATATATTATAAAAAAATTTGTTAAAAAAAACGAATTGAAAAAAAAAAAGGAACCAGAAACGCGAGGAATAGGGGAGGGAAACCCGATCCTCCCCTAGTTTCTCACCGGTGGCGACACAGGCCGACGGCGTGAGGGATGCTTGGCGAAGCGACGACCGGCACTGGGGGAACGCTCGCCAGCCACCACGCTCCCCAGATCGCCGGCGGTGAGCAGATCGGAGGGGGAGAAGGCCACGGGGAGAAGAGGAAGATTCGTTGGCGCCGGCGCCGATTTGGCCCGAGCCAAGCCAGCCGAAGCCTCCCCAAGCCGCGACGCTTCGAACAGCGGTGGAATCGCGTCGGGAATCGGCCGCCAGCGCCGGCAACGACGAAATGGCCACTGAACCGGTTCAGTGTGAAAAAGGGCGAACCGGTCTGAACCGGTTGAGGAGGAGAGAGAAAGAAGAGAGAGAAATTTTTTTTTGAGATTTCATCGGACTTCGGGTAAGTCGATATGAGGTCAAAAGTGACCGATTTAATTTTCGATAAATTTATTTAAATTATATTTAATCAAAAATTGACCCGAAGTTAAAAATATAAAATTGTGCAGTTCGACGATTAATTCTGAACGGAAGCCCGATCGAACTCCGATTCTGCACCATCGCATAATCTCGGGTAAGTAAAGCTCATTTACGATAATTTTTGTGATTAACACGTATTTAAGATTTAATTTACGCATTTCGGATTAAATTTCGGATTTAGTGAATTATATTCGAAATTTTGAATAAACTGTCGTAAATGATATTCGAGCTATCCAAAGAGCTTGGAATAAAGCCCAATGGGTATTGATAGGCCCAATGAGTCGATAGACCCTGATGAAAGGAAATAATACGTGAAAAACAAGCTTAATACGAATTAAGGCCCGATTAAAGTATTTAGGCCCATTTAGAGTAAACAGACCCAATTAAGTGAAATGAACTGTATTAAATGTGTAATACAGTAGGAAACGTATAATTAATCTAGTGAATGGTTAAATGCAGCTCCAGAGTCATATTTAGAGTTGACCGGACTGCGAGATTTGGACAGCACAGAGGAAGAGAGGTCACACTACGTGATCCGAGGTAAGGGATCTATGCGAGCTATTAGAGATAGCTGTACGTATTTTTATCGTTGTTTACAGTCAATTAAATTTCGTATAGAGTATAGATATGAAATTTCTGAATAGTACCCAAATATGAGAAAATTACAAAAATACCCTTAGACTCGGAAATTTTTGGAAATGCATAAAATGCATGAAATCCATGTTTTCTCTGTGAAAAAGAGATTTTTTGAAGCTGAAATGATAGATTGGCTCATTATTTGACTGTATGCATTAACTTGCATGTTTTTCTAAAGTGTGATTTGATTGACGAGTGATTTAATGGGATGTTATCCTCTCACTCTATTTTGCACTGTTTTACATATTGTACACGGTTTTGAGTATCACTGTGGTGGGAAATAGAGCCAGCTGTCTATTTTGTGTGTGTGAAATCGTGCTGGAGCTATGATGAGATCTATGGATTTATCCAGATCCGCTCCCACTTGATTTTGGTATTGCATATGTACAGATCGTGCTGGAGCACTGCTCGCATTAGATTCTGTTGTGATTTGTGATTGAGATCGTGCTGGAGCCCTCGTGTTGACTATGTGTCACACTGACTTGCTCGCACTAGATCTGATACGACAGGCTATGGTTGATAATTTATTTGGTTGGGGTGGTGAGCTTGTGAGTCAGGCACCTACAACTGTGTGGTAATTGTACAGTGGTTCACGGAGTACGTCGTACCGTGTAGACAACATGGAGTACACTGTACCATGCAACTATGGGATGTGAGGATTGCGTCTTTGGACTCGGGCATGCTGTGTCATTGCTCTGATTTGTGATAGTCCTTAGATAGGAGCCGATGGATAAACTAATCCCCTCCTCGGACTCAGAGACACCCTAGCACACCTGATCCGTGATAGCTTGTGGGTCTCGGACTTTGGCCAATTGTTCCTTAGATTTGTGTTGAAATCCCTGCCTAGTCTCATCTGCTTTATTGGTTTCGGTGATGAAACTAATTGTGATTTGATTTCTGTGATGAAACCATTTGAAATGATAATATGATTTAAATGTGAGTTTCAATACTGAACACAGAAATATTTTACTCTGAATGAGTTTTGATATTCGGTTTTTGGGCAGTAAATTGCTATGTGTTTTATTATAATGGTTTTGTGAATGCCATGGGTTTTTCGACATAAACCATGCATCATAAGCATCGTGGATAATTTGATTATCTACCTGCTTTCATATATTAATGCAAATGTTTTGAAAAGTAAATGCATTTGTTTTACGAGATGATAAAACATGCATTATGAGCATCGTAGATAGTGTAGTTATCTACCTGCTTTCATATATTTCTTACTGAGCGCGTTATGCTCATCCCTTTATTTTTTTCCACCTCTACAGAGCATTTCAGTAGAGTGTATAAACTGCGTCCGTCTTGCGATCTTTTACGCACAGCTATCCAGCAGCATCAAGGTATACATACATGTACTTTTCGTATCTGAATAATAGTGTACAGTGATGTAGTCACGTTATATTGGGGGATGTATATGTTAGGCAATGCAAACAAATTTCTAATTATGAAATAATAACTTTATGAGCTTCCGCGAATGTTAGTGCCTGAGACGAAAGCATTGTCTGTTATGCATATAAATAATATATGAAACTGAGTGATGGATATTGACTCACAGCCCAACAATTGAAATGTGGTAAGTTCGTGAAAAATTTGTAGTGATTTTTAAAAATTTGGGTCGCGACACCAAAAGTATACAATTCCAAAACTAAATTGAATTACAAAGGTTCACACAACTCATGCAACTTCATTCCATTTTATTACACTACTCATTTTTCATTCCACTCACATTCATCACATACAAAAGTCCATTTCTTTATATTCCTATATAATGAAACTTGTACGTACATCACAAACTCATATAACAAGTGTGTACATTGAATTTATGGACTTTTCATCACTTATGCTTCACATAGCATGTATATGTATATACGTATGAATTCATAAGGTTACAATTGAAAATACGGGTCTTACAGAAGATTAATTATGATAATAAAACCATTGAGTTATATTCTAAGAACAACAGAAACTCGTCGAAATTAAAGAATATTGACATTATGTTTCATGTTGTTAAGGAGAGAGTTCAGAATCTTCAGATTACTATTGAACATATAAATACAAACTTAATGATTGTGGATCCGCTTATGAAAGGAGTACCACCTAAGGTGTTTCATGAGCATGTAGCTCGTATGAGTTTGGTTCATCTCGATGATATGCTTGTATAGTGAGAATTTGTTTCTTGATGTTCATTTGTTATTGAGATATTTTTTTGATCAAACTTAAGTGTTTTTGTTATTACTGAAAACTTAGAAATAAAGTGACATTCTTTCAGTTACAGTATGCATAAAGTTTTGAAAGTATATTATTCTTTGAATTATAAAGTAGGACTAGTTGGAAATAGGCATGTTAAGGGATCACGTTACATGTAATTTCCATGCTACACATTCATACTTAATCTACGTCGTTGATTATATTAATATACGTGACCATTGATGGATCTAGTTACGAAATATATGTAATGAAGATTGTTTTGATCCTATATTGATATAATTAATGGACCAGATTGTTTAAGGACGTTACTTTGTAAAGATAGAAAATATTGAACTATTAAAGTTATTTTAAAATGTACAATTGTCAAATGACATATGTGGCCCAAGTGGAAGATTGTTCGAAAATTATTTATGTGGACCTATCAATATTAATTGATTATACATTACAGGCTATCTAATTTGTTTAGTCCATTTAAAAGTGATCAAATAAAGTTATTGGACTTTAGAGTATCTCAATTAGTATAAGCTTTGCAATGTGTAGAGACCCAATATTTTATTTTAATGATGTGCCAAAATATGATAAAATATATTACAATTATAAATAGATTATGATCCTTAGTTTAAATGTTAATTTTTCTCATTCTCATATCTCATCGATGAGTGAATTAAAATTTTCTCTCATAAACTAAGGTTTAGACGTGAAAGACTGCTAACATCCAATTAATTAATTTCAATAGATCTAAATATATTTTTATATTCTAATTTTTTTAATGATTGAACATAAAATTTTAAGTATAGATATTATGTAATTAAATTTTATTATAATTTGATGATTATTTGAGGTGATGTTTCATGAAATTTAATTATTATAGGAGTAGTGTACCTATCACGATTATTTGGGTTTTGTATCGAAGAAGAATGAATGATTCATCAATGTTTGTTTGTGGAGGGATTTTTATTCGCTTTGACGGTACATTTGGTTTGTCGATAGTTTTGGTGGCCTTGTTACGTGCGTATGTTTTGCTAATTGGGCTTAGCAATCACCATCTCCTAGCCAAAACCCTACCGTCTCCACTAAAAGCTAAACAGCAGTAAACCTCTACCACGCCAGACCTATCCTCTACTCAAGATAAATCAGTTGAGCCACCATTTTTCAACTTCCGAACACCTTCTCTTACCCGACCGGAGCCTTCCACCTATGCTCCAAAACTCTACAACCTAATTAAAACCTGAGCCTCCCCTAGCTCGTAGGAACAGCTACCATCAGCTTTTCTGTCCCAAGCCACTAACTATATTAAAAAAATACTTATCATGATTGTGTTTTTAACTTTTTATTAAGGAATAAAAGAATTCAATACGTATATGCTCAAAAAAGAGAAAAAGCAAGTAGCTGATCCTGATGATAAATAATATATTTTTTTGGAAGATGATAAATAATATTTGGCGGATTGCATTATTCGCTTCTTTTATGATTAAAAGGATTTAAAACGCAAGTATCTGTTCTTGAGGAAAGAAAAGTTTGCGGATAGCATTAATGACATTTTTATTTGGAAGCAAGGTTATTATTTCCTGGCACGTGTCCGCCACTTTCTTGTCCTGATAATATTAAAACCATACCTGCTAAAATAGAAAGTTATTTGGAAGCAAGGTTATTATTGTTGGCTACTCTTCCACTTTCTTTATTTCAATATATATATATATATATATATATATATATATATATAAAATAAACTAATAACGCATGCTGATCATAATTTGGTAAACTCTAATCAATCATCTTTGCACTCTTCGACTCTTGCCGTACTTGAAAGCCTTCTTCGACTTTCTTCTCGAGTAAATAAGGCATGTAGATTCCCATAATCCTATCCCACAGAGTGAAGTACACTGAGAAGTTGTATTTGGTACCGAAAAGCTGATGGTGGATATCATGGTATGCCGCGTTGTTCTGAAGTAAGAGGAAAAAGGGGTTTCCAGGAAGCCTCATCCCGCAGTGGTCATCGACTAATTTAATGAGGGCAAAGGAGAAGAAATACATGGAAGTTCGAGGAGACATGCCGGAGCGGATTAAACTTAATGACGCGCCTATATTCTCCGACATCCCCTCTATTAGATGCAGGTACTGACCTCCATATGAATAGGTAACCACAAGCCGATGATGCTGAGAATGAACATATTTATATAACATCTTGTTGTAATGGAAGTACCTGTGCGTAAAATATTACCAAGTATCTAGAACCAGAAAGGCTATAACTACTTGCCTAACTATATATGTTGTTATCAGATACAACAATGGTATATTGTTGATGTCAAATTTTTTATTTTTGTGCCACCTACTTGAAAAGTTTTACAAGGAAAAGAATAATCATTGGGACGCAAATATTTTTTTTTGCATAAACAATCTGATATTTAAGTCAGAAAGAGAATTTTACAGAGTTTTTGTAAACAAAATATAACATTCTCCAAACGAATCATACTTGCCTATTAATTATAAGGATTAATACTACTTTTAATTATATATTTATCCGTTAATTAAGTGTTTCTTACTTTATTATGGGTCCCGTTAACTTTAATCAAAAGTATTTAAAGATAAAATCGTCAAATTATGAATTTCATCCAAATAAAATAAATTTCAATGCATAGGCCTCTTGAGCGCGTGGTCTTCTCATGCGCAATGCTGTCGTGCAGGCTGTTCAGACTCTTCTGCGTATATGCGAGAGTAATAGACTCACGTACGCATGAGAGTGAGCCACATGTCTCACCTCCTTTAATTATGGAGCTTGTGCCACATGGCGCATCTTGCTCGTGCCATGTGGTGCACCCCGATTGCGTTGCGTGGCACATGCATTTGTTGCATGTGGTGCGGGTCCACTTTTCGACAGTGGCATGTGGGGCAGCGTGCCTACACGTGTCAATTTCTTTTTGGTTATATCTGACTCGAGTTATTTTTGAGGCGTTAAAGTTCAATCAAGTTTCATTACTCATAAGAATTGCTCCCCACTCTTTCGCTGGGTATAAAACCTTGCGGAAGAGTACATATATTCTCGTCATAGTCTCAGGTCAAGTCCTCACGTTAAACTTTAAGGTCAAATCCTCACATTAAACTTTAAGGTCAAATCCTCGGGCTAAACTATGTAGTCAAATTCTCATGTCAAACTCTAGAGTCTAATTTTTACGCCAAACTCTATAGTCGAGTCAAATTCTCACGTCAAACGCTGAAGTCAAATTTTTACGCCAAACTCTGCAGTCAAATTCTCACTTTAAACTCTGAAATCAACTTCTCACGTCAAACTCTAAAGTCAAATTCTCATTCAAACTCTGAAGTTAAATTCTGAAGTCAAATTCTCACGCCAAATTCTTCGACTGAAGATATCTACTCGGTTTTTCATATTTTCTAATTGTCGATTTTATTTCTTGCTCCCCAATGGTCGGACAAGGTAACAGAAAACAAATAAATTTAGGTCCCTCTTCCAAGCTTAGGGAATCTAACCTTCGGTCTATTCGTAACACTTTTCCTCTTCCTGAAGGTTATTCTTTTAGACTCCCAACTAATGCAGAACGCGTTTCTCAAGCTGTTAGTAGCGGCGTTCCAGTACATCAAGCCTCAGTAGAATTTGAATTTCGTTTTCTTTCATAAGTATGACTTATTTCATGCATTCTTTATTTCGAGAGGGTGGCTTTTCTTACGCACTTTTTACTTTAAACTTTCATTAATTTGAGTGCGTAGCTTACCTCACGCATTTTTCGCTTCAAGCTCTTGCACTATTTTTTGTGCCTTACCTCGCGTACTTTTCATTTCAATCCCTTACTCATTTGAGTGTGCGGCTTATCTCGCGTTTTTTTCGTTTTGAGCCTTTGCGCTTTTTCTTTGCGGCTTAGTTCGCCCACTTTTCGCTTTAAGTTCTTATTGATTTGAGTGCGCGGCTTACCTCACGCATTTTTCGCTTCAAGCCCTTGCACTTTTTCTTTATGGCTTGCCTCACACATTTTTCGCTTTAAGTCCTTGCACTTCTTTTTTGTAGCTTACCTCGCGTAATTTTTCGCTTCAAGCCCTTATTAATTTGACTGCGCGGCTTACCTCGCATTTTTTTCATCTCAAGCCCTTGCACTTTTTCTTTGTGGCTTACCTCGCGCATTTTTCGCTTCAAGCTCTTATTAATTTGAGTGCGCAACTTAGCTCGCGCATTTTTCTCTTCAACATTCTTTTCTATAATCGAGGCTAACAACTCTGCTTCATCCATTTAGTAAAATAGTCTGTAGCCACCAACAAGAACTTCCTTTGACCAATAGCTACTGGGAATGGTCCTAGTATATCCAAACCCCATTAAGCAAACGATTTTGGTTGGACTGTTCTTTGTGACTTACCTCGCGCATTTTTCGTTTTAAGCCCTTATTAATTTGAGTACGCAACTTACCTCGCGCATTTTTCATTTCAACATTCTTTTCTGTAATCGAGACTAACGGCTTTACTTCTATTTATTTAGTAAAAGAGTCTGTAGCCACCAACAAAAACTTCCTTTGACCAGTAGCTACTGTGAATTGTCCTATTGTATCCAAATCCCACTGAGTAAACGATGTAGGTTAGAACGTACTTTGAAGAGTTGAAACTAACGCAGTTGTCAAGGAGGCAAATCTTTGACATTTGTCACATCTTCACACTTTATTAAGTGCGTCTTGCTTAAGTGTGGGCCAGTAGAAACACGCATTAAGTATTTTTGCTGCTAAAGCTCAGGCTCCAAAATGCTTTCCACATATCCCTTCGTGCACTTCGGCCAATGTGTAGTTGGCTTGTTCATGGCTCAAGCATTTCAATAGTGGCATAGTATATCCCTTTTTATAGAGCTTTTCATTCATTATGATGAATTTTTCACATTGGATTCTCATTCTTCGGGCTACTTCTTTGTTATCAAGTAGCGTTCCCTTCATTAAGTACTGTTTAATAGGCGTTCTCCAATCAGTACTTCTTCTTCCTCTATCAACAGGTGTAAAAGTAATCGTCTCTTCTTTTTCGGTCATCTTCATCACAGAATGAACCTGGTACGCCTACCTAGCATAAGCTTTTCACGAATTTCATCACTTTTTCTTGAGCAATATACTTATTTGCTCTAGAGAACAAGTCTGAAATCGTTGTTGGCTAATCCAATGATAGCAACTCTTGTAACTTTTTAGACTTTGTCCTTTATAGCATAGTTGTCACAACTATTTCAACTTATAAATCACGAACTTCAAGAGTAGCCTCACTGAACCAATCTACACAGCTTTTTAGTGATTCTTTATTCTCTTGTCTCAAGGTAAGCAGATATGTGACCTCCTTTCTTTTCTGGCTATTTATCACGAAGTTTTTAAAAACTTACTTCTCAATAAATCAAAAGATAAAATGGACCCTTCTGCCAAACTATTGAATCACTTCAGCGCATGACTAGTTAAAGTTAACAAGAATGCCCTACACATAATTTCATTGTCCCATCCATGCAATAGTATTAATGACTCATAATTTCAAATGTCGTCATAAAGGTCAGTCTTCCCAATATATGTCATTATCTACAGCATCTTGAATTTCGGAGGTAGGGGTTTCCTCATGATCACCGCACTGAACGAGATTCTTTTCTTCTGGCTTTCTTTAGCCAAAACTAACCTTTTTTTCTTCCAAGAGTTGTTCCACCATTTTCTTCATATCTGTAGCCTCTTGTGCCATAGATGCAGTTTGATTTTACACTTTTTTCGTATTATATGAATCAGCTTGATCATAATCAACAACCTATTTTCCCTTACTTTGTGAGATAAAAGTTGGCATTTGATAAGTCCTAAGTGGCAAATCCACCATTTCCATTTTAGGATTCCAAGTTGGATCTATTTCCGAGCTTGTCCTCCAAGTATAGGAACACCTTCTATACCATTCTTTGGTAGACCATTAGCATTTTGGAGCCAAGGGTCTCTGCCTTCAAATGACTAGGATCTGTCACACCTTGACTCCCAAGATCTCCAGCACCTTGACGTCTCAGGCCCCCCACCGTCTCACACACAGGGTCACCCGCACCTTGGTACCATGGCTCTTCGGCACCCTGATATATCAAATTTGTTGCAATCTCACGCACAGGGTCTCCCACAGCCTGACGCCAAGGTTTTCCAGCACCTTGGCGTCTCAGGCCCCCCACAGTGTCACTCACAGAGTCTCCCGCACCTTGGCGCCATGGTTCTTCGACTCCCTGATGTCTCAAGTTTGCCACAGTCTTACGCACAAGGTCTCTCAGAGCTTGACTCTAAGGCTCTCCAGCACCTTGGTGTTTAAGGCACACTGTAATCTCAGGCACAGGATCTCTCGCACCTTGGCGCCATGGCTCTTTGGCACCCTAATGTCTCAAGTTTGCCGTAATCTTAAGCACATGGTCTTCCATAGCCTGACACCAAGGCTCTCTAATACCTTAGCGTTCAACATTCTCTGCGTCTGAAGTATGCTTTCTTTAGCTTCCTTCTCCCACCAAGTTTTGAACAATCGGAGATAAGTTCATTTGCAGGAATGCGCCCCTGAACAAGTCAACCATAACTCGCAATGCTTGGGCTGTCTCTTCACTCTGCTTCTTTATAGCTTCAAATTGTACTACAGAGACCGTGTCCACAAGTGCCTCTCTCTCCCTTGAGCTTCATGGCTCGAGTTACAAACTGAGGAGCTCACAGTATCTTCATTTTCGTCACTCCTTAATCCTATTGATCGTGTCCTCACCATTTTTTTATAGAGCAAAAGGTTTTTTTTTTTTCAGTTTCCCACAAACGACGTCAATTGTTGTTTCCTGATACAATAATGATGTATTGCTGATGTCAAAGCCTTAATCTTCGTGCCACCTACTTGAAAAGTTCTACAAGGAAAAGAATAATCAAAGAGACGCAAGAGTTTTTTCTTGCGTAAGCACTCCGATACTTAAGTTAGAAAGAGAATTTGACAGAGTTTCTATAAACAAAATTGAGTCTTCCCTAGACGAATCATACCTACCTCCTATTTATAGGGATTGACTCTACTTTTAATTACATATTTGTTCGCTAATTAAGTGTTTCTTACTATTTTATAGGTTCCGCGTAACTTTAATTAAAAGTATTTAACGATAAAATCATCCAACTATGAATTTCATCCGAATAAAATAAATTTCAATTCATGGACCCCTTGAGTGCGTGGTCTTCTCACGCGCAATGCTCTCATGCAGGTTGTTCAGACTCTTCTACATAAATGCGGGAGTTATAGACTCCCATACACTTGAAACTGCGCCACATATTGCACCTCCTTTAATTGTGAAGCTTGTGCCACGTGGTGCATCTTGCTTGTGCCACATGGTGTACCCTGATTGCGCTACGCACGCATTTGTTGCCACGTGATACAGATCTACTTTTTTGGCAATAGCATATGGGGTTGCGCGTCTACACATGTTAATTTCTTTTTGATTATATTTGAGTTGAGTTATTTTTTTAGCGTTAAAATTCGATCATACTTCATTACCCACAACAATTTCAATAAAGGAAGATGGTTGTCCGCTAGCATCATTTCCTCCACCTCACCTGCAAGCAAGCAAGGAAGAAAATTAATAGACTACTTGTGTCGTCTGGAAAGATATAATAAATTCCAAATCTTATCTTATATGAGCAGTAGAGTATTGAGATAAATTTCATAATCAATTGCTATAAATATTTTATCATTAACTTATTAAAAACATATGCATATGCGCGCGTACATTCAATAAAACCACATTTTTTAATAAAATCAAAATTAACTTATTAAAAACAACTAGGATAAAACATGAGAAGTCAAATTCTCCAACAAAGTTTATAATTACATTTAAAAGGGAAAAGAAAAGGAAAAGAAACCTTTCACTAATACTCATACCTTTCACGATAGTAACATCACAATAGTGGAAGTGAATTGATGGAACACGCCTTTCAGGACAGTCATTCTGGACACCAAATTCTTCTCCTCCTCTTCCTTCTTGGAGTGCAACTTGTAATTCTCAAACGACTCTAAGATCACATAAATCCCTGAGTATATCCAATAAACAACAATTGGGACGAAAATGGCCAGCAATTCATCTGTTGTTGCCCAACTCATGACAACTTTGGGAAGACTCAAATTTAAGATTAGCAATGGAAAAAGTGATCTTTCTTTTGAAACGGCTTTACCCAATCACAGTTTCTAATACTCTACTTAAATTGGTGGCTGAATTTCTTAAAATGTAACCTGGAATATGGAATAAGTTAAAAAAAAAAGCTAAAATATTAAGAAAGTCCTTAAATTATTTCACTTTTATCAAACAAGTCCCTATACATTTATTATACTCATATAAGTCTTTATTCTTTGATTTATATTCAAATAAATATTTCTTTTAAATAAAAAAATGGATGAATAAAAGTGGATTTAAATCAACTTAATTTATTGAAATTAAGTTAATTTCTATAAATTAGTTTTGGAATTAAGTTAGTTTTGGGATTAACTTAGTTTCTTTGATTTGTTTATACAGTTAAGTTGATATGATGGTGTCTAAAATTACGAATTGAATCAACTAAATTAATCAACCCATTTTTGAAATATATTATCTATAGTGTAGTATGATTAGAGTTAATATTTGATGCGCTGACAATATATAAACTTTATACACTGTCAATCAACTATAAAATGACACTTTATTAATAAGTAAATTTAAAAAATATGTAAACCCTTTAAAAATAAATATTAATAAAAAAATTTTTATTTATTCTTAAAGGCTTATGTTGATTCAAAGTGTAAAGAAACTGTACACTATCAACGCATCATAAACAAATCCATATAATTAATATTATATATATAGTTGGTTCTTTTTATGTAAAAAATTAGATTTTAAAACCCTTCAAAAAAATCACTCGATTGTTTTAATTTATAAAATATTAATTTATATTAAAAATTTATTCAGATATAAAATAAAAATTAAAAATTTATTTAAATATTTAAATTAAAATTTTAGATTTATTTATACAATATAAAGTTTAAAAATTTAAAAGTTTTCTTCAATATTATAAAAGAATAAGAGTTTAATTAAATAAAATAATAATTTATGAATTTTTTTAACATTAAAAAAAAACTTATCACGATTGTGATTTTGACTTTTTATTAAGTAATAAAAGAATTCAATACGAAAATGCTCAAAAAGGAGAAAAAGCAACTATCTGATCCTGATGATAAATAATATAATTTTATTGAAAGATGATAAATAATATTTGGCGGATTGCATTATTCGCTTCTTTTATGATTAAAAGGATTTAAAAAGCAAGTATCTGTTCCTGAGGAAAATAAAGTTTGCGGATAGCATTAATGACATTTTCCATTTGCAAGCAAGTTTATTATTTCCTGACACGTGTCCGCCACTTTCTTATCCTGATAATATTAAAACTATACCTGCTAAAATAGAAAGTAGGGAATTTCATATCAACCCATTTTGTTTCATACTTATCTTCATCATCGACCACTGTTTATATACAAATAAAACGTGAGTGCGATAGGAATAAAAATGAGTCTATTTAAAATCTCCCTAGAAAGAAAAAAAGTGTTCTTTCTATCCTCTTACTTTTCTTCTCTTTTGATTTCCTACCTTTCTAGTTTTTTTTTTTCAGAAAAGTTGAAAAAAAATATAATTTTTTTTCTATGTAAAATTAAAAAATGAAAAGAAAAAATAATTCTGGCTGTGTTATATATTATACAATAATGCACTCGGCTTTAAAGTTGAATAAAAAAATGAGTTAATAATAAATTAAGACAATCAATTATAATGCTTATCCAACTAAATGAAATAAATCAATTAAAGAATTTTGTTAGAGCATTCTCTATAGGACATATCTCATTGGAGGTTAGGTACAATGAATAATATGTAAAGATTGTTAAGTTGTAGCGTGAAAATGATTTGTTACAACGACACTTGAATGTGATATTTAATACGTAAAAATTCTTACATTATAATGAGATAAAAAAATTAATTTATAACTATAAATTTAAGTTAAAATATTTAAATATAGATACAATTACGTTAAATTAGTTGTGATTTATGAAATTAAAAAAATTAATATATTATATATTTAAAAAATCAAATACGTTGTAGAGAAAGTTAAGAAAATAGCATGTTAATGATATAAGTTGTCGACACCTAATTTTATTGGGACATTTTTTATTTTGCCACTAAAGTACACGGGCAGAGCAGGACACGGGAGCAATCATCCGCAATCACAATCCACTATCACTGACCTATCACCCTCTCCTAGCCAAAACCCTACCATCTCCACTGAAAGCAAAACACCAGTAAACCTCTACCACGCCAGACCTATCCTCTACTCAAGATAAATCAGTTGCGCCACCATTTTTCAACTTCCAAACACCTTCTCTTACCTGACCGGAGCCTTCCACCTATGCTCGAAAACTCTACAGCCTAATTACAAACCTGAGCCTCACCTAGCTCCTAAGAACAGCTACCATCAGCTTCTCTGTCCCAAGCCATTAACTATATTTGCTATTATATATAAATATAATTAATAATTATATAAGAATATATTTTTTAAGTGACTTAAAATAAATATATAGTTATACTAAAAAAATAATAATAATCCTGTGTAGGGGTTTGATGATTCTCTGAGTTGATGTCTAATGAAGTTTAATTATTATATGAGTAGTGGTTTGTACCTGACACAATTATTTGGGTTTTGTTGTTGTGGTGGAATATCGAAGAAGACTGAATGATTCATCAATGTTTGTTTGTGGAGGGATTTTATTCGCTTTGACGGTGACAATTGGTTTTGTCAATAGTTTTGGTGGCCTTGTTACGTGCCTATATTTGCTGTTTGGGTTTAGATTGTACGGTGGGATTTTTGGTGGTCTTTTGACGATTCGATGTGCATCTGCTCTTCTATTGCCAGCTTTGTTGCTACTTTTCTCCTTATGATTTTTAATATAATCTAATTGACTTTAAAAAAAAGACGACTTGAAAAACAAAATCATTAAAACTAACTAACAAATAATAAATATAACTCACTGAACATTTATATTTTCTATAAATAGCATTTTATTTTTAAACTAATAAATTATATTGGGCAATTGGACACATAACCGCTTGTTCAACAAATTTATATTTTTTGCTTTTTCCTTTTAAGTTTGTTTTATTAACTTTTAGTCATTATATTATAATTTTTTAATAAATTTTCAAAAATTCTCCCTACATATATTTGTTTCTTTTGTTTGGACATAAATTAAATGTTAACATAATTACATAGATTTAATATATTACTAGTTGTATAAATATTCAATTAGAAATGTTGAATAGTATTGTAGTAGACTTTAAAAGAGTATCAATAGTTGGTTTAACCTTAGTAATTGATACTTAAAAGTTTTAGAAAATCATGATATGTACAAATTAATAGTCATGGTATTCATCTTATTCTAATACTTGACAATTTTGCCATTACCATTAGATATAATTATATTTATCAATTATTAAATGTCAACTTATAATGTTGAACAATAGACATTATTAAAACCAGTATCAGTTATCATTTACAAAAATACTTAATATAAATACTTGATCAATTAATTAGTTTAACCTTATCTATTTGAATTATTGTTGTAATTAAATCAAAATTTAAAAATGGAATAAGTATAATTTAATATTATAAATGATTATTTTATAATAGAATCAATCCTTAATAATCAAATATACTCTAAACTTTTGCACAAAATAGATATAACCCTTCAACCTTTAATTTTATTGTAATAATCAATAAATTTTTATTTTACTATAAATAAACCTTCAATATTTTAAAATAACACAATTAAATAAAATAAAAAAGTGGTTAATGTCTTATAATCCATGCCTACCAAAGCTTAAAGCTTTTAGCTAGTTTATTAAATATTAAAGAGCTTACATAAATAAAGGTTTCTTGTCTTTTTTTTTTTTTTTCCAATTTTGTATTAGTCCAAGGAATAAAAGGGGCAATTTATAAGAAGTTGGGAATAGTTTGTGCTGGAAGAAGGGAACTAACTAGTAGAAAAGAACTACTGGATCTTTTTAGGCTATGTTGTATGAAAATTTTCCTTGGGTGTAGAAGGACTAATGCAAACAAGTTGAAGAAGAAGAAACTTTGGTAGGTAAGATACTTTCAAGAAGCTATCTTAAAAGTAATAGTTTCTCTGCACTAGTGTAAATGGTTTTGAAAACGTTGTTCAATATACAATACCCACTCTTAGAGAAATTCAATTGCACTTTGAAATTCTTTTGTGAACTCACTAGAATTAAAAAAAAAAAGAAAAGAAAAGAGAGTGCAAGAGAAATGTTCAGAAAATTTTAGAGAGTTTGAGAGGAATATGTAAGGTTGTGTGTTAAATTATTAAAAATGAACGTTTATGGAAGTATTTATAAACACAAATCGGTGTTAAAAACACCCTTTCATGATTAGACATCATTTAGATGAAAAACTATGACCTTTGGAATGAAAAACCATGTCCAACAAACATTTTTTTGAGTTTCCGAAACTGACAGTCAAATGCTAGAGAAAGTTTCACGACCCAAACTACCCAAAAATCAGAGTTAATTTTTCGCGTTTTGTTATTTCTATTTCATACTTACCTCTCCTCTGATCGTGACCACACTCCACTAACAAATTGGGCTGTGCGTCAATGCCAGTCCCACCATTCAATTTCCATCTAACTTATTTCTTCTCCAGTCATTTATAATTGTTTACAATATTTATACATCCCCTAAAGTTACTTACAAACATGCTACTGTGCTATGCTTATTTAGATACAATATGTACAAGTGTATATACCTTAAATGATGGGCAGCAGCGGACATCCGGAATGCAGTACTAAGTCGCCTCAACATCTACTGGAGATTATCTGTGGGAGAAAATGAAAGGGGTGAGCACATCAAGCTCAGTAAGGCAATCCTACGAACAAGTAGGTAACCATACTACCTACATGAACGTAGTGCCATGCATAAACCACCCTTTCTCCACACATTTTAAAACAGATGATATGAGTTATGATGTTATGTAAATCAAGTTTGCACGGAAAATTCAACATGCAATTATTTCAAATCATTCCTTTCTCAATTAAAATTTTCACAATAAAGTCAGGACTCGACCCCTCCTTCGGTGATCCTGACTCACACAAAACAATGAAAATCGGTTTACATCACCCATGGGTTTAAAAAGCATGGAAATAACCATCATGCACATTTAATTAAAAACCCGGTTTGATCTCATCAAAATCGTTGACATGCGAGACTAGGCAACATCTGTATATCGACAATAACCAGGACTATGGCCACGTGTGTCCTCGTGAGTCCCTCTAGCTACACGGATCCTAGTGTGCGAGGTCTCACCCTGATCGGGAACCGCCCAGGAGGTGGGTCAATCCAACCCGTCAGTCTTATCCGATCCCACGCATCCGAAGATGCCGTATTCGAAGATACCCCGTATCACAAAGATACCGTATCCGAAGATACCCTGTATCACAAAGATACTGTATCCGAAGATACCCCATGGTACATCGTACTCCATGCTACTTGCACGGTACATCATACTCCATGGACCCATATCACTCTAGGTACTCCAGCCCAAATGGCCTACTTCCCACAGAGAGGTTTTGTTTCTCAATACTCATGCCATGTCTCAAAACGCACGTGCGAGCTTATTAAATCGGTGACACACAGTCTACCCGATGCTCCAAGCACGGCTCATCGCATGTTCTCATAAAATCAGTGCGAGCGATGCTCAGCACTCTCATCAAATTAAGTAAAATCGGCAGAGCCCGCTTTACATCCCCACAAGGCCGCCAACCTCATCCCTCACTCTCACCCCACTTAAGAGGTCTTTTGAGCCTGTTGGGCCTTTTGGCTGACTCCAAGGGCAGACAGCGCTACTCCACAAATCCAGTAAAACTAGTGCGAGCTAGGCTCTAGCACTCTATATATATAAATCACATGAAAATCTTATAAAATCTGGTGCGAGTTAAACTCCAGCACTCTGTCACGAAAATCATGTAAAATCTGGTGCGAGTTAGACTCTAACACCGTGTCACGAAAAAGCATGTGAAATCTGGTGCGAGTTATACTCTAGCACCTATGCATGTAAAACTCTAGTGCGAGCTCTCGCTCCAGCACTAATGCATGCATCACACAAATCAAACATCGTGCGAGCCTGAGCTCCAGCACGTCACATGTCAATAAAAACATGTAGGCGGCTCTGTTTTCTCAAAACAGTTTTCAAAACAATTATATTGTTGAAGGTATGCAATGCTGTGCATTTTCTTTCAAGGTTAGCCAGCCTACTCATGCATGCATCAAAACACCTCCAGAATGAGCAGGAACCTCTTGTTCTTGCTCCTCCCAATTTTTTCTAAATTTATAAATTTTACCGTTAACAAGGGTATTTTGGTAATTTGCCCATTCGGGGCACTAAAATTATTATTTGACCTCTAGACCCTTCAGATAATTTTTAAAGACTGCATATGAACTTGAAATTACATAAAGTTTACCTCTAGCAGTCCGTAGAATTCCCTTACCTTATTTTCCTGTCGAGTCTGACCTTTTCTTTTCCACTGTTGTCTCGTCGCGCAGTCCGATATGCTCCCAATCAAACCTCCGGAACTGCGTATAAATATTCCTCAGGTCAGATATCATACAATTTAATTGTATTTAATATTTTCTGGGTTTAATTTAAATCGTTGGGCCCATTTACCCCTATTGGGCCCGATTGCACCTTAATGGGCCTTAATCGGCCTTAAGCTCGTTTTTCACTTAATTTTCACTTTATCGAGGCCTATTGGGCTCATTGGGCCCACTAATAATTTATTGGACCTCGTTCTAGCTCTCAAATAGCTAAATTCATTATTTACGACAATTTATCTAAATTTTCATAATTTAATTCAATTTATGCGGAATTTAAATTCGTATTACGCATAACGATATAATTTGTCGTAAATAATGGTTACTTACCCGAGATTCCATGCTAATTCGTAAATCAAGGCTATCTCGAGCTTTCGTTGGATGCCAATTGTCGAGCTACACAATTCTACAATTTTTCGGGTAAGTTTTCAATCCAAAATTAATTAAATTAAATACTCCGAAATTTAAATCGGGTCAATTTCGACCACTACTGAATTACCCGTAGCTCGATTGCATCGTCGGGATTTTTCCCCAATTTTTTCTCTTTTTCTTTTTCCCTTTTTCTCCCTTTTTTCCTCTATTTTTGGCTGAACCGGTTCAGGCCGGTTCAGGCCGGTTCAGACCCGCCGGTTCACCCTGGTTCACTCCGGTTCGGCTAGTTCACCGCCTTGCCGGCCGATTCTCTGCCGGCTTCCACCCCCAGCAGCTCCGCAAGGTTATCCGCAGCTCGAATCTGGCCTCGGCTTCACCCAAGACCGCCGGAAGGTCGCCGGTCCGGCCGTTCTCTTTTCTGCCGTCGAAACCCATTTTCTTTCCTCGCCGTTTTTGGCGTTTGCCGGTAGTTTCGCCGGTCGTGGCCACCACCAACAAGCTCGCCTGCGCCTGGGGAAGCTTCGGCTGGGGTCGGTCGGGCCTGAATCGCGCCGATCGTCGACGATTCTCTCTCCCCCTCGGTTTCGATTTTTACCGTTTTGCTCCACCGTTCGCCGCCGTTCGCGTCTCCTTTAGGCCGGTGGTGGTCGGGCGTCGTCGGGTTTCCTTCCTCGGTCTCGCCTGGTCGCCAGGCCGCTGGTGGCTCCTCGGTATTTCGGCTTCCGTTTTTCCATTTCTATTGCTTCTCTCTCCCCGATTCAATCTGATTCTTTTTTTTTTCAATTCTTTAATTTATTTTTATATATTTATTTATATATATTTTTTATTTTATTATCATACTATTCATTAAAATATTCTAAATACCCAAAATATCTTCTAAAATTATTATTTTATTCTAAATTAATTAATTTAATTTTATTTTATTTATTTATTATATTTTAACCCTTTTTCAGGTATAATTTCTCCGTATTTTTGGGATATTGTCCCGGATGATTTTTCGGTATATTTTTCGATTTAAAAATTCCAATCAATCCCGATTAATTCCAATAAATTGATATCTTGATCAATTTAACCCAAAATAAATTTATTTCACCTTTATTGACCAAGATTTCTCAATTCCTTATTTTTAATTAAATTTCCTCATCGAAATTATATCGACTTTCGGTCTTTTAACCATTTTGCCCTTACACATGTTCGAGATTAATTTAACCCGACTTCTCTTCACGAATGCTCATTCATTTCGTATTTTAATTAAATTCGGGTCTTACAACTCTCCCCCACTTAAGAAATTTGGTCCTCCAAATTAGAACCAATTCATATGAGTCTATAGACTACTCTGGGTACATCGATCGTATCATACTCTTAAATTCTTATGTGACCTTCTCCGGAGTGTATTACTACCAAAGGACTTTAATTAGGGAGATCATCTTAAATCTCAATACTTTCTCATTCCTGTTTAATGCTTGAATCAACTTCTTTAATATACTTATATTTTCATTAAACTGAACTTTTGGAATTCATATTCGATCACCTATGCTGGATCCGGATAGTATTTTCAAAGTATCAAAAGATGGGACACATTGTAGGTGCCTGCTTATTCAAGTGATAACGCCAACCTACAGGTCTTATCTCCCACTTGTCCAATCTCTCAAAATATTCAATCCAGCGAAACTCAATTTACATTCTTCCAAAAGTCCGCTATGTCCTTATTCTCTTAGGACAAGAAACATTTCAACCATACTAATTCACCAAGGGTGAATTCCAATACTTTTCTATCTGCGCTGAGGTGTTCTTAATCTCTCACTTTTAACTAAAACATCCTCAGAGACTTATTATCCAAGGTCGAAAATAATTCTATCTGTCACCCACTTTTTCTTATCCAATTTGGGAAAAACCCCTACAGCCATACACTGCCTCATATCTTGTTATCCCGATACTCAAGTGATAACTGTCACTATTGGCTAATTCGATTAGAAATCAACTGATCATTCCAGGAGCTTATAAAATCAATGGCACACGCTTTCATCGGATCCTCCAGAACTTGTACAGTCCTCTCTGACTGACCATCTGTCTGAGGACGAAAAGCTGTGCTAATACTCAGTCGGGTTCCCATAGCTTCCTGAAAAATATTCCTTGAAGTAAGAGGTGAAGCGGGAATCCCTATATGATACCATGCTCACTGGAACGCTACATCATGTTCCACAATCTTCCTTATACATAAATCCTCATATACACTCTGAGTATTTGGGGATTTCATAACCAAAAGGTGGGTAGACTTAGTCACTCTATCGACTTTCGTAATTCACCTGGGTTCTCTGTAACCCATCACGACATTCATGGAAACTTGCTCTCATTTTCCGTGCCATGTCGATATAGGTAGAGGTTGCAATAACTCTGCAGACTTTTAATACTCTACCTCATTCTGCTGACATACTAGGCACTTTTCCACAATCTCTACCATATCTCCTTTCACATCTGACCACCCATGCCCTTTTCAGAGATTTTCATATATATATATATATATTTGTTACTTTCTGTATGCACCATATATCCTGAAGAGTGAGCTTCTGACAATATTACTATTTCATCAACTGTGGTCCTGTGGAGCACTCATACTGTTTCTGAACCTCTCTATAAATCATCAACACGCTCTGTGAACTCTATCACTGTACCCTTCTGAATCTGACCCAAACTATCGACATCCTGCCGATCATCACGCTAAGCCTGGCAAATCCGGGCACTCTCATCCGGTTCTAATCATCAGGCTAGCTGTCGCACAATCACTGTCATCATCAGAAGGGATCACATCAATACTGAGGCTCACAACTGCTCTAGCAGCTCACGCTCCCTGACCATCATATGTGGTACCATCCCGATGCTCTTTCTACTCAAGGCATCAGCCATCACATTAGCCTTTTCTGGGTGGTACAATCTTCACAAATCAAAATCCCTCAGAAGCTCTAACCCACTATGTATTCTCATATTCACCTCTTTCTGTGAAAACATATACTTGGGCTTTGTGATCAGTGCATACCCAAAATTTCTCACCGTGTACATAATAGTACCATATCCTCGGTACAAATACTGTTGCCAACTTTAAATCATGGGTCAGATAGTTTATTTCATGATCAAGGAGTTGTCTGACTCCATAATTGACTATCTTCCCATTTACATCAATACATAGCTCCTTCATAATTTTGAGGTATCCATACTCACTGAGAACCTCTTGAGCTGTTGGGTATGGTGAAAATAATCACGATGGTCAGTTCATACTTCACTACACCGAAATTCATGTCACATCTATCATCTTATTTATCATCTCATTTAAAGACCACGTTTTCTTAGTTAAACGTGTCAACCAAGTAGACCATATTGAGAACTTGCAACAACCCATTTGTAAAAGCCATTTTCCAATTGTTGCTTATAATTTGCCCTAGACTTTAACTACACCCAACATATCATCGATAATGATGATTACAAATCGGTCCAATCCTTGACTTATTTACGCATAAGCGTATAAGATCCTTCAAAATCGCTTACGTTTTCAGGTACTAACCTGCGTCATTTCCTTTTCTTATCTTAACGGCTCTTATTAAATTTTTACTATGATAGTCTTTATGATTTGTCTCATTTTAATATTTTTATCGTCTTAGTAAAGGTATCCTAATGCTAAAGGTATTTATTACGACGATCGATTTCACGTTATAGGTTATATATATATACTTTTAGACGCTGTCAAGTCTTCAGGCGGGGAGGTATTTTGAAATACCTTTATTAACCTTCAGACTTAACCACATATACTTTATATACCAGTCCATGTGGTTACAATTTGTATTCGCTACTAATTGCTTTAATCCTAATGACTTCATATCGTAAGGATGTTCTTACCTAGCATACGCCTCTTACTCCAATACATACTTGTATTCAGAATCAAGCATATCACAAAGATTATCTCCTTCGTATATCAATCATGACAAAACTCTTTCATTATTCATTCCGTGAGTACAATCCTTTACTCCTTTAATTTCAACTGTTGCACCCTTTTTTATCACTTGTCAACACTTACAGTATACTTTTTAGTGATGCTTTCACCCCTGTTTTCAACTTAAAATCTCAATTTTCATATTCCGTTAATTAATCCTCCTCTATTGGGGTACTCATTTATTAGTATTGTGCCCAATGATGTAGGCATTCATGCCTTTTACTCACTTATATGCGAATGAAGGCGGTATGAATAAATGTGTGGCACCAGGATCAATGAACATATGTACTTCATTATTCATAACAAGTGTGCTATCTTACACCACATCCATGAAACATCAATAGTGTCCTGGTCCAAGACATCCCCTCGCCTTCGTCCAACAGCCTACTTTCCTTTTTCTTTTCTTTTCGACTATTGCCTCCCTTTTCGTTGCAGCTATACCAACGAAGTTTTTCTGTATCTTTACTTTTCTGTGCGGCGATCTCGCCCAACTCTATGCAATCAAAATCAATGGTCCGTCTTACCACACTTAACGACCATTTTCATCAATACAGTGTAGGTATAGACCCTCCTTCCGTGGTATCCACCACACATTCTACAGTGATCACACTGCTACTCTGCTTCGTAGCAGGTCAGGGTCCTTCAATCACAATTCCCCCCAAGAGTGCCAAAATTGGATGCACTGGGGCCTTACCAATTATCTTACTCCATGACTCGTCAAATTAAATCTTTTACCAATTACCATTTTCCCATTTTAACATCTTTGTCATTTCTCGATTCTCTTTTCTGTCTCTATTTCGGCCCTCACTACCTTGCCCAATCTCAGAGGCGTGCAATTCATGTTCTTATTTACCTAACTGTAAATCTGCACACTGCCTCGATATAAGTAATATCTCACGGGCCAATCGGACTCTAATTGAAAAGTTGAGCCCTTCCATAAACTTTTAGACATCTCGACTGTCACTGTTCATAGTGTCGAGGTAAATTCTGCCCAAGAATATAACCGAGTTTCATACTCATAAATTATACTCTTCAATAAATCAAATCCTCTGGGTCAGAGTAAGGACTTTTATCCATAATTTCCTTTAAATCATGTCCGGGATATCGTATCACCGGAATACATCCATAAACATTTCTCACGTCAGCTCTGGATGTTTAACACTTAAGATGGGTCGAGCGGACTTCCACCAATGCTCCGCTGCGCCCTCTGATCTTATTCATAATCTGAGTAATTAGCTCCCCAAAATAATCTCCACACTCTGCTCCGATCTCGCGAAGTGTGTCTTAATACTGTCCGATCTCTCTGTCGGACTCAGTGGGGCATGCTTAACATTAGCCTCCATTTCAATTTCATCCTGGTTTTCATAAGTCAGCTCAACACGACTAGCCAACTCAGGTCTACCTATGCGACCTCTGCCTCGTGCATTAACTCATCTAACGCGACTCATATTAGGCATTCCTGCATTCTCAACCATTTCTTAGTCAAACCCATGTCGATATACACTATTGTATCTAACCAGAAACAGTAACACGGGGATGTAAATCCTAATTACTGACATTGACACACATTAGACCAATTGTGCTCTGATACCAAACATGTCACGACCCAAACTACCCAAAAATCAGAGTTAATTTTTCGCGTTTTGTTATTTCTATTTCATACTTACCTTTCCTCTGATCGTGACCACACTCCACTAACAAATTGGGCTGTGCGTCAATGCCAGTCCCACCATTCAATTTCCGTCTAACTTATTTCTTCTCCAGTCATTTATAATTGTTTACAATATTTATACATCCCCTAAAGTTACTTACAAACATGCTACTGTGCTATACTTATTTAGATACAATATGTACAAGTGTATATACCTTAAATGATGGGCAGCAGCGGACATCCGGAATGCAGTACTGAGTCGCCTCAACATCTACTGGAGATTATCTGTGGGAGAAAATGAAAGGGGTGAGCACATCAAGCTCAGTAAGGCAATCCTACGAATAAGTAGGTAACCATACTACCTACATGAACGTAGTGCCATGCATAAACCACCCTTTCTCCACATATTTTAAAATAGATGATATGAGTTATGATGTTATGTAAATCAAGTTTGCACGAAAAATTCAACATGCAATTATTTCAAATCATTCCTTTCTCAATTAAAATTTTCACAATAAAGTCAGGACTCGATCCCTCCTTCGGGTGATCCTGACTCACGCAAAACCATGAAAATCAGTTTACATCACCCATGGGTTTAAAAAGCATGAAAATAACCATCATGCACATTTAATTAGAAACCCGGTTTGATCTCATCAAAATCGTCGACATGCGAGACTAGGCAACATCTGTATATCGACAATAACCAGGACTATGGCCATGTGTGTCCTCGTGAGTCCTTCTCGCTACACGGATCCTAGTGTACGAGGTCTCACCCTGATTGGGAACCGCCCGGGAGGTGAGTCAATCCAACCCGTTAGTCTTATCAGATCCCACGCATCCGAAGATGCCGTATCCGAAGATACCCCGTATCACAAAGATATCGTATCCGAAGATACCCGTATCACAAAGATACTGTATCCGAAGATACCTCACGGTACATCGTACTCCATGCTACTTGCACGGTACATCGTACTCCATGGACCCATATCACTCTAGGTACTCCAGCCCAAATGGCCTGCTTCCCACAGAGAGGTTTTGTTTCTCAATACTCATGCCATGTCTCAAAACGCACGTGCGAGCCTATTAAATCTGTGACACACAGTCTACCCGATGCTCCAAGCACGGCTCATCGCATGTTCTCATAAAATCAGTGCGAGCGATGCTCAGCACTCTTATCAAATCAAGTAAAATCGACAGAGCCCGCTTTACATCCCCACAAGGCTGCCAACCTCATCCCTCACTCTCACCCCACTTAAGAGGTCTTTTGAGCCTGTTGGGCCTTTTGGCTGACTCCAAGGGCAGACAGCGCTACTCCACAAATCCAGTAAAACTAGTGCGAGCTAGGCTCTAGCACTCTATATATATAAATCACATGAAAATCTTATAAAATCTGGTGCAAGTTAAACTCCAGCACTCTGTCACGAAAATCATGTAAAATCTGGTGCGAGTTAGACTCTAGCACCGTGTCACGAACAAGCATGTGAAATCTGGTGCGAGTTATACTCTAGCACCTATGCATGTAAAACTCTAGTGCGAGCTCTCGCTCCAGCACTAATGCATGCATCACACAAATCAAACATCGTGCGAGCCTGAGCTCCAGCACGTCACATGTCAATAAAAACATGTAGGCGGCTCTGTTTCCTCAAAACAGTTTTCAAAACAATTATATTGTTGAAGGTATGCAATGCTGTGCATTTTCTTTCAAGGTTAGCCAGCCTACTCATGCATGCATCAAAACACCTCCAGAATGAGCAGGAACCTCTTGTTCTTGCTCCTCCCAATTTTTCCTAAATCTATAAATTTTACCCTTAACAAGGGTATTTTGGTAATTTGCCCATTCGGGGCACTAAAATTATTATTTGACCTCTAGACCCTTCAGATAATTTTTAAAGACTGCATATGAACTTGAAATTGTGTAAAGTTTACCTCTAGCAGTCCGTAGAATTCCCTTATCTTATTTTCCTGTCGAGTCTGACCTTTTCTTTTCCACTGTTGTCTCGTCGCGCAGTCCGATATGCTCCCAATCAAACCTTCGGAACTGCGTATAAATATTCCTCAGGTCAGATATCATACAATTTAATTGTATTTAATATTTTCTGGGCTTAATTTAAATCGTTGGGCCCATTTACCCCTATTGGGCCCGATTGCACCTTAATGGGCCTTAATCGGCCTTAAGCCCGTTTTTCACTTAATTTTCACTTTATCGAGGCCTATTGGGCTCATTGGGCCCACTAATAATTTATTGGACCTCGTTCTAGCTCTCGAATACCTAAATTCATTATTTACGATAATTTATCTAAATTTTCATAATTTAATTCAATTTATGCAGAATTTAAATTCGTATCACGCATAACGATATAATTTGACGTAAATAATGATTACTTACCCGAGATTCCATGCTAATCCGTAAATCGAGGCTATCTCGAGCTTTCGTTGGATGCCAATTGTCGAGCTACACAATTCCACAATTTTCCAGGTAAGTTTTCAGTCCAAAATTAATTAAATTAAATACTCCGAAATTTAAATCGGGTCAATTTCGACCACTACTGACTTACCCGTAGCTCGATTGCATCGTCGGGATTTTTCTCCAATTTTTTCTCTTTTTCTTTTTCCCTTTTTCTCCCTTTTTTCCTCTCTTTTTGGCTGAACCGGTTCAGTCCGGTTCGGACCGGTTCAGACCCGCTGGTTCACCCCGGTTCACTCTGGTTCAATCGATTCACTGCCTTGCCAGCCAGTTCTCCACCGGCTTCCACCCCCAGCAGCTCCGCAAGGTTGTCCGCAGCTCGAATCTGGCCTCGGCATCACCCAAGACCGCCGAAAGGTCGCCGGTCCGGCCGTTCTCTTTTTTGCCGTCGAAACCCATTTTCTTTCCTCGCCGTTTCCGGTGTTTGCCGATAGTTTCGCCGGTCGTGGCCGCCACCAACAAGCTCGCCTGCGCCTGGGGAAGCTTCGGCTGGGGTCGGTCGGGCCTGAATCGCGCCGATCGCCGGCCATTCTCTCTCCCACTCTCAGTTTCGGTTTTTTCCGTTTTGCTCCACCGTTCGCCGCCGTTCACGTCTCCGTTAGGCCGGTGGTGGTCGGGCCTCGTCGGGCTTCCTTCCTCGGTCTCGCCTGGTCGCCAGGCCGCTGGTGGCTCCTCGGTATTTCGGCTTCCGTTTTTCCGTTTCTATTCCTTCTCTCTCCCTGATTCAATCTGATTCTTTTTTTTTTCAATTCTTTAATTTATTTTTATATATTTATTTTTATATATTTTTTATTTTATTATCATACTATTCATTAAAATATTCTAAATACCCAAAATATCTTCTAAAATTATTATTTTATTCTAAATTAATTAATTTAATTTTATTTAATTTATTTATTATATTTTAACCCTTTTTCAGGTATAATTTCTCCGTATTTTCGGGATATTGTCCCGGATGACTTTTCGGTATATTTTTTGATTTAAAAATTTCAATCAATCCTGATTAATTCCAATAAATTGATATCTTGATCAATTTAACCCAAAATAAATTTATTTCACCTTTATTGACCAAGATTTCTCAATCCGTTATTTTTAATTAAATTTTCTCATCGAAATTATACCGACTTTCGATCTTTTGACCATTTTGCCCTTACACATGTTCAGGAATAATTTAACCCGACTTCTCTTTGCGAATGCTCATTCATTTTGTATTTTAATTAAATTCGGGTCTTACAGGTGTCAGACTGCCTTAGTGTTTTCTCAAGACAAGATTTTTCAATAGGGTAGCAGGCTGCCCCTTTAAGGCACTGCCCTATATGACAGTTAAATTCCATTTTGAAAAAAAAATCATGAAAGCTTTTACATAAAGGGAAATCAACTGCTTTATCATTTGGGCAGTCAACTAACCAAGTGTTTTATCATTCCAAACTCATTTTATACTTCCAAACTTCATTTTTCTTTAACACAAATGCAATCTAAATTATTTCAAAACATATTTCCTGAAATATCTTTGGTAATATATACAACAATCCCTCACTTATCACCAAAGTATACAAGTGTATGCAATTTATGCAATCCTAAAAAATGCAAGTTGGTTCCCATGTAAGGTGTATGTCCAAAGATGGTCAATGCTTGAACTTTTAGATTGAATATGAGATACAAGGTAACATATTCACTCATTACATTGGTTCGCGAGTTCCTCAAAAGGTAGCGCATTGTTTTCATGGGACTCGCTTTGATCTTGTGTTAACAAGTACTTCGGATTAACTGGAAATCCAAAAAAAGCGTCCTCTGACTTCTCCACTTGCATAGGAAGACTTATTAAGAGTGTATCACAACCTTCCTTTTTTACAAACACTCTACTCACAAGAGATATGAGTCAATTACGGACTTTAGTTCAACCAATTGTTGTGATTAACAATGCATTTATATATGAGACCTTATAAGTAGTAGTCTTTTATTTTTTAATTACCCCCACTATTCCAAGAAGTGATGCATTGGGAATATCATATATCTCATATATGAATTCCATGGATAACTCATGATTGAAAGCCTTTTGAACTCTCATACACAAAGATCATCAAATGAGGATATTATCATTTAAACTTAAAACATCAATTCTCTAAGTGACATCAATGAGATAGAGTTGAAATCAATGAAGATCATCTCTAATAATCAGTTATAATCTCATACATCTCATAGTGTTACCAATCTTATCACCCGAGAAAGGTTTAGTTAGGGGATCCATAAGCATTTGTTCGATAGATAGATACTCTAAATTTACCGTACCTTTCTTTACAACGCTTCTTTTATGATTATACCCCATGACAATGTCTTTGCTATTATTTGATAATCTTTCATTCTTTGTGTTGTAAATAGTAGCTTATTGTCACAATATAAAGTGATTCGTCTTTTGGTTCCTCAATAAAAGGTATTCCTCTTAGAATCCTTTTAAACTAAAGTAAATCCTTGGTGGCATGTGACACAACAATGAACTTAAATTCCCTTGTTGATAGTGCCATATAAGTCTGTTTCTTAAAGTACCAAGAAGTGACAATACCACCCATGGTGAATAACCAACCACTAGTTGATTTGGAACTTTTCTTATCTGATGCCTAATTAGCATCATTATAACATTCCAAAATTGAAGTTTCACATTTATAATGCAAGCCATAATCTAAAGTATGCTTCAAATATCTTAACAACCTACTTAATTCATGCCAATGCTCATTACTAAGATTACTAGTAAACCTGCTCAATATACCAACAACACATGTAATGTCCGATCTTGTATAATTCATAACATAAATCAAATTACCTATAATTTTTGTATACTCTTTTTGATTTACTAATTCTCCTTGATTAGGCACTAACTTGTGATATGGATCTATATGTGTTTTGCAAGGTTTGTAGCTAAAGTGATTAAACTTCCTAAGTAATTTTTCTATGTAATTTGATTGTGAAAAAATAAATTTACCAATATTTTTTTTAAACCTTACCTAATATAACATCAACTTCACCAAAGTCTTTAATATCAAATGCTTTAGTTAAATATGACTTAGTTTCATTGATGTGAACCATATTAGTACAAAAAATGAGCAAATCATCAACATAAAGAGTAATTAAAACTTTACTATCATTTGTAACTTCAATAAAAACACAATTTTCAGCCTTTCTACTTTTAAAGCCAAACTTTTTAATTATTTTCTTAAATTTTCTTATACCATTGCCTAAGTGCTTGTTTAAGACCACAAAGAGACTTGTTTAGTTTACATACCTTAATTTTTTTTCCTTGAACCACATATCCTTCCAGTTGATGAATGTAGATCTCCGCATCCAGATCACTATTGAGGAAAGTTGTTTTTACATCCATTTGTTGCACTTCAAGGTTGTATATTGAAGCAATAGCGAACACCACCCTTATTGAAGTAAACTTGGTGACAGGTGAAAAGGTTTCAAAATAATCTAAACCTTCCTTTTGATTATAACCTTTTGTGAGACTTGAATTTTCATGCTATTGTTCATTTTAAGATAAATTGAGAAGTTTAAGACTTGTGTAAATGTTTATACAGGGCCCAGAAAGATCGAGATACCCGGGATAGTGGCACGAAGCTCGAGGCACGTGTTTCGAGGTAAGACATCGAATTTAAGTACTTTTCAATAAATTTTGATTTTAAGTATGTTATGATGATTAGAAAGTGAAACTAATACATTAGAAGTTGAAAAGTGAGTAAAACTCGGGTTTACACTAAACCGAGCAAATGAGGGTAGAAATAGGAATAAATTCGAAATAAATTCTAGAAATTCACGAAAATTATTTTGAGGCTATAGGAAATCAGTATAAGGCATAATTTACATGAGGAATGAAAATTGATTGGAGATATGGAGGTTTCGGTGATAATATGAATTTTTAAAGTAAACTGAAAACCATAAGTTACATTGTTCGTGTAATGACCCGTGACCTATACAAATTCGGGGGAAATTTTTTTTTGAAACTTCGGCTTGCAACTTAATCCTTTATACACTTAGGCTGTATTCATGTTCAGTGTCAATCCTTAAAAATATTTCATTTCATTTATCCTTATACAGATTACATCCCAACACATTACTTTCAATAGATGTATGTGCATACAAATGGTCTGGTAAAGAGATAAAAATGTATACCTCACATATGTACAAAAGGTAGTATGGGGAACCTCGTATCCGTCAACTTACGTCGTCTACGCAGCAATTTTCAACTATAATTCATTGCAAACAATCTGAGAGGTGAAGGGGTGAGCTTCCGAGAAAAAGCTCAGTAGGAAAATACATTTAAAGTAGTTTTGATATGTAAAAGCATGCAAGAATCATTCATGAAACAAACTTTGCTTCAGAAAAACTGATCATAAGTTTCTTTTAGAAACTAAAATTTAGAAGATATGTAAAACTTTCGTTACGTGCATAGTCATCATAGGAAAATATGAAGCATGGGTTCTTCAAATCAAATAGCATGCTTAAACCGTTTCATAAAATCTTCATCGTTCATGGATAATTTTATAAAATTATCGTCATTCATAAACGTTTCATAAAACATAATCATTCTTAAACATTTCGTCATAAATCGTAATTATTCGTAAACATTTCGTCAAAATCTCATAAAAACATAGTCATTCATCATCATCACCACCATCATCATCATCATAAACATATTCATAATCATAATCATGGAGACTAGGCTATAACTAACTCATGCGATACGTGTCATTCTCCGTAGAGAGTCATCATACCTATGACCACGGTAAGGGGGTTGTAGACTGGATCAAGGTCGTACAACAATCATAATCATAAACATGGGTAGTATCTTCTTATTTCTTATCATATTCTAGCACATAGCTAGGGCACGGGCACCAAAGGCACTCTCCGTACGGGAAACATTCATGCGTACTGCGTGAGCACGAGATACTATCAAAACATCATCATCATAAACCACAAGTAACGAGACATCTACCACACAGGTAGAGTCAAATGCTATAGGGGCCCTACGTACCGGCACTCAAGTGGTGGAGCCGGAACACCACAAGAAGTAGCCATGCATGAAGCCTACAGTCTTGAAAATTCTTTCCCCTTTTCTTAAATACTTTTGAAAATGTCAAAAGTTTCTTCCAAAGCATAAATATGAGATTACAAACCATCATAAAACTTTCATGCATTTTCATGCTTCAAGAAATTCATTTCATAATAATAAACGTACTTGGTGAACATTTCTTAAAACGAAATCATGTTTCGTAAATCGTTCCATATGTATGAAAACAATCATAAATCATTTTCAAATATAATATTGCTTCATAAAAATCTTTTTATCAATGCGATGAGTGTTCATATCGGAACTAAATTAAATTATACCCCTTACCTCGATTTATCAAAAATTTCAGTTCGAGTAGTGACGCCTCCAAGTATCTCCCTTAAATCCTTCTACAATTCTCCTACACCGGAATTTGTATTCTTAGTATCTTATTTATTCAAATTACCTATAATGCGTCAAAATCGTAACCTTGCTTATCTAGAAAAAATACACTTGAAATTATAAAATACGTACAGTTATCTCTAAAACTTGCATAAATTTCTTACCTCGGTGTCTGTGCGTAATCCTTGATTACTTCGACTTAGCGAGTCAGCGAGTCCGACCCTCCCAGCTTATTTCACCGAAAATTTCAAATAAATATTTTCGATCGCCTTTTTCCTCGGGTTTTTCTCGAATTCTCGGTGCTTTCTTTGCTTCCTCCAAATATACACATATATATATATAATTTTATATATATGTATATATAAATAAAAATATTACTCCCTTTTTTTCTCCTTTTTAGTTTTTTTTACTGTTCATCTTTTTTTCTCAAATTATTATTATTTTTTGTTTTCCCGCCAACCTTACTTTACATTTCTTCTTCTTCACTGCTACACGATGCACTATTCATCGTTCTCCCTCTTCCCCTTCACCGAGAGGCCTCACGCCTCTCTTCTCTTCTCTTTTTCTTCGCTCTAGGTTGGCTCATTTGTCACTTTCTTCGGTCCGAGCCCCAATTTCTAGTCACCCATCCACGAAAGGATGACCCTTCCCCTACAACCACCATCTCTGTTCCAGCTTCGGTTTCAGTCTCCCATTTGTACAACAGTCCTCTGCCTTCCATCCTTACTCATCATTCTTCTTCTCCGGCTATCCCCGTTCAACACCCAACTCCATTTCTCCAGCTGCCACGATCGTTCTCCCCCATTCACTCCTGCCTCTCTAGGTTTCATTGCTCCAGTCCTCTGTTTTGTTGGCCTCAATTCTGCCTTTCTCGGTTCTCTCTGGTTTCATCCATGTTCCTACTACCTCACTATTGCGTCAGTTTCTAGCTCAGCTCGGGTCTCATTCTCTCGTCCAACTCTTGGCTTCCAATCCCCTATGACGGTCGACAGTCCCTTCCACAACTTCAGTTTTGCATCTCTATAGAGGTAGTTTTGCAACATTTCAAGTTCTCATTTTCATAAGGAGCTTATGGAAGTAGTTTTGCAAACGCTCATTCTCATAGAACCCAATTACTATCAAAATGAAAAGAAAAAGAAAAATGAGAAGAGAATTGAAGTGATGTAAATTAAGATGAACATTAAAACTTAACGAAGAAGATAAAAACTTGCATTAAAGTAGCTCTAAAGTGTAAACAAGGAGAAAAATGAAGAAAACTTCTATGGAAAAATGATGACTGCTCTTAAAACTTAAGAAGAAATGAAATGAAACATAAAAATACCTAAAAAAAACCTAGCAGCCGACCCTTCTCATAGCCTTCATATTTTTGTTTAAATAGTCACGTAATATAAGGCTAAAAAGGATAAAGAATTTTTAAGTATGATCTACTAACCATATAATAAAAATACCAGAAAGTAAATAACAAATAAAGTAGAGCAAAAATACTTACAGAGCTCAAAATAATATAACAAAATAAACTGCAAAAGAAATTAATAAAATTAGATTTGGAAATTAAAATGGGTTAAAAGTGTAAATATAAGAAAATATGGGCAAAAAATGTACCTAATGACAATAAATCTAGACAATCTAATATGAACTTAGAAATGCATGAATATATTCTAATTACATGAAATAAAAAGTAAAATATCCTAAGCTAATGCATCAGAGAAGAAAATCCTAAATAAAAATACTAAAAATTCTAAATGGAAATGCTAACCCTAAAATACTCTAAATTAAAACCTTAAATTATGCCTAACCCTCAATGTATACTAAAATAAAGAAATGCATAAATAAATAAATAATAAAATCTAATCTAAATGAAGCATGAGAATTAAAATATTTTTGAAATTGTAATGAAAACTAACTTAATTATGCATGAAATGGTCTCTACCCTAAATTAACCTAAATGCAACACTTAAACATTAAACTAATGCATTATCATCATTAAAATTATCAATTAATACTTACTTGAAACATTAATTAACTTCCTAATGAGAAAAATGGACTAAACCTTAAATGTATGAATGAAAAATAATGAAAAATGCAACTTAACCCTATTTTATCTTAACCTTAAACCTAATCCTAAATGAGACTAACTTAATTAATTTTTCTTAATCTCAAAACAACCCATAAAATAATCCCAAACAATAGATATATCAAATCTGGACAACATGCATTTTCTGTTAAATGAAAATTCTAAAAATATGAAAATGTTATCCTAAATTTACCAAACTTACCTTAACCCTAATTCAATATGTAAATTACTCAATGGAACTCTAAAATACCTTAAAATGGACCTAAACTAAGCCCAAACAGCCACATACCAATGCTGGTCTAATCAGTGTGCAAACAACCCACAGTGTAAACACCACAAATTTCCTACATTTAATTAGATTATATAAAGAAGAAAATAATATGTTTTAATGGAAGCACGGATGTTCGTTGTAGGGCTCAAGGAGTATGGGAACCGAGAAGCCCGTGAATGACAGGGAACTAGAAATACATGAAGTGATGAAGCAAATGCAAGCACGGAGGGATTGAAAAATTTTAATTCATTAGTTGAAAATTTTAATGTAAAACTTATATCGGGGATTTATAAGGAGTGATGAGATCCCAATAATATTTCATTTTTGAAATAATGAAAATTTTATGGAAGGCATAAATATTGTCATTGGATAATTTTATAAAAAGAAAATGTATATATATATGTATATATATATATATATATACTAGAAAATTTTAAAATAGATAAATAATAATATATATAACAAATATATATATTGTAATGTATAGTATGTAATATATAAGTATTAACAAATAAAAATAATAATAATACACTAAACAAACAAATAATATATATTAATATAATGTATATATATATATATATTAATATAATATATATGTGTTAACATAATATATAAAGCATTGTACGGAATTGGCTTTCAAAGAAAGCCAATTCCGTTTGCTGCATTCGAAAAAGCAGAGGCATCCTTTGCTTGGGCGGGAAACAAAGGAAAAAAAAAAAGAGGAAGAAAGGAGCTGGTTGGCTGGGGGAGAAAAGAGGAGAAGAAAGAAAAGAAAAGAAAGAAAGAAAGGGAGAAGAGAAGGCTGGCCGATCGGGGAGAAGAAAACGAGACTGAAGTTGGAAGTGAAACCGAAAAGAAAGGGAGAAGAGGGAGAAGGCTGACCAATCGGGGAGAAGCAAACCGAGAGAGTGATTGAAGGAAGAAAGCAGAACAAACCGAGGAAGACCGATCAGAGGAGGAGCAAATCGAGGCTTGATTTGAATCAGTGTAGAACCTGGAACGTGAAACAGAGCAGGAGAGCTGCTGCTGGAATCCAAAGTTGTTTGCTATACAGACTTGGAATTACTGAAGCCGTGAAGTAGGAGCAGCACCAGGAACATGCAGAGCAGTAACGTGAGTTGTTGTGAGTATTTGCTGGAAGAGGAGTCTACTATCGTTTTGTTTTGGTCATGCTACTGTGGTGAAAAAATGGTGAAGATGAGAAACAAGGATGATGATGATGGAAGGCTGGAAATCGAGGCAGTCACAATAGCTGAAGAACAGGACAGTAAGCATTAGCAGAGACAGGAGAAAGGAAAAGGAGGAAAGAAAGAAAAAAAGGGGGGCTGAAAATTGGTAGAAAAGAAAAAAGAAGAGGAAAAAGAGATAAGGTAAAATTTATATGTGTAAAATTAATATATATATATATATATATATATATATATATATATATATATATATATATATATATATATATATATATATATATATATATATATATATATATACATATATGTTTGAGATATAGGCTTGTTAGTGTGAATTAAGGTGTATGTGAAATAAAAATGGGAGAGATGAGAAATAGAAAATATATATATATATATATATATATATATATATATATATATTTTTGATGATGAATAAGGAAAACAAATGATAAAATATATATGTGTATATACTTAGGCGTATATACATATAGGCGTATACGATGAATGTGTATGTTAGTATATGTACATACAAAAAATATAGAGTAATAAAAATATATGTACATGCGTGTTGGCCTAGGTATGTACAATTATACGTACACACGGAGTAGTAACGAATAGGTTACGATTTTTAACGCAATTTGCATGAATAGGATGCTAAGAAACAATTTCGGTGTAGAAGAATCGTAGAAGGAATTAAAGGAAGTACTAGGAGGCGTCACCACTCGAACTCAAAAATTTCGATAGATCCAGGTAAGGTGGTGTAATTTAAAACGGTAATAGTTTACTTTCTGAACCATGATTAAGGAAAATTACAAAGATTTGAACTATGATTTTCGAGTATTCTTCTGCTTATGTTTTCTGAATAGGAACGTGTTTTCTGAGTTGTATTTTGAATAATTGCATATTTCTAAATTTGATTTTTGAACAAGAGCATACTCTCCAAAATTGTCTTTTGAATAAGATGATTGTACTTCGATATTTTTATATATGAAAACTATAGTATGTTTTGAGACTAAGGGCCACTTATGTTGTATGCTAATGCTTATCATGTTCGCCTGTGTGGCGTCTTGTGAGATCTGAGAATTTTAGACATATTTTAATTATGTAATATGAACTTGAAGTGTAATTTATTGAGCTGAGTGAAATGTATAAGTAATGAATGAGAAATAATTAAAGTAGTGAATTGTGAAAATTATATTTGGAGCTTTATATGTCAAGTGTTTAATCAAAGTGTGAGAAACTATGAGGTCAGATCGACCTTGGAGAAGAAAAGATCGATTTGGTGGGCTAAAAATGACAAAGAATGAGGAATTTAAGCGAGCAGATCGATCTCCAATGGAAGAGGATCGATCTCCTTATGATTCTGTAATGAAAAGATCGATCTCATGAGGAAGGAATCGATCTCAAAATGTTTCTGTTAAGGAGAAGATCGATCTCCTCAAGGAGCAGATCGATCTCATGAAGCATTCTGTAAACTAGAGATCGATCTCATAATTGGAATAGATAGATCTCATAAAGCCATTAAGAGATCGATCTTACCCTATGACAGATTGATCTCCTAGGCATAAAATTGCCCTAAATCATCCTAAAATTCAAATTCAGATCGATCTCATCAAGACTCAGATCGATCTTTTGCTCTTCGTCTATAAAAGGACCCCTGTGTTTTCCTACATTTCATTTTTTCTCTCTCTTTCAAACCTCCATTTCAACCGAACCCTAGCTTTCTCTCTCTTCCAAATCGCCCATTTTCGTCCAAATCAAGAGTTGTGGTAAAAAGAAAAGTTGTTCCTCATCCAAAGAAGAGAAACATACTTGAAAATCGAAAGACGAATTGAATCAAGGTGTGAGTTGTCACGCCCTCCTCCCACACGCGACTTTACCAAAAACCACAATAAATTTTTCACTTTTTACTTACCTTTATCTTCTCAACAGTTGGGCTGTGAATAGGCATTAGTCTCCTCATCCAGACATACCTTACCATTCTTTTTCGTATCATACATACATGACATTTATATCATAAGTAAATTCGTATACTTAAATATAATTACATCATTACATCCCCCATATTAAAATGTGTACATCACTGTGTTTATGCATTGTTCAGATACAAAAGAGTACGCATGTGTATACCTTTTGCTAGATGGGGAGTGGCAGTGGATCAAAGGAATGCAATACCCTGGTCGACTCAATCTACTGACGAGAATCTGTAGAGATGAGGGGGGGGGGGAGGGGAATGAATGGGATGAGCTATCAACGCGCCCAGTAAGGAAATCAGGCAAGCAAGTAGACATCCATACTATCTACTGAAAATAGTGCTTTGCCTTTCCTTCTCTCATTTCAAAAGCATGTTTAAAATATATATATATATATATATTATATAGTACAGATTTAAAATCCCATGTACTAAACACATGCTGGTTTATCAATCAGAGGAATTCATGCAAAACAATGCATATTTAATCATTTAAGAATGCCTTTATATAAAATATGCCATTTACATTCAAAACACAGTAAATATGGCATTTCTCATCACAACACAAACAAATCGGGTTCCGACCTATCCCTCAGGTCTACCCGTATCATAAAACACATGTGATATATCATGCGAGACTCAGTGGCTAAATGCAATCTCTCCAAACTATGTAAGAGAGCCTCCCCGCTGAACAGAGCCTCCTTGCCTACTCTGGCTTAAGGATGTTGGGCTTAAGGATCTTACCGTAAGAGAGCATCTCCGGACTATGTACATATCCTAACATGTGGTGAAATCCCAGGCAACACAGTACTCGGTGTGTGGGTTATCACTACTGTAACGGGAGGGGGGTCAGTCCATCACAACCGCCAGCTATCAACAACTCTCCTCCACAACTCCACAACACAAAACACGGTACAGTGTACTCCATGCCACACGCACGATACAACGTACACTCATGGACCCATACATCATGGTCGGGGTGCCTGCCATAGGTCTTAGCCGCTCATACCATGGAAATACATCATAGTGGGGTGCCTGCCATAGGTCTTAGCCCTCATATTATGGAATAAATGCCACGTCTCTAAATTCACGTGAGAACATCTCAACAATGTGATACTCAGTCCACACGGAGGAAATCGTCACGATTTTTCTAACATGTCTATATATCACGTAAAACTACAGTGCGCGTCTTGAGTGTGACTCACAGTCAACGCTCCACCTCAAAAGACTGTATATGCATGTAAAAATATCAACACTAGTGCGAGTAAACCTCCAGCACTAGGTCATGCATAGTTCTCATTTCAAATCAAGTACAAGCAAATCGCTCAAGTACTTTGTCATGTACAAATCATGAAGAATCGAGTATGAGCAACGCTCCGGTACTCTGTCATGCATCTCATGTAAAACTCGAGCACGAGCTAATCGCTCCAGCACTCTATCATGCACAAATCACATAAAACTGAGTACGAGCAATGCTCCAGTACTCTATAATGCATGTCAAATAAATGCAGTGCGAGTAAACCTCCAGCACTAATGTATGTGAAAAACATCTGAAATCAAGTGCGAGCTATGCTCCATCACGATTGTTTCCACATAATTCGGTAGATGGCTCTTTAGAAATAGGGATGTTTAAAATCAGCACTATAAAGTGTGCTTAGTTTACATCGACCTTAAAACATTAGCTCATCCACCTACTCTTCTGCTACACAGCAGTAAAAACTATTCAAAACATCATTTCCATGCTTTTTACCACTTTTTCCAAAATTTCACTTTTTGCCTAACTAGGGGCAAAATCGTAATTTACCCATATCGGGTCCCTATAATATTATCAATTTTCTCTGACCCTCAAACAATTTCAGTGAATGTAAAATCCAACGAAAATATGCACAGATATCTCTAACTACTTGCAAGAGTCCCCTACCTCAGATCACGTCGTGTGACCTCTCTTCCTCTGTGCTGTCTATCTTGCAGTCCGGTCAACTCTCAATATTACTCTGGAGCTGCATTTAATCATTCACTTAGTTAATTACACTTTTCCTACTGTATTACACATTTAATATAGTTTATTTCACTTAAATTGACCATTTTACGCTTAATGGGCCTTAATCACGTTACTCGGGCCTTAATCCGTATTAAGCCCGTTCATCAAGGTCTATTCACTCATTGGGCTTATCAATACCCATTGGGCTTTATTCCAAACTCTTTGGATAGCTCGTATATCATTTACGACATTTTATTCAATTTTTCGAATATAATTCACTAAATTCGAAATTTAATCCGAAATGCGTAAATTAAATCTTAAATACGCATAAATCACATAAATTGTAGTAAATGAGCTTTACTTACCCGAGATTGTGCGATGGTGAGCGAATCGAAGTTCGATTGGGCTTCCGTTCGGAATTAATCGTCGAACTGCACAATTTTGTTTATTTAACTCCGGGTCAATTTTTGATTTAATATAATTTAAATAAATTTATCGAAAATTAAATCGGTCACTTTTGACCTCGTATCGACTTACCCGAAGTCCGATGAATTCTCAAAAATTTTCTTTTTTCCCTTTTCTTCTTGGCTGAACCGATCCGGTCCGATTCAGTTTAGAAGGTTCTCCCCTGAACCGTCGACCGGTTCAGGGATGATTTAGCCGTGCCGGCGTCGTTCGGCCGGTTCTCCGGAAGCTGCTGCCGCCGTTCGATGCACCACAGCTTAGGGATCGTTCGGCTGGGCTCGATCGGACCCTAGCACCGTCGGTGGCCGTCGGATTCCCTTCTCTTCTCTGTGGCTTTCAACTTCGTCGATCTGCTCCTACCGGCGCCGATAGGCCGCGTCGTTGGTAGCGGAAGAATCGCGCGAAGCTCCTCTTCCTTTTTCGACCCTTCACTGGTCGCTGGGTCGTCGGATTGGTGGCCGTCCGATGAGCTCCTCGGTTTGCGTCGATTTTCCTTCCGTTTCTCTTCAATTTCTCTATTTTCTCTCTCCCCGAAAACTCTCTTCAGATTTTCAATTTTCTGATTTTTTTTCATTTATTTATAATATATTCTTATTATTATTTTAGTCTTAAAATAATAATAAAAATCTTAAAATATCCTTAAAATATCTCAAAAATTCCTATTAGATTCATTTAATCCGTAAATGAATTTATCAGTCCGATTTTGCCTTTCCGATATATTTTTCCACTATCTTCGGGTCATTTTTCGAGACAAAAATTTCAAAAATATTAAATAAATTCATATCTTGATCAATTGGATTCGAAATTCAATATTTGCCCCGTTATTGATCAAGATTTATCGATTTCATATTTTTAATGAAATTTTCTCATCGAATTTATATCGAATTTCGATCAATTGACTGTTTTACCCCTGCACTTGCTCGAAAATCACTTTAACCCTTATCTCGCTGTTATGTAGCTTACATGCATTTTTAATTCTCAATAAATCGATTGCATGATAGTAAATACTCTTCTTATGATTCAACTATGAAATATAACGTTCGTATACATAGGAATCATAAGGTACAAGCTACATACGTAAATCGAAAACTCGGGAAAACTCGGGTCTGACAATCCTCCCCAACTAAAAGAATTTGGTCCTCCAAATTAGAACCAAATCAATCATCAAACAACTGGGGGTGCTTCTCTCGCATCAATTTCTCTAACTCTCAAGTAGCCTCCTCGAAAGTGTGATGCTGCCATAAAACTTTCACTAACCCGATAGTCTTCGATCTCAAAACCTTCTCCTTCCTATCCAGTATCCGAATCGGCCTCTCAACATATGACATGTCCTCACTGAGCTCCAAAGGCTCATAACTAATCACATGTGCCGGATCTGGGTGATACTTCCGAAGCATCGAAATGTGAAAGACGTTATGCACACCTGACAAATCTGGTGGCAATGCCAACCTATAGGCCTTATCTCCCACTCGATCAAGTATCTCAAAGGGTCTAATGTAGCGAGGACTTAACTTACCCCTCTTCCCAAACCTTGCTATGCCCTTGGAAGGAGAAACCTTTAGAAACACTAACTCACCAACTGCGAACTTAAGTGGCCTACGTCTCCTGTCAACATAACTCTTCAGTCGACTCTGAGCTATCCTCAATCTCTCAACTATCAACTGAACATCCTCAGAAGCCTGTGTAACCATATCAAGAGCAAAAATCTTTCGGTCACCCACTTCTTCCTGTCCAATAGGGGAACGACATCTACGGCCATATAAGGCCTCATACGGTGCCATCCCGATACTCGAATGATAATTGTTGTTGTAGGCAAACTCGGCTAGTGGCAAATGATCATCCCAGGAGCCTCTGAAGTCTAGCACACATGCTCTCAACATGTCCTCCAGAGTCTGTATCGTCCTCTCTGACTGACCATCTGTCTGAGGATGGAAAGCTGTGCTCAAACTTAACTGGGTTCCCATGGCTTCCTGAAAATGTTCCCAAAAGTGGGAAGTGAAGCGGGAATCCCTATTCGAGACAATGCTCACTGGAACACCATGTAACCTCACTACCTCGTGTACATACAACCCTGCCAATGTACTCAGAGTATTGGTAGCTCTCATAGCTAGGAAGTGGGCTGACTTCGTCAGTCTATCTACGATTACCCATATAGCATCATGATTCCTCCGGGTCCTCGGTAAACCCATCACGAAATCCATGGTGATATACTCCCATTTCCATGTCGGTATAGGTAGAGGCTGCAACAATCCTGCAGGTCTCTGATGCTCTACCTTCACCTGCTGACATACGAGACATCTCACCATAAAATCTGCCACATCTATCTTCATACCCGACCACCAGTACACCTTCCGAAGGTTCTGATACATCTTGCCACTCCCCGGATGCAACGTGTACCTCGATGAATGAGCTTCCAACAATATCAATCTCCTGAGCTCTGGGTCCTCGGGAACACACAATCTACCTCTGAACCTCAGTAGTCTATCAGGACTCAACTCAAAATCTGTCACTGTGCCCCTCTGCATCTGACCAATCACATCGATGTACTGCAGATCTGTCTGCTGAGCTTGACTGATCCTGTCCAACAGATCTGGCTCTAAGTGTATACTCGCAATCATACAATCCGCATCTCTGTCCGAAGGCACAACTCCCAAACTGAGGCTAGCAAACTGCTCTGGCAACTCGTGCTCCCTGACCATCATATACGATACCATCCCAAGGCTCTTCCTACTCAAAGCATTTGCTACAACATTAGCCTTACCCGGATGATATAGTATCTCACAATCATAATCCTTCAGAAGCTCTAGCCATCTTCTCTATCTCATGTTCAGCTCCTTCTGTGAGAACAGGTACTTGAGGCTCTTGTGGTCGGTAAAAATCTGAAACTTCTCACCATACAAGTAGTGGCACCATACCTTCAACGCAAACACTACTGCTGCCAACTCTAAATCGTGAGACAGATAGTTCTTCTCATGGTCCTTCAATTGTTTGGATCCATAAGCAACTATCCTCCCATCCTGTATCAACACACAGCCCAGTCCACGATGCGAGGCATCGGTATATACTGAAAATCCTCCTGAGCTGGTAGGAATAGTGAGAATCGGAGTGGTGGTCAATCGACTCTTCAGCTCTTGAAAACTCCTCTCACAATCCTCGTCCCACATGAATGCAACACTCTTCCGAGTGAGACGTGTCAATGGAGCAGCTAACTTCGAAAATCCCTCAACAAATCTCCAATAGTACCCTGCTAAACCTAGAAAACTCTTGATCTCGATAACTGTCCTCGGCTGTTCCCACTGAACTACAGCCTCAATCTTTGATGGATCTACTGATACACCATCCCTCGATACTACATGTCCCAAAAATGAGATCTCTGTCAACCAAAAATCACATTTGCTGAGTTTAGCATACAACTGCTGCCCTCGTAGAGTCTGCAATACAATCCTGAGGTGCTCCTCATGCTCCTTCTCGGATCTCGAATACACTAATATGTCATCGATGAAAACGATAACAAACTGATCCAAATATGGCTTGAGCACATCGTTCATTAAAGTCATGAAAGTTGCGAGAGCATTCGTCAGTCCAAATGGCATAACTAGGAACTCATAATGGCCATATCGAGTCCTAAATGCCGTCTTGGGTACATCTCTACTCCGGACTCTCAATTGATGATACCCAGACCTCAGATCAATCTTAGAAAAGACCTACGCTCCCCGAAGCTGATCCAGTAAGTCATCAATGCGTGGAAAGGGATATCTATTCTTGATGGTAGCCTTATTCAACAATCTGTAGTCTATATATAATCGGAGGCTTCCATCCTTCTTCCTCACAAATAGAACCGGTGCTCCCCACGGTGAAACACTCGGCCTGATAAAACCCCTATCCAATAGCTCTTGTAACTGTCTCTTGAGCTCCTCCAGCTCAACTAAGGCCATGCGATACGGTGGTCTCGAAATAGGCTCAGTACCAGGCACCAAGTCTATATAGAACTCAATCTCTCTGTCTGGTGGTAACCCTGGCAACTCATCCGGGAAAACATCTGGGTACTCACTGACCACAGGAATATCTACCAACTCCGGATGTACCTTATCCGTATCCACTACGTACGCAATGAAACCTTCAAGATATTTATCTCTCAGTTAGCAAAATATTTTTATTTATTAATAATAACATATTTATTTCTTTCATTTCTTCCCATCAAACTTTACAATAACTTTCGTAAGGTTAGGAAACATAACTGTCTTAGCATAACAATCTAAAACAGCATAGTTTGCAGATAACCAATCCGTACCTAATATTACATCAAAGTCACTCATACTTAGCAATATTAGATTGGCTGTCATATCATTTTCCCCTACTCTTAACTTACAATCGTTATACACATGCTCAACTAGCTGACTGGAATCCATAGGTGTACTAATCAACATCATCATCTTTAAAGGAGTACGCTCTACATGCTTTTCTAACTTACATGCAAATGATGGCGATACAAATGAATGCGTGGCACCAGGATCAATTAAAACATATGCTTCTAAATCATAAATCAGGATGTTACCTCTAATCACATCCGTAGAAGCATCAGCTGTGTCCTGGTCCAAGGCATGTACTCGCCCTCGACCTATCACCTGCTTCCCCTTCTCCTCTACCGTCGCTCTACCTCTCTGAGCAGACGTACCAGCTAGAGCTCTATCATGCTCCCTGCCCTTCTGTGGGGCAGTCACATATGTCTCTGGGCACTCTCTAGCAATATGCCCCTATTTCCCACATCGAAAACACACAACAGGGCTCAACGGACAAGGTCTACCGCCATGATGTCTACCACATCGGCTGCACTGATCAGTAGTAGGCCTCGATCCTCCAATCACAATGTCCTTCGCTGGAGCTATGGTCGAGTATGTAGGAGGTCTAACTGGTCGCTCTCGCACCTCCTCTATCCGTGGTCCCTTACCGAAGAGTCTCCTCCCTCCTCGATAACTAAACCCTCTATCTCTAGCTGGCCTTTTCCTCTCTCTATCTTGACTTCGACTGAACTTCCCAAACTCAGAGGCATTTCTCTCGTAATCCTGCTCACAAAGCTGCGCCCTGCGCACTGCCTCATCATATGTACCAATGTCTAGTGGTACCAATCTAGAACGCAACACCGCTCTCAATCCGTCAACAAATCTGCAGACCTTCCTGGTCTCGCTGTACATGATATCGGGATCATATCTCCCCAGGGCCAAAAATTTAGTCTCGTACTCATCCACTGTGAGACTCCCCTGGCTCAATCCTAAAAACTCAGCCTGCAGTCTACGCTGCGCTGTATCAGGAACAAACTGCCTCCTGAAGGCCTCCAGAAACATCTCCCAACTAATCTCAGCATGTCGGGCTCTCAATATCGGCCTGATGGACTTCCACCAATGCTCTGTCGTTCCTTTCAGTAGAACGCAGCAAATGCGACTCTCTCCGAAGTGTACAATCAAAGAAGTCGTATAACTTCTCCATCTCGCTAATCCACTCCTCTGCACTAGCTGGGTCCTTGACCCCTCGAAAAGATGGAGGTCCAAGCTTCTGGAACTGTCGCAATCGATCAAGATCACACCCATATCCTCTACCACCTTGAACTGGTGGGGGTGTAGGAGTATCAATAGTCTGTGGCCTTTGTATAGGCTGCGCAGGTGTATCAGGTGCAACTGCCTCTCCAGTCGCAGTCTCTACATCCTATCTCTGTCTACCTAGCAAAGTCTATGCCAATAGCCCTACTATCGCCTCTAGGGTATGCTCTATCCTCGTGAAGCGTGTCTTAGTCGTATCTGGTACCTCAGCAGTACCTGAGGGTGTATGGGTAATCGAAGAATCACCCTGGCTAGTCAGCCTACCTCTACGGCCTCCAGCCCTACCTCTCGCCCCTCTACCACTGCAGGTATTAGCCATAATGGCTCAATTCCTGCATTCACAAACATTAATTTGTCAACTTTCCATCTTGTATACATAATTGTAACTGAACAAAACACAGTGATATAGGGATGTACACTTTTCTAATTACTAATGCCTAGACACATCGGACCAACTATGCTTTGATACCATTCTGTCGCGCCCTCCTCCCACACGCGACTTTATCAAAAACTACAATAAATTTTTCACTTTTTACTTACCTTTATCTCCTTAGCAGTTGGGCTGTGAATAGGCATTAGTCTCCTTATCCAGACATACCTTACCATTCTTTTTCGTATCATACAGACATGACATTTATATCATAAGTAAATTCGTATACTTAAATATAATTATATCATTACATCCCCCATATTAAAACGTGTACATCACTGCGTTTATGCATTGTTCAGATACAAAAGAGTACGCATGTGTATACCTTTCGCTAGATGGGGAGTGGCAGCTGATCAAAGGAATGGAATACCCTGGTCGACTCGATCTACTGACGAGAATCTGTAGAGATGGGGGGAGGGGGGAAATGAATGAGATGAGCTATCAACACGCTCAGTAAGGAAATCAGGCAAGCAAGAAGACATCCATACTATCTACTGAAAATAGTGCTTTGCCTTTCCTTCTCTCATTTCAAAAGCATGTTTAAAATATATATAATATAGTACAGATTTAAAATCTCATGTACTAAACACATGCTGGTTTATCAATCAGAGGCATTCATGTAAAACAGTGTATATTTAATCATTTAAGAATGCCTTTATATAAAATATGCCATTTACATTCAAAACACAGTAAATATGGCATTTCTCATCACAACACAAACAAATCGGGTTTCGACCCATCCCTCAGGTCTACCCGTATCATAAAACACATGTGATATATCATGTGAGACTCAGTGGCTAAATGCAATCTCTCCAGACTATGTAAGAGAGCCTCCCCACCGAATAGAGCCTCCCCGCCCACTCTGGTTTAAGGATGTTGGGCTTAAGGATCTTACCGTAAGAGAGCATCTCTGGACTATGTACATATCCTAACATGTGGTGAATTTCTAGGCAACACAATACTCGATGTGTGGGTTATCACTGCTGTAATGGGAGGGGGGTTAGTCCATCACAACCGCCAGCTATCAACAACTCTCCTCCATAACTCCACAACACAAAACACGGTACAGTGTACTCCATGCCACACGCACAGTACAACGTACACTCGTGGAGCCATACATCATGGTCGGGGTGCCTGCCATAGGTCTTAGCTGCTCATACCATGGAAATACATCATAGTGGGGTGCCTGCCATATGTCTTAGCCCTCATACTATGGAATAAATGCCACGTCTCTAAATCCACGTGAGAACATCTCAACAATGTGACACTCTGTCTACACGGAGGAAATTGTCACGGTTTTTCTAACATGTCTATATATCACATAAAACTACAGTGCGCGTCTTGAGTGTGACTCACAGTCAACGCTCCGCCTCAAAACACTGTATATGCATGTAAAAATATCAACACTAGTGCGAGTAAACCTCCAGCACTAGGTCATGCATAGTTCTCATTTCAAATCAAGTACGAGCAAATCGCTCAACTACTTTGTCATGTACAAATCATGAAGAATCGAGTACGAGCAACGCTCCAGCACTCTGTCATGCATCTCATGTAAAACTCGAGTATGAGCTAATCGCTCCAGCACTCTATCATGCACAAATCACATAAAACTGAGTACGAGCAATGCTCCAGTACTCTATAATGCATGTCAAATAAATGCAGTGCGAGTAAACCTCCAGCACTAATGTATATAAAAAACATATGAAATCAAGTGCGAGCTATGCTCCAGCACGATTGCTTCCACATAATTCGGTAGATGGCTCTTTAAAATAGAGATGTTTAAAATCATTAAAATCAGCACTATAAAGTGTGCTTAGTTTACATCGACCTCAAAACATTAGCTCATCCACCTACTCTTCTGCTACACAGCAGTAAAAACCATTCAAAACATCATTTCCATGCTTTTTACCACTTTTCCCAAAATTTCACTTTTTGCCTAACTAGGGGTAAAATCGTAATTTATCCAATCGGGTCCCTATAATATTATCAATTTTCTCTGACGCTCAAACAATTTCAGTGAATGTAAAATCCAACGAAAATATGCACAGATATATCTAACTACTTGCAAGAGTCCCCTACCTCGGATCACGTCGTGTGACCTCTCTTCCTCTGTGCTATCTATCTCGCAGTCCGGTCAACTCTGGAGCTGTATTTAATCATTCACTGAGTTAATTACACTTTTCCTACTGTATTACACATTTAATACAATTTATTTCACTTAAATTGGCCCTTTTACGCTTAATGGGCCTTAATCACGTTAATCGGGCCTTAATCCGTATTAAGCCCGTTCATCAAGGTCTATTCACTCATTGGGCTTTATTCCAAGCTCTTTGGATAGCCCGTATATCATTTACGACATTTTATTCAATTTTCTGAATATAATTCACTAAATCCAAAATTTAATCCGAAATGCGTAAATTAAATCTTAAATACGCATAAATCACATAAATTGTCTTAAATGAGCTTTACTTACACGAGATTGTGTGATGGTGTGCGAATCGAAGTTCGATCGGGCTTCCGTTTGGAATTAATCGTCGAACTGCACAATTTCGTATATTTAACTCCATGTCAATTTTTGATTAAATATAATTTAAATAAATTTATCGAAAATTAAATCGGTCACTTTTGACCTCGTATCGACTTACCCGAAGTCCGGTGAATTTCCAAAATTTCTTTTTTCCTTTTTCTTTCTTTTTGCTCTTTTCCCTTTTTCTCTTTGGCTGAACCGGTCCGGTCCGGTTCAGTTTAGAAGGTTCTCCCCTGAACCGCCGACCGGTTCAGGGATGATTTAGTCGTGCCGACGTCGTCCGACAGGTTCTTCGGAAGCTGCTGCCGCCGTTCGATGCGCCACAGCCTGGGGATCGTTCGGCTGGGCTCGATCAGACCCTAGCACCGTCAGTGGCCGTCAGATTCCCTTCTCTTCTCCGCGGCCTTCAACTCTGTCGATCTGCTCCTACCAGCGCCGATGGGGCGCGTCGTCGGTGGCGGAAGAATCGCGCGGAGCCCCTCTTCCCTTTCTGACCCTTCACTGGTCGCTGGGTCGCCGGATTGGTGGCCGTCCGGTGAGCTCCTCGGTTTGCGTCGATTTTCCTTCCGTTTCTCTTCAATTTCTCTATTTTCTCTCTCCCCGAAAACTCTCTTCAGATTTCCAATTTTCTGATTTTTTTCATTTATTTATAATATATTTTTATTATTATTTTAGTCTTAAAATAATAATAAAAATCCTAAAATATCCAAAAAATATCTCAAAAATTTCTATTAAATTCATTTAGTCCGTAAATGAATTTATCAGTTCGATTTTACCTTTCTGGTATATTTTTCCACTATCTTCGGGCTCATTTTTCGAGATAAAAATTTTAAAAATATTAAATAAATTCATATCTTGATCAATTGGACTCAAAATTCAATATTTGCCCCGTTATTGATCAAGATTTATCGATTTCATATTTTTAATGAAATTGCCTCTTTGGATTTATATCGAATTTCGATCAATTGACCGTTTTACCCCTGCACTTGCTTGGAAATCACTTTAACCCTTATCTCGCTGTTATGTAGCTTACATGCATTTTTAATTCTCAATAAATCGATTGCATGATAGTAAATACTCTTCTTATGATTCAACTATGAAATATAACGTTCGTACACATAGGAATCATAAGGTACAAGCTACATACGTAAATCAAAAACTCGGGTTTGACATGAGTTGAGCACTCCATAAGTTCGGGTAATTTTCTAAACCTCGATCTTTGATTTTGAAGTAATCTTCGGTGATTGCGAGCATGGGCATTGTGATGAATTAGTTGGAAAATGATTAGGGATTGTTAAAACTATGGTTTTGTTGGAGTAGAGATGTTATTATACAATTTGTGGTAAATTGGGATTTTGTATATAAATTGGAAATTTAGGCAATGAGGTGATTTTGGCATAGTTATTGTGCATGAGAAATGTAGAAGGTTGAGTTGTAGTGGATGAGATTATGATTGGTGATAGAGTCGTGAGAATTGAGTTGATTGAGATATTAATGAGAATATGAGCAAATGTGTGCTTAGTAATACGATTGAGTTGGGTTATTGATGTTTTTAACATCGTTTGGACAGCTCGGGAGTTCCAGAGTGGAATGCGAGGCTAGTCCGTGATACGGGGGAACGATTGCACTATACGAGGTGCAAAGAGGTAAGAGAAAACTAAACCATTTGTGTATGTGTTTTGATGAACTGTTTGTAGCATGAACCATGATTTGAGAATACAAGCATGTTTAGTGTTGTGTCGTGATATGATTGCACATGGTTTTTATAGCCAGTTGGAGCCTACTGTTTTATGAGTTTATAAGCTAAGTGTGAAATTGCTTTATAAACCATTGAGTTTGCGTGAAAAGTAACTTGGGCTCTACGTTAAGGTAATATTGAGATTTGAGAAAATGTGTGCGTGTTTTGCCGGTTGGAACTTGGTTTTAATATGTTTTGTGTTGAGTACACAAATGTTTTAAATGAGTTTTATGAGAGAAAACCATTATGAGTTCTACGTGAAGGCAAAACATTTTATAAGATAATGGCTAATGATTGAGACTTAGGCGTGTCATGTTGAACACACATCGGGACTTGCTTGATAGCATGTAAGATCTATATAGTGGGACGCTTGGGAACCGACCCAGGGACCACGAGCCTTGTTCTGGTAACATGTAAGTCCGATTATTCCTCCGCTTTGGTAGCGTTGGGAGGCCTTGCTCTGGTAGCATGTAAGTCCGGGCCTTGCTCTGGTAGCATGTAAGTTCGATATTCCTCCATTTTGGTAACGTGAGATGACCCCCGTTCTGGTAAAGCTAGGTGGCCTTACTTTGGTAGCATGTAAGACCGATAGAGTGGGCTGCCTGGGAATTAACCCAAGGACCATGTGATAGTGTGTATTAGGCGAGGCATTGCTCTGGTAGCATGTAAGGCCGGGCCTTGTTCTGGTAACATATAAGTCCAATATACCATGCATACGACCATATTGTCGACGTTCCCTCTTGTGAGGATGCTTGGGATGCGCACCCAGAGGAGATTATATATATTTGATGTGCCAAGATGAGTTTTATATGAATTTTATTACCTAGTCTCGTTTTACACATGAGTTGTGTTTTGTGACTTTGTCACGTTCTATTTACTGAGGTGATTTTTATCACATATTTCGAGAAAAGCCATTATCGTATATATTTACACATGCTTGTGAATGCTCTATATTGAGCCTTTTTACCTTTATGTTTTCACATGATTTATGAGCTATGAGATGATGATGTTTTGAGAACTTTCATGCTACGATTTCAAATGATTATACTGAGATTCATATACAAATACATATTTGTGAGGTGTGATATGGTTTATATAACTGAGTTCCCTTACCCCCCTTACTGAGCGATTTAGAAGCTCACCCTGTTTTTCTTCCCCCTCTAGATTTCTTCAAGTGAAGTGAGTTCCTTACGATGTATGGATTAGAGGCTAGTGGAGGACTTGAGCTCCAGGCCGTATTTTTTGTATTGAGGTATATATTCAATATTCATGTATCCAGACTAGAGTTATATTTACAGACACTTGTTGTACAATGATGTATGAGATGTATTAGGATTAATTAACTCAAAATTGAGTAATGTATGTGATATGATATATACTAATTTATGACGAGATCTTGAGGCATGATAAGTATGATGATGTATGACATTGCACAGGAATGCACCCTTAATTTTGATTTGATGAGTAAAAAATTTTAAATTTGCCCTATTTTTCGCGTTTTCGGGGCGTCACATGTCTGAACCTCGTCTGTGTGGCGTCTGAACCTCGCCTGTATGGCGTCTGAACTTTGCCTGTGTAGCATCTGAACCTCGATTGTGTGGCATCTGAACTTTGCCTTTGTGGTGTCTGAATTCCACTTTCGAGTGTCTGAACGCTGAACGACCTTGATCCCGTCTACAGCCATACCATGACCATAGGTTCTGAATTCCCTCTACGGAGGATGATTTTGTTATTGCTGCATGATGATTTTGTTATTGCGGCGTGATAATTATATGGGCCAATGTAGTCTCTATCTGAATTAAACTCTATTTTTCAGAATCTGACTTTATGATATATGATTTTACATGTATTCATGTTTTAAGAATTCTGAATATATGAAAAGGTTATGTGATAACTGTTAAATACAAGTACGTAAAGAATTACGTTTTGAATCATGATGTTTTTGATTTTTCTTAATTTCGAAGGTCCTTTATAATAGTTTCAGAGAGTAGTCATTATACGTATTAATATGTTTTTTTACATATTTGAATCACTAAGACCGTTTTAAATGCATTTTCTTATTGAGCTTTTTCCCGAAAGCTCACCCCTCTACCTTTCAGACTATTTGCAGTGATCTATAGGCGTTACCTGTCGCGTACACGACGTAGGTTGGTGGGAAAGAGCTACCCTAGACTACTTTTTGTACACGCAGCAAAGGTATACAATTACATTCCTTTACCAGACATATTTGCACGCACAGACATATACTGGAACTATTTTGTTGGGATGTAATTTGTAAGGAAAACAATGTAGAGAATATTATTTTTGGGATTAGGTTTTAAGATGATTGGTATCGAATCGAAATGGATGTATTGAGTTGTAAATGTGGATTTGGAAAGTATGCTTGGTAGTTGTGGATATCTAGGATTGTTGGAAAGCATGCTTGGTAGTTGTGGATATCTAGGATTGTTAAAACAATTGATTTGCAGGTGTGTAGGCTCATATATAAGCCGTTATGCTGCCGAAATTTCTATCGGCCATATAAGTCAAAGTATAGAATTTCAATATAAATTCAGATAAAGAATTAGGAAAGGTGATTTGACACTGAACAGGAATACAACCTAATTGAATAAGGGAATAAGTGGGTAAATTAAATATATATAGTTTTAAAAAAAAAATCTCTCAATTTTCAAGAGTTAAGGGTCATTACAGTTAAAGGTGGTATCAGAGCGAAGGTTGTCTAGTATTGTCAGTGTCGAAAATAAGGATAAAATTGCATCCCAAATGTCTGTGCTTGTCTGGTTGTAGGTAATGTATACCTAATGAATTTAAGATATGATTTTTGGAATTATGCGTAGGTAATAGATCACTTGCACGATGAGTGGAAGACGAGGACGCCCTCGGAGGTAGGCTCAGCCACCTCCACCTCCTCCACCGCAACCAGAGAGTCCTAATACTCGTATGGATCAGTTTGAGCAGCGATTGGAGCAGCGCCTCGAGCGAGGCTTAGAGTCGATAGCTACCATGGTTACCCAGTACCTAGGGGCAAATGGTTCTGATTCAGTTGGCATGGCACAAATTCCTACTCCGGTGCCAACTTCTCCACAAGCACCACCTCCACCTCCTCTTCCACCAGTTCCTCCAGTACCTATGGTGCCTCAGCCTCCTGTACAGGCCCGGAGGGAGGAGAGGGATATTAGTAGGATGAGGGACTTCCTGAGGATAAAGCCTCCAGCATTCAAGGGGATTAAGGATCCAGTAGAGGTTGAAGAATGGCTGGTAAACCTTGGGAAGATCTTCCATTTTTTGGGGTGTTCTGATGTTGAGAAGGTTTCAATGGCCACATACATGCTGAAGGGCCAAACAGAGTATTGGTGGGGATCCACCAAGGTCCTTCTGACTGCTCAGCATCCGGTGATTAGTTGGAATGTATTCTCCACAGCCTTTAGGAATCAGTATGTTCCACGAGCTGCCTAGTAGAAGTTGAGGATGGACTTTTTGAATTTGGTACAAGACAGTATGACTGTGGATGAGTACGAGAGTAAGTTTACGATGCTAATGAGGTATGACCTGGAGACGTTCTAGAATGAAGAGTGTCGTACTGAGAGGTTCCTAGCAGGGTTAAGACCAGCTATCTGATATCGTCTTTTAGGGTTATGGATTACTAAATTCTAGGATGCCCTAGGTAGAGCACAGATGATTGAGAGGGGCCTAAATGTTACACAGACGGAGTATGGCCTTAAGAGAAAGAGCAGGGATAAGAGTAAGCGAACGGAGTTTGTGAGACAGGACTTTTGGAGGGGCAAACCCAAGAGACAGAGGGCAGATGAGTCTCGGGCTAGGATTGATAGGCCCACGGCTCCTATAGCTACCCCACAGATTACCAGAGGCTTTCAGCAGTACGAGAGATTGTGTACTAGTTAAGGTAATTTCCATAGAGGTGAGTGTCACTGGTTCTTAGGGAGCTGCTTTAGGTGTGGACAGAGGGGACATCTGATTAAAGATTGCCCACTGAATAAGGTTCCACAGCCCCCAGAGCTACCACGACAACTTGAGAGGTAAGCTCCCCAAAGACAAGTCCCACAGAGATAGGCTACTGCAGCAGAGATGGGCAAGAAGCCTGTCGCTCATGGGAGGGTCTTTGCTTTGGACAAAGAGACTGCTGATGCCTCCACTGAAATCATTTAGGGTAAGCTTTTAATTTGCAATCATGAGGCACATGTATTGTTTGATTCAGGTTCCACACACTTATTCATATCACCCCATTTCGCACGTAAATTGCATATTAAGCCTGAATCTCTAGATTTTAAGTTACACGTTAGTACACCCATGTATAAATCACAAAAGACTGATATGGTGTGTAGAAGTTGTGAAATCAAGGTATGGATTTGACGTAATTTTGGGTATGGATTGGCTAGCCACCAATCGTATAAGTTTAGACTGCTACTCTAAAACTGTAACCATCCCCTTACCTAGTAAGTTTGATGTATGCTTTGCGGTTAAGGAATAAATTTTATGATTTTGACTATTGATGAAAATTTTTGATGAACGTGTTAATATGAAGGTTATGTTGCATTCATCCTTGATACTAGTCGGGAATGTCCAAGTATTCAGGACATATCAGTGGTATGCGAGTTCCTGGATGTGTTTCCTGATGAACTACCGGGACTACCACCGAAGAGAGAGTTAGAATTCACGATAGATTTGGCACCAGAGACTCAGCTAATCTCAAAGTCTCCTTACCGGATGGCCCTTGTTGAACTCGAGGAACTGAAAAAGCAGTTGCAAGACCTGCTAGACAAAGGGTTCATTAGGCCAAGTGTATCCCCGTGGGGAGCTCCGGTATTATTTGTGCTGAAGAAGGATGGTAGTCTCAGGTTATGTATAAACTACAGGCTACTGAACAAGGCCACAATTAAGAACAAGTATCCCTTGCCCAGGATAGATGATCTATTTGACCAGCTAAGAGGGGCTATGGTGTTCTCAAAAATTGACCTAAGATCAGGTTATCACTAATTGAGGATTAGGAAGGAGGATGTTTCGAAAACGACCTTCAGAACGAGATATGGCCACTATAAGTTCCTCGTGATGCCCTTTGGTCTAACTAATACCCCAGCTGCATTCATGAGCCTAATGAATGAGGTGTTCCGGGAGTATCTAAATCGGTTTGTCATAGTTTCATCGATGATATTCTGATCTACTCAAAGTCCCGAGAGGAGCATGAGCAGCATTTGAAAGTAGTGCTCCAAACTCTCAAAGAGAAGCAGTTGTATGGGAAGTTGGATAAGTGTGAGTTTTGGTTGGAGCAAATGGCATTTCTGGGCCATATTATTTCTAAGGACGGGGTGTCAGTGGATCCGTCTAAGGTTGAGGCAGTACTTAACTGGGAGAGGTCGAAAACTGTTATAGAAATCTGGAGTTTTCTGGGACTAGCTGGATACTACAGGAGGTTTGTAGAAGGTTTCTCCAAGATTGCTGCTCCACTGACTAAGCTGATACGCAAGGATGTTCCATTCAAGTGGACTGATTAGTGTGAACAGAGTTTTGAAGAACTCAAGAAGAGGTTGACTACTGCCCCAGTCTTAACCATTCCTAATGGGTCTGGAGGCTATGCAGTATACAGTGATGCATCATACCAGGGCTTAGGGTGTGTACTTATGCAGCATGGGAGAGTGGTTGCATATGGTTCTCACCAACTTAAGAACCATGAAAGGAAGTACCCCACCCATGACTTGGAGTTAGCCGCAGTTGTTTTTGCTTTGAAGATATGGCTACACTATCTGTATGAAGAAAGGTTTCAGATTTTACCACAAGAGCTTGAAGTATATATTTGATCAGAAGGAGCTAAATATGAGACAGAGACGGTGGATTGAGCTCCTTAAGGATTATGATTGCGAGATTCTGTATCATCCGGGCAAGACAAACGTAGTGACAGATGCTTTAAGCAGGAAGGGGATGATTTCTTTCATGATGGTCAGAGAATGGGAGTTGCTAGAGCAGTTTTTCAAACTCAATGTTAGTGTGTAAACAACAGATGTTGGGTTCATAGCTAGTTTGCAGATTGAACCTAGTATACTGGATCAGATCAGGACTAGACAGAGGGGTGATCAGAAGTTACTGGACATAGTCAGTCAGGCAAAATAGGATGTACAGTTAGACTTTGTGATTGGTGAGGATGGGTTGATGAGATTTAGGTGCCGTATATGTGTCCCAAACGATGATGTCCTACGGCAAAGGATCTTAAAGGAGTCCCATTGTTCTCGGTACACCATGCACCCGAAAAGCACTAAGATGTACCATGATTTAAGGAGGGTGTATTGGTGGGTCAGTATGAAAAGAGATGTAGCTGAGTTTATGGCCAAGTGTCTGATTTGCCAACAGATTAAGATCGAACACCAAATGCCAGCGGGATTACTTAAGTCTCTTCCAGTGCCTACTTGGAAATAAGAGCACATTACTATGGATTTTATTATGGGTTTACCAAGGACCCAAAAGGGGCATGATGCAATCTGGGTGAGCATAGATAGATTGACTAAGAGTGCCCACTTCCTAGCCATCAAAAGTACAAACTCCTTGAGTGCTTTAGCAAAGTTATTTGTGAGAGAGACAGCTCGGTTGCATGAGGCTCCCGTGAGCATTACATCCGATAGAGATTCTCGATTCACTTCTAGATTTTAGGCTTATTTTCAAGAAGCCATGGGATCTTAGCTTAATTTGAGCACAGCCTATCATCCTTAGATCGATGGTCAGTCTAAGAGGACCATTCGACCTTAGAGGATATGCTGAGGGCGTGTATTTTGGAGTTTAAGGGTTCATGGGATGATCATCTACCTCTCGTAGAGTTTGCTTACAACAACAGCTGTCATGCTAGCATCAAGATGGCACCTTATGAGGCCTTTTATGGTAGAAGATGTAGGTCTCCAGTGGCTTGGGAATAAGTGGGTGACAGAAGGATCTTGGCTCCCAAGTTGGTGGAACAGGCAGCAGAAGGTGTTCGGATAATCTGTGATAAACTTAAGACTGCACAAAGTAGGCAGAAGAGTTATGCGGATAAGCATAGGCGGCCACTTGAGTTTCAGATTGAGGACTCCGTGTTTCTTAAGGTATCTCCGAGCAAGGGTATCATGTGGTTCAGGAAGAAGGGGAAGTTGAGTCCTCGCTTCATTGGTCTTTTTGAGATCCTAGAGAGAGTGGGAGACGTAGCCTACAGACTTGCCTTACCAACGCAGCTTTCAGGGGTACATATTGTCTTCCATGTCTCGATGTTAAGGAAGTATAATCCGGATCCCTCACACATCATTGAGTATGAGCCCTTGAGCATTCAAGAGGATATGAGCTACGTTGAGCGACCTATCTGAATTTTGGACAGAAAGGAAAAGGTACTTCGATCGAAGACAATACCTCTAGTAAAGGTTCTCTGGTAACACCATTCGATTGAAGAAGCTACATGGGAGCTAGATAGCCTCATGAAGGAGAAGTACCCATATCTATTCTGATGGGCCCGAATGAATTTGGAGGACCAAATTCTTTTAAGGTGGGGAGAATGTAAACACCACAAATTTCCTACATTTAATTAGATTATATAAAAATAAAAATAATATGTTTTAATGGAAGCGCGGATATTCGTTGTAGGGCTTGAGGAGTATGGGAACCAAAAAGCCCGAGAATGACAGGGAACTCAAAATACAGGAAGTGATGAAGCAAATGCAAGCACGGAGGGATTGAAAAATTTTAATTCATTAGTTGAAAATTTTGATATAAAAGTTATATCGGGAATTTATAAGGAGTGATGAGATCCCAATAATATTTCATTTTCGAAATAATGAAAATTTCATGGAAGGCATGAATATTGTCATTGGATAATTTTATAAAAAGAATATATATATATATGTATATATATATATATATACTAGGAAAATTTAAAATAGATAAATAATAATATATATAACAAATATATATATATATATTGTAATGTATAGTATGTAATATATAAGTATTAACAAATAAAAATAATAATATTACACTAAACAAACAAATAATATATATATATATTAATATAATGTATATATACATATATATATATATTAATATAATATATATATATATATGTGTTAATATAATATATAAAGCATTGTACGGAATTGGCTTTCAAAGAAAGCCAATTCCATTTGCTGCATTCGAAAAAGCAGAGGCATCCTCTACTTGGGCGGGAAACAAAGGAAAAAAAAAGAGAGGAAGAAAGGAGCTGGTCAGCTGGGGGAGAAAAGAGGAGAAGAAAGGAAAGAAAAGAAAGAAAGAAAGAAAGGGAGAAGAGAAAGCTAGCTGATCGAGGAGAAGAAAATCGAGATTGAAGCTAGAAGTGAAACCGAGACGAAAGGGAGAAGAGGGAGAAGGTTGGCCGATCGGGGAGAAGCAAACCGAGTGAGTGATTGAAGGAAGAAAGCAGAACAAATCGAGGAAGACCGATCAGAGGAGGAGCAAACCGAGGCTTGAATTGAATCAATGTAGAACCTGGAACGTGAAACAGAGCAGGAGAGCTGCTGCTGGAATCCAAAGTTGTTTGCTGTGCAGACTTGGAATCAGTGAAGCCGTGAAGCATGAGCAGCACCAGGAACGTGCAGAGCAGTGACGTGAGTTGCTGTGAGTATTTGTTGGAAAAGGAGTCTACTGTCCTGCTGTCATTTTGTTTTGGTCCTACTACTGTGGTGAAAAAATGGTGAAGAAGAGAAACAAGGATGATGATGATGGAAGGCTAGAAACCGAGGCAGTCATAATAGCTGAAGAACAGGATAGTAAGCATTAACCGAGAAAGGAGAAAGGAAAAGGAGGAAAGAAAGAAAAAAAGGAGGGGGGCTGAAAATTGGTAGAAAAGAAAAAAGAAGAGGAAAAAGAGACAAGGTAAAATTTATATATGTAAATTTAATGTACATATATATATATATATATACATATATGCATGTATACATATATGTTTGAGATATAGGCTTGTTAGTGTGAATTAAGTTGTATGTGAAATAAAAATGGGAGAGATGAGAAATAGAAAATATATATATGTGATGATGAATAAGGAAAACAAATGATAAAATATATATGTGTATATACTTAGGCGTATATACATATAGGCGTAAACGATGAATGTGTATGTTAGTATATGTACATACAAAAAATATATAGTAATAAAAATATATGTACATGCGTGTTGGCCTAGGTATGTACAATTATACGTGCACACGGAGTAGTAACGACTAGGTTACGATTTTTAACGCAATTTGCATGAATAGGATGCTAAGTAAACAATTTCGGTGTAGGAGAATCGTATAAGGAATTAAAAGAAGTACTAGGAGGCGTCACCACTCGAACTCAAAAATTTCGATAGATCGAGGTAAGGGGGTATAATTTAAAACAGTAATAGTTTACTTTCTGAAGCATGATTAAGGAAAATTTACAAAGATTTGAACTATGATTTTCGAGTATGTCTTCTGCTTGTGTTTTCTGAATAGGAATGTGTTTTCTGAGTTGTATTTTGAATAATTGCATATTTCTGAATTTGATTTCTGAACAAGAGCATACTCTCCGAAATTGTCTTTTGAATAAGATGATTGTACTTCGATATTTTTATATATGAAAACTATAGTATGTTTTGAGACTAAAGGCCACTTATGTTGTATGCTAGTGCTTATCATGTTCGCATGTGTGGCGTCTGAACCTCGCCTGTGTGGCGTCTAAACTTCCCCTTCGTGGAGTTTGAACTTCGCTTTTGTGGCGTTTGAATTCCACCTTCTGTACGACCTTGATCCCGTCTACAGCCTTACCATGGCCATAGGTTCTAAATTCCCTCTACGGAGGATGATTTTGTTATTGCCGCATGATGATTTTGTTATTACGGCGTGATAATTATATGGGCCAATGTAGTCTCTATCTGAATTAAACTCTGTTTTTCAGAATCTGACTTTATGATATGTGATTTTACATGTATTCATGTTTTAAGAATTCTGAATATACGAAATGGTTATGTGATAACTGTTAAATACAAGTACGTAAAGAATTACGTTTTGAATCATGATGTTTTTTATTTTTCTTAATTTCGAAGGTCCTTTATAATAGTTTCTGAGAGTAGTCATTATACGCATTAATATGTTTTTCTACATATTTGAATCACTAAGACCGTTTTAAATGCATTTTCTTACTGGTCTTTTTCCCGAAAGCTCACCCCTCTACCTTTCAGACTATTTACAGTGATCTATAGGCGTTACCTGCCGCGTACACGACGTAGGCTGGTGGGAAAGAGCTACCCTAGGCTACTTTTTGTACACACAGCAAAGGTATACAATTACATTCCTTTACCAGACATATTTGTACACACAGACATATACTGAAACTATTTTGTTGGGATGTAATTTGTAAGGAAAAAATGTAGAGAATATTATTTTTGGGATTAGGTTTTAAGATGATTGGTATCGAATCGAAATGGATGTATTGAGTTGTAAATGAAACCTAAGACCCTAAAGTGCCTAACTAAAGCTTAAAATGTAGGTAAAAAGCTCCATAAATAATGCCATTTCATGACAATTTTGGAAGGTTAATGCCTAGCTCGCTATCTTGCCTTAAAACATTTTTTTGAATTTTCTTTTATATAAAAACTTTGAAAACAAAAATATTACATCATTATTAAAACAGTAAATAAAAAATTATAAACACTAAAAATAAAGTAGCAAAAAAGAAAAATAAAATGAAGAAAAGGAAATGTGAATAAAGCTAAAAAAAAGAGCTTATGATAGTAGTTTTGCAACCTTTCAAGCTCTCATTCTCATAATCACTATCAAAATGAAAAGAAAAAGAAGAAGGAGAAGAATATTGAAGTGAGGAAAATAAGATAAACGTTTAAACTTAAGAAAGAAGATAAAAACTTGCCTTAGTGTAGCTCTGAAGTGCAAAACAAGGAGAAAAATGAAAGCCAATTTCAATAGAAAGTGTTGGCTGCTCTTAAAGCTTAAAAATACATAAAATGAAACATAAAAATACCTAAAAGTAAACCTAGCACCCGTCCCTTCTCATAGCCCTTATATTTTTGCTTAAATAGTCACTTAATACAAGGTTAAAAAGGATTAAGAATTTTTAAATATGATCTATTGGGTTTATAATAAAGATACTAGAAAGTAAATAACAAAATAAAGTATAATAGAAATACTTACAAAGCTCAAAATAATATAACCAAATAATCTACAAAAGAAAATAATAAAATTAGATTTGGAAGTAAAAGTTGGTCAAAAATACAAATATAAGAAAATATAAGCATAAAATGTACCTAATGACAATAAATCTAGAAAATCTAATATGAACTTAAAAATGCATAAATATATTCTAATTACATGAAATAAAATGCAAAATATCCTAAACTAATGCCTGAGAGAAGAAATACTGAATAAAAATACTAAAAATTCTAAATGGAAACCTTAACCTTAAAATGCTCTAAATTGAAACCCTAAATTTTGCCTAACCCTCAATGAATAATAAATTAATGAAATGCAAAAATAAATAATAAAATCTAATCTAAATGAAGCATGAGAATTGAAATATTTTTGGAATTTCGAAAATTGCATTGAAAGTTAACTTAATTATGCATGAAATGGTCTCTACCCTTAAATTAACCTATATGCAACACTTAAACACTAAACTAATGCATTATCATCATTAAAATAATCAATTAATACATATTTGAAACATTAATTAACTTCCTAATGAGAAAACGAACTAAACCTTAAATGCATGTATGAAAAATAATGAAAAATGCAACTTAACCCTATTTTATCTTATTCCTAAACCTAACCCTAAATAAGACTAACTTATTGAATTTTTCCTAACCCCAAAACAACCCATAAAATACTCCCAAAGAGCAGCTATATCAAATTTGGACGGCAAGCATTTTATATTAAATAAAAATTCTAAAAATATGAAAGACATCCTAAATTCACCAAACTTACCCTAACCCTAATTCAATATGTAAATGACTTAATAGAACTCTAAAACACCTTAAAATGGACCTATATTAAGCCTAAATAGCCCATATACTATTGCTGGTCTGATCAGTATGCAAATAGACCACATTCACTAAAACAAATTTCAAAACTATCCCTAAATACTTTCTAAAAATTTACCTAATGTATCCTAAATTGACTATATGAATGACATGTAGAGTTTTTAAAATTTCCTGATGATATTAGAAACTAACCAAAACAAATTCCTAAACTAGACGCTAAAAGATACCTAAATGCAAATTTTTTAGACAATGAAATGTAAATTTTTTAGACAATGGAATGCAACAATGAACTAAACCCAAAAAATGCATGAACATTAAATCTAAAATTTTTCTAATGATAATATAACCTAAATATGATGTAATATGACTTAAATATATTTTAAAATGATGCAAACCAACAAACAAATAAATGCAAACAACCTTGAAATGTAGTTCAGTAAAAACTGTGTTTTCTATGTATTAGCCCTAAAAACATGCATGAAAACAGATCTAAATGAATTCCTAAAAGTCTCGAAAAACTATATGAACTACCTAAGATCCTAAAGTGCCTAAATGAAGCTTAAAATGTAGCCAAAACTGTGAGACTCAAATTTTCATGACTAAGACTTAATTTTAAATTAAGATGAGAAGACTAAAACTTATGAGAATGTTATGCCGGCCGAAAATGATAAAAGCACTCGGGATTGTGGAACGGGGCTCGATGGCATGAAAATCGAGGTAAGGCTTTGAAACCGAGAATTCACTTAAGAATGTATGTAAGTTCATGAAATAATGTTATGAAGTGAATACTAATGTAATAGAAGTGAAAAAGTTAATAAAACTTGAGTTTTACAATAAACAGAGAAAAGTGAGCCTAGTTAAGAAATAAATTTGGAATAAATTATAGAAAATTCAAGAAAATTATTCCGAGGCCATGTAAAGTTAGTATAAGGTAAAATTTACTTGGAAAATTAAAATCAAGTGGAAATATGGAGGTTTGGATGTTTAAATGATTTTTTAAAGTGAACCGAAAGCTTAAAGCCATTTAGCTCTGACCCAATCGAGTAAAATAAGCTCAATCGGGGAAAGTTTCTTAAACAAGTGACCCCCAAATTTTTATGAGAGATACTAGAGAATAATAGAATATTATAGAAGTGAGAAATTGGACTAGAAGTATTTTATTGGGATTTTACAAAATAGGGCAGAAAATTTGTCCAACACAGTCAACTGACTAACTCATGTTTGAAGCTCATCCAAGGTCCAAAAATTCTCATATCCTCCAGATGTTTACCCCAATTAATAAGCTAATATTATCCCTTGGAATCACCCCATTTGCTTTCCTATCCCGAGAGATCCAACCATTTCCTCTCTTCTTCTTCTTGCCAAAACTTGACTGTGTAGTCTTCATGGAGTGAATTTTTCAAGGGCCTTCCAGCCAGATTGAAGGAACGGACAAGAAGGGAAAAATATTTACTTGTGAGTCCTTTCTAATATATAAAAAATAAAGTAATAAAAGAGTTCATCTACTGGGAGAAATCTTAGAGAGAACCAATCCCATCTTCTTCTAGTAGGTGTCACTGTGCAACTTTGACTGTGTGATTTTTTTGAGTCTCTTCCGGTAGTTTTATGATCTTTACCAAGAAAGACAGAATATTCCTACGTGAACCCTCAATAACATATAAAAATTTCATCTCCATTGAAGGTCATTTGCTAGGTGAAATCCTAGAGAGAAAATCAAGGACAGAAACTATCCTATTCATGATGTGAGAGAAATCTTGATTTTAAATGTTTTTGGTTGGATTTTGTTGATGTTTTGGATGATTGTAAGATGTAAACGTGATGATATACAGTTGAGGAACAAATTGGAGAATCAAAAGCTTGGTCAACTTTGGTCAAAGGTAAGAGAAAGTTGATGAATGATGAAGATGATGAGATATGTTGATATTTTAAGATTTTTAAGGCTTTTACTTAAATGGAATTGATTGGAATAATTTGTAGAATGCTTAATGAATTCAGCCAGACTAGGGTTTTAATGTTTAAGATGAAATGTGGTTTGATTTAAGGTTAATAGATGTTTAAATGATACCGAAGAAACTCAGTTTATAGTTTGGTTAAGCGAAAAATAGAAACAGAGTGAAAATTGAGTAATTTGGGTACTTTGAGTGGTTAAATAAAGTATAGGATAAATGTTTAAGCTATTAACTTGACAAGTCTTTAATTTGTTGGAATGAAAACTAATGAAATAGCTTAAACCGAGATTTGTTTGGTAAAATCGAGAAAATGAGCAAAGTTGGCAAAATAGTCAAAATTGGTCAACTTTAAAGAAATAAATGCATATTTGAGTATGTTAAAGTAAGATTGAACCATATATGATGAATTGATGTTGTTTTGGACAACTTGAGAAAATCAACATGTCTAACAAGGCTATACCGGATCCCGGTGAAATAACGTTGTTTAAGCCTAGTAGAGGTAAGGGGTGTAATTAAATATGATAATAGTATTCCTTTTTCTCAAACCTCGATTTATGAAAACGTTTAAGTTTATTCAACTGCTCAATAAATGGTTAGAAAATTATTAAGAGATTGTTTCTTTAATTCAAGCTAACCCTCGAATGAAAACCAAGCTTCACACCTATCAAGCTCATGTTTCATTTGGTCATAATTTTTAAATTAGAGGAAAACTTTATGAAATTAAATGCAGGATTTTCGAGTATGTTTTCTGAATCTTTCTTTTGAATAAGATGTTCTGATTTTCGATTTATGTATGAATTATCACACGTTTTGAAACTAAAGGCCATCTATGTTATAAGTTATCACATGTCATGCTCGCCTTCATGGCATATATGATTTTTTGCTTTGTGGCATGTCTGTATACCACCTTCTGGTGTGTCTGTTTGCTGTATGACCTTGATCACATCTACAACCTTACCATGGCTATAGGTATCTGATTTTTCTGTTCTTCCCTCTATGGAGGATGACTCTGTTATTGCCGCATGACAGCTATTTAGGCCAACCTAGTCTCCATCCGATATGATCTCTATTTTAAGATGCTGACTTTTTGATATATGTTTTATATTCAGCAATGCTTTTAAAGTTCTATATATTCTGAAAGATTTGGATCCGTCTGTTAAGGTTTCTTATTTCGAAACAATGTTTCTATTAAATATATTTTTTGTTTTACGCGTTTTGGAAGTGTAATTTTTGCAATGAAATGCCACATTTTAGTATTAACCTGTTCTTTGTATGTTTTAGACACTATGATCATTTTAAATGCATTGCTTACTAGGCTTTTCCTGAAGCTCACCCCTCTAACTTTCAGATTATTTGCAATGATCTACAACTACTACCTGTTGCGTACAAGACATAGACTGGTGGATACGAGCTTCTCCAGGATACCTTTTGTACACACGTGAGGTATACATTCATATCTCTCCACCAGACAGTTTTTTTGTAGCATAGACTCCTACTGTAAACAATATGTTAGGATGTAATCTATGTGAGGATGAATGAAATGAGTTATCTTGGGAATTGGTTTTCGAAATAACTAGATGTGATTGAAATATATGGAATGATTGGATGATATGATTTGGAAAGCATGTCTGATAGTTGTGGATAGCTAGAGTTGTCAAATCACCTTGATTGCGGGTGGGCAGGCTTATATATAAGTCATTATGCTGCCGAAATTTCTATCGGCTATATAGATTTAAATTTTAAACTTAAATATATAATCATAGATAAATAAGCAAGCTGAAAGGATTGACACTGTATAGGAATGCAGTCTAAATAGATAAAGGAATAAGTTTAAAAAAATCTCCAAATTTTCATGAGTCGCGAGTCGTTACAGTTTTAAGTGATCAGAGCGAAGGCTGTCTAATACTGTCAGTGTCGATGATAAGGATAAGATTACATCCCCAGTGTCTGTGCTTGTCTGGTTGTAGACTAAGTATACCTAATGAAGTAAAGATTTAATCTTTGGGTTACGCACAAGAATTAGATCACGCACATAATGCGCGGGAGATGAGGTCGCCCAAGGATGTAAAACCAACCACTTACACCACCTCCCTCTCAGCCAGAAAGCCCTGGCGCCTAGATGAGGAGACTGGAGCAAGGTATGCAAACTATGAAAGAGGGGCTCAGTGCCCTCACAGCTATGTTTGTCCCCAAGTTTGGGATAAACATTTTAGATATCGGTGCTGCTGCACTTGCACATCCTCCTCTTCTCCACGGGCCCTTCAGGCACCTCTAGTAGCTCAGCCTCAGGTACGGATTGGGGCAGATAATAGGGACAAAGGCAGGATGAAAGACTTTTTGAAAATGCACCCTTTAGAGTTTAAGGGTGTTCAGGGACCGATCCAATCTGAGGAATGGTTGATAGACTTGGAAAGAATATTCGAATACTTATAGTACACAGATGCACAAAGGGTCAGAATGGCTACATATTTGTTGACTGGTGAGGCTGGTGTATGGTGGAGAGCCACTAGAACTCATTTTATGTCCCGACATCTAGAGATTACTCGAGAGACTTTTTTGACTGCTTTTAGGGGTCAGTACGTACCACATGCTACCTAGGAGAAGATACAAACATAGTTCTTGAAGTTAACACAGAGTAGTATGACTGTTGATGAGTAGGAGAATATATTTAATTCACTCATGCGATATGACCCGAAAATCGTTAAAGATGAGCAGCGCCGAACCCAAAGATTTTTATCTAGATTGAGACCTGCTATTCAGGACAGACTGCTTGGTTTTCGTATCACAGAATACAGTAATGCCCTGGAGAGGGCATAAGATGTAGAGAGAGGTCTTGATGTTACTCAGGCACAGTATGGAATCAAGGAGGAGTCAACCAAAGAGATTGAGACTTGGTGATGCTCCAATGATAGCTGATAGGCCTGTGGCCCCTACTATTACCTCTATAGGCACCCGAGAGCAGTTGATGACCAGAAAGAGTTGTCAAGAGTATGGTAAGATGCATAGTGGTCCTTGCCTCATGAGATCGGGTGTTTGTTTTAGATGTGGCGATGTAGAACATCTGATGAGAGATTGTCCACACCGACAGACTCCACAGCCACGAGATTAACCTCCCCCACTGCCTGAGAGATTGCCTGAAAGACAGACATGAGAGGGTCAAAGACAAGCCCCTTAAAGACGAGCTACAGCAGAAGAAAAAGGTAAGAAGCCCGTCACTAGAGGGTGAGTATTCACAATTGACCAGGAGACAATAGATGCCTCATCCGAAGTTATTAGAGGCAATCTTCTTGTCTATAATCATGTAGCTAGTGTTTTATTCGATCTTGGATCCACACACTCCTTTATATCACCTCAGTTTGTAGAGTGCTTGCATGTGAAGTTTGAACCTTTAGAATATGTATGTTAAATTAGCACTCCCTTGCATGAGAAACAAATGACAGATAGAGTGTGTAGGAACTGTGAAATTAAGGTTGGAGATAGGGTTACGATAGTAGATCTAATTTTGTTGAATATGTATGGCTTTGATGTAATTTTAGGTATGGATTGGTTAGCCACCAATCGAGTAAGTTTAGACTATTATACCAAAACTGTAACCTTCTTCTTACCTGATAAGTTTGAAATATGTCTTTCTATTAAGAAATGAAATGAAATACATGACGTTTATGTGAACTTTTAATGTTCTATTGTGGTGAAGGTTTCATAGCTTCTGTTTCGGATACGAATCATGAACATCCAAGTATTCAGGATACATCGGTAGTATGTGAGTTCCTGGATGTGTTTCTTGAGAAATTACCAAGATTGCCATCGGAGAGAGAGCTAGAGTTTACTATTGATTTAGTGCCAGATACCCAGCCAATCTTTAAAACTCCCTATAAAATGGCACTAGTGGAATTGGAAGAGCTGAAGAAGCAGCTTCAAGATTGGTGGACAAAGGTTTTATTAGACCCAACGTGTCTCTGTGGAGAGCCTCAGTTTTTTTGTCAGGAAAAAGGATGGTAGCATCCGGTTATGTATAGACTACAGAATGCTAAATAAGGCAACATTGAAGAAACAAGTACCCTCTGCCCAGAATCGATGATTTATTTAATCAATTGAGAGAGGCTTAAGTGTTCTCGAAGATTGATTTGAGATCTGGCTACCACTAGTTGAGGATCAATAAGGAAGATGTGGCCAAGATAGCATTTAGGACGAGGTTTGGCCACTATGAGTTATTGGTAATGCCTTTTGGCTTGACTAATGCCCTTGCTGCTTTTATGAGCTTGATGAATGAAGTATTCCAAGATTTCTTGGATCGATTTGTGATTGTTTTCATTAATGATATATTGGTGTATTTTATGACCCGGGAGGAACATGAGCAGCATTTAAGGATAGTGCTCTAGACCCGTTGGGAGAAACAGTTATATGGGAAATTGAGTAAGTGTTAATTTTGGTTAGAGCAGATAGCCTTTCTCAGTCACATTATATCTAAGGACGGGGTATCAGTTGATCCATTTAAGGTTGAGGCAATACTCAAATGGGAAAAATCGAGGACTATAACTAAGATTCAAAGTTTTCTGAGGCTGGTGGGGTATTATCAGAGATTTGTTGAGGGCTTTTCTAAGCTAGCAGCTCCACTGAATAAGCTCACGTGTAAAGGGATACCTTTTGTATGGTTAGAAGCTTGTGAACAGAGTTTCTAGGAGCTTAAACAGAGATTAACTACCGCACTTGTCCTAACTCTCCCGAGTGGTTCAGAGGATTTGCGGTATACTGTGATGCTTCTCACCAGGGATTGAGATGTGTACTAATGCAACATGGTCGAGTAATAGCATATGGTTCCAGCAATTGAAGGACTATGAACGAAATTATCTCACCCATGATTTGGAGTTAACCGTTGTATTTGCTTTAAAGATTTGGTAGCATTATCTATATGGTGAGCGATTTCGGATATTCACTGATCACAAGAGTTTGAAGTATATATTTGATTAGAAGGAGCTGAACATGAGACAAAGATGGTGGTTAGAGCTTCTCAAGGATTATGACTGCGAGATTGTGTATCATCCAAGTAAGGCAAACGTAGTGGCAGATGCTCTCATTAGGAAGAGTATAGTGTCGTACATGATGATTAAAGAATGAGAGCTTTTAGATCAGTTCGTTGGACTCCAGATTAATGTTGAAGAAGCATAGATTGGGTTTATGGCTAGCCTACGGATTGAGCCCAACATCTTAGATCAGATCAGAGCAGGGCAGAGAAATGATCAGAGGTTACTGGACATGGTTAGCCAAGCAAAACAGGCTTCGCAGTCAGATTTTATGGTCAGTGATGATGGTCTGTTGAGGTTTAGAGGCTGAATTTGTGTACCAAGTGATGATGCCTTAAGACAATAGATTTTGAAGGAGTCTCATTATTCCCGTTACACCATGCACCCAGGTAGTATCAAGATGTACCATGATCTACATAAGGTGTATTAGTGGAGTGGCATGAAACGAGATGTAGTGAAATTTGTGGCCAGATGTTTAATGTGCCAACAAGTTAAGATTGAACACTAGAAGCCCGTAGGACTACTTAAGCCCTTACTAGTGCCTACATAGAAGTGGGAGCACATAATGATGGACTTTATTATAGGTTTATCGAGGACTGGAAGGGGTCACGATGCAATCTGGGTAATCGTAGACAGATTGACTAAGAGCGCCCACTTCCTAGCTATGAAAAGTACAGATTCTTTGAGTGTCTTGACAGAATTGTATGTTAGAGAGGTAGCTCGATTGCATGGGGCTTCCGTGAGCATCACGTCTGATAGAGATTTCAAGTTTACCTCGAGATTTTGGACCAACTTTCAAGAAGCCATGGGATCTCAGTTGAACTTCAGCATCGCCGACCATTCTCAGATTGACGGTCAGCCCGAGCAGACTATACAAACCCTGTAGGATATGTTGAGGGCGTGTGTATTGGATTTTAAGGGTTCATGGGATGATCATTTGCCCCTTGCAGAGTTTGCCTATAATAACAGCTGCCATACTAGTATTGGGATGATACCTTATAAAGCTCTGTATGGCAGGAGATGTAGATCCCTAATTGCTTGGGAAAAAGTGGGTGACTGAAAGATTATGGCTCTCAATTTAGTGGAATAAGCTACGAAGGGCATTCAGGTTATATATGATAGATTAAGGGCAACTCAGAATAGGCAGAAGAGTTACGTCGATGTACGTAGACAATCACTTGAGTTTCAGGTAAGGGACTTTGTGTTTATGAAGGTATCTCCAAGTAAGGGTATCATGCATTTTGGAAGGAAAGGGAAGTTGCGTCCTCACTACATCGATCCGTTTGAGATACTAGAGAGAGTGGGAGAAGTTGCTTACCAGTTAGCTTGACCTCCATAGTTTTTTAAGATACATAATGTCTTTCACGTCTCAATGTTGAGGAAATATAATCCAGATCCCTCCCATGTCATTGAGTATGAAGCCTTGGACATTCAGGGAGATATGAGCTATGTGGAAGAACCTATCTGGATCCTCGACAAGAAGGAAAAGTGTAAGACCCTTAATTTTTGGTGTAATGTATATAATTATATGATGTACAAATAAGTTGAATTATGTATGAATCATAAGAAATAAATGTTTTTAAGTTCTAAGTGTGAATGAAATGATAAATGAATGTGGGAGAGATTAAGTATGCGTTTGAATGAGGACATTGCAACAAAAAGGGTGTAGGATGAAGGCCAGATCGATCCAATGCAAGGAGAGATCAATCTCATGGCTTGAAGGATGCCAAATCAAGCATGCTGGAAGAGAGAGATAGATCCCTCACTCAAGCATATTGATCTCCTTAACTCTCGAGCTAGAGCAGATCGAACTCGCCTTAAGACCAGATCGATCTCCTTAGCTCTCTGCCTAAGACAAATCAATCATGTTTCATTGAGTAGATCGATCCCATACAATCGATCTCATACCTTCAAATTGTCGTGAAAATGAGAGATTTAAGAGGACAAGATCGATCTCCACCCTATGCAGATCGATCTCACCAAGCCAATTTTATAAATATAGAGCAGTTGGATCTGCATTTCACGGGACTAAACCATTTCTTTCCATTTTCAATCCAAAACCTAACTTTCTCACTCTAAAATCACCCCATTCTCATAAAGACTTGAAGAAAGACCATTAGAGCAAAGTTGTTCCTTACAAAGAGAAGAACAACATACCTTGGAATCAATATCCCATTAGTTGGATTGAAGGAGCAAAGGTGCATTCCCATTTGGAGCAAGGAGGAAATCAAGCTAGGTGAGTTTCTAACGCACCAATCTAAGTATATTTGTTTAGTTATTGATTTTGGAGTTGATTGGTATGTATATTAATGATAGAAACTACCTAGAAAGCAATGAAACAAGTGAAACCTAAATTAAATCTAGAGTGAGAAAATGTGATATAGTTGAGTTGATGATAAATGGGCATGTTGAAGTGTTAGAGGAGTAATATGCATGATTTTAAGATGATGGATTGAAGCCACATTGTTAGATTGGCTTAGTTAAGTGAATAAGTATATGAGGTGTTTAACAAAATGCCATAGTGAAGTAAATGATGAAATATAAACATTATGGGCTTCAATATCGATTTAGTAGGAATCAAGGGATCTAAAAGAATCCAATAAACTCTCGAGATAAGAGAAGAATAATCGAACGAGACCTTGTAAGTGTTAATGGAGACTATAGGTTAAATTGACTATAGTAAACACAAGAGTTGTGTATATGAGACTAAATTTACGTGAAATGTAATCTCATGCAGTTTCGAAGAGTCCATTGGTGACGAATCGAACGTCGAGATCACCCAGCACTAAAAAAGTGGAATCACGCGACGCGATTCCAGTTAAGGGAATTCTGTGAGTATATAGGGATAGCTGCTCGTATTTTGTGGGTAAATATAGGGCTTTGGAAAATGCATGATTATCTATAAAAGTGAATTGATGGTGTATGTGAATGACTACAAGTGTAGATGTATATGGTTTGATTTTGAAATGATTCTTATGAAAGGGATAGTAAGGCTAATAATTGCATAAATCAAATGTTTGATACTTTTATGAAAACATATTGCTTTGGTTTAAGCAAAATGACGGATAGGCTGACTAGTGATTTCTTGATTCTGTGAAAAGGCACAAATGAGGTGCTAAACATCGTTTTGAGAATGTTTTATTGAAATAGAGCCATCTATCGTGTTTACATGAGTTAAATCGTGCTAGAGCATCGCTCGCACTGGATTTGGTGTTTTCACATGTATGGAACGTGATGGAGCTTATCTCGCACCTAGATTTGATTTGTGATGATGTTTGTAAATCGTACTGAAGCTTTTGCTCGTACGTGGATTTCGATCGACTTTCTTATGCATATAACTGTACTGGAGCTATGCTCGTACGTGATTTCTTCATGATTTTTATGCATAAATCTGTACTAGAGCGTTGCTCATATGAAGAGATTTATTGATGATGAATGAATCATGCTAGAGCTTAGCTCGCACAAGTTTTCACACTGTGGTATGTATGACACTGTGGTGGAGATGGTAAGATCCTCAAGCCTGACGGGGTGGGGAGGTTCTGTTCGGTGGGGAGGCTCTCTTACAGTAGGATCCTTAAGCCAACATCTTTAAGCTCATTGGGGTGGGGAGGCTCTCTTACATGAAACGAAATGCTCCCACATGCCCTTGAGACTATAGAGGTTACACATGGCTTAGGGTAGATAAGACCTAGGGCTGGCACCCCCAACCATGATATGGATCCTCGGAGTACGTTGTACCGTGTATATCACATGGAGTACGATGTACCGTGTGGTTGTGATGATGATTGAAAAGTCTGGCGGAGAATTAACCCACCTTCGTTCCAGCATGATGCCCCGCACACCGGGATCCATGTGGTCTGGGATGATTATGACATAGTTGGCCAACATAGTCTTTGAGATATAGTGACCGCCTGTCTCACATAATATTACATAATACCACATGGTTTTACACACTGATTGTGATTGTGATTGTCCAGGGTATACCCGAGGGAGGGGTCGAGCCTTGTGGGATTTTGTTTAAAGAAATGATATCTGTTATGATCGGATTTGATGTGTTTGAGAAGATAAAAAATCTTAAAAGATGTTTCTCAATGAATTTCCCTTTTACATGATGAGTTTTAATAACGATGAGGATGATAGGTTTGTACATGATGATTATTCCATGTTTTACATGCATGTTTTCCATGTATTAGTACATGATATATGTATGTACATGTGGCATAGTTTTATTTCCTCATGCTCTGACTATAAATGATTTACACCATGACATTATCAGCATGTAGATAGGGTAGTTATCTACCATGCTTGTATTATTGCCTTACTGAGTGTGTGGTTGCTCATCCCTCTACTTTCGCCCTCTACAGAGCGCACATAGTAGCCCAGTGAGGACTGAGGCATGGTATTTTGGACATCCACTGCACTCCATCGCAAAAAAGGTATACACACATGATTCTTTTTGTATCTAAACAATGTAAAGGCATAGTAATCATTTTGAATTGTGATATGGGGGATGTAAATGTTAGAAAACATTGCTTTGTATAAACTTATGATTTAACTTCAATGTATGACATTGTTTTGATTAATTGGAAATGGATGGTAAATGAAAATTATTATTGACTCACAGCCCAACTATTATTGGTAAGAGTTGTTCACGACCGGGTAAAGGAAATGTAAAATACGAAATATTTGTAGAGATTTTTAAACGAATTGGACAAAAAGGGTCATGACAGAGATTGGTATCAGAGCTGAGTTGGCTTTATGTGAGTCACTATTAATAAGTAAGAAAGTTACATCCCTATATTACTGTGCTTTTATTTAGATATAACTGTGTATACCGAGATGGAAAGAGACTAATAAGTGATTGTGAATACAGGGAGGCCGTAGAAGTAGGCCTGAGAGCCGTGTAGAGCCACAGACTAACTAGGCTCCATAGGACCCTGCTGAGAGATCAGGGATACAGAGGCATGCTTTGCGAGGATAAAGTGGAGTATTGAGAGCCTAGTTGAGATAGTCACACAGGCATTGGGTGCCAATAATAGACGAGGTCCCGCAACACAACCTACTACTACTGGACAGGCAACTACAGAGGTAGAGAGGCCTTAGGTTATAGAGACTATTACACCCCTAGTTCAAGATACTGCTTCTCCCATCGCTCCACAGCTGAGTGAGAGAGACCTGAGTTATGACTACGAGCTGGGTAGGTTAAGGCAATTTCAAAAGTTAAAACCTCTAGTGTTTAGAGGGGTAAAGGACCCAGTTATTACTGAAGACTGGGTGTACGAGTTGGAGAAACTGTATAGGTTTTTCAGGTGCACATCAGCTGAGAAAGTGGCTTTTACGGTATTTATACCGAAGGGCGAGGCAGAACATTGGTAGAGATCCATCGAGTCTATACTGAGGGCCAGACACTCCGAGATCACATGAGAGATATTCTTGGAGGCCTTTAAGAGGCAATATATTCTTGCCACCGCACAGAGGAAATTACGGATGGAGTTCATTAATATGGTTCAAGGGAACCATTTAGTTGACCAGTATGAGTCAAAGTTTATGTCTTTGGTGAGATACGATCTGGATACGATGAGTAGTGAGACTCAAAAAGTCCAAAAGTTCATGGATGGGTTGAGATTGGCCATCTAGACTAAGCTAGCCCTATTTGACATACATACTTATGAGGAGGTAGTGCACAGGGCACAGTTGTGCGAACAGGACTTTGAGCAGAATGCCTCCGAGCTTGGAAAGATTAGTGTCAGGAGAGACAGGGATAAAAAGAGATCTGGGTTCGATAGAGTGGCCAAGAGAGAAGGCCAGAGATCTTATGAGAAGAGACCTAAGATTGAGGAGGTGCAGGAAAGAATTGCTAGACCTCCTGTATATCCAGCTTTGACTAGACCGAGAGGTATACTTATTGGAGGACCACGTCCTACTATCGATCAGTGTAGGAGATATGGTAGATTTCATGAGACTAGATCTTTCCAGACGCCCCCTGTTACATGTTATAGATGTAGGAAGACAAGGCACATTACGAGGCATTGTTCTGAAATGATTGAGACTGCCCCACAGAAGGGCAAGGAGCCAAAGAGTGCTCCAGTTGAGACAGCTGCCCCGAGGAGGAGAGCTATCGCTGAGGAAAAAGGGAAACATGCAGTGGATGTTAGCAGAGGGCGAGTGTACGCACTGGACCAGGACACAACAGACGCATCGACGGAGGTGATTAAAGGTACCATCCTAATTTTTTACTTAGAAGCATTTGTATTGTTTGATCCTGGTGCCACGCATTCCTTCATATCGCCTTTCTTCGTTTATAAATTGTTGAGACATGTAAAACCCACACTGTTAGATAAGATGTTGATGATTTCCACACCAATGAATGATAGTTAATTGACAGAGCATGTATATAGGAATTGTAAGTTGAGGATAAGAGGAAAAGAGATGGCAGTCGATTTAATTTTATTGAGCATGAGTGATTTTGATGTAATCCTAGGAATGAATTGGTTGGCTGCAAATCATGTTATTATGGATTGTCATGCTAAGACCTTGATGTTTTCAGAGATAGATAATTTTTTTTGTAAGTTTTGTGAAATGAAATGAAGAACATATTTACTGTAAGATGAAGAGTGTAGTTTTAATTATCATATTTGATAGATGAATTTGTTTATTATTTTTGAATGTTAATGTGATGGCTTGAGTTGCTAATGGTGGAAAGGATAATGTGAAGGGTTCATTGCCTACGTGCTTGACATTGATAAGGCACACTCAAAATTGAGGGACATTCTCGTAATTATAGATTTTCCTGATATCTTTCTGAACGAATTACCAAGACTACCACCTGATAGGGAAATGGAATTTTGTATAGAGTTAGTGCCTAGTACAGAGCCGATATCGAAACCACCGTATAAAATGGCTCCAGTTGAGTTGGAAGAGTTAAAGAAACAGCTGCAAGAGTTGCTAGAGAAGGGGTTTATTAGATCGAGCGTCTCACCTTGGAGAGCTCCGGTTCTGTTTGTAAGGAAGAAGGATGGAAGCCTCCGACTGTGTATAGATTACCGGTTGTTGAATAAGGCCACCATTAAGAACAAGTACCCCCTTCCACGCATAAATGATTTGTTGGATCAGCTCCGAGAAACCCAAGTCTTTTCAAAGATAGATCTACGATCTGGGTACCATTAGTTGAGGATACAGAGTGTAGATGTACCCAAGACAACATTTCATACCCGTTATGCCCACTACGAGTTTTTGGTTATGCTATTTGGATTGACGAATGCCCCCGCAGCATTTATGGCATTGATGAATGATGTGTTTAAGCCATACCTGGACAAGTTTGTAATTATGTTTATTGATGACATTTTGGTATATTCCAAGTCCAGGGGAGAGCATGAACAACACTTGAGGATAGTTCTGCAGACCCTCCGAGAGAAAGAATTATATGCCAAACTCAGTAAGTGTAGTTTTTGGTTAGAGCAGATCTAATTTCTGGGCCATGTTGTGTCAAAGGATGGGGTATCAGTGGATCCATCCAAGATTGAGACAGTTGTATAGTAGGAATAACCCAAGACAGTTACTGAGATCAGAAGTTTTTTGGGATTGGTAGGTTATTATTGAAGATTTGTTGAGGGTTTCTCCAGACTAGCTGCTTCGTTAACACGCCTCACGCGGAAAGATGTTAAGTTTGTGTGGGATGAGGCATGTGAGAGGAGTTTTCAGGAGCTTAAGTGTCACGACCCAAATTACCTAAAAAAATCAAAGTAAATTTTTCGCTTTTTCATTTCCTTACCCGTCGTGAACAGTTACACTACTAAACAGTTGGGCTATGATTCAGTGTTAGTCACCTCTCACCTATTTACCATTCCATTTCCATATTTCATTTACATATCTATTTATTTTAACCAAATACATCCCCAATATTACATCCGTGTACAATATTGTGCCTCTATATGTTCAGATACAAAAATTATACAAATGTGTATACCTGGTCTTGATAAGAAGCAGCGGATAACCGAAATGCATGACTACTGTCATTCTCTTCTATTGAATGTACCCTGCGGGGTGGAAAAATGAAAGGGTGAGCATAAACAGCTTGGTAAGGCAATAATGTAAGCAGGTAGATAACTACACTATCTACATGCTGATAATGTCGTGATATAAAATCGTTTACATTTGGAGCATGAGGTAAGATTAAAACGATGCCACGTATATATATCATATAAGAGAAATCATGAAATCGACATATCAAAACAACCATGGAAAAATCATCATGTATGACATCTAATGCTCATCACATTAAAACTTATTTATTGTATCATAAAACAACCTCATCAAGGTCAAACCCATCTCTCGGGAATACCTTGATTCATTAAATCGCATCTCATTTAAAAACATAAATCGGGACATTACCCCTCCTTCGGGTTTGTCCTGATCTATTCAGACCGTATGATATCATGTGAGGCATGTAGGTTACTGTATGAAAATCGAGGACTATGGCCATAATTTGTCCCTGTGATCCCAGGCTACATGGATCTCGGTGTGCGGGGCATCAAAACTGTAACGGGAGGTGGGGTCAAATCCTACCCACCAGAATATCAAGTAACATCATCGAGTCATCATGACTGCACGGTACAGCGTACTCCGTGTGACATACATGGTACAACGTACTCCGTGGACCCATATCATAGTTTGGGGGTACCTGCCGTAGGTCTTATCCAGCCCAATACTATGTCGATAACCAACCCATGTCTTAAAGTATACGTACGAGCATATCAACTCTCTGCGACACACAGTCTACAGGAGGCTTTCGCACGACTATATGCATGTCAACTCACGTTTAGTGCGAGCGAAGCTCTAGCACGACGCTATGTATATCATGATATCTAAAATCTCGTGCGAGCGAAGCTCCAGCACAATTTTTGTACATACACAAATTTCTCGTATGAGCAATGCTCTAGCACTCTTTTTACTCATGTAAATATGATAGGTGGCTCAATCTTGATAAAACATCTTTAAAATCGTAATCGGTACAAACCGTTACCCTTTCGTATAATTCATAAAATCAATAGCCAACCTATGTGCATATTTGCTTAAATCAAAGCAATAAATTTATATAAAACATTAAAAACATAAAATCATGCAATTTATCTGCCTTATTATCCTTTTTGTAAATTTTACTCCCAGGGGTAATATCATCTTTTTCTTTATTCACCCATGCCCCGGTTTTCGTAAAAATTATTATTTCATTTTCTAGATACTTAAAGAAATTTTAGGCCCTGTAAATCCCCTGAAAAATACATATAGAAATCTCTATGCACCCACAAAATTTCCTTACCTCGATTCTCGTCGAGCGCGTATCTAAATTCCACTGTCGGAGGCTCGTCCAATCCGATTTGCTGCTAATCCAGTCTCTGGGGCTGCAGATAACTATTTATCATGTCAATTTAACCCAATAAATATAATTCTAGCGTTTACTATAGTCGATTTAACTAATTGGGTCAATTTACTCTTATTGGGTCTGATCACACCTTAATGGGCCTCGACCCATTTCTAACCCGTTTCTACTTATTAAATCCCTTCTTCGGGTTTATTGGGCTCATTTAGCTTACCAATATTCATCGGGCTTCATTCCAAACTCATTGGATGACCCGTATATTATTTATGATAATTACATTACTTTTCCGAATAATATTCCTTTTTATACAGAATTAATTCGTAAATTCTGTAAAATAATCGAAACTCGGTATTGAGGACTCTAATTGTCGAAATTAAAATGTACTTACCCAATATGATGCGGGGTACGAAAATTGGAGCTCAATCGACTCTCGTTCGGGCTCAGTCGTAAAACTACACAATTATATATTTAATTCCAGGTTAATTTTTGATTAAATATAATTTAAATAAATTTCTCGAAAATCAAATCGGTCACTTTTGACCTCTTACCGACTTACCCGAGGTCCGATGTATCTCCGAAAATTATTCCCTTTTTCTTTTTTCTCTTTTTTTCCTCTTTTCCTCCCTTTCTTAGCTGAACCGGTTCAGTCCAGTTCAACCCATTTCAGACCAGTCTGGTTCAGTCCGGTTCACTTTGGTTCGGTCGGTTCAGGGCCTCGTCGGTCAGTTCTTTGTTGGTTTTCACCGCTAGCAGCTCCGCTGGGTCGTCTGATTCTCGAATCTGGCCTCGGTTTCGTCCAAGGCCACCGGAATGTGGCTGGTCTGATGTGTTCTCCCTTCGCCGTTGGTGCTCTTCCTCTTTTCCACTGTTTTCGGCATCGTCCGTCGATTTCGGCAGCTGTGGCCACCACTAATCTGCTCGTCTTGGCCTCGGGGACGTTCGGCGGTGGTCAGGTGGGGCCAGATCGACGTCGGTGGCCGCCGTTTCCCTTTTCTCCCTCATGGTTTCGTTTTTCTCGCCGTTCCTCTCGCCTGTCGCCGTCGTTCGTGATTCCTTTAGGCCGGTGGTGGCCGACCCTCGTCGAGCTTTCCTTCCTCGGCCTCCGTCGGCCATCGGTCGTCGACAAGGGGCTCGGCTCCTCGATTTTTCTACTTAGTTTTCATTTTCGGTTTCTTCAGTTCGTGTTTCATATTATTTATTTATTTATTTATTTATTTTATTAATATTTTAATCATTAAAATATTCACAAATATTCTACAAATATCTAAATTTTTTTATTCTAAATTCATTTATTTAATTTTATTTAATTTATTTAATTTATTTTAACCCTTTTCGGTATATTTTCTCTGTATTTTCGGGATATTGTCCCTAGCGAAAATTTTGATTAATTCCAGTAATTTCATATCTTGATCAATTTAACCCGAAATTTAATTATTTCTTCGTTATTGATCAAGATTCTCAAATCCATATTTTTAAATTAAATTTTCTTGTCGAATTTATATCAGCTTTTGATCTTTTAACCGTTTTGCCCTTGCACGTGTTCAAAAATTCCATTTCAGTCCTTTTTGTATTTTTAATTTCGTGTTTTGAATCTTTATCTCCAGTCTGAATCCCGTTCGTTTAATTTGGGACCATTTTCATCCCTCATAAAAATTTACGATTAATTTTCGGGTCTTACATAATCTCCCTCACTTAAGAAATTTGGTCCTCCAAATTAGAACCAAGTTAGTCTATAAATCACTCCGGATATTTCACACATATCATACTCTTTAACTCTTATGTGACTTTTCCAGAGTGTACTACTACCAAAGGACTTTAATTAGGGAGATCGTCTTAAATCTCAACACTTTCTCCTTCCCGTTTTAATACCCGAATCAAGTTTTCAATGATATGTTATACTTTCATTGAGCTAAACTGTTGAAGCTCATATCTGATCACATACACTGGGTCCGGATAATATTTTTAAAGCATCATAAGATAGGACACGTTGTGGATGCCTGCTAATTTAAGTGGTAACGCTAACCTACAGGCCTTGTCTCCCATTTTGTCCAATCTCTTTCCAAATCTCGTTATGTCCTTATACTATGTTCTAAGGGCATGTAACTTCCAACAATATTAATTCACCCTCGATGAATTTCAATGGTTTCTGTCTCTTGTCAACATAGCTTTTCTATCTGTCTGCTCTGAGGTGTTCTTAATTCTTCACAAGTAACTGAACATCCTCAGAGGTTTGTCTTACCAAATCGAGAATAATTTTCTATCTGTCACCCACTTCTTCTTATCCAAATTGGGGAAATAACCCTTACGGCCATACAATGCCTCATCTGAAGTCATCCCGATACTCAAGTGACAACTGTCATTATTGGCAAATTTGATTAGTAACAACTGATCATCCCAGGAGCTTATCAGATAAATGGCACACGCTCTCATATCCTCTAGAACCTGTACATTCCTCTCTGACTGACCATCTATATGAGGATGGAAAGCTGTGCTACTCAGTCAGGTTCCCATAACTTCCTGAAAATATTCCCAAAAGTGAGAAGTGAAGCGAGAATCCCTATATGATACAATGCTCACAGGAAAAATACTTGGTGTTCCACAATTTTTCGTACACATAAATCCGCCTACGCACTTAGAATATCTGGGAATTTCCTAACCAGAAGGTGGGTAGACTTAGTCAATCTATCGACTATCACCCAGATAGCCTTATGATTCATCCGGGTCCTCTGTAACCCATTACGAAATTCATGGTAACTTGTTCCCATTTTCATGTCACTATAGGTAGAGGCTGCAATAACCCTGCAGACTTCTTTTGCTCTACCTTACTCTGTTGACATACGAGACACTTTTCCACAATCTCTACCATGTCTCTTTTCATATCTGACCACTAATAGCCTTTTTCTAAGATTTAGATATATTTATTACTTCTTGGATGCACTGTATATTCCGAAGAGTGAGCTTCTGGCAATAACTCTATCTCATCACTGTGGTCTTAGGGAGCACTTATATTGTCTCTGAACCTCAGTAAGTCATATCACTCTCTGTGAACTCTGTCACTGTACCTATATGAATATGACCCACACTATCGACACCATGCCGACCATCACGCTAAGCCTGTCAAATCCGATCACTGAAATCCGGTTCTAATCTCAGGCTAGCTGTCACATAATCACTGTCATCTTCAGAGAGGATCACATCACTACTGAGGCTTGCAACTGCTCTAGCAGCTCACGCTCCCTGATTATCATATGTAATACCATCTCGAGGCTCTTTCTGTTCAAAGCATCAGTCATTTCATTAGCCTTTCCTGGGTGGTACAATTTCCACAATCATAATCCCTCAGAAGCTCTAACCCTCTTTGTTTTCATATCCGACTCTTTTTGTGAAAACAGATATTCAGGGCTTTTATGATCAATGCATACCTGAAATTCCTCACCTTATACATAGTAGTGTCATATACTCAATACAACCACTATCACTGTCAACTTTAAATCATGGGCCGGATAGTCCTTTCATGATCTTTGAGTTGTTTCGATTCATAATCGACTATCTTCCCCTTTTGCATCAATACACATTTCATTCATTATATTGAGGTATCCATAGACTCATGAGAAACCTCTTAATCTGTTTGTTATGGTGAGAATAAATGTGGTGATTAGTTCATACTTCAATACACCAAAACTCCTGTCACATCTATCATCCCATTCAAATACAACTTTTTCTAAGTTAAACGTGTCAAAAAAGTAGTCCATTTCGAGAACTCTCAACAAATCATCTGTAAAAACAATTTTCCAATTATTGCTTATGATTTTCCATGGACTTTAAATACACCCAAAATATCATCAATATCGATGATGACAAATCGGTCTAGATAAAGTTTAAATACCTTATCGTAGTTGTGTTCCACTAAATATTTCAATCACCCATATCCTTAACCTATGTACGCATAAACGTATAATGTCATTTCGAAATCGCTTCCGTTCAAGATACTAACCTGCGTCATTTCGTTTTTCTTATATTAACGGCTGTTTATAAAATTTTAATTAATTTTTTAAACCTTCACGATTAATCGAATTCTATATTTATTTATTATACAAGTAAAGGTACCCTAATTTTTAATGTATATATTACGATTGTCGATTTCAATTTATAGGTTGTGTATACTTTTAGACGCTATCAAGTCTTCAGGCGGGGAGGTATTTTGAAATACCTTTGTTAACCCTCAAACTTGACCACAATTACTTTACATATCAGTCCATGTGGTCACAATTCATATTCGTTACTAATTGCTTTAATCCTAATTATTTTACATATCAGAGATATTCTTACCTTGCATACGCCTCTTATTCCAATATATTTTGTGTTCAGGATCTATCACATCTCAAAGCTTATCTCCTTTCGTATATCACTTATAACAAACTCTGTCATTACTCATTCCATGAGTACAATCATTTACTCCTTTAATTTCAATCGCTACAACCCTTTTATTACTTGTCAAAACTTACAGTATACTTTTCAGTGATGTTTTCACCCCTATTTTTAACTTACAATTTCTATACCCATAGTCAGTTAGTGAAAATTAGCTAACTATCATCATCTTGCTTAAGGGTACAAGCTTCACATCTTTCACTAGCTTATAAGCAATTGAAGACGGTATAAATATATACGTGGCACCAGGATCAATTAAAATAATTACTTTACTATTCATAACCAGTGTGGTATCTTTCACCACATCGTATGAAACATCCATAGTGTCCTGGTCCAAGGCATACACTCGCCCTAGTCCAATAGCCTACTTTCCACTTTCTCTTCGGCTGTGGTCTCCCCTTTCGGTGCAGAGATATCAACAAGGTTTTCTCTGTCTCTTTGCTCTTCTGTGGGGCAGTCTCACCCAACTCTGAGCAATTATTAAATAATTAGCCCTTCTTACCACACTTAACGCCTATTTTAGTCAATAAAGTGTAGGTGTAGGCCCTACTTCTGTGGTATCTACCACACATCCTACACTGCTTACACTGCTACATTGCTTACACTGCTTACACTGCACCACTTCTCACCCTGCTACGGAGCAGGTCGGGGTACTCCAATCACAATACCCCTCATAAGTGTTGAAATTGAATGCACTGGGTCCTTACCAATCATCTTACCCCATGACTCATCAACTCTAATCTCTTACCAACTTGTCTCTTTCCCGCTCTAACATCTCTGTCATTCTCTATTCTCTTCTGTCTCTATTTCGACCCTTACTACATTTCCTAATCTCAAAGGCGTACAACACATGATATTATTCATGCAACTATATTCTGCGCATTGCCTCGACATAAGTAGTGAGCTAATCGGACTCTAATCGACAATTTGAGTCCTTCCATGAACTTTTAGGCTTTTTGACTCTCACTGCCCATAGTGTCAGGGTAATACCTGACAAGTATATAAACTGAGATTCATACTCGTCAATCAACCAGTGTCTCTGGGTCAGTGTAAGAAATTTTACCTGTAGTTTCCCTTAAGTAGTGTCCGAAATATTCTGTCACCAAAATACATCCAGAAATATTTCTCATGTCAGCTCTGGACGTCTAACTCTTCAGATGGATCGAGTGGACTTCCACTAATGCTCCGTCTCGCCCTCCAACATAAATGTATTTAAAAGTCACCTTCTTAGTCGACATACACCAAAAGAATCCATTCAACTAGGCTATCTCATTCACCCAGTCCTCAGCAACTATTGGTTTCTTTACATCGCTAAATACCGGAGGGGTGTGAAAATCTCTATAGTCTGAGGCATCTGTTTAGGCTTTACCCTGCCTATCCTTAACTACTTGCATAGACTGAGTAAACAACTCTGAAATATTTTCTACACTCCACTCCATCCTCTTGGAGCATGTTTCAATATTGTTTGGTCTCTTTATAAGACCATGTGGAGTATACTCAACATCAACCTCCACCTCACTCTCGAGTCTCATGTGACGACTCATTCGACTCTCAGGCCGATCTCAATGGTCTCGAACATGTGTACTTGCCCCTCTACCATAGCGGCTATCAGTTAAAAAAACTATATTCTTGCATTCGAAACTAAATTCTTAGCTGCAGTTCCATCTTGATATACATAATTGTATCTAAACAATGCACAATACATGGGGATGTAAATTTAATTACTTAACCACTAACACCGACTCATATTAGGCCAACTCTGCTCTGATACCACATTTTGTCATGACCCAAATTACCTAAAAATAAGAGTAAATTTTTTGTTTTTTCATTTCCTTACCCGTCGTGAACAGTTGCACTACTAAATAGTTGGGCTATGATTCGGTGTTAGTCACCTCTCACCTATTTATATTCCATTTCCATATTTCATTTACATATCAATTTATTTTAACCAAATACATCCCCAATATTACATCTGTGTATAATACTGTGCCTCTATATGTTCAGATACAAAAATTATACAAATGTGTATACATAGTCTTGATAAGAAGCAGCGGATAACTGAAATGCATGACTACTGTCGTTCTCTTCTACTGAATGTACCTTATGGGGTGGAAACATGAAAGGGTGAGCATAAACAGCTCAGTAAGGCAATAATGTAAGCAGGTAGATAACTACACTATCTACGTACTGATAATGTCGTGATATAAAATCGTTTACATTTAGAGCATGAGGTAAGATTAAAACGATGCCACGTGTATATATATCATATAAGAGAAATCATGAAATCGACATATCAAAACAACCATGGAAAAATCATCATGTATGACATCTCATGCTCATCACATTAAAACTTATTTGTTGAATCATAAAACAACCTCATCAAGGTCAAACCCATCTCTCGGGAATACCTTGATTCATTAAATCGCATCTCATTTAAAAACATAAATCGAGACATTACCCCTCCTTCGGGTTTATCCTGGTCTATTCAGACCGTATGATATCATGTGAGGCATATAGGTTACTGTATGAAAATCGAGGACTATGGCCATAATTTATCCCTGTGATCCCAAGCTACACGAATCCCGGTGTGCAGGGCATCACAACTGTAACGAGAGGTGGGGTCAAATCCTACCCGCTAGAATATCAAGTAACATCTTCGAGTCATCATGACTGCACGGTACAACGTACTCCATGTGACATACACAGTACAACTTACTCTGTGGACCCATATCATAGTCTGGAGGTGCCTGCCGTAGGTCTTATCCAGCCCAATACTATGTCGATAACTAACTCATGTCTCAAAGTATACGTACGAGCATATCAACTTTCTACGACACAGTCTACAGGAGGCTTCCGCACGACTATATGCATGTCAACTCACGTCTAGTGTGAGTGAAGCTCTAACACGACGCTATGCATATCATGATATCTAAAATCTCGTGTGAGCGAAGCTCCAGCACGGTTTTTGTACATACATAAATTTTTTGTACGAGAAATGCTCCAGTATGGCTTTTGATGAGTAATAAATCAGTAAAATTTAGTGCGAGTAAGACTCTAGCACTCTTTTTACTCATGTAAATATGATAGGTGGCTCAATCTTGATAAAACATCTTTAAAATCGTAATCGATACAAACCGGTACCCTTTCGTATAATTCATAAAATCAACAGCCAACCTATGTGCATATTTGCTTAAATCAAAGCTGATGGTGGTCGTGTCACCAGGATCCAAGCGGACAACTGACCGCCAACCAGGAGTCTCCCGCAAGGCCTGGGGCAGAGTCTTCCGCACGGCCTGGGGCAGAGTCTCCCGTACAGCCTGGGGCAGAGTCTCTTGCACAGCATGGGGCAGAGTCTCTCGCTCAGCCTGCGGTATAGTCTCCCGCACAGCATGCGGCATAGTCTCCCGCTCCGCCTACAGTAGAAGTCTCCCGCACAGCATGCGGCATAGTCTCCCGCACAGCATGCGACATAGTCTCCCGCACCGAGCGCGGTAGAAGTCTCCCGCACAGATCGCGGTAGAGGTCTCCCGCACAGATCGCGGTAGAGGTCTCCCGCACGAACAGCGGTAGATGTCCCTCGCCCAGCGTAGTGGCAGAGCAGCTCTCGCTTAGACAGCGATAGAGGTCCCTCGCCCAGCGTAGCGGCAGAGGTCTCCCACACCAATAGCGGTAGAGGTTCCATGCATACTCTGCCGCCAGACTACTTCCCCACAAGTTGCATGGCCCGAGGCGCGACAGAGTGCTCTATAACTCTGTCGCAGCCCAGACACGCGCCTGGGTCTCAGCCCGAACCGCCTCAGGAACCTATAAATACCAGGTGAGCTCTCTGAAGAGAGGAGGATTTAATCGAAAAAAGAAAGGAAAAAAAGTAGAAATCAGAGGAAGAAACACTTATACCCTCTGATTTAAGCAATACATTTTCTCCTCTTATAAACACAACTCCTGATCACTGACTTGATCGTCGGAGTGCGCGTGCAGTGATAAATCCCTGCCCCCTCTGATTCCTGTTGTTTTTGCAGGATATACGAAGAACACGTGGAGCAAACTGTGACGATTGACTTAACCGTCAACAGTACAATCCGATCACGTGGAAAGCAAAGCACTGTTGCTGTCAGGTGGGCAACATCAATTGGCGCCGTCTGTGGGAATCCTGACAAAAAGCCAGATTCTCTATCAAAATGGTGAGAACACGCTCTACAACGGAGGTGACAGGAGGGCAGAATTCTGTGAGTCCCCCTGTTAGATCAGAACAAGGACGAAGACACACGAAAAGGGGTCAGAGAGAAGCGGTGGTTTCTCTAGAGGAATTTGAGACCCTGAAGCGCAAAAATGAGGAGGCTACAGCTGCATTGAAAGCTATGGTGAGCTTCTTCAGAGATGCTCTCCCCCAATTGAGCTTACCCCATGAAGTGCAGCAGTTAGTGGGGGAAAGCACACCGAGGCAGACCTACGAGAGAGGCCAGCCCTCCACTTTGGCGAGTGCCGGACAAGGTGCAGGAATGCAAGATAATGCTACTGCCTACCCAGTAAGACAGAACTCACCCGCAGCTCAACAACGACAGAGGTCGCCTCTGGTCCCGAGGCGGCAGAGCTCGCCCGCATCCCCGCGACAGAGATCACCCGCGGCTCAACTGCGGCGTAGCTCACCTCTGCCCGATAGGCGGCAGAGTTCGCCAAACGAGTGGCAGAGCTCTCCCCCGGCTCAAAGGCGACAGAGCTCCCCCGTCGACCACATGCGACAGAGATATCCTAGGTCAGATAGGCGACAGCACTCTCCCGCCGCCGCTAGGAGGTAGAGTTCACCTTTGCCCGATGCGCGTCAGACTTCACCTCTGTCGGCCAGGCGACAAAGTTCCCCTGCAGCCCCTGTGCGGCAGAGTTTCTCTACACTCCGCAGCTCTTCTCCTTTGGAGTTTGTACAGGAGTTAGGAGAATATAGGACTGGGGAGCAGCGAAGACAAAGGGGTTCTGACCCACAAGCAGGCCTCGAAATGTCAAGTCCCGGATTGGGAGGTGCTGGAAGGGGAGTCTATCGATCGGACTCTTCTAGACCGGAAGGGACAGGACCTTACTCAGCTCGAGGGTCGGAGGACGTGGAGAAGGTCGTCCAAAGGATCCTCGAGAAGAAAAGGCTAGTGTCTCCGGATGACGGATAAAGGAGGAGGATCCCATTCAGTCCGGAGATCATGAACAAACCCTTACCGAAGAAGTTCAAAATGCCTTCTATGGCTACTTATACCGGCAAAGCGGATCCCTACGACCATATTCAGAGTTATGAATCCCTCATGCTGCTTCATGGATGGGAGGACGAAATCATGTGCAGAGCTTTTTCTCTCACATTGTCTGGGCACGCTCTGAAATGGTTTAACGAGCTGAGCGAAGATTCAATCTCCTCTTTCGACGAGTTGAGAAATGAGTTCCTCAAAGTGTTCATGATTCACAGCCAGAGGAAGAAAGACGCTACCTACCTACTCACGCTTAAACAAGGAAATAGAGAATCCTTGAAGAGCTATGTAGATCGCTTTTGAGATGCAACCTTGGAGGTGGAAGATCTACCAGTAAGGGTAGCCTTGGTTGCGATGCTGCAAGGGACAAGCTCAGAGAAGCTGCAAGAATCCCTCTCTCTTGATCAACCTCTGACGATCTCCGATCTTTTTGCTAGGGCTGATAAATACGTGGCCCAAGAAGAGGTCATGAGAATGATACAGCCCAGGGAGGCTAAAGAAGGAAAGAAGAGAGAGAAGGACGCGCCTGAGAGAAGCTCCCAAAGACCCGTGAGAGTAGACAAAGCCCCCAGGCTCAGGTATGAAGGCTATACCAGACTGAACGAGCCTCGTACTGCAATACTGGCAGCAATTGAGGGGGCGGGACTACTGAAATTCCCCAAGAAGAAGATGGGAGATGTAGGCCAAAATCCTGAAGCCTACTGTGAATTCCATGGTGCTCATGGACACTCGACAGAGAGGTGTAAAGACTTGATGGACCAGTTAGAAAGACTGGCCAGAGAGGGCAAGATCAACCGCTTCCTATGGAGAAGCGAGAGACCCCGTTATCCTCTGCGTGACCAAAAGAAATGACCATCCACAGACCGGGGCAAATAATAACAATAGACGGGATAGGCCAAGAAACGAAGCAGTTAGGCCTGTAATTCCCCGTGCTAATCCGCCAAACAACGAGCCATAAGAGCCTGAGGCGCTATGCGTCACTGTGGCCAGGCATAGTTCAACCGAGCCGTAAGAGCCTGAGACGCAAGGCGTCACTGTGGCCAGGCATAAAATATACGATTAACCACAAAGGCCTGAGGCGCTATGCGTCACTGTGACCAGGCGATAAAAATATCAAGGCTATAAAAACTAAAGACGCATACACGTCACAGTAATCAAGCCTTAACAACTATACGCTCACACAAATACATTCAAAGACGCAAAAGAAAACCGTGAGGGCTGCCCTTGGTTCGGGCCCTGCGAACGCAGGCTGCCAACGGGCCAGACCCAAAGCGTCCTTGGTTCGGGCCCTGCGAACGCAGGTTGCCAACGGGCCAGACCCAAAGCGCCCTTGGTTCGGGCCCTGCGAACGCAGGCTGCCAACGGGCCAGACCCAAAGCGCCCTTGGTTCGGGCCCTGCGAACGCAGGCTGCCAACGGGCCAGACCCAAAGCGCCCTTGGTTCGGGCCCTGCGAACGCAGGCTACCAACGGGCCAGACCCAAAACGCCCTTGGTTCGGGCCCTGCGAACGCAGGCTGCTAACGGGCCAGACCCAAAGCGCCCTTGGTTCGGGCCCTGCGAACGCAGGCTGCCAACGGGCCAGACCCAAAGCGGACAATTCGGTTGCGTGGCCACTGGCTGAGCTAAGACCACAGCATACACGAATACATTTGAACATGCAATTAACCAAGCCGTAAGAGCCTGAGACGCTCTGCGTCACTGTGGCCAGGCGTACAATTAACCAAGCCGTAAGAGCCTGAGGCGCTATGCGTCACTGTGGCCAGGCATAAAAGATCTAATTAATCGAATCCTCTTTCGCAGGAAAAGTTCCTACCAAAGAGTGGGGAGCAATTGATGGTGGTCGTGTCACCAGGATCCAAGCGGACAACTGATCGCCAACCAGGAGTCTCCCGCAAGGCCTGGGGCAGAGTCTCCCACACGGCCTGGGGCAGAGTCTCCCGCACAGCCTGGGGCAGAGTCTCTTGCACAGCATGGGGCAGAGTCTCCCGCTCAGCCTGCGGCATAGTCTCCCGCACAGCATGTGGCATAGTCTCCCGCTCCGCCTGTGGTAGAAGTCTCCCGCACAGCATGCGGCATAGTCTCCCGCACAGCATGTGGCATAGTCTCCCGCACCGAGCGGGGTAGAAGTCTCCCGCACAGATCGCGGTAGAAGTCTCCCGCACGAACAGCGGTAGATGTCCCTCGCCCAGCGTAGTGGCAGAGCAGCTCCCGCTTAGACAGCGGTAGAGGTCCCTCGCCCAGCGTAGCGGTAGAGGTCTCCCGTACCAATAGCGGTAGAGGTTCCATGCATACTCTGTCGCCAGACTACTTCCCCGCAAGTTGCATGGCCCGAGGCGCGACAGAGTGCTCTATAACTCTGTCACAGCCCAGACACGCGCCTGGGTCTCAGACCGAACCGCCTCAGGAACCTATAAATACCAGGTGAGCTCTCTGAAGAGAGGAGGATTGAATCGAAAAAAGAAAGGAAAAAAAGTAGAAATCAGAGGAAGAAACACTTATACCCTCTGATTTAAGCAATACATTTTCTCCTTCTTATAAACACAACTCCTGATCACTGACTTGATCGTCGGAGTGCGCGTGCAGGGATAAATCCCTGCCCCCTCTGATTCCTGTTGTTTTTGCAGGATATATGAAGAACACGTGGAGCAAACTGTGACGATTGACTTAATCGTCAACAGTACAATCCGATCACGTGGAAAGCAAAGCACTGTTGCTGTCAGGTGGGCAACATCAAAAGCAATACATTTATATAAAACATTAAAAACATAAAATCATGCAATTTATCTGTCTTACTACCCTTTTTGTAAATTTTACTCCCAGGGGCAATATCGTCTTTTTCTTTATTCACCCATGCCCTGATTTTCGTAAAAATTATTATTTCATTTTCTAGATACTTAAAGAAATTCTAGGCCCTGTAAATCCCCTCAAAAATATGTATAGAAATCTCCATGCACCTACAAAATTCCCTTACCTCGATTCTCGTCGAGCGCGTATCTAAATTCCACTGTCGGAGGCTTGTCCAATCCGATTTACTGCTAATCCAGTCTCTGGGGTTGCAGATAATTATTTATCATGTCAATTTAACCCAATAAATATAATTCTCGTGTTTACTATAGCCGATTTAACTAATTGGGTCAATTTACTCTTATTGGGCCCGATCACACCTTAATGGGCCTCGACCCATTTTTAGCCTGTTTCTACTTATTAAATCCCTTCTTCGGGTTTACTGGGCTTATTCAACTTACCAATAATCATCGAGCTTCATTACAAACTCATTGGATGGCCCGTATATTATTTACGATAATTACGTTACTTTTCTGAATAATATTCTTTTTTATACAGAATTAATTTGTAAATTCTGTAAAATAATTGAAACTCGGTATTGAGGACTTTAATTGTCGAAATTAAAGTGTACTTACCCAATATGATGCGGGGTACAAAAATTGGAGCTCAATCAGCTCTCGTTTTGGCTTAGTCGTAAAACTGCACAATTATATATTTAATTTCGGGTTAATTTTTGATTAAATATAATTTAAATAAATTTCTTGAAAATCAAATCGATCACTTTTGACCTCTTGCCGACTTACCCGAAGTCCGGTGTATCTCCGAAAATTCATCCCCTTTTTTCTTTTTCTCTTTTTTTTCCCTTTTTTCCTCCCTTTCTTGGCTGAACCAGTTCGGTCCGGTTCAATCTGGTTCAGACCGATCAGGTTCAGTCCGGTTCACTCCGGTTCGACCAGTTCAGGGCCTCGTCGACCGATTCTCCACTGGTTTTCGCCGCCAGCAGCTTCGCTGGGTCGTTCGATTCTTAAATCTAGCCTCAGTTTCGTCCAAGGCTATCGGAAAGTGGTCGGTCCGGTGTGTTCTCCCTTCACCGTCGGTGCTCTTCCTCTTTTCTGCCGTTTCTGACGTCATCCGTCAGTTTCGGCAGCTATGGCCACCACCAATCTGCTCGTCTTGGCCTCGAGGATGTTCGGTGGGGGTCAGGTGGGGCTAGATTGGCGCCGGTGGCCGTCGTTTCCTTTTTCTCCCTCACGGTTTCATTTTTCTCACCGTTCCTCTCGCCGGTCGCTGCCGTTCGTCAATCGCAGGCAAGGGGCTCTACTCCTCGATTTTTCTGCTTAGTTTCATTTTCAGTTTCTTCAGTTCGTGTTTCAGATTATTTATTTATTTATTTATTTTATTAATATTTTAATCATTAAAATATTCACAAATATTCTACAAATTTCTTATTTTATTCTAAATTCATTTATTTAATTTTATTTAATTTATTTTAACCCTTTTCGGTATATTTTCTCTGTATTTTCGGGATATTGTCCCGAGTGAAAATTTTGATTAATTCCAATAATTTCATATCTTAATCAATTTAACCCAAAATTTAATTATTTCTTCGTTATTGATCAAGATTCTCAAATCCATATTTTTAAATTAAATTTTCTTGTCGAATTTATACCGGCTTTTGATCTTTTGACCGTTTTGCCCTTGCACGTGTTCAAAAATTCCATTTCAGTCCTTTTTACATTTTTAATTTCGTGTTTTGAATCTTTATCTCCAGTACGAATCCCATTCGTTTAATTTGGGACCATTTTCATCCCTCATAAAAATTTACGATTAATTTTTGGGTCTTACATTAAGCGTCGGTTGACCACTGCTCCGATTCACACCATTCCTTCCAGCTCAGTAGGTTTCTCGGTGTATACGGATGCATCACACCAGGGATTGGGCTGTGTACTTATGTAAGATGGGAAGGTTGTTGCCTATGGATCTAGACATTTAAAGGATCACGAGAGGAACTACCCAACACATGATTTAGAGTTGGCGGCCGTATTATTTGCATTGAAGATATGGCGCCACTATCTCTATGGTGAGAAATTCCATGTTTATACAGATCATAAGAGCCTTAAGTACCTGTTCTCACAGAAAGAGTTGAACATGAGACAGAGGAGATGACTCAAATTCTTAAAAGATTATGATTGTGAGATCATGTACCACCCAGGTAAGGCGAATGTAGTTATTGATGCCTTGAGCAGGAAGAAGCTCAGGTTGGTGTCTTATATGATGGTTTAGGAACACGAGTTGTTAGAGAAATTTACGAACCTCAGTTTGGATGTAACCCCACCTGGTTCAGAGAGATTTGAGATTTTGGCTAGTTTGAGATTGGAGCTAGAGTTGATTTGTTGTATTCGACAGGCTCAACAAAGCGATTGACAGTGTATCGATTGGTTGAGTCAGATACAGATAAGTGTGGGTACTGATTTTGAGCTCAGTACAGAGGGATTATTGAGGTTCAGAGGCAGAGTATGTGTTCTCGAGGATTTAGAGATCAGGAGGTTAATTTTATCAGAGGCTCATTCATCGAAGTATACGATACATCTGAGAAGTACTAAGATGTATCAAAACCTTCGAAAAGTTTATTGGTGGTTTGGAATGAAAAGAGACATTGCTGAATATGTCGCAAGAAGTCTCGTCTGTCAACAAGTGAAGGTAGAGCATCAGAAGCTTGCAAGATTATTGCAGCCTCTACTAATGTCGACATGGAAGTGGGAACACGTCACCATGGATTTTGTGATTGGATTAACGAGGACCCGTAGAGGTCATGATGTCATTTGGGTTATTGTGGATCGGTTTATGAAGTCAGCCCATTTCTTGGCCGTGAGGGCTACTGATACTCTGAGTCAGTTGACGAACTTGTATGTTTGAGAGATAGTTCGGTTACATGGTGTACCAATGAGCATTTTTTTGATCAGGATGCCCGCTTCACTTCCCATTTCTTATAACATTTTCAGGAAGCGATGGGGACCCACTTGAGCTTTTACACCATTTGTCATCCTCATATAGATGACCAATTAGAGAGGACTATACAGACCCTGGAGGATATGTTTGAGAGCGTGTGTGCTGGATTTTAGAGGCTCCTAGGATGATCACTTAAAGTTAGTCGAGTTTGCCTATAATAACAGCTATCATGCGAGTATCAGAATGACACCATATGAGGCACTGTATGGACACAGGTGTCGATCCCCTATTGGATGGGAAAGGTTGGTGACAGACAGATTTTTGCTCCTGACTTAGTGCAGCAAGCCTCTGAGGATGTCCAACTGATATGTGAGAGATTACAGATAGCTCAGAGCTGGTAAAAGAGTTATGCTGACAGAAGACGAAGACCACTGGAGTTTGCTGTGGGTGAGTCAGTATTTCTGAGAGTTTCTCCCTCAAAAAGGATTATGAGGTTTGGCAAGAAAGAAAAGTTGAGTCCTCGATATATCGAACCCTTCAAGATTCTAGAGAGAGTGGGAGATAAGACTTATAGGTTGGCATTACCACCAGACTTGGAAAATGTTCATAACGTCTTCCACGTCTCTATGTTTCAGAAGTATCACCTGGACCCGTCACATGTGATAAGATACGAGCCATTGGAGCTCAATGAGAATATGACATATGTTGAGAAGCCGGTTCAGATATTGGATAAGAAAGAAAAGGTGTTAAGGACAAAGACAATTCCATTAGTGAAAGTTCTTTGGCAATATCACACTCCGGAGGAAGCTACATGGGAGTTAGAAAGTAGGATTCGAGAGAAGTACCCGGAGTTGTTCTCAGGTTAACTTTGTTCAAATTTTGAGGATCAAATTCCTTGAAGGAGGGGAGGATTGTAAGACCCTTAATTTTCGGTGTAATGTATATAATTATATGATGTACAAACAAGTTAAATTATGCATGAATCATAATAAATAAACGTTTTTAAGTTCTAAGTGTGAATGGAATGATAAATGAATGTGGGAGTGATTAAGTATGAGTTTGAATGAGGAAATTGCAACAAAAAGGGTGTAGGATGAAGGCCAGATCGATCCAATGCAAGGAGAGATCAATCTCATGGCCTGAAGGATGCCAAATCAAGCATGCTGGAAAAGAGAGATCGATCCCTTACTCAAGCAGATCGACCTCCTTAACTCTCAGGCTGGAGCAGATCGATCTGCATAGTACTCTACCTGAGACAAATCAATCCTATTTCATTGAGCAGATCGATCCCATACAACACGATAGATCGATCTCATGTAGTAAGCAGATCGATCTCATGCCTTCAAATTGTCGTGAAAATAAGGGATTTAAGAGGACAAGATCGACTCCACCCTATGTAGATCGATCTCATGAAGCCAATTCTCTAAATATGGAGCAATTGGATCTGCATTTCACATGACTAAACCATTCCTTTCCACTTTCAATCCAAAACCTAACTTTCTCACTCTAAAATCACCCCATTCTCATAAAGATTCGAAGAAAGACCATTAGAGCAAAGCTGTTCCTTACAAAGAGAAGAACAACATACCTTGGAATCAATATCCCATTGGTTGGATTGAAGGAGCAAATGTGCATTCCTATTTGAAGCAAGGAGGAAATCAAGCTAGGTGAGTTTCTAATGCACCAATCTAAATATATTTGTTTAGTTATTTATTTTGGAGTTGATTGATATGTATATTAATGATAGAAACTACCTAGAAAGCAATGGAGCAAGTGAAACCTAGATTGAATCTAGAGTGAGAAAATGTGATATAGTTGAGTTGATGATAAATGGGTTATGTTAAAGTGTTAGAGGAGTAATATGCATGATTTTAAGATGATGGATTGAAGACACATTGTTAGATTGGCTTAGTTAAGTGAATAAGTATATGAAGTGTTTGACAAAATGCCATAGTGAGGTAAATGATGAAATATAAACACTATGGGCTTAAATATCGATTCAGTAGGAATCAAGGGATCTAAGAGAATCCAATAGACTCTCGAGATAAGAGTAGAATAATCGAACGAGACCTTGTAAGTGTTAATTGAGACTATAGGTTAAATTGACTATAGTAAACACAAGAGTTGTGTTATATGAGACTAAATTTACGTGTAATGTAATCTCGTGCAATTTCGGAGAGTCCATTGGAGACGAATCGAACCTCGAGATCACACAGCTCTAAGGAAGTGGAATCACGCGACGTGATTCCAGGTAAGGGAATTCTGTGAGTATATAGAGATAGCTGCTCATATTTTGTGGGTAAATATAGGGCTTTGGAAAATGCATGATTATCTAGAAAAGTAAATTGATGGTGTATGTGAATGACTACAAGTGTAGATATATGTGGTTTGATTTTGAAATGATTCTTATGAAAGGGATAGTAAGGCTAATAATTGCATAAATCAAATGTTTGATGCTTTTATGAAAACATATTGCTTTGGTTTAAGCAAAATGACGGATAGGCTGACTAATGATTTCTTGATTCTGTGAAAAGGCACAAATGAGGTGCTAAACATCGTTTTGAGAATGTTTTATTGAAATAGAGTCGCCTATCGTGTTTACATGAGTTAAATCGTGCTAGAGCATTGCTCGCACTGGATTTGGTGTTTTCACATGTATGAAACGTGCTTGAGCTTAGCTCACACCTTGATTTGATTTGTGATGATGTTTGTAAACCGTATTGGAGCTTTTGCTCGTACGTGGACTTCGATCGACTTTCTTATGCATATAACCGTACTGAAGCTATGCTCGTACGTGATTTCTTCATGATTTTTATGCATAAAGTCGTACTAGAGCGTTGCTCGTACGAAGAGATTTATTGATGTTGCATGAATCGTGCTAGAGCTTAGCTTGCACAGGTTTCCACACTGTGGTATGTATGATGCCGTGGTGGAGATGGTAAGATCCTCAAGCCCTACATCCTTAAGGCCGACGTGGTGGGGAGGCTCTCTTATAGTAGGATCCTTAAGCCAACATCCTTAAGCCCGTTGGCGTGGGGAGGCTCTGTTGGTAGGGAGGCTCTCTTACATGAAATGAAATGCTCCCACGTGCACTTGAGACTATAGAGCTTACACATAGCTTGGGGTAGATAAGACCTACAGCTGGCACCCCCAACCATGATATGGGTCCACGGAGTACGTTGTACTGTGTATATCACATGGAGTACGCTGTACCGCATGGTTGTGATGATGATTGAAAAGTCTGGCGGAGAATTAACCCACCTTCGTTCCAGCATGATGCTCTGCACACTGGGATCCGTGTGGTCTAGGATGATTATGACATAGTTGGCCAACATAGTCTTTGAGATATAGTGACTGCCTGTCTCATATAATATTACATAGTACTACATGGTTTTACACACTGAGTGTGATTGTGATTGTCCAGGGTAGACCCGAGGGAGGGGTCGAGCCTTGTGGGATTTTGTTTAAAGAAATGATATCTGTTATGATGGGATTTGATGTGTTTGAGAAGATGAAAAATCTTAAAGGATGTTTCTTAATGAATTCCCCTTTTACATGATGAGTTTTAATAACGATAAGCATGAAAGGTTTTTACATGATGATTTTTCCATGTTTTACATGCTTGTTTTTCATGTTTTAGTACATGATATATGTATGTACATGCGACATAGTTTTATTTCCTCATGCTCCGACTATAAATGATTTATGTCATGACATTATTAGCATGTAGATAGGGTAGTTATCTACTATGATTGCATTATTTCCTTACTGAGCGTGTGGTTGCTCATCCCTCTACTTTCCCCCTCTACAGAGCCCACATAGTAGCCCAGTGAGGACTGAGGCGTGGTATTTTGGACATCCGCTGCATCCATGGCCAAGAGGTATACACACAAGATTCTTTTTGTATCTAAACAATGTAAAGGCACAGTAGTCATTTTGAATTGTGATATGGGGGATGTAAATGTTAGAAAACATTGTTATGTATAAACTTATGATTTAACTTCAATGTATGACATTTTTTTGATTAATTGGAAATGGAAGGTAAATGAAGATTATTATTGACTCACAGCCCAATTGTTATTGGTGAGGGTTGTTCACGACCAGGTAAAGGAAATGTACAATGAGAAAAAATTGTAGAGATTTTTAAACAAATTGGACAAAAAGGGTCGTGACAAAAAGACACTTCGGACGAAGAGGATTCCATTCGTAAAAGTCCTTCAGAAGCACCACTCGATAGAAGAGGCGACGTGGGAACTAGAGAGACTTATGAGAGAGAAGTACCTTCGACTATTTGACGGACCGATTTGAATTTGGAGGACCAAATTCTTTAAAGGTAGGGAGGAATGTGAGACCCAGATTTTCATGACTAAGACTTAATTTTAAATTAAGATAAGAAGACTAAGACCTATGAGAATGTTATGCAGGCCCAAAATGATCAAAGCGCTCGGTATTGTGGAACGGGGCTCGATGGCACCAAAATTGAGGTAAGGCTCTGAACCCAAGAATTCACTTAAGAATGTATGTAAGTTCATGAAATAGTGTTAGGAAGTGAATACTAAAGTAATAGAAGTGAAAAAGTTAATAAAACTCGAGTTTACGATAAATCGAGAAAAGTGGGCGTAGTTAAGAAATAAATTTGGAATAAATTATATAAAATCAAGAAAATTATTTCGAGGCCATAGAAAGTTATTATAAGGTAAAATTTACTTGGAAAATTAAAATTAAGTGGAAATACGGAGGTTTTGATGTTTAAATGAATTTTTAAAGTGAACCGAAAGCTTAAAGCCTTTTTGGTCGGTATTGACCCAATCGAGTAAAATGAGCTCAATCGGGGAACGTTTCTTAAACAAGTGACCCCTAAATTTTTATGAGAGATACTAGAGACATAATATAATATTGGAGAAGTGAGAAATTGGACTAGAAATATTTTCTTGGGATTTTACAAAACAGGGCAACGAATCTGCCCAGCACAGTCAACTGACCAGCTCACGTACACCCTTGGATTTGAAGCTCATCCAATGGTCCAAAAACTCTCATCTCCTCCAAATTATTACCCCACTTAATAAGCTAACAGTAGCCCTTGGAATCACCCCATTTTCTTTCCTACCCCGAGAGATCTAACCATTTCTTTCTCTTCTTTTTCTTGACAAAACGTGACTGTGTAGTCTTAATGGAGTGAATTTTTAGAGGGCCTTCCAGCCTGATTGAAGGAATGGCCAAGAAGGAAAAAATATTTCCCTTTGAGTCCTTTCTAATATATAAAAAATCCAGAAATAAAAGAGTTCATCTACTAGGATAAATCTTAGAGAGAACCAATCCTATCTTCTTCCTGTAGGTGTCACTTTGCAACTCTGTTTTTGCGATTTTTTTGAGCCTCTTCCGGTAGCTTTATGATCTTGACCAAGAAATACTGAATCTTCCTACTTGAACCTTGTACAACATATAAAAATTTCAGGTCATTTTCTAGGTGAAATCCTAGAGAGAAAATTAGGGACAGAAACTGTCCTGTTCATGAGGTGAGAGAAAGCTTGATTTTAAATGTTTTTAGTTAGATTTTGTTAATGTTTTGGATGATTGTAAGATGTAAACTTGATTATTTACTATTGAGGAACAATTTGGAGAATCAAAAGCTTGGTCAACTTTGGTCAAAGGTAAGAGAAATTTGATGAATGATGAAGATGATGAGATACGTTGATATTTGATGATTTTTAAGGCTTTTTACTTAAATGGAATTGATTGGAATAATTTGTGGAATGCTTAATGAATTCGGCCAGAGTAGGGTTTTAATGTTTATGATGAAATGTGATTTGATTTAAGGTTAATAGATGTTTGAATGATACCGAAGAAACTCGGTTTATAGTTTGGTTAAGCGAAAAATCGAAAAAAAAGTGAAATTTGAGTAATTTAGGTACTTTGAGTGGTTAAATAAAGTATAGGATAAATGTTTAAGCTATTAAGTTGATAAGCTTTTAATTCGTTGGAAAGAAAACTAATGAAATAGCTTAAACCGAGATTTTATTGGTAAAATCGAGAAAATGAGCAAAATTGGCGAAATAGTCAAAATTGATCAACTTTAAGGAAATAAATGCATATTTGAGTATGTTAAAGTAAGATTGAACCATATATGATGACTTGATGTTGTTTTGGACAGCTCGGGAAAATCGACACGTCTAACGAGGCTATACCAGATCTCGGTGAAATAACGTCGTTTAAGCCTAGTAGAGGTAAGGGGTGTTATTAAATATGGTAATAGTATTCCTTTTTCTCAAACCTTGATTTATGAAAACGTTCATGTTTACTCAACTTTTTAATAAATGGTTAGAAAATTATTACGAGATTGTTTCTTTAATTCAAACTAACCCTCAAATGAAAATCAAGCTTCGAACTTATCAAGCCTATGTTTCATTCGATCATAATTTTTGAATTGAAGGAAAACTTTATGAAATTAAATGCAGGATTTTCGAGCATGTTTTCTGAATCTGTCTTTTGAATAAGATGTTATAATTTTCGATTTATGTATGAAATTATCACATGTTTTGAGACTAAAGGCCACCTATGTTATAAGTTATCACATGTCATGCTTGCCTTCGTGGTGTTTATGATTTTCGCCTTTGTGACGTGTCTGTTTACCGCCTTTGGGTGTGTCTGTTACCGCCTTCGGGTGTGTCTGTTTACTGTACGGCCTTGATCACGTCTATAACCTTACCATGGCCATAGGTATCTGATTTTTCTTTTCTTCCCTCTATGGAGGCTGACTCTATTATTACCGCAAGACAGCTATACAGGCCATCCTAGTCTCCATCCGATATGATATCTGTTTTAAGATGCTGACTTTTCGATATATGTTTTATACTCAGCAATGCTTTTGAAGTTCTGTATATTCTGAAAGATTTGGATCCGTCTATTAAGGTTTCTTATTTCGAAACAATGTTTCTGTTAAATATTTTTTCTGTTTTACTCGTTTTGGAAGTATGTAATGTTTGCAATGAAATGCCACATTTTAGTTCTCTGTATGTTTTAGACATTATGATAATTTTAAATGCATTGCTTACTGGGCTTTTCCCGAAGCTCACCCCTCTACCTTTCAGATTATTTGTAGTGATCTACAACTACTACCTGCTGCATACAAGACGTAGGCTGGTGGATACGAGCTTCCCCAAGCTACCTTTTGTACACATGTGAGATATACATTCATATCTCTCCACCAGACACTTTTTGTGTGGCACAGATATCTACTGTAAACAATATGTTAGGATGTAATCTATGTGAGGACGAATGAAATGAGTTATCTTGGGAATTGGTTTTTAGAATAACTAAATGTGATTGAAATATATGGAATGATTGGATGATATGATTTGGAAAGCATGTCTGATTGTTGTGGATAGCTAGAGTTGTTAAATTACCTTGATTGCCAGTGGGAAGGCTTATATATAAGTCGTTATGCTGCCGAAATCTCTATCGGCCATATAGATTTAAATTTTAAACTTAAATATATAATCATAGATAAATAAGCAAGCTGAAAGGATTGACACTGTACAGGAATGCAGTCTAAATAGATAAAGGAATAGGTTAAAAAAATCTCCAAGTTTCCATGGGTCGCGGGTCGTTACAAAAACATGTCCAATAAATAACGCCATTTAAAGACAGTTTTGGAAGGTTAATTCTGAGCTAGCTATCTTGCCTTAAAATATTTTTTTTTTTGAATTTTCTTTTATATCAAAACTTTGAAAACAAAAATATAACATCATTATAGGCTTATAAAACAGTAAAAAAAAATTATAAACACCAAAAATAAAGTGGAAAAACATAAACATAAAATGAAGAAAAGGAAATGTGGATACAACTCAAGAACCAAAGCTTATGGAGGTAGTTTTGCAACCTTTCAAGCTCCCGTTCCCATAATCACTATGAAAATGAAAAGAAAAAGAAGAAAGAGAAGAGTATTGAAGTGATGGAAAATAAGATGAACAACAAAACTTAAGAAAGAAGATAAAAACTTGCATTAAAGTAGCTCTAATGTGTAAAACAAGAAAGAAATGAAAGAAAACTTCTATGGAAAAATGGTGGCTGCTCTTAAAGCTTAAGAAGACAAGAAATGAAACATAAAAATACCTAAAAATAAAGCTAGTAACCGACCCCTTTCATAACCCTCATATTTTTGTTTAAATAGTCACTTAATACAAGGCTAAAAGGGATAAAGAATTTTCAAGTGTGATCTACTAGGTTTATAATAAAAATACTAGAAAGTAAATAATAAAATAAAGTAGATTAAAAATACTTACAAAGCTCAAAGTAATATAACAAAATAATCTGCAAAAGTAAAATAATAAAATTAGGTTTGGAAATAAAAGTGGGTCAAAATGCAAATTAAGAAAATATGGGCCTTAAATGTAAGTAGTGACAATAAATCTAGAAAATCTAATACGAACTTAGAAATGCATGAATATATTCTAATTACATGAAATAAAATGCAAACTATCCTAAATAAATGCATGAAAGAAGAAAATACTGAATAAAAATACTAAAAATTCTAAATGGAAACCTTAACCCTAAAATATCCTAAATTGAAACCCTAAATTATGCCCAACCCTCAACAAATACTAAACTAAATAAATACATAAATAAATAATAAAATCTAATCTAAATAACGCATGAGAATTAAAATATTTTTGGAATTTCAAAAATTGCAATGAAAACTAACTTAATTATGCATGAAATGGTCTCTACACCTAAACTAACCAAAATGCAACACTTAAGCACTAAACTAACACATTATCATCATTAAAATCATCAATTAATATATACTTAAAACATTAATTAACTTCCTAATGAGAAAACGAACTAAACCCTAAATGTATGCATGAAAAACAATGAAAATGCAACTCAACCCTATTTTATCTTAACCCTAAACATAACCCTAAATAACACTTAATTAATTTTTCCTAACACCAAAACAACCTATAAAATAATCCCAAACAACAGCTATATCAAATCTGGACAGCATGCATTTTCTATTAAATAAAAATTCCAAAAATATACAAATGATATCATAAATTCACTAAACTTACCTTAACCATAATTCAATATGTAAATGACTTAATGGAACTCTAAAACACCCTAAAATGGACTTACACTATGTCACGACCCATTTTATCCTTTTTATCCAGAATCACTATAAATTTTTCGCATTTTTCCTTTCATTACCCGGTCATGAACAAACTCCCACCACACAGTTGGGTTGTGAGGCAGTAATAATCATTCTTCACCATTCATTTTCCAAATAAATCAAAAGTATTGTTATATATCCAAATATTAAGTGGTATGTTCATACATACTAAGTGTTATGACATTTACATCCCCCATATTACAAATTCAAATGATCACTGTGCTTTTACATTGTTTAGATACAAAAAGAATCTCTGTGTATATACCTCTAGGTGATGGAGATGCAGCGGATGTCTCAACAAAATGCCTCAGTCCTCACTGGGCCACTATGTACGCTATGTAGAGGAGGAAAATAGAGAGGGATGAGCAACCACACACTCAGTAAGGCAATAATGCAAGCATGGTAGATAACTACTCTATCTACATGCTGATAATGTTATGCCTAAATCTTTTATAACAGGAGCATGAGGAATTAAAACTATGCCATATGAATATACATATATCATGTATTTAAATCATGGAAATTGGCATGTACAAATCATCTCATGCTCATTAATTGTCAAATCTCATAAAAAAGGGTAATTCATTTAAGAAACATCCTTTTGAAATTACACCTCTTTCTCAAACACATATCATCCCATCACAAATCATTTTCTCAATCACAAACATCATTACCATTTCACAAATCAAATCCCACAAGGCTCGACCCCTCCCTCGGGTCTACCTTGAACAATCACAATCACCCATATGTATAAAAATCATGTGGTATTAGGTGATATCAAATGAGAGAAGTCAGTAAATCTTAAGGATTATGTTGGCCAACTATGTCATAAATCATCTCAAACCACACGTATCCAAGTGTGTGGGGTATCGTGCTGGTACGAAGGTGGATATTCCCTCGCCAGACTTTCCCATCACAAAATCACCATGCGATACATCGTACTCCATGTGATATACACAGTACATCGTACTCCGCGGATTCATATCGTGGTTGGGGATGCCAGTCATAGGTCTTATCTACCCCATACCAAGAACTTGCAGTACTCATGTAGGAGAGCCTCCCTACCGAACAGAGCCTCCCCACCCTTCCAGGGTTTAAGGATGTTGGCTTAAGGATCCTTCCGTAAGAGAGCCTCCCCACCGAACAGAGCTTCCCCGCCTTATCTGGCTTAAAGATGTAGGGTTTGAGGATCATACCTTAAGAGATCCTCCCTACCGAATAGAACCTCTTTGCCGAACAGAGCCTCCCCGCCTCCTCGAGCTTAAGGATGTTGGCTTGAGGATGTAGGGCTTGAGGATCTTACCAACTTCCATGGCCTCATACGTATCACAGTGTGAAATCTTATGCAAGCTAAGCTTTAGCACGACTCATGCATCATAACTAAACCACCTCGTACGAGTAAAAGCTCTAGTACGATTTATAAAACATTATCATGGATCAAACCAAGGTGCGAGCAGAGCTCAAACACTTTTTTGTATAAATGAAAGCATCAAAATCTAGCGCGAGCGAGGCTCTAGCACGAATTAAATCACATACACACGATAGGCGGCTCACATACATTCAAATCATCTCAAAACATGTTTAGCGCCTCACATGGGCTATTTCACAACATCATTCAAATACTAGCCAGCCTATTCAATAATTTGCTCAAAACAAAGTATGGTATTTTGTGAAAACATTCAAAACACGTGATTTATGCAATTATTAACCTTACTATCCTCTTTCTTTATAATACCATTTCAAACAACCAAATCTCATACGAATACTCGAAACAATTTCCACACATTATCAAACATATTCTATAAACTCATGCACATTTCCAAATCTCTATATACCCACAAAATACGAGCAGCCACCTCTATATATTGACTAATTTCCCTTACCTAGAATCGCGTCGCTTGATTCCACTTCCTTAAAGCTGCGTACTCGTGTGGCCTGATTCATCTCGAACGAACTCTTCGAAACTGCACATAATCATATTTCACAATATTTTAGCCCATTATAATCCAACTCTTGTGTTTACTATAGTTGATTCAACTTATAGTCTCTATTAACGCTTATGAGGCCTCATTTCATTACTCTACCCATGACTCGAGTCTATGGATCCTTTTAGGCCTATTTATTCATAATGAATCGATATTAAATCGATATTAAGCTTATAGTGTTTATATCTCATCAATTTCCCCACTATGGCATTTTATCAAGCATCTCATATACCCATCTTCATAAATTTTCTAAATTCACAATATAACTCCACATGACCATTTCAAATCACCCACATTACTCAAATAACAACTTAACAAATCCCATAAATCACCAACTCATCTAATTTATACTTTCTCACACTAGACTTATTCCATTTTCTAGGTTTAACTTGTTCAAATACATCTTAGGTAGTTTCAACCATCACTACCCATACAAATCAACTCCAAAGTTAATAAATAAATAATGTACTTGGGCTGGAGTATTAGAAACTTACCAAATCTAGTTTCTCTTCTTACTCTAATTGGAAAATGCTCCTTGCTCCTTTAATACAAACAAGGGGATATTGGTTCCAAACTATGTTGTTCTTCTCTTTTCCCTCTCAAATCTCAATGGAAAGGGGTGGATTTAGGAGTGAGAAAGTTAGGTTTTGGGTTGGAAATGGAAATGGTGATGTTGTTTCCCGAAAGTTACAGATTTCAGCGCCCTTTTAGTAGAAATCACTTGATGAGATCGATCTACACTAAGAGGAGATCGATCTGGTCCCCTTAAATTCCTCTTTTTCACGGCATTTTCAAGCATGAGATCGATCTGTCGAAGCTTGAGATCGATCTGCTCCAACCAGAGAGCTAAGGAGATCGATCTGTATGCTTGAGGATCGATCTTTTCATTACAGAATGTTTAAGAGATCGATCTAGCCCCATTGGAGATCGATCTGCTCTATTCCATTGCTCAAATAAGAGCATTCTAGCTCTTCCAGATCGATCTCTCATCTTATGAGATCGATTTGGCCTTCATATTATCCAGATTTTCTGTAGTTTTTCTGCAGCAACTCACTTCCAACTTCCTTAATTTGTTGCCATGGTCATTTTCTCATCCAGTTACTTTTAAGACTTGAAAATAGCGTTCATTCATACCTTATACACATTAGAACTTGTGTGTATTCATTGTATAGCCAAAGTATACAATATAAGACCAAATAGAAGTATTTAGATTCATGCAGCTTCCTTCCATTTACCACACTACTCATTTCTCATTCCACTCACATTCATCACATCCAAAAGCCCAAATCCTTCATATTCATACACAATGAAATTTTTATGTACATTACAATCTCATATTACAAGTATGTACATTGAAAATCCATGGACTTACATCATTTATACTTTTCATTGTAATTACATTACCATACTCATGATTTCATAAAGTTTACATCTAAAATACGGGTCTTACACACTAAGCCTAAACAGCCCACATACTAATATTGGTCTGATCAATGTGCAAACAACCCCTATTCACTAAAAAAAATTCAAAACTACCCCTAAATGCTACCTTAAAATTCACCTAATGTATCCTAAATTATGTTAACTATATGAATGACATGTAGAATTTTTAAAATTTCTAATGATTTAAGAAACTAACCAAAAATAATAATAATAAATCCTAAACTAGACCCTAAAAGATACCTAAATGCAGAATTTTTAGACAATGGAATGCATCAAAGAACTAAACCTTAAAAGTACATGAACATTTAGCCTAAAATTCTTCTAATGATTATATAACCTAAATAAGATCTAATACAACTTAAATAGTTTCTAAAATGATGTAAACCAGTAGCCAAATAAGTGCAAATAGCCTTGGAATGCAGTTAAAAAAAGTAGTGTTTTTTATGCATTAGCCCTAAAAACTTGCATGGAACCCAATTTAAATGAATTCCTAAAAATCTCTAAAAATTATATGAACTACCTATGTGATGATCGTAAATTTTGTACATGGTACACAAATGATTTAAGGTTTAAAGTTATAATTGATATAAGAAAATTATGAAAGGAGTAAGTAAACTTATAAGTGTAGGGCTGAATGTGTGTAAATACATATGTACGCGAACCTCCTAGAAGGTCATTTCTTGTCAGACCCGTGTTTTCGATTTACGTATGTAGCTTGTACCTTATGATTCCTATGTATACGAACACTTTATTTCATAGTTGAATCATAAGAAGAGTATTTACTATCATGCAATCAACAATTTAAGAAATTAAAAATTCATGTAAGCTACATAACAACGAGATAAGGGTTAAGTTGATTCCTGAACGAGTGCAGGGATAAAACGATCAAATGACTGAAATTCAGTATAATTTTGATAATACAATTTCATTAAAAATATGAAATTGAGGAATCTTGATCAAAATCGAGGAAAATATTTAATTTCGAGTCCAATTGATCAAGATATGAATTTATTTAATATCTTCAGAATTTTTGCCTTGCAAAACTAGCTCGAAAATAGTGGAAAAATTATACCGAAAAGGCAAAATCGGATTGATAAATTCATTTACGAATTAAATGAATTTAATATGAATTTTTAGGATATTTTTATATATTTTAGGATTTTTTGGGATTTTTATTATTATTTTAATGAATAAAATAATAATAAAAATATATTATAAAAAAATGAAATCTGAAGAGAATTTCGGGGAGAGAGAAAATAAAGAAATTGAAAAAGAGGAACCAAAATCGTGAAGACCGACGGGGAAGAAGAGAGACCGGACGGCCACCATCCGACGACCAGTGGCTAGGCCAGCGGCCGAAAAAAGGAGAGGAAGACGTTGCGAACCACCAGTGGCAAGGACGCGCTCCATCGGTGCCTGTAGGGGTAGATCGACGAAGGAATTACCGAAAATAGGAGAAGAGAAACAGCGGCCATCGACGAGGAGTTGGCTACGATCGAGGCCAGCCGAGAGGTCCCCAGGCTGTGGCGCATCGAATGGCGACAGCGGTACTCCGCGAACCGTCGAACAACGTCGGTATGACCAAGGAAGCCCTGAACCGATCGGCGGTTCAGTGAAGAAGCTTCTACGCTGAACCGGATCAGACCGGTTCAGCCAAGGAGAAAAGGGGAAAAAGAAGAAAAAAGAAAGAAAAAGAAAAAGAAAAATTTTTGGGATTTCATCGGACGTCGGGTAAGTCGATACGAGGTCAAAAGTGACCGATTTGATTTTTGATAAATTTATTTAAATTATATTTAATCAGAAATTGACCCAGAGTTAAATATACAAAATTATGCAGTTCAACGATAAATTTCGAATGGAAGCCCGATCGAACTTCTATTTGCATACCATTGCATAATCTCGGGTAAGTAAAGCTCATTTACGACAATTTATGTGATTATAGCGTATTTAAGATTTATTTTACGCATTTCGGATTAAATTTCGCATTTAGTGAATTACATTCGAAATTTCGAATTAACTGTCGTAAATGATATACGGGCTATCCAAAGACTTTGGAATAAAGCCCAATGGGTATTGATAGACCCAATGAGTCGATAGACCCTGATGAAGGAAAATAATACGTGAAAAACGGGCTTAATACGGATTAAGGCCTAATTAAAGTGTTTAAGGCCCATTAAGAGTAAACGGGCCCATTTAAGTGAAATGAACTGTATTAAATGTGTAATACAGTAGAAAACATGAAATTAATCCAGTGAATGGTTAAATGCAGCTCCAGAGTCATATTGAGAGTGACCGGACTGCGAGGTTTGGACAGCACAGAGGAAGAGAGGTCACACTACGTGATCCGAGGTAGGGGACTCTTGCAAGTAGTTAGAGATATTTATGCATATTTTCGTTGGATTTTACATTTATTGAAATTGAAAAGCATGGAAATGATGTTTTGAGTGGTTTTTACTGCTGTATAGCAGAAGAATAGGTGGATGGGCTAATGTTTTAAGGTTGATGTAGATTAAGCACACTTTATAGTGCTGATTTTAATGATTTGAAACATCCCTATTTTTAAAGAGCCATGTACCGAATTATGTGGAAACAATTGTGCTGGAGAACAACTCGCACTTGATTTCAGATGTTTTTCACATACATTAGTTCTGGAGGTTTACTCGCACTACATTTACTTGACATGCATGATAAAGTACTAAAGCATTGCTCGTACTCAGTTTTATGTGATTTGTGCATGATAGAGTGCTGGAGTGATTAGCTCGTACTCGAGTTTTACATGAGATGCATGACAGAGTGCTGGAGCGTTGCTCATACTCGATTCTTCATGATTTGTACATGACATACTACTTGAGCGATTTACTCGTACTTGATTTGAATGAGAACCATGCATAACCTAGTGCTGGAGGTTTACTCGCACTAGTGTTGATATTTTAACATGCATATACAGTGTTTTGAGGTGGAGCATTGACTGTGAGTCACACTCAAGACGCGCACTGTATTTTACATGATATATAGACATGTTAGAAAAATCATGACGATTTCCTCCATGTAGACTGAGTGTCACACTGTTGAGATGTTCTCACGTGGATTTAGAGACGTGGCATTTATTCCATAGTATGAGGTCTAAGACCTATGGCAGGCACCCCAACTATGATATATTTCCATGGTATGAGAGGTTAAGACCTATGGCAGGCACCCCGACCATGATGTAGGGTCCACGGGTGTACGTTGTACCGTGCGTGTGGCATGGAGTACACTGTATGGTGTTTTGTTGTAGAGTTGTGGAGGAGAGTTGTTGATAACTAGCGGTTGTGATGGACTGACCCCTCTCCCGTTACAGTAGTGATAACTCGCACACTGAGTACTATGTTGCCTGGGATTTCACCATGTTAGGATATGGCCATAGTCCGAAGATATTGCATTTAGCCACTGAGTCTCACATGATATATCATGTGTTTTTATGATACAGGTAGACCTGAGGGATGGGTCAAAACTCGATTTGTTTGTGTGGTGATAGGAAATGCCATATTTACTGTGTTTTGAATGTAAATGGCATATTTTATATAAAGGCATTCTTAAATGATTAAATATGCACTGTTTTGCATGAATGCCTCTGATTTATAACCTAGCATGTGTTTAGTACATGGGATTTTAAATCTGTACTATTATTATATATATTTGAAGCATACTTTTGAATTAAGAGAAGGAAAGGCAAAGCACTATTTTCAATAGATAGTATGGATGTCTACTTGCTTGCCTGATTTTCTTACTGAGCGCATTGATAGCTCAACCCATTCATTTTCCCCCATCTCTACAGATTCTCATCAGTAGATCGAGTCGACCGAGGTATTGCATTCCTTTTAACAGCTGCCACTCACCATCTAGCGAAAGGTATACCCATGCGCACTCTTTTGTATCTGAACAATGTATACACAGAGTGATGGACATGTTTTTAGTAATGGGGGATGTAATTATATTTAAGTATATGAATTTACTTATGATATGAATGTCATGTATGTATGATACGTGAAAGAATGGTAAGATATGTATTGATGAGGAGACTAATGCCTAATCACAGCCCAACTGTTGAGGAGAAAAAGTAAAAAAAGTGAAAAATTTATTATGGTTTTCGGTAAGGTCATGTGTGGGAAAAGGGCGTGAAAAAATGGTATCAGAACGTAGTTCGTCTGATGTGACTAGGTGTCATTAATTAAGAAAATGTACATCCCCATATCACTATGTTTTGTTCAGTTTCAATTGTGTATACAAGATGGGAATTGGGCAAATTAATATTTATGAATACAGGAATCTAGCTTTTATGGCAATTACCCGCCGTGGTAGAGGGGCGAGAGGTAGGGCTGGAGGCCGTAGAGGTAGGTCGGCTAGCCAGGGTGAGTCTTTGACTGCCCATACACCCCTAGGTACTACTGAGGTACCAGAGAGCATCGAAGCACGCTTCACGAGAATAGAGCGTAACCTGGAGGTGATAGTAGGGCTGTTGCCACAGACTCTGCCAAGAAGATAGAGGCAGGATGTAGAGACTGCGACTGGAAAGGCAGTTGCACCTGATACACTTGCACAGCCTGTACAGATGCCACAGACTACTGATACTCCTACACCCCCACCAGTTCAGGTTAGTAGTGGATTGGGATATGGGTGTGATTTGGATCGACTGCGACAATTCCAGAAGCTTGGACCTCCATCTTTTCGAGGGGTCAAGGACCCAGCCACTGCTGAGGAGTGGATTGGTGAGATAGAGAAGTTGTTCGACTTCTTTGACTGTACGACTTCAGAGAGAGTCGCATTTGTTACGTTCCTACTGAAGGGAACGGCAGAGCATTGGTGGAAATCCACCAGGCCGATATTGAGAGCCCGACATGCTGAGATTAGTTGGGAGATGTTTCTGGAGGCCTTCAGGAGGCAGTTTGTTCCTGATACTGCGCAGTGTAGACTGTAGGCTGAGTTTTTGGGATTGAGCTAGAGGAGTCTCTTAGTGGATGAGTACGAGACTAGATTTTTGGCCCTGGGGAGATATGATCCCGATACCATGTACAACGAGACCAGGAAGGTCTACAGATTTGTCGATGGATTGAGACCGGTGTTACGGTCTAGATTTGTATCACTGGACATTGGTACGTATGATGAGGCAGTGCGCAGGGCGCAGCTTTGTAAGCAAGATTATGAGAGGCATTCCTCTGAGTTTGGGAAGTTTAGTCAAAGCTGAGATAGAGAGAGGAAGAGGTCAGCTAGAGATAGAGGTTTCAGTTATCGAGGAGGGAGGAGACTCTTTAGTAAGGGACCACGGATAGAGGAGGTACGAGAATGACCAATTAGACCTCCTACATACCCGACCATAGCTCCAGCGAAGGGTATTGTGATTGGAGGACCGAGGCCTACTATTGATGAGTGCAGCCGATGTGGTATACATCATGGCAGTAAACCTTGTCTGTTGAGCCCTGTTGGATGTTTTCGATGTGGGAAACAGGGGCACATTGCTAGAGAGTGCCCAGAGACATTTGTGACTGCCCCACAGAAGGCCAGGGAGCCTGATAGAGCTCCAACTAGTACGTCTGCTCAGAGAGGGAGAGCGACGGCAGAGGAGAAGGGGAAGCAGGTGATGGGTCGAGGGCGAGTACATGCCTTGGACCAGGACACAGCTGATGCTTCTACGGATGTGATTAGGGGTTTCATTGCGTACGTGGTGGATACAGATAAGGTACATCCGGAGTTGGTAGATATTCCTGTGGTCAGTGAGGACCCAAATGTTTTCTCGAATGAGTTGCCAGGGTTAATCAGAGAGATGGAGTTCTGTATAGATTTGGTGCTTGGTACTAAACCTATTTCGAGACCACTGTATCACATGGCCTTAGTTGAGCTGGAGGGGCTCAAGAGACAGTTGCAGGAGTTGTTGGATAGGGGTTTCATCAGGCCGAGTGTTTCATCGTGGGGAACACCGATTTTGTTTATGAGGAAGAAGGATGGAAGCCTCCGATTGTGTATAGACTATAGATTGTTGAATAAGGCTAACATCAAGAATAGATATCCCCTTCCAAGCATTGATGACTTACTAGATCAGCTTCAGGGAGCGCAGGTCTTTTCTAAGATTGATCTGAGGTCTGGGTATCATCAATTGAGAGTCCAAAGTGGAGATGTACCCAAGATGGCATTTAGGACCCGATATAGCCACTAGGAGTTCCTAGTTATGCTATTCGGATTGACGAATGCTCTCGCAGCTTTCATGGCTATGATGAACGATGTGTTCAAGCCATATTTAGATCATTTTGTTATCGTTTTCATCGATGACATATTGGTGTATTCGAGATCTGAGAAGGAGCGTGAGCAGCACCTCAGGATAGTATTGCAGACTCTATGAGGGCAGTAGTTGTATGCTACACTCAGCAAGTGTGATTTTTGGTTGACAGAGATCTCATTTTTGGGACATGTAGTGTCATAGGATGGTGTGTCAGTAGACCCATCCAAGATTGAGGCTGTAGTTCAGTAGGAACAGTCGAGGACAGTTACCGAGATCAGGAGTTTTTTGGGTTTAGCAGGGTACTATCGAAGATTTGTTGAGGGATTTTTGAAGTTGTTTACTCCGTTGACACGTCTCACTCGGAAGAGCGTTGCATTCGTGTGGGACAAGGATTATGAGAGGAGTTTTCAGGAGCTGAAGAATCGATTGACCACCACTTCGATTTTCACTATCCCTACCAGCTCAGGAGGATTTTCAGTATATACTGATGCTTCGCATCAGGGACTGGGCTGTGTGTTGATGCAGGATGGGAGGGTAGTTGCTTATGGATCCAGACAGCTGAAGGACCATGAGAAGAACTATCCGACCCACGATTTGGAGTTGGCAACAGTAGTGTTTGCGTTGAAGGTATGGTGCCACTATTTGTATGGCGAGAAGTTTCAGATATTTACCAACCACAAGAGCCTCAAGTACCTGTTCTCACAGAAAGAGCTGAACATGAGACAGAGAGGATGGCTAGAGCTCTTGAAGGATTATGATTACGAGATACTTTATCATCCTGGTAAGGCTAACATTATAGCAGATGCTTTGAGTAGGAATAGCCTTGGTATGATATCGTATAAGATGATCAGGGAGCATGAGTTGCTAGAGCAATTTGCTAGCCTCAGTTTGGGAGTTGTGCCTTCAGACATGGATACAGATTATATGATTACAAGTCTACGCTTAGAGCCAGATCTGTTAGACAGGATCTGACATGCTCAGCAGATTGATCTGTATTGCATCGATGTGATTGGTCAGATGCAGAGGGGCACAATGATTGATTTTGAGTTGAGTTCTGATGGACTATTGAGGTTCAAAGGTAGATTGTGTGTTCTCGAGGACCAAGAGCTTAGGATATTTATATTGTCGAAAGCTCATTCATCGAGGTACACATTGCATCTGGGGAGTGGTAAGATGTATCAGAACCTCTGGAAGGTGAACTGGTGGTCAGGTATGAAGAGAGATGTAGCAGATTTTGTGGCAAGATGTCTTGTATGTCAACAGGTGAAGGTAGAGCATCAGAGACCTGTAGGATTATTGTAGCCTCTACCTATACCGACATGGAAATGAGAGCATATCACCATGGATTTCGTGATGGGTTTATCGAGGACCCGGAGGAATCACGATGCTATATGGGTGATCATTGATAGACTGACAAAGTCAGCCCACTTCCTAGCTATGAGAGCTACCGATACTCTGAGTACGTTGGCAGAGTTGTATGTAGGCAAGGTAGTGAGGTTGCATGGTGTTCCAGTGAGCATTGTATCGGATAGGGATTCCCGTTTCACTTCCCACTTTTGGGAACATTTTCAGGAAGCCATAGGAACCGAGCACAGCTTTCCATCCTCAGATAGATGGTCAGTCGGAGAGGACGATACAGACTCTGGAGGATATGTTGAGAGCATGTGTGCTGCATTTTAGAGGCTCCTGGGATGATCATTTGGCACTAGCCGAGTTCACCTACAACAACAATTATCATTTGAGTATCGGGATGGCACCGTATGAGGCCTTGTATGGTCGTAGATGTCGTTTCCCTATTGGATGGAAAGAAGTGGGTAACCGAAAGCTTTTTGCTCCTGATTTGGTTACACAGGCTTCTGAAGATGTCCGATTGATAGTTGAGAGATTGAGGATAGCTTAGAGTCGACAGAAGAGTTATGCTGACAGGAGACGTAGGTCACTTGAGTTCATAGTTGGTGAGTCCATGTTTTTGAAGGTTTCTCCTTCCAAGGGTATAGCGAGGTTTGGGAAGAGGGGTAAACTGAGTCCTCGCTACATTGGACCCTTTGAGATACTTGATCAAGTAGGAGATAAGGCCTATAGGTTGTCATTGCCACCAGATTTGTCAGGCATGCATAACGTCTTCCACATTTCGATGCTTCAGAAGTATCACCCGAATCCGGCGCATGTGATTAGTTATGAGCCATTGGAGCTCAGTGAGGACATGTCATATGTTGAGAGGCCGATTCGGATACTGGATAGGAATGAGAAGGTTTTGAGGTCGAAGACTATCGGGTTGGTGAAAGTTTTATGGCAGCATCACACTTCCGAGGAGGCTACTTGGGAGTTAGAGAGCTTGATGCAAGAGAAGCACCCCCAGTTGTTTGAGAATTGATTTGGTTCTAGTTTAGAGGACCAAATTCTTTTAGTTGGGGAGGATTGTCAGACCCGTGTTTTTGATTTACGTATGTAGCTAGTACCTTATGATTCCTATGTGTACGAACACTTTATTTCATAGTTGAATCATAAGAAGAGCATTTACTATCATGCAATCGACAATTTAAGAAATTAAAAATGCATGTAAGCTACATAACAGTGAGATAAGGGTTAAGTTGATTCCCGAACGAGTGTAGGGGTAAAACGATCAAATGACTGAAATTCGGTATAATTTCGATAAGACAATTTCATTAAAAATATGAAATTGAGGAATCTTGATCAAAATCGAGGAAAATATTTAATTTCGAGTCCAATTGATCAAGATATGAATTTATTTAATATTTTCAAAATTTTTGCCTCGAAAAACTAGCCTAAAAATAGTGAAAAAAATATACCGGAAAGGTAAAATCGGACTGATAAATTTATTTACAGATTAAATGAATTTAATATGAATTTTTAGGATATTTTTAGATATTTTGGGATATTTTTGGGATATTTATTATTATTTTAATGAAAAAAAAATAATAAAAATATATTATAAAAAAATGAAATCTAAAGAGAATTTCGGGGAGAAAGAAAACAAAGCAATTGAAAAAGAGGAAACCAAAACCGTGAAGACCGACGGGGAAGAAGAGAGACCGACCGGCCACCATCCGACGACCAGCGGCAGGAAAAGGGAGAGGAAGTCGGCGCGAACCACTAGCAGCAAGGATGCGCTCCACCGACGCCGACAGGAGCAGATCGGCGAAGGAAATACCAAAAAGAGGAGAAGAGAAACGGCGACCACCGGTGAGGAGTTGGCTCCGATCGAGGCCAGCCGAGAGGTCCCCAGGCTATGGCGCCTCGAACGGCGACAGCGGCACTTCGAGAACCAGCCGGACGACGTCGATACGACCAGGGAAGCCCTGAACCGGTCGACGGTTCATTGAAGAAGCTTCTGCGCTGAACCAGACCGAACCGGTTCAGCCAAGGAGAAAAGGGGAAAAAGAAGAAAAAAAGAAAGAAAAAGGAAAAGGAAAATTTTTGGGATTTCACCGGACTTCGGGTAAGTCGATATGAGGTCAAAAGTGATCGATTTGATTTTCTATAAATTTATTTAAATTATATTTAATCAAAAATTGACCCGGAGTTAACTATACAAAATTGTGCAGTTCGACGATAAATTTCGAACGGTAGCCCGATCGAACTTCGATTTGCGTACCATCTCATAATCTCGGGTAAGTAAAGCTCATTTACGACAATTTATGTGATTATAGCGTATTTAAGATTTATTTTATGCATTTTGGATTAAATTCCGCATTTAGTGAATTATATTCAGAATTTCGAATTAACTGTTGTAAATGATATGCGGGCTATCCAAAGAGCTTGGAATAAAGCCCAATGGATATTGATAGGCCCAATGAGTCGATAGACCCTGATGAAGGGAAATAATACGTGAAAAACGGGCTTAATACGGATTAAGGCCCAATTAAAGTGTTTAAGGCCCATTAAGAGTAAACGGGCCCATTTAAGTGAAATGAACTGTATTAAATGTGTAATACAGTAGGAAACGTAAAATTAATCTAGTGAATGGTTAAATGCAGCTCCAAAGTCATATTGAGAGTGACCAAACTGCGAGGTTTGGATAGCACAGAGGAAAAGAGGTCACACTACGTGATCCGAGGTAGGGGACTCTTTCAAGTAGTTAGAGATATCCGTGCATATTTTTGTTGGATTTTACATTCATTAAAATTGTTTGAGGGTCAGAGAAAATGGATAATATTATAGGGACCCGATATGGATAAATTACGATTTTGCCTCTAGCTAGGCAAAAGTCAAATTTTGGGAAAAGTTGTAAAAAGCATGGAAATGATGTTTTGAGTGGTTTTTACTGCTGTGTAGCAGAAGAGTAGGTGGATGGGCTAATGTTTTAAGGTTGATGTAGATTAAGCACACTTTATAATGTTTATTTTAATGATTTGAAACATCCCTATTTTTAAAGAGTCATCTACCGAATTATATGGAAACAATCGTGCTAGAGAACAACTCGCACTTGATTTCAAATGTTTTTCACATACATTAGTGCTGGAGGTTTACTCGCACTACATTTACTTGACATGCATGATAGAGTACTGGAGCATTGCTTGTACTTAGTTTTATGTGATTTGTGCATGATAGAGTGCTAGAGCGATTAGCTCGTACTCGAGTTTTACATGAGATGCATGATAGAGTGCTTGAGCGTTGCTCGTACTCGATTCTTCAGGATTTGTACATGACATAGTACTTGAACGATTTGCTCGTACTTGATTTGAATGAGAACTATGCATGACCTAGTGCTGGAGGTTTACTCGCACTAGTGTTGATATTTTGACATGCATATGCAGCGTTTTGAGGTGGAGCGTTGACTGTGAGTCACACTCAAGACGCGCATTGTATTTTACGTGAAATATAGACATGTTAAAAAAACCGTGACGATTTCCTCTGTGTAGACTGAGTGTCACACTATTGAGATGTTCTCACATGGATTTAGAGACGTGGCATTTATTCCATAGTAAGACCCATGGCAGGCACCCCAACTATGATGTATTTCCATGGTATGAGAGACTAAGACCTATGGCAGGCACCCCGACCATGATGTAGGGTCCATAGGTGTACGTTGTACCGTGCGTGTGGCATGGAGTACACTGTACCGTGTTTTGTTATGGAGTTGTGGAGGAGAGTTGTTGATAGCTGGCGGTTGTGATGGACTGACCCCCTCCCGTTACAGCAGTGATAACCCGTACATCAAGTACTGCGTTGCCTGGGATTTCACCATGTTAGGATATGGCCATAGTCCAGAGATATTGCATTTAGCCACTGTGTCTCGTATGATATATCACATGTGTTTTTATGATACGGGTAGACTTAAGGGATGGGTCAGAACCCGATTTGTTTGTATGGTGATGAGAAATGCCATATTTACTGTGTTTTGAATGTAAATGGCATATTTTATATAAAGGCATTCTTAAATGATTAAATATGCACTGTTTTGCATGAATGCCTCTGATTTATAACCTAGCATGTGTTTAGTACATGGGATTTTAAATCTGTACTATTATTATATATATTTGAAACATGCTTTTGAATTGAGAGAAGGAAAGACAAAGCACTATTTTCAGTAGATAGTATGGATGTCTACCTGCTTTCCTGATTTCCTTACTGAGCGCGTTGATAGCTCATCACATTCATTTTCCCCCATCTCTACAGATTCTTGTCAGTAGATCGAGTCGACCGAGGTATTGCATTCCTTTTGACCGCTGCCACTCACCATCTAGCGAAAGGTATACACATGTGCACTCTTTTGTATCTGAACAATGTATACACACAGTGATGTACACGTTTTTAGTAACGGGAGATGTAATTATATTTAAGTATATGAATTTATTTATGATATGAATGTCATGTATGTATGATACGTGAAAGAATGGTAAGATATGTATTGATGAGGAGACTAATGCCTAATCCCAGCCCAACTGTTGAGAAGAGAAAGGTAAGTAAAAAGTGAAAAAATTATTGTGGCTTTTGGTAAGGTCATGTGTGGGAGAAGGGCTTGACATTTTTGTCTTGAATTCAAGGAACATTATTATTAAGGGTATAAATATCCTCGGATAAGCATTTGATAAAGAAATAGTGAGAATTCCAATTTCAAGTCTCAGGACGGAAGCTCTCATATGGACAAGAACGCAGACTCCATAGGAGCAGACACCTACTCAAAAATATTCAAATCACCATAAAATAATGATATATGATTTCGATTAAGCCATTCTGACCCATTCGGTAACTGTTTATCTCGAAAAACATACAACTTATCGATAAATGACTATTTTGTTTGAAATTCGTGGGGCCAAGAGTTCAAAGTGGTCAATAAAATTTGACTTTTAGAAGTCAAATGAATATGGTTAAACTTTAAAAGTGTTTGACCAAACTTTAAATCAAAATTAATCATCTTAGAACCAAAATCGAACTGAATAATACAAAAAAGTGGAAATAGTATAAAAATACTAAACAAATAAGAAGTGGCAGGCCACCAATGTGAGTATTAGATAAATTGGTCTTGAAAATATTGAAATACACATGGAATAGTCAAAGCAATAAAGCCATGCATTAAAATAAAAATAAAAATTAATAAACAAAGAAATTACATGATAAAAGTAAATGAAAAAGAAATTGTAAATTAGTTGAAATATCTCATTTGGCTTATGAAGCCATGAATTCTTACTGGTTGGAATTATATTATTGATATATTTTAAAGATAAATTGGCTATCCCTACGCCATTCCAAATCGGCAAAAACCCATTTCCATAGAAAACCCTTTTTTTTTTGTCATTTCCAAGTGAAAAACGTGAGGTTTCAAGTGAATTTCAAGAAGGAAAAAGGCAAAGTTTCTTTCCTTTCACCTTATTTAACATTCCTTTGGCCAATAGAGTTGAAGTGTTTATGGTTTGAAATAAAGTTGAAAAAAATCCATGGAAAAATGGAAGGAAGTCACGGGCTTGGTGAACTTTTAAGGGTAAGTTGAGTTGTTTTATTTCATTGTTGTGTATGATATAATTAACAATTCTATGTGATTTTGTGACGTTATTTTGAAGCAATTTTTAAAGGACCTTTAAGAGAGAAATTCAACCGAGAAAAGAAGAAAAGAAAAAGAAAGAAAGGAAAGAAAAGAAAAAAAAAGAAAGAGAATTGATGGTGCCTCAAGTTGAGGAAAACTTGCGCGATGAAAAGACGAATGTAGTTGGCCAAGATCAGTGTGTACGTGCTAAGTTCTGAATCTATAAATCTGATAAGTGAATCACACCTGCTTCAATGTGTACAATATATGAGGTAAGTAAATCTTACTCTTTATAATAGTTGTAACATTTTATAAAATTAATTTGTATAAACTACACTTAAATTTGTAATTAATGAATTTAAATGTGAAAAAAATGAAAATCGACCAGCATATAGAAAATTAAGAATATGCAAATTATATCAAGACATAATAGGCATAGCATTCGAGGTAAGTTAGTCCTACGAGATGTAAATTGGCATCATATAACATAAAATAGTTGCATAAGTTATACGCAAATTTTCATGAGATACAAATAACATCATACACGGCAATTCTAGACTTAAGAAAATCTAAGTTAAATCCATAGATGCAAGGTAGCGTCATATGGAGTAATCGAATCTCGGAACAGAAATCGATAAATGTTTGAGGATTATAAATGTGATATAAGTATATGAAATTGACTGAGATAAAATGTGTGATAAGTAGACGTGATAGATTGTGGATAAGAATATTGAATGGATAAGTGATCCTTAGGATGCAATGTAGCATTATAACATATAAGTTAATTCCTTTAATGCGAGGTAACATTGTACAGAGTAAATTGGGTCCTAGAACAAAAGTTGAATATGTTTGAGGACTATAAGTGTTATATGATTGAAAGATCGATTTATAGATTGATTGATCGATTGATTTGTGTATAAGGAAATGTTTTTATGTGAACCATGTTTTTGTGCTACACTTGTGTGAAACCCGGATTTTTTCCACTATGTTCATTATTTTGGACCATAATTTAAATAAAAGGGATTTAAATCGTTGGACGAAAAATACGAAATTTAAATGAGAAAAGATAGTGAGTCCGAGAAGGAAAATCAGTCTAAATTAATCCCGAACGTGTAGAAGGGTAAAATGGTCAAAGATCCTAATTTCGGTGTAAATTCGATGAAGAAATTTCATTAAAAATATGGATTTAGGAAATCTTGATCGATAAAGAAGAAATTTTGAAATTTCGAGTCCAATTGGTCAAGATACGAAAATATTACGAATTTTCATAATTTTCGCCCGGGACATTATCCCGAAAATATACGAAAAATACACCGAAATAGTTAAAATTAAATTAAATAAATAAATAAATTAATAAAATATAATATGAGATATTTTATACAATTTATTATATTTTATTTGATTAAAATAAAATATAATAAATATAATATAATAAAATATAATAAATTAATAATAAAATATTAATAAAGTAAAAAAAAAAAAGAAACTGAAAACGAAAACGCGAAGACTCGCGAAAACGGAACCCGAAAACCCGACTGCCAAAAACCGAGGAGTCCGACGAGCCGTCCGGCGACCAGGGACCCAGGCGAGGGTCGGCGAAGGAAGCCTGACGCCAGGCGATCTTGCTGCCACCAGAGACGCGGGCCAAGGACGACCGAGATCGTCGAAAAACGGAGGAGAAGGTCGCGGGAAAGAAATGGCTACCGGCGGCGAACGACGGCGATTCGGGCGGAACCAAGGCCCGATTTTGAAAGCCCAGGCGACCACGGTCATTTTGAGACCGGTAGCAGCCGACGAGACTGCGGGAATCACCGGCGACGGCCAAGGGAAGAAATGGGTTTCCGACGTCGGGGAGAAGAGGCCAAACCGGCGGCGTTCCGGCGACCTCGACCCAAACCGAGGGTAGATTCGTGCTGCAGACGACCTTGCGGAGCCACTGGCGGTGGAAGTTGGCGGAGAACCGGCCGACAAGGCGGTGAACCGGAGCGAACCGGAGTGAACCGGGGTGAACCGACGGTCTGAACCGGACCGAACCGGTCAGCCAAAAAAGAGAGGGAAAAAGGAGAAAAAGGAAAGAAAAAGAGAAAAAGGAAAAATTTTTGGGGATACACCGGACTTCGGGTAAGTCGGTAAGAGGTCAAAAGTGACCGATTTAATTTTTGAAAAATTTATTTAAATTATATTTGATCGAAAATTCACCCGAAATTAAATATATAAATTGTACAGTTCGATGATAAATCACGTACGTGAGCCGATCGAACTTCGATTTGCACACTATCGTAAAATCTCGGGTAAGTAAAGCTCATTTACGACAATCTATGTAATTATTGCGCATTAAAAGTTTATTTTACGAGTTACGGATTAAATTGCGCATTTAGTGGATTAAATCAAGATTTTTAATTAAATTGTCGTAAATAATATACGGGCTATTCAAAGAGTTTAGAAAAAGGCCCAATAAGTATTGATGAGCCCAGTGAGCCCAATAAGCCTCGATAAAAGAATTAATAAGTGGAAACGGGCTTAAAACGGATTAAGGCCCATTAAGGTGTAATTTAACCCAATAAGAGAGAAATTGGCCCAATTAGCTAACTCGACAGTAATAAATATGAGGAAAATATTTATTGAGTTAAATACGATTAAAACGAGGTTTACATTGATAAAACCGAGCAAAAAGAGTAAAATCGATAAAAGTCAACTTTTGGTCAAAGCTTCGATATAATCACATATTTGGATATGTTGAAATGAATTTAAGCCGTATGTGATAAGTTGACCTTGTTTTGCAGCAGCTCGGTCTATCGACACATTTTACGAGGTAAATTCGAGCATCGAGGAAAATGCTCTACATCAGTCGCTAAGAGGTAAGGGATATAATTTAGAGTAGCGTTAGTACTCCTTTATCCTTACCAACTGTATTGGATGAGATTTTACGAAATAGATTTCCAACGGTATTTAAACCGAAGCCAAAACCATTTCTCGAGTTTTCAGCATGTTTTATATATATGAGATACATTTTTACAGCATACATGTTTATAAAAGTGATTTTTCACTTCTGAAAAGAAAGCATAGTATTTTCATGTGAGATTACGGGTTAAAGTCCCGATATGTTTTATGAAACCATGTTTTCATGATACGGGTTAAAGTCCCGAAACAGCTTTTAAGCTATATTTTCACGGTATGGGTATAAGTCCCAAGAATTGATTTTGATAACTATGCTTTCCATATTTACACGGGCTAGAGTCCCGCAATGATTTATGAAAATCATGTTTTCTATGAAAAACGGGTTAGAGGCCCGTAACGATTTTAATACACGGGTATGAGACCCGAAGTGATTTTGATAAATTGGGTAAGAGGCCCAAAATGATTTTTTGGGGTAAAAAGGCATGACATGAAGAAAGTCAGAGGATCTGGGATCGATCTCGTTTGGAGACGATCGAGGATCTACCTAACCGACGGCCAGGGAACGGGCAAGCTCTGACTTGATATGAGAAACGTGCGTATAGACCACACTTGGTGATGCACGTGAGTTCGTGCGTATAGTCCCCATTTAGTGGTGCACGAGAGATAGGGCAGCGTACGACCCTGATCCAGTCCTACGACTCCCTTGTGCTATGGCCATGAGTACTATGATTTTGTCCTATTGGACCAGATGTATGATGTCTTTCGGGACTAGTATATGAGACAATTGCCTGACCCTACACGATGAATTGACGGAATAATATATATATATATATGTTTTCGCACATTTCATGCTACCTATTTTATGATTTGCTATTGAGCACATATTTTCTATGATGAGATTTTAAAGGTAGCTATGAGTATGTTTTACGAAATGTGCATATGACAATACAATTTCACTTTAAAGTGATAAGCATGTTATGATATGCATGATTAAGTTTTGAGATGCTTTTTACCTGTTTACACGGTGTGATATGCATATTATATATGAGTTTTACTAAAAAGGATGCATGATGTGTAAACTTATGATTTAAGCATGTTTTTACTGCTTTTATGAAATGTAAGCATCTCTACTCCAGTACATATTTATGCTGATTTGTAAAACCATGCGTTTTACCATGTTTTGAGTATTTAAAGCTATTTTAAATGTATCTCTTACTAAGTCTGAAAAACTCACCCCCTCCTCTCCATCTCCCAGATTATCTATAGCGAGTCTACTGCATATACGAGACTGTGGTCATTAACAAGGTAGTCCGACCTTTCAGCAGATACTCTTGTAACCTTGAGGTACAGTCTTACTTATATTCCAGACATGTGATACATAATAGACACTATTGTATATAATAGTCGGGATGTAATAATTGTAAATAATTTTATATATACAGAATGTATGTGATGTAATGAGATCCTGAAAAATGAAAAGATTTTAATTTTAGACATGGACAGGAAAACAACATAGTTAATGGATAAAAAATTTTAAATTAGCCCCATTTTTTCGCGCTTCCGGGGCGTGACAACTTGTATCTTTATGCAGAATATGATTTTTTTTTGCGATTTGAAAGCTTACATCAGTTTATTCTTGCATAAAAGAAAGATTTAAAATCTTACTTATAACAAATTTTCAAAGTATATGAGACATATGTATACATGTTTTTAGATTAAGCTTACTTTGCTTTTAATCCACACTAATATGATTTCAAAACATGCACACAAATAGCTTTTATAACTTTATTATTTTTTCCCTGTTAATGGGCTATAATAGTTAACCATGACCATTCACAAGGCCTCTACTAACGAGGATTATAATAGTTAGCAAATCACGAAGCCCTTACTAATGGGTTATAATAGTTAGCATGTCATATCATATGGCTTGCTATTAGCTTTATAGATAGCAAAGATATGTGCCCGTTATCGGCTTTATAGATAGTAATATGATACGCCTGACTATCGACATTATAGCTAGCAGTTTTGCCCCATTATTGGTCGATATGTAAAATTCACAAATTTCCTATAACTGTTATTTAAGTAATTAAATGAAATTACTAAGGATTTATTAAGTGTTCATGAAACACCACGTGTGGCAATAGAGCATGGAAGATAGGTTAGCCTTAGTTAAATTGAATTAAGTGGCAACTTTCAAGTTAGTGCAAAATCGAGAAAATCCTACTAAGAAAAAAATATCAATTTAATAAAAAATTCTATAGGTTAATAAAAATTAATTCAATACTTTGATAAATTAATATAGGGTTTAAACACATTGAATAAATTAAATTTGGCTTGTAATACCATGGTTAAGGTCATTGAATAAATTTTGGAAGTGAAACCGAAAACTTCGATAAATTTACTGCACATTTGAAGAAAATTAGTACGAAAGTAGAAAATTATTTGAATGTCAAGATGAACTCAAAATGATCCTAAATTTTATACACATCTACCTTAGGATGTTACTGATTTTAGGGTAAAATTTCAACAACAAATAAGGTCATTAAAGCTAGGAGAAAATTTCCACACCGAAATTAGTTAGAACAAAAACATTTTAATTGTTAGAATTTTGTTAAGTGAATTTAGTGGCTATTTTTGAAGGATTTAATGGAGGCCAATGCAAGAGGTTTTTGAGACATGATATCTATGTTAAGTATACATTATGTCAAGGCCAAGAAATGTGATAAGAAAATGACCAAAGAATTATAAGAATTAAGTGGAGAATTAACTGATGAAATCTGAATTTTCAGAACTACTTAGTTTCACTATATTTAACTTAGTATTAGTGGTAATAACTTGGATTATTTTCAGCCAAATACTTGACCAGCCTTAAGATTTATAATATCCATATCCTTAAGTTGAAAATGATGGTTGGAACTGTTGGAAGGGCTAGAAAATTGAAAGAAGAAATTTCTTCCTAAGTCAGCAAAAAATCTGCCCCTTTCCAACAGCTTTCTACCCCAAATCTTAGCCAATTTTACTAAGTTTCCAATAGATCTGAAGCCACTTTTTTACCATAGATATTCAATACATTAAAGGATTTTTAGGCCAAAGAATCTGTAACGACCCTTGACCCTTGAAAATCGGAGGAAATTTTTTTTTTTGAACTTAATTTACCCACTTATTCCCTTATTCACTTAGGTTGTATTCCTGTACAGAGTCGAATCACTTTTCCTAATTCTTTATCCGTAATTATATTTAATTTTTTTCCATTTGACATATATGGCCGATAGAAATTTCGGCAGCATAATGGCTTATATATGAGCCTACCCACCTGCAGTTCAATTGTTTGACAACCCTAGATATCCACAACTACCAAGCATACTTTTCAAAATCCACATTTACAACTCAATACATCTATATCGATTTAATACCAATCATCTTAAATCCTAATCCCAAGAATCATACTCTTTACATCGTTTCCTTACAAATTACATCCCAACAAAATATTCTCGATATATGTCTGTGCATACAAGTATGTCTGGTACAGGAATGTAATTGTATACCTTTCTACGTGTACAAAAAGTAGCCTAAGGTAGCTCTTTCCCACCAGCCTACGTCATCTACGCGGTAGGTAGCACCCACGGATCACTGCAAATGGTCTAAGAGGTAGAGGGGTGAACTTTTTGGGGAAAAGTTATAACGACCCGAATTTACAGACATTTTTCGGTTGGGCTATAAGTCGATATTAGGTCAGAACAATATTCAGTGTGATTAATTTTTTTTTCTCAGTAACAAATTTAAATAGAATATGTTCACATTTCCCAGACACATCTTGTATTGCATTACTGTACTTACATAATTTTATATACAAAAGAATTTCTTACAACTGGGTATACCTTCGATGTAGAAATACACTCCACGAAATCTTAACTATGCGGAATGCCTTACTAACGGAAGCGATCCCAGCTACAGAGGAACTCTATGGAGGAAAGTAAGGGGGTGAGCTCAACATGCTCAGTAAGAAAAACCCCATAGCAGGTAGATAAATACACTACCTACAAAATGTATATATTTTTATATTTGCTAAATCCAAAAAATTTTTACAAATGATTTTCTCAGATACCAGATTCAGAATTCGAAAAACAAATTTAGTATCGGCTGAAGCACAAATACCAGAAACAGATTTTTCATAGTAATACATTTAACTACTGTTATAAATCCAGAAAGTTCAGAGTTTTTCAGTAGCAAAACAAACAGATTCCCAGATATTTCAGTTCAAGCAGACAAATTCAATAAATATTCTCAAATAGACGAGACAAGGCATGCATGCTATATCAGATATCAGAAATGACTATTGGCCAATGTCAGTGACTCCGGGCAAATCACGGGCCAGGTGTGCCGGGATGTCAATCGCCATGGGAGTGGTCAGCTACCCAAACGGCTCACAGATCAGAATGTCCGAAGACCAAAAATAGAATCAGAAGCACGATACATCGTAATCGTGGACCACAAATACAATACAGAACAGAAGTGCAGCATGATCTCACCAACGACTTTGTCTCAAAATCAACGCGAGACGGACCATACGACACATAGTCAGTACGCGCTCAAGCACATTTCATCGGAATTTTATAACTGATCCTTTTTCCTTAAATCACATATAAATTCATTTGTTTTATGAAATCGTTCAAAACAGGCTGACTAGCCCTTTTTCGAAAAATCTCAGAAAACGGTCTATGAAAATTCAATATTTTTAATAATTAAAATCGAATTCAAGTTATACCGTAATTTCTGCAAATCATAAATTTTAGTCCGTAAAATTTGATTACTTCAACTAAGCTAAAATCTCTAATTTTTCAGTCATAAAATTCGACCTAGTCTTTTCAAAAATTTCGGTACTGCGAAATTCAACCTAAATTTTATATCTACAAATATACGAAAATTACGCATATTTATCTCTAGCAGCGACGAGAATTTTTCTTACCTCGGTGTCTGTCCGCGATCCTCGGTTGTCTCGACATAGTGAGTCGACGAATCCGATCCACTCGGGTTTTTTCGATCGGAGCCCTCTTTCTTGGGTTTTCAAATTTAGTACACTTATTTTCCTTCTCAAATTCTCCTCTATTTTCTGATATATATGTATATATATATATATATATATTAATAAATATATATATATTACTCTCATTCTTTTTTCTTTTTTTTTTTTTTTCAAATATTTCTTCCTTTCCCGCCTTTTCTTTTTCTTTCTTCTTTGTTTTGGTTTGCACTGTTCATCTCCATTTTAGTCCTCTGCTTCACGCCTCATACTCCCTTCCTTCATCACCACCTCCCGTTTTCACCACCACTATCGTCACTCTTCTCTCGGTTCCTCCTCCTGCAACTGTTTCCATCTCATACCTTCCAGCTGAGAGCCATCCTTCCCAATCTTTCTCCCAGTCTCCACACTCGTTCACGTGCTCTGCTTGTTCCGACTCCCTCTAGATCACACCCCCTGTTTCCAACTTTTAACAATGTTCCTAAAGCATCACCGGCATCGCATCTCCTCCTTCAGTCCACCTTCTATCGTCATCAACATTATATCTCACGTCTCAGCTTCTCTCTTTTCCTATCACTGCCAACCTCCCTTTCCAGCTACCTCACCCACCTCTCCTGTTTGCCTCTGCTTCAACCATCGCCTATTCTCCACAGCTCCCTCACGATTCACCTCTTTTCTCTGTTTCAAATTTCTTCTCCACTGCAGCTTGACCATTCCCAATTTTGTTCCAGTCGAAATTGCTTCACCGCAGTCCCCAAATGCCTCAACTCACTCCCTCACCCGAGGCCTCTGTGTTAATGCCTCACTGTTTCTCTTTCATTTACTGCTTCTCTCTCTCTCTTGACTGTAAACAATCCCTTTCATCTCATTTCCCATTCCCATGATCTGCAACATTTTCTTTCCTGGTTTAATCGAGCCATCTTCATCGTTTATTTATGTTTGATTTACACTAACAGAATAAGCATGATAGTCATCAACATGGCTCCTGTGTCCTTCTCCAACTGCTGCACTCAGTAACAAGCAGTGGAGGTCTCGGTTTGGCATTCACGTTTCCTATACAGATATATATATCTATTTGCTCACTTAATCACACCAGCACTTATCCTTGTTTCAGAGTTCCATTATATATATACATATATTACCTTAATCTATCTCATTTTCTTTCACGCCTCAAACTGCAGTGGCCAACTCTACTGCCATCTCCTTATCCCTCCCTCATGTTTTCTATTTCACGGTTCCTACTGCAATCTTCTGCTGGCACCGCCAGCTGTTTTAGTATTATGATATATGTAATTCTACCTAATAATGCAGAATACCAGTGTCACGACCCAAACTACCCAAAAATCAGAGTTAATTTTTCGCGTTTTGTTATTTCTATTTCATACTTACCTTTCCTCTGATCGTGACCACACTCCACTAACAAATTGGGCTGTGCGTCAATGCCAGTCCCACCATTCAATTTCCATCTAACTTATTTCTTCTCCAGTCATTTATAATTGTTTACAATATTTATACATCCCCTAAAGTTACTTACAAACATGCTACTGTGCTATGCTTATTTAGATACAATATGTACAAGTGTATATACCTTAAATGATGGGCAGCAGCGGACATCCGGAATGCAGTACTGAGTCGCCTCAACATCTACTGGAGATTATCTATGGGAGAAAATGAAAGGGGTGAGCGCATCAAGCTCAGTAAGGCAATCCTACGAACAAGTAGGTAACCATACTACCTACATGAACGTAGTGCCATGCATAAATCACCCTTTCTCCACACATTTTAAAACAGATGATATGTGTTATGATGTTATGTAAAACACATTTGCACGAAAAATTCAACATTAAATCATATTCAAAATCATATCTTTCTCGTTTAAAATTTCACAGTAAAGTCAGGACTCGACCCCTCCTTCGGGTGATCCTGACTCACACAAAATCATGAAAATTCGTTTACATCACATATGGGTTTAAAAAGCATGGAAATAACCATCATGCACATTAAATTTAAAACCCGATTTGATCTCATCAAAATCGTCGACATGCGAGACTAGGTAACATCTGTATATCGACAATAACCAGGACTATGGCCATGTGTGTCCTCGTGAGTCCCTCTAGCTACACGGATCCTAGTGTGCGAGGTCTCACCCTGATCGGGAACCGCCCGGGAGGTGGGTCAATCCAACCCGTCAGTCTTATCCGATCCCACGCATCCGAAGATGCCGTATCCGAAGATACCCTGTATCACAAAGATACCGTATCTGAAGATACCCCGTATCATAAAGATACCGTATCCAAAGATACTCATATCACAAAGATACCGTATCCGAAGATACCCCACGGTACATCGTACTCCATGCTACTTGCACGGTACATCGTACTCCATGGACCCATATCACTCTAGGTACTCCAACCCAAATAGCCTGCTTCCCACAAAGAGGTTTTGTTTCTTATATCATATCTCAATACTCATGCCATGTCTCAAAACGCATGTGCGAGCCTATTTAATTGTGACACACAGTCTACCCGATGCTCCAAGCACGGCTCATCGCATGTTCTCATAAAAATCAGTGCGAGCGATACTCAGCACTCTCATCAAATCAAGTAAAACTGGCAGAGCCCGCTTTACATCCCTACAAGGCCGCCAACCTCATCCCTCACTCTCACCCCACTTAAGAGGTCTTTTGAGCCTGTTGGGCCTTTTGGCTGACTCCAAGGGCAGACAGCGCTACTCCACAAATCCAGTAAAACTAGTGCGAGCTAGGCTCTAGCACTCTATATATAAATCACATGAAAATCTTATAAAATCTGGTGCGAGTTAAACTCCAACACCCTATCACGAAAATCATGTAAAATCTGGTATGAGTTAGACTCTAGCACCGTGTCACGAACAAGCATGTGAAATCTGGTGTGAGTTATACTCTAGCACCTATGCATGTAAAACTCTAGTGCGAGCTCTCGCTCCAGCACTAATGCATGCATCACACAAATCAAACATCGTGCGAGCTAAGCTCTAGCACGTCACATGTAAATAAAAACACATAGGCGGCTCTGTTTCCTCAAAACAGTTTTCAAAACAATTTCATCGTTGAAAGTATGCAATGCTGTGCATTTTCTTTCAAGGTTAGCCAGCCTACTCATGCATGCATTAAAATGTCTCCAGAACGAGCAGAAACCTCTTGTTCTTGCTTCTCCCAATTTTTCTAAATTCGTAAATTTTACCCTTAACAAGGGTATCTTGGTAATTTACCCATTCGGGGCACTAAAATTATTATTTGACCTCTAGACCCTTCAGATAATTTTTTTAAAGACTGCAATGAACTTAAAATTGCGTAAAGTTTACCTCTAGCAGTCCGCAGAATTCCCTTACCTTATTTTCCTGTCGAGTTTGACCTTTCCACTGATGTCACGTCGCGCAGTCCGATCTGCTCTCAATCCAATGCCCGGAACTGCGTATCAATATTCCTCAGGTCAGATAACATACAATTTAATTGTATTTCCTATTTTCTGAGCTTAATTTAAATCATTGGGCCCGTTTACCCCTATTGGGCCCGATTGCACCTTAATGGGCCTTAATCGGCCTTAAGCCCGTTTTCAACTTAATTTTCACTTTATCAAGGCCTATTGGGCTCATTGGGCCCTCCAACAATTTATTGGGCCTCGTTCTAACTCTCGAATAGTTAAATTTAATATTTACGACAATTTATCTAAATTTTCATAATTTAATTCAATTTATGCGGAATTTAAATTTATATCACGCATAACGATGTAAATTGTCGTAAATAAGGATCACTTACCCGAGATTCCATGCTAGTACGTAAATTGAGGCTATCTCGAACTCTCGTTTGATGCCAATCGTTGAGCTACACAATTCCACAATTTTTTCGGGTAAATTTTCAGTCAAAAATTAATTGAATTAAATACTCCGAAATTTAAATCGGGTCAATTTCGACCACTATTGACTTACCCGTAGCTCGATTGCATCTTCGGGATTTTTTCTCAATTTTTTTCTCTTTTTCTTTTTCCCTTTTTCTCCCTTTTTTCCTCTCTTTTTGGCTGAACCGGTTCAGTCCGGTTCGGATCAGTTCAGACCCACCGGTTCACCCCGGTTTGGTCGGTTCACCACCGGTTCAAGGCCTTGCCGACCGGTTCTCTGCCGCCTTCCACCGTCAGCAGCTCCGCAAGGTTGTCCGCAGCACGAATCTACCCTCGGTTTCGCCCGAGGTCACCGGAACGCCGCCAATTTGGCCACTTCTCCCCGGCGTCGGAAACCCATTTCTCCTCTTGGCCGTCGCCGACGATTTCGGCCGTTTCGCCGGCTGCTACCGGTCTCAAAATGACCAGCTCCTCCTCCTGAACTCATCGGTGGCCTCCGTTGATGCCCAGCCGCCGTGGATTGTCGAAAATCGGGCCGTTTCTCCTCGGTTCTTTCCCTCCTCCGATCGGCTTCCTCCGGCCACTGCACGGTGCGATTTCGATGCCCACGTGCTCGTCGGTCTCTCCTCTACCTCCTCGTGGCCTCATCGGAGCCTGTCTGTCGTCGGTGCGTCCTCGGGCTCGTCGGGTTCCCTCGGCTTCCGTTTTTCATTTTCTGCTTTCTCTTTCTCTCTCCCCGATTTGGTTTTCAGATTTCCTTTTTTTTTTTCAATTCATTAATTTAGTTTTATATTTTTATTTATTTTTATTAATATTATTTAATTGATTAAATTAGTCTAAAATATTCAAAATATCTTAAAAAAATTATATTTTATTCATTTAATCTATAAATTAATTTCTCGATATTATTTCGACTTCCCGGTATAATTTTCGATTATTTTTGGGACTATTTTTTCGTACTAAAAATTTCGATTAATCTCAATTAATTCCAATAAATTAATATCTTGATCAATTTAACCCGAAATAAATTTATTTCACCTTTATTGACCAAGATTTCTCAATCCATTATTTTTTTAATTAAATTTCCCTATCGAAATTATACCGACTTTCGGTCTTTTGACCATTTTACCCTTACACGTGTTCGGGATTAATTTAACCCGACTTCCCTTCTCGAATACTCATTCATTTCGTATTTTAATTAAATTCAGGTCTTACAAATCTCCCCCACTTAAGGAATTTGGTCCTCCAAATTAGAACCAATTCATATGAGTCCATATACAACTCCGGGTACATCGATCGTATCATACTCTTAAATTCTTATGTGACTTTATCCGGAGCGTAACACTACCAAAGGACTTTAATCAGGGAGATCGTCTTAAACCTAAATACTTTCTCTTTCCTGTTTAATGCCCGAATCAACTTCTTCAATATACTTATATTTTCATTAAACTGAACTTTTGGAGTTCATATTCGATTACCTATGCTGGATCTGGATAGTATCGCCGAAGCATCAAAAAATGAAACACATTGTGGGTGCCTGTTAATTCAGGTGATAACACCAACTTACAGGTCTTATCTCCCACTTGTCCAATCTCTCAAAATGTTTCATCCAGCGCAACTCAATTTACCTTCTTCCAAAAGTTCGCTATGTCCTTATTCTCTTAGGACAAGAAACATTTTCAACCATACTAATTCACCAAGGGTGAATTCCAATACTTTTCTATCTGCTCTGAGGTATTCTTAATTTCTCATCCTTAACTAAACATCCTCAGAGACTTATTATCCAAAGTCGAAAATAATTCTATCTGTCACCCACTTTTTCTTATCCAATTTGGGGAACAACCTCTACAGCCGTACACTGCCTCATATCTTGTTATCCCGATACTCAACTGCCAATTATCGTTATTGGCGACTTAAATTTGTGACGACTGATCATTCCAGGAGCTTATAAAATCAAGGGCACACGCTTTCATCGGATCCTCCAGAACCTGTACAGTCCTCTCTGACTGACCATCTGTCTGAGGATGGAAAGCTGTGCTAATACTTAGCCGGGTTTCCATAGCTTCCTAAAATTATCCTCGGAAGTGGGAAGTGAAGCGGGAATCCCTATATGATACCATGATCACTGGAACACTACATAATGTCTCACAATCTTTCTTATACATAAATTCTCATACACACTTTGAGTATCTGGGGAGTTCATAACCAAAAGGTGGGTAGACTTAGTCACTCTATCGACTATCATCTAAATAGCTTCGTAATTCGTCTGGGTTCTCTGTAACCAATCACGACATTTATGGAGACTTGCTCCCATTTCCGTGTCGTGTCGATATAGGTAGGTGCTACAATAACTCTGCAGACTTTTAATACTCTACCTTACTCTGCTAACATACTAGGCACTTTTTCACAACCTCTACCATGTCTCTTTTCATATCTGACCACCAATACCCTTTTTAAGATTTCGATATATATATTCTTTACTTTCCATATGCATTATATATCCCAAAGTGTGAGCTTCTGACAATATTACTATCCCATCAACTGTGGTCCTGGGGAGCACTCATACTGTCTCGGAATCCTCAGTAACTCATCATCGCTCACTGTGAACTCTGTCACTGTCTCCTTCTAAATCTAACCCAAACTATCGACATCCTGCTGATCATCACGCTAAGCCTGTCAAATTCGGGCACTCTCTTTCGGTTCTAATCTCAGGTTAGCTGTCACACAATCATTGTCATCATCAGAAGGGATCACATCAATACTGAGGCTCATAACTGCTCTAGCAGCTCACGCTCCCTGACCATCATATGTAGTACCATCCCGAGGCTCTTTCTGCTCGAGGTATAAGCCATTACATTAGCTTTTCCTGGGTGGTACAATTTTCACAATCAAAATCTCTCAGAAGCTCTCAGAAGCTCTAACCCACTATGTATTCTCATATTCGCCTCTTTCTGTGAAAACAGATACTTGGGGCTTTATAATCGGTGCATACCCAAAATTTCTCACCGTGTACATAATAGTACCATATCCTCGGTACAAATACTGTTGCCAACTTTAAAATCATGAGTCAGATAGTTTATTTCATGATCAAGGAGTTGTCTGGATCCACAATCGACTATCTTCCCATTATACATCAATACATAGCTCCTTCATTATTTTGAGGTAGCCATACTCACTGAGAACCTCTTGAGCTATTGGGTATGGTGAAATTAATCACGGTGGTCAGTTCATACTTCACTACACCGAAATTCCTGTCACATCTATCATCTCACTTATCATCTCATTCAAAGACCACGTTTTCTTAGTTAAACGTGTCAACCAAGTAGACCATATTGAGAACTCTAACAACCCATTTGTAAAAGCCATTTCCAATTATTGCTTACAATTTGCCCTAGACTTTAACTACACCCAACATATCATCGATAATGATGATTACAAATCGGTCCAATCCTTGACTTATTTACGCATAAGCGTATAAGATCCTTCAAAATCGCTTACGTTTTCAGGTACTAACCTGCGTCATTTCCTTTTCTTATCTTAACGGCTCTTATTAAATTTTACTATGTTAACCTTTATGATTTGTCGAATTTTAATATTCTTATCGTCTTAGTAAAGGTATCCTAATGCTAAAGGTATTTATTACGACGATCGATTTCACGTTATAGGATATATATATACTTTTAGACGCTGTCAAGTCTTCAAGCGGGGAGGTATTTTGAAATACCTTTATTAACCTTCAGACTTAACCACATATACTTTATATACCAGTCCATGTGGTCACAATTTGTATTCGCTACTAATTGCTTTAATCCTAATGACTTCATATCGTAAGGATGTTCTTACCTAGCATACGCCTCTAACTCCAATACATCTTGTATTTAGGATCTATCTTATCTTAAAGATTATCTCCTTCGTATATCAATCATGACAAAACTCTTTTATTATTCATTCCGTGAGTACAATCTTTTACTCCTTTAATTTCAACTATTGCACCCCTTTTTATCACTTGTCAACACTTACTGTATACTTTTCAGTGATGTTTTCGCCCTTGTTTTCAACTTAAAATCTCTATATCCATATTCCGTTGATTAATCCTCCTCTATTGGGGTACTCATTTATCAGTATTGTGCCCAATGATGTAGGCATTCATGCCTTTTACTCACTTATATGCGAATGAAGGCGGTATGAATAAATGTGTGGCACCAGAATCAATGAACATATGTACTTCATTATTCATAACAAGTGTGGTATCTTACACCACATCCATGAAACATCAATAGTGTCCTGGTCCAAGACATACACTCGCCTTCGTCCAATAGCCTACTTTCCTTTTTCTTTTAAGCTATGGCCACCCTTTTCGTTGCAGCTATGCCAATGAAGTTTTTTTTTCTCTGTCTCTTTACCTTTTTGTGGGACGATCTCGCCCAACTCTGTGCAATCAAAATCAATGGTCCGTCTTATCACACTGAACGACCATTTTCATCAATACAGTGTAGGTATAGACCCTCCTTCCGTGGTATCCACCACACAACTCACACTGCTTACAGTGATCACACTGCTACTCTGCTTCGTAGTAGGTTGAGGTCCTCCAATCACAATGCCTCCAAGAGTGCCAAAATTGGTTACACTAGGGCCTTACCAATTATCTTAGCCCATAACTCGTCAAATCCGATCTTTTACCAATTACCATTTTCCCATTTTAACATCTTTGTCATTTCTCGATTCTCTTTTCTGTCTCTATTTCGGCCCTCACTACCTTTCCCAATCTCAGAGGCGTGCAATTTATGTTCTTATTTACCTAACTGTAAATCTGCACACTGCCTCGATATAAGTAATATCTCATGGGCCAATCGGACTCTAATAGAAAAGTTGAGCCATTTCATGAACTTTTAGACATCTCAACTGTCACTTGTTCATAATGTCGAGGTAATATCTGCCCAGGAATATAATTGAGTTTCCATACTCGTCAATAAATCATTTTTCTGGGTCAGAGTAAGGACTTTTACCCATAATTTTCTTTAAATCATGTCCGGGATATTCTATCACCGGAATACATCCAAATATTTCTCACGTCAGCTCTGGATGTTTAATACTTAAGATGGGTCGAGCGGACTTCCACCGATGCTCCGCTGCGCCCTCTGATCTTATTCATAATCTGAGCAATTAGCTCCCCAAAATAATCTCCACACTCCGCTCCGATCTCGCGAAGTGTGTCTCAATAGTATCCGATCACTCTGTCGGACTCTGTGAGGCAAGCTCAACATTAGCCTCTATTTCAATCTCATACTGATTCTCATAGTCAAACTCAGCACGACTTAGCAGACTCAGGTCTACCTCTACGACCTCTGCCTTATGCACTTTCTCATCTAACGCGACTCATATTAGGCATTCCTGCGTTTTCAACCATTTCTTAGTCAAAACCCATCTCGATATACACTATTGTATCTAACTAAGCACAGTAACACGGGGATGTAATTTCCTAATTACTGACACTGACACACATCAGACCAATTGTTGCTCTGATACCAAACATGTCACGACCCAAACTACCTAAAAATCAGAGTTAATTTTTTGCGTTTTGTTATTTCTATTTCATACTTACCTTTCCTCTGATCGTGACCACACTCCACTAACAAATTGGTCTGTGCGTCAATGCCAGTCCCACCATTCAATTTATTGGGCCTCGTTCTAACTCTCGAATAGCTAAATTTAATATTTACGACAATTTATCTAAATTTCCATAATTTAATTCAATTTATGCGGAATTTAAATTCATATCACGCATAACGATGTAAATTATCGTAAATAAAGATCACTTACCCGAGATTCCATGCTAGTACGTAAATTGAGGCTGTCTCGAGCTCTCGTTTGATGCCAATCGTCGAGCTACACAATTCCACAATTTTTTCGGGTAAATTTTCAGTCGAGAATTAATTAAATTAAATACTTTGAAATTTAAATCGGGTCAATTTCGACCACTACTGACTTACCCGTAGCTCAATTGCATCGTTAGGATTTTTCCCCAATTTTTTTCTCTTTTTCTTTTTCCTTTTTTCTCTCTTTTTTCCTCTCTTTTTGGCTGAACCGGTTCAGTCTGGTTCGGACCGGTTCAGACCCGTCGGTTCACCCCGATTTGGCCTGTTCACCACCGGTTCAAGGCCTTACCGGTCGGTTCTCTGCCTGCTTCCACCGCCAGCAGCTCCGCAAGGTTGTCCGCAGCAGAATCTACCCTCGGTTTCGGTCGAGGTCGCCGGAACGCAGTCGGTTCGGCCTCTTCTCCCCGGCGTCGAAAACCCATTTCTCCTCTTGGCCGTCGTCGGCGATTCCGGCCATTTCGCCGGCTGCTACCGGTCTCAAAATGACCGGCTCCTCCTCCTGAACTCATCGGTGGCCTCCGTTGATGCCCAACCGCCGTGGATCGCCGAAAATCGGGCCGTTTCTCCTCGGTTCTTTCCCTCTTCCGATTGGCTTCCTCCGGCCACTGCACGGTGCGATTTCGGTGCCCACGTGCTCGTCGGTCTCTCCTCTACCTCCTCGTGGCCTCGTCTGAGCCTATCAGTCGCCGGTGCGTCCTCGGGCTCGTCGGGTTCCCTCGGCTTTCGTTTTTTATTTTCTGCTTTCTCTTTCTCTCTCCTCGATTTGGTTTTCAGATTTCCTTTTTTTTTTTCAATTCATTAATTTAGTTTTATATTTTTATTTATTTTTATTAATATTATTTAATTGATTAAATTAGTCAAAAATATTCAAAATATCTTAAAAAAATTATATTTTATTCATTTAATCTATAAATTAATTTCTCGATATTATTTCGGCTTCCCGATATAATTTTCGATTATTTTCGGGACTATTTTTTCGTACTAAAAATTTCGATTAATCCCGATTAATTCCAATAAATTAATATCTTGATCAATTTAACCCGAAATAAATTTATTTCACCTTTATTGACCAAGATTTCTCAATCCATTATTTTTTAATTAAATTTCCTTATCAAAATTATACCGACTTTCGGTCTTTTGACCATTTTGCCCTTACACGTGTTCGGGATTAATTTAACCCGACTTCCCTTTACAAATACTCATTCATTTCGTATTTTAATTAAATTCAGGTCTTACAACCAGGCTATCTCAATTGTCCTTAGTTTAATGGTCTCTCGGTTTTTATCCTGAGCTTCCTAATTCTACTTCCCTGCTGCGACTGCTATTTGCTTTCTTCTCTTTTCTGTTCCAAGCTCTCCATTCCTCGACTGACTAGACCATACTTCTTACATTTCTTAATTATTTCTTTCACCTTGATTATAGCTGGTTGCAGCAGTCTTCCACAAGCTCTCGGGTTTTGATATATATATATATATATATTTCCTAATAGAGCTACACCACCATCCTGCCTTACCAAACACCATGGGTCTTTAAGCCTTTGCCAAATTTTCAGACTTCTGATATCACTCTCTACCTACCGGTCATCCTGCTTCTAGTTTATGAAATATATATTTCCTTTATTCAGACCCCCTGTCAGACTATTTTCGACCTCATTCAATACATTTCGTACATGTGTGCATCGATATATATACTTACCTGTATGTATTTATGTGCACCTCATGTGTTTAATTTGAAAAATACTACTTACACAAATAATCATATATATATAGTTATATATCCTTATACCTGGTAGATTTCCTTTTCTAGTGTGTCTAAGAGTGGATTTAGCTTAGTAATCGTATATATGCTTAATATCAATATGTCCTAGCTTATTTGTATATAACTTTATTTTCACTTCTCATGGAGATTCATTCCTAATGTTAATATATATATTTAATTAAATTAATTCTCCCAACTTTCATTAAGAAAATAAAAAATAAAATTTTAATTTAAATCCTTGGCTAATGGAACGAAATATTTAATCTTAATAATTAAATTGCTAATGAGAATAAAACCAAGTACCTTAAAATTTACGGTATTTACATTCTCCCTACCTTAGAAAATTTGGTCTCCAAATTTAAGATTACATTAGTCCTCAAACCGGTGTGGGTATTTCTCTCGCATTAAACTTTCTTATTCCCACGTGGCCTTTTCTGTGATATCACCACAAAACCTTACCCAGAGGAATTGTCGTAGACCGTAATGCCTTCACTTTCCTATCCAAGATTTGAATCAGTTTCTTTACATACGTTATATCCTCATTCAACTCTAGTGGTTCATACTTAATCACATGCGTCGGATCAGATGATTCTTGCGTAGCATCGAAACATGGAAGACATTGTGGATACTTGATAATTCTAGTGGTAATGCCAACATGTATGCCTTATTTTTCGCTCGATCTAGGATTTCAAAGGGTCTAATTAAACGGGGACTTAATCTTCCTTTCTTTCCAAATCCTCATGTGCTATTAGGAGGAAAAACTTCCAAAAATCTAAATCTCCTACTGAAAATTCTTAAGGGTCTTTGTCTTTGTTCAACATACATCTTTTGTCTGTCTTGAGCTGTTCTCGGTTTCCCACAACTTAATTGTACTTCTTCAGAAGCTTGCTTAACTAAATCGGTAGTAAACATCTTTCTTTCACCCACTGCTTCCATCAATCGGTGAATGACATTTTCGACCATACTACACCTCATACGGTATCATCTCAATACTTGAGTGTTATCTGATATTATGCGTAACTTTGCAAATTGGCAATTTGTCGTTCTAGGAGTCTTTAAGATCCTGACACATGCTTTCAATCCACATAGACATGGGTAATAATCTCATAGGCTTTTGGTACTCTACCTTAACCTACTGACCTATGAGGCATTTAATCCCAATTTTAGTTATTTCTCTTATCGTATTTGATTGCTAATATACTTTCAAGAGATTTGATAAATCTTTACTATTCTCCGGATGCAGAGTATATCTCTATAAATCAACCTCTGACTACATCCATTCCTTTAATTATAGATCATTGGGTACATAATTCTGCTTTTAAATTTCAATAAATCATCGTTGTCGATACCGAATCTGTAATAGTACCCTTTGGTATCAACTAGCCATATCAATTCAGTATTCATCATTACGCTGAACCAATTTAATTCGATTAATCAAGTCTAGTGTTCAAATCTTAGGTTAACTACCATGCAGAAATTATCAGTATCAGTAGAACTGCATCCAATTGGAGGTTCACAAAACGTTTCACCATCGCATTTTCCTGGTCATTACATAAATATAACATTGTTTTCGAGGTTACTTCTGTTTAAGGCATCAACTCTAGCCATTTATTTTCTTGCGTTAAACTGCTTTTGTGAGATTTAATATTTAAACCATCATGATCAGTAGAATTTCATAATTCTTCATCGCACAAGTAATGGTATCCTGATTTCCATCACGAATATTACAACTGTCAACTCCAGTGGTTCAAGGTTCAATCCCAATAAAAAGTAGGATACCAGAATTTATCAGTATTCTCATCTATCCTTGGTCGCAATTCATTTTTAGTCCATATCACTTGATCTAAATCACTTCACAAATCAAAGATATTCTTACCTTGTATACACTTCTTATTCCAATATGACTTACATTCAGAATTCATCCCACTTCAACGCTTGTCTCATTTCGTTTATCAATTATAACGTAATCATTTTCTTGCTCAAATTGAGTCTCGCATGTTTTTAAACATAAGCATAATCAATTTGTAATCCTTAGACTCAATGCGTAATTCATATTCCAAAGTCTCTCGATATCTCAAACTCTGAATCATCTTTAAGAGTTTTGGGTCTTTCCCACTGATTTATAATCCTTGCTTGGGGAATCCATTTAACACTCGTTCTTGATACAACATGACCCAGAAGACTCCGGATCTCCTTAACAAGTAATGCCAGTACACTCTAAACTGGATCACTTGGTCTGATAATCCCCTTTTCATATAGTCCTTGTAATTGCTTTTTCAGCATTTCTAATTGAATCAAAGTCATTTAGTATAGTGATCTAAATAATTAATTCGATACCACTGCTAAATTAATTTCAAACTTCATCTTTCAATTTAGTGGTAACTCTGATAGATCATCTGAATACGTGTTGAAAATCCCTTTGTCTACTGGGGTGTCTTTTTACTCAGAACACGCCCTATCTTTATCAATCATATAAACAGTGTAACCTTCACTTATACTTTTAGTTTGTAATTTATCTTTTCAGTTATAGTGATTTTATTCTATCACTCTCACGGATTCCTTAGTACATCATTTTATCTGTCACTCTCTTTATGTTTTTATTTTCTTAGTAACCTCAAAATATACATATCATATCATCATAGTTGCGCCTTGCACACTGATTCCTAAAAATAACATCCAATGGAGCTAACTTAGCTCGATTGAGGATCCCAGTACCTCCTACGAGTTTCCTGGACTTCCTTCATTTCACATCTCTACTTATCCGGATTATACTTCTTCCAAAACCATAAATTTAGTTTCATATTCATTTCGGACTTGTTTCCTTATGTCCGATTTAATCATTTCAGCTATAATTTCCAATATGTTTCATCTAGAATGTGTTGCCTTCTAGAGGCCTCCAGAAACATATCTCATGTAATTCTCTTATGTCGACTCTAGAATTACATTAAGGGACTTCCCTTCACGCTCGACTTTCCATTATGATACTGAAGCTATAAAAGCTGCTTCTTTTAGTAGTGCACTTCCAAGCCCGTATAACTTTCCCATTTTACCACAAAAACTACAAATAAACTTTCTCGGTAGAGTTACTACAAAAATTCCATAGGGTTCTCTGTCTCATTTATCCAATCTTCCATAATTATTGGATTTCTTAACCTTATCAAAAAGCAGAGGCTTAAACTTCTGAAGATGCCTCAATTAGATTTACAATCGTACCCAACGAATCCATATAAATTCTTCCAATTCATTTATTCCAGTTTTCCATCACATTTGAATTTTGACTCCAGTATATAATAGTGTACCATCTTTCAAAATTAACTCGGTCGTTCTCTTAGTCACACCTTAATCATTATCATTATCACAGGGCCACTATCACTTGACCCGACATCATCATCATTGTTTCCATGTCCCGCTTAAATCCCATGAAGTAGACTTCAGAGATTTTCAATGAAACTGTAAGGTATACACTAAGACGAGGGTTCACTACACCTCTCGGGCTTATCTCTACGACCTCGAGGAATGGTTCATTCTCATCTGCCAATGTGGCTATAATACTAATAAGCTATATCTATCAGTTTCCCTTCATTCACTGACACAATTTTCAATAAAACACAGTCAGGTATACCCATTTATATCTAAACAATGTACAGTAATGTCGGGGATGTGAACTTTCTAAGTCTTTTTCACTTTTAATATCAACTCGTATTAGACTAACCTTGCTCTGATACCAACTTTATAACGACCCAAATTTACAGACATCTTTCGGTTGGGCTATAAGTCGATATTAGGTCAGAACAATATTTAGTGTGATTAAATTTTTTTTCTCAGTAACAAATTTAAATAGAATATGTTCATATTTTCCAGACACATCTTGTATTGCATTACTGTACTTACATAATTTTAGATACAAAATAATTTCTTACAACTGGGTATACCTTCGATGTAGAAATACGCTCCATGAAATCTTAACTATGCAGAATGCCTTACTAACGGAAGCGATCCCAGCTACAGAGGAACTCTGTGGAGGAAAGTAAGGGGGTGAGCTCAACATGCTCAGTAAGAAAAACCCCATAGCAGGTAGATAAATACACTACCTACAAAATATATATATTTTTATATTTGCTAAATCCAGAAAAGTTTTACAGATGATTTTCTCAAATACCAAATTTAGAATTTGAAAAACAGATTTAGTATCGGCTGAAGCACAAATACCAGAAACAGATTTTTCAGAAACAAAATATGTATCAGTAATACATTTAACTACTGTTATAAATCCAGAAAGTTCAGAGTTTTTCAGTAGCAAAACAAACAGATTCTCAGATATTTCAGTTCAAGCAGATAAATTCAATAAATATTCTCAAATAGACAAGACAAGGCATGCATGCTATATCAAATATCAGAAATGACTATTGGCCAATATCGGTGACTCCGGGCAAATCACGGGCCAGGTGTGTCGGGATGTCAATCGCCGTGGGAGTGGTCAGCTACCCAAACGGCTCACAGATCAGAATGTCCGAAGACCAAAAACAGAATCAGAAGCACGGTACATCGTACTCGTAGACCACAAATACAGTACAGAACAGAAGTGCAGCATGATCTCACCAACGACTTTGTCTCAAAATCAGTGCGAGACTGACCATACGACATACAGTCAGTACACGCTCAAGCACATTTCATCAGAATAATTTTATAACAGATCCTTTTTCCTTAAATCACATATAAATTCATTTGTTTTATGAAATCGTTCAAAACAGGCTGACTAGCCCTTTTTTAAAAAATCTCATAAAACAGTCTATGAAAATTCAAGATTTTCAATAATTAAAACTGAATTCAAGTCATACCGTAATTTTTGCAAATCATAAATTTTAGTCCGTAAAATTTGATTGCTTCAACTAAGCTAAAATCTCTAATTTTTCAGTCATAAAATTCGACCTAGTCTTTTCAAAAATTTCGGTACTACGAAATTCAAACTAAATTTTATATCTACAAATATACAAAAATTACACATATTTAACTATAGCAGCGACGAGAATTTTTCTTACCTCGGTGTCTATCCGCGATCCTCGGTTGTCTCGACATAGCGAGTCGACGAATCCGGTCCACTCGGGTTATTTCTATCGGAGCCCTCTTTCCCGGGTTTTCAAATTTAGTACACTTATTTTTCTTCTCAAATTTTCCTCTATTTTCTTCTATTTTCTTATATATATGTATATATATATTTATATATTAATAAATATATATATATATTACTCTCATTCTTTTTTCTTTTTTTCTTTTTTTTTCAAATATTTCTTCCTTTCCCGCCTTTTCTTTTTCTTTCTTCTTTGTTTCGGTTTGCACTGTTCATCTCCATTTTAGTCCTCTGCTTCGCGCCTCATACTCCCTTCCTTCATCACCACCTCCCGTTTTCACCACCACTATCATCACTCTTCTCTTGGTTCCTCCTCCTGCCACTATTTCCATCTCATACCTTCCAGTCGAGAGCCATCCTTCCCAATCTTCCTCCCAGTCTCCACACTCGTTCACGTGCTCTGCTTGTTTCGACTCCCTCTCGATCACACCCCCTGTTTCCAACTTTTAACAATGTTCCTAAAGCATCACCGGCACCGCATCTCCTGCTTCAGCCCACCTTCTATCGTCATTAACATTATATCTCACATCTAAGCTTCTCTCTTTTCCTATCACTGCCAACCTCCCTTTCTAGCTACCTCACCCATCTCTCCTATTTGCCTCTACTTTAACCATCGCCTATTCTCCACAGTTCCCTCGCGATTCACCTATTTTCTCTGTTTCAAATTTCTTCTCCACTGCAGCTTGACCATTCCCAGTTTTGTTCCAGTCGAAATTGCTTCACCGCAGTCCCCAAATGCCTCAACTCACTCCCTCACCCGAGGCCTCTGTGTTAATGCCTCACTATTTCTCTTTCATTTACTGCTTCTCTCTCTCTCTCTCTCGACTGTAAACAATCCCCTTCATCTCATTTCCCATTCCTATGATCTGCAACATTTTCTTTCCTTGTTTAATCGAGCCATCTTCATCGTTTATTTATGTTTAATTTACACTAACAGAATAAGCATGATAGTCATCAACATGGCTCCTGTGTCCTTCTCCAACTGCTGCACTCAGTAACAAGAAGTGGAGGTCTCGGTTTGGCATTCACGTTTCCTATACAGATATATATATATATTTGCTCACTTAGTCACACTAGCACTTATCCCTGTTTCAGAGTTCCATTATATATATATATACACATATATATATTACCTTAATCTATCTCATTTTCTTTCATGCCTCAAACTGCAGTAGCCAGCTCTACTGCCATCTCCTTATCCCTCCCTCACGTTTTCTATTTCACGGTTCCTGCTGCAATCTTCTGCTGGCACCGCCAGCTGTTTTAGTATTATGATATATGTATTTCTACCTAATAATGCAGAATACCAGGCTATCTCAATTATCCTTAGTTTAATGGTTTTACCTCTCGGTTTTTATCCCAAACTTCCTAATTCTACTTCTCTGCAGTGACTGCTATTTGCTTTCTTGTCTTTTCTATTCCAACCTCTCCATTCCTCGATTGACTAGACTATACTTCTTACATTTCTTAATTATTTCTTTCACCTTGATTATAGCTGGTTGCAGCAGTCTTCCATAAGCTCTCGGGTTTTGTGACGCCCCGGAAGCGCAGGAAATAGGGCTAATTTAAAACTTTTTACTCATCAATTCTCAATTAAGGGTGCATTCCTGTGCAGTGTCTTACATCATCATACTTATCATACCTCAGGATCTCATCATAATATAGTATATATCGTATCTTATACTTTACTCAATTCCAAGTTAATTAATCATAATACATCCCGTACATCATTGTACAATAAGTGTCTGTAAATATAACTCCAGTCTAGATACATGAATATTAAATATCTACCTCAGTTCACAGAATACGGCCTGGAGCTCAAGTCATCCACTAGCCTCTAACCCGTACGTCATGGAGAACTCACTTCACTTGAAGCAATCTGGGGGAAGAGAAAACAGGGTGAACTTCCAAATCGCTCAGTAAGGGGGGTAAGGGAACTCAGTTATATAAACCATATCACACATCACAAATATGTATTTATTTATGAAGCTCATTTGAAATCGTAGCATGAAAGTTCTCAAAACATCATCAACTCATAACTCATAAATCATGTGAAAACATGAAGGTAAAAAGGCTCAATATCGAGCACTCACAAGCATGTGTAAATATATGCGATAATGGCTTTTCTCAAAATACGTGATAAAAATCACCTCAGTAAATAGCACGTGATAAGGTCACAAACGTAACTCATGTGTAAAACGAGACTAAGCAATAAAACTCATATAAAACTCGTCATGGCACATCGAATATGTAATCTCCTCTGGGTGCGCATCCCAGGCATCCTCGTATAGAGGGAACGTTGACAATATGGTCGTATGTATGGTATATTAGACTTATATATTACCAGAACAAGGCCCGGCCTTACATGCTACCAGAGCAATGCCTCGCCTCATGCACACTATCATGTGGTCCCTAGGTCGGTTCCCAGGCGGCCCACTCTCTCGGTCTTATATGCTACCAAAGCAAGGCCACCCAGCGTTACCAGAACAGGGGTCATCTCACGTTACCAAAATGGAGGCATCTCTCGTAACCAAAACGGAGGAATATCGGACTTACATGCTACCAGAGCAAGGCCTCCCAACGCTACCAAAGTGGAGGAATAATCGTACTTACATGTTACCAAAACAAGGCCTGTGGTCCCTGGGTCGGTTCCAAAGCATCCCACTATATCAGTCTTACATGCTACCAGAGTAAGGCCCGATGTGTATTCAACATGACACACCTAAGTCTCAAGCATTAGCCATTATCTTATAAAACGTTTTGCCTTCACGTAGAACTCATAAGGGTTTTCTCTCATAAAACTCATTTAAAACATTTGTGTACTCAACACAAAACATATTAAAATCGAGTTCCAACCGACAAAACACGCACACATTTTCTTAAATCTCAGTATTACCTTAACGTAGAGCCCAATTTACTTTTCACGCAAACTCAACGGTTTATAAAGAAATTTCACACTCTACTTATAAACTCATAAAATAATAGGCTCCAACTGGCTATAAAAACCGTGTGCAAGTATATCACAACACAACACCAAACATGCTTGTATTCTCAAATCATGGTTCATGCTACAAACAGTTCAACAAAACACATACACAAATGGTTTAGTTTTCCCTTACCTCTTTGCACATCATATAGTGCAATCGTTTCCCCCGTATCACGGACTAGCCTCGCATTCCACTATGGAACTCCCGATCTGTCCAAACGATGTTAAAACATCAATACTCATCATCACATTAACCTCAATTCTCAAAATCGAGCATAATTGCTCATAACACCTCAAATTTCTCAATTCTCATAACTCCATCACAAACCAAAATCTCGCTCATAACACCTCAACATTCTATATTTCCCATGCCATAATATCTATGCTAATACACCACATTGTCTAAATCTCCATTTATAGCTCAAAAATTCCCAAATTTACCAAAGTTGCTAAATATCATCATCACTCCAACTACATTATGATTTCATCAATCCCTAATCATTTTTCAGCTATTTCAACATAATGCCAACAACCATTATCACCAAAATCATCTCAAATATCAAGATTGAGGTTTAGAAATTACCCAAACTTGTGGAGAGCTTCTCTCTTACCTCGATTCGATCCGTCTTTCGATTTCCAAGTATGTTGTTCTCCCTTGGATGAGGAACAACTTTCCTTCTTGCCACAACCTCTGATTTGGACGAAAATGAGTGCTTTGGATGAGTGAGAAAGCTAGGGCTCGGGTGAAAATGGGGTTTGGAAGAGAGAAAATGAAATTGCAGGAGAAAGCAGGGGTTCCTTATATAGACTGAAGGTAGGAGATCAATCTGGCTCTTGATGAGATTGATCTGCATTTGAATTTGGGGACGATTTGGGGTAATTTTATACCTAGGAGATCGATCTATCGAGGGGTGAGATCGATCTCTTTATGGCTTTATGAGATCGATCTGCTCCTTGAGGAGATCGATCTTCTCCCAAACAGAATCATTTGGAGATCGATCCCTTCCTCATGAGATCGATCTTCTCTTAAACAAAATCATAAGGAGATCGATCCTCTTCCATTGGAGATCGATCTGCTCCCCAAATTCCTCCTCCCTTGTCATTTTTAACTCACCAGATCGATCTCTCCTTCTCCCAGATCGATCTGACTTCATAGCTTCACACTTATGTTAAACACTTAACATATAAATCTCCAAATATAATTCCCACAATTCACTTAGCTCAATAAATTACACTTCAAGTTCATATTACATAATTAAAATATATCTAAAATCCTTAGATCTCACATCCTCCCTGCTTTAAAAGAATTAAGTCCTCCAAATTCAACTCAACTAGTCAAAGAGGTGGGGGTATTTCTCCTTCATGAGGTTCTCTAGTTCCCACGTTGCCTCTTCCATCGAGTGATGTTTCCACAAAACTTTCACTAATGGGATGCTCTTAGTTCTAAGTACCTTCTCCTTTCTATCAAAAATCTGGACAGGTTTCTCAGTATAGCTCATGTCCTCTTGTATGTCCATCTCGTCATACTCTATGACATGAGAAGGGTCCGGGTGATACTTCCTCAACATAGACACATGAAAAATGTTATGTATTCCGGACATCTGTGGGGGTAATGCTAATCTGTAGGCTACCTCTCCCACTCTTTCAAGGATCTCGAATGGTCCTATTTATCGAGGACTCAATTTTCCTTTCTTCCCAAATCGCATGATACCCTTACTCGGTGATATTTTCAGAAATACTGCATCACCAACATCAAACTCGAGTGGCCATCTACGCACATCCACGTAGCTTTTCTGTCTACTTTGTGCAGCCCGTAACCTCTCACATATGAGTTTCACACTCTGTATAGCCTGTTCAACAAGCTCGAGAGCATTTATCTTTCTGTCACCGACTTCTTCCCAAGCTACAGGGGATCTACACCTCCTACCATATAGAGCCTCAAAGGGTGCCATTCCAATACTTGCATGATAGCTATTATTGTACGCAAACTCTGCTAGAGGTAGGTGATCATCCCATGATCCCTTAAAATCCATCGTACACACCCTCAACATATCCTCCAGGGTCTGAATAGTCCTCTCTGACTGACCATCTGTCTGAGGATGATAGGCAGTACTAAAACTCAATCGAGATCCCATGGACTCCTGAAACTGGGTCCAAAATCTGGAAGCAAATTGGGAATCTCTATCAGAAGTAATACTCACCGGAGCCCCATGTAATCTAGCTATCTCGCTGACATACAGCTCAGCTAAGGCATCCACAGTATCTGTGCTCTTGATGGAAAGGAAATGGGCACTCTTGGTCAATCTATCCACAATGACCCATATCGCATCACAACCTCTTTGGGTCCTCGATAAACCCATAATAAAATCCATGGTGACATGCTCCCATTTCCATATAGGTACAAGTAAGGGCTGTAGTAGTCCTCCAGGCTTCCGATGCTCAGCTTTCACTTGCTTGCATATTAAACATCTGGCCACATACTCTGCCACGTCTCGCTTCATACCACTCCACCAATACACCTTTCTCAAGTCTCGGTACATCTTAGTACTCCCTGGGTGTATGGTGTATCACGAGCAGTGGGATTCTCTCAGTATCTATCTCTTCAGGGTATCATTGTCCGGTACACAAATCTGTCCTCTGAATCTCAACAATCTATTCTCACTGACTGTGAGATCCGACTGTAAACTTTGTTCAGCTTGGCAACCATATCTATCAACCTCTGATCACTACGCTGCCCAGTTCTAATCTGATGCATGATCCTGGGCTCTATCCGCAAGCTAGCCAAAAATCCATTCTCTACCTCTTTAACTCTGATCCAAAGTTTGGTGAACTGCTCTAACAAATCCCATTCCCTGATCATCATAGCAGATATCATACTCTTCCTGCTCAGGGCATCAGCAACTACATTCGCCTTACCCGGATGATATAGAATCTCGCAGTCATAATCCTTAAGGAGTTCCATCCATCTCTTTAGTCTCATGTTTAACTCTTTCTGACCAAAGAGGTACCTCAAACTCTTGTGATCAGTGAAGATCTGGAATCTTTCCCCATATAAGTAGTGTCGCCAGATCTTCAAGGCAAATACCACAGCGGCTAACTCTAAATCATGCGTAGGGTAATTTCGCTCATGGTCTTTCAACTGTCGCGATCCATATGCAACCACTCTTCCGTGCTGCATAAGCACACACCCCAATCCTTGATGAGATGCATCATTATACACCGAAAATCCTCCTAATCCCTCAGGAATAGTTAACACAGGTGCCGCTGTCAATCTCCTTTTTAACTCCTAAAAACTGAGCTCACATTGATCGGTCCATATAAATGGGGTCTCTTTGCGCGTGAGTTTAGTCAAAGGAGCGGCAGTCCTGGAAAATCCTTCCACAAATCTTCTGTAATACCTTGCCAAACCAAGGAAGCTTCACACCTTTGTAATTGTCCTTGGGCTTTCCCAGTTAAGTACAGCTGCTACTTTACTTGGATCCATTGATACTCATTCCTCTGAGACTATATGACCAAGGAAAGCTATCCGGTTCAGTCAAAACTCACACTTACTAAGCTTTCTATATAATTGCTTATCTCGGAGTATCTGAAGTACTAACCACAAATGATGTGCATGCTCCTCATATGACCGAGAGTATACCAGGATATCATCAATAAAGACTATCACAAATTTAGCTAGATAGTCTCTGAACACCTCGTTCATCAACCTCATAAATGCTGTAGGGGCATTTGTCAATCCAAACGACATCACCAGAAATTCATAATGGCTATACCTCGTCTTGAATGTCGTCTTTGGAATATCTTCTTCCTTGATCCTCAATTGGTGATAGCCCGATCTCAAATCAATCTTAGAAAAGACTGAGGCCCCTCTCAGCTGATCAAGTAGATCATCAATCCTGGGCAATGGGTATTTATTCTTCACCGTGGCTTTATTCAACAGTCGGTAGTCTATGCATAATCTGAGAGTACCATCATTCTTCTTAACAAATAAAATTGGTGCTCCCCACGGTGAAACACTGGGCCTAATGAACCCTTGATCCAATAACTCCTGTAGTTGTTTCTTCAATTCCTCAAGTTCCACTAATGTCATCCTGTAGGGAGGTTTAGAGATCGGCTGAGTATCTGGTATCAAATCAATGGTAAACTCCAACTCTCTCTCTCGTGGCAAACCTGGTAACTCATCTGGGAAAACATTTGAAAATTCACACACCACAGGTATATCCTCAATCCTTGGATGTTCCCGCTCATCGTCTGAGATGAGTGTTTCGTAACCTTCACATGAACAATCATATTTAATACTCTCAAAAATAATACTAAAATTTTAAATTACTTACTAGAATTCCACTTATTCATTTCCGCAATATCTCAACCGAATACTGTAAGGTTCAGGTAGGGAGAAAGTTACAACCTTCGTGTAGCAGTCTACACTTGCTCGATTGGTTGCTAACCAATCCATTCCCAAAATTACATCAAACCCATGCATATTTAACATGATTAGATCTGCTAACATCACTCCATCTCCCACCTTTATTTCACATCCTCTACAGATTAACTCAGTTCTCTAGGATTCACGCATAGGGGTATTTACATGTAGTACATACTCTAGAGGTTCAAACTTCAAGTTTAAACTACATGCAAAATGCTCTGAAATAAACGAATGCGTGGATCCTGGATCTATCAACACATGAGTGTACCTCTTATAGTTTCTGCTAAAGTGTCCGCAGTTTCCTTATCCAGGGCAAACACACGTCCCTGTGCCACAGGTTTCTTCCCTTTCTCTGCAGCAGTGGCCCATCTCTGGGGATTCACTCTCTGAGGCTGCTGTCTAGTAGGCTCCGGAGCATATGGTATCTGAGGTTGAGGACAGTCCTTCACTCTGTGACCCATGTCACTACATCTAAAACATCCACGGATCGACCTAGTACAACTTCCCTCATGCGATCGACCACAGTGTCTACAAACCCTTATCTCTGGCCTGCCATATCTAGAGGTCTCCTTGATAATAGGATAAGCTCTGGGTCTCTCCAACTGTCCTTCTGTACCTCAATCCTTCCTTTCCTGAAGGAACCTCTTCGAACATCTGCTTGAGACACCGCTGGCCTCTTGCCCTTGTCCCTAATCACTGCTCCGAACTCATTCTGGGACTGTACAATTTCAATCCCCCTCTCAATCTCTTGTGCTCGTCCCAGAGCATCTCCAAACTCAGTAATACATAACCCAATCAATCGATCTCTGATGATGGGTTTCAATCCAAACACAAATCTATCGGTACGGAGTTCTTCATTCTTAAAGGTTTCTGGATCATACCTTAGCAGAGTAGTAAATTGGCTCTCATAATCATCTACAGACATATCACCCTGTACCAAACTCAAAAACTCTGCTTGCCTCCTTCTCTGGGTAGCTCGTGGTATGTATTGGGCTCTGAAGGCTGTCTGGAACTCTTCCCAACAAATCATATCCTGGTGGGACATCAAAATACCCTAGGTAGTACCTCACCAATCTCGAGCTCTCCCTTTCAACATATAAGCACTCATACTGACCCTCTCAGCATCAGTGCATCCCAGATAATCAAATATCACTCTCAACTCCGTCAACCACTCCTCAGCCTCTGTAGGATCCTTCTTTCCCTTAAATGCGGGTGGATTCATTTTCAAAAATTCCTTCAGTCGGACCATACTTCTATCATCAGGCTGAGTGATGGGAGGCACTGGGGGTATGGGAGGTCCTTGTGGTGGTGTAGGAGTAGTACCCGAGGCATTAACTCCAAAGTGTTGCGCGAATAACGCTGCCATCTGCTCAAAACCTTGCCTCACATCGGTCTCAATCCGATTAAATCAAGAGTTAGGACTCTCTGGCTGTGGGGCAGGTGGCGGAGGGGACTCTGCCTGCCACCTCGAACGACCTCGTCGTTTACTCATTCTCTATCTCAACTCATCTCCTGCTCGTACATATCAAAATCGATTGAAATCTCAATCCTCAGATTCAGTTCATGTCATGACCCAAACTACCCAAAAATCAGAGTTAATTTTTCGCATTTTATTATTTTCTTACTTAAATTCTTACCTGTCCTCGAATCGTGACCAACACTCCACTAATAATTGGGCTGTGCGTCAATGCCAGTCCCACCATTCAATTACCATCTAACTTATTTATTCTCCAGTCATTTATAATTGTTTTCATTATTTATACATCCCCTAAAGTTTCTTACAAACATGTTATTGTGCTATGCTTATGTAGATACAATATGTACAAGTGTATATACCTTATGTTGATGGGCAGCAGCGGATATCCGGAATGCAGTACTGAGTCGCCTCAACTTCAACTGAGATTATCTGTGGGAGAAAATGAAAGGGGTGAGCACATCAAGCTCAGTAAGGCAATCCTACGAACAAGTAGGTAACCATACTACCTACATGAACGTGGTGCCATGCATAAACCACCCTTTCTCCACACATTTTAAAACAAATGACATGAGTTTATGATGTTATGTAAATCGAGTTTGCACGAAAAATTTAACATGCAATTAATTTAAATCATTTCTTTCTCTTTAAAAATTTCACAATAAAGTCAGGACTCGACCCCTCCTTCGGGTGATCCTGACTCACACAAAATCATGAAAATTAAGTTCTCGAAAGCATCGATATCCGAAAACATAAGTATATATATACAAGATATGAGACTAGGCAATAACTGTATATCGGTAATAACCAGGACTGGCCAATATGTGTCCTCGTGAGTCCCTCTAGCTTCACGGATCCCAGTGTGCGAGGTCTCACCCTGATCGGGAACCGTCCGGGAGGTGGGTCAATCCAACCCGTCAGTCTTATCCGATCTCACGCATCCGAAGATGTCGTATCCGAAGATACCCCGTATCACAAAGATACTGTATCACAAAGATACCCGTATCACAAAGATACCGTATCTGAAGATACCCCACGGTACATCGTACTCCATGCTACTTGCACGGTACATCGTACTTCATGGACCCATATCACTCTAGGTACTCCAGCCCAAATGGCCTGCTTCCCACAGAGAGGTTTTGTTTCTCAATACTCATTGCCATGTCTCAAAACGCACGTGTGAGCCTATTAAATCGGTGACACACAGTCTACCTGATGCTCTAAGCATGGCTCATCGTATGCTCTCATAAAAATCAGTGCGAGCGATGCTCAGCACTCTCATCAAATCAAGTAAAATTGGCAGAGCCCGCTATACATCTCCATAGGGCCGCCAACCTCATCCCTTACTCTCACCCTACTTAAGAGGTCTTTTGAGCCTGTTGGGCCTTTTGACTGACTCCAAGGGCAGACAGCGCTACTCCACAAATCCGGTAAAACTAGTGCGAGCTAGGCTCAGCACTCTGTATATAAATCATATGAAAATCTTATAAAATCTGGTGCGAGTTAAACTCCAGCACCCTGTCATGAAAATCATGTAAAATCTGGTGCGAGTTAGACTCTAGCACCGTGTCACGAAAAAGCATGTGAAATCTGGTGCGAGTTATACTCTAGCACCTATGCATGTAAAACTCTAGTGCGAGCTCTCGCTCCAGCACTAATGCATGCATCACACAAATCAAACATCGTGCGAGCTGAGCTCTAGCACGTCACATGTAAATAAAAACACGTAGGCGGCTCGGTTATCTCCAAATAGTTTTCTCAGAAATTACATCGTTAAAGGTATGCAATGCTATGCATTTTTCTTTAAAAGAGAGCCAGCCTACTCATGCATGTGTTAAAATACCTCCAGAATAAGCAGGAACCTTTTGTTCTTGCTCCTCCCAATTTTTTCTAGAGTTGGAGACATTTACCCTTAACAAGGGTATTTCGGTAATTTTACCCATACGGGGCATTAAAATTATTCTTCGACCTCTAGACCCTCCAGAACATTTTTAAGGACTGCATATGAATTTAAAATTGCGTAAAGTTTACCTCTAGCAGTCCGTAGAATTCCCTTACCTTATTTTCCTGTCGAGTCTGACCTTTTCCACTGTTGTCTCGCTGCGCAGTCCGATATGCTTCCAATCCAATGCCCGGAACTGCGTAGTAATATTCCTCAGGTCAGATATTATACAATTTAATCGTATTTAATCTTTTCTGGGCTTAATTTAAATCATTGGGCCTATTTACCCCTATTAGGCCCGATTGCACCTTAATGGGCCTTAATCGGCCTTAAGCCCGTTTTCCACTTAATTCTCACATTATCGAGGCCTATTGGGCTCATTGGGCCCACCAATAATTTATTGGGCCTCGTTCTAGCTCTCGAATAGTTAAATTCATTATTTACGACAATTTATCTAAATTTTCATAATTTAATTCAATTTATGCGGAAATTAAATCAATATCACGCATAACGAGGTAATTATCGTAAATAGGGGTCACTTACTCGAGATTCCATGTTAGTACGTAAATCGAGGCTATCTCGAGCTCTCGGTGGATGCCAATCGTCGAGCTACATAATTTCACAATTTTTCGGGTAAGTTTTCAGCCCAAAATTAATTAAATTAAATACTCCAAATTTAAATCGGGTCAATTTCGACCACTACTGACTTACCCGAAGCTCGATTGCATCACAGGAATTTTCCCCAATTTTTTCTCTTTTTCTTTTTTTCCCTTTTTTCTCCCTTTTTCCTCTCTTTTTGGCTGAACCGGTTCAGCCCGGTTCGGACAGGTTCAGACCGCCGGTTAGGCCGGTTCACCGCCGGTTCACCACCTTGCCGGCCGGTTCTCCACCGGCTTCCACCGTCGTCAGCTCCGCGAGGCCGTCCGCATCTCAGATCTGCCCTCGGTTTCACTCAACGTTGCCGAAAAGTGGCCGGTCCAGCTGTTCTCCTCTTCGCCGTCGGACCCATTTTCCTCTCCCGCCGTTTTCGGCGCCGTCCGCCGGTTTCGGTGGCTGCCACCACCACCAATTGTATCGTCTAGGCTTGGGTATCATTTTGCGAGGTCGGATCGAAGCCAAGACGCCGCCGTTCTCCGGGACCGAGCCCCTCAACCCCGTCGGCCTTCTCCTCCGTTTTTCGCCGGATTCCAGCGTCGATTGGTCGTGCTGTCGGTGCCAGGGAGATCGCCTGAAGCTCCTCTTCCTTTTTCGGCCCTTGGCCTGGCCGTTGGCCGCCGGACGGCTCACCGGTCTCCCTTGGGTTACTCGGGCTCCGTTTCTCTTTCTCTCTCCCCGACCCGTTTCTCTCTTCCTCTCTTTTTTTTTTGTTTTATTATTTTTATTCTTATTTATTTTTATTTATTTATTTTTATACTATTCATTAAAATATATTAAAATACCCAAAATATCACTTAAAATTATAATTTTATTCTAATTTAATTAATTTAATTTTATTTAATTTATTTATTATATTTTAACCTCTTTTTCGGGTATAATTTCTCCGTATTTTCGGGATGTTGTCCCGGGTGACTTTTCGGTATATTTTTCGATTATTTTCGGGATTATTTTTTCGTACTAAGAATTCCAATTAATCCCGATTAATTCCAATAAATTAATATCTTGATCAGTTTAACCCAAAATAAATTTATTTCACCTTTATTGACCAAGATTTCTTAAATCCATGTTTTAATTAAATTTTTCTTATCGAAATTATACCGACCTTTGGTCTTTTGACCATTTTGCCCTTACACGTGTTCGGGATTAATTTAACCCGACTTCCTTCATACTTTCCCCATCTTTTCTTATTTAATTTCCATATTTTAATTAAATTCGGGTCTTACAACTCTCCCCCACTTAAAGAATTTGGTCCTCCAAATTAGAACTAAGTCATATGAGTCAATATACAACTCCGGGTACATCGATTATATCATACTCTTAAATTTTTTTATGTGACCTTCTCCGGAGTGTATTACTACCAAAGGACTTTAATTAGGGAGATCATCTTAAACCTCAATACTTTCTCTTTCCTGTTTAATGCCCGAATCAACTTCTTCAATATACTTATATTTTCATTAAACTGAACTTTTAGAGTTCATATTCGATCACCTATGCTGGATCTGGATAGTATTGTCGAAGCATCAAAAAGCTGAGACACATTGTTGGTGCCTGTTAATTCAGGTGATAACACCAACCTACAGGTCTTATCTCCCACTTGTCCAATCTCTCAAAAGATTCAATCCAGCGAAACTCAATTTACCTTCTTCCAAAAGTTCGCTATGTCCTTATTCTCTTAGGACAGTAAACATTTCAATCATACTAATTCACCAAGGGTGAATTCCGATGCTTGTCTATCTGCTCTGAGGTGTGCTTAATCTCTCATCCTTAACTAAACATCCTCAGAGACTTATTATCCAAAGTCGTAAATAATTCTATTTGTCACCCACTTTTTCTTATCCAATTTTGGGGAACAACCCCTATAGCCATACATTGCCTCATATCTTGTTATCCCGATACTCAACTGCCAACTGTCGTTATTGGCAACTTCAATTAGAAATCAACTGATCATTCCAGGAGCTTATAAAATCAATGGCACACGCTTTCATCGGATCCTCCAGAACTTGTACAGTCCTCTCTGACTGACCATCTGTCTGAGGATGGAAAGCTGTGCTAATACTCAGTCGAGTTCCCATAGCTTCCTGAAAATATCCTCAGAGGTAGGAAGTGAAGCGGGAATCCCTATATGATACCATGCTCACTGGAACGCTACTTAATGTTCCACAATCTTCCTTATACATAAATCCTCATATACACTCCGAGTATCTGGGGGTTTCATAACCATAAGGTGGGTAGACTTAGTCACTCTATCGACTATCATCCAAATAGCCTCGTAATTCACCTGGGTTCTCTGTAACCCATCATAAAATTCATGGAGACTTGCTCTCATTTTCGTGCCGTGTCAATATAGGTAGGTGTTGCAATAACTCTGCAGACTTTTAATACTCTACCTTATTCTGTTGACATACTAGGCACTTTTCCACAATCTCTATCATATCTCTTTCCTCATCTGACCACCAATACCCTTTTCGAGATTTTTTAATATATTTTTATTACTTTTCGTATGCACTGTATATCCCGAAGAGTGAGCTTCTGACAACATTACTATCTTATCAACTGTGGTCCTGGGGAGCACTCATACTATCTCGAAACCTCTGTAAATCATTATCATACTCTGTGAACTCTATCACTGTACCCTTCTGAATCTGACCCAAATTATCGACATCGTGCTGATCCTCACGCTAAGCCTGTCAAATCCGGGCACTCTCATCCGGTTCTAGTCTCAGGCTAGCTATCACATAATCATACCAATCACTGTCATCATCAGAAGGGATCACATCACTACCGAGGTTCACAACTGCTCTAGCAGCTCACGCTCACTGACCATCATATGTGGCACCATCCCGGGCTCTTTATGCTCAAGGCATCAGTCATCACATTAGCCTTTTCTGGGTGGTACAATTTTCACAATCACAATCTCTCAGAAGCTCTAACCCACTATGCATTCTCATATTCGTCTCTTTCTGTGAAAACAGATACTCGGGCTTTATGATCAGTGCATATCCATAATTTCTAACCATGTACATAATAGTACCATATCCTCGGTACAACTACTGTTACCAACTTTAAATCATGGGTCAGATAGTTTATTTCATGATCAAGGAGTTGTCTGACTCCAAAATTGACTATCTTCCCATTATACATCAATATACAGCTCCTTCATAATTTTGAGGTATCCATACTCACTGAGAACCTCTTGAGCTGTTGGGTATGGTGAAATTATTCACGGTGGTCAGTTCATACTTTACTACACCAAAATTTATATCACATCCATCATCTTATTTATCGTCTTACTCAAAGACCACGTTTTCTTAGTTAAACGTGTCATCAAGGTATATCCTTTTTTTTTGAAGTCGCAACAACCCATTTGTAAAAGCAATTTTCCAATTGTTGTTTATAAATCGCCCTAGACTTTAACTACCTTCAACATATCATCGATACTGATGATTACGAATCGGTCCAATCCTTGGCTTATCTATGCGTAAGCGTATAAGATCCTTCAAAATCGCTTACGTCTTCAGGTACTAACCTGCGCCATTTCCTTTTCTTATCTTAACCGCTCTTATTAAATTTTTACTATGTTAACCTTTATGATTTGTCGAATTTTAATATTCTTATCGTCTTAGTAAAGGTATCCTAATGCTAAAGGTAGTTATTACGACGATCGATTCACGCTATAAGTTATATATATGTATACTTTTAGACGCTGTCAAGTCTTCAGGCGGGGAGGTATTTTGAAATACCTTTATTAGCCTTCAGACTTAACCACAACTACGTTATATCTCAGTCTCTGTGGTCACAATTTATATTCGCTACTAATTGCTCTAATCCTAATGACTTCATATATTAGGGTATTCCTTACCTAGCATATATCTCTCACTCCCATACATCTTGTATTCAGAATCTATCTTATCTTAAAGATTATCTCCTTCGTATGTCAATTATAACGAAACTCTTGTCATTATTCATTTCGTGAGTACAATCCTTAACTCCTTTAATTTTCAACTGTTACACCCCTTTTTATCACTTAAAATCTCTATATCCATATTCCGTTAATTAATCCTCCTCTATTGGGGTTCTCATTTATCAGTATTGTGTCCAATGATGTAGGCATTCATGCCTTTTTCTCACTTATATGCGAATGAAGGCGGTATGAATAAATGTGTGGCACCAGGATCAATGAACATATGTACTTCATTATTCATAACAAGTGTGGTATCTTGCACCACATCCATGAAACATCAATAGCGTCCTGGTCCAAGACGTCCTTTCACCTTCGTCCAACACCTACTTTCCTTTTTCTTTTCGGCTATGGCCTCCCTTTTCGTTGCAGCTATACCAACGAAGTTTTTCTCTCTTTACTTTTCTGTGGGACGATCTTGCCCAATTCTGTGTAATCAAAATCAATGGTCCGTCTTACCACACTTAACGGCCATTTTCATCAATACAGTGTAGGTATAGACCCTCTTTCCGTGGTATCCACCACATATCCCACACTGCTTACAGTGATCACACTGCTACTCTACTTCGTAGCAGGTCGAGGTCCTCCAATCACAACGCCCCCCAAGAGTGTCAAAATTGGATGCACTGGGGCCTTACCAATTATCTTACTCCATGACTTGTCAAATTAAATCTTTTACCAATTACCATTTTCCCATTTCAACATCTTTGTCATTTCTCGATTCTCTTTTCTGTCTCTATTTCAGCCCTCACTACCTTTTCCCAATCTCAGAGGCGTGCAATTCATATTCTTATTTATCCAACTGTAAATCTGCGCACTGCCTCGGTATAGGTAATATCTCGCGGGGCCAATCGAACTCAAGTTGAAAAGTTGAGCCATTTCATGAACTTTTAGACATCTCGACTGTCACTTGTTCATAGTGTCGAGGTAATATCTGTCCAAGAATATAACTAAGTTTTTCCATACTCGTCAATAAATCAATTCTTTTTAAACAGTGTCCGAGATATTCTGTCACCGGAATATATCCAAGATATTTCTCATCTCAACTCTTAAGATGGGTCGAGCGGGTTTCCACCAATGCTCCGCTGCGCCCTCTGATCTCATACGTAATCTGAGCAATTAGCTCCTCACAATAATCTCCACACTCCGCTCCAAGCATTGCGAAGCGTGTCTCAATAATGTCCGATCACTCTGTCGGACTCAGTGGGGCATGCTCAACATTAGCCTCCATTTCAATTTCATCCTGATTCTCATAGTCAAACTCAGCACGACTTAGCAGATTCAGGTCTACCTCAACGACCTCTGCCTCGTGCACTATCTCATCTAACGCGACTCATATTAGGCATTCCTGCAATCTCAACCATTTCTTAGTCAAGCCCATCTCGATATACACTATTGTATCTAACTAAGCCCAGTAACACGGGGATGTAATTTCCTAATTACTGACACTGACACACATCAGACCAATTGCGCTCTGATACCACCTTTATATGTCACGACCCAAACTACCCAAAAATCAGAGTTAATTTTTCGCATTTTATTATTTTCTTACTTAAATTCTTACCTGTCCTCGAATCGTGACCAACACTCCACTAATAATTGGGCTGTGCGTCAATGCCAATCCCACCATTCAATTACCATCTAACTTATTTATTCTCCAGTCATTTATAATTGTTTTCATTATTTATACATCCCCTAAAGTTTCTTACAAACATGTTACTGTGCTATGCTTATGTAGATACAATATGTACAAGTGTATATACCTTATGTTGATGGGCAGCAGCGGATATCCGGAATGCAGTACTGAGTCGCCTCAACTTCAACTGGAGATTATCTGTGGGAGAAAATGAAAGGGGTGAGCACATCAAGCTCAGTAAGGCAATCCTACGAACAAGTAGGTAACCATACTACCTACATGAACGTGGTGCCATGCATAAACCACCCTTTCTCCACACATTTCAAAACAAATGACATGAGTTTATGATGTTATGTAAATCGAGTTTGCATGAAAAATTCAACATGCAATTAATTTAAATCATTTCTTTCTCTTAAAAAATTTCACAATAAAGTCAGGACTCGACCCCTCCTTCGGGTGATCCTGACTCACACAAAATCATGAAAATTGAGTTTCTCGAAAGCATCGATATCCGAAAACATATGTATATATATATACAAGATATGAGACTAGGCAATAACTGTATATCGGTAATAACCAGGACTGGCCAATATGTGTCCTCGTGAGTCCCTCTAGCTTCACGGATCCCAGTGTGCGAGGTCTCACCCTGATCGGGAACCGTCCGGGAGGTGGGTCAATCCAACCCGTCAGTCTTATCCGATCTCACGCATCCGAAGATGCCGTATCCGAAGATACCCCGTATCACAAGGATACCGTATCACAAAGATACCCCGTATCACAAAGATACCGTATCCGAAGATACCCCACGGTACATCGTACTCCATGCTACTTGCACGGTACATCGTACTCCATGGACCCATATCACTCTAGGTACTCCAGCCCAAATGGCCTGCTTCCCACAGAGAGGTTTTGTTTCTCAATACTCATTGCCATGTCTCAAAACGCACGTGCGAGCCTATTAAATCGGTGACACACAGTCTACCCGATGCTCCAAGCACGGCTCATCGTATGCTCTCATAAAAATCAGTGCGAGCGATGCTCAGCACTCTCATCAAATCAAGTAAAATTGGCAGAGCCCGCTTTACATCTCCACAGGGCCGCCAACCTCATCCCTCACTCTCACCCTACTTAAGAGGTCTTTTGAGCCTATTGGGCCTTTTGGCTGACTCCAAGGGCAGACAGCGCTACTCCACAAATCCGGTAAAACTAGTGCGAGCTAGGCTCAGCACTCTGTATATAAATCATATGAAAATCTTATAAAATCTGGTGCGAGTTAAACTCCAGCACCCTGTCATGAAAATCATGTAAAATCTGGTGCGAGTTAGACTCTAGCACCGTGTCACGAAAAAGCATGTGAAATCTGGTGCGAGTTATACTCTAGCACCTATGCATGTAAAACTCTAGTGCGAGCTCTCGCTCTAGCACTAATGCATGCATCACACAAATCAAACATCGTGCGAGCTGAGCTCTAGCACGTCACATGTAAATAAAAACACGTAGGCGGCTCGGTTATCTCCAAATAGTTTTCACAGAAATTACATTGTTAAAGGTATGCAATGCTATGCATTTTTCTTTAAAAGTGAGCCAGCCTACTCATGCATGTGTTAAAATACCTCCAGAATGAGCAGGAACCTTTTGTTCTTGCTCCTCCCAATTTTTTCTAAAGTTGGAGACATTTACCCTTAACAAGGGTATTTCGATAATTTTGCCCATACGGGGCATTAAAATTATACTTCGACCTCTAGACCCTCCAGAACATTTTTAAGGACTACATATGAATTTAAAATTGCGTAAAGTTTACCTCTAGCAGTCCGTAGAATTCCCTTACCTTATTTTCCTGTCGGGTCTGACCTTTTCTTTTCCACTGTTGTCTCGTCGCGCAGTCTGATATGCTTCCAATCCAATGCCCGGAACTGCGTAGTAATATTCCTCAGGTCAGATATTATACAATTTAATCTTTTCTGGGCTTAATTTAAATCATTGGGCCCATTTACCCCTATTGGGCCCGATTGCACCTTAATGGGCCTTAATCGGCCTTAAGCCCGTTTTCCACTTAATTCTCACATTATCGAGGCCTATTGGGCTCATTGGGCCCACCAATAATTTATTGGGCCTCGTTCTAGCTCTCGAATAGCTAAATTCATTATTTACGACAATTTATCTAAATTTTCATAATTTAATTCAATTTATGCGGCAATTAAATCAATATCACGCATAACGAGGTAATTGTCATAAATAGGGGTCACTTACCCGAGATTCCATGTTAGTACATAAATCGAGGCTATCTCGAGCTCTCGGTGGATGCTAATCATCGAGCTACATAATTTCACAATTTTTTGGGTAAGTTTTCAGCCTAAAATTAATTAAATTAAATACTTCGAATTTAAATCGGGTCAATTTCGACCACTACTGACTTACCCGAAGCTCGATTGCATCACAGGAATTTTCCCCAATTTTTTCTCTTTTTATTTTTTTCCCTTTTTTCTCCTTTTTCCTCTCTTTTTGGCTGAACCGGTTCAGCCCGGTTCGGACCGGTTCACCGTCGGTTCACCACCTTGTCGGTCGGTTCTCCGTCGGCTTCCACCGTCGTCAGCTCCGCGAGGCCGTCCGCATCTCAGATCTGCCCTTGGTTTCACTCAACGTCGCCGGAAAGTGGCCGGTCCGGCTGTTCTCCTCTTCGCCGTCGGACCCATTTTCCTCTCCCGCCGTTTCCGGCGCCGTCCGCCTGTTTCGGTGGCTGCCACCACCACCAATCGCATCGTCTAGGCTTGGGGATCATTTTGCGGGGTCGAATCGGAGCCAAGACGCCGCCGTTCGCCGGGACCGAGCCCCTCAACCCCGTCGGCCTTCTCCTCCGTTTTCCGCCGGATTTCGACGTCGGTTGGTCTTGCTGTCGGTGCCAGGGAGATCGCCTGAAGCTCCTCTTCCTTTTCGGCCCTTGGCCTGGCCGTTGGCCGCCGGACGGCTCGCCGGTCTCCCTTGGGTTCGTCGGGCTCCGTTTCTCTTTCTCTCTCCCCGACCCGTTTCTCTCTTCCTCTCTTTTTTTTTGTTTTATTATTTTTATTCTTATTTATTTTTATTTATTTATTTTTATACTATTCATTAAAATATATTAAAATACCCAAAATATCACTTAAAATTATAATTTTATTCTAATTTAATTAATTTAATTTTATTTAATTTATTTATTATATTTTAACCTCTTTTTCGGGTATAATTTCTCCGTATTTTTGGGATGTTGTCCCGGGTGACTTTTCGGTATATTTTTTAATTATTTTCTGGATTATTTTTCCGTACTAAGAATTTCAATTAATCCCGATTAATTTCAATAAATTAATATCTTGATTAGTTTAACCTAAAATAAATTTATTTCACCTTTATTGACCAAGATTTCTTAAATCCATGTTTTAATTAAATTTTTCTTATCGAAATTATACCGACCTTTGGTCTTTTGACCATTTTGCCCTTACACGTGTTCGGTATTAATTTAACCCGACTTCCTTCATACTTTCCCCATCTTTTCTTATTTAATTTTCGTATTTTAATTAAATTCGGGTCTTACAGTTCATGACCAGACTATTACAGACACTTGGGATGTATTCTATTTCACTTAACCGACATTGAATCTAAACACCCTAAGCTCTGATACCAAGAAAACTCTATGACTCCCCGAAAGCGCGGGAAATAGGGCTAATTTAAAACTTTTTACTCATCAATTCTCAATTAAGGGTGCATTCCTGTGCAGTGTCATACATCATCATACTTATCATACCTCAGGATCTCATCATAATATAGTATATATCGTATCTTATACTTTACTTAATTCCAAGTTAATTAATCCTAATACATCCCGTACATCATTGTACAATAAGTGTCTGTAAATATAGCTCCAGTCTAGATAAATGAATATTAAATATCTACCTCAGTTCACAAAATACGGCCTGGAGCTCAAGTCATCCACTAGCCTCTAACCTGTACGTCGCAGAGAACTCACTTCACTTGAAGCAATCTGGGGGAAGAGAAAACAGGGTGAGCTTCCAAATCGCTCAGTAAGGGGGGTAAGGGAACTCAGTTATATAAACTATATCACACATCATAAATATGTATTTGTTTATGAAGCTCATTTGAAATCGTAGCATGAAAGTTCTCAAAACATCATCATCTCATAACTCATAAATCATGTGAAAACATGAAGGTAAAAAGGCTCAATATCGAGCACTCACAAGCATGTGTAAATATATGCGATAATGGCTTTTCTCAAAATACGTGATAAAAATCACCTCAGTAAATAGCACGTGACAAGATCACAAACGCAACTCATGTGTAAAACGAGACTAAGCAATAAAACTCATATAAAACTCGTCATGGCACATCAAATATGTAATCTCCTCTGGGTGCGCATCCCAGGCATCCTCGTATAGAGGGAACGTCGACAATATGGTCGTATGCATGGTATATTGGACTTATATGTTACCAGAACAAGGCTCGGCCTTACATGCTACCAGAGCAATGCCTCACCTCATGCACACTATCACGTGGTCCCTGGGTCGGTTCCTAGGCGGCCCACTCTCTCGGTCTTACATGCTACTAAAGTAAGGCCACCCATCGTTACCAGAACGGGGGTCATCTCACGTTACCAAAACGGAGGCATCTCTCGTTACCAAAACGGAGGAATATCAGACTTACATGCTACCAGAGCAAGGCCTCCCAACGCTACCAAAGCGGAGGAATAATCGGACTTACATGTTACCAGAACAAGGCCTGTGATCCCTGGGTCGGTTCCCAGGCGTCCCACTATATTGGTTTTACATGCTACTAGAGCAAGGCCCGATGTGTATTCAACATGACACACCTAAGTCTCAAGCATTAGCCATTATCTTATAAAATGTTTTGCCTTCACGTAGAACTCATAAGGGTTTTCTCTCATAAAACTCATTTAAAACATTTGTGTACTGAACACAAAACATATTAAAATCGAGTTCCAACCGGTAAAACACGCACACATTTTCTTAAATCTCAGTATTGCCTTAACGTAGAGCCCAATTTATTTTTCATGCAAACTCAACGGTTTATAAAGCAATTTCACACTCAGCTTATAAACTCATAAAATAATAGGCTCCAACCGGCTATAAAAATCGTGTGCAATTATATCACAACACAACACCAAACATGCTTGTATTCTCAAATCATGGTTCATGCTACAAACAATTCAACAAAACACATACACAAATGGTTTAGTTTTCCCTTACCTCTTTACACCTCGTATAGTGCAATCATTTCCCCCGTATCACAGACTAGCCTCGCATTCCACTCTGAAACTCTCGAGCTGTCCAAACGATGTTAAAACATTAATACTCATCATCACATTAACCTCAATTCTCAAAATTGAGCATAATTGCTCATAACACCTCAAATTTCTCAATTCTCATAACTCCATCACAAACCAAAATCTCGCTCACAACACCTCAACATTCTATATTTCCCATGCCATAATATCTATGCTAATACACCACATTGTCTAAATCTCCATTTATAGCTCAAAAATTCCTAAATTTACCAAAGTTGCTAAATATCATCATCACTCCAACTACATTGTAATTTCATCAATCCCTAATCATTTTTCAGCTATTTCAACACAATGCCAATAACCATTATCACCAAAATCATCTCAAATATCAAGATCGAGGTTTAAAAATTACCCAAACTTGTGGAGAGCTTATCTCTTGCCTCGATTCGATCCGTCTTCCGATTTCCAAGTATGTTGTTCTCCCTTGGATGAGGAATAACTTTCCTTCTTGCCACAACCTCTGATTTGGATGAAAATGGGTGCTTTGGATGAGTGAGAAAGCTAGGGCTCGGGTGAAAATGGGGTTTGAAAGAGAGAGAAAATGAAATTGTAGGAGAAAGCAGGGGTTCCTTAAATAGACTGAAGGTAGGAGATCGATCTGGCTCTTGATGAGATCTATCTGCATTTGAATTTGGGGACGATTTGGGGTAATTTTATGCCTAGGAGATCGATTTGTCGAGGGGTGAGATCGATCTCTTTATGGCTTTATGAGATCGATTTGCTCATTGAGGAGATCGATCTTCTCCCAAACAGAATCATTTGGAGATCGATCCCTTCCTCATGAAATCGATCTTCTCTCAAACAGAATCATAAGGAGATCGATCCTCTTCCATTGGAGATCGATCTGCTCCCCAAATTCCTCCTCCCTTGTCATTTTTAACTGACCAAATCGATCTCTCCTTCTCTCAGATCGATCTGACTTCATAGCTTCACAATTATTTTAAACACTTAACATATAAATCTCCAAATATAATTCTCACAATTCACTTAGCTCAATAAATTACACTTCAAGTTCATATTACATAATTAAAATATATCTAAAATCCTTAGATCTCACAGGTTTTGATATATATATATATATATTTCCTAATGGAGCTACACCACTATCCTGCCTTACCAAACACCATGGGTCTTCAAGCCTCTGCCAAATTTTTAGACTTCTGACATCACTCTCTACCTACCGGTCATCCTGCTTCTAGTTTATGAAATATATATTTCCTTTATTCAGACCCCCTGTCAGACTATTTTCGACCTCATTCAATGCATTTCGTACATGTGTGCATCGATATATATACTTACCTGTATGTATATATGTGCACCTCATGTGTTTAATATGAGAAATTACTACTTACACAAATAATCATATATATATTTATATATATATATATATTTATATATCCTTATACCTGGTAGATTTCCTTTTCCAGTGTGTCTAAGAGTGGATTTAGCTTAGTAATCATACATATGCTTAATATCGATATGTCCTAGCTCATTTGTATATAACTTTATTTTCACTTCTCATGGAGATTCATTCCGAATGTTAATATATATATTTAATTAAATTAATTCTCCCAACTTTCATTAAGAAAATAAAAATAAAATTTTAATTTAAATCCTTGGCTAATGGAACGAAATATTTAATCTTAATAATTAAATTGCTAACAGAATAAAACCAAGTACCTTAAAATTTACGGTATTTACAAAAGCCCAGTAAGATAATACTCTTAAAGCAATTCTGATATATAAAAGCATGTGAAATCGTTCATAAAACCAAACTTTAATGAAATACATAAATTGTCATTTCATGCATAATCATGATAAAAATCCTAAAGCATGCGTGTCTTTAAACAAATGACATGCTTAACCATTTTACAACTTTTCATTGTTCATGAATGAGTTCCTAAAACCATCGGGTTCATAAACATTTCATAAAACATTTCATAAACCTTTCGTAAACATTTCATAAACATTTTATAATCATTTCATGAACATTTCATAATCATTTCATAATCATTTCATAAACATTTCATGAACATATCGGTTGTAACCAATAATTGTATATATCATGAAAACACATATTTATTCATCATAGTCGATCTTCATAATCAAATCGATGAGACTAGGCTATAACTAAGTCATGCGATACGTGTCATTCTCCGTAGAGAGTCATCATACCTATGGCCATGGTAAGGGGGCTGTAGACTGGATCAGGGTCGTACAACAATCATAATTATAAACATGGATAGTATCTTTTTATTTCTTATCATACACTAGCACATAGCTAAGGCACGGGCACCTATGGTACTCACCGTGCGGGGAACATTCATGTGTGTTGCGCGGGCACAAGATACTACCAAAACATCATCATAAACCACCAGTAGCATGACATCTTCCACACAGGTTGAGTCAAGTGCTAAAGGGGCCGTACGTACCGGTACCCAAGTGGTGGAACCGAAACACCACAAGAAGTAACCATGCATGAAGCCTATAGTCTCAAAATAGAGTTTTCAAAATCTTCCTTGGGTTTTATAACCCATAAACTCATATCAAGTAATAAAATCGAATTCCTTGAAATCTGAAAACTCTTCCATAAAACAGAAAGACTGTGTGGCACTTTGTTCCCTCAGGACTCAAGAGGTGGCCCCCACAATCCCCCTTCGAAAACAAATTTCTTTTCTTAAATACTTTTGAAATTGTCAAAAGTTTCTTTAACAATATGGATATAAAAACATAAATAAATGTAAAACATCCATACACTTCATACCTTAGGAAATTCATTTCACAACACGGAAGGTACTCGGGGAATATTTCGACAAATTAAAACATGCTTCGTAAACAGCTTCACAAGTATGAAAGTATTGATAAATCATTTCAAATCACATGCTCTTTCATAAAATCATTTATTGGTGAAACAAGAATGCATTTGTAAGACCCGAATTAATTTAAAAACACGAAATGAATGAGTATTCGTGAAGGGAAGTCGGGTTAAATTAATCCCAAACATGTGCAAGGGTAAAACGGTCAAAAGATCGAAAGTTGGTATAATTCGACAAGAAAAATTTAATAAAAAATAATGGATTTGAGAATCTTGATCAATAACGAAGAAATAATTAAATTTCGAGTCCAATTGATCAAGATCCAAAATTTTTAGAAATACCAAAAAGTCACTCGGGACAATATCCCAAAAATACGAAGAAATTATACCCGAAAAAGGGTAAAAAATATAATAAATAAATTAAATAAAATTATTAAATTAATTTGAATAAAATAATAATTTTGGTAGATATTTTTTATTCTTTAATATATTCTATTGATTAAAATATTAATAAAATTAAATAATAAATTAAATTAAATTAATTCAAAAAAAAGAGAAGGAATCGCAGAATTGCGATTCTGAAAACGCAAAGCACCGAGGGAGTTGGACCCCTCTGCCTCCACCGACGGAAAGCCATCGGCGGCCAGACGAGGTCGACGAAGGAAGCCAGATGAGAGCCGAGCCTTATCGGCACTGGTAGGCGGAGGGAAAACCAACGAACGGCGAGGGATCGGTGAGGAAGAGAGAAAACAAAATCGAGAGAAGAAAATGAGGAATCCGATGATCGACACCGATCTAGACCACCGCCAGCCGAAGGAAGCCTGACCATGGGAGACCCACCAGCCACCGGAACCCGCGCCCCTAGCCACCGAAAAAGCTACAAACGGTGAAAGGAAGAAAATGGGTACCGATGTCGAGAGAGAACAGTCGGACCAGCCGCTTTTCGACGGCCTTGAACGAAATCAACCCCAGATCCGTGCATCGGATGGCCTAGTAGAGCCACTGGTGGCGGAAGCCGACGGAGAATCGATCGGTGAGGCCCTGAACCGGTTGAACCGAAGTGAACCGGATCGATTTGAACCGGGTTTGAATCGGACTGAATCGGTTCAGCCAAGAAAGAAGGGAAACAAGGAGAAAAAGAGAAAAAGGAAAAAGGGAAAGAATTTTTGGGGATAAATCGAACTTCGGGTAAGTCGATACGAGGTTAAAAGTGACCGATTTGATTTTTGAGAAATTTATTTAAATTATATTTAATCGAAAATTAACCAGAAATTAAATATATAATTGTGCAGTTTTACGACAAAGCCCGATTTTTGTACCCCGCATCACATTGGGTAAGTATATTTTAATTACGATAATTTGAGTCCTTTAATACAAAGTTTCAATTATTTTACAGAATTTACGGATTAATTCTGTATAAAAAGGAATATTAATCAGAATTGTAACGTAATTACCGTAAATAGTATATGGGCTATCCAATGAGTTTGGAATGAAGCTCGATGATTATTGGTATGCCGAATCAGCCCAGTAAACCTGAAGAAGGGATTTAATAAGTATAGACGAGATGAAATTGGGTCGAGGCCCATTAAGGTGCGTTTGGGCCTAATAAGAGTAAATTGGCCCAATTAGTTAAATCGACTATAGTAAACGTGAGAATTATATTTATTGGGTTAAATTGACATGATAAATAATTATCTGCAACCCCAGAGACTGGATTAGTAGCAAATCGGATTGGACGAGCCTCCGACAGTGGAATCTAGATACGGGCTCGACGAGAATCGAGGTAAGGGAATTTTGTAGGTGCATAGAGATACCTATACATATTTTTGAGGGGATTTACAAGGTCTAGAATTTCTTAAATTATCTAGAAACGAAATAATAATTTTTGTGAAAATCGGGGCATATGTGAATAAAGAAAAAGATGATTTTGCCCCTGGGAGTAAAATTTATAAAAAGGGTAGTAAGGCAGGTAAATTGCATGATTATCATGTTTTAATGTTTTATATGAATGTATTGCTTCGATTTAAGCAAATATACACATAGGTTGGCTAATGATTTCAAGAATTATATGAAAGGGTACCGGTTTGTATCGGTTACTATTTTTAAAGATGTTTTATCAAGATTGAGCCACTTATCATATTTACTCGAGTAAAAAAAGTGCTAGAGTCTTACTCACACAAAATTTTACTGATTTATTACTCATGAAAAGTCGTACTGGAGCATTACTCGTACGAGAAATTTATGTGTGCACAAAATCGTGTTGGAGCTTCGCTCACACGAGATTTTTGATATCATGATATGCATAGCGTGGTGCTGGAGCTTCGCTCGCACTATATGTGAGTTGACATGCATATAGTCGTGCGGAAGCCTCCTGTAGACTGTGTGTCACAGAGAGTTGAGATGCTCGCACGTGTACTTTGAGACATGGGTTGGTTATCGACATAGTATTGGGGTGGATAAGACCTACGGCAGGCACCCCCAGACTATGATATGGGTCCACGGAGTACGATGTACCATGTATGTCACACGAAGTACACTGTACCATGCAGTCATGATGACTCGATGATGTTACTTGATATTCTGGCGGGTAGGATTTGACCCCACCTCCCGTTGCAGTTGTGATGCCCCGCACATCGGGATCCGTGTAGCCTGGGATCACAGGGACAAAGTATGGCCATAGTCCTCGATTTTCATATAGTAACCTACATGCCTCACATGATATCATACGGTCTGGATAGACCAGGACAAATCCGAAGGAGGGGTAATGTCCCGATTTATGTTTTTAAGAGAGATGTGATTTAATGAATCAAGGTATTCCCGAGAGATGGGTTTGACCTTGATGAGGTTGTTTTATGATAAAATAAGTAAGTTTTAACGTGATGAGTTTGTAATGAAACAAATAAGTTTTGATGAGACGAGCATGAGATGTCATACATGATGATTTTCCATGTTTGATTTATATGTCGATTTCATGATTTCTCTTATATGATATATACATACATGTGGCATCGTTTTAGTCATACCTCATGCTCCAAATGTATACGATTTTATATCATGACATTATCAGCACGTAGATAGTATAGTTATGTACCTGCTTACATTATTGCCTTACTAAGCTGTTTATGCTCACCCTTTCATTTTCCACCCCACAGGGTACATTCAGTAGAAGAAAGCAACAGTAGTCATGCATTTCAATTATCCGCTGCGTCCTATCAAGACCAGGTATACACATTTATATAATTTTTGTATCTGAACATATAGAGGCACAGTACTGTATATGGATGTAATATTGGGGATGTATTTAGTTTAAATAAATTGAATGTAAATGAAATATGAAAATGAAATGGTAAATAGGTGAGAGGTGACTAACACCGAATCATAGCCCAACTGTTTAGTAGTGTAACTATTCGCGACGGGTAAGAAAATGAAAAAGCGAAAAATTTATTCTGATTTTTAGGTAATTTGGGTCATGACAAAAAGGTGGTATCAGAGCAGAGTTGGCCTGATATGAGTCGGTGTTAGTGGTTAAGTAAATTTACATCCCCATGTACTGTGCATTGTTTAGATACAATTGTGTATATGAAGATGGAACTGCAGCTAAGAATTTAGTTTCGAATGCAAGAATATAGTTTTTATAACTGATAGCCGCTGTAGTAGAGGGGCGAGTACACATGCTCGAGGCCGTAGAGATCGGCCTGAGAGTCAAATAAGTCGTCACATGAGACTCAAGATGAGAGTGAGGTGGAGGCTGATGTTGAGCATACTCCACCGGGTCCTATAAAGAGACCAAATAGTATTGAGACACGCTCCGAGAGGATGGAGTGGAGTATAGAAAATATTTCAGAGTTGTTTACTCAGTCTATGCAGGTAGTTGAGAATAGGCAGGGTAAAGCCTGAACAGATGCCTCAGACTATAGAGATTTTCACACCCCTTCGGTATATAGCAAAGTAAAGAAACCAATAGTTACTGACGACTGGGTAAATGAGATAGCGAAGTTGTATGGATTTTTCGGTGTATGTCGACCGAGAATGTGACTTTAAATACGTTATGTTGGAGGGTAAGGCGGAGCTTTGGTAGAAGTTCGCTCGACCCATCTGAAGAGTTAGACGTCCAAAGCTGACATGAGAAATATTTCTGGATGTATTCCGATGACAGAATATTTCGGACACTACTTAAGGGAAATTATACGTAAAATTTCTTACCCTGACCCAAAGACACTAGTTGATTAATGAGTATGAAACTCAATTTATATCTCTAGGCAGGTGTGAACCGGACACTATGGACAGTGAGAGTCGAAAAAGCCCAAAAGTTCATGAAAGGACTCAAATTGTCGATTAGAGTCCGTTTGACTCACTACTTATGTCAAGGCAGTGCGTAGAATACAATTACGTGAATAATATCATGTGTTGCACGCCTCTGAGATTGAGAAAGGTAGTAAGGATCGAAATAGAGATAAAGCGAATAGAGAATGACTGAGATGTCAGAGTGGGAAAAAGACCAGTTGGTAAGAGATTAGAGCGATGAGTCACGGGATAAGATGATTGGTAATGCCCAGTGTATCCAATTTCAACACTTATGAGAGGTATTATGATTGGAGGACCCCGACCTACTCCGTAACAGGGTGAGCAGTATAGCAGTGTGACAGTATAAGTAGTATAAGCAGTGTAGCAATGTAAGCAATGTAGGATGTGTGGTAGATACCACGGAAGTAGGGCCTACACCTACACTTTATTGACTACAATAGGGGTGAAAACATCACTGAAAAGTGTACTGTAAGTTTGATATGAAAGGAAAGAGTTTTTGTTATAAGTGAATATGAAAGGAGATAAGCTTTGAGATATGATAAATCCTGAATACGAGATAGACTGGAATAAGAGACGTATGCAAGGTAAGAATATCTATGATACATGAAGTAATTTGGATTAAAGCAATTAGTAGAGAATATGAATTGTGACCACATGGATTGATATGTAAAGTAATTGTGGTCAAGTCTGAGGGTTAATAAAGGTATTTCAAAATACCTCCCCGCCTGAAGACTTGACATCGTCTAAAAGTATACACATAACCTATAAATTGAAATCGACAGTCATAATATATATATTTAAAATTAGGGTACCTTTACTAGTGCAATAAGAAATATAGAATTCGATTAATCAGGAAAGTTTAAAAATTTAAAATTTTATAAAAGTCGTTAAAAAGGAAATGATGCGGGTTAGTAGCTTCAACGGAAGCGATTTTGAAAGGACATTATACGTTATGCGTATATAGGTCAAGGAAATGGGTAATTGAAATATTCAATGGAATTCAACTACGATGAAGTATTTAAACTATACCTGGACCAATTTATTATCATCCATATTGATGATATTTTGGGTGTAATTACAGTTCAGGGAAAAAATTATAAGCAACAATTGAAAATTGTTTTTACATATGATTTGTTGAGAATTCTCGAAATGGACTACTTTATTGACATGTTTAACTTAGAAAAAGTTGTATTTGAATAGGATGATAGACGTGATAGGAGTTTAGGTGTACTGAAGTAATAAACTGACCACCGCAATTATTCTCACCATATCCAACAGATTAAGAGGTTTCTCATGAGTCTATGGATACCTCAAAATAATGAATGGGCTGTGTATTGATGTAAAAGGGGACGATAGTCAATTATGAATCCAGACAACTCAAGGATCATGAAAGGACTATCCGACCTTGATTTAAAGTTGACAGCGATAGTGGTTGTATTGAGTATATGACAATACTATGTATACGGTAAAAAATTTCAGGTATGCACTGATCATAAAAGCCCCGAGTATCTGTTTTCACAAAAAGAATCGGATATAAATAACAAAAAGGGTTAAAGCTTCTAAGGGATTATGATTGTGAAAATTGTACCACCTAAGGAAGGCTAATGTAATGGTTAATGCCTTGAGCAGAAAGAGCCTCATGATGGTATTACATATGATGGTCAGAGAGCATGAGCTGCTAGAACAGTTGTAAGCCTCAGTAGTGATGTGATCCCCTTTGATGATGACAGTGATTGTGTGACAGCTAGCCTGAGATTAGAACTGGATTTGAGTGACCAGATTTGACAGGCTTAGCGTGATGATCGGCAGGGTGTCGATAGTGTGGGTAAGATTCAGAGGGGTACAATGACAGAGTTCACAGAGAGTGATGATGGTACTAAGGTTCAGAGACAGTATAATAGTATAAGTGTTCCCTAGGACCATAGTTGATGAGGTAGAGATATTGTCAGAAGCTCACTCTTCGAGATATATAGTGCATTCGAGAAGTGACAAATATATCGAAATCTTTAAAAAGGGTATTGGTGGTTAGATGTGAAAAGAGATATTGTGGAGATTATGAAGAAGTGTCTCGTATGTCAACAGAGTAAGGTAGAATAATAGAAGTTTGCAAGGTTATTACAATTTCTACCTATATTGACACGAAAATAGGAACAAGTTACCATGAATTTTGTGATGGGTTACAAAGGACCCCGATGAATCATAAGGCTATCTGGGTGATAGTCGATAGATTGATTAAGTCTACCCACCTTCTGGTTAGGAAAATCCCCAGATACTCTGAGTGTGTAGGCGAATTTATGTATAAGATTGTGGAACATTATATAGCGTTCCAGGGAGCATGATATCAGATAGAGATTCCCGCTTCACTTTCCACTTCTGGGAATATTGTTTGAAGCTATTAGGAACCTAACTGAGTGTTAGCACAGCTTTCCATCCTCGGACAGATGGTCAGTCAGAGAGGACTGTACATGTTCTGGAGGATATGATGAGAGCATGTGCCATTTATTTGATAAGCTCCTGGGATGATCAGTTGTTACTAATTGAATTCGTCAATAATGACAGTTGTCACTTGAGTATCGGGATGACTTCAGATGAGACATTGTATGGCCGTAAGGGTTGTTTCCCCGATTTGGATAAGAAGAAGTGGGTGACAGATGGAAAATTGTTCCCGAATTGGTAAGACAAACCTCTGAGGATGTTCAGTTAATTGTGAAGGATTAAGAACACCTTAGAGCATATAGAAAAACTATGCTGACAAGAGATAGAAACCATTGGAATTCACAGAGGGTGAATCAATATTGAGTTTCGTTAGATTGAATCTTTTGAGTGATTGGACAAGTGGGAGATAAGGCCTGTAGGTTGATGTTACCACCTGAATTAGCAGGCATTCACAATGTGTTCAGTCTTATGATGATTCGAAAATACTATCCTGATCCAGCATATGTGAGTGGATATGAGCTCCAACAGCTTAGCCCAATGAAAGTATAACGTATGATTGGAAAATCGATTCAGGTATTAGATGGAAGGAGAAAGTGTTGAGTTGAGGTTTAAGATGATCTCCCTAATTAAAGTATGTTGGTAGTAGTACACTCCGAAAAAAGTCACTTGAGAATGACAGTATATGATACAATAGACGTACCCGGAGTTGTTTATGGATCCATTTAACTTGGTTCTAATTTGGAGGACCAAATTTCTTAAGTGGGGGAGATTTTGTAAGACCCGAATTTATTTAAAAACACGAAATGAATGAGTATTCGTGAAGGGAAGTCGGGTTAAATTAATCTCGAACACGTGCAAGGGCAAAACAGTCAAAAGATCAAAAGTCGGTATAATTCAACAGGAAAACTTTAATTAAAAATAATGGATTTGAGAATCTTGATCAATAACGAAGAAATAATTAAATTTCGAGTCCAATTGATCAAGATCCAGAATTTTTAGAAATACCGAAAAGTCACTCGGGACAATATCCCAAAAATACAGAGAAATTATACCCGAAAAATGGTTAAAAATATAATAAATAAATTAAATAAAATTAAATAAATTAATTTGAATAAAATAATAATTTTAGTACATATTTTTGATTCTTTAATATATTTTATTGAATAAAATATTAATAAAATTAAATAATAAATTAAATTAAATTAATTCAAAAAAAAAAGAAGGAATCGTAGAATTGCGATTCTGAAAACGCAAAGCACCGAGGGAGTCGGACCCCTCTGCTTCCACCGACGAAAAGCCACTGGAGACCAGACGAGGTCGGCGAAGGAAGCCAGATGAGAGTCGAGACTCGTCGGAGCTGGTAGGCGGAGGGAGAACCGACGAATAGCGAGGGATCGACGAGGAAGAGAGAAAACAAAATCGAGAGAAGAAAATGAGGAATCCGGTGATCGGCGCCGATCTAGGCCCGACCACCGCCAACCGAAGGAAGTCTGACCTCGGGCCCCTAGCCACCGAAAAAGCCGCAAACGGTGAAGGGAAGAAAATGGGTACCGACACCTAGAGAGAACAACCGGACTGGCTGCTTTTCAGCGGCCTTGAACGAAACCAACCCCAGATCAGTGCATCGAACTGCCCAGCGGAGCCACTGGTGGTGGAAGCCGACGGAGAACCGACCGACGAGGCCCTGAACTGACCGAACCAGAGTGAACAGGACCGGTCTGAACCGGGTTTGAATCGGACTGAACCGATTCAGCCAAGAAAGAAGGGAAAAAAGGAGAAAAGGAGAAAAAGGAAAAAAGGGAAGAATTTTTGGAGATACACCGGACTTCGGGTAAGTTGATACGAGGTTAAAAGTGACCGATTTGATTTTCGAGAAATTTATTTAAATTATATTTAATCGAAAATTAACCCAGAATTAAATATGTAATTGTGCAGTTTTACGACAAAGCCCGAAACGAGAGCCGATTGAGCTCCGATTTTCATACCCCGCATCATATTGGGTAAGTATATTTTAATTACGATAATATGAGTCCTTTAATACAGAGTTTCGATTATTTTACGGAATTTACAGATTAATTCTGTATAAAAAGGAATATTAATCGAAATTGCAACGTAATTATCGTAAATAGTATACAGGCTATCCAATGAGTTTGGAACAAAGCCCGATGATTATTGGTAAGCCGAATCAGCCCAGTAAACCCGAAGAAGGGATTTAATAAGTATAAACGGGCTGAAATTGGGTCGAGGCCCATTAAGGTGCGATTGGGCCCAATAAGAGTAAATTGGTCCAATTAGTTAAATCGACTATAGTAAACGCGAGAATTATATTTATTGGGTTAAATTGACATGATAAATAATTATCTGCAGCCCCAGAGACTCGATTAGCAGCAAATCGGATTGGACGAGCCTCCGACAGTGGAATCTAGATACGCGCTCGACGAGAATCGAGGTAAGGGAATTTTGTAGGTGTATAGAGATACCTATACGTATTTTTGAGGGGATTTACAGGGTCTAGAATTTCTTAAATTATCTAGAAACGAAATAATAATTTTTACAAAAATCGGGGCATAGGTGAATAAAGAAAAAGACGATTTTACCCTTGGGAGTAAAATTTATAAAAAGGGTAGTAAGGCAGATAAATTGCATGATTATCCTATTTTAATGTTTTATATGAATGTATTGCTTTGATTTAAGCAAATATACACATAGGTTGGCTATTGATTTCATGAATTATACGAAAGGGTACTGGTTTGTACCGGTTACTATTTTAAAAGATGTTTTATCAAGATTGAGCCACCTATCATATTTACACGAGTAAAAAGAGTGCTAGAGTCTTACTCGCATAAAATTTTACTGATTTATTACTCATGAAAAGTCATACTGGAGCATTGCTCGTACGAGAAATTTATGTGTGCACAAAATCGTGCTGGAGCTTCGCTCGCACGAGATTTTTGATATCATGATATGCATAGCGTGGTGCTGGAGCTTCGCTCGCACTAGACGTGAGTTGACATGCATATAGTCGTGCGGAAGCCTCCTGTAGACTGTGTGTCACAGAGAGTTGAGATGCTCGCACGTGTACTTTGAGACATGGGTTGGTTATCGACATAGTATTGGAGTTGAGATGCTCGCACGATGTACCGTGTATGCCCCGCACACTGGGATCCGTTTAGCCTGAGATCACAGGGACAAAGTATGGCCATATTCCTTGATTTTCATACAGTAACCTACATGCCTCACATGATATCATACGGTCTGGATAGACCAGGACAAACCCGAAGGAGGGGTAATGTCCCGATTTATGTTTTTAAAAGAGATGCAATTTAATGAATCAAGGTATTCCCGAGAGATGGGTTTGACCTTGATGAGGTTGTTTTATGATAAAACAAATAAGTTTTAACGTGATGAGTTTGTAATGAAACAAATAAGTTTTAATGTGACGAGCATGAGATGTCATACATGATGATTTTCCATGTTTGATTTATATGTCGATTTCATGATTTCTCTTATATGATATATACATACATGTGGCATCGTTTTAGTCATACCTCATGCTCTAAATGTAGATGATTTTATATCATGACATTATCAGCACGTAGATAGTATAGTTATCTACCTGCTTACATTATTGCCTTACTGAGCTGTTTATGCTCACCCTTTCATTTTCCACCCCATAGGGTACATTCAGTAGAAGAAAGCGACAGTAGTCATGCATTTCAATTATCCGCTATGTCCTATCAAGATCAGGTATACACATTTGTATAATTTTTGTATTTGAACATATAGAGGTGCAGTATTGTATATGGATGTAATATTGGGGATGTATTTAATTTAAATAAATTGATATGTAAATGAAATATGAAAATGAAATGGTAAATAGGTGAGAGGTGACTAACATCGAATCATAGCCCAACTGTTTAGTAGTGTAACTGTTCACGACGGGTAAAAAAATGAAAAAGCGAAAAATTTATTCTGATTTTTAGGTAATTTGGGTCGTGACAGCATTATTAGAACTAAGTTGAATAGTACCCCTTACCTCGATTTGTCAAAAATCCCGAATTCGAGTGGTGACGCCTCCTAGTACCTCCTTTAATTCTTTCTACGATTCACCTACATCAAAATCGTTTACTTACCACCCTATTCATGCGAATTGTCCGAATTGCGTTAAAATCGTAGCCTATTCGTTACTACTGCGTGTGTATGTATTATTCTACATACCTAGGCCAACACGCACGTTTATATATTTTCTTTACTATTTTATATATTTTGTACATACAAATATTAACATATACCTTTATTATATACATCTACATGTATATACACATAAATATATATATATATATACACTCCTATATATATATATATATATTTATTTGTTTTCCATTTTTCCTTATCACATGTATATATTCTTTGTATGTACATGTACTAACATACACATTTATCTTATATACACCCATATGTATATACACCAATATGTATATATATATATATATAAATATATATATATACATATATATATTATTATTTGTTTCCATTATTCAATATCACAAATATATATTCTTTGTATGTACATATACTAACACACACATTTATCTTATACACCTATTTGTATACACACCTAAGTATATACATATATTCCTTTTATCAATTAATTTCCTTATTCATCATCACATAAATATATATATATATATATATATACATATATTTTTTCTATTTTTCATCTCTTTCACAAACACCTTAATTCACACTAACATGCTATATACATACAATACATATATATACATGTACATCAATATACATATATACATATATGTATTTTACCTCTTCTTTGTTTCCTCGGTTTTGTTTTGGTTCCCCCAGCTACTTCAATTTTACTTAGTTATACAGGCCGCTCTCTTGTTCCTCGGTTTCCTTCTTTCGTTGGCCCTGCTCTCTCTCCGCTTCCAGCCCACCGTCTACCAGCCTCTCCTTTTGCTCTGCCTTTCTCAGTTATGTTCTTCACAACTCAACCCAGTCTCGGTTCTGCAGCAATCCACAGGCATCAGTGCAGCCTTGTCCCACGACTTCAGAAATGGAACAAGGTGGAAGAAGGGCCACTATTTCAGTTACTCCCTTCCCTCCTCCTTGTTCACCTCTGTTTTCAAGCTTCACTACTCTGTTTATCTCCCCCTTTTCCAAATCCTTCAGCCTTCTTTCCCTTTTTCTTCCTCTCATTTACCCTCATTGCTTCAACTTTCCAATCTTCCCACTTCACTGTAAGACCGCAAATTTCCTATACCAATGTTTCGTTTATCATATTGTTAAGTCAGGATTAGTTATGGATAGGAAGATTTAATTTAATTAAGAGATAGAATAAATAAAAATTAGAGTATGATTATTTCGGTTTACACCACTTAGAATAGTAATTTTGGTGTAATTTTAGTTAAGTAATGTTAGGATTATGTCATGAACGTAATTTATGTAGTTGAAATATATTCATGTGATTAAATTAGGATAGACTAAGATAAATTGTCATTAGACATTAAGCTCAATATTCATGAAAGTAGAAATAAATTTAATTCATGTAAGTAGATTAAGGTGTGACTAAAAATCTATAGGAAACCATGAACAATTCGGTTAAAATGGAACATTCATGAAGAAGTTGGTAGTGAAATTATTGAATTTAAGTAAGCTAATTAGATTAATTATAAAGCAAATTAATTTAATATAGTAATGTAACAAAAATCTGAAATCTTAAACTACTAACATTAAGATAAAAATACACTTAAGTATAAATTACAAAATCTGAAATAATGGAGATATAAACCTTAAGTATAAATTATAAAATCTGAAAATATATATATATAGATATACACCTTATGTAAAAATTATATTTGAAACATGTTAATTATAATTGTGATAGTTTAAAGTCAGATTTCTTAAGTTAGCAGGAACATAAATCTGAAATTAAAATAAAAATGTGATTAAACATACATTAGACATAGAAACCAGAATTTATGTAGAGTATAATTGTAAAATTTGCACTTTGTATTAGATTGTTAAAAATCATAGTAAAAGCTGAATCATACACATGTATAATTAAATTTCAAATTCTATAACTAAGTTTCAGATTTACTAAACTAAAGTAAATAAAACTAAATTAAAACAGAAAAATATAAATAGGGGAAAGTAAACATGTTATTATTTTTTTAGGTTTCCCTCTTCTATTCTTTCACACTTTCACGTTTTTACACCAAGCTAGAAACCAAAACAGCCCTTCATCTCATTCTCCCTCACGCCACTCTCACCATAAAACAGAAAACCAGCAGCAAGCCTCCATTGCTCACGCCACCAGCCACCCTAAAACAGCCCTCTAAACTTGCATGCAACATCCATGTCCCTCTCCATAACCTTCCACACATAACAGCCCCATTTCCAGGAAATTTTAGAAAACAAATTTGGGGATTTTATGCTAGGGTGGTGGGTCATTTACAAGTAAGGTAAGTAGTGTTCAAATTCTGAAAATGGTTGTTTATTTACTGTTATATTAGTATATATTAAGGGAAATTTTAGTTTAATTTCAGAATTTAAATTGCATGCATGAAGTTAGGGTTCTTAGCTAGGTGAATTGGGAATTTTGAAAATTTGGACTTTAGGGACAATGATGTTTGCTGGAAATTAGAAAGGAAAATAATCAAATAGAAAGGAAAGCAATATAATCCCATAACAATGCAATGCAGAAATTAAACAAAAATATAAGGGAAAAATATTGTATAAAATGTGTTGTGTGATCATGGTGAGAAATTAAATTTATTTCACATGGTTTTGGCTGATATATATAGATTGAGAATAATAATTAATAAATAAGAATTTTGCAAATTATATCCATAAGAGTATAATTGGAAGCAAATAAGCGTAAGGCTAAAACCGATAAACTGCGTTAATAGTAGTTAGTCTAGAATGGTTTTTGTGAATGTGCGTGTGCTGAAATTTAATTCGTTAATGTGCGAATGGTAAATGACGTATACCTTAAATGATATTTCGTAGCAAGCACGTCAGAAGGCGCCAAGAAAGCTTAGACGCATATCTACGTGTCTAAGGCGGTAGGCGAAAAAGGGTAAATCGGGCGCATAGCTTGTGCGGTAAGGGGTTTTATATAGCTGACGTTAGTAAAATACTTAGGATAGGCTATATTTCATAATTTTAAAGTAGGATTATAGGGTAGCCGATTTAATAGAGTAGCCTAGATTAAAATCCCCTGATCCATTGTTTTTATTAAAATGTCTTGATTTAAATTTTGTCATAGCATGGAGTTATTGATTTATGAGCTAATATTTTTACATGATAGTAGCATGTACGTGTGATGCATTACAATATTTTTGTAACTCCATGATGATTGCTGATTTTTTAAGAAGTTGCATGGGCACCGTTTTAACTATATCTTGAATAAGCATGAAGTTACACGATTTATTCACATGCTGGTTTATTACAGTTGATATATGTTTTATTTTCGATGGGTGGTTTTCCATAATTTTTGATATAATGATTTGGGATGAATTATTGGATTTTTAACGTGTACCCATCGAGGGATTTTTGAGTTTGTTGGCAACCCGATTTATGCCTGTGTGGCAGTCATGTCCGTGAGAGCCATCTCTAGCACCCGGTAGGAGGTTCTGTGTGATTGCCCTACAGTGCCAAGTGCTTCACGAGGATGCCTTTGTGGCATTGAGTTGTTATCGTGAGATCCATCTCTATCACCTGGTAGGAGGTTCTGTGTGATTGCCCTACGGTGCCAAGTGCTTCACGGGGATGTCTTCGTGACATCGAGTATTTTATTGGTACCTGCTCAGTTAGGATAGGGCGATATTCACTATGGCCATAGGTGTATTTATTTTGCATTGATATTGGTGAGATTATTGAATATTGGATCCATGACTGGTTTGGGTTATTGCCACTTACTCGTATTATTGTATCGAATGTTTTAAGTATGTCCATGCATGTATTTAAATAAATTGCCCTTTGACTATGGTCTCGGTTTTGTGGACTTATAATTACTCTTTGAAAAATCTGATTTTGACTAATGATACATTGATTTTCAAATATGTAACCTTGTTTAAACCGAAGCATGTTCAGTAATGTTTATTTGATATATGCAAGATGTTTTACGTAATTATCTCGGTTTACCATTGCATAGTGTGTTGCATGGTATTTTGCTAGCTTCGGTTATGTAGGCTTCTTACTGAGCGTGTGGTTGCTCACCCCTCTCTTTTCAACATTTTTCAGATTAGTATTTTGGGGCGAGCGTCACACTCTAGCTGTCTCCTTTAGCCTAGTGAGCTGATTTTGGTATTTTCGAGGTATTATGCGACGGACGGTATATATTTATATATATGCATTTTATTTCAGATATGTACGCACGGTTGTATTTATGAGATGTACTAGTTGAAAGATGTTTAAGCATGACTATTAAGTATTACTTTAGGTTTCTTCTTTTCAATATAAAATGGATGAACGACAGGGCATGCTATATGATATTAACTATTATGTCGGATTAGGGGATTATATGATGTATGATTGAAACCCAGGGTTAATATATTTGATGTTGAGAACTTGTGATAAATATGTTGTACTGAGTATGAAGGACTAAATTATATATTGTAGTCATGCTGCCTAAATAGAAAAATAAATCGAAATCTTTAATATTATAAGTTAATATTAGAAATTTATCACGCATAAAAATATAATAAAGAGTACAATGATACCTACATCGGGCACAAACGACAAGTAAAACGATCCGCGTAGAAATATTTAAGTTACATTTAAATACGATTCCACTTAACGTTGCGCAACTAGTTCGAGGTTAGGTCATGGGGCGTGACAACAATTGGTATCATTTGCGCAAGAACAAAGACTGTAAGGTCTTGGGTTCGAACCTCTGAAGGTGCGAATTGGGGTATTTTCCTCGATAAAGTCGTGAGGGAACTGTGGGGCTTCCAAAGCGAACAGTACGTATAAGTAAGATTATGGGGGCCACCTCTTGAATCCTGCGGGAGCAAAGTGCCACACAGTCGTTACAAAAAAAATGCGTGTTTTGTTGTGGCATCCTAGCTCAGCCGGTAACAACCCACTCAATCGTATTGTCCGCTTTGGGTCCCGCCTTTATGGTCCCGCCCTCACGATTTTTTTTTCGCGTCCCCAGAGATTCGAACCTAGGACATCATGCTTAATTCGCAACTTCTGGTACCACTGAGCTAACGAGTTCAGTGGTACCAGAAGTTACGAATTAGGCATGATGTCCTAGGTTCGAATCAATGGGGATGCGAAAAAAAATCGTGAGGGTGGGGCCATAAAGACGGGACCCAAAGCGGACAATACGGTTGAGTGGGTCATTACCGGCTGAGCTAGGATGCCACATTCACCCTCTTTCTTACTCATTTGCCTTCTGCTTGAATCATAAGCTGCTGCAGTTTTCCAGCCTTTGTTTTTATTTGTTTCCACCTGTTTCAGTCTGCATCAGACCATTTCTCCGCCCCTGCCTCGGGGTCTCATTTCTAGCTTCACTTTCTTCAGTTTTGGCATGCTTCAGTTCTGTTTCAGCCTTCACGCAGGTCTTCCTCGGTTTCTGCTTCTTACCCGATGGTCTCCCTCTCCTTTTCTTCTTCATCTTCTTCTTCTTTCTTTCCTTCTTTCTTCCCCCAGCCGACCAACTCTTCCTTTCTCCTCTTTTCTTTCCTCCCTTTCTTTCCTTTCTTTCTTTCTCCAGCCGACCAATCCTCTCCTTCCTTTCTCCTCTTCTCTTCTTTTCTTTTACTTTTTTTCCCGCCCAGCTCTCTCTGTTTTTCGAATTGCTCTTTGTTTGTTTTTTTTTTTTACATTCCAGGTGCGGGATTGGCTTCTTTTTTAAGCCAATCCGTACACCATATTATATATATATATATATACCTTAATATTATATTTTATATATATATTATATTTTATACCAACTCATATATAGTATATTAATATATGTTTATGCATTATATATATATTTATATTTGTTTTATATATATATATATATATATATATATATTATCATTCACCCATTTTAAATTTGTCTAGTGTATATATATATATATATATATATACATTTTCTTTCTTTTTTTGTTATAAAATCACCTAATGACAATATTCATGCCTTCTATAAAATTTTCATTATTTCGAAAATGAAATATTATTGATATTTCATCATTCCTCATAAATCCCGATATAAGTGTTTACATCAAATTTATTTTCGATCCCTCCATGCTTGCATTTGCTTCATCACTTCTTGTAGCTTCGATTTTCCCTGTCATTCATGGGCTTCTCGGTTCCTATAGTCCTCGAGCTCTACAACAAATATTCACACTTCCATTAAAATTTATTATTCCCATTTTTATATATAGTCTAACTAAATGTAGGAAATTTGTGGGGTTTATAGAATCAGACCAAAATCAGCTAAAACGAAAGCACATTCTCTCCTTCACTCTGTCATAGGCATCCTTATACCTTCTACTGTCTAAGGTTTTTTTTTTCTAATTTCCAGATGCTGATTCAGGCTTAGATTAAAGAATAATATTTGTTCCTCACTCACCCCTATATCACATATAAATTTTCCAAAATTTTCCAAATTTGTTTGTGTGGTGGGAAAAAAAACCTTTGGAAGATGGCTAGCAGAATCTAAAGCATTTTTAGAGCAATATAATGTTGTGATTTTTAGAAAAAAAAAAGAAGAAAATAATTGGGTTAAGGTTTCTTCATACCTAATGATCCTCTCCCTCTTGGATACAATATATAATTTTTTTGGATCCCCGTGATAAGTGTTGAGGGCTGAAACAAGAGGCCAAACAAGATCTAACTTGATGATAGTCGTCCTTGAGCAATTTGGGTTTAAGAATTTTTACAAAATTTTGGAGGTCAAACTAGCCCTAGCTCAAGAGATACTTTTGTTCCTCACCCTTCCCTCTATAAAATATAAAAAATTCAGCTCAATTCAAGATCATTTTGGTGGTGAAATCCTGATTGGAAGTTGAGGGACAAAATCTCTCATATATGAGAGGTAATACCAACTGGAGTTTCTTGGTTTCTTGGTTGATTTTTGTTATTTCTTTAAGTGTTTTAGGACCATAAATAAGTTTATATGCATTAAAGGGAATCTTGAAAGAGATTTGGAGCTTGGTCAAACTTGATCAAAAGAGAGTAAGAATTTTAGAAAAATTTAGATTTAATATATGTTGATCTTAGTGATGTGTTGATGATTTTTGCCAGAGTAGATTTTTGAAAGAAAATGTGTAAGGTAGCCTTAGGATTTCGACCATATGGAGGTCATGTTGAAATGATGGAATTTGATGATTCATGTAATACTGTAAGGTGGTTCAAGTGTAGGAGAGTTAATTTAAGTAGTTAAAATGAAAGGAAAATTATGAAAGTGGTTATGTGTATTTTTAGCCATGATGGAGAATTTTAGGTGATTGACATAAGTTGTGGTCCTAGCTATTGCTTAATTGTATACAAGTATATTAGATGAGTTGAATACTAATTGGAAATATTTAGAATATGTTTGTATACAAGTATACAAGAGTGCTTGGTGCTTGAGAAGCCACTTGCTGCCCTCGATACTTAAGAGGTAAGGGATGTAAATCCATAATGGTATCCCTTATCTTGCTTTTAATAAATACAATATTTGAAGCATGATTTGATTGCTTAAAATTAGCTTAGGTGATTTTCGAACTAGAAATTAGGAATTTACTAAATCATAGGAGAAAATCCTGATTTAAGCTCGCTTAATAGGTTTTTACGAAAATTAGTTTCTTTAGATTTTAATAGCCCAAACTCCATTTTGTTAATGCATAAGACTTTTTGAAAGAAAAGGATGTGATTTGAAATTATGTAAACTTTGAACTTGATTTCTAAAATGTTTTTGAAAATCATGGTCATGAGATTATTTGCAAAATGTTTTGAGACTGTGGGCTTCCCTAGTCATGCGCTCGTGAATCTATATCAAATGTCCATGTCCATATGACATTCTGTAAAACCCAAAATTTTTCCACTTATTTCTTAATTTTAAAACTAAGAAGTAATTGAGAACTCGGAATAATATTGTGCAGGCTCGAAACCACCGAAGCACTCGGGTTAGAGGCGTGGGGTCTGCTGGCATAAAAATCGAGGTAAGACTTTAAGTCTGAGAATCTCTTAAGAATTTCATATATGGTCATGAATTGATGATTAGAAATGAAAACTAAGGTATTAGAAGTGGAAAAGTGGGTAAGGTTCGAGTGTTGCACTAAACCGAACAAATGAGCTCGAAATTAGAAATAAATTCGAAATAAATTCTAAAAATTCCCAAAAATTATTTCGAGATCGTAGAAAATTAATATAAGGTGAAATTTATTTGAGGTATCAAAAATCAAGTGAAAATATGGAGGTTTCAGGGATCGAATTAATTTTAAGGTAAATTGCAAACTTTAAGCTATTTTGCTCGGTAAAATGGGCTCAATCAGGAAATATTTCTCAAATAAGTGACCCCAAATTTTTATGAAACATACTAGGGATATAGTATAACACTTGAGAAGTGAGAATTTAGAGAAAATTGGATTAGAAATAATTTTTGGAGAATTTACAAAACAGAACAGCAAGCTATCCTGTTCCAGCCACCTGACCACCTGATAGATACTCATGCATAAGTTGACCATACGGAATCATATTAATGCACCATTTTTTTCTACTAGAAAATAGACTTTTAAGGCTTTCTGAAACATCCAAGAAGACCCAGAGAGCCCTTCTCACGTTCCCTCACCTCCCTCTGTAAGTCGTCGTACACATTACTATACACTTCCCCTTCCTTGACTTTTTCGACCCCCTTCCGTCCATCTTTAGACTCCGGCCAAGAAGGATTAAATCTTCCCCATCAAGTTATCTATAACATATAAAACAATAAGCTCAAAACAAGTCCATTTACTAGGTTAAATCTGAGAAAGAAAATCGGGAGGCAGAACTATCCTGTTTCGGGAAAGTGAAGAAATCAATTTTTGAAAGTTTTTGGTTGCGTTTTCTTATAATTTTTGATGATTCTAAGTTCTATATATGTTAAGTTTCAGTTGAGTATCAATTTTGAGGAACAAAAACGTCATCAAACTTGGTCAAAACCGAGGTAAAGTTAATGGATGATGATGAAGTTCACATATGTTGTTATTTGGTGTTTTTAGAAGGTTTTTAGTTAAGTGGAATTGGATGATTTAATTTCTATGGATGATTGAGTTCTGGAAAGCAAGGTTATAATGTGTTTGAGGTGAAAATTTTGATGATCTAAGGTTGTTAACGGTTAAATTTATACCGAGAAAGCTCGATTTATAGCTTAACTCAGTGAAAATTTGGCAAAGTGACTAGCTTGATTTATGAACTTGAAGGAGTCATAAGGTTAATGAAATAATAAATTGAAAAACAGAATAATGAAATTTGCTAGAAACGGCACTAAATTGGTAAAATCGAGAAAATCGAAAAACTTGACCGAAAAGTCAAGATTGGTCAAACTTTGAAAAGATAAATCAAAATTTAACATGTTAAAATGAAATTAATCAATATATGATGAATTGGTATTGTTTTAGATAGCTCAGGAATTTGGTACGCAAATCGAGGTAATCCCAAGAATTGGCAATATTAAGCTGCCCCAAGATCTATGAGGTAAGGGAATTGTGTAAGTAGCTAAAGGTAGCTACACGTATTTTTGGGCAGATTTTTGAATAATTAAATTGTATATCAATTCTGAATATAGAAATTATCGGTAGAGAGCCGACATAGAAAAAATTACCGTTTTGCCCCTACTAAGGGAAATTTTGAAAAAGTTAGGATTGGAATGGAATATGCATAAATAACATGTTTTGAGTGTTTTCACTATGAAATACTGCTTTTTAGAAAATTAAATAATATTATTTCAACCTGAAAGGGTAAATGATGATTTTGCCCCCGTGAAGGGTAAAAATTCACTTTTAGAAAAAGTCATGAAAAGCAAGAATTGAGTGTTCTTAATGAATTTTAATTGCTTTTCAATAAAGATATAGGTAGACTGGCTGATGTTTTATTAATTTACATAAAATAGCATGTGGTAGGTGCTGATTTTGGTTTTGAAAACCATTCTTTGAAAATGAGCCACCTACATAATTTACGTGGAAACAAATGTGCTGAGAATATTACTCGCACAAGATTTGACATGATTTGTGCATGTGACAGAGTGTTGGAAGCTTGGCTTGCACTCGATTTATTACATGATTTTATATATGACATGCGTAAGGTCGTGCTGGGAGCTTCGGGTAGGCTGTGTACTACACCGATTAAATAGGCTCGCACGTGCATTTCGAGACATGGCGTTGGATATTAAAATGACATGGGCATGGGGTGTACGTTGTATCGTGCTTACAGCATGGAGTATGTTGTATCGTGCCGTGATGTATGATGAATAGTCTTCGGACTAAGGATCTGATTGGCTAGCAGGATGGTTTGGTACCCACCTCCTGGGGCAGCCTCAGATGTGATGTGATACCCCGCACACCTGATCAGTGTTGCCTGGGATCACAGAATATGGCCATAATCCTAGAGTTATTACCCTTATTCTTGCCTAGTCTCACATGTCACTTACTTTATGAAATTGCATGTCACTTACTTGCAAAATCGTATATTATTTGCTTTGCGAAATCACATATTACTCATTACTTGATTTTGTGATTTTATGATTTTATATTGTGGGACTGAGTCCTGATGATTTTGGGGTGGATGTGGATTTGAAATAAATGGCATGTTTTAATATAATATGCATTATTTAAATAGCATGACGCATAATTCTATGCTTTATCTGCCATTTCACGCAATAAATTGCCAATTTGAAATAAATGGCATGTTTTGACATAATGTGCATTATTTAAATAGCATGAAGTATAATTCCATACTTTATCTACCATTTCACGAAATAAATTATTTTATACGAATTATTTTACCTGGCATAAAAGTATGCATGAAATTCGTATTTAAGAATGATTTCGAAAGAGAATGATTTAATGCATGGCATCATGAGCATGTAGATAGTGTGGTTATCTACTTGCTTACATGATTACCTTACTAAGCTCGTGGTTTGTTCATTCCCCTTATTTTCCCCTCTTTTCAGAACACTTGCAGCAATTAATGAGCGGCTGAGGGACTTGCATTCTTGGTATCCGCTGCTTTCCATCATCGAAAGGTATACACTTGGTATGATTTTATATCTAAACATGTAATAGCACAGTAATCAATTTGGAATATAATATGGGGGATGTAAATATTAATAAACACATACAATTATAGAGTCTCAATTATAAAGTATACGTGTTTGAATTTAAATAAATTAAAAGATAGATGTCATAGTAGATGGTAAAGGGTGATTAATACTGACTCATAGCCCGACTGTTTGGTGGTGAGAATGTCCACGACCAGAAAAGGAAAGGAAAAAGCAAAAAATTTGTTGTGATTTTTGGTAAAAATGGGTCGTGACACATTCTCATGTCATTATCCGCACGGTGAGTGCCATTGGTGCCCGTACCTTAGCTGTGTGCTAACCGTGTGATTGTGTTTATTACTGTACGACCTTGATTCACTCTACAACCTACCATGGCCATTGGTATTATTTCTTTTATTAAGGATCACTTATTATGTGTATCGCATGATAGTTGTAGGGTCCATGCCTAGTTTCCATGTGAAGTAGTGTTTCTAAACTTTGTGAATTAAATGTGAATTTGATTTTGAGACTTTTTGTGATTTAATTATAAGGAATATGGATTTTCACTATACTTTTATTTTGAGAAATGCTTGGTGATTATTTGAAATGCTTATATAATTTTAAAATATCATTATTTTATAAATGTTTTGGTGTTATTATTGTTTTAAATGCATTTTTTTACTGTACTTTCCCAAGAGCTCACCTCTACTCCTTCAGATTATTTTCAGTGAATCGTACCTGATGGTACACAACGTAGGCTGGTGGACTGACATATCCCTAGGCTATATTTTGTACTAAGCGTGGTATACGATGTATCTTTTGTATTTATATCCAGACATCCTATAAGCACATATATATGTATTTATTTTGATACTTTTAGGATGTAATTAAGTTCAGTATGTTAGTTATGACTTATAGGATTAAGTTATTTATGTGATGCATGCTTAAGAAAATACAAGCATGTTAAAGTTTATTTCAATTTTAATAACATCATGTTTAATATAAATAAATTACGGATTAACTGAAGTAATAATAAATTAAGTGGTTAAGGAAATGTGGTAATTTACACTACACAGAAGGCAACGTTAAGTAAAGAGAGAAAAAAATTAGCCCGAATTTTTACACTTCTGGGTGTTACAAGATATAAATAGCAAAAACATAATATGGCTCGCTATTGACGCTATAGATAGCAAGATATGTATGGCCCACTATCAGCCAATATAAATAGTAAGATAGGGCTCGCTAACGGCATTATAGTTAGCAATGGTCATGTAAAACGAGATTTTCAACATGGCTCTAGTCACGAGTTATAATACTGATCATTTGAAATACAAACATGATATAAATATGTTTTCCTGTAACGACCCTTGACCCTTGAAAATCGGGGGATTTTTTTTTTTTTTAACTTCGGCTTACAACTTAATCCTTTATTTACTTAGGTTGTATTCCTGTTCAGTGTCAATCCTTAAAAATATCTCATTTAATTTATCTGTATACAGATTTCATTCCGATACATTATTTTCAATAGATGTCTATGCATACAAATAGTCTGGTAAAGAGATAAGAATGTATACCTCACGCATATACAAAAGGTAGTCTGGGGAAGCTCATATCCTCCAGCCTACGTCGTCTACACAACATTTATTAGTTGTAATTCACTGCAAAAATCTGAGAGGTAGAGGGGTGAGCTTTTAGGGAAAAGCTCAGTAAGGTAATGCTCTTAAAGTAGTTCTGATATATAAAAACATTTGAAGTTGTTCATATACATAAATTTCCATTTCATGCATAATCGTCATAAAGCATGTGTGTCTTTAAAACAAATCATATGCTTAACCATTTTACAACTTTTCATAAACCTTTCATGAACATTTCATAAATCATTTCGTAAACATTTCATGAATATTTCATAGTCATTTCGTAAACATCTCATGAATATTTCATAATCACTTCGTAAACATTTCATGCATATTTCATAATCATTTCGTAAACATTTCATGAATAATTCATAATCATTTCGTAAACTTTTCGTGAATAATTCATAATCATTTCGTAAACATTTTATGAATATTTCGTAATCATGAAAACACATATTCATTCATCATAGTCAATTTTTCATAATCAAATCGAGGAGACTAGGCTATAACTAAGTCATGCGATACGTGTCATTCTCCATTGGAGAGTCATCATACCTATGGCCATGGTAAGGGGGCTGTAGAATGGATCAGGTTCATATAGCAATAATAATTATAAACATGGGTAGTATCTTCTTATTTCTTATCATATACTAGCACATAGCTAGGGCACGGGCACCTGTGGCACTCACCGTGCGGGGAACATTCATCCGTGCTGCGCAGGCACGAGATACTACCAAAACATCATCGTAAACCACCAGTAGCACGACATCTTCCATAAAGGTTGAGTCAAGTGCTAAAGGGGCTAACGTACCGGCACCCCAAGTGGTGTAGCCGGAACACCACAAGTAGTAACCATGCATGAAGCCTATAGTCTCAAAACATAGTTTCAAAATCTTTCTTGGGTTTTATTGCCCATAAACTCATATCGAGTAATAACATCGAATTTCCTTGAAATATGAAAACTGTAAGACCCGAATTTAATTAAAATACGAAAATTAAATAAGAAAAGATAGGGGACGTATGAAGGAAGTCGAGTTAAATTAATCCCGAACACGTGTAAGGGTAAAATGGTCAAAAGACCAAAAGCCGGTATAATTTCGATAAAGAAATTTAATTAAAAATATGGACTTAAGAAATCTTGGTCAATAAAAGTGAAATAAATTTAATTCGGATTAAATTGATCGAGATATTAATTTATTGGAATTAATCGGGATTAATCGAGATTTTTAGTTCGGAAGAATAATCCCGAAAATAATCGAAAAATATATCGAAAAGTCACCCGGGACAATATCTCGAAAATACGGGGAAATTATACCCGAAAAAGAGGTTAAAATATAATAAATAATTAAATTAAATTGATAAATTTAGAATAAAATAATAATTTTAAGGGATATTTGGGTATTTTTAGTGGATTTTAATGAATAAAAGTAAATTGTTAAATAAGATAATAATTGTAAAAAAAAATAAATAAAAATAAAAAAATCAGAAGTATCGGGGAGAGAGAAAGAAAGAAACAGAAAAAGAAACGGAGCGGAAAAACGGGGCCGGAAAGGGGGAGGAGATCCGGCGATCCTTGATCGTCGACGACCACCGAGAAATGGAGAGGAGAGGCCGGCGAGCAAAATGGCACCGGCAGCACGGCCAACCGACGCCGGAGGAGGCCGAAATCGGGGAGAGAAGCCGCGAGAGAAAGATTCTCGATCGGCGGCGAACGGCGCCGATCTGGCCGACCCCACCCCCAGCCGAGGACTCCCCAGGCCCAGACGATGCGTTTGGTGGTGGTGGCAGCCACCGAAACCGGTGGACGGCGCCGGAAACAGCGAAAGAGGAAAATGGGTCCGACGGCGAAGAGGAGAAGAGCCGGACCGGCGGCGTTCCGGCGACCTCGACCCAAACCGAAGGCAGATTCGAGATGCGGACGACCCAGCGGAGCTGCTGGCGGTGGAAGCCGGCGGAGAACCGGCCGGCAAGGTAGTGAACCGGCGGTGAACCGGTCGAACTGGAGAAAACCGACGGTCTGAACCGGTCCGAATCGGACTGAACCGGTTCAGCCAAAAAGAGAGGAAAAAAGGAAGAAAAAAGGGAAAAAGAAAGAAAAAAAAAATTAGGGAAAATTCCTGTGATGCAATCGAGCTTCGGGTAAGTCGACAAGCGGTCAAATTGACCCGATTTAAATTTGGAATATTTTATTTAATTAAATTTCGACTGAAAAGTTTAACCGAAAATGTAATTAATTGTGTAGCTCGACGATTGGCATCCACCGAGGGCTCGAGACAGTCTCGATTTGAGGACTAGCATGGAATCTCGGGTAAGTGATCCCTATTTACGACAATTACCTCGTTATGCGTGATATTGATTTAATTTACGCATAAATTGAATTAATTTATGGAAATTTAGACTAATTGTCGTAAATATTGAATTTAGATATTCGAGAATTAGAACGAGGCTCCATAAATTATTGGTGGGCCCAATGAGCCCAATAGGCCTCGATAAAGAGAAAATTAAGTGGAAAACGGGCTTAAGGCCGATTAAGGCCCATTAAGGTGCAATCGGGCCCAATAGGGGTAAATGGGCCCAGCGATTTAAATTAAGCCCAGAAAGTATTAAATACAATTAAATTATATGTTATCTGACCTGAGGAATGTTAATACGCAGTTCCCGGCATTTGATTGGGAGCATAACGGACTGCGCGACGAGACGACAATGGAAAAGAAAAAGGTCAGACTCGACGAGAATCGAGGTAAGGGAATTCTGCGGACTGCTAGAGGTAACAGTACGCAATTTTAAATTCATTGGCAGTCCTTTAAAATAATCTGAAGGGTCTAGAGGTCGAAGAATAATGTTAGTGCCCCGAATCGGCAAATTACTAAAATACCCTTGTTAAGGGTAAAATCTAAAAATTTAGGAAAAATTGGGAGGAGCAAGGACAAGAGGTTCCTGCTCGTTCTGGAGGTATTTCAACGCATGCATGAGTAGGCTGGCTCACCTTGAAAGAAAATGCACCGCATTGCATACTTTCAACGTGAAATTGATTTGAAAACTGTTTTGAGTAAATAGAGCCGCCTACGTGTTTTATTGACATATGACGTGCTAGAGCTCAGCTCGCACGGTATTTTTGATTTGTGTGATGCATGCATTAGTGCTGGAGCGAGAGCTCGCACTAGAGTTTTACATGCATAGGTGCTAGAGTATAACTCGCACCAGATTTCATTTGCTTTTCATGACACGGTGCTAGAGTCTAACTCGCACCAGATTTTACATGATCTTCGTGACAGGGTGCTAGAGTCTAACTCGCACCCGATTTTCACATGATTTATATACAGAGTGCTGAGCTTAGCTTGCACTAGTTTTACCGGATTTGTGGAGTACCGCTGTCTGCCCTTGGAGTCAGCCAAAAGGCCCAACAGGCTCAAGAGACCTCTTAGGTGGGGTGAGAGTGAGGGATGAGGTTGGCGGCCTTATGGGGATGTAAGCGGGCTCTGCCAGTTTACTTGTTTTGATGAGAGTGCTGAGCATCGCTCGCACTGATTTATGAGAACATGCGATGAGCCGTGCTTGGAGCATCGGGTAGACTGTGTGTCACCGATTTAATAGGCTCGCACGTGCATTTTGAGACATGGCATGAGTATTGAGAAACAAACCTCTGTGGGAAGCAGGCCAATTGGGCTGGAGTACCTAGAGATATTATATGGGTTCACGGAGTACGATGTACCGTGTAAGTAGCATGGAGTACGATGTACCGTGTGGTATCTTCGGATACGGCATCTCCGGATGCAGCATCTTCGGATGTCGGGGATCGGATAAGACTGACGGGATGGACTGACCCACCTCCCGGGCGGTTCCCGATCATGGTGAGAACCCGCACACTAGGATCCGTGTAGCTGTGGAACTCCCGAGGACAGATGTGGCCATAGTCCTAGTTATTTACCTATATACAGACGTTGCCTAGTCTCGCATGTTGATGACTTTTATGATGATTTAAACTGGGTTTTAAAACTAAATTGCATGATGGTATTTCCATGCTTTTCAAAACCCACGTGTGATGTAAACGTTTTCATGATTTTGTGTGAGTCAGGATCACCCGCAGGAGGGGTCGAGTCCTGACTTTATTGTGATAATCTTAATTGAGAAAGAAATGATTTATAATAATTGCATGTTGATTTTCCGTGCAAATGTGTTTTACATAACATCATGACGCATATCATTTGTTTTAAAATGTGTGGAGAAAGGGCGGTTTATGCATGGCACTACGTTCATGTAGGTAGTATGGTTACCTACTTGTTCGTAGGATTGCCTTACTGAGCTTGATGTGCTCACCCCTTTCATTTTCTCCCACAGATAATCTCCGGTTGAAGTTGCGACGACTCAGTACTGCATTTCGGGTATCCACTGCTGCCCATCAACATAAGGTATATATACACTTGTACATATTGTATCTACATAAGCATAGCACAGTAACATGTTTGTAAGTAACTTTAGGGGATGTATAAATATTGTAGACATTTTATAAATGACTAGAGAAGAAATAAGTTAGATGGTAAATGAATGGTGGGACTGGCATTGACGCACAGCCCAATTTTTAGTAGAGTGTTGGTCACGATTCGAGAACAGGTAAGAATTTAAGTAATGAAATAAATAAAACGCGAAAAATTAACTCTGATTTTTGGGTAGTTTGGGTCGTGACATATAAAGGTGGTATCAGAGCACAATTGGTCTGATGTGTGTCAGTGTCAGTAATTAGGAAATTACATCCCCGTGTTACTGTGCTTAGTTAGATACAATAGTGTATATCGAGATGGGCTTGACTAAGAAATTGTTGAGAATGCAGGAATGCTTAATATGAGTCGCGTTAGATGAGATAGTGCACGAGGCAGAGGTCGTAGAGGTAGACCTGAATCTACTAAGTCATGCTGAGTTTGACTATGAGAATCATGCTAAAATTGAAATAGAGGCTAAAGTTGAGTATGCCCCACAGAGTCCGACAGAGTGATCGGACAGTATTGAGAGACGCTTCGCGAGATTGAAGCGGAGCATGGGTATCATTTTGAGGAGCTAATTGCTCAGATTATGTATGAGATCAGAGGGCGCAGCGGAGCATTGGTGGAAACCCGCTCGACCCATCTTAAGTGTTAAACATTCAGAGCTAAGATGAGAATTGTTTATGGATGTATTCCGGTGACAGAACATTCCGAACATTATTTAAAGGAAATTTTGAATTAAAGTCCTTACTCTGACCCAGAGGATTTAATTTATTGACGAGTATAGAGACTCGGTTATATTCTGGGCAGATATTACCTCGACACTATGAAAAGTGACAGTCGAGATGTCTAAAAGTTTATGAAATGACTCAACTTTTCGATTAGAGTCCAATTGACCGTGAGATATTACCTATACCGAGGCAGTGCGCAGATTTACAATTGGGTAAATAAGAACATGAATTGCACGCCTCTGAGATTGGGAAAGTTAATAAGGGCTGAAATAGAGACAGAAAAGAAAATCGAGAAATGATAGAGATGTTGAAATGGGGAAATGATATTTGGTAAAAGATTAGATTTGACGAGTCATGGAGTAAGATAATTGGTAAAGCCCCAGTGCAAACAATTTTGGCACTCTTGAGGGGTATTGTGATTGGCGGACCCCGACCTGCTACGAAACAGTGTAGCAGTGTGAGCACTGTAAGCAGTGTGAGATGTGTGGTAGATACCACGGAATGAGGGTCTATACCTACACGGTATTAGTAAAAATGGCCGTTAAGTGTGGTAAGACGGACCATTGATTTTGATTGCTCAGAGTTGAACGAGATCGCCCCACAGAAAAGGTAAAGAGACAGAGAAAAATTTCGTTGGTATAGTTGCAACGAAAAGGGAGGAAATAGCCGAAAATAAAAAAGGAAAGTAGGCTGTTGGACGAAGGCGAGAGGATGTCTTGGACCAGGACACTATTGATGTTTCATGGATGTGGTGTAAGATACCACACTTGTTATGAATAACGAAGTACGTATGTTCATTGATCCTGGTGCCACATATTTATTCATACCGCCTTCATTCGCATATAAGTGAGTAAAAGGCATGAATGCCTACATCATTGGGCACAATACTGATAAATGAGTACCCCAGTGGAGGAGGATTAATTAGCGGAATATGGTTATCGAGATTTTAAGTTGAAAACAGCGGTGCAACAGTTGAAAATCAAAGGAGTCATTAGGATTAAAGCAATGAGTATACGAAGTAATAAGGATTAAGGCAATTAGTAGCGAATACAAATTATAACCAAGGACAAAGATGGGTATAACCATAACCAGTAGTTGTGGTTAAGTCTGAGGGCTAATAAAGGTATTTTAAAATACCTCCCCGCTTGAAGACTTGACAGCGTCTAGATATATATATAACCTATAACGTGAAATCGAGCGTCGTAATAGATAACTTTAGCATTAGGATACCTCTACTAAGACGATAAGAATATAAAAACTCGACAAATCATGAAGGTTAACATAGTAAATTTAATAGGTGCCGTTAAGGTAAGGAAAAGGAAATGGTGCAGGTTAGTACCTGAAAACGTAAGCGGTTGAGAAGGATCTTATACGCTTATGCGTAAATAAGTCAAGGTTTAGATCGAGTTGTAACCATCATTATCGATGATATATTGGGTGTAGTTAAAGTCTATGGCGATTTATAAGTAACAATTGGAAGATGGCTTTTACAGATGGATTATTGCGAGATTTAAAATGGTATACCTTGTTGACACGTTTAATTAAGAAAACGTGGTCTCGGAATAAGATGAGAGATGTGACATAGACTTCGGTGTAATGAAGTATGAACTGACCCCCGTGAATAATTTCACCATACCCAACAGCTCAAGAGGATCTCAGTGAGTATGGATACCTCAAAATTATGATGGAGCTGTGTATTGATGTATAATGGGAAGATAGTCAAGTATGGAGTCAGACAACTCCTTGATCATGAAATAAACTATCTAACCCATGACTTAAGTTGGCAACAGTAATTATACCAAGAATATGATACTATTATGTACATGGTGAGAAATTGTGGATATGCACTGATCATAAAGCCCGAGTATCTGTTTTCACAGAAAGAGGCAAATATGAGAATAAATATTGGGTTAGAGCTTCTGAGAGATTTTGATTTATGAAAATTGTACCCCCGGGAAAGGCTGATGCTTTGAGCAGAAAGAGCCTCAGGATGGTATTACATATGATGGTCAGGGAGCGTGAGCTGCTAGAGCAGTTGTGAACCTCAGTATTGATGTGATCCCTTCTGATGATGGCAGTGATTAGTATGATTATGTGACAGCTAGCCTGATGATTAGAACCGGATGAGAGTGCCCGGATTTGCCAGGCTTAGCGTGATGATCGACCGGATGTCGATAGTTTGGGTCTGATTCAGAAGGGTACAGTGATAGAGTTCACAGTGGGTGATGATGAGTTACTGAGGATTCAGAGACAGTATGAGTGCTCCCCAGGACCACAGTTGATGAAATAGTGATATTGCCAGAAGCTCACTCTTCGGGATATACAGTGCATACGAAAAGTAATAAGAATATATTAAAATCTCGAAAAGGGTATTGGTGGTCAGATATTAAAAGAGACATGATAGAGATTGTGAAAGAGTGCCTAGTGTGTCAGCAGAGTAAGGTAGAGCATTAAAAGTCTGCAGAGTTATTACAGCACCTACCTATATCGACACGGCACGAAAAACGAGAGCAAGTCTCCATGAATGTCGTGATGGGTTATAGAGGACCCGGATAAATCAGGAGACTATTTGGATGATAGTCGATAGAGTGACTAAGTCTACCCACTTTCTGGTTATGAAATCCCTAAATACTCAAAGTGTGTATGAGGATTTATATATAAGAAAGATTGTGGAACATTAAGTAGCGTTCCAGTGAGCATGGTATCATATAGGGATTCCCGCTTCACTTCTTACTTCAGGGTATATTTTTCAGGAAGCTATGGGAACCCGACTGAGTATTAGCACAGCTTTCCATCCTCAGACAGATGGTCAGTCAGAGAAGACTGTACAAGTTCTGGAGGATCCGATGAAAGCGTGTGCCGTTAATTTTATAAGCTCCTGGAATGATCAGTTGATTTCTAATTGAAGTCGCCAATAACGACAATTGGCAATTGAGTATCGGGATAACGAGATATGAGGCAGTGTATAGCTGTAGGGGCTGTTCCCCAAATTGGATAAGAAAGAGTGGGTGACAGGTAGAAATCATTTCTGACTTTGGATAATAAGTCTCTGAGGATGTTTAGTTAAGGATGGGAGATTAAGAACACCTCAGAGCAGATAGACAAGTATTGGAATTCACCCTTGGTGAATTAGTATGATTGAAATATTTCTTGTCCTAAGAGAATAAGGACGTAGCGAACTTTTGGAAGAAAGTAAATCGAGTTGCGCTGGATGGAATATTTTGAGAGATTGGACAAATGGGAGATAAGACCTGTAGGTTGGTGTTGTCACTTGAATTAACAGGCACCCACAATGTGTCTCAGCTTTTGATGCTTCAGAAATACTATACAGATCCAGCATAAGTGATAGAATATGAACTCCAAAAGTTCAATTTAATGAAAATATAAGTATATTGAAGAAGGCGATTCGGGCATTAAACAGGAAAGAGAAAGTATTGAGGTTTAAGACGATCTCCCTAATTAAAGTCCTTTGGTAGTAATACACTCCGGAAGAGGTCACATAAGAATTAAAGAAGTATGATACGATTGATGTACCCGGAGTTGTATATGGACTCATATGAATTGGTTCTAATTTGGAGGACCAAATTCCTTAAGTGGGGGAGAGTTGTAAGACCCGAATTTAATTAAAATACGGAAATTAAATAAGAAAAGATAGGGGACGTATGAAGGAAGTCGAGTTAAATTAATCCCGAACACGTGTAAGGGTAAAATGATCAAAAGACCGAAAGCCGGTATAATTTCGATAAAGAAATTTAATTAAAAATATGGACTTAAGAAATCTTGGTCAATAAAAGTGAAATAAATTTAATTTGGATTAAATTGATCGAGATATTAATTTATTGGAATTAATCGGGATTAATCGAGATTTTTAGTTCGGAAGAATAATCCCGAAAATAATCGAAAAATATATCGAAAAGTCACCCGGGACAATATCTCGAAAATACGGGGAAATTATACCCGAAAAAGAGGTTAAAATATAATAAATAAATTAAATTAAATTAAATTGATAAATTTAGAATAAAATAATAATTTTAAGGGATATTTGGGTATTTTTAGTGGATTTTAATGAATAAAAGTAAATTGTTAAATAAGATAATAATTGTAAAAAAAATAAATAAATAAAAAAAATAAAAAAATCAGAAGTATCGGGGAGAGAGAAAGAAAGAAACAGAAAAAGAAACGGAGCGGACAAACGGGGCCGAAAAGGGGGAGGAGATCCGGCGATCCTTGATCGTCGACGACCATCGGGAAATGGAGAGGAGAGGCCGGCGAGCAAAATGGCACCGACAGCATGGCCAACCGACGTCGGAGGAGGTCGGAATCGGGGAGAGAAGCCGCGAGAGAAAGATTCCCGATCGGCGTCGAACGGCGCCGATCTGGCCGACCCCACCCCCAGCCGAGGACTCCCCAGGCCCAGACGATGCGTTTGGTGGTGGTGGCAGCCACCGAAACCGGCGGACGGCGTCGGAAACAGCGAAAGAGGAAAATGGGTCCGACGGCGAAGAGGAGAAGAGCCGGACCGGCGGCGTTCCGGCGACCTCGACCCAAACCGAAGGCAGATTCGAGATGCGGACGACCCAGCGGAGCTGCTGGCGGTGGAAGCCGGCGGAGAATCGACCGGCAAGGTAGTGAACCGGCGGTGAACCGACCGAACCGGAGAAAACCGGCGGTCTGAACCGATCCGAACCGGACTAAACCGGTTCAGCCAAAAAGAGAGGAAAAAAGGAAGAAAAAAGGGAAAAAGAAAGAAAAAAAAATTGGGGAAAATTCCTGTGATGCAATCGAGCTTCGGGTAAGTCGACAAGCGGTCAAATTGACCCGATTTAAATTTGGAATATTTTATTTAATTAAATTTCGACTGAAAAGTTTACCCGAAAATGTAATTAATTGTGTAGCTCGACGATTGGCATCCACCGAGGGCTCGAGACAGTCTCGATTTGAGGACTAGCATGGAATCTCGGGTAAGTGATCCCTATTTACGACAATTACCTCGTTATGCGTGATATTGATTTAATTTACGCATAAATTGAATTAATTTATGGAAATTTAGACTAATTGTCGTAAATATTGAATTTAGATATTCGAGAATTAGAACGAGGCTCCATAAATTATTGGTGGGCCCAATGAGCCCAATAGGCCTCGATAAAGAGAAAATTAAGTGGAAAACGGGCTTAAGGCCGATTAAGGCCCATTAAGGTGCAATCGGGCCCAATAGGGGTAAATGGGCCCAGCGATTTAAATTAAGCCCAGAAAGTATTAAATACAATTAAATTATATGTTATCTGACCTGAGGAATGTTAATACGCAGTTCCCGGCATTTGATTGGGAGCATAACGGACTGCGCGACGAGACGACAATGGAAAAGAAAAAGGTCAGACTCGACGAGAATCGAGGTAAGGGAATTCTGCGGACTGCTAGAGGTAACAGTACGCAATTTTAAATTCATTGGCAGTCCTTTAAAATAATCTGAAGGGTCTAGAGGTCGAAGAATAATGTTAGTGCCCCGAATCGGCAAATTACTAAAATATCCTTGTTAAGGGTAAAATCTAAAAATTTAGGAAAAATTGGGAGGAGCAAGGACAAGAGGTTCCTGCTCGTTCTGGAGGTATTTCAACGCATGCATGAGTAGGCTGGCTCACCTTGAAAGAAAATGCACCGCATTGCATACTTTCAACGTGAAATTGATTTGAAAACTGTTTTGAGTAAATAGAGCCGCCTACGTGTTTTATTGACATATGACGTGCTAGAGCTCAGCTCGCACGGTATTTTTGATTTGTGTGATGCATGCATTAGTGCTGGAGCGAGAGCTCGCACTAGAGTTTTACATGCATAGGTGCTAGAGTATAACTCGCACCAGATTTCATTTGCTTTTCATGACATGGTGCTAGAGTCTAACTCGCACCAGATTTTACATGATCTTCGTGCAGGGTGCTAGAGTCTAACTCGCACCCGATTTTCACATGATTTATATACAGAGTGCTGAGCTTAGCTCGCACTAGTTTTACCGGATTTGTGGAGTACCGCTGTCTGCCCTTGGAGTCAGCCAAAAGGCCCAACAGGCTCAAGAGACCTCTTAGGTGGGGTGAGAATGAGGGATGAGGTTGGCGGCCTTGTGGGGATGTAAGCGGGCTCTGCCAGTTTACTTGTTTTGATGAGAGTGCTGAGCATCGCTCGCACTGATTTATGAGAACATGCGATGAGCCGTGCTTGGAGCATCAGGTAGACTGTGTGTCACCGATTTAATAGGCTCGCACGTGCATTTTGAGACATGGCATGAGTATTGAGAAACAAACCTCTGTGGGAAGCAGGCCAATTGGGCTGGAGTACCTAGAGATATTATATGGGTTCACGGAGTACGATGTACCGTGCAAGTAGCATGGAGTACGATGTACCGTGTGGTATCTTCGGATACGGCATCTCCGGATGCAGCATCTTCGGATGTCGGGGATCGGATAAGACTGACGGGATGGACTGACCCACCTCCCGGGCGGTTCCCGATCATGGTGAGAACCCGCACACTAGGATCCGTGTAGCTGTGGAACTCCCGAGGACAGATGTGGCCATAGTCCTAGTTATTTACCTATATACAGACGTTGCCTAGTCTCGCATGTTGATGACTTTTATGATGATTTAAACTGGGTTTTAAAACTAAATTGCATGATGGTATTTCCATGCTTTTCAAAACCCACGTGTGATGTAAACGTTTTCATGATTTTGTGTGAGTCAGGATCACCCGCAGGAGGGGTCGAGTCCTGACTTTATTGTGATAATCTTAATTGAGAAAGAAATGATTTATAATAATTGCATGTTGATTTTCTGTGCAAATGTGTTTTACATAACATCATGACGCATATCATTTGTTTTAAAATGTGTGGAGAAAGGGCGGTTTATGCATGGCACTACGTTCATGTAGGTAGTATGGTTACCTACTTGTTCGTAGGATTGCCTTACTGAGCTTGATGTGCTCACCCCTTTCATTTTCTCCCACAGATAATCTCCGGTTGAAGTTGCGACGACTCAGTACTGCATTTCGGGTATCCACTGCTGCCCATCAACATAAGGTATATATACACTTGTACATATTGTATCTACATAAGCATAGCACAGTAACATGTTTGTAAGTAACTTTAGGGGATGTATAAATATTGTAGACATTTTATAAATGACTGGAGAAGAAATAAGTTAGATGGTAAATGAATGGTGGGACTGGCATTGACGCACAGCCCAATTTTTAGTGGAGTGTTGGTCACGATTCGAGAACAGGTAAGAATTTAAGTAATGAAATAAATAAAACGCGAAAAATTAACTCTGATTTTTGGGTAGTTTGGGTCGTGACAAAAACTCTTTCATAAAACCGAAAGACTGTGTGACACTTTGTTCCCGTAGGACTCAAGAGGTGGCCCCCACAATCCCCTTTCGAAAACAATTTCTTTTCTTAAATACTTTTGAAATTATCGAAGTTTCTTTAACTGTATGGATATAAAAACATAAATAAATGTAAAACATCCATACACTTCATACCTTAGGAAATTCATTTCACAACATGGAAAGTACTTGGGGAACATTTCGATAAATTAAAACATTCATCGTAAACAGTTTCACAAGTATGAAAGCATTGATAAATCACTTCAAATTATATGCTCTTTCATAAAATCATTTATCGGTGAAACAAGAATACATTATCAGAACTAAGTTAAATAGTATCCCTTACCTCGATTTAACGAAAATCTCGAATTCAAGCTGTGATGCCTCCTAGTATCTCCCTTAAATCCTTCTATGATTCTCCTACACCGAAATTTGTATTTCTTAGTATCCTATTTATCGAATTAACTACAATACGTCAAAATCGTAACATTACTTACCTAGGCGAAAATACACCCGAAATTATAAAAAACGTACAATTATCTCTAAAACTTGTATAAATTTATTACCTTGAAGTCTGTCCATAATCTTTAATTACTTCGACTTAGCGAGTCGACAAACCCGATCCACTAGGTAAATTTTTCGGGGCTCTTCCCCGAATTTCCAAAATTTAGTACTCTTATTTTCCTTATTCAATTTTTCCTCTATTTTCAATAATATATATATATATATATATATATATATATATATATATATATTACTTCCTTCTTCTCTTTTTTTTATACTATTCAGCCTTTTCTCTTTTTCTTTTTCTTTTTTTTTCTTTTAAATTTCCCGCCTTATTTTCTTCCTTCATTTTCTTCTTCTTCTCCACTAAGCCCGACATACTATTCACCAAATATATAATTTCTCTGTTTTCATTCTCTTCCACCATCTCTCGGCGTTACCACCACCTCTTTCATTGTCTACGATTTTCGCCATCCTCATCATCTTCCTCCAGTTGTCCCATTTCGGTTTCCCTATAGCGAGACAGGTGTGTTCTGCCTCTGTCTTTACCAGTCCCGATTTTCCCAGCTCGATTTTCCAGCCTCTCCTTGTCCATTTCAGCTTCCCACTTTCTCTTCTCATTCTCGGTTTCCAGCTTCCAACCGAGGCCCTGCCAATCCCAGCATCCATCACCCTCGCCAACTAAGGAATAGTGAAGCTGATCTCCCCCTTGTTGCTGCGTCGACACAGTTGGGTTTTCTACTGACCCATTGCAGTTTCCAAGCTTCTCGATCCTGTTTCCAGTTCTCCCTTGTTCAGTTTTTTTTTTTGCTTACCTGCAGCAACCATCCACCGGTCCTTCAACCCTCTAAAATTTTATTTTCTTGCTAGCTTATACTCCCTTCGCTCTACCCTCCATTGCTGCTGTAATTTTCAGCAGTTTGCACGATCACTGCAGATTCTTACTAGCTTCATTCTAGAACTCCAATGATATAAATCCTACTTGAAATTTTTTGGATTACGATGGCAAATTGTGACTTTTTTATAAGCAGCTCTCGGTTACATCATTGTTTCCTTACAGCACCTCTGTTTATGTATGTAAATATATTTCTTTGTTATATTTCTCTCGGTCAGCCCATCCAGCAGATTTCAGCCACAATCACATGCCTCTTTTCGTGCTTCAGTCTACTTTACTCAGTTGTTGATGTTTCCTTTCTCACGTTACCAGCCTTGATGTCCTTATTTCTCCTTTGTAGCAAATCACGAAACAGCTACTCCTGTCTATCTCCTGTCCGATTCTTTTCAGTTCACTGCTTCTGTTACCTGCGATGGGACAGTTTAATTCTATCATACCCTAGTTTGTAGACTGCCGCTACAGTGTCCTTTTTACATCTGTTTTTCTTTTTTCTTTCTGCTGCAACCAGTATTCACGGGATTGCCTCTATCTCTTCTCTTCTTCTTCGTTGGATTTCAGACTGACTCACATTTATTTATTTAATTTTTTTCTTGCCAACAGTAGACTTCCTTCTTTCATTTCATCTTTCTTTTTCCTTGCCAGTTTCTTTCTTTCTGTCGACCCAACATGGTTACCTAAACTGTTGCTGCTGATGGGTAACATGATCCTCCATCATTTACCACTTCCTAGGCCGTCGACCCCTTCACTATCCATTGCCCCTTCGATGTATTTTTTTTTATATGTATATATGTACATGTATATACATTTATTATGAGAATAATCCTAGCTCATAATAAATTTATTTCTTTATTTCTCAAAATTATTTATTCTTAGAATCAATATAATTTATTTAATTAATTTCCTTCAAGTCTTACAATTGGATCAATAAAATTTTAAATTTTAATCTTCGGCTAATGGATAGTTATCGTTAATCTTGATGATTAATTTGTTAATCTTGGGTAAAACCGAGTATCTGAAAATTTACGGTATTTACATTTCCAATATGAACATGATATGACATGTCTTATAGATATGAAAATGGTGTGAGACCCCGTATATGTAAAGTTGTAATGTGTAATGAATGTGAATGGACTTGTAATGTAAAGTATGATCGATGTAAGTCCATGGATTCAATGTACGTATGTGTAATATGATTTGTAACGTACATACAAGTTTCATTAAGTATGAATATGAAGAAATGAATTCTTGTAAGAGATGAATGTGATTGAAACTCAAAATGAGTAGTGTGGTAAAATGGAATGAAGTTATGCTTCCATTTGGTTTTATATAGCATACCTTTGGACATACAATGAATGCACACAAGTTTCAATGTGCATAAGGTATGAATGGGTGCCATTTTCAAGTTATAAAGGTGGATGGATGAGAAAATGGCCATGGCAACAGATTAAGGATGTGTTAGTATGAGTTGCAGCAAGGAAACTGCAAGAAATCTGGAAAACATGAAGGCCAGATCGATCTCATAGGATGAGAGATCGATCTGGAAGAGCCAGAATGCTCTTATTTGGGCAATGGAATAGAGCAGATCGATCTCCAATGGGGCCAGATCGATCTCCTAAGCATTCTGTGATGAAAAGATCGATCCTCAAGCACCCAGATCGATCTCCTTAGCTCTCTATTTGGGACCAGATCGATCTCATGCTTCGACAGATCGATCTCATGCTTAAAATTACGTGAAAATGAGAGATTTAAGGGGGACCAAATCGATCTCCCCAAGCTATTTCTATATAAGGAGGGCTGAAAATCTGGAAATTTCGGGAAAAACACAAATCTTCCATTTCTAACCCAAAAACCTAACTTTCTCTCTCTAAAATCAGCAATTTCCAGCAAGAATTGAGGGGAGACCATTAGGCATTGAGTTGTTCATCTTAAGGAAGAGAACAACATAGTTGGAACCCAAAATCCCATTGTGGGTATTGAAGGAGCTAAGGGCATTGACATTTGGAGTAAGAAGAAAAATCATATTTGGTAAGATTCTAACACTCCAATCCAAGTACATTGTCTATTTAATTGATTTTGGAGTTGTTTGGCATGAGTATGTATGGATGGAAACACCTAGGTTGTGTTAGAAACTAATGTAACCTTAAAAATGGAATGCCTCTAGTGTGAGAAAGTATGATTTGGGGAATTGGTGGTTTATGGGTTATGATAAGTTGTTAAATGAGTAATGTGGGTGATTTGGAATGGTTATGTGGAGTTATAATGTGGGTTTAAGTGAAATTATGAAAATGAGTATGTAAATGCTTGACAAATGCCATAGTGAGGAAATCAATGAAATATGAACACTATGAGCTTGATATCGATTTAATATCGATTTGGAATGAGTTAATAGGCCTAAAAGAATCCATAGACTCGAGTTTTGGGTAAAGTAATGAAACGAGGCCTCATAAGCGTTAATAGAAAACTATAGGTCGAATTGACTATAGTGAACGCACGATGTCATATTATATGGATCGAATATAATGCGGGATACGATTTTGTGCAGTCTCGAAGAGTTCGTTGAAGACGAATCGAACCGTACGAGTAAGTAGCTTAAGGAAGTGGAATCACGCATCGCGATTCCAGGTAAGGGAATTTTGTGAGTATATAGAGGTAGCTGCTCGTACTTTAAATTTGTGGGTGAATATTGGGTGTTTTACGAAGTGCATGGTTGCTAAAGTAAATGATTGATGGTATTCATGAATGAGAAAGAGTATATGTGTGATTTTTGGTTTTGGAAGTGGATTCTATGAAATGGGATAGTAAGGCTAATAATTGCATAAATCTAATGTTTTGATGTCTTTCAAAACGAAATTGCTTTGTTTTAAGCAAGCTTGTAGATGGGTCGGCTAATGTTTATTAATGTTGTGGAAAAAGGCATTTGTGAAGTGTTAAACCCGGTTGTCGGGATTGTTTGATTGTGTATGAGTCGCCTATCGTATTTGCATGACATAAATCGCGCTAGAGCCTCGCTCGCGCTGGATTTCTATGTTTTCACTTGTGTGATACGTGCTTGAGCTTAGCTCGCACTTTGATTTGAATTGTGATGATGTTTATAAACCGTACTGGAGCTTACGCTCGTACTTAGATTTGAGTGATTTTTCTTATGCATATAACCGTACTGGAGCTATGCTCGTACGTGGTTTCTTCGTATTTTATGCATAAATGCCGTACTAGAGCGTTGCTCGTACGAAGTGATTGGTTTTGATGCATGAATTCGCGCTAGAGCATAGCTCGCGCCGGTTTTCACACTGTGGTATGTATGAGGCCGTGGTGAGAGATACGGATTAACTCAGGGAACCCAATAGGCCTGACAGACCTCTTGAGTGGGGTGAGGGTGAGGGGCTAGGACCTGACATAATCCATTCAGTGAACCCAACAGGCCTAACAGACCTCTTGAGTGGGGTGAGGGTGAGGGGCTAGGACCTGAATCAGGGAACCCAACAGGGGCGAGCAAGGCCACGAGGGGCTAGGACCTGGTATTGAGGTTACTCCCACGCGTTCTTGAGACTATAAAGGTTACACTTGGCATGGGGTAGATAAGACCTACGGCAGGCACCCCCAACCATGTTATGGGTCCGCGGAGTACGATGTACTGTGTATATCACATGGAGTACGATGTACCGCGTGGTGGTTACTTGATTTGAGAAAGTCTGGCGGAGAACTAACCCACCTTCGTACCAGTATGATACCCCGCACACGGGGATCCGTGTGGTCTGGGATGATATGTGACGATTGGCCAACGTAGTCACTTGAGATATAGTAACCTGTCTCCTTGCTTGATTTACTTACTACCACATGATTTTAAATCTCTAAGTGTGATTTGTGATTGTTTAAGGTAGACCCGAAGGAGGGGTCGAGCCTCATGGAATTGATTTGTGAAATGAAAATGAGGTTGTGATTGTGAATTGATATGATGAGATTATATGTGTTTGAGAAAGAGTTTTATGACTTGGGTTTAAAAAGGAGGTTTCTTAATGAATTGCCCTTTTTTATGAATTTAAATGAGATTGAGCATGAGATGATTTATACATGATGTTTTTACCATGTTATATGCCAATGTACATGATTTTGATACATGATATATATGTATACTCATATGGCATAGTTTTACTTCCTCATACTCCTACCATAAACGATTTATGCATAACACTATCAGCATGTAGATAGAGTAGTTATCTACCATGCTTGCATTATTGCCTTACTGAGCGTGTGGTTGCTCATCCCTCTCTATTTTTCCCCCTACAGAGCGTGCATAGTAGCCCAGTGAGGACTAAGGCGTGGTATTTTGGACTCCGCTGCATCTCCATCGCTTAGAGGTATATACACAGTGATTCTTTTTGTATCTAAACAATGTAAAAGCACAGTATTCTTTTGAGTTGCAATTATGGGGGATGTAGATGTCAGTAAAACATGCTTTTGTATAAGTACAAGATTAAATGCAAATGTATGACATCGTTTTATTTAACTTGAGAATGAATGAGATGTGGAGTTTATTATTGACTCACAGCCCAACAGTGTGTGGTGAGTTAGTTCACGACCGGGTAAGGTAACAGTAAAACACGAAAAATTTTTAGTGATTTTCGGTTAAAGAGAATGGAATTGGGTCGTGACAAATGGTTTGATCAAATATAGTTTTAGCAAACACAGTGTTACCTAACGTGGTTTACCAAAAAAGAATATGTTTTTTGATATGAACAAGAAAATAATGTGTTTTATATATATGAGCATGGTTCACAGAATATGTCTTACTAATATGATATGAACATGATACAAATATAAATAAGATATGAATACGATTAATATGATGGATATGGATTTGGCATGAATAAGGAAACGATACGAAAATGATGGATATGAATGATATGAATATGATGAGTGATACGAATATGATTGGAGTGATACAAATATGATTGGTATGATACGATTAACACGGATATGAAAGTATATGAATATGAAACAGATATGATATAAATAGGGATAAGATACGGATATGGATATGAGTACAGATATGATATGAATATGAGTGACATGGATATGATTGACACGAATATGTTTATCAATACAAATATGATATGATTAGAATACATTACTGATAAGGTGTAATATAATACGAATATATTAGAGTTTTGTGATTAAGTCAGAAGGAAAACCAAGGTACTTCAAAGTACCTTCTACTCCTAAAACACCTTGACAGCATCACAGAGCGAGTACATATAGTTATATGAAAGGGTATCGGTTACTGAAAGTGAAATGATTATTCGAAGGGTTATTAATTATCGAAAGTGAAAAGAATATATGAAAAATGTTTAAATATGTGCATTAGAGTTCAATATCTTGTGTGTTATTACCTTTGTACTTGTGTGGTTTACTTACCGAGCTTCCTAAACTCACCCCCTCTATTTTCCATCACAAGTTCAGACCAAAGGTACATTGGCATCGACATCAATATCGGCTTCAAAGTAAATGCTTCGAAGATCTCACAAACTTATATCAGTATACCTTTATACTATGTAATTGTGTTTATTTTTAGATAGTTTTCATATTATACATGAGTCGAGATGTGTATGAGGTTAATGTGTGTGTTTATATGATTAAATTATTAACTTTTAGGATGTAAATGAGTTAATATTAGCGATAAGGCCCAAAACTGATAAAATAATAGAATAATTCGTAAATCAATATTCTAGTGGACCAAACGGACTTTGGAAATTATGAAACCTGGTCGAATATTCCCTTATGGAGTCTAAGTCAAAGTCTAATGCTTAAATTTGAAATTGGATTGCATTTGCTTCGATTTTAGACAGTTAATCAAGAATAAGTTAGAATCGAGAAAACTCCATGTTGCAAAAAATCGCATAAAGGATCTTAAGGAATGTAACTGATGTGAATTGTGATTGTAATGAGATTGAGACATATATGAACTAAGATATTTTGTACCTTACAAGTTGAGGTATGATAGAATGTAAACCGTTATACTGCCGAAATTTTATCAAAATCTGTCACGACCCAAATTACCTAAAAATCAGAGTAAATTTTTCGCTTTTTAATTTCCTTACCTGTCGTGAACAGTTACACTACTAAACAGTTGGGCTATGATTCGGTGTTAGTCACCTCTCATCTATTTACCATTCCATTTTCATATTTCATTTACATATCAATTTATTTTAACTAAATACATCCCCAATATTACATCCATGTACAGTACTGTGCATCTATATGTTCAGATACAAAATTATACAAATATGTATACCTGGTCTCGATAATAAGTAGCGGATAATCGAAATGCAAGACCACTGTTGTTCTCTTCTACTGAATGTACCCTGTGGGGTGGAAAATGAAAGGGTGAGCATAAACAGCTCAGTAAGGCAATAATGTAAGCAGGTAGATAACTATACTATCTACATGCTGATAATGTCGTGATATAAAATCGTTTACATTTGGAGCATGAGGTAAGACTAAAACGATGCCAAATGTATGTGTATATCGTATAAGAGAAATCATGAAATCGACATATAAAACAGACATGGAAAAATCATCATGTATGTCATCTCATGCTCGTCACATTTAAAACTTATTTGTTTCATGATAAACTCATAACGTTAAAAACTCATTTGTTTCATCATAAAACAACTTCATCAAGGTCAAACCCATCTCTCGGGAGTACCTTGATTCATTAAATCACATCTCTTTTGAAAACATTAATCGGGACATTACCCCTCCCTCGGGTTCGTCCTGGTCTATTCAGACCGTATGATATCATGTGAGGCATGTAGGTTACTGTATGAAAAATTGAGGACTATGGCCATACTTTGTCCTTGTGATCCCAGGCTACACGGATCCCGGTGTGCGGGGTATCACAATTGCAACGGGAGGTGGGGTCAATTCCTACCTGCCAGAATATCAAGTAACATCATAGAGTCATCATGACTACACGGTACAGCGTACTCCGTGTGACATACACGGTACATCGTACTCCGTGGACCCATATCATAGTCTGGGGGTGCCTGTCGTAGGTCTTATCCACCCCAATACTATGTCGATAACCAACCCATGTCTTAAAGTATACGTGCGAGCATCTCAACTCTCTGTGACACACAGTCTACAAGAGGCTTCCGCACAACTATATGCATGTCAACTCACGTCTAGTGCGAGCGAAGCTCCAGCACCACGCTATGCATATCATGATATCTAAAATCTCGTGCGAGCGAAGCTCCAGCACGGTTTTGTGCACACACAAATTTCTCGTACGAGCAATGCTCCAGTACGGCTTTTCATGAGAAATAAATCAGTAAACTTGAGTGCGATAAAGACTCTAGCACTCTTTTTATTCATGTAAATACGATAGGTGGCTCAATCTTGATAAAACATCTTTTAAAATAGTAACCGGTACAAACCGGTACCCTTTCGTATAATTCATGAAATCAACAGCCAACCTATGTGTAAATTTGCTTAAACCAAAGCACTACATTCATATAAAACATTAAATCAAGATAATCATGCAATTTATCTGCCTTACTACCCTTTTTGTAAATTTTACTCCCAGGGCAAAATCATCTTTTTCTTTATTCACCTATGCCCCGGTTTTCATAAAAATTAGTATTTTGTTTTCTAGATACTTTAAGAATTCTAGGCCCTGTAAATCCCCTCAAAATATGTATAGAAATCTCTATGCACCTATAAAATTCCCTTACCTCGATTTACGTACAAACTTATCTCGTCTCGATAATATCCGATCTCTCAGTCCAACTGCGCGTCAACCAAGTCTACGAAGCTACATATAACCACATATTTTGGGTTAATTCACTTATTTTTATCAGTATATCACATTTACTGATCGAATCTAACGTACTGGGCCCGTTTTACTTTATTGGGTCCGATTGCACCTTAATGGGATTCGACCCATTTTCAGCCCGTTTTTACTTATTAAATCCCTTCTTCGAGTTTACTGGGCTCATTCAGCTTACCAATAATCATCGGGCTTCGTTCCAAACTCATTGGATAACCCGTATACTATTTACGGTAATTACGTTGCAATTTCGATAAATATTCCTTTTTATACAGAATTAATCCATAAATTTCGTAAAATAATCGAAACTCTGTATTAAAGGACTCTAATTTTCTGAATTAAAATGTACTTACCCAATGTTATGCGGGGTACAAAAATCAAAGCTTCATCAGCTCTCGTTCGGGCTTTGTCGTAAAACTGCACAATTATTATATTTAATTTCGGGTTAATTTTCCGATCAAATATAATTTAAATAAATTTTCCGAAAGTCAAATTGGTCACTTTGACCTCATATCGACTTACCCAAAGTCCGGTGTATCCCCGAAAATTCTTCCCCTTTTTCCTTTTTCTCTTTTTCTCCCTTTTTCCCTTCTTTCTTGGTTGAACTGGTTCAGTCTAGTTCAAACCCGATTCAGACCAGTCCGATTCAGTCGGTTCAGTCCGGTTCACCTCTTTGTTGAATCGATCCGTACCGGTTCAGACCTTCCCGCCGCCGTTCACGACGTTTTCGATCGGTTCTCGGCTCGTTTCTAGCTCCATTCAACTCGTTTTTGGTCGGGCAACCTTCGACTGGCCTCGATCGAGACCGAATCACCGTCGGTGGCCGCCGTTCCTCTCTTCTCCCTCTCGGCCTTCTCTCCCTCGATTCATCAAATTTTGACTATTTCACCGACCAATACCGGTCTCAAAAGAACCGGCTCATCCTCCTGATCACACCGGTGGCCTCCGTTCACGCCCAGCAGCCGTGGATCGTCAGAATCAACCCCGTTTTCCTTGCGGCTTTCTCTTCCTCCGTTCGGCGATTTTCAGCCTCCTGACGGCGCGTCTTCGGTGCCCAAAGCTTCGCCGACCTCTCCTCTTCCTCCTCGGCCCTTCGTCGGAGGGTGATGATCGCCGGTGGACTGGGGTGGGTCTCGGGTTCCGCGGGTCATTTTTCGATTTCACTTTCGGGTTTCTTCCCGATTTTCATTTCAGTTTGTTTTTTTTTTACTTAATTATTTTATTTTTATTTATTATTATTTATAAATTAGTTTATTATTATTATATTCATTATTTTATTCAAAAATATTCTAAAATATCTACAAAATTAATATTTTATTCTAAATAGATTTATTTAATTTTATTTAATTTATTTATTATATTTTTAATCCTTTTTCTAGTATAATTTCTCCGTATTTTCAAAATATTGTCCCGAATGACTTTTCGGTATTTCTAAAAATTTCAGATCTTGATCAATTGGACTCGAAATTTAATCATTTCTTCGTTATTGATCAAGATTCTCAAATCCATTATTTTTAATTAAATTTTCTTATCGAATTTATTTCCGCTTTCGATCTTTTGATTGTTTTACCCTTCACGTGTTCGAGAATTTCCATTTAAGTCCTTTTGCATTTTTAATTTTGTGTTTTAACTAAATTCGGGTCTTACAAAATCAATAACCGAATCTCGGCATTCATAAATAAATATTAATAAAAAACCAAACTGGGACCTTAGGATCAATATCTTAAACTGATTTAAGTGAATGGTAACCTAACAGTACTATATAGGACTGCTTACATGACAAACAAATGTATAAGGAAAATTGAAAAATTAGCCCAAATTTTTGTCCTTCCGTAATAAGTGTCAGTAAAGTCACGTCTTTCGGGTTGTGATAACCTAAGACATTAAAGTGCCTAAATGAAGCTAAAAATGCAACTAAAACAACTCCAACAAAACGCCATAAATAACACCATTTCAGGACAGTTTTGGAAAGTTAACACCTAGCTAGCTTTCTTGCCTTAAAACATTTTTTTTTTAGATTTTTTATATCAAAACTTTCAAAACAAAAATATAATATCATTATAGACTTATAAAACAGTAAATTAAAAATTAGAAGCACTAAAAGTAAAGTGGCAAAATAGAAAAATAAAATCAAGAAAAGGAAATGTGGATTAAGCTCAAGAACAAGAGTTTATGGAGGTAGTTTTGCAATCTTTCCAGCTTTCATTCTCATAGAACCCAATCATTATCAAAATGAAAAGAAAAAGAAGAAGGAGAATAGTATTGAAGTGATGGAAAATAATATGAACATTAAAACTGTCACGACCCAAACTTCTCAAAAATCAGAGTTAATTTTTCGCGTTTTATTATTTTCTTACTTAAATTCTTACCTGTCTTCTGATCGTGACCACACTCCACTAACAAATTGGGCTGTGCGTCAATGCCAGTCCCACCATATATTTACCATATAACTTAATTATTTCTCAGTCATTTATAAGTGTTTACAATATTTATACATCCCCTAAAGTTACTTACAAACATGTTACTGTGCTATGCTTATTTAGATACAATATGTACAAATGTATATACCTTAAATGATGGGTAGCAGCGGATATCCAGAATGCAGTACCGAGTCACCTCAACTTCAACTGGAGATTAGCTGTGGGAGAAAATGAAAGGGGTGAGCACATCAAGCTCAGTAAGGCAATCCTACGAACAAGTAGGTAACCATACTACCTACATGAACGTGGTGCCATGCATAAACCACCCTTTCTCCACACATTTTAAAACAGATGATATGAGTTATGATGTTATGTAAAACACATTTGCACGAAAAATTCAACATGCAATTATATTCAAAATCATATCTTTCTCATTTAAAAATTTCACAATAAAGTCAGGACTCGACCCCTCCTTCGAGTGATCCTGACTCACACAAAACCATGAAAAATTGATTTACATCACACATGGGTTTAAAAAGCATGGAAATAGCATCATGCAAATTTAGTTTAAAACCCAGTTTCAATCATCGTCAAGATCATCAACATGCGAGACTAGGCAACGTCTGTATATCGGCAAATAACCAGGACTATGGCCATGTGTGTCCTTGTGAGCCCCTCTGCTACACGGATCCTAGTGTGCGGGGTCTCACCCTGATCGGGAACCGCCCGAGAGGTGGGTCACTCCATCTCGTCGGTCTTATCCGATCCGATGCATCTGAAGATGCCAACGTACCACAAAGATACCAACGTATCACAAAGATACCACACGGTACATCGTACTCCATGCTACTTGCACGGTACATCGTACTCCGTGGATCCCCAGCTTTATCCCTCTTTCGGGCTCATCAGCTGGACCTCCAACCCTTATCCCTCTATCGGGCTCATCAGGTTATTTTAACATTAAACCGTATTGCCATGTCTCAAAACGCACGTGCGAGCCTATTTAATCGGTGACACACAGTCTACCCGATGCTCAAAGCACGGCTCATTCGCATGTTCTCATAAAATCAGTGCGAGCAATGCTCAGCACTCTCATCAAATCAAGTAAAACTAGTGCGAGCTAGGCTCTAGCACTCTGTTACAAAAATCATATAAAAATATGGTGCGAGTTAGACTCTAGCACCCTGTCACGAAAATCATATATATATATATAAAATCTGGTGCGAGTTGGACTCCAGCACCTATGCATGTAAAACTCTAGTGTGAGCTCTCGCTCCAGCACTAATGCATGCATCACACAAATCAAAATATCATGCGAGCTGAGCTCTAGCACGTCACATGTCAATAAAAACACGTAGGCGGCTCTGTTTCCTCAAAACAGTTTTTCAAAACAATTATATCGTTGAAAGTATGCAATGCTGTGCATTTTCTTTCAAGGTTAGCTAGCCTACTCATGCATGCATTAAAATGTCTCCAGAACGAGCAGAAATCTCTTGTTCTTGCTCCTCCCAAATTTTTCCTAAATTTGTAAATTTTACCCTTAACAAGGGTATTTTGGTAATTTGCCCATTCGGGCACTAAAAGTATTATTTGACCTCTAGATCCTTCAGATAATTTTTAAAGACTGCATATGAACTTGAAATTTCGTAAAGTTTACCTCTAGCAGTCCGTAGAATTCCCTTACCTTATTTTTCTATAGAGTCTGACCTTTCCTTTTTCACTGTTGTCTCGTCGCGCAATCCGATCTGCCCCCAATCCGATGTCCGGAACTGCGTATAATTATTCCTCAGGTCAGATATTATACAACTTAATTGTATTTAATACTTTCTGGGCTTACGTTAAATCATTGGGCCCATTTACCCCTATTGGGCCTGATTGCACCTTAATGGGCCTTAATCGGTCTTAAGCCCGTTTTTCACTTAATTTTCACATAATCGAGGCCTATTGGGCTCATTGGGCCCACCAACAATTTATTGAGCCTCGTTCTAACTCTCGAATAGTTCAATTTATTATTTACGACAATTTATCTAAATTTTCATAATTTAATTTATTTTATGGGATAATTAAATCTGAAACACGCATAACGATGTAAATTGTCGTAAATAAGGGTCACTTACTCAAGATTCCATGATAGTACGCAAATCGTGGCTGTCTCGAGCTCTCATTTGATGCCGATTGTCGAGCTACACAATTCCACAATTTTTCGGGTAAGTTTTCAGTCCAAAATTAATTAAATAAAATATTCCAAAATTTAAATCGATCAATTCGACCGCTTAGCGACTTACCCAAAACTCGATTGCATCAGTGAAATTTTCTCCAATTTTTTCTCTTTTTCTTTTTCCCTTTCTCTCCTTTTTTCCTCTCTTTTTCCTCTTTTTCCCTTTTTCTCCTTGGCTAAACCGGTTCAGACCGGTCCGGTTCAGCCCGGTCAAATCGCCGGTCCACTCCGGTTCGGCCTGTTCGCCGCCTTGCCAGCCGGTTCTCCACCGGTTTCCACCGCCAGTGGCTCCGTTGGGTCGTCCGCAGCACGAATCTGGCCTTAGCTTCGGTCGAGGTCACCGGAAGGTCGCCGGTTCGGCTCTTCTCCCTCGGTCGTCAGAACCCATTTCTTTCTCTTCGTCGTCGCCGGCGATTCTCGCCGTTTCATCGGCTACTACTGGTACAGAAAGAACCGCCGTCGTTTGGGCTTTCAGAATCGGGCCTTAGTTCCGCCCGAATCGTCGTCGTTCGCCGCCGGTGACCATTTCTTTCCCGCGGCCTTCTCCTCCGTTTTTCGACGTTCCCCGGGGTCCTTACGGCGAGTCTCCGGTGTCTTGAAGCTCACCGACCTCTCCTCTTTCACCTCGGCTGGTCGTCGACGATCAAGGATCGCCGGTGGTGGTTCAGCCTTCTCCCCGATTTTCGGCTTCGTTTTCGTTTTCTCTCCCCGATTGTTTTTCCAGTTTCTCTTCTTTTTTTTTTAACTTATTAATTAATTTATTTTTATATATTTTTATTTATTTATTATATTATATTTTAATCATTAAAATACATTAAAAATACCCAAATATCTACCAAAAATTATTATTTTATTCCAAATTTAATTTATTTAATTTAATTTCATTTATTTATTATATTTTAAGCCTTTTTTCGATATTATTCCTTCGTACTTTTCGAGATATTGTTCCGAGTAATTTTTTTGTATTTCTAAAAATTTCGGATCTTGATCAATTGGACTCAAAATTATATAATTTCCTCATTATTGATCAAGATATTCTAAATCCTTATTTTTAATTAAAATTTTCTTATCGAATTTATTTTGACTTTCGGTCTGTTGACCGTTTTGCCCTTACACGTGTTCGAGATTAATTTAACCCAACTTCCTTTCACGAATACTCATTCATTTCGTATTTTAATTAAATTCAGGTCTTACAACTCTCCCCCACTTAAGGAATTTGGTCCTCCAAATTAGAACCAATTCATATGAGTCCATAGACTACTCCGGGTACATTAATCGTATCATACTCTTAAATTCTCATGTGACCTTTTCCGGAGTGTATTACTACTAAAAGACTTTAGTTAGGGAGATCGTCTTAAACCTCAATACTTTCTCTTTCCTGTTTAATGCCCGAATCAACTTATCAATATACTTATATTTTCATTAAGCTGAACTGTTGGATCTCATATCCTATCACCTATGCTGGATCTAGATAGTATTTTCGAAACATCAAAAAATGGGACACATTGTGGGTGCCTGCTTATTCAAGTGAAAATGCCACCTACAGGTCTTATATTCCACTTGTCCAATCTCTCAAAAGATTCAATCCAGCAAAACTCAATTTACCTTCTTCCAAAAGTTCGCTATGTCCTTATTCTCTTAGGACAAGAAACATTTCAACCATACTAATTCACCCTCGGTGAATTTCAATACTTTTCTATCTGCTCTGAGGTGTTTTTAATCTCTCATCCTTAACTAAACATCCTCAGAGACTTATTATCCAAAGTCGAAAATAATTCTATCTGTCACCCACTTTTTCTTATCCAATTTGGGGAACAACCCCTACAGCCATACACTGTTTCATATCTTGTTATCCCAATACTCAAGTGACAACTGTCACTTTTGACGAATTCGATTTGTAATAACTGATCATCCCAAGAGCATAAAAATCAAGGGCATACGCTTTCATCGGATCCTCCAGAACCTGTACAGTCCTCTCTGACTGACCATCTGTCTGAGGGTGGAAAGCTGTGCTAATACTCAGTTGGGTTCCCATAGCTTCCTAAAAATATCCTCAGAGGTGAGAAGTGAAGCGGGAATCCCTATATGATACCATGCTCACTGGAATGCTACTTAATGTTCCACAATCTTCCTTATACCTGAATCCTCATATACACTCTGAGTATTTGGGAATTTCATAAGCAAAAGGTGGGTAGACTTAGGTAATCTGTCGGCTATCACCTAGATAGCCTCGTGATTCATCTGAGTCCTCTATAACCCATCACGAAATTCATTGAGACTTGCTCCCATTTTCGTGCCGTTTCGATATAGGTAGAGGCTGCAATAACTCTGCAGACTTTTAATACTCTACCTTATTTTCTGTTGACATACTAGGCACTTTTCCACAATCTCTACCATATCTCTTTTCATATCTGACCACCAATATCCTTTCTGAGATTTTGATACATTCTTTACTTTTCGTATGCACCGTATATCCCGAAGAGTGAACTTCTGACAATATCACTATCCTGTCAACTGTGGTCTTGGGGAGCACTCATACTGTCTCGGAACCTCTGTAAATCATCATCACTCTCTATGAACTTTGTCACTGTACCCTTCTGAATCTAACCCAAACTATCGACATCATGCCGATCATCACGCTAAACCTGTCAAATCCGGGCACTCTTATCCGGTTCTAGTCTCAGGCTAGCTGTCACACAATCACTGTCATCATCAGAAGGGATCACATCAATACTGAGGCTCACAACTGCTCTAGCAGCTCACGCTCCCTGACCATCATATGTGGTACCATCCCGAGGTTTTTTCTACTCAAGGCATCAGCCATCATATTAGCCTTTCCTGGGTGGTACAATTTTCACAATCAAAATCTCTCAGAAGCTCTAACCCACTATGTATTCTCATATTCACCTCTTTCTGTGAAAACAGATACTTTGGACTTTTATGATCAGTGCATATCCACAATTCCTCATCGTGTACCTAGTAGTGCCATCTACTCAGTACAAATACTATCGCTGCCAACTTTTAAATCATGGGTCAGATAGTTTCTTTTGTGATCAAGGAGTTGTCTGACTCTAAAATCGACTATCTTCCCATTATACATCAATACACAGCTCCTTCATTATTTTGAGTCATTCATACTCACTGAGAACCTCTTGAGCTGTTGGGTATGGTGAAAATAATCACGGTGATCAGTTCATACTTCACTACACCGAAATTCATGTCACATCTATCATCTTATTTATCATCTTATTCAAAGACCACGTTTTCTTAGTTAAACGTGCCAACCAAGTATACCCTATTGAGAACTCGCAACAACCCATTTGTAAAAGCCATTTCCAATTATTGCTTACAATTTTGCCCTGGGCTTTAACTACACCCATCATATCATCAATAATGATGATTACAAATCGGTCCAATCCTTGACTTATTTATGCATAAGCGTATAAGATCCTTCAAAATCGCTTACGTTTTCAGGTACTAACCTGCGTCATTTCCTTTTCTTATCTTAACGGCTCTTATTAAATTTTACTATGTTAACCTTCATGTTTTGTCAAATTTTAATATTCTTATCGTCTTAGTAAAGGTATCCTAATGCTAAAGGTATTTATTACGACGATCGATTCACGCTATAAGTTATATGTATATTTCTAGACGCTGTCAAGTCTTCAGGCGGGGAGGTATTTTGAAATACTTTTATTAACCTTCAGACTTAACCACATATACTTTATATACCAGTCCATGTGGTCACAATTTATATTCGCTACTAATTGCTTTAATCCTAATGACTTCATATCGTAAGGATGTTCTTACCTAGCATACGCCTCTTACTCTAATACATTTTGTATTCAGAATCAAGCATATCTCGAAGATTATCTCCTTAGTGTATCAATTTTAATGAAACTCTATCATTATTGATTCCGTGAGTACAATCCTTTACTCATTTAATTTCAACTGTTGCACCCCTTTTTATCACTTGTCAACACTTACCGTATACTTTTCAGTGATGTTTTCACCCCTGTTTTCAACTTAGAATCTCTATGTCCATATTGTGTTAATTTATCCTCCTCTATTGGGGTATTCATTTATCAGTATTGTACCCAATGATGTAGGCATTCATGCCTTTTACTCACTTATATGTGAATGAAGGCGGTATGAATAAATGTGTGGCACCAAGATCAATGAACATATGTACTTCATTATTCATAACAAGTGTGGTATCTTACACCACATCCATGAAACATCAATAGTGTCCTGGTCCAAGACATCCTCTCGCCTTCGTCCAACAGCTTACTTTCCTTTTTCTTTTCGGCTATGGCCTGCCTTTTCAGCTATACCAACGAAGTTTTTCTCTGTCTCTTTACTTTTCTGTGGGGCGATCTCGCCCAACTCTGTGCAATCAAAATCAATGGTCCGTCTTACCACCCTTAACGGCGATTTTCATCAATACAGTGTAGGTATAGACCCTCCTTCCGTGGTATCCACCACACTGCTTCCAGTGCTTACACTGCTACATTGCTTCGTAGTAGGTCGGGGTTCTCCAATCACAATGCCCCTCAAGAGTGCCAAAATTAGATGCACTGGGGCCTTACCAATTATCTTACTCCATGACTCGTCAAATTAAATCTTTTACCAATTACCATTTTCCCATTTAACATCTTTGTCATTTCTCGATTCTCTTTTCTGTCTCTATTTCAACCCTCACTACCTTTTCCAATCTCAGAGGCGTGCAATTCATGTTCTTATTTACCCAACTGTAAATCTGCGCACTGCATCGGTATAAGTAATATTTCACGGGCTAATCGGACTCCAATTGAAAAGTTGAGCCATTCCATGAACTTTTAGACATCTCGACTGTCATTTGTTCATAATGTCGAGGTAATATCTGCCCAAGAATATAACCGAGTTTCTTACTCATCAATAAATCAAATCCTCTGGGTCAAAGTTGTAAACCCCACAAATTTTCTACGTTTAATTAGATTATATAAAGATGAAAATATTATATTTTAATGGAAGTGTGGATGTTCGTTGTAGGGCTCGAGAATATAGGAGCCGAGAAGCCCGTGAAGGATCGAGAACTCGAAGATACAAGAAGTGATAAAGCGAATGCAAGTACGGAGGGATTGGAGAATTTTAATTTGTTAAATGGAAAATTGTGGATGTAAACACTTGTATCGAGAATTTACGAAGAATGATGGAATCTCGATACTATTTTATTTTCGGAATAAGGAGAGTTTCATGGAAGACATGGATATTATGCCTTTGGACAAATTATACGAGAAAATATATATATGTAGATATATACATAGGTGAATATGTATATATATATATATATATATACATATATACTAGACATTTTAATAAAAGAAAAATTATATATATGGCATATATATATATTATTTAGTGTGTAGATTTAATATATAGTATTAACAAAAAAAATGATTAAATGATTAGATGAAATAAAAAGAAATGAAAAAAATAAATAAATAAATGAATAGTAATAATAACAATAAATAAACTAAACAAACAAATATCTATCTACCTATTAATATAACATATATATATATATGTTAATATAATATATATTAATATTATATATATAATAGGTTGTACGGAATTGGCTTTCAAAGAAAGCCAATTCCGTCTCTGCTAATTGAAAAAAAAAAAAAAGAAACAAAATCAAAACAGAGAGGAGCTAGCAGGGGCGGGAAAACAAACCAAAGGGAGAAAAGAGAAGAGGGAAGAAAGGAAGAGAAGGGAGGAAGGGTGATCGGCTGGAGAAGAAGAGCTGGTCGGCGAGGAAGAAGAAAAGAGAAAGAAAAGAGAAGCTGTCCAGCCGAGAAAAGGAAAGGAAAGAAGAGGAAGAAGAAGAGGAGAAGAGGAAGATTGCTCGGCTGGAGAAGAAGACTGAAGGAGTTGCTACAGGATCGAACCAGGAGGATGGGAGCTGAAAACCGAAGTTGTTGGGAGCAGAACAGGGGTGAGTGACTGGTCCGAAGCTGTTGGGAACAGGAGCTGAACAGAGCAGCTTGAAGCAGTAGCAGCCAGGAAACTGAAGAAGGAAGGGGGACCGAATGAAGATGAGAATGATGGAGAACTGAAAAAAAAAAAAAAGAAGGGGAAATTGAAGAAGACGACAGGAGCGAAAGAGAGGCAGAACCGAGGGGGAAGAAGACTATAATTGGAGCTGACTGAGAGCAGGGGAGGCTGACGGGAGGAAGGAGAAGGCCAAAGGGATTGAGCTGTAACCGAGAAGTGAATAAGAGAAATCGCGAGGGAGAAGGGGTGATCAGCTGAGGAAGAAAAGGAAGAAGGGCTGACCGAGAGGGAAGAGGAGAAAAGAAAAAAAAAGAGAAAAGAAAAGAAGAAAAAGAAAATAGAAAAGGTAAATGATATATTTATGTATTTGTGAATGTTTAATATACATATACATTTAGATTGAACTGGAAGCATGTTTAGTGTAGATTTAAATTGGCAAAAATGGAAAGATGAGGAAAAAAATGGGAAAACAATATTAATGTATATATATACATGTATAGGAGTGTGTATATATATATATACATGTATATTTATTTATTTAGGTACATGTACATATAGGTGTATATAATGAATTAGGCATGCTAATATTTGTACAAAAATATTTATGCAAATGTGATAAGGAAAAAAAAGGAGAAACAATGATATATATATATATATATATATATATATATATATATACAAAGGAGTGTGTATATATATTTATCTAGGTACATATACATATGGATGTACATAGGATGAATGTGGGCTAGTATATGTATATACAAAGAATATATATATATATATATATGAGATGGGGAAATATGAAAAGCAAATAAAAGCATATATAGGTATATACAAAGAATGTATATATGTGAGATAGGGAAACATGAAAACAATAAAATTATATATATATATATTTATATATATATATATATACATATAGGAGTATATATATATATATATATTTATGCGTGTATACATGAGGAGGTATATAATAAGGTGTATGTCAATAATTGTACATACAAAATAATATGTGGTGAGGGAAAATATATAGACGTTCGTGTTGACTTAAGTACGTACAATAATACGTATACACGCAATAGTAACAATAGGTTACAATTTTAACGCAATTCGGACAATTCGCCTGAATAGGGTACTAAGTGTACGATTTCGGTGTAGGTGATCGTAAAAGGAATTAAGGAAGGTACTAAGAGGCGTCACCACTCGAGCAGAGAGATTTCGATAGATCGAGGTAAGGGGATATAATTTAAAACGGTAATAGTTACTTACCGAAACTTGATAAAGAAAGCTTGCAAAGACATGAAGTATGATTTTCATGCATGTTTCTAAGTTATATTTCTGATCAAGATTATGCTCTCTGTGTTTATGTTTTTAAATAATTGTATATAACTAAATTTGATTTCAGAATATGAGCATGTCTTTTGAAATGATCTTTCGAATAAGATGATTTTATTTCGATGTTTTCGTATATGAAAATTATAGTTGTTTTGAGACTAAGGGCCATTTATGTTGTATGCTAATGCATGTCATCTTCGCCTGTGTGGCGTCTGAATTTCGACTGTGTGGCGTCTGAACTTCGCCTGTGTGGCGTCTGAATTTCGCCTGTGTGGCGTCTGAACTTCGCCTGTGTGGCGTTTGAAACTTTGCCCTGTGGTTCTGAAACGCTGTATGACCTTGATTCCGTCTACAGCCTCGCCGTGGCCATAGGTTCTGAATTTCACCTTCGGGTTCTGTCTCGCCGTGGCTATAGGTTCTGAATTTCACCTTCGGGTTCTGTCTCGCCGTGGGGGTTCTGTCTCGCCGTGGCCATAGGTTCTGAATTCCCTCTACGGAGGATGACTTGGTTATTTGCCGCATGATAATTATATGGGCCGATGTAGTCTCGATTTGAAAATTAACTCTGTTTTTAGAATGTGATTCTATATGATGTGATTCGACATATATTCCTGTTTTTGGAATTCTGATTATACGACCAGTTGACGTAATATCTGTTAAGTTCACGTACATAAAGACTTACGTTTTGAATCTCGATGTTTCTGATTTTCCTAAATCTTGAATGTTACTATTATTAGTTTCAGAAAGTATCATTATACGCACTATCATGTTTTATACATATTTGAATTGCTAGAATCGTTTTAAATACATCTTCTTACTGGGCTTTTTCCCGAAAGCTCACCCCTCTACCTCTCAGATTAATTGCAGTGATCCGTAGGCGCTACCTGCCGTGTACACGACGTAGGCTGGTGGGGAGAGCTACCCTAAGCTACTTTTTGTACACGCAGAAAGGTATACATTTACATTCCTATACCAGACATATTCGTATGCACAGACACGTATATTGGGAATATTTTTGTTGGGATGTAATTTTGTAAGGAACGATGTAAACATTACTACTTTGGTATAATGTTTTGAGATGACTAGTATTAAATTGAAATGGATGTGTTGAGTGGTAAAGATGAACTTAGAAAGTATGCTTGGTAGTGGTGGATATCTAGGATTGCCAAAAAAACAACTGATTTGCAGGTGGGTAGGCTCATATATAAGCCGTTGTGCTGCCGAAATTTTTATCGGTCACCTAAGCTAAAATATAGAAATTAATTATAATCACGAGTAAAGTATTAGGAAAAGTGTTTTGACACTGCATAGGAATACAACCTAAATGAATAAGGGAATAAGTGGGTAAAGTAAATTCAAAAAAAAATTTCCCCGATTTTTAAGGGTCAAGGGTCGTTATAGTTTAAGTGGTATCAGAGCGAAGGTTGTCTAGTACTGTTAGTGTCGAAAATAAGGATTAAATTACATCCCAATTTCTGTGCTTGTCTGGTAGTAGGTAATGTATACCTAATGAATGTAAGACTTGATCTTTGAAATTACGCACAGGTATTAGATCACTGCACGATGAGTGGAAGACGCGGACGTACTCGGAGGCAGGCTTAGCCACCTCCACCTCCTCCACCGCACTTAGAGGGCCTCAATACACGTATGGCTCAGTTTGAACAGCGGTTGGAGCAGTGTTTTGAGCAAGGATTGGAGTCAATAGCTACCATGATTGCCCAACATCTAGGGGCAAACGTTTCCAATTCAGTTAGCACGGCACCAATTTCTACTCCGGTGCCGACTCCTCCACAAACAACACCACCTCCTCCTCCACAAGTTCCTCCAGCACCTATGGCGCCTCAGCCTCTTGTACAGGCCCGAAGGGAGGAGAGGAATATCGGTAGAATGAGGAATTTTCAGGAGATAAAGCCTCCAGCCTTTAAGAGAAAGAACAGGGATAAGAGTAAGCAAACGGAGTCTGTGAGATAGGACTTTCGGAGGGGCCAAGCTAAGAGGCAGAGGACAGCTGAGTCTCGGGCTAGGATTGATAGGCCCATGGCTACTATAGCTACCCCACAGACTACCAGAGGCTTCCAGCAATATGAGAGATTATGCACTAGTTGTGGTGGTTACCATAGAGGTGCGTGTCACTAGTCCTCAGAGAGCTGTTTTAGGTGTGGACAGAAAGGACACTTGATCAAAGATTGCCCAGTGAATAAGTTTCCACAACCCCCAGAGCTACCACGACCACCTATGAGGCAAGCTCCCCAGAGACAAGTCCCACAGAGGCGGGCTACCGCAGCAGAGAAGGGCAAGAAGTTTGTCACTCATGGGAGGACCTTTGCTTTGGACACAGAGACTGCTGATGCCCCCGCTAAGAGCATCCAGGGTAAGTTTTAATTTGAAATCATGAGACACGTGCATTGTTTGATTCAGGTCCCGCACACTCTTTCATATCACCCCACTTCGCACGTAAATTACATGTTAAGCCTGAAGCTCTAGATTTTTCGTTACATGTTAGTACACCTATGTATGCTTTGCAGTTAAGGAATAAATTTTATGATCTTGTTTATGATGGAAATTTTTGGTGAACATATTAATGTGAGGGTTATATTGCATTCATCCTCGATACTAGTCGAACATGTCCAAGTATTCAGGACATACCGGTGGTATGCGAGTTTTCGATTGTATTTTCCTGGTGAACTACATGATTACATCAAGAAAAAGAACTAGAGTTCACTATAAATTTGGCTTCAGAGGTGCAGCCTATCTCAAAGTCTCCCTACCGGATGGACTTTGTAGATCTTGAGAAACAAAGAAAAAGGAGTTGCAAGAACTGTTAGATGAAGAAAGTTCAGAAACTCATATGAGATAATGGGAAGGATAAAGAGAATGACGGAAAAGAGATCTACAAAGGAAATAGTGACAATGCAGAGCACCGTCACTATACTGGAAGAATGAATCAAGGAACTAACGGTATAAATAAGACTCTAAAGATCACACTGCTTACATGATTGATAAAGATAGGACGTGTTTGGTGTATAGAAACATCCCTGTAAGCAGGGAAAGTTTGCCGACACATGATCAAATGATTTATCAAAGTTACCCCTAAAACTAATAGGAGAAGTTCTAGAATTGAGTTAGCAGGTGGTATCGAACAAACTGCTCAAGCCACTGTACTGAGTGACCTTGCTTGGACTAGGAATGTTGAGAGAACAATTATAAGAACTATATGAAGGGGAGATTTTCGGATCGAGTGACCCACTTTGGAGTGTACTGGTGTTAAAAATTTTATGGAGACTCGGAGTCTCTTGAGTCACAATGTGTTAAGAATGGGTGTAGGTAGGATTACCAAGAAAACGAAAGTGGCATGATACAATCTGGGTGATCGTAGACAGATGGACCCGAATGAATTTGGAGGACCAAATTCTTTTAAGGTGGGGAGAATGTAAACCCCACAAATTTTCTACGTCTAATTAGATTATATAAAGATGGAAATATTATATTTTAATGGAAGTGTGGATGTTCGTTGTAGGGCTCGAGAATATAGGAGCCGAGAAGCCCGTGAAGGACCGGGAACTCGAAGATACAAGAAGTTATAAAACGAATACAAGTACGGAGGGATTGGAGAATTTTAATTTGTTAAATGGAAAATTGTGGATGTAAACACTTGTATCGAGAATTTACGAAGAATGATGGAATCTTAATACTATTTTATTTTCGGAATAAGGAGAGTTTCATGGAAGACATGGATATTATGCCTTTGGACAAATTATACGAGAAAATATATATATGTAGATATATACATAGGTGAATATGTATATATATATATACATATATACTAGACATTTTAATAAAAGAAAAATAATATATATGGCATATATATATATTATTTAGTGTGTAGATTTAATATATAGTATTAACAAAAAAAATGATTAAATGATTAGATGAAATAAAAGGAAATGAAAAAAATAAATAAATAAATGAATAGTAATAATAACAATAAATAAACTAAACAAACAAATATCTATCTACCTATTAATATAACATATATATATGTTAATATAATATATATTAATATTATATATATAATAGGTTGTACGGAATTGGCTTTCAAAGAAAGCCAATTCCGTCTCTGCTAATTGAAAAAAAAAAAAAGAAACAAAATCAAAACAGCGAGGAGCTAGCAGGGGCGGGAAAACAAACCAAAGGGAGAAAAGAGAAGAGGGAAGAAAGGAAGAGAAGGGAGGAAGGGTGATCGGGTGGAGAAGAAGAGCTGGTCGGCGAGGAAGAAGAAAAGAGAAAGAAAAGAGAAGTTGTCCAGCCGAGAAGAGGAAAGGAAAGAAGAGGAAGAAGAAGAGGAGAAGAGGAAGATTGCTCAGCTGGAGAAGAAGGAAAGGAAAAGAGGAAGAAGAAGGCTGAAGGAGTTGCTACAGGACCGAACCAGGAGGATGGGAACTGAAAACCGAAGCTGTTGGGAGCAGAACAGGGGTGAGTGACTGGTCCGAAGCTGTTGGGAACAGGAGCTGAACAGAGCAGCTTGAAGCAGTAGCAGCCAGGAAACTGAAGAAGGAAGGGGGACCGAATGAAGATGAGAATGATGGAGAACTGAAAAAAAAAAAAAGAAGAAGGGGAAATTGAAGAAGACGACAGGAGCGAAAGAGAGGCAGAACCGAGGGGGAAGAAGACTACAATTGGAGCTGACAAAGAGCAGGGGAGGCTGACAGGAGGAAGGAGAAGGCCAAAGGGATTGAGCTGTAACCGAGAAGTGAATAAGAGAAATCGCGAGGGAGAAGGGGTGATCAGCTGAGGAAGAAAAGGAAGAAGGGCTGACCGAGAGGGAAGAGGAGAAAAGAAAAAAAAAAAGAGAAAAGAAAAGAAGAAAAAGAAAATAGAAAAGGTAAATGATATATTTATGTATTTGTGTATGTTTAATATACATATACATTTAGATTGAACTGGAAGCATGTTTAGTGTAGATTTAAATTGGCAAAAATGGAAAGATGAGGAAAAAAATGGGAAAACAATATTAATGTATATATATATACATGTATAGGAGTGTATATATATATATACATGTATATTTATTTATTTAGGTACATGTACATATAGGTGTATATAATGAATTAGGCATGCTAATATTTGTACAAAAATATTTATGCAAATGTGATAAGGAAAAAAATGGAGAAACAATGATATATATATATATATATACAAAGGAGTGTGTATATATATATTTATCTAGGTACATATACATTTGGATGTACATAGGATGAATGTGGGCTAGTATATGTATATACAAAGAATATATATATATATATATATATATATATATATATATATATATATATATATATATATGAGATGGGGAAATATGAAAAGCAAATAAAAGCATATATGGGTATATACAAAGAATGTATATATGTGAGATAGGGAAACATGAAAACAATAAAATTATATATATATACATATAGGAGTATATATATATATATATATATATATATATATATATATATATATATGCGTGTATACATGAGGAGGTATATATTTTTTTAGTATGAACCCATGGACCTAAAGGGAACCATAAACTCGATATATGAATAGAGAATCAAAATGAGATCTCTTATAAGTATTAATGAAGGCTATAGGTTGAATCAACTATAGCAAACACCATGTTGTGTTATATGGACTAAATCGATGTGATTTACGATTATGTGCAGCTTCGAAGAGTTCATTGGAGACGAATCGGGTCGCACAAGTAAGCAGCTCTAAGGAAGTAGAATCACGCAACTTGATTCCAGGTAAGGGAATTTTGTGTGTATATAGAGGTGGCTGCTCCTATTTTGTGGGTATATAAGGTTTTGGAAATGTGCATGAGTTTATAAAATTGTGTTTGACAATGTATGAAAATTACTACGAGTATTGGTATGAGATTTGGTTATTTGAAATGGTATTATAAAGAAATGGGATAGTAAGGCTAGTAATTGCATAAATCACGTGTTTTGAGTGTTTTCACAAAACACAATCCATTGTTTTCGAGCAACAAATGGATAGGCTGGCTAGTGTTTTAATGATGTTATGGAATAGCATTTATGAGGTGCTAAACCCGATTTTTGGGATTGTTTTGATTGTGTATGAGCCACCTATCGTAATTGTGTGATGTAAATAGTGCTGAAGCCTCGCTGGCGCTAGATTTTGAAGCTTTTACTTGTATGAAACGTGTTGGAGCTTAGCTCACACCGTACTGGAGCTTTTACTCGTACGTAGATTTCAAGTGGTTTTCTTATGCATAAAGCCATAATGGAGTTGTACCCGTGCGTGGTTTCCTTCATGTTTTTATGCATAAATATCATACTAGAGCGTTGCTCGTACATGGAGGTTTCTTTACTATGCATATATCGTGCTAGAACTTAGCTCGCACTGGTTTTCACATTGTGGTATATATGACACTGTAGTGAGGGTAATACGGATTAATGTCCAGGGAACACAACAGGCCTAACAGACCTCTTGAGTGGGGTGAAGGTGAGGGGCTAGGACCTGACATTAGTCCACTTCAGGGAACCCAAAAGGGGTGAGCAAAGCCATGAGGGGCTAGGACCTAACATCGAAAAAAATACTCCCACGTGCACTTGAGACTATAGAGGTTATACTCGGTATGGGGTAGATAAGACCTACGGCTGGCACCCTCAACCATGACATGGGTCCGCGGAGTACGTTGTACCGCGTGGTTGAGATACTGATGAGAAAGTCTGGCAGAGGACTAACCCACCTTCGTTCCAACATGATACCCCGTACACCGGGATCCGTGTGGTCTGTGATGATTTGTGACATAGTTGGCCAACATAGTCTTTGATATATAGTGACCTATCTCACTCGATTTACATAGTACCACATAGTTTGGATATATAAGTGTGATTGTGACTGTTCAGGGTAGACCCAAGGGAGGGATCGATCCTTGTGGGATTTTGATTGAGAAATGATAATGATGTTTGTAATTGTGAAATGATTTTGATGGGATTTGGATGTATTGAGAATAAGATAAATCAAAACGGATGTTTCAAATTGAATTTCCCTTTTTATTAAGAGATTTGACAATGATGAGCATGAGATGATTTGTACATGATGATCTTACCATGTTTTATATGCCAACTACCATGATTTAAATACATGATATATGTATATGCATATGGCATACTTTTGTTTTCCTCATGCTCCGATTATAAATGATTTATGCATAACATTATCAGTATGTAGATATGGTAGCTATCTACTATGCTTGCATTATTGTCTTATTGAGCGTGTGGTTGCCCATCCCTCTCTATTTCCCCCTCTACAGAGCGTGCATAGTGGCCCAGATAGGACTGAGGCATTTTGTTGAGTTATCCACTGCATCTCCATCACCCAGAGGTATATACACAGAGATTCTTTTTGTATCTAAACCATGTACAAGTACAGTAGTCAATTTGTATTGTCATTTGGGGGATGTAAAAGTTAGAAAACGTGTCATGTATAACTTAACTTGAAATGAATGACACATCTTTTGATTATTTGAGAATGAATGTTGTGGATGTTTATTATTAACTCACAGCCCAACTGTGTAGTGATGAGTTTGTTCGACCGGGTAAGGAAAGGAAAACGAGAAAAATTTACAGTGATTGTCGACTAGAAAGGATAAATTGGGTCGTGACAAAGATTGGTATCAGAGCCGAGTTGACCTAATGTAAGTCAGTAAATAAAATGTAAGAAAGCTACATCCCCATGTTATTGTACTTTTGTTTAAATACAACTGTGTATACCGTGATGGATTGAGTCTAAGAAGTGATTGTGAATACAAGAAGTTAGGCAGAATGCCTGTTATACGTAGAGGTAGAGGGGCAGGAGCATGTGCTAGAGGCCGTAGAGGTAGGCCTGAGAGCCGTGCGGAGCCACAGACTGATCCAGCTCCACAGGACCCTACTGAGAGATCAGGGGATACTGAGGCCCACTTTGCTAGGATAAAGCGGAGTATAGAGAGCCTAGCAGAGATTGTCACACAGGCACTGGGTGCCGGTGATAGATGAGGTCCTGCAGCACAGCCTACTACTAGACAAGCAGCTGCAAAGGCGAAAAGACCTCAGACAACTAAGACGGTGACACCCCCAGTACAAGATACGAGTTCTCCCATCACTCCACAGCCAAGCGACAGTGATTTGGGTTGTGACTGTGAGTTGAGCAGATTACGAGAATTCCAAGGGTTGAAACCTCCAGTGTTCAGAGGGGTAAAGGACCCAGTAATTACTGAGGATTGGGTGTATGAGATGGAGAAATTGTATCGGTTCTTCAGATGCACATTAGCTGAGAAGGTAGATTTTGTTGTGTTTATGTTAAAAGGCGAGGCAAAGCACTGGTGGAGGTCCACTAAAGCAATTTTGAGGGCTAGACACTCCAAGATTTCATGAGAGATATTTTTAGAGGCCTTCAAAGGTAATACATCCCAGCCACCGCACAGAGGAAATTATGGATGGAATTTATGAATTTGGTTCAGGGGAACCGTACTGTGGACGAGTATGAGTCCAAATTCATGCCTTTGGGGAGGTATGACCCGGATACTATGGGTAGTGAGACCCAGAAGATTCAGAAGTTTGTTGATGGATTGAGATTGGCCATCCGAACTAAGCTAGCCCCATTTGATATTCAGACTTATGAGGAGGTTGTGCACAAGGCTCAGTTATGCGAGCAAGATTTTGAGCGGAATGCCTCCGAGCTTGGGAAGATTTGTGACAGAAGAGACAAAGACTGGAAGAGATCCGGGATGGATAGAGTTGCCAGGAGAGGAGGCCAGAGATATTTTGAGAAGAAACCTAAGATTGAGGAGGTGCAGGAGAGAGCTGCTAGACCTCCCGTATACCCGACTTTGACTGCACCAAGGGGTATGGCTATTGGAGGACCACAACCCACTACTGATCAATGTAGGTGTCACGACCCAAACTACCCAAAAATCAAAGTTAATTTTTCGCTTTTGTTTATTTTCTTACTTAAATTCTTACATGTCTTCTAATCGTGACCACACTCCACTAACAAATTGGGCTGTGCATCAATGTCAGTCCCACCATATATTTACCATCTAACTTATTTCTTCTCCAGTCATTTATAATTGTTTACATTAATTATACATTCCCTAAAGTTACTTACAAACATGTTACTGTGCTATGCTTATGTAGATACAATATGTATAAGTGTATATACCTTAAATGATGGGCAGCAGCGGACATCCGGAATGCAGTACTAAGTCGCCTCAACTTCAACTGGAGATTATCTGTGGGAGAAAATGAAAGGGGTGAGCACATCAAGCTCAGCAAGGCAATCCTACGAACAAGTAGGTAACCATACTACCTACATGAACGTGGTGCCATGTATAAACCACCCTTTCTCCACACATTTTAAAACAGATGATATGAGCTATGATGTTATGTAAATCAAGTTTGCACGAAAAATTCAACATGCAATTATTTCAAATCATTTCTTTCTCATTTAAAAATTTCACAATAAAGTCAGGACTCGACCCCACCTTCTGGTGATCCTGACTCACACAAAATCATGAAAGTCGGTTTACATCACACATGGGTTAAAAAGCATGGAAATAGCATCATGCACATTTAATTTAAAACCCGATTTGATCTCATCAAAATCGTTGACATGCGAGACTAGGCAACATCTGTATATCGGTAATAACCAGGACTATGGCCATGTGTGTCCTCGTGAGCACCTCTAGCTACATGGATCCTAGTGTGCGAGGTCTCACCTTGATCGGGAACTGCCCGGGAGGTGGGTCAATCCAACCCGTCAGTCTTATCCAATCTCACGCATCCGAAGATGCCGTATCCAAAGATACCCCATATCACAAAGATACCGTATCCGAAGATACCCCGTATCAAAAAGATACCGTATCCGAAGATACCCGTATCACAAAGATACCGTATCCGAAGTTACCCGTATCACAAAGATGCCGTATCCGAAGATACCCCACGGTACATCGTACTCCATGCTACTTGCACGGTACATCGTACTCCACGGACCCATATCACTCTAGGTACTCCAGCCCAAATGGCCTGCTTCCCACAGAGAGGTTTTGTTTCTCAATACTCATGCCATGTCTCAAAACGCACATGCGAGCCTATTAAATCGTTGACACGCAGTCTACTCGATGCTCCAAGCACGGCTCATCGCATGTTCTCATAAAATCAGTGCGAGCGATGCTCAGCACTCTCATCAAATCAAGCAAAACTAGCAGAGCCCGCTTTACATCCCCACAAGGCCGCCAACCTCATCCCTCACTCTCACCCCACCTAAGAGGTCTTTTGAGCCTGTTGGGCCTTTTGGCTGACTCCAAGGGCAGACAGCGCTACTCCACAAATCCAATAAAACTAGTGCGAGCTGGGCTCTAGCACTCTATATGTGAATCACATGAAAATCTTATAAAATCTGGTGCGAGCTAAACTCCAGCACACTGTCTCGAAAATCATGTAAAATTATGGTGCGAGATAAACTCTAGCACCCTGTCACGAAAATCATGTAAAATCTTGTGCGAGTTAGACTCTAGCACCCATGCATGTAAAACTCTAGTGCGAGCTCTCGCTCCAGCACTAATGCATGCATCACACAAATCAAACATCGTGCGAGCTGAGCTCTAGCACGTCACATGTAAATAAAAACACGTAGGCGGCTCGGTTATCTCCAAATAGTTTTCACAGATATTACATCATTTAAGGTATGCAATGCTATGCATTTTTCTTTAAAAGTGACCCAGCCTACTCATGCATGTGTTAAAATACATCCAGAATGAGCAGGAACCTCTTGTCCTTGCTCCTCCCAATTTTCCTAAATTCGTAAATTTTACCCTTAACAAGGGTATTTTGGTAATTTGCCCATTCGGGGCACTAAAATTATTATTTGACCTCTAGACCCTTCAGATAATTTTTAAAGACTGCATATGAACTTAAAATTGCGTAAAGTTACCTCTAGCAGTCCGCAGCATTCCCTTACCTTATTTTCCTGTCGAGTCTGACCTTTTCTTTTTCACTGTTGTCTCGTCGCGCAGTCCGTTATGCTCCCAATCAAATGCCCGGAACTGCGTATAGTTATTCCTCAGGTCAAATATTGTACAATTTAATTGTATTTCCTATTTTCTGGGCTTAATTTAAATCGTTGGGCCCATTTACCCCTATTGGGCTCGATTGCACCTTAATGGGCCTTAATCGGCCTTAAGCCCGTTTTTCACTTAATTTTCACTTTATCGAGGCCTATTGGGCTCATTGGGCCCTCCAACAATTTATTGGGCCTCGTTCTAACTCTCGAATAGCTAAATTTAATATTTACGACAATTTATCTAAATTTCCATAATTTAATTCAATTTATGCGGAATTTAAATTCATATCACGCATAACGATGTAAACTGTTGTAAATAAGGGTCACTTACCCGAGATTCCATGCTAGTACAAAATTTGAGGCTGTCTCGAGCTCTCGATGGATGCCAATCGTCGAGCTACATAATTTCATAATTTTTCGGGTAAGTTTCCAGTCGAAAATTAATTAAATAAAATATTCCAAAATTTAAATCGGTCAATTTGATCGCTTATCGACTTACCCGAAGCTCGATTGCATCACTGGAATTTTTCTCAATTTTTTCTCATTTTTTTCCCTTTTTCATCCTTTTTTCCACTCTTTTTTGGCTGAACCGGTTCAGTCCGGTTCGGACCGGTTTAGACCGCCGATTCACTCCGGTTCGGCCGGTTCACCGTCGGTTCATCACCTTACCGATCGGTTCTCCGTCGGCTTCCACCGCCAGTGGCTCCGCAAGGTTGTCCGCATCACGAATCTGGGCTTGGTTCGCCTCAAGCTCGTCGAAAAATGGCCGGTCCGACCTGTTCTCCTCCGGCCGTCGGGACCCATTTCTTTCCTCATCGTTTTTGGGGCCTTCCACCGGTTTTGGTGGCTGTTTTCTATGTCATTCGGCTCAGCTGCGCCTCGGGGACGTTCGGTGGCCGTCGGTCGGGCCTGAATCGGCGCCGATCGGCCGCCGTTTCCTTTTCTCTTTTCGGTTTTCATTTTCACCATTCCTTCGCCATTCGCCGCCGTTTCCCTTAGCTGCCGGTGCCGACGAGCTCGGCTGCTTCACCTGATTGGTTTTTCGGTGGTGTTCGGTGCTGAGGCCGACGGGGCTGGGTCCTCGGGTCCGGCTTCGTTTCCGTTCTCCCTCTCTCCCCGATTCGTTTTCTCTCCAGTTTCCTTTTTTTTTCAATTCTTTTATTTTATTTTATTTTATTATTTATTTTTATTATTTTAATATTCAAATGCCTTAAAAATACCCAAATATCCCTTAAAATTATTATTTAATTCTAAATTTTTTTATTTAATTTTTATTTAATTTATTTATTATATTTTAACCTCTTTTCGGATATAATTTCTCCGTATTTTTGGGATATTGTCCCGAATGACTTTTCGATATATTTTTTCGATTATTTTCGGGATTATTTTTCTGAACTAAAAATTTTGATTAATTCCCATAAATTAATATCTTGATCAATTTAACCCAAAATAAATTTATTTCACCTTTATTGACCAAGATTTCTCAATCCATTATTTTTAATTAAATTTCCTTATCGAATTTACACCGGCTTTCGATCTTTTGACCGTTTTGCCCTTACACGTGTTCAGGATTAATTTAACCCAAATTTCTTTCACGAATACTCATTCATTTCGTATTTTAATTAAATTCGAGTCTTACAACTCTCCCCCACTTAAGGAATTTGGTCCTCCAAATTAGAACCAATTCAGATGAGTCCATATACTACTCCGGGTACATCAATCGTATCATACTTTTTAATTCTCATGTGACCTTTTTTCGGAGTGTAACACTACCAAAGGACTTTAATTAGGGAGATCATCTTAAACCTCAATACTTTCTCTTTCCTATTTAATGCCCGAATCAACTTATTAATATACTTATATTTTCATTAAACTGAACTTTTGGAGTTCATATTCGATCACCTATGCTGGATCTGGATCGTATTGCCGAAGCATCAAAAGCTGAGACACATTGTGGGTGCCTGTTAATTTAAGTGATAACGCCAACCTACAGGTCTTATCTCCCACTTGTCCAATCTCTCAAAATATTCAATCCAGCGAAACTCAACTGCCAATTGTCACTATAGGCGAATTCAATTTGTAATAACTGATCATCCCAAGAGCATAAAAATCAAGGGCACACGCTTTCATCGGATCCTCCAGAACCTGTACAGTCCTCTCTGATTGACCATCTGTCTGAGGATGGAAAGCTGTGCTAATACTCAGTCGGGTTCCCATAGCTTCCTAAAAATATACCCTGAAGTAGAAAGTGAAGCGGGAATCCCTATATAATACAATGCTCACTGGAACGCTACATAATGTTCCACAATTTTCCTTATACATAAATCCTCATATACACTCTGAGTATTTGGGGATTTCATAACCAAAAGGTGGGTAGACTTAGTCGCTCTATCAACTATCATCCAAATAGCTTCGTAATTCACCTGGGTTCTCTATAACCCATCATAAAATTCATGGAGACTTGCTCTCATTTTCGTGCCGTGTCGATATAGGTAGGTGGTGCAATAACTCTGCAGACTTTTAATACTCTACCTCATTCTACTGACATACTAGGCACTTTTTCACAATCTCTACAATATATTTTTTCACATCTGATCACCCATACCCTTTTCAGAGATTTTCATATATATATATATATTCGTTACTTTCCGTATACACCGTATATCCTGAAGAGTGAGCTTCAGACAATATTACTATTTCATCAACTGTGGTCCTGGGGAGCACTCATACTGTCTCGAAATCCTCAGTAACTCATCATCACACTCTGTGAACTCTATCACTGTACCCTTCTGAATCTGACCCCAAGCTATGGACATCATGCCGATCATCACGTGAAGCCTGTCAAATCCGGGCACTCTCATCCGGTTCTAATCATCAGGCTAGCTGTCACACAATCACTGTCATCATCAGAAGGGATCACATCACTACTGAGGTCTACAACTGCTCAAGCAGCTCACGCTCCCTGACCATCATATGTGGTACCATCCCGAGGCTCTTTATACTCAAGGCATCAGCCATCACATTAGCCTTTCCTGGGTGGTACAATTTTCACAAATCAAAACCTCTCAGAAGCTCTAACCCACTATGTATTCTCATATTCGCCTCTTTCTGTGAAAACAGATACTCGGGCTTTATGATCAGTGCATATCCACAATTTCTCACCGTGTACATAATAGTACCATATCCTCGGTACAAATACTGTTGCCAACTTTAAATCATGGATCAGATAGTTTATTTTATGATCAAAGAGTTGTCTGACTCCATAATTGACTATCTTCCCAATATACATCAATACACAGCTCCTTCATTATTTCGAGGTATCCATACTCACTGAGAACCTCTTGAGCTATTAGGTATGGTGAAATTAATCACGGTGGTCAGTTCATACTTCACTACACCGAAATTCACGTCATATCTATCATCTCACTCAAAGACCACGTTTTCATAGTTAAACGTGTCAACAAGGTATACCCTTTTTAGAACTCGCAGCAACCATCTGTAAAAGTAATTTCCAATTGTTGCTTATAATTTGCCCTGAACTTTAACTACACCCAACATATCATCGATAATGATGATTACAAATCGGTCCAATCGTTGACTTATTTACGCATAAACGTATAAGATCCTTCAAAATCGTTTACGTTTTCAGGTACTAACCTGCGTCATTTCCTTTTCTTATCTTAACGGCTCTTATTAAATTTTTACTATGTTAACTTTTATGATTTGTCGAATTTTAATATTCTTATCGTCTTAGTAAAGGTATCCTAATGCTAAAGGTATTTATTACGACGATCGATTTCACGTTATAGGTTATATATATATACTTTTAGACGCTGTCAAGTCTTCAGGCGGGGAGGTATTTTGAAATACCTTTATTAACCTTCAAACTTAACCACATATACTTTATATACCAGTCCATGTGGTTACAATTTATATTCGCTACTAATTGCTTTAATCCTAATGACTTCATATCATAAGGATGTTCTCACCTTGCATACGCCTCTTACTCCAATACATCTTGTATTCAGAATTAAGCATATCTCAACTTAAAGATTATCTCCTTAGTGTATCTATTATAACGAAACTCTTGTCATTATTCATTTCGTGAGTACATTCCTTTACTCCTTTAATTTCAACTGTTGCACCCCTTTTTATCACTTGTCAACACTTACCATATACTTTTCAGTGATGTTTTCACCTCTGTTTTCAACTTAAAATCTCTATATCCATATTCCGTTGATTAGTCCTTCTCTATTGGGGTACTCATTTATCAATATTGTGCCCGATGATGTAGGCATTCATGCTTTTTACTCACTTATATGCGAATGAAGGCGGTATGAATAAATGTGTGGCACCAGGATCAATGAACATATGTACTTCATTATTCATAACAAGTGTGATATCTTACACCACATCCATAAAACATCAATAGTGTCCTAGTCCAAAACATCCTCTCGCCTTCGTCCAACAACCTACTTTCCTTTTTCTTTTCTTTTCGGCTATTGCCTCCCTTTTCGTTGCAGCTATACCAACGAAGTTTTTCCCTGTCTCTTTACTTTTCTGTGGGGCGATCTCGCCCAACTCTATGTAATCAATATCAATGGTCCGTCTTACCACACTTAACGGCCATTTTCATCAATACAGTGTAGGTATGGACCCTCCTTCCGTGGTATCTACCACACATTCTACAGTGATCACATTACTACTCTGTTTCATAGCAAGTCAGGATCCACCAATCACAATACCCCTCAAGAGTGCCAAAATTGGATGCACTGGGGCCTTACCAATTATCTTACTCCATGACTCGTCAAATTAAATCTTTTACCAATTACCATTTTTCCATTTTAACATCTCTGTCATTTTTCGATTCTCTTTTCTGTCTCTATTTCAGCCCTCACTACCTTTCTCAATCTCAGAGGCGTGCAATTCATGTTCTTATTTACCCAACTGTAAATCTGCGCACTACCTCGGTGTAGGTAATATCTCATGGACCAATCGGACTCTAATTGAAAAGTTGAGCCATTTCATGAACTTTTAGACATCTCGAATGTCACTGTTCATAGTGTCGAGGCAATATCTGTCCAAGAATATAACTGAGTTTTCATACTCGTCAATAAATCAATTCCTCTGGGTCAGAGTAAGGACTTTTATCTATCATTTCCTTTAAACAGTGTCCGGGATATCCTGTCACCGGAATACATCCATAAACAATTCTCATCTTAGCTCTGGATGTTTAACACTTAAGATGGGTTGAGCGGGTTTCAATCAATGCTCCGCTGCGCCCTCGAATCTCATTCATAATCTGAGTAATTAGCTCCCAAAATATTCTCTCCACTCTGCTTTAATCTCGCGAAGCGTGTCTCAATACTGTCCGATCTCTCTGTCGGACTCAGTGGGGCATGCTTAACATTAGCCTCTATTTCAATTTCATCCTGATTTTCACAGGTCAACTCAGCACGACTTAGCAGACTCAGGTCTACCTCAACGACCTCTGCCTCGTGCACTATCTCATCTAACACGACTCACATTAGGCATTCCTGCATTCTCGACCATTTCTTAGTCAAAACCCATCTCGATATACACTATTGTATCTAACCAAGCACAGTAACACGGGGATGTAATTTCCTAATTACTGACACTGACACATATCAGACCAATTTCGGCTCTGATACCAAACAATGTCATGACCCAAACTACCCAAAAATCAGAGTTAATTTTTCGCTTTTGTTTATTTTCTTACTTAAATTCTTACATGTCTTCTGATCGTGACCACACTCCACTAATAAATTGGGCTGTGCGTCAATGCCAGTCCCACCATATATTTACCATCTAACTTATTTCTTCTCCAGTCATTTATAATTGTTTACATTAATTATACATCCCCTAGAGACACTTACAAACATGTTACTGTGCTATGCTTATTTAGATACAATTTGTACAAGTGTATATACCTTGAATGATGGGCAGCAGCGGATATCCGGAATGCAGTACTGAGTCGCCTCAACGTCTACTGGAGATTATCTGTGGGAGAAAATGAAAGGGGTGAGCACATCAAGCTCAGTAAGGCAACCCTACGAACAAGTAGGTAACCATACTACCTACATGAACGTAGTGCCATGCATAAACCACCCTTTCTCCACACATTTTAAAATAGATGATATGAGTTATGATGTTATGTAAATCAAGTTTGCACGAAAAATTCAACATGCAATTATATTCAAAATCATATCTTTCTCGTTTAAAATTTCACAGTAAAGTCAAGACTCGACCCCTCCTTCGGGTGATCCTGACTCACACAAAATCATGAAAATCCGTTCACATCACACATGGGTTTAAAAAGCATGGAAATAGCATCATGCACATTTAATTTAAAACCCGATTTGATCTCATCAAAATCGTCGACATGCGAGACTAGGCAACATCTGTATATCTGCAATAACCAGGACTATGGCTATCTGTGTCCTCGTGAGTCCCTCTAGCTACACGGATCCTAGTGTGCGAGGTCTCACCCTGATCGGGAATCGCCCGGGAGGTGGGTTAATCCAACCCGTCAGTCTTATCCGATCTCACGCATCCGAAGATGCCGTATCTTATTGACTATGGCTATCTGTGTCCTCGTGAGTCCCTCTAGCTACACGGATCCTAGTGTGCGAGGTCTCACCCTGATCGGGAACCGCCCGGGAGGTGGGTCAATCCAACCCGTCAGTCTTATCCGATCTCACGCATCCGAAGATGCCGTATCCGAAGATACCCCGTATCACAAAGATACCGTATCTGAAGATACCCGTATCACAAAAATATCGTATCTGAAGATACCCGTATCACAAAGATACCGTATCCGAAGATACCCCACGGTATCGTACTCCATGCTACTTGCACGGTACATCGTACTCCATGGACCCATATCACTCTAGGTACTCCAGCCCAAATGGCCTGCTTCCCACAGAGAGGTTTTGTTTCTCAATACTCATGTCATGTCTCAAAACGCACGTGCGAGCCTATTAAATCGGTGACATGCAGTCTACCCGATGCTCCAAGCACGGCTCATCTCATGTTCTCATAAAATCAGTGCGAGCGATGCTCAGCACTCTCATCAAATCAAGCAAAACTGGCAGAGCCCGCTTTACATCCCCACAAGGCCGCCAACCTCATCCTTCACTCTCACCCCACCTAAGAGGTCTTTTGAGCCTGTTGGGCCTTTTGGCTGACTCCAAGGGCAGACAGCGCTACTCCACAAATCCAATAAAACTAGTGCGAGCTGGGCTCTAGCACTCTATATGTGAATCACATGAAAATCTTATAAAATCTGGTGCGAGCTAAACTCTAACACCCTGTCTCAAAAATCATGTAAGATTATGGTGCGAGTTAAACTCTAGCACCCTGTCACGAAAATCATGTAAAATCTGGTGCGAGTTAGACTCTAGCACCCATGCATGTAAAACTCTAGTGCGAGCTCTCGCTCCAGCACTAATGCATGCATCACACAAATCAAACATCGTGCGAGCTGAGCTCTAGCACGTCACATGTAAATAAAAACACGTAGGCGGCTCGGTTATCTCCAAATAGTTTTCACAGATATTACATCGTTTAAGGTATGCAATGCTATGCATTTTTCTTTAAAAGTGAGCCAGCCTACTCATGCATGTGTTAAAATACCTCCAGAACGAGCAGGAACCTCTTGTCCTTGCTCCTCCCAATTTTCCTAAATTCGTAAATTTTACCCTTAACAAGGGTATTTTGGTAATTTGCCCATTCGGGGCACTAAAATTATTATTTGACCTCTAGACCCTTCAGATAATTTTTAAAGACTGCATATGAACTTAAAATTGCGTAAAGTTACCTCTAGCAGTCCGCAGCATTCCCTTACCTTATTTTCCTGTCGAGTCTGACCTTTTCTTTTCCACTGTTGTCTCGTCGCGCAGTCCGTTATGCTCCCAATCAAATGCCCAGAACTGCGTATAATTATTCCTCAGGTCAGATATTGTACAATTTAATTGTATTTCCTATTTTCTGGGCTTAATTTAAATCGTTGGGCCCATTTACCCCTATTGGGCCCGATTGCACCTTAATAGGCCTTAAGCCCGTTTTTCACTTAATTTTCACTTTATCGAGGCCTATTGGGCTCATTGGGCCCTCCAACAATTTATTGGGCCTCGTTCTAACTCTCGAATAGCTAAATTTAATATTTACGACAATTTATCTAAATTTCCATAATTTAATTCAATTTATGCGAAATTTAAATTCATATCACGCATAACGATGTAAACTGTCGTAAATAAGGGTCACTTACCCGAGATTCCATGCTAGTACAAAATTTGAGGCTGTCTCGAGCTCTCGGTGGATGCCAATCGTCGAGCTACATAATTTCATAATTTTCCGGGTAAGTTTCCAATCGAAAATTAATTAAATAAAATATTTCAAAATTTAAATCGGTCAATTTGATCGCTTATCGACTTACCCGAAGCTCGATTGCATCACTGAAATTTTTCCCAATTTTTTCTCTTTTTCTTTTTCCCTTTTTCTTCCTTTTTTCCTCTCTTTTTTGGCTGAACCGGTTCAGTCCGGTTCGGACCGGTTCAGACCACCGGTTCACTCCGGTTCAGTCGGTTCATCGTCGGTTCACTGCCTTACCGACCGGTTCTCCGTTGGCTTCCACCGCCAGTGGCTCCGCAAGGTTGTCCACATCACGAATCTGGGCTTGGTTCGCCTCGAGCTCGCCGAAAAATGGTCGGTCCGGCCTGTTCTCCTCCGACCGTCGGGACCCATTTCTTTCCTCACCGTTTTCGGTGCCGTCCACCGGTTTCGGTGGCTGTTTTCGGTGTCATTCAGCTCAGCTGCGCCTCGGGGACGTTTAGTAGCCGTCGGTCGGGCCTGAATCGGCGCCGATCGACCGCCGTTTCCTTTTCTCTTTTCGGTTTTCATTTTCGCCATTCCTTCACCGTTCGCCGCCGTTTCCCTCAGCTGCCGGTGCCGACGAGCTCGGCTGCTTCACCTGATCGGTTTTTCGGTGGTGTCCGGTGCTGAGGCCGACGGGGCTGGGTCCTCGGGTCCGGCTTCGTTTCCGTTCTCCCTCTCTCCCCGATTCGTTTTCTCTCCAGTTTCCTTTTTTTTTCAATTCTTTTATTTTATTTTATTTATTATTTATTTTTATTATTTTAATCATTCAAATACCTTAAAAATACCCAAATATCCCTTAAAATTATTATTTAATTCTAAATTTTTTATTTAATTTTTATTTAATTTATTTATTATATTTTAACCTCTTTTCGGATATAATTTCTCCGTATTTTCGGGATATTGTCCCAAATGACTTTTCGATATATTTTTTCGATTATTTTCAGGATTATTTTTCTGAACCAAAAATTTCGATTAATTCCCATAAATTAATATCTTGATCAATTTAACCCAAAATAAATTTATTTCACCTTTATTGACCAAGATTTCTCAATCCATTATTTTTAATTAAATTTTCTTATCGAATTTACACCGGCTTTCGGTCTTTTGACCGTTTTGCCCTTACACGTGTTCAGGATTAATTTAACCAAAATTTCTTTCACGAATACTCATTCATTTCGTATTTTAATTAAATACGGGTCTTACAGTAGGAGATGTGACAGATACCATGGGAGTAGACCATGTCAGGTGCCCCACGTTTCGTGTTTTAGGTGTGGAAAGCCCAGACATATTTTGAGGTATTGTACTGAGATGATTGAGAACGCCCCACAGAAGGGCAATGAGCCAAAGAGAGCTCCAGTTGAGACAGCTGCCCTGAAGAGGAGGGCCACGACTGAAGAAAAAGGGAAATAGGCAGTTGGTGTGAGCGGAGGAAGAGTGCATGCACTGGATCAGGACACCGCAGACGTATCGACGGATGTCATTAAAGGTACCATCCGAATCTTTGATTTAGAAGCATTGGTATTATTTGACCCTGGTGCCACGCATTCCTTCATATCGCCTTCCTTTGCATATAAATTGTTGAAACATGTGAAACATACGTTGTTGGATAAAATGTTGATGATTTTCACACCCATGAATGATAGTCAATTGACTGAGCATGTATGTAGAGATTGTAAGATAAAGATAGAGGGAAAAGAAATGACAGCCAATTTAATTTTAATAAATATGAATGATTTTGATGTAATATTAGGAATGGATTGGTTGGCTACCAATCATGTTGTTATAGACTGTCATGCTATAACTTTGATGTTTCCAGAGATAGAAAATCATGTCGTAAGATTTGTGAAATGAATTGAAAGAAAATAATTATGATAAATGAAGAGAGTATGATCTTATTGAATTTATTGAGTGATGAATCTATTTGTTTATGTTGAATATTGACGTGATGGATTATATTACTAACGGTAGAAAGAATGATGTGAAGGGTTCATTGCCTGCGTGGTTGATATAGATAAGGCACGCCCGGAATTGAGGGACATACCTATAATTACGGATTACCCTGATGTCTTTCCAGACAAATTACCAGGGCTACCATCTGAAACGGAAATGTAATTTTGCATAGAGTTAGTGTCAGGTACAGAGCCGATATCGACACCATCGTATAAAATGGCTTCGATTGACTTGGAAGAGTTAAAGAAATAGCTACAAGAGTGGTGGCTGTCGAAACCAACAATAATAATTCCTACTTACAATAAATTTAAACTGTAGTATAAATGAGTAAGGTCATTTCCCAAGAGATTGATTAGATTTATTTTTCTGCAAAACAATTAAAAAGTAAAATGGAGATTTTGTTGTAGTGAGAATAAAAAGGAAAATATATTAAAATGTAGTAAAGAAAAATCAATATGATGAAAATATCAAACCAAAGGAATAATCTTAGAATGGGTTAATGGAATTGATCATTGATACAAAAATAAGTTCTTTTAATCTTTACCAAATTAGTTATGGTTATTGGTACGACCAAACAACCTATCTCTCCTTACTTCTTCGATAATCAGGATACGATCTCTAATTATTTCTCTTGTCAGTTAAACAACCTTAGATACGATCTTAAGATTTAATTTACCAACAACATTGAAAACTAGAGAGACTACCAATTCTAACCAACAAACACACATGTAGGTTCATTTAAGCTAGATTCTATATCTTCTTAACATAGAATCGAAATCCTATCTGAAATCAATTATGTTATTTACCACTTATATTAGAATGCCTAAACAATTACGGATTCAGGTTTCTAATTGGTGATATATTATCCTGACAATTGAACAATGGGCCCTTTTTGCACAATCAATCAAAACAATAATTTAAACAAGAATAGAAGACATATAAATAATAAATATATAAAAGAACAATATAAAACTAATTAGATCTCACAATTCCTGAAGAACCCAAACTTTAATTATCCTTTAGCTAGACTAAAAACTTAGCAAGCCATAAGTTTAGAGAAAAACACTAAAGAAAAATAAAAATATATGTCTATGATAATCAAGATTCCAGAATATCAGCCTCTTCCACTCTTAGTCTATAAATACTAAATATCCTAGCCCCAGAATCTGTTTCCAAAGGAAAGTTCTCTGATTGAGTTTGATTACAATTAAACTTCTTTCTTTTTTCCACCACTTGTCATAGACAGTAATTGCAAATCTCTTCCATAATAATTAAAATCATCCACTTGCCATCTTTAGATTGATTCAGTCAACTTCAGCTACAAGTGATAGATCTTGACTTGAATTCCAAGATTTCTTCTAATTTTATGACTTGAGCAGAATTTACAGCTTTTAATCCATTTTGTCCATTGTCCTTCATTCACAATACAAAATAGAAAATATAAGTCAAATCCAAAAATTAAGCATATAAAAGAATTTAAATCATGAAAAAATATGACAATTAATATGTCTAATATGCAACTTATCAAATTCCCCCACACCTAAATCTTGCTTGTCCTCAAGCATACACTAGTCTAAATTCATAATCTCTTCTCATCATTCCTTCATCCTCTTCCCATACTTATCCAAAATAAATTCCTTTCAAGAATCAAAACAGAAGTTTTTAAAGCGAATTCTCATAACACACATGAATAGCACCTTAATGACTCAATTAAATTCATAAAGTACATAAGATCAAACACCCTCGCAATTGGATTTCACTCATCACACTCTAAGTGTTTAGGGTATATATATCAATAAACTATATATATATCAATAAACTCTCAAGTCATTGCATAGAAGATTTCTTACCATAAGCTTGCAAATTCATCACATCTCTTCCACCAATGAATGAATTAAGATGCAAAAATCTAAGGGTCTAAAAGGGTTGTATCGAGGCTTAGGTAAGGTATGACAAAAAGATTTTTAGGTTAGAGAAATTAAAAGAATCATACAAAACTTTTCACATAAAATTCAAATCAATGATTTCTAAAGATTGCTTCACATCACATTCATCCAATTATACAATGTGTACCTTTGATTGAACCATAATTAATTCCATAACTAGCTTCCAAGCATTGAAAATTGTACTTCTCTTTTTATTTTTCATTTTCATTTTTTTCTTCTTTTCTTTTCTTTTTTTTTTATTTTTTTTCAACTTTTTTTTCAACTTTTTTTTTCTCGTTTTTCTTTTTCAAAAGAGAAGAACTCAATGAAAGCAATATCTTGAAATACTAAATTTTCAACATATGCAATATTTCCAAAAATATTTTGAAATTTCATGTGCATAAGTCTATATGATTTTTCAATTCAAGGTTCAAAAAGAAGGGAAAATCAACGAAAAGGGTTTATCATGATTTATAATGTGGTTTAATCCAAAGAAAATGTTAGGCTCAAAGTGGTTTCTCTAGGGGTTAATAATAATAAGGATAGACTAGAAAAGAAATGGTTTAATGACAAGAATAATGTTTTAACCTAAATGCCCTTATTTGATTAATTGCATCATATTCATCAAAGGAGTCGATTAAGACATGTATGGCAAAGCAAGTTCTAGAATAGTCTACTATGCATGACAATCACACAAACAAAGAAAATAGAGCATGATGTAATGAATGCTCATAGGCTCAAAGCTCACCAAAAATGATTTTATGTGCTAGATCCTATACACTTTTTCATCTAATGAATTAAAAGTAACTAATCACGGTATATTAATGAGAATTCAAAATTGTTTTGCACATATGTAAATCACAAATTTTTTTTTTTCATGGGATAAGCATCGAAAAAATCTAGAACTCAAAGAAATTACAAACAACAACTAATGTACCTTTTGGAAAAAAAATATTTTTTGGATTTACAAAACTTTTCATGAAAATTATCAAAAATAAAAGGGAAAAAAAAAAGCAAATATCAAAGTCACAATTAGATACTCTCCCCCACACCTAGACTATACATAATCCCCAATGTATCAAAATAGTTGCTCATTAACTTTAAAAGAATTAAAAGAATTAAGAAACTTCCTTGAAAAATGTTGAGCACCGTGAAGTATTGCGTTGATGTCCACTACTTTGCCATTCCGATTTCCACTGCTAGTCATAGAAAAATTTCACATACTGCACTATTGTTAAACACAATTAAGCAAAAATTACTACACCAAATCATAAAATGTTAAAAAGAATGGTATAGTTGAAACTAGTCAAGTAAGTAAAGCAACTACCTCAACAAAAGTTTATTTATTTATCTATTTTCTTGTGTTTTTATTATTTTGTTTTCTGTCTTTTTTTTTTTTTGAAAAATAAAGCAAAAATAAATAATAAAAATAAAATAGAATCAGAGACTGTTGAGGCCGGTGGAAATGGAGCTTGGAGAAATTGTTGGCTACGATGGAATTGCTGTTGTTGGTTGTGAGTTTTGAAGCTGTGGGCTGCCGCCGATTGAGCTGGAAACTCGGTGAAGTGAGATGACCGGCTGGTGCGTCGGCTTGTGTTGCTCGGTTCCGGTGGGTGTCGAAATTGCTGGGTAGCGTTGATGGAGGGCCTCGGTTCCGGTGATGCTGGTGGTCAGGGCCGTGAAGAACTGCCGGGGAATGGGCTGCCTGATCGGTTTGTAACCTTGAAGATGTCAGTGCCCACCGTTGCTACGATGAATGCTGTGCTCGGGGCTTTGAAGCTGAGTCAAGATCGGCTGCTGCTGGAGTTGTTGCCGACAGGGGGCTCTGAAGCCGGAAGAGGAGAGATCACCGGTGCTGCTGGAACTTGGAGCTGGGTCGGTGCATCTAATTGGTTCTTGGCTCCTGTGGGTGCTGTGAATTGGTGAAACTGCTCTGTGAATTTGTGGTCTGTGAAACTGCTGCGTGAAGGCTGCAGTGAAATTGCTGCGTGAAGCTCGGGATACAGCACTGTACTGCTGAAGCAGAAAAGCTGGTAGCTGCAGTCGAAAAGTGAAAAATTGGAAGGGGTCGGGGGTCACTGTTCTGTTGCTGGTACCGGCATTGTTGGGCGATCTGCTGTTGGTGCCGAATGGACTGCTGCAATCGGACTGTGGATTGTCGGGGCTGTGAAGAAGCTGCCGGTTTGTATCTGGAAGCTGCTGTGGTGCCGTGAACAGGAGCTGTTACAGATGGTTGAAGCTGGGAGAAAGGAGACCGCGGGCTACTGTTGCCTGGGATTGACTACTGTAATTTGGACCCCGAATTTGCTGAAGTGAGGGAGGTCACGGGTTGCTGCTCGGTTCTGTGTTGATGGAGCTGCTGGTATCGATTCCGGAGATGGCTGAATGGTGTCAAGCTTGCTGCAGTCGGTGGAGGGGTGAATCGACTGCTGATGATGCCGGAATTTGCTGCTGGTGCCGAGAGCTGTTGCTGACAGGGGGCTCGAGTAGAAGGGAGAAGCAGGAGCGACTGCTGGGTTGCGAGAAGAAGGGGGTCGCGGGTCTGTTGCTGGTACCGAAAAGTGGGAGTTCGGGAGTTGCTGTTGCCGACTTCTGGATCTCGACGTCGAAACCATGAAGACAGGCGAGGGATCTGCAATTTGGAAGATGAAAAAAAAAAAAAATAATAATAATAATAAAATGAAAGAAAATAAATAAATACATTTTTTTTAACAGAAGAGGTTTTATGCAAACACTTCTTCTGATTTTTTTTTATCAAAACAAATATAAATTTGATTTAATACTAACAACAAAAATTAGAAAAATAGTTAAAGAAAAATTTTAAGTTGCCTTCCAAAAAGCGCATTTCTTTAAAGTCTTTGGCTAGATATGGTCATGCTCAGTTATATGTTGGACATTCCAACCCAATTCGTTCAACTTCATGCACTTGTAAACCTTCGTAAAAATGCTTTAAACGATGACCATTAACTTTAGAGATCTGACCTGTATCCAAACTTTGAATTTCAATTTTACCACGAGAAAACACGTTAGTAACAATATAAGGGCCTAACCATCTAGAACGAAATTTATTAGGAAATATTTTTAATTTAGAATGAGATAGTTTAACTTTCTGACCAATATAAAAATTTTTTCTGGGAACTATATGATCATGAAAAGCCTTTATCTCTTCCTTGTAAATCACAAAGGTTTCTTAGGCATGATTAATATTAAACTTAATGATTTCATCATCAAATTCCATTGTCAGTGTACTATCATGCACATCAATTTTAGTTCTAGATGTTTTTAGAAAAGGTCTTCCCAACAAAATTAGAGATCTAGATGAGTCATCATCCTCCATATTAATCACATAAAAATCAACAGGAAAGATCAATCCATTACTTGCACCAAAACATCTTCTAAAACACCTTAAGGATAAACGTTAGATCTATCAGCAAGTTGAATAATCACACCAGTCTCTTGTAATGGTCCATTATAAATAGACAGAGGCATGACATTAATTGAAGCTCCTAGATCTAACATTGCTCTTTCAATTTTAAGATTACCTACCTTACAAGGGATAGTAAACATACATGGATCCTTGCATTTAGGAGGTAACTTTTTATGAAGGACAGCTGAAACATTCTCACACATACTTACAAATTCATTACCTTTTAATTTCCTTTTGTTGATGCACAACTCCTTGAGAAATTTGGCATTTCGAGGTATTTGTTTAATTGCATCAAGTAAAGGGATATTTACCTCAACCTTGCGAAAGATGTCAAAAATCTCATTTTCCTCCTCCTCTTTTTTAGATTTGGATGATCTAAAAGGAAAAGGAGGAATTGGTGCCAAAACTTTTTGTTGCGTTTCATTAGGTTCCTTAGGGTGATCCAACTGTGGCAGGGGTGTAGCAACTTCCTTTTCAGCTTCTTCCTCTGGAATGCGCTTTTCGGGATGTCTTGCTAGGCTCCTTCAATTCAATTCGACTCCTCAAGGTCATTGCACTGACATTCTATTTAGGATTGATAATTGTTTGTGAGGGTAATTTTCCTTGAGATTCCAGTCTGCTAACAGAAGTGGCTAGTTGACTGATTTGATCTTCCAGCTTCTTGATACTTGTCCTTGTTTCCTATTGAAATTGTTGTGTGTTAATTGCAAGTCATTTAACAATTTCTTCAAGAGACATACCTGAACTTGAAGATGACTGATGTTGTTGTGGAGCAGGCTGTCTATATTGAGAATTCTAAAATTGAAGCCTCGGTTCGTAACTCAAGTTGGGATGATTTCTCCACCCTGGGTTATAAGTACTCGAATATGGATCATGATTCATTTGTGGTGGACCTGAAAATCCCCCAATTGCATTTGTGTGCTCATAAGCTTCATCTTAAAGTGTGGGGCACATGTCAATTGGGTGGCCAGTAGTAGCACAAATTCCGTAAGCTTTAGCTTGTTGCACATTCCCCATGCCTATAGCCAATTGTTGAACAACAGATGTTAGATTAACTATTTGATTTTCAAGAGAATGTGTATTTACCTCATTTACTCTTCTATGAGGTATGTCTTGTCTGAATCCAAACTGTTGAGAGTTAGCAGCAATGGTGGAAATTAAATCTCTAGCCTCTCTAGGAGTCTTGTTCACTATCGCACCTCCACTAGCTACGTCCATCATCCTTCTTTCCATGGTTAACAATCCTTCATAAAAATATTGAATCGAGAGTTGTTCGAAAATCCTATGTTGAGGACAACTTGCACAGAGTTGCTTAAATCTTTCCCAGTATTCATAAAGAGTCTCAATATCTTTCTGCTTAATTCCACATATTTCTCTTCTAATGCCAGCAGCTTTTGAAGCAGGAAAAAATTTATCCAAGAATAGTCTCACCATTTCAGTAGATGTAGTTATAGAACCAGGAGGTAAATAGAACAACCAATCTTTTGCTCTATCAGCTAGTGAGAACGGAAAAGCTCGCATTTTAATTTGCTCTTCGATAACTCCTTGTGGTTTCAGGCTTGAACATACCACGTGAAATTCTTTTAAGTGCTTGTGAGGTTCTTCATTCTCAAGACCATGGAACTTTGGAAGCAAATGGATCAAACTCGATCTTAATTCAAAATCTGCTTGCAGAGTTGGGTTATGAATGCAGATGGATTGTTGATTGACAGGTGGTACAGCCAACTGCCTTAAAGTTTACTCTTCTTCAGCCATTATTTCTTCAGTCTTAGAATCACTTGATGATTTGGCCAAATCAACTGTTAAATTCAGTCTAGGGGATGAAGATGTAGCTTCCTGTGCCTTTTGAATTTTCGTTTCCTTCCTATTCCGCTTAGTTGTCTTTCCAATCTCAAGGTCGTATGGGATTAATTCACTTCAGCAAATCCAGGGTCCAGATTACAGTAGTCAATCCCCGGCAACGGCGCAAAAAATTGGTGGCTGTCGAAACTAACAATAATAATTCCTACTCAAAATAAATTTAAACTGTAGTATAAATTAGTAAGGTCATTTCCCAAGAGATTGGTTAGATTTATTTTTCTACAAAACAATTAAAAAGTAAAATGGGGATTTTGTTGTAGTGAGAATAAAAAGGAAAATATATTAAAATGTAGTAGAGAAAAATCAATATGATGAAAATATCCGACCAAAGGAATAATCTAAGAATGGGTTTATGGAATTGATCATTGATGCAAAAATAAATTCTTTTAATCTTTACTAAATTGGTTATGGTTATTGGTACGACCTAACAACCTATCTGTCACGCCCCGAAACGCGAAAAATAGGGCTAATTTAAAACTTTTTATTCATTCATTCACAATTAAGAGTGCATTCCTGTGCAGTGTCATACATCATCATCTATATTATACCTCAGGATCTCGTTATTTAATAGTATATATTATATCATATACATTACTTGATCTCAAGTTAATTAATCCTAATACATCCCATACAATGTTATACATCAAGTGTCTGCAATTACAGTAATTGTCTGGGTACATGAAAAGATAAAAGATACCTCAAAATACAATATATGGCCTGGAGCTCCTCCACTAGCCACTACTCCGTACGTCGCAGGAAAACCCTTTTCACTTGAAGAAATCTGGGGGGAAAGAAAACAGGGTGAGCTTCTAAATCGCTCAGTAAAGGGGGTAAGGGACTCATTTCATAAACCAAAATGCACATCACAAAATATTTATTTGTATATGAAACTCATTAATCTCATTTGAAAATCATAGCATGAAAATACTCAAAACGACATTCTCATATCTCAAATCATGTGAAAACATGAAGTAAAATGCTCAGTATAGAGCAATAACAAAGCATGTGAAAATAATGCAATAAACGCTTTCTCAATTAACGTGATAAAATCACTGTAATAATAATGCAGGTGGCACAGCCACTAAACACACATGGCATAGCCACTGATTTAAATTCACACGTGGCATAGCCATTAAACACACGTGGCATAGCCACTGAGTTAAATTTACACGTGGAACAGCCACATGATAGGGTTTCTCACGTGACAACGGCCACCAAATAGGGTTTCTCACGTGGCAACGGCCACCAAATAGGGTTTCTCACATGGCAACGGCCACCAAGTATACGTGGCATAGCCACAGAATGGGTTATTCTCACGTTACCAGAACGGAGAAGAATCGGGCTTACATGCTACCAGAGCAATGCCCGGTGTGTACTCAAAATTACACACCTAAGTCCTATCACATAAGACTGGTTTGCCTTCACGTAGAACTCATAATGGTTTTTCTCTCATAAAAATCATTTAAAACCGTTTTGTACTCAACACAAAACATATTAAAACCGAGTTCCAACCGGCAAAACACGCACACATTTCTCAAATCTCAAGATCGCCTTAACGTAGAGCCCAGTTATAAACTCATAAAAACATTGGACTCTAACCGGCTATAAAAATCGTGTGCAATTGTATCATAACACAACACTTAACATGCTTATTTTATAAATCACAATTCATGCTATAATAGTTCGCAAATCACATACACAAATGGTTTAGTTTCCCTTACCTCTTTGCACCTCGTATAGTGCAATCGTTTCCCCCTCAACACGGGCTAGTCTCGCATTCCACTCTGAAACTCCCGAGCTGTCCAAACGATGTTAAAACATCAATATTCATCATCACAGTAACCTCAATTCTAAAAAATCGAGCATAATTGCTCATAACACCTCAAATCTCTTGATTCTCATAACTCTACCCCAAACTACACTCTCGTTCACAACACTTCAACATTCTATATTTCCTATGCCACAATATCTATGCTAATACACCACATTGTCTAAATCTCCATTTATAGCTCAAAATTCCTAAATTGCTAAATATCATTATCACTCCAACCACATTGTAATTTCATCAATCCCTAATCATTTCTCAGCTATTTCAACACAATGACAACAACCATTATCATCAAAATCATCTCAGATATCAATATCGAGGTTTAGAAATTACCCAAAACTTGTGGAGAGCTTATCTCTTGCCTCGATTCGATCCGTCTTTCGATTTTCAAGTATGTTGTTCTCCCTTTGATGAGGAACAACTTTCCTTCTTGCCACAACTTCTGATTTGGACGAAAATGGGTGCTTTGGATGAGTGAGAAAGCTAGGTTTCGGTGAAAATGGGGGTTGGAAGAGAGAGAAAGTGAGATTGCAGGAGAAAAACAAGAGTTCCTTATATAGGCTGAGGGTAGGAGATCGATCTGGCTCTTGATGAGATCGATCTGCATTTGAATTTTGGGGACGATTTGGGGCAATTTATGCCTAGGAGATCGATCTGTCGAGGGGTGAGATCGATCTCTTTATGACTTTATGAGATCGATCTGCTCCTTGAGGAGATCGATCTTCTCCCAAACAGAATCGTTTGGAGATCGATCTCTTCCTCATGAGATCGATCTTCTCTCAAACAGAATCATAAGGAGATCGATCCTCTTCCATTGGAGATCGATCTGCTCCTTAAATTCCTCCTTCCTTGTCATTTTTAACTCACCAGATCGATCTCTCCTTCTCCCAGATCGATCTGTCCTCATAACTTCATACTTATTTTAAACACTTAACATATAAATCTCCAATTATCATTCCCCAATTCACTTAGCTCAATAAATTATACTTCAAGTTCATATTACATCATTCAAATATATCTAAAATTCTCAGATCTCACACTATCTCTCCTTACTTCTTCGATGATCAGGATACGATCTCTAATTATTTCTCTTGTCAATTAAACAACCTTAGATACGATCTTAAGATTTAATTTACCAACAACATTGAAAACTAGAGAGACTACCAATTCTAACCAACAAACACACATGTAGGTTCATTTAAGCTAGATTATATATCTTCTTAACATAGAATTGAAATCCTATCTGAAATCAATTATGTTATTTACCACTTATATTAGAATGCCTAAATAATTACGGATTCAGGTTTCTAATTGGTGATATATTATCCTGACAATTGAACAAAGGGCCCTTTTTGCACAATCAATCAAAACAATAATTTAAACAAGAATAGAAGACATAAATAATAAAGATATAAAAGAACAATATAAAACTAATTAGATCTCACAATTCTTGAAGAACCCAAACTTTAATTATCCTTTGGCTAGACTAAAAACTTAACAAGCCATAAGTTCAGAGAAAAACACTAAAGAAAAATAAAAATATATGTCTATGATAATCAAGATTCCAGAATATCAGCCTCTTCCACTCTTAGTCTATAAATACTAAATATCCTAGCCCCAGAATCTGTTTTCAAAGGAAAGTTCTCTTATTGAGTTTGATTACAATTAAACTTCTTTCCTTTTTCCACCACTTGCCAAAGACAGTAATTGCAAATCTCTTCCTTAATAATTAAAATCTTCCACTTGCCATCTTTATATTGGTTCAGTTAACTTCAGCTACAAGTTATAGATCTTGACTTGAATTCCAAGATTTCTTCTGATTTTGTGATTTGAGCAGAATTTGTAACTTTTAATCCATTTTATCCATTTTGCTTCATTCACAATACAAAATAGAAAATATAAGGCAAATGCAAAAATTAAGCATATAAAAGAATTTAAATCATGGAAAAATATGACAATTAATATGTCTAATATGCAACTTGTCAAAGAGTTGCTAGAGAAGGGGTTTATTAGACTGAGTGTCTCACCTTGGGGAGCACCGGTTCTATTTGTAAAGAAGAAAGATGGAAGCCTCCGACTATGAATAGATTACCGGTTGTTGAATAAGGCCACCATTAAGAACAAGTACCCCCTTCCACGTATGGATGATTTATTAGATCAGCTCCGAGGAGCCCAAGTATTTTCAAAGATAGATCTACGGTCAGGGTACCATCAATTGAGGATCAGGAGTGGAGATGTACCCAAGACAGCATTTCATACCCATTATGGCCACTACGAGTTCTTGGTGATGCCATTCGATTGACGAATGCTCCCGCAGCATTTATGGTGTTAATGAATGATGTATTCAAGCAATACCTGGATAACTTTGTGATAGTGTTTATTGATGACATTTTGGTTTATTCCAAGTCTAGGGAGGATCATGAGGAGCACTTGAGGATAGTTCTGTAGACCCTCCGAGAGAAGGAACTATATGCCAAACTCAGTAAGTGTAACTTTTGCTTAGGGCATATCTCGTTTTTGGGTCATGTTGTATCGAGGGATGGGGTATCAGTGGATACATCCAAGATAGAGACAGTTGTACAGTGGGAACAGCCCAAGATAGTTACTGAGATCAGAAGTTTTTTGGGATTGGTAAGATATTATCAGAGATTTGTTGAGGGTTTCTCTAGACTAGCTGCTCCGTTGACACGTCTTATGTGGAAAGATGTTAAGTTTGTTTGGGATGAGGCATGTGAGAGGAGTTTTGAGGAGTTTAAGCATTGATTGACTACTGCTCCGATTCTCACCATTCCTACCAGCTCAGGAGGATTCTCGATGTATACGGATGCATCACACCAGGGACTGAGTTGTGTGCTTATGCAGGATGGGAAGGTAGTTGCCTATGGATCTAGACAGTTGAAAGATCATGTGAGGAACTACCCGACACATGATTTGGAGTTGGTGACCGTGGTGTTTGCTTTGAAAATATGGCGCCACTATCTTTATGGAGAGAAATTTTAAGTTTTCACAGATCATAAAAACCTTAAGTACCTGTTCTGACAGAAAGAGTTAAATATGAGACAGGAGATGGCTCGTGCTTTTAAAGAATTATGATTGTGAAATCATGTACCACCCGGGTAAGGCAAATGTGGTTATCGATACTTTAAGCAGGAAGAGCCTAGGGTTGGTGTCTTATATGATGGTACAGAAACATGAGTTGTTGGAACAATTTGTGAACCTCAGTTTGGATGTAACCTCGCCTGGTTCAGAGAGACTTGAGATCCTGGCTAGTTTGAGATTGGAGCCAGAGTTGATGGGCCATATTCGATAGGCTCAGTAGATCGATTGGTTGAGTTAAATACAGGCAGGTATGGGTATTGAGTTTAAGCTGAGTACAAATGACTTATTGAGGTTCAGAGGCAGAGTATGTGTTCCCGAGGATCCTGAGATCAGGAGACTGATTTTATCAGAGGCTCACTCATCGAAGTACACAATACATCTGGGGGTACCAAGATGTATCAAAACTTTGAAAGGTTTATTGGAAGTCCGAAATAAAGAGATACATTGCTGAATATGTCGCTAAGTGTCTCATTTGTTAGTAGGTGAAGGTAGAGCATCAGAAGCCTGCAGGGTTATTGCAGCCTGTACCGATACCAACATGGAAGTGGGAGCACGTCACCATGGATTTTGTGATGGGATTACCAAGGACCTGCAGAGGTCATGATGCCATATGGGCTATTAGTGATCGGTTGACTAAGTCAACCCATTTCCTAGCTATGAGAGCTACGATACTCTAAGTCAGGTGACGAACCTGTATGTTCAAGAAATAGTATGACTATATGGTGTACCAGTGAGCGTTGTATCTGATAGGGATGCCCGCTTCACTTCACATTTCTGAAAACATTTTCAGGAAGCGATAGGGACCCACTTGAGCTTTAGCACCACTTTTCATCCTCAGACAGATAGACAGTCAAGGAGGACTATACATACCCTGGAGGATATGTTCAGAGCGTGTGTGCTGGATTTTGGAGGCTCTTGGGATGATCACCTATAATTAATCGAGTTCGCCTATAATAACAGTTTCCATGCGAGTATCGAGATGGCACCATATGAGGCATTGTACGGGCGAAGATGTCGTTCCCCTATTGGATGGGAAGAGGTTGGTGATAGACAGATTTTTGCTTCAGACTTAGTGCAGCTGGCATCTGAGGACGTCCAACTGATATGTGAGAGATTACGGACAGCTCAGAGTCGGCAAAAGAGTTATGCTGACAAAAGACGGAGACCAGTAGAGTTTGATGTGGGTGAGTTGGTATTTCTGAGAGTTTCACCTTCGAAGGGTATTATGAGATTCGGTAAGAAGGGTAAACTGAGCCCTAGATATATCGACCCTTCGAGATTTTGGAGAGAGTGAGAGATAAGGAGTATAAGTTGGCATTGCCACCGGACTTGGCAAATGTTCATAACCTCTTCCACGTCTCTGTGCTACGGAAGTATCACCCGAACCTGACACATATGATAAGATATGAGCCGTTGGAACTCAATGAGAGTATGACATATGTTGAGAAGCCAGTTCGGATATTGGAAGAAAAGAGAAAGTGTTATGAAATAAGACAATTCCCTTAGTGAAAGTTCTTTGGCAACATTACACGGTGGAAGAGGTCACATGAGAATTGGAGAACTTGATACGGGAGAAGTACCCCAAACTTTTTGAAGAGTGACTTCGTTCTAATTTGGAGGACCAAATTCTTTGAAGGATGGGAGGAATGTAAGACCCGTATTTCATGTGTAACTTTATAGATTCATAAGTATGGTAATGTACTTGTAATGTGAAGTATAATTGATGTAAAGTCCATAAATTCAGTGTACATACTTATAGTAAGAGTTTATGATGTACATACAAGTTTCATTATGTATGAATATGAAGAAATGAGCTTTTATAAGTGATGAATGTGATTGAAACTCAAAATGAGTAGTGTGGTGAAATGAAATGAAGTTATACTTCCATTTAGTTTAGTATGAGATACCTTTGGTTGTACAATAAATGCACGCAAGTTCTAATGTATATAAGGTATGGATAGATGTCATTTTCAAGTCTTAAAAGTGGTTGAATGAGAAAATGACTATGGCAGCAAATTGAGGATGTTTCGTGTGTAGTTGCTGTAGAAAAATTGTAGAAAACCTGAAAAATATGAAGGCCAGATCGATCTCATAAGATGAGAGATCAATCTGGAAGAGCCAAAATTACTCTTATTTGAGCAATAGGAACAGTGCAGATCGATCTCCAATGGAGACAGATCGATTTACTAAACATTCTGTAAAATGAGGATCGATTCTTAAGGCAAACAGATCAATTTTCTTAGCTCTCAGGTTGGAGCAGATCGATCTCCTTAAGCTACTTCCTGAGAACAGATTAATCTCAAGCACTCAACAGATCGATCTCATGCATTTAAATTGACGTGAAAATGAGTGATTTAAGAGGACTAGATCGATCTCATGCTTCGACAGACCGATCTAATCAAGTAATTTCTATAAAAGGAGCAGTGAAATCTACATTTTTCCGAGATAGAACCACTCTTTCCACTTCAACCTTTAAAACCTAGTTTTATCTCTCTAAAATCAGCCCATTTTCAGTAAGAATTGAGGGGAAGCTATTAGATATAAAGTTGTTCATCTTAAAGAAGAGAACAACATAGTTTGAAATCAAAACCTCACTTGTTGAATTGAAAGAACTAAAGGCATTGTCATTTGGAGCAAGAGGAGAAGCTAGATTTGGTAAGTTTCTAATACTTCAGCCTAAGTACATTTTCTATTTAATGGTTTTGGAGTTGATTTATATGTGTATTGATGATTGAAATCACCTAGAAAGTATTAGAACTAATGTGACCTAGAAAATTGAATGAGTCTAGTGTGAGAAAGTGTAATTTGGATGAGTTGGTGATTTGTGGCACTTGCTAAGTTTTCATTTGAGTAATATGGATGATTAGAAAAGGGTAAATGAAGCTACATTGTGGGTTGAGGGAAGTTATGCGAAATGAGCACATGTAGTGTTTGATGATATGCCATAGTGAAGGAATTTATGAAATATGAACACTGTAGGCTTAATATCGATTTGATATCAGTTTAGTATGAACCCATGGACCTAAAGGGAACCAAAAACTCGATATATGAATAGAGAATCGAAATGAGATCTTATAAGTATTAATGGAGGCTATAGATTGAATCGACTATAGCAAACACCATGTTGTGATATATGGATTACATCGATCTGATTTACGATAATGTGCAGCTCCGAAGAGTTTGTTGGAGACGAATTGGGCCGCACAAGTAAGCAGCTCTAAGGAAGTGGAATCACGCGACTCGATTCTAGGTAAGGGAATTTTGTGAGTATAAAGAGGTGGCTGCTCGTATTTTGTGGGTATATAGGCTTTGGAAATGTACATGAGTTTATAGAATTGTGTTTGACAATGTATAGAAATTACTACGAGTATGGGTATGAGATTTGGTTGTTTGAAATGGTATTATAAAGAAATAGGATAGTAAGGCTAGTAATTGCATAAATCACGTGTTTTGAGTGTTTTCACAAAACACAATGCATTGTTTTCGAGCAATAAATGGATAGGCTAGTAGTGTTTTAATGATGTTGTGGAATAGCATTTGTGAGGTGCTAAACCCGATTTTTGGGATTGTTTTGATTGTGTATGAGCCACCTATCGTAATTGTGTGATGTAAATCGTGCTGAAGCCTCGCTCGCGCTAGATTTTGATGCTTTTACTTGTATAAAACGTGCTGAAGCTTAGCTCGCACCTTGGTTTGATCCATGATAATATTTTATAAATCGTACTAGAGCTTTTGCTCGTACGTGGATTTTGAGTGGTTTTCTTATGCATAAAGTCATACTGGAGCTGTGCTCGTACATGGTTTCCTTCATGTTTTTATGCATAAATGTCGTAGTAAAGTGTTGCTCATACGTGGAGGTTTCTTTACTATGCATATATCGTGCTAGAACTTAGCTTGCACTGGTTTTCACACTGTGGTATATATGACGTCGTGGTGAGGGTAATACAGATTAATGTCCAGGGAACCCAATAGGCCTAACAGACCTCTTGAGTGGGGTAAAAGTGAGGGGCTAGGACCTGACATCAATCCACTTCAGGGAACCCAAAAGGGGCGAGCAAGGCCATGAGGGGCTAGGCCCTGACATAGAAAAAAAAACTCTCATGTGCACTTGAGACTATAGAGGTTATACTCGATATGGGGTAGATAAGACCTACGGCTGGCACCCCCAACTATGATATGGGTCCGTGGAGTATGTTGTACCATGTATATCACATGGAGTACGTTGTACCACGTGGTTGAGATACTGATGAGAATGTTTGGCGGAGGACTAACCCACCTTCGTTCCAGCATGATACCCCGCACACCGAGATCCGTGTGGTTTGGGATGATTTGTGACATAATTGGCCAACATAGTCCTTGATATATTGTGACCTGTCTGACTAGATTTACATAGTTTCACATGGTTTAGATATATAAGTGTGATTGTGACTGTCCAGGGTTGACCCGAGGGAGGGATCGAGCCTTGTGGGATTTTGATTGAGATATGATAATGATGTTTATGATTGTGAAATGATTTTGATGAGATTTAGATGTATTGAGAATGAGATAAATCAAAAAGGATGTTTAAATTGAATTTCCCTTTTTATTAAGAGATTTGATAATGATGAACATGAGATGATTTGTACATGATGATCTTACCATGTTTTATATGCCGACTACCATGATTTAAATACATTATATATGTATATGCATATGGCATAGTTTTGTTTTCCTCATGCTCCGATTATAAATGATTTATACATAACATCATCAGCATGTAGATATGGTAGCTATCTATCATGCTTGCATTATTACCTTACTGAGCGTGTGGTTGCTCATCCCTCTCTATTTCCCCCTCTACAGAGAGTGCATAGTGGCCCAGTGAGGACTGAGGCGTTTTGTTGAGTCATCCGCTGCATCTCCATCACCTAGAGGTATATACACAGAGATTCTTTTTGTATCTAAACCATGTACAAGCATAGCGTTGATTTAATATATTTTGAAATGACAAAACAAGTAAATTCAATAATATAAAGATGATATAAAAACATGTTTAAGAGGTTATCAGTACCAGAACTTAAGTTCCTGGAGATGAGAGATCGATCTGGGGTGTGAGAGATCGATTTCCTGGGTTTTCTAGGATGAGAGATCAATCTCATGAGGATATGAGATCGATCTGCTAAGGTTTGAACCTGTACAAAGGTATTGAGGAAGCTAAGATCGATCTATAAGGGTTACAAGATCGATTTGCCTAATACAGGATGTTGAGAAGATCGATCTGGACAAGGAAGAGATCGATCTCCCCTAAAACAAAGGTAAAGGCAGTAGATCGATCTGTAAGATCGATCCATACTCAAACAGAGAGCTCAAGAAATCGATCTGGTATAGGAAGAGATCGACCTCCTCAAAGTCAGAGAGCTAAGGAGATCGATCAGGGTTAATGAGAGATCGATCTCCTCACTACGAGATTACCTGGCAGATCGATCTATAGATCGATCATGCCTCAAACAGAGAGATTGGAAGATCGATCTGCCTGTTCGACAGATCGATCTTTTCTAATATTTTCAAATTATGAGATGATCTGCTCATATATGAGATCGATCTCCTTACTTCTTTTTGCCTTGATCTTGCAGGGATTATAACTAAGAGATCGATCTGGTCAAGATGGCAGATCGATCTGGCACTCTACCGGAGGTTTCCAACGGCTCTTTCTGTAAAATCTCAACGAAAAAAATAGCATTAAATGCTCCAACTACCAATCCTTCAGTATATAATCAAGCATTGAAGATAATGAGAAGGAGAGACTATTGCTGCACACTCTGTACATTCTTAAGAGTTTAATTCTTTCATTCCATTTGTCTTCAATCTTCATTCATTGAATTTGTTGTATAAGCTTGTGTAAAAGCTGTATTTGTCCTACCCATATTAAAAGCTTGATATTGTATTCTTCCTACTTTTGAGAGAAAAGATGATTGTTCCTCAGTGAGATAAATCTTGTAAAAAGGGGAATACATCTTTGTTTAAAAAGGGTAGAGAGGTTATTCCTTAACCTGAAAAAGGAGGTTGTAAATTTTGTTGAAAGTGAGAAAGAAAGCACTTGACAAGAAGGTCAAGGAGAGAGGACATAGGCAAGAGATTGGCCGAACCTCTATAAACAACTGTGTTTGATACTCTCTTCCTTATCTTGCTTTAATTTGATTCATTTCATTATATTGTTTATTTATTATTTGTTAAATAAGTTCGAATTAATTTTAATTTGCCATTAACATTAGAAAACCAATTCACCCCCCTCTCGGTAGAGCCAATAATTGGTATCAGAGCAAGGACTCTTTGATCACATAGGAATAACTTCCTAAGAGTCAGAAACGATCAAATGGCTCACAACAATATAGCAACTAGCTTAGTAGGAGAGGGGCACTCTACGGTTAGGCCTCCTATGTTGAATGGGGAACATTATGCTTATTGGAAGACTAGGATGATGTTATTCATTCAAGCAAATGATTATGAAGTATGAAGGATTATTACTAAAGGACCTCAAATCCCTACAAAAAGAATAGAGGGAAGAGATATCCCTAAGGAAGAAGATGAATGGGATTCAAACGATATTAAATGTGCTCAGCTGAATGCTAAGGCCATGCACACTCTCTTTTGTGCTTTAGGGTCAAATGAATACAATAGAATCTCTGGATGTGACAATGCTAAACAGATTTGGGATAAATTGGCAATAACTCAAGAAGGTACAACCCAAGTGAAGGAGACTAAGGTAGGAATGCTCACACATGACTATGAGCTATTTAGGATGAAAGATGGAGAGTCAATCAGTGATATGTTCACTAGATTCACTGATGTAATTAATAGATTAAAATCATTAGAAAAAATATATTCTAATATAGAAATGGTCAAGAAAATATTAAATAGCCTACCAAAATCATGGGAGGCTAAAGTGACTGCAATTGAGGAATCCAAGGACCCTCACACATTGTCACTAGATGAATTAATAGGTTCACTACTCACTTATGAGATGAAATTAAGAAGAAATGAAGAGCCACCCAAGAAAGTGGGAGTTGCTCTAAAATCTACTACTCAAGAGGAAAATAAAAATGAGAGTGGTAGTGAAGAAGATCTTGAGATGGCAATGTTTGCCAAAAGATTTAACAAGTTCATGAGAATGAGAGCTAGTGGTAGTAATAGGAGAAACCTCAAGAGAGATCAAGAAGAGGTAGGAAGAAAAGATACAATCGTGTGTTATGAATGTAAAAAACCAGGACACATTAAGTTTAACTGCCCTCTTCTTAAAAGGTCCAATGATAGGTTCCACAAAAAGAAGGCAATGGTGGCTACATGGAGCGACAGTGACTGCTCCGATGATGACTCAAATGAGGACATTGCCAACTTGTGCTTCATGGCTATTGAGGATGAAAAGGTAACTTCAAACCTCAATGAATATTCTTTTGATGAATTGCAAGATGCCTTTGATGATCTTGCATTGGAATATGAATGCATGAGTATGAAATATAAGAAGATAATATCTAAATTGAAGAAAGAAAATGAGTTAATTCTAGAGGACAAATTAGAATGTGAAATGAAACTAGAAATTACGAATCTTGAAATTTGTGACTTAAAAGAAAAAAATAGTAATCTACATAATTCCTTTAATAGATTTTATATGGGTCAGCAAAAGTTAGATAATATGTTAGAAACTCAAAGAGCATTCTTTGATAAAAATGGGTTAGGATATAATGTAAAAAGTAGAGAGACTCATCTCAAAAGCTTCATTGCTAGAAAGAGCATGAATAAACTTTCAACTACTTGTTCATATTGTAATAGAAAGGGACATGCATCATATAATTGCAATATAAAGATGACCACTCTTAAAGGAAAAATAGTAAAAAGAATGTGGGTTCTAAAAGAAGTAATTAACTCAAAAGATTTCAATGCATTGGCAAAATGGATCCCAAAGGGATAAAGAATTGCATTCACTAACCTCAAAGGACCCAAGAGAATTTGGGTACCTAAGATATGAGTTTGATTTTTTGTAGGTAATTGAGCATTGCCACAAAGCTAAGGAAGCTTGGTACTTGGATAGTGGATGCTCAAGGCACATGACGGGTGATAGAAGCCACTTCAACTCATTTAAATCAAAGGTTGGTGGAGAAGTCACATTTGGGGACAACTCCAAAGGCCAAGTTGAAGGAAGTGGCTCAATAGGTAGTGACTATTTTTCATTAGAAAAAAGTATTTCTTGTTAGGGGTCTAAAGCATAACTTACTAAGCATAAGTCAACTTTGTGACAAAGGTTACAAAGTAATTTTTGATTGCATGAAATGTCATGTTATAGATCCTAAGTCAAATAAAGTTATTTTTCTAGGGCATAGGGAAGGTAATATATACATTGTCTATCTTAATGAACTCAAAAATGAAAACATATGCCTAATGGTAGACAAGAAAAAAGAATCTTGGTTATGGCATAGAAGACTAGGTCATGCTAGCATGCATGTGTTATCTAAGTTAGCTAGAAAGGATCTAGTTATAGGGTTACCCAAGTTGTCCTTTGACTATGAAAAAATATGTGAAGCTTGTGTTAAAAGAAAACATAAAAGGATAACATTTAAGCCTAAGGATAGTGTATCCACCACTAGGCCTCTTCAATTACTCCACTTAGACTTATTTGGACCAATTAGAACAACAAGCCTTGGTGGGAAACACTATGGATTTGTAATAGTTGATGATTACACTAGGTTCACTTGGGTGTTCTTTTTGAGAGTAAAAAATGAAGCCTTAGAAAAATTCATAGCCTATACAAAAATGACTCAAAATGAAAAAGGATACACAATAACTAGTATTCGAAGTGATCATGGCAAGGAATTCAAAAATATAGGATTTGATGAGTATTGCAATGATCAAGGAATTAGCCATAATTTTTCAGCCCCTAGGACACCACAACAAAATGGAGTAGTTGAGAGAAGAAATAGAACATTGAAAGAAATGGCTAGAACCATGTTGTGTGAAAATAATTTACCAAAATATTTTTGGGTTGAAGCTATAAACACATCTTGCTATATCATTAATAGAGTTATGATTAGACCCATGCTAAAGAAAACTCATTATGAGTTTTACAAAGGTAAGAAGCCTAACATTAGCTACTTCCATCCTTTTGGCTGCAAATGTTTTGTCTTAAATAATGGGAAAGATAATTTAGGAAAATTTGATGCCAAGAGTGATGAGGGAATCTTTCTAGAATATTCCTTGAATTCAAAGGCTTATAGAGTATATAACAAAAGAACATTGATGGTTGAAGAATCAATTCATGTTATATTTGATGAGTCAAATGATGTAGTTAAAGATTCAACCAATGATGAGGATGTTGAAATATTTAAGGAAAGTCCAAATTTAGAGGAAGATTTATTAGAAAAACTTGACTTAAATAAAGAAGATGAAGAAGAAATAGAGATATTAGAAAGAGAGTTTAGAGCACCAAGAGAATTAGGATATGTAAAAGATTGTGAAATAGTAGGAGATCCAACCCTTGGAGTTAGAACTAGATCATCTCTAAGGAATGTGTGTCAATTTATAGCCTTTGTATCTCAAATAGAAACTAGAAATGTCAATGAAGCCTTAGATGACAATAACTGGTTCTTAGCAATGCAAGAAGAATTAAATCAATTTGAGAGAAGCAAAGTGTGGAAACTAGTTCCTAGGCCAAGTGATCACTCTATAATTGGAACTAAATGGATATTCAAGAACAAAATAGATGAAAATAGTGTGATCATAAGAAACAAGGCTAGATTAGTTGCACAAGGTTATAGACAAGAGGAAGGAATAGACTATGATGAAACTTATGCACCGGTAGCTAGATTAGAAGCAATTAGAATGCTACTTGCCTTTGCATGCTATAAAAACTTCAAGTTATATCAAATGGATGTAAAGAGTGCATTTTTAAATGGTTTCATTAATGAAGAAGTGTATGTTGAACAACCTCCCGGCTTTGAAAATCATGAATTTCCTGAACATGTTTTCAAACTATCTAAAGCACTCTATGGTTTGAAACAAGCTCCTAGAGCTTGGTATGAAAGACTGTCAAAATTCCTAATCGAGAAAGGATTTTCAAGAGGAAAAGTAAATACCACTTTGTTTATTAAAAATAAAAATAAAGATTTACTAGTTGTTCAAGTGTATGTAGATGATATTATTTTTGGATCAACTAATGAATCTTTATGCCAAGAGTTTGCTAAGATCATGCAAGGTGAATTTGAAATGAGCATGATGGGAGAGCTCACTTTCTTCTTGGGACTTCAAGTTAAGCAAACAAAGGATGGAACGTTCATCAATCAAGCAAAGTATACTAAGGATTTGCTCAAGCGATTTGGAATGGACAATTGCAAACCTCAAGCAACTCTAATGGGCACCAACATCAAGTTTGATAAAGACGAAAGTGGTAAGTGTGTAGACACTAAACTCTATAGGTCTATGATTGGTTCATTGCTCTATTTAACTGCAAGTAGACCAGATATATTGTTTAGTGTATGCCTTTGTGCTAGATTTCAATCCTCTCCTAGGGAATCACACTTATTAGCAACCAAAAGGATCTTTAGATACCTTAAGGACACTCCCTCTCAGGACTTTGGTACCCCAAGGACTCCACTTTTACACTTTATGCATTTTCAGATGCAGATTTTGGAGGATGCAAAATATATAGGAAAAGTACTTCAGGTACTTGCCAATTCTTAGGGAATAGATTAATCTCCTAGTTCTCTAAGAAACAAAATAGTGTGGCTCAGTCCACAACTGAAGCTGAATACATAGCAGCAGGTAGTTGTAGTGCTCAAGTGTTGTGGATTAAACAACAAATGAAAGACTATGGTATTGACATGAAACAAGTCTCTATTAAATGTGATAATACCAGTGCCATCAATCTATCTAAAAATCCTATTCAACACTCTAGAACTAAGCACATTGAGATTAGGCACCATTTCCTTAGAGACCATGTTCAAAAGGGAGATATAATTCTAGAGTATATTGACACTTTATATCAAATTGCTGATATATTCACCAAACCACTTGATAGAGATAGGTTTTGTGTCTTTAGAGGTGAATTAGGACTCATGAATGTCCCTTAAGATGTATATGCTTCAAAATCTTATTTTTAAGTTGTTTTTAAAAGAGTTTTTCAATGATTTTTTTGGGCAAAAAGTATGAGAGATCGATCTCCTATCAATATAGATCGATCTCCATACTTCAAATGAGCCTAAAGCATAAAGGTTAAGCTAGGCAGATCGATCTTCTCGCCCATAAGATCGATCTCCTTAAGCCTCTGTTAAACAGTAGATCGATCTATGCATTTGGCAGATCGATCTCCTTAAGCCTCGGTTCAACAGCAGATCGATCTATGCATTTGGCAGATCGACCTCTTTAAGCTTCTGTATTCTGAGGATCAATCTTGTGGAACAACAAATCGATCTCTTCGAGCTTCTGGAAATAACAGATCGATCTGTCGCCTCGACAGATCGATCTCCTGTGCCCTGGACTATAAAAACTGTTCAAAATCCCAAAAATTTGAAAAACTCAATTCTTCAAATCCCTAACCTCCTGTCGCACCTCATCCCTCGATTCTCTCTCCAGATCGATCTTCGGTAACAAATTTGCCCAATCTTTTGGTCACTCTTTGTCTAGTAACCTACATTGCTAAATTTTTCGTCAAAAATTTATCTCTTTTTGCTGTAATCTCAATTAGGGCAATTTTTTACACTGTTCCATTGGGTAGATTTTTAGAGAACTAGTTTTAAGTGTGTCTTGTGTCTAGAAAAATGCCTCGTATTAAGAGAACAGCCAATAGAGAATCTAGACCAACCTCCTCCCAACCACCCTCTACCTCTTCAGTCACTACCTTTAACAGGTGTTTTAAAACACCTGCAAAAAGAAAGAGATATGAAGAGTATTTTTCCAACATGCCAATTAAACATTGGCGAACCATCGATTTTTCTTTCTTAAACCGTATTGATTTTCCTTATCTACCCAAATTTGAAGAATTTGGTTGGATTTTGTTTCTCAAAATCAATACTCACGTACCCCCAAACATCGTCAGGGCATTCTTTTCTAATGCCGAACTCACCTATGATCCTGACGATACTTGCAAAATTCTCGGGTTTACCACGTATGTCATGGGTAAGTCAATTGCAATAGACCCTGATGTCTTAGCCCAAGCTTTCCACATAAGCAATGAAGGCTTGACCAATGAAGATGAGAAAGTCCCCTTGGAGTTTGACATTCCCGGGGATAAGGCGAGTGACCTACCAATGCATCCACGGTTACTCCACCTCATTATCTCATGGAATCTTCGTCCTTTCGGTACCCGTCATTCCACCGTTAGGAGGTTAGATCATTTTTGGATCCACCACATCCACTCCATAAGTCAAAAACCCAACCTTGTCCATTTTATCTATGAAGATTGGTTGAAGATCGTACGCGGCCAAGCCACCACGATAGTTTTTCCGTAACCGTTGGCATACTTTCTACAACGACTTGGAGTGGACTGCAGTTGTATAACGGGTGAAGTGCCCTCCCCAAAGAGCGTCTTAAACATCGGAACACTTCACCACATGGGGTACTACAAGGACTTCTGAGGGGATTGGAAGAAGAAGCGAAAACAGCAGCCTGTAGCAGCCATGGAGGAAGATCCCACAGACGAACCCCTTGCTCCACCTGTTGCAACGACTGAGGGTCCATCCTCTTCCTCTGCTCAGCCCACTGCACCCACTGGCATGGAGTCCATTGTGACAATGATAATGGAGTTGAATCGGAAGGTAGATGAAGGTTTCGCAAACCTTCATGCCACCCAGCAGGCGATGTATGATGAGCTTCAAGTCACTCGTACTCACGTCGAGGAACTTATGGATCGCTTCCCTCGTGCACCTTAGGACTTAGTTGGTAGAACTATTTTGGCTAATGTTTTGACATTATTAGTTGGTGTTTTGAAAACCACATTTGCTTGAATGAAATGATATGTTAGTTATTGTTGGAATGTGCTATACTGACTTACTATTTTAAAATGAAAAGTGTGTTGAACGTTAAATTGCTCTGTTTAAACCTTTAAGTGTCATTGATATGACAAAAAAGGGGGAGAAGAATAAGAAAACATATTTAAATATAGTTTTAAATATGTTAAAGAAACATGTCTCTAATGGTTGAAAGGAATGATTAAACTGAGGGGGAGTTAAGAAAGTTAAGAGGTCAAAAGCCAAAAGTAAGGGGGAGCTTACAAAAAGGGGGAGTTTGTGCAAAATGCTAATAGGTAACTAAACATGTTGATTGAATAGGTTTTGTCATATCAAAAAGGGGGAGATTGTTGAGTTAATATATTTTGAAATGACAAAACAAGTAAATTCAATAATATAAAGATGATATAAAAACATGTTTAAGAGGTTATCAATACCATAACTTAAGTTCCTGGAGATGAGAGATCGATCTGGGGTATGAGAGATCGATCTCCTGGGTTTTCTAGGATGAGAGATCGATCTCATGAGGATATGAGATCGATCTGCTAAGGTTTAAACCTGTACAAAGGTATTGAGGAAGCTAAGATCGATCTATAAGGGTTACAAGATCGATCTGCCTAATACAGGATGTTGAGAAGATCGATCTGGATAAGGAAGAGATCAATCTCCCCTAAAACAAAGGTAAAGGCAGTAGATCGATCTGTAAGATCGATCCATACTCAAACAGAAAGCTCAAGAGATCGATCTGGTATCGAAAGAGATCGATCTCCTCAAAGTTAGAGAGCTAAGGAGATCAATCTGGGTTAATGAGAGATCGATCTCCTCACTACGAGATTACCTGGCAAATCGATCTATAGATCGATCATGCCTCAAACAGAGAGATTGGAAGATCGATCTGCCTATTCGACAGATCGATCTTCTCTAATATTTTCAAATTATGAGATCGATCTGCTCATATATGAGATCGATCTCCTTGCTTCTTTTTGCATTGATCTTGCAGGGATTATAACTAAGAGATCGATCTGGTCAAGATGGCAGATCGATCTGGCACTCTACTGAAGGTTTCCAACGGCTCTTTCTGTAAAATCTCAACGGGAAAAATAGCATTAAATGCTCCAACTACCAATCCTTTAGTATATAATCAAGCATTGAAGACAATGAAAAGGAGAGACTATTGCTGCACACTCTGTACAGTCTTAAGAGTTTAATTCTTTCATTCCATTTGTCTTCAATCTTCATTCATTGAATTTGTTGTATAAGCTTGTGTAAAAGCTGTATTTGTCCTACCCACATTAAAAGCTTGATATTGTATTCTTCCTACTTTTGAGAGAAAAGAGGATTGTTCCTCAGTGAGATAAATCTTGTAAAAAGGGGAATACATCTTTGTTTAAAAAGGGTAGAGAGGTTATTCCTTAACCTGAAAAAGGAGGTTGTAACTTTTGTTGAAAGTGAGAAAGAAAGCACTTGACAAGAAGGTCAAGGAGAGAGGACGTAGGCAAGAGATTGACCGAACCTCTATAAACAACTGTGTTTGATACTCTCTTCCTTATCTTGCTTTAATTTGATTCATTTCATTATATTGTTTATTTATTATTTGTTAAATAAGTTTGAATTAATTTTAATTTGCCATTAACATTAGAAAACCGATTCACCCCCCTATCGGTAGAGCCAATACATAGTAGTCAATTTGTATTATAATGTAGGGGATGTAAAAGTTAGAAAACGTGCCATATATAACTTAACTTGAAAAGAATGACACATCTTTTGATTATTTGAGAATGAATGTTGTGGATGTTTATTATTGACTCACAGCCCAACTGTGTAGTGATGAGTTTGTTCACGACCGGGTAAGAAAAGGAAAACGCGAAAAATTTATAGTGATTTTTGGTTAGAAAGTGTCATGACCTCATTCCGTGACTCACCAAAAATCAAAATAATTTTTTCTCTTTTTACTTACCTTTCTCTCCTCAACAGTTGGACTGCGATTAGGCATTAGTCTTCTCATCCATACATACCTTACCATTCTTTTTCGTATCATACATGCGTGTCATTATAAATATTTATTGACTGTACGTACACTTTTCTTTTAAGTAAATTCATATACTTTACTATAATTACATCCCCAATATTTAAAACGTGTACATCACTGTGTTTATACATTGTTCAGATACAAAAGAGTACGCGCTGTGTATACCTTTCACTAGATGGGGAATGGCAGCGGTCGAAAGGAATGCTATACCTCAACCAACTCACTCTACTGCTGGTGATCTGTAGAGAGGAGGGAAAATGAAAGGGGTGAGCTAACTGGCTCAGTAAGGAAATCAGGCAAGCAAGTAGACATCCATACTCTCTATTGAAAATAGTGTTTTGCCTTTCCTTCTCTCAATTCAAAACCATGTTTCAAAATTGATATAATAATAGTACAGATTTAAAATCTCATGTACTAAGCTTATGCTGAATTATCAATCATAGGCATTCATGCAAAAACAGTTCATATTTATCATTTCAAAATGCCTTTATATAAAATATGCCAATTACATTCAATACACAATAAATATTGCATTTCACAACACAACACAACAACCGGGTTTCGACCCATCCCTCAGGTCTACCCGTATCATAAATACATGTGATATATCATGCGAGACTCAGTGACTAAATGCAATATCTCCTGGACTATGGCCATATCCTATAATGGTGAAATCTCAGGCAACACAGTACTCGGTGTGCGGGTTATCATTTCTGTAACGGGAGGGGGGTCAATCCATCACAACCGTCAGCTATCAACTACTCTCCTCCACAACTCCATAACAGCACACGGTACAATGTACTCCATGCCACTCGCACGGTACAACGTACACTCGTGGATCTTGCCTCACAGTCGGGGTGCCTGCCATAGGTCTTAGCCCTTATACCACGGAATAATTAGTGCCACATCTCTAAATCCACGTGCGAACCTCTCCAGTGTGACACTTAGTCTACACGAGAAAATCGTCATGGTTTTTCTAACATGTCTATATATCACGTAAAACTACAATGCGCGTCCTAAGTGTGACTAAAATCCAACACTCTGCTTAAACATTGTATATGCATGTCAAAACATCAAATACTAGTGCGAGTAAACCTCCAGCACTAGGTCATGCATAGTTCTCATGTAATACTCGAGTACGAGCTATTGCTCTAGCACTTTATCATGCATAAATCACATAAAACTGAGTATGAGCAATGCTCCAGTACTCTATCATGCATATCAAATAAATGTAGTGCGAGTCTCACTCTAGCACTAAGGTATGTGAAAAACAGCTAAAATTAAGTGCGAGTCTGTGCTCCAGCACTATTGTTTTCACATAGTTCGGTAGATGGCTCTTTAAAAATAGGGATGTTTCAAAACATTAAAATCAGCACTATAAAGTGTGTTTAGTCTACATCAACCTTAAAACATTAGCCCATCTACCTACTTTTCTGCTACACAGCAGTAAAAACACTCAAAAACATTGTTTCCATGTTTTTTACAACTTTTTCCAAAAGTTGACTTTTTGCCTAACTAGCGACGAAATCGTAATTTATCCATAGCGAGTCCCTATAAATATTATTGTTTTTCTCTGACCCTCAAACAATTTCAGTGAAGGTAAAAGCAGACGAAAATATGCATAGATATCTCTAACTACTCGCAAAAGTCCCCTACCTCGGATCACATCGCGTGACCTCACTTCCTCTGTGCTGCTCAAATCTCATAGTCCGGTCAGCTCTCAATACAACTCTGGAGCTGTATTTAACCATTCACTGGGTCAATTATACTTTTTCTATTGTATTACGCATTTAATATAGTCTATTTCACTTAATGGGCCCGTTTACTCTTATTGGGCCTTAAACACTTAACTGGGCCTAACTCTGTCTTAAGCTCGTTTTCCACTTATTAATTCCCTTCATCAGGGTCTATTGGCTCATTAGGCCTATCAATACACATTGGGCTTTGTTCCAAACTTTTTGGATAGCTCGTATATCATTTACGACAGTTAATTCAAAAATCTGGATATAATTTATTTTATGCAGAAATTAATCTGAAATTCGTAAACTAAATTCCAATTGCTCAATAATCATACTATTGTCGTAAATGAGCTTTACTTACCCGAAATTATGCAATGGTGCGTAAATCGGAGTTTGATTGGCTCACGTTCGAAAGTTATCGTCGAACTGCACAATTTTTATATTAAATTCTAGGTTAATTTTCGATCAAATACAATTCAAATTAAATTTCCCGGCAATCAATTCAGTCAATCTGACCGCGTATCGGCTTACCCATAATCTGAGGTATTCCCAGGGATTTTCCTCTCATTTTTTCCCTTTTTCTTTTCTTTTTCTTTTTCCTTTTTCTTTTCTTTTTCTTTTTCCTTTTTCTTCCCTTTCCGGCTGCAGTGCCGTTTCAGGGCCCTCACCGTCGCCGGTCATTTTCGGCCATTTCGTCGACCACTACCGGTACCAAAAGAAGCGCCTCGGCTAGGGTGTCACTCGGCTGGGGTCGATCGGAGCCAAATCACCGTGGATCACCGGCAATCAGCTCGGTTTCCTCTCGGATTTCTTTTCACCGATTCACCGGAATCAGGCATCGTCGGCGCGCGTTGCCTGTACCAACAGCTTCGCCCGGTGTCCTCTCTCTTTTTTGACCCTCGCCTAGCCTCGTTATTCATTTAATCAATAAATAAATTTATCAGTCTTATTTTATCTTTTCGGTATATTTTTTTAATATTTTCAAGATAAATTTTCGAGGTGAAAATTTCGATTAATTTCAATAAATTCATATCTTGATCAATTGGACTCGAAATTCAATATTTTTCTCGTTTTTGATCAAAATTTCTCAAATCCATATTTGTTATGAAATTTTCTTATTGAATTTATATCGAATTTTGGTCTTTTGACCGTTTTACCCTTCAACATGTTCGGGACCAAATTGAATCGACTTTCCTTCATAAACCCACTATCTTTTCGTATTTTAAATTCTTATTTTTAGTCAATTTGATTTCGATCCCTTTTTAGCTTGGTCTATGGCCATCTCAGCCCTTATTTGGCTTTTACGTAGCTTACATGCATTTTTATTCTTTAATTGTCAATTGCATGATAGTAAATACTCTTCTTATGATTCAACCATGAAAACAAAGTGTTTAGACACATAGGAATCATAAAGAACAAGCTACATACATAATCAAAAAATGAGTCTAACAGAAAGGATAAATTGGGTCGTGAAAGAGATTGGTATCAAAGCCGAGTTTGCCTGATGTGAGTCAGTAAATAAAACGTAGGAAAGCTACATCCCCATATTACTGTGCTTTTTTTAGATACAACTGTATATACCGTGATGGATTGAGTCTAATAATTGATTGTGAATACAAGAAATTAGGCAAAATGCCTGTTACACGTAGAGGTAGAAGGGCAGGAGCATGTGCTAGATGCCGTAGAGTTACGCCTAAGAGTCGTGCGGAGCCATAGACTGATCCAGCTCCACAGGACCCTGCTGAGAGATCAGATGATACTGAGGCCCGTTTCGCTAGGATAGAGTGGAGTATAGAGAGCCTAGTAGAGATTGTCACACAGGCACATGGTGCTGGTGATAGACGAGGTCCCGCAGCACAGCCTACTACTCGACAGGCAGCTGTAGAGGCGAAAAGACCTCAGACTACTAAGACGGTGACACCCTCAGTACAGGATACCGCTTCTCCCATCGCTCTATAGTCGAGCGACAGTGATTTGGGTTATGACTGCGAGTTGAGCAGATTACGAGAATTCTAAGGGTTGAAACCTCCAGTGTTCAGGGGGGTCAAGGACCTAGTAATTACTGAGGATTGGGTGTATGAGATAGAGAAACTGTATTGATTCTTCAAATGTAGATCAGCTGAGAAGGTAGCCTTTACCATGTTTATCTTAAAAGATGAGGTAGAGCACTGGTGGAGGTCCACCAAAGCTATTTTGAGGGCTAGACACTCCTAGATTTCATGAAAGATATTTTTGGAGGCCTTCAGAGGGAATACATCCTAGCCACGACACAGAGGAAATTGCAGATGGAATTTATGAATTTGGTTTAGGGGAACCGTACTGTAGATGAGTATGAGTCCAAATTCATGTCTTTAAGGAGGTATGACCCGAATACTATGGGTAGTGAGACTCGAAAGATTCAAAAGTTTGTTGATGGATTGAGATTGGCCATCCGAACTAAGCTAGCCCTATTGATATTCAAACTTATGAGGAGGCTTTGCACAAGGCTCAGTTATGCGAGTAAGATTTTGAGCGGAATGTCTCCAAGCTTGGGAAGATTAGTGTCAGAAGAGACAGAGACCGGAAGAGATCCGGGATGGATAGAGTGGCCAGGAGAGGAGGCCAAAGATATTTTGAGAAGAAGCCTAAGATTGAGGAGGTGTAAGAGAGAGCTGCTAGACCTCCCGTATACCCGACTTTGACTGCACCGAGGGGTATGGATATTGGAGGACCACGACCCACTACTGATCAGTGTAGGAGATGTGGCAAATACCATATGACTAGACCATGTCAGGTGCCCCATGTTTCGTGTTTTAGGTGTGGAAAGCTCGAACATATTTTGAGGTACTGTACTGAGATGATTGAGAATATCCCACAGATAGGCAAGGAGCTAGAGAGAGCTCCAATCGAGATAGCTGCCCGGAGGAGGAGGGTCACGGCTGAAGAAAAAGGGAAACAAGCAGTGGGTGTGAGCAGAGGAAGAGTGCATGCACTGGATCAGGACACCGCAGACACATCGATGGATGTGATTAAAGGTACCATCCGAATCTTTGATTTAGAAGCATTGGTATTATTTGACCTTGGTGCCATGCATTCCTTCATATCGCCTTCCTTTGCACATAAATTGTTGAAGCATGTGAAACCTACGTTGTTGGATAAAATGTTGAAGATTTCCACACCCATGAATGATAATCAATTGACTGAGCATGTATGTAGAGATTGTAAGATAAAGATAGAGGGAAAAGAAATGACAGCCAATTTAATTTTATTAAATATGAATGATTTTGATGTAATATTAGGAATGGATTGGTTGGCTACCAATCATGTTGTTATGGACTATCATGCTAAAACTTTGATGTTTCCAGAGATATAAAATCATGTCGTAAGATTTGTGAAATGAATTGAAAGAAAATAATTATGATAAATGAAGAGAGTATGATCTTATTGAATTTATTGAGTGATGAATCTATTTGTTTATGTTGAATATTGACGTGATGGTTTATATTACTAACGATAGAAAGAATGATGTGAAGGGTTTATTGCCTGCGTGGTCGATATAGATAAGGCACACCCGAAATTGAGGGACATACCCGTAATTACGGATTACCCTGATAGCTTTTCAGACGAATTACCAGGGCTACCATCTGAAAGGAAAATGGAATTTTACATAGAGTTAGTGTCTGGTAAAGAGCTGATATCGACACCACCGTATAGAATGGCTCCGATTGAGTTGGAAGAGTTAAAGAAACAGCTACAAGAGTTACTAGAGAATGGGTTTATTAGATCGAGTGTCTCACCTTGGGGAGCATCGGTTCTGTTTGTAAGGAAGAAGGATGGAAGCCTCTAACTGTGTATAGATTACCGATTGTTGAATAAGGCCACCATTAAGAACAAGTACCCCCTTCCATGTATAGATGATTTGTTGGATCAGCTCCAAGGAGCCTAAGTATTTCAAAGATAGATCTGCGATTAGGGTACCATCAGTTGAAGATCAGGTGTGGAGATGTACCCAAGACAGCATTTCGTACCCGTTATGGCCACTATGAGTTCTTGGTGATACCATTCGGATTGACGAATGCTCCCGCAACATTTATGGCATTGATGAATGATTTATTCAAAGCATACCTAGACAAGTTTGTGATAGTGTTTATTAATGACATTTTGGTTTATTCCAAGTCCAGGTAGGATTATGAGGAGCACTTGAGGATAGTTCTGCAGACCCTCTGAGAGAAGGAACTATATGTCAAAATCAATAAGTGTAACTTTTGGTTAGAGCAGATATCATTTTTGGGTCATGTTGTATCGAGGGATGGGGTACCAGTAGATCCATCCAAGATAAAGACAGTTGTACAGTGGGAACAGCCCAAGACAGTTACTGAGATGAGAAGTTTTTTGGGATTGGCAGGAGATTATCGAAGATTTGTTGAGGGTTTCTCTAGACTAGCTACTCCGTTGACACGTCTCACACGGAAAGATGTTAAGTTTGTATGGGATGAGGCATGTGAGAGGAATTTTGAGGAGCTTAAGCATCGATTAACTACTGCTCCAGTTCTCACCATTCCTACCAGCTCAGGAGGATTCTCGATGTTATTGATGCATCACACCAGGGATTGGGTTGTGTGCTTATGCAGGATGGGAAGGTAGTTGCCTATGGATCTAGACAGTTGAAATATCACTAGAGGAACTACCCGACACATGATTTAGAGTTGACGGTCGTGGTGTTTGCTTTGAAAATATGGTGCCATTATCTCTATAGAGAGAAATTTCAAGTTTTCATAGATCATAAGAGCCTTAAGTACTTATTCTCACAGAAAGAGTTAAATATGAGATAGAGGAGATGACTCGAGCTTTTAAAGAATTATGATTGTGAAATCATGTACCACCCAGGTAAGGCAAATATGGTTGCCGATGCATTAAGCAGGAAGAGCCTAGGGTTGGTGTCTTATATGATGCTACGGGAACAAGAGTTGTTTGAACAATTTACAAACCTCAATTTGGATGTAACCCCACCTGGTTCAGAGACACTTGAGATCCTGGCTAGTTTGAGACTAGAGCCAGAGTTAATGGGCCGTATTTGGCAGGCTTAGTAGAGTGATCGATAGTGTATCGATTGGTTGAGTCAAATACAGGCGGGTATGGGTATTGAGTTTGAGCTGAGTACATATGACTTATTGAGGTTCAGAGGCAGAGTATGTGTTCTCGAGGATCCTAAGATCAGGAGACTGATTTTATCAAAAGCTCACTCATCGAAGTACATGATACATCCAAAAAATACCAAGATGTATCAAAACCTTCGAAAGGTTTATTGGTGGTCTGGAATGAAGAGAGACATTGTTGAATATGTCGCTAAGTGTCTCATTTATCAGCAGGTGAAGGTAGAGCATCAGAAGCCTGCAGGGTTATTGTAACCTTTACCGATACCGACATGAAAGTGGGAGCACGTCACTATAGATTTTGTGATGGGATTATCGAGGACACGCTGAAGTCATGATGCCATATGGGCTATTATGGATCGGTTGACTAAGTCAACCCATTTCCTAGCTATGAGAGCTACCGATACTTTGAGTTTGTTGACGAACCTGTATGTTCGAGAAATAGTACGACTACAGGTGTACCAGTAAGCGTTGTTTCTGATAAGGATGCCCGCTTCACTTCCCATTTCTGAGAACATTTTTAAGAAGCGATGGGGACCCACTTAAGCTTTAGCACCGCTTTTCATCCTCAAACAAATGGACAGTCAGAGAGGACTATACAGACCCTGGATGATATTTTGAGAGCGTGTGTGCTGAATTTTGGAGCCTCCTGGGACGATCACCTACAATTAGCTGAGTTCGCCTATAATAACAGGTTTCATGCGAGTATCAGGATGACACCATATGAGGCATTGTACGGGCAAAGATGCTGTTCCTCTATTAGATGAGAAGAGGTTGGTGACAGATAGATTTTTACTCCGGACTTAGTGCAGCAGGCATCTGAGGACGTCTAACTGATATGTGAGAGATTATGGATAGCTCAGAGCCAGTAAAAGAGTTATGCTGACAAGAGATGGAGATCACTAGAGTTTGATGTGGGTGAGTCAGTATTTCTGAGAGTTTCACCTTCGAATGGTATTATGAGATTCGGTAAGAAAGGCAAGTTGAGCCCTAGATATATCAGACCCTTCGAGATTTTGGAGAGAGTGGGAGATAAGGTGTATAGGTTGGCACTGCCACCGAACTTGGTAAATGTTCATAACGTCTTCCACATCTCTATGCTACGGAAGTATCACCCGGACCCGATACATGTGATAAGATTTGAGTCGTTGGAGCTCAATGAGAGTATGACATATGTTGAGAAGCCAGTTCGAATATTGGACAGAAAAGATAAAGTGTTACGAAATAAGATAATTCCCTTGGTGAAAGTTCTTTGGCAACATCACACGGTGGAAGAGGCCACATTGGAATTGGAGAACTTGATACGGGAGAAGTACCCCCAACTTTTTTAAGAGTGACTTCATTCTAATTTGGAGGACCAAATTCTTTAAAGGAGGGGAGGAATGTAAGACCCTTATTTCGTGTGTAACTTTATGGATTCATAAGTATGGTAATGTACTTGTAATGTGAAGTATAATTAATGTAAAGTCCATAAATTCAATGTACAAACTTGTAGTAAGAGTTTATGATGTACATACAAGTTTCATTGTGTATGAATATAAAGAAATAAACTTTTATAAGTGATGAATGTGATTGGAACTCAAAATGAGTAGTGTGGTGAAATGGAATGAAGTTATACTTCCATTTAGTTTGGTATGGGATACCTTTGGTTGTACAATAAATGCACGTAAGTTCTAATATGTATAAGGTATGGATGGATGTCATTTTCAAGTCTTAAAGGTGGTTGGATGAGAAAATATCTATGGTAGCAAATTGAGGATGTTTCGTGTGAAGTTACTGCAGAAAAATTACAGAAAATCTGGAAAATATGAAGGCCAGATCAATCTCATAGGATGAGAGATCGATCTGGAAGAGCCAAAATTGCTCTTATTCGAGCAATAGGAACAGTGTTGATCGATTTTCAATGGAGACAGATCGATCTGCTAAACATTTTATAAAATAAGGATCGATTCTTAAGGCAAACAGATCGATTTCCTTAGCTCTCGAGTTGGAGCAGATCGATCTTCCCTGCAAGCAAATCAATATTCTTAAGCTACTTCCTGAGAACAGATCGATCTCAAGCACTCGACATATCAATCTCATGCATTCAAATTGGCATGAAAATGATGGATTTAAGAGGACCAGATTGATCTCATACTTCGACAGATCGATCTGATCAAGTAATTTCTATAAAAGGAGCAGTGAAATCTGCATTTTTTCGGGATAGAACCACTATTTCCATTTCAACCCATAAAACCTAATTTTATCTCTCTAAAATTAGCCCATTTCCAGTAAGAATTGAGGGGAAGCTATTAGATACAAAGTTGTTTATCTTAAAGAAGAGAACAACATAGTTTGAAATCAAAACCTCACTTATTGAATTGAAAGATCTAAGGGCATTGTCATTTGGAGCAAGAGGCGAAGCTAGATTTGGTTAGTTTCTAATACTTCAGCCCAAGTACATTGTCTATTTAATGGTTTTGGAGTTGATTTGTATGTGTATTGATGATTGAAATCACCTAGAAAGTATTAGTGTGAGAAAGTGTAATTTGGATGAGTTGGTGATTTGTGGGACTTACTAAGTTGTCATTTGAGTAATGTGGATGATTAGAAAAGGGTAAATGAAGCTACATTGTGGGTTAAGGGAAGTTATGAGAAATGAGCACATGTAGTGTTTGATGATATGCCATAGTGAAGGAATTTATGAAATATGAACACTATGGGCTTAATATCGATTTGATATCAGTTTAGTATGAACCCGTGGACCTAAAGGGAACCATAAACTCGATATATGAATAGAGAATCGAAATGAGATCTTGGGAACCATAAACTCGATATATGAATAGAGAATCGAAATGAGATCTTATAAGTATTAATGGAGGCTATAGGTTGAATCAACTATAGCAAACACCATGTTGTGTTATATGGACTAAATCGATGTGATTTACGATTATGTGCAGTTCCGAAGAGTTCGTTGGAGACGAATCGGGCCGCACAAGTAAGCAGCTCTAAGGCTGGAATCACACGACTCGATTTCAGGTAAAGAAATTTTGTGAGTATATAGAGGTGGCTGCTCGTATTTTGTGGGTATGTATGCTTTGGAAATGTGCATGAGTTTATAGAATTGTGTTTGACAATGTATGAAAATTACTACGAGTATGGGTATGAGATTTGGTTGTTTGAAATGGTATTATAAAGAAATGGGATAGTAAGGCTAGTAATTGCATAAATCACGTGTTTTGAGTGTTTTCACAAAACACAATGCAATGTTTTCAAGCAACAAATGGATAGGCTGGCTAGTGTTTTAATGATGTTATGGAATAATGTTTGTGAGGTGTTAAACCTGGTTTTTGGGATTGTTTTGATTGTGTATGAGCCACCTATCGTAATTGTGTGATGTAAATCGTGTTGGAGCCTCGCTGGCGCTAGATTTTGATGCTTTTACTTGTATTAAACGTGCTAGTGCTTAGCTCGTACCTTGGTTTGATCCATGTTAATATTTTATAAACCGTACTGGAGCCTTTGCTCGTAGGTGGATTTCGAGTGGTTTTCTTATGCATAAAGTCGTATTGGAGCTTTGCTCGTACGTGGTTTCCTTCATGTTTTTATGCATAAATGTCGTACTAGAGAATTGCTCGTACGTGGAGGTTTCTTTACTATGCATATATCGTGGTAAAACTTAGCTCGCACTGGTTTTCACACTGTGGCATATATGACGCCATGGTGAGGGTAATACAGATTAATGTCCGGGGAACCCAACAGGCCTAATAGACCTCTTGAGTGGGATGAAGGTGAGGGGCTAGGGCCTGACATTAATCCACTTCAAGGAACCCAAAAGGGGCGAGCAAGGCCATGAGGGGCTTGTATCTGATACGGTGTTTTGGGAACCTAAAAGGGGCGAGCAAGGCCATGAGGGGCTAGGACCTGACATCGAAAAAAAAAGACTCCCACGTGCACTTAAGACTCTAGAGGTTATACTCGGTATGGGGTAGATAAAACCTACGGCTGGCACCCCCAATCATGATATGGGTCCGCAGAGTACGTTGTGCCTTGTATATCACATGGAGTACGTTGTACCGCGTGGTTAAGATACTGATGAGAAAGTCTGGCAGAGGACTAACCCACCTTCGTTCCAGCATGATACCCAGTACACCGGGATCCATGTGGTCTGGGATGATTTGTGGCATAGTTGGCCAACATAGTCTTTAATATATAGTGACCTGTCTCACTCGATTTACATAGTACCACATAGTTTGGATATATAAGTGTGATTGTGACTGTCCAGGGTAGACCCGAGGGAGGGGTCGAGCCTTGTGGGATTTTGATTGAGAAATGATAATGATGTTTGTGATTGTGAAATGATTTTGATGGGATCTGGATGCATTGAGAATGAGATAAATCAAAAAGGATGTTTCAAATTGAATTTCCTTTTTTATTAAGATATTTGACAATGATGAGCATGAGATGATTTGTACATGATGATCTTACCATGTTTTATATGCCAACTACCATGATTTAAATACATGATATATGTATATGCATATGGCATAGTTTTTTTTTCCTCATGCTCCGATTATTAATGATTTATGCATAACATTATCAGCATGTAGATAGGGTAGCTATCTACCATGCTTGCATTATTGCCTTACTGAGCGCGTGGTTGCTCATCCCTCTCTATTTCCCCCTCTACAGAGCGTGCATAGTGGCCCAGTGAGGACTGAGGCATTTTGTTGAGTCATCCGTTGCATCTCCATCACCCAGAGGTATATACACAGAGATTCTTTTTATATCTAAACAATGTAAAAACACAGAAGTCAATTTGTATTGTAATGTGGGGATGTAAAAGTTAGAAAACGTGTCATGTATAATTTAACTTGAAATGAATAACACATCTTTTGATTATTTGAGAATGAATGTTATGGATGTTTATTATTGACTCACAGCCCAACTGTGTAGTGATGAGTTTGTTCACGACCAAGTAAGGAAATGAAAACACGAAAAATTTATAGCGATTTTTGGTTAGAAAGGATAAATTGGGTCGTAACATAATCCAACATGACCCAGAAGACTCCAGATCTCAAGTAATGTCAGTACACTTCAAAGTGGATCACTCGGTCTAATAATTTTCTTATCATATAATTTCTGTAATTGCTTCATTAGCTCTTCTAATTCAATCGAAGACATTCAGTATAGTGGTTTGAATATCATTTTGGTACCAAGTACTAAATCAATTTCAAAACTTCATCTTTCTATCTAGTGGTAACTCTAGTAGATCATCTGGATATGTCGAAAAACTCCCCGTCTACATAAATGTTTCCTTATTCCGAACACACCTTATCTTTATCAATCATGTAAGCAATGTGGTCTCGAAGATATACATTTCATAGTCTCATAGTTGTGCCTTGCGTACTACTTCCTCAAAATAACATCCAATGGGGAAAATTTAGCTTGATTGAGGATCTTAGTACCTCCTACGAGTTTCTTGGACTCCCCTTGTTTCACATCTCAACTTATCCGGATTATACTTCTTCCAAAACCATAAATTTAGTTTCGTATTCATTCTCGAACTTGTTACCTTATGTCTGATTCTATCATTTCATCTATAATTGCCATTGTAATTATCTGGGATGTGTTGCCGCCTAAAGGCCTTCAGAAATATATCTCATGTATTTCTCTAATATCGGCTCTCGTATTAAATCGGGGGTTTTCCCTCCGAGCTCGACTTTCCATTTCGATATTGATGTTATAAGGCTACTTTCTCTATAGTACTGCACTCTAAAAATTCATGTAGCTTCTCCAATTCTTTAACACAAAAGTTGCAAAAGTAACTTTCTCTGTAGAGTTACTTCAAAATTTATAGAGCTTTTCCATCTCATTTATCTAATCTTCTGAAATCACTGAATTCTTAACCTCATTGAAAAACGGAGACTCAAACTTCTGAAATTGCCTCAGTCTATTAAGGTTGCAGTAGTACCCCAAGAATCCATATAAGTTTTCTAATTCAGTTATCCAGTTTCCCATTAAAATTGGATTCTTGACTCCTGTATGTAATAGCATACTATCTTCCAAAATTAGCTCTGTCTTTCTCTCAGTCACTCCTCAATCATTGTCATTATCATTGTGACGCTATCACTTGATCAAACAATGTCATCATTACTTCCATGTCCCGCTCAAATCTTGTGAAGCGGACTCTAAAATTTTCAGTGAAACTAAAAGGTGTACACTCAGACGAGGGTTCACTACACCTCTCGGGCCTATCTCTACTGTCACGACCCAAACAACCCAAAATCAGAGTTAATTTTTTTCGCGTTTTATTATTTTGTTACTTAAATTCTTACCTGTCTTCTGATCGTGACCACACTCCACTAACAAATTGGGCTGTGCGTCAATGCCAGTCCCACCATTCAATTACCATCTAACTTATTTCTTCTCCAGTCATTTATAATTGTTTACATTAATTATACATCCCCTAAAGTTACTGTGCTATGCTTATGTAGATACAATATGTACAAGTGTATATACCTTATGTTGATGGGCAGCAGCGGATATCCAGAATGCAGTACTGAGTCGCCTCAACTTCAACTGGAGATTATCTGTGGGAGAAAATGAAAGGGGTGAGCACATCAAGCTCAGTAAGGCAATCCTACGAACAAGTAGGTAACCATACTACCTACATGAATGTGGTACCATGCATAAACCACCCTTTCTCCACACATTTTAAAACAGATGATATGAGTTATGATGTTATGTAAATCAGGTTTGCACGAAAAATTCAACATGCAATTATTTCAATCATTTCTTTCTCATTTAAAAATTTCACAATAAAGTCAGGACTCGACCCCTCCTTCGGGTGATCCTGACTCACACAAAACCATGAAAATCGGTTTACATCACACATGGGTTTAAAGAGCATGGAAATAGCATCATGCACATTTAATTTAAAACCCAGTTTGATCTTATCAAAATCGTCGACATGCGAGACTAGGCAACATCTGTATATCGGCAATAACTATGACTATGGCCATGTGTGTCCTCGTGAGTCCCTCTAGCTACACGGATCCTAGTGTGCGAGGTCTCACCCTGATCGGGAACCGCCCGGGAGGTGGGTCAATCCAACCCGTTAGTCTTATCCGATCCCACGCATCCGAAGATGCCGTATCCGAAGATACCCCGTATCACAAAGATACCGTATCCGAAGATACCCCGTATCATAAAGATACCATATCCGAAGATACCCGTATCACAAAGATACCGTATCTGAAGATACCCGTATCACAAAGATACCGTATCCGAAGATACCCCACGGTACATCATACTCCATGCTACTTGCCCGGTACATCGTACTCCATGGACCCATATCACTCTAGGTACTCCAGCCCAAATGGCCTGCTTCCCACAGAGAGGTTTTGTTTCTCAATACTCATGCCATGTCTCAAAACGCACGTGCGAGCCTATTAAATCGGTGACACACAGTCTACCCGATGCTCCAAGCACGGCTCATCGCATGTTCTCATAAAATCAGTGCGAGCGATGCTCAGCACTCTCATCAAATCAAGTAAAATCGACAGAACCCACTTTACATCCCCACAAGGCCGCCAACCTCATCCCTCACTCTCACCCCACTTAAGAGGTCTTTTGAGCCTGTTGGGCCTTTTGGCTGACTCCAAGGGCAGACAGTGCTACTCCACAAATCCAGTAAAACTAGTGCGAGCTAGACTCTAGCACTCTATATATAAATCACATGAAAATCTTATAAAATCTAGTGCGAGTTAAACTTCAGCACCCTGTCACGAAAATCATGTAAATTCTGGTGCGAGTTAGACTCTAGCACCGTGTCACGAACAAGCATGTGAAATCTGGTGCGAGTTATACTCTAGCACCTATGCATGTAAAACTCTAGTGCGAGCTCTCGCTCCAGCACTAATGCATGCATCACACAAATCAAACATCGTGCGAGCTAAGCTCTAGCACGTCACATATCAATAAAAACACGTAGGCGGCTCTGTTTCCTCAAAACAGTTTTCAAAACAATTTCATCGTTGAAAGTATGCAATGCTGTGCATTTTCTTTCAAGGTTAGCCAGCCTACTCATGCATGCATTAAAATGTCTCCAGAACGAGCAGAAACCTCTTGTTCTTGCTCCTCCCAATTTTTCTAAATTCGTAAATTTTACCCTTAACAAGGGTATTTTGGTAATTTACCCATTCGGGGCACTAAAATTATTATTTGACCTCTAGACCCTTCAGATAATTTTTAAAGACTGCATATGAACTTGAAATTGCGTAAAGTTTACCTCTAGCAGTCCGTAGAATTCCCTTACCTTATTTTCCTGTCGAGTCTGACATTTTCTTTTCCACTGTTGTCTCGTCGCGCAGTCCGATATGCTCCCAATCAAATGTCCAAAACTGCGTATCAACATTCCTCAGGTCAGATAACATACAATTTTAATTGTATTTCCTATTTTCTGGGCTTAATTTAAATCATTGGGCCCGTTTACCCCTATTGGGCCCGTTTGCACCTTAATGGGCCTTAATCGGCCTTAAGCCCGTTTTCCTCTTAATTTTCACATTATCGAGGCCTATTGGGCTCATTGGGCCCACCAATAATTTCTTGGGCCTCGTTCTAACTCTCGAATAGCTAAATTTATTATTTACGATAATTTACCTAAATTTTCATAATTTAAATTCAATTTATGCGGAATTTAAATTCATATCACGCATAACGATGTAAATTATCGTAAATAAGGGTCACTTACCCGAGATTCCATGCTAGTACGCAAATCGAGGCTATCTTGAGCTCTCGTTGGATGCCAATTGTTGAGCTACACAATTCCACAATTTTTCGGGTAAGTTTTCAGTCCAAAATTAATTAAATTAAATACTCCGAAATTTAAATCGGGTCAATTTCGACCACTACTGACTTACCCGTAACTCGATTACATCGTCGGGATTTCTTCCCAATTTTTTCTCTTTTCCTTTTTCCCTTTTTCTCCATTTTTTCCTCTCTTTTTGGCTGAACCGGTTCAGTCCGGTTCGGACCGATTCAGACCGCCGGTTCACTCCGGTTTGGCCGGTTCACCACCAGTTCAAGGCCTTGCCGACCGGTTCTCCGTCGGCTTCCACTGCCAGCACCTCCGCAAGGTCGTCCGCAGCACGAATCTACCCTCGATTTTGGTCAAGGTCGCCAGAACGTCGCCGGTTCGGCTCTTCTCCCTCGGCCGTCGGAACCCATTTCTTCCCTTGGTCGTCGCTGGTGATTCCCGTCGTTTCGTCGGCTGATACCGATCTCAAAAGAACCGCCGTCGCCTGGGCTTACAGAATCTGGCCTCGGTTCCGCCCGAATCGCCGCCGTTCGCCGCCGGCAACCATTTCTTTCCCACGGCCTTCTTCGTTTTCGGGCGTTCTCCGACGTCCTTGGCGCACGTCACCGATGGCAATAGCTTCGCCGGGCGCTCCTCTTCCAGCTCGACTGTTCGTCGGCATCGTCGGTCACCGGTGGCCGTGGATCGGATGAGTCACGCGCGGGTCTCCTTCTCGGTTTTCCATTCTTCTTCTCTCTCCCCGATAGTTTCTGTTTCACTTCTTCTTTTTTTTTTTTCAATTCTCCTTCTCTTTTATTATTATTATTATTATTATTATTATTATTATTATTTTAATCATTCAAATACCTTAAAAATACCCAAATATCCCTTAAAATTATTATTTTATTCTAATTTAATTAATTTAATTTTATTTAATTTATTTATTATATTTTAACCATTTTTCGGATATAATTTCTTCGTATTTTCGGGATATTGTCTCGAATGACTTTTCGGTATATTTTTCGATTATTTTTGAGATTATTTTTCTGAACTAAAAATTTCGATTAATCTCGATTAATTCCAATAAATTGATATCTTGATCAATTTAACCCAAAATAAATTTATTTCACCTTTATTGACCAAGATTCCTCAATCCATTATTTTTAATAAATTCTTCTCATCGAATTTATACTGACTTTCGATCTTTTGACCATTTTGCCCTTACACGTGTTCGAGATTAATTTAACCCGACTTCCCTTTACAAATACTCATTTATTTCATATTTTAAATAAATTCGGGTCTTACAACTCTCCCCCACTTAAGAAATTTGGTCCTCCAAATTAGAACCAATTCATATGAGTCCATAGACTACTCCGGGTACATCAATTGTATCATACTTTTTTAATTCTCATGCGACCTTTTTCCGGAGTGTAATGTAACACTACCAAAAGACTTTAATTAGGGAGATCATCTTAAATCTCAATACTTTCTCTTTCCTGTTTAATGCCCGAATCAACTTCTTCAATATACTTATATTTTCATTAAACTGAACTGTTAGATCTCATATCCTATCACCTATGCTGGATCTGGATAATATTTCCGAAGCATCAAAAGCTGAGACACATTGTGGGTGCCTGTTAATTCAGGTGATAACACCAACCTACAGGTCTTATCTCCCACTTGTCCAGTCTCTTAAAATATTCCATCCAGCGCAACTCAATTTACCTTCTTCCTAAAGTTCGCTATGTCCTTATTCTCTTAGGACAAGAAACATTTCAACCAGAGAAATTCACCGTCGGTGAATTCCAATACTTGTCTATCTGCTCTGAGGTGTTCTTAATCTCTCATCCTTAACTAAACATCCTCAGAGACTTATTATCCAAGTCGAAAATAATTCTATCTGTCACCCACTTTTTCTTATCCAATTTAGGGAACAACCCCTACAGCCATACACTGCCTCATATCTTGTTATCCCGATACTCAAGTGGCAACTGTCACTATTGACAAATTCAATTTGTAATAACTAATCATCCCAGGAGCATAAAAATTAAAGGCACACGCTTTCATCGGATCCTCCAGAACCTGTACAGTCCTCTCTGACTGACCATCTGTCTGAGGATAGAAAGCTGTGCTAATACTCAGTCGGGTTCCCATAGCTTCCTAAAAATATCCTCAGAGGTGGGAAGTGAAGCGGGAATCCCTATATGATACCATGCTCACTGGAATGCTACTTAATGTTCCACGATCTTCCTTACACATAAATCCTCATACACACTCTAAGTATCTGGGGAGTTCAATCCAGAAGGTGGGTAGACTTAGTCACTCTATCGACTATCATCAAAATAGCCTCGTAATTCACCTGGGTTCTCTGTAACCCATCATAAAATTCATGGAGACTTGCTCTCATTTTCGTGCCGTGTCGATATAGGTAGGTGCTGCAATAACTCTGCAGACTTTTAATACTCTACCTTACTCTGCTAACATACTAGGCACTTTTCCACAATCTCTACCATCTCTTTTCACATCTGACCACCAATACCCTTTACAGAGATTTCATATATATATATTCATTACTTTCCGTATGCACTGTATATCCCAAAGAGTGAGCTTCTGACAATATTACTATTTCATCAACTGTGGTCCTGGGGAGCACTCATACTGTCTCGGAATCCTCAGTAACTCATCATCACACTCTGTGAACTCTAGCATTGTACCCTTCTGAATCTGACCCCAAACTATCGACATCATGCCGATCATCACGCTAAGCCTGGCAAATCCGGGCACTCTCATCCGGTTCTAATCATCAGGCTAGCTATCACACAATCACTGTCATCATCAGAAGGGATCACATCAATACTGAGGCTCATAACTGCTCTAGCAGCTCACGCTCCCTGACCATTATATGTAGTACCATCCCGAGGCTCTTTCTGCTCGAGGTATAAGCCATTACATTAGCTTTTCTTGGGTGGTACAATTTTCACAAATCAAAATCTCTCAGAAGCTCTAACCAACTAGGTATTCTCATATTCGCCTCTTTCTGTGAAAACAGATACGTGGGGCTTTATGATCAGTGCATATCCACAATTCCTCACCATGTACATAATAGTACCATATCCTCGGTACAAACACTACCACTGCCAACTTAAAATCATGAGTCAGATAGTTTATTTCATGATCAATGAGTTGTCTGACTCCATAATTAACTATCTTCCCATTATACATCAATACACAGCTCCTTCATTATTTTGAGGTATCCATACTCACTGAGAACCTCTTGAGCTGTTGGGTATGGTGAAAATAATCACGGTGGTCAGTTCATACTTCACTACACCGAAATTCCTGTCACGTCTATCATCTCACTTATCATCTCATTCAAAGACCACGTTTTCTTAGTTAAATGTGTCAACCAAGTAGACCATATTGAGAACTCGTAACAACTCATTTGTAAAAGCCATTTCAATTATTGCTTACAATTTACCCTAGACTTTAACTACACCCACATATCATTGATAATGATGATTACAAATCGGTCCAATCCTTGACTTATCCACGCATAAGCGTATAAGATCCTTCAAAATCGCTTACGTTTTCAGGTACTAACCTGCGTCATTTCCTTTTCTTATCTTAACGGCTCTTATTAAATTTTACTATGTTAACCTTTATGATTTGTCGAATTTTAATATTCTTATCGTCTTAGTAAAGGTATCCTAATGCTAAAGGTATTTATTACGACGATCGATTTCACGTTATAGGTTATATATATATATACTTTTAGACGCTGTCAAGTCTTCAGGCGGGGAGGTATTTTGAAATACCTTTATTAACCTTCAGACTTAACCACATATACTTTATATACCAGTCCATGTGGTTACAATTTATATTCACTACTAATTGCTTTAATCCTAATGACTTCATATCGAAAGATGTTCTTACCTAGCATACGCCTCTTACTCCGATACATCTTGTATTTAGGATCTATCTTATCTTAAAGATTATCTCATTTCGTATATCCCTCATGAAAAAACTCTTTCATTATTCATTCCGTGAGTACAATCCTTTACTCCTTTAATTTCAACTGTTGCACCCCTTTTTATCACTTGTCAACACTTACAGTATACTTTTCAGTGATGTTTTCACCCTTGTTTTCAACTTAAAATCTCTATATCCATATTCCGTTAATTAATCCTCCTCTATTGGGGTACTCATTTATCAGTATTGTGCCCAATGATGTAGGCATTCATGCCTTTTACTCACTTATATGCTAATGAAGGCGGTATGAATAAATGTGTGGCACCAGGATCAATGAACATATGTACTTCATTATTCATAACAAGTGTGGTATCTTATACCACATCCATGAAACATCAATAGTGTCCTGGTCCAAGACATCCTCTTGCCTTCGTCCAACAGCCTACTTTCCTTTTTCTTTTCTTTTCGGCTATTGCCTCCCTTTTTGTTGCAGCTATACCAACAAAGTTTTTTTGTCTCTTTACTTTTCTGTGGGGCGATCTCGCCCAACCCTGTGCAATCAAAATCAATGGTCCGTCTTACCACATTTAACGGCCATTTTCATCAATACAGTGTAGGTATAGACCCTCCTTCCATGGTATCCACCACACATTCTACAGTGATCACACTGCTACTCTGTTTCGTAGCAGGTCAGGGTCCTCCAATCACAATGCCCCCCCCCCAAGAGTGCCAAAATTGAATGCACTGGGGCCTTACCAATTATTTTACTCCATGACTCGTCAAATTAAATCTTTTACCAATTACCATTTTCCCATTCTAACATCTTTGTCATTTCTCGATTCTCTTTTCTGTCTCTATTTTAGCCCTCACTACCTTTCCAAATCTCAGAGGCGTGCAATTTATGTTCTTATTTACCCAACTGTAAATCTGCGCACTGCCTCGGTATAGGTAATATCTCACGTGCCAATTGGACTCTAATTGAAAAGTTGAGCCATTTCATGAACTTTTAAACATCTAGACTGTCACTTGTTCATAGTGTCGAGGTAATATCTTCCCAAGAATATAATCGAGCTTCATACTCATCAATAAATCAAATCCTCTGGGTCAGAGTAAGGACTTTTATCCATAATTTTCTTTAAATCATGTCCGGGATATTCTATCACCAGAATACATCCAAATATTTCTCACGTCAGCTCTGGATGTTTAATACTTAAGATGGGTCGAGTGGACTTCCACCAATGCTCCGCTGCGCCCTCTGATCTTATTCATAATCTGAGCAACTAGCTCCTCACAATAATCTCCACACTCCGCTCCAATCTCGCGAAGCGTGTCTCAATACTATCCGATCACTCTGTCGAACTCTGAGAGGCATACTCAACATTAACCTCTATTTCAATCTCATCCTGATTCTCACAGGTCAACTCAGCACGACTTAGCAGACTCAGGTTTACCTCTACGACCTCTGCCTTGTGCACTATCTCATCTAACGCGACTCATATTAGGCATTCCTGCATTCTCAACCATTTCTTAGTCAAAACCCATCTCGATATACACTATTGTATCTAACCAAGCACAATAACACGAGGATGTAATTCCTAATTACTGACACTGACACACATCAGACCAATTTCTGCTCTGATACCACCTTTATATGTCACGACCCAAACTACCCAAAATCAGAGTTAATTTTTTTCGCGTTTTATTATTTTCTTACTTAAATTCTTACCTGTCTTCTGATCGTGACCACACTCCACTAACAAATTGGGCTGTGTGTCAATGCCAGTCCCACCATTCAATTACCATCTAACTTATTTCTTCTCCAGTCATTTATAATTGTTTACATTAATTATACATCCCCTAAAGTTACTTACAAACATGTTATTGTGCTATGCTTATGTAGATATAATACGTACAAGTGTATATACCTTATGTTGATGGGCAGCAGCGGATATTCAGAATGCAGTACTGAGTCGCCTCAACTTCAACTAGAGATTATCTGTGGGAGAAAATGAAAGGGGTAAGCACATCAAGCTCAGTAAGGCAATCCTACGAACAAGTAGGTAACCATACTACCTACATGAACGTGGTGCCATGCATAAACCACCCTTTCTCAACACATTTTAAAACAGATGATATGAGTTATGATGTTATGTAAATCAAGTTTGCACGGAAAATTCAACATGCAATTATTTCAATCATTTCTTTCTCATTTAAAAATTTCACAATAAAGTCAGGACTCGACCCCTCCTTCGGGTGATCTTGACTCACACAAAACCATGAAAATTGGTTTACATCACACATGGGTTTAAAAAGCATGGAAATAGCATCATGCACATTTAATTTAAAACCCAGTTTGATCTCATCAAAATCGTCGACATGCGAGACTAGGCAACATCTGTATATCGGCAATAACCAGGACTATGGCCATGTGTGTCCTCGTGAGTCCCTCTAGCTACACGGATCCTAGTGTGCGAGGTCTCACCCTGATCGGGAACCGCCCGGGAGGTGGGTCAATCCAACCCGTCAGTCTTATCGATCCCACGCATCCGAAGATGCCGTATCCGAAGATACCCCGTATCATAAAGATACCGTATCCGAAGATACCCCGTATCACAAAGATACCGTATCCGAAGATACCCCACGGTACATCGTACTCCATGCTACTTGCACGGCACATCGTACTCCATGGACCCATATCACTCTAGGTACTCCAGCCCAAATGGCCTGCTTCCCATAGAGAGGTTTTGTTTCTCAATACTCATGCCATGTCTGAAAACGCACGTGCGAGCCTATTAAATCGGTGACACAGTCTACCCGATACTCCAAGCACGGCTCATCGCATGTTCTCACAAAATCAGTGCGAGCGATGCTCAGCACTCTCATCAAATCAAGTAAAATCGACAGAGCCCGCTTTACATCCCCACAAGGCCGCCAACCTCATCCCTCACTCTCACCCCACTTAAGAGGTCATTTGACCTGTTGGGCCTTTTGGCTGACTCCAAGGGTAGACAGCGCTACTCCACAAATCCAGTAAAACTAGTGCGAGCTAGACTCTAGCACTCTATATATAAATCACATGAAAATCTTATAAAATCTGGTGCGAGTTAAACTCCAGCACCCTGTCACGAAAATCATGTAAATTCTGGTGCGAGTTAGACTCTAGCACCGTGTCACGAACAAGCATGTGAAATCTGGTGCGAGTTATACTCTAGCACCTATGCATGTAAAACTCTAGTGCAAGCTCTCGCTCCAGCACTAATGCATGCATCACACAAATCAAACATCGTGCGAGCTGAGCTCTAGCACGTCACATATCAATAAAAACACGTAGGCGGCTCTGTTTCCTCAAAACAGTTTTCAAAACAATTTCATCGTTGAAAGTATGCAATGCTGTGCATTTTCTTTCAAGGTTAGCCAGCCTACTCATGCATGCATTAAAATGTCTCCAAAACGAGCAGAAACCTCTTGTTCTTACTCCTCCCAATTTTTCTAAATTTGTAAATTTTACCCTTAACAAGGGTATTTTGGTAATTTACCCATTCGGGGCACTAAAATTATTATTTGACCTCTAGACCCTTCAAATAATTTTTAAAGACTGCATATGAACTTGAAATTGCGTAAAGTTTACCTCTAGCAGTTCGTAGAATTCCCTTACCTTATTTTCCTGTCGAGTCTGACATTTTCTTTTCCACTGTTGTCTCGTCGCGCAGTCCGATATGCTCCCAATCAAATGTCCGGAACTGCGTATCAACATTCCTCAGGTCAGATAACATACAATTTTAATTGTATTTTCTATTTTCTGGGTTTAATTTAAATCATTGGGCCCGTTTACCCCTATTGGGCCCATTTGTACCTTAATGGGCCTTAATCGACCTTAATCCCGTTTTCCACTTAATTTTCACATTATCGAGGCCTATTAGGCTCATTGGGCCCACCAATAATTTCTTGGGCCTCGTTCTAACTCTCGAATAGCTAAATTTATTATTTACGACAATTTACCTAAATTTCCATAATTTAAATTCAATTTATGCGGAATTTAAATTCATATCACGCATAACGATGTAAATTATCGTAAATAAGGGTCACTTACCCGAGATTCCATGCTAGTACGCAAATCGAGGCTATCTCGAGCTCTCGTTGGATGCCAATTATCGAGCTACACAATTCCACAATTTTTGGGTAAGTTTTCAGTCCAAAATTAATTAAATTAAATACTCCAAAATTTAAATCGGGTCAATTTCGATCACTACTGACTTACCCATAACTCGATTACATCGTCGAGATTTCTCCCCAATTTTTTCTCTTTTCCTTTTTCCCTTTTTCTCCATTTTTTCCTCTCTTTTTGGCTGAACCGGTTCAGTCCGGTTCGGACCGATTCAGACCGTCGGTTCACTCCGGTTTGATCGGTTCACCACCGGTTCAAGGCCTTGCCAGCCGGTTCTCCATCGGCTTCCACTGCCAGCACCTCCGCAAGGTCGTCCGCAGCACGAATCTACCCTCGATTTTGGTCGGGGTCGCCGGAACGCCGCCGGTTCGGCTCTTCTCCCTCGACCGTCAGAACCCATTTCTTCCCTTGGTCGTCGCCGGTGATTCCCGTCGTTTCGTCGGCTGATACCGGTCTCAAAAGAACCGCCGTCGCCTGGGCTTTCAGAATTTGGCCTCGGTTCTGCCCGAATCGCCGTCGTTCGCCGCCGGCAACCATTTCTTTCCCGCGGCCTTCTCCTCCGTTTTTCGACGTTCTCCGGCGTCCTTGTCGCGCGTCACCGGTGGTAATAGCTTCGTCGGCCGCTCCTCTTCCTGCTCGGCTGTTCGTCGGCATCATCGGTCATCGGTGGCCGTGGATCAGACGAGTCACGCGCGGGTCTCCTTCTCGGTTTTCCATTCTTCTTCTCTCTCCCCAATAGTTTCTGATTTCACTTCTTTTTTTTTTTTCCAATTCTCCTTCTCTTTTTATTATTATTATTATTATTATTATTATTATTATTATTGTTATTATTATTATTATTATTATTATTTTATTCCAATTTAATTAATTTAATTTAATTTAATTTATTTATTATATTTTAACCATTTTTCAGATATAATTTCTTCGTATTTTTGAGATATTGTCCCGAATGACTTTTCGGTATATTTTTCGATTATTTTCGAGATTATTTTTCTGAACTAAAAATTTCGATTAATCGCGATTAATTCCAATAAATTGATATCTTGATCAATTTAACCCAAAATAAATTTATTTCACCTTTATTGACCAAGATTCCTCAATCCATTATTTTTAATAAATTCTTCTCATCGAATTTATACCGACTTTCGATCTTTTGACCATTTTGCCCTTACACGTGTTCGGGATTAATTTAACCCGACTTCCCCTTACAAATACTCATTTATTTCGTATTTTAAATAAATTCAGGTCTTACATCTACGACCTCGAAGAATGGTTTATTTCCGTCTACTAATATGACTGTAATACCAACCAACCATATCTATCAGTTTCTTTTCATTCAATGACACAATTTTCAATAAAGCAAAGCCAGGTATACTCGTTTGTATCTAAATAATGTACAATAATGCAGGGGATGTGAACTTTTCAATTTTTCTCTCACTTAAATTATCGACTCGTATCAGGCCAACCTTGCTCTGATACCACTTCTGTAAAGACCTGAATTTACGGACATTTTGGTTGGATTACAAGTCGATATTAGCTCAGAATAATAACTTAGCCTGATTAATTTTCTTTATTAGTAACAAATTTTAAACAAAATACATTCACATTCCCCAAACATATCTTGTATGCATTACTGTACTTACAAAAATTTTATATACAAAAGAATTATCTGAACTTGGGTATACCTTCGATGCAAAAATATGTTCCGCGGAATCATAACTATGCAGAATGCCTTACTAACGGAAGCGATCCAAGCTACAGAGGGGCTCTATGGAGGAAACTAAGGGGGTGAGCTCAACATGCTCAGTAAGAAAAATACGTGGCAGGTAGATAAATACACTACCTATATACTTATGTCATAAATGAGTTTCTCGTAAAATATACTGAGAATTTGCATTTTCAACAATATCAAAAATGGAAATAGAAAATAGGACCATTTTCGGTGACAAAAGATTACTATAAAGAATACGTATTTCCAATTCTTCAAGTAGTGAAATACACAGTTTCAAATTTAAAACACAATTCACATTTTCATTTCAGTAATTCCATATAGACGAGGCAATGCATTTCATGCTATAACAGTAATTAGTAGGACAATTGGTTAATTTCAGTGACTCCAGGCAATTACGGGCCAGGTATGTCGGGATGTCAGGTGTCGTGAGAGTGGTTAGCTACCCAAACGGCTCACATAATACACTATTTTCTAATAACAAGGTACATCGTACACACATGCACACAGTATGGTACATCGTACTCTATGGATCTCGACATCATTCACAATTCTATATAATTTCTTCATTCACAATTCCATATAATTTCACCGCCACCTTTTTTTCCTCAAATCATGTGCGAGCAAGTCAGTGTAAGATCACACAGCAATACACGTCTAACTACCATGGTTTTATCATCAAAATACTTAAATCTCGTGCAACAGATTCGTGCAAGATCACACAGTAATACACGTCTAATTAGCACAATTTTAACGTCAGAACACTTAAATCTCGTTTCAGCACATAAAATAGAGTAAAAGGGGCTAGTCTTGCCCTTTTTTCAGTTAAAATCCACAAAACACGATTTTCGGTATAATTCCAAAATTTTAACTTTTTCACAAAAAATTTTAAAAGTACTCAAATAGCTATTTAAATAAGCTAAATAATACTATACCCAAAATCAGGGTGATTTTCAGAGTTAAAACTTTTCCTAAAATTTCAGAATGGTAAAACTCGGCCTAGGATTTTCTACAGTTCAGGTGACTAAAAATTTCTGTCCTAAAAGTCGCAGTCTCAAATACCCAAAAAATATACGTAGATATTTTTAGCAGTTCGCGAATATTTTTCTACAGTAGAAATATAACCTAAATTTATATCTACAAAGCATCAGAAAATACCTGCAATTTATCTCTAGCAGCACACGAAAATTTTCCTTACGGTAAAATATTTCCTAAAATTCATATCTACAAATCGACAGAAAATGCGTGCAATTTATCTCTAGCAGCACAAAGGATTTTCTTTACCTCGGTGACTGCCCACAGTCCTTAATGCCTTAGCGTTTGGAGTTGATGGGTTCGGTCGACTCGATTTATTTTTCCCCCGAGCCTTAATTTAATATTCGTATATTAATTCTTGAGTTGTTCTCTCCTCGTGTATTTCTTGAATTTTCTGTGCAATTGTCTATATCTTCGATATCTCTATTCTTCAATATTTACATATATATATATATATATTTGAAATTAATTCTCCCCAAGTCTCACTACGGAGTAAAATAAATTTTAATTTAAATCCTTGACTAATGGATCGAAATCTTTAATCTCGAGGATTAATTTTGTTAATCATGGATAAAACTAAGTTTCTAAAATTTTACGGTATTTACAGAAAGTGACATTCTTTTGTAATGTTGCCATTCCGTCGACATACATAACAGGGACCTTTCTTTTTGAAATTTTTATCAAACATGTTGAACTTCCTCTTCTTCTTTGAAGAGTTTTTTGCCTCTTGTTTTAATGAGTTTTGTTCTCAAGACCTTCAATGTTATGCACTTGTTGTCCTTTTCATTTCTCATGCTGGCTGCACTTTTAATTTGAATAGGCTTAACTAATTTATCCAAGGGAAATGACTTCTTTTATGTTTCAAATACCTTTGATAATCTTTCCAAGAAAGAGAAAGTTTGCCAATTATGGTACACACTTGGAAAGTTTCAAAAATTGGTTATCTCGAATCATTGCATATAGTAGCAATGTCATTCAACCTATTAACTTGATCGATGACAAGTTTAGTGTCTGTCATTTTAAAGTCCACATACATGTTCATAAGGAATGACTTGTTTACATCATCTTCATTCTCATACCTCTTCTCAATGGCATGCCATAACACAATGTTGTGTCCTATTTGTGAGACACATTGAAGAGGGATTTGCTAAGTGCTTAAAAGATCGAAAGTTCTCAAACGTAGTCATCTTCAAGCCATTTTTATTGTTTTGTTGTAAGTTGTCTACTGTTGCTTTCTTCTTAAGTGAAATACTCATGTAGAACATATGCAACCTTCAAAAGACTAAGTTGATAATAAATCTTCATGCTTCAACTCTTATAATTCAGCCTATTAAATCTTTATAATTTCATCACTTCATAAATATGAGGCTTAAATGCAAGAGTAGCCATCTTGAAGACTATTGTTCTTAAATTGTTGTATGCAAACTCTCCTTAGGTGTGGATGCACTAGTGCAATCAAGTTGAAGAAGAAGAAACTTTGATAGGCAAAGCACTTTTAAGAAGCTATCTTAAGAACAATTGTTTCTTTGCACTCGTGCAAATGGTTTTGGAAACTTTTTCTTAGGATACAATACCTACTCTTAGAGAAATTCAATTGCACTTTGAAAGTCTCTTATGAACGCACTTGAACCAAAACACCAGAAAAGAGAGTGTAAGAGAAGTGTTTAGAAAATTTTAAGGAGTTTGAGACAAATATGTAAGGTTGTGTTAAATCACTGAAAATGAACGTTTATGGAATTATATATTAACTCAAATCGATGTTAGAAACACTCTTTCATGATTAGACATAATTTAGATGAAAAACCATGACCTTTGTAATGAAAAACCATGTCCAACAGACATATTTTTTTAGTTCCAAAATGGGCAGTCGAATACCTAAGAAAGGGAGTCGACTACCTGCCTTAATGTTCTTAAGACAGAGGATTTTTTGACTTGAAGCAGTTGGCTGCCCCTTTAGGGCAGTCGGTTACCTTATATGGCAATCAAATTCCATGGTGAAAAATATTTTCAAAAAGCTTTTATACAAAAGGCAGTTAACATTTCTTTTGGGCAGTCAACTAACCAAGCATTTTATCATTCTAAACTCATTTTTATACTTCCAAACTTTATTTTCTTTAACACAAATGTAATATAAATGATTTCAAAACATATTTCTTGAAATATCTTTGGTGATATATACAACAAGCTAAGTCGGAGTTAGGGTGGATCAAAGTTAATTGTGATGGGGCTTTCAATAAAGAAACAAAAGAAGCTGGTATAGGTGTAGTTTGTAGAAATAAGGAGGGACTTTTAGTTGGAGGAATGGATAATGTCACGACCCCTTTTTATCAAAAATCCCTACAAATTTTTCTTTTTCCTTTCCTTTCCCGGTCGTGAACATTCTCACCACCAAACAGTTGGGCTATGAGTCAGTATTAGTCACCATTTACCATATACCATGTCATCTATCTTTTAATTTATTCAAAAGCAAACACGTATACTTTATAATTAAGGTTCTATACTTGTACGTGTTTACTAATATTTACATCCCCCATATTACATTCCAAAATGATTACTGTGCTACTACATGTTTAGATACAAAATGATACCAAGGTGTATACCTTTCGATGATGGGAAGCAGCGGATACCAAGAATGCAAGTCCTCAGCCGCTCACTAACTATTTCGAATGCTTTGAAAAAGAGGGAAAATAAGGGAGTGAGCAAACCATACGCTTAGTAAGGCAATCATGAGAGCAAGTAGATAATCACACTATCTACATGATCATGATGCCATGCATTAAATCATTCTCTTTCGAAATCATACTTAAGTACGAGTTTCATGCATACTTTTATGCCAGATAAATCATTCGTATAAAGTAATTCATTTCATGAAATGGCAAATAAAGCATGGAATTATACGTCATGTTGTTTAAATAATTCATGTTATGTCAAAACATGCCATTTGTTTCAAATCGACATCCGCCCCAAAGTCATCAGGACTCAATCCCAAAATCATAAAATCATGAAATCACAAAATCAAATAATAAGTATTATGTGATTTCGCAAAGCAAATAACATGCGATTTCATAAAACAAGTGACATGCGAGACTAGGCAAGAATCATGGTAATAACTCTAGGACTATGGTCATATCCTCTGTGATCCAAGGCTACACGGATCCTAGTGTGCGGGGTATCACATCACATCTGAGGATGCCCCAAGAGGTGGGTACCAAACCTTCCCGCCAGCCAATCAGATCACTAGTCCGAAGACTACACATCATATATCACGACACGGTACAACGTACTCCATGCTGTAAACACGGTACAACGTACACCCCATGCCCATATCATCTCAATATCCAACGTCATGTCTCGAAATGCACATGCGAGCATATTAAATTAGTGTGACACACAATCTACATAATGCTCCCAGCACGGCCTTATGCATGTTATATAAAAATCTAGTGCGAGCATGTTATATAAAAATCTAGTGCGAGCAAAGCTCCCAGCACTATGTCACGTATAATATCATGTAAAATCGAGTGCAAGCCAAGCTTCCAGCACTCTTTCATATGCATAAGTCATGTCAAATCTCGTGCGAGCAATGCTCCCAGTACGTTTTGTTTCCACATATATCATGTAGGTGGCTTAATTTCAAAGAATGGTTTTAAAACCAAAATCAGCACCGACCACGTGCTATTTTATGTAAATTGATAAAACTTCAGCCAGTCTATTCATATCTTTGTTGAAAAGCATTAAAATTCATCAAGAACACTTAGTTCTTGCTTTTCATGATTTTTTTCTAAAAGTGAAAATTTTTACCCTTCGCAAGGGTAAAATCGTCATTTACCCTTCCAAGTAGCAATAAATATTATTAACTTGGTTATAATCAGTATTTTGTAGTAAAAACACTCAAAACATGCTATTTAGGTCTATTCCAATACAATCCTAACTTTTCCAAAATTTCCCTTAGTATGGGTAAAACGGTAATTTTTTCATGTCGGGTCTCTACCGATATTTTTCGTATTCGAAAATCCATATACAATTTAATTATTCAAAAATCTACCCGAAAATACGTATAGCTACCTCTAGTTACTCACAAAATTCCCTTACCTCAATTTGTTTTGATCACTTTACCTTTTCCATTGCTACCGATCACCCGATCCGTTTAACTCCCAGTATGTTCTTTGAAGCTATAGATAATCATTTATCGGGTCAAATACAATACATTTTACTCGTATTTATTTTTTACTGAGTTTAATTTACAGCATTGGGCCTATTTACTTTTATTGGGTCCGATTGCACCTTAATGGGCTTTAATCAGTCTTAATCTCATTTTTCACTTACTATTCCCTTCATCAAGGCCTATTGGGCTCATTGGACCCATCAACACTTATTTGGCCTCGGTTTAGGCTCTTTGGATAGCTCATATAATTATTTAAGACAATCGATTTTCAATTCCAAAACATAATTCATTTTATACTAACGCTCATAATTATGCAAATTGTCGTAAATGAGATTTACTTACTCGATATTCTGTTATATCACGTAAATCGAGGTTGACCCAAATTCTCGTTTGTCGTTAATTGTCACGTTACACGTTTGTATAATTAAATCGGGTCAATTTCAGTCAATTATAATTTCAAATAAATTTCTCGAAAATTAAATCAGTTAATTTTGACTGCTTATCGGCTTACTCTTAACTTGATTGCATCCTCGAATTTTTCTCCCCATTTTTCCTCTTTTTCTTATTTTTTTTTCTTTTTTTGTCTTTTTGGCTGAACCGGTTTGGACCGGTTCAGGCCACCCTTCCATTGAACCAATCCAACTCGATTCAGTGCCAATCTCGTAGTTTAAACTCTTTTCTGGCCGGTTCTTCACCGGCTTCCTTTTCCAATTGGTCTGTTTGGCCACGCGAAGCACGGATCTGGTTGTAGCCACGCTTGGATCAACGGCGATGAGGCTGGTTCGATCTTTTCTTTCCTCGATGTCGCTACCGTTTTTCTCCCGTGTTGTTTGGCACCTCTTCGTCGCCGACGGTGGCGATTCAGCCCTTCCGTTACGCTGTGTCCGGGACATACTACCTCCTGACAGAATCCAAAAAGATATCACAAGTAATCTCTGAGTGTCGTGCTCTCAATATAACCCTGGTGGACTTCCACCAATGCTCTGTCGATTTCAGTAGGAACACAGCAAACGCGACCATCTCGATCGTCGTACACTCAAAGAATCCATATAACTTCTTCATCTCTCTCAATCAACCTCTGTAACAACGAGGTCCTTCACCCCCACTAAACGATGGAGGTTCAAACTTCTGGAATTGTCGCAATCTATCAAGCTCACAACCATATCCCAAAGCACTACCGTCCTGTCGTGGAGCAACATGAGAAGGCGTATCCTGAGCTGTGGGGGTGTCGGAGTATCTGTAGGCTGTGGCATCTAAGCTGATTGTGTAGGCATACCAGGTACAGTTACCTCTCTAGGCATAGTCTCTGTATCCTGCCCCTGTCCACCTGGCAAAGTCTGTGCCAATAACTCCACTATAGTCTCAAGACGACACTCTAATCTTGTGAAGCGTGCCTCGGTACTTTTTGGTACCTGAGTGGGACCTGTCGTCTCATCTCGAGTCTCAGGCCTACCTCTACGACCTCGAGCCCTACCTCTAGCCCCTCTACCACGGCTGGTATTAGCTATAATGGCTCAATTTCTGCATTCATAACCATTAATTAGTCTGATTCTCATCTCGTATACCCAATTGTAACTTAACAAAGCACAGTAATATAAAGATGTACATTTTCCTAAATACTAATGCCGACTCACATCAGACCAACTTCACTCTGATACCATTCTGTCACGATCGCCTGTGACTTTCCAAAAATCACTACAAATTTTTCGCATTTTACTTACCTTTCCTTCTATCACAATTCCATCACCAAACCGTTGGGCTGTGATTCGATATTAGTCACCTCAACCACATTCATTCCATAACATACATACATGTCAATACAATTATTCATTAAGTGTAAGTACTCTTTGCTTAAAAGTAACTCCATATATATTAAAATAAATACTTGTACGTATACATCCCCGACTGTACATTCGTTTACATAACTGTGCTCTTATATTGTTCAGTACAAAACATTTCAAATGTGTATACCTCTCGTAAGATAGGTATGCAGTGGATAAAGGAATACCAATCCTCAGCCGTGTCCAACTACTGTGAACGCTCTTTATAGAGGGGGGAAATAAAAAGGAGGTGAGCTCACAATTTAGTAAGGAAATAAGGCAAGCAAATATATAACTACATTATCTACAAAATATAATGCTCATGCCTTGAAATCATTTCCTTTTCGATTCACATCTAAAACATGTATCTTTCTTGAAACATTTATGAAATATATATATATATAGATAGATACAAATCGTCAGTATGAACTGAAAACATGCTGGTTTAATAATCTCAGCAATTCATGCAAAACATTGCATTTTCATGTAATTACTGTAAATCACATTTCATTATGCCATATCAATTAAATCAAAACAAAGATGACATATCATCATGTAAAAACATGGAAATCCGGGCCTCGCTCATCCCTCAGGTTACCCATATCACACACAAGGTCACATGTTGAGGCTCAACCCATCCCTCGGGTCTACCCAATTTATAAAAACTCATGTGACAATTCAAGCAAGAAATATCAGTAAGGTGAGATAGGCGACTACTTGTTCCGAGATTATGATCATATCTCATTTTTGTGATCCCATGCTACACAGTACTCGGTGTACGGGGCCTCACATTTGTTGTAACGGAAGGTAGGTCAAATCCTCAACCCTCAGCCAACTACCCTATATCATCGTTTACTCATGGTACATCATACTCCATGTGACATACAAGGTACAAAGTACTCCATGGACTCAATCCTCATAGTTGGGGTGCCTACCATAGGTCTTAGCCCTCATACCATGGATAATAGTTTTGATAACTCTCGGCCATATCTCAAAAATTTGAACGTACAAGCATATAATCGGTGCGACACACAGTCTGTACACGACTGTTTCATGCTATCTCTTTCAAAACCGGTATGTGCGAGTAAACTCCAACACGAACTCATGTATATGGTCATATAAATCTAGTGCGAGCAATGCTCTCAGCTCTATGTCATGTAAAATTGAGTACGAGTAATGCTCCAATACTCTATCATGCATCAATCAATAAAACTGAGTACGAGCAACGCTCCAGTACTCTATCATGCATAAATCGCATTAAAATCAAGTACGAGAAATATTCAAGTACTATGTGATGCATATCTTATAAAATCTAGTGCGAGTATCACTCTAGCACCAATGATTTTCACACAAACCGATAGATGGCTTATTTCAATTGAAATTCACTCAATTAAATCAAATCGACACTATAACGTGCTATTTTCGCATATAACATGAAAACATTAGCTAGTCTATCCATGCAATTGTCAAAACTAGTCACAAACATTTTCCTAAGCTTTTTACCCATAATTAGTGTAAAATCACAATTTTACCTTGTCAGTTCCTACCAAAATTTTTCATATTCGAAAATCCATATACGATTTAAATACTCAAAATTCTATTCGAATTACGTATAGGTACCTCTAGCTACTCACAAAATTTCCTTACCTCTAATCACATCATGTGACCTCACTTCCTCGGCGCTACTAAATCTAGCAGTCTGATCAGCTTCCAATATAAACTCTGAAGCTGTAGATAACCATTCACTTCAGTATACCTTAATATAGTTAATTTTCACTAGCATGAATTTCAATAAATGCATTTAGCCCTTTTTACACCCATCTGGTCTTATTGCATCTCATTGGACCTTACTCTCTCTTAAGTTCATTTTGATTTTACCATTTATTTCTCGAGAACCTATTAGACTCCGTAAGTCTATTGACTCGACTTGAACCGGCATAAATCTTCCAATGCCTCAAATTCATCATTTTCTCCCACTATAGTATTTCACCATACTTTTCATATACCTATTTTCATTTCTCATCTATTCCAATACATGTATTTCATAAAACTATCTTACAATCATATATACATGTTTAATAATATCACTACATGCTTAAATCATCATTGAATCCATTCCTAATCAACTTTCTCTCATTTTCTCACATCCAAGCCAAATTCTAGGTCATGGAGATTTAACATGTTCAAGGTGTTTTCAGCCAACAAAACATACATCAATCAACTCACCAAGATACCTATATTTACATACTTAAAGTTGGTGTATTAAATCTTACCTAGCTTGATTTTTCCCCTTTTTGCCAAATTGGGGGAAAAATCACTTTGCTCCTTCGATCCTTGATTTCAACTTCTAGTTTCCAACTATGTTGTTTTCCTCTTCACTAGGAACAACTTTGCTGAAACAAATCTCTCTCAAAACTGATTGAAAGGTGAAGATTTTTGGAGTAGGAAAGTTAGGTTTCACTTTGTTTCAATGGAGGATTTGGTTGTTTCTCGGGGAAGGAAGGTGCAGCAGTTGGGTTTATATAGAATTGCCGTAGGAGATCGATCTACTAACCATGAGAGATCGATCTACTCTGTATTGAAACTCTTCCAGAATTCGATATTTAGGCTAGGGGATCGATCTGTCTCTTGGTATGAGATCGATCTGGGCCAAGCAGAATCACTTAGTGATCGATCTGCCTTAAGAAGAGATCGATTTGTGCTATCCAGAACCCTTTAGAGATCGATCTGCTTTGAATGAGGGATCGATCTCCATCTTGCAGAATGCTTTGGTATTGTATTTTCAAGCCATGAGATCAATCTCCCCTTGCTAATGAGATCGATCTGCCCTTCATCTGCAGCATTCCTATTGCAATTTTCCCAAAAAATCAAGGTTAACTTAATATTCATTTTCTTAACTACTCAATTTACATTTCATTCGCATTTAGAACTTAAAAACACTCATTTCTTATGATTCATATCGAATGTAACTTGTTTGTACATTATGAAATCATAAAGAATACATGTGAATTTACGAGCCTTACAGCATGTTAAAGGAAGAGAGAATAAAGCTAATAAAGCTAAAAAACTATAGTCAATACAGCTTATCTTTTTGTTTCTCTTCCCACTTTGTCAATCATGAAATTAAGTTTACAAGAATGAAAGTATATTTCAACATAATTTCAAGAAGGCTTTTATGAGTTTTCATGTCATCAAAACAATGTTTGGTTTCATGTGAGACTTCTATTCTGCCAATTGTTACATTGGAGAGAGGATTGAAGAGCGAAAAGATTTGAAAGAAAACCATAAGAATTCCTTCACAAAACTTAAAGGATATAAAAAGGGAGGTAAAGAGAGGAATGTTCAGTTATTTTAATTTCTCATGCACTAGTTCTGTCCAAAAATAGAGAAAAATAAAATGAAATTTGCAACTTGGGAAACAAACCAACTCATCAAACGTTTTGAAAGAAACCAAGTTGGTGGAATCCTCTGAGACTAACTTGAAAGCTCTTGTAATATATTAGCATTCAATGATTCATTTCCATAGCCTCACAAACAACCTAGTCAGGAAATGCAAGCAGCCAAAGTGATAGGTCTAACTTGAAATGCTACTCCTTTTCCTTCTTTTTATTTTCAGTGGACGTAATGTATTAAAATCGGGGACTAGAATATCGGCAGGTCATTCTTTCTTCCTTTTCTTACTCCAAGTTGAGTTCTAATCCTTTGTATTAGTAAGGCAAGGAAACTTTTTAATAGTCATTGCATCAAGTTTCTTACGTGTACTCTTTTGTACAAAAAACTTTTTAGAAGATTTTAGCAACTAAAGAAAATGAACTGTTCAATCTAGAAAGTATATCAACCAATCAATCAAAAGCACAATAGAATTAATTAAAATCGGAGTGGTTCAATTCACTATCTATCCACTTTTCCCTACAATCTATTTTAAAATATTTTTTTAACATCAAAATACCCTTATAAAAAATTACATAATTATTTTTAATAAAATTGTTAAATTTTAATTTTCAGACTCTTAAAAATAAATTTTTGAAAATACAATAAAACTCTCAAAAATGAATTTATAAAAGCAGAACTCTTGAAAATTGATTTTCAAGAACACAATAAAACTCTCAAAAATGGATCCAGAAAGCTGCCAAGTGCTGCCAGGCAACACTTGCTTGCTACCTGAAAGCGTCTTGTCGCGAGGCAACACCTGCTTGCTACCAAACAACACTTTCCAGTGAGTTGTAGGCCACCAAAAAAAAAAAGTGCCAAAAAGGGGTGGGGTTGCGCGGTTTTAATATAAAAAAAATAGAAAGAAAAAAAAATAGAATAAAACTCTTAAAAATTCAAAAATAGAATAAAACTCTTAAAAATGAATTTTTAAGAGTATAATAAAGATTTCAAAAATGAATTTTCAAGAATTTAAGGCAGCACGTCCATGCTGCTGAACTAGTAGTTATGAAAAATGGTAGGAAAAAAATGAATATTTTTTATGAAATTAATTTATGGTTGTTTTGAATACACGTACAAGTGAATTCAAACATCTCAAGTCGATTGATTCATTTTATAAAAAAAAATCATAGGATAAATTCACATAAAAATTTATTTATTTACGAATAAAACTTAATGACAAATCAATAAATGTTTGTTACATTAATTAATTAATTAAAATGTTCTTATTTTATATTCTAGTAGTAGAAATTTTTAACTCTAAAATTAAATTGATAAATGATCAAATATCTATTTAATAATTAAATAATTAATTATTTTGAAATTTTATTTTATATGAACACTTTGTCAATTTTTTAAATTCTTTTGTAGAGTTAAAAAAAATATTCCAATTATATCAGGCCTAACTAAAACAAGTACTAGTTAAGCATAATCATAACACAAAACATTCTTCTTTATTTAAATACGGAAAAAGGCATAAAGGCAATTACAAATTAATGTGTTCATGGGTTAAGTTTAAGTTAGGTATTAAGGAATTGAATATGAGTTTAAATTTAGTTCAATCTAATTTTTTAAGCATAAATTTTTGTCTAAATTTGTTTTACATAAAATGAATAAACCTAAATCTATCTAAGTTCAGTCAAATACTATAAATTTAAAAAATAATAATAAAAATTATAAAAAAATGCATAATAATTAATAAATATAATATAATAAATTCAAATAAATTCTTATAAAAACATTATGAGAAACATAAATTTAAAAAACAATGCAAACTGAAATTAATTTGTATAAAAAATCGAAAGTAATTAAAAAATATATTAATATATAAAATAATAAAATAATTATAATTATTGAGTTGAATTGAATTAAATTTCAATTTTAAAAAATAAATTTAATTCAATTTTTTATCAACTCTCAATTTTAAAACTCAAACTTATTTATTTTATTCAAATTCTACTCAAATGATGCATGGATAGTTGTACTTGACCGGATAGGTCGGCCACCGATTAGAAGTAGAGGAAATATAGTAACCATTGTTTTGTACTTGCCTGGAATCTTGACTTGGGAATACATAACTTTTTTTCTACCCAACTTTTAGTGTTTTATAATCTTAATTTCCTAATTAGGGTACTTTTAAACTTTACGCCAAAATAAAAGTATTTTGACTAAATCAGACTTTATATCATCTTTTTCTTCATTTAATCTTCTTCAACTTTTTCTTCTTTCAATACTATGCATTTTTTTCGAAAATCTCTTTGTTAACTTAATCATTATCAAAAACTCATTAAAAGATGAATATATAAATTAGTTGTAATCAATTCACACGTGAACGATACTTTTCCTCTCTCATTAGTTGTGTTGGGTGCATCCTCTTTCTCATGTCTTCTCTTTGACTTCTTATAAAATTATCTTCTGAATTTTTGTCATAAATGGAAAGAAGATTGTGATGATTAGAAATTAGCACTCACTCCCTTTTAAATTCATGCAATAATATATTTTTGTCTCAAATAATTTGTGATATCTCTCTATAACTAACACTCTTTCCTCCTAAATATCTCTCATAATTTTTTTTTCTGATTTTTTTTATTGGCCAGATCTGTTAAAATAAGCTACTTGCTCAACTCTAAAAATATCTTTCACACTATATTTTTCCATATTGAAGGATTTTTACCGAAGTATAGTTAATTCCTTTTGGAAGCATCCCTTTCGACCAATCCTTGTACCTAATTCTTCTTTGAGAAAAAATGCAATTGAGATATAGCCTTTATGAAACACCAATAGAAACCAAACTCTCTTTCTTTGGTGTCGGTCCACAAGCAAAAACGATAATTATGTTTAGACCAGTAGGAGAAACTTCCAAACTTGAGTGATTGAATAACATAATTTTACAATGAAATGCAAGAATATTTTCTAAGGGCTAATCTGAATTTACAATGAGATTGTTTTAGATAATATTGACAAAAAATGACGTTTAGTTCAAGGATGCATACGTAATTACAGGCAGAATAAATCCCTATAAATAGGGAATAGGTATGACTCGAAAATGGAAGTCTTAATTTACTCTACAAAAACTCTGCCAAAATTTCCTTTTGACTTAAGCATCGGAGTGCTTACGCAGGGAACCACCCCTGCGTCCCTCTGATTATTCATTTTCTTGCAAATCTTCTGACTACATGTGGCACAAAGGTCGAAGTGAATACGTCAGCAACACATCAGCATCTTGTGGGGCAACAACAATTGGCGTCGTCTGTGGGAAAATGAGGAAAATTTCTTAGCTCTACAATAATGGGGAGAACACGATCAACAGCAGTGAGAAGTGAGGAGAATGAAAATTCAGTAAGTTCTCCAATTGATAACATGAGTGATGGACTCCGAAGGGAAAGAGGGTCAAGCATGATGACAATTTTCGTAGTTGAATTTGAGGCTATGAAGAAACAATGAGAGAAAACCATCCAAGCCTTACCGACTATGGTGAACCTGTTCAAAGGCACCTTGTCGTAAGAGAATCTGCCGGCTACTGTATGAAATTTGGTGGGAGAAGGAAGTGTTGCGCAAGAGTCTCACGGCATGCCCACGCAACACCCTCACGGCATGACCGTTGTTGACCCTCACGGCATAGCCGCACAACACCCTCACGACATGACCGCTGCTGACCCTCACGGCATGACCGTTGCTGACCCTCATGGCATGACCGCAGCTGACCCTCACGGCATGGCCGCAAACTGATATGCCCTAAGGGTATTGTCCACAAGTGCACGGGTCGTATAAGTAATAATGGGATTTGAGTCCCGAGTTATCGTCCCACAGAGAAGTTGACTAGCCTAATTAACTACCGATTAATCTTACCCTAAGTATATCCTAGCAAATTATGAAGTTTTGATTATCGGTAGTCTACTAAGTTTGAAATTAAAAATATTGAAAATAATAAAACTACTAAATAAATTAAATAAAACCAAGCTAAGATTTACTTACCGAGCTTCACGTAATTAAAAACCAATACCTACGCAAACAATTAAAACAGTTACAATTGATTAACGCAAGTAAAATAAAATGCAATTACGAAAATAACAAAGCAAGATTAATTAAACTAAAACTAAACTAACCTAAAATGCAATTAAACTACTTAATCAAAATGCAATTCAAACTAAACTAAAACTTAATGAAAATAAAATCCTAGGAAATTAAGAAAATAACTATAAAACTACATGTCTAAAATATTAACTCTAAACGAATCCTAACTATATCTAATTACTAATTTAACCATAAAATTTAACTAATGCATGTAACAAATTTAATCTAACTTAATTAATGCATGATAAAAATAAAAATGAGCTAAGGACCTAATTAAATCTATTTCATGAACTAATCAAGAAAAATGGATTATTGTGCACAAGGTAAATGCCAAACAAGCCTTAAGCAAATTTAAACCATCCAAATATCCCTCCAAACACTGTTCACGTGTCTTTCTTTGTTTATTTTCCATTTCCAGGTGATGGCCTCGGGTTGTCCATTTCATTGTCTTTCCAAATGCATGTTTATTTTCAAGCTTTCACGATTTTAGCTACTGTCAGTCTGCACCACTCTCCTTCTCGGTTCTGACCAGACACTGCTCCAGGTAAAGATCGCTTCTGCTGCCTGCTGCACCAGGCATTCTCGATTTTTGCTCCTGCTTCTACCAACTCCAGCTGCTGTTCTAGGTCTAATCTAGGTAAGTTCTCGGTTTCGTGCTTCTGTCGCTCCAGGTGCAAATAGGTGCTACTTCCACTGCAGTTTGTCCTTGGCCATTCCTGCTCACGTTACCCGTCCATCCCTGGCTAACGCCTTCTTCCTCTGCTGTCCTGCACTGCTACGTTAGGTGCCGTGCTCCAGGCGAGGTCCTTGCTGCCTCAGCTGCTTTGCTCAATGTCTCAGCTTGCACAACATAACCTTTCCTTGCATTTACAACATCCTCTAATTAGCAATGCTATACTGAACATGCAGCAAAATATGCACTTAGCTCCTACTTTAAATCAGTAATTAACAGAGGCCGGTAGTGACACTCCCTTGCCGAACATACACATTCAAGCTTCTTACAATACTCAGCAAAGCAGACTTGGGAATAAGAGAAAACACTAGCAAAGACAATATGTAATATGTAGTTTCAAGTAGTAAATGAAGAACAACAACTCAAAAGGACTGAAATTAAAAGCTAAACAAATAAAAAGAAAATGAACAGTAAATAAAACATGGAACAGAGGAGAACAGAGGGTCACTGTCTAGCTACTGCACACTGTTGTGCTCCGTTTACACTGCTCGGCAACACTCTCTTCAGCTTTAAAAATCATGGCCCCCAACACAGTACAGCGGCATTCGCGTCCTTCCTCCCTGCTCCGCGTCTTCTTCTTAAGCAGTATACGGACTGCTTCAGTCCAGACCAGCCACGTCTTCAGCTTTCTTCTTCTCTGCCTATCCACATTCTGAGAGCATCCCAACGTCAATGGTATGTCCCTTGAAGCTTCGATCACAACAACAACAGCAGACAGAACCTCCAACGTAAATTAAAATCCGAAAACCAAAGGATAAGAATTGTAACAGAACAAAGGCATAAAAATCTTCAGATTTTAATTCAAAATAATTTATGCATTTTAATTCAAAAACGTAACTTCAGGGGAGAACTTCGCTGCTGTCACCAGCCTCTCCTCTCCATTCAACATGAGATATACACCAAACCGAGAGTTACACTAGGAACATCATGCTATGTAAAAAAAAAAAAAAAAACTTGAAGAATAAAAGAGCTCATTATAACCAAACCGAGAAGAGAAAATGAAAATGATGCATTGTTTGCTATCAATAGAAAATATCCAAGTAGATGAAGAGCATAAACATGGAATGAAATGGAAGCTAACGAAAATTGCAAAGTAAAACAAATGGGAAAGTAAAAAAATACTAGAAAGGAAATAACTCTAAAAACTACTCTACCTACACTACTCCTACTCCTAAATTACATTTACTTCTACTCCTGTCTTACATAGTTTTCTTTTTTTTCAATTGCCATCCTTTCCTATTTATACACACACTTAGGGGTAAAATCGTAATTTTTCCATCCTAGATGAGTTGGCATTATTTGGCCACTTGTCTTCACACCATTGGCTCCTTGAAAAATAATATTTTCATATCATCTGTCTTTTTGTCCAATTGGATGTGCTAGGCTCGTGTTGTCCGCGTGGTCCAATCTCGATTTTAGCTCAATTTCGATCCATTTTCTATCGAAATATTCAAAATTCATTCGGATTTGATTTATCTGCAAACATGAGAATTTGAATTAAATAAAAGGGATAATTAACAAAATAAATTGGGGATTTAAATAATTAATTAGGAAATTAAGCACAAATAATTCTAAAAATATAGAATTATCACACCCCAAAACTTGAGCTTTTGTTTGTCCTTAAGTAAAACAAAATGATTGTAGGAATGACAAGTACAAAACACAATAATTTTCCCAATGTTATCCTCAAAGAAAAAGTACAGACTTCTGAAATCAAAGACTCACAATTACAATCCAGCACTCAGAATCATTCAATCATAAGTCCTAACCCAAATTGGACTCCTCGTGAGTGTGTGAAAAATGTCAAAGTCACTTCACAGTACATTATCCGAATCAGATTATGCAAACACAGTGAATGCAAAGTCAATGACATGTGATCATTCCCATAAGTTTGCTTTTCACTTCTCTCTCCACTAATGTATTCACACTTAACTAAAGATCAATAGGACTTCATTAAGCTTGTAATGTACGGTCGGGGCTAAAGTATGATAAAGTCGATTTAGGTTTATTTACCTCTTAACATGCATTACTTCTAGGATCTTAACGCAAGAGCTCAAATCATTTCCCCCAAACTTATTTTTTTCACTAAACGTTTTATTCTATTTTTGTATTTTTCATCTTTTTTTTTTTACATACTCATTCACTATCACTGAATACCCATATAGCTCACAATATATCCAAATGACTTTTCATGCTTTCGGGGCAAGGGATAGGAACAAAGTATTTAAGCTAAGGAAAATAACGCAGGTATATTTACAGAGAAAAGCTTATTTAGCTCAGATAGGTGACTAGGGATAAAATATGTACAAGGATGGCTAGAAAGGCGCAAACGATCCAAAGATAGCCTAAATCATTTTCCTAATTAAGTGCGATCTAATATTTCACCTCGAGATCAGATCAAGCAAATTCTAGAATATGATGCACAAAATCAACTGAACAAATGTAATCCTAGGTCCACATAAGCTTTCTCTAACTAAATATACAGTTTCATGACATGACATGTGCATAAAATGAGGAAATCACAATCAGAATCAAGACAAATTCAAGAACTCAACTTCATGCTTTTCCTATAATCATGCTTCTCAGTCAATCAAAGTCAGACTAAATCATGGGGTAATATCATCGGAATATGGGAAAACTACATGCTAAGCACTAAATCATCCTAAAATCAAACAATTTAAGCACATATTATCAAAAAAATTTTGAAAATTCTTTCTCAGATTTTTGAAAAAATTTTGAAAATTTTTCCAACTTTTCACAAAATTGCTCAAGTGATATCCCCTCCCCCAAACTTAAAGTGCACAGTGTCCTCAGTGTGTAGATAGTATAAGAATTTAAGCTTAAGAATAGAGTACTCCCCTATTTGATGATGATGAACAACTGAATCTTCAATTGAAAGCGTAAAACTAGAAAATAAACCTGCAAAATAAATAGAGAAAGAAACAACAGAAAAGAAAAAGAAAAAGAACTATATACAAGGTGAAAAGAAAAAAAACACAGCCACTTCAAATGCAGCTGAAAAAAACAACACTCAGCAGCAAGACAAAGAATAGGAGGGTTATCCAAAGTGGTGACAGGGTGCTGACAGTTAACTCCTCCTGAGCCCTATCTACTTCCTTCTTTCTCTCAGATATTATATATTTAAGTCTTATATTCTCCTCAATCTCCATCTTAAGACACTCTTGAGAGTCATCAGGGAGCTTCAAAGGTTTGAAAACATTAAACTTTACTTCCTGATCTTGGACTCCCATCGTTAACTCCCCCTTTTGTACATTAATTACTATTCTACCAGTAGCTAGGAAAGGTCTGCCTAGTATAATGGGGACTTCCCTGTCTTCATGTCTAAAATGATAAAATCCGCAGAAAAAATAAACTTGACCACCTTTACTAACATATCTTCAATGATCCCATTCGGATATTTAATTGATTGATCAGCCGACTGAAGGGTCACTGTGGTGGACTTGGCATCCCCTATTCTTAATTTCTGATAGATAGACAAAGACATCAAATTTATACTCGTTCCTAAATCGCACAGGGCTCTACCAAAGAATAAATTTTCAATAGTGCATGGTATGGTAAAGCTCCCTGGATCTTTGAGCTTAGGGGGTAATCTTTTCTGGATAATGGCACTACATTCCTTAGTTAAGGCCACCGTCTCATAATCTTCCAATCTCCTTTTCCTAGAAAGGATATCCTTCAGAAACTTCACATAACTTGGCATTTGCTTTAAAGCATCTGCGAAAGGAATGTTAATGTGAAACTTATTAAAAACCTCAAGAAATTTGACAAATTGTTGATCTGGTTTTTGATTTTGGAACCTCTGAGGAAAAGGTACTAGTGGTCTAACTGGAGAGGATGTAGTGGAAACATGTGTAGCATCAAAGGATGAGGAAGGCTGTGAAATAGAAGAAGGTATAGATGAAGAAGTGCCTAGCTTGGATTCTTTTGCAGCCTGATCCTGATGTTCTTGCTCTTTCTGAGCTGCTTCGTTAGAACTTATGGATTTTTCAACTATGGGTTATTCAGGTTGAGGCTTAACTTGTGGCTCATCTAGCTCTCTGTCATTCCTAAGGGTGATAGATTTAACATGTTCCTTACCCTCCCTTTGCTTAATAAGATTAGCTTCAGTGTTATTGGGAATGGTCCCTTAAGGACGTTGACTAAGAGTGTTTGTTATTTGTCCTACCTGAACCTCTAAGTTCTTAATTGAAGCAGCTTGATTTTGCAGGATCGTTGAGAACATTTCCTCAAGCGAGGGCTTCTTCTCAGCTGCTGGTGCGTGGTAAAGTTGTGGCTGCGTAGGTTATAGTGGTGGTGGTTAGTGAAAGTGAGGTGGATAATGCTGAAATTGTGGTGGGGATGGTTGATGAGGCGGGTGATATGAAAATTGCGGTTGTGGTGGTACATGAACCAGTGGAGCATGAAAACTAGGAGGTCCTACAAGTCTAGAATTAGAAGTTTGCCCTTGGTTTTGGCTCCAGAAAAAGTTAAGATGGTTCATCCACCTTGGATTATAGGTGTTTGAAAAAGGGTTGTTCTGTTTCTTGGGGGCAACGTACTGAACCGATTCTAAGTTAAGTGGACACCTATCTACAACATGGGTACCACTACACAGATCACAAGAGAGAAAATGACTTTGGACAGAAAACACAGGGTTAGGATTATTGGTTGGATTATGTAAGACCCGATTTTAGTTAAAACACAAAACTAAAAATGCAAATGGACTGAAATGGAATTCTCGAACACCTTGAAGGGTAAAATGGTCAAAAGATAGAAAGTTGGTATAATTTCGATAGGAAAATTTTTATTAAAAATAATAGATTGAGAAATTTTGATAAATAACGAGGAAATAATTAAATTTCAGGTTAAATTGATCAAGATCCGAAATTTTTAGAAATACCGAAAAGTCATTCGGGACAATATCCCGAAAATACGGAAAAATTATACCGAAAAAAGGATTAAAAATATAATAATTAAATTAATTAATTTGGAATAAAATAATAATTTTTGGTAGATATTTTAAATTTTTAATATATTTTATTGATTAAAATATTTAAAAAATTAAATAATAAATAAAATTAAAGTAATTAAGTAAAAAAAAGGAATCAGAAATTGATCGGGGAGAGAGAAAGAAGAAAGAAACCGAAGAAGAAGAAGGGACCGGACGGCCACCGTCCGGCGACCAACGGCCAGGCGAAGGGTCGAAAAAGGAAGAGGAGAGACCGATGACCTCCCTGGTACCGGCGACGCGCCCCACCCCAGTCGGAGAACGTCGGATCGAGGGAGAGAAGCTGAGAGAGGAAAGGGGAGATTCCCGGCGACCGGCGCCGATCTGGCCGACCCCACCCCCAGCCGAACGTTCCCCAAGCGCAGGCGAGCTGATTGGTGGCGACCACGACAGTCGAAACTACCGGCAAATGTCAAAAACGACGGAAAGAGGAAATGGGTACCGACGGTGGAGAGAACAAGCCGGACCGATGACTTTCCGACGGCCTTGGACGAAATCGAGGGCAGATTATTCGTGCTGCGGATGGCCCAGCGGAGCCACTGGCGGCGGAAGCCGACGGAGAACCGATCGGCAAGGCACTGAACCGAAGTGAATCGACGGTCCGAACCGGGTCTGAATCGGACCAGACCGGTTCAGCCAATGAGGAAAGAGGAAAAAAAGGAGAAAAAGGGAAAAAGAAAAAAGAAAAAGAGGAAAAAAATTGAGGAAAAATCTCGACGATGTAATCGAGCTACGGGTAAGTCAGTAGCGGTCGAAATTGATCGATTTAAATTTTGGAATATTTTATTTAATTAATTTTCGATTTGGAAATTTACCCGAAAATTTATGAAATTGTGTAGCTCAACAATTGACATCAAACGAGAGCTCGAGATAGTCTCGATTTGTGTACTAGCATGGAATCTCGGGTAAGTAACCCTTATTTACGATAATTTACATCGTTATGCGTGTTTCGAATTTAATTATCGCATAAAATAAATTAAATTATGGAAAATTAGATAAATTGTCGTAAATAATAAATTGAGCTATTCGAGACTTAGAACGAGGCCCAAGAAATTGTTAATGGGCCCAATGAGCCTAATAGGCCTCGATAATGTGAAAATTAAGTGGAAAACGGGCTTAAGGCCCATTAAGGTGCAATCGGGCCCAATAGGGGTAAATGTGCCCAATGATTTAAATTAAGCCCAAAAAATAGGAAATACAATTAAATTGTATGATATCTGACCTGAGGAATATTTATACGCAGTTTCGGACATTGGATTGGGAGTAAAGCGGACTGCGTGACGAGACAACAGTGAAAAAAGGAAAGGTCAGACTCTATAGAAAAATAAAGTAAGAAAATTCTACGGACTGCTAGAGGTAAACTTTACGAAACTTCAAAGTTCATATGCAGTCTTTTAAAGTATCTGAAGGGTCTAGAAGTAAGTTAATATTTTTAGTGCCCCGAATAGGTAAATTACCAAAATACCCTTGTTAAGGGTAAAATTTATAATTTTAGGGAAAATTAGGAGGAGCAAGAACAAGAGGTTCCTACTCATTCTGGAGATGTTTTGATGCATGCATGAATAGGCTGACTAACCTTGAAAGAAAAATTGCACAGCATGCATATTTTCAACAAGGAAATTGTTTTGAAAACTGTTTTGAGGAAACAGAGCCGCCTACGTGTTTTTATTGACATGTGACGTGATAGAGCTTAGCTTGCACGATATTTTGATTTGGGTTGCATGCATTAGTGCTGGAGCGAGAGCTCGCACTAGAGTTTTACATGCATTGGTACTGGAGTCTAACTCAAACCTGATTGTGATACAGTGCTAGAGTCTAACTCGCACCATATTTTTATATGATTTTGAGATAGGGTGTTGGAGCTTTGCTCGCACCAGATTTTCACATGGTTTGCATACAAAGTGCTAGAGCTTAGTTCACACTAGTTTTACTTGATTTGATGAGAGTACTGAGCATCGCTCGTACTGATTCTATGAGAACATGCGATGAGCCGTGCTTGGAGCGTCGGGTAGACTGTGTGTCACCGATTAAATAAGCTCGCACGTGCGTTCTGAGATAGGGTATGATATATGGGTCCACGGAGTACGATGTACCGTGCAAGTAGCATGGAGTACGATGTACCGTGTGGCATCTTCGGATGCGTGGTATTTTCGGATACGTGTGGCATCTTCAGATGCGTGGGATCGGATAAGACTGATGGGTTGGATTGACCCACCTCCCGGGCGGTTTTCGATCGTGGTGAGACCCCACACACTAGGATCCGTGTAGGTAGAGGGACTCACGAGGACACACGGCCATAGTCCTGGTTATTACCGATATACAGATGTTGCCTAGTCTCGCATGTTGATGATTTTGACGAGATTGAAACTGGGTTTTTAAATCAAATGTGCATGATGATTATTTTCATGCTTTTTAAACCCATGTGTGATGTAAACTGATTTTCATGGTTTTGTGTGAGTCAAGACCCAATGTTGAACAAAACTGTGAGGGCAAGGCCCAAAGCGGACGATACGGGCTGGCGTAGCGTTGTTGACCACACGTTGTTGACCACAGGCATTGTTGTAGGCCCAAGAGGGGTGGCCATGGTTGTCTGGGGGGTTGGCCGTGGAGGGTTGGCCGTTATAATAAAACGCGCATTTGGGTTGAGTCCTGACTTTACTGTGAAATTTTAAATGAGAAAGAAATGATTTGAAATAATTGCATGTTGAATTTTTCGTGCAAACTTGTTTTACATGACATCATGAATCATAGCATCAGTTTGAAATATATGGAGAAAGGGTGGTTTATGCATGGCACCACATTCATGTAGGTAGTATGGTTACCGACTTGTTCGTAGGATTGCCTTACTGAGCTTGATGTGCTCACCCCTTTCATTTTCTCACACAGATAATCTCCAGTAGATGTTGAGGCGACTGAGTACTGCATTCCGGATGTCCGCTGCTGCCCATCATTTAAGGTATATACACTTGTATATGTTGCATCTAAATAAGCATAGCACAGTAACATGTTTGTAAGTAACTTTAGGGGATGCATAAATATTGTAAACATTTATCAATGACTAAGAGAGAATGAATTTGGTGGGACTGGCATTGACGCACAGCCCAATTATTAGTGGAGTGTGGTCACGATCAGAGGACAGGTCAGAATCTAAGAATAACAAAAAGCGAAAAATTTACTCTGATTTTTGGGTAGTTTTGGGTCGTGACAGATTAGGTTGGGTACTAAGCGACTCCACATTCTTTGTAAGATTGGTGATTTGAGAGGTCAAGGTGGACAGCGTGTCGAGCTCATATATACGCACCGATTTCTTTGGCAATTTCCTTTCGGAGGACCATTGATAGTTGTTGGTCGCCATCTTGTCTAGCAGCTCATAAGCCTCCTCCTCTATTTTGTACATCAAGGCTCTACCCGAAGCAGCGTCCACTATGGTCCTATTTTGGCTTGTAAGTCCGTTGTAGAAGGTTGGACTTGCAGCCATAGAGGTAAGCCATGGTGAGGGCACTTCCTAAGAAGCTCTTTATATCGTTCTCATGCCTCGTAAAGGGATTCAAAGTCGTACTGGGCATAGGAGGATATATCGCTACGAAATCTGGCCATTTTAGAGGGAGGGAAAAACTTGGCTAGAAATTAGTGGGCTAACTCGTCCCATGTAGAAATGGATCCTGAAGGCAGGGAGGTCAACTAGTGTCTCGCCATATCCCTAAGTGAGAAGGGGAATAGTTTAAGTCTAAGCGCATCATCCGATAATCCATTGTGTTTGAACGTGTTGCACAAGTCCAGGAATTGCCCAAGATGAGCATGTGGGTCATCGTGCGGAAGCCCACTGAACTGTACAGAGGTCTGGATCATCTGGAGGATGGAAGGCTTAATTTTGAACTTATTAGCAGGGACAGCTGGTGGCCTAATGCCGATATAATATCCTTCGACCGTCGACACCGCATAATCTCCAACGGTCCTACTTTCCCTATTTTCTGTCATCGTGTTTTGCTGCGAAGCTATAAATTTTTTAGAATCCTTTCAAATTTTCCTAAGAGTTCGTTCGATTTCAGGATCTAGAGGAAAGCAATCAAAACTCCTGGCTCTACGCATGCAAACATCAGAATGTCTTTAGAAATTTTTTTTTAAGTTTTTTTAATTTTTCAATATTCTTTTATTTTAATTAATTATGAGAAAATTAACTAAACTAAACTAATGATCTAAATATTTACAACCTAAATATTTACAGGCTAGAATTACACATAAGCATAATTTCACCGATATTAATTAAGGACTAATTAAAATTTCCCCGGCAACGGCGCCAAAAACATGATACGCCCTAAGGGTATTGCCCGTAAGTGCACAGGTCGTACAAGTAATAATGAGATTTGAGTCCCGAGTTATCGTCCCACAGAGAAGTTGACTAGCCTAATTAACTACTGGTTAATCTTACCCTAAGTATATCCTAGTAAATTATGAAGTTTTGATTATCGGTGGTCTACTAAGTTTGAAATTAAAAATACTGAAAATAATAAAACTATAAAATAAAGGAAATAAAACCGAGCTAAGATTTACTTACTGAGCTTCACGCAATTAAAAACCAATACCTACGCAAATAATTAAAATAGTTACAATTGATTAACGCAAGTAAAATAAAATGCAATTACGAAAATAACAAAGCAAGATTAATTAAACTAAAACTAAACTAACCTAAAATGCAATTAAACTACTTAATCAAAATGCAATTCAAACTAAACTAAAACTTAATGAAAATAAAATCCTAGGAAATTAAGAAAATAACTATAAAACTACATGTCTAAAATATTAACTCTAAACTAATCCTAACTATATCTAATTACTAATTTAACCATAAAATTTAACTAATGCATGTAACAAATTTAATCTAACTTAATTAATGCATGATAAAAATAAAAATGAGCTAAGGACCTAATTAAATCTATTTCATGAACTAATCAAAAAAAATGGATTATTGTGCACAAGGTAAATGCCAAACAAGCCTTAAGCAAATTTAAACCATCCAAATATCCCTCCAAACACTGTTCACGTGTCTTTCTTTGTTTATTTTCCATTTCCAGGTTATGGCCTCGGGTTGTCCATTTCATTGTCTTTCCAAATGCATGTTTATTTTCGAGCTTTCACAGTTTTAGCTTCTGTCGATCTGCTGCACTCTCCTTCTCGGTTCTGACCAGACACTGCTACAGGTAAGGATCGCTTCTGCAGCCTGCTGCACCAGGCATTCTCGATTTCTGCTCCTGCTTCTACCAACTCCAGTTGTTGTTCCAAGTCTGATCCAGGTAAGGTTCTCGGTTTCGTGCTTCTGCCGCTCCAGGTGCAAATAGGTGCTACTTCCACTGCAGTTTGTCCTTGGCCATTCCTGCTCACGTTACCCGTCCATCCCTGGCTAACGTCTTCTTCCTCTGCTGTCCTGCATTGCTACGTTAAGTGCCGTGCTCCAGGCGAGGTCCTTGCTGCCTCAGCTGCTTTGCTCAATGTCTCGGCTTGCACAACATCACCTTTCCTTGCATTTACAACATCCTCTTATTAGCATGTAAGACCCGAATTTAATTAATATACGAAAATTAAATAAGAAAAGATGGAGGAAGTATGAAGGAAGTCGGGTTAAATTAATCCCGAATACGTGTAAGGGCAAAACGGTCAAAAGATCGAAAGCCGGAGTAAATTCGATGAGAAAAATTAATTAAAAATATGGATTTGAGAAATCTTGGTCAATAAAGATGAAATAAATTTATTTTGGGTTAAATTGATCAAGATATTAATTTATTGGAATTAACCGGGATTAATCGGGATTTTTAGTTCGGAAAAATAATCCCGAAAATAATCGAAAAATATACTGAAAAGTCACTCGGGACAATATCCCGAAAATACGGAGAACTCATACCCGAAAAAGGATTAAAATAAATTAAATTAAATTAAATTAATTAAATAAGAATAAAATAATAATTTTAAGGGATATTTGGGTATTTTTAGTGTATTTTAATAAATAAAAAATAAATTGTTAAATAAGATAATAATTGTAAAAAAAAAAAAAAGAATTGAAAAAAAAAAAAAAAAAAGAAGAGAGAGAGAGAATGTCGGGGAGAGAGAAAGAAGCAGAGAAGCCGAAAACGAAGCAAACGGAGGCAGAAGGCCCGACCACCGTCCGGCGGCCAACGGCCCGGCCAAGGGCCGGAAAAGAAAGAGGGGAGGCCGGTGATCTTAATGGCACCGGCGGTGCAGCCCACCGACGCCGGAGGAAGCCGATCGGAGGAGAGAAAAGCCGTGGGAAAGAGAGGGTCACCGGCGGCGAACGGCGGCGACCCAGCCTGAACCAAGGCCCGATTTTGAGAGCCCAGGCGACGGCGGTGCTTTTGAGACCGGTGGCAGCCGACGAGACGGCCGGAATCGGCGGCGACGGCCAAGAGGGGAAAACGGGTCCGACGGCCGAGAGGGAGAAGTGCCGGACCGGCGGCGTTCCGGCGAGCTTGACCCAAACCGAGGCCAGAATCGTGATGCGGACGACCCAGCGGAGCGTTTGGCGGTGGAAGCCGGCAGAGAACCGGCCGGCAAGGTGGCGAACCGGCGGTGAACCGATCGAACCGGGGTGAACCGGCGGTCTGAACCGGTCCGAACCGGACTGAACCGGTTCAGCCAAGAAAGAAGGGAAAAAAGGAAGAAAAAGGGAAAAAGAAAAAGAGGAAAAATTGGGGAAAATTTCTGTGATGCAATCGAGCTTCGGGTAAGTCGACAAGCGGTCAAAATGACCCGATTTAAATTTGGAATATTTTATTTAATTAATTTTGGGCTGAAAATTTACCCGAAAAATGTAATTAATTGTGTAGCTCGACGATTGGCATCCACCGAGGGCTCGAGACAGCCTCGATTTGCGGACTAGCATGGAATCTCGGGTAAGTGACCCCTATTTACGACAATTTCCTCGTTATGCGTGATATTGATTAAATTTACGCATAAATTGAATTAATTTATGAAAATTTAGATTAATTGTCGTAAATATTAAATTTAGCTATTCGAGAATTAGAACGAGGCTCAATAAATTATTGATGGGCCCAATGAGCCCAATAGGCCTCGATAAAGAGAAAATTAAGTGAAAAACGGGCTTAAGGCCGATTAAGGCCCATTAAGGTGCAATCGGGCCCAATAGGGGTAAACGGGCCCAATGATTTAAATTAAGCCCAGAAAAGATTAAGTACAATTAAATCATAATATCTGACCTGAGGAATATTAATACGCAGTTCCGGGCATTTGATTGGGAGCATATCGGACTGCGCGACGAGACGACAATGGAAAAGAAAAAGGTCAGACTCGACGAGAATCGAGGTAAGGGAATTCTGCGGACTGCTAGAGGTAACAGTACGCAAATTTTAAATTCATATGCAGTCCTTTAAAATATCCTGAAGGGTCTAGAGGTCAAATAATAATTTTAGTGCCCCGAATGGGCAAATTACTAAAATACCCTTGTTAAGGGTAAAATTCTAAAAATCTAGGAAAAATTGGGAGGAGCAAGGACAAGAGGTTCCTGCTCGTTCTGGAGATATTTCAACGCATGCATGAGTAGGCTGGCTCGCCTTGAAAGAAAGTGCACCGCATTGCATACTTTCAACGTGAAATTGATTTGAAAACTGTTTTGAGTAAATAGAGCCGCCTACGTGTTTTATTGACATATGACGTGCTAGAGCTCAGCTCGCACGGTAATTTCGATTTGTGTGATGCATGCATTAGTGCTGGAGCGAGAGCTCGCACTAGAGTTTTACATGCATAGGTGCTAGAGTATAACTCGCACCAGATTTCACATGCTCTTTCGTGACACGGTGCTAGAGTCTGACTCGCACCATATTTTTACATGATTTTCGAGACAGAGTGCTGGAGTTTAACCCGCACCAGTATTTATAAAATTTTCATGTGATTTATAATATACAGAGTGCTGAGCTTAGCTCGCACTAGTTTTACCGGATTTGTGGAGTACCGCTGTCTGCCCTTGGAGTCAGCCAAAAGGCCCAACAGGCTCAAGAGACCTCTTAGGTGGGGTGAGAGTGAGGGATGAGGTTGGCGGCCTTGTGGGGATGTAAGCGGGCTCTGCCAGTTGACGTGTTTTGATGAGAGTGCTGAGCATCGCTCACACAGATTTTATGAGAACATGCGATGAGCCGTGCTTGGAGCATCGGGTAGACTGTGTGTCACCGATTTAATAGGCTCGCACGTGCGTTTTGAGACATGGCATGAGTATTGAGAAACAAACCTCTGTGGGAAGCAGGCCAATTGGGCCGGAGTACCTAGAGATATTACATGGGTTCATGGAGTACGATGTACCGTGCAAGTAGCATGGAGTACGATGTACCGTGTTGTATCTTCGGATACGGCATCTCCGGATGCAGCATCTTCGGATGCCGGGGATCGGATAAGACTGACGGGATGGACTGACCCACCTCCCGGGCGGTTCCCGATCATGGTGAGAACCCGCACACTAGGATCCGTGTAGCTGAGGAACTCACGAGGACAAATGTGGCCATAGTCCTAGTTATTTACCTATATACAGACGTTGCCTAGTCTCGCATGTTGATGATTTCTATGATGATTTAAACTGGGTTTTAAAACTAAATTGCATGATGGTATTTCCATGCTTTTCAAAACCCACGTGTGATGTAAATGTTTTCATGATTTTGTGTGAGTCAGGATCACCCGCAGGAGGGGTCGAGTCCTGACTTTATTGTCAAAATCTTAATTGAGAAAGAAATGATTTATGATAATTGCATGTTGATTTTCCGTGCAAATGTATTTTACATATCATCATAATGCATAGCATTGTTTTAAAATGTGTGGAGAAAGGGTGGTTTATGCATGGCACTACGTTCATGTAGGTAGTATGGTTACCTACTTGTTCGTAGGATTGCCTTACTGAGCTTGATGTGCTCACCCCTTTCATTTTCTCCCACAGATGATCTCCAGTTGAAGTTGAGGCGACTCAGTACTGCATTCCGGATATCCGCTGCTGCCCATCAACATAAGGTATATACACTTGTACTTATTGTATCTACATAAGCATAGCACAGTAACATGATTGTAAGTAACTTTAGGGGATGTATAAATAATATAACAATTATAAATGACTGGAGAAGAAATAAGTACTAGGGTAGATGTATGGTGGGACTGGCATTGACGCACAGCCCAATTAGTAGTGGAGTGTTGGTCACGATTCGAGGACAGGTAAGAATTAAGTAAGAAAATAAACAAAAACGCGAAAAAATTCACTCTGATTTTTGGATAGTTGGGTCGTGACAATTATTTTGGTATCAGAGCGTAATTGGTCTGATGTGTGTCAGTGTCAGAAGTTAAGAAATTACATCCCCGTGTTACTGTGCTTAGTTAGATACAATAGTGTATATCGAGATGGGCTTGACTAAGAAATGGTTGAGAATGCAGGAATGCTTAATATGAGTCGCGTTAGATGAGATAGTGCACGAGGCAGAGGTCGTAGAGGTAGACCTGAATCTGCTAAGTCGTGCTGAGTTTGACTATGAGAATCATGATGAAATTGAAATGGAGGCTAATGTTGAGTATGCCCCACTGAGTCCGACAGAGAGATCGGACAGTATTGAGACACGCTTCGCGAGATTGGAGCGGAGTGTGGAGATTATTTTGAGGAGCTAATTGCTCAGATTATGAATAAGATCAGAGGGCGCAGCGGAGCATTGGTGGAAACCTGCTTGACCCATCTTAAGTGTTAAACATCCAGAGTTAAGATGAGAAATGATTATGGATGTATTCCGGTGACAGGATATCCTGGACATGATTTAAAGGAAATTTTGGATTAAAGTCCTTACTCTGACCCAGAGGATTTAATTTATTGACGAGTATGGAGACTCGATTATATTCTGGGCAGATATTACCTCGACACTATGAAAAGTGACAGTCGAGATGTCTAAAAGTTTATGGAAGGGCTCAGATTTTCAATTAGAGTCCGATTGGCCCGTGAGATATTACCTATACCGAGGCAGTGCGCAGATTTACAGTTGGATAAATAAAAATATGAATTGCACGCCTCTGAGATTCGGAAAGGTAGAGAGGGCTGAAGTAGAGACAGAAAAGAGAATCGAGAAATGACAAAGATGTAAAATGGGAAAAATGGTAATTGGTAAAAAGATCTGATTTGATGAGTTATGGAATAAGATAATTGGTAAGGCCCCAGTGCATCCAATTTTGGCACTCTTGAGGGGCATTGTGATTGGAGAATCTCGACCTGCTAAGAAGCAGTGTAGCAGTGTGAGCACTGTAAGCAATGTGAGATGTGTGGTGGATACCACAAAAGGAGGGTCTATACCTACACGGTATTGATGAAAATGGCCGTTAAGTGTGGTAAGACGGACCATTGATTTTGATTACACAGAGTTGGGCGAGATCGCCCCACAGAAAAGTAAAGAGACAAAGAAAAATTTCATTGGTATAGCTGCAACGAGAAGGGAGGCAATAGCCGAAAAGAAAAAGGAAAGTAGGTTGTTGGACGAAGGCGAGAGGATGTCTTGGACCAGGACGCTATTGATGTTTCATGGATGTGGTGTAAGATACCACACTTGTTATGAATAACGAAGTACATATGTTCATTAATCCTGTGCCACATATTTATTCATACCGCCTTCATTCGCATATAAGTGAGTAAAAGGCATGAATGCCTACGTCATCGGTTACAATATGGGTAAATGAGTACCCCAATAGAGGAGGATGAATTAACGGAATATAGATATAGAGATTTTAAGTTGATAAACAGGGGTGTAACGGTTGAAATTACAGGAGTAAAGGATGTACTCACAGAATGAATAAAGACAAGAGTTTCATTATAATTGATACGCAAAGGAGAAAATCTTCGAGATAAGATAGATCCTAAGTACAAGATGTATTGGAGTAGAGATATATGCTAGATAAGGAATACCTTTAATATGCGAAGTAATTGAGGTTAAACAATTAGTAGCGAATACAAATTATAACCAAGGACAAAGATGGGTATAACCATAACCGGTAGTTGTGGTTAAGTCTGAAGGCTAATAAAGGTATTTCAAAATACCTCCCCGCCTGAAGACTTGACAGCATCTAGATATATATATATATATATAATCTATAACGGGAAATCGATCATCGTAATAAATACCTTTAGCATTAGGTTACCTTACTAAGACGATAAGAACATTAAAATTCGACAAATTATAAAGGTTAACGTAGTAAAATTTGATAAGAGCCGTTAAGATAAGAAAAGGAAATGACGCAGGTTAGTACCTGGAAACGTAAACGACTTTGAAGGATCTTATACGCTTATGCGTAAATAAGTCAAGGATTGGACTGAATCGTAATCAGCAGTATCGGTCATATGCTGGGTGTAGTTAAAGCCTAGGGCGAATTATAAGCAACAATTGGAAGATAGCTTTTACAGATGGATTATTGCGAGATTTAAAATGGTATACCCTGTTGACACGTTTAACTAAGAAAACGTGATCTTGGAATAAGATGATAAATAAGATGATAGATGTGACGTGAATTTGGCGTGATGAAGTATGAACTGACCACCATGATTAATTTCACCATGCCCAACAGCTCAAGAGGTTTTTCAGTGAGTATGAATGCCTCAAAGTTATGATGGAGCTGTGTATTGATGTATAATGGGAAGATAGTCAATTTTGGAGTCAGACAACTCTTCGATCACGAAATAAACTATCTGACCCATGATTTAAAGTTGGCAACAGTATTTGTACCGAGGATATGGTACTATTATGTACAGGGTGAGGAATTATGGATATGCACTGATCATAGAGCCCGAGTATCTGTTTTCACAGAAAGGGGCGAATATGAAAATACATATTGGGTTAGAGCTTCTGAGAGATTTTGATTTATGAGAATTGTACCACCCAAGAAAGGCGAATGTGATGACTGATGCCTTGAGCAGAAAGAGCCTCGGGATGGTACCACATATGATGGTCAGGGAGCGTGAGCTGCTAGATGCAGTTGTGGACCTCAGTATTGATGTGATCCCTTCTGAGGATGACAGTGATTGTGTGACAGCTAGCCTGATGACTAGTACCGGATGAGAGTGCCCGGATTTGCCAGGCTTAGCGTGATGATCGACCGGATGTCGATAGTTTGGGTCTGATTCAGAAGGGTACAGTGATAGAGTTCACAGTGGGTGATAATGAGTTACTGAGGATTCAGAGACAGTATGAGTGCTCCCCAGGACCACAGTTGATGAGATAGTGATATTGTCAGAAGCTCACTCTTCGGGATATACAGTGCATGCGGAAGGTAATAATAATATATATTAAAATCTCAAAAGGGGTATGGGTGGTCAGATGTGAAAAGAGATATTGGTGGAGATTGTAGAAAAGTGCCTAGTGTGTCAGCAGAGTAAGGTAGAGTATTAAAAGTCTGCAGAGTTATTGCAGCACCTACCTATATCGACACGGCACGAAAAACGAGAGTAAGTCTCCATGAATGTCGTGATGGGTTATAGGAGACCCGGATAAATCAGGAGACTAGTTGGATGGTAGTCGATAGAGTGACTAAGTCCACCCACCTTCTGGTTATGAACTCCCCAGATACTCAGAGTGTGTATGAGGATTCAGGTATAAGAAAGATTGTGGAACATTAAGTAGCGTTCCAGTGAGCATGGTATCATATAGGGATTCCCGCTCCACTTCCTACCTCAGGGAATATTTTTAGGAAGCTATGGGAACCCGACTGAGTATTAGCACAGCTTTACATCCTCAGACAGATGGTCAGTCAGGGAGGACTGTACAAGTTCTGGAGGATCCGATGAAAGCGTGTGCCATTGATTTTATAAGCTCCTGGAATGATCAGTTGATTTCTAATTGAAGTCGCCAATAACGACAATTGGCAATTGAGTATCGGGATAACGAGATATGAGGCAGTGTATAGCTGTAGGGGCTGTTCCCCAAATTGGATAAGAAAGAGTGGGTGACAGGTAGAAATTATTTCTGACTTTGGATAATAAGTCTCTGAGGATGTTTAGTTAAGGATGAGAGATTAAGAACACCTCAGAACAGATAGAAAAATATTGGAATTCACCCTTGGTGAATTATTATGATTGAAAGTTACACGTCCTAAGAGAATAAGGACATAGCGGAACTTTTGGAAGAAGTAAATTGAGTTGAGCTGGATCGAATTCTTGAGAGATTGGACAAGTGGGAGATAAGACCTGTAGGTTGTTGTTAATCACTTGGATTAACAGGCACCCACAATGTGTCCCAGCTTATGATGCTTCGGTACTACTATCCAGATCCAGCAGAGGTGATAGGATATGAACTCCAAAAGTTCAGTTTAATGAAATTATAAGTATATCGAGAAGTTGATTTGGGCATTAAACAGGAAAGAGAAAGTATTGAGGTTTAAGATGATCTCCCTAATTAAAGTCCTTTGGTAGTAATACACTCCGGAGAAGATTACATAAGAATTTAAGAGTATGATACGATCGATGTACCCGGAGTTGTATATGGACTCATATGACTTGGTTCTAATTTGGAGGACCAAATTCTTTAAGTGGGGGAGAGTTGTAAGACCCGAATTTAATTAATATACGAAAATTAAATAAGAAAAGATGGAGGAAGTATGAAGGAAGTCGGGTTAAATTAATCCCGAATACGTGTAAGGGCAAAACGGTCAAAAGATCGAAAGCCGGAGTAAATTCGATGAGAAAAATTAATTAAAAATATGGATTTGAGAAATCTTGGTCAATAAAGATGAAATAAATTTATTTTGGGTTAAATTGATCAAGATATTAATTTATTGGAATTAACCGGGATTAATCGGGATTTTTAGTTCGGAAAAATAATCCCGAAAATAATCGAAAAATATACTGAAAAGTCACTCGGGACAATATCCCGAAAATACGGAGAACTCATACCCGAAAAAGGATTAAAATAAATTAAATTAAATTAAATTAATTAAATAAGAATAAAATAATAATTTTAAGGGATATTTGGGTATTTTTAGTGTATTTTAATAAATAAAAAATAAATTGTTAAATAAGATAATAATTGTAAAAAAAAAAAAAGAATTGAAAAAAAAAAAAAAAGAGAAGAGAGAGAGAGAATGTCGGGGAGAGAGAAAGAAGCAGAGAAGCCGAAAACGAAGCAAACGGAGGCAGAAGGCCCGACCACCGTCCGGCGGCCAACGGCCCGGCCAAGGGCCGAAAAAGAAAGAGGGGAGGCCGGTGATCTTAATGGCACCGGCGGTGCAGCCCACCGACGCCGGAGGAAGCCGATCGGAGGAGAGAAAAGCCGTGGGAAAGAGAGGGTCACCGGCGGCGAACGGCGGCGACCCAGCCTGAACCAAGGCCCGATTTTGAGAGCCCAGGCGACGGCGGTGCTTTTGAGACCGGTGGCAGCCGACGAGACGGCCGGAATCGGCGGCGACGGCCAAGAGGGGAAAACGGGTCCGACGGCCGAGAGGGAGAAGTGCCGGACCGGCGGCGTTCCGGCGAGCTTGACCCAAACCGAGGCCAGAATCGTGATGCGGACGACCCAGCGGAGCGTTTGGCGGTGGAAGCCGGCAGAGAACCGGCTGGCAAGGTGGCGAACCGGCGGTGAACCGGTCGAACCGGGGTGAACCGGCGGTCTGAACCGGTCCGAACCGGACTGAACCGGTTCAGCCAAGAAAGAAGGGAAAAAAGGAAGAAAAAGGGAAAAAGAAAAAGAGGAAAAATTGGGAAAAATTTTTGTGATGCAATCGAGCTTCGGGTAAGTCGACAAGCGGTCAAAATGACCCGATTTAAATTTGGAATATTTTATTTAATTAATTTTGGGCTGAAAATTTACCCGAAAAATGTAATTAATTGTGTAGCTCGACGATTGGCATCCACCGAGGGCTCGAGACAGCCTCGATTTGCGGACTAGCATGGAATCTCGGGTAAGTGACCCCTATTTACGACAATTTCCTCGTTATGCGTGATATTGATTAAATTTACGCATAAATTGAATTAATTTATGAAAATTTAGATTAATTGTCGTAAATATTAAATTTAGCTATTCGAGAATTAGAACGAGGCTCAATAAATTATTGATGGGCCCAATGAGCCCAATAGGCCTCGATAAAGAGAAAATTAAGTGAAAAACGGGCTTAAGGCCGATTAAGGCCCATTAAGGTGCAATCGGGCCCAATAGGGGTAAACGGGCCCAATGATTTAAATTAAGCCCAGAAAAGATTAAGTACAATTAAATCATAATATCTGACCTGAGGAATATTAATATGCAGTTCCGGGCATTTGATTGGGAGCATATCGGACTGCGCGACGAGACGACAATGGAAAAGAAAAAGGTCAGACTCGACGAGAATCGAGGTAAGGGAATTCTGCGGACTGCTAGAGGTAACAGTACGCAAATTTTAAATTCATATGCAGTCCTTTAAAATATCCTGAAGGGTCTAGAGGTCAAATAATAATTTTAGTGCCCCGAATGGGCAAATTACTAAAATACCCTTGTTAAGGGTAAAATTCTAAAAATCTAGGAAAAATTGGGAGGAGCAAGGACAAGAGGTTCCTGCTCGTTCTGGAGATATTTCAACGCATGCATGAGTAGGCTGGCTCGCCTTGAAAGAAAGTGCACCGCATTGCATACTTTCAACGTGAAATTGATTTGAAAACTGTTTTGAGTAAATAGAGCCGCCTACGTGTTTTATTGACATATGACGTGCTAGAGCTCAGCTCGCACGGTAATTTCGATTTGTGTGATGCATGCATTAGTGCTGGAGCGAGAGCTCGCACTAGAGTTTTACATGCATAGGTGCTAGAGTATAACTCGCACCAGATTTCACATGCTCTTTCGTGACACGGTGCTAGAGTCTGACTCGCACCATATTTTTACATGATTTTCGAGACAGAGTGCTGGAGTTTAACCCGCACCAGTATTTATAAAATTTTCATGTGATTTATAATATACAGAGTGCTGAGCTTAGCTCGCACTAGTTTTACCGGATTTGTGGAGTACCGCTGTCTGCCCTTGGAGTCAGCCAAAAGGCCCAACAGGCTCAAGAGACCTCTTAGGTGGGGTGAGAGTGAGGGATGAGGTTGGCGGCCTTGTGGGGATGTAAGCGGGCTCTGCCAGTTGACGTGTTTTGATGAGAGTGCTGAGCATCGCTCACACAGATTTTATGAGAACATGCGATGAGCCGTGCTTGGAGCATCGGGTAGACTGTGTGTCACCGATTTAATAGGCTCGCACGTGCGTTTTGAGACATGGCATGAGTATTGAGAAACAAACCTCTGTGGGAAGCAGGCCAATTGGGCCGGAGTACCTAGAGATATTACATGGGTTCATGGAGTACGATGTACCGTGCAAGTAGCATGGAGTACGATGTACCGTGTTGTATCTTCGGATACGGCATCTCCGGATGCAGCATCTTCGGATGCCGGGGATCGGATAAGACTGACGGGATGGACTGACCCACCTCCCGGGCGGTTCCCGATCATGGTGAGAACCCGCACACTAGGATCCGTGTAGCTGAGGAACTCACGAGGACAAATGTGGCCATAGTCCTAGTTATTTACCTATATACAGACGTTGCCTAGTCTCGCATGTTGATGATTTCTATGATGATTTAAACTGGGTTTTAAAACTAAATTGCATGATGGTATTTCCATGCTTTTCAAAACCCACGTGTGATGTAAATGTTTTCATGATTTTGTGTGAGTCAGGATCACCCGCAGGAGGGGTCGAGTCCTGACTTTATTGTCAAAATCTTAATTGAGAAAGAAATGATTTATGATAATTGCATGTTGATTTTCCGTGCAAATGTATTTTACATATCATCATAATGCATAGCATTGTTTTAAAATGTGTGGAGAAAGGGTGGTTTATGCATGGCACTACGTTCATGTAGGTAGTATGGTTACCTACTTGTTCGTAGGATTGCCTTACTGAGCTTGATGTGCTCACCCCTTTCATTTTCTCCCACAGATGATCTCCAGTTGAAGTTGAGGCGACTCAGTACTGCATTCCGGATATCCGCTGCTGCCCATCAACATAAGGTATATACACTTGTACTTATTGTATCTACATAAGCATAGCACAGTAACATGATTGTAAGTAACTTTAGGGGATGTATAAATAATATAACAATTATAAATGACTGGAGAAGAAATAAGTACTAGGGTAGATGTATGGTGGGACTGGCATTGACGCACAGCCCAATTAGTAGTGGAGTGTTGGTCACGATTCGAGGACAGGTAAGAATTAAGTAAGAAAATAAACAAAAACGCGAAAAAATTCACTCTGATTTTTGGATAGTTGGGTCGTGACATAGCAATGCTATACTGAACATGCAGCAAAATATGCACTTAGCTCCTGCTTTAAATCAGTAATTAACAGAGGCCGGCAGTGACACTCCTTTGCTGAACATATACACTCAAGCTTCTTACAATACTCAGCAAAGCAGACCTGGGAATAAGAGAAAACACTAGCAAAGACAATATTTAATATGCAGTTTCAAGTAGTAAATGAAGAACAACAACTAAAAAGGACTGAAATTAAAAGCTAAACAAATAAAAAGAAAATGAACAGTAAATAAAACATGGAACAGAAGAGAACAGAGGGTCACTGTCTAGCTACTGCACATTGTTGTGCTCCATTTACACTGCTCGGCAACACTCACTTCCGCTTTAAAAATCATGGCCCCCACAACAGTACAGCAGCATTCGCGTCCTTCCTTCCTGCTCTGCGTCTTCTTCTTCAGCAGTATACGGACTGCTTCAGTCCAGACAAGCCACGTCTTCAGCTTTCTTCTTCTCTGCCTATCCACATTCTGAGAGCATCCCAACGTCAATGGTATGTCCCTTGAAGCTTCGATCACAACAACAACAGCATATAGAGCCTCCAACGCAAATTAAAATCCGAAAACCAAAGGATAAGAATTGTAACAGAACAAAGGCATAAAAATCTTCAGATTTTAATTCAAAATAATTTATGCATTTTAATTCAAAAACGTAACTTCATGGGAGAACTTGGCTGCTGTCACCAGCCTCTCCTCTCCATTCAACATGAGATATACACCAAATCGAGAGCTACACTAGGAACATCATGCTACGTAAAAAAAAAAAAAAACTTGAAGAATAAAAGAGCTCATTATAACCAAACCGAGAAGAGCAAATGAAAATGATGCATTGTTTGCTATCAATAGAAAATATCCAAGTAGATGAAGAGCATAAACATGGAATGAAATGGAAGCTAACGGAAATTGCAAAGTAAAATAAATAGGAAAATAAAAAAATACTAGACAGGAAATAACTCTAAAAACTACTCTACCTACACTACTCCTACTCCTAAATTACATTTACTTCTACTCCTGTCTTACATAGTTTTTTTTTCAACTGCCATCCTTTCCTATTTATACACACACTTAGGGGTAAAATCGTAATTTTTCCATCCTAGATGAGTTGACATTGTTTGGCCACTTGTCTTCACACCATTGGCTCCTTGAAAAATAATATTTCCATGTCATCTGTCTTTTTGTCCAATTGGATGTGCTAGGCTCGTGTTGTCCACGTGGTCCAATCTCGATTTTAGCCCAATTCCGATCCATTTTCTACCGAAATATTCAAAATTCATCTGGATTTGATTTATCTGCAAACATGAGAATTTTAATTAAATAAAGGGGATAATTAACAAAATAAATTGGGGATTTAAATAATTAATTAGGAAATTAAGCACAAATAATTCTAAAAAGATAGAATTATCACACCCTCAAACTTGAGATTTTGCTTGTCCTCAAGTAAAACAAAATGATTGTAGGAATGACAAGTACAAAACACAATAATTTCCCCAATGTTATCCTCAAAGAAAAAGTACAGACTTATGAAATCAAAGACTCACAATTACAAGTCCAGCACTCAGAATCATTCAATCATAAGTCCTAACCCAAATTGGACTCCTCGTGAGTGTGCGAAAAATATCAAAGTCACTTCATAGTACATTATCCGAATCAGATCATGCAAACACAGTGAATGCAAAGGCAATGACATGTGATTATTCCCATAAGTTTGCTTTTCACTCCTATCTCCACTAATGTATTCACACTTAACTAAAGATCAATAGGACTTCATTATGCTTGTAGTGTAAGGCCGGGGCTAAGGTATGATAAAGTCGATTTAGGTTTATTTACCTCTTAACATGCATTACTTCTAGGATCTTAATGCAAGAGCTCAAATCATTTTCCCCAAACTTATTTATTTCCCTAAACATTTTATTCTATTTTTGTATTTTTCATCTTTCTTTCTTTTTTTTTTTTTACATACTCATTCACTATCACTTAATACCCATATAGCTCACAATATATCCAAATGACTTTTCATGCTTTCGGGGTAAGGGATAAGAACAAAGTATTTAAGCTAAGGAAAATAACGCAGGTATATTTACAGAGAAAAGCTTATTTGGCTCAGATGGGTGACTAGGGATAAAATATGTACAGGGATGGCTAGAAAGGCGCAAACGATCCAAAGATGGCCTAAATCATTTCCCTAATTAAGTGCGATCTAATATTTCACCTCGAGATCAGATCAAGCAAATTCTAGAATATGATGCACAAAATCAACTGAACAAATGTAATCCTAGGTCCACATAAGCTTTCTCTAACTAAATATATAGTTTCATGACATGACATATGCATAAAATGAGGAAATCACAATCAAAATCAAGACAAATTCAAGAACTCAACTTCATGCTTTTCCTATAATCATGCTTCTCAGTCAATCAAAGTCAGACTAAATCATGGGGTAATATCATCGGAATGTGAGAAAACTACATGCTAAGCACTAAATCATCTTAAAATCAAACAATTTAAGCTCATATTATCAAAAAAATTTGAAAATTATTTCTCAGATTTTTGAAAAAATTTTGAAATTTTTTCTATTTTTTCACAAAATTGCTCAAGTGATATCCCCTCCCCCAAACTTAAAGTGCACAGTGTCCTTAGTGTGCAAATAATATAAGAATTTAAGCTTAAGAATAAAGTACTCCCCTATTTGATGATAATGAACAACTAAATCTTTGATTGAAAGCATAAAACTAGAAAATAAACCTGCAAAATAAACAGAGAAAGAAACAACAGAAAAGAAAAAGAAAAACAACTATATACAAGGTGAAAAGAAAAAAAAAACATAGCCACTTCAAATGCAACTGAAGAAAACAACACTCAGCAGCATGGCGAAGAGTAGGAGGGTCATCCAAAGTGGTGACAGGGTACTGACAGTTAACTCCTCCTGAGCCCTATCTACTTCCTTCTTTCTCTCAGATATTATATGTTTAAGCCTTATATTCTCCTCAATCTCCATCTTAAAACACTCTTGAGAGTCATCAGGGAGCTTCAAAGGTTTGAAAACATTAAACTTTACTTCCTGATCTTGGACTCTCATCGTTAACTCCCTCTTTTGTACATTAATAACTATTCTACCAGTAGCTAGGAAAGGTCTGCCTAGTATAATGGGACTTCCCTGTCTTCATGTCTAAAACGATAAAATCCACAAGAAAAATAAACTTGTCCACCTTTACTAACACATCTTCAATGATCCCATTCGGATATTTAATTGATCGATCAGCCAACTGGAGGGTCACTGTGGTGGGCTTGGCATCCCCTATTCTTAATTTCTGATAGATAGACAAAGGCATCAAATTTATACTCGCTCCTAAATCGCACAGGGCTCTACCAAAGAATAAATTTTCAATAGTGCATGGTATGGTAAAGCTCCCTGGATCTTTGAGCTTAGGGGGTAATCTTTTCTAGATAATGGCACTACATTCCTCAGTTAAGGCCGCCGTCTCATAATATTCCAATCTCCTTTTCCTAGAGAGGATATCCTTCAGAAACTTCACATAACTTGGCATTTGCTTTAAAGTATCTGCGAAATGAATGTTGATGTGAAGCTTCTTAAAAACCTCAAGAAATTTGACAAATTGTTGATCTGGTTTTTTATTTTGGAACCTCTAAGGAAAAGGTACTGGTGGTCTAACTGGAGAGGATGTAATGGAAACATGTGTAGCATCAAAGGATGAGGAAGGCTATGAAATACAAGAAGGTTTATATGAAGAAGTGCCTAGCTTGGATTCTTTTGCAGCCTGATCCTGATGTTCCTGCTCTTTCTAAGCTGCTTCGTTAAAACCTATGGGTTTTTCAGCTATGGGTTGTACAGGTCCAGACTTAACTTGTGGCTCATCTAGCTCTCTGTCACTCCTAAGGGTGATGGATTTGACATGTTCCTTACCCTCCCTTTGCTTAACAAGATTAGCTTCAGTGTTACTGGGAAGGGTCCCTTGAGGACATTAACTAAGAGCATTTGTTATTTGTCCTACCTGATCTTCTAAGTTCTTAATTGAAGCAGCTTGATTTTGCAGGATCGTTGAGAACATTTCCTTAAGCGAGGGCTTCTTCTTAGCTGCTGGTGCGTGGTAAAGTTGTGGCTGCGTAGGTTGTGGTGGTGGTGGTTGGTGGAAGTGAGGTGGATAATGCTGAAATTGTGGTGGGGATGGTTGATGAGGCGGGTGATATGAAAATTGTGGCTGTGGTGGTACATGAACCGGTGGAGCTTGGAAACTAAGGGGTCATACAAGTCTAGAATTAGAAGTTTACCCTTGGTTTTGGCTCCAGGAAAAGTTAGGATGGTTCCTCCACCCTGGATTATAGGTGTTTGAAAAAGGGTTGTTCTGTTGCTTGGGGGCAACGTACTGAACCGATTCTAAGTTAAGTGGACACTTATCTACAGCATGGGTACCACTACACAGATCACAAGAGAGAAAAGGACTTTGGACAGAAAACACAGGGTTAGGATTATTGGAAGGATTAGGTTATGTACTGAGCGACTCCACCTTCTTTGTAAGATTGGCGATTTGAGAGGTCAAGGTGGACAGCGTGTCGAGCTCATATATACCCATCGATTTCTTTGGCAATTTCCTTTCGAAGGACCATTGATAGTTGTTGGCCGCCATCTTGTCTAGCAGCTCATAAGCCTCCTCCTTTGTTTTGCACATCAAGGCTCCACCCGAAGTAGCGTCCACTATGGTCCTATTTTGGCTTGTAAGTCCGTTGTAGAAGGTCTGGACTTGCAGCCATAGAGGTAGGCCATGGTGAGGGCACTTCCTAAGAAGCTCCTTATATCGTTCTCATGCCTTGTAAAAGGATTCAAAGTCGTACTGGGCAAAGGAGGATATATCGCTACGGAGTCTGGCCATTTTAGAGGGAGGGAAAAACTTAGCTAGAAATTGGTGGGCTAACTCGTCCCATGTAGAAATGGATCCTGGAGGCAGGGAGGTCAACTAGTGTCTCGCCCTATCCCAAATTGAAAAGGGGAATAGTCTAAGTCTAAGCGCATCATCCGATAATCCATTGTGTTTGAACGTGTTGCACAACTCCAGGAATTGCCCAAGGTGAGCATATGGGTCATCGTGCGGAAGCCCATTGAACTGTACAGAGGTCTGGATCATCTGGAGGATGGAAGGCTTAATTTTGAAATTATTAGCAGGGACAGTTGGTGGCCTAATGCCGATATAATATCCTTCGACCGTTGGCACCGCATAATCTCCAACGGTCTTACTTTTCCTATTTTCTGCCATCGTGTTTTACTGCGGAGCTCTAAATTTCCTAGAATCCTTTCAAATTTTTCTAAGAGTTCGTTCGATTTCAGGATCTAGAGGAAAGCAATCAAAACTCCTGGCTCTACGCATGCAAACATCAGAATGTCCTTGGAAATTTGTTTTTTAAAGTTTTTTTTTTAATTTTTCAATATTTTTTTATTTTAATTAATTATGAGAAAATTAACTAAACTAAACTAATGATCTAAATATTTACAACTTAAATATTTACAGACTAACACATAAGCATAATTTAAGCGATATTAATTAAGGACTAATTAAAATTTCCCCGGCAACGACGCCAAAAACTTGATACGCCCTAAGGGTATTGTCCGCAAGTGCACGGGTCGTACAAGTAATAATGAGATTTGAGTCCCGAGTTATCATCCCACAGAGAAGTTGACTAGCCTAATTAACTACCAGTTAATCTTACCCTAAGCATATCCTAGCAAATTATGAAGTTTTGATTATCGGTGGTATACTAAGTTTGAAATTAAAAATGCTAAAAATAATAAAACTATAAAATAAAAGAAATAAAATCGAGCTAAGATTTACTTATCGAGCTTCACGCAATTAAAAATCAATACCTACGCAAATAATTAAAACAGTTACAATTGATTAACGCAAGTAAAATAAAATGCAATTACGAAAATAACAAAGCAAGATTAATTAAACTAAAACTAAACTAACCTAAAATGCAATTAAACTAATTAATTAAAATGCAATTCAAACTAAACTAAAACTTAATGAAAATAAAATCCTAGGAAATTAAGAAAATAACTATAAAACTACATGTCTAAAATATTAACTCTAAACTAATCCTAACTATATCTAATTACTAATTTAACCATAAAATTTAACTAATGCATGTAACAAATTTAATCTAACTTAATTAATGCATGATAAAAATAAAAATTAGCTAAGGACCTAATTAAATCTATTTCATGAACTAATCAAGAAAAATGGATTATTGTGCACAAGGTAAATGCCAAACAAGCCCTAAGCAAATTTCAACCATCCAAATATCCATCCAAACACTGTTCACGTGTCTTTGTTTATTTTCCATTTCCAGGTGATGGCCTCGGGTTGTCCATTTCATTGTCTTTCCAAATGCATGTTTATTTTCAAGCTTTCACAGTTTTAGCTACTGTCGGTCTGCTACACTCTCCTTCTCGGTTCTGACCAGACACTGCTCCAGGTAAGGATCGCTTCTGTTGCCTGCTGCACCAGGCATTCTCAGTTTCTGCTCCTGCTTCTACCAACTCCAGCTGCTGTTCCAGGTCTGATCCAGGTAATGTTCTCGGTTTCGTGCTTCTGCCGCTCCAGGTGCAAATAGGTGCTACTTCCACTGTTATTTGTCCTTGGCCATTCCTGCTCACGTTACCCGTCCATCCCTGGCTAATGTCTTCTTCCTCTGATGTCCTGCACTGCTACGTTAGGTGCAGACCGCAACGTGCTCCAGGCGAGGTCCTTGCTGCCTCAGCTGCTTTGCTCAATGTCTCAGCTTGCACAACATCACCTTTCCTTGCATTTACAGCATCCTCTTATTAGTAATGCTATACTGAACATGTAGCAAAATATGCACTTAGCTCCTGCTTCAAATCAGTAATTAACAGAGGCTGGCAGTGACACTCCCTTGCCGAACATACACATTCAAGCTTCTTACAATACTCAGCAAAGCAGACTTGGGAATAAGAGAAAACACTAGCAAAGACATTATGTAATATGCAGTTTCAAGTAGTAAATGAAGAACAACAACTAAAAATGACTGAAATTAAAAGCTAAACAAATAAAAAGAAAATGAACAGTAAATAAAACATGGAACAGAGGAGAACAAAGGGTCACTGTCTAGCTACTGCACACTGTTGTGCTCCGTTTACACTGCTCGGCAATACTCTCTTCAGCTTTAAAAATCATGGCCCCCAACACAGTACAGCAGCATTCGCGTCCTTCCTCCCTGCTCTGCATCTTCTTCTTCAGCAATATACGAACTGCTTCAGTCCATACCAGCCACGTCTTCAGCTTTCTTCTTCTCTGCCTATCCACATTCTGAGAGCACCCCAACGTCAATGGTATGTCCCTTGAAGCTTCGGTCACAACAACAACAGCAGACAGAGCCTCCAACGCAAATTAAAATTCGAAAACCAAAGGATAAGAATTGTAACAGAACAAAGGCATAAAAATCTTCAAATTTTAATTCAAAATAATTTATGCATTTTAATTCAAAAACGTAACTTCAGGGGAGAACTTGGCTGCTGTCACCAGCCTCTCTCTCCATTCAACATGAGATATACACCAAATCGAGAGTTACACTAGGAACATCATGCTATGTAAGAAAAAACTTAAAGAATAAAAGAGCTCATTATAACCAAACCGAGAAGAGCAAATGAAAATGATGCATTGTTTGCTATCACTAGAAAACATCCAAGTAGATGAAGAGCATAAACATGGAATGAAATGGAAGCTAACGGAAATCGCAACGTAAAACAAATGGGAAAATAAAAAAATAAAAAAACTAGAAAGGAAATAACTCTAAAAAATACTCTACCTACACTACTCCTACTCCTAAATTACATTTACTTCTACTCATGTCTTACGTAGTTTTCTTTTTTTTCAATTGCCATCTTTTCCTATTTATACACACACTTAGGGTAAAATCGTAATTTTTTCATCTTAAATGAGTTGGAATTGTTTGGCCACTTGTCTTCACACCATTGGCTCCTTGAAAAATAATATTTCCATGTCATCTGTCTTTTTATCCAATTAGATGTGCTAGGCTCGTGTTGTCCGCGTGGTCCAATCTCGATTTTAGCCCAATTTCGATCCATTTTCTACCGAAATATTCAAAATTCATCCGGATTTGATTTATTTGCAAACATGAGAATTTTAATTAAATAAAGGGGATAATTAACAAAATAAATTGGGGATTTAAATAATTAATTAGGAAATTAAGCACAAATAATTCTAAAAATATAGAATTATCACAAAGCACCCTCACGGCATGGCCGCTCAATACCCTCACGGCATGGCCGCGCAGCACCCTCACGACATGATCGCTGCTGACTCTCATGGCATGGCCACTCAGCACCCTCACGGCATGACCGCTGCTGACCCTCATGGCATGGCCGCTCAACACCCTCATGGCATGACCGCTGCTGACCCTCACGGCATGGTCGCATAGCACCCTCATGGCATGCCTACTACTGACCCTCATGGCATAGCCGCACAGCACCCTCACGGCATGCCCGCTGCTGACCCTTACGGTATGGCCGCTCAGTACCCTCACGACATAGCCGCACAACACCCTCACGGCATGCCCGCTACTGACCCTCACGACATGGACGATGGGAGCCAAAGTTAAAGTATACTAATTACATACAAAGGAATGAGAGAAACCAATATCCTGTGCGTGGTAGAGGAGACAACGGACCACAAGATAGGCGTAATGATAACAGAGCAAATAGAAGAAGAAACGAAGAGAGAGAAAATGGGGCAAGGCAGGAAGAGCATAGGAATCAGCAGATAGATATGATGAGCCTACAAGGGTCGTCATTCATGTTATCTCTGGTGGAGAATTCGCAGCTGGTGGCTCATCAACTTCCCAAAAAGCATATGCTAGGCAAGCATACCACATCCATTCTGTAATTAAAGTAGCCGAGGACGAAGAAACGATTACTTTCACGCTTGCTGATCAAGGAGATGTGATTGTTCCACATAATGATCCTATGGTCATATCGTCAGTCGTGGCTAAACACCCTATAGGTCGAATTCTGATAGATAATTAGAGCTCGATAAACCTTATCTACTAGAACTATTTTGAAAAGATGAATTTAAGTGAGGACAGATTGAAACCCATAACTTCCCCCTTGTTTGGCTTCACTTGAGAGAAAGTAAGAGTGGTAGGGTCGATTGAACTACCAGTCACTTTGGGAGAAGACCCTAAGAGTGTTACAAGACTGGTCTTATTTATGGTGGTCAAATCGACATCTCTAGCCTACAATGTTATTTTTGGATGGCCTTTGTTGAGCGAATGAGAGCTGTACTATCCCCATATTACCTACTGATGAAGTTTCCAACCTTCGGATGTGTAGGGCAAGTAAGAGGGGATCAAAAGAGAGCAAGAACATGTAATGTTGCATCAACTACGTGTAAGGAGGTTCAGAGAAAAGAAACTCTCACCATCGCAGAACCACCTAAGCCAAGACCTCTTGAAGAGATGGAAGAAATAAAGTTAGAGGCGGATGACGGACGGAAGAAGGTGTACATAGGAGGCCAATTGAGGGCCGAAGTAAAGGAAGAGATAGCGAAGTGCTTAAAATATAACGCCGATGTTTTCGCGTGGACCTCTGTTGACATGCTTGGGATTGACCCGAAAGTTATCTGTCATGACCTCAACGTGCTGCCCGTGGCAAAACATGTTAAACAGAAGAAAAGGAATTTCGCCCCTGAGAGACAACAAGTCATCAAAGAAGAGATAGACAAGCTACTTAAGGCTGGATTCATTCGGGAAGTCCTATACTCAGAATGGCTAGCGAATGTGGTGATGGTAAAGAAAGCCATTGAAAAATGGAGAATTTGTGTGGACTTTACTAATTTGAATAAGGCATGTCCAAAGGACTCATATCCATTGCCCCGAATAGATAAGCTAGTGGATGAAATTTTAGGGTACGAGTTTCTTAGTTTTCTGGATGCATTATCTGGTTATCATCAGATCCTAATGCACCTCGAAGATGAGGAAAAGATGTCTTTCATCACCGATAAAGGTACTTTCTATTACAGAGTGATGTCATTTGGCCTAAAGAATGTAGGTGCTACGTATCAGCACATGGTGAACATAATTTTTAAGGATCTGCTTGGTAACACAGTGGAAGCTTACATAGATGATATGATTGTGAAGAGTAAAGAGGGGGAATCTCATGCTGTAAGGTTATCAAAAGCCTTTGAAGTGCTGAGGAAATATAACATGAAGCTAAATCCTAACAAGTGTTCATTCGGAGTCCAATTCGGGAAGTTTTTAGAATTCATGATAACCAATCGTGGGATCGAGGTCAACCCCGAGAAGGTCCAAGCCATTTTGGACATGAGACCTCCAGTTACTTTCAAAGAGGTGCAAAAGCTGATGGGGAGGATAGCCACATTAAATCATTTTTTGTCAAAATCTACGGAAAGAAACCTACCGTTCTTCAAGACACTCCGATGTGGGAAGAACTTTGAATGGACTGAAGAATGTCAAGTAGCCTTTGAGGAGTTAAAGGAATATTTGAAAGAGCTTTCATTGTTGTCAAGGCCTCTAACTGGGGAGCATTTATTTGTGTATCTAGAGGTAGGCGATAAAGCGGTTAGTGCAGTCTTATTGAAAAGGACCGCGAAAGGAGATAGGCCAGTTTACTATATGAGCAAAGTGCTTCTGGAAGAAGAAACAAGGTATCCGTAAGCTGAGAAAGTAGCTTTAGCACTTGTTATGGCCGCATGAAAACTACGCCCTTATTTCCAAGCACATTCGATAATGGTATTAACAGATCAACCCCTGAGATAGATAGTTCATGTCACGCCCCGGAAGCGCGGAAAAATGGGGCTAATTAAAACTTTTTAGCCATTAACTATGTTGTTTTCCTGTCCATGTCTAGATTTAAAATCTTTTTCATTTTCCAGGATCTCATTACATTAATTACATTTTGTATATATATAATCATTTACAACTATTACATCCCGACTATTATATACAATAGTGTCTATTATGTATCACATATCTGGAATATAAGTAAGACTGTACCTCAAGGTTACGAAAGTATCCGATGAAAGGTCGGATTACCTTGTCAATGACCACAGTCTCGTATGTGCAGTAGACTCGCTATAGATAATCTGGGAGATGGAGAGGAGAGGGGTGAGTTTTTCAGACTCAGTAAGAGATACATTTAAAATAGCTTTAAATACTCAAAACATGGTAAAACGCATGGTTTTACAAATCAGCATAAACATGTACTGGAGTAGAGATGCTTACATTTCATAAAAGCAGTAAAAACATGCTTAAATCATAAGTTTACACACCATGCATCTTTTTAGTAAAACTCATATATAGTATACATATCACGTCGTGTAAACAAGTAAAAAGCATCTCAAAACTTAATCATGCATATCATAACATGCTTATCACTTTGAAAGTGAAATCGTACTATCATATGCACATTTCATAAAACATAACTCATAAGCTACCTTTAAAATCTCATCATAAAAATATGTGCTCAATAGCAAATCATAAAATAGGTAGCATGAAATGTGCGAAAACATATATATATCATTCCGTCAATTCATCGTGTAGGGTCAGGCAATTGTCTCATATACTAGTCCCGAAGGACATCATACATCTGGTCCCGTAGGACTAAATCATGGGTACTCATGGCCATAGTACAGGGAGCCGTAGGACTGGATCAGGGTCGTACGCTACCCTATCTCTCGTGCACCACTAAATGGGGACTATACGCACGAACTCACGTGCATCACCAAGTGTGGTCTATACGCACGTTTCTCATATCAAGTCAGAGCCTGCCCGTTCTCTAGCCGTCGGCTAGGTAGATCCTCGATCGTCTCCATACGAGATCGATCCCAGATCCTCTGACTATCATCATATCATGCCTTTTTACCCCACAAAATCATTTTGGCCCTCTTACCCATTTATCAAAATCATTTCGAGCCTCATACTCGTGTATTAAAAATCATTACGGGACTCTAACCCGATTTTCATAAATCATTACGGGACTCTAGCCCGTTTCTCATAGAAAACATGATTTTCATAAATCATTTCGGGACTCTAGCCCTTGTAAATATGGAAAGCATAGTTATAATAGCTATTTCTTGGGACTCATACCCGTACTGTGAAAATATAGCTTAAAAGCTGTCTTGGGACTTTAACCCGTATCATGAATACATGGTTTCGTAAAACATATCGGGACTTTAACCCGTAATCTCACATGAAAATACTATGCTTTCATTTCAAAAGTGAAAAATCACTTTTATAAACATGTATGCTGTAAAAATATATCTCATATATATATAACATGCTGAAAACTCGGGAAATGGTTTTGGTTTCGGTTTAAATACCGTTGAAAATCCATTTCGTCCAATTCTCATACATAAACAGCTGGTAAGGATAAAGGAGTACTAACGCTACTCTAAATTATATCCCTTACCTCTTAGCGACTGATGTAGAGCACTTTCCTCGATGCTCGAATTTACCTCGTAAAACGTGTCGATAGATCGAGCTGCTGCAAAACAAGTTCAACTTATCACATATGGCTTAAATTCATTTCAACATATCCAAATATGTGATTATATCGAAGCTTTAGCCAAAAGTTGACTTTTATCGATTTTACTCTTTTTGCTCGGTTTTATCGGTAGAAACCTCGATTTAATCGTATTTAACTCAATAAATATTTTTCTCATATTTATTATGGTTGATTTAGCTAATTGGACCAATTTCTCTCTTATTGGGCCAAATTACACCTTAATGGGCCTTAATCCGTTTTAAGCCCGTTTCCACTTATTAATTCTTTCATCAAGGCCTATTGGGCTCACTGGGCCCATCAATACTTATTGGGCCTTTTTCTATACTTTTTGAATAGCCGTATATCATTTACGACAATTTAATTAAAAATCTCGATTTAATCCACTAAATGCGCAATTTAATCCGTAACTCGTAAAATAAACTTTTAATGCGCGATAATTATATAGATTGTCGTAAATGAGCTTCACTTACCCGAGATTTTACGATAGTGCACAAATCAAAGTTCGATCGGGCTCACGTACGTGATTTATCGTCGAACTGCACAATTTATATATTTAATTTCAGGTGAATTTTTGATCAAATATAATTTAAATAAATTTTTTTAAAATTAAATCAGTCACTTTTGACCTCTTACCGACTTACCCGAAGTCCGGTGTATCCCCAAAAATTTTTCCTTTTTCCTTTTTCTCTTTTCCTTCCCTTTTTTCTCCTTTTTCCCTCTCTTTTTCGGCTGAACCAGTTCGGTCCAGTTCAGACCGGTTCAGACCGGTCCGGTTCAGTCCGGTTCAACTTCTCCCTCGTCGTTCGGGGCTTTTTCGATCGGTTCTCCACCGGCTTTTACCTCCAGCTTGTTTGCGGGGTTGTCCGATGCATGAATCTGGGGTCGGCTTCGTCAAAGCTCGTCGAAAAGTGGCCGGTCCGGCCTCTTCTCTCCTCCGACGGCAGCACCGAATTTTTCCCGCGCCGTTCGACGACGTTTCAGGCTGATCTGCTCCTGGATCAGTGTCGCAGAGGTCCCCTCTGGCCGGTGGTGGTTCGCTCCTCCCCTCCTCGACCGCCGATCTCTCTCTCTCCTCTCTTTTCTCTTGGTTTCTCCCTTTTCTCTCTCTTTCTCTCGCCGGTCACCGTTTCTTCTCCCTCTTTCGACGTCGGCGTCGCCCCTCTGGTCCGTTCACCGGGCTCCGTCGGTGAACAGATGGGAGCTCAACTCCCTTGCTGCCTCTGCTCCTGGTTTCCTCTCTGTCGCGCGACAGAGTTTCGTTTTCGTTTTTTTTTTTTACTTTATTATTATTATTTTATTATATTTTATTATGTTATTCAATAAAATATTATATACTACCACAAATATCTTTCAAAAGTCATATTTTATTTTATTAATTAATTTAATTTATTTTAATTATTTCGGTATATTTTTCGCATATTTTCGGGATAATGTTCCGAGCGAAAATTACGAAAATTCGTAATATCTCCGTATCTTGACCAATTGGACTCGGAATTCCATAATTTCTCCTTTATCGATCAAGATTTCCTAAATCCATATTTTTAATGAAATTTCTTCATCGAATTTACACCGAAATTAGGATCTTTTGATCAATTTTACCCTTCCACGCGTTCAGGATTAATTTAGACCGATTTTCCTTCTCGGACTCACTATCTTTTCTCATTTAAATTTCGCATCTTTCGTCCAATGATTTAAATCCCTTTAATTTAAATTATGGTTCCAATTAATGAACATAGTGAAAAAAATCCGGGTTTCACAGTTCAAAAGCCTGAGCATTCGGGGAGGTTAGTGAAATGGGCTGTTGAGCTCAGAGAATATGATATTTCTTTTCAGCCTCGACAAGCTATCAAAGCACAAGCATTGGCAGATTTCATAGTTGAGTCACATGTCGAGATGATCCCAAGGGGGAAAAGTTGGAGTGGTGGAAGCTATTCGTTGATGGAGTATCCAACACCAGGGGAAATGGAGCTGGCATTGTGCTAGTATCGCCAGAAGAAGAAATGCTGGAGTATTCTCTATGCTTTGATTTTCCTAGCTCCAACAATGTGGCCGAGTATGAAGCTTTAATCAGCAACATGAAACTTGCAAGGGAGCTCCAAGTTTGAAATTTGCTAGCCCATAGCGATTCGTAACTTGTCATCAACCAGTTCAATGGGCAGTATGAAGTTCGAGAATCTACCATCATCTTGTACCTGGAAAAGGTCCAGTGGCTGGCTCAATTATTTGATAATTTCTAGTTGACTCAAATCGATCTATTTGAGAATAGTCATGCCGATGCCTTATCCAAGTTAGCATCTTCTAAGGAAACCACGGGGAGATCTGTGAAGGTAGAAAATTGATGAAATCGAGCATAGAAGAAGAAGGGGTGCTAGAAATTAAAGTAGGTACTAATTGAAGGACATCCATTAAATAGTACCTAGTAGAGGGAACACTCCCTAATGATAAAGAAGTAGCTCAGAGAATGAGGATTTGGAGTGCGAAGTTCACTCTATTGAATGGGGAGCTCTATAGGAGGGGATACACTATGCCGCTGCTGAAATGTCTAAGCCCAAAACAAGCCAACTATACCTTGGTCGAAGTCCACAAGGGGATATGTGGTGAACATTTAGGAGCTCGAGCTCTAGCAATGAAAATACTCAGAGCAGGATTCTACTAGCCTAGGCTTAAGCAAGACGCGCTTGATAAAGTACGAAAATATGACAAGCGCCAAAGATTTTCCCCCTTGACGACTGCCCCAGTGTCGGCTCTTCAAAATACATTCCAACCCACACCATTTACTCAATGGGATTTGGATATACTAGGGTTGTTCCCAATGGCCACAGGACAAAGAAAGTACTTGTTAGTGGCAACGGATTATTTTACTAAGTGGATAGAAGTGGAGCCATTAGCCACGATCACTGAGAAAAAAGTCGAAGTGATGGTTTGGAAAGAGATAATCTGTCGGTTTGGAATTCTAAGAATCTTGAATGTCGATCATTGGAAGCAGTTTGATTGTGATGCCTTCCGAAATTTTTGCGAAGGACTAAAGATCCAACTCAGGATATCTTCAGTGTCGTACCCGCCAGCTAATGGCCAAGTAGAGATCAGTAATAGAATACTCCATGGTCTCAAGACTTGTTTGGATAAAGCGAAAGGGGCTTGGGTGGATGAGCTACCTAATATTGTCAGACCCGTGTTTTCGATTTACGTATGTAGCTTGTACCTTATGATTCCTATGTGTACGAATACTTTATTTCATAATTGAATCATAAGAAGAGTATTTACTATCATGCAATCAACTATTTAAGAAATTAAAAATGCATGTAAGCTATATAACAGCGAGACAAGGGTTAAGTTGATTCCCAAATGAGTGCAGGGGTAAAACGATCAAATGACTGAAATCCGGTATAATTTCGATAAGACAATTTCATTAAAAATATGAAATTAAGGAATCTTGATCAAAATCAAGAAAAATATTTAATTTCGAGTCCAATTAATTAAGATATAAATTTATTAGAATTTATCAAAATTTTTGCCTCGAAAAATGAACCCAAAAATAGTGAAAAAATATACTGAAAAGGTAAAATCGGACTGATAAATTCATTTACGGATTAAATGAATTTAATATGATTTTTTAGATATTTTGAGAAATTTTAATATTATTTTAAGGATTAAAATAATATTAAAATAAATTATAAATATTAAAAAAATCAAAAAATTGGATTGAAACGCGGGGAGAGAGAAGAGGGGAAATCGACGCAAGCCGAGAAGAAGAAGAGATAATCGGACGGCCACCATCCGGCGACCAGCAGCTAGGCAAGTGACTGGAAAAGGAAGCCCGTCACCGTGCGATCCTTCCGCCACCGACAACGCCCTCCACTGACCCCAGAAGCCGACGAATAGAAGAGGGGAAGCCGCGGAGAGGAGAAGCGAATCCGGCAGCCACCAGCAGTGATTGGTCCCGATCGAGGCCAACCGAACGTTCCCCAGGCTGAGGCGCGTCGAACAACGGTAGTGATGCACCAAAAACTGGTCGGACGATGTCGGCACGACCAAAGAAGCCCTGAACCGATCGGCGGTTCAGTGAACAAGCTTCTGTGCTGAACTGGACCGGACCGGTTCAGCCAAGAAAGAGAGGGAAAAAGAGAAAAAAGGAAGAAAAGAGGAAAAGAAAAATTTTTGGGATTACACCAGACTTCGAGTAAGTCGATACGAGGTCAAAAGTGACCGATTTGATTTTCGATAAATTTATTTAAATTATATTTGATCGAAAATTAACCCAAAAATTAAATATACAAATTGTGCAGTTTGACGATAAATTCCGAACGTGAGCTCGATCGAACTTCAAATTTCACACCATCGCGTAAACTCGGGTAAGTAAAGATCATTTACGACAATTTATGTGATTATCACGTATTAGAGATTTATTTTACGCATTACGGATTAATTCTGCATTTAATGGATAATATTGGAAATTTTGAGTAAACTATTGTAAATGATATACGGGCTATCCAAAGAGTTTGGAACAAAGCCCAATGGGTATTGATAGGCCCAATGAGCTAATAGATCCTGATGAAGGGAATTACTAAGTGGAAAACGGGTTTAATACGGATTAAGGCTCATTAAGAGTAAACGGGTCCATTTAAGTGAAATAGACTGTATTAAATGTGTAATACAGTAGGAAAAGTATAATTAACCCAGTGAATGGTTAATGCAGCTCTGGAATCATATTGAGAGTGGATCGGACTGCGAGATTTGGGCAGCATAGAGGAAGTGAGGTCACTTTACGTGATCCGAGGTGAGGGACTTATGTGAGTAGTTAAAGATACCTGCATGTATTTTCATCTGCTTTTACATTCACTTAAAAACTCTGAGGGTCAGAGAAAGTGAATAATAATTATTGTGACCCGATAGTGGCAATTACGATTTTACCCTTAGTTAGGAAAAAAGTCAACTTTTGTGAAAAGTTGTAAAAAGCATAGAAACCACCATTTTGAGTGTTTTACTACTGTTTAGCAGAAGAATAAATAGATGGGCTAATGATTTTAAGGTTTATGTAAATTAAGCACACTTTATAGTGCTTATTTTGATGTTTTGAAAAACATCCCTTTTTAAAGAGCCATCTATCGAATTAGGTGAGAATAAATCGTGCTAGAGTACAGCTCGCACTTGATTTCATATATTTTTCACATATATTAGTGCTGGATTGTGATTCGTACTGGATTTTCATGACATGCATGATAGAGTACTAGAGTTATTACTCGTACTCAGTTTTATATGATATATGCATGAGAGAGTGCTGGAGCGATTAACTCGTACTCGAATTTCTCATGAGATGCATGACAGAGTGCTAGAGTGTTGCTCGTACTCGATTCTTCATGATTTATAGATGACATAGTACTTGAGTTATTTCTCGTACTTGATTTGATAAGTTTTGTGCATAGCATGGTACTGGAGCTATTGCTCGTACTTGATTTGAAACATGAACTATGCATTGACCTAGTTGCTGGAGGTTTACTCGCACAAGAGTTTGAGTCTGTGATGTGAAACAGTGTTTGAGCGGAGTGTCGACTGTGAGTCGTGCTCAAAGGCGCGCACTATAATTTATGTGATATATAATACATGTTGAAAACCATGCTTGATTTCCTCGTGTAGACTGAGTGTCACACTATGAGAGGTTCGCATGTGGATTTAGAGACGTGGTATGATATTCCATGGTTTGAGGGCTAAGACCTATAGCAGGTACCCCGACTATGATGTAGGATCCACGGAGTACGTTGTACCGTGTGAGTGGCATGGAGTACACTCTACCGTGTGGTGTTGTGGAGTTGAGGAGTTGATAGCTGGTGGTTGTGATTGACTAACCCCCCTCCCGTTGTAGCAGTGATGCCCTGCACACCGAGATCTGTGTTGCCTGGGATCACCATTATAGGATATGGCCATAGTCCAGGTTATTATTGCATTTCACCAAAGAGTCTTACATGATATATCACCTGACTAACTGATTTATTTATGATACTGATATACCTGAGGGATGGGTTGAAATCCGATTTTGTGTTGTGAATGATTTAAATGCCATATTTACTGTGATTTAAATATACATGGCATGATTTATCTAAAGGCATTATGATATTATAAAGATGCATTATTTTGCACTACATGCCTACATTTGAGAAAGCAAGCATGATTTTTGTACATGGGATTTAATCTATACAAGTATATATATATATATTTAAAGACATACTTTTAAACTGAGTTAAGGAAATGACATTTTGAGGCATAGCATTATTTTGAGTAGATAGTGTAGATGTCTACTTGCTTGCCTAATTTTCTTACTGAGCGCGTTGTATGTCACACCCATTTCTTTTACATCTTTCTACAGAGCATCAGCAATAGAGCGAGTGTGCTTGAGGGATAGTTTTCCTGTTGTCCGCTGCTATTTCCTATCGATCGACAGGTATACATATTTTGTACGGCTATATATCTATACATAGAAACAGCACAGTGATGTAAACAATATATATTATGGGGAATGTATTTGTATTAGATTTTATATAATCTCACATGTATTATAAAAGAAGTTACAGTCAGTAACAATATATTGACATGTATGTATGATAATGGATGATATGGTATACGAGGAAGCTAACATCGAATCACAGCCCAACTATTGATAAGAGGAAAGGTAAGTTAAAATGCGAAAAATTTGTAGTAATTTTGGTTAAGTTAGGAAGGGTCTTAACAAGTATTCTATGGGCATATAGGACCACGAGTCGAGTCCCAACAAGGGAAACACCGTTCAGCCTAGTATACGAAACTGAGGTGTTAATACCAGTAGAAGTTGGAGCTGTCTCGCTAAGAGTAATTCCTTATGTGCAAGAAGTGAATTTCTAGGGCCTATGTGAGAATATAGATTTACTCGATGAGCAACGAGATCTCACTGCCATTCGATTAGCCACCTACCAACAAAGGGTTGTTCGTTATTACAACTCCCGTGTAAAAGACAGACCCTTGCGATAAGGAGATTTAGTGTTGCGAAAGTCGACCATCACCAACACCTTGAAAGAAGACGAGAAGTTCAGAGCAAACTGGGAATGACCTTATAGAATTAGGAGGATGATTGGATCTGGCACATGCATCTTGGAAAGCTTACATGGTAAGAAGATAGTGAAGACATGGAATACCAATCATTTGAAGCCATATTGGCAGTAAAGCTTTTGTTTATTTATTTTCATTATCAAACCATGGATTGAAATTTCATTTAATATTTCATTGCCTATTGAAATTTTTAACCATACTAAGTGCAAGGGCTTGAATGGAAAAGTGCACGAGGTAAACCATAAAGAAAAAAGTGCAAAAGACTTGAAGCGAAAAGTACGCGAGGTAAGCCATAAAGAAAAAAGTGCAAGAGCTTGAAGCGAAAAATGCGCGAGGTAAGCTAAGCACCCAAAACAACAGGCTTAAAGCGAAAAGTGCGCGAGGTAAGCCATAAAGAAAAAAGTGCAAGAGCTTGAAGCGAAAAGTACGCGAGATAAGCTAAGCACCCAAAACAAAAGGCTTGAAGCGAAAAGTGCTCGAGGTAAGCCATAAAGAAAAAAGTGCAAGAGCTTGAAGCAAAAAGTATGCGAGGTAAGCTAAGCACCCAAAACAAAAGGCTTGAAGTGAAAAAGTGCGCAAGGTAAGCCATAAAGAAAAAAGTACAAGAACTTGAAGCGAAAAGTGCGCGAAGTACGTCATAAAGAAAAAACTGTAAAGCTTGAAACGAAAAGTACGCGAGGTAAGCTAAGCACCTAAATAAAAGGTTTGAAGCGAAAAGTGCGCGAGGTAAGTCATAAAGAAAAAAGTGCAAGAGCTTGAAGCGAAAAGTGCGTGAGGTAAGCTAAGCACCTAAAACAAAAGACTTGAAGTGAAAAGTGCGCTAAGTAAGTCATAAAGAAAAAAGTGCAAGAACTTGAAGCAAAAAGTGCACGAGGTAAGCTAAGCACCTGAAACAAAGGGCTTGAAGTGAAAAGTGCGCGAGGTAAGCCATAAGAGAAAAATACAAGGGCTTGAAGCAAAAAATGTGCGAGGAAAGCCGCGCACCTAAGTAAACAATTAAAGTAAAAAGTGTGTGTAAGCCTCAAATAAAGTGATAATGAAAGGCTTTAAACGAAAAGCGTGTGAGGCAAGCTATAAAAGAAACTTAAGACGAGAATATGCAAAATAGATCGTCATATTAATATGAGAAAAATACATCGGTATTTTGGAGAAAAAATAAAATTCTCTATGAATCTAACTTCCTATTACAAATAAACCTAAAGTATTAATAGCAAAGAAAATTAAAACTACTCCTCAGTAGGTGGGGAGGCTCCTCTATTAGCAGAATCTGATTCGTCTTCTAAGTCATCCAAGGCATCAATCATTCTTTGTTGACGAGGCTCCCAAGGACCTGAGAAATTTGAAAGATCGTCATGAGCCGCCCGCTCCGTATAATCTATAAAGTTCTCACCATCGGACTCATAACCTGTCTAATCACCAAACTAATCGGCATAGTGCTCCAACTACCTTGGCCACTGTAGTTTAGGGAAAGTCTCGCCTGATCTCTCTTTCTCCAACCAAGAACGCGCCATGTAGAAACCATATTTAACAAAACTGGTAGAGAATGTAAGCTTCCTATCATAACAATCTTATGATAAACGATATTCTCTAACAGCTTCAGAACGAATCTGGTTTCGCGCGTATGGATTAATGGTGGAAGATTGAGGCTCTTCTTGTAACTTAGAGAGCTCTTCCGCCAACCTATTAAGATCAGACTTCAACTTGTTATTGGTGGTCTGGAGATCTCGAAGTTTGGTTTCATAATCAGACTTTAGCTCTTCACGCTCCTTATCAAAATTCTCTTAAAGGCTGAGGTTTTCAAAACGAAGATCCTCCTTTTCCTTTTTGAGTTGATCAATTCGCTCGGGAAGCCTCAGATATTGAGCTATCTCATTATGCCACTCGGATCTTTCAGCCTTTAGCTGAGCAAGCTCAGCATCAGCCTTCACTTTGTATGTTCTATGCCGAGCGTTACAAGCAATCACTTGTTGAGCTACTTGAGAATAAAACAAGGAACAATAAAGTTAGATGGAATTAGTACGACAGAGAAGGAAAAAATAAAAAGATAGAAGTGTACCTGCATTTTTAAGTAGTCGGAACAATTTTCAGGATCGGGAAAGGCCTTGAACAGCTCTGCTTCATCCCAAGGAAGAATAGCCGACCATCCCAGGTGAGAGACGACTCCAGCATCATGAATCGAGTCGTTATCATTAACACTGGGATAGACGATAAAACTCTGACCGCGGACAGTTATGCCACCATCCACTTGGTACTGATAGGTATTAAGCTCGACGATCGACGGAAGCCTTGGCTCCTCCCACATAGCTGACTCAATGTGTAAAGTCTGCCTCTTGGTACGCGAAGGGCGAGTAATATTACACTCTGCCCAATTACTCCTATGATACTCCTCTAACTCAGGGTCAGGAAGTGGAGCCTCTACTGCTGGTTGTTTTCCCCTCTCCCGATGTCGAGAAGCCGACCCCTCAGGACGTGACCTCATCCTCTCACCTTGAAGTCGCTCTCGAGAAGAAGCTTCCCTGGTTTGATCCTGACTGGAGCTCGAGGGGCGTCAGCCCTAGCAGTACTATCAGGTCCGACCATATGACTAAAAGCTCTTTCTAACGGACCTGCTCCTGAGAAAAAGACAAATAAAAAAGAGAGTTAGAAAAACCATTTGAAATAAATGATTACTCGCAGATTAAAATGCAATACAAAATCACCCGAACTAAGATAATCATCCAGGGAATGCATATTGGCTAAACTTTCATCTGAAGGAAAATCTAGAAAATGGCTCCCAAAAGCTTTGCCCCGACCCCAATCTAAGTTCTCATTAGAAGGATTATCGGAATATCCCACATCTTGGCCTCCTTCGAAGGAATGAGAAGGCAAAACAGGCTCTGAGGTAGGAGCTGGAGCAATGGGAACACGCCCCCAACCGACGGCGGCTATGTTTTTCGGTGTCAAAAGGGATAGTAAAGCACTCTCAGCATTTGTTTATAACTGAGAGATAAAAGGGCCATATACATCACTCAAGTCAGAAAGCTGACTGAGGTTAGAAGACACGTGAAGACACCACTCAATGGGGATGTGCAGAGTCGACGGAATCTCGACGATAAGCCAATCGGAGGCATAATTATGAAGCTTAGATGGAGGCTTCTCAAAAAGTTTGCTACTTCGCCCCTTCCCAAAAACCTTCTGAATACTAAAACGTGTTGAGTTCCAAACACTACGGACTCTAAAAAAGGAGTTAAATAAGGGAATGGTGGGCGTAACATCAAATCTATGGCATATAATCGTAAACCTAACTACTTGCACCCACCCATTAGGGTAAAGTTGAGCAGGGACCATGTCGTAATGTCGAAGGAAAGCAACTCTGAAGTCAGGTAAAGGAAAACGAAACCCAAATTCTAATGAGGCTTGATGAATGGGAACACAACTACTAACAGCTTGAAGTGAGTATTCTGCATCAGTTGGGAGTCTATAATAATAGCCCTCAAGAATAGGGCTATTATTACGAATGAATTCAAGATCAGACTCTATAAGCCTAGAATAAGACTCTAAATGAATCTGTTTTCCACTACCTTGTCTAGCCATAGTAAGTGCATTGAGCAAAAGAATGAATGCTGAGAGGATGGCTCTGCCACAAGGGTGAACTCGCCGCGAGAACTCAATGTCGCAAGGGTTTATGTCGCAAGAGCTTGTGACGTAAGGCACTTGCCGCCAGAGGTTTACCGCAAGGGTCCTGCCGCGAGAGTATGTGCCCTAAGGTACTTGCCGCGAGAGGTTTACCGTAAGGATACCTGTCGCGAGCTTTGTGCCACAAGGGTACTTGCCACGAGAGTTTATGCCGCAAGGTTCGCTGTGAGAGTGTCGCCTGAGAGAATACGCGAGTAAAGCAACGACCGACGACTCACGGCACTTATATATATGCCACAAGTTGTGTAGACCCCGGCAGACACATGACTCTAACGGCAAATACTGTTAAAAAAAATTCTACTCTTCCGAAAATTGAAATTTACAAAAGATTGAGGAGCAATTATTGAAGATAAAAATATTTAGTACACTTGGGTCAACCAAAGATAACCACGTGGCATGAGGAAAATCAAATGTTTTATTTATTATATATACATTTTAAATAAGACAAAAAAGAATGTTTAGTCCAAGAATGCATACGTAATTATAGGTAGAATAAATCCCTATAAATAGGGAACATGTATGACTCGAAAATAGAAGTCTCAATTTACTCTACAGAAACTCTGCCGAAATTTCCTTCTGACTTAAGTATCGGAGTGTTTACGCAGAGAATAACCCTTACATCTATCTGATCATTCATTTTCTTATAAATTTTTTGATTACACATGACACAAAAATCGAAATAAAAACGTCAACAACACATAGATCATCTTGTGGGGCAACAACAGCTTTGAATTTTGTTATACAAGAATTTTAGCAATATGAATTATAAAATTAGCTTTCTTTTATCCTAAATACTGTTTGCATTAATGACCGTAGACTTTCACATTTTATAAATAATACTTTTTCTAGCCCACGAAAAGTTTGTCTTTTATCGCCTGTAAATACTAATTTGATGGAGCTTTAAATTAGAAAATGATTTTGGAGAAAGAAAAATAAATTATGCAAAATATATTAATGTGTTGAAACGGGAGAAAGAGAAAAAAAGAAAGGAGAAAATTGTAAAAATGATGTTAATTTGGATAGAACATTGATATGGAGGTTAATGATGTCAAAATTCCTTTGTTTTGAAATAAAGATTAAAATTTCCTTAATTAGGGAATTAAGATTAAAAAATATTTTAATTTGAGAAAAAAAGTCGGGAATAAAACTGACTTTGAACATAACTAGGTTAACCAATAAACCTTCAGACACAGGCACTTTCCTTCCATGAAAAATTCTCCTTGAAACCTGTAAAACGAATCATCAGAAAACAACCCCTTACCTAGGACTTGGTCTCCCACCATCAATCCATCTTTCTTCCATGCTTCATTTCTCACCCCTCTCTCAGATCAAATTCCAACTAGGTCCAAACATAATTGGAAATTATAGAGATATGCAAGAAATTATCAATGGTCAAAAATGCTTCCTCCTTCCTCCATCTTTTTCACGTTGAAAGTCGAACCATTTTGACATACGTACATTTCTGCCTTACACCCTAACCTTTCCCTGTCATCTCTAAACACAACATTTCCAGGCATCAAAATTGAGCTTGCCTTGCTTTCAAGGCAACCTAATGAAAACGTTTTTCGTCCTGGAAATGTAATGTTGAAGAGATCAGTTTTAACCAAATGTCGTAAAACACCATAATCAGTTAGGCCAAGGAATTTTCAACTAAACAACAATGGCATCTCTATCTTCCCAACCATCTAAGAAGGGAATGCGTAGCCTTGGGGGTACTAGTAACTCTCAAGGTGGCTCCCATAATTCCAATGGACAGACTGTAAAATTTGCTAGACGAACTTCAAGTGGCCGGTACGTTAGTCTATCAAGAGATGACATTGACATGTCAGGGGAGCTACCCGGAGATTTCATGAGCTACACTGTGCACATTCCTCCCACGCCAGACAATCAGCCGATGGATAATTCTATAGCTGCAAAGGCCGAGGAGCAATACGTTTCAAATTCTCTGTTCACTGGGGGTTTCAATAGCGTGACGCGAGCCCATCTGATGGACAAGGTGATTGATTCAGAGGTGAGTCATCCTCAAATGGCTGGAGCTAAGGGGGCCTCATGTTCAATGCCTGCTTGTGATGGCAAGATCATGAAGGATGAGAGAGGAAATGATGTAACGCCTTGCGAATGCAGGCATGTTCTACGACAGAACCACTTTATATTTATCTTTTATAAACTAAAACCGCCTTGAGAAACAGGTGGAATTAGCTCAAACTCCTTCATGCATTTATATAAGAAGCCAGATTGTAGTGATAATTTTCTATCGTAAAAAGAAAAGGCAGAGAGATTACTGTTCGGAAATAAATAACTCTACTTTACTTTCAGGTTCAAAATCTGTAGAGATTGCTACATGGATGCTCAAAAAGACAAAGGTCTATGTCCAGGTTGCAAAGAACCATACAGAGTGGGAGACTATGACGATGGTGGGCCAGAATATTCCAATGGAACATTAAAATTACCTGCTCCAAATGATAAAAGAGATCCTAATAACATGTCTATGATGACAAGGAATCAAGGGGGAGACTTTGATCACAACAGGTGGTTGTTCGAGACAAGTGGTACTTATGGCTATGGAAATGCATTTCAACCTCCAGATGACATGTATGGTGATGATGAGGACGATAGGCTCCATGGGGACTACGAGAACAATGATAAGCCTTGGAAACCCTTAAGTCGGAGGATTCCGATCCCTGCAGCCATCCTTAGCCCTTACAGGTATAGTGTAAATTCAGTTTTCGTTCTTAGCTAAATTTTCGGTGCATTTTACAAGCACTGAGAAGGAGCGCGAGGGAAAGATTGTTAGATAAGTAATATCGGCTAGTTTACTAGTAGCGGCAGCAAAAGATGCTCAGCTCAGAAAGAAAAAGAAATGAGAATAAAATATAGTTTGATGTGGCATTGAGAAATGTACTTTGTATGGTTATTAAGATTACAAAAGCAATAAATTAACCGATTATTGACCATTTACATAGGTTATTGATTGCAATTCGATTGGTGGTGCTGGGCTTCTTCTTACACTGGAGAGTGGTGCATCCAAATGATGATGCAATATGGTTGTGGCTAATGTCAATTGTGTGTGAAATATGGTTTGCCTTCTCCTGGATCCTTGATCAAATTCCTAAACTCTGTCCAATCAACCGTTCCACGGATCTTGAGGTCCTCCGTGAGAAGTTTGACTTACCATCACCATCTAATCCAACAGGCCGCTCCGACCTCCCTGGAGTTGACTTGTTTGTATCCACTGCGGATCCGGAGAAGGAGCCACCTCTCGTCACTGCAAATACAATCCTTTCTATTTTATCAGTTGATTATCCTGTTGAAAAGGTATCCTGTTACATCTCTGATGATGGAGGCGCCCTCCTCACCTTTGAGGCAATGGCAGAGGCTGCAAGTTTTGCTGATTTATGGGTTCCATTTTGTCGAAAACATGATATCGAGCCTAGGAATCCTGATACATACTTCAATTTAAAAGTTGACCCAACTAAGAACAAGAGCAGGTCTGACTTTGTGAAGGACAGGAGGAGGGTGAAGAGGGAGTATGATGAGTTCAAGGTGAGGATCAACGGGCTTCCTGACTCAATCAGAAGGAGATCGGAGGCATTCAATGCAAGGGAGGAAATGAAGATGTTGAAACACCTTAGGGAGACCGGGGCTGATCCTCTGGAGAAGCCAAAGGTGGTGAAGGCCACATGGATGGCTGATGGCACCCACTGGCCTGGAACTTGGGCTGTCCCTTCCAGAGAACATTCCAAGGGGGACCATGCTGGAATTCTGCAGGTACACATGCATTATGCCAAAACGTTTTTATACGTGCAAAATGTTTTTATTTCCTGCATAATGAATAATCAGATGAACCATGAATGCTTACATGGCCAAAAACGAATAGGTAATGTTGAAGCCACCTAGTCATGACCCACTTATGGGTAATGGGGAAGATAAGCTCATAGACTTCACCGATGTAGACATACGGCTCCCCATGTTTGTTTATGTGTCACGGGAAAAGCGTCCAGGCTATGATCATAACAAGAAAGCTGGTGCAATGAATGCTTTGGTGCGAGCTTCAGCTATTTTGTCCAACGGTCCATTCATTCTTAACCTTGATTGCGATCACTATATATACAATTGCAAAGCTATTCGTGAAGGAATGTGCTTTATGATGGATCGAGGTGGCGAAGATATCTGCTACATTCAGTTCCCCCAGAGATTTGAAGGCATTGATCCTTCTGATCGTTATGCTAATCACAACACTGTGTTTTTTGATGGTAACATGCGTGCCCTTGATGGTGTGCAGGTATTCTGCTCTTTCGTTAAGTACAAACTCTACATTTTCAGGGAATGTACGTCAGAAATGGTTTAAAAATGAAACATGACCTCCGCAGGGCCCCGTTTATGTGGGAACTGGCTGCATGTTCAGGCGGTTTGCATTATATGGGTTCGATCCTCCAAACCCTGATAGAATGATCCAGGGGAAAGACAGCGAAACACAACCATTAACGACCAGTGACTTTGACCCGGATCTTGATGTAAATCTGTTGCCAAAGCGATTTGGAAATTCTACGTTGCTGTCAGAGTCCATACCAGTCTGTGAGTTCCAGGGCCGCCCCATTGCAGATCATCCTGCCATCAAGTTTGGAAGGCCCCCCGGTGCTCTCAGGATCCCACGTGAACCACTTGATGCCGCTACGGTTGCTGAAGCTGTCTCCGTCATTTCTTGCTGGTACGCGTTTCTTCTAAACAGCACTGATTATCCTGATAATGCAAACATTCCACCATAGAACCTTGAAGACAATCAACAAACAAAGACCTAGTAAATCGCGAAACAAAAATATCCCACAAGCATGCAGTGGAATAATGAAACCATATTTTTACCAACAGGTACGAGGACAAGACTGAATGGGGTGACCGCGTAGGTTGGATTTATGGTTCAGTCACAGAAGATGTCGTAACCGGCTACCGCATGCACAATCGCGGCTGGCGCTCTATCTATTGTATCACCAAGCGCGACGCATTTCGTGGGTCAGCTCCGATTAACCTAACTGATAGACTTCACCAGGTGCTGCGGTGGGCGACGGGATCAGTCGAAATTTTCTTCTCGAGAAACAACGCGTTTCTTGCTTCTAGACGTCTCAAGCTACTTCAGCGCCTGGCTTATCTAAATGTTGGCATCTATCCCTTTACGTCCTTTTTCCTAATCGTCTATTGCTTCCTCCCTGCACTTTCACTTATCTCCGGACAGTTCATCGTAAAAACACTAAACGTCACGTTTTTGGTCTACCTATTAATTATAACCATTTGCCTCATCTCGCTCGCAATCCTAGAGGTGAAATGGTCCGGTATTGGATTGGAAGAGTGGTGGAGGAATGAACAGTTCTGGCTCATCTCTGGAACCAGTTCTCACTTAGCTGCATGCATACAAGGTCTTCTTAAAGTGATTGCAGGCATCGAAATCTCCTTCACATTGACTTCAAAATCAGCGTCAGAAGACGAAGAGGACATCTATGCCGACTTGTACCTAGTGAAGTGGACTTCATTGATGATCCCACCAATTGTAATCGCCATGATAAACTTCGTAGCCCTCGCGATTGCATTTTCGAGGACGGTTTACAGTGCAGTACCACAATGGAGTAAGTTCATGGGAGGAGCTTTCTTTAGCTTCTGGGTGTTGGCTCATTTGTATCCTTTTGCCAAGGGTTTGATGGGCAGAAGAAGGAAGACACCCACAATTGTCTTTGTTTGGTCTGGTCTCATTGCAATCACACTTTCCTTGCTCTGGATTGCCATCAACCCGAATACAGGTGGCGCAGCCCAAGCTGACGATGCGGGAGCCGGTACTTTCGAATTCCCTTGAGCAGAACAGAATGGTTGAGTTTAGCAGGTTCTGTTTGGTGAAGAACAAGGACATGATTGTATGCTTTCTAGAAGAAAGGAGCCAACAATCTCGATTGATGCGAGTGGAAACTTCTAGGATACATTTCTTCCAGAAACTCAACCAGATTCCAAACGAGGAAAGTGGAGATGCTTACATTTCTATATTCCATAAATTTCATATTGATGTACAATTAACAGGCAAAATGGTGACGGTTTTTCTTCTTTTTTTTGGTTTGGCGGGGGACAAAATCAACTGAACTGATAAAGTTAGAATAATGTTTTTGGTGGTTGATTTGAGAAAAGGCTCGTCGATTTGCTAGGAAAAGTGTTCATACATGCAATTATCATATTTTACAAACAGATATGACAAAGATTCTTCGAATGTTGGGCAAGGAAACAGAGACATAGTCTGAATCCTGCAAGCACACAAACTCTCAGCCAAGCAGATTTGCAAGTAGGCCAGTTTATATATCATTTAAATATTGGGAGTCGAAGAAAGTTTTGCCTAACATATAAATATCCATTTTCAAGTTTTCAACATTGAATCAAATAAACCTATACACAAGATTTTAAGGAAGGTCATAAATGACAGCTTTTCCCTTCGCCATTGTTACTTTCAATCGGTCATGCAATGGAACACAACCCAATCTTCAATCATATTCACATAACTTTCTTTTGTTTTTTCCATATCAAATCCTCTCAACCCACCCCCCCCCCCAAAAAAAAAAAAAAGAGCGAGAGAGAGAAGAAGAAGAAGAAGATTGAGAGAACCATGCCAATTGCCCAAGACTGGAGATTAGCTAGAACATAAACTACCAAGAAATATGTGCACTGCAGAATTAGATGTCAGATTGATTTTAAACTAGAGAAATCTCTACATATGAAGAAGGTAAAACCTACAACCTATACATCATGCAGCTCAAATGGGACACGCACAAACAACTGACCATGCAGGGTAACCACAGCGGAAGTCTGATGCGGATCGATTCTAGAAGGCAGGCTGACAATCTGGACACAAGCACATATCATTAACGCTCAAATGAAATAAGATGTTAAACAATAAATAAATGGAAGGTGTAACAATAAATAAATGGAAGGTGTACCCCTATCAGTACAAATTTCAATTTTATTTGCACATCCAATTGCCAACAATTACCATTAGCATAAATATCTATGAAAACTCCAGAAAAAAAAATATAATAACAGTGGATGGGGACATCATAGGCATGAGTGAATTTCAGTCACCTAACCTAATCATGCTGCAATAGTGAAACAGATCATACATCCTACTCTACATTGAAATTTCATCAAGTTGGACAAACCTTTTTGAAGGGAGTGACACCCCAAGGATTATCCAGTTGCTTCGGTTGACCAGATATAACCAAGCGTCCTGCTGGATCAGACTGAACATGCACCTGATTCGTTTAAGCACATATGGTAATTCATCAACCATAATCAAATACAATTTATGGGAAGAAGTTATATTTAATGGATTCGGCAATTGATGCAAATTTTATTGGAATGCTCGGGTGTAATAAATTTAAAAAGATAGCCGCTAAGATTGATCTACTTATCTAGTTGCAATCAATCTCTACGAAATTCAGTAAAAGATCGTGCACCATTAATAATTGCTAGACTAAAGCACACTTAGCACATTAAGAAGTCTATTAAAGAAGTCTACTAACAACCTAAGTGGTTGCACTAATGATATATTGGTTACCACTGTTCAAATTCAGTCTAGCCCAAACTAAAAAGAGTCCCTACAGGCCCCCAACCAAGACTTAGAAGTATGTATTCTTCCATTGTTGACTTATCAGGACAGCCTTAAGTTTTCCCCCACTATTCCCTCAGTCTTCCTTCCTTAGGTCCATGACCAGGAAGTCATTTGAGCACAAACAGATTTCCTGGAGAAGTTCCATTGAAGAAAAATAACCAATCCATCTGCAATTTACCCGTTCTGCTAGAATGACATCTCTCTTCTATGTAAGCTTTACCTCATAGAAGCCGTGCAATTTTAAAAGCAAAAATACTAGTAGAAACACGAAACAAGAAAAGAATAATCATCTAGAGATATACTAACCTCCTCACGCAGAAGCCCAGGTACCAAAGCATAGACTTCATAGCAGTCAATCTGCGAGGGAGAGAGAGATTCTTAGATGATAGCAATGTATCACACTAATCTAAGAAAACAAGAGAAAGACTTACAGTTTTTTGCACATTAATCTTCACCCAATCAGCTGGATCTCCAATATCAATAACCATAGTATCCAACCTGCCAGATGAATGCCTAGTTTTGGCACCTTGAAAAGTCAAGATACTGCTCCATATACATCATAAAAAATAGGAAAAAAAAAAAGGAATAAGCAACCAGCAATCGTAACTGTGGTTTTGTTGCTTTAAGTGGAGTAACACGGACACCATGCTCCAGAGTGGATGGCCTTTTACGCTTTAATAAACCTGAGGCAATGACTCAGTCTCATAAATAAAGACAATTTTGGGAATTGTAGTAGCTGAATGTGCTAGGCCAGTGTATTAGAAATACCAAAATTTTTAAGTTGTCTGTCACTTTTGAGTGTAGGACTAGAGCTCTTGTCCTAGAAATTTTAAAGCATTGCACCAAAATGGTGAGATCATGGCAGATGAAAGGGAAAAAGGAGAAAAAAAAACTAAACAAAACAGCAGATGCATATAGCTTATTAGAAGTTCTCCACAAACCTTGATGATGGGATGACAGACCTCACCGTTATCGAGAACACGCTGAGAATGCCAGCTCCGCATGGCACGAGCAGCAGCATCCCTCTTTGCCCTGCCTGACCCAGGAGCTTGATTACTGGTGGCCTACACAAAATTTATAGAAATTACTGGATAATAATATGCGATTCAGATAAAAATTTATTGATACATATTCATATATCAGTCAACCAATAACTTGGCAAGAAAAGAGAAGCTAGTATGTTTATGCTTGCCATGTAAATAATTTGGTAAGTTTGTTAATGCAGACAATGTGTGTCAAATTCAATTCCTATCATCTCACAAAGAATATGATCATGGTTATGGATAAACTCAACATGAACATCATAATTTCAACCACCAACAAGCGTCAATTTTGCCATATTGTGCAAAACTGCACTCATCTATCATATCATTGCACAAGGCAACCTAGCTGTCCAAACAACTAAAATGCAAGTATAATTAAATACTGTAATACCCCCTTTGCAGCTCTGAACAGTATCTACAGAGTTTTTCCGTGAATTGTGAAAGCTCCTCCATCTTCTATGCCCTTCTCCTTAAAAATCTCTGTCCCCAATGGATAGCGTATGTTACAGAGAAAACTAAATCACGGCTTTAAGGTAAGATCTACCTCCATGATTTCCACTCAGCTCTCTCCTGCCAGCTTATGCACCAATCATTACTTTAAATACAGCATTTTGATTACAAAATGCACATTATCTTAGTAAGTTATCATCAATTCAAGACAAGAGTACTTTTGCAAATGCAACAGGCCAAAATATTGCTTGTTCATCACAGGAAAGTGGTAAATATTACATGAAAGAAGATGGGATAAACAAAAGATATGGCTATAACAAACAACATTCACGTTAAAAAATTAAACAAATATGCTAAAGCAAGCCAATTAGCCAGCATTAAAATTATTACAGTTTACCTGATTTTCAACCCCATTATGCTCAATAAAGGAAGCATCTGATTGGGGGAGTACACCACCATGAATTTTATGCTTTTCATACTCGAGCAGTGCCTGAGTAAATTAATGGAACCAAATTACAGGAGAACCACATGTCAAAACAACAAATAAAGAAAATAAAAGTTAGAGCTGACAGAGGACGGGATGGGGATTGGGGCCTTAATTCGCACAGTATGTGTTCTTTTAATCAACAGAAATTATCAATTAGAACAAAACCTTCTCATAAAAGATACGGAATGTCCACGATACAGTAGTGCAAGTCCTACGCCAAACAAACAAACAAATAAATAAATAAAGGTGCCTCATTAACAAAATTTACTCGTAACAACAAAAAACTGCTAGCATATATAAATTTTTTTAACCCAAAACATTTTCCCATATGCATAAGACAAAGTCTAAAAATCACCAACAATTGAACAAGTTAGCTTTAATAGGAGGAAAATGCAGGCTTTCTTTACTTAAGTTCATTTATTTGCTAAGCTAGATGATAAATATAAACAAGAAAGTAGAGATTTCATTACTTTGGGGGATTAAATGACTCTCCCACTTGCCTCCACAATTTGCATGAGGTCACCTACATAGTCCACAGCACGATTAAAAAAAAGGAAGTTCATCACTCGGCCTAATTTGTAACCATAAATGAATGATATTATTGATTACCAAAAAACTAAATTAACCGCATTTTTCCAGTTGGGTCAAACCCAATTAACTACAACAATTTAATGTCAAGGACAATAATAAATCTGTACATGCAAATGCTGCGTACACAGGCATCTCCTAGGAATTCAGGATCAGGAAAACCACATATTACCAAAAAGAATTAAAAGATTGATATACTATTCAATTTTACTTTTATACTTACAATTAAACCAGTCATCTTTTAATGTAACGTACAAGCATGTTATTAAATTGGAGAACATAAAAGGCAGAGAGAGAGAGAGAGAGAGAGAGAGTTTTTAGCTAGGATAGGAAATCTATAAGGAAATGAAAAATCAAGAATTTAAGACAAACCTGTTCATAGCCCCCTAATTTATTGACAGCTCTCCATAACCTTTATCAAATGAAAAAGGCAGATCGGTTACCATAAAGATTTTGTTTTTTTGCAAAGAAAAAAAAAATAAAAGAAAGAAGCAATTTGTACAAACATGTGAACTTGAAAAGGCTTACTTGAGCAAATTTAAATCTTCTTTGTAAAATTTAGGGTGCTTGAATTCAAGGTTCTTCTCCTTATAAAAAGCTTCAACCTCCTTCACAAAAGCTGCTTGCTCCTCCTCCGTGTCTGACCCTGAGTTGTCAAAGCATAGGTTAGGGTTTCCGTCACCAAGTTCTGGTATTGCCAATTGCTTCTTAATCTCCCTTTCTATAGACAAATTCTTCAGTTGCTCTCCATTGTCAACGCCAATGTCATCATCTGGGGGTTTTATGTCAGAGTTGGGGCTTCCACAAAGTCCATTGTCATGTGAATGAATGGAAGCCTCATCATCTTCAACAACTTCCATTTTGGTAACAGTTTCAACCAAAGATTTGTCCTCAACATCCTTAAATTCAGCATCATCACTCTCCTCAGACTTCAAAACTTCCTCATTTTGACCTTCAGCATCAAGAGTTTTGCAAGTGTTCTCATGGCCATGGGTTTGGTCGGCAATGGCTTTTTGCTCCACTGAATCTGGGTTGTCACCAACCGGCTGAGTCTGCAATTTCCTAACTTGCTCGAGTTTGGTAGGTTCGTCAAGAACTTGGTCTTTCACTTCAGCAGCTTCTGCTTCCGTGTCCATCGGGGCTTGACCGTCAGCTTCAGTTTCAGTTTCTTCGATAACTGGTTTGGAACCATCCATCTGAGCCTCACTAATACTACCAGTCACCTTCTCCAGTTCCTAAAAATCCAAAAAACCCATAGACCCAAACACTTTTCTTAGCAAGACAACGTAAATGCACAGAACAACAACAACAACAACAACAATAAATAAATAAATAAAATGCTAAATATTACAACAAAAAATTACTCTTTTTTCCTCATTTATGTTACAACCTAAAAGAAACAAGCTTGGCATACTCACATCCATCTCCTGCTTCATGGGTTAGCCACAAGAATAAGAACTTAAAAGAAAGGGTCTTTCTTTGAAGCCCCTGCAAGAAGAAACATGAAAAAACGTCTGAGACATGAAACCTAGTGAGTTACGGCATTAATCAACCCTAAACAAACAAAAAGAACTTACTTTACTGTCTTTGTTCGAGGGAATAACTTTAGGATCCAGCAGCAAGTTGAGCGTTCGGTAGGTGCTGCTTGGCCTGGCCCTGGGTTTGAATTTGAAAAAACAAAATGAAACAAGACAGGAGGGGATGGTTGAAGTAGAAACTACCGTTGAGGGGATATGGCTGTTTTTATTTCTCATCTGTGTAAAATTTGAGCTTTTAAAGGACCGGGCGTTTTTTGATGTTATTCTCTCCGTAGTCCGGACGATTTAACTGACCCTTCAAACTTTTATTGGGCTTGAGCCCAATCCCAATAACATTTGGAACTCATATTTGAGGAAAGTTCCTGACTGACTGCTGAGACATCTTATTAAACGCGCCAGGTTTAGATTTCGTTTGATTAATATTTTTGTTTCTTTAAATGAATAAAAAATTAAAATTGAATAAGAAATCAATGACAACAAAAAAGAGTATGAATTAAATGAAATCTAATTAATATATTATATAAAATCATATGTGCCAATATCCTAACCAAAATTATAGAATTTAAAATTTTCATAAATAGTATATATAAGATAATAATTCTCTTTATACATGTTAATATTAATTGATCAATGTAATCAAGTTATAAAAAAAAACCTAAAAATTTGTTAATTATGATATATTTAATTAGAAAATGAAATTATTGTCAAGGACATCAATTAAATACATTTTGAAAAAAAAATTGCAAAAAATAATTTTGAAAAAAAATTATTCACTTTTTAATCTATCTTTCTCTTTTTAAAAAGCCACTATTTACTTTTTTTTTCAAGGGTTGCTATTATTTTGGTAGAAAATTTTTGTTCTTCATAAGAATTATTATTATGGAGAAAATTATAGAAACATGTTGTGAAACAATAATATTTATTTGAAGGTCGTAAAGCATTTTTTATTTACCAAAAGGTAAATACGAATATTTAAAATTAGTAAAAAAAAAAAAAAAAAAAAAGAGAATAATCATTTTGCCCTTAATGAAACGTTGAATGAGTACTCATTTCCTTCATTCTTTTCTGTTTCGATTTCAGCACTTCTCATTTTTTTTGGTTAAACATTCAACAGCTATTCATTTACTTTTTTTTCCAGTTACTATAAGCATGAAAGCATGAAGAAACAAATTAAAAACCTAGAAAAATATGGACGAACTATCTTGGATGAATGAACTAAAAATTCTAAGAATTCAAATATCTCGAAAGAGGAAATCAATGACCTATAGAAACAAAAGTATAAAAAACATATACAATTCTTGATTTCCATATGTACATCCTGGATAAGATATGTACAACTCGAAACTAATGCAAGATATTGGAATACCTTAAAGTATGAATTCGAATATCTATTCGGACAAAGAGAATTGAGAAAAATAATTATATTCGAATAACCTTAAAGAGGAAACTGAATAACCTTCTCTAGAAATCAATAAATTGATATGTACAGCTTATGATTCTTTTATATATATATATATATATATATATATATATATATATATTTGTTTCTTCCAGTTAAGAAAATTATTAAGGGAATTTGAATACCTCTATATAGGAATTCGAATACATGAACAGGAGAAAGCTTTTTGTAGATAACAAAGAATAATATGTAGAATTCGAATACCCTACTATAGGAAATTGAATGTCATTTGTATAAAGGAAGAAAATATATGTACATAAGTAATAAAGATATGTACATCTTATAAAAACATTTGTACGATACCACCAAGTCAGAAATTTATGTTGATGATTCGAATACCTATATTTTTGAAGCGTTATGAAGAAAACTAAAAATAATACTAGGAATTCGAATACCATTATACACAAATTTGAATACATTCAATACAATTTTTAAAAGATTATGTACAACCTATTATAGAGATATGTACATATGATATTAACATAAGTACATTTCTTCCAATTTCGAAAATAATCTTAATAATTCGATTACCGATATCTAGGAATTTGAATACCTTTTTCTTACTTGAGAACAGAAACTATCATAATTCGAATACCTTTTTAAGGTACTCAAATTCCTTTTATTTACAAACTTGTTAAAAAATATATGTACTGTCACGAGCCAAATTACCTAAAAATTAAAGTAAATTTTTTGATTTTTCATTTATTATTTAATTTTTACCTTTCTCTCATCGTGACCATCCTACAACACAGTTGGACTATGATTCGATGTTAGTCACCTTACACTATTTACCATTTCATTTCCATAATCATATTCATATATCAGAGTTTACTATCTTTTGACTTTAAATAAATACATACACAATGATATTTATATAACCTTACATCCCGACATCATATCCGTTTACAGTACTGTGTATTACATATTTAGATACAAAACTATACAAGTGTGTATACTTGACTCTCGATGGGAAGCAACAGATAACCAGAATGCAAGTCTTCAGCCGCTTACTAATTACTGTGAGTGCTCTGAAAAGATAGGAAATAAGGGGGGTGAGCAAACCACACGCTCAGTAAGGCAATTATGCAAGTAAGTAGATAGCTCCACATCTACATGTTCATAATGTCATGCCTTTAAAATCCATTTTCTTTTCATTTAAAATCTCAAGCACAAATCATATATGTCATCAATGACTTGATGTCACGACCCAAATTACCTAAAAATCCCTACAAATTTTTCGCTTTTTCATTTCCTTACCGTCGTGAACAGTTACACTACTAACAGTTGGGCTATGATTCGGTGTTAGTCACCTCTTCCCTATTTACCATTCAATTTTCATAATTTATTTACATATCAATTTATTTAAACTAAATACATCCCCAATATTACATCATATACAGTACTGTGCATCTATATGTTCAGATACGAAATTACATAAATGTGTATACCTGGTCTTAATAAGAAGCAGCGGATAACCGAATTGCGAAGCTATTGTCGCTCTCTTCTACTGAGTGTACCCTGTGGGGTGAAAAATGAAAGGGTGAGCGAAACGTGCTCAGTAAGGCAATAATATAAGCAGGTAGATAACTATACTATCTACGTGCTGATAATGTCATGATGTAGAAATCGTTTACTTTCGGAGCATGAGATAAGATTAAAACAATGCCACATGTATGTATATATCATATACAAGAAATCATGAAACCGTCATCTAAAACACACATGGAAAATCATCATGTATGACATCTCATGCTCGTCACATCAAAACTTCATCTCTTAAAAAAACTCGTCCGTTTAATCACAAAACTCATCACTTTAAATCAAAATTCATCACTTTAAAACTCATTTGTTTAATCTCAAAACAACTTCATCAAGGTCAAACCCATCTCTCGGGAATACCTTGATTCATCAAATCATATCTCTTTTAAAAACACAAATCGGGACTACCCCTCCATCGGGTTTGTCCTGGTCTATCTAGACCGTATGATATCATGTGAGGCATGTAGGTTACTGTATGAAAAACGAGGACTATGGCCATATCTTTGTCCCTGTGATCCCAGGCACACGGATCCCGGTGTGCGGGGTATCACAACTGTAACGGGAGGTGGGGTCAAGTCCTACCCGCCAGAATATCAAGTAACATAATAGTCATCATGACTGCACGGTACAGCGTACTCCGTGTAACATACACGGTACATCGTACTCCGTGAACCCATATCATAGTCTGGGGGTGCCTGCCGTAGGTCTTAGCCAGCCCAATACTATGTCGATAACCAACCCATGTCTCAAAGTATATGTGCGACCATCTCAACTCTCTGTGACACATAGTCTACAGGAGGCTTCCGCACGACTATATGCATGTCAACTCGCGTCTAGTGCATATGTGAGCATCCTGCTGCCCGCCCCACACCAGGTCACAGGCTTACGGATCTCATCACAACACCACGCTATGCATATCATGATATCTAAAATCTCGTGCAAGCGAAGCTTCAGCACGGTGTTATGCACACACAAATTTCTCGTACGAGCAATGCTCCAGTACGGCTTTTCATGAAAATAATTCGGTAAACTTGAGTGCGAGAAAGACTCCAGCACTCTTTTTACTTGTATCAATACGATAGGTGGCTAGATTTTGACAAAATATCTTTAAAAAATGGTAACCGGTACAAACCGGTACCCTTTCGTATAGTTCACGAAATCAATAGCCAACCTATGTTCATATATGCTTAAATCAGAACAATATAATCATAAACAACATTAAAATCATGAAATTCATGCAATTCCATAGCCTTACTACCCTTTTTGAAATTTTCCTAACTGGGGGCAAAATGGTCATTTTTCACTATTTCCATATTTTTATCGTAAAAATTATTATTCTGTTTTTGGGTAGCCTAATGAATTTAACGTACTGTAAATCCCCTTAAAATTACGTATAGCTACCTCTAAGTGCTCATAAAATTCCCTTACCTGGAATCGCGCGTAGACTTAGCTTATCTCGAAGCTACCGAACCTCTCGGTCCAAGTGCGCGCCAAACAAAGATACGTCACTGCATATAACCACGTAATCGAGGTTAATTCACTTATCTCGATCAGTATATCGCATCTACTGATCAACTTTAAAGTATTGGGCCCTATTTACCCTATTTGGTCTCGGCCCATTTCAGCCCTTTTATATTTATTAATTCCCTTCTTCGGGTATACCGGGCTTATGCGGTTTACTAATAATTATCGGGCTTCGATCCAAGTTCATTGGATAGCCCGTATACCATTTACGGCAATTTATTGCAATTACGAATTAATATTCCTTCCTATGTGAAATTAATCCGTAATTCCGTAAAATATTGAAAATCGATATTTACAGAAATCTTAATGCCGAATTTAAATCGTACTTACCCGATACTATGCGGGGTACGAAGATCGGAGCTCGATCGGCTCTCGTTCGGTCTCCGTCGTAAAACTGCATAATTAGGTAAATCCGGATTATTTTCCATTAAAATAATATTAAATTAATTTCCGGAATTCACCCGTTGGTCAATATCGACCCTCGGTCAACTTACCCGAACCTCGAGTCGTCCCCCGGTAATTTTTTCTTCCCCTTTCCTTCCTTTTCCTTCCCTTTCCTTTCTTTTCTTTTCCTTTCTTTTCCTTCCCTTTCCTTCCCTTTCCTTCCTGCCAAACGGTGCCGTTTTTGGACCCCCTCACTGCCTCTTGCCGTCGCCGGCGGTTCCGGCGGTCTTACCGGCCAAGACCGGTACCAAAATGACCGGCTTCCTCCCCTGAACTCACCGGTACCCTCCTTTCCGGCCCAGGTGCGGTGGTTCGCCGGCGGTAACCTCTTCTCTCCCGCGGATTTTCGGAGCTCGGATCGGGCTCCTCTGGCCACCTCGCGGCTCGGTTCCGGTGCCTATGGGTTCGCCGGACCTCGCTCTAGCTCCTGGAAGCTTCGTCGTCGTCGAACGGTCGCCGGTGGTCGCGAACGGCGGTGGGTTTTTCTTCCTCGGTGTGAAAGGGGTTCGGGTTTCTCTTTCCGTTTTTCGATTCCAGGCTTTTTTTTTTTTTTTTTTTTTTTTTTTTTTTCAACACTATTATTATTTACTATTCATTTTATTATTAAAATAATCAATAAAATACTCTAAAAATTCTGAAAATATCTACAAAAATTTTATTTTATTCACCAATTTAATTTAATTAAATTAAATTAAATTTATTTAGTTTTTAAATTATTTTTTCCGGTATAATTCTTCCGTATTTTCGGGATATCGTCCCGGGTCACATTTTCGGTATTTCTAAAAATTCCGGATCTTGATCAATTTGACTCGAAATTATAAAATTTCCCATTATTGATCAAGAAATCCTAATTCCTTATTTTTAATTAAATTTTTCTTATCGTATTTATCTCGAATTTCGGTCTTTTAACCGTTTTACCCCTACACTTATTTCGGGATTAAATTAACCTAGCTTTCCTTCATACTTCCACCATATTTTCCTATTTAATTTTGTATTTTCGATAAATTTTATTTTCTTCCCTTCCCGTTTGGCCTGTGGCCATTTCGATCCTTATTTTTAGTCCGAGTCTCATTCCTTTAAATTTGTGAATATTTTTCTACCTCGTAAAATTTACGATTAAATTTCGGGTCTTACAAATCTCCCCCACTTAAGAAATTTGGTCCTCCAAATTAGAACCAAGTCAGATGAGTCCATATACAACTCCGGGTACATTAATCGTATCATACTCTTAAAGTCTTATGTGACCTTCTCCGGAGTGTATTACTACCAAAAGAACTTTAATTAGGGAGATTATCTTAATCCTCAATACTTTCTCTTTCCTGTTTAATGCCCGAATCAACTTCTTCAATATACTCATATTTTCCTTAAACTGAACTTTTGGAGTTCATATTCGATCATCTATGCTGGATCTGGATAGTATTGTCGAAGAATCAAAATCTGAGACACATTGTGGGTGCCTGCTACTTCAGGTGATAACACCAATCTACAGGTCTTATCTCCCACTTGTCTAATCTCTCAAAATCTTTCATCCAGCACAACTCAATTTACTTTTTCCAAAAGCTCACTATGTCCTTATCCTCTTAGGACGAATAGCTTTCAATCATATTAATTCACCATTAGTGAATTTCAATACTTGTCTATCTGCTCTGAGGTGTTCTTAGTCTCTCAACCTTAACTAAACATCCTCAGAGACTTATTATCCAAAGTCAGAAATGATTCTATCTGTCACCCACTCTTTCTTATCCAATTTGGGGAACAACCCCTATAACCATACACTGCCTCATATCTTGTGATCCCGATACTCAAGTGACAACTGTCACCATTGGCTACTTCAATTAGAAATCAACTGCTTATTCCAGGAGCTTATAAAATCAATGGCACACGCTTCCATCAGATCCTCCAGAACTTGTACAGTCCTCTCTGACTGACCATCTGTCTGAGGACAAAAAGCTGTGCTAATACTCAGTCGGGTTCCCATAGCTTCCTTAAAATATCCTCATAGTAGGAAGTGAAGCGGGAATCCCTATATGATACCATGCTCACTGGAACCACAATCTTCCTTATACATAAATCCTCATACACACTCTGAGTATCTGGGGAGTTCATAACCAAAAGTGGGTAGACTTAGTCGCTCTATCGACTATCATCCAACTGAAATAGTCTCATGATTCACCTGGTTTCTCTGTAACCCATCATAAAATTCATGGAGACTTGCTCCCATTTTCGTGCCATGTCGATATAGGTAGGTGCTGCAATAACTCTGCAGACTTTTAATACTCTACCTTACTCTGCTGACACACTAGGCACTTTTCTACAAGCTCCACCAATATCTCCTTCCACATCTGACCACCCATACCATTTTTGCGATTTCGATATATTTCTTTACTTTCCGTATGCACTGTATATTCTGAAGAGTGAGCTTCTGACAATATCACTATCTCATCAACTGTGGTCCTGAGGAGCACTTATACTGTCTCTGAACCTCTGTAAATCATTATCACACTCCTTGTGATTTCTGTCACTGTACCCTTCTGAATCTGACCCACACTATCGACATCCGGTCGATCATCACGCTAAGCCTGACAAATCCGGGCACTCTCATCCGGTTCTAATCATCAGGCTAGCTGTCACACAATCACTGTCATCATCAGAAGGGCTCACATCAATACTGAGGTTCACAACTGTTTTAGCTGCTCACGCTCCCTGACCATCATATGTGGTACCATCCCGAGGCTCTTTCTACTCAATACATCAGTCATCACATTAGCCTTTCCTGTGTGGTACAATTTTCATAAATCAAATCTCTCAGAAGCTCTTACCCACTATGTATTCTCATATTAGCCTCTTTCTGTGAAAACAGATACTCGGGCTTTATGATCAGTGCATATCCACAATTTCTCACCCTGTACATAATAGTACCATATCCTCGGTACAAATACTGTTGCCAACTTTAAGTCATGGGTCAGATAGTTTATTTAATGATCAAAGAGTTGTTTGTCTCCAAAATTGACTATCTTCCCATTATACATCAATACACAGCTCCATCATAATTTCGAGGTATCTATACTCACTGGGAACCTCTTGAGCTGTTGGGTATGGCGAAATAAATCAAGGTGTCAGTTCATACTTCACTACACCAAAATCCATGTCACATCTATCATCTTATTTATCATCTTATTCAAGACCACGTTTCTTAGTTAAACGTGTCAACAAGGTATATCCTCTTAGAACTCGCAGCAATCCATCTGTAAAAATCATCTTCCCATTATTGCTTATAAATCGCCCTAGACTTTAACTACACCCAACATATCATCGATAATGATGATTACAAGTCGATCTAATCCTTGACTTATTTACGCATAAGCGTATAAAATCCTTCTCAATCCGCTTATGTTTTCAGGTACTAACCTGCGTCATTTCCTTTTCTTATTTTAACGGCTCTTATTAAATTTTACTATGTTAACCTTTATGATTGTCGAATTTTTATATTCTTATCGTCTTATTAAAGGTATCCTAATGCTAAAAGTATTTATTACGGCAACCGGTTTCACGTAATAAGTTATATGTATATTTTTAGACGCTGTCAAGTCTTCAGGCGGGGAGGTATTTTGAAATACCTTTATTAACCCTTAGACTTAGCCACAACTACTGGTTATGGTTATACCCATCTTTGTCCTTGGTTATAATTTGTATTCGCTACTAATTGCTTCAATCCTAACTACTTCGCATATCATAGAGATGTTATTACCTAGCATACGTCTCTTACTCCAATACATCTTGTATTTAGGATCAACATATCTCAAAGATCATCTCCTTCGTATATCAATCATGATAAAACTCTTTCATTATTGATTTCGTGAGTACAATCCTTTACTCCTTTAATTTCAACGATTACACCCCTTTTTATTACTTGTCAACACTTACAATATATTTTTCAGTGATGTTTTCACCCCTGTTTTCAACTTAAAATTCTCTATATCCATACTCCGTTAACTAATCCTCCTCTATTGGGGTATTCATTTATCAGTATTATACCCAACGATGTAGGCATTCATGCCCTTTTACTCACTTATATGTGAATGAAGGCGGTATGAATAAATATGTGGCACCAGGATCACTGAACATATGTACTTCATTATTCTTAACAAGTGTGGTATCTTACACCACATCCATGAAACATCAATAGTGTCCTGGTCCAAGACATCCTCTCGCCTTCGTCCAACAACCTACTTTCCTTTTTTTTTTTTTTTTCGGCTATGGCCTCCTTTTTCGTTGTAACTGTACCAACGAAAGTTTTCTCTATCTCTTTACTTTCCTGTGGGGCAATCTCGCTCAACTCTGAGCAATCAAAAATCAATGGTCCGTCTTACCACACTTATCGGCCATTTTCATCAATACAGTGTAGGTATAGACCCTCCTTCCGTGGTATCCACCACACATCTCACACTGCTTACAGTGCTTACACTGCTACACTGCTATACTGCTTATCTTGCTTACCCTGCTACATTGCCACACTACTCCGTAGCAAGTCAGAGTCATCAAATCACAATACCCCTCAAGAGTGCCAAAATTGGATGCACTGGGGTCTTACCAATTACCTTACTCCATGACTCGTCAAATCTAATCTCTTACCAACTGGTCTCTTTCCCGCTCTAACATCTCTGTCATTTCTCGATTCTCTTTTGTCTCTATTTCGACCCTCATTAGCTTTCCCAATCTCAGAGGCGTGCAATTCATATTCTTGTTTATCCAATTGTAAATCTACGCACTGCCTCGGTATAGGTAATATTTCACGGGCCAATCAGACTCTAATTGAAAATTCGAGTCCTTACATGAACCTTTAGGTTTTTCGACTCTCACTGTCCATAATATCGGGTTCATACTTGCCCAGGGATGTATTTGAGATTCGTACTCATCAATCAACCCATGACTATGGGCAGTGTAAGAAACTCTATCTGTAATTTTCCTTATACAGTGTCCGGGATATTCTGTCACCGGAATACATCCAGAATATTTCTCATCTTAGCTCTGTATATTTAACTCTTAAGATGGGTCGAGCGGACTTCCATCAATGCTCCGCCTCGCCCTCCAACATAAATGTATTTTAAAAGTCACTTCCTTAGTCGTCATACACCGAAAGAATTCATACATCTCTGCAATCTTATTCACCCAGTCCTCAACAAGTATTGGTTTCTTTACTTCGCTATATATCAGAAGTATGAAAATCTCTTTAGTCTGAGGCATCTGTTTAGGCTTTTCTCTGCCTATCCTCAACTATCTGCAATAGACTGTGTAAACAAGTCCGAAATATCTTCTACTATGTGACGGCCAACCCCTGCCCGGCCAACCCCTGCCATCGGCCATGGCCACCCCTCATGGGCCCACGCACAACGATGGTGGTCTAACAACGGGTGGTCCAACAACGCCACAGTCCAACGTATTGTCCGCTTTGGGCCGAGGCCCACACGGCTTTGTTTCATTTGGGGAACTCCCCTCAGAACGCATCCTCTGATCTCATACATAATCTGAGCAATTTGCTCCTCACAATAATCTCCACACTCCGCTCCAACATCGCGAAGCGCGTCTCAATACTATCCGATCTCTCTGTCGGACTCTGTGGGGCATGCTCAACATCAGCCTCCACGTCATTCTCATCTTGAGTCTCATGTGACAACTCATTCAACTCTCAGGCCGATCTCTATGGCCTCTAGCATGTGTACTCGCCACTCTACCATAGCGGCTATCAGTTATAACAACTATATTCTTGCAATCGAAACTAAATTCTTAGCTGCGGTTCCATCTTGATATACACAATTGTATTTGTATCTAAACAATGCACAGCACATGGGGATGTAAATTTACTTAATCACTAACACCGACTCATATCAGGCCAACTTAAGCTCTGATACCATCTTTTCTGTCACGACCCAAATTACCTAAAAATCCCTACAAATTTTTCGCTTTTTCATTTCCTTACCGTCGTGAACAGTTACACTACTAACAGTTGGGCTATGATTCGGTGTTAGTCACCTCTTCCCTATTTACCATTCAATTTTCATAATTTATTTACATATCAATTTATTTAAACTAAATACATCCCCAATATTACATCATATACAGTACTGTGCATCTATATGTTCAGATACGAAATTACATAAATGTGTATACCTGGTCTTAATAAGAAGCAGCGGATAACCGAATTGCGAAGCTATTGTCGCTCTCTTCTACTGAGTGTACCCTGTGGGGTGGAAAATGAAAGGGTGAGCGAAACGTGCTCAGTAAGGCAATAATATAAGCAGGTAGATAACTATACTATCTACGTGCTGATAATGTCATGATGTAGAAATCGTTTACTTTCGGAGCATGAGATAAGATTAAAACAATGCCACATGTATGTATATATCATATACAAGAAATCATGAAACCGTCATCTAAAACACACATGGAAAATCATCATGTATGACATCTCATGCTCGTCACATCAAAACTTCATCTCTTAAAAAAACTCGTCCGTTTAATCACAAAACTCATCACTTTAAATCAAAATTCATCACTTTAAAACTCATTTGTTTAATCTCAAAACAACTTCATCAAGGTCAAACCCATCTCTCGGGAATACCTTGATTCATCAAATCATATCTCTTTTAAAAACACAAATCGGGACTACCCCTCCATCGGGTTTGTCCTGGTCTATCTAGACCGTATGATATCATGTGAGGCATGTAGGTTACTGTATGAAAAACGAGGACTATGGCCATATCTTTGTCCCTGTGATCCCAGGCACACGGATCCCGGTGTGCGGGGTATCACAACTGTAACGGGAGGTGGGGTCAAGTCCTACCCGCCAGAATATCAAGTAACATAATAGTCATCATGACTGCACGGTACAGCGTACTCCGTGTAACATACACGGTACATCGTACTCCGTGAACCCATATCATAGTCTGGGGGTGCCTGCCGTAGGTCTTAGCCAGCCCAATACTATGTCGATAACCAACCCATGTCTCAAAGTATATGTGCGACCATCTCAACTCTCTGTGACACATAGTCTACAGGAGGCTTCCGCACGACTATATGCATGTCAACTCGCGTCTAGTGCATATGTGAGCATCCTGCTGCCCGCCCCACACCAGGTCACAGGCTTACGGATCTCATCACAACACCACGCTATGCATATCATGATATCTAAAATCTCGTGCAAGCGAAGCTTCAGCACGGTGTTATGCACACACAAATTTCTCGTACGAGCAATGCTCCAGTACGGCTTTTCATGAAAATAATTCGGTAAACTTGAGTGCGAGAAAGACTCCAGCACTCTTTTTACTTGTATCAATACGATAGGTGGCTAGATTTTGACAAAATATCTTTAAAAAATGGTAACCGGTACAAACCGGTACCCTTTCGTATAGTTCACGAAATCAATAGCCAACCTATGTTCATATATGCTTAAATCAGAACAATATAATCATAAACAACATTAAAATCATGAAATTCATGCAATTCCATAGCCTTACTACCCTTTTTGAAATTTTCCTAACTGGGGGCAAAATGGTCATTTTTCACTATTTCCATATTTTTATCGTAAAAATTATTATTCTGTTTTTGGGTAGCCTAATGAATTTAACGTACTGTAAATCCCCTTAAAATTACGTATAGCTACCTCTAAGTGCTCATAAAATTCCCTTACCTGGAATCGCGCGTAGACTTAGCTTATCTCGAAGCTACCGAACCTCTCGGTCCAAGTGCGCGCCAAACAAAGATACGTCACTGCATATAACCACGTAATCGAGGTTAATTCACTTATCTCGATCAGTATATCGCATCTACTGATCAACTTTAAAGTATTGGGCCCTATTTACCCTATTTGGTCTCGGCCCATTTCAGCCCTTTTATATTTATTAATTCCCTTCTTCGGGTATACCGGGCTTATGCGGTTTACTAATAATTATCGGGCTTCGATCCAAGTTCATTGGATAGCCCGTATACCATTTACGGCAATTTATTGCAATTACGAATTAATATTCCTTCCTATGTGAAATTAATCCGTAATTCCGTAAAATATTGAAAATCGATATTTACAGAAATCTTAATGCCGAATTTAAATCGTACTTACCCGATACTATGCGGGGTACGAAGATCGGAGCTCGATCGGCTCTCGTTCGGTCTCCGTCGTAAAACTGCATAATTAGGTAAATCCGGATTATTTTCCATTAAAATAATATTAAATTAATTTCCGGAATTCACCCGTTGGTCAATATCGACCCTCGGTCAACTTACCCGAACCTCGAGTCGTCCCCCGGTAATTTTTTCTTCCCCTTTCCTTCCTTTTCCTTCCCTTTCCTTTCTTTTCTTTTCCTTTCTTTTCCTTCCCTTTCCTTCCCTTTCCTTCCTGCCAAACGGTGCCGTTTTTGGACCCCCTCACTGCCTCTTGCCGTCGCCGGCGGTTCCGGCGGTCTTACCGGCCAAGACCGGTACCAAAATGACCGGCTTCCTCCCCTGAACTCACCGGTACCCTCCTTTCCGGCCCAGGTGCGGTGGTTCGCCGGCGGTAACCTCTTCTCTCCCGCGGATTTTCGGAGCTCGGATCGGGCTCCTCCGGCCACCTCGCGGCTCGGTTCCGGTGCCTATGGGTTCGCCGGACCTCGCTCTAGCTCCTGGAAGCTTCGTCGTCGTCGAACGGTCGCCGGTGGTCGCGAACGGCGGTGGGTTTTTCTTCCTCGGTGTGAAAGGGGTTCGGGTTTCTCTTTCCGTTTTTCGATTCCAGGCTTTTTTTTTTTTTTTTTTTTTTCAACACTATTATTATTTACTATTCATTTTATTATTAAAATAATCAATAAAATACTCTAAAAATTCTGAAAATATCTACAAAAATTTTATTTTATTCACCAATTTAATTTAATTAAATTAAATTAAATTTATTTAGTTTTTAAATTATTTTTTCCGGTATAATTCTTCCGTATTTTCGGGATATCGTCCCGGGTCACATTTTCGGTATTTCTAAAAATTCCGGATCTTGATCAATTTGACTCGAAATTATAAAATTTCCCATTATTGATCAAGAAATCCTAATTCCTTATTTTTAATTAAATTTTTCTTATCGTATTTATCTCGAATTTCGGTCTTTTAACCGTTTTACCCCTACACTTATTTCGGGATTAAATTAACCTAGCTTTCCTTCATACTTCCACCATATTTTCCTATTTAATTTTGTATTTTCGATAAATTTTATTTTCTTCCCTTCCCGTTTGGCCTGTGGCCATTTCGATCCTTATTTTTAGTCCGAGTCTCATTCCTTTAAATTTGTGAATATTTTTCTACCTCGTAAAATTTACGATTAAATTTCGGGTCTTACACTTGATTTATAAAATTGTTCGTGCATATATAAATCATACTACTTATGCATCAATGGCATTTTATGTGACATCAGTAAATCATACTTAGCATGAATTAAATCAAAATCATGCATTATTTCATGCGATATAAAACAAATCATGAGATACAATCATTTCATAAATTTATCATTAAAGCATGGAAAACACATCATGCTACTGCATTTAAATCATTTCATTTAAAACGCAGTATAAAATAACCCTTCTGGGTCAATCATATCATAAAACAATTTATCAAAATTCATTATAAAACTTCGATTATAAAACCACCCTTCTTTCAGGGTCACGTATCATAAAATCATAAATCGGGGGCCTGACCCCTCCCTTGGGTCTACCCTGGTCTATCGACCAATAGTTATATCATGTGAGACATGTAGGTGACTATCAGTAACAACATAGGACTATGGCCATAACCTCATGATCCCTGGCAACACGGTACCTAGTGTGCTGGGTATCACACCTGAAACGGGAGGTGGGTCGTCCTACCCGCCAGAACAGCATAACACCAGGATTGCGATGGCAAGGCTTGCTGCCTCGTGGCTAATGCCACTCCACTCCAACTATCCCCACGGTACAACGTACTCCGCGTGATATACATGGTACAACGTACTTCGTGAGTCTTATCCACTCATATCATCTCTGTCTCAGTATGCACGTGTGAGCATATCATCTCACTGTGACACAGTCTACGGGAGGCTCCAACACGGCTATATGCATGTAATGTAAATCCCTGTGCGAGCGAAGCTCTAACACGGCTCCATGCATATTCATGATATCAGAAAACCTCGTGCGAGCGAAGTTCTAGCACGATTTCATAAAAATCAATAAAATCTGCGTACGAGCAGCGCTCCAGTACAACTTAAACTGATTATAAATTCAAGTAAAATCCACGTACGAGCAATGCTCTAGTACGGATATATATAAAGACTCAGTGAAAACCACATACGAGAAAAACTCCAGTACGGTTTTAAAATGAATTATAAAACCATATAAAATTTCGTGTGAGTACCGCTCCAGCACGAATGAATGCTCAAGTAAATCAAAATTTCGTACGAGCAACGCTCCAGTACGGCTTTACGCATAAATACATCAAATCTCGTGCGAGTTACACTCCAGCATTGTAACGCCCCGGAAGCGCGAAAAATAGGGCAATTTTTTTTTCTACTCAGGTTGTATTCCTGTACAGTGTAGGATACTTCTTTCTTTCTTTATTTATTTTCTAGTTTTCGTATATTCCAACCACTTCATGCGTTAAATAGTAAGTAACATCTACATATTAATTGTTTCTTGAACGTTTACCTACTAATCCATAAAATAATGATTACATCCCGTAATAATTATACACCCACATATCTGTACATTATACATGTCTGGAAATAAACATCTGTTATTATACCTGAACAAGTACTTCGTAGATAGCTGCGTAACACTTACTGCAGTATATCTGAGATGGAGAAAAAGGGGGTGAGCTTCTGGGGAAAAGCTCTGTAAGGAATATGTTTAGAATAATTCTGACTATAAAAAGCATGTGAAAATCATGCAAGTATACTTTCATACTTTACTTCTGAAATCAAATCATAAACTTACTTGAAAAATAATCATTCAATCGTACGTATAAATTCTATTTCGTACGTAAAACATTAATACAAGAAAATATCATAAATGTATATGCTTTCCTTTTTAATACCATGAATGTCTTTTCATCTGAAAACATAAAACATGTTTTCTTTCACTAAATCATCATGCAAATCTTTATCTGAAAGCATAAATCATACTTTCTTTCATGAAAACATCATCATGCATAGTTTTCTTTCATGAAATATTCATCATACACAATTCATTTCGTAAAATCATCATATAGATCTTTTCATTTGAAAATGTAAAACATGTTTTCTTTCATGAAAACATCATCATACTTACTTTCATAAGAACATCATAATTCTTTCTTTCATAATCATCATCATACTTTCTTTCATAAAGACTCATCATCAAAACATGGAGACTAGGCTATATCTGAGTCATGCAATATACGTCATCTTCCGTAGAGGGTCATAATCATACCGATGGCCATGGTGGGGGCTGTAGACTGGATCAAGGTCGTACAGCAATCATAATCATAAACATGGGAAGTATCTTCTCTTCCTTATCATATACTAGCACATAGCTAGGGCACGGGCACCGATGGCACTCGCCGTGCGGGAAACATTCTTGCGTGCTGCGCGGGCACGAGATACTACCAGAAATCATCATCATAGACCACAAGTAGCGAGTCAACCACCACACAGGTGAAGACAAGCGCTATAAGGGTCCTACGTATCAGCATCTCAAGTGACGGAGCCGGAGCGCCACGAGTAGTTGCCTTGCATATAAATAGCCTTCTAGTCTCAAAATCTCTTTTTCTTTTCTTAAATACTTTCGGAAAACATCAAAATTTCCGTTGAAACATGAATATAAAGTCATATAGAAAACTATAAAATATTCATGTGTTTCATACTCTATAAATCATTTCATAAAACGAAACATACTTCATCAAATCGTTTCATGAGCATAAATATGTTTTGTAAATCATTCATAAATCCGAATATGCTTCATAAATCATTTCATAAATATAATTATACTTTATAAATCATTTCATGAACATAATTATATTTTATAAATCATTTCATGAATGTAAATAGTCAGAATTAAGCTAAATTACACCCCTTACCTCGTAAACCTTGGGGCAGTGCAAAATCGTCAGGTCTCGGGATTACCTCGATTTGCGTGCCAAATTCTCGAGCTGCCCAAAACGATACCAATTCATCATATATTGATCAATTTCATCTTAACATACTCAATTTTAATTTATCTTCTCGAAGTTTGACCAATTTTGACTTTTCGGTCAACTTTTCGATTTTCTCGGTTTTACCGATTTAAGTCCCGTTTTTGACCAATTTCATTATTTTAATTTCTCATTTCATTACTTCATTAACCTTATGACTCATTCAAGTCCATAAATCATGTTGGTCACTTTGCCAAATTTTCAATTCTTTCACTTTTCGATTTTACACTGAGTTAAGCTATAAATCGGGCTTTCTCGGTATAAATTTAACCGTTAACAACCTTAGCTCCATCAAATTTCACCACAAACACATCAACACTATTCTGTCCAGATCTCAAATCCTTCATATAAATTAAATCATCCAATTCCACTTAACTAAAAACCTTCCAAAAACATCAAATAACAACATACATGAATTTTATCATCATCCATCAATTTTTACCTCGGGTTTGACCAAGGTTGACCACATTTTTCTTCCACAAAATTGATCCTCAACTGAAATTAAACATGTATATAGCTCAAAACCATGAAAAACTAGCTCAAAAACCGATCAAAGAATGAAAAATCTTAAATTCCTCACTTACCAAAAACAGGGCAGATTCGTCGACCGTTTTTCTTTTGAGTTTTTCACCTAGAAAATGAACTTCTTTGTGGCTGAATTTTTTATATGTTATAGAGTACTTGTAGAGGAATATTTTATCCTTCTTGGCCGACACCTGAATCTGGCCGGAAGGTGTCCAGAAAAATCGCACAAGGAGGGTAAAGGGAGGACGCCTGGAGCAACTTGGAGGATTGATTGCTCTCGGCCTAGAAGTCTGATGGGGTTGATTTTTATGCCCATTTGAAGCTCTATAAGTCTAATTTCAGACTTGAAAAACTTGGCTCAAATTGAATAACGGAAGGTCTTCAAAGTTGACAAAATGTGGGAGTTGGTCAGAAATCTGAAGCAGGACAGATTTTTGTTCTCCTTTGGAAAATTCCAAAAAAATCATTCTAGTCTTATTTTCTCCAAATTTCCACTTCTCAAGTGTTATAATATGTCCCTAGTATGTTTCATAAAAATTTGGGGGTCACATGTTTAAGAAATATTTCCCGATTGAGTCCATTTTGCGCGATTTGGTCAATACCGAGCAAAATGGCTTAAAGTTTTCAATTTACCTTAAAAATTAATTTGATCCCTGAAACCTCCATATTTCCACTTGATTTTGATTTTTGAAGTCAATTTCAACTTATATAAATTTTCTATGGCCTCAGAATAATTTTCGTGAATTTTATGAATTTAATCCGAATTTATTTCTAATTCCGAGCTCATTTGCTCGATTTAGTACAAAACTCGAACCTTACTAACTTTTTCACTTCCAATACCTTAATTTTTTATTTCTAAACATCATTTCATGATCATACATGAAATTCTTAAGAAATTCTCGGGTTTCACATTTCTCCCCACCTTTTAGGAATTTGGTCCTCCAAATTCACTCGAGTCCGTCAAATAAGAGGGTACTTCTCTTTCATCAGGCTCTCTAGTTCTCAAGTTGCTTCTTCTGTCGAGTGATGCTTCCAGAGAACCTTTACCAATGAAATTCTCTTCGTTCGAAGTACCTTTTTCCTTCATATCAAGAATCCGGATAGGTTCTTCCACATAACTCATGTCTCCTTGAATGTCCAAAACTTCATATTCAATGACATGGGAGGGATCCGGATTATATCTCCTCAACATAGAAACGTGGAAGACATTATGTATCCCAGCAAGCTGTGGAGGTAAAGCTAACCGGTAAGCAACATCTCTCACTCTTTCTAGTATCTCAAACGGACCGATAAAGCAAGGGCTCAACTTCCCTTTCTTTCCAAATCGCATGATGCCCTTACTCGGAGATACCTTCAAAAATACAGAGTCCCCAATCTGAAATTCAAGTGGCCGTCTACGCACATCAGCGTAACTCTTTTGTCTACTCTGAGCAGCCCGAAGTCTATCACAAATAATCTGAACGTCTTTAGCTGCTTGTTCCACTAAATCAGGAGCCATAATTTTTTCGATCACCCACTTCTTCCCAAGCAATCGGGGATCTACATCTCCTGCCATATAAAGCTTCATAAGGAGCCATACCAATGCTAGCATGATAACTATTATTATAGGCAAATTCAGTGAGGGGCAGATGATCATCCCATGAGCCCTTAAAATCTAGCACACGCGCCCTTAACATATCCTCTAAGGTCTGAATAGTCCGCTCGGACTGACCATCAGTCTGAGGATGATAGGCGGTACTCAAATTCAATCGAGATCCCATGGCTTCCTGAAAACGAGTCCAAAACCTCGAAGTGAACCGGGAATCTCTATCAGAAGTAATGCTCACAGGAGCTCCATGTAATCGTGCCACCTCTCTGACATACAGTTCTGCTAGCTTATCTAGAGAATCAGTGCTCTTAATGGCAAGGAAGTGGGCACTCTTTGTCAGTCTGTCTACAATCACCCAGACTATATCATGGCCTCTCTGGGTCCTGGGTAACCCCATAATAAAATCCATTGTTATGTGCTCCCATTTCCATGTAGGTACTGGTAAGGGCTTAAGAAGTCCTGCGGGCTTCTGATACTCAATCTTAACCTGTTGACATACCAAGCACCTGGCCACAAATTTTGCTACATCCCGCTTCATACCAGTCCACCAGTACACCTTTTCGCAGATCATGGTATATCTTGGTACTGCCTGGGTGCATGGTGTAACGGGAACAATAAGACTCTTTCAAAATCTGCTGTCTCAGGGCATCATCATTTGGAACACAAATTCGGCATCTGAACCTCAACAGTCCATCCTCACTGACCGTAAAATCTGACTGCGAAGTTTGTTCTGCCTGGCTAACCATGTCTAGTAACCTCTGATCAATTCTCTGCCCTGTTCTGATCTGATCTAAGATACTGGGTTCAATCTGTATGCTAGCCACAAATCCAACCTCTGCTTCTCCAACATTAATCCTAAGTCCAGCGAACTGTTCTATTAGCTCCAATTCTCTAACCATCATATACGACACCATACTTTTCCTGTTAAGAGCATCTGCCACTACGTTCGCCTTATCGGGATGATACCAAATCTCACAGTCATAATCCTTAAGGAGCTCTATCCACCGTCTCTGTCTCATATAAGCTCCTTTTGATCAAATATATACTTTAAGCTTTTGTGGTCGGTGAAGACCTGAAATTTCTCACCATACAGGTAATGCCGCTAAATCTTCAAGGCAAAAACTACAGCAGCTAACTCCAGGTCATGGGTGGTATAATTTCGCTCATGGTCCTTTAATTGTCTAGAACCGTAAGCTATTACTCGACCATTCTGCATAAGTACACATCTCAGATCCTGGTGAGAAGCATCACAATATACCGCAAATCCCCCTGAACTACTCGAAATTGTCAGGACGGGTGCGGTAGTTAATCTCTGTTTGAGCTCCTGAAAACTCTGCTCACATGCCTCAAACCATAAAAAGGGAACTGCCTTACGCGTGAGCTTAGTCAATGGAGCTGCTATTTTGGAAAATCCTTCTACAAATCTTCGATAGTACCCCGTCAGCCCAAAAAAAAAAACTCCGAATCTCAGTCACAGTCTTTGGTCTCTCCCATTGGAGTACTGCTTCAACCTTGGACGGATTTACTGAAACTCCATCTTTGGATATAATGTGACCGAGGAAAACTATCTGCTCCAGCCAGAATTCACATTTACTTAGTTTCCCATATAATTGTTTCTCCCGAAGGGTCTAGAGCACTATCCTCAAATGCTGTTCATGTTCCTCTCAGGACTTAGAGTACACCAAGATGTCATCAATAAAAACAATTACAAATTGATCTAAATAATCTGAGAATACTTCATTCATCAAACTCATGAAAGCAGCAGGGGCATTGGTCAAACCTAAAGGTATCACCAAGAACTCATAGTGGCCATATCTTGTCCTGAATGCTGTCTTAGCCACATCATCCTTCCTAATCCTCAACTGGTGATAGCCAGACCTCAGATCAATATTCGAAAATACTGAAGCCCCTCTCAACTGATCAAATAAGTCATCAATTCTGGGTAGAGGTTACTTGTTCTTTACTGTAGCCTTATTCAATAATCTATAATCTATACACAACCGAAGGCTACCATCTTTCTTCCTGACAAATAAAATCAGAGCTCCCCAAGGTGACACTGTGGGTCTTACAAAATCTTTATCCAGCAATTCTTACAACTGCTTTTTCTTTTTTTTCTTTTTTTTTTTCAACTCCTCTAATTTTACTAGCGTCATTCTATAGGGAGTCTTAGAGATTGGCTGGGTATCCGTTGGTAAATCAATAGTGAACTCTAGCTCTCTCTATTGTGGTAATCCTGGTAATTCTTCAGGAAACACATCTGGAAATTCACATACTACTGGTATGTTTTGAATACTTGAGTGTTCCCATTTCGTATTCAAAATAGAGGCCATATGACCTTCACCACAATAGGATAAAAAAGTTCACACAATATCATATTTCAAAGTATCTTATATTTCATTTCATTTTCACTGATATGAATTTCCTGCAACGATACCAATAATTTTAGTTACAGCTATCACAGGTATATACAATTTATAACCAGACAAGTACAGATACTTGGGATGTAATCACACTTGTCCTAACCGACACTGACAGTACTAGACAACCTTCGCTCTGATACCACTAAACTGTAACGCCCCGGAAGCGCGAAAAATAGGGCAATTTTTTTTTCTACTCAGGTTGTATTCCTGTACAGTGTAGGATACTTCTTTCTTTCTTTATTTATTTTCTAGTTTTCGTATATTCCAACCACCTCATGCGTTAAATAGTAAGTAACATCTACATATTAATTGTTTCTTGAACGTTTACCTACTAATCCATAAAATAATGATTACATCCCGTAATAATTATACACCCACATATCTGTACATTATACATGTCTGGAAATAAACATCTGTTATTATACCTGAACAAGTACTTCGTAGATAGCTGCGTAACACTTACTGCAGTATATGTGAGATGGAGAAAAAGGGGGTGAGCTTCTTGGGAAAAGCTCTGTAAGGAATATGTTTAGAATAATTCTGACTATAAAAAGCATGTGAAAATCATGCAAGTATACTTTCATACTTTACTTCTGAAATCAAATCATAAACTTACTGGAAAAATAATCATTCAATCGTACGTATAAATTCTATTTCGTACGTAAAACATTAATACAAGAAAATATCATAAATGTATATGCTTTCCTTTTTAATACCATGAATGTCTTTTCATCTGAAAACATAAAACATGTTTTCTTTCACTAAATCATCATGCAAATCTTTATCTGAAAGCATAAATCATACTTTCTTTCATGAAAACATCATCATGCATAGTTTTCTTTCATGAAATATTCATCATACACAATTCATTTCGTAAAATCATCATATAGATCTTTTCATTTGAAAATGTAAAACATGTTTTCTTTCATGAAAACATCATCATACTTTCTTTCATAAGAATATCATAATTCTTTCTTTCATAATCATCATCATACTTTCTTTCATAAAGACTCATCATCAAAACATGGAGACTAGGCTATATCTGAGTCATGCAATATACGTCATCTTCCGTAGAGGGTCATAATCATACCGATGGCCATGGTGGGGGCTGTAGACTGGATCAAGGTCGTACAGCAATCATAATCATAAACATGGGAAGTATCTTCTCTTCCTTATCATATACTAGCACATAGCTAGGGCACGGGCACCGATGGCACTCGCCGTGCGGGAAACATTCTTGCGTGCTGCGCGGGCACGAGATACTACCAGAAATCATCATCATAGACCACAAGTAGCGAGTCAACCACCACACAGGTGAAGACAAGCGCTATAAGGGTCCTACGTATCAGCATCTCAAGTGACGGAGCCGGAGCGCCACGAGTAGTTGCCTTGCATATAAATAGCCTTCTAGTCTCAAAATCTCTTTTTCTTTTCTTAAATACTTTCGGAAAACATCAAAATTTCCGTTGAAACATGAATATAAAGTCATATAGAAAACTATAAAATATTCATGTGTTTCATACTCTATAAATCATTTCATAAAACGAAACATACTTCATCAAATCGTTTCATGAGCATAAATATGTTTTGTAAATCATTCATAAATCCGAATATGCTTCATAAATCATTTCATAAATATAATTATACTTTATAAATCATTTCATGAACATAATTATATTTTATAAATCATTTCATGAATGTAAATAGTCAGAATTAAGCTAAATTACACCCCTTACCTCGTAAACCTTGGGGCAGTGCAAAATCGTCAGGTCTCGGGATTACCTCGATTTGCGTGCCAAATTCTCGAGCTGCCCAAAACGATACCAATTCATCATATATTGATCAATTTCATCTTAACATACTCAATTTTAATTTATCTTCTCGAAGTTTGACCAATTTTGACTTTTCGGTCAACTTTTCGATTTTCTCGGTTTTACCGATTTAAGTCCCGTTTTTGACCAATTTCATTATTTTAATTTCTCATTTCATTACTTCATTAACCTTATGACTCATTCAAGTCCATAAATCATGTTGGTCACTTTGCCAAATTTTCAATTCTTTCACTTTTCGATTTTACACTGAGTTAAGCTATAAATCGGGCTTTCTCGGTATAAATTTAACCGTTAACAACCTTAGCTCCATCAAATTTCACCACAAACACATCAACACTATTCTGTCCAGATCTCAAATCCTTCATATAAATTAAATCATCCAATTCCACTTAACTAAAAACCTTCCAAAAACATCAAATAACAACATACATGAATTTTATCATCATCCATCAATTTTTACCTCGGGTTTGACTAAGGTTGACCACATTTTTCTTCCACAAAATTGATCCTCAACTGAAATTAAACATGTATATAGCTCAAAACCATGAAAAACTAGCTCAAAAACCGATCAAAGAATGAAAAATCTTAAATTCCTCACTTACCAAAAACAGGGCAGATTCATCGACCGTTTTTCTTTTGAGTTTTTAACCTAGCAAATGAACTTATTTGTGGCTGAATTTTTTATATGTTATAGAGTACTTGTAGAGGAATATTTTATCCTTTTTGGCCGACACCTGAATCTGGACGGAAGGTGTCCAGAAAAATCGCACAAGGAGGGTAAAGGGAGGACGCCTGGAGCAACTTTGAGGATTGATTGCTCTCGGCCTAGAAGTCTGATGGGGTTGATTTTTATGCCCATTTGAAGCTCTATAAGTCTAATTTCAGACTTGTAAAACTTGGCTCAAATTGAATACCGGAAGGTCTTCAAAGTTGACAAAATGTGGGAGTTGGTCAGAAATCTGAAGCAGGACAGATTTTTGTTCTCCTTTGGAAAATTCCAAAAAAATCATTCTAGTCTTATTTTCTCCAAATTTCCACTTCTCAAGTGTTATAATATGTCCCTAGTATGTTTCATAAAAATTTGGTGGTCACATGTTTAAGAAATATTTCCCGATTGAGTCCATTTTGCGCGATTTGGTCAATACCAAGCAAAATGGCTTAAAGTTTTCAATTTACCTTAAAAATTAATTTGATCCCTGAAACCTCCATATTTCCACTTGATTTTGATTTTTGAAGTCAATTTCAACTTATATAAATTTTCTATGGCCTCAGAATAATTTTCGTGAATTTTATGAATTTAATCCGAATTTATTTCTAATTCCGAGCTCATTTGCTCGATTTAGTACAAAACTCGAACCTTACTAACTTTTTCACTTCCAATACCTTAATTTTTTATTTCTAAACATCATTTCATGATCATACATGAAATTCTTAAGAAATTCTCGGGTTTCACAAGCATGGCTTTTATGCAATTATCATATCAAAACTGGATGCGAGATAAGCTCCAGCATTGGTCATGCATATCAAATCAGTAAAACTAGTGCGAGCAATCGCTCCAGCACCTTTTTATGCATATCACGTCAAAACAGTCAAAACCTGTCAAAACATATCAAAACAGAGTGCGAGCTAGGCTTCAGCACTTCTCATACATTTCACAATAATAAAATCAGTGCGAGCAACAGCTCTGGCACATTTCATGCATATGATGTCACACAAGTCGGTGCGAGCAACCGTTCGAGCACATTTTATGCACATTCACAAACGCAGATATAGTGTGAACTACGTGTCGGCACTATCTGTTTCCATATAAACTTGATAGTTGGCCTATTTTCCAAAGAAATTTCCCTTTAAATATAAATAACACTTACGTAGTGTTACCATGTAAAATTCATGCAATTACTGGTCAATCTATCGATTTGCTTTGATTAAAACCAATAAAATCCTTAAACCATAAATTTCTTTAAATCATGCATTTCATGCATGTCATGCTTTCACCATACTTAGGTGAACTTCTCTCAATAGGGGTAAAATAGTCTTTTCACCTATTTTGATCCTAAAAATCATTTAAACCACTTTTAGGATCATTATACAATAACAGTGTATACTTACATAATCAATGTATACAAAAACTATTAAAATACGCGTAGCTACCTCTAGCTACTCACACAATTCCCTTACCTCATTATTCTGTACAGTCTGACCTTTTCACTGATGACTCGTCACGCAGTTCGATTTGCTCCCAATCCAAATCAAATCTCCGGCACTGCGAATAATTATTCATCAAGTCAAATACAATATATTTAATTGTATTTCATATTTTATGGGTTTAATTTAAATCATTGGGCCCGTTTACCCATATTGGGCCCGATTGTACCATAATCGGCCTTAAGCCCGTTTTCCATTCACTACTCACATTATCGAGGCCTATTGGCTCATTGGGCCCATCAGTTGTAACGACCCTTGACTCTCGAAAATCGGGGGAAATTTTTTTTAATTTAATTTACCCACATACTCCCTTATTCACTTAGGTTGTATTCATATGCAGTGTCAAACACTTTTCCTAATTCTTTACTCGTAATTGTAATTAATTTCCATATTTCAACTTATACGGCTGATAGAAATTTCGACGGCACAAAGGCTTATATATGGGCCTACCCACCTGCAAATCAGTTGTTTTTAGCAATCCTAGATATCCACAACTACCAAGCATACTTCCCAATTCATCTTTACCACTCAATACATCTATTTCAATTTAATACTAGTCATCTCAAATATTATCTCAAAACATTATCCCAAAATAATAATGTTTACATCGTTCCTTACAAAATTACATCCCAACTAGTATTTTCGACATATGTCTGTGCATACAATTATATCTGGTACAAGAATGTAAATGTATACCTTTTTGCGTGTACAAAGTGTAGCATAGGGTAGCTCTTCCCACCAGCCTACGTCGTGTACGCAGCAGGTAGCATCTACGGATCACTGCAAGTAATCTGAGAGGTAGATGGGTGAGCTTTCGGGAAAAAGCCCAGTAAGAAGATGTCACGACCCAAACTACCCAAAAATCAGAGTTAATTTTTTCGCGTTTTGTTTATTTACTTAAATTCTTACCTGTCCTCGAATCGTGACCACACTCCACTAACAAATTGGACTGTGCGTCAATGCTAGTCCCACCATACATTTACCATAGTACTTATTTCTTCTCCAGCCATTTATAATTGTTTACATTATTTATACATCCCCTAAAGTTGCTTACAAACATGTTACTGTGCTATGCTTATGTAGATACAATATGTACAAGTGTATACACCTTATGTTGATGGGCAGCAGCGGATATCTGGAATGCAGTACTGAGTCACCTCAACTTCAACTGGAGATTATCTGTGGGAGAAAATGAAAGGGGTGAGCACATCAAGCTCAGTAAGGCAATCCTACGAACAAGTAGGTAACCATACTACCTACATGAACGTGGTACCATGTATAAATCACCCTTTCTCCACACATTTAAAAACAATTTATATGAGTTATGATGTTATGTAAATCAAGTTTGCACAACATGCAATTATATTCAAAATCATATCTTTCTCGTTTAAAATTTCATAGTAAAGTCAGGACTCGACCCCTCCTTCGGGTGATCTTGACTCACACAAAATCATGAAAATTCGTTTACATCACATATGGGTTTAAAAGCATGGAAATAACCATCATGCACATTTAGTTTAAAAACCCAGTTTGATTTCATCAAAATCGTCGACATGCGAGACGAGGCAATATCTGTATAACGGCAATAACCAGGACTGGCCATATGTGTCCTCGTGAGTCCCTCTAACTTCACGGATCCCAGTGTGCGAGGTCTCACCCTGATCAGGAATCGCCCGGGAGGTGGGTCAATCCAACTCGTCGGTCTTATCCGATCCTACGCATTCGGAGATGCCGTATCCGAAGATACCCCGTATCACAAAGATACCGTATTCGAAGATACCCCGTATCATAAAGATACCGTATCCGAAGATACCCCACGGTACATCGTACTCCATGCTACTTGCACGATTCATCGTACTCCATGGACCCATATCACTCTAGGTACTCCAGCCCAAATGGCATGCTTCCCACAGAGAGGTTTTGTTTCTCAATACTCATGTCATGTCTCAAAACGCACGTGCGAGCCTATTAAATCGGTGACATACAGTCTACCCGATGCTCCAAGCACGGCTCATCGCATGTTCTCATAAAATCAGTGCGAGCGATGCTCAGCACTCTCATCAAATCAAGTAAAATCAGCAGAGCCCGCTTTACATCCCCACAAGGCCGCCAACCTCATCCCTCACTCTCACCCTACTTAAGAGGTCTTTTGAGCCTGTTGGGCCTTTTGGCTGACTCCAAGGGCAGACAGCGCTACTCCACAAATCCAGTAAAACTAGTGCGAGCTAGGCTCTAGCACTCTATATATAAATCACCTAAAAATCTTATAAAATCTGGTGCGAGTTAAACTCCAGCACCCTGTCACGAAAATCATGTAAAATCTGGTGCGAGTTAGACTCTAGCACCGTGTCACGAAACAAGCATGTGAAATCTGGTGCGAGTTATACTATAGCACCTATGCATGTAAAACTCTAGTGCGAGCTCTCGCTCCAGCACTAATGCATGCATCACACAAATCAAACATCGTGCGAGCTGAGCTCTAGCACGTCATATGTAAATAAAAACACGTAGACGGCTCAGTTATCTCCAAATAGTTTTCACAAAAATTACATCGTTTAAGGTATGCAATGCTATGCATTTTTCTTTAAAAGTGAGCCAGCCTACTCATGCATGTGTTAAAATACCTCCAGAACAAGCAGGAACCTCTTGTCCTTGCTCCTCTCAATTTTTCCTAAATTTGTAAGTTCTACCCTTAACAAGGGTATTTTAGTAATTTATCCATTCGGGGCACTAAAATTATTAATTGACCTCTAGACCCTTCAGGTAATTTTTTTAAAAGACTGTATATGAATTCAAAATTGCGTAAAGCTACCTCTAGTAGCCCGTAAAATTCCCTTACCTTAGTTTTCTGTCGAGTCTGACCTTTTCTTTTCCACTGTTGTCACGTCGCGCAGTCCGTTATGCTCCCAATCAAATGCCTGGAACTGCGTATCAATATTCTTCAGGTCAGATAACATATAATTTAATTGTATTTAATCTTCTCTAGGCTTAATTTAAATCATTGGGCCCGTTTACCCCTATTGGGCCCGATTGCACCTTAATAGACCTTAATCGGCCTTAAGCCCGTTTTCCACTTAATTTTCACATTATCGAGGCCTATTGGGCTCATTGGGCCCACCAATAATTTATTGGGCCTCGTTCTAACTCTCGAATAGCTAAATTTAATATTTACAACAATTTATCTAAATTTTCCATAATTTAATTCAATTTATGCGAAATTTAAATCCGAAACACGCATAGCGATGTAAATTGTCGTAAATAAGGGTCACTTACCCGAGATTCCATGCTAGTATGAAATTCGAGGCTGTCTCAAGCTCTCTTTGGATGCCAATCATCGAGCTACACAATTTTATAATTTTTCGGGTAAACTTCCAGTCGAAAATTAATTAAATAAAATATTCCAAAATTTAAATCGGTCAATTTGACCGCTTATCGACTTACCCGAAGCTCGATTGCATCGCTGGAATTTTTTCCAATTTTTTTCTCTTTTTCTTTTTCCCTTTTTCTTCCTTTTTTCCTCTCTTTTTGGCTGAACCGGTTCAGTCCGGTTCGGACCGGTTCAGACCGTCGGTTCACTCCGGTTCGACCGGTTCACCGTCGGTTCACCGCCTTGCTGGCCGATTCTTCGTCGGCTTCCACCGCCAGTGGCTCCGCAAGGTCGTCTGCATCTCGAATCTACCCTCGATTTCGGTCGGGCTCGCCGGAATGCCGCCGGTTCGGCCTCTTCTCCCTCAGCCGTCGGACCCATTTTCTTCCCTTGGCAGTCGCCGACGATTCCCGCCGTCTCGTCGGCTGCTACCGGTCTCAAAAGCACCGTCGTCGCCTGGGCTTTCGAAATCTGGCCTCGGTTCCGCCCGATTCGCCGCCGTTCGCTGCCGGTGACCCTTTCTTTCCCGCGGCCTTCTCCTCCTTTTTTCGCCGGATTCCGGTGTCCTTGGCACGCGTCACCGGTGGCCTGAAGACCGCCGGCCTCTCCTCTTTCTTTTTCGACCCTTGGCCTGGCCGTTGGCTGCCGGACGGCTCGCCGGTCTCCCTCCAGCTGCTTCCGTTTTTCGGTTTCTCTCTCCCCAATTTTCGTTTTCTGATTCTTTTTTTGTTTTATTATTATTATTATATTTATTTAATTATTTTACTATTCATTAAATACTCCATAAAATCCAAAATATCTAAACTTATATTATTTTTATTCTAATTTAATTTATTTAATTTAAATTTAATTTATTAAATATATTTTTCTTCAAATTTTCGATATTATTCCTTCGCGCTTTTCGAGATATCGTTCCGATAATTTTTTCGGTATTTTTAAAATTTTTGAATCTTAATCAATTGATCCAAATTGTATAATTTCCTCATTATCGATCAAGATATCTTTCATCCTTATTTTAAATTAAAATTTTCTTATCGCCTTAATACCGGGTTTTGATATTTTTACCATTTTACCCCTGCTCTTGTTTCGAAAATCAATTTTTACCTGACCTTCCTTCATACATCCCCCATCTTTTCTTATTTAATTTTCGTATTTTAATTAAATTCGGGTCTTACAACTCTCCCCCACTTAAGGAATTTGGTCCTCCAAATTAGAACCAAGTCATATGAATCCATATACAACTCCGGGTACATCGATCGTATCATACTCTTAAATTCTTATGTGAACTTCTCCGGAGTGTATTACTACCAAAGGACTTTAATTAGGGAGATCGTCTTAAACCTCAATACTGTCTCTTTCCTGTTTAATGCCCGAATCAACTTATCAATATACTTATATTTTCATTAAACTGAACTTTTGGAGTTCATATTCGATTACCTATGCTGGATCTGGATAGTATTGCCGAAGCATCAAAAACTGAAACACATTGTGGGTGCCTGTTAATTCAGGTGATAACACTAACTTACAGGTCTTATCTCCCACTTCTCTCAAAATATTCCATCCAGCGCAGCTCAATTTACCTTCCTCCAAAAGTTCGCTACGTCTTTTTCTCTTAGGACAAGAAACATTTTCAACCATACCAATTCACCAAGGGTGAATTCCAATACTTATCTATCTGCTCTGAGGTATTCTTAATCTCTCACTCTTAACTAAACATCCTCAGAGACTTATTATCCAAAGTCGAAAATGATTCTATCTATCACCCACTTTTTCTTATCCAATTTGGGGAACAACCACTACAGCCATACACTGCCTCATATCTTGTTATCCCGATACTCAAGTGACAACTGTCACTATTGGCTAATTCGATTAGAAATCAACTGATCATTCCAGGAGCTTATAAAATCAATGGCACATGCTTTCATCGGATCCTCCAGAACTTGTACAGTCCTCTCTGACTGACCATCTGTCTGAGGATGAAAAGCTGTGCTAATACTCAGTCGGGTTCCCATAGCTTCCTGAAAAATATTCCCTGAAGTAGAAAGTGAAGCGGGAATCCCTATATAATACAATGCTCACTGGAACGCTACATAATGTTCCACAATCTTCCTTATACATAAATCCTCATACACACTCTGAGTATCTGGGGATTTCATAACCAGAAGGTGGGTAGACTTAGTCACTCTATAGACTATCATCCAAATAGCCTCGTAATTCACCTGGGTTCTCTGTAACCCATCTCGACATTCATGGAGACTTGCTCTCATTTTCGTGCCGTGTCCATATAGGTAGAGGCTGCAATAACCCTGCAGACTTTTAATACTCTACCATATTCTGCTGACATACTAAGCACTTTTTCACAATCTCTACCATATCTCTTTTCACATCTGACCACCAATACCCTTTTCAGAGATTTCATATATATATTCGTTACTTTTCGTATGCACCGTATATCCCGAAGAGTGAGCTTCTGACAATATTACTATCCCGTCAACTGTGGTCTTGGAGAGCACTCATACTGTCTCAGAACCTCTGTAACTCATCATCGCTCACTGTGAACTCTGTCACTGTCTCCTTCTGAATCCGACCCAAACTATCGACATCCTGCCGATCATCACGCTAAGCCTGTCAAATCCGGACACTCTCATCCGGTTCTAGTCTCAGGCTAGCTGTCATACAATCACTGTCATCATCAGAAGGGATCACATCACTACTGAGGCTCATAACTGCTCTAGCAGCTCACGCTCCCTGACCATCATATGTGGTACCATCCCGAGACTCTTTCTGCTCAAGGCATCAATCATCACATTAGCCTTTCCTGGGTGGTATAATTTTCACAAATCCAAACCTCTCAGAAGCTCTAACCCACTATGTATTCTCATATTCGCCTCTTTCTGTGAAAACAGATACTCGGGCTTTATAATCAGTGTATACCCAAAATTTCTCACCGTGTACATAATAGTACCATATCCTCTGTACAAATATTGTTGCCAACTTTAAATCATGGGTCAGATAGTTTATTTCATGATCCTTGAGTTGTCTGGGTCCACAATCGACTATCTACCCTTTTTGCATCAATACACAGCTCGTTCATAATTTCGAGGTATCCATACTCACTGTGAACCTCTTGAGCTGTTGGGTATGGTGAAATTAATCACGGTGGTCAGTTCATACTTCACTACACCAAAATTCATGTCACATCTATCATCTTATTTATCATCTCATTTAAAGACCACGTTTTCTTAGTTAAACGTGTCAACCAAGTAGACCATATTGAGAACTCGCAACAACCCATTTGTAAAAGCCACTTTCAATTATTGCTTACAATTTGCCCTAGACTTTAAATACACCCAACATATCATCGATAATGATGATTACAAATCGGTCCAATCCTTGACTTATTTACGCATAAGCGTATAAGATCCTTCAAAATCGCTTACATTTTCGGGTACTAACCTGCGTCATTTCCTTTTCTCATCTTAACGGCTCTTATTAAATTTTACTATGTTAACCTTATGATTTGTCGAATTTTTTTATATTCTTATCGTCTTAGTAAATGTATCCTAATGCTAAAGTTATCTATTACGACAATCGATTTCACGTTATAGGTTATATTTATATATACTTTTAGACGCTGTCAAGTCTTCAGGCGAGGAGGTATTTTGAAATACCTTTATTAACCTTCAGACTTAACCACAATTACTTTACAAATCAGTCCATGTGGTTACAATTTATATTCGCTACTAATTACTTTAATCCTAATTACTTCGCATATTAAGGGTATTCCTTACCTAGAATGTCTCTTACTCCAATACATCTTGTATTTAGGATCTATCTTATCTTAAAGATTATCTCCTTTCGTATATCCCTTATGACAAAACTCTTTCATTATTCATTCCGTGAGTACAATCCTTTACTCCTTTAATTTCAACTGTTGCACCCCTTTTTATCACTTGTCAACACTTACAGTATACTTTTCAGTGATGTTTTCACCCCTGCTTTCAACTTAAAATCTCTATATCCATATTCCGTTAATTAATCCTCCTCTATTGGGGTACTCATTTATCAATATTGTGCCCGATGATGTACGCATTCATGCTTTTTACTCACTTATATGCAAATGAAGGCGGTATGAATAAATGTGTGGCACCAGGATCAATGAACATATGTACTTCATTATTCATAACAAGTGTGGTATCTTACACCACATCCATGAAACATCAATAGTGTCCTGGTGCAAGACATCCTCTCGCCTTCGTCCAATAGCCTACTTTCCTTTTTCCTTTCGGCTATGACCTCCCTTTTCATTGCAGCTATACCAACGAAGTTTTTCTGTCTCTTTACTTTTCTGTGGGGCGATCTCGCCCAACTCTATACAATCAAAATCAATGGTCCGTCTTACCACATTTAACGGCCATTTTCATCAATACAGTGTAGGTATAGACCCTCATTCCGTGGTATCCACCACACATTCCACACTGCTTACAGTACTTACACTGCTACACTGCTTCGTAGCAGGTCGAGGTCCTCCAATCACAATGCCCCCCCAAGAGTGCCAAAATTGGATGCACTGGGGTCTTACCAATTATCTTAGCCCATAACTCGTCACATCAGATCTTTTACCAATTACCATTTTTCCATTTTAACATCTTTGTCATTTTTCGATTCTCTTTTCTGTCTCTATTTCAGCCCTCACTACCTTTCCCAATCTCAGAGGCGTGCTTCTCATGTTCTTATTTACCCAACTGTAAATCTGCGCACTGCCTCGGTATAAGTAATATCTCACGGGGCCAATTGGACTCTAATTGACAATCTGAGCCCTTCCATAAACTTTTAGACATCTCGACTGTCACTTGTTCATAGTGTCGAGGTAATATCTACCAAAGAATATAACTGAGTTTCATACTCATAATCAATTTAGTATTCCTGGGCAGTGTAAGAAATTTTTCCTTTAAATCATGTCCGGGATATCGTGTCACCAGAATACATCCAATAAGATTTCTCATCTTAGCTATGGATGTTTAACACTTAAGATAGGTCGAGCAGGTTTCCACCAATGCTCCGCTGCGCCCTCGTATCTCATTCATAATCTGAGCAATTAGCTCCTCACAATAATCTCCACACTCCGCTCCAACCTCGCGAAGCGTGTCTCAATACTATCCGATCACTCTGTCGGACTCTGTGAGGCATTCTTAACATTCGCCTCTATTCCAATTTCATTCTGATTCTCATAGGTCAACTCAGCACAACTAGCAGGCTCAGGTCTACCTCTACGACCTCTGCCTCGTGCACTATCTCATCTAACGCGACTCATATTAGGCATTCCTGCATTCTCGACCATTTCTTAGTCAAAACCCATCTCGATATACACTATTGTATCTAACCAAGCACAGTAACACGGGGATGTAATTTTCTAATTACTGACACTGACACACATCAGACCAATTTCTGCTCTGATACCACCTTTATATGTCACGACCCAAACTACCCAAAAATCAGAGTTAATTTTTTTCGCGTTTTGTTTATTTACTTAAATTCTTACCTGTCCTCGAATCGTGACCACACTCCACTAACAAATTGGGCTGTGCGTCAATGCCAGTCCCACCATACATTTACCATAGTACTTATTTCTTCTCCAGTCATTTATAATTGTTTACATTATTTATACATCCCCTAAAGTTGCTTACAAACATGTTACTGTGCTATACTTATGTAGATACAATATGTATAAGTGTAAATACCTTATGTTGATGGGTAGCAGCGGATATCTGGAATGCAGTACTGAGTCACCTCAACTTCAACTGGAGATTATCTGTGGGAGAAAATGAAAGGGGTGAGCACATCAAGCTCAGTAAGGCAATCCTACGAACAAGTAGGTAACCATACTACCTACATGAACGTGGTGCCATGTATAAACCACCCTTTCTCCACACATTTAAAAACAAATTATATGAGTTATGATGTTATGTAAATCAAGTTTGCACGAAAAATTCAACATGCAATTATATTCAAAATCATATCTTTCTCGTTTAAAATTTCACAGTAAAGTCAGGACTCGACCCCTCCTTCGGGTGATCTTAACTCACACAAAATCATGAAAATTCGTTTACATCACATATGGGTTTAAAAGCATGGAAATAACCATCATGCACATTTAGTTTAAAAACCCAGTTTGATTTCATCAAAATCGTCGACATGCGAGACGAGGCAATATCTGTATAACGGTAATAACCAGGACTGGCCATATGTGTCCTCGTGAGTCCCTCTAGCTTCACGGATCCCAGTGTGCGAGGTCTCACCCTGATTAGGAACCGCCCGGGAGGTGGGTCAATCCAACCCATCGGTCTTATCCGATCCTACGCATCCGGAGATGCCGTATCCGAAGATACCCGTATCACAAAGATACCGTATCTGAAGATACCCCACGGTACATCGTACTCCATGACACTTGCACGGTACATCGTACTCCATGGACCCATATCACTCTAGGTACTCCAGCCCAAATGGCCTGCTTCCCACAGAGAGGTTTTGTTTCTCAATACTCATGCCATGTCTCAAAACGCACGTGCGAGCCTATTAAATCGGTGACACACAGTCTACCCGATGCTCCAAGCACGGCTCATCGCATGTTCTCATAAAATCAGTGCGAGCGATGCTCAGCACTCTCATCAAATTAAGTAAAATCAGCAGAGCCCGCTTTACATCCCCACAAGGCCGCCAACCTCATCCCTCACTCTCACCCTACTTAAGAGGTCTTTTGAGCCTGTTGGGCCTTTTGGCTGACTCCAAGGGCAGACAGCGCTACTCCACAAATCCAGTAAAACTAGTGCGAGCTAGGCTCTAGCACTCTATATATAAATCACTTGAAAATCTTATAAAATCTGGTGCGAGTTAAACTCCAGCACCCTGTCACGAAAATCATGTAAAATCTGGTGCGAGTTAGACTCTAGCACCGTGTCACGAAACAAGCATGTGAAATCTGGTGCGAGTTATACTCTAGCACCTATGCATGTAAAACTCTAGTGCGAGCTCTTGCTCTAGCACTAATGCATGCATCACACAAATCAAACATCATGCGAGCTGAGCTCTAGCACGTCACATGTAAATAAAAACACGTAGGCGGCTCGGTTATCTCCAAATAGTTTTCACAGAAATTACATCGTTTAAGGTATGCAATGCTATGCATTTTTCTTTAAAAGTGAGCCAGCCTACTCATGCATGTGTTAAAATACCTCCAGAACAAGCAGGAACCTCTTGTCCTTGCTCCTCCCAATTTTTTCTAAATTTGTAAGTTCTACCCTTAACAAGGGTATTTTAGTAATTTGCCCATTTGGGGCACTAAAATTATTAATTGACCTCTAGACCCTTCAGGTAATTTTTTTAAAAGACTGTATATGAATTCAAAATTGCGTAAAACTACCTCTAGTAGCCCGTAAAATTCCCTTACCTTAGTTTCCTGTCGAGTCTGACCTTTTCTTTTCCACTGTTGTCACGTCGCGCAGTCCGTTATGCTCCCAATCAAATGCCTGGAACTGCGTATCAATATTCCTCAGGTCAGATAACATATAATTTAATTGTATTTAATCTTTTCTGGGCTTAATTTAAATCATTGGGCCCGTTTACCCCTATTGGGCTCGATTGCACCTTAATAGGCCTTAATCGTCCTTAAGCCCGTTTTCCACTAAATTTTCACATTATCGAGGCCTATTGGGCTCATTGGGCCCACCAATAATTTATTGGGCCTCGTTCTAACTCTCGAATAGCTAAATTTAATCTTTACGACAATTTATCTAAATTTTCCATAATTTAATTCAATTTATGCGAAATTTAAATTCGAAACACGCATAACGATGTAAATTGTCGTAAATAAGGGTCACTTACCCGAGATTCCATGCTAGTACGAAATTTGAGACTGTCTCGAGCTCTCTTTGGATGCCAATCGTCGAGCTACACAATTTCATAATTTTTCGGGTAAACTTCCAGTCGAAAATTAATTAAATAAAATATTTCAAAATTTAAATCGGTCAATTTGACCGCTTATCGACTTACCCGAAGCTCGATTGCATCGCTGGAATTTTTTCCAATTTTTTTCTCTTTTTCTTTTTCCCTTTTTCTTCCTTTTTTCCTCTCTTTTTGGCTGAACCGGTTCAGTTCGGTTCGGATCGGTTCAGACCGCCGGTTCACTCCGGTTCGACCGGTTCACCACCGATTCACCGCCTTGCCGGTCGGTTCTCCGTCGACTTCCACCGCCAGTGGCTCTGCAAGGTCGTCCGCATCTCGAATCTACCCTGGATTTCGATCGGGCTCGTCGGAATGCCGTCGGTTCGGCCTCTTCTCCCTCGGCCGTCGGACCCATTTTCTTCCCTTGGCCGTCGCCGGTGATTCCCGCCGTCTCGTCGGCTGCTACCGGTCTCAAAAGCACCGCCGTCGCCTGGGCTTTCGGAATCTGGCCTCGGTTCCGCCCGATTCGCCGCCGTTCGCCGCCGGTGACCCTTTCTTTCCCGCGGCCTTCTCCTCCGTTTTTCGTCGGATTCCGGCATCCTTGGCGCGCGTCACCGGTGGCCTGAAGATCGCCGACCTCTCCTCTTTCTTTTTCGACCCTTGGCCTGGCCGTTGGCCACCGGACGGCTCGCCGGTCTCCCTCGGTCAGCTGCTTCCGTTTTTCGATTTCTCTCTCCCCGATTTTCGTTTTCTGATTCTTTTTTTTGTTTTATTATTATTATTATTATTATTATAATTTATTTAATTATTTTACTATTCATTAAAATACTCCATAAAATCCAAAATATCTACACTTATATTATTTTTATTTTAATTTAATTTATTTAATTTAAATTTAATTTATTAAATATATTTTTCTTCAAATTTTCGATATTATTCCTTCGCTCTTTTCGAGATATCGTTCCGATAATTTTTTCGGTGTTTTTAAAATTTCTGAATCTTGATCAATTGACCCAAATTGTATAATTTCCTCATTATCGATCAAGATATCTTTCATCCTTATTTTAAATTAAAATTTTCTTATCGCCTTAATACCGGGTTTTGATATTTTTACCATTTTACCCCTGCTCTTGTTTCGAAAATCAATTTTTACTTGACCTTCCTTCATACATCCCCCATCTTTTCTTATTTAATTTTTGTATTTTAATTAAATTCGGGTCTTACAGAAGATGCATTTAAAACGATTCTAGCAATTTAAATATGTATAAAACATGATAATGCGTCTAATGATACTTTCTGAAACTAATAATAATAACATTCAAAGATTAAGGAAAATTAGAAACATCAAGATTCAAAACGTAATTCTTTAGGTATTTGAACTTAATAGATATTACGTAAAACTGGTCGTACATTCAGAATTCCAAACAGGAATACATATCAAATCACATACTACAAATCCGGTTCTGAAAACAGAGTTTAAATTTTCAAATTGAGACTACATCGGCCATATAATTATCATGTGACAGTAACGAATTTATCACGTGGCAAAATAACCCGATCATCCTCCGTAGAGGGAATTCAGGACCCAAGGGTAATTTTCAGACGTCACAAAGGCGGGTTATAGGCGCCACTAAGGCGAAATACAAACGCCACACAGGTGAAATACAGGCGCCACACAGGTGAAATACAGGCGCCACGAAGGCGAATTACAGGTGCCACAAAGGCGAAATACAGGCGCCACAAAGGCAAATTACAGGTGCCACACAGGCGAAATACAGGCGCCACGAAGGCGAATTCCAAGTGCCACAAAGGCGAAATACAGGCGCCACACAGGCGAAATACAGGCGCCACGAAGGCGAGTTCAGACGCCACACAGGCGAGTCAGACGCCACACAGGCGAAGTTGACAAGCGTAGGCATACAACGTATATGGCCCTTAGTCTCAAAACAACTATAGTTTTCATATACGAAAATATCGAAATAAATTTATCTTATTCGAAAGATCATTTCAAAAGACATGCTCATATTCCGAAATCAAATTCAGTTATATACAATTATTCAAAAACATAAACACAGAGAGCATAGTCTTGATCAGAAATATAATTTAGGAATATGCATGAAAATCATACTTCATGTCTTTGCAAGCTTTCTTTATCAAGTTTCGGTAGGTAACTATTACCGTTTTAAATTATATCCCCTTACCTCGATCTATCAAAATCTCCGTGCCCGAGTGGTGATGTCTCTTAGTACCTCCCTTAATTCTTTCTACGATCACTTACAACGAAATCGTACACTTAGCACCCTATTCGTGCGAATTACCCGAATTGCGTTAAAATCGTAACCTATTCGTTACTACTGCGTGTGTACGTATTATGGTACGTACCTAAGTCAACAACGTTTATATATTTTCCTTTACCACATATTATTTTGTATGCACAATTATTGACATACACCTTATTATATACCTCTACATGTATGTACACATAAATACATATATATATATACACTCCCATATGTGTGTGTGTGTATATAAATATATATATATATATTTATTTGTTTTCACTCTTTTCCTATCTCATATATATACATTCTTTGTATATATATATATACTAGCACAAATTCATCCTATATACACCCATATGTATATGCACCTAATATATATATATATATATATATATTTATATATATACACACTCCTATATATATATATATTATTGTCTTCTATTTATTTTTTTTCTTATCACATATATATATTTCCTTGTTTGTACATCTACCAAAACACATTTATTTAATACAATCATTTGTATATACACCCTAGTATATACACATTTTTCATATACTCCTATATGTATATACACCTAAGTATAAACTCATATTTATTTTATCATTGGGTTTCCTCATTCATTATCAAATATATGTACATATACTAACATACCCTTTCATTATACATACCTATATGTACATACCCAAATATATATATATATTTATTCACATAAATACATATATATATTATCACTTGTCTCCATTATTCAATATCACAAATATATATATTTTTGCCTACTTTTTATCATTCCATTTTTAATCTAATTCAAACTATACTAGCATGCTTATACATGTATCACACATATATATTCATGTACATTAATACACATATATACATGTATGTATCTTACCTCTTTTCTCTTCCTCTTTTTTTTTTCAGCTTGCTTTTCTTCTCTCACGGTTTTCTCCCTTCTTCCTCAATTTGTTTCAATTTCCAGCCCCTGCCTCCTTCCTATTTTCTCCCTTCTTCCTCACGGTTCTGCTTCTCTCCCCTCAATTCCCCTGTTTCGATTTGCTTCTCTTCCGTTGGCTTTAGCTCCGGCCTGTTCAGTCTTCTTCTCCCCTCAATTCCCCTGCCTCGGTTTGCTTCTCCTCCGTTGGCTTTAGCTCCGGCCTGTTCAGTCTTCTTCTCCCCTCAATTCCCCTACCTCGGTTTGCTTCTCCTCCGTTGGCTTTAGCTCCGGCCTGTTCAGTCTTCTTCTCCCTCTTTTCCTTTCCTTCTTCTCCAGCCGAGCAATCTTCCTCCTCTCCTCTTCTTTCCTTTCCTCTTCTCGGCTGGACAACTTCTCTTTTCTTTCTCTTTTCTTCTTCCTCGTCGACCCAGCTCTTCTTCTCCAGCCGATCACCCTTCTTCCCTTCTCTTCGTTTCTTCCCCCTTCTCTTTTCTCCCTTTAGTTCCCGCCCAGCAGAGCTAATCTGCCCCCCTTTCGAAATGAAGAAACGAAATTGGCTTTCTTTTGAAAGCCAATTTCGTACCATACATATATATATATTATATTAATATATATAAATGTTATATTTAATATATAATATATTAATATATATATATATATATTTGTCATATATATGCATATATATATATATATCATCATTTATCCATTTTAAATTTGTCTAGTATATATATATATATTATACCTATGTATATATATATATATATACACATTTTCTTTCCTTTTTTTTTTTATAAAATCACATAATGACACTATTCATGCCTTCCACGAAATTTTTATTATTTCGAAAATAGAATATTATTGGGATCTCATCACTCCTTATAATTCTCGATATAAGTTTTCTCATCAAGATTATTTTCGATCCCTCCATGCTTGCATATGCTTCATCACATCTTGTATCTTCGGGTTCTCGATCATTCGCGAGTTTCTCGGCTCTTATATTCTCGAGCTCTACAACGAACATCCACACTTCCATTAAAATATAATCTAATTAAACGTAGAAAATTCGTGGGGTTTACATTCTCCCCACCTTAAAAGAATTTGGTCCTCCAAATTTATTCGGGTCCATCAAGATAGACGTGGGTACTCTTAGTCAATCTGTATACGATCACCCAGATTGTATCATGCCTCTTTCGGGTTCTTGGTAATTCTGCTTACACCCATTCTTAATACACTGTGACCTAAAAGGCTCCGAGTCTTCTTAAATTTTAACACCGGTGCACTCCAAAGTGGGTCACTCGATCCGAAAATCTCTCCTTCATAGAGCTTTTATAATTGCCCTCTCAGCATTTCACATCCAAGTAAAGTCACTCAGTACAGTGGTTTGTGTACTTAATTCAATACCACCTGCTAAATCAATTCTAGAACTTCCCCCTTTAGTTTAGGGGTAACTTTGATAAATTATTTGATCATGTGTCAGAAAACTTTTCCAGTTTACAGGGATATTTCCATACTCCGAACACGCCCTATCTTAATTTCACAATCCCTAAACACCATATTAGTCCTTCGGGATTTATACAGGGGTGTGGTAACGTGTAACATGAAATCTAGAGGCTCAGGTTTCACAGGCAGTTTACATGCCAAATGGGGTGATATATATATAAAATAAACAAATAAATAAAAAGGCGTAGGACTTGAATCCAATAATACATATGCCTTGTGATTGCAAATTAAAAGCTTACCCTGGATGGTCTCAGCGGAGGCATCGGCAGTCTCTGTATCCACAGCAAAGACCCTCCCATGAGTGACAGGCTTCTTGCCCTTCTCTACTGCGGTAGCCCGTCTCTGTGAGACTTGTCTCGGGGGAGCTTGCCTCTCAGGTTGTCGTGATAGTTCTGGAAGCTGTGGAAACTTATTCAATAGACAATCTTTGATCCGATGTCCCCTCTGTCCACACATAAAATAGCTCCCTGAGGACCAGTGGCACGCACCACTATGGAAATTACCGCAACTAGTGCAAATCTCTGGTACTGCTGGAAGCCTCTGGTAGTCTGTGGGGTAGCTATAGGAGCCATGGGCCTATCAATCCTAGCCCAAGACTCATCTGTCATCTGCCTCTTAGGCTAGCCCCTCCTAAAATCCCGTCTCTCCAACTCCATCTGCACACTATCATCTCTGGTCCTTCCTTTAAAACCATACTTCGTCTGGGTGACATTTAGGCCCCTCTCGACCATCTGTGCTCTCCCCAGAGCATCCTGAAATTTCGTAATCCATAGCCCTAAAAGACGATCTCTGATAGTTGGCCTTAACCCTGCTAAGAACCTCTCAGTCCGACGCTCTTCATTCTGGAACGTCTCCGATTCATACCTCATCAGCATGGTGAATTTACTTTCGTACTCATCCACGGTCATATTGCCCTATACCAAACTCAAAAAATTCATCCTTAACTTCTAATGGGCAGCTAGTGGAACATACTACTTCCTAAAGGCTGTGGAGAAAGCATCCCAACTAATCACCGGATGCTGAGCATTCAGAAGGACCTTGGTGGATCCCCACCAATACTCTGCTTGGCCCTGCAGCATGTAAGTGGCCATAGAGACCTTCTCAACATCAGAACACCCCAAAAAGTCGAAGATCTTCCCAAGGCTCACCAGCCACTCTTCGGCCTCTACTGGATTCTTAATTCCCTTAAATGCTCGAGGCCTCATCTTTAGGAAATCTCTCATCCTACAGATATTTCTCTCCTCCCTCCGAACCTGTACAAGAGGCTGAGGCGCCAAGGGTACTGGAGGAACTGGTGGAGGAGGAGGTGGTGGTGCTTGCGGAGGAGTCTGCACCGGAGTAGGAATTGGAGCCGTGCCAGCAGAATCAGAAACATTTGCCCCTAGGTGTTGGGCAACCATGGTAGCTATCGACTCTAAACCTCGCTCGAGGCGCTGCTCCAATCGTTGCTCAAACTGAGCCATACGAGTACGAGGACTCTCTAGCTCAGGTGGAGGAGGTGGAGGTGGCTGATGTCACGACCCGAATTACCTAAAAATCAGAGTAAATTTTTCGCTTTTTCATTTATTATTTAATTCTTACCTTTCTCTTGTCGTGACCATCCTACAACACAGTTGGGCTATGATTCGATGTTAGTCACCTCACACCATTTAACATTTCATTCCCAAAATCATATATCAGAGTCTACTATCCTTTTGACTTTAAATAAACACATACCCAATGGTATTTACATGACTCTACATCCCCGACATCATATCCATTTACAGTACTGTGCATTACATATTTAGATACAAAACCATACAAATGTGTATACCTGTCTCTCGATGGGAAGCAGCAAGCAGCGGATATTAAGCATGCAAGTCCTCAGCCGCTCAATAATTATTACAAGTGCTCTGAAAAGATGGGAAAATAAGGGGGGTGAGCAAACCACACGCTCAGTAAGGCAATTATGCAAGTAAGTAGATAGCTCCACTATCTACATGCTCATAATGCCATGCCCTTAAATCCATTTCTTTTCATTTAAAATTACACGCACAAAGTCATGCATATTCAATGCCATAGTTTATCCAAAACTATTTGTGCATATATAAATCATGTAACTCATGCATTCAAAGCATTTTATGTGACATCATTAAATCATATTAAGCATGAATTAGATCAAGATCATGCAGTCTTTTATGCCATGTAAGACAAAACATGGATTTCAAATGAAAGCATGGAAAACACATCATGCCACTGCATTTAAATCAATTCATTTAAAACGCAGTATAAAATAACCCCTCTGGGTCAATCATCTCAAAACTCATAAAACAATTTGTTATATTTCATTATAAAACTTGAGTTATAAAACCACCCTTCTTTCAGGGTCACATATCATAAAATCATCTGAAATCATCAAATCATCAAATCGGGGGCCTGACCCCTCCTTCGGGTCTACCCTGGTCTAACAGACCACAAGTTATATCATGTGAGACAATCAGGTAATTAACAGTAACATCGAGGACTATGGCCATATCCTAGTGATCCCTGGCAACACGGTACCTAGTGTGCGGGGTATCACACCTGAAACGGGAGGTGGGTCGTCCTACCCGCCAGAACAGCATAACACCAGGATTGCGAGGGCAAGGCTTGCTGCCTCGTGGCTAATGCCACTCCACTCCAACAATCCCCACGGTACAGCGTACTCCGCGTGACATACACGGTACAAAGTACTCCGTGAACCCAAGCTCAATCAGGGGTGCCTGTAATAGGTCTTATCCACCCATAACATCTCTGTCTCAGGATGCACGTGTGAGCATATCATCTCACTGTGACACACAGTCTACAGGAGGCTCCAACACGGCTATATGCATGTAATATAAATCCCTGTGCGAGCGAAGCTCAAGCACGGCTCCATGCATATTCATGATATCTGAAAATCTCGTGCGAGCGAAGCTCTAGCACGGTTTCATAAAAATCAGTGAAATCTGCGTACGAGCAGCGCTCCAGTACGACTTAAACTGATTATAATTTCATGTAAGTTCCACGTACGAGCAACGCTCTAGTACGGATATGTATATAAATTCAGTGAAAACCTCGTACGAGAAAAACTCCAGTACGGCATTCAAATGAATTATGAAAACCATATAAAACTTTGTGCGAGCAACGCTCCAGCACAAATGAATGCTCAAGTAAATCAAATCTCGTGCGAGTTATACTCCAGCACGGCTTTATGCATAACTAAATCAAATCTCGTGCGAGTTTCACTCCAGCACGGCTTTTATGCATAATTAAATCAAAACAGGATGCGAGCTAAGCTCCAGCATCTCTCATGCATGTCAAATCATTAAAAGTAGTGCGAGTAATCGCTCCAGCACTATTTTATGCATATCACGTCAAAACAAATCAAAACATGTCAAAACATGTCAAAACAGAGTGCGAGCTAGGCTCCAGCAGCTCTCATTTCACAATATTAAAAATCAGTGCGAGCACCATGCTCTAGCACATTTCATGCATATGATGTCACAAGTCGGTGCGAGCAACTGCTCAAGCACATTTATGCACATTCACAAACGCAGATATAGTGCGAACTACGTGTCGGCACTACCTGTTTCCATATAAACTTGATAGTTGGCCTCTTTTCCAAAGAAATTTCATTTAAATATTAATAACACCTACGTAGTGTTAATTTGGGAAACTTATGCAATTATTGGCCAATCTATCGATTTACTTTGATTAAAACCAATCAAATCTTTAATTCGGAAAATTCCTTAAATCATGCATTTCATGCATGTCATGCTTTCACCATCCTTAGGTGAACTTCCCTCAATAGGGGTAAAATAGACATTTCACCTATTTCGATCCTTAAAATCATTCAAACCATTTTTAGGATCATTATACAATATCCATGTATACATACATACTCAGTGTACAGAAAAACTATTAAAATATGCGTAGCTACCTCTAGCTACTCACACAATTCCCTTACCTCATTTATCTGTACAGTCTGACCTTTACATCGATGTCTCGTCACGCAGTCCGATTTGCTCCGAATCCAAATCAAATCTTCGGCACTGCGGATAAATATTCATCAGGTCAATTACAATACAATTAATTGTATTCACAATTTTCTGGGCTTAATTTAAATCATTGGGCCTGTTTTCCCATATTGGGCCCGATTGCACCTTAATGGGCCTTAATCGGCCTTAAGCCCGTTTACCACACTTTATCGAGGCCTATTGGGCTCATTGGACCCATCAATATTTATTTAGCCTCGTTCTAAATTTTCAGATAGCTTATGAATTATTTACGACAATTTATCCTAATTTCTAGAATTTAATTCATTTATACGGAAATTAAATCCGTAATTCATGCGTTAAATATCAATCACGCATAACGATATAAAATTGTCGTAAATAAGGGTCACATACCCGTTATACCATGATCGTACACAAATCGAGGCTGTCTCGAGCTCTCAGTGGATGCCAATTGTCGAGCTACACAATTAAATATATTTTCGGGTAAACTTTCAGTCGATTATTTATCAAATTAAATATTCTAAAAATTAAATCGGTCAATTTGACCGCTTACCGACTTACCCGAAGCTCGATTGCATCACTGGAATTTTCCCCAATTTTTTCTCTTTTTCTTTTTCCCTTTTTCTTCCTTTTTTCCCTCTCTTTTTGGCTGAACCGGTCCGGTCCGGTTCAACCCGGTTCGGACCGCCGGTTCGGTCTGGTCCGGTTCGGCCGGTTCTGTCCGGTTCGGCCGGTCCAGGCTCCCTTTGGTCGTGCCGGCGCCGTCCGGTCGGTTCTCTGGCCGATTCCGGTGCCGTTCAGCGCGCCATGGCATGGGCTCCCTAAATCGGGCCTCGGCTGGGGTCGAATCGCAGCCATCGCCGGCGAATCGGGGTTCTCTCCCCCGCGGTCTTCTCCTCCGTTTCCGACGTTTTTCGCCGTTCCCGGCGCGCGTCTGGCCGCCTGTGGGTTCGCCTGAGGTCGGCCGACCTTCGCCGACCCTCGCCTGGGGCCCTTGGCCGCCGGTGAGGCTCGTCCGTCGTCTTCTCTTCCTCGGCTCGCCTTTCGCGTTTTTCTTCTCTGCTTCTGTTTCAGACTTTCGTTTCCTCTCTGTTTCAATTCGCGTTTTTTTTTTTATTTATTTATTTATTTATTTATTTAATTTTATTATTATTTTAATCAATAAAATAATAGTATTTTGTCAAAAATATCTTCAAAAATTAATATTTAATTCAGTTAATCAATAAATGAATTTCTCGGTATTATTTCGACTTTCCGGTATATTTTTCGATTATTTTCGAGATTATTTTTCGATACGAAAATCTCGGTTTATTCCAATAAATTCATATCTTGATCAATTTAACCCGGAATTTAATTATTTCTTCGTCATTGATCAAGATTTCTCATTTTCATATTTTTAATTAAATTTTCTTGTCCCGATAAATACCGAATTTTGGTCTTTTGACCATTTTGCCCCTGCACGTATTCGGGAATGCCATTTAAGTCCTTTTGCATTTTTTAAATGCACTCAAAAATATCGGGTCTTACAATCTCCCCCACTTAAGAAATTTGGTCCTCCAAATTAGAACCAAGTAATATGAGTCCATAACAACTCCGGGTATATCTATCGTATCATATACTGTCATCCTCAAGTGACTTTCTCCGGAGTGTAATATTACCATCATACTTAACTAGGGAGATTATCTTAAACCTCAACACTTTCTCCTTCCGTCTAATACCCGAATCGATTTCCAATCATATGTTATACTTTCATTGAGCTAAACCGTTGAAGCTCATATCCGATTACATATATCGGGTTCGGATAATATTTTCGAAACATCATAAGATAGGACACATAGTGGATGCCTGTTTATTCAAGTGGTAACGCCAACCTACAGGTCTTACCTCCCACTTTGTCCAATATCTCTATCCGAATCTTGTTACGTCCTTAAGACAAGTAACTGCCAACATAATGATTCACCCTCGGTGAATTCCAATGATTTCCTGTCTCTTGTCAGCATAGTCTTTTCTATCTGCTCTGAGGTGTTCTTAATCTCTCTTAAATCAACTGAACATGCTCAGAGGTTAATCTTACAAATTAGGGAACAATTCTCTATCTGTCACCCACTTCTTCTCTAAGTCAGGGATCAACTCCCTACGGCCATACTAAGCCTCATATAACTTGTTATCCCGATACTCAAGTGACAACTGTCATCACTGGCGAATTTGATTAGTAGCAACTGATCATCCCAGGAGCTCATAAAATCAATTGCACACGCTCTCATCACATCCTCCAGAACCTGTACAGTCCTCTCTGACTGACCATCTGTCTGAGGGTGGAAGCTGTGCTAACACACAATCAGGGTCCCATAGCTTCAAAAAACATATTCCCAGAAGTGGAAAGTGAAGCGGGAATCCCTATCTGATACCATGCTCACTGGAACGCTACACAATGTTTCACAATATTCCATCCACATAAATCCGCCTACGCACTCAGAGTATCTCGGGATTTCATAACCAGAAGGTGGGTAAACTTAATCAATCTATCGACTATCACCCAGATAGCCTCGTGATTCTTCCGGGTCCTCTATAACCCATCACAACTTCATGGTCACTTGTTCCCATTTCCATGTCAATATAGGTAGAGGCTGCAATAACTCTGCAGACTTCTAGTACTCTACCTTACTCTGCTGACATACGAGACACTTGCTATACAATCTCTACAATATCACTTTTCAAACCTGACCACCAATACCATTTTCAGAGATCTCGATATATTTATTATTTCTCGGATACACTGTATATCCCGAAGAGTGAGCTTCTGTCAATAACACTATATCATCAACTGTGGTCCTCGGGAGCACTTATACTGTCTCTGAACCTCTGTGAGTCATCATCACTCACTGTGAACTCTGTCACTGTCCCCTTCTGAATCTGACCCATACTATCGACACCAAGCCGATCATCACGCTAAGCCTGGCAAATTCGGTCACACAAATCCGGTTCTAACCTCAGGCTAGCTGTCACAAAACCACCGTCATCATCAGAAGGATCACATCACTACTGAGGTTCACAACTGTTCTTGCAGCTCACGCTCCCTGACCATCATATGTGATACCATCTCGAGGCTCTTTCTGTTCAAGGCATTAGCCATAATATTAGCCTTTCCTGGGTGGTACAATGTTCACAATCATAATCCTTAGAAGCTCTAACCCTCATGGTTATCTCATCCGACTCTTTCTGTGAAAACAGATACTCGGGGGTTTTTACGATTAGTGCATACCCAAAATTTCTTACAGTATAAGTGGTGGCGCCATACTTTCAGTGTAATCGCTATGACTGCCAACTCTAAATCATGGGTCGGATAGTTTCTCTTATGGTCCTTGAACATATCTGGATCCATAAACGACTATCTTCCCATTTTTACATCAATACACAGCCCAATCCTTATTTGGAGGTATCCATACACACTGAAACCTCTTGAGCTGTTGGTTATAGTGAGAATACTTACGGTGGTCAGTTCATTACTCCAATATACCAAAACTCATTGAAGCTATTTTCATACTTATCATACTACTCGTGTGAAATCTTTTTCCAAACGAGACATCTCAACTGAGCAGCCCACTTCAAGAAACTCTCAACACCTCGTCTGTAAGAAGTTTCCTGTTGCGACTCATTCTCTTCCCTGGACTTCGAATACATCATAATATCATCACTAAAGATGACAACCAATCGGTCCAGGTAAGGTTTAAATACCTTAACGTAGTTGAGTTCCACTCAATATTTCAATTTTCCATATACTTGACCTATGTACGCATAAACGTACAATGTCATTTCGAAATAGCTTTCGTTCAAGATACTAGCTCACGTCATTTCCTTTTTCTTATATTAACGGCTTTTATAAAATTTTAAATTTTAAACCTTCTTGATTAATCAAATTCTATATTTCTTTATCGTACCAGCAAAGGTACCCAAATTTTAATGTATATATTATGACCGTCGAATTCAATCTATAGATTATGCGTGCGCTTCTAGACGCTGTCAAATCTTCAGGCAGGGAGATATTTTAAAATACCTTTATTATCCCTCAGACTTGACTACATACCGCTTAATCCAATTTACTTTGCATATCGAAGATATCCTTACCTTGCATATGCCTTTTATTCCAATATATCTCCTTTTATATATCACTTGTAACAAACTCTTTCCTTACTTGTCAAGTTACAATACACTTTTCAGTGATATTTTCACCCCTATTTTCAACTTACAATCCCTATACCCATATTCAGTTAGTGAAAATCAACTAACTATCATCCTCTTTATGCTTAAAGGTATAGGCTTCACATTTTTCACTAGCTTATAAGCAACTGAAGGCGGTATGAATAAATAAATGGCACCAGGAGCAATTTAAAATAATTATTTCATTATTCACAACCAGTGTGGTATCTTCCACCACATCCAATGAAACATCAGTAGTGTCCTGGTCCAAGGCATACACTCGCCCTCGTCCAACATCTTATTTTCGTGGTAACTACCACACATCTTACACTGTTCACACTGCTACTCTGTTTTACTGTTTACAATGCTCCGTAGCAGGTTGCGGTCCTCAAATCATAATACCCCTCAATAGTGTTAAAATTAGATATACTGGGGTTTATCAATCAACTTACCCCGTGATTTATCAGCTCTAAGCCTTTACCAAACTACCTTTTTCCCGTTCTGACATTCTTGTCATCCTCTATTCTCTTTTGTCTCTATTTTGGCCCTTTCTACCTTTCTCAATCTCAGAGGCGCGCAATTTATAATCTTATTTACACAACTGTAGTCTGCGCACTGCCTCGGCATATGCCTCGGCATAGGTAGTGATGTCGGGCAAATCGGACTCTAATTGACAATCTGAGTCCTTCCATGAACTTTCAGACATCTTGACTCTCACTGTTCATCATGTTCGAGTCACATCTACCCAGGAATATAAACTGAGTATCATACTCGTTAATCAACATGTTCCTCTGGGTCAGAGTAAAGAATATCATCTGTTATTTTCCTTTAAAACAATATCCGGGATATTCTGTCACCGGAATACATATAGAATTTTTTTTCCATGTCCATTCTGGACGTCTAATTCTTCAAATGGGTCGAGCGAACTTTCATCAATGTTCCGACTCACCCTCATACATACCCTGAGCAATTAGCTCGCAAAATATTCTCCACACTCCGCTCCAACCTCGCGAAGCGTATCTCAATACTGTCTGATCTCTCTGTCAGACTCTATCCGATCTCTTTGTCAGACTCTGTCCGATCTCTCTGTTGGACTCTGTGGGGCATGATCAACCAGCCTCCACGTCAATCTCATCTCAAGTCTCATGTGGCGACTCAGTACAACTCATGGGCCTACCTCAACGGCCTTGAGCTCGTGTACTCGCCTCTCAACCATAGCGGCTATCAGTCAATGAGTCTGTTCTTGCATTTAAAACCAAATTCTTAGCTGAACTTCCATCTCGATATACACAATTGTATCCAAATAATGCACAGTACATGGGGATGTAAACTTCCTTAACCACTAACACCGACTCATATCAGGCCAACTCAAGCTCTGATACCATTAAACCTGTCACGACCCGAATTACCTAAAAATCAGAGTAAATTTTTCGCTTTTTCATTTATTATTTAATTCTTACCTTTCTCTTGTCGTGACCATCCTACAACACAGTTGGGCTATGATTCGGTGTTAGTCACCTCACACCATTTAACATTTCATTCCCAAAATCATATATCAGAGTCTACTATCCTTTTGACTTTAAATAAACACATACCCAATGGTATTTACATGACTCTACATCCCCGACATCATATCCATTTACAGTACTGTGCATTACATATTTAGATACAAAACCATACAAATGTGTATACCTGTCTCTCGATGGGAAGCAGCAAGCAGCGGATATTAAGCATGCAAGTCCTCAGCCGCTCAATAATTATTACAAGTGCTCTGAAAAGATGGGAAAATAAGGGGGGTGAGCAAACCACACGCTCAGTAAGGCAATTATGCAAGTAAGTAGATAGCTCCACTATCTACATGCTCATAATGCCATGCCCTTAAATCCATTTCTTTTCATTTAAAATTACACGCACAAAGTCATGCATATTCAATGCCATAGTTTATCCAAAACTATTTGTGCATATATAAATCATGTAACTCATGCATTCAAAGCATTTTATGTGACATCATTAAATCATATTAAGCATGAATTAGATCAAGATCATGCAGTCTTTTATGCCATGTAAGACAAAACATGGATTTCAAATGAAAGCATGGAAAACACATCATGCCACTGCATTTAAATCAATTCATTTAAAACGCAGTATAAAATAACCCCTCTGGGTCAATCATCTCAAAACTCATAAAACAATTTGTTATATTTCATTATAAAACTTGAGTTATAAAACCACCCTTCTTTCAGGGTCACATATCATAAAATCATCTGAAATCATCAAATCATCAAATCGGGGGCCTGACCCCTCCTTCGGGTCTACCCTGGTCTAACAGACCACAAGTTATATCATGTGAGACAATCAGGTAATTAACAGTAACATCGAGGACTATGGCCATATCCTAGTGATCCCTGGCAACACGGTACCTAGTGTGCGGGGTATCACACCTGAAACGGGAGGTGGGTCGTCCTACCCGCCAGAACAGCATAACACCAGGATTGCGAGGGCAAGGCTTGCTGCCTCGTGGCTAATGCCACTCCACTCCAACAATCCCCACGGTACAGCGTACTCCGCGTGACATACACGGTACAAAGTACTCCGTGAACCCAAGCTCAATCAGGGGTGCCTGTAATAGGTCTTATCCACCCATAACATCTCTGTCTCAGGATGCACGTGTGAGCATATCATCTCACTGTGACACACAGTCTACAGGAGGCTCCAACACGGCTATATGCATGTAATATAAATCCCTGTGCGAGCGAAGCTCAAGCACGGCTCCATGCATATTCATGATATCTGAAAATCTCGTGCGAGCGAAGCTCTAGCACGGTTTCATAAAAATCAGTGAAATCTGCGTACGAGCAGCGCTCCAGTACGACTTAAACTGATTATAATTTCATGTAAGTTCCACGTACGAGCAACGCTCTAGTACGGATATGTATATAAATTCAGTGAAAACCTCGTACGAGAAAAACTCCAGTACGGCATTCAAATGAATTATGAAAACCATATAAAACTTTGTGCGAGCAACGCTCCAGCACAAATGAATGCTCAAGTAAATCAAATCTCGTGCGAGTTATACTCCAGCACGGCTTTATGCATAACTAAATCAAATCTCGTGCGAGTTTCACTCCAGCACGGCTTTTATGCATAATTAAATCAAAACAGGATGCGAGCTAAGCTCCAGCATCTCTCATGCATGTCAAATCATTAAAAGTAGTGCGAGTAATCGCTCCAGCACTATTTTATGCATACCACGTCAAAACAAATCAAAACATGTCAAAACATGTCAAAACAGAGTGCGAGCTAGGCTCCAGCAGCTCTCATTTCACAATATTAAAAATCAGTGCGAGCACCATGCTCTAGCACATTTCATGCATATGATGTCACAAGTCGGTGCGAGCAACTGCTCAAGCACATTTATGCACATTCACAAACGCAGATATAGTGCGAACTACGTGTCGGCACTACCTGTTTCCATATAAACTTGATAGTTGGCCTCTTTTCCAAAGAAATTTCATTTAAATATTAATAACACCTACGTAGTGTTAATTTGGGAAACTTATGCAATTATTGGCCAATCTATCGATTTACTTTGATTAAAACCAATCAAATCTTTAATTCGGAAAATTCCTTAAATCATGCATTTCATGCATGTCATGCTTTCACCATCCTTAGGTGAACTTCCCTCAATAGGGGTAAAATAGACATTTCACCTATTTCGATCCTTAAAATCATTCAAACCATTTTTAGGATCATTATACAATATCCATGTATACATACATACTCAGTGTACAGAAAAACTATTAAAATATGCGTAGCTACCTCTAGCTACTCACACAATTCCCTTACCTCATTTATCTGTACAGTCTGACCTTTACATCGATGTCTCGTCACGCAGTCCGATTTGCTCCGAATCCAAATCAAATCTTCGGCACTGCGGATAAATATTCATCAGGTCAATTACAATACAATTAATTGTATTCACAATTTTCTGGGCTTAATTTAAATCATTGGGCCTGTTTTCCCATATTGGGCCCGATTGCACCTTAATGGGCCTTAATCGGCCTTAAGCCCGTTTACCACACTTTATCGAGGCCTATTGGGCTCATTGGACCCATCAATATTTATTTAGCCTCGTTCTAAATTTTCAGATAGCTTATGAATTATTTACGACAATTTATCCTAATTTCTAGAATTTAATTCATTTATACGGAAATTAAATCCGTAATTCATGCGTTAAATATCAATCACGCATAACGATATAAAATTGTCGTAAATAAGGGTCACATACCCGTTATTCCATGATCGTACACAAATCGAGGCTGTCTCGAGCTCTCAGTGGATGCCAATTGTCGAGCTACACAATTAAATATATTTTCGGGTAAACTTTCAGTCGATTATTTATCAAATTAAATATTCTAAAAATTAAATCGGTCAATTTGACCGCTTACCGACTTACCCGAAGCTCGATTGCATCACTGGAATTTTCCCCAATTTTTTCTCTTTTTCTTTTTCCCTTTTTCTTCCTTTTTTCCCTCTCTTTTTGGCTGAACCGGTCCGGTCCGGTTCAACCCGGTTCGGACCGCCGGTTCGGTCTGGTCTGGTTCGGCCGGTTCTGTCCGGTTCGGCCGGTCCAGGCTCCCTTTGGTCGTGCCTGCGCCGTCCGGTCGGTTCTCTGGCCGATTCCGGTGCCGTTCAGCGCGCCATGGCATGGGCTCCCTAAATCGGGCCTCGGCTGGGGTCGAATCGCAGCCATCGCCGGCGAATCGGGGTTCTCTCCCCCGCGGTCTTCTCCTCCGTTTCCGACGTTTTTCGCCGTTCCCGGCGCGCGTCTGGCCGCCTGTGGGTTCGCCTGAGGTCGGCCGACCTTCGCCGACCCTCGCCTGGGGCCCTTGGCCGCCGGTGAGGCTCGTCCGTCGTCTTCTCTTCCTCGGCTCGCCTTTCGCGTTTTTCTTCTCTGCTTCTGTTTCAGACTTTCGTTTCCTCTCTGTTTCAATTCGGGTTTTTTTTTTTTTTTTTTTTATTTATTTATTTATTTAATTTTATTATTATTTTAATCAATAAAATAATAGTATTTTTGTCAAAAATATCTTCAAAAATTAATATTTAATTCAGTTAATCAATAAATGAATTTCTCGGTATTATTTCGACTTTCCGGTATATTTTTCGATTATTTTCGAGATTATTTTTCGATACGAAAATCTCGGTTTATTCCAATAAATTCATATCTTGATCAATTTAACCCGGAATTTAATTATTTCTTCGTCATTGATCAAGATTTCTCATTTTCATATTTTTAATTAAATTTTCTTGTCCCGATAAATACCGAATTTTGGTCTTTTGACCATTTTGCCCCTGCACGTATTCGGGAATGCCATTTAAGTCCTTTTGCATTTTTTAAATGCACTCAAAAATATCGGGTCTTACAGCTGAGCCTGCCTCCGAGTATGTCTGCGTCTCCCACTCATCGTGCAGTGATCTAATACCTGCGCGTAATTCCAAAGATCGAATCTTAAAGTTATTAGGTATACATTACCTACAACCAGACAAGTACAGACATTGGGATGTAATTTAATCCTTATTTTCGACACTGACAGTACTAGACAACCTTCGCTCTGATACCACTTAAACTATAACGACCCTTGACCCTCGAAAATCGGGGGAAATTTTTTTAATTTAATTTACCCACATATTTCCTTATTCACTTAGGTTGTATTCCTGTGCAGTGTCAAACACTTTTCCTAATTCTTTACTCGTAATTGTAATTAATTTCCATATTTCAACTTATACGGCCGATAGAAATTTCGACGGCACAACAGCTTATATATGGGCCTACCCACCTGTAAATCAGTTATTTTTGGCAATCCTAGATATTCACAACTACCAAGCATACTTCCCAAATTCATCTTTATCACTCAATACATCTATTTCAATTTAATACTAGTCATCTCAAATATTATCTCAAAACATTATCCCAAAATAATAATGTTTACATCGTTCCTTACAAAATTACATCCCAACTGGTATTTTCGACATATGTCTATGCATACAATTATGTTTGGTACAAGAATGTAAATGTATACCTTTTTGCGTGTACAAAGTGTAGCATAGGGTAGCTCTTCCCACCAGCCTACGTCGTGTACGCGGCAGGTAGCGTCTACGGATCACTGCAAGTAATCTGAGAGGTAGATGGGTGAGCTTTCGAGAAAAAGCCCAGTAAGAAGATGCATTTAAAACGATTCTAGCAATTTAAATATGTATAAAACATGATAATGCGTCTAATGATACTTTATGAAACTAATAATAATAACATTCAAAGATTAAGGAAAATTAGAAACATCGAGATTCAAAACGTAATTCTTTAGGTATTTGAACTTAACAGATATTACGTCAAACTGGTCGTACATTCAGAATTCCAAACAGGAATACATATCAAATCACATACTACGAATCCGGTTCTGAAAACAGAGTTTAAATTTTCAAATTGAGACTACATCGACCATATAATTATCATGTGACAGTAACGAATTTATCACGCGGTAATAACCAATTTATCACGCGGCAAAATAACCCGATCATCCTCCGTAGAGGGAATTCAGGACCCAAGGGTAATTTTCAGACGCCACAAAGGCGGGGTACAGGCGCCACTAAGGCGAAATACAGGCGCCACATAGGTGAAATATAGGCGCCACAAAGGCGAATTACAGGCGCCACAAAGGCGAATTACAAGCGCCACACAGGCGAAATACAGGCGCCACTAAGGCAAAATACAGGCGCCACGAAGGCGAATTACAGGCGCCACACAGGCGAATTACAGGCGCCACACAGGCAAAATACAAGCGCCACGAAGGCGAATTCTAGGTGCCACACAGGCGAAATACAGGCGCCACACAGGCGAAATACAGGCGCCACGAAGGCGAGTTCAGACACCACACAGGTGAGTCAAACGCCACACAGGCGAAGTTGACAAGCGTAAGCATACAATGTACATGGCCCTTAGTCTCAAAACAACTATAGTTTTCATATACGAAAATATCGAAATAAATTCATCTTTTTCGAAAGATCATTTCAAAAGACATGCTCATATTCCGAAATCAAATTCAGTTATATACAATTATTCAAAAACATAAACACAGAGAGTATAGTCTTGATCAGAAATATAATTTAGGAACATGCATGAAAATCATACTTCATGTCTTTGCAAGCTTTCTTTATCAAGTTTCGGTAGGTAACTATTACCGTTTTAAATTATATCCCCTTACCCCGATCTATCGAAATCTCCGTGCCCGAGTGGTGATGTCTCTTAGTACCTCCCTTAATTCTTTCTACGATCACCTACAACGAAATCGTACACTTAGCACCCTATTCGTGCGCATTACCCGAATTGCGTTAAAATCGTAACCTATTTGTTACTACTGCGTGTGTACGTATTATGGTACGTACCTAAGTCAACACGCACGTTTATATATTTTCCTTTACCATATATTATTTTGTATGCACAATTATTGACATACACCTTATTATATACCTCTACATGTATGTACACATAAATACATATATATATACACTCCCATATGTGTGTATATATATATATATATTTATTTATTTGTTTTCACTCTTTTCCTATCTCATATATATATACATTCTTTGTATATATATATATACTAGCACAAATTCATCCTATATACACCCATATGTATATGCACCTAATATATATATATATATATATATACATATATATACACTCCTATATATGTATATTATTGTCTTCTATTTATTTTTTTTCTTATCACATATATATATATGTCCTTGTTTGTACATCTACCAAAACACATTTATTTAATACAATCATTTGTATATACACCCCAGTATATACAAATTTTTCATATACTCCTATATGTATATACACCTAAGTATAAACTCATATTTATTTTATCATTGGGTTTCCTCATTCATTATCAAATATATGTACATATACTAACATACCCTTTCATTATACATACCTATATGTACATACCCAAATATATATATATATATATTTATTCACATAAATACATAAATATATTATCACTTGTCTCCATTATTCAATATCACAAATATATATATTTTTGCCTACTTCTTATCATTCCATTTTTAATCTAATTCAAACTATACTAGCATGCTTATACATGTATCACACATATATATTCATGTACATTAATACACATATATACATGTATGTATCTTACCTCTTTTCTCTTCCTCTTTTTTTTTTTTTCAGCTTGCTTTTCTTCTCTCACGGTTTTCTCCCTTCTTCCTCAATTTGTTTCAATTTCCAGCCCCTGCCTCCTTCCTATTTTCTCCCTTATTCCTCACGGTTCTGCTTCTCTCCCCTCAATTCCCCTGCTTCGGTTTGCTTCTCTTCCGTTGGCTTTAGCTCCGACCTATTCAGTCTTCTTCTCCCCTCAATTCCCCTGCCTCGGTTTGCTTCTCCTCCGTTGGCTTTAGCTCCGGCCTGTTCAGTCTTTTTCTCCCCTTAATTCCCCTGCCTCGGTTTGCTTCTCCTCCATTGGCTTTAGCTCCGGCCTGTTCAGTCTTCTTCTTCCTCTTTTCCTTTCCTTCTTTTTCAGCCGAGCAATCTTCCTCCTCTCCTCTTCTTCTTCCTCTTATTGCCTTTCCTCTTCTCGGCTGGACAGCTTCTCTTTTCTTTCTCTTTTCGTTCTCTTTTCTTCTTCCTCGTCGACCCAGCTCTTCTTCTCCAGCCGATCACCCTTCTTCCCTTCTCTTCCTTTCTTCTCCCTTCTCTTTTCTCCCTTTGGTTCCCGCCCAGCAGAGCTAATCTGCCCCCCTTTCGAAATGAAGAAACGGAATTGGCTTTCTTTTGAAAGCCAATTCCGTACCATACATATATATATATTATATTGATATATATAAATGTTATATTTAATATATAATATATTAATATATATATATAAATATATATATATATGATGCTTTAATATATAGATAGATATATTTGTATTATTATTTTTTTGTTTAGTGTTAGTGTTTTTTTTTTGTTTATTTGTTTTGATTCCACTTTATTTTAAATGTCTTATACAGTATACTGTACAATACATATATATATATATATTTGTCATTTATATACATATATATATATGTCATCATTTATCCATTTTAAATTTGTCTAGTATATATATATATTATACCTATGTATATATATATACATTTTCTTTCCTTTTTTTTTTTTATAAAATCACATAATGACACTATTCATGCCTTCCACGAAATTTTTATTATTTCGAAAATGAAATATTGTTGGGATCTCATCACTCCTTATAATTCCCGATATAAGTTTTCTCATCAAGATTATTTTCGATCCCTCCATGCTTGCATTTGCTTCATCACATCTTGTATCTTCGGGTTCTCGGTCATTCGCGGGTTTCTCGGCTCCTATATTCTCGAGCTCTACAACGAACATCCACACTTCCATTAAAATATAATCTAATTAAACGTAGGAAATTCGTGGGGTTTACATCAGTAATTATTGAGCCTCATTCGAAACTCTCGAATAGCTTAATTTAGTATTTACGACAATTTATCCAATTTTTCAGAATTTAATTCATTTCATGTGAAATTTAAATCCGAAATTCATCAACACGCATAACGATATAAATTGTCGTAAATAGAGGTCACTTACCCAAGATTCCATGATAATATGCAAATCGAGGTTGTCTCGAGCTCTCGTTCTACGTCAATTGTTGAGCTACACAATTTACATAATTTTTTGGGTAAATTTTCAGTCGAATATTAATCAAATTAAATATTTCAAAATTTAAATCGGTCAATTCGACCGCTTACCGACTTACCCGTAGCTCGATTGCATCACTGGAAATTTTTTCCAATTTTTCTTCTTTTTCTTTTCCCCTTTTTTTTTCCTTTTTCCTTTTCTTTTTGGCTGAACCGGTTCGATCCGGTTCAACCCGGTTCAGACGGCCGGTTTAGTTCGATTCGACCGATTTAGTACTTTACCGATCGGTTCTCCGTCGATTTTCGCCGCCAGTGGCTCCGCTGGGTCGTCCGCATCTTGGATCTGGGGTTGGTTTCGTCCAAAGCCGCCGGAAAGTAGCCGGTTCGACCCTTCTCCCTCGGCGTCGGTACCCATTTCTGTTTCTTGCCGTTTTTCGGCGTTAGCCACCGCCCCACCTATCGATTCAGCCGCTGATCGGTCGGCCTTGGTGTGGGCTACCTTCGGGTGGTGGTGGTCGGGCCCGAATCGACTCCGGTCGCCAAGAAACTCCCTCGATTCTCTCGCTCGGTTTCCTCGCCATTCGCCTCCGTTCACCGCTTGTTGGTGCCGGTGGATGGCTCGATTGGGCTACCTCCTCGTCGGCCGCTCCTCTAGGCTGGTCGTCGGCCTTCGATCATCGGTGAAGGAGAAGGGAAGCTCGGCTTCCGTTTTCATGTTTGCAGAAATTACGTTTTGCGATTTTTGTTTTTTTATTTATTTATTTTTATTATTATTTTATTCAATTAAAATATATTAAAATTACCAAAATATCTTCAAAAATTATTATTTAATTCATTTAATCTATAAATGAATTTATCAGTCCGATTTTAACTTTTTGGTATATTTTTTGATTATTTTCGAGATTATTTTTCGATACGAAAATTTTGATTTTTTCCAATAAATTCATATCTTGATCAATTTAATCCGAAATTTAATTATTTCTTCGTTATTGATCAAGATTTCTCAATCCCATATTTTTAATTAAATTTTCTTGTCCTGATTAATATCGAATTTTGATCTTTTGACCGTTTTACCCTTGCACATTTTTGAAAATACCATTTCAATCCTTTTGCATTTTTAAATGCACTCAAAAATTTCTATTCATTCCTTTTTTGCTCTTACGATAAAAATCGGGTCTTACACGTACATTGTCCAATAGAGATATGTGTTAGGTTGATATATTTTGAAAGGACAAAACTGTAATTCAATAATAGTTATTATAAATCAAGAAATATTTAAAACATGTTAAGAGGTTAATTAGAACATATTGAGATACAAGTCACTGCAAGAAACTGGGTATTAAATGATGAGAGATCGATCTCATGAGATGAGAGATCACTCTCCTGGATTTTCAAGAATGAGAGATCGATCTCATGAGAATATGAGATCGATCTAATTAAAAGTTAAAAACTTAAAGAACATGTATGGGATAAGAGATCGATCTCTAAGGGTTATGTCACGACCCAAACTACCCAAAAATCAGAGTTAATATTTCGCGTTTTATTATTTACTTAAATTCTTACTTGTTCTCGAATCGTGACCACACTCCACTAATAATTGGGCTGTGTGTCAATGCCAGTCCCACCATACATTTACCATATTACTTATTTCTTCTCCAGTCATTTATAATTGTTTACAATATTTATACATGACTGGAGAAGAAATAAGTAATATGGTAAATGTATGGTGGGACTGGCATTGACGCACAGCCCAATTATTAGTGGAGTGTGGTCACGATTCGAGAACAGGTAAGAATTTAAGTAAATAATAAAACGCGAAATATTAACTCTGATTTTTGGGTAGTTTGGGTCGTGACAATTATTATGGTATCAGAGCACAATTGGTCTGATGTGTGTCAGTGTCAGTAATTAGGAAATTACATCCCCGTGTTACTGTGCTTAGTTAGATACAATAGTGTATATTGAGATGGGCTTGACTAAGAAATGGTTGAGAATGCAGGAATGCTTAATATGAGTCGCGTTAGATGAGATAGTGCACGAGGCAGAGGTCGTAGAGGTAGACCTGAGTCTGCTAAGTCGTGCTGAGTTTGACTATGAGAATCAGTATGAGATTGAAATAGAGGCTAATGTTGAGAAGGCCTCACAGAGTCCGACAGAGAGATCGGACAGTATTGAGACACGCTTCGCGAGATTGGAGCGGAGTGTGGAGATTATTTTGAGGAGCAAATTGCTCAGATTATGAATGAGATCAGAGGGCGCAGCGGAACATTGGTGGAAACCCGCTCGACCCATCTTAAGAGTTGAGATGAGAAATATCTTGGATATATTTCGGTGACAGGATATCCCGGACATGATTTAAAGGAAATTTCAAGGAAAAATTTCTTACACTGCCCAGGAATACTAAATTGATTATGAGTATGAAACTTAGTTATATTTTTTGGCAGATATTACCTCGACATATGAACAAGTGACAATCGAGATGTCTAAAAGTTTATGGAAGGGCTCAGATTTTCAATTAGAGTCCGATTGACCCGTGAGATATTACTTATACCGAGGCAGTGCGCAGATTTACAGTTGGGTAAATAAGAACATGAATTGCACGCCTCTGAGATTGGGAAAAGTAGTAAGGGCTGAAATAGAGACAGAAAAGAGAATAGAGAAATGACGGAATGTTCAAATGGGAAAATGGTAATTGGTAAAAGATTAAATTTGACGAGTAATGGACTAAGATAATTGGTAAGGCCCCAGTGCATCCAATTTTAGCACTCTTGGGGGGCATTGTGACTGGAGGACCCCGACATGCTAAGAAGCAGTGTAGCAGTGTGAGCACTGTAAGCAATGTGAGATGTGTGGTGGATACCACAGAAGGAGGGTCTATACCTACACGGTATTGATGGAAATGGTCGTTAAGTGTGGTAAGACGGACCATTGATTTTGATTGCACAGAGTTGGGCGAAATCGCCCCACAGAAAAGTAAAGAGAAAGAGAAAAACTTCGTTGGTATAGCTGCAACGAGAAGGGAGGCAATAGCCAAAAAGAAAAAGGAAAGTAAGTTGTTGGACGAAGGCGAGAGGATGTTTTGGACCAGGACACTATTGATGTTTCATGGATGTGGTGTAAGATACCACACTTGTTATGAATAATGAAGTACATATGTTCATTGATCCTGGTGCCACACATTTATTCATACCGCCTTCATTCGCATATAAGTGAGTAAAAGGCATGAATGCCTACATCATTGGGCACAATACTAATAAATGAGTACCCAATAGAGGAGGATTAATAAACAGAATATGGATATAGAGATTTTAAGTAATAAAAAGGGGTGCAACAGTTGAAATTAAAGGAGTAAAGGATTATACTCACGAAATGAATAAAGACAAGAGTTTCGTCATGAGGGATATACGAAAGGAGATAATCTTTAAGATAAGATAGATTCTAAATACAAGATGTATGAGAGTGAGAGATATATGCTAGGTAAGGAATACCCTAATATATGGAGTCATTAGGATTAAAGCAATTAGTAGCGAATATAAATTGTGACCACAGAGACTGAGATATAACGTAGTTGTGGTTAAGTCTGAAGGTTAATAAAGGTATTTCAAAATACCTCCCCGCCTGAAGACTTGACAACGTCTAAAAGTATATATGTATAACCTATAACGTGAAATCGATCGTCGTAATAGATAACTTTAGCGTTAGGATACCTTTACTAAGACGATAAGAATATTAAAATTTGACAAATCATAAAGGTTAACATAGAAAAATTTAATAAGAGCCGTTAAGATAAGAAAAGGAAATGATGCAAGTTAGTACCTGAAAAACGTAAGCGACTTTGAAGGATCTTATACGCTTATGCGTGGATAAGTCAAGGATTGGACCGCGTAGTCATCAGTATCGATGATATGTTGGATGTAGTTAAAGTCTAGGGCAAATTATAAGCAATAATTGGAAATTGCTCTTATAATTGGATTGTTGTGAATTCTCAAAAAGGATATACTTGGTTGACTCGTTTAATTAAGAAAACGTGATCTTGGAATGAGATGATAAATAAGATGATAGATGTGACATGAATTTCGGTGCAGTGAAGTATGAACTGACCACCGTGAATAATTTCATCATACCCAACAGCTCAAGAGGTTCTCAGTGAGTATGGATACCTCAAAATTATGAAGAAGCTGTATATTGATGTATAATGGGAAGATATCCATGATTTAAAATTGACAGCAGTAGTACTTGTACCGAGGATATGGTACTATTATGTACATGGTGAGAAATTGTGGATATGCACTGATCATAAAGCCCGAGTATCTGTTTTCACAGAAAGAGGTGAATATGAGAATACATAGTGGGTTAGAGCTTCTGAGAGGTTTTGATTTGTGAAAATTGTACCACCCAGGAAAGGCTAATGTGATGACTGATGTCTTGAGTAGAAAGAGCCTCGGGATGGTATTACATATGATGGTCAGGGAGCGTGAGCTGCTAGAGCAGTTGTGAACCTCGATAGTGATGTGATCCCTTCTGATGATGACAGTGATTGGTATGATTATGTGATAGCTAGCCTGAGATTAGAACCGGATGAGAGTGCCCGGATTTGACAGGCTTAGCGTGATGATCGGCACGATGTCGATAGTTTGGGTCAGATTCAGAAGGGTACAGTGACAGAGTTCACAGAATACGATAATGATTTACAGAGGTTCCGAGATAGTATGAGTGCTCCCCAGGACCACAGTTGATGAGATAGTAATGTTGTCAGAAGCTCACTCTTCGGGATATACAGTGCATACGGAAAGTAATAAAAATATATCGAAATCTCGAAAAGGGTATTGATGGTCAGATATGAAAAAAGATATGGTAGAGATTGTGAAAAAGTGCCTAGTATGTTAGCAGAGTAAGGTAGAGTATTAAAAGTCTGCAGAGTTATTGCAGAACCTACCTATATCGACATGGCACGAAAAAATGAGAGCAAGTCTCTATGAATGTCGTGATGGGTTACAGAGGACTCAGGTGAATTACGAGGCTATTTGGATGATAGTTGCCAAATTGACTAAGTCTACCCACCTTTTGGTTATGAAATCCCCAAATACTCAGAGTATATATGAGGATTTATGTGTAAGGAAGATTGTGGAACACTAAGTAGCATTCCAGTGAGCATGGCATCATATAGGGATTCCCGCTTCACTTCCGATTTCAGAGGATATTTTCAGGAAGCTATGGGAACCCGACTGAATATTTGCACAGCTTTCCATCCTCAGACAGATGGTCAGTCAGAGAGGACTGTACAAGTTCTGGAGGATCCGATGAAAGCGTGTGCCATTGATTTTATAAGCTCCTGGAATGATCAGTTGATTTCTAATTGAATTCGCCAATGGTGACAGTTGTCACTTGAGTATCGGGATAACAAGATATGAGGCAGTGTATGGCTGTAGGGGTTGTTCTCCAAATTGGATAAGAAAAAGTGGGTGACAGATGGAATTATTTTCGACTATGGATAATAAGTCTTTGAGGATGTTTAGTTAAGAATGAGAGTTAAGAACACCTCAGAGCAGATAGACAAGTATTGGAATTCACCCTTGGTAAATTAGTATGGTTGAAAATGTTTCTTGTCCTAAGAGAATAAGGACATAGCGAACTTTTGGAAGAAGGTAAATTGAGTTGCGCTGGATGGAATATTTTGAGAGATTGGACAAGTGGGAGATAAGACCTGTAAGTTGGTGTTATCACCTGAATTAACAGGCACCCACAATGTCTCAGCTTTTGATGCTTCGGTAATACTATCCAGATCCAGCATAGGTGATCGAATATGAACTCCAAAAGTTCCGTCTAATGAAAATATAAGTATATTGAAGAAGTTGATTTGGGCATTAAACAGGAAAGAGACAGTATTGAGGTTGAAGATCTCCCTAATTAAAGTCTTTTGGTAGTAATACACTCCGGAGAAAAGATCACATGAGAATTAAAGGAGTATGATACGATCGATGTACCCGGAGTTGTATATGGACTCATATGACTTGGTTCTAATTTGGAGGACCAAATTCTTTAAGTGGGGGAGAGTTGTAAGACCCGAATTTAATTAAAATACGAAAATTAAATAAGAAAAGATGGGGAAAGTATGAAGGAAGTCGGGTTAAATTAATCCCGAACACGTATAAGGGCAAAATGGTCAAAAGACCAAAGGTCGGTATAATTTCGATAAGAAAAATTTAATTAAAACATGGATTTAAGAAATCTTGGTCAATAAAGGTGAAATAAATTTATTTTGGGTTAAACTGATCAAGATATTAATTTATTGGAATTAATCGGGATTAATTGGAATTTTTAGTTCGGAAAAAATAATCCCGAAAATAATCAAAAAATATACCGAAAAGTCACCCGGAACAATATCCCAAAAATACGGAGAAATTATACCCGAAAAAGAGGTTAAAATATAATAAATAAATTAAATAAAATTAAATTAATTAAATTAAAATAAAATAATAATCTTAAGAGATATTTTGGGTATTTTAATGTATTTTAATGAATAGTAAAATAATTAAAATAAATAATAATAATAATAATAAAATTGAAAAAAAAAAACAATAGAATTTGATCGGGGAGAGAGAAGAAAGAGAAGCAGAAAACGGAAGCGGCTGACCGAGGAGTCCGGCGAGCCACCGGCGAGCCAGAGACCCAGGCGAGGGCCGGCGAAGGAAGCCCGACGCCAGGCGATCCTACAGCCACCGGAGACGCGCCGTTTGGACGCCGGAATCCGACGAAAAACGGAAGAGAAGTTGCGGGAGAAGAGAAGGCCACCGGCAGCGAACGGCGGTGATTCGAGCCCCACCAAGGCTCGATTTCGGAAGCCCAGGTGATGGTGAGCAGATTGGCGGTGGTGGCAGCCACCGAAACCGGTGGACGGCGCCGAAAACAGAAAGAGAGGAAAGTGGGTACCGACGGAGGAGGAGAACGGTCGGACCGGCGACTTTCCGGCGGCCTTGGGCGAAGCCGAGCCCAGATCTGAGATGCGGACGACCCAGCGGAGCGATTGGTGGCGAGAGCCGGTGGAGAACCGGCCGGCAGGGCGGTGAACCGGCGGTGAATCGGTCGAACTGGAGAGAACCGGCGGTCTGAACCGGTCCGAACCGGACTGAACCGGTTCAGCCAAAAAGAGAGGAAAAAAGGAGAAAAAGGGAAAAAGAAAAAGAGGAAAAAAATTGGGAAAAATTCCTGTGATGCAATCGAGCTTCGGGTAAGTCGATAAGCGGTTAAATTGACCCGATTTAAATTTAGAATATTTTATTTAATTAATTATCGACTGAAAGTTTACCCGGAAAATATATTTAATTGTGTAGCTCGACGATTGGCATCCAACGAGAGCTCGAGATAGCCTCGATTTGTGGACTAGCATGGAATCTCGGGTAAGTAACCCTTATTTACAACAATTACCTCGTTATGCGTGATATTGATTTAATTTTCGCATAAATTGAATTAAATTATGGAAATTTAGATAAATTGTCGTAAATAATTGATTTAGCTATTCGAGAATTAGAACGAGGCCCAATAAATTATTGGTGGGCCCAATGAGCCCAATAGGCCTCGATAATGTGAGAATTAAGTGGTAAACGGGCTTAAGGCCGATTAAGGCCCATTAAGGTGCAATCGGGCCCAATAGGGGTGAACGGGCCCAATGATTTAAATTAAGCCCAGAAAGTATTAAATACAATTAAATTGTATAATATCTGACCTGAGGAATATTAATACGCAGTTTCGGGTATTTGATTGGGAGCATATCGGACTGCGCGACGAGACAACAGAGGAAAAGAAAAGGTCAGACTCGACAGGAAAATAAGGTAAGGGAATTCTGCGGACTGCTAGAGGTAACTTTACGCAATTTTAAGTTCATTTGCAGTCTTTAAAAATTACCTGGAGGGTCTAGAGGTCAATTAATAATTTTAGTGCCCCGAATGGGCAAATTACTAAAATACCCTTGTTAAGGGTAAAATCTATAAATTTAGGAAAATTTGGGAGGAGCAAGAACAAAAGGTTCCTGCTCATTCTGGAGGTATTTTAACACATGCATGAGTAGGCTGGCTCACTTGGAAAGAAAATGCACAGCATTGCATACTTTCAACAATATAATTATTTTGAAAACTGTTTTGAGTAAACAGAGCCGCCTACGTGTTTTATTGACATATGACGTGCTAGAGCCCAGCTCGCACGATATTTGATTTGTGTGATGCATGCATTAGTGCTGGAGCGAGAGCTCGCACTAGAGTTTTACATGCATAGGTGCTAGAGTATAACTCGCACCAGATTTCATATGCTTTTTCATGACAGGGTGCTAGAGTCTAACTCGCACGATATTTTTATAAGATTTTCATGTGATTTATATACAGAGTGCTGAGCGTAGCTCGCACTAGTTTTACCGGATTTGTGGAGTAGCGCTGTCTACCCTTGGAGTCAGCCAAAAGGCCCAACAGGCTCAAGAGACCTCTTAGGTGGGGTGAGAGTGAGGGATGAGGTTGGCGGCCTTGTGGGGATGTAAAGCGGGCTCTGCCAGTTTTATTTGAGTTGATGAGAGTGCTGAGCATCGCTCGCACTGATTTTATGAGAACATGCGATGAGCCGTGCTTGGAGCATCGGGTAGACTGTGTGTCACCAATTTAATAGGCTCGCACGTGCGTTTTGAGACATGGCATGAGTATTGAGAAATAAAACCTCTGTGGGAAGCAGGCCAATTGGGCTGGAGTACCTAGAGATATTATATGGGTTCACGGAGTACGATGTACCGTGCAAGTAGCATGGAGTACGATGTACCGTGTGGTATCTTCGGATACGGCATCTCCGGATGCAGCATCTTCGGATGCCTGGGATCGGATAAGACTGACGGGATGGATTGACCCACCTCCTGGGCGGTTCCCGATCATGGTGAGAACCCGCACACTAGGATCCGTGTAGCTGAGGAACTCCCGAGGACAGATATGGCCATAGTCCTAGTTATTGCCGTTATACAGATATTGCCTCGTCTCGCATGTCGACGATTTCGATGATTTAAACTGGGTTTTTAAACTAAATTTGCATGATGGTATTTCCATGCTTTTCAAACCCACGTGTGATGTAAACCGTTTTCATGGTTTTGTGTGAGTCAGGATCACCCGAAGGAGGGGTCGAGTCCTGACTTTATTGTGAAAATTTTAATTGAGAAAGAAATGATTTGTAATAATTGCATGTTGATTTTCCGTGCAAATGTGTTTTACATAACATCATAACGCATATCATTGTTTTCAAATGTGTGGAGAAAGGGTGGTTTATGCATGGCACCACGTTCATGTAGGTAGTATGGTTACCTACTTGTTCGTAGGATTGCCTTACTGAGCTTGATGTGCTCACCCCTTTCATTTTCTCCCACAGATAATCTCCAGTTGAAGTTGCGACGACTCAGTACTGCATTCCGGATATCCGCTGCTACCCATCAACATAAGGTATATACACTTGTACATATTGTATCTACATAAGCATAGCACAGTAATATGTTTGTAAGTAACTTTAGGGGATGTATAAATATTGTAAACAATTATAAATGACTGGAGAAGAAATAAGTAATATGGTAAATGTATGGTGGGACTGGCATTGACGCACAGCCCAATTATTAGTGGAGTGTGGTCACGATTCGAGAACAGGTAAGAATTTAAGTAAATAATAAAACGCGAAATATTAACTCTGATTTTTGGGTAGTTTGGGTCGTGACAGGTTATGAGATCGATCTTTGACTTACAGAATGTCTATGAGGTCGATTTGGTCGAGGAAGAGATCGATCTCCTCTAAAGGCAAAGGTTAAAGGTCTTAGATCGATCTGTAGATCGATATATATTCAAACAGAGAGTTTATGAGATCGATCTCGTATGGATAGAGATCGATCTCCTCAAAGACATAGAGTTTATGAGATCGATCTAGGGTGATTAGAGATCGATCTCCACTCTACGAGAATGCTTGCTAGATCGATCTGGAGATCGATCTTACTTCAAACAGAGAGTTTATGAGATTAATCTGATGGTTCGACAGATCGATCTTCACTAACATTTTACAAATTATAAGATCGATCTCTACAAATATGAGATCGATCTCCTTGCTTTGAGTTGCTTTGTAATTACAGGAATTTGAATTAGAAGATCGATCTGGTCATGATGAAAGATCAATCTGGTACTCTACTGGAGGTTCCTAATGGCTCTCTCTGCAAATTCTTCAATGGGAAAAACTGCATTAAATGCTTCACCTACCATCCTGCTGTATAAAACCAAACATTGAAGACACTGGAGACATGAGAAATAGAGCTGAAAATTTCTGAATACTCTCAAGAGATCATTCCTCAATATTCATTTTGTCTTCAACATCATATTTATTGTATTATCTTTAATTGCTTAAGTTGAAGTTATTCTTCCTACCCACAAAAAAGAGTTCTTATTTGTATTCACTCTTAATCCAAAAGAAAAGAGGAGAGTTCCTCTGTGAGAGAATTGCGTAAGAGTTGAGTATATATATTTTTGTAAAAGGGGTAGAGAGGTTATTCCTTAACCTTGAAAAGGATGTTGTTTCAACTATTATGATAGTGAAAGAAAACTCTTGACAAGAAGGTCAATAAGAGAGGACGTAGGCAAGCGATTAGCCGAACCTCTATGAATTGCTGAGTTTGCTGCCTCTCTCTCTTATCTCCTTTACTTTGATGCACTATAGTCTATTACTTATTATTTGATTACTTGCAATTAAATTTAAAAGAGCTTAGATTTAGCATTTAGAATAGAAAACCGATTTACCCCCCCTCTCGGTTGAGCCAACAATATGTAAATCCAATATATACATATGTATGTTTCATCCAATTCAGAAAGTAGCGTAAAAAGTTTGAATATAACGTATTAACAGAAATAAGGTTAATATAACATATTAACATTAATAACATATTAACAAGCATAAAAGTTAAAAACAGAATATAACATAATTTTACATAATTACTAACATACAAATTTCATATAAAAGTTGTTCAACAACATATTAATAGAAATAAGGTTTTAAAAGTTCAAAACTGCTAGTGTTTTGTAGGATCTAAAAATAATATTATGTTTCCTTTGCTTACTAAGAACGTTGAACCATCACTTCAAAACATGGTTAGCCCTATTTTGTTGAAGACGCATATATCACCAACCTTTAGTTCATTGTTAGAAGCAAAACTTTTCCAATCGCTCGAGAAAGATTTGTTTCAAGCAATGTAGGTATATTGAATATTCCACTGTCTGTTACCTGTTGGGAGATAGAGTGTGAGATAAACATAACGTTTTTAGAGGAATTGTATCATGCATTTCTACTAGCACATGCTATATGAAAAAAGAATTTACTAAACGATTATTATTATAACCAAGAATCAAACAAAAAATATATATTTAAAATGTTATATTTTACCAAAATGTTACATAATTGAACATTAGCAAAGCTTAACAATCTTTGAAAAGATGAGGTATTCAAAAGATAGGGTATCAGCATGAATGTGAGAGGCTTCCACTGGTATTGATTTTGGGTTTGATGGTTAAAAGGTTGTTCTCGTTATTTCTTACCACCTGCAAATAAAGATCACAAGTTTAATGGACATGGAATGAAAAAGCAAACAAAATTATGTGTTTAATCAAAAGGAGAACCTTTTCTACTTTTAATTTCTATGGGTGAGAGAAGCCATCTTGTCTTATGTATAAATAAACATTAAAAGTATTGTTTCGATTCAGGGTGAATGGAGCGTAATTCCTAGTTGCATGCAATATATCCACAATGAAGACACTAGTGTTTTTAAACCTTGCTTAATTCCATTTTAATTGAAATTCCTAATGGACTTATTATGTATACAATAATTGGTATCTCCAAATATAGCATTGAGTGAAACCATGGGCAGATACTGATGTAAATAATAATAATAATAATTTAATAATGGTTAGCCTAACATTTATGCATCCTTAAGATCATGCAGAACATCGAAAGTGCTAGAATTGAAATAAATATAGAATCATGAAAGACAAAACTTAAATTTTAGATACACATAAAATACATTAAAACATCAAATAGGCAAAACACAAAAAAAGAATTAAAAAAGAAAAGAAAACTAAGTTTGAATGCAGAAGAGCAAACAGACAAAACCTATTGAAGTTTGGAAATACCTTGGAGGGTAGGAGGTAGGTGGTTAACAATTTTTTTTATTAAAATTTAGCATACGAGTAAGATGTTTTACGAATGGAGTAGGAGTGTCTCGATACCTCTTTATAAGAGGTAAAAATGAGGGAGATGTTCAGAGTTGCTCCAATTATCGAGGTATAAAACTAATGAGTCACATGATATAATTATGAGAAAGACTGATAAAATGAAGATTATGATAGACTGTAGAGATATCGGAGAATCAATTTGGTTTTATACTTAGCTGATCAATTATGAGAGCAATACACTTGTTTAGACAACTTGTGGAGCGTTCTCGAGTACAAGATAAAGATTTTCATATGGTCTTTTATAGACTTGGAGAAAACATATGATAAAGTGTCAACGAGGTGGCATGGTGGTCTTTAAAGAAGAAAACAGTCCCCATGAAATATATTGAAATAATTAAAAACATGTACGAAGATGCAAGGACAAGTGAATTTCCTATCACAGTATGACTACATCAAAAGTTGGTGTTAAGCTCATTCCTATTTACTACAATAATGGACGAGCTAACAAAATTCATTCAAGATAATGTACCTTGGTGTATGATGTTTGTAGATGATATTGTCTTGTGTGTTAAGACTAGAGTAAAGGTTAATTTGAAGTTAGAATTGTGAAAACGAATCTTAGAATCAAAAGGATTAGACTAAGTAGAGTAAAAATTGAATGCACAAAATGTGAATTCATTTTAAACAAATAGGAAGATTGAAACATAATGATACTAAATAGGGTGGTGATTTCTAAGTGGGATCATTTTAGATTTTTAGGATCGATATTACAAATGGATGGAGAGATTCATGATGATGTGACCAATAAGATATAAGTTGGTTAGTAAAAGTGGAGAAACGTTATTAGTGTGTTATGTGACAAAGGAATTCCTATATTATTGAAAAGCAAGTTTTATAGGACAGTTGCTAGACCAACATTACTCTATGGATGTAAATGTTAGGCAACTAAAAGATTGCATGCACAAAAAATGAGTATACTAGAAATAGGAACGCTGTGATAGATGTGCAGATATACAAAAAAAAAAAAATAGAATAAGAAATGGAGATATTCGCAAAAAAGGTTAGAGTGACACCTATCTAAGACAGGCTGAGTGAAAGTCGTTTATATTGGTTTGGACTATAGATGTAAATGGGTACCGAGGACTACCTGCCTCGATTAAGTCAGGTTCGGGTACCTATAATTTGGTTTTAAGTAGGTTAAGGTAGTGATTTCACTACCATGTAAGGTTCGAGTAACGACCTTAAGGTACTCTAAACCCGAGCCTGCCTAGCTTTTTATTGAATATTTTTGTGTTTTTTATTAACTTATGTTTGTTTGTAGTTTTATAAACATATTTTGATGGGATTCAAATTGTTTGTTGAACTATCAAAGTTTGTTGAATTATGATGAAACTTGTATGTTCTTATTTAATTTTATGTATTTAATTAATAGAAAATTAGATATTAGACTAATTAATTTTTTTGCATGAGTTCAAGTTCGTGTTAATCAACAGGTTTGTTAAGATTTTAGTTAAATAATTGGGTAATTTAATGGGTTCGAGTAATAATCGGGTAATATTAAATTTATTAAGGTAGGGTCCGGGTAGTGCATTTAAAAAATAATCGGGTAATTATAGAGTTCGAGTTCTTTAGTCAAGAACCTGCCCCTTTAACATTCCTAATTTGGACACATATGACGTAGACCTATTACGCTCCAATAAACAGAGTGAAAGCTATGAATGATATAAAAAGGTCAAAGTTAGGGGAAGATCGAAAAAAACCTAGAAAGAAATTATATAAAAAAATATGGTGAAACAAGAATTAGAAGAATACATTGCTTTATATCGGAAGGAAAGTAAAGGAAAAGAATTCATGTTGATGACTTTCATATATTAGTTCATATAATCTATCACAGTATTGGGATGAAGACTTATAAGATGATGATAACGATGAAATAAGAGGTACATATATCTTTTCTTTTTCTTTCCTTTACTAATACCTATACAAATATAGTGTTAAAGTATAATAAAATAACAATCTATTTTCTTTGGTAAATAAAAAAGTCACTTTGCCTACACATTTCCTTAAAAAAAAAAGTAGGTGTAACTTTTTTCATCAAAATTGACTCATTTTTTTAATTTTTAAATATTGATGTTTTGAATTATGATTTTCTTTTTATAATATTATCACATTTAACATTTGTTGAACTAAATGAAAATGATATCATCTTTTTTATTAGTTACTTTGCTTATACATTTGTACCCAAGGTAAAGTTTTTATATTTGTCTTATTTTTAAAAAATGATAATTATCTAATATATCATTAGTAGAGTTTTTTAATCCACAAGCAGGATTAAGATGATGACATATGCCATATTTTATTTATTTTTATTTTTTAATATTATTAAATAATTTAAGTCATCATCTTAACCCCGCATGAGGAGTCAAAAAACTTCACTGATAGTATATTGAATATTAATCCTTTTAAAAATGTTTTGAAGCATGATTTGACTGTTCAGAATTATCTTAAATGTCTTTAAACTAGAAATTACGAAAAAGCCAAATTATGGAAAAAAAATCTATTTAAGCTTATTTAGTAGATTTTCATGAAAATTAGCATCATATGACTTAGAAATCGAACCTTTAGAACTCCAATAGCCCAAACTTTATTTTTACTATGCTTAACACTTCTGAAATAAACTAATGTGAATTTGGAATTTATGTGATTTTGAATAATGTGATTTTGAATCATATGACTTTTGAACTTGATTTCTAATTATATTTTAAAAAATCATGACTCTGAGATTTGAATTATCTAAACGATTATACGAAACGATTTGAGACTCAGGCCATCTATAGTGTATGTTTTTAGCATGTCATTCATCGCCTTTATGACATTTCTAATTTTCTAACCCATGCACACGCGACATGGTTGTATGTGATTTCTCACACGGTGAGTACTCCTGGTGCCTGTGCCCTACGTATATGCTAGTTATATTTGTTATATGTGATTTCCCGCACAGTGAGCGCTATTAGTGCTTGTGCTCTAGCTATGTGCTAGCTCTGTTTGATTCTCTAAACCCTAGTTGTGTGCTAGTTATGTCTGGTTTTCTGAACCTCCGTTCAATGCTGATCCAGTCTACAGCCTACCATAGCCATTGGTACATTATTCCCTCCGTTGAGGATGATTTATTTTTTAAACTACATGATAGCTATAGGGTCTTTGCCTAGTCTTCATATGAATTTATAATTTGAACTCTGTGATTTCTGAATTTTAAAATATTTCTAAGCTATGTGATCATGTTTGAATTTGATTTTGAAAATTATTATTTGATTATGAAAATTATGATTTGATTATGAGAACTTATGACTTCTGAATTTATGTATGATCTTCCAAATATAAGATGTAAATTTTTTAAATGCATTATAATTCCAAAGCATCATTATTTTTATTAATTGTTTTCATGCTATTATTATTTTTAATTCATTTCTTACTGGGCATTCCCCAAAACTCCCTCCTACTTCTATAGATTATTTGTAGTGATCGTACCTGCAGCGTACATAATGTAGGCTAGTGGTTGGATGCTTACCTAGGCTACATCCTGTATCGTGTGAGGTATATCCCTTTTGTATTTATTTTTAGACATCCTGTAAGCACAGATTCATGTATTCTTTTGATACTTTTTGGGATGTAATTAAATTCAGTATGTTAGTTCATGACTTATAGAGATCAAGTTAATTTAAGTGATGCATACTTAAGTTAAGCTATGTGTGTTTAAGGCTTTTATTTAGATTAATGACATAACACTTAAATTATATGAGTTACGGATTAGCTTAAGTAATAAGGAATTTCAAAGGTTAAGTAAAAGAATGATTTGGTAACTTACACCACACAGAAATCAACATTAAGTAATTAAAGAAATAAGTTAACAAGAAAAATATTAATCACCTAAATTCCCGCGCCTCTGGGCGTTACAGTTTTTGGTATCAGAGTGAGAATTGTCTAGTATTGTTAGTGTAGGTTAGCTAGAATCAGAATTACATCCATGTGTCTATGTTTGTCTGATTATAAATTGAGTATAGGTGCTGAAGTTATACTTAATGGCCCGTTTCTGTGTAAGTATACAAATGGGCGTCGTAGGGGTCAACCCTGCAGGCAGGCTCAGCCACCTCTACCACCACCTCCGCAACTTAAGTGCCCATACTCTCGCATCGACTCGATCAGCGACTCGACCAAGGTTTCAAATCTATTGCTGCCATGTTTGCCTAATAGTTGGGGTTAAATGATTTTGAGACAGGCGATACTCCTATAGCACCCACGCCTACACCACCACAGGCATCACCTCCTTTTCCCCTACCAGCACCTTCTGCAGTACTTGCCTCTCAACCTCTCTTGCCACAGCCTCAAACACTTATTCCACAGCTAGAAGCTCAACCACAGCCCAAAGTAGGAGATAAGATTGAGAGAGATATGGTCAGACTCAAGGATTTCCTTAAGATGAGTCCTCTAGCCTATAAGAGGGTTAAGGATCCGACTCAGGTTGAAGAGTGGCTTACACGTCTTGAGAAATCATTTGATAATCTAGGGTACAATAATTCAGAGAAGGTCATGTCTACCTACATGCTTCAGGGTAAGGCAAGTCACTGGTGGAGATCTCCTAAGACCCTTTTACCTGCCTAGCATGCAGTGATCACTTGGAATATATTTTTGATTGTTTTCAGGAAGCAATACATTCTATGGACTGCTTAGGAAAAGATGCCAATTGAGTTTCTGAATTTGGTTTAGGGCAGTATGACAATGGATGCATATGAGACCTGATTTACTACTCTAAGCCAATATGACACTAAGACGCTTAGAGATAAGGAGTGTCGTATTGAAAGGTTCCTTTCGGGATTAAGACCCATCATCACGGATAAAATATTGACATTTGACATTGTTGAGTTTGAGGAGACCCTCAGGCATGCTCAAACAGTTGAGCAGAGACTCGACATTACACAAGTTAAGTACAACTCTAAAGGTAAGAGTCGAAATCGGAGTAAAAGAGTTAAAGATTCTAGATCTTTTCAAAAGATAACCTAAGAGATAGATGGCTGATGAGTCTTAAGCGAGGGTTGATAAGCCAACAATTACTTTAGCTACTACTTTGACCATCAGGGGTTCCCAGCAAGGTTAGGCTTGTAAGAGTTGTGGTAGCAGTATAGTGACCTTGCTATTAGGCCATAGGTTTTTGCTTTAGGTGTAGCAAGAAGGCATATGATTAAGGATTGTCCATAGTCTAAGGCCCCACAACAACAGTAGCCACGACAGCCATAGAGACAAGCTCTTCAAAAATGGGTCACAGCAGCTAAAAAGGGGAAGAAGCTGTAAACCCCACGAATTTCCTACGTTTAATTAGATTATATTTTAATGGAAGCGTGGATGTTCGTTGTAGGGCTCGAGGAGTATAGGAACCGAGAAACCCGTGAATGACCGGGAACCCAAAGATACAAGAAGGGATAAAGCAAATGCAAGTATGGAAGGATTGAAAAATTTTAAATTATTAGTTGAAAATGGATGATGTAAAAACTTGTATCGGGAATTCGTGAGGAGTGATGGAATCCCGATAATATTTCATTTTCGAAATAATAAAAATTTCATGGAAGGCATGAACATTGTGTCCTTGGATAATTTTACAAGAAAATATGTATATATAGATATATATGTACATAGGCGTACATGTATGTATAAATATACATGACATTTAAATAGATAGGTAATAATAATTATATATATATAACAAATATATATATTATGTAATGTATAGTATTTAATATGGATGTATTAGTAAAATTAAAATTAAAGCATGAGACAAGAAATTATAAATGGACACAAAACAACAAAACAAATAAACTAAACAAACAAATAATATATATATATATATTAATACAAAATATATATGTATATATTAATATAATATATATATATTAATATAATAATAAAAAAAATAATAAACAAATAATATATATTAACATATATATTAATATAATATATAAATATATAGCATTGTACGGAATTGGCTTTGAAAAGCCAATTCCGTCTGCCATCCCTTTGGAAATTGGAAAATAGGAAACAGAGAGGAGCTTGCAGGGGCGGGAAAACAAAACTAGGAAAAGAGAGGAAGAGGAGAAGGGCCGATTGGTTGGGAGAGGGAGAAGGGAAGAAGAAGAAGAAGAAGAGAAGAGGAAAACCGAAGTTAGGAGCAGGGATGCGAGGAAGGGGGAGAAGAAAATGAAGCTGACTAGGGGCAGAAAACAAGGGAAGTAGAAGGGCGCCGGAGTTGGCAGTGATGGGAGGATGATGGTCGAGGTGATGGCGATGGTGATGATAGCTGAGCTTTGTAGCGCAAGCTTGTAACCCAAGTGGGGGCTCTAAGGTGACGGAACGTTGGCTCTACGCACCTAGTCGGACCCATCGTGGCTTGTCTCTGGCCTGTCCGTTCCAAGCCATGGAGTTGAGTCACGGGACTTTAGCGAAGGCTCGGGTATCATGGTTCCTAGAGTGGAGAGCACCGCGTGAGGCTGGAATGTAATTGAAGTGGCTACTGGGGAGGATCATGCCGTAACCATTAAGCCATATTTATGCTTTGGTTGGGAGCCGCCATTCTCGATGAGTAGATGCAACATCAGGGAGCTGTTGGTGTGGCCATTCACGGTTGTGTGCAGGGGGCCATAGTTGCTGTCTGTTAGGAGCTGATTTTGGTGGCTGTTGGAGGGCATTTGGAAGCAGAGAAACAAGGCTGGAACCGAGAGGTTAAGGAAGAAGGGGGAAACCAGGAAACAGGGCTGAAACAAAACAGAAACAGGAACTAGAAATTGAGACAAGTTGGAGAGGTGAAAGTTGGAAACCGAGGGCCACAAAGGAAAAGAAAAAAAAAAGGGAGACTGAAGAACAAACCGAGAGGAAGAAAAAAAGGGGGAAAGGCTGGAAATTTGGAAAATAGACAAGGTAAATTTATAAATAGGTATATTCCATGTACATGTATGTATTTGTATGTTTGAGGTATAGGCTTGTTAGTGTGATTAAGTTGTGTGTGAAATGAGGAATAGAAAAATGTTTATATGTATATACATGTATGTAAATTCAATATACATGTATATGTTGTAGATACAAGCATGTTAGTGTAGATTTTAAACTAAATGTGAAATAAAAATAAAAATGGAAGAGATGAATGATAGACAAAAAAATGTATATATATATATATATATATAGATATATATGTATATATATTTATGTGTTGATGAATAATGGAAATAAGAATAATATATATGTATTCATGGGAATGTATATACACATATATTTGGGTATATACATATACGTGTATATAATGAATGGATATGTTAAGTATAGGTACATACAAGAATATGTATGTATATGTGATAAGGAAAAATGGAAAACAATAAATATATATATGTATAGGAGTGTATATATATATATATATATATTTAGGTGTATATGCATATGGGTGTATATAAGATGAATGTGTGCTAGTTTATGTACATGTAAAGAATGTATGTATGAGATAGGAAAAGAATGAAAACGAATAAAATATATATATATATATATATATATATATATATATATATATTATGTGTACATACATGTAGAGATATATAATAAGGTGTATGTCAATAATTGTACATACAAAATAATATGTGGTAAGGGAAAATATATAAACGTGCATGTTGACTTGGATACGTACCATAATATGTACACACACAGTAGTAATGAATAGGTTACGATTTTAACGCAATTCGGGTAATTCGCACGAATAGGGTGCTAAGTGTACGATTTCGTTGTAGGTGATCGTGGAAGGAATTAAGAGAGGTACTAAGAGACGTCACCACTCGAGCACGGAGATTTCGATAGATCGAGGTAAGGGGATATAATTTAAAACGGTAATAGTTACCTACCGAAACTTGATAAAGAAAGCTTGCAAAGACATGAAGTATGATTTTTCATGCATGTTCCTAAATTATATTTCTGATCAAGACTGTGCTCTACCGAAACTTGATAAAGAAAGCTTGCAAAGACATGAAGTATGATTTTTCATGCATGTTCCTAAATTATATTTCTAATCAAGACTATGCTCTCTGTGTTTATGTTTTTGAATAATTGTATATAACTGAATTTGATTTTGGAATATGAGCATGTCTCTTAAAATGATCTTTCGAATAAGATGAATTTATTTCAATATTTTCGTATATGAAAACTGTAGTTGTTTGAGACTAAGGGCCATGTACGTTGTATGCTTACGCTTGTCAACTTCACCTATGTGGCGTCTGAACTCGCCTGTGTGGCGTTTGAATTCGCCTTTGTGGCGCCTGTATTTCGCCTGTGTGGCGCTTGTAATTCGCCTTCGTGACGCCTGTATTTCGCTTGTGTGGTGCCTATGCCTATATTTCGCCTGTGTGGCGCCTGTAATTCGCCTTTGTGGCACCTGTATTTCGCCTTCGTGGCGCCTGTATTTCGCCTGTGTGGCGCCTGTACCCCGCCTTTGTGGCATTTGAAATTACCCTTGGGTCCTGAATTTCCTCCACGGAGGATGATCGAGTTATTTTGCTGCGTGATAGATTTGTTATTGCCGCGTGACAAATTGGTTATTGCCGCGTGATAAATTCATTATTGTCACATGATAATTATATGGCCGATGTAGTCTCAATTTGAAAATTTAAACTCTGTTTTCAGAACCGGATTTGTAGTATGTGATTTGATTATGTATTCCTGTTTGGAATTCTGAATATACGACCGGTTTTACGTAATATCTGTTAAGTTCAAATACCTAAAGATTTACGTTTTGAATCTCGATGTTTCTAATTTTCCTTAATCTTTGAATGTTATTATTATTAGTTTCAGAAAGTATCACTATATGCACTATCATGTTTTATACATATTTGAATTGCTAGAATCGTTTTAAATACATCTTCTTACTGGGCTTTTTCCCGAAAGCTCACCCCTCTACCTTTCTGTCACGACCGTTATCGCTGACCTTTTTCCAATTCATTCCCAAGATTTGGTTGGGCTATGAGTCGATGTTACTCATTTCTATTCAATCATATGTATCAAATATTAAACATAATTGTACATCTATTTATATAATCGTTCTTTTTATACGTTACATCCTCAGTAATTTATACAGTACATGTCTGTGCGATTTAGTGTTCAGATACAAAATATGTGTATATATATACCTTTGTGCAGCAAAGAGAGCTGTACAACAAAAGAACTAGCAGGGATGACCGCAAGATGCTCTAATGAGCCTTATCTGTGGAGTAAAAAAAAGGGGTGAGCTAATGCGCTCAGTAAGGAAAACATGACAGCAGGTAGATAACTATACTATCTACATGCTTATAATGCATGCTTAATATCATCACAAGGCAAATGCATTTTTATAAACCATAGCAATCTAATCAAAAATCATTAATTCGATAGAAAGCTTTTGTTTTCACTTTAACCACATTTCAAATCATCACATTTCTCTCTGTTTTCATTTTCGAATTCAGTACTCCTCTGGTACTGGTAATAAGTGATTCCATCATAATCACAAATCATAATTTTTTTAACCATTTTAGATCATTTTGAGATCAATTTGAAATCAATTTAAGATCGATTTGAGACTAGGTAGGGATATGTAATCATCTGTGAACATATGGCCATAGTCAGTGACCCCAAGCAATCGCTAGCTAGGCGTGCAAGGGTGTCGGTCGCCTAGGGAGGTGGGTCAATCCAACCCATCAGCTCATCTCTACTCTATCATCTGTCCGAAGACGCCAACACGGTACAAGGTACTCCATGTATCGTCTCACGGTACAACGTACTCCGTGGACAATCACACGGTACAACGTACTCCGTGGACCCTGTCCATACACCCTACGCCATGGACTATATCAATATGCTGTATGCTCGAGGCTACCTGAGAGTAGGCAGGTTTTTACGACCTCGGCATTAATCATCAACCATAACCTTGTCTCATAAACCAGTGCGAGCAAGTCAGTGTGACACACAGTCGACACGAGGGCTCCAGCACAGTTTCATCATCAATAACATTTAAAATTTCGTGCAAGCATAATCGTGTAACCCGTTAGTTAACACGCAATTTCAGCACGATTTATTTCATTCACAAATCTGATAGATGGCTCTATTTTCATTGAAAATAACTCAAAATCAGAGTTCAGTATAAATAGCATGCTGTCATGATGCAATTCATGTAAACAATATCCCATCTATCCATATACTTGCTAAAAAGCAGAGTTTTATAGTGAAAAATATCAAAATATGCAATTTATGCAATTTTTCAAATCTTGCATTCCCGATACTCAACGGTATGCATTTCCTTATAACAAGGGTAATATCGTAATTTACTTATCACTAGGCTCTTTCCTAGATTTTCAGTCTCTATATATTTCATACTACTTATTCTTATACAGGGATTTATTAAAATACGTACAGCTATCTCTATAGCAATCATAAATCCCTTACCTCATTTATCTGTACAGTCTGACCTTTCCTTTGATGACTCGTCACGCAGTCCGATTGGCTCTCAATCCAAATCAAATCTCCGGAACTGCGGATATACATTCATCAGGTCAAATACAATACAATTTAATATATTTCATAATTTTCTGGGCTTAATTTTAAATCATTGGGCCCATTTACCCATATTGGGCCCGATTGCACCATAATGGGCCTTAATCGGCCTTAAGCCCGTTTACTATTCTTTATCGAGGCCTATTGGGCTCATTGGGCCCATCAGTAATTTATTTAGCCTCGTTTTAAATTTTCGGATATCTCAATTTAATATTTACGACAATTTATCTAATTTTTCAGAATTAAATTCATTTATGCGAAAATTAAATCCGAAATTTATGCGTTAAATATCAATCACGCATAATGATATAAAATTGTCGTAAATAAGGGTTACTTACCCGTTATTCTATGATCGTACTCAAATCGAGGCTGTCTCGAGCTCTCGGTTGATGCCAATTGTCGAGCTACACAATTAAATATATTTTCGGGTAAACTTTCAGTCGATTGTTTAACAAATTAAATATTTCGAAAATTAAATCTATCAATTCGACTGCTTACTGACTTACCCGAAGCTCGATTGCATCACTGAAATTTTCTCCAATTTTTTCTCTTTTTCTTTTTCCCTTTTTCTCCCTTTTTTTCCTTCTCTTTTTGGCTGAACCGGTCCGGTCCGGTTCAACTCGGTTCGGACCGCCGGTTCGGTCTGGTCCGGTTCGACCGGTTCAGTCCGGTTCGACCGGTCCAGGCAACAATTGGTCGTGCCGGCGCCGTCCGGCCGGTTCCCGGCGCGATTCCACCGCCGTTCGGTGCGCCATCGTCTGGGCTCCCTAAATCGGGCCTCGGTTAGGCTCAAATCGGCGCCATCGCAGGCGAATCGAGGTTTCTTCCCCCGCGGCCTCTCCTCCGTTTTCGGTGCTTTCCGGCGACTTCCACGGCGCGTCACGGCCGCTGGTGGCTCGCCTGAGGTCGAGCTATCTTCGCCGCCCCTCGCCGGCCCCTCTGCCTCGCCGGTGGTGGCTCGTCCGGCGAATTTCTCTTCCTTGGGTCTTCCTTCGTGTTTTGCCTTTTGCTTTCGTTTCTTCTCTGTTTCTTTCTCCAGATTTCATTTCTGTTTCGTTTTTTTTTTTTCATTTCATTTTTTTTTAATTATTTTATTTATAATTTATTTTTAATAATATTTTATTCATTAAAATATTATTAAAAATACAAAATATCTCAAAAATATTCTTAAAAATTTCTATTTAATTCATTAAATCAATAAATTAATTTCTCGTATTATTTCGACTTTTCGGTATATTTTTTTTTTATTTTCGAGATTATTTTTCGATACGAAAATTTTGATTTATTCCTATAAATTCATATCTTGATCAATTTAACCCGAAATTTAATTATTTCTTCGTTATTGATCAAGATTTATCAAATCCCTATTTTTAATTAAATTTTCTTGTCCCGATTAATATCGAATTTTAATCTTTTGACCGTTTTACCCTTGTGCGTGTTCAGGAATACCATTTTAATCCTTTTGCATTTTCGAATGCACTCGTAAATTTCTATTTATTCCCTTTTTGCCCTTACCATAAAATCGGGTCTTACAATCTCCCCCACTTAAAAAATTTGGTCCTCCAAATTAGAACCAAGTAATATGAGTCCCTAAATAACTCCGGGTACATCTATCGTATCATATACTATCATCCTGAAGTGACTTTTTCCGTAGTGTAATACTACCATCATACTTAACTAGGGAGATCATCTTAAACCTCAACACTTTCTCCTTCCGTCTAATACCCAAATCGATTTTCCAATCATACTTTATACTTTCATTGAGCTGAGCTGTTGGAAGCTCATATCCGATCACACATATCGGGTCCGGATAATATTTTCGAAGCATCATAATATAGGACACATAGTGGATGCTTGCTAATTCAAGTGGTAACGTCACAGGTCTTATCTCCCACTTGTCCAATCTCTTTATCCGAATCTCGTTACGTCCTTAAGACAAGTAACTGCCACGATACTGATTCACCATTGGTGAATTCCAATATTTTTCTGTCTCTTGTCAGCATAGCTTTTCTGTTTGCTCTTCTGTTTGCTCTGAGGTGTTCTTAATCTCTCACAAATCAACTGAACATCGTCAGAGGTTTGTCTTACCAATTCGGGAACAATTCTCTATCTGTCACCCACTTCTTCTTATCCAAGTCAGGGAACAACTTCCTATGGCCATACAATGCCTCATATAAAATGTTATCCCGATACTCAACTGACAACTGTCATCATCGACGAATTTGATTAGTAGCAACTGATCATCCCAGGAGTTCATAAAATCAATGGCACACGCTCTCATCACATCCTCCAGAACCTGTACAGTCCTCTCTGACTGACTATCTGTCTGAGGGTGGAAGCTGTGCTAATACTCAATCAGGTTCCCATAGCTTCCTGAAAAACATTCCCAGAAGTGAGAAGTGAAGCGGGAATCCTTATCTGATATCATGCTCCCTGGAACGCTACATATTATTCCACAATTTTTCATACACATAAATCCGCCTACACACTCAGAGTATCCGGGGATTGCATAACCAGAAGGTGGGTAGACTTAATCAATCTATCGACTATCACCCAGATAGCCTCGTGATTTATCCGAGTCCTCTGTAACCCATCACGAAATTCATGGTAACTTGTTCCCATTTCCGTGTCAATATGGGTAGAGGCTGCAATAACCCTGCAACTTCTTTTACTCTACCTTAATCTGCTGACATACGAGACACTTCTCCACAATTCTCTACAATATCACTTTTCATACCTGACCACCAATATCCTTTTCAGAGATTTTTGATATATTTATTATTTCTCGGATGCACTGTATATCTCGAAGAGTGAGCTTCTGACAATAAAATTATATCATCAACTGTGGTCCTGGGGAGCACTTATACTGTGTCTGAACCTCTGTAAGTTATCATCATACACTGTGAACTCTGTCACTATACCCTTCTGAATCTGACCCACACTATCGACATCATGCCGATCATCACGCTAAGCCTAGCAAATCCGGTCAACTCAAATCCGGTTCTAACCTCAGGCTAGCTGTCACAAAATCACTGTCATCATCAGAAGGGATCACATCACTACTGAGGCTCACAACTGCTCTAGTAGTTCACGCTCCCTGACCATCATATGTAATACCATCCCGAGGCTCTTTCTGCTCAAGGCATCAGCCATTACATTAGCCTTTCCTGGGTGGTAAAATGTTCACAATCATAATCTTTAGAAGCTTTAACCCTCTTGGTTATCTCATATTCTACTCTTTCTGTGAAAACAGATACTCGAGGCTTTTTATAATTAGTGCATATCCGAAATTTCTTACCATTTAAGTGGCGACGCCATACTTTTAGTGTAAACGTTACGACTGCCACTCTAAATCATAGGTCGAATAGTTTCTCTTATGGTCCATGAACTAACTGGATCCATAAACGACTATCTTCCCATTTTACATCAATACACAGCCCAATCCTTATTTGGAGGTATCCATACACACTGAAATCTCTTGAGCTGTTGGTTATAGTAAGAATATTTACGGTGGTCAGTTCATTGCTTCAATATACCAAAACTCACTGAAGCTATTTTCATACTTATTATCCCACTCGTATGAAATCTTTTTCCAAACGAGACGTGTCAACTGAGCAACCCATTTCAAGAAACTCATTACACCTTGTCTGTAAGACAGTTTCTTGTTGCTACTCATGCTCTTCCCTGGACTTCGAATACATCAAAATATCATCACTCAAGATGACAACCAAACTGTCCAGGTAAGGTTTAAATACCTCATTATAGTTGAGTTTCCACTCAATATTTCAATAACTCATATTCTTGACCTATGTACGCATAAACATATAATATCGTTTTCGTTCAATATACTAACTCATGTCATTTCCTTCTTCTTATATTAACGACTTTTATAAAATTTTAATTTTTAAACCTTCATGATTAATGAATTTCTATATCTCTTTATCGTACCAGCAAAGGTACCAAAATTTTATGTATATATTTTATGACTGTCGATTTTTTTTTTTTTATAAGTTATGTGTGCGCTTCTAAACGCTGTCAAATCTTCAAGCAGGGAAGTATTTTGAAATACCTTTATTAACCTTCAGACTTGACCACTATTACTGGGTGCAGATATATCTACCCCTTACTTGGTCGTAATTCATATTCACTACTTATCGCTTAATCCAATTTACTTTGCATATCAAGGACATCCTTACCTTGCATACGTCTCTTATTCCAATATATTTCGTATGCAGGATCTATCACATCTCCGAGTTCATCTCCTTTCATATATCACTTATAACCAACTCTTTCATTACGTGTTAAAACTTACATTACACCTTTCAGTGATGTTTTCACCCATATTTTCAACTTACAATCCCTATACCCATATTCAGTTAGTGAAAATCAGCTAACTAGCATCATCATGCCTAAGCGTACAGGCTTCACATTTTTCACTAACTTATAAGCAACTGAAGGCGGTATAAATAAATGCGTGGCACCAGGATCAATTAAAATAATTATTTCATTATTCTTAACCAGTATGGTATCTTCCACCACATCCTATGAAACATCAGTAGTGTCCTAGTCCAAAGCATACACTCGCCCTCGTCCAACATCTTACTTTTCGTGGTAACTACCACACATCTTACACTGTTCACATTGCTACACTGTACACACTGCTCTCACTGCTACAGAGCAGGTCGGGGTCCTCAAATCACAATACCCCTCAAAAGTATTGAAATTGAATACACTGGGGCTTTACCAATCATCTTACCCCGTGAATCATCAGCTCTAATCTTTTACCAAACTACCTTTTTCTTGTTTTGATATCTTTGTCATTCTTTATTCTCTTTTGTTTCTATTTCGACCCTTACTACCTTTTTCAATCTCAGAGGCATGCAACTCATGATCTTATTCACACAACTGTAGTCTGTGTACTGCCTCTGCATAGGTAGTGATATCTCGGGCTAATCAGACTCTAATTGACAATCTGAGCCCTTTCCATGAACTTTCAGACATCCCGACTCTCCCTGTTCATCGTGTCCGAGTCATATCTGCCCAGGAATATAAACTGAGCTTCATACTCGCAATAAACATGTTCCTCTGGGTCAGAGTAAAGAATATCATCTGTTATTTTCTTTAAACAATGTCCGAGATATTATGTCACCGGAATACATCAAGAATTACTTTTTCATGTCCATCTGGACGTCTAATTCTTAAGATGGGTCGAGCGGACTTCCACTAATGCTCCGACTCGCCCTCAAATACCATGCATACTCTGAGCAATTAGCTCTATAATATTCTCCACACTCCGCTCCAACCTTACGAAGCGTGTCTCAATACTGTCTAATCTCTCTGTCAGACTCTGTCTGATCCCTCTGTCGGACTCTGTCCGATCTCTCTGTCGGACTCTATGGGGCATGATCAACTAGCCTCCACGTCAATCTCATCTCGAGTCTCATGTGACGACTCAGTACAACTCTCGGGCCTACCTCAACGGCCTCGAGCTCGTGTACTCGCCTCTCAACCATAGCGGCTATTAGTTAATGAGTCTATTCTTGCATTTAAAACCAAATTCTTAGCTGCACTTCCATCTCGATATACACAATTGTATCTAAACAATGCACAGTACATGGGGATGTAAACTTCCTTAACTACTAACACCGACTCATATCAGGCCAACTCTGCTCTGATACCACTCCTGTCACGACCGTTATCGCTGACCTTTTTCCAATTCATTCCCAAGATTTGGTTGGGCTATGAGTCGATGTTACTCATTTCTATTCAATCATATGTATCAAATATTAAACATAATTGTACATCTATTTATATAATCGTTCTTTTTATACGTTACATCCTCAGTAATTTATACAGTACATGTCTGTACGATTTAGTATTCAGATACAAAATATGTGTATATATATACCTTTGTGCAGCAAAGAGAGCTGTACAACAAAAGAACTAGCAGGGATGACCGCAAGATGCTCTAATGAGCCTTATCTGTGGAGTAAAAAAAAGGGGTGAGCTAATGCGCTCAGTAAGGAAAACATGACAGCAGGTAGATAACTATACTATCTACATGCTTATAATGCATGCTTAATATCATCACAAGGCAAATGCATTTTTATAAACCATAGCAATCTAATCAAAAATCATTAATTCGATAGAAAGCTTTTGTTTTCACTTTAACCACATTTCAAATCATCACATTTCTCTCTGTTTTCATTTTCGAATTCAGTACTCCTCTGGTACTGGTAATAAGTGATTCCATCATAATCACAAATCATAATTTTTTTAACCATTTTAGATCATTTTGAGATCAATTTGAAATCAATTTAAGATCGATTTGAGACTAGGTAGGGATATGTAATCATCTGTGGACATATGGCCATAGTCAGTGACCCCAAGCAATCGCTAGCTAGGCGTGCAAGGGTGTCGGTCGCCTAGGGAGGTGGGTCAATCCAACCCATCAGCTCATCTCTACTCTATCATCTGTCCGAAGACGCCAACACGGTACAAGGTACTCCATGTATCGTCTCACGGTACAACATACTCCGTGGACAATCACACGGTACAACGTACTCCGTGGACCCTGTCCATACACCCTACGCCATGGACTATATCAATATGCTGTATGCTCGAGGCTACCTGAGAGTAGGCAGGTTTTTACGACCTCGGCATTAATCATCAACCATAACCTTGTCTCATAAACCAGTGCGAGCAAGTCAGTGTGACACACAGTCGACACGAGGGCTCCAGCACAGTTTCATCATCAATAACATTTAAAATTTCGTGCAAGCATAATCGTGTAACCCGTTAGTTAACACGCAATTTCAGCACGATTTATTTCATTCACAAATCTGATAGATGGCTCTATTTTCATTGAAAATAACTCAAAATCAGAGTTCAGTATAAATAGCATGCTGTCATGATGCAATTCATGTAAACAATATCCCATCTATCCATATACTTGCTAAAAAGCAGAGTTTTATAGTGAAAAATATCAAAATATGCAATTTATGCAATTTTTCAAATCTTGCCTTCCCGATACTCAACGGTATGCATTTCCTTATAACAAGGGTAATATCGTAATTTACTTATCACTAGGCTCTTTCGTAGATTTTCAGTCTCTATATATTTCATACTACTTATTCTTATACAGGGATTTATTAAAATACGTACAGCTATCTCTATAGCAATCATAAATCCCTTACCTCATTTATCTGTACAGTCTGACCTTTCCTTTGATGACTCGTCACGCAGTCCGATTGGCTCTCAATCCAAATCAAATCTCCGGAACTGCGGATATACATTCATCAGGTCAAATACAATACAATTTAATATATTTCATAATTTTCTGGGCTTAATTTTAAATCATTGGGCCCATTTACCCATATTGGGCCCGATTGCACCATAATGGGCCTTAATCGGCCTTAAGCCCGTTTACTATTCTTTATCGAGGCCTATTGGGCTCATTGGGCCCATCAATAATTTATTTAGCCTCGTTTTAAATTTTTGGATATCTCAATTTAATATTTACGACAATTTATCTAATTTTTCAGAATTAAATTCATTTATGCGAAAATTAAATCCGAAATTTATGCGTTAAATATCAATCACGCATAATGATATAAAATTGTCGTAAATAAGGGTTACTTACCCGTTATTCTATGATCGTACTCAAATCGAGGCTGTCTCGAGCTCTCGGTTGATGCCAATTGTCGAGCTACACAATTAAATATATTTTCGGGTAAACTTTCAGTCGATTGTTTAACAAATTAAATATTTCAAAAATTAAATCTATCAATTCGACTGCTTACCGACTTACCCGAAACTCGATTGCATCACTGAAATTTTCTCCAATTTTTTCTCTTTTTCTTTTTCCCTTTTTCTCCCTTTTTTTCCTTCTCTTTTTGGCTGAACCGGTCCGGTCCGGTTCAACCCGGTTCGGACCGCCGGTTCGGTCTGGTCCGGTTCGACCGGTTCAGTCCGGTTGGACCGGTCCAGGCAACAATTGGTCGTGCCGGCGCCGTCCGGTCGGTTCCCGGCGCGATTCGACCGCCGTTCGGTGCGCCATCGTCTGGGCTCCCTAAATCGAGCCTCGGTTAGGCTCAAATCGGCGCCATCGCAGGCGAATCGAGGTTTCTTCCCCCGCGGCCTCTCCTCCGTTTTCGGTGCTTTCCGGCGACTTCCACGGCGCGTCACGGCCGCTGGTGGCTCGCCTGAGGTCGAGCTATCTTCGCCGCCCCTCGCCGGCCCCTCTGCCTCGCCGGTGGTGGCTCGCCCGGCGAATTTCTCTTCCTCGGGTCTTCCTTCTCGTTTTGCCTTTTGCTTTCGTTTCTTCTCTGTTTCTTTCTCCAGATTTCATTTCTGTTTCGTTTTTTTTTTTTCATTTCATTTTTTTTAATTATTTTATTTATAATTTATTTTTAATAATATTTTATTCATTAAAATATTATTAAAAATACAAAATATCTCAAAAATATTCTTAAAAATTTCTATTTAATTCATTAAATCAATAAATTAATTTCTCGGTATTATTTTGACTTTTCGGTATATTTTTTTTTTTATTTTCGAGATTATTTTTCGATACGAAAATTTTGATTTATTCCTATAAATTCATATCTTGATCAATTTAACCCGAAATTTAATTATTTCTTCGTTATTGATCAAGATTTATCAAATCCCTATTTTTAATTAAATTTTCTTGTCCCGATTAATATCGAATTTTAATCTTTTGACCGTTTTACCCTTGTGCGTGTTCAGGAATACCATTTTAATCCTTTTGCATTTTCGAATGCACTCATAAATTTCTATTTATTCCCTTTTTGCCCTTACCATAAAATCGGGTCTTACACTTTCAGATTAATTGCAGTTATCCGTAGGCGCTACCTGCCGCGTACACGACGTAGGCTGGTGGGGAGCGCTCCCTAGGCTACTTTTTGTACACGCAGAAAGGTATACATTTACATCCTTGTACCAGACATAATTGTAAGCACAGACACGTATATTGGGAATATTTTTGTTGGGATGTAATTTTGTAAGGAACGATGTAAACATTTTTATTTTGGGATGATGTTTTGAGATAATATTTGAGATGACTAGTATTAATTTGAAATAGATGTATTGAGTGGTAAAGATGAATTTGGAAAGTATGCTTGGAAGTTGTGGATATCTAGGATTATCAAAAACAACTGATTTGCGGGTGGGTAGGCTCATATATAAGTCATTGTGCTGCCGAAATTTCTATCGGCCATATAAGTTAAAATATGGAAATTAATTACAATTACGAGTAAAGAACTAGGAAAAGTGTTTGACACTGCACAAGAATACAACCTAAGTGAATAAGGGAATAAGTGGGTAAATTAAATTCAAAAAAAAATTTCTCGATTTTCAAGGGTCAAGGGTCGTTAGAACAATTGGTATCATCTTTGTCAGAACAAAGACTTTAAGGTCTTAGGTTCGAACCTCTGAGGACGCGAAAGAAAAATCGTGAGGGCGGAACCTGAGGGCAGGGCCCAAAGCGGACAATACGGTTGAGTGGGTCTCCTACCGGCTGAGCTAGACGCCACAACAAAACGCGCGTTTTATTGTGATGGACCAGCCCAACCTCCATAGGACCGCCTCCTTAGGGCCGGGACTAACACCCTCCCTGGGCCGACTTCCTGGGCCGACTGCTGTGACATCGTCCCTCAATCGTATTGTCCTCTCTAGGCCCACTGGCCCTCAAGGTTTTCTTTCGCGTCCCCAGAGGCTCGAACTTGGGACTAACACCCTTGTTCTTTCACTCTTGGTACCATTGAGAGCTCAATGGTACCAGGAGTGCAAGAACAAGGGTGTTAGTCCCAAGTTCGAGCCTCTGGGGACGCGAAAGAAAACTTTGAGGGCCAGTGGGCCTAGAGAGGACAATACGATTGAGGGACGATGTCACAGCAGTCGGCCCAGGAAGTCGGCTCAATGGTACCAAGAGTGCAAGAACAAGGGTGTTAGTCCCAAGTTCGAGCCTCTGGGGATGCGAAAGAAAACCTTGAGGGCCAGTGGGCCTAGAGAGGACAATACGATTGAGGGATGATGTCACAGCAGTCGGCCCAGGGAGGGTGTTAGTCCCGGCCCTGAGGAGGCGGTCCTGTGGAGGTTGGGCTGGTCCATCACAATAAAATGCGGTACCAGGAGTGCAAGAATAAGGGTGTTAGTCCCAAGTTCGAGCCTCTGGGGACGCGAAAGAAAACCTTGAGGGCCAATGGGCCAAGAGAGGATAATACGGTTGAGGGATGATGTCACAACAGTCGGCCCAGGAAGTCGGCCCAAGGAGGGTGTTAGTCCCGGCCCTGAGGAGGCGGTCCTGTGGAGGCTGGGCTGGTCTGTCACAAAAGCTCGTGACTCAAGGTTGTGTGTTTGCCTTGGATAGAGAGATAGTCGATGCTTTAATCGAGACTATTAGGGGTAAGCTTCTTATCTGTAATCATGAGGCACATGTCTTATTTTACCGGCTCTACACATCGATTTGTAGCATCGTACTTTGTACATAACTTGTATGTAGAACCTGAGCCTTTAGTTTACATGTTACACATTTCTACACCTATAAAAGAGTCTTAGATGACAGATATAGTGTATAAAAATTGTGAGATTAAGGTGAGAGATAGGGTGATGCTAACAGATCTAATCTTACTGAATATATGACTTTGATGTGATTTTAAGTATGGATTGGTTAGCCACTAATCGTGTGAGTCTAGACTGCTACACCAAGACTATAACCTTCTCCCTACCTGATAAGTTTGATGTATGATTTGCTATTAAGAAATGAAATGCATGATTTTATGTTTTGTGAATTTACTGATGAATATGTTAATATGAAGGTTATATTGCCTTTATCCTCGATACTAGTCGAGAGCGTCCAGATATACATGATATATCAGTAGTTTGTGAATTTCTCAATGTGTTTCAGATGAGTTATTAAGGTTACCACTAGAGAAAGCTAGAGTTTACTCTTGATTTAGTGTCTAACACTCAATTGATCTCTAAATCTCCCTATTGGATGACACTTGTTGAGTTACAGAAGTTAAAGAAACAGTTACAAGAGTTGTTGGATAAGGGTTTTATTAGGCCTAGTGTGTTCCCTAGAGAGCTCCGATTTTGTTTGTACAAAAAAGGATGGTAATCTTCGATTGTGTATTGATTATAAGCTATTGAATAAGGCTATAGTGAAAAACAAGTATCCTCTGCCCAGGATTGATGATTTATTTGATTAGTTAAAAGAGGCTACTATGTTTTCTAATATAGATTTGAGATTGGGTTATCACCAGCTAAGGGTCCGGAGAGAAGATATTCTGAATATGGCCTTTAAGACACGTTATGGCCATTATGAGTTCTTTGTGATACCCTTTGGTTTGATGAACGCCCCTACAGCATTCATAAATTTGATGAATGAAGTATTTCGAGAGTATTTGGATTAGTTTGTGATAGTTTTTATAGATGACATCTTGATTTACTCTAAGTCCTGAGAGGAACACGAGTAGCATTTGAAGATTGTGCTCCAGATCCTCCGAGATAAGCAGTTGTATGGGAAATTAAATGAGCGTGATTTTTGGCTTGAATAGATATCATTCCTAGTTCATATTATATCTAAGGATGTGGTGTATGTTAATCTATCTAAGGTAGAGGTTACACTCCAGTGGGAAAGACTAAGGAATGTTATTGAGATTCAAAGTTTTTTAGGATTGACAGGTACTACGGGAGATTTGTTGAGGGTTTCTCTAGGATTGTTGTTCCATTGACTCGGCTCACACGCAAGAAAGTTATGTTTGAGTGGTTTGATAAGTGTGAGAAGAGCTTTTAGGATCTTAATAAAAGATTGACCACAACACCAGTCCTAACCATACCGAGTGGCTCTGGAGGTTTCGCAGTTTATAGTGATGCTTCCCATCATGGTCTGGGTTGTGTGCTCATGCAACACGACAGGGTAATTGCCTAGATTCTCGCCAACTTAAGGATCATGAGAAGAACTATCCTACCTTTGATTTAGAGTTAGCTGCAATAGTGTTTGCTTAGAAGATTTGGCAGCATTATTTTTATGGTTTGCGATTTCAGATCTTCACTGACCACAAGACTCTTAAGTATATGTTTGATTAGAAGGAGCTTAATATGAGACAGAGACGGTGGATAGAACTCCTTAAAGATTACGACTGCGAGATTTTGTATCATCTGGGCAATACCAATGTAGTGTCAGATGCTCTAAGTAGGAAAGTGAAGGTTTCATTTATGATGGTCAAAGAGTGAGGATTATTAGAGCAGTTCGTTGAGCTTAGTATTAGTATTAAGGCTACAGATGTTGGTTTTATGGCTAGCCTTCAGATTGAGTCAAGTATTTTAGAGAAGATCAAGACAAGGCAGAAAAATGATCATAAGTTATTGGACATGGTTAGCCAGATGGAATAAACTTACAGTCGGATTTCTTGATTAGTGATGATAGGTTACTAAGGTTTAAAGGCCTTATTTGTGTTCCGAGCGATGATACCCTGAGACAACAAATTTTGAGAGAGTCTCATTATTCACAATACATTATACATCCGAGTACTACCAAGATGTATCATAATTTTCGTAAAGTATATTGGTGGATTGGTATAAAGAAAATTGTGGTAGAATTGTGGTTAAGCACCTTCTTAGAAATGGAAGCACAACACTATGTATTTCACCAAGGACTAAGATGTGAGATCTAAGAATTTCGGACATATTTTAAATATGTAATAAGAATTTGAAGTGTAATTTATTGAGCTAAGTGAATTGTGGGAATGATAATTGGAGATTTATATGTTAAGTGTTTAAAATGAGTGTGAAGCTATGAGGACAGATCGATCTGGGAGAAGGAGAGATCGATCTGGTGAGTTAAAAATGACAAGGAAGGAGGAATTTAAGGAGCAGATCGATCTCCAATGGAAGAGGATCGATCTCCTTATGATTCTGTTTGAGAGAAGATCGATCTCATGAGGAAGATATCGATCTCCAAATGATTCTGTTTGGGAGAAGATCGATCTCCTCAAGGAGCAGATCGATCTCATAAAGTCATAAAGAGATCGATCTCACCCCTCGACAGATCAATCTCCTACCCTCAGCCTATATAAGGAACTCTTGTTTTTCTCCTGCAATCACACTTTCTCTCTCTTCCAATCCCTATTTTCACCGAAACCTAGCTTTCTCACTCATCCAAAGCACCCATTTCCGTCCAAATCAGAAGTTGTGGCAAGAAGGAAAGTTGTTCCTCATCAAAGGGAGAACAACATACTTGGAAATCGAAAGACGGATCGAATCGAGGCAAGAGATAAGCTCTTCACAAGCTTTGGGTAATTTCTAAACCTCGATCTTGATATTTAAGATGATTTTATGATAATGGTTGTTGGCATTGTGTTCAAATAGCTAAAAAATGATTAGGGATTGATGAAATTACAATGTGGTTGGAGTGATAATGATATTTAGCAATTTAGGAATTTTGAGCTATAAATGGAGATTTAGACAATGTGGTGTATTAGCATAGATATTGTGGCATAGGAAATATAGAATGTTGAGGTGTTGTGAGCGAGATTGTGGTTTGTGGTGGAGTTATGAGAATTGAGAAATTTGAGGAGTTATGAGCAATTATGCTCGATTTTGAGAATTGAGGTTGATGTGACAGTTGAATATTGATGTTTTAACATCGTTTGGACAGCTCAGGAGTTCCAAAGTGGAATGTGAGGCTAGTCTGTGATACGGGGGAAACGATTGCACTATACGAGGTGCAAAGAGGTAAGGGAAACTAAACCATTTGTGTATGTGATTTGCGAACTATTATAGCATGAATTGTGATTTATAAAACAAGCATGTTGAGTGTTGTGTTGTGATACAATTGCACACGATTTTTATAGCCGGTTGGAGCCCAATGTTTTTATGAGTTTATAACTGGGCTCTACGTTAAGGCAATATTGAGATTTGAGAAAGGTGTGCGTGTTTTGCCGGTTGGAACTCGGTTTCAATATGTTTGGTGTTGAGTACAAAACGGTTTTCAAATGAGTTTTATGAGAGAAAAACCACTATGAGTTCTACGTGAAGGCAAACTAGTCTTATGTGATTAAGACTTAGGTGTGTAGTTTTGAGTACACACCGGGCATTGCTCTGGTAGCATGTAAGCCCGATTCTTCTCCGTTTTGGTAACGTGAGAATAACCCATTCTGTGGCTATGCCACGTATACTTGGTGGCCGTTGCCAAGTGAGAAACCCCATTTGGTGGCCGTTGCCACGTGAGAAACCCCATTTGGTGGCCGTTGCCACGTGAGAAACCCTATTTGGTGGCCGTTGCCACGTGAGAACCCTATTTGATGGCCGTTGCCACGTGAGTACCCCATTTGGTGGCCATTGCCACGTGAGAACCCCATTTGGTGGCCGTTGCCACGTGAGAACCCTATTTGGTGGCCGTTGCCACGTGAGAAACCCTATTCTGTGGCTATGCCACGTGTGAATTTAAATCAGTGGCTATGCCACGTGTGTTTAGTGGCTGTGCCACGTGCATTATTATTACAGTGATTTTATCACGTTAATTGAGAAAGCGTTTATCACATTATTTTCACATGCTTTGTTATTGCTCTAGACTGAGCCTTTTTACTTCATGTTTTCACATGATTTGAGACATGAGAATGTCGTTTTGAGTACTTTCATGCTATGATTTTCAAATGAGATTAATGAGTTTCACATACACATAAATATTTTGTGATATGCATTTTGGTTTATGAAATGAGTCCCTTACCCCCTTTACTGAGCGATTTAGAAGCTCATCTTGTTTTCTTTCCCCCCTAGATTTCTTCAAGTGAAAAGGGTTTTCCTGCGACGTACGGAGTAGTGGCTAGTGGAGGACTTGAGCTCCAGGCCATATATATTGTATTTTGAGGTATCTTTATCTTTTCATGTACCCAGACAATTATCATAATTGCAGACACTTGATGTATAACATTGTATGGGATGTATTAGGATTAATTAACTTGAGATTGATTAATGTATTTGATATGATATATAATTTCTAGTGATGAGATCCTGAGGTACGATAAATATGATAATGTATGACACTGCACAGGAATGCACTCTTAATTGTGAATTAATGAATAAAAAAGTTTTAAATTAGCCTTATTTTCCGCGTTTCCGGGGCGTGACATAAGAAAAGCCATGATGCGATTTGGGTGATTGTAAATAGATTAACTAAAAGCGTCCATTTCCTTGCAATTAAGAGTACAGATTCATTGAATCATTGACAGATTTATAAGTCAAAGAGGTAGCTTGGTTACATAGGGCTCCCGTGAGCATTACTTCATATAGAGCTTCCAGGTTCACATCTAGGTTTTGGGCTCATTTTCAGGAAGCTATGAGTTCTCAGTTGAATTTGAGCACTACCTACCATCCTCAGACAGACGATTAGTCCGAGCAGACTATTCAGACCTTAAATAATATGTTACGGGGGTGCACTCTTGATTTTAAAGGTTCATGGAATGATCAGTTGCCATTAGCCGAGTTTGCCTATAATAATAGTTTTCCTACCAGTATTGGGATGACGCCTTATAAGGCACTGTATGGTAGAAGATGTAGGTCTCCGATGGTTTAGGAAGAAGTAGGTGATAGGAAGATTTTGGCTTTCGATCTTATTGAGTAGGCAGCTAAATGTGTTCTGTGAGATCTAAGAATTTTAGACATATTTTAATTATGTAATAAGAACTTGAAGTGTAATTTATTGAGCTAAGAGAATTGTGGAAATTATATTTGGAGATTTATGTGTAAGTGTTTAACATAAGTGTGAAACTAAGAGGTCAGATCGATCTTGGAGAAGGAGAGATCGATCTGGTGAGTTAAAAATGACAAGTAAGGAGGAATTTAAGGAAAAGATCGATCTCCAATGGAAGAGGATCAATCTCCTTATGATTCTGTTTGAGAGAAGATCGATCTCATAAGGAAGGGATCGATCTCCAAATGTTTCTGTTTGGGAGAAGAACGATCTCCTCAAGGAGCAGATCAATCTCATAAAGCCATAAAGAGATCGATCTCACCCCTCGACAGATCGATCTCCTAGGCATAAAATTGCCCCAGATCATCCCTAAATTCAAATGCAGATCGATTTCACCAAGAGCCAGATCGATCTCCTACCTTCAGTCTATATAAGGAACCCCTGCTTTCTCCTGCAATTTTATTTTCTCTCTCTTTCAAACCCCATTTTCACCGAGCCCTAGCTTTCTCACTCATCCAAACCACCCATTTCCATCCAAATCAGAGGTTGTGGCAAGAAGGAAAGTTGTTCCTCATCAAAGGGAGAACAACATACTTGAAAATCGTAAGACGGATTGAATCGAGGCAAGAGATAAGCTCTCCACAAGTTTTGGGTAATTTCTAAACCTCGATCTTGATAATTGAGATGATTTTGGTGATAATGGTTGTTGGCATTATGTTGAAATAGTTGAAAAATGATTAGGGATTGATGAAATTACAATGTAGATGGAGTAATGTTGATATTTAGCAATTTTGGTAATTTTGGGAATTTTGAGCTATAAATGGAAATTTAGACAATGTGGTGAATTAGCATAGATAATTTCGCATGATAAATGTAGAACGTTGAGATGTTATGAATGAGATTGTAGTTTGGGGTAGAGTTACGAGAATCAAGAGATTTGAGGTGTTATGAGCAATTATGCTCGATATTGAGAATTGAGGTTATTGTGATGATGAGTATTGATGTTTTAACATCGTTTGGACAGCTCGGGAGTTCCAGAGTGGAATGCGAGACTAGTCTGTGACAAGGGGGAAACGATTGCACTATACAAGGTGCAAAGAGGTAAGGGAAACTAAATCATTTGTGTATGTGATTTATGAACTATGATAGCATGGATTGTGATTTATAAAACAAGCATGTTTGATGGGTTATGTTTTGATGAGAATGCACATGATTTCTATAGCCGGTTGGAGCCCAGTGTTTTTATGAGTTTATAAACTACGTGTGAAATCGCTTTATAAACCGTTGAATTTATGTGAGAAATGAATTGGACTCTACGTTAAGGCAATATTGAGACTTAAGAAATGTGTGTGTGTTTTGTCGATTGGAACTCGATTTTAATATGTTTTGTGTTGAGTACAAAACGATTTTTAAATGAGTTTTATGAGAGAAAAACCACTATAAGTTCTACGTGAAGGCAAACCAGTCTTATGTGATAAAGACTTAGGTGTGTGATTTTGAGTACACACCGAGCATTGCTTTGGTAGCATGTAAGTCTGATTCTTCTCCCTTCTAGTAACGTGAGATCCCCCATTCTGTAGCTGTGTCACTTATATTTGGTGGCTGTTGCCACGTGAGATCCCCCATTCTGTGGCTATGCCACGTATATTTGGTGGCCGTTGCCACGTGAGATCCCCCAGTCTGTGGCTATGCCACGTATATTTGGTGGCTGTTGCCATGTGAGATCCCTCATTCTGTGGCTATGTCACTTATATTTGGTGGCCGTTGCCACGTGATATGCCCCATTCTATGGCTGTGCCACGTATATTTGGTGGCCGTTGCCACATAAGACCCTCCCCCCATTCTGTGGCTGTGCCACGTGTGAATCTAAATCTGTGGCTGTGCCACGTACAAATTTAGATCAGTGGCTATGCCACGTGTGTTTAGTGGCTGCACCACGTGCATTATTATTACAGTGATTTTATCACGTTTATTGAGAAAGCATTTATCGCATTGTTTTCACATGCTTGTTACTGCTCTATACTGAGCATTTTACTTCATGTTTTCACATGATTTGAGATATGAGAATGTCATTTTGAGTACTTTTATGCTATGGTTTTCAAATGAGTATACTGAGTTTCACATATAAATAAATATTTTATTATGTGCATTATGGTTTATATAATGAGTCCCTTACCCCCTTTACTGAGCGATTTAGAAGCTCACCCTGTTTTCTTTCCCCCTAGATTTCTTCAAGTGAAAAAGGGTTTTCCTACGACGTACGGAGTAGTGGCTAGTGGAGGACTTGAGCTCCAGGCCATATATTGTATTTTGAGGTATCTTTTACCTTTTCATGTACCCAGATAATTATTGTAATTACAGACACTCGATGTATGACATTGTATTGGATGTATTAGGATTAATTAACTTGAGATTGAATAATGTATTTGATATGATATATAATTTCTAGTGATGAAATCCTGAGGTATGATAAATATGATGATGTATGACACTGCACAGGAATGCACCCTTAATTGTGAATTGATGAGTAAAAAAGTTTTAAATTTGCCCTATTTTCCGCGTTTCCAGGGCGTGACAGAGCTTTCTTGGTATCAGAGCTTAGGGTGTCTAGTACTGTCAATGTCGGTTAAGTGAAATAGAATACATCCCAAGTGTCTGTAATAGTCTAGTCATGAACTGAATTTGAGGATTGAGATTTCAATCGTTTTGATAAGTACGCGCAGGAAACGAGTTGAGATAGAGAATGAGTGGACGACGAGATCGTTCGAGGAGGCAGGCAGAGTCCCCTCCACCACCTGCCCCACAACCAGAGAGTCCTAACTCTCGATTTAATCAGATTGAGACCGATGTGAGGTAAGGTTTTGAGCAGATGGCAGCGCTATTCGCGCAACACTTTGGAGTTAATGCCTCGGGTACTACTCCTACACCACTACCAGGACCTCCCGTACCCCCAGTACAGATGGACCCAGTACCTCCCGTCACTCAGCCTGAGGACAGAAGTATGGTCTGACTGAAAGATTTTCTGAAGATGAATCCACCCGCATTTAGGGGAAAGAATGATCTTACAGAGGCTGAGGAGTGGTTGACGGGGTTGAGAGTTATATTCGATTATTTGGGGTGCACTGATGCTGAGAGGTTCAGTATGAGTATCTATATGTTGAAGGGGAGAGCTCGAGATTAGTGGGGTATCACCCAGGGTATTCTGATGTCCCGCCAGGATATGATTGGTTGGGAAGAGTTTCAGACAGCTTTTAGGACCAAATATGTACCACAAGCCGCCCAGAGAAAGAAGCTGACCAAGTTTTTGAGTTTGGTAGAGGGTGATATGTCTGTGGATGACTATGAGAGCCAATTCACCGCGTTATTGAGATATGACCCAGAGACCTTCAAGAATGAAGAGCTCCGCACAGAGAAGTTTGTGTATGGATTGAAGCCCATCATCAGAGATAGATTGATAGGGCTATGTATTACTGAGTTTGGAGATGCTCTGAGACGAGCACAAGAGATTGAGAGGGGAATTGAAATGGTACAATCCCAAAACGAGCTCAGAGCGGTGAATAGAGATAAGGGCAAGAGGCCAATGATTTTCCAAATAGAGGCTCGGAGATGTTCCTTCAGAAGAGGAAGGATTGAGGTGCAGAAGGACAGATTAGAGAGACCCAGAGGTTACCCTAACATTAGAGAGACCCCTCGAGATGTCAGGCCTGAGACAAGGTTTTGCAGAAATTGTGGTCGAATGCATGAGGGAAGTTGTACTGGGTCGATCCATGGATGTTTTAGATGTGGAGACATGGGTCACATGGTGAAGGATTGCCTCAACCTCAAAGACCACATATTCCAGAGCCCGCTAGACAGCAGCCTTAGAGAGTGAACCCCCAGAGATGGGCCACTGCTGCAGAGAAAGGAAAGAGACCTGTTACACAGGGACGTGTGTTTGCCCTAGATAAGGAGACCGCTGACACTTCTGCAGAAACTATAAGAGGTACACTCTCTGTCTGTAATCATAAGGCTCATGTGTTGATAGATCCAGGATCCACGCATTCGTTCATTTCTGAGCATTTTGCATGTAGATTAAATTTGAAGTTTGAACCCCTAGAGTATATACTACATGTAAATACCCCTATGCGTGAATCCCAAAGAACTGAGTTAATCTGTAGAGGATATGGAATAAAGGTGGGAGATAGAGTGATGTTAGTAGATCTAATCATGTTAAATATGCATGGGTTTGATGTAATTTTGGGAATGGATTGGTTGGTAACCAATCGAGCGAGTTTAGACTGCTACACTAAGATTGTAACTTTCTCCCTACCTGAACCTTACAGTGTACGTTTGAAATATTGAGTAAATAGACGTATGGAATTTTGTAAACAATTTGAGAATTTTAATATTATTTTGGAGAGTATTAAATATGATTGTTCATGTGAAGGTTATGAAACACTCATATCAAATGATGATCGGGAACATCCGAGGAATGAGGATATACCTGTGGTGTGTGAATTTCTGGATGTTTTTTCAGATGAGTTACCAGGTTTACCACCAGAGAGAGAGCTGGAGTTTACCATTGATTTGGTATCAGATACTCAACCGATCTCTAGACCTCCATACAGGATGGCATTAGTGGAACTTGAGAAATTGAAGAAACAACTACAGGAGTTATTGGATCAAGGGCTCATTATACCCAGTGTTTCACCATGGGGAGCACCAGTTTTATTTGTTAAGAAGAAGGATGGTAGTCTCAGATTATGCGTAGACTATCGGTTGTTGAATAAAGCCACGGTGAAGAATAAATACCCATTGCCCAGGATTGATGATCTACTTGATCAGCTGAGAGGGGCATCGGTCTTTTCTAAGATTGATTTGAGATCAGGCTATCACCAATTGAGGATCAAGGAAGAGGATATTCCAAAGACGGCCTTCAGGACGAGGTATGGCCATTATGAATTTTTGGTGATGTCCTTTGGATTGACGAATGCCCCTACAGCCTTTATGAGATTAATGAACGAGGTGTTCAGAGACTATCTAGATAGATTTGTGATAGTCTTTATTGATGATATCCTAGTATACTCTATGTCGTATGAGGAGCATGCACAGCATTTGTGGTTAGTACTTCAGATACTCCGAGATAAACAATTATATGGAAAGCTTAGTAAGTGTGAGTTTTAGCTGGATCAGATAGCTTTCCTTAGTCATATAGTCTCAGAAGAATGAGTATCAGTGGATCCAAGTAAAGTGGAGGCTGTGCTTAATTGGGTAAGACCGAGGATAGTTACAGAAGTACGAAGCTTCCTTGGTTTGGCAGGGTATTACAGAAGATTTGTGGAAAGATTTTCCAGGATTACCGCTCCTTTGACTAAACTCACGCTCAAGGAGACTCCATTTATATGGACTGATCAATGTGAGCTCATTTTTCAGGAATTAAAAAGGAGATTAACAACGGCACCTGTGTTAACTATTCCTGAGGGATCAGGAGGATTTTCGGTGTATAGTGATGCATCTCATCAAGGATTGGGGTGTATGCTTATGCAGCATGAAAGAGTGGTCGCATATGGATCGCGACAGTTGAAAGACCATGAGCAGAATTACCCCACGCATGATTTGAAGTTAGCCGTTGTGGTATTTACCTTGAAGATCTGGCGACACTACTTATATGGGGAAAGATTCCAAATCTTCACTGACCACAAGAGTTTGAGGTATCTCTTTGATCAGAAAGAGTTAAACATGAGACAAAGGAGATGGATGAAACTCCTTAAGGATTATGACTGCGAGATTCTATATCATCCGGCTAAGGCGAATGTAGTTGCTGATGCCCTGAGTAGGAAGAGTATGATATCTGCTATAATGATCAGGGAATGGGATTTACTGGAGCAGTTCGTCGAGCTCCGGATCAGAGTTAAAGAGGTAGAGACTGGATTTTTAGCTAACTTGCGAATAGAGCCCAAGATCATGGATCAGATTAGAACTGGGCAACGCAGTGATCAGAGGTTGATAAATATGGTTAGCCAAGCTGAACAGACCTTGCAGTCGGATCTCACCATCAGTGAGGATGGATTATTGAGGTTCAGAGGACGGATTTGTGTACCGAACGATGATACCCTGAAGAGACAGATACTAAGAGAATCCCACTGCTCGCGATACACCATGCACCCAGGGAGTACTAAGATGTACCGAGATTTGAGAAAGGTGTACTGGTGGAGTGGTATAAAGCGAGACGTGGCAGAGTATGTGGCCAGGTGTTTAGTATGCCAGTAAATGAAAGCTGAGCATCGGAAGCCCGGAGGACTACTACAGTCCTTACCTGTACCTACATGGAAATGAGAGTATGTCACTATGGACTTTATTATGGGTTTACCGAGGACCCGAAGAGGTCGTGACGCTATATGGGTTATAGTGGATAGATTGACCAAGAGTACCCACTTCCTTGCCATCAAGAGCACAGATACTGTGGATGCCTTAGCTGAGCTGTATGTCAGCGAGATAGCTAGATTACATGGGGCTCCAGTGAGTATTACTTCTGATAGAGATTCTCGGTTTACTTCCAGATTTTGGACCCAGTTTCAGGAGTCCATGGGATCTCGATTGAGTTTCAGTACCGCCTATCATCCTCAGACAGATGGTCAGTCAGAGAGAACTATTCAGACCCTGGAGGATATGTTGAGGGCGTGTACGATGGATTTTAAGGGATCATGGGATGATCACCTGCCCCTAGCAGAGTTTTCGTACAATAGCAGCTATCATGCGAGTATTGGAATGGCACCTTTTGAGGCTCTATATGGTAGGAGGTGTAGATCCCCTGTAGCTTGAGAAGAAGTCGGTGACAGAAAGATAAATGCTCCCGAGCTTGTTGAGCAAGCTGTACAGAGTGTGAAACTCATATGTGAGAGGTTACGGGCTGCACAGAGTAGACAGAAAAGCTACACGGATGTGCGTAGATGGCCACTCGAGTTTGATGTTGGTGATGCAGTATTTCTGAAAATATCACCGAGTAAGGGTATCATGTGATTTGGAAAGAAAGGAAAATTGAGTCCTCGATACATAGGACCATTCGAGATTCTTGAGAGAGTGGGAGAGGTAGCCTACAGATTGGCATTACCCCCACAGATGTCCAGAATACACAATGTTTTTCATGTGTCTATGTTGAGGAAGTACCACCCGGACCCTTCTCTTATCATAGAGTATGACGAGATGGATATACAAGAGGACATGAGCTACACTGAGGAACCCGTCTGGATTCTCGATAGAAAGGAGAAGGTACTTAGAACCAAGAGCATCCCATTAGTGAAAGTTTTGTGGAAACATCACTCAATGGAAGAGGCAACGTAGGAACTGGAGAATCTCATGAAGGAGAAATACCTCCATCTATTTGACTAGTTGAGTTGAATTTGGAGGACCAAATTCTTTTAAGGTGGGAAGGATGTGAGATCTGAGAATTTTAGACATCTTTTAATTATGTAATAAGAACTTGAAGTGTAATTTATTGAGCTAAGTGAATTGTGAAAATTATATTTGGAGATATATGTGTAAGTGTTTAACATAAGTGTGAAACTAAGAGGTCAGATCGATCTTGGAGAAGGAGAGATCGATCTGGTGAGTTAAAAATGATAAGGAATGAGGTATTTAAGGAGAAGATCGATCTCCAATGGAAGAGGATCGATCTCCTTATGATTCTGTTTGAGAGAAGATCGATCTCATGAGGAAGGGATTGATCTCCAAATATTTCTGTTTGGGAGAAGATCGATCTCCTCAAGGAGCAGATCGATCTCATAAAGCCATAAAGAGATCGATCTCACCCCTCGACAGATCGATCTCCTAGGCATAAAATTGCCACAGATCGTCCCTAAATTCAAATGCAAAAAGATCTCACCAAGAGCCAGATCGATCTCCTACCTTCAGTCTATATAAGGAACCCCTGCTTTCTCCTGCAATTTTATTTTCTCTCTCTTCTAAACCCCATTTTCACCGAGCCCTAGCTTTCTCACTCATCCAAACCACCCATTTCCGTCCAAATTAGAGGCTGTGGCAAGAAGAAAAGTTGTTCCTCATCAAAGGGAAAACAACATACTTGGAAATCGTAAGACGGATTGAATCGAGGCAAGAGATAAGCTCTCCACAAGTTTTGGGTAATTTTTAAACCTCGATCTTGATATTTGAGATGATTTTGGTGAAAATGGTTGTTGGCATTATGTTGAAATAGTTGGAAAATGATTAGGGATTGATGAAATTACAATGTAGATGGAGTGATGTTGATATTTAGCAATTTTGGTAATTTTGGGAATTTTGAGCTATAAATGGAAATTTATACAATGTGGTGAATTAGTATAGATAATTTGGCATGAGAAATGTAGAACGTTGAGATGTTATGAATGAGATTGTAGTTTGGGGTAGAGTTACGAGAATCAAGAGATTTGAGGTGTTATGAGAAATTATGCTCGATATTGAGAATTGAGGTTACTGTGATGATGAGTATTGATGTTTTAACATCGTTTGGACAGCTCGGGAGTTCCAGAGTGGAATGCGAGACTAGTCCATGATAAGGGGGAAACGATTGCACTATACGAGGTGCAAAGAGGTAAGGGAAACTAAACCATTTGTGTATGTGATTTGTGAACTATGATAGCATGAATTGTGATTTATAAAACAAGCATGTTTGATGGGTTATGTTTTGATGAGAATGCACATGATTTCTATAGCCGATTGGAGCCCAGTGTTTTTATGAGTTTATAAACTACGTGTGAAACCGCTTTATAAACCGTTGAATTTATGTGAGAAATGAATTGGGCTCTACGTTAAGGCAATATTGAGACTTGAGAAATGTATGCGTATTTTTTCGGTTGGAACTCGGTTTTAATATGTTTTGTGTTGAGTACAAAACGGTTTTTAAATGAGTTTTATGAGAGAAAAACCACTATGAGTTCTACGTGAAGGCAAACCAGTCTTATGTGATAAAGACTTAGGTGTGTGATTTTGAGTACACACCGGGCATTGCTCTGGTAGCATGTAAGTCTGATTCTTCTCCGTTCTGGTAACGTGAGATCCCCCATTCTGTGGCTGTGCCACGTATATTTGGTGGTTGTTGCCACGTGAGATCCCTCATTCTGTGGCTATGCCACGTATATTTGGTGGCCGTTGCCACGTGAGATCCCCCATTCTGTGGCTATGCCACGTATATTTGGTGGCCGTTGCCACGTGAGATCCCCCATTCTGTGGCTGTGCCACGTATATTTGGTGGTCATTGCCACGTGAGACCCTCCCCCCATTCTGTGGCTATGCCACATGTGAATCTAAATCTGTGGCTGTGCCACTTACAAATTTAAATCAGTGGCTATGCCAAGTGTGTTTAGTGGCTGCGCCACGTGCATTATTATTACAGTGATTTTATCACATTTATTGAGAAAGCATTTATCGCATTATTTTCACATGCTTGTTACTGCTCTATACTGAGCATTTTACTTCATGTTTTCACATGATTTGAGATATGAGAATGTCGTTTTGAGTACTTTCATACTATGGTTTTCAAATGAGTATACTGAGTTTCACATACAAATAAATATTTTATGATGTGCATTATGGTTTATATAATGAGTCTCTTACCTCCTTTACTGAGCGATTTAGAAGCTCACCCTATTTTTTTTCCCCCAGATTTCTTCAAGTGAAAAAGGTTTCCCTGCGACGTACGGAGTAGTAGCTAGTAGAGGACTTGAGCTCCAGGCCATATATTGTATTTTGAGGTATCTTTTATCTTTTCATGTACCCAGACAATTATTGTAATTACAGACACTCGATGTATGACATTGTATGGGATGTATTAGGATTAATTAACTTGCGATTGAATAATGTATTTGATATGATATATAATTTCTAGTGATGAGATCCTGAGGTATGATAAATATGATGATGTATGACACTGCACAGGAATGCACCCTTAATTGTGAATTGATGAGTAAAAACGTTCTAAATTGGCCCTATTTTCCGCGTTTTCGGGGCGTGACATGTTCAGATTATCTATGACAAACTTCAGATAGCTCAGAGTAGGCAAAAGAGTTATGCAGATATACGCAGACGACAACTTAAGTTTCAGATTGGGGATTCACTATTTCTCAAGGTATATCTGAGTAAGGATATCATGTGCTTCAGGAAGAAAAAGAAATTAAGTCATCACTTCATTGGTCCATTTGAGATTCTAGAGAGAGTTGAAGATGTTGCCTACAAACTTGCTTTACTGCCACATCTTTCTAGGGTACACAATGTCTTCCATGTCTCCATGTTGAAGAAGTATAATCTGGACTCCTCATATGTCATTGAGTATGAGTCATTAGATATTCAAGGGGACATGAGTTATATTGAGCAGCCTATCCGGATTTTGGACCAAAAAAAGAAGGCATTTTGATCGAAGTCTATACTGTTGGCTAAGATTCTTTGGCAACATCATTCAACTGAAGAAGTTACTTGGGAGCTAGAGAGCCTCATGAAAGAGAAGTACCCTCATTTGTTTTGATGGACCTAGAAGAATTTGGAAGACCAAATTCCTAAAAGTGAAGAGAATGTAAAATCCACGAATTTTTCATATTGGATTAGAGATTAACTAAGTTAAATAAACGATTAGAAATGATAATATGCGTATTCATTGTAAGACTTGAGAAGTGATGGAAACCAAAATGGTTGAGACTAACTATGAAGCTCGAGTATGAAATGTGAGAGTTTAGATTTAAGCTTGTCAATGCACTTGAAATTATATTCTTGTTTTAGTCAAAAATTATATTTAAAGCTAATGTCTATGACATAGCGAAAATTAATAGAATAAAAATATTTCACTTATAAGGATAGATACAATTACAAATAAATAAATATATGTATATATACATATAGAAACTATTATCAAGTAAATATAATTATATTTATATTTATAGTGAGGTGCATTTAAATTGTTACTTTTGCAAAGTAATAAGAACAAAATAATTATATATATTTATAATATATTATTTTGCTAAGTATGTATTTATAGTTCATCGATTAATTATGTAGTATATGATATATATATATATATATATATATGTACTACAGTAAACTAATTTATTATATGATGCATAATATTATTTTATGTTATGTTATATTAAAATTAAGTCATGTTGTTTTATTTATTAGATTAAAGTACAAGAAATAGCTTCCAAAAGAAGCCAACCTGTAGTCCACCCTTTCTTGATTGGCGTTTTAGGCTTCTAAAACAAAAGTTATCTTCTGTAATGATAGGGAGTTCATTGTAGAGAGAAGGTAGAAGCTTGAGCTGAGAGAGAAGAGAGAGAAGAGAAAGAAGAGGCTATTGCCGAAGAGAGGAAGAAGCTGGTGTTAACTTTTATCTTTCCATGGAGTCTTCGGTGAGTAGGAAGCGGAAGTGAAGGGGGAAAGGTTGGATGACGCGGTGATTTCCGATCCTCTGTCTCGCTTTTATTGGTTATGGGGGCTATTGTTGGAGCCTTCAAGAGCTTACAGGAGAAGAGGGAAGCTAAAGAAGAAAATGCAAGAAATAGTAAAGGGTTCATAGCATGAAATAAGATAGTGGGAAAAGGGATAGATTAGACTGAGTTGAGGGCCACGATGAAGGGCTGAAACAGGGAAGAGACTTGAGGAAGCGGTGGCCACTTTACCCCTATTACATTGCTGAACTAAGAGATTCTCCTGCTGAAAGGCTGAAGCGGTGGTGAACTGAGGGTTGTTAAAACCCAGCCAAACTTCAGGGCTTTCCACCGCAACACAGTTGCTACTCTTTTTCTCTATCAACGCGGATAATAGGGAAAACGTTTGAAGCATCAACAAGGCGAGTTGTATTTTCCTTTAGCCATATTGTAATTTGCTGCATGTGTGGAAGGTAGCGGGCTGAAGAGTAGAGAATCTTCTTCTTGTTGTTGTTGTTTTTTTTTTTTTTTAATGATGCAGTAGTTGACTAAAACCAAAACCAGGAAAAATCCACGGTTAAGTGAAGAGCTCCCAAACGATGAAGAAAGGTTCTAAATGTATATTTATATAAAGGTATACTTGCTGCATGTTTAAGAACAGTGGAATGACAAGGAGTTGTTTTAAGTGGAGACTTAATAGCTGTTTCGGAGAGAAACAAAACAACTAAACATGGTTGGAAAAAAAGAAGTTCGGTGGGAGAAGCTGGTGTGAAGGTAAGGAAGCGTCTTTTATAGGTATATACAAATTATACTGTGTTAAATGGGCTAAAGGAAAGTCTATTTATAGGTTAAAAACATGAGCTGCCATTGTTATAGTTGGAAGTTGCGGATTTAGATCTTGAGAAATTCCAAGGTAAAATAAGTTCTAATTCTAAAGGAGTTGTAGAACTTAAATATGGTTATGGTACTAAGAATATAATTTTTATGTAGGAATTTATTGAGGAAAGTAAAAGGAAAATATTTTAGATGCAATTGATGAATCTTGTGGTTTTGGTAAGTAAGGTAAGCGATGTAATTTAAGTCCATAATAGTATTTTTTTTCTTGATTTTGATATATAAAAATGTTTTGAAGCATGATTTGACTGATCGAAATTATCTTAGACGCTTTTAAATTAGATATTACGAGAAAACCAAATTATAGAAGAAAATATCGATTTAAGCTTATTTAGTAAATTTTCGTGAAAATTAGCATCATATGACTTAGAAACCGAACCTTTGGAACTCCAATAGCCAAACTTCATTTTTACTATGCATAACATTTCTGAAATAAAATAATGTGAATTTGGAATTTATGTCATTTTGAATAATGTGATTTTGAATTGTATGACTTTTGAACTTGATTTTGAATTATATTTTAGAAAATCATAACTATGAGATTTAAATTATTTGAACGATTATACGAAACGATTTGAGATTCAAGCCACCAATAATGTATGCTATTAGCATGTCATGCACTGCTTTTTTGGCTTTTCTGATTTTTTGACCCATGCACACGCGACACGGTTGTATGTGATTTCCCGCATGATGAGCTTTACTAGTGCTTGTCTCTAGTTATGTGCTAGCTTTGTCTAACTCTCTGAACCCTAGCTATGTATTATGTATGATTTTTTGAACCGTTGTACGACCTTGATCTAGTTTATAGCCTACCATGACCATCGGTACATTATTCCCTCCATTGAGGATGATTTATTTTCTAAATTGCATGATAGCTATATGGTCTTTGCCTAGTCTTCATATGAATTTATGATCTGAACTCTGTGATTTTTTGAATTGTAAAATATTTCTGAACTATGTGATCACGTTTGAATCCGATTTTGAAAATAATGATTTGATTTTGAAAATTTTGATTTGACTGTGAGAGCTTATGATTTTTGAATTTATGTATGATCTTTCGTATATAAGATGTAAATTTTTGAAATGCATTGTGATTTTGAAGTATCATTATTTTTATTAAATGTTTTGATGCTATTATTTTTTAAAATGCATGTCTTACTAGGCATTCCCCAAAGCTCACCCTTACTCCTATAGACTATTTGTAATGATCATACCTGCGGTGTACGTGATGTAAGTTTGTGGACAAACGCTTACCCAGGCTACATTCTATATCGTGTGAGGTATATCCTTTTTTATTTTTATTTCCAAACATCCTATGAACACATATACATGTATTCTTTTGATACTTTTAGGATGTAATTAAATTCAATATGTTAGTTCATGACTTATGGAGATCAAGTTAATTTAAGTGATGGAGGCTTAAGTTAATCTATGTATGTTTAAGGATTTTATTCAGTTTAATGGCATCACACTTAAGTTATATAAGTTGCGGATTAGCTTAAGTAATAACGAATTTCAAAGATTAAGTTAAAGAATGATTTGGTAACTGACACTGCATAAAAGGCAACATTAAGTAATTAAGGAAATAAGTTATCAAAATAATAATAATAACCCAAATTCTCGAGCTTTCGGGCGTTACGGAGACCATCACACTTGGGGTGATTTATGATTCAAGACAATAAGATCAAGCATAATTGATGAGGAGCAAGTCTTATACTACGATATCTAAAGTTTTGGTATATTTCTTGAAACCTTTTTTTTTTGAATGATTTGAATGTTCTTGATCAAGGAGATCCATTAGGATTGATTTCTTGAGGTACAATTTTTTGTTTTTGCTACATTTAAGTTTTGTATGTTCATGTGTGATCCACCTATGATGTCTTAAAAAATTTACGATTCTAGTGGTGAAAATAACCTTGAATTTTAGGGTTTGAGTGTTGTATGGATGATGAAAGTAGTGGATTAGGGTTTTTCAATTGAAAATTATTTTTTTATACTCAACAGCAGGGCATTCAAATATTCTATATGGATTATTATAGGTATCTGAATGCCTTAGGGCATTCTTTTAATAGAATGCATATGAAAATAAGGCATTCAGATGCCTTGTTTTTAAGGCATTCAATTTGAGAAATATTTTGGGGCATTCAAATACCCCATATAAGATATTTGAATGCGCGGATACACTTTTTTTTTCCTGGGTTTAAGGTAGTTTAGGAAGTAAAATGGTATTTTGGTAATTATAAGAAGAGAAGGTAATTTGGTAATTAAAATAGGGGATGAAAAAGTATTTGCAAATTAAAATAAGTAGAGGGTATTTTGGTAAGTATGATGAAAAAATAGAGAATTTTGGTAATTATAGTACGGTATAGTATTTTCATAAATAAGAGAGAATAAAGGGTAATTTGGTAATTAAGGTAGGAGATGATTTGATATTTTTGGTAATTAGAATAAGTAGAAGGCATTTTTGTAATTACGATAAGACAAAGGAAGGTATTTTGGGAAATTACGGTTAGGGATGTAAATGGGTAGTGTGTAAATGGGTACCCGATACTACCCGTCCCGTTTAAGTCAGATTCGGTACCGATAAACGGGTTTTAATCGGGTTCGGGTAGTAATTTCACTATCCGTGACGGGTTCGGGTAGGGTTCGGGTAGTACCCCTCGGATACCCAGTACCCGAACCCGATTAATGTAATCGGGTTCAGGTACCCGAACCCGGTTATTTTTTTTTTACAAAATATAATTTTTAAGGTTGTGGGGACTTGAATCTTCATTTTTTAATCTTTATACAATGAACTTGTTAAGTAAATCATAACTTATATTTGACATAATGTGTTCTAAAAAATATTTATACAATAAAATTGTGTGTCTAAAAAAAATTAGTAATTAGCATAATAAAAATAGTTATGAAATTAAAATAATTGATTATACTTAAAATAATAAGTTTTAAAATTTTAAATATAATGTACTAAAATTAAATTAAAAAAATTCATAATTAGTTAAAATGCAATTCTTACACATTAATGATTAGTCATTTGCATATATGATATCAATTCATAGTATACTTATATGATACAAATTGTATTTAAAATTGTAATTTTCAATTTTAATAAAACATTGTTGACTAAAAAAATTAATAAAAAATAATAATAAAATAAATAATTATAAAATTAAATTGGGTTAATTATGCTTAAGATAATGTCTTAAAATTTTAAATACAAGGTACTGAAATTGAAATAATAAAAAGTTTCATATTTAGTTAAAATCAAATTCATATATATATATATATATATACACACACACTAATATAGTATTTGTATATGGTATAAATTATACTTAAAATTGAAATTATCAATTATAGTAAAACATTTTTTAGTCAAAAAATTAAAGAAACATTATAATAAAATAATCATGAAATTAAATTAGTAAATTATGTTTAAGATAATAAGTATTTAAATTTTAAATATGAACTACTGAAATTAAAATGATAAAAGTTTCAAATTTGATTAAGATGTAATTCTTACAAATAGATCATTTACATGTATTATATATAATATTAATATAGTACATGCATATGATACAAATTGTATTTAAAATTGAAATTATCAATTATAATAAAACATTGTTTACTCAAAAAAATCAATGATTCAAATTAAAATTTTAAGTATATGATAAATTGATAACTTCATATTATAGTATATGATATTATAGTATAAATATAATATATGATATTATAATATATGATCATTTACATAAATGATACTATAGTATATGTATATGATACAAATTGTAATGAAAATATTAATTATCAATTTAAGGTCTACATATTTTTAATCATTTAATATTATTATCATTGATTAAATTAATTTACATTACATAAATATATCAGAACTTCATAAGAAATCAAATGTATCAAATTAGAAATACTATGGTATATATTATGCACTTATAATGGTTTCAAGTTACTTGTTGAACTATTAAAGTTTGTTTAATTATGATGGAACATGTATGTTTTTATTTAATTTTATGTTTTTGATTTTTGATGTTGGAATAATTTTTTTCATAGTCGGGTTTCGGGTTTCAGGTTCGGGTTATTAAACGGGTTGTCAAAATATTAATTGAATAATCGGGTAATTATGCGGGTTCGGGTTTTTAACGGGTAGTGCAAAATTTATTCGGATAGGGTTCGGGTAATTGTTTCAAAAATTAATCGGGTAATTATAGGGTTCGGGTTTTGTAATTATTAATCGGGTTCGGGTTCGGGTAGTCCAAAATTTACGAGTACCCGCCCCGTTTACATCCCTAACTACGGTATGAGACAGTATTTTGATAAATAGGAAAAAAAAGAGTATTTTGGTAATTAAATATGAAAGCGGGGACATAGGTTATTAGAAAAATAAGAGTAAAATTATAAATAAAATATAATAAATTTAGACGAGTTCAAGTTGACAATTATCAGTAGAAAGGGTAATTTGGTAATTAAGGAGGACATGTAAGGGTATTTTGGTAATTAAAATAAGTAGAGGGCATTTGCTAACTAGTGTAAGAGAGGAGAGGGTATTTTGATAAAGAAGAGAGATAAGATTATATTGACAATTAAAATAGAAAAAGAAGGGTAATTTGGTAATTAAAAAAAGTGAAAATATAATCCATATATAACAATTTAAATAGAAGGTCATTATGCACTCTATACCTACTTTATTCCTAAATCATACCAAACAAAAAATAAACTCAAAATAATTATTTAATTTCACCAACAAAACAACATAATACATATTGCACTTATATTACTCTTCTTTTCTATTTCTACGTAATATATTTTCCATTCATGCTCTATTACGTTTCGTGAACCAAACATGCTGTTAAAGAAACAATAATAAAAATATATGACAAAATCCTTCAAAGAGATTAGAGGTTACATATTACTCATAATTGAGACAGATTTAGGAAAAGGTTGTGTAATCTGCATTAATGAATCTATTATAAATCTGCAATGCTTAATTTAAACCAAAATCAATTAGTTGATAGCAGGAATAAAATAGTGTCTTCCCCATTCTTCATAACATTATCAGCAACTTTAATTAACTTTGATTTGACTATCCTATCTAAATCACAGTCAAAGAATGTTTTTATCTACATTTTCAAACTTTATTGTATAGAAAATGTTATTTTTTATAGTGTAAAATATAGCAGGAAATAATATTAATATTAATATTAAAATGAAACATGGTAGGAAATGGAGAGAATTTAAGGTTGCTCTCTCTATTTTACTATGATTTCTCGAATCTTTTTGCTTGTCTCTAAATTGCTCTATATGTTGAACAAAATAATAGGATAACATTCACTTGGGTTGAATGAAAATGAAAATTTTGAACTTTGACTTGAACTTCATATTTTAGAACTTGCAGTTTTTTATGAATGAATCAACAAACTCTCACAAACAAAATGTACTAATGACTTTAAGAGATGTTGCTACTTTTTTTAAGATTTCTTTCACCCCATCAATTATGGTATGCAAAAAAAATAATTTAAATAGTCTCAAGATATAGTCAACCTGTTTAAAATAATCTTGCATTAGTACAATCAAACCACTAAACACTCTTGATAAATACAAAATTATTTTGTTTTACTCACTATTTTCTGCAGTAAAACAATGTTTAAGAAACCTTTTTTTTTTTAATTTTGAGATTGAGAAAATGAGAGAATTTTTTGAAATATCACTTAAATCAAGTGAATTCAAGTGTTTATATGTCCCAAGTGTCTTAAAAATGAATATTGATATATCTATTTATAGAGATTTCTTCTAAGAGATATGATTATTAATTAAATGACATGACTATTCACTTGTGTTGTTTAATTCGATACAGACATTTTTTCAATATAATAACAACTTAGCAAATTACTGATTATATCTTCTAACCATTCAAAAGTGAAAAGAATATCCTTACTCTTATGGATTTAAATTACATCCCTTGCCTTAATTATCAAAGACCACAATATTAATCAATTGAGTCCAAAATATTTTCTTTGTACTTTCCTCAATAAATTTCCTGCATAAAAATTATATTCTTAGTACCATAACCATATTTAAGTTCCACAACTCCTATAGAATCACAACTTATTTTACCTTGTAATTTCTCAAGATCTAAATCCGCAACTTCCAACTATAACAATGGCAACTCAACGTTTTTAAACTGTAAATAAACTCTCCTTTAGCCCATTTAACACTAGAGTATAATTTGTATATACCTATAAAAGACATTTCCTTACCTTCACACCAGCTCCTGCCGAGCTACATTCTTTCCAACCGTGTTTAGCTGTTTTGTTTCCCTCCAAAACAGTTGCTGAGTCTACACTTAAAACAACTCCTTGTCATTCCACTGTTCTTAAACATGCAGCAAGTATACCTTTATATAAATATACATTCAGAACCTTTCCTCACCATTTGGGAGCTCTTCATCGAACCACGAATTTTTCCGGCTTCTGTTATAGTCAACTGCTGCATCATAAAAAAAACAAGAAGATTCTTGTTACTCTTCATCCCGCATCCTTCCACGTATGCAGCAAATTACAATATGGCTAAAGGAAAATATATCTCGCCTTGTTGATGCTTCACTCGGCGTTGATAGGGAGAAAGGGTAGCAGCTGTGTTGCGTTGGAAAGCCCTGTACTTTGGCTGTGTTTTAACAGTCCTTACTTCACCACCGCTTCAGCCTTTCAGTAGGAGAATCTCTCGGTTCAGCAATGTAATAGGGGTAAAGTGGCCACCGCTTCCTCAAGTCTCTTCCCTGTTTCAGCCCTTCATCGTGGTCCTCAACTCAGTCTGATCTATCCCTTTTTTCCTGTTTCATATTTCACACCGTGAACCCTTCACTATTTCCTGCACTTTCTTCTTCAACTTCCCTCTTCTCCCGTAAGCTCTTGAAGGCTCCAACAATTGCCCCCGTCACCAACAACAGCGAGACAGAGGATTGGAGATCACCGCGTCATCCAACCTTTCCCCCTCCACTTCCGTTTCCTACTCACCGAAGACTCCAAGAAAAGATAAAAGTCAACACCAGCTTCTTCCTCTCTTTGACAATAGCTTCTTCTTTCTCTCCTCTCTCGGCTAAAGCTTTTACCTTCTCTCTACAATGAACTCCCTACCATTACAGAAGATAGCTTCTGTTTTAGAAGCCTAAAACGCCAATTAAGAGAGTGCGGTATGGAAGCCAATTCTTGTACTTTAATCCAATAAATAAAACAACATAACTTAAAATAATATATTATAATTTAACATAACATAAAATAAAATTATGCATCATTTAATAAATTAGTTCACTATAGTATATATATCATATACTACATAATAAATCGATAAACTATAAATACATACTTAGCAAAATAATATACTAAATATGTATATATAATTATTTAGTTCTTATTACTTTGCAAAAATAACATTTTAAATGCACCTCAATTTAAATTTAAATTTAAATTTAAATATTTATATAATATAAAATAATTATATTTACTTGATAATCGTTTCTATATATATATATACATATAGTTATTTATTTATAATTGTATCTATGCTTATAAGTGAAATATTTTTATTCTATTAATTTCCGTTAAGTCATAAATATTAACCTTAAATATAGTTTTCGGCTAAGACATAATACAATTCCAAGTGCATTAACAAGTTTAAATCTAAACTCTCACCTTTGATACCCAAGCTTTATAGTTATTCTCGACCTTATTGGTTTGCATCACTTCTCAAGTCTTACGATGAATAGGCATATTATCATTACTAATAGTTTATTTAACTTAGTTAATCTCTAATCAAATACAAAAAATTTGTAGAGTTTACAATCTCTAAAATAACTCTATACAAGTAGCAATGAAGTCTTCAAAAGGTTGGATAGTATCACGACCGTCACCACATTAGTGGCTTGAGTTTCATAAACTCACCACAACTTTTTTTCAATCTATTGAAGCTCACATATACGAAGAAACACTTTTCCTGAAGCAAGTCCGAGAGAAAAGATGGAGGATACGGGTGGGCAGTAAAGATTTTACAAGGTCTTGTGGTTAACCATGATCCTTTTATCACTTATGTGGCCGACCATAATAGTAGACTTAATAATCTTTGACACGACACATTTACATGATATGAAAATGACATGAATAAAAAGACACAAAAATCACGAATAGAAAGATACGAAAGACATTACGGTGACATGAGCTAAAACTATGTAAAATTTATATATGAATATGGTAAAAGCTGAAAATAAGATTTTGTATTTTTTGTGTTGATATGAATTTTAACACGAAATTTTCTTATTTTACACGACCCAAACACGATTTTACATGATACGAACACGAATTATAAACATGAATTGTCAAGTCTAAATAATAGTCGATTTATAGGCTAAGTTAAATGTGTTTCATTAAGTGGTACATTTATCTTTCAGCCCTTAAACTTTATTTAAATTGCAATGGGATCTAACTCTTCATTAAACTGTTGAATTAGAGGTAAGGTCCAAATTATAATTAAAGATAGGGAATTACACCATAATTAAACTATTTTAATTAAATCCAGCAATCTCTTTTAATTATAATTTGGTCAGTGATTTAATTAAAACTTTTCATTAAGTTTACTTAATTAAACACATTTAACTAAGTTCAATTATAATTTTATCCCAAAAGTCCAAATGAGAAATTCCAATTTCCCTAAATCAATCCATTTTAGTCCTTTGACTACTCCTTTGTGTGTGACCTATTAGGCTCTCAACATTATGACAATGAACTTGAATAATAATTCAAATTCATAGGTCAATATGAGCATCTAGCAATACCATATGATTACCCAAATACTATAGAGTTTAAGAGTGAATCTTAATTTAAGCCTTTCAGTGATTATCCTGTCAGTGTCCTCCAATCAACTATATCTTAATGAATTAATAAGCATGATACAACATCTACTTATCAATTCATCATATTAGTTCTTGCAACTTTAGGATTGACTCCAATGAATCCTAGGAAACCAATTTCACCAAAGACTCATTATGCCATGGCCGTAGACGTGCAAAGTCAATCTCAAGTCAAGAATAATCAAGATGTGTCCCTTCAATTCACTGGAGTGATAGATTCTCTCTAGACTCTCGACCTTTATATGCTTCAAGCCACATCCAAAAGCACCTTTTTTTAAGCATTTGGTACCAAACTTGTAGGGGTAAATTAAAGTGTAACGTTCCACTTATAAGAGGACTTGGTGTCAGAAGTCAAACGATCATTTACATAGCAATCACATAAGAATATCTCCATAGATACTTGAGTGAAACTACCAAGTAAAATTCTCATGTCGGGACATGTTCAATGAACTTATTCTCTAATAAGCACTTGTATATCATCCTCCAATATCTCGCATATTTCAATTTAGGATATCAATTACTTATTTTACAAATAAGTGGACCATTTTTGAAAGTAAATTGACTAGAAATGATTTTAAAGAATAAAGATTTGATACATAAAAATCGCATACTTATAACACTTTATAATTCCTTTGTAAGGTCAATTTTGTTCGGGTTTCATCTCATTTGGTATCAAATGATCACCATTTTATCGATCCAAATGATGAGGGAAAGCTTTATGTCACTTATCATAAGTGATTATACGTTGTTATAGTACCATGTCTCTCACCAAGCGAGTAGCTCTATTTATAATTTCAAAATTTTTACTCAAACTCAAACAAACCATGATATTTTGATCGAGAAATCTAAAAACAACATAGTAAGAAGAGATCATATGAATAACTTTTTCGATATTTCACAAAAGAAACAATGTAAGATCTAATTTATTAGTGTACAACTTTCAAACCTTATTAATAATTTCATAAACAAGACATGCTAATTAAGATTACTATTTTAATATGTCATCGTTACATAACAGTTGAAATAAAAACAATAACAAAAGCAAGAGAATATTATTTATAAACTCCAAATTTGTTAACCATATAAACCTCAATTCAGCAAAAAAAATGTTGAACATTATTGAAAAACAGAATGCTTTGAACATTATGTCCCGGTGCAAAACATTTGTTAAACAAACACATTCAACAAATTACCCTAATCAAACTTAAAATCAAACATTTGTTAAAATCACAGACCACGCTTTGAACTTAATCAAACTGATACTTTTCAGATTCAGCAAATTTGTTGAACAAGCCATAAAACCCCCTACCTAAAAATTGTGCAAGTGTAGAAGGGTAGCCTTATTTGGGCTGTCGATACGTAGCAGCTGCAACACCCTTTTCAATGTTGTAAAATGAGGCAACGCAAAGGCTATAAAGACTACGTTAAAACAGTTGCACAGTGAGTCGAATGCCTTGGTTTGGGAAGAAGGAAAACGGGGGGAAAGAGAAGGGATGAAAGCTGTCGATGGAGAGCTGAAAATGGGAGAAAAAGAGAGGAGATGAAAGTTGTCCGCAGAGAGATGAAAACGAAAGGAAAAGAGATGAGATGAAAGTTGTCCACCAAAGGATGAAAACGGCAGAAAAAGAGAAGTGATGAAAGTTGTGGTGAAGATATGAGAACAAGAGGAAAAGAGACGAGATGAAAGCTATCGGCAAGAAAACTGAATTGTAATTTTCAGAATTGTGCAACGATACACTCAGAAAACAAAAGTTTTCATTAAACCAATTCTGCACAGCTGGAATTGAATATCTTGACACTGCTCACAACGGAAAATCCTCTCACAGTCGGAATCCATGCATTCCGTGGAATGCCGATTCTGAGCTTCTAACTGAGGCAAAAAACAAAAAAGGGTTGGAATACCAATTCTAAGCTTCAAACTAAAGCAAACAACAAAAAGGGCGGATTCAGACAAAACGAGGCCGAAAAGGAATGAATTTTCTAGCAAACCAAACGTGCTTCAAAGGTAAGAAAGCTGCAGTTTTTGTTTACATCAGTACCCAATTATGTTAGGTCACCATTACAATCGTTTGTTTTCCGATGCTTGGAGTAGGCTTCTCATTTATTTAAGATATCAACATTTCTAGAGTTTCGTTGCTGCTACACCTCCGGCAGTGTCAGACATTATCAGCTTTGATTTCATGAGATTGAAGATGACTTGCGCCTTGTATGCATAGGTAATGTATGGTTTTATGTTGTTCCATAGTTGCTCATGGGAAGATAGAAACTAGAAAGCTGCTCTCACGGTCCAGAGAACCCAACATTTTTTTCATACAATCTAAACTACATTGTTTTTATGGCAAAATTAATCCCACCAGCATGATGAGTTCTTGCCGAATAATCTAAGAAGCCAAAATACTATCAGTATGGGAAAGACTCGTGTTGATAACATTTCTTTACTGATTACGATCACTCTTTCAAACTAAGCCTTGCGTTTTGAACTTTAACAGACAACTTTAACTTCTGTTCTTCCATATCCCTCAAAACAGCCAGCAGATTTGCTCTGTACACTTCACATCGCTGGTTTATGCTCTCCAACTGCATGGTCAATTCGCGAATTTTCTTTTCCTTCCCATCCTGAGTGATAGGAAAATAACATAGATCTCAATTACAAAATCATAAAAATGATGATGGAAACGCATCAAGTGTTTCTTATGAACCTATTTCCTACAAATACATCACATTGTTTAAGACAAATGAACACAAGGGTTATAGAACATCATATGAATGATCAAATCTATCATTGTATAGTGAGGACATCCAGCAAGGGGAATAAAAATTGAAGACAAAAGAAAAAACTGTGGAGAAGAGTATAACGAGAACCACATTTTTATTCATTAAATATATGTCAACCTATTGAAGCATGATACTTGATAAAAAGAAAACAGCAACTAACACTGGAAATTTCAGGAAATAAGCATTTTTATATTCCTCTAAGCAAAGAGAATGCAAAAAGTTATTACATATTTATGTATGTACGTATTTCAAAGCCCAGAGAGTGTCAATCTAGATTTTTCCTTTCGCTTCTAGAAAATTATAACTGGAAGTTGAAATGAAGGGTCATTGGTATGCCAGAATAGCAGTGCAAGGTATAACTCATGAAAAGGTATGCTTCTATTTACTGGAACACAGGACAGCTAAAGCCAGTCTCTGAGATCAAGAGTTTCTTATCAAGCTCATTAAATAATTCACTGAATTTAATGGACAAATTCAATCCCTTGTGTCAAGGGAAAGACCTTGCTTTGGACTTGGGCATTAGATGATAAGGGGCCCAATCAAAGGAGAAGGTCATCTAAGGATTCTTTTTACTTCTCTTTAAATAAAGAGCTTCAAGAAAAAAGAAAAAAGAATGGTAAAACAAAATGCTATAAAACTAACTAGAATAATTGAGGCAGCTGTGTCACAAAGTTAGCATTGATGAGGGCTATGTAGGTGTGTTGAGTAAATGTTACTCCAAAGATTAACTAAAACCGGAAAAAGAAAAGGATAAACAGGGAAATGAAGCTTGGTGAGAATCCATAGTGAAATACCCCTGTTATTGTCAGACAAGTATAGTTGATATCGCTTGATGAATACCAACAAAAGAACAGGATGAAATCAATAAATGCCTATTATATTATCATTTTTCCTGAGGCAGCCTAAAGGCAACTATCTGAGTTGTTGATTAAAGGGGGGACAAAAAAAAAAATTCATTAGGAAGGATAAGTAAGCCTGTTTCTAAAATGGTTAAAGCCTACATTTAGTGACTTCAAGATTAGCCTTAAACAGCAGATTCCTATTACTGGTTGGCCCTAGAAAGAAGCATGAAATAATTTCATCAAATAATGAAAGGGATTTGCAATATAGTCCATTTAAGAAGCTTAATAACAAGGGGACATTAACAAGCTAGATAACGTCCTAGAGTATGAGAAACTGACCGCAGATTGACATGCCACTATCTCAGTATCTCCAGCTGCATGCAACTTTTGATCACCTCCATTGCTCAGGGCTCCATCTTCTGTGGCTGTAGGGCTTTGGTTTTTTGCAGCAGCAACCTTTTTCAATGCCTCTTGTAAAGCATCCATTGCCACATGGTAAACATGAATAGATTTTGCCCCTTCTCCAACATATTTAATAGCTTCTTGGCGTAGACTGTTATGCCGAACTGTTAAGGACTCACGAGAATTATTTGGCAATTCAGAAGCATGTTCCTCCAACACAGCTCCAGTTTTGGCATTTCTAGTCCATCGCTTTAGTACATATTGCGAAGGAAGTGTAAGAACATTTTTTGCTTTGAAAACTGCTAATATGTGCCTGCATATTATTCCAGAATTTTCAAACATTTGGCAGCTGCAACTAGCTTTCATCTCAAAAGAAGTGAAACTAACAATGTGTGCTTTGTGGTCTTCCCCAAATTTGGCCACCCGGTATGTTGTGACAGTTCCTGAGTCATCAATTTTGGTCGCAGGATTAGCAAGGGTCTCAACCAACTCCCCTTGGAACTTCATGAATATTCTCCTTGTATAGACGTTAGCTGCTTGTTTTTCCATGGGAGATGGTGTCCTAAGAACTGGTGAAATGTTAGTGGTGTCATAATCAGCCTTTAATTCTTTCTCATGCCAACTTGCTACGGCTTTCTCGTACTGTTTAATCAACATCTGTACGGTGGTTGATGCATTCACAAACCCTTCAAAGAATGAGCTTAAACCTCCACTTTCCTCAGTTATAGATAACTCCCCAAAGAAGGTATCTCGCATATAAACAGGGACCCACTGCTGCCGAGCATTGTACATTGAGTGAAGCCATTCATTATCCATGACAAAGTACCTTTCCATAAGCGATACCCAGGATGATTCAAACTCACTAATCGTCTCAGTCTCATTAATACATATTTTAAATTCTGTTTCAAAAGTAGGACGCGATTGGTATATGTGAGCCAGCTTCTCTTGGGTTTCTTTGAAAATGCTCCATCTATTGAACCGAAGGCGTGTTTCTGGAAGAATCTGTGTAATAGCCATCTGTATGAGATGATTGGGGTCAACTGTTATAGAGAGGGGATGGCGATCAGACATTGCACGAAGCCAAGTCTGGAATAGCCACACAAACGAGGACTCAGACTCGTTGAGGATTAGAGCACATCCAAATAACACTGGCTGCCCATGGTGGTTGAGTCCTGTGAAGGAGGCAAATGGCACCCTATAGCAATTTGTCCTATATGTTGTGTCAAACATGACAGTATCCCCAAAGTAAGTATAATTCATCCTCGATGTTGCATCTGCCCAAAATATGCTTCCACCAGTGTGATCATTATCACCTTGAATTGCATAAAAGAATGAAGGATTCTCGGCCTGTATTCGTCTCAGATAGTCCAATACATGGTTACCCGCACCCCCTAGAGTCCTGTGTCTGGTGGAACTCATTTATCTCTAAATCCCACTGTAGCAAGTACAAAGAAGGAAATGCGTTTAATTCCTCATTGAAGTTCTCTGCTAGCAGACTAAACAGAAAATGAATACACATTTCAACAAGCTTAACCAGTGGCTCACTGTCCTCACCTACTTAAAGGTTTAGGTTTTCTACTCTTGGCACAGATGAAGAATTAGCGATGAGGAAATTTGGTTAGTTTAAAAGGTCATCAGAATTCGGTTTGTTATGATAGCATGACCTCTAAGTATTGATTATTAAAAAAGTTTTAGAATGTAATAAAAGCAATATTTAACATTGGATAATTATTCTATACACCTTCCTTAACATTTAAGGGTCTATTTAATATGGCCAACCCCATAAATACTGGTCTGCCAGAGCTCATTCTTTAAATTGTCTTTCTTTTACCCTAAACGAACGTAAGAAATTTCAGAAATAGAAAAAAAAAAAAAATCTATATCCAACTTCTAGATAGATTTTATAGAATGCTCTTAATAGGAAATAGAATAAAGTAAGTTTTTACTTTCATAAAACAATATCTAAGTTTCTCTCTTTCTTTTTGGAGAATTACTCTTCAAATAGAGGTAGGCTTGGACATAAATGATTTCGTGTGAACTCTCGAGTACAACAACATAAACAGGTTTCTTAATCCAAAACACAAAAATCCTTCTAGTCCGGAACCAAAAATCTGCAACTTTACCAGTGTGAGTGGGTAACTCTAAATTATAAGCATTGAATTAATTGCAAAGGAAATAGCATTTCATAAATAGCAGAAGACGAAAATCAGAAGACCTTAAATGAAAAAAATTGATGAACGATGAAAAGGCAAGAGGAGGAACTGACCCTAAGCGCCGTTTCAGATAAAAGCTGAAAATTCTCAGCTATTCACTGGAAAGCAAGGATTTGACTTGCTCTTGATGACCTTGAATCGAAGTATCGAGATGAGTAAAAGATTCACTATTCTTCTTCGTTTAAAGTTCGGGCAGATTCATACGACAATTGAGATTTGCCCACGCCTTTTACAACTGCTGTTCTCCAACAACTCGACATCGCAGAAACAGGAAACTCTTGGGTGTCCTGTTTTGTCCTTGCATTAACTTTTTATATACTTACAGTTCTGTCGAGTGTATTTTTTATTTTTTATTTTTTTTTCTGAGGCCTTTCGAATCCAGACCCCAGCGGCCGTGGGGTGTTGAGGTTTTGATTTGAGCCAATTATTTGGTTTCGAGCTTGCGACAATGTAAGGATATTTTTCTCCTAAATTTGTTTCATGAAATTCGATATTTATAGATAAAAAGTAATGTAAATCAATAGTTATGAACTAATATGAATAGAAAAGATCAAGTTGTATTAATGTAAAATAAATTATTTTTTATTATTATTATAATTTTTGATATGATTAATATTTTTATGAATCAAATAATTAAATTTGATTATATTTATCATGTATGTAAAGTTTTAAATCAATTTAATATTTTGTTTATTTAAATAAAAAATAATATCATTTTTAATAATTATTAATGGTTAAAATATTATTATTTTTATAAAATAAATATAATTAATATTTTTTATTAACTTGAAAAAACTTAACGATTTAATTAAAAAATATAAATAATATAAAAAAATATGTAAAACTAATTTAAGTTCCACTGATACAAATGTATAATTTCCTAAAATGAAACTAAAATAAATATCATGGATAAACTTTATCTCGTATTAATTGCTTATCATAAACTTTATAACTTATTTTTTTATCGAAACAAATATAAGTACTTATCTATATACTTATATGTAGTAAAGGTACGTTTCAGGATTAAAACATAATTAGCTTTTTTCTGCAGTGTTTACGTCAGTAAATTTTAGGGTTTCATTCTTTCCAAATTGCATTCACTGATTTTGACTGAATGCAGTTACTTTCCTCCTCAAAAGTAACCAATATACCCAAATTAGTGTGTCATTCAAATCCAACTATTCTTTTAAAAAAAAAAATCTGACAAAATTTTATGGGTGTTTTGAAGTAAAGACAAGTGTGAAGAACGTTGCAATGAATGGAATAAAGAAATGGGTGTATGACATGTCATTGCCAGTTAAAAAAAAAAAAATTAGAAAGGAAAAAGGTTCGCGAGAAAGCATTGTAGGAAGATGAAAAAAAAAAAATAAAGACAAAACTTTGAAAGAAAAAGAGAACAGAAAAGTGAATAAATGAAAAAAAAAAGTTGTGTGAATAAAGAAGAAAAGGAGTAGGGTTCGAAAATTGGGAAAAATGGATGGATTTCCATTCATTGGCTTTTACAAGTTTAAACTTAACCTTTTTTTTTTTTTTCTAGATTTGCTAAAGTTTTTTATTTTTTTCTTTTATTATTTGTTAGACAAATAACAGAAGATTTGAGGAAAAAAGAGTCCAAAACAAAGAGCCAGAGAGAGGAGAGAAAGGGAAAGAAAAAGAACAGAGGCAAAGGAAGAGACCTCTACAAACTCTCAAATGTTTTACCCACAAGGTTAAGTGGTGGTACTGTTTGACGAGCAAGTGTTGCCGGGATGCTAATCCTTTTCACACATTACTCAAAAAATTTGTATGTTTTCCTTAGTAGATGTGAAGATGGAATTGACTTTGCTTGAATGATTTAACTCACCTTAGACTTTCATCTCTTTGTTAAATATGAACAAATGTAGGAATGGCTTTTAAGCAGGCTGCTATAATCCATTTTTTGTTGGAATTATTCCCTCCCCAAATTACGCTATGCAATACAGGTTTATTGAATATTTTTTTTATACAAAAAAAAACCATTATTTAAAAACACCTTGCACTAGTTTAATTAAACCATTAATATACCATTGATAAGTATAAAAATATATGGTCTTAATTATTATTTTATGTAGCAAATAATGTCTAAGAGATTTAATTCTATTTTGAGAATGAACATGAAGAGAGAATATTAGAATTCTTATGATTTGAGTGTATCTCTAATAAGTTTTAGTATTTCATAAATGAACATTGGCATATCTATTTATAGAGATTATTTCGAGTGATATGTTCTTGTAATCAAGTTATATGATTATTTATTTGTGTTGTTTGATTCAACAAATATAATTGTTTAACAAGATTGCAACTTTTGGAATCTAATGTTTATGATTCTTAATCATTCAAAAGTGAAAGAATAACTTTCGGAAGAGTTTAAAACACTTTAGTGAAGAAATTAGTCTTTACTTACACTTTGTACTAATGCAATTAGATGCTCTAATAAGGCAATTAGAGGCTCTAATGTGATTCTAAAACAACAAATAACTTTTAGATAGGGCAGACAACTGCCTTCTTAGGGAATCATCTAACTTCGATTAGACGGCTTCCACTATGCTTTATTGAGCGTAATTCTTTAAGGTATCTATAGCCTCATAAAACATTTAATTATAAACCTTTAACTTAACTTATCAAAAATCGTGTAATGCATATAGTACTTGTTTCCTTAAGATCGTTTATATATACATATACATTTATACTATATACTCTTTCTTGTCAAAACTATTCAATAATTCAAGGTATTCATATATGCATTAAATCGATGCATTATTTTAAAACCTCAAGTTTTAAACGATGCATGCTTAAAACCAAGTCAATTAAAAAAATGAGTTCAAAGCATTATATCATAGTGCTTATGAAGTGCATCAATGCAAGATCATTTTAGCCTAGTGTTGTCTAGAAGTCCAATGCCACATTAGATCATATCTTCTAAAAGTCACACAAATATAACACCTTTAACAAGTTCTATGTCACTAACTCATTTAAATTAAATTCCTCAAATCCATCCTTTCATATTCATCTATATTGCATTTATGGAATCATTTCAATATTTCATACTATTCCACAACATTCAATATCATATCATAACAAATTACCATTTATATCAATTACATGTACATTTCAATATCAATACTAAGATCTCCACCATCATTAGAGGTCCTCTTAGTGCTCCATAAACATTTAAATAATCACTTAACAACTTTTACAATGACCCAAGATCATTCAAACGAAAATTAACTCACCATGACCAAATCGAGGAACCTATCTATACTTGTATATTCACAACTTTATCATTTCTTAGCCTTTTTCATAAATTTTACATCATCTCATACTCATATCAAACCATATATTTCCATTAAATCATGAGTTGATCCATTATCATCATCATACCATAGTAACTAAGCTTAAACAATATAATTTTAATTTTGAATTATATAAACATCTTACAGACTCCTATGTTTGGTGTCCGCGTGTCCAGCTTATCCAAACTCTTGTTGAGCTACACATCCAAACAATTCCCAAAAAAATCACTCAATTTCATCAAATACTATTCTATAAAATTTTATACAAATTACCGGACTGTCTAGCTCATTTCTTACTCTTTTCAGTATTAAAACTCATATAACTCAGCCTCGAAAACCCTTAAACATCCACCCAAATCAGACTTGTTTACCCATCAAAAGAGGCCATGGATCAGCCTTGTTGTTTAACTATGCCTTAAGTTTAGTAGCCTACTAAGAAACCCCAAAGCCTAGCATTAAAACACTTGTTAAGAGCCCCATGTTTAACCACTAAAAGCCTTACTATATCTCTCTCCAACAGCCTCAAGTTTAATGTACATCTGTATAAATAATTCATTGTACGTTCAATTCATTCATAGCCTCCATGTCCAAGAATTTTATCTTATAATATCATCATAAGGTTCATATATCCGAAAATCTCAAAATTCATTGCTTCATGTTTAATACATTTATGAATGTACATTTCTTTACAAATTCGAGATTGAGAATTTTACGGTCTTCACACATTGCCAACCACTTCCTCTTTGAAAGTTTTAAACAAGGTTTTGTTTGTGCACACATGCTTTATAGCACGAAAGTCAATCCATCATGCTTCCTTGCCTTCAATAATATTGATCTCAGAAATTACAGCAACAAAGTTGTCCTTAGTTGCCATGAAAGCAACCTCTTTCTTTTTGAAGATGTAGCAATCTTCTTAAAGTGCCATTATTTTCCACAATGGAAACATACACCTCTCTTCTTAGATTTTGACTTCTGATGCTTCTTTTTCTTTGTGGATTTCTCACCAGGAAGAACATCCTACACCACATGGACCTTAGAGATATTAGTCTCATTCTCTTTCTCATTCTCTCTACAATGCGAAGTAGCTTGCAAGGTATTTAACAAAGATATCTTCCTTTTTATGTTTCAAGGTTCTCTTGATATCTTTCAATGTTGATGGGAGTTTATTAATAATAGAAGATACAATGTCGTTCAAGATGCAACCTCTACAAGTGTAGTCATAGTTTTTCCTTTTTTTTTTTATCTTTGATGAATTTTTTCACTTGTTTCATCTTCTTTCGCTTTTGGTTTTGGAGTAATAAGGACATATGCAGTGTTGAGTATGATGAAGAGAATTCGCATCTTTTATTGCCACTTTAAGAAATTCCCTCTATCAAATCTCTCTAATTTCTGAAAGTTGCTAGCAATTTCTCTCAAGGAATATATCTTTATGATAGTTAAAAATAATCCTAAGATTGTTGAACAAACTATTGTATTGAACCTTCTTGGTGGATATGAATATGGTCTTGATTTTGCTTGAATGCTTTGAATCATCTTGGACTTTGATCACCTTGGTAAACATAACAAATGCACAAATGGCTTTTTGGCGTGCTGCTATAATGCCACTTTCCTTATAACCACCAATAACGATATGCAATATAGGTTTTTCAAATATCCCTAGGATATATACAAAGAAGCTCTTTGTTTAAAAATACCTTGCACTAGTGTAATTAAACTACTAAATACCCTTGATAAGTACAAAAATATCTTGTCTTAGTCACTATTTTGTGCAACAAATAATCCTTAAGAGATTTAATTCTATTTTGAGAATGAGAGGGAAGAGATAATATTAGATTTTTTTTGATTCAAATGTATCTATGATTTATTTTAGTATCTTATAAATGAACATTGACATATCTATTTATAGAAATTTTTCCAAGTGACATGATCTTTTAATCAAGTGATAGGATTATTCATTTGTGTTGTTTGATTCAACGAACACAATTATTTAACAAGATCACAACTTCTAAAATCCAAGACTTCTGTTTCTTAATCATTCAAAAATGAAAGAACAACTTTCAAACAAGTTTGCAACTCTTTAGAGAAGAAAATTATCATTATTTGCATTTTGTATTAAAGCATTTGGTTGCTCGAATAAGGCAATTGGATGTTCTAGTGTAATTCTAGACCAGTAAACAATTTCTAAGCAAGGCAATCAGCTGCCCTATCATTAATTTTAGATAGAAGCTTAACATGTAAAATGGGCAATTGACTACCTCATTTAGGTAGTTGATTGCCTTATAGGCAATTGACTGCCCTTCCAATGCATTTGACTGTCTTCGTAGGGCATCCAACTATCCTATTGCAAAAATATAACAGAAATTTTCCTGCACAAGGGCAATTGCTTGCCCTTAGAAGTTTCACTTAATCGAATTTAATTCAATTTTCTTAACCTAAAACCTTAATTCCTTTCATTGAACTTCATATTTAACTAATTGTTCATTCACTTATTTTAAAAATTATCTAATACACATAACTATACTTTTGAACTCGATTTCTAAAAATGGTATCGTTGCTTTTTTTTTAAAGTCAAATAAGTATTCAATTACACTTGAGTAAAAAAATATTAATGGTGACTTTTTTATTTTTCATGTCTAACAATCGAGTTCCTGAACTTGGATTCAATTAGTTTGATTAATTTAGAACCAATTAACCTCAAATTAAAAAAAATATCGAATTATATATTATTTTATTTTCATTAACTGAATAACCTAAAATCTATTTAACCAACATTCAAAAGGTAAAGGGAAAAAAAGGAAAATGTTGCCCATCTGTCCCGCATAATTCACTACAAGAAAATGGGGCTTCAGCATCGGATTTTCCATTGAAAATTTTTGTATTCCGTCGAAAATCACAATCAGCATCGGAATTAGCGTCAGAAATTCCGAAGGCAATTTTGAAGACCCTAAAAATCTTCTATCACAAATGAAAAAAAATTGTCGCTAATTCAATCGGTAGAGAAATTCATTATTGAAAGTTTCTCCGATGGAATTTCGATGGTAAAAATCAATTTTTTAAATGTTAAATTATTTAATTTTTTTTACGCTAAAAATCTTCAGCATTGAAATTTCAACGCTGAAAAATGAGAAATATATTTATTTTTTAAAGTTATTTCGCTGTTGAAGATTTTAAGATACGAAATTCTGACTCTGATATCAAAATTTTAATTTTTTATTTTTTTATTTATTCCGTCGCCTAAGACTTTTAGAGATGAAATTATGATGCCTAAAGTATAATTTTAAATTTTATTTATTTATTTCGTAGCTTAGGCTTTTAAAGACAAAATTTCAATGCAGAAAGTATATTATTATGTTTTATTTTCATTAAATATTCTCTTTGTTGAAGGTTTTTAGAGTCAATATTCCAACGCAAAAAGCTAATCTTTTTTTTCAAAGAAAATATCTTCAAGGATAAATTCTTTTTATATATGGAGTGAATTTTACTATATTCAAGCATAGCCATGAATCCCTTAAAAGGTTCAAATTTCACCTACATTAAACTAATCTTGCAAGCCATAACATCTTAAATGAGTAATGGAAACTTATGACTTTCCTTGGGAAATAAATTATTCTTTATCTATTTGAACTTTGAATGTGAATAGAAGAATATGTAACGAATATCTAAAGAAACAGGGACAATATAATTTACGTTCCTCCTTATAAAAATGGTGTGATGCTTTTTTTTTCTTCTTCTTTTGAAGTTCATTGACTAAATTGCTTGTCAAGAAAATCATCTCTTTAATCGAGTGCGTACTAACTTTATCAAAAAGTTAAATCAAACAGTTTTAACTTTATCAAAAAGTTTTAGCTTCTTAAAGGAAGTTGCCAAACCATATTTTTCATTATTATTATTATTATTATTATATATATATATATATATATATATATAAAATAGAAATATTAGAGTAGTGGTAACTAGCTAGATTAGTAGATTCTCTAATGTTCGGACACCTGCTTTTCTTTTGCAGGCATTTAATGTAAAATTAATATAATTTTACATATTTTTATATTCTTTTTATAATTTATATCTTTTTAATCTATTAAATGAATTTTATATTAAATTATACACTTTAAATTTTTAATTAATTAAAAATATCTAATTATTTATTATGTAATAATAAAAATTTAATAGTTAATAATATTAAAAAAGATTTTTTTTGATTGACGTGATAAGAATATCAAATTAATTCAAAAAATTATATTTATGATAAATAAAAGTAGATTGTTAAATTTAATGATTGATTTATAAAAATATTAATCGTACATGAAATTATAAAAAATATGTAAAACAATTTGTTTTGTAAGTGAACCTCTTCTAATATATATAGATAATTATTCAATATAAATATATATAGATAATTATTCAATATACAATCAATGAACCTTTTTGCATCCACAAATTAGATTACAATAATAAGACATTTCTATTTTATATATATATATATATATATATATATATATATATATATATATATATAATCGAGTCATCTATTTTGAGTAAAAAAAATAGAGGTACTAAGACTGAAATTTTAAATCTGCATATCAATTTTTACTGTTAGTTGCTAATTTTGAGAATGTCTATCTAAATATTTTAGTTGACTTTCTATTAAGAAATTTGTATCCTCTATCTTTAATAAAATTCACTTGTATCTCTAAATAACATGGTGTTTTTTTGAAGTCCATTCGTTTTATAAGTGAAGTTTTTGATTTTATCATCTTTATATCCAAAACTTTTATTTTAACGTGGACTAAGTTTTTACTTTTTAAAAATATAAATTTAAAAATTTAAAATTTAAAATTATAAAATTTTTATATTTTTAAAAGAAAAACAAAAGTATAACCACTTAAATCAAATATTCGAAATTTTATTAAAATCATTTTAACTTCGTCACAATTCATCAGTCATTTTCTCCTGATCTCACCAATAGGTAGAGATTAGAAAAATTTGTTAGAATGAGTTTGGATAGACATTGAGATTAATTCTGATAATATGAGATTGATTTCGATAAGATTAAAAAAAATAATTATTAAAAATATATTTTTAATAAAAAATAAAAAATTATAAAATAATTTTATCTCACTTTTTTTTTTGTCTTTTAATATGCGAGTGGATCGGACTGAAGCTTCGGTAGCATCCAAACAGACGCTATGTACCATTCGGAGAAGGTTCTTAATATATATTTTTCTTAAATCAAAGCAGCATAAAAAAAAAAAAATAAAGTAAGAAATAGAATTTATGTGGCGTGAAAGGGGAAGTATTGACTCTGCCAAATTTACGCGTACCTTTCCCAGAATATTAAAAGCAGTTCTTCAGGAAACAAACTCGTCTATTCCTCTTCCTTTGGGAAACAAACAAATAAATAAAGAATATAAATTGACGATGACAATACAATATAATGAAAATTTGCGTCGTAATTTTCTATTTAATTGTCAAACACCCAAGTGAGCAACACGCGGTCAGGACTGGATTAATGAAGGAGAATTTTTCCTTTTAAAGACCAATTTTCGTTAATCATATTTCCTTTATTCACATATTTCAAAAGATTTGTATTTATATGATATATCAGAGAGAGATGACCTAGCTTCATTTGAACCCTTCCTTTTTCTATTGTTTCCCCGTCTGCCTTTTCTCTGCAACTTTTCTGCCTACAACCCCTTTCATTCATATATGAAATAGCTAGAGTTTGATAAGATGAGAACGTTAAATGGAAATTGGATCACCATCTTCATAATCTTTTTCACCCTTCGGCACCTAATTGCCACAGCAACAGCAACTTCATTTAACAAACAAAGAGTATTCGAACATAATGAATTCGATGATAGCCATCGCGCATCCCTAGCCCTCTTGGGGTCATCCAATATTCATGGCGGAGCTCTTCAGCTAACTCCTGACACCACCAACGATTACATGATCGATATCCACTACAACAAGTCTGGTCGCATTATGTACAAAAGACCCTTCAGGCTTTGGTCGTCAAATGACAAATTGGCCTCTTTCAGCTCATCCTTTGTCATCAACATCTTCAGGGAAGCGAATTGGACTGCCGGTCATGGCCTTGCTTTTCTCATAGCCCCCAATATTTCAAGTATTCCCGACAGCAGTTATGGCCAATGGCTTGGTCTCGTCAATGCCTCCACCGATGGTAGTGAAGACAACCAAATTCTAGCCGTTGAATTTGATACCCTAAGGCAGCCAGATATCGACCCAGATGACAACCATATTGGGCTCGACATCAACAGCATCAACTCAAAGAAAGTTGCTTCTCTCAACGATTACAATATCACACTATCACCAGATGCAGGCACCAATTACAGAGTCTGGGTTGATTACAATGGTACGTCCAAGCTGATAGAGGTATATATGGCGAAAGAGGGGCAAGATAAGCCCTCAAACCCCGTTCTCAGCGAAACCATAAACCTGAAGGAATACCTGAAACAAGATTCCTACTTCGGTTTCGCTGGTTCAACAGGTAACCCACAGATCCAGTTGAATTGTGTCTTGAAATGGAGCTTGGACATAGATGTTCTGCATCCAGGGGATAACGAATCGAAGGGATTGAAGATTGGTCTCGGGATTGGTGTCCCTGGGGTACTGACATTGCTGCTGGCCATCCTATATATTGTTGTGCACAGGAGAAGAAGAAAAAGCTCGGGTGAAGCTGCCGATCAGTTTGGCAAGTTGAAATGGCTGCCTGGAATGCCCAGAGAGTTCAAGTACAAGGAATTGAAGAAAGCCACCAACAAGTTTGACGAGAGTATGAAGCTTGGTGAAGGTGGGTTCGGTATAGTCTACAAAGGCGATCTCCATCTCCATGACAAGGACCATAACAATACCAGTATTAATAATCACAAGGACAACCAAGTGGCTGTCAAGAAATTCTCAAGAGACAGTATCAAAAGCAAGGATGATTTCCTGGCCGAGCTCGCCATCATTCATCGTCTTCGCCATAAAAATCTTGTCCGCTTAGTTGGTAAATTCCCCTTTTCTTTTATCTACGATGATATATTTACTCTTGTTAAAATTTCATTGACTTCGGTTTTATGCATAAATTTAGATAAAATAGTTCCATATTTGGGTAATCAAAGAGGAAAACTATCTTAATTATTAGATTAATGATATACCTTTTTTGTCACGTTTTATTACAAGTGGAAGGCGTTGGGGAGAACTTTAAAAATTTGCAAATTGGAGGCGCTTCTTGTCACCTTCTTAGATACTGTGGCTCTAAGAAATCGGAGGTTAGGTATAGTCATATTCAAAATTAGATGGCCAACGTTCAATCCATGGGTACTTAATTCAGAAAGCATTAGAACAAGTCATCATCACTTGCAAGTTGCAAAGACTTATTGCTGATATAAATAAACATCTTTATTTCTATCCATTGGCATAGGCCCCCCCAACCACCACATAAGAGAAAAAAAAAATGGAGAAGCTGACATCCTACACTGAGGTATAGGGATGAGAAAAACAGATAGATGGAATGGATCGGGTTTTGGTTTAACTGGATTGATTAGCTTTTTGAATTTTAAAATCGATTAAATCAGTTAAGTTAATCGATTTTTTATGTTTAAAATTTTGAATTGAATTAGTTGTAAAAGTCAATTTTTATTTATATAAATATATATTTTTATACTAAACAAATATATATATATATATATATATATATATATATTAAAGGAATAAATTAAAGTAATAAAAAACTTGATTTTAACTGAACATCACACAAGCCCAATTGATTTTTTTGGTTCGAATTACAAGAAATTTGATTAATTTTTTATTTACATTTTTTTCAAAATTTTTGATTTGATTGGTTTTCATTTTTGATAGATCAACTCAATTTAAAAATTGAATACCCACCTTTACTTAGATTTAGTTTGGATTCAAATAAAGTCTTCACGTGCTTATAGTATGGATTTTAGATGTAACATGGTGGAAAAGATCAAGTAAAACGTGTTCCCTTGTTCACCCCGTGCTTACCATTTTATTTTCGTTTTATCTTTTTCTTTAGTATGATTTGTTTTTTATCTAGAGTTTTTATTTATTTATTTTGTTATATTTATTTTAAAGTTATTTTTTAAATTTATTATTTTAATTATATTGATATTTTTAAGAGTATAAATTATAAATAAATTTATATAATTTATAAAAAATTATTATTTTATATTTCTGATATGTAATTATTAATTTTTTATGATTTAAAATCATAAATATATTATTTCATATAATGTAACATTATTTATTAAATAAAATTTTAAAGATTTTAAATATTAAATAACAATAAAATATACATAAATATAATTTTTAAATATTTAATAATAAAAAATATTATTTGATATAAAAATAATTTTAAGAATTTTAAACTGATTAGCATAATATTGTTTTATATAAAAAATTTAGTAATTTTAATTTCTTTATTATTTTTATAAATACCAAATATATTATTATAAATTTTACTTTATACAAATTTTAATTAATATCATTAATAGTCATTTGCATTTGTATCTAAACACATCTCAACACTGATTTTAATTTTACCTATACAATAATTAATTTCGTCATCATCATTATTTTCAATTTCAATATCTATCCATACTAATCTTAAACAATACATGTGTTCCAAAAGAAGAATAGAATACACAAATTGCTATGACCTTAACATCTCAAACCCTCAAAGTGGAAAAAAAAATGATTGAAAAGCAATTTCTGTAACTCAATGATCATTCATCTTATGTGGATTAATGTGGAGGCATTTCAGGTTGGTGCTACGAGAAAGGGAAGCTTCTACTGGTCTATGACTTCATGCCAAACGGCAGCTTGGACGGCCATATCTATGGCACTTCCAGCCAGGACACTCTGAATTGGATTTACCGATACAAGATACTAACAGGCATAGCATCAGCTCTGCATTACCTCCACAACGAGTATGACCAAACGGTGGTGCATCGTGACCTCAAGCCTAGCAACATCTTGCTTGATGCAGACTACAACGCTCGGCTAGGTGACTTTGGCCTTGCCCGAGCCCTGGAGAATGAAAGGCATTCCTATGCTGAGCTTGGATTAGCTGGAGTCCCTGGTACAATGGGTTATGTAGCCCCAGAGTGCTTTCACACAGGGAGTGCCACCCCTGAATCTGATGTTTTTGGCTTTGGGGCAGTGGTGCTTGAGGTTGTTTGTGGTAAAAGTCCAGGAATCAAGATCCCACACCAGCAAGATCATTATACTTTGGTTGATTGGGTTTGGATGTTACATCGTGGAGGGAGAATTATAGAAGCTGTGGATGAACGCCTCCACAATGACTTTGTGGTAGATGAAGCAGAGAGGTTGTTGCTGCTGGGGCTGGCATGTTCACATCCTACTGCCAGTGAAAGGCCTAAAACTGAGGATATCTTCCAAATTATGAATGGAACTTTGCCGGTCCCTCGTGTACCTCCATTCAAGCCGGTCTTTCAATGGCCTTCTGGTATTTCCGCACCTATTAGCTCCAGTGAAAACTCACTTTCCAGCTTGGCCTTTTCTTCACAAGATAGTGCTGGAAGGCGAAGTGTAGTAAAATCATCGCTGAATAATCCAATACGTTCCTCCCAGGTTTAAACTCCTTCAGCTTCAAGAATGTGTACAATGATCAGTTAAATGTTGTGATTTAGTGAGCCCTGGAAAATTGAAGGCATTCCCGTGCAGAGCTTGGGTTATTTAGAGTCCTCGGTACAATGGGTTATTTTTCCCACAGGCCCTAGTTTCATGTTCAATATTATTAAGGAATGAAGAGAATGATTTCTTGAGAGAGTTTCGTATAGTGTTGCGAACTTGAATTAATGAGAAATACATCAGTACATGAATGTTTTTATATCACTATAGTAACTGACCAAGATAGCCAACTGAGTTCAACTGCTAATGAAATAATTCTTCAACTAGCAGTAACTAATAGCAGAAAGTAACTAACATCAGTTCTAATATTCAACAGAGTTGTACCTGGCAGAGGTACCAGCATCCAGATCCCACATTGCAACATATTAAAGATAAGTTGATTTGAATACTAATTATTCTTTTGTTTGTTAACAAGATGAGTGCTATGATTTGAACCTAGAGTTGTATTTGGAAACATTTCTAGCATTTAATCTAGTAAATAATCATTACTGCGTTTGAGGTTCTGATCCTGACTTAAATAGTAAAACTCAATTCCATGCCAGACACCCCACCATTAGCTCATTTAAAAGACGACAATTCCTGTTAACTGTTATCAAACATAGTCATATAGGAACAGAAGCACTAATTTTCAGTATCTCAAAATCATTCAAAAATCGAACTAGCAAAAACGATAAAATTATATTGATCGAATAAATTGTGAAAATCTATCAAAGACGCTTGTTTCTGAAAGGAATACACATGGACTTTAACGAACTTCAAGAATGCTTCCACATTCAGGCAGCCTTTTTAACTACATCAAAAATGATATTTCATCATTCAGTCAGAACTACAGTTATGGTATCCCTTTAGACTGAGTTACACAAGAAAGTACTTTTTTAGCAAACAAAAGATTAAGTTCAGATCTCAATGTTAGCAGGAAAACATTTGATCAAATTATAAAGGACTTGGAAGTTATTCTTCATAGACAATTTTTAATCAGACAACCAAAGAATCACTATATGTTCATATAAAAGCTGCAGTTGCTGATCTTTAAAGGGGCAAAGGTAAACTCAGTGCAAAAAATTCCCACATTATAAGATCTTCATTAACAGAAAAACAGTTTCCGTAACTTGTACTTGTAACTTCCAAGTCATAAAAAAATAACTTTTACCATTGCAACAAGACTCACCTTCATTGACAAGCTTAAAAATATATACAAAAATTCACTTCATGTACCAAGTTGACAATCAAGCTACAGTAAAACAAATGATAGATCAAAGAGAATTGCAATGTAGCTCTAGTATCTCAGCTCTCAGGCAAACCCTTTAAACAAACCAAACTTCAGTAGAAACTTCTTGTGATTGCAGTCCAGCATTTCACTTAAGCTACAATGGACGGCCTTCTCTTTCAAAAGTCTGTGTCGCAACTCTAGTCTCTTCTTTAAACCATGCCGAAAAAAGTCAGGGTAATTAGCTACTTCATCAATTTTCCTATCCATCACCTCAACCAAGAACCTAATCCTAGGTTCTAAAGAATTCTTGACGCTCTTGATAAGAATAGGGGGATAACCAGTCACCAGATCTGCTATCTGTCTATCCCCAAATCCACATCTTTTTAAATATGCAAAATTGGGTCTAAGAATCTTGCTCACATCTCTACACAAGACTTCAGGAAAGTTCATGGCCATTGTTTGAAGATCCGTCTCAGACAAACCAACTAATTTTAAGAACTCAGAGGTAGGGCGTAGCCTTTTGTCAACACTATAACCCATTATAAAAGGGTATTTAGCTAGAACTTTACCAATCATTCCTTCTCTGGTAAGGCCAAGGGTGGCAAGGAAGTCAACTATTTCTGTGAGTTTAGATTCAATGCTATAGCTGATGAGCCTTGGATTCAGCATTAGCATTTTGCCTAGTTGCTTTTCAGGGACCCCCAATGCTTGACAGAAAGCCAAGAGTGGACAAAGCTTCTCTTCCACACTGTGAGAGACTATGCGAGGGAATTTAGCAATGGCAGAAGCAACTTCATGGCGTTTAGTTCCTAGGGTAGCAAGGCACTCTACCATGGGAACAAGCTTCTCATTTAGACCAAGAACAAGAATTTTGGGGCACCTCGAAACAAGAGAAGGCATCTTTCTCTCTTGAATACCAATGCTTTTCAGATAAGACCAGTTTTCAGAGGCTCGTTCCTTCTGGACACCCTGAAGGCGCTTACACTTCTTGAACATTTCATTGATACTTTTGTCATCAAAACCTTTGTCTCTGAAGAACCACAGGATGCTACTACCATTTTGATTGCAGGCAACATCCATGTCTGTTGCAAAGTCGAGCAGGCAGGACATTAATCTCTAGAAACAATCTTAAATTCACATTGATTTGAAGACTCCAAGTAAAATATGTTGCAATGGAGCTATATTAGAGATTTTATGCGTTGAGCGGTTATCAAATGCAGTTACTGTCAGTCCTGAAAATCTGAAACAAGTTACTTCAAGGATGGAGGAGTTGGCGAGGAGGTGGGGGTGGGGAGAGGGAAAAAACATAAAATTGCTAGCTTCTCTGGTACCATCAAAAGAACTAAGCAATGAGGAAATGGAGCCTGTTGAGGGAAGATTCACAATTCACAAATACAAAAAATCACTGCCAAATAAGACTAACAGAAGATGGATTCAGGGGGCTGAAAGAAACATACGACTGAAAATTACAACTTAATCATGAAAAAAGCAAGACCAAGCAGAACAATTCAGTAAATAATACCAAGAAACAGAGCAAAGGTTCCCAAGAGACTGTTTCCAAAAAAGTAATAACTAAGCAAAGAAAACACAATATTATACAGTCGGTTCCAATTCAATTGATACAGATTAAACTGTGAATGTAAAATATTTCATGGGTGAGTGATTGAAAGAGGCAACATTACCTATTGAAATTGAATTAGATAAAAACCAGAGGCAAAACCCAAGTGCTCTCTGCAAGTGATAGGATTGCGGGGCACTAGAACTGCAAAAGCGACTGGGATGAAGAGGAGCTCCAGCGTATTTTAAGGCTTGAGGGAACAAAATGCCTTGTGCCCTTATCCATTCCAATATTCAGTGTCTCTCTCGCTAGTCGCTACAGGGTTTGGCGCTGAAAATTTACTATTCGCACTCTTTCATTTTACTGACTGAGTTACTGCCATTACACATTTACCCTCGAATATTTTACTTAATCACATTTTTGCCCCTTAACTCTTCCTTTTCCTTTGACCCCATTACCCTGAGCTTCAACCTCACTCCCTATCAAAAAAGTAGTTTCTTTGAACTGAAGAGTAACCCAACCGTCTGTGACACTAGAAACTAGTGCTATAACATGGAATCATCACAAGCTCGGGCTTTTATGAAGCTGATCAAGAATTTAACTTTGAAGCCCCATCACCCCATTTCAAGAGCATCGCCTTCGCTCCATCTCTTGCAAACGCGCCTTTTCATCGATGTAAGACGACCCATCAGAGACAGTGAACATAGCGGGTTTAATAGCTATGGAGATGGTGATAAGGCTCCCGAGCATATTCCCAAGAGACCCTTAAAGGGGTCAGGGACCTTTCTGTCCCTCTTTAAGAGAAACCGAAGGAGCCACCCTTAATAGTAATGGTTCCTCTTTTCAATCACCCAATACCAAAGTCGCGTCTGATCCTGACAAGAAGAGAGAGGATTGTCAATCTGATGTAAACTTCGTGGAAAAATTCTAGCTTGGGCTTGACAACAAGACAGAGAAACAGCCCTCAAATTCAGAAGCAGTACGTAAAAAAGTGCAAGAAGAAAAGCTTTCCACGCCACAGGATGCTGATGAGAACTTCAAGAAAATGAAGGAGACGGGTCTTATCCCCAATGCTGTAGCCATGCTTGATGGGCTCCGTAAAGATGGGCTTATCCAAGAAGCAATTCAGCTTTTCGGATTAATGCGGGAGAAAGGTACAATCCCGGAAGTTGTTATATACACAGCTGTTGTTTATGGCTTCTGCAAAGCCCACAAGCCTGATGATTCAAAGAGAATTTTCAGGAAGGTGCAATCCAAAGCTTGGTTGATGGATTGTGTAAGGAGAAGGGTGTGGAGGAAGCAGAGAATGTTATTGGAACTTTAAAGCAAAAGGGACTTGAGGTTAATGATAAAGCTGTTAGACAGTTGCTGGACAAGAAGGCGCCTTTTTCACCTTTGGTTTGGGAAGCAATATTTGGGAAGAAAACCTCGCAGATAAAATTTTAGTCTTTTTTTTTTTTTTTTCCTTCTATCAGATTCGTAACATTTGTTAGTCTCCCTATCCTGCTCCTTTTTCTTGGTTTCCTGTTATTTATTTCCCACTTATGTGTGAGACAATATAGAAACTTTGTAGATTTTATTAATGGATGTTACCTCTTCTGTTTTATACAACTTCCAGTGTTTGTATTTTGCTGCGGTAAAAATGTGTTTGTGCTGTGTTTGTCAACTGTTATCACATCTAATCAATTAGGAATGGTGCCATTTTTTCTTGACGAGCTCTTACTACAATTGCTGGCATGTTGTGTCATAATACATTGAGGGAAAAAACTAAAATTGGATTAGAAAATATACTTCAGAATGATTTTATAAATGATTTATCCTTAAACTACAAGAAGAGAAACAAAAGGAAAGGGGAAACATAGAAATCAACATCATTAGTTTTATTTTTGGCTACTTTGGCAATTACTCCAGAATAACTATTGACAAAGATTTAATCACCCTGCTGATCCAGAAAAACATGTGCTATCATACAATTCGTCAGATTTGCTTAAATCGAAAATCTACATACAGATCTTTTTTATTTGTATCAGTTGATCCAGTGTTAAGAATGCCTAACTAGGGCCATTCACTTTAGAATTGTGTGTTATAAGCAACGCAAGCCACTAGAATCGGAGATTCCAACTTTTTGGCCCCTGAAACTTCATGATAGCAATAGTAGCTGCGTGAGCAGCTGATACTGTTTTGGAAGCACTGCACTGATCTAATTAGATGAAAGTTGCTTTGTCAAAAATTGCTGTTTCAACAAACCGTATCAAGACAAATTTTTAGGTCAGGCTTGGTAAAGTGATGTCTTAATGCCTATGCTATTTTCTTTAGTAAAGGAGAAGAAAATGCCAGAACTGGTCAAACTAGCTCTTTCTAAAATTCCTGGTATGTTGTGTTCACAATCAATTGAGGGAAAAAATAGAATGAGATCAAAATATATATAGAAGAATGATTTGATAAATTAGGTAGCCATAACTGCAAGAAGAGAAGAAACAAAAGGAAAGGGAAACATGGAAATCATCATGATTTCTTTTATTTTGGCCACTGAGCATTTAGTACATAAGAATGTTTGACAAAAGATGGAACCGTTCTCCAGTTCCAGAAAAACATGTGCAATCATTCAGTTTGTCAAATTCACCTCAATTGAAAATCAACATGCAGATTTTGCATTTCAACAGTTGATCCAATGTTAAGAGTGCCTAAGTTTGCCTATACACTTTCGAATGTTCAAGGGATGCAAAATATTAGAAATATAGATCCTGGTACTTTTGGTCCCTGAACCTTTACAATTACACTTGCACCTGCATAAGCAGCTACTGCTGTTTTGCCAGCTTTATTGATCCTGTTTTATTGAAAGTTTACTGTCAGAAGATCCTACTTTTACATACTGTATAAAGACATAATATTCTATGGCAGTATTGGTAAAGTGATGTCTTAACGTGTATCATACTTTCTTTAGACTGCAAATCTGAATTTCAAATAATTTGACTATTTTTCTCATATTATTCCCTTTTTGTAGTAGCATAACAGATAGCCACAAATCGATGACATTGCTAAGTTACTACTGATTTTAATTAAGTCCTGGGATCTTTCTTAGTTATATGAAATGAATTTAGTTGAACATGAGAAGAGAATCCTCAAATGTTACGAAGATACCTCTGCCTAGGTAATATTGTAAAATGTGGACCATGGAATGGGTAGGAATCTGTCGGGAGCCTTAGCATTTCGTTGCTGTTTGCATCTTGGAAGAACCCCAGCATTAAGAATATCTCCTCTAATTGCAGTGAAATCCATCTGGCATCCGCCTTGTTAGCACCTACGGTTAAGAACCAAGATGCACCCATGGCCCGCTGAATGCTTTGTTGGAGTATTGGAATTTGACAGCATCCAAAGATGAATGAGATCACAAGTTGGCTATGATTGAACATATACTTCCCGGTAGATCTTGCGCTGGTTGTGCATATCTAGCACGTGATGAGGCGTTGCTTAATTTGAAGAGATAGAGAGATTTTTAAGTGAAGAGGAACAAAAATTTAAATGCTAACACAACTCACCAATAGAATTCATTGTGATTTGGTCGGTCTTATTTATTTCCTCGTAACAGAAGCACTGTCAAACCTAGGCTGGTGGTATTACAACCAAATTTCTGTGGGTGTTCCCTGTTTCGGTTGTCCCCATAATAAGTTTAGTTGACCATTTAAATTCATACATTGATGTGGTTTTGATAAAGCATACGCGAATGCTTCAGCCTGAATTTGATAAAACCAGGCCACACGTGTTGCCCTTTGGTGCATTGGGAGCATTCAAGCATCGTTCCCACAAGATAAAAATACAAAATTAATTTCCTTAAATATATGAAAAAGATTTGGAAGGTGCCTTTTTAATATCATTCGTAAAGAAATTACCTCACAAATTAACCCAAAGATTTGCTAAACGGTTGCAAGATAAAGAGGCATGCTATTAACGCTACAGATGGCCATTCTTTTATTTTGATGAAGAACGATTCTACGTTGCTCTTTCAATGGAAAAAATACATACCTTAATCATTAAATCTATGTTAAAATATTATAAAACTCTTTGTTTGCAAGGAGATTTGGGCAAATTCTAGATTTATAAAACCTTTTTTATTAGAGGAAATGAAATGCAAACAGGTTTCGCCTGAGTTAAGGAGCCAATTCAGGAGCAATATGTCATCGGCTAAGCTCAACCAGGGTCAGATTGAAGATAGGACAAACTATTGTCGATTTTCCAACTGCAAGTTGAGCAGTAGATAACAGGGAAAGACGACCTTGGCGCTAGCAACTATACATAAATTACCAAGTCTTCAAAATTTGCCTATTAAATCTATAATCAACTTGCTCTTGTTTACAAACCTAACCAAATTTCATTTGGGCTTAATTCATGGGTTTCGTAAAAGGTTTGGGCGGGTTTGGCAGTTTGGTTTAACAAACTAATTTATGTATTAATTTATTACTAGAATAGCATGCCTCTTGCTTTGGCTGGAAGCGTGGCTTCTAAACATGGATTTGTTTAAATCCACAATAAAATAAAGGGAAGACTCTGGGTATGTGGGGTCGGCGCCGGCCTTGTACCTCTGCGAATTCAGAGTTCGATAACCGCCCATACAATTAAAAAAAAAAAAAAACACGACTTCCATAAAAAAATAAAAAAGTCAAATCTTTGCTAGAATTGGAGTATTTGGGGGACGCCAGCACATAACGAAAGTCACTGACCCTTTGAGCTTCATTGCTACATAAAGAGATGCATGCCTCTTATTTTTCACATCAAGACTGCTATCTTTATTCACCAGCAGCCAGACTATACCAGAAAGAATACCCCACTGCAGAATTTGTTTCTTTTAGCCTTTTTCTGTTTGAGAGAGCATTAGGAAAGTGCTGATATAGCTAAACAAAAGGGAAAGAAATGATTTCTCTAATGTGTTGTAACTCGCGTTTAAGCACGGTTGCCCTTATCTTCTACATTTTTGTAGGGATCCCATACCTTCAGTTGAAGAGAGCTGTTCTCAGGATGCTTGGCTTTGTGTTTCCATGGTGTCGAGCAGAGGAAAACTGGGAGGTCATCAATGTTTTCCTTCCGGTGGCAAGGTTTGAAGATTTGAGACGTTTTAACGACAACAGATCAGGAAGTGGTAATGGAGAAGTAGAGGAAGTGTGCTCCATTTGCCTGATGGAGTTCGACAAGGAAGATGTTGTGAGCCAACTCCAGAAATGCGGACACGTCTTCCATATGAACTGCATAGAGAAATGGCTAGACCGTGATCACTTCACCTGCCCACTTTGCAGGTCTTTCTTGTTTGCTAAAATAAATTCTGCTCATGCAAAATGTGGAATCAATGGTGCACCTGCTTTTGCTTCAGGAATGATAACTTATAATTAGCAAAAGCTTTGGAATTTTTCAACCATCTGTGAATAGAAGTGGATTTAATTCTTGATTGAAATTCAGCCAGTTCTATGCCAAGAGAGGGGGACTGAAGCTGAGTACAAAGAATAGGATAATAGATTTTATTTTATTTTTCTATACAAAGAGATAAGAAATTAATTAGATAATGATAATTTAAGAGTGTATTGATGGTTGCCCCCTTGCGCAACAAAATGGGTCATGTTGACCTGGATTTATTTGATGGTGGTGGGGATTGTCTGCTGCTAAATGATGATTAATCATCAGATCAAAAAATGATAAATAATCAAGGGAAAAAGTTCAAATATTTATATTTTATATATTATATAATCTAAATTATACATGAGATATTTTCAATAGCAAAACTATTCAAGGTCGTAATTCGTCTTTTAATCTTATCTATCTATCTAAACTGAAAAGAGATCTCAAGATAAATTTAACAAATTATGCTTAATGAATTTAATTATTTTTTAGGCAAGATAAGTTACCTAATTATATCCTAGGTTCTAAAGAATTCTTGACGCTCTTGATAAGAATAGGGGGATAGCCAGTCACCAGATCTGCTATCTGTCTATCCCCAAATCCTCATCTTTTTAAATATGCAAAATTGGGTCTAAGAATCTTGCTCACATCTCTACACAAGACTTCAAGAAAGTTCATGGCCACTGTTTGAAGATCCGTCTCAGACAAACCAACTAATTTTAAGAACTCAGAGGTAGGGCGTAGCCTTTTGTCAACACTATAACCCATTATAAAAGGGTATTTAGCTAGAACTTTACCAATCATTCCTTCTCTGGTAAGGCCAAGGGTGGCAAGGAAGTCAACTATTTCTGTGAGTTTAGATTCGATGCTATAGGTGATGAGCCTTGGATTCAGCATTAGCATTTTGCCTAGTTGCTTTTCAGGGACCCCCAATGCTTGAAAGAAAGCCAAGAGTGGACAAAGCTTCTCTTCCACACTGTGAGAGACTATGTGAGGGAATTTAGCAATGGTAGAAGCAACTTCATGGCGTTTAGTTCCTAGGGTAGCAAGGCACTCTACCATGGGAACAAGCTTCTCATTTAGACCAAGAACAAGAATTTTGGGGCACCTCGAAACAAGAGAAGGCATCTTTCTCTCTTGAATACCAATGCTTTTCAGATAAGACCAGTTTTCAGAGGCTCGTTCCTTCTGGACACCCTGAAGGTGCTTACACTTCTTGAACATTTCATTGATACTTTTGTCATTAAAGCCTTGTCTCTGAAGAACCACAGGATGCTACTACCATTTTGATTGCAGGCAACATCCATGTCTGTTGCAAAGTCGAGCAGGCAGGACATTAATCTCTAGAAACAATCTTAAATTCACATTGATTTGAAGACTCCAAGTAAAATATGTTGCAATGGAGCTATATTAGAGATTTTATGCGTTGAGCGGTTATCAAATGCAGTTACTGTCAGTCCTGAAAATCTGAAACAAGTTACTTCAAGGATGGAGGAGTTGGCGAGGAGGTGGGGGTGGGGAGAGGGAAAAAACATATTTCTTCTCAACTAATGGGTGATCGGCATCTAAGACCGTATAGTGCTTCATAAGGGGCCATACCAATACTTGAGTGACAACTATTATTGTAGGTGAACTCAATCAATGGCAAGTGATCGTCCCATGAGCCTCTAAAATCCAGCACACACGCTCTCAACATATCCTCCAGGGTCTATATAGTCCTCTCTGACTGACCATCTGTCTGAGGATGGAAGGCGGTGCTAAAACTCAACTGGGTCCCCATCGCTTCTTGAAAATGTCCCCAAAAGTGGAAAGTGAAGCGGGCATCCCAATTAGAAACAACACTCACTGGGACTCCATGCAATCTCACTATTTCCCGCACATACAGGTTTGCCAGTACACTCAATGTATCTGTAGATCTCATGGCTAAAAAGTGTGCAGATTTCGTTAACCGATCTACTATCACCCATATAGCATCATAGTTCTTATGGGTTCTCGGTAACCCCATCACAAAGTCATGGTGACATGCTCCCACTTCCATGTTGGTATTGGCAGAGGTTGCAACAATCCTCTTGGTTTTTGATGTTCGACTTTTACTTGTTGACAAATGAGACATCTAGCGACATACTTAGCTATGTCTCTCTTCATTCCAGACCACTAATACACCTTTCAAAGATTCTGATACATTTTATTACTCCCCGGGTGTACTGTATATCTCGATGAGTGAGCCTCTGATAATATCAACTTCTTCAGCTCTGAATCCTTAGGAACACATATTCTATCTCCAAACCTTAATACTCCATCTGAACTCAATACAAATTCTGTACCCTTCCCTTTCTGAATTTGGCTAATCATATTAATACACCATTGATCAATTTGCTGAGCTTGCCGGATTCTCTCAATCAACTCTGATTCTAATCTCAAGCTAGCAATAATCCCATAGCTGCCAATCTCAGGTAGGGTCATATCCAAACTAAGGTTCGTGAATTGTTCCAACAATTCGTGTTCTTTAACCATCATATGTGATACCAACCCGAGACTCTTTCTACTCAATGCATCGGCAACCACATTTTCCTTCCCTGAGTGGTACAAGATCTCACAATCATAGTCCTTGAGGAGTTCTAACCACCTTCTCAGTCTCATATTTAACTCCTTCTGTGAGAATAGATATTTCAGACTCTTATGGTCCGTGAAGATCTGAAATCTCTCACCATACAAGTAGTGGCGCCATATCTTCAATGCAAATACTACGGTTGCCAACTCCAAATCATGAGTGGGGTAGTTCTTCTCATGATCTTTCAGCTGTCTAGATCCATAAGCTACTACCCTTCCATCTTGCATTAAAACACAGACTAGTCCTTGATGCGAAGCATCTGTATGCACCGAGTAGTTCCCTGAGCTGTTAGGGATGATAAGAACTGGCGCGGTTGTTAATCTACGCTTAAGTTCTTGAAAACTCCTTTCACAAGTTTTGTCCCATATAAACTCCATACTCTTCCTCGTAAGAAGTGTCAATGGAGCAACCAATCTAGAGAAACCCTCTACAAATCTCTTGTAGTAACCAGCCAAACCCAAAAAGTTTTGGATCTCTGTGACTATCCTGGGCTGTTCCCACTGAACCACGACCTCGATCTTGGATGGATCTACTGACACCCCATCCTTCGATACAACATGGCCCAGAAAGGAAATCTGCTCTAGCTAGAAGTCACATTTACTAAGCTTGGAATATAACCTTCTTTCTCGGAGGGTCTACAAAACAATCCTCAAGTGCTGGTCATGTTCTCCTCTGGACCTTGGATACATCAATATATCATCAATGAAAATAATCACGAACTGGTCCAAGTAGGGCTTGAATACTTCATTCATTAGAGCCATAAAAGATGCTGGTGCGTTAGTCAACCCGAAAGGCATCACTAGGAACTTGTAATGACCATAGTGGGTGCGAAAAACTGTCTTGGGCACATCCTCATTCTGAATCTTCAATTGATGATACCCAGACCTCAGATCTATCTTGAAAAAGATCTGCACTCCCCGAAGCTGATCCGATAAGTCATCGATGCGCAGCAAGGGATATTTGTTCTTGATGGTAGCCTTGTTCAACATCCTATAGTCAATATATAACCTAAGGCTCCCATCCCTCTTCTTCACAAACAAAACCGGAGCTCCCCATGGTGAGACGCTCGGTCTTATAAACCCCTTGTCCAGCATATCTTGCAACTGCTTCCTTAATTCCTTTAACTCAACTGGGGCCATTCTGTATGGTGACTTGGAATCGGCTCTGTTCCATATGTCAAGTCAATTCTAAACTCCATTTCTCTATCCAGTGGCAATCCCGGTAGGTCGTCTGAAAAGACATCAGAAAATTCTCTGACCACTGGAATGTCATCCATATCCGGATGTGTTTTGTCCAAATCCACCACATAAGCAATAAAACCTTCAAAACAACATTCAAGTCATTTATACCAATGTACTTTACTTATCATAAAACTCAAGATTCCATTTCTTCTCTTAAAATCTTATAACACATTCTTTGGGTAGAAAAAACTTAATGGACTTAGAACGACAGTCTATGACAGCATGATTGGTAGCTAACCAATCCATTCCCAAGATTACATCAATGTCATACATATTCAACAAAATCAAATTGGCTGTCATGCACTTATCCCCTCCCCTCACTTTACAATCTTTATACACTTGCTCAACTAATTGGCTAACTCTCATAAGGGTACTTATTAATAAAGTCCTACTCAAGTATGTGGGTTCTACAAAACCTTTTAACTTTGATGCACATGCAGGTGATATAAAGGAATGCGTAGCACCAGAATCAAACAAAGCAATAACCGCCAAATTGAAAATCAAAATTGTACCTTTTATCACTTCAGAAGAGGTATCAGCTGATGCTTGGTCTATCGCATATACCCTGCCTTGACCCACAACTTGTTTCCCCTTTTCTTCAGCCGAGACTTTCTTTCTTGCAGGAGGTGTAACTGTAGGAACTCTCTCTGGCTCCTTACCCCTCTGTGGAATTACCTCAACTATCTCCGGGCACTCTCTGGCAAAATGCCCAAATTTACCACATCTGAAGCACTGTGTACTCTGTAGGTAACAAGGCCTACCACCATGATATCGACCACATGCTCTACACTGATTCATAGTCGGTCAGGGTCTACCGATCACTATGCCCTTAGCTGGTGTCTGAGTCAGAGGCATAAAAGGTCTAGTAGCTTTTTTCTGAAACTCATCTGCCTCTCTCCGACACTTACTCATGAATTTCTGACCAAATTTGGCACTCTTGCCATCTCTCAACTTCCTTGGACCCTTGTCCTTACCCCAACTGAACTCAAAAGTCTACAGGTCATAATCCTGCTCACATAGTTGGGCCCGTCGTACAACCTCTCAATAGGTAGCAACATCGAATGGCGCCAACTTCGCTCGGATTGAAGGCCTGAGTCCATCTACAAATCTACGGACCCTTATAGCCTCACTCTTGATCGAGTCCGGATCATATCTGCCTAGTGAAGTGAATCGTGACTCGTACTCATCAACTGTTCGATTCCCTTGAGTCAGATTCAGAAATTTCATCTGCAATCTACGTTGAGCGGTATCTGGGATGTATTGTTCTCTGAAAGCGCCCAAAAATATACCCACGTGATAGCCATACCCTGTAAGACCCGAATTTAATTAAAATACGAAAATTAAATAAGAAAAGATGGGGGATGTATGAAGGAAGGTTGGGTTAAATTAATCCTGAATATGTGTAAGGGCAAAATGGTCAAAAGATCAAAGGTCGGTATAATTTCGATAAAGAAATTTAATTAAAAATATGGATTTGAGAAATCTTTGTCAATAAAGATGAAATATAATTATTCTGGATTAAATTGATCAAGATTCAGAAATTTTAAAAATACCGAAAAAAATTACCGGGACTATATCTCGAAAAACGCGAAGAAATAATATTGAAATTTAGAGAAAAATATAATTAATAAATTAAATTTAAATTAAATAAATTAAAGTAGAATAAAAAAATAATATAAGGTAGATATTTTGGGATTTTATGGAGTATTTTATTGAATAGTAAAATAATTAAAATAAATAATAATAATAATAAAATTAATAAAAGAAATGAAAAAAAAAATCTGAAACGGGTCGGGGAGAGAGAAAGAAAGAAACAGAAACAGAAAAAGAGAAACCAAACGGAAGTCGAGAAAAGAGAAGATGGCCGGCGAGCTGTCCGGCGGCCAGGGACCCCAGGCGAGGGCCGGCGAAGACGGCCCGACCTCAGGCGACCTATCAGCGGCGACGACGCGCAGTGTGAACGCCGGAATCCGACGAAAAACGGAGGAGAAGTCGCGGGAGAAGAGATGGCCACCGGCGGCGAACGGCGGCGATCCGGCCGGAACCAAGGCCCGATTCCAAAAGCGCAGGCGACGACGATCATTTCTGCACCGGTCTCAGTTGACGAAACGGCGGGAAACGCCGACGACGGCCAAGGGAAGAAAATGGGTCCGACGACCGAGAGAGAAGAGGCCGAATCGGCGGCGTTCTGGCGAGCTTGACCCAAGCCGAGGCCAGATTCGAGATGCGGACGACCTTGCGAAGCTGCTGGTGGTGGAAGCCGGCAGAGAACCGGCCGGCAAAGTGGTGAACCGACGGTGAACCGGCCGAACCGGAGAGAACCGGCGGTCTGAACCGGTCCGAACCGGACTGAACCGGTTCAGCCAAAAAGAGAGGAAAAAAAGAGAAAAAAAGGGAAAAAGAAAAAGAGAAAAAAATTGGAAAAAATTCTTGTGATGCAATCGAGCTTCGGGTAAGTCGACAAGCGGTAAAATTGACCCGATTTAAATTTGAAATATTTTATTTAATTAAATTTCGACGGAAAAGTTTACCCGAAAATGTAATTAATTGTGTAGCTCGACGATTGGCATTCACCGAGGGCTCGAGACAGCCTCGATTTACGGACTAACATGGAATCTCGGGTAAGTGACCCTTATTTACGATAATTACCTCGTTATGCGTGATATTGATTTAATTTCCGCATGAATTGAATTAAATTATGGAAATTTAGATAAATTGTCGTAAATAATGAATTTAGCTATTCGAGAGCTAGAACGAGGCCCAATAAATTATTGGTGGGCCCAATGAGCCCAATAGGCCTCGATAAAGTGAAAATTAAGTGGAAAACGGGCTTAAGGCCGATTAAGGCCCATTAAGGTGCAATCGGGCCCAATAGGGGTAATTGGGCCCAATGATTTAAATTAAGCCCAGAAAGTATTAAATACGATTAAATTGTATAATATCTGACCTGAGGAATATTGATACGCAGTTTCGGGCATTTGATTGGGAGCATAACGGACTGCGCGACGTGACAACAGTGGAAAAGAAAAGGTCAGACTCGACAGGAAAATAAGGTAAGGGAATTTTGCGGACTGCTAGAGGTAACTTTACGCAATTTTAAGTTCATATGCAGTCCTTTAAGATTTATCTGAAGGGTCTAGAGGTCGAAGAATAATTTTAGTGCCCCGTATGGGTAAAATTACTGAAATACCCTTGTTAAGGGTAAATGTTTCCAACTTTAGGAAAAATTGGGAGGAGCAAGAACAAGAGGTTCTTGCTCATTATGGAGGTATTTTAACGCATGCATGAGTAGGCTGGCTCACTTGGAAAGAAAATGCACAGCATTGCATACTTTCAACAATATAATTATTTTTGAAAACTGTTTTGAGGAAATGGAGCCTCCTACGTGTTTTTATTTACATGTGACGTGCTAGAGCTCAGCTCGCACGATATTTGATTTGTGTGATGCATGCATTAGTGCGGGAGCGAGAGCTCGCACTAGAGTTTTACATGCATAGGTGCTAGAGTCTAACTCGCACCATATTTTTATATGATTTTGAGACAGGGTGTTAGAGCTTCGCTCGCACCAGATTTTTATACGATTTGCATACAGAGTGCTAGAGCTTAGCTCGCACTAGATTTACTTGATTTGATGAGAGTGCTGAGCATTGCTCGCACTGATTTTTATGAGAACATGCGATGAGCCGTGCTTGGAGCATCGGGTAGACTGTGTGTCACCGATTAAATAGGCTCGCACGTGCGTTTTGAGACATGACATGAGTATTGAGAAACAAAACCTCTGTGGGAAGCAGGCCAATTGGGCTGGAGTACCTAGAGATATTATATGGGTTCACGGAGTACGATGTACCGTGCAAGTAGCATGGAGTACGATGTACCGTGTGGTATCTTCGGATACGGCATCTCCGGATGCAGCATCTTCGGATGCCTGGGATCGGATAAGACTGACGGGATGGATTGACCCACCTCCTGGGCGGTTCCCGATCATGGTGAGAACCCGCACACTAGGATCCGTGTAGCTGAGGAACTCCCGAGGACACATATGGCCATAGTCCTGGTTATTGCCGTTATACAGATATTGCCTCGCCTCGCATGTCGACGATTTCGATGATTTAAACTGGGTTTTTAAACTAAATTTGCATGATGATATTTCCATGCTTTTTAAACCCACATGTGATGTAAACCGTTTTCATGGTTTTGTGTGAGTCAGGATCACCCGCAGGAGGGGTCGAGTCCTGACTTTATTGTAAAAATTTTAATTGAGAAAGAAATGATTTGTAATAATTGCATGTTGATTTTCCATGCAAATGTGTTTTACATAACATCATAACGCATATCATTGTTTTAAAATGTGTGGAGAAAGGGTGGTTTATGCATGGCACCACGTTCATGTAGGTAGTATGGTTACCTACTTGTTCGTAGGATTGCCTTACTGAGCTTGATGTGCTCACCCCTTTCATTTTCTCCCACAGATAATCTCCAGTTGAAGTTACGACGACTCAGTACTGCATTCCGGATATCCGCTGCTGCCCATCAACATAAGGTATATACACTTGTACATATTGTATCTACATAAGCATAGCACAGTAATATGTTTGTAAGTAACTTTAGGGGATGTATAAATAATGTAAACAATTATAAATGACTGGAGAAGAGTTAAGTTATATGGTAAATGTATGGTGGGACTGGCATTGACGCACAGCCCAATTATTAGTGGAGTGTTGGTCACGATTCGAGGACAGGTAAGAATTTAAGTAAATAATAAAACGCGAAAAATTAACTCTAATTTTTGGGTAGTTTGGGTCGTGACAATTATAAAGGTGGTATCAGAGTAGAAATTGGTCTGATGTGTGTCAGTGTCAGTAATTAGAAAATTACATCCCCGTGTTACTGTGCTTAGTTAGATACAATAGTGTATATCGAGATGGGCTTGACTAAGAAATGGTTGAGAATGCAGGAATGCTTAATATGAGTCGCGTTAGATGAGATAGTGCAGGAGGCAGAGGTCATAGAGATAGACCTGAGTTTGCTAAGTCATGCTGAGTTTGACTATGAGAATCAGTATGAGATTGGAATAGAGGCTAATGTTAAGCATGCCTCACAGAGTCCGACAGAGAGATCGGACAGTATTGAGACACGCTTCGCGATGTTGGAGCGGAGTGTGGAGATTATTTTGAGGAGCTAATTGCTCAGATTTTGAATAAGATCAGAGGGCGCAGCGGAGCATTGGTGGAAACCCGCTCAACCCATCTTAAGTGTTAAACATCCAGAGCTAAGATGAGAAATGTTTATGGATGTATTCCGGTGACAGGATATCCCGGACACTATTTAAAAGGAATTGATTTATTGGTGAGTATGATTTATGAGTATGGAGACTCAGTTATATTCTTGGACAGATATTACCTCGACACTATAAACAGTGATAGTCGAGATGTCTAAAAGTCCACGAAATGGCTCGACTTTTTAGTTAGAGTTTGATTGGCCCGTGAGATATTACCTATACCGAGGTAGTGCGCAGATTTACAGTTGGGTAAATAAGAACATGAGTTGCACGCCTCTGAGATTGGGAAAGGTAATGAGGGCTGAAATAGAGACAGAAAAGAGAATCGAGAAATGGCAGAGATGTTAAAATAGAAAATGGTAATTGGTAAAAGATCTGATTTGACGAGTTATGGAGTAAGATAATTGGTAAGGCCCAGTGCATCCAATTTTGGCACTCTTGAGGGCATTGTGATTGGAGGACCCCGACCTGCTACGAGGCAGTGTAGCAGTGTAAGCACTATGAGCAGTGTAGAATGTGTGGTGGATACTACAGAAGGAGGGTCTATACCTACACTGTATTGATGAAAATGGCCGTTAAGTGTAGTAAGACGGACCATTGATTTCGATTGCATAGAATTGGGCGAGATCGCCCCACAGAAAAGTAAAGAGACAGAAAAACTTCGTTGGTATAGCTGCAACGAGAAGGGAGGCCATAACCGAAAAGAAAAAAAAAAAGGAAAGTAGGTTGTTGGACGAAGACGAGAGGATGTTTTGGACCAGGACACTATTGATGTTTCATGGATGTGGTGTAAGATACCACACTTGTTATGAATAATGAAGTACATATGTTCATTGATCCTGATGCCACACATTTATTCATACCGCCTTCATTCGCATATAAGTGAGTAAAAGGCATGAATGCCTATATCATTGGGCACAATACTGATAAATGAGTACCCCAATAGAGGAGGATTAATTAACGGAATATGGATATTGAGATTTTAAGTTAAAAACAGGGGTGTAACAATTGAAAATTAAAGGAGTAAAGGATTGTACTCACGGAATGAATAATGACAAGAGTTTTGTCATGATTGATACACTGAGGAGATATGCTTGATTCTGGATACAAGATGTATTGGAGCAAGAGACGTATGCTAGGAAAGAACATCTTTACGATATGAAGTCATTAGGATTAAAGCAATTAGTAGCGAATATAATTTGTGACCGTATAGACTGAGATATAACGTAGTTGTGGTTAAGTCTGAAGGTTAATAAAGGTATTTCAAAATACCTCCCCGCCTGAAGACTTGACAGCGTCTAAAAATATATATATATAACCTATAACGTGAAATCGATCATCATAATAAATATCTTTAGCATTAGGATACATTTACTAAGACGATAAGAATTATTAAAATTTGACAAATCATAAAGGTTAACATAGAAAAATTTAATAAGAGCCGTTAAGATAAGGAAAGGAAGTGACGCAGGTTAGTACCTGAAAACGTAAGCGGTTGAGAAGGATCTTATACGCTTATGCGTAAATAAGTCAAGGATTAGATCGAGTTGTAATCATCATTATCTATGATATATTGGGTGTAGTTAAAGTTTAGGGCGATTTATAAGCAACAATTGGGAAATTGCTTTTGCAGATGGTTGCTGCGAGTTCTAAAAGGATATACCTTGTTGACACGTTTAACTAAGAAACGTGGTCTTGGAATGAGATGATAACTAAGACGATAGATGTGATATGGATTTCGGTGTAGTGAAGTATGAACTGACCACCGTGATTAATTTCATCATACCCAACAGCTCAAGAGGTTCCCAGTGAGTATAGATACCTCGAAATTATGATGGAGCTGTGTATTGATGTATAATGGGAAGATAGTCAAGTATGGAGTCAGACAACTCCTTGATCACGAAATAAACTATCTGACTCATGATTTAAAGTTGGCAACAGTATTTGTACCGAGGCTATGGTACTATTATGTATAGGGTGAGAAATTACGGATATGCACTGATCATAAAGTCTCAAGTATCTGTTTTCACAGAAAGAGGCGAATATGAGAAATACATAGTGGGTTAGAGCTTCTGAGAAATTTTGATTGTGAAAATTGTACCACCCAAGAAAGGCTGATGCTTTGAGTAGAAAGAGCCTCGGGATGGTACCACACATGATGGTCAGGGAGCGTGAGCTGCTAGAGCAATTGTGAACCTCGGTAGTGATGTGATCCCTTCTGATGATGACAGTGATTGGTATGATTATGTGATAGCTAGCCTGAGATTAGAACCGGATGAGAGTGCCCGGATTTGACAGGCTTAGCATGGGGATCGGCACTATGTCGATAGTTTGGGTCAGATTCAGAAGGGTACAGTGATAGAGTTCACAGAGTATGATAATGATTTACAGAGAGGTTCAGGGACAGTATGAGTGCTCCCCAGGACCACAGTTGATGAGATAGTAATTTTGTCAGAAGCTCACTCTTCAGGATATACAGTGCATATGGAAAGTAATAAAGATATATTGAAATCTTAAAAAGGGTATTGGTGGTCAGATATGAAAAGAGATATGATAGAGATTGTGGAAAAGTGCCTAGAATGTCAGCAGAATAAGGTAGAGTATTAAAAGTCTGCAGAGTTATTGCAGCACCTACCTATATTGACACGGCACGAAAAAACGAGAGCAAGTCTCCATGAATGTCGTGATGGGTTATAGAGGACCCGGATAAATCAGGAGACTATTTGCATGATAGTCGATAGAGTGACTAAGTCTACCCACTTTCTGGTTATGAACTCCCCAGATACTCAGAGTGTGTATGAGGATTTATGTGCAAGGAAGCTTGTAGAGCATTTAGTAGTGTTCCAGTGAGCATGGTATCATATAGGGATTCTCGCTTCACTTCTTACTTCAGGGAATATTTTTAGGAAGCTATGGGAACCCGACTGAGTATTAAGCACAGCTTTCCATCCTCAGACAGATGGTCAGTCAGAGAGGACTGTACAAGTTCTGGAGGATCCGATGAAAGCGTGTGCCATTGATTTTATAAGCTCCTGGAATGATCAGTTGATTTCTAATTGAATTAGCCAATGGTGACAGTTGTCACTTGAGTATCGGGATAACAAGATATGAGGCAGTGTATGGCTGTAGGGGTTGTTCCCTACATTGGATAAGAAAAAGTGGGTGACAGATAGAATCATTTTCGACTTTGGATAATAAGTCTCTGAGGATGTTTAGTTAAGGATGAGAGATTAAGAACACCTCAGAGCAGATAGACAAGTATTGGAATTCACCTTTGGTGAATTAGTATGGTTGAAAGTTACTTGTCCTAAGAGAATAAGGACATAACGAGCTTTTTGGAAGAAGGTAAGTTGAGTTTCGCTGGATGAAATATTTTGAGAGATTTGTACAAGTGGGAGATAAGACCTGTAGGTTGATGTTATCACTTGAATTAACAGGCACCCACAATGTATCTCAGCTTTTGATGCTTCGAAAATACTATCCAGATCCAGCATAGGTGATAGGATATGAGATCCAACAGTTCAGCTCAGTGCAATATAAGTATATTGATAAGTTGATTCGGGCATTAAATAGGAAAGAGAAAGTATTGAGGTTTAAGATAATCTCCCTAATTAAAGTCCTTTGGTAGTAATACACTCCAGAAAAGGTCACATAAGAATTTAAGAGTATGATACAATTAATGTACCCGGAGTAGTCTATAAACTCATATGAATTGGTTCTAATTTGGAGGACCAAATTCCTTAAGTGGGGGAGAGTTGTAAGACCCGAATTTAATTAAAATACGAAAATTAAATAAGAAAAGATGGGGGATGTATGAAGGAAGGTTGGGTTAAATTAATCCCGAATATGTGTAAGGGCAAAATGGTCAAAAGATCAAAGGTCGGTATAATTTCAATAAAGAAATTTAATTAAAAATATGAATTTGAGAAATCTTGGTCAATAAAGATGAAATATAATTATTCTGGATTAAATTGATCAAGATTCAGAAATTTTAAAAATATCGAAAAAATTACCGGGACTATATCTCGAAAAACGCAAAGAAATAATATTGAAATTTAGAGAAAAATATAATTAATAAATTAAATTTAAATTAAATAAATTAAAGTAGAATAAAAAAATAATATAAGGTAGATATTTTGGGATTTTATGGAGTATTTTATTGAATAGTAAAATAATTAAAATAAATAATAATAATAATAAAATTAATAAAAGAAATGAAAAAAAAATCTGAAACGGGTCGGGGAGAGAGAAAGAAAGAAACAGAAACAGAAAAAGAGAAACCAAACGGAAGCCGAGAAAAGAGAAGATGGCCGGCGAGCCGTCCGGCGGCCAGGGACCCCAGGCGAGGGCCGACGAAGACGGCCCGACCTCAGGCGACCTATCAGCGGCGACGACGCGCCGTGGGAACGTCGAAATCCGGCGAAAAACGGAGGAGAAGCCGCGGGAGAAGAGATGGCCACCGGCGGCGAACGGCGGCGATCCGGCCGGAACCAAGGCCCGATTCCGAAAGCCCAGGCGACGACGATCATATCTGCACCGGTCTCAGCCGACGAAACGGCAGGAAACGCCGGCGACGGCCAAGGGAAGAAAATGGGTCCGACGACCGAGAGAGAAGAGGCCGAACAGGCGACGTTCCGGCGAGCTTGACCCAAGCCGAGGCCAGATTCGAGATGCGGACGACCTTGCGGAGCTGCTGGCGGTGGAAGCCGGCAGAGAACCGGCCGGCAAGGTGGTGAACCGATGGTGAACCGACCGAACCGGAGAGAACCGGCGGTCTGAACCGGTCCGAACCGGATTGAACCGGTTCAGCCAAAAAGAGAGGAAAAAAGGAGAAAAAAGGGAAAAAGAAAAAGAGGAAAAATTGAGAAAAATTCCTGTGATGCAATCGAGCTTCGGGTAAGTCAACAAGAGGTCAAATTGACCCGATTTAAATTTGAAATATTTTATTTAATTAAATTTCGACCGAAAAGTTTACCCGAAAATGTAATTAATTGTGTAGCTCGACGATTGGCATCCACCGAGGGCTCGAGACAGCCTCGATTTACGGACTAGCATGGAATCTCGGGTAAGTGACCCTTATTTATGACAATTACCTCGTTATGCGTGATATTGATTTAATTTTCGCATGAATTGAATTAAATTATGGAAATTTAGATAAATTATCGTAAATAATGAATTTAGCTATTCGAGAGCTAGAACGAGGCCCAATAAATTATTGGTGGGTCCAATGAGCCCAATAGGCCTCGATAAAGTGAAAATTAAGTGAAAAACGGGCTTAAGGCCGATTAAGGCCCATTAAGGTGCAATCGGGCCCAATAGGGGTAATTGGGCCCAATGATTTAAATTAAGCCCAGAAAGTATTAAATACGATTAAATTGTATAATATCTGACCTGAGGAATATTGATACGCAGTTCCGGGCATTTGATTGGGAGCATAACGGACTGCGCGATGTGACAACAGTGGAAAAGAAAAGGTCAGACTCGACAGGAAAATAAGGTAAGGGAATTCTGCGGACTGCTAAAGGTAACTTTACGCAATTTTAAGTTCATATGCAATCCTTTAAAATTTATCTGAAGGGTCTAGAGGTCGAAGAATAATTTTAGTGCCCCGTATGGGCAAAATTACTGAAATACCCTTGTTAAGGGTAAATGTTTCCAACTTTAGGAAAAATTGGGAGGAGCAAGAACAAGAGGTTCTTGCTCATTATGGAGGTATTTTAACGCATGCATGAGTAGGCTGGCTCACTTGGAAAGAAAATGCACAGCATTGCATACTTTCAACAATATAATTATTTTTGAAAACTGTTTTGAGGAAACGGAGCCGCCTACGTGTTTTTATTTACATGTGACGTGCTAGAGCTCAGCTTGCACGATGTTTGATTTGTGTGATGCATGCATTAGTGCGGGAGCGAGAGCTCGCACTAGAGTTTTACATGCATAGGTGCTAGAGTCTAACTCGCACCATATTTTCATATGATTTTGAGACAGGGTGTTAGAGCTTCGCTCGCACCAGATTTTTATACGATTTGCATACAGAGTGCTAGAGCTTAGCTCGCACTAGATTTACTTAATTTGATGAGAGTGCTGAGCATTGCTCGCACTGATTTTTATGAGAACATGCGATGAATCGTGCTTGGAGCATCGGGTAGACTGTGTGTCACCGATTAAATAGGCTCGCACGTGCGTTTTAAGACATGGCATGAGTATTGAGAAATAAAACCTCTGTGGGAAGCAGGCCAATTGGGCTGGAGTACCTAGAGATATTATATGGGTTCACGGAGTACGATGTATCGTGCAAGTAGCATGGAGTACGATGTACCGTGTGGTATCTTCGGATACGGCATCTCCGAATGCAGCATCTTCGGATGCCTGGGATCGGATAAGACTGACGGGATGGATTGACCCACCTCCTGGGCAGTTCCCGATCATGGTGAGAACCCGCACACTAGGATCCGTGTAGCTGAGGAACTCCCGAGGACACATATGGCCATAGTCCTGGTTATTGCCGTTATATAGATATTGCCTCGTCTCGCATGTCGACGATTTCGATGATTTAAACTGGGTTTTTAAACTAAATTTGCATGATGGTATTTCCATGCTTTTCAAACCCACGTGTGATGTAAACCGTTTTCATGGTTTTGTGTGAGTCAGGATCACCCGCAGGAGGGGTCGAGTCCTGACTTTATTGTGAAAATTTTAATTGAGAAAGAAATGATTTGTAATAATTGCATGTTGATTTTTCGTGCAAATGTGTTTTACATAACATCATAACGCATATCATTGTTTTAAAATGTGTGGAGAAAGGGTGGTTTATGCATGGCACCACGTTCATGTAGGTAGTATGGTTACCTACTTGTTCGTAGGATTGCCTTACTGAGCTTGATGTGCTCACCCCTTTCATTTTCTCCCACAGATAATCTCCAGTTGAAGTTACGACGACTCAGTACTGCATTCCGGATATCCGCTGCTGCCCATCAACATAAGGTATATACACTTGTACATATTGTATCTACATAAGCATAGCACAGTAATATGTTTGTAAGTAACTTTAGGGGATGTATAAATAATGTAAACAATTATAAATGACTGGAGAAGAGTTAAGTTATATGGTAAATGTATGGTGGGACTGGCATTGACGCACAGCCCAATTATTAGTGGAGTGTTGGTCACGATTCGAGGACAGGTAAGAATTTAAGTAAATAATAAAACGCGAAAAATTAACTCTGATTTTTGGGTAGTTTGGGTTGTGACATACCCTGAACTCTCAACATAGGCCTGATGGACTTCCACCAATGCTCTGCTTTGCTTCTTAGTACGAAGGCCGCAAACGCTACTCTCTCTGTAGCCGAACATCTACAGAAGTCAAACAGCTTCTCCATTTGGCTGATCCAGTTCTCAACCACTGCCGGATCCTTTACTCCGCTAAATGAATAAGGCTTAAAGTCCATAAAATGCCTCAACCTCTCTATATGACAGTCATATCCATACCCCAAATCATCATCATCACACTGCTGTGGGGCTACTGGAGGAGGTACTGGTTGAATATGGGGATCTCGTGGCGTAACCGGTTCAGGTTGTGTAGGTGCAACATTCTCAGGTTCAGGTGCAGCTGCTAGGGGATTCGGTGCAGCTGTTGAGGGATTCGGTGCAGCCTATCTCACTGTACCAGGTGTACCCTCAAACCTAGCCATAATCTGACCCATCATGGTCATCATCGTGTGCATGTCTTCCTCTAATCGGGCTATCCGAGGATCGGTAGCCTCTATCTATTCCTGGGGCTCATGACTAGAGGATGATCTACTGTGTCTCTTAGTCCTGTCATTCTACCCTTGAGCTCTCGAGCTCTCTCCCCTCTTACAGCGTCTCTCAAGCATACCTCTCAAGCCTGATAACTTCTTGCATTTATAACAAATGTTTAATTCACTACCAGCTTCGTATACACATTTGTATCTAAATATCACACAGTTACTTGGGGATGTATGTTTTCTTAGTCCTAAACATCGACTCATATCAGACCAACCAAGCTCTGATACCAAATCTATCACACCCCAATTCTCGGGTGTCCTTTATCCATACTTACGCTACTACGGTTGGGCTGTGAGGCGATGCAATTTCTAAAATTCATACATTTACAGCGAAAATAATTAAAAATTTAAGTCACACTCCCAGGTGTGTGTAGATATACAAAATTCAATTGTATAAATACAAAGTATTTACATATCATCCCCATAAACTGTTTACAATTTTTAAGGTATAACTGTGCGATACGACAAGATAGATACAAAATAAGCTTGTGTATACAATTCTTATACCTTTACAACTGGCGGAAGTTGTCCAACTCAAAAAGAAATCTGGAGACCACCACTCTCCCACTTCTCAGCACCTGGAGGGGGAAAAATAGTGGGATGAGCAAACCACAGCTCAGTAAGGAAATGAATGCTAGCAGGTAGTTATTGTACTACCTACATAGCCCATGCATGTATAAACCAAAACCATGTTTTCATTATAAATGGAATTATTATACGAGAATGCTTCTAAGCATACATTTCTCATTTGTATTTTCATGTAAATCAAATATGTCATGCTTCCATTTAAAACATGCTCATAAATAGAGCCCTCACGGCACAAATGTGAAATTAGAGATTTATCAAAAACACAAAGTCTCTTTCTTTTCTCAAATCACTCTTTTCCTCAAATCTCTTTCTTTTCTAAGATTGTCTCTATTTTCTATATCTCTGAGACAGGCATGAAATTTTCGGCAATCAAATATCCACGACATATGGCCATAGTCAGTGATCCCAGCCCTCACTGATCAGGTGTGCATAGGGTATCACTTCGCCTGAAGGGGATGGGTCAGTCCTACCCTCCGGCTCATCTCAATCAACCTCATCTCCTCATATATTCTTGGTATAAGGTACGCCATGCATCATCTACATGATACTCGTACTTACGTGCACCCAGCACGGTACATAATATACCAACGGACAACTACACAGTACTACGTACGACCGCGGACCCAAGTCCATACTCCAACTCCGATAGACTTTTCATCCTGAACCATGTCTCATATACCAGGTGAGCATGCAGCGCGACACACAGTCATCGCAAGGCTCCAGCGCGGTACGATTTATCGTTAAGGCCCAGCCTGTTCAAATGGTCGTCGGCTGGCATCCCCTTGGGTCTCAGACCCTCAGGTTTACCTCAACTCAGTATAACAGGTGCGAGCAAAGCTCTAGCACTTTTCTCAAAACTATCCTGCGAGTTAAACTCCAGCACGGCACATCAAAAGCATAGAAAAACATGTGCGTCTCATCTCAAATATGATAGATGGCTATTTTTCTCTTTTTTGAAACTCAAAACATGTTTATTTGTGCAGCATGCCTCTTCATGCTAAAACATGTAAAATTAGCTAACCCATCATCATCATTTCTCAATCACCAATTTCGATACAAAATTGAGAAAACAGTGAAAACATGCATATCATACTATTTCCTTACCCCATCCCATTTCTCAACACATATATATATCATAGTACTTTCCATGCTTCCATATCATTTCATAGAATTATAGTATCGTAATAACTCTAGCTATATATCTACAAAATTACCGTAAAATATGCACGAACATCTCTGTCAAGCCCCGGAAGTGCAGAAAATAGGGCTAATTTAAAACTTTTTATTCATTAATTCACAATTAAGAGTGCATTCCTGTGCAGTGTCATACATCATCACCTATATTATACTTCAGGATCTTGTCATTGAATAGTATATATTATATCATATACATTACTTGGTCTCAAGTTAATTAATCCTAATACATCCCATACAATGTTATACATTAAGTGTCTGCAATTATGATAATTGTCTGGGTACATGAAAAGTAAAAGATACCTCAAAATACAATATATGGCCTGGAGCTCAAGTCCTCCACTAGTCACTACTCCGTACGTCGCAGGAAAACCCTTTTCACTTGAAGAGATCTGGGGGGAAAGAAAACAGGGTGAGCTTCTAAATCGTTCAGTAAAGGGGGTAAGGGACTCATTTCATAAACCAAAATACACATCACAAAATATTTATTTGTATGTGAAACTCATTAATCTCATTTGAAAACCATAGCATGAAAGTACTCAAAACGACATTCTCATATCTCAAATCATGTGAAAACATGAAATAAAATGCTCAGTATAGAGCAATAACAAAGCATGTGAAAATAATGCGATAATCGCTTTCTCAATAAACGTGATAAAATCACTGAAATAGTAATGCACGTGGCGCAGCCACTAAACACACGTGGCATAGCCACTGATTTAAATTCACACGTGGCACAGCCACTAGACACACGTGACATAGCCACTGAGTTAAATTTACACGTGGCACAGCCACAGGATAGGGTTTCACGTGGCAACGACCACCAATTAGGGTTCTCACGTGGCAACGGCCACCAAATAGGGTTTCTCACGTGGCAACGGCCACCAAATAGGGTTTCTCACGTGGCAACGGCCACCAAATGGGGTTCTCACGTGGCAACGGCCACCAAATAAGGTTTCTCACGTGGCAACGGCCACCAAGTATACGTGGCATAGCCACAGAATGGGTTATTCTTACGTTACCAGAACGGAGAAGAATCGAACTTACATGCTACCAGAGCAATGCTCGGTGTGTACTCAAAATTACACACCTAAGTCTTATCACACAAGACTGGTTTACCTTCACGTAGAACTCATAGTGGTTTTTCTCTCATAAAACTCATTTGAAAACCGTTTTGTACTCAACACAAAACATAATAAAACCGAGTTCCAACCGGTAAAGCACGCACACATTTCTCAAATCTCGATATTGCCTTAACATAGAGCCCAATTCATTACTCACACAAAATTCAACGGTTTATAAAGTAATTTCACACTCAGCTTATAAACTCATAAAATAATGAGCTCCAACCGGCTATAAAAATCGTGTCCAATTGCATCACAACACAACACTCAACATGCTTGTTTTATAAATCACAAATCATGCTATAATAGTTCGCAAATCACATACACAAATGGTTTAGTTTCCCTTACCTCTTTGCACCTCGTATAGTGCAATCGTTTCCCCTTTGACACGGATTAGTCTCGCATTCCACTCTGAAACTCCCGAGCTGTGCAAATGATGTTAAAACATCAATATTCATCATCACAGTAACCTCAATTCTAAAAAATCGAGCATAATTGCTCATAACACCTCAAATCTCTTGATTCTCGTAACTCTACCCCAAACTACACTCTCATTCACAACATCTCAATGTTCTACATTTCTCATGCCAATTATCTATGCTAATTCACCACATTGTCTAAATTTCTATTTATAGCTCAAATTCCCAAAATTGCTAAATATCATTATCACTCCAACCACATTGTAATTTCATCAATCCCTAATCATTTTCCAGCTATTTCAGCACAATGACAACAACCATTATCATCAAAATCATCTCAGATATCGAGATCGAGGTTTAGAAATTACCCAAAACTTGTTGAGAGCTTATCTCTTGCCTCGATTCGATCTGTCTTTCGATTTCCAAGTATGTTGTTCTCCCTTTGATGAGGAACAACTTTCCTTCTTACCACAACTTCTGATTTGGATAGAAATGGGTGCTTTGGATGAGTGAGAAAGCTAGGTTTCGATGAAAATGGGGGTTGGAAGAGAGAGAAAATGAAATTTGCAGGAGAAAGCAGGGGTTCCTTATATAGACTGAGGGTAGGAGATCGATCTGGCTCTTGATGAGATCGATCTGCATTTGAATTTTGAGGACGATTTGGGCAATTTTATGCCTAGGAGATCGATCTGTCGAGGGGTGAGATCGATCTCTTTATAGCTTTATGAGATCGATCTGCTCCTTGAGGAGATCGATCTTCTCCCAAACAGAATCATTTGGAGATTTATCTCTTCCTCATGAGATCGATCTTCTCTCAAACAGAATCATAAGGAGATCGATCCTCTTCCATTGGAGATCGATCTACTCCTCAAATTCCTCATTCCTTGTCATTTTTAACTCACCAGATCGATCTCTCCTTCTCCCAGATCGATCTGTCCTCATACTTCATACTTATTTTAAACACTTAACATATAAATCTCCAATTATCATTCCCCAATTCACTTAGCTCAATAAATTACACTTCAAATTCTTATTACATATTCAAAGTATGTCCGAAATTCTTAGATCTCACATCCTTCCCACCTTAAAAAGAATTTGGTCCTCCAAATTCAACTCAACTAGTCAAATAGATGGGGGTATTTCTCCTTCATGAGATTCTCTAGTTCTCACATTGCCTCTTCCATTGAGTGATGTTTCCACAAAACTTTCACTAATGGGATGCTCTTAGTTCTCAGTACCTTCTCTCTTCTATCGAGAATCTGGACGGGTTCCTCAGTGTAGCTCATATCCTCTTGAATGTCCATCTCGTCATACTCTATGACATGAGAAGGGTCCGGGTGGTACTTCCTCAACATAGACACATGAAAAATATTGTGTATTCCGGACATCTGTAGGGGTAATGCTAATCTGTAAGCTACCTCTCCCACTCTCTCAAGAATCTCGAATGGTCCTACGTATCGAGGACTCAATTTCCCTTTCTTCCCAAATCGCATGATACCCTTACTCGTTGATATTTTTAGAAATACTGCATCACCAACCTCAAACTCGAGTGGCCGTCTACGCATATCCGCGTAGTTTTTCTGTCTACTTTGTGCAGCTCGTAACCTCTCACATATGAGTTTCACACTCTGTACGGCTTGCTCAACAAGCTCGGGAGCATTTATCTTTCTGTCACCGACTTCTTCCCAAGCTACAGGGGATCTACACCTCCTACCATATAGAGTCTCAAAAGGTGCCATTCCAATACTCGCATGATAGCTGTTATTGTATGCAAACTCTGCTATGGGCAGGTGATCATCCCATGATCCCTTAAAATCCATCGTACACGCCCTCAACATATCCTCCAGGGTCTGAATAGTCCTCTCTGACTGACCATCTGTCTGAGGATGATAGGCGGTACTGAAACTCAATCGAGATCCCATGGACTCCTGAAACTGGGTCCAAAATCTAGAAGTAAATCGAGAATCTCTATCAGAAGTAATACTCACTGGAGCCCCATGTAATCTAGCTATCTCGCTGACATACAGCTCAGCTAAGGCATCCACAGTATCTGTGCTCTTGATGGTAAGGAAGTGGGCACTCTTGGTCAGTCTATCCACTATAACCCATATAGCGTCATGACCTCTTCGGGTCCTCGGTAAACCCATAATAAAGTCCATAGTGACATGCTCCCATTTCCATGTAGGTACAGGTAAGGGCTATAGTAGTCCTCCGGGCTTCCGATGCTCAGCTTTCACTTGCTGGCATACTAAACACCTGACCACATACTCTGCCACGTCTCGCTTCATACCACTCCACCAATACACCTTTCTCAAGTCTCGGGGTACATCTTAGTACTCCCTGGGTGCATGGTGTATCGCGAGCAGTGGGATTCTCTCAGTATCTGTCTCTTCAAGGTATCATCGTCCGGTACACAAATTCGTCCTCTGAATCTCAACAATCCATCCTCACTGACTGTGAGATCTGACTGCGAACTCTATTCAGCTTGGCTAATCATATCTATCAATCTCTGATCACTGCGCTGCCCAGTTCTAATCTGATCCATGATCCTGGGCTCTATTCGCAAGCTAGCCACAAATCCAATCTCTATCTCTTTAACTCTGATCCGAAGTTCGGTGAACTGCTCCAGTAAATCCCATTCCCTGATCATCATCGCAGATATCATACTCTTCCTGCTCAGGGCATCAGCAACTACATTCGCCTTACCCGGATGATATAGAATCTCGCAGTCATAATCCTTAAGGAGTTCCATCCATCTCCTCTGTCTCATGTTTAACTCTTTCTGATCAAAGAGATATCTCAAACTCTTGTGATCAGTGAAGATCTGGAATCTTTCCCCATATAAGTAGTGTCGCCAGATCTTCAAAGCAAATATCACAGCGGCTAACTCCAAATCATGCGTGGGGTAATTCCGCTCATGGTCTTTCAACTGTCGCGATCCATATGCGACCACTCTTCCGTGCTACATAAGCACACACCGAATTTGATGAGATGCATCACTATACACCAAAAATCCTTCTGATCCCTCAGGAATAGTTAACACAGGTGCCACTGTCAACCTCCTCTTTAATTCCTAAAAACTGAGCTCACATTGATCAGTCCATATAAATGGAGTCTCTTTGCGCGTGAGCTTAGTCAAAGGAGCGGCAATCCTTGAAAATCCTTCCACAAATCTTCTGTAATACCCTACCAAACCAAGGAAGCTTCGCACCTCAGTGACTGTCCTCGGTCTCTCCCAACTAAGCACGGCTGCTACTTTACTTGGATCCACTGATACTCCTTCCTCTGAGACTATATGACCAAGGAAAGCTATCCGATCCAGCCAAAACTCACACTTACTAAGCTTTCCATATAATTGCTTATCTCGGAGTATCTGAAGTACTAACCACAGATGCTGTGCATGCTCCTCATACGACTAAGAGTATACCAGGATATCATCAATAAAGACTATCACAAATTTATCTAGATAGTCTCTGAACACTTCGTTCGTCAACCTCATAAATGCTGCAAGGGCGTTCGTCAATCCAAAGGACATCACCAAAAATTCGTAATGGCCATACCTTGTCCTGAAGGCCGTCTTAGGAATATCTTCTTCCTTGATCCTCAATTGGTGATAGCCCGATCTCAAATCAATCTTAGAAAAGACTGATGCCCCTTTTAGCTGATCAAGTAGATCATCAATCCTGGGCAATGGGTATTTATTCTTCACCGTGGCTTTATTCAACAACCGATAGTCTACGCATAATCTGAGACTACCATCCTTCTTCTTGACAAATAAAATTGGTGCTCCCCACGGTGAAACATTGGGCCTAATGAACCCTTGATCTAATAACTCCTGTAGTTGTTTCTTCAATTCCTCAAGTTCCACTAATGCCATCCTGTAGGGAGGTTTAGAGATCGGCTGAGTATCTGGTACCAAATCAATGGTAAACTCCAGCTCTCTCTCTAGTGGTAAACCTGGTAACTCATCTGGGAAAACATCCGAAAATTCACAAACCACAGGTATATCCTCAACCCTCGGATGTCCCCGCTCATCTTCTGAGATGAGTGTCTCATAACCTTCACATAAACAATCATATTTAATATTCTCCAAAATAATATTAAAATTCTCAAATTACTTACTAGAATTCCACATATTCATTTCCTCAATATCTCAATCGTACACTGTAAGGTTCAGGTAGGGAGAAAGTTACAATCTTAGTGTAGCAATCTAAGCTCACTCGATTGGTTGCCAACCAATCCATCCCCAAAATTACATCAAACCCATGTATATTCAACATGATTAGATCTGCTAACATCACTCTATCTCCCACCTTTATCTCACATCCTCTACAGATTAACTCAGTTCTCTGGGATTCACGCATAGGGGTATTTACATGTAGCATATATTCTAGAGGTTCAAACTTCAAGTTTAATGTACATGCAAAATGCTCAGAAATAAACGAATGCGTGGATCCTGAATCAATCAACACATGAGCCTTATGATTACAGACAGAGAGTGTACTTCTTATAGTTTCTGCAGAAGTGTCAGCAGTCTCCTTATCTAGGGCAAACACACGTCCCTTGGTAACATAGCCCTATCAATCTATCTTTGATGATGGGCTTCAATCCATACATAAATTTCTCTGTGCGGAGCTCTTCATTCTTAAAGGTCTCTGGGTCATATGTCAATAGCGCTGTGAATTGGCTCTCATAGTCATCCACAGACATGTCACCCTGTACCAAACTCAAAAACTCGGCCTGTTTCTTTCTCTGGGGGGCTCGTGGTACATATTGGGTCCTAAAGGCTGTTTGAAACTCTTCCCAACCAATCACATCCTGACGGGACATCAGAATACCCTGGGTAGTACCCCACCAATCTCGAGCTCTCCCCTTCAACATATAGATACTCATACTGACCCTCTCAGCATCGGTGCACCCCAGATAATCATATATAATTCTCAACTCCGTTAACCACTCCTCAGCCTCTGTAGGATCCTTCTTTCCCCTAAACGCGGGTGGATTCATCTTCAGAAAATCCTTCAGTCGAACCATACTTCAATCATCAGGCTGAGTGACGGGAGGCGCTGGGTCCATCTGTACTGGGGGTATGGGAGGTCCTTGTGGTGGTGTAGGAGTAGTACCCGAGGCATTAACTCTAAAGTGTTGCGCGAATAACGCTGCCATCTGCTCAAAACCTTGCCTCACATCGGTCTCAATTCGATTAAATCGAGAGTTAGGACTCTCTGGTTGTGGGACAGGTGGCGGAGGGGACTCTGCCTGCCTCCTCGAACGACCTCGTCGACCACTCATTCTCTATCTTAACTCGTCTCCTGTGCGTACATATCAGAATCGATTGAAATCTCAATCCTTAATTTCAGTTCATGACCAGACTATTACAGACACTTGGGATGTATTCTATTTCACTTAACCGACACTGACAGTACTAGACACCCTAAGCTCGGATACCAAGAAAACTCTGTCACGCCCCGAAAGCGCGGAAAATAGGGCTAATTTAAAACTTTTTATTCATTAATTCACAATTAAGAGTGCATTCTTGAGCAGTGTCATACATCATCACCTATATTATACCTCAGGATCTCGTCATTGAATAGTATATATTATATCATATACATTACTTGGTCTCAAGTTAATTAATCCTAATACATCCCATACAATGTTATACATCAAGTGTCTGCAATTATGATAATTATCTGGGTACATGAAAAGATAAAAGATACCTTAAAATACAATATATGGCCTGGAGCTCAAGTCCTCCACTAACCACTACTCCGTACGTCGCAGGAAAACCCTTTTCACTTGAAGAGATCTGGGGGGAAAGAAAACAGGGTGAGCTTCTAAATCGCTCAGTAAAGGGGGTAAGGGACTCATTTCATAAACCAAAATGCACATCACAAAATATTTATTTGTATGTGAAACTCATTAATCTCATTTGAAAACCATAGCATGAAAGTACTCAAAACGACATTCTCATATCTCAAATCATGTGAAAACATGAAATAAAATGCTCAGTATAGAGCAATAACAAAGCATGTGAAAATAATGCGATAATCGCTTTCTCAATAAACGTGATAAAATCACTGAAATAGTAATGCACGTGGCGCAGCCACTAAACACACGTGGCATAGCCACTGATTTAAATTCACACGTGGCACAACCACTAGACACACGTGGCATAGCCACTGAGTTAAATTTACACGTGGCACAGCCACAGGATAGGGTTTCACATGGCAACGGCCACCAATTAGGGTTCTCACGTGGCAACGGCCACCAAATAGGGTTTCTCACGTGGCAACGGCCACCAAATAGGGTTTCTCACGTGGCAACGGCCACCAAATGGGGTTCTCACGTGGCAACGGTCACCAAATAGGATTTCTCACGTGGCAACGGCCACCAGGTATACGTGGCATAGCCACAGAATGAGTTATTCTCACGTTACTAAAACGGAGAAGAATCAGACTTACATGCTACCAGAGCAATGCCCGGTGTGTACTCAAAATTACACACCTAAGTCTTATCACACAAGACTGATTTGCCTTCACGTAGAACTCATAGTGGTTTTTCTCTCATAAAACTCATTTGAAAACCATTTTGTACTCAACACAAAACATAATAAAATCGAGTTCCAACCGGCAAAGCACGCACACATTTCTCAAATCTCGATATTGCCTTAACGTAGAGCCCAATTCATTACTCACACAAAATTCAACGGTTTATAAAGCAATTTCACACTCAGCTTATAAACTCATAAAATAATGGGCTCCAACCGGCTATAAAAATCGTGTGCAATTGTATCACAACACAACACTCAACATGCTTGTTTTATAAATCACAAATCATGCTATAATAGTTCGCAAATCACATACACAAATGGTTTAGTTTTCCTTACCTCTTTGCACCTCGTATAGTGCAATCGTTTCCCCCTTGACACGGACTAGTCTCGCATTCCACTCTGGAACTCCCGAGCTGTGCAAATGATGTTAAAACATCAATATTCATCATCACAGTAACCTCAATTCTCAAAAATCGAGCATAATTGCTCATAACACTTCAAATCTCTTGATTCTTGTGACTCTACCCCAAACTACACTCTCATTCACAACATCTCAACGTTCTACATTTCTCATGCCAATTATCTATGCTAATTCACCACATTGTCTAAATTTCTATTTATAGCTCAAATTCCCAAAATTGCTAAATATCATTATCACTCCAACCATATTGTAATTTCATCAATCCCTAATCATTTTCCAGCTATTTCAGCAAATTGACAACAACCATTATCATCAAAATCATCTCAGATATCGAGATCGAGGTTTAAAAATTACCCAAAACTTGTGGAGAGCTTATCTCTTGCCTCGATTCGATCCGTCTTTCGATTTTCAAGTATGTTGTTCTCCCTTTGATGAGGAACAACTTTCCTTCTTGCCACAACTTCTGATTTGGACGAAAATGGGTGCTTTGGATGAGTGAGAAAGTTAGGTTTCGGTGAAAATGGGGGTTGAAAGAGAGAGAAAATGAAATTTGCAGGAGAAAGCAGGGGTTCCTTATATAGATTGAGTGTAGGAGATCGATCTGGCTCTTGATGAGATCGATCTGCATTTGAATTTTGGGGACAATTTGGGTAATTTTATGCCTAGGAGATCGATCTGTCGAGGGGTGAGATCGATCTCTTTATGGCTTTATGAGATCGATCTGCTCCTTGAGGAGATCGATCTTCTCCCAAACAGAATCATTTGGAGATCGATCTCTTCCTCATAAGATCGATCTTCTCTCAAACAGAATCATAAGGAGATCGATCCTCTTCCATTGGAGATCGATCTGCTCTTCAAATTCCTCCTTCCTTGTCATTTTTAACTCACCAGATCGATCTCTCCTTCTCCCAGATCGATCTGTCCTCATACTTCATACTTATTTTAAACACTTAACATATAAATCTCCAATTATCATTCCCCAATTCACTTAGCTCAATAAATTACACTTCAAATTCTTATTACATATTTAAAGTATGTCCGAAATTCTTAGATCTCACAATTTCTATGGCTAACACACAGTCCCTTACCTCGATTTACTTGTGTGCAACTGTCCTCCTTTATACTTCTCGCGTTCTTATCTTGACTTGTTCGGTGTATCATCTGGAACTGCAATTCACCCATCAAGCACTTGAGTTAACTTTTCTAACTCTTGTTCAACTAAGCATTTACCCAATGCCTTAAATATACATTTTACCCCTTATGGTAAATCTCATATTTTATCCAATAATACCACAACTCTATTATTAACTCCCTTATATCCCATTCATCATTAATCTCATCACATTTTACTTTCTCACACTAGACCATTTCTAGGTCATGGTGGATTCATCAATATCTACACAATGTAGTTGAGTTATTTCATTTAGAAACTCACCTAGCTTGATTTCCTCTTTGCTCCAATGGAAATGCATATTTGATCCTTCAATCCAACATGTGGGGAAATGCCTCCAAACTATGTTGTTCTTCTCTTTGATGTGAACAACTTTATCTCTAATAGCTTTCCCTCAAATCTTACTGAAAATGGTTGGATTTAGGAGTGAGAAAACTAGGTTTTTGAGTTGAAATGAAAAGAAATGGTTTGTCCCGAAATCTGCAGATCTAACTTCTCCTATTTATAGATTCAACTTGATGAGATTGATCTGGTCCTCTTGAAATCCCTCTTATCCAAGATAATTTGGAGGCATGAGATCGATCTGTCGAAGCTTGAGATCGATCTGCTGTCAAATAGAAGCTTAAGGAGATCAATCTGGTCTTAGGGGAGATCGATCTGACTCCCTTGGAGATCAATCTGCTCTATTCCATTATTCAAATAAGAGCATTCTGGCTCTTCTAGCTCGATCATCCTATGAGATCGATCTGACCTTCATATTTTCAGATTTTCTGCAACAACTTCATTCAAAACCTCCTCAATTTGCTGCCATAGTTATTTCCTCATTCATCCCTCATTGAGACTTGAAAATGGCATCCAATCACACTTAGTATATATTAAAAGTTGTGAAAAATCTTTGTATAACCAAATATACACAATATAAACTGAATTGAAGTATACAACTTATGTAAATCTTTCCTTCCATTTTACCACACTACTCATATTCCATTTCAATCACATTCTTCTCATGTTTAAGTCCATTTCTTTGTATATATATATAATGTAACTTGTACGTACAATCACAACTTCTATTACATGTGTGTACCTTAAACTTATGGACTTACATTACATATAGCTCATATTACAAGTACATCACCATACTTATGAATTCATTTACATATATATAAGGTTAAACCTATACGAGGTCTCACAATGCGTGATTGAAATATTTAGTGAAATTTAACTACGATGAGGTTCTTTTCTCATACTGACATTTGTTATGTGGTAATGAGCCTAAAAGTTGAAAACTAGACTTGATTTATCGAATCGAACATGATCAGCGTAAGAATAAGTATTTCGTTCTACTATTGATGATCCATTAGGTTAGCTATGAAGAGCGCAAAATTTTTTAGATCGATTGGAAGTTTGAGTTTTATCCGTTGAGAATTTGGAATGTGGATGTGCCCAAGACAATTCGTTGTACTCGTTAGGGCATTGATGAATGAGGTATTTAAACTTTACCTGAACTGATTTGTTATCATCCTTATTGATGATATTTTGGGTGTATTTAAAGTCCAGGAAAAATCATAAGCAACAATTAAAAATTGTTTTTACAGATGATTTGTTGAGAGTTCTCGAAATGGACTACTTTGTTGACACTTTTAACTTAGAAAAGTTGTATTTGAATGGGATGATAGACGTAATAGGAGTTTTGGTGTATTGAAGTATGAACTGACCACCGTATTTATTCTCACCATACCCAACAAATTAAGAGGTTTCTCAGGGTATATGGATGTCTTGAAACCAAGATTGGGCTGAGTGTTGAAGCAAAATGAGATGATAGTCACGTATGGATCCAGACAGTTCAAGGACCATGAAAGGACTATCCGGCTCATGATTTAAAGTTGGTAACCGTAGTAATGCACTGAGGGTATGGCACCACTACTTTTAAGGTGAGAAATTTTAGGTATGCACTGATCATAAAAGTCTCGAGTATCTATTTTCACAGAAATGAGCAGAATATGAGATAACATAGAGGGTTATAGCTTCTAAAGGATTATGATGGTGGAAATTTTACCACCTAGGAAAGGCTAATGTAATGGCTGATGCCTTGAGCAGAAAGAGCCTCGAGATGGTATCACAGATGATGGTCAGGGAGCGTGAGCCGCTAGAGCAGTTGTGAGCCTCAGTAGTGATGTGATCCCTTCTGATGATGACAGTGATTTTGTGACAGCTAGCCTGAGATTAGAATCAGAGTTGTGTGATCAAAATTTGACAGGCTTAGCGTAATGATCGGCAAGGTGTCGATAGTATGGGTCAAATTCAGAAAGGTACATTGACAGAGTTCACAGTGAGTGATGATGGCTTACTGAGGTTCAGAGATAGTATAAGTGCTCTCCATGACCACAGTTGATGAGATAGTGTTATTGTTAGAAGCTCATTGTTTGGGATATACAGTGCATCCGAGAAGTAATAAAATATATCAGAATATTCAAAAAAGGGTATTGGTGGTCAAACATGAGAGAGATATCGGAGAGTTATGGAGAAATGTCTCGTACGTCAGCAGATTAAGGTAGAGCTATAGAAGTTTGCAGGGTTATTGCAGCCTCTACCAATTCTGACATGGAAGTAGGAGCAGGTTACCATGGATTTTGTGACAGGTTACAGAGGACCGTAGGGATCACGAGACTATTTGAGTGATGGTTCGATAGATTGATTGAGTCTGCCCACTTTCTGGTTATGAAAGCCATCGATATTCTGAGTGCGTGAGCAGATTTATATACGTAAGAAGATTGTGGAACAATAGGTAGCATTCCAGGGAGTATTGTATCAGATAGGGATTCCCGCTTCACTTTCCACTTCTAGGAACATGTTTCAAGAAGCCATAGGAACCCAGTTAAGTGTGAGCATAGCATTCCGTCCTCAGACAGATGGTCAGTCAGAGAGGACTGTACGGGTTCTGGAGGATATGATGAGAACGTGTGCAATTGATGTTAGAAGCTCCTAGAATGATCATTTGTTATTAGCTAAATTGCCCACAACGATAGTTATCACTCGAGTATCGATATGTCATTTTGTGAATCATTGTTTAGCCGTAAGGGTTGCTTTTTTGAATGGATAGAAAGAAGTGGGTGACAGATAGAAAATTGCTCTCGATCTAGTATAATAAGCCTCTGAAGGTGTTCAGCTGATTGTGAGAGAATGAAAACACCTTAGAACAGGTAGAAAAGCTATGCTGACAAGAGATGGGGATCGTGAGGATTCATCGAGTGTGAATCAGTGTGTTTGGAAGTTTCTCTTTCTAAAAGTATAATAAGATTCGGGTATTAAACAAGAAGGAGAAGGTGTTGAGGTTTAAGATGATCTCCTTAAATAAAAGTCCTTCGGCAGTATTACACTTCAGAGGAATGTAAATAGGAGCTGGAGAGTAAGAGTATGATATGTGTGAAGTATCCGGAGTGGTTTACATACTAACTTGGCTCTAATTTGGAGGACCAAATTTCTTAAGTGTGGGAGATTATGTAAGACCCGATTTTATCGTATTTCCTTATGATTCACACATTGTATGGATATTGTTATACGTTAATGGAATCATAAGACGAATGATTTTGATCATATAAATTGAATGAAGTAGTCGAATGTACGTAAAATTCGAAAACAGACAGTTGAGGAATTTCAAATTAAATTTATGAAATTTAAATTGTCCGGACAAAGATACAAATTTTAAATGAGAAATTATAGTGGGTGTAAGAAGGAAAGTCAGCTTAAATTGGTCCCGAACGTGTAGAAGGGTAAAACGATCAAAATACCAAAAAATTCGGTATAAATTCGATAAAAAAATTCATTAAAAATATAGATTTAGGAAATCTTGATCAATAAACGAGAAATTATTGAATTTCGAGTCCAATTGATCAAGATATGAATTTATTAGAATTAATCGAAATTTTTCCTTAGGAAAATTATCTCGAAAATATTAGAAAAATATACTAGAAAGATAAAATAAGATTGATAAATTTATTTATTGATTGAATAAATAAAATAAGATTTTTTGAGATATTTTGGGATTTTTTGTAATATTTTAATGATTAAAATAATAATAAAATAAATTATAAAAAAAACTGAAATCGTGAATTGCGAAAGGAAAAGGAAAGAATCAAAGCGAAGCTTGCCGTCCGAGAGCCCCTCTGCCCTAACGACTATCCGACGACCAAGCGGCCAAGCGAGGGCCGGCGAAGAGAGTAGATGACCGTGCGATCCCCCTGGTACCGATGACGCGCGCTGAAAATGCCAGAATTCGACGGATCGAGGGAGAGAAGGCCGAAAGAGAAAAGAGAAATCGGCGACCACCGGCGCCGATACGGCCAACCCCAACCCTAGCCGAACGTTTCCCTGCTCCGGGCGCACCGATTGGCGCCAGAAATGGCCCGAGAACCGATCGATAAAGAGATGAACGACGACGGGGAGGCCTGAATCGGTATGGACTGGTTCAGTCAGAAGAGAACCGGGCTGAACTGACCGGTCTGAACCGGGCTGAACTGGACCGAATCGGTTCAACCAAGAAAGAGAGGAAAAAGGGAGAAAAAGAAAGAAAAATAGGAAAAGGAAAAAAGGGAAAGATTTTCAGGGATATACCGGACTTTGGGTAAGTCGGTAAGAGGTCAAAAGTGACTGATTTGATTTTCGAGAAATTTATTTAAATTATATTTATTCAAAAAATAACCCGAAATTAAATATAAAATTGTGCAGTTGACGATAAATTCTGAACGTGAGCCGATCGAACTCCGATTTACACACCATCGCATAATTTCGGGTAAGTAAAGCTCATTTACGACAACAGTATGATTATTGCGCAATTGAAATTTATTTTGAGAATTTTGGATAAATTTCTGCATAAAATAAATTATATTCAGATTTTTGAATTAACTGTCGTAAATAATATACGGGCTATCCAAAGAGTTTGGAACGAAGCCCAATGGGTATTAAGAGCCCAATAGACCTAAAGAAGGGACTTAATAAGTGGAAATGGGCTGAAAAATGGATCGAGGCCCATTAATGTGCAATCGGGCCCAACAAAGTAAAACGGGCCCAGTGCTTTAGATTCGATCAGTAAGAGTGAAATACTGATAAATATATTAGAATTGACCCAAATACGTGGTTATATGCAGCTTCGTAGACTTGGTTTGAAACGAATTGGACTGAGAGACCTGAAATGGTCGAGACGAGATAAGCTTGCGCGTGATTCCAGGTAAGAAAATTTTATGGACTGCTAGAGGTAACTTTACGCAATTTCGATTGCATTTACATTCCCTAAAATTGTCTGAAGGGTTTAGATTTAAAATAAGAATTTTGGTGCCCTGCTGGGCAAATGACCAAAATACCCCTGTGAAGGGTAAAATTTCCAAAATTAGGAAAAATTGGGAGAAGTAGGAGCAAGAGGTTTCTGCTTGTTTTTGAGGTGTTTTGACAAGTGCATGAGTAGGCTGGCTAGCTTTTAAAATAAAATGCACAGCATTGCATATTTTCAACAATGTGAATTCTTTTGGAAATTGTTTTGAGATAACAGAGCCACCTACGTGATTTTATGAAAGCGTGACGTGCTAGAGCTCAGCTCGTATGAGTTTTTATTTGTGTGATGCATGTATTAGTGCTGGAGCAAGGGCTCGCATGAGAGTATGACATGCATAGGTGCTGCAGTCTAACTCGCACTAGATTTTCATATGATTTTCGTGACAGGGTGCTGGAGTCTAACTTGCACCAGATTTTCACTTGATTTTTATGACACAGTGCTGGAGCCTAGCTTGCACTAGTTTTATATGATTTTGACAGAGTGCTGGAGCTTAGCTCATATTAGATGTTATGAGATTTTATAATACGTGTGCTGGAGCTTTGCTCGCACGAGATTTTCCTTGATTTTATGAGAGTACTGGAGCATCGCTCGCACTGATTTTATGAGACATACGATGAGCCGTGCTTAGAGCGTCGGGTAGACTGTGTGTCACACCGATTAAATATGCTCGCACGTGCGTTTTGAGACAGGCATGATTGTGGATATGAAATATGGGTCCACGGAGTATGTTGTACCGTGCTAGGATTGATTATGTGGCATCTTTGGATGCGAGATATCGGACAAGACCGACGGGATGGACTGACCCACCTCTTGGTAGTGGTGAGACCCCAAACACAGGATCCGTGTAGCAGTGGGATCACGAGTATATGGCCATACTCCTGGTTATTTGCCTGAGATATATATATATATATTGCTTAGTCTCGCATGTTATAAATTGATGTTTTGAGAAAAATGTTTTGTGTACTTTTGTGTGAGTCTGGATCACCCGAGAGAGGGGTTGGATCCTGACTGAGATGTGATTTTGATGAGAATGGAATTGGGTTTTAAATTGAACTTGCATGACGTTATTTCCATGCTATTTAAACCCATGCGTGATGTAAACTGGTTTTACATGACATTCATTGTGTTGCATGTTACTATTGCTTTGAAAAGCATTTGAGTTCATGATTTTGTGTGAGTCAGGAACACCCGAGGGAGGGGTTAAGTCCTGGTTGTGTTGTGAAATTTTAACGAGAATGAAATGATTTAAATGGATTTGCATGTTGAGTTTTTCATGCTCTTTGAAATGCATATGTGAACTTATTTTACATGACATCATGAATTGTAGCTTCTGTTTTGAAATTATATGGAGAAAGGGTGGTTTATGCATGGCACCACATTCATGTAGGTAGTATAGTTACCTACTTGTTCGTAGGATTGCCTTACTGAGCTTGATGTGCTCACCCCTTTCATTTTCCTACACAGATTTCTTTCAGTAGACTTTGAAGCGACTAAGTACTGCATTCCTGATATTCGCTGCTGCCCATCACTTGAGGTATATACACTTGTACATATTGTATCTAAATAAGAATAGCACAGTAACATGTTTGTAAGTAACTTTCAGGGATGTATAGACACAGTAAACACTTGTAAATGAATGGAAAAGAATTAGTGAAAAACTCATGTGTTTACTTTTCCTTTAATAAGGAATTAAGTTATATGGTGAATGAATGGTGGGACTGGCATTGATGCACAGCCCAATTGTTAGTGGAGTGTGGTCACGATCAGAGGACAGGTAAGTATGAAAGAAAAACAAAAAATTTACTCTAATTTTTGGGTCGTGACACTATTTAATTTGAAACATATTTCATAATCTGAAACACTCTTCACAATTTGAAATGTATTCCTTATTCCAAACCACACTTCATAATTCGAAAAATATTTCTTATTATCATTGCTAACTATTCTAACTCATTAGCAGAGACACCACTCACTATTATATCTCCATCAGCATGGGGCCAAAACATCACTAACTATTATAATCACCATTAGTAAGGGTCACATCATGTTCATAACTATTACCTTCCATTAAGGTACAATTATCTTTTATTAAATTACCACTTCTCAAAACAAACCAATAATATTGTAGTTATTATTTATTTAGATATCTCTTTTATTAAAATATGATGTACGTGGGCCACATTATTCTTAGATTCTCCCACTTGGCCCTTGTAACATCATCTTACTTTATGAATTTCTAAATAAAAACATAATGCGTATGGGTATAAACTAAAATCCCTCATACATTGATCGCATCAGATATCATTATTAAGTAAAAGTTTATAAGAGTCATGGCGGTTGTATATTGTTGTTTCAACATACTTCTTTCCATGTACTACATTATCAACTTTCACTTACTTTAAATGAGAAGTACAATAATGGTCAAACAATAATGTCTTAATCAGAGACAAATTTTGTTAGATCGTTCATCTATATACTAATAGAAATATAACAAGATATGCATAAACATCATAACGTCATACCATAATGTTCATTAGTGATTTTTAATAATGCTCATTCATTCAACATGTTCATTAAATGTTTTGGATTGTAATCCTTTAGTTAACGGATCTGCAACATAAGATTGGTACTAATGCATTCAATTGATACTCTTTGTTTCTGAACTCTTCTTTAATGCTCAAGTATTTCAATTCCATATGTTTGGCACCTTTGGAATACTTGTCATTCTTTGAGAAGAAGACTGTTGTGGAGTTATCACAATAAATGTTTAGCAATTTGACAATAGTGTCGACAATTTTAAGTTCTGAAATAAATTTTTGCAACCAATTTTCATATATTGTGGTCCCATAGCATACAACAAATATAGCATTCATAATGGATGCAACAACGATGAACTATTGCACACTCTTCCATGACAATACTCATTCATTTGCTTTCATTTCAATTCATTCTTGAGACATTGCATAAGACTGAATTTGTCCTTTTTATCAATTGAAACAACACTTGTTGAGCATTTTCATGTTCTAAATCTCTCTAGAACTTCATTTATGTATGCTTTCTGAGACAACCTTAATATTCTTTGTGATCTGACTTAGAATATTTCAATTCCAATCACATAAGTTGCCTCTACCATATCTTTCATTTTAAAGTTCTTAAAAAGAAATTTCTTAGTTTCATGTAATAAACTAAAAAACATTAGTTGGAAACAAGATGTCATCAACATACATATCCATAATTATAAACTTACTCCCACTTGTCTTTAGATAGATGTATCGATCAAAAATATTTTCCTTAAATCCAAAAGAAGTGATGGTATCATTGAACTTAAGATACCATTGTTGGGAAGCTTATTTATGTTTGTATATTGATTTCTTAAGTTTACACATCATGTGTTCTTTTCCTTTAATTAAAAGGCCTTCAAGTTGATCTACATAGACCTCTTCTCTAAATTTTCATTCCTTAAGATTGTTTCACATCTATTTGATATAGCTCCAAGTCATAATGAGCTACCAAAGCCATAATAATTCTAAACGAATCTTTCTTTGACTATGGTGAGAAAATCTCATTGTAGTTAACACCATCCTTTTAAGTAAAACCCTTAGTAACAAGTCTGGCTTTACATCTTTTGGTATTGCCTTTAGAGTCATGCTTAGTCTTAAAGACCTATTTACACCCAACTCTTTTACGACATTCTGGCAATTCAACAAGTTTTCAGACTTTATTATGTTCCATGAATTTTAAACCATATTTCATAGCTTCTACCCATTCAAAAGAATTAAGGTTTTTAATGGCTTGTGAAAATGAAACCGGTTCATCATCAATTCCCAAGTTTATTCATATAAATGTAGATATACCATATATTCATTAGGAATAACAACTTTCTTTTCCTTTGATACTTTCTAAATGTTATTCATTATGGCACAGCTACTACGAGTTCATTAAGAATAACTTCATTACCGAGTGTATGACCATTCTGTTGTTCTTACAAATTGTCAAAATGTTCTATAATTGTGAGAATAACAACTCTTGATGAGATTATGGGTAAAGAAACTTGCACCCTAATCTCTTGAATTATTACATTAAGTGACTATACACTCCCACTAACTTCACCATCATTAATGAATCTTGCATTCCCAATTTCCACAATTTTCATACTATCTTTAGAACAATAAAATCTATACCCATGGGCATTTTTGAATAACCAATGAATAAACCATTTATTTTTCTTGAATCTATTTTCTTTTCTTGTGGATTATAAACTCTTACTTCTACTAGACAACCCCAAATATGCAAGTGTCTTCAACTCGATTTCCTTCCAGTTCACAGTTCAAAAGTGTTTTTAGAATTGTCTTACTAAAAATCCTATTAAAGAAGTGCACATGGGTCTTAAAAGTATACATCCACAATGTTTGGGTAGAGAGTAATTACTTAGCATACTCTTAACCATATCCGTTAATGTTCGATTACGCTTTTGTAACACCATTTTGTTGTGGTGTGTCTAGCATAATGTATTGAGTACATATGCCAAGCCTTTCAAGAAATTTATTAATGGACTTGGGCCTGTCCAATTATATCATATTTTTCGTAATCTCCACCACCTCTATCAAACCTAATAACTTTCACTTTTCTATCTATTTGTCACATAACCTTAACAATTAATATTATTAACGCATCTATTGCTTGAGATTTTTTCATGTAGTAAATAAACATAAACATAATGTGAATAGTGATTAATAAAGGTAATAAACATTTCTTTCCACCAAAAGATGGAACTTCAAAAGGCCTATAAATATTGGTGTGCTCAATCTCAAGAAGCTATGTGCTCCTTATAACTTCTTTCTTTATGTGTTTAGTTCATTTCATTCTAGTACAATCTATACACAGACCAAGATTGATAAAATCCAAGTCATTAAGGATTTCATTCTTTACCAATCTCTCCAACCTTTCTTAGGAAACATGACCCAAACGTTTATGCCACAAGTAAGCTAAATGTTCATTTACGTACCAACGTTTAGTACCAATATTATGATACAAGGTTGATTGAGTTTATAGCTTCTACTGAAGCTTTAACTCTATTTCCCATGAATTTTTTTTTTTAATTTATGGTTTGGCTAGTAAGATATTCTTGCATCTTATGAGAAAAACATAACATTATTGCTAGAATCAATCCATCACATATTTTAAGGAACTTTAGTTAAAATTTGATTCGAAACATACTAAAGAACTATGCTTACCTTTCTTTTTGAACCATGCCTTACATTTTAGGCAATCTTTCTGAATGTGCCCTAATATTCTGCATAAATGGCACTTACCTTTATTTGCATTCCTTATTGTGGATTTGGGAAAAGAAAGCATTGATCTTAAGCAATTTTATGCCCTTTCCATGTTTTTTTTCTGGCTTTCTTTTTAACTTCTTAATTACTTACGAAAGGAAAGAATGAGATTTCAAAATCTTAAGTCTCATCTCCTCTTGAGTGAGCATACTATGTAATTCATTCACATTCCACTTTTCTTTCATGGTATTTAGTTCATTTAGAATGAATATACTTAAGAGGTAAGAAGTTCATGTTTTCATTCCCGAGAACTTTAATCTTGTTGTAATGTTAACCATATCATTAACATGTTCATGACTTGTACGTGATCCATCATTTTTCATGTTGGTTAGTATACCATTTAATGCCATAACAAGTGACTTCTAATAAATTGGAAGTGCTCTTATACAAATTTCATATATTAATTAACAAAGTCACTACTAGGAAGAGCAGACTTAATGTTCTTAACCACTACCATTCTTATAATCATTAGGTTTGGTCTATTTGATCTTTTAATCTTTCCCAAGCTTTTTGAAATGATTTCTCATTATTTTTGCTACTCTCAATAGTAACAACAATTTTCTTTGCTTAAAATGCCAAGTCTAGACCCATAACACTTAAGTGAAACTGAAATTGGTCACATCAATCAGAGAGTTAACTCCATTAAACACAGACACCAATGAGGCAAATGAATGTAGTGAGACAACAATTGGAACTTCAAATACAATAAGACATTAATACGTTAATGCTACAAGTCATCAAATAAACACATAAAATGTATTTGAAGTTCTATAAGAATCATTCACATTGTCACGACCCAAATTACCTAAAATCACTACAAATATTTCGCTTTTTCATTTATTATTTAATTCTTCCCTTTCTCTCATCGTGACCATCCTACAAACAGTTGGGCTATGATTCAGTGTTAGTCACCTCTCACCTATTTACCATTCCATTTCCATAATCACATTCACATATCAGAGTTTATTATCTTTTGACTTTAACCAAATACATATACAATGGTATTACATCACCTTACATCCCTGACATCATATCCATTTACAGTATTTACAGTACTGTGCATTACATATTTAAATACAAAACTATACAAATGTGTATACCTGTCTCTTGATGGGACGCAGCGGATACCAAGAATGCAAGCCATCGCCGCTCACTAACTACTGCGAGTGCTCTGAAAAGATGGGAAAATAAGGGGGTGAACAAACCACACGCTCAGAAAGACAATTATGCAAGTAAGTAGATAGCTCCACTTTCTACATGCTCATAATGCCATGCCCTTAAAATCCATTTCTTTTCATTAAAATCTCCAACACAAAATCATGCATATATCCATGACATAGTTTATCAAAATTATTTGTGCATATAGAAAACATGTAATTCATGCATCAATAGCATTTTATGTGACATCCTTAAATCATAATTAGCATGAAGTAAATCAAGATCATGCATTGTTTCATGTCATGTAAGACAAATCATGAATTTGAAATGAAAACATGGAAAACATCATCATGCTACTGCATTCAAATCATTTCATTAAAACTACAGTATAAACTAACCCTTCTGGGTCAATTATCACATAAAACAATTCATTAAAATTCATTATAAAACTTCGGTTATAAAATCACCCTTTTTTCAGGGTCACATATCATAAAATCCTCTAAAACATATATTAGCATAGAAAACAAATCATAAAATATGGGGCCTGACCCCTCCCTCGGGTCTACCCTGGTCTATCGAGATCACAAGTTATATCATGTGAGACAAGTAGGTGACTATCAGTAACAACAAGGACTATGGTCATAACCTAGTGATCCCTGGCAACATGGTACCTAGTGTGCGGGGTATCACACCTGAAATGGGAGGTAGGTCGGTCATACCCGCCAGAACAGCATAACATCAAGATTACGAGGGTAAGGCTTGCTGCCTCGTGGCTAATGCCACTCCACTCTAATAATCCCCACGGTACAGCGTACTCCATGTGACATACACGGTACAACGTACTCCATGAACCCAAGCTCAGTCAGGGGTGCCTGCAATAGGTCTTATCCACCCATACCATCTCTGTCTCAGTATACACGTGTGGACATATCATCTCACTGTGACACACAGTTTACAGGAGGATTCAACACGGCTATATGCATGTAATATAAATACCTGTACAAGCGAAGCTCTAGTACGGCTCCATGCATATTCATGATATCAGAAAATCTCGTGCAAGCGAAGCTCTAGCACGGTTTCATACAAATCAGTAAAATCTGCGTACGAGTAGTACTGTAGTACATCTTTACAATGAGTTATAAATCCATATAAAACTTTGTGCGAGCAAGCTCTAGCACGGTGTTATGCATCCATAAATCAAATCTCGTGCGAGTTACACTCCAGCACGGCTTTATGCATAAATAAATCAAATCTCATGCGATTTACACTCAAACACGGTTTTTATGCAATTATCATATCAAAATAGGATGCGAGCTAAGCTCCAGCACCTCTCATGCATGTCAAATCATTAAAACTAGTGCGAGCAATCGCTCCAATACCATTTTATGCATATCAAGTCAAAACAGAGTGCGAGCTAGGCTCTAGCACCTCTCATTCATTTCTCAATAATAAAAATCAGTGTGAGCAACCGCTCTAGCACATTTCATGCATATGATGTCACACAAGTTGGTACGAGCAACCGCTTAAGCACATTTATGCACACTCACAAACGCAGATATAATGCGAGCTATATGCCAACACTATCTGTTTCCATATAAACTTGATAGTTGGCCCATTTTCCAAAGAATTTTCATTTAAATATAAATAACACTTACGTAGTGTTATTTTGTGAAACTTATGCAATTATTGGCCAGTCTACCGATTTGCTTTGCTTAAAAACCAAGAAAATTCCTTAATTCAAAAAATTCCTTAAATCATGCATTTCATGCATGTCATGCTTTCACCATCCTTAGGTGAATTTCCCTCAATAGGGTAAAATAGTCTTTACCTATTTCGAGTCCTTAAAATCTTTAAATTTATTTCTAGGACCTTTATACATATTCAGTGTATACATACATATTCAGTGTATATAAAAGCTATTAAAATACGCGTAGCTACCTCTAGCTACTCACACAATTCCCTTACCTCATTTTCTATACAGTCTTACCTTTCACTGATGTCTCGTCATGCAGTCCGATTTGCTCTCAATCAAATCTCTGAAATTGCGTATAAATATACATCAGGTCAAATACAATACAATTAATTGTATTTCATATTTTCTGGGTTTAATTTAAATCATTGGATCCATTTACCCATATTGGGCCCCATTGCACCATAATGGGCCTTAATCGGCCTTAAGCCCGTTTTTCACTTACTATTTACATTATCGAAGCCTATTGGGCTCATTGGGCCCATCAGTATATATTGGACCTCGTTCTAAATTTTTGAATAACTTAATGAATTAACTACGACAATTTATCCCAATTTCCAGAATATAATTCATTTAATGCGAAAATTAAATCCGTAATTTATGCGATAAATTTCTAACACACATAACGATGCAAATTATCGTAAATAAGGGTTACTTACCCAAGATTTCATTATAGTACGCAAATCGAGGTTGTCTCGAGCTCTTGGTTGATGCCAATTGTCGAGCTACACAATTTAATATTTTTTCGGGTAAATTTTCAGTCGAATATTAATCAAATTAAATATTCTAAAATTTAAATCGATCAATTTCGACCGCTTACAGACTTACCCGTAGCTCGATTGCAACACTGAAAATTTTTTCAATTTTTCCTCTTTTTCTTCCTTTTTTTCTTATTTTCTTTTCTTTTTGGCTGAATCGGTCCGATCCGGTTCAGGACTCCTTTGGTCGTGTAAGACCCGAATTTAATTAAAATACGAAAATTTAAATAAGAAAAGATGGGGAAAGTATGAAGGAAGTCGGGTTAAATTAATCCCGAACACGTGTAAGGGTAAAACGGTCAAAAGACCGAAAGTCAGAGTAAATTCGATGAGAAAAATTAATTAAAACATGGATGTAAGAAATCTTGGTCAATAAAGGTGAAACAAATTTATTTCGGGTTAAATTAATCAAGATATTAATTTATTGGAATTAATCAGGATTAATCGAGATTTTTAGTTCGGAAGAATAATCCCGAAAATAATCGAAAAATATGCCGAAAAGTCACCCGGGACAACATCCCGAAAATAAGGGGAAATTATACCCGAAAAAGAGGTTAAAATATAATAAATAAATTAAATAAAATAAAATTAATTAAATTAGAATAAAATTATAATTTTAAGGATATTTTAAGGGATATTTGGGTATTTTTAATATATTTTAATGAATAAAATAAATTGTTAAATAATAATGATAATTCAAAAAAAAAAAAATCAGAAATCTGTAAAACGTCGGGGAGGGAGAAAGAAAAGGGAAAACGGAGAGGGAGGTGCGCGTGGCCGACTGATCTGCGGCCACCGGCGACCGACGGCCTCCGACGAAAGGCTGATCAGCAAGAGGAGAGGCCGGTGAAGTCATTGGCACCGACGACGCGCGCCGACGACGGCCGTGTCCGGCGAACGGAGGAAGAAAAGGTCGCGGGAAAAATGGGGTTGGTTCTGGCGATCCACGGCAGCTGAGGGCGATCGGCGGGCACCGGCGTGATCAGGAGGAGGAGCCGGTCCTTTTGAGACCAGTACCGGCCGGCGAAATCTCCGGAATCCGTCAGAGTGAGAGGTAACAGCCGCGGGGGGGGGGGAGAAGGAAAGATTCGCCGGCGATCGGCGCGATTCAGGCCCGATCGACCCCAGCCGAAGCTTCCCCAAGCGACGGTGAGCAGATTGGCAGTGGTGGCAGCCACCGAAACCGACGGACGGCGCCGAAAATGGCAAGGGAAGAAAATGGGTTTTCGACGTCGAGGAGAAGAGGCCGAACCGGCGGCGTTCCGGCGGACTTGGGTGAAACCGAGGCCAGATTCGTGATGCGGACGACCCAGCGGAGCGATTGGCGGTGGAAGCCGGTGGAGAACCGGTCGGCAAGGCAGTGAACCGATGGTGAATCGGCCAAACCGGGGTGAACCGACGGTCTGAACCGGTCCGAACCGGACTGAACCGGTTCAGCCAAAAAGAGGAGAAAAAGGGGAGAAAAGGGAAAAGGAAAAAGAGAAAAAAATTGAGAAAATTTCGGTGATGCAATCGAGCTTCGGGTAAGTCGATAAGCGGTCAAATTGACCCGATTTAAATTTGGAATATTTTATTTAATTAAATTTCGACCGAAAAGTTTACCCGAAAATGTAATTAATTGTGTAGCTCGACGATTGGCATCCACCGAGGGCTCGAGACAGTCTCGATTTACGGACTAGCATGGAATCTCGGGTAAGTGACCCTTATTTACGATAATTACCTCGTTATGCGTGATATTGATTTAATTTCCGCATAAATTGAATTAATTTATGGAAATTTAGATTAATTGTCGTAAATATTAAATTTAGTTATTCGAGAATTAGAACGAGGCCCGATAAATTATTGGTGGGCCCAATGAGCCCAATAGGCCTCGATAAAGTGAGAATTAAGTGGTAAACGGCTTAAGGCCGATTAAGGCCCATTAAGGTGCAATCGGGCCCAATAGGGGTAAATGGGCCCAACGATTTAAATTAAGCCAAGAAAGTATTAAATACAATTAAATTGTATAATATCTGACCTGAGGAATATTAATACGCAGTTCCGAGCATTGGATTGGGAGCATAACGGACTGCGCGACGAGACAACATTGGGAAAGAAAAGGTCAGACTCGACAGAAAATTAAGGTAAGGGAATTCTGCGGACTGCTAGAGGTAACTTTACGCAATTTTAAATTCATACGCAGTCCTTTAAAAATATTCTGAAGGGTCTAGAGGTCGAATAATAATTTTAGTGCCCCGAATGGGCAAATTACTAAAATACCCTTGTTAAGGGTAAAATCTAAAAATTTAGGAAAAATTGGGAGGAGCAAGGACAAGAGGTTCCTGCTCGTTCTGGAGGTATTTCAACGCATGCATGAGTAGGCTGGCTGACCTTGAAAGAAAATGCACCGCATTGCATACTTTCAACGTGAAATTGATTTGAAAACTGTTTTGAGTAAATAGAGCCGCCTACGTGTTTTATTGACATATGACGTGCTAGAGCTCAGCTCGCACGGTATTTTCGATTTGTGTGATGCATGCATTAGTGCTGGAGCGAGAGCTCGCACTAGAGTTTTACATGCATAGGTGCTAGAGTATAACTCGCACCAGATTTCATTTGCTTTTCATGACACGGTGCTAGAGTCTAACTCGCACCAGATTTTACATGATCTTCGTGACAGGGTGCTAGAGTCTAACTCGCACCCGATTTTCACATGATTTATATACAGAGTGCTGAGCTTAGCTCGCACTAGTTTTACCGGATTTGTGGAGTACCGCTGTCTGCCCTTGGAGTCAGCCAAAAGGCCCAACAGGCTCAAGAGACCTCTTAGGTGGGGTGAGAGTGAGGGATGAGGTTGGCGACCTTGTGGGGATGTAAGCGGGCTCTGCCAGTTTACTTGTTTTGATGAGAGTGCTGAGCATCGCTCGCACTGATTTATAAGAACATGCGATGAGCCGTGCTTGGAGCATCGGGTAGACTGTGTGTCACCGATTTAATAGGCTCGCACGTGCATTTTGAGACATGGCATGAGTATTGAGAAACAAACCTCTGTGGGAAGCAGGCCAATTGGGCTGGAGTACCTAGAGATATTATATGGGTTCACGGAGTACGATGTACCGTGCAAGTAGCATGGAGTACGATGTACCGTGTGGTATCTTCGGATACGGCATCTCCGGATGCAGCATCTTCGAATACCGAGGATCGGATAAGACTGACGGGATGGACTGACCCACCTCCCGGGCGATTCCCGATCATGGTGAGAACCCGCACACTAGGATCCGTGTAGCTGAGGAACTCACGAGGACAAATGTGGCCATAGTCCTAGTTATTTACCTATATACAGACATTGCCTAGTCTCGCATGTTGATGACTTTTATGATGATTTAAACTGGGTTTTAAAACTAAATTGCATGATGGTATTTCCATGCTTTTCAAAACCACGTGTGATGTAAACGTTTTCATGATTTTGTGTGAGTCAGGATCACCCGCAGGAGGGGTCGAGTCCTGACTTTATTGTGAAAATCTTTATTGAGAAAGAAATGATTTATAATAATTGCATGATGATTTTCCGTGCAAATGTGTTTTACATATCATCATAATGCATATCATTGTTTTAAAATGTGTGGAGAAAGGGTGGTTTATGCATGGCACCACGTTCATGTAGGTAGTATGGTTACCTACTTGTTCGTAGGATTGCCTTACTGAGCTTGATGTGCTCACCCCTTTCATTTTCTCCCACAGATGATCTCCAGTTGAAGTTGAGGCGACTCAGTACTGCATTCCAGAATATCCGCTGCTGCCCATCAACATAAGGTATATACACTTGTACTTATTGTATCTACATAAGCATAGCACAGTAACATGTTTGTAAGTAACTTTAGGGGATGTATAAATAATAAAACAATTATAAATGACTGGAGAATAAATAAGTTAGTTGGGAATTGAATGGTGGGACTGGCATTGACGCACAGCCCAATTATTAGTGGAGTGTTGGTCACGATTCGAGGACAGGTAAGAATTTAAGTAAATAATAAAATGCGAAAAATTTACTCTGATTTTTTGGGTAGTTTGGGTCGTGACATATAAAGGTGGTATCAGAGCAACAATTGGTCTGATGTGTGTCAGTGTCAGTAATTAGGAAATTACATCCCCGTGTTACTGTGCTTAGTTAGATACAATAGTGTATATCGAGATAGGCTTGACTAAGAAATGGTTGAGAATGCAGGAATGCTTAATATGAGTCGCGTTAGATGAGATAGTGCACGAGGCAGAGGTCATAGAGATAGACCTGAATCTGCTAAGTCGTGCTGAGTTTGACTATGAGAATCATGATGAAATTGAAATGGAGGCTAATGTTGAGTATGCCCCACAGAGTCCGACAGAGTGATCGGACAGTATTGAGACACGCTTCGCGAGATTGGAGCAGAGTGTGGAGATTATTTTGAGGAGCAAATTGCTCGGATTATGTATAAGATCAGAGGGCGCAGGAGCATCGGTGGAAACCCGCTCGACCCATCTTAAGAGCTGATATGAGAAATGATTATGGATGTATTCCGGTGACAGGATATCCCGGACATGATTTAAAGGAAATTTCGAATTAAAGTCCTTACTCTGACCCAGAGGATTTAATTTATTGACGAGTATGGAGACTCGATTATATTCTGGGCAGATATTACCTCGACACTATGAAAAGTGACAGTCGAGATGTCTAAAAGTTTGTGGAAGGGCTCAGATTGTCAATTAGAGTCTGATTGGCCCGTGAGATATTACCTATACCGAGGCAGTGCGTAGATTTACAGTTGGGTAAATAAGAACATGAATTGCACGCCTCTGAGATTGGGAAAGCTAATGAGGGCCGAAATAGAGACAGAAAGAGAATCGAGAAATGACAGAAATGTTAAAAATGGGAAAATGGAAACTGGTAAGAGATTTAATTTGATGGGTTATGGACTAAGATGATTGGTAAGGCCCCAGTGCATCCAATTTTGGCACTCTTGAGGGGCATTGTGATTGGAGAATCCCGACCTACTACGAAGGAGAGTAGCAGTGTGATCACTGTAAGCAATGTGAGATGTGTGGTGGATACCACGAAAGGAGGGTCTATACCTACACGGTATTGATAAAAATGGTCGTCAAGTGTGGTAAGACAGACCATTGATTTTGATTGCTCAGGGTTGAGTGAGATCGCCCCACAGAAAAGTAAAGAGACAGAAAAACTTCGTTGGTATAGCTGCAACGAAAAGGCAGGCTATAGTCGAAAAGAAAAAGGAAAGTAGGTTGTTGGACGAAGGCGAGAGGATGTCTTGGACCAGGACACTATTGATGTTTCATGGATGTGGTGTGAGATACCACACTTGTTATGAATAATAAAGTACATATGTTTATTGATCCTGGTGCCACATATTTATTCATACCGCCTTCATTCGCATATAAGTGAGTAAAAGGCATGAAAGCCTACATCATTGGGCGCAATACAGATAAATGAGTATCCCAATAGAGGAGGATTAATAAACGGAATATGGATATAGAGGTTTTAAGTTGAAAACATGGGTGAAAACAGTACTGAAAAGTATACAGTAAGTGTTGACAAGTGATAAAAAGGGGTGTAACAGTTGAAATTAAAGGAGTAAAGGATTGTACTCACAGAATGAATAAAGACAATAGTTTTATTATAATTGATACGCAAAGGAGAAAATCTTTAAGATAAGGTAGATTCTAAATATAGGACGTATTGGAGTAAGAGGCGTATGCTAGGTAAGAACACCCTTACGATATGAAGTAATTGGGATTAAGCAATTAGTAAGGAATATAAATTATAACCAAGGATAAAGATGGGTATAACCATAACCAGTAGTTGTGGTTAAGTTTGAGGGCTAATAAAGGTATTTCAAAATACCTCCCCGCCTGAAGACTTGACAGCGTCTAAAAGTATATATATGTATAACCTATAACGTGAAATCGAGCGTCGTAATAGATACCCTTAGCATTAGGATACCTTTACTAAGACGAAAAGAATATTAAAATTCGACAAATCATAAGGTTAATATAGTAAAATTTAATAAGAGCCGTTAAGATAAGAAAAGGAAATGGCGCAGGTTAGTACCTGAAAACGTAAGCGATTTTAAAGGATCTTATACGCTTATGCGTAAATAAGTCAAGGATTGAATCGAGTTGTAATCATCATTATTGATGATATATTGGGTTTAGTTTAAGTCCAGGGCAAATTATAAGCAATAATTGAAGATGGCTTTTACAGATGGATTGTTGCGAGTTCAAAAAGGATATACCTTGACGACACGTTTAACTAAGAAACGTGGTCTTGGAATGAGATAATAAATAAGATGATGGATGTGATATAAATTTCGGTGTAGTAAAGTATGAACTGACCACCGTGAATAATTTCACCATACCCAACAGCTCAAGAGGTTCTCAGTGAGCATGGATACCTCAAAATAATGAATGAGCTGTGTATTGATGTATAATGGGAAGATAGTCAATTTTGGAGTCAGACAACTCCTTGATCACGAAATAAACTATCTGACCCATGATTTAAAGTTGGCAACAGTAGTTGTACCGATAATATAGTACTATTAAGTACATGGTGAGAAATTGTGGATATGCACTGATCATAAAGCCCGAGTATCTGTTTTCACAGAAAGAGGCAAATATGAGATTACAGAGTGGGCTAAAGCTTCTGAGAAATTTTGGCTGTGAAAATTGTACCACCCAGGAAAGGCTGATGCCTCGAGTTGAAAGAGCCTCGGGATGGTACCACATATGATGGTCAGGGAGCGTGAGCTGCGAGATGCAGTTGTGAGCCTCAGTATAGATGTGATCCCTTCTGATGATGACAGTGAATCGTGTGACGGCTAGCCTGATGATTAGAACCGGATGAGAGTGCCCGGGTTTGCCAGGCTTAGCGTGATGATCGACCGGATGTCGATAGTTTGGGTCTGATTCAGAAGGGTACAGTGATAGAGTTCACAGTGGGTGATGATGAGTTACTGAGGATTCCGAGACAGTATGAGTGCTCCCCAGGACCACAGTTGATGAGATAGTGATATTGACAGAAGCTCACTCTTCGGGATATACAGTGCATAAGGAAAGTAACGATTATATATATGAAATATCTAAAAAGGGTATTGGTGGTCAGATGTGGAAAGAGATAAGGTAGAGTATTAAAAGTCTGCAGAGTTATTGCAGCACCTACCTATATCGACACGACACAAAAACGAGAGCAAGTCTCCATAAATTTATGATGGGTTACAGAGACCCAGGTGAATTACGAGGCTATTTTGATGATAGCCGATAGAGTGACTAAGTCCACCCACCTTCAGGTTATGAAATCCCCAGATACTCAGAGTGTGTATGAGGATTCAGGTATAAGGAAGATTGTGAAACATTATGTAGCGTTCCAGTGAGCGTGATATCATATAGGGATTCCCGCTTCACTTTCTACTTCAGGGAATATTTTCAGGAAGCTATGGGAACCCGACTGAGTGTTAGCACAGCTTTCCATCCTCAGACAGATGGTCAGTCAGAGAGGACTGTACAAGTTCTGGAGGATCCGATGAAAGCGTGTGCCATTGATTTTATAAGCTCCTGGAATGATCAGTTGATTTCTAATTGAATTTGCCAATAACGACAGTTGGCAGTTGAGTATCGGGATAATAGGATATGAGGCAGTGTATGACTGTAGGGGTTGTTCCCCAAATTGGATAAGAAAAAGTGGGTGACAGATAGAATCATTTTCGACGTTGGATAATAAGTCTCTGAGGATGTTTAGTTAAGGATGTGAGATTAAGAACACCTCAGAGCAGATAGACAAGTATTGGAATTCACCCTTGGTGAATTAAGTATGATTGAAATATTTCTTGTCCTAAGAGAATAAGGACATAGCGAGCTTTTGGAAGAAGGTAAATTGAGTTGTGCTGGATGAAATATTTTGAGAGATCGGACAAGTGGGAGATAAGACCTGTAGGTTGATGTTATCACGTGAATTAACAGGCACCCACAATGTGTCCCACTTTTGATGCTTCGACAATACTATTCAGATCCAGCATAGGTGATTGGATATGAACTCCAAAAGTTCAGTTTAATGAAATTATAAGTATATCGAGAAGTTGATTCGGGCATTAAACAGGAAAGAGAAAGTATTGAGGTTTAAGATGATCTCCCTAATTAAAGTCCTTTGGTAGTAATACACTCCGGAGAAGGTCACGTAAGAATTTAAGAGTATGATACGATCGATGTACCCGGAGTTGTATATGGACTCATATGACTTGGTTCTAATTTGGAGGACCAAATTCCTTAAGTGGGGGAGAGTTGTAAGACCCGAATTTAATTAAAATACGAAAATTTAAATAAGAAAAGATGGGGAAAGTATGAAGGAAGTCGGGTTAAATTAATCCCAAATACGTGTAAGGGTAAAACGGTCAAAAGACCGAAAGTCGGAGTAAATTCGATGAGAAAAATTAATTAAAACATGGATGTAAGAAATCTTGGTCAATAAAGGTGAAACAAATTTATTTCGGGTTAAATTGATCAAGATATTAATTTATTGGAATTAATCGGGATTAATCGAGATCTTTAGTTCAGAAGAATAATCCCGAAAATAATCAAAAAATATGCCAAAAAGTCACCCGGGACAACATCCCGAAAATACGAGGAAATTATACCCGAAAAAGAGGTTAAAATATAATAAATAAATTAAATAAAATTAAATTAATTAAATTAGAATAAAATTATAATTTTAAGGATATTTTAAGGGATATTTGGGTATTTTTAATATATTTTAATGAATTAAATAAATTGTTAAATAATAATGATAATTCAAAAAAAAAAAAATCAGAAATCTGTAAAACGTTAGGGAGAGAGAAAGAAAAGGGAAAACGGAGAGGGAGGTGCGCGTGGCCGACCGATCTGCGGCCACCGGCGACCGACGGCCTCCGACGAAAGGCCGATCAGCAAGAGGAGAGGCCGGTGAAGTCATTGGCACTGACGACGCGCGCCGACGACGGTCGTGTCCGGCGAACGGAGGAAGAAAAGGTCGCGGGAAAAATGGGGTTGGTTCTGGCGATCCACGGCAGCTGAGGGCGATCGGCGGGCACCGGCGTGATCAGGAGGAGGAGCCGGTCCTTTTGAGACCAGTACCGGCCGGCGAAATCGCCGGAATCCGTCGGAGTGAGAGGTAACAGCCGCAGGGGGGGAGAAGGAAAGATTCGCCGGCGATCGGCGCGATTCAGGCCCGATCGACCCCAGCCGAAGCTTCCCCAAGCGACGGTGAGCAGATTGACGGTGGTGGCAGCCACCGAAACCGACGGACGGCGCCGAAAACGGCAAGGGAAGAAAATGGGTTTCCGACGCCGAGGAGAAGAGGCCGAACCGGCGGCGTTCCGGCGGACTTGGGTGAAACCGAGGCCAGATTCGTGATGCGGACGACCCAGCGGAGCGATTGGCGGTGGAAGCCGGCGGAGAACCGGCCGGTAAGGCAGTGAACCAGCGGTGAACCGGCCAAACTGGGGTGAACCGGCGGTCTGAACCGGTCCGAACCGGACTGAACCGGTTCAGCCAAAAAGAGGAGAAAAAGGGGAGAAAAGGGAAAAGGAAAAAGAGAAAAAAATTGATAAAAATTCTGGTGATGCAATCGAGCTTCGGGTAAGTCGATAAGCGGTCAAATTGACCCGATTTAAATTTGGAATATTTTATTTAATTAAATTTCGACCGAAAAGTTTACCCGAAAATGTAATTAATTGTGTAGCTCGACGATTGGCATCCACCGAGGGCTCGAGACAGTCTCAATTTACGGACTAGCATGGAATCTCGGGTAAGTGACCCTTATTTACGACAATTACCTCGTTATGCATGATATTGATTTAATTTCCGCATAAATTGAATTAATTTATGGAAATTTAGATTAATTGTAGTAAATATTAAATTTAGCTATTCGAGAATTAGAACGAGGCCCGATAAATTATTGGTGGGCCCAATGAGCCCAATAGGCCTCGATAAAGTGAGAATTAAGTGGTAAACGGGCTTAAGGCCGATTAAGGCCCATTAAGGTGCAATCGGGCCCAATAGGGGTAAATGGGCCTAACGATTTAAATTAAGCCCAGAAAGTATTAAATACAATTAAATTGTATAATATCTGACCTGAGGAATATTAATACACAGTTTCGGGCATTGGATTGGGAGCATAACGGACTGCGCGACGAGACAACATTGGGAAAGAAAAGGTCAGACTCGACAGAAAATTAAGGTAAGGGAATTCTGCGGACTGCTAGAGGTAACTTTACGCAATTTTAAATTCATACGCAGTCCTTTAAAAATATTCTGAAGGGTCTAGAGGTCGAATAATAATTTTAGTGCCCCGAATGGGCAAATTACTAAAATACCCTTGTTAAGGGTAAAATCTAAAAATTTAGGAAAAATTGGGAGGAGCAAGGGCAAGAGGTTTCTGCTCGTTCTGGAGGTATTTCAACGCATGCAGGAGTAGGCTGGCTCACCTTGAAAGAAAATGCACCGCATTGCATACTTTCAACGTGAAATTGATTTGAAAACTGTTTTGAGTAAATAGAGCCGCCTACGTGTTTTATTGACATATGACGTGCTAGAGCTCAGCTCGCACGGTATTTTCGATTTGTGTGATGCATGCATTAGTGCTGGAGCGAGAGCTCGCACTAGAGTTTTACATGCATAGGTGCTAGAGTATAACTCGCACCAGATTTCATTTGCTTTTCATGACACGGTGCTAGAGTCTAACTCGCACCAGATTTTACATGATCTTCGTGACAGGGTGCTAGAGTCTAACTCGCACCCGATTTTCACATGATTTATATACAGAGTGCTGAGCTTAGCTCGCACTAGTTTTACCGGATTTGTGGAGTACCGCTGTCTGCCCTTGGAGTCAGCCAAAAGGCCCAACAGGCTCAAGAGACCTCTTAGGTGGGGTGAGAGTGAGGGATGAGGTTGGCGACCTTGTGGGGATGTAAGCGGGCTCTGCCAGTTTACTTGTTTTGATGAGAGTGCTGAGCATCGCTCGCACTGATTTATGAGAACATGCGATGAGCCGTGCTTGGAGCATCGGGTAGACTGTGTGTCACCGATTTAATAGGCTCGCACGTGCATTTTGAGACATGGCATGAGTATTGAGAAACAAACCTCTGTGGGAAGCAGGCCAATTGGGCTGGAGTACCTAGAGATATTATATGGGTTCACGGAGTACGATGTACCATGCAAGTAGCATGGAGTACGATGTACCGTGTGGTATCTTCGGATACGGCATCTCCGGATGCAGCATCTTCGAATACCGGGGATCGGATAAGACTGACGGGATGGACTGACCCACCTCCCGGGCGATTCCCGATCATGGTGAGAACCCGCACACTAGGATCCGTGTAGCTGAGGAACTCACGAGGACAAATGTGGCCATAGTCCTAGTTATTTACCTATATACAGACATTGCCTAGTCTCGCATGTTGATGACTTTTATGATGATTTAAACTGGGTTTTAAAACTAAATTGCATGATGGTATTTCCATGCTTTTCAAAACCACGTGTGATGTAAACGTTTTCATGATTTTGTGTGAGTCAGGATCACCCGCAGGAGGGGTCGAGTCCTGACTTTGTTGTGAAAATCTTTATTGAGAAAGAAATGATTTATAATAATTGCATGATGATTTTCCGTGCAAATGTGTTTTACATATCATCATAATGCATATCATTGTTTTAAAATGTGTGGAGAAAGGGTGGTTTATGCATGGCACCACGTTCATGTAGGTAGTATGGTTACCTACTTGTTCGTAGGATTGCCTTACTGAGCTTGATGTGCTCACCCCTTTCATTTTCTCCCACAGATGATCTCCAGTTGAAGTTGAGGCGACTCAGTACTGCATTCCAGAATATCCGCTGCTGCCCATCAACATAAGGTATATACACTTGTACTTATTGTATCTACATAAGCGTAGCACAATAACATGTTTGTAAGTAACTTTAGGGGATGTATAAATAATAAAACAATTATAAATGACTGGAGAATAAATAAGTTAGTTGGGAATTGAATGGTGGGACTGGCATTGACGCACAGCCCAATTATTAGTGGAGTGTTGGTCACGATTCGAGGACAGGTAAGAATTTAAGTAAATAATAAAATGCGAAAAATTTACTCTGATTTTTTGGGTAGTTTGGGTCGTGACAGGTAGTGGCCCGCGTCGTCCGGCCGGTTCCTGACGTGATTTTGATGCCATTCGGCTCGACTGCAGCTGGGCATTCATTATCAGGCCTCGGGTTGGATCAAAACAGCACCGATGGCCGCCAATCTGGGCTTTTCTCCCGCGACACTCCCTCCGTCGATCTGGCATTTTTCGGTGACTTCGGGGCGCTTGAGTGTGCAGGTCGGCTTCCTGGGGTGCCGATCGACCTTCGACGTCTGCCTCCTCGCGTCGTCCGCCGATGGTTACGTCGGAGCCGAGGGAACTGAATCCGTCAGTTTCGTCTTTCCCTTTCGCCTGTTTCTTTCTTCAGAAAATCGCATTTCGCGATTTTTCTGTTTTTTTTTCATTTAATTTATTTTATTATTTATAATTTATTTTTATTATTATTTTATTCAATTAAATATTATTATTTTTGCCAAAATATCTAAAAAATTTATATTTAATTCATTTAATCAATAAATGAATTTCTCGGTATTATTTGTCTTTCGGGATAATTTTTTGATTATTTTCGGGATAATTTCTCGAGGTAAAAATTTCAGTTTATTCTAATAAATTCATATCTTGATCAATTTAACCCGAAATTTAATTATTTCTTCGTTATTGATCAAGATTTCTCAATCTCTTATTTTTAATTAAATTTTCTTATCATGATAAATACCGAATTTTGGTCTTTTGACCTTTTACCCTTCACGTGTTCGGGAATACCATTTCAATCCTTTTGCATTTTTCATTTCGTGTTTTGAATAAAATCAGGTCTTACAATCTCCCCAACTTAAGAAATTTGATCCTCCAAATTAGAGCAAAGTTAAATGGGTCCATAAACAACTCTGGGTACGTCTATTGCATCATACTCTTTAATTCTTATGTAACTTTTTTCGGAGTGTAATACTACCAGAAGACTTTGACTAGGGAGATCGTCTTAGACCTCAACACTTTCTCCTTCCGTCTAATACCCGAATCGATTTTTTTTAACATACGTTATACTTTCATTGAGCTAAGCTATTGGAGCTCATATTCGATCACATATGCTGGGTCCAGATAGTATTTTCGAAGCATCATAAGATAGGATACATTGTGGATGCCTGCTTATTCAAGTGGTAACGCCAACCTACAAGCCTTATCTTCCACTTTGTCCAATCTCTCAAAGAATTCAATCTAATGAAACTCGATTTGCCTTCTTTTTGAATCTCGTTATGCTCTTAGGACAGATAACTACCAACAATACTAATTCACCCTCGGTGAATTCCAATAGTTTTTTGTCTCTTGTCAGCATAGCTTTTCTATCTGTTCTGAGGTGTTCTTAATCTCTCACAATCAACTGAACATCCTCAGAGATTTATCTTACCAATTCGAAAACAATTCTCTATCTGTCACCCACTTCTTCTTATCCAAGTCGGGGAACAATTTCCTACGGCCATGCAATGCCTCATATATGTTATCCTGATACTCAAGTGACAACTGTCACTATTGGTGAATTTGATTAGTAACAACTGATCATCCCAAGAGCTTATAAAATCAATGGCACCTGCTTTCATCATATCCTCCAAAACCTATACAGTCCTCTCTGACTGACCATCTGTCTGTGGATGAAGCTGTGCTAACACACAATCGGGTTCTCATACCTTCCTGAAAATAATATTTCCAAAAGTGGGAAGTGAAGCGGGAATCCCTATCTGATATCATGCTCACTGGAACGCTACATAATGTTCCACAATTTTTCATACACATAGTTCTGCCTATGCACTTAGAGTATCTGGGGATTTTCATAACTAGAAGGTGGGTAGACTTAATCAATCTATCTACTATCACCCAGATAGCCTCGTGATTCATCCGGGCCCTCTGTAACCCATCACGAAATTCATAATAACTTGCTTTCATTTCCGTATCAATATATAAGTAGAGGTTGCAATAATCCTGCAACTTTTTTTGCTCAACCTTAATCTGCTGACATATGAGACACTTTTTCACAATCTCTACAATCTCTCTTTTTATATCTGACCACCAATACCCTTTTTCAGAGATTCCAATACATTTATTGCTTCTCGGATGCACTGTATATCCCAAAGAGTGAGCTTTTGACAATAACGGTATCTCATACTTGTGGTCCTGAGGAGCACTTACACTGTCTCTGAACCTCTGTAAGTCATCATTACACTCAGTGAACTCTGTCACTATACCCATCTGAGTCTGATCCATACCATCAACACCATGCCAATCATCACGCTAAGCATGGCAAATCTGATCACACAAATTCGGTTCTAACCTTAGGCTAGCTGTCACAAAATCACCGTCATCACAAAAGGGATCACATCACTACTGAGGCTCACAACTGCTCTAGCAGCTCATGCTCCCTGACCATCATATGTGATACCATCCCGAGGCTCTTTCTGCTCAAGGCATCAGCCATTACATTAGTCTTTCCTGGGTGGTACAATGTTCACAATCATAATCCTTAGAAGCTCTAACCCTCTTGGTTATCTCATATTCAACTCTTTTTGCGAACACAGATACTCGGGTCTTTTACGATCAGTGCATACCCGAAATTTCTTACCATTTAAGTGGTGGCACCATACTTTTAGTGCAAACGCTACGGCTTCCAACTCTAAATCATGGGTCGGATAGTTTTCTCATGATCCTTGAACTATCAGGATCCATAAACGACTATCTTCCCATTTTACATCAATACACAGCCCGCTCATTATTTTGAGGTATCTATATACACTAAGAAACCTCTTGAGCTATTGGTTATAGTGAGAATAATTACGGTAGTCAGTTTATACCTCAATACACCAAAACTCACCGAAGCCACTTCCATAGTTATCATCCTACTGACATATAATCTTTTTCGAACAAGATGTGTCAACTGAGCAGCACATTTCGAAAAACTCTCAACAACTTGTCTGTAAGACAGTTTCCTGTTGCTACTCATGCTTTTCCCTGGACTTCGAATACATCAAAATATCATCGCTAAAGATGACAACCAATCGGTCCAAGTAAGGTTTAAATACCTCATCATAGTTGAGTTCCACTAAATATTTCAATCACCCATATCCTTGACCTATGTACGCATAAACGTATAATGTCATTTCGAAATCGCTTCCGTTCAAGATACTAACCCACGTCATTTCCTTTTTCTTATATTAACGGCTTTTATAAAATTTTAATTTTTTCTAAACCTTCATGATTAATCGAATTCTATATTTCTTTATCGTACCAGTAAAGGTACCCAAATTTTAAATGTATATATTACGAATGTTGATTTCAATTTATAGGTTATGTGTGCGCTAGATGCTGTCAAGTCTTCAAGCGAGGAGGTATTTTGAAATACCTTTATTAACCCTCAGACTTGACCACATAGACTGGTTATGGATATATCCTCCTCTTATCCTTGGCCGCAATTCATATTCACTACATATTACTTAATCCAAATTACTTTACATATCAAAGATATTCTTACCTTGCATACGGCTTATTGCAACATATCTCGTATTCAGGATCTATCACATCTCAAAGCTTATCTCCTTTCATATATCACTATCTTAGTATAGCAATCTAAACAGCATAGTTTGCAGCCGAATCAATCTATTCTCAAATATTTCTTCAAAATTATTCATATTCCATTGAATAAAATCAATCTATTCAGGATCTATCACATCTCAAAACTTATCTCCTTTCATATATCACTATCTTAGGATAACAATCTAAATAGCATAGTTTGCAGCCGAATCAATCTATTCTTAAATATTACTTCAAAATTATTCATATTTCATTGAATAAAATCGGCTGACGAATCCTTTTTTCCCCCGTTTTCAACTTATAATCTCTATACCCATATTCAGTTAGTGATAATCACCATCATCATCTTGCCTAAGGGTACAAGCTTCACATCTTTCACTAGGCGATATGAATAAATGCGTGGCACTAGGATCAATAAAAATAATTACTTCATTATTCTTAACCAGTGTGGTATCTTCCACCACATCAAATCAACATCAGTAGTGTCCTGGTCCAAGCCATACACTCGCCCTGGTCCTACATCTTATTTCCGTGGTAACTACCACATATTCTACATTGTTTCATAGCAGGTCGGGATCCTCCAATCACAATACCCCTCGTAAGTGCTGAAATTAGATACACTGGGGCCTTTCAATCATCTTACCCCATGATTTATCAACTCAAATCTTTTACCAAACTACCTTTTTCCCGTTCTGACATCTCTGTCATTCTCTATTCTCTTTTGTCTCTATTTCGGCCATTACTACCTTTCCCAATCTCAAAAGCGTGTAACTCATAATCTTATTCACACAACTGTAGTGTGCGCACTGCCTTGGCATAGGTAGTGATATCTAACGGCTCAATCGGACTCTAATTGACAATCTGAGCTCTTCCATGAACTTTTAGACATCCCGACTCTCACTGTTCATAGTGTCGGGTCATATATGGGCAGGTATATAAACTGAGATTCATACTCATTAATCAACCAGTTCCTCTGGGTCAGAGTAAAAAAATTTATCTGTAATTTCCTTTAAGCAGTTTTCGATATATTCTGTCACCGAAATACATCTAGAATTATTTTCCATATCCATTATGGATGTCTAACTCTTAAATAGGTCAAGCGAACTTCCACCAATGCTCCGACTCGCCCTCAAATCTCATGCATACTTTGAGCAATTAGCTCGTAAAATATTCTCCACACTCCGTTCCAACCTCTTGAAGCGTGTCTCAATATTGTCCGATCTCTCTGTCGGACTCTGTCCGATATCTCTGTCGGACTCTGTGGGGCATGCTCAATATCAGCCTCCACTTCAATCTCATCTTGAGTCTCATGTGGCAACTCAGTACAACTCTCAGGCCTACCTCTACGGCCTCGAGCTCGTGTACTCGCCCTTCTACCATAGTGGCTGTCAATTAATGAGTCTATTCTTGCATTTAAAACCAAATTCTTAGCTGCACTTCCATCTCGATATACACAATTGTATCTAAACAATGCACAGTACATGGGGATGTAAACTTCCTTAACCACTAACACCAACTCATATCAGGCCAACTTAAGCTCTGATACCATTAACTGTCATGACCCAAATTACCTAAAATCACTACAAATTTTTTGCTTTTTCATTTATTATTTAATTCTTACCTTTCTCTCATCGTGACCATCCTATAAACAGTTGGGCTATGATTTGGTGTAGTCACCTCTCACCTATTTACCATTCCATTTCTATAATCACATTCACATATCAGAGTTTATTATCTTTTGACTTTAACCAAATACATATACAATGGTATTACATCACCTTACATCCACGAGATCATATCCATTTACAGTTTTGTGCATTACATATTTAGATACAAAACTATACAAATGTGTATACCTGTCTCTAGATAGGACGCAGCGGATACCAAGAATGCAAGTCATCAGCCGCTCACTAACTACTGCGAGTGCTCTAAAAAAATGGGAAAATAACGGGGTGAGCAAATCACACGCTCAGTAAGGCAATTATGCAAGTAAGTAGATAGCTCTACTATCTACATGCTCATAATGTCATGCCCTTAAAATCCATTTCTTTTCATTAAAATCTCCAACATAAAATCATGCATATATCCATGACATAGTTTATCAAAATTATTTGTGCATATAGAAAGCATGTAATTCATGCATCAATAGCATTTTATGTGACATCCTTAAATCATAATTAGCATAAAGTAAATCAAGATCATGCATTCTTTCATGTCATGTAAGACAAATCATGAATTTAAAATGAAAGCATGGAAAACATCATCATGCTACTGCATTCAAATCATTTTATTAAAATTGCAGTATAAACTAACCCTTCCGAGTCAATCATCTCATAAAACAATTCATTAAAATTCATTATAAAACTTCGGTTATAAAACCATCCTTCTTTCAGGGTCACATATAATAAAATCCTCTAAAACATATATTAGCATAGAAAAAAATCATAAAATCGGGGGCCTGAGCCCTCCCTCGGGTCTATCCTGGTCTATCGAGATCACAAGTTATATCATGTGAGACAAGTAGGTGACTATCAGTAACAACAAGGACTATGGCCATAACCTAGTGATCCTTGGCAACACGGCACCTAGTGTGCGGGGTATCACACCTGAAATAGGAGGTGGGTCGGTCCTACCCGCCAGAACAGCATAACATCAGGATTACGAGGGCAAGGCTTGCTGCCTCATGGCTAATGCCACTCCATTCCAACAATCCCCACGGTACAGCGTACTCCACGTGACATACACGGTACAACGTACCTCATGAACCGAAGCTCAGTCAGGGGTCCCTGCAATAGGTCTTATCCACCCATACCATCTCTGTCTCAGTATGCACGTGTGAACATATCATCTCACTGTGACACACAGTCTACAGGAGGCTCCAACACGGCTATATGCATGTAATATAAATCTCTGTGCAAGCGAAGCTCTAGCACAGCTCCATGCATATTCATGATATCAGAAAATCTCGTGCGAGCGAAGCTCTAGCACGGTTTCATAAAAATCAGTAAAATCTGCGTACGAGTAGTACTGCAGTACGTCTTTACAATAAGTTAAAAGCCCATATAAAACTTCATGCGAGCAAGCACTATCACAGTGTTATGCATCCATAAATCAAATCTCGTGCGAGTTACACTCCAGCATGGCTTTATACATAAATAAATCAAATCTCATGCGATTTACACTCAAACACGGATTTTATGCAATTATCAAATCAAAATAGGATGCAAGCTAAGCTCCAGCACCTCTTGTCACGACCCAACTATCCAAAAATCAGAGTGAATTTTTTTGCGTTTTTGTTTATTTTCTTACTTAATTCTTACCTGTCCTCGAATCGTGACCAACACTCCACTACTAATTGGGCTGTGCGTCAATGCCAGTCCCACCATACATCTACCCTAGTACTTATTTCTTCTCCAGTCATTTATAATTGTTATATTATTTATACATCCCCTAAAGTTACTTACAATCATGTTACTGTGCTATGCTTATGTAGATACAATAAGTACAAGTGTATATACCTTATGTTGATGGGCAGCAGCGGATATCCGGAATGCAGTACTGAGTCGCCTCAACTTCAACTGGAGATCATCTGTGGGAGAAAATGAAAGGGGTGAGCACATCAAGCTCAGTAAGGCAATCCTACGAACAAGTAGGTAACCATACTACCTACATGAACGTAGTGCCATGCATAAACCACCCTTTCTCCACACATTTTAAAACAATGCTATGCATTATGATGATATGTAAAATACTTTTGCACGAAAAATCAACATGCAATTATCATAAATCATTTCTTTCTCAATTAAGATTTTGACAATAAAGTCAGGACTCGACCCCTCCTGCGGGTGATCCTGACTCACACAAAATCATGAAAACATTTACATCACACGTGGGTTTTGAAAAGCATGAAAATACCATCATGCAATTTAGTTTTAAAACCCAGTTTAAATCATCATAGAAATCATCAACATGCGAGACTAGGCAACGTCTGTATATAGGTAAATAACTAGGACTATGGCCACATCTGTCCTCGTGAGTTCCTCAGCTACACGGATCCTAGTGTGCGGGTTCTCACCATGATCGGGAACCGCCCGGGAGGTGGGTCAGTCCATCCCGTCAGTCTTATCCGATCCCCGGCATCCGAAGATGCTGCATCCGGAGATGCCGTATCCGAAGATACAACACGGTACATCGTACTCCATGCTACTTGCACGGTACATCGTACTCCATGAACCCATGTAATATCTCTAGGTACTCCGGCCCAATTGGCCTGCTTCCCACAGAGGTTTGTTTCTCAATACTCATGCCATGTCTCAAAACGCACGTGCGAGCCTATTAAATCGGTGACACACAGTCTACCCGATGCTCCAAGCACGGCTCATCGCATGTTCTCATAAAATCTGTGTGAGCGATGCTCAGCACTCTCATCAAAACACGTCAACTGGCAGAGCCCGCTTACATCCCCACAAGGCCGCCAACCTCATCCCTCACTCTCACCCCACCTAAGAGGTCTCTTGAGCCTGTTGGGCCTTTTGGCTGACTCCAAGGGCAGACAGCGGTACTCCACAAATCCGATAAAACTAGTGCGAGCTAAGCTCAGCACTCTGTATATTATAAATCACATGAAAATTTTATAAATACTGGTGCGGGTTAAACTCCAGCACTCTGTCTCGAAAATCATGTAAAAATATGGTGCGAGTCAGACTCTAGCACCGTGTCACGAAAGAGCATGTGAAATCTGGTGCGAGTTATACTCTAGCACCTATGCATGTAAAACTCTAGTGCGAGCTCTCGCTCCAGCACTAATGCATGCATCACACAAATCGAAATTACCGTGCGAGCTGAGCTCTAGCACGTCATATGTCAATAAAACACGTAGGCGGCTCTATTTACTCAAAACAGTTTTCAAATCAATTTCACGTTGAAAGTATGCAATGCGGTGCACTTTCTTTCAAGGCGAGCCAGCCTACTCATGCATGCGTTGAAATATCTCCAGAACGAGCAGGAACCTCTTGTCCTTGCTCCTCCCAATTTTTCCTAGATTTTTAGAATTTTACCCTTAACAAGGGTATTTTAGTAATTTGCCCATTCGGGGCACTAAAATTATTATTTGACCTCTAGACCCTTCAGGATATTTTAAAGGACTGCATATGAATTTAAAATTGCGTACTGTTACCTCTAGCAGTCCGCAGAATTCCCTTACCTCGATTCTCGTCGAGTCTGACCTTTCTCTTTTCCAATGTAGTCCCATCGCGCAGTCCGATATGTTTCCAATCCAATGCCCGGAACTGCGTATTAATATTCCTCAGGTCAGATATTATGATTTAATTGTACTTAATCTTTTCTGGGCTTAATTTAAATCATTGGGCCCGTTTACCCCTATTGGGCCCGATTGCACCTTAATGGGCCTTAATCGGCCTTAAGCCCGTTTTCCACTTAATTTTCTCTTTATCGAGGCCTATTGGGCTCATTGGGCCCATCAATAATTTATTGAGCCTCGTTCTAATTCTCGAATAGCTAAATTTAATATTTACGACAATTAATCTAAATTTCCATAAATTAATTCAATTTATGCGTAAATTTAATCAATATCACGCATAACGAGGAAATTGTCGTAAATAGGGGTCACTTACCCGAGATTCCATGCTAGTCCGCAAATCGAGGCTGTCTCGAGCCCTCGGTGGATGCCAATCGTCGAGCTACACAATTCCACAATTTTTCCGGGTAAGTTCTCAGCCCAAAATTAATTAAATAAAATATTCCAAATTTAAATCGGTCAATTTGACCGCTTATCGACTTACCCGAAGCTCGATTGCATCACCGGAATTTTCCCCAATTTTTTCCTCTTTTTCCTTTTCCCTTTTTCTCCCTTTTTTCCCCTCTTTTTGGCTGAACCGGTTCAGTCCGGTTCGGACCGGTCAGACCGCCGGTTTTTCTCCGGTTCGACCGGTTCACCGCCGGTTCGCCACCTTGCCGGCCGGTTCTCCGCCGGCTTCCACCGCCAATCGATCCGCTGGCTCGTCCGCAGTCCAAATCTACCCTCAGTTTCACCCAAGTCCGTCGGAACACCGCCGGTTCGACCTCTTCTCCTCGGCGTCGGAACCCATTTTCTTCCTCTTGGCCGTCGCCGCCGATTCCGGCCGTCTCGCTGAGTGCCACCGGTGCCAAAAGCACCGCCGTCGACTGGGCTCTCCAAATCGGGCCTTGGTTCTGGTCGGATCGCCGCCGTTCGCCGGGACCGAGCCCCTCAATCCCGTCGGCCTTCTCCTCCTCCGATCGGCTTCCTCCGGCGTCGGTTGGCTACACCGCCGGTACCATCGTGCTCATCGGCGTCCCATCTTTCTTTTCCGGCCCTTGGCCGGGCCGTTGGCCGCCGGACGGTGATCGGGCCTCCTTTGGTCTTCTTCGGGTCTTCCGTTTCTCTCTCCCCGATGACTTTCCTTTTTTTTTTTTTTTTTTTTTTTTTTTTTTTTTTTTACAATTTATTATCTTATTTAACAATTTATTTTTATTTATTAAAATACACTAAAAATACCCAAATATCCCTTAAAATTATTATTTTATTCTAAATTAATTAATTTAATTTTATTTAATTTATTTATTATATTTTAACCTATTTTTCGGGTATAATTGCTCCGTATTTTCGGGATATTGTCCCGAGTGACTTTTCAGTATATTTTTCGATTATTTTCGGGATTATTTTTCTGAACTAAAAATCCCGATTAATCCCGATTAATCCCAATAAATTAATATCTTGATCAATTTAATCCGAAATAATTTTATTTCATCTTTATTGACCAAGATTTCTTAAATCCTTATTTTTAATTAAATTTCCTTATCGAATTTACTCCGGCTTTCGGTCCTTTGACCGTTTTGCCCTTACACGTGTTCGGGATTAATTTAACCCGACTTCCTTCATACTTCCTCTATCTTTTCTTATTTAGTTTTCGTATTTTTATTAAATTCGGGTCTTACACCTCTCATGCATGTCAAATCATTAAAACTAGTGCGATCAATCGCTCTAGCACTATTTTATGCATATCAAGTCAAAACAAGTCAAAACAGAGTGTGAGCTAGGCTCTAGCACCTCTCATGCATTTCTCAATAATAAAAATTAGTGCGAGCAACCGCTCTAGCACATTTCATGAATATGATGTCACACAAGTTGGTGCGAGCAACTGCTCAAGCACATTTATGCACACTCACAAATGCAGATATAGTGCGAGCTATATGCCAGCACTATCTGTTTCTATATAAACTTGATAGTTGGCCCATTTTCCAAAGAATTTTCATTTAAATATAAATAACACTTACGTAGTGTTATTTTGTGAAACTTATGCAATTATTGGTCAATCTACCAATTTGCTTTGCTTAAAAACCAAGAAAATTCCTTAATTCAAAAAATTCCTTAAATCATGCATTTCATGCATGTCATGCTTTCAACATCCTTAGGTGAACTTCCCTCAATAGGGGTAAAATAGTCTTTTCCTATTTCGTGTCCTCAAAATCTTTAAATTTATTTCTAGGACCTTTATACATATTCAGTGTATACATACATATTCAGTGTATACAAAAGCTATTAAAATATGCGTAGCTACCTCTAGCTACTCACACAATTTCCTTACCTCATTTTCTGTACAGTCTGACCTTTCACTAATGTCTCGTCATGCAGTCAGATTTACTCTCAATCAAATCTCTAGAACTGCGTATAAATATACATCAGGTCAAATACAATACAATTAATTGTATTTCATATTTTCTGGGCCTAATTTAAATCATTGGGTCCGTTTACCCATATTGGGCTCTATTGCACCATAATGGGCCTTAAACGGCCTTAAGCCCATTTTTCACTTACTATTCACATTATCGAGGCCTATGGGGCTCATTGGGCCCATCAGTGTCACGACCCATTTTTCCTACAAACCCCTACAAATTTTTTGCTTTTTCATTTCCTTACCCGTCGTGAACAGTTTCACTACTAACAGTTGGGTTTTGAGTCGATGTTAGTCCCTCCTGTCATGTTACTTACCTTAACATCTATTTTCCATATTCATTTACATATCAATTCATTTTAACTAAATACATCCCCAATATTACATCCATGTACAGTACTGTGCCTCTATATGTTCAGATACATAAATTATACGAATGTGTATACCTGGTCTTAATAGGAAGCAGCGGATAACCGAAATGCAAGACTAGTGTCACTCTCTTCTACTGAATGTACCCTGTAGGGTGGAAAATGAAAGGGTGAGTGCAACTTGCTCAGTAAGGTAATAATGCAAGCAGGAAGATAACTACGCTATCTACATGCTGGTAAAGGCATGACATGTAAAACATTTATATTTCGAGCATGATGCAATTAAAACCATGCCATGTATGAGTATATCATATATCGTAAAACATGAATCGACAAGTAAAACATGAAAAACATCTCATGTAAAACCTCTCATGCTCGGTACAGTAAAACTCTTCAAAACAATCCCAGAGGGATTCAATGCATCTTTAAAATCATTAATATCCTCATAAAAACTCATCCATTTCTCATTTAATAGCACATTTCATGAAAATCGTCACAAATCAGGGCTCGACCCCTCCCTCGGGTCTACCCTGATGTAATAAGACCAATCAAATATATATCATGTGAGACATGCAGGTTACTGTATGGAAACAATCGAGGACTATGTCCCTGTGATCCCAGGCTACACGGATCCCGGTGTGCGGGGTATCACAACTGTAACGGGAGGTGGGTCAAATCCTACCCGCCAGAATATCAAGTAACGTGAATACAATAGTCATGACTACATGGTACAGCGTACTCTGTGTGACATACATGGTACAACGTACTCCATGAACCCAATATCACAGTCTGGGGATGCCTGCCATAGGTCTTATCCCATTCCAAACCATATCGATAACCAACCCATGTCTCAATCTGCATATGCAAGCATATCTTCTCACTGTGACACATAGTCTATAAGAGGCTCCAACACGGTCATATGCATGTCATAAAATTCCTGTGCGAGCGAAGCTCCAGCACGGCTCCATGCATATTCATGATATTAGAAAAACCCTCGTGCGAGCGAAGCTCCAGCACGGTTTCATAAAAATCAATGAAATCTGCGTACGACCAGCGCTCTAGTATGACTTAAAAAAAATTATAAATTCAATTTAAATTCACGTATGAGAAATGCTCTAGTACGGATGCATAAAACCAAGTAAAATCCACGTACGAGCAGAGCTCCAGTACGGTAGTCATGTAAAGCAAGTTTGTAAAACTCAATACGAGTAGTGCTCCAACACTTTGTATATGAGTTAAAATATAAAATCCAGTGCGAGCAGTGCTCCAACACGATGTAAAACTCATAAAAACATGATAGGCTGCTCAATTTCACTAAAACAAATCAAAATCACAACTGGCACCTAATCGGTGCCCTTTTCATGTAAAAACATGAAATAAATAGCCAGCCTATCCATAATTTGCTTAAATCAAAGCAATATAATCATAAGAACATCAAAAACATGAAAATCATGCAATTTCATAACCTTACTACCCTTTTTGAAAATTTCCTAACTAGGGGTAAAATCGTAATTTTCACATATACCTCGATTTTCGTAAAAATTATTATTCTATTTTTAGATACCTTATGAAATTATACGTAATGTAAATAACCCAAAAAATATGCACAGGTATCTCTAAGCGCTTACAAAATTCCCTTACCTCATTTTTCTGTACGGTCTGACTTTCTCAACTCTACCAATCACCTGATCCGTTTAGCTCACAATATGTACTCCGGAGCTGTAGATAATCATTTATCGGATTAAATTCAAACATAATTATTCATATTTCACTTTTACTGGGCTTAATTTAAATCATTGGGCCCGTTTACTCTTATTGGGCCCGATTACATCTTAATGGGCCTTAATCGGCCTTAAGCTCATTTTCCACTTATTAATTTCTTTCTTCGGGTCTATTGGGCTCTCAATACCTATTGGGCTTCGTTCCAAACTCTTTGGATAGCCCGTATATCATTTACGACAATTAATTCAAAAATACGAATATAATTTACTAATTACGGAATTACATCCGAAATTTGTAAAATAAATCTTTAATACGCGAATAATTACATAAATTGTCGTAAATGAGCTTTAGTTACCCGAGATTATGCGATGGTATGCAAATCGAAGTTTGATCATCTCACGTATATGATTTATCATCGAACTGCATAAACTTTATATTTAATTTCGGGTTAATTTTCGATCAAATATAATTTAAATAAATTTCTCGAAAATTAAATCGATCACTTTTGACCTCTTACCGACTTATCCGAAGTCCGATGTATCCCCAAAAATCTTCCCCTTTTTCCTTTTTCTCTTTTTCTTCCTTTTTTCTCCATTTTTCCTCTCTTTCTTGGCTAAACCAGTTCGGTCTGGTTCAACCCGGTTCAGACGGGTTCGGTCTAGCCAATTCAATCTGGTTCGACAGGTTCAGGGCCTATCCAGCAGGTTCTCCACTGATTTTCACCTTCAGCAGCTCCGCAGAATCGTCCGATGCACGTATCTGGGGTCAGTTTCATCCGAGGTGGCCGAAAAGTGGCCGGTCCGGCCTGTTCTCTCCTCGCCGTCGGTGCCCTTCCTTTTGTTCCTCCATTTTCAACACTGGCTGCCGTTCTACCGGCCGATTCAGCCGCTGATCCACCGGTCTCTGCTTGGCGCACCTTCGGCTGGCGGTGGCTGGGCCCAGATCGACGTCGGTCGTCGGATTTCGCGTTTTTCCTCTCAGTTCTCTCTCTCTCGCCTTTCCTCATCACCGATCGCCATTTCTCCTCAGCTGTCGGTGCCGTGAGCTCGGGCGGCTCAACTGGCTCGGCTGGTCATCCCTTCGGTGACGTCCGGTGGTGAGGTCGACGGGGCTGGGTTCCTCGGGTTTTGGCCTTCGCGTTTATAGAATCGCGACTCGCGATTCTGTTTTCAATCTCCTTTCTTATTATTATTATTATTATTATTATTATTATTATTATTATTATTATTATTATTATTATTAATATATTCTAAAAATTCCAAAATATCCTTAAAAAATTATATTTTATTCAAATTAATTTATTTAATTTATTTATTCTATTTTTTCACTTTCCCGGTATATTTTCTCCGTATTTTTGGGATATTTTTCGAGGTGAAAATTTCGATTAATTCCACTAAATTCATATCTTGATCAATTTAACTCGAAATTTAATTATCTCTTCGTTATTGATTAAGATTCTCAAATCCATTATTTTTAATTAAATTTTCTTGTCGAATTTATACCGACTTTTGATCTTTTGATCGTTTTGCCCTTCAACGTGTTCAAAAATTCCATTTCAATCCTTTGCATTTTTTAAATGCATTTAAAATTTTTTATTCATTCCCTTTGCTCTTACGATAAAAATCGGGTCTTACAATCAATATATATTGGACCTCGTTTGTAACGACTGTGTGGCACTTTGCTCCCGTAGGATTCAAGAGGTGGCCCCTACAGTCTTACTCATACGTACTGTCCGCTTTGGAAGCTCCACAAGCCCCTCACGACTTTATCGAGGTAAATACCCCAATTCGCGTCCTCAAAGGCTGGAACAATTGGTATCATTTGTGTAAGAACAAATACTTTAAGGTCTTGGGTTCGAATCTCTGAGGATACGAATTGGGGTATTTACCTCGATAAAGCCGTGAGGGGCCTGTGGAGCTTCCAAAGCAGACAATACGTATGAGTAAAACTATAGGGGCCACCTCTTGAATCTTGCGGGAGCAAAGTGATACACAGTCGTTACAAAAAAACGTAACGACCCTTGACCCTTGAAAATTGGGGGAAATTTTTTTTTTGAACTTAATTTACCCACTTATTCCCTTATTCACTTAGGTTGTATTCCTGTTCAGTGTCAAATCACTTTTCCTAATTCTTTATCTGTAATTATATTTAATTTTCATATTTTGACATATATGGTCGATAGAAATTTCGGCAGCATAACGGCTTACATATGAGCCTACCCACCTGCAAATCAGTTGTTTTCGACAATCCTAGATATCCACAACTACAAAGCATGCTTTCCAACAATCCTAGATATCCACAACTACCAAGCATACTTCCAAATCCACCGTTACAACTTAATACATCTATTTCGATTTAATACTAGTCATCTCAAAATATAATCCCAAAATAATATTGTTTACATCGTTTTCCTTACAAATTACATCCCAACAAAAATATTCCCAATATATGTGTCTGTGCGTATAGATATGTCTGGTACAAGAATGTAAATGTATACCTTTCTGCGTATAAAAAAAGTAGCCTAGGGTAGCTCTTCCCACCAGCCTACGTCGTGTATGCGGCAGGTAGCACCTACGGATTACTGCAAATAGTCCGAGAGGTAGAAGGGTGAGCCTTTTGGGAAAAGCCCAGTAAGAAAATGTATTTAAAACGGTCCTAGTAATTCAAGTATGTAGAAGACATAATATTACGTATAATGATTACTTTCTGAAACTAATATAAAGGACATTCAAAGATTAAGGAAAATCGAAAACATCGAGATTCAAAACGTAATTCTTTAAGTACATGAACTTAACAGATATTACGTAAGCTTTTCGTACATTCAGAATTCCAAACAGGAATACATGTCAAATCACATACTATAAAATCAGATTCTGAAAACAAAGTTTAATTTTCAAATAGAGACTACATTGGCCCATATAATTATCATGCTGCAATAACATATTCATCATGCGGCAAATAACCAAGTCATCCTCCGTAGAGGGAATTTAAAACCTATGGCCATGGTAAGGCTGTAGACAGGATCAAGGCCGTACAGCGTTCAGAACCCGAAGGTGAAATTCAGTCGCCACGAAGGCAGAGTTTAGATGCCACACAGGCGAGTTCAGACGCCACACAGGCGAGTTGACATGCGTAAGCATACAACATAAATGGCCCTTAGTCTCAAAACATACTATAGTTTTCATATGCGAAAACATCGAAATAAAATCATCTCATTCGAACGATCATTTCAGAAGACATGTTCTTATTTCAAAAGCACAAATATAGAAAGCATATTCTTGATCAAAAATATAAATTCAGAAACATGCATGAAAATCATACTTCATGTCTTTGTAAGCTTTCCTTAATCATGGTTCAGAAAGTAACTATTACCGTTTAAAATTATATCCCCTTATCTCGATCTATTGAAATTTCTGAGCTCGAGTGGTGACGCCATCTAATACTTCCTTTAATTCCTTCCACAATCACCTACACCGAAATTATATACTTAGTACCCTATTCATGAGAATTGTCTGAATTGCATTAAAATCGTAACTTATTCGTTACTACTTCGTGTGTACGTATTATTGTATATACCTAGGCCAACACGCACGTTTATATATTTTCTTTACCATATATATATTTTGTACATACAAGTGTTAACATACACATTATTATATACATCTACATGTATATACACATAAATATATATACTCCTATATATATATATTTACTTATTTTCATTTTTCCTTATCACATGTATATGTTCTTGTATGTACATAAACCAATATACACCTTTATCATAGACACCTATTTGTATATACACCTAAGTATATACACACATTCATTTTATCATTTAATTTCCTTATTCATCATCACACACACACACACACATATGTATATATATATATATATACATTTTTTTTGTCTATTTCTCATCTCTCCCATTTTTTATTTCACATACACTTTAATTCACACTAACATGCTATATACATACAATACATATATATACCTGCACATCAATATACATATATACATATATGTATTTTACCTCTTTTTTTTCTTTTCCTCGGTTCTGTTTGTTTCCCCTAGCTGCTTCAATTTTTTTGTTCTGCCTCACTCTCCTTCTTCCTCGTTTTCTTCTTCTCTTTCTCTTTTTTCTCAGCCGACCACTCTTCCTCCCTCACAGTTTCTCCCTGCTCCAGTGTCTTTGCTTCTGCCTTTGTTTCCAATAGCTCCTTCACTCCCAGTTTAGTATACAAACTAGCATTTGACAACCCCTGAACGTCCCAACAGCCACGCACCTCTGTTTTGATCCTAGCTTCGGTTTCCTCTTCTCGGTCAGTTGCTGTTTCCCAGCCTTTCCTCTCGGTTTCCCTTTTCTTCTCCCCTGCCTTTCGGGGTCTCATTTCTGGCTTCAGCTTCAGCTCCAGCCTACTTCAGTCCAAGCTTCAGTTCTGTTTGCTTCAGCCTGCTCGATCTTCCTTCTCTTTTCTTTTCTTCCTCCTTCAGCCAATCGGTATATCTTTCCTTCCTCAATCTCCCCTGCACATTCTCAGTTTTAGCCTCCCTTCGATCTCGAGTCTTCTTTCTTCCCTTCTCTTCTTTCTTCCCTTCTCCTCTTTCTCTTTTCTTTTCTCTCCCAGCCAGCCCCCTCTTTCTTTCTTCCTCTTTTCTTCTCTTCTTCGGTTCCCGCCCAGCTCCTCTGTTTTCTTTTCAATTTTCCTCTTTCTAATTTTTTTTATTTACGGGTGTGCGGGATTGGCTTCTTTCCAATCCGTACACCATATTATATATATACCTTAATATTATATTATATATATATATATTATATTTTATACCAACTCATATATAGTATATTAATGTATGTTTATACATTATATTAGTATATATATATATGTTGTTTGTTTATTGTCATTGTTATTTTTTTCTTTGTTTCATTTGTTTTATTACTACCCATATAATACATACTACACATTACAATATATATATATATATATCATTATTTATCCATTTTAAATATATATACATATACATATATATATATATATATATATATATATATATATATACATTTCCTTCTCATAAAATTATTCAATGACAATATTCATGCCTTCCATGAAATTTTCATTATTTCGAACATGAAATATTATTGATATTTCATCATTCCTCATAAATCTCGATATAAGTTTTTTACATCAACAATTTTCAACTAGTAGATTAAAATTTTTTGATTCCTCTATGCTTGCATTTGCTTGTCACTCCTTGTATTTTGGGTTTCCCTGTCGTTCACGGACTTCTCGGTTCCTATAGTCCTCGAGCCTTACAATGAATATTTGCACTTCCATTAAAACATATTATTCTTGTTTTATATAATCTAATTTAAATGTAGGAAATTTGTGGGGTTTACATTCTCCCCACCTTAAAAGAATTTGGTCCTCCAAATTCATTCGGGTCCATCAGAATAGGTGTGGGTACTTCTCCTTCATGAGGCTCTCTAGCCCCCATGTAGCTTCTTTAATCGAATGGTGTTGCCAGAGAACCTTTACCAGAGGTATCGTCTTCGATCGAAGTACCTTTTTCCTTTCTGTCCAATATCCAGATAGGTCGCTCAACGTAGCTCATATCCTCTTGAATACTCAAGGGCTCATACTCAATGATGTGTGAGGGATCCAAATTATACCTCCTTAACATCGAGACATGGAAGACATTGTGTACCCTAGAAAGCTGTGGGGGTAAAGCAAGTTTGTAGGCTACGTCTCCCACTCTCTCCAGGATCTCAAAAGGACCAATGAAGTGATGACTCAACTTCCCTTTCTTCCCGAACCACATGATATTCTTGCTCGGAGATACCTTAAGAAACACAAAGTCCCTAATCTGAAACTCGAGTAGCCGTCTATGCTTATCCGCATAACTCTTTTGTCTACTTTGTGCGATCTTAAGTCTATCGCAGATTATCCGAACACTTTCTGCTGCCTGTTCCACCAACTCAGGAGCCAAGATCCTTCTGTCACCTACTTCTTCCCAAGCCACTGGAGACCTACATCTTCTACCATACAAGGCCTCATAAGGTGCCATCCCGATGCTAGCATGATAGCTGTTGTTGTAAGCAAACTCTCCGAGAGATAGATGATCATCCCATGAGCCCTTAAACTCCAAAACGCACACCCCCAGCATATCCTCTAAGGTCTGAATGGTCCTCTCGGACTGACCATCGGTCTGAGGATGATAGGTTGTGCTCAAGTTAAGCTAAGATCCCATTGCTTCTTGAAAATGAGCTCAAAATCTAGAAGTGAATCAGGAATCTCTATCTGATGTAATGCTCACAGGTGCCCCATGCAGTCGAGCTATCTCTCTCACCTACAACTCTGCTAAAACACTTAAGGAGTCTGTATTTTTTTATGGCTAGGAAGTGGGCACTCTTAGTCAATCTGTTTACGATCACCCAGATTGCATCATGCCCCTTTCGGGTCCTTGGTAAACCCATAATGAAATCCATAATAATGTGCTCCCATTTCCAAGTAGGCACTGGAAGAGACTTAAGTAGTCCTACTGGTCTTTGGTGTTTGATTTAATTTGTTGACAAATCAGACACTTGGCCACAAACTCAGCTACATCTCTTTTCATACCGACCCACCAATACACCCTCCGTAAATCATGGTACATCTTAGTGCTTCTCGGGTGCATGGTGTACCGAGAATAATGGGACTCTTTTAAGATCCTTTGTCATAGTGCATCATCATCTGGGACACATATACGGTCCTTAAATCTCATCAATCCATCCTCTCCGACCATAAAGTCTAATTGTTCGTCTTGTTTTGCTTGACTGACCATGTCCAATAGCTTCTGATCACCCCTCTGTCCAGTTCTGATATGGTCAAGTATACTAGGTTCAATCTGCAAACTAGCTATGAACCTAACATCTGTTGTCTCCACACTAACACTGAGCTCGACAAATTGCTCTAGCAACTCCCATTCTCTGACCATCATAAAAGAAATCATCCCCTTCCTGCTTAAAGCATCTGCCACTATGTTTGCCTTGCCCGAGTGATACAGAATCTCGCAACCATAATCCATAAGGAGCTCAATCCACCGTCTCTGTCTCATATTTAGCTCCTTCTGATCAAATATATACTTCAAGCTCTTGTGGTCAGTAAAAATCTAAAATTTTTCTCCATATAGATAATGCCGTCATATCTTCAAATCAAAAACAACTGTGGCAACTCTAAGTCATGGGTGGGGTAATTCATTTCATGGTTCTTAAGCTGTAGAGAACCATATGCAACCACTCTCCCATACTGCATAAGTACACACCCCAAGCCCTGATATGATGCATCACTGTACATTGCATAACCTCCAGACCTACTAGGAATGGTTAAGACTGGGGCGGTAGTCAACCTCTTCTTGAGTTCTTCAAAACCCCGCTCGCACTAATCAGTTTACTGAAATGGAACATCCTTGCGTATCAACTTAGTCAGTGGAGCGACAATCTTGGAGAAACCTTCTACAAACCTCCTGTAGTATCCAGCTAGTCCCAAAAAACTCCAAATTTTTATAACAGTTTTCAGCCTCTCCCAGTTAAGTACTGCCTCAACCTTAGACGGATCCACTGACGTCCCATCCTTAGAAATAATATGGCCCAAAAATGTTATTTACTCCAACCAAAACTCACACTTATCCAACTTCCCATACAACTGCTTCTCTCTGAGAGTTTGGAGCACTAATCTCAAATGCTGCTCATGCTCCTCTCGAGACTTTGAGTAGATCAAAATATCGTCGATAGGCTCATGAATGCAGCTGGGGCGTTAGTTAGACCGAAGGGCATCACGAGGAACTCATAGTGGCCATATCTCGTTCTGAAGGTCGTCTTCGGGACATCCTCCTAATCCTCAATTGGTGATAGCCCGATCGCAGGTCAATCTTCGAGAACACCGTAGCCCCTCTTAGCTGGTCAAATAAATCATCTATTCTGGGCAAGGGATACTTGTTCTTAATTGTGGCTTTGTTCAGTAGCCTATAGTCTATACATAACCTGAGACTACCATCCTTCTTCCGCTCAAATAATACTGGAACTCCCCATAGGGATACACTTGGCCTAATGAACCCTTTGTCTAGCAAGTCTTGCAACTGCTTTTTCAGTTCCTCAAGTTCAATAAGGGCCATCCGGTAAGGAGACTTTGAGATTGGATGAGTCTCTGGTGCCAAATCTATCGCAAATTCTAACTCTCTCTCCGGTGGTAGTCCTGGTAGTTCATTAAGAAACACATCCGAGAACTCGCTTACCACTGGTATGTCCTGAATACTTGGACATTCCCGACTAGTATCAAGGATGAATGCAACATAACCTTCACATTAACACATTCATCAAAATTTTCATCAAAGTCAATGTCATAAAATTTATTCCTTAACTGCAAAGCATACATCAAACTTACTAGGTAAGGAGAAGGTTACAATCTTATAGTAGCAGTCTAAACTTACACGGTTGGTGGCTAGCCAATCCATACCCAAAATTACATCAAAGTCATACATGCTCAACCAGATTAGATCTGCTAATATGATCATATCTCCTACCTTGATTTCACAATTCCTACACACCATATCAGTCTTTTGTGATTTATACATGGGTGTACTAACGTGTAACGTAAAATCTAGAGATTCAAGCTTAACATGCAATTTACGTGCGAAATGGGGTGATATGAAAGAGTGTGTGGAACCTGAATCAAACAATACACGTGCCTCATGATTGCAAATTAAAAGCTTACCCTGAATGGTCTCAGCGGAGGCATCAACAGTCTCTATGTCTAAAGCAAAGACCCTCCTATGAATAACAAGCTTCTTGCCCTTCTCTGCTACGGTAGCCCATCTCTGTGGGGCTTGTCCTTGGGGAGCTTGCCTCTCAGGTTGTCGTGGTAGCTTTGGGGGCTGTGAAAACTTATTCAGTGGGCAATCTTTAATCAGGTGTCCCCTCTGTCCACACCTAAAACAGCTCCCTGAGGACCAGTGATACGCACCTCTATGAAAATTACCACAACTAGTGCACAGTCTCTCGTACTGTTGGAAGCCTCTGGTAGTCTGTGGGGTAGCTATAGGAGCCGTGAGCCTATCAATCCTAGCCCGAGACTCATCTGTCCTCTGTCTCTTGGGCTGGCTCCTCTGGAAGTCCTGTCTCATAAACTCCGTTCGGTTACCCTTATCCCGGGTCTTTCCTTTAAAGCCATACTCCGTCTGGGTGACATTAAGGCCCCTCTCAACCATTTGTGCTCTACCCAGGGCATCCTGAAATTCAGTAATCCATAACCCCAAAAGACGGTCTCTGATAGCTGGCCTCAACCCTGCTAGGAACCTCTCAGTCTGACGCTCTTCATTCTGGAATGTCTCCGAATCATACCTCATCAGCATAGTAAACTTACTTTCGTACTCATCCACAGTCATACTGCCCTGTACCAAATTCAGAAAGTCCATCCTCAACTTCTGCTGGGTAGTTAGTGGAACATACTGCTTCCTAAAGGCTGTGGAGAATGCATCCCAACTAATCACCGGATGCTGAGCAGTCAGAAGGACCTTGGTGGATCCCCACCAACACTCTGCTTGGCCCTACAGCATGTAAGTGGCCATAGAGACCTTTTCAACATCAGAACACCCCAAAAAATTGAAGATCTTCCCAAGGCTCACCAGCCACTCTTCAGCCTCTACTGGATTCTTAATTCCCTTAAATGCTTGAGGCCTCATCTTTAGGAAATCCCTCATCCTACAGATATTCCTCTCCTCTCTCCGGGCCTGTACAGGAGGCTAAGGCGCCATAAGTACTGGAGGAACTTGTGGAGGTGGTGGTGATTGGGGAGGAGTCGGCACCGGAGTAGGAATTACTGTCGTGCCAGCAGAATTAGAAATATTCGCCCCTAGGTATTGGGCAACCATGGCAACTATCAACTCCAAGCCTCACTAGAGGCGCTGCTCCAATCACTGCTCGAACTGAGCCATACGAGTACTAGGACTCTTTGGCTCCGGTGGAGGAGGTGGAGGTGGCTGAGCCTGCCTCCGAGGACGTCCGCGTCTTCCACTCATCGTACAGTAATCTAATACCTGCGCGTAATTCCAAAGATCAAACCTTAAAGTTATTAGGTATACATTACCTACAACCAGAAAAGCACAATGCATTTGGGATGTAATTAAATCCTTATTTTCGACACTGACAGTACTAGACAACCTTCGCTCTGATACCACTTAAACTGCAACGACCCTTGACCCTTGAAAATCGGGAGAAATTTTTTTTTTTGAACTTAATTTACCCACTTATTCTCTTATTCACTTAGGTTGTATTCCTGTTTAGTGTCAAATCACTTTTCCTAATTCTTTATCCATAATTATATTTAATTTTCATATTTTGACATATATGGCCGATAGAAATTTTGACAGCATAACGGCTTACATATGAGCCTACCCACCTGCAAATCAGTTGTTTTCAACAATCCTAGATATCCACAACTACCAAGCATGCTTTCCAATAATCCTAGATATCCACAACTACCAAGCATACTTTCCAAATCCATCTTTACAACTTAATACATCTATTTCGATTTAATACTAGTCATCTCAAAATATAATCCCAAAATAATATTGTTTACATCGTTTTCCTTACAAATTACATCCCAACAAAAATATTCTCAAATATATGTGTCTGCGTGTACAGATATGTCTGGTACAGGAATATAAATGTATACCTTTCTGCGTGTACAATGTCAGGACCCGTTTCTCAATCCATGACTTAACCAAAAATCGATACAAATTTTCGCATTCTTAACTTACCTTTCCTCTCTTCAATGGTTGGGCTGTGATTCGATGTCAGAATCCTCGCTTACCACATTATCCATTATCATACATACATGTCAATATACTGTTACTGACTGTAACTGCTTTTATAATACATGTGAGATTATATAAAACCTAACACAAATACATTCCCCATCATATATATCGTATACATCACTATGCTGTTTTTATGTTTGGATACATAACCATACAAGATCTGTATACCTGGCGGTCGATAGGAAATAGCGGTGGACTCAGGGACATTATCCCTCAATAGCTCTCAATCTACTGCTGATGCTCTGTAGAGAGATGTAAAGAAAGGGGGTGAGCATACAACGCGCTCAGTAAGAAAATCAGGCAAGCAAGTAGATATCTACACTATCTACTCAAAATAATGCTATGCCTTGAAAACATTATTTCCTTAACTCACTTTAAAAGCATGTCTTTAAATATATATATATATATGTATACTTGTACAGATTAAATCCCATGTACAAAAATCATGCTTTCTTTCTCAAATGTAGGCATGTAGTGCAAAACAATGCATCTTTACATAAATCATGCCTTTAGATAAATCATGCCATGTATATTTGAATCATAATAAATATGGCATTTAAATCATTCACTTCACAAAATCGGAGTCCGACCCATCCCTCAGGTCTGTCCGCAATTTAAATCAGTCAATCAAGTGATATATCATGTGAGACTCTGTGGTGAAATGTAAATAGTATCCTGGACTATGATCATATCCGACATGTGATCCCAAGCTACACGGAATCCTAGTGTGCGGGGCATCACTGCTGCAACGGGAGGGGGGTTAATCCATCACAATCGCCAGCTATATCCTCCTCAACTCCACAACATCACACGGTACAGTGTACTCCCATGCCACATGCACGGTACAACGTACTCCGTGGACCTTACATCACAGCCGGGGTGCCTGCCATAGGTCTTAGCCCTCAAACCATGGAATATCATACCACGTCTCTAGTACCCTCATGCGGATATCCTCTCACATAATGTCACACTCAGTCACACAAGGACTCGGGCATGGGTTTTAACATGTATTATATATCACATACAGTGTGCGCCTTTGAGCGCGACTCACAGTCGACACTCCACTCAAACAGTGTTTCACATCACAAACTCAAACTCTAGTGCGAGTAAACCTCTAGCAACTAGGTCAATGCATAGTTCATGTATTAAATCAAGTACGAGCAATAGCTCCAGTACCATGACATGCACAGTATCATCAAATCGAGTACGAGCAATAGCTCCAGTACTATGTCATGTATAAATCATGAAGAATCGAGTACGAGCAACGCTCCAGCACACTGTCATGCATCTCATGAAAAACTCGAGTACGAGCTAATCGCTCCAGCACTCTCTCATGCATATATCATATAAAACTGAGTACGAGTAAGAACTCCAGTACTCTATCATGTATGTCAAGGAAATCTAGTGCGAATCAAAATCCAACACTAATGTATGTGGAAAATATATGAAATCCAGTGCGAGCTGTGCTCCAGCACGATTCATTCTCACATAATATGATAGATGGCTCTTTAAAAAATGATGATTTATAAAATATCAAAATCAGCACTATAAAGTGTGCTTATTTCACATCAACCTTAAAATCTTTAGCCCATCTATTTATTCTCCTGCTAAACAGCAGTTAAACACTCAAAATGATGATTTCCATGCTTTTTGCAACTTTTCACAAAAGTTGACTTTTTAACTAACTAGGGGTAAAATCATAATTTGCCACTATCGGGTCACAATAATTATTATTCACTTTCTCTGACCCTCAGAGTTTTTAAGTGAATGTAAAAGCAGACAAAAATACGTGCAGGTATCTCTAACTACTCACAAAAGTCCCTTACCTGCAATCACTCGAAAAATTTCACTTTCTCTACGCTGCTCGTTTCAGCAGTCCGATTTGCTTCTCCAATACTCTTTGGAGCTGCATATAACCATTTATCAGGTTAATTACACTTTTCCTACTGTATTTCACATTAAATACAGTCTATGTCCCTTAATGGGCTTTAATAATCCTTAATGGGCCTAACTATGCTTTAAGCCCATTTTCCATGTATTATTTCCCTTCATCATGGTCTATCGACTCATTAGGCCTATCAATACCCATTGGGCTTTATTTCAAACTTTTTGGATAGCCCGTATATCATTTACGACAGTTAATTCGAAATTCTGAATATAATTTATTAAATGCGAAATTTAATCCGAAATGAGTAAAATAAATCTTAAATACGCAATAATCACATAAATTGTCGTAAATGAGCTTTACTTACCCGAGATCATGCGATGGTACGCAAATCAAAGTTCGATCGAGCTCCCGTTCGAAATTTATCATCGAACTGCACAATTTTGTATATTTAACTCCGGGTCAATTTCTGATTAAATATAATTTAAATAAATTTATCGAAAATCAAATCGGTCACTTTTGACCTCGTATCGACTTACCCGAAGTCTGGTGAAATCCTGAAAATTTCCCTTTTCCTTTTTCTTTCTTTTTCTTCTTTTTCCCATTTTCTCCTTGGCTGAACCGGTCCGGTCCGGTTCAGCACAGAACCTTCTTCACTAAACCGTCGATCAGTTCAGGCTTCCTTTGGTCGTGCCGGCGTCTTCTGGTCGGTTCTCGACGCATCACCACCGCCATTCGGCCCGCCACAGCCTGGGGATCGTTCGAATGGCCTCGATCGGGACCAAGCACCGCCGGTTGCAGTCGAATCTCTTCTTTTCCTCTGCGGTAATTTCCCTTTGATTCGCCGGCGTCCGGCGTCGGTGAGGCGCGTCCTGGTGGCTGGGAGGTTGAACAGTGCCGGGCTTCCTTTTCTGGTCACGTGCCTGGCCGTGGGGTCGCCGGTGGTGGCCGCCCGGTCACCCTTTCCTCTCCGTCGGTTTGCTTCGGTTTCTCTGAAGCTTTCTCTCTCCCCAATAATTTCAGTCCGTTTCTTTTTTTTTCTTTTATTTATAATATATTATTATGATTATTTTATTATAAAAAAATAATAAAAATCCTAAAAATATCCCAAAAATATCTCAAAAAATCATATTAAATTCATTTAATCCGTAAATAAATTTATCAGTCCGATTTTACCTTTTCTGTATATTTTTTCACTATTTTTGAGCTCATTTTTCGAGGTAAAAATTTCGATAAATTCTAATAAATTTATATCTTGATCAATTGGGCTCAAAATTAAATATTTTCCTCAATTTTGATGAAGATTCCTCAATTTCATATTTTTAATGAAATTTTCTTATCGAAATTATATCGAATTTCAGTCATTTGACCGTTTTACCCCTGCACTCATTTGGGAATCAACTTGACCCTTTATCTCGCTGTTATGTAGCTTACATGCATTTTTAATTTCTCAAATTGTCGATTATATGTTAGTAAATACTCTTCTTATGATTCAACTATGTAATAAAGTGTTCATACACATAGGAATCATAAGGAACAAGCTACATAAAATTCGGGTCTGACGATCCTTCTCCACTCAGAAAATTTGGTCCTCCAAATTAGAACCAAGTCAGTCATCAAATAGGTGAGGGTACTTCTCTCACATCAGACTCTCTAGCCCCCAAGTAGCTTCTTCTGAAGTATGATGCTGTCAAAGAATCTTCACTAATCCAATGGTCTTCGATCTCAATACCTTCTCCTTTCTATACAATATCCGAATCGGTCGCTCAACATATGACATGTCCTCTAGGAGCTCCAAAGGCTCATAACTAATCACATGTGCCGGATCCGGGTGATAATTCTGAAGCATCGATATGTGGAAGACGTTATGGACACCTGATAAGTCCGGTGGCAATGCCAACCTATACGCCTTATCTCCCACTCGATCAAGTATCTGAAAGGGTCTAATATAGCGAGGATTTAGTTTCCCTCTCTTCCCAAATCTCGCTATGCCCTTGGAAGGAGAAACTCTCAAAAACACGGATTCACCAACTGCAAACTCTAGTGGCCTACGTCTCCTGTCAGCATAACTCTTCTGTCTGCTCTGAGTTGTTCTCAGTCTCTCTACTATTAAGTGGACATCCTCAGATGCTTGTGTAACCATGTCAAGAGCGAAAATCTTACGGTCACCCACTTCTTCCCATCCAATAGGGGAACAACATCTATGGCCATATAAAGCCTCATACGGTGCCATCCCGATACTCGAATGATAACTGTTGTTGTAGGCGAACTCGGCTAGTGGCAGGTGGTCATCCCAGGAGCCTCTAAAATCTAGCACACATGCTCTTAACATATCCTCCAGAGTCTGTATAGTCCTCTCTTACTGACCATCTATCTGAGGATGGAAAGCGGTCCTCAAACTCAACTGGGTTCCCATGGCTTCCTAAAAATGTCCCCAAAAGTGGGAAGTGAAGTGGGAATCCCTATCAGAGACTATGCTTACTGGTACACCGTGTAACCTCACTACCTCGCGTACATACAGTTCTGCTAATGAACTCAGAGTATCGGTCACTCTCATAGCTAGGTAGTGGGGTGACTTCGTCAGTCTGTCGACGATCACCCATATAGCATCGTGATTCCTACAGGTTCCCGGTAAACCCATCACGAAATCCATGGTGATATGCTCCCATTCCATGTCGATATAGGTAGAGGCTGCAATAACCCTGCAGGTTTCTGATGCTCCACCTTCACTTGCTGACATACAAGACACTTTGTCACAAAGTCTGCTACATCTCTCTTCATACTCGACCACCAGTATACCTTCCGGAGGTTCTGATACATTTTGTTACTCCCCGGATGCAACGTATACCTTGACGAATGAGCTTCCGCCAATATCAATCTCTTGAGTCCTGGATCCTCGGGAACACACAATCTGCCTCTGAACCTCAGTAGTCCATCAGAACTCAACTCAAAGTCAGTCACTGTGCCCTTCTGCATCTGACTACTCACATCCATACAAAATGGATCCGTCTACTGAGCCACTCTGATCTTGTCCAACAGATCCGGCTCTAAGCGTAGACTAGCTATCACATAGCCTGTATCCATGTCAGAAGGCACGACTCCCAAACTGAGGCTAGCAAAATGCTCTAGCAATTCATGTTCCCTAACCATCATATACGATACCATCCCTAGGCTCTTCCTACTCAAGGCATCAGCTAAAACGTTAGCCTTACCCGAATGATAAAGTATCTCACAATCGTAGTCCTTCAGAAGCTCTAGCCATCTTCTCTGTCTCATGTTCAGCTCTTTCTGTGAGAACAGATACTTGAGGCTCTTGTGGTTGGTAAATATCTGGAACTTCTCGCCATACAAGTAGTGGCGCCATACCTTCAATGCAAACACTACTGCTGCTAGCTCCAAATCATGGGTCGGATAGTTCTTCTCATGATCCTTCAGCTGTCTGGATCCATAAGCAACTACCTTCCCATCCTGCATCAATACACAGCCCAGTCCCTGATGTGAAGCATCGGTGTATACTGCAAATCCTCATGAGCTGGTAAGGATAGTGAGAATCGGAGCGGTGGTCAATCGACGTTTCAACTCCTCAAAACTCTTCTCACAATCCTCGTTCCATACGAACGGTACACTCATTCGAGTAAGACATGTCAACGGAGTAGCCAACTTCAAAAATTCCTCAACGAATCTCCGATAGTATCCAGCTAAACCCAAAAAACTTATGATCTCGGTGACCGTCCTAGGCTATTCCCACTGAACTACAGCCTCTATCTTAGATGGATCAACTGATACACCATCTCTCGATACGACATATCCCAAAAACGAGATCTGTGACAACCAAAAGTCACACTTACTGAGCTTAGCATATAACTCATGCTCTCGTAGAGTCTGCAACACGATCCTAAGGTGCTCCTCATGCTCCTCCTTGGATCTCGAATATATCAATATATCATCGATAAAGATGATAACAAAATGGTCCAAATATGGCTTGAACACGTCGTTCATCAAAGCCATGAAAGCAGCTGGAGCATTCGTCAATCCGAATGGCATGACCAAGAACTCATAATAGCCTTATCGGGTACGAAATGCTGTCTTGGGTACATCTCCACTCTGAACTTTCAGCTGATGATACCCAGACCTTAGGTCAATCTTGGAAAAGACTTGTGCTCCCTGAAGCTGATCTAACAAGTCGTCAATGCGTGAAAGGGGATATCTATTCTTGATGATGGCCTTATTCAACAATCGGTAATCTATATACAATCGGAAGCTCCCATCCTTCTTCCTCACAAACAAAACCAATGCTCCCCAAGGTGAAACACTCGGTCGAACAAAACCCCTATCCAACAGCTCCTGTAACTGTCTCTTGAGCTCCTCTAGCTCAACCAAGGCCATACGATATGGTGGTCTCAAAATAGGCTCTGTACCAGGCACCAAATCTATATAGAACTTTATCTCTTTGTCTGGTGGTAACCCTAGCAATTCATCCAAAAAAACATCTAGGTACTCACTGACCACAGTACTATCTGACAACTCCAAATGTGCCATATCCATATCTACCACGTACGCAATGAAACCTTGATATGTTGAAGGTTTTCTAAATCAGTAATCATGTAATAATCATAACTACTCCTTTCATTTATTCTTATTAAACTTTACAACATATCTAGTAGGGTTAGGAAACATAACTGTCTTAGCATAACAATCTAAAACAACATGGTTTGCAGATAGCCAATCCATTCCTAATATTATATCAAAGTCACTCATACTTAGTAATATTAGATTGGCTGTCATCTCCTTATCCCCTACTCTCAACTTACAGTCATTAAATACATATTCTACAACTTTACTACTATTCATAGGCGTACTAATCAACATCATCATACATAATGGTGTACGATCTACATGTCTTACTAATTTACATGCAAATGAAGGCGATACAAAAGAATGCGTGGCACCAGGATCAATTAAAACATATGCTTCAATATCATAAATCAGGATGTTACCTCGTATCACATCCGATGAAGCATCAGCTGCCCCCTGGTCCAAAGCATGTACTCGCCCTCGACCCATCACTTGTTTCCCCTTTTCTTCTGCCGTCGCTCTACCTCTCTGAGCAGACGTACCGGTTGGAGTTCTATCCGGCTCCCTGCCCCTCATTGGTGCAGTATCAACCATCTCTGGGCAAGCTCTAGCTATATGCCCCTGTTTCCCACATCGAAAACACACGATAGGAGTCAGTGGACACGGTCTACTTCCATGTTGTTTACCGCATCTTCTGCACTGATCGACAGCAGGTCTCTGTCCTCCTATGACAATGCCCTTTGCTGGGGCTACAGTCGGATAAGCAAGAGGTCTAGCATATCTCTCTCGTGCCTCCTCCACCCGTGATCTCTTACCGAAGAGTTTTTTCCCTCCTCGATAATTGAAATCTCTAGCCAGCCTTTTCTTCTGTATATCTCGACTACGACAAAACTTCTCGAACTCGAAAGCATTCCTCTCATAATCTTGCTCACACAGTTGCGCCCTGCGCGCTGCTTCCTCATAGGTAACTATGTCCAATGGAACCAACCTGGACCGTAGAACCGGTCTTAACCCATCGATAAACCTGTGGACCTTCCTGGCCTCACTATACATGGTATCTGGGTCATATCTCCCTAGGGATAGGAATCGAGTCTCATACTCGTCCACTGACAAACTCCCCTGGTTCAGTCCCAAAAACTCTGCATGTTGTTTTCGCTGTGCGGTATCGGGAACAAACTGCCTCCTAAAGGCCTCCCGAAATATCTCCCAACTAATGCCTGTGTGTCGGGCTCTCAATATAGGTCAGGTGGACTTCCACCAATGCTCTGCAGCTCCCTTCAGTAGGAACGCAGCAAATGCGACCATCTCCGAGGTCATACACTTGAAGAATCCATAAAGCTTCTCCATCTCTGCCACCCACTCCTCAGCAGCTACAGGGTCCTTGACCCCACTAAAAGATGGAGGTCTAAACTTCTGGAATTCTCGCAACCGATGTAGATCACATCCGTACCCTAATCCACTACCACCTGAAATCGGTGGGGGTGTAGGAGTCTCTACTGTCCTCGGTACATGAGCTGTCTGTGTAGGTGTATCAAGGGCAACTGTGTCTCCTGTTGTAGCTCATACCTCATGTCCTTGCCTACCTGGCATCGTCTGTGCCAACATCTCTACAATCGTCTCAAGACTACGCTCTAATCTTATAAAACGCATCTCAGCACACTCGGGTACCTCAGTAGCACCTGGAGTCTCAGGCGTAGGTAATGGTTCGGCAGCAGCTCGTCCCTCGGATCTATCTCCCCGGCCTCGAGCCCTACCTCTCATACCTCTACCACTACGCGTATTTGCCATATAGGCACAGTTCCTGCATTCATAATCATGAATTAGTCCGTCTCCTATCTGGTATACATAGTTATATCTAAACACAGCACAGTACTATGGAGATGTACACTTTCTTATTTTCTAACATCGACTCACATCAGGCCAACCTCTGCTCTGATACCAACTTGTCAAGACCCATTTCTCAATCCAGGACTTAACCAAAAACTGCTACAAATTTTTTGCATTTTTAACTTACCTTTCCTCTCTTCAATGGTTGGGCTGTGATTCGATGTCAGAATCCTCGCTTACCACATTATCCATTATCATACATACATGTCAATATACTGTTACTGACTGTAATTGCTTTTATAATACATGTGAGATTATATAAAATCTAACACAAATACATTCCCCATAATATATATCGTATACATCATTGTGCTGTTTTTATGTTTAGATACATAACCGTACAAGATCTGTATACCTAGCGGTCGATAAGAAATAGCGGTGGACTCAGGGACACTATCCCTCAATAGCTCTCAATCTATTGCTGATGCTCTGTAGAGAGATGTAAAGAAAGGGGGTGAGCATACAACGCGCTCAATAAGGAAATCAGGCAAGCAAGTAGATATCTACACTATCTACTCAAAATAATGTTATGCCTTGAAAACATTATTTCCTTAACTCACTTTAAAAGCATGTCTTTAAATATATATGTATACTTGTACAGATTAAATTCCATGTACAGAAATCATGCTTTCTTTCTCAAATATAGGCATGTAGTGCAAAACAATGCATCTTTATATAAATCATGCATTTAGATAAATCATGCCATGTATATTTAAATCACAATAAATATGGCATTTAAATCATTCACATCACAAAATCGGAGTTCGACCCATCCCTCAGGTCTGTCCGCAATTTAAATCTGTTAATCAAGTGATATATCATGTGAGACTCTGTGGTGAAATGTAAATAGTATCCTGGACTATGATCATATCCGACATGTGATCCCAAGCTACACAGAATCCTAGTGTGCAAAGCATCACTGCTGCAACGGGAGGGGGGTCAATCTATCACAACCGCCAGCTTTATCCTCCTCAACTCCACAACACCACACGGTACAGTGTACTCCCATGCCACATGCACGGTACAACGTACTCCATGGACCTTACATCACAGCCGGGGTGCCTGCCATAGGTCTTAGCCCTCAAACCATGGAATATCATACCACGTCTCTAGTACCCTCATGCGGATATCCTCTCACATAATGTGACACTCAGTCACACAAGGACTCGGGCATGGGTTTTAACATGTATTATATATCACATACAGTGCGCGCCATTGAGCGCGACTCACAGTCGACACTCCGCTCAAACACTGTTTCACATCACAAACTCAAACTCTAGTGCGAGTAAACCTCTAGCAACTAGGTCAATGCATAGTTCATGTATTAAATCAAGTACGAGCAATAGCTCCAGTACCATGCTATGCACAATATCATCAAATCAAGTACGAGCAATAGCTCCAGTACTATGTCATGTATAAATCATGAAGAATCGAGTACGAGCAACGCTCCAGCACTCTGTCATGCATCTCATGAAAAACTCAAGTACGAGTTAATCGCTCCAGCACTCTCTCATGCATATATCATATAAAACTGAGTACGAGTAAGAACTCCAGTACTCTATCATGTATGTCATGAAAATCTAGTGCGAATCAAAATCCAGCACTAATGTATGTGGAAAATATATGAAATCCAGTGCGAGCTGTGCTCCAGCACGATTCATTCTCACATAATATGATAGATGGCTCTTTAAAAATGGATGATTTATAAAATATCAAAATCAGCACTATAAAGTGTGCTTATTTCACATCACCTTAAAATCTTTAGCCCATCTATTTATTCTCCTGCTAAACAGCAGTTAAACACTCAAAATGATGGTTTCCATGTTTTTTACAACTTTTCACAAAAGTTGACTTTTTGACTAACTAGGGGTAAAATCGTAATTTGCCATTATCGGGTCACAATAGTTATTATTCACTTTCTCTGACCCTCAAAGTTTTTAAGTGAATGTAAAAGCAGACGAAAATATGTGCAGGTATCTCTAACTACTCACAAAAGTCAATTACCTGCAATCACTCGAGAAATTTCACTTTCTCTGCACTGCTCATTTCAGCAGTCCGATTTGCTTCTCCAATACTCTCTGGAGCTACATATAACCATTTATCAAATTAATTACACTTTTCTTACTGTATTTCACATTAAATACAGTCTATTTCCCTTAATGGGCTTTAATAATCCTTAATGGGCCTAACTATGCTTTAAGCCCATTTTCCACGTATTATTTCCCTTCATGAGGGTCTATTAACTCATTAGGACTATCAATACCCATTGGGCTTTATTCTAAGCTCTTTGGATAGCCCGTATATCATTTACGATAGTTAATTCAAAATTCTAAATATAATTTACTAAATGCGGAATTTAATCCGAAATGCATAAAATAAATCTTAAATACGCAACAATCACATAAATTGTTGTAAATGAGCTTTACTTACCCGAGATCATGCGATGGTACGCAAATCAAAGTTCGATTGGGCTCTCATTCGGAATTTATCGTCGAACTGCACAATTTTGTATATTTAACTCCGGGTCAATTTTTGATTAAATATAATTTAAATAAATTTATCGAAAATCAAATCGGTCACTTTTGACCTCGTATCGACTTTCCCGAAGTCCGGTGAAATCTTAAAAATTTTCCTTTTCCTTTTTCTTCTTTTTCTTCTTTTTCCCATTTTCTCCTTGGCTGAACCGGTCCGATCCAATTCAGCACAGAACCTTCTTCACTGAACCGCCGATCGGTTCAGGCTTCCTTTGGTCGTGTCGGCGTCTTTCGACCGGTTCTCGACGCATCACCACCACCGTTCGACGAGCCACAGCCTGGGGATCGTTCGAATGGCCTCGATCGTGACCAAGCACCGCCGGTTGTAGTCGAATCTCTTCTTTTCCTCCGCGGTAATTTCCCTTCGATTCGCTGGCGTCCGACGTCGGTGAGGTGTGACCTCGTGGCTGGGAGGTCGCACGGTGCTGGTCTTCCTTTTTCGGTCACGTGCCTGGCCGTGGGGTCGCCGGTGGTGGCCGTCCGGTCACCCTTTTGCTCTTCGTCGGTTTGCTTCGGTTTCTCTGAAGCTTTCTCTCTCCCCGATAATTTCAATCCGTTTCTTTTTTTCTTTTATTTATAATATATTTTTATTATAAAAATAATAATAAAAATCCTAAAAATATCCCAAAAATATCATATGAAATTCATTTAATCCTTAAATGAATTTATCAGTCCGATTTTACCTTTTCGATATATTTTTCCACTATTTTTATGCTCATTTTTCGAGGCAAAAATTTCGATAAATTCTAATAAATTTATATCTTGATCAATTGGGCTCGAAATTAAATATCTTTTTCTCGATTTTGATCAAGATTCCTCAATTTCATATTTTTAATGAAATTGTCTTATCGAAATTATACCGAATTTCAATCATTTGATCGTTTTACCCCTACACTCATTCGGGAATCAACTTAATCCTTATCTCACTGTTATGTAGCTTACATGCATTTTTAATTTCTCAAATTGTCGATTGCATGTGAGTAAATACTCTTCTTATGATTCAACTATGTAATAAAGTGTTCATACACATAGGAATCATAAGGAACAAGCTACATAAAATTCGGGTCTGACATACAAAAAGTAGCCTAGGGTAGCTCTTCCCACCAGCCTACGTCGTGTACGCGGCAGGTAGCACCTACAGATCACTGCAAATAGTCTGAGAGGTAGAGGGGTGAGCTTTTTGGGAAAAGCCCAGTAAGAAAATGTATTTAAAACGGTCCTAGTAATTCAAATATGTAGAAGACATAATAGTACGTATAATGATTACTTTCTAAAACTAATATAAAAGACATTCAAAGATTAAGGAAAATCGAAAACATCGAGATTCAAAACGTAATTCTTTATGTACATGAACTTACAGATATTACGTAAACTTTTCGTACATTCAGAATTCCAAACAGGAATACATATCAAATCACATACTATAAAATCAGATTCTGAAAACAGAGTTTAATTTTCAAATAGAGACTACATCGGCCCATATAATTATCATGCGGCAATAACATATTCATCATGCGGTAAATAACCAAGTCATCCTCCGTAGAGGGAATTCAGAACCTATGGCCATGGTAAGGCTGTAGACGGGACCAAGGTCGTACAGCGTTCAGAACCCGAAAGTGAAATTCAGACGCCACAAGGGCGAAGTTTAGACTCCACGAAGGCTAAGTTAGACGCCACGAAGGCGGAGTTCAGATGCCACACAGGCAAGTTCAAATGCCACACAGGCGAGTTGACATGCGTAAGCATACAACATAAATGGCCCTTAGCTCAAAACATACTATAGTTTTCGTATGCGAAAACATCGAAATAAAATCATCTCATTCGAAAGATCATTTCAGAAGACATGTTCTTATTTCAAAAGCACAAATACAGAAAGCATATTCTTGATCAGAAATATAAATTTAGAAACATGCATGAACATCATACTTCATGTCTTTGTAAGCTTTCCTTAATCATGGTTCAGAAAGTAACTATTACCGTTTTAAATTATATCCCCTTACCTCGATCTATCGAAATTTTTGAGCTCGAGTGGTGACGCCTTCTAATACTTCCTTTAATTCCTTCCACAATCACCTACACCGAAATTGTATACTTAGCACCCTATTCATGCGAATTGTCCGAATTGCGTTAAAATCGTAACCTATTCGTTACTACTTCGTGTGTACGTATTATTGTATATACCTAGGCCAACATGCACATTTATATATTTTCTTTACCATATATATATATTTTGTACATACAAGTGTTAACATACACATTATTATACACATCTACATGTTTATACACATAAATATATATATATATATATACTCCTATATATATATATATATATATTTACTTGTTTTCATTTTTCCTTATCACATGTATATGTTCTTGTATGTACATAAACCAATATACACCTTTATCATATACACCTATTTGTCTATACACCTAAGTATATACACACATTTATTTTATCATTTAATTTCCTTATTCATCATCACATATATATATATATACATTTTTTTTGTCTATTTCTCATCTCTCCCATTTTTTATTTCACATACACCTTAATTCACACTAACATGCTATATACATACAATACATATATATACTTGTACATCAATATACATAAATACATATATGTATTTTACCTCTTTTTTTTTTCTTTTCCTCGGTTCTGTTTGTTTCCCCCAGCTGCTTCAATTTTTTTGTTCTGCCTCACTCTCCTTCTTCCTCGTTTTCTTCTTCTCTTCCTCTTCTTTCTCAACCGACCACTCTTCCTCCCTCACGGTTTCTCCCTGCTCCAGTGTCTTTGCTTCTGCCCTTGTTTCCAACAGCTCCTTCACTCCCGATTTAGTATACAAACCAGCATTTGACAGCCCCTGAACGTCCCAACAGCCTTGGAACACCAGCCACGCACCTCTGTTCTGCTCCTAGCTTCGGTTTCCTCTTCTCAGTCAGCTGCCGTTTCCCATCCTTTCCTCTCGGTTTCCCTTTTCTTCTCCCCTGCCTCTCGAGGTCTCATTTCTGGCTTCAGCTTCAGCTCCGGCCTGCTTCAGTCCAAGCTTCGATTCTGTTTGCTTCAGCCTGTTCGATCTTCCTTTTCTTTTCTTTTCTTCCTCCTTCAGCCAATCGGTCTTTCTTTCCTTCCTCAATCTCCCCTACACATTCTCAGTTTCAGCCTCCCTTCGGTCTCGGGTCTTCTTTCTTCCCTTCTCTTCTTTCTTCCCTTCTCCTCTTTCTCTTTTCTTTTCTCTCCCGGCCAGCCCCCTCTTTCTTTCTTCCTCTTTTCTTCTCTTCTTCGGTTCCCGCCCAGCTCCTCTGTTTTCTTTTCAATTTTGCACTTTCTAATTTTTTTTTTCATTTACAGGTGTGCGGGATTGGCTCCTTTTTGAAGCCAATCCGTACACCATATTATATATATACCTTAATATTATATTTTATACCAACTCATATATAGTATATTAATGTATGTTTATACATTATATTAGTATATATATATATGTTGTTTGTTTATTGTCATTGTTATTTTTTTCTTTGTTCCATTTGTTTTGTTACTACCTATATAATACATACTACACATTACAATATATATATTTGTTTTATATATATTTATATATATATATATATATATCATTATTTATCCATTTAAAAATTTTTTTCCTAGTATATATATATATACATATACATACATATATATATATATATACATCTCTTCTCATAAAATTATTCAATGACAATATTCATGCCTTCCATGAAATTTTCATTATTTCGAACATGAAATATTATTGATATTTCATCATTCCTCATAAATCCCGATATAAGTTTTTTACATCAACAATTTTCAACTAGTAGATTAAAATTTTACAATTCCTCTATGCTTGCATTTGCTTGTCACTCCTTGTATTTCGGGTTTCCCTGTCGTTCACGGACTTCTCGGTTCCTATAGTCCTCGAGCCCTACAACGAATATTCGCACTTCCATTAAAACATATTATTCTTGTTTTTATATAATCTAATTTAAAGGTAAGAAATTTGTGGGTTTACATCGTTCTAAATTTTCGAATAGCTTAATGAATTATCTACGACAATTTATCCCAATTTTCAGAATATAATTCATTTAATGCGGAAATTAAATCCGTAATTTTTGCGATAAATTTCTAACACGTATAACGATGCAAATTATTGTAAATAAAGGTTACTTACCCGAGATTTCATGATTGTACGAAAATTGAGGCTGTCTCGAGCTCTCGGTTGACGCCAATTGTCGAGCTACACAATTTAGTATTTTTCCAGGTAAATTTTTAGTTGGATATTAATCAAATTAAATATTCTAAAATTTAAATCGATCAATTTCGACCGCTTACCGACTTACCCGTAGCTCGATTGCATCACTGAATTTTTTTTCAATTTTTCCTCTTTTCTTCCTTTTTTTTTCTTCTTTTCTTTTCTTTTTGGCTGAACCGATTCGGTTCAACGCGGAAGCTTCTTCACTGAACCGCCGACCGGTTCAGGGCTCCTTTGGTCATGTCGGCGTTATCCGACCTGTTCCCGACGCGATTCCGGTGCCGTTCGGCTCGGCTGCAACTGGGCGTTCATTATCGGGCCTCGAATTGGATCGAAACGGCGTCGATGGCCGCCAATCTGGGTTTTTCTCCCGCAGCACTCCCTCCGTCGATCTGGCATTTTTCGGCGACTTCGGGGCCGTGGGTGTGCGGGTCGGCTTCCTAGGGTGCCGATCAACCTTCGCCGTCCACCTCCTCGCATCGTCCGCCGATGCTTGCGTCGGAACCGAGGGATCCGAATCCGTCTGTTTCATCTTTCCCTTTCACCTGTTTCTTTCTTCAGAAAATCGTATTTCACGTCATTTACTTTATTTTATTATTTATAATTTATTTTTATTATTATTTTATTCAATTAAATATTATTATTTTTGCCAAAATATCTAAAAAATTTATATTTAATTCATTTAATCAATAAATGAATTTCTCGGTATTATTTCGTCTTTCGAGATAATTTTTTGGTTATTTTCGGGATAATTTCTCAATGTGAAAATTTCAGTTTATTCCAATAAATTCGTATCTTGATCAATTTAACCCAAAATTTAATTATTTCTTCGTTATTGATCAAGATTTCTCAATACCATATTTTTAATTAAATTTTCTTGTCACGATAAATATCGAATTTTGATCTTTTGACCGTTTTACCCTTCACGAGTTCGAAAATACAATTTCAATCCTTTTGCATTTTTCATTTCATGTTTTGAATAAAATCGGGTCTTACACACATACATCATGGATCCCCTTTGGGTGATACACGACATACAAACATAAACCATAATGATGCTAAAATACAATTAACATAATTTGATAATTAAACATATTCCATTTAAAAAAGTTCGCTATCTTTGGATATACAAAAAAAATCTAAAGAAAGCAATCATGTTCATCAATTATAAGAAAAATTAATCAACCTATGGGTGATCCTTAAATGTCTCATAATTTTGAAATTCAATTACTCACAATAAAAAAATATACGTTCATGATAATTCATTTATTAGCATCCTTAAATTAAAATTATCCTTTAACTTCAAATTCATAAAACTTTAAAGTTCAGCCACTTTAGTGATTAACAAACTATCATATACATACATAAGTCATAATGATGCTAAATAAAATATATTTAATGTAATTTAGTAATTAAATATATTACATTTAAACAAATTTGTTATCTTTGGATATACAAAACAAATCTAAACTAATAAATTAATTACCGATTTCGTGTTCATTAATTATAAGAACAACTAATCAACCTTTGGGTTATCCTTAAATACATTATAATTATGAACTTGAATTAGTCAAACTAAAAATATACAATCATGTTATTTCCATTCATTAGCATCCTTAAATTATGAGTAATTGAAACTTATCATTAATTTGATATTCATAAACCTTAAAGTTTTGCCACTTTGGTGACAAACAAACAATCAGAATATATAAAATATCTTGCTCAATTTAAAAAGACATCAAATCATAATGAGCGAATAGTTAAATATCAAATTTTAATTTTTCATTAAACACTTACATAGACATAATTTTATATATTACCGAAAACTTAATACATAACAACAGAACTATCATAAAATAATCATACAATATTTACTTGATTTGATAAATGACCTTATATATATATATATATATATATATATATATATAGACACACACACATATATACATACACATACACACACTTTATTGGTTGAACATACATATAATGTTAAACTTATAAGCATTACCATGAACCTCATAAGTAATCATCATCATAATCATCATATACTTAGCTTTAATGATTAAAACCTAAAAATTCAAAACACTTATTATTATTATTATTATTATTATTATTATTATTATTATTATTATTATTATTATTATTATTATTATTATTATTAATGTCAATTCCAATGGACAAATTCATAGATTTATCACTTAATGGGAAAATCATTAGTTTTTAAAATGATGGCTCTTGATACCACATGTAAGATTATCTGTCACACCCCGGAAGCGCGAAAAATGAGGCTAATTTAAACTTTTTATCCACTAACTATGTTGTTTTCCTGTCCATGTCTAGATTTAAAATCTTTTTCATTTTTCAGGATCTCATTACATTACATACATTCTGTATATATATAATCATTTACAACTATTACATCCTGACTATTATATACAATAGTGTCTATTCTGTATCACATGTTTGGAATACGAGTAAGACTGTACCTCAAGGTTATGAAAGTATCCGATGAAAGGTCGGACTACCTTGTCAACGACCACAATCTCATATGTGCAGTAGACTCGCTATAGATAATCTGGGAGATGGAGAGGAGGGGGTGAGTTTTTCAGACTCAGTAAGAGATACATTTAAAATAGCTTTAAATACTCAAAACATGGTAAAACTCTTGATTTTACAAATCAGCATAAACATGTACTGGAGTAGAGATGCTTACATTTCATAAAAGTAGTAAAAACATGCTTAAATCATAAGTTTACACATCATGCATCTTTTTAGTAAAACTCATATATAGTATGCATATCACGTCGTGTAAACAAGTAAAAAGCATCTCAAAACTTAATCATGCATATCATAACATGCTTATCACCTTGAAAATGAAATCCTATTGTCATATGCACATTTCGTAAAACATACTCATGGCTACCTTTAAAATCTCATCATAGAAAATTTGTGCTCAATAGCAAATCATAAAACATGTAGCATGAAATGTGCGAAAACATATATATCATTCCGTCAAATCATCGTGTAGGGTCAGGCAATCGTCTCATATACTAGTCCCGAAGGACATCATACATCTGGCCTCATAGGACGTTTATCATAGGTACATATGGCCATTGTACAGGGGAGCCGTAGGACTGGATCAGGGTCGTACGCTGCCCTATCTCTCGAGGCACGAACTCACGTGCATTACCAAGTGTGAACTATACACACGTTTCTCATATCAAGTCAGAGCCTGCCCGTTCTCTGGCCGTCGGCTAGGTAGATCCTCAATCGTCTCCATACGAGATCGACCCCAAATCCTCTGACTATCGTCATATCATGCATTTTTACCCCACAAAAATTCATTTTAGGCCTCTTACCCATTTAATAAAAATCACTTCGGGCCTCATACCCATGTATCATAAATCATTACAGGACTCTAACCCGATTCTCAAATTCGTTACGGGACTCTAACCCGTTTTTCATAGAAGACATAGTTTTCATGAATCATTATGGGACTCTAGCCCGTTTCTCATAGAAAACATAGTTTTTATAAATCATTGCGGGACTCTAGCCCATGTAAATATGGAAAGCATAGTTATAATAGTTATTTCTTGGGACTCATACCCGTACCGTGAAAATATAGCTTAAAAGCTGTTTCGAGACTTTAACCCGTATCATGAAAACATGGTTTCATAAAACATATCGGGACTTTAACCCGTAATCTCACATGAAAACACTATGCTTTCGTTTCAGAAGTGAAAAATCACTTTTATAAACATGTATGCTGTAAAAATGTATCTCAGATATATAAAACATGCTGAAAACTTGGAAAATGGTTTTAGCTTCGGTTTGAATACAGTTGGAAATCCATTTCGTAAAATCTCATTCAATTCTCATACATAAACAGTTGGTAAGGATGAAAGAGTACTAACGTTACTCTAAATTATATCCCTTACCTCTTAGCGACTGATGTAGAGCACTTTCCTCGATGCTCGAGTTTACCTCGTAAAACGTGTCGATAGACCGAGCTGCTGCAAAACAAGTTCAACTTATCACATATGGCTTAAATTCATTTCAACATATCCAAATATGTGATTATATCGAAGCTTTGACCAAAAGTTGACTTTTAATCGATTTTACTCTTTTTGCTCGGTTTTATCGATATAAACCTCGTTTTAATCGTATTCAACTCAATAAATATTTTCTCATATTTACTACTGTTGATTTTAGCTAATTGGGCCAATTTCTCTCTTCTTGGGCCTGATTGCACCTTAATGGGCGTTTATCCGTTTTAAGCATATTTCCACTTATTAATTCTTTCATCAAGGTCTATTGGGCTCACTGGCCCCATCAGTACTTATTAGGCATTTTTCTAGACTTTTTGAATAGCTCTATATCATTTACGATAATTTAATTAAAAATTCCAATAGAATTCACTAAATATGAAATTTAATCCGTAACTCGTAAAATAAACCTTTAATGCGCGATAATTACATAAATTGTCGTAAATGAGCTTTACTTACCCGAGATTATGCGATGGTGTGCAAATCGAAGTTCTATCGGCTCACGTACGTGATTTATCGTCGAACTGCACAATTTTATATATTTAATTTTGGGTAAATTTTTGATCAAATATAATTTAAATAAATTTCTCAAAAATTAAATCGGTCACTTTTGACCTCTTACCGACTTACCTGAAGTCCGGTGTATCCCCAAAAATTTTTTCTTTTTTCCTTTTTCTCCTTTTTTCCTCTCTTTCTTGGCTGAACCGGTTCGGTCCGGTTCAGACTGGTTCAGATCGGTCTGGTTCAGTTCAGTTCAGTCGATTCGGTGCTTCATCGACTGGTTCTTCACCAGCTTCCGTAGCCAGCAGCTCCGCGGGACCTCGCGAAGCTAGGATCTGGCCTCGGTTTTACCATGGCTGGCCGAAAAGTGGCCGATCCGGCCTCTTCTCCCTCGGCGTCGGTGGTGTCTTTCGTTTCTGACATTTTCGACCGTTTTCGTAGTCGACGGTGGTAGATCGAACCTCCTCCTTACAAGTGGCGAGGCCCTCTCTCTTCCCCTGACCTCCGTCCGCCTCCGTTCTCTTTCTTTCTCTCTCTTTCTCACTCTTTCTCTCTCTGTTTCTCTCTTTCTCACTCTATCTCTCGCCGGTCGTCGTTTCTTCTTCAACTGTCGGTGCTGGAGAGATCAGACTACTCTGCGGGTCAGTTCTCTGGTGGCGTCCTCGTCGGAGGAAGGAAGAATTTGGGAGGATAGGGTTTTCCCGATCCTCCATTCCATCTCTGTCGAGCGACTTTGTTTCGCGCGATAGAGTTTTATTCGTTTTTTTAAATAATACTTTATTATTATTTTATTATATTTTATTTTAATCAATTAAAATATAATAAATTACACAAAATATCTCAAAAATTATATTTTATTTTATTAATTAATTAATTTAATTATTTTAATTTATTTTAACTTTTTTGATGTATTTTTCTTATATTTTTGGGATAATGTCTTGGGCGAAAATTATGAAAATTCGTAATATCTTCGTATCTTGATCAATTGGACTCGAAATTCCATAATTTTTCCTTTATTGATCAAGATTTCCTAAATCCATAATTTTAATGAAATTTCCTTATCGAATTTACACCGAAATTAAGATCTTTTGACCATTTTACCCTTCTACGCGTTCGGGACCAATTTAGATCGATTTTCCTTCTCGGACTCACTATCTTTTCTCATTTAAATTTCATATTTTCATACCTCCACTACATCATTCATATTCATATGTCCTAAATCATCCGTATTATGATTCTCATTAATGAACATAATGGGAAAAATCTGGGTTTCACATAACAATTAATATTATGCATAAATTCTTAATTGCATAAACTCTAATTTTCTAATTCATATGTTCTTCAAACTTAAAGATTTTAACGTATTAGAAAATAAATCAGTAAGCGTACCTTACTCCATAGAACCTCTTAATTGAAGAAACCAGCCACCTGATTTTGACAATGAGAAAAATTATGCTTCTTTCTTTTTCGTTATATCTTTCTATGCTCTTTATGATGGAAAGATACGTCTGCAATACGACAGACAAAGGACCAGTTTTAATAGAGTCCTAATTAAAAGAATTACCTTCAATCAAGGTACAATTATCTTTTATAAAATTACTACTTCTTAAAATAAACCAATATGATTTTAGTTATTATTTATTTAGATATACCTTTTATTAAAATATGATGTACATGGACCATATTATTCTTACATATTTGTGGTTTTATCATTTGACAACTCGTTACAGAGCCTAACATAAGGATTTAAGAGCTTGACATGACTTATTATATACCCTTAAATCCATTCACAATGTCCATTTGGTCAGTATGTGTAAATCCCTGAAATTTCCCTGTAAATTGGTTCGTAAAAACGTACAAGTGAAAATAAAATTGTAAGTCTGATATAAATAAAATAATAAAATACTCGAGAAATAAATAAGATAAATATATGTATTTAATTGATTTAAATATATATATATATATTTAAATATTTTGGGTATATTATATATTATATTATATTTTAATAAAATATAATATAATATAATATTAAAAAAATAAAATAAAATAATTAATAAATAAATATAGATAAATAACTAAATAATATATAATATATAATATATAATAATAATAAAAAAAACAAAAAAAAAGAAATAGTAAGCAGAATCGCATATTGCGATTCTGCTATGGAAAAAGGAACAGAGGACAAAACGAGGGAGTCGAGCTCCGATCCGCCCACCGACGGAGCCGACGAACAGACCGAGGAGAAGCAGCGAGCCTCGCCGGCACTGGTAGAGAGAAAAGAAGACGCCGCCGGCGAGGGAAAAATGTGAGAAGGAGAGAAACCGAGAGGAAGAGAGGGAAAAAGGGAGGAGAGAGGTGATCGGCGGCCGGGGGAAGGAGGAGCGACCCACCACCGGCCAGAGAGGGATGTCTGCGACGCTGATCCAGGCGTATATCGGCCTGAAACACCGCCGAACGGCGCGGAAGAGAATGGGTGCCGACACCGGAGGAGAGAAGAGGCCGGACCGGCCACTTTCCGGCGAGATTTGGCGAAGTCGACCCCAGATCCATGCACCGGACTACCCCGCGGACAAGCTGGAGGTGGAAACTAACGGAGAACCGACCGAAAAAGCCCCGAACGGCGAGGGAGAAGGTTGGAACGGGACTGAACCGGTCTGAACCGGACCGAACCGGTCTGAACCGGACCGAACAGGTTCAGCCAGAAAAAAAGAAAAAAAAAGAGAAAAAAAAGGAAAAATGGAAAAAAAATTTGGTGATGCAACCGAGCTCCGGGTTAGTCGGTAAGTGGTCAAATGTACCAATTTAATTTTCAAAATAATTATTTAAATATATACATGTATATTTATTTATTTAGGTACATGTACAAATAGGTGTATATAAGGAATTGGCTATGCTAGTATTTGTACAAAATAATAATAATAATAATAATAATAATAATAATAATAATATGTATGCATAGGTGATAAGGAAAAATGAAAAACCATGATAATATATATATAAAGGAGTATATATATATATATATATATATATATATATTTAGGTGCATATACATGTGGGAGGTATGAAAGGTGAATGTGTGTAAGTATATGTATATACAAAGAATGTATATATATGAGATAGGAAAACATGAAAACAATCAAAGTGTGTATATATATATATATATATACATATAGGAGTGTATATATATAAATATATATTTATGCGCGTATACATGTGGATGTATATAATAAAGATATATGTTACTACTTGTAGGAGCAAATATATAAATAGTGAAGAAAAATATAAACGTGCGTATCGGCCTAAGGATATACAATAATACGTACACACGCAGTAGCAATGATAAATTACGATTTTAACGCAATTCGCATGAATAGGGTGCTAAGTCTACAATTTCGGTGTAGGTGATTGTAGAAGGGATTAAAGGAGGTACTAGGAGACATCACCGTTCGAATTTGAGATACCCGATAAATCGAGGTAAGGGGTATTATTGAACCTAGTTCTGATATTGCATTCTTGTTTCACTGAAAAATGATTTTATGAAAGAGCATTTGATTTGAAATGATTTACCAATGCTTCCATACTTACGAAACTGTTTACAAAACATGATTTCGTTTTACAAAATGTTCGCTAGAACATCTATGTTTATGAAATAAACTTTCGAATTATGAAAATGCATGAAAGTTTTATGATGGCTTGAAAACCCATATTTACGCTTTAAAATGGAACTTTTGACGTTTTCAAAAGTATTTACGAAAAAAGGAAAATATGTTTTGAGACTTAGGCTTCATGCTTGGCTACTTCTCGTGGTGTTTCGGCTCCATCACTTGAGGTGCCGGTACGTAGGCCCCTTTAGCACTTGACTCGACCTGTGTGGAAGATGTCGTGCTACTGGTGGTTTATGATGATGTTTCGGTAGTATCTCCTGCCCGCGCAGCACGCAATTATGTTGCCCACACGAAGAGTGCCTTTGGTGCCCGTGTCCTAGCTAAGTGCTAGTGAAAGTAAGTAAGATGGATACTACCCATATTTTACGAAATGGTTGTACGACCCTGATCCAGTCTACAGCCCACTTACCATGGCCATAGGTATGATGACTCTCCAATGGAGAATGACACGTATCGCATGACTTAGTTATAGCCTAGTCTCCTCGATTGTAATTATAAAATCGACTATGATGAGAGTTTATGAAATGATTATGAAACATGATGAGATGTTTATGAAATGATTATGAAACATGCATGAGATGTTTATGAAATGATTATGAAACATGTATGGGATGTTTATGAAATGATTATGAAATATGCATGAGATGTTTATGAAATGATTATGAAATATGCATAAGATGTTTATGAAACGATTATGAAATATGTATGATATGTTTACGAAATGATTTATGAAATGTTCATGAAAATGGTTAAGCATGTTAATGGTTTTATTGACACGCATGCTTTATGACGTTTATGCATGAAATGAAAATTTTTGTATTTCATTAAGTTTTGTTCTATGAACAATTTCAAAGGTTTTTATATATCAGAACTGCTTTAAGAGTATTACCTTACTGGGCTTTTCCCCAAAAGCTCACCCCTCTACCTCTCAAATTTTTGCAGTGAATTACAACTAATAAAATGCTGCGTAGACGACGTAAGCTGGCGGATATGAGCTTCCCCTGACTACCTTTGTATATGCGTGAGGTATACATTCTTATTTTTATACCAGACTATTTGTATGCACAGACATCTATTGAAAATAATGTGTCGGGATGAAATCTGTATAAGGATAAATTAAATGAGATATTTTTTTAAGGATTGACACTGAACAGGAATACAGCCTAAGTAAATAAAGGATTAAGTTGTAAGCCGAAGTTTCAAAAAAAAAATTTCCGATTTTCAAAGGTCAAGGGTCGTTACAGTTTTAAGTGGTATCAGAGCAAAGGCTGTCTAGTACTGTCAGTATCAATAATAAGGATAAGATTTCATCCGAAATGTCTGTGCTTGTCTGGTTATAGAGTAAGTATACCTAATGAAGTTAAGACTTGATGTTGGGTTTACGTGAGGAATTAGATCACGAGATAGAGGCCGCAGAGATAGGCCTGAGAATCATGCAGATTCATTATATGATACTCATAAATGATACCGAGATTGAAATTGATGTTGAGCGTGCTCCATCAGGTTCTGTGAAAAGGACAGATGGTATTGAGATATACTTTGCTAAGGTTATGTAGAGTATTAAACATTTATAAAAAATTAGGACACATGCTATGTTAGATGATGGGGTAGACGAAAGAATTTACACGAGATGAGGCATTTTCAGAAGTGCAGACCGCCATTGTTAAATTGGATAAAGAACCCAGTAGTTATAGAGAACTGAATGAATGAGATTAAGGAAACTATGAATGGAATTTAAGGGTCTAGCATAAGGAAATCGATCTGTCAATGAGTACGAATTATAATTTATATCCCTGGAAAGGTGTGACCCAACGTTGTGAGCAGTGAAGTTAAGAAATGTCTGTAAGTTCACTAATGGATGGAGACCAGGCTAACTTTGGAGGATAGTATGCTTTTACATACTGGAGTCAAGAATCCAGTTGTAATGGAAAATTGGAAAAATTGTATGGATTCTTAGAGTTTGACAATGAGCTTAATAGACTGGGGCAGTTTCAAGAGTTTAAGCCTCCGTTTTTTTTTCAACAAGGTTAAGAATTTAGCGATACGAAGCGTTGAATGAATGAGACAAACTTGATGATTTTAAAAGTAACTCTACCGAGAAAGTTACACTTGCAATTTCTGTGTTAAGGAATCGGAGAAGTTATACGGATTTTCAGAGTGTGCTACTATAAAGAAAGTAACCCTTGTAGCATCTAGATCGAGATGAAAAGTCAAACTCGAAAGGAAGTTCCCCGATCAAAAAAAAAATTACATGGGATATATTCCGAAGGCCCTTAGGCAGCAGCACATTTCGAATTATGAAATAAAGTGACAATTATGAATGAAATGATTGCAATCAAACTTAAAGTAACAAGTCTATGGATGATTATGGAATTAAATTTATAGCTTTGAAAAAAGAATGATCTAGATAAGTAGAGATGTGAAACGAAGAAAATCTAGGAAACTCATAGGAGGTACGAAGATCCTCAACCGAGCTAAGTTAGCTCAACTTGATATTATTTTGAGAGAGCAGTGCGTAAGGCGCAACTATGAGAATATGAGATATAGACTCTTGAGATTACTAAGAAAATGACAAGGTATAGTGAATGATCAGAAAGTGATGTACTAAGGAAGCAATGAGAGTGATAGAGTAAAGTCCTTGTGACTGAAAAGATGAATCACATAACTAAAAGTATGCTTACAGGATTGAATTAAAATGTTGAGGAAATAATTATAAGGATTACATGAAAAGGAGATTATCGGACCAGGTGATTCACTTTGATGTGTACTAGCATTAATTGTTAAGGAGACCCGGTGTAAGACCCGAATTTAATTAAAATACGAAAATTAAATAAGAAAAGATGGGGGACGTATGAAGGAAGTCGGGTTAAATTAATCCCGAACACGTGCAAGGGTAAAACGGTCAAAAGACCGAAAGCCGGAGTAAATTCGATAAGGAAATTTAATTAAAAATAAGGATTTAAGAAATCTTGGTCAATAAAGATAAAATAAATTTATTTTGGGTTAAATTGATCAAGATATTAATTTATTGGAATTAATCGGGATTAATCGGGATTTTTAGTTCGGAAAAAAAAAATAATCCCGAAAATAATCGAAAAATATACCGAAAAGTCACCCGGGACAATATCCCAAAAATACGGGGAAATTATACCCGAAAAAGAGGTTAAAATATAATAAATAAATTAAATAAAATTAAATTAATTAATTTAGAATAAAATAATAATTTTAAGGGATATTTGGGTATTTTTAGTGGATTTTAATGAATAAAAGTAAATTGTTAAATAAGATAATAATTGTAAAAAAAAAAAAAAATCAGAAGTATCGGGGAGAGAGAAAGAAAGAAACAGAAAAAGAAACGGAGCGGAAAAACGGGGCCGGAAAGGGGGAGAAGATCCGGCGATCCTTGATCGTCGACGACCACCGAGAAATGGAGAGGAGAGGCCGGCGAGCAAAATGGCACCGGCAGCACGGCCAACCGACGCCGGAGGAGGCCGGAATCGGGGAGAGAAGCCGCGAGAGAAAGATTCCCGATCGGCGGCGAACGGCGCCGATCTGGCCGACCCCACCCCCAGCCGAGGACTCCCCAGGCCCAGACGATGCGATTGGTGGCGGTGGCAGCCACCGAAACCGGCGGACGGCGCCGTAAACAGCAAGAGGAGAAAATGGGTTTCCGACGCCGGGGAGAAGAGGCCGAACCGGCAGCGTTCCGGCGGCCTTGGGCGAAGCCGAGGCCAGATTCGAGGTGCGGACGACCCAGCGGAGCTGCTGGCGGTGGAAGCCGGTGGAGAACCGGCCGGCAAGGCAGTGAACCAGCGGTGAACCGGCCGAACCGGAGAAAACCGACGGTCTGAACCGGTCCGAACCGGACTGAACCGGTTCAGCCAAAAAGAGGAGAAAAAAAGGGAGAAAAAGGGAAAAGGAAAAAGAGAAAAAAATTGGGGAAAATTCCTGTGATGCAATCGAGCTTCGGGTAAGTCGATAAGCGGTCAAATTGACCCGATTTAAATTTTAGAGTATTTAATTTAATTAATTTTGGGCTGAAAACTTACCCGAAAAAAAATTGTGGAATTGTGTAGCTCGACGATTGGCATCCACCGAGGGCTCGAGACAGCCTCAATTTACGGACTAGCATGGAATATCGGGTAAGTGACCCCTATTTACGATAATTGCCTCGTTATGCGTGATATTGATTTAATTTCCGCATAAATTGAATTAAATTATGGAAATTTAGATAATTGTCGTAAATAGTGAATTTTGCTATTCGAGAATTAGAACGAGGCCCGATAAATTATTGGTGGGCCCAATGAGCCCAATAGGCCTCGATAAAGTGGAAATTAAGTGGAAAACGGGCTTAAGGCCGATTAAGGCCCATTAAGGTGCAATCGGGCCCAATAGGGGTAAATGGGCCCAGCGATTTAAATTAAGCCCAGAAAAGATTAAGTACAATTAAATTATATGTTATCTGACCTGAGGAATGTTAATACGCAGTTCCGGGCATTGGATTGGAAGCATATCGGACTGCGCGACGGGACTACATTGGAAAAGAAAAAGGTCAGACTCGACGAGAATCGAGGTAAGAGAATTCTGCGGACTGCTAGAGGTAACAGTACGCAATTTTAAATTCATTGGCAGTCCTTTAAAATTTATCTGAAGGGTCTAGAGGTCGAATAATAATTTTAGTGCCCCGAATGGGCAAATTACTAAAATACCCTTGTTAAGGGTAAAATCTAAAAATTTAGAAAAAATTGGGAGGAGCAAGGACAAGAGGTTCCTGCTCGTTCTGGAGGTATTTCAACGCATGCATGAGTAGGCTGGCTCACCTTGAAAGAAAATGCACCGCATTGCATACTTTCAACGTGAAATTGATTTGAAAACTGTTTTGAGTAAATAGAGCCGCCTACGTGTTTTATTGACATATGACGTGCTAGAGCTCAGCTCGCACGGTATTTTCGATTTGTGTGATGCATGCATTAGTGCTGGAGCGAGAGCTCGCACTAGAGTTTTACATGCATAGGTGCTAGAGTATAACTCGCACCAGATTTCATTTGCTTTTCATGACACGGTGCTAGAGTCTAACTCGCACCAGATTATATATGATTTTCGTGACAGGGTGCTAGAGTCTAACTCGCACCATATTTTTATATGATTTTGAGACAGGGTGTTAGAGCTTCGCTCGCACCAGATTTTTATACGATTTGCATACAGAGTGCTAGAGCTTAGCTCGCACTAGATTTACTTGATTTGATGAGAGTGCTGAGCATTGCTCGCACTGATTTTTATGAGAACATGCGATGAGCCGTGCTTGGAGCATCGGGTAGACTGTGTGTCACCGATTAAATAGGCTCGCACGTGCGTTTTGAGACATGGCGTGAGTATTGAGAAACAAAACCTCTGTGGGAAGCAGGCCAATTGGGCTGGAGTACCTAGAGATATTATATGGGTTCACGGAGTACGATGTACCGTGCAAGTAGCATGGAGTACAATGTACCGTGTGGTATCTTCGGATACGGCATCTCCGGATGCAGCATCTTCGGATGCCGGGGATCGGATAAGACTGACGGGATGGACTGACCCACCTCCCGGGCGGTTCCCGATCATGGTGAGAACCCGCACACTAGGATCCGTGTAGCTGAGGAACTCCCGAGGACAGATATGGCCATAGTCCTAGTTATTACCGTTATACAGATATTGCCTCGTCTCGCATGTCGACGATTTCGATGATTTAAACTGGGTTTTTAAACTAAATTTGCATGATGGTATTTTCATGCTTTTCAAAACCCACGTGTGATGTAAACGTTTTCATGATTTTGTGTGAGTCAGGATCACCCGCAGGAGGGGTCGAGTCCTGACTTTATTGTGAAAATCTTAATTGAGAAAGAAATAATTTATAATAATTGCATGTTGATTTTCCGTGCAAATGTGTTTTACATATCATCATAATGCATAGCATTGTTTTAAAATGTGTGGAGAAAGGGTGGTTTATGCATGGCACTACGTTCATGTAGGTAGTATGGTTACCTACTTGTTCGTAGGATTGCCTTACTGAGCTTGATGTACTCACCCCTTTCATTTTCTCCCACAGATGATCTCCAGTTGAAGTTGCGACGACTCAGTACTGCATTCTGGATATCCGCTGCTGCCCATCAACATAAGGTATATATATACTTGTACATATTGTATCTACATAAGCATAGCACAGTAACATGTTTGTAGGTAACTTTAGGGGATGTGTAAATAATATAAACAATTATAAATGACTGGAGAATAAATAAGTTAGATGGTAGTTGAATGGTGGGACTGGCATTGACGCACAGCCCAATTTTTAGTGGAGTGCTGGTCACGATTCGAGAACAGGTAGGAATTTAAGTAAGAAAATAAATAAAACGTGAAAAATTCACTCTGATTTTTGGGTAGTTTGGGTCGTGACACCCGGAGTCTTCTTGGTCACGATTAGTTAAGAACGAGTGTTAATTGGATTCCCAAGACAAGGATTACAAATTAGTGGGGAAAGACCCAAAACTCTTAAAGATGATTCAGAATTTGAGATATATGGAGACTTAGGACTATGGATTACGTATCGAGTTTAAGGATTGTGAATGGCTCATGCTTATGTTTCGAATGCGAGACTTAATTGGAATAAGGAAAGAGTTCTGAGATAATTGATGTACGAAATGAGGCAAGTTTGAAATGTGATAGATTCTGAATACAGGTGATACTATGGACAAGAGATGTATATAATGTATGAATACTTCTGGTAAATTTAATTATTCAAATCAAGTGATATGAACAGAGAATAAGTGTGAATAAAGGATAAATTGAAATTGACAATCGTCATATTCGTGTTAGAAGTCAGGATATTATTACTTGTGAAGATGAAGAAATGAATTTCATTCTAACGAAATCGTATGAACTATGAAATATGGATTAATTGTTCAATATCAAGTGCAAAGGAATGCTATGTGGGAACGTAGATTTTAGGCAGTAATTGGAGATCATCAGCAGAAAATTTATTATTGTATAATGTAAGATTTTCTATTGGCTGGAATCAACCTTGCATTTAAGGAGGATAATTACTTAATTTAAAGTGATTTTGGTTTAGTAAAAGGAAGAGAAAAGTATCTCAACTTGAGGATATGAATTGATGAATTATTCAAGTCGTTGCAGGACAATCTCTAAACTTCTACATGGAGTACTATTAATTAGTTAATGATAAAAGTGATTAAATTGTGATAACGGTTCCAAAGATTGAGGAATCAATGAGATTATGTGATGTATATGATTGGTGTTTGGAGTTGTGATCTTAATATGGATTTTATTATTTGGAGTTATAATGATTGAAATTATCGATTGATCTTTCCTATTGTTCCTAGACTCTAACTTTTAGTTGGAGTTAATAGTGTATTTGACTAATAGAAAATTTTAGATTATGATATTATAAGCTCTACGAAGAGTTTCATCGTCATCCATAATTGATTTATGAGACTTGAAAGTTATTAATGTTTGAGATTAGAGATGATTTGGATACTCATAGATTTATGTTTGAAATTGTTTGGGGTGAAAAACTTATGTCTATTACAAATTTCAGTTATATTGATTTCATCTTTATCATAGTGTTTGATGGTCGACTGAAGATAAATATTCTGATACAATGAAAAAGAAAAGAAAATCAATATCCAATAGTTTATAAGTGACTGGAAAATTTGTCGATATGATTATTCAGATTTAAAGTTTTATGAGGATATAATTACTTAACATGATTTGAAAATTTTGTTCTAAGAAATTTGATGAACAAGAAATTATGTTGATCCCAGACAATGTTATGAACAATAACTTTGAGGTTTTCATGATTATATTCGAACGACATATTAGAGGGAACAGTCGAAGTGTGATTGGATTTAAGTTACAACTTTGGGATCATTGTTAATTTGACATGTGGTTGATCTTTCATATGGAAGTTAATCTTGACTGAAGCTCATAATAGTAAGTACATTCTACACCCTGATAGTACCAAAATGTACCAAAAAAATCGACGAACGGTGTTTTGATGGCCTGAAATGAAACGAAATTTTATAGAATTTGCTTATAACAATAGCTAATATGCTAGCATCGGAATGGCACCATATGAGACCTTATATGATAGAAGTTGTAGGTCTCCAGTGGCATGGGAAGAAATTGGTGACAAAGAGATTTTGGCTCCCGATTTGGTCAAATAGGCAGCAGAAGGTGTTCGGATAATCTATGATTTACTTGGCAAGTTTATTGTATAAAGATTAAAAGATGAAGGTTCAAGTCCCCACAACCTTAAAGATTATATTACATAGTAGGCAGAAGAGTTATGCGGATAAGTATAAGCGGCCACTTGAGTTTCAGATTGGGGATTCCATGTTTCTGAATGTATACCGAGCAAGGGTATCATGAGCTATAGAAAGAAATAGAAATTGAGTCCTCACTTCATTTGGTTCATTTGAGATTCTAGAAAGAGTGGGAGACGTAACCTATGGACTTGTCTTATCACCGCAGCTTTTGGAGTACGTAATGTCTTCCACGTCTCGATACTAAGGAAGTATAATCCGGATCCCTCACATATCATTGAGTACGAACCTTTGAGCATTCAAGGAGATATGAGTTACATTAAGCAACCTATTCGGATTTTGGACAGAAAGGAAAAAAGGTATTTCGATTGAAAACTATTCATCTGGTAAGGGTTCTCTGGCAACACCACTCGGTTGAAGAAGCTACAGGGTAGCTAGAGAGCCTCATGAAGGAGAAGTACCTCATCTATTCTAAGGGACCAAGATGAATTTGGAGGACCAAATTCTTTAAAGGTGGGGAGAATGTAAATCCTCGAAATTTTCCTGTAAATTGGTTCGTAAAAACGTACAAGTGGAAATAAAATTGTAAGTCTGATATAAATAAAATAATAAAATACCCGAGAAATAAATAAGATAAATATATGTATTTAATTGATTTAAATATATATATATATTTAAATATTTTGGGTATATTATATATTATATTATATTTTAATAAAATATAATATAATATTAAAAAAATAAAATAAAATAAATAATAAATAAATATAGATAAATAACTAAATAATATATAATATATAATATATACTAATAATAATAATAAAACAAAAAAAAAATAGTAAGCAGAATCGCATATTGCGATTCTGCTATGGAAAAAGGAATAGAGGACAAAACGAGGGAGCCGAGCTCCGATCCGCCCACCGACGGAGCCAACGAACGGACCGAGGAGAAGCAGCGAGCCTTGCCGGCACTGGTAGAGGGAAAAGAAGACGCTGTCGGCGAGGGAAAAATGTGAGAAGGAGAGAAACCGAGAGGAAGAGAGGGAAAAAGGGAGGAGAGAGGTGATCGGCAGCCGGGGGAAGGAGGAGCGACCCACCACCGGCCAGAGAGGGATGTCTGCGACGCCGATCCAGGCGTATATCGGCCTGAAACGCCGCCGAACGGCGCGGAAGAGAATGGGTGCCGACACCGGAGGAGAGAAGAGGCCGGACCGGCCACTTTTCGACGAGATTTAGCGAAGCCGATCCCAGATCCATGCACCGGACTACCCCGCGGACAAGCTGGAGGTGGAAGCCGACGGAGAACCGGCCGGAAAAGCCCCGAACGGCGAGGGAGAAGGTTGGACTGGGACTGAACCGGACTGAACCGGACCGGTCTGAACCGGACCGAACCGGTTCAGCCAGAAGAGAAAAAAAAGGAAAAATGGGAAAAAAATTCGGTGATGCAACCGAGCTCTGGGTAAGTCGGTAAGTGGTCAAATGAACCAATTTAATTTTTGAAATAGTTACTTAAATATATACATGTATATTTATTTATTTAGGTACATGTACAAATAGGTGTATATAAGGAATTGGCTATGCTAGTATTTGTACAAAATAATAATAATAATAATAATATGTATGCATAGGTAATAAGGAAAAATGAAAAACCATGATAATATATATATAAAGGAGTATATATATATATATATATTTAGGTGCATATACATGTGGGAGGTATGAAAGGTGAATGTGTGCAAGTATATGTATATACAAAGAATGTATATATATGAGATAGGAAAACATGAAAACAATCAAAGTATATATATATACATATAGGAGTGTATATATATAAATATATATTTATGCGCGTATACATGTGGATGTATATAATAAAGATATATGTTACTACTTGTAGGAGCAAATATATAAATAGTGAAGAAAAATATAAACGTGCGTATCGGCCTAAGGATATACAATAATACGTACACACGCAGTAGCAACGATAAATTACGATTTTAACGCAATTCGCATGAATAGGATGCTAAGTCTACAATTTCGGTGTAGGTGATTGTAGAAGAGATTAAAGGAGGTACTAGGAGACGTCACCGTTCGAATTCGAGATACCCGATAAATCGAGGTAAGGGGTATTATTGAACCTAGTTCTGATATTGCATTCTTGTTTCACTGAAAAATGATTTTATGAAAGAGCATTTGATTTGAAATGATTTACCAATGCTTCCATACTTACGAAACTGTTTACAAAACATGATTTCGTTTTACAAAATGTTCGTTAGAACATCTATGTTTATGAAATAAACTTTTGAATTGTGAAAATGCATGAAAGTTTTATGATGGCTTGAAAACCCATATTTACGCTTTAAAATGGAACTTTTGACGTTTTCAAAAGTATTTACGAAAAAAGGAAAATATGTTTTGAGACTTAGGCTTCATGCTTGGCTACTTCTCGTGGTGTTCCGGCTCCATCACTTGAGGTGCCGGTACGTAGGCCCCTTTAGCACTTGACTCGACCTGTGTGGAAGATGTCATGCTACTGGTGGTTTATGATGATGTTTCGGTAGTATCTCGTGCCCGCGCAGCACACAATTATGTTGCCCACACGGAGAGTGCCTTTGGTGCCCGTGTCCTAGCTAAGTGCTAGTGAAAGTAAGTAAGATGGATACTACCCATATTTTACGAAATGGTTGTACGACCCTGATCCAGTCTACAGCCCACTTACCATGGCCATAGGTATGATGACTCTCCAATGGAGAATGACACGTATCGCATGACTTAGTTATAGCCTAGTCTCCTCGATTTTAATTATAAAATCGACTATGATGAGACTTTATGAAATGATTATGAAACATGATGAGATGTTTATGAAATGATTATGAAACATGTATGAGATGTTTATGAAATGATTATGAAATATGCATGAGATGTTTATGAAAAGATTATGAAATATGCATGAGATGTTTATGAAACGATTATGAAATATGCATGATATGTTTACGAAATGATTTATGAAATGTTCATGAAAATGGTTAAGCATGTTAATGGTTTTATTGACACGCATGCTTTATGACGTTTATGCATGAAATGAAAATTTTGTATTTCATTAAGTTTTGTTCTGTGAACAATTTCAAAGGTTTTTATATATCAGAACTGCTTTAAGAGTATTACCTTACTGGGCTTTTCCCCAAAAGCTCACCCCTCTACCTCTCAGATTTTTGCAGTGAATTACAACTAATAAAATGCTGCGTAGACGACGTAGGCTGGCGGATATGAGCTTCCCCTGACTACCTTTGTATATGCGTGAGGTATACATTCTTATTTTTATACCAGACTATTTGTATGCACAGACATCTATTGAAAATAATGTGTCGGGATGAAATCTGTATAAGGATAAATTAAATGAGATATTTTTTTAAGGATTGACACTGAACAGGAATACAGCCTAAGTAAATAAAGGATTAAGTTGTAAGCCGAAGTTTCAAAAAAAAAATTTCTCGATTTTCAAAGGTCAAGGGTCGTTACAGTATGAAAAATCAACCTATGGATAAATCATCATTTTTGAAATTATTGCACGCTTACCAAGAAAAATAAAAAAATTTACATTTTGAGGGTTCTTGAATTTACTTGAAGTGATATATCATCATTTTTTGATGATTTGGATATGTCTGAGTATCTACACTCTTGTAGAGCCCACGAACTTCTTTATACGCAAGCGGCCCGTTTACACAAAAATAGACATAAAGGTCATTTTCATCATTTCACATTATTTTAAAGCTGTAAAATGATACAACAAGTAGTAAATTTATAGTTATAATACATTTACAATTTTAAGGTTATGGTTTAGGGTTAAGCGTTTAGGGTTGAGGGTTGATGGTTGCAAGTTAAGGGTTTAGGGTTGACAGTTTAGGGTTGAGTGCTGATAGTTAAGGATTCAAGTTTTAAGGTTAAGGGTCTAGGTTAAGGATTATGGTTTAACATTTAAGGTTTACAGTTAAGGGTTTGAGGTTTGGGATTTAGTGCTTATAATTTAGGGTTTAGTTCTGTGGTTTAGGATCTATGATTTAGGATTTAGGGTTTATGGTTTAAGGTTTAGGGATGAGGGTTTAGGGCAGGGTTTAAGGGTAAAGGTTTAAGGTTTAGGGCTTATGGTTTAATGTTGAGGGTAGGTGATTTACGGTTTATGGTTAAGGGCTTTGGATTTTAGGTCTAAGGTTTAAGGTTTAAGATTGAGGGTTGAGGGATCATGATTTAGGGTTGAGGGTTTAAGTTTTAGGATTAATGGTTTAAAGTTTAAGGTTGATGGTTAAGGGATGATGGTTGAAGGCTTAGGTTTGATTAGAGTTTAGGGTTGGGGGTTTTGGGTTTAAGGTGTTAGGTTAAGGGTTTAGTGTTTAAAGTTAATTGTTAAGGCTTTAGGGTTTAAGGTTGAGGGTTTAGGGTTTAGGGTTTAAGGTTTGGTGTTTAGGATTTAGATTTAAGGTTGAGAGTTTATGATTTTGGATAGAGGGTTTAGGGTTTAGGATTTAGTTTTTAGGGTTAAGCGTTGTGGGTTGAGGGCTTACAGTTAATGATTTAGGGTTGAGGTTTAAGGTTTAAGGTTTAAGGTTTAGGTTTAAGTGTTAAGATTTAGGGTTGAGGAATGAGGCTTGAAGGTTTAGGGTTTAAGGTTGAGGATTTAAGATTTAGTATATCGATTTTAGGGTTTAAGGTTTAGATTTAGGTTTAAGGTTTAAGGTTTAAGCTTAAGGTTTAGTGTTTTGGCTTCAGGATTAACACAAATGTGATATTAAAATTTTTCTTGATTTGTTAAATGTAAAATACTTTTTGATTTTCCAATAGCCTCTTAATCGTGTGGTTTAAGGTCTAAGGTTTAAGATTTAGCTTTTAAAGTTTACAGTTAAGGGTTCAGGGTTTAGGGTTTGAGGTTTAGGATTTTAGGTTTATAGTTTAAGGTTTTGGGTTGAGGGTGTAGTGTCTAGTCTAGAGGCTGACAATTTGTTGTTAAGTTTCGGGTAAAGGTTTAGGTTTTTTTGTTTAGGGTTGAGGGTGAAAGTTTAAGGTTGAAGATTTTAGGGTTTTAAGCTTTATCTTTAGGATTTGGTTGAGGGATCATGGTTTAGGGATAAGGTTTTATGGTTTAGGGTTTATTTTTTGGGTTTTGGGTTTAGTGTTTAAGGTTTAGGTTTGATGGTTGAAGGTTAAGGGTTAAAGGTTTAGGGGTTTATGTATAGGGTTTAAGGTTTAGTGTTTAAGGTTTACGATTTACGATTGAGGGTAAAGGGTTTATTGTTTAGGGTCTAAGTTTTAGGGTTTAGGGTTGACGTTGAGGGTTTACAGTTTAGGGTTGATGATTTAGTGTTGATGGTTTGAGGTTGAGGGTTAAGGGATTGGGGTTTTGGGTTAAGGGTTTAAGGTTTATGGTTTAAGGTTGAGGGTATGTGGTTAGAGGTTTATGGTTGAGGGTTTGGTTAAGGGATCATGGTTTAAGGATAAGGTTTTATGGTTTAGGGTTTATTTTTTTGGGTTTTGGGTTTAGTGTTTAAGGTTTAGGTTTGATGGTTGAAGGTTAAGGGTTTAAGGTTTAGGGGTTTATGTACAGGGTTTAAGGTTTACGATTTACGATTGAGGGTAAAGGGTTTATTGTTTAGGGTCTAAGTTTTAAGGTTTAGGGTTGACGTTGAGGGTTTATAGTTTAGGATTTAGGGTTTATAGTTTAGGGTTTAGGATTTAGGGTTTATAGTTTAGGTTTGATGATTTAGTGTTGATGGTTTGAGGTTGAGGGTTAAGGGTTAGGGGTTTTGGGTTAAGGGTTTAAGGTTTATGGTTTAGGGTTTAGGGATTGTGGTTAGAGGTTTATGGTTGAGGGTTGGAGATTTACGTTGTGGGTTTAGGCATGAGGGTTTAAGGATTAAGGTTGATAGTTAAGGGTTGAGGGTTGAGGGTTTATGGCTTATGGTTTTAGGTTAAAGGTTTGGGGTTGAGGGTTGTTGGTTTAGGGTTTAGGGTTTGGAGTTGACGGTTGAGTGTTAAGGGTTTAGGTTGGGGGTTTAAGGTTTACGATAAAGGTTGAGGGTTTTAGGTTTAGGGTTTATGCTTTAAGGTTGAAGGTATAGGGTTTGAGGTTAAGGGTTTAGGTTTTGGGGTTAAAGGGTAATAGTTGATGGTTTAGGGTTTAAGGTGTGGAGTTTAAGGTTTAAGGTTTATTGTTGAAGATTAAGTGTTTACGGTTGAAAGTTTAGTGTTGGTGACTTAAGGTTAAGGGTTTAGTGTTTAGGGTTTAGGGTTATGGGCTTATGGTTGTGGGTTTAAGGTTTAAGGTTTAGGGTTTATGATTTAGGGTTGAATGTGAGGGTTATTGATTTAGGGTTATGGGTTTAAGGTTTATGGTATAGGTTTATGGGTACTTGTTTAGGGTTTGGGGTTATGAGTTTAGGGTTTGTGATTGGGAGTTGAGTGTTTGAATTTTGGGGTTTTAGGTTTTGGGTTTATGGCTTAAGGTTACGGGTTTTAGGTTTTTGATTTTGGATTTGGAGTTGAGGGTTTAGGGTTTCAGGTTGAGGGTTTCGGATTTGGTGTTTAAGGTTTAGGTTATGGGTTGTGGGATGAGGGTTGAGGGTTTTAGATTTGGTGTTTAAGGTTTTAGTTGGGTTTAGGGTTTATGTAAGACCCTCAAATTCATAAAGTATATAGATGCACATGCTATGTGAAGCATAAATGATGTAAAGTCCATAGAATTAATGTACACACTTGTATTATGAGTTTGTGATGTACGTACGAGTTTCGTTATGTATGAATAATAAGAAATGGACTTTTATATGTGAGGAATGTGAATATATGAAATTATGAGTGGTGTGATAAAATGGATGCAGTATGCATAAGTTGCATAAATGGTTATACTCCATTTGGTTGTAAATTGTATACTTTTGGTTTTACAATGAATGCACACAAGTCCTAATGTATATAAAGTAGGAATGGATGTCATTTTCAAGTCTTAAAGGTGATTGGATGAGAAAATGACTATGGCAGCAAAATAAATGAAGTTTGGTGTAAGTTACTACAGAAAACTGCAGTAAAATCTAAAAAATATGACTGAGGGATCGATCTCATGGGATGAAAAATCGATCTGGAAGAGCGAAAAATGCTCTTGTTCGAGCAATGGAACAAAGGCAGATCGATCTCCAAGGAAGTCAGATCGATCTGCTAAGCATTCTGTAAAGAAAGAATCGATCCCTAGAGGGCCAGATCGATTTCCTTAAGCTACTGACTTATAACAGATTGATCTCATGCAAGAGCAGATCGATCTCCTTAAGGTTCTGTGTTGTACAGATCGATCTCATGCTAAGTGCATATCGATCTCATTAAGCTTGAAAGGTCGGTTTCGAGAGAAAAAAGTTCATGGCAGATCGATCTCATAGAGACAATTCTATAAATACTGGACTTCTACACCTCAGTTTGCACGAAAGAAACTATTACATTCAAGAGCAAAAGTGTAACCTAACATTTCTACACTAGAAAATTTCAGTTTGCATTCAGTTTTGAGTGAGGTATAAGTGAGCAAAGTTATTCTTGGCAAAGAGGAGAACAACATACTTGGAAACAAGAGATTGAGATCAAAGGTTTCAAGAGCAATGAGGATTTTACCATTTTGGTGACAAAGGAAGGAAATCTCAGCTAGGTAAAATTTAATGCACCAAGTTGATATATGTTAAACTAGGTGTATTCATGAGTTAAACGGTATATGTATGACTTGTTAGAAATGAAAGGATCATGAGAAATGTACATGACCTAGTTTTAGCATGAAATGAGAACATGATGAAGAAATGGTGTGGACATTGATTTAATGATGGAATATGCATGTATGGAAGATTATAAGGTAATGATATGAAATGCATAAATTTGAAATGAGGAGAAATGAATATAGGTATATAACCAAATATGGCTTTAGACCATATTTGGAGAAAATGATAAGATTTAAGTATTAAATTGTGATTTGGCAAATGAAATGAGTATATAGTGATATACTAATGCCAATAATTATAACAGCTTCGAAAATTTCTTTGGAAGCTGATCGGACTGTAAGAGTGAGCAGGAATGAGGAAGAGAGGTCACCTGCCGTGATCCGAGATAAGGAAATTTCGTGAGTAGCTAGAGATGGCTACATGTATTTTGAATAGAATTTAGATATTTTACTCTATATGAATTCCCTGAAATAGGCATGTGTGGTGATGAGTATTAAAGAGATAAAGTGTGATTTTATTCAAAATATAGGATAAAAAGCCTTAGAAGCATGTTATGACCCATAATTCATGAGTTGCATGATAGAATGGCTGATTTTTTCAAGTATATGCGAAAACAGCACATTTGAGTGCTTATTTGATTTGAACTGGGGTGAATTATGTTTTGAATAGTCATCTATCAGGTTTTGTGTGAAAACCATAAGTGCTAGAGATTACTCGCACTATATTTCAATATATGCATCACATAGTACTTGAGTGTTTACTCGTACTAGATTTTAATGCTATTTATGCATACTAGAGTACTGGGAGCATCGCTCGTACTCAGTTTTGTGATTGATGCATATAGAGTACTGGGAGAATTGCTCATACTCAGTTTTCATTGATTAATGCATGATAGAGTATTAGGAGCATAGCTCATACTCGAATTTTACATGAGAATTATGCATTAACTTAGTGCTAAAGGTTACTCGCACTAGTGTTGAATGTTTTGAGATGCATACACAGTGTTTAAGAGGCGGAGTGTTAATTGTGAGTCAAACTCAAGACGCGCACTTTAGTTTTTACGTGATATATAAGACATGTTAGAAAAATCGTGACGATTACCTCGTGTAGACTTAGTGTCACACTGTGATATGTTCGCACGTGGATTTAGAGACGTGGCATTTATTTTTCATAGTATGAGGGCTAAGACTTATGGCAAGCACCCCGACTATGATATATTTCCATGGTGTGAGGGATAAGACCTATGGCAGGCAACCCGACTATGAGGAGAGGGTCCACGGGTGTATGTTGTACCGTGCGAGTGGCATGGAGTACACTGTACCGTGTGGTGGAGTTGTGGAGTTGAGGAGTTTATAGCTGACAGTTGTGATGGACTGACCCCCCTCCCGTTACAGTAGTGATAACTCGCACACCGAAATTTGTGTTGCTTGGGATTTCACCATTATAGGATATGACCATAGTTCAGGAGAGTATTTCATTTAGCCACTGAGTCTCGCATGATATATCACTTGTCTTCATGATACAATTACACCTGAGGGATGGGTCGGAAACCGATTTTTATGTTGTGTTGTGAACTGCCATGTTTACTGTGATTTATATGTAAATGGCAATGATTTCGATAAAGGCATTCCGAAAGTATAAAGATGCACTGTTTTGCATGAATACCTACATGTGATAACTCAGCATGATTTTAAGTACATGTGATTTATTCTGTACTACTATTATATCATTTTGATACATGCTTTTGAGATGAGAGAAGGAAAGGCAAAGCATTATTTTCAGTAAATAGTGTGGACGTCTACTTGCTGGCCTGATTTCCTTACTGAGCGCGTTATTTGCTCATCCCCCTTTATTGTCCCCTCTCTACAGATCATCCGTAGTAAATTGAATCCGGCTGCAGTATAGCATTCTTTTTTTCCGCTGTCATTTCCTATTGAGTTAAAGGTATACACATCACGTACTATTTTGTATCTGAACAATGTATAAGCACAGTGATGTACACGTTGTAATACTGGGGATATGATTATGTAATTATGTAATGTAAATAAATATACTTATGAGAAATATGTGCGTACAGTCAAAAGATATTTACGATGACATGTATATATGATGTGATAAGATGAGTATGAATGAGATGACTAATGCCGAATCACAGCCCAACTGTCAAGGAGAGAAAGGTAAGTAAAAAGAAAAAATTTTGTAATGATTTTTGGTAAGTCACGGAATGAGGTTGTGACAGTTTAGGGTTTAAGGTTTAAGATTTTGGATTGATGGTTGTAGAGTTTTACTTATGCATGTGCATTCACCAGGATGACAACGAATTAGAGATTCTAGAAGTTATTCATCACTGTGTTGAGATTCTTGATCAGTATTTTGGCAGTGTGAGTGAACTTAAACTTGACTTTTTCTGGGATTATTAATGGCACCACTATATTTCATCTGGTTGTGAATTAATATTTATCCAGGTCTGTAAATTGGACTTGATCTTCAACTTTCATAAGGTATTTTTATTATGCTTGTCATGTAGGGTAGAGAGATTTTTTTTTACAGCAATTTACATATAACCGCTTGAGTTTATGTTAAAATTGTGCTCTCTGATTCATGTAGTCTTTAGCTGCACTTATCCTCTCACTCCTTAACCCCTTCATTCTTCTCATCATAACATACCCAACCATATCCTCCTTTCCTTCCTTTTATATTTCTTTAAATCATAAACTTTAAACTCTCCTTACTTATTCTCAGACCAGGGTTATCTCTTGATGTTCTCCATGTCAATTATCCTTAAGAAACACTTAATTTGCATCTGTCCAAATTGGGTGGTTCAAGTGCATTTTCTTCCGGTATGGCACCATGAATTTTCTATCACGTTACTCTTTTTTTTTCTTCTTTTTTCTAATAAATGTTATACTCTTGGTTTTGGCATCTGAACATGATGTCAGCAAATTATTGGTATCAAAATAATTGCATCCATTTTTAGAGGAAAAAGTGGTTTCTGACAACAGGGTAATTTTGATATAGACTTGAGGGTGTTGTCTTTGCAGTTTACCCTTTTTTCTTATAGATGTTTTATGTTATAAATGGTCTTTTGAAACATGTTCAGTAAGTAAATAGCATTGTTGTTAAGGATTGTAGATCATAGATGTTAAACTAGGGCCTTTGCTTAACCCTTTTCTGCTGTTTAACATTGAAGGCCTACCATTTATTGGATGAAATCTTGATTGCTGGTGAACTTCAAGAGTCAAGCAAGAAAACTGTTGCACGTATAGTAGCTGCTCTGGTAGAATTTTTTTCATTGTTAAAATGCCTTCATTTGTCATAATTTCCAATTTTCTGAGTGAATTGTTTTGTTGAGTTATAGGATTCACTGGTATAAACTGCAAAAAAGCAGGCCAGTTCCATTAGCAATATAATTGCACAGGCCAAGAAGTAGGTTATGACGAATGATGTCATTTGTCTACATCGGTTTTGGAGTATCATCTGCACTAAATTCTTTTTAGTTTCATTTTTGAGAACTGATTCGTTTGTTATGAAATGTAGATATGAGAGATTTTGTAGAATTGACAGCCCTTCATATCACACATTATATTACACATATGGCTATACATTTGGGTTTCAAGTGTGAATTCGTTGATATAACAGGCAACAGGCCTCGTTGATGTTCATTTTGAAGTTGATGTTTTACTTCTGGTCTTATGTTGGCAATAGCTAATACGTACTTTCTGTTGAGGATAGCTGGAGTATGGAGAGGCATTTGGTGGCTTGTTGAAGCAAAAAAACATATATGACGCATCCTTAACACTCACTTTCTTACATCATAATGGTAATGCTAGTACTTGAAAGAATGAGGATTGGGGTAATAAGAAATAGAAGTCAAAAGGGGGCTGGGTGCAATTCATATCAACAAAAATACAAGATATCTTTTTTCACTGATAAAAATCTCATAACAATTTTATTTAGAACATAACCCTCGGCATCGAGTCGAACTCGTGCCAACAGATTCACTATAAAATGTTGAACCATGGGGCACCAAGTAACTTCAAGACAGGGCATCCGTTCCTCACCTTAACTGCTGGAGTGGACTTGGTTGCCCCCTATTAACCCAGCCAAAATAGTCTATATGTTAGAAAGGATCATTTTATTGCTCTTTAGTAATCAACAAACGTGCTGCCACCAAGCTGTCTTCTCTCGAATATCACTTCGGAAGCATCTTGTTTGTTGATGCTTACAGTGTCCCATTTTAGGAGTGCACCTGTGTAGTCGATGAACACAAAATATATAATGAAAAATTGCTAACCTATGTGCTATGGCAATAATGCTGGCAAAGGTTTAAAACTCAGAACACTATTTATACGAACCTTCAGAAAATATCCATGTCGATAGCACTAACGAGCACTCCATCATCTTCCCAATTCACGTCTTTGGTGCCAGTGTCTGTCCTGAATAATTGAATAGGCGCCTCTAATGGTGGTGGACTCTGCAAAGTAAAACAGTAATCGATACAATGTAACAGAAGAAGCGGCAACAAAATCGTTCCAAAGTACTAAAAACAAGAATGTCTTCTGCTCATTAGTACAATTTGAAGTTATCTTACCGTGCAGCGGATAAGAGGCCAATTGATGTCGCGGAAGAAAGGGTGTTCTTTGATTTCATTGGCACCAGTAGCCGACCCTAAACGGCTGGCGGGGTCTCGGTTTAACAATGCATTAATCAACTGCCTAGCTGCAAGACTAACCTGCATTATCAAGTATAGTAACGTGTTCAGTTCAGCGGCTGCAAGTAAATGACTACATGACACTAGCAGGTTCTTGTTCGTCAGCAGCCAACTGGTGCGTCTAGATTTGATAAAAACAGAGGGAATTTAAATGCTTAAACTGCATGAAGTCTGCTATACCCCAGCGATTGTAGTTTAAAATCCATAGAGACAATGCTTGGCTATAATTCAAGCTGGGTGGAATTCAGTACTCATGAAATTAACCATGGTAATTAGAATGAATGAACTTTAAACAACGGTCAGAGTTATATCATCTTCTGAAATAATGCATCATTGGGTTAGAAATATACCGCAATGCTACTTGGGAAGGTGAGATCTTTGTACAAGATGTTGGAGAATGTCTTTTGCCTGTTTTTACCCCTAAAGGGGGTCCGCCCATATAGCATCTCATACAGCAAAATACCTAAATGACACGCATAAATCCATGTACGTCATGTTTAACAGAATATTAACAAAGGCAATTGCAAATTAATAGAACAGTGAAGAACATTAGGCCTTTGCATCTGCTTACCAAGTGCCCACCAATCAATCGCACTACTGTGTCCTGCACCCGTAATAATTTCCTAATAAAAATATACACATTATTATGTATTATCATGAATTGAGTTGAATATATGAACATTAAGCATGAATAGGGTCATTGTACTGGAGCAATGTATTCTTCAGTTCCAACAAATGAATTTGACTGTGTCGCTGGTTCTGCAACAAATGTCGGAGGTGGTTGACTCCAAGATCTCCTTCTCTTGTTAGGCAAGGGATGCTTTAGAACCTGAAAATCATCATAAACTTTAACCTCATGCAAAACTGTCATCAGTTATCAAACAAACAATCTAATCAGAAAATAAAGTAAAAACAAAACATTCACATACTTGAGGTTTACAGGAAGTCATAAATGATAAATCAAAGTCGGTTAATACAACGTGCCCATCCTTCTGGAGTAGAATATTTTCTGGCTTCAGGTCTCTATATATTATTCCTGTCATAAACCATAAAGAATGAAAGCACAGTGAGAAGAAAAACAGAAGATACCACTCTTGCAACTTTTTCTGATTAGATCTCATAAACAGGTAAGCTTGAAGCATCATATTGCATTGAATTAGATCACAGGTTCATAAATCTAAGCATAGAGGCATAAACAGGAAATCTTTAGATTTTGGAAAGCCAACGTCTCTACTTCTGTTCTGATTTATCAAGATACCTAGACAATGAAGATATTCCAAAGCAATGACTACCTCTGCAGCATAGAACCTGAAAAGCAAAATAAAAATGCAGTAGTACGAACTGCACTCACAAGAAATGTCCAGATATCCCAAATGATATAGACATTTGAGTAATTAAGTCATAAAATGAAAAGAAACATAGACTTGGAAAATACTAGGAGTAAATCCGTTTTGCCAAAACATAGTCCAAAAATTCCTCACCCAAACTCAGTTTAATGAAAAGTAATCATATTCTATAGCATGTCATCCAAACGCATTTCACAGTACTCACTTTTTGGTCGAAATTAATAATCCCACAACCATAGAACTAAGGTATTTCTCTATTGTGATTATTAGGCAAGCAAAAGGTGTACCTTGCAGATTCTTCTTTGAAAAATTTCATAGGCTGCTTATCAAGCAAGGCAAATAACTCTCCACCAGGGCAAAAGTCTGTTATCAAACAAACATGTGCGGGAGTCTGAGGAGATGAGACAACATTAGTTTAGTCCACTTCAATTCGTTTATTAAATTAACTCAAAGTTCCAAACTAGAAAGACATCTTTGATTCTAGCATCTAGTTAGCATGAACACCTATATGTCGACTTAAGCATCCAGAAAAATTGTAAAATTGTTGGAGAAACAAGGAATGACAATGAGAAAACCTGAAAAGAAGAGTATAATGAGGGAAGGAAAGGATGATCCAGAAGTGAGATGATTTCCCTTTCAACGCATGCTCGATGAACCTGTTTAAGCAATAAGCAGTTCACAGGTCAAATACTATCACATCAAATAGAAAATGCATTTCGAACAAAACAATTTAAGCAATAAGCAGACCTTGTTACGATTCAACATCACTGACTTCTCCATTGCCTTCATAGCAAATAATTCTCCTGTACCTTTCAGTTCCACCAGATGAACACTGCAAGAAATACAACATTAATTTAAACAGCGTCTGAATGATCTGGCTATGGGAAGCATTAGAAAAGCAATAAATTAGCAACTCAAAATCATTCGTGAGAGGTAAAAGAGGTAATAAACAGTGGCATGGAAGCATGAGTGGGTTTCTCAGCATATCATTTGAGTTCAAACTTGCACTTGACAGAGAATGGTGCTTGTATAGACAGAACATCCATATGTTGAAATAACAAAAGCATCGAGAAAGTTAGAAAAGGGAAACTACCTGCCGGTATCACCACAGCCTAAGGGTTTTATGGGCTTAAAATGATTGAGACCAATTGTTTCACCCCGTGAAGTGATCTAAAAAAACCCAAAAGGATAAATTAGAGAAAGAGAGGGAGAGCAATGAAAGGCATGCATCATCAGAGCTTACTTAGAAGATTAGCTTAGAAAATTCTATACTATATGATGGATAATACTATCTTAAATATTGGCGTTCAGTCTGGAAAACATGCCTTCTGAATTGCTTGCCAAGAAGAACTATCTCTTCTGTGAGGCCGTGGGAAGACAGGCTGAGAATGGAGTGCCCACAAATCTTCTGGTCTCTGAATGTTGGCAACACAAAAGTCACATCAACTAAGATCACGTGGCTTCTTGAAATAGGCAACTATGATCTACTCCAATATAAGAATAAGTTAAAAATCAAGCACAGAAATTGGAAAGTTGGAAAATTGAGTCCAATTTAGTATTACCTTTGTCATTATTACCCAAGCTAACTGTTTTCAAATCAAATTATAAGTTGCATGTTTAAGTGAAATTGGAAAACTGTAAATATGGCTATATGCATTCATGAAATTGTGAACATAAGATTTATTAGAATAATTTAAATAAAATGAATTCTTAACTAGCTTCATATCATATGCAACTTGACACAACATTAACAATGTAAAATTGAGATGTAGAGTTCTTAATGCAATCGAGAGAACAGATTTATTATCTTTTACATCAAAGATTATGACATTGCCATTAAAATTCTAGAGAAAGAAAGAATACCTTACCAAATTGGCATCAGGAAGTTCTCGAACTGCTTCATCCACATTTTCTGCTGTGGCTTTGACCTGATAAAGAAGATATCAATACATCAAATGATCTGAAGTTAAAACATTACTTGCATTTTGCGATGTATATAATTAGAAGGTGAGAAGGATTACTACCAACTTAGCACTTTGTAGCTCTGTTTTCTCAGAGAGGCGGTTTCTTAGGGGTTCAACATGGTCACTTCCATCAAGTTGGACACCAATGAAATATTGAAGCTCACCCTGTAAAACGGGAAGGAATTTATGACAAGAGGTCAAAAGAGTGTGCAGGATAATCACTTGAAATGTTAACTGATCCTGAATGTAGTACTATAACCACCTTTTGGTCACGCATAGGTTGCAAGTGAAATAAATTCCAGAATTTCTTGCCTGCAAGACATAAAATTGTAACAATTTAGTCAGATAATGTTTCAGTAAGCATGCACGTTACTTTTTCTTTTCCTTTTTACGAACCGCTTTTTGTGTAGTTGATCAACTGAACAGTGATTTCCCTTTGTTCTCTAATAGCATCTCTTATCTTTGAGACGGTTCCTAGATCAGTTTCTGGACCTTGAAGAAACCTGTGAAAAAATTATTCATCTAACAAACGGATGGAGAACGCCACTGGAGAGTTGATTGAAGTACTTAGATAATGGAATTAAAGTAGTACAAATTACATACCTACAGTTCCTTCCCAAGATTTCCTCACGTGTATATTCCGTCAATTCAAGAAAGCTATCAGATGCAAATATCTGCATACATTTGAAAATTATATTGATTTTAGTAAGATACAAACCAAGCTGTGACATGCAAGATTGCACTAGAAGATTAGGCAGAAGTAGAACTTCACTAAGTAGAAAGTAGTGCATAATGGAATTTTCTTTTCTAACAAACAAAATAGTAATCTCCGACTTTTTAGTGTAAAAATTATGTTCTCAATGTACTTTTGTATTCTGAATTAAAATAGAGTCAGCGAGAAAAAATCATACTAAAAATTCTTCCTTACAATGGGATTATCAGGGAGTCTAGGATCTGTGATCACAAAGTTCTTTTCAATACGTTCCAATGTTGTTGCAAGATCCATCCCTTGGCGTATGTCTCTTTCTCTTTCAGCACGTTCCCAACTGTCAGTGCGTTCTATGTCTTTGGTCATTAACTCCTCCGGCTCAACAATTGGTTGTTTTTCTTGTTTGGCTGCAGAGCTGAAAGACCTGCCTTTAAACCTAGAGGAAAATGTCATGCATCAGTTATGGAACATATTATAATACTAATTTCTGAGTCACAATGGAGCAAATTGTTAAATGTGTTTCAGTAGCAAAACTCTAGAAAGAACAAAAGATGAAAACTTAAACCCAAAAGACTCACCCCATTAAAGAAATGCGTGCTGATTTTCTAGTTTTCTTGCCAATTTCCTGCGTAGGAGTAGCAGCACTGAAGTCTGACCGGGGAGTATATCTCCCTGGAGAACTAATGTTCTCAATTTCAGCAGATTTAGGCAGAACATAATCAAGGTTGAATTTTTCCTGCTCTTCAAGCTTGTTAGCGGCATCATTACTTATTGTCCGAATGTGAGGTTGAGGATGTTTCAAAGTTTGGACAACCTCTGTGATGGTATCTAAAGCCTCAGCCTTCTGACGAGCTGTTCCAAGATGTAGGATTATTACATATTAAAATTAAAGTTACACTCTATAGTACCCCAACAAATAAAGCATAATTTACCATCATAACGAATTATGGACTGCGGCAGTCCATTAGGCCGCAATGCCTTTTCTTTGATACCTTCTGTGTATTTGCTGACCTCCACCTGCATTCTGCAGAAACAGCATGTAATATTTATGCGTGCATTCGGAAAAAAAAAGTTCGAATATCCACAAGAAGATAATTATGAAGAAAAGAAAAAAGGAAAACTAACCCAATGAATTTGATGGTTTTTCCTTGACTGTCTTTAATGGGAGTGACTGTGAGAAGATTCCAGAAAGGAGTTCCATCCTTCTTGTAATTGAGGAGCCTGCCACAATAGCTTTTTCCATTCTTCACTGCATCTCTAATCTTGGCAACCTCTTTCCTGTCTGTTTCCGGTCCCTGTAGGAAGCGGCTGCATAACACCCTCAACTCTCAGATTTTTATTAATAGCATTCGGAAAGAAACAGATATATAAAACAGCAAAACAAAAAATATGGGGTTGATAATGACTGCGTAATCAAGTATAAGAGATTTATCGAAATTGAAAACCAAACATCCTGAAGTTGAGGTTGTACAGCACTTGAAATAATTGGTATTTCACTAAGTAATAAAATGCCTAGGAGAGGGTGTGTACTTGGTACAAAAGCCTAGTAAATAGCAAATGAAGACAACTGTCAAATCATATGGAAATGTTGTAGTATTGTTCTTCACTATCTTTTCCCTTTCTTAGCTCAGATGGATTGGTTTTGACAAAGTAGAGAGAAAACCATGTGATTTTACACCGGAATAAAGTTAGAAATGAGTACCATGATTTGAGATAGCTGGACGGTTGGCTAAATTGTTGTCTTTACTAACTGAAGTCAGACAAGTGTAGAGCTGTATGCTGTCGTGTGTGACTCGAAATAGAAACTTGCAAAGATTTTGGGCAGCAGACTGATTGCAGCTCTACATATTTAAGAGCATGAACTTACCAGTTTCTTCCTACGACTTCCTTTGATGAATAACCAGTCATGCTGAAAAATCCGCTGCTGGCATACATTATAGGGCAGTCTCGTTTGGTGGCATCAGATACAACAAAAGTTTGCTGCAGGGTTGCCAAAGCATCCTTCAGCTCCTGTGAAACTCTAGGAAAGGCCCCTTCAGATCCATAATTTGATTCCTCTGATGTCCTTACCGAGTCCACTGCAAATCTATCTAGTGAGTTTTTGCTCCGATCACCTTCTCCAGATGGCTTTATTGTTCTACCAATTATTTTGAAACTACCTTCTCCAACATCTGGCTTCACTGCAAAACCCCATTCTGCAGCCCTTTCAGCTATGGTAGCTTCAGTAAAAATTCTACCAGACTGTCCATTAGAATCAGTCCCTTCAGGTTTAGCCCCAGTCAAGTTTTTGATTGAGTCATCAAAGCTTATGATCTTAGATTTGTTGGCAGCCTCTCCTCCAAAAGCCATCCACTTATCCACAGGCTCTTCCCATGTGGCAGAAGTGACATTCATTGATGATCCTTCCTCTTCCACCTGTGCTTGTGCACTAGCTCTAGAACCCTCAATTGTATCACTAGATTGTCCAATATTTTGAGTACCTGCTGACTCAAAAGCCTTAATTGATCGCTGTTGTTCTCTATTGGCTGATTGAGTAGTTGCTGATGATGTTGAGGGACTAAAACTTGATGCTGATGAACCCTGCAGGCCTCCGGCCGTTCGTTTCTCCATTTCCAACTCTCCAGTGAATGCAGGAGAGGCTGCAAATTTCTAAGTCAGATATGGTGTTTATGCTAAAGTAACTTCTAATATCTTCGAATTAATATATTAAATTCTATCTTAGCAAAAATTCAGAGCTGGAAAATCTTCTCCTACATGGCTGCTTATACAAATTCTAGCACAAATGAAGAATTATACAGTTACCATGATTTCAACAGCTAGCAATAGAAACTGTACGGAAAAATAACAGCTGAAATCAGTCAAAATCATCAACTGTACGTACAGAAATGATCAACTATGATGCAGTTTTCTGCAATCCATAATCCTTCCTATTTTAAACACTTAACAACAATTAAAATCAAACTCTACAACTAGAATTAGAGTTCTGGTAAGACACATTTCGCACCTAATGCTTGATAAACAGGAGAGTATGTAGTTGAACTGTTGAAAAGAATTCGCCCCCTTTTAAGTACGAAGTTCTAGTCAATGAAAGGTAGAGCACTAGTCAAAGATGTTCAACTCCCAACGTTAACAAGCAAAGAGATAAAGAAGAGGATAATCAAGGAAAGAAAACAAACTGTGGTAGGAACCTTTTATTTCCCCGACAGAAATTTAAAGAGCAAGTAGCAATCTCCAGTAGTTTCTCATCAAAATGAGTTCAAACTTTAACGACAATGGGATAAGTGCCACTGCTCTTCCATTTCCAGGGCCCTCCTAGAAAGTCATTACTCTAACACGTTTTTTCCTTTTTCTTTCCTATTCACCGAATTTAGCATGAAAGAACATATCCTCTAAGTTTCTGATTCTGGTTTCTGTTGCATGTAGTGTAAAGAACAGAAAACAGGTAAGCAGCAGGATAATGTTTCATAAACGGGAATTCAAATTCCAACTGTAATAACGTACTTACACTGCTTTCTGTTTTCCATCCTAGCCTTAGGTTTTATATATGCTATTTTGTACGGAGGCATCAAAGTCGTTGGTTCCCAGCAATTTTATCCAAAATTTATTTCCGAAGTTGTCACCAATTGGTGGAGGAAGAACATTAACCATCGGCAGGTTCAATCACAGAAATAGTTAACGCCGTAAGATTTGTGAGGCTGAAAAGATCCCAAATGTGCCAATTTTATAGATAAATCTCGTTTTCACTTTTAAAATTTTGTTTGTCATTTGGGAAAATCTGAGCAACTACATATTTCGTGTCAAGTGACAGCAAAATAAACACATCAAAAGATGAAGGACCACAGCATGGTGGGAAACTGGTACGGTTTTTTTCACATCCACGTTCGATGCCCCCATCATCATCATCGAATCAATCAGGCCATTTGCGACAGAACTCGCCAGCGAAGCCTAAACCTTTTTTTTTTTTTTTTGTGAGAACAAGAAATCATGTAGATAATACGAAAGTACCATAAGAGGGTTACAACAGTAGCCTAAAACTATCTTTTGTTCCTTGACCTATAAACATATCGATATCGGTTAAGCATCACAAAAATCTGTACTAACCATTTTGATTTTGAGAAGAGGTAGTACGAAATAGTTACTTCATTGTCGGCTGTATATATTTTTTATTCAAAACATATTACATAATTATTAAATTAATAAAAAAAAGCCACTCATTTATTATTAAAATTATTTATGAAATTTTCAAAATAAAAATTCATCATTTTAATTATTATGTGTAACATGTAATAAATAATTAATTTTTTAAAAATATAATTATATGATATGATTTAAATAAAAATATATATCGACCGTGGTGAAATAATTGTTCCATACAATTGTTTATATTTGATTTTCTGCCACAAAATTTCTTTCCAACACAATTGATAAGGTGTTTTGTTTTGTTTTACTGAAATGATTTTCAAAAATGGGTTCTATATTTTTTTTATATTTAGTTGGTAAAAAATTAATTAGTTAATGAAAAAAAATTATCTGGGTAACAAAAAATTAAGTTATTTTTCTAAAAAAAAATTTACACTCTTAAAAAGGAAAAAATAGTTTTCAAAAAATAACTATATACATTATGTTATTTATCAAGTTTGTGAGTATAAAATACACAAGTTAGATTTTGGATATGATTTTTTAAACTTTAATTTAGTTCAATCCTACATAAAATACTATGATATTAATAAACATATTTTTATTAATTAGATTAAAATTTTTAAATATTAAAAATTAATATTAAAAATCTTTCAATATTTAAAATTTAAATATTTTATTTTTTATATTATTAATCTGAAATACTTTAAATATTTCAACTATAAACAATATTATATTATTATTTCCATAATAAATAATAAATACTAATTTGATAAATAAGATATCTAGTATTTAAATAATTCATATTTTAAATAATTTTTTAATTTTTTAATTAATCTATAATATTTCTGTATTTTTTTTACAAAGATTCGTATGTTAATATTTTAATAATAAATATAAATAAATAATATTTTTATTATTTTAACAATAAATATTTTTAACATAAAATATAATTATTTTAATAGTAGAAAATTTTCAATATTTCAAAAATAAATATTAGTATATTATTAATATTATATATATTAAAATTTTAAAAATATTAATATGAGTAATAATAAATAGTTTTATTTTAAATATTTAATAATATAATATTTTAATATCAAATATTATTTCCAAAATATAATTATTTTCTAATATTAATAAATTAATGATAAATAATAAATAAATTTTAATATTTTCTTAGTTATGTTATTATCATTTAAAAAAATTCAACAAATAATCATATAACAAAAAAATATTTTTGTTATCTCGTTGTTGATAGTAATAAAATTTTAAAAATTTTAAAAAATGTAAATATTTTATTGAAATATTTTTTAAAAGGCTTTTTTGGCGAAGCAAACGGAACTTTAGTATTTGTGATACTACGTGAATTTTGCCATTTTAGAAGAAGCCTCGAAATTATGGCAATGTTATTGCATATTCTAGGAAAGCACTTCATCAATTATTATGCCGACTTGGAACGACGCATCCTACAAACTGAAAAATTACAGATAAGATATGACGGTTCATATTTCCAAATCAACTTTTTGCTGTAAGGAAATTACGCAGATGGCATTATTTTCTTCCTTTTACGTGCGGATGTGGCTGAAGTAGACTGTAAATTAATGTCTATTATCGCCAATTTTTTTAGCTTCGGGCAAAAAAATTTATTTGATTATTTTTTTAAGAAAATTTGATTCTGTTTTATCAAATTTGAGTAATTTAAATTATTAAATATAATTATTTTAATTTTTTATTTGAATAATTTGTAAGCTTAATTATTTTTTTATTTTAATAAATATTTGTTATTATTTTAATTATTAAATTTATAATTTTAGTTTTAACATTTGTAAATATTTATAGGAAATATTTATTTGAGTTTTAAACTCGAACATGTATAATTGAATTTAACATTCTAAATTAAAATCGATATTTACTCTTTTATTTGATAAATAAATTTAATCAAGTAAATTTAATTAAAATTAATTTTTATTTCAAATCAAATTTAAATTTAAAAAATCAATAAATTTTAAAGTAAATATCGAATTTTGAGTGTCGAGTCTCGCTCAGAAATACCCATTTCCACAAATTGCCGCCACGCCACCACCCAATATCTTTTGAACGATTGTCCATTTAAAATGTTTTGTCCATAGCCCCACACCACAACCCCCACCCCCCCCCTGGGGCTTACTGGCCGCGGCTCACCCACGTGATCACAACATTTTGAAGAGGAAAGGAAACCTTCCTGTCGTCTCACTTGCCCTACTCTTTGTTCCTTTCTGCATTTTGGGCGTTAATAATAACGCCATATCTTCATTTACACGATGTCGTATAGACATACTATTCCCATTTGTTTTTTAACAAGGGAGAAATTAGATCTTTAGAGAAGTTATTAAAATTATGATTATTTTAATAATTAATATTTAGTTTAACGATTATTATTCCTATTTAAGAGAGAACAAATCAAAAATTCGATTCTTTTATTTTTTTTTCTTATACATTTTATGAACTAAAAAAATGATCATTTTCTTTTTACAATTTTGTTATTCCATATTAAATTTAATTAATTAATTACTTTATATGCAATATTTATTTTTTATTTTCAGTTACATGAAAAAAATTTATAAATAAAGAAATCCAACACATTTTCTACTTTATGAATAAATAGAAAGTATCAATAGTTGATTGGAAAAAACGAAAATGAATTTTTTCATCAAAAATTTAAATAAAATTTATTTTAAAGTCGTAAATAATTTTATCTGAATACTTTTTTAATTTGAATAGAATTAATCTCAAATAATAAAATAAATAAAAATATACGTGGTTAAAAAAAAATAATAATAATAATAATAATAATAATAATAATAATAATAATAATAAAGAGAGAGCTATTTGGGCAGGACGTTGTCCAACCTAAACGAGGACTGGGCTGGGGAGGAACCCTTGCAGGAACCTGTTAAGCACTCAATCAACCCACGAAACCCCAAATCCACGAATCAAATTTGATTCTGTAATCATCTTCCCTCTTCATCAACAGATTCATTTTCTTTTTAATAATAAATTGAGAGGAAAAAAAGGAAATAGTGAAGAAAAGAAATACGAATGGTAAGGGAATGCAGCGCAGAGGATAAGGGGAATTCTAGAATCCACTAATTTAAAACAAGTCCATACCTCAATTGCTTGGAAAAGCATGAAAAAACAAAATAGACTACATTAGTACATGTATTTTTGACTTGAATGCACTCAAATAAAAGGAGAACGAGGGGTCATTCCGGATCCAAAGAACAAAAAAATTTCGATTAGCAGTTTAGGATAGATATGAATTGCATCTCACAGTGAAATTCATTTAATTGTTCGAGGCATGTTTTAAATTAGGTTTTTTTTTTTTACTTAAAAATTTTAAATTATTTATTTTTCTTAATTCTTTCACTTTCCTTTTATCTTGAAGATTTTAAAATGTTAAAATAATATTGAAAAGATAACTAAAAAATAATTTTTAATATCTAATAATAAAAGTATTATTTGATATAAAATAATTTTAATTTTTGTAATTATTTATTAATTATATGAATATAAAATATCTATAATTTTACTATATATAAATTTTAATCTAATATATTTAATTTTTATTTTCTCTTTTAATTATACTTTATTTCACTTTCATTATTATATTTACATTCAAACATATATCTCATTATTGATTTTAATTCCATCGTTATAATAATTTGTTTTACCATCGTCTTTATTTTTACTTTCATCGTCCGTCAAAATGGACTATGAATCAACTATGGGCAAATACAAATATCGTAAAATTTATGTGTACTTGGCTTGGCAATGAATAACGATTTAACCTCTGGTAATATGAAGAACCGAGAGGGGGTTTAATTAATTAAATGTTTCAAGTAAATAATGTAGGCATGCACATGTAAAAAATATGCATGAGTGCAATTATGCATATTTTAGGTGTATGTTTATAATTGTATGCACGAGTATAAAGGTAGACGTGTATAAAAAAAAGGGATACACATACAAAAGTATATAATAGAGGATGTACGAAAGACACAAGTATGTATATATATCAACAAATAACAATTAAGCCAGTAAGATTTAAAAATGTGTTCATTGGTCAAAAAAAATTCAAATTAAATTGTATTTTTTTATTGTGGGACTTGGAGAAGTTAGATAAATAAAATATTATAGCTTTAAGAATAAATGACTATGGATATATATACGTGTATATGTATATTTATATATATATATATATATATATATATATATATATATATATATCAATGTATATACAAAGGTATATATATATATATAGTAAAGCAACATGGCCGAGAGCCCCATTAAGCATATATATATATATATATATATATATATATATATATATATATATATATATATATATCTGTGTGTGTATGTAAATCGGCAAGAGGGCTTAAAAAAAAAGAAATGAAAAAAAAATGAATGAAAAAATGGGGTATGGGGTTCGGTAAAATAAGAAGGAATAAGATAATAGCATGAAGCTTGGGAAATGGGCGCAATGAAAGTGATAGCTTCTGAACTATGACAAGAGAAAGGAAGAAACTGAAGCAGGTGAAGACTAGAACCATGCGGTGTACAGCAGAAAAGGCAATGCTAACCTCTGTCCTGTCAGTATAACTGAACCACATTGAATGAAAAACAAAGATGTGTCATGTTGCTACAGTATAAGGCCTGAAAGTGAGCTGAAATAGTTGCTGGAAATGGGGATAAAAAATATGGGATAAAAGCTCGAACCGAAAGAAAACTCATTTGGAATGTCTCATACTAAACAGTGGTGATGGTGCTTGGTAAGGGGAGAGAAACGTGAAACATGATGAAGGGTGGTAGAGTAAAGAAAAGAAAGGAAACGAAATGGAGAAAGAAAAGGCCAAAACTGGTAGACGCGATGCACGTTGGGAGCAGTCTGTAAGTGGCTGGAGTTTGGTGAGCTGGAAATAGCGTGAATGCAGAGGCTGGCGTGATGTTGTTAAGAGAAGAAGCGATAACCGGGCGAAGAGCAGAAAAGCTTGTGTAGATTTTATTTCCTTATAAGGCTACGGTGAGTTGAAGATAGAGATAAAACTGGAAGGGAAGAACTGAGAGTAAGGAGGCAGGGAAGCAGCAAAGGAATGAGAAATGAAAAAAAAAAAAGTGAGAGATGGCAGGATGAGCAGGAAACTGGAACTGAGAATGGAAAACTGAGCGAAGTAGAAAGGGAGAGAGGAACCGTGAGGCAGGGGAAGAAGAAAGACAACAAGGCGAGGTGCAGTGATAGGAAGCTGAAGCAGTAGCATGAAACCCGAAGAGGAGAAGAAGAGAGACTCGAAAACAAGGGGAACCGAGAGGAAAGAAGGATGAGGGGAAAAGCAGGGCCAGCAAGGAAACTGAACCGAAACAAAGCTGGCGGGGCAAGAGGAGACCAAAAGCTCCTCTGTTTTTGTTTACTTTCCTACAACCGGGCGAAAGGGGAGGAGAAAGCTGAGGAAGGTGAACAAAGGAGGTGGCAGACGCGAGGGAAGGCTGGAAAATGAGAGAGGATTGGCTTGTTTTGAGGAGACCCAAGGGCAGAGGCAGCAGGAGAAGAAAACAAGGGGCAAGAGGCGAAAGAGAGAAACCCTATAGCTACTGCCATGGAGGCTCTCGGAAGGGAGCAGCGACGAAGGTTCTCAGACTGATCGTAGGTGAGCCAGAAACAGAGGAAATGGAGGGACATCAGAGCTAGCAAGGTGGTGAGGACAATAGCCGTGAAAGGAAGAGGAAGAAGATGAGTGAACAGTAAAGAAATCGAGAAAGAAGAAAGGAAAAGAAGAAATGGCGGGAAAGAAAGTAGGAAATTCAAAAAAAATTGGGTGAACAATAGAAAAAAAAGGTGAAGAAAAGAAAAGTAGTATAAAAATATATTTATTAATATATATATATATATATATATATTATAGAAAATAGAGGAAAATTGAGGAAAGAAAAAAAGTGTACTAAATTTTGGAAACTTGGAGAAAGGGCTTCGACAGAAATAATCTGAGTGGATCGGACGCGCCGACTCATTATGTTGAGACAATCGAGAACTACGGACAGACCCCAAGGTAAGCAAGGTTACGATTTTGACGTATCGTAGGTAATTCGAATAAATAAAATACTAAGAATACAAATTTCGGTGTAAGAGAATCGTAGAAGGATTTAAGGGAGATACTTGGAGGCGTCACTACTCAAACTTGAAATTTTCGATAAATCGATGTAAATGGGTGTAATTTAATTTAGTTCTGATAATGAACACTCATTGCATTGATAAAAAAAGATCTTATGAAGCAATGTTATGTTTTGAAATGATTTATGATTATTTTCATACTTATGGAACGGTTTATGAAACATGATTTCGTTTTATGAAATGTTCACTAAATGCATCTATGTTTATGAAATGAATTTCCTGAAGTATGAAAATGCATGGAAGTTTTATGATGGTTTGAAAACCTATATTTATGTTTTAAAAGGAACTTTGGACAATTTCAAAAGTATTTAAGAAAAGGGAAAAGAATTTTTGAGACTATAGGCTTCATTCATGGCTACTTCTTGTGGTGCTCCGGCTCCATCACTTGAGTGCCGATACGTAGGACATCTGTAGCACTTGACTCTACCTATGTGATAGATGTCTTGTTACTTGCGGTTAATGATGATGATGATGTTTTGGTAGTATCTCGTATCCGCGCAGCACGCATGAATGTTTCCCGCACGGAGAGTGCCTTTGGTGCCCGTGCCCAAACTAGGTACTAGAGAAAGTAAGAAAGATAGATACTACTCATGTTTTTATGAAAGTGCTATACGACTCTGATCCAGTCTACAGCCCCCTTACCATGGCCATAGGTATGATTGACTCTCTACAAAGAATGACACGTATCACATGACTTAGTTATAGCCTAGTCACCACGATTATGATTATGAATGATGATTATGATGATGATGTTGATGAATGATTATGTTTTTATGAGATTATGACAAATGTTTACGAACAATTATGTTTTATGAAATGTTTATGAATGACGATGATTTTATAAAATCATTCATGAATGATGAAAATTTTATGAAACAGTTAAGCATGCTATTTGATTTACAGAACTCATGCTTCATATTTTCCTATGATGACTATGCACGTAACGAAAGTTTTACATATCTTGTAAATATTAGTTTCTAAAAGAAACTTATGATCAGTTTTTCTGAAGCAAAGTTTGTTTCATGAATGATTCTTGCATGCTTTTACATATCAGAACTACTTTAAATGTATTTTCTTACTGGACTTTTTCCCAAAAGCTCACTCCTCCACCTCTCAGATTGTTTGCAGTGAAGTACAGTTGATAATTGCTGCGTAGACGACGTAGGTTGACGGATACGAGCTTCCCCAAACTACATTTTATACATGTGTGAGGTATACATTTTTATCTTTTTATCAAACCATTTGTATGCACAGATATCTATTAAAAGTAATGTGTCGGGATGTAATCTGTATAAGGATAAATGAAATGAACTATTTTAAAGATTGACACTGAATATGAATACAGCCTAAGTGAATAAAGGATTATGTTGCAAGCCGAAATTTCAAAAAAAAATTTCCTCCGAATTTTTATAGGTCACGAGTCATTACAGCAAATTACTTAAATGTTGAACATGATTAGAAGGTTAAGGGTAAAGTAGTTGACAATTAAATCTAAAAAAAAATTATCAAATACTTTATTAATAAAAATTTTACTTATTTATCATAAGAGAAGATCACAGAATTATACATATCTCTTAAAAATAAAAATAAAAATAAAAATTATTAAAAAAAAGTAAGATATGTGATAATTTTTTTATTTTACTAGCTCAATTAAAACTTTTCAGTGTAAGAAATTAACCCTAAAATTTGTTACCAAGCTTGCTCTTTACCTTCGTGGATTAGTTTAGCAACTCGCATCCTTTACTCTTTATAGTGGGAGTCTGGAAGGTCGACCGTTGACTAGGGGTGTAAACGAACAGAACGTTCGGTGAACCGTTCGGTTACTGTTTGTTTATGTTCATTTATTAAGCTTAACAAATGAACACGAACAACATTTTTTTGTGTTCGTTTATTAAACGAACAAACATGAACAAATGTGTAGTTCGTTCGTTTATGTTCGCGAACAAGCTCGTTTATGTTTGTTTATTGTTCTTTCGTTTAAAGTGGCATTTGTTGTTCGTTCGGTTATGTTCGTCTATTGTTCGTTTAGTGTTCGTTTGTTATTCGTTTGTAATTTATTAAAGTATTAAAATTACTTATATTATATTATTATATAAGTTATATGTTATATAATTATAATATATACTAAAATACTAAGATCGTGTTTGGTGCATAGGATGATGGATGGGATAGGATGATAATCACCCTAACTTATGTTTGATGCACACATTAAGGGGACGATTGGATTGTAAAGATGATTAGTAATCCTGTTAGTATAGGATGATCCAATCCTCTCTAAAAAGTAATGATTATTTCTAATGAGATTAGAAATAAATATTCATATTTTATTTATTTTATACTTAAAATTTTTATATTTAAAAAATAACTTAATCATTTAATAACTTAATAAAGATCATTGTTTAATTAATTTATCCAATATATTTTTTATTTTTTTCCTTCTTTTTTATTTCTTTCTTTTCCTTTTTCTTGTTTGAATAGAGAAAAACTATAATTTTGATAAAATAATATTTTTTTGAACAATTCAATTTTTTCAAAAATTCTTTTTTGGAAATAATAAAAAAATTAAATAATTTGTACAAAACCCTAAACATGACCATTGAAATTAAATTAATAAAAGTTCATAATAAATTAACATACAATTTTTACACTCATAATAATAAATTAACTAAATTCTAATTAAAAAAATATGAAAATAACTTATTTGAAAAATAAACTCATAATATAAAATGATATTTATATAATTAATGTGTATGATTTAAACTTTATTTTTTACATAAAATAATTAATTAGCAAAACCTGTAAAAAAAAAAAAACAAAACTCATTGTTTTACTCACATTACTTTTTCTTCTCTCTTGCACGTTTTTTTTTCTCCCTAACCTAAACTAGAACACACTCTTCCTTTCACGCCACTCACCTCCCAAAACCAAAAAATTTCCCTTCCCTTCACTTGTACCACTAATTCACGCCACTTTCTTCCAAATAGAAAACAAAACCCTAAACCCATTTGCATTCCTATTACCAAGTAAGCCATAGTTAAGGAGAGAGTTTTGAAGAAATTTCTAGAGGCATTTTTTTATTTAGACAAGTTTGGATTCAGCTACTAAAGATTAAGGTAAAACCGATTTTCCCTTAGTTAAATTTATGTCCAATTTATGTTATAGAACTATGCTTAGTGATGAAATTTAAGTTAATTTCAATTTTGAAGAAATTGTATAAAATTAGGGCTTGTAAAATTGGGGATTTCGAAATTGGGGATTAGGATTTGATAATTCTAACTAAATTTATAATGCTTAAGTGATGAATTAACTGTTTCATAAAGTAATTACAAACAAGTACTGGAATTTGTATTCTTTCTTAAAATTCAGGATTCAAATCTCATTTCTTTTTATTTTTCTATTAAAAAAATAGAATATTTGCCATGTATTTCATCCCATTTCTAAAGAGTTTGCATAATTTATTTACTCAAAAAATATTTGAAAGAGAAGTGACTCTGTTGGAAAATAAACTGCCTTCCACTCTTATACTTCCAGAAGTAGGTATATGTATTTTTTTTAGTTGGATGTAATGTATAGCGCACATAGCATAGGTCCTGACGGAAGAATGTTGGTTTAATACAAATATAAGTTTAGTTATTATTTGTAAAATGGCCTCAGTCTTCACCAAAAAAAGCCTTTACACCTACGCTTGATTTATTCAATTCACTAGTTTGGTGATAATTTTAGAGTTAACTAGGATGATACACCCCTGCTACGCATGGGGACTTTTCTTTTCTTAAAAAAAATTATAAATAGTATTTATTGAAGATAACAACAAATAGACCTAAATAAAAAAAATGTACAGTGATTCAAAAATAATATTCGATGCCAAGAATTAGAGAAAATGCAAGATCAAGTCTTGCTAAATGCTAATCATTGTGAAGAAGTAAAACTAAAGTCTCCTTAGAATTAGTTTGAGTTTCAAAAATTTGAATCCCCATTGCTTAAAGCTTCCAATATCCAAGAACTAAAAAAAATGATTAGAATTAGGCAGTTTATTTCTGAAGAGTTTGAAAGAGAAGTGACTCAGTTGGAAAATATTTGGCATCTGTTTGGTAGCCTGTCTGCAGTTGATCTCGTGATTTTTAACAAACGCATAAATAAAATACAAAATATTTATTTATAATTTTTATTTAATTCCTATCATTTTCCTTTTTCTACCATCATAAACTATTTAAAATTGTTAATTCTCGAACAAGACTTTAAACTTTTTACTGCAACTATCAACAATAATAAGATTAAAATATTTAAAAAATTGATCAATTATTTCATTTTTATTAAATAAACTTTATATGTTTATTGTATCCATATAAATTTAATTTTTGGTTTATATTCAAAGAAGTTCTAATTGGAAATAAAATATTTAACCAATTTGTGTTTCATTTTTTTAATTTTGGTTGGTCATTTACCCACATTCTTTATATTTTAGAGTAACATTATTTTTGGAAGTTCTGCTAGTGCATGTGGGAGGAAAACAAGAAAAGAAAAAAGAAAGGATAAAAGCTAAAAAAAATAAACACTTTTCTGAACAATGCTTTTAATGGCAGTATTTTATCAATTCATATTGTACAAATTAACTTGGTGAATTTCATATCTTAATTCACTGCACATATTCTTTGTATCCTTTGTCGAAAGGAGATTTGTCACACCCCACTTCTGGGTGCCCTTTATTCATATTTACGCTACTATGGTTGGATTGTGAGACGATGTAATTACTAAATTCCATTCATTTATTTTACAGCGGAAATATTTAAACTTAAATTCACACTCCCAGGTGTGAGTAAATATACAAAAATTAATTGTATAATAATATCTTTACATAACATCCCTCATACCACTGTTTACATTCTCGATTTTGTAACTGTACAATACCTTATAATAGATACAAAAGACTTATGTGTATACAAATCTTATACCTTTGCAACTGGTGGGAGCTGTCCAACACAAAAAGATCCAGAGACCACCGCACTGTCTTACTTCTCAGTATCTGGAGAGGGAAAAGTAGTGGGATGAGCAAACCACAGCTCAGTAAGGAAATGGATGCTAACATGTAGATATTGTACTATCTACATAACCCATGCATGCATAAACATAACCATGTTTCAATGTAAATAGAAATATTACTAGAAAATGCATTCAAACATTCATTTCTCATATAAACATTTTCATGAAAACATGTATATGATATTCTCATTTGAAAACATGTTATAAACAGTATTATCATAGCACGAGTATTCAAATCGAGAGATTTATCAAATCACAAACTCTCTTTACTTTTCTTAAATCATTTCTTTTCACTAAATCTCTTTTTTTTTTTAGTTTCTCAATTTCTTGTATCTCTAAGACAGTCATGGAATTTTCGGCAATCAAATATTCACGACATATGGCCATAGTCAGTGATCCCAAGCCTCACTGATCAGGTATGCACAGGGCATCACTTCGCCTGAAGGGAGAGGGGTCAGTCCTACCCTCCGACTCATCTCAATCAACCTCATCTCCTCATATACTCACGGTATAAGGTACACCATGTGACATCTACGCAATACTCGTACTTGCGTGCACCCAGCACGGTACATAGTATACCAACGGACAACTACACAGTTCAACGTACGACCGTGGACCCAAGTCCATCTACCAACTCTAATGGACTTTTCATCCTGAACCATGTCTCATATATCAGGCGAGCAATCAGCGTGACACACAGTCATCGCAAGGCTCTAGCGCGATATGATTTATTGTTAAGGCCCAGCTCGTTCTAAGGCCGTCAGTTGGCATCCTCTTGGGTCCCAGACCCCCAAGTTTACCTCAACTCAGTAAAAACGGGTGTGAGCAATGCTCCAGCACTTTTCTCAAAACCATCGTGCGAGTTAAACTCCAGCACAACACATCGAAAGCATAGAAACATGTGTGAGCTAACACTCCAGCACATTATCATTATAAAACCACGTGCGAGTCACGCTCCAACACTGTTTATCAAAACATGTAGACGTATGCGAGTGAAACTCCAGCATAGTCAAAGTCCTTAAAACGGTGTGAGCTAGAGCTCCAACACTAAATCTCATCTCAAATCTGATAGGTGGCTATTTTCTCTTTTAAAAACTCAAAATATGTATATTTACGTAGCATGTCGTCCCATGCTAAACATGCAAAATTAGCCAGCCTACTTATTATCATTTCTCAATCTCAAAATCAGTATATGGATGAGAAAACATCAATACATCATACATAGATGTAAAATCATTAAAAACATGCATGTCAGGCTGTTTTTCCTTCCCACATCCCATTTTCACAATATATATGTATATCTAATACTTTTCGTACTTTCACATAGATTTCCATAGCTCAATAGCTAAACATATTATTTCTAGCGTCGTAACTACTCAAATCACAGTAAAATACGTACAAATACCTCTATCGCTAACACACAGTCCCTTACCTCAAATCGCGCTCATATTTCCTTTGTCATGTTTGCTCCGTTCGCGATCCGGGTTAGTCGTGTTTCACGTATTCCGAGCTACATGTATAAATCATCAAGTTATTTTTTGTTTCATCTTCTAAACATACACATTTCATTTATTTGTCTATTCATACTCCTCAAACCCTTAAGTCACATTTCACTCTTCCACAAATATCATTTTACCATCTCTTAAGCTTTCCATCATTTTTCCATGGATTCTCTCTTCATGAATCTCCCTTAACAATACTCACCCATCACTACATTCCTCATTCACTACATTCCTCATTCCTATATACATTTCACATATTATCCAACCCTCAAATATCTAGAAACCATATTTATAAGCTTGAATGTTGAGGAGCTTACCCTTTTACTTAGTCAAACTTGTGGTAGCCACAACTCTTTCTCTTGATAACACCAATGTGTGATTTTTGGGTATGTTGTTCTCCTTGCCTCAAGGAACAACTTTCCCTTCTTGAGCTTCTTCCAAAACTGGGTGGAATGCATGATCTTTAGAGTGAAAAAACTTAGGTCTTGAGAGAAGATGGCATGTGAGGTTTGGTAGGAGGGAAAATTTGAGTTTTCAGTCCAATCCAGTGCCCCTTTTTATAGATGCAGAGACATGAGATCGATCTTGCCCTTGTAGAGATCGATCTCTACAAGGTTTGGTAGTCCTTTTTACCAAACGCAACCACTACAAGATCGATCTTCTTACATGATGAGATCGATCTGTTTGTAGGCAAATTCTTTCTTGGAGATCGATCTGCCCCTTGTAAGAGATCGATCTGCTCTTTACAGAACCCTTAAGGAGATCGATCTGTCGAGTCTTGAGATCGATCTGTTTCAAACAGAGAGTTAAGGAGATCGATCTGTTTGCCTTAAGAATCGATCTTCTCATTACAGAATGCTTAGCAAATCGATCTGACTCCATTGGAGATCGATCTGTCCTACTCCATAGCTCAAAATAAGATCATTTTGGCTCTTCCAGATCGATCTCTCATCCTATGAGATCGATCTATCATTCATATTTCTAGATTTTACTGCAGTTTTCTGCAGCAACTTCACTCAAAATATCCTTAATTTGTCACCATGGTCATTTTCTCATCCAATCATCTTTGAGACTTGAAAATGAGTTGCATTCATACTTTATACACATTAAAACTTGTGTGTGACCCTTGTATAGCCAAAGGTGTATAATGTAAGCTAAATGGAAGTGCACACTCATGCAAATCTCCCTTCCATTTTACCACACTACTCATTTTCTATTCCACTCACATTCATCATATATCGAAGTCCATTTCTTCATATTCATACTTAATGCAACTTGTACGTACATCACAACTCTTATCACAAGTGTGTACATTAATCTTATGGACTTTACATCACATATGCTTCACATTACTAGTACATTACAATACTTCATGAATTCATTTACATACGTACAAGGTTAAACCTATACGGGGTCTCACAAGATTAGCTTTTATTCTATGTGGTTTAGATGATTTGTATTGATTAAGTTTAGTTCCATAAAGTAGATTAGGTTCCAAAAAAGAAATAGTGTTACTGCAAGCTTTTTCACAAAAATGACAATCTTAAGCTTTTTCACTAAAATATTTATGTCCAACGTTTTTACTAGATTTTCAAATTTATTGCAATATTCAACGAAGGCAATAGTGTCTATTAACCAACTAAACTTCACAATCAACTGTATGTTTAGACTTCTTGTATTTTTCATTTTTTTCTTTGATAGTTAACTTTAATAATATCCACATATCATTATATTTGTGAATTGTCATACCTATTATCTTCCGACTCTTTTTAACAATCTCTCTAAAAAAATGATCTCCGGGGAGGCCAGAAAGAGTTTGGGGCAGATACCGTCATATTTAGCAACCCTTATTTTGTGGTATATTTGTTAATTATTAATTATTAATGGATTCTTTTGAAATTTTTTTCATTTTGTATTTTTTTTTCTCATTAATAATGATTTAACTTTTAATTGTTAGGTATGTCTTTCTACTCGGAACAAAATCATGCTATTTCATCTCTGATTTCTCAAGTACCAGGTTGGAGTTTGCATTATTCTTGTTCTAGTGCTGGTTCATCATCCATTCCTATGGTTGCTAGTGAGGGAAATGAAGTTGTCAATGTTGAAGGAGATACTCCTAATGAAAATGAAGAAATTGAAGCTGGTAATTATGCGAAGAAAGCAAGGAAGAAGACATCATCTATTTGGCAAGAATTTACATTAGTTAAACTTGCTGATGGGACTAAAAAGGTGTAGTGTAATCATTGCAAGATCAAACTTGCCAAGCACAAAGATGGTACGACTACGCAATACAAGAGGCATTTAAATAGTTATGTGACGCGTCAACTCACTGAACATGTCACGACCCAAAAATCAAAGTAAATTTTTCGTTTTTCTTTCATACTTACCTGTTCTCTGATCGTGACCACACTCCACTAACAATTGGGTTGTGCGTCAATGCCAGTCCCACCATTCATTCACCATATAACTTAATTCCTTATTAAAGGAAAGGTAAACACATGAGTTTTTCACTCATTTTTTCTCATTCATTTACAAGTGTTTATACATCCCCGAAAGTTACTTACAAACATGTTATTGTGCTATTCTTATTCAGATACAATATGTACAAGTGTATATACCTCAAAATGATAGGTAGCAGCGGATATCAGGAATGCAGTACTCTGTCGCCTCAACGTCTACTAGAAGAAATCTGTGTAGGAAAATGAAAGGGGTGAGCACATCAAGCTCAGTAAGGCAATCCTACGAACAAGTAGGTAACCATACTGTCTACATGAACGTGGTGCCGTGCATAAACCACCATTTCTCCACACATTTCAAAATAGATGCTACAATTCATGATGTCATATAAAACAAGTTCACATATGGATTTCAAAGAGCATGGAAAACTTAACATTCAAATCCATTTAAATAATTTCATTCTCTTTAAAATTTCACAACATAGTCAAGACTCAACCCCTCCCTCGGGTGTTCCTAACTCATACAAAACCATGAAATCAAATGCTTTTCAAAATAATAGTAACATGTGACACAATGAATGTCATGTAAAACCAATTTATATCACGCATGGGTTTCAATAACATGAAAAATAACTTCATGCAAGTTTCAGTTTAAAACCCAGTTTCATTCTCGTTAAAATCATATCTTAGTCAGAATCTAACCCCTCCATCGGGTGATCCAGACTCACACAAAAGTCCACAAAACATGATTCTCAAAAACATCAAGTAAAAACATACGAGACTAGGCAATATATATATATCAGGCAAATAACCAGGACTATGATCATATCCTCGTGATCCCACTACTACACGGATCCTTTGTGCGGGGTCTCACCACTATCGGGAACCGTCCCGGGAGGTGGGTCAGTCTATCCTGTTGGTCCTGCCCGATCACTCGCATCTGAAGATGCCACACGCATCCGAAGATGCCACTTGCATCCGAAGATGCCACATAATCAATCCCAGCACGGTACAGCGTACTCCATGCTACTTGCACAGTACAACGTACTCCGTGGACCCACATCTCATCAATAATTGTGCTTGTCTCAAAACACACGTGCGAGCATATTTAATCGGCATGACACACAGTCCACCCGACGTTCCAAGCACGGCTCATCGCATGTCTCATAAAATCAGTGTGAGAGATGCTCCAACACTCTCATAAAATCAAGAAAAATCTCGTATGAGCCAAGCTCCAGCACGCGTTTCATAAAGTCTCATAAGATCTAGTGCGAGCTAAGCTCCAACACTTTGTCAAAATCATATAAAACTAGTGCGAGCTATGCTCCAGCACTGTGTCATAAAAAAACAATTGAAAATCTGGTGTGAGTTAGATGCCAGCACATATGCATGTAAAACTCTAATGCAAGCCTTTGCTCCAGCACCTATGCATGCATCACACAAATCAAAACTCGTACAAGCTGAGCTTTAGCAGGTCACATTTTCATAAAATCAAGTAGGCGGCTCTGTTATCTCAAAACAATTTCCACAAGAAATCACATTGTTGAAAATATGCAATGCTGTGCATTTTTATTTAAAAGTTAGCTAGCCTACCTATGCACGTGTCAAAACACCTCAAAAACAAGTAGGAACCTCTTGTTCTTGCTCCTTCCAACTTTTCCTAAATTTTGAAATTTTACCCTTCACAGGGGTATTTTGGTCATTTGCTCATCCGGACACCAAAAATTTTTATTTTAAATCTAGACCCTTCAGACAATTTTAGGCAATGTAAATGAGGTCAAAATTGCGTAAAGTTACCTCTAACAGTCCGTAAAATTCCCTTACTTAGAAACACGCACGAGTTTTGTCACACCCCATTCCCACATTTAAATTCTTATTATTCCCCCATATACACACCTAACGGAGCAGACAACATACGGATGGTTAGGCACACGAGCCGATATTGACTTTACACAATTAAATATAAACCGTACATGATAATTGAATTTCTTTATTCATATATGTATTTACGTACGTACGTTTACATCCCAGTAATTCTTTATATACTTAACTGTGCCTTACAAGTTTAGATACAAAATTTAAAGAGGTGTATACCTTCGCGCACAATGGAATGTGGACTGTCAACTGCTCAGGACTACCGCAGCTCTCAAGACTTAGGTAACTCTGTGGAGTGGAGGAAAAAAAGGGGTGAGCTAACGCGCTCAGTAAGAAATCACGCAAGCAGGTAGATAACTATACTACCTACATGCATGTCATGTAGAAAATTCTTACTTTTTCAATCCCAACCGAATTCACAAAACCACACACGTATGCTTTCTAAAAGTCACGTCATATCACAAACGAATTTCTTAAAACACATGTTCTCATAAAGTTGATTTAAATCAAATAGGAGATAAATCAAAAATCTCGAAATTTAAATCAGAAATCATATAAGTATGGGGACAAAGCAGAGCATATGGAAACGAATAGACATATAGCCATAGTCATGGACTCCATGCAATCACAGATCAGGTGTGCATGAATGTCCCCGGATGGCTGAGGATAGGGGGTCCGTCTACCTATCAGACACAAACAAACAACACGGTACGTCGTACTCCATGTGCATCCACACGATACATTGTACTCCATGGACCATAATATCTGAAATCAGCGAGATTAGAAGTGCCTGTCCAACGGGTCTTATCATCCCATCTCTAGCTATATCAATACTGAGTCTCCCAAAATGCACATGCGAGCATATCAATCAGTGTGACACACAGTCTACACAAGGCTCCAACACAGCCTTATCAAATCACGTGCGAGGATCAGTGCAAGCTTACACAGCCTACACGACGTCTCCAAACACGGTTTTATGCACATCACAAAATCAAAATCCCGTGCGAGCAAAGCTCAAGCACGGTATCATGTACAAATCATGCAAAGTCTAATGCGAGCAATGCTCTAACACGACTTTAATCTCAAAACTGATAGATGGCTCGATGCACATAAGGGACGTACAAACCAACCTCAACCACGGAAGGTAGTACCCACTTGAGTGAGAGAAAACATTTTCTATCAAATCACTCATCAAACACTTTTTATTCTGAAAACATTGCAATTTAATGCAGATAATCAAATTCAGAGCCATTCTATCACCTCTTATTCACAAAACATGCTTATTCATGTAAAACACATCAAAATATGTCATTTCAGCCATTTTCATATTTTTAGTACCTGGGGGCATTTTCCTAATTTTCTCATATTTAGGTACTATCCAAAAATTTCATATTCATACTCTATACGGAAATTTAGGTGTACGTAAATGACGATAAAATACGTATAGCTATCTCTAAGAGCTTACGGAATCCCTTACCTCGAAATGTGTCGACTGCGAATTTTAATTCTTGACCTCTCCGGATCACGCAGTCTAATTGGCTCTTGACGTATTCTCGGAAGCCAAATCTTTCCTTAGTGGCACGTAAGTCGAGATCCGTTCGAATTCATACACGTCGCCTACCGTTTTTTCGCTACACAATAATATATATTTAAACTGATTAATTTCGGTCTAATATAAATTCAAATTAATTATCCGAAAAATAATTCGATCGATTTTTGACCACTTACCGGTCTACTGCTGTGCCGGGGTAACATTAAATTTTTTTCAAATTTTTTTTCTCTTTCCTCTTTCTCTCTCCTACTGAACCGGTTCGAACCGATTCAGCCTCTTTCACATCGAATCGGTCCGAACCGGTTCAGGTGGACTTTTACCGTTCGGGGCGATTCCGGGCGGTTCTCAGGCCGCCTCTGGTGCTGTTCGGCGCGCCTCGGCCTGGGTAACTTTCGGTTGGCAGGGCTCAGCCCAAATCAGCGCCGGTGGCCACTGTTCCTCCTTCTCCCCTTTCGATCTTCTCCCTCTCCGATCTCTCCATCGCCAGCGGTGCAGCGCGCGTCGTGGCTGTCTGACGCTTCCTCTGGGCCGGTCGTCCCTTCGCCGGCAGTCTCGTACTCTCCGTCGCCGTCGTTGCTCGTCGAAGGAAGGAGGCAAAGTGGATCGATTTAGGGGGGCTTCGCGTGAGCTTCAGTTCCTTTTTTTTTTATCCGATTTCTTTTTTTTTCTAATTTCTTTATATATATATATATATTATAATATATATATATATATATCTCAAAAATTACCTAAAATACCCTAAAATATCTAAAAAAATACTTATAATAATACTACAATATTTTATAATTTAAAATATAATAATAATAATAATAATAATAATAATAATAATAATAATAAAACAAATATTATTATTAGTATATTTGATTCTCATAGTGTATTTTATACACTAAAATTTATACATCCTTGTACATATATTTTATTTTATTTTATTTCACAAAAATATATGCACATCCTATTTAATTTTATCGCCTTTATTTATCCCTCCGAAAATATATTTTTTGATATTTTCGGGATAAATTGCCAAATTGGAAAATTTTCGGTTTATCGTTTTCGGATTAACTTCCCTTCTTGGACTCCCTATATTTTCGCGTCCTGAATCCATATTTTCAGTCGGTTTAACTTAATTTTATTCGGTTTGTCCCGAATCTATCCGAACTCTTATTTCGGTACTTTAAAGCACTTAGCTTTATTTCTTGATTAAATTGAACTTGTAATTGCATCATTCCTTCGTCATTGATTAATATATCATATTTACACGATTTAAATGATATATTTGTAAGGAAAAATGCCAAGTTCGGGTCTTACATTTTCTCCCCCACTTAAAAAAATTTGGTCCTCCAAATTGACCAATACTCAGCTCTCGAATAGGTGCAGATACCCCTCACGCATCAGGCTCTTTAATTCCCCCGTAGTTTCCTCAGAGGTGTGGTACTGTCAGAGAACTTTGACTAGAGGAATCATCTTAGACCGTAGTACTTTCTCCTTCCTATCTAATATCCGAATCGGTTTCTCCACATACATCATATCCTCCTTGAGCTTCAATGGCTCTTACTGAATTACATGTACCGGATCCGGATGATATTTTCGAAACATAAAGATGTGAAAGACATTATGGATGTTTGCTAGCTCGGGGGTCACACTAGCCTGTAGGTCTTAAGATCTCAAATGGTCCGATATAGCGAAGACGCAATTTACCTCTCTTTCCGAACCTCATAATACCCTTGGAGGGAGAAATTTTCCAAATACAGATTCACCCATAGTGAATTCTAGAGGTTTACACCTCGTGTCAACATAGCTTTTCTGCCTGCTCTGAGTTGTCCTCAATCTATCACATATCAATTGGGCATCCTCAGAGGCTTGTTTCACTAGATCGGAGCAAATATCTTTCGGTCACCCATCTTTTCTCATCCAATGGGATGACGACACCTGCTACTATACAACACTTCATAAGGTATCATTCCAATACTCGAATGATAACAGTTATTGTAGGCGAATTCGGCTAATAGCAAATGCTGATCCCAGGAGCCTTTAAAGTCTATCACACAAGCTCTCAGCATATCCTTCAGAGTCTGAATGGTCCTCTTTGACTGACCATCTGTCTGAGGACGAAAAGCTGTACTGAAACTCAATCGAGTTCCTATAGCTTCCTGAAAATGTCCCTAAAAGTGGGATGTGAAGTGGGAATCCCTATTAGAGAATATGCTTACTGGAACGCCATGTAACCTCTCGTACATACAAATCCGCCAATGCACTCAGAGTATCTGTAGCTTTCATAGCTAAGAAGTGGGTTGACTTCATCAATCGATCAATGATCACCCCAATAGCATCATGGTTCCTTCTAGTCCTTGGTAAACCAATGATGAAATACATGGTGAGATGCTTCCATTTTCATGTCGGTATAGGTAGAGGCTGCAATAACTCTGCAGGCTTCTGTTGCTCTACCGTAACCTGCTGGCATACCAAACATCTAGTAACATACTCGACGATGTCCATCTTCATACCTAACCACCAATACAACTTTTCGGAGTTTCTTATACATTTTACTGCTCCCCGGATGCAAGGTATACCTCGAAGAGTGAGCTTCTGCAAAAATCTGTTTCCTCAACTGCGGATCATCGGGAACACACACTCTGCCTCTGAACCTCAGTAACCCATCGGTGCTCAACTCCCAGTCGACACCGGTACCCATCTGTATCTGACTAGCCATATCAATACACAAGCGATCCACTCGCTGAGCTTGTCTGATCTGGTCAACCAACTCTAGTTCTAACCTCAGACTAGTTATCACACAATATGCCTCAGTATCATAAAGGGTCACATATAAGCTAAGGCTGGCAAACTCTGCTAGCAACTCGTGTTCCTTGATCATTATATCAGATACCATCCCAAGGCTCTTTCTGCTCAACTCATTAGCAGTCACATTAGCCTTACCCGGGTGGTATAAGATCTCACAGTTGTAATCCCTTAGAAACTCTAACCATCTTCGTTACCTCATATTCAATTCTTTTTGTGAAAACAGGTACTTGAGGTTCTTATGATCGGTATACATCTGAAATTTCTCACCGTATAAATAGTGATGTCATATCTTTCGTGCAAACACTAGGCAGCCAAATCTAGATCATGGGTACGGTAGTTCCTCTCGTGGTCCTTCAACTGACGGGATCCATAGGCAACTACCTTCCTATCCTGATATCAATACATAGCCCAGTCCCTAGTGTGAAGCATCAGTGTATACACAAAAACCTCCTGAGCTGGTCGAAATGGTGAGAATAGATGTGGTGGTCAATTGAAGTTTCAACTCCTGAAAGCTTCTCTCACAAGCATCATCCCACTTAGATGCCATATTCTTTCAAGTGAGACGAGTTCAGAGGAGCAGCCAATTTCGAAAAGAAGACTCTCTACAAACCTCTTGTAATACCCAGCTAAACTCATAAAACTCCCGATCTCAATAATTATTTTGGGTCTGTCCCATTGGACTACAATTTCTATCTTGGACGGATCCACTAATACCTCGTCCTTCGATACCATGTGGCCGAGAACTAATATCTGTTCCAACCAGAAGTCATACTTAATGAGTTTAGCATATAATTTCTTCTCTCGGAGGGTTTGTAACACAATCTTTAAGTGCTGCTCATTATCTTTCCTGGACTTCAAATACACCAAAATGTCATCGAATAAAAAAACGATAACAAATCTATCCAGGTACGGCTTGAACACATCGTTCATCAGAGCTATAAATACTGCAAGCGCATTAGTCAACTCGAAAGGTATCAACAAAATTCATAATGGCCAAAACGGGTACGAAAAGCCGTCTTGGGTACATCCTCTCTCCGGATTCTCAACTAATGGTACCTAGACCTCAAACCGATCTTGGAAAAGATCTTTGCATCTCAGAACTGATCCAATATATCATCTATACGTGGCAAGGGGTATTTATTCTTGATTGTAGCCTTATTCAACAACCGATAATCAATGCACAGTCGGAGGCTTCCATCCTTCTTCTTCACAAATAGAACCGGAGCTCCCCAAGGCGATACGCTCGTCTAATAAACCCCTTATCGAGTAGCTCATGTAACTGCTTCTTTAGCTCTTCTAACTCTACTAGTGTCATTCTATACGGTGGTCTCGATATAGGCTCAGTACTAGGTGCCAGATCAATATAAAACTCCATCTCTCTGTCTGGTGGCACTCTTGGCAGATCATCCGGAAAGACGTCAGGAAATTCCTTTACTACTAGAATATCAGTCAACTCTGGACGTGCCTTATTCATATCGACCACGTACGCAATAAAACCTTCAAATTATTAATCATTCGGTTAGCACTAATATTAATTCGTTCTAATCATAACCACTAATTCTTTCATTTCTTCCCAGAAAATTTTACAATATGTTTCTCAATTTTTCTCTACCTGAGAAAATATTATTTCCTTAGAATAGCAATCTAAGATAGCAAGATTTGCAGCCAACCAAATCCATTCCCAATATTACATCAAAATCAAACATATTTAATAGGATGAGATTGGTTGTCATGCTCTCATCACCTATTTTCAATTCACAATCTTTACACACCATTTCAGTCACTTGACTATCTCTTAAGGGTGTGCTGATTAACAGTCTCCTACCTAATGGCATAAGCTTTACAAAACTTAACAATTTAATTGCAAGTGAGAGGGATATAACTGGATGCGTGGCACTGGGATCAATTAATGCAAATGCTTCAAGATTAAATACCAAGATAGTACATTTAACCACATTAGACGAAACATTTACCTTGTCCTGATCCAATGCATACACATGTCCCTGGCCAGCAGTCTGCTTCCCCTTCTCTACAGTTATGGCCTTCCTTCTCTGGGGTGGGGGTACAATAGGAGCTTTCTATGGCTCCTCTCGCCTTTGCAAAATAGGGGCTACAGATTTCAGGCAGTCTCTCCTCAAGTGGCCCATCTTTCCGCATCTAAAATATGCTCCAGATACTTGGAATCATCACCTACCACCATGAGGTTTCCCACATACTCTACATGGCTTAATAGTAGGTCAGGGTTGATCATTTCTATACCTCTAGACGGAGCTGAAATTAGCGGAATAGAGGGCTTCACTATCTTACCCCGAAATTTTCCAAACTTTGGTCGTTTCTTAAACAACCTCTTCCCTTTTCTGAAACTTCTATACTCCACAGTTCTCTTTCTGTCCTTACTGAACTTACCAAATTCAGGGGCATGCTGCTCAAAATTCTATTCACACAACTGAGCTCTGCGCACTGCCTCCTCGTAAGTCGGAATATCCAAAGGAGCTAATCTAGCTCTAGTGGATGGTATCAACCCATCCATAAATTTTCTGACTTTTCTATCTTTACTACTCATTGTGTCAGAATCGTACCTTTTCAAAGATGTAAACTGAGACTCATACTCGTCCATTGATTGGCTGCAGTAAGTCAGACTAATAAACTCCCTCTGTAGCCGTCTCTAAGCAGTCTCTGGAACATATTGCCTCTTAAAAGGCATCGAGAAAAATCTCTCAAGTCACTATTTGGTCTTCGTATCCTCAATATAGGCTGGGCGAATTTCCATAATGTTTCGCTTCGCCTTCCAACACAAATGCAGCACAGGCCACCTTCTCGGTCTGCGAACACTCGAAGTACCAATACAACTTCTCAAATATGTTTACCCAGTTCTCTGCTGCTACCGTATCTTTGACCCAACTAACCACTTCTGTCATGCTACGAGGTGTAACGGCCCAACCCAGTCGGACCAGCCCAACCGACAATGGCCACCCCTCTTGGGCCCACAACATCAACTGCTGTTAACATCGTTACTCATCTATACTGTCTTCTTTGGGGCCCACTAATCCTCAAGGTTTTCTTTCACGTTCAGTTATACAAGTGGGGCGGTACAGGACGACTTGAATCAGAAGGTCCAGCGGTCTATGGTACAGGCGTGGCAAGGGCTACTATGGGTGCACTCATACCCTACAGACTCTCTAATCCAGCCATCGCTCGTCCAAACAACTGTGTCATACTCTCCACAGTCCGCTCTAACCTCACCATGCTTATCTCAGTAGTCTCTACTGGATCTTGAGAGGCATGGCCAGAAGATGATTCAGTACGTCTCTCGGGCCTATCTCTCTACCCTCGAGATCAATAATTTTCCCTTCGACTACGGTGTCTATCAGTCATACTGATGATTTTCCATTCACACAATCAATTCATATTACACTAACAGCCTAGTATACACATTTGTATCTAAACAAGACACAGTACCAAAGGGATGTAAACTTTCCTAACAACTTATACCGACTCATATTCAGACCAACCCTGCTCTGATACCAACTTCTGTCACACCCCGTTTTCACATTTAAATTCTTATTATTCCCCCATATACACACCTAACGAAGTAGACAACATACGGATGGTTGGGCCCACGAGCCGATATTGACTTTACACAATTAAATATAAATCGTACATGATAAGTGAATTTCTTTATTCATATATGTATTTACATACGTACGTTTACATCCCAGTAATTCTTTATATACTTAACTATGCCTTACAAGTTTAGATACAAAATTTAAAGAGGTGTATACCTTCGTGCACAATGGAATGTGGACTGTCAACTGCTCGGGACTACCGCAGCTCTCAAGACTTGGGTAACTCTGTAGAGTGGAGGAAAAAAGGGGTGAGCTAACGCGCTCAGTAAGAAATCACGCAAGCAGGTAGATAACTATACTATCTACATGCATGTCATGCAGAAAATTCTTACTTTTTCAATCCCAACCGAATTCACAAAACCACACACGTATGCTTTCTAAAAGTCACGTCATATCACAAACGAATTTCTTAAAACACATGTTCTCATAAAGTTGATTTAAATCAAATAGGAGATAAATCAAAAATCTCAAAATTTAAATCAGAAATCATATAAGTATGGAGACAAAGCAGAGCATATGGAAACGAATAGACATATGGCCATAGTCATGGACTCTATGCAATCACAGATCAGGTGTGCATGAATGTCCCTGGATGGCTGAGGATAGGGGGTCCGTCTACCTATCAGACACAAACAAACAACATGGTACGTCGTACTCCATGTGCGTCCACACGATACATTGTACTCCGTGGACCCTAATATCTGAAATCAGCGAGATTAGGAGTGCCCGTCCAACGGGTCTTATCATCCCATCTCTAGCTATATCAATACTGAGTCTCCCAAAATGCACGTACGAGCATATCAATTAGTGTGACACACAGTCTACACGAGACTCAAACATGGCCTTATCAAATCACGTACGAGGATCAGTGTAAGTTTACACAGCCTACACGACGTCTTCAAACACGGTTTTATGCACATCACAAAATTAAAATCCCGTGCTAGCAAAGCTCAAGCACGGTATCATGTACAAATCATGCAAAGTCTAATGCGAGCAATGCTCTAACACGACTTTAATCTTAAAACTGATAGATGGCTCGATGCACATAAGGGACGTACAAACCAACCTCAACCATGGAAGGTAGTACCCACTTGAGTGAGAGAAAATATTTTCTATCAAATCACTCATCAAACACTTTTTATTCTGAAAACATTGCAATTTAATGCAAATAATCAAATTCAGAGCCATTCTATCACCACTTATTCACAAAACATGCTTATTCATGTAAAACACATCAAAATAGGTCATTTCGGCCATTTTCATATTTATCGTACCTGGGGGTATTTTCGTAATTTTTTCATATTTGGGTACTATCCAGAAATTTCATATTCATACTCTATACGAAAATTTAGGTGTACGTAAATGACGATAAAATACGTACAGCTATCTCTAAGAGTTTACGGAATCCCTTACCTCGAAATGTGTCGACTGCGAATTTTAATTCTTGATCTCTCCAGATCACGCAGTCTAATTGGCTCCGGACGTATTCTCGAAAGTCAAATCTTTCCTTGGTGGTACGTAAGTCGAGATCCACTCGAATTCGTACACGTCACCTACCGTTTTTTCGCTACACAACAATATATATTTAAACTGATTAATTTCGGTCTAATATAAATTCAAATTAATTATCCGAAAAATAATTCGATCGATTTTCGATCACTTACCGGTCTACTGTTGTGCAGGGGTAACATTGAATTTTTTTCAAAAAAATTTTCTCTCTCCTCTTTCTCTCTCCTGTTGAACCGGTTCAGACCGGTTCAGCCTCTTTCACACCAAACCGGTCCGAACCGGTTCAGGTGGACTTTTGTCGTTCAGGGCGATTCCGGCCAGTTCTTAGGTAGCCTCTGGTGTCGTTCGGCATGCCTCAACCTGGGTAACCTTCGGTTGGCAAGGCTCGGCCCAAATCGGCGCCGGTGGCCGTCGTTTCTCTTTCTCCCCTTTCGGTCTTCTCCCTTTCCGATCTCTCCATCTTCGGCGGTTCAACGCGCGTCCTGGCTGTCCGACGCTTCCTCTGGGCCGGTCGTCCCTTCGTCGACCGTCTCGCACTCTCCGTCATAGTCGTTGCTCGCCGAAGGAAGGAGGCAAAGTGGATCGGTTTGGGGGGGGCTTCGCGCGAGCTTCAGTTCTTTTTTTTTTGATCTGATTTTTTTTCTAATTTCTTTATATATATATATTATAATATATATATATATAAAAAATTACCTAAAATACCCTAAAATATCTAAAAAAAATACTTATAATAATACTACAATATTTTATAATTTAAAATATAATAATAATAATAATAATAATAATAATAATAAAACAAATATTATTATTAGTATATTTGATTCTCATAGTGTATTTTATACACTAAAATTTATACATCCTTGTACATATATTTTATTTTATTTTATTTCACAAAAATATATGCACATCCTATTTAATTTTATCGCCTTTATTTATCCCTCCGAAAATATATTTTTTGATATTTTCGAGATAAATTGCAAAATTGGAAAATTTTCGGTTTATCATTTTCGGATTAACTTCCCTTCTTGGACTCCCTATATTTTCGCGTCCTAAATCCATATTTTTAGTCTGTTTAACTTAATTTTATTTGGTTTGTCAGGAATCTATCCGAACTCTTATTTCGGTACTTTAAAGCACTTAGCTTTATTTCTTGATTAAATTGAACTTGTAATTGCATCATTCCTTCGTCATTGATTAATATATCATATATACACGATTTAAATGATATATTCGTAAGGAAAAATGCCAAGTTCGGGTCTTACAAGCTTATCTCGTCTCAACCGTACCAGGTCTCTTAGTCCAATTCGTTCCAAACCAAGTCTACGGAGCTGCATATAACCACGTATTGGGTCAATTCTAATATACTTATCAGTATTTCACTCTTACTAATCGAATCTAAAGCACTGGGCCCGTTTTACTTTATTGGGCCCGATTGCACCGTAATGGGACTTGACTCATTTTCAGCATGTTTCCACTTATTAAATCCCTTCTTCAGGTCTATTAGGCTCATTTGGCTTACCAATACTCATCGGGTTTCGTTCCAAACTCATTGGATAGCCCGTCTATCATTTACGACAATTAATTCAAAAATCCTAAATATAATTTATTTTATGCAGAATTAATCCATAAAATAATCTTAACTCTGCATTAAGGACTCAATTTGTCGTAATTAAATTGTACTTACCCAATACTTTTTGGGATACGAAAATTGGAGCTCAATCGGCTCTCGTTCGGGCTCTGTCGTAGAACTGCACAATTAGATTAATCCATGTTATTTTCGATTAAATATAATATTAAATTTATTTCCCGGAATCAATTCGATCAATCTGATCGCATATCGGCTTACCCTAATTTTTGAGGTATTCCCAGGGATTTTCCTCTCCCTTTTTCAATTTTTTTCTTTTCCTTTCCTTCATTTTCCTTCCTTTTCCTTCCATTTTCCTTCCTTTTCCTTCCCCTTTTCTCTCGGCCAAAACGGTGCCGTCTCGGGGTGCTCATCGTCGTTGGCTTTCCTGTTCGTTTCTTCGGTCGCTACCGATACCAACAGAATCGGCTCGTCCTCCCGATCACACCGGTACATTCCAATTACACCCAGCTGCCGTGGATCGTCGGAATCGAGCCCCTTTTTCCCGTCGACTTCTCTTCCTCCCTTCACCAGACTCCGACGTCAGTGGCATGCATCGTCGGTACCAGCAGGTTCGCACGGACGTCCTCTCTCTTCTTCGGCCCTCGCTTGGCCTCGTCGGTTGTTGGTAGTCGTCGGGCTTCTCGGACGCGCCAAGCCTCGATTTTTTCTATTTTTCGTTTTCAGTTTTCCAAATGTTAGGACTTTCTCGATTTTTTGTCTTTTTTTAATTATTTTATTATTATATTTATAATTTATTTTTGTTAAGTTAATATATTTTGAAATGGCAAAACAGTAATTCAATAATGGATAGTATAAATCTAGAAATGTTTTAAACATGTTAAGAGGTTAATTAAATACATGTCATTGCCAGAAACTGGGTATTAAAGGATGAGAGATTGATCTCATGAGATGAGAGATCGATCTCATGAGAATATGAGATCGATCTGTTAAAGGATTAAAGACTCAAAGAACATGTATAGGATGTTAAGGAAGAAGAGATCGATCTCTAGGGGTTATAAGATCAATCTTTAAATTACAGACTGCCTATGAGATCGATCTGGTCTAGGAAAAGATCGATCTCCTCTAAGGCAAACGTTAAAGGTCTTAGATCGATCTGTAGATCGATCTATGTTCAAACAGAGAGCTAATGAGATCAATCTCATATAGATAAAGATAGATCTCCTCAAAGTCAGAGAGTTTAGGAGATCGATCTAGGGAGATTAGAGATCGATCTCCCTTCTACGAGAATGCTTGCTAGATCGATCTGGAGATCGATCTTGCTTCAAACATAGAGTTTAGAAGATCGATCTGATGATTCGACAGATCGATCTTCACTAACATTTTTCAAATTATAAGATCGATCTCTACAAATATGAGATCGATCTCCTTGCTTCAAATTGCTTTGTAATTGCAGGAATTTAAACTAGAAGATCGATCTAGTCATGATGGAAGATCGATCTGATACTCTACTGGAGGTTCCCAACGGCTCTTTCTGAAAAATCTTCAACGGGAAAAACAGCATTAAATGCTTCACCTACCTTCATGCTGTATAAAAACAAAGCATTGAAGACACTGAAGATGTAGACACTATGTTGTAAATTCTGAATACTCTCAAGAGATCATTCTTTAACATTCCCTTTGTCTTCAACATCACATTGATTGTATTGCGTTAAATAGCTTGTGTAGAAGTTATTCTTCCTACCCACTAAAAGAAAGTTCCTATTTGTATTCATCCTTAATCCAAGAGAAAAGAGGAGAGTTCCTTGACAGGCCCTAAACGTATTACCGCAAGTGCACAGGTCATACAAGTAATAATGGGATTTTGAGTCCCAAGTTATCGTCCCTCAGAGAAGTTGACTAGCCTAATTAACTACCGGTTAATCTTACCCTAAGTATATTCTAGCAAATTATAAAATTAAGGTGGGTGATCTACTAAGTCTAAAATTAAAATTACTGAAAAGCAATAAAATAATAAAAACTAAATAAAACCGAGAAAATTACTTACAGTGTTCCACGCAATTAAAATAAAAAACCTACAAAAATAATTAAAATAATTAAAACTAATTAACGCAATTAAAATAAAATGCAATTATGAAAATACAGCAAAAACATTAAACCGCAATCCAACTAACCAAAACTGCAATCTTACACATCTTAATCAAAATGCAATTTAAACTAAAGTAAAACTTAATGAAAATAAAGACTAAATTAAAAATGCATGAAACACATTTAATCTAAATTAACTCTAAATGAATCTAAACTAAAATAAAATCCTAAAACATTTAATATAAAATTAACTACTAACTAAAAATTAACACTACAAATTAACATGCAAAAATAATAAAACTAACCTACCATTATAATTGACTAAACTAACTAACTAACAACTAACAAATGCATGAAAATGGATTAATTGCTACAATGCATTAGCTAAACAAGCCTTAACCAATTTAAATCAACAAAGAAATCCCTTCATTCATTGTTCACATCTCTCACATTTTCATTTTCAGGAGATGGCCTCGGGTTGGTTGTCTCTAGGCATGTTCAGTTGCTGTCCTTGGTCTGACTCTCACCAACCCTGCTCGGTTTCGTGCCTAGCTTCGTCTCTGCACAATCCAGCACAGCATGTTTCATTCATCAGCAAACCAAGCTTCACACGCCAGCCCCGTTTGTCTTCCTGCATACTCTATCAGCTACTGCTCTTGGAACCTAATTCCAGGTGCTCACGGTTTTGTGCCAGCCCATGTCCTGCTTCTGTTGTTTGCTCCCAGTTCTGTCCTTCTCCTCCATGCACTGTCCAGGTCTGATCCAGGTAAGGTTCTCGGTCTGCTCTGTATTGCCACACCTTGCTGCAATGTCGTTCTGCTCTATATAGTTTTTATGCTGCTGTCCATTCCCTTCAGTCAGCGTGCACAACATCACCTATCCTTGCATCTACAACATTCTCTCATCAGCAATGCTATACTGAACTTGCAGCAAAATATGCACTCAGCTCATGCTTAAAATCAGTAATTAACAGAGGCTGGCAGTTAAAACCAAAAAAAAAAGAAGAAAATGAATAGTAAATAAAACATGAAACAGAGGAGAACAGAGGGTCACTGTCTAGCTACTGCGCACTGTTGTGCTCCGTTTACACTGCTCGGCAACACTCTCTTCAGCTTCAAAAATCATGGCCCCCAACACAGTACAGCGGCATTCGCGTCCTTCCTCCCTGCTCTGCGTCTTCTTCTTCAGCAGTATACAGACTGCTTCAGTCCAGACCAGCCACGCCTTCAGCTTTCTTCTTCTCTGCCTATCCACATTCTGAGAGCATCCCAACGTCAATGGTATGTCCCTTGAAGCTTCGGTCACAACAAAAACAGCAGACAGAGCCTCCAACGCAAATTAAAATCCGAAAAACAAAGGATAAGAATTGTAACAGAACAAAGGCATAAAAATCTTTAGATTTTAATTCAAAATAATTTATGCATTTTAATTCAAAAACGTAGTTTCAGGGGAGAGCTTGGCTGCTGTCACCAGCCTCTCCTCTCCATTCAACATGAGATACCCACCAAGCCGAGGGCTACACTAGGACAAATATGCTATATAAAATAAAACTTGAAGAATAAAAGAGCTCAAAATACACCAAACCAAGAAGAGCAACTGAAAATGATGCATTGTTTGCTATGAAATAGAAAATATCCAAGTCTAGAAGATGAAAAGCATAAACATGTAATGAACATTAAAAGTAATTGGAAGCTAATGGAAATTGCAAAGTAAAACAAATGGAAAGGAAAAAAATACTAGAATGGAAAATAACTCTAAAAACTACTCTACCTACACTACTCCTACTCCTAAAATTACATTACTTCTACTCCTAAAATTACATTCATTTTCAATTATCATCCATGTCTTATTTATACACACAAAAGGGGTATAATTGTAATTTCCACATCCTAGATGAGTTGGCATTTTTTTTGGTCACTTGTCTTCACACCATTGGCTTTTTGAAAAGATATTTCCATGTCATCGATCATCTTGTCCAATTGGATGTGCTAGGTGGCATGGCTCGTGTTGTCCGCGTGGCTCAATCTCGATTTTAGCCCAATTCCTATCCATTTTCTACCGAAATATTCAAAATTCATCCGGATTTAATATATCTGCAAACATGAGAATTTTAATTAAATAAAGGGGATAATTAACAAAATAAATTGGGGATTTAAATAATTAATTAGGAAATTAAGTACAAATAATTCTAAAAATATAGAATTATCACACCCCAAACTTGAGCTTTTGCTTGTCCTCAAGCAAAACAAAATAAATGTAGGAATGACAAGTACAAAACACAATAATTTCTCTAATGTCATCCTCAAAGAAAAAGTACAGATTATGATCTCAAAGACTCACAATTACAAGTCCAACACTTAGAATCATTCAATCATAAGTCTTAACCCAAATTGGACTCCTCGTGATGTGTGAAAAATGTCTAAGTCACTTCACAGTAAATTACCCAGATTAGATTATGCAAACACAGTGAATACAAAGTCAATGACATGTGATCATTCCCATAAGTTTGTTTTTCATTTTTCTCTCCACTAATGTAGTCACACTTAATCAAAGATCAATAGGACTTCATTAAGCTTGTAATGTAAGGCTGGGGCTAAGGTATGATAAAGTCGATTTAGGTTTAATTACCCATTAACATGCATTACTTCTAGGATCTTAATGTAAGAGCTCAAATCATTTCCCCCAAACTTATTTCTTTTGCTAAACATTTTTTTTTAATTTTTCTTCTTTCTTCTTTTCTTTTTCTTTTTCTTTCTTTTTCATCTTTTTTTTTTCATACTCTTTCACTATCACTTAATACCCATATAACTCACAATATATCCTAATGACTTTTCATGCTTTTGGGGTAAGGGATAGGAATAAAGTATTTAAGCTAAGGAAAATAACGTATGTATATTTACAGAGAAAAGCTTATTTGGCCCAGATGGGTGACTAGGGGTAAAATATGTACAAGGAAGGCTAGAAAGGCTCAAACGATCCAAAGATGACCTAAATCATCTCCCTAATCAAGTGTGATCTAATATTTCACATCGAGATTAGATCAAACAAATTCTAGAATATGATGCACAAAATCAATTGAACAAATGCAATCCTATGTCCACATAAGCTTTCTCTAAATAAATATATAGATTCATAACATGACATGTGCATAAAAAGAGAAAATCACAATCAGAATCAAGACAAATTCAAGAACTCAACTTCATGCTTTTCCTATAATCATGCTTCTCAGTCAATCAAAATCAGACTTAATCATGGCGTCATATCATCAGAATATGGGAAAACTACATGTTAAGCACTAAATCACCTCAAAATCAAACAATTTTAAGCTCATATTTTCGAAAAAAATTCAAAAAATTTTCAATTTTGCCCAAATTTTCAAAAAATGCTCAAGTGATATCCCCTCCCCCAAACTTAAAGTGCACAGTATCCTCAATGTGCAGATAATATAAGAATTTAAGTTCAAGAACAGAGTACTCCCCTTTCTAATGATAATGAACAATCGAAGCTTGATTGAAAACATAAAATGAGAAAAAAAAAACCTGCAAAATAAACAAAGAAAGAAAAACAGAAAAGAAAAAGAAAAACGAACTATATACAAGGTGAAATGAAAAAACACAACCACTTCAAATGCAGCTGAAGAAAACAACACTCAGCAGTAGGGCGAACAGTATGAGGGTCATCCAGAATGGTGACAGAATGTTGACAATTAACTCCTCCATAGCTCTATCTACTTCCCTCCTTCTTTCAGAGTTCTTATGCTTAAGCCTTATAATCTCCTCAATCTCCATCTTAAAACATTCTTGAGAGTCATCAGGGAGCTTCAAAGGTTTGAAAACATTAAACTTCACTTCCTGATCTAGGACTCTCATAGTTAACTCCCCCTTTTGTACATCAATTAAAGTTCTACCCGTCGCTAGGAAAGGTCTGCCTAGTATAATGGGGACTTCTTTGTCTTCCTCCATGTCTAAAACAATAAAATCCATAGGAAAAATAAATTTGTCCACCTTTACTAACACATCCTTAATGACCCCCTTCAGATATTTAATTGATCGATCAGCCAACTGGAGGGTCACTGTGGTGGGCTTGGCATCCCCTATTCTTAACTTATGATAGATAGACAATGATATCAAATTTATACTCGCTCCTAAATCGCACAGAGCTCTACCAAAGAATAAATTCTTAATAGTGCATGGTATGGTAAAGCTCCCTGGATCTTTGAGCTTGGGGGGTAATCTTTTCTGGATAATGGCATTACATTCCTCAGTTAAGATCACTGTCTCATAATCTTTCAATCTCCTTTTCCTAGAGAAGATATCCTTTAAAAACTTCACATAACTTGACATTTGCTCTAAGGCATCTGTGAAAGGAATGTTGATGTGAAGCTTCTTAAAAACCTCAAGAAATTTGACAAATTGTTGGTCAAGCTTTTGGTTTTGAAACCTCTGAGAAAAAGGTACTGGTGGTATAACCTGAAGGGATGTAGTGGAAACATGTATAGCATCAGAGGGTGAGGAAAGCTGTGAAGTAGAAGAAGGTATAGATGAAGAAGCGCCTAGTTTTGATTCTTTTGCAGCTTGATCCTGATGTTCTTGTTCTTTTGGAGCTGCTCCTTTGGGACTTATGAACTCTTCAACTATAGGTTCTACAGGATTAGACTTAACTTGTGGCTCATCTAGCTCTTTGCCGCTCCTAAGGATAATGGATTTGACATATTCTTTACCTTCCCTTTGCTTAACAGGATTAGCTTTAGTGTTACTAGGAAGGGTCCCTTGAGGACGCTGACTAAGAGCATTCGCTATTTATCCTACCTGAACCTCTAAGTTCTTAATCGAAACTGCTTGATTTTACAGGATCGTTGTAAAAATTTCCTCAAGCGAGGGCTTCTTTTCAGCTGCTAGTAAGTGTTGAGGTTGTGGTGGTGGTGGCTGATGGTAATGAGGTGGATGATGCTGAAAATAAGGTGGGGATGGTTGATGGTATGGGAATGGATGTTGTGGTGGTACCTGAACCGGTGGAGCAAACTAAGGGGTCCTACAGATCTAGAGCTAGAAGTTTGCCCTTGGTTTTGGCTCCAGGAGAAGTTAGGATGGTTCCTCCACTCTGGGTTGTAGGTGTTTCACAAGGGGTTGTTCTGTTGCTTCTGAAGTGGAGCAACATACTAAACCGATTCTAGGTTAAGTGGACACCTATCCACAGAGTGTGTACCACTACACAGATCGCATGAAGGGAAAGGACTTTGGACAGAATAAATCAGATTAGGACTGGTAGAAGGATTATGCTGGGTACTGAGCGACTCTACCTTCTTCATAAGATTAGCGATTTGAGAGATCAAGGTAGATAGTATGTCGAGCTCATAAATACCAGTCGACTTTTTTGGCAATTGCCTCTCCGAGGACTATAAATAGTTGTTAGCCGTCATTTTGTCTAAAAGCTCGTAAGCTTTCTCCTCTGTTTTGCACATTAGGGCTCCACCCGCAGCAGCGTCAACAATGGTCCTATTTTGGCTTGTAAGTCCGTTGTAGAAGGTCTGGACTTGCAGCCACAAAGGTAGGCCATGGTGAGGGCACTTCCTAAGAAGCTCCTTATATCGTTCCCATGCGTCGTAAAGAGATTCTGCATCAAATTGGGCAAAGGAAGATATGTTACTACGGAGTTGGGCCATTTTAGAGGGAGGAAAAAACTTAGCTAAAAATTGATGGGCTAACTCGTCCTATGTAGAAATGGATCCTGGAGGCAAGGAGGTTAACCAGTGTCACGCCCTATCCCTAAGTGAGAAGGGGAATAATCTAAGCCTAAGCGCATCATCAGATAATCTATTGTGTTTGAACGTGTTGCACAAGTCCAGGAATTGCCCAAGGTGAGCATGTGGGTCAATGTGCGGAAGCCCACTGAACTGTAAAGAAGTTTGGATCATCTGAAGGATTGCAGGCTTAATTTCGAAATTGTTCGCAGGGACAGCTGGTGGCCTAATGCCGGAATAATATCCTCCAATCGTCGGCACTACATAATCTCCAACAGTTCTAATTTGTCTATTTTCTCTCATAGTGTATTGCAACGAAGCTATTAATTTTCTAGAATCTTTTCAAATTTTTCTAAGTGTTCGTTCAATTTCAGGATCTAAAGAAAAGTAATCATAACTTTTGGCTCTACACATGCAATCATTAAAAAGTCCTTAGAAATTTTTTTTTGAATTTTTAAATTTTTATTTTTTTATTTTAATTTTTCAATTAACTAATCTAAATTAAACTTCTAAATATTTACAACCTAAATATTTACAAGCTAGAATTACACCTTAGCATAATTTCACCGATATTAACTAATGGCTAATTAAGACTTCCCCGGCAACGGCGCCAAAAACTTGACAGGCCCTAAACGTATTACCGCAAGTGTACGGATCGTACAAGTAATAATGGGATTTTGAGTCCCGAGTTATCGTCCCTCAGAGAAGTTGACTAGCCTAATTAACTGCCGATTAATCTTACCCTAAGTATTTCTAACAAATTATAAAATTAAGGTGGGTGATCTACTAAGTCTAAAATTAAAATTACTGAAAAGTAATAAAATAATAAAAACTAAATAAAACCGAGCAAAATTACTTACAGTGCTCCACGCAATTAAAATAAAAAACCTACAAAAATAATTAAAACAATTAAAACTAATTAACGCAATTAAAATAAAATGCAATTATGAAAATAAAGCAATAAAATTAAACTACAATTAAACTAACCTAAAATGCAATTTTAAACTACTTAATCAATATGCAATTTAAACTAAACTAAAACTTAAATAAAGACTAAATTAAAAATGCATGAAACACATTTAATCTAAATTTACTCTAAATGCATCTAAACTAAAATAAAATCCTAAAACATTTAATATAAAATTAACTACTAACTAAAAATTAACATTACAAATTAACATGCAAAAATAATAAAACTAACCTACCATTATAATTGAACTAACTAACTAACAACTAACAAATGCATGAAAATGGATTAATTGCTACAATGCATTAGCCAAACAAGCCTTAACCAATTTAAATCAACAAAGAAATCCCTCCATTTACTGTACACGTCTTTCACATTTTCATTTTCAGGAGATGGCCTCGGGTTGGTTGTCTCCAGGCGTGTTCAGCTGCTGTCATCGGTCTGACTCTCACCAACCCTGCTCGATTTCGTGCCTAGCTTCCGTCTCTGCACACTCCAGCACAACACGTTTCATTCATCAGCAAACCAAGCTTCACACGCTAGCCTCGTTTGTCTTCCTACATACTCTGCTAGCTAGTGCTCTTGGAACCTAATTCCAGGTGCTCACGGTTTTGTGCTAGCCCATGTCCTGCTTCTGCTGTTTGCTCCCAGTTCTGTCCTTCTCCTCCATGCACTGTCCAGGTCTGATCCAGGTAAGGTTCTCGGTCTGCTCTATATTGCCACACCTTGCTGCAATGTCGTTTTGCTCTATACAGTTTTTATGCTGCTGTCCATTCCCTTCAGTCGGCGTGCACAACATCACCTATCCTTGCATCTACAACATCCTCTCATCAGCAATGCTATACTGAACTTGCAGCAAAATATGCACTTAGCTCATGCTTAAAATCAGTAATTAACAGAGGCTGGCAGTTAAAACAAAAAAAAATGAAAATGAACAGTAAATAAAACATGGAACAGAGGAGAATAGAGGGTCACTGTCTAGCTACTGTGCACTGTTGTGCTCCGTTTACACTGCTCGGCAACACTCTCTTCAGCTTCAAAAATCATGGCCCCCAACACAGTACAATGGCATTCGCGTCCTTCCTCCCTGCTCTGCGTCTTCTTCTTCAGCAGTATACGGACTGCTTCAGTCCAGACCAGCCACGCCTTCAGCTTTCTTCTTCTCTGCCTATCCACATTCTGAGAGCATCCCAACGTCAATGGTATGTCCCTTGAAGCTTCGGTCACAACAACAACAGCAGACAGAGCCTCCAACGCAAATTAAAATCCGAAAAACAAAGGATAAGAATTGTAACAGAACAAAGGCATAAAAATCTTCAGATTTTAATTCAAAATAATTATGCATTTTAATTCAAAAATGTAGTTTCAGGGGAGAACTTGGCTGCTGTCACCAGCCTCTCCTCTCCATTCAACATGAGATACCCACCAAGCCAAAGGCTACACTAGGACAAATATGCTATATAAAATAAAACTTGAAGAATAAAAGAGCTCAAAATACACCAAACCGAGAAGAGCAACTGAAAATGATGCATTGTTTGCTATGAAATAGAAAATATCCAAGTCTAGAAGATGAAAAGCATAAACATGTAATGAACATTAAAAGTAAATGGAAGCTAAAGCAAATTGCAAAGTAAAACAAATAGAAAGGAAAAAAAAAATACTAGAATGGAAAATAACTCTAAAAACTACTCTACCTACACTACTCCTACTCCTAAAATTACATTCATTTTCAATTGTCATCCATGTCTTATTTATACACACACAGGGGTATAATTGTAATTTTCACATCCTAGATGAGTTGGCATTTTTTTTGACCACTTGTCTTCACACCATTGGCTCCTTGAAAAGATATTTCCATGTCATCGATCTTCTTGTCCAATTGGATGTGCTACGTGGCATGGCTCGTGTTGTCCGCGTGGCTCAATCTCGATTTTAGCCCAATTTCGATCCATTTTCTACCGAAATATTCAAAATTCATCCGGATTTAATTTATCTGCAAACATGAGAATTTTAATTAAATAAAGGGGATAATTAACAAAATAAATTGGGGATTTAAATAATTAATTAGGAAATTAAGCACAAATAATTCTAAAAATATAAAATTATCATCCCTCTGTGAGAGAATTGTGTAAGGGGTGAATACTTATCTTTATAAAAATGGGTAGAGAGGTTATTCCTTAACCTTAAAAAGGAGACTGTATCAACTATTGTGATAGTGAAATAAAACTCTTGACAAGAAGGTCAAGAAGAGATGACGTAGGCAAGCAATTGGCCGAACCTCTATAAATTACTGAGTTTGTTGCTTCCTTCCCTTATCTCCTTTAATTTACTGCACTACTCTACTGCTTATTCTTTGATTACTTGCAATAAAATTTAATTAAGTTTGAATTTAGCATCTTCACTAGAAAATCGATTCACCCCCCTCTCGGTAGAGTCAACAATTTTATTATTTTTTAATCATTAAAGTATTATTAAAATCCCAAAAATATCTTCAAAATAATCTTATTTTATTCATTTAATCAATAAATGAATTTATCTGTTTTATTTTGTCTTTTCGGTATATTTTTTCATTATTTTTGGGATAATTTTTCGAAGTGAAATTTTTGATTAATTCCCATAAATTCATATCTTGATCAATTGGACTTGAAATTCAATAATTTCTCCTTTATTGATCAAGATTTCCTAAATCCATATTTTTAATGAAATTTTCTTATGGAATTTATACCGAATTTTGGTCTTTTAACCTTTTTACCCTTCTACACGTTCGGGATCAATTTAGGCCAACTTTCCTTCTTGGACCTACTATAATTTCTCATTTAAAATTTGTATCTCTGTCCGGATAATTCAAATCTAATAAATTTAATTTGAAATTTCTTAATTATCCGTTTCTGAATTTTACATACGTTCGACTACTTCATTCATATTTATATGATCAAAATCATTCGTCTTATGATTCTATTAACATATAATAATATCCATACAATGTGTGAATCATAAGGAAATACGATAAAATCGGGTCTTACAGAACATGGGCAAATAATATTTTTCTGCAACCACAAACACCTAGATCAGATAGTGTCAGTTATGTTCAAACCTGGAAGTATGATCAAGCAAAGATAAGAGAAATTGTTTCTCATATGATTATGGTTCATGAGTTGCCATTTGCATTTACTGAGTATGAGCTCTTCACTTTGTTGATGAAGACTGCAAGTCCTCATTATCAAAGGATCTCTTGAGCAACTGCGAAGGTTGATTGTTGGACAAGTTTTGAGGTAGAGAAAAAAAGATTGATGGCATTGTTGAAAACAATTGATAGAATTAGCATCACAACTGATATGTGGAAGTCTGGTCAAAAGATTCAATACATGGTGTTGACCGCTCATTTTGTGGACTCGGATTGGAAGTTGCAGAAAAGGATGTTGAATTTTGTTGATGTGCCTCCTCCTCATAATGGACTTGTCATTTATGACGCACTATTCAAATGCTTGGAAGAGTGGGGTATTGAAGGAAAAGTGTGCACAATTAGTGTTGATAATGCTTCTTACAATGATTTAGCAGTGAGGACATTGAAAGATAACATTTCTTTTCATAGAAGGCTTCCATTGGATGGAAAACTCTTTCATGTTCGATGTTGTACGCACATTTTAAATATTTTGGTGCATAATGGTCTTTTCGAGATCGAAGACATAGTTGAAAATGTCAGGGAGAGTGTGAAACACATCACAACATCAACTCAACGTTTGAGTATGTTCTCAGATATTGTCAAACAACTTCAGTTGCCTAATAAGAGGTTGATTCTAGATTGCTGCACACGGTGGAATGCAACATATGCTATGTTGTCTTGTGCATTGGAGTTTAAGCAAGTTTTTCCACGGTATCAAGAAAGAGATCCAAGTTACAGACACTTGCCAAGTGATGAAGGTTGGGTGAGAGTTGAAGAAGTTTGTTCGTTCTTAGCAATTTTTAATGAAGTTACCAATATCATCTCAGGTAATAAGCATTTAACATTGAAAGTTTTGTAGTTAATTTTATCATTTATGTTATACATTTATGACATTGAGTTTAAATGTTTATTTCTTTTATAATTATTAGGTTCTGAATATCCAACATCAAATTTATTTCTTCCTGAGCTTTGAAGCATAAAAGAATTGTTGGATGGAAAATCTTTGAGTGAAGAACCTTGGATGAGACTAATGGCTTTCAAAATGCAAAAGAAATTTGATAAATATTAGGGAGAATGCAATATGTTGATCTCTATTGTTGTTGTGCTTGATCCTAGGAATAAAATGACATTGATTGATTTTGCTTTTCGTGTCATTTATTCTACAGAGGAAGCTCCTAAGCAGATTAGTATTGTGCGTGACAGCTTATACGAGCTTTATAAGGAATATGTAGATGCTTATAAAGCAGCTAATGTTGGTAAATCTGTGAAAAATGATATGCAACGAAGTGATAAGACCCCTAATGTTTCTGTTGCTAGTGGAGTTGGAAAAGGAAAAGTTGTTATGACAGTGAGATCAAAGTATGAGAATCATGTTCGAAGTGTGGATACAGTTCACAGTGTTAAGTTTGAACTAGATACGTATTTGGAAGAAGGGGTGTTTATTTGCAATGAAAATTTTGGAGAATTTGATGCCTTAGATTGGTGGAAGACAAATAACCTTAAGTTTCGAATTTTGTCAAAAATGGCTTGTGAGATATTGTCAATTTCGATTATTATAGTGGCTTCAGAATCAACTTTCAAGGCTGGTGGTAGAGTTATTGATGCATATCGTTCATCTTTGGGACTGAGACAGTGCAAATGCTTCTTTGTGGAAGTGACTGGTATCGAAACTTCTATGGTATCAAAAGAAAAACAAAAGTAAGTAACTTTAATATTTTATTTCATTTGTTCTATATTTCAAACATTGTAATATTTTATTATTAATTTTTTATATAAGCTAAAGTAGAAGTTAAAGAGATTCCTCTACTTTGAACTTTGAAGAGTTTTTTGTTTTGGAATTTGATTACTTGGAAGCATTAGGTAAGTTGTGCTTTGTTTGAAATGTTGTGTAGTTAGCTATTTTAAATTCTAAGCCTTTTTTTTTTCCAATTTCTTGGGTTGTATTGTTGAATTTGATTTTTAATTTTTTTTTTAGTTCAACTACTTTGGTAAGATCAATATTACTCTTTTTTGTTGCACCGGAGGTTTCGTGCAAGTATTATGGATCGGAACAGATTCCCTTAACAAGAACGGGTACGTGTTTCACTTTATCTCATTGTTTAGATCTGTTCCTTTTGACTCCAATTTGTCTCGGATCTGATTTCTCTCTCTCTTTTCAATTTTCGCTACCGCTATTGTGCTCAAGTTTGCTAGTGAGTTTTTGAGTGCCATGGTTTTTTTTATTATTATTAAAAATGGTAAAAACAATTGAAGAAGAAGAAGAATTGATCTGAGCTGGACCCATCTGATCAAGACCTACACTCGATGGGATGCTGGATTTCTTGATGTGGTTAATTGGTTGTGTGTGCTTTTTTTTTACTTGTCAATTTCAAGATTCAACATCAGTCATCATATTTTTAATTGCTTTTCCTTATTTATTTTGATTCATATACTTAGCTCAATACACTCTTCATCTATAGATCCAACCATTTAACCTCCTCCTAACAACTTTACATGTTCGATTATGTTTTCCAAAGAATATTTGTCTTCTGCTAAACTACTTGACACCACTTCTCTTGAAGTTGATTTACCTTATCTATCTTTTCATTTCCCTTTCATTTTCTTGTTCTGCAATTTCAAACATTTTGTCAAAGTTTCTATTCATTCACTGCTGCTCATTCCACCTACAGAAACGATCTTAAAATCTGAACATTTAACAGCATCTCAGCTCTAGTAGTAAATCTAATTCTAACAACAGAGCCAACTTAAACAGCTGCATAACCATGCCTATGTTTAGGGTTTAGGGCTGCATTGTGCTTGACATTCATTTTCTTTAAAAAAAATTCTCGTTTCCATTGGAACCTAAGTTTTTCTGTTTTCCCAGAACCATTTGGTTAGTTGGAAATACATGGGTTAGAATTATCATTTCACTTTGATAATATTATTATACTTACGTTTTACCTGCACACACTAATATATGTAGTGCTGGTATTATCCTTTATATCTTATTGCGTGAGATTTCACCATTTTGGGCAGATATTTATTTCAATATTTATACTTATTTAATTATTTATTTATCTCAATATTTGTACTTATTTGCTTAAACTTTATTTATCTCAATATTTATCTTAATATTTATACTTATTTAATTTATTTACTTATTTTGTCAGAAGATTCGGAGGATTCCTGGTAGCACCAATTTTTAGTATTAATTTTTTAAACTTTTAATGTATTAATTCTTAAACTTCATTGTGTTATATTTAAGAATTTTAGTTGGATGATTTCAAATTATATTATTGTTTATGTAGGATTTAGTCTTTATCTAGAATGTTTAATATTTAATTTTTAATTTGTATTAATATTTAACGTGTTCGTAAACGATTCCTGAACACTTGTTCGCAAACACGTAAACGAACATGTTCGCGAACAAAAACGAACAACATTAAAAAATAAACGAACGAACACTTTAACGAATACGAACGAACACAAACAATACTAAAAAATAAACGAACGAACATAAATATTAATCATTTATTCGTGTTTCATTCGTTTAGAGCCCTCCCTTTGACGTTTCCTGCATGGGCCAGGATTATGATATGAAGGCTAAATATTGTTTTGGACCCAACTGTTTGCCACCCCACTAACGTTGTTTGTCTTTGTTTTCGGGCCAAAAAACTGTTGGTTGTCCAGCACTCAGCAGTGCACATATGCCCTAAAAGGAAACATAAATATTTTTTTATAAATAAATTTAGATAATCTGTAGATTACATAAAACTACAATGTTGAAAAACATTTTAATTGATGAATATATATTTATTAATTAATTTAAATCATTCTTATATTAACATAATTTATTTAATTTGTAAATCAAGAATTTTAATACTTTGAATCATTGTCATTTAAAATATGCTTTATTATAAATATTATTAAGATTTATTTAATTTGTAAATGAGAATTTTAATTGGATTGGATGAATTTCACTAGATAATTTTTTTTCTTGATTATGATAATTTGAATAATTTATAAATTAATATTTTTGTTTATTTTAGTTCTAAATTGTCAATTTAAAATTTTTTTATTGATTACATTTTTAATTTATAATAAATGAATAGTTTTAAGATTTATGCGAGACTAATTTCAAACCCATTCCATGCTAGGAAATACATTCATAAACAAGTAAATTCGTATATAATAGTTTTTTTTTCAAACTTTATATATAAAAATTTATTAAAAAACCCAAAATTTCTTTTTTTAAATTTTTTAATTTTTGTTTTATATATTCCAATGCATTAAAATAAAAAAATTATATATTCCTATTTGTCTCGGAGTTGGATTAGGGACATAACATTACATTTGTACGAAAAAAACGTTGAAATTTTCCAACTTCGGACAACTTTTTGTTGTACCCAATATATAATATTATTTTATTGACAAAAACTTTTCCAATATAAAACAAAAAAAATTAAAATAGTGGATAAAAATGAACAGGTTAAATTACTTATCTTTAAAAATTATGTTGTTATACATTTTTATCATGGAACAAAATATGCGCTAGTCCAAGGCACACTATTTATAGCTATTGGAACATCATCCGATGAGAGTATTTTACGTGATAGGCCATAAAGTTTTAATACAAAATGTAATAACATAAATATTAATTTGTCATAAAAACAATTGTTTTAGATAAAATTGTTTATTTTAACATACTTTGTAAAATTATTAAATTTTCAGAAATATTTAGATTGATGTTAATTTTTGTTCCGATAAAGAATAAAAATCTACAAAATTGAAAATTATATTAATAAATTTAAAATAATAATAATATTTTTTTTAACTTTTAATATGTTAAAAAATATAATTGATTTTTAAAAAAAATTTAATCTATAGGGGTAAAAATTAGAAAAATAATTGAATTTTTTTAAACATAGAATATTATCTTTTTCATTTAAAGTAAGTAAAAGTAAAATTTAATTGTACACTAAAAAGAAATTTAAATTGGTAATATATATTTTTAATTTTATTATATATAAGTAAAGAAATACAAAAAGATGATTGATTTTTTTAAGACCATAGAATATTAATTTTTTTTACTTAAAGTAAGTATAAGTAAAATTTTAAGATAACAAAAGGGTTGACTTAACGATGATTATTATTTTTTAAGAGAGATTAGATTTAAAGTTTGATTTAAAATTTTTTACCATAAGATTTTAAAATTGTTGTAATATTTAATATATATATATATATATATAATTAATATAAAAATAAATTAAAAAATACAAATATACGTGATAATAAATATCAATCAATATAAAATATAAAACTAATAAATAAGATTTCAAGGTGTTGTGCATGCTATTAAGAATAAAAAAAAGTGCGTTGCGTGGCGCATGAAGAATGCACCAAGTGGCACACAAAGAAAACGAGAATAAGCATGAGAAAATCTGTCATTTAATGAAAATGGCATATGTGTAATTAGTGACAAAGAGAAACCCCTATAAATAGGGGCCGAGTATGATTCATAAACAAGATCTGAGAACTCCATATAAAAACTCTGCCAAACTCCCTGCCTGACTAAAGCATCAGAGTGCAAACATAGGGGAGAACCCCTGCGTTCTTCTGATCTTCTTCTTTTTTGCAGAAGCTCTCGGCAACACGTGACAGGGAACCCGAAGAGAAAACGCCAGCGATTTGTCACCATTGTTTCAGGTAACAACAATTGGCGCCGTCTGTGGGAAACGAAAGAAAAGCTATGGTAGAGACACGTTCAGAAGGGACAAGAGCCGATGGATAATACAAAAAAATCAAAATTCGAGACTAAAATGATTTTTTTTTGGACGAAATCCTGGGTTTGGCGATTTGCCATCGCGTAGATCTCGAAAATTTATGCGAATTCAAAAAAAAAATCACCTCAATTGGACCACCGAGTACAAAGTTATGACCCTCTGAAGTTTTGAGCACAGGGAAAGACTCTGTTGCGCACCCTGTCGCATACTCTGCCGCACGAGACTCTGCCGTGCACCTGCCGCACGAGACCCCCTGTCGAGCACTCTGTTGCGCGAGAGACTCTGCCACGTGAGAGACTCTGTCGCGTGAACCCTGCCGCGCAAGAGGCGAGACTCTGCCGCACACTCTGCCGCACACCTGCCGCACAAGACCCCCTGTCAAGCACTCTGCCGCGTGAGAGACTCTGCCACGTGAACCCTGCCGCGCAAGAGGAGAGACTCTGCCACACACTCTGCTGCACGAGACTATGTCGCGCACCTGTCGCACGAGACCCCCTGTCGAGCACTCTATCGCGCGAGAGACTCTGCCACGTGAGAGACTCTGCAGTGTGAACCCTACCGCGCAAGAGGCGAGACTCTGCCGCACACTCTGTTGCTCACCTGCCGCGCGAGACCCTCTATTGAGCACTTTGTCGCGTGAGAGACTATGCCGCGTGAGAGACTCTGCCGCGTGAGCCCTACCGCGCAAGAGGCGAGACTCTGCCACACACTCTGCTGCGCAAGACTCTGTCGCACACCCCCGCGCGAGACTCCGTCGCACACTCTGCAGCGCAAAAGACACTGTCGTGCACCCCTACCGGGCGAGACTCTGCCGCACATTCTGTTGCGCGAGACTCTGTCGCACACCCTGCCGCGAGAGAATCTGCCGCACACTCTGACGCGCGAGACCCTGCCGCGCCAGACACTGCCTCACACTCTGTCGCGCACCTTACCGCACACCCTGCCGCGCGAGACTCTGTCACACACTTTACCGCGCGAGACCCTACCAAGCACCCTGTCACGCAAAGGTACACCTGTAAAGCACCAGGAATGAAGGCAGACACTACGAAAATGACGCGACAGAGTATCGATGCATGCGATAGAGTAGCGACAGAAATGTGAAACAGTAATGATGTTCACGATAGAGTAGCGACAGAGATGTGAAACAATAATAACGTACGCGATAGAGTAGCGACAGAGTTCGCGGAGAGTGAGCAACAGAGTGGCCGGTTATGCGATAGAACTTCTCAGCAAAAATGGCAGTACCTGACTCCTTATATATAGGCGAGGCTGTAGTCGCACGTATACAGTAACCAAGCATATATATACACATTCGCGACTGAAGTGATCGAATATCCCTCATGAATAGTAGTCCAAATGCGCACCAAAAAAATAAAAAAATAAAAATAAAATAAAAATAAAATTTCAATTATCATACTCTTTCGTAGGAAACTTTCCTACCAAAGAGTGGGGAGCAATTGATAGAGGTCAGATTCTGCAAGTCCACATAAGCAAACATCGACCAATAAAGGACAGCCACGCGTCAAGTCGTAGACCACGTGGCAATCAATGAAAAGCCATAATCCACGTGGCACGTAGACTGCGACAGTGGAAATATCTCGCGACAGAATAAGCCTGCGACAGAGTGTCTTACGGCAGAGTATGTCCCACGATAGACCTCAGTGCCCTAAGTCTAGCGGCAGAGAGCGGTAGACCTCCGCGGTAGAGTGTATCTACAACAGACTCTGTGTCCTTAGTGTAGCGGTAGAGTTATATGCAGTAGAGTGAACCGCGGAAGAACTCTGCACCCAAGTCTACGGCAGAGGTCTTCGAACCTCTGTCGCACGTTTGTACTCATCCACACTACGACAGACTCTGAGTTCCGTGACAGAGTATCTAGTAACTCTGTCGCCTGCCCTGACGCGCACCTAGGCCTCAGATCCGTACCGCCCAAAACCATATAGTTTTGGGCCCAGGATATTCATAAGCCCTGAACAAATATAAAGTCCAGCCTAACTCCAAAAATATCTATAAATACCCCAAGTATGATCAAAAAAAGGACAAAGCTCTATTTTGTTTACTAAAACTCTGCGCACATGGACAGATCCCTGCGCCTCTCTGACTTTTATTGTTTTTTACAAAATTTTCAAGACACGTGGAGAAGACCACATCAGCATCATTCAATCATTGTTGTTTAGTACAACAACAATTGGCGCCGTCTATGGGAATCATAACAAAAAGTCAGATTCTTTATCAAAATGGTGAGAACACGTTTGACAGCAGTAGCAAATTTGGGAGAAGAGAATTCTGTGAGTCCTCCTGCCAGACTGAAGAGAGGACAAGAGCAGAATGAAGAAGGCAGCAGAGTTGCCACTGTTTTCCTTGACGAATTTGAGGCTCTGAAGCGTCAGAATGAGCAAACCACTACAGCGTTGAGGGCTATGGTGAATTTCTTCAAAAATGCTCTATCGCAATTTAGCTTGCCTCCAGAAGTGCAGCAAATGGTAGGAGAGAATGTCCCGAGGCAGACTTACGAGAGAGGTCAACCCTCTACAATGGTGAATGTCGGACAAGGAGATTAGGCATAGAATACTACCGCTGGCCTGATGCAGAACTCTGCCACAGGTCTGGAAGACAACCCTGCCGCAGGACTGAGGGTAAACCCTGCCGCAGCTATGAGGATCAACTCTGCCGCAGGTTTGGAGGACAACCCTGCCGCAGGTCTGAGGGTTAACACTGCCGCAGCTCTGAGAGTGAACACTACCACAGGTCTAGGGAGGCGCCCTGCCGCGAGGCTGCGAGAGGTGAACCCTGTCGCAGGTCTGAGATGAATGAATACTGTCACAGGTCTGACAAAGTCCAACCCTGCCGCACAGATTCAGGAGCAATACCCTAGGGCGGAGTTAAGGAGGCAGAACTCTACCGCGAAGTTAAGGCGGCAGACCTCTGTCGCAGAGATCAAGACCTCTACCACAGAATTGGAGCATGACTTCGAAGAGCACAGATCTGGAGAGCGGCAGAGACAGAATAGTCATGACCCCCAAGACTATACAAGATCGAATTACGGAAGGGAGATGCATGAAGAAAGGATACAGTGCAGGCCCCTAGAGGAAGGGAAACTGTGAACGAGGAGAAGATCTTTAGCCGGGGAGCGGACCGTGTGCAAAATCTCCAGAACAAAGGTAGAAGGAGTGCTTACTACTCAGACTCTTTTAATGCCGAAGAGAGGGGAGCACACTCGACCCGAGGGTCGAAAAATGTTGAGAAAGTTGTTGAGAGGATCCTAGAAAGGAAGAAGTTAGTGTCTCCCGACAACAGTCAGAGAAGGAGAGTTCCTTTCAGTCCCGAGATTATGGACAAACCTTTACCGAAGAAGTTCAAGATGCCTTCTATGGCTACTTATACCGACAAAGCAGACCCATACGACCATATACAGAGTTATGAGTCCCTTATGTTGCTCCATGGATGGAAAGATGAAATTATGTACAAAGCCTTCTCGCTCACACTATCGGGGCATGCGCTAAAATGGTTTAATGGATTAAACGAGGGTTCTTTCTCATCCTTCGACCAGTTACGAAGTGAATTTTTAAAAGCCTTCATGATCAACAGCCAACGAAAGAAGGATGCTACTTATCTGTTCACCCTTAAACAAAGGAACAAAGAATCATTGAAAAACTATATAGATCGTTTTCGAGATGCAACCTTAGAGGTGAAAGATCTACCAGTGGGAGTAGTCATGACTGCAATGCTGTAGGGGACAAAATTCGAGAAGCTGCAAGAATCCCTCTCCCTTGATCAGCCAGTGACCATTTCTGATTTATTTGTTAGAGCAAATAAATACGTGGCTTAAGAAGAAGTCATGAAGATGGTACAGTCCCGAGAGGCAAGGGAAAGAAGAAAAAGAGATAGAGATTTACCTGAAAGAAGCTCTTCGAGACTTGTCGGATTAGACAAGGCTTCTAGACTCAGGTATGAAAACTATACCAGACTAAATGAGCATCGCACCGCAATACTTGCCGCTATTGAGGGGACTGGACTATTAGAATTCCCTAAAAAGAAGATTGGAGATATGGGTCGAAATCTTGATGCTTATTATGAATTTCATGCCACTCATGGTTACCCTACTGAAAGATGCAGAGATTTGATAGATTAGTTAGAGAGGTTGGCTAGAGATGGAAAAATTAATCGCTTCCTGTGGAGAAGTGAAAGGCCCCGTTATCCTCCGCAAGATCGAAGGAATGATCGTCCGCAAAATATACAAATAATGATAACGGGAGAAATAGGCCAAGAAATGAAGTAGCTAGGCCTATCCCTCGAGATAACTGGCTGGATAATGAACCCACCGGCCCGACTATAAATGTTATTGCAGGGGGAGAATCGATGGCAGGAAGTTCCTCTGCTTCCCATAAAAGTTACGCGAGACAAGCGTATCAAATTCATGCTGTAATGAAGGAAAGGCAGATGAAGAGCCCATTGTGTTCACTCCGGTGGACAGGGGTGATATCGTCATACCTCATGACGATCCCATGGTGATATCAGCGATGGTGGAAAAACATCTAGTAAGCAGAATCCTGGTAGTCAACGGAAGTTCGGGAACTTAATTTATTGGAATTGATTTGAGAAAATGAATGTATCTGAAGACAAATTAAGACCTGTTATGACACCACTGTACGGATTAGGGGTGTAATCGAGTCGAGTCGAGTCGATACAGTGAGGTGCTCGAGCTCGAGCTCGACTCGAAACTCGGTGCTCGATACTCGGCTCGAGCTCGATTGAGTCTTATTTTTTAAGCTCGAGATCGAATTCGAGCTACTCGAGCTCGCTCGATTAGGCTCGATTAGGCTCGATTATATAAGCTCGATATTTTGCTCGAACTCGATTAGGCTCGATTAGGCTCGATTAAACTCGATTAGGCTCGAATCATTATATAAATATTATTATATTATTAAAATATATAAAAACTCGATGTTCGATTAGGCTCGCGAGCTACTCGAGTAGGGTATTTAAGTGCTCAAATTCGACTCGCTCGATAGCTCGAGTAGCTCGAGCTCGAGCTCGACTCGACTAAAATCGAGCCGAATTCGAGTTTTGCTCGAGTCGAGCCCGAGTAGCTTGCGAGCACCACTGTATCGTTTACACCCCTAGTACGAATTTACAGGCGAGAAAGTGAAGGTCGCCAGGTCTATAGAGTTGCCTGTGACTCTAGTGGAAAGCCCAAAAGACATGACTCGACAGGTATTGTTTATGGTTATGAGATCAACCTCAGCTGCTTACAATATGATCTTGGGAAGGCCTATGTTAAATGATATGAGGGCGGTGATATCTTCTAGCTACATGTTAATGAAGTTCCCTACTCCTAACAGCGTCGGGCAAGTACGAGGCGATCAAAAGAGCGCTCGCACATGCTATATTGCCTCTACTGCCGGTAAAGGAGTATAAAGAAAGGAGACATTGCCACAAAATACTATTATAATGTCTTCTGTCTAAACTTTTATATTTTCGCATTATTATTTGTTTATATGGTCATTATGCAAGTTACTTCTCTACTTTTCTATTATATCTTCAACATTCATGGATATAAATCTTGTGACAGAAAATAGATAAGCTGCAAGAGCCTGAGGCGCAATAGCGTCATTGTGGTCAGGCGTTGAAGACAGACGAGCCGTAAGAGCCTGAGGCTCAATAGCGTCACTGTGGCCAGGCGTAAAAGACAGACGAGCCGTAAGAGCCTGAGGCGCAATAGCATCATTGTGGTCAGGCGTGAAAAACAGACAAGCCGTAAGAGCCTGAGGCGCAATAGCGTCACTGTGGCCAGGCGTGAAAAACAGACAAGCCGTAAGAGCCTGAGGCATGACAGCGTCACTGTGGCTAGACGTAAAAGACAGACGAGCCGTAAGAGCCTGAGGCGCGACAACGTCACTGTGGCCAGTGTAAAAGACAGATGAGTCGTAAGAGCCTGAGGTGCGATAGCGTCACTGTGACTAGGCATGAAAAACAGACGAGCCGTAAGAGCTTGAGGCGCGACAGCGTCACTGTGGTCAGGCGTAAAAGATAGACGAGCCGTAAGAGCTGAGGCGCGATAGCGTCACTGTAGCCAAGCGTGAAAAACAGACGAGCCGTAAGAGCCTAAGGTTCGATAGCGTCACTGTGGCCAGACGTAAAAGATAGATGAGCCGTAAGAGCCTGAGGCGCGATAGCGTCACTGTGGCCAGGCGTAAAAGACAGACGAGCCGTAAGAGCCTGAGGTGCAATAGCGTCACTGTGGCCAGGCGTTACAGACAAAGAAGCCATAAGAGCCTGAGGCGCAATAGCGTCACTATGGCCAGACGCTGGAAACGTATAAGCCGTAAGAGCCTGAGGCGCAATAGCGTCACTGTGGCCAGGCGCTGGAAACGTATAAGCCGTAAGAGCCTGAGGCGCGATAGCGTCACTGTGGCCAGGCGTTGAAGACAAATAAACCGTAAGAGCCTGAGGCGCAATAGCGTCATTGTGGCCTGGCGCTGGAAACGTATAAACCGTAATAGCCTGAGGCGCGATAGCGTCACTGTGGCCAGGCGTTGAAGACAAATAAGCCGTAAGAGCCTGAGGTGCGATAGCATCACGGTGACCAAGCGTTGAAGACAAATAAGCCATAGGAGCCAGAGGCACGATAGCGTCACGGCGGCCCGACACCAGTAGAAGATTTATATAAAAGAGCTTGAAGCGAAAAATGCGTGAGCTAAGCCATGAAGAAAAAGTGCAACAGCTTGAAGCGAAAAATGCACGAGGTAAGCTAAACACTCAAATAAGGGCTTGAAGCAAAAAATGCGCGAGGTAAGCTAAAAACACTTCAATGAAAATTCGACTTCAGAATCTAACGTAAGGATTTGACGTGAGGTTACGATGAGAACATATGTACTCTTCTACAAGGTTATACCTAGCAGAAGAGTGGAGAGCAATTGTTGTGCATGCTATTAAGAATAAAAAAAAAAGTGCACTGCGTGGCGCATGAAGAATGCACCAAGTGGCGCACGAAAAAAAAGGAATAGATATGAGAAAATCTGACATTTAATGAAAATAACATATGCGTAGTTAGTGACAGAGAAAAACCCTATAAATAGGGGTCATATATGATTCATAAACGAAATCTGAAAACTCCATACAAAAACTCTGCCAAACTCCCTGCTTGACTGAAGAATCGGAGTGCAAACGCAGGGGAGAACCCCTACGTTCCTCTGATCTTCTTCTTTTTTGCAGAAATTCTCGACAATACGTGATAAAAAACTCAAAAAAAAGACGTTAACGATTCATCACTATTATTTCAGATAACAACACAAGGAAATCATCATCTTTCATATTTCAATTGCAACGCTAACAACTTTCTAGAAATTACGTTAGAAGCCTTTTTGAGTTTGCGAACCGCGGAACCGGTTTGGACTTTGGACCGTTTCGCATACAATAAAAAGGCATCCTTTCTAATGACTGAACTCTAAAACATTGCTGCCTCTGTCAAGTCTTCCCTACTTCTACAGATTGATTCGCTCATCCTTTCTTCTTTAAAAAAAAAAAAAATCAATTTTCAACAGCTGCGAACAGTTGTCTAGAAGTGGAGAAGGTGAACAGCCTTTTCAGTTCTATTCTTTAGGTATGCTGGGTTTTGTGATTTCTTTGTTCGAAGTTATATTGTGGAAGCCTCTGTGATTATTTTCCTAGTTTTCATTTCCTGTTAGATGTGCTTTTGTTTGTTCGAAACTTTGAATGACTTCTTCTGCCTTTGTTCAATTTGTGATACTTGTTTTGCTCATCTAAAGCCATCGTAATAGGCAAGATTTCTGGCTTTATTCTGGTAAATATGTTAGCTTTATTTGGTTTGATTGTGATGAGGAAGAAAACTTTGCTTCTTTATTCTGTACTTTATTATTAATTTTAGTTGTTATTGGTGAAAAATCAGTTAATTAGGTTTTTTCTAACCCGGTAAATCTCGAAAATGTTTGGGTTCTTATTTCTTTGACCTTCACAAGTTTTTATTCATAAAAAAATAATAATAATAATTCTTTTGAACATTCCATTGGAAGAAAATGAGCCTAATTCTTCTTCAATTCCTTGTTATTGGGTTGTTAATTGATTACTTTTATAAATAAATCTGATTAGTATATTCATGAAAGCAGAGAAAAGAGGAAACTGAGATCCTAAGCTTAATAGCTAATGGACACCGGAGGGAACTCATTACCTTCGGGAGCTGATGGGGTGAAGAGGAGAGTGTGCTATTTCTATGACCCGGAGGTGGGAAATTACTATTACGGGCAAGGTCACCCTATGAAGCCTCACAGAATTCGAATGACCCATGCCCTTCTAGCGCACTATGGGCTGCTTCAGCACATGCAAGTTTTCAAACCCTTCCCTGCCAGAGATAGGGATCTTTGCCGCTTCCATGCTGATGACTACGTGAACTTTCTCCGCAGCATAACCCCTGAAACGCAGCAAGATCAGCTGAGGCAGCTCAAGCGCTTTAATGTTGGTGAAGATTGTCCTGTCTTTGATGGCCTTTACTCCTACTGTCAAACATATGCAGGTGGCTCTCTTGGCGGTGCTGTCAAATTAAATCATGGTCTTTGTGACATTGCCATTAATTGGGCTGGTGGCCTGCATCATGCAAAGAAGTGTGAGGCTTCAGGGTTTTGCTATGTCAATGATATTGTCCTTGCTATATTGGAACTTCTTAAGCAGCATCAGGTATGTTTTTGATACCTTAATTTCTTAGTAGCTTTCTGTCCGGATTTCACCCTCTTCTGCTTCACTGATTTAGGCATTATTTAACTGTTATGCATGAGTGAAGCCAGAAATTTTCAGGTGTGCAAGTGCAATAACTAATGATTTTCTGCGTGTATCAATCTTATCCAGTCCAAAATGATATGTGATATGGTTTGTTTGCAATTTGTCTTACAACATTGTATTGAATGCAAATTTGATGTATCATTGACAACCGATAACCATTGAAGATGGTTGTTATAGTAGTCATGAAAAATATACCGTTATTATTTAGGCCTGAGTTTATGAACATAAATGTTTATTTTTTTATCCGAATGATTGGTTTAATTTTCAAATTCTACTTTTCCTCCTATGGTGTAAAAACTTATGTTTTTTCCCCAATAACAATTTGAATTTGTATAGTTTGTCGCTGATAATACTTTTCCTTTCTCTTTACGGCAGCGTGTTTTATATGTTGATATTGATATCCACCATGGAGATGGTGTGGAGGAGGCATTTTATACAACTGATAGGGTCATGACTGTTTCATTTCATAAATTTGGAGATTACTTTCCAGGTACAGGGGATATACGTGATATTGGATATGCAAAAGGGAAATACTATTCCCTAAATGTTCCTTTCGATGATGGAATTGATGATGAGAGTTACCATTACTTGTTTAAGCCAATTGTTAGTAAAGCTATGGAAGTTTTTAAGCCCGGTGCTGTGGTCCTTCAGTGTGGTGCTGACTCCCTATCTGGAGATAGGTTGGGATGTTTTAATCTTTCAGTCAAGGGTCATTCAGAGTGTGTTAAATTTATGAGATCATTCAATGTTCCACTGTTGCTAGTGGGTGGTGGTGGTTATACCATTCGGAATGTTGCTCGCTGTTGGTGCTATGAGGTAAGTGACCTATCACTGTTTCAATTGATTAATATATGCTGATTGGTTTAAGTGATTGGCTAGGTGATTTTTATCTAATGTTAATAAATGGTAAATTTCGACTTTGAGGTCAACTTTTTGTTGCCCGTCCGTCTCTGCCACCTTCCCTCTTTTCTCTTTTCTATGTTTTTTAAGTTGGAAGACGTCCTTATCATGGTGCTTAATTGTTTAAGTTCTGCTTTAATCCCTATAAGAAAGCTCTATACGTTTTAAATTTCAAGATGATAAAGCAAGAGCTAGTAATTCATTGGAAGATATACGACGCTTGTGTTAAATTTATTGAATACAATTTGTCCTTTCTGCTTCTCAAGTCATGTACATACTTCAGAAGAACTTTTAGCATTTGGTGCGACTAAACACTCTTCTTCTTATTCTCCTCCGGTAATGCCTCTGTTTTGTATATTTCATGACACAACACTTAAGTTGGTTCTTTTTTCTACCTTGACCACAAAATAGTTGTGTTCTGAAATTTGGAAAAACTATTTGTAATTTGCTTGTTGTGAGCAGACAGGAGTTGCACTTGGAATGGAACTTGATGACAAGATGCCTCAACACGAGTACTATGAGTATTTTGGTCCAGATTATACTATTCATGTTGCCCCTAGCAACATGGAAAACAAGAATTCACGCCAGTTACTTGACGACATACGTAGTAAGGTACTTGACAATCTCTCCAAGCTTCAGCATGCACCAAGTGTCCAATTTCAAGAAAGACCACCTGACACTGAGCTTCCTGAGGTGCGTTCTGCAGCTACTTCTTAAATTTTGTCCTAGCTTTCTTTTGCATCTGGTATGTAGCAGCAGAAATGTATTGCATTTGCCACTCTCTGTTTTCAATCTTTCAATAAATTGCTTGTACTTTTATTTGTCCATGTTTGGCATTGCACATTTTACTGCTTAAATCTTTTTTGAGGTTCTTTGATTTGTAAATAATAATCTAATAGGCAATTAAAATTATCTATCTTGTTTATCTTATCCATTAACATGAGAAGCTGTTTAGGACTTCTGCTATTCGCATCTGCCTGCTTAAATAATTAAAGTGTTTCATAAAATAGAGTTTTTGCTCATTTCTGACTACACAATTAAAGAGAGATTTAATTGATAAGATAATACAATTATGTGCTATAGTCATTGGAAATTCTCTTTTTTGATTTTCTATTCTGCCCATGTAATGCAACTGGGTGGGAGTTTGCATTGATACATTTCCTACATTTTACTCGAAGCTACATATATGTACTTCGCCCTTATACTTAGTTGCTTTTTGATTCATAATATTCAGGCTGATGAAGATCAGGATGATGGAGATGAGAGATGGGACCCAGATTCAGACATGGACGTTGATGAGGAGCGGTAATTATCTCTTCTTCTTTTTTTCTATTTTAATGCTTTTGAGTTTGACACCCCCTAACTTTCTGATTGTGTTGTACTTTCATCTTTTCCGTCCATTCATCCCAATTTTTCAGTAAGCCCATCCCAAGCAGAGTAAAGAGAGAAGTAATTGAACCTGAGACAAAAGATCCGGTATGCTTTCTGCTGTAAATGTTAGATTTTGTGATTCTAAGATTTAAGGCATTCATCACGTGATTCTTCTTTTTTTTTTTATTAGTATATTTTGACGGAAAATTTCCATTCTGGCTTATATTCTCTCAGGAGGCCCAAAAAGGTACAGCTGAGCAAGCTGGAGGATTTGACACTGTGACAGATGAGACTGTAAGTACAAAGGTTAATTTTTGAAACACAAACACCAGGATGAAATCAGCACACTTGCACTTGTATTTTGTTTAACAAACATTCTGAAAATGATATCACACCTCTGAAAAGTTGTGTTGATGCTGGTTTTTGCAGGCTGTAGATGTCAGTCCTATGCCTGTTGATGAGCCAACTCTGAAAGTTGAGCAAGAAACATTGAACAAAGTATCCGATCAGATGTACCCAAAGTCCTAATCAAAAACCTCCTCAATTAGATGCTGGATGTAATTTGTGCAGTAGCATTTTGTCAAACATTGTACCCTCCTATGTCTGTTTGAATGCTTTTGCTGTATCTTGGCCCGTTGTCATTGTATCGAGAGTTTAAAGTTTTAACTAGTCAAACTTCAAAGTTTGAACCTCGAAGCTCAAAACTGTTTTGAGAATAGCAGATGCAGTTTATATAGCATTCTCATCTATAAAACAATGGTGGTTCATTATTGATAATCATGGTAAATGCATTTTCATTTTCCTTGTTATACGTAGGGTGTTATCTTAAGATGGAATTTGATAAGCTTTTAAGGGATGGCATTTGAGTTATTAGTGGTGTTTTGTTTATTTTTTATAATTAGAGGAAGGATTGAAATTGTTTGAATCAGATATTTTTTAATCATTCGGTCTATACTATCTGCCTTTGAAGCTCATCTTGTCAAATCTGTCATGTCAATCACTGTTTCTTATCTTGTATCATGCGGGCGAGCTGGCCTAACTCTCATTTCGTAGTTGCCTTTACCTTATTAAAGTGGAGAGTCTCTTGTCGCTGAGGCTCAGCAGTTGAAAATACCACCCGCCAGCAGCCCGTAAAATGTATTAACACAGAAAAATAAAAATTTAGTCAGTAATAAATAAAAGAAATTAATATATGGAGAAAAGTTTTGCATTTAAATTTTTATTAAATTAAATTATTTTGGATTAATGTTAATTAAGTAGCACGAATTGATATTAATTTAATATTTAATATGGTAGGTAGGAAATACTTCATAATTTTATATTAAAATATAAGAAATTAAGTGCAAACATAAAGCCTCGTAATAAAAACATAATCCAAGGCTGAGAATTGAAACCCCGATTTTGACTAATCTCCTTTCCTTTAAAAGTTTAATTTTTTTTCCATCTAAATATAAAATTTAAAACCAGCGATTCTAAGATACATACATACATACATATATATTTGTGGAATGATTTTTATATAAAATGTAACTCTGTGTTGAGTTTAAAGGTTTTGATAAATCGTGATAAAGAATTTAATTTGGATTTTGATGTTTGTGAAGAGAAATTTATTTATTTATGTTTAAAATGTATTCAATAATGCAATGTGAAGAGTTACGTTCAAATTATATTTAATTAGAAAATAAAATAAAATATATTTGTACAGTTTAAAATTTTATTATGAAATTATTGAATATTTATTTTTTATTTTATAAGTTTTTTTAAATTAGATTAAATTACTAATTTATAATAAAATTAATATGAAATAAATAATTGACAAAAAAATGTTGAGGGAACAAATACTTTTCATCAGAAAATCGCTTATCCTGGATTGAATTTACTACAATGAAAAATCAAGAACGTATGAAAAAATTTTAGTAACACAATAAATTAAACATTTTGTACAGCCGGGGTACTCAGACATTGAACCAATCAATATATTTTGCAAAATATACGAATCTATCCTTAAGATCTGCCACCAAGCTCAACATCCTTGAGTGGAGAAGACCCGTCTATTTGCTGCTTCAATAGTTTAACATCTTCCTCTGAACCGTACGGTATTATAAGCTTGGAATCAGTTTGCTTGTCTGCCTCAACTGCCCAACTGTATACTACCATGCCAAGGACAGCTATGGCCATCCCAAGTATATTTTTCAGTGTTAGCTCTGAATCAAAGAGTAACCATCCCAACATCAAAACACATACTGTTTTCATGTGGCCTATAACCTGGAAAGAGACCGCAGAGAATCGTCCAATGCACAGATACTGACTTATATTGCAGAATACTGCTAACAAGCATGACAGTAGTATGAAAAACTGCACATTTTTCCAATCACCCATTTCATAACCACATCAGTATTTTTCCTCACAAGTCATAATACCACAAAGCGCATGCATAAAAATGTGTAAAAATGGTTTCCTTGCTTGAAGAGACAAGAAGTACTTACAAATGCAGCTGTGGAGAACTTATAACTCGCCAGTATTTGCCCGCTAAGGAAGTAATCAACGAATGGACCAAGCAACAAAAGAGAGAGAGCTTGGATTGGAGCTGTTTGACTAAGTAATTCAAAAGAGCCTATGGAGTACTTCTTCTGTAAGGAGCCGATTGACTGTTTCCACAAATATGGTTTATCAATAGGGGGAAGAGAATCAGAGATTGACTAATATCACAAGAAAGAAAAATGATAATCAAATATGTAACAGAGCAGAGAAAGTGAAAGTATTTTTTAAAGGAAACTCAACTTTGGGATTTTCTAGAAATTCAACTTAAAATTTTGTATTTATAGACTCTTAAAATATAATCCTAAAATACAAATATCCTAATGATAAAACCTAAAGGACTATAAATCAACTAAATAACAATTTGATAAAGATAAACTAGTGCCATGGAAATTGGCACCTATTCTTCAAGTCATACCCCACGGGTTCCTAACATAATCAGTCAATTGATATTGAGCTCAAATGATCATAATCTTAATTCAATCAGAAACAACTTTTTATCCGTTGCATGTATATAAAAATACTTCTTGTTATTGTTAGGACTTCATGACCAAGATGGTTTTTTAATTTAAACAACTATATTAATTACATCATACAAAAGAACCTCCAGTATCAAGATCACTACAGGCTGAGGCAAGAAATGGACAAGTTTGAAGTACAGTAGACGAGACATGAGACCCATGTTTTAAATAACCAAACTAAAATGAAAAACAATGTTTTAAAGTCTCTGTATTTATTAAATATAAATTGTTATAATGGTTTGAAGACATTGTGCTATTGTGCTATTGTGCACTGTAAACATGAGGTGACTGAAGGAGTAAATCATAAATGAGAAATGCTTTCAAGAAGAACAAAATTATGTATAAATGCTTACAATTTGTTGTAAGGAGGTAGACACGACAGCGACACAGGCACAAAGAAATCCTTGTGCATTAACTTTTACATCAGTAACTGTACAAACACCCACACCAACCACCACCACAACGACTGCAATCTTAACTTTGCTTGAGTATTTTTTACCGTGAAGGATCCATTCCATCACACAAACAACTGGAATCATACTTAGCTTTGAAATCTGTAACGTAATGATAAACATGAGGATTAGATTTGAAATCAAAATCATAATGATGACAACAATGATGATTAAAACTGGAATATATAAAGAATAATACCCGAATAAGCCATTAAGCTCTTGAACTTTACTCAAAAGTAAAAATATAACTCTGATATTCTATAGCATGAAATTAAAATTATAAACTATTATTTATAATAATTAGAACTTTGACAGTATACAAAATTCATTTTTTTTGTCAATTAATTGGATGATTTGATTTGTAGAAATGTTTACATAGATTTATTTGGATGAGCTCAATGATAAATATTTGAAAAAAAAATGTTATTTTAAAACTTTTGTCAATTGATATCATTCATTTTTAAGATTTGACAAGTATAATTACAATGAAGTAAAAGTCCATAGCCTTAGTTTCAAAAATAAGGTCGAAAACTTATTTGCAATTTTTAGTAAAATCAAAAGATTTATTTTAGATATTAAGTCAGAAAATATATAAGTATATATATCATGTAAATAGGAAAGAAACTTACTATTGATCTTTTCTTTTTTAAATTTTTGCTATAGCATTTATCAAAGGGAATTTACCAAAGGGCATTTACCTGATAAAATCCAACAGAATTAAGCATGAGACTCAAGTTCATCCCGGTGATTGAAGTATTGGCAACAATTGAGAACCAAAGAAGCTCCCATAAGGGAACATTTTTTTTGGTCGTATAACCAGTGGCATTAGACACCAAACCGATTAAGGCGGTCGTACAAAAGTGGAACCCAGTTAACGATGTTGCTGTAAAAGAAGGAAACGTTTTTAGGGTTATGAAGAGAGAGAGAGAGCAAATGACTTAAATCTACCGCCTTCCAGTGTTATCACTGGCTAACCCACGGCAACACCAGTCTGATGGCCAAACTACTATGAAAAATGAAAAAAGAAAAAAAATTGTGCCTTCCTCATAATTGATGAATTTGGATGAAATGTGTCTGTATATAATACATACATATTTCATTGTCAGATATTAATTTGATCTTTCAGGTTGAATGCAAATAATCATTAGATTCTGGAAAATCAATAGTCGTCTCAACTCATCATCCCATCAAACTTCAAAACTTTCGAAGTTAAGGGATCAAACTAAAGAATATTACAAGCAGAAGCATGGACAAGTTGTCCAAGAGTTACTGAAAAACATATTGCTTTAAACATGGGAGATTCCTATTACTGAAGAAAAGGAAGCAATACTAGAGATTCTGATGAAACGAGTGGCTCCATCCCGAAGAAGATGAAACAGGTTAAGAGCAGTCAATCTACTATATAATTAGCAGCAAAGTATGGAAAGAGATTTGGAGTCTGAAGGTGCCGAGCAAGATCAAGGAATTTCTTTGGAGAGTATGTTCAAAATCAAACACTATTCCGCAAAGACCAGACTATGGAAAAGTAAGTGTACAGATAATCCTACCTGTTTGGTTTGACAGCAGGAATAAGAAACAGTTGAGCTCATGCTCTTAACATGTGAGAAGGCAGGCAGTGAAAGGGAGATCAAACAGAATAAAGGGGTTCCATAGGTGTAGAATTGTCCGGCGGAAAGATGGTTGAAAGTTAATTTTAATGGTGCTTCCCGCGAAACGAGCCACCATCCCCTGTCGTTTTTTTTTTTTTTTTGAGCATCCTCCAAAATGGGAGGTTTTAGCGATCACCATGATTGATAGAGGACTTGTAACAAGCTCTTGGAGGCCTGTGAGTGCTAAGTGTTAATGTATCAGTAATAAAAAATCTTTTCCTGGGGCAAAGAAAACGGGAATTTTGGTTAAGAATTGTGCTAATAGGCTGTCTGTTTGGTGAGTGAGAAAAGAAAAATTAACCCTGCCTTACAGGATAAGATCTGCATTCAGAAATATAGAATTGTTCAAGTTAAGGCAAAAAGATTCTGGAAAAGGGATCAATGGAGCCCATCTAAAGTAATTGCATTTCAAGAATTGAGTTTCTTTTTTTTTTTTTTTCCTTCCCCTGGGAAGGAGACATCCGTAAGGGAAGTTTCCAGATCTGAGATGAACAAAGGAAAAACTCGAGAATTTAGGAAGAATTGGGTAGAAAAACAGAGAAAGTTGTAGGAGAAAGAGCAACTGACCGAAGACGAAGGCATAACCGCCGGGGGACATGAGCTGCTTGTTGGCCATGATAAGGCCGACAGAGCTGACAACGTTCATAGCCCAAGCTCCCATATCCGATACGGCTGATGACTGTTTCTTCTCTGCCTCCATGTCTGAATTCAAATTGATCTTCGTGCCCGGTTGGACTCCAAGACAGATCCGAAACTCCACCGAGCACTACAAAGGTTCTCCCCCCGCGGTGCTACTCAGACGAGGATAAATAAGAAGAAAGGATCTACAATTTAGCATTAAACAATAAACCCTAAAGAGAGTTAAATACCATCTGGTATCATAATTATACTATTTTTGTCAATTAATACGGAAAGAATAAAAATTAATTTATATTCCTTTACGAATTAATACTTTTAGCTAGAAACAATGTGGCTCCCGTTGCATGGCCGATTGTAAGTAGTCATTTATTAAGAAAATGGTTTATTATTTAATAAGTAAGCCGATGTCATTTATAGTATAAAGAAATAAAAATGTAAAATTTAACACTTAACACTTAAAAAAATTGAAACTGTAAAATAAAATTAAAAAAAAAATTAAAAAAGGAGAAAATAAAAAAAATGAAGGGAAAATTGGAAAAGGAAAAAGACTAGAAGAGGAAGGACTGACATCAAGTTACCTTGAATTTTATCAAATCAACGCGGAATGACTTCCTTTCCTTACTTTTTTTTTTTCTCTCTTGTTTTTAATTTTTACAATTTTATGATTTTTAAATTTTTTCTAATTTTTAATTTAAAAATAATGACCGTTTTTATTGACTTGAAAATAAACTTGACATGACGTTGAAACGTTATATGACTTGATATTTCATAACAGTTTATAATTTATTATTTATCAAATATAACATCAGTTTTGATTGTAATTTCCCTGGGAAAATATAAGCTTAAATACTCAATTATAACTTTTTTTTTAATTATTTTTAAGTAAAATTGTGGTAGTAAATATGAATTTAATGGTGATAACAATGACGTTGGAAATAATAAAAGGAAGGGGGACCGACCATGCCAGCAAGTCCAAGTCAAATCCGGCCAGCCGACGACCGGTTCAAACTTCAAATCTAGAAAAGTAAAAGAGACAGAAATCATTGGAATATTTATGCTTTAATATTCTTTTCTTCTCCTTCTTCTCTCTTTCCAAGCAATCAGCATGTTACCGATACCGGCGCTTATGCCATTTACATTTAGGCATTAGGCATCGCATTCACAAACTTTCTTCTACGCACAAATCCCAACTCCGATTCCTCCTCCCTCACTTGTCTTCATACGCACTTTCCTCATCCCAAAGTTGAATCTTTAACGCCTTTCTCTTTACTTCATTTACGAAAAACGTTTCTTTTTTTCATTCTACAATTTCTAGTACTACTCTACTCTACCTTCATCCCACACCCTTCCTTTTCCTTGAGGTATACAAATTCGTGTGCGCAATGCAAGAAATAATAATGATAATAATAAAGCGCCCCCGTCTAAGCACATGACCGGAATATGTCTGTCGGTGGGTTACAGTACTGTTTCCTATTGTTATGAGCCTGCGAGTTTGTTCCCATGTCCAAAGAGGGTCGAGTAATTACTGATTACGTTAAAAGCGAGAATAGAGACTCCTTTTTGTCGGTCAGTTGAATTACTAATGATTTTGGGATTACAGATTTCTAATCATACTTGGGATTATTTTTGTTTTTCTGTGCCAGAAAGAAATCTTACCGTTAATAACTTTTCCTGGTTTCTCTATCACTTTTCGAATCTCTGGCCCCATTGTTCAGATGAACAATCCATTTTTAAATCGGTATCCAATGTTTTCATTACAGATCCGAAGAAAGAAACAAGTCGTCGATTTGAGAGCGAAACTTGTAAGATGGCCATTAAATTTTTGAAAACCCGAAAGATTCAACAGGATAAAAAGGGGAAGTTAGGACTGCGCGACGGCAAAAGCTTTCACTAAGTACACCATAGATGGTGTAATTGGCAATAGAGAGGTCACACACAGCGGTTGACCCTCTTCCTCCCTCACCCTAAGTAAACAAGCACAGCTGTAAATCGCGATTAAAGGAACATGTGGGAGTGTGGTCCACATGGTCCATTCCCCGCGTAGAATCCATCTCAGGAAATAAATTAAAACAATTTTAGAAATAAAAAATCAAAATGTAGCACCCATACAGCATATAGATGACACGTGGAGCTGTGATCACAACCCCATACTGATCAAAGCAGATTTGTCTAATAGCACAGTAAAATGCCTATAACATGCAGATCCAAACATACACATGCATCTGCCCCCTCCCAGCTCACAGGAAGGCGTCCTTCTCGAGCAACTTTAGTACCTCATGCTGATTATTGAGCTTGGCAACATCGATGGGAGTCTTACCATCCATGTTCTGGAGAGTGCTGCAGATAGAAAGAAGAAATTACATTGCAGAAAAAGTAAAAGCTCATAAAGAGGTCAGCATCAATGCTTTACCAAAAATTTTGTTTACTTACACAGCAGCACCATTCTCCAGTAGAAGGGTCACACAGTCTTTCCTTCCATAGCCAGCTGCATAATGAAGTGCAGTATTCTTATTCTTGTCCAAAGCATCCACTCTGGCTCCAGCTTCAATAAGGATTTGAGCGCATTTCACCTAAAATAAAATCAAACGTGTATTAGCTTTACCCCCAGTCAGTAAACATAATATTAATCCAGACAATAAACCCATCCCTTTGCAAGGGAAAAAAAAAAAAACTAGACTAAACCATGCCGAGAACCCAATAATCTAATCTCCTTACAAACTCATGTAAACTGCTAGATTATATCTATTTCCATTTTCTACTTTTGTTATGCATTTCTTTGTCCCAAATAGCTAAGATGGAATGGATATGCCCACTAGATGGCAATAACAATAAGTACCACTAAATCACTAGTAGCAAACAGGTTCCATGATAATACTATTATCTGATAATAAATAGCAAAGCTTGATTGATTTGTTTGGTATGAAGTGGTCATCCCAAAATCCATGATGATTAGATAACCGTGTTGGAGGATGATCTAGTTCTCATTGGAAAAGGTAAAAAACTTTCATCACTGAGGTGAAGTGTTTTTCTAAAATAACTAGAGTCAATAATGCCCATTTATTGCGTGAACTAAAAAGTTATTTTCTTTCAAAAAATGTAATTATTTTATATTATAAGTTTACTTCTGCAAAATAATATTCATTTTACCAAATTCAAAAATAAATTGAGTGCTTTATTTAACATTTTTAATAATATAATATAATATGATATTTAGTTGTATTATAATTTTAATAGATTTAGTTTTATTTTCTAATTAAGTTTTTTTATGTAATTTATATTGTAAAAGTCATTTTACCTATCGATAAATATATTTCTTAATTTAATAATTTATTTATACCTTACTATGATTAGAATAAAATTTTATTAATAATTTACAAATTATTATCTTTAAACATTGAAATTATTAACTTGTGTAACCATTATAATATGATTACTTTGGTTCTTTCAAATAAAAAAATATTTGATTTTTAGGAATACCAAACACAATCATCTTTAATTCCTAAGAATTAATGATTGTCAACCAAACAAAGTGATTTTCAAATCATGAGTGATAAAATTACCAGAGTAATATGATCACTCCAATGATTAGATTACCATGGTGATCTTGAAAATGGTACCAAACGCTTACCTTAGTGATTAAACCTATTTAATTTTCCACACCATTTTTGTCCTTGCTAGATAAAACTACTTCATTAGTCGGTTAATTCAACAGTAGATAGAGAGAGAGAGAGAGAGAGAGAGAGAGAGAGAGAGAGAGAGATTCACTTATAAATTATTATACCTCGCCATATCCACATGCAAAATGCAATGCTGTTCTTCCCTCTGAATCTTCTTCATTCTTGTCAGCACCAGAGGCTAGTGCAGCTTTTAGACCCTAAATCATGAATAGAGTCGGAGAGTCTTTAGATTATCTATCAAAGGAGAAGAACATACATATTCACTGAGCAATACCTCAACATCGCCAACACTAGCACAGTTATGAACAATTGACTCATCTTCATCATTCCGTACTTCATCACCTTCATCTGCCGCAGAGTTACCAGCGGAAGTGGCTGCATCTCCTGAAACTGCAAGACCCATTGCTTCACCCAACTTCTGTAGAACATCTTTATCATTCCAGTACCTAGATCAGAAAACTATTCTTTATTAATTTAGTGAAGATATGTTGAATGCACACATCCTACACACATTCTAAAGAAGAAAAAATTATGCCCACAGCTTCTGAAATTATGATGCTCCTAATCTCCTAGCATTTTGATCACCAACCTCATCATTGCCGCAGGGCCACCAGTCTCGATTTCTTCTAGAATATGTTTCAACGATGGATCTTCTTTAATACGTGACATCCTTTCCTCAATCTGGTCTTTGTGTTGAGGATTAGTCAAACCTTCAAGCATGCTAGACATAGCTGGATCCTGAAGAAAGACAAAACTAAAACTTCATCTACCAGAAATAAAATTGGCCAAAAGACTCATGAATCTGCTTAAACAGGAAACTAAACCCACATATACCTGCATTAATGCATTACCAAGGCGCTCAGCCATGGTCATAAACTGGGGATTCTGCATAACCTGTTGCATAGTTGAATAGTACTGCTGTGCGTCAAACGGCGGCATACCATCTTCAACTGCTGCCCCTTGAAACGTTTTAGTGAGCTGCTCCGCCATTTGGTTAAATGAAGGATCTTTTCCTATCTGCTCAGCTAGCTCCTTGATGCTTGGATCCTGACATCCATAAGCCATAAAATTAAAATACATTGAGACTTAAAGACAAAAATGTTCGGGCCACCAAGTTGGAAAAAACAAAATTGAAATATGAGATTAACATCAAACCCATATCAGTCACAAGAATAAAAACTTCAGAAACCTGCACGTACCTGAATTGACCAAAAGGTCAAAGATCAAAATCCAAAGAAATCCTAACCTGAAATGACCCAAACCTGAATGTCCAAACCTAAAATAAACCAAACTTGATACTAAAAGAAAAATTAATGACTTTTTCATTAAAAATTACAGAATTTATTTTAACTTGAACACAAGGAAACCCGGCGCGAAAATGACCTGAACCCTAAACAATCAAAACACGGAATGATTCTAACCCCAAATGAAATGACCCAATAGAACCAGCCAGTTCGTCACCTCTACTTGACACCGCATTGTGGATATGTTGCATTAAGCCCCATAAAACCCGATCCAACAAAATTTAACACCCCTTGTAAAAGTGCAACTACAGACTAGTCTACAAGCTTTTATCCAAGGTTTGAAAATTATCAGTGGACACTGTTCTATTCTGTCAGTTCCCAGCCAATAAGTACACTGCTGAAACAGTCAATCAATGAGATTAACCATAAACCTTAAGATGTTCTACTACTGCAGCATTAGCAAGGACAAATAGCAAAAGATGAGTATGATTATCAAAAGATGATTAAATGAATAACTAAAAGACTATTAGATTTTTTTTTTTTTCATTCAAAGAAACAGTTCAGAATAATCCAAACGAGAATTAAAATAAAAGGACAGAAGCTTACGTTTAGAAGGCCACTCATGGCTGAGAAATCAAAAGGGTTGGCTGGGGCAAACGTAGGTCCAGGCACAGTGGCAGCTGAAGCTCCAGCCTGTGCTGGTTGGGAGTCCCCAGTGGAAGTTTCTGGTTTTGAAGCTTTGTTCTCAGTGGCGGATGTTTCTGGTTTTGAACTTTTGATCTCCGTTTTCGATGTTGACTTCTCATCTAACAAAGACAAGAGAAGCATAAGAAACAACCAAAGTTATCAGTTTAACAACTTCACAACCAAGCCATATCGGGATTCCTCAACATATAACACTCAACAAAATGAAATTAATCAATCCCTATCAAACAAAATCCCTAATACAATTACAAGACCTAAACTTAGTACTAGTGTACTACTAAAAAAGGAATAATACAATTACAATCAGTATTGAAAATAACGAAGAGAGGAAGCTTTTTTTTTGTGGATTCGAATATCAGATCAATTGAAGACTTAAACTTAGTATTAAACAGGAATTATTAGACAAATTTGCAACAGTAAATTCATTTAACCGCCGATTAAGAAATAAGGAGACGGGGCACAGATAGATCTCAGAACAAAATTCCAATCCAATTTAACAGAAAGAAAAAGAATCTGAGATTAAGCTCACCAGAAGCAGTGGATTCCTTCTGCAAATTGGAAGCCATGGGGGAATAGCTGAACTCAACAATTGAAATACAAAAAGAGTATTAGAAATTAGTATTTAAAATAAAATTCAAAGAGAAATTAGAAGATGATTAAGACCACATTGAAACCTTGGGATTACCAGGGTTGTTTTATCTTTGGGAAGTTAAGAAAAAAGAAAAATTGAAAAGATAATATGGAAGCGGAAACCCTCTCTGACAAGTAAGCAAAGCAGAACAGGGGGAGGGGGCAAGGGCAAAGGCAAAGTGAAGCCAAGGATTGGACGGGGATAGAAATTAGAGATTTGTTGGTGGGCCATCTCAATCCTCATCCTCTTCTTCGCCATGCCCTTCGGTCTTCTTTGACCTTTTGGGCTTTGCCTAACTTTAAGATCAAGATTTTAAATGGCCCAATTTATCGAAATCCAATTTTTTATTTTCATTAATCCACCAAAGTTTTCTCATGATATTATTAAGTTGCTTTTATCCTAATTTGTTACCTCGGTAAAAGTTTTTTTTTTATAATTTGAATGATACGGAAATAATCTTTACATTAATGCAAAAAAAAAAAGTTATATACTAAATCGTCTCCAAACCTTATAATATAGAACCATATGCTTTAGATTTGCTCATTTTTATACAATTTTTATCAAAATTTTAATTTATCCTTTGCGATTTTACTTTTTGGGTTCAACTTCCGCTCCATAGAATTGTGTTACCACAAGAGGCAAGAAGAAGTACCCGCCGGTTTCAAAGCATAATTATCCGGCAAAAAGCAAGAGCAAAGAAAGAAAAGGGAAAAGCGGCACTCAGTTGTACAAAAAAAACTGCATGTCTTAATTCATTTCCTACTGCATCTTTCTGAAAGAAAAAGGAAAAGCATAATGATTGTATTAAATGAAAATAGTAAATACATGCAAGACTGCATACAACATGAATACATCACTTATCATCGCCCTATATTATTCCTTGGGTCATTTTTTCAAGGGATAGCATGCATGCATGCTGTTAAAAATGTAATATACAACAATGCCCACCAGTTTCTTGGAAAAGCAAAGATTTTCACAAAGCAGTGAGTTGAGCCAACCAAGGAAGCAACTTCTCGTGAACCAATTCAGGTTTATCATCATGGGGGCAATGCCCTACTCCTTCCAACACGAAAAGGCTTACATTTGGCGATTGCGAAGGCAGGGAAGAGAAGTATCTACCTACAGGCCCGTCAAGAGGGGTGAAAGGATCTTGATCACCCCATAAAACTAGGACAGGTAAGCTAATTCTAGGCATCAATTGCACAGGGCTTGGCCCTGGTGGGCCTGTTATAATTGAGACGAAGGCATCAAGAGCGCCATCATCATTTGCTGGTCCATTGATTATCTGCACTTTTCAGGTAAAAAACATCAATAATAAGGTCATGTTAATAAGGAATCATAGCCTACAACTTGAGGAGAATAGCCACACCTCAACCAGTTCATCATCCACAGAATCTTTATTTCCATAAACAGATAACAAAATATTCCTTAGATTATCTCTGCATTACACAAGTAGCCTGCCTGTCATTTGCCATTGAATTTCAGTAGAAAGAATGGTTGAACTGAATTGGATACCTTTGCTTGGCTCGCTCAAAGACAGCTGTGGCAATTCCTCTTTGCTTCAATAAGAAATCAAACAACCAGAGCAAAGGTAACAAGAGTTTGATCCTCCAATCATCAACAACCGCCTTGTTGTTCATCCCACCAGCACAATTTAACAGCACAAGCCCTCTAACGAGGTTTTGACTAGATTCTAGTTCCAGGCAGTACAGTGATCAAAAACTGAATAGGTTTCTAAAACAAAAGAGCAAGACAATGATATTCTTTCCTCCATGTAAAGGACGAGTTTTTCACTACCTGAGGCAGCAATCACACAAGCAAGACTTCCCACAGAGTTTCCTATCAACACAGTAGGCTTCTGAACAACTTCATTCAAGAAATCTAATATCAACTGTGTACAATAGTACTGAGATTAGAGGATTAATTTTGACTAAAATATCAAAACAATAGCAGAAAAGCATCCCTTTTTTTTTGTGATTTGGGTAGTTTTACCTGAGCCCATGCTTCCATGGTATATGAAAAACCTTGAGGCTTATCTGAGGCCCCAAAACCCAGAAGATCAATAACATAGACAGTGTAATCCTGGGCCAAAGTGCCAATATTCCTACAAGATCGTTAAAAGAGTAAAACACTATAATTATCAAAATAATAGAAAAACGTTATCTTTCTACTTTGGTTACCTGCGCCAATGAGGAATAGAGGCACCAAACCCGTGAACAAGAAGCAGAGGAGGATTGGATTCTGCATTTAACGAAGAAGAAACAAAGTAATTGATGGAGTACAGGCCTTTCCATTGCCACGTACTGCATTTCTCCTTTATCTCACTCACCCCTAACACGCTGCCACCAGACTCAGTGGAGTGGTCACGGTAGCAAGTGATTAGACTACGGTTACCATAGCCAAGACCAAAAATTGGGGGATTGTAACTGTAGAGCTGAGGAAAAGCGAGTCCTCCTCTCACTCTGGGTCTTCTGTCCTTAGTCGGCTGTAAGGAATGCAGGGGTCGCAGGCTGAGCACATCATGAAGAGCCATGGCTGACATCTTTTCCCTCCGCTTACTCTTCTCCTTCGCTCAATTTCCCTCCATTCCCATATCCCGGGTTGTGGTGTTGGTTACGTTTGGAGTTCGGCTTGCTCTCGCCTTTTTTAGGGATTTTTATTTTTTAAATTTTTTAAAATATAAAATATGTTTGGCCAGTATTGTTTCATATTAAAAAAATAAATACTAAAATTGTTTCCATTATAATAATTCAATTCATTTAAATTATATTTATTTAATAAAATAATATTATTATCTTTTTAATATTAAATAATATTATTTTATACTATTAAATACTAGTTTTAAATCTTTGCGAACCTAGAAATTCTTGACACGACACGTTTAAATGACACGAAAACAATACAAATAGAAAGATACGGATTTAAATTAGATAAAATTTATATATAAATATTGTAAAAATTAAAAATAAGGTTTTACATTTTTCGTATTGACATGAATTTCGATACAAAATTTTTGTATTTTACATGATACGAACATGATTTTACATGATACGAACACGATTTTATATGACACAAATACGAATTATAAGCATGAATTGTCAGGTGTACATGCGACGCAAGGAACTACATTAATAAAATAATAAATTCATTGATAATATATATTTTTTGAAACTTTATAATATAAATTATTATGTTTATGAAAAAGATAATATTTTTATATTTAATATTTTTTATTTTTTATTTGTATATTACAATACTGCAATATAAAAAAATTATATATGGGATATAATTATATAAAATTTGTAAAAGTTAAATCAAACACAAATTGTAATTTATTAAATAAAAATAATATATAAAAAAATTTAACATGTCTTTGATTTGAAGAAAATGAAAAATTTCACACCTCGAAATCAATCGCATTTATAATTTTTTTTTAAAATGAAGATTTTTTAACAAATTATTGTTTAGCTGAAGAGATATGAAATAATTCTTACTTATTCCTTGCTATTCTTGGATAATATGTTACTTTACATATGGAATAGAATAAATGAATAAAACACTAATCTGCAATTTGATTAAATTAAATTTCAATTATAATGTATATTATATGAAAATATAATGAAAATAATCATATTCTATAAATTATACAAACTTGTTCCAATAAATTTTTACATTCAATTTCAGGATCAAGCTTAAACATGATAAGCTTAATACTTGTTGTTTCAATAATTTGTCGCTCTTATTTCGAATAAAAAAATTTGGCATTTGAGATTTTCAAATATCTCTCAAATTTTATAATATTCATGTTCTTAAATCGTGATCATAAACATATCATTAAATTAAATTGAATATTGGACAATATTAAAATGATTGTTAACTAATCAATGCCACATATATAACAATACACTAATAATAAATGATTACATGTAGTTTATTATATAGTAACAATGAAAAAAATTAAAAATTTCAATATATATAGATATAGATGTTTTCTTTTAGAAAATGAAAAAAATAAATTGAAAAAAAGCAATATAGATGTTATATTTTATAATATTAATATAGGTTGAGGTAGACCTAACAATTCGTGTTTAAATTTGTACTCATGTTATGTGAAATCGTACTAGTAGTAAAACATAAAAATTTCATGTTAAAATTCGTACAAATATGAAAAATACAAAACATCATTTTTAACTTTTACCATATTTAAATATAATTTTTATTTAATTTTAGCTCACCCCACTTTCATGTATGTTATTCGTGTCGTGTAATTTTATTGTGACTAAGATTGCTAGGTCTAGATGAGGTAAATTATATGTGATTTTTAGTTAATTTTTAATTTATATATAGATATAAATGTATATTTTTTTGAAATTGAAATAGACAATTAATTTAAAGAGATAAATAATTTATTTTATATTTTTAATATATATAGAGAGTGATTTCTATTTTTTCAAAACATGAAAATAGATAATTAAAAATTTTGATATTTATAAATATAGATGGCAACATTTTTATATTCGGCATTCAGTACATAGTATCACACATACACGTTACTTTATCTTCTGATCATGCATAATTGAACATGTGATCGACATGAGCCTATCATAATTTACTTAAAATGCTTATTAAAATGTAAATTGCCCATCCCTTTTTACATATTATAGACTATTTGAGCTAGTCTCGGACTTCTAAGCTTTTGCGTGGGCTAGTGGGGATTATAACTAGCATTAATACTTGCTTGTGCCCTTTGATCCCTACTTTTGTGATTATCGAGGAATATCAAAATTTTATATCATTATGTTGAATGCATAGACATATATATTGCATGGTATTGTTTATTTGCAATGTGTCAGATGTAATTTAGGGTCATTTGGATTGTTATAGAAATGATAAGATTATCGAGTGCCATCATGAGTTTGGATTGTATTCTGATATGGAATAAAATCTAAAGTGAAATTTGAAATGATATGATATAATATGATAGAACATGAATGAATGATTGTGTTTGAAATAAAATGAAATGATTGCTACGAGATTGGGATATGAAATGAATATCTTTGCAAGTGATTTAAGATTGGGAAAAGCTCCTAATATAAAGAGTATAATTTCAATTTCTTTTTCTAGGTGAGAGAATTTTATGGATTATAGATGTTTATTTGTTGTCTTAAAGAGTAATTAAATATGTTAGCGGATTAAATTTTATATTATTAAGGTCGAAGTAATTGAAAGAATTAGTGAGAACTATTTAGTGACTTGGCTGACATCAAACACTAATCTTAGAGTGAAAAGAAAAGAAAATGAAAGAAAAAAAAATTTAGTTCGCAAAATTTGATAATTGGAATTTGTGGAATAAGCGATAGTGTATTGCATTCATAACATCCTTCAAGTTGAGATATTACTTGTGTGACACACGGATTAGTTTTAATTATTTAAATTTGTAAATATATAAAATAATATTATTTAATTTATATTTTATAGTATATATAAAATACATATAATATAACAAAGATACTCAATCATAAAGGAATTAAATATTTTAAGTAAAAAATTATAAAATTCAAAATTAAAGATAAACAAATATTAGAAAGAATAAAAAATAAAAAACATATTATAAAGCACATCAACAAAATGTTAAAATAGAAATTAAAAAATTATTTTAACAATTTTCCAGCGTTAGAATAATATTTTGAAGTATATTTTTATTATTGACCAAAATAATCATTATTATAAATATGCATTTTATATACATAAAATATAAATATGTATTCTTTTATACACACACACACACATATATATATATATATATATATATATATATATATATATATATATATATATATATATATATATATATGTAGGAATGATTATATCATAAAGATATTTATATTTATATTTAAAAGCAAATTAACTTGTGCAATGCATGAACTATTTTTATATATTTAAATATGTATGTAAATATATATTTGTAAATTTAAATATGTATACATAAATTTTATTCATTTAGAAAAATAATAATTTTAAATATTTAAATATATATATATATATATATGATATTGATAGTTTACTTTTATACTTTTCAGTTTAGTTAATGAAATATATTTTAAATATATTAAAATTATTTATTTTATAATATAAATAGATATTAATTAATATTTCATTTAGTTTTCTAAATAGATAATATTAAAATTAAATATTTTTAAATATTTTTAGATTAAATAGTATTTAAATTTAATTTAAAATAATTTTAGAAATATTGAGAAATTCTAAGGATTAGAGAAATTTTAAGAAAGTGAGAAAATGAAAAAAATTAGTATGTAATGTTATTTTCGGCTTAAGTATACATAAAATTAATGGATGTTTCCGTGTCATTCAAAGAGAATGTTCCTATAAGCGTCTATGTAGGTATCTTATCAAATTTGCTTTATACCTTATAATATAATACATATATAATTATCCAATGAAGTTTTTTTTTATTCCACAAACGAGATTAGGATGATGACAAATGACTTACTTTATTTATTTTATTTTTTTAATATTTTTAAAGAACATGTATTATCATCTTAACCCTACTTGTGAAGTCAAAAAACTCCAATGACAATATATTAGATATTAATACATATATAGTAGATATAATATATATATATATATATGGATTATTTATCTCAGTCACACAATGGACTTTAAAAACTCCACAAATAAAGTTACAAGTCTGTCACATGTCCTTAAGAAATAAAATATTAATTAAAAAAATGAGACATTTGACTACTGTGTAACCTTGCTCGTGGAGCTTTTAAACTCCATTGTCAATGGATGATATATTAATCCTATATATGTTTATATATAGTCTGTGAAATTTTTAGATTTCACAAGAAGATCAAGATGACGACATATTCTTTTAATTAAATATTAAAAAATAAAAATAAATTAAATAAGACATGTGTCATTATCTTAAACACACTTGTGGAGTCTAAAAACTCTACTGACAATGTATTGGATAATAATCCTTTATATTTATATAGAGAGAGGAGTTTTATTATTCCACAAGCGAGGTTAAGATGATGATAGATATTTCACATTATTTTATTTATTTATTGATATTTTTAAAGGGTTTTCTTCATTATCTTAACCCGTAGCGAAGTAAAAAAACTCTACTGATGGCGTATTAAATAATAATACATATCTATAATATGTAAATAATTATGATTAATACTCTGATATAGTATATAGTCAAATAGCGTTGTATATGAAAATAAATTTATGGATTAATATCCAATACACTGTCAGTAGAATTTTTCGATTCTACAAACGAATTGAGGTTGATGACACATGTCTTTTAAAAATATTAAGAAAATAATAAATAAATAAAATATGACATATGCTATCATTCTAAACTCATTTGTATAGTTAAAAAACTTCACTGACGATATATTGGATAATTATCCTAAATTTATTCTCTATTAAATGTGATTATGTGAATATAAATATATTCTTTATTTAATTTTGAGGTACATATTGAATAAAAAATAGTGTAAATGGAAATAAATATATTCTCTATTTAATTTACAAAATAAAGTTTATTTTTATTTAAATAGTCAAATGTTATATTTATAAAGTTAGCCAATTGTTTAATATTTAATACATATTATTAATTTGGTAACTGATTAAAGCATCATTTGATAACTATTTTATAGTTTACATGTATAAAATGTAAACTATCCACATAACATTTCATGTTTGAAAATTTGACACGGTAGCATGTAACTTGTAATATAATATATATAATATGTGATATGATTTCTATATTATATTTAATAATTTAATAAATATATTGCTTTATTTATATTAATAATGGAGGTGTAGATACTAGACACTAGAAGCTGACACATTTAAGTAATAAGAATTTTTATCTTCTTATTATATTTAATATATAATACTTATAGTAAAAGTATTACTTCATTTATTTATATTTATACATATTATAATTAAAATAATACATATTTATATAATACATGATTTTTATAATACACCATTTTAATAAATGATTTCTATATTATATTTAATAATCAAGTAATAAATGTATTCCTTTATTTATATTTACACATATTATATATAAATAAAAATTAAAATAGATAAAATTAATCCTTATTTACGGATTACTTTAAATAAATTTTTCACCATTTGCACCTCCATTTATTACTTAATCATGTATTAATCTAACTTTTTCACATCCCAAAATTTCTTAATCCATTTAAAAGAACCAATTAAATATTATCTAAATAATCTAAAACAAATAACATTATCCAAGTTTTATCTTCAATTTGATTTAAAAGTATTATAGGCTATCAATCCATTTAAACATATTTACATATATTAAACTTTTTAACCTTTTCTTTTTATTACAAAATATTAAAAAAATTGAAGACAATTTTAGCAGCAACAATACCTAATTTCGATAATAATATTTCAAAAAATATTATTATAAAAGAAAAAGTTTTATAGTGCTTTCAATATTAAATTTGTGGTCTTTTAAATTTCAATAAATATATGGAAACAATGAATGTTTTCGAATGTAAATGTGTGTAGATTTGTATAAATATAATATTTTGATATAGTTAATAAATTATATTATCCTTGATCCTTCTTACATATACTAATATATATTGAACATATAAATGATTAAATATTATTAATTTATATGTCATAATTAAAAGAGATCAAACTAATTATTGTACTAATATTTCTCTTCTTTAACGTATCTGTATGGAGCAACTCTCTAGTTTTAATTAAAAAACGTTGCTTTTCCTATTTTGCCATCCATATGTTTGGTTTTTACTATACAGTATCCACATTTATTTCAGATAAAAATGACTGAGATCATTTTAGAGACGCCATTTACTGATTTCACTGTTGAACCCATATTCCCGTCAAGCTACGTGACAATTAACGCCCTGATCAAAGGTATTTCCTCTTCTTTATCCTCTTTTTTTTCTCTGTCTCGTTTATTTGCTTCTTTATGGTAGCATAATTTCGTTGAAATCCTTTTAATACTATTTTTTTCCTTTTAAATTACGGTACTCTTACATGGGAAGTGCAATATGAAGCAGTGGGATGTTTAAGCAATTGGTTTGTAAGATCCAAAATTCAATATCATCTCCTTAAAAATATATTGATGTAAATTTTTGTATACAATATGCAAATTAATAAAGAGGTTTATTTTGAGTTTTAAGTTCGATTCATCAAGCTATGCCTCTGAACGCATTAAAAGGTTAAAATAAGAATTTTGGTGAATTTGGAACAAATCGAATGAGAATTGGACTAAATCGACTGAAAATATAGATTCAAAACGCTAAAATAAAAAGAGAGTCAAAGAAGGAAAATTAGTCCGAAAATGATAACTCGAAAATTTACCCACAATGAGAATTTATCTCCGAAATAAAAAATAAATATATTTTCAAATAAATAAAAATAAAATATGATGTTCATATATATTTGTTGAAATAAATTAAATAATATATATGTACATTGATGCGAATATTAATGTATAGAATACATTATGGTAATATAATATTATTATAATAATATAAAATATTTGTATATTATTATTATTATAATAATATTATATGGAGATATTTTATTTAATTGGGGTATTATATTATATTATAGTATAATATAATATATATATAGAAAAAAAAGAATTGAAAAAAAAGAGGAAATTGAAAATCGAAGAAAGAAACGAAGCAGAGTGAAACCCAAGCACTCGACCCTTGCCTTTCGTCTCTCGTGAGCAACGACTGCGAGAGAGTGCGAGGAAGACATTGGCGAGTGACGACCAGCACCCCAGCAACCGCCGAACGCAGGCACGCTACGTGGGACATCGGTGATAAGCAGATCAGAGAGGGAAGAGGCCGCGAGGAAAAAGAGAGATTCGGCGGTCACTGACGTCGATCTAACCTCAGCCAAGCCAACTGAAGGTCCCCCAGGCGAATCTGCGTCGAACGGTGGCCGAAACGGCCTGAGGACCGACCAGAAACACCGGCAACGACCAAATCGCCACTAAACCGGTTCAGTGTGAAAGGGACTGAATCAGTCCGAACCGGTTCAAGAGGAGAGAGAAAAAAATTTTGAAAAAAAATTCAGTATTACCTCGGTTCAACGGTAGACCAGTAAGCGGTCAGAATTGGTCATTTTAATTTCCAGGAAAATTATTTAAATGTATATTTGACCGAAATTGACCGGTTTAAATATATAATAATGTGTAGCGCGACGGTAGATGCCGAATACGAGTTCGAGTGAATCTTGATTTACGTGTCATCATGAAAATTCGGGTAAGTGATCCTCACATATTATAACTTGTATAATTAGACGAGATTGAAATTAATTGTATGTGAATTAGGAATTAATCGCGTAAGTTACCGATTAATTCCATATAAATTTTAGTATCTGTGGAATTGAAAATCAATGATCGTAAATGATTAAATGAACGATCCAAAAGACTAGAAAAAAAAGTTAAGATGACACGATGATGATGTTAATCCCATTAAGGAGTAATTGGGCTCACTAAGGGTAGCCCAATATGCTAAATTGACAATACAGAAAGTGAAAAAATGAATATATCATAGTATACTTCTATGATATGTGATTTATTTTAGCTTCGAAGGACTGAATTGGAGCTTACGCGATTAAGTGACAAAAAACGAAGAGTTAAGGATTTCGCAATCGACGTGATTCCAGGTAAAGGATCTATACTAGCTCTTAGAGGTAGTCATGCGCGATTTTATCGCTTTTTACAGGGACTCAAATTTTATGAGGAGCTTGAATATGATATTTTCTGTATGACACCTAAATATGTACAAATTACCAAAATGCCCTTGGAAAATGTTAAAAAACGAAAATGCATAAATAAGCATATGTGAGTGTGACCATCATGAAAATGTGATTTTATAAGAGAAAAACAATAGACGTGCTCGAGTTTTGACTATTTGCATTTAATTGCATCTTTTTTCTAAAAGTTAAGCGTGTCTGATGAGCGATTGATGGGAAGCTACCATCTCGCTCGATGTTTGCACCGCTTTCAGTATCGAATTCGGTTTTGTGATATCGTATTCTCCGAAATCGAGCCACTTATCTATTTTTGATGTGAAATCATGCTGGAATTTAGCTCGCACTAGAATTAATATGATTTGTACATACACTAGTGCTGGAGTTTCGCTCGCACTAGATTTTTATGATATATACATGACATAGTGCTGGAGCTTTGATCGCACTATATTTTCATGACTTATACATGACATTGTGCTGGAGCTAGTGTGATGACGGTGTATTCCATAGATATGCTCGCACTCAATTTTTTTGAGACAGGCTAAGGTTGATGATTTCAGGTTAGGATGATAAGTTCCTAGGTAGGGCACGCCACAGCGTTCAGTGTATGATGTTGTAGTTACGGAGAATATTGTACCATGTAGACAACGCGGAGTACGCTGTACCGTACCACTAGTCTTTGGACTTCAGATTTGCATGAGCCGAGAGGTTTCCAGACAACCCTTGCACACCTGATCCGTAATTGCTTGAGGGTCACTGATTATGGTCATATTTCATCCAATTTTATGATATGTATATCTCTGTCTAGTCTCATCAGTTATTAAAAGCTATTGATTGAAAGCCATGAGTAAAAGTGATTTATTGAATTTATTTTAATATGTGCATTTTAAACCGAATTATGACAGTGTTCGCTTCGAATGAGTTTTCTATATTCGAATGTGTAGCGAAGGTTCGCTATTTGGTTATTTTTAAAGTTTCGTGTTATGAAATCGGTTTTCAATGTATGCACAGCATTTGAGCATGTAGATAGTATGATTATCTACCTGCTTTCATATTTTCCTTACTGAGCTTGTTAGCTCGACCCCCCTTTTTCTCTCCTCTCTCCATAGATTCATCCCAGTAGTTTGAGAACTCTGGGGTAGTTACTGCGTTTCCTTTTGCTAGCTGCGCTTACCACATCACGTAAGGTATACACTCTTGTTATCTTTTGTATTTGAACATTTTGATGCACAGTGATGTATATCATATAGTTGGGGATGTAAACGAAAATAAATAAATATAAACATATGTACGTAGCTGTAAATTAATACAAGTACACTTTTCGTATTATGCATGTGTACAAACATAATATGAATTGATAAATGTAGAAAGTGATCGGTTAATATCGACTCATAACCCAACCAATTGATGTGAGTGTGTCGTGATATGAGGGTAAGTAATGATATAAAAGTAAGAAAAAGGGTCACGACATGGTTAATATAACATGAATTTAGATAGCGTTTGTCATGCTGTACTGAACACATTGCAATTTAATTGAACGTTAAATGTTTACCAGGTTTGGTATTATTTTACACTATAAAGTTGATTATAGTTGTAATCACTTAGTACTTTAAGTTGAATACAAATAAGGAGTAAATGAACAAAACGTTTAATGAATTATTCGTGATTGCGTTCAGTTTTTATTCGTTTATCATTTTTAACAAAATATCACAAACAAATATATGATTTGTTCGTTTATATTCATGAACAACCTCATTTATAGTTTGTTTGACCCATTTGTTTAATATATTATTTAATGTTAGTTTGTTGTTCGATAATAATAAAAGTTTAAATCAGATATTTATTCATAAGTTATTTTAAAAACGCGCGTTTTTGTTGTGGCGTCTAACTCAGCCGATAGGAGACTCACTCAATCGTATTATCCGCTTTGGGCCCTGCCCTCAGGCTCCGCCCTCACGGTTTTATCGAGTCCTCAGGGGTTCGAACCCAAGACCTTAAAGTCTTTGTTCTGACAAAGATGATACCAATCAATTATAAATATAATATTTTGATATAGTTGGTCAATTATATTATCCTCGATTCTTCTTACATATACTAATATATTTTAAACATGTAAATGATTAAATATTATTGATAATGGTCATATCATCAATGTCCACGTGTACAAACATCGACCAATAAGAGACAGCCACGTGTCAAGCACAAACAGAAGAGACATAAGCCACGTGGCATGTAAAGAGAGGTGGCGACACAGTCACTTTAGTGGGCGATAGAGCCTCTAGGCGATAGAGTCTATGCGAAAGAGTTCCCGACGATAGAGTCTCTAGGCGGTAGAGACTCTGCGGTAGAGTATGAATGTGGCAGAGTAAGCCGCGATAGACCTCTACCGCACGAACCACGACAGAGCTCTACCGGAGGGACTGCGATAGACCTCTACCGCAAGAAACGCGACAGAGCTCTACCGCAGGGACTGCGATAGAACTCTATCGCAAAGACCGCGACAGAGATTCACGCAACTCTGCCGCATGTTGAACTCATCCGCAAACCGTCCAACTCCAAGTTGCGACAGAGTATCTAATAACTCTGTCGCAGCCCAGACACGCGCCTGGGCCTCAGACCCGAATCCTATAGTTATGGGCCTAAAATATCCTCAAGCCCTGAAAGAACATGAAGCCCGACTTGATTCTAGAATAAGTCTATAAATACACCAGGTATGCAAAAAGGTAGGCAGAATCTCTTTTTTGGATACAGAAACTCTGCTAAAAGAACTTTCTAACTTAAGCATCGGAGTGCACGTGTAGGGACAGATCCCTGCGCCTCTCTGATTTTCATTATTTTTGCAGAAGATTCGATACACGTGGAAAGGGCGGTATCAGCATCACCTCGTTGTCGTTTAGTGCGACATTAATCAGAAGATCCGATACACGTGGAAAGAGCCGTAACAGCATCACCTCGTTGTCGTTTAGTGCAACATCAATTGACGCCGTCTGTGGGAATCAAAACAAAAAGTCAGATTCTCTATTAAAATGGTGAGGACACGTTCTACAGCGAAAAATATAGGGGAACAGAATTCTGTGAGTCCCCCTGTCAGATCAGAGCAAGGACAAAGGCAGAATGAAGAGGGTGGTAGAGTGGCCTCGATTTCTCTCGATGAATTTGAGGCTCTGAAGCGTCAGAATGAGGAGACTACGATAGCGTTGAGGGCTATGGTGAACTTCTTCAAAAACGCTCTCCCGCAATTTAGCTTACCTCCAGAAGTGCAACTGATGGTGGGGGAAAACATCCTGAGGCAGACTTACGAGAGAGGTCAACCCTCCACCATGGTGAATGCTGGACAAGGAGAAGGAGCACAGAATACTGCCAATGGACTGATTTTGAACTTTGTCGCAAGTTTGGAGGATAACCCTGCAACGACCTTGAGAGTAAACTTTACCGCATTTCAGAGGAAGCGCCTTGTGGCAGGGTTACGGGAAATGAACCCTGTCGCAGGTCTGAGAGGAATGAATACTGCCGCGGACCCGACTGAGCAGAGCTCTCCCACGGAGAACAGGCGGTTGAGTTCTCCCGTAGAGCATTGGCGGCAGAGTTCACCCGCGGCATATAGGCGCAGAGTTCTCCCGCATGGCACAAGACTTCTTCAGAGGAGTTGGGCACGAATTCGAAGATCACAGGTCTGGGGAGCGACGGAGACAAAAGTGTCACACCCCACTTCTGGGAATCCTTCTATCCATACATTCTCTACTAAGGTTGGGCTGTGAGAAGATGCAATTACTAAAATTCATTCATTTACAGCGGAATATTTAAAGTTTTAATTTACACTCCCAGGTGTGTGTGTAAATATACAAAATTAATTGTATAAATACCATGTACTTACATATCATCCCCATAATACTGTTTACAATTCCAAGATATAACTGTGCGATACGATAAATTAGATACAAAATACTCGTGTATACAATTCTTATACCTTTACGGAATTGTGGGAGCTGTTCAACACAAAAGACCTAGAGACCACCGCTCTCTTACTTCTCAGTACCTGGAGGGGAAAAATAGTGGGATGAGCAAACCACAGCTCAGTAAGGAAATGTATGCTAGCAGGTAGATATCGTACTACCTACATAACCCATGCATGCATAAACCAAAGCCATGTTTTCGTTATAAATGGAAATATCATACGAAAATGCATTTTAACATATATTTCTCAATAGCATTTTCGTGTAAATCAAATATCAAACTTCCATTTAAAACATGCTCATAAATAGTGCCCTCTCGGCTCGGATGTGAAATCAGAGATTTATCAAAAACACAAAATCTCTTTCTTTTCTTAATTCACTTTTTCTGTAAATCTCTTTCTTTTCTGAGATTATCTCTGTTTCTCGAATCTCTGAGACAGGCATGGAATTTTCGACAATCAAATATCCACGATATATGGCCATAGTCAGTGATCCCAGACCTCACTGATCTGGTGTGCACAGGGCATCACTTCGCCTGAAGGGGAATGGGTCAGTCCTACCCTCCGGCTCATCTCAATCCACCTCATCTCCTCGTATACTCACGGTGAAGATACGTCGTGTGTCATCTACGCGATACTCGTACTCACGTGCACCCAGCACGGTACATAGTATACCAACGGATAACTGCACTGTTCTACGTACGACCGTGGACCCAAGTCCATACTCCAACTCCGATGGACTTTTCATCCTAAATCATGTCTCATATACCAGGCGAGCAAGCAGCGTGACATACAGTCAACGCAAAGCTCCAGCGCGGTACGATCTATCGTTAAGGCCCAGCCCGCTCAAATGGCCGTCGGCTGGTATCCCCTTGGGTCCCAGACCCCCAGGTTACCTCAACGCAACAAAACAGGTGCGAGCAAAGTTCCCGCACTTTCTCAAAACCCTCGCGCGAGTTAAAACTCCAGCACGGTACATCAAGGCATTAAAACGGGTGTGAGCTAGCGCTTCAACACCAAATCTCATCTCAAAACTGATAGGTGGCTATTTTCTCTTTTTAAAACTCAAAACATGTTTATTCATACAGCATGCTTCTTCATGCTAAAACATGTAAAATTAGCCAACTTATCATCAACATTTCTCAATCATCAAGATCAATGTAAATTAGAGAAAAACATCGAAAACATGCACATCATGCTATTTCCTTACCCTATCCCATTTCTCAATACATATATACATCATAGTACTTTTCATGTTTCCATATCATTTCATAGAATTATAATATCGTACTAGTTCTAGCAATATATCTACGAAATTGCTATAAAATACGCACGAACATCTCTATAGATAACACACAGTCCCTTACCTCGCTTTACTTGTGTGCAACTATCCGCCTTTATGCTTCTCGCGTTCTCCTCTCGACTTACTCCGGCGTATCATTCGAAACTAAAATTCATCCATCAAACACTCGAGTTAACGTTTCTAACTCTTGTTCAATTAGGCATTTATCCAATGCCTTAAATATACATTTTACCCATTGTGGTAAATCTCACAATTTTATCCCAATATCTACATGCCCAAACCATGCCCACAACATAATCATCCTCTCAAGATATCTCATTCATCATTAACACTTCTACATTCCACTTTCTCACACTAGACCATTTCTAAGTTATGGTGGGTTCTTTACTTTCTAGGTAGTTTCTATCATGTCTATGCATACTAACCATTTCCCATATCAATATCCAAACAAATGTACTTGGGTATTTGCATTAGAAACTCACCTAGCTTGATTTCCTCATTGCTCCAATGGAAATACACCTTGTTGCTTAATTCCAACAAATGGAGAAAATGCCTCCAAACTATGTTGTTCTTCTTTTTGATGTGAGCAACTTTGTCTCTAATAGCTTTTCCTCAAATCTTACTGAAAATGGCTGGATTTAGGAGTGAGAAAGCTAGGTTCTTGAGTTGAAGTGGAAAGGAAATGGTTATCCCGAAAATCTGCAGATCCAACTGCTCCTATTTATAGTTTTGACTTGATGAGATCGATCTTCCTTGGGTGGAGATCGATCTGGTCCTCTAAAATCCCTCTTTTCTAAGAAGTTTTAAAGGCAGGAGATCGATCTGTCGAGGCTTGAGATCGATCTGCTATCAAACAAAAGCTTAAGGAGATCGATCTGGTCTTTTGGGAGATCGATCTGCTGTCGAACATAAGCTTAAGGAGATCGATCTGGTCTTAGGGAGATCGATCTGCTTCCAACCCGAGAGCTAAGGAGATCGATCTGATCCCTTTGGAGATCGATCTGTTCCCTTCCATTACTCACATAAGAGCATTCTGGCTCTCCCAGATCGATCTCTCATCCTATGAGATCGATCTGACCTCCATATTTTCAGATTTTCTGCAGTTTTTCTGCAACAACTCCCTTCAAAACTTCCTCAATTTACCTCCATAGTCATTTCCTCATTCATCGCTCCTTGAGACTTAAAAATGTCATCCAATCACACTTAGTATATATTAAAACTTGTGGGAAATCTTTGTACAACCAAATTTTCATGATATTTCCCGAATGGAAGTATACAACTTATAAAAATCTTTCCTTCCATTTTACTACACTACTCATATACCATTTCAATCACATTCTTCTTGTGTTTAAGTTCATTTCTTCCTACTCATTCATAATGCAACTTGTACGTATAATCACGATTCTTATTACAAGTGCGTACATAATCTTATGAACTTACACTGCATATACTTCACATTACAAATGTAACATTATACTTATGATTTTATTTTCATTCCCATGTTTCTATATACAGCTATACATATACGGGGTCTCACATTCTCCCCCACTTAGAAAATTTGGTCCTCTAAATTTGAACCAATTTAATCTGTGAATAACTCGGGATATTTTTCTCGCATCAAACTTTCCAGTTCCCATGTGGCCTCTTCCACAGTGTGATGTTGCCACAAAACCTTAACCAATGAAATCGTCTTGTTTCGCAACACCTTCTCTTTTCTGTCCAACACCCTGATCGGTCTCTCGATATACGATATGTCCTCCTTGAGCTCCAACGGCTCATAGCTAATTACATGTGTCGGATCCGGGTAGTACTTCTGAAGCATAGAAACGTGGAAGACATTGTGGACTTTTGCTAGCTCAGGTGGTAAGGCTAGCCTATATGCTTCATCTCCCACTCTATCCAAAATTTCGAAGGGACCAATGTAACGAGGACTTAATTTTTCTTTCTTCCCAAACCTCGTTATTCCCTTAGAAGGAGATACTTTCAAAAATACAGACTCGCCAACATCAAACTCAAGTGGTCTCCGTCTCCTGTCAACGTAGCTCTTTTGTCGACTTTGAGCTGTTCGCAGCCTCTCGCATATTATCTGAACATCCTCGGAGGCTTGCTTAACCAAATCGGGATCGAGCAACTGTCTGTCACCAACTTCTTCCCAACCAATGGGCGATCGGCATCTACGACCGTATAGTGCCTCATAAGGGGCCATACCAATACTTGAGTGATGACTGTTATTGTAGGCGAATTCAATCAATGGTAAGTGATCGTCCCATGAGCCTCTAAAATCCAACACACACGCTCTCAACATATCCTCCAGGGTCTGTATAGTCCTCTCTAACTGACCATCTATTTGAGGATGAAAAGCGGTGCTAAAACTCAATCGCTTCCTGAAAATATCTCCAAAAGTGGGAAGTGAAGCGGGCATCCCGATCAGAAACAACACTCACTGGGACTCCATGCAACCTCACTATTTCTCGCACATACAGGTTCGCCAGTGCACTCAATGTATCTGTAGATCTCATGGCTAAGAAATGTGCCGATTTCGTTAACTGATCTACTATCACCCATATCACATCATGGTTCTTACGGGTTCTCGGTAACCCCATCACAAAATCCATGGTGACAGGCTCCTACTTCCATGTTGGTATCGGTAGATGTTGTAATAATCCTCTTGGTTTCTGATGTTCGACTTTTACTTGCTGACAAATGAGACATCTAGCGACATACTCAGCTATGTCTCTCTTCATTCCAGACCACCAATATGCCTTTCGGAGATTTTGATACATCTTACTACTCCCCGGGTGTATCGTGTATCTCGACGAGTGAGCATCTGATAAGATCAGCTTCCTCAGCTCTAAATCCTTAGGAACACATATTCTATCTCCAAACCTTAGTATTCCATCTGAACTCAATATAAAATTGGCACCCTTTCCTTTTCGGATTTGGCTAATCATGTCAATACACCATTGATCAATTTGCTGAGCTTGTCGAATTTTCTCAACCAACTCCGGTTCTAATCTCAAGCTAGCAATAATTCCATAGTTGTCAATCTCAGGTAGGGTCATATCTAGACTAAGGTTTGTGAATTGTTCCAACAACTCGTGCTCTCTAACCATCATATGTGATACCAACCCGAGACTCTTCTGACTCAATGCATCGGCAACCACATTTACCTTCCCCGGGTGGTATAAGATCTCACAATCATAGTCCTTGAGGAGTTCCAACGACCTCCTCTGTCTTATGTTTAACTCCTTCTGTGAGAATAGATATTTCAGACTCTTATGATCCGTAAAGATCTGAAATCTCTCACCATATAAGTAGTGGCGCCATATCTTCAACGCAAACACTACGGCCGCTAACTCCAAATCGTGAGTGGGGTAGTTCTTCTATGATCTTTCAGTTGCCTAGATCCATAAGCTACCACCCTTCCCTCTTGTATCAAAACACAGCCTAGTCTTTGATGCGAAGCATCTGTATACACTGAGTAATTCCTTGAACTGTTAGGGATGATAAGAACTGGCGCGGTGGTTAATCTGCGCTTAAGTTCCTGAAAACTTCTCTCACAAGCTTCATCCCATGAAAACTCCACATTCTTTCTCGTAAGACGTGTCAATGGAGCAGCCAATCTAGAGAAACCTTCTACAAATCTCCTGTAGTAACCAGCCAAACCCAGAAAACTTCTGATCTCTGTGACTGTCCTAGGTTGTTCCCACTGAACAGTGGCCTCAATCTTGGACGGATCTACTGACACCCCATCCTTCGATATAACATGGCCTAGAAAAGAAATCTATTCTAGCCAAAAGTCACATTTGTTAAGCTTGGCATATAACCTTCTCTCTCGGAGGGTCTGCAAAATAATCCTTAAGTGCTGCTCATGCTCTTCTCTAGACCTTGAATACACCAATATATCATTAATGAACACGATTACGAACTGGTCCAGGTATAGCTTGAATACTTCATTCATTAGAGTCATAAAAGCTGTCGGCGCTTTGGTCAACCCAAAAGGCATCACTAAGAATTCGTAATGGCCATAGCGGGTACGAAATGCTGTCTTGGGCACATCCTCCTTTCGAATCTTCAATTGATGATACCCAGGCCTCAAATCTATCTTGAAAAAGATCTGTGCTCCCCGAAGCTGATCCAATAAATCGATGGGTACTTATTCTTGATGGTAGCCTTGTTCAGCATCCGATAGTCGATGCACAACCTGAGGCTCCCATCTCTCTTCTTCACAAATAATACCGGGGCTCCCCATGGTGAGACACTCGGTCTTATGAACCCCTTCACTAACAACTCTTGCAGCTGTTTTCTTAATTCCTCTAACTCAACTGGAGCCATCCTATATGGTGACTTAGATATTGGTTCGGTTCAAGCGTCAAGTCTATACCGAATTTCGTTTCTCTATCAGGTGGCAATCCTGGTAGGTCGTCTGGAAAGACATCAGGGAATTCTCTGACCACTGGGATGTCCTCCATATCCGGATGTACTTTGTTCAAATCCACCACATAAGCAACAAAACCTTCAAAACAACACTCCAGTCATTTATACCAAAGTACTGTACTTAACACAAAATTTAAGATTCCATTTCTTCTCTTAAAATCTTACAACACATTCTTCAGGTAGAGAAAACTTAATGGACTTAGAACGACAGTCTATGACAGCATGATTGGTGGCTAACCAATCCATTCCCAAAATTACATCAATGTCATACATATTCAATAAAATCAAGTTGGCTGTCATGCACTTATCTCCCACCATCACTTTACAATCTTTATACACTTGCTCAACTAATTGGCTAACTCTCATTAGAGTACTTATTAGTACAGTCCTACTCAAGTATGTGGGTTCTACAAAACCTTTTAACTTAGATGCACATGCAGGTGATATGAAGGAATGCGTAGCACCAGAATCAAACAAAGCTATAACCTCTAGATTGAAAATCAAGATTGTACCTTTTATCACTTCAGAAGAGGTATCAGCCGATGCTTGGTCTATCGCATACACCCTGCCTTGACCCACAACTTGTTTTCCTTTTTTTTCAGCCGAGGCTTTCTTTCTTGCATGAGGTGCAACTGTAGGAACCCTCTCTGGCTCCTTACCCCTCTGTGGAATTGCCTCTACTATCTCCGGGTACTCTCTGGCATAATGTCCAAATTTACCACATCTGAAGCATCGGGTACCCTGAAGATGACATGGCCTACCACCATGGTATCGACCGCATAGTCTACACTGATCTGTAGTCGATTGGGGTCCACCAATCACTATACCCCTGGCTGGTGTCTGAGTCGGAGGCATAAAAGGTCTAGCAACCTTTTTTTGGAACTCATCTACCTCTCTCCGACGCTTACTCATGAATTTTCGACCAAATTTGGCACTCTTGCCATCTCTCAGCTTCCTTGGACCCTTGTCTTTACCCCAACTAAACTCAAAAATCTACAAGTCATAATCTTGCTCACATAACTGGGCCCGTCGCACAGCCTCTCTATATGTAGCGACATCAAATGGGGCCAACTTCGCTCGGATTGAAGGCCTCAGTCTATCTACAAATCTACGGACTCTGATAGCTTCACTTCTGATAGAGTCCGGATCATATCAACCCAGTGAAGTGAATCGTAACTCGTACTCATCAACTGTTCGATTCCCTTGAGTCAGATTCAGAAATTCCATTTGTAGTCTACGTCAAGCAGTATCTGGGATATATTGCTCTTTGAAAACGCCCAAGAACATATCCCAAGTGATAGCTATACCTTGAGCTCTCAACATCGACCTGGTGGACTTCCACCAGTGCTCTGCTTCGCCTCTCAATACAAAGGCCGCAAGCGCTACTCTCTCCGTAGCTGAACATCTACAAAAGTCGAATAACTTCTCCATCTGACTGATCCAGTCCTCAGCCACTGTCGGATCCTTTACCCCGCTAAACGAAGGAGGTTTAAAGTCCATAAAATGCCTCAATCTCTCCATATCACAGTCATATCCATACCCCAAATCATCATCATACTGCTGTGGGGCTACTGGAGGAGGTACGGATCGAATATGAGGTTTCCGTGGCCTAACCGGTTCAGCTTGCGTAGGTGCAACATTCTCAGATTCAGGTGCAGCTGCTGGGGGATTCAGTGCAGCCTGTCCCGCTGTACCAGGTGTACCCTCAAACCTAGCCATGATCTGACCCATCATGGTCATCATTGTGCGCATGTCTTCCTCCAATCGAGTTATTCGAGGATCAGAAGCCTCTATTTGTTCTTGGGGCTCATGACTAGAGGATGATCTACTGTGCCTCTCAGTCATGTCATTTCGCCCTAGAGCTCTCGAGCTCTCTCCCCTCTTGCGGTGTCTCTCAGGCATAACTCACTAGCCTGATAACTTTCCTGCGTTATAACAAACATTTAATTCACTACCAGCTCCGTACACACATTTGTATCTAAATATCGCACAGTAACTTGGGGATGTATGTTTTCTTAGTCCTAAACATCAACTCACATCAGACCAACCATGCTCTGATACCAAACCTGTCACACCCCACTTCTGGGAATCCTTCTATCCATACATTCTCTACTACGGTTGGGCTGTGAGAAGATGCAATTACTAAAATTCATTCATTTACAGCGGAATATTTAAAGTTTTAATTTACACTCCCACGTGTGTGTGTAAATATACAAAATTAATTGTATAAATACCATGTACTTACATATCATCCCCATAATACTGTTTACAATTCCAAGATATAACTGTGCGATACGATAAATTAGATACCAAATACTCGTGTATACAATTTTTATACCTTTACGGAATTGTGGGAGCTGTTCAACACAAAAGACCTAGAGACCACCGCTCTCTTACTTCTCAGTACCTGGAGGGAAAAAATAGTAGGATGAGCAAACCACAGCTCAGTAAGGAAATGTATGCTAGCAGGTAGATATCGTACTACCTACATAGCCCATGCATGCATAAACCAAAACCATGTTTTCGTTATAAATGAAAATATCATACGAAAAATGCATTTTAACATATATTTCTCAATAGCATTTTCGTGTAAATCAAATATCAAACTTCCATTTAAAACATGCTCATAAATAGTGCCCTCTCGGCTCGGATGTGAAATCAGATATTTATCAAAAACACAAAATCTCTTTCTTTTCCTCATTCATCGCTCCTTGAGACTTAAAAATGTCATCCAATCACACTTAGTATATATTAAAACTTGTGGGAAATCTTTGTACAACCAAATTTTCACGATATTTCCCGAATGGAAGTATACAACTTATAAAAATCTTTCCTTCCATTTTACTACACTACTCATATACCATTTCAATCACATTCTTCTCGTGTTTAAGTTCATTTCTTCCTACTCATTCATAATGCAACTTGTATGTATAATCACGATTCTTATTACAAGTGCATACATAATCTTATGAACTTACACTGCATATACTTCACATTACAAATGTATCATTATACTTATGATTTTATTTCCATTCCCATGTTCCTATATACAGCTATACATATACGGGGTCTCACAAAAAGAGTCCTGACCCCCGAAACTGTTTTGAGGGTACTAGGTTAAATCACGGAATGGGAGGTGCTGGAAGGAAGGATACAGGGCAGGCCCCTAGAGGTCGAGAAACCTTAAACGAGGAAGAGATACTTAGCTGGGGAGCTGAACATGTGCAAAGTCTCCGAAACAGAGGAAGAAGGAGTGCTCACCACTCGGACTCTTCTAATCCCGAAGGAAAGGGAGCGTACTCGACTCGAGGGTCAAAAAATGTGGAGAAGGTTGTCGAAAAGATTTTAGAAAAGAGGAAACTGGTGTATCCTGATGATAGTCAAAGAATGAGAATTTCGTTCAGTCCGGAGATTATGGACAAACCCTTACTGAAGAAGTTCAAGATGCCTTCTATGGCTACTTATGCAGGCAAAGCAGACCCGTACGACCACATACAAAGTTATGAGTCCCTCATGTTGCTACATGGATGGGAAGATGAATTCATGTGCAGAGCCTTTTCGCTTACACTGTCTGGGCATGCGCTGAAGTGGTTTAATGGGTTGAGCGAAGGTTCTATCTCGTCCTTCGACCAATTGCGAAATAAATTTTTGAGAGCCTTCATGATCAATAGCCAGAGGAAGAAGGACGCTACTTATCTGCTCACTCTTAAGCAAGGGAACAAAGAATCCTTAAAGAGCTATGTAGATCGTTTTCGAGATGCAACCTTAGATGTAAAAGATCTACCAGTAGGAGTAGCCATGGCTGCGATGCTGCAAGGAACAAAATCTGAGAAGTTGCAAGAATCCCTCGACCAGCCGGTGAAACTTTTCGATTTGTTTGCTAGGGCCAATAAATATGTGGCTCAAGAAGAAGTAATGAAGATGGTACAGTCCTGAGAGACAAGGGAAGGAAGAAAGAGAGAGAGAGATGTACCTGAGAGAAGCTCTCCAAGACCTGTCAGATTAGACAAGGCTCCTAGACTCAGGTATGAAGGTTATACCAAATTGAATGAGCCTCGCACCGCGATACTAGCAGCTATTGAGGGGACGAGATTGTTGGAATTCCCCAGAAAGAAGATTGGAGATGTAGGGCGAAACCCTGACGCCTACTGCGAATTTCATGCTGCTCACAGTCACCCCACGGAAAGATGCAGAGATCTGATGGATCAGCTAGAGAGACTAGCTAGAGAGGAGAAAATTAACCGCTTCTTGTGGAGAAGTGAAAGGCCCCGTTATCCTCCGCGAGATCGAAGGAATGAACGTCCGTGGAATGCGCAAAATAATGATAACAAAAGAAATAGGCCAAGGAATGAAGTAGTTAGGCCTATCCCCCGGGGTAATCAGCTAGATAACGAACCTACCGTCCCGACAATAAATGTTATCACAGGAAGAGAATCGATGGCAGGAAACTCCTCTGCTTCCCGTAAGATTTACGCAAGGCAAGCATACCAGGTTCATGCTGTGATGGAAGAGAAAGCAGATGAAGAACCTATTGTGTTCACTCCGGTAGACAAAGGTGATATTGTCGTGCCCCATGATGATCCCATGGTAATATCTGCAGTGGTGGCGAAACATCCAGTGAGCAGAATCCTAGTCGATAATGGAAGTTCGGTGAACCTAATATATAGAAATTATTTCGAGAAAATGAACATATCCAAAGATAGATTAAGACCTATTATGGCACCATTGTACGGATTTACGGGTGAAAAGGTGAAGGTGGCCGGGTCCATAGAGTTGCATGTGACTCTAGGAGGAAGCCCAAAGGATGTGACTCAACAGGTATTGTTCATGGTTGTAAGGTCAACTTCAGCTGCTTACAACATGATCCTAGGAAGGCCTGTACTGAATGACATGAGGGCGGTGATATCCTCTTGTTACTTGTTAATGAAGTTTCCTACTCCTAACGGAGTTGGGCAAGTACGAGGAGACCAAAGGAGGGCTCGTACTTGTTATATTGCTTCTACCGCCAGCAAAGGAGTACAGAGAAAGGAGACTTTGTGCATAGATGACCCGCCCAAGCCTCAATCTGTAGAGGAAATGGAAGCCATTGAGCCAATCAGAGGGGATGAAGAGAAGAAGGCATTCATTGGGACTCGGCTGAATGAACAAGTAAGGAGGAAGATAGTTGAATGCCTGAGGAGGAACTCGGATGTTTTCGCTTGGACCCCGACTGACATGCCCGAGATTAATCTTGAAGTGATTTGTCATGAGCTTAATGTCTCACCCGGACACAAACCTGTCAAGCAGAAGAAGAGAAATTTTACCCCGAAAAGACAGAAGGCAATCACTGAAGAAATTAATAAACTTTTAGAAGCCAAGTTTATTAGAGAGGTCTACTACCCTGAGTGGCTGGCCAACATAGTAATGGTGAAGAAATCTAATAGGAAGTGGCGAATGTGCGTAGATTTAACTGATTTGAATAAAGCCTGCCCTAAAGATTCGTACCCCTTGCCTCGAATAGATAGGCTTGTGGATGAAACGTCTGGATATGAACTCCTCAGTTTTTTAGACGCTTTCTCTGGATATCATCAAATTATACTCCACCCAGAAGATGAAGAGAAGACTTCTTTTATAACCGACGATGGAACATACTGCTATCACGTAATATCGTTCGGTTTAAAGAATGCTGGAGCCATATATCAGCGAATGGTGAACAAAGTGTTCAAAGATCTTCTGAAAAATACCATGGAAGCCTATGTGGACGATATAATTATCAAGAGCTGAGCACGAGAGTCTCACGTTCATCAGATGTCCAGGGTATTCGAGGTGCTGAGAAGATTCAATATGAAGCTAAATCCTGGCAAGTGCTCATTCGGAGTGAGATCAGGGAAGTTCTTAGACTTTATGATTACTGACAGAGGTATCGAGGTAAATCCTGAAAAGGTACAGACAATTATCGACATGAAGCCCCCAACCACAGTGAGAGATGTCCAAAGGTTAACGGGCAGAATAGCAGCTCTAAATCGCTTTTTGTCGAAGTTCGCGGAAAAGAGCTTGCCATTCTTCAAAACTCTGCGGGGAGAAAAGAATTTCGAATGGACAAGTGATTGTCAAAAAGCTTTTGAAGACCTTAAAGAATATTTGAAGTAGTTACCTTTATTGACAAGACCTTTGGAAGGGGAACAATTATATATGTACTTGGGAGTAGGTGATTTCGCCGTCTGCGCGGTACTACTGAAGAAAGATGAAATAGTGTACCACCCCATTTACTATGTGAGAAAGGTACTGTTGGACCCAAAGACCTATTATCCGCTGGTCGAAAAGCTAGAATTGGCCCTAGTGATGGCCTCGCGTAAGTTGCGCCCTTATTTTCAGGCACACTCCATCACTATCTTAACGGATCAACCGTTAAGACAAATCCTTCAGAAGCCTGAACACTCAGGGAGACTAGTAAAATGGGCAGTGGAACTTGGAGAATACGATATCACGTTCCAACCCAGGCAGGCTATCAAAGGTCAAGCTCTGGCAGACTTTATAGTAGAATGTACTAGCCCGAGCGACAACGATGGAAAGGAAACTCAATCGTGGTTGTTGTACGTCGACGGGGCATCAAGTGCAAATGGAAGTGGAGCAGGTGTAGTCTTGGTATCACCGGAAGGGAAATCCCTAGAATACTCTTTACGGTTTGGGTTCCCTAGTTCGAACAACATGGCAGAGTATGAGGCTTTGGTAGCTGGAATGAGGCCGGCAGAGAAGTTGCAAGTTCACCACTTTGTAGCACATAGTGATTCTCAATTGGTGGTAAACCAGTTCAACGGGCAATATGAGATTCGAGAGCCAATGCTGGCCCCTTACCTAAAGAAAGTCTAATCTCTGGCTCAGACTTTCAAGAACTTTCAGCTAATACAAATTAATCGGTCTGAAAACACACACGCAGATTCATTGTCTAAGTTAGCCTCTTCCAATGAGACAGGAGGAAGGATAGTGAAGGTGGAGAAACTCGAGCAGCCTAGTGTTAAAGAGGTCGAAGTGTGTGACATTAAAATGGGGGATGACTGGAGATCCCTATTCAAACAGTATCTCACTGAAGGTACACTCCCCCAAGATAAGGATGAGGCTCGTCGCCTAAGGATACAAGGGGCGAAGTTCACGCTAATCAACGGGGAACTGTACAAAAGGGAGTATTCATCACCTTTGTTAAAGTGCCTGGGGTCAGAACAAGCAAATTATGTTCTAGCTGAGGTGCACGAAGGAATTTACGATGAGCACTTAGGAGCTAGAGCCCTTGCTGCTAAGATACTTCGATCGGGATTCTATTGGCCGACATTAAAAAAAGATGCGGTGGATAAAACCCGCAAGTGTGACAAATGCCAAAGGTTTGCGCCAATAACAACGGCCCCAGTGACTCCCTCCTAGAGTACGGTACAACCAATTCCTTTTGCACAATGGGGATTGGACATTCTGGGGCCTTTTCCATTAGCCACGGGTCAAAGAAAGTTCCTGTTAGTTGCCACCGATTACTTTACAAAGTGGATTGAAGCAGAGCCCTTAGCTACAATCACGGAGAAGAAAGTGGAAGCGATGGTGTGGAAAGATATTATCTGCCGGTTCGGAATCCCACGTATCTTAAATGCTGACCACGAAAAGCAATTCGATTGTGACGCCTTTCGTGAATTCTATAAGCGCCTTGACATTCAGCTAAAGATTTCTTCTGTATCATATCCTCAAGCTAATGGACAGGCCAAAGTCAGTAATCGGACTATCCTTCATGGGTTGAAGACCAGATTAGACAAAGCTAAGGGGGCATGGGTGGATGAATTGCCTAGTGTCTTTGGGCATATCGTACCATTAGTCGGGTATCGACTGGAGAAATGCCGTTTAGCCTCGTATACGGCACTGAAGCATTGATTCCCGTGAAAATTGGAGCACTGTCAACCAGGGTGGTACCTTTAGTGGAAGAAAAGAATTCACAGGGACTAAGAGAAAACCTAGATCTGCTTGATGAGCATAGAGAGGCCGCGGCTATTCGGTTGGCATCCTATCATCAGAGGGTGGTCAACTACTATAACAGCCGAGTGAGAGATAGACCGATGTCCACGGGGGATTTGGTGCTCAGAAAGTCATATATCACGAATACCTTGAGGGAAGACGGAAAATTCAAAGCCAATTGGGAGGGTCCATTCAGAATCAAACAAAAGATCGGGCCCAACACCTGTATCCTAGAAACTCTGCAAGGGAAGAAAATAGGAAAAACGTGGAACTCAAATCACTTAAAATTGTATTTGAACTAATCATTATGTTTTCTTGAACCTTATATTCTCACATTATTGTTATTTGTTTACACTATCACAAGATACTATTATCCAATCATTATGCAGATTGTTCTTTTATTATATCTCCAGCTTTTATATATCTAAATCTTGTGACAGGATATAGACGAGCCGTAAGAGCCTGAGGCGCAATGCGTCACTGTGGCCAGGAGTAAAATCAGATGAGCCGTAAGAGCCTGAGGCGCAATGCGTCACTGTGGCCGAGCGTAAAAAGTCAGACGAGCCGTAAGAGCCTGAGGCGCAATGCATCACTGTGGCCAGGTGTAAAAATCAGACGAGCCGTAAGAGCCTAAGGCACAATGCGTCACTGTGGCCAGGCGTAAAAATCAAACGAGCCGTAAGAGCCTGAGGCGCAATGCGTCACTGTGGCCAGGCGTAAAAATCAGACGAGCCTTAAGAGCCTGAGGTGCAATGCGTCACTGTGGCAGTGCGTAAAAAGTCAGACGAGCCGTAAGAGCCTGAGGCACAATGCGTCACCGTGGCCAGGCGTAAAATCAGACAAGCCGTAAGAGCCTGAGGCGCAATGCGTCACTATGGCCAGGCGTAAAAATCAGACGAGCCGTAAGAGCCTGAGGCGTAATGCAACACTGTGGCCAGGCGTAAAATCAGACGAGCCGTAAGAGCCTGAGGCGCAATGCGTCACTGTGGCCAGGCGTAAAAATCAGACGAGCCGTAAGAGCCTGAGGCGCAATGCGTCACTGTGGTCGGGCGTAAAAATCAGACAACCCGTAAGAGCCTGAGACGCAATGCGTCACTGTGGCCAGGCGTAAAAAGTCAGATGAGCCGTAAGAGCCTGAGGTGCAATGCATCACCGTGGCCAGGCGTAAAATCAGACAAGCCGTAAGAGCCTGAGGCGCAATGCGTCACTGTGGCCAGGCGTAAAATCATACGAGCAGTAAGAACCTGAGGCGCAATGCGTCACTGTGGCCAGGCGTAAAAACCAGACGAGCCGTAAGAGCCTGAGGCGCAATGCGTTACTGTGGCCAGGCGTAAAAATCAGACGAGCCGTAAGAGCCTGAGGAGCAATGCGTCACTGTGGCCGGGCGTAAAAAATCAGACGAATCGTAAGAGCCTGAGGCGCAATGCGTCACTGTGGCCGGGCGTAAAAAGCCAGAGGAGCCGTAAGAGCCTGAGGTGCAATTGCGTCACTATGGCCAGGCAATGGAAACATAAAGGCCGTAAGAACTAAAGACACACTCGCGTCATGGTGGTCAGGCCTCAGAAAAAGGTATGTTTATATATAAAATTATTTCTGAAAATATATATTTCTATCAAGAATTGAGGAGCATATACGAATAAACAAAACAAGCATAAATATACGAGTAAAACAAATAAACAGATAAATGATGATAAATGATAAATAGCAGAGCGATGCAATACGAAGCATGAACAAAACTTTGACTTTATTTATTTAAGAAAATCTTTACAAGTACATCCAACAAAAACAAAACAACAAAATGTTCAAAAAAGATCAACAAAATAACAAAATGTTCGAAAAGAAAAACAAAAAACAATTCAATCTGCATGAGGAGAAGGCTGGGGATCAACCGCCGACGGACCCTCGCACTCTAAAGACTGCTGACCATCTTCCCCGTCCAAGTCGTCGAGGGCACCAATAGCTTCGGGAGCATTGTCCAGGCTCACAGGCTCTCAAGGACCAGTAAGGTTTGCAAGATCATCTTGCGCCGTCCTCTTAAAAAGCTCATCAGGAGGTTCTGCCCCCGGTTCATACTTAGTCCAATCAGGAGCATCAAACAGCATCGCCTCGCGTATATATTGAAGCTCAGGGAATTCTTCGCCTTCCCTATGCTTATCCAACCAGGATCTAGCAAGGTAAAATCCATATTTTACATATGGATTCGAAAAATCCTCATTTCGCCTCAAGCAATCCCTAGAAAGACAGTACTCCTTCACGGCTTCCGCCCTGATGCTATCAATCTCCACTTGAGTTAGAGAAGGAGTAGCCCGACTTTCTAGTTCGGCGACATATTGCTCGAGCTCCTGATTGCGATCAATTAAGGATCCATATTTAGACTGCATGCGGTCCAGTTCGGCTTGGGCCTGTTGAAGATCTTCATGAAATTTGTTAGACCTAGCCGCCTCGACAGTAAGATCCCTCTTTGCCTGATTCAAATCTTGGCGCGCCTTCAAGAGCTGATCTTCTAAGTTTCGCACCACGTTTGGAAGCCCGGATAAGTTGTTAACAGTATTTGACAACTCCATGACTTTGTCCTTCAACTCCCGGATCTCCTTGTCAGCTCGCTCCCGATAGGCTCGATGTTGAGCGTTGTTGGCCACAGTCCCCCGAGCAAGCTGAAAAGAAATACAAAAAGTCAAACTCAAAAGCACAGCAAAAAGAAATTAAACGAAAAAAGAACGTGAAGATTACCCTCAGCGCTTCCACATCAGCTAAGTCCTCTCCCTCTGGATAATTCCTGAATATTCGAGCTTCGTCCCTCGGGAGAATAGTGGCCCAACTCAGTCAAGATGCCACCCTGGGAGAATCCAACGTATCGTTGTCACGAACTCCTGGGTAAACCCGAAACTCAGACCCCCTCATGATGTAACCACCGTCTACGGGGTAGGATCTCTCATCAACAGGACCTATCCTTGGGAGAATTGGCCTAGTCCCCATTGACGGCTCGATATACAAATGTCTCCGATTCTTTCGTTGAGACGGAATTATATTGCACTCGGCACGCTCTTCAGATCGAGACCGTCTAGACGAATCAAAAGCCCTCCGTGAAGAGGAAGGAGCCCTCCCTCTATCTCGAGAAGGATCCCTTTGTTCCGGGGGAGGAGGCATCACCTGTCTAGGAAGAGGTGGGGTCCGAGCCCGAGGCAATTGAGGCGGAACTGGTGCCTCGCTGGAAACATCATCAGCTAAGCGAGGCCTCTTTCTAGTGGGGTCACTAGACGGACTGCCCTCCGAACCTTGACGTGCCAAAGATCGTCGAAAATGGCTCATTTCTACAAAAAAGAAAAAGAACAAATAAGTGGTCAAAAACATGGTCGTAACCAACAAACAATAAAAAAGCATGAAAAGTTACCATCAGGAGAATCAAAATGCTCCTGAAGGGACTCTATGTTTATCATATCATCGTCAGGAAGAACCATGAAAGTTAAACCAAACCCTTCCCAGTCATTCAGATCAGCTAAAGGTTCACTGTCAGAACTAGATTCTATATTTGTGCTCCCTATATCTTTTTGCGACCTTAGAAGTTCTGGGTTCAACTCAGAGGGAATCGAGGATGAAGTTTTCAAGGGAGGAACAGAAGGGCCGACAATAGGGACAGGACCTACACCCCAGCCAGCAGATATCAAATTTTCATTTGATAAAAGACTGTCAAGACTAATGGGATTATCAACCAATAACCTATTAACATCTGGGGACAACTGTTCTCTAAGTGTAGAAATTCGGGGGCCCTTGGGGATTTCACGCCTAGTTTCCCAACGAGTAGGAAAATCCAGGCTCCCAGGCGTCTCCACAACAAGCCACTCCGATTCAAAACCATGAAGCTTATTGGCGGGTTTTTCGAATAATCTATTTTCAAATCCAGGCTTATACACCTGCTGAAGTGAATAAGGAACTAAACCGGGGCTACCTCGAAACCTAAAAAAAGCATCAAGAAGGGGAAGAGACGGAGAAACACCCATTAGTCGGCAATGAACGGTAAATCCTATTAACTGCATCCATGCGTGAGGATGCAGTTGTCCAGGGGCAATCCTGTGCGTCCTAAGGAAAGAAGCCCCAAAGTCGAAAATTGGAAAGCGGAGTCCGATGCCCTGAAAATAACTATCCCGTCAGACACACTACGTATGTCGTTTTCTTGAGGGTTTGGAAGCCTATAGGAGTATCCATCGGGCAAAGGAAACCTAGACATAAGGTCTTGGATGTCAACTGCCTTTAAAGTCGATTTGAGTCTTAGCTCTATGTGCTTCCCTACACCATGACCAACCATTTTTGAAACTCAAGGAAAATCACGAAGAAAAATCTACTGGCGACAGAGTTTACCTAACAGAAATGTAGGAAGACAATGAACTAATAGTGTTAGAGCGTTTGCGACAGAGTTTTCGTCGACGCGACAGACTCGCGACACAGTGATGGATTATGCGATAGAGCTGCGGAAGAGTATCAGCAACCGGCGGTAGAGTAGCGGTAGAGTCGCGACAGAGATTCGGTTGACTAGCGGCAGAGTTGCGACAGAGTATCTGGGGAATATGCGGCAAAGTGATCTTAAGCGAGAGAACTCAGTAGATACTGCGATGACTGGGAGCTTATATATATAGAGGCACGGCTGCATCTACACGTGCACGAGAATCCGCACGTGCTCTGGAACGGTGAATCAACAATACTCTTTCACAGGAAATATTCCTACCAAAGAGTGGGGAGCAATTGATAATGGTCATATCATCAATGTCCACGTGTACAAACATCGACCAATAAAAGACAGCCACGTGTCAAGCACAAACAGAAGAGACATAAGCCACGTGGCAGGTAAAGAGAGGTGGCGACACAGTCACTTTAGTGGGCGATAGAGCCTCTAGGCGATAGAGCCTCTAGGCGATAGAGCCTATGCGATAGAGTTCCCGACGATAGAGTCTCTAGGCGGTAGAGACTCTGCAGTAGAGTATGAATGCGGCAGAGTAAGCCGCGATAGACCTCTACCGCACGAACCACGACAGAGCTCTACCGCAGGGACTGCGATAGAGCTCTACCGCACGAACCGCGACAGAGCTCTACCGCAGGGACTGCGATAGAACTCTACCGCAAAGACCGCGACAGAGATTCACGCAACTCTGCCGCATGTTGAACTCATCCGCAAACCGTCCAACTCCAAGTCGCGACAGAGTATCTAATAACTCTGTTGCAGCCCAGACACGTGTCTGGGTCTCAGACCCGAATCCTATAGTTATGGGCCTAAAATATCCTCAAGCCCTTAAAGAATATGAAGCTCGACTTGATTCTAGAAGAAGTCTATAAATACACCAGGTATGCAAAAAGGTAGGCAGAATCTCTTTTTTGGATACAGAAACTCTGCTAAAAAAACTTTCTAACTTAAGTATCGGAGTGTGCGTGCAGGGACAGATCCCTGCGCCTCTCTGATTTTCATTGTTTTTGCAGAAGATTCGATACACGTGGAAAGGGCCGTATCAGCATCACCTCGTTGTCGTTTAGTGTGACATCAATCATAAGATCCGATACACGTGGAAATGGCCGTAACAGCATCACCTCGTTGTCGTTTAGTGCGACATCAATCAGAAAATTCGATACACGTGAAAATGACCGTAACAGCATCACCTCGTTGTCGTTTAGTGCAACATATATTATTAATTTATATGTCATAATTAAAATAGATCAAACTAATTATTGTATTAATATTTCTCTTCTTTTACGTGTCTGTAGTTTTAATTAAAAAACATTGCTTTTCCTATTTTGCCATCCATATGTTTGGTTTTTACTATACGGTATCCACATTTATTTAAGATAAAAACACCTAAGACCATTTTAGAGCCGCCATTTACTGATTTCACTGCTGAACCCATATTCGCCGTCAAGCTACGTGACCATTAACGCCCTGATCAAAGGTATTTCCTCTTCTTTATCCTATTGTTTGTTTCTCTATCTCCTTTATTTGCTTATTTATGGTAGCATAATTTCGTTGAAATCCTTTTAATACTATTTTTTCCCTTTAAATTACGGTACTCTTACATGGGAAGTGCAATATGAAGCAGTGGGATGTCTAATATAACATGAATTTAGGTAGCGTTTGTCATGCTGTACAGAACACATGCGATATAATTGAATAAAAAATGCTTACTTTGGTTTATATATTTTACGCTGCAAAGTAGATTATAGTTGTAATCACTTTATACTTTAAGTTGATTGTAAATAGAGGAGCAAATGAACAGAACTTTCGATAAATTATTCATGATTGTATTCAGTTTTTGTTCGTTTATTATTTTTAATAAAAGATCACATATAAAAATATGATTTATTCGTTCATATTCGTAAATAAATTTATTTATAGTTTGTTTGACCCATTTGTTTAATGTATCATTTAATATTAGTTTGTTGTTCGATAATAATAAAAGTTTAAATAAGATATTTATTCATAAGTGATTTTAATATGTAATTATTATTATTAAATATTTATGTAGGATTTTTTAATTTTGCATCATACACATTAGGATGAATATAATTTACTTGTATAAATTTTTTGTTTAGTGTTCACGAATATATTCATTTAATGTTCAAAAATACTTGTTTGTAAACATACTCATTTAATATTCGCAAAAACATGTTAGTGAATATATTCGTTAATATTCGTGAACAAACTTAACAAATATAAACATGATTACGAACAATTTTTTCTTTTATAGTTACAATTTTTTCTTTTATAAATAGCATAATTATTTTTCCCTTTAAGTTAAAATACAAAAGAAAAACAGACAAAGAGAAAAATATGAAAAGTAGAGAGAAAAAAATGAAAAATTAAAAAAATTTGTAAAAAAGTTAAATCAAATATTCAAAAACATGTTCTAAAATTCTCCCAAATTTAGTATCAAATACCCAAAATACTTGGTTTGCGGAAATTCAAATCCAATACTAAAATTAAAATACCAAATATCCAAAAAATAATTAAATTATAATTTTATTTTTTAGTGTAATTATATGTATTCTCGTTCATTTTACGATTTGAATATTATTCGAATCGGAAGTGGATTTAGATAAATTTTTTTTAATAGTAACGATTACAATATTCAATTTATTTTTAAATGTCTAAGGAAAAAATCTGTTTTCACTTATTCCAAATCTAAAATTACAAAAACTATAAAAATCTAATAATTACAAGTAATATAAAATTAAAAAAAATGATAAAATTATAAAATAAAGCAAGAAATTCCCGAAATCATAATTTTTAAAATTAAACACAAAAGGAGAATTAAAAAAAAATCTACAATTAACAAATTTTCAAAAAATCTTTTTGAATATGAATATCGAAGGGTATAGAAGAACAAATTAAGAGAAAAATAGATATTTTCAATATTAAACCCATAGAAACGAGAAGGAGAAAGAAAAAGTGATTATGAAGATAAATTTAATTTGAATTTATCTTCAAGCTAATAAATTTTGATCAAACTTAATAACAATTTAAAATTTTCTAACCAATTTTTTTTTATTTCGGTCTATTTAATTTTCAACTGTGTTAAAATTTTAAATTATTTTTTGAAAAAAAGTTAAGAATATAAATAAATCAATAATTAATTGATAAATTGAATATTATCATTTTGTTTTTAAATATCAATAGTTTAAATAATTTTTTGATTTATGATTATTTTTAATGAAAACTAATTAAATATTATTTAAAAAAAAAAAAAAACATGCGAATCGCAAAGCAGGGGCAACATTCTGGTAAACCTAAAAATTCTCTCCTCACCATCACTGTCTCATCGCCGTCTCTCTTCACCATTTTCTCATCTCCGCCTCTCTTCACCAGTCTCTCATCTCCGCCTCTCCTCACTAGTGGAGACAACATTCGGACAGCTTTATCATCTTACAAGCTCTCTTGTATTATGTACTGTCTTGTTCAGGGTATCTCAAGCTCTCTTTAAAGAAAGGTACCATTATAAGTTTTCTAATAATATTTGATTTTTATCTGGTGTTATTAGCTCGATTGAGATTCTTATTATAGTCTTTATATTATACTGTATCATTTAAACATTAGCTAATTTCTTTGCATATTAGATTTGGGACTTTGGCTTTAGGGTTCTTTGCGAATGATTAGCCAATTTTCCTTATTCTTGATTTAACATTTCCCCATTTCCTGTTTCTGTTGTTGTCTCTTGACTTATCTGAATCCCCTGAAAGAGGAAGCTTTAGGTTATGCCGTTAGCTCTTCTTTGACTTAGCGTGCCCTGTAGTATTTTTTTTTCTTGCTTTCCGGTTACCCTTTTGTCTGATGAACTGGTTGCAATTTTTGGTTGGGAGTAAGTTAATTTCCTGTCACTAGTTGAAGTCATTTCATAAGTGGCTATTGGTAGGTTTTGGGATAGAATAAATGATGATATTGAGAATGGCATGATAAGTGAATTCTCAAAATATACTTAATTCCATGAAATTTGTAGGGAATTCTATTCATCTTTGATGGGAAGTTGCCTTCACAATTTCTTAATATTATCAAATCGAAATTGCAAATATGGCACTGAAGCACGCTATAGGATCCTTTTCTTCAACTATCAAAATTTTGAACTTTTACTAGTAACCTTAAAGTTCTTTACTTATTTTTGGGGATGAGAGAGAGGCAGAGAGAGGGAATTGGAATGAACCACACTGATTTAATGTCATGTAATTTTCTTTTAAGAATCCAAGGTTTTCTTTTAACAGAAAAAGAAAATAAATATTAATCAATTGTGATTTATAATTTCAGTGGAGTATTCTGCCCGTTTATGTTCTTACATGGAATATGTATATATATATATTTTATATATAAGAGCATGTGGGCAGACATTTAATAAGTATTTATAGATTTGTATGTTTGTATTATCATGTATAAGTTGGTGTATGTCTATGGAAAATATTTCACAGTTTACTGTCTGATTATGCTATAAGTTCTTTACATAAACTCATTGCTTTACAGGAAACTCTACATCACAGAACATTACTTTATGTTACCTGGTGAAATTTGAAGTTGGCATCAAGCATAACTCTCAGCAAAAACCCATCATATCACCATCTTTATATTAGACTGTATCACCAAATATTCTATAATGGCTGCTTCTTTGTCTCACACTACATATTCTGCTGCCTTCACCTCCACAGCATTGAAAACTTCAGTCTCCCCACCTCCTCTCTTCCCTTCCTCAATCAAAGTCCCTACCTTCTCCCCTTTGACTGTCAAACCCCTTGGTTCTACCTTCACCCCACATGCTGAACGTGCGATCACTATTCCAACACGTGCCACCTCCACACCTGCTTCTATTCCTTCTGACACCTCGACTACAACATTCCATGGCCTTTGTTATGTGGTTCGGGATAATATTGACACAGACCAAATAATTCCTGCAGAATACCTTACATTAGTTCCCTCAAACCCAGCTGAGTATGAGAAATTGGGATCATATGCTCTTATTGGTCTCCCTTCGTCGTATGCTACACGTTTTATTGAGCCAAATGAGACTAAGACAAAATACTCAATCGTGATAGGTGGTGCTAACTTTGGTTGTGGGTCCTCACGTGAGCATGCACCTGTTGCACTTGGCGCTGCAGGGGCAAAGGCAGTTGTGGCTGAATCTTATGCTAGAATATTTTTCAGGAATTCAGTTGCAACAGGAGAAGTTTATCCGATAGAATCAGAAGTAAGAATCTGTGAGGAATGTAGGACTGGGGATGTGGTGACAATTGAGTTGGGGGAGAGTCGTTTGATCAATCATACCACTGGCAAAGAGTATAAATTAAAGCCCATTGGGGATGCTGGGCCAGTAATTGAGGCTGGAGGGATCTTTGCGTATGCAAGGAAAACAGGAATGATTCCATCTCAGTCAAAGTAAAATGCAGGTACATCTTTGATCTCTTTTATATACATTTTGTTTTTTGAGTATGAGATGATGTGAATGCAAAATAAAGGACAAGATATTTAATTTGATTGTTCATGTCTCAGTCATGTAGTTGGATGAGTGCTTGTGTTTTATAAATAACCTTTGCTAGAAATGAAAAGTCATATGATGCAGAAAATTACTACTGTGGAAAGTTAATACTTCTAATGCTTTATCATTTGATATACGTGAGCCTATGTTTATCTCAAGCAAGTAGTTGTTATTGCACTAGACAATGTCTGATGGTTAAAAAGATTATACAGTAAGTCTGAAAATGTTACTATCAAATTTCTACCCAGCAGTTTTATATTCTTGCTACTAGACCCTGTCTTCAGTAAATTATTTTATACGCAAAGGTCTATTGAGTGAAGATAAGAAACAGATATGTTATGTGATAAAGCAATATACTAATATTTCATGAGTGCTCTACATATCCTTTTTTTTCTTCCACCAGATTAGGGAGTCAGCTACCTGCTGAGAAAATGCAAAATGTGCATTCTTGCAACCTATATTATTCCGCTTGGCGCCTATGGCTATAGATGACTGCCTGTTTACTTTATGTAAATCTGTTTCATCAACTAAAAAAACTGTGAAGAATATGAATTTTACATCTTCAGATATTTGATATTATTTCAATAAATCTGTCCAAAAAAAAATAGAAATAGTTCCCATTTGCTTCTGTGAATCATTTCCTACGTGCATTCTGTAGATGTATTAATTTGTTGACTCTTGATTTCTAGGGGATTTATAAGAGGTGCACTCAATTCTGGCTTCTTAGACTTGGTTCAAGTTTGTGGCTCCTAATTGTTTAGGCACTTGGGATGGATGCTATCCTAAGTTTGTAGCTTCTTAGACTTGGTTCGATGTTGTTATATTTTTATCTGTTCTAAGCTGAACATCTAGGCAGTTGTTCAGGGGCCTTCTGCCATTGATATCTAGTTATTATAAATGTTGTTAAAGGTTTACATGAACGAACTTTTAGTTCTCTGGGAAATAACCTAATGGTTGAGATTGAATAATAAAGCATCATACCTGCTGTTTTTAAATGGCATTGTGGCTTTATTTTCTTTAGGCTTAATACCGAAATATACTATCAATGTTTATAAAAAAATAAAATTAAGTCTTCGACATTTAATTGCATGAAAATGAATTTATTATGTTTTATTTCAAACAATTAGAACTTAAACTTTTCAAAATAACAAAATTAATATATTTTCGTAAAATTTTTTTAACTGTTGTAATTTTTGCACAGCTAACAAGGATATTGATATGATTTGTTACGTGGTTAGATGATGTGAAATTTTTTGCCATGTATAATATTTGTTAATGTGGATATATATTTTTTGAAAATTATTTTTTTAAAAAAATTACCTTTTTACTCCTAAAAAAAACAGAGAAAAGAGTAATTTTGGAAAAAAATATTAATTTTGAAAATAATTATATATATCTATATTAGTAAATATTACATGTAGCAAAAAATTTTCACATTTACATGATAAATTAAGTCACGTCAGTATTTTTGTAAGATATTAACTATGCAAGGATAACAGTAACTATAAAGATTTGACGAAAATATATTTAATTATGTTATTCTGAAACGTTTAGGTTGTAATTACTTAAAATAAAATATAATAAATTTATTTTTATATAATTAAATGTAGAGATTTTAATTTTATTTTTTTTGTAAACGTTGAATGTAAATTGGAATATTAAATATTAAAAAAAAAATCTATTGAGAAACTTCAGAAAATAGCTGTTAGTATCACAGATTACGAAAATCTGTATATACAATTGCCTTTTGAGAGCGAAAATATGTGAACTTCCTGCATTCTATGTGTAAATTTGAGAGAATTTTGACAGGGTTAATCGCTTCTGACTGTTGAACATGCTGTCAGAACTCAATTTCGTTGATAAACGTTAAAGGTTCTCCCTAGATTCTAGTCGATGTACTATTTTAGTTACCACCGCATCTTCCGCAGGATGGATTAAGCTCCTCGTCCCATCACTTGTCCCCAAGACCCACTTGCATCTCGTCACGGAATGAACATGAGTTTCTGCATTTCTATTTCTTTAAGCTAAAACTTGCCTGCACCAGTAGCTCTTAAATCTATGAACCTTTTTGGTAAAAAAACGTCTCAAACGATACTAAAAAAGGCAGCTGTGCACGTACACGATGAAGCACGTTACGACAGGGGGAAAGCAAACCGAACAAGAGTCATGAGACAGCCTAGGCCCAGTCACGGACAAGCGCCAGAGGATCAATCATCGCCATGTCTTGGACGTTTATTTATTATTTCCATGAAATCCGGAATCCAGCTCATTTACGTACATAGTTTACTCTTCCAAGTTCCAACCCTAATTAAGAAATGGTGGGAGGGGATGATTCATACTTCAAATTTTTGCAGTCCAGTAAACAGACGAACCCATATCATCTGATAGGAAACTAACATCTGCTTTACTGATAATATTGATCCGTCAAGCTCCATTTATTCGTTTAAAAAGAACAAAATTGAAAACTGAACCGAAAGACTTGGTGGAAAACTCCAAACAGGAATGCTTAGGCTGTGTTGTCAATTTGCCATAAGGCGTGAACTGTGAGTGCTTGCTTAATCAGTTAATAGGACCAATAGATTAGATTTAGCTTATTTTTATAAAAGCTATAACCGGGGCTGCTATCATCCCACTAGACTTGTGATTGACTCGTCTATAATGGAAGATATCGAAACTTCACAAATGCTGATGTCGTGCACTTTGTCTGGCTCCATTGGCAAGTCCCACTATATTGACTGCAATGATGGAAGAATCCTAATGTACACATTCTAATGTTGACACTTGTTTATGCCATGGAATTGATGAATAATGAATGTGACCTCTTATATTTATTTTCGTTAAGATCAGACACTATACATATGGCTGGCGCGGCTTTGAAAGCTCTACTTTCCTCGTCAGTTACATCATAACATGCCGAACATTCTCCCATATTTAGACGGGGAAGCTATTTGAAGATACCCGCACTTTGCTTGAGCCTGAAGGATAGCAACGCAGGATTAAAATAAGTTGTTGCTATCACGGGGTTGTCATTATTTATATATTGGGTTGTCATGTACACCTGCTAGGCTTCTGCTACTCAACAGCGAGCGGATAGTCATATTTTTCTATGGCACCTTCATCTTCATCTGGTTGTTTTCTAGTTTTCTTTGTGATTTTCAGTTTAATTATTATAGGGTCACTGTTGTTGGCCAACTCTGCTACTGTGAACGGGACTCAAGCAGGAAATATTCAGCTTACAGATTCGAGGAGGATTAGAAGGAATCTCTTGGACAATGGCCTTGGTTTAACTCCCCAAATGGGGTATGATGCCTCTTGCCCTTTTCCTGATCTTTGTCTATCTGATTTGTTTATAAACCAGATCTGAATCACTTCTGTGCAAATGAAGAAGCATATTGACTGTTGCATATTAAAAACATAAAGAAGGTCCTAGCCTAAGATGGAGAAAATGTTCACGTAATGATCGAGCTAAATCTAGTTTTTCAGGTTTCACATTAATGCTACTTCTCGGAAGCTTTTGTTCGACCTATTTCTTTTTCAACTTTTAGTTTCTTGCAAATGCACTGTTACCTGTAAGCTCTCTGTAAACTTCGTTTTTTGATCAGGTGGAATAGCTGGAACCATTTCCATTGTGACATTAATGAGAGATTGATCAAGGAAACCGGTATGTAACTAGTTCTTGACTACCAGAACATCACCTTGTCTTGAGTTTTCATAGTACACTTAAGAAAAAGAAATAAAACATGTGCATTGCTGATAATTATGAATTTCATTACTGAATTACTTTTTGCTGCAGCTGATGCAATGGTCTCAAGTGGTCTAGCTGGTGTTGGATACACATATATTAATTTGGGTGATTTACTATGGTTACTTAATTTGGTTTTTGTTTTCATAATCAGGAAGTACATCTAATTTTCCTTCTAGTTGTTTCTTATTGAATTTTATATTTATTCAATTAATTAGATGATTGTTGGGGAGAACTCAATAGAGATTCTCAGGTAACATTTTCCAACTCTTTGCCCTTTGTGTTTTAAGAGAATCAAAAACTGTGCAATGACTTAACATTGATGTTTGTTCATAAAGGTGACATGTTCTGTTTTTGTCAGGGGAATTTGGTTCCCAGAGCTTCAACATTTCCTTCAGGCATTAAGGCTCTTGCAGATTATGTTCATAGCAAAGGGCTTAAACTTGGAATTTACTCAGACGCAGGGTATTAATTCTTTTAGATTCAAATACTAGGGATGAAAGCTCAGAAAAAGATTACTTTCACATAGAATGATTTCTTCAGAAACCTTGTTTTCTTCAATACACAAGATATTTTATGCACTATTTATCCTGTTAGGACACAAACTTGTTCCAAGACCATGCCTGGCTCCCTAGGACATGAAGAACAAGATGCAAAAACCTTTGCCTCATGGGTATACATGATTCTATTTGTTTCTTATATCGATTTCATTTTCAGATTCGGGGTTGGCTCTATTCTTATTCTAGGATGGTTCTTATTTGGTCTAGGGAGTTGATTACTTGAAATATGACAACTGTGAAAATACTGGCGTAAGCCCAAAGGAAAGGTAATTCACTTGATTGGATGATAATGGGGTCGGAAACAGGCTTTCCCACTTGTGCTAAAGAATGATTGTTTCTTTTGCTTGTGGTATTCAAATTATTTGGTCGGTAGGTATCCGAAGATGAGCAAAGCTTTACTTGACTCAGGGAGGCCCATATTTTTCTCTTTATGTGAATGGTAAGTGAATAATATCTTCTTTACCAAGGAAGAAACCGGGTAATTAATGGTTCCTGGTTAGTGCCTAATCAAATCTTCTAGGACTAAAATAACACCATGTTTAAAACATACAGGGGACAAGAAGATCCAGCAACTTGGGCACCAAGTATAGGAAATAGCTGGAGAACAACCGGTGATATTAAAGATGAATGGGAGAGGTATGCATTACCCATACGATAGCTATATTTTACTATCTGTTCTTACGTTTTCGCATCATCTGGAGTCTGGACCATGCAGCCATTAGTAACTGAATTTGCAACATAATTATGTTTTTGCGGAACTGATGACACTCTTGTGGCTTAGCATGACAACCATAGCAGATCAAAACGACAAATGGGCTTCCTATGCTCAACCGGGAGCTTGGAATGGTATGAACTATGAACAGAAGAACTTTCGTGAATGATGTAATACTACATATTAAATCATTTTAGTTGTTCCTAATCATATTTAGATGTGTGAGAGTTCTGTAGTATTACAGCATTGGTTTCATCACCTAACCACATAGGCTGAATTAGTGTGAAATAAATTTTTCCTACTTTGCCTAAAAATTAAATGCTGTGAATCAGATCCCGACATGCTTGAAGTAGGAAACGGTGGCATGACAACAGAAGAATATCGCTGCCATTTCAGCATATGGGCATTAGCTAAAGTACTATACTCCAAACTTCCATATTCCTGTATGTTTCAATGCCATCGATCTTCATATTTCCTTTCTGTGTATGCCATTATGTAGGCTCCGCTGTTGATTGGCTGTGATATTAGGTCCATGGATAATGTGACATCTGAATTGCTAAGCAATGAGGAGGTGATTGCAGTCAATCAAGGTAAAATCTGCAAAAGTTTAAAAGCATGCATGGGGACATAACTCATTCTATTCTACTATGTTTGGCAGATAAACTTGGAGTCCAGGGTAAAAAGGTGAAGAAAGATGGAGATCTTGAGGTAATTTCATTTTATTTACGAATTCATGTTTTGCTTCAATATTTTCCACATTTGCAAAGCTTTGTGAGGAAACCATGAGATAGCTATGGTCTTATGATAATGTAGGTGTGGGCTGGCCCTTTGGCTAACCATGAGGTAGCTATAGTCTTATGGAACAGGGGATCTTCCCTTGCAAACATCAAAGCTTATTGGTCTGATATAGGCCTTAAGCCATCAACTATCGTTGATGCTCGAGACTTGTGGGCGGTAAGATTCCAGCTAAACGTTAGACCTTTTTTATTTTTTGTTGTTATTTTTGTTTCTTTGTCCTAAACTTCTTGAAATGGACAGCATTCAACAGAGAGGTCGGTTCAAAATCAGATTACTGCTGAAGTTGATTCTCATGCTTGTAAAATGTATACTCTGAAACCCCATAAAAGAGTTCGGCATTGAACAAAGGTGACATTTTGATGGACATTGTAATGATAGCAGCAGCTGGAATGTAGAGGACACTGCATCTGCTTATGTCCATTGTGAATGTCCACAGCAACAAGAATGAATTTGATTGAATGTTGCAATTTCATGAAAAACTGAACAGATATTATATGAATGAGAATCATTAAGCATGAATTTAGTTTTACCTTCAATTGTATAATAATATGTAGCGATTCTTTCTATGTTCTTATTTATCTCAAATCTCTTTTCAGATTTTCCAAAAGGAATATGTTACTTTAACCAAAAAAGTGGTTTTGACTGTTGATGTTGTTTCTTTATATAAGCTCTTTATTTAAAGTTTGAAAGCTCAACTCCCAAGTCCAAGAGAAATAATTGAGGCGAATAACAGGGTGGCCTTTGGCAGAGGGTTTAGCTTAAGCCCCTGGGAACCTGAAGCTAGACATCATCATGTTGAAGGTAAATTCTGCTTCCTAATCTGGGGAAGTCTAATGATACTCCGTAGCAAAACTTCCATATTATGATGTCTGAAGAGAGTCGTGTATGCGGTATTCTTTATGTATTAACAGAAAAATTGTTTCTGTGAGTTGAAGTCATATGTGACTTTCTAATTACAAAAGAGCAAAATTTACTATTATACCAAAACTCATCCTCATTGTTCAACAATGTATACAAGTGCAAAACCCGGGCGTTAGGTTTTAGAAGTAAGGAAATATAATTGACTCGGGTTTCAATTTCCATGGGGAAACAGATCACAAGGCTCTGTCAGGAGGCTGTTAAGGTAGCTGGAATTATTAGTCACCTAGCAACAACTATATACCCATGAGACTTTCGACTGCAATGAAAAATATACTCTAAGGGCGGGCAATTTAGTGTATAAGTTTCCACATATTAGAAGATTTGAAAATGTTGATATATATATATATATATATATATATATATATATATATATATATATATATATATATATATATATGTAACCTTATTTAAGAGATTATTTCTGCTTGAACCTATGACCTTCGAATTATAAAGGAACAACTTTTATTTTTGTACTGAAATTCCTCCTAATGAAAATCATACTCTATACCCATAAATTTAACTCAATCTTCAGCTCCCGCAAACGCAAAAATAATCAAGATGTTACTCAGATCCAATCTCAACTATCAAAGTTGACCCCAGAATTTCACAAGAATGAGTATCCGAATCAGCCCTTGTTTTTTTCCTAACAGAAAATTTTTATATTGCATGCAGGTGGCATCGGCATTTCCCATCATGTAGTACTGCACACTTGTTGACGAAATTTATGGTCGCGATGAATCCTTGGTTAATTTCTTTTTGGCACCATTCAATCTTCAAATAACAACAACCATTTTGATCCCGTGATTGGGCAATGTTAAGTACATTAATTTAGTAATTAGTTAATTCCGCACAATGACCTCGGTTGAAACGTCTACATTCTGCTATAACAATCCTCGAGCTGCTTGATTGCCCATCGGATACATGTAGAACCAAAGCTGATATGCTGGCAGACAGATTTCTTAACAACAGCTAGGTTTCATCCGTAAACCAGCTATGAATTTTAGATTATGTTGTAAGATACATGTCGAATTAATTTAGGAAAGTTGACTTATGATTCCAAAGCTTTCTATGTCCTTTCACCCGCAGCGACATTAGATAATATTTTTCTATGCTATTCTGTTATCACTGAGCTTCACTATTAATATACACATATATGCCCTGAGATTCCTGAAATCTTTGTACGTAGTTTATGCTTAAAACAGACCAAGGCAGCACCCGATGGCTTATGGCTGGATATCCACCCCCTTTGCACTCATATATATTCTTTGCCATTTTGACCGCAGCAGTAAGCCACGGTGCTCGTCCAAGGGAACTTGATGTAGCTCGAGTGCCGAGAAGAAATCTGCTTAATAATGGCCTTGGTCACACTCCTCAAATGGGGTGAGCATGTATTCTGTCAAACTTCATCTAATATGAGTCCATATACTCTTCGCAAAAGATTTCATTCTTACTTTTGGTCATCATCTAGCCATGCTCCATCTAATTTGGGGACTGCATTTCCTGCGTTTGTGAAAGTTCTCCCAAGATTGCATGCCTTTATGCAGTGATGACAAGTCAAAATCTACATCTTTGGAGTTGTAGCAGTCACATTCTCACATTGTTACTATTTTACTGACATGTGTTCTCTGCAGATGGAACAGCTATAACCATTTCCCCTGCAAGCTTACTGAGGAGCTAACTCACCAGACAGGTAACAAGTGTTTCCTAGGGAAGGCTTGACATATCTGCCTAATATGAATAATTATTTTTACCATTTCACTAAATATTTACTGTTCAATTGAACAACTCGATTTCATATGCAGCTGATGCTATGGTTTCAAGTGGACTGTCAGGCCTTGGATATGAGTATATCAATCTAGGTAAGTTCTCTATTGCTTTGAACAGTAAATTATGATTGATTCAATAGGTAACTTCTTTTATGATGGCAATGTCTCTACAAGATTCTTAATTTTCTCCAATTTGTTTAATCGTAGCCAGATGATTGTTGGGCTGAATTGAATAGAGACTCCAAGGTATAAACTTATGCTACATAACTTCTCAAATCAATTGTGATTCTTTGAGACTAATGAACCTATTATATGTTCGCAATTTGTCTGCTACGCGCCTATGCGTATAACAATATTCCTAGGTTTCTTTCTTGACTGTTCCAGTCGGGCAGGAACTTTGATATTCCCTAGCCTTTGATGATTTAGCCTACCTAGCGCTCTTGCTGAAAGCATTTTGCTGTAACACTTTCACTCATTGTGTTTGCATGTGACAGGAATTTATCAACGTCTAAGCAAATTAATGTCCAAAATGCTTCATGTAATCTTCGCTAATAAACCATTTTCAAAACAAGTTTAGGCGATCGAGCTGTCGCTACTATTACAAAAGTATAGACTTAAAGCAATCCCCATTCACTGTCCTGTTAACAGGGCAACCTAGTACCAAAAGCTTCTCTTTGTCCCTCTCGGATGAAGGCCCTGGCAGATTACGTCCACAGCAAGGGCCTTAAGATCGGGATTTATGATGATGCTGGGTATCATCTACCAAAAGCTATTCCATATTTACAAGACCCTAAATCCTGAGTTGTTTTTTCAGGACTTTAAGGTGCAGCAAGACAATGCCAGGGTCTCTTGGATATGAGCAACGAGATGCCAACACCATTGCTTCTTGGGTATGTTGTTAACAATTTCTGCAAATTTAGGTTAAAGATATAGCCCAGTTGGTTTACAATTTGTTTCTTGGTCCGTCACACATCCAAGTTTGTATATTTCTTAATTCTTCATTTTTGAACCAATGCATAAGACAAGTTTCAGGTTAATCTTTCTTGGCTGGTCTTTCAGGGTATTGACTATCTAAAATATGATAATTGCCACAACCAAGGAGTGAACCCACAGGAAAGGTATACTTGAGACGAAAAGAAATTCTACCAGAATTTGTTTAATGATTCCTTGGTGACAGATATTCAAAGATGTGCAAAGCTCTTCTAAACACCGGTAGACCAATCTTCTACTCTCTCTGCGAATGGTACCTTCCTTTCCATTTCTTTCCCTGGTTCTACCAAATTCCATTTCCAGTACGGACAATACGTGTAAGATATATAACCACGTGTAGGGGCTTCGAAGACCCAGCAACTTGGGCACCTAGCATTGGGAATAGTTGGAGAACAACTGGAGACATCAAGGATACTTGGGAGAGGTAAATGGTGCAATTTATAAATGAACAAATGCTAATCTTCCATTAACATTGTGATTTATGAGACAACTCTCTTTTGCTAGTATCATATCGCGTGCTGATACTAACAATGAATGGGCTTCTTATGCTGGACCTGGCGGATGGAATGGTTAGACCGGTCTTGTTCTTAGATACTAGTTAATGACAATTGATTATTTGACATTAACAAGTCTAAACAATGCTGTGTACGTTTTTGTTTTGGCTCCTAAATCTTAGACCCAGACATGCTTGAGGTAGGCAATGGAGGTATGTCAACAGAAGAATACCGCTCTCATTTCAGCATTTGGGCTTTGGCTAAGGTCCTTGAATTTATGATTCATTCATTCCCACAAACCTCAAAATTAAACAATACAATCCTCAATGAATAACATCTTTTGATTATGACAGTACAGGCTCCAGTTATTCTTGGATGCGATATCCGTTCCATGGATAAAGACACATTCGAATTGCTTAGCAACAAGGAGGTTATAGCTGTTAATCAAGGTTACCAATATGATCATCCATTGCAATTTTCTTTTAGCATGTTGACATTTATGCTGTAAAATATCTCCTTTTCTGATATTTGTTTATTTAACAGACAAGCTTGGGGTTCAAGGGAAGAAGGTTAGAAAGATTGGTGATCATGAGGTTAGAGTTCTTACTTATTTGACATTGAAGCGTCAGATTTCACACGCCTTGACCTTTCTTCTTCCTTGTGTTGCATGTTCACCGATGCTTAACTTTTGTTTTACTTAACGTAAAGGTGTGGGCTGGCCCTTTAAGTGAGAACAGAGTTGCAGTAATCTTATTGAACAGAGGTTTTTCTAGCGTTACCATAGCTGCAGAATGGAATGACATTGGGCTCACCTCTTCTACAGTTGTCGATGCTCGAGATCTGTGGGCGGTATGTAAAGCTGCAAATGCTTCCTTTTAGCTGATAACTTTGATATCTCTGATGTACTCGAGCTAACTGCGAAGTTATCTGATTCTTGCAGCATTCAACTCTGTACTCTGAAAAATCAAATTAACGTAACTGTTGAATCCCATGCATGCAAGTTTTACGTTCTCACACCACAGTAGAAAGTGACTCCCGTTGTTTACATGGAACAATAGCTGCAATTACGGTTGTTTTGGATGTCATTTATAAATAATTAAAAGAATCGTTTGCGATCAGTGATGATATGTGTGAATCGTAATAATGATTCATCGAAGAATATGGATTGAGAAATAATTAATTTATGATAAAAACACGTAATATAGTTTCAATGTTTTGTGGGATTCAAATCCCATTCTTTTTCTTTCCTTTTTTTTTTTTTAATAAAGAATCCTTTTTTCAAGTGTTACAGTGAAGAATTTTTAGAAGGAGACATAAAATTATATTAGTATAAAATAAATTATTTTATATTATTTTTATAATTTTATATAAAATTAATATTTTTAGAAATCTATCAAATTTAATAGTTTATTTGTATTCAAATAAATTCAATATCTTTATCAATTTAATTATTAAAAGTATCTTTTTAAATATATAATAATAGTTGAAAATTTATTATTGTTTAATAAATTTTATTAACATGAAATTTGATATATATAATATATATGAAAAAAATATAAAATTTAATAGTCAAATTAAAAACATAAATTAAATAAAAAGTAAAAAAAATTAAATTAATTTTATGTTAATATAAACGGATTTCTCTTTTTCTTTTAATACGCAGAAATTTGAAAGTAAATAGAATATTATGCACTGAGATGATGGATAAAGAACAAATTAAGAGTCGATGACCAAAGAATTTAAACGAACAAGTCAAAAGGTTATCTAGAAAGTAAATGTTCATATATATATATATATATATAAAATAATAGACGTTTATAATTTATTAATTTATGACATTTTTTAGATAAAAAATAAAAACAAAAACACTGATTTTTCTGTCACGGACCTGTTGGTGGGTGAAAAATCTATTTGGGCTGAGTGAGCCTTTATTTTGTAAAATCATTAAAAAATAAAATAAAATACTCTGCCAATTTAGCCGGGAAAAGCCCGGAAAAATGTCCTTTGTCTTGAACGCAGAAGGGAAGTTGCGGTAGAGAAAGATGAACATGGCAATGAAAGGATACTTCTGCAATTCTAATGCAAGTAGAAATGAAAGCCATCATCATTTTCTTCTTCTTCGTCAGAATTTACCCGTAATTGCCAAGCAGCCCTTTTTGTTTTCTTCTTTTTTCTCTTATCCGATCAATAACAACGACGACAAAAAGAAAACGCCGCCTCTTCGAATTCGAGCAGCAATTGCTGAAGAAGGCAGTTCAACTTCCAATGTCACTAGCACAAGCGATGTTAAAGGGTCGGGGACGACAGCGAGAGGGAGGAGACTTCTCAAGATACGTGAAGAGAAGAGGATGCGGGAACTCGACAAGCTTCACAAATATCCTGCCTGGGCCAAGTGCTTGCTTGTGTCCTAATTTTTTTTGTTTACCCTGCATCCTACGTGTTTGACTTATTGTCTCTGTGAATATTGTCTTTTTTTTTGGCATTTAAAACAGAGTCCTAGAAAACGCCTGCAAAGACGATGCTGAACTACGAGCAGTTCTTGGCGATAGCATTGGCGACCCTGAGCTTATGAGGAAACGGGTCCGTCAATACCTATTTTTTCTTTTCCTTTGCTAAACCGAATCAACTATACGCTGATTTGCAATGAGTTTTATAATTATGTTTTGCAGGTTGAAGAGCGTGTTCGGAAAAAGGGTAGAGAATTTCACAAGCAAAAGACGGGTTCTGTGCTTTCTTTTAAAGTCAGCTTCCGAGAGTAAGGCTTCAATTGCCGCAATAAACTTTGTAATTAGCTATCCATGCTAGTAACTAGTTTCAATGTTGAGACTTGAGATAACTCTGTTATCTTTCTAAACAAAATACCAATAGTCTGGGTGTGATAAAATTCTATTGGTTAAAATATAGTTAGAAATGAAATTCTTTGGGCAATGAACGTTATTGGTAAGCACAGATGGAGCTGTTGCTGTATGATTATACTAAGGATCCGTTAGATTGGTTCTTTTACTATTTGTCCTTGTTTTCAGTTTACTTTTTTTTGAAAAAAAACGTAAAAAATAGTAAGTATCAACCAAACGAATCCTAATTTATGCCTTGCTCTTTCTTGGTTGTAACAAGTAGCTGATGTTTACCTACCCTTCCAAGTTATGTAGTAATTTTTATTCTTTGATGGATGTACAGTTTTAACCCACTTGATTCCTATATATGGTTTGAGTTATATGGATCACCTTCTGATCAGGAAGTCGATCTAATTGGCAGTGTAAGTTGTTTCATTCTCTTTCTGATTCCTTCTTTTGGCATCTTGGCGCTATGTTTAGACTCTTGTAGAGAGAATCATTCTCTTAATAGCTCTTGATACGAGTATGGTTTATTACTTATAAACTATTTATATTCGCACAATTGGAGATATGTGCAGGTTATTCAGTCATGGTATGTTATGGGACGCTTGGGTGCCTTTAATTCCTCTAATTTGCAGGTTTGGCCATGGTTCTTTTTTCTCCATTTTTCTTTCCCATTCGCTGTTGTTGCTATGCAAGAGAAATAAGCATGTTAATTCATATTGATGACAGTTGGGCAATTCTTCAATGGAATATGACCCCCTCTATGATGCGGATAAGGGTTTTAAGGTGATGCCATCATCATTCCATGATATCAGTGATGTTGAGTTTCAGGATAACTGGGGCCGTGTTTGGTATGTACAGTTTCCTAGATTCATCAGCACTTTTCTTTTCAGTATCATATAGTCTATTTTCTTACTGTACTTTCTCTTGGTATACTGACTAATTTACATGTTTACATTACAGGGTAGACCTTGGTACTTCTGATTTTTTTTCCATTGATGTCCTCCTCAACTGCATGACAGTATTGAGTTCAAAGTAAGTTTAGGTTTTTCTAATATGTAAAAGGAAGAACATAAACAATCATGTTATCAAAGTTCATACTTAAAGTATATATTTGTTCAGTTGAACTGCTGTTGGCTAACTTTTGTCTTTATTTTCTTATGCTCTCTCTCCCCTACCTTTTCTTATGCCAGTTATTTGGGCATTCAGCAGATAGTTTTTGGAGGTCGCCGCATGGGTGATTGGGAAGAGGGTATGACAAACCCGGACTACGGCTATAAGTACTTCAAAATCTGAACCAAACTTAAAGCCCAGGTACTATAGAAATATAGAAGGCTACATGTGTCTTTGGATGCTTATACAGTGATAGACACTAGAGATGGCCATTGATGGGCATCCTTTCTGTTACTTATCTGAGTTTGAAAGGTAGATACGAATTTTGAACCATACTTTTTCTTCAATTTTAATCTTTAAAGGTGGTTCCATGTAAAACTGTAATGCTACCAATGGATGATTGTAGATCAATGGGAAAATTCTATTTGATTAGTGTTGGACTGCAAGGCTCTTCACTTAAACTGCAATGAACATTGCATTACCCCATGTATCCATTCTTACTGAACACAAGACCACCGGTTAAACAAAGCTGTAAGGCAGCCTAATCGGACAGGTTCAATCTCGGTTAAAAAATAGTCCAACTCCAAGATTTATGTCTGATGCTCTACATATTTGATTGCCAAGAATAGAAAGTTTTAATCCTATCTGCCTGGAATGCAACTTCCCTTTGATCAAAAGAAACATTCGATCTTCCTACTCAACAGGCTCAGAATTCAGCATATGCTACAATTCATTAAATTGGCAAAAAAAAAAAAAAAAATTTCTGCCATGGTAATTAGATGCAAGAAAAGAATGAGAATGTTAAAAGAGTCCCCAGAATGTAATTACAAAATATATGCACCTGTTCGCTCTAATATCAGGGACTGGCAAAATAAACCTATCCCGATTTAACTCATCTGTACTGTGATTTACAGGACCTTCAGAGAACTAAGAGCAGGGCTAACCTAACATTAGTCTTGGAACTGGCGAGACATGAAGAAGTCGAAGTCATGGTGCTGAAATTGAACTTGTTTCAGCCAGTAAGATGCAGCGATTCGTTGACAGATAATGCTGTCATGATCTGATGTGTCAGGGTTGATCCACAGTGTTCCAAACATCTTGTAAGTAACCACAGCAAAGGGAGGAAGCGAAATTTTTTCCTTCCTTCCGCCTGATCTTCTGTCTTCTCCTTGACCACTTTGGCCTTGAACTTGATCTTTCTCTGACATGATAATGTTGGAACCTGAGCAACACCAACTCAAATATCTCATAGCAGAGTTCTGAATACACTGAAGATTGTCGCTTTCCTTGTCTTTTTAATTTAACTAGATTGAATTTACTAAGATGCTGCTGCATGCTTCTTCTCTGTTTTATTATGGTCTCCATTCTCCAACATGAGAATATGAATGTGATGGAAATTCATGGACACCACCACCCTAATGGAGGAGTAAAAGCGTTGAAATGGAGCATTCTAATTTTACCTACCAAATGATTCTTGAGCCTAATTTTATGTGGAAAAGATTAAAAAAAGGACAATTTTCATGTAAAAGATTCAAATTAACGTTTGCTATATATTCAAATATTAATATTACATTTATAATTAGGTAACGAGAAATTATTATCATAATATGATAAGATATTATCATTATTTTTTTTCTCTGAGTTTAAAATATATGTTCAAAAAAATAATAACTAGAATCTTTTTTGTATAGTAGTTGTGTAAGTAGATCATAATGAATATATGAAATTATTATGTATATATCATGGTAAAAGATATAAAAAAAATCCTACTTGCAAAAGATCTGATTGAGACCCCAAAATATAGGGGATGTCAATAATAATTACTTATATTATTAATCACCACTGTAGAACTAAAAACCATTGAGTGAAGCAAGATCCACTTTATATATTATTCTTTCTTTAATATTCAAAAAAAATGATTATCTAGAGTGAATAATGATCACATAACAATGATAAAAGGAAGAAAATTGATATATAAATTAATGTCAAAATCACAATTAGAATAGCATGGCTACAAATTGTTGAATATACCATTTGCTTTTGATTATTAAAACATCAAGATGACAAGTGGTTTTGAAGAGAGAACCTTGAGAAAAAGATGACAATGGATGGTAAGTAAGGAAACAGGCTGATAGCTCTTTCACATTCCTTGCCACTGGAACTTGATACACAGGATACCTAATAATAAAACATGAAAAACCATTTTTGAACAATTCCTCCTAAGTCTCAAGGTCATGGATTTTACAAAAAGAAGTGATGATAAACCAAACATACCAAGCTATTGCCATCCAACTATAGGGTGAAAGATCCGTGCTGTGGAGATCAACTAAACCCGGATAATGTTTGGCCAACTCATTGATCTGTCCAAAACAACTCACAGTAAGCTTACATAGCATGTAACTGATTCTCTTGAACTTTTCATGTTCTGTCAGAAAAAGAAACGAAAACCAATGAACTATATTCACGTCTAAATTGATCGCAGACATCATGCATGTATGCAGGCTTTATATTATATATATAAGTTCAGTGAATTTAAAAATAATAAAACCTTTTCTTTGAGTGGAACTCGATCATAAGGATTTGCCATCTCGTTGTATTGGTAGTACAAGTAGCCACATCGATCTGTTGTTTGAGACTGAATACATGAAGCGGGCGTAGAATCGTCCCAGCTCCCATTGGAACCCAAACTTGAGCTGCATTTAGCCAAAAGTACTTACCAGTAACTTGGGAGTTAAGGTACCGGAATTAAAGAAGGGGAGAAAAGGGATGGTGCCGGATATTAATACCCCAAATTCTCATCAATTTGATCCAACAGAGACCCAGACGAAGAAGAGGGTTTCCTAGTGTATATTTGCAAAGCTGATAAGGAAGGGGAATAATACTGAACAACGCGGTCGCCATTGTTGAATGCAATCGGGACAGCAGCGCCGTAGGCACTCCACTCAGTATAAGACTGCCAAAGCTCACTCAGACTGAACCCTTCAACTATATCCTTCTCTGGTGTTTGCAAGAATCCATTGGAAGTTTGATTATATTTCTGTGAAGTATTAAAAAAGAAGAAAAAAAAACAAAAACAAAGTTTTAGTGTTTTATTTGCAGGATGATTTGTAAGCTTTGATTGTAATAAATACCAATAATAAACTATTATTTAAATTTATATAATTTAATACAATGTTCTAAATAAATACTTATATTATATTTATATTAAAATTTTAGGTCATATAATTGAGTTTGAAAAATTATATCGTATTTATAATTTCAGAACAATCTTTGTAGTTTATGAAAAAATTTTCTAATTAGATATAAAAGAAAACACAAAGGCAAGTCAGTTGAATTCATAATTATTTAATTAAAAAGCAGTCACAGACAACAAAAATTATAAAAGAATAAATGTCTAACATAAATAAAGAAATAGAAGCTATCAATAAAAACACTTTCATTAATTGTACCCCAAAAAAAAAACACTTTCATTAACAGATAAAAACATCTAACCAATTATTTTTTTACATAGGCAGATCTCATCAATCTCTTAATATAACAAATACCCAGGTTGCAAAAAATTAAATTGGATGAAAAGAGAATTGAGAAAATTATGGATAGCTAAATTTTTATTTCAAAAAAAAAAACCTGTTTGGAAATGAAAAGACAACCTTATCAGCTAATAATCCAGTAGAAACAGAATGAGTAATGAATAAAAACACAACCATAATTTTATAGCAGTGACAGACAACAAAAAATCTAACATAAATAAAAGATATAGAAGCTATGAATAAAAATATCTCATCAATCCTTTGATACCCAGGTTGCAAGAAATTAAATTGGATGAAAATAGAATTGGGAAAATTATAGATGATTAAACTTTTATTTTTATTTTTTTTTTAAAAAAAAAGAAAATATACCTTATCAGCTAATAATCCAGTAGAAATAGTGGGAGTAATACATTCAAGAAAGCTTTGAAGATTGGAATAGTTTGAACCATATGGCATTGGCAAGTCCCAAAAAGAGAATGACATACTCGCTCCCTAATGTTATTCCCTATCAATTTATATGTTAAAAATAACGTAAACATATGAGAATAAAAATTTTGAATTGTTAATGCATGTATAAACCCTAAATTAAAATAGTTTGCCTAAAGAACATTGGATAAAAGGGAAAAAAAGAAGAAGAAATGATTTGTTTTAACTAATTTTTCCCTGCTACCAACAAATTAATTAAATTATTTCTTTCTCTAAAATATGCTTGTATCTATTCGGTAGTATTTCTGTTTAAAGAAGGTAAAATCTTTTTAGGATATTGGAAAGGGCATAATATTATTGTTTGTTTAGCCTTCCAATTACGGGCAAGATTTAGATAAAGTTTCTAATCTTAAATTTGTAAATTTCTAATTAAAATGGAATGGTAAAATTAAAAAATTAAATTGAAAACTCCATAATGATAAATTAGAAGATCTTATACTAGATAAAGTATACAAAATTTCATATAATTTAATTACATTTTCACATTTTATTTTAGTAAGCGTTTTTATAAAAAAAAAAAAAAAAAAAGTTTTTTATCCTTTAATGACATTGATCAAATTTTGTATGTAAATTATTTTAATTAACATTTTATATATTTTTTTCATTAAATTTTATCAATATATTGATTTTTATTACTTTTAAATTAAATTTGAAGGAAAAACCTCACCTTAAGTTCTCTTTCCTTTTAAGTAGATAAGTATCACCACTTTCACATATAAGTGGACTTACGATATTTGGAAATTGGAATTTTGGGTGCACCACAAATACGTGGCTCACCGACCGACCAACCGATCAGAATCCAGCTCCAATCCAAAACGTCGACTGCTTGCTCAAAAATACAGGCATGATATTTCCAATTTACTGTGTTGTAGTGGTGTGGCAGCCAAGGCCAAGCCAATTAAATCAGGAGTCTCCATCAAAGCACAGAAGACTGACTAGTCGCCTTCACCAACCACCATGACAGGACAACATAATCAGAATCCTTCAAATCTGCCTACAATCACAACACAAATTGCACCTCAAGGATTCATTGTCCATCAGCATGGATTCTTCCATGCAAGGACAATCCAATACTCAGAGGGTTAGATCAGCATGTCAAGTCATCTCTTTTGAATAAAATAAAAAAAAAAATCTCGTGTTTTAATATATCTCTTGATTTTTTTTTTGTTTTTTAAAAAAAAACCCAGCATCTGATGCAACACTGGAAGCTCCGCAGTGCTCTCTTTTCAGGTTTTTCAACACAATGGCATTGGCATAACCCAGATGTCTTAAGTCCCATCTTTGGACTTTGGAGACGTGTATATTTATATTACATACGATAAAAAATTATAGTTAACTCACTAAAGAACAAAAGGTACAAATTGATGTGAAACATATTGGGTTAGAGTGTAACACCAGGTTGGAAATTGGTATACTATTCACCAAGCAGGTATAAACTGAGGTTAAAAAAACTGTGCAGCGACCAGCAGCAGAGTGACAACCCAATTAACCTTCAGCCTTCAGCCTTCACGTTTCAGTCCATGTAGTAGAATCAGGTAGCAGTTAAATAATGCCTCTTAGTGTAAATGTACAAGGTGCAGCAGGACTGGACAAAACAATATACATCAAATTAATGGTTGATGCTTGAGTAAGTGCGAAAACTTGCTCTCGAGGGCAACATAAGGATTTAACCCATAAAAGCACGGAAAAAGCTTAGTGCATGGATTCATTCAATGCATTGTTTTCTGTCATGATACTTCCTGAAGAGCTAGATTCAATTCCTGGGCAGATTTTGCAACTGATCCCCCTCTTCTATGGAGAAGCAAGGAAACAAAACGAATTAAAAAAGATCTCCGAGATGAGTCATACAGTATAGAACAATTGCATATGATTAAACCCTACAGCACTTATACAGCTTCAAATAACCACCATACTCACCTGGTTAGAGTAGGCAGACAGGACTTTACTTTTTCAAGTTCTATGAAGCAGAGGTTGCAACGCTCAATCCTAGGACAGTCAGCAGCATGAAATCTCAGTTAATCTAATAACTCAATGTTAGAACATCAAATTTGCAGTTACAAAGCAAGCAGACACACCTCTGCTCTGCCTCAATGTCTACACCAACAGATGTTGAAGCTGATAATGTTGAGTATATCATTGAACCAAATACTCTCACCAGCTTAATAAGCATGTCCAGAGAAAAGCTCAAATGCCTACAAAAAAGTCACAGTCAAATACTGAAACTTACTCTATTGGTAAATAGAATAACACCAAACAGATCCTTAGGAAACAAAAATGTATTGAGCACCTTATGAGCTTTGAAGCTTAAAGTTGACCAAAAATGTATCACAAAGACTACTGGAAGCAATTGATGTTTCCAGAACAAGTGGAGAACAAAAATCCCAGGCTGAGTGACTACAAAAAAGCATAAAAAATGCAAGATCATGACACTATTCTTACCTATCCATGTCACTTCCAAGGAGACCAGACAGAAGTGGCAGAAGACAAGTGCAAATGTCTAATGTGATAATATCCATTTTATCAGTGACAATGCTCATAACATCAACAAGCACCTGCAAAATGCAAATTCCATCACAAAAAGGAAAACCATTAGAAATGGCTCTTCAATATGTTCGATTTACACAAGTTCATATAAGGATGGATGCATTAACAAACATAAAGTGCTTACAGCATGATCAGCCATCTTTTCCATTGCACTGATTGCCCCCTTTACGTCATTCCTTTCCCAGTATCTATGTACAACCTATAACCAATAATAAACAAGGTTCAGCAATCTTCTACGAAACTTCTACATTGTAAACATATTACTATTTAAGTGAACAACAAAAGCATCCAAAAAATCCATTAGCATGACTTCTAGTTTGTTTAGGATCACCTGTAACTTGGCTAAACGAGACTGCATGGAACTAACAAATTGGTCATGCTGCTCCATTACATCTGCAACAACATCCTCATCACTGGCAGGTGTTTCTTTTTCCACAGAAGGAGGGTATCTTCTTTGTTTATACTTAAAAAAAAAAAAGGAACACATAAATTAGCATTGAAAGGGATTTTGAGAACATATTAAAAAGGGGAAAGGTTGCTCCTCTGTGACTTGAAGATCATGGGCTCAAGCAGAAACAGTCTTTCTATTAAAGCAGAGAAAGTCTGTGTACACATGACCCTCCCTAGACCCACAATGTAGGAGCCTTATACACTGAAATGCCCTTTTTTATTAAAAAAGGGAAAGAAAGTGAATATGTGCTTAGATCTGTTTTTACCGCATTGAAGGAAGGCATGCTTGCCATAGATGCATTCCCTGGAGAGATACTCAAAGTAGGCCCATCATAATTAGAAGATCTCCCTCTTTTCTCCCAATTTATGACTACTGAACGTGTTCTTCCTGAAGAATTGACTAAGTACAATGAGTTGAGAATTCATAGATTGTGCATAATATCTACGGCTATGAAGAGATATACCTCCTTTTTGACTTTCTAAAGGATATGCCTCTCTTTGTATTCTTTGCACTTGTGCATCATCTGAAACAAATAATTAAAGTTCAGACTTATAGTCTGAGTAGTTGAAAATTCCAACTTGAGAAATGCATAACAGCCTACTAGCTAGACAAGACAAGCTAAAGAAAGCTTAAACTATAGCCCTCAAGCTGGACCGAGTTAGATCTATTACATCTACTTAAGGAGCATATAGCCGAAACTTAAGTTCAAGTCACTCATTCCCTTTGCTTTTTCTCCTCCATCAATTAGGAAGGCTGTTATCTAAGCCGAATAATAATAACAGACAATGCTATACAGTAACATTCCTGAAGGGCAAACATGCTATCCCCACCATTACCAGCCTTTAAAATAACATCTCATAAGGCTACCTCCCCACCATTACCAGCCTTAATTGTAATAGGATATGGTCAACTTAAATTACTCGTAAAAGTACAATACTTGAGTTAACATGGTTCCAATGTGTGTGTGTTGCGAGAGGTATCCCTCCTAGATGGTAAAATTTTATAAAAAAGGCTCTGACAGAACTTCTAAACTTAACATAATGGTTACCTTATATTTTCATATTAAAATACCAAAGAGACTCTTTTATATTTTCCTATATTCCTTGAAAGGCAGCTCATTGCTCCCAATTGGGACATTTTCGTTATGCAACACAAAGTACTGAAGCTATTATTTTCGTTTATAAATATTTTCTCTCCATCTCACTCTTTCAGTTGTTCCTTTTAATCTCAAGAACACTCCTGGTTGCTATCAAACACAGTTCTTTACTAAAAGCATTGCAGTAAAATGATTTTCAGTCATAATCTAATTCACAGACTAGTGATGAAAGTATCAAGGTTAGAAGCAAACAACACACTGTACTGTGAATTACAAGTTCAAAAAACATACTATTTTCATCCTGGTAGCTTGAAGGCAACTCCCCCACTGAGTTTGGTTCGATCTTGCCAGAGCCAATGCACCTATCTTCCTTCATATTCCATTCAGCAGCAGATATTCCTTGAATTGGGCCTTTAACAGCAGGAAAAATACTCCTCTCCAGAACACTGCTGAATTCAGCAGCCTTAGAAGAACCTGTAGTTTCAGATGGCGCAGAGATAGCTGGCTGGTCCATGTCTTCCCCGCTATTTTGAAACTTCCGAAAATTAGATGTCTTCGACTGCAAAGAAAATGGCATTGTTCTTCCAACAATACCAAGTTCTTTTCTAGAATTAGCTCCCTGCTCCAAAGTTCTCCCAACTATTCCAGCTTCTTTTCTAGATTCAGCAACTGGCTGGCTTGGCTCCAAACTTCTCCCAGCTATGCCAACATCTCTTCTACATTCAGCCACCTGCTCCAAACTTCTCGCAGCTATTCCAACTTCTTTTCTTGATTCAACAGCCTGCTCCAACTTTGTATCGTTTCTAGGCACAAACACAGGTATGACATCTGATCTGTTCAAAATTGGAACACTGACAGCTGAACTAGCCCTCACAGAACTCCTCTTTTGAGCTGCTACACTAGGAACAGTTACTGAACTCGGTTGAGTTGTCTTTGGACCAGTATTTAAATTGATCCTCTGAGGGGTACCAGGTACATTTCCTGTGGCTTTAACCATTACGTAGAAACCATAATAAGATTAAGATAGATAAATAGGTAACAGTTGCAGACCTTCCAGATATTTCATACCTTTTTGAAAAACTAAGTTTACTATTTGACTGAGCACGCATATTGTTACTAATTATCAATTCATCATTTTCAGAATTTTTTTTTCATTTTTATTTTTAAACAAATTGACCTATTACTACTGCCTCCTTACCAAAAGCGATACCATAATGTTAATCACTTAACCCAAAAAAAAAAAAAAACCCTTGAGGACACAAAATAAGAACTACAAGAGAAAAGTACAAGTTTTATGCATCAACCAACTTTTTCTCTTTTTTGTTTAATGTAAAAAAGATGTGTAGTTAAGTTTAGAGTGATGGATTTGACTTGTCTCTCCTGAGACCTTTTTCGACTAATATTAGTTTTCTTTCTTTTCTTTTTTCCCTTTTGAATGGATTTACTTGATAAGCAAAAACTAATTCAGGACGAACAGTATATTTAATGATAAAGTTTTTAAAGAAACTAATGAGAATCAAGAAACATAAAGTAAAGTGAAAATGCAAAACCCCAAAATAAAATTAAAATAAAATGCAACATACAAGCCAAAATTTTGGACTCCTTGGCAGGATCTGAGTTTTGTGAAACAGACAATCTTCCAAGGGATTTTGTTTCCTTCACTAAAGTATCAGGATTTTGTGAAATAGATAATCTTCCCATACTGGCTTTTGTCGTGTTCTCATTCAGTACAGAGAGGTTTCCATCAGAACTAGATTTAGGTTCGGAACGACCATTCACACGATTAGCATTACCAACAGTATATGGCTCTATGCGCTGTACCAAAGACCAAAATTTAATATTAAAATCTTAACAAAATAATTTCTAATAAAGAAAGATGGACTGATTTGGAGTGTAGAAAACTGGACAATACCGAGATGTCTACAACCCAGACTCCAACACAGCTTTGATTATATGAGCAGCCAAGAAGCTTTCCTTCATGAACATTAAGGTCTGACAATCTAGACCATCCCACATCCACACCATCATGACATCTTATTGGTTCCCATGAGAAAACCTAGAAGTTGCAAAGAAAAATGAAATGCAAACCGGAATAGCATAGTGCACTCCCTAGAAAATCATTTTAGATTAATGAAAGTTGAATCTATAAAAGACCTCACCTTAAGACTTTCATGCAATCCACAGAGTACAGTCCTCCCATCAGGATTGAAGGTCAAGCAACGGACTCCAGTAGTCTAAAGTATAAAGAAAAGAATTAATTTATAAATTTCTCTATAAAAAGAGGAAAATAAAAGACCCAGTGATCTCAATATAGAAACATAGAAGATCTTATGATCTCAATATGAACTTTTAACTCTACAAAGAGAATCAACAATGGTACCAAGACCAACGAAAGTACCTCAGGCCCAGCTGAACCAATAAGCTCAAAGGTTTCAAGGTCCCAAAATTTAACAGTCCGGTCAGCTGAACCTGTCAAGGCAAGAGGATGTATAATGAAAATCAGAAGACACAGGAAGGATTTTACAACCTCCTCAAAAAACATAACAGATCAAAGGATAAGAATTTAATTATGGGACAACATCATAGATGAGTTCTCAGGTTAATGAGCAATAAGCGACAGCTATTTCCAACCTGTAGCCAGCAGAAACTCATGGGGATGAAAATCTAAGCACTGAATTTGGCCTTCATGACACTTGAAATCATGCAACAGTTTTCCAGCAGTCAAATCCCACACCTGTTGATATATAGAACATGACAAGGATCACTGTAAAAGTTATCATGAATCAACATCAAAAAATCAAAAGTATTATGTGTACATATACTGCCTATACATGTGTATTTAAATCGGTTTAAGAGGGTAAAAACTTTTTATCAAATAGAACTGATGGCAGTCTGACCATTATACCATTCAAACAATGAAATAACCTGCAGAAATCAAATCCTAATGTCAGTAAGCCACAGAACTGCACCTATGGATCCCTTCATAGCCATGTAAGAGTAAACCAGGGGACTATTTGCAGACAGCCAAGGTTTTGAATTGGCTAACTCAGCGAATCAAAAAACAATGTGAAATGACAAGATATGCTAGTTCATTGAACACCATTATCTTTGCATAGCCTTATTCTGAATCCACAATCTCAATTTCAAATCCCAGGAAATAAAAGCATGATCATGAACCAGACTGCCAGTAAAAGAAATGAAACCCTTCAACACTTATTCACCCTACCATTCCCACACAGATCCCAAAAGAAAATGGAAGATCAGAAAAGGTGTACAATCTAAGGATCACACTAGCAAAAAATAATTAACATTATGAACTACAGAAACTCTGACCTTCACAATGTTGTCCTCACCACCAGATACAACCCATCGGCCATCTGGTGTAAACCTGATTGCATTGACTCCTCGAGTATGGCCCTTGTAAGTGTGGATACACCCTTTCTTTCTGATATCCCATATCTTCAGATTTGTATCAAGAGAGCCAGATGCAAAGAACTCGCCAAAGGGGTGGAAGTCCACAGAGATGCAATTGGATCTATGACCAGTCAGAGTCCGAAGAACTAGAAAAGTATCAGATTGCAACAAAAAAAACAAAAATCAATGTAACACATATTTAAGAACGACATTTGACATACAGCAACACACATATTTCGAGTAAAAAAAATATGGAATTGGAAAAGCATACTTTTTGCCTCCTCCAAATCCCAAAGCTTGATTGTACCACTCGCAGCACCTGCAGCTACCAAGACTTCTGAAGAATCAAAGCTCACTGAATCTATTCCACTTGTGTGTCCCGACAAACTCTGATATAATGGCTCAAATACAACATGTATGGTATAAGAAGAATTCATTTGTCTCCAAAATGAAATTTTAAGAAAGCTAAAATTTTATGATCCTAATATTGGCTATATCATACATTCTTTTCCCCCCTTAAAGACTGGGGAGCATATAATAAATTGCAGCAAGTCAATGGCAGTGAAAATACTAGTATTATTATGACTGACAAATAATGATATTGCAAAAAAAGGGTATTTGAAATGAATTTTATAATTTGCATTTGGCAAATACCGAGAAAGAACTCACCAATATGGCGTTGGGTTTACCAATAGCCCAGAGGTTAACCTTGTGATCTTCCCCTCCTGTCACAAGAACCCTGGACGATTTCCTTCCAATCTTTAGGCAATTCACACTTGAAGAATGTGCGACAAATTCCTCTGTTTATCATAGTTGTTAAGGCTACTCCAAGTAAAAACACTAACAAAAACAAAGTAGAAGAATGAACAGAAAGAGATCTGTTTTGAGGTGAAAGGGGCAATTGTTATGGTAATCCCAGATCAAGTATAGCAATTGGAAACACAACTCAATTAAAACACTAACAAAGAGGATACGTAGCTTGTAAGCGCGTTTGGTAGTCATGGCGGAAGCGGAACAGAAGACAAAACCCTAGCAATGGCTATAGCAAACATTCAAATAAAAAATCTGATGAACGGTGCCGTAGATCTCATCCTCATTTCATTATTTTAACCATTTTCTTCGACTGCAAAATCGAGAAATTTCACTGTTAGATCGGAAACATTAAAAAAGAAAATTACACACACATACAATTTATATAAAAAGAAAGGAGTAAACGACATTTTACCAGAAACCAAAAATACTTACAGAGAAGACAACAGTGAAGAGAGATTGCTTCATTATTTAATCTTTCTTTCTTGGGTTTCCTCCAAAATTTATATTTTTTACTCAACACCACAAAGAAAGAGTAGAGAAGCAGTAGTGAAAGAGAGGTATGCAAGAGGAAGTAAGTAGAAATGGGTCTCCTTAGCTTTTTCTTGCTTGCTTTTTCAAACCCAAATTTCTCCAAATCTTTCTGAATAAAACCCAAATCTAGAACTTAAAAGCAAGCTCTATCAAACACAGAAAGAGATGAAAGAAGGAAGGAAGGAAGGGAAGGGGCTACTGTTTTTTTTTTTTTTTTTGCCCCTTCTATATGAACAGGTTTATAATTATTATTATTATTATTATTTTTTTTTTTGCTTTTTTACTGATTGAATAAGCTTTGGTTTTTTTTAAAAAAATTATTATTATTTTTTTGAAAATGAATGAAGATCGGAGAGTGGGAGGGAGGGAAGGAAATTAAAAAGAAAGGAAAAGGAAAGAAATGGTGGGAGAAAAACAGGGCCCAGCCCAATAGGGAGGATCCCTCCATCTGCAACTCAAAATCGAAAAGACAAGGTAACCATACCCCACCCTCATTTCCTTCTCATTATAACTCCGCTTACCTTTTTATTTTCTTTTATTTCTTTTCAATTTCAATCTCTATAATTTGCTAGTAAACAACTAGTATATTACTTTAAGATGTAATGGAATCGAATGATTTAATATATATTTTATTTTATTTTTTAAAAAAATTTAAAATTTAAAATTCAATTTAATAATATATTTAAATTTAATTTATTAAATTTAATTTATTATTTTTTAAATATATATTATAATAATAAAATATTAAAATATTTAAAAAATTAATAAATTTTGATAAATTTTATTAACATAAAAATATTTAAAAATTTAAACCCAACTTTATTCATAAAGTAAATAACTCAAATTCAATAAAATATAAATATATTAAATTTAAGTAATTATTTGTGAAAAAAAAAAAAAAGCCTTTGCTTAAAAGTTTTAAAAATTACTTTTGCTAATAAATGAAAGTGGGAGCCACGTAAGGTGTAATGGCTTCTTCTTGCTCTGACTTGCGTTTTCTTGATTTCCCTCATGTCAATCATGTTATTCTCATTCCACGCCACCTCTACTTGCCTGTCAAATTTTTGTAATGAAAAGAGAGGAAAAATTAGACAATTTAAATTCTTCTTTCATGAGATTAGTTTTTTTTAAGGACAATTAATCACATTTATCATCAAAAGTAAGATTATAAGTTCATTTTTTTCTTATTTTACTAATTTTAAATAAAAAATAATTCTATTAATAGTGTTCTAAATTAAAAAAAATTGATCACAATAAAATCAAAAATAACTTAAAGTTAATTAAGATGGACAATACAATTGATTTCAATAAGATTGATAACAATAATAATGATAAAAAATTGATATCAAATGATAATACATTTGAATTTAATCATAATAAAAATGATAAAATAAAAAAATAAAATAATTGTTTAAAATATTATATTAAAATTAAAAAAATAAAAAATAAATAGGTAACGACTAAAAATTTTCATCATGCCACGCTAAAAAGCTTATGAATTCTAAATCCATCTTTAAGCTCGTCAGATCACAATAAAAAGTATCTCATGAATAATTATTAAATTTCAAAATTAAAAATACGTTTCATGATTAAATTAATTAAACAAATGAGAGAAGAAGAGACAAATATATATATATATATATATATATATATATATATATATATATATAAAATAAAAAAAATATATGCCAATTACGCGGAATCAAAATGCCTTTTAAACCTCTTAAACGATAATCTAACAATCTTTTGACATGACTTTCCACCAACTATTTTTTGAGTTCTTATAAATATATAAATAATAAATTTAGACAAGTAAAATGACTTAAAAAACTTTATTTATCCATCAAACTTCCTGTAGATCTTTTCTGATTTCTTTAAAGAATAAAATAGTTTTTGAAAATTTCTCTTCAAATATCTGAATAATAATAATAATAATAACAACAACAAAATCAGTAAGTTCTTAAGAATGTTAATATATTTACTCCGAATATTTTCCTGTTTAAAGATGAAAAATCAATTTTTTTCACAAAAAATATATTATTAGTACACATCACATTGCACGAGATGTGGCAAACTCTTCCTAATTTTTGTTGCTATGTTGGTTGAGCAAAATAGAATTATTGAAATATGCTAATTATGAAATTTGAATAACCCTCCATTCTATTAAATTAGATTGGATGCTATTCCCTTGCATTGCATGTGCAATGCAATATACAAAAATATTACATTGATCCCATTGACGACTCTCCGATAAACAAATGATAAAATATTTGTGAAGAAAAGTGAGATTTTGATTCTACAACTTTTGATTCAAAATTGTTACTTTGGACATAAACTTAACCAAGGGATACTCTCAATCCTACATACCTTCACCTTTACATCTCCCAAGTTGTTGGTTTGATAACATCTTCATCTTGCCAAGTTTGGTCAATCCTTTCTCTTCGACAACCCTCTTTTTTAACCTCTTTCGTTTTCCTCCTTGACATTAACTTGAATGAGCATAGATGAATCATCTCATTCAACCATTAAATGAATCAAATGTATTTATGATGCATTTATAAACATTCAACATTAACTTTTTTTTTGTTTGATAATAGACGGTAAGGGTTAAGGGTTGAAATCGTTTGACCTTGAATCCTAATCTTATAGTATATTATAACTCCCTTTTAACCACTTGTTCAAGATATTATTAGCATTCAACACAACTTTTCCTTTCGGTTTTTATAACAATAATAGACTAATTTCATAAATGGAATGGCTCACAGGAGATGATAGGTAGGTCAAGAAGAGGCTAATAGGAAGGTGGATTTCAAATCAAAAGCAGTTTAATCCAACGTTGGAATAAGACCTTTGGGAGTTTAAGAATAGACCCAAAATCCTTGCATGGGATCACATCTTGGGTTATAAGCATAACTATAGCCATGGTAACAACAACCGATGTTCAGCTAATAAAGAAAGCACCGTGGCAACCGCCAACTATTGGAGACTATATAGGTGGAGCCAGGAATCCATTTGATTGAGAGAGCGAATTCAGAATTAGGAAGCTAAATGATTGAACGACAGTTGTGCTCAACCTTCAAGTTCACCAACTCAATGATTGCAAAAGTCCACGACCGTCAGAATTTTCTTTATTTTATTTTATTTTATTTTGTTTATGGTTAATTTAATGCAATGACTTAACTCCAGCGGTGAGGACGGAGGAGCACTTGGCTTGTGCCTGGATCCTTACAACAGATGGCAGCAACTGCAAGTCACCGAGGCTTAGGATCCAATTGGTTCTTTATCTGATAGTGCAATAACGCACACAATACTAAAGTAGTGCAAGACTTTACTTCCTATCTTACTTGCCAACGTCACTAGAAACACAATGCCAAAATGGTCATGTGTATAAATTAGCCGGTGCAGAAGTGTACAGATTCAGAATGTTCCCCTGTTGCATAGCAATGAACTACTCAGATTTCCATTGCATGAGGATCCACTGCAAAAGACATCAGCATGGCAAAGCAACCAACAGTACCAAATGATCAAAAAGCATTATGCCAAACTAAACCTACCTCTCAATTTATAACATCACAAGCCACTTCAGAGATGATATCAATGTAACAACAACTTGCAGACCAAAAATAGTTATAATATAAAATCACAAATATGAGTCGCAAGCTCGCAGCATTACCTCCTTAAAAATAAATGAAATGCACATTTTAACCGCTGTAAAATCCAGTTTGATATAATATATATATACACACACACACTCAAATGGTTATATTTCAACCAGGCGAAGAATCGCAACTTGAGTATGCATAGTTCACCTGAAAAACTCCAAGTCTAAAGGTGCTTCCAAGGGAAAAAAAGATGAGAAAAAAAATGACCTCTGGTTTCATAAGGCAATCATACTACACACTTCTTTTAATAGGAGATTAGAGCCTGCCCTCTAGCAAACTAAAGAAATACCCAACCAAGCTTTGATTATATAGAAGCTTTCTATAGGAAATCATAGCCGTAGAAAAGAATAGAATCACATTTAAGTGCATTCATTGAAGTATAATATTCAGCTCAAGGTAACTCCTATTTGCTTTTGTCTTAGATAGGATTGACGACTCTGCAGTTAATTACTGTTTTAACAGAGTCAAATATTACAATAGCAGTTGAGGTATGTCCACAACGTAGGGTAGCTCTGTTGAATAGGCCGTGGCTAGAAATTCAAGAATGAAATTTTTCACAAAGTTAAAAAAGTGAAAAAAAATGCATATGAAGACATGCGATATGAAAGATTTATTTCTTTGAGACATGCTTTATTAACTAACAAATGATAGTGCCACAGAAATGTGCCAACTTAATGAAAAAATGATAACGAAAGTGATAAAGTTTGAAATGAAGTTACCTAGAGTTTTTTATCAAATCATTATAATTTAGAAACTTATTTCCCAAATCATTGTACCTTTAAACTTATTTCTCAATGTCTTATATTTTTTGCCTAGTCATTGCCATGTCTTACTTAAATTCTATAATCACTCCAAAAGCCCACCTCTCTAATCCTGATCTCATCCTTTCCATCTATATATGCCCTCTTTTCATTATTCCGCTACTGCATTCTTCTCAGGTTTTTTCAAAATCTATCATATATCAAGGTGTGCGAGAAATCAGAAATGAAAATAATATATTAATTATTTTTACAAACATAGTATATTTAAATTTACTTGGAGAAATTGCCAAAAAGTTTTACTTCGAGAAACAATTAATGATAGTTTTTGTAACAATAGAGAAGAGAATAGGGTTCTAAAATCTTGTTAGATATTACACAAAAATACAATAACTTTTATTTTCTATTATTATGTTAAGATGAAATCTGCAATAGGTGCTACCCTTGCTTGACTTAGATCTGTCAGGATCTCTATGATTTCAAGACTTTGTTTACATTTTTCCTTATTGAAATTATCTCCATATATCCTGCCTTTCTAAATAGAAAGAGAATAAGGTTATGTTGGTGAAGCTGCAGTATCCTTCTAACAATGGGGATTAAGAATAGATATATTGATAATTTTAAAATTTAAGATCCAAGCGTATTAAAAAGAAAAAAGAAAAATCCAAGAAAACAAAGTGACTTATCTGCAACTCTTTTAAAATTAATTATTTTAACTTAATTCATCAGCCTTTATTCATAACAATTGAACAAAACCTAGAATGAATTCACTAAGCAAAGTAAAAATAGAAAAAAAAAAAAAAAAAAAAAGAAAAAGAGATTAAGAGCTTGGGACAAGGGTAGCACCCATGGAAAATCTCAAATCAATTTTTTTGCTATCATGTTTCAAAATTAAAAGAGAACAGAAAGAAAAAAAAAAAAAAATACAGTTCAAAAGGAGAAACATAGACGGCACAGAAAGAGAGAGAGAAATAATACATAAACAAAATAAATAGGGCTGACTTGGCGAAAAATGCTAGAGATCAGAAATTAAGTCTAAAAGTACATTAGTTTGGGAAGTAAGTTTTTTAATTCCAATGGTTTGAGAAAAAACTCAAGTTACCTAGATAAATCTGAACAAAGAGATCCATTGCATAATAATAATGATAGAATCTTAGAACACTGAGTTTAGGAAACTATTTAATGATAATTACAAGTTATTATTTGCATCACCAATACTAGTTATAATTAGGCACAGTAAACATAGAAACTTTGGCAGGAAATCAAATAAAAATGCCATGTAATATTCTCCAGTAAGAAAATGGTAAATTAGAATTTAGTACTCAGTTTCTAAAACATTCACCAATCATTACATGAAGAGATTGCAAAGACATCAAAGACAAGTGATTCTAATCAATTCACACCATTAACCTGTGGTCAGCCTGACCTATGTTACGAAGGTCACTTCCCAAAGCAACTCAGATTTGCCCTCTTCTCTAATTCTGTATGGTCCTGTCTTTCTTTCTTTATCAGCTAGGCAAGCACTTTTGTGAATTTAACAAGTAGAGTCTCTCCCCCTAATTCACCATTGCTGTAAAAAAATACCTTAAGCATCATCTTGCCCGTCAATATGCATTTAACCAATCAAGGTTGTTTTGTCAGATGATTACCGCTAATCATCTTCAAGAACGCTAAATGACAGAGGACAAACTTTTGCACAGAAATAGGAGTGACATTTTTAATTAATACTAAATGACACCCTCACCACCAAATCGAGTTCATTGATTCATTTGTAGTTTAGTGTTTTAGAGCATAAACAGTCCAAATCAAAGCAAACCTAGTTACCATCCTTGACTCAACCAATAGCCACAAAGTACATAACAACTGAAAACTGATATAAACTGAACAACAGAAGCCCACCTGAGCTCTTAAGGAGGGCTAAAAGGTTCAGGTTTGGTATCATGACAGGCTCTTGATAGCATTTGAAGTTGTAATTAGAAAAGAGAACCCGTTTTCCCAGGACTCCCACAAAGGAGAAAGCATCTAATTACTGTAAATGCTCTCATATGATTCATATCAGTTCTAAAATAAATTCTAACAGTAGTTATGATACCGGTGCTAGTATATCTGTTCATCCACAACACTTTGGAAGGTGGAAAAAAAGTAAAAAGCATATACACAACACAGATAAGCCGTTAAGTAGTCAATAAACCCTAAAAATGATATCTTCTAAAGATAACCCTTGGATATGGAAACTTGAATGCTAACATTTAATAGACCAAAAAAGCAAGGAAACCCCATTCCCAGGTAGAACTGAAGAGTAAAGGTAAAAATTAAATACAACAGTGAGCAATTATTTTTTTTTAGTTATATGAAAGAAAGCAAAGAGATTAAAAGAAAAGGTATTTTTTGCCTGGCATACGGATAAGAATCAGGATTCTAATCAAGGAATTCCAATTCGTCTTCTTTAAGATGGGCAAAGAACTTGACAGGTCCACGGCCTTCAATTTCCTTAAGGAACTGCACCTTGTAAGGAAGATTAGCTGAAATCCGTTTCCCTTTCCAGAGCCCCACGTATTGTTTAATCACTCCTTCCAAACCGGTCAGATCCACCTCCGGCACGCGTGGCACGTGATACACTTTGAGCGGTACCTTCACCCTAACCCTGGCCCCGATTTTAGCCTCCTCTTCGGCCTCGGCCGATCCCGACACCGACGCGTCTTCCTCGTCCTTGTCCACGGAAGCGGTGGAGACAGCCTGGCAGGAGATGATCCTCCGTGACTTTATAGTAACATTGACGGCGGTTAAAGGGGAAGGAAAGGGCACTGATTTCAATGTCATCATCGTCGCACGAGCTATCAAACAAGAACCAGGCGTTGCCGAAGAGAGAGGCAAAGCGGCTGTACTTGTAGTCATCTCTGTTTTTCTTCTGACAACAGCTTCTTTCGTTTCCTCGGGAGTTTTGTAATCCAAATTTCTACGACCGAATCCTCGACAAATATGCGTTTCAAGAGCGATTTTCTTTTTTCTAGTGGCTGAATCAAGGCATTGAAGCTCAGGTAACTGTCAAATGGAGGGAGCGCAGCGTCTTCTATTACCGGAAAGTATTTTTCAATTATATTTTTAAAATAACATAACAAACAATTAACTGCTGTTTACCTTAAGATTTATTATAAATATTATATTTTAAGAAAATAATATTTTATTTAACATTTTATTTTTATCAATTTTTCTAAAAAGTAATACTTTAATTATATTTTTTTATAGAATATCATTTTACTAATTGATTAATAAATATATATATTTATTGTATAACCAGATCATATTATTAAAATATCTCATTAATTTATAAATTTTAAAATTAAATATTATTAAATTATTAATTAATTGAAAAATCGATACTAACGTATAAAATTTATATACTATAATGCATAAAATATATACTCTTACTTAAAATTAATAGTTTTTGTGAAGGTGAATAATGCCAAACTAGTATTAGAGAACGTATAAAATTTACTTTAAAATAGATTAAGTTTTCCGATAATCAAAATTAAAAAGGGTACGATGGGTAAATGGGGAGTCTAAATGTAGATATTTGTTTGAGACCAATTAAGAGGCAGACAAATCAAAAGATAGATGGAAATCCTATGAACACAATTTATTAATCATTGGTTTTAAATTTAATAATCACAGTATTTGCTTGCTTGAGACAAGAGAAAATGATCTTTGTCCCGGGACAAGGGATGAGGAATGAGGGGCGCATAAGGCAAGTTGCCAACACTCGCATCCTATCCTTACGGATAACGAAACCAAGCAAGCCTATCAACACGATCTAATGCTCACACGAACCAGCCACCTAGTCACTCCTCTAGTAAGAGTAATATCAAGTCAAATTGAGATATTTTGATAATTCAACGACTTAAAAAGCTTAATTTCGCTCAAATTTTATTTTTTATACTGATTTTTTATTCGATAAAATAATCAAATCGTTTAAATTTAACTCAATATATTTGATTTGAAAATTTTCAACTATATATAAAAATAAAATAATAAAATATAAAAAATATATATTAACAAATCTCAACTTACAAATCGCATGAACCATATGTTAAAATATTCAAATTCGATTTAATTTATTATTTAAATAATTTGAATTCAATTCAAAAATAAACAAATCAAATTTCAATAATCATTAATCATCAAAATCGAATTTCAATAACTTAATTTGTTTACTCTTAATCACACACAAAAAACTAGAGCTCCAGTTTTACATTTTCAAATTCGCACCGAGCTAACTCCACATTTTATAAAAATATTAAACATTAATTCAAATAATTATGCTTTTATTTATAGTCGAAAAATTTTAAAATTTAAAATTTAAATTTTAATGCCTACATTTTTTTAAAAAAAAATTCTTCATTATATATATATATATATATATATATATAAAATATGTCGACCAAAAAAAACCTAATCTAAACTTGTGCCCACCAAATCTAAATCAACAAGGGCTCAAATTCCGAAACCACCCAAACCTGAAAATACATATTAAAATGATTACATCTTAGATCAAATAAAATAAATATAATCTAAATTACCTTTACCTGAAATTAACCAAATAAATAAAACTTACTTTGCTAAAAGGAAGAATGAATGTGACTTGTTCTGACATAGCTTTCCTGAACTTGTACATCCTACACTTGGATGCCTTTCATTCAATGGGATATAAACAAGTGATGAAACAGGATTGAGAATAAAGTGAAGAAAAGAGGACAAAATACTATTGAAATTATCTAATAAGTGCTCTCAGGAATCAGGATAATCAAGTCAAGAAATTTAAAAGAAAAGAAGAAAGGGAAATTTTCAATATACTTAGCAGCTCACGCACAGAAACAAACAAGAGAAAAGCGTATATACCATAGAGGAGTAAAAATGCAGATTAACAGGCAAGGAGATACATAACCCAACAAATAATTTACAGGAACCCACATTGTATGTAATGGCACAAATGGAAAGGGGGTTAACATGAAAAATATATCAGATTATATAGTTGTTTTTTTTTGTGTAAGGATACTCTGCATATTCCACAGCCACGAGTAAAGAAGAAAGCATTTGCATCCAAGAAATGACAAAAAGAAAATTTTAAAAAACAGATCTCTGGGCAATTATACATGACGACCTGGGAAGCGACCAATTAGTCTGCACTGTTCTGGAAGCAAAGACGATACTACTTGTCCATTGAGGGGAAAAAGCTCACCATCAATGCCACAACCATTATGAGTGTGTTTCCCAGCCTTAATCTTAACTGATTTCACCTGCATCTCAATTGAAGCTACAGTTAGATGGTTTAAATCAGGTGTATCGTTAACCCAGTATGCAGTGATCTAGCTGTTGGATTAAAAACTGCAGAACCCCCATTATAATCAAATTTAAGGGCATGGGGAATTAGCCTATTCCTATATCATAAACAGAGCGGTAACTGCAAATCACGTGTTCAAACCAGAAAAAAATTATTTCCTCACATGCAGCTAGTCCAGCTGCACAGACCACTTTTACAGCAAATCTTGCACTTGGATGGACTTATCTATGCTCAAAAATCAATTTGTTATATTTGAAAACAAGATTGTTTATGGACTAAAGGAAAATTAGTGCTCATACCTTGACGTACTCAACATACGGCAGTGAAAGGTGTTTGCCCATCTGGAGCAACAAGAAAAATCTCATCAGCCTCAGTCGCCCACTCCCACGAACTAAGAGCATATCCATGGTATTGTCATCATGTTCAGCTCTCGGAGCCACCACCTGAGAACTCTGCACAGTTCTGCATGCATGGTTACACACAAGGATGCCAAGAAATGGCCCTTTAGTTACAACCCATTTATCTTCGATTCTTGGGACAGCTTCTTTCTTTATTCCAGATTCAACATCATCTGACGGCCCTGGCAACTCGATTGGATTTTCCACATCCCAATTAGCCTCAGTGTCCCACTTTGGTTCAGTATCCCAAATTGGACCTGGATCAGATAATGTTGAAGATATATCCTCTCTGTCATTTGTTGCAGCATTACCCCAAGAACATCTAGAAGGATCATGTGCTGCAGTCAATCCACTCCATCCTTTATCTGTCCTTGATTTTGATCTGGTCCTTGGCCAGTTTGGAGTAGTTGAGAGAGGCAACTGAGGATGAATAACTTCTGGCTCGGCTGTCACATTGCTTCTCCCAGATGATAGCCGTTTAGTCTTAGGATCAAGGCCTCGCACATACTCAGATGGTTCAGTGCTGGCATGAGTGCTACTACAAGTGTCCATCTCACCTCCAGACATTCGGCTAGGAGTCATTATTGAATCGATACTAGATAAACTAGAGGCTCTGGGAATGCCATCCGTGTTTGACCTCCTCATAATGTCTGTGTACAGGTCTGACATGTCAACTACTTCCCGATCAGTAAAGTTTTTACAATCTCGATCCTCTTTTGCTGCCGGGAGGTACTCCACTTCATAGTTGTATTTGGGCAAACACAAAAATTTGAGGAGCCCAGCAACAAAATAACGGAGAGGACCAAATCGTTTCTGATATTTCTCAGAAAGTTCTAACACTGCAACACGAGAAAAAGAAACAAACATACAATCATCATTCCAACACTAAAAGACAAGAAAAGATCAGAGAAATAATTTTATGCATTCATCATTATGTAGAAGATTTACTTTCACTCATTCTAACACAGAAAATCATGTATGCCTTCTTTGAATCTAATTTGCCTTGATTGTATTCACATTCAGGGATAAGTCTATTAATTTAACCAAACTAAGAGATGGAATAGCATACAAGACTATCATACAAAACTTGCAAACTGGAACCCTAATTCACCATCTTTGAACTGTCATTGAACTAGTATTTTAATTCAAGATTAGAGATTGAAGGTTTAGCTGGTGCCTCAAACTTAAATAGGCAACTTAAAACCAAAAGGTTCAAACAAAAGCTGCAAATGATAAATGATGGCTAGTCAAAGAGCAATTCTGACATACGATTTGAATTAAAATAAGAAACGTAAGGCAATGGGACAACAGAACCAGATAAAGAACAGACGATAGCTTTTCCTAGATGCAGGGAAAGAAGAAACAAGAGAACACCAGCCACCTCCTCTAAAAGCCAATATTAGTGACTAATTACACGTGCGCGGCATATGCTAGGAGCTGAGGATGAATACTCAAATTATTCCAAAAGGATTATCATGGTCAACAAGTGCAACACAAAGTTGGAATTCAGGCATCATAGAAAGTACTACTTTGGCCACATGTTGAGATAGCAAAGTATGCAAGATTGGAAGCATCAAAGCATGTATGATATATCAGGCCACATTTCGAAAAAACCAAAAAAAAAAAATGTAAGAGAACAAATTTTAAGTGAGCATAGAAACCAACTTATTTCTATTGCATTGACCATCATAGATCATCTTTTCACCGATACATACCATCACTGACAAAACCATAATAGGAGACTGTCATCCCGAAGTGAATAACACCAGTCTGAACCCACTCAACAGCAAAAACATCTGTAGCAGTAAGACCTCCCTGAAACCAACAAGCGGGAACCTCAATTATAGGCAACAAAAAGCCCAGCAGGAAGTTAGTGTATCTACAACAAGAAAAATCCGGTATTCTTAACAGTCTTTTTCTCATCATGATGGTTATTACAAAAAGTGCACATGTCCGTCAATAAAGATGCAATGGCATAGACACATTTACTCTGAAAGGAGAATGATACGAGTATGGAAGGTTAGCTTATTTAAACTAAAAGGAGAATGGTTCAAGAAATTTATTTCATCAGGCAGCTGTAAATACCGTCTTGTATTACTAAGTGGCAGTTCAAATCCAAAAGATACTGACCATTAATTGGAATGATGTGTTAAAAATAAATCAGATTAAGTATATTGACACATAATCTGATACTTGTCAATAGATGGTAGCCATTACAAACACCAACAGAAAAATGTCCTTAGGAGGCGGTTTGTCTTTGTGTTGGTGACACATAACATCCAAGTATTGGTTGATTAACAAACTTATAAGCCAACAAATATGTCAACCTATAAATAAGCTTCGTAATTCAGCTAAACATACAAGCCTACTACATTTCTAGTTCTAATAGCATCTTAAGCTTTGCCTTTTATGTCCTGTTATTGAAAATAATTATGGTGTTATAAACTACTTCAAATAAACTAGTCACTTAAATAATGAGCTGGTGAGATCAAGGACTGTTCACTCGTTCTCTTAGCTCATGGGCAAGGTTACAGAAAACCCTGGAAACAGAATGCCACTGGAGCTCTGCTTGCACCCAATATATTATCCAGGCAGAAATCGGCTTTTAGCACAGTGATCCTAACATGCCTCTTCCTTAAAGTTTTCTACTATATATATATATATATATATATATATATATATATATCATCTTTAATTATTTTAGTTAGCTTCATTATATACTTTGAAACACATACTCCATCAAAGTGTTGTTAACCAATTTTAGATCCATGGATCAAAAAGGTTTTGACGAAAACATAGGAAACACTCTATAAAGGGAGTAACAGAATAACCAACAAGTAAAGCAAGTCTCATTTTGAATTTACTAAGCAGCATTACCTTCACAATAGAAATTGCAGCAGAGACTGGATCTCTAACTCCAAGAACAGTCCAAACCAGTGAATTGTCAGAACCAGCCGGTATAATTCCAATGGGTATAGAAATTCCTTCTTTTTGATTGTCTCTACTAAGCAGACCATTTAGAACCTACAAATTTACCAAGATGAAGCAACTAGCTTAATAGTAAAAAAAAGAAATACCAGCAGAAAACTAATAGCATGCAACCCAACACAAAAAACAAGGAAGCTTCATATTCTACTACAATGCTTTTAATAAAGCAATCGTGTCCCTATCCAGTACAATAAAATCCTCATACCAGCTAGAGAAAAGTCCCCGAAAATGAAGGTTGAAAAATCTGTTGGTTTAGGCACTTGCAACAATGAACTTAAAATCAGATATCATGTGTGATAAGTAGGACTCAACTAAATATACAGCAAACTTTACTGAAGGGGAGAAAAAGGACCATCAAGCATGTGGTATAACATGGAGCAAGGTTTCCAGGTGATTTCTTGCAACTATTATAGATGAAGATCATGAGTAAGGAAGATGTTCCTTATTCAAAGAGATACAAGAGGCTTGCTACAGCATTATAAGATCATAAAGTACTGGTCAAGTAGAAAACAAACATCATAGAATGAATTAAGATTGTGTGCACTCATGTTATAAAAAGTTGACTATTTTAAGTCATGGAAAAAAAAAAGCAAGGAGAACAAGAAAAATGACATGGACCACAGCAATAAAATAACATAGACAATTATGCAACATATAATTTGACTTCACCCAATTCTAACTACCATAAAATAATCCTACGTAGCCAATCCCTATTGCAGGGATTTGGGTTCTAACTTACAATTTCAAAAGTTGTATGCTTTAAAGAGAACACATTTCCAATTTTTTGGCTTATGAAATCTCAAAAAGATGAAGCTCTGTACCATGTTGAGGATCAGGCAGAACTTCATTTGATACAGATACAGCCTCAATTGAGAATCAGTCCTCTCTACAGTCAGAGGACAAGTGTTTATATCAGCCAGGACCGTCATTAAGCATATTAATTTGAAAACCACAGACGATTTATGTAGCAATGTAAGACCATTCTAAAAGCTGCATGAGATAGAAAAAAAAAATGTAGTATTCTTCCAGGTCAAGTTAGATAAAATTCTATGTCGATTTTGTACTCCAAAAATCTTAATACCGTAAATAAGTAAGCTGGAGGAATATACTCACACAATTAGTAAACAATAATGACAATGCACTGATAAAAAACATTGTTATTACTTCTTCCCTATAATTTTATCCCAAATCTTATCATACAGACAATGTTATTAAAGGCCAGTCCCGCAAAACATTGATCTAGGAGGAATCACACAATGGCACCACAGAATAGTAGTTGCCTTAGAAAATTTATGAGTAATTGTAACTCAACAATACAGATAGCCAGAAAAATAAATACCATGCACCCAAAGATTCTCAAGAAGAATAATAAATAGGAAACAAGAAAGAGAATTTAACTAGAGTTGAAATGACTAACCTCATTGATAATACCATCACCACCAACGCAGATAATTCCTGAAAGAAAGTAGAATGATTTAAATTCATTTTAATGGAGAAGATGATGGCAATCATCAAAAACATAAGCTAGAATAAATAATTAAATATTCAAGTATTACTACCATCAGGGCATGTGCTGATATCAACAGTAGATGCTAGTTTTTTAGCATGGCCAGCAGATGTTGTTTTAACTACCTCCCACTTCAACCCCGCAAGCTGTCACAGTTGGCATATACAATTTGAAACTCATTAAAGACCAAACTATAAACTAGCTTCTTCTTGGAAGTAATAAAGAACACAATAAAGGACAGCAGAGATCTTCTAATAAAGGAAATAAGCAAGAAGTTATAAAATAAAAGAGAGAAAATGAAGCACACAACAAAACAAAAGATCATTATCCCCAAAAAAAAAAAGTGAAGTTTGATCATTTAATAGTAAACAAACCAGTAAATTACACATTATTTAGAACAGGACTCATAATCCCTTACCATATTTTACTTCAATAATCTATCCTTCTAAGGAAAACCCTAACAATTAACGTGTGTCCTAACATGCATCTTAGAATTACACTTTATTAGTTGATACCTTCCAAAATCTAAGTACAGACATAGTCACATGCAATGCCAAGATGAAAGCGGATCCATGATATTCGGCAGGGAACAACACAAAAAAAGTACCCACTGAATTCATCCATTTTTTATATGGACCTATTGACATCCATTTAAGCACTCTTAGGAACATGGAAATCCTAAAACAATTAGCGATCTATCAATAATACATGCTATAATTAGGGTCCAAAGCCTACTGAAATCAAAGCAACCCTCACAGCAAAACATGATATAAGGCAGCTTAATAATCTAAGGATCCCTTCCTTTACTGCTATATATTTTTGCCATGATCTTTACATTTTTTTTTTCATTTTGAAGACAATGTCAGAATAATATATCTTTTTGGTTCATTCATATATTAGTTCATGTAGTCTATCCCAATTTATTGGGATAAAGGCTTTGATGATGATGATGATCGGGAGGTACAAGGGGTAAGGGGAATCAAACATTGGAACTAATCCCTGCTAAGGAGTAACAATCACTAGACCAAGCCATGGTTGTTGTGAGAATAACATATTCAACCTTCTATGATTGTCCCAAAGAATCCTAATGCATCTTCGCTTCAAAAAAAAAAAAAAAGAATCCACTTTACCCCAACAACGATTTTTCCCATAAAAGTAAAGCACAAAATGTCAAATCAGGGAATGTTCATGGCTTGAAGCAGTTATATGGAATTGCTCATATTAACTTCTTAAAAAATAATTCGAAAGGACCTACTAGATCTGGATGCATTAAAAGGAAAGTTAAGTCTAGCAGCTTTGGTTCCCTTAATTAGAGCTAAAAACGCAAACCCATAGGATACAGAGAAACAACAAATGCAAGTTCACCTAAGAGAAAATGCACCATCGGTCTTATTCATTTTATGGGTGGATGCAGGGGAGAGGAAGAGAAGTCGAAGTAACAACAGCAATTATGATCAAGGACAACCTATTTCAATGTATCAAATCCATATATAAAGTGGAACAATCAAAATCAAAATCAATATAAATTGGTAAGATAAAAAATACAAGACATACCTTAAATATTGGTTCCACAATGTCATGGAAAACTTTACTAGAACGACCACGACCAGACCTTGGATTCAATATAACAAGCATTTTTGGTGGATTCTTGCACCTGAACACGAGCTCAGGAGGAGCATTCATGGGAAACAATTCAGAAGAAGCTTGCTTCTTTGAAGAAACTAAAGGGTGAGGCAAACAATTGATGAAACACTGCTGATCTGCAAACCCACCAACCCATTGAACAGCCTCTTCTTCACTCAAAGCCACGAAACGAAAATCCTTTCGACTTCTCTTTGGTTTAATAAAACACGAAAGGCCACAAGAACCCTTTTTTAGAGGGTAAGAATGCACGGTGAAATGTCTAACACCAGCATTGTAGGATACCTGTCAAGATAGAGAAACTGAATAGACTGATAGGAAACTCGTAAAACCAAAAATAAATACTTATTCATTGCAATGGTCTATTTCAGAGATTAAATGTTTACCGATATGACATCATCAAGAGGCAAGACATGAGAACCCCAAACCAATGCCTTGCTAGTAAGTTTAGCAGCAACAGCTTCTTGGTTGGCAATATCAGAAGAATTCCGCTCTACATCGGCGGAATTAGTATTAGCGGGGACATTCTTTCTCTTGTTCAAAATGAGCTTCCCTGAGTAAACCACATAACCAAGTAAATCAGATTTTTCATCCCCTCCTCCAATATCGATTCGATGCTCTTCCCTCTTGGATTTATCAGGCTGATCATTTGTTACAGGGGCTTCACCACGTTTGGAGGAAGCCTTGAGCTTCTTCGTACGTTTCTCTGGGAACACAATTGGGGAAGAGTGAGTTGCTATCTGCGCGCACAAGCTCAGCCGTCTCAACGACTGCTGGGACAGCGGCGGCGGCGACGACGACGACGAAACTCTCACTGATGGACTAGTACTACTCCGGGATAGACTGCCACTTCTCTGCATATCCGTTCACGTGCTTCTTCTCCGTAATTGTCACGACCAAATTTCACAACGACCGAGAAGAAATAAACAGATGGAGACGTACCAAAAAAATCTTTGTTTCTGTTTTTTCTTCTTACAATCTCACGCCAGCTGTAGCAGAAGACCCGGAGATTATGATGATGATGGGAGCTCGAATTGCCATCAGAGGTCCCCTCACAGTGCGAATCGTAAGATTAATCTGGCAGATCAGCTTAGGAATTTCAAATTTTAGTTTAATGAAAATTGGCTTTAATCGAAATTTGTGAATAATTTGGAGAGTTGAAAGAATTAAAAGAAATGCAAAACAGATTTGGAATGAAAATTAAGACTCACCGTGAGAAAAAGGAGGCGGCGACTAAGGCGGCGGATCGAGCGGCCGCCGGAATGAGTTAGGTCGAGAGAAGTAGATTCGTTGATGGAAACCTATCGTGAATCCTACCTTTTCGGGTTCATTTTCAATTTTTCTCCGGGTAAGAATTATGAGCCACCTTTTTCTTTTCTTTTCTTTTTTAATTATATTTTATACAACCACTATTTGTTATTATTCCACTTTTTTTATATATTATATTAAGCGTATTAAATATTACAACAAAATAATAACTTTTTATAAAAAAGAATTCAACTGCTTTCTGTTAAATGGAGGAATAAAATAAAGAATGAGAAACGACACACTTCCAAGTCTTCCCTTGACTCTTTTGTTTTTTTGAAACTATTTTCATAACTAATATGCCAAAAATAATAATAGAAATTACAATAATAAATTATCAATAAATTAAAATAAATACGAAATAAATGCCCAGCTGGACTGTGGTTAAAGAAAGAAAGAAAGAATGTGCATACAAAACTAACAATTTTTTTTTTTATATATTTGTGTTTCATTTTTAGATATCAAGGTTTAATCGTTTTTGTAAATTTTTATAATTGCTTAACAATAAAAAGCCCCACGTGTTAGTTATTAGGAAATAAATAAATAAACAAATAAAATGTTAGCGATCAGCATCATTTCATCCTTCCCCGTAGAAGTATGGTTTGTAGAAAACTTTTATAAAAAAAAAGTTGAAAAAAGGGTTTGTTCAACCAACCACCACCTCTTCCCCAAATAATTTAATTTTAAATCATAAAAACCATCTTTATTATTATTATTGTTATTAGTACTATTACTATTATTATTATTATTATTATTATTATTATTTATTTTAACTTCTAAATATGCATGTGATGTGGGGTAAGCCTACGTAAAATCAAAAGAAAGAAAGAAGGTTTACTCTTTTCTCAACCTATTAATCAAATTTCACATTAAACCACTGCAATCAGTATAATAAAATTTACCAATTCCTAATCAGCGGGGAAAGCCTTTCCCTTCATAAGATTCAATAGATACTCCACTCCAGATTAATCAAGATCTAATGTGATCACCGAATATCAAAAATCTAAAAAAAAAATTCCTAGGCTGAGGAAACAACTTCCGACTTCCAGCCCTGACACTAAAACCCTGTCATGCTTTCAATTGTCTTGATTGTTCATGCTTTCAATCTTTTATCATAAAGTGTGTTTACAATAAATTTTAAGAAGATAAGAAGACAAAGAAAAACATAAATTTTACATTTTTGGCTACAAAATCTACAATTATGGATGAACTATCCTGTTACAGTCAAATATACAAATCAAGTACAAAACTAGCTCAAGGGTTTTACAAAAAGGAAGAGTGGGCAGCAAAAGAAAATAATTATTATCTCCGAAAGTGAATATTCACAACCGACGGTGGCAAGAATAAAGTCTGCTGGATGGAGAGAGCAAGAGGCAAGAAAGGATGAAACAGGAAATGTGAAATCTTTTTGCTCCGACCATCTGCACCACCGAATTCAGGACCTAGAGCAAAAGGCTGAACCATTAATATTTTGATACCATACACCTATGAATTTTAGTTGTCCAGGGGAGGGAAAAAAGAAAAGCTAAAGAGTACCATAGACAGACCAATTATCATTGTGAAAATGAAAAGCGAAATTTAATTAAGTTATATATGGTGGATTTAGAAAGCCTGTATTGTTTTCATTATACACAAAAGTTGAAAAGACCCTTTTCTTCTTAAAGGTTGAAAGACAAAACTAACTTTGCATAAACAGATGCTACAAGGAAAAAGTATTACCTGACTTTATCTTAAATTTGAGAATGTTTGGTTGCCTCCTAGAAATGAACCTGATAGGATGATCTGTTGACTGTCTGTGCCGGTCAGTTGCAGAGATTAGCTGCAAGGACATGCAAGATAATGGTTAGGACTTGATAAACAGGATTCCAAGGGGCAGATTAACAATAAGAAGAGTAAAGGCATTCATAAAACAAAGAAAGAGAAATTATGGCCTAAACATATAGCACAAGTCTGTAAGGACATAAGGGCACCTAGTCATCATGAAGAGAAAAAAAAAAAAATGAGGTAGAAAACATGGGAATAGGTGAAACTAGTGGCCTGTGAATCAAACCTTTTCATCAAAGCGGAAGAGAGACTGATCAAAGTAGGGAGAAGGACTCATTGATTGACAATTGTAAGGCAAAGAGGACAACATCTTCTTTACAAACTGCAGAAGAGTCATCAGGCAATTAGATAATAAATAACTGAAGACAGAACACTTAAAATACCATGCTGCAAATAATATCCAGCAATACTATTATCATGCCTTGCAGAATCCTAACAAGGAAAAATATCCAAAGCGAATTCCAGAAAACGTACAAGAAAACTGTAAAACAGTAGAATAGTAACTTCTGATAAAGAAATTCACACCTGTGAGAAGCTAGTGGCTTTATTCTTCATGGACTTTAGTTGCTCAAGAGCATGAACATTATTTGAGTGAGAAGATATGAAATTCATATGCAACGAATTTATTGATGTTGCATGGAAGTGGTCACAGAACTGCTCAAAGAGAAGGTAAAGCTCATCTGCTGCATTCTGAAAGAAGTAATAGATCATGTGATTCTCAGAGAGCTCAACGAATACAACAACACAAAAGAAAATACAATGAAATAATACCTGATAGAATGCAACAATTTCAGTTGTCTCCATATTATATACGGCAAAGAATGCAGGATGTTGGTCAGTGTTCCGTGATACCTGAAATTTTCAAGTCAACAAATAAGGATGTATTTCAACTAAATATTTCTATAAAAAGGACAGCCAGAATTCCTGTCCAGAAAGAGTTGTTGAGGGTTTTAGCCTATTATTATTATTATTATTATTATTATTATTATTATTATTATTATTATTCCTATAATGTATAGGCAAAAGCAGGAAAACCTCACCCCTCCATCAACACTACCAAACTTGATAAGCAGATGATGCCGGTCCAAGAATTGTACCTGCCCAAGAGTTGTGCATAAATTTGTTACACATCTGTCAACTAGTGTAATAAGAGTTGCATCATCTTGTATTGAAGGACTAAACAGAATAAACAGGTAATTTTATTTGACTCATGAAAAACCAGCAGCACAAGTTTTTAGAGCATAAGATTTTAAAATTCCACCTTCCAGATCATCAAGTCAACATAGTCCTGGAAATGGAAATAGAACTTCTTCTTCAGGCATTGGACCCTCTGATATAGTAAGGAAACATTGAAATTAAATCTCTGAAGTTACAAGAGATAAAACTTTTTTTCTGAAGCGCTTCACAAAGCAAAAGAAACTTCAAAAGAACAGAATTAAACATGAGCAACATAATATACAAATTATTTTGAGGTCCAGAAAGTCAACTAACTAACCTGGATCTGATCTGTTTCTTCACTCCATATTTCTCGGAATATGAACGAAAGTAAGCGCTGTTTGATACCACTTAGAAAAGAATTGTTTGCATTAGGCTGGTCATGATGTAAACCATTATCTACAACGTCTCCACGATTGCCTAACAACTAATGCAGTTAACTTCTGTCAGAAGTTGTGAAGTTCTATCATCAATTGTTAGATTGTTGGTTTAGACACCCACACTTGAAACATGGTGAAAAATTGTTAGCCTCTCAGGTTTAACAACTAAAATGATAAACACTAAGGGAGAGTCCAGAGATGCATGGTAATGAGAAAGCCATTTGTGTTCAAAACATTTACAAACAGGAAAGAGACCCTACATTGAAATGTTTTAAGGACTAACAGGAAGTCAAGGAACAGAAACCAAAAACTTCAAGTTACTAGTAAGGAAGAAACAACAGTTGAAGTAGAATTCACTGATGCTTAAACTAATCAGTGCAATATTTGCAGAACATGATAAAAATCAGATGGAAAAACATAAAAGCAAAAGCATCTTGCCTGAGAACTGGAATTTATAAAAAGCTCATCATCTTCGCGACAATATGCACCAATAGCTCGCACATCAACAAGGTTCCCAGAGTCCCTGATTTGAAGAATGTGTATTGTTTGATAACGAAGCGACACTACTGCCAGCAAATCGTCATACAAGAAGACACCCATGTTATGGGCCAAATTTACATAATCATTGAGAAATGCCTTCTCATCCAGTACAACCCCATCTTCCAACCTAATTGTATTACAAATGAATCAGAACAGAACTTCACAGCATTAAAAAGAAAAAAAACAATCTACCAGTAATATTCATAACAGAATAATTCTAATTTTTTTAGGTGAAATATTAAAAACAGCCTGTCAGCATTGGTTGAATAGTGATTTACAGAAAGGATTCTATAATGCGGCGTTCATTTTAATTTTGGCAAGAATAATGCATTGACGAGCTAACCAGTATCTATATACATTCGTCTTTTAATTTTCAGATAACATGAAAGAAAGCAGGTACGGTAAACACACCTCAAGAGGTGAAAAGTAATTTTTTCAATAGATGGGACGCCTTGGATTGCTCCATCCACGGCAGGTGCATCTTGAATTTGAGCGGTGGAAGTAGCAAATATTCCAAATTGGTTACTCTCCATGTAGAGAAAGAAGTCTTTACATAAGAGCTCATTGCAGGAAACAAGTGATTTAACATATAACTGTGTGAAGAAACTCTCAAACCTATTAGCTTTGGGAGGAAGCTCATGGGTATTATCACAATCTTCTTCTTTGCATGAAAATGAAAGCCATGTTGGTCTATAAACAATCAGATCCTGATGGTTCCTACTGAAACTTATAAAGTACTGACCGTCATCCGTGAATTTACGAAATGAATGGTCCGGACATTCCACGTCATATATTGTAAAACTAGGAACTAAATTCTCGTAAAATCTTCTAGCACAATGAACCTGTATATGTTAGCCAAAAAAAAATTGAGAGAAATTATCAAACAGGTGGAAGGCAAGAAAAATAAAAATATAAAAAATGTAGAAGAAAAAAAAGAAAAAGAAAGATACGCTGGTTCCGGGCGCAGGGGTACGAATTTGACGCTCGAAAATTCGGGAAGCGACATTGTTGGTTTTAAACATCAGCTTCAAATCAATCCTGAGAGATACTTAAAAATAGAAAAGTTTCAGGAAAATGGGAGTTCCTGAAAGAAATTGAAATGGAAATGGAATGGAAAGTTTGATTTGTTTTGTTGTCATCGATAGATAGTACAGTAACAATATAAAATACCTGGTGACAAATGGGAGTTAGGGAGCAAGGGCGTGGAGTGTCGACGTAGCCAATGGGAAGGCGGGGGAGTGATGAGAGGCTGAGAGAGAATTGAGTGGGTGTGTGGGACTGTCTGTGACTGTGAAGGGAAATAGATATGCAGATTTTTTTTTTTTCTTTTTCTTAAAGGGGGTTGAGCAGTTGGGCACATCGTCAAACAGTGGACCAAACCACTGGCGTTGTCCGTGAACGTGTCCCATTATCCGTTACTACTTTTGGTTTTTATTTCCATTGATTAATTTCTCCTTTATTTCTTGACTTTTTACACTTTGACTTTTTGCCCATTTTAGCATTTTCCGAATATTGTTCTCATTTTCTCATTTAAATCCTAATTCAGTTGAGTTGAGCGATGCAATTAGCTCAGTAAGATTTAAAAAATTAACATAATAATAAAAAAAACATTAACATCAAAGTTAAAAAAATAATTTAATTTTTAAAAATTTATCTTTTATAATAAATTTTTAACACATTGAATTATCGATATTAATTAATGAATCAAATTTAAATCTAATAATCTAATTATGATAAACAATTTATCTACCGAAACAAAGGGTTAAATACCCTTCATTTTGATAATTAACACGACGCAAACTCGCGCTCCGCTGTGAAATCAATATTTTTCATGGAATGATTGCGAGTTGTAATTCTGTAAAATAAAAAAGGTGATTTTTCTTCACAAATATACACCAAAATGTACATTAAAACAAACAAACAAATAAATAATAATGAAATAAGCAATCAAAAATAAGTATATGATATAAACTTAAAAACTTCAATCTTTTGTCTCTTTTGAAACTTCTACTGTGGGAGAAAAAATTTTTCTGCCCTTTTTTTTTTTTTTGAATTTTTAATCTCTAATGCCTGTTATGACCCTTTTAAACAGTTTATTTTCATGTAACAATGGAATTGTACTTCTTGCTTGACTTTTTCATTAATAATCTCTTTTAGTCTTCTTTTTTTAACTCACATGTGATATATATATATATAGGGAGATATAGATAACAAATTTTAACCAATTTTTTATAGGGAAGAAGACGGAGAATTAAGTTTTAGATTTAATTTTTTTTTAAAGAAGGATAACAATTGTTAAATTAAATTGTAATTGTTAATTTTAACCTAATTTGAACTCAGTAGATACATAAATTGATAACAATAGCGTTTATTATCATTCTTTTAAGAAAAACTTAAAAAGACGTTTGATTCAAAGAATTTAAGGTTATTAGTCGGAATTTTATTTTCTATAATCAATTTTTTTTGTTTAGTTGTATGACTTTTCTTTTCATTGAGAATTTTAAATTTTCAATAGTGTCAAAATGGGGAAAAATAGGGCGAATTTGATTACCTCATCCCTGTGGTATTTTTATTTTCCCAAGGAATTTTTTTAATCCAAGTTTGGGTTAAACTCTTTTTGTTTGGTTCAAGTTTATCCTTTATTGTCAAAGATATTATATCCTAAATAAGTATTTATATATTAAAATAAATAAATTAATTAATTAACATCTTAAGTAGTTAAATAAGTAATTTAAATATAATTATACTCATTTATTTGTAAAAAAATACAACTTTAAATAAAACACTTAATAAAAATTCTTTGTTTTTCTTAAACCATTAAAAACTATTTCTTAATTATAACATAATGGTTATATGATTTACAAGTTTGCAAGTGTCAAAGTAATCTTTCTTAACTAAATTGGTAATCAATAAATGTTATGGTCACTTATAATTGCATTTTGTGTCTATTTTACCATTGAACATCCTATAAACAAATAGATCAATTAAACAAAAGATAGTTATTCTATACACCATCAGTGGAGTTTTTTGACTCTACAAGCGGGATTAGGATAATTCTACATGTTTTTTAAAAATATTAAGAAAATAAAAATAAATAAAATAGAACATGTGTAATCATCATGATCTCACTTGTGGAGTCAAAAAACTCAACTAACGGCATATAGAATAATTATCTTTAAATGAATATGTTAATTTAACAATTAATAATTGACATCTTACAATTACAATTGAATAACTTAACTAATTACATATTAAATATCCTATAAATAAATGGACTAATTAAATAAATATGTTAAGTCAGTATAAAGATTAATTGACATCTTACAAATGAATAGCTTAACTGATTAAATAAATCAAAATAATTTACATATTAATTATCTTATAAACAATTGGACGAATTAATTAACATGTGTTAACTAAATTAATTAACATTTATTAAATGAATAAGCTTAAATACTAAATAAATAAAGATATAAAAAAAAATACGTTAAATATAGCCTCCATTAAAGTGTTTTTCATTTTAAATCAACTATTTATTTATTTTAATACAAAAAAGGTAATATAGTTAACTGTGACATTTAATAATTTTAAATTCCTTGAATCAAACATAGAATTAAACATTATCCTCATTACAACCAAACACGAGAATTTAATATTCCTCAAAATTTATCAAGTAAAATAATTTAGAGGTAAAATAATCCTTAAAAAAATTTTAATTTCCACTAACTAATCAATCCCTTGATGTGTATGGACAGTTCACGAACACTCTTTTTTTTTCCTATTTGATTCATCAATATTTATATATATTTATATATATATATATAACTTTAAACATCATTATAAATCGAATATAATTAGAAAGTTGAATTTTGTCTTTACCCAAACTCATGTCCATTTGGTCAAAGGAGCAGCAATCCTAGAAAATCTTTCAACAAACTTTCTATAATACCATGCAAGCCCCAAAAAACTCTGAATCTCGGTAACTGTCATCGGTCTCTCCCAATTAAGTATAACCTCTATCTTAGACGGATCAACTGACACCCCAATACAATATGACCGAGAAAAGCTATTTGGTCTAACCAAACTCACTCTTACTGATCTTTCCATAAAGCTGTATATCTCTGAGTATCTACAGCACAATCATCAAATGTTATGCATGTTCCTCGAGAGATCGAAAATACACAAGGATATCATCAATGAAGACTATCACAAACTGATCTAGATGGTCCCGAAATATCTCATTCATTAGACTCATGAAAGCTTCCCCAATAATATTTGTCCAAATTTAGAAGATTGATTCAATGTTATAAGACATCACTGAGTTTTTATGTAAGCATGATTAATAGTGAGAGTTCTTGTTATCGAATTTTTATAAATAAAATTTTTTTAGACCAATACTAACCATACAACACAAACATAAATAATCTTATATATAATATAATATGGAGATACTTTGTAATTTAAAATACATATATATATGTTTAAACTGCTATTTTCAAGTTCATTTTAATTTCCTTACAATGTTTCTTTACTTTATACTTAACCCGATTAACCCGGCTGTAGCGCACGGGTACTTCAGTATTTTACTAGAAGTGAACCCCAAATAAATTTAGACCAATTTAAACCATTAAAATAATTCAATTTCATTAAATTGATTTGTTTAATTTAGTTTTGATTAAAAATTAATTTACGAGATCAATTTAATTAAGAACTCATTTCTCATAAAATCCTCATTTTCGATGCAATCGTATCTTTTTTTGTTACAATTGCCCCATAAGAAAGCATTTAAATGTTCTATTGTGTTGCAATTAGACCAGTTTAAGGATTGGGTTTTTTATCAAAGTCTAAAGATCAGCTCCATGTTTGATTGAGTTTGGAAAAAAAATGTCAAATGCAATTAACGGGTTAGACAAAAATTTTGAGTTTGGTAAAAAAATCAAGTGAGCTCGAATTTTACCCTTCGAAACTCGAATCTAACTCGAACGTAATTAAAATTAAAAAAAATTATAATATATTCACTAAGTATAATGTAATTATATATAAAAAAATATTATTAATTAATAAATATGATTATATATATTTAACATAAAATTGACATGAAAATATTGATAAATCAAATTAAATTTTAAAACTACTAAAAGAATAAAAAACAAATAAACAAAAATAAAATACTAAAAAAATAAATAAAATAATTTTCAGATCAGACCAAGTCAGGCTCGAGTTTGCATTATAAAATAAAAAATGACCATGGACTGAAATCCAAATTTTATTTTGAATAAAATAATTATTATTTTAATATAAAAATATTATTATCTTTTATATTATTTTAAAATATACATAACAATATTTTATTATATTTTTAGATTAAAAGAAACATTAGTTATTTTTTAATATTCATGAATATTATTAACTTTTAAAAATAATCATAAATTAGATACATATATGATCATATTAATAATAAATACAAAATATATTATTTTCTTTAAAAAATTATAATTTTGATATAAAAATATCATATAAATAATAAATACAAAAATAATTAAATATTATTTTGTTAAGTTTTAATTGGTGTAAATATATTATTTTCAAATTTTAAAAAAATCATTTCATATAAACACCACTATATTCTATTCATTATTTCATAAATGTCCAATTATTCAAATTTGGTATTTTATTCAAAGCTTAATGCAATGTCTTTAATAGTCTTTTTTATTTCTTAGTTTTTCAATACACTTCATCTGCTACCCTTGCATCTACATCCAAGCACACACTCTATTAGTGATTTTAATCCCATTGTTATAGTACCAATTTTATTATTACTGTTGAGGATAAAAATATTTAGCACATTTAGGCCAATAAAAAATAACCACGTGATATGAGGAAAATTAAATATTTTATTTATTATATATACATTTTAAATAAGACAAAAAGAACGTTTACTCCAAGGATGCATATGTAATTATAGGCAAAATAAATCTCTATAAATAGGGAACATGTATGACTTGAAAATTTAAGTCTCAATTTACTCTACAGAAACTCTGCTAAAATTTTCTTCTGACTTAATCATCGGAGTGCTTACGCAGGGAACAACCCTTGCGTCCCTCTGATCATTGATTTTGTTACAGAGAATCTAACTACGCGTGGCACGAAGATCGAAGCGAAGACGTCAGCAACACGTCATTATTCTGTTGGGCAACAACAATTGGCGCCCTCTGTGGAAAACGAAAGAAAAATTCTTAACTCTACAATAATTGTGAGAACACGATCAATAGCAATGAGAAGTGAGGAGAATGAAGATTCAATAAGTTCTCCAATTGATAACATGGGTGATGGACTCCAATGGGAAAGAGGGTCAAGCATGATGACAATTCCCGTAGCTGAATTTGAGGCTATGAAGAAATAAGGAAAGGAAACCGTCCAAACCTTACGGGCTATGGTGAACCTGTTAAAAGGCACCTTCCCGCAAGTGAATCTGTTGGCTACTGTACAAAATTGGGTGGGAGAAGGAAGTGTCGCGCAAGAGTCTCACGACATGCTCGCTCAGCATCCTCACGGCATGCCTGCTGCTAACCCTCATGGCATGCTCGCACAACACCCTCACGGCATGCTCGCACAACACCCTCACGGCATGCCCGCGCAGCACCCTCACGGCATGCCCGCTGCTGACACTCACGGCATGCCTGCGCAGCAAGCTCACGGCATGCCCGTGGCTGACACACACGACATGTTCGCTCAGTACCCTCACTGCATGTCCGCGCAGCACCCTTACGACATGCCCGCTGCTGACCCTCACGACATGCTCGCGCAACAAGCTCACGGCATGCCCGCGGCTAACACTCACAACATGTTCGCTCAACACCCTCACGGCATGTCAGCGCAGCTCCCTCACGGCACGACCGCGACTAACCCTCACGGTATGCCTGCGCACCACCCTCACGGCATGCCCACGGCTGACACTCTCTACATGCTCGCTCAGCACCCTCATGGCATATCCGTGCAGTTCCCTCACGACATGCCTGCTGCTGACCCTTACGGCATGACAATTCGAGACCCCTACGGCCAGTCCGCGCGAAACACTGACTGCCGAATGGCGCGAGACCCTGCAGGCCTGGCGACTAGAAATCTATTACGTGAGGTTGCGGTTGATCTTATGCGTGAGGCCGCAGAGGAATTGAGCTGAAAGGGCACCCAAGATCCCATACGGGAAGTTTCGGAAAGCCCCAGATGTGAAGTAGCAGGACGCATGAGGTCCCAGGGTATCCGAAGCCCTGAGCATGAAGGTACGGAGAGCCTCAGATGCTAAGCTGCGGAAGATCCCGTACGCGAGAATTCAATTCACTGGAGGCATCAAAGTCGGGGTGCGAGAAATGCGACGCGTGAAATTAGGGGTGGCAGGAGACGTCAAAATACTCAAAGCTTTGACAATCCGGCTATGGTAGATTCTAGGTATTTGAATACAGAAGATCCTTGGTCCTAGAACACCAATGTCTCACCGAATAATGGGGTCAAAAATCTTGAAATAACAGACACGTATACCGGAAGAAACTCAGAAGCAGATCCGACATGGAACCCTGAAGCTGACATGATCGATTTTTGACCCAAAGCCCGTAAGAACCAAATGCATGGTAATGAGAGAGAGGTTGTTGACTATGATCAAGCCGATTCATATAAGGTCCAAAATAGGCCTGCATCCGTGATACATGATGTGTTAGATATGAAGAGAATGGTTGAACAAGTCTTGGAGGAGAAAAAGTTGATTCCGGTTAAAGAGAACCAGAGAAGAAGAATCTCATTCAGCACAACGATTGTGAGAAAATCGCTGCCCCCAAAGTTCAAGATGCCTCAGATGACAACATATGTCGGGAAGACCGATCCTTACAACCATGTTGAAAATTATGAGTCGTTAATGCTACTACATGGATGGGAAGATGAGATCACGTGTAGGGCGATCTCCCTAACCTTAACTAATCACGCACTAAAGTGATTCAACAACTTACCGAAAGGGTCTATCTTATCTTTTAATCAGCTAAGGAGTGAGTTTTTGAAGGCCTTTGCGATAAATAGCCAAAAAAGGAAAGATACCACTTATCTGCTCACCCTAAGACAAGGAAATAAAGAACCACTAAAAAGTTATGTAGATCGATTTCGTGATACTACTCTTGAGGTAAGGGATCTACAAGTTGGAATAGCGGTGACAGCCATGCTGCAAGGGATAAGGTCTGAAAAGCTCCAATAATCATTGTCTTTGGATCAGCCAACGATGATTTCAGACTTGTTCTCTAGAGCAAACAAGTATATTAATCAAGAGGAGGTGATGAAAATGATACCAACGAGGGACATGAAGGAAGGAAGGAAACGGGGGAGAGAGCTCGATGATAAAAATGCAGGAAGATCAGATAAAGCCCCAAAATTGAAATATGATAATTACACGCGATTTATCGAACCACGTGCTTCAATCTTAGCAGCGATAGAAAGAACTAGGATGCTTCAATTCCCTAGGAGAGGATAGGGAAATCTAGGGCGAGACCTCAGGTCCTATTGTAGCTTCCACTCTGCCTTTGGTCATTTGACTGAAAAGTGTCATGATTTGATGAATCAGCTTGAGAGATTAGCTAGAGAAGGGCTGTTAGACCGTTACATACAGAGGAATGAGAGAAACCAATATCCTGTGCGTGGTAGAGGAGACAACAGATTGCGAGATAGGCGTAATGATAACGGAGTAAATAGAAGAAGAAATGAAAAGAGAGGAAATAAGGCAAGGTAGGGATAGCGTAGGAATCAGTAGATAGATAATGAGCCTACAGGGGCCGCCATTCATGTTATCTCTGGTGGAGAATGCGCAGTTGGTGACTCATCTACTTCCCGAAAAGCATATGCTAAGCAAGCGTACCAGATCCATTTTGCAATGAAAGTAGCCGAAGACGAAGAAGCGATTACTTTAACGCCAACAGATCAGGGAGATGTTATTATCCCACATGATGTTCCTATGGTCATATCGGCTGTTGTGGCTAAGCATTCGATAAGTCAAATTCTGGTAGATAATTGAAGCTTGGTGAACCTTATCTTTGTGATTGTTTTAAAAAAATGAATCTGAGTGAAGACAGATTGAAACCCGTAACTACTCCCCTGTTTGGCTTCATAGGAGAGAAAGTAAAGGTGGCAGAGTCAATCGAACTACCTCTTATTTTGGGTGAAGATCCTAAGAGTGTTACAAGACAGGTTTTATTTATGGTGGTCAAATCAATATCTCTAGCTTACAATGTTATTCTCGGACGACCATTATTGAGTGATATGAGAGTCGTACTCTCCCCATGTTATCTATTGATGAAGTTTCCAACTCCCAGAGGTGTGGGACAAGTCCGAGGAGATCAGAGAAAAGTAAGAATGTGTAATATTGCATCAACTACAGGTAAGGAAGTTCAAAGAAAAGAATCCTTTACCATCGTCGAGGTACCTAACCCATCACCAACACCTTGAAAGAAGACGAAAAATTCAGAGCAAACTGAAAAGGACCTTACAGAGAGGGCAAGAAGATAGCGAAGACCTGGAATACCAATCATCTGAAGCCATATAGGCAGTAAAGCTTTTGTTTATTTATTTATATTATCAAACCATGGATTGAAATTTCATTTAATTATGATTTATTAATATTTCATTGCCTATTGAAATTTTTAACTATACTTAGTGCAAGGGCTTGAAGCGAAAAATGCACGAGGTAAGCCACGCACCTAAATTAATAAAAGGGCTTGAAGCGAAAAGTGCATAAGGTAAGCTAAGCACCCAAAACAAAAGGCTTGAAGCGAAAAGTGCGCGAGGTAAGCCATAAAGAGAAAAGTGCAAGGGCTTGAAGCGAAGAGTGCGCGAGGTAAGCTAAGCACCCAAAATAAAAGGCTTGAAGTGAAAAGTGCGCGAGGTAAGCCATAAAGAGAAAAGTGCAAGGGCTTGAAGCGAAAAGTGCGCGAGGTAAGCTAAGCACCCAAAACGAAAAGCTTGAAGCGAAAAGTGCGTGAGGTAAGCCATAAAGAAAAAAATGCAAGAGCTTGAAGCGAAAAGTGCGTGAGGTAAGCTAAGCACCCAAAATGAAAGGCTTGAAGCGAAAAGTGCGGGAGGTAAGCCATAAAGAGAAAAGTGCAAGGGCTTGAAGTGAAAAGTGCGCGAGGTAAGCTAAGCACCCAAAACAAAAAGCTTGAAGCGAAAAGTGTGCGAGGTAAGCCATAAAGAAAAAAATGCAAGAGCTTGAAGCAAAAAGTGCGTGAGGTAAACTAAGCACCCAAAATGAAAAGCTTGAAGCGAAAAGTGCGCGAAGTATGCCATAAAGAGAAAAGTACAAGGGCTTGAAGCGAAAAGTGCGCAAAGTAAGCCACGCACCCAAACTAAGAAAATGGCTTGAAGTGAAAGCTGAGCGAGGTAAGCCATAAAGAGAAGAGTGCAAGGGCTTGAAGTGAAAAGTGCGCGAGGTAAGCTAAGCACCCAAAATGAAAAGCTTGAAGCGAAAAGTGCACGAGGTAAGCCATAAAGAAAAAAATGCAAGAGCTTGAAGCGAAAAGTGCGCGAGGTAAACTAAGCACCCAAAATGAAAGGCTTGAAGCGAAAAGTGCGCGAGGTAAGCCATAAAGAGAAAAGTGCAAGGGCTTGAAGCGAAAAGTGCGCAAAGTAAGCCACGCACCCAAACTAAGAAAAGGGCTTGAAGTGAAAATTGCACGAGGTAAGCCATAAAGAGAAGAGTGCAAGGGCTTGAAGCGAAAAATGCGCAAGCCACGCACCTAAGTAAACACTTAGAATACTTGAAGTAAAAGGTTGTAAGCATTAAATAAAAAACGTATGGGGAAAGCTACAAAAGAAACTTAAGACGAGAATATAAATCATCATATTAATATGAGAAAAATACATCGATATTTTTGAGAAAAAGTAAAATTCCCTATTACAAATAAACCTAAAGTGTTAATAAACAAGAAAATTAAAACTACTCCTCAGTAGGCAGGGAGGCTCCTCTATCAACAGAATCTGACTTGTCTTCTAAGTCATCCAAGGCATCAATCATTCCTTGTTGACGAGGCTCCCAAGGACTGACAAATTTGAAAGATCGTCATGAGTCGCCTTCTCCGTATTATCTGTAAAGTTCTCACCATCGGGCTCATAACTTGTCCAATCACCAAACTCGTCGGCATAATGCTCCAATTGCTTCCTTTCTCCAACCAAGAACGCGCCATGTAGAAACCATATTTAACAAAGCTGGTAGAGAATGTAAGCTTCCTATCATAACAATCTTGTGATAAATGATATTCTCTAACAGCTTTAGAACGAATTTGGTTTCGCGAGTCAATATTGATGGTGGAAGATTGAGGCTCTTCATGTAACTTAGAAAGCTCTTCTTCCAACCTATTACGATCAGACTTCAACTCATCATTGCTGGTCTGGAGATCTCGGAGTTTGGACAAGACAGTTTTATAATCAGACTTTAACTCCTCACGCTCATTGGAAAAGTTCTCTTGAAGGTTGAGGTTTTCAAAACGAAGATCCTCCTTCTCCTTTTTGAGTTGATCAATCTGCTCGAGGAGCCTCAGATACTGAGTTCTTTCATTATGCCACTCAGATCTTTCGGCCCTTAGCTGATCAAGTTCAGCATCAGCCTTCGCTCTGTATGTTCTATGCCAAGCGTTACAAACAATGACCTACTGAGTTGTCTGAGAATAAACAAGGAATAATAAAGTTAGATGAAACTAAGTAGGACAGAGAAAGGAAAAATAAAAAAAAGATAAGAGTGTACCTGCATTATTAAGTAGTCAGAACGATCTTCAGGATTGGGAAAGGCCTTGAACAGCTTCGCTTCGTCCCGAGGAAGAATAGTCGACCATCCCAGGCGAGATGCGACTCCAGTATCATGAATCGAGTCATTATCATTAACACCGGGATGAACAATGAAACTCTGATCGTAGACAGTGGTCCACCATCCATTGAGTACCGAGAGGTGTTAAGTTCGACGATTGACGGAAGTGTTGGTGCCTCCCGCATAGCCAACTCGATGTGTAAAGTTCGCCTCTCAGTACGAGAAGGGCGAGTAATATTGCACTCTGCCCGATTGCTCCTATGGTACTCCTCTAACTCAGGGTCAGGAAGTGGAGCCTCCACTGCTGGCTGTTTTGCCCTCTCCCGATGTCGAGAAGCTGACCCCTCAGGACGTGACCTCATCCTCTCACCTTGAAGTCGCTCTCGAGAAGAAGCTTCCCTGGTTTGATCCTGACTGGAGCTCGAGGGGCGTCTACGCTTAGGTGGACGAGGGTGGACAGCCCTGGCAGTACTAACAGGTCCAGCCATACGACCAAAAGCCCTTTCAAATGGACCTGCCCCTGAGAGAAAGACAAATAAAAAAGAGAATGTTAGAAAAATCATTTGAAATAAATGATTACTCGCAGACTAAAATGTAATACAAAATCACCTGAACTAAGATAATCATCAAGGGAAGGAATGTTGGCTAAACTTTCATCTGAAGGAAAATCTAGAAAGGGGCTCCCAAAAGCTTCGCCTCGACCCCAATCTAAGTTCTCATAAGAAGGATTATCGGAATGTCCCATGCCTTGGCCTCCTTTGAAGGAATGAGAAAGCAAAACAGGCTCCGAGGTAGGAGCTGGAGCGATGGGAACACGCCCCCAACTGGCGGCGGCTATGTTTTTTGGTGTCAAAAGGGACAGTAAAGCACTCTCATCATTTGTTTGTAACTGAGAGATAAAATGGTCATATACATCACTCAAGTCAGAAAGCTGACTGATGTTAGAAGGCCCATGAAGACACTACTCAGTGGGGATGTGCATAGTCGGAGGAATTTCGACGATAAGCCAATCGGAGGCATAATTATGAAGCTTAGATGGAGGCTTCCCAAAAAGTTTGCTACTTCTCCTCTTCCCAAAACCTTCTTAATACTAAAACGAGTTGAGTTCCGAACAATACGGACTCTGAAGAAGGAGTTAATAGGGGAATGGTGGGCGTAACATCAAATCTATGACATATAATCATAAACCCAACTACTTGCTCCCATCTATTAGGGTGAAGTTGAGCAGGGACCATGCCGTAGTTGCGAAGGAAAGCAACTCCTAAGTCAGGTAAAGGAAAACGAAATCCAAACTCTAATGAGGCTTGATGAATGGGAACACCACTACCAACAGCTTGAGGTGAGTATTCTGCATCAGTTGGGAGTCTATAATAATAGCCATCAGGAAGAGAAAAAGTATTATGAATAAATTCAAGATCGGACTCCCTAAGCCTAGAATAAGACTCTAAATGAATATGTTTTCTACTACTTTGTCTAGCCATAGTAAGTGAATTGAGTAAATGAATAAACGCTGAGAGGATGGCTTTGCCGCAAAGGTGAACTTGCCGTGGGAATGCAATGTCGCGAGGGTATATGCCGCAAGAGCTTGTGCCGCAAGGGTTCCTGCCGCAAGGGTTTATGCTGTAAGAGCTTGTGCTGCAAGGGTACTTGCCGCGAGAGGTTTGTACCGCAAGGGTACCTGCCGCGAGAGGTTTGTGCCGCAAGGGTACCTGCCGTGAGAGTTTATGCGGCAAAGGTTCCTGCCGCAAGGGTATACGCCGCGAGGGTAAATGCCACAAGAGCTTGTGCCGCAAGGGTTTATGCCACAAGAGCTTGTGCCACAAGAGCTTGTGCCGTAAGAGTTCCTGCCGCAAGGGTACTTGCCGCGAAAGGTTTGTGCCGTGAGAGTGTCTGCCGTGAGAGTGTCTGCCGTAAGAGTCTGACACTAGAGTATGTCACGAGAGTCCGCCGTGAGAGTGTCGCCCGAGAGAATACGCGAGTGAAGCAATGACCGACGACTCACGACACTTATATATATGCGCAAGTTGCGTAGACCCCGGCAGACACATGACTCTAACAATAAATAAAAAAAAATTTACTCTTCCGAAAATTGAAATTTACGAAAGAGTGGGGAGCAATTGTTGAGGATACAAATATTTAGCACATTTGGGCCAATAAAAAATAACCACGTGGCATGAGGAAAATTAAATATTTTATTTATTATATATACATTTTAAATAAGACAAAAAAGGACGTTTAGTCTAAGGATACATACGTAATTACAAGCAGAATAAATCCCTATAAATAGGGAACAAGTATGACTCGAAAACCTAAGTCTCAATTTACTCTACAGAAACTCTGCTGAAATTCTCTTCTGACTTAAGCATCGGAGTGCTTATACAGGAAACAACCCCTGCGTCCCTCTGATCATTGATTTGCTTGTAGAGAATCTGACTACACGTGGCACGAAAATCGAAGTGAAGACGTTAGTAACACGTCATTATTTTGTTGGGCAACAATAATTACAATAACTAGTTTCACTGTCATGTTATTTTCAATCTTACTGTCTTTAAGTTTGTTGATTTTCGACATCTAAAATTACTAATCGAACCAATCAAATTAACCAATTTTTTTAATATATATTTAAATATATTATATTTGATGAATGATCCACTTATACCAATGTAAAATTAAGTTAGTTTTACACTATTTCATACTTTTTTTATACTATTTATATTTTTTTATCCGACCATTGAGTATTATATTCTATTTAAGTACATTATGCATACAAATTTTCAAATTAATCGAAAATGCTTAACTATTAATTTGATATAATAAAATTTTAATTGTTAATATAATTGATAAATATGTTATTCTCTATCGAAATAATAATGATATCAAATCGGATTAATATCCTATACACCGTCAGTGAAGTTTTTTTACTTCATAAATGAGATTAGGATGATAATACGTCTTATTTTATTTATTTTTTATTTTCTAAATATATTTGAAGTAGATATGTCATCATCCTAATCTCACTTATAGAGTCAAAAAACTCTACTGATAATGTATAGAATAAATATCCTATCAAATCAACTCGAAACTTTACTTGTATGATAGATACAAGTGAGTGGTTAAATCTAGCTATTGTTTTTGTAAAATAATCAATCTTACATGGAGTAATAAAAATGGTATAAAACAAATTGATTTACATTGGTGTAACTTATCTCTTGTTTAATTTATCATATAAATAATTGAATATATGTAAAAATTATTATGAATTGTTGGATTTAAACAAAAGACAAAAGAAAATTTAAGAATTAGAAAATATATTTGTAACTATAAAAATAAAAAAAAAATTGCTTTTTTAATCTAACCAAATTGATTTATTTCGTTTTTTCATTAATAAAATTTAATCCAGTAAGTGCAATTATTATTTTAAAAATAAATGGATTAATTGATTTTTAAATTTTTTAAATGGAACCGTCATCTTTCAGTTTCTAATTCTGCCTCTTCTTCTGCCTGGCTAATCTTTCACCATAGGCGAACCAAGCCAACATTGCACTGCTAAAAGGCACTAGATGATTGGTTCCTTGGTCCTTCCTTTGACACCATCGTATCGCTTCACTTCAACCATTATTACCATTGCTTTGTCAATCAATTTATCCCTTTAAAGCCTTCCTCTCTCCGGTGGAAATACCGGAATGCCGGAACCTATATTACCTGGCCGTCCCAGCAAGAAGAATGGCCACAATGGCCGGATCACCAGGTTAATCGATCAGGCTCCTGAGCCCGTCCTGGTTGAATAACTATGGTTTTTATGCCTTCAGAAGAGGCACGGAAACCTGGATTTGTGATAACTATTATGTCATTCAACAATTCTGTTTTAAGACTGGGCCTTTATGTTTGTGTTGACAAATGAAGGCATTCTTGTGGTTCATTTGCATGGAGAACCAAGTCTAATCTTATTGTTTAGTTCATTGTATATATGAACAGAATCTCTGCAAGACAGCAACCTCAATTGCAACCCGAGAAAGTTGAGGAGGAAAGCTTTGCATCCTCCATGTTATTAACTACTAATTTCATGCACTGATTCAGGAAAAGAAAGAAAAAGAAAAACTGATTCGATGCCACATCAGGAGTTACAAGTTCAAGAAGAGAACCGCGACATCAGGTGACTACTAGCTAATAGCCTAAACCAGAAGACACCATTAACATCACAAACATTCCGCAGCAACTGGCGATATGTAAAAGTGATTGTTTAAGCAATTGGAATCAACACATACATTTTGCATGAATGAGAATTCACGGTTGCTGTCAGATTGCCCACAAATCGTGTCTCAAGGGTTTTGTGCTGCAAGAAATGCATACAAGAGATGCATACATGTACATTAGAATGTGTGCCATTAGAGATAAGATGTGCTGTGCACAGGGGTGTCAAAGTCGTTGTTGGAAGATGAAAGTAAGATATGCTAAAGCTTGAAGCTAGAATTCAGTACCTCCCAAAGGTCTCTTGCTTCAACAACACTCTTGGGGTCTATTCCAATATCATCCCAGCGCGCTGTTATAGAATATCGAACAGGACCCCTGTTGAGTAGGACCACAGCAATTCTATAGCCAGAAAGAGGAGCTGCCCAAATCTGTTAGAAGGCGGCAAAGAAAGGTAGGAGTGACAAATCTGAGCAGAGTACGGCATATTAGCGAAGAGTCAACCAAAAATGGTCAGTATAAATTTTACCTCTTGATCACCTTCCATCCTAACCTTCTTAGCTTGAAAACCATATGGATCTATCACAGGCCATAACGTGAAGTCAAAAAATTGATAACTATCAATGCTTGAATTACTTGGTTTTTGTAGAAAGGTACTTGTAATTTACCTTGGTTAACAGCAATGACCTCTTCATTTGTAACTATCCGCATTGTCTCTTTTGTCAGATTCCTTATGTCGCAACCGAGAAGAAGAGGAGCCTGCAATAACATTCAGGTTTTATCAACCAGATGCAACATGCTTATCACCTGGCATCAAAATAAGATTTCATCTGTAATACCTTGGAAATAGCCCACAAGCTGAAATGTACTATATATTCATCTTTTGTCATCCCTCCATTCCCCACCTCAAGCATGTCGGGATCTATGAAATAAGACATACTAATAAGTTTCTCAGAAATCTACTTATAAATGATCTCTATATTGGTTACGACATTGCCACTGGTTGAGAATTGTAACCATTCCAACCACCAGGTCTTGCATATTCAGCATAAACTTCATTCTGGTCAGCTCTGGAGATCATACTGCCAGGCAGCAAAAAATTACAAGTTATGGCTCTAGGCCTAGGCTAGGATACTCAAGAGAAAAAAACCAACTTTCTCAGCATGAATCTTTACCTATCCCATGTATCAGATATGTCATTAGTTGTCCTCCAGCTATTTCCTACATGGGCACCCCATTCAGCAGGGTGCATATCTCCCCTACGAAACCAAAATGAAGCATAAGTCATGACTAGAAGAATCGGCAAAATCTTAATTAAAGGCTTAAGTTGCTGTTCTTCAGAAGGTACCATTCACACAGAGAGAAGAAGATGGGGCGGGCAGCCTTCATCAAAGCACGAGTCATGACCGGGTATCTACACGAAGAATAATAGCAACATATGAAAAGATGGCCATAGGTTTTGGATACATAGATGCAAATTTCAACAATAGGCAATTTCCTAACTGAATTGTTACCATAGATATGAGTACACAACCTTTCAATTGGCTTTGAGCCATCATTATTGCAGTTATCATACTTCAAATAATCAATACCCTGCAAACAAAGCAAGTGCCCCAATGATTTATAGTTTATTATGGATGCGCTCGAAATTAAAAAAAGAAAAAGAAAAAGATTAGCACACAAGGAAAATGATCACCGAAATCCCTACCCATGAAGCAAAGGTTTTAGCGTCCTTTTCTTCATGACCAAGTGAACCAGGCATTTTCTTACTACAAGTAAAATACCTGGAAACAAACAATAGTATATCCATTAGCTTTGTCATAGCAGATACAGGATTTACAGACACTGAACATCAATATGCAGCATTCATATGTTTGTCAGACAACAGATAGAGTTACATTACCCTGCATCCGAGTAGATCCCTAGCTTAAGACCCTTGTTGTGAACATAATCTGCCAGAGCTTTTATTCCAGACGGAAAGGTTGACTTCTTAGGCACTAGATTACCCTGAAATTGATTAGAGTCCTGTAGTTATAGCACCATCACCATTTTCTACCCTCACAGGAGAATCATTTCTAGCTTTTTCAACATCTAACTTGTAATATATATGTAGGAAAAGAGGGAGGGGCTGTGAAGAACTTAGAAGAAAAAAAAAATACCTTGTCATCACGAGAAATTTCAGCCCAGCAATCATCTAAGAAAGCAGATGTTGAAAAGCTTGGTAAGCAACTTTAATCAATGATGCCGATAAAGGGTACTACTTAAATTAGAGGCATTGAAATATTCATAGCAGCATACCTATATTAACATATACATATCCAAGCTTGGAAAGCCCGGTTGAAACTAGAGCATCAGCTGTCAAACCAACAAAATATTCATGTTTAAGGCAGTGTCTGCTACAATAAAAATTAAAGAAAAATACATACAAAATTAAAGTAGCCTTTTTTAAAGTTATAAACTATTTATCACTGTATTATCAACCAACCAATGAAATCTGGATTGAAGACTGTTTTTCATATTGGGAATTGGTATAGAATTTTGAAAAAGCAGATAAATTCAAATAAGAGGTATATTTACCGGTTTCTTTGATCATTTTTTCATCAATATTGCAGCTGAAGTGATTCCAGCTGTTCCAACTGCAGCGAAAAGGAAAGTAAAAAAAAAAAAAAAAAAAAAAAGCAGACCCAATTAACCCAAAATTACAAAAGAAAATTAATTATAACAGAACGGAAAAGATTAAGAGGCAAAAATAAAATAAAGAAATAAACAAACGGAGACACAAAAAAAAAAAAAAATGAAAAACCAAAAACAAAGGCTTTTGATTACCAAACGTTATCCTCTCAACTCAACAGTATTTACATATTATTCCATCCCCATTATACCAGAGTAAATCCAAGCATAACCATCAATTTCTTCTTGTGAGAATATGAGAATAAATTCTCAATTGTGTTTCTTGTAGAAGTGATGAAACAGAGAACATAATCTCAGCAAAACATGATCCAAGTTCGATCTTAAACAGATTACCCATTTCAAATACAACAACCGATCTGGTGTACCACATGTTAATATTCAATGCAGACAACAACACAAGCTGTCAAAAACCATGGTTTTTCAAAGAAAACTTTCACCGCCGACAAAATTTCTGTCACAACCAACCGTCAAGAAAGAAGCATAACGAGTAATGCAGTGAGTACATAACATATACAAAAGAAGACCAGGGAAAAAAAAAACACAGCTAAAAACATCGCGTACCCCATGGGAGGAGTCATTCCAAGACCATTTGACAGCATAATCCTCCTGCTGCTTGCTAGTGTTAAAGACGCTAACCCCATCACCATTATCATTGTTAACCCCACGGCACAGCATCTCTTCCCCATCTCTTCCACTGCTCTAAAAGACACTGCTTCAAACTGTTTTCAAAAAAAAAAAAAAAAACACACACACACACACAGACACTGCTCTCCGGTACTTGTTTGTATTTATGGCAAGAGGAAGTAGTCAAAGGATAAGAAGAACGTGACCATTAGGCAGTGAAAGTGAAAGTTGTTTTTTATGGACTTTTCTGAAAGACTCGTGCACTTTCTCGTTTATTGGATTTGTCCAAAAAAAAATTATTGGATTTGGATTATTTTGTTAGATAATTATGTATAGATTAATTCGGTCGGTAAAGGAAGAAATTTTAATTTTTTTATTAATCAAGATTCGATCTTTGTGAATGTTCTTGGCATGTGGATGAGTGCAGTGTTAAAATAATATATGCAATGAAAAGTAAGTTCAAACAAAGATGCTTCTAATTATTTTTGCAATGTGTTTATAGAAAAATGAAAAGCGAGGATGCGCATTTAAGGATCCGATCATCCGAATGTTAATATTCCTTTTATTTCTTATGAATTAACATATTAAGGTTAATGATTTTGTATTTAATAGAAAATTCATCCATATCCTTAATTTCCAAGTGTGAGTAAAGGAGTTTTGCATACATTTTTTTTTTCCAGATTGAGAAATTTGAGGAAATATATTCAATTTATAGATTCTGGCGTTTTAGCCTTATGCCTTTTTTTTTTTTTTCTTGACAGAGCCTTATCCTTAAGTTTATATACTTAAATTTACCAGTTTTATATTGAAATGTTAATTTTTAAAATAAGATACATATAAATTTTTTAGGAAATTTTTAAAATAAGTTTTATATTGAAATGTATTTAGGTCTAATTGAATTCCACATTAGCATTACATTTCATGTTAGCATCTTCTTCTATGAGCCAAAATAATGTCCCTTTTTTTTCGTACAATTTCAGCAAACAAAAAAAAAAACAACAAAACTAGTTCCATCTCTCCAATTTCTTCATTTGAGACTTTCCAAATAAAAAGAAAAAAACATGCAACTTCAAATTGAGAATAAGAAAAGTAAGAGTCTAAATCTAAAACCAAAAAAAAAAAAAGAAAAGAAAAAGAAATGGAATCAGAAAGAGGTCATGAAAAATTTGTCTACCATCAAAATTGTTCATTTACACCCTCAGCGAAGGCAAAAGGGAAAGTATACTGAGAATAAGATAAAAGCGGTCATGCAACACAAAAGGTAAAAGGGAAAGTGAGAAATATGTTTAGGTTAAATCTTTAAAGTATGTAAATAATATTGTTGTTACTCGATTACAACAGTGTCAAATGCAGACGTCTTCACCTCGATCTTTGTCCCACGTACCTTTAAAGATTCTGTCAGAAAAAGGATGATCAGAGGAACACAAGGGTTGTTCCTTGCGTTGGTACTCCGATACTTAAGTCAGCCAGAGAATTGTGCAGAGTTTCAGTAGAAAAATTCAGAATTAGGTTAACGAATCGTACCTGACCCCTATTTATAGGGATTTACTCTATCACTAATTACATTTTTGCCCCTTTTTTTTATCTTACTCAGGGCTTGTATCATTTCTCATATGTTTTCTTCATGTGCCACATGGCATTCTTTTATTATTCTTTTATCATGCACAACAATTGCTCTCCACTCTTTCGCTAGGTATAACCTTGCGAAAGAGTACATATGTTCTCATTGTAACCTTGGATCAAGCCCTTACATTGTATTCTGAAGTCAAATTCTCTGGCCGTATAATTCTCAAGCTCTTGTTTGAGTGCGTGGCTTACCTTGTGCATTTTTCGCTTCAAGCCCTTTGTTTGGGTGCGTAGCTTACCTCACGCATTTTTCGCTTCAAGCCCTTACTGATTTTCTTCGTGGCTTACCTCGCGCACTTTACGCTTCAAATCCTTGGTTGAGTGCTTAGCTTACCTCGCACATTTTTCGCTTCAAGCTCTCGTACATTTTCTTCATGGCTTACATCGCACATTTTTCGCTTCAAGCCCTTACTCATTTTCTTCGTGGCTTACCTCGCGCACTTTTCGCTTCAAGCTCTTAGTTGAGTGCTTAGCTTACCTCGCGCATTTTTCGCTTCAAGCTTTCGCACATTTTCTTCATGGCTTACATCGCGTATTTTTCGCTTCAAGCCCTTACTTATTTTCTTCGTGGCTTACCTCGCGCACTTTTCGCTTCAAGCTCTCGCACATTGTCTTTCTGGCTTACCTCGTGCATTTTTCGCTTCAAGCCCTTTGGTTATGTGCTTAGCTTACATCGCGCACTTTTGGTTTCAAGCTCTCGCACATTGTCTTTGTGGCTTACCTCGCGCATTTTTCGCTTCAAGCCCTTTGGTTGTGTGCTTAGCTTACATCGCGCATTTTTCGCTTCAAGCTCTCGTACATTGTCTTCATGGCTTACCTCGCGCATTTTCGCTTCAAGCTCTCGTACATTTTCTTCATGGCTTACATCGCGTAATTTTCGCTTCAAGCCCTTACTCATTTTCTTCGTGGCTTACCTCGCGTACTTTTCGCTTCAAGCCCTTGGTTGAGTGCTTAGCTTACCTCGCGCATTTTTCGCTTCAAGCTCTCGCACATTTTTTTCATGGCTTACATTGCGCATTTTTCGCTTCAAGCTCCTACACATGTGTAGCTGGTGCAATCAGTCATTTATCAATTATGTGAGAATCTCAACAGCCAATAAAATATCAATATGGCATAAATAATAGTTCAACAAATTAAATTTCAACCCATAGTTGAATTAACAAAAAATAACATTAAATGGTATAAAGTCTCGCTGCCAGTGTAGTTGCAAGTGGTTGATATTTCGCGTTTTTGCTATCCTCTTGCTTTGTGACCTTTCCATCTTCTTTCAAGGCATTGGTGATAGCTTAGGTACCCCGACGATGGTAAGGGTTTCTTTTCTTTGAACTCCCTTATATGTAGTTCAGCGTCGGTATCCTTTTTATCACTTCTTCTTGAGTGATATATTTATCTTCTCTAGAGAACAAGTCTGAGATCGTCGTCGGTTGATCTAAAGATAACGACTCTTGTAACTTTTTAGACCTTGTCCCTCGTAGCATGACCGTCACAGCTACTCCAACTTGTAGATCATGTACTTCAAGAGTAGCATTACGAAACCGATCCACATAGCTTTTGAGTGATTCCTTGCTCTCATGCCTTAAGGTAAGCAGATAGGCGGCCTCCTTCCTTTTCTGGCTTTTTATCACAAAGGCCTTCAGAAATTCGCTTCTCAATTGATTGAAAGATGAAATAGACCCCTCCGACAAACTGTGAAACCATTTTAGTGCATGGTCAGTTAAAGTTAAGGGGAATGCTCTACTCATGATCTCATCCTCTCATCCATGTAATAGCATCAATGACTCATAGTTCTGAATGTGGTCATAAGGGTTAGTTTTTCCCGAATACGTCGTCATCTGCGACATTTTGAATTTTGGGGGCAGTGGTTTTCCTATGATCGTTGTACTGAATGAGATTCTCCTTCTCTGGTTTTCTTCAGTTGGAACCAACATTTTCTCTTCTAAGATTCGTTCCACCATTCTTTTCATATATGTGGTAACTTGTGCCTTAGACACAGGTTTGTTTTGCATTTTCTTAGCATCGTACGCATCAGCTTGGCCGCAGTCCATAGCTTTTTTCCTGCTACCCTGAGTTCGGTTTTGAAGAGTCTGAAATCGAAAGTTTGCCATTCTAGTTTCAAAGTTTCGTTTTGGATCTATTTTCGAGTCTCTCTCAACATGAGATCCTGTCATTCCCACATCTTTGATTCCGTTATTTGGCGGGCCGTTTGTGTTCGGAGACCAAGGATCTTTCGCACCCAAATATCCAGAATCTACCCGAGCCGAACCCTCAAGGTTTCTAGTACTTTAGCGTCTCCGACCACCAACAATCTCTCGTGTTGAATTCCTTGTACCATGACATCGCAGTTTTTTGACACCTTGATGTCTCCAGTTTATTGGAGTCTCAGGCATAGGGTCTTCCATAGCATGGCGTCGTAGGCCTTCCGAGGCCTCACGCATAGGGTCTCCCATACCCTGACGTCTCATGTCTTCCTCAGTCTCACACATATGGTCTCGTGCGGCCATGCCGTGAGGATCTCGCGCACCCCTACAGTGAGGGTCTCGCGTGAGCTGGCATCCCCGCGCTATGAGTTCCCGACGTGGTGCGCGAAGAACGCGCCACAGGGCGCACGAAGAAAATGGGAGGTCTTGCGCAGCCATGCCGTGAGAGTTTCGTGCACCCCTGCCGTGAGGGTCTGGCGCGTGTGTGCCGCGAGGGTCTGCTGTGGGAGTGCCGCGAGGGTCTATCGCGTGTGTGCAGCGAGGGTTTGTCGCTTGTGTGTCGCGAGGGTCTATCACTGGTGTGCCGCGAGGGTCTGTCGTGTGTATGACGCCAGGGTCTATTGTGTGTGTGACGCGAGGGTCTGTCGCGAGTGTGTCGCGAGGGTCTGTTGCGAGAGTGCCGCGAAGGTCTATCGCGAGTGTGCCGCGAGAGTCTGTCGCGTGTGTGCCGCGAGGGTCTGTCGCGAGTGTGCTGCGAGGGTCTGTTGCGAGAGTGCCGCGAGGGTCTGTCGCCAGAGTGCCACGAGGGTCACCTGTAGCCATGCCGTGAGGGTCTCACGCAACCCTTTCATGAGGGTCTCTCGCACCCCTGCCGTGAGGGTCTCCCATACCCCTGCCGTGAGGGTCTCCAGCAGCCATGCCGCAAGAGTCTTGCGCAGGGTCTCGCACTCCCCTGCCGTGAGGGTCTTGCGCGCCAGGACTTATCACGGTTCGCCCTTCTCCTACCAAATTCTGGACGACTAATGACAGATTCACTTGCGGAAAAACGCCATTGAACAAATCAACCATTGTCCGCAAGGCTTGAACAGTCTTTTCTCCTTGCTTCCGCATGACTTCGAATTCGGCAATGGGAATCGTAATCGTATTCGACCCTCTCTCCGTCTGAACTCCATCACCTAAGTCCACCATTGGGGAGCTCGCCATGTCCTCACTTTCTTCACTTCTGATTGCTGTTAAACGTGTCTGTACCATTATTGTCGAAAGCTTTTCTTCCGTTTCCCACAAACGGCATCAATTGTTGTTGCTCGATTACAACAGTGTCGAATTACAGACGTCTTCACCTCGATCTCCGTGTCACATGTCCTAGAATGCCTCTGCAAAAGAGAGAAATATCAGAGGGACGCAGGGGTTGTTCCCTGCGTTGGCACTCCGATGCTTAAGTCAGCCAGAGAATTGGACAGAGTTTCAGTAGGAAAATTCAGAATTAGGTTAACGAATCGTACTTGACCCATATTTATAGGGATTTACCTTGTCACTAATTACATTTTTGCCATTTTTTATCTTACTCAGGGCTTGTATCATTTCTCATATGTTTTCTTCATGCGCCACGTGGCATTCTTTTATTATTCTTTTATCATGCATAACAAATACACAAGAATGCAAAAGAAGATACAGAAGATATAAAAGGAAGAAAAAAGAAAAATAGAATTGAAAGTTATTTATAAATCTTGAATACTGAAGAACTAACTTTACAATATGTTTACATTGCTATTTATACTATACTGTGATTAATTAACTAATAGCTTAGTTAGTATAACTAACATAACAGTTACGTTAGGTAATACTGTTTACATTCCCCTGCAAACTAAACTGCCTTCTGCAAAGGCCTGAAATCTTCTTGTCACACCCCACTTTCGGGTGTCTTTTATCCATACATATACTACTAACGGTTGGATTGTGAATAAATGTAATTACTAAATTCCATACACTTATAGCGAAAAAATTTAAAATTTTAATTCATACACTCTCAGGCATGTGTAAATATATAAAATCAATTGTATAATAATTTATCTTTACATAACATCCTCATACAACTGTTCACATTTTTAATTCATAACTGTGCGATACATTATAATAGATACAAAATGCTCATGTGTAAACAAATCTTTATACCTTTGCAACTAATGGGAGTTGTCCAACACAAACAGGGATCTAAAGATCACCGCACGGCTCTACTTCTCAGTTTTTGGAGAGGAAAAAATAGTGGGATGAGCAAACCACAGCTCAGTAAGGAAAATGATGCTAAAAGGTAGATACTATACTATCTACATAGCCCATGCATACGTAAACAAAACCATGTTTCAATTTTAATGGAAATATCATTAGTAAATGCATTTAAACATGCTTCTCACATAAGCATTTTAATAAAAACTAATATTCAATACTTCAATTTAAAAAAAACATGTTATAAAACAATGTTATCACAACACAAGCATTCAAATCAAGAGATTTATCAAATCACAATATCTCTTTGCTTTTCGAAAATTATTTCTTTTCATCAAATCTCTTTCTTATATGAGTTTCTCAATTTCTCTTATCTCTGAGACAGACATGGAATGTCACGCCCCGGAAACGTGAAAAATAGGGCAAATTTAAAAACTTTTTACTCATAAAATCACAATTAAGGGTGCATTCCTGTACAGTGTCATACATCATCATACATATCATACCTCAGGATCTCATCATTAGATAACATATATCGTATCATATACATTACTCAATATTAAGTTAATTAATCCTAATACATCCCATACAATGTTATACATCAAGTGTCCGTAATTACAATAATTGTCTGGATACATGAAAAGATAAATGATACCTCAAAACACAATATATGGCCTGGAGCTCAAGTCCTCCACTACTTCGTACGTCGCAGGGAAACCCTTTTTCACTTGAAGAAATCTGGGGGGAAAGAAAACAGGGTGAGTTTCTAAAACGCTCAGTAAGGGGGTAAGGGACTCGTTATATAAACCATAATGCACATCATAAAATATTTATTTGCACGTGAAACTCAGTATACTCATTTGAAAACCATAGCATGAAAGTTCTCAAAACAACATTCTCATATCTCAAAATCATGTAGAAACATGATGTAAAAGGCTCAGTATAGAGCAGTAACAAGCATGTGAAAATAATCGATAATGGATTTCTCAATATACGTGATAAAATCACTGTAATAATAATGCACGTGGCGCAGCCACCAAACACACGTGGCATAGCCACTGATTTAGATTCACACGTGGCACAGCCACATAATAGGGTTTCACGTGGCAACGACCACTAAATATACGTGGCACAGCCACAGAATGGGGGATCTCACGTGGCAACGGCCACCAAATATACGTGGCACAGCCACAGAATGAAGGATCTCACGTGGCAACGGCCACCAAATATAAGTGGCACAACCACAGAATGAGGGATCTCACGTGACAACGGCCACTAAATATACGTGGCACAACCACAGAATGGAGGATCTCACGTGGCAACGACCACCAAATATACGTGGCACAACCACAGAATGAGGGATCTCACGTGGTAACGGCCACCAAATATACGTGGCACAGCCACAGAATGGGGGATCTCACGTGGCAACGCCCACCAAATATACGTGGCACAGCCACAGAATGAGGGATCTCACGTTACCGAAACGGAGAAGAATCAGGCTTACATGCTACCAGAGCAATGCCCGGTGTGTACTCAAAATTACACACCTAAGTCTTTATCAATAGCCATTATCATATAAAACTGGTTTGCCTTCACGTAGAACTCATAGTGGTTTTCTCTCATAAAACTCATTTAAAACCGTTTTGTACTCAACACAAAACATATTTAAAACTGAGTTCCAACCGGCAAAACACGCATACATTTCTCAAATCTCAATATTGCCTTAACGTAGAGCCCAATTATAAACTCATAAAAACATTGGGCTCTAGCCGACTATTAAAATCGTGTGCATTCTCGTCAAAACATAACACCTCAAACATGCTTGTTTTATAAATCGCAAATCCTGCTATAATAGTTCACAAATCACATACACAAAAGGTTTAGTTTTTCTTACCTCTTTGCACCTCGTATAGTGCAATTGTTTTCCCCTTGTCACGGACTAGTCTCGCATTCCACTCTGGAACTCTCGAGCTGTCCAAACGATGTTAAAACATCAATATTCATCATCACAGTAACCTCAATTCTCAAAATCGAGCATAATTGCTCATAACACCTCAAATCTCTCATTTCTCCTAACTCTATCTCAATCCACAATCTCATTCACAACATCTCAACATCCTACACTGCCCATGCCACAATATCTATGCTAATTCACCTCATTGTCTAAATTTCTATTTATAGCTCAAAATTCTCAAAATTACCAAAATTGCTAAATATCATCATCACTCCAACTACATTGTAATTTCATCAATCCCTAATCATTTTTCAGCTACTTCAATACAATGCCAACAACCATTATCACCAAAATCATCTCAAATATCAAGATCGAGGTTTAGAAATTACCCAAAACTTGTGGAGAGCTTATCTCTTGCGTCGATTCAATCCGTCTTTCGATTTTCAAGTATGTTGTTCTCCCTTTGATGAGGAACAACTTTCCTCCTTGCCATAGCCTCTGATTTGGATGAAAATGGGTGCTTTGGATGAGTGAGAAAGCTAGGGCTCGGGTGAAAATGGGGTTTTAAAGAGACAGAAAATGAAATTACAGGAGAAAGTAGGGGTTCCTTATATAGACGGAGGGTAGGAGATCGATCTGGCTCTTGATGAGATCGATCTGCATTTGAATTTGGGGACGATTTGGGGCAATTTTATGCCTAGGAGATCGATCTGTCGAGGGGTGAGATCGATCTCTTTATGGCTTTATGAGATCGATCTGCTCTTTGAGGAGATCGATCTGCTCTTTGAGGAGATCGATCTTCTCCCAAACAGAAACATTTAGAGATCGATCCCTTCCTCATGAGATCGATCTTCTCTCAAACAGTATCATAAGGAGATCGATCCTCTTCCATTGGAGATCGATCTGCTCACTTACTATTCTCCTTCATTGTCATTTTTAGCTTACCAGATCGATCTTTCTTCTCTAAGATCGATCTGACCTCATCGTTTCACACTTAGGTTAAACACTTAACATGTAAATCTCCAAATATAATTTTCACAATTAACTTAGCTCAATAAATTACACTTCAAGTTCTTATTATATAATTAAAATATGTCTAAAATTCTCAGATCTCACATCCTTCCCACCTTAAAAGAATTTGGTCCTCCAAATTCGACTCAACTAGTCAAATAGATGGGGGTATTTCTCCTTCATGAGATTCTCTAGTTTCCACGTTGCCTCTTCCATTGAGTGATGTTTTCACAAAACTTTCACTAATGGGATGCTGTTAGTTCTCAATACATTCTCCTTTCTATCGAGAATCCGGACGGGTTCCTCAGTATAGCTCATGTCCTCTTGTATGTCCATCTCATCATACTCTATGACATGAGAAGGGTCCGGGTGGTATTTCCTCAACATAGACACATGAAAAACATTGTGTATTCTGAACATCTGTGGGGGTAATGCCAATCTGTAGGCTACCTCTCCCACTCTCTCAAGAATCTCGAATGGTCCTATGTATCAAAGACTCAATTTTCTTTTCTTCCCCAAATCGCATGATACCCTTACTCGGTGATATTTTCAGAAATACTGTGTCACCAACATCAAACTCGAGTGGCCGTCTACGCACATCCACGTAGCTTTTCTGTCTACTCTGTGTAGCCGGTAACCTCTCACATATGAGTTTCACACTCTGTACAGCTTGCTCAACAAGCTCGGGAGCATTTATCTTTCTGTCACCGACTTCTTCCTAAGCTACAGGGGATCTACACCTCTTACCATATAGAGCCTCAAAAGGTGCCATTCCAATACTTGCATGATAGCTGTTATTGTACGTAAACTCTACTAGGGGCAGGTGATCATCCCATGATCTCTTAAAATCCATCGTACACGCCCTCAACATATCCTCCAGGGTCTAAATAGTCCTCTCTGACTGACCATCTGTCTGAGGATGATAGGCGGTACTAAAACTGAATCGAGATCCCATGGACTCCTGAAACTGGGTCTAAAATCTGGAAGTAAATCGGGAATCTCTATCAGAAGTAATACTCACTGGAGCCCCATGTAATCTGGCTATCTCGCTGACATACTGCTAAGCTAAGGCATCCACAGTATCTGTGCTCTTGATGGCAAGGAAGTGGGCACTCTTGGTCAATCTATCCACTATAAACCATATAGCGTTACGACCTTTTCGGATCCTCGATAAACCCATAATAAAGTTCATAGTGACATGCTCCCATTTTCATGTAGGTACAGGTAAAGGTTGTAGTAGCCCCCCCGGCTTCCTATGCTCAGCTTTCACTTGCTGGCATACTAAACACCTGGCCACATACTCTGCCACGTCTCGCTTCATACCACTCCACCAGTACACCTTTCTCAAATCTCGATACATCTTAGTACTCCCTGGGTGCATGGTGTATCGCGAGCAGTGAGATTCTCTCAGTATCTGTCTCTTTAGGGTATCATCGTCCGGTACACAAATTCGTCCTCTGAATCTCAACAATCCATCCTCACTGACTGTGAGATCCGACTGCGAACTCTGTTCAGCTTGGCTAACCACATCTATCAACCTCTGATCATTGCGCTGCCCAGTTCTAATCTGATCCATGATCCTGGGCTCTATCCGCAAGCTAGCCAAAAATCCAGTCTCTATCTCTTTAACTCTGATTCGGAGTTCGGCGAACTGCTCCAATAAATCCCATTCCCTGATCATCATAGCAGATATCATACTCTTCCTGCTCAGGGCATCAGTAACTACATTCGCCTTACCCGGATGATATAGAATCTCGCAGTCATAGTCCTTAAGGAGTTCCATCCATCTCCTTTGTCTCATGTTTAACTCTTTCTGATCAAAGAGATATCTCAAGCTTTTGTGATCAATGAAGATCTGGAATCTTTCCCCATATAAGTAGTGTCGCCAGATCTTCAAGGCAAATACCACAGCGGCTAACTCCAAATCATGCGTGGGGTAATTTTGCTCATGGTCTTTCAACTGTCGTGATCCATATGCGATCACTCTTCCATGCTGCATAAGCACACACCCCAATCCTTGATGGGTGCCACTGTAAATCTCCTCTTTAACTCCTGAAAACTGAGCTCACACTGATCAGTCCATATGAACGGAGTCTCCTTACGCGTGAGTTTAGTCAAAGGAGCGACAATCCTGGAAAATCCTTCCACAAATCTTCTGTAATACCCTGCTAAACCAAGGAAGCTTCGCACCTCTGTAACTGTCCTCGGGCTTTCCCAGTTAAGCACAGCCTCTACTTTACTTGGATCCACTGATACTCCTTCCTCTGAGACTATATGACCAAGGAAAGATATCCGATCCAGCCAAAACTCACACTTACTAAGCTTTCCATATAATTGTTTATCTCGGAGTATCTGAAGTACTAACCACAAATGCTGTGCATGCTCCTCATACGACCGAGAGTATACTAGGATATCATCAATAAAGACTATCACAAACTTATCTAGATAGTCTCTGAACACCTCGTTTATTAATCTCATAAATTTTACAGGGGCGTTCGTCAATCCAAAGGACATCACCAGAAACTCATAATGGTCATACCTCGTCCTGAAGGCCGTCTTTGAAATATCTTCTTCCTTGATTCATTGTCATAAATTCCTTTTAATATTACTCACCCATCACCACATTCATTTTTCCTATCAAGATTTCACATTCCATTCAACCCATAAAGTGTCTAGAAATCCATATTTAAAGCTTAAAGGTTGAAGAGCTTACCTAGCTTAGCTTTTCTCCTTAGCCAAACTTGTAGTAGCCAAACCTCTTTCTCTTGGTCAAACCAATGCGTGATTTTTGGGTATGTTGTTCTCCTTACTTCAAGGAACAACTTTGTCACACCCCACTTCTGAGTGCCCATTTATCCATACATATACTACTACGGTTAGGCTGTGAGTCAATGTAATACATTTATAGCAAAAAACTTTAAAACTTTAATTTACACTCCTAAGTGTGTGTGTAGATATACAAAGTCAATTGTTTGATATAATATCTTTACATAACATCCCCATACAACTGCTTACAACTTCAATTCATAACTGTGTGATACATTACAATAGATACAGAATGCTCGTATGTATACAAATCTTATACCTTTGCCACTGGTGGGAGCTATCCAACCCAAAAGGAATCTAGAGACCACCGCACTGTCCTACTTCTCAGTATCTGGAGGGGAGAAAGTAGTGGGATGAGCAAACCACAGTTCAGTAAGAAAAAAATACTAACAGGTAGATATCGTATTATCTACATAGCCCATGCATGTATAAACCAAAACCATGTTTCAATATAAATGAAAATATTACTAGAAAATGTATTTAAACATTACTTCTCACATAAGCATTTTCAAGAAAACAAGTATATGATATTCTCATTTGAAAACATGTCATAAACAATACTATCATAGCACGAGCATTAAAATCAAGAGATTTATCAAATCACAAAATCTCTTTGCTTTTCTCAAATCATTTCATTTCTGAGTTTCTCAATTTCTCTTATCCTTGAGATAGGCATGGAATTCTCGACAATATAATATCCATGACATATGGTCATAGTCAGTGATCCCAGGCCTCACTGATCAGGTGTGCACAGGGCATCACTTCGCATAAAGGGGGATGGGTTAGTCCTACCCTCCGGCTTATCTCAACCAACCTCATCTCCTCATATCACATATACTCATGGTACAATGTACGCCATGTGTCATCTACGCGATACTCGTACTCACGTGCACCCAGCACGATACATAGTATACCAACGGACAACTACACAGTTCAACATATGACCGTGGACCCAGTCCATCTACCAACTCCAATGGACTCATCATCCTGAACCATGTCTCATATACCAGACAAGCAAATCAGCATGACACACAGTCATCACAAGACTCCAGCGCGGTATTTCTCAGTGCAAGCAATAACTTCTAGCACTGTATCGTCTCAACTTAATAAAAACTGGTGCGAGCAATGCTCCAACACCTCTCTCAAATCCATCGTGCGAGATGAACTTCAGCACGGCATATCAAAACATGTAGACGTATACAAGTGAAACTCCAGCATAGTCAAAATCATTAAAACGGGTGTGAGTTAGAGCTCCAACACCAATTTACATCTCAAATCCGATAGGTGGCTATTTTCTCTATTAAAAACTCAAAACAGGTATATTTACGTAGCATGTCATCCCATGCAAAACATGTAAAACTAGCCAACCTATCCATCATCATTTCTCAATCTCAAAATCAATACATAGTTGTGAAAACATCGAAAACATGCGTATCATGCTATTTTCTTACCACATCCCATTTTCACAATATATATATATGATATATTTCATGCTTTCTTATCAATTTTCATAGCTCAATAGCTAAACATGCTATTTCTAGCTTCGTAACTACTTAAATCACAGTAAAATACGTACAAATACCTCTATCGCTAACATACAGTCCCTTACCTCAAATTGCACTCGTATTTTCCTTCGTCTCGTTTGCTTCGTTCGCGATCCGGGTTAACCGTGTTCCACGTATTTCAATCTACACGTATAAATCGTTAAATTATTTTCTTTTCATTCTTCTACACATCCACATTTCACTTATTTGTCTATTCATACTCCTCAAACCCTTAAATTACATTTCACTCTTCCACTAATATCATTTTATCGTCTTGTAAGCTTTCCATCCCTTTTCCATGGATTTTCTCTTTATAAATCTCCCTTAATATCACTCACTAATCACTACATTCATCATTCCTATCAATATTTCACATATTATGCAACCCACAAATGTTTAGAAATCCATATTTAAAGCTTGAAGGTTAAAGAGTTTACCCCTTTACTTAGCCAAACTTGTGGTAGCCAAAACTCCTTCTCTTGGTCACACTAATGTGTGATTTTCGAGTATGTTGTTCTCCTTACTTCAAGGAACAACTTTTCCTTCTTGAGCTTCTTCCAAAACTGGCTAGAATGTATTGATTTTTTTGAGTGAGAAAGCTTGGTTTCTTGAGAGAAAATTGCAGCTGCAGGTTTGGTGGGAGAAATCTGAGTTTTTAGTCCAAATCTCGTACCCTTTTTATAGATGTAGAAACATGAGATCGATCTAGTCCTTGTAGAGATTGATCTCCACATGGTTTAGTAGTCCTTTTTACCAAATGCAACTACTACCAGATCGATCTTCTTCCATGATGAGATCGATCTGTTTGCAAGCAAATTCCTTCTTGAAGATCGATCTGCCTCTTGTAGGGAATCGATCTTCTTCTTACAGAACCTTAATGAGATCGATCTGTCGAGAGCTTGAGATCGATCTATCTCAGGCAGAGAGTTAAGGAGATCGATCTACCTTCCCATGAGATCGATCTGTCTAGTTCCATTCGACAATTTCTAGGCATTTCATGAGGGGTGATCGATCTCTCATTCATATGAGATCGATCTCTCATCCCCTGCACCATCATTTTCTGTAGATTTCAACCTATACACTCATCCAAATTTGTTGCATACCTCAATTTGTATTCTGTGCACACTTTACACACAATGGCATCCATTTCACATAGCTCATAGTTAATGAAACTTGTGCACACAACTTAGAATCATGGATGTTTCATTAAATTTCCAAAATCCTTACATCCTCTTATCATTTATACTCATGTACAATACATACACATACATCATAGCTTCTCAAGCTATCTTTGTAACAACGTACATATACATCGTATCTTCATATAAACAAATACATGAGAAATTATGGGTATTACAAACTTTTCCTTCTTGAGCTTCTTCAGATTCTGGCTAGAATGTAGTGATATTTAGAGTGAGAAAGCTTGGTTTCTTGACAGAAAATGACAGGTACGGGTTTGAAAGGGAAGAAATCTGAGTTTTCAGCTCAATCTCGTGCTCTTTTTATAGATACAGACACATGAGATCTATCTGGCCCTTGTGGAGATCGATCTCTGCATGGTTTGGTATTCCTTTTTACCAAACGTAACCACTACCAGATCGATTTACTTTCATGATGAGATCGAACTGTTTTGTGAAAGGGAGATCGATCTGTCGCTTAGAAGAGATCGATCTCTTCCAGGCCGAGAGTTAAGGAGATCGATCTGTGCCTTGTGAGAGATCGATTCCTTCCAGACAGAGACTTAAGGAGATCGATCTTCCTTCCCTATGAGATTGATCTGCCTTGCTTCAATTGGACTGATTCCTGAAATTTTGTAATTGATCTCTCCTTCATATGAGATCGATCCCTCATCCCCTGCACCCTCTTTTCTGCAGTTTTTCTGCAGATTTTCTAATGCACACTCATCCTTATTTGCTTCATACCTCAATTTACAATTCGTGCACAATTAACATACAATGTCATTCATTCCATATAGTTCATAGGTAATAAAACTTGTGCATACTACTTGAAATCATGGATGTTTCATTAAATCCATAATCCTTACATCACTTATACACTTGTAATAAATGTACATATACATTATATCTTCATAAAATTAAATACGTGGGAAATTACGGGTATTACATTTCTCCATTCTTTAGAAAATTTGGTCTTTCAAATTGAACCAAGTCTATTTCTAAAAAAGTTGGGGATATTTTTCCTTCATTAGATCCTCTAACTCCCAAGTGGCTTCCTCCGATGTATAATGCTGCCACATGACCTTAACCAATGAAATCTTTTTATTCTGCAACACCTTCTCTTTTTTGTCCAATATTCGGATCGATTTCTCCACATACGACATATCCTCCTTAAGCTCCAATGGCTCATATCTAATTACATGTGTTGGATCCGGGTAGTACTTTCGAAGCATAGAAACATGGAAGACATTGTGGACCTCTGCTAGCTCAGGTGGTAAGGCTAGCATATATGCTCTATCTCTCACTCTATCCAAAATCTCAAAGGGATCAATGTAACGAGGACTTAGTTTTCCTTTCTTCCCGAACCTCGTTATTCCCTTAGAAGGAGATACTCTAAAAAATACAGACTCACCCACATCAAACTCAAGTGGTCTCCGTCTCCTGTCAACATAGCTCTTTTGTCGACTTTGAGCTGTTCGTAGCCTCTCACATATTATCTGAACATCCTCGGAGGCTTGTCTAACCAAATCGGGAGCAAGCAATTGTCTGTCACCAACTTCTTCCCAACCAATAGGTGATCAGCATCTACGACCATATAGTGCCTCATAAGGGGCCATACAATAATTGAGTGATAACTGTTATTATAGGCAAACTCAATTGATGGCAAGTGATCGTCCCAAGAGCCTCTAAAATCCAGCACACACGCTCTCAGCATATCCTCTAGGGTCTGTATAGTCCTCTCTGACTAACCATCTGTCTGAGGATGAAAAGCGGTGCTAAAGCTCAATTGGGTCCCCATCGCTTCCTGAAAATGTCCCAAAAAGTGGGAAGTGAAGCGGGCATCCCTATTAGAAACAACACTCACTCGGACTTCATGCAATCTTACTATCTCCCGTGCTTACAAGTTCGCCAGTGCACTCAAAGTATCTGTAGATCTCATGGCTAAAAAGTGTACCGATTTCGTTAATCGATCTACTATAACCCATATAGCATCATGGTTCTTACAGGTTCTCGGTAACCCTATCACAAAATCCATAGTGACGTGCTCCCACTTTCATGTTGGTATCGGTAGAGGTCGCAATAATCCTCTCGATTTTTGATGCTCTACTTTAACCTGCTGACAGATGAGACATCTAGCAATATATTCAGCTATGTCTCTTTTCATTCCAGACCACAGATATACCTTCCGAAGAGTTTGATACATTTTACTACTCCCTAGGTGTACTGTATATCTCGATGACTGAGCCTCTGATAAAATCAACTTACTAAGTTCTGGATCATTAGGGACACATATTCTATTCCCGAACCTTAGTAATCCATCTGAGCTCAATACAAAATCAATGCCCTCACCTTTCTAAATTCGGCTAATCATATCAATACACCATTGATCATTCTGCTGAGCTTGTCGGATTCTCTCAATCAACTCCGATTCTAATCTCAAGCTAGCTAAAATCCCATGACTGCCAATCTCATGTCAAGTCATGTCCAATCTAAGGTTCGTGAATTGCTCGAACAACTCGTGCTCCCTAACCATCATATATGATACTAACCCGAGACTCTTTCTACTCAAGGCGTCAGCAACTACATTTGCCTTCCTCGGGTGGTATAAAATCTCACAATCATAGTCCTTGAGGAGTTCTAACCACCTTCTCTGTCTCAGGTTTAACTCCTTCTGTGAGAACAGATACTTAAGACTTTTGTGATTTGTGAAAATCTGAAATCTCTCACCATACAAGTAGTGGCGTCATATCTTCAATGCAAACACTACGGTCGCCAACTCCAAATCGTGAATAGGATAGTTCTTCTCATGATCTTTCAGCTGTCTTGATCCATACGCAACTACCTTTCCATTCTGCATCAAAACATAGCTCAGTCCTTAGTGTGAAGCATCCGTATAAACAGAATAGTTCCCTGAGCTGTTAGGAATGGTGAGAACTGATGCGGTGATTAATCTGTGCTTAAGTTCCTGAAAACTCCTCTCGCATTCATCATCACACATAAACTCCACACTCTTCCGTGTAAGACGTGTCAACGGAGCAGCCAATCTAGGGAAACCCTCTACAAATCTTCTATAATAACCTGCCAAATCTAGAAAACTTCTGATTTCAGTGATTGTCCTGGCCTGTTCCCACTAAACAATAGTCTCAATCTTGGATGGATCTACTGTCACCCCATCCTTCGATACAACATGGCCCAGAAAAGAAATCTGCTCTAGCCAAAAGTCATATTTACTAAGCTTGGCATACAACTTTTTCTCTCGAATGGTTTGTAAAACAATCTTTAAGTGCTGCTCATAATCATACCTAGATCTGGAATAGACCAATATATCATCAATAAATACTATCACAAATTGATCCAAGTATGGCTTGAATATCTCATTCATTAGAGCCATAAAAGCTGTTGGCGCATTCGTCAACACGAAAGGCATCACCAAGAATTCGTAATGGCCATAGCGGGTGCGAAAAGCTGTTTTGGGCACATCCTCATTCTGAATCTTCAATTGATGATACCCAGACCTCAGGTCTATCTTAGAAAAGATCTGCGCTCCCCGAAACTGATCCAATAAATCGTCATGCATGACAAAGGGTATTTATTCTTGATGGTAGCCTTGTTCAACATTCGGTAGTCAATACACAACCTGAGGCTCTCATCTCTCTTCTTCACAAATAATACCGAAACTCCCCATGGTGAGACGCTCGATCTTATAAACCCCTTATCTAGCATATCTTGCAACTGCTTCCTTAACTCCTCTAGTTCAACTAGAGCCATCCTATATGGTGACTTGAAAATTGGCTCTGTTCTCGGTGCCAGGCCTATACCAAATTCCATTTCTCCATCCGGTGACAATCCCTATAAGTTGTCTGCAAAGACATTGGAGAATTCTCTAACCACTGGAATATCATCCATATCCGGATGTGTTTTGTCCAAATCCACCACATAAGCAATAAAACCTTCAAAATAGCATTCATATCATTTATGTACCAATGCACTTTACTTGCTTCAAAATTAGAATCTCATTACTTCTCACAAAATTTTACAACAAGTTTCTCGGGTAGGAAAAATGTAACAAACTTAGAGTGACAATCTAAGACAGCATGATTGGTAGTTAACCAATCGATTCCCAAGATTACATCGAAGTCATACATATTCAACAAAATCAAATTAGTTGTCGCACGCTTATCTCTTACCCTCACTTTACAATCTTTATATACTTGTTCAACTAATTGACTAACTCTCATTGGAGTACTTATTAATAAAGTCTCATTTAAGTATGTGGGTTCTACAAGACCTGTCAACTTTGATGCACATGCAGGTGATATAAAGGAATGCGTAGCACCAGAATCAAACAAAGCTATAACTTCCAAATTGAAAATTAAAATTGTACCTTTTATCACCTCAGAAGAGGTGTCGGTTGATACCTGGTCTATCACATACACCCTGCCTTGATCCACAACTTGCTTCCCTTTTTCTTCAACTGTGGCTCTATTCCTTGCAGGAGGTGTAACTGTAGGAACTTTCTCCGGCTCTTTACCTTTTTGTCGGACTACCTCCACTGCTTCTGGGCAATCTCTTGCATAATAGCCAAGCCTACCACATTTGAACCATCGTGTACCCTGAAAATGATAGGGCCTACTACCATAATATCGGCCACAGACTCTGCACTGATCAGTAATCGTTCGGGTTCCACCAATCACTATACCCTTGACTGGTGTCTGAGTCGGATGTATGAAAGGTCTAGCAGCCTTCTTCTGTGACTCATCTACCTCTCTCCTACGCTTACCCATAAATCTCTGATCAAATCTGGCACCCTTGCCATCACCTAATTTTCTCGGACCCTTGTCCTTACCTCAACTGAACTCTAAAATTTATAGGTCATAGTCCTGCTCACACAACTGGGCCCGTCGTACAGCTTCTCTGTATGTAGCAAAATCAAACGAGGCCAATTTAGCTCTAATCGAAGGCTTGAGTCCATCAACAAATCTGTGGACTCTAATAGGTTCACTCCTGATAGAGTCTGGATCATATCGACCCAATGAGGTGAATCGTGACTCATACTCATCAACAGTTCGATTCTCTTGAGTCAGATTCAAAAATTTCATCTGTAACCTACGTCGAGCGGTATCTGGGATATATTGTTCTCTGAAGGCACTCAAAAACATATCCCATGTGATCACCGTACCCTGAGCTCTCAACATAGGCTTGGTGGACTTTTACCAGTACTCTGCTTCGTAACTCAATACAAAGGCTGCAAGCGCTACTCTCTCTGTAGCCGAACATCTACAAAAATCAAACAGTTTCTCCATCTTACTTATTCAGTCCTCAGCCACTGCTAGATCCTTAACCCCGCTAAAAGAATGAGGCTTGAAATCCATAAAATTTCTCAACCTCTCCATATCACAATCATATCCATACCCCAAATCATCATCATTATACTATTGTGGGGCTACTGAAGGAGGTACTTGTCGAATAGGAGGATCTCATGGCCTAACCGGTTCAGGTTGTGTAGGTGCAACATTTTTAGGTTCCTATGCAGCTGCTGGGAGATTCGGTGCAGCCTGTCCCACTGTACCAGGTATACCCTCTAACCTAGCCATAATTTGACCCATCATGGTCATCACTATACGCATATCTTCCTCTAATCGGGCTACCCGAGGATCAGAAGCTTTTATCTGTTCATAGGGCTCATGACTAGAGGACGATCTACTATGCCTCTTAGTCCTATCGTTCTGCCCCTATTGCGGTGTCTCTCAAACATAACTCACAAGCATGATAACTTTCCTGCATTTATAACAAACTTTTAATTCACTACCAGCTCCGTATACACATTTGTATCTAAATATCGCACAGTAACTTGGGGATGTATGTTTCTTAGTCCTAAACATCGACTTACATCAGACCAACCAGGCTCTGATACCAAATCTGTCACACCCCACTTTCGGGTGCCCTTTATCCATACATATCTTACTAACGGTTGGGCTATGAGTCAATGTAATTACTAAATTCCATACACTTATAGCGAAAAAATTTAAAACTTTAATTCACACACTCCCATGCATGTGTAGATATATAAAATCAATTGTATAATAATTTATCTTTACATAACATCCCCATATAACTATTCACCTTTTTAATTCATAACTGTGCGATACATTATAATATATACAAAATACTCATGTGTATACAAATCTTTATACCTTTGCAACTGGTGGGAGCTGTCCAACACAAACAGGGATCTAGAAATCACCGCACGGCTCTACTTCTCAGTATCTGGAGGGAAAAAAATAGTGGGATGAGCAAACCACATCCCAATAAGGAAAAGGATGCTAACAGGTAGATACTGTACTATTTACATAGCCTATGCATGCGTAAAAAAAATCACGTTTCAATTTAAATGGAAATATCACTAGTAAATGCATTTAAAAATGTTTCTCACACAAGCATTTTCATAAAAACTAATATTCAATACTTTCATTTAAAAAAAAAACATGTCATAAAATAATGCTATCACAACACAAGCATTCAAATCAAGAGATTTATCAAATCACAATATCTCTTTACTTTTCTCAAATCATTTCTTTTCATCAAATCTCTTTCTTTTTTGAGTTTCTCAATTTCTCTTATCTCTGAGATAGGCATGGAATTCTCGACAATCTAATATCTACGACATATGGTCATAGTCAGTGATCCCAAGCCTCACCGATCAGGTGTGCACAGGGCATCACTTGCATGAAGGGGGGATGAGTCAGTCTTACCCTCCGGCTAATCTCAATCAACATCATCTCCCTCATCATATCACATATACTCACGGTACAATGTACGCCATGTGTCATCTAGGCGATACTTGTACTCACGTGCACCCAGCATGGTACATAGTATTCCAACGGATAACTACACAGTTCAACGTACGACCGTGGACCCGATCCATCCACCTAACTTTGATGGAATCATCATCTTGAACCATGTCTCATATACCAGGCGAGCAAATCAGCGTGACACACAGTTATCGCTAGGCTCCAGCGCAGTATCTCTCAGTGCAAGCAATAGCTTTTAGTACTGTATAATCTCAACTCAGTAAAAACTGGTGCGAGCAATACTCTAACACTTCCCTCAAAAATCATCTTGCGAGTTAAACTCCAGCACGACACATAAAAAAACATAGAAACATGTGTGAGCTAAAACTCTAGCACATTATCATTATAAAATCATGTGCGAGTCACGCTCCAGCACGGTTTATCAAAACATGTAAATATATGCGAGTAAAACTCCAGCATAGTCAAATTCATTAAAACGGGTGTGAGTTAGAGCTCCAACACCAATTCACATCTCAAATCCGATATGTGGCTACTTTCTCTTTTAAAAACTCAAAACATGTTTATTTACGTAGTATGTCGTCCCATGCTAAAAATGTAAAGCTAGCCAACCTATCCATCATCATTTCTCAATTACAAAATTAGCACATAGTTGAGAAAACATAAAAAACATCGTATAGATGTAAAAGCATTAAAAACATGCATGTCAGACTGTTTTCATTCCCACATCCCATTTTCACGATATATATATATATATATATATATATATATATATATATATATATATATATACCATAATACATTTCATGATCTCATATAATCTAATAGCTCAATAGCTAAACGTACTATTACTAGCGTCATATCTACTAAAATTGTTGTAAAATACGTACAAAAACCTCTATCGCTAACATACAGTCCCTTATCTCGAATCGCGCTTGTATTTTCTTCGTATCGTTCGCTCCGTTCGCGATCCGGGTTAATCGTGTTCCACGTATTTCAATCTACACATGTAAATCATTATGTTATTTTCCTTTCCCTCTACTAAACATACACATTGTCTTTTTATTTATCTATTCATATTTCTCAAACCTTTAAATCTTATTTCACCTTTTCCATTTGTATCACTATATCTCATCCTAAGTTTTTCATCACTTTTCCATGGATTTTCCCTTTATAAATTCCTTTTAATATTACTCACCCATCACCACATTCATTATTCCTATCAAGATTTCACATGCCATTCAACCCATAAAGTGTCTAAAAATCCATATTTAAAGCTTGAAGGTTGAAGAGCTTACCAAGCTTAGCCTTTTTCCTTAGCCAAACTTGTAGTAGCCAAACCTCCTTCTCTTGGTCAAACCAATGTGTGATTTTTGGGTATGTTGTTCTCCTTACTTCAAGTAACAACTTTCCCTTCTTGAACTTCTTCAGATTTTGGCCAGAATGTAGTGATATTTAGAGTGAGAAAGCTTGGTTTCTTAAGAGAAAATGACAGGTGCGGGTTTGGTGGGGAAGAAATCTGAGTTTTCAGCTCAATCTCGTGCTCTTTTTATATATACAGACACATGAGATCGATCTGGCCCTTGTGGAGATCGATCTCTGCATGATTTTGTAGTCTTTTTTACCAAATGTAATCACTACTAGATCGATCTATTTTCATGATGAGATCGATCTATTTTGTGAAAGGGAGATTGATCTGTCGCTTAGAGGAGATCAATCTTTTCTAGGCCGAGAGTTAAGAAGATCGATATGTGCCTTGTGAGAGATCGATTTCTTCCAGGCAGAGACTTAAGGAGATCAATCTTCTTTCCCTATGAGATCGTTCTGCCTTGTTTCAATTGAACTGATTCCTGACATTTTGTGAGAGGAGATCGATCTCTCCTTCATATGAGACCGATCCCTTATCCCCTGCACCCTCTTTTCTGTAGTTTTTCTACAGATTTTCCAATGCACACTCATCCTTATTTGCTTCATACCTCAATTTACAATCCGTGCACAATTAACGTACAATGGCATCCATTCCATATAGTTCATAGGTAATAAAACTTGTGCACACTACTTGAAATCATGGATGTTTCATTAAATCCATAATCCTTACATCGCTTATACACTTGTAACAAATATACATATACATTATATCTTCATAAAAATAAATACGTGGGAAATTACGGGTATAAAACTTCTATACCACGAACAATCAGCTTAAACTTGAGTTGAGAGAAGTTGGACAATGATAATGGTTTAGAGAAAATATCTGTAATTTGGTTATAGGCAAGAATATGATTGATTGTTATAAGCTTTTGCGGAATCGTCTCTCGTACAAAAAACAAATCTAACTCCATGTGTTTGGTTTTTGCATGTTGAATAGGATTATATGGTAAGGTAATAATAGAAAGATTATCACACCATATATGAGGTTGAGTAGGAGGTTTAACACCAATTTTATTCAGTAAAGACTGAATCCAAGTGACTTCAATAGTGAGATTTGCCAGGCTCTTAAACTCTGCTTCCGTGCTTGATTTAGACACTGTACTTTATTTCTTTGAGCTTCAAGAGATGATATTTGACCTTAAAAAGACATAGTAGCTAGAAATGGATCTTCGATCATTAGGGTCAATAGCCCAACCAGCATCTGTATAAGCTGTTAAACTAAGAACTGGTTATAGTTGTATGAAAATTCCATGATTTAAGGTACCATAGAGATATCTAAAAATCCGTTTAACAGCTTTCTAGTGTGTATCATGTGGTGAATGCATAAACTATGATACCTTATTGACAGAGTATGCAATTTCTGGTGCTGTTATAGTAACATACTATAAGGTTCCTATAGCACTTCGATACTATTATGGATTTTCAAGAGGAGAGCCTTCATTAGCTGAAAGTTTTAAGGAGCTGACCATTGGGGTAGGCAAAGGTTTGACAGCTGACATATTGAACTTTAGCAACATATTTAAAACATGCTTTGATTGATTAAGCAAAAGTCCAGTAGAAACCTTAAAAACCTCAATGCGAAGGAAAAAATGTAGAGAACTGAGATCCTTAAGTGAGAAGGCTACATCTAAATTATGAATAAGATTGTCAACTTTAGCAAATGAGCTGTCAATAATTATAATATCATCCACATATACCAAGACAAACATGCTTGTGGATTTTGTCTTCTTAAAAAATAGTGACTAATTAGACTTAGATGAAATAAACCCTTATTAATGTAGAAAAGTTTTGAGTTTATCATACCAGGCTCTTGAAGCCTGTTTTAGCCCATACAATGCCTTATATAACTTGTAGACCAACTTCTGACTTGTACTATGAACTTCAAAACCAATAGGTTACTACATATAAACCTCCTCATGTAAGGTGCCATTCAAGAATTCATTGTTCACATCTACTTGGTTAATGCACTAGTGTTTTAATAGAGCAAGAGTAAGCACATCTCTAATTGTAGCTGGTTTCACAACGGGGCTAAAAGTTTCAGCAAATTCTATGCGAAGATAACCTTAGCAACTAACCGAGCTTGGTACCTTGCAATAGTACCATCTGAATTCCTTTTCAACTTAAAAATCCATTCACACCCTACAACAGACCTATCTGCAGGACAAGGTACCAAAGACCATGTCTTGTTCCTTATTAGTGCATTATATTTAGCATGCATAGCTTTTGCTTACTATTTATGTTATGAGTGCCTGAGCAACATTGGATGGTTCTTGAGTGTCCAGATCAATGAGACAGGCCTTTGGCTCGAAGATCCCATTTTTGGATCTAGTTATCAATGGATGCTGATTACTTACAACGGTAGGATGAGGTTTTACTATAAAAGTTTGCTCATGCTTTATATAGGTGGTGAGTGTGTAACTATAGGAGTATAAGGATTATTTGGTAACTGACTTGAATTTGTTTGACTATTTGAAGATTAACTCGACTGATTTAAAGAAGAATGAGTTAGACCAGAAGACACTTACGCAGATTGAAAAGAATTATGAACAATTAAAGGAAGAGAAGACATAGAAAATGAATCAGAATTAACTTTTGCAATAACTATTTTAGAGAAAAGCTAAACATATGGAAATTATGTTTCATCAAACACAACATGTCTAGATATAAAAAGATATTCATTCTGATGTAGACATATATAACCTTTATGATTGGAGCTGTAACCAAGAAATATACATGGTAATGAATTCTATTTTGTGATTGTTATATGGTCTAAGATAAGGAAAGCATAAACAGCCAAAGGTTTTGAGAAATGAGTAACCAAACCTTACCTTATAAAGAACTTCAAAAGGCGATCTTGATCGAAGGACAATATTTGGTAGTCTAGTTATAAGATATACTGCAGCAGAGAAAGCTTGTGACTAATATTTAAAAGGTAAAGATGCTTAAGATAATAGAGTCCGTCCTGTTTCAACAAAATGTTCGTTTTCCTCTTTACAATACCATTTTATTGAGAAATGTGAGGGCAAGAGTGTCTAAAAATAATGCCCTGTGAATTTAAAAAGGATGTAAAACTTCTACATTGACTAGCCCAATCAATTTGTACAATTTTTATTGAAGTGGAAATTGTGTTTCTACTAATTTCTTAAAATGAATGAAAGATGACAAGGCTTCACTTTTAGACTGTAAAAGATAGATCCATGTATACTGACAGAATGCATTAATAAAGGGTATGTAATACCTAAAGCCATTGCCAGACAAAAAAAGGGTAGGACCCCAAACATCAGCCTCAATGAGTTGAAAATGAGACATATAAGAAGTTGTTGACACAAAAAAGGGAAGTTTGTGGCTTTGACAATGAAAACATATGAAGGTTTTATTTATTTTATTTGGAACATTACAACCAAATAAAGCTTTTATAACTACATTACTGTTTAGATGACCAAGACGCTTTTGCCAAAGAATAAATGAATCTAGATGAGAGACATTATCAATTACAAAATTTGAAGTAGACAATTGTGACACTAATACTTCTTTCTTTGTTTGTGTCCTTGCTGTAGTAGACTTATCAATATCTAGCTTGAATTGGTAGAATCTATTATCAAGGATCCCTTTTAGAAGAACTTCCTTGGTAATAAGGTCCTTCACAAACACAAATCAAAGTGAAACTCAAAGAAAGCTTTTTTATCTTTACAAAATTGTGACACTGAAAGTAAATTTTTGGTTATTTTAGGAACATGAAGAATACTATTGGGATGTAGTGATTTGGATTAATAATGGATTTAGGAACATGAAGAACACTGAAAGTAAACTTTTTTAATAGTTTCACACCCTATAAGATTTGGTAAAATCTTACTAGTAATGGATGAAAGAATCCAAGAAACTAGAAACTAGTCTTATCTATCATGAAGTCGAAATTTTGGTATGTTTCTTGAAGGGACTTATTGAGAGCCATCAATGAATCCTTTCAATCCATAGCCTTTCAGATTAGTTATTACCTGTTGTTTCCATAAAAAAAAAAAATTATTATCTAGCTGGACCGTAATGGCTTGTGCATCAGGATTGATAACAGCAGAAGAAATCAAATCTCTATAAATTGCCAAGCTAGATTCTAGCTCTGATACCATGTAAACAATGCACAAGAATGTAAAAGAAGATACAGAAGATATAAAAGGAGGAAGGAAGAAAAATAAAATTGGAAGTAATCTTTAAATCTTGGATACTGAAAAACTAATTTTACAATCTGTTTACATTGCTATTTATACTATATTGTGATTAACTAACTAACATCTAAGTTAGTTAGTATAACTAACATAGCAGTTAGGTTAGGTAATACTATTTACAAAGTAAGGGTGTATATATATATATATATATATATATATATATATATATATATATATATATATATATATATATATATATATATATATATAAAATTAATTTTAGCATATTAACAAATAAAAAACTGAACAACAAATGAACATAACATTATACTTTAAATGAATAAGTTTTAAACGAACATAAACTCAATTGTTGGCGAGTATAAATGAATGAACCACATCTCTTTTCATATTTGGTTCGTTTCATAAATGAATATTAAAATATTGTCCGTGATCTTTTGTTAAACTTAATAAATGAATATAAACAAATAAAAATCAAACGGGTTCCCGAATTGTTCATCGAACGTTTTGTTCGTTTATAACCCTAACAATCTATGAGTAAACATGTAATTTAAAATTTATCATTATCAAACAACAAATGAACATTAAATGATTAATTAAATGAACTAAATGATTTTTTTCTTAGCAAATGAACTAAATGATTAATTAAAAAAAAAATTTTAAATAAGTCTTAAATGAGTTTGTTTGCTAATATGAACAAACGAATTTTACTTCTATTCGTAATCATTTTTAAGATTAATAAACAAACAAAAATTGAAAATATTCACAAATTGCTCATCGAACATCTCGTCATTTACACTTCTAATTTTGATTCACTAAAATAAAGACAGGGGCATAACTACGCCTTAAAAGTGAGGTCAATTGACCTTATTAAATTTTTAAGAAATTAACATTATATAAAATTTAGGAAAAATATTTAAATTGACCCACTGAAAATTAATTTTGGAGGTCAATATGTAACTTACAAAAATAAAAAAATATAATTTAAAATATATAAAAATAAATAGAACTAAAGAAATCCTATATTGTCTGTCACTTTAAACATAAAAGAGAAAAAAAAATAAAATACACAATAGTTAAAAAAGATATTTGAGAGGGAATATTGTTAAAGATCAAACTACTCAACAAAATTGGTCCAAGATTTACTTTCTTGAATATTTGCATCCAAGATCAAAATAGAAAAAAAAGTTAGTAGTTGCAGTATGTATAATTTCTTCAAACCCTAATTTTAAATAAAGAAAATGTGTTTTCATATATTAATTACTTGAACAAGAAGTTAAAATATTAAAATCTTTTATCATGGTTTTTTATTCTGTTTACTCTTAAATTTATATTATTCAATTTATATTTGATAAATGTTAAATATTTGTGGGTGTCGTTAAAATATTTGAATATCGGATAGAATACTATATAAATTAAGATAAGAAATTGTGTAAAATTAGTCTTATATTATTGATTTGATAATTAACATTTTTGTTAGTGAAGAACTAGTTGTTTGAAAAATATATAGTAGAATATATACATCTATAATTTTAGTCTCTTTATTGTGATAATATTAATTATTCAAAATTCAGATATTTCTTTTTGTTACAATCATATTACTTTTAGCTTTTATTGAGATTTGTTCTTTTCTATTTAGTTAATGGAGAGGCATTTTAAAAGAAAATAAACATTTGACCAACCACATTGTATTCAAGAAACTAATGAAGAAATGTCATAACAAGCTCGTATTGAAATCGATTTAGAAACTTTTCTTGTGAATTAAGGACTCCGTAGTAAAATAACGAGTTATCCCCTAATAATCAAGATAAGGTACAAAGAGTATACTTACAAAAAGGGCCTTGTCAACCACGTAGTCATACTTTTCCTCAAAGAAATATAGGAAATGTGTTACGTCGGTTCAATCCCAATTGGTTTAATGAGTTCGTTAATTGGTTAGAGTATAGCATATCAAAGGATGCCACTTTTTGTTCATATTTTATCTTTTTAGACAAGATATTGGAAAGTAGGGAAGTTTAGACTCTTTTGTTCTTGAAAATTTTACCAATTAGAATAAGAAAGATAGATTTTAAATCCATGTTAGTTGTCCTAATAGTGCTCATAATCAAGTTTATAGGAAATGTGAAGACTTGATGAATCAAAATCAGCACATTCAATCTATTTTGGTTAAACAATCAAATCAAGACTGAATTGAATATTGGACTAAGTTGACTACTTCAGTAAATTGTCTTAGATTGCTCTTCCGTCAAGGCTAGCTTTTCGTGGTCATAATGAATAGAAGGAATCAAGAAATCATGGAAATTTTCTTGAACTCAAATCATAATGAAGCTATCGGTAATGTTGTTTTGAAGAATGCTCCTAGTAATTTGAAATTGATTGCTTTTTATATTCAATATGATATTACAAATGCCAAATATCATTGATGATCTAGGAGATGATTTATTTTTTTTATCTTGGTTTGATGAATCTCGTGATATGTCAAATAAGAAACAAATGGCTCTTGTTTTGCGCTACATGAATAAAAAAGGGTTGTATTTTTGGGTATGATGCATTTTTCTAATACTATTGCCTTATCACTCAAAGTAGCAATTGGGTCATTATTTTCCAAGCATAGATTGAGTTTGTCAGGATTATGTGGACAAGGTTATGATGGTGCTAGCAATATGCGAGGAGAATTCAATGGATTAAATTGCAAGAAATGAAGACTTGATTGCTTCACTTTCTTATAATATTGGATTTTGTTAAATGTTGTTGAGCTTTTTGCAAATGTTATGATATTCTCTCTCAGAGAAAGTCAAGCAATTAAAGTTGTTGAGGCAATAAAGAATGGTGAAATTGCAAGTGGAAGTGGCTTAAATCAAGAAGCTAGTCACCAATGTGCTGGTGATACTTGATGAGGTTCTCATTATGGTACGTGTCTCAACATAATCATCTTGTTTGCATCCATTATTGATGTGCTTGATAATGTGGTTGAAAATTGTTTGAATTTTGAAAAAACAGTTGGAGCCCAAATGTTAATGCAATTAATTCAACCTTCACCTGATGAGTAATGTGCTAGGAATTACAGACGAATTGTAAAAGCCTTGCAAAGAAAAGATCAAGGTATTGTTAATGTTATGAAATTAACTGAAATATCAAAACAATGACTACAAACGATGAGAGATGAGAGATGATAGATGGGATTCTTTAATAGTTGAAGTTTCTTTATTTTGTGGTAAACATGATATTGTAGTTCCTAATATGGATGATATATATGTAGCTCTCGGGAGATTGCGACGTAAAGTTACCGAAGTCTTGAATTTACATCATTATCAAGTTGACTTATTATATGTTGCCATAGATAGAAAAGTTAAGAGCTCAACAACCATTTCACTGAGATTAACACTGAATTGCTTCTTTATGCGGCATGCCTTAATCCAAGTGACTTATTTTTAGCATTTGACAGGGAAAAATTAATTCATTTTGCTCAGTTTTGTCCTCTCAAGTTTTCAACTATTTATCTTTTGACACGTAATAGTCAACTTGAGACTTGTATTTTTGATATACGCTCCAGTACTGAATTTTTGAATGTCAAAGAAGTTGATTATCTTGTTGAAAAATTAGTGAAGACAAAGAAAAATATTGTTTATCCACTAGTTTTTTTACTAATCAAATTAGCTTCGATCAGTTGTGACTGCTAGTGTTGAAAGAGCTTTTTCAGCAATGAAAATAGTAAAAAATCGATTGCGGATTCGAATGTGAGATGGTTTGATTAATGATTGCTTGATTACATATAGCAAAAATTTATATTTGATAGTCTTGATAATGAAACGATTATAAAACAATTTCAGAATATATAAACTCACTATAGACAATTGTAAAAATAACATTTTTACATTATTTCTTTTTTATTTGGATTTTTATGACATTATTATTGTTTAAAGATTATGTATGAAAAAAATTATTTTCTAATACTTATGTATTGAAGTATCTAAAATATTATATATTTTTTATTCCATTGAAAACAATTCCTAGCTACACGTTATTGCATAAAAAAGACTTCGAAATGCTGTATAATAATGATGCGAAATTTAATTAAATCGAAGTATTTTTATTTAAAAAAAAAAAAAAACTTAAAGTGTATCCTCTTTTGAGAATTAATTTTTTTTCTCTTTTCACTGAAATGATAAGATATTCATTTTATTTATAAAAATATACCCACAACAAACAGCATGCTTGATAAGTCTAGTTGTAACAGTATTACATTACATTTATCATAAAACAAAAGATGCGAGAGAAAAGATGATAATTTATTTAGTGGGGTTTCGTTTAATGTATTTAATTATAATTGTTAAAAAAAAAATTAATAGCATTTTACATAATTTTATACTTTAAAGCATAAGAGTATCGTTAATAGTTTTTGGAACACATAATTTTGTAAGGTATAAAACTAATCTACTATTTAACCATTAATCTATCGTTTGATAACGTAATTGAATATTCGAGATATTCATTGTTGAAAATGTATTATTTACTATAATAATGATAATCGATAAAATCAATATTAATATCAATAATAAATAAATTAATAAATATATTTATTATTTCTAATCTTAAACAGTTTTATAGTAAATTTGTAATTTTTTGCTTAAAAATTCAACGCCAAAGTTATAGAATAAAATTTTGTAAAATATAAAATTAATCCCACGCTTTAAATGCTCATTTGATAAAGTAAAAAACTTCGCTTTAAATGCTCTATGGCAAGAAAAATAAGACCCCACAAACTATTAATTTATATAAAATGATTTTCTTAATAATTAAAAGTAAAAATTAAATTTATTTAACCTCAAATTCAAATCAGAAATGTCAGTTGCGGTTACCACAGTCCTCTTTAACACTGGTAGACGGCGCAAGTCGAATTCGAACCCGATAAACGAGGAAGCCTGGCAACCTACGATACAATATAGAGTTGAAAATTATCGCAGAAAAATCACATGCCCTATGGATTAGTGACCACACTTTCCAAAGCCCTAGCTTTTCTATGTACTACAGCAGGATAAATTTTTTTGTTAATAATTTTTGAAAAACATTTATGTATTTAAATGTTAAAACTTAAAAATTAGTGTACCCATGTTAGAAGGGAAAAAGAAAACAGACCAAAAAATAATTATAAGGCTTCAACATGAATAATTTTTCATTTAAAACTTTTTCAAATACATGCAAGAAACTTACTATAAAATTAAGAAAAAAAAGGGAAAAATGAGAATGACTGATAAACAATTTGAATGATCATATTTTATCCCAAAAAAAAACCACTTCAAATTAATTATATTTTAAATATAACTTCAAGATAAGTTAAATTCGTTAGATTAATTATAAAATTCTCCATTAGACATAAATTTCAAAAGGATTATGTTCGTTGAAATTAATTATATCTAAGATTATTGACAAATTTTTGATAAAATCATTCAAAGGTCTATTAGACATAATTTTAGAGAATTCTAAGTTAAAATTAGAATCTTTATCTTAGTATAAGGCCAATATATATACATGATAATAAAAGTATATTTAGTGTCAATTAGTATAAAATATATTAAAAGTATCGTAAACATGAGAATAAACATAAAATTAATATCAATAGACGTAACTACATAATAATTTTGCTATAAAATATATTTACGTTTAATAACATATATTTACAAATTTTTAACATATTTTATAACTAAAGATACTAAATTTACGTTTACTATTAATTGTTTAGGTTGATCTTAAAGTAAAGTCAAAAATTTTAATCTTACTATATAAATTCTCTTATTTTTCAATTCAAATTGAATTTTCAAATTTCACATTTCAAACTACTTAACATACCATAATAAAATCATTCTTAATATATTAATAATTGACATTAATTAAGTATTTTTTCCATAATAACCGTATATTGATATAATCGATCAAGAGTCTTAAGAATTTATCTTTATACATAGTTTAGAATGAAATATAAATGAAATTAAAATTTCTATATTTTATGAAATTATAAATATATGTATCTCCTTACCTAACGCTAGATTTTAATTCTTATATTTAATAAAAAATTAAGCATGAATATTATTTTCATGCACTATATCATTCTCTTCAGATTAATCACAATGCAATTTTTTTAAGATAATTGTCTAATAAATTGTGAATAAAGTTTTTTGTCTCAACAGGATGATTAGATATTTTTTAAAAAATATTAAAAAAATTAAATAAAACATATATAATTTTTTTAATATTATTTAGAGAATAAAAAAAATCTTACTAAAGTGTATAAAATAATTATTTTTTGGGCTTTTCCTGAGGCTGCAAGACAAAAATGTTATGTGAAGTAACGTGAATTGACAATTTTATATTCATTAGATCAATAAATAAGACGCTGCTGCTTCCTCTTTTAATTTAATTGTTAGGATATTTGAAATAAGGTAAGATTTGAAAAGATGAAGTGAAAGCAAAGCAAAAGCAAGAAATAAAAGAATTATACGTGTCAAGAGTGAAGCAAAGCAAGGAAAAGGAAAATGACAAATGCAAGGACCGTTGGTCCATTTCTTTATGGGTCAATGTGCCAGCTGTTGGTCAATTATTTTATTTTTATATTATCAAAACTTTATAGTAAAATTTGGATGTTGATTTGTAATTGAAATTAAATAATAAAATGGAATTAAAAAATAATTTCTCGATGATTCTGGCTGTTATTTTATTTTTCCTACCAAACCCAAACCCAAACGCAAACGCAAACGCAAACGCAAACGCAAACGCAAACGCAAACGCAACTGATGAAGATGATTGATTGTTTTTTTATTGTTTAATAGTGCAAGTGCATTGTGCATTTGAACCGTCAACGTGAAAGGGACGGCTTTAGTAAGGTTTGGTTTTGCCAGGAAAGTGATATGACATGACTTATGAGATTAGCAGCAGCAAGAATACTCCCGCATCCAAATTTATTTTTTAGGTACAATTAAAGTTTGATTTAGAAAAAAAGAATTGGTATTAGAATTTTAAATTTATAATTTTTTTTTATATTTTAAAAAATGTAAACATAATAATTTGAATTTATAATAAATGTCAATATCTATAATTACCTTTTTAAGTTTAAATTTTCACCATTTTATAATTTTAAATTTATCTATTTTTTTAAAAAATTAATATAATATCTTCAATAATCGTTTTATTATTTATCTCACTCTCTCGATTACGTTTTCTAAACTCATCATCGTTTGACGTCAATTTTACCGTCATCATTATTTTCAATTTTATTAAAACGATAATGTATATTCAAATTAATTCTTAAATGAAAATAAAAAATTAAAAAAAAAATTTAAATTTTGAATTTAATCTCCCTAAAAAAAAAGTAACACATTAAACTAAATATTGATGGTTAATATATCTTTAGATTTTAAATTTTGACATTAAAATTTGATAGTGGTCATATCATCAAAGTCCACGTGTACAAAGATCGACCAATCAGAGACCGCCACGTATCAAACACCAAAAGAAGAGACATAAGCCATCTGGCTGGTAAAGAGAGGTGGCGATACAGTAGCTAGGCGATAGAGTGTATGCGAAAGAGTCCCCGGCGGCAGAGTCCAGAGGCGACGCGGTCTCAGGGCAATAGAGACTGTGCGGTAGAGTATGAACGCGACTGAATAATTCGCGATAGACCTCTACCGCACAGATGGAGATACAGCTCTACTGCAGGATCACGACAGAACTCTACCGCAGGAACTGCGCTGGAACTCTACCGCAGGGACCGCGGCAGAGGGTCACGTAACTCTGCCGCATGTTGAACTCATCCGCAGGACGTCCAACTCCAAGCCGCGACAGAGTATCCAATAACTCTGTCGCAGCCCAGACACGCTCCTGGGCCTCAGACTCGAATCCCATAATTACGGGTATGTCCTCGAGCCCTAAAAGAACAGGAAGCCCGACTTGACTCTAAAAAGAAAATCTATAAATAAACCAAGTATGAAAAAAGGTGGGGGATCAGAATCTCTCTCTTAAAAACTGAATCTCTTTTCTTGAATACAGAATCTCTACCAAAGTAACTTTCTAACTTAATCATCGGAGTGCGCGTGCAGGGACAGATCCCTGCACCTCTCTGACCTTCGTTGTTTTTGCAGAAGATTCGATACACGTGGAGGGAATTGCATCAGCATCACCTGGTTGTCGTTTAGTGCAACATTAATACGTGGAAAGCATCGCCCCGTTGTCGTTTAGTGCAACATCAATTGGCGTCGTCTGTGGGAATCAGAACAAAAAGTTAGATTCCCTATAAAAATGGTGAGGACACGTTCTACAGCAGAAAATGCAGGGGGAGAAAATTCTGTGAGTCCCCCTGCCAGATCAGAGCAAGGACAAAGGCAGAATGAAAAGGGTGGCAGATTGGCCTCGGTTTCTCTGGAGGAATTTGAGGCTCTGAAACGTCAGAATGAGGAGACGACGACAACGTTGAGGGCTATGGTGAACTTCTTCAAAAACGCTCTCCCGCAGTTTAGCTTATCCCCAGAAGTGCAGCTGATGGTGGGGGAAAACATCCCGAGGCAGACTTGCGAGAGAGGTCAACCCTCCACCATAGCGAATGTCGGACAAGGAGAAGGAGCGCAGAATACTGCCACTGGAGTGATTTTGAACTTTGCCGCGAGTTTGGAAGATAACCCTGCAACGACTTTGAGAGTAAACTCTACCGCATTTTAGAGGAAGCACCCCATGGCAGGGTTACGGGAAGTGAATACTGCCACAGACCCGACTGAACAGAGCTCTCCCGCGGATTGTAGACGACAGAGTTCTCCCGCAGAGTGCATGCGGCAGAGCTCACCCGCGGATCGTAGGCGGTGGAGCTCTCCCGCGGCATATGTGCGGCAGTACTCACCCGCGGATTGCAGGCGACAGAACTCACCCGCAGCATATGTGCGGCAGAGCTCACCCGCGGAGAACAGGCGGCAGAGCTCACCCGCGGCATGTAGGCTACAGAGTTCTCCCGCGGAGAACAGGCGGCAGAGCTCACCCGCGACATACAGGCGGCAGAGTTCTCCCGCATGGCGCAGTACTTCTCCAGAGGAGTTGGGGCATGAATTCGAAGATCAAAGGTCTGGGGAGCGACGAAGACGAAAGAATCTTGACCCCCGAGACTGTTTCGAGGGTACAAGGTCATATCCCAAAATGGGAGGTGCTGGAATGAGTGCTTACCACTTGGACTCTTCTAGTCCCGAAGGAAGGGGAGCATACTCGACTCAAGGGTCAGAAAATGTGGAGAAAGTTATCGAAAGGATTTTGGAAAAGAGAAAACTGGTGTCCTCGGATGATAGTCAAAGAAGGAGAATTTCGTTCAGTCCGGAGATCATGAACAAACCCTTGTCGAAGAAGTTCAAGATGCCTTCTATGGCCACTTACACAGGCAAAGCAGACCCATATGACCACATACAGAGTTATGAGTCCCTCATGTTGCTACATGGATGGGAAGATGAAATTATGTGCAGAGCCTTTTCGCTTACATTGTCCGGGCACGCGCTGAAGTGGTTTAATGGGTTGAGCGAAGGTTCCATCTCATCCTTCGACCAATTGCGAAATGAATTTTTGAGAGTCTTCATGATCAATAGCTAGAGGAAGAAGGACGCTACTTATCTACTCACTCTTAAGCAAGGGAATAAAGAATCCTTGAAGAGCTATGTAGATCGTTTCTGAGATGCAACCTTGGAGGTGGAAGATCTACCAGTAGGAGTAGCCATGGCTGCAATGCTGCAAGGGACGAAGTCCGAGAAGTTGCAAGAATCCCTCTCCCTCGATCAGCCGGTGACACTTTCCGACCTGTTTGCTAGAGCCAATAAATATATGGATCAAGGAGAAGTAATGAAGATGGTACAACCCCGGGAGGCAAGGGAAGGAAGAAAGAGAGAGAGAGATGTACCTGAGAGAAGCTCCCCAAGACCCGTCAGATTAGACAAGGCCCCTAGACTCAGGTATGAAAGTTATACTAGATTGAATGAGCCTCGCACTGCGATACTAGCAGCTATCGAGGGGACGGGATTGTTGGAATTCCCCAAAAAGAAGATTGAAGATGTAGGGCGAAACTCTGATGCCTACTGCGAATTTCATGCTGCTCACGGTCACCCCACGGAAAGATGCAGAGACCTAATGGATCAGCTAGAGAGACTAGCTAGAGAGGGGAAAATCAACCGTTTCCTATGGAGAAGTGAAAGGCCCCGTTATCCTCCGCGCGATTGAAGGAATGACCGTCCACGAAATGTGCCAAATAATGATAACGGAAGAAATAGGCCAAGGAATGAAGCATTTAGGCCTATCCCCCGGGGTAATCAGTCAAATAACGAACCTACCGTCCCGACAATAAATGTTATCCCAGAAGGAGAATCGATGGCAGGAAACTCCTCTGCTTCCCGTAAGAGTTACGCGAGGCAAGCGTATCAGGTTCATGTTGTGATGGAAGAGAAAGCAGATGAAGAACCTATTGTGTTCACTCCGACAGACAAGGGTGACATTGTCATGCCCCATGATGATCCCATGGTAATATCCGCAGTGGTAGCGAAACATCCGGTGAGCAGAATCCTAGTCGATAACAGGAGTTTGGTGAACCTAATCTATTGGAATTACTTCGAGAAAATGAACATATCCGAAGATAGATTAAGACCTGTTATGACGCCACTGTATGGATTTACGGGTGAAAGGGTGAAGGTGGCCAGGTCCATAGAGTTACCTGTGACTCTGGGAGAAAACCCGAAGGATGTGACCCGATAGGTATTGTTCATGGTAGTGAGGTCAACCTCAGCTGCTTACAACATGATCCTAGGAAGACCTGTACTGAATGATATGAGGGCGGTGATATCCTCTTGTTATCTGTTAATGAAGTTCCCTACTCCCAACGGAGTTGGGCAAGTACGATGAGATCAAAGGAGGGCTCGTACTTGTTATATCGCTTCTACCGCTAGCAAAAGAGTGCAGAGAAAGGAGACTTTGTGCATAGATGACCCGCCCAAGCCTCAGCCTGTAGAGGAAATGGAAGCCATTGAGCTAATCAGGGGGGATGAAGAGAAGAAGGCATTCATCGGGACTCAGCTGAATGAACAAGTAAGGAGGGAGATAGTTGAATGCCTGAGTAGGAACTCGGATGTTTTCGCTTGGACCCCGGTTGACATGCCCGGGATTAATCCCGAAGTGATTTGTCATGAGCTTAATGTCTCACCCGGACACAAACCTGTCAAGCAAAAGAAGAGGAGTTTTACCCCGAAAAGACAGAAGGCAATCACTGAAGAAGTTAATAAACTCTTAGAAGCCAGATTCATTAGAGAGGTCTACTACCCTAAGTGGCTGGCCAATGTAGTAATGGTGAAGAAATCCAATGGGAAGTGGCGAATGTGTATAAATTTCACTGTTTTTAATAAAGCCTGCCCTAAAGATTCGTACCCCTTGCCTCAAATAGATAGGCTTGTGGATGAAACGTCCGGATATGAACTCCTCAGTTTTTTAGACGCTTTCTCAGGATATCATCAAATTATGCTCCACCTGGAAGATGAAGAGAAGACTTCTTTTATAACCGACGATGGAACATACTACTATCAGGTGATACCGTTCGGTTTAAAGAATACTGGAGCCACATACCAGCGAATGGTGAACAAAGTGTTCAAAGATCTTCTGAAAAATACCATGGAAGCTTATGTGGACGATATGATTATCAAGAGCCGAGCAGGAGAGTCTCACGCTCATCAGATGTCCAGGGTATTTGAGGTGCTGAGAAGATTCAATATGAAGTTGAATCCCGACAAGTGCTCATTCGGGGTGAGATCAGAGGAGTTCTTAGGCTTCATGATCACTGACAGGGGTATCGAGGTAAATCCTGAAAAGGTACAGGCAATTATCGACATGAAGCCCCCAACCACAGTGAGAGATGTCCAAAGGTTGACGGGCAGAATAGCAGCTCTGAATCGCTTTTTGTCAAAGTCCACGGAAAAGAGCTTGCCATTCTTCAAAACTCTGCAAGGGAAGAAAATAGGGAAAACATGAAACTCAAATCACTTAAAATTATATTTGAACTAATCATTATGTTTTCTCTCTTGAATCTTATGTTCTCACATTATTGTTATTTGTTTACACTGTCACAAGATACTAACATCCAATCATTATGCAGATTGTTCTTTTATTATATATCTCCAGCTTTTATATATCTAAATCTTGTGACAGGATATAGACGAGCCGTAAAAGCCTGAGGCGCAATGCGTCACTGTGGCCAGGCGTGAAAATCAGACGAGCCGTAAGAGCCTGAGGCGCAATGCGTCACTGTGGCCAGGCGTGAAAAATCAGACGAGCCGTAAGAGCCTGAGGCGCAATGCGTCACTGTGGCCAGGCGTAAAATCAGAAGAGCCGTAAGAGCCTGAGGCGCAATGCGTCACTGTGGCCAGGCGTAAAATCAGACGAGCCGTAAGAGCCTGAGGCGCAATGCGTCACTGTGGCCAGGCGTAAAATCAGACGAGCCGTAAGAGCCTGAGGCGTAATGCGTCACTGTGGCCAGGCGTAAAATCAGACGAGCCGTAAGAGCCTGAGGCGCAATGCGTCACTGTGGCCAGGCATAAAAGATCAGAGGAGCCGTAAAAGCTTGAGGCGCAATAGCGTCACTGTGGCCAGGCGTAAAATCAGACGAGCCGTAAGAGCCTGAGGCGCAATGCGTCACTGTGGCCAGGCATAAAAGATCAGAGGAGCCGTAAGAGCTTGAGGCGCAATAGCGTCACTGTGGCTAGGCGTATAATCAGACGAGCCGTAAGAGCCTGAGGCACAATACGTCACTGTGGCCAGGCGTAAAAGATCAGAGGAGCTGTAAGAGCCTGAAGAGTAATTGCGTTACTATAGCCAGGCAATGGAAACATAAAGGCCGTAAGAACTGGAGATGCGCTCACGTCCTGATAGTCAGGCCTCAGAAAGGTATGTAAAATTCTTTCCGAAAATATATCTTTCTATCAAGAATCGGGGAGCATACACGAATAAACAAAACAAATAAACAGACAAATGATGATAAATGATAAATAGAAGAGCAATGCGATACGAAGCATGAACAAAATTTTGATTCCATTTCATTCAAGAAAATCTTTACAAGTACATCTTTACAAGTACATCCAACAAAAGCAAAACAACAAAATATTCAAAAAAATCACAACAAAACGACAGAATGTTCGAAAAGAAAAATAAAAAACAATTCAATCTGCAGGAGGAGGCTGGGGATCAACCGCCGACGGACCCTCGCTCTCTAAAGACTGCTGACCATCCTCCCCATCCAAGTCGTCGAGAGCGCCAATAGGTTCGGGAGCATCGTCCAGGTTCACAGGCTCCCAAGGACCGGTGATGTTTGCAAGATCATCCTGGACAGTCCTCTTAAAAAGCTCATCAGGAGGTTCAGCCCCCGGTTCGTACTTAGTCCAATCAGGGGCCTCGAACAGCATCGCCTCACGTGTATATTGGAGCTCAGGGAATTCTTCGCCTTCCCTATGCTTCTCCAGCCAAGATCTAGCGAGGTAAAATCCATATTTTACATATGGATTCGAAAAATCCTCTTTCGCCTCAAGCAATCCCTAGAAAGACGGTACTCCTTTACGGCTTCCACCCTGATGCTATCAATCTCCGCTTGAGTCAGAGAAGGAGTAGCCCGACTTTCTAGCTCGACGACATATTGCTCGAGCTCCTGATTACGATCAATTAAGGACCCATATTTGGACTGCATGCGATCCAGTTCGGCTTGGGCCTGTTGAAGATCTTCGTGAAATTTGTTAGACCTAGCCGCCTCAACAGTAAGATCCCCATTGGCCTGATTCAAATCTTGGCGCGCCTTCGAGAGCTGATCTTCCAAGTTTCGTTCCACGTCTGGAAGCCCGGATAAGTTGTTAACAGTGTTTGACAACTCCATGACTTTGTCCTTCAAATCTCGGATCTCTTTGTCAGCTTGCTCTCGATAGGCTCGGTGTTGAGCGTTGTTGGCCACAGTCCTCTGAGCAAGCTGAAAAGCAACGCAAAAGTCAAACTCAAAGTATAGCAAAAAGAAATTAAACGAAAAAAGAAAATGAAAATTACCCTCAGCGCTTCCATATCGGCCAAGTCTTCTCCCTCTGGATAATTTCTGAATATTCTAGCTTCGTCCCTAGGAAGGATAGTGGCCCAACTCAGTCGAGACGCCACCCCGGGAGAGTCCAAGGTATCATTGTCGTGAACTCCCGGGTAAACCCGAAACTCAAACCCCCTCATGATGTAACCACCATCTACAGGGTAGGATCTCTCATCAATAGGACCTATCCTCGGGGGAATTGGCCTGGTCCCCATAGACGGCTCGATGTACAAGTGCCTCCGATTCTTTCGCTGGGACGAAATTATATTGCATTTGGCACGCTCTTCAGAATGAGACCGTCCAAACGAACCAGAAGTCCCCCGTGAAGAGGAAGGAGCTCTCCCTCTATCCCGAGAGGGATCGCTTTGTTCCGAAGGAGGAGGAGGCATCACTTGTCTAGGAACAGGAGGGGTCCGAGCCCGAGGCAATTGAGGCGGAACCGGTGCCTCACTAGGAACATCATCAGCTAAACAAGGCCTCTTTCTAGTGAGATCACTAGACGGACCGCCCTCCGAGCCTTGACGTGCCAAAGATCGTCGAAAATGGCTCATTTCTGCAAAAAAAGAAAGAGAACAAGTAAGTGATCAAAAACATGGTCAAAACCAGCAAACAATAAAAAAGTATAAAAAGTTACCATCAGGAGAATCAAATGCTCCTGAAGGGACTCTATGTTTATCATATCATCATTGGGTAGAACCATGAAAGTTGAACCAAATCCTCCCCAGTCATTCAGATCAGCTAAAGGCTCACTGTCAGAATTAGATTCTATATTTGTACTCCCTATATCTTCTTGTGGCCTTAAAGGTTCAGGGTTCAACTCAGGGGGAATTGAGGATGGAGGATTCGAGGAAGGAACAGAAAGGCCGACAATAGGGACGGGACCCACACCCCAGCCAGCAGATATCAAATTTTCATTTGATAAAAGACTGTCAAGACTAATGGGACTATCAACCAGTAACCTATTGACGTCCAGGGATAACTGTTCTCTAAGTGTAGAAATTCGGGGGCCCTTGGGGATTTCACGCCTAGTCTCCCAACTAGTGGGGAAATCCAGGCCCCCAAGCGTCTCCACAATAAGCCACTCCGATTCAAAATCGTGAAGCTTATTAGCGGGTTTCTCGAATAACCTGTTTTCAAATCCAGGTTTATACACCCGCTGAAGTGAATAAGGAACTAAGCCGGGGCTACCTCGAAACCTAAAAAAGGCATCAAGAAGGGGAAGAGACGGAGAAACGCCCCTTAGGCGGCAATGCACGGTAAACCCTATTAATTGCATCCATGCGTGAGGATGCAGATGTTTGGGGGCAATCCTATGCGTCCTAAGGAAAGAAGCCCCAAAGTCGGATAATGGAAAACGGAGTCCTAACTCTAAGGATGCCCTGAAAATAACTATCCCGTCAGACACACGACGTATGTCGTTTTCTTGAGGGTTTGGAAGCCTATAGGAATATCCCTCGGGCAAAGGAAACCTAGACATAAGGTCTTGAATGTCGGCTGCCTTTAAAGTCGACTTGACTCCTAGCTCTATATGCTTCCCCACACCATGACCAGCCATTTTTGAAAGTTCGAGAAAAATCACGGAAGAAAAAACTATTGGCGACAGAGTTTACCTAACAGAGAAGCAGGAAGACAGTAAACTATAGTGTTAGAGCGTTTGCAACAGAAGAACGACAAACAGCACAAGGCGACAGAGTTTTCGTCCATGCGACAGACTTGCGGCACAGTGATGTTTATGCGATAGAGGAGCGGAAGAGTATCAACAACCTGCGACAGATTAGCGGCAGAATGGCGACAGAGGTGCGATAGAGTATTGAGAAAATGTGCGGCAGAGTGGTCTTATGCGAGAGAACTCAGTAGATACTGTGACAACAGGGAGCTTATATATATAGAGGCGCGGCTACGTCAACACGTGCACGGGAATCCGCACGTGCTCTGGAACGGTGTGTCAAGAATCCTCTTTCGCAGGAAACATTCCTACCAAAGAGTGGGGAGCAATTGATAGTGGTCATATCATCAAAGTCCACGTGTACAAGATCGACCAACCAGAGACCGCCACGTGACCAAAAGAAGAGACATAAGCCACGTGGCTGGTAAAGAGAGGTGGCAATACAGTAGCTAGGCGATAGAGTGTATGCGAAAGAGTCGCCGGCGGCAGAGTCCAGAGGCGACGCGGTCTCAGGGAGATAGAGACTGTGCGGTAGAGTATGAACGCGACTGAATAATTCGCGATAGACCTCTACCGCATAGATGGAGATACAGCTCTACCGCAGGATTGTGACAGAACTCTACCGCAGGAATTGCGTTGGAACTCTACCGCAGGGACCGCGGCAGAGGGTCACGTAACTCTGCCGCATGTTGAACTCATCCGCAGGACGTCCAACTCCAAGCCGCGACAGAGTTTCCAATAACTCTGTCGCAGCCCAGACACGCGCCTGGACCTCAGACCCGAACCCCATAATTATGGGTATGTCCTCGAGCCCTAAAAGAACAGGAAGCCCGACTTGACTCTAAAAAAGAAAATCTATAAATAGACCAGGTATGAAAAAAGGTGGGGGATCAGAATCTCTCTCTTAAAAACTGAATCTCTTTTCTTGAATACAGAATCTCTACCAAAGTAACTTTCTAACTTAATCATCGGAGTGCGCGTGCAGGGACAGATCCCTGCACCTCTCTGACCTTTGTTGTTTTTGCAGAAGATTCGATACACGTGGCGGGAATTACATCGGCATCACTTGGTTGTCGTTTAGCGCAACATTAATACGTGGAAAGCATCGCCCCGTTGTCGTTTAGTGCAACATCAAAATTGAAACAATCAATATTCGAATTTAATTGTTATAGTATGGTCTAAAATAAGTTCGATCACATTATATATACGTTTTTCCATTTAAGCAAAACTACCATAAGAAATTTATCTGATTGATAAACCCATTCATTCCACATGATGAACCCAGAACCGGCCTTTCAACGTCTCCACTCCAGCAATGCGTGTAAGACGACACTATTCTTCCAAGCTAGTCAAGTTTGACAACAAGCACACCGAGACATAAAGAGTTTCAAAATGATAAACAAAGAAAATTAAATAATATTGATTCAATTAATATTTTCATTTTTAAAATACGAAAATTCTGCCTTTGAAATCAGAAACTTTTATTATAAAAAATAATAAACCATTAGAATAACGATGACAAGAATTATTTCCCGTCGGTGACTTGGGCTTAAAAAGAAAACGTGGCTGCCATGCGGCTCCTGCTGTCGTCAGCCGTCACGGCTCCCGTGGAAAGTCCAGCAGACCGAAGACGAATTCTAAAGCCCAAAACAATCAGGAAATTAAACCCATTGTTTGGACACCCTTTGCGTGCCATAGCTTTAGGCTTATTCTTATCACAGTAAAAGAAATAAATCTACTATATAATCAGGAACAGCAGAATTCAGGAACCCCTGCTTGTTATTTTCAAACCAGGCCGCATGATGAAATCCATCATAAATATTCAACTAAGTCACAAGCGAAGCGAGACAGACAAAACAAAATAGAATCCTGTACCAGTGACTTAGGACAACAGGGTCTCACATGAATCCTCTAGTAAAGTTGAACTAAAAGATCATGACAGCAATGTAAATAAAATACCAGCTTTGAAGTCGATTAGTGGATGTTTCCATACTCTACATCGTCACTTCACAATGCAGATCTTAATAACAGAAGCAGCACCGATGCGGTGAAGTGCAACAATGGCATCACCGGGCTTGCACAACCCCTTCTCTGTAGCTGACTTCAAGGCAGCTTCCAAGATGACCTCAGTAGATTCTGCATCAGTTGCCTTGGCTGAGCCTTCTGCCAGGAGAGGAACCAAGCCCCTGTATATCAGACTATGTCTTGCCGGCCTTTCATCGCTGCAAGTCCAATCAAATGAATCAGTTGTCAAGACTGGGACAACCACGGAGAGGATAGGAACAGCTGGTCTGTACTTGGCAACCAGCTTGGCTGTTGTTCCACCACGGGTTAAAACAACAATGAGTTTAGCTCTAGCTTTGTTAGCTGTTCGAACAGCTGAGGATGCCAGACTTTCCAATGGGCTCATTGGAAGTGGAGTTGATCGAATCATTTCTTTAAAGACTGCAGCATAGTCAAGGGAGGATTCTGCCTCAATACAAATTCGAGCCATAATCTTCACAGCAATCTCCGGATAGGCCCCAGCAGCACTCTCACCACTGAGCATGACACAATCAGTACCATCGAGGACAGCATTAGCAACATCAGTAGCTTCAGCTCGGGTTGGCCTTGGAGACTTGATCATGGATTCAAGCATCTGAGTAGCAGTAACTACGGGCTTGCCTGCAAGATTACACTTGTATATCATCATCTTTTGTGCTAGGAAGATCTTCTCCACAGGAATTTCCATTCCAAGATCACCACGGGCAACCATAAATGCATCAGTCTCACGCAAGATCTCATCAAAGTTGATGACACCCTCCTGGTTCTCAACCTATAAGAATCACAACAGCCATATCAGTTATCAGTCTGAAGACAACAATAAGAAGACTCATTATAGCCAATCAAAGACTAGAGCATCCAAAAGTAAAGAAAGAAGGAAGGAACAAACAATGTCAAAGCTGGCAATCTGCATGTCCCGTAAAATATTTAACAGCAGACATTGCACATAAGGGGATGCATACAGAAACCCATGCAAGCACACCATGTGCAGACAGACACAGTTCACCAGACAAGTGGATTTCACAAATTGATATACAATAATGGGACTGAATACAAACTACTAAATAAACTTAAAGTTACTTCTCATACGTACAAATGTATCACCCCAGTTCTCTTAGCATAAAAATAGTATGCTGTTGGACATGCAAAACAACAGCAAAGCAGGCACTAACTACATCATCATTGTCATCAAAGCTTTTATTCCAATAGATTGAGGTAGGCTACATGAACTAATAAATGAATTCACGTGAAGTCGTCAACATGAATTCTTTTCCTCCACTCATTCCTATCCAAGGTACTAACTACATACAAAATATTATTTTCCACAAGAATGGAGGCCCTAATCTGCTTGAATAAGAGTAACAGCAAAAACAGCCACAAGGAAACCTCCCACCATTAACAAATACATTGCATATATAAAGAAACCACATTGATACTCATTATTAATTATAATTCAAAAGTGAACCAGATCAACATACCTTGGACATCAACTGAATATGCTTTGCATGGGGACCAAGGACCTTACGGACATTAACAAGATCAGACCCTTTGCGTACAAATGAAAGGGCAATCATATCAATATTGTTGGGTACTCCCCATACTAAGATGTCTTCCTTGTCCTTCTCCGTGAGTGTGGGAAGGTCCACAACAATACCAGGAAGGTTAACATTTTTTCTCTCACCAATCATTGCAGTATTCTCACAGCGGCATCTCACGGTTCCAGCAGCTGGATCACAGGACAACACTGTTAGTGTGATTGTACCATCTGCACACAAAATGGTATTTCCAGGTTTCAGATCAACAGCCAGCTTTTTGTAGCTCATGGAGATCATCTTCTCATCTCCCTTGATATCATAATCAGTAGTTACAGTAATTTCCTGGCCTTCCTTCAGTTGAACAGCTTTCCCATCCTTCAGGAATCCAGTTCGAATCTCCGGTCCCTGCAAGAACAAAGCACAGTCAATCACAAACTACTATCTGAAGAAGGAAAATATACCGTTAGAAGAACTGAATAGAAAAAAAAAAAAAATACAGTCTTGGTACCCATCTTTCATTTTAATGTTACTAGATATCACAAACAAAAATTCATATTGGCATGTTGGTTTACAAATCTATAGAATTTCTGGGCCCAGTAAAGTCAAATGTCTCAGAAATCAGAATAATTTCCTTATCATTTCTAATTTTCCATTTTTTCCCATTCACGAACACTCCGAGATTACTTTCAAGTCAAATTTCTAATTGGAAAACAAAATCTATAAAACATAAAGCTCAATATTTATGAAATCGTATAGTCATAAAAGAAAGGAGATGGTAGGAAAATAGACCTTGGTGTCAAGCATGACGGCACAGAGAATGCCCGTATTTTGCATAGCAATCCTGAGATTGTTCAAGGTCTCTTGATGGTACTCGTGGCTGCCATGAGAGAAATTGAAGCGAGCAACATTCATCCCAGCCCTCAGCAGCTTCTCTATCATGGGTACCGACCGCGAAGCGGGACCAAGAGTACAAACGATCTTGGTTTTGGGGACACGGCCATCATTTGGAAGCTCCTTCAAGATTCCATCAATATCTATATTGGCCATCTCCTTGGCTTTACACTGCTCACTTGCTTACAAAATATCTACACCCATTATCAAAAAATCAAATCATCAAACAAGCTCCATTTCAAAGTACAAAATTAAAAAAGAAAAAAGTGTTCAACTGTTCAAACTGGTACAGTGATCTTCCATTTTAAAAGAAAAAGGCCATAAAATTTGATCAAAACCGAAGAAGTATTTGGCTGGTTAAACAGAAACAATAAAACTTAAATTAAAAAGAAGGGGAAAAGGGAATCTTTAACAAGACCTAACTAAGAAGCCGGAAGATTTACAAAAACCCAAGATAAAGAACAGAAAAAAAAAAGTGAATAGCTTAAAACTGAAGCAAGTACTAAAAAAAAAAAGAAGAAGCAGAGGATTACGATTGTAAAAAAAACAAGCAGTCAAGTTTGGTGTGTTGACGAGAGATATCAGATCAGCAAACAGAGATCGTTTTATTATGATATAAATACAAACAAATATAACAAAACAGAAATAAAAATAAACTTGCATGATAGACAAAGATATGAATAGTAATAATAAATAAAAGAAGGAGAGGAGGCGCAGTCGCCATACCGAACAATCCCAGGCTCGTAGGTTTACCAAACAAAGCAAATCAAGTGAAGAATTTGAAAGAGAAGAACAAAACAGCGTGGTGGCGGCTTTTGTAACCGAAGAGGACAGGACCGGGGATTTAGCACTTTCGGACAGTCGGTGGTAGATGGGCACGTGGAAATTTATATTGTCTCTCTTTACCTGTTACCAGATTCTTAAAACGGTGCGAATATTATTTCTCTCTCTATATGTATATTTATATATTATTATTCTTATTATTATTATATATATTTAAAAAGCATTAGCAAAGTCAAGGAAGGAAATTAGCGGCTCCTCTTTTAAGAAGCGTTTTAACCTAAAAAAATATGATACAGGAGCACGTGAGGTGGCGGTCGCTAGTTTTCTTTTCACCATCGTGTCTGTGTGCGTGTCCCCACTGTTTTCGCCCTCTACTCCATGACTAATTGACTATGGGCTTGGCAAATGGCAATCCCAAATTCCCAATCCCATGCCTCATGTCTTATTCAGATCTGGTTGATGTACGGAATGAACAGGGACATGCGTCAAAACGGAGGAGTGAGCAACCCCCGACCATATTGTCCAATCCAATCACATGCAAAGGAAAAGCGTCGTCAAACTACACTATTAATTTTGCCCAAAGCTCACGGTATCAATAATTCATTTCGTAAATGGAATTTTGGTTAAAGCCGTTGGCTCCGTCCGTAATACAATTGTTGAATATAAATTTTTTTATTAAAATGTTAAATACAATTCATTTAATTTTTATTATCTTATATTATTTTTATTTTTTATCTGTATTATTGTTTTATTGTATCAACTTATTTTATTTTTTAAAATTGAAAGGTCAAAATTGCATAATTGTGGAAACTTCCTCTCTTACCCTTTTAGTCAAACATTTTGTTCTTCTAGAAAAAAGAAAAGAAGAATTAGACTTTTAGGGGGAAAGCCTAAACAAAAACATGTGTGGAGGCTTGGGAGGGGCAGAACCAGTCGCACCCTTTGGAAGCAAGGAAAAATGCAACCCGAGAATTGAGATGGGCTTTTCAGAGCGTGTAAGGACCGTTGCCTCCCCACGCCTTCTAATCGCTCTACCTCTCCGTTCTTCAACACCATTTCTTTTGTTTTTTTTTTTGTTTTGTTTTTTGGTTCCGAACTAACAACTCTTCCAACCCGTCCCATGCGTAAAAACGTACGTGAACAATATTATATTAGATTATTAGGCTCCGCCCGTTTGGTAACCATGAAAATGGCGCCCGTGTTTGTTAATTTTCTTTTTTTTATTGGTGAATTTGAATAGTAATAAAATTGACTCGATAGAATTTTTTAGAACATATCTATTAAAATATATTTTTTAATAAAATTATAATAAAAATTTAAAATCAAAGACGTAAAAAATAAATTTACCATATAAGAACCGGTGACTTCCTTTCCTCCCCCTTCCTCCTTTTGCCTATTTTTTTTCCTTCCCTTTCAGGCTCACTTCCCCTGCATTTTGGGCATCCTTGACCTCTTTTCAAACGGAAAGATTCAAAAGTCCGAATAAAATAACTTCCAAATATATCGTGCTCTAAAATTTTTCATCCATACGATTTCTGATCACCAGAAGTTTAGTACTGTGTCCGACATTTTTGAGTTTTAGAAACATTAACTAATTTGGCGCTGTAGGCAACCAAGTAAGAGCCAGATTCCATGCCTCATCCAACTAAATTCAGAACAGTAATTTATACAAGTCTATTTTAACACCAAGAACCAAATTTCATACAAAACCTTCTTGTAGATAACTGCTAAGTTTAAAAGGTTGTCAAACCCAGAAACTATTACAGTTCATTGTTAGCCAACAGAGCAATACTTTTGCAGATTATCCAACACAGTTACTATTTATCTCGGTTGTTACTTGTAAAATTCAATTCAGATTTTTAATCCTTACACATGATGTTATCCAGATTCTCCTCTCCCTCACACCCGTTTTGGTGGCACATACTGCACACGCACTTCTTCACATAAGTTCTGTAAGAAGGAAAACAACAATCAATGTAGGAAATGCATAATACCTAAAACACAGAAGAAAACGACTTAAAACTTTAATAAACAAACAAAGAAGATTACATGTAGACATATTTTTAATAGAAAAACTACTTTTTAGTAAAAATTTAATAAAATAGCCACTGAGTTTCTTGTTGGTTTTATCGAAGATGCACATTGCCACTTGCCAGCACTGACATCATCAAATTTAAGCACAGGGCATGGCTTAACAGATAATATTGAAGATGTCAAGCAAAGTCTATATCCCTAGACATGCATATATTATGAAAACTCATTAAAAGTGTATAAGAGGGAATAGATTATATTTCCAGTACAGGATACTTTCTTGCGTAAATGGATAATATGACCTTAATACTTAGATATAGAGCAACAATAAGAACGAATAGGACATTTGGATTTGACATAAAAATTCTTTCATAAAATTTATAACGTATCGCATTTACATAATGAGAGTAGAAATATGACCCCTAGAATTTTTTTCTGGCTACGCCACTACAAAGATGAGATGAAAGATGGAGAAAAGAAACTGAATTTTATAATAGATCTAGAGATGAAATATTTGAATAGATGACACAAATAACATGCCCACATTATGTTCCATATTCACCATCCTCTATGTTTACTTTAGGAAAAGATAAGAAGAAATGAGCTAACTGGCATAATATTTCCTAGGAAATAAATGAAACTAATGAATTTCACTCAGGATGAGAAACCGTACTTGCAAGTCCTCCGGAAGTGCCTCTGAAACTGCGAGAGTATAACAACCGGGGACAAATCTTCCTGAGAAGGATTTATAGAAATGTCACAAATCCAAAATATCTAAGAATCTGATCCAACACGCTAATACATGCATATAGTTTCAAAAGGCATCAAAACAAGAACAAGGTATAAGAATATATAAAAGAGCAATTGCTAATCTACAATTCTGTGGTGAAACACTATCTTTACGATCTCAAAAGTTTGGTATCTTGTAAAGTTCAGAAACATTCCTAGAGAGTGCATTAATTCAACATCCTAGAGGATAGGATTCAAATCCAAGGTTTACGCAATTGCGTGTGGAAAATGAAGAAAAACAGTAAACTAAGCTCACACCTTAAAGCATCACAACAGATTTCTAAATCATATTAGCCTCCATTCTGCATTCAACGAAGGCTCCTAAACTTTGAAACACTTGCTGGAATAATTCCTCCGCAGCAACAAAAAATTCAAGAAACAGAAAAATTCGGATAATAAAGGAAAAAAAAGTGTAGAACAAACCAATTCGCAGCCAACGAGCAGCCCAACTTCTAGTCGGGTCCATCACAGAGATTATCCTAAAAAACCAATCAGCATATCACATTTAAAACAATGCTCAAAGAGATAAGAAAAATACATTTAAATAAGTTTATATATATATATATATATATATATATATATAAGAACAAAATAAAAGGAAAGATACCCATTGAAATTAGGAGTGGTGCAATCGACTACGCGCTCATGATCCTCATCCATCTTAAAGAATGGGCAGTTTTCACATCCTGATTCCCTAAACTGTTAATTTAAATAGCCACAGAACAGAAATTGATATTCCTCGAGCAAGAAACTTTTGAAAGCTAGAAGAAACCCTAACTGGAAACAGAAAATTACCTGATCGTAGGTTTTGACGAGGCGGCAACGGAGGCAAGCCCTGAGCTCGTGTCCGAAGCTCGTCGGAATTTGTGCAGGCGCGCTTCCCATTGCTCTTCTAGTTTCCTTTTAACGATTTCTGGATTTCAGTCTTCACCAAAAAATAGGGGAACGATGGAGGGTTTTTAAGCTTTTTGATGGATATCTGATTTTTGTTTTCGACTGGACGAGGTACAAAATACACACACAAAATGAATGGGAGAGCCGAAAAGCGAGAGGAGGAGAAGAATTTGCTAGAGCTTTCATGATGGGCCAGTGCCCATAACCCAATTCTTAAACCATCGCGATGGGATAGTGTTGCAGGCCCAAATATGAGCCCAATTTTTATGAACCCCAGTTTAATGCTAAGTAGTTAATCCAATGATTAGTAAATAATATTGCAAATACGGGTTCGTAAAGTGGCAAAATATCGATTTTTATATAAGATTATAAAATCTCACGGGATATTAAATATTTAATGAGAAATTAAATAAAAATAATAAAATAATAAAATATGTTAATAATAATTTAACAGATCAACAAGAAAATTTAAATTTAATGAAGTATAATCTAAATTATAATTTTATCCTTTTGAATACAATAAGATATTTAAATTACATTTTCATCCATTTATAAAATAATCAAAATTACACTTTTATCCCTTTGAAATGTGAAAGCATATTATTTGACATAAGATTATATATTATACGAGCAGCGCATGCTAACTTAGAGAAAGAATAGTAAGAAGAGAAAATATTTTTCGAGAAAATATTTAGAGTTTATTTGCCAAGAAAGGGGTGTTTATAGCCTAAATAGAGTATTTAATGTTTTCATGCTTACTCTGATCAATTTTATAAAGAATCTAATAAATTTTATATTTTAATTATTATAAATTTATGTTTTTTTAATGTTTTTATACTTACTTTTATCAATTTTACGAAGAGTCTTATAGATTGGTGTTTGTTTTTAGTATTTTTATGCTTACTTTTATTAATTTTAGGAAGAATCTTATGAATTTTATGATAAATATCATGAATTTTATGATGAATCACACGAATTTTACAATCAATGTCACGAATTTTACGATAAATATCATGAATTTTATGATGAATCTCATAAATTTTACAATAATAAATATTATAAATTTTATGGTTAGATATTATTTTTATGTTTAATTTAGTATTTTTAAGTTTATTCTCATTAATTTTATGATCAATTTTCCTAGTTTTAAAAAGTTTTACGCTTTTTATTCATTTTACAATTAATTTCATAAATTTTATATTTAATTATCGTAAAGTTTATATTTGTTCTAGCATTGTTACTCCTGATGGTGGTCCTACTGTCACCGTCCACGTGTACCAGAATCGACCAATCAGAGATCGCCACGTGTCAAACACAGGAAAAGCCAAGTGGCTGCTACAGCGTCAGAGCCTCATGCGACAGAGTAGCGTGGTAGGCGACACAGTATGGCGACAGAGACTCTTCCGCACAGGTCTGTGCGGCACAGTAGTCCCGACATACCTCTGCCGCATAGACCGCGGCAGACCTCTGCCGCCTGAATTGCGGCAGAGGTTCATACATACGCTCTGCCACCCGCTGAACTCTCCCGCAAAGTCGTCCAGCTCCGAACCGCGACAGAGTACAAAAGACTCTGTCGCGGCCCAGACACGCGCCTGGGCCTCAGCTCGAACCGACTTAAAGAAATCTATAAATATCCAGGTGAGCTCTCAGAAGAGGAGGACAAAAAAACACAAAGGAAGGGAAAAAACTTAAACTCTCTGAATTAAGTAATACATTCTCTTCTTCATTCCTTCATACACAACTCCCGATTTCTGACTTAATCATCGGAGTGCGAGTGCAGGGACAAATCCCTGCCCCCTCTGACTCCTATTGTTTTTGCAGACTATACGAGGAACAAGTTGCATCGACGTCATCTCCCTGTCGTCAGTGAAATCCGAATACGTGGAAGGTATAGTCCTGTTGCTGCTTAGACAGGTTAACATCAATTGGCGCCGTCTGTGGGAAACTAACAAAAAGTCAGGTTCTCTATCCAAATGGTGAGGACACGCTCTACAGCAGAGCTGACAGGAGGGCAGAATTCTGTAAGTCCCCCTGTCAGGTCAGAGCAAGGACGGAGAGGGAAAGAAAAAGACCATAGGCAGGCCTTCGTTTCCCTGGAGGAATTTGAAACTCTGAGACGCAAAAATGAGGAGACGACGACAGCATTGAGAGCTATGGCGAGCTTTTTCAGAGATGCTCTCCCCCAGTTTAGTCTACCCCCTGAAGTGCAGCAGATGGTGGGGGGAAAGCGTTCCAAGGCAAACATACGAGAGAGGTGAACCCTCCACCATGGTGAATGCTGGACAAGAGGCAGGAATACAAAATAATGCCACTGCAGACCCAGCAAGACGGAGTTCTCCCGCGGAAGGCAGGCGGCAGAGTCCGCCCGCAGCACCTGAGCGGCAGAGCTCCCCCGCGGACTACATGCGGCAGAGCTCACCCGCGAACCTCTGGCGGCAGAGTTCACCAGCGGACTACATGCGGCAGAGGTCTCCCGCAACACGTCTGAGACGAAGGTCTCCCGCAGCACGTAGGCGACAGAGCTCACCCGGGGACTACATGCGGCAGAGCTCACCCGCAGCTAACATGCGGCAGAGGTCTCCCGCAACACGTCTGCGACGAAGGTCTCCCGCAGCACGTAGGCGACAGAGCTCACCCGGGGACTACATGCGGCAGAGCTCACTCGCAGCTAACATGCGGCAGAGGTCTCCCGCAACACGTCTGCGACGAAGGTCTCCCGCAGCACGTAGGCGACAGAGTTCGCCCGTCACACAACGGCAGAGCTCACCCGCAGCGGGTAGGCGGTAAAGTTCTCCCTCATGGCGTGGTTCTTCTCCCGTGGGGTTGGAGCATGAGTCCGGAAAACATAGGTCCGAGGAGCAACGAAGATGGAGGGGTTCTAACCCACGAGAAACTCTCGAAATGTCAAGTCCAGGAATGGGAGGTGCTGGAAGAGGTGCCTATCAGTCGGACTCTTCTAGACCCGAAGGGACAGGGCCATACTCAATTCAAGAATCGAAAAACGTGGAGAAGGTCGTCCAAAGGATCTTGGAGAAGAAAAAACTGCTGTCTCCGGATGATGGCCAAAGGAGAAGGATCCCATTCAGTCCGGAGATCATGAACAAACCTTTGCCGAAGAAGTTCAAGATGCCTTCTATGGCCACTTACACCGGCAAAGCAGACCCCTATGATCACATACAGAGTTATGAATCCCTCATGCTGCTGCATGGGTGGGAAGACGAAACTATGTGCGGAGCTTGTTTGCTTACATTGTCAGGGCGCGACTGAAATGGTTCAATGGATTGAGCGAAGGTTCCATCTCATCCTTCGACCAATTGCGAAATGAATTTCTAAAAGTCTTCATGATCCCCAGCCACAGAAAGAAGGACTCTACTTACCTACTCACTCTTAAACAAGGAAATGAAGAATCCTTGAAGAGCTACGTAGATCGCTTCCGAGATGCAACCTTGGAGGTTGAAGATCTACCGGTAGGAGTAGCCATGGCTGCAATGTTGCAAGGGACGAGGTCTGAAAAGTTGCAAGAATCCCTCTCCCTCGACCAGCCGCGGACACTTTTCGACCTGTTTGCTAGAGCCAGTAAATATGTGGCTCAAGAAGAAGTAATGAAGATGGTACAGCCCCGAGTAGCAAGGGTGGTGCATTGATTCCCGTGGAAATTGGAGCGCTGTCACCCAGGATGGTGCCCTTAGTAGAAGAAGAGAATTCACAAGTACTAAGGGAAAGCCTAGATCTCGTCGATGAACATAGAGAAACCGCCGCTATTCGATTGGCATCCTATCATCAGAGGGTGGCCCACTACCATAATAGACGGATGAGAGATAGACCAATGTCCGAAGGGGATCTGGTGCTCAAAAAATCACATATCACGAATGCCCTAAGGGAAGAATTCAGAGTCAATTAGGAAGCTCCATTCAGAATCAAACAAAAAATTGGGCCAACACCTACATCCTGGAAACTCTGCAAGGGAATCAGACGAGCCGTAAGAGCCTGAGGCGCTATACGTCACTGTGGCCAGGCGTACATTCAGACGAGCCGTAAGAGCCTGAGGCGCAATAGCGTCACTGTAGCCAGGCGTACATTCAGTCGAGCCGTAAGAGCCTGAGGCGCTATGCGTCACTGTGGCCAGGCGTACATTCAGCCGAGCCGTAAGAGCCTGAGGCGCTATGCGTCACTGTGGCCAGGCGTACATTCAGTCGAGCCGTAAGAGCCTGAGGCGCTATGCGTCACTGTGGCCAGGCGTACATTCAGACGAGCCGTAAGAGCCTGAGGCGCAATAGCGTCACTGTGGCCAGGGGTACATTCAGCCGAGCCGTAAGAGCCTGAGGTGCTATGCGTCACTGTGGCCAGGCGTACATTCAGCCGAGCCGTAAGGGCCTGAGGCGCTATGCGTCACTGTGGCCGGGCGTACATTCAGCCGAGCCGTAAGGGCCTGAGGCGCTATGCGTCACTGTGGCCGAGCGTACATTCAGTCGAGCCGTAAGAGCCTGAGGCGCTATGCGTCACTGTGGCCAGGCATACACTCCGACGAGCCGTAAGAGCCTGAGGCGCTATGCGTCACTGTGGCCAGGCAATGGAAACATAAAGGCCGTAAAAACTAAAGACGCGCTCGCGTCGTGATAGTCAGGCCTCAGAAAGGTATGTAAAATTCTTTCCGAAAATATATCTTTCTATTAAGAATCCTCTTTCGCAGGAAAAATTCCTACCAAAGAGTGGGGAGCAATTGATGGTGGTCCTACTGTCACCGTCCACGTGTACCAGGATCGACCAATCAGAGATCGCCACGTGTCAAACACAGGAAAAGCCACGTGGCTGCTACAGCGTTAGAGCCTCACGCGACAGAGTAGCGTGGTAGGCGACACAATATGGCGACAGAGACTCTTCCGCACAGGTCTGTGCGGCAAAGTAGTCCCGACATACCTCTGCCGCATAGACCGCGGCAGACCTCTGCCACCTGAATTGCGGCAGAGGTTCATACATACGCTCTGCCACCCGCTGAACTCTCCCTCAAAGTCGTCCAGCTCCGAACCGCGACAGAGTACAAAAGACTCTGTCACGGCCCAGACACGCGCCTGGGCCTCAGCTCGAACCGACTTAAAGAAATCTATAAATATCCAGGTGAGCTCTCAGAAGAGGAGGACAAAAAAACACAAAGGAAGGGAAAAAACTTAAACTCTCTGAATTAAGTAATACATTCTCTTCTTCATTCCTTCATACACAACTCTCGATTTCTGACTTAATCATCGGAGTGCGCGTGCAGGGACAAATCCCTGCCCCCTCTGACTCCTATTGTTTTTGCAGACTATACGAGGAACAAGTTGCATCGACGTCATCTCCCTGTCGTCAGTGAAATCCGAATACGTGGAAGGTATAATCCTGTTGCTGCTTAGACAGGTTAACATCAACTCCTATTCTTATTTATTTTAAGACGAATATCATTGTTTTTATGATTAATGAACGATTTCTCATTTCTTTCACTTTCTCTTCCGAAAATACTCATAATATAAATATTCTTCTAAAAAATAGTCAAAATTAGCCTTAAAATTACAATAAAACCAATTTCAAATCTCCCTCAAAATTGATGACGTGAGAGCTATAGAAAAATCAACATTTTATTTATTTTCTGAAAGCTTCTTTTAATATATAAAGTTATAGATTACCAATTTTTAGGTTAAATTTCTTTTATTTAACTTAAATTTAGTTTTTATACATAAACAGTCGAATGCCCGAAAAAGATAATTGACCGTCAATGTATTTAAAAAAAAAAAACTTTAAGATTAAAATAAATGGCTAGCCAACTGCCTTCAATGAGCAGTGCACTGCCTATGTATTTCATTTTGTGCTAGTCCACCGCCACATCCTCAACTGTTGTCGCCATTAACAACTCTATCACTATTCTCTGCTTCAGCCTCAACCAGAAAATGGTCAACCATATTTTGTAGGCGTCTATTCACAGCAAACATTACCTTGTTCCCAACGTTTTGCCAATTGAAATGGCAACACAGAGAGCTCATAATCCCTTCTAAATATACTAATCATTCTTGCACTTACACAACTTAAAATAGATAAATTTAAATTAATAATACACTTCTATATATTTTTTATAAATATTTCATAGATAATAATTTTGAATTCGACTTCTTATGATGGCACATGAAGGTCGTACGGTATTTTGGGACTGTCAATTTACCAAAGGTAGACAAGGTGCAAATGGTGATGATTCATTTAGAATAAGCACTCATGCTTTGAATTTACCAAGAAAATGTGAAGCTAACCTTGGTATATAACCTACCTATGAAGCCGTTTACTCCTTACACCTAAATTTTCATTTTAAATTTAAAAATCCAAAAATATTTATCTCTCATGCATTATTTACATGTCACTTTTGTTTATTTATTTAGACATTTATTTAAGTTAGTAATTAGGTAGAGTTATAATTAATTTAGGGTCATTTTATAGGTATTTAGTTTCTTAGTTATCTATAGGAATTTCTTTAAATTAATAGAATTTACTTTTATTAGACTTTAGGGTAGAGTAATTTGCATTTTTATTTTTATTTTCAACTTAACTAAATTAATTTCGTGCACATTTTATTTTAGGATTGTCTAGTTTTATTCGAGTTAATTTTATTTCTTTATTCTCTTATTTGCATTCTAGTTTATTTGCACTAATTAATTTTAACTTTGTTATTTATCTTTTGTAGGTTATCGCTTTAAGTTGCTTGGAGCTCTGTAAGTAATTTTAAGCTTTGTTTTATTTATTTTTAGTTTTCATTGTTTTTATTGTTTTCCAATAATTTTAATTTTAAACTTAGTAGATCACCCACTAAATTCTCATAATTTGCTAAGATATACTTAGGGTGAAATTAACCAGTACTTAATTAGGCTAATTAGATTCTCTGTGGGACGATAATCTGGGACTCAAATCTCATTATTACTTGTACGACCCGTGCACTTGCGGTTAACACGTCTGAGTCACTTAGAGTGGACGTAGTCGTCATCATTTTGTGAAATCGAATTAAATATGTACATGGCATGTTTTGATAAAATTGTTTTTATAACTAGTTTTATAAACATTTGATATTCTAATTTGGTTTCGAATAATGCCCTGTGGATGACTTTGTTGTGTATATGGTTATGCCAAGTATGTATATTGATTTGACAAGTGTTTTGTAAGAGCTATAATTATTGTGTATATGGCTATTTTGTGAGATTTGTGTGTATAACTTACTTGACAAGTGTTTTAGGACTTTGATATGGTTTTGGAAATAACCTTAAACATGATTTCGTTGTCTACATGGTTTGGCCATGTATATGTTCACACTGAACCAATTTTGATATCTATTTGATATAAATATGACGATCCTAGTTGTGATTTCATATATGTTCTGTGAACTGCGACTCTCTTCGGGAGGTTGTGTTTTGATATAGAGATTTGGGCACTCATTAGAACTATGTAGGATTTTGTGATCGATGATTGGGATACATCCCACAAGAGCATGAAGATCGATTACCTAATGACATCAATTGATCTATGACTGGCTCTTAGAGAAATAAAGAGCGATCAAGGTATCGATGGGTGGTGGGATTCTCAATCCTAGTACATGGATATGAGACCTATTGTAATTTGCATATGACTGTTTTGTGAGTTCTCAATGGGGGAACGCATTACTAGAATGTTAGTGTGACATTGGTAATGCTTGACTAGCAACTAGAGTAGATGTATACACTTTATGATGGTATGAGGACTGCTGCTATGAAATAGTAGGTGATTGTGACCTATTACATTAGTTCTAAGAGATTACTAGCCCATATCTTACTCACTTTAGCAGGATCGTGGTTTTCATATGATGCTTTATACATGGGATTTGACTTGGTTTTGAGGTTCTTAAAGATAGGATTTTGTAATTATTTTTTAGAGATAAATTATGGCACACGTACTTTTATATATATATATATTTTTAAGTTTTCATTTATGCATACACTACCATCATGACATGTACTTTTGTGAAAACCTCGAATTTTGTTATACATTATACCGTGCATTAATCAAATTAAAATGCAATAACTGTTATTATGTGTGATTTTGACCATACTCTAATAATAGGTACAAATATAGATCAATAATTAAGGAACATTCTAAATATTAAGTGAAATGGACTATGGCTTTGTGATAAATGAGAATAAAACTTTTGGATATAGTCAAATTGGAGTTATTGAGGAAGTTGGGACAAAATCGTAATTTTTATGATTTTCGAGAGTAACCAAGAAATGACTCCACCATAGCCTAAAATAAATATAGTGACCTTACCCCTGCTCAAATTAGCCAAAATCCCCTCCAAATTTGATCAAAATTGTCAAATAGTACTTAAATAGTGATTTTAAGCTTTGATCATTAAGCTCCCGTAATTACCCGATTTTGAACGTGCAAATCACATTTTTGTCACAAAAAAGAGACCAATGACACATCTATTAAAACTTATTGAGTCATATCAAATCATGCCGCACCAAAATTGATAAGATTAAATGAAGTTACAGTGTGAATAGTGCCATTTGATATTAGTTATTTTAAAGCATTAAAACGAAGCGAAACCCTTATACAACCTTATAAGTGCTATCAATACTCTTCCTAAAAATCCTCAAAACACTATTTTTAACATTCTTAAAATGTCAAATAAGTTTGGGGTGGAAGAGATTACGGTCACCATAAAAATTGGTGTTTGGCATTTTTAATTATTTCAATTCTTCGCCAAACAAAGCCTAACCTTTTTCCTGACCTTTTAAGCCATATTGGTTGGAAAAAATGAAGAGAAAACACCCTATACCAGCCCCAAACCAACACCAAAGGAGATGGGACAAAAATTTCACATTTTTATCGCAAATCACTTGGTTTTCTTCAAGATTTGTGTAATCCAACTTTAGATCCATATTCCTTTACCTTTTCAAAGGCAAAATCTTGCTGAAATTTGAAAAGAAAGTTTGGGTTTTAGAGAGATAAAGTGCCATCCACTTTGAAGAGAGAAGAAAAGTGAGATTTTGTTTAACTTTAAGCTTTGATTTGTTAGATTTGATGCCTAAAAAGGTTGTTTGGTGTTTGTAGTGGATAAATTTATGGATTTTCTCTCTTAAATGTTCAACCATCACACTTTAGGTAAGGAAAATTTGTGGTTTGATGGAATTAACATGGGTTTATGACTGATTATAATGTTTTTGACGTGAATAGTGAATTGTAGAGTAAAGAAAGTGATGAAAGTGTTGATGTGTGGTGATTTGGTTTGCTTAAGCTAAGAAATTGTTGTTGTATGTGGAATATGATATGTTTTATGTTGATATAATGATGAAATGGTTATGGGTATGTCCATAGATTAAGAAATTTCAAAATCACCTGATGTTACAAAATTTCAAATTTATCGCGAATATTTAGTAAAGTAATATTTAAATATTCATGGGATACTAGGAGGATCCACACTGATGGTGGGTATCTTAGTATTCATAATATGATGGAAAATTTAGAATGAATATGTATTAAATTGCACACCTATAGTGTTCGGCCATTAAGGTTTTTAAGAGAAATCATGTGTATTTCAAAGGGCTTTTGAGATGTGCTATAAAATTCATGTAATTAAGTATGAAAACTATGAAATGATGGAATAAAAATAATGATATGACATGTATATGCAATTGGCAAATAAAAAGGCATTATGGTAATTTCACAATTTCAGTGTAATCTCAGTGTTATGTTAGTGATAAGTAAGTGCTAATGTGATAGGTGTAATAGGAATGATCAGAAAGTAAGAGATAATAGCTTTTGTCAATTTGATACAATTGTAACAGGAAGACAAGTTAGCTTAAAGTGTGGTGTGTAAGTGACATTAGCAAACAAGAATGAGATATAAGTGAATTATGTGATATTGTAGGCTGCTGAACCACTACTGGTGTGTGATGCTTTCGACGAAGGCATAGCTTCATTGTGAAATCAAAGTGTTTAGGTAAGTTAGTTGCACCTGATACAGTATGATATCATACATAGTAAGTAATCTTACTTATTGCAAGTTAGCTTGTACTGTGTAAGTGAATCACACTTACTACAATATGTATAACATACGTGGTAAGCTAATCTCATAAGTTATAAGATAAGAGCATATGAGATATCTACAAGCGTTACATCAGCTATCAAATAATGTTGGCTAATACCCAAATATACCCTTAACATTTACCCAAAAATGTAATTAAGCTGTTAACAACTAATTGTTTGGAAATAAGTCCATTACGTTTTATTTTGAGCAATTAAAATCTAAACGTTTCAAAATAATAGAATTAAGTATATTTTCATTAAATCTCTCTTATTGTTGTTATTCTTGCATGGGTAGCAGTTAACAAAGATGCTGACATGACTTGCCATGTGGCCAAATGATATGAAATTTTTTTGCCACATGTAATATTTGTTGATGTGGATATATGTAATTTTTTTCAAAATTACAATTTTACTCCTGAAAAAACCCTGAAAAATATTAAAAAATGGGTAATTTTGAAAAAAATTAATTTAAAAAAAAATTATATATATCCACGTTAGTAAATATAACACGTGGCAGAAAGTTTCACGTTCATGGCCAATTAAGCCATGTCAGCATCCTTATCAGCTGCCACCTGTGCAAAGATAACATCAGTTAAAGGGTTTAATGAAAATATTCTTAATTCTATTATTCTAAAACGTTTAGGTTTTAATTACTTAAAATAAAATGTAATAGACTTATTTTCATGCAATTTAATGTCGAGGGTTTAATTCCTTTTTTTTGGAAAACGTTAAGTGTATATTTGGATATTAAGCCAATAATGTTCAAGGACTACATGTGCTATATGTATAAGTAAGGGATTGATTGAAAGACTAAATGATTGGTTGATAAGAATTGTGGATTGATATGTCATGTGTTAAAAAATCATGATCGAAAAACATATAAGGCATATAAGAATGATATGTGTAAGTGAAAGATTTATTGACTGAATGTGGATAAAAATTGTGCATTGTTGTGATTATATGATCTTTAGTGCAAGGCTAAGTAATGAGCTTATATAGCCTGGTTAAATTATAGGAATTTCCTTGCTACCATAAGTTATAAGAATAGGAAAACATGTCGTACATTCCTCATTTTTTCTGATAGTTACATGTGTTCATCGAACCATGCGTCCATTATAGATTATATCATTATGCATACCATGGTGTATATGGGATTTATAAGCTTGCATCGAATTATATCTGCATAAAAGGAATCTTTAAAAATCTCATTTGTGGCATGTTTTGAAAGTTTATGAAACATATGTCTACATTGCATTTGTTTATTGTTTTCGAATTAAGCATACTTTGCTTTATATCCTCATCGATATCCGATTTCAAAACATGCACTCAAACTTTTTTTACAACCATGATTTAAGCCTTCCTAACGGGTTATAGTAATTAGGCATGACTATGCTAATGAATTATAATAGTTAGCAAATGATACGTCCAGCTAATGGCATTATAGATAGAAGATATAGCCAGCTAAGGGCATTATAGTTAGCAAATGATACGGCTAGCTAATAGCATTATAGTTAGCAAAAAACGACCAGTTGATGGCATTATAGTTAGCAAGATACAGCCTTGCTAACGAGTATATAACAGTTAGCAATGGTCTTGTAAATATTTCTATGAAATATGATTTCCACATGAGTTACTAATTTTAAATGAATATGTTTATCGAAACAAACATGATTTATCAAGCTTGTGTTTGCTGGATATGATTACCGAATATGATTTATACAAATGAGCATCGAATTTACCGAATATTCATAACATGTATGCATTCATGATGTTAGAATATACAGATAACAAGAATATAAGTTTACCGGATTAAAGTTGTATGGCTAAGTCAGAAGGAAAATAAAGGTATTTCAAAGTATTTTCTTCCCATGAATGACCTTGATAGCATCTAAAAAAGATGTCATTCGAAACTCGAGAAAGTTATATGTTATTGAAAGTTATGATAATAAATGTCATGTGAATATTGCATATGAATGTTTCATCGTTGTATGAAATCAACTTGTTATAAGCACGCATTATGAATCAATATCCTGTATGTTTTTGTCTCTGTAGTTTTGTTAGTTAACTTACTGAGCTCCCGAAAGCTCACCCCCTTATGTTTTCCATCACAGGTTTAGACTAGAGTAAAAGATTATCGACTTTCAGTATCTGATTTTGAAGTTTTGGCTTCGGAGATCTTGTAGCTCACATTCGATATATGTTTATACTATTTAAATGTTTTTATTTTCAAATAGTTTTCTATCAGTACATGAGTCAATATATGTATTGTGTTAAGGTATGTTTATGAATGTAAATTATCGTGTTTCGGGATGTAAATAAATTATTATTGGTAAAAAGGTCTAAACCAAGGAAATAGTAGAATATTTTGTTAAGTGTATATTCTGAGGATCAAACGACCTCCAAAAATTATGGGACTTGGATACATGATAGATCTTAAGGTATATAAGGAAACTAGATATGGGAATTGAGATTTAGATTGAATGTGAATAGTGAATTTGTGGATTATCTGATATTACATTGGTAAGGGAATTGCGCATTTATGCCAAGAAGCTGCCGAAATTTTATTTTGAACCTTTTATTGATTGTTAATGAACTGGAACCTTAGGTTCAATACCTTAAGCCGAATTAGGTCAATAGTTACCTAATAATATTGGATAGGATTGCTCATATAACAAACAATCGTTAGAGGAAAAAGAAAAATTCAACCTAGAATTTTGTACTTCTACGTAAAATTATTGAATCATCGTGACTTTCGGGTCGTGACAACATGTTTTGGTTTGGTATTTTAAATAACACTCACTATTTTCAATTACATGTTTAAAAACCCATGTCATGGTACCTTTCATAAGAAATTGAATTTTTGAATATATGTTCCATTTTAATTCCAATTTGCCTTTTTGTGGTATTGATTTTGTATGCTTATCTTATTTACTTACTGGGTGTTAGCTTACTAATTCATTTTTAATTGTTTTAGATTGAGCAGCCTTTTAGGTACCTTCGAGGAGCTTAAATCTCTTATTGCTACTACTACCTCTACTTAGAAGGTACATGTAAAGATGTATTTTAAATTTGTATTGTACTATTTTCAGTTGATAGTGTCGAGATGTAAGGTAGTTGTTACGTCATTTTAGTAAAGTGTGTGGTTTAAAAATGATGTTGCAGTATACTAGGTTTAAGTTTAAAGAAAAACATGTAATATTGAAAATTTGGATGAGTTTACTGCCTATCTAACTCGTGACAAATGTGAAGTGCATGATAATTAAGAAAAGTCTTCTGCATATGCGTGTATACATGGTTTTGAGTTGTGATAATCATCACCCTTTTCTTTACCCTTGGACAAATTAGCTATTTAGGTGTTGATACCCTAAGGTTATGGTATCAATACCTTTTGCCTGTTTTACAGAAATCCTTTTATAAGGTATTGATACCTTAAAAGAAAATATTAATACCCCTCAAGTTTGGCAAGTTTCAATAGCTGAATCTTTGCGAGAGCTAATTGGAAGAATTTCAAATCTAGTACTCCAATGGCCAAAAACCTTAGAGGGGATATAAAAGGAAGATCTTAAAGCTTCAAAACTCAAGAGCTTTAACATAACATCTTCTATCATTCAACTTTGCAATTCTTCCTTCTAGTTTGAGCTAAAAATATTGTATTCTCCATCATTCTTATCTTTGTAAAATTTTTTAGCTAAAACTTTATAATTATTCTACCTTGGTAGAGGTTTTTGGATAACACAAACTTGTATTAGTAATCCACCATTTGTAAAAAGGGAGTGAAATCCTTAAGAACTTATTTGTAAGGTGAGATTTAGCTAGAAAGGTTTCTCTTTGAGCCTTAGAAAATGAGATTTATAAAGGTTTATTCCTTGAGCCTTGAAAAAGGAAGTGTAAGGTTTCTCCTTGATTCTAGAAAAGGAAGGTGTGTAAAGGTTACTTTTGACCCTTGAAAAGGAAAGGCGTAAAGTCCAATTTCATAGTGAATTTGACAACTCCTTGAGAGGAAACTTAAGGGAAAAGACATATGCAAGGAAGGTCGGACCTTTATAAATATCACATGTACTTTTCTCTTTCCTATCTTTTTATTTATTGTTCATTCTATCTGAATTTGTTGTAAGTTTTAAAGTTTATTTTGAACTTAAGGTGGAAAACCAAAATTAGGGTAGAAAATTGATTCACCCTTCTCTCGGTTCATATTTGAGCCAACAAATTAAAACCACAAAACATCATTGATAAATACAAAAGTATCTTAATTATCTTAGCCCCTATTTTCTGTAGTAGACAATGTTTAAAAGACTTTTTTCTTTTTCAAGAATGAAAGAGAAGAGAGATAATATCGGAATTTTTAATATTTCAAGTGTGTTTATACCAAACCTTGACACCTCTATTTACAAAGATTCAATTCAAGAGTTTTTTTTTTTTCCTTTTGGTTTAAAACTAGGCATCCTCATACGTTTTACGATTTAAGACTAATCCTGTTTGATTTGAGGTGGATTTAGGTAAAATCCTCCCAATCGTGACGACTCCAAGATTCAAACCTTGTCCAAATGCTTGGGGAAGAAGTCAACTTCCGCTTCTTCCAACCAACCATTGGTCAATTCAAGAGTTGTGACTTTACAACTAAATGTTGTGTTCTTTCAATTATATTGTTTGAATTAACAAACTTATTTTTTCAATAAAATCATAACTTATTTTTTCAGTAAAAGTATGTAACTTTTTGAAGAAGAAACTATTTATTAAAAATATTTGTCTATTTTTTATACTATTTTTTAAATAATCATACTTTTACTAGTTTGAAAATCTATACATTGTGTTAAAAGAATCTCTAAGGATTTTAGAGTTGATAGTTGTCTAATAAGGATAAGAAAGAAATTATTTGAATTTTTATGGATATTAAGGGTTCTTTATCTTTTCATTTCTAATAGTAGTACAAAGCATTCTATGGAAGTCTATACATTATATTAAAAGAATCCCTAAAGATTTTATAGCTGACAGCTGTCTAATAAAGATAAATAAAATATTTGAATTTTTGTTGATATTAAAGGTTCTTTATCCTTTTGTTTCTAATCGCAGTACGAAGCATTGTATACAAGACAAGCTTTTAAAATGGTAAAAGGATTTGATACCTGAACTGGATTAAAGAAGAGAAAGGGAAGGAATGTTGAATTGGACTTGGATCCATCAATTTGGATTAAAATCAAATTGTACTTGAGATTATTTATTTATTTATTTATAATTTTTATTTTGTTTATTTAATATTTAATTCTTGACATAAATTAAATGTATGAAATTGTTATATAAAATAAAGAACTAAAAATTCGTAATCAACTAAGTTAGTTTAAGATACCAAAAACAGAAAATAATAATATTTTAAAATGATTTTTTTATTCAGTAATATATTATTGTTATTGTTATTTAATTTAAAATTATCCTTCTTTAATTATAAGTTTAATTAAAAATATCTTATAGATATTTGAGACAAAAATCTCAAGCGAAGCGGGGTGGCATTCTTATACCTTATATATGAAAGGAATCCCTCCGTGCTTCCTTTATTGACACACGTCCTTCTTTATTTTTATTTGTGTTTTTCAATTAATCAATTATCCTTAAACATTAAATGGTTTTTGGATTTTTTTTCTTTTATTTTTACATATTTAATTTTTTTGATTTTAAATTTACCAAATTATCTTTTAAGAATTAAATGGTGAGAGGTTTTGTTTTTTTTATCTTTTCATTTGGATCATTCTTATATTTTATTTTTTAATTTTCTTTTTAAATATTTTAAATTTTAAAAATATAATTCAAAATGATTTTTAAGATGAGATTTTGTACTATATATATATTGTTATAGATGGCTCTTTTTTTTTTTTTTTAATATTTCACAAATTATCATTTTGTCCCTTAAGAACTAAAAGATTTAGAGAATATTTTTATCTTTTGCATAATTGTTAACTCACTTGGCATTTTTTTTTCAATGTTCCTAGTATTACCAAGTTGTCTATTAAAGATTAAAAGATTTTTAAAATATTTTTGTGTAAAACCCTAATTTTTCATGATATAAGCTCATATTATATTGAATAAGTTGATTTTGTAATGTATGAATGTTATGAGCTGTTGGATTTGTTTGTAAGACTCATGAGTGTTTATGAATCAATGCCTTTAAATGATTGAAGCTGAGATGAATTATGTTTATTGATTTTATGTATCTGCGTGAAGTATAAAGTATAAGTTAAGGATTTGAATCTTTTGAGATATTGTGGATGTTCTATTATTGGTTCGAATGTGTTTATGAATGTACTGTGGAATGAGTTTTGAGGTGTTATGATGTTGATAGAAGTTAGGGGTTGAAAGCTGGGTGTTTTTGGGGTTTGAACATCAAAAGAATGGTATTCCAGGCTAAGGGTTCGATCCCATACTTTAAACGACCAATCCCCAATTGGCAGAAGCCCAAATTGAACAATAAAGGAGGAAGGGATCGATCTCCTAAGCCGAGGGATCGATCCCCTGAAAGTAGAATGACCAAATTGTGCAAGAATGCACAAAAGGATTGATCCCCTCTCTAAAGGGATCGATCCTGTAAGACCCGTACTTTTGCATTGTACTATTAATGATTTCATATTGTAAACGTTTGATATATATTATGAGAATCATAAAAGAGTTGATTTCAGCACTTTAAATATGAACGAAATGAGAAGTGCTTATAAAGCACTAAAACGTGAAATGTGAGCTATGGTGAGCTCAGACTAAACCGAGGGCATTCCGACCATTCTGACTGAAGAAAAGAACTTAGAACATGAAAATATAAAGGGCCTATGAAGGAAAGTCGATTTGGTTTGGTCCCGGTAATGTGAAAATCATGAAAAGGCCAAAAAGGCATAAATGAACTTGAAATGGACTGTTTAAGATGTTTTTAACGTTTTCACCTTTCAGAAATGACTAAAATGCATAGATAGAAGTCTTAACCATGAGAAACCACACTTTTGGATTTTTGGATAAAAGTCAAACATAGTCAATGGTCAAGGAAAGTCAAAGTTAGCTTGGAAATAAAGAACTAACCATGGTTAAAAGTTAATCCAACCGTAGTAAAAAGTGTGGAAAATTTATTTTTAGTTAGAACACTCAATTTTCAGTCTATTATATATGAAAAATAAATTAAATCAATTTTTTAATAAATTGAGTGGGCCGAAATTGAAGAAATGATGTTGGGCTAAGAATTTAAATTCTTAAAGCCCACTAAGCATGAAAACTAATGGGCTAAATGTGTAAGCTAATTGGGCCGAACATTGGGCCCAATTTATGGGCTGAAATTATAGGTAATCGAAGGCCCAAATAACAATAAAAAACCAGCCCAAAATTTGGTTTGGAAAGGCCCAAACTGAAAAACCTAAAGAAGAAAAGGCTAAAGCCTAAAAATGGAATAGTTAAAGCCCAAAATTAAGTCAAAGCCCAAAAATCAATTAAGCCGACTTATGGGCTGATATTTAAGGAAGAGTAAAGCAATTGACAAGACAAACAAATCAGAAATTAGAACCTTCCCATGTTATCATCTTCCTAAGCCAAAATATCCACCATGGAAACAGAAAGCTTTAAGCTTTCTCTCTCTAGTTTTCACCCATTTGCAAACCGAATTGGAACAAGTTGTCTTCAGCAAAGTTGTTACCCATGATGATAAAAATAACATAGTTCAAAACCAGTAACCAAAAAATTGATTTGGAGAAGTTAACCCTTCCCACAAGTTTAGGCCAAATTGGGGTTTTCATACTATGTGAGTTTTCAGTTTACCAAGCTTATATATGTTGATCTAGGATAAATATGGAGTTGATTGGTGTAAGAATCATGGATCAAAACAACCTAGAACACCATGAATCAAGCATGATCGACAATGGGTATTTTGCTTGATAAGGATGTGTTGGTTTTTGGTTAGTATATATGTGATAATTAGCAAGTATACATGATTATGGAAAGGTTTAGTGAAATCAGTTTGTTGGATTGGATGAGTTTTACATGCCTGCATCAAAGGTGTTTGTGGAAATGCCATAAAGAACCAAGTTAAGAACATAAGGAATGCATGATAGGTGTTTGACAAAATGCCTAAGAGAACACCAAGCAAGATGGCGTAGTGATGGTGGCCATTCAGCTATGAGTAACATGATGGTGCTCGGCCACCATGCCATGGCCGAGAGGTGCCATGAGTTAAGCCCATGCGCATTCGGCCCAATAAGGTTGATGGCTCCCACAGATAGCCCAATAATTATTAATGGGCCTGATAATCCCAATGGGCCTTGATAGAATGAATAGTAAAGTGGAATTGAGCTTAAGTTGATAGTGGGCCCAATAAAGAGTAATAGGCCTAATAAGAGTAATCGGGTCTAATATGTCAATTTGACTATAACAAATATGGGAAATGCAGTATCAGACTTAACTGATATGATTGGTAATAAATTGCAGCTCCCGAGGACGTGAACATAGCTGCAGAGACTGCGTGATTTAGAGAGATCGAGAATTAAAATTCGCAATCGACCTATTTTCAGGTAAGAGATTTATGCGAGCTATTAGAGATAACTATATGTATATTTCTTACCTCCTGTATGTAAATAAATACTGTAGAGTATATAGATATTGATATATCTACTTGGAAACCAAATTATAGGAAATTCCTAAAATGACCCAATTTACAGATGAATTTACACTGTAAATTTATCGAAAAAGTATAAATGCATAAAGTGCATGCTTTTAGTGTCTTTATCATGAAAATTTGTTTTGTAAACGTATAATGATAGACTGGCTCAAGAATTTACAGTTTGCATTAAATTGCACATTTTTCAAAGTTAAGTGTGCTTGAGTGGGAGAAATTTCATGATGGGTGACCATGCGAGAAGTTACCCCTCTTGCTCCGTTTTACATCATTTTTCATGTTGAACTCAGTTTTGAGTACTATTTTGACCAGAAGTGGCCCCTCTATCAATTTTCTGTGTGAAAAGGTGCTAGAGCCAACGTGGTACTATAGGTTACCCGATTTGCTCACACTTAGTTTTAAATTGAATTTCAGAATGAAAGCGATGCTAGAGCTATGTGTAAGCTGAGTGAGACACTAAAGAGCTCGCACTGGATTTTGAATTCATGCTAGAGTTGTCGAGTATTGTTAAGTGTTCTTACTTTGACCTGCTCGCTGATAAATTCCTAAACTTATTATGATTTCAAATAGAACCGTGCAGGAGCCGTCGTGTATTGCTAAGTGTTCTTGCACTAACCTGCTCGCACGTGGTTTTATGAATTTTGTTATGTAATTAGAAACACTGTACAGAAGCCATCGTGTATTGCTGTGTGTTCTTGCACTAACCTGCTGGCACACAATTTTGTGACATGACAAAGGATGATAGTGATGTTGAGATAGTAGACCTCGAGATTACTCGGTACTCTAAACTATTTATCATATTATATATGAGGATCCACGAAGTACGATGTATGGTGAGGTAAACCACGGAGTACGATGTACCGTGATATCGTAGTGATCATAGTGAGCTGACAGGATGGTTGATCCGCCTCCCTAAGCGTGAGATTCCCGCACACCTGATCCGTGATTGCCTTGAACCTAGTGATTGTGGCCATATGTCCCTTGAAACTTAATGTTACGTCCCAGCCTAGTCTCACATATATTGTTTTGATGTGTGATAATGGTTTTCGAAATCTGTGCTGTGTGATTTGAAATGATGAAGCATATAGCGATCTAGCGAATTAATGATTTCGCACAGATGGATGCTATTTTGAAATAAATGCATGTCATTTTATAAGGAAAATATATGTGTATTTTAAGCATTGTAGAAAATGTAGTTGTCTACGTGCTTTCATATTTTCCTTACTGAGCGTGTTAGCTCACCCCCTTATTTCCTTATCTACAGATTCTGCGTAGTAGTGTGTATTGCTGCATTTGTTCCTGCTATGGTGTTCTCTAATCCTTCAGCAGTATAGAGGTATACACATGTGAATTTTTTATCTGCCTAGTAATGCACAGTGACGTTAGTTTTTGCATTTGGGGGATGTTATAACGGAAATTGATGTAAACGACTTTATTTTGAATATAAGCACAGTTTCTATATTATTTTATGCAACTCTGATAAGAAATGATTGAATGGATGAGAATGAGGCAACTGATATTAACTCATAGCCCAACTAGTGGTCGAGTGGTTAGTCGCGAAAATGGGTCGTGACAGAAGTGGTATCAGAGCCAATGTGGTATGAAGTGAATCGATGTTAGTAGTTAGGAAATATACATCCCCATAATACTGTGCATTATTTAGATACAATTGTGTATACTGAGCTGAATTTTGACTGAGAAACTTGTTGTTGTGTATGCAGTATGTCTGATAAATGTCGCAGTAGTAGATTAGAGAGTTCGCACTCTCAGGGGCGTAGAGAGGAGCCCGAGAGGCACATTTGGTCTAGTTCTGGTAGAGCCCCACCAGTCTTTAGTGATGCCGTGAGGCACGTATAGTGCGGTTAGAGTGGAGTGTAGACACTATGATAAAGTTGTTTACACAGGCGATGACCAGGATTGAGGGTAGGCAAGGCACAGTCAATCAAGCAAACCTTACTAGTTAGGCAATTTCTCCTGAGACACCTGCACCTACACAGCCTGCACCAAGACCCCAGCCTGCAGAGGCAAAGACCCTTATACCGCCTCCAATTCAAGATGTACCCCCACCTGTCAGGACCCTCAACTTACTAAAATGCGTACAAATTTTTTGCATTTTCATGTATCATTTATTTATCGTCCTTCTCGATCGTGAACAACCACACTCTTAACAGTTGGGTTGTGTGTCAATGTCTACCTTATCCATCCACAATAATTTAATTTACAATATGAATTTTTTTTTGAAGTAAACACTTTTATAAATACATCAGAGTTTCTATTTACAAGTGTTTACATTGTTTTACATCCCCAATGTTTACATACAAAATGCTACTGTGCTATGTCTAGTTTAGATACAAAATAATTCAAGTATGTATACCTTTAGCGATGGGATGCAGCAAATACCAAAAAGGGGTAAGCCTTCAGTCGCCCACAACCTATACTCAAAGCTCTGTAGAGAGGGGAAAATAATGAGGGTGAGCAAACCACACGCTCAGTAAGGCAATCATGCGAATAAGTAGATACTGCAATATCTACGTGATCGTGATGCCATGCTCAAAAGCATTTAGTTCATCATTTTATCTCAAAACATGAGTGTATGATTGTGTTAATGGAATGTAAAGCAATCTATGCTATTAAAAATTTAGTAGGCTAAAACCCATTCAAAGCATGACATTAACCATCATGCATATTTTATAAGTAAGGCATGCTATTAATCATCATGCATATTTCACAAGTAAGCATGGCATTAAACATCATGCATCAGTGCACTTTAAAAACCATTAACATACTTTCATCTCAAAACATTTCAACTCTAGTCAGGAATTAGTCCCTCCCTCAGACTATCCTGACCCATAAAACTTTTCAAACATGGATTTATTCTTAAAGTAATAGACATGTGAGATAGGCAATTCAATAAGGGAAATAACCTTTAGGTCTATGGCTATAACCTGTGATATCGGCTACACAGATTAGGTGTGCGGGATATCACCATATCTGCTTCCACACAGGAGGTGGGTCAAATCCTGTCCGTCGGTCCATAGCAGATCTTGTCCGAAGATGAAATATCACATCTCAACACGTTACACCTTACTCCATGCTACATGCACGGTATAACGTACTCCGTGGACCCATATAAACATATCATAACACACCATATCTCAAAACGTACGTGTGAGCCTATTTAATCGGTACGACCTCTTGTCTACTCGAAGCTTCTAACACGGCTAAACATCACAAATGCACGTGCGAGTCTATTTAATCGGTGCAACACCCAGTCTGCCTGAAGCTCCAAGCACGGCACAAATAAGGTGGACATCTAATGCGAGCTATGCTCCAGCACCATGCCAAAACCAGTGTAAAAATCCATGTGAAAACTAGTGCGAGCTAAGCTTCAGCACTTATGCGTATAAAACACATCAAATCTCGTGCGAGTCATGCTCTAACACGTTTTCATTCTCACGAAAACTATGTAGGTGGCTCAATTCTTTGCAAAATATGGTTAATAAACCAAAACATCTCATTTCATTTGCAAAACCTTTCAAATGTTAGCCAACCTACCAATCATTTGCTAAAAAGCAATACAACATGATTTTCAAAGCGTTATGCTTTTGTTTTCATACACTTTTCTCAAAACCCAACTCTTTACCCTTCAATCACCCAATATCATTTCCTAATATCTCATGCATTCTAGCAAAGCATTTATGCGCCTAAATTGCGCACAGATATCTCTAAGAATCCACAAAATTCCCTTACCTCGATTTACTTAAGTGCGACTCTCCTCCTCTTAGTCTCTTGCGCTCTTGGCTCGTCTTGCTTCGATGTATCCTCAGGAGCTGCGATTCATTCATTAAACACTTGAGTTAACGCTCTTAACTCGCATTTTGACTTCACTAGTCAATATAATTCATCTATGCATTTACCAATGCCTTAATCCACATTTTACCCCTTTTGGTAAATCTAACCATTTATTCACCTTAAGATATCCCATTCCTCATTAACCTCAATACATACCACTTTCTCACTCTAGACCATTTCTAGGTCATAGTCATTCCAATGCATTTTAGATAGTTTCTAAAAATACTAAGCACTCTAATCAACCCCAAACATCAATAGCTTAACAATGTACTTGAGTACTTCATTAAAAACTCACCTATTTGGATTTTCTCCTTGCTCCAAATAGAAATGCACCTTGTTCCTCAAATCCAACAAATGAGAAAAATGCCTCTAAGCTAAGTTGTTCTTCTCTTCGATGAGAACAACTTTGCATCTAATAGCCTTTCTTCAAATCTTCTTGAGAATGGTCAGATTTAGAGTGTAAAATCTAGGTTTTGGGTTTTGGAATAGAGAGGGAATGGTTATTTTCGTGATTTGCAGATTTCAACTGCTCCTATTTATAGATTAAGCTTGATGAGATTGATCTGTAATGGGTAGAGATCGATCGAGTCCTCTTAAAATCCCTATTTTCCTTGACATTTTGAAGGCAGGAGATCGATCTACTTCAAACAGAAGGTTAAGGAGATCGATCTGGTCTTAGGGGAGATCGATCTGCTTCCAACCTAAGAGCTAAGGAGATCGATCTGTTCCATTAAGGATCAATCTGTATTTTATAGAATATGTTAGGAGATTGATTTGGCTCCATTGGAGATCGATCTGCTCTATTCCATTGCGTAAATAAGAGCATTCTGACTCTTCCAGATCGATCTCTTATCCTATGAGATCGATCTGGCCTGCATAATTTCCATATCTTACTGTAGTTTTCTGCAGAAAAATTATACCAAAGCATCCTTAATTTACTGCCATAGTCATTTTCTCATTCGATTACTTTTAAGACCTGAAAATGACATCCATTCATACTTCTTACATGTTAAAACTTGTGTAAGATCTTTGTATATCCAAAGGTACTTAATATAAACTAAATAGAAGTGCATACTCATGCAAATCTTCCTTTCATTTTATCACACTACTCCTTTTCCATTCTATTTCCATTCTATTTCCATTCTTTACATGTTTAAGTCCATTTCCTCATATTCATACACAATGCAACTTGTATGTACAATCACAACTCTTATTACATGTGTGTACATTAAACTTATGGACTTACATTACATATACTTCATTTATGAATTCATAGTATAACTCCATTTACATTTCTATGTACATATTACAATTATACATATACGGGGTCTCACATTCTTCCCACTTAGAAAATTTGGTCCTTCAAATTAGAACCAATTCAATCCGTGAATAACTCGGGATATTTCTCCCGCATCAAACTCTCCAATTCCCATGTGGCCAATTCCACCGTGTGATGTTGCCAAAGAACCTTCACCAATGGAATTGTCTTTGTCCTCAACACTTTCTCTTTTCTGTCCAATACCTGAACTGGCCTCTCAACATATGTCATACCTTCATTGAGCTCCAAAGGCTCGTACCTTATTACATACGCCGAGTCTAGGTGATACTTCCGCAACATGGATACGTGGAAGACGTTGTAAACACTTGCCAATTTCGGTGGCAATGTCAATCTATAAGCCTTGTCTCCCACTCTCTCCAAAATCTCGAAGGGTCTGATGTACCTAGGGCTCAACTTGCCCTTCTTACCAAATCTCATAATTCTCTTCGAATGAGAAACTTTAAAAAACACTGACTCACCCACATCAAACTCTAGTGGTCTCCGTCTCTTGTCAGCATAACTCTTATGCCAGTTCTGAGTTGTCTGTAATCTCTCACATATCAATCGGACGTCTTTAGATGCCTACTGCACTAAGTCAGGAGAAAAAATCTGTCTGTCACGAACCTCTTCCTATCCAATAGGGGAACGATATCTACGCCCATACAATGCCTCATATGGTGCCATCTCGATACTCGCACGAAAACTGTTATTATAGGCGAACTCTGCGAGTGGTAAATGGTCATCCCAGGAGCCTTCAAAATCTAATACACACGCTCTCAACATATCCTCCAGGGTCTGTATAGTCCTCTCTGACTGACCATCTATCTGAGGATGAAACGCGGTGCTAAAACTCAACTGGGTCCCCATCACTTCCTGAAAAATGTTCCTAAAAATGGGAAGTGAAGTGGGCATCCCTATTAAAAACAACGCTCACTGAAATTCCATGTAACGTCACTATCTCGCTCACATATAAGTTCGTTAACTGGCTCAGAGTATCGATAGCTCTCATAGCTAGAAAATGAGTTGATTTCGTCAACCGATCCACAATCACCTATATGGCATCATGACCTCTGCGGGTCCTTGGCAATCCCATATCAAAATCGATGGTGACGTGCTCCCACTTCCAAGTCGGTATCGGTAGAGGCTGCAATAACCCTGTAGGTTTTTGATGCTCTACCTTCACTTGCTAACAAACGAGACACTTAGCAACATATTCAGTAATGTGCTTTTTCATCCTAGACCACCAATAAACCTTTCGAAGGTTTTGATACATCTTAGTACTCCCTGGATGTATCATATACTTCGATGAGTGAGCCTCTATCAAGATCAATCTTCTGATCTCTGCATCATCAGGAACACATATCCTACCTCTGAACCTTAACAATCCATCTGAACTCAACTCAAAATCAGTCTCTTTGCCTCTCTGTATCTGCCCAATAATATCACTACACTACTGATCAATTCGCTGAGCCTGTCAGATTCGATCTACCAGATCCAGTTCCAACTGCAGGCTAGCTACCATAACACCACCATCAGCACTGGGCGGGGTCACATCCAAACTGAGGTTCGTGAACTGTTCTAACAGCTCGTGTTCCCTGATCATCATAAATGATACCACCCCGAGATGCTTCCTACTCAATGCATCAGAAACCATATTTGCTTTACCCGGGTGGTACAGGATCTCACAATCATAATCCTTTAAGAGCTCGAGCCATCTCCTCTGTCTCACGTTTAACTCTTTCTGCGAGAATAGGTACTTAAGGCTCTTATGATCTGTATAAATATGAAATCTCTCACTATAGAGGTAGTGGCGCCATATTTTCAATGCAAACACTGTGGTTGTCAACTCTAAATCGTGGGTCGGGTAGTTCCTCTTATGATCCTTTAACTGTCTTGATCCATAGGCTACTACCTTCCTATCCTACATCAACACACAGCCTATTCATAGGTGTGAAGTATCCGTATACACCGAGAAACCTCCTGAGCTAGTAGGAATGGTAAAGATCGGAGCTGTGGTTAATCTCCTTTTTAACTCCTTAAAACTTTCCTCACACTTATCATCCCACACAAATTCAACATTCTTTCTCGTGAGACGTGTCAAAAGAGCAGCTAACCTCAAAAATCCCTCTACAAACCTTCAGTAATACTCAGCTAAACCCAGGAAACTTTTGATTTTTGTCACTGTCTGGGGTCTCTGCCACTGAATTGTGGCCTCAATCTTAGATGGATCCACTGACAATCCATCTTTTGATACTATATAACCCAAAAAAAGAGATCTGTTTCAACCAAAAGTCGCACTTGCTAAGTTTAGCGTACAACTTCTCTCGGAGGGTCTACAGCACTATCCTTAGGTGTCGTTCATGCTCCTCTCTAGACCTTGAGCACACCAGTATATCATCAATAAACACGATTACAAATCGATCCAAATACTGGTGGAATACCTCATTCATCAACGACATAAAAGTCACGGGAGTATTCGTCAACCCGAATGGCTTAACCATAAACTCATAATGTCCATACCGGGTGCGAAAAGCTGTCTTGGATACATCTCCACTTTGTATCTTCAACTGATGGTACCTAGATCTCAAATCTATCTTGAAAAAGACCTGCGCTCCCTTAAGCTGATCCAACAAGTCATCGATGTGTAGAAGGGGATAATTATTCTTGATGGTGGCCTTATTCAACAACCGGTAATCTATACACAGTTGGAGGCTTCCATGCTTCTTCCTTACAAACAGAATTGGTGCTCCCTAAGGTGAGATGCTCAGCCTGATGAACCCCTTCTCCAGCAACTCCTGTAATTGTTTCCTTAATTCCTCCAACTCAACTTGAGCCATTCTGTACGGTGACTTGGATATCGGCTCTGTACCAAGTGCCAAGTCTATACTAAATTCCATCTCCCTATCAAGAGGTAACCCTGGTAATTCATCCGGGAAGACATTTGGAAATTCCTTAACCACTGGTCTGTCTTCCAATTTCGGACGTGCCTTATCTGTCTCAATCACATAAGCGATGAACCCTTCACATTATCCTTTTCCATCGTTAGTAACACAATCATCACATACACACATATAATTGATAAACAAATTCATCTCTCAAATATCATAAATTGAGATCATAAACTTTTCATTTCTTTTCATTAAAATTTATAATAAGATTGTCTAATCCTGAAAACATCAAGGTTCTAGCACGATAATTCATAATAACATGGTTTGCAGCCAGCCAATCCATACCTAGGATTACATCGAAATCACTCATATTTAATAAGATCAAATCAGCTGTCATTTCTTTACCTCTTATCCTCATCTTACAATTCTTATATACATTCTCGATCAATTGACTATCATTCATAGGGGTAGATATCGTTAACATCTTATCTAGCAGCGTGGGTTTTACATGCTTCAACAATTTACATGCAAATGATGGTGAAATAAAAGAATGCGTGGCACCAGGATCAAACAATACAAATGCTTCTAAATAAAAAATTTAGATGATACCTTTAACCACATCCGAAGATTGATTCACAGTGTCTTGGTCCAATGCATGCACTCGTCCTCTGCTCACACCCACTGCCTGCTTCCCATTTTCCTCAGTTGTAGCCCTCCTCCTTGGAGCAGCTGTACTGAAGCTCTCTCTGGCTCCTTAACCTTCTGTGGGGCTCTCTCTGCCATCTCTGGGCAATCTCTGATTATGTGCCTTAGTTTTCCACATTTGAAACATACTACCTGAGGTCCATAGCATGGTCGAGTTCCATGGTACCTGCCACACTTGCCATATTGTTCCGTAGTAGACCGTGGCCCTTCAATCACAATTCCTTTCGCTAGACGTAGAGTCGGGTACATGGGAGTATTAACTGTCCTCTCCCGGATCTCCTCGATCCATAGCCTCTTTTCAGAAAATCTTTTGCTTCCCTTATAACTGAAGCCTTTATCCATCCCTGGTCTCTTTTTTATCTCTGTCCCTCATCTTACCAACCTTTCCAAACTCTGAGGTGATTCTATCAACATCTTATTCACATAATTGCGCCCTGTGCACTGCCTACTCATAGGTCGGTATATCCAGAGGAACCAGTCTAGATCTGATGGTCGGTCTCAATCCATCCATAAACTTCTGAATTTTCTCGACCTCATTACCCATCGTGTTGGGATCATACCTACCCAAGGAGATAAAAGTCGTCTCATACTCATCCACAATCCTACTCCCTTGGGTCAGTCCCAAAAAAATGTCATTTTCATCTTTTGCTGTGCGGTATTCGGAAAGTACTTTCTCCGAAATGCCTCCAAAAATATATCCCAGCTAATCTCTGTATGTCGGGCTCTCAAAATAGGCCTAGTGGACTTCCACCAATGTTCTGCTGATCCCTTCAGCATAAATGCGATAAACGCTACCATCTCGGTAGTAGTGCACTCAAATAACCCATACAGCTTCTCGATCTCATTTATCTAATCTTTAGCAGCTACTGGGTCCTTTACTCCACTGAAAGACGACGGTCTAAACTTCTGAAACTACCACAATCTGTCCAAATCGCATCCATATCCCCAACCTCTACTGCCTGGTGTAGCAACCAGTGTAGGCACATCCTGCGTGGGTGGGGTATCTGTCGTCTGAGGTCTTTGAGCTGGCCGTGCCCGTACCTCAGGAACAGTCGCCTGCTCGCCATCACCTTGTGTAGTGCAACTCTGTCTACAGCCAACTCCAGGTAATAATTGAGTGAACAACTCCAATATTAGCTTAATGCTCCGCTCAATCCTCGCGAAGCGAGCCTTAGTACTCTCGAGTCTCTCCTTTGGACCCTGTGGAGCATGCTCAACCTCAGCCTTCACCTTAACCTCTTCCTGAGCCTCGTGTGTTTTCGGCTCAACACGACCCTCAGGCCTACCTCTACGGCCTCTAACTTGCACCCTCGCCCCTCTACCACGATTGGTATTAGGCATAATTGCTCAATTCCCTACATTTACATCAAATTCTTAGTCAACTCATCGAGACACACACAATTTGTATCTAAACAAGCACAGTAACATGGGGATAAAATTGTTCAACTTATTAAGTATTTTAGACATGATACACGTCAGACCAACCTAAGCTCTGATACCAATTTCTGTCACAACCCTCAACTTACCAAAATACATACAAATTTTTCGTATTTTCATGTATCAATTATTTATCGTCCTTCCTCGATCGTGAACAACCACACTCTTAACAGTTGGGTTGCGTGTTAATGTCTATCTTATCCATCCATAACAATTTAATTTGTAATATAATTTATTTTGAAGTAAACACTTTTATAAATACATTACAGTTTCTGTTTACAAGTGTTTACATTGCTTTACATCCCCAATGTTTACATACAAAATGCTATTGTGCTATGTCTAGTTTAGATACAAAATAATTCAAGTGTGTATACCTTTAGTGATGGGATGCAGTGGATACCAAAAAGGGATAAGCCTCCAGTCGCCCACAACCTATACTCAAAGCTTTGTAGAGAGGGAAAAATAATGGGGGTAAGCAAACCACACGCTCAGTAAGGCAATCATGGGAACAGGTAGATACTGCACTATCTACGTGATCGTGATGCCATGGTCAAAGGCATTTAGTTCATCATTTTATCTCAAAACATGAGTATATGATTGTGTTAATGGAATGTAAAGCAATCCATGCTATTAAAAATTTAGTGCACCAAAACCCATTCAAAGCATGGCATTAACCATCATGCATATTTTATAAGTAAGACATGACATTAATCATCATGCATATTTCACAAGTAAGCATGACATTAAACGTCATGCATCAGTGCACTTTAAAAACCATTAACATACTTTCATCTCAAAACACTTCAACTTTAGTCAAGATTCAGTCCCTCCCTCGGACTATCCTGACCCACAAAACATTTCAAACATGAATTTAGTCTCAAAGAAATAGACATATGAGATAGGCAATTCAATAAGGGAAATAACCTCTAGGTCTATGGCCATAACCTGTGATACCGGCTACACGAATCAGGTGTGCGGGATATCACCACTATTTACTTCCACACGGGAGATGGGTCAAATCCTGCCCGCTGATCCATAGCAGATCTCGTCCGAAGACGACATATCACATCTCAACACGGTACACCGTACTCCATGCTACATGCACGGTACAACGTACTCTGTGGACCCACATAAACACATCATATCACGCCACATCTCAAAATGCACGTGTAAGCCTATTTAATCGGTACGACCTCTTGTCTACCCGAAGCTCCTAACACAGCTATCAACATGTCAAAACATCATAAATGTATGTGCGAGCCTATTTAATCGGTGCGACACCCAATCTGCCTGAAGCTCCAAGCACGACACAAATAAGGTAGGCATCTAATGTGAGCTATGCTCCAGCAGCATGCCAAAACCAGTATAAAAATCCATGTGAAAACTAGTGCGAGCTAAGCTCCAGCACTCATGCGTATAAAACACATTAAATCTCGTGCGAGTCATACTCTAACACGCTTTCATTCTCACAAAAACCATGTAGTTAGCTCAATGCTTTGCAACATATGGTTAACAAATCAAAACATCTCATTTCATTTGCAAAATATTTCAAATGTTAGCCAACCTACTAATCATTTGCTAAAAATCAATACAACATGATTTTCAAAGCGTTATGCTTTTGTTTTCATGCACTTTTCTCAAAACCCAACTCTTTGCCCTTCAATCACCTAATATCATTTTCTAATATCTCATGCATTCTAGCAAAGCATTTAAGGGCCCAAATTGAGTACAGATATCTCTAAGAGTCCACAAAATTCCCTTACCTTAATTTACTTGAGTGCGACTCTCCTCCTCTTAGTCTCTTGCGCTCTTGGCTCGTCTTGCTCCGATGTATCCTTGGGAGCTGCAATTCATTCATCAAACACTTGAGTTAACGCTCTTAACTCGTATTTTGACTTCACTAGTCAATATAATTCATCTATGGATTTACCAATGCCTTAATTTATATTTTACCCATTTTGGTAAATTTCACCATTTATTCACCTCAAGATATCCCATTCCTCATTAACCTCAATACATTCCACTTTCTCACTCTAGACCATTTTTATGTCATAGTCATTCCAATGCATTTTAGATAGTTTCTAACAATACTAAGCACTCTAATTAACCCCAAACATCAATAGCTTCACAATGTACTTGAGTATTTCATTAGAAACTCACCTCTTTGGATTTCCTCCTTGCTCCAAATAGAAATGCACCTTGTTCCTCAAATCTAACAAATGAGAAAAATGCCTCTAAGCTAAGTTGTTCTTCTCTTCGATGAGAACAGCTTTGCGTCTAATAGCCTTTCTTCAAATCTTCTTGAGAATGGTCAGATTTAGAGAGTAAAATCTAGGTTTTGGGTTTTGGAATTGAGAGGGAATGATTATTTTCATGATTTGTAGATTTCAACTGCTCCTATTTATAGATTAAGCTTGATGAGATCGATCTGGTCCTCTTAAAATCCCTATTTTTCATGATATTTTGAAGGTAGGAGATCGATCTATCGAGGCTTGAGATCGATTTGCTTCAAACAGAAGGTTAAGGAGATCGATCTGGTCTTAGGGGAGATTGATCTGCTTCCAACCCAAGAGCTAAGGAGATCGATTTGTTGCATTAACGATCAATCTGCATTTTACAAAATGTGTTAGGAGATCGATCTGGCTCCATTGGAGATCGATCTGCTCTATTCCATTACTCAAATAAGAGCATTTTGGCTCTTCCAGATCGATCTCTCATCCTATAAGATCAATCTGGCCTGCATAATTTTCAGATCTTACTACAGTTTTCTGTAGAAAACTTATACCAAAACATTCTTAACTTTCTTCCATAGTCATTTTCTCATTTGATTACCTTTAAGACTTGAAAATGACATCCATTCATACTTCATACGTTAAAACTTGGGTAGAAACTTTGTATATCCAAAGGTACTTAATATAAACTAAATGGAAGTGCATACTCATGCAAATCTTCCTTCCATTTTACCACACTACTCCTTTTCCATTCTATTTCCATTCTTTACATGTTTAGGTCCATTTCCTCATATTTATACATAATGCAACTTGTACGTACAATCACAACTCTTATTACATGTGTGTACATTAAACTTATGGACTTACATTACATATACTTCATTTATGAATTCATAGTACAAATCCATTTACATTTCTATGTACATATTACAATTACACACCACCGGTTCAAAATGCACCCCCGCTTGTAGCTCCACAGCAGGTTGATGGTGATGGAGATTATAATTGTGATCTGGATCTATTGAGATAGTTCAAGAAGTTTGCACCATCTTCGTTAAGCAGGGATAAGGACCTAGTATTGGGAGAGCAGTGGATTCGTGGCATGGAGAAGCTTTACAAATTTTTTCATTGCTCTACTGTCGAGAAGGTCACCTTCGTAGCTTTTGTGTTAGAAGGTGAGGCTGAACATTGGTGAATAGCTACGCAGCCCATCCTGAGTACCCGACATCAGGTCGTTACTTGGGAGATATTTCTAGATGCTTTCAGGAGGTAGTACATTCTCGCCACTGCTCGAAGAAAGATGCAGATGGAGTTCATGACTTTGACTCAAAGGACCCGGTCAGTTAATGAGTATAAGTTTAGATTTACATCCCTGGGCAGATATGATACAGTTACCATGAACAATGAGGATAAGAAGCTTCAAAAGTTCATCAAGGGGTTGAGACCACCGATCTAAGCCCGATTGGCCATGTTTGATATTACCACCTATGATGAGACAGTGCATAAGGCTCAATTATGTGAGCAGGATTATAAGTTGCATGCCTCAAAGTTTGGTAGGAGTGGTAAGGGCAGAGATAGAGACCAGAAGAGGTTAGTTGATGATAAAGGATTTAAGAAGGGTCGAAGGTTATTTGGTAAGAGGTCGAAGATTGAGAAAGTACGAGAGAGGCCTACGAAGCCTCCAGCTTATCCAGTTTTACCTCCAGTACCAAAGGGTATAGTTATTGGCGAATCTCGAGCTACCACCGAGCAGTGCAGTGTGTGTGGTAGATATCATGGAGGTAGGCCATGTCCGTCACTGACTAGAGCTTGTTACAGATGTGGTAAGATAGGGCACATGATGCGTGATTGCCCGAAACTGGTTGAGACAACCCCTCAGAAGGGTAAAGAGTCAGAGAGAGCCACAGTTGATACATCTGCTCCTAGGAGGAAGGCCACAGCTGAGGAGAAAGGGAAGCAAATTATTGGTAGAGGGCGAGTGCTTGTGGTGGACTAAACATCTGCAGAAGCTTCCACGGATGTGATTGAAGGTACCATCCTAGTCTATGATTTAAAAGTTTTAGCTTTAATTGATCATGGTACCACGCATTCATTTATGTCACCTTCATTTGCACATAAATTGCTTGATTATGTGAAACTTGTATCCTTAAGCAGGTGTTGCTTATAAACACACTAGTTAGGGATAACTTAGTAACTGAGCATGTATGTAAGGATTGCAAGTTAAAAGTAGGGGAAAAAGGTATGTAGGTCGATCTCATCCTATTAGATATGAAGGATTTTGATGTAATATTAGGAATGGATTGATTGGATGTAAACCATGCTGTTTTAGATTGTTACGCTAAGATAGTAATGTTTTTCACTCCCGAAAAGTATCTTATAAGATTTGAAAAGAAATAAAAGAGCATGTTAAGTTTTTTAAAGAATGAATGACTTTACTAATGAATGGAATATTGATGTGTTGAAGGTTTTATTGCATGCGTGGTTGATATGGATAAGGCACACCCAGATTTAGCTGACATCCCAATGGTTAGAGATTTTCCTGATGTCAAACTGGATGAATTATCAGGGTTGCCACCAGACAGGGAGATGGAGTTCTGTATTAATTTGGTGCCTGGTATCGAGTCAATATCCAAACCACCATATAGAATGGCTCCAGTGGAATTGGAGGAACTAAAGAAGCAATTGCAAGAGTTGTTGGATAAGGGGTTGATAAGGGGTTTATCGGATCGAGTGTTTTACCTTGGGGATACCGATTTTGTTTGTGAAGAAGAAGGATGAGAGCCTCTGATTGTGCATAGACTATCGGTTGTTGAATAAGGCTACCATCAAGAATAAGTATCCCCTTTCGTGTATTGATGATCTGTTAGATCAGTTGCAAGGAGCACAGATCTTTTCAAAGATTGATCTGAGGTTTGGATATAATCGGTTGAAGATTCGGAGTGGAGATGTGCCCAAAACAGCTTTTCGTACTCGTTATAGCCATTATGAGTTTCTGGTTATGCCATTTGGGTTGACGAATGCTCTTGCAGCGTTTATGACTTTGATGAATGATGTGTTTAAGCCATACTTGGACAGAGTCATGTCTTTATAGATGACATATTGGTGTACTCCAAATTCAGGGAAGAGCATGAGCAGCACTTGAGAACAGTGTTACAGACCCTCTGGGATAAGGAGTTGCATGCTAAACTCAATAAGTGTGATTTTTGGCTGAGTGAGATATCATTTTTGGGTCATGTAGTCTTGAGGGATGAGGTATCAGTGGATTCATCTAAGATAGAGGCTGTGGTACAGTGGGATAGACCCAAGATGGTTACAAAGATTTGTAGTTTTTAGGTTTGGCAGGTTATTATCGACGATTTGTGGAGGGATTTTCTAAATTGGCTGCTCCATTGACACATCTCACTCGGAAGAATGTGGCATTTGAGTGGATGACGAGTGTGAAAGTAGTTTCTGTGAGTTGAAGCATAGACTGACCACCGCACCTATTCTCACCATACCTACCAGTTCAAAAGGCTTCTCAGTGTATACAGATGCCTCGAAACAGGGATTGAGCTGTGTGTTGATGCAGAATGAAAAAGTAGTCACTTATGGATTCAGACAACTTAAGGACCATGAGAAGAACTACCTGACCCATGATTTAGAGTTGGCAACCGTGGTATTTGCATTGAAAATATGACGCCACTATTTGTACGGTGAGAAATTTCAGGTGTTTACTGATTATAAGAGCCTCAAATATTAGTTTTCACAGAAAGAGCTGAATATGAGGTAGAGAAGGTGGATGGAGCTTCTGAAAGATTATGACTGCGAGATATTATATCATCCGGGAAAGGCTAATGTTGTAGTCGATGCCTTGAGTAGGAAGAACATTGAAGTGGTATCGTATATAATGGTCAGGGAACATGAGCTGCTTGAGCAGTTTGGATATAAATCCCTTGGATATTGACAGTGGTTATATGATAGCTAGCCTGCGAGTAGAGCCAAATTTGATTGATCGGATACGACAAGCTCAACATGCCGATCCACTGTGTGATGATCGGGTTAGCCAGATTCAGAGGGGTAGTATGATCGATTTCTCAGTGAGTAATGATGGTCTACTGAGGCTTAGAGGCAGAATTTGCGTTCCCGATGACCCAGAGTTGAAGAAAGTGATTTTGATAGAAGCTCATTCATCGAAGTATACATTGCATCCGAAGAGTAACAAGATGTATCAGAATCTCCAAAAAGTGTATTGGTGGTCAGGGATGAAGAGAGACATCGCAGAGTTTGTGGTAAAGTGTCTCGTATGTCAGTAGGTTAAGGTAGAGCATCATAAGCCTACAGGGTTATTGCAACCTCTACCTATACCGACTTGGAAATGTGAACATGTCACCTTGGATTTCATCATGGGATTACCGAGAACTAGGAGGAACCATGATGCTATCTGGGTAGTGGTGGATAGATTGACGAAATCTGCACACTTTTTGGTCATGAAGTCCATAGATACTCTGAGTGCTTTGACAGAGTTGTATGTACGAGAGATTGTGAGGCTACATGGTATTCCAGTGAGCATCGTATCAGATAGAGATTCCTGCTTCACTTCCCACTTTTGGAAACACTTTCAGGAAGCTATGGGAACCCAGTTGAGTTTCAGTACTGCTTTCCATCCTCAGAATGATGGTCAGTTAGAAAGGGCCATCCAGACATTGGAGGATATGTTGAGAGCGAGTGTCATGGATTTTAGAGGCTCTTGGGATGATCACTTGCCATTGGCTGAATTTGCGTACAATAACAGTTACCACTCTAGTATCGAAATGATACTGTATGATGCATTGTATGGTAGAAGGTGTCGTTCTCTAGTTGGATGGGAAGAAGTTGGTGATCGAAAGATATTTGCTCCCGACTTAGTGAAACAGGCCTTTAAGGTTGTCTAGTTGATATGTGAGAGGCTGAGGGCAGCTCATAGTAGATAGAAAAGCTATGCTGACACGAGACATAGACTATTGGAGTTTATGGTTGGTGAGTCTATATTCCTGAAGGTATCCCATTCTAAGGGAATTATGAGATTCAGGAAGAAGGGTAAGCTGAGTCCCCGCTACATCAAACCATTTGAGATCTTAGATCGAGTGGTAGGCAAGGCTTATAGATTGGCGTTGCCATCGGAGTTGGCAAGTGTGCATAATATCTTCCATGTGTCCATGCTTCGAAAGTATCATCCAAATCCGACATATGTGATTCAGTATGAGCCGTTGGAGCTCAGGGATGATATGTCATATGTAGAGAAGCCGATCTAGATACTCGATAGGAAAGAGAAGGTATTACGGACCAGGACGATTCCGCTTGTTAAGGTTCTCTGACAACACCACACTTCAGAGGAAGCTACATAGGAACTGGAGAGCCTGACGCGGGAGAAGTACCCCAATTTGTTTAAGAACTGAGACTTGGTTAATTTGGAGGATCAAATTTCTTAAGGTGGGGAGGAATGTAACACCCATAGTTTTGCATTGTACTAATTATGATTCCATATTGTAAACGTTTGATATATGTTATGAGAATCATAAGAAAGTTGATTTCAGCACTTTAAATGTGAACGAAACGAGAAGTGCTTATAAAGCACAAAAACCTGAAATGTGAGCTATGGTGAGCTCAAACTAAACCGAGGGCATTTTGACCATTCTGACTGAAGACAAGAACTTAGAACATGGAAATATAAAGTGTCCATGAAGGAAAGTCGGTTTAGTTTGGTCCTAGTAATGTAGAAATCATGAAAAGGCCAAAAAGGGCCTAAATGAACTCGGAATGGACTGTTCGAGATGTTTTTAACATTTTAACCTTCTGAAAACGACTAAAACACATAGACGAGAGTCTTAACTATGAGAAACCACACTTTTGGATTTTTGGATAAAAGTCAATCGTGGTTAATGGTCAAGAAAAGTCAAAGTTAGCTTGGAAATGTTGACTTTGACTATAAAGAACTAACCATGGTTAAAAGTTAACCCAACCATAGTTAAAAGTAATGGAAAAGTTATTTTTGGTTAGAACACTCAATTTTCAGCCTATTATATATGGAAAATAAATTAAATCAATTTTGGAATAAATTGACTGGGTTGAAATTGAAGAAATGATGTTGGGCCAAGAATTTAAATTCTTAAAGCCCATTAAGCATGAAAACTAATGGGCCAAATGTGTAAGCCAATTGGGCCGAACTTTGGGCCCAATTTTTGGGCTGAAATTATGGGTAATTGAAGGCTAAATAACAATGAAAATCCAGTCCAAAATCTGGTTTGGAAAGGCCCAAACCGAAAAGCCCAAAGAGGAAAAGGCTAAAGCCCAAAAATGGAATAGTTAAAGCCCAAAATTAAGTCAAAGCCCAAAAATCAATTAAGCACACTTATGGGCTGATATTTAAGGAAGATTAAAGCAATTAACAAGCCAAAAAAATCTGAAATTAGAAGCTTCTAATGTTATCATCTTCCTTAGCCAAAATATCTACCATGGAAACATAAAGCTTGAAGCTTTCTCTCTCTAGTTTTCATCCATTTGCAAATCGAATTAGAACAAGTTTTCTTCAGCAAAGTTGTTACCCATGATGAGGAGAATAACATAGTCCAAAACTAGCAACCAAGAAGCTGATTTGGAGAAGTTAACCCCTCCCACAAGTTTTGGCCAAATTAGGGTTTTCATACTATGTGAGTTTTCAATACACCAAGCTTATATATGTTGATCTAAGATAAATATGGAGCTGATTGGTGTAAGAATCATGGATTAAAACAACCTAGAATAGCATGAATCAAGCATGGCCGAAAATGAGTATTTTTCTAGGTAAGGATGTGTTGGTTTTTGGTTGGTATATATGTGATAATTAGCAAGTATACATGATTATGGAAAGGTTTAATAAAATCAATTTTTCAAAGTTAAGCGTGCTTGAGTGGGAGAAGTTCCATAATGGGTGACCATACGGGAAGTTACCCCTTTTGCTCTGTTTTACATCGTTTTTTATGTTGAACTCGATTTTGAGTACCGTTTTCACCAGAAGTGAGCCATTTATCGATTTTTTGTGTGAAAAGGTGCTAAAGCCAATGTGGTACTATAGGTTACCCGATTTGCTCGCACTTACCTTTAACCTGAATTTGAGAATGAAAGCGGTGCTAGAGCTATGTGTAAGCTGAGTGAGACACTAAGGAGCTCACACTGGGTTTTGAATTCATGCTGAAGTTGTCGAGTACTGTTATGTGTTCTTACTCTGACCTGCTCGCTGATGAATTCCCAAACTTATTATGATTTCAAATAAAATTGTACTAGAGCCATCTTATATTACTAAGTGTTCTTGCATTGACTTGCTCGCATGTGGTTTTATGAATTTTGTTATGTAATAAGAAACATCGTGCTGAAGCCATCGTGTATTGCTATGTGTTCTTGCACTGACCTGCTCGCACGCGATTTTGAGACATGACAAAGGATGATAGTGATGTTGAGATGGTAGACCTCGAGATTACTCGGTACTCTCAACTATATATCACATTATATATGAGGATCCATGGAGTACGATGTACCGTGAGGTAAACCACGATGTACAATGTATCGTGATATCTTAGTGATCTTAGTGAGCTAACGGGATGGTTGATCCACCTCCCTAAGCGTGGGATTCTCGCACACTTGATCCATGATTGCTTGGAACCCAGTGACTGTGGCCATATGTCCCTTGAAACTTGATGTTACATCTTAGCCTAGTCTCACGTATATTGTTTTGATGTGTGATAATGGTTCTCGAAATGTGTGCTGTGTGATTTGAAATGATGATGCATATAGCGACCTAGCGAATTAATGATTTCGCAGAGATGGATGCTATTTTGAAATAAATGCATATCTTTTTATAAGGAAAATATATGTGTATTTTAAGCATTGTAGATAGTGTAGTTATCTACCTGCTTTCATATTTTTCTTACTGAGCATGTTAGCTCACCCCCTTATTTTCTCCTCTACAGATTTTGCGTAGTAGTGTATGTTGCTGCATTTGTTCCTGCTATCGTGTTCTCAAGTCCTCGAGCAATACAGAGGTATACACATGTAAATTTTGTATCTGCCTAGTAATGCACAGTGACATTAGCTTTTGTATTTGGGGGATGTATATAACGAAAACTGATGTAAATGACTTTGTTTTAAATATAAGCACAGTTTCTATCTTATTGTACGCAACTCTGATAAGAAATGATTGAATGGATGAGAATGAAGTAACTAATATTGACTCACAGCCCAACTAGTAGTCGTGGTTAGTCGCGAAAATGGGTCGTGATAGATCCCTCTTCACAAAATGTGTTCTTGGGGTGTTTTAAAAGGTGAGGATCGATCCCCTAAGCATCTAAAGCCTTAAAATTGGGTTTTAAAAACAAGAAACCTGTGACAAAGCACAAGGAACCTGAGATGAAAGAAAGAAAGGGAAGAAAAACGAAAAAAAAGAGAGGGAAAAGATAGAGACAGAGTGAAAGATAGCTCACAATACTCCAATCAAATCTTCATCTCATCACTTTCTCCAATATATCTCAATTTGGGGTTTAAAGGAAGCCATTTAGAGGTTGAAATCTTAAAAAGAAGTTCAGCCGTTGAATGTAAGTTAAAGAGAGAAAGTTTGGGATCATTATGAAATTGATATATATGATGTTTTTAGGGTTTCTAAATTTAATTATGTTGTTGATTTTCAACAAAGCTATGTGGTTGGCCATTCTAAGGTTTCTCTCTACAAATTCGGTAAAGCAAGGATTAACTAAAATTTCAAGATAAATATATGTTGTTATTGGTATTGTGATCTATTGATGGTTAAAGTAGATTTTTGAAATAAAATTGTGGAACGATGATTTAGGGCTCTGCCATTAGTGACCTTAGGGTTATGTGAATGAAGAGTATATATTTATTGGTGTATATTAATTAATAAATAGATTGGTATTGATTGATTGGAAGGAAAAGGTGCATTGGGTCACTATAACTAATTTGGGAATTGGAAGGAAAAGAAACATTGGGTCACTATAACTAATTTAGGATTAAGGGCTAAAGCGACTAAACTTAGATGAGGTGAATGTATGATATTGAAAAATGATAAATGGGTATATTAATGATAGTATGAAGTAAACGAGATTATGATTGAATAAGGTAAACATTGAAAAGTGGAGGAAATTGAATGAAACATGTAAATGTGATCTTGCTTTCTTAGAAAACCTTTGAGAAATGGCTATCATGATGAAGTTAGCAATTATTTGTATAGTATTGAAGTCTAATTAAATAAGTTGGATGATAGTTAGACTTAAATGTGATGATATTGTAGCTAAGAGATTTATGGGAGGAAGGATGGCTTAGGCAATATATGTGCATTACCTAGCTTAGCTTGGTGACAAGGGCTAGAGGTCACCACGTTGTTATTGAGGTAATGCATTGCATGTAGGAGATATGGGACTCTCAGCCTAACTATAAAAACTGTCGATCAAAGATATTTTGATATAACTATGCATATCCACATAATTTGATTTAAGTATTGTATTGATTGAAAACTATTGAGACGACCCACTAGTTTTATGAAATTGCATTCGTTTACAAAATCGTTTAAATAAACCTAATGTAGAGCTTTTAAATAAAAGATTTCTTAAATGTTTCTTAAACATGAATTGCCTTTGTTTTATAAAATATTATTTATGAAATGTTTTATAATGTTCTTAAAATAAGAAAAGCTCTACTTTATTTTATTTAAATAAAACCAAATTGTTTTTATCAGAGGTTGTCCAACTATTTGCTTTGAAACAATGATTCTATTAGATACTTATTCTCTTATTGTACATATGATTATTGAAATTATTGATTACGGTTTTGAATTGGAAATCATGGATTATATTGTACTATATTGAAGTTTTGAATTGTTTTAGACACTTCAGCCCCCTGTTTATACTTTTCCCCAACACTTATGCCTATTGTATTATATTGTATTGTTGGTTATTTGACTTGGGTACGTCTACAGCTTTCCAATATTTGCTGATCTAGAGGGACTAAGGACTCTCTCCCTTATTAGGATGTTCCTTCGTGGAACGATTGTGTCTCTTCATGAGATGATTGTGTTCCTTCATGAAATGATTGTGTTCCTTCGTGGAACGATTGTGTCTCTTCATAAGGCGATTGTGTTCCTTTGTGGAACAATTCTGTCTCTTTGTGAGGCAATTGTGTTTATTCATGGAACAATTGTGTCTCTTAGTGAGACGATTATGTTCATCTGTGGAACAATTGTATTGTGCATGTTACCCTTGGGATGTTAGCCTAATTTCTCACTATTATTGAAAAAAATTGATAACTATTTTCATATCGATTTGATTGACAAAACATGATGCTCATTTTGCAAAGATTGGTTTAAAAATATGTTTTGATTTGACACCGATAGAATTGAGCTACGAAATGAATTTGAAAGTTTGTTTTGATTGTATATCCATATTTATGGATTAAATGTTCTAAGATTATCTTCAATAGACACCAAACGTGTCTCTTTTTTAGTAGGCTTAGAGTGTATCTTCCCACCACCTGTTTGTTACTTTTGAAAGATATATACATAGGTACATCTTAAGTTTGTATTTTAGATAATCATTGCACAATCTATTTTAGATAATCATTGCACAATCTATGTATATACATTCTGTGATGTAATGATAGGTTATAGTATGTATCAAATAGGGTCGATAGGTTGTATTAGATGCTGATTATAGCCTGATTGTTGAGGTGTAATGTATTAATCAATTCATCGATAAATATACTCTTTTGTAGTGTCTAATGAATGATGTTGAATCTCGATTAATTAGATGTAAGATATGTTTATGTGGAGTTGTATTGGATTCACATCACACACGATCGTATGAGATTAAGACTAAAGGAAATAATGACCAAGTTAATCGATTTAGATCATAGAAAGTAAGTAGACACTACACTGATCATAGACAAGCATAAATAAAGAAAAAAATTTAGTCTAATTTTCGCTAACAGAGGGTTGTTACATTTTGTCCTTTGCTCTAGGTTTTTTTAATTTTTAATTTTATTCTTTAGATTTTCTTTACAAATATTTTTAATTGAAAATACAATAATATAAAATGAAATTTAATAAAATAAATTTAACATGTACATTTGGTAAATGAATTTGATTTTCTTATAAATTTAAGTAAAAATATTAAAAAAAGGAGAATAATATATATACTTTTTAATTTAAAGAATATATTAATAAATGAATTTAGAGATTAATATCTACTTTTATGAGCTGGATTAATGATTGGATTGACTTTTGCTTATATTTGTTAAAATATAGATTGAGATTTTATTTATTAATTTTGATTTTGGAAAAATAAATAAGTTAGGATTTTGTTCTTAATAAATTTAAACAAATCCTCCACGGATCCTTGAGTAACACATTTACAGTGAGTACACTTCCGCCTAATTTATTTTAAGTAAACAAACTCAATAAAAAAATATAAATAGTTTAATTTTGTTTTATTTTTTACAAATATTTTCACTCCTTAGACATTTTTTTTTTAAATTTTACTTTGTAAAAGAGATAAAGTTAATAATAAAAATGATCATTTGAAAAATCTCCAATGATAAAAATTATTTTAGAATTTGTAAGAACAATTTTTAAAATATTTTTTAAGTTGAACAATAATATAGTCAACTTTAATAAAGTGAAAGAAAGTTTTTACAAAAAAAAAAAGAGCATAAAAATATTAATTCATTATTATTATTATTATTATTATTATTATTATTATCAAAGTTAAGGAAATTTTAGTTCGTTATCTAAATGAAGCATTAATGAAAAATATTATAATGAGAAATGATAGCTTTTTTTTATAAAAAAAATCAAATTAACTTCTATAAAAAAAACTTGAATACAAATCTGAAAATGAGATCGACATATCCATCTAAAAATTTAAACTAATTTAATGATTAAATTTAAAAAATATAAAATTTCATTTTACATTTTCCACAACGATGCTGTTCCGCGTAAGACGGGGTATTAACTTGTACATTCCAATAAAAAGCAAGGAAAAGGAAAGCACCATGCAATTTAATTTTGTTTATTATGAACTCTGACGGATTTCAGGATTTATTTGTCAAACCTAATAGAAATTAGGCAACTGGATGGCATTGACATAATGAATTTTTGGGTTGGATTTAGCCTAGAATTGGTTTCCTTCGGCCTTTTGCATCGGATATCCAAATTCCAACTAGTTAAAGATACGGAGTCCCCAACAAGGGCGAAGCGGAAGCACGTAGGAAAATTCTTCGCCCAATAATCTCAGAAAGTTTCAGTCAACTACATAAACGGTACTACTGATATTCATTCCACCAAAACTATAACTCCTCGTCGTCGTTGTCAGACCAAAGCCAATGTCGTCCACGTTGTCCCTTGAACTTTGTTTTCTTCGGTCGGTTAAATCGGAGCTCCGCCTATTATTATATTATTATAATAATTTCTAACTTTCCCACTGCTCTGTGGATTCGGAGTTACTCGGACCACGCAAGACATTTTTCATTAGCAATATTTCAAGTTCTACTGTTTATTAAGTCCTTTAAATTATCTCTTTAAGAAAAAATAAGATCAAAAGAAAAAAAATTGTTCCCTCGGAATTCTTGATGTTGCCTAATATAAAAGAATAAAAAACAATACATTATTATTAGCAGTTGTTGTTGTTAAGGCACAATAATGATGAATTACTTACGTCTTTATTTCGAATTTCGTATCATGTGTTTTCGAATACCTCTGTAAAAGAGAGAAAGATAAAAAAGATATAGGAGTTGTTCCCTATGTTGGCACTCCGATACTTAGGTCAGCTAGAGAATTAAGCAGAATTTCAGTAAAAAAATTCAGACTTAGGTTAACGAATCGTACATGATCCATATTTATAGGAATTTACTCCGTCATGAATTACATTTTTATCTTACTCAGGGCTTGTATCATTTCTTATATGTTTTCTTTGTACCCCACGTGGTGTATTTTTCGTGTGCCACGTGGCGCACTTTTACTATTTTTTTATCATGTGTAACAATTACTCCCTACTCTTTCGCTAGGTATAACCTTGTAGAAGAGTACATATGTTCTCATTGTAACCTCAGGTCAAGTCCGTACATTAGATTTTGAAATCAAATTCTCTCGCCGTTTAATTCTCAAGCTCTTGTTTGAGTGCCTGACTTACCTCTCGCATTTTTCGCTTCAAGCTTACCTCGCGCAATTTTAGCTTCAAGCCCTTACTCATTTTCTTCATGACTTACCTCGCGCATTTTTTGCTTCAAGCCTTTTATTTGAGTACTTAGCTTACCTCGCGTACTTTTCGTTTCAAGCTCTTGCACTTTTTCTTCATGGCTTACATAGCGCATTTTTTGCTTCAACCTCTTGTTTGAGTGCTTAACTTACATCGCGCACTTTTTGCTTCAAGCCCTTGTTTGAGTGCTTAGCTTACATCGCACACTTTTCGTTTCAAGCTCTTGCACATTGTCTTCGTGGCTTACCTCGCGCATTTTTTGTTTCAAGCCCTTGTACATTGTCTTCGTGGCCTACCTCCCGCATTTTTCGCTTCAAGCCCTTTGTTTGTTTGAGTGCGTGGCTTACCTCGCGCATTTTTCGCTTCAAGCCCTTACACATTGTCTTCGTGGCTTGCCTTACGCATTTTTCGCTTCAAGCCCATTGTTTGAGTGCTTAGCTTACATCGCGCACTTTTTGCTTCAAGCTCTTGCACTTTTTTCTTTATGGCTTACCTTGCGCACTTTTCACTTCAAGCCTTTTGGTTTGGGTGCTTAGCTTACCTCGCGTACTTTTCGCATCAAGCCCTTTGTTTGTTTTAGTGCATGGCTTACCTCGCGTATTTTTCTTTTCAAGTTCTTGTACATTGTCTTTATGGCTTACCTCGCTCATTTTTCGCTTCAAGCCCATTGTTTGAGTGCTTAGGTTACATCACGCACTTTTCGCTTCAAGCTCTTGCACTTTTTTCTTTATAGCTTACCTCGTGCACTTTTCGCTTCAAGCTCTTGCACTTTTTTCTTTATAGCTTACCTCGCGCACTTTTTGCTTCAAGCCATTTGGTTTGGGTGCTTAGTTTACCTCGCGTACTTTTCGCTTCAAGCTCTTGAACTTTTTTTCTTTATGGCTTACCTCGTGCACTTTTCGCTTCAAGCCCTTTAGTTTGTTGAGTGCATGGCTTACCTTGCGCATTTTTCGCTTCAAGCCCTTGCACTTGTGTAGCTGGTGCGATCTCAACAACCAATAAAATATCAATATGAGATAAATCATAGTTCAACAAATTAAATTTCAACCCATAGTTGAATAACAAGAAATAACATTAAATGAAATAAAGTATCACTGCTAGTGTAGTTGCAAGTGGTTGGTATTCCGCTTTTTTGCTATCCTTTTGCCTTGTGAACTTTCCATCTTCTTTCAAGACATTGGTGATGGCTTAGGTAGCCCGACGATGGTAAGTGTTTCTTTTCTTTTAACTTCCTTATATGTAGTTCAACATCGGTATTCTTTTCATCACTTCTTCTTGAGTGATATACTTATCTTCTCTAGAGAGTAAGTCCGAGATCGTCGTCGGTTGATATAAAGATAGTGACTCTTGCAACTTTTCAGACCTTGTCCCTTGTAGCATAGATATCATAGCTACTCTAGCTTGTAGATCATGTACTTCAAAAGTAGCATTATAGAACCGATCCACATAGCTCTTAAGTGATTCCTTGCTCCCCTGCCTTAAGGTAAGCATATAGGTGGCCTCTTTCCTTTTCTGGTATTTTTTCATAAAGACCTTCAAGAATTTGCTTCTTAATTGATTGAAAAACGAAATAGACCCCTTCGACAAACTGTTAAACCACTTTAGTGCGTGATCAGTTAAAATTAAGGGGAATGCTCTACACATAATCTCATCAATGACTCATAGTTCTGAATATGGTCATAAGGGTCAGTCTTTCCCGTATACGCCGTCATCTGCGGCGTCTTGAATTTTGGGGGCGACGATTTTTCCATGATCATTGTACTGAATGAGATTCTTCTTCTCTGATTTTCTTCGGCTGGAACCAACCTTTTCTCTCCTAAGATTCGTTCCACCATTCTTTTTATGTCTGTGGCAACTTGTGCCTTGGACACAAGTCTATTTTGCACTTTCTTAGCATCATATGAATCAGCTTGGTCGCACTCCATAGCTTCTCTCTCATTACCCTGAGTTCGGTTTTGACGAGTCTGAGGTTGAAAGTTTGTCATTCCATCTTCAAGGTTCCGTGTTGGATCTATTTTTGAGTCTCTCCCAACATGAGACCCTGTCATTCCCACACCTTTGATTCCATTGTTTGGCGGGCCATTTGTGTTCTAGGACCAAGGATCTTTCGCGTCCAAATATCCAAAATCTACCATAGCCGGACCCTCAAGGCTTCTAGTATTTTGGCGTCTTCGGCCACCAATAATCTCTCTTGTTGAATTCCTTGTACCATGACGCCGCAGTTTTTCGATGCCCTGATGTCTCCAGTTCATTGGAGTCTCGCACATGGGGTCTTCCGTAGCTTGGCGCCGCAGGCCTTTTGAGGCCTCACACACAGTCTCCCATACCCTGACGCCTCACATCTTCCTCGATCTCACACATAGGGTCTCGTGCAGCCATGCCGTAAGGGTCTCGCTCACCACTGCCGTGAGGGTCTCGCCCAAGCTGGCATCCCTGAGCCAAGAGTGCGCCACGTGGTGCACGAAGAAAACGGGGGGTCTTGCGCAGCCATGCCGTGAGGGTTTCGTGCACCCTTACCGTGAGGGTCTTCCGCAACCATACCGTGAGGGTCTTCTACCCCCCTGCTGTGAGGGTCTCGCGCATCCCTACCGTGAGGGTCTCGCGCTCCCCTACCGTGAGGGTCTTCCACATCCCTGTTGTGAGGGTCTCGCACACCCATGCCTTGAGGGTCTTGCGCAGGGTCTCGCGCTCCCCTGTCGGGAGGGTTTTTCGCACCCATGCCGTGAGGTCTCGCGCTCCCTTGCCGTGAGGGTCTTCCGCACCCTTGCCGTGAGGGTCTTAAGTACCCATGCCATGAGCGTCTTGCATAGGGTCTCGCGCTCCCCTGCGATGAGGGTCTCACGCTCCCATGTTGTGAGGGTCTTGCGCGCGAAGACCTGCGCTAACATGAGGGTCTTGTGCGTGAAGGCCTGTGTTGCCGTGAGGGTCTTGCGCGTCAGGGCTTCACGCAGTTCGCCCTTCTCCTACCAAATTTTAGACGGTCAGCGGCAGGTTCACTTGTGGAAAGCTCCACTGAACAAATCAACCATAGTCCGCAAGGCTTCGACGGTCTCTTCCCCCTACTTCTACATGGCTTCGAATTCGGTTACGGGAATCGTCATCATATCCGATCCTCTCTCTCTCAAAACGTCATCACCCAAGTCAGCCATTGGAGAGCTCGCCATATCCTCACTTTTTTCACTTCTGATTGCTGCTAAGCGTGTCCGTATCATCGTTGTCGAAAGCTTTTTTTCCATTTCCTACAGACGGCGTCAATTGTTGTTGCCAAGACACAACAATGATGAATTGCTTACGTCTTCACTTCGAACTTCGTGTCACATGTTCTCAAATGCCTCTGCAAAAAAGAGAAAGATCATAGAGATGTAGGGGTTGTTCCCTGTGTTAGCACTCCGATACTTAAGTCAGCCAAAAAATTGGACAGAGTTTCAGTAGAGAAATTCAGACTTAGGTTAACGAATCGTACCTAACCCTTATTTATACGGATTTACTTTGTCATTAATTACGTTTTTGTCATTTTTATCATACTCAAGACTTGTATCATTTCTCACATGTTTTCTTCATGTGCCACATGGTGCATTTTTTGTGTGACACGTGGTACACTTTTATTATTCTTTTATCATGCGCGACCGCAGTAAACAAGAAGTTCAATTCTTTGAAAATAATTGAAGTTTATAGATAAAGGATAATTAAACACAACAAAAAAAATTAGTACAATGATAAATATCTTTTAAATATATTATCATATTAATTTCATTTGTAGAATCAAAAAATATTATTGACATGTATAAAATATTAATTCACATAAATATATAGAAAGAAAAATATTAAAGAAATACAAGAAGTTAAAAAAACTAAACTTGAAAATTAATATGGAAAATTAACTCTTTTGAAATCTTGAATGCAATAAAATTAAATAATGGAAGTTTATGTATAATATATATTTGAGAAAATATTAGAACTCAGCTCTTTAAATTAAGAAACTAAGCGCCAAAAGGTTCATCGATAATGTGAACATGATAAAGAAGCCACAAAATTAATGACCCGGCAAAAGCTTTGAAACAACAAGAATTAAGCATGAGGGAACTCCACCTGTTTATACAATACATCAAGGCCCCTTTTGTTTCAACCGGATCATCCGAATGCAAACATTTCTTTGTCACCAAAGTTCTCAAATATATGTCATGCATGGACCTGAACATTTTTCTTTTTCTTTTTTATTTATTTATTAATTTGTCATTTTCGCACAAACTATTGCTATAAATACGTGCAATATGCCATGTCCTTCGCTTCTCTTTACTTCACCAACAATTACTATGGACTTCCTGGAAAAACTTATGGCTTTTCTTGTTCCAATTGTAGCATTCCTTCGAATGTTTCCTAAATTGGGCATGCCACGATCACAGCCACCGCCACAACCAATACTCCCACCGGCTTCATCAATTGTCGATCTCGAATCGCATCAGCCACCAACACTGCCACCACCGCCAACTTCTGCTAGTGACCCTGAAACCCTGCAACCAGAGTCACCATCTTCTGCTATCAATGTTGAATCATCTCGGCCACCAACACCGCAACCAACACAGCCATCAGCACCATCTCCTTCTACTAATGACCTTGAGACCCAGCAACCAGAGTCACCATCTTCTGCTATCAACGTTGAATCATCTCGGCCACCAACACAACAACCAACACAGCCATCAGTACCATCTGCTTCTACTAATGACCTTGAGACCCAGCAACCAGAGTCACCATCTTCTGCTATCAACGTTGAATCATCTCGGCCACCAACACAGCAACCAACACAGCCATCAGTACCATCTCCTTCTACTAATGACCTTGAGACCCCGCAACCAGATTCGATGAGGCCGCCAGCTCCTACTACACCCTCCAACCTGAAGCAACTCGAGACTATACTTGCAGCCCAGCGGCATCTACAATTGAAGAACTCAGTCCTATCATTCTGCTTTTCATATCCCCTTGCTGTCTCTCTCCAATACGCCCAAGCTGATCATCAAGCCAATCATCCCGATTATTCCTTCATTTTGCTGTCCTTTCTTGTCCTACTTACATTCAATCTTAACTTAGTAGCATTGTTTATTAGGCCAAGTTGCACCAAAACTTCAGAGGTATTGGAGAAAGTTGCCTTCCTAGTAGCTGCAGCTGCGTTTTGCCACGCTACAGCAATTCCCTTCCCATTTGAACTCAAGTGCACTGTCTTGGTCGTTTTTATACACTCCGTACTCCTTATCACGATCTGCAAATACTTGAAACGCAGCATTGCCTGAGGTTTTGCAAAATGAGAACATTGCCTTTCTTTGTTAATTTAAATAGCGTTTAGCTTTGCCCTTATTAGTAATTGGAAGCAGCTGTTTGCAGATTTAATGTAACAGCAAAAATTTACGCCCTATGCTATTCTCTTGAGAAGTTCTCTTCAAAAAGCTTCTACATATTGTAGTTCAAAACATTGTTTTTTAAAGAAGTGTACTATGTAATTGTTTGAGCGGATCCAAAAATTGTTATTTTATTCAGGTGGAATGATTTGCTGAAAAATGGGGAAAAACATGTATGTGCATGCTTTCATTTATTTGGAAATTACTATTTGTTACCAAGGTAATGAGATTATGTGACCCGGAATTTGAATATGAGAATTTGTGAATGTTTGGACATCTACTGGTTTGAAGTAGAGTACCGTACAGAAATTTATAGGGAGCAAAGAAATGCGGTGCTTCCTTCCTTTCCAGAAACTAAATTCATTTTGCTTTGATTGCGAATAACAGTAACCATGGAAAACAGAGTGATTCCAGAATTCATCCACGTATTTTCTCGACAAAATAAGCCCCAGGATCGGGCTTGATTTGAAGACATGAATAGGTATTGATGTCTTAAGGCTTCGCTGTAGCTGGCTTTTAGTTCATGTATATCCTAAGATGTCACAGGTATGAACTATTAAGTCGACTAAGCAATGACCAATGAACAAAATAAAGAGTCCCAACCAAATTCAGAAGACACGTTTGAGCACAGGAAACATAAATTAAACCAAGGGGTCAATCCTTTCCTGGAAACGTTGGATGGAACAACGAAAAATTATTAAACGAACTGGCTCGCTTAAGTAATCATATGGATATCAATCTGTTTTCACAGGCAGGTAAACTGTCCCTTGAAAGAAGGAAGTTCTCTATATATTCAACAAGATTGGGCATTGCTAAAAGCTTAGAAACTTTTATTCATCAGTCACTTAAATATTTAGAGATATGATCTTAACACTAAACTTTAAATAATTGTTACAATTTAAAGTTTAAATTCAAACCGAATTTGAAATCTTGTCATCTAAAAACTGGTTTGCAACTTTTGTGCTGATTTGTTTGCTCGTAGGATACCGACCTGATTTGTTGACTAAGTTGACTGATTGGATTTGATTTGGTCTTATGTTGCTACAGATTTGTAATAACCTTTACATGTCTTGCAAGATGGTGGAGCCGTCAGCAACACCAATGTTGGATCTTAGAAACAAAAATCTATGTCTAACAGGTGGTTTTGTGAGACCATCTACAAGTTGATCACTTGTTGTCTAAGAAAGTGATAATCAAGCGCCAAGTGCTTCAAGCTAGAATGGAAAACGAGATTCACTCTGAGATATGTTGCTCCAACATTGTCATAGAAAAGAATTGGTTGAGTAATGGGATGAATATGCAATTCAGACAAGAAATTCTTAATCCAAATAAGTTATGCAATGGTATGAGTTTTAATTTGTTTTCTACTTCAATGGATAACCTTGCCACATTTTTTTTTTTGTTTGGATGACTTCCAAAAGATTGGATTACCACCAAGGTAAACTATGTAAGCCATTGTGGATGATGTATCGTAAGATTACCTGCCCAGTTAGAGTCACCGAAAGCATAGAGGTTCAGGTGAAAGGGTTTTTTTAAAAAAAAGCCATGTCCAATAGCACCCTTTAAGTATATCAAGAACTTTTTGAGATTGGTCTAGTGAGCATGTAACAACCCGGAAGCGTAGAAAATAAGATTAATTTAAAATTTTCTTATATTAAACCTCTTACTCAGGTTGCATTCTTGTACAATGTCATTTAATCACTTGTGTTTATCATAAAACATTAACCCCAAAATCATACAATTTCTAGTTCATAACATCAACCACATAATATCCCAAAGGGGAACAATCCACAAAACACGATTCATTTTCCTCATATTTGTCCTAATTACATCCCAAAAATACTTAACACAAATGTTTGTATTACATCATTGTCTGGATACAAAATGAACTGAATTATACCTTGTGCGTGTACAAGCGATAGCCTTAGGAGATCTTGTCCACCAGCCTATATCACGTACGCGGCAGGCTCTAACACGCTACTTCAAGTAATCTGGAGGGGGGAGGAAAAAAGGGTGAGCTCTCAAAACGCTCAGTAAGGAGGATGAAGAAAATTTATAAAATCATCATCACAGCACAATATGATGGAAATATTCGAGCATGTAAAACGTTATAAAAATAACAGTGGAAATAATGACATCGACATAATTCACGTGATAAAAATCACAAATGATCATAACATCAAATCATCATCACGTGATAGAAATCACAGTTGTAAAAACACATCATTCATCAAGGAAATCGAGACTAGGCATTTCAAAAACTCAGATAAAATCATCGTCATAGGCACATCACATCAATCAAATCGTCCCCTAGGCGGACATCCTAAAAGGAGGAAAACATCGACAATAATACAAGGCCATAATTCGCTGTAGACTTGATCAGAGTCGTACAGCCTCGGTCTTACATGCTATCCAAAAAGGCCCGGTCTTACATGCTATTAAAGCAAGGCTACTCATTGCTACTAGAGCGGGGTCATCTCTCGTTACTAGAAAGGAGGTATCGGTCTTACATGCTACTAGAGGAAGGCCTGGTCTTACATGCTACCAGAGCAAGGCCACTCAACGCTGTCAAAGCGGAGTATCGATGTGCATCTCATGATAAGCCTTAGTCTCAGTAAAATATGCCATTGTTGTATTAAAACCGTTTTGCCTTCACGTAGAGCCCATAATGGTTATTACAAAACTCATTTTGGTTCTAAAACATCATATTCACAGTTACATAAAACTCATCAAAATCGAGTTCAAACCGAAAAAATACTCACATTCGTCAGGCATCAAATCAACTCATTTCTCATAAACATGCTCATTCATCAAACCCTTTTTCACACTAAAAAGGTATTTTCATCATTTTAGAAACTCACATACACAAACATTTTATTTCCCTTACCTCTTGCATCTTGAGTGGTATAATATCCTCCGGTCCTCGGACTAGCCTCGTTTCCCATGTCGGATTCTCGAGCTGTCCAAACATCATTAAATTGTCAATATTCATCATTCTCATTTCTCTTTTCACCTGATTTATTCTTATATCTATACTATGTCCAAGTTACCATTCTTAACACATACATTGTCTCAAAGCTTCTCCTACATCTTAATCATCACCTTAGCTAGTTCATAATCAATATAAGATATCCACATTTTGTTCTCCAACTATACTCATTGTTTGTTTCCTCATAACTTAGACATTTCCAATCAAATATGCATATATATATATATACATATGTTTATTCACCAATATGTAAAATGATAATGCTTAAGAAAAACAAGGATCTTGTGAGCTCACCTAACTTGTCTCCTCTTGACCAAATTTGTAGAATGATTGTTCTTTCCTTTGTTTCAATACAATTCTTTATTTTCTAGTATGTTGTTCTCTTTACCAAGATGGACAACTTTGTCTCTTACCCCTTTGTCTAATTTTGTCTAGAATATGGTGAATCAAAGAGAGAAAAAGCTTAGTTTGGGTGAAAATGATGAGTGTTGGGGTTTGCAGGTGAGAGAGGCTCGATTTCCAGGAAAAATCCCATGATTCTTATATAGGCAGAGCGTATGAGATCGATCTGGCATTGATGGATATCGATCTCTGGTTGATTCAACTGCTCCAACTACTCCATTAACAACTACAAGATCGATCTGTTAGAGGGTGAAGATCGATCTGTTCTTCTAAGTGGAGATTGATCTGCTAGAGGGTAGAGATTGATCTCTTCTAGGCCGAGACTTAAGGAGATTGATCTGCCCTTGTGACAGGATCAATTCTTGCTAGGCAGAGGCAGCATGAGATTGATCTTTTCCCTTATGAGATCGATCTGCTTGTCTGCTTTTGCACATTTCCTGCATTATGGAGCCATGAGATCGACCTCTCTTCTCTTGGAGATCAATCCGGCCTTCACAGATCCTACTACTGCTGCACAATTTTGTAGGAAACTCAATGTAAAACTTACCATAATCTACTCCATAATCCATATTTCAATCCATGCACATTTAAGACTTAAAAACTTCATCTCCATATACTTCATTATATTTAAAACTTGCGTGTACATCGATATAACATAATTACATTCGCCAATTACAATCTTTCCATTACAATTCTCATGACTAAGGTATATAAAATTCTCAGGTCTCACATTCTCCCCACCTTTGGGAAATTTGGTCCTCAAAATTTAACTTGAGTTATTAAATAGCTGGGGGTACTTCTCCTTCACAAGGCTCTCTAGTTCCTAAGTTGCTTCCTCCATTGAGTGGTGTTTCCTGAGAACTTTAACCAATGGAATCCTTTTTGTTTGAAGTACCTTGTCCTTTATGTCATGTATTCAGATGCGTTCTTCCACATAACTCATATCCCCTTGAATATCCAATGCTTCATACTCGATGATATGGGAGGGATCCGGATTATATCTCCTCAACATGGAGACGTGAAAGACATTGTGAAATCTGAAAAATTGTGGAGGTAAAGCCAACCGATAGGCGTCATCTCCCACTCTCTCCAAAATCTCAAACGGTCCTATATACTGAGTACTCATTTTTTCTTTCTTCCTGAAACGTATGATACCCTTACTCGAAGATATCTTAAGGAATACAACATCTCCAATGCGAAACTCGAGTGGCCGTCTACGCACATCTGCATAACTTTTCTGTCGACTCTAAGCAGCCCGTAATCTATCACAAATGATCTTCACATTCTGAACTGTTTGTTCAACATGTTCAAGAGCATTTACTTTCCCGTCGCCCACTTCTTCCCAAGCTATAGGGGATCTACACCTCCTACAATATAGAGCCTCATAAGGTGCCATACCGATACTCGCATGATAGCTATTGTTATAAGCAAACTCAACAAGGGGCAAGTGATCATCCCATTATCCCTTAAAGTCCATCATACATGCCCTCAACATATCCTCTAAGGTCTATATGGTCCGCTCGGACTGACCATCAGTCTGAGGATGATAGGCAGTACTAAAACTCAACCGAGATCCCATGACCTCTTGAAAATGGGTCCAAAACCTAGAGGTGAACCAAAAATCTCTATCAAATGTAATACTCACTGGAGTCCCATACAGTCTAGCTATCTCTCTAACATATAACTCTGCTAAGGTACTCAATGTATCCGTGATCTTGATGGCAAGAAAGTGGGCACTCTTCGTTAATCTATCCACTATCACCCATATTGTATCATGACCTCTTCGGGTCCTCGACAATCCCATGATAAAGTTCATGGTAATATGCTCCCATTTTCTTATAGGCACAAGCAAAGGCTTAAGCAATCCTCCGGGCTTCTGGTGCTCAGCTTTCACTTGTTGGCACACCAAACATTTGGCCACATATTCTGCCACATCTCGCTTTATACCACTCCACCAATATACCCTTCTCAAATCTTGGTACATTTTGGTACTTCCCGGATGCGTGGTGTATCACAAGCAGTGAGACTCTCTCAGTATTTGTTGCTTCAGAGTATCATCGTTCGGAACACAAATTCGACCCTTAAACCTCAATAACTCATCGTCACTAACCATGAAATCCGACTGCAAGGTCTTTTTAGTTTGGCTAACCATATCCCATAGCCTCTGATCATTTCACTGCCCGGTTCTAATCTGATTCATAATACTGGGCTCTATCTGTAGGCTAGCCATAAACCCGACTTCTGCTTCCTCAACTCTAATCCTGAGTCCGGTGAACTGTTTTAACAAATCCCATTCCTTGATCATCATAGCAGATATCACACTATTCCTGCTTAGGGCGTCGCAACTACGTTCGTTTTCCCCGGGTGGTAGAGTATCTCGCAATCATAGTCTTTAAGAAGTTCCATCCATCTCCTTTGTCTCATGTTTAACTCTTTTTGGTTAAATATGTATTTCAGGCTCTTGTGGTCAATAAATATTTGAAACCTTTCCCCATATAAGTAATGCCGCTAGATTTTTAATGCAAACACCACTGTGGCTAACTCCAAATCATGTGTGGGGTAGATTCCCTCATGATCCTTTAACTGTCGTGAACCATAAGTGACTACTCTCCCTTGTTGCATGAGCACACACCCCAATCCTTGTTGAGAGGCATCGTTGTACACTACGAAGTCTCCAGGCCCATTTGGAATAGTCAACACAGGTGCCGTCGTTAATCTCCTCTTTAATTCTTGGAAACTCTGCTCACACTACTTAGATCATACAAAAGGAGTCTTCTTACGTGTGAGTTTAGTCAAAGGAGCGACAATCTTGGAAAATCCTTCAACAAACCTTCTATAATACCCTGCGAGTCTTAGAAAACTCTAAATCTCTGTAATTATCCTCGGTCTCTCCCAATCAAGTACAGCTTCTATCTTAGACGGGTCAACTGACACTCCGTTCTTAGATACAATATGACCAAGAAAAACTATTTGATCTAGCCAAAACTCACTCTCGTTGATCTTTCCATAAAGCTGCCTATCTTTGAGTATTTGCAGCACAATCCTCAAATGTTGTGCATGTTCTTCGCGAGACTGAGAATATACAAGGATGTCATTAATGAAGACTATTACAAACTGATCTAGATAGTCTCTAAATACCTCATTCATCAGACTCATAAAAGCAGCAGGGGCATTCGTCAAACCAAAGGGCATCACTAAGAACTCACAGTGGCCATACCTAGTTCTGAAGGCCGTTTTCGGAATATCCTCTTTCTGATTCTTAACTGGTGATAGCCCGATCTTAAATCAATCTTAGAAAAGACAGAAGCCCCTCTTAGCTGGTCAAATAAATCGTCTATTCTTGGCAGGGGATACTTGTTCTTCACCGTAGCCTTACTCAGCAATCGGTAATCTATGCACAATCTAAGGCTACCATCCTTCTTCTTTACGAACAACACCAGAGCTCCCCATGGTGACACACTAGGCCTAATAAAACCCTGGTCAAGTAGTTCCTGTAACTGTTTCTTTAACTCTTCCAATTTGACCAACGCCATCCTATAGAGAGGTTAAGAGATCGGCTGAGTATCTAACACTAAATCGATAGTGAACTCCAGCTCTCTTTCCGGTGGTAAGCTAGGTAATTCATCAGGAAATACATCCGAAAACTCACATACTACTGGTATGTCCTCTATCCTCGAATATTCCCGACTTGTATTGGAGACGAGTGCGATGTAACCTTCACATCAATAATTTAATCAGTGTTTTATAGTGATATAACCATATCTTTAAATTTTTCATAATGGACTTCATGCATTTTCATTCCTTAATATTCAAACGTACACTAAACTTTTTAGGTAGGGAGAAAGTTACAATCTTAGTGTACCAGTCTAGATTCACACGGTTGGCCGCTAACCGATCCATCCCTAAGATCACATCAACACCACACATGTGTAACAACACTAGATCTACTAACATCACTCTATCTCTCACCTTCTACACACCATATCAGTCCTCTGGCACTCACGCATAGGGGTATTTACATGTAAAATATAATCTAAGGATTCATGCTTTAAACTCAGTTTGCATACAAAATGTACATCAATAAAAGAATGCGTGGATCCCGAATCAAATAACACATGAGCCTCATGATTATAGACAAGAGGTGTACCTCGTATGGTCTCGGATGAAGTGTCTGCGGTCTCCTTATCAAAAGCAAACACGTCCTTCTGTGACTGGCTTCTTACCCTTATCAACAGTTATAACCCATCTCTGGGGAATCATCCTCTGATGCTGTTGTCTAGAAGTCTCTTGGGAGTGTGGCTTTTGTGGCTGTGGGCAAAACCTCACTCTATGGCCTAAGTCCCCGCATCTAAAACATCCTTGTATGGTTTTGGAACAACTTCCCTCATGTGGTCGGCCACAATCTCTATATACTCTAACCTCTGGCCTGGCACCTCGAGGGGTCTCCATAATAGTGGGAGGAACCCTGGGTCTGTCAACTCTTCCTCTCGGTCCCTCAAACTGTCTCCTTTTAAAAAAACCTCTCTGAAAGTTTGTGTGGGAGGTCACAAGTCACTTACTCTTATCTGTGGTCAAAATTTAGGACTCAATCTGGGACTATACCAACTCGAGTCCCCTCTCTACTTCTTGTGCGCGTCTCAGAGCATCTTTAAACTCAGTGATACAGAGTCCTATCAACCGGTCTTTAATGACGGGCCTCAGTCCATACATGAATTGCTCTGTACAGAATTCATCATCCCTAAGAGTCTTTGGGTCATACTTCAATAGGGTGGTGAATCGAATCTCGTACCTATCAACTGTCATATTGCCTTGAGTCAAGTTTAAAATTTCAGCTTGCATTCTTCTCTGGGCGACTCTTGGCACATACTGAGTTCTAAATGCCGATTGTAATGCCTCCCAGCTAATCACCTCATGGCCAGTCGCCATTATACTCTGAGTAGTACTCCACCAATCTCGAGCTTGTCCCTTTAACAAGTAAGCACCCATACTGACCCTCTCTGCATTGGTGCATCCCAAAAAGTAAAAAATAACTGGCAACTCTGTCAGCCACTCCTCAGCCTCTGTGGGATCTTTCACCCCTCTAAAAGCTGGCGGGTTCATATTTAGAAAGTCCCTTAATCAATCCTTATTTCTATCATCAAGTTGGGCCTGCACCGGAGGTTGTGCGGCAGGAGGTATTGGGTCAGTCTATAATAGAGGTGCGGGCGGTCCTTGTGGTGGTGGAGGAGTCGAAACATGTGTAGTACCTGAGGCATTAGCCCCAAAATACTGCGTGATAGCGCTGCCATCTGCTCAAATCCTTGCCGTACATCATGCTCTAGCCGATTCATTTGAGAGTTAGGACTCTCCGGCAGTGGGGCAGGTGGTGGAGGTGGCTGTGCCTGCCTCCTAGAATGTCCTCTTCTCCCCCTTATATCTTACCTCTTACGTGCCTGCGAGTATTCATTAAACATCGATTATAATTCTACCGGTTAAATTCAATTCATTACCAGACAATACAAACACTTGAGATGTAATCTATTTCCAATTCTCGACACTGACAGTACTAGGCAACCCTTGCTCTGATACCAACAAAATCTGTGACAGCCTGGAAGCGTGAAAAATAGGGCTAATTTAAAATTTTCTTATATTAAACCTCTTACTCGGGTTGCATTCCTGTACAATGTCATTTAATCTTTTGTGTTTATCATAAAACATTAACCCCAAGATCATACAATTTCTAGTTCAGAACATTAACCACATAATATCCCAAAGGGGAACAATCCACAAAACACGATTCATTTTCCTCACATTTGTCCTAATTACATCCCAAAAATACTTAACACAAATATTTGTATTATATCATTGTCTGGATACAAAATGAACTGAATTATACCTTGTGCGTGTACAAGTGATAGCCTTAGGAGATCTTGTCCACCAGCCTATATCACGTACGTGGCAGGTTCTAACACGCTACTTCAAGTAATCTAGAGGGGGGGAGGAAAAAGGGTGAGTTCTCAAAACGCTCAGTAAAGAGGATGAGGAAAATTTATAAAATCATCATCACAACACAATATGATGGAAATATTCGAGCATGTAAAACGTTATAGAAATAATAGTGGAAACAATGGCATCGACATAATTCACGTGATAAAAATCACAAATGATCATAACATCAAATCATCATCACGTGATAGAAATCACAGTTGCAAAAACACATCATTCATCAAGGAAATCGAGACTAGGCATTTCATAAAACTCAGATAAAATCATCGTCATAGGCACATCACATCAATCAAATCGTCCCCTAGGCGGACATCCTAAAAGGAGGAAAACGTCGACAATAATACATGGCCATAATTCGCTGTAGACTTGATCAGAGTCGTACAGCCTTGGTCTTACATGCTATCAAGAAAGGCCGATCTTACATGCTATTAAAGCAAGGCTACCCATCGCTACTAGAGCGGGGTCATCTCTCATTACTAGAATGGAGGTATCGGTCTTACATGCTACTAGAGGAAAACCCGATCTTACATGCTACCAGAGCAAGGCCACTCAACACTGTCAAAGCGGAGTATCGATGTGCATCTCATAACAAGCCTTAGTTTCAGTAAAATATGCTATTGTTGTATTAAAACCGTTTTACCTTCACGTAGAGCCCATAGTGGTTATTACAAAACTCATTTTGGTTATAAAACATCATATTCACAGTTACACAAAACTCATCAAAATCGAGTTCAAACCGGTAAAATACTCACATTCGTCAAGCATCAAATCAACTCATTTCTCATAAACCATTCATCAAACCCTTTTCACACTAAAAAGGTATTTTCATCATTTTAGAAACTCACATACACAAACATTTTATTTCCCTTACCTCTTGCACCTTGAGTGGTACAATATCCTCCGGTCCTCTCGTTTCCCATGTCGAATTCTCGAGCTGTCTAAACATCATTAAATTGTCAATATTCATCATTCTCATTTCTCTTTTCACCTCGTTTATTCCTATATCTATACTACGTCCAAGTTGCCATTCTTAACACATACATTGTCTCAAAACTTCTCCTACATCTTAATCATCACCTTAGCTAGCTCATAATCAATATAAGATATCCACATTTCGTTCTCCAACTATACTCATTGTTTGTTTCCTCATGACTTAGACATTTCCAATCAAATATGCACATATATATATATACATATGTTCATTCACTAATATGTAAAATGATAATGCTTAAGAAAAATAAGGATCTTGTGAGCTCACCTAGCTTGTCTCCTCTTGACCAAACTTGTAGAATGCTTGTTCTTTCCTTTGTTTCAATACAATCCTTGATTTTTTAGTATGTTGTTCTTTTTACTAAGAGGAACAACTTTGTCTCTTACCCATTTGTCTAATTCTGTCTAGAATATGGTGAATCAAAGAGAGAGAAAGCTTAGTTTGGGTGAAAATGGTGAGTGTTGGGGTTTGTAGGTGAGAGAGGCTCAATTTTCAGGTAAAATCCCGTGATTCTTATATAGGCAGAGTGTATGAGTTCGATCTGGCATTGATGGAGATCGATCTCTGCTTGATTCAATTGCTCCAACTGGTCCATTAACAACTACGAGATTGATCTGGTCGAGGGTGGAGATCGATCTGCTAGAGGGTAGAGATCGATCTCTTCCAGGTCGAGACTTAAGGAGATCGGTCTGCCCTTGTGACAGGATTGATTCTTGCTAGGTAGAGGCATGAGATTGATCTTTTCCCTTTTGAGATTGATCTGCTTGCCTGCTTTTGCACATTTCCTGCATTTTGGAGCCATGAGATCGATCTCTCTTCCCTTGGAGATCGATCTGGCCTTCACAGATCCTACTACTGCTGCACAATTTTACAGGAAATTCAATGTAAAACTTACCATAATCCACTCCATAGTCCATATTTCAATCCATGCACATTTAAGACTTAAAAACTTTATCTCCATATACTTCATTATATTTAAAACTTACGTGTACATCGATATAACATAATTACATTCGCCAATTACAATCTTCACATTGCAATTCTTATGACTAAGGTATATAAAATTCTCAAGTCTCATAGAGCCTGACTTGGAGAGTTGACGTATGGAGACAATTTGTTGATAACATGTGCAACGTTAGGCCTTGTTTTGGATAGATATTGAAAAGACCCAACTAGATTTCTACATGCAATGGCATTAGCTATACTGTTTCTGTCTTTGATATGTTAACTTCACGTTAGTAGCTATAAGATTTATTGTTTCCCTGGCATTATCCATATCAAAATTTTAAAGGGTGTCTCTGATATACTTATTTAGAGAGAGAAGCATTCCTGCAGGAAAAGAATTAACTTCAATTCCAAGAAAGAAGTTAAGTTTACCAAGAGCTTTGAACGAGAAACATTGAGCAAGTTACTTTAAAAAAAGTTTCAACGATGTAGCATTATTTCCAGTAATTAACAAGTCATCTACATTGAGTAAGATATATATATATATATATATAAATATATATAAGAACAGAGCCTTTGGAATAAAAAAAAAAGATGCATTGGAAATGGAATTTTGAAAACCATATCCAATTAAAAAATTATTAAGTCAAAAAACATGAGTAAGCCTTGGGAGCTTGTTTTAAGCCATAAATGGCTTTATGAAGTTGGCAAACATGAGTAAACTTGTATCTATAATGAAACCACAAGGTTGAGCCATGAAAACTTAATCAGTTAGAGTGCCTTGAAGAAATGCTTCGCTAACATTCATTTAATGAACTCACCAACCTTGAGCAAGAGGAATACATAACATAGCTCGAATTGTTGTAGGCATGATGATTGTACTAAATGTTTTTGTGAAATCTACACTCGGTCTTTGATGAAATCCTTTAGCCACCAATCTAACTTTATACCTTTCTATGGAACCATCCTATTTTCGCTTAGCTCCAAACACTTATTTGCAGCCTATAAAATTTTGATTGGGAGATAAGGGACCAATTTCAAGGTATGATTTCTAACTAAAGCATTGAATTCTTCTGTAATGGTATGTCTCAAGTTTGTGTCACTAAGGGATTGTATAACATTGGTGGGTTCAAAGAGAGGAGATAAAAGATGTTTAGAGGTTGTAAAACTTGTTTTTGGTTTGAAAATATTTATTTTGGGATCTAATAGTCATGGCATGAGTTTGAGTGGAAGGTTTTCTATCTACGGTGGTGGTAGGTGTAGATCTGATTTGACAAGACTAATATTAGTAATCGAAATAGAGGATGTAGTGCGAGAGACATTACCTGGTGAAGAATATGTGAGCAACAACCAATTGATAAGTTTGAGTTTGAGTGTATGCTATACTCTCTTAGTTGGATGTGGTGAAATTAAGGTCCACTTCTAAATGGGTTTTGTTTGTAATCTTAGATGATACATAAGGATAAGTAGAAAATGGAAAGGAAGGCTTATGAAACAAAACGTGTATGGACACAAAGGCTTTTTGATTTTTTTGGATCAAAACATTTATAAGCACTTTGACTAGATAAATATCCCAAAAACATGCAAGGTTTAGACTTAGGCAACAATTTATGGTTGTTGTAAGGTTTAAGTCATAGATAACAATGACAGCCAAAGACTTTTAATTTGTTGAAATTTGATTTTTTGTTATATAAGTCTTCAAATGGAGATTTCATGGTAAGTATAGGAGTAAAAAGTTTATTAATAAGATACTCAGTTGCCTGTAAGGCCCGTTACCAAACTTTAAGTGGCATGGATGCATGATGTAGTAATGTTAAACAAGTTTCAACTACATGTTTATGTCTTCTTTCAGTAGTACCATTATGTTAAGGTGTATGAGAGGAGTGGTAAGAAGAGAAATGCTATAAGTTGTAAGAAACTTGGATAATTTTGTATATTCACCACTATTATCAGAGTATATAGAAATAATAAAAGTTCCAAAAAGAACTTTTCAATAAAAGCTTTGAAGGATAGAAATAATAAATAAACATCAAGTTTATTTCTAAGAGGAAATAACTAGATATATTTAGTGTAATGATCAATATAACCAACATAATAATGAAAACCATCGATAGATTAAATATGAGCAGGTCTTCATACATCTGTGTAAGTTAATTCTATAAGTTTGGAACTTGGTAAAGAAGAATGATAAAAAAAGTAATTTGTGACTTTTGTTACAATGACATGATTTATAAATGAAAATTTTATTTGAAAAATTGAAAGAAAAACCAAAGACTTTAAGCATGTGACTAAGGGGTTTTGAAGAATGATGATCAAGTCTATTATTCCATAAGTCAACATATGCTTTAACGCTAAACAAGGTTGTAGTAATGCTTAGCGAAGATGGCATTCAACTCGGTAGCTCATAAATATCATATTTACCTAAACCTTTCACTAGAGGTGCCCTAATGGTTAATCTTTCACTAAGAAATAATAGAGAAAAATTTAATAGAAACTTTGCTAGAGTTACAAAATTTTGAAACTGAAAGCAAATTTCTTTTCATAGTAGAAACATGTATGAACATCTGATAAATGATGAGGTTTATGGAAAGTAAGAATGATAGAAGAACCAAAGTGAGTGATTTTAAAACCTATGTCATTTCCAACCAGAATTGCATCCAATCCTCCATTATTTGAGTAAAACGAAAGATTCTTGACGTATGAGGCAACATTATGTGAGGCACCTATATTGTGACGCCCCGGAAGCACGGAAAACAAGGCAAATTTAAAACTTTTTCACAAATCATTAACAATTAAGAGTGCATTCATGTGCAGTGTCATACATCATCATACATATCATACCTCAGGATCTCATCATCTCATAATTATATATCATACCATTTACATTACTCAATTTCAAAGTTAATTAATCCTAATACATCCCATACATTAATGTTTATCAAGTGTCTATAAATACAACATAAGTCTGGGTACATGAATGTTAAATTATACCTCAAAGTACAATATATATATAGCCTGGAGCTCAAGTCCTCCACTAGACACTACTCCGTACGTCGCAGGGAAACCCTCTTCACTTGAAGAAATCTGGGGGGGAGAGGAAACATAGTGAGCTTCTAAATTGCTTAGTAAGAGGGTAAGGGATTCATTAATAAGAAAATGATTTGCACAGCACAATCATTTTATCTTGCACAATAAACTCAGTGGAAAATGTAGCATGAATAATTAAAACATCACATCAACTTGTTTCCTCAAAACTCATGTATAAACATGATAGTCAATGGCTTAACACAAAACCATGGTCACAAGTAATTACAAGCATGTGGAACAACCATATGTAAAACATGATGCGATAATGGCATTTTCTCATAAAACGTGATAAAAATCACCGCATTAGTAATGCACGTGGCGCAGCCACAAAACACACACTCATGTGTAAAACGAGACTAGGCAAAGAAAACTCATATAAAAACTCATCCTGGCATATCAAAACGATTGAACTCATCCCCTAGGCGGACATCCCCAATCGAGGGATTTCGTCGACAATAGAGCACCCATGATCATGGTTAGCTGTAAACTTGATCAGAGTCGTACAACCATCGGTCTTACATGCTAATAAGCAAGGCCCGGTCTTACATACTATCAAAGCAATGCCACCCAACGCTGCCGCAGAGTGAGGTCATCTCACGTTACTAGAACGGAGGATATCGGACTTACATGCTACCAGAGCAAGGCCCGGACTTACATGCTACCAGAGCAAGGCCCGATGTGTATTCAACATGACACGCTTAAGTCTCAGTAATAGCCATTATCAAATAAAATGTTTTGCTTTCACGTAGCGCTCATATGGTTTTTTGTTTCTCGTAAAACTCATCTCAAAATAGTTTTGTACTCAATATAAAACATATCAAAACCAAGCTCAAACCGGCAAAACCTCGCATACATTTCTCAAATCTCAGTATGCCTTAACGTAGAGCCCAAATCACATTTTCACTTTTACACTCAAAACGGTTGTAAAACAATTTCACATTTAGTTTGCAACTCATAAAAATTGGGCCCCAACCGGCTATAAAATCGTGTGCAACAACTCATTCACAACTCATAAAAACATACTTGTTTTCTCAAATCACATTTCATGCTACAACATCATCACAAATGAGTTTAAGTTTGTCACGACCCTCAACTTACCAAAATACGTACAAATTTTTCGCATTTTCATGCATCAATCTTTAATCATCCTTCCTCGATCATGAACAACCACACTCATAACAGTTGGGCTGTGTGTCGACGTCTAACTCACTCCACCATACTAATTCAATTTGAAATATTATTTATGAGTAAACACTTGTATAAATGTGTATATATATATATATATATAAGAGTTGTTACATGTGTTTACATTGTTTTACATCCCCAGTAGTTACATACAAAATGCTACTGTGCTATGTCTAGTTTAGATACAAAATAATCCAAGTGTGTATACCTTTAGCGATGGGATGCAGCGGATTACCAAAAGGGAAACGCCTCTAGTCACGCTCACTATATACTCAATTCTCTGTAGAGAGGGGGAAAATAAGGGGGTGAGCAAACCACACGCTCAGTAAGGCAATCATGCGAATAGGTAGATACTGCACTATGTACGTGATCGTGATGCCATGCTCAAAAGCATTTCATTCATTATTTATCTCAAAACATGAGTGTATGATTGTGTTAATGGTATGTAAAGCATTCATGCTATTAAAATCAAGTGCACATTTCAACTCAAAGCATGGTATAAATCATCATGCATAATTCATAATAAAAGCATGGCATTACCCATCATGCATTTTCACAATAAAGCATGGCATTAAACATCATGCATCCGCTCACTTTAAAAACCATTAACAAATCAATTCATCACTGGTCAGGTCTCGGCCCATCCCTCGGACTTTCCTGACCCACAAATCATTTTCAAACATGGATTTATTCTCAAATAGCAGTAGACATGTGAGATAGGCAGTTCAACAATAGGTAATAACCTCAAGGCCTATGTACATAACCTGTGATACCGGCTACACGGATCAGGTGTGCGGGATATCACCACTATCTGCTTCCACAAGGGAGGTGGGTCAAATCCTACGCGCTGGTCCATAGCAGATCTCGTCCGAAGATGGCACATCACAACTCAACACGGTACAATGTACCCCATGCTACATGCACGGTACAACGTACTCCATGGACCCAATCAACACATCATATCACGCCACATCTCAAACACACGTGTGAGCCTATTTAATCAGTACGACCTCTTGTCTACCCGACGCTCCTAACACGGCTAATTAATCATGTCAAAACAATGCACGTGTGAGCCTATTTAATCGATGTGACACCCAGTCTACTCGAAGCTCCAAACACGGCAACATGCAAGGTGGGCATCCAGTGCGAGACAAACTCCAAGCACAATGCCAAAACAATTATGAAATCCATGTGAAAACTAGTGCCTCTTGCACTCATGTGTATAAAACACGTCAAATCTCGTGCGAGTCATACTCTGACACGCTTTCATACTCACGAAATCATGTAGGTGGCTCAAAACTTTGCAAAGTATGGTTAACAAAACCAAAACACACTCATTTCTTTTGCAAATCATTTCAATGTCAGCCAACCTACCAATCATTTGCTAAAAAGCAATAAAACATGATTTTCAAAGCAATATGCTTTTGTTTTCATGCACATTTCTCAAACTCCCAACTTTTACCCTTCAATCACCCAACATCATTTCCTAATCTCATGCATTCTAGCAAAACATTTAAGCGCCCAAATTGCGCACAGATATCTCTAAGAGTCCACACAATTCCCTTACCTCAATTTACTTGGTGTGACTCCTTTCCTTTTAGCTTCTCACGCTCTTGGCTCAACTCGCCTCGGCGTATCCTCGGAAGCTGCGATTCATTCATTAAATCAATTGAGTTAACGTATTTAACCCATAATTGACCTCACTAGTCAATATTATTCACTTATGCATTTTACCAATGCCTTATTCCACATTTTACCTCTTTTAGGTAAATCTCACAATTTATCCACTAACCACATCTTAAAATCATGCCCATAACACTATTGTCACCTCTAGACATCCCATTTCTCATTAATCTCCATCAATTCCACTTTCTCACACTAAATCATTTCTAGGTTATAATCATTCCAATGTATTTAGATAGTTTCTAACCATCCATACTCATGCCAAACAACTCCAAAATCAATTATATTAGCAATGTACCATAGTTGGAGTGTTAGAATCTTACCCAAATTTGATTTCTCTTCTTGCTCCAAATGGCAATGCCCTTAACTCCTTCAATACCAACAATAGGAAAATGCTTTCCAACTATGTTGTTCTTCTCTTTGATAGGAACAACTTTGCCTCTAATGGTCTCTCTTCAAACCTCACTGAAAATGGCTGATTTTAGAGAGAGAAAGTTAGGTTTTTGGGTTGAAAGTGGAAGGTTAGTGTTTTTCCCAAAATTTTCTGATTTTCAGCACTCCTTATATAGAAATAGCTTGAGGAGATCGATCTGGTCTAAGAGGAGATCGATCTGATCCCCTTAAATCCCTCTTTTTTCACGGCATTTTAAGCATGAGATCGATCTGTCGAAGCATGAGATCGATCTGCTCCCAAACAGAGAGCTAAGGAGATCGATCTGGGTGCTTGGGGATCGATCTGTTCACTACAGAATGCTTAGGAGATCGATCTGGCTCCATTAGAGATCGATATGCTCTATTCCTTTGCCCAAATAAGAGCATTCTGGCTCTTCCAGATCGATCTCTCATCCTATGAGATCGATCTGCCCTTCACAATTTCCAGATTTTCTGCAGTAACACTTACCAAACATCCTTAATTCGCTACCATGATCCTTTTCTCATCCATTCATCTTTGAGACTTGAAAATGGCATCCATCCTCACTTCATACACATTTAAAACTTGTGTAGAATCTTTGTATGACCAATGGTACTTAATATAAACAAAAATGGAAGTGCACATCTTATGCAATTCTACTTCCATTTTACCAAACTACTCATAATCCATTTTACACACATTCTCCACATGTTTAAGTCCATTTCTTCACATTCATACTTAATATAACTTGTATGTACAATTACCACTCTCATTACAAGTGTGTACATTACTTATGGACTTACATCACATATACTTCACTCATGAATTCATAGTACAACTCTATTTACATTTCTATGTACATATATACCCTTATACATATACGGGGTCTCACATTCTCCCCCACTTAGAAAATTTGGTCCTCCAAATTAGAACCAATTATTCTGTGAACAACTCGGGATACCTCTCCCGCATCAAACTCTCCAATTCCCATGTGGCTCCTTCCACAGTGTGATGTTACCAAAGTATTTTCACCAAGGGAATTGTCTTTGTCCTCAACACTTTCTCTTTTCTGTCCAATACCAGAACTGGCTTCTCAACATATGTCATACCCTCGTTGAGCTCCAATGGCTCATACCTTATTACTTGTGCCGGGTCTGGGTGATACTTCCTCAACATGGATACGTGGAAGACGTTGTGCACACTTGCCAACTCTGGTGGCAATGCCAACCTATAAGCCTTGTCCCCCACTCTCTCCAAAATCTCGAAGGGTCCGATGTATCTAGGGCTCAGCTTGCCCTTCTTACTAAACCTCATGATACCCTTCGAAGGGGAAACTTTCAAAAACACTGACTCACCCACCTCAAACTCTAGTGGTCTTCGTCTCCTGTCAGCATAACTCTTTTGCCTGCTCTGAGCTGTCCGTAACCTCTCACATATCAATTGGACGTCCTCAGAGGCTTGTCTAACCAAGTCGAGAGCAAAGATCTGTTTGTCACCAACCTCTTCCCATCCAATAGGGGAACGGTATATACGCCCATATAATGCCTCATATGGTGCCATCCCGATACTCGCATGAAAATTGTTATTATACGCGAACTCTGCGAGTGGCAAATGGTCATCCCAGGAGCCTCCAAAATCCAATGCACACGCTCTCAACATATCCTCCAGGGTCTGTATAGTCCTCTCTGACTGACCATCTGTCTGATGATGAAACGCGGTGCTAAAATTCAACTGGGTCCCCATCGCTTCCTGAAAACGTTCCTAAAAGTGGGAAGTGAAGTGGGCATCCCTATCAGAAACAATGCTCACTGGAATTCCATGTAGCCTTAATATCTCGTGCACATATATGTTCGCTAACTGGCTCAGAGTATCGGTAGCTCTCATAGCTAGAAAATGGGCTGATTTTGTCAACCGATCCACAATCACCCATATGGCATCATGACCTCTCCGGGTCCTCGACAATCCCATCACAAAATCCATGGTGACATGCTCCTACTTCCATGTCGGTATTGGTAGAGGCTGCAATAACCCTGCAGGCTTCTGTTGCTCTACCTTCACCTACTGACAAACGAGACACTTAGCAACATATTCAGCAATGTGCTTTTTCATTCCAGACCACCAATAAACTTTTCGAAGGTTTTGATACATCTTAGTACCCCCGGGATGTATCGTATACTTCAATGAGTGAGCCTCTATCAGGATCAACCTTCTGATCTCTGCGTCATCAGGAATACATATCCTACCTCTGAACCTCAACAATCCATCCGAATTCAACCCAAAGTCTGTCTCTATACCCCTCTGTATCTGCCCGACAATATCACTACACTACTGATCAACTCGCTGAGCCTGTCGGATTCGATCTACCAGATCCGGTTCCAACTGCAGGCTAGCTATCATAAATCCACTATCAGCGTCAGGCGGGGTCATATCCAAACTGAGGTTCATGAACTGTTCCAATAGCTCGTGTTCCCTGATCATCATAAGTGATACCATCCCGAGATGCTTCCTACTCAATGCATCAGTAACCACATTTGCTTTACCCGGGTGGTATAGGATTTCACAATCATAATCCTTTAACAGCTCGAGCCATCTCCTCTGTCTCATGTTCAACTCTTTCTGTGAGAACAGGTACTTAAGGCTCTTATGATCTGTATAAACCTGAAATCTCTCACCATAAAGGTAGTGGCACCATATCTTTAGCGCAAACACCACCGCTGCCAACTCCAAGTCATGGGTCGGGTAGTTCCTCTCATGATCCTTTAACTGTCTTGATCCATAGGCTACTACCTTCCCATCCTGCATCAATACGCAGCCCAGTCCTAGGTGTGAAGCATCTGTATACACCGAGAAACCTCCTGAGCTGGTAGGAATGGTGAGTATTGGAGCTGTAGTTAATCTCCTTTTCAGCTCCTCAAAACTTTTCACACTTATCGTCCCACACAAACTCCACATTCTTTCTTATGAGGCGTGTCAAAGGAGCAGCTAACCTCAAAAATCTCTCTACAAACCTTCGATAATATCCAGCTAAACCCAGGAAACTCCTGAGCTCTGTCACTGTCTGGGGTCTCTGCCACTGAACTACGACCTCAATCTTAGATGGATCCACTGATACTCCATCCTTCGATACTATGTGACCCAAAAAAGAGATCTGTTCCAACCAAAAGTCACACTTACTGAGTTTAGCGTACAACTTCTTCTCTCAAAGGGTCTGTAGCACTATCCTTAGATGCCTCTCATGCTCCTCTCTAGACCTTGAATACACCAGTATATCATCAATAAACACGATCACAAACCGATCCAAATACTGGTGAAATACCTCATTCATCAATGACATAAAAGCTGTGGGAGCATTCGTCAACCTGAATGGCATAACCATAAACTCATAATGTCCATACCGGGTGCGAAAAGCTGTCTTAGGTACATCTCCACCTCGTATCTTCAACTGATAGTACCCTGATCTCAGATCTATCTTAAAAAAACCTGCGCTCCCTTAAGCTGATCCAACAAATCATCGATGCGTGGAAGGGGATACTTATTCTTGATGGTAGCCTTATTCAACAACCGGTAGTCTATACACAGTTGGAGGCTTCCATCCTTCTTCCTTACAAACAACACCGGTGCTCCCCAAGGTGAGACGCTCGGTCTGATGAACCCCTTCTCTAGCAACTGTTGCAGCTGTTTCCTTAATTCTTCCAACTCGACTTGAGCCATTCTGTATGGTGGCTTGGACATCGACTTTGTACCAGGTGCCAAATCTATACCAAACTCCATCTCCCTATCTGGAGGTAACCCTGGTAACTCATCCGGAAAGACATCTGGTTATTCCCTAACCACTGGTATGTCTTCCAATTTCGGATGTGCCTTATCCATCTCAATCACAAAAGAGATGAATCCTTCACATTATTCTTTCCACCATTAGTATCATAAATCATCACATCACATACATAAATGAAATCAAGATTGTACTCATCACACTTATAATAATCATGTTATTTAATTTCATTTCACAAAATTTACTACAAGATTGTCTATCTTTGGAAACATCAAAGTTTTAGTATGACAATCCATAACAACATGATTGGTAGCCAACCAATCCATTCCTAGGATCACATCAAAATCACTCATATTTAATAAAATTAAATTGGCTGCCATCTTTTTACCTCCCATCTTCATTTTACAATCCCTATATATATGTTCAGTCAACTGACTATCATTCATAGGGGTAGATATCAATAACATCTTATCGAGCAGTGTGGGTTTTACATGCTTCAACAATTTACATGTAAAGGATGGTGATACAAAAGAATGCGTGGCACCAGGATCAAACAGTACATAAGCTTCTAAATCAAAGATTTGGATGGTACCTTTTAGCACATCCGATGACTGATCTGCAATGTCCTGGTCCAGTGCGTGCACTCGTCCTCTGCTTACACCCATTGCTTGCTTCCCCTTTTCCTCAGCTGTAGCCCTCCTCCTCGGAGCAGCTGTACCAACTGGAGCTCTCTCTGGCTCCTTGTCCTTCTGTGGGGCTCTCTCTATCATCTCTGGGCAATCTCTGATTATGTGCCCTAGCTTCCCACATCGAAAGCATACTACAGGAGATCCATAGCATGGTCAAGTTCCATGATACCTGCCACACTTGCCACACTGTTCTGTAGTAGGCCGTGGCCCTCCAATCACGATTCCCTTAGCTGGAGCAATGGCCGGATACATGGGAGTATTAACTGTCCTCTCCCGGATCTCATCAATTCTTGGCCTCTTTCCAGAGAATCTCTTGCTTCCTTTATAGCTGAAGCCTCTATCCATCATAGGTCTCTTCTTATCTCTGTCCCTCATCTTACCAACCTTTCCAAACTCTGAGGCGATTCTATCAACATCTTGTTCACATAATTGCGCCCTACGCACTGCCTCCTCATAGGTCGGTATATCCAGAGGAACCAATCTCGACTTGATGGTTGGTCTCAATCCATCCATAAACTTCTGGATTTTCTCGACCTCATTACTCATCGTGTTGGGATCATATCTGCCCAAGGATATAAAAGCAGTCTCATACTCATCCACAGTCCTGCTCCCTTGGGTCAGTCCCAAAAATGCAATCTTTAGCTTCCGTTATGCGGTATCCGGGACATACTGTCTCCGGAAGGCCTCTAGAAATACATCACAGCTGATCTCAGTATGTCGGGCTCTCAAAATAGGCCTGGTGGACTTCCACCAATGTTCTGCTCATCCCTTCAGCATAAAAGCGGCAAATGCTACCATCTCGGTAGTGGTGCACTCAAAGAACCCATATAATTTCTCGATTTCATTTATCCAATCCTCAACCGCTACTGGGTCCTTTATTCCACTGAAAGACGACGGTCCAAACTTCTGGAACTGTCGCAGTCTATCCAAATCACATCCATATCCCCAACCTCTACTACCTGGCATAGTAACCGGCGTAGGCATATCCTGTGTGGGTGGGGTATCTATCGTCTGTGGCCTCTGGGCTTCCCTTGTCCGTGCCTCAGGAGCTGCCGCCTGCTCGGCATCACCCTGTGTAGCGGGACTCTGTCTACCACCAACTCCAGATAAAGATTGGGTGACCAACTCCACAATCATCTCAATGCTCCGCTCAATCCTCGCGAAGCGAGCCTTAGTACTCTCGGGTCTCTCCTCTAGACCCTGTGGAGCGTGCTCAACATCGGCCTCCACCTCAACATCCTCCTGAGCCTCGTGTGTTTCCGCTCAACATGACCCCCAGGCCTACCTCTATGGCCTCGAGCCTGTGCTCTCATCCCTCTACCGCGACTGGTATTAGGCATACTTACTCAATTCCTTACATTCACAACCAATTACTTAGTCAACCCATCGACACACACAATTTGTATCTAAACAAGCACAGTAACTTGGGGATGAATTTTTTTTCAACTTATTAAGTATTTTAGACACGACACACGTCAAACCAACTCGAGCTCTGATACCAACTTCTGTCACGACCCTCAACTTACCAAAATACGTACAAATTTTTCGCATTTTCATGCATCAATCTTTAATCATCCTTCCTCGATCGTGAACAACCACACTCATAACAGTTGGGCTGTGTGTCGACGTCTAACTCACTCCACCATACCAATTCAATTTGAAATATTATTTATGAGTAAACACTTGTATAAATGTATATATATATATATATAAGAGTTGTTACATGTGTTTACATTGTTTTACATCCCCAGTAGTTACATACAAAATGCGACTGTGCTATGTCTAGTTTAGATACAAAATAATCCAAGTGTGTATACCTTTAGCGATGGGATGCAGCGGATTACCAAAAGGGAAACGCCTCCAGTTACGCTCACTATATACTCAATTCTCTGTAGAGGGGGAAAAAAGGGGGTGAGCAAACCACACGCTCAGTAAGGCAATCATGCGAACAAGTAGATACTGCACTATCTACGTGATCGTGATGCCATGCTCAAAAGCATTTCATTCATTATTTAGTTCAAAACATGAGTGTATGATTGTGTTAATGGTATGTAAAGCATTCGTGCTATTAAAATCAAGTGCACATTTCAACTCAAAGCATGGTATAAATCATCATGCATAATTCACAATAAAAGCATGGCATTACCCATCATGCATTTTCACAAAAAAGCATGGCATTAAACATCATGCATCCGTGCACTTTAAAAACCATTAACAAATCAATTCATCACTGGTCAGGTCTCGGCCTATCCCTCGGACTTTCCTGACCCACAAATCATTTTCAAACATGGATTTATTCTCAAATAGCAGTATACATGTGAGATAAGCAGTTCAACAATAGGTAATAACCTCAAGGCCTATGTACATAACCTGTGATACCGGTTACACGGATCAGGTGTGCGGGATATCACCACTATCTGCTTCCACACGGGAGGTGGGTCAAATCCTACTCGTCGGTCCATAGCAGATCTCGTCCGAAGACGGCACATCACAACTCAACACGGTAGTACCCCATGCTACATGCACGGTACAACGTACTCCGTGGACCCAATCAACACATCATATCACGCCACATCTCAAACGCACGTGTGAGCCTATTTAATCGGTACGACCTCTTGTCTACCCGAAGCTCCTAACACGGGTAATTAATCATGTCAAAACAATGCACGTGTGAGCCTATTTAATCGATGTGACACCCAGTCTACTCGAAGCTCCAAACACGGCAACATGCAAGGTGGGCATCCAGTGCGAGACAAACTCCAAGCACAATGCCAAAACAATTATGAAATCCATGTGAAAACTAGTGCCTCTTGCACTCATGTGTATAAAACACGTCAAATCTCGTGCGAGTCATACTCTGACACGCTTTCATACTCACGAAATCATGTAGGTGGCTCAAAACTTTGCAAAGTATGGTTAACAAAACCAAAACACACTCATTTCTTTTGCAAATCATTTCAATGTCAGCCAACCTACCAATCATTTGCTAAAAAGCAATAAAACATGATTTTCAAAGCAATATGCTTTTGTTTTCATGCACATTTCTCAAACTCCCAACTTTTACCCTTCAATCACCCAACATCATTTCCTAATCTCATGCATTCTAGCAAAACATTTAAGCACCCAAATTGCGCACAGATATCTCTAAGAGTCCACACAATTCCCTTACCTCGATTTACTTGGTGTGACTCCTTTCCTTTTAGCTTCTCACGCTCTTGGCTCAACTCGCCTCGGCGTATCCTCGGAAGCTGCGATTCATTCATTAAATCAATTGAGTTAACGTATTTAACCCATAATTGACCTCACTAGTCAATATTATTCACTTATGCATTTTACCAATGCCTTATTCCACATTTTACCTCTTTTAGGTAAATCTCACAATTTATCCACTAACCACATCTTAAAATCATGCCCATAACACTATTGTCACCTCTAGACATCCCATTTCTCATTAATCTCCATCAATTCCACTTTCTCACACTAAATCATTTCTAGGTTATAATCATTCCAATGTATTTAGATAGTTTCTAACCATCCATACTCATGCCAAACAACTCCAAAATCAATTATATAAACAATGTACCATAGTTGGAGTGTTAGAATCTTACCCAAATTTGATTTCTCTTCTTGCTCCAAATGGCAATGCCCTTAACTCCTTCAATACCAACAATAGGAAAATGCTTTCCAACTATGTTGTTCTTCTCTTTGATAGGAACAACTTTGCCTCTAATGGTCTCTCTTCAAACCTCACTGAAAATGGCTGATTTTAGAGAGAGAAAGTTAGGTTTTTGGGTTGAAAGTGGAAGGTTAGTGTTTTTCTCAAAATTTTTTGATTTTCAGCACTCCTTATATAGAAATAGCTTTAGGAGATCGATCTGGTCCAAGAGGAGATCGATCTGGTCCCCTTAAATCCCTCTTTTTTCACGGCATTTTAAGCATGAGATCGATCTGTCGAAGCATGAGATCGATCTGCTCCCAAACAGAGAGCTAAGGAGATCGATCTGGGTGCTTGGGGATCGATCTTTTCACTACAGAATGCTTAGGAGATCGATCTGGCTCCATTGGAGATCGATCTGCTCTATTCCTTTGCCCAAATAAGAGCATTCTGGCTCTTCCAGATCGATCTCTCATCCTATGAGATCGATCTGCCCTTCACAATTTCCAAATTTTCTGCAGTTCTTCTGCAGTAACACTTACCAAACATCCTTAATTCGCTACCATGATCCTTTTCTCATCCATTCATCTTTGAGACTTGAAAATGGCATCCATCCTCACTTCATACACATTTAAAACTTGTGTAGAATCTTTGTATGACCAATGGTACTTAATATAAACAAAAATGGTAGTGCACATCTTATGCAATTCTACTTCCATTTTTCCAAACTACTCATAATCCATTCTACACACATTCTCCACATGTTTAAGTCCATTTCTTCACATTCATACTTAATGTAACTTGTATGTACAATTACCACTCTCATTACAAGTGTGTACATTACTTATGGACTTACATCACATATACTTCACTCATGAATTCATAGTACAACTCTATTCACATTTCTATGTACATATATACCCTTATACATATACGGGGTCTCACAAAGTTTGCCTTTACCTCGTTGCACCTCGTATAGTGCAATCGTTTCCCCAAACAACGGACTAGCCTCGCATTCCTCTTTGGAACTCCTGGGCTGTCCAAGCGATATTAAAACATCAATAAGCTATCTCAATCGCATTACCGAACACATATTTGCTCAAATTCTCGTTAAATACTCAAACAACCCAATTCTCATATTCTATCCTAATCCACATTCTCATCCACTACATTTCAAATCCTACATTTTTCATGCATAGTATCTATGCCAAAATCATCTCATTGTTTCGATTCCAATATATAGTGAAAATCCCAAATAACCACAAATTACATAATGTTATCTTTACTCCAACAAAATCATAGTTTCATCAATCTCTAACCATTCCTAGCTATTTCATCACAATGCCTACAACCATAATCACCAAAAATCACTTCAAAATCTAAGATTGAAGTTTAAAAATTTACCCAACTTGTGGAGTGCTCAACTCTTGCCTCGATTCAATCCGTCTTTCGATTTCCAAGTATGTTGTTATCCTTTGGATGAGGAACAACTTTCCTCTTGCTACAACCTTTGATTCAAACGAAAATGGGTGATTTAGAGGAGAGAGAAAGCTAGGGCTCGGTTGAAATGGAGGTTTGGGAGAGAGAAAAGATGAAATGCAGGAAAACACAGGGGTCTTTATATAGACGGAGAGTAAGAGATCGATCTGGTCCTCGATGAGATCGATCTGCATTTGAATTTGGGAACATTTTGGGGTGATTTTATGCCTAGGAGATCGATCTGTCGCGAGGTGAGATCGATCTCTTAATTGCTTCATAAGATCAATCTGCTTCAATTATGAGATCGATCTTTAGTTTACAGAATGCTTCATGAGATCGATCTGCCCTAGAGAAGATCGATCTTCTCTTTACAGAATATATTTGGAGATCGATTCCTTCCTGATGAGATCGATCTCTTTATTGCAGAACCATAAGGAGATCGATCCTCTTCCATTAGAGATCGATCTGCTCCCTTAAATTTCTCCTTCCTTGTCATTTTGGCTTACTAGATCGATCCTCTCTTTTCCAAGATCGATCTGGCCTCATAGTTTCAAACTTAATATAAAATCTCATCATGACTCATTCATCACTTAGAAATTTCATTCCATTACCACCTCAATAAATGAGTACATCACATTTAGCTCAATCAATTACACTCATGTTCTTATTACATAATTTCGATATGTATAAAATTCTCAGATCTCATAAATATCACCAATTTAATTGTGATATTCTCATTTCCAAATGGTAGTAACATAATTAGAAAACAATTCCTTATGAAAAGATATGTAAACTCTTATGTCTTAGCACTATGTCCTGGTTTATCACATAGTTGGCAGACTAACTCGAAGGGTGAGAAAGTAGCATTAGGAGTAAACTTTTTATTTTGATAAGAAAAATTGTTACGGCTAGCATGATGTGAATAATCACCTCTGTAATTACCTCTATTATAAGGTTCCTACCTTTGGTTTTCTTGACATATTTGACATTGGCAGTAGATACATAACAAGTATCTTTCTGTTTGATTGGATTTTCCAAGTCTATAAGCTTGACATGAAGCTCTTCAAAAGAAATAGTAGTCTTACAAGCTCCGATAGCAATGGATATCTCTTTGAATTCTGTCCCAAGGCCATTACATATGAATAGAATTAAGTCATCTTCTAATATAAGAGCTTGAGCCATAGCCAATTCATCTGCCATGCATTTCATAAACTGCATATATTTAGCATGGAGCAAGCTTTTTAAGTTGACATGGGCAATTTCTTCTTTAAGGGCATAACTCTACAACAAGTCTTACTAACAAATGTCTTTGAAAATTTTTCTTAAACTTCTTGAGAGGATTTGGTAGCAAAAATGATTGAGATGATTGATTTAGAAACTGAAGTTACTGTAGCATGCAAGATAATTTATCTATCCTACGCCAAAGAGAATATGTTAGGTTTAGATTTAATGTGCCATTGGTAGAAATTATAACCTTTAGACAGGGTATAGTTCCATTTAGATAACTTATAAGGGTCAAAGAGCTTTTAAGCAAATGGCTCTAATACCATATAAATTTAACAAGATTGGGCAATGAAAGCTTAGAAACTTTTATTCATCAGTCACTTGAAAATATATAGATATAATCTTAACTCTAAACTTTAAATAGTTATTACAATTTAATATTTAAATTCAAACAAAATTTGTCATCTTGTTATCCAAAAACTGGTTTACAAATCTTGTGCTGGTTTGTTGGTTCATAAGATATTAATATGATTTGTTGACTAGGCTAATTGAATGTATTTGATTTGGTCTTCTATTGCTACAAATTTGTACTACCTTTTACATTTGTTAACTGATATGTAGGTAACTAAAACTTTAGCTTGTATGTTGAGTGACTCCACACTATCAGATTTCTTATGAGGTTAAGCTTTGAGAGTTGCATCATATATTCTAAATGAAATTCTAAGTAAATCAGTTCCTAAAACTCCTTTTAAGTTATGCTCAAACAAAAAATCGGGTTTGCGTTATTTCCACATTTCGAGTTGTCAAATGGAAAAAAGACCTTACAGCCTATAGTCGAGGAAACTTGACAAGAAGATTATAGTTGAAATTATGTTGGCTATTATATTAGCTCAAAAGGTCACAGATTCTATTATTCTTTGCATATTACTAAAATGAAGTTAATTGTACATTATTTTAAGGATGACTTGGGTAATGTGTGAGTTCTGGACCCCGCAAAGTTGTTCTCAGGGAATAACGTGTTGTTATGCCAATTCCTTACATGCCTTATCTAATGGTGGGAACTATAAAAGTGAATGGACAAACTGATGATCCTGATAATCTCATTCTTAAACCAGAAAAGATGGCTCCTGGTGATAATGTTACTAATATCCCATTGAGGATATCACAAAGGATCAAAAGCCCTTCAATTTTTTGTTCTTATGTTTTTGTAGGAGCATGAATATGTTATTCATTTATTTTCTCTTCATACCATTTTTCAAGAAGTAATTAATTACTTTAACTCTTCAAAATTTGGACAGTTACCATGCAGGATGAGATGGCATCTATGTATCATAATGGTGCTTGGGTTATAGTAGAATTGATATATACTTGCATACCAATTAGTTGTAAATGGGTTTATAAAACCAAAATAGACTCTAATGGCCAAGTAGAGAGGTTCAAAGCTAGATTGGTGGCTAAGGGCTTTAAACAAAGAGAAAAGTGGATTATAAAGAAACTCTTTCTTATTTCTACCAAGGATTTCTTTAGGATTATCATTGAATTAATAATTCATTTGGTTTTAGATTTGAATTAGATGGATGTGAAGATTACTTTCTTAATGGTGATTGGTTTAAAGATGTCTATATGGAGCAACCTGGTGTTTGGTAGTTCTTGGGATGGCACACATGGTTCTTAAGCTCAGAAAGTCATTTTGTGGACTTAAGTAGGCATCAAAACAATGATATTTGAAGTTTGATGGGATTGTGACATCAATTGGTTTCAAAGGGAATATTGTTGATGAATGTATATATTTTATGGTTAATGGCTCTATTTTGGTGATATCTTGGTAGCAATTAACGACACTAACCTATTGATTGAGGTAAAATAGATGTTGTCATGTCACTTTGATATGAAGGATCTAGGCGAGGCTCATTTTGTCTTAAGAATTGATTTCCTATGCGAAAAAATAAGAAAAATAGTTGGGTTGTCTCAAAATGCCTATATTGAATGTGTCCTTAGTAGATTCAATATGCACTCTTGTACTCATGCAAATGCACTTATTCTGAAATGTGATAATGAAAGATCTTATATGCAAAATGTTCTGTATGCCTCAATAATGGGTTGTGTATATTCGCTCAATTTTGTATACATCTTAACATATGCCATTAAAGTACTTAGAAGATTCATGAGCAATCTTGGAATAGAACATTAAAGAGCTGTAAAGAAAGTGTTGAGATATCTTTAAGGAACCGAAGATTATATCTTGATATATCAACAATCTAACAACATATAGTTGGATATTCTAATGTTGATTTCGCAAGTTATTTAGATAGAAAATCAACTTTAGGTTATATTTCATGATGACTAAAGAAACTATTTCTTCAAAAGTGTGAAACAAACACATAAAGAAAAACAAGTGGCATGTTATGAGACTGCATGCCAAGTTATTTATTTGCAGAACATTATTTTAGGGTTGGAAACATTCTGTGATGTTTTTGCAATAATTTTTTCACAACATCAAGAGTTCTTCATACACTAAACATATTGATATCAAATTCTTATTTGTAAGAAAAAATGAAAGTAATTCATTGTTAGTATGGAACACGTTCTTATAGGGATCATGTTGGTTGATCCACTAACTAAAGGTTTGGTTGCTAAATTATTTAAACAACATGTCACAAATATAGGCTTGTTAAAGTATTTTATTGTAATGAGTTAGTGAGAGCCTTGCATTACATAATCAGTTACAACTGTGTCAATAGATTCCTATTTGCCATACATACATATATATATATATATATATATATATATATATAGTTTAAGCACATTTTGTTAATTATGGTTGTAAAACCCTAAATTTTTATTGTATAAGCTTAATGCTATATTGAATGAGTCGATTTGGTGATGTATGGATGTTATAAGTTGTTGGATTCATTTGTCAGAGCCATGGGTGTCTTATGAAATCAATATTCTATGATAATAAACTATGTATGTTTGTTTTAAGTAAGTATGAGATTGTAAGTATGGAATGAAGGTTTGAATCTTATGAGATGTTTTGAATATGATGAATTATATGTGTATATTGTTGTATTGCATAATGATTTTTTAGTGTTAAAGTGTTTATAGAAGTTTGGGGTTGAAAGTTGGGTGTTTTTGGGCTATAAAAGTCAAAAGAATGGTGTCCTATGTCAAGGGATCAATCCCCTACCTTAAGCAGACCGATCCCTAATTGGTAAATGTCACGCCCTCCTCCTACACGCGACTTTACCAAAAACCACAATAAATTTTTCACTTTTTACTTACCTTTATCTCCTCAACAGTTGGGCTGTGAATAGGCATTAGTCTCCTCATCCATACATACCTTACCATTCTTTTTCGTATCATACATACATGACATTTATATCATAATTAAATCCGTATACTTAAATATAATTACATCATTACATTTACATCCCTAACATTAAAACCGTGTACATCACTGTGTTTATGCATTGTTCAGACACAAAAGAGTACGCATGTGTATACCTTTCGCTAGATGGAGAGTGGCAGCGGATCAAAGGAATGCAATACCCTGGCTGACTCGATCTACTGACGAAAATCTATAGAGATGGGGGGAAAATGAATGGGATGAGCTATCAATGTGCTCAGTAAGGAAATTAGGCAAGCAAGTAGACATCCATACTATTTACTTGAAAATAGTGCTTTGCCTTTCCTTCTCTCAATTCAAAAGCATGTTTAAAATATATATAATATAGTACAGATTTAAAATCCCATGTACTAAACACATGCTGGTTTGTCAATCAGAGGCATTCATGCAAAACAATGCATATTTAATCATTTAAGAATGCCTTTATATAAAATATGCCATTTACATTCAAAACACGATAAATATGGCATTTCCCATCACAACACAAACAAATCGGGTTCCGACCCATCCCTCAGGTCTACCCGTATTATAAAACACATGTGATATATCATGCGAGACTCAGTAGCTAAATGCAATCTCTTTAGACTATGTAAGAGAGCCTCCCCGCCGAACAGGCTTAAGGATGTTGGGCTTAAAGATCTTACCGTAAGAGAGCATCTCCGGACTATGGCCATATCCTAACAATGGTGATCCCAGGCAACACAGTACTCGGTGTGCGGGGCAATCACTGTTGTAACGGGTGGGGGGTCAGTCCATCACCACCGCCAGCTATCAACACACTCTTCCACAACTCCACAACACAAAACACTGTACAATGTACTCCATGCCACATGCACGGTACGTGGACCCATACATCATGGTCGGGGTGCCTGCCATAGGTCTTAGCCTCTCATACCATGGAAATACATCATAGTCGGGGTGCCTGCCATAGGTCTTAGCCCTCATACTATGGAATCAATGCCACATCTCTAAATCCACGTGAGAACATCTCAACAGTGTGACACTCAGTCTACACAGAGGAAATCGTCACGATTTTTTTAACATGTGTATATATCACGAAAAACTACAGTGCGCGTCTTGAGTGTGACACACAGTCAACACTCCGCCTCAAAACACTGTATATGCATGTCAAAATATCAACACTAGTGCGAGTAAGCCTCCAGCACCAGGTCATGCATAGTTCTCATTACAAATCAAGTACGAGCAAATCGCTCAAGTACAATGTCATGTACAAATCATGAAAAATCGAGTACGAGCAACGCTCCAGCACTCTGTCATGCATCTCATGTAAAACTCGAGTACGAGCTAATCGCTCCAGCACTCTATCATGCACAAATCACATAAAAACTGAGTACGAGCAATGATCCAGTACTCTATCATGCATGTCAAATAAATGTAGTGCGAGTCAACCTCCAGCACTAATGTATGTGAAAAACATCTGAAATCAAGTGCGAGTTGTGCTCTAGCACGATTGTTTCCACATAATTTGGTAGATGGCTCTTTAAAAATAGGGATGTTAAAAATCACTAAAATCAGCACTATAAAGTGTGCTTAATTTACATCGACCTCAAAACATTAGCCTATCCACGTACTATTCTGCCATACAATAGGAAAAACCACTCAAAAGATCATTTTCATGCTTTTTACAACTTTTCCCAAAGTTTCACTTTTTGCCTAACTAGGGGTAAAATCGTAATTTACCCATATCGGGTCCCTATAATTATTATAGATTTTCTCTGACCCTCAAACAATTTCAGTGAATGTAAAATCCAACAAAATTATGCACAGATATCTCTAGCTACTTGCAAGAGTCCCCTACCTCGGATCACGTCGTGTGACCTCTCTTCCTCTGTGCTGTCTAATCTCGCAGTCCGGTCAACTCTCAATATGACTCTGGAGCTGCATTTAATCATTCACTGAGTTAATTACACTTTTTCTACTGTATTACACATTTAATACAGTTCATTTCACTTAAATTGGCCCATTTACGCTTAATGGGCCTAAATACTTTAATTGGGCCTTAATCCGTATTAAGCCCGTTTATCAGGGTCTATTGACTCATTGGGTTTATCAATACCCATTGGGCTTTATTCCAAACTCTTTGGATAGCCCGTATATCATTTACGACATTTTATTCAATTTTCTGAATATAATTCACTAATTGCGAAATTTAATCCGAAATGCGTAAATTAAATCTTAAATACGCATAAATCACATAAATTGTCGTAAATGAGCTTTACTTACCCGAGATTGTGCGATGGTGCGCGAATCGGAGTTCGATCGGGCTTCCGTTCGGAATTAATCGTCGAATTGCATAATTTCGTATATTTAACTCCGGGTCAATTTTTGATTAAATATAATTTAAATAAATTTATCGAAAATTAAATTGGTCACTTTTGACCTCGTATCGACTTACCCGAAGTCCAGTGAAATCCCAAAAATTTTTCTTTTCCTTTTTCTTTCTTTTTTCCTCTTTTTCCCCTTTTCTCCTTGGCTGAACCGGTCCGGTCTGGTTCAGCACAATCACTTTCCACTGAACCGGCCAACCGGTTCAGGTTCCTTTCGCCGTTCCGGTGCCGTCCGACCGGTTCTCTGGCCGATTCCACCGCCAAATGGTTCGGCCTCGCCTCTAGAGGCTTCTTTTGGCATGGGCTGGGGTAAATCAGCGCCGGATTCCGCCCGATTTACCCTTCTCTCCCGCTGCTTCAACCTCGCCGATCTCCCCTTTCCGGCACCGGTGAGTCGCGTTACCGGTGGCTGGGAGGTCGCAGTGCCTTCCTCTTCCTTTTTCGGCCGTTCGCTGGCTCTGGGGTCGCCGGTGGTGGCTGGTCCGGCGAGTTCTTCCTCTCCGTCGGTTTTGGTCTCTTGTCTCTCCCCGCGTTTTCTGATTTCCTTTTTTTTTTCAATTTCTTTATAATATATTTTTTTAATATTATTTTAATCCTTAAAATAATATTAAAAATCTTAAAATATCCCAAAAATTAATATTAAATTCATTTAGTCCGTAAATAAATTTATCAGTCCGATTTTACCTTTTCGGTATATTTTTCCACTATTTTCGGGCTCATTTTTCGAGACAAAAATTCTAAAAATATCAAATAAATTCATATCTTGATCAATTAGACTCAAAATTAAATATTTGCCCCGTTATTGATCAAGATTTCTTTATTTCATATTTTTAATGAAATTTTCTCATCGGATTTATACCGAATTTTGGTCAATTGACCGTTTTACCCCTGTACTTACTCAAAAATAAATTGAACCCTTATCTCGCTGTTATGTAGCTTACATGCATTTTTTAAATTTTCAATTAGTCGATTGCATGATAGTAAATACTCTTCTTATGATTCAACTATGAAATATAACGTTCGTACACATAGGAATCATAAGGTACAAGCTACATACGTAAATCGAAAACTCGGGTCTGACAGTAAATGCTAAAATTGAATAGTAAAGGAGTAAGGGATCGATCCCTTAAACTCTCTTAGACATTTAGGTTCTCTCTCAATATTTTCTTGATCTATAGGCTCCTCTTGCTTATTTAAGTTAAGATCACCTAGCTTTTCACTCACATCATTTTCATGTGATAGTTCTCTTACAACCTCATCAAATATTTCTATATCATCATCTAAACTATTTTTCCTAGAGGATGAGTTAAACTCATCAAAGATGACATGAATTGACTTTTCAATCTTGAGTGTTCTTTTATTGAAAATTTTATAAGCTTTAGAGTTTATGGAATAATCTAAGAAAATTCATTCATCACTTTTAGCATCAAAATTTTCCAAATTATCTTTTTTATTGTTCAAAACAAAACATTTGCAACAAAAATGATGAAAATAGCTAATTTTTTTTTATTTCTTTCCTTTATAAAGCTCATGTGGGGTATTCTTTAAAATTGGTTTAACCGTTCTCTATTTACAACATAACATGAAGTATCAATTGCCTCAACCCAAAAATACTTTGGTAAATTATTTTCACAAAACATAATTCTAGCCATTTCCTCTAAAGCCTTATACTTTTCTACTACCTCATTTTGTTGAGGTGTTTTAGGAGTAGAAAAGTTATGGCTAATACTTTGATCATTATAATACTCATCAAAACTAAGATTTTCAAACTATTTTCCATGATACTTCTAATGATAGTGATGGTGTACCTTTTTTCATTTCAAGCTATTTCAAGAAGAGTGATGAATTTTTCTAAAGCTTCATTTTTTACACTTAAAAACAATACCCATGTGAATCTAGTGAAGTCATCTACAATAACAAAGCCATAGTATTTACCTCTTAGGCTTGTGGTTCTAGTTGGACCAAGAGATCTAAGTGATGTAGCTTTAGAAGCTTAAAAATTGATACACACTTCCTAGACTTAAAAGATATTCTCTTATGCTTTCCTCTTACACATGCATCACATACTTGATCATTATCATATTGCAGATTTGGTAGTCCTGTGAGACCCCATGTATGTACGACTCTATGATATGTTAATGGAATTATAAGATAGATGATTTTTGGATCATATAAAATGTGAATGAAGTAGTTAGACATATAAGTAAAATGCGAGAAAATGGCAAATAGGTCAAAAGACCTGAAATTCGATATCAATTCGGTAAGAAATTATCATTTTAAACATGGATTCAGGCAATCTTGATCAATAAAGAAGAAATCATTGAATTCCAAATCCAATTGATCAATATACAAATTTATTACAATAACCCAAAATTTTTACCCCGAGAAATTATCTCGAAAATGTGAAAATAATACTCCAAAAAAATAATAAAATAAGATAAAAATATATTTAATTAATTAAATATATAAATATTTGGTGTAGAAGAAAATTGTGTAAAATAATATATTTTATTCCATTAAAATAATAATATAATGTATAATATATATTAAAAAAAGTAAAGGAACGAAAAAACAAAGAAGGTAGAATCGCGAAAAACGCGATTCTGGAAAGAGGAAAATGAACGAAGCCGAAGGTGACCCCTGCACCGACAAGCCACCGGTGAGAGAGACGGCAAGCGACGAATGGCAAGAGGAGTCCGACCACATGAGAGCCACTAGACGCCCATACGGGCGCCGACGATGTCGGAATCGACAGATCGGAGAGGGAAGAGACCGAAAGGGGAGAAGAGGAATCGGACGGCGTCGGCGTTGATTTGTCCCCAGCCAAGCCAACCGAAGCCTCTCCAGGTCGATGCGCATTGATTGGTGGCAAAAATGGCCCGGGAACCAGTCGAAAACGCCATGAACAGCGAAGTGAGAACTGAACCGTTACGACCGATTCAGTGAAGAGGGAACTGTGCTGAATCGGACCGGACTGGTTCAGCCAAGAAATAAAGGAAACAAAAGAAAAGAAGAAAAAATTCGGTGATCCAATTGAGATATTGGTAAGCCGGTAAGCAGTCAAAATTGCCCAATTTAATTTTTGAAATATTTGATTGAAATTATATTTGACCGAAATTGACCCGATAAATATATAAATGTGTAGCTCAATGATTGGAAACAAACGAGAGCTCGAGTCAGTCTCGATTTACGTACCATCATAGAATCTCGGGTAAGTAAATCTCATTTATGACAATTTGTATAGTTATGCACGTTAGAAATTCATCGCATAAGTTACGGATCAACTTCGTATAAAATGAATTATGTTTGGAATTGGAAATCAATTGTCATAAATAATTGTGTGAGCTATCCAAAAGAACCTACAACGAGGCACAATAAATATTGATGGGCCCAGTGTGCCCAATAGGCCTTGATGAAGTAAATAGTAAGCGAAAATGGGCTTAAAACGGATTAAGACCCATTAAAGTGCAATCCGACCCAATAAGAGTAAACGAGCCTAATGCTTTAAATTAAGCCCTATTAAACATTAAACATGGGTAAATATATAATATTTAACCTGATAAATGGTTAAATGTAGCTCTAGAGACTGGATTAGGAGCAAATAGGACTGGACGAGCTTCCAGCGGTGGAACTTGTACTATGCTTGATGTGATTCGAGGTAAGGGGGTTTTATAAGTGCCTAGAGGTAGCTATACCTATTTTAAGGGGAACTATAGAGCGTAAATTTCTCTAGCTATCTAATAATGCATTAAGAATTTGAGAAAAATTTCGAAAATAAGGAAAAATGACGATTTTACCCATGGTAGAGAAAATTATGAAAAGGGTAGTAACGATCCTAAAATGCATGAATTTCATGATTTTGATGTTTGTATCATGATTTAATGCCTTGATATGAATGAAATGAAGATAGGATGGCTATTGTTTTCAGTTGTTGCGTGAAACAACATGGATTATGTGCTAAGTTGTATTTTTGAAAAATACTTTATTTGAACTGGAGCCACCTATCATATTTGTGTGAGTACTAATAGTGCTGGAGCCTAGCTCGCACTAGATTTTGATGTTTTGATTCATGCTGATGGTGCTGTAGCCCTGCTCGCATTAGTTTTTACTGATCTTATGCATGAAAGTCGTATTGGCGCTTTGCTCGTATGTGAGTTTATATTGATTTAATGTGCATAAAAGCCGTACTGGAGCGTTGCTCGTACAAGGATTTGATATGTTTTACAAAAAATCATGCTGTAGCCTCTTATAGACTGTGTATCACAGTGAAATGATATATCGCACGCCTATTTTGAGACATGATATGGTTACTGGCATGGTATAGGGCGGCTAAGACCTATGGCAAGCACCTCCAAACCATGATATGGGCTAAGTCCTATGGCAGGTACCCCAAACAAATAGTCATGTGGGCTAAGTCCTATGGCAGGCACCCCTGACAATGATGTGGGCTAAGACCTATGGCAGACACCCTCAGACTGTGTGGGTCCACGGAGTACGTTGTACCGTATATGTCACATGGAGTACGCTTTACCTTGTAGTCTTGATGACTAGTTGGTTGAGTTATTACACGAGTAGGGTTGACCTCACCTCTCGTTACAGTTGTGATACCCCGCTTGGCGGGATCCGCGTAGCCTGGGATCACAGGGATTTATATATGGCCATTATTCCCAATTGTCTCCGTAATGTAACCTACATGCCTCACGTGATATCATAATTTATTGATAGACTGGGTAGACCCGATGGAGGGGTGACACCCGTGATTATGTTTTTAAAGAAATGTGGTTTTACACATGATGTTCCCGATGGGGGGGGATGAGCTTTGATTTAAATCAATTATGATGAAATATATGAGTTGAGATGAAACTGATGAGTTTTATTATGATGAGCATGAGATGTTTTACCTGATGATTTTCCATGTGCTATCATGCTTGATTTTATGAATTTTTATATATTCTATACATATTCATGTGGCATGATTTTATTTTACCTCATGCTCCGAATGTAAATGATTTTTATATCATGACATTATAAGCATGTAGACAGTGTAGCTGTCTACCTGCTTACATTATTTCCTTACTAAGAGTGTGGTTGCTCACCCTTTCACTTTTCATCTCCCCAGAGCATCCATAGTGGTTAAGAGCGAGCAGAGACTTGCACTCCCAGTGTCCGCTGCTGCCCATCGCTGAGAGGTATACACATTACTATCGTTTTGTATCTAAACAAATACAATACAATAATACTTTTGGAATGTAAATTAATGGGAGATGTTAATGTTTGTAAACACGTACAATTAACAAAGTTACAGTGAAAGTAATTTAAGTGTTTACTATTATTTTATATAAATGTTAAATGATATGGTATGTGGTTAGAGGTAACTAACTCTGGGTCATAGCTTAACTAATTGGTGTTAAATTGTTTACGACGGGGAAAGTTAAGGTATAAAGTGAAAAATTTGTAGTGATTTTTGGTAGAAAGGGGGTCGTGACAGAGGTGGTGTCAGAGCAGAGTTGATATGATATGAATCAGAGTTAGTAATAAGAAAATTTACATCCCCATAGTGCTGTACTCTGTTTAGATATAAATGTGTATATCTGATGGGTTAGACTAATGAATAATTATGGATGTAGGAATTTAGGCATCATGCTTGTCACATGCAGTGGTAGAGGGGCAAGGACACATGCTAGGGGCCGTAAAGGGAGGCTTGAAAGTCGTACAGAGTCACAAACTGGACAGATCCCTTAGGAGCCTACTGAAAGGCCTGAGGATATTTAGGCACGCTTCGCTAGGTTGGAGCGGAGTTTGGAGACTATTATGGAGCTAGTCACTCAATCTATAGAGAGTTGGGGAGAGACAGGGCCCAGCTACCTAGGCTGTTGATGCTGGATAGGCAGTTACTTCTGATATGCCTACACAGCCAGTACAGATGCCTCAAGCTGTAGATACACCTACAGCCCCACCAGTTTAAGATACCGCATCACCTATTGCTCCACAACAGGGTAGCAGAGTTTGGGGTTATGGTTGTGATTTGGATAGATTATGACAGTTTCAGAAGTTTAGATCGCTGTCATTCAGTGGGGTGAAGGACCCAGTAGTTGCTGAGGACTGGGTGAGTGAAATCGAAAAGTTGTATGGGTTCTTTTAGTGTACAACTACAGATATGGTCGCTTTTGCCACGTTTATGCTTAAGGGAGCGGCAGAACATTGGTGAAAGTCCACTAGACCAATTTTGAGAACCCAACACATTGAGATCACATGGGAGGTATTTTTGGAGGCCTTTCGGAGGCAGTATGTTCCAAATACTGCTCAGAGGAAGTTACAGATGGAGTTTATTGGGTTGACTCAGGGGAAAAAATCTGTAGATGAGTATGTGACGCCCCAAAAATGCGAAAAATAGGGCAATGTAAAACTTTTTACTCATCAAATCACAATTAAGGGTGCATTCCTATGCAGTGTCATACATCATCATACTTATCATGCCTCAGGATCTCATCATAAATTAATATATATCATATCATATACATTACTCAATTCCGAGTTAATTAATCCTAATACATCTCATACATCATTGTACAACAAGTGTATCTAAATATAACTCTAGTCTGGATACATGAATATTAAATATATATATACCTCAATACACAAAATACGGCCTGGAGCTTAAGTCCTCCACTAGCCTCTAATTCGCGAGTCGTAGGGAACTTACTTCACTTGAAGAAATCTAGAGGGGGAAGATAAACCAGGGTGAGCTTCTAAATCGCTCAGTAAGGGAGGTAAGGGAACTCAGTTATACAAACCATATCACACATCACAAATATGTATTTGTATATGAAACTCAGTATACTCATTTGAAATTGTAGCATGAAAGTTCTCAAAACATCATCATCTCATAGCTCATAAATCATGTGAAAACATGAAGGTAAAAAGCTCAATATAGAGCATTCACAAGCATGTGTAGATATATGTGATAATGGCTTTTCTCAAAATATGTGATAAAATCACCTCAGTAAATAGAACATGACAAAGTCACAAAACACAACTCATGTGTAAAAGGAGACTAGGCAATAAACTCATATAAAACTCATCATGGCATATCAAATATATAATCTCCTCTGGGTGCGCATCCCAGGCATCCTCGTAAGAGGGAACGTCGATAATATGGTCGTATGCATGTTATATTGGACTTATATATTACTAGAATAAGGCCTGACCTTATATGCTACTAGAGCAATGCCTCGCCTCATGCACACTATCACGTGGTCCCTGGGTCGGTTCCTAGGTGGCCCACTCTATCACGTGGTCCCTGTGTCGGTTCCCAGGTGACCCACTCTATCGGTCTTACATGCTATCAAAGTAAGGCCTCCCAATGCTACCAAAACGGAGGAATAATCGAACTTACATGTTACCAGAACAAGGCTCGATGTGTATTGAACATGACACGCCTAAGTCTCAATCATTAGCCATTATCATAAAGGAAATCGTTTTGCCTTCACGTAGAACTCATAATGGTTTTTCTCTCATAAAACTCGTTTAAAACATTCGTGAACTCAACACAAAACATATTAAAACTGAGTTCCAACCGACAAAACACGCACACATTTTCTCAAATCTCAATATTGCCTTAACGTAGAGCCCAAGTTACTTTTCACGCAAACTCAACGGTTTATAAAGCGATTTTACACTTAGCTTATAAACTCATAAAACAATGGGCTCCAACCGGCTATAAAAATCGTGTGCAATCTTATCATGACACAACAGTAAACATGCTTGTATTCTCAAATCATGGTTCATGCTACAAACAGTTCATCAAAACACATACACAAATGGTTTAGTTTTTTTCCCTTACCTCTTTGCACCTCGTATAGTGCATCGTTCCCCCGTATCACGGACTAGCCTCGTATTCCACTCTGGAACTCCTGAGCTGTCCAAACGATGTTAAAAATATCAATAACCCAACTCAATCGCATTATTGAGCACAGATTTGCTCATATTCTCATTAATATCTCAATCAACTCAATCCTCACAATTCTATCACCATTCATAATCTCGTCCACTACATCTCAACCTTCTACATTTCTCATGCATAATACCTATGCCAAAATCACCTAATTGCCTAAATTTTCAATTTATAGACAAAAATCCCAATTTACCACAAATTGTATAATAAAATCTCTACTCCAACAAAACTATAGTTTCATCAATCCCAAATCATTTCCCAACTAATTCATCACAATGTTCATGCTCGCAATCACCAAAGATTATTTCAAAATCAAAGATTGAGGTTTAGAAAATTACCCAAACTTGTGGAGTGCTCAACTCACACCTCGATTCGATTCGTCTTTCGATTTTCAAGTATGTTGCTCTCCTTTGGATGAGGAACAACTTTTCTTCTTACCACAACTCTTGATTTTGATGAAAATAGGCAATTTAAAAGAGAGAGAAAGCTAGGGCTCGGTTAAAATGGAGGTTTGGAAGAGAGAGAAAAGATGAAATGCAGGAAAACACAAGGGTCTTTTTATAGATGGAGGGTAAGAGATCGATCTGGCTCTTGATGAGATCGATCTGCATTTGAATTTGGGGATGATTTGGGGTAATTTTATGCTTAAGAGATTGATCTGTCATGGGGTAAGATCGATCTCTTAATGGCTTTATGAGATCGATCTGCTCCAATTATGAGATCGATCTCTAGTTTACAGAATACTTCATGAGATCAGTCTGCTCCTTAAGGAGATTGATCTTCTCCTTAATAGAAATATTTTGAGATCGATCTATTTCTCATGAGATCCATCTGCTCACTTAATTTCCTTATTCCTTGTCATTTTTAACTTACTAGATCGATCCTCTCTTCTCCAAGATCGATCTGGCCTCATAGTTTCACACTTTAACATAAAATCTCATTTATAACTTAGTAATTCATTCCATACCACCTCAATGTAAGAGTACATTTCATTTAGTTCAATCAATTACACTTCATGTTCTCATTACATAATTTGATATGTGTAAAATTCTCAGATCTCACAGAGTATGAGACGAGGTTTATATCCCTAGGAAGGTACGACCCGGATACAATTAGCAGTAAGACGAGGAAGGTGAGGAAGTTCATTGATGGATTGAGACCAGTCATCAAGTCTAGATTGGTTTCATTTGATATCCTAACATATGAGGAGGCTGTGTACATGGCGCAATTATGTGAACAAGACATTGAACGAAATGCCTTTGAGTTTGGAAAGATCAGTAAGGGTAAAGACAAAGACCAGAAGAGATCCAAAATTGATAGACTGATTAGGAGAAGAGGTCAGAGACTATTTGATAAGAGACCTCAGATTGAGGAGGTATATGAGAGGACGGTAAAAGCTCTAGTATATCCAGCTTTTGCACCACCGAGAGGTATAGTTATTGGAAGGACACGATCGACTATCGAAAAGTGTAGGAGATGTGGCAGATATCATCGTAATAGGCCTTGTCCGTTGCTTCAGTAGTGTGCTATCGATGTGAAAAGCTAGGGCATATCATACGGGATTGCCCCGAGATGGTTGAGACTGCCCCACAGAAGGGCAAGGAGACAAAGAGAGCTCATGTCGAGACTTATACTGCGAAGAGGAGGGCCACAGCCATAAAGAAGGGAAAGCAGGTTGTTGACAGAGGGCGAGTTCATGCACTAGACTAGGACACCGCAGATGTATCAACGGATATGATTAAAGGTACTATCCTAATTTTTGATTTAGAAGCATTCATACTATTTGATCCTGGTGCCACACATTCCTTCATATTACCTTCATTTAAACGTATGTTGAGCCTACATCATTAGATAGAATGTTATTGATTTCTACGCCCATGAATGATAGTCAGTTGACTGAGTATATATATATATATATATATATATATAAGGATTATAGGCTGAAGATGGGGGGAAAGAGATAGCAGTCGATCTTATTCTATTAAATATGAATGAATTTGATGTAATATTTGGAATGGATTGGTTGGCTGCAAATCATGTTGTTTTGAACTATTTTTCTAAGACAGTAATGTTTTCAGGAGTATATGGTGTTACCGTAAGTTTCCTCAAAAAATGTATTGTAAAAGTCTCTTGAAAAGAAATGAAAGTAGTAGTTATTGTAAACGAAATGGATAAATTTCTACGATTGGAATTGATAATCTGTTGGATCAGCTTTAGGGAGTACAAGTATTTTCTAAGATAGATATGAGGTTTGGATACCATCAGTTAAGGATACGGAGTGGAGAAGTACCCAAGACCTATGGCCACCACGAGTTCTTGTTATGTCATTCGGATTGACGAATGCTCTCGCAACATTTATGGCGTTGATGAACGATATTTTTAAGCCATACCTGGACCAATTTGTGATTGTGTTTATCGATGACATATTGGTTTATTCCAAGTCCAAGGAAGATCAATAGCAGCACTTGAAGATAGCTCTGCAGACCCTCCGAGAAAAGAAGTTATATGCCAAACTTAGTAAGTGTAACTTTTGGTTGGAACAAATCTCATTTCGAGGCCATGTTGTATCGAGGGATGAGGTGTCAGTAGATCCATCCAAGATCGAGGCAGCTGTTCAGTGGGAACAGCCCAAGACAGTTACTAAGATCAAAAGTTTTTTGGTATTGGAAGGTTATTATTGGAGATTCATTGAGGGTTTCTCTAGACTAGCTGCTCCGTTGACGCGTCTCACGCGGAAAGATGTTGAGTTTGTATGGAACAAGGCATGTGAGAGGAGTTTTCAGGAGCTTAAGCATCGATTGACCACAGCTCTAATTCTCACCATTCCTACCAGCTTAAAAGGTTTCTCGATGTATACGGATGCATCACACTAAGGACTGGGCTGTGTATTTATGCAGGATGGGAAGGTAGTTGCCTATGGATCCAGACAGTTGAAGGTTCATGAGAGGAACTATCCGACACAATTTAGAGTTGGTGACCGTAGTGTTTGCGTTGAAGATATGGCGCCACTACCTTTATGGTGAGAAATTTTAAGTATTTATGGACCACAAAAGCCTTAAGTATCTGTTCTCGCAAAAGGAGCTAAATATGAGATAGAGAAGATGGTTCGAACTCCTGAAGGATTAAGATTGTGAAATCCTGTACCACCTGGGTAAGGCGAATGTAGTTGCCTATGCCTGGAGCAGGAAGAACCTCGAGTTGGTGTTTTATATGATGATTAAGGAACACGAGTTGTTGGAACAGTTCGCGAGCCTTAGTTTTGATGTGACCCCGCCTGATACTGATAGTGACTTCATGGTAGCTAGCCTGCAGTTGGAATCGGATCTGGTGGATCGTGTCTGGCAGGCTTAGTAGATTAATCAGCAATGCAGTGATATTATCAGATAGAGACAGAGGGGCACAGAGACTGATTTTGAGTTGAGTTCAGATGGATTGCTGAGGCTCAATGGTAGGATATATGTTCCCAATGATCCAGAGATCAGGAGGTTAATTTTATCAGAGGCTCATTCAACGAAGTATACACTGTATCTGAGAAGTAAAAAGATGTATCAGAACATCCGAAGAGTGTATTGGTGGTCAGGAATGAAGAGAGATGTGGCAGAATATGTGGCAAAGTGTCTTGTCTGTCAGCCGGTGAAGGTAGAGCATCAGAAGCTTGCAGGGCTATTGCAACCTCTACCTATACTGACTTGGTAACGAGAGCATGTCACTATGGACTTCGTGATGGGTTTACCTAGGACCTGCAGGAAACACGATGCGATTTGGGTGATAGTGGACAGACTGACGAAGTCGACACGCTTCCTAGCTATGAGGGTCACTGATACTTTGACTACATTGGCGAAACTATATGTGCGCGAGATAGTGAGATTGCATGGTGTTCCAATGAGCATTATTTCTAATCGGGATGCCCGCTTCACTTCTCACTTTTGGGAACATTTTCAAGAAGCGATGGGGACCCAACTGAGTTTTAGCACAGCCTTCCATCCTCATACAGATGGTCAGTCAGAGAGGATGATACAAACCTTAGAGGATATGTTGAGGGCGTGCGCATTGGATTTTGAAGGCTCCTGGGATAACCATTTACCACTCGCAGAGTTCGCCTATAATAACAGTTATCATTTGAGTATCGAAATGGCACCATATGAGGCTTTGTATGATCGAAGATGCCATTCCCCTATTGGATGGGAAGAGGTTGGTGACCGACTGATATTTGCTCCTGACTTAGTGAGACATGCCTCTGAGGATGTCCAATTAATTTGTGAAAGGTTACAGTTAGCTTAGAGCAGACAAAAGAATTATGCTGACAGGGGACGAAAACCATTGGAATTTACAGTGGGTGAATCGGTATTTCTACGACTTTCTCCTTCCAAGGGTATAACGAGGTTCGAAAAGAAAGGAAAGTTAAGTCTTCGTTACATTGGACCCTTTGAGATACTTGATAGAATGGGAGATAAGTCCTACAAGCTAGCGTTTCCATCTAAGCTATCGGGTGTTCACAACATCTTCCACATCTCTATGTTACAAAAGTACCACCCGGATCAGGCACATGTAATTAGATATGAGCCGTTAGAACTCAATGAGAACATGTCGTATGTAGAGAAGCTGGTTCAGATATTGGATAGGAAGGAGAAGGTGTTAATATCAAAGACAATTCCCTTAGTGGAAGTCCTTTGGCAGCATCACACTGCAAAAGAAGTTACATGGGAGTTAGAGAGTTTGATACGGGGGAAGTATCCCGAGTTGTTCACGGACTGATTTGGTTCCAATTTGGAGGACTAAATTTTCTTAGTGGGGGAGATTGTAAGACCCCATGTATGTACGACTCTATGATATGTTAATGGAATTATAAGATAGATGATTTTTGGATCATATAAAATTTGAATGAAGTAGTTAGACATGTAAGTAAAATGCAGGAAAAGGGTAAATAGGTCAAAAGACTCGAAATTCGATATCAATTCGGTAAGAAATTGTCATTTTAAACATGGATTTAGACAATCTTGGTCAATAAAGAAGAAATCATTGAATTTCGAGTCCAATTAATCAAGATACGAATTTATTACAATAACCCGAAATTTTCACCCCGGGAAATTATCTCGAAAATGTGAAAATAATACTTCAAAAAAATAATAAAATAAGATAAAATATATTTAATTAATTAAATATATAAAATTTGGTGTAGAAGAAAATTATGTAAAATAATATATTTTATTCCATTAAAATAATAAATAATGTATAATATATATTAAAAAAAAGTAAAGGAACAAAAAAAGAAGAAGGTAGAATCGTGAAAAATGTGATTCTGGAAAGAAGAAAACCAACGAAGTCAAAGGAGACCCCTGCACTGACGAGCCACTGGCGAGAGAGATGGCAAGCGACGATCGGAAAGAGGAGCCCGACCACTTGAGAGCCACCAGGTGCCAACACGCGCATTAACAATGCCAGAATCAATAGATCGGAGAGGGAAGAGACCGAAAGGGGAGAAGAGGAATCAGACGATGCCAACGTTGATTTGTCCCCAGCCAAGCCAACCGAAGCCTCTCCAGGCCGAGGCGCACCGATTGGTGGCAGAAACGGCCTGAGAATCTGCCAAAAATGCTGTGAACGGTGAAGTGAGGACTGAACCAGTACGGTTGGTTCAGTGAAGAGGGAACTATGCTGAATCGGACCAGATCGGTTCAGTCAAGAAAGAAAGGAAAAAAAAAGAAAAAAAGAGAAAAACCAAAAAAATTCAGTGATCTAAGTGAGATACTGGTAAGTCGGTAAGCGGTCAAAATTGATCGATTTAATTTTTGAAATATTTGTTTGAAATTATATTTGACCGAAATTATCCCAGTAAATATATAACTGTGTAGCTCAATGATTGACAACAAACGAGAGCTCGAGTCAGCCTCGATTTATGTACCATCACAGAATCTCGGGTAAGTAAATCTCATTTACGACAATTTGTATAGTTATGCACATTAGAAATTCATCGCATAAGTTACGGATTAACTCCGTATAAAATGAATTATGTTTGGAATTGGAAATCAATTGTCGTAAACAATTGTGTGAGCTATCTAAAAGAACCTAGAATGAGGCACAATAAATATTGATGGGCTTAATGTGCCCAATAGGCCTTGATGAAGTAAATAGTAAGCGAAAATGGGCTTAAAACGGATTAAGACCCATTAAGGTGCAATCAGGCCCAATAAGAGTAAACGAGCCCAATGCTTTAAATTAAGCCCTATTAAACGTGAAACATGGGTAAATATATAATATTTAACCTGATAACTAGTTAAATACAGCTCCAGAGACTGGATTAGGAGCAAATAGGACTGGACGAGCTTCTAGTGGTGGAACTTGTACTACGTTCGACGTGATTCGAGGTAAGAGGGTTTTGTAAGTGCCTTGAGGTAGCTATACGTATTTTGAGGGGAACTATAGGGCATAAATATCTCTAGCTATCAATAATGCATTAAGAATTTGAGAAAAATTTCGAAAATAAGGAAAAATGACGATTTTACCTATGGTAGAGAAAATTATGAAAAGGGTAGTAAGGATCCTAAAATGCATGAATTTCATGATTTTGATGTTTGTATCATGATTTAATGCTTTGATATGAATGAAATGAGGATAAGTTGGCTATTATTTTCAGTTGTTGCATGAAACAGCACAAATTATGTGCTAAGTTGTATTTTTGAAAAATACTTTACTTGAACTAGAGCCACATATCATATTTGTGTGAGTACTAATAGTGATGGAGCCTAGCTCGCACTAGATTTCGATATTTTGATTCATGCTGATGGTGCTGGAGCCCTGCTCGCACTAGTTTTTACTGATCTTATGCATGAAAGTCATATTGGAGCTTTGCTCGTATGTGATTTTATATTGATTTAATGAGCATAAAAGTCGTACTGGAGCGTTGTTCGTACAAGGATTTGATATGTTTTTTAGAAAATTATGTTGTAGCCTCCTGTAGACTGTGTCACAGTGAGATGATATATCGTACGCGTATTTTGAGACATGAGATGGTTACCGACATGGTATAGGGCGGCTAAGACCTATGGCAGGCACCCCCGAACCATGATGTGGGCTAAGTCCTATGGCAGGCACCCCTAACAATAATGTGGGCTAAGACGTATAACAAGCACCCTCAGACCATGTCGGTCTATGGAGTACATTGTACCATGTATGTCACATGGAGTATGTTGTACCATGTAGTCTTGATGACTAGTTGGTTGAGTTATTGCACAAGTAGGGCTGACCTCACCTCTAGTTGCAGTTGTGATGCCTCGCACGCAGGGATCCGCGAAGCCTAGGATCATAGGGATTTATATATGGCCATTGTTCCCAATTGTCTCCATAATGTAACCTACATGCCTCACGTGATATCATAATTTATTGATAGACTGGGTAGACCTGATGGAGGGGTGACACCCGTGATTATGTTTTTAAAGAAATGTGGTTTTACACATGATGTTCCCGATGGGTGGGATGAGCTTTGATTTAAATCAATTATGATGAAATCTATGATTTGAGATGAAACTGATGAGTTTTATTATGATGAGCATGAAATGTTTTACATTATGATTTTCCATGTGTTATCATGCCTGATTTTATGTATTTTCATATATTCTATACATATTTATGTGGCATGGTTTTATTTTACCTCATGCTCCAAATGTAAATGATTTTTATATCATGACATTATAAGCATGTAGATAGTGTAGATGTCTACCTGCTTACATTATTTCCTTACTGAGCGTGTGGTTGCTCACCCTTTCACTTTCCATCACCCCAGAGTATCCATAGTGGTTGAGAGCGAGCAGAGACTTGCACTCTCAGTGTCCGCTGCTGCCCATAGCTGAGAGGTATACACATTACTATCATTTTGTATCTAAACAAGTACAACACAGTAATACTTTTGGAATGTAAATTAATGGGGGATGTTAATGTTTGTAAAGACGTACAATTAACAAAGTTACAGTGAAAGTAATTTAAGTGTTTACTATTATTTTATATAAATGTTAAATGATATGGTATGTGGTTAGAGGTAACTAACTCCGGGTCATAACTCAACTAATTGGTGTTAAATTGCTAACGATAGGGAAAGTTAAGGTATAAAGCAAAAAAATTTTAGTGATTTTTGGTAGAAAGGGGGTCGTGACAAGTCCTATCACAAGTTTTCTTTTAGATAACAAAGCCATAGTATTTACCTCTTAGGCTTGTGGTTCTAGTTGGACCAAGAGATCTAAGTGAAGTAGCTTTAGAAGCTTAAAAATTGATACACACTTCTTAGACTTAAAAGATATTCTCCTATGTTTTCCTCTTACACATGCTTCACATACTTGATCATTATCATATTGCAGATTTGGTAGTCCTATCACGAGTTTTCCTTTAGCTAACTTAGATAAAAGATGTATGCTAGCATGGTCTAGTCTTCTATGCCACAACCAAGGTTCATTTTCTTTAGTAGCCATGAAACATACATTTTGACTATTTTAGCTCATCTAGATAAATAATATAGATATTTGTTTGTCTATGCCCTATGAACAATATGATATTTTTCCTAGCATTAACAACATGGCAACTCATGCAATAAAAAATGACTTTAAAGCTTTTGTCACACAAGTAAAATGTTTTAAACCTCTAACTAACAATATATCATTAATATTAAAAGAAGAGTTACCGATATAGCCAATCCCTTTAAGTTTGTCACGACCCTCTATACCAATCTGTGACCTTTACCTTACCACTTAAGCCTTACAGTTGGGCTGTGAGTCAACATCCAATCCACATCTCATATAAATTCATTTAATTAAAATATAATAGAAACTGGACTTTTATAAATATGTGGAAGCGTTTACATCAGTTTCTATTAACTATACACCCCTTTCGTACAAAATTCACTAAACTGTGCATTAATTTACAAGATACAAAATTTTTCTTTTCATCACAAGTGTATACCTCTCTATACTGCTGGAGAATTGGAGAACACCTTAGCAGGGATGACTGCAGTACTCACTACTGCATAGTATCTGTGGAGGAGGAAAATAAGGGGGTGAGCATAACACGCTCAGTAAGGAAAATGTGCAAGCAGGTAGATAACTACACTATCTACATGCTAAAATACATATATGTTCATTTTCCTTATAAAACAATATGAATTTCTTTAAATTAACTTCCATTAATGCGAAACCATTAATTCGCTAGATGGGTATATGCATATTCACACAGTAGCACACTGCTTTTCACAACATAATCTATTCACACAGTTCATATATAGAAAATTCGCTATTTTAAACCACACAGGTTCATTTATAAATCTCTTTGCAGATAGCAAATCAATGTTCATATGAGACATAATCATGGGTTATCACACATTCCCCAGACACACAAAAAGGGAAGATATTTGTTTCCTCACACAATAGTGACAATATCATATCACACAGATATAGAAGACTTATCGCAATAGTCGGATTCCAGGCTACACTGATCAGGTGTGCAGGAACCCTACGCTTGGGGAGGTGGATCAACCATCCCTTCAGCTCACACAGATATTCACAGCACATCGTACCCCAAGGCTAACGCTTACAGTACATCGTGCTCCCGTGGATCCTTATCACCTATTTCCATTTGTCTCAAAATCACGTGCGAGCACGTCAGTGCCAAACACACAGCAGTACATGACGGCTCTAGCACGATTTATCCATAACACAACAATTTCATAAACTCTCATGCGAGCAACTCAGTGTAAGACACATAACATACCTGAGGCATCTAGTACAGTTTTACTCATCACACAGAAGTTCAGGAGACTACGTGTAAGCAACTCAGAGGGAAGCACACAGCATATCTGAGGTATTGAGCATGGTGGAGCTCTCGAACAGAACACACAGTATCATCGAGGCATCTAAAACAATTGTCCCATCACTTTAAATCGAGAGGGTCACATGTGAGCAAAAATAAGGGCAAGACACACAGCAATACTTGAGGCTCTAGCATGATTCCCAAAATCTAGTGTGAGCAGCTCGAGTGGAACACACAGTATCACCTGAGACATCGAGCACTCTTTAGTTTTTCTCAAAATCCCTTTGAAAATAATGTACAAGCAGGGCTGTTCAATCAACTGTTGCCTCTCATGCTCTAGCACGATTTCACAAAAAAAATAGAAAGGCTCCATGTATAGTTATGAGTGAGAGGGCAAATCTCCTTTCAATCACTCTTTAAACAGATTACATGCACTTGGTTAAACCGGGAGCCTGTCTATTATCATTCTTTCTCAAAAAGTTTGCAAAACCTCTTTTCACACAATCATAGAAGTCATGCAACATACTATAGACTTATTCTCACACGTAGTTTTCAGTTAGATAGAAAACATACGTATAGATATCTCTATAGCTTACATAAGTCCCTTACCTCGAATCACGTTTGGATCGTCTTCCTTGATTCCAATAGCTTGTGATCCGGTCTTGTCAACTCTGACTTTAACTCCAAGAGCTGCAAGTGTTCACAATTCTCATCAGCATATTCTCATATACTTCATTCCACTTGCATGATATTTAGATCAATGCATTTTGGCCATTTATATATCATTGGCCTCTTTATACCATTATTGGACTTTATTCTTCCTTAAATCCATTTTATTTCATTGAGGCATTTCATCGAACACCTCATATACTCCAATTTCAACTTTTATTCATTCTAGCTTATGGATTTCACCAAACCATTTTACAAGCATCAATACATGCTTAATAACATCTATGCATGCTCAAATCATCCTCAAATCCATGCCTACTCCACCAATCCTCATTTTGGCACATTTAACCATTTTATAGGTCATGGAGAGTTTAACATGTTCTAAGATGTTTTAATCATAAATCTATATACCAATCTACTCATACAAGTATATAGATTAGCATATATGAGATTGGAGCATTTGAAATCTTACTAATCTCAACTTTTCTCCACTTTGCACAATTTAGGGGGAAAAACTCTTTTTTTCCTTTAATGGATCAACTCAACTTCTAGCTTCCAACTATGTTGTTCTTCTCCACTCTATGAACAACTTTGATAACATGAACTTCTTCCAAATCTCTAAGGAAAGTATTGATGGTTTAGAAAGGAAGTTAGGTCACTTGGTTTACAAAATGGAAAGGTTTTGATGTTTCCCTAAAATCTGCAGTTCAGCAGCCCTGTTTTATAGAAACTGCCTTGATGAGATCGATCTCCCTAGTTTATGGACCGATCTTCCCCTATTTTTAGCCTTTCAGAATGCAAATTTAAGCCTATGAGATCGATCTATTCCAGGTAATAGCTTAAGGAGATCGATCTGGCCCTTCAGGGGATCGATTCCTTCTACACAGAATGCTTAGCAGATCGATTTGCCATATTTCATTCCTCAAATAAGAGCATTTTTAGCTCTTCCAGATCAATCTTTCCTTCTATGAGATCGATCTGGCATTCATATTTTTCAAATTTTGCTGCAGTTTTTTGCAGTAACTCACACAAGCATCCTTAATTTTGCTGCCATAGTCATTTTGTCATCCAACCACCTTTAAGACTTGAAAATGACATCCATTCATACTTTATACACATTAAAACTTGTGTGCATTCATTGTATAACCAAAAGTATACAATACAAAACTAAATTGAAGTACAAAGATTTATGTAACTCATGCAACTTCATTCCATTTTACCACACTACTCATTTTTCATTCCACTCACATTCATCACCTATAAAAGTCTATTTCTTCTTATTCCTACATAATGAAACTTGTATGTACATCACAAACTCATATTACAAGTGTGTACATTGAATTTATGGACTTTACATCATTTATGCTTCACCTAGCATGTACATGTATATACTTATGAATTCATAAGGTTACAACTGAAAATACGGGTCTTACATTCCTCCCCTCCTTATAAGAATTTGGTCCTCCAAATTAGAACCAAGTTACTTTTCAAAAAGTTGGGGGTACTTTTCCCATATCAGGTTCTCTAACTCCCAAGTCTCTTCTTTCGAATTATAGTGTTGCCAGAGAACCTTAACAAGTGGAATTGTCTTATTTCGTAACACTTTCTCTTTCCTATCCAGTATCTGGATCTGTTTCTCTACATATGTCAAATCATCTTTAAGCTCCAATGGCTCATACCGAATCACATGGGTCAAATTTGGATGGTACTTTCGAAGCATTGATACGTAGAAGACATTATGTATGCTTGCCAACTCCGGTGGTAATGCAATTCTATAAGCCTTATCTCCCACACATTCCAATATCTCAAACGGTCTGATATAATGAGGGCTCAACTTTCCCTTCTTACCAAAACTCATAATCCCTCTCGAGGGAGAAACTTTCAAGAAAACTGAGTCAACCATAATGAACTCTAGTGGCCTTCGTCTGATGTCAGCGTAACTTTTTTGCCTGCTCCGAGCTGTTTTCAATCTCTCACATATCAGCTGAGCAACCTCAGAGGCTTGCTGTATCAAATCAGGAGCAAACATTTTCCTTTCATGCACTTCTTCCCAACCAATCGGGGAAAGGCACCTTCTACCATACAAGGCTTCATATGGTGTCATCTCGTTACTCGAGTGGTAACTATTGTTGTATGCAAATTTGGCTAACCGTAGGTGATCATCCCAGGAACCTTTAAAATCCATTACACTTGCTCTCAACATGTCCTCTAACGTTTGGATGATTCTCTCTGACTGACCATCGGTCTGAGGATGGAAAGTAGTACTAAAATTCAATCGGGTTCCTATAGCTTCTTGGAATTGTTCCAAAAAATGAGAAGTTAAGCGGGAATCCCTATTCGATACAATACTCAATGGAACACCATGTAGCCTCAGTATCTCTCGTACATACAACTCTGCCAAATACTCAAAGTGTTTGTAGATTTCATAGCTAGAAAGTGGGCGAATTTCGTCAATCTGTCGACCACTACCCAGATAGCATCATGTTTCCTCTTAGTCCTCAGTAATTCCATTATGAAATCCATGGTGATATGCTCCCATTTCCAAGTCGGTAGTGGTAGATGCTGCAATAACCCTACAGGCTTCTAATGCTCTACCTTCACTTGTTGACATATCAGATATCTTGCGACAAATTCATATCTCTTTTCATTCCTGACCACCAATACACTTTTCGAAGGTTTTGGTACATTTTGTTACCTCTCGGATGCAATGTATATCTCGATGAATGAGCTTCTGTCAAAATCAATCTCTTTAACTCTGAGTCATTGGGAACGTAAATCCTGCCTCTAAACCTTAGTAGGCCATTGTCACTCACAAAGAAATCGACCACATCACCCCTCTGTATCTGACTCGTATGATCCTCACACAGTAGATCGGCATGCTGAGCCTGGTATTTCAATCAATCAAATCCGGTTCCACTCGTAGGCTAGCTATCACACAGTTTCTATCAATATCAAGAGGGTCTATATCCAACCTGAGTGAGCAAACTGCTTGAGCAGCTCATATTCCCTGACCATCATGTGCGATACCATCCCACTCAAATGCCACATTCTTTTGAGTGAGACGTGTCAACGAAGCAGCCAGCTTAAAGAATCCCTTGACAAATCGTCTGTAATAACCTGCTAAACCCAGGAAACTTCATATCTCTGTAACCGTCTTGGGTGTATCCCACTGTATCACAGCCTCTATCTTGGACGGATTCACTGATACATCGTCTCTCGAGACTACATGACCCAAAAATGATATTTCACTCAGCCAAAAATCATACTTATCCAGTTTAGCATACAACTCCTGATCTCGGAGGGTCTGTAACACTGTTCTCAAATGCTGTTCATGCTCTTCCCTAGACTTCGAGTACACCAGTATATCATCTATAAAGACAATCACGAATCTGTCTAGGTATGGCTTAAATACATCATTCATTAAAGCCATAAACGCTTTAGGAGCATTCGTCAACCCAAATGGCATAACCAAAAACTCATAATGGCTATAACGGGTCCGGAATGCTGTCTGGGGTACATCTTCACTCCGAATCCTCAACTGATGATACCCAGACCTCATATCAATCTTTGAAAAGACCTGTGCTCCCTGCAATTGATCCAATATATCATCAATCCGTGGAAGGGGATACTTATTCTTGATGGTAGCCTTATTCAACAATTGATAGTCTATACACAGTCAGAGACTTCCATCTTTCTTCCTTACAAACAGAATCGGTTCTCCCCACGGTGATACACTTGGTCTGATAAATCCTTTATCCAACAACTATTGCAATTATTTCTTTAGCTCCTCCAATTCCACTGGAGCCATTTGATACAGTGGTTTGGATATCAGTTCAGTTCCAGGCACTAAATCAATACAGAATTCCATTTCTCTATCTAGTGGCAGCCCTGGTAATTCTTCCGAAAAGACATCAGGGAATTCTCTCACCACTGGGATGTCAAAAATATCCGGATACACCTTATCCAAATCAACTACATAGGCTATAAAACCTTTAACATATCACAATCACATTTGATTAGTAAAATCATCCGTCCTTGGACATAATTTACTACTTCTTTCATTACTTTGCAAAGCTTACAACATGCTTTTCAGGGATAGGAAACATTACTGTCTTAGCATAATAGTCTAAGACGGCTTAGTTTGCAGCTAACCAATCTATCCCTAATATTACATCAAAGTCTTTCATGTTTAATAGAATGAGATTGGTTAACATCTCCTTTTCCCTTAATTTTAGCTTATAACCATTACAGACATACTCTGTCATTACATTCTCTCTAAGTGGAGTGCTTATAAGTAAAGTCCTACCTAGAGGTACAGGTATTACATGTTCAATCAATTTACATGCAAAAGTAGGTGATATGAATGAATGCGTGGCACCATAATCAATAAATGCTAACGCTTTAATATTAAAGACCAGGATGGTACCTGAATCACATCATTATAAGTCTCTGCAAAAGCTTGGTCTAAAGCAAACATTCGCCCATAACCAATAACTTGTTTCCCTTTCTCTTCAGCTGTGGCCTTCCTCTTAGGTGTAGGTGTCTCAACCGTAGCCTTTTTTGGTTCTTTGCCCTTCGGTGGGGCTGTATTAATCAATTCTGAGCACTCTCAAGCTATGTGTCCCAGTTTACCACACCTATAACATAATCTCATCGATAATGGGCAAGGTCTACCCCCATGATATCTACCACATGTCCTACACTACTCTGTGGTAGGTCGAGGCCCACCAATAACTATGCCCCTCGATGCTGGATGAATTAGAGGCTTCACAGGCCTCTCTCATGTCTCCTCAATCTTAGGCCCCTTACCGAATAACCTTCAGCCCTTTCGGAACCCTCTGTCATCAACCGACCTCTTTTGGTCTCTATCTCTGCCCTTACCACTCTTACTCAACTCTGAGGCTTGTAATTCATAGTCTTGCTCACATAATTGAGCTCTGCGTACTACCTCATTGTAGGTGGTAATGTCCAGTGGAGCTAGTCGAGCTTTGATGGAAGGTCTCAATCCCTCAAGGCTCATCGTGACTGTATCATATCTACCTAGGGATGTGAATCCAGACTCATACTCATCCACTATCCGGTTCCCTTGAGTCAAAGTCATAAATTCCAACTGCATCTTCCTCTGAGCAATAGCTGGAATGTATTGCCTTTTGAAGGCATCTAAAAATATGTCCCATGTCACAACTGGGTGTCGTTTACTCAACATCGGTTGTGTAGCCATCCACCAATGCTCGGCCTCATGCTCTAACACAAAAGCCGTAAAGGTGACCTTATCTGTGTCGGAGCAATGGAAAAATCTATATAGCTTCTCCATACTATGTATCCAATGCTCAACTGACACTGGGTTCTTCACCCTATTAAATGAAGGTGGTCCAAACTTATGAAACTCTCTGAGTCTAGCCAGATCACAATTGTAAATTCTCTCTCCACTAACCTGTTGTGGAACTACAGGATCCTGAACCGGTGGGGGAATGTCCTGAACTGGGGAAGGTACAGGTATCTCTGCCTCTGCAGCCTGAGGTCTCGGTCCAGGTTGTGCTGGCTCATCTCTCTCAGGTGCAACAGCCTGACAAGAAGGGTTTTCCTGTCTACCCTTCATTCTGGCTATTGCCTGTGTAAACATCTCCATAACCGTGTCTACACTGCATTGTAACTGCGCTATACGAGCCTCAACGGCCTCACTTAAATTCGATGGACCTCTACAAGAACTAGACCCACTGCACCTCTCGAGCTCATCTCTATGCCCTTGAGAGCGTGGACTCTCTCCTCTACGAGTACGTCGTCTATCAGACATCCTGCATACTCAATAACAAGTGTCTCAATTACAATTTCCAGCTTGGTATACACATTTGTATCCTAATAATGCACAGTACTTTAGGGATGTATAATTTCCCAATTATAGATATAACTCACATCAGACCAACTCGGCTCTGATACCATTTAATCTGTCACGACCCTCTATACCAATTCGTGACCTTTACCTTACCACTTACCCCTTACAGTTGGGCTGTGAGTCGACATCCAATCCACATCTCATATAAATTCATTTAATTAAAATAGAATAGAAACTGGACTTTTGTAAATATGTACAAGCGTTTACATCAGTTTCAATTAACTATACACCCCTTGATATGCCCTAAGGGTATTACCGCAAGTTCACGGGTCGTACAAATAATAATGAGATTTGAGTCCCGAGTTATCGTCCCTCAGAGAAGTTGGTTAGCCTAATTAACTACCGGTTAATCTTACCCTAAGTATATTCTACCAAATTATGAAATTAAGGTGGGTGATCTACATAGCTAGAATTAAAAATACTGAAAGCAATAAAATAATAAAAACTAAATAAAACCGAGCAAAATTACTTACAGTGCTCCACGCAATTAAAATAAAAAGCCTACAAAAGAAATTAAAACAGTTAAAACTAATTAAAGCAAATAAAATGCAAATATGAAAATAACAAAGCAAGATTAATTAAACTACAATTAAACTAACCTAAAATGCAATTAAACTACTTAATTAAAATGTAATTTAAACTAAACTAAAACTTAATGAAAATAAAGACTAAATTAAAATTAAAAATGCATGAAACACATTTAATCTAGATTAAATCTAAAGGTAACTTGTAAAATGCTAAACTAAAATTAAATCCTAAAACATAAAATATAAAATTAACTATTAACTAAAAATTAAATTAATAAGTTAAAACACTAGAACTAATCTAAATTGACAACTAACAACTATCCTAAACTAACAACTAATTAAACTATACTAAAAATGCAAGAAAAATGGATTAATGCAAGAGTTGAATGCCAAACAAAGCCTTAGATTTAAATCAACCAATAAATCCCTTCAAACACTGTTCATGCTTCATTTCATTTTCTGGTTTCTAGGTGTGGTCTCGGTTTATCCTCTGGTCCAGGCTGTTGTCTTCTGTTCTAGATACTGCTGTTGGTTCCTCCAGGTATTCACAGTTTGCTTGTGTCTTGCTGTCTGTTGCTCCAGACGACAACCAGCTAGTATTCTCGACTCTGTCCTGCTGTTTCATGCTGTAATTTCTGACCTCGCCGCTGTTTGCCCAGATCTACGCTACACATCCTCGGCTTTTGCAAGTGATGTCTACTGCAGGTGTTGTTGTCCTGGTGATTGAAGAAAAGTGGGATGCAGCAGTTGGAGCTAAATCACCCAGCACGGTACCATCTAATCATGTACCAAATATCCCAGTGTCAGTTCCTGCTACCAGCTTCTGCGTTGTTCTTCTACAATGGCTTCGATTCACAACTAGCTGGCAGGATCTGTCTACCTTGCAACAGAACGGGATGCACACAGTACAGAGGAAATATCATCATGGACACCGTTACAAGAGAAAGATCATGTACAGTAATGGAACCATATAAAAAGGGAAAACAGAGGGAAGCTCTCGATTTGCAGGATACTTCCTATTGCACCATGGACACCATTTTATGCTAACAATGTGAGTAAAGAGTTTAGAGAGATCAAAGATAAATTGCTGATATGAAAAGTAGTGATTAAAGAGGGAGTAAAACAGCATAAGGAAATGAAATAAAACAAATGGAAGCTAATACTCTAGAGTCATCCGTAAGCTTCATCATCTTGAATAAACATTATCATCGGGTTACTCTCATTTCAACTCCTACTGCTATTGTTTCACATTGCCATTGATAAGGAGTAATGCCTAGCATCAGCCCACATCAAAGCATCAAAACCGATAGGCAGATATGGAGAAGGTAGCTTATCACCTGAATGCACAAAGAGAGCAAACCCGATATTTTCGAAACATAAGAACACTTAAGCATTTCATAGTAAAACCAAGCATGAATGTTTCTGAAATTGAATCTTCACAAAACCGAGCATAAGAAATTTTTCATAACATAAAACAAAAGCTAATCGGGAAAGCTTGGAAGATAATCTTAACAAAAGAAAAAAATAAAACTTAACTAAGAAAACTAAAATAAAACTATTCTAAAAGAAACTAGCATAAAATTACTCTACTTTGGACTACTTCTAACTTACATTACATTACACTACTCCTACTCCTAAAATTACATCCTCTTTCAATTATCATCCTTTTCTATTTATAAAAACACTAGGGGTAAAATTGTAATTTCTACATCCTTGATGAGTTGGCATTTTTTTGGCCACTTGTCTTCACACCATTGGCTCCTTGAAAAGATATTTCGATGTCATCGGTCTTATTGTCTAATTGGATGTGCTAAGTGGTATGACTCATGTTGTCTGCGTGGCTCAATCTCGATTTTAGTCTAATTTCGGTCCATTTTCTACTGAAATATTCAAAATTCATCTGGATTTAATTTATCTATAAACATGAGAATTTTAATTAAATAAAGGGGATAATTAACAAAATAAATTGGGGATTTAAATAATTAATTCGGAAATTAAGCACAAATAATTCTAAAAATATAGAATTATCACACCCTCAAACTTGAGTTTTTGCTTGTCCTCAAGAAAAACAAAATGATTGTAGGAATGATAAGTACAAAACACAATAATTCCCCAATATTATCCTCAAAGAAAAAGTACAGACTATGAAATCAAAGACTCACAATTACAATCCAGCACTTAGAATTATTCAATCATAAGTCCTAATCCAAATTGGACTCCTCGTGAGTGTGTGAAAAATGTCAAAGTCACTTCACAGTACCTTATCCAGATCAGATTATGCAAACATAGTGAATGCAAAGTCAATGATATGTGATCATTCCCATAAGTTTGCTTTTCACTTCTCTCTCCACTAATGTAGTCACACTTAAATAAAGATCAATAGGACTTCATTAAGCTTGTAATGTAAGGCTAGGGCTAAGGTATGATAAAGTCAATTTAGGTTTAATTATCCCTTAACATGCATTACTTCTAGGATCTTAATGTAAGAGCTCAAATCATTTCCCCCAAACTTATTTATTTCACTAAACTTTTTATTCTATTTTTGTATTTTTGTATTTTTCTTCTTTCTTCTTTTCTTTTTCTTTTTCTTTCTTTTTCATCATCATTTTTTTATACATACTCCTTCACTATCACTGAATACCCATATAGCTCAAAATATATCCAATGACTTTCCATACTTTCGGGGTAGGCGATAGGAAAAAAGTATTTAAGCTAAGGAAAATTATAAGCAAGTGTATTTATAGAGAACATTTTATTTGGTCCAGATGGGTGGCTAGGGGTAAAGTATGTACCAGGATGGCTCGAAAGGCTCAAACGATCCAAAGATGGCCTAAATCATCTCCCTAATTAAGTTCGATCTAATATTCCACCTTGAGATTAGATCAAGCAAATTCTAGAATATGATGCACAAAATCAACTGAACAAATGCAATCCTATGTCCACATAAGCTTTCTCTAAATAAATATACGGATTCATGACATGACATGTGCATAAGATGAGGAAATCACAATCAGAATCAAGACAAATTCGAGAATTCAACTTCATGCTTTTCCTATAATCATGCTTCTCAGTTAATCACAGTCAGACTAAATCATAGGGTCATATCATCGGAATATGGGAAAACTACATGCTAAGCACTAGATCATCCCAAAATCAAACAATTTAAGCTCATATTATCGAAAAAATTTTAAAAATTCTTTCTCAAATTTTCAAAATTTTTTTGAAAATTCATCCAATTTTTCACAAAATTGCTCAAGTGATATCCCCTTCCCCAAACTTAAAGTGCTCAGTGTCCTCAGTGTGTAGATAATATAAGAATTTAAGCTCGAGAACAGAGTACTTCCCTTTCTAATGATGATGAACAACTGAAGCTTGATTGAAAGCATAAAACTAGAAAATAAACCTGCAAAATAAACAAGGAAAGAAACAACAGAAAAGAAAATAAAAACGAACTATATACAAAGTGAAAAGGAAAACACAGCCACTTCAAATACAGCTGAAGAAAACAACACTCAGCAGCAGGGCGAAGAGAAGGAGGGACATCCAGAGTGGTGACAGAATGTTGACAATTAAATCCTCCTGAGCCCTATCTACTTCCCTCATTCTTTTAGATTTTATATGGTCAAGCCTTATGTCCTCCTCAATCTCCATCTTAAAACACTCTTGAGAGTCATCAGGGAGCTTCAAAGGTTTGAAAACATTAAACTTTACTTCCTGACCTTGGACTCTTATCGTTAAATCCCCCTTTTGCACATCAATTATCGTCCTACCAGTAGCTAGGAAAGATCTGCCTAAAATAATGGGGACTTCCCTGTCTTCCTCCATTTCTAGTACAATAAAATCTGCAAGGAAAATAAACTTGTCCACTTTTACTAAGACATCCTCATTGACCCCCTTCAGATATTTAATGGATCGATCCGCTAGTTGAAGGGTCATTGTGGTGGGCTTAGCATCCCCTATTCCTAACTTATGATAGATAGACGATGGCATCAAATTTATACTAGCTCTTAAATCGTACAGGGCTCTACCAAAGAATAAATTTTTAATAGTGCATGGTATGGTAAAACTCCCGGGATCCTTGAGCTTGGGGGGTAATCTTCTTTGGCTAATGGCACTACATTCCTCAGTTAAGGCCATCGTCTCATAATCTTCCAATCTCCTTTTCCTAGAGAGGATATCCTTCAGAAACTTCACATAAATTGGCATTTGCTCTAAAGCATCTGTGAAAGGAATGTTGATGTGGAGTTTCTTAAAAACCTCAAGAAATTTGGCGATTTGTTGATCCGATTTTTTATTCTCGAACCTCTGAGGAAAAGGTATTGGTGGTCTAACCGGAGAAGATGTAGTGGAAACATGTATAGCATCAGAGGGCGAGAAAGGCTGTGAAATAGAAGAAGGTATAGATGAAGAAGTGCCTAGCTTGGATTCTTTTGCAGCCTGATCCTGATGTTCCTGCTCTTTCTAAGCTGCTTCGTTAGAACTTATGGGTTTTTCAACTATGGGCTCAATAGGATTGGACTTACTTTGTGGCTCATCTAGCTCTTTGTCGCTCCTAAGGGTGATGGATTTGACATATTCCTCACCCTCCCTTTACTTAACAGGATTAGCTTCAGTGTTACTAGAAAGGGTCCCTTGAGGACGTTGGCTAAAAGCATTTGCTATTTGTCCTACCTGAACCTCTAAGTTCTTAATTGAAGCAGCTTGATTTTGCAGGATAGTCGTGAACATTTCCTCAAGCGAGGGCTTCTTCTCAGCTGCTGGTGCATGGTAAAATTGTGGCTGCGTAGGTTATGGTGGTGGTGGCGATGGAAGATATTGAAATTAAGGTAGGGATGGATGATGTGGTGGATGGTATGGAAATTGCGACTGTGGTGGTACCTGAACCAGTGAAGCTTGAAAACCAGGGAATCCTACAGGTCTAGAGCTAGAATTTTGCCTTTGGTTTTGGCTCCAGGAGAAGTTAGGATCGTTCCTCCACCCTAGATTATAGGTGTTTGAAAAAAGGTTGTTCTATTGCGTTTGAGAAGAGGCAACATACTGAATCGATTCTAAGTTGAGCGGACACCTATCTACAGAGTGGGTACCACTACACAGCCCGCAGGAAAGAAAAGGACTTTGGAAAGAATACATAGGGTTAGGACTAGTGAGAGGATTATGTTGGGTACTTAGCGACTCTACCTTCTTCGTAAGATTAGCGATTTGAGAGGTCAAGGTAGACAATGTGTCGAGCTCATAAATACCCGCCGACTTCCTTGGTAATTGCGTCTTCGAGGACCATAAATAGTTGTTAGCGGCCATCTTGTCTAAAAGCTCGTAAGCTTCCTCCTCTGTTTTGCACATCAGGGCTCCACCTGCAGCAGCGTCAACAATGGTCCTATTTTGGCTTGTAAGTCCATTGTAGAAGGTCTGGACTTGCAGCCACAAAGGTAGACCATGATGAGGGCACTTCCTAAGAAGCTCCTTATATCGTTCCCATGCTTCGTAAAGAGATTCCGCATTAAATTGGGCAAAGGAAGATATGTTACTACGGAGTTGGGCCATTTTAGAGGGAGGGAAAAACTTAGCTAGAAATTGATGGGCTAACTCGTCCCATGTAGAAATGGATCCTGGAGGCAAGGAGGTTAACCAGTGTCGTGCCCTATCCCTAAGTGAGAAGGGGAATAATCTAAGCCTAAGCGCATCATCAGATAATCCATTATGTTTGAACGTGTTGCACAAGTCTAGGAATTGCCCAAGGTGAGCATGTGGGTCATCGTGTGGAAGCCCACTGAACTGCAAAGAGGTCTGGATCATCTGGAGGATAGAAGGCTTAATTTCAAAATTGTTTGCATGGACAGCTGGTGGCCTAATGCTGGAATAATACCCTTTAATAGTCCGCATTGCATAATCTCCAACGGTCTTAATTTCCCTATTTTCTACCATAGTGTGTTGCCGCGGAGCTAATAATTTTCTAGAATCCTTTCAAATTTTTCTAAGAGTTCATTCAATTTCAGGATCTAGAGGAAAGCTATCTTAAGTCCTGGCTCTACGCATGCAAACACCTAAAAGTCCTTAGAATTTTTTTTTTGAATTTTTAAATTTTTAAATTTTTTTATTTTAATTTTTCAATTAATTAATCTAGATTAAACTTCTAAATATTTACAACCTAAATAATTACAAGCTAGAATTACACCTAAGCATAATTTCACCGATATTAACTAATGGCTAATTAAGACTTCCCCGGCAACGGCGCCAAAAACTTGAAACGCCATAAGGGTATTACCGCAAGTGCACGGGTCGTACAAGTAATAATGAGATTTGAGTCCCAAGTTATCGTCCCTCAGAGAAGTTGGTTAGCCTAATTAACTACCGGTTAATCTTACCCTAAGTATATTCTAGCAAATTATGAAATTAAGGTGGGTGATCTACATAGCTAGACTTAAAAATACTGAAAGCAATAAAATAATAAAAACTAAATAAAACCGAGCAAAATTACTTACAGTGCTCCACGCAATTAAAATAAAAAACCTACAAAAGAAATTAAAACAGTTAAAACTAATTAACATAAATAAAATGCAAATATGAAAATAACAAAGCAAGATTAATTAAACTACAATTAAACTAACCTAAAATGCAATTAAACTACTTAATTAAAATGCAATTTAAACTAAACTAAAACTTAATGAAAATAAAGACTAAATTAAAATTAAAAATGCATGAAACACATTTAATCTAGATTAAATCTAAAGGTAACTTGTAAAATGTTAAACTAAAATTAAATCCTAAAACATAAAATATAAAATTAACTATTAACTAAAAATTAAATTAATAAATTAAAACACTAGAACTAATCTAAATTGACAACAAACAACTATCCTAAACTAACAATTAATTAAACTATACTAAAAATTCAAGAAAAATGGATTAATGCAAGAGTTGAATGCCAAACAAAGCCTAAGATTTAAATTAACCAATAAATCCCTCCAAACACTATTGATGCTACATTTCATTTTCTGGTTTCCAGGTGTGGTCTCGATTTATCCTCTGGTCCAGGCTGTTGTCTTCTGTTCTAGATATTGCTATCGGTTCCTCCAGGTATTCACGGTTTGCTTGTGTCTTACTGTCTGCTGCTCCGGACGATAACCAACTAGCATTCTCGGCTCTGTCCTGCTGTAATTTCTGACCTCGCCCTACCTGCCTAGATCAACTCTACACATCCTAGGCTTCTGCAAGTGATGTTTGCTGCAGGTGTTGCTATCCTGGTGATTGAAGAAATGCAGGATGCAGCAGCTGGAGCTAAATCACCCAGCACGGTACCATCTAATCGTGTACCAAATATCCCGGTGTCAGTTCCTGCTACCAGCTTCTGCGTTGTTCTTCTGCAATTGCTTCGATTCACAACCAGCTAGCAGGATCTGTCTACCTTGCAACAGAACGTGATGTACACAGTACAAAGGAAATATCATCATGGACACCGTTACAAAAGAAACATCATCATGAACAGTAATGGAACCATATAACAAGGGAAAACAGAGGGAAGCTCTCGGTTTGCAGGATACTTCCTACTGCACCATGGACACCGTTTTATGCCAACAATGTGAGTAAAGAGTTTAGAGAGATCAAAGATAAATTGCTAATATGAAAAGTAGTGATTAAAGAGGGAGTACAGCAGCATAAGGAAATGAACTAAAACAAATGGAAGTTAATACTCTAGAGTCATCCGTAAGCTTCATCATCTTGAATAAACATCATCATCGGGTTACTCTCATTTCAATTCCTACTGCCATTGTTTCACATTACCATTGATGAGGAGTAATGCCTAGCATCAGCCCACATCAAAGCATCAAAACCGATAGGCAGATATGGAGAAGGTAGCTTATCACCCGAATGCACAAAGAGAGCAAACCCGATGGCTTCAAAACATAAGAACACTTAAGCATTTCATAGTAAAACCAAGCATGAATAAACTGAAATTGAATCTTCATAAAACCGAGCATAAGAAACTTTTCATAACATAAAACAAAAGAAAATTGACATGACAAATAGTTGTGGAGAAAAATAAAATGATGAAACAAAAACAAAAGCTAATCGGGAAAGCTTGGAAGATAATCTCAACAAAAGAAAAAAATAAAACTTAACTAAGAAAACTAAAATAAAACTATTCTAAAAGAAACTAGCATAAAATTACTCTACTTTATACTACTTCTAACTTACATTAAATTACACTACTCCTACTCCTAAAATTACATCCTTTTCCAAATGTCATCCTTTTCTATTTATAAACACATTAGGGGTAAAATTGTAATTTCTACATCCTTGATGAGTTGGCATTTTTTTGGCCACTTGTCTTCACACCATTGGCTCCTTGAAAAGATATTTCTATGTCATGTCTTATTGTCCAATTGGATGTGCTAGGTGGCATGACTCCTGTTGTCCGCGTGGCTCAATCTCGATTTTAGCCCAATTCCGATCCATTTTCTACCGAAATATTCGAAATTCATCTGGATTTAATTTATCTGCAAACATGAGAATTTTAATTAAATAAAGGGGATAATTAACAAAATAAATTGGGGATTTAAATAATTAATTAGGAAATTAAGCGCAAATAATTCTAAAAATATAGAATTATCACCCATTTCATTCAAAATATCACTCGACTGTGCATTAATTTACAGGATACAAAATTTTTCTTTTCATCACAAGTGTATACATCTCTATACTGCTGGAGAACTGGAGAACACCTTAGCAGGGATGACTGCAGTACTCACTACTGCGTAGTATCTGTGGAGGAGGAAAATAAGGGGGTGAGCATAACACGCTCAGTAAGGAAAATGTGTAAGAAGGTAGATAACAACACTATCTACAAGCTAAAATACATATATGTTCATTTTCCTTGTAAAACAATATGCATTTCTTTAAATCAACTTCCATCAATGCGAAACCATTAATTCGTTAGATGGGTATATGCATATTCAAATAGTAGCACACCGCTTTTCACAACATAATCTATTCACACAGTTCATATATAAACAATGCTCTATTTTAAACCACACAGGTTCATTTATAAATCTCTTTGTACACAGCAAATCAATGTTTATATGAGACATAATCATGGGTTATCACACATTCCCCTGACACACAGCAATGGAAGATATCTGTTACCTCACACAGTAGTGACAATATCATATCACACAGATATAGAAGAATTATCGCTATAGTCGGATTCCAAGCTACACTGATCAGGTGTGCGGGAACCCTATGCTTGGGGAGGCAGATCAACCATCCCTTCAGCTCATATAGATATTCACGGCACATCGTACCGTATGGCTAACGCTCACGGTACATTGTGCTCCCGTGGATCCTTAGCACACATTTCCATTTGTCTCAAAATCACGTGCAAGCAGGTCTGTGCCAAACACATAGCAGTACATGATGGCTCTAGCATGGTTTATCCATCACAAAACAATTTCATAAACTCTCATGCGAGCAACTCAGTGTAAGACACATAACATACCTGAGGTATCTAGCACGATTTTACCAATCACACAGAAGTTCAGGAGACTACGTGCGAGCAACTCAGAGGGAAGCACACAACATATCTGAGGCATCGAGCACGGTGCGAGCTCTCGAACAGAACATACAGTATCATCGAGGCATCTAGCACAACTGTCCCATCACTTTAAATCGAGAGGGTCACATGGAAGCAAAAATCAGAGCAAGACACAACAATACTCGAGGCTCTAGCATGATTCCCAAAATCTAGTGCGAGCAGCTCGAGTGGAACACACAGTATCACCCGAGGCATCGAACACTCTTTAGTTTTTCTCAAAATCCTTTTGAAAAAAATGTGCGAGTAGGGCTGGTCAATCTACCTTTGCCTTTCATGCTTTAGCACGATTTCACACAGAAAAGAAATAGAAAGGCTTCATGTATAGTCATGAGTGATAGGGCAAATCTCCCTTCAATCACTCTTTAAACACATTACATGCACTTGGTTAAATCGGGAGCCTTTCTATTATCATTCTTTCTCAAAACGTTTGCAAAACCTCTTTTCACACAATCATAGAAGTCATGCAACATACTATAGACTTATTCTCATACGTAGTTTTCAGCTAGATATATAAATATATATATATCGATATCTATGTACTTATCGCATACATTGCACACAGCAGATAAGAAAATATACATATAGCTATCTCTATAGCTTACATAAGTCTCTTATCTCGAATCACGCTTGGATCGTTTTCCTTGATTCCAATAGCTTGTGATCCAGTCTTGTCAACTCCGACTTTATCTCCAGGAGCTGTAAGTGTTCACAATTCTCATCAGCATATTCTCATATACTTCATTCCACTTGCATGATATTTAGATCAATGCATTTTGGCCATTTATATCTCATTTGGCCTCTTTATACCATTATTGGACTTTATTCTTCCTTAAATCGATTTCATTTCATTAAGGCATTTCATCGACCACCTCATATACTCCAATTTCAACTTTTATTCATTCTAGCATATGGATTTCACCAAACCATTTTACAAGCATCAATACATGCTTAATAATATCAATGCATGCTCAGATCATCCTCAAATCCGTGCCTACTCCACAAATCCTCATTTTGGCACATTTAACCATTTTATAGGTCATGGAGAGTTTAAAATGTTCTAAGACGTTTCAATCATAAATCTATATACCAATCTACTCACACAAGTATATAGATTAGCATATATGAGATTAGAGTATTGAAATCTTACCAATCTTAACTTTTCTCCACTTTGCACAATTTGGGGGGAAAAACTCATTTTCTCCTTCAATGGATCAACTCAACTTCTAGCTTCCAACTATGTTGTTCTTCTCCACTTTATGAACATCTTTGATAACATGAACTTCTTCCAAATCTCTAAGGAAAGTATTGATGGTCTAGAAAGGAAGTTAGGTCACTTGGTTTGCAAAATGGAAAGGTTTTGATGTTTCCCCGAAATCTGCAATTTAGTAGCCTTGTTTTATAGAAATTACCTTGATGAGATCGATCTCCCTAGGTTAAGGATCGATCTTCCCCTATATTTAGCCTTTCAGAATGCAAATTTAAGCCTATGAGATCAATATGTCGAGGCATGATATCGATATGTTCCAGGCAGTAGCTTAAAGAGATCGATCTGGCCCTTCAGGGGATCGATCCTTTTACACATAATGCTTAGCAGATCGATCTGGCCCCATTGGAGATCGATCTGCCCTGTTCCATTGCTCAAATAAGTGCATTTTTTACTCTTCCAGATCGATCTGGCATTCATATTTTTCAGATTTTGCTACAGTTTTTTTTGCAGTAACTCACACAAACATCCTTAATTTTGCTGCCATTGTCGTTTTCTCATCCAACCACCTTTAAGACTTGAAAATGACATCCATTCATACTTTATACACATTAAAACTTGTGTGCATTCATTGTATATAACCAAAGTTATACAATACAAAACTAAATGGAAGTACAAAGATTTATGCAACTCATGCAACTTCATTCCATTTTACCACACTACTCATTTTTCATTCCACTCATATTCATCCCCTACAAAAGTCCATTTCTTCTTATTCCTACATAATGAAACTTGTATGTACATCACAAACTCATATTACAAGTGTGAACATTGAATTTATGGACTTTACATCATTTATGCTTCACATAGCATGTACATGTATATACTTATGAATTCATTAGGTTGCAACTGAAAATACATGTCTTACAAAGTTGGCCTTTAAAGTTATCCCCAAATGTGACTTCTCCCCCATTTTTAGGCTTCAAGGTAATGAATTGGGTCTTATCACTGTTCATGTGTGTTAAGCATCCACTATCAAGGTATGAAAGCTCCTTTAATTTTTCCTTGCAGCAAAACTCACCCTCTTGCAATCAAACACATCAAGTTTTTAGTCTTAGATACCTAAACTTTCTTAAGTCATTGGAAATTAGTAGATACAATCTTTGATGCCTTAGGGATCTATTTCAGTTTCAAGTCACAATCATTTGAAGTAATAACATGTTTTAGAACCCAAACTTTTCCTAACTACTTTTCGTCTAAAAGAAGTCTTCCTAGAGATGTAAGACCCGAATTTAATTAAAACACGAAATTTAAAATGCAAAGGGATGGAAAACGGTCAAAAGACCGAAAGTCGGTATAAATTCGATAAGAAAATTTAATTAAAAATAATGGATTGAGAAATCTTGGTCAATAAAGGTGAAATAAATTTATTCTGGGTTAAATTGATTAAGATATCAATTTATTGGAATTAATCGGGATTAATCAAAATTTTTAATTCGAAAAATAATCCCAAAAATAATTAAAAAATATACCAAAAAGTCATTCGGGACAATATCCCAAAAATACGGAGAAATTATACCCGAAAAAGGATTAAAATATAATAAATAAATTAAATAAAATTAAATTAATTAATTTGGAATAAAATAATAATTTTTGGTAGATATTTTAGATTTTTAATGTATTTTAATGATTAAAATATTAATAAAATAAATAAATAATAAAAATAAATAAATGAATTGAAAAAAAAAAGAAGAAGAGAAACTGGAAAAACAATCGGGGAGAGAGAACGGAAACGAAGCCGAAAATCGGGGAGAAGGCCAAACCACCACCGGCAATCCTTGATCGCCGACGACCAGCCGAGGTGAAAGAGGAGAGGTCGGCGAGTTTCAGGACACTGGAGACTCGCCGTAAGGAGGTCGGAGGATGCCGAAAAATGGAGGAGAAGGTCGCGGGAAAGAAATGGTCACCGGCGACAAATGGCGGCGATTTGGACGGAACTAAGGCCCGATTCTGAAAGCCCAGGCGACGGTGGTTCTTTCTGCACCAGTAGCAGTCGTTGAAACGGCGGGAATCGTCGACGACGACGAAGAGAAAGAAATGGGTTTCCGACGGCCGAGGGAGAAGAGCCGGACCGACGGCGTTCTGGCGACCTCGACCCAAACCAAGGGTAGATTCGTGCTGCGGACAACCATACGGAGCCACTGGCGGTGGAAGTCAGTGGAGAACCGGCCTGCAAGGCGGCCAACCGACCGAACTGGAGTGAACCAGCGGTCCGACCGGGCTGAACCGGACCGGTCTGAACCGGTTCAGCCAAGGAGAAAAAGGGGAAAAAGAGGAAAAAAGGAGAAAAAGGGAAAAAGAAAAAGAGGAAAAAATTGGAGAAAATTTCAGTGATGCAATCGAGCTTCGGGTAAGTTGCTAAGCGATCGAATTGACCGATTTAAATTTTAGAATATTTTATTTAATTAATTTTCGACTGAAAATTTACCCGAAAAATTATGAAATTGTGTAGCTCGACAATTGGCATCCCACGAGAGCTCGAGACAGTCTCGATTTACGTACTAGCATGGAATCTCAGGTAAGTGATCCTTATTTATGACAATTCACATCATTATGCATGATATGAATTTATATTCCGTATAAATTGAATTAAATTATGGAAAATTAGATAAATTGTAGTAAATAATAAATTTAGCTATTCGAGAGTTAGAACGAGGCCCAATAAATGGTTGGTGGGCCCAATGATCCCAATAGACCTCGATAATGTGATAGTTAAGTGGAAAACGGGCTTAAGGCCGATTAAGGCCCATTAAGGTGCAATCGGGCCCAATAGGGGCAAACGGGCCCAATGATTTAAATTAAGCCCAGAAAATAGGAAATACAACTAAATTGTATAATATCTGACATGAGGAATATTTATACGCAGTTCCGAAGGTTTGATTGGGAGCATATCGGACTGCGCGACGAGACAACAGTGGAAAAGGAAAGGTCAAACTCGACAGGAAAATAAGGTAAGGGAATTATACGGACTGCTAGAGGTAAACTTTACGAAATTTCAAGTTCATATGCAGTCTTTAAAAATTATCTGAAGGGTCTAGAGGTCAAATAATACTTTTAGTGCCCGAATGGGCAAATTACCAAAATACCCTTGTTAAGGGTAAAATTTACAAATTTAGGAAAAATTTGGGAGGAGCAAGAACAAGAGGTTTCTGCTCGTTCTGGAGGCATTTTAATGCATGCATGAGTAGGCTGGCTAACCTTGAAAGAAAATGCACAGCATTGCATACTTTCAACGATATAATTGTTTTGAAAAACTGTTTTGAGGAAACAGAGCTACCTACGTGTTTTTATTGACATGTGACGTGCTAGAGCTCAGCTCGCACGATATTTTGATTTGTGTGATGCATGCATTAGTGCTGGAGCGAGAGCTCGCACTAGAGTTTTACATGCATAGGTGCTGGAGTCCAACTCGCACCAGATTTTATATATATATATATGATTTTCGTGACAGGGTGCTAGAGTCTAACTCGCACCATATTTTTATATGATTTTTGAGACAGAGTGCTAGAGCCTAGCTCGCACTAGTTTTACTTGATTTGATGAGAGTGCTGAGCATTGCTTGCACTGATTTTATGAGAACATGCGATGAGCCGTGCTTGGAGCATCGGGTAGACTGTGTGTCACCGATTAAATAGGCTCGCACGTGCGTTTTGAGACATGGCAATACGGTTTAATGTTAAAACAACCTGATGAGCCCGAAAGAGGGATAAGGGTTAGAGGTCCAGCTGATGAGCCCGAAAGAGGGATAAGGCTGGGGGTCCACGGAGTACGATGTACCGTGTGGTATCTTTGTGATACGTTGTATCTTTGTGATACGTTGGCATCTTCGGATGCATGGGATCGGATAAGACCGACGAGATGGAGTGACCCACCTCCCGGACGATTCCCGATCATGGTGAGAACCCACACACTAGGATCCGTGTAGCTGAGGAACTCCCGAGGACACATATGGCCATAGTCCTGGTTATTGCCGATATACAGATGTTGCCTAGTCTCGCATGTCGACGATTTTGATGAGATCAAACTGGGTTTTAAATTAAATGTGCATGATGCTATTTCCATGCTTTTTAAACCCATGTGTGATGTAAACCGATTTTCATGGTTTTGTGTGAGTCAGGATCACCCGAAGGAGGGGTCAAGTCCTGACTTTATTGTGGAATTTTTAAATGAGAAAGAAATGATTTGAAATAATTGCATGTTAAATTTTTGGTGCAAACTTGATTTACATAACATCATAACTCATATCATCTGTTTTAAAATGTGTGGAGAAAGGGTGGTTTATGCATGGCACCACGTTCATGTAGGTAGTATGGTTACCTACTTGTTCGTAGGATTGCCTTACTGAGCTTGATGTGCTCACCCCTTTCATTTTCTCCCACAGATAATCTTCAGTAGACGTTGAGACGACTTAGTACTGCATTCCGGATATCCGCTGCTGCCCATCACTTAAGGTATATACACTTGTACATATTGTATCTACATAAGCATAGCACAGTAACATGTTTGTAAGTAACTTTAGGGGATGTATAAATAATGTAAACAATTATAAATGACTGGAGAAGAAATAAGTTAGATGGTAATTGAATGGTGGGACTGGCATTGACGCACAGCCCAATTATTAGTGGAGTGTGGTCACGATTCGAGGACAGGTAAGAATTTAAGTAAATAAACAAAACGCGAAAAATTAACTCTGATTTTTGAGTAGTGTGGGTCGTGACAAGAGATGCATGCTTAAGAAGAATAACCTATTCTATTGCATAAAGAGTAAGTAAGATCTAGATTAAGCATATTCATTTTACTAACAAGAAAGTTTTTGAGATGATCTTTTTTCTTATTTGCATTATAACCTAACCCATCCGTACTAAAGAATGCTTTTTGGGTATCTAGCATGTGATCTAACTTTTGTTGACCTATATAAAATCTACAAAATGAATTATGCAAATTTGTGCTCTTTTTGTTTAACTCACTAATCTCTAAATTTGCATTTTCTAATTTCTTTTCATGCTCAAGTTTGTCATTCAAGAGAATTTTATTTTTCTTTTTCAAACTTGCTATTATTTTCCTATATTTCATGTTCATGCATTTAAATTCTGTGGCAAGTTCAATGAATGCATCTTGAAGCTCATCAAAGGAATAGTCCTTGGAATTAGAAATCACCTTTTCTTCATCAAAGGCCATGAAACATAGATTGGCAACCTCATCCTGAATGTATTCTTCATTTGAACTATCGTTATCGCTTCAAGTTGCCACCACTGCCTTATTGTTTGGTTTCCTATCACTTTGTTTCCTAAGCATAGGATAATCAAACTTTATGTGACCTACTTTTTACATTCATAAATTGTAAGACTCAAAATTTGGTGTCATATCTTTAATAAATTGACATTTTAACATGGACTTACGTAATCTTGATCAATAAAGAAGAAATAATTGAATTCCAAGTCCAATTGATCAAAATATGAACTTATTTGGATAAACCTAAATTTTTCCACATCGAAAATTTATCTCGAAAATATGAAAAAATATTTTTGAAAAATAATAATAAATAAAAATATTTTCGGAGAAATAAAAATAAAATAATAATATTTTAAGTTCAAGATATTTTGTATACATTATATTATATTAAAATATATTAATATATTAAAAAAATAAATTGAAAACAAATAAATTTATGTTGCGTGATAGTCGCACGACATAGAAGGGGAGGATCGGGCGAAACCCGATCCCTCACCCTCGTCTCCTCCAACGACCAGAAGAGACTACTGGCGGATGCACCCAGGTGAGAGGCCGAAGTGTGAGACCCCATGTATGTATAACCTTGTAATACATGTAAATGGAATTATAAGAGAATTGATTTTTGAATCATATAAATGCGAATGGATTGCAAATGAGAATGAACTAGTGTCATGATGCAAGTAAAGGATAAATACAGGCTGAAGTGGCCCCGAACTAAACGAAATGAACTTTAAGCATCCGAAATGAAGATAAGGAATCAAAACACAGATGATAAGGCACAAATTGTAAATCCTAAGTATCCTTTATGAATTCAAGCAATGCACACAAGTTATAATGTATGTGAATCATAGGAAATGAGTCTTTCCATGCTCTAAGTGGGATTAAAATGCAAGATGAGTATTGGAGCAATGAAATAGGAATGTACCCTTGAGAAATCTAGAAAAATGTAGCATAAGAGCTGCAGATGAAGGCCAGATCGATCTCAAACTCAAGGCAGATCGATCCCTTATGCAAAACAAAGCCATTTTAAGAGAATCTACCTAGATAGATTGATCTTCCCAAGGAGAAGATTGATCTGCATTAGCCTCTACCAAGCCCAGATCGATCTTCCCTTAAGTACAGATCGATCTCCTTAAGTTTCTGCTAAGCCAAGATCGATCTCTCCCCAATGAGCATATCGATCTCCCCTTTCTTAAACTTGAGAATTCGATGGCTAAAAAACCAAAGGAAGATTAATATCCTCACCCTAGCAGCTTGATCTCATCACTCTCAATCTATAAATATCCTACGACAAAACCCTTTTCTTCAACAAACCAACACTCCTATTCCATTTTCAACCAAAATACTAAGCTTTCTCGCTCTAGAATACACCCTCTTCCAAAAAGAATTGAGAAAAAGCTATTAGAGCCAAAGTTATTCATCTTGAGGAGGAGAACAATATAGCTTGGAGCCAACATCCAACTCATTAGATTGAAGGAGCTAAGGAGCCTTTAAAAGAAGAAAGTCAAGCTAGGTGGGTTTCCAATACACCAACTCCAAGTATATTTATCTAGCCATTGTTATGAGTAGATTGGTGTATATATTGATGATTGAAACCACCAAGAATGTAATGGAACAAGCATAACTTAGAACGGGTTAGTGTGAGAAAATTAGAATGTGGTTGATTAGGTGATAAAAAGGATTATGTCAAGTTGTTAGTGAGGTAATGTGCACGATTTTGAGATGATTGGATGAAGCCACATTTTGAGATTAGTCAAGTGTTGAAAATGTGCATAAATGGTGTTGTAAAGAATGCATAAGTGATGGAAGGTTATTGATAAACACTCATGCCAAGTATGTTACTAGATAAAGTTGATTAAAAAAATCATAATGATGACCAAATGTGAAAATGGATTAAACTTAAAGAAATAGGCTCAATGGGATATATCGATTTGTTGAAGTTAGAATATGAGTTATCGGTATTGACTCATATGATTTATGAATGTGAACAGCTCCCGAGGATACATCCGGAGCAAGTTAAGCCGAATTGCGAATCTGTACACCTTTCGGGCACATGGGCGATTTTTAACACACCTAAAAGTCATAGGATAAAATGAGTGTTTGAAGGCTAAAAAGTTAGGTTTTGAGAAATATGCATTAAAAGCAAGAGCATGAGGCATTGACATCGTTTTATTGCTTTCAGCATGTGATTGGTAGGTTGGCTAGCATTTGAAATGATTTGCACAAAAACAGCTTGATTTGGTTTTTATAACCGTGCTTTGCAAAGAATGAGCCACCTACACAATTTTATGGAAATGAAACGTGCTAGAGCATTGCTCGCACGAGATTTGACAAGTTTATACATGCATAGTGCTGGAGCGATGCTCGCACTAGAGTTTTTACATGGATTTTACGATATAGTGCTACAGCAAAGCTCGCACTAGAGTTTTGTACGTGCATGAGTGCTAGAGCTTAGCTTGCACTAGTTTTTACATGGATTTTATGACATTGTGCTAGAGCCTAGCCCGCACAGATTTTTTATACTGGTTTTGACATGGTACTGGAGCATAGCTCGCACTGGATGTCCACCATACTTGTTGTCATGCTTGAGACTACTCACACGCATGTTGGGAGCCGTGCTGGGAGTTTCGAGTAGGCTGTATGCCACACCGATTAAGTAGGCTCGCATGTACGAATTGAGATGTGACAGGATATATTGTGATGATATGGGTCCACGGAGTATGTTGTACCGAGTAAGTAGCATGGAGTACGCTGTACCATGTATGATATTTATGCTTTCATCAGGCAATGGATTCTACTATGGATCGACGGGTTAGACGTGACCCACCTTTCGTGCAGAAGCAGATAATGGTGATACCCCGCACACTAAGATTCGTGTAGCCTGGGATCACAGAGGATATGGTCATAGTCCTAGAGGATATTTCCCTTATTATATTGCGTATCGTCTTTTGGTTTATGAATTGATAAATCCATGTTTTGAAATATGTTTGTGGGTCAGGATAGTCCATGGGAGGGGCTGAGTCCTGACGAGTGATGATTTTGTATTGGCTTATGTTGAGAATTGGAAATGCTTTTAAGTGCACCTTGCATGTAGCTGTTCATGATTAGGTAAGGTAAAGGTAAAGAACAAACAATAAGTAACAGATTAAATAATAAATGAAAAATAAAAAATTTATAGTGGATTTTCGGTGGATTGAGGGTCGTGACATGAAAGGAGAGGTAACCCAAGCCACCGCCAGCACCGATAACTCAAAGGAACGATGATCGACGATCGAGAGAGAGAGAGAAATGGAAAATCGAGAGGAAAATAGAGGAAAGAGGGGAGAGATAGGCGGACGGAGGTCGGAGGAAGGGAGAGGACCTCGCCACCGGCTAAGGGAATGGTCGAATCGCCACTGTCGATGATGCAGAGGCACCAAACGATGTGGAAGAAAAACCCATCATGAGGTCGAAGAGAGGAAAGGTCGAACCGGCCTCATTGCCGTCGATTCGAGCGTGGCCACCACCTGATTCGTGCTTCGCGTGGCTAGACGGACAAGCTAGAAGTGGAAGCCGACGAAAAATTGGCCGACAGAGATTCGAACGATGAAGGTGGAACTGAACCAGACTAAACTGGTCTGAACCGGTTCAGTCAAGAAAAAAAGAAAAGAAAGAGAAAAAAGAGGAAAATGGGGAGAAAAATTTGATGACACATTAGGTCTAAGAATAAACAGGTAAGCGATTGGAATTGATCGTTTTAAATTTTTGAAAATTTATTTGAATATATATCTGACTGAAATTGATCGGTTTAAAATATAAATATGTAGCGCAACAATAGACGATGAAATATGAGCTCAATCAAGCCTCGATTTATGAGTCATCACGGAAACTCGGGCAAGTGAATCTCACTTACTAAAATTTGTATAGTTATATGAGTTAGAAATTTATCACGTAAGTTATGGATTTAGTTCTGTAGAAATTTTTGTATGTTTGGAACTGAAAATTGACTATCGTAAATGATGCAATGGGCCTCAGACTAGGACCAGTAGTGTTAATTGGCTTGATGAGCCCAATAGGCCCAGATAAAGTGATTAGTAAGAGAAAATGAGCTTGAGACTCAGTAAGGCCCATTAAGGGGTAATTGGGCCCAATAAAGAGTAAATGGGCCCAATAGTTTAAATTAAGCCCAATGAAAGTGAAATAAAGATGTAAGTATTGTATTTAATTTGATAAATGATTATATGTAGCTCCGAAGATTTAATTGGGAGCAAAACAGATCGCGTGGAATCTCAGCGTTGGAAAAGGCAGAGTGATTTGAGGTAAGGGGATTTTGTGACTACCTAGAGGTATCTACACATATTTTTGAGGGTATTTACAGGGCATAAAATTCTTTAAGGTATCTAGATATAAAATAATAATTTTTATGAAAATCGGGGTATTAGTGTAAAAAGATGATTTTACCCCTGGGAGTAAATTTTATGAAAAGGGTAGCAAGGCTAGTAAACTGCATGAATATCATGATTTTTATGTTTTAATGTGATGTGATGCCTTCATTTGGGCAAAACAAGGATGAGTCGACTAATTGTTTCATGATTTGCATGACATAGCACGTGTCGGTGCTGATTTTGATTTTGAAAGGGGTTTTACCTAAATAGAGCCACATATTAGATTTATATGACTATAAATCATGCTAAAGCCTTGCTCGCACTGGATTATAATATTTTAACATGCCTAAAATGCGTTGGAGCCTAGCTCGCACCATATTTAGAGTTAAGATGCATGCAAGCCGTACTGAAGCTTTTACTCATACGTGGGTTTCATTATTTCTTATGCATATAATTGTATTAGAGCGTTGCTCGTACATGATTTTACCATTATTTATTTTGCATAAAGTCATACTGGAGCGTTCCTCGTACCAGAATTTTTACTGATTGTGCATGAAATCATGCTAAAGCCTTGCTCGCACTGGACTTTTCACACTGTGATATGTAATGAGTCATGCTGAATGCCTCGTGTAGACTATTAGGCACACGGATGAGATACTCACACGTGCAGTTTAGACTGAGTTGGTTATACATGGTATGGGGTAGATAAGACCTACGACAAGCACCCCCGACCGTGATATAGGTTCATAGAGTACATTGTACCGTGTATATCACATGGAGTACGCGGTACCATGTGGTGATGATGTGATTTATATTCTGGCGGGTAAGATTTTACCCACCTCCCGTTATAGCATGATGCCCCATACACCGCGTCTGTGTGGTCTGGGATGATAGGGACATAGTTGGCCAACAGAGTCCTCAATTGTATATAGTGACCACCTGTCTCACATGATTTTATATGCACTAAACATGATTTGTGTTATCCAGGGTAGACCCTAGGGAGAGGTTGAACCTTGTGGGATGTTTTAAAGGATTATGTACTGTTTTATGATAAGTTGACATGCTGAGCATGAGACGTTTTACATGATGACTTTCCATGGTTTTATGCATGCTTTCATGTTTTACAGTACAGGATATATCTATACACATGCAGCATAATTTTATCTATTTCCTCATGCTCTAAATGTAAACGATTTTATATCATGACATTATAAGCACGTAGATAGTGTAGTTATCTACCTACTTGCATTATTACCTCACTGAGCTAGTGAACTCATCCCTTTCATTTTCCCCCTCTACAGAGCGCATACAGTAGTTAGTGAGTGGCTGAGGACTTGCATCCTGGTATCCGCTGCTTCCCATCACCGAGAGGTATACACACTGGTATCATTTTGTATCTAAACATGTAATAGCACAATAATCATTTTGGAATGTAATATGGGGGATGTAAATAGTAGTAAACACGTACAAGTATAGAACCTCAATTATAAAGTACACGTGTTTGCTTTTGAATAAATTAAAAGATAGATGGTATGGTATATGGTAAATGGTGACCAATACTGACTCATAGCTCAATGTTTAGAGGTGAGAATGTTCACAACCGGGAAAAGAAAGGAAAAAGTGAAAATTTTGTAGCGATTTTAGGTAAAAAAAAGGGTCGTGACTGAGGTGGTATCAAAGTTAAGTTGGCCTGATATGAGTCAGTATAGGTAAGTAGGAAAGTTACATCTCCATATTATTATGCTTTGTTTAGATATAACTGTGTATACCAAGATGAGATTAGACTAATGAATGGTTATGGATCCAAGAATTTAGGCATTATGCCTATTACCCACCGTGGTAGAGGGATGAGTTCACGTACTAGAGGCCGTAGGGGTAGGCCTGAGAGTCGTGCAGAGCCATAAACTGGTCAGATCTCGCATGAGCCTATTAAGAGGCCAGGGGATACTTCGCTAGGATTGAGCGGAGTATAGAGAGCCTCGTTAAGATAGTTACACAAGCTACATTAGGGGCTAGTGACAGGTAAGGTCCAGTCAGACAGACTACTGATGCTAGATAGGCAGTTGCTACAGATTCGCCTACACCCCCACCAGTTCAGGATACAGCATCTCATGTTTCTCTAGAGCAGGGTAGTAGAGGATGGGGATATGGTTGTGATTTGAATAGATTACGATAGTTTCAGAAGTTTAGAGCATCGATATTTAGCGAGGTAAAGAACTCAATAGCTGTTGAGGACTGGGTGAATGAAATAGCGAAGTTGTTCGAGTTTTTTCGGTGTAAGTCGACCGAGAAAATGACTTTTAATGCGTTTATGTTGGAGGGCAAGGCAGAGCATGGATGGAAGTACTCTCGACCTATCTTAAGAGTTAGACATCCAGAGCTGACATGAGAGATAATTCTGGATGCATTCTAGAGACAATATATTCCTGACACCGTTCAGAGGAAGTTACAGATAAAGTTCTTTACTCTGACCCAGAGGAACAGGTCAATCGACGAGTATGAATCTCGATTTACATCCTTGGGCAGGTATGACCCGACACTCTGAATAGTGAGAATCGAAAGGTTCGAAAGTCATGGAAGGGCTCAGACTGTCTATCAAAGTCCGATTGGCCCGGTTAGATATCACTACATACGACGAGGCAGTGTGCAGACCATAATGGTGCGAATAAGATTATGAGTTGTATGCCTCTGAGTTTGGGAAAGGTAAGAAGAGCTGAAATAGAAACAGAAAGAGAATAGTGGATGACAAAGGTGTCAAAGCGGGAAAGAGGCCATTTGGTAAGAGATTTAAAACTAATGAGTCATAGGATAAGATGATTAGTAAGCCCCCAGTGTATCTAGTTTCAATGCCTACGATGGGTATTGTGATTGGAGGACCTCGACTTACACTAAGTAGTATGGGATGTGTGGTAGATACCACGGAAATAGGCCCCGTATCTTATTGACTAAAACATGCGTTAAGAGTGGTAAGACAGGCCATCTATTTAAAGATTACCCAAAGCTGGGTGAGATCGCCCTACAGAAAGGTAAAGAGCCTGAAAAAGCCCCTGCTGATACCTCTACATCGAAAAAAGAATACCACAGACGAAAAGAAGGGGGAAATAGACTGTTGATCGAGGGCAAGTGTATGCCTTGGACCAGGACACTATTTATGCTTCATCTGATGTGGTGAAAGGTACCACCCATATTGTTAATATTGAAGCAACTGTTGTAATTGATCTTGGTACCACGTATTTATTCATATCGCCTTCATTTGTAGATAAGTTAGTAAAATATGTGAAACCTATACCCTTAGGCAAAATATTGATAGTTAGCACCCCAATGATGGATAGCTAGCTAACTGAATATATATGTAGAGATTAAAGTTAAAAGTGAGGGAAAAAATACGTCAGCCGATCTTATTCAATTGAATACGAATGATTTTGATGTAATATAGAGAATGGATTGGTCGACTGCAGACTATGCTGTTTAGATTGCTATTCCAAGATAGTTATGTTTCCACCCTGAAAAGTGTATTGTATGTTTTGACAAGTGATGAAAGAATGTAATGGTTGTAACTAAAAGAGTGAATAATTGTACTATCGAAAAGAGTAATGATGTGAAGGTTTCATCACTTATGTGGTTGGTATGGATAAGGCACATCTAGATTTGACAAATATCCCAATAGTCAGGGATTTCCTGATATCTTCCCGGATGACATACCAGGGTTACCACCAGGTAAAAAGATGGAATTTTATGTTGATTTGGTACCTGGTACTGAGTCGGTATCCAAACCACTGTATAAAATGGTACTAGTGGAACTGAAAGGACTAAAGAAGCAATTACAAGAGTTATTAGATAAGGGGTTCATCAGACTGAGTATCTCACCATGAGGAGCACCGGTCCTATTTGTGAAAAAGAAAGATGAAAGCATCTGACTATGTATGGATTATTAGTTGTCGAATGAGGCTACCATCAAGAGTAAGTGTTTCCTTCCATTATTGATAATCTATTGGATTAATTTCTAAGAGCGAACATTTTTTTCGAGATCGATTTGAAGTCTAGGTATCATCCGTTGAGGATTTGAAATGTGGATGTGCTCAAGACAACTTTCTGTACCTGTTAGGACATTAATGAACGAGGTATTTAAACTTTACTTAGACTGATTTGTTATCATCTTTATCAATGATATGTTGGCATATTCGAAGTCCAAGGAACATCATGAGTAGCAATTGAAAACTATTTTACTGATGATTTGTTGAGGATTTCTTGAAATGGGCTACTCCGTTGATACGTCTCACTCGAAAGAAGGTTGTATTTGAGTGGGATGATAAGTGTGAAAGTAGCTTCTGTGAGTTTTGGTGAATTGAAGAATAAACTGACCATTGTACCTATTCTCACCATACCTAATAGCTCAAGAGGTTTCTCAGTATATATGGATGCCTTAAAATAAGGATTAGGCTGCATACTGATGTAAAATGGGAAGCTAGTCGCTTATAGATCCTGAAACTTAAGGACCATGAGAGAAACTATTCGACCCATGATTTAGAATTGGTAGCCATAGTGTTTCCACTGAAGGTATGGCGCCACTACTTATACGGTGAGAAATTTTAGGTATGCACTGATCATAAAAACCCTAGTATTTGTTTTTATAGAAAGAGTTGAATATGAGATAACAAAGAGGGTTAGAGCTTCTGAAAGATTATGATTATGAGGTATTGTACAATCCAGGTAAGGCTAATGTAGTGGTTGATGCCTTAAATAGAAAGAGCTTCGGGATGGTATCACATATGACAGTCAGGGAGCATGAGTTGTTAGAGCAGTTTGTGAGCCTTAGTAGAGATGTAATCCCTTCTAATACTGACAGTGATTATGTGACAGCTAGCCTGAGATTAGAATTGGATTGGATTGATCAGATTCGACAGGCTTATCGTGATGATCAGCAGGGTGTCGATAGTGTGAGTCAGATTCAGAGGGGTACAGTGACAGAGTTCATAGTGAGTGATGATGGCTTACTGAGGTTCAGAGGTAGAATAAGTGTTCCCAAGGACCCGCAATTGATGAGATTTTTATTGTCAGAAGCTCACTCTTCAAGATATACATTACATCCGGGGGCCAATAAAATGTATCAGAATCTCTAAAAGGGTATTGGTGGTTAGGTATGAAAAGAGACATCGTAGAGTTGTAGTGAAGTGTCTCGTATGTCAGCAGATTAAGATAGAACATCAGAAGCCTGCAGGGTTATTGCAGCCTCTACCTATATCGACATGGAAATGGGAGCACATTACCATAGATTTCGTGATGGGTTTACCCAGGGACCCGACGAAACTATAATGTTATTTGGGTGGGACAAATTGACTAAGTCAGCTTACTTTCGGGCTATGAAATCCACAAATACTCTGAGTGCATGGGCAGATTGATATGTAAGGGAGATTAAGGAATACCATGTAACGTTCCAGTGAGTATTGTATCAGATAGAGATTCCCGCTTCACTTCCCACTACTGGGAACATTCTCTGGAAACCATAGGAAACCAGTTGAGTTTTAGTACGACTTTCCATCCTCAAACCGATGGTCAATCAAAGAGAACCACCCAAACATTGGAGGATATGTTGAGAGCGTGCGAAATGGATTTGAAAGGATCCTGGGATGATCATTTGTTATTAGTTAAATTTACCTATAACAATAGTTATTACTCGAGTATTAAAAAGGCATTGTATGGTCGTACTTGCTGTTCCCCGATTGGATAGGGGGAACTGGGTGACAGACAGATATTTACTCCCGACTTGGTAAGACAAGTCTCTGAGGATGTTCAGTCAATAGGTGAGAGATTAAGAATAGCTCAGAGCAGACAGAAAAGTTATGCTGACATGAGACGGAGGCCATTGGAATTCACCATGGACAAATCAAAATTTTTGAAAGTTTCTCTCTATAGGTATAACGAGAAGAGAGATAAACAGAATCTTCATTATATTAGACCCTTTTTAAATATTAGACAGAATGGAAGATAAGGCTTGTAGGTTAGTGTTACCACCTGAATTAGTAGGCGTCCACAATGTCTTCTACATTTCGATGCTTCAGAGATATCATCCAGACCCAACACATAGGATTAGATATGAGCCATCGGAACTCAATGAGAACCTGTAGTATGTAAAAAATAGGTTCAAATATTGGATAGAAAGGAGAAGGTATTGCGGTCGAAGATAATCATTTTGGTTAAGGTTCTCTAGTAGCACCTGTCACGACCCAAATTACCTAAAAATCCCTACAAATTTTTCGCTTTTCATTTCCTTACCCGTCGTGAACAATTACACTCCTAAACAGTTAGGCTATGATTCGGTGTTAGTAACCTCTCACCTATTTACCATTCCATTTTCATATTCACATTCACATGTCAATTTATTTAAACAAAATACATCCACAATATTAAATCCATATACAGTACTGTGCATCTATATGTTCAGATACAAAAATTATATAAATGTGTATACCTGATCTTGCTAAGAAGCAGCGGATAACCGAGATGCGAAACTATTGTCGCTCTCTTCTGCTGAATATACCCTGTGGGGTAGAAAATGAAAGGGTGAGCGAAACGTGCTCAGTAAGGCAATAATGTAAGCAGGTAGATAACTATACTATCTACGTGCTGATAATGTCATGATGTAAAAATCGTTTACTTTCGGAGCATGAGGTAAGATTAAACAATGCCACATGAATGTATATATCATATACAAGAAATCATGAAATCGACATATAAAGCACACATGGAAAATCATCATGTATGACATCTCATGCTCGTCACATTAAAACTCATTTGTTTAATCACAAACTCATCACTTTGAAACTTATTTGTTTCATCATAAATTCATCTCATTTAAAACTCATTTATTTCATTATAAACTCTCACTTTAAAACTCATTTGTTTCATTATAAAACAACTTCATCAAGGTCAAACCCATCTCTCGGGAATACCTTGATTCATCAAATCAAATCTCTTTTAAAAACATAAATCGGGACTACCCCTCCATCGGGTTTGTCCTGGTCTATCCAGACCGTATGATATCATGTGAGGCATGTAGGTTACTGTATGAAAAATCGAGGACTATGGCCATACTTTGTCCCTGTGATCCCAGGCACACGGATCCCGGTGTGCGGGGTATCACAATTGCAACGTGAGGTGGGGTCAAGTCCTACCCGCCAGAATATCGAGCAACATCGTAGAGTCATCATGACTGCACGGTACAGCGTACTCCGTGTGACATACACGGTACATCGTACTCCGTGGACCCATATCATAGTCTGGGGGTGCCTGCCGTAGGTCTTATCCAGCCCAATACTATGTCGATAACCAACCCATGTCTCAAAGTATATGTGCGAGCATCTCAACTCTCTGTGACACACAGTCTACAGGAGGCTTCCGCACGACTATATGCATGTCAACTCGCGTCTAGTGCGTTTATGTGAGCATCCTGCTGCCCGCCCCACACCAGGTCACAGGCTTACGGAGCTCCAGCACCACGCTATGCATATCATGATATCTAAAATCTCGTGCGAGCGAAGCTTCAGCACGGTTTTGTGCACACACAAATTTTTCGTATGAGCAATGCTCCAGTACGGCTTTTCATGAGAAATAATTCAGTAAACTTGAGTGCGAGAAAGACTCTAGCACTCTTTTAGTCACGTAAATACGATAGGTGGCTCACTTTTAATAAAACATCTTTTAAAATAGTAACCGGTACAAACCGGTACCCTTTCGTAAAATTCACGAAATCAACAGCCCACCTATGTGTATATTTGCTTAAATCAAAGCAATATAATCATATAAAACATTAAAATCATGAAATTCATGCAATTTCATAGCCTTACTACCCTTTTTGAAATTTTCCTAACTGGGGGCAAAATAGTCATTTTCCTTTATTTATCTAAGCCCCGATTTTCGTAAAAATTATTACTTTATTTCTAGATGTTTTAATAAATTTCTAAGCCCTGTAAATCCCCTCTCAAAATACGCATAATTATCTCTATGCACCTACAAAATTCCCTTACATCGATTCTCGTCGAGTCTGACCTTTCCACTGATGTCTCTTCGCGTAGTCCGATATGCTCCCAATCAAATCTCCGGAACTGCGTATAATTATTCCTCAAGTCAGATATCATACAATTTAATTGTATTTAATACTTTCTGGGCTTAATTTAAATCATTGGGCCCATTTATCCCTATTGGGCCCGATTGCACTTTAATGGGCCTCGACCCATTTTCAGCCCGTTTCTACTTATTAAATCCCTTCTTCGGGTTTACTAGGCTCATTCAGCTTACCAAAAATTATCGGGCTTCGTTCCAAACTCATTGGATAGCTCGTATACTGTTTAAGGCAAGTACGTTAATATTCCGAATACTATTTCTTTTATACCGAATTAATCCGTAAAATAATTGAAACTCTGTATTAAGGGACTCTAATTGTCGAAATTAAAATGTACTTACCCAATATGATGCGGGATACGAAAATCGGAGCTCAATCGGCTCTCGTTCGGGCTTTATCGTCGAACTGCACAATTATTATATTTAATCTCGGGTTACTTTTCGATTAAATATAATTTAAATAAATTCCTCGAAAATTAATTCGGTCACTTTTGACCTCGTATTGACTTACCCGAAGTCCAGTGTATCCCCAAAAATCCTTTCCTTTTTTTCCTTTTCCTCTTTTTCTCCTTTTTTCCTCTCTTTTTTGGCTGAACCGGTTCAGACCGGTTCAGACCGCCGGTTGAGCTCGGTCCGGTTCGGTTCAGTTTTGGTCGGTTCAGGCCGGTTCAACCGGTTCAATCCCCATTTGCTCATTCCGACGCCGTCCAGCCGGTTCCCGGTGCGATTCCGGTGTCGTTCGGCTCGGCTACACCTGGGCATTCAGAATCGGGCCTCGGCTGGGGTCGAAAAGCAGCCATCGTCGGCGAATCGGTTCTTCTCCCCCGCGGCTGCCACCTCTCGATCCGGCGGATTTCGGCGGTTTCGTCGGCCAATACCGGTCTCAAAAGGACCGGCTCTTCCTCCCGATCACGTCGGTACCCGCCGTTCGCCCCCAGCTGCCGTAGATCGTCGGTACCGACTCCGTTTTCCCCGCGGTCTTCTCTTCCTCCGTTCGCCGGATACAACCATCGTCGGCGCGCGTCACCGGTGCCAATGGCTTCACCGGCCTCTCCTCTTGCTGCTCGGCCCTTCGTCGGAGGCCGTCGGTGCCCGATGGTGGCTCGTCGGTCGGCCACGCGCAGTCCCCCTCTCCGTTTTCCCTTTTCTTTCTCTCTCCCCGACTTTTACAGATTTCTTCTTTTCTTTTTTTTTTTTTACAATTATTATTTTATTTAACAATTTGTTTTATTATTATTTTAATCAATAAATTATATTAAAGAATCAAAATATCTACCAAAATTAATATTTTACTCAAAATAGATTTATTTAATTTAATTTAATTTCTTTATTATATTTTTTTAATCCTTTTTCGGGTATAATTTCTCTGTATTTTCGGGATATTGTCCCGGGTGACTTCGGTATTTCTAAAAATTCCAGATCTTGATCAATTTGACTCAAAATTATATAATTTCCTCATTATTGATCAAGATATTCTAAATCCTTATTTTAAATTAAATTTTCTTATCGAATTTATCCCGGCTTTCGGTCTTTTGATCGTTTTGCCCTTACACGTATTCAGGATTTATTTAGCCCGACTTCCCTTCACGAATATTCATTCATTTTATGATTTGAATCCTTATTTTCAGTCCGAATCCCATTCCTTTAAATTTGTGAACTTTTTTTTTCTGCCTCATAAAATTTACGATTTAATTTCGGGTCTCACAGCACCACACTTTGGAGGAAGCTACATAGGAATTAGAGAGTCTGATGTGAGAGAAACATCCCCAGTTAGTCGAGGATTTACTTGGTTCTAATTTGGAAGACTAAATTTCTTAAGGTGGGGAGGATTGTAAGACTCAAAATTCGGTGTCATTTCTTTAAGAAATTGACATTTGAAACATGGACTTACGTAATCTTGATCAATAAAAAAGAAATAATTAAATTCCAAGTCCAATTGATCAAGATATGAATTTATTTGGATAAACCAAAATTTTTTCACATCGAGAATTTATCTCAGAAATATGAAAAAATATTTTCGAAAAAATAATAATAAATAAAAATATTTTCGGAGAAATAAAAATAAAATACTAATATTTTAAGTTAAAGATATTTTTATATATTATATTATATTAAAATATAATATAATATATATTAAAAAAAGAAATTCAAAAAAAATATGTCACGTGAAAGTCGCGCGACAGAGAACGCGAAACCCGATCCCTCACCCTCATCTCCTCCGACAACCAGAAGAGGCTACCGACGGACGTACCTAGGCAAGAGGCCGAATGGAGAGGTAACCCGAGCCATCGTCGGCACCGACAGCTCGAAGGAACGACGACTGGCGACTGAGAGAGAGAGAGAGAGAGAAAAAGGAAAATCGAGAGAAAAAGAGAGGAAAGAGAGGGAAGAGAGGCAGATAGAGGTCGGAGGAAGGGAGAGGACCTCGCCACCGGCCAGAGGAAGGGCCGATCGCCACCATCGATGACGTAGAGGCATCGATTGGTGGGGGAGAAAAACCCATCACCAGGCCTAAGAGAGGAAAGGTTGAACCAGCCTCATCACCATCGATCCGAGGGTGGCCACCACCAGATCCATGCTTTGTATGGCCAGAGGGACCAGCTGGAAGTGGAAACTGATGAAGAACTGGACGGCAGAGCTCCGAATGGCGAAGGTGGAACTGAACCAGACCGAATCGGTTCAGCCAGAAAAAAAAAAGAAAAGAATGAGAAAAAAAGGAAAAATGGGGAGAAAAATGTAAAGCCCGTGAATTTCTATGTGATCTTATGATTTTCATGATGTACAGACAAGTTACACCATATATGAATCATAAGAATTTGATGCTTTTGAGAGTTAAGTGTGAATTAAATGCAAATTGGGTATTGAAGTGGTTGAATATGAGTTTAACTTTGAGAAATCTGAAACATTACAGTTGAAATGTTGTAGGATGAAGGCCAGATCGATCTCATTGCAAGGGGAGATCGATCTCATGACCTGAAAACACAATGTCAAACATTTTGGAAGAGGGAGAATGATCCCTCACTCAAAGCAAATTGATCTCAAGTTGCTTATGTTTGGGCTAGATCGATGTCCTTCCATAAGGTAGATCGATCTTTTATTGCCTTTGGATAGGTCAGATCGATCCTCTCATAAGGCCAGATCAATCTTTAAAGCTTTTTACCTGCCCGAGATCGATCCCATCCTATAAACAAATATCGATCCTATCCCTTTGAGCAGATCGATCCCCTAGCCTGCATTATCGAATTCTGAAGGGATTTAAGCAAGGGGAGATCGATCTCCACCTTAGAGATCGATCTCATAATGCAATTACTATAAAAAGGACCTGACTATTGAGCCTTCTTCCCAAAAAATCCCAAAATCTTCCATTTTAACCAAAAACAACTTAGTTTTCTCACTTTAGGATATCCTTACCTTCCAAAGAGCTTGAGGAAAAAGCTATTTAAGCAAAGTTATTCCTAGTAAGGAAGTGAGCAACATAGTCAGAGATTGAAAGCTCAAACCTTAGATTGAAGGAGAAAAAAGGTTTTTCCCCATTTTAACAAAAAAAGGAAAAAGGTCAAGCTAGGTAAGATTTCTATACACCATCTTCTAGTATGTTAATGTAGACATTTTGATGAGTTCATTGGTGTATATAATGTTGGCTAAAATGTTCATATACATGCTTAAACAACCATGACCTAGAATAGGTTTAGTGAGAGAAAGTTAAAATGGCATGGAGTTGATGATGATTTAAAAGTGTAAAGATGTTAGTAACCATGTATAGATGATTTTAAGATAACTTTGTGAAATCCATATGGTGGAATGAATAATGATTGGAAATGAGCATAAGAGGTGTTTGATAAATTACCATAGTTAAGGAAATAATGAACTAGAGGCATTATGAGCTTAATGTCGGTTTAGTGTGAACCAATTAGCTTGGTGGAACTAATAGATTCCCGAGAAATGAATAGTATAATAAAAAAGGGCTTAAGAGAAAGTGAGGTCTTATAAGTGTTAATAGACCCAATAAGTCGAATCGAATATAATAAACACGAGAATTATGTTGTATTGGGTTAAATTGATGTGATAAGTAATTTGTGCAGCTCTAGAGATTTCATCGGAAGTGAATCGAATTGTACAATTAAGCAGCTCTGAGGAAGTGCAATGACGCGACGCGATTCCAAGTAAGGGAATTTTGTGAGTATCTAAAGGTAGCTGGACGTATTTTGAGGGTAATTATGGGGTATTGAAATTTTGTTGGTTACCTAGAAAAGAAATAATGGTTTGCGTGAATAGGTTCAGATATAGATGATTTTGGTTTTGGAAATGAATATTACAAAAGGGGTAGTAAGGCTAATAATTGCATAAACATCACGTTTTAATATTTTTACGAAATACATTGCTTTGGTTTAAGCAAATCTACGAATAGGCTGGCTATTGACTTTATAATTTGTGAAATAGTACGAGCCCGGTGCTAACTGTGGTTTGAACGTGTTTTGTTGAAATAGAGTCACCTATCAGATTTATGTGATGTTTTATAAGTCGTACTGGAGCTTTTGCTCGTATGTGGGTTTCCATTGATTTCTTATGCATATAACCATACTGGAGCTATGCTCGTACGTGATTTTCTCATTGGTTGTTATGCATAAAAAACCGTACTAGAGTGTTGCTCGTACAAGGGTATTTAATGATGATGCATGAAATCGTGCTAGAGCTTTGCTCGCACTAAGCTTTTCACACTGTGATATGTAATGAGTCGTGCCAGATGCCTCATGTAGACTTTGTGTCACACGGATGAGATGCTCGCACGAGCCGTGCTGGATGCCTCGTGTAGCTTGCTAGTCACACGGATGAGATGCTCGCACGTGCACTTGAGACTGAGTAGGTTATACATGGAATATGGTAGATAAGACCTATGGCAGGCACGCCCAACCATGATATGGGTCTACGGAGTACGTTGTATCGTGTATATCACATGGAGTACATTGTACCGTGAGGTTATGATGTTGATTTGAAAGTCGGACGAATGACTAACCTACCTTCGTTCCAGCATGATACCCTGCATATTGGGATCCGTGTGGTCTGAGATGATAATGACATAGTTGGCCAACAGAGTCATTGATTATATAGTGACCACCTATCTCACATGATGTCACATGGTTGTATATACCGATCATGAATTGTGTTGTCCAAGGTAGACTCGAGGGAGGGGTCGAGCCTTGTGGGATGTTTTTAATGAGATGGTATTGCTATTTGTGATGAGTTTTCTATGTTTTGAGAAAGTGCTAAATCCTGAGGGATGGTTTTGTGATGCCTTTTGCTTATTAAGATGAGTTTTATTATGATGACCATGAGAAGTTTTACATGATGGTTTTCCATGTTTACATGTCTATTTTCATGTTTTTCAGTACATGATATATGTATATACATATGGCATAGTTTTAATAATTCCTCATGCTCTGGATATAAATGATTTTTATGCATGATATTATAAGCATGTAGATAGTGTAGATATCTACCATGCTTTCATTATTGCCTTACTGAGCGTGTGGTTACTCATCCCTATCATTTTCCCCTTCTACATAGCGCACATAGTAGCCTAGTGAAGGACTGAGGTTTTGTATTTGGATATCCGCTGCTCTCCATCGCCAAGAGGTATACACACAAGAATTCTTTTTGTATCTAAACATGTAATAGCACAGTAATCATTTTGAATTGTAATATGGGGGATGTAAGTGTTAGCAAACATGTATAAATGCAAAACTTAAACTTCTAAATTCATATGCTTGCTCTTGATTAATTGAAAGATGAATGGTAATGATGATTAATACTAACTCATAGCCCAACTGTTATCGGTGAGAGTTGTTCACGACCGGGAAAGGAAATGAAAAAGTGAAAAATTTATGGTGATTTTTGAGTGAAAATGATGAAAATGGGTCATGACAAAAAATTTGATGGCGCATCGGGTCTAAGGATAAACCAGTAAGCGACCGAAATCGATCATTTTAAATTTTGAAAAATTTATTTGAATATATATTTGATCGAAATTGACCGGTTTAAATATATAAATATGTAGCATAACAAAAGGTGAAGAAATGTGAGCTCGATCAAGTCTCGATTTCAAGTCACCACGAAAACTCGGGTAAGTGAATCTCACTTACTAAAATTTTTATAGTTAAAACAAGTTAGAAATTTATCTCGTAAGTTGCGGCTTTAGTTCCGTATAAATTGCTTTATGTTTATAATTGTAAATAGACTATCATAAATGATTCAATTGGCCTCGGACTAGGCCTAATAAGTGTTAATTGGCTTAATGAGCCCAATAGGCCCAGATAAGGTGATTAGTAAGTGAAAATGAGCTTAAGACTGAGTAAGGCCCATTAAGGGGTAATCTGACCCAATAAGAGTAAATGGGCCCAATAGTTTAAATAAAGCCCAACGAAAGTGAAATATAGATGGAAGTATTGTATTTAATCTGATAAATGATTATATGCAGCTTCAGAGGTTTAATTGGGAGTAAAACAAATCGCATGGAATCTCAGCGTTGGAAAAGGCAGAGTAATTTGAGGTAAGAGGATTTTGTGAGTACCTAGAGGTATCTACACGTATTTTTTAGGGTATTTACAGGCCATAAAAATTTTGTAAGGTATCTAGAAATAAAATAATAATTTTTACGAAAATCGGGTTATCGAAGTAAAAAGATGATTTTGCCCCTGGGAGTAAATTTTATGAAAAGGGTAGTAAGGCTAGTAAACTGTATGAATATATGACTTTGATATTTTAATGTGATGTGATGCCTTAATTTAGGCAAAACAAGTATAGGTCGGTTAATTGTTTCTAATTTGCATGACATAGCACGTGTCAATGTTGATTTTGAGTTTTGAAAGGGGTTTTACCTAAATAGAGCCACCTATCATATTTATATGAGTATAAATTGTGTTAGAGCTTTGCTCGCACTGGATTTTGATATTTTAATATGCATGAAATGTGCTGGAGCCTAGCTCGCACCATATTTTGAGTTGAGATGCATGCAAGCCGTACTGGAGCTTTTACTCGTACGTGGGTTTCATAATTTCTTATGCATATAACTGTATTGAAACTTTGCTCGTACATGATTTTACTGTTATTTATTTTACATAAATTCGTACTGGAGCATTGATCGTATGAGGATTTTTACTGATTCTTCATGAAATAGTACTAGAGCCTTGCTCGCACTAGACTTTTCACATTGTGATATGTAATTAGTCATGTTGGATGCCTCGTGTAGACTGTTTGTCACATGGATGAGATGCTCGCACGAGCTGTGCTAGATGCCTCATGTAGACTATTAGTCACACGGATGATATACTCGCACGTGCACTTGAGACTGAGTCGGTTATACATGGTATGAGGTAGATAAGACCTACTGCAGACACCCTTGACTGTGATATGGGTCCATGGAGTACGTTGTATCGTGTATATCACATGGAGTACGTTGTACTATGTGGTGATAATGTGATTTGTATTCTGGCGAGTAGGATTTGACCCACCTCCCGTTACAGCGTGATGCCTCATACACCGGGATCCGTGTGGTTTGGGATGATAGGGACATAGTTGGCCAACAGAGTTCTTGATTGTATACAGTGACCACTTGTCTCACATGATATCACATGATTTTGCATACACTAAACATGATTTGTGCTATCCAAGGTAAACCTGAGGGAGGGGTCGAACCTTGTGGGATGTTTTAAAGGATGATGTACTGTTTTATGATAAGTTAACATGCTGAGCATGAGACGTTTTACATGATAACTTTCCATGGTTTTATGCCTGCTTTCATGTTTTACAGTACATGATATATCTATACACATGCGGCATAGTTTTATCTATTTCCTCATGCTCTAAATGTAAACGATTTTATATCATGGCATTATAAGCACGTAGATAGTGTAGTTATCTACATTCTTGCATTATTGCCTTACTGAGCTAGTGAGCTCATCCCTTTCATTTTCCCCTCTACAGAGCGCACACAATAGTTAGTGAGTGGCTAAGGACTTGCATCCTAGTATCTGCTGCTTCTTATCACCGAGAGGTATACACATTGGTATCATTTTATATCTAAACATGTAATAGCACAGTAATCATTTTGGAATGTAATATGGGGGATGTAAATATTAGTAAATACATACATGTATAGAACCTCAATTATAAAGTATACGTGTTTGCTTTTGAATAAGTTAAAAGATAGATGGCATGGTAGATGGTAAAGGGTAACTAGTATTGACTTATAGCCCAACCGTTTAGTGGTGAGAATGTTCACGACCGGGAAAGGAAAGGAAAAAGCAAAAAATTTGTAGCGATTTTAGGTAAAAAAAAAAGGTTGTGACAATATGGTCCTTATCCTTTCTACTAGTTTCTCATCTATTAAGTTCTCTTCTATGGGTCTCCTAGAGTTTCTACTAGTTTTCATTCTCATGAACTTGTTAAACTTCTTAAAAAACATTGTCATCTATATATCTGCCTCATCACCACTCTCATCTCTATCCTCTCTCAAAGTTACTCTTATTTTTGCAAGAGGATCTTGATTCATCTTAATCTTTATTTTGTAGGTGAGTAGAAAGCTTATGAGTTCATCTAGAGAGAGGGTATGAAGATCATTTAACTTCTCTTTTGTAGTCACTTTAGCCTCCAAAGACTTCGATAAGCTACTTAAAATTTTATTAACCATTTTGACATTAAAATATGTTTTTTTAGTGATTTAAGACCATTTATAATATCGGAGAACCTAGTAAACAAGTCACTAATTATTTCTTCTGTTTCATTTTAAATAGCTCATAGTCATGTGTATACATCTCTACTTTTATTTCTTTTACTTACGTTGACCTCTTATGTGTGATTTCAAGTTTATCCCATACTTGCTTTGCATTTTCACATAGGGACACCCTATTATACTCATTTGGTCCTAGTTCACAAAATAAAGTATGCATGACCTTGGTATTTAATTGAGCGATCTTAAAATCATTGTTATCTCACTCATCTTCTTTCTTAGAGACATTTAAGCCATCTACCTTCTTACGTGGAACTAGTGGTCCCTTGACAATGGTTATCCATACCTCAAAGTCATTGGCTTGAATGAATAACATTATCTTAGTCTTCTAAGAGGCATAATTCTCCCTATTAAACATTAGAGGTTTAACGGTTAAGTGTCTTTCTCCTATTAGACTTGTAGCAACAGTATTAAGCCATTTGGATCGTTTTACGCTTAGGATTTTACTCACTTTCAACTAAAAAGTCCAAGCTTTGATACCAATTGTTGGCTCAATCGAGAGGGGAGTGAATCAGTTTTTAATTAATTCTTTATGCTAAAGATCTCTCTAAATAAATTTCATAATTTTGCAATGAACAAATATGAAAATAAATACAATAAAGTAAATAGAGAACAGTTCAGAGAAGCAAATGCAAGAAGTTATATAGGTTCGGCCAATCTCTTGCCTACATCCTCTTTTTTTAACCTTCTTGTCAAGAAGCCTATTCCATTAACTTGAAATCAAATACTTTTCCCTTTCAAGGCTTAGGAAGAAACATCTTACACTTCTTTTTACTAGACTTAGGAAGAAACTTTTAAACCAATTAACAAAGTTACTACCTAAACTCTCACAAAATAAAACATCTAAGGGTTACACTCCCCTTTATTTTAGAATTTGGAACTGTAAGATGAGTTTGTGTAAACAATAAAGTCCTCTTTAAGGTACGTTTTTACAAAGAATGAGAATAAATGTGAAATGGATGAGAGAATATCAAGATGTAAGCAGAAGAAGAATGTTTTTGCTTCAATGAATCTATTCAGATCAGCCTTTTGGCTTTAATATCTTAAATGCAAGTAGTTATATGGTCGATGAGGTTGGTGGAGCATTTAATGATTTTCTTCCCAATGAAACCCTTAAAATACAACTGTTGGAGGCTTTTTGAGTGTTAAGGGATCGATCTTTTCATCAGAGAACCCTACAATGGAGCCAAAAACAACTAGGGGGATCATTCTTATACCTTAGGGGATCGATCCCTCTTTGCCTCGTGAGCAAACAAAAGCCTACTACCAATAAGGGATTGATCCTTAACTTTTAAATTCACTTTCCCGGGTAGTTTAAAATAGTTTTTAATTTCATATAAATTATCCTTTGACTTAAAGTACATGAAATTAAGTCCTAAAATTAGCAAGTAATTTTCTAAAATACTTTCAGTAATTCATAAGAAAGATTACTTAAGACTTTTTATTCAAAAATATATCAAGATCAATTAAGATTTTGCATTTAAAATATGATCTTATATGAGTAAAAAACTCATGATATGGTTTGTGAAAAACTGAGCAAATTTACAATACAAATTATTCAAATAATCTTGCTCAAGGTTTTATCATTTCAAAATTAAGTATCAATTTAAAGTGTAATAAAATAAATTAAGAAAATGTAGTTAAAATAAAAATAGGGAATACTTAAGTGATAATGTTGAAAATAAAAATATTGCACAAGAAAAAAATGCAAGTTAGTAAAGAATTGGACTAAAAATGCCAATAACTATAAATTCAGGGCTAAATTGTAAATACTGAAACTATAAAAGCATGAGATTATTTTAAAGTCAAGACTAAACTAATAAAAAAGTATAGAAATGGAAACAAATGCATCAAGTAACTAAGAATGCCTAAAATGTAACCCTAAAGTTCCTTTAAAAACAACTTATGCTAACCCTAAATTAATGCATGACCCAAAGTGACACTTTAATCACTCTATAAATAGCCTTTAAACTAACTACCTACACTAGCATGATGTATGTAAAACATATTCTTTTTGGTATTTATAAAATGGAATTAAATAGAGGCTAAATATGCCTGAACTTAAGCCTAACCCTAAATGCACTTTTAAGACACGTAACTTAGATTTTTAATAAAACAAAATAGCAACTCAGCAGCCCCTTAAGTAACCCTTAAAAATTGTAAAAACAAATGCACAATGGTCCTAACTAATGCATGAAAGACTAATGTAAATGACCTAAAAATAGTACTAACATCTTACCTAAACTATAGCTAATGTGTGCACTCTCTTAATGCACCATAAAATGCCTCAAAACTGTACCTTGAAGTGGCTAAAACCTTATCAAATAGCAACTAAAATGCTTAGGAAAACCATGACATCTACTCCACTAAAAGACAAAGAAAATCACATGAAAACACAAGGAAAATGACATGGAATTTTTATTAAGCTTTACCTAAGCTATAATTAACTGACAAACTGCCTAATACCACTAAAAATGAACATAATCAACAACCAAAAATGCTTACACAAAACTAAATAGATCGCTGGATAGAATTAAAAATCAAATGCAAAATGTGCCTAAATACAATGAAAATGTTATGGACATAAATCAAACACTAACTAAACAATAACTCCTAAATGTATGACCTTAATATGACTTAAACACTAATGAAATGCATCTTAAAACTAACCAAAACAAAATGCAAAATGAGACCTAAAATCAATGCAAAAGCTAAAATTAAAATGCAAAAAGATTATGAAAATGCAGTGAACACTAATCTAATAAATTCCTAAAAATTACCTAATGAATGTATGATCTTAAAATGACTTAATACTAACTAAATAACAATCAAAAGACACGAAACAAAAACTAATATAGATCCTACAAAGGACGCCTAAACCAAAACAACTAAAGAAAAAATGCAACATGAAATCCTATGCCTAAAACTACATGAAACCAATGTAAACTAAGCTTTAAAAACCATTTTTTATCATTAGGAACATCAAGGAAATGAACTAAGAAATAAAAATAAACATCCAAATCATTAAAACTAAGAACCAAACAGCAGTTAGAAAATGACACAACAGTAAAGAAAATCAAAAGAAAATCATGTAAACCAAACTTAAGCACAAGATGTAAAACCCTGATTTTTCACTATATAAGCCGTCAGGTTATGTTGAATAAATTGATTCTGTTAATTATTATATTTATGTGGTAGGTTGAATGAAGATGTAGTGGATTATGCATTGATAGATTATGGAAAATAGCATGTATATGGATGTTATGAATTGTTAGGCAAATTTTAGGAGTCATGGATGTGTTATGAATCTATGTTTTATGATATCAAAGTTAAGATGAATTATGTTGTGGAATTATATGTGTGTATGACATATTAAGAATAAGTTAGGGATTAAAATCATATGAAATGCTATGGTTGTGGAAATGTTGATTTAAATGTGTCTATGGATGTATTGAGAATTGAGTTTTGGGTTGTTGGTATAAGTTTAGAATTTGAAAGTTAGGTGATTTTGAAGTTAGAACATCAAAATGGAGAAGTTTTAGGTCAAGAGACAGATCCCTTCAACCTAGAACATGATTTTAAAGCATTTTTAAGGGAGATGACTAATTCCCACCATAAAAAGACCGACCTCTTAGTGTTCTGAAGCCTTAAAAGGTGTTTTAAAGGCTCGAGAAATCAAAGGAAAAATAGAGAAAATCGAGAGATGAAAAGGAAAAGAGAAAGGAATAGTGGAAAAATAAGGAAAAAGGAAGAGGAAAGTCAAGGAGCTCTACCCCACTCATTCTTCACCTCATTTTACCTAAAACATTAGACCTAAAGAGAGATTTGAGTGAGAGAAGGAAGAAAGTGAAGAGCGATGTCACGACCCATTTTTCCTAAAAACCCCTACAAATTTTTTCGCTTTTTCATTTCCTTACCCATCGTGAACAGTTTCACTACTAACAGTTGGGCTATGAGTCGATGTTAGTCCCTTCTATCATGTTACTTACCTTAACATCTATTTTCCATATTTCATTTACATATCAATTTATTTTAATTAAATACATCCCCAATATTATATCCGTGTACAATATTGTGCCTCTATATATTTAGATACAAAATTATACGAATGTGTATACCTGGTCTTGATAGGAAGCAGCAGATAACCGAAATGCAAGACTAGTGTCACTCTCTTCTACTGAATATATCCTGTAGGGTAGAAAATGAAAGGGTGAGCGCAACTTGCTTAATAATGCAAGCAGGTAGATAACTACACTATCTACATGCTGGTAAAGGCATGACATGTAAAACATTTATATCTCGAGCATGAGGAAATTAAAACCATAACATGTATGAGTATATCATATATCTTAAAACATGAATCGGCATGTAAAACATGAAAAACATCTCATGTAAAACCTCTCATGCTCGGTACAGTAAAACTCATCAAAATAATCCCAGAAAGATTCATCATATCTTTAAAATCATTAATATCTTTATAAAAACCAATCGATTTTTCATTTAATACCACATTTCATGAAAATCGTCACAAATCGGGGCTCGACCCCTCCCTCGGGTCTACCCTGGTCTAACAAGACCAATCAAATATATATCATGTAAGACATGCAAGTTACTGTATGGAAACAATCGAGGACTATGTCTCTGTGATCCCAGGCTACACAGATCCCGGTGTGCTGGGTATCACAACTGCAACGAGAGGTGGGTTAAATTCTACCCGTCAGAATATCAAGTAACGTGAATACAATAGTCATGACTACATGGTACAGCGTACTCCGTGTAACATACATGGTACAACGTACTCCATGAACCCAATATCACAATCTGGGGATGCCTGCCATAGGTCTTATCCCACTCCAAACCATGTCGATAACCAACCCATGTCTCAATCTGTATGTGCTAGCATATCTTCTCACTGTGACACACAGTCTACAGGAGGCTCCAGCACGGTCATATGCATGTCATAAAATTCCTGTGCGAGCGAAGCTCCAGCATGGCTCCATGCATATTTATGATATCAGAAAAACTCTCATACGAGCGAAGCTCCAGCATGATTTCATAAAAATCAATGAAATCTGCGTACCAGCAGCGCTCTAGTATGACTTAAAAATAATTATAAATCCAATTTAAATTCACGTACGAGCAATGCTCTAGTACGGATGCATAAAACCAAGTAAAATCCACGTACGAGCACAACTCCAGTACGGTAAGCAAGTTTGTAAAACTCAGTGCGAGTAGTGTTCCAGCACTTTGTATATGAGTTAAAATATAAAATCCAGTGCGAGCAGTGCTCCAGCACAATTTAAAACTCATAAAAACATGATAGGCTGTTCAATTTCACTAAAACAAATCAAAAATTACAACTGGCACCTAACTCGTGCCCTTTCATGTAAAAGCATGAAATAAACAGCCAACCTATCTATAATTTGCTTAAATTAAAGCAACATAATCATAGGAATATCAAAAACATGAAAATCATGCAATTTCATAGCCTTACTACCCTTTTTGAAATTTTCCTAACTAGGGGTTAAATTGTAATTTTTACATATACAACGATTTTCGTAAAAATTATTATTCTATTTATAGATACCTTATGAAATTCTACGTAATGTAAATAACCCTAAAAATACGTACAGATATCTCTAAGCGCTTACAAAATTCCCTTACCTCGATTCTCTGTACAGTCTGACTTTTTCAATGTAGAGAATTTCGCTCAGTCCGATTTGCTCCCAATTAAATCTCTGGAGCTGCGTATAACCATTATTGTGTTAAATACAATATACTTATCCATATTTAACCTTTATTGAGCTTAAATTTAAAATGTTGGGCTCGTTTACTCTTATTGGGCCCGATTACATCTTAATGGGCCTTACTCCGGTTTTATGCCCATTTCCACTTACTATTCACATCATCGAGGCCTATTGGGCTCATTGGGCCCTCAACGCTTATTGGGCCTCGTTCTAGGCTCTTTGGGTAGCTCCAATAATTATTTACGACATTTTATCTCAAATTCTACAATATAATCATTTAATGCGAAAATTAAATTCGTAATTTATGCGAAGAATTTCTAACACGCATAACAATGTAATTTGTCGTAAGTAGGGTCCATTACTCGAGATTTTATGATAGTACACAAATCGAGGTTGACTCAAGCTCTCGTTTGTCATCGATTATCGAGCTACACATTTATATTTTTCGGGTTTATTTCCGATCAAATATATATTTAAATAATTATTTCAAAAATTAAATTGGTCTATTTGACCACTTATCAGCTTACCCGGAGCTCGATTGTATCACCAAATTTTTCCCATTTTTCCTTTTTCTTTTTCTTTTTCTCTTTCTTTTTCTTCTTTTTCTGGTTGAACCTGTTCGGTCCATTTCAATTCGGTTCAGCCCGATTCAGTCCGATCTAACTTTCTCCCTCTTCGTTTAGAGCTTTGTCGGTCGGTTCTCCGCTGGCTTTCACCTCCAGCTTGTTCGCGGGGTAGTCCAGTGCATGGATCTGGGGTCGGTTTCGCCAAAGCTTGCCGAAAAGTGGCCAATCCGACCTATTCTCTCCTCGTCGTCGGTACCCTCTTTTTCTTCTGATCGACGTTGTTTCTGGCAGATCTGCACCTAGATTGGCGTCGCTGTCGCCCCCTCTGGCCGGTAGAGGGGCATTCCCCCCTTCCTCGGCCGCCGATCGTCTCTCTCTCCTCCATTTTCTCTTTTTTTTCCTTTCTTTCTCTCGGTTTCTCCCTCTCTCTCGATCGCTGGATGTTCTCCTCTCTCTACCCGCGTCGACGAGGGCTCGACTGCTTCTTCTCCTTCAGCCGCTCGCCTGGGCTCCTCGCCAGTGTCCGACCGTTGAGGCAGAAGGGGCTCGGCTTGCCTCTTCTGTCTATCTCCCCTTCCATTCCTCAGAATCACGAAATTGCGATTCTATTTCTCTTTTTTTAATTATTATTTTATTATTATTATTTATTTTATTTATTTTTATAATTTATTATTTTATTATTTTATTCTAAAAATCCCAAAAATATCTAAAAAATTATATTTTATTCTAATTAATTAATTTAATTTATTTAATCTATTTTTTCACTTTCTCCGTATATTTTCTCTGTATTTTCGGGATATTGTCCCGAGTGAAAATTTTGATTAATTCCTATAAATTCATATCTTGATCAATTTAACCCGAAATTTAATTATTTCTTCGTTATTGATTAAGATTTCTCAATCCCATATTTTTAATTAAATTTTCTTATCGAATTTATACCGACTTTCGATCTTTTGACCGTTTTACCCTTCAAAGTGTTCAAAAATTCCATTTCAATCCTTTGTATTTTTAATTTCGTGTTTTGAATAAATTCGGGTATTACAAGCGAAGAATGGGTTTTGTCACGACCCAATTCCATTCTCTTTAACCGAAATCACTGAAAATTTTTCGCGTTTTACTGTTACCTTACCCGGTCGTGAACTAAACTCACCATACACTGTTGGGCTGTGAGTCAATAATAAACACCACATCTCATTCATTCTCAATTAATTAAAACGATGTCCTACATGTGCATTAATCGAGTACTTATACGAATACATGTTTTACTGACATCTACATCCCCCATAAGTACAACTCAAAAGAATATTGTGCTTTTACATTGTTTAGATACAAAAAGAATCACTGTGTATATACCTCTTAGCGATGGAGATGCAGCGGAGTCCAAAATGATACGCCTCAGTCCTCACTGGGCTACTATGCACGCTCTGTAGGGGAGAAAATAGAGTGGGATGAGCAACCACACGCTCAGTAAGACAATAATGCAAGCATGGTAGATAACTACTCTATCTACATGCTGATAGTGTTATGCATAAATCATTTATAGTAGGAGCATGAGGAATAAAACTATGCCATATGAGTATACATATATATCATGTATCAAAGTCATGTCAACTTGGCATATAAAACATGGTAAAACATCATGTATAAATCATCTCATGCTCGATCTTATTTCGATTCATAAAAAGGGCAATTCATTTAGAAACCTCCTTTTTAAAACCCACATCATAAACTCTTTCTCATCACATATATCACATCACATCAATTCACAATCACAACCACATTTCACAATTCAAATCCACAAGGCTCGACCCCTCCTTCGGGTCTACCTTAAACAATCACAATCACACTTAGAGATTTAAAATCATGTGGTAGTAAGTAAATCAAGCAAGGAGACAGGTTACTATATCTCAAGTGACTACATTGGCCAATCGTCACATATCATCCCAGACCACACGGATCCCGGTGTGCGGGGTATCATGCTGGCCTGAAGGTGGGTTAGTTCTCCGCCAGACTTTCTAAATCAAGTAACCACCACGCGGTACATCGTACTCCATGTGATATACACGGTACATCGTACTCCGCGGACCCATAACATGGTTGGGGGTGCCTGCCATAGGTCTTATCTACCCCATGTCAAGTGTAACCTTTATAGTCTCAAGAGCGCGTGGGAGTAACCGCAATACCAGGTCCTAGCCCCTCATGGCCTTGCTCGCCCCTGTTGGGTTCCCTGATCCAGGTCCTAGCCCCTCACTCTCACCCCACCTAAGAGGTCTGTCAGGCCTGTTGGGTTCCCTGGATGGATTAAGTCAGGTCCTAGCCCCTCACCCTCACCTCACCTAAGAGGTCTGTCAGGCCTGTTGGGTTCCCTGGATTAATCCGTATCTCTCACCACGGCCTCATACATACCACAGTGTGAAAACCAGCGCGAGCTACGCTCTAGCGCGAATTCATGCATCAAAACCAATCACTTCGTACGAGCAACGCTCTGGTACGGTATTTATGCATAAAATATGAAGAAACCATGTACGAGCATAGCTCCAGTACAGTTATATGCATAAGAAAACCACTCAAACCCACGTACGAGCATAAGCTCCAGTACGGTTTATAAACATCATCACAATTCAATTTTGAAGTGCGAGCTAAGCTCAAGCACGTTTCACACAAGTGAAAACATAGAAGTCTCGCGCGAGCGAGGCTCTTACATGCATCCAAAACATCTCATAATATGCTTAGTGCCTCATATGGGCTATTTCACAACATCATTCAAGTACTAGCCAGCCTATCCTTTTATTTGCTCAAATCAAAGCATGGTGTTTTGTAAAAGCATTCAAAACACATGATTTATGCAATTATTAGCCTTACTATCCCTTTTTCATAAAGTCCACTTCAAATCCAAAACCACGCATATACCCATCATCTTTCACGAATACCATCAACATTTATTTGAGCAATCATGCATTTCATAAAAACACCCGATATTCACCCACAAGTTTAAAGTACGAGCAGCTACCTCTATATACTCACAAAATTCCCTTACCTGGAATCGCGATGCGTGATTCCACTTCCTTAAGCTGCTTTCTCGCACGGTTCGGTTCGCCTTCAACGAACTCTTCGGGACTGCACAAAATCGTATCCCGCATTATATTCGATCCATATATTGCAACCCTTGTGCTTGCTATAGTCAGTTTAATCTATAGCCTCTATTAAAGCTTATTTGGCCTCGTTTCATTACTTTATTCATAATTCGAGTCTATGGATCTTCTTAGGCCTATTAACTTATTCAAAATCGGTGTTAAATCGACATTAAGCTCATAGTGTTCATATTCCATGAATCCCCTCACTATGGCATTTATTAATCACATACATATCCATTTTTTCATATTTCTTCCAACTCACCAAGTAATTCCATCTAACCATCTAGAATCATAAACATTACCCCAATGACAACTTTAGCATGCCATAAACCATAAGTTCATTCAATCCCACATATCCTCACATTATACCCATTTTAGGTTTCTAGGTCACACCAACTTCACAACATTCCTAAGTAGTTTATCCATCAATACTCCTATCAATCAACTCCAAAATCAATTTAAATAGCTAATACATTTGGATTGGAGGGTTAGAATCTTACCAATGTGATTTCGCTCCTTGCTCCAATTGGTAATGCCCTTAACTCCTTCAACTCCAAGAATGGGAAGATGCCCTCTCACTATGTTGTTCTTCTCTTTGATAGGAACAACTTTACCTCTAATGATCTCTCTCCAAATCTCGCTGAAAATGACTGATTTTAGAGAGGGAAAGTTAGGTTTTTGGGGTTGAGATTGTAAGGTTTGGTGTTTTTTCGAGATTTCCAGATTTTCAGCTCTCCTTATATAGAAATGACTTGAGGAGATCGATCTGGTCCAAGAGGAGATCGATCTGGTCCCTTAAAATCCCTCTTTTTCACGGCATTTTTAAGCCTGAGATCGATCTGTCGAAGCAATGAGATCGATCTGTTGAAGCATGAGATCGATCTGTCGAAGCATGAGATCGATCTGGTCCCAAACAGAGAGCTAAGGAGATCGATCTGGGTGCTTGAGGATCGATCTTTTCACTTACAGAATGCTTAGCAGATCGATCTGTCTCCATTGGAGATCGATCTGCTCTATTCTTTCGCCCAAGTAAGAGCATTCTGGTTCTTCCAGATCGATCTCTCATCCTAGGAGATCGATCTGGACCTCATGTTTTCCAGATTTCCTGCAGTTTCATTGCTGCAACTCATACCAACACACCCTCAATCTATTGCCATGGCCATTTTCTCATCCATCCACCTTTATAAGTTGAAAATGGCATCCATTCATACCTTATACAAATTGAAACTTGTGTGCATTCATTATATGTTCCAAGGTATGCTACATAGAACCGAATAGAAGCTTAACTCCATTCCATTTTACCACACTACTCATTTTGAGTTTCAATCACATCCATCACTTGCCATAACTCATTCCTTCGCATTCATACTCAATGAAACTTGTATGTACGTTACAATTTATATTACACATACATACATTGAATCCATTGACTTACATTAATCATACTTTACATTACAAGTCCATTCATATTATTTGATCCAATTACACATAATACCCTTTTACATATACGGGGTCTTACATTCTCCCCTCCTTCAAGAAATTTGGTCCTCCAAATTAGAACCAAGTCACTCTTCAAACAGTTGGGGGTACCTCTCCCGTATCAAGTTCTCCAATTCCCACGTGGCCTCTTCCGCCGTGTGGTGTTGCCAAAGCACTTTCACTAAGGGAATTGTCTTATTCCGTAACACTTTCTCTTTTCTATCCAGTATCCGAACCGGCTTCTCAACATACGTCATACTCTCATGGAGCTCCAACGGCTCATATTTTATCACGTGTGCCGGGTCCGGGTGATACTTCCGAAGCATCGAGACGTGGAAGACGTTGTGGACATTTGCCAAGTCCGGTGGCAATGCCAATCTATAAGCCTTATCTCCCACTCTCTCCAAAATCTCGAAGGGTCCGATGTATCTAGGGCTCAGCTTGCCCTTCTTACCAAATCTCATAATACCCTTCGATGGTGATACCCTCAGAAACACCGACTCACCCTCATCAAACTCCAGTGGTCTTCGTCTCTTGTCAGCATAACTCTTTTGCCGGCTCTGAGCTGTCCGTAATCTCTCACATATCAACTGGACGTCCTCAGATGCCTGCTGCACTAAGTCCGGAGCAAAAATTTGTCTGTCACCAACCTCTTCCCATCCAATAGGGGAACGGCATCTACGCCCGTATAATGCCTCATAGGGTGCCATCTCGATACTAGCATAATAGCTATTATTATATGCGAACTCGGCTAACTGCAGGTGGTCATCCCAGGAGCCTCTAAAATCCAGCACACACGCTCTCAACATATCCTCGAGGGTCTGTATAGTCCTCTCTGACTGCCCATCTGTTTGAGGATGAAAAGCGGTGCTAAAACTCAATCGGGTCCCCAGCGCTTCCTGAAAATGTTCCCAGAAATGGGAAGTGAAGCGGGCATCCCTATCAGAAACAACGCTCACTGGCACACCATGTAGCCGTACTATCTCTCGAATATATAGGTTCGCCAACTGACTCAGTGTATCGGTAGCTCTCATAGCCAAGAAATGGGCGGACTTAGTCAACCGGTCCACAATAACCCATATGGCATCATGACCTCTACGGGTCCTCGGCAACCCCATCACAAAATCCATGGTGACATGCTCCCACTTCCATGTCGGTATCGATAGAGGCTGCAATAATCCTACAGGCTTCTGATACTCTACCTTCACTTGCTGACAAACGAGACATCTAGCGACATATTCCGCAATGTCTCTCTTCATTCCAGACCACCAATAAACCTTCCGAAGGTTTTGATACATCTTGGTACTTCCCGGATGTATCGTATACTTTGATGAGTGAGCCTCTGATAAAATCGTTCTCCTGATCTCAGGATCCCTGGGAACACATACTCTGCCTCTGAACCTCAATAAGCCATCAGCACTCTGCTCAAAATCAATACCCACACCTGTCTGTACCTGCCTCAGCCAATCGATACACCGTCGATCACTCTGCTGGGCTTGCCGAATACGGCCAATCAACTCTGGCTCTAGTCTCAAACTAGCCATGATCTCAAGTCTCTCAGATCCAGGTGGGGTTACATCCAAACTGAGGTTCGCAAAGTATTCTAACAATTCATGTTCCCGTACCATCATATAAGACACCAACCCGAGGTTCTTTCTACTTAAAGCATCGGCAACTACATTTGCCTTACCCGGGTGGTACATGATTTCACAATCATAGTCCTTCAGGAGTTCGAGCCATCTCCTCTGTCTCATATTCAGCTCTTTCTGCGAGAACAGGTACTTAAGGCTCTTATGATCTGTGAACACCTGAAATTTCTCACCATAGAGATAGTGGCGCCATATTTTCAAAGCAAATACTACGGCCGCCAACTCTAAATCATGAGTCGGGTAGTTCCTCTCATGATCTTTCAACTGTCTAGATCCATAGGCAACTACCTTCCCATCCTGCATAAGCACACAGCCCAGTCCCTGGTGTGATGCATCCGTATACACCGAGAATCCCCCTGAGCTGGTAGGAATGGTGAGAACTGGAGCAGTCGTCAATCGACGCTTAAGCTCCTCAAAACTCCTCTCACATGCCTCATCCCATGTAAACTTAACATCCTTACGCGTGAGGCGTGTCAACGGAGCAGCTAGTCTGGAGAAACCCTCTACAAATCTCCGATAATATCCTGCCAATCCCAGGAAACTCCTGATCTCAGTTACTGTCTTGGGCTGTTCCCACTGCACAACTGCCTCTACCTTGGATGGATCCACTGATACCCCATCCTTTGACACAACATGCCCCAGAAATGAGATCTGTTCCAACCAGAAGTTACACTTGCTGAGTTTGGCATACAATTCTCTCTCTCGGAGGGTCTGCAGAACTATCCTCAAGTGCTCCTCATGATCTTCCCTGGACTTGGAATACACCAAAATGTCATCTATGAAAACAATCACAAACTTGTCGAGGTATGGCTTGAATATATCATTCATCAATGCCATAAATGCTGCGGGAGCATTCGTCAATCCGAATGGCATCACCAAAAACTCGTAGTGGCCATAACGGGTACGAAATGCTGTCTTGGGTACATCTCCACTCCTGATCCTCAACTGATGGTACCCTGACCGCAGATCTATCTTAGAAAATACTTCGGCTCCCTGGAGCTGATCAAGCAAATCATCGATTCTTGGAAGGGGGTACTTGTTCTTAATGGTGGCCTTATTCAACAACCGGTAATCTATACACAGTCGGAGGCTTCCATCCTTCTTCCTTACAAATAGAACCGGTGCTCCCCAAGGTGAGACACTCGGTCTAATAAACCCCTTCTCCAACAACTCTTGCAGCTGTTTCTTCAGCTCTTCCAACTCTATCAGAGCCATTCTATAGGGTGGCTTCGATATCGGCTCTGTACCAGGCACTAACTCAATACAAAATTCCATTTCCCTTTCAGGTGGTAGTCCTGGTAATTCATCCGGAAAGACATCAGGGTAGTCCGTAATTACGGGTATGTCCTTCAATTCCGGGTGTGCCTCATCTATATCGACCACATAGGCAATGAACCCTTCACATTATCCTCTCCATCGTTAGTAACATAAACCATCACTCCACATTCAACATTTATCATAAATAATAAATTTATCTCTCAAGCAATATGAATTTAAAATCATACTCCATTATTTACACTAAACATGCTATTTTCATATCATTTCTTTTCATCAAAGTTTACAATAAGATTGTCTAATCCTGAAAACCTCAATGTTTTGGCATGACAATCCATCACAACACGATTGGTAGCCAACCAATCCATTCCCAAAATTACATCAAAATCATTCATATTTAATAAAAACAGATTGGCTATCACTTCCTTCCCCTCTATCTTTAATTTACAATCCCTACATACATGCTCAGTCAATTGACTATCATTCATGGGTGTGGAAATCATCAACATTTTATCCAACAATGTTGGCTTCACATATTTCAACAATTTATGTGCAAAGGAAGGTGATATGAAAGAATGCGTGGCACCAGGATCAAATAATACCAATGTTTCTAAATCAAAGATTCGGATGGTACCTTTAATCACATCTGTCGATACGTCTGCAGTGTCCTGGTCTAGTGCGTGCACCCTTCCTCTGCTCACACCCGCAGCCTGTTTCCCTTTCTCTTCAGCTGTAGCCCTCCTCCTTGGGGCTGCTGTCTCAACTGGAGCTCCCTCGGGCTCCTTGCCCTTCTGTGGGGCAACCTCAATCATCTCAGTGCAGTACCTCGATATATGCCCTGGCCTCCCACACCTAAAACAAGAAACAGGGGGCGCCTGACATGGCCTATTCCCATGATATCTCCCACATCTCCTACACTGATCCGTGGTAGGTCGTGGTCCTCCAATAGTTATACCCCTCGGCGCTGTCAAGGCTGGGTATACGGGAGGTCTGGCAGCTCTCTCCTGCACCTTCTCGATCTTAGGCCTCTTCTCGAAAAACCTTTGGCCACCTCTCTTGGCCACTCTTCCAAACCCGGATCTCTTCCGGTCTCTGTCCTTCCTGACACTGATCCTTCCAAGCTCGGAGGCATTTCGCTCAAAGTCTTGCTCACATAACTGAGCCTTATGTACAGCCTCCTCATAAGTCACAATGTCGAAGGGAGCTAGCTTAGTTCGGATGGCCAATCTCAACCCATCCATGAACTTCTAAATCTTTCGGGTCTCACTACCCATCGTGTCAGGGTCATATCTCCCCAATGACATAAACTTGGACTCATACTCGTCCACAGTCCGGTTCCCCTGAACCAAATTCATAAATTCCATCCGCAATTTCCTCTGTGCGGTAGCTGGAATATACTGCCTCCTGAAGGCCTCTAGAAATATCTCCCACGAGATCTCAGAATGTCTGGCCCTCAAAATAGTCTCGGTGGACCTCCACCAATGCTCGGCCTCGCCTTTCAGCATAAACACGGCAAAGGCAACCTTCTCACTTGAAGTGCATCGGAAAAACCTATACAGTTTCTCCATCTCATACACCCAATCCTCCGTAATCACTGGGTCCTTCACCCCTCTAAACACTGGGGGTTTCAGTGCTTGAAACTCTCGCAACCTGCTCAAGTCGCAGTCATAACCCATATCGCTACCGCTCTGCTGTGGAGCGATAGGAGAATCTGTATCCTGGGCTGGAGGTGGTGTAACTGTAACTGTCTCAGCAGTCTGAGGTCTCTCCGCCTCTGCAGCTGCCTGTTCCGTAGTAGGCTGTGCCGCGGGACCTCGTCCGTCACCGGCGCCCAAGGCCTGCGTGACTATCTCCACCAGACTCTCAATACTCCGCTCTAATCTAGCGAAGCGAGCCTCAGTATCACCTGCTCTCTCAGCAGGGTTCTGTGGAGCCTGCTCAGTCTGTGGCTCCGCACGGCTCTCAGGCCTACCACTACGGCCTCTAGCGCGTGCTCTCGCCCCTCTACCTTTGCGTGTAACTGGCATAGTGCCTAGCTCCCTGTATTATAATAATTTATTAAGCTCAATCCATCACAGTATACACAGTTATATCTAAACAAAAGCACAGTACTATAGGGATGTACTTTCCTACATTTTATTAATGACTCACATCAGGCCAACACAGCTCTGATACCAATCTCTGTCACGACCCAATTCCATTCTCTTTAACCGAAATCACTGAAAATTTTTTGCGTTTTACTGTTACCTTACCCGGTCGTGAACTAAACTCACCATACACTGTTGGGCTGTGAGTCAATAATAAACACCACATCTCATTCATTCTCAATTAATTAAAACGATGTCGTACATGTGCATTTAATCGAGTACTTATACGAATACATGTTTTACTGACATCTACATCCCCCATAAGTACAACTCAAAAGAATACTGTGCTTTTACATTGTTTAGATACAAAAAGAATCACTGTGTATATACCTCTTAGCGATGGAGATGCAGCGGAGTCCAAAATGATACGCCTCAGTCCTCATTGGGCTACTATGCACGCTCTGTAGGGGGGAAAATAGAGTGGGATGAGCAACCACACGCTCAGTAAGGCAATAATGCAAGCATGGTAGATAACTACTCTATCTACATGCTGATAGTGTTATGCATAAATCATTTATAGTAGGAGCATGAGGAATAAAACTATGCCATATGAGTATACATATATATCATGTATCAAAGTCATGTCAACTTGGCATATAAAACATGGTAAAACATCATGTATAAATCATCTCATGCTCGATCTTATTTCGATTCATAAAAAGGGCAATTCATTTAGAAACCTCCTTTTTAAAACCCACATCATAAACTCTTTCTCATCACATACATCACATCACATCAATTCACAATCACAACCACATTTCACAATTCAAATCCACAAGGCTCGACCCCTCCTTCGGGTCTACCTTACACAATCACAATCACACTTAGAGATTTAAAATCATGTGGTAGTAAGTAAATCAAGCAAGGAGACAGGTTACTATATCTCAAGTGACTACATTGGCCAATCGTCACATATCATCCCAGACCACACGGATCCCGGTGTGCGGGGTATCATGCTGGCCTGAAGGTGGGTTAGTTCTCCGCCAGACTTTCTAAATCAAGTAACCACCACGCGGTACATCGTACTCCATGTGATATACATGGTACATCGTACTCCGCGGACCCATAACATGGTTGGGGGTGCCTGCCATAGGTCTTATCTACCCCATGTCAAGTGTAACCTTTATAGTCTCAAGAGCGCGTGGGAGTAACCGCAATACCAGGTCCTAGCCCCTCATGGCCTTGCTCGCCCCTGTTGGGTTCCCTGATCCAGGTCCTAGCCCCTCACCCTCACCCCACCTAAGAGGTCTGTCAGGCCTGTTGGGTTCCTTGGATGGATTAAGTCAGGTCCTAGCCCCTCACCCTCACCTCACCTAAGAGGTCTGTCAGGCCTGTTGGGTTCCCTGGATTAATCCGTATCTCTCACCACGGCCTCATACATACCACAGTGTGAAAACCAGCGCGAGCTACGCTCTAGCGCGAATTCATGCATCAAAACCAATCACTTCATACGAGCAACGCTCTGGTACGGTATTTATGCATAAAATATGAAGAAACCATGTACGAGCATAGCTCCAGTACAGTTATATGCATAAGAAAACCACTCAAACCCACGTATGAGCATAAGCTCCAGTACGGTTTATAAACATCATCACAATTCAATTTCGAAGTGCGAGCTAAGCTCAAGCACGTTTCACACAAGTGAAAACATAGAAGTCTCGCGCGAGCGAGGCTCTTACATGCATCCAAAACATCTCATAATATGCTTAGTGCCTCATATGGGCTATTTCACAACATCATTCAAGTACTAGCCAGCCTATCCTTTTATTTGCTCAAATCAAAGCATGGTGTTTTGTAAAAGCATTCAAAACACATGATTTATGCAATTATTAGCCTTACTATCCCTTTTTCATAAAGTCCACTTCAAATCTAAAACCACGCATATACCCATCATCTTTCACGAATACCATCAACATTTATTTGAGCAATCATGCATTTCATAAAAACACCCGATATTCACCCACAAGTTTAAAGTACGAGCAGCTACCTCTATATACTCACAAAATTCCCTTACCTGGAATCGCGATGCGTGATTCCACTTCCTTAAGCTGCTTTCTCGCACGGTTCGGTTCGCCTTCAACGAACTCTTCGGGACTGCACAAAATCGTATCCCGCATTATATTCGATCCATATATTACAACCCTTGTGCTTGCTATAGTCAGTTTAATCTATAGCCTCTATTAAAGCTTATTTGGCCTCGTTTCATTACTTTATTCATAATTCGAGTCTATGGATCTTCTTAGGCCTATTAACTTATTCAAAATCGGTGTTAAATCGACATTAAGCTCATAGTGTTCATATTCCATGAATCCCCTCACTATGGCATTTATTAATCACATACATATCCATTTTTTCATATTTCTTTCAACTCACCAAGTAATTCCATCTAACCATCTAGAATCATAAACATTACCCCAATGACAACTTTAGCATGCCATAAACCATAAGTTCATTCAATCCCACATATCCTCACATTATACCCATTTTAGGTTTCTAGGTCACACCAACTTCACAACATTCCTAAGTAGTTTATCCATCAATACTCCTATCAATCAACTCCAAAATCAATTTAAATAGCTAATACATTTGGATTGGAGGGTTAGAATCTTACCAATGTGATTTCGCTCCTTGCTCCAATTGGTAATGCCCTTAACTCCTTTAACTCCAAGAATGGGAAGATGCCCTCTCACTATGTTGTTCTTCTCTTTGATAGGAACAACTTTACCTCTAATGATCTCTCTCCAAATCTCGCTGAAAATGGCTGATTTTAGAGAGGGAAAGTTAGGTTTTTGGGGTTGAGATTGTAAGGTTTGGTGTTTTTCCGAGATTTCCAGATTTTCAGCTCTCCTTATATAGAAATGACTTGAGGAGATCGATCTGGTCCAAGAGGAGATCGATCTGGTCCCTTAAAATCTCTCTTTTTCACGGCATTTTTAAGCCTGAGATCGATCTGTCGAAGCAATGAGATCGATCTGTTGAAGCATGAGATCGATCTGTCGAAGCATGAGATCGATCTGGTCCCAAACAGAGAGCTAAGGAGATCGATCTGGGTGCTTGAGGATCGATCTTTTCACTTACAGAATGCTTAGCAGATCGATCTGTCTCCATTGGAGATCGATCTGCTCTATTCTTTTGCCCAAGTAAGAGCATTCTGGTTCTTCCAGATCGATCTCTCATCCTAGGAGATCGATCTGGACCTCATGTTTTCCAGATTTCCTGCAGTTTCATTGCTGCAACTCATACCAACACACCCTCAATCTATTGCCATGGCCATTTTCTCATCCATCCACCTTTATAACTTGAAAATGGCATCCATTCATACCTTATGCACATTGAAACTTGTGTGCATTCATTATATGTTCCAAGGTATGCTACATAGAACCGAATAGAAGCTTAACTCCATTCCATTTTACCACACTACTCATTTTGAGTTTCAATCACATCCATCACTTGCCATAACTCATTCCTTCGCATTCATACTCAATGAAACTTGTATGTACGTTACAATTTATATTACACATACATACATTGAATCCATTGACTTACATTAATCATACTTTACATTACAAGTCCATTCATATTATTTGATCCAATTACACATAATACCCTTTTACATATACGGGGTCTTACAGGTTTTTAGTTCTAAAATGGGTGAATCAAGGTGAGAAGCTTTAATGTTGATTTTAAAGCATGGGTATAGTTTATTTAAGAATATTAAGTTTTTATTGATTGAGTATTTGTGGTTTGTGGTTTAAAGGTGATTATTGGTGTGGAAGTTTAGAGAGACAATAACAAAAGGTTTCTCTCTACAAGGTAAGATTTACTAAAATTATGGAATAAATATATATTGTGATTTGTGGTGTTTTTTTATTAAGTTGCTTAAGTAAAATTTTGATATAAAATTTATGGAGTTATGATTTAAGGTTTGAAGTGATGAATTTGAGGGTTTTAATGTATGGATGTTGGCATTAGTGAACTGATGATGGTATGACTTTGAGGATGAATGTAAGACATGTATGATATGAATTATGGTAATGGATGATTAAGAATGTTTAAGTGAGTATAAAAGTTAAGATTTCTAAGCTAACACTTAAAGGAAATTTAAGAGAGATAATAAGTATAGGCAATGCTTAAGTTATGGAAGTATAAGTATAAGTCATGGAAAATAAGTGTTATATGTTTGGCGTTTGTAGCTAAGAGTTCAATTGAGGAAGTTAGGCAATATAGATGCATTGGCTAGTCTAAGTTGGTACCAAAGAAAGCCAAGGTTAAGTGCTATGATTTGCTTGGAGGTATGGGATATGTGTAGAGTCATGGTGTCGATTTGTTTTTAATACATGCATGCAAGTTTATTATGCTTTAAGTATGTTTTATGACATATGATATTATGAAAATGTATGATTTGTGCTTGAGGATCAATTCCATAGGGTAGGGAATCAATTTCGTCATTTATGTTCTCCATTGCTTTATGCTTAAGGATCGCTTTTTCATGCTCATTAACCCATTTTTGTAAGTAAGTCAATATATGCATGATTTGATAAGCTTATTATTTTATGGTATAAGTATGAAGATCCCACAAGATACATTAAAGGACTTTATTTTACAAAATTGCATGATAAAACCTGCTTTAGGTGTTAAAAAAAAACTTGTGCATTAAAATGGTTTCTCTAAAACTATGTTAAACATGTTTTAATGTGGGGTCACTATGTTTAAGCTATGAAAAGGATGATTCAATAGGATAACCATCCCACCTTAGTATGTATTATGATTTAAAAGTTAAGTTTCTGTTCTAAGTTATGGAATCATGCTACATATGTTTTATGAATTGTTTTAAGAGACTATAAGGCTACCATTTGTAATGTGTTTAATGGGCATATAACATCCCCTTATATAATATTGGCAATCAAGCCTCATGTCCTTAAAGGATGTATGAAATCCATCTATTAAATGACAGTTATGCCTTTAAGTTTAAGTTAAGGTTGTTAGACTTGGATAAATCAACAACATTCTCAGTACTCAATAGTCTAGTGGGGCTGAAGAAACCTTAACCATGGCCATAGGTTAACACTTTCCCATTTAGGGGGCTCTCATTTTAGGCACAATATGTCACAACCCTTTTTATCCATTTCATCTAAAAAACACTATAAATTTTTCCCTTTATTCGTTAACTTACCCAATCGTGAACAACCCTCACAAATACAGTTGGGCTGTGAGTCAGTAATAATCATCCTTTACCATCCATTTTCCAATTAATCAAAAACAATTTCGTACATTTGAAAGTTAAGTTAGATTCTTATACATGACATGTTTGCTAACATTTACATCCCCCATATTACAATTCAGAATGATTACTGTGCTATTACATGTTTAAATACAAAAAGAATTTCTGTGTGTATACCTCTGGGTGATAGAGAGCAGCGGTTATCCAAAATATAACGCCTCAGTCCCTCTATAGGCTACTATGCACGGTCTGTAGAGGGGAAAATAAAGGAATGAGAAACCACACGCTTAATAAGGCAATAATGCAAGTATGGTAGATAACTACACTGTCACGACCCATTTTATGATTTCCTTTAACCGAAAACCTCAATAAATTTTTCACGTTTTTCCTTTCCTTGGTCGCGAACCAACTTACCACTACATTGTTGGGCAGTGAGTCAATAATAATCCATTCATAACATTCATTCTCAGTTAATAAAATGATGTCATATGTTTGAAAGTCAATCATTTACTTATGCAAATTACAATTAATGACATCTACATCCTCTATAGTTATAACTCGATGATTACTGTGCCATTACATTGTTTAGATGCAAAAAGAATCCTGTGTATATATACCTTTTAGTGATGGAAGCAGCGGATGTCCAAAAATAAAGTGCCTCAGTCCTCGCTGGGCTACTATGCACTCTCTGTAGGAGGGGGAAAATAGAGAGGGATGAGCAACCACACACTCAGTAAGACAATAATGCAAGCATGGTAGATAACTACTCTATCTACATGCTAATAGTGTTATGCATAAATCATTTATAATAGGAGCATGAGGAATAAAACCATGCCATATGAGTATACATATATATCATGTATCAAAATCATGTAAAATTGGCATATAAAACATGGACTATCAATATGTGAAAACATCTCATGCCCATTCTCATTAAACTCATAAAAAGGGCAATTCATTTAAGAAACCTCCTTTTGAGTCCCATCTCTTTCTCATACACATACAATTCCATCACAAATCATTTTCTCAATCACAAACATCATTGCTAATTCACAATTCAAATCCCACAAGGCTCGACCCCTCCCTTAGGTCTACCTTGAACTATCACAATCACACGTATGTATAAAAATGCTAGGTCACTATGTCCCACGTGACTATGTGGACCAACTACATCATCGATCATCCCAGACCACACACATCCAGGTGTGTGAGGTATCATGCTAGCATGAAGGTGGATATTCCCTTGCCAGATTTTCTCATCACATAATTATCACGCGGTACATCGTACTCCATGTGATATACACGGTACAACGTACTCCGCGGTCCCATATCGTAATTGGGGGTGCCAGTCCTAGGTCTTGTCTACCCCATACCAAGAACTTACCGTACTCATATAGGAGAGCCTCCCTACCGAACAGAGCCTCCCCGCCCCTCTAGGGCTTAAGGATGTTTGCTTAAGGATCCTTCTGTACCCATGTAGGAGAGCCTTCTTGTCGAACAGAGCCTCCCCACCTCCTCTGTCTTAAGGATGTTGGCTTAAGGATCCTTCCGTAAGAGAGCCTCCCCACCGAACAAAGCCTCCCTGCCTAACAGAGCCTCCCCGCCTTTTTGGGCTTAAGGATGTTGGGCTTAAGGATCTTACCGTAAGAGAGCCTCCCCACCGAACAGAGCCTCCCTGTCTAACAGAGCCTCCCCGCCTCTTCGGGCTTAAGGATGTTAGCTTAAGGATGTAGGGTTTGAGGATCTTACCAACTTTCATGACCTCATACGTATCACAATGTGCAAACTTGTGCGAGCAAGGCTCTAGCACGACTCATGCATCATATCATAAAGAAAACACGTACGAGCATAGCTCCAGTACTGTTATACGCATAAGAAAAACCACTCAAAATCCATGTACGGTTTATAAAATACCATCACAAATAAAATCAAAGTGCGAGCTAAGCTCCAACACTTTCATGTAAGTCAAAGCATCAAAATCCAGCACGAGTGAGGCTCTAGCGCGATTTAATTCACCTAGCTCGATAGGCGGCTCATATGCATTCAAAACACATCACAAACATATTTAGCACCTCACATGTGCTATTCCATAACATCAATAAAACACTAGCCAGCCTATCCTTTTATTTGCTCAAATCAAAGCATTGTGTTTTATGAAAACATTCAAAACACGTGATTTATGCAATTATTAGCCTTACTATCCCTTTTTATACATCCATATAAAACCAAATCATCCAACATTTACAACCATTTTCGCGTACCAAACAACTAATTTCTTAAACATTTATGCATTTCATAAACGCCCTATATCCACCCATAAAATACGAGCAGCTACCTCTATATACTTACAGAATTCCCTTACCTGGAATCGCGACGCCTGATTCCACTTCCTTAAAGCTGTTTAATCGTGCTGTTCAATTTGTCTCCAACGAGCTCTTCGAAACTATACATAATGTATTTCACAACATTTTAGCCCATTATAATCCAACTCTTGCGTTTACTATAATCGATTCGACCTATAGTCTCTATTAACGCTTATGAGGCCTCGTTTCATTACTTTATCCATTACTCGAGTCTATGGATCCTTTTAGGCCTATTTATTCATAATGAATCAATATTAAATCGATATTAAGCTCATAGTGTTCATATTTCATCCATTTTCCTTGATTTCTTCACTATGGCATTTATCAAGCATTTTACCTACTCATTTCCACAAATTCTCTAAACTCACAATGTGGCTTCATTTACTCAGCTCAAATCATCCACACTACTCCAATAACAACTTATCAACATCCATAAACCATAAACTCTCCCAATCTACACTTTCTCACACTAGACTCATTCCATTTCTAGGTCACACTCTAGTTCCATCTGTAAGACCCCGTATATGTATAATGGTAATGTGTGTAATTGGATCAAATAAATATGAATGGACTTGTAATGTAAAGTATGATTGATGTAAGTCCATGGATTCAATGTACGTATGTGAAATATGATTTGTAACGTACACACAAGTTCCATTGAGTATGAATATGAAGAAATGAATTTTTATAAGTGATGGGTGTGATTGAAACTCAAGATGAGTAGTGTGGTAAAATGGAATGGAGTTATGCTTCCATTTGATTTCATGTAGCATACCTTTGGACATACAATGAATGCACACAAGTTTCAATGTGCATAAGGTATGAATGGATGCCATTTTCAAGTTATAAAGGTGGATGGATGAGAAAATGACCATGGAAATAGATTAAGGATGTATTGGTATGAGTTGCAGCAAGGAAACTACAGGAAATCTGGAAAACATGAGGGCCAGATCGATCTCATAGGATGAGAGATCGATCTGGAAGAGCCAGAATGCTCCTATTTGGGTGAAAGAATAGAGCAGATCGATCTCCAATGGAGCCAGATCGATCTCCCAAGCATTTTCGTGATGAAAAGATCGATCCCCAAGCACCCAGATCGATCTCCTTAGCTCTCTGTTTGGGACCAGATCGATCTCATGCTTTGACAGATCGATCTCATGCTTCAACAGATCGATCTGATGCTTCGACAGATCGATCTCATGCTTAAAAATGCCGTGAAAAAGAGGGATTTAAGGGGACCAGATCGATCTCCTCATGAACCAGATCGATCTCCCCAAGCTATTTCTATATAAGGAGGGCTGAAAATCTGGAAATCTCGGAAAAACATATTAACCTCCCATTTTCAACCCAAAAACCTAACTTTCCCTCTCTAAAATCAGCCATTTTCAGTGAGATTTGAAGAGAGATCATTAGAGGCAAAGTTGTTCCTATCAAAGAGAAGAACAACAAAGTGAGAGGGCATTTTCCCATTTTTGGAATTGAAGGAGTTAAGGGCATTACCATTTGGAGTAAGAAGAAAAATCATATTGGTAAGATTCTAACGCTCCAATCCAAATGCATTAGCTATTTAATTGATTTTGGAGTTGTTTGGTATGAGTATTGATGGATAAACTACCTAGGAATGTAGCGAAATTGGTGTGGCCTAGAAATCAAAAATGGGTATAATGTGAGAATATGTGGGATTGAATGAGCTTATGATTTATGGCATGCTAAAGTTGTTATTGGGGTAATGTTTATGATTTTAGATGGAATTACATAGTGAGTTGGAGGAATTGTGAAAATGGGTATGTATATGATTGATAAATGCCATAGTGAGGGGATTCATGAAATATGAACACTATGAGCTTTATGTCGATTTGATATCGATTTTGAATAAGATAATAGGCCTAAGAAGATCCATAGACTCGAGCTATGGGTAAAGTAATGAAACGAGGCCAAATAAGCTTTAATAGAGGCTATAGATTAAATTGGATATAGCAAGCACAAGGGTTGCATTATATGGATCGAATATAATGTGGGATACGATTTTGTGCAGTCCCGAAGAGTTCGTTGAAGACGAATTGAACCGTACGAGTAAGCAGCTTAAGGAAGTGGAATCACGCATCGCGATTCCAGGTAAGGGAATTTTGTGAGTATATAGAGGTAGCTGCTCGTACTTTGAACTTGTGGGTGAATATTGGGTGTTTTATGAAATGCATGGTTGCTCAAATAAATGATTGATGGTATTCGTGAATGATGAGGAGTATATGCGTGGTTTTGGATTTGAAGTGGATTTTATGAAATGGGATAGTAAGGCTAATAATTGCATAAATCCAATGTTTTGATGCTTTTCAAAACGAAATTGCTTGGTTTTAAGCAAGCTTATAGATGGGTCGGCTAGTATTGTGTTGTTGTGGTGGAAAAGCAATTGTGAGTGCAAAACCCGATTGTCGGGATTGTTTGATTGTGTATGTGCCGCCTATCATATTGTATGACATAAATCGCGCTAGAGCCTCGCTCGCGCTGGATTTCTATGTTTTCATCCGTATGAAACGTGCTGGAGCTTAGCTCGCACCTTGATTTGGAAACTATGATGATGTTTATAAACCGTACTGGAGCTTCTGCTCGTACGTGGATTTTGAGTGGTTGTCTTATGAGTATAACTGTACTAGAGCTATGCTCGCACGCGTCTCTGTATGAGAGGATACCTGAGTCGTGCTAGAGCTTTGCTCGCACAAGTTTGCTCATTGTGACACGTATAAGGTTGTGAAAGTTGGTAAGATCCTTAAGCCTTACATCCTTAAGCCTTACATCCTTAAGCTAACATCCTTAAGCCCAAAGAGGCGGGGAGGCTCTGTTAGGCGGGGAGGCTCTGTTAGGTGGGGAGGCTCTGTTCGGTGGGGAGGCTCTCTTACGGTGGGATCCTTAAGCCAACATCCTTAAGCCTAAAGAGGCGGGGAGGCTCTGTTAGGCAGGGAGGCTCTCCTACATGGGTACAGTAAGATCCTTAAGCCCTACATCCTTAAGCCAACATCCTTAAGCCCAAAGAGGCGGGGAGGCTCTGTTAGGCGAGGAGGCTCTGTTCGGTGGGGAGGCTCTCTTACGGAAGGATCCTTAAGCCCTACATCCTTAAGCTAACATCCTTAAGCCCGAGGAGGCAGGGAGGCTCTGTTAAGCGGGGAGGCTCTGTTCGGCAGGGAGGCTCTCCTTCACGGACCCCCAATCACGATATAAGTTGCGGAGTACGCTGTACCGTGTATATCACATGGAGTATGATGTACCGCATGATGGTTATGTGATGAGAAAGTCTGGCGAGGGATAATCCATCTTCGTGCCAGCATGATACCCCGCACACCTGGATGAGTGTGGTCTGGGATGATTTATGATGTAATGGTTCACATATGCACTTTTGATATAGTGACCTAGTTTTTATACACATGCGTGAATTGTGAAATGAAAATGTGGTTGTGATTGTGAGTTGATTTGGTAGTAATTATGTGTTGAGAAAGAGGTTTATGATGTTGGTTTAAAAAAGGAGGTTTCTTAATGAATTGCCCTTTTTATGAATTTAAATGAGATTGAGCATGAGATGATTTTATACATGATGTTTCTACCATATTTTATATGCCAATGCACATGATTTTGATACATGATATATATGTATATTCACATGGCATAGTCTTATTCCTCATGCTCCTATCATAAATGATTTATGCATAACACTATCAGTATGTAGATAGAGTTGTTATCTACCATGCTTGCATTATTGCCTTACTGAGCGTGTGGTTGCTCATCCCACTCTATTTTCCCCCCTACAGAGCGTGCATAGTAGCCCAGTGAGGACTGAGGCGTGTTATTTTGGACTCCGCTGCATCTCCATCGCTAAGAGGTATATGCACAGTGATTCTTTTTGTATCTAAACAATGTAAAAGCACAGTATTCTTTTGAGTTGTAATTATGGGGGATGTAGATGTCAGTAAAACATGCTTTTGTATAAGTACAAGATTTAAATGCAAATGTATGACATCGTTTTATTTCACTGAGAATGAATGAGATGTGGAGTTTATTATTGACTCACAGCCCAACAGTGTGTAGTGAGTTAGTTCACGACCGGGTAAGGTAATAGTAAAACGCGAAAAATTTTTAGTGATTTTCGGTTAAAAAGAATGGAATTGGGTCGTGACAGAGATTGGTATCAGAGCCGTGTTGGCCTGATGTGAGTTATTAATAAAACGTAGGAAAATACATCCCCATAGTACTGTGCTTTTGTTTAGATATAACTCTGTATACCATGATGGATTGAGCTTAATGAATTATTATAATACAGGAAGTTAGGCACTATGCCAGTTACACGCAATGGTAGAGGGGCGAGAGCACGTGCTAGAGGCCGTAGAGGTAGGCCTGAGAGCCGTGCAGAGCCACAGACTGAGCAGGCTCCACAGAACCCTGCTGAGAGAGCAGAGGATACTGAGGCTTGCTTCGCTAGGTTAGAGCGGAGTATCGAGAGTTTGGTAGAGATAGTCACGCAGGCATTGGGTGCCGGTGACAGACGAGGTCCCGCGGTACAGCCTACTACTGAACAGGCAGCTGCAGAGGCGGAGAGACCTCAGACTGCTGAGACAGCTACAGTTACACCACCTCCAGCCCAGGATATAGCTTCTCCTATCGCTCCGCAGCAGAGCGGTAGTGATTTGGGTTATGACTGCGATTTGAGCAGGTTGCGAGAGTTTCAAGCGCTGAAACCCCCAGTGTTTAGAGGGGTGAAGGACCCAGTGACTACGGAGGATTGGGTGTATGAGATGGAGAAACTGTATAGGTTTTTTCGATGCACTTCAAGTGAGAAGGTTGCCTTTGCTGTGTTTATGCTGAAAGGCGAGGCCGAGCATTGGTGGAGGTCCACCGAGGTTATTTTGAGGGCCAAACACTCTGAGATCTCGTGAGAGATATTTCTAGAGGCCTTCAGGAGACAGTATATTCCAGGTACCGCACAGAGGAAATTGCGGATGGAATTTATGAATTTGGTTCAGGGGAACCGAACTGTGGACGAATATGAGTCCAAGTTTATGTCATTGGGGAGATATGACCCTGACACGATGGGTAGTGAGACCCGAAAGATTCAGAAGTTCATGGATGGATTGAGATTGGCTATTCGGACTAAGCTAGCTCCCTTTGACATCTTGACTTATGAGGAGGCTGTACATAAGGCTCAGTTATGTGAGCAAGACTTCGAGCAAAATGCCTCTGAGCTTGGGAGAGTCAGTGTTAGGAAGGACAGAGACCGGAAGAGATCCGGGTTTGGAAGAGTGGCCAAGAGAGATGGCCAAAGATTTTTCGAGAAGAGGCCAAAGATTGAGGGGGTGCAGGAGAGAGCTGCTAGACCTCGAGTATACCCAGCCTTGACTGCGCCAAAGGGTATGACTATTGGAGGACCACGACCCACTACTGATCAGTGTAGGAGATGTGGGAGATTTCACGGGAATAGACCCTGTCTGATGGCCCCTATGGTGTGTTTTAGATGTGAGAGACCAGGACATATAGCTAAGTATTGTCCCGAGAAGATGGAGATTGCCCCACAAAAGGGCAAGGAGCCTGAGGGAGCTCCAGTTGAGACAGCAGCCCCGAAGAGGAGGGCTACAGCTGAGGAAAAAGGAAAACAGGCTGCGGGTGTGAGCAGAGGAAGAGTACATGCACTGGACCAGGACACTGCAGACGCATCGAAGGATGTGATTAAAGGTACCATCCGAATCTTTGATTTAGAAGCATTGGTATTATTTGATCCTGGTGCCACGCATTCTTTCATATCACCTTCCTTTGCACATAAATTGTTGAAATATGTGAAACCAACATTGTTGGATAAAATGTTGATGATTTCCCCACCCATGAATGATAGTCAATTGACTGAGCATGTATGTAGGGATTGTAAGTTAAAGATAGAGGGGAAGGAAATGATAGCCAATCTGATTTTATTGAATATGAATGACTTTGATGTAATTTTGGGAATGGATTGGTTGGCTACCAATCGTGTCGTGATGGATTGTCATGCCAAAACATTGATGTTTTCAGGATTAGACAATCTTATTGTAAATTTTGATGAAAAGAAATGATATGAAAATAGCATGTTTGTTGTGAATAAAGGAGTATGATTTTAAATGCATAATGTTTTAGAGATAAATCCATTGTTTATGATAATGTTGAATGTGGAGTGATGGGTTATGTTACTAACGATGGAGAGGATAATGTGAAGGGTTCATTGCCTATGTGGTCGATATAGATGAGGCACACCCGGAATTGAAGGACATACCCGTAATTACGGATTACCTTGATGTCTTTCCGGATGAATTACCAGGACTACCACCTGAAAGGGACATGGAATTCTACATAGAGTTAGTGCCTGGTACAGAGCCGATATCGAAACCACCCTATAGAATGGTTCCGATAGAATTGGAAGAGCTGAAGAAATAGCTGTAAGAGTTGCTGGAGAAGTGGTTTATTAGACCGAGTGTCTCACCTTGGAGAGCACCAGTTCTGTTTGTAAGGAAGAAGGATGGAAGCCTCCGACTGTGTATAGATTATCGGTTGTTGAATAAGGCCACCATTAAGAACAAGTACCCCCTTCCAAGAATCGATGATTTGTTGGATCAGCTCCAAGGAGCCAAAGTATTTTCTAAGATAGATCTGCGGTCAAGGTATCATCAATTGAGGATCAGGAGTGGAGATATACCCAAGACAGCATTTCGTACCCGATATGGCCACTACGAGTTTTTGGTGATGCCATTCGGATTGACGAATGCTCCCGCAGCATTTATGGCATTGATGAATGATATATTCAAGCCATACCTGGACAAGTTTGTAATAGTGTTCATTGATGATATTTTGGTGTATTCCAAGTCCAGGGAGGATCATGAGGAGCACTTGAGGATAGTTCTGCAGACCCTCCGAGAGAGAGAATTGTATGCCAAACTCAGCAAGTGTAACTTCTGATTGGAACAGATCTCATTTCTGGGGCATGTTGTGTCAAAGGATGGGGTATCAGTGGATCCATCCAAGATAGAGGCAGTTGTACAGTGGGAACAGCCCAAGATAGTAACTAAGATCAGGAGTTTCCTGGGATTGGCAGGATATTATCGGAGATTTGTAGAGGGTTTCTCCAGACTAGCTGCTCCATTGACACGCCTCACGCGTAAGGATGTTAAGTTTACATGGGATGAGGCATGTGAGAGGAGTTTTGAGGAGCTTAAGCGTCGATTGACGACTGCTCCAGTTCTCACCATTCCTACCAGCTCAGGAGGATTCTCGATGTATACGGATGCATCACACCAGGGACTGGGCTGTGTACTTATGCTGGATGGGAAGGTAGTTGCCTATGGATCTAGACAGTTGAAAGATCATGAGAGGAACTACCCGACACATGATTTGGAGTTGGCGGCTGTAGTATTTGCTTTGAAAATATGGCGCCACTATCTATATGGTGAGAAGTTTCAGGTGTTCACAGATCATAAGAGCTTTAAGTACCTGTTCTCGTAGAAAGAGTTGAATATGAGACAGAGGAGATGGCTCGAACTCCTGAAAGACTATGATTGTGAAATCATGTACCACCCAGGTAAGGCAAATGTAGTTGCCGATGCTTTGAGTAGAAAGAACCTTGGGTTGGTGTCTTATATGATGGTACGGGAACATGAATTGTTAGAACACTTTGCAAACCTCAGTTTAGATGTAACCCCACCTGGATCTGAGAGACTTGAGATCATGGCTAGTTTGAGACTAGAGCCAGAGTTGATTGGCCGTATTCGGCAAGCCCAGCAGAGTGATCGACGATGCATCGATTGGCTGAGGCAGATACAGACGGGTGTGGGTAGTGATTTTGAGCAGAGTGCTGATGGGTTATTGAGGTTCAGAGGCAGAGTATGCGTTCCCAAGGATCTTGAGATCAGGAGAATGATTTTATCAGAGGCTCACTCATCAAAGTATACGATACATCCGGGAAGTACCAAGATGTATCAAAACCTTCGAAAGGTTTATTGGTGGTCTGGAATGAAGAGAGACATTGCTGAATATGTCGCAAAGTGTCTCGTTTGTCAACAAGTGAAGGTAGAGCATCAGAAGCCTGCAGGATTATTGCAGCCTCTACCGATACCGACCTGGAAGTGGGAGCATGTCACCATGGATTTTGTGATGGGGTTGCCGAGGACCCGCAGAGGTCATGATGCCATATGGGTTATTGTGGACCGATTGACTAAGTCCGCCCATTTCTTGGCTATGAGAGCTACCGATACACTGAGTCAGTTGGCGAACCTATATATTCGAGAGATAGTACGGCTACATGGTGTACCAGTGAGCGTTGTTTCTGATAGGGATGCCCGCTTCACTTCCCATTTTTTGGAACATTTTCAGGAAGCGCTGGGGACCCGATTGAGTTTTAGCACCGCTTTTCATCCTCAGACAGATGGGCAGTCAGAGAGGACTATACAGACCCTCGAGGATATGTTGAGCGTGTGTGCTGGATTTTAGAGGCTCCTGGGATGACCACCTGCAGTTAGCCGAGTTCGCTTATAATAATAGCTATCATGCTAGTATCGGGATGGCACCCTATGAGGCATTGTACGGGCGTAGATGCCGTTCCCCTATTGGATGGGAAGAGGTTGGTGACAGACAGATTTTTACTCCAGACTTAGTGCAGCAGGCATCTGAGGACGTCCAGTTGATATGTGAGAGATTACGGACAGCTCAGAGCCGACAAAAGAGTTATGCTGAAAAGAGATGAAGACCACTGGAGTTTGATGAGGGTGAGTCGGTGTTTCTGAGGGTATCACCATCGAAGGGTATTATGAGATTTGGTAAGAAGGACAAGCTGAGCCCTAGATATATCGGACCCTTCGAGATTTTGGAGAGAGTGGGAGATAAGGCGTATAGATTGGCATTGCCACCGGACTTGGCGAATGTCCACAACGTCTTCTACGTCTCGATGCATCGGAAGTATCACCCGGACCCGGCACACGTGATAAGATATGAGCCGTTGGAGCTCCATGAGAGTATGACGTATGTTGAGAAGCCGGTTCGGATATTGGACAGAAAAGAGAAAGTGTTGCGGAATAAGACAATTCCCTTGGTGAAAGTTCTTTGGCAACACCACACGGTGGAAGAGGCCACATGGGAATTGGAGAACTTGATACGGGAGAAGTACCCATAACTTTTTGAAGAGTGACTTGGTTCTAATTTGGAGGACCAAATTCCTTGAAGGAGGGGAGAATGTAAGACCCCTATATGTATAATGGTAATGTGTGTAATTGGATCAAATAAATATGAATGGACTTGTAATGTAAAGTATGATTGATGTAAGTCCATGGATTCAATGTACGTATGTGAAATATGATTTGTAACGTACACACAAGTTCCATTGAGTATGAATATGAAGAAATGAATTTTTATAAGTGATGGGTGTGATTGAAACTCAAGATGAGTAGTATAGTAAAATGGAATGGAGTTATGCTTCCATTTGGTTTCATGTAGCATACCTTTGGACATACAATGAATGCACACAAGTTTCAATGTGCATAAGGTATGAATGGATGCCATTTTCAAGTTATAAAGGTGGATGGATGAGAAAATGACCATGGAAATAGATTAAGGATGTATTGGTATAAGTTGCAGCAAGGAAACTACTGGAAATCTGGAAAACATGAGGGCTAGATCGATCTCATAGGATGAGAGATCGATCTGGAAGAGCCAGAATGCTCCTATTTGGGCGAAAGAATAGAGCAGATCGATCTCCAATGGAGCCAGATCGATCTCCTAAGCATTTTTGTGATGAAAAGATCGATCCCAAAGCACCTAGATCGATCTCCTTAGCTCTCTGTTTGGGACCAGATCGATCTCATGCTTTGACAGATTGATCTCATGCTTCAACAGATCGATCTGATGCTTCGACAGATCGATCTCATGCTTAAAAATGCCGTGAAAAAGAGGGATTTAAGGGGACCAGATCGATCTCCTCATGAACCAGATCGATCTCCCCAAGCTATTTCTATATAAGGAGGGCTGAAAATCTGGAAATCTCGAAAAAAACATATTAACCTCCCATTTTCAACCCAAAAACCTAACTTTCCCTCTCTAAAATCAGCCATTTTCAGTGAGATTTGAAGAGAGATCATTAGAGGTAAAGTTGTTCCTATCAAACAGAAGAACAACAAAGTGAGAGGGCATTTTCCCATTTTTGGAATTGAAGGAGTTAAGGGCATTACCATTTGGAGCAAGAAGAAAAATCATATTGGTAAGATTCTAACGCTCCAATCCAAATGCATTAGCTATTTAATTGATTTTGGAGTTATTTGGTATGAGTATTGATGGATAAACTACCTAGGAATGTAGTGGAATTGGTGTGACCTAGAAATCAAAAATGGGTATAATGTGAGAATATGTGGGATTGAATGAGCTTATGATTTATGGCATGCTAAAGTTGTTATTGGGGTAATGTTTATGATTTTAGATGGAATTACATAGTGAGTTGGAGGAATTGTGAACATGGGTATGTATATGATTGATAAATGCCATAGTGAGGGGATTCATGAAATATGAACACTATGAGCTTTATGTCGATTTGATATCGATTTTGAATAAGATAATAGGCCTAAGAAGATCCATAGACTCGAGCTATGGGTAAAGTAATGAAACGAGGCCAAATAAGCTTTAATAGAGGCTATAGATTAAATTGGATATAGCAAGCACAAGGGTTGCATTATATGGATCGAATATAATGCGGGATACGATTTTGTGCAGTCCCGAAGAGTTCGTTGAAGACGAATTGAACCGTACGAGTAAGCAGCTTAAGGAAGTGGAATCACGCATCGCGATTCTAGGTAAGGGAATTTTGTGAGTATATAGAGGTAGCTGCTCATACTTTGAACTTGTGGGTGAATATTGGGTGTTTTATGAAATGCATGGTTGCTCAAATAAATGATTGATGGTATTCGTGAATGATGAGGAGTATATGCGTGGTTTTGGATTTGAAGTGGATTTTATGAAATGGGATAGTAAGGCTAATAATTGCATAAATCCAATGTTTTGATGCTTTTCAAAAAGAAATTGCTTGGTTTTAAGCAAGCTTATAGATGGGTCAGCTAGTATTGTGTTGTTGTGGTGGAAAAGCAATTGTGAGTGCAAAACCCGATTGTCGGGATTGTTTGATTGTGTATGAGCCGCCTATCATATTGTATGACATAAATCGCGCTAGAGCCTCGCTCGCTCTGGATTTCTATGTTTTCATCCGTATGAAACGTGCTGGAGCTTAGCTCGTACCTTGATTTGGAAACTATGATGATGTTTATAAACCGTACTGGAGCTTCTGCTCGTACGTGGATTTTGAGTGGTTGTCTTATGAGTATAACCGTACTAGAGCTATGCTCGTACGCGTCTCTGTATGAGAGGATACCTGAGTCGTGCTAGAGCTTTGCTCGCACAAGTTTGCTCATTGTGACACGTATAAGGTTGTGAAAGTTGGTAAGATCCTTAAGCCTTACATCCTTAAGCCTTACATCCTTAAGCTAACATCCTTAAGCCTAAAGAGGCGGGGAGGCTCTGTTAGGCGGGGAGGCTCTGTTAGGTGGGGAGGCTCTATTCGGTGGGCAGGCTCTCTTACGGTGGGATCCTTAAGCCAACATCCTTAAGCCCAAAGAGGCGGGGAGGCTCTGTTAGGCAGGGAGGCTCTCTTACATGGGTACAGTAAGATCCTTAAGCCCTACATCCTTAAGCCAACATCCTTAAGCCCAAAGAGGCGGGGAGGCTCTGTTAGGCGGGGAGGCTCTGTTCGGTGGGGAGGCTCTCTTACGGAAGGATCCTTAAGCCCTACATCCTTAAGCTAACATCCTTAAGCCCGAGGAGGCAGGGAGGCTCTGTTAAGCGGGGAGGCTCTGTTCGGCAGGGAGGCTCTCCTTCATGAAATATGGAAAACTCTTGGTATGGGGTAGATAAGACCTAGGAATGGCACCCCCAATCACGATATGAGTTGCGGAGTACGCTGTACCGTGTATATCACATGGAGTACGATGTACCGCATGATGGTTATGTGATGAGAAAGTCTGGCGAGGGATAATCCATCTTCGTGCCAGCATGATACCCCGTACACCTGGATGAGTGTGATCTGGGATGATTTATGATGTAATGGTTCACATATGCACTTTTGATATAGTGACCTAGTTTTTATACACATGCGTGCATTGTGAAATGAAAATGTGGTTGTGATTGTGAGTTGATTTGGTAGTAATTATGTGTTGAGAAAGAGGTTTATGATGTTGGTTTAAAAAAGGAGGTTTCTTAATGAATTGCCCTTTTTATGAATTTAAATGAGATTGAGCATGAGATGATTTTATACATGATGTTTCTACCATGTTTTATATGCCAATGCACATGATTTTGATACATGATATATATGTATATTCACATGGCATAGTCTTATTCCTCATGCTCCTATCATAAATGATTTATGCATAACACTATCAGCATGTAGATAGAGTAGTTATCTACCATGCTTGCATTATTGCCTTACTGAGCGTGTGGTTGCTCATCCCACTCTATTTTCCCCCCTACAGAGCGTGCATAGTAGCCCAGTGAGGACTGAGGCGTGTTATTTTGGACTCCGCTGCATCTCCATCGCTAAGAGGTATATGCACAGTGATTCTTTTTGTATCTAAACAATGTAAAAGCACAGTATTTTTTTGAGTTGTAATTATGGGGGATGTAGATGTCAGTAAAACATGCTTTTGTATAAGTATAAGATTTAAATGCAAATGTATGACATCGTTTTATTTCACTGAGAATGAATGAGATGTGGAGTTTATTATTGACTCACAGCCCAACAGTGTGTAGTGAGTTAGTTCACGACCGGGTAAGGTAATAGTAAAAGGCGAAAAATTTTCAGTGATTTTCGGTTAAAAAGAATGGAATTGGGTCGTGACACCATCACTTCCTAGGTATCTCCAACCATCAATACACATGCGAATCTACTCCAAAATCAATTAAACACACAATGTACTTGGATTGGAGTATTAGAAACTTACCAAATCAGGTTTCTCTTCTTACTCCAAATGACAATATTCTTAGCTCCTTCAATACCAACAATGGGATTTTGGGTTTCAACTATTTTGTCCTCTTTTTCAAGATGAACAACTTGGTACCTAATAGCCTCCCCTCAATTCTTACTGGAAATGGTTGATTTTGGAGAGATAAACTTAGGTTTTGGGTGAAAAATGGAAGGGTGATGTTTTCCTGAAATTTTTAGATTTTCAGCGCTCCTTTTATAGAAATAGCTTGAGGATATCGATCTGCACTAGGAGGAGATCGATCTGGTTCCCTTAATTCCCCCTTTTTCACGGCATTTTAAGCATGAGATCGATCTGTCGAAGCTTGAGATTGATATGCTCCAAACAGAGAGCTAAGGAGATCGATCTGTAAGCTTGAGGATCGATCTTTTCATTATAGAATGGTTAGGAGATCGATCTAGCCCCATTGGAGATCGATCTGCTCTATTCCATTGCTCAAATAAGAGCATTCTGGCTCTTCCAGATCGATCTCATAGGACTCTAGCTCTTCCAGATATATCTTTCATCCTATGAGATCGATCTGGCCTTCATATTTTCTAGATTTTCTGCAGTTTTCCTGCTGTAACTTACACCAAAACATCCTTAATCTGCTGCCATAGCCATTTTCTCATCCATCAACCTTTATGACTTGAAAATGGCATCCATTCATACCTTATTCACATTGAAACTTGTGTGTATTCCTTGTATATCCAAAGGTATACTATGTAAAACTAAATGGAAGCATTTATATTCATGCAACTTCCTTCCATTTACCACACTGCTCATTTTGAGTTCCACTCACTTCCATCACTTATAAAAGCTCGTTTCCTCATATTCATACACAATGAAATTTGTATGTACATTACAAACTCATATTACACGTATGTACGTTACATTTATAGACTTTACATCAATTGTACTTCACATTACAAGTACATTACCACACTTATGAATCCATACGGTTTACATCCAAAAATACGAGTCTTACATACACTATCTACATGCTTATAATGTCATGGCATAAATCATTTATATTCAGAGCATGAGGAAATAATAAAACTATGCCACATGTATATACATATATCATGTACTGAAAACATGGAAATAGGCATGTAAACATGGAAAACCATCATGTGAAAACCTCTCATGCTCAATATAATAAATATTTATCAATTTTATCTCAAATCACAAGGTTCATCATAAAACATTCCCTCAAAGCGTAACATCTTGTCAAAACATTAGCAAAACCCATCAAAACAAATACATCATTCCATTAAAACATACTAGAAGGTTTGACCCCTCCCTCGGGTCTACCCTGGACAACACAAGTATCTAAAACCATGTGATATCATGTGAGATAGGTGGTCACGGTAAACTAAGGACTCTGTTGGCCAACTATGTCATAATCATCCCAGACCACATAAATCCCGGTGTGCGGGGCATTATGCTAGAATGAAGGTGGGTTAGTCCTACATCAGACTTTTAAATCATCATCACAACCACGCGGTACAACGTACTCCATGTGAACTACGCGGTACAACATACTCCGCAAAACCATATCATGGTTGGGGGTGCCTGCCGTAGGTCTTATCAACCCCATGCCCTACATAGCCTACTCAGTCTCAGGTGCACGTGCGAGCATCTCATCCATGTGACTAGCAGTCTACACGAGGAATCCAGCATGGCTCGTGCGAGCATCTCATCCTTGTGACACAAAGTCTACACGAGGCATCCAGTACGACTCATTACATATCACAGTGTGAAAACTCAGTGCGAGCAAAGCTCTAGCACGGTTTCATGCATCATCAGCAAATATCCTCGTACGAGCAACGCTCTAGTACGACTTTATGCATAACAAATAATGAAGAAATCACGTACGAGCATAGCTCCAGTACGGTTATATGCATAAGTAAGTCAAGAAAAACCCACGTACGAGCTATCAGCTCCAGTACGACTTATAAAACATCATTGACTCAAAATATGGTGCGAGCTAGGCTCCAGCACGTTTCATACATTTTGGAAACATCAAAATCCAGTGTGAGCAAAGCTCTAGCACAATTTAACTCATACAAATCTGATAGGCGGCTCCATTTCAACAAAACTCATTTAAAACCACAATTTGCACCTGACGCGTGCTATTTCATGAAATCATGGAAATCAAATATGCCAGCCTATCCGTAAGTTTGCTTAAACCAAAGCAATGATTTCATAAGGATGTCAAAACATGATATTTATGCAATTATTAGCCTTACTATCCCTTTTGTAAGATTCACTTCAAAATCAAATCATATATATATATATACTCGTAGTCATTCACATATACCATCAATGACTTTTCTAGATAACCATGCATTTACAAAGCCCTATATTCACCCACAAAATATGAGCAGTTATCTCTAAGTACTTACAAAATTCCCTTACCTGGAATCGCGTCGAGTGATTCCACTTCCTCAGAGCTGCTCGTTTGTGCAGTTCGATTTGCCTCTAATGAAATCTTTAGGACTGCACGAAATCATACATCACATCAATTCGGTCAAATATAACAAAATTCTTACATTTACTATAGTCGATTTGACCTATAGTTTTCATTAACACTTATAAGGCCTCACTTCCTCTTAAGTCCGTTTTGATCGCTTTATTAATTCCTCGAGAGTCTATTGAACTCTTTTAAGCCTATTGATTCACACAAAATCGATATTAAGCTTATAGTGCCTCTAGTGCATCATTTACTTCACTATGGTAATTTATCAAACACTTCATATACTTATTTTCTCAACTTGACTAATCTCACAATGTAGCTTCATTCTATCATCTTAAAGTCATACCTATCACCTCACTAACACTTTAGTTTCAAGCCATTCTTCATCAACTCAACCATATTGCATTTTCTCACATTAGACTCATTCTAGGTCATACTTATTCCATTACATTCTAGGTAGTTTCTATCATCAATACATAGACCAATCTACCCATAAAAATAACTAGATAAATATATCTTGAGTTGGTGTACTAGAAACTCACTTAACTTGACTTTCTTCTTGCTTCAAATAAGGACACTCCTTTGCTCTTTCAATCCAACCAATGAAGTGTTGATTCCAAGCTATATTGCTCTTCTCTTTATAATGAACAACTTTGCTTTAGTAGCTTTTTCTTAAAACTTTGTGGAAATGGGATGGTTTTAGAGTGAGAAAGCTAGGTTTAAGGTTGAAAATGGAAGAAATAGATTTGTTCCCGTGAAATACAGATCCAACTGCTCTACTTTTATAGAAATGGCATTAGGAGATCGATCTTCATAGGGTTGAGATCGATTTGGCCTTGCTTGAATGCTCAGAATTTCTACAATTTTACAAGTAGGGGATCAATCTGTTGAATGTATGAGATCGATATGTCACGTTGCATGAGACTGATCTGGTAAATGGAATAGGATCGATTTGTGTCAGGCAGAAAGCTTAGGAAATCAATCTGGCCATTAAGAGGAAATCGATTTTGTCCAACCCGAGACCAATGGAGATCGATCTGCTTGAGTAAGGGATCGATCTTCGTCTTACAAAATGCTTGGCATTGTATTCTCCAGGCCATAGGATTGATCTCTCATTGTATGGGATCGATCTGGCCTTCATACTGCATCATTTTACAGTAATTTTCCCAGTTAAACTCATTTTCAATAACTTCCACACTCATTTATTAATCCATTCATACTTAGAACTCAAAAACATTCATTTCTTGTAATTCATATGTAATGTAACTTATCTGTACATCAAATAATCATATACATTACATAAAAATTTACGGGTCTTACATGATATGCTTGGAACAGATGCCTAGTTTTTAACTTATGATTAAGGTTTTATTAAGCACATGATTTTAAGTATGATTTATAAGCCTATGATTTTAAAGTATGAATTGTAAGCACATGATTTTAAGCTATGATTTGCAAATATATGTTTCTAAGATTATGTTTTGCAAGAATGTATCACAAGCATGAATTATTTACATGTCTATGTTTTTGTAAGAATATTTATACTATGTTTATGAATTATGATTTATGACACTAAGTATGCTTTGAAACTAAGTTTGTTTGAAAATAAGCTGTCTTAAATGTTTAAGTGAAGTATGCATGTATGTTTTGCCTTCGTCTATGCATATACTCTTACTGGGTGTAAAGTTCATCCCCTCCATCTCTTCCACATGCAATCTTATAAATGACACCAAAGGTGTTCCTTTTTGAGTAGGCTTAGAGAGTGTTTTCCTCTACCCGCTTAAATCATCTGAAAGGTATATGCTAAGGTATGTCTTTACTTTATATTTTAGACAATTGCGGCACAGTATATGTATGTATACTTTGGGATGTAACGTTAGGTTACGATGGGTATAAACTAGAACCTATAGCCTAGATTTGAAGTGTGATGTATAAATGTTATTTAAATGCTAATTATTTTTCATTTAGGACAATTATTGAATGAGGCAAAATCTTAGTTTGATGAATGAATGGTATGTATGCATGTGAAGTTAATTTATGATCACATCATACATATTTGAATAGGATCAAGACTAATGGAATTAATAACTAAGTTGATCGATTTAAAAACGAAAGTAAGTAAGCACTACACTGATCGTAAGCAAACATAAGTAAAAAAAAAAAAAAATTAGTCTAATTTTTGTTGATTTTGGGTTTGACAGAGTTGGTCTTAAAGCACAATTTGTCTAGCATAAATTTGTGTAGCCGAGTTGGAATTAAAGTTACATCCTATAGTCTGTGCTTGTCTGAATATAAACGGTGTATAACTGCTTAAAGTTATACTAAATTCTCATGTTTCGTGTAGTAAAGCTCAACTTAATAAAGACTAAACTGATAAACAATCTTCATGAGAAGATCGAGCGTCCTTGATGAGTCGTAGTATTATCTAAATTCTATACATTGGATTCGATATGATAAGTAGGATTTAAAGGCTTCAAGGTTGAAAAGTTTATCTTAAAGGTATACAATTTGATTTGAAAGTATATGTATGCTTTGGAAGTACATGATATGATATGGAAGCATGAATACATTTAGAAGTATACAAATTGATTTAAATGAATACACATGTTTAGAAAGTTTACTACCAAATATTCAGTAGGGATTGACAAATATGTTTGGAGATTATGAGTATGTTTTGGAAGTTAAGGTAGTGTTTGGAAACATAGGAAAGGATTGAGTATATAAATCTATGTTTTAGTTTGTAAGCACGTTTTGGAGGCTGAGTATGATTTGGAAATTATAAGCATAGTTCGAAGCATGTAAAACAATTTCAAAGTTTCAAAAGCTCACAATATGACCTATGTTTTTCAGATTTGATTTGATAAGCATGTGTGGAAGTTAAGTTTGAAGGTTTATGTTTAGGATGTTACAAATTGATAGTTATGTTTCAGAAGTTACATTTTAGTAAATAGGTTAAGTAAATTTTGCCAGTATCACCTCGTAGAAGATGTTTAAATGTAATTAACGATTAATTTAGCTTTGAATTAAGTGTTGTGATTATATTGATCAGACTATTAAGATAAGATAATTATATAAATTAACTATGGATTATATTTTTTTATATCTTATGATATGTGATTCAATATGGCATGATGAATGGAAGGTGGTGAAGTGTGAGATTTAGTAAGTAATATACATGAATTTGGGATTTATATTGTTAATTTTGTAGCATAAATATATTTTATAATTGAAAGATAACTTAATCATACATTGAAAAATTGTTGAATGATCGTACTTAAAATAGAAGTAGGTGAGATTAATACATGTTTGTAAAGCTTGATTTGTACTGTAAAATTTTATAAAAACTAAGTATATGACCATGATGGATTATTTTAGAGGCCAATGTGAGGAACACATCATGTAAGACCTGTAAATTTCTATGTAATGTATGTGATTATTTGATGTACAGATAAGTTATATTACATATGAATTAAAAGAAATGAATTTTATGAGTTCTAAGTGTGAATGGATTGATAAATGGGTGTTGAAGTGATTGAGCATGAGTTTAAATGGGAAAATTACAGCAAAAAGGGTGTAGGATGAAGGCCAGATCGATCCCATGCAAGGAGAGATCAATCTTAAGGCCTGGAAAATGCAATATCAAGTATTCTAGAAGAGGGAGATCGATCCCTCACTCAAGCAGATCGATCTCCACTACTCTCAGGCTGGACCAGATCGATCTCCCCTTAAGGCCAAATTGATCTCCTTAGCTCTCTACCTGAGACAAATCGATCTTATTCCATTGATGCAGATCGATCTCATACAACGGGGCAAATCGATCTCATGCATTCAACAGATCGATCTCCTACCCTGAAATGTCAAGAAACTGAGGAATTTAAGCAAGGCCAGATCGATCTCCACCCTATGCAGATCGATCTCATCAAGCCATTTCTATAAAAAGGGAGCAGTTAGATCTACATTTCACGAGAACAAACCATTTCCTTCCATTTTCAATCTAAACCTCGCTTTCTCACTCGAAAATCACCCCATTTTCATAAAGATTTGAGGAAAGATCATTAGAGCAAAGTTGCTCATCTTAAAGAGAAGAACAACATAGTTTGGAATCAATACCCCATTGGTTGGATTGAAGGAGCAAGGAGTGTTCTTACTTGGAGCAAGGAAGAAATTAAGCTAAGTGAGTTTCCAATACACCAAACTCAAGATATATCTGTCTAGTTGTTGTTGTGAGGTGAATGGTATGCGTATTGGTTATTGAAACTACCTAGAATGTAATGGAACAAGTAAAACCTAAAATGAGTCTAGAGTGAGAAAATGTGATATAGTTGAGTTAATGATAAATGGATTATTTTAAGGTGTTAGTGGAGTAATATGCATGATTTTAAGATGATGGAATGAAGCTACATTGTGAGGATAGTCAAATTATGAAAATGAGTATATAAGGTGTATGACAAAATGCCATAGTGAAGTAAATGATGAACTAGAGACACTATGAGCTTAAATATCGATTTAGTGAGAATCAATAAACTCTTGAGATATTAATAGAGCAATCAAATGAGGCTTTACAAGTAATAATGAAGACTATAGGTTGAATCTACTATAGTTAACGCAAGAGTCGTGCTATATTGGATTAAATTGACGTGAAACGTAATCTCGTGCAGTTTCGAAGAATTCGTTGGAGGCAAATCGAACCTGTCATGACCCTCAACTTACCAAAATAAGTTCAAATGTTTCTCATTTTCATGCATTATTTATTTTTCCTCGATCGTGAACAGCTACTCTCCCCAACAGTTGAGCTGTGTGTCAATGTCTATCTCAGTCCACCATACCAATTTAATGGCATTTTTAAATAAGGTAAACACTTGTATAATTAAATCAGAGTGCTGCTTACATGTGTTTACATTGCTTTACATCCCCATTAGTTACATACAAAATGCTACTGTGCTATAGAAAGCTTAGATACAAAATCTAATTAGTGTGTATACCTTTCGCGATGAGATGCAGCGGATACCAAAAAGGAACGCCTTCAGTCGCTCTCAATTTGTACTCAAATCTCTGTAGAGAGGGGGAAAATAAAGGGGTGAGCAAATCACACGCTCAGTAAGGCAATCATGCGAATAGGTAGATACTAAACTATCTACGTGATCCTGATGCCATGCTTAAAGCATACTTTTCATCATTTTCTCAAAATATGAGTTCATACTTGTGTTAATGGTATGTAAAGCATTCATGCTATTAAAATCCAGTGCACAATTCAATTCAAAGCATGGAACATCCATCATTCATATTTCACAATTAAGGCATGGAAAACACATCATGCATACGTGCACTTTAAAACCATTAACAAATCGACATCTCAAAACAATCCAACACTTGTCAGGACTCAGCCCCTCCCTCGGACTGTCCTGACCCACAAATCATTTCAAACATGGATTTATTCACAAAGCAATAGACATGTGAGATAGGCAATACAATAAGGGCAATAACCTCTAGGACTATGGCCATATCCTGTGATATGGAATACATGGATCAGGTGGCGGGGTATCATCACTATCTGCTTCCGCATAGGAGGTGGGTCACATCTAACCCGTCGGTCCATAGTAAAACAATCATCGTCCAAAGACGGCATATCACAATCTCAACACAGTACAACGTACTCCATGCTACTTGCATGATACAGCGTACTCCGTGGACCCAATCAACACATCATATCATACCACATCTCAAAATGCACGTGCGAGCCTATTTAATCAGTACAACACCAAGTCTACCCGAAGCTCCAAGCACGGCTACCAATATGTCAAATTTTCAAAATGCACGTGCGAGCCTATTTAATCGGTGCGACACCAAGTCTACCTGAAGCTCCAAGCACGACAACAAATAAAGTGGGCATCTAATGCGAGCTATGCTCTAACACCATGCCAAAACCAGTATAAAATCCATGTGAAAACTTGTGCAAGCTAAGCTCCAGCACTCATGCATATAAAACACATCAAATCTCGTGCGAGTCATACTCTAGCACGCTTTCATTCTCACGAAAACCATGTAGGCGGCTCAATTCTTTGCAAATATGGTTAACAAACCAAAACAACTCACTTCTTTTGCAAATTCATTTTGAATGTTAGCCAACCTCTCAATCACTTGCTAAAAAGCAATAAAACATGATTTTCTAAAACATTATGCCTTTGTTTTCAGGCACATTTCTCAAAACCCAACTATTTTCCCTTCAATCGCCCAATATCATTTCCTAGTATCACATGCACTCTAGCAAAACATTTAAGCCCCCAAATTGCACACAGATATCTCTAAGAGTCCACAGAATTCCCTTACCTCAATTCACTTGACTGCGACTCTCTCTTCCTCTTAGCTTCTTGTGCTCTTGGCTCGCCTTGCTCCGGTGTATCCTCGGGAGCTGCAATTCATTCATCCAAATCACTAGAGTTAATGTTGTTAACTCACATTTTGACTTCACTAGTCAATATAATTCATTTATGCATTTTACTAATGCCTTATTCCATATTTTACCCCTTTTAGGTAAATCTCACAATTTATTCACTAACAACAACTTAAAATCATACCCATAACACTATTCTCACCTAAAGATATCTCATTCATCATTAATCTCAATACATTCCACTTTCTCACACTAGACCATTTCTAGGTCATGGTGGATTCATTCTACTCTAGGTAGTTTCTACCATTTCTATACGTACCAATCATTCCCTACATCAATATCCAAACAAATGTACTTGAGTATTTGCATTAGAAACTCACCTAGATTGATTTCCTCTTTGCTCTAATTGAAATGCACCTTGTTCCTTAAATCCAACGAATGGGGAAAATGCCTCTCAACTATGTTGTTCTTCTCTTTAATGAGAACAACTTTGTCTCTAATAGCTTTCACTCAAATCCTACTAAAAATGGGTGGATTTAGGAGTGAGAAAGCTAGGTTTTGGATTGAAAATGGTAAAGTGAGAGTGTTTTCCCGAAATCTGTAGATCCAACTGCTCTTATTTATAGTATTAGCTTGGTGAGATCGATCTTCCCTGGGTAGAGGTCGATCTGGTCCTCTTAAAATCCCTCTTTTTCCACAGCATTTGAAGGCATGAGATCGATTTGTCGAAGGTTGGAGATCGATCTGTTTCAGGTAGTAGCTTAAGGAGATCAATCTGGCTTGAGATGAGATCGATCTGCTTCAACCCGAGAGCTTAGGGAAATTGATCTGCTTTCCTTGAAATCAATCTTTTCTTTACAGAATGTTTAGCAGATCGATCTAGCTCCATTGGAGATCGATCTATCCTATCTCATAGCTCGAGATAAGAGCATTTTAGCCTTTCCAGATCAATCTCTCATCCTATGAGATCGATCTAGCCTTCATATTTCCAGATTTTACTGTAGTTTTCTGCGGTACTTACTCCAAAACAACTTTAATTTGCTGTCATAGTCATTTTCTCATTCGATCATCTTTGAGACTTGAAAATGGCATCCATTCCTACTTTATACCTATTAAAACTTGTGTGCAATCTTTGTATATCCAAAGGTACATGATATAGACCAAATGAAATTGCATAACTTATAAAATCTTCCTTCCATTTTACCACACTACTCATTTTCCATTCTACTCCCATTCTTCACATGTTTAAGTCTATTTCTTCATATTCATACATAATGCAACTTGTACGTACAATCATAACTCTTATTACATGTGTGTACATTAAACTTATGGACTTGCATGACATATACTTCACATTACAAGTATATCACCATACTTATGAATTCATTTACATATATATACAAGGTTTAACCTATACGGGGTCTCACATTCTCCCCCACTTAGAAAATTTGGTCCTCCAAATTGGAACCAATCATTCCATAAACAACTCGGGATACTTCTCCTGCATCAAACTTTCCAATTCCCATGTGGCCTCTTCCACCGTGTGATGTTACCAAAGAACCTTCAGCAAGGGAATTGTCTTTATCCTCAACACTTTCTCTTTTCTATCCAATATCCGAACGGCCTCTCAACGTATGTCATACCCTCATTGAGCTCCAATGGCTCATATCTTATCACATGCGTCGGGTCCGAGTGATACTTCCGTAACATGGATACGTGGAAGACGTTATGCACACTTGGTGGTAATGCCAACCTATAAGCCTTATCTCCTACCTTTTCAAGTATCTCAAATGGCCATATATATCTCGAGCTCAACTTTCCCTACTTCCTGAATCTCATAATTCCCTTCGAGGGAGAAACCTTCAAAAACACTCACTCATCCACATCAGCATAGCTCTTTTGTCTGCTCTGAGCTGTCCTTAACCTCTCACAAATCAACTGGACATCCTCAGATGCTTGTCTAACCAAGTCAAGAGCAAAGATCTGTCTGTCACCAACCTCTTCTCATCCAATAGGGGAACGACATATACTCTCATACAATGCCTCACATGGTGCCATCCCGATACTCGCATGAAAACTGATATTATAAGCGAACTCTGCGAGTGGCAAATGGTCATCCCAAGAGCCTCTAAATCCAATGCAGATGCTCTTAACATATCCTCTAGGGTCTATATAGTCCTCTCTGACTGACCAACTGTCTGAGGATGAAACGCGGTACTAAAACTCAATTGGGTCCCCATTGCTTCCTCAAAACGTTCCCAGAAGTGGGAAGTGAAGCTGGCATCCCTATCAGAAACAACGCTCACCAGAATTACATGTAGCCTCACTATCTCAAGCACATACAAGTTCGCTAACTGGCTTAGAGTATCGGTAGCTCCCATAGCTAGAAAATAGGCTGATTTCGTCAATGATCCGCAATCACCCATATGCCATCATGACCTATGCGGGTCCTCGATAATCCAATCATAAAATCCATAGTGACGTGCTCCCACTTCCAAGTCAGTATCGGTTGCAATAACCCTGTAGGCTTCTGATACTCTACCTTCACTTGCTGACAAATGAGACACTTAGCAACATATTCAGCAACGTGCTTTTTCATCCCAGACTACCAATAAACCTTTCGAAGGTTTCGATACATCTTGGTACTTCCTAGATGTATCGTATACTTTGATGAGTGAGCTTTTGTCAAGATCAATCTTCTGATCTCTACATCATCAGGAACACATATCCTACCTCTAAACCTCAATAATCCATCTGAACTCAACTCAAAGTTTGTCTCTATACCCCTCCGTATCTGCCCTACAATATCACTACACTGCTAATCAACTCGCTGAGCCTTTCAAATTCGATCTACCAAATTTGGTTCCAACTGCAGGCTAGCTATCATAAATCCACTATCAACGTCAGGTGGGGTCATATCTAAACTGAGGTTCATGAACTGTTCCAATAGCTCGTGTTCCCTGACCATCATGAATGACACCAACCCAAGATGCCTCCTACTCAATGTATCAGCAACTACATTTGCATTACCCAGGTGGTATAGGATCTCATAATCATAATCCTTTAACAGCTCGAGCCATCTCCTTTGTGTCATGTTCAACTCTTTCTGCGAGAACAGGTACTGAAGGCTTTTATGATCAGTGTAAATTTGAAATCTCTCACCATAAAGATAGTTGCGCCATAGTTTCAATGCAAACACTATGGCCTCTAACTCTAAATCATGGGTTGGGTAGTCTCTCTCATGATCCTTCAACTGCCTTGATCCATAGGCCACTACCATTCCATCCTGCATTAACACACAGCCCAGTCCTTGGTGTGAAGCATTTGTATACACCGAGAAACCACCTGAGCTGGTAGGGATGGTGAGTATCGGAGCTGTAGTTAACCTCCTCTTCAACTCCTCAAAACTTTCCTCACACTTATTGTCCTACACAAATTCAATATTCTTTCTCGTGAGACATGTCAAAAGAGCAGCTAACCTCGAAAATCCCTCTACAAACCTCCGGTAATACCCAACTAAACCCAAGAAACTTTTGATCTCTACCACTGTCTGGGGTCTCTACCACTGAACCACGACCTCAATCTTAGATGGATCCACTGACACTCCATCTTTTGATACTATATGACCTAGAAAAGAGATCTATTCCAACCAAAAGTCGCACTTATTGAGTTTAGCATACAGCTTCTTTTCTCGGAGGGTCTGCAGCACTATCCTTAGGTGTCGTTCATGCTCCTCTCTAGACCTTGAGTACACCAATATATCATCAATAAACACGATTACAAATCGATCCAAATACTGGTGGAATACCTCATTCATCAACAACATAAAAGCTGCAAGAGTATTCGTCAACCCGAATGGCATAACCATAAATTCGTAATGTCCATACCGAGTGTAAAAAGGTGTCTTGGGTACGTCTCCACTCCATATCTTCAATTGATGGTACCCATATCTCATATCTATCTTGGAAAAGACTTGTGCTCCCCTAAGCTGATCCAACAAGTCATCGATGCGTAGAAAGGGATACTTATTCTTGATGGTGGCCTTATTCAACAACCAATAATCTATACACAGTCGAAGGCTTCCATCCTTCTTCCTTACATACAGAACTAGTGCTCCCCAAGGTGAGACGCTCGACCTGATGAACCCCTTCTCCAGCAACTCCTGTAACTGTTTCCTTAATTCTTCAAACTCAACTTGAGCCATTTTATATGGTGGCTTGGATATCAGCTCTGTACCAGGTGCCAAATTTATACCAAATTTCATCTCCCTATCTGGAGGTAACCTTGGTAATTCCTTCGGAAAGACATCTAGATATTCCCTGGCCACTGAGATGTCTATCAACTCTGGACATGCCTTATCCGTCTCAACCACATAAGCAATGTATCCTTCACATTATCCTTTACATCGTTAGTAACACAAATCATCACATACACATATGTAATTGATAAATAAATTAATCTCTTGAATATCATGTATTTAAATCATACTTTTCTCATTTATAAAGATCATTTCATTTCATTTCTTTTCATCAAAATTTACAATAAGATTATCAAATCCTGAATACATCAAGGTTTTAGCACGACAATCCATAACAACATGGTTCACTGCTAGCCAATCCATACCTGGGATTACATCAAAATCACTAATGTTTAATAAAATTAAATCGGCTGCCATTTCTTTACCTCCTATCCTCATCTTACAACTTCTATGTACATGCTCAGTTAATTGACTATCATTTATAGGGGTAGATATCATTAACATCTTATCTAGCAGTGTGGGTTTTACATGCTTCAATAATTTATGTGCAAAGGATGGCGATATAAAAGAGTGCGTGGCACCAGGATCAAGCAATACAAATACTTCTAAATCAAAGATTTGGATGATACCTTTAACCATATCTGAAGATTGATCCGCAGTGTCCTAGTATAGTGATGCACTCGTCCTCTGTTCACACCCACTGCCTGCTTCCCCTTTTCCTCAGCTGTAACCCTCCTCTTCGGAGCAGCTGTCCTAACTGGCGCTCTCTTTGGCTCCCTGCCCTTCTGTGGGGCTCTCTCTATCATCTCCGGGTAATCCCTGATCATGTGCCCTGATTTTCCACATCTGAAACATACCGTAGGATGTCCATAGCATGGTCGAGTACCATGGTACCTGCCACACTTACCGCACTGCTCTGTCGTAGGTCGTAGCCCTCCACTCATAATTCCCTTAGTTGGAGCTATGGCCTCATACATGGGAGGATTAACTATCCTCTCCCGGATCTCCTCGATCCTCGATCTCTTCCTAGTAAATCTCTTGCTTCCCTTATAACCGAAGCCTCTATCCATCACTGGACTCTTCTTATCTCTGTCCTTCATCTTACCAATCTTCCCAAACTCTTAGGTAATCCTATCAACATCTTGCTCGCATAATTGTGCCATACACACTGCCTCCTCGTAGGTCGATATATCCAGGGGAATCAGTCTAGACCTGATGGTCGGTCTCAATCCATCCATAAACTTTTGGATCTTTTTGACCTCATTACCCATCATGTTAGGATCATATCTGCCCAGGGAGATAAAGGCCGTCTCGTACTCATCCACAGTCCTGCTCCCTTGGGTCAGTCCCAAAAATGCCATCTTCATCTTTCGCTGGGCGGTATCTGATACATACTGTCTCTGGAAAGCTTCCAAAAACACATCCCAGCTGATCTCAGTATGTCGGCCTCTCAAAATAGGCCTGGTGGATTTCCACCAATGCTCTATTGATCCCTTCAGCATAAAAGCGACAAACGCTACCATCTCAGTAGTAGTGCACTCGAAGAACCCATACAGCTTCTCGATCTCATTTATCCAATTCTCCGCAGCCACTGGGTTCTTAACTCCACTGAAAGACGACAGTCTAAACTTTCAAAACTGCCACAGCCTATCCAAATCACAACCGTAACCCTAGCCTCTACTGACCTGTGGTGTAGCAACAGGCGTAGGCATATCCTGTGCAGGTGGGGGTGTAGGTGTATCTGTCGTCTGAGATCTTTGGGCTGGTCGGGCCTGTACCTCAGGAACTACCGCCTGCTCGGCATCACCTTGTGTAGTGGGACTCTGTCTGCCCCCAACTTTAGGCAATGATTGAGTGACCAACTCCAAGATCATCTCAATGCTCCGCTCAATCCTCGCGAAGCGAGCCTCAGTACTCTCAAGTCTCTCCTCTAGACCCTGTGGAGCATGCTCAACCTCAGCCTCCACCTCAATCTCTTCCTGAGCCTCGTGTGTTTTTGGCTCAACACGACCCCTAGGCCTACCTCTACGGCCTCTAACTTACTCTCTCCCCCTCTACCGCAACTGATATTGGGCATAATTGCTCAATTCCCTACATTCATAACAATTTCTTAGTCAACCCATCGACACACACAATTTGTATCTAAATAAGCATAGTAACATGAGGATGTAATTTTCTAATTTATTAAGTATTTTAGACACCGACACTCGTCAAACCAACCGAGCTCTGATACCAACTTCTTTCACGACCCTCAACTTACCAAAATACATACAAAATTTTCATATTTTCATGTATTATTTATTTTTCATCCTTCCTCGATCGTGAACAGTTACTCTCCCTAATTGTTGGGCTGTGTGTCAATGTCTATCTCATTCCACCATACCAATTTAATTGCATTTTTAAAATAAGGTAAACACTTGTATAATTAAATCAGAGTACTGTTTACATGGGTTTACATTACTTTACATCCGCAATAGTTACATACAAAATGCTACTGTGCTATAGAAAGTTTAGATACAAAATCTCATCAGTGTGTATACCTTTCGTGATGGGATGCAGCGGATACTAAAAGGGAACGCCTTCAGTCACTCTCAATCTGTACTCAAATCTCTGTAGATAGGGGAAAAATAAGGGTTGAAAAAACCACATGCTCAGTAAGGCAATCATACGAACAGGTAGATACTGCACTATGTACGTGATCGTGATGCCATGCTCAAAGCATACTTTTCATCGTTTTCTCAAAATATGAGTTCAGGCTTATGTTAATGGTATGTAAAGCATTCATGCTATTAAAATCCAGTGCACAATTCAATTCAAAGCATGGAACATCCATCATGCATATTTCACAATTAAGGCATGGAAAACACTTCATGCGTACATGCACTTTAAAACCATTAACAAATCGACATCTCAAAACAATTCAGCACTTGTCAGGACTCAGCCCCTCCCTCGGACTGTCCTGACCCACAAATCATTTCAAACATGGATTTATTCACAAAGCAATAGACATGTGAGTTAGGCAATACAATAAGGGCAATAACCTCTAGGACTATGGTCATATCCTGTGATATCGGCTAAACGAATCAAGTGTGCGGGGTATCACAACTATCTGTTTCTGCACAAGAGGTGGGTCACATCCAACCCGTCGGTCCATAGCAGAACAATCATCATCCGAAGACGGCATATCACAATCTCAACACGGTACAACGTACTTCATGGACCCAATCAACACATCATATCACACCACATCTCAAAATGCACATGCGAGCCTATTTAATCCGTGTGACACCAAGTCTACCTGAAGCTCCAAGCACGACTACCAATATGTCAAATTCTCATAATGCACGTATGAGCCTATTTAATCGGTGCGACACCAAGTCTACCCAAAGCTCTAAGCATGGCAATAAATAAGATGGGCATCTAATGTGAGCTATGCTCCAACAGCATGCCAAAACCAGTATAAAATCCATGTGAAAACTCGTACGAGCTAAGCTCCAACACTCATGCGTATAAAACACATCAAATCTCGTGTGAGTCATACTCTAGCATGCTTTCATTCTCATGAAAACTATGTAGGTGGTTCAATTCTTTACAAAGTATGGTTAACAAACCAAAACAACTAATTTCTTTTACAAATTCATTTCGAATGTTAGCCAACCTACCAATCACTTGCTAAAAAGCAATAAAACATGATTTTCCAAAGTATTATGCCTTTGTTTTCATGCACATTTCTCAAAACCCAACTCTTTGCCCTTCAATCGCCCAATACCATTTCCTAGTATCATATGCACTCTAGCAAAACATTTAAGCGCCCAAATTGCGAACAGATATCTCAAGAGTCCACAGAATTCCCTTACCTCAATTCACTTGAGTGCAACTCTCTCTTCCTCTTGGCTTCTTGTGCTCTTAGCTCGTCTTGCTCCAGTGTATCCTCAGGAGCTACGATTCATTCATTCAAATCACTAGAGTTAATGTTGTTAACTCACATTTTGACTTCACTAGTCAATATAATTCATTTATGCATTTTACCAATGCCTTATTCCACATTTTACCCCTTTTAGGTAAATCTCACATTTTATTCACTAACAACAACTTAAAATCATACCCATAACACTATTATCACCTCAAGATATCCCATTCATCATTAATCTCAATACATTCCACTTTCTCACACTAGACCATTTTTAGGTCATGGTGGATTCATTCTACTCTAGGTAGTTTCTACCATTTCTATGCATACCAAACATTCCCCACATCAATATCCAAACAAATGTACTTGAGTATTTGCATTAAAAACTCACCTAGCTTGATTTCCTCTTTGCTCTAATGTAAATGCACCTTGTTCCTTAAATCCAACGAATGGGGAAAATACCTCCCAACTATGTTGTTCTTCTCTTTAATGTGAACAACTTTGTCTCTAATATCTTTCCCTCAAATCCTACTAAAAATGGATGGATTTAGGAGTGAGAACGTTAGGTTTTTGATTGAAAATGATAGAGTGAGAGTGTTTTCCTGAAATCTGCAGATCCAACTACTCCTATTTATAGTATTAGCTTGGTGAGATCGATCTTCCCTGGGTGGAGATCAATTTGGTCCTCTTAAAATTCCTCTTTTTCCACAGCATTTGAAGGTATGAGATCGATCTGTCGAAGGCTGGAGATCAATCTATCTCAGGCAGTAGCTTAAGGAGATCGATCTGGCTTGAGATGAGATTGATCTACTTCAACCCGAGAGCTTAGGAAAATCAATCTACTTGCCTTAAAATCGATCTTCTCTTTACAGAATGTTTAGCATATCGATCTGGCTCCATTGGAGATTGATCTGTCCTATCCCATAGCTTAAGATAAGAGCATTTTAGCCCTTCCAGATCGATCTCTCATCCTATAAGATCGATCTGGCCTTCATCTTTCTAAATTTTACTTCAGTTTTCTATAGGTACTTACACCAAAATAACTTTAATTTGCTGCTATAGTTATTTTCTCATCCGATCATCTTTGAGACTTGAAAATGGCATCCATTCCTACTTTATACCTATTAAAACTTGTGTGCAATCTTTGTATATCCAAAGGTACATGATATAGACCAAATGAAAGTGTATAACTTATAAAATCTTCCTTCCATTTTACCACACTACTCATTGTCCATTCTACTCCCATTCTTCACATGTTTAAGTCCATTTCTTCATATTCATACATAATGCAAGTTGTACGTACAATCACAACTCTTATTACATGTGTGTACATTAAACTTATGGACTTACATGACATATACTTCACATTACAAGTATATCACCATACTTATGAATTCATTTACATATATATACAAGGTTTAACCTATACGGGGTCTCACAGAACCGCGCAATCAAGTAGCTTTAAGGAAGTGGAATCACGCGACGCGATTCCAGGTAAAGGAATTCTGTGAATGTATAGAGATAGCTACTCGTATTTTGTGAGAGAATATAGGGCTTTGTAAAACACTTGGTTATTTAGGAAAGGATTTATGATTGTGTGGACAACTATGAGTGTATATGATTTGGTTCTGAGGTGATTCTTAAAAAAGGGATAGTAAGGCTAATAATTGCATAAATCACATGTTTTGATGCTTTATGAAATACCATTTGCTTTGTTTTAAGCAAATTGATGGATAGGTTGGCTATTCGATTTCTGTAACTTCATGAAATAGCACGAGGTATGTGTTGACTTTGTTTTGAAATAAATTGTGTTGAAATAGAGTCGCCTATCGTATTTACGTGAGTTAAATCATGCTGGAGCTTCGTTCGCACTGGATTTTAGTGTTTTCATATGTATGAAACATGCTGGAGCTTGGTTCGCACCTTGATTTGAATTGTGATAATGTCTTATAAATCGTACTGGAGCTTCTGCTCATACGTGAATTTTGATTGACTTTCTTATGCATATAACTATGCTGGAGTTATGCTCCTACGCGATTTCTTCATGATTTTATGCATAAAGCTGTACTAGAGCGTTGCTCGTACGAGAAGATTTAATAAAGATGCATGAATCATGCTAGAGCTTAGCTCGTGCAGGTTTTCACACTGTGGTATATATGATGTCGTGGAAATGGTAAGATCCTCAAGCCCAATATCCTTAAGCCCGACGGGGTGGGGAAGCTCTGTTCGGTCGGGAGGCTCTCTTATGGTAGGATCCTTAAGCCAACATCCTTAAGCCTGTTGGGGTGGGGAGGCTCTGTTGGTGGGGAGGCTCTCTTACATGAAAACAAAATGCTCCCACGTGCACTTGAGACTGAATAGGTTACACATGGCATGGGGTAGATAAGACCTACAGCTGGCACCCCCAACTATGATATGGGTCAGCGGAGTACGTTGTACCGTGTATATCACATGGAGTACGCTGTACCGCGTGGTTGTGATGATGATTTGAAAAGTCTGGCAAAGCACTAACCCACCTTCATTCCAGCATGATGCCTCGCACACCGAGATCCATGTGGGCTGGGATGATTATGACATAGTTGGCCAACATAGTCTTTGAGATATAGTGACCGTTTGTCTCACATAATATTACATAGTACCACATGGTTTTATACACTAAGTGTGATTATGTTGTCTAGGGTAGACTCGAGGGAGGGGTCAAACCTTGAGGGATTGTGTTTTAAAGAAATGATATTTCTACTCGTGATGAAATTTTACGTGTTTTGAGAAAAGGATGAATCCTAAGGGATGTTTTATGTTGAGCTCTTTCTTATGACGAGTTTTAATGATAATGAGCATGAGATGTTTTACATATTGATCTTTCCATGTTTTATATGCCTATTTTCCATGTTTTTTGTACATGATATATGTATATACATACAGTATAATTTTATTTCCTCTTACTCCGATTGTAAATTATTTATGCCATGACATTATCAGCATGTAGATAGAGTAGTTATCTACCATGCTTGCATTATTGTCTTACTGAGCATGTGGTTGCTCATCCCTCTATTTTTCCCCTTTATAGAGCGCGTACAGTAGCCTTGTGAAGGACTGAGGCATTATATTTTGGGATATCCACTGCACTCCATCGCCAAGAGGTATACACACAGGGATTCTTTTTGTATCTAAACATGTAAAGGCACAGTAGTCATTTTGAATTGCGATATAGGGGATCTAAATATTAGAAAACATGCAATTTATAAGCTTATGACTTAACTTCAATGTATGACAATATTTTTTATTTAATTGGAAATGAATGAGAAATGGTGGTTATTATTGACTCACAGCCCAACTGTTATTGGTAAAGGTTGTTCACGATCGGGTAAGGGAAATGAAAAATATGAAAATTTTGTAGTGATTTTTAGACGAATTGGATAAAAAGTGTCATGACAGAGATTGGTATCAGAGCTGAGTTAGCCTAATGTGAGTCAGTAATAATAAGTAGGAAAATTACATCCCTATATTATTGTACTTTTGTTTAGATATAACTGTGTATACCGAGATGGAATGAGACTAATAAATGATTATGAATACATGAAGTTAGACATTATGCCTGTTATGCGCCGAGGTAGAGGGATAGGCGCACGTGCTAAAGGTCATAAGGGTAGGCCTGAAGGCCGTACGGAGCCACAAACTGACCAGGCTCCACAGAACCTTGTTGAGAGACTAGGGGATATTGAGGCACGCTTCGCTAGGATAAAGTGAAGTATTGAGAGCCTCGTAGAGATAGTCACGTAGACGTAGGGTAACGATGATAGAGGAGGTCCCGCAGCGCAGCCTACTACTACTGGCCAGGTAACTGCAGAGAAGGAGAGACCTCAGGCTACAAAGACTATTACACCCCCAGTACAGGATACGACTTCTCCTATCGCTCCACAGTCGAGCGAGAGTGACTTGGGTTATGATTGTGAGTTGGGCATATTAAGACAATTCCAGGAGTTGAATCTTCCAATGTTTAGAGGGGTAAAAGACCTGGTTATTACTAAGGATTGGGTGTATGAGATGGAAAAATTGTACAGATTCTTCAAATGTACATCAGCTGAGAAAGTAGCCTTTGTTGTATTTATGTTGAAGAGCGAGGCAGAGCACTGGTGGAGATCCATTGAATCTATTTTGAGAGCCCGAAACTCCGAGATCATATGAGAGATACTCTTGGAGGCCTTTAGGAGGCAATATATTTCGGCCACCGCACAGAGGAAATTACGGATGGAGTTCATTAACGTGGTTCAGGGGAACCATTCTGTGGATGAATATGAGTCGAGATTCATGTCTTTGGGGAGATACGACCCGGATACGATGAGTAGTGAGACTCAGAAAGTCCAAAAGTTCATGGATGGGTTGAGATTGGCCATTCCGGACTAAGTTAGCTCCATTTGACATACATACTTATGAGGAGGCAGTGCACAGGGCACAGTTGTGTGAGTAGGATTTTGAGCGGAATGCCTATGAGCTTGGAAAGATTAGTGTCAGGAGAGACAGAGACCGAAAAAGATTCAGGATTGATAGAGTGGCCAAGAGAGGATGCCAGAGATTATTTGAGAAGAGGCCCAAGATTGAGGAGGTGCAGAAGAGAGCTGTTAGACCTCTTGTATACCCAGCTTTGACTGCTCTTAGGGGTATGGTTATTGGAGGACCACGACCTGCTACTGATCAGTGTAGGAGATGTGGCAGATTTCATGGAACTACGCCTTGTCAGACGCCCCCTATTACATGTTATAGATGTGAGAAATCAGGGCATATCGTGAGGTACTGTCCTGAGATGATGGAGACTGCCCCATAGAAGGGCAAGGAGCCAGAGAGAGCTCCAATTGAGATAACTGCTCCAAGGAGGAGGGCTACAGTTGAGGAAAAAAGGGAAACAGGTGGTGGGCAGAGAAAGAGTACATGCACTGGACCAGGACACCGCAAACACTTTGACATATGTGATTAAAGGTACTGTGAGACCCTGTATATGTATAATTGTACATATGTACATAGAAATGTAAATGGAGTTATACTATGAATCCATAAGTTAATGTACACACTTGCAGTAAGAGTTGTGATTGTACATACAAGTTGCATTATGTATGAATGTGAAGAGATGGACTTTGATATGTGATGAATGTGAGTAAGATGGAAAATGAGTAGAGTGGTAAAATGAAAGGAGAATGACATAAGTTGTGCACTTCTATTTGGTTTATATTAAGTACCTTTAGTCATACAAAGATTTTACATAAGTTTTAATGTGTATGAAGTATTAATGGATGTCATTTTCAAGTCTCAAACATTATTGGATGAGAAAAGGACCATTACAGCAAATTAAGGATGTTTGAGTATGAGTTGCTATAGAAAAACTGTAGAAAATCTAGAAATATGAAGGCCAGATCGATCCCATAGGATGAGAGATCGATCTGAAAGAGCCAGAATGGTCTTATTCGAGCAATAGAATAGGGCAGATCGATCTCCAATAGGGCCAGATCGATCTCCTAAACATTTTGTAATGAAAAGATCGATCCTCAAGCATACAGATCGATCTCCTTAGCTCTCTGTTTGGAGCATATCGATCTCAAGCTTCGACAGATCGATCTCATGCTTAAAATATCATGGAAAAGAGGAATTTAAGGGGACCAGATCGATCTCCTCCTTGTGCAGATTGATCTCCTCAAGTTATTTCTATAAAAAGGGCATTGAAAATCTGCAGATTTTGGGACAAAACCATTTTCTTCCCTTTCCAACCCAAAAACCTAGTTTTCTCTCTCTAAATCCAACCATTTTCAAAGAGAATTGAGGGAAGACTATTAGAGGCAAAGTTGTTCACATCAAGGAGAAGAACAACACAGTTTGGAGGCATTTCCCTATTTATTGGATTGAAGGAACAAAGGCCATTTCTAATTGGAGCAAAGAGGAAATCCAAAGAGATAAGTTTCTAATGCACAAATCCAAGTACATTTGTCTAGTTAATGATTATGAAGTTGATTTGGGTGTGCACATTGTGGGTAGAACTACTTTGAATGCCATGAAATGAATATAACCTAGAAATGGGTTAGTGTGAGAAGTGAAAGGTGGTGGAATAAATTATGAATGGGATATTTTGAGATGATAATGGGGTTGAGGAGATAATTTTAAGATAATAATATGGAATGAATAGAGAGGCTTACCTAAAAGGGGTAAGATGAGCATTTAAGGCATTGGGTGGAATATATAGTTGAATGAGAGTTAGCAATACTAACTCGAACGTATGATGAATAAATTGCAGCTTCCGAGGATACGCCGGAGCGAGTTGAGCCAAGAGAAGAGGAAAAGAGTCACACCAAGTAAATCGAGGTAAGGGAATTGTGTGGACTCTTAGAGATACCTGTGCGCAATTTGGGCGCTTAAATGCTTTGCTAGATTGCATGAGATGTTAGGAAATGAAATTGGGTGATTGAAGGGTAAAACTTGGGTGTTTGAGAAATGTGCATGAAAACAAAAGTATATTGCTTTGAAAATCATATTTTATTGTTTTTTAGCAAATGATTTGGTAGGTTGGCTAATATTTGAAATGATTTGCAAAAGAGTTGAGTTGTTTTAGTTTGTTAACCATACTTTACAAAGAATTGAGCTACCTATATGATTTCGTGAGAATGAAAGCGTGCTAGAGTATGACTCACACGAGATTTGACGTGTTTTATACACATGAGTGCTAGAGCTTAGCTCGCACTAGTTTTCAGATGGATTTCATACTGGTTTGGCATGGTGCTTGGAGTTTGTCTCGCACTAGATGCCCACCTTACTTGTTGTCGTGCTTGGAGCTTTGGGCAGACTTGATGTCACACCAATTAAATAGGCTCGCACGTGCAGTTTGTGATTTTGTCATGTTGATAGCCGTGTTAGGAGCTTTGGGTAGACAAGAGGTCGTACCGATTAAATATGCTCACACGTGCGTTTTGAGATGTGGCGTGATATGATGTGTTGAGTGGGTCTACGGAGTACGTTGTACTGTGCATGTAGCATGGAGTACGTTGTACCGTGTTGAGATTATGATGTGCCATCTTCGGACGAGAACTGCTATGGACCGACAGGTAGGATTTGACCCACCTCTCATGTGGAAGCAGATAAGGGTGATATACCGCACACCTGATCCGTGTAGCCGGTATCACAGGTTATGGCCATAGACCTAGAGGTTATTACCTTTTATTAAATTGCCTATCTCACATGTCTATTGCTTTGAGAATAAATCCATGTTTTAAAATGATTTGTGGGTCAGGACAGTCCGAGGGATGGGCTGAGACCTAAAAAGTGTTGGATTGATTTGTTAATGGTTTTAAAGTGCACCAAAGCATGATGGTTAATGCCATGCTTTATTGTGAAAAATGCATGATGGTTAATGCCATACTTATTTGAGAAAATGCATGATGGTTAATGACATGCTTATTTGAGAAAACTCATGATGGTTAATGCCATGCTTTATTGTGAATTATGCATGATGATTTATACCATGCTTTGAATTGAATTGTGCACTGGATTTTAATAGCATGAATGCTTTACATACCATTAACACAATCATACACTCATATTTTGAGATAAATGATGAACTAAATGCTTTTGAGCATGGCATCACGATCACGTAGATAGTGTAGTATTTACCTATTCGTATGATTGCCTAACTGAGCATGTGGTTTACTCACCCTCATTATTTTCTCCCTCTCTATAGAGATTTGAGTATAGAGTGAGTGTAACTGGAGGCCTTTCCCTTTTGGTAATCCGCTGCATCCCATGGCGTATGGTATACACACTGTTGAAATTTTTGTATCTAAACTTACGATAGCACAGTAGCATTTTGTATGTATCTATTGGGGATGTAAAAAAATGTAAACACATGTAACAACTCTGATATATATATATATATATATATATTTATACAAGTGTTTACTCATAATAATATACAAATTGAATGGGTATGGTGGAGTGAGTTAGACGTCGACACACAACCCAACTATTGAGGAGAATTGTTGTTCACGATCAAGGTAAGGACAAATAATAAATTATGCATGAAAATGCGAAAAATTTGTACGTATTTTGGTAAGTTGAGGGTCGTGATAGGTACCATCCTAATTTTTTATTTAGAAGCATTTGTATTATTTGATCCTAGTGCCACGCATTCCTTCATATCACCTTCCTTTGCACATAAACTGTTGAAGCATGTAAAACCCACACTGTTAGATAAGATGTTGATGATATCTACCCCTATGAATGATAGTCAATTGACTGAGAATGTATATAAGGATTGTAAGTTGAGGATAGGAGGAAATGAGATGGTAGCGATTTAATTTTACTGAGTATGAGTGATTTTGATGTAATCCTAGGAATGGATTGGTTGGCTGCAAATTATGTTATTGTGGATTCTCATGTTAAGACATTGATGTTTTCAGAGAAAGATAATCTTGTTGTAAGCTTTGTTGAAAAGAAATGAAAGAACATGACTATTATAAATGAGAAGAGTATAATTTTAATCCATCATATTTGAGAGATGAACTTAATTATTATTTATGAATGTTAATGTGATGACTTGTGTTGCTAACGATGGAAAGGATAATGTGAAGGGTTCATCGCCTACGTGGTTGACACAAATAAGGCACACCCAGAATTGAAAGACATTCCATTAGTGGTAGAATTTCCTGATGTCTTTCTGGACGAATTATCAGGACTACCACATGATAGGGAAATGGAATTTTGTATAGAATTCGTACCTGGTACAGAGCCGATATCGAAACCACCGTATAGAATGGCTTCGATTGAGTTGGAAGAGATAAAGAAGCAGTTGAAAAAGTTACTAGAGAAAGGGTTTGTTAGACCGAGCGTCTCACCTTGGGGACCTCCAGTTCTGTTTGTAAGGAAGAAAGATGGAAGCCTCCGACTGTGTATAGATTACCGGTTGTTGAATAAGGCCACCATCAAGAACGAGTACCCCATTCCACGCATTGATGATTTGTTGGATCAACTCCAGGGAGCACAGGTCTTTCTAAGATAGATCTGCGATCTGGGTACCATCAGTTGAGGATACGGAGTAGAGATGTATCCAAGATAGCATTTCGTACCCGTTATGGCCACTACGAGTTTTTGGTTATGCCATTCGGATTGACGAATGCCCGTGTAACATTTATGGCATTGATGAATGATGTATTTAAGCCATACCTAGACTAGTTTGTGATTGTGTTTATTAATGACATTTTGGTTTATTCCAATTCCAAGGAAGAGTATGAGCAACATTTGAGGATAATCCTGCAGACCCTCCGAGAGAAGGAATTATATGCCAAACTCAGTAAGTGTAACTTTTGGTTAGAGCAGATCTCATTTCTAGGCCATGTTGTATCGAAGGATGGGGTATCACTGAATCCATCTAAGATTGAGGCAGTTGTTCAGTGGGAACAGCCCAAGACAGTTACTGAGATCAGAAACTTTCTAGGATTGACAGGTTATTATCGGAGATTAGTTGAGGGTTTCTCCAGACTAGCTGCTCCATTGACGCGCCTCACACGGAAAGATGTTAAGTTTATATGGGATGAGGCTTGTGAGAGGAGTTTTCAAGAGCTTAAGCGTTGGTTTACCACTACTCCGATTCTCACCATCCCTACCAGCTTAGGAGGTTTCTCTGTGTATACGGATGCATCACACCAGGGACTGGGCTGTATACTTATGCAGGATGGGAAGGTAGTTGCCTATGGATCAAATAGTTGAAGGATCACGAGAGGAACTATCTGATTCACGATTTAGAGTTGGCGACCGTAGTGTTTACATTGAAGATATGGCGTCACTATCTTTATGGTAAGAAATTTAAGGTTTATACCGTTCATAAGAGCCTTAAGTATCTGCTCTCGCAGAAAAAGTCAAACATGAGATAGTGGAGATGGCTCGAACTCTTAAAAGATTAAGATTGTGAGATCATGTACCATTCGGGTAAGGCAAATGTAGTTGTTAATGCCTTAAGCAGGAAGAACCTCATGTTGGTGTCTTATATGATGGTTCGGGAGCACGAGTTATTGGAACAATTTGTGAACCTCAGTTTGGATGTAACCCCACCTGGTTCAGAGAGATTGGACATTATGGCTAGTTTGAGATTAGAGACAGAGTTGATTTGTAGTATTCGACAGGCTCAGCAGAGCGATCGACAGTGCATCGATTGGTTAAGTCAGATACAAGCAGGTGTCGATACTGATTTTGTAAGACCCAATTTTAGTTAAAACACAAAATTAAATATGCAAAAGGACTGAAATGGAATTCTCAAACACGTGCAAGGGCAAAACGGTCAAAAGATCGAAAGTCGAAATGAATTCGACAAGAAAAATTTAATTAAAAATAATGGATTTGAGAATCTTGATCAATAACGAAGAAATAATTAAATTTCGGGTTAAATGGATCAAGATATCAATTTATTGGAATTAATCGGGATTAATCAAAATTTTTAATTCAAAAAATAATCTCAAAAATAATCGAAAAATATACTGAAAAGTCATTCGGGACAATATCTCGAAAATACGGAGAAATTATACCCGAAAAAGGGTTAAAATATAATAAATAAATTAAATAAAAATTAAATTAATTAATTTGGAATAAAATAATAATTTTTGGTAGATATTTGGGTATTTTTAATGTATTTTAATGATTAAAATATAATATAAATAAATAAATAAAAATTAATTAATTAATAAGTTAAAAAAAAGGAATCAGATTGAAACAAATCGGGGAGAGAGAAAACTGAAACGAAATCGCGAGAAGCAGAAAACGGCAACCGAGGAAGCCCGACCGACCCCAGCCAAAGCTTCCCCAGGTGCAGGCGACTTGTTTGGTGGCAGCACCGGCCAGTAGAACGACCGACAAACTCCGAAAACGACGGAAAAAAGGAAACGGTACCGACGACGAAAAGGAGAACAGCCGGACCGGCGACCTTCCGGCGGTCTTGGACGAAGTCGAGACCAGATTCGAGCTGCGGACGACCCAACAGAACTGCTGGTGGTGGAAGCCGACGGAGAATCGGCCGGTAAGGCAGTAAATCGGAGTGAACCGGGGTGAACCGGCGGTCCGAACCGGTCTGAACCGGACTGAACCGGTTCAACCAAGAAAGAAGGGAAAAAAGAGAAAAAGGGAAAAGAAAAAGAGGAAAAATTGGGGAAAAATCCCGACGATGCAATCGAGCTTCTGGTAAGTCAGTAGCGGTCGAAATTGACCGATTTAAATTTTAGAATATTTTATTCAATTAATTTTCGACTGGAAAATTTACCCGGAAAATTCATGAAATTGTGTAGTTCGACAATTGGCATCCAACGAGAGCTCGAGATAGCCTCGATTTGCGTACTAGCATGGAATCTCGGGTAAGTAATCATTATTTACGACAATTTACATCGTTATGCGTGATATGAATTTAAATTCTGCATAAATTGAATTAAATTATGGAAATTTAGATAAATTGTCGTAAATAATAAATTTAGCTATTCGAGAGTTAGAACGAGGCCCAATAAATTGTTGGAGGGTCCAATGAGCCCAATAGGCCTCGATAATGTGAAATTTAAGTGGAAAACCGGCTTAAGGTCGATTAAGGCCCATTAAGGTGCAATCGGGTCCAATAGGGGTAAACGGGCCCAATGATTTAAATTAAGCCCAAAAAATATTAAATACAATTAAATTGTATGATATCTGACCTGAGGAATAATTATACGCAGTTTCGGAGATTTGATTTGGGAGCATATCGGACTGCGCGACGAGACAACATTGAAAAAGAAAAGGTCAGACTCGACAGGAAAATAAGGTAAGGGAATTCTGTGAACTGCTAGAGGTAACTTTACAAAATTTTAAGTTCATTTGCAGTCCTTTAAAAATTATTTGAAGGGTCTAGAGGTCAAATAATAATTTTAGTGCCCCGAATGGGTAAATTACCAAAATACCCTTGTTAAGGGTAAAATTTACAAATTTAGAAAAAATTGGGAGGAGAAAGAACAAGAGGTTTCTGCTCGTTCTGGAGACATTTTAATGCATGCATGAGTAGGCTGGGTAACCTTGAAAGAAAATGCACAGCATTGCATACTTTCAACGATATAATTGTTTTGAAAACTGTTTTAAGGAAACAGAGCCGCCTACGTGTTTTTATTGACATGTGACGTGCTAGAGCTCAGCTCGCACGATGTTTTGACTTGGGTGATGCATGCATTAGTGCTGGAGCGAGAGCTCGCACTAGAGTTTTACATGCATAGGTGCTGTAGTCCAACTCGCACCAGATTTATATATATATATGATTTTCGTGACAGGGTGCTAGAGTCTAACTCGCACCATATTTTTATATGATTTTCGAGACAGGGTGCTGGAGTTTAACTCGCACCAGATTTTATAAGATTTTCATGTGATTCATATATAGAGTGCTAGAGCCTAGCTCGCACTAGTTTTACTGGATTTGTTGAGAGTAGCGCTGTCTGCCCTTGGAGTCAGTGAAAAGGCCCAACAGGCTCAAAAGACCTCTTAAGTGGGGTGAGAGTGAGGGATGAGGTTGGCGGCCTTGTGGGGATGTAATGCGGGCTCTGACAATTAAAACGCACTAGTTTTACTTGATTTGATGAGAGTGCTGAGCATCGCTCGCACTGACTTTATGAGAACATGCGATAAGTCGTGCTTGGAGCATCGGGTAGACTGTGTGTCACCGATTAAATAGGCTCGCACATGCGTTTTGAGACATGGCATGAGTATTGAGATATGATATAAGAAAAAAAATCTCTCTGTGGGAAGCAGGCCATTTGGGCTGGAGTACCTAGAGCGATATGGGTCCACGGAGTACGATGTACCGTGCAAGTAGCATGGAGTACGATGTACCGTGTGGTATCTTCGAATACGGGGTATCTTTGGATACGGTATCTTCGGATACGGGGTATCTTCGGATACGGTATCTTCGGATGCGTGGGATCAGATAAGACTGACGGGTTGGATTGACCTACCTCCCGGGCGGTTCCCTATCAGGGTGAGACCCCACACACTAGGATCCGTGTAGCAGAGGGGCTCACGAGGATACCCGGCCATAGTCCTGGTTATTGCCGATATACAGATGTTGCCTAGTCTCGCATGTCGACGATTTTGATGAGATCAAACCGGGTTTTAAATTAAATGTGCATGATGGTTATTTCCATGCTTTTTAAACCCATGTGTGATGTAAACGGATTTTCATGATTTTGTGTGAGTCAGGATCACCCGAAGGAGGGGTCGAGTCCTGACTTTATTGTGAAATTTTTAAATGAGAAAGAAATGATTTGAAATAATTGCATGTTGAATTTTGCCATGCGAATGGATTTACATAACATCATAACTCATATTATCTGTTTTAAAATGTGTGGAGAAAGGGTGGTTTATGCATGACACCACGTTCATATAGGTAGTATGGTTACCTACTTGTTCGTAGGATTGCCTTACTGAGCTTGATGTGCTCACCCCTTTCATTTTCTCACACAGATAATTTTCAGTTGAAGTTGAGGTGACCCAGTACTGCATTCCGGATATCCGCTGCTGCCCATCATTTAAGGTATATACACTTGTACGTATTGTATCTAAATAAGCATAGCACAGTAACATGTTTGTAAGTAACTTTAAGGGATGTATAAATATTGTAAACACTTATAAATGACTGAGAAAGAAGTAAGTTATATGGTAAATGAATGGTGGGACTGGCATTGACGCACAACCCAATTTGTTAGTGGAGTGTGGTCACGATCAGAGGACAGGTAAGCATGAAAGAAAATAACAAAACGCGAAAAATTAACTCTGATTTTTGGGTAGTTTGGGTCGTGACATATAAAGGTGGTATCAGAGCGCAATTGGTCTGATGTGTGTCAGTAGTAGTAATTAGAAAATTACATCCCCATGTTATTGTGCTTAGTTAGATACAATAGTGTATATCGAGATGGGCTTTAACTAAGAAATGGTTGAGAATGCAGGAATACCTAATATGAGTCGCGTTAGATGAGATAGTGCATGAGGCAGAGGTCGTAGAGGTAGACCTGAGTTTGCTAAGTCGTGCTGAGTTGACCTATGAGAATCGAAATGAGATTGAAATAGAGGTTAATGTTGAGCCTACCTCTCAGAGTCTGACAGAGTGATCAGACAGTATTAAGACACGCTTCACGAGGTTGGAGCGGAGTGTGGAGAATATTTTGGGAGCAAATTGCTCAGAGTATGCATGGGATTTGAGGGCTGAAATAGAGACAGAAAAGAGAATCGAGAAATGACAGAGATGTTAAAAATGGAAAAATGGAAATTGGTAAAAGATTTAATTTGATGAGTCATGGAGTAAGATAATTGGTAAGGCCTCAGTGCATCCAATTTTGGCACTCTTGAGGGGCATTGTGATTGGAGGACCCTGACCTGCTACGAAACAGAGTAGCAGTGTGATCACTATAGAATGTGTGGTAGATACCACGGAAGGAGGGTCTATACCTACACTGTATTTATGAAAATGGTCGTTCAGGGTGGTAAGACGGACCATTGATTTTGATTGCACAGAGTTGGGCAAGATCGCCCCACAGAAAAGTAAAGAGATAGAGAAAAACTTCGTTGGTATAGCTGCAACGAAAAGGGAGGCCATAGCCGAAAAGAAAAAAGGAAAGTAGGCTGTTGGACGAAGGCGAGAGGATGTATTGGACCAGGACACTATTGATGTTTCATGGATATGGTGTAAGATACCACACTTGTTATGAATAATGAAGTACATATGTTCATTGATCTTGGTGCCACACATTTATTCATACCGCCTTCATTTGCATATAAGTGAGTAAAAGATATGAATGCCTACATCATTGGGCACAATACTGATAAATGAATACCCCAATAGAGGAGGATTAATTAACGGAATATGGATATAGAGATTTTAAGTTAAAAACAGGGGTGAAAATATCACTGAAAAGTATACCGTAAGTGTTGACAAGTGATAAAAAGGGGTGCAACAGTTGAAATTAAGGGAGTAAAGGATTGTACTCACGGAATGAATAATGGAAGAGTTTTGTCATGAGGGATATACGAAAGGAGATAATCTTTAAGATAAGATAGATCCTGAATACAAGATGTATTGGAGTAAGAGACATATTCTAGGTAAGGAATACCCTTAATATGCGGAGTAATTGGGATTAAGTGATAAGTAGGGAATATAAATTATAACCAAGGATAAAGATGGATATAACCATAACCAGTCTATGTGGTTAAGTCGAAGGTTAATAAATGTATTTCAAAATACCTCCCCGCCTGAAGACTTGACAGCGTTTAAAAGTATATATATATATATAACCTATAACGTGAAATCGATCGTCGTAATAAATACCTTTAGCATTAGGATACCTTTACTAAGACGATAAGAATGTTAAAATTCGACAAATCATAAAGGTTAACATAGTAAAATTTAATAAGAGCTGTTAAGATAAGAAAAGGAAATGACGCAGGTTAGTACCTGAAAACGTAAACGATTTTGAAGGATCTTATACTCTTATGCGTAAATAAGTCAAGGATATGGACGATTGAAATAAGTAGTGGAGCTCAACTACAATGAGTTATTTAAACTTTACCTGGACCGATTTGTCATCATCCTTATTGATGATATGTTGGGTGTAGTTAAAGTCCAGGGCAAATTGTAAGCAATAATTGAAAGTGGCTTTTACAAATGGGTTGTTGCGAGTTCTCAATATGGTCTACTTGGTTGACACGTTTAACTAAGAAAAACGTGGTTTTTGAATGAGATGATAAATAAGATGATAGATGTGACATGAATTTCGGTGTAGTGAAGTATGAACTGACCACCGTGATTAATTTCACCATACCCAACAGCTCAAGAGGTTCTCAGTGAGTATGGATACCTTAAAGCTATGAAAGAGCTGTGTATTGATGTATAATGGGAAGATAGTCAATTATGGAGTCAGACAACTCCTTGATCATGAAATAAACTATCTGACTCATGATTTTAAGTTGGCAACGGTAGTATTTGTACCGAGGATATGGTACTATTATGTACAGGGTGAGAAATTTTGGATATGCACTGATCATAAAGCCCCGAGTATTTGTTTTTCACAGAAAGAGATGAATATGAGAATACATAGTGGGTTAGAGCTTCTGAGAGATTTTGATTGTGAAAATTGTACCACCCAGGAAAGGCTAATGTGATGACTGATGCCTTGAACAGAAAGAGCCTCGGGATGGTATTACATATGATGGTCAGGGAGCGTGAGCTGCTAGAGCAGTCATGAGCCTCAGTATTGATGTGATCCCTTCTGATGATGACAGTGATTGTGTAATAGCTAGCCTGAGACTAGAACCAGATGAGAGTGCCCGAATTTGACAGGCTTAGCATGATGATCGGCATGGTGTCGATAGTTTGGGTCAGATTCAGAAGGGTACAGCGACAGAGTTCACAGCGAGTGTTGATGATTTACAGAGAGGTTCAGAGACAGTATAAGTGCTCCCCAGGACCACAGTTGATGAGATAGTAATATTGTCAGAAGCTTACTTTTCGGGATATACAGTGCATACGAAAAGTAACGAATATATATATGAAATCTCTGAAAAGGGTATTGGTGGTCAGATATGAAAAGAGACATGGTAGAGATTGTGAAAAAGTGCCCTGTATGTCAACAGAATAAGGTAGAATATTAAAAGTCTGCAGAGTTATTGCAGCCTCTACCTATATCGACACGGCACAAAAAATGAGAACAAGTCTCCATGAATGTCGTGATGGGTTATAGAGAACCTAGATGAATTACGAGGCTATTTGGATGATAGTCGATAGAGTGACTAAGTCTACCCACCTTCTGGTTATGAAATCCACAAATACTCAGAGTGTATATGAGGATTTATGTGTAAGGAAGATTGTGGAACATTAAGTAGCGTTCCAGTGAGCATGGTATCATATAGGGATTCCCGCTTCACTTCCCACCTCTGAGGATATTTTTAGGAAGCTATGGGAACCCGACTGAGTGTTAGCACAGCTTTCCGTCCTCAGACAGATGGTCAGTCAGAGAGGACTGTACAGGTTCTGGAGGATCCGATGAAAGCGTGTGCCCTTGATTTTTATGCTCCTGGGATGATCAGTTATTACAAATCGAATTCGCCAATAGTGACAGTTGTCAATTGAGTATCGGGGTAACAAGATATGAGGCAGTGTATGGCTGTAGGGGTTGTTCCCCAAATTGGATAAGAAAAAGTGGGTGACAGATAGAATTATTTTTGACTTTGGATAATAAGTCTCTGAGGATGTTTAGTTAAGGATGAGAGATTAAGAACACCTCAGAGCACATAGAAAAGTATTGGAATTCATCGAGGGTGAATTAGTATGGTTGAAATGTTTCTTGTCCTAAGAGAATAAGGACATAGCGAACTTTTGGAAGAAGATAAATTGAGTTTCGCTGGATTGAATCTTTTGAGAGATTGGACAAGTGGAAGATAAGACCTGTAGGTGGCATTTTCACTTGAATAAGTAGGCACCCACAACGTGTCCCATCTTTTGATGCTTCGGAAATACTATCCAGATCCAGCATAGGTGATAGGATATGAGATCCAACTGTTCAGCTTAATGCAAATATAAGTATATTGCTGAAGTTGATTCGGGCATTAAATAGGAAAGAGAAAGTATTAAGGTTTAAAACGATCTCCCTAATTAAAGTCCTTTGGTAGTATTACACTCCTAAAAAAGATCACATGAGAATTAAAGAAGTATGATACGATTAATGTACCCGGAGTAGTCTATGGACTCATATGACTTGGTTCTAATTTGGAGGATCAAATTCCTTAAGTGGGGGAGATTATGTAAAACCCGATTTTAGTTAAAACACGAAATTAAATATGCAAAAGGACTGAAATGAAATTCTCAAACACGTGCAAGGGCAAAACGATCAAAAGACCGAAAGTCGGAATGAATTCGACAAGAAAAATTTAATTAAAAATAATGGATTTGAGAATCTTGATCAATAACGAAGAAATAATTAAATTTCGGGTTAAATGGATCAAGATATCAATTTATTGGAATTAATCGGGATTAATCAAAATTTTTAATTCGAAAAATAATCTCGAAAATAATCGAAAAATATACTGAAAAGTCATTTGGGACAATATCCCGAAAATACAGAGAAATTATACCCGAAAAAGGGTTAAAATATAATAAATAAATTAAATAAAAATTAAATTAATTAATTTGGAATAAAATAATAATTTTTGGTAGATATTTGGGTATTTTTAATGTATTTTAATGATTAAAATAAAATATAAATAAATAAATAAAAATTAATTAATTAATAAGTTAAAAAAAAAGGAATCAGATTGAAACAAATCGGGGAGAGAGAAAACTGAAACGAAATCGCAAGAAGCAGAAAACGAAAACGGCAACTGAGGAAGCCCGACCGACCCCAGCCAAAGCTTCCCCAGGTGCAGGCAACTTGTTTGGTGGCAGCACCAGCCAGTAGAACGGCCGACAAACGTCGAAAACGACGGAAAAAAGGAAACGGTACCGACGGCGAAGAGGAGAACAGCCGGACCGGCGACCTTCCGGCGGTCTTGGACGAAGTCGAGACCAGATTCGAGCTGCGGACGACCCAACGGAGCTGCTGGCGGTGGAAGCCGGCGGAGAACCGGCCGGTAAGGCTGTAAATCGGAGTGAACCGGGGTGAACCGGCGGTCCGAACCGGTCTGAACCGGACCGAACCGGTTCAGCCAAGAAAGAAGGGAAAAAAGAGAAAAAGGGAAAAAGAAAAAGAGGAAAAATTGGGGAAAAATCCCGACGATGCAATCGAGCTTCGGGTAAGTCAGTAGCTGTCGAAATTGACCGATTTAAATTTTGGAATATTTTATTTAATTAATTTTCGACTGGAAAATTTACCCGGAAAATTCATGAAATTGTGTAGCTCGACAATTGGCATCCAACGAGAGCTCGAGATAGCCTCGATTTGTGTACTAGCATGGAATCTCGGGTAAGTAATCATTATTTACGACAATTTACATCGTTATGCGTGATATGAATTTAAATTTCGCATAAATTGAATTAAATTATGAAAATTTAGATAAATTATCGTAAATAATAAATTTAGCTATTCGAGAGTTAGAACGAGGCCCAATAAATTGTTGGAGGGTCCAATGAGCCCAATAGGCCTCGAAAATGTGAAAGTTAAGTGGAAAACGGGCTTAAGGTCGATTAAGGCCCATTAAGGTGCAATCGGGCCCAATAGGGGTAAACGGGCCCAATGATTTAAATTAAGCCCAGAAAATATTAAATACAATTAAATTGTATGATATCTGACCTGAGGAATAATTATACGCAGTTCCGGAGGTTTGATTTGGGAGCATATCGGACTGCACGACGAGACAACATTGGAAAAGAAAATGTCAGACTCGACAGGAAATAAGGTAAGGGAATTCTGCGGACTGCTAGAGGTAACTTTACAAAATTTTAAGTTCATTTGCAGTCCTTTAAAAATTATTTGAAGGGTCTAGAGGTCAAATAATAATTTTAGTGCCTCGAATGGGTAAATTACCAAAATACCCTTGTTAAGGGTAAAATTTACAAATTTAGAAAAAATTGGAAGGAGCAAGAACAAGAGGTTTCTGCTCGTTCTGGAGACATTTTAATGCATGCATGAGTAGGCTGGCTAACCTTGAAAGAAAATGCACAGCATTGCATACTTTCAACGATATAATTGTTTTGAAAACTGTTTTAAGAAAACAGAGCCGCCTACGTGTTTTTATTGACATGTGACGTGCTAGAGCTCAGCTCGCACGATGTTTTGATTTGGGTGATGCATGCATTAGTGCTGGAGCGAGAGCTCGCACTAGAGTTTTACATGCATAAGTGCTGGAGTCCAACTCGCACCAGATTTATATATATATATAATTTTCGTGACAGGGTGCTAGAGTCTAACTCGCACCATATTTTTATATGATTTTCGAGACAGGGTGCTGGAGTTTAACTCGCACCAGATTTTATAAGATTTTCATGTGATTCATATATAGAGTGCTAGAGCCTAGCTCGCACTAGTTTTACTGGATTTGTTGAGAGTAGCGCTGTGTGCCCTTAGAGTTAGCCAAAAGGCCCAACAGGCTCAAAAGACCTCTTAAGTGGGGTGAGAGTGAGGGATGAGGTTGGCGGCCTTGTGAGGATGTAATGCGGGCTCTGACAATTAAAACGCACTAGTTTTACTTGATTTGATGAGAGTGCTAAGCATCGCTCGCACGGACTTTATGAGAACATGCGATGAGCCGTGCTTGGAGCATCGGGTAGACTGTGTGTCACCGATTAAATAGGCTCGCACGTGCGTTTTGAGATATGGCATGAGTATTGAGATATGATATAAGAAACAAAATCTCTCTGTGGGAAGCAGGCCATTTGGGCTGGAGTACCTAGAGTGATATGGGTCCACGGAGTACGATGTACCGTACAAGTAGCATGGAGTACGATGTACCGTGTGGTATCTTCGGATACGGGGTATCTTCGGATACGGTATCTTCGGATACGGGGTATCTTCGGATATAACATCTTCGGATGTGTGGGATCGGATAAGACTGACGGATTGGATTGACCCACCTCCCGGGCGATTCCCGATCAGGGTGAGACCCCGCACACTAGGATCCGTGTAGCAGAGGGGCTCACGAGGACACACGGCCATAGTCCTGGTTATTGCCGATATACAGATGTTGCCTAGTCTCGCATGTCGACGATTTTGATGAGATCAAACCGGGTTTTAAATTAAATGTGCATGATGGTTATTTCCATGCTTTTTAAACCCATGTGTGATGTAAACGAATTTTCATGATTTTGTGTGAGTCAGGATCACCCGAAGGAGGGGTCGAGTCCTGACTTTATTGTGAAATTTTTAAATGAGAAAGAAATGATTTGAAATAATTGCATGTTGAATTTTGCCATGCGAATGGATTTACATAACATCATAACTCATATCATCTGTTTTAAAATGTGTGGAGAAAGGGTAGTTTATGCATGACACCACGTTCATGTAGGTAGGATGGTTGCCTACTTGTTCGTAGGATTGCCTTACTGAGCTTGATGTGCTCACCTCTTTCATTTTCTCACACAGATAATTTTCAGTTGAAGTTGAGGTGACCCAGTACTGCATTCCGGATATCCGCTGCTGCCCAGCATTTAAAGTATATACACTTGTACGTATTGTATCTAAATAAGCATAGCACAGTAACATGTTTGTAAGTAACTTTAGGGGATGTATAAATATTGTAAGCACTTATAAATGACTGAGAAAGAATTAAGTTATATGGTAAATGAATGGTGGGACTAGCATTGACTCACAGCCCAATTTGTTAGTGGAGTGTGGTCACGATCAGAGGACAGGTTAGCATGAAAGAAAATAACAAAACGCGAAAAATTAACTCTGATTTTTGGGTAGTTTGGGTCGTGACAGATTTTGAGCGGAGTACAGATGGATTATTAAGGTTCAGGGGCAGAGTGTGTGTTCCCGAGGATCTTGAGATCATGAAGTTGATTTTATCAGAGGCTCACTCATCAAAGTACACGATACATCCGGGGATTACTAAGATGTATCAAATCTTCGAAAAGTTTATTGGTAGTCTGGAATGAAAAGAGACAATGTTGAATATGTGTCACGACCCATTTTATCCTTCTTAACCGAAAATCGCTACATTTTTTTTCTTGCATTTTTCCTTTCCTTACCCGATCGTGAACAAACTCACTACTACACAGTTGGGCTGTGAGTCAATAATCAACATCACTCCACATTCATTTTCAATCAAATCAAAAGAAATGTCATTCATTGAAAGTTAAGTTATACATGACACGTTTCTAACTTTTACATCCCCCACAATGCGATACGAAATGACTATTATGCTTTTACAATTGTTTAGATACAAAAAGAATCTTCATGTGTATACCTCTTAGCGATGGATGGCAGCTGATAATTCTATTTTTAATAGAATTATATGTGCTTAATTTCCTAATTAATTATTTAAATCCCCATATTATTTTATTAATTATCCCCTCAATTTAATTAAAATTCTCTTGTGTGCAGGTAAAATAAATCTGGATGAAACTCAGTCATTTCAGTCAAAAATGGGCTGAAAACGGGCTAAAAGAGATTGGACCACTTCCAATTTGCAGACCGAGTCACCAGTCGTCTGGACACGTAGGATGTCGGGTGTTAGTATTTTATTCGCTCTGAAACGATAAGATCGACGGACACCGTGCCAACCTTCTGGAAGACACACGTCGGGCCACATCGCACAACCAAGTGTACTAGAAGACAGGTGACGTGGAAATATCTACTCTGCAGCAAATAAAATGAAGACAAGTGGTCAAACAATGTCAACTCATCTAGGATGAGTAGTGTAGAGTAATTTAGGAGTAGTTTTAATTTAGGGTTAAGTAATTTTTAGAATAGTCTTCTTTTTCCGTTAGCCACCATTTTAAAGTACTATTCATAACAATTCTCAGATTTTCAAGAAAAGCTTTTGTTCATTTCTAGTTCTCTAATATTTTTACATTAATGAATAGTTGTCATTTCTATTTCTCTTCTTCTCGATTTTGTTAAAGTTTCATTCCTTTATGTTTCTTAGTTTTTAGTTTTAATGAAAAGCTTTTAGTTTTCTCTTGTTGCTCTCGGCTTGCTTCATATTTTTGGGTTTATTTCTATGTTTTACTATTGTGTTACGGGCTTGGTGAAGCATTATTTGCTAAGCCGATAAGGTTGCCCATCATAGTGAATCATAGGCAAACAGCTACTGTCTTTTATAGTTCTTTTCCTGGTGCTGTTTTTGTTCTTGTTAGCTTAACAATAGTGTATTGTTGTAATAGTCCGGGATCACATTTCCTTCTTTGTTCTCCCCTGTTTCAAGTTTGTTTTACTGTTCATTTTAAGTTGTCTCTTTAATATGCAATCTTCCATTGTTACCTACTATTTTGGTTCCTGTTTTTTGTCTTTCAGAGTGTTAGTATTATTGGAGTTAAGCGGTAGTGGCTGCCGTTGTGCAAAAGGCAAGAGCTGAGCTGGTTGGAGTGGTTGCTGCCTTGGATCACTTGTTTAGGTGATGCGAAGTGATCCTGCTCCATTTTGTTTCTATTTGTCAGACATACACTGTAAGAAAATCAATACATAAATGACGGGTTGGGTTGGCAGTAATGCTGCTAATCAGCATTGACCTCGGACTATAGAAGAAGAGCAGCGAGGGTCGGCTACAGCAACCTACTTGCTTCATTCCATTGCTGCAGATCTTCATTGTTTGTTTCACAATTTTTTTTTATTATTTCTTTAGGATTCCAGTAGCATTAGATTAATGCATTGTATTTCTATTTGTTGCCTTTTAGTTAAGATAAGATGCAGCGTTAATATTGTTTGTGTATTGCTCAGTACTATTTTGTGTCTTAGATGATTATTGCTGAGCAATTCAGTCTGTGCTGAATACTGGAACCTGAGAAAGCAGACCTGGACAGTGGCCCAGAGTAGTATCTGAGCAGAGTATGCCGAGGACCTGTGCAGTAGAGAGTCGGGCAGCACCTGGAGCAGGACGTACGCTGGTGCCAGCGACGCAAGACAGCAGGCCTGGAGACAGAACCAAAACCGAGAGCAGCTTGGAGAAGAACATGCATAGTACCATTCATATGGGACCACTCGGCTGGCATTTGGTTAAGGCCATGTTTCGCTACACTTAGTCTTCACAAATTGATGTTTCATGCACTTATTTTGCTTTGTCTAATTTTTATTATACCTTTTATTATTTGTTAGCTTAGGTATGCATTAATTTACATAATAGTTCATTTGTCTTAGGTTATTAGTTTAAGGTTTAGTTTTAATTTTAATAATAGTTAATTTGTGAATATAAAAGGATTTAAAAATTAGATAATACATTTAGAATTAAATTAGAAGAATATTATTGTATGCATTTTTAAGTTTTCATTTTAAATTGAAAAATCCAAAAATATTTATTTTTCATACATTAGTTAGATTTTATTGTTAAGTTAGGAATTAGTTATAGTTAGGATTAATTTAGAATCATTACTTTAGGCATTTAGATTTATAATTATATTTAGAAATTTTATTTTTAGAATTTTATTTCATTAGAATTAAGTTAGTTTAAATTGCATTTTCATAGTTAGACTAATTACATGCACATTTTATTTTTATTCAAGTTAATTTTATTTCTTATTTGCAATTTAGTTTATTTGCATTAATTAATTTTAACTGTTTTAAATATCTTTTGTAGGAATTTACTTTTAATTTCTTGGAACTCTGTGAGTAATTTTAGCTCAGTTTTATTTTCTTTAGTTTATAGTTTTTATTATTTACAGTATTTCTAGCCTTGTAGATCACCCATCAATAATTCATAATTTGCTAGAATATACTTAGGGTAAGATTAACCGGTACTTAATTAGGCTATTCAACTTCTCTGTGGAACAATAATCCGGGACTCAAATCCCTTTATTACTTGTATGACTCGTGTACTTGCGGTAATACGCGTAGTTCGTATCAAGTTTTTGGCACCGTTGCTGGGGAAGTCTTAATTAGCTAGTAATTAATATCGGTGAAATTATGCTTAGGTGTAATTCTAGCTTGTAAATACTTAGGTTGTAAATATTTAGAGCTTTAATCTAGATTAGTTAATTTTCTCAAAAAAATTGAAAATTTTAAAAACTTAAAAAAAAAATTAAGGACTTTATGATGTTTGCATGCGTAGAGCTAGGAGTTATGATTGCTTTCCTTTAGATCCTGAAATTGAAAGAACCCTTAGGAAAATTCAAAAGAATTCTAGGAAATTATTAGCTTCGCTGCAAAACACAATGGCAGAAAATAGAAAAATTAAAACCGTTGGAGATTATGCAATGCCGACTATTGGAGGTTATTATACCGGCATTAGGCCACTAGCTGTCCCTGCAAACAATTTCGAAATTAAGCCTTCAATCCTCCAGATGATCCAGACTTCACTACAGTTCAATGGGCTTCCGCATGACGACCCACATGCTCACCTTGGGCAATTTCTGGACCTGTGCAACACCTTCAAGCACAATGGATTATCCGATGATGCGTTTAGGCTTAGATTCTTCCCCTTCTCGCTTAGGGATAGGGCGCAACATTGGTTAACCTCCTTGCCTCCAAGATCCATTTCTACGTGGGATGAGTTAGTCCATCAATTTCTAACTAAGTTTTTCCCTCCCTCTAAAATGGCCAGACTCCACAGTGACATATCTTCCTTTGCCCAATTCGATTCTGAATCTCTTTACGAAGCATAGGAACGATATAAGGAGCTTCTTAGGAAGTGCCTTCATTATGGCCTACCTTTGTGGCTGCAAGTCCAGACCTTCTACAATGGACTTACAAGCCAAAATAGGACCATTGTTGACGCTGCTGCGAGTGGAGCGCTAATGTGTAAAATAGAGGAGGAAGCTTACGAGTTGTTAGACAAGATGGCTGCTAACAACTACCAATGGTCTTCGGAGAGGCAATTGCCTAAGAAGTCGACGGGTATTTATGAGCTCGACACGCTGTCTACCTTGACCTCTCAAATAGCTAACCTTACGAAAAAAGTAGAGTCGCTCAGTACCCAGCATAATCCTTCCAACAGTTCTAATCATGTTTATTCTGTCCAAAGTCCTTTTCTTTCTTGCGATCTGTGTGTTGGTACACACTCTGTAGATAGGTGTACGCTTAACTTAGAATCAGTTCAGTACGTTGCCCTATCTCAGAAGCAACAGAACAACCCCTTTTCAAACACCTACAACCCAGGGTGGAGGAACCATCCTAACTTTTCCCGGAGCCAAAACCAAGGGTAATCTTCTAATTCTAGACCTGTAGAATCCCCTGGTTTTTAAGCTCTATCAGTTCATGTACCACCACAGCCGCAATTTCCATATCATCCGCTTCATCAAATATCCCCACCTCAATTTCAGCATTATCCACCTCACTTCCATCAACCACCACCACTACCACAACCTATGCAGCCACAACATTTACATGCACCAGCAGCTGAGAAGAAGCCTACACTAGAGGAAATGTTCACAACTATCCTGCAAAACCAAGCTGCCTTAATTAAGAACTTAGAAGTTCAAGTTGGACAAATAGCAAATGCTCTTAGCCAGCGTCCTCAAAGGACCCTTCCTAGTAACACCGAAGCCAATCCTATTAGGCAAAGGGAGGGTAAGGAACATGTGAAAGCCATTACCCTTAGAAGTGGCAGAGAGCTAGATGATGATCCACAAGTTAAGTCCCAACCTGAAAAACACATAGTTGAAGAATCCTTAAGTTCTAACGAAGCAGCTCAGAAAGAGCAAGAACCTAAAGATCAAGCTGCAAAAGAAACAAAGCTAGGCACTTCTTCATCTATACCTTCTTCTTCTTCTTCACAACCTTCTTCGTCCTCTGATGCTACACATGTTACCACTACATCCCTTCTAGCTAGACCACCAGTACCTTTTCCTCAGAGGTTTCAAAACCAAAAGTTTGACTAACAATTGACCAAATTTCTTGAGGTTTTTAAGAAACTTCACATCAACATTCCTTTCACAGATGCTTTAGAGCAAATGCAAAGTTGTGTGAAGTTTCTAAAGGATATCCTTAACTGAGGAATGTAGTGCAATTATTAAGAGGAAATTACCCCCCAAGTTCAAGGATCCCGGGAGTTTTACCATACCTTGTACAATTGGAAATCTATTCTTTGGTAGAGCCCTGTATGATTTAGGAGCCAGTATAAATCTGATGCCTTGGTCAATCTACCAAAAGTTAGGAATAGGGGATGTCAAGCCTACCACAGTGACCCGTCAGCTAGCTGATCGATCCATTAAATATCTGAAGGGGGTCATTGAGGATGTGTTAGTAAAGGTGGACAAATTTATTTTTCCTATGGATTTTATTGTTTTAGAGTTGGAGGAAGACAGGGAAGTTTCCATTATACTAGGCAAACCTTTCCTAGTGACTGGTAGAACCTTAATTGATGTACAAAATGGGGAATTGACTATGAGAGTCCTAAATCAGGAGGTGACATTTCATGTTTTCAAACCTTTGAAGCTCCCTGATGACTCTCAAGAGTGTTTTAAGATGGAAGTTGAGGAGGATATAAGGCTTGAGCACAAGAAATCTGAGAGAATGAGGGGAGTAGATAGAGCTCAGGAGGATTTAACTATTAACATTCTGTCACCACTTTGGCTGACCCTCCTACACTTCGCCCTGCTGCTGAGTGTTGTGTTCTTTAGCTGCATTTGAAGTGGCTGTCTTTTTCTTTTCACTTTGTATATAGTTCTTTTTCTTTTCTGTTGTTTCTTTCTTTATTTATTTTATAGATTTCTTTTCTAGTATTATGCTTTCAATCAAGCTTCAGTTGTTCTTCATCATCATCAGAAAGGGGAGTACTCTGTTCTTGAACTTAAATATTTTTATTATCTGCACACTGAGAACACTGTGCACTTTAAGTTTAGGAGAGGGGATATCACTTGAGCAATTTTGGGCAAAATTAAATTTTTTTTCAAAAATATGAGCTTAAATTGTTTGATTTAGGATGATTTAGTGCTTAGCATGTAGTTTTCCCATATTTCGATGATATAACCCCATGATTAAGTCTGACTTTGATTGAATAAGAAGCATGATTATAGGAAAAGCATGAAGTTGAATTCTTGAATTTGTCTTGATTCTGATTGTGATTTCCTCATCTTTTGCACATGTCATGTCATGAATCTGTATATTTATTTAGAGAAAGCTTATGTGGACATAGGATTGTATTTGTTCAGTTGAGTTTGTGCATCATATTCTAGAATTTGTTTGATCTGATCTCGAGGTGAAATATTAGATTACACTTAATTAGGGAAATGATTTAGGCCATCTTTGGATCGTTTGAGCCTTTCTAGCCATCCCTGTTCATATTTTATCCCTAGTCACCCATTTGAGCCAAATAAGCTTTTCTCTGTAAATACACCTGCATAAATTTCCTTAGCTTAAGCACTCTTTTCCTATCCCTTACCCCGAAAGCATGAAAAGTCATTGGGATATATTGTGAGCTATGTACATATGGGTATTAGGAGATAGTTAAAGTTTGAAAAAAAAAATTGAAAAATGAAAAAATGAAAAAAAAAAAGAAGAAAAGAAAAAAAAAAGAAAAAAAAGAAAGATGAAAAATACAAAAATAGAATAAAATGTTTAGCAAAATAAATAAGTTTGGGGGAAATAAATATGAGCTCTTACATGAAAGATCCTAGAAAGTAATGCATGTTGAGGGGTAACTAAACATAAATCGACTTTATCATACCTTAACCCCAGCATTGCATTACAAGCTTAATGAAGTTCTATTGATCTTTGATTAAGTGTGACTACATTAGTGGAGAGAGAAGTGAAAAGAAAACTTATGGGAATGATCACATGTCATTGACTTTACATTCTTTGTGTTTACATAATCTGATCCGGGTAATGTACTGTGAAGTGACTTTGACATTTTCACACACACACACGAGGAGTCCAATTTGGGTTAGGACTTATGATTAGATGATTCTGAATGTTGGACTTGTAATTGTGAGTATTTGATTTCATACTTTGTACTTTATCTTTGAGCATAATATTGGGGAAATTATTATGCAGGTACTGGTCATTCCTACATTTGTTTTGTTTTGCTTGAGGACAAGCAAAAGCTCAAGTTTGGGGGTGTGATAATTCTATTTTTAATAGAATTATATGTGCTTAATTTTCTAATTAATTATTTAAATCCCCATATTATTTTATTAATTATCCCCTTAATTTAATTAAAATTCTCTTGTGTGCAGGTAAAATAAATCCGAATGAAACTCAATCGTTTCAGTTAAAAATGGACTGAAAACAGGCTAAAGGAGATTGGACCACTTCCAATTTGCAGACCGAGTCACCAGTCGTCTGGACACGTGGGATGCCGGGTGTTAGTATTTTATTCGCTCCGAAACGATAAGATCGACGGACACCGTGCCAACCTTCTGGAAGACACACGTCGAGCCATATCGCACAACCAAGTGTACTAGAAGACGGGTGACGTGGAAATATCTACTCTGCAACAAATAAAATGAAGACAAGTGGCCAAACAATGTCAACTCATCTAGGATGAAAAATTACCATTGTACCCCTAAGTGTGTGTATAAATAGAACATGATGGCAATTGAAAAAAGAGGAAGTAGGGTAAGTAGTGTAGGTAACCTAAGGTAGTAGTGTAGAGTAATTTAGGAGTGGTTTTAATTTAGGGTTAAGTAATTTTTAGAATAGTCTTCTTTTTCCGTTAGCCACCATTTTAAAGTACTATTCATAGCAATTTCCAGATTTTAGTGAAAAGCTTTTGCTCATTTCTAGTTCTCTAATATTTTTACATTAATGAATAGTTACCATTTCTATTTCTCTTCTTCTCGATTTTGTTAAAGTTTCATTCCTTTATGTTTCTTATTTTTGAGTTTTAGTGAAAAGATTTTAGTTTTCTCTTGTTGCTCTCAGCTTGCTTCATATTTTTGGTTTTATTTCTATGTTTTACTATTGTGTTGCGGGCTTGGTGAAGCTTTCTTTGCTAAGCCGATGAGGTTGCCCAACACAGTGAATCATAGGCAAACAGCTACTGTCTTTTATAATTCTTTTCCCGGTGCTGTTTTTGTTCTTGTTAGCTTAACAATAATGTACTGTTGTAATAGTTCGGGACCACATTTCCTTCTCTGTTCTCCCCTGTTTCAAGTTTGTTTTACTATTCATTTTAAGTTCTCTCTTTAATATGCAATCTTCCATTGTTACCTACTATTTCGATTCCTGTTTTTTTATCTTTTAGAGTGTTAGCATTATTGGAGGTAAGCGGTAGTGGCTGCCGTTGTGCAGAAAGCAAAAGCTGAGCTGGTTGGAGTGGTTACTGCCTTAGATCACTTGTTTAGGTGATGTGAACTGATCCTGCTCCATTTTGTTTCTATCTGTTGGACATACACTGTAAGAAAATCAGTACATGGATGACCGGTTGGGTTGGAAGTAATGCTGCTAATCAGCACTGACCTCGGACTATAGAAGAAGAGCAGCGAAGGTCGGCTACAACAACATCCTTGCTTCATTCCATTGCTGCAGATCTTCATTGTTTGTTTCACAATTTTTTTTTTCTTTAGGATTCCAGTAGCATTAGATTAATGCATTGTATTTCTATTTGTTGCCTTTTATTTAAGATAAGATGCAACGTTAATACTGTTTGTGTATTGCTCAGTACTATTTTGTGTCTTAGATGATTACTGCTGAGCAATTCAGTTTGTGCCGAATGCTGGAACCTGAGAAAGTATACCTGGACAGTGGCCTGGAGCAGCATCTGAGCAGAGTATGCCGAGGACCTATGCAGCAGAGAGTTGAGCAGCACTTGGAGCAGGACGTGCACTGGTGCCAACGACGCAGGACAGTAGACCTGGAGACAGAACCAAAACCGAGAGCAGCTTGGAGAAGAACATGCATAGTACCATTCATATGGGACCACTCGGCTGGCATTTGGTTAAGGCCATGTTTGGCTACACTTAGTATTCACAAATTGATGTTTCATGCACTTATTTTGCTTTGTCTAATTTTTATTATACCTTTTATTATTTGTTAGCTTAGGTATGCATTAATTTACAAAATAGTTCATTTGTCTTAGGTTATTAGTTTAACGCTTAGTTTTAATTTTAATAATAGTTAATTTGTGAATATAAAAGGATTTAAAAATTAGATAGAGCATTTAGAATTAAATTAGAAGAATATTATTTTATGCATTTTTAAGTTTTTATTTTAAATTGAAAAATCCAAAAATATTTATTTTTCATACATTAGTTAGATTTTATTGTTAAGTTAGGAATTAGTTATAGTTATGATTAATTTAGAATCATTACTTTAGGCATTTAGATTTATAATTATATTTAGAAATTTTATTTTTAGAATTTTATTTCATTAGAATTAAGTTAGTTTAAATTGCATTTTCATAGTTAGATTAATTGCATGCACATTTTATTTTTATTCAAGTTAATTTTATTTCTTATTTGCAATTTAGTTTATTTACATTAATTAATTTTAACTATTTTAATTATCTTTTGTAGGAATTTGCTTTTAATTTCTTGGAGCTCTGTAAGTAATTTTAGCTCGGTTTTATTTTCTTTAGTTTATAATTTTTATTATTTACAGTATTTCTAGCCTTGTAGATCACCCATCAACAATTCATAATTTGCTAGAATATACTTAGGGTAAGATTAACCGGTACTTAATTAGACTATTCAACTTCTCTGTGGGACGATAATCCGAGACTCAAATCCCTTTATTACTTGTATGATCCGTGCACTTACGGTAATACCCGTAGTTCGTACCAGTAGCGGATGTCCAAAATACCACGCCTTATTCCTCACTGGGCTGCTATGTACGCTCTGTAGAGGGGGAAATAGATTAGGATAAGCAACCACACGCTCAGTAAGGTAATAATGCAAGCATGGTAGATAGCTACCCTATCTACATGCTGGTAATGTTATGCATAAATCATTTATAATCGGAGCATGAGGAAAACAAAACTATGCCATATGCACATACATGTATCATGTATTTAAATCATGGTAGTTGGCATATAAAACATGGTAAGATCATCATGTACAAATCATCTCATGCTCATCATTGTCAAATCTCATAATAAAAAGAGAAATTCAATTTGAAAAATCATTTTTGATTTATCTCATTTTCAATACATCCAAATCCTGTCAAAATCATTTCACAATCACAAACATCATTATCATTTCTCAATAAAAAATCCCACAAGGCTCGACTCCTCCCTCGAGTCTACCCTGGACAATCACAATCATAATTATACATCAAAACATGTGGTACTATGTAATAACAAGTGAGACAGGTCACTATAGCTCAATAAACTATGTTGGCTAACTATGTCACAAATTATCCCAGACCACAAAGATCCTGATGTGCGGGCTATCATGTTGGAACAAAGGTGGGTTAGTTCTCTGCCTGAATTTCTCATCAGTATCTCAACCACGCAGTACAGTGTACTCCATGTGATAAACAAGGTATAACGTACTCCGCGGACCGATATCATGGTTGGGGGTGCCAGCCGTAGGTCTTATCTACCCCATACCGAGTATAACCTCTATAGTCTCAAGTGCACGTGGGAGTATTTTCTTTCGATTTCAAGTCCTAGCCTCTCACGGCCTTGCTCACCCCTTTTGGGTTCCCTAAACACCATATCAGGTCCAAGCCCCTCATGGCCTTGCTCATCCCTTTTGGGTTCCCTGAAGACCGTATCAAGTCCTAGCCCCTCATGGCCTTGCTCACCCATTTTGGGTTCCCTGAACGCCGTATCTGGTCCTAGCCCCTCATTGCCTTGCTCACCCCTTTTAGGTTCCCTGGAGTGGATTAATGTTAGGTCCTAGCCCCTCACCTTCACCCCACTCAAGATGTTTGTTAGGCCTGCTGGGTTCCCTGGACATTAATCTGTATTACCCTCACCACAGCGTCATATATACCATAGTGTGAAAACAAGTGCGAGCTAAGCTCTAACACGATATATGCTTAGTAATGAAGCTTCCTTGTATGAGCAACGCTCTAGTACGGAATTTATGCATAAAAACATAAAGAAAACCACGTATGAGCACAACTCCAGTACGGCTTTATGCATAAGAAAACCACTCGAAATCCACGTATGAGTAAAAGCTCCAGTACAGTTTATCAAATATTATCATGGATCAAACCAAGGTGCGAGCTAAGCTCCAGCACGTTTCATACAACTAAAAGCATCAAAATCCAGTGCGAGCTAGGCTCCAACACGATTTAATTCACATAACTCGATAGGCGACTCCTATACATTCAAAACAAATCTCAAAACATGATTACCAGCTCACATGTGCTATTCCACCACATCAATAAATCACTAGCCAACCTATCCTTTTATTTGTCCAAAACAAAGTATTGTGTTTTGTGAAAACATTCAAAACATGTGATTTATGCAATTATTAGCCTTACTATCCCTTTTTATAACATCCACATAAAAACCAAATCATACACATACTTATAGTTATTCACGCATACCAATAATCATTTTCTCAAACAGGCGTATATTTCACAAACACCCTATATTCACCCACGAGTTTAAAGTACGAGCAGCTATCTCTACATACTTACAAAATTCCCTAACTTGGAATCTTTGTCACGTGATTTCGCTTTCCTTAGAGCTGCTTACTTATGGGGTTCGATTCGTCTCTAACAATCTCCAAAACTGTACAAAGTCGTATATCACATCGACTTAGTCCATATAACACAACTCTTTGTGTTCGCTATAGTCGATTCAACCTATAGCCTCTATTAATCCTTATAAGGCCTAGTTTTACCGTTCTACTCATATCTCGAGTCTATTGACTCTTTTAGGTCTATTGATTTATGCAAATTCGATATTAAGCTCATAGTGTTCATATATCATCAATTTCTTCACTATGGCATTTTATCAAACATCTTACATACCTATTTTCATAAATCCTCTAAACTTACAATGTGGCTTCATTTAACCACTGCAAATCGTTCATATTACTTCACTAACAACTTATCATAATCCATAAACCACCAACTTATCAAAATCACACTTTCTCATACTAGATTCATCCCATTTTCTAGGTTACCCTAGTTCCATCATAACCCAGGCAGTTTTGACTATCAATTTCAAAACCATTAAATAGACAACATACTTGGGCTGAAGTATTAGAAACTTACCAAATCTAGCTTCTCTTCTTACTCCAAATGACAATGCCCTCGCTCCTTCAATTCAACACGTGAGGTTTTGATTTCAAACTATCTTGTTCTATTCTTTAAGATGAACATCTTTGTATATAATAGCTTCCCCTCAATTCTTACTGGAAATAGGCTGATTTTAGAAGATAAAACTAGGTTTTGAAGGTTGAAATGGAAAGAATGGTTCTATCTTGGAAAAATGCAGATTTCACTGCTCCTTTTATAGAAATTACTTGATGAGATCGATCTATCAAAGCATGAGATCGATCTGGTCCTCTTAAATCCTTCATTTTCACGCCAATTTGAATGCATGAGATCAATTTGTCGAGTGCTTGAGATCGATCTGTTCTCAGGCAGTAGCTTAAGGAGATCGATCTACTTCCTGGGGAGATCGATCTGCTCCAACCGAAGAGCTAAGGAAATCGATCTATTTGCCTTAAGAATCGATCCTTATTTTACAGAATGTTTAGCAGATCGATCTGGCTCCATTGGAGATCGATTTGTCTTGTTCCAAAGCTAGAATAAGAGCAGTTTTGGCTCTTTCAGATCGATCTCTCATCCTATGAGATCGATCTGGCCTTCATATTTTTCAGATTTTCTATAGTTTTTCTGCAGCAACTCATACCCAAACATCCTTAATTTGTTGTCATGGTCATTTTCTCATCCAACCTCCTTTAAGACCTGAAAATGGCATCCATTCATACTTTACACACATCAGAACTTGTGTGTATTCATGGTATAGCCAAAGGTATACCATACCAAGCTAAATGGAAGTACAACTTGATTCCATTTTACCACACTACTCATTTTGAGTTCCAATCACATTCATCACCTATAAAAGTCCATTTCTCCATATTCATATAAAATGAAACTTGTGTGTACATTATAAACTTATGTTATAAGTATGTACATTGAATCCATGGACTTACATCATTTATGCTTTACATTGTACATACATCACCATACTCATGATTTCATAAAGTTTACATCCAAAAATACGGGTCTTACATTCCTCCCTTCCTTCAAGGAATTTGGTCCTCCAAATTAGAACCAAGTCACTCTTCAAAAAAATTTGGGGGTACTTCTCCCGTATCAAGTTCTCCAATTCCCATGTGGCCTCTTCCACCGTGTGATGTTGCCAAAGAACTTTCACCAAGGGAATTGTCTTTTTCCTCAACACCTTTTCCTTTCTGTCCAATATTCATACCGGCTTCTCCATATATGCCATGCCCTCAATGGGCTCTAACTGCTCATATCTTATCACATGTGTCGGGTTCAGGTGATACTTCCGAAGCATAGAGACGTGAAAGATGTTATGAACATTTGCCAAGTCCGGTGGCAATGCCAACCTATACGCCTTATCTCCCACTCTCTCCAAAATCTCGAAGGGTCCGATATATCTAGGGCTCAGCTTGCCCTTCGTACCAAATCTCATAATACCCTTCGAAGGTGAAACTCTCAAAAATATCGAATCTCCCACATCAAACTCTAGTGGTCTCCATCTCTTATCAGCATAACTCTTTTACCAACTCTAAGCTATCTGTAATCTCTCGCATATCAATTGGACATCCTCAGATGCTTGCTGCACTAAGTCTGGAGTAAAAATCTGTCTGTCACCAACCTCTTCCCATCCAATGGGGGATCGACATCTACGTCCATACAGTGCCTCATATGGTGTCATCTCGATACTCGCATGATAGCAATATTATAGGAAAACTCTGCTAACTGTAGGTGATTGTCCCACAAGCCTCCAAAATCCAGCACACACACTCTCAACATATCTTCCAAGGTCTGTATAGTCCTCTCTGACTACCCATCTGTTTGAGGATGAAAAGCGGTGCTAAAGCTTAAGCGGGTCCCCATCGCTTCCTAAAAATTTTCCCAGAATTTGGAAGTGAAGCAGGCATCCCTATCAGAAACAACGCTCACTGGTACACCATGTAGCCGCACTATCTCTCGAACATACAGGTTCGCCAACTGACTCAGAGTATCGATAGCTCTCAAGATAGGAAATCGGTTGACTTAGTCAACCAATCCACAATAACACATATGACATCATGACCTCTGTGGGTCCTCGACAATCCCATCATAAAATCCATGGTGACATGCTCCCACTTCAAAGTCGGTATCGGTAGATGCTACAATAATCCTACAGGCTTCTAATACTCTACCTTCACCTGCTGACAACGAGACACTTAACGACATAATCAACAATGTCCCTCTTCATTCCAGACCACCAATAAACCTTTTGAAGGTTTTGATACATCTTGGTACTCCTCGAATGTATCGTGTACTTCGATGAGTGAGCCTTTGATAAAATCAGTCTCCTGATCTCAAGATCCTTGGGAACACATACTCTGCCTCTGAACCTCAATAAGTCATCTGTACTCAGGTCAAAATAAATACCGACACCTGCCCGTATCTGACTCAACCAATCGATACACTGTCGATCGCTATGCTGAGCCTGCCGAATACGGCCAATCAACTCTGGCTCTAATCTCATACTAGCCATGATGTCCAATCTCTCTGATCCGGGTGGGGTTACATCCAAACTGAGGTTCGTAAATTATTCCAACAGCTCATGTTCCCGTACCATCATGTAAGACACCAACCTGAGGTTCTTCCTGTTCAAAGCATCAGCAACCATATTTGCCTTACCCAGGTGGTACATGATTTCATAATCATAATCCTTTAAAAGGTTTAGCCATCTCCTCTATCTCATGTTCAGTTTCTTCTACGAGAACAGGTACTTAAGGCTCTTATGATCTGTGAAAACCTGAAATTTCTCACCATAGAGGAAGTGGCACCATATTTTCAAAGCAAACACCATGGTCGCCAACTCCAAATCATGTGTAAGGTAGTTCCTTTTGTGATCTTTCAACTGTCTAGATCCATAGGCAACTACCTTCCCATCCTGCATAAGCACACAACCCAATCCCTAGTGTGATGCATCCGTATACACCAAGAATCCTCTTAAGATGGTAGGAATGGTGAGAACCGGAGCAATAGTCGATCGATGCTTAAGCTCCTCAAAACTCCTTTCACATGCCTCATCCCATACAAACTTAACATCCTTATGCGTGAGGCGTGTCAACGGAGCAGCTAGTTTGGAGAAACCCTCAACAAATCTCCAATAATACCATGCCAATCCCAGAAAACTTCTGATCTCAGTAACTATCTTGGGCTGTTCCTACTGCACAACTGCCCCTATCTTAGATGTATCCATTGATACCCCATCCTTCGACGCGACATGGCCCAGAAATGAGATCTGCTCTAACCAAAAGTTACACTTGCTAAGTTTGGCTTATAACATTTTCTCTCAGAGGGTCGGCAGGACTACTCTCAAGTGCTCCTCATGATCTTCCCTGGACTTGGAATAGACCAATATGTCATCAATGAACACTATCACAAACTTGTCCAAGTATGGCTTGAATACATCATTCATCAATGCCATAAATACTGAGAGAGCATTTGTCAATCCGAATGGCATCACCAAAAACTCGTAGTGGCCATAACGGGTACGAAATGTTGTCTTGGGTACATCTCCACTCCATATCCTCAACTGATGATACCCTGACCACAGATCTATCTTAGAAAATACTTGAACTCCCCGGAGCAGATCCAACAAATCATCTATGAGTGGAAAGGGGGTACTTGTTCTTAATGGTGGCCTTATTCAACAACCGATAATCCATACATAGTCGGAGGCTTCCATCCTTCTTCCTTACAAACAGAACCGGTGCTCCCCAAGGTGAGAAACTCGACCTAGTAAACCCATTCTCAAGTAACTCTTACAGTTGTTTCTTTAGCTCTTCCAACTCCAATGGTGTCACTCTGTATGGTGGTTTCGATATCGGCTCTGTACCAGGCACTAACTCTATGCAAAACCCCATTTCCCTTTTAGGAGGTAGTCCTGGTAGTTCATCCAGGAAGACATCAGGGTAATCCGTAATTACGGGTATGCCCCTGAATTTGGGTGTGCCTCATCTATATCGACCATGTAGGTAATGAACCATTCACATTATTCTTTCCACCATTAGTGTCACAAAGCATCACATCAGTATTCATCATAAGCATAAAATTTCATCTCTCAAGTAAATTAAATAGAATCATACTCTTCTCATTTATAGAAATCGGGTTCTTTTATTTCATTTCATAAATCTTACAATATGATTTCCTATCTCTGGAAACATCAAAGTCTTAGCATGACAGTCCATAACAACTTGATTGGCAGCCAACCAATCCATTCCCAATATTACATCGAAACCATTTATATTCATTAAAATTGAATTGGCTGTCATTTCTTTTCCCTCTATCTTTATCTTACAATCTCTACATACATGCTCAGTTAATTGACTATCATTCATGGGTGTGGAAATCATCAACATTTTATCCAATAATGAAGGTTTCACATACTTCATCAATTTATGTGCAAAGGAAGGCGATATGAAGGAATGTGTGGCACTAGGGTCAAATAATACCAATGCTTCTAAATCAAAGATTCGGATGGTACCTTTAATCACATCTGTCGATGCATTCGCAGTGTCCTAGTCCAGTGAGTGCACTCTTCCTCTACTCACACCCACTGCCTGTTTCTCCTTTTCTTCAACTGTAGCCCTCCTGCTTGAGGCAACTGTCTCAACTGGAGCTTTCTCTGGCTCATTGCCCTTCTGTAGGGCATTCTCAATCATCTCAGTACAGTACCTCAAAATATGTTTGGGCTTTCCACACCTAAAACACGAAATAGGGGGCACCTGACTTGGTCTAGTCCCATGGTATCTGTCACATCTCCTACACTGATCAGTAGTGGGTCGTGGTCCTCCAATAGCCATACCCCTCGGTGCAGTCAAAGTCGGGTATACCGGAGGTCTAGTAGCTCTCTCTTGCACCTCCTCAATCTTAAGCTTCTTCTCATAATATCTCTGGCATCCTATCCTGGCCACTCTATCTATCTCGAATCTCTTCCAATCTTTGTCTCTTTTGACACTAATCTTCCCAAGCTCGGAGGCATTCCACTCAACATCTTGCTCGCATAACTGAGCCTTGTGCACAGCCTCCTCATAAGTCTGAATATCAAATGAGGCTAGCTTAGTTCGGATGGTCAATCTCAATCCATCCATGAACTTCTAAATCTTTTGGGTCTCACTACCCATAGTATCAGGGTCATACCTCCCCAAAGACATGAATTTGGACTCATACTCGTCCACAGTGCGGTTCCCCTGAACCAAATTCATAAATTCCATCTGTAATTTCCTCTATGCGGTGGTTGGGATGTATTGCCTCCTGAAGGCCTCCAAAAATATCACTCACAAAATCTCGGAGTGTCTAGCCCTCAAAATAGCCTCAGTAGACCTCCACTAGTGCTCTGCCTCACCTTTTAACATACACACGAAAAAAGCTACCTTCTCAGCTGATGTGTATTTGAAGAACTGATACAGTTTCTCCATCTCATACAACAAATCCTTAGTAATTACTAGGTCCTTTACCCCCTGAACACTGGAGGTTTCAACCCTTGGAATTCTCGCAATCTGCTCAACTCGCAGTCATAACCTAAATCACTGTCGCTCTAGTGTGGAGCGATGGGAGAAGCCGTATCCTGTACTGGGGGTGTCACCATCTCAATAGTCTGAGGTCTTTCAGCCTCTGCAGCTGCCCGTCCAGTAGTATGCTATGCTACGGGACATCATCTATCATCGATACCCAGTGCATGTGTCACAATCTCCACTAGGCTTTCTATAGTCCACTCTATCCTAGCGAAGTGGGACTCAGTATCCTCTTATCTCTCAGCAGGGTCCTGTGGAGCCGGATCAGTCTGTGGCACTGCACGGCTCTCAGGCCTACCTCTACGGCCACTAGCACGTGCTCCTGCCCCTCTACCTCTATGCGTAATAGGCATTCTGCCTAACTTTCGGTATTCACAATCAATTATTAGACTCAATCCATCATGGTATACACAGTTATATCTAAACAAAGGCACAGTAATATAGGGATGTAACTTTCCTACGTTTTATTTATTGACTCACATCAGGCCAACTCAGCTCTGATACCAATCTCTGTCACGACCCATTTTATCCTTCTTAACCGAAAATTGCTACAATTTTTTTTTTTTGCATTTTTCCTTTCCTTACCCGGTCGTAAACAAACTCACCACTACATAGTTGGGCTATAAGTCAATAATAAGCATCACTCCACATTCATTTTCAGTTAAATCAAAAGAAGAGTCATTCATTGAAAGTTAAGTTATACATGACACATTTCTAACTTTTACATCCCCACATTGCGATATAAAATGACTACTGTGCGTTTACAATTGTCTAGATACAAAAAGAATATTCATGTGTATACCTCTTAGCGATGGATGGCAGTGGATGTCCAAAATACCACGCCTCAATCCTCACTGGGCTGCTATATACGCTCTATAGAGGGGGAAATAGAGAGGGATGAGCAACCACACACTCAGTAAGGCAATAATGCAAGCATGGTAGATAGCTACCCTATCTACATGCTGATAATGTTATGCATAAATCATTTATAATCGGAGCATGAGGAAAACAAAACTATGCCATATGCATATACATATATCATGTATTTAAATCATGGTAGTTGGCATATAAAACATGGTAAGATCATCATGTACAAATCATCTCATGCTCATCATTGTCAAATCTCATAATAAAAAGGGAAATTCAATTTGAAACATCCTTTTTGATTTATCTCATTTTCAATACGTCCAAATCCCGTCAAAATCATTTCACAATCACAAACATCATTATCATTTCTCAATCAAAAATCCCATAAGGCTGGACCCCTCCCTCAGGTCTACCTTGGACAGTTACAATCATACTTATACATCAAAACATGTGGTACTATGTAATAACAAGTGAGACAGGTCACTATAGCTCAATAGACTATGTTGGCCAACTATGTCACAAATCATCCCAGACCATACGGATCTCGATGTGCGGGGTATCATGTTGGAACGAAGGTGGGTTAGTTTTATGCCTGACTTTCTCATCAGTATCTCAACCATTCGGTACAGCGTACTCCATGTGAGAAACATGGTACAACGTACTCCGCGGACCCATATCATGGTTGGGGGTGCCAGCCATAGGTCTTATCTACCCCATACCGAGTATAACCTCTATAGTCTCAAATACACGTGGGAGTATTTTCTTTTGATGTCAGGACCTAGCCCCTCATGGCCTTGCTCGCCCCTTTTAGGTTCCCTAAACACCGTATTAGGTCCTATCCCCTCATTGCCTTGCTCGCCCCTTTTGGGTTCCCTGAAGTGGATTAATGTCAGGTCTTAGCCCCTCACCTTTACCCCACTCAAGATGTCTGTTAGGCCTGTTGGGTTCCCTGGATATTAATCCATATTACCCTCACCACAGCGTCATATATACCATAATGTGAAAACCAGTGCGAGCTAAGCTCTAGCACGATATATGCATAGTAAAGAAACCTTCTCGTACGAGCAACACTTTAGTACGACATTTTTGCATAAAAACATAAAGAAAACCACGTACGAGCACAGCTCCAGTACGACTTTATGCATAAGAAAACCACTCGAAATCCACGTACGAGCAAAAACACCAATACGATTTATAAAATATTATCATGGATCAAACCAAGGTGCGACCTAAGCTCCAACACATTTCATACAAGTAAAAGTATCAAAATCCAGTGCGAGCTAGGCTCCTACACGATTTAATTCACATAACTCGATAGGTGGCTCCTATGCATTCAAAACAAATCTCAAAACAAGATTACCAGCTCACATGTGTTATTCCACCACATCAATAAATCACTAGCCAGCCTATCCTTTTATTGTCCAAAACAAAGTATTGTGTTTTGTGAAAACATTTAAAACACGTGATTTATGCAATTATTAGCCTTACTATCCCTTTTTATAACATCCACATAAAAACCAAATCATACACATACTTATAGTTATTCACGCATACCAACAATCATTTTCTCAAACAGACGTATATTTCACAAACACCATATATTCACCCATGAGTTCAAAGTACGAGCAGCTATCTCTATATACATACAAAATTCCCTAACCTGGAATCTTTGTCATGTGATTCCGCTTTAGGTCTATTCATATCTCGAGTCTATTGACTCTTTTAGGTCATTGATTTATGCAAATTCGATATTAAGCTTATAGTGTTCATATCTCATCAATTTCTTCACTATGGCATTTTATCAAACATCTTACATACCCATTTTCATAAATCCTCTAAACTCACAATGTGGCTTCATTTAACCACTGCAAATCGTTCATATTACTTCACTAACAACTTATCATAATCTATAAACCACCAACTTATCAAAATCACACTTTCTCACACTAGATTCATCCTATTTTCTAGGTAACCCTAGTTCCATCATAACCTAGGTAGTTTTGACTATCAACACACATGCAATCAACTCCAAAACCATTAAATGGACAATGTACTTGGGATGAAGTATTAGAAACCTACCAAATCTAGCTTCTCCTCTTGCTCCAAATGACAATGCCCTTAGCTCCTCTAATTCAACACATTAGGTTTTGATTTCAAACTATGTTGTTCTCTTCTTTAAGATGAATAACTTTGTATCTAATTGCTTCCCCTCAATTCTTACTGGAAATGGGCTAATTTTAGAGAGATAAACTAGGTTTTGGAGGTTGAAATAGAAAGAATGGTTTTATCTCAAAAAAAATACAGATTTCACTACTCCTTTTATAGAAATTACTTGATGAGATTGATTTGTCGAAGCATGAGATCGATTTGGTCTTCTTAAATCCCTCATTTTCATGCCAATTTGAATGGATGAGATCGATCTATGGAGTGCTTGAGATCGATTTGTTCTTAGGCAGTAGCTTAAGGAGATCAATCTGCTTCCTGGGGAGATCGATCTAGTCCAACTCGAGAACTAAGGAAATCGATCTATTTACCTTAAGAATCGATCCTTATTTTACAAAATGTTTAGCAGATCGATCTGTCTTATTTCATAGCTCAAATAAGAGCATTTTTTGCTCTTCCAGATCGATCTCTCATCCTATGAGATCGATCTGGCCTTCATATTTTCTAGATTTTCTGTAGTTTTTCTGCAGCAACTCACACCCAAACATCCTTAATTTGCTGCCATGGTCATTTTCTCATCCAACCTCCTTGAAGACTTGAAAATGGCATTCATTCATACTTTATACACATTAGAACTTGTGTTTATTCATGGTATAGCCAAAGGTATACCAGACCAAGCTAAATAGAAGTACAACTTTATTCCATTTTACCACACTACTCATTTTGAGTTCCAATCACATTCATCACTTATAAAAGTCCATTTCTCCATATTCATATAAAATGAAACTTGTTTGTACATTATAAACTCATGTTATAAGTATGTACATCGAATCCATGGACTTACATCATTTATGCTTTACATTGTACATACATCATCATACTCATGATTTCATAAAGTTTATATCCAAAAATACGGGTCTTACATTCCTCCCCTCCTTCAAGGAATTTGGTCCTCCAAATTAGAACAAAGTCACTCTTCAAAAAGTTGGGTGTACTTCTCCGTATCAAGTTCTCCAATTCCCATGTGGCCTCTTCCACCGTGTGATGTTGCCAAAGAACTTTCACCAAAGGAATTATCTTTATCCTCAACACCTTTTCCGTTCTGTCCAATATCTGAACCGACTTCTCCACATATGACATGCTCTCAATGAGCTCCAACGACTCATATCTTATCACATGTGCCGAGTCCGGGTGATACTTCCAAAGCTTAGAGACGTTGAAGACGTTATGAACATTTGGCAAGTCTGATGATAATGCCAACCTATACGCCTTATCTCCCACTCTCTCCAAAATCTCGAAGGGTTCGATATATCTAGGGCTCAGCTTGCCCTTCTTACCAAATCTCATAATACCCTTCGAAGGTGAAACTCTTAAAAATATCGACTCTCCCACATCAAACTCTAGCGGTCTCCGTTTGTTGTCAGCATAACCCCTAAGCTGTCCGTAATCTCTCACATATCAATTAGACATCCTCAGAAGCTTGCTGCACTAAGTCTGGAGTAAAAATCTGTCTATCACCAACCTCTTCCCATCTAATGGGGGATCAACATCTACGTCCATACAATGCCTCATATGGTGCCATCCCGATACTCGGATGATAGTTATTATTATAGGTGAACTCGACTAACTGTAGGTGATCATCCGACGAGCCTCCAAAATCTAGCACACACGTTCTCAACATATCCTTCAGGGTCTGTATTGTCCTCTCTGACTGCCCATCTTTCTGAGGATGAAAAGCGATGCTAAAGCTCAAGTGGGTCCCCATCGCTTCCTAAAAATATTTCTAAAAATGGGAAGTGAAGCAGGCATCCCTATCAGAAACAACGCTCATTGGTACACCATGTAACCATACTATCTCTCGAACATACAGGTTTGCCAACTGACTCAAAGTATCGGTAGCTCTCATAGCTAGGAAATGGGTTGACTTAGTCAACCAATCCACAATAACCCATATGGCATCATGACCTTTGCGAGTCCTCGGTAATCCCATCACAAAATCCATGGTGACATGCTCCCACTTCTAAGTCGGTATTGATAGAGGCTGCAATAATCCTGCAGGCTTCTGATGCTCTACCTTTACCTGCTGACAAACGATACACTTAACAACATAATCAGCAATGTCCCTCTTCATTCCAAACCACCAATAAACCTTCCGAAGATTTTGATACACCTTGGTACTCCCCGGATGTATCGTGTACTTCGATGGGTGAGCCATTGATAAAATCAATCTCCTGATCACAGGATCCTCGTGAACACATACTCTGCCTCTGAACCTCAATAAGCCATTTGTACTCAGCTTAAAATCAATACCCACACCTACCTGTATCTGACTCAACCAATCGATACATTGTCGATCGCTCTGTTGAGCCTACCGAATACGGCCAATCAACTCTGGCTCTAATCTCATACTAGCCATGATGTAAAATCTCTCTGATCCAAGTGGGGTTACATGCAAACTAAGGTTCGTAAATTGTTCTTGTGAGACCCCATATATGTATAATTATATATATGTACATAGAAATGTAAATGAAATCATAACTATGGTGATATACTTGTAATGTGAAGTATATGTGATGTAAGTCCATAAGTTTAATGTACACACTTGCAATAAGAGTTGTGATTGTACGTACAACTTGCATTATGTATGAATGTGAAGGAATAGACTTTGATATGTGATGAATATGAGTAGAATGGAATATGAGTAGTATGGTAAAATGGAAGGAAGATTGCATAAGTTGTGCACTTCCATTTCATTTATATCATTTACCTTTGGTTATACAAAGAGGCTACATAAGTTTTAATGTGTTTTAATGTGTATGAAGTATTAATGGATGCTATTTTCAAGTCTCAAAGGTGATCAGATGAGAAAATGACCATGGTAGCAAATTAAAGATGTTTTGGTATAAGTTTCTGTAAGAAACTGTAGCAAAATCTGGAAATTATACAGGCCAAATCAATCTCATAGGATGAGAGATCGATCTGGATGGGCCAGAATACTCGTATTTGAGCAATGGTAAAGGACAGATCTATCTCCAATGGAGCTAGATCGATCTTCTAAACATTCTGTAAAATGCAGATCGATCCTTAATGGAACAGATCGATCTCATTAGCTTTCTGTTTGGGAGCAAATCAATCTCAAGCTTCGATAGATCAATCTCATGCTTGAAAATGCCATGAAAAAAAGAAAATTAAGGGGACCATATCGATCTCCACCCAAGGAAGATCGATCTCATCAAGCTGAATCTATAAATAGGGGCAGTTGAAGTCTGTAAATCATGAAAATAACCATTCCCTGTCCATTCCAAACCCAAAACCTATATTTTACTCTCTAAAACCAGCCATTTTCAGTAAGATTTGAGGGAAAGCTATTAGGGATAAAGTTGTTCACATTGAAGAGAAGAACAACTTAGCTTGGAGGCATTTTTCCCATTTGTGGATTAAATGACAAAAGGTGCATTTCCATTTGGAGCAAAAAGGAAACCAAGATAGGTGAGTTTCTAAAGCACCAATTTAAGTACATTGTTAAGCTATTGATGTTTGGGATTGATTTGGGGTGCTTAGTATTGTTAGAAACTATCTAACATGCATTGGAATGATTATGACCTAGAAATGGTCTAGTGTGAGAAAGTGAAATGTATTGAGATTAATGATGAATGGGGTATCTTGAAGTGATAATAGTGTTATGAGTATGATTTTAAGATGTTGTGAGCAAATAAATAATAAGATTTACCAAAAAGGGGTAAAATGTGGATTAAGGTATTAGTAAATGCATAGATGAATTATATTGACTAGAGAGGTCAAAACGTGAGTTAACAATATTAACTCAAGTGGTTTGGGTGAATGAATCGCAGCTCCCGAAGATACACTGGAGCAAGACGAGCCAAGAGCTCAAGAAACTAAGAGGAAGAGAGTCGCACTCAAGTAAATTGAGGTAAAGGAATTGTGTGGACTCTTAGAGATATTTGTGCGCAATTTGGGTGCTTAAATGCTTTGCTAGAATACATGAGATATTAGGAAATGATATTAGGTGATTGAAGGGTAAAAAGTTGGGTGTTTGAGAAATGTGCATGAAAACAAAAGCATAATGCTTTGAAAATCATGTTTTATTGCTTTTTAGCAAATGATTGGCAGGTTGGCTGACATTTGAAATGATTGCAAAAGAAATGAGTTGTTTTGGTTTGTTAACCATACTTTGCAAAGATTTGAGCCACCTACATGGTTTTCGTGAGAATGAAAGCGTGCTAGAGTATGACTCGCACGAGATTTGATGTGTTTTATACACATGAGTGCTGGAGCTTAGCTTGCACTAGTTTTCACATGGATTTTTATACTGGTTTTGGCATGGTGCTGGAGCATAGCTCGCATTAGATGCCCACCTTACTTGTTGCCGTGCTTGGAGCTTCGGGTCAACTGGGTGTCACACCGATTAAATAGGCTCGCACGTGCATTGTTTTGACATGTTGATGCTGTGTTAGGAGCTTCAGGTAGACAAGAGGTCGTACCGATTGAATAGGCTCACGCGTGCGTTTGAGATGTGGAGTGATATAATGTGTTTATTGGGTCTACGGAGTACGCTGTACCGTGCAGGTAGCATGGAGTACGATGTACCGTGTTGAGATTGTGATATATCGTCTTCAGACGAGATCTGCTATGAACTGGGGCATAGGATTTGACCCACCTCCCGTGTGGAAGCAGATAATGGTGATAACCCGCACACCTGATCCGTGTAGCCAGTATCACAGGATATGGCCATAGTCCTTGAAGAGATTTCCCTTGTTATATTGCCTATCTCACATGTCTATTGCTTTGAGAATAAATCCATGTTTGAAATGTTTTGTGGGTCAGGATAGTCTGAGGGAGGGACCGAATCCTGACTAGAGTTGAATTATTTTTGAGATGGAAGTATGTTAATGGTTTTTTAAAGTGCATTGATGCATGATGTTTAATGCCATGCTTACTTATGAAATATGCATGATGATTAATGCCATGTCTTACTTATGAATTATGCATGATGATTAATGTCATGCCTCACTTATAAAATATGCATGATGGTTAATGCCATGCTTTGAATGGGTTTTGTACACTAAATTTTAATAGCCTGAATTGCTTTACATACCATTAACATAATCATACACTCATCTTTTGAGATAAAATGATGAACTAAATGCTTTTGAGCATGGCATCACGATCACGTAGATAGTGCAGCATCTACCTATTCGCATGATTGCCTTACTGAGAGTGTGGTTTGCTCACCCCCTTATTTCCCCCTCTCTACAGAGCTTTAAGTATAGATTGTGGGCAACTAGAGGCTTATCCCTTTTGGTATCCGCTGCATCCCATCGTTAAAGGTATACACACTAGAATTATTTTGTATCTAAACTAGATATAGCACAGTAGCATTTTGTAAGTAACTATTGGGGGTGTAAAGCAATGTAAACACTTGTAAACAGTAACTCTGATGTATTTATAAAAGTGTTTACTTCTAAAAATGTATATTGCAAATTAAATTGCTATAGATGGATTGGGGTAGACATTGACACACAGCCCAACTATTGAGGAGAGTAGCTGCTCATGATCAAGGAACGACGAGTAAAAAATAATGCTTGAAAATGCGAAAAATTTGTACGTATTTTAGTAAGTTGAGGGTTGTGACAGTTCTAACAGCTCATGTTCCCGTAGCATCATGTAAGACACCAACCCAAGGTTCTTCCTGCTCAAAGCATCGGCAACTACATTTGCCTTACCTGGGTGGTACATGATTACACAATCATAATCCTTTAAAAGTTCGAGTCATCTCCTCTGTCTCATGTTCAGCTCCTTCTACGAGAACAGGTACTTAAGACTCTTATGATCTGTGAAAACCTAAAATTTCTCACCATAGAGGTAGTAGCGCTATATTTTCAAAGTAAACACCATGGCCGCCAACTCCAAATCATGTGTAGGGTAGTTCCTCTCATGATCTTTCAACTGTTTAGATCCATAAGCAACTACCTTCCCATCCTGCATAAATACACAGCCTAGTCCCTAGTGTGATGCATCTGTATACACTGAGAATCCTCCTAAGCTTGTAGGAATGGTGAAAACCAGAGCAATAGTCAATCGACGCTTAAGCTCCTCAAAACTCCTCTCACATGCCTAATCCCATACAAACCTAACATCCTTACGCGTGAGGCGTGTCAACGGAGCAGTTAGCCTGGAGAAACCCTCAACAAATCTCCGATAATACCCTGTCAATCCCAGAAAACGTCTGATCTTTGTAACTGTCTTGGGCTATTCCCACTGTACAACTACCCCTATCTTGGATGTATCCACTGATACCTCATGCTTCAACACGACATGGCCCAGAAATGAGATATGCTCTAACCAAATGTAACACTTGCTAAGTTTGGCATATAACTCTTTCTCTTGAAGGGTCTGCAGGACTACTCTCAAGTGCTCCTCATAATCTTCCCTGGACTTGGAATAAACCAATATGTCATCAATGAACACTATCACAAACTTGTCCAGATATGGCTTGAATACATCATTCATTTGTGCATAAATGCTGCGGGAGCATTTGTCAATCCGAATGGCATCACCAAAAACTCGTAGTGGCCGTAACGGGTATGAAATGTAATCTTGGGTACATCTCAACTCTGTATCCTCAACTGATGATACCCTAACCGCAGATCTATCTTAGAAAATACTTGAGCTCCCCAGAGCTAATCCAACAAATCATTTATGCGTGGAAGGGGATACTTGTTCTTAATGGTGGCCTTATTCAACAACTGGTAATCCATACACAGTCAGAGGCTTCCATCCTTCTTCTTTACAAACCAAACGGTGTTCCCTAAGTGAGACACTTGACCTAATAAACCCCTTCTCTAGTAACTCTTGTAGCTATTTCTTCAGCTCTTCCAACTCTATCGGTCCCATTCTGTATGATGGTTTTAATATCGGCTCTGTACCAGGCACTAACTCTGGTAGTTCGTCCGGAAAGACATCAAGTAATCTGTAATTAAGGGTGTGTCCCTCAATTCTGGGTGTGCCTCATCTATATCGACTACGTAAGCAATGAACTCTTCACATCATTCTTTCCACCATTAGTGTCACAAAGCATCACATCAATATTCATCATAAGCACAAAATTTCATCTCTCAAGTAAATTAAATAGAATCATACTCTTCTCATTTATAGAAATCAGGTTCTTTTATTTCATTTCACAAATCTTACAATATGATTTCCTATCTCTGGAAACATTAAAGTCTTAGTAAGACAGTCCATAACAACATGATTGGCAGCCAACCAATCCATTCCCAATATTACATCAAAACCATTTATATTCAGTAAAATTAAATTGGTTGTCATTTCCTTTCCCTCTATCATTCATGGGTGGAAATCATCAACATTTTATCCAATAATGTAGGTTTCACATACTTCATCAATTTATGTGTAAAGGAAGGCGATATGAAGGAATGCGTGGCACTAGGATCAAATAATACCAATGCTTCTAAATCAAAGATTCGGATGGTACCTTTAATCACATCTGTCGATACGTCCACAGTGTCCTGGTCCAATGCATGCACTTTTCCTCTGCTCACACCCACTGTCTATTTCCCTTTTTCTTTAGTTGTGGCCCTCCTCCTTGGGGTAGCTGTCTCAACTGGAGCTCTCTCTGGCTCTTTGCCCTTCTGCGAGGCATTTCTCAATCATCTAAGTATAGTACCTCAAAATATGTTCGGACTTTCCACACCTAAAATACGAAACAGGGGGCACCTGACATGGTCTAGTCTTATGGTATCTGTCACATCTCCTACACTGATCAGTAGTGGGTCGTGGCCCTCTAATAGCCATACCACTTGGTGCAGTCAAAGCCGGGTATACAGGAGGTCTAGTAGCTCTCTCCTGCACCTCCTCAATCTTAGGCTTCTTCTCATAATATCTCTGGCCTCCTCTCTTGGCCATTATATCCATCCCGGATCTCTTCTGGTCTCTGCCTTTTCTGACACTAATCTTCCCAAGCTCGGAGGCATTCCGCTCAAAATCTTGCTCGCATAACTGAGCCTTGTGCAGAGCCTCCTCATAAGTCTGAATATCAAATGGGGATAGCTTAATTTGGATGGTCAATCTCAATCCATCCACGAACTTTTGAATCTTCCAGATCTCAGTACCCATAGTATCCGGTTCATACCTCCCCAAAAACATGAATTTGGACTCATACTCGTCCACAGTGTGGTTCCCCTAAACCGAATTCATAAATTCCATCTGTAATTTCCTCTGTGTTGTGGCTGGGATGTATTGCCTCCTAAAGGCCTCCAAAAATATCTCTCATGAAATCTCAGAGTGTCTAGCCCACAAAATAGCTTCGGTAGACCTCCACCGGTGCTATTTTTGGCCTTTTAACATAAACACGACAAAGGCTACCTTTTCAACTGATGTGCATCTGAAGAACCGATACAGTTTCTTCATCTCATACACTCAATCCTTAGTAATAACTGGGCCTTTTACCCCTTGAACACTGGAGGTTTCAACCCTTGGAATTCTCGTAATCTGCTCAACTCGCAGTCATAACCCAAATCACTGTCGCTTGGCTGTGGAGCGATGGGAGAAGCCGTATCCTGTATGGGGGGTGTCATCGTCTCAGTAGTCTGAGGTCTTTCTGCCTCTACAGCTGCCTGTTCAGTAGTAGGCCGTGCTGTGGGACCTCGTCTATCACCGACACCCAGTGCCTGTGTGACAATCTCCACTAGGCTCTCTATACTCCGCTCTATCCTAGTGAAGCGGGCCTCAGTATCTCCTGATCTCTCAGCAGGGTCCTGTGGAGCTAGATCAGTCTGTAGCTCCGTACGGCTCTCAAGTCTACCTCTACGGCCTCTAACACGTGTTCCTGCCCCTCTACCTCTACGCATAATAGGCATTTTGCCTAGCTTCCTGTATTCACAATCAATTATTAGACTCAATTCATCACGGTATACACAGTTATATCTAAATAAAAGCATAGTAACATGGGGATGTTAATTTCCTACGTTTTATTTATTGACTCACATCAGGCCAACTCAGCTCTGATACCAATCTCTGTCACGACCCATTTTATCCTTCTTAACCAAAAATTGCAAAAATTATTTTTTGCATTTTTCCTTTTCTTACCCGGTCGTGAACAAACACACCACTACACAGGTAGGCTGTGAGTCAATAATAAGCATCACTCCACATTCATTTTCAATTAAATCAAAATAAGTGTCATTCATTGAAAGTTAAGTTATACATGACACGTATCTAACTTTTACATCTCCCACATTGCGATACGAAATGACTACTGTGCTTTTACAATTGTCTATATACAAAAAGAATCTTCATGTGTATACCTCTTAGTGATAGATAGCAGCGGATGTCTAAAATACCACTCCTCAGTCCTCACTGGGCTGCTATGTATGCTCTGTAGAGGGGGAAATAGAGAGGGATGAGCAACCACACGCTCAGTAAGGCAATAATGCAAGCATGGTAGATAGCTACCCTATCTACATGCTAATAATGTTATGCATAAATCATTTATAATCGGAGCATGAGGAAAACAAAACTATGCCATATGCACATACATATATCATGTATTTAAATCATGGTTGTTGGCATATAAAACATGGTAAGATCATCATGTACAAATCATCTCATGCTCATCATTATCAAATCTCATAATAAAAAGGGAAACTCAATTTGAAACATCTTTTTTTATTTATCTCATTTTCAATACGTCCAAATCCTGTCAAAATCATTTCACAATCACAAACATCATTATCATTTCTCAATAAAAAATCCCATAAGGCTCGACCCCTCCCTCGGTTCTACCCTAGACAGTCACAATCATACATATACATCAAAACATGTGGTACTATGTAATAACAAGTGAGACAGGTCACTATAGCTTAATAGACTATGTCGGCCAACTATGTCACAAATCAACCCAGACCACACGGATCCCGATGTGCGGGGTATAATGTTGGAATGAAGGTGGGTTAGTTCTCCACCTGAATTTCTCATCAGTATCTCAACCACACGGTACAACGTAATCCATGTGATAAACATGGTACAACATACTCCACGGACCCATATCATGGTTGGGACTGCCAGCCGTAGGTCTTATCTACCCCATATTGAGTATAACCTCTATTGTCTCAAGTGCACATAGGAGTATTTTCTTTTGATGTCAGGTCCTAGCCCCTCATGGCCTTGTTCGCCCCTTTTGGGTTCCCTGAACACCGTATCAGGTCCTAGCCCCTCATGGCCTTGCTCGCCCCTTTTGGATTCCTTAAAGTGGATTAATGTCAGGTCCTAACCCCTCACCTTCATCCCACTCAAGATGTCTGTTAGGCCTGTTGGGTTCCCTGAACATTAATCTGTATTACCCTTACCAGGGCTTCATATATACCATAGTGTGAAAACCAATGCGAGCTAAGCTCTAGCACGATATATGCATAGTAAAGAAACCTGCTCGTACGAGCAACGATCTAGTAAGACATTTATGCATAAAAAAGTGAAGAAAATCACGTACGAGTACAGCTCCAGTACGGCTTTATGCATAAGAAAACCACTCAAAATCCATGTACGAGCAAAAGCTCCAGTATGGTTTATAAAATATTATCATGGATCAAACCAAGGTGCAAGCTAAGCTCCAGCACATTTCATACAAGTAAAAGCATCAAAATTCAGCGCGAGCTAGGCTCCAACACGATTTAATTCACATAACTCGATAGGCAACTCCTATACATTCAAAACAAATCTCAAAACATGATTAGCACCTCACATGTGCTATTCCACCACATCAATAAATCATTAGCCAGCCTATCCTTTTATTTATCCAAAACAAAGTATTGTGTTTTGTGAAATCATTCAAAACACGTGATTTATGCAATTATTAACCTTACTATCCCTTTTTATAACATCCACATAAAAACCAAATCATTCACATACTTATAGTTATTCACGAATACCAACAATCATTTTCTCAAACAGACGTATATTTCACAAACACCCTATATTCACCTATGAGTTCAAAGTACGAGCAGCTATCTCTAAACACTTACAAAATTCCCTTACCTGGAATCGTTGTCGCGTGATTCCGCTTTCCTTAAAGCTGCTTACTTGTGGAGTTCAATTCGTCTCCAATGATCTTCGAAACTGCACAAAGTCGTATATAACATCGACTTAGTCCATATAACATAACTCTTTATGTTCGCTATAGTCAATTCAACCTATAGCCTCTATTAATCCTTATAAGGCCTAGTTTTACCATTCTACTCATATATCGAGTCTATTGACTCTTTTAGGTCTATTGATTTATGTCAATTCGATAATAAGCTCATAGTGTTCATATCTCATAAATTTCTTCACTATGGCATTTTATCAAACATCTTATATACTCATTTTCATAAATCCTCTAAACTCACAATGTGGCTACATTTAACCACTGCAAATCATTCATATTACTTCAAGAACAACTTATCATAATCCATAAACCACCAACTCATCAAAATCACACTTTCTCACACTAGATTCATCCCATTTTCTAGGTTACCCTAGTTCCATCATAACCTAGGTAGTTTTGACTAAACACACATGCAGTTAACTCCAAAACCATTAAATAGACAATGTACTTAGGCTAAAGTATTAGAAACTTACCAAATCTAGCTTCTTCTCTTGCTTCAAATGACAATTCCCTTAGCTCATTCAATTCAACACGTGAGGTTTTGATTTCAAACTATGTTGTTCTCTTCTTTAAGATGAACAACTTTGTATCTAATAGCTTCCCCTCAATTCTTACTGGAAATTAGCTAATTTTAGAGAGATAAAACTAGGTTTCGAAGGTTGAAATGGAAAGAATGGTTCTATCTCGAAAAAATGCAGATTTCACTGCTCTTTTTGTAGAAATTACTTAATGAGATCGATCTGTCGAAGTATAAGATCGATCTGGCCCTCTTAAATCCCTCATTTTCATGCCAATTTGAATGCATGAGATCGATCTATCCAGTGCTTGAGATTGATTTGCTCCAACCCGAGAGCTAAGGAAATCGATCTGTTTGCCTTAAGAATCGATCCTTATTTTACAAAATGTTTAACAGATCGATCTGGCTCCATTGGAGATCAATCTGTCTTGTTCTATAGCTCAAATAAGAGCATTTTTTGCTCTTCCAGATCGATCTCTCATCCTATGAGATCGATCTGGCCTTTATATTTTTTAGATTTTCTATAATTTTTCTACAACGACTCACACCCAAACATCCTTAATTTGTTGTCATGGTTATTTTCTCATCCAACCTCTTTTAAGACTTGAAAATGACATCCATTCATACTTTATACACATTAGAACTTGTGTGTATTCATGGTATAGCCAAGGGTATACCATACCAAGCTAAATGGAAGTGCAACTTCATTCCATTTTACCACACTACTTATTTTGAGTTCAAATCACATTCATCACTTATAAAAGTTCATTTCTCCATATTCATATAAAATGAAACTTGTGTGTACATTATAAACTCATGTTACAAGTATGTACATCTACTCCATGGACTTACATCATTTATGCTTTACATTGTAAATACATCACTGTTAGCACTGAAATCTATATATGTTTAGGACCCTTTTTACTTAGTTATTTGATTTGTTCTTTGCAATATTAGGTATGTTTTATGTGTTTTGTGCATTTGTGCAGGAAAAAGAACAATTTGGAGAAGTTAAAGTTTTTGGAGCTGGTTCTGATGATTCCGTGAAGAATTGAAGTTACAGGATGCTGATCGTGACTTATGCTGCAGCAATAAAAGAAACTGGACAGTGCAGAGCAGATCTGAGAAATTAATACCATTGTCGCAGCATAGCAGTCTGATTAGGGCAACACTGTTTTTCCACGTGGCCTTCCGCGTTTTAGTGCTTGGAAACTTTATAAATAGTCTTTTTAGCAAAATTTCGAGGGAAGCTGCAGCAGAAGGCTTCAAGATTGATTTAGCTCCATAGAAACTCCATCTTTTACATCTTTTTCTACCAATGTTTATTCTTGGGATGATAAATTGGAATTATTTGGATGTTTATTATGATTTCTAGGAACTAAACTCCTTTTTTCTAGAATCGATGTAGCCAACTTTGGGCAGATTGCAACTACTTTGTGATATTGTTGGGATGATTTCAATTATGTTTATTTAATCTATTTGTTCTTAATGCTCTAGTTGATTGGCCACCAATTGGATGAATTAGTATAAGAATCTGGCACTCGGGAGAGGGGATTATTTATATGCATAAAGGTAGATTAACATAGGACATTGTTGAATCAGGAGGTTGACAATTCTTATGAGCCATAGAGAAACGGATTACAATCGCTTAATGAACTCTATTATTTAATTTTGAATTGGGAGGTTAGGATTAGGTAATTTGGGTATGACTGTTTGAAACTCATGAGAGATAAACAGGAAATAGTTTCGGCTATAAACAATTTGAAATCAAAAGAACAATTGATCAAAGGAATTGTATGAACCCTAGTTAGGTGAAATCGAGTTCTAGAAATATTTTGCCATTGATATTTTCATTCGTAATAATTGTGATTTGTTTCAATTAATTTGTTCTGTAATTAATAGTCAGAATAGTAAATAGGATCTTAACAAATATAAATTATTTTTTTCTAAATAAAGTTCAAGGTTGTTGATTACGGTGATTTATGGTAGACACAATTCCCTGTGGGACAATACTTATATTTACTCTATACTCAAAAACTGACCTGTGCACTTGCAGCAATATTCCATTTGAGCACGAAAATTTTTCTGGCGCCGTTGTCGGGGAATTGTTGTTTCATTTTTCGTTAACACTGTTCCCCAATAGCCTTTACTTTAATTTAGATTTTTATTTTTATTTTAATTTACTATCTACAAATTTTTATTTTAGGTGAATGGTAAAAACTTGCAGAAGTGGAATACAGACATAAAAGAAAAGTTAGATCCAGAGATTGAGAGAACCATCAGACAAATTCAACATAACATATTTGAAGAGAAAGATCAAAATTTAATCATGGCAGATGAAAATCAGCAGCAGCGAGCTATATGCGATTACTTTACCCCAGTTGTGAATCAGAATTTTGCTGCTATAAGAGAGATTCCTGTAAACTGTAATAACTTTGAATTGAAGCTGGCATTGATCAACATGGTTATGCAAAATCAATTTGGAGGTTTGGCCTTGGAAGATCCTAATACACATTTAATAAGTTTTCTGCAGATTTGCAACACCATTAAGATTAATGGAGCCCCTGATGATGATACTCGGTTAAGATTATTTCCTTTTTCTCTTTGGGATAAAGCCTTGAGTTGATATCAAAATCTACCAGCAGGAAGCATTCCGACATGGGCAGTGATGGCACAGAAATTCTTAGCAAAGTACTTCCCACCAGGAAAGACAATGCAGATGAGATTAGAGATTACCCAGTTCACATAGTTAGACCAAGAGCCATTACATGAGGCGTGGGAGCGATTTAAAGAGTTATTGCGTAGATGCCCTCAGCATGGATATGATGAAGGAAACCAGATACAAGTTTTCTATAGGGGAATGACTCCACAGACACAAGCTACTGTGGATACTTCAGTAGGAGGTTCACTATGCAGTTAATTGAGGAGATGGCTATAAATAGCAGCCAATGGCCAAGTGAAAGAGCTAATGTCAGAAGAGTAGTAGGTATGCATGAGTTAGATACGCAGACAGCCATTCTAGCAAGACTTAAGCAGATTTTGACACAAATTTCTTCAATGGGTATACAAGGGCTGCAAGTTATGATTCATCTTAACAATACAAATCCTAACTTGATGGGGACGGACTTGGAGCAGGTGAATTATGTTAATAATCGTAACTTTGGATTTCAGGAAAATCGGGTTCTTAACTATTACCAGCCAGGAGTTACAAACCATGAGAATCTATTTTATGATAATTCTAAGAATGTTCTAAACCCAGCAGCAGCAAGTAACAACAATACAAGATTCAATAACCAAGGAAATTTCCAAGGTTATGGTGGAGTTAGAAGGAACGAATTTGAGGAGTTTATGGTTGAAACTAGAACACGATTTAGCAAAACTGATGCGCGGTTAGACAACGTAGAAGCTAAAATGTCAGAGATGAATACCAGTCTTAGTGCACAGATGAAGTCTGTAGAGACCACTTTGGGACAGCTAGCTGCAGCTGTCAATTCTTTGAATAAAAAAGGTAAGTTCCCTAATGATATAGTGCTAAATCCGAAAGAACACTGCAATGCTATATCTCTGAGAAGTGGGAACACCCATGAGCCATCGAAGGTAGCAGAGAAAGAAGAAACTGCACCAATCACTGAGGTGCAGAAGAAGCAGATAGAACCTGTTATGTCAAAGGATGCGAAATCAGAAACAGTAAAACAGGGAGTTAATTCTAAACCTTTTAGTAAACTTTTTCCTGATAATCCTCCTTTGTTGAAACCATCTATACCTTACCCTCAAGCTTTGTATAAAAGGAAGATTGAATCTGAGTTTAAGAAATTTCTTGATATATTTAAGAAATTACATATAATGAACTCTATTATTTAATTCTGAATCGGGAGGTTAGGATTAGGTAATTTGGGTATGACTGTTTAAAACTCGGGAGAGATAAACAGGAAATAGTTTTGGCTATAAACAATTTGAAATCAAAAGAACAATTAATCAAAGGAATTGTATGAACCCTAGTTAGGTGAAATCGAGTTCTAGGAATATTTTGCCATTGATATTTTCATTCGTAATAATTGTGATTTGTTTTAATTAATTTGTTCCGTAATTAATAGTTAGAATAGTAAATAGGATCTTAACCAATATAAATTACTTTTTCTAAATAAAGTTCAAGGTTGTTGATTATAGTGATTTGCGGTAGACACAATTCCCTGTAGGACGATACTTATATTTACTCTATACTCGAAAACTGACCTGTGCACTTGTAGTAGTGTTCCATTTGAGCACGACAATCACCATACTCATGATTTCATAAAGTTTACATCCAAAAATACAGGTCTTGCAATATGTTGCTAGATGTCTCGTCTGTCAGCAAGTGAAGGTAGAGCATCAGAAGCCTGCAGGGTTATTGCAGCCTCTACCAATACAGACATGAAAATGGGAGCACGTCACCATGGATTTTGTGATGGGATTACCGAGGACTCGTAGAGGTCATGATCCCATTTGGGTTATTGTGGATCGATTGACGAAGTTAGCCCATTTCTTAGCCATGAAGGCTACAGATACTCTGAGTCAATTGGTAAACTTGTATGTTCAAGAGATAGTTCAGTTACGTGGTGTACCAGTGAACGTTGTTTCTGATCGGGATGGCTGCTTCACTTCCCTTTTTTAGGAACATTTTCAGGAAGCGATAGGGATCCAACTGAGTTTTAGCACCGCTTTTCATTCTCAGATAGATGGTTAGTCAAAGAGGACTATACAGACCTTTGAGGATATGTTGAGAGCATGTGTACTGGATTTTGAAGGCTCCTAGGATGATCACCTATTATTAGCCAAGTTCGCCTATAATAACAGCTATCATGCGAGTATCAAAATGGCATAATATGAAGCACTGTATGGATGCAGATGTTGATCCCCTATTGGATGGGAAGAGGTTGGTGACAAACAGATTTTTACTCTTGATTTAGTGCAGCAAGCCTCTGAGGACGTCCAGTTGATATGTGAAAGATTACGGACAACTCAGAGCCTACAAAAGAGTTATACTGACAAGAGACGGAGACCACTGGAGTTTGATATGGGTGAGTCAGTATTTTTGAGAGTTTCTCCCTCGAAAGGGATTATGAGGTTTGGTAAGAAGGGAAAGTTAAGCCCTCGATATATCGTACCCTTCAAAATTTTGGAGAGAGTGGGAGATAAGGCTTATAGGTTGGCGTTGCCACTAGACTTAGCAAGTGTTCATAACGTCTTCCACGTCTCTATGCTTCGAAAGTGTCACCCAGACCCAGTACATGTGATAAGATACGAGCCATTGAAGCTCAATAAGAGTATGACGTATGTTGAGAAGTTGGTTCGAATATTGGATAGGAACGAGAAGGTGTTGCGGACAAAGACAATTCCATTAGTGAAAGTTCTTTAGTAATATCACACTCCGGAGGAAGCTACATGGGAGTTAGAAAATATGATGCAAGAGAAGTACCTGGAGTTATTTTCAAATTAACTTGATTCTAATTTGGAGGACCAAATTCCTTGAAGGAGGGGAGGATTGTAAGACCCGTAAATTTCTATATAATGTACGTGATTATTTGATGTACAGACAAGTTACATTTCATATGAATTACAAGAAATGAATGTTTTTGAGTTGTAAGTGTGAATGGATTGATAAATGGGTGTTGAAGTGACTAAGCATGAGTTTAAATGAGAAAATTGTAGCAAAAAGGGTGTAGGATGAAGGCCAGACCAATCCCATGCAAGGAGAGATCGATCTCAAGGCCTGGAAAATGCAATATCAAGCATTCTGGAAGAAGGAGATTGATCCCTCACTCAAGCAAATCGATCTCTCCTTAAGGCCAGATCGATCTCCTTAGCTCTTTGCCTGAGACAAATCGATCATGTTCCATTGATGTAGATTGATCTCATACAACGGGGCAGATCGATCTCATGCATTCAACAGATCGATCTCATACCCTAAAATGTCGAGGAACTGAGGAATTTAAGCAAGGCCAGATCGATCTCCACCCTATGTAGATCGATTTCATCAAGCCATTTCTATAAAAAAAATGGAGCAGTTGGATCTGTATTTCACAGGAACAAACCATTTCCTTTCATTTTTAATCTAAAACCTAGCTTTCTCACTCTAAAATCAGCCCATTTTCATAAAGATTTGAGGGAAGATTATTAGAGCAAAGTTGTTTATCTTAAAGAGAAGAACAACATAGTTTGGAATCAATACCCCATTGGTTAGATTGAAGGAGCAAGGAGTGTTCTTACTTGGAGCAAGGAAGAAATTAAGCTAAGTGAGTTTCCAATACACCAAACTCAAGATATATCTATCTAGTTGTTGTTGTGAGGTGATTGGTATGTGTATTGGTTATTGAAACTACTTAGAATGTAATGAAACAAGTAAAACCTAGAATGAGTCTAGAGTGAGAAAATGTTATATAGTTGAGTTAATGATAAATGGATTATTTTAAGGTGTTAGTGGAGTAATATGCATGATTTTAAGATGATGGAATGAAGCTACATTGTGAGGATAGTCAAATTATGAAAATGACTATATAAGGTGTATGACAAAATGCCATAGTGAAGTAAATGATGAACTAAAGACACTATGAGCTTAAATATCAATTTAGTGAGAATCAATAGATTCTTGAGATATTAGTAGAGAAATCAAATGAGGCTTTTGTCACGACCCTCAACTTACCAAAATACATATAAATTTTTTGCATTTTCATGCATCACTCTTTAATCATCCTTCCTCGATCGTGAACAACCACACTCATAACAGTTGGGCTGTGTGTCGACGTCTAACTCACTCTACCATACCAATTCAATTTGAAACATTATTTATGAGTAAACACTTGTATAAATGTATATATATCAGAGTTGTTACATGTGTTTACATTGTTTTACATCCCCAGTAGTTACATACAAAATGCTACTGTGCTATGTCTAGTTTAGATACAAAATAATCCAAGTGTGTATACCTTTAGCGATGGGATGCAGCGGATTACCAAAAGGGAAACGCCTCCAGTCACGCTCACTATATACTCAATTCTCTGTAGAGAGGGGGAAAATAAGGGGGTGAGCAAACCACACGCTCAGCAAGACAATCATGCGAACAGGTAGATACTGCACTATCTACGTGATCGTGATGCCATGTTCAAAAGCATTTTATTCATTAATTATCTCAAAACATGAGTGTATGATTGTGTTAATGGTATGTAAAGCATTCATGCTATTAAAATCAAGTGCACATTTCAACTCAAGCATGGTATAAATCATCATGCATAATTCACAATAAAAGCATGGCATTACCCATCATGCATTTTCTCAAATGGCATGGCATTAACCATCATGCATTTTTCACAATAAAGCATGGCATTAAACATCATGCATCCGTGCACTTTAAAAACCATTAACAAATCAATTTCAACACTGGTCAGGTCTCGGCCCATCCCTCGGACTTTCCTAACCCACAAATCATTTTCAAACATGGATTTATTCTCAAGCAATAGACATGTGAGATAGGCAGTTCAACAATAGGTAATAACCTCAAGGCCTATGTACGTAACCTGTGATACCGGCTACACGGATCAGGTGTGCGGGATATCACCACTATCTGCTTCCACACGGGAGGTGGGTCAAATCCTACCCTTCGGTCCATAGCAGATCTCATCCGAAGACGGCACATCACAACTCAACACGGTACAATGTACCCCATGCTACATGCAAGGTACAACGTACTCCGTGGACCCAATCGACACATCATATCACGCCACATCTCAAACGCACGTGTGAGCCTATTTAATCGGTACGACCTCTTGTCTACCCGAAGCTCCTAACACGGCTAATTAATCATGTCAAAACAATGCACGTGTGAGCCTATTTAATCGATGTGACACCCAGTCTACTCGAAGCTCCAAACACGGCAACATGCAAGGTGGGTATCCAGTGCGAGACAAACTCCAAGCACAATGCGAAAACAATTATGAAATCCACGTGAAAACTAGTGCCACTTGCACTCATGTGTATAAAACACGTCAAATCTCGTGCGAGTCATACTCTAACAAGCTTTCATACTCACGAAATCATGTAGGTGGCTCAAAACTTTGCAAAGTATGGTTAACAAAACCAAAACACACTCATTTCTTTTGCAAATCATTTCAATGTCAGCCAACCTACCAATCATTTGCTAAAAAGCAATAAAACATGATTTTCAAAGCAATATGCTTTTGTTTTCATGCACATTTCTCAAACTCCCAACTTTTACCCTTCAATCACCCAACATCATTTCCTAATCTCATGCATTCTAGCAAAACATTTAAGCGCCCAAATTGCGTACAGATATCTCTAAGAGTCCACACAAATCCCTTACCTCGATTTACTTGGTGTGACTCCTTTCCTTTTAGCTTCTCACGCTCTTGGCTCAACTCGCCTCGGCGTATCCTCGGAAGCTGCGATTCATTCATTAAATCAATTGAGTTAATGTATTTAACCCATAATTGACCTCACTAGTCAATATTATTCAATTATGCATTTTACAAATGCCTTAATCCACATTTTACCTCTTTTAGGTAAATCTCACAATTTATCCACTAACCACATCTTAAAATCATACCACAACACTATTAATAACTTCTACATATCTCATTCATCATTAATCTCCATACATTCCACTTCCTCACTCTAGACCATTTCTAGGTCATAATCATTCCAATGTATTTAGATAGTTTCTAACCATCCATACTCATGCCAAACAACTCCAAAATCAATTATATAAACAATGTACCATAGTTGGAGTGTTAGAATCTTACCCAATTTGATTTCTCTTCTTGCTCCAAATGGCAATGCCCTTAACTCCTTCAATACCAACAATGGGAAAATGCTTTCCAACTATGTTGTTCTTCTCTTTGATAGGAACAACTTTGCCTCTAATGGTCTCTCTTCAAACCTCACTGAAAATGGCTGATTTTAGAGAGAGAAAGTTAGGTTTTTGGGTTGAAAGTGGAAGGTTTGTGTTTTTCTCAAAATTTTCTGATTTTTAGCACTCCTTATATAGAAATAGCTTGAGGAGATCGATCTGGTCCAAGAGGAGATCGATCTGGTCCCCTTAAATCCCTCTTTTTTCACGGCATTTTAAGCATGAGATCGATCTGTCGAAACATGAGATCGATCTGCTCCCAAACAGAGAGCTAAGGAGATCGATCTGGGTGCTTGGGGATCGATCTTTTCACTACAGAATGCTTAGGAGATCGATCTGGCTCCATTGGAGATCGATCTGCTCTATTCCTTTGCCCAAATGAGAGCATTCTGGCTCTTCCAGATCGATCTCTCATCCCATGAGATCGATCTGCCCTTCACAATTTCCAGATTTTCTGTAGTTCTTCTGCAGCAACACTTACCAAACATCCTTAATTTGCTACCATGATCATTTTCTCATTTATTCATCTTTGAGACTTGAAAATGGTATCCATCCACACTTCACACACATTAAAACTTGTGTAGAATCTTTGTATGACCAATGGTACTTAATATAAACAAAAATGGAAGTGCACATCTTATGCAATTCTACTTCCATTTTACCAAACTACTTATAATCCATTCTACACACATTCTCCACATGTTTAAGTCCATTTCTTTACATTCATACTTAATGTAACTTGTATGTACAATTACCACTCTCATTACAAGTGTGTACATTACTTATGGACTTACATCACATATACACTCATGAATTCATAGTACAACTCTATTTACATTTCTATGTACATATATACCCTTATACATATACGGGGTCTCACATTCTCCCCCACTTAGAAAATTTGGTCCTCCAAATTAGAACCAATTATTCTGTGAACAACTCCGGATACCTCTCCCGCATCAAACTCTCCAATTCCCATGTTGCTTCTTCCACAGTGTGATGTTGCCAAAGTATTTTCACCAAGGGAATTGTCTTTGTCCGCAACACTTTCTCTTTTCTATCCAATACCCGAACTGGCTTCTCATCATAGGTCATACCTTCATTGAGCTCCAAAGGCTCATATCTTATCACATTTACCGGGTCCGGGTGATACTTCCTCAACATGGATACGTGGAAGACATTGTGCACACTTGCCAACTCTGGTGGCAATGCTAACCTATAAGCCTTGTCTCCCACTCTCTCCAAAATCTCGAAGGGTCCGATGTATCTAGGGCTCAGCTTGCCCTTCTTACCAAACCTCATAATACCCTTCGAATGGGAAACTTTCAAAAACACTGACTCACCCACCTCAAACTCTAGTGGTCTCCGTCTCCTGTCAGCATAACTCTTTTGCCTACTCTGAGCTGTCCGTAACCTCTCACATATCAATTGGACGTCCTCAGAGGCTTGTCTAACCAAGTCAGGAGCAAAAATCTATCTGTCACCAACCTCTTCCCATCCAATAGGGGAACGGCATCCTCGCCCATACAATGCCTCATATGGTGCCATCCCGATAATCGCATGAAAACTGTTATTATACGCGAACTCTGCGAGTGGCAAATGGTCATCCCAGGAGCCTCCAAAATCCAATGCACACGCTCTCAACATATCCTCCAGGGTCTGTATAGTCTTCTCTGACTGACCATCTGTCTGAGGATGAAACGAGGTGCTAAAATTCAACTGGGTCCCCATCGCTTCCTGAAAACGTTCCCAAAAGTAGGAAGCGAAGCGGGCATCCCTATCAGAAACAACGCTCACTGGAATTCCATGTAGCCTCACTATCTCGCGCACATATAGGTTCGCTAACTGGCTCAGAGTATCAGTAGCTCTCATAGCTAGAAAATGGGCTGATTTCGTCAACCGATCCATAATCACCCATATGGCATCATGACCTCTCCGGGTCCTCGGCAATCCCATCACAAAATCCATGGTGACATGCTCCCACTTCCATGTCGGTATCGGTAGAGGCTGCAATAACCCTGCAGGCTTCTGATGCTCTACCTTCACCTGCTGACAAACGAGACACTTAGCAACATATTCAGCAATGTGCTTTTTCATCCCAGACCACCAATAAACCTTTCGAAGGTTTTGATACATCTTGGTACTCCCTGGATGTATCCTATACCTCGATGAGTGAGCCTCTGTCAAGATCAACCTTCTGATCTCTGCATCATCAGGAACACATATCCTGCCTCTGAACCTCAACAATCCGTCCGAACTCAATCCAAAGTCCGTATCTGTACCCCTCTGTATCTGCCCGACAATATCACTACACTGCTGATCAACTCGCTGAGCCTGTCGGATTCGATCTACCAAATCCGGTTCCAACTGTAGGCTAGCTATCATAAATCCACTATCAGCGTCAGGCGGGGTCATATCCAAACTGAGGTTCGTGAACTGTTCCAACAGCTCGTGTTCCCTGACCATCATAAATGACACCATCCCAAGATGCTTCCTACTCAATGCATTAGCGACCACATTTGCTTTACCCTGGTGGTATAGGATTTCATAATCATAATCCTTTAACAGCTCGAGCCATCTCCTCTGTCTCATGTTCAGCTCTTTTTGTGAGAACAGGTACTTAAGGCTCTTATGATCTGTATAAACTTGAAATCTCTTACCACAAAGGTAGTGGCGCCATATCTTCAGCGCAAACACCACCGCTGCCAACTCCAAGTCATGGGTCGGATAGTTCCTCTCATGATCCTTTAACTGCCTTGATCCATAGGCTACTACCTTCCCATCCTGCATCAACACGCAGACCAGTCCTAGGTGTGAAGCATCCGTATACACCGAGAAACCTCCTGAGCTGGTAGGAATGGTGAGGATTGGAGCTGTGGTTAATCTCCTTTTCAACTCCTCAAAACTTTCTTCACACTTATCGTCCCACACAAACTCTACATTCTTTCTTGTGAGGCGTGTCAAAGGAGAGCAGCTAACCTCAAAAATCCCTCTACAAACCTTCGATAATATCCAGCTAAACCCAGAAAACTCCTGATCTCTGTCACTGTCTGGGGTCTCTGCCACTAAACTACGGCCTCAATCTTAGATGGATCCACTGATACTCCATCCTTTGATACTATATGACCTAGAAAAGAGATCTGTTCCAACCAAAAGTCACACTTACTGAGTTTAGCGTACAACTTCTTCTCTCGAAGGGTCTGTAGCACTATCCTTAGATGCCTCTCATGCTCCTCTCTAGACCTTGAATACACCAGTATATCATCAATAAACACGATCACAAACCGATCCAAATACTGGTGAAATACCTCATTCATTAACGACATAAAAGCTGCGGGAGCATTCGTCAACCCGAATGGCATAACCATAAACTCATAATGTCCATACCGGGTGTAAAAAGCTGTCTTGGGTACATCTCCATCTCGTATCTTCAACTGATGGTACCCTGATCTCAGATCTATCTTGGAAAAGACCTGCGCTCCCTTAAACTGATCCAACAAATCATCGATGCGTGGGAGGGGATACTTATTCTTGATGGTGGCCTTATTCAACAATCGGTAATCTATACACAGTCGGAGGCTTCCATCCTTCTTCCTTACAAACAGAACCGGTGCTCCCCAAGGTGAGATGCTCGGCCTGATGAACCCCTTCTCCAGCAACTCCTGTAACTATTTCCTTAACTCCTCTAACTCAACTTGAGCCATTCTGTATGGTGGCTTGGACATCGGCTCTGTACCAGGTGCCAAGTCTATACCAAACTCCATCTCCCTATCTGGAGGTAACCCTGGTAACTCTTCCGGAAAGACATCTGAAAATTCCCTAACCACTGGTATGTCTTCCAATTTTGGACGTGCCTTATCCGTTTCAATCACAAAAGCGATGAATCCTTCACATTATGCTTTCCACCATTAGTATCATAAATCATCACATCACATACATAAATGAAATCAAATTTATCTTTCATACATCATGTATCAAGATTGTACTCATCACACTTATAATAATCATGTTCTTTAATTTCATTTCACAAAATTAACTACAAGATTGTCTATCTTTGGAAACATCAAAGTTTTTGCATGACAATCCATAACAACATGATTTGCAGCCAGCCAATCCATCCCTAGGATTACATCAAAATCACTCATATTTAATAAAATCAAATCGGCTACCGTTTCTTTACCTCATATCCTCATCTTACAATCTCTATATATATGCTCAGTCAACTGACTATCATTCATAGGGGTAGATATCAACAACATCTTATCAAGCAGTATGGGTTTTACATTCTTCAACAATTTACATGCAAAGGATGGCGAAATAAAGGAATGCGTGGCACCAGGATCAAACAGTACATAAGCTTCTAAATCAAAGATTTGGATGGTACCTTTTACCACATCTGATGACTGATCAGCAGTATCCTGATCCAGTGCGTGCACTCGTCCTCTGCTTACACCCACTGCTTACTTCCCCTTTTCCTCAGCTGTAGCCCTCCTCCTCGGAGCAGCTGTACCAACTGGAGCTCTCTCTGGCTCCTTGCCCTTCTGTGGGGCTCTCTCTATCATCTCTGGGCAATCTCTGATTATGTGCCCTGGCTTCCCACATCTGAAGCATACTACAGGAGATCCATAGCATGGTCGAGTACCATGGTAACTACCACACTTGCCACACTGTTCCGTAGTAGGTCGTGGTCCTTCAATCACGATTCCCTTAGCTGGAGCAATGGCCGGATACATGGGAGTATCAACTGTCCTCTCTCGGATCTCATCAATTCTCAGCCTCTTTCCAAAGAATCTCTTGCTTCCTTTATAGTTGAAGCCCCTATCCATCATAGGTCTCTTCTTATCTCTGTTCCTCATCTTACCAACCTTTCCAAACTCTGAGGCGATTCTATCAACATCTTGTTCACATAATTGCACCCTGCGTACTACCTCCTCATAGGTCGGTATATCCAAGGGAACCAGTCTAGACCTGATGGTCGGTCTCAATCCATCCACAAACTTCTGGATTTTCTCGACCTCATTACTCATCGTGTTGGGATCATATCTGCCCAGGGATATAAAAGCAGTCTCATACTCATCCACAGTCCTACTCCCTTGGGTCAGTCCCAAAAATGTCATCTTTAGCTTCTGCTGTGCGGTATCCGGGACATACTGTCTCCGGAAGGCCTCTAGAAACACATCCCAGCTGATCTCAGTATGTCGGGCTCTCAAAATAGGCCTGGTGGACTTCCACCAATGTTCTGCTGACCCCTTCAGCATAAAAGCGGCAAATGCTACCATCTCCGTAGTAGTGCACTCAAAGAACCCATATAATTTCTCGATCTCATTGATCCAATCCTCAGCCGCTACTGGGTCTTTTACTCCACTGAAAGACGGCGGTCCAACTTCTGGAACTGCCGCAGTCTATCTAAATCACATCCATATCCCCAACCTCTACTGCCTGGCATAGCAACCGGCATAGGCACATCCTGTGTGGGTAGGGTATCTGTCGTCTGTGGCCTCTGGGCTTCCCTTGCCCGTGCCTCAAGAGCTGTCGCCTGCTCGGCATCATCCTGTGTAGCGGGACTCTGTCTACCGCCAACTCCAGATATGTCAGACCCAGATTTTTTGTAGCTTGTACCTTATGATTCCTATGTGTATGAACACTATGTAATTATAGTTGAATCATAAGAAGAGTATTTACTAGACTTAAAGTGTTATTGAAATGAATTAACACGCAAAAGCTACATAAAATGCCTAATGTGAGCGATGGGTATCACAGGCTAAACCGAGTTATTCTAAATCATTCTGACTAAAAATAAGAACTTAAAATAAGAGAGCGTAGAGAACTCATGAAGGAAAGTCAGCTTGATTTAGTCCCGAACATATAAAACGAGAGTAAAAGCTAAAAAGGGTAAAATGGACCTTTTTGGCGAGAAAAGGAGTTTCGGGTGAAATTATCCACCGGGAGCGGTTGGAATATAAAGACGAGAGTGTAAGACATATGATATGACACTCTCAAAATTTTGAGAAAAGTCAACATGGTCAATGGTTAAGGAAAAAGTCAACTATAGTTAAGAAAGTGGACTTTTACCATAGTTGACTAATCATAGTTAAAAAAATTAACCTAAGTATGGAGAAAAATTTGGAAAAATATATTCTTGGTCAGAATACAAGATAATCATCCTCGGAAGTAAGGAAAATTTATTCGGAAGGATTCTGGATTAAATTTAATGGTTAAAAACGTAATGGGCCTAAGGTGAAAATTCTAAAGCCCATTAAGGTATACTAAACGTATATTGAAATTCTTAGGTCCTTTAGACCGAATTGTTGGACCAATTGATCGGCCAAATTTTGAGACAATTAAAGGCCCGAGACATAGTAAAAATTTCAGCCCGAAAGCCCATTAAGAAAGCCCAAACCGAGAAGCCCAATTGGAAAAGCCCATGAGATAAATATCTAACCATAGTTAAAGTTAACTATGACTCATAAGGTGACTCATAAGGTGACTCATGGCTAAGGTTTGGAAAGTCAAGCATAATGGCTGAAAAGTAAAGCTTAATGGCTAAGTATATGGCTTATAAATCCAGCCACACCATTGTCATCTTCATCACACCAAATCCGGCTAGAAGAAGAAACCATTGAAACATATTTTCCAAGCTTTCTCTCACTAGAAATCACTAGGAATTAGGCATATTTGGAACTTGCATTCTTCATGGAAGTTGTTCCAAATTGAAAGGAGATTGACATATGTTGGAATTGGCTATCAAGGAGCCATAGAGAGTAAACCGAGAGCCTCCAAAGTTTCGGCCAAAGGGTGAACACAACAATTGGTATATTTTCTAATTTCCAATTTCATATATGTTAATGTATGAATGATTTCAAGTATGTTGATATATGTTTTAAGCATTGAAACATATTAAATCACCATGAAGTGGGTTAGGCCGAGAGTGAGTAATGGGATGTTAAATTATGTCAATATGATTTTAAGACATAAATGGATTAGTGTACATGTATTAATGTTAATGGTGTAATTAGAATTAATCAAATTGATTAATTAATACATGTAATTTGTTGGCAACCAAGGTGTTTGATAAAATGCCTAAATGAACTATATGATGATTGGTAATGTTGCCTACCAAGTGTTTGTGAAAATGCCTAAGTGAAAATGGCTAGATAATAGGCATGGATGGCATGCCATGGTGAAACCGAGGCATGAGTAGCTCTCGGCCATGGCATGTGGCCGAGAGGCCCAATGGGCCAAGCCCAATTATTTTAGGCCCAATAAGGTGTAATGGGCCTAGGACAAGCCCAATAAGAGTTGGTGGGCCCCACAAGCCCAATAGTCCCAACAAAAGTGAATAGTAAAATGAAAATGGACTTAATGCCTAGTTAAGCCCATTAAGGATTATTAAGGCCCATTAAGGGATAATAGACTGTATTAATGTGTAATACAGTAGGAAAAGTATAATTAACCTGAGGAATGATTATTTACAGCTCCGGAGTTTACATTGAGAGCTGATCGGACTGCGGGATTTAGCAGCATCGAGGAAGTGAGGTCACGTGACGTGATCCGAGGTAAGGGACTTTTGCGAGTAGTTAGAGATACCTGCACGTATTTTTGTCTGCTTTTACACTCACTTAAAAACTCTGAGGGTCAGAGAAAGTGAATAATAATTATTGCGACCCGATAGTGGTAAATTACGATTTTGCCCCTAATTAGTCAAAAAGTCAACTTTTGTGAAAAGTTGCAAAAAGCATGGAAACAATTATTGTGAGTGTTTAATTGCTGTTTAGCATGAAAATAAATAGATGGGCTAATGATTTTAAGGTTGATGTGACTTAAGCACACTTTATAGTGCTGATTTTGATGTTTTATAAACAATCCCTTTTAAAGAGTCATCTATCATATTATGTGAGAATGAATCGTGCTAGAGCATAGCTCGCACTGGATTTCATATGTTTTCCACATACATTAGTGCTGGATTTTTATACGCACTAGATTTCCATGACATGCATGATAGAGTACTGGAGTTTTACTCGTACTCAGTTTTATATGATATATGCATGACACAGAGTGCTGGAGCGATTAGCTCGTACTCGAGTTTTACATGAGATACATGACAAAGTACTGGAGCGTTGCTCGTACTCGATTCTTCATGGTTTATACATGACATAGTACTGGAGCTATTGCTCGTACTTGATTTATTACATGAACTATGCATTGACCTAGTTGCTGGAGGTTGCTCGCACTAGAGTTGAGTTTGTGATGTGAAACAGTGTTCGAGCGCAGTGTCGACTCTGTGGCGCACACTGTATGTGATATTATATACATGGTACCTATTCATGCCGCATTCTTGTGTGACTGAGTGTCACCTTTTGAGAGGATGGCCAGCATGAGGGTATTTGTGAATGTGGTATGATATTTCCACAGGCGCGAGGGCTAAGACCTATAGTAGGCACCCTGACTGTGATGTTGATATTCCACGGGTGCGATAGCTAAGACCTATGGTAGGCACTCTGGCCATGAGGACGGGTCCATGGGTGTACTTTGTACCGTGCCTGAGTGGCGTGAGGTGTACGCTGTACCGTGTGTTGTTGTGGAGTTGAGGAGGATATAGCTGACGGTTGTGATGGACTGACCCCCCTCCCGTTGCAGCAGTGATGCCTCGCACACCGAGATCTGTGTTGCTTGGGATCACATTTCGGATATGATCATAGTCCAGGATACTATTTGCATTTAACCACAGAGTCTTACATGATATATCACATTGATTGAATGATTTAAACTACAGACAGACCTGAGGGATGGGTCGCACTCCGATTTTGTGTTGTGAATCATTTGATGCAATATTTATTGTGATTTAAATATACATGGCATGATTTACATAAAGGCATGATTTATATACGATGCATTGTTTTGCACTACATGCCTACATTTGAGAAAGAAAGCATGATTTTCTGTACATGGGATTTATTCTGTACAAGTATATATATTATATTTCAAGACATGCTTTTAAAGCGAGTAAAGGAAATAATGTTTTCAAGGCATAGCATTATTTTGAGTAGATAGTGTTGATATCTACTTGCTTGCCTGATTTCCTTACTGAGCGCGTTGTATGCTCACCCCCTCTCTTTACATCTCTCTACAGAGCGTCAGTAGAGCGAGAGCTATCGAGGGACAGTATCCCAGAGTCCACTACTAGTTCCTATCGATCGCCAGGTATACCTATTATGTACAGTTGTGTATCTAAACATAGAAACAACACAGTGATGTATACCATATATATTATAGGGAATGTATTTGTATTAGATTTTATAAAATCTTAGATGTATAATAAAAGCAGTTACAGTCAGTAATAATATATGGACATGTATGTATGATATTGGATGATGTGGTAAGCGAAGACTCTGACATCGAATCACAGCCCAACCATTGAAGAACGAAAAGGTAAGTTAAGAATGCGAAAAATTTATAGTGATTTTTGGATAAAGTCATGGATTGAGAAAGGGTCCTGACAAGATAAAGATTGGGTGACCAACTCCACAATCATCTCAATGCTCCGCTCAATCCTCGCGAAGCGAGCCTCAGTACTCTCGGGTCTCTCCTCTGGACCCTGTGGAGCGTGTTCAACATCAGCCTCCACCTCAACATCATCCTGAGCCTCGTGTGTTTCTGGCTCAACACGACCCCCAGGCCTACCTCTACGGCCTCGAGCCTGTGCTCTCATCCCTCTACCGCGACTGGTATTAGGCATACTTACTCAATTCCCTACATTCACAACCGATTACTTAGTCAACCCATCGACACACACAATTTGTATCTAAACAAGCACAGTAACTTGGGGATGTAATTTTCCAACTTATTAAGTATTTTAGACACGACACACGTCAAACCAACTCGAGCTCTGATACCAACTTCTGTCACCACCCTCAACTTACCAAAATAAGTACAAATTTTTCGCATTTTCATGCATCACTCTTTAATCATCCTTCCTCGATCATGAACAACCACACTCATAACAGTTGGGCTGCGTGTCGACGTCTAACTCACTCTACCATACCAATTCAATTTGAAACATTATTTATGAGTAAACACGTGTATAAATGTATATATATCATAGTTGTTACATGTGTTTACATTGTTTTACATCCCCAGTAGTTACATACAAAATGCTACTGTGCTATGTCTAGTTTAGATACAAAATAATCCAAGTGTGTATACCTTTAGCGATGGGATACAGCGGATTACCAAAAGGGAAACACCTCTAGTCACGCTCACTATATACTCAATTCTCTGTAGAGAGGGGGAAAATAAGGGGGTGAGCAAACCACATGCTCAGTAAGGCAATCATGCGAACAGGTAGATACTGCACTATCTACGTGATCGTGATGCCATGCTCAAAAGCATTTTATTCATTATTTATCTCAAAACATGAGTGTATGATTGTGTTAATGGTATGTAAAGCATTCATGCTATTAAAATCAAGTGCACATTTCAACTCAAGCATGGTATAAATCATCATGCATAATTTACAATAAAAGCATGGCATTACCCATCATGCATTTTCTCAAATGGCATGGCATTAACCATCATGCATTTTTCACAATAAAGCATGGCATTAAACATCATGCATCCGTGCACTTTAAAAACCATTAACAAATCAATTTCAACACTAGTCAGGTCTCGGCCCATCCCTCGGACTTTCCTGACCCACAAATCATTTTCAAACATGGATTTATTCTCAAGCAATAGACATGTGAGATAGGCAGTTCAACAATATGTAATAACCTCAAGGCCTATGTACATAACCTGTGATACCAGCTACACGGATCAGGTGTGCGGGATATCACCACTATCTGCTTCCACACAGGAGGTAGGTCAAATTCTACCCGTCGGTCCATAGCAGATCTCGTCCGAAGACGGCACATCACAACTCAACACGGTACAATGTACCCCATGCTACATGCACGGTACAACGTACTCCGTGGACCCAATCAACACATCATATCACGCCACATCTCAAATGCACGTGTGAGCCTATTTAATCGGTACGACCTCTTGTCTACCCGAAGCTCCTAACACGGCTAATTAATCATGTCGAAACAATGCACGTGTGAGCCTATTTAATCGATGTGAATCCCAGTCTACTCGTAGCTCCGAACACGGCAACATGCAAGGTGGGCATCCAGTGCGAGACAAACTCCAAGCACAATGCCAAAACAATTATGAAATCCATGTGAAAACTAGTGCCTCTTGCACTCATGTGTATAAAACACGTCAAATCTCGTGCGAGTCATACTCTAACACGCTTTCATACTCACGAAATCATGTAGGTGGCTCAAACTTTGCAAAGTATGGTTAACAAAACCAAAACACACTCATTTCTTTTGCAAATCATTTCAATGTCAGCCAACCTACCAATCATTTGCTAAAAAGCAATAAAACATGATTTTCAAAGCAATATGCTTTTGTTTTCATGCACATCTCTCAAACTCCCAACTTTTACCCTTCAATCACCCAACATCATTTCCTAATCTCATGCATTCTAGCAAAACATTTAAGCGCCCAAATTGCGCACAGATATCTCTAAGAGTCCACACAAATCCCTTACCTCGATTTACTTGGTGTGACTCCTTTCCTTTTAGCTTCTCACGCTCTTGGCTCAACTTGCCTCGGCGTATCCTTGGAAGCTGCGATTCATTCATTAAATCAATTGAGTTAATGTATTTAACCCATAATTGACCTCACTAGTCAATATTATTCACTTATGCATTTTACAAATGCCTAATCCACATTTTACCTCTTTTAGGTAAATCTCACAATTTATCCACTAACCACATCTTAAAATCATACCACAACACTATTAATAACTTCTACATATCTCATTCATCATTAATCTCCATACATTCCACTTCCTCACTCTAGACCATTTCTAGGTCATAATCATTCCAATGTATTTAGATAGTTTCTAACCATCCATACTCATGCCAAACAACTCCAAAATCAATTATATAAACAGTGTACCATAGTTGGAGTGTTAGAATCTTACCCAATTTGATTTCTCTTCTTTCTCCAAATGGCAATGCCCTTAACTCCTTCAATACCAACAATGGGAAAATGCTTTCCAATTATGTTGTTCTTCTCTTTGATAGGAACAACTTTGCCTCTAATGGTCTCTCTTCAAACCTCACTGAAAATGGCTGATTTTAGAGAGAGAAAGTTAGGTTTTTGGGTTGAAAGTGGAAGGTTTGTGTTTTTTTCAAAATTTTTTTATTTTCAGCACTCCTTATATAGAAATAGGTTGAGGAGATCGATCTGGTCCAAGAGGAGATCGATCTGGTCCCCTTAAATCCCTCTTTTTTCACGGCATTTTAAGCATGAGATCGATCTGTCGAAGCATGAGATCGATCTGCTCCCAAACAGAGAGCTAAGGAGATCGATCTGGGTGCTTGGGGATCGATCTTTTCACTACAGAATGCTTAGGAGATCGATCTGGCTCCATTGGAGATCGATCTGCTCTATTCCTTTGCCCAAATGAGAGCATTCTGGCTCTTCCAGATCGATCTCTCATCCCATGAGATCAATCTGCCCTTCACAATTTCCAGATTTTCTGCAGTTCTTCTGCAGCAACACTTACCAAACATCCTTAATTTGCTACCATGATCATTTTCTCATTTATTCATCTTTGAGACTTGAAAATGGTATCCATCCACACTTCACACACATTAAAACTTGTGTAGAATCTTTGTATGACCAATGGTACTTAATATAAACAAAAATGGAAGTGCACATCTTATGCAATTCTACTTCCATTTTACCAAACTACTCATAATCCATTCTACACACATTCTCCACATGTTTAAGTCCATTTCTTCACATTCATACTTAATGTAACTTGTATGTACAATTACCACTCTCATTACAAGTGTGTACATTACTTATGGACTTACATCACATATACACTCATGAATTCATAGTACAACTCTATTTACATTTCTATGTACATATATACCCTTATACATATACGGGGTCTCACAGCTTTACAAGTAATAATTAAGACTATAGGTTGAATCAACTATAGTTAACGCAAGAGTCATGCTATATTGGATTAAATTGACGTGAAACATAATCTCATGCAGTTTCAAAGAATTAGTTAGAGGCAAATCGAACCGCGCAATTAAGCAGCTTTAAGGAAGTGGAATCACACGACGCGATTCCAGGTAAGAGAATTCTGTGAGTGTATAGAGATAGCTACTCATATTTTGTGGGAGAATATAGGGCTTTGTAAAACGCTTAGTTATTTAGGAAAGGATTTATGATTGAGTGGACAACTATGAGTGTATATGATTTGGTTTTGAAGTGATTCTTAAAAAAGGGATAGTAAGGCTAATAATTGCATAAATCACATGTTTTGATGCTTTATGAAATACCATTTGCTTTGTTTTAAGCAAATTGATGGATAGGCTGGCTATTTTATTTCTGTAACTTCATGAAATAGCACGAGGTATGTGTTGACTTTGTTTTGAAATAAATTGTGTTGAAATAGAGCCGCATATTGTATTTACGTGAGTTACATCGTGCTGGAGCTTCGCTTGTACTGGATTTTAGTGTTTTCATATGTATGAAACGTGTTGGTGCTTGGCTCGTACCTTGATTTGAATTGTGGTAATGTCTTATAAACCATACTGCAGTTTCTGCTCATACATGGATTTCGATTGACTTTCTTATGCATATAACCATACTGGAGTTATGCTCGTACGCGATTTCTTCATGATTTTATGCATAAAGCCATACTAGAGCGTTGCTCGTACGAGAAGATTTAATGAAGATGCATTGTGCTAGAGCTTAGCTCGCGCAGGTTTTCACACTGTGGTATGTATGATGCTGTGGAAATGGTAAGATCCTCAAGCCGAACATCCTTAAGCCTGACGGGGTGGGGAGGCTCTATTGGTGGAGAGGCTCTTTTACATGAAAATGAAACGCTCCCACGTGCACTTGAGACTAAATAGGTTACATATAGCATGAGGTAGATAACACCTACAGCTGGCACCCTCAACCATGATATGGGTCTGCAGAGTACGTTGTACCATGTATATCACATGGAGTAAGCTGTACCGCATAGTTGTGATGATGATTTGAAAAGTTTGGCGAAGAACTAACCTATCTTCGTTCCAGCTTGATGCCCCGCATACTAGGATCCATGTGGTCTGGGATGATTATGACATAGTTGGCCAACATAGTCTTTGTGATATAGTGACCGACTGTCTCACATAATATTACATAGTACCACATGGTTTTATACACTGTGTGTGATTGTGTTGTCCAGGGTAGACCCAAGGGAGGGGTCAAACCTTAAGGGATTGTGTTTTAAAGAAATGATATTTCTACTCATGATGAGATTTGATGTGTTTTGAGAAAAGGATGAATCCTAAGGGATGTTTTGTGTTGAGCTCTTTCTTATGGTGAGTTTAATGATAATGAGCATGAGATGTTTTCAATGTTGACATTTCCATGTTTTATATGCATATTTTCCATGTTTTTAGTACATGATATATGTATATACATACGGCATAATTTTATTTCCTCATGCTCCGATTATAAATGATTTATGCCATGACATTATCAGCATGTAGATAGAGTAGTTATCTACCATGCTTGTATTATTGCCTTACTGAGTGTGAGGTTACTCATCCCTCTATTTTCCCCCTACAGAGCGCGTACAGTAGCCTTGTGACGGACTGAGGCATTATATTTTGGGATATCTGCTGCACTCCATCGCCAAGAGGTGTACACACAGGGATTTTTGTTTTTATATCTAAACATGTAAAGGCACAGTAGTCATTTTGAATTGCGATATGGGGGATGTAAATATTAGAAAACATGCAATGTATAAGCTTATGACTTAACTTCAATGTATGACATTATTTTGTATTTAATTGGAAATGAATGAGAAATGATGGTTATTATTGACTCACAGCCCAACTGTTATTGGTGAGGGTTGTTCATGACCGGGTAAGGGAAATGAAAATTACAAAAAATTTGTAGTGATTTTTAGACGAATTGGATAAAAAGGGTCGTGACACATCATATATGAATTGAGGAATCTTATAATTGAAGCTTGGAATTTTATTGCCCCGAGGACTAAAATTATTAACCACGTAGATATGAAGTATTTAGTGAATTGGAAGTAAAATATGGAATTATGAGTGTTAAATCGATTTCATTTCACTATGACGGTGTGAAAGGAATGGTTAAGTTTAAAGTTTGAGGTATGGAATGATGATACATGAGATAATTAATGATAAGATATTGATAAATGTCTACTGAATTCTTATGGAAGTATGGATAATGATACTCGGTGAATGGATATTGAAAAATGAATTAGACGATGCAATGAAGTTACATGAAATATCTATGTTGAGAAAGTGTGAATGATAGTATGGAAGTTTCAATGGTCAGGAGATAAGAATGGTAGAATGTTAAGGATGAAAGGAAGAGATTGGAGACATATAAAGTAATCTTTTGGATGGTAGGCATGCAAGCTCGCGTCTCTATGTCGTGCAGTTAAGTATCTGCCTATGTGGCATTTACGTTACGTATTAATGCCCTCATGCTATGTATTATAAGTTACATAATTTATATTGTATGATGTTGGTCCCCTCACAGCTATTCAGTTATTCACATGTCTAATAGATTGAGGGTGTAACCATAGCCATGGATTTCAAAAGACTTCACTTAACACATGCTTACTACATGGGAAATCACTTGGTCTCCTTTGAAAGGAATTGGATAAGTGATTACGGTTTAATAATTGATTTCAGTTTGATAAGTCATTCTAGTAATAGGGAAATAAAGTTGATATTGAGTAGTGATGATTATAAGGACGTTCAAAGATTGGAAAAGTGATGAATGTTTAAGATTGAAAAACGTCGGTTATTCGGAATATCCAACAAAGTAATTATCAAGCATTTGGGCAATACTAAAGGAAACCCCTATTGATGGTGGAAATCTTAGTAGTCATATCAAGGCGTAGGTGATAAATATATGTTGAAGATACTACGAATACAATACGTTGGTTGAAGTTGATGATTCATACGAGGCTACTTGGGATTTTGAAAAACCTGGCGAATTCATGGAAAATGATAAAAGTAGGTGTCCTTTACTTCGAAGGTAACTTTGAGAAATTTGGAGTACTAAATTTCTTAAGGTAAGGTGGATGTAAAACCCCGATTTTTCTCTGTATAAGCCTTCAAGTTCTGTTGAATAAGTTAATTTTATTAATTATTGCATTTGTGTGGTAGGTTGAATGATGATGTAGTGGATTATGCATTGATAGATTATGAAAAATAACATGTATATGGATGTTATGAATTATTGGGCAAATTCCAAGACTCATGGATGTATTATGAATCTATGTTTTATGATATCAAAGTTAAGATGAATTATGTTGTAAAATTATATATGTGTCTGAAATATTAAGAGTAAGTTAAGGATTAAGATCATATGAAATGTTGTGGTTGTGGAAAGGTTTACTTATATGAGTTTTTGGATGTATTGAAAATTGATTTTTGCGTTGTTGGATGATTGCTATAAGTTTAAGAGTTGAAAGTTAGGTGATTTTGAAGTTAGAACATCAAACTGAAAAAGTTCTAGGTCAAGGAATAGGTTCCCTAAGTCAAAGGATAGATCCCCTAAGCCAAAGGACTAATCCCCACAACCCAAAACCCGATTTTAAGGCTTTTTAAAGAGAGGGGACCGATCCTTACCCTAAAAGGACTGATCCTTTAGTGTTCAGATACTCTAAAAAGTGTTTTAAAAGCTTGGGAAATCAAAATAAGAAAAAATAAGAAAAAATAAGGAAAAAAGAAGTGGAAAGTCAAGCAGCTCTACCCCACTCTTATTCTCCACCCCCATTTCACCCAAAACATTAGATCTAAATAGAGATTTGAGTTAGAGAAGGAAGAAAGTGAAGAGGAAAGAATAGGTTTTTGGTTCAAAAAAGGGTGAATCAAGGTGAGAAGCTTTAATGTTGATTTTGAATTGATAGGCATGGTTTATTTAATAGTATTAAGTGTTTATTGATTGAGTATCTATGGTTTGAAGGTGATTATTGGTGTGGAAGCTTAAAGAGACAAAAACCTAAGGTTTCTCTCTATAAGGTAAGATTTTCTAAAATCATAGAATGAATACATGCTATGATTTATGGTGTTTTATGTTGAGTTGCTTAAGTAGAATTTTGATATAAAATTTAGGATTTGAAGTGATGAATTTTGGGTTTTTATGTATGGGTTTTGGCATTGGTGAATTGATGATGGTAAGACATTGAGAATGACTGTAAGATATGTATGGTATGAATTATGGTAATGGATGATTAAGAATGTCTATGTGAGTATATAAGTTCAGATTTTTAAGCTAAGATTTAAAGGAAATTTAAGAGAGATGATAAGTATGGAAAATGCTTAAGTTATAGAAATTAAGTATTATATGCTTGGCTTTTTCAACTAAGAGTTTAATTGGGGAAGTTAGGTAATATAAATATATTACCTAGTCAAGTTGGTGCCATGAAAGCCAAGGTTAAATGCTACGATTTGCTTGAGGTTAAGGGATATGTCTAGAGTTATGGCGTCGATTTGTTTTTAATACATGCATACAAGTTTATTACGCTTTAAGTACGTTTTTATGACATTTGAGATTATGAAAATATATGATTTGTGCTTGAGGATAGATTCCATGAGGCAGGGAATTTATCTTCTGCCCTGTTTTATGCTTAAGGATGGCTTTTTCATGCTCATTAACACATTTTGGTTTGAAGTCAATATATGCATGATTTGATAAGCTTATTGTTGGCTCTACCGAGAGGGGGGTGAATCGGTTTTCTAACAATTATGGGAGATTTTAAAACAATCACAATTTAAACACAAGTGATAATGAATAAAACAGTGCAATATAACAATTTAATGCAAAGAGAGGGAAAGAGAAACAAACACAGCGACTTATAGAGGTTCGGCCAACTCTTGCCTACGTCCTCTCTCCTTGACCTTCTTGTCAAGTGGTTTCTTTCTCTCTTTCAACAGAGTTTACAAAGTTCCTTTTACAGGTTAAGGAATAACCTCTCTACCCTTAGCAATACAGAAAATGTATTCACCCTTTTACAATAACACTCACTGAGGAACAATCCTCTTTTCTTTTAAGGTGTGGATGAATACAGAATAAGGCTTTTTAGTGGGTAGGACTAACAAAGCTTGTAGTACATAAGCTTGTACAATTAATCTCAATAAAATGAGCAATAGAGATACAATGAATGAAAGAATTAAAGCTTGAGAATGTTTGGAATATTCAGTGATAGTCTCTCACTTTGCTTTGTCTTCAATGCTTGGTTATATACTGAAGGTTGGGTAGTTGGGGCATTAAATGCAGTTTTTCCCGTTGAGATTTGAAGAAAATAGCCGTTGGGAACCTCCAGTGGTCAGACAGATCGATCTCCTATCTTGGCCAGATCGATCTCCTAGTTTTAAATCCTGCAATGACAAAGCACAAATACACAGGGAGATCGATCTTATACATTACCAGATCGATCTGTTAGTTTAAATAGGCAGAGGCAGATCGATCTGTCGAATAGGCAGATCGATCTCCTATCCTCTCTGTTTGAGGCAAGATCGATCTCTCAATACACCAGATCGATCTCTAAAGCTCACTGACTTTGAGCAGATCGATCTCTTCCTTATCAGATCGATCTCCTAAGTTCTCTGACTTAGAGCAGATCGATCTCTTAACCCTTGCAGATCGATCTCTTTTTACCTTAAACCCTTTACACCGTTTTAAGGCTTGCCAGATCGATCTCTTCCATCATGAGATCGATCTCTCATCAAGTATAATCCCAGGAGATCGATCTCTCATACCCCAGATCGATCTCTCATCAGCAGAACTCTAAGTTCTGGTCCTGATATCTTCTAAACATGTTTGTATACCATCTTAACATTATTGTTTTAACATGTTTTGTCATTTCAAAATACATTAACTCAACAATCTCCCCCTTTTTGATATGACAAAACTCATCCAATAAACATGTTTAGTGAATTTTCAAAATTCCCCCTTTTTGTGAGCTTTTGACTTTGTTAAAGATTTAACTCATCCTTAGTTAAATCTTAACTCCCCCTTAGTCAGCTCTAGCTCTTAACTCCCCCTCAATTAAATCATCCTATCATCCTTACACATGTCTTAACTCCCCCTCAATTAAATCATTCTTGTAAGCTATGAACACAAACATAACAACATGCATGTTTGTTTCTTATGTGACTTCTCCCCCTTTTTGTCATATCAATAAGACAAGAATGGAATACTCATCATTTCAAAATAATATTTTGCATTAACACAAGAATGACATTTCATTAACACAAGTCAATCAACATTTCATTCAAGCAAATTTTTCACAAAGAACATTAAGTAGCTTAACAATGTTGCAACTACACTAAATCTAAGCACCTAATGCCTAATGTGAGGGAGGATCACGATCCAAAAGCTCCTCAACATGCGTGCGCATCACTTGGAGTTCATCGAACATTGCCTCTTGAGTGTCTTAAAATCTATCGAACATCGCCTTTTGAGTGTCTTGAATCCTATCCACTCGTTGAGTCAATTCGACAATCATACGCTGCTGAGTGGTATGTCCTTCATCGATCCTCTGACTGAGGTCGCTTATCATCTTCACGATCAGCGCCAAGTCAGCAGGAGACGATGTTTGTGCAGTTGGCGCAGCCGTGGAGGACGACGGTTCTGGAGCGGGTGCTGCAGGTGCTGGTTCAGCAGTGTGGTCATCCTCAGCCTCAGCAGGTTGCTGTTCTTACTTTTTCGTCCACTCTCCCCGGAAATCTTTGTAGTACCCCATATGATGTAGGGTCCCAATATTAAGCTCGCTTTTAGGAGATGGAAGTTCGCCAGTTTCGCCGCTGCAGTCGATGCCAAGGCGACGGAGAAGATAGGCTACCGGTTGTGGAAAAACGATTGTGGTAGCTTGTCCACGCACAATCTTCAGCCAGTCTTCGTATATGAAGGGAGGTTAGGCTTTTGGCTGGTGGTGTGAATGTGATGGAGCCAAAAACGGTCTAGACGCCTAACGGTAGAGTGACGGGTACCGTAAGGGCGGAGATTCCATGAGATTATGAGGTGGAGTAACCGAAGGTGCATTGGGAGGTTGCTCGCCTTGTCCCCAGGGAGTTCAAACGCAAAGGGGACTTCCTCATCCTCATTAGTTAAGCCTTCATCGCGTATATCAAATACTTTGGCTATAACTTCAGAATCAATTATTATTGATTGACCCATGACGAAGGTTCTGAAGGCAAGGGTTTTGCAGGTGTCATCGGGTATTTATACTCCAAGGCATAGGAGATCGATCTGTCGAGGCGACAGATCGATCTGGTACTCCCAGAAGCGAAGAGAGATCGATCTGTCGTAGGGACAGATCGATCTGGTCGCAAACAGAGGCTTAAGGAGATCGATCTGGTACATGCACAGATCGATCTGTAGAATGCGGAAGCTTGATGAGATCGATCTGTCGTGTGGACAGATCGATCTGCCTCTAAACAGAGACGAAAAGAGATCGATCTTATGGTTAGAAGATCGATCTGCTTAGCTTAACCTTGATAATTTAGGCTTGATAGAAGCATGGAGATCGATCTATATCACAAGGAGATCGATCTCTCATCCTCTTTGCCAGAAAATTTTTGCAAAAACTCTTTAAAAATCAACTTGAAATCAAGATTTTTACAACATGAAAGTCCTAAGGCATACTCATGAGTCCTAATTCACCTCTAAGGATACAGAACCTATCTCTATCAAGGGGTTTGGTGAATATATCAGCTATTTGATGTGTAGTATCAATATACTCTAAGATTATATCCCCTTTTTGTACATGATCTCTAAGGAAGTGATGTCTAATTTCTATGTGCTTGGTTCTGGAGTGCTGTATAGGATTCTTAGACAGATTAATGGCACTGGTATTATCACATTTAATAGACACTTGTTTCATGTCAATGCCATAATCTCTCATTTGTTGTTTAATCCACAACACTTGAGCACTACAACTACCAGCTGCTATATACTCAGCTTCAGTTGTGGACTGAGCAACACTGTTCTGCTTCTTGGAGAACCAAGAAATTAACCTATTTCCTAAGAATTGGCAAGTACCTGAAGTACTTTTCCTATCTATTTTGCAGCCTCCAAAATCAGCATCTGAAAATGCATGAAGGGCAAAAGTGGAGTCTTTGGGATACCAAAGTCCTAGTGAGGGAGTATCTTTGAGGTATCTAAAAATTCTCTTAGTTGCCAATAGATGTGATTCCCTAGGAGAGGATTGAAATCTAGCACAAAGGCACACACTAAACAATATATCTGGTCTACTAGCAGTTAAATAAAGCAAAGAGCCAATCATAGACCTATAGAGTTTAGTGTCTACACACTTACCACTTTCATCTTTGTCAAGCTTGATGTTGGTGCCCATTGGAGTGGTTTGAGGTTTGCAATTGTCCATCCCAAATCTCTTGAGCAAGTCCTTGGTGTACTTTGCTTGATTGATGAATGTTCCATCCTTTGTTTGCTTCACTTGAAGTCCCAAGAAGAATGTGAGTTCTCCCATCATGCTCATCTCAAATTCCCCTTGCATGATCTTAGCAAACTCTTGACATAAAGACTCATTAGTTGAACCAAAAATAATATCATCTACATATACTTGTACAACTAGTAAGTCCTTATTTTTATTTTTGATGAATAATGTGGTGTCTACCTTTCCTCTTGAGAATCCTTTTTCTATTAAGAACTTTGACAACCTTTCATACCAAGCTCTAGGAGCTTGTTTTAACCCATAAAGTGCCTTAGACAATTTGAAAACATGTTCAGGAAATTCATGATTTTCAAATCCGGGAGGTTGCTCTACATAGACTTCTTCATTAATGAAACCATTTAAGAATGCACTCTTTACATCCATTTGATATAACTTGAAATCTTTATAACATGCAAAGGCAAGTAACATTCTTATTGCCTCTAATCTAGCTACCGGTGCATATGTTTCATCATAGTCTATGCCTTCCTCTTGTCTATAGCCTTGAGCAACTAGCCTAGCCTTATTCCTTATGATCACACTATTTTCATCCATTTTGTTCTTGAATATCCATTTAGTTCCAATTATAGAGTGATCACTAGGCCTTGGAACTAGTTTCCATACTTTGCTTCTCTCAAATTGATTTAACTCTTCTTGCATTGCTAGGAACCAATTATTATCCTCTAAGGCTTCATTGACATTCCTAGGCTCTATTTGAGATACAAAGGCTATATATTGGCACATATTCCTTAAGGATGACCTAGTTCTAACTCCAAGAGTTGGATCTCCTACTATTTCACAATCTTTTACATATCCTAACTCTCTTGGTGCTCTAGGTTCTCTTTCTAAAACTTCTATTTCTTCTTCATCTTCTTTATTCAAATCAAGCTTTTCTAGAAAGTCATCTTCTAAGCCTTCATCAAATATCTCAACATTTTCATCATTGTTGGTTGAATCTTTAGATATATTATTTGATTCATCAAATACAACATGAATAGATTCTTCAACCATTAATGTTCTTTTGTTATAAATTCTATAAGCCTTTGAATTCAATGAATATCCTAGAAATATTCCCTCATCACTTTTGGCATCAAATTTTCCTAAATTATCTTTTCCATTATTTAGAACAAAGCATTTGCAGCCAAAAGGATGGAAGTAACTAATGTTAGGCTTCTTACCTTTGTAGAGCTCATAAGGAGTTTTCTTTAGCATGGGTCTTATCATAGCTCTATTGATTATATAACATGATGTGTTTATTGCTTCAGCCCAAAAGTACTTTGGCAAGTTATTTTCACATAACATGGTCCTAGCCATCTCTTCCAAAGTTCTATTTCTTCTCTCAACTACACCATTTTGTTGTGGTGTCCTAGGGGCTGAAAAGTTATGACTAATTCCTTGATCATTGCAATACTCATCAAATCCTATATTTTCGAATTCTTTGCCATGATCACTTCTAATGCTTGTTATTGTATATCCTTTTTCATTTTGAGTCACCTTTGAGTAAGTTATGAATTTCTCTAAGGCTTCATTCTTTACTCTCAAAAAGAACACCCAAGTGTACCTAGTGTAATCATCAACTATTACAAATCCATAGTGTTTTCCACCTAGGCTAGTGGTTCTAGTGGGTCCAAATAAGTCTAAATGTAGTAATTGAAGAGGCCTAGAGGTGGATACACTATTCTTAGGCTTAAAGGTTGTCCTCTTGTGTTTTCCTTTAACACAAGCTTCACATATTTCTTCATGCTCAAAGGGTATTTTGGGTAAGCCTACAACTAGATCCTTTCTAGCTAACTTAGATAGCACACTCATGCTTGCATGGCCTAGTCTTCTATGCCATAACCAAGATTCCTTTTTATTATCTACCATTAAGCATATGTTTTCATTTTTGAGTTCATTAAGGTAGACTATATATATGTTACCTTGCCTATGACCTAGAAGAAGAATTTTATTTGACTTAGGATCTATAACATTACATTTCATGCAATCAAAAATTACTTTGTAACCTTTGTCACAAAGTTGACTAATGCTTAGCAAGTTATGCTTTAGACCCCTAACAAGTAATACTTTTTCTAAGGAGAAATGATCATTACCTATTGAGCCACTCCCTTCCACTTGGCCTTTGGAGTTGTCCCCAAAAGTGACTTCTCCACCAATTTTCGATTTGAAGGAATTGAAATGGCTTTTATCACCCGTCATGTGCCTTGAGCATCCACTATCTAAGTACCAAGCTTCTTTTGTTTTAGCTTTGTGGCTATGCTCAATCACCTACAACAAACAAAAATAAACACACTCAAGTCTTAGGTACCCAAATTCTCTTGGGTCCTTGAAGGTTAGTAAATGCAATTCTTGATCCCATTGGGATCCATTTTGCTAATGCATTGCAGTCCTTGGAATGAATTACCTCTTTTGGAATCCATATTCTTTTTACAATTTTTCTTTTAAGATTCCTTATCTTTATATTGCAATAATGTGACTTATGTCCCTTCTTATTACAATATGAACAAGTAATTTCAGGTTTATTCATGCTCTTCCTAGCAATGAAACTCTTAAGATGGGTCTCCCTACTTTGTGCATTATACCCTAAGCCATTTTTGTCAAAAAATGCTCTTTGGGTTTCTAACATGCTATCTAGCTTTTGTTGCCCCATGTGAAACCTATTAAAGGAGTTATGTAAATTCCTATTTTTCTCCTTAAGGTCAGAAATTTCTAGATTTGCAATCTCTAGTTTCTTCTCACATTCCAAATTATCTTGTAACATTATCTCATTTTCCCTTTTTAATTTAGATATTAACTTTTTATACTTCATGCTCATAGATTCATACTCTAATGCTAAATCATCAAATGCATCTTGCAGTTCGTCAAAAGAGTATTCATTGATATTAGATGTTACCTTCTCATCCTCATCAATTGCCATGAAGCATAGGTTGGCAATGTCTTCATTTGATTCATCATCGGAGCAATCACTGTCACTCCATGTTGCTACCATCGCCTTCTTTTTATGAAACCTATCATTAGATCTTTTGAGAAGAGGGCAGTTAAACTTTATGTGTCTAGGTTTTTTACATTCAAAACATACAATAGAGTCTTTTCTACCTAATTCCTCTTGTTCTCTCCTATTGTTTCTCCTATAGCTATTACCAGCTCTCATCCTCATGAATTTATTGAATCTTTTGGCAAACATTGCCATTTCAATATCCTCCTCACTGCCACTCTCATTTTTAATTTCTTTTTCAGTAGTGGATTTTAGAGCAACACCCACTTTCTTGGGTGGCTCTTCATTTCTTTTAAGCTTCATCTCATAAGTTAGCAAGGAACCTATTAATTCATCTAAGGACAGTGTGTGTGGGTCCTTTGATTCCTCTATTGCTGTCACTTTAGCTTCCCATGACTTAGGTAAGCTATTTAGAATTTTCTTTACCATTTCAATATTAGAATATGTTTTTCCTAAAGATTTTAATCCATTAACTATATCTGTAAACCTAGTGAACATATCACTAATGGATTCTTCTTCCTTCATTCTAAAGAGCTCATAATCATGTGTGAGCATACCTACTTTTGTCTCCTTCACTTGGGTTGTACCCTCATAAGTTATGCCAATTTATCCCATATTTGCTTGGCATTATCACACCCGGAGACTCTATTATATTCATTAGGACCTAAAGCACAAAATAATGTGTGCATAGCTTTAGCATTTAGCTGTGCACATTTGATGTCATTAGAATCCCATTCATCTTCTTCTTTGGGAATATCTCTTCCCTCTATTTTCTTCGTAGGGATTTGAGGTCCCTTAACTATAATTCTCCATACTTCATAATCGTTTGCTTGAATAAATAGCATCATCCTAGTCCTCCAATAAGAATAATGTTCACCATTGAACATGGGAGGTCTAACAGTGGAGTGCCCCTCTCCTATCAAATTAGTTGCTACATTGTTATGAGCCATTTGATCGTTTCTACTCTTAGGAAGTTGTTCCTATGTGATTAGAGAGTCTAGCTCTGATACCAATTGTTGGCTCTACCGAGAGGGGGGGTGAATCGGTTTTCTAACAATTATGGGAGATTTTAAAACAATCACAATTTAAACACAAGTGATAATGAATAAAACAGTGCAATATAACAATTTAATGCAAAGAGAGGGAAAGAGAAACAAACACAGCGACTTATAGAGGTTCGGCCAACTCTTGCCTACGTCCTCTCTCCTTGACCTTCTTGTCAAGTGGTTTCTTTCTCTCTTTCAACAGAGTTTACAAAGTTCCTTTTACAGGTTAAGGAATAACCTCTCTACCCTTAGCAATACAGAAAATGTATTCACCCTTTTACAATAACACTCACTGAGGAACAATCCTCTTTTCTTTTAAGGTGTGGATGAATACAGAATAAGGCTTTTTAGTGGGTAGGACTAACAAAGCTTGTAGTACATAAGCTTGTACAATTAATCTCAATAAAATGAGCAATAGAGATACAATGAATGAAAGAATTAAAGCTTGAGAATGTTTAGAATATTCAGTGATAGTCTCTCACTTTGCTTTGTCTTCAATGCTTGGTTATATACTGAAGGTTGGGTAGTTGGGGCATTAAATGCAGTTTTTCCCGTTGAGATTTGAAGAAAATAGCCGTTGGGAACCTCCAGTGGTCAGACAGATCGATCTCCTATCTTGGCCAGATCGATCTCCTAGTTTTAAATCCTGCAATGACAAAGCACAAATACACAGGGAGATCGATCTTATACATTACCAGATCGATCTGTTAGTTTAAATAGGCAGAGGCAGATCGATCTGTCGAATAGGCAGATCGATCTCCTATCCTCTCTGTTTGAGGCAAGATCGATCTCTCAATACACCAGATCGATCTCTAAAGCTCACTGACTTTGAGCAGATCGATCTCTTCCTTATCAGATCGATCTCCTAAGTTCTCTGACTTAGAGCAGATCGATCTCTTAACCCTTGCAGATCGATCTCTTTTTACCTTAAACCCTTTACACCGTTTTAAGGCTTGCCAGATCGATCTCTTCCATCATGAGATCGATCTCTCATCAAGTATAATCCCAGGAGATCGATCTCTCATACCCCAGATCGATCTCTCATCAGCAGAACTCTAAGTTCTGGTCCTGATATCTTCTAAACATGTTTGTATACCATCTTAACATTATTGTTTTAACATGTTTTGTCATTTCAAAATACATTAACTCAACACTTATGATTTTTTGGTTTAAGTATGAAAATCCCACAAGATGCATTAAAGGACTTTATTTTACAAAATTGCGTGATAAAACTAGTTTTAGGTGTTTAAAACAAAATGTGCATTAAAATGGTTTCTCTAAAAATGTGTTCAACATGTTTTGATGTGGGATCACTATGTTTAAACTATGAAAAGGATAATTTAATGAGATAGCCATCCTGTGAAACCTGATATTTTTCCATATTATGATACTTATGAGAAGTAAATTATAGCTCAATGTAACGTTTTAGAGGCCCGTAGACGATTAAAGCACTCGGTTGTAGCGTGGGACCAAATGACACGCAAATCGAGGTAAGATCCTAGGCCCGAGAATTTTTTTTAAAATGTCATGTTCATGCATGGAATGATGTGTAGAAGGGAAAACTAAGTGATTGGAAATGCAAAAGTTAGTTAAACTCAGGTTTTAAATTAAATCGAGAAAACGGACCTAATAAGGGAAATAAATCCGAATAAAATTTTAGAAATTCGTGAAAATTATTCTGAGGCCATAGAAAATTATTATAAGGTGAAAGTGACATGGGAAATAAAAAAAATCATGAAGAAATATGGAGATTTAGGGGTTCAAATAAATTTTTAAAGCTAACCGAAAGCGTATTTTCATTTTGCTCGGTATTGGCCATATCGCGCAAAATGAGCTCGTTCGTGAAATTTTTCTTAAACAAGTGACCCCAAAATTTTTATGGGACATACTATAGACATATTATAACAATTGAGAAGTGGAATTTTGAAGAACTCTGATCAAGATTAATTTTGGTAAATTTTATAAAACAGAACAGTCATTTCCCCTGCACTTAGTAAACTGTCAGCCAATGAAAACAATCCCATTTGATGACCTTCCCGATTTTCTTTGCCTCTGATATTTTCCAGATTGACATTAAACTGTATAATCTTCATAAAAAGGTAAGAATCATCCCGAACTGTTGCAAAACCCGGGACTTACCCCTCACCTATTCTGCCGTAAATGTTACCTCTGCTCTTGACTGGCGTGAATTTTCCGGCCACCTACCGGCCATTTTCAGGCAACGGTTCCTTCATATTAAATCTTCCTCTTCCTCCCCTATACCACATATAAAAAATTCAGATCTAAAATAAGTCATTTACCCCCTGAAAAAGTAGAGAGACGAACAGGATAGAAAACTGCCCTGTTTCGAGGTAAGCAAAAATTCAATTTTTGGATGAATTTGATGAGGTTCTTAGATGATTATGAACACTTATAAGCTCTATAAATGTTGTGTTACAGTTGAGTGACAATTTGGAGACCTAAAACCGAAGTCAAACTTGGTTAAAGGAGTGAAGAAGTTGAGGTATGGTGATGATGATGAGATAGGTTGTTAATTTGTGATTTTTAATGGAATTTTTGTTGAAGGAAAGTGATGAATTAATTTAGATGATTGAATTCAGTTGCTGCCAGCATGATTTAGCTGCTGGAATAATGAAGTTAGATGTAATTAAAATGAATTTACAGTAGAAATTATACTGTAAAGGTTCGGTTTAGTGTTTAACTAGGTGAATTATCGAAATAATGCAAGAATCGATAATTTAAGGTCTTGTTTAAAGTGGAATGAGTTGTTGGAATGTAAGACATGATGTAGAGGTATTGAAAATAATTTTAAAGGTGTTGAATATGTTAAGAAAGCTTAAAACCGAGGCTTAAACCGATAAAACCGAGCAAAACGAGCAAAGTAGCAAAAAGTCAACTTTTGGTCAACATTTTAGATGTAATCACATATTGAATATATTAACATGAATTTGAGCTATATGTGATTAGATAAATTGGTATGTGACAGCTCAGTTATCGGCACGTATTTCGAGGCGAGCTCAAAAATCGAGGAACGTGCACTACCTTCGACGTTAAGAGGTAAGGGATATAATTTAGAGTAGCATTAGTACTCCTCAACCTTACCAAATGTTTATGTGGATAGTTAGTTGAGTTTCCATGAAAAAGAGATTTCTCGAAAGTTGAAAAGAGTACTATTCACTCAAAACCGGAATAAACTTATCCAAGCTTTTCAAAATGACTTTTATTGCATGAGATACATTTTAGTATGTATGTTTATGTATATAAATATGATTTTCACTTATGAAATGAAAGCATAGTATGTTTTCCATGAGTTTACGGGTTAAAGTCCCGAGAATGTTTTACGAAACTATGTTTTCATTATATGGGGTACATATATACCCGAGAAATGATTATGAAAAACATGCTTAATGTTTTGAGACTATGGCATGAAGTATTGATGTTATGAGGTCAGAGTGATCTGGGTCGATCTTGCAAGGATCTTCCTAGCCGACGGCCAGGGAACGGGCAGGACTCTGACGAGATGATATGACTTGTGGTACCATGTAACCATTTAAAGTTCGTGCGTTGAGACTGCTTAGAGACTACGAGTCCTTTGCAGGCACGTAATGAGTCACCCCACCATAGCCCCGTACCACACAGTCCAGTAGGGCACTATACGACCCTGATCCAGTCTTACAGTTCCCTGTACTATAGCCATATATACCAGTTATGTTAATGATGTCCTTCGAGACCAGTTATGATGAAGCCATGTCTCCAAGAGAAACGAAATATGTTTTCGCACATTTCATGCTACCTTATGTGTTATTTGCTTTTTAGCACATGTTTTCTTTTTTATAATGTGATTTTAAAGGTAGCTTATGAGTTATGTTTTATGAAATGTGTATATGATAGTACGATTTCACTTTCAAAATGATAAGCATGTTATGATATGCATGATTGAGTTTTGAGATGCTTTTCACTTGTTTACACTACATGATATGCATACTATATATGAGTTTTACCAAAAAGATGCAAGATGTGTAAACTTATGATTTAAGCATGTTTTTACTACTTTGATGAATTCAAGCATCTCTACTCCAGTACATGTTTATGCTGATTTGTAAAACCACGTGTTTTACTTGTTTTAAGTATTAAGGTTACTTTAAATGTATCTCTTATTGAGCCTGAAAAGCTCACCCCCTTCCTTTCCATCTTCCAGATTTCCTACAGTGATTCTCCTGCACTCACACGCTAGAGGTCGTGGACGAGGCAGTCCGACCTTTCGTCAAATCATTTGTAGCGACAAGGTATAGCTTTACTTTTGTTCCAGACACGATGTACATCATAGACACTAATGTATATTACAGTCAGGATGTAATAGTTGTAAGGGATTATATTTATGTACAGAGTTTTTATTACGCAGAATAAATATATGTTATGAGATCCTGGAATAGAATTGAAAATGGTGTTGCGAATGTGGGTTGAAAATTATAAACTGCGTTTTAAACTCTGCAGGTTGGGTTAAGTCAAAATGCAGTCGTTATGCTACCAAATTTTTATAAAATGATAAAAGTTAAGAAACTGACATAGACAGGAATACAACTCAGTTAAATAAGTTAAAAAGTTTTAAAATTGCCCATTTTTCGCATTTTCGGGCATGACACATCCCACCTAAGTATGTATTATGATTTGAAAGCTAAGTTTATGTTCTATGTTATGGAATCATACAATGTATGTTTTATGAATTGTTTTAAGAGACTATAAAGCTACCATTTGTAATGTGTTTGAGAGGCATAAAACGTCCCCTTATATCATGTTGGCAATCATGCCTCATGTTCTTGAGAGATGTATGACATCTACCCATTATGTAGCAATTATGCCTTTAAGTTTAAGTTAAGTTAAGGTTGTTAGACCTGAACAAGTCAAAAGTATTCCTAGTACTCACCGAGCCAGTGTGGCTGAGAAAACCCTAACCATGGCCATAGGTTAACACTTTCCCTTTTAAGAGCTCTTATTTCGGGATGTAAGTTAAGAGGCACAACACACTTAGAACAGATTCTTATATCTCTAACTTATGATTAATGTTTAACTATGCACATCATTTTAAGTATGATTTGAAACCCTATGATTTTAAAGTATGAATTGTAAGCACACGATTTTAAGCTATGATTCCCAAGCATATGTTTCCAAGATTATGTTTTGTGAGAATGCATTATAATCATGAATTATTTACACATCTATGCTTTTATAAGAATATTTATCTTATGTTTATGAATTATGATTTATGACACTAAGTATGCTTTGAAACTACGTATGTTTGAAAACAAGTTGCCTTAAATGTTTAAATGAAGTATGCATGTAAGTTTTGCCTTCCTTTCTGCACGGATTCTTACTAGGTGTAAAGCTCACCCCATCCCTTTCCCCCACATGCAATCTTATAAATGACACTGAATGTATCCCTTTTCAGTAGGTCGAGGAGTGCTTTCCTCTGCCAACTTAAATTATCCGAAAGGTATATCCTCTTAGTTTATATTTCAAAAAATTGTCGCACAATCTATGTATGCGTACTTTAGGATGTAATGTTAGGTTGCGATAGGTATAAACTAGAACCTATAGCCTAGATTTGAAGTACGATGTATAAATGTTATTTAAAGCCTATTTATGTTTCATTGTGGACAATTGATGGAAGAGGCGAAATTTTAATTTGATGAAAGATGGTATGTATGCATGTGGAGTTAATTTAGGATCACATCACACGCGTTTGAATAGGACCAAGATAATGGAATTAATAACTGGCTTGATCGATTTAAATCAATGACAGTAAGTAAGTACTACACCGATTGTAGGTAAACATAAGTAAAAAAAAAAATATTAATCCAATTTTCGCTGATGTTGGGTCATGACACAAGAGCTATAAAGGTAATATTTCAATCCCTTTAGATTCCCATTAGACTTTTTCATGGGCGAGCTCGGGACGAGTTCGGGCTAAGCCTAAAATATATAATAATAACTTTTATACAAGCCCAAGCCTTGCCCGGCCCATAAATTAGGGCCTGACTTTTTGTCTAGGTCAATTTTCATTTTATAATGCAAAGCTTGGGCCCGGCTCGACCAGCCCTAATATCATTTTATATATTTTTGTATTTTAATTTTTTTATTTGTTTGTTATTCTTTTAGTCCCCTTGAAGATTAATTTCTTAAAATTCGAATGTTAATTTCTACATTAAATATATATAATCATATATATTAATAATCATGTTTATATACATATAATTACAATATACTTAGTAAATAAATTTTTAAAAAAGTTTTAAATTTAATTTTGTTCGGGCTGAGCCGGCCTCTAACTTCAAAGAGTAAAGCCTAAGCCCAACTTGTTTTTTGATTAGACCTAAAAAAGTTTACCAAGCTTTTAATTACATTTGATATTTTTGTCCAAACCCAACTAATGATCAGGCGGGCCTTCGGGCTAGGGCGAGTAGCCCGACCCTTGAGCAGATCTAATTCTGATACTCATAAAGCTTAGCATAAACTAAAAATGAAAAATAAAAAGGTAAGGAATCTAGTCTTCATTGCAGGAAATAGAACTCGCATCATTGTTTAAAAGAAAATCTCAAAAGAAAAGTAAGGATTCCAAAGGAAATACAAGAGAAACACTTAGAAAATCAAAGAAAATTGTAAAGGAATTTGACAAACTTTATTGGTGGTTACATTGAACTATTAAAAGTACATTAAAACAATATCGAAAATAAACCTAAAGAGCCCTAATAGCTGACTTCCTTCACCCTTAGTTCATTTTCTTTAAACAGACCACCATATTAAGGGTAAAGAGGACTTTTTGCATTGTAGATGATTTGACACTTCTTGCCACTTGTCTTCACTTGATTGACCTTTCTTGGAAGATATTTCCATGTCATTAGTACCATCCATTTTCACTCTTGCCCACTTGTCTATCCATGTGGCAAAGGCATCTGGCCACCTTATGATGGCATGTGTTGGACATGTTATCACGACCCTCACTCCACCGAAAATCCACTATAAATTTTTTTTTAGTTATTTGATCCATTTCTTATCATTTGTTCTTTACATTTACCTTACTTGGTCGTGAACAGCTACACCACCAACAGTTGGGCTGTGTATCGGTGTAAATCTCATCCAATCAAATCATTTCAATTTACGATTCATTTAAACATAAACACTTGTATTTCTAAATCAGAGTTGCTGTTTACATGTGTTTACAATCCTTTACATCCCCAAAATTCCATTTAAAGATATTACTGTGCTTTGACATGTCTAGATATAAAAACTATACAAATGTGTATACCTCGTGAGATGGGATGCAGCGGACACCAAACTCCAATCCTCAGTCGCTCTCTATCTACCGAAAGTGCTCTGTAGAGGAGGAAAATAAGGGAGGTGAGCAAATCACGCGCTCAATAAGGAAATCATGCTAGTAGATAGATAACTGCACTATCTACATGATCGTGATGTCATGCTTAAACCACACAGTTATTTTTCATACTCAGAACAAATCTGCTCATGCTCGTGTTCACGATATGTAAAGTAGTTCATGTTATTCAAATCAGTGCACAATTCTTAAACAAGGCATGAAAAATCATCATGTGCAAGTAGTAATTAAAGCATGGAGAATCATCATGCAAGGTGCATATAAAAGCATTTCAAATCTCAACACAAATCGATACAAAATCACCAATCGTCAGGACTCAGCCCCTCCAATGGAGTGTCATGACCCACAAACACATTTCAAAACATAGATTTTTCATAAAACAATAGACATGTGAGATAGGCATATAATATCAATAAGGGCAATAACTAGGACTATGGCCATATCCTCTGTGATCCCAGGCTACACGAATCCTAGTGTGCGGGTTATCACCTCTATCTACTTTCGCACGGGAGGTAGGTCATGTCCAACCCGTCGATCCATACCAGAGTATCCATCGTCATAAAATGGTATATATATAATATCCATACACGATACAACGTACTCCATGCTATATGCACGGTACAACGTACTCCGTTGACCCATATCATCACATCATACATTGTCACATCTCAATACGCACGTGCGAGCCTATTTAATCGGCGTGGCACACAGCTTACCCGAAGCTCCCAGCACAGCTCCCAACATGTCATAAAACCATGTGCGAGTAGTCTTAAGCACGGTAACAAGTATAGTGGACATCTAGTGCGAGCAACGCTCCAACACAATGTCAAAACCAGTATAAAAATTAGTGCGAGCTAGGCTGTAGCACAATACCATAAAAATACATGTGAAAACTAGTGCGAGCTAGGCTCCAACACTCATGCAAGTAAAACTCTACTACCAGCTATGCTCCAGCACTATATCGTGAAATCCATGTAAAAACTAGTACGAGCTAGGCTCCAGCACTCATGCATGTAAAACTTTAGTGCGAGCTATGCTTCAGCACTAATGCATGTGTAAACATGTTAAATCTCGAGCGAGCAATGCTCTAGCACGTTTCATTTCCAGAAACTCATATAGGTGGCTCATTCTTTGCAAAGCATGGTTATAAAACCAAATTAAGATATTTTTCATATGAATCGTTTAAAATGCTAGCCAACCTACCAATTCGCATGCTAAAAAGTAGTAAAAACCTAAGAACATCATGTTCTTACTTTTCATGAACATTCCTCAAAGTTCCCCAATTTCTTTTTCCCTTCAAACATTCATTTCATTTTAAGACCCTTAGACACTTTAAGAATTCACTTATGCACCCGAAAATGCGTACAAATACCTCTAAGGCTAACAGAATTCTCTTACCTTGATTAACTTAGAAGTAACTCCTTCTTCCTCTCTCACTTCTCGCGATATCCTCGGGAGCTGCAAACGTTCATCAATCATATGAGTTAATACCAATAACTCCTATTCTGACTTCAATTAGTCAGTATATCTTATCGAGCCTATTTCATGAAGTTTAGCCCATTATCACCTTTGGTCATCATTATGTCATTCTTATTCGATTTAGCTAGTAACTCACTTAGTAACTTATCAACACTTAGCATAGACGTTTATCCATAATTTTCCATTCATTCATGCATTTCTACAACATCATTTATGCATATTTTATCATTTGACCAATCTCACAATGTGATTTCATCCAATTATCTCAAAATCATGCATATCACCTCACTAACAACTTCATATAATCCATTTATCATCTAATCACCCATATATATTATTTTCTCATACTAAACTCATTCTAGGTCATAATTGATTCATTACATTCTAGGTTGTTTCAACCATCAATATATACAGCAATCTACTCACAACAACATCTAGATAAATATACTTAGAGTTTGAGTCTTGGAAACTCACCTAGCTTGATTTTCCTCTTATCCCAAATAAGAAGACTCATTTGCTCCTTCATTCTAACAAGTTGAGTTTTGATTCCAAGGTATATTGTTCTCCTCTTCAAGATGAACAACTTTTCTCTAATAGCCTTTATATCAATTATTTTTGGAAAGGGTGGTATTCTAGAGAGAGGAAGCTTGTTTTTGGGTAAAAATCGAGGGGAAAGGTTTAGTTTGTTGAAGAATGAGGTTTGGTCGTTGGGTTTTTATAGAGCAGGGATGATGAGATCGATCTGCTAGGGTAAACATCGATCTTTCCTTGGTTTTTAGCTCTCAAATTTTCAGGTTTGCAATGGGAGAGATCGATCTGCTCATTTAGGGGAGATCGATCTCCTCTTGGCTTAAACCCTCAAAATATTCAGTTTTGAAAGGGAGAGATCGATCTGCTCATTTGGGGAGAGATCGATCTTTGCTAGGCAAAGGCAACAGGATTAAATGGAGATCGATTTGCTCTAAACAGAATTAAATGGAGATCGATCTGCACTTAGGAAGGGATCGATCTTTGCTTGGCAGAAGCAAATGTAGATCGATCTGCTCACTAGGGAGATCGATCTGCTCAAAGGGGGATCGATCTGGCTTAGCAAATTTACTTGAAATGGTTCTGCTTGCACAAGGGATTGATCTGCCTTGAATAGGAGATCGATCTGGTCTTCATCTGCAGGCTTCCTGCTGTAAATTTTTTAATTTTTCAAGGGAAAAATTTATGTTTGATTGCTTCAATAGTCATTTTGCAATATATTCACACTTTGAGCATGGAAAGGTTCATTCCTTATGATTTTCATGTTATGAAACTTGTGTGTATTTCTTAGAATCAGAAAGGATACATAGAATTCACAATCCATGCATTATCATTTCGTGTTTTAAATCCTTATCTCTAGTGCGAATGCTTTAAGTTCTATTCGTTTAGTTTATGGCCACTTCAACCCTTATTTAACCTTTACTTACATTCATGCCACTCATTTATCCCATTTGCAATCCATTTGCATTTATATGATCCAAAATCATCAATCTTATAATTCCATTAACATATAATAAGGTCTCACAATCTCCCCCACTAAGAAAATTTGATCCTGCAAATTGGAACCAATATCAGTCCATGAACAACTCCGGGTACTTCCCCCTCATCAAACTCTTCAACTCCCATGTAGCTTCTTCTACAATGTGGTGCTACCAAAAGACTTTCACTAAGGGGATCGTCTTCGATATCAACACCTTCTCCTTCCTATCCAATATCCAAACCGGCTTCTTAACATATGACATGCTCTCTTTGAGCTCCAATGGCTCATATCTAATTACATGTGTCGGGTCCGGGTGGTACTTCCGTAAAATAGAGATGTGGAAGACGCTGTGTACGCCTACTAACTCAGGTGGCAACGCTAGCCTATAGGCCTTATCTCCTGTAAGACCCGATTTTATTCAAAACACGAAATGAAAAATGCAAAAGGATTGAAATGGTATTCCCGAACACGTGAAGGGTAAAACGATCAAAAGACGACAATTCGGTATTTATCGTGACAAGAAAATTTAATTAAAAATATGGGATTGAGAAATCTTGATCAATAACAAAGAAATAATTAAATTTCGGATTTAATTGATCAAGATATGGATTTATTGGAATAAATCAGAATTTTCACCTCGAGAAATTATCCCGAAAATAATCAAAAAATATACCGAAAAGTCAAAATAATACCGAGAAATTCATTTATCAATTAAATGAATTAAATATAAATTTTTTTAGATATTTTGGCAAAAATAATAATATTTAATTAATTAAAATAATAATAATAATAAATTATAAATAAAAATAAAAAATAACAATAAATAAAAAAATTTAATAAAAAAATTTTACACAGAATCGTGAAAATCGCGATTCTGCAGAAACCGAACGAGGGAGCCGAGCCTCTGCCTCACCGGACGGAGCGGCTAGCGGCGCACGCACCAGGCGAGGTAGCCGACGTCGACCCAGGCGGAATCTAGCGATGGAAGCACGAACGGCGAGAGAAACGTCGACGAAAGAGAGAGAAATCGAGCAACTGAGAGAGGGAGAGAGGGATTCGACGACCGACGCTGATTTAGGCCCGACCACTGCTAGACAAAGGAGGCCCACTCCAAGATCGGTCGATCAGCAGCTGAATCAGCTGATAGAACGGTGGCCAGCGTCGACAACGGCAAGAAAAAGAAACGGTACTAACGGCGAAAAGGAGAAGAGCGAACGGCCACTTTTCGGCCACCTCGGACGAAATCGACCCCAGATTCGAGCTAAGGACGACCCCGTGAAGCTATTGGCGATGGAAGTCGACGGAGAACCAACCGATGAAGCCCTGAATCGACCGAACTGGATTGAACCAGCTAGACGAACCGGTCTGAACCGGGTTGAACCGGACCGAACCGATTCAGCCAAAAAGAAAAGGAAAAAAAGAAGAAAAAAAGGGAAAAAGAAAAAGAGGAAAAATTGGAGAAAAATCTCAGTGATGTAATCGAGCTACGGGTAAGTCGGTAAGCCGTCAAATTGACCGATTTAAATTTTGAAATATTTAATTTGAATAATATTCGACTGAAAGTTTACCCGAAAAAATATTTAATTGTGTAGCTCGACAATTGACGTCAACCGAGAATTTAGATAAATTGTCGTAAATAATTCATTAAGATATCCGAGAATTTAGAATGAAGTCTAATATATACTGATGGGGCCAATGAGCCCAATAGGCCTCGATAATGTAAATAGGAAGTGAAAAATGGGCTTAAGGCCGATTAAGGCCCATTATGGTGCAATCGGGCCCAATATGGGTAAACGGGCCCAATGATTTAAATTAAGCCTAGAAAATATGAAATACAATAAATTCTATTGTATTTGACCTAATGTATATTTATACGCAGTTCTGGAGATTTGATTGGGAGCAAATCGGACTGCGTGACGAGACGTCAGTGGAAAGGTCAGACTGTACAGAAAAATGAGGTAAGGGAATTGTGTGAGTAGCTAGAGGTAGCTACGCGTATTTTAATAGTTTTTGTATACACTGAATATGTATGTATACACTGATTATGTATAAAGGTCCTAAAAATGGTTTAAAGATTTTAAGAACTCGAAATAGGAAAAGATTATTTTACCCCTATTGAGGGAAGTTCACCTAAGGATGGTGAAAGCATGACATGCATGAAATGCATGATTTAAGGAACTTTCTGAATTAAGGAATTTTCTTGGTTTTTAAGCAAAGCAAATTGGTAGATTGGCCAGTAATTGTATAAATTTCATAAGATAACACTAAATAAGTGTTATTTATATTTAAATGGAATTTCTTTGGAAAATGGGTCAACTATCAAGTTTATATGGAAACAGATAGTGATGGCGCATAGCTCGCACTATATCTGCATTTGTGAGTGTGCATAAAATATGCTTGAGCAGTTGCTCGCACTGACTTATGTGACATCATATGCATGAAATGTGCTAGAGCGGTTACTCGCACTGATTTTTATTATTGAGAAAATGCATGAGAGGTGCTAGAGCTTAGCTCGCACTCTGTTTTGATTTGTTTTGACTTGATTTGCATAAAAAGGGGCTGGAGAGATTTCTCGCACTAGTTTTAATGATTTGACATGCATGAGAGCTGCTGGAGCCTAGCTCGCATCCAGTTTTGATATGATAATTGTATAAAAGTCGTGCTGGAGTGTAACTCGCATGAGATTTGATTTATTTATGAATAAAGCCGTGCTGGAGTGTAACTCGCACGAGATTTGATTTATTGATGCATAATATTATGCTGGAGCATTGCTCACATGTGATTTTATATGGATTTATAACTCATTTTAAAGTCATACTGGAGTGCTACTCGTACGTAGATTTAACTGATTTTTATGAAACCGTGCTAGAGTTTCGTTCGCACGAGATTTTTTGATATCATGAATATGCATGGAGCCGTGCTTGAGCTTCGCTCGCATAGGGATTTATATGACATGCATATAGCCATGTTGGAGCCTCTTGTAGACTGTGTGTCACAGTGAGATGATATGCTCACACGCGCATACTGAGACAAAGATGATATCGGTGGATAAAACATATTGCAGGCACCCCTGACTGAGCTTGGGTTCACGGAGTATGTTGTACTATGTATGTCACGCGGAGTACGCTGTACCGTGGGGATTGTTGGAGTGGAGTGGCATTAGCCACGAGGCAGCAAGCCTTGCCCTCGCAATCCTGATGTTATGCTGTTCTGGCGGGTAGGACCGACCCACCTCCCGTTTCAGGTGTGATACCCGACACACTAGGTACCGTGTTGCCAGGGATCACTAGGTTATGGTCATAGTCCCCGTTGTTACCGATATAGTCACTTACATGTCTCACATGATATAACTTGTGGTCTCGATAGACCAGGGTAGACCTAAGGGAGGGGTCAGGCCACCGATTTTATGATTTTTTACTATGCTAATATATGTTTTGGAGGATTTTATGATATGTGACCCTGAAAGAAGGGTGGTTTTATAACCGAAGTTTTATAATGAATTTTAATGAATTGTTTTATGAGATGATTGACCCAGAAGGGTTAGTTTATACTGCAGTTTTAATGAAATGATTTGAATGCAGTAGCATGATAATGTTTTCCATGCTTTTATTTCAAATTCATGATTTGTCTTACATGACATGAAAGAATGCATGATCTTGATTTACTTCATGCTAATTATGATTTAATGATGTCACATAAAATGCCTTTGATGCATGAATCACATGATTTTTATATACACAAATAGTTTTGATAAACTATGTCATTGATGTATGCATGGTTTTGTGCTTGAGATTTTAATGAAAAGAAATGGATTTTAAGGGCATGGCATTATGAGCATGTAGATAGTGGAGCTATCTACTTACTTGCATAATTGCCTTACTGAGCGTGTGGTTTGCTCACCCCCTTTATTTTCGCATCTTTTCAGAGCACTCGCAATAGTTAATGAGCGGTTGCGGACTTGTATTCTTGATATCCGCTGCTTCCCATCGAGAGACAGGTATACACATTTGTATAGTTTTATATCCAAATATGTAATGCACAGTACTGTAAATGGATATGATGTCGAGGATATAAGGTTATGTAAATACTACTGTATATGTATTTAGTTAAAGTCAAAAGATAGTAAACTCTGATATGTAAGTATGATTATGGAAATGAAATCGTAAATAGGTGAGAGGTGACTAACACCGAATCATAGCCTAACTGTTTGGTAAGATGATCACAATGAGAGAAAGGTAAGAATTAAATACTAATTGAAAAACAAAAAATTTACTCTGATTTTTAGGTAATTTGGGTCATGACAGTTTTTGGTATCAGAGCTAAGTTGGCCTGATATGAGTCGGTGTTAGTGGTTAATGAAGTTTATATCCTCATATACTGTGCATTGTTTAGATATAGTTGTGTATATCGAGATGAAATTGCAGCTAAGAATTTGGTTTTGAATGTAAGAATATAGTTATTAACTGATAGCCGCTATGGTAGAGAGGCAAGTACATGAGCTCGAGGCCGTAGAAGTAGGCCTGAGAGTCGTACTGAGTCGCCACATGAGACTCAAGATGAGATTGACGTGGAGGCTGATGTTGAGCATGCCCCACAGAGTCCGAGAGAAAGATCGAACAAATTCTGACAGAGAGATCGGACAGTATTGAGACATACTTCACGAGATTGGAGTGGAGTGTGGAGAATATTATGTGAGCTAATTGCTCAAAGTATGCAAGAGATTTGAGGGCGAGTTGGAGCATTGGTGGAAGTCTGCTCGACCCACCTTAAGAGTTAGACATCCAGATTAGACATGAGAACATAATTCTAGATGTATTCCGATGACAGAATATCCTGGACATTACTTAAAGGAAAATTACAGATAAAATTCTTTACTCTGAACCAGAGGAACATGTTGATTAACGAGTATGAATCTCAGTTTATATACCTGGACAGGTATGACTCCGACACTATGAACAGTGCGAGTCGGGATGTCTGAAAGTTCATGGAAGGGCTCAGATTGTCAATTATAGTTTGATTGGCCCCGTTAGATATCACTAACCATGCCGAGGTTAGGTTCATGCAACCTAACTTTACATCCTAAAGTACGTATACATAGTCAGTATATCTTATCGAGCCTATTTCATGAAGTTTGGCCCATTATCACATTTGGTCATCATTATGTCATTCTTATTCAATTTAGCTAGTAACTCACTTAGTAACTTATCAACACTTAGCATAGACGTTTATCCATAATTTTCCATTCATTCATGCATTTCTACAACATCATTTATGCATATTTTATCATTTGACCAATCTCACAATGTGATTTCATCCAATTATCTCAAAATCATGCATATCACCTCACTAACAACTTCATATAATCCATTTATTATCTAATCACCCATATATATTATTTTCTCATACTAAACTCATTCTAGGTCATAATTGATTCATTACATTCTAGGTTGTTTCAACCATCAATATATACATCAATCTACTCACAACAATATCTAGATAAATATACTTAGAGTTTGAGTGTTGGAAACTCACCTAGCTTGATTTTCCTCTTATCCCAAATAAGAAGACTCATTTGCTCCTTCATTCCAACAAGTTGATTTTTGATTCCAAGGTATATTGTTCTCCTCTTCAAGATGAACAACTTTTCTCTAATAGCCTTTATATCAATTATTTTTGGAAAGGGTGGTATTCTAGAGAGAGGAAGCTTGCTTTTGGGTAAAAATCGAGGGGAAAGGTTTGGTTTGTTGAAGAATGAGGTTTGGTCGTTGGGTTTTTATAGAGTAGGGAGGATAAATCTGCTAGGGTGAACATCGATCTTTCCTTGGTTTTTAGCTCTCAAATTTTCAGGTTTGCAATGGGAGAGATCAATCTGCTCATTTAGGGGAGATCGATCTCCTCTTGGCTTAAACCTTCAAAATATTCAGTTTTGAAAGGGAGAGATCGATCTGCTCATTTGGGGAGAGATCGATCTTTGCTAGGCAAAGGCAACAGGATTAAATGGAGATCGATTTGCTCTAAACAGAATTAAATGAAGATCGATCTGCACTTAGGAAGGGATCGATCTCTGTTTGGCATAAGTAAATGTAGATCGATCTGCTCACTGGGGAGATCGATCTGCTCAAAGGGGGATCGATTTGGCTTAGCAAATTTATTTGAAATGGTTCAGCTTGCACAAGGGATTGATCTGCCTTGAATAGGAGATCGATCTGGTCTTCATCTGTAGGCTTCCTGCTGTAAATTTTTTAATTTTTCAAGGGAAAAATTTATGTTTGATTGCTTCAATAGTCATTTTGCAATATATTCACACTTTGAGCATGGAAAGGTTCATTCCTTATGATTTTCATGTTATGAAACTTGTGTTTATTTCTTAGAATCAGAAAGGATACATAGAATTCACAATCCATGCATTATCATTTCGTGTTTTAAATCCTTATCTCTAGTGCGAATGCTTTAAGTTCTATTCGTTTAGTTTATGGCCACTTCAGCCCTTATTTAACCTTTACTTACATTCATGCCACTCATTTATCCCATTTCCAATCCATTTGCATTTATATGATCCAAAATCATCTGTCTTATAATTCCATTAACATATAATAAGGTCTCACAATCTCCCCCACTAAGAAAATTTGATCCTCCAAATTAGAACCAATATCAATCCATGAACAACTCCGGGTACTTCCCCCGCATCAAACTCTTCAACTCCCATGTAGCTTCTTCTGCAATGTGGTGCTACCAAAAAACTTTCACTAAGGGGATCGTCTTCGATATCAACACCTTCTCCTTCCTATCCAATATCCAAACCGGCTTCTTAACATATGACATGCTCTCTTTGAGCTCCAACGGCTCATATCTAATTACATGTGTTGGGTCCGGGTGGTACTTCCGTAAAATAAAGATGTGGAAGACGCTGTGTACGCCCACTAACTCAGGTGGCAACGCTAGCCTATAGGCCTTATCTCCTGTAAGAACTGATTTTATTCAAAACAAGAAATGAAAAATGTGAAAGGATTGAAATGGTATTCCCGAACACGTGAAGGGTAAAACGATCAAAAGACGAAAATTCGGTATTTATCGTGACAAGAAAATTTAATTAAAAATATGGGATTGAGAAATCTTGAATAATAATAAAGAAATAATTAAATTTGGGATTTAATTGATCAAGATGTGAATTTATTGGAATAAATCAAAATTTTTACCTCGGGAAATTATCCCGAAAATAATCGAAAAATATACCGAAAAGTCAAAATAATATCGAGAAATTCATTTATCAATTAAATGAATTAAATATAAATTTTTTTAGATATTTTGGCAAAAGTAATAATATTTAATTAATTAAAATAATAATAATAATAAATTATAAATAAAAAATAAAAAATAACAATAAATAAAAAAATTTAATAAAAAAAATTTACACAGAATCGTGAAAATCACGATTCTGCAGAAACCGAACGAGGGAGCCAAGCCTCTGCCTCACCGGACGGAGCGGTTAGCGGCGCACGCACCAGGCGAGGTAGCCGACATCGACCCAGGCGGAATCTAGCGATGGAAGCACGAACGGCGAGAGAAACGCCGACGAAAGAGAGAGAAACCGAGCAACCGAGAGAGGGAGAGAGGGATTTGACGACCGACGCCGATTTAGGCTCGACCACTGCCAGCCAAAGGAGGCCCACTCCAAGATCGGTCGATCAGCAGCTGAATTAGCTGATAGAACGGTGGCCAGCGCCGACAACGACAAGAAAAAGAAACGGTACTGACGGCGAAAAGGAGAAGAGCGAACAGGCCACTTTTCGACCACCTCGGACGAAACCGACCCCAGATTCGAGCTCCGGACGACCTCGCGAAGCTATTGGCGATGGAAGCAAACGGAGAACCAACCGATGAAGCCCTGAATCGACCAAACTGGACTGAACCAGCTAGACCGAACCGGTCTGAACCTGGTTGAACCGGACCGAACCGGTTCAGCCAAAAAGAAAAGGAAAAAAAGAAGAAAAAAAGGGAAAAAGAAAAAGAGGAGAAATTGAAGAAAAATCTCAGTGATGTAATCGAGCTACAGGTAAGTCGGTAAGCCATCAAATTGACCGATTTAAATTTTGAAATATTTAATTTGACTAATATTCGACTGAAAGTTTACCCGAAAAAATATTTAATTGTGTAGCTCGACAATTGACGTCAACCGAGAGCTCGAGACAGTTTCGATTTGCTTACTATCATTGAATCTCGGGTAAGTAACCCTTATTTACGACAATTTGCATCGTTATGCGTGTTAAAATTTACCGCATAAATTATGGATTTAAATTTCGCATTAAATTAATTAAATTCTGGAAATTTAGATAAATTATCGTAAATAATTCATTGAGATATCCGAGAATTTAGAATGAGGTCTAATATATACTGATGGGCCCAATGAGCCCAATAGGCCTCGATAATGTGAATAGTAAGTGAAAAACGGGCTTAAGGCCGATTGAGGCCTATTGTGGTGCAATCGGGCCCAATATGGGTAAACGGGCCCAATGATTTAAATTAAACCTAGAAAATATGAAATACAATAAATTGTATTGTATTTGACCTAATGTATATTTATACGCAGTTCTGGAGATTTGATTGGGAGCAAATCGGACTGCGTGACGAGACATCAGTGGAAAGGTCAGACTGTACAGAAAAATGAGGTAAGGGAATTGTGTGAGTAGCTAGAGGTAGCTACGCGTATTTTAATAGCTTTTGTATACACTGAATATATATGTATACACTGATTATGTATAAAGGTCCTAAAAATGGTTTAAAGATTTTAAGGACTCGAAATAGGAAAATAGTATTTTACCCTTATTGAGGGAAGTTCACCTAAGGATGGTGAAAGCATGACATGCATGAAATGCATGATTTAAGGAACTTTCTGAATTAAGGAATTTTTTTCGTTTTTAAGCAAAGCAAATCGGTAGATTGGCCAGTAATTGCATAAATTTCACAAGATAACACTACGTAAGTGTTATTTATATTTAAATGGAATTTCTTTGGAAAATGGGCCAACTATCAAGTTTATATGGAAACAGATAGTGATGGCGCATAGCTCGCACTATATCTGCATTTGTGAGTGTGCATAAAATATGCTTGAGCAGTTGCTCGCACTGACTTGTGTGACATCATATGCATGAAATGTGCTAGAGCGGTTACTCGCACTGATTTTTATTATTGAGAAATGCATGAGAGGTGCTAGAGCTTAGCTCGCACTCTGTTTTGATTTGTTTTGACTTGATTTGCATAAAAAGGTGCTGGAGAGATTGCTCGCACTAGTTTTAATGATTTGACATGCATGAGAGCTGCTGGAGCCTAGCTCGCATCCAGTTTTGATATGATAATTGTATAAAAGTCGTGCTGGAGTGTAACTCGCATGAGATTTGATTTATTTATGCATAAAGCCGTGCTAGAGTGTAACTCAAACGAGATTTGATTTATTGATGCATAATACTATGCTTGAGCATTGCTCGCACGTGGTTTTATTTGGATTTATAACTCATTTTAAAGTCGTACTGGAGTGCTACTCGTACGCAGATTTAACTGATTTTTATGAAACCGTGCTAGAGCTTCGCTCGCACGAGATTTTTTGATATCATGAATATGCAAGGAGCCGTGCTTGAGCTTCACTCGCACAGGGATTTATATGACATGCATATAGCCATGTTGGAGCCTCTTGTAGACTGTGTGTCACAGTTAGATGATATGCTCACACGCGCATACTGAGACAAAGATGATATCTGTGGATAAAACATATTGCAGGCACCCCTGACTGAGCTTGGGTTCACGGAATACATTGTACTATGTATGTCACGCGGAGTACGCTGTACCGTGGGGATTGTTGGAGTGGAGTGGCATTAGCCACGAGGCAGCAAGCCTTGCCCTCGCAATCCTGATGTTATGCTGCTCTAGCGGGTAGGACCGACCCACCTCCCGTTTCAGGTGTAATACCCGACACACTAGGTACCGTGTTGCCAGGGATCACTAGGTTATGGTCATAGTCCCCGTTGTTACCGATATAGTCACTTACATGTCTCACATGATATAACTTGTGGTCTCGATAGACCAGGGTAGACCTAAGGGAGGGGTCAGGCCCCCGATTTTATGATTTTTTACTATGCTAATATATGTTTTGGAGGATTTTATGATATGTGACCCTGAAAGAAGGGTGGTTTTATAACCGAAGTTTTATAATGAATTTTAATGAATTGTTTTATGAGATGATTGACCCAGAAGGGTTAGTTTATACTGCAGTTTTAATGAAATGATTTGAATGCAGTAGCATGATAATGTTTTCCATGCTTTTATTTCAAATTCATGATTTGTCTTACATGACATGAAAGAATGCATGATCTTGATTTACTTCATGCTAATTATGATTTAATGATGTCACATAAAATGCCTTTGATGCATGAATCACATGATTTTTATATACACAAATAGTTTTGATAAACTATGTCATTGATGTATGCATGGTTTTGTGCTTGAGATTTTAACGAAAAGAAATGGATTTTAAGGGCATGGCATTATGAGCATGTAGATAGTGGAGCTATCTACTTACTTGCATAATTGCCTTACTGAGCGTGTGGTTTGCTCACCCCCTTTATTTTCGCATCTTTTCAGAGCACTCGCAATAGTTAATGAGCGGCTGAGGACTTGCATTCTTGATATCCGCTGCTTCCCATCGAGAGACAGGTATACACATTTGTATAGTTTTATATCCAAATATGTAATGCACAGTACTGTAAATGGATATGATGTCGAGGATATAAGGTTATGTAAATACTACTGTATATGTATTTAGTTAAAGTCAAAAGATAGTAAACTCTGATATGTGAGTATGATTATGGAAATGGAATGGTAAATAGGTGAGAGGTGACTAACACCGAATCATAGCCCAACTATTTGGTAAGATGATCACGATGAGAGAAAGGTAAGAATTAAATACTAATTGAAAAGCAAAAAATTTACTCTGATTTTTAGGTAATTTGAGTCGTGACAGTTTTTGGTATCAGAGCTAAGTTGGCCTGATATGAGTTGGTGTTAGTGGTTAAGGAAGTTTATATCCTCATATACTGTGCATTGTTTAGATACAGTTGTGTATATCGAGATGAAATTGCAGCTAAGAATTTGGTTTTGAATGTAAGAATATAGTTATTAACTGATAGCCGCTATGGTAGAGAGGCAAGTACATGAGCTCAAGGCCGTAGAGGTAGGCCTGAGAGTCGTACTGAGTCGCCACATGAGACTCAAGATGAGATTGACGCGGAGGCTGATGTTGAGCATGCCCCACAGAGTCCGAGAGAAAGATCGGACAAATTCTAACAGAGAGATCGGACAGTATTGAGACATACTTCACGAGATTGGAGTGGAGTGTGGAGAATATTATGCGAGCTAATTGCTCAAAGTATGCAAGAGATTTGAGGGCGAGTTGGAGCATTGGTGGAAGTCTGCTCGACCCACCTTAAGAGTTAGACATCCAGATTAGACATGAGAACATAATTCTAGATGTATTCCGGTGATAGAATATCCTGGACATTACTTAAAGGAAAATTACAGATAAAATTCTTTACTCTGAACCAGAGGAACATGTTGATTAACGAGTATGAATCTCAGTTTATATACTTGGACAGGTATGACTCCGACACTATGAACAGTGCGAGTCAGGATGTCTGAAAGTTCATGGAAGGGCTCAGATTGTCAATTAGAGTCCGATTGGCCCCGTTAGATATCACTAACCATGCCGAGGCAGTGCGCAGATTACAGTTGTGTGAATAAGATCATAAGTTGCATGCCTTTGAGATTGAGAAAGGTAAGAAGGGTCGAAATAGAGACAGAAAGAGAATAGAGAATGACAAAGATATCAGAATGAGAAAAAGCTAGTTTAGTAAAAACTTAGAGCTGATGAGTTACGGGGTAAGATGATTGATAAATCCCAGTGTATCCAATTTCAACACTTTGAGGGCTATTGTGATTGGAGGACCCCGACCTCCTCCGTAGCAGTGTAAACAGTGTAGGATGTGTGGTAGATACCATAAAAATAAGATGTTGGATAAGGGCGAGTGTATGCCTTGGACCAGGACACTACTGATATTTTATCTAATGTGGTGGAAGATACCACACTAGTTGTGAATAATGAAGTAATTATTTTAATTGATCATGGTGCCACACATTTATTTATACCACCTTCAATTGCTTATAAGTTAGTGAAAGATGTGAAGCCTGTACCCTTAGGCAAGATGATGATAGTTAGCTGATTTTCACTAACTGAATATGGGTATAGGGATTGTAAGTTGAAACGGGGGAAAATGATATGTCAGCCGATTTTATTCAATGGAATATGAATAATTTTGAAGTAATATTTAAGAATAGATTGATTCGGCTGCAAACTATGATGTTTAGATTACTATCCTAAGATAGTGATGTTTTCACCCCTAAAAAGTGTATTGTAAGTTTTAACAAGTAATGAAAGAGTTTGTTATAAGAGATATATGAAAGGAGATAAGCTTTGAGATGTGATTGATCCTGAATACGAGATATATTGGAATAAGAGGCATATGCAAGGTAAGAATATCCTTGAGATGTAAAGTAATTTGGATTAAGCGATATGTAGTGAATATGAATTGCGACCAAGGATAAGAGGAGGATATATCCACACCCAGTCCATGTGGTCAAGTCTGAGGGTTAATAAAGGTATTTCAAAATACCTTCCTGCTTGAAGACTTGACAGCGTCTAGAAGCACACACATAACCTATAAATTGATATCGACAGTCATAATATATACATTTAAAATTTGGGTACCTTTACTGGTACGATAAAGAAATATAGAATTCGATTAATCATGAAGGTTTAAAAAAAATTAAAATTTTATAAAAGCTGTTAATATAAGAAAAAGAAAATGACGTGGGTTAGTATCTTAAATGGAAGCGATTTCGAAATGACATTATACGTTTATGCGTACATAGGTCAAGGATATGGGTGATTGAAATATTTAGTGGAACTCAACTACGATGAGGTATTTAAACCTTACCTGGACCGATTGGTTGTCATATTTAGCGATGATATTTTGATGTATTCGAAGTTCAGGGAAGAGCATGAGTAGCAACAGGAAATTGTCTTACAGATGAGTTGTTGAGAGTTTCTCGAAATGGGCTGCTCAGTTGACACACCTTGTTCGAAAAAAGATTGCATGCCAGTGGGATGATAAGTATGAAAATGGCTTTCGTGAGTTTTGGTAGATTGAAGTAATAAACTGACCACTATTAATTATTCTCACCATAACCAACAACTCAAGAGGTTTCAGTGTGTATAGATACCTCAAAATAAGGATTGGGTTGTGCATTGATGAAAATGGGAAGATAGTAGATTATGGATCCAGATAGTTCAAGGACCATGAGAGAAACTATCCGACCCATGATTTAGAGTTGACAGCCATAGCGTTTACACTAAAAGTATGGCGCCACCACTTAAATGGTAAGAAATGTCGAGTATGCACTGATTGTAAAAGTCTCGAGTATTTGTTTCACAGAAAGAGTAGAATATGAGATAACCAAAAGGGTTAGAGCTTCTAAGCATAATGATTGTGAACATTGTACCACTCAGGAAAGGCTAATGTAATGGCTGATGCCTTGAACAGAAAAAGCCTCGGGATGGTATCACATATGATGGTCAGGGAGCATGAGCTGCTAGAGCAGTTGTGAGCCTCAGTAGTGATGTGATCCCTTCTGATGATGATGGTGATTGTGTGACAGCTAGCCTAAGGTTAGAACCGGATTTAAGTGATCGGATTTGCCAGGCTTAGCGTGATGATCGGCATGGTGTCGATAGTGTGAGTTAGATTCAGAAGGGTATAGTGACAGAGTTCACAGTGAGTGATGATGACTTACAGAGGTTCAGAGACAGTATAAGTGCTCCCCAGGACCACAGTTGCTGAGATAGTGTTATTGTTAGAAGCTCACTCTTCCGAATATATAGTGCATCCGAGAAGTAATAAATATATCGAAATCTTTGAAAAGGGTATTGGTAGTCAGATATAAAAAAAAAAGACATTGTAGAGATAGTGAAAAAGTGTCTCGTATGTCAACAGATTAAGGTAGAGCAAAAGAAGTTGCAGGGTTATTGCAGCCTCTACCTATATTGATACGGAAAAGAGAACAAGTTATCATGAATTTCATGATGGGTTACAGAGGATCCAGATAAATCACGAGGCTATCTGGGTGATAGTTGATAGATTGATTAAGTCTACCCATCTTCTGGCTATGGAAATCCCCAGATACTCAGAGTGTGTAGGCGGAACTATGTGTACGTAAAATTGTGAAACATTATGTAGCATTCCAGTGAGCATGGCTTCAAATAGGGATTTCCATTTCACTTCCCACTTCGGGGAACGTTTTCAGGAAGCTATGGGAACCCGATTGAGTGTTAGCACAGCTTCTATCCTCAGACAGATGGTCAGTCAGAGAGGACTGTAGGTTCTGGAGGATATGATGAGAGCGTGTGCCTTTGATTTTATAAGCTACTAGGATGATCAGTTGTTACTAATTGAATTCGTCAATAATGACAGTTGTCACTTGAGTATCGGGATAACATTTTATATGAGGCATTGTATGGCCGTAGGGAGTTGTTCTCCAACTTGGATAAGAAGAAGTGGGTGACAGATAGAGAATTGCTTCCGAATTGGTAAGACAAACCTCTGAGGATGTTCAGCTGAATTGTGAAAGATTAAGAACACCTCAGAGCAAACAGAAAAACTATGTTGACAAGAGACAGAAACCATTGGAATTCACTGAGGGTGAATTAGTATTGTTGGAAGTTACATGCCTTTAGGACATAGCATAAGGACATAACGAGATTCAGAAAGAAGGCAAATTGAGTTTCGTTAGATTAATTCTTTGAGATATTGGACAAAGTGGGAGATAAGGCCTGTAGGTTGGCGTTACCACTTGAATTAGCTGGCATCCACAATGTGTCCCATCTTTTAATGCTTCGCAAATACTATCCAGACCCAGCATATGTGATCGGATATGAGTTTCAATAGCTTAGCTTAATGAAAGTATAACGTATGTTGAAAAATCGATTTGGTTATTAGACAGTTGAGGAGAAAGTGTTGAGGTTTAAGACGATCTCCCTAGTCAAACTCCTTTGGTAGTATTACACTCTGAAAAGTCACATGTGAATTAAAGAGTATGATGCGATAGACGTACCCGGAGTTGTTTATGGATCCATTTGACTTGGTTCTAATTTAGAGGACCAAATTTCTTAAGTGGGGGAGATTGTAAGACCCGATTTTATTCAAAACACGAAATGAAAAACGCAAAAGAATTGAAATGGTATTCCCGAACACGTGAAGGGTAAAACTGTCAAAAGATGGAAATTTGGTATTTATCATGACAAGAAAATTTAATTAAAAATATGGGATTAAGAAATCTTGGTCAATAACGAAGAAATAATTAAATTTCGGATTTAATTGATCAAGATATAAATTTATTGGAATAAATCAGAATTTTCACTTCGGGAAATTAATCCAAAAATAATCAAAAAATATACCGAAAAGCTGAAATAATACCGATAAATTCATTTATCGATTAAATGAATTAAATATAAATTTTTTTAGATATTTTGGCAAAAATAATAATATTTAATTAATTAAAATAATAATAAAAATAAATTATAAATAAAAAATAAATAAAAAAATTTACACAGAATCGTGAAAATCGCGATTCTGCAGAAATCGAACGAGGGAGCCGAGCCTCTGCCTCACCGGACGGACCGACCGGCGGCACAAGCACCAGGCGAGGTAGCCGACGTCGACCCAGGCGAAATCCGGCAATGGAAGCACGAACGACGAGAGAAACGCCGGCGAAAGAGAGAGAAACCGAGCAACCGAGAGAGGGAGAGAGGGATTCGGCGACCGACGTCGATTCAGGCCCAGCCACTGTCAGCCAAAGGAGGCCTACACCAAGATCGGTCGATCAGCAGCTGAATCAGCTGGTATAACGGCGGCCAGCACCGGTAACAGCAAGAAAAAGAAACGGTACCGACGGCGGAAAGGAGAAGAGCCGAACCGACCACTTTTCGACCACCTCGGACAAAATCGACCCCAGATCCGAGCTCCGGATGACCTCACGGAGTGGTGAAAGCTGATGGAGAACGGGCAGGCAAAGCCCTGAACCGGTCAAACTGAACTGAACCGGCTAGACCAAACCGGTTTGAACCGAGTTGAACCGGACCAAACCGGTTCCGCCAAAAAGAAAAGGAAAAAAAGAAGAAAAAGAGGAAAATTTGGAGAAAAATCTCAGTGATGTAATCGAGTTACGGGTAAGTCAGTAAGCGGTTGAATTGACCGATTTAAATTTTGAAATATTTAATTTGATTAATATTCAACTGAAAGTTTACCCGAAAAAATATTTAATAGTGTAGCTCGACATTTGACGTCAAACGAAAGCTCAAGACAGCTTCGATTTGCTTACTATCATGGAATCTCGGGTAAGTAACCCTTATTTACGACAATTTACATCATTATGCGTGTTAGAATTTACCGCATAAATTACAGATTTAAATTTCGCATTAAATGAATTAAATTTTGAAAATTTAGATAAATTATCGTAAATAATTCATTGAGATATTCGAGAATTTAGAATGAGGTCCAATATATACTGATGGGCCCAATGAGCCCAATAGGCCTCGATGATGTGAATAGTAAGTGAAAAATAGGCTTAAGGTGTGAGATCTGAGAATTTCAGACATATGTTAATGATGTAATAATAATTTGAAGTGTAATTTATTGAGCTAAGTGAATTTTGGGAATTAAAATTGGAGATTTATATGTTAAATGTGTAAAATGAGCATGAAGCATGAAGACAGATCGATCTGGGAGAATGAGAGATCGATCTGGTGAGTTATAATTGACGAGGAAGAAGGAATCTTGAGTAGCAGATCGATCTCCAATGGAAGAGATCGATCTCCAAATGAATCTGTTTGAGAGCAGATCGATCTCATAAGGAAGAGATCGATCTCCAAATGCTTCTGTTTGGGAGAAGATCGATCTCCTCAAGGCACAGATCGATCTCATAAAGCCATAAAGAGATCGATCTCACCCCTCGACAGATCGATCTCCTAGGCATAAAATTGCCCAGATCGACGCAGATCGATCTCCCCATGAGACAGATCGATCTCCTACCTCCAGTCTATATAAGGAACTTGTGTTTTCTCCTGAAATCTCACTTTCTCTCTCTTTCAAACCTCCATTTTTCCGAAAACCTAGTTTCTCACTCCTCCAAATCCCCCATTTTCGGCCAAATCAGCTGTTGTGGTAAGAAGGAAAGTTGTTCCTCATCAAAGGGAGAACAACATACTTGGAAATCAAAGGACGAATCGGATCGAGGCGTGAGTTGTGCGTCTCACAAACTTTGGGTAATTTCTAAACCTCGATCTTGATATTTGAGTGATTTTTTGATGTTATTGGTGGTTGTAATGGTGTTGAAATAGTTGAGGAATGATTAGGGATTGATGAGATTGTATTGTAGTTGGGTTAATGTCGATAATTGGAAATTGTGGCAATTTTGAGGATTGTGCTATAAACGGAAATATAGACAATGTGGTAAATTAGCGTAGATAATGGGTATTAGAGATATTGGACATTGGGATATTGTGAATAGAGTTGTAGCTTAGGGTTGAGTTACGAGAAATCAAGAGAATTGAGGCTTATGTGATGTGGAGTATTGATGTTTTAACATCGTTTGGACAGCTCGGGAGTTCCAGAGTGGAATGCGAGACTAGTCCGTGGTACGGGGGAAACGATTGCACTATACGAGGTGCAAAGAGGTAAGGGAAATCTAAACCATTTGTGTATGTGATTTGTAAACTGTTATAGCATGATTTATGATTTATAAGCAAGCATGTTGAGAGTTTTGTGTTGAGATTTGAACTGCACACGATTTTATAGCCGGTTGGAGCCCAATGTTTTATGAGTTTATAACTGGGCTCTACGTTAAGGCAATATTGTGATTTGAGAAATGTGTGCGTGTGCTTTGCCGGTTGGAACTCGGTTTTACTACGTTTTGTGTTGAGTACAAAACGATTTCAAATGAGTTTTATGAGAGAAAACCATTACGAGTTCTACGTGAAGGCAAACCTGTCTTATGTGATAAGACTTGGGTGTGTAGTTGTGAGTACACACCGGGCATTGCTCTGGTAGCATGTAAGCCCGATTTCTTCTCCGTTCGGGTAACGTGAGAATAACCTATTCTGTGGCTGTGCCACGTTGAGATACCCCCTTGGTGGTTGTGCCACGTTATACCCCATCGGTGGCTGTGCCACGTATACCCCATTGGTGGCTGTGCCACGTTATACCCCATCGGTGGCTGTGCCACGTATACCCCATTGGTGGCTGTGCCACGTTATACCCCATCGGTGGCTGTGCCACGTATACCCCATTGGTGGCTGTGCCACGTTGAGAAACCCCATTGGTGGCTGTGCCACGTTGAGAAAACCCTATCGGTGGCTGTGCCACGTATACCCCATTGGTGGCTGTGCCACGTTATACCCCATCGGTGGCTGTGCCACGTATACCCCATTGGTGGCTGTGCCACGTTGAGAAACCCCATTGGTGGCAGTGCCACGTTGAGAAACCCTATTCTGTGGCTATGCCACGTGAGAATTAAATCAGTGGCTTTGCCACGTGTGTATTGTGGCTATGCCACGTGAGAAAATAATTCAGTGGCTTTGCCACGTGTGTATTGTGGCTATGCCACGTGTGATTTTAAACCAGTGGCTATGCCACGTTATTTGAGGAAGCGTTTAACGCGTATTTTCACATGCTTTGTTTTGCTCTAGAGTGAGCCTTTTTACTTCATGTTTTCACATGACTTGACACATGAGAGTGTCGTTTTGAGTATTTTCATGCTATGGTTTTCAAATGAGTTTCACATACAAATAAATGCTTTGTGATGTGCATTTTGGTTTATGAAATGAGTCCCCTACCCCCCTTACTGAGCGATTTAGAAGCTCACCCTGTTTTTCTTTCCCCCCAGAGTTCTTCAAGTGAATAAGGACTTCCCTGCGACGTACGGAGTAGTGGCTAGTGGAGGATTCGAGCTCCAGGCTACATAATTTGTACCTTGAGGTATATTTATCTTTTCATGTACCCAGACTATTAATGTATTTGCAGACACTTGATGTATGACATTATATGGGATGTATTAGGATTAATTGACTTGTAATCGAGTAATGGGTATAATACAATATTTATTATATCATGATGAGATCCTGAGGCATGATAATTATGATGATGTATGACACTGCACAGGAATGCACTCTTTATTTGTGAATTAACGAGTAAAAAGTTTTAAATTAGCCCTATTTTCCGCATTTTTGGGGCGTGACATAAGGTCGATTAAGGCCCATTATGGTGCAATCGGGCCCAATATGGGTAAACAGGCCCAATGATTTAAATTAAGCCCAGAAAATATGAAATACAATAAATTGTATTGTATTTGACCTGATGTATATTTATACGCAGTTCCAAAAATTTGATTGTGAGCAAATCAGACTGCGTGACAAGATATCAGTGGAAAGGTCAGGCTGTACAAAAAAATAAGGTAAGGGAATTGTGTGAGTAGCTAAAGGTAGCTACGCGTATTTTAATAGTTTTTGTATACACTGAATATATATGTATACACTGATTATGTATAAAGGTCCTAAAAATGGATTAAAGATTTTAAGGACTCGAAATAGGAAAAGATTATTTTACCCCTATTGAGGGAAGTTCACCTAAGGATGGTGAAAGCATGACATGCATGAAATGCATGATTTAAGGAATTTTCTGAATTAAGGAATTTTATTGGTTTTTAAGCAAAGCAAATCGGTAGATTGGCCAGTAATTGCATAAATTTCACAAGATAACACTATGTAAGTGTTATTTATATTTAAATGGAATTTCTTTGGAAAATGGGCCAACTATCAAGTTTCTATGGAAACAGATAGTGCTGGCGCATAGCTCGCACTATATCTGCGTTTGTGAGTGTGCATAAAATGTGCTTGAGCGGTTGCTCGCACTGACTTGTGTGACATCATATGCATGAAATGTGCTAGAGCGGTTGCTCGCACTGATTTTTATTATTGAGAAATGCATGAGAGGTGCTAGAGCTTAGCTCGCACTCTGTTTTGAATGTTTTCATTTGTTTTGACTTGATTTGCATAAAAAGGTGCTGGAGCGATTGCTCGCACTAGTTTAATGATTTGACATGCATGAGAGGTGCTGGAGCCTAGCTCGCATCCAATTTTGATATGATAATTGCATAAAAGTCGTGCTGGAGTGTAACTCGCATGAGATTTGATTTATTGATGCATAACACCATGCTGGAGCATTGCTCGCACGTGATTTTATATGGATTTATAACTCATTTTAAAGTCGTACAGAATGCTACTCGTACGCAGATTTTATTGATTTTTATGAAACTGTGCTAGAGCTTCACTCGCACGAGATTTTCTGATATCATGAATATGCATGGAGCATGGAGCCGTGCTTGAGCTTCGCTTGCACAGGGATTTATATGACATGCATATAGCCATGCTGGAGCCTCCTATAGACTATGTGTCACAGTGAGATGATATGCTCACACGCGCATACTGAGACAAAGATGATATGGGTGGATAAGACCTATTGCAAACACCCTTGACTGAGCTTGGGTTCACGGAGTACGTTTTACCGTGTATGTCAGGCATAGTACGCTGTACCGTGGGGATTGTTGGAGTGGAGTGGCATTAGCCAAAAGGCAACAAGCCTTGCCCTCGCAATCCTGATGTTATGCTTTTCTGGCGAGTAGGACCAACCCACCTCCCGTTTTAGGTGTGATACCCCGCACACTAGGTACCGTGTTGCCAGGGATCACTAGGTTATGGCCATAGTCCTCGTTTTTACCGATATAGTCACCTACATGTCTCACATTATATAACTTGTGGTCTCGATTGACCAGGGTAGACCCGAGGGAGGGGTCAGGCCCCCGATTTTATGATTTTTACTATGCTAATATATGTTTTGGAGGATTTTATGATATGTGACCCTGAAAGAAGGGTGGTTTTATAACCGAAGTTTTATAATGAATTTTAATGAATTGTTTTATGAGATGATTTACCCGGAAGGGTTAGTTTATGCTGCAGTTTTAATGAAATGATATGAATGCAGTAGTATGATGATGTTTTCCATGCTTTTATTTCAAATTCATGATTTGTCTTACATGAAATGAAAGAATGCATGATCTTGATTTACTTCATGCTAATTATGATTTAATGATGTCACATAAAATGCCTTTGATGCATGAATCACATGATTTTTATATGCACAAATAGTTTTAATAAACTATGTCATTGATGTATGCATGGTTTTGTGCTTGAGATTTTAATGAAAAGAAATGAATTTTAAGGGCATGGCATTATGAGCATGTAGATAGTGGAGCTATCTACTTACTTGCATAATTGCCTTACTGAGCATGTGGTTTGCTCACCCCCCTTATTTTTGAATCTTTTCAGAGCACTCGCAATAGTTAGTGAGCGGCTGAGGACTTGCATTCTTGGTATCTGCTGCTTCCCATCGAGAGACAGGTATACACATTTGTATAGTTTTGTATCTAAATATGTAATGCACAGTACTGTAAATAGATATGATGTCAGGGATGTAAGGTTATGTAAATACTATTATATATGTATTTAGTTAAAGTCAAAAGATAGTAAACTCTGATATGTGAGTGTGATTATGAAAATGGAATGGTAAATAGGTGAGAGGTGACTAACACCGAATCATAGCCCAATTGTTTGGTAAGATGATCACGATGAGAGAAATGTAAGAATTAAATAATAATTGAAAAGCGAAAAATTTACTCTGATTTTTAGGTAATTTGGGTTGTGACATCTCCCACTCTATCCAGCATCTCAAAGGGTCCGATGTAACGAGAACTTAACTTTCCTTTCTTTCTAAACCTCGTTATACCCTTGTATAACGACATCCAATAGGGGAACGACATCTACGGCCATACAAAGCTTCATACGGTGCCATCCCAATACTCGAATGATAACTATTATTATAGGCGAACTCTATGAATAGCAAATGGACATCCCAAGAGCCTCCAAAATCCAATGCACACGCTCTCAACATATCCTCCAGGGTATGTATAGTCCTCTCTGATTGATCATCTGTCTGAGGATGGAACGCTGTGCTAAAACTCAGTTGGGTCCCCATCGCTTCATGAAAATGTTCTTAGAAGTGGGAAATGAAGCGGGCATCCCTGTCAGAAACAACGTCACTGGAACACCATGCAACCTCACTATCTCAAACACATATAGTTCCGCAAGTGTACTCAGAGTATTGGTAGCTCTCATAGCTAGGAAGTGTGCCGACTTCGTCAATCTGTCCACTATCACCCAAATAGCATCGTGATTCCTACGAGTCATGGGTAAACCCATCACGAAGTCCATAGTGACATGCTTCCATTTTCAACTCGATATAAGTAGAGGTTGTAGTAGCCCTGTAGGCTTCTGATGCTCTACCTTCACTTGCTGACAGACGAGACACTTTACTACTTACTCTGCTCTATCTCTCTTCATCCCTGACCACCAATACACTCTCTGGAGGTTCTGATACATCTTGTTTCTTCCCGGATGCAGTGTATACTTCGTTGAATGAGCTTCTGTCAAGATCAACCTCCTAACCTCTGGATCATTGGGAACACATATCCTACCCCTGAACCTCAGTAAACCATTTGAACTCAAATCAAAATCAATCTTTGTACCCCTCTGTATCTGCCCGATAATATCACTGCATTGTTGATCAATCTGCTGAGCCTATCGAATACGATCTACCAAATCTGGTTTCAACCACAGGTTAGCTACCATAATGCCACTATCATTATTAGGTGGGGTCACATCCAAATTGAGGCTCGCAAACTGTTCCAATAGCTCGTGTTCCCAGATCATCATATACCATACCAACCCGAGGTGCTTTCTACTAAGTGCATTAGCTACTACATTCGCCTCACCCGTGTGGTACAAGATCTCGCAATCATAATCCTTCAGAAGCTCGAGCCACCTCCTCTGTCTCATATTCAATTCTTTTTGTGAGAACATATATTTAAGGCTCTTGTGGTCAGTAAATACTTAGAATTTCTCACCATAGAGATAATGGCACCATATTTTCAAGGCGAATACCACGGCCGCCAACTCTAAATTATAGGTCGGGTAGTTCCTCTCATGATCTTTTAATTGTCTAGATCCATAAGTGACTACCTTCCCATCATGCATCAGTATACAGCCCAGTCCCTGGTATGAAGCATCTATATATACATAAAAACCTCCTGAGCTGGTAAGAATGGTGAGAGTAGGAGTTGTAGTTAATCTCTTCTTCAACTCCTGAAAACTCTTCTCAAATTTATCATCCGACACAAATTCAACATTCTTTCTCATGCGACTAGTCAACGGAGCAGCTAACCTCGAGAATCCCTCCACAAACCATCGATAATATCCAGCTAAACCCAGGAAACTTTTGATCTCCATAACTGTCTAGGGTCTCTGCCATTGAACCACTACTTCAATCTTGGATGGGTCCACTGACACACCATCCTTCGATACAATATGACCCAGAAAAGAGATCTGCTCTAGCAAAAAATTACACTTACTGAGTTTAGTGTATAACTTCTTCTCCCGGAAGGTTTGTAGCACTATCCTTAGGTGCTGCTCAAGCTCCTCTCCAGATCTCGAATACACAAAATGTCATCGATGAACACGATAACAAATCTATCCAAATACTAGTGAAACACCTCATTCATCAACGACATGAAGGCTGCGGGAGTATTTGTAAACCCGAATGGCATAACCATAAACTCAAAATGACCATACTAGGTGCAAAAAGCTGTCTTGGGTACATCTCCATCTCGAATTCTCAACTGATGGTACCCAGATCTTAGATCTATCTTAGAAAAGACCTGCGCTCCCCGAAGTTGATCCAACAAATTATCGATGCATGGAAGGGAGTACTTATTCTTCATGGTCATCTTATTCAACAACTTGTGGTCAATACACAATCGGAGGCTCTCATCCTTCTTCTTTACAAACAGTATCGGTGCTCCCCAAGGTGATACACTCGATCTGATGAACCCCTTATCCAACAACTCCTGTAACTGCTTTTTCAGTTCCTCCAACTCAATCGGAGTCATTCTGTACGGTGGCTTGGATATCAGCTCTGTACCAAGTACCAAATCTATACTAAACTCCATCTCTTTATCCAGTGGTAACCATGGTAAATCATCTGGAAAGACGTATGGGAATTCCCTAACCACTGGGATGTCTCTCAATTCCGGATGTGCCTTATCCGTCTCAACCACCTATGCAATATAACCTTTCAAAACATCAACCATTTAGTCAGCATAGAAGTGCAATCTATTTCACTTATAACAATTACTGCTTTCATTACTTTTCAATAGGATTTTACATTACATTGTTTGGGGAAACTTACGATAACGCTATCTATCCCTGAAAAAGTTACCGTCTTAGAAAAATAATCAACTATAGCATGGTTTGCAGCCAACCAATCCATTCTTAGTATTACATCAAAATCTCTCATATACATCAAAATGAGGTCGGCTGACATTTTCTTTTCCCCTACTTTTAACTGACAACCCCTAAACACAAATTCAACCAACTGACTATTGTTCATGGGAGTACTTATCAACATCCTCCTACTTAATGGGGTAAGTTTCACATACTTAAACAATTTATATGCAAATGCAGGCGATATAAATGAATGCATGGCACCAGGATCTATCAAAACATAAGCTTCAAGATCAAAGATCAAGATGGTACCTTTCACCACATCTGACGACTGATCTGCAGTATCCTGGTCCAAGGCGTGTACTCGCCCTCTGCCAACTACCTGCTTCCCCTTCTCTTCAGTTGTCGATTTTCGTCTTGGAGTAGGAGTATTAGCTGGAGTTCTCTCCGGCTCCTTGCCCTTCTGTGGGGTACTCTCAGTCATCTCTGGGTAATTCTGAATCATATGCCCAGGCTTCCCACATTGAAAACATACTACAGGAGATCCATAACACGATCGAGTAATATGGTACCTACTGCACTTACTACACTGTTCTGTCGTAGGTCGTGGCTCTCCAATTACTATACCCTTTGCTGGAGCTACGGTCGGATACACAGGAGGCTCCTCTCCCGAATCTTCTCAATCCTTGACCTTTTCCCAGAAAATCTCCTACTTCCTATATAACTGAAGCCTCTATCCATTATCTGTCTCTTCCTATCTCTGTCCCTCACTCTACCAACCTTCCCAAACTCTAAGCCAACTTGCTCAATATCTTATTCACACAACCTCTTCGTAGGTCGGTATGTCAAAAGGGACCAATCAGGATCTGATGGCTGATCTCAGTCCATCCACAAACTTTTAGACCTTCTTGACCTCACTGTCCATCGTATCAGGGTCATACCTGCCCAAGGAGATAAATTTTGTCTCATACTCATCCATCGATCTGTTCCCCTAGTTCAATCCTAAAAATTCCATCTGCAGCTTTCGTTGCGTAATATCCAGAACATATTGCCTCCAGAAGGCCTTCAAAAATACATCACAGCTGATCTCTGCATGTTGGGCTCTCAGAATAGGTCTGGTGGACTTTCACCAATGCTTTACTGATCCTTTCAGCATGAATGTGGCACACGCTACCATCTCGGTAGTAATGCACTCAAAAAACCCATATAGTTTCTCAATCTCATTCACCCAGTCCTCTGCAACTACTAAGTCCTTAACTCCACTAAAAGATGACGGGACAAATTTTTAAAACTGCCGTAACCTCTCCAGGTCACATCCATAACCCCAATCTCTACTACATTGTGGTGGAGCAACAGTAAATGGTGTATCCTGTACTGGTCAGGGTGTAAGAGTATCTGTAGTCTAAGGTTTTTACGCTAGTTGTGCAGGCCTCTCAGGAGCAGCCGCCCATTCGGTATCACTCTGTGCAATTGGCCCCTGCCCACCCCCAACTCCAAGCAACAACTGCGCAATCAACTCCAAAATTACCTCTAAGCTCCGCTCTATCTTTGCAAAGTGCGCTTCAGTACTCTCGGGTCTCTCTACTAGACCCTGGGAGCATGCTCAACATCAGCCTCCACCTCTGCCTCCTCGTGAGCCTCATGTGGTATCGGCTCAGCACGGTCCCCAGGCCTACCCTTATGGCCTCTAGCTCGTGTTCTCGCCCCTATACCACGAGTGGTGTTAGGCATAATGCCAAGATTCCTACATTCACAATCATTTCTTAGTCAAACCCATCTCGATGTACACAGTTGCATCTAGACAAGCACAGTAACATGGGGATGTAATTTTTCTAAATTGTTTTTACACGGACACACATCAGACCAACTCCGCTCTGATACCAAATAAATTGTCACGACCCTCACTCCACCGAAAATCCACTACAAATTTTTTTTTATTTGGTCCATTCCTTATCGTTTGTTCTTTACCTTTACCTTACTTTTTCGTAAACAGCTACACCACCAACAGTTGGGCTGTGTATCGGTGTAAATCTCATCCAATCAAATCATTTTAATTTACGATTCATTTAAACGTAAACACTTGTATTTCTAAATCAGAGTTGTTGTTTACATGTGTTTACAATCTTTTACATCCTCAAAATTACATTTAAAGATATTACTGTGCTTTGACATGTCTAGATACAAAAACTATACAAATATGTATACCTCGTGTGATGGGATGCAGTGGACACGAAACTCTAATCCTCAGTCGCTCTCTATCTACTGAAAGTGCTCTGTAGAGAGGAGAAATAAAGGGGTGAGCAAACTACGCGCTCAGTAAGGCAATCATGCGAGTAGGTAGAAAATTGCACTATCTATGTGATATTGATGCCATGCTTAAACCACACAGTTATTTGTCATACTCAAAACATATCAGCTCATGCTCGTGTTCATGATATGTAAAGCAGTTCATGTTATTCAAATCAATGCACAATTCTTAAACAAGGCATGAAAAATCATCATGCGCGAGTAGTAATTAAAGCATGGAGAATCATCATGCAAGGTGCACTTAAAAGCATTTCAAATCTCAACACAAATCAATACAAAATCACCATTCGTCAGGACTCAGCCCCTCCTATGGACTGTCCTGACCCACAAACACATTTCAAAACATGGATTCTTCATAAAACAATAGACATGTTAGATAGGCATATAATATCAATAAGGGTAATAACTAGGACTACGACCATATCCTCAGTGATCTCATGCTACACGGATCCTAGTGTGTAGGGTATCACCTCTATCTGCTTCCGCACGGAAGGTGGGTCACGTCTAACCCGTCGGTCCATACCAGAGTATCCATCGTCCAAAGATGGTATATATATAATATCCATACACGGTACAACATACTCCATGCTATTTGCACGATACAACATACTCCGTGGACCCATATCATCACATCATACACTGCCACATCTCAATACGCACGTGCGAGCCTATTTAATCGGCGTGGCACACAGCCTACCCGAAGCTCCCAACACGGCTCCCAACATGTCATAAAACCACATGCGAGTAGTCTCAAGCACGGTAACAAGTATAGTGGACATCTAGTGAGATCAACGCTCCAGCACAATGTCAAAACCAGTATGGAAATCAGTGTGAGCTAGGTTCCAGCACAATACCATAAAAATCCATGAGAAAATTAGTGTGAGCTAGGCTCCAACACACATGCAAGTAAAACTCTAGTGACAGCTATGCTCCAACACTATATCGTGAAATCCATGTAAAAATTAGTGCGAGCTAGGCTCCAGCACTCATGCATGTAAAACTTTAACGCGAGCTATGCTCCAGCACTAATGCATGTGTAAACATGTCAAATCTTGTGCGAGCAACGCTCTAGCACGTTTCATTTCCACAAACTCATGTAGGTGGCTCATTCTTTGCAAAGCATGGTTATAAAACTAAATCAAGTTATTTTTCATATGAATCATTTAAAATGCTAGCCAACCTACCAATTCGCATACTAAAAAGCAGTAAAAACCCAAGAACATCATGTTCTTGATTTTCATGAACATTTCTCAAAGTTCCCTAATTTCTTTTGCTTTTCAAACATCCATTTCATTCTAATACCCTTAGACACTTTAAAAATTCACCCATGCGCTCGAAAACGTGTATAGATACCTCTGAGGCTAATACAATTCCCTTACCTCGATTAACTTGAAAGCAACTCCTTTCTTTCTCACTTCTCGCGATCGGGCTCACTTTGCTCCTGATATATCCTCGGGAGCTGCAAACATTCATCAACCATATGAGTTAATAATGATAACTCTTATTCTGACTTCAACCAGTCAGTATATCTTATCGAGCTTATTTCATCAAATTTGGCTCATTATCACATTTGACCATCATTATGTCATTCTTATTCGATTTAGTTAGTAACTCACTTAGTAACTTATCCACACTTGGCATAGACGTTTATCCATAATTTCCCATTCATTCATGCATTTCTACAACATCATTTATGCACATTTTATCATTTGACCAATCTCACAATGTGATTTCATCCAATCATCTCAAAATCATGCATATCACCTCACTAACAACTTGATATAATCCATTTATCATCTAATCACCCATATATATTATTTTCTCACACTAAACCCATTCTAGGTCATAATTGATTCATTACATTCTAGGTAGTTTCAACCATCAATATATACACCAATCTACTCACAACAACATCTAGATAAAAATACTTAGAGTTTATGTGTTGAAAACTCACCTAGCTTGACTTTCCTCTTATCCCAAATAAGAAGACTCATTTGCTCCTTCAATCTAAAAAATTGAGTTTTGATTCTAAGGTATATTGTTCTCCTCTTCAAGATGAATAACTTTGCTCTAATAGCCTTTATCTCGATTCTTTTTGGAAAGAGTGGTATTTTAGAGAGAGAAAGCTTGCTTTTGGGTAAAAATAGAGGGGAAAGGTTTGGTTTGTTAAAGAATGAGGTTTAGTCTTCGGGTTTTTATAGAGCAGGGATGATGAGATCAATCTGATAGGGTGAACATCGATCTTTCCTTGGTTTTTAGCTCTCAAATTTTCAGGTTTGCAATGAGAGAGATCGATCTGCTCATTTTAGGGAGATCGATCTCCTCTTAGCTTAAACCCTCGAAATATTCAGTTTTAAAAGGGAGAGATCGATCTGCTCATTTGGGGAGAGATCGATCTTTCTAGGTAAAGGCAACAGGAGATCGATCTACTCATTGGGAGAGATCGATTTGTTCTAGACAGAATTAAATAGAGATCGATCTGCACTTAGGAAGGGATCAATCTCTGCTAGGCAAAAGCAAATGCAGATCGATATGCTCACTGGGGAGATCGATCTGCTCAAAGGGGGATCGATCTGACCTTGGAAGATTCACTTGAAATGGTTTTGCTTACACAAGGTATCGATCTGCCTTGAATAGGAGATCGATTTGGCCTTCATTTACAGGCTTTCTACTACAAATTTTCCAGTTTTTCAAGGGAAATATTTGTGTTTGATTGCTTCACTAGTCATTTTGCAATCTATTTACACTTTGAGCATGGAAAGGTTCATTCCTTATGATTTTCATGTCATGAAAATTGTGTGTATTGCTTGGAATCAAAAAGGATACACAGAATTCACAATCCATGCATTATCATTTCGTGTTTTAAATCATTATCTCTAGTGTGAATGCTTTAAGTTCTATTCGTTTAGTTTATGGTCATTTCATCCCTTATTTAACCTTTACTTGCATTCATGACACTCATTTATCTCATTTGCAATCCATTCGCATTTGTATGATCCAAAATTATCTGTATTATAATTCTATTAACATATAATAAGGTCTTACATACATAGGGTCTCACACATGTGGTCCATTGTTCTTATCCTCCAAGATTGAAGAAGATAGTTACATGTGGAGTGCTAAGTGGAAGGAAGAGCTGATACGCACTACAGGACAAGCCGTCTTCCTGTCCTAGACTTTAGTGCTGAAATTTCATCTTTTAGTGAGCTTTACCCAATTCTTATTCTATTTTCGCCCAAAAATCACTAAATCATCTCAAATTCATCTTGAATTTATTTATATGCATAATTAGAGAAAATTATCCAAATTAGAAGGATAATTAACACATTTCACAAAAGAATTAAACAAGATTACAACAATTAAGCACATAAATAACTTTATCTTCATAGATTATCACCAATCTCAATTAATGTTATGCAAGTTATAATGCTAATATATGTTGATAGGCAAGTTTGGCTCACCGGTTGGGTCCGGTGAGCCATGACCCCTTTGTCTTTGTAGCTAAAAGATAAAAATTTTTAAGACTAAATTACCATTTTGTCTTTAACATTAAATTCTTTTTATTATTTTATTAAAAATAGATATATCCTTAAGCGTATTTTCATCGTTTTCAATCTCACCAAAGCCAACTCTCACCGCCAATCCATATTAGCCTGATCAAAATTATTTGTGTGAAGAGAATTTCCAATAAGGAACTAGAAGGGGTGAGAATTGCAACATTGTGCTCATTGTGGGAAAAATGTTTATATTTTTTGTTGAAGTCTCGAAGACAATACAATAATATGAAAATATAGTATAAAATATTTTATAGTAACTACTTTATTATATTATATATGCTGATAATAAAATACCATGGTTTATCCAATATGCGTGGTCTTTTACTTAAAAATAATATGCGGGTAACAGCGAAATATAATCTATTCGTATAAAATATTAATTTACTTTCAAATAAATCAAAATTTATAAATAATTTAATCACGTAAATAATTTAATCACTAGAATTGTCTTGAAAGTTAATTTTCTGTTAATAGATTGCTTAGAGTCTGTAAACAATGTTAAGGTCTATACTCCTTTGGGACTTGGGAGCTTATGCTCTAAGTTATGGAATCAAACCACTTATGTTTTATGAGTCGTTTTAAGAGACTATAAGGTTACCATTTGTAATGTGTTTGAAAGGCGTGTAACGTCCCCTTATATCATGTTGGCAATCCTACCTCATGTTCTTAAGAGATGTATGACATCCACCCATCATGTGGCAATTATGCCTTTAAGTTAAGTTAAGGCTATTAGATTTGGATAAGTCAACAGCATTCCCAGTACTCATTGGTCCAGTGAGGCTGAGGAAACCCTAACCATGGCCATAGGTTAACACTTTCCCTTGTAAGAGGCACTCTCATTTTGGGATGTAAGTTAAGAGGCAAAACACACTTGGAACAGATACCTAGTCTCTAACTTATGATTAAGAATTTATTATGCATAAGATTTTAAGTATAATTTGTAAGCCTATGATTTTAAAGTATAAATTGTAAGCACCCGATTTTAAGCTATGATTCCCAAGCATATGTTTCTAAGATTATGTTTTGTAAGAATGCATCTTAATCATGAGTTATATCATGCTTATGCTTTTGTAAGAATATCTATGCTATGTTTATGAATTATTATTTATGACACTAAGTATGCTTTGAAACTAAGTATGTTTGAAAACAAGTTACCTTAAATGTTTAAATGAAGTATCCACTTATATTTTGCCTTCCCCTTTGCATGTACTCTTATTGGGTGTAAAGTTCACCCCCTCCCTCTCATCCACATGTAATCTTATAAATGACACCGAAGGTGTCCCTTTTGAGTAGGCTTGAAGAGTGCTTTCCTCTGCCCTCTTAAAATCATCTGAATGGTATATGCTAAGGTATATCTTTAGTTTATATTTCAAACAATTGTCGCACAGTCTATGTATGTGTACTTTGGGATGTAACGTTAGGCTAAGATAGGTATAAACTAGAACTTATAGCCTAGATTTGAAGTATGATATATAAATGTTATTTAAAGGCTAATTATATTTCATTATTGATGATTAATGGGAGAGGCGAAATCTTAGTTTGATTAATGAACCGTATGTATGTATGTGGTGTTAATCTAGGATCACATCACACACGCTTGAATGGGACCAAGACTAATGGAATTAGTAACCGGGTTGATCGATTTAAATCAACGAAAAGCACTATACTGATCATAGGCAAACATAAATAAGAGAAAATTTTACTCTAATTTTTGCTGATTTTGGGTCATGACACAAGGGCTACAGAGGTAATTTTTCAATCCCTTTAGATTCCCACTAGACTTTTGCATGGGTGGGCTCAGGTCAGGTTCAGGCCAAGCCCAAACTATATAATAATAATTCATATACAATCCCAAGCCTTGCCCAACCTGTAAATTAGTGCCTGACTTTTTGTCCAGGCCCGTTTTTATTTTTTAATACAAAGCTCGGGCTTAACTCGACTATCCCAAATATTATTTTATTTATTTTTGTATTTTAATTTTTTTTGTTTTTTTATTCTTTTAGTCCTCTTAAAGATTGATTTGTTAAAATTCGAGTCTTAATTTCTATATTAAATATATATAATCACGTATATTATCACTAATATTTTATAGACATATAATTACAATATACTGAGTAAATAAATTTAAATAAAAATTTTAAATTTAATTATGTTTGGGTTGAACCGGGATCTAGCTTTGAAAGGTCAAGCCCAGGCCCAGCTTGCTTTTTGATCGAACCTAAAAAAATTTCTCAAGCTCGTTAATTACATTCAATATTTTTGTCCAAGCCAAACCAAATATTAGGTGGGCGTTCAGGCTAAGATGAGTAACCCAATGCTCGAACATATCTAATTTTGATGCTCATAAAGCTTAGTATAAACTAAAAATGACAAATAAAAAGGTAAGGAAACTTGTCTTCATTATGGGAAATAGAAGCTCACATCATTATTTAAAAGAAAATCTCAAAAGAAACGTAAGAATTTCAAAGGGAATACATGAAAAACACTTAGAAAATCAAAGGAATTTGTAAAGGAATTTGACAAAGTAAATTGGCGGCTGCCTTAAACTATTGAAAACACATAAAACAACATCGAAAATAAACCTAGAGAGCCCTAATAGCCGACTTCCTTCACCCTTGGTTCATTTTCTTAAAATAGACCACCATATTAAGGGTAAAGAGGACTTTTGCATTGTAGATGAGTTAGGACTTCTTGCCACTTGTCTTCACTTACTTGGCCCTTCTTGAAAGATATTTCCATGTTATTAGTACCATCCATTTGTCTTCTTGCCCACTTGTGTATCCATGTGGCAAAGACATATGACCACCATGTGTTGGACATGTGGTCCATTGTTCTTATCCTCCAAGATTGAATAAGACAATGACATGTGAAGAGCTAAGTGGAAGGAAGAGATGATATCCACTACAGGATAAGTTGTCTTCCTATTTTTGACTTTAATGCTAAAATTTCGTCTTCTAGTGAACCTGACCAAATTCTTACTCTATTTTAGCCCAAAAACCACCAAATCATCTGAAAATTCATCTTAAATTTATTTATCTGCATAATTAAAGAAAATTATCTAAATTAAGAGGATAATCAACATATCTCACAAAAGGATTAAACAAGATTAAAGCAAGTAAGCACAGAAATAACTTTATTTTCATAGATTATCTCCGATCTCAATTAATGGTATGCAAGTTATAATGTTAGCAGATGTTGATGGGCCAATTTAGCTCACCGGTTGGGTCCGATAAGCCAGCGACTGTTTGTCTTTTTAATTAAAAGACAAAATTTTTAAAACCCAATTACCATTTTATCTTTAACATTAAATTATTTTTATTATTTTATTAAAAAATATCTTTAAGTGTCTTTTCATCGTTTTCGATCTTACAAGAACCAACTTTCACCGCCGATCCAAACTAATCCGATCTCAATTATTTGTGGGAATAGAACGTATAATAAGGAACTAGAAGGGGAGAGAGTTGCAACATTGATCATTGTGGGAAAAATGTTCAATATATATATATATATATATATATATATATATATATATATATATATATATATATATATTGTGTTGGAATCTCAAAATAGTTCATTAATATGAATATATAGTATAAAAATATTTTGTAGTAATTACTTTGTAATATTTTATATACTGATAATAAAAATACTATGGCTTATTCAATACGCGTAGTCTTTTACATAAAAATAATTTACGGATAACATCGAAATGTAATCTATTAGTATTTAATATTAATTTACTTTCAAATAAATCAAAATTTATAAATAATTTATTCACGAAACTATATTAAAAGTTAAAAAAACATAATCTATTTTTTATTAGTCCACTATTGAAGACCTAACAAAGATCTAACCGTATCAGCTTAGTGCAATAGATCATCTGAATTTAATCTATATAAAAAAGAAAGAGAAAGACATCAATTCGAGTGGATTGAAATAAAGAAACGATTGAAAACAACTGAAATTGAATGTATACGACTTGGGGAAGGTTGGTCTTTGAGTTTCGTTACGTGCAAGTGTGTGCGCCTTTGCTTGGGAGAACCATTGCGATAGACTTATCTGAGTTGCCTATAATTACTGTCATTGTGTTTCTGCAATAATTGTTTAAAACCAAACTCGGATATCCGATTTGCAAATGTTTGCGTTGGTTTTGTTCTCAAGCAGTCAAAAGGTCGAACTTTTCGCAAATCCCTATTCTTTTCCTTTTCCGTTATTCTCTATCCTGCCCCACCATAAATATATATTTATTTAAGCCTTGGATTCTTCATTCGTACACCAATCAATATGGACTTTCCGCAAAAGCTTAGGATGTTTCATGCTTCAACAGTTGTAACATTTGTCATCCGAGTTTGTCCGGAATTATATCAGCAAAAATCACAGCCACCATCACTGCCACAGCCAGCAACATCCAGTATCGACATCGAATCACATCAGCCGGGAAGACTGTCATCACCATCGTCACCTTCATCTAATGACAATGAATCCCCAGAATCCCAGTTGCCCTGGCCAGCCCCAAACCTGAAACTGCAGCAAGAGTCTTTGCTTGCTGCCCAGCAGCATCTACAATGACAAAATTCCGTTCTAACGTTTTGCTTTTCATATGCACTCGGTGTATCCCCCCAGTTTGTGGGAACTGATCAATCCAAACATCAGCTCCCTTTTTCCTTGGTTTTGCTTTCGTTTCTTGTCCTACTTACCTTCATTTTTATCTTGGTTGCTTTCTTTATCCACTCATATTGCACCAGCTGCAGCTGCATTTTGTCACACTCTTTCAATTCCCTTCTCATTTGAGCTCAAATGCACCATCTGGGTTGTGTTTCTCCTCTCCTTGATCATTGTCATGATCTTCGCATATTTGCCTCGTAACACATCCTGATTTTAATCTGCAATCTGCATGTTTCATGATGCCAGCAACTCAATTTTATAGCATCTGTGCAAACTACTAATTCAATCAGAGCGTATAATCAAAACAGAACACCATAACTGCCTTGAAAGTTAATTATCTGTTAATAGATTGCTTGGAGTCCGTAAATAATGTTGGGGTCTATACTCCTATGGGAATTGGGTCACTGATAAATTAATACTTGTACTTCTCTCTATTACTAGAAAAAGCAAAAAAATGATTAAGCAGAGTTCTCTGTTTCTTCCTCTCCAGTGTTAGCGAGCATTATTGGAAATTGAGAAAATGGCCATCTTTTTCTACCGTAGAATATGCAAAAAGTTTATGTAGTCATTATGGCTTTTTTTCTTAACAAAAATATAATTGAAATAATTTAAAGTAGCTTAAATGGTTTGAACCCTTGATATTTCTTTCTGAAAATTTAAATATTAACTTGTGTGTTTTATTTAAGTTGGAGGAATTTAAATTATTAGAAAAATGCTTTTTATTAGACTCTTCTGCAGTTCGTGCAAAATGCTTTCAAATTACGCGCCACTAAAATGGTGCCACATGTCCAACTTATCCCTTGCTTTATGTATTAATTAAATTTTTTATATGAAATTTCATTCCCCTTAAAATTGATAGACAAAGATGGGCTGAGCCCCGGCCCAATAAAGCTCATTCAACCTCTCTATATATCCTCTGAAAAGAAACAGAGAGAGTCCCAAGTCAATCGTTTCCTCTGGAATGGCGTCCTCGATAAAATGCTCCTCCTACCAGAAATACGAAATCAGAAAGCGAGACCCCAACCCCAAAACCTCTGCTTTATTAGTTATCGACATGCAAAACGAATTTTCCTCTATCGCCAAACCTATTCTCAGCAATTCGATCACCACCATCAACCTCTGCCGACAAGCTTCAATCCCTATTTTCTTCACACGCCACTGCCACAAGTCCCCCGCCGACTACGGCATGCTCGGGGAGTGGTGGGACAACGATCTCATCTTCGACGGTACCGTTGATTCTCAGCTAATCCCTGAGATCGGACGGCTGACTGAAGCCGACGAGGTGTTGGAAAAAAACACGTACAGTGCGTTTGAAAATACGCGCCTGAAGGAGATGCTGGTGGAGAAAGGGGTGGAGGAGGTTATAATTACCGGGGTTATGACGAATCTGTGTTGTGAAACGACGGCTCGCGATGCCTTTGTGAAAGGGTTTAGGGTGTTTTTCTCAACGGATGCTACGGCTACGTCGGATTTGCAGTTGCACGAGGCTACTTTGAAGAACATGGCTTACGGGTTTGCTTACCTCGTCGACTGCTGGAGGCTTCAGCAAGGGCTTTCTGCGAATGAGAGAATATAATTTTGTTCCCTGTGGATGTAATTGTACAGTACTAGTATTGATCGGTTTCAATATTGCCCGCCGGTCCTCTCTCTCTGTTCTACCTTTTTTTTTTTTTTTTTTCCTTTGCTTTCCTTTTTTTTTTTTCAAATACATCTGTTGTTGTATGTGTTTGGTTTAACGGTAATTTGCCTTGGTTTATTTTCCCATTTTCATTTTTGAGTGTATATTGTATTTTTTTTTTTTTTTTTTTTTTACTTTTATAAGAGGACAAGGAAAATAAAGAATCTCAATTTAGGAATTAATGTTTTTAATAGAAAAAGGTGATAATTACCGTTAAATGCTCAGTTTAATGTCTAAAATTTAGATTATTTTTTAATTAAAGATGTAATTTTTAATTTAAATTAAATTATGACATAATATTTTTAAATTTGATCATTGACGGAAGCGTTAATAAAAAACACGTTGTAATAATTTATTGACCGAAATTTTTTAATTTTAAAAAAAAATAAAAAATTTTCTTAAAAAATAATTTATTGGACAATGACAACCAATCCAGAATCTCTTCTTGAGATTTTTTTCTCAACCCATAAATCAAAGATTTCTCTGCTTCAAAGCTGTCACAAAACAAAAGCAAAGCAAAGATCAAAACTTGCATAAAGATCAAATTTCGTTTAAAACGCACCCAATCAAAAGGCAAAAACCAATAAATAGTTCAAAATAACATTTTTTTCAAACATTACTAATCACTAAATACAAAATATATATATAAAACACACACAAACCATTCATCAACTCGTTGTTCCCTACACACATAATGCAATCTACAATCATATGCTAGAAGGGTTTCCCGCCAACACAGTTGGTGGTTCCTTACCCTTGGTCGTTTTCGGCATGTATCTCCGAACTTCCATATTTTTCTCGTGTTTTAGCACCATAAAACTGTGGATGATCATTGTGAATAGTTGCTTTCTGGAAACCCTTTTCATATATTGTTTAAGAACAAGACTGCCTATCATGAACTTCATCATCAACTGTACAGTGGCGAATACAACTTCTCCCAACCACATTTTAAGAAAGAACATACTAGAAAATGGAAGGATTTGGAGGTGCAGAAAATAGCTATTTTTGGGCTTAAAGACAGTTGTTTGAAAATTAGACCTTGAATTTGAAGGTTAATTTTGAGAAAACAAATTAAAAAGATTAGGAAATAGAAGGAGGAGAGGAAAATTTTGATGTGATTTTGAGACAAAATCATGATACAGCTTCAGCAAAAAACAGAGAAAAGAAAGTAGAATAGAGAAAGAATAGAGAGAGTTTAGAGAGAAGTTAGAAGAGGAGAAGAGAGAATTTTCTAGAGAAATATAGAAAATGATTCTTAGTTTTGTTATTCTATTAACGTGCTTTTATAGTATTAGCAGGTAACAAATTTGCTGAGTCAGCAAAATAGAATAGCTCATATCAATACTCTCCTCTGAAAAACCATCATTGTCCTCAAAGATGAAAGGAAGGAAACTTCTGCTGTAACAAAAACAAATTCTCCCAAGTAGTATTTCAAGGAAAACTATTACTCCACTGAACTAGAACTTCAATAACAGCTCTCCCATGCCTTTTTCCAAGCCAAAGATCCAAAATTGCAATTGGTTCCTTGTCAAGAACCCCATTAGCATCCAACAAAGGTAAAGTAGATTATGTAGGTAGGCTGCCAACATGTTTCTTGAGCTGAGAAACATGGAAAACAGGATGAACACGAGCCCCATTAGGTAATTCCAATTTGTAAGCCACAGCCCCTACCCTAGCAACCACGCGAAAAGGGCCAAAATACTTAGCTACAAGCTCCAAACAGCTTCTGTTAGCAACAGACTTCTGACGATAAGGCTGCAGCTTGACAAACACATAATCATCAACAGAAAACTCCCTCTCAGATCTTTTCTGATCAGCCAATTGCTTCATTCGAGTTTGAGCCATCAGTAAATAAAACTTTAACAACTTGAGAGCAACCTCCCGTGCTTGCAAACTATGATCCACTGCAGCCACAGGAGAATCACCAGCAAGATATGGCAAATGAACTGGAGGTGGTTGACCATATACGATTTGATAAGGAGTAGTATTGATAGCTGTATGAAAAGTGGTATTGTACCACCATTCAGCCAATGGAAGCCATTTAGACCATTCCCTTGGTTTTTCACCAGTCATGCAACGCAAATAAGACTCCAAACATCGATTCACAACTTTTGTTTGACCATCAGATTGAGGATGGTAAGAAGTAGACATGTGGAGTTGAGTGCCCAACTTCTTAAACAGCTCCTACCAAAAAGAACTAAGAAAAATTTTGTCTCTATCAGAAACAATACTAGAAGGAACTCCATGAAGCTTATACACATGATCAAGATAAGCTTGAGCCACCACCAAAGCAGTAAAAGGATGGGAAAGGGAAATAAAATGAGTAACTTTGCTAAGACGATCAACAACAACCATGATAACATCTTTACCAGCAGACTTGGGAAGACCCTCGATGAAGTCCATAAAGACTGCTGACCAAACTGTATCAGGAATGGGCAGAGGTTGTAAAAATCCTAGATAAGCTGAGGTATCTATTTGTTCTTTTGACAAACTAAACATTCTTAAACAAATTGTCTGACATCTTTCTTTATACATTTCCAATACAACACAACAGTAATTCTTTTCATGGTGGCCTCAACACCGGAATGACCCCCATCAGTAGAAGAATGAAAATAAGTCAGCAAATCACGTCGTAAAGCAACAACATTACCCACAACCAATTTACCTTTTCTCCTCAACTAGTTGTTCTGCCATGTATACTTGGCAGTAGGGAACAAATCATTTTTAGCTTTGTATAAAAGCTTAACCATAGCAGCATCTTCCACCCAAGACCTTTTGATGCAATCCAAAATATCACTGTTGCAAGCAGACAGAACATTAAACTCAAATGTTGGCAATCGAGATAAAGCATCAGCAGCCCCATTACTAGAGTCTTTTCTAAACTTCACATCAAAGTCATATCCCATCATCTTGAAAACCCACTGCTGTTGAGCTAGAGTTTGAGCCTTATGATCCAACAAAAATCTCAAACTCTGATGATTAATACAAATCTGAAAATGTCTACTACCCAAAAGATAAGAATGTTATTTATTTACGACAGCTAAAATGGCTAGCATTTCTTTTTCATACACGGATAAAGTCTGATGCCTTGGAGACAATGCTCTGCTAAAGAAAGCAATAGGTCGACCATTTGACTCAACACAGCTCCAATACCTCTACTGGAAGCATCTGACTCCACAACAAAAAGATCAAAAAAATTGGGTAAAGCTAAGATTGGGGCTGTTATGATAGCTTGCTTCAAATCATCCCAAGCTTGTTGAGCTACAACAGACCATTGAAAAGCATTTCGCTTTAATAAATCAGTAAGAGACTTAACCAACACTCCATAATTTCTGATAAATCTCCTATAATATCCAGTAAGACAAAGAAATCATCTCACTTCTTTGACTGACTTAGGATATGGCCATTACTGAATACTTTCCACCTTGGAACTGTCCATAGAAACACCTTGTTGACTTATAACATGCCCCAAATATCCAATTTGTACTGCAGCAAACTCACATTTGGAAAACTTCACATATAACCGATTTTCCAACAACACGTCAAAAACCAGTTGTAGGTGATTCAAGTGATCAGACCAAGTAGTAGAGTAGACTAGAATATCATCGAAAAATACTAAAACAAATTTTCGAAGATGTTTCTGAAAAATGTGATTCATTAATGCTAGAAAGGTTGATGGAGCATTGGTAAGACCAAATGGCATTACCAAAAACTCAAAATGTCCATGGTGGGTTCAAAAGGTAGTTTTATATATATCCTCTTCCTTCATACGAATCTGGTGATAACCAGAATGAAGATCCAACTTAGAAAAGAACGACGCTCCTGCTAATTCATCAAATAACTCCTCAATCAAAGGAATAGGAAACTTGTCTTTTATAGTTAACTGGTTAAGTTGTCTATAATCAACACAAAGTCTCCAACTCCCATCTTTCTTCTTAACCATTACCACAGGAGAAACAAAACAGCTAGTACTGTCCCTTATGACTCCCGAATTCTTCATTTCATCTATCAACATTTCAATTTCATTTTTCTGAATATTAGGATATCTATAAGGTCTGATTTTGAAAGCTTGAGCATCTTGCACCAACGGAATACTATGGTCATGTTGTCTTTGGGGGGGTAACCCTTTAGGAAAATAAAAAATAACAGCATACTGTTTAATAAGCTCCTGCAGCTCTCTTGGCAACTTGCTCACATCAAAATCAGTAGAGACATCCTGAACAGAAGCATCAGATACCATCAACAAAGTACAAGGTCCCTTAGTTTTACCATTCAACTTATTAAAATGCCTACCATATATCATTTCTACCGAATCTAACATCAACCCATGCAGTACAACCCAATTATTGTCTATTGCAAATTGCATAGTAAGGTTGGTAAAATCACATAAAATATGACCTAATTGCTTGAGCCACTGCACTCCAAGCACCAAATCACATCCCAAAAGAGGCGACAACAAGAAGTCAGTCTCCTGTTGTAGACCTTGCGATTCCCACTTAACATTCCTGTAAATTTTTGGGTCCACATACTGTCACCATTTGCAACAGTAACTTTCATTCCAACTACATCCACACTTGGGCAGCCAACTCTTTTAGCTATTCCTTGATCTAAGAAATTATGAGTACTGCCACTATCTATAAGAATAATGATGGTCTGCTGTTTAATTCTTCCTTTTATCCTCATAGTTTGTGTATCACCAATTCCACACAAAGCATGTATAGATATAACATGAGGATAACCTTCACTGTTTTCTTCTTCTGCCAACTCTTGAACCTTTACACCACCATTAACATTTTCAGCAGACTCCTCAACATTCTCATCCAAGTTTCCCACCAAAAGTTGGTGAAGTTGAGATCTCATACACTTGTGCCCTATTATGAACTTGACACCACACCACATACACAATCCCTTTTTCCTCCTTTCATCCCTTTCCTCTTTTGAAGGTGTCTTAGTATTCTTAGTAACAGGAACCTCTAATTTTGTATTATGTGGTTTAAAAATGTTTCCAGATCTAGTAGTTTGAAAATGAAGAGGGTTGACTTTTGGAGTAGGTAGTAAAGGTGGTAAGTCAGATTTGGTTGGTGGATGTATTAGAGGGTGAAATTGGTTAAGGCTTGAAGGATCTTTATAAGGTGAAATTGTTTTCTGTGGAATATCGTACATAATAGATTCTAGCTGTTTGGCTAAACTAAGAGCATGGATAAGTGTTTTTGGATAGAACAATTTGACAGATTTGGAAATTTCTGGTTTGAGGTTACTAATGAAAATACTTAAGGCATAATCTTCAGACAATTGCAGTAAATTCAACAAACTCTCAAAAGCATCATAGTAATCTTCAACAGTAGTAACATGTTTCAAACTAACTAGTTCACACATAGGGTCAGTGTATTCAGTATCAAGAAACCGAGATCGCATATCAGCAACATATTGATTCCAATTTACCTCACTCAATTCTTCTTAATTTTACAAATATCGTTGGTGCCATTGAAGTGCCTTCTCATCCAAATGCATCATTACAATCCTCACTTTTTCATGATCTCTTGTCATGTTAGCAGCAAAACATTGTTGAATCTTCATATACCAGCCATGAAAATCGTTGCCATCGAACCTAGGACATTCCAACTTTGTATATTTAGTCTATACAAGAATTAACTCACTGAATTCATAGGTTCCATTAGCTGCATTTGATGTAGTTCGATCATCAATAGTCTTCATAACATATTTCTGCTTTGGATTCATCGATCCACTACAACTTCGAGTTTCAACTGATGAAGTTTCAATTTTGAGCATTAATTTCTCAAACATTGTCCTCATCTCGCCTCCCATTGATTCCAAACCTGCTCGAATTTCTGATTGAAATTCATATCTGAGCTGATCTGCTATGCTGCCGATCTTAGCATCCATCTCCTTCTATAATAAACCAATTTCCTTCTGACTCCTTGTCTAAACACCTTCTACCATTGCCAGAATCGGAAATTTGATACCAATGATACAGCTCTAGCAAAAAACAGAGAAAAGAAAGTAGAATAAAGAAAGAATATAGAGAGTTTAGAGAGAAGTTAGAATAGGAGAAGAGAGAATTTTCTAGAGAAATATAGAAAATGATTCTTAGTTTTGTTATTTTATTAACGTGCTTTTATAGTACTAGCAGGTAACAAATTTGCTGAGTCAGCAAAACAGAATAGCTCATATCAAATCACTACCGGTGAATGGCAGCCGGTGGTGATCGGCGACTGTCAGTAGTGGCCGAAATCATGGAAACTTTAAAGTCTTAGATTTTTAGAGAGAATGGAGAGGAAATTACTGTAGAGAGAAAAAGAAAAAAAGAAATATAAAGGAAGAAAAATAAAAAGAAAGGAAAAAAAGAAAAAATAAATTATTTGTGATTTTTTAAAGTGAAAATATATTTTTACCTTTTTTTATTAAGATTATTCTTTTGAACGTTATGTGTTCCTTAATCTTGTCAAAAAAATTTTAATCGATAAAATTCGAAAATATTTATCCTGATTTGATTCAAATTAAAAATTACGTCCTTAATTGAGAAATGATTCAAACATTAAACCTTAAATTGAGCATTTAATTAATCATTAGATCAAGCTTTGGTTCAATGTTATTTTTAAAGCCTATATTGTTAATCAAAATTCGAGAGATTAAAAAAAAACAACATTCAAGAGATTGTGCACTATTTTGAGGTAAACAAAAACCTAAAACCAAAAACACGTAGCAATAATAGTTTCAATTTTGACAATGACATCTATTAAATATTTGGTTCAATCAGGAGCGTATCAGAAAAAGGAATGGTTTAGATGTGTTGAAAATTTGGATATACATGGAAGTGAAATTAATTATTAAAGTGCTGAAATTTTATTGCAGTGGTAAAATTAAATATGATAACGAGTATATTAAAATTAATAGTGAGATGCTATTTGGATGCAATTACAATAGAAAACATTACGAAAGCCATAGTAGCCATCAGACAGAAAGACCAACCTAGAAGATGAGAACAAGGGAGCCGGTAAGCAAAGCAAGTGAACAAAAAGTAGACACAAGCAAGAGGAAAATAAAGATGCAAACTGTAAAACTTATGGACATTGATCAAGTTGGTAAGAAACGGAGAGACGAGGAAGAGTTGGAATCAACTATTCTATTGGTAGAGATGGCTAACCAGTCTCGTCGGCGTCAATGAAGTGTTTAAGTTGGAATTGTCGTGGGCTTAGAAATCCACAAGCAGTACGAGCTCTTCGAGAGCTGGTACGAAAGGAAGATCCCTATGTAGTTTTTCTCATAGAAACAAAACTACATGAAAGGAAACTGGAAAGAATAAAACGAAGTTGTAGTATGTAATCATGCTTCAATGTAAGTTCTGAGGGTAGTAGTGGAGGGTTAGCGATTTTGTGTGGGACTGAAGTGAAGCTCCAATTGCAAAGTTTCTCAAGAAGGCGGGCATTTTGACATAAAAGTTTTAAGTGATCAAATGAAGTTATTGGACTTTAGAGTATCTCAATTAATATGAGTTTTGCAATGTGTAGAAAACTAATATTTTATTCTATTTTAATGATGGGTCAAAATAGGATATAGTATACTACATTTATAAATAGGTTATAGTCCAGTCTAAATGTCAATCTATTCATTATCATATCTCATCAGTGAGTGAGTTAGAGTTTTCTCTCATAAAGTAAAAGTTTAGACTGGAAGACTGTTAACCCCAAATCAATTAATTACAATGGATCCAAGTACACTTTTGTGTTCTAATTTTCTTGATAATTGAACATGAAATCCTGTGTATAGATATTATGTAATTAAATATCCTACAAGTGGTATCAGAGTCAATTCATGTTGAATCATTAATAATTAAAATAAATTTTAGTTTTGTTAAAAGAAAACCAAGAACAAAAAGATTGAGTCTTAATTATGAAATTGTTTGATTCTTGTTAGCTTGATTTGTCCAAATTTTTTGATGTTTTCATTCGTTTTTTGCATGGATATTGTAGAATACACATTTAATTTTAATTATGTAAAGTTAATTTGGTGAAAATAAATCTAAAAAGTAGTTAAAAATCGAAAAATTGAAGAACGGACCTGAAATGGGCCTGTTTTAGATCCAACTGGGTCGGGTTGACCCAGCTGGAACAGGAAGGAGGTGGAAGATCCCGATTGGGATCTCCTCCACGCGCCGGTACCCCACACTCCACCATCTGATGGCTAGACGGCCACCGTTTTCTTCAATTTTAAATAAAATTTGATTTTAAAATTTTTGCTGATTTTTTTAGAATTTTTAAAAATTGTTAAGTATTTATTATTTAATATTTTGTTTATTTGAATTAAAGTTGTATGTTATACACATGATTATTATTGTTTTGCTTCATGATGATATGTTTTATGATCTTCTAAGTTGATTGACAATATGTACTCTCATTGAAATTGTTAATAAATTTATGTACTCTCACTTACAAACATGTGCATATTTTATGAAAAATAAAGTTTTAAAATAAATTAAATTGATATAGAATGTCACCAAAGTGACATCTTTATGTTAATTTATTTATTTTGAAAAATAAGGTTGTTATTAAGGACTTTATATGACAGTGTTTTTAGTTCATGCGAAAAATAATCTGCCCAAAGGAAGATTTTTTTTTGTCGAATTATTAACATATAAGGTAGTAAATATGTGATAAAAAAATTTTACCTTGCATGCAATATGTCAGTCCAAAGAAAGGCGTATTGTTGGTAGGATTTGGTTATCAATATTTACTAATAAAATTTAAGAATACCGCTTACAAATTGATATTTCTGTCCAAAGACTAAATGTCAATATTGTGCTTGGTATATTCTATTGTAACGCCCCGAAAACGTGGAAATTAGGACTAATTTAAAATTTTTATCTTATAATTTAGCCTCTTACTTAAGGTTTATTTGTTTTTCTCTCAGGACCAGGCCCACTTGGAAGGGCTTTTGATCGTATGACGGGAACTGATAGTACTACTAGGGCTGCCCGCCCTCGCCCACCTAAGCGTAGATGCCCCTCGAGCTCTGGTCAGGATCAAGCCAGAGAAACTTCTTCTCGAGAGCGTCCTCGAGGTGAAAGGACAAGATCCTCCCATGTCTCATCATATCCTGAGGGATCAACTTTTCGACATAGGGACAGGGGGAAACAGCCGGCAGTAGAGGCTTCACTTCCTGACCCTGAACTGGAGGAGTATCATAGAAGTAACCAGGCGGAGTGTAATATTACTCGCCCTACTTGTATTGACAGGCAATCCTTACACATTGAGTCGGCCATGCGGGAAGCGCCGACATTTCGCCAATTGCTGAGCTTAATACCTCTCGGTACCCAGTGGATGGTGGCACGACTGTCCGTGGTCAGAATTTCATCGTCTATCCCGGTGTTAATGATAATGACTCGATTCATGATTTTGGAATCGCATCTCGCCTGGGATGGTCGACTATTCTGCCTCGAGACGAAGCGGAGTTATTCAAGAACTTTTCCATTCCTGAAGATCGGTCTGATTATTTAGTAATGCAGGTATACTTCTTTATTTTTTATTTTTCCCTTCTCTTGTCATATAAACTTCATCTAACTTTATTATTCCTTATTTATTCCAAGGCAGCTTAGCAGGTGATTGCTTGTAACGTGCAGGGAAGGCTGATGCCGAGTTTAACCAGTTAAAGGCTGAAAGATCTGAGTGGCAGAATGAAAGAGCTCAGTATCTGAGGTTCCCCGAGCAAATTGATCGACTAAGCAAGGAGAAGGAGGACCTCTGTCTCGAAAACTTTAACCTTCAAGAGAATTTTGCCAAAGAGCGTGAGGAGCTGAAGTCTGATTACAAAACTGTCTTATCTAAACTTCGAGACCTCCAGACCAGCAATGATAGTTGAAGTCTAATCGTAATAGGTTGGAAGAAGAGCTTTCTAAGCTACATGAAAAGCCTCAACCTTCCACTATTAATCTGGATATGCACAACCAAATTTGTTTTGAAGCTGTTAGAGAATATCGTCTATCACAGGATTGTCATGATAGGAAGCTTACGTTCTCTACAGGCTTCGTCAAATATGGCTTCTATATGGCGTGTTCTTGGTTAGAGAAAGAGAGATTAAGCGAGATTTTTCCCGAACTGTAATGGTCCAGGCAGATGGAGTATTATACTGATGAGTTTCGTGATTGGACAAGTTATGAGCCCGACAACGAGAACTTTACAGATTATATGGAGCGGGGGGCTCATGACGATCTTTCTAATCTTTCAAGTCCTTGAGAGCCTCGTCAACAAGGAATGATTAAGGCCTCGGGCGACTTAGATGATGACGAGTTGGACCCTACTGATAGAAGAGCCTCTCCACCGGCCGAGGAGTAGTTTTAGTTTTCTTGTTGTTAACACTTTAGGTTCATCTGTAATAGGAAGTTAGATTCGTGATTCATAGGGAGTTTTACTTTTTCTTAAAAGTACCGATGATTTCATGTACTTTTCTTATATCAATAAGACAATTTATTTTGCATATTCTCATCTTAAGTTTCTTTTATGGCTTGTCTCACATGTTTTTTTTTAAAGCCTTTCATTATTATTATTTTATTTGAGGCTTACACACTTTTTACTGCAAGTATTTTAATTGTTTCAGTGCGTGGCTTACCTCACGCACTTTTTGCTTCAAGCCCTTGCACTTTTCTTTTATGGCTTACCTCGCGCACTTTTCGCTTCAAGCCCTTGCACTTTTCTTTTATGGCTTACCTCGCGCACTTTTCGCTTCAAGCCCTTTAATTGTTTTGGTGCGTGGCTTACCTCGCTCACTTTTCGCTTCAAGCCCTTGCACTTTTCTTTTATGGCTTACCTCACGCACTTTTCGCTTCAAGCCCTTTGATTGTTTACTTAGGTGCGTGGCTTACCTCGCTCATTTTTCGCATCAAGCCCTTGCACTTTTCTTTTATGGCTTACCTCGCGCACTTTTCACTTCAAGCCCTTTGATTGTTTACTTAGGTACGTGGCTTACCTTGCACATTTTTCGCTTCAAACCCTTACACTAAGTATGGCTAAAAATTTCAATAGGGAATGAAATATTAATAAATCATAATTTAATAAATGAATTTTCAATTCATGGTTTGATAATGAAAATAAATAAATAAATAAAAGCTTTACTGCCAATATGGCTTCAGATGATTGGTATTCCATGTCTTCGCTATCTTCTTGCCCTGTAAGCTTTCCAAGATGCATGTGCCAAGTCCAATCCTCCTCCTAATTCTATAAGGTCCTTCCCAATTTGCTCTGAACTTCTCATCTTCTTTCAAGGCGTTGGTGATGGTCGACTTTCGCAACACTAAATCTCATTCTCGTAAGGGTCTGTCTTTTACGCGGGAGTTATAATAACGAGCAACCCTTTGTTGGTAAGCAGCTAACTGAATGGCAACAAGATCTTGTTGCTCATCGAGTAAATTTAGATTCTCCCGTAAACCCTAGGAATTCACTTCTTGCACATAAGGGATTAATCTTGGCGAGACAGCTCCGACCTCTACTAGTATTAAAGCTTTAGTTCCGTATACTAAGTTGAACGGTGTTTCTCCCATCGGTACCCGACTCGTGGTCCTGTATGCCCATAAAATACTAGGCAACTCATCCACCCAAGCCCCTTTCGCCTTGTCCAGACAAGTCTTGAGGCCATGGAGTATGGTTCTATTGCTGATCTCTGCTTGGAAAAAATTTTGAAAGGCATCACAATCAAACTGCTTCCTATGATCTGCATTTAAAATTCTCAAAATTTCAAATCGACAGATTATCTCTTTCCAAACCATCTCTTCGACCTTTTTCTCAGTGATCGTGGCTAAAGGTTCTGCTTCTACCCACTTGGTGAAATAATCTGTTGTCACTAACAAGTACTTTCTTTGTCCCGTGGCCACTGGGAATGACCCTAGTATATCCAAACCCCACTAAGCAAACGTTGTGGGTTGGAATGTATTTTGAAAGGTCGACACTGGGGTAGTCGTCAAGGGGAAAATCTTTGGCACTTGTCACATTTTCGCACTTTATCAAGCGCATCTTGCTTAAGCGTAAGCCAGTAGAATCCTGCTGTGAGTATTTTCGTTGCTGAAGCTTGGGCTCCTAAATGTTCTCCACATATCCCCTCATGGACTTCGGCCAAAGTATAGTTGGCTTGTTCTGGGCCTAGACATTTCAGCAGCGGCATAGTGTATCTCCTCTTATAGAGCTCCCCATTCAATAGAGTGAACTTCGCACTTTGAATCCTCATTCTCCAAGCTGCTTCTTTATCATTAGGGAGTGTTCCCTCTACTAAGTACTGTTTAATGGGTGTCCTCCAATCAATACCGACTTCAATTTCTAGCACCCATTCTTCTTCTATGCTCGGTTTCATAAGCTTTTCTACCTTTACATATCTCCCAGTGGCTTCCTTAAAGGATGCTAACTTAGATAAGGCGTCGGTATGACTATTCTCAAATCGATCGATTTGAGTTTGCCAAAAATTATCAAATGATTGAGCCAGCCACTAGACCTTTTCCAGGTATGGGATGAGGGTAGATTCTCGAATGGGCTAGCAAATTTCAAACTTGGAGCTCCCTTGCAAGTTTCATGCCACTAATTAAAGCTTCATATTCGACAACATTATTAGAGCTAGGGAAATCAAAGCGTAGAGAATACTCCAACATTTCTTCTTCTGGCGATACTAGTACAATGCCAGCTCTGCTTCCCCTGACGCTGGACACTCCATCAATGAACAGCTTCCACCATTCCAACTTCTCCTCCTTGGGATCTTCTCGACATGTGCACTCAACAATGAAATCTGTCAATGCTTGTGCTTTGATAGCTTGTCGAGGCTGAAAAGAAATATTATACTCTCCGAGTTCAACAACCCATTTCACTAACCTCCCATAATGCTCAAGCTTTTGAAGTATCTGTCTCAAGGGTTGATCGGTTAGTACCGTTATCGAATGTGCCTGGAAATAAGAGCGCAATTTTCGCGTAGCCATGACAAGCGCTAAAGCTACTTTCTCAGCTTGCGGATACCTTGTTTCCACCTCCAGAAGTACTTTGCTCACATAGTAAACTGACCAATCTCCTTGCGCGGTCCTTCTCAATAAGATTGCACTAACCACTTTATCGCCTACCCCAGATGCATAAATAGATGCTCCCTAGCTAAAGGCCTTGACAGTAATGAGAACTCTTTCAAATACTCCTTTAACTCCTCAAAGTCCACTTGACATTCTCCAGTCCATTCGAAGGAGTGTCTTGAAGAACGATAGACTCTTTTCAGCAGACTTTGCCAAGAAATGGTTTAATGCGGCTATCCTCCCCGTCAGCCTTTGCACCTCTTTGAAAGTAACTGGAGGCCTCATGTCCAAAATGGCTTGGACCTTCTCGAGGTTGGCCTCGATCCCACGATTGGTTATCATGAATCTTAAAAACTTCCTAGATTGGATTACGAATGAACACTTGTTGGGATTTAGCTTCATGTTATACTTCCTTAGCACTTCAAAGACTTTGGATAACCTTACAGCATAAGATTCCCCCTCTTTACTCTTCACAATCATATCGTCCACATAAGCTTCCATCATGTCGCCAAGCAGATCCTTAAAAATTTTGTTTACCATATGTTAATACATAGCACCTGCGTTCTTTAGGCCAAATGGCATCACTCTGTAACAGAAAGTACCTTTATCGGTGATGAAAGACGTCTTTTCCTCGTCTTCAGGGTGCATTAGGATCTGATGATAACCGCAGAATGAGTCCAAGAAACTAAGAAACTCGTACCCTAAAATTTCATCTACCAGCTTATCTATTCGGGGAAACAGAAACGAGTCTTTTAGACATACCTTATTCAAATCGGTAAAGTCCACACACATTCTCCATTTTCCAGTGGCTTTCTTCACCATCACTACATTTGCTAACCATTTCGGGTACAGGACTTCCCGAATGAATCCAGCCTCAAGTAGCTTGTCTATCTCTTTTTCGATGACTAGCTGTCTCTCAGGGGCGAAATTTCTTTTCTTTTGTTTAACAGGTTTTACCCCGGGCAACACGTTGAGCTCATGACAGATGACTTCTGGATCAATTTCAGGCATGTCAACAGGGGTCCATGTGAAAACATCGGCATTATCTTTTAAGCACTTGGCTATCTCTTCCTTTACTTCAGGCCTCAATTAGCCTCCAATGTACACCTTTTTCTCTTCGTCGTCAGCCTTCAACTTTATTTCTTCCATTTCCTCAACAGGTATTGGCTTAGATGGTTCTGTGATAGTAAGAGTTTTTTTTCTCTACACCCCCTTACATGTAGTTGATGCAACATTACATGTTCTCGCTCTCCTTTGATCTCCTATTACTTGCCCCACACCTTCGAGGGTTGGGAACTTCATCAGCAGATAACACGGGGAGAATACGACTCTCATGTCGCTCAACAATGGTCGTCCTAGAATAACATTGTAGGCCAAAGATGTTGATTTGACCACCATAAAAAAGACTTGTCTCGTAATACTCTTAGGGTCTTCTCCCAAAGTGACTGGTAGTTCAATCGACCCTGCCACTCTTACTCTCTCCCCAGTGAAGCCAAATAAGGGGTAGTTACAAGCTTCAATCTATCTTCACTTAGATTTATCTTTTCAAAACAGTTCTAGTAGATAAGGTTTACTGAGCTCCCATTATCTACCAGAATTCGGCCTATCGAGTGTTTAGCCACGACTACCGATATGACCATGGGATCATCATGTGGAGCAATAACATCTCCTTGATCAGCAGGCATGAAAGTAATTGCCTCTCCGTCTTTGGCTACTTTCATCACAAAATGGATCTGGTACACTTGCCTAGCATATGCCTTTCGAGAAGCAGATGAGCCACCAGCTACGCATTCTCCACTAGAGATAACATGAATGGCGGCCCCTGTAGGCTCATTATCTATCTGTTGATTCCTACGTTCTCATTGTCTTACCCCATTTCCTCTCTTTTCGTTCCTCCTTCTATTTACCCTGTTGTCATTACGCCTACCTCGCAATCTATTGTCTCCTCGACCACGCATAGGATATTGATTCCTCTTATTCCTCTGTACATAACAGTCTAACAGCCCTTCTCTAGTTAATCTCTCAAGCTGATTCATCAAATCATGATACTTCTCAGTCGAATGACCAAAAGCGGAGTAGAAGCTACAATAGGACATGAGGTCTCGTCCTAGGTTTCCCTCTCCTTTCCTAGGGAATTAAAGCATCCCAGTTCTTTCGATCGCTACTAGGATCGAAGCACGTGGTTTGATAAATTGTGTGTAATTAGCATACTTCAACTTTGGGGCTTTGCCTGATCTATCTGATCTTCTTGTGTTCTTCTCATCAGGCTCTCTTTCTCGCTTCCTTCCTTCTTTAGAGTCCCGAGTTGGTATCATTTTCATCACCTGCTCTTGGGTAATATACTTGTTCGCTTTAGAGAACAACTATGAAATTGTCGTTGGTTGATCCAAGGATAATGTTTCTTGAAGCTTTTTAGACTTTGTCCCCTGCAACATGGCTGTTACTGTTATTCCAACTCGTACCTCAAGAGTAGCATCACGGAATCGATCTACGTAGCTTTTTAGTGATTCTTTATTCCCTTGTCTCAAGTGAGTAAATAGGTGCCCTCTCTCTTTTTCTAGCTATTTATCACAAAGGCCTTCAAAAATTCACTCCTCAGCTAATTGAAAATGAAATTGACCATTCCGGTAAGTTGTTGAACCACTTCAGTGCGTGGTCAGTTAAGGTTAGGGAGAACGCCCTACATATAATCTCATCTTCCCATCCATGTAGTAGCATTAACGACTCATAATTTTCAACATGGTCGTAAGTGTTAGTTGATATATTTTGAAATGACAAAACGGTAATTCAAAAGTAATTATGATAAATCAATGAATGTTTAAAACATGTTAAAGAAACTAATTAGAACATTTTGAGATAAAGTCTTTATCAAAAATTGGGTTTTAAAGGATGAGAGATCGATCTCATGGGATGAGAGATCGATCTGTTTAAGGGTTAAAAGACTCAAGATCAAATATTGGGCTGTTAAGGAAGAAGAGATCGATCCCCAAGGGTTATGAGATCGATCTCCTCAAGACAGTAAGTTTATGAGATCGATCTGGTCAGGATAGAGATCGATCTCCTCTAAGGCAAGGTTGTGTCTAAGATCGATCTTTGTTTAGACAGAATGTTTATGAGATCGATCTCTTAGGGATAGAGATCGATCTCCTTAAGACAGTAAGTTTATGAGATCGATCTAGTGTATTTAGAGATCGATCTCCTTCGCACGAGAACACTTGTAAGATCGATCTATAGATCAATCTTCTTCAAACAGAGAGTTTCTAAGATCGATTTGCTGGTTCGACAGATCGATCTTCACTAACATATTATGAATTATGAGATCGATCTCTCCAATAATGAGATTGATCTCCTTACTTTGAATTGCTTTGAAATTTCAGGAATTTGAATTAGAAGATCGATCTGGTCAAGATGAAAGATCGATCTGGCACTCTACTGGAGGTTCCCAACGACTCTTTTTGCAAAATCTTCAACGGAAAAAACTGCATTTAATGCTTCACCAACTTGCTGAGCCTATAAATTGAAGTCATTAAGACATTCAAAGACAGAGAAGCAAGCCTGAAAAATTCTACAAGCATATTCTTTGTGTCTTCAATTTAGAGTGCATTAACTCTACATTCAAAGCTTGTAACTAAGTGTTCTCTTGTTGGACCTACCTTTAATAAATTCATTGTTATATTCATTCTCATCCAAAAGAAAAGGAGAGAGAGTTTCCTTGTGATTAAGTTTTGTAAAAGAGAGTGAATAGCTTTATTTGTGAAGAGGTAGAGAGGTTATTCCTTAACCTTGAAAAGGAAATTGTATTGATCACATTGATAGTGAAAGAGAACCCTTGACAAGAAGGTCAAGAAGAGAGGACGTAGGCAAGCAATTGGCTAAACCTCTATAAATTCCTGAGTTTGCTACTTCTCTTCCTTATCTCCTTTGTTTTACTGCACTTTATTTTATTGCTTAATATTGTCATTTATTTGGTTATTTGCAATTTTATCTAAAAGAGATTAAATTTAGCATTTAGACTAGAAAAACCGATTCACCCCCTCTCGGTTGAGCCAACAGTAAGGGTTAGTCTTTCCGGCATATGTCGTCATTAGCAGCATTTTGAACTTTGGGGGCAATGGTTTTTCCATGATCGTTGTGCCAAATGAGATTCTTGTCCTCTGGTTCTCTTCAACCAGAACCAACTTTTTCTCCTCCAAGATTTGTTCAACCATTTCTTCATATCCAAAGCATCTTGTGCTATGGATGCAGGTTTATTTTGGACCTTGCATGAATCGGCTTGATCATAGTCAACAACCTCTCTCTCATTATCACGCATTTAGTTCTGATCAGCTCTAGGACGAAAATCGATCATGTCAACTTCAGGGTTCCATGTCGGATCTGCTTCCGAGTTCCTTCCAGTATGTGTGCCTATTATTCCAACGCTTCTGACCCTATTACTCGACGAGACATTTGTGTTCTGGGACCAAGGATCTTCTGTATTCAAGTACCCAGAATCTACCGTAGCCGAATTCTCAAAGCTTTGAGCATTTTGGCGTCTCCGACCACCAACAATCTCTCGTGTCGCATTCCTCGCCCCCTGACGCCGTGGTTCTCCAAAACCCCGATGCCTCCGGTGAATTGGATTCTCGCGCACGGGATCTTCTATAGTTTGGCGTCTTAAGTCTTTCGAACCCCCATGCTCAGGTATCTCATACCCTCATGTCTCTTGCTACTTCATGTCCCGGGCCTTTCGAAACTTCCCGTATGGGATCTTGGGTGCCCTTTCGCCTCAACTCTTCCGCAGCTCCACACATAAGATCATCTACAACTTCGCGTAATAGATCTCCAGTCGCCAGGCCTACAGGGTCTCACGCCATTCGACCGTTAGAGTCTCGCGCGGACTGGCCGTAAGGGTCTCGAACTGATATGCCATGAGGGTTTGCTGCGAGCATGCCGTGAGGGTCCAATGCGTGCTTGCCGTGAGGGTTCAATGCGGGCATGCCGCGAGAGTTAGCTGCGTGAGTTAGCTGCGAGCATGTCGTGAGGGTTCAATGAGGTCATGTCGCGAGAGTCAGTTGCGAGCATGCCGTGAGAGTTTAATGCGGGCATGCCTCGAGAGTCAGCTGCGGGCATGCCGTGAGGGTCCAATGTGGGCATGCCGCGAGAGTCAGCTGCGGGCATGCCGTGAGGGTCTTGCGTGACACTTCTTTCTCCCACCAAATTTCGTACAGTTGTCGACAGATCCACTTGCGGGAAGGTGCCTTTGAACAGATTCACCATAGCCTGTAAGGCTTGAACGATTTCTTCTCATTGTTTCTTCATGGCTTCAAATTCAGCTACAGAAATTGTCATCATGCTTGACCCTCTCTCCCCTCGGACTCCATCACCCATGTCACCTATTGGAGAACTCACCGTATCTTCATTCTCGTCACTCCTCATCACTGTTGATCGTGTTCTCACCATTATTGTAGAGTTAAGAACTTTTCTTTCGGTTCCCACAGACGGCGCCAATTGTTGTTGCCCAACAGAATGATGACGTGTTGCTGACGTCCTCGCTTCGATCTTCGTGCCACGTGTAATCAGATTTTTTGCAAGAAAATGAATGATCAGATGGACACATGGGTTGTTCCCTGCGTAAACACCCCGATGCTTAAGTCAGAAGGGAATTTCGGCAGAGTTTCTGTAAAGCAAATAGAGACTTAGATTTTTGAGTCATACATATCTCCTATTTATAGGGATTTATTCTGTCTGTAATTACGTATGTATCCTTGGACTAGATATTCTTTTTCATCTTATTTAAAATGTATATAAAATGAATAAAATATTTGATCTTCCTCATGCCACTTGGTAATTTTTGGTTGGCCCAAGTGTATTGAGTATTTTTATCCTCAACAAATGGTTAAAAACCTTGAGGTCAATAGTGTGGGATTTTTACATATGCAATTTGAAATGGACCATCAGCTTGTGCTGTTGAAGGGTATCCTAGAGACTCTAGAGTTTTGACTGTCAAATAACTTCAATTGGGTCCAAGATCTCCATCATCAGTAGCCAATCTATCTTGCATGCATGCCTGTTCGCCCTAGACCTATCAATGATAGACATAATATGATTACACGACATAAAAATGACATGAATAATAGTTAAATTAAGACAATAATTAAATTAAATAAAAATTGTATATGAAATTGATAAAAATTAAAAGTAATATTTTGTTTTTTTGTATATGACTTTAAATATAATTTTTATATTTCACACGATGTAAATATAATTTTACATGATATAAATATAAATTATAAAAAAAATTACAGATCTAATTCGCACCGTTGGACCCGTACACTCTGCTCTTGGTGCTCCAATCATGTGAACGGAGAGTCCATATAATCCCTTGCACCTCTACGTGCCTGAGAAGTAGAGGGGCATACCTAAGAACTCTTTTGTCGAACATAGTGTACGGGCTGTGACAATTGCACCATCCTTGCGACGCAGCTGAGAGATCTTTGGGTTTATAGTACTTAACAGAGTTCAACCATTGAAATCCTTATATCCATCATTGTTTGTAAACCGATATTCAGCTAATATTTTTAAGACCTTTTAAAGGTAAAGGGAAATCAATAACAGCTTTTGGAAGTTTGAAAACAAATTGAGAATGCAGTAACCTACAGCAGGATCAAAGACAATGAGGGAGAAGTAGCGGATTATCAAGCTGAATGTGTCATAGCAGATAGCATTTTTGGCTTTTTGCCTGCTTTGGATGTCAAAGAACAGAAGCAAATGACAGCTTGATTACACAAATGTAAATGAAGGTGTTATAACTTGAGGAATTATTTGATAGCATACAAATTGTTTCAGGTCCTTCCATTACAGTAGCTGATGCTACCATTGCTCTGGTCTCTGTGTTTCAGGTTAAATCGATCTAAACCCCAAATTCGAATAGTTCGGTCATCACTAGCAGAAGCCAGCATGTGAAGATTTGCAGGATTCCAGCTCACACAGTTAACAGCCCCAGAATGTCCAGGCAGCGCCGACAGGAGCTCCCCTGAGCATCTGTGCCATATGTACACCTACAACAAGGAACAATAAATCTTAATTGTTAATGCAAAGACATTTATTGATAGCAACAGAACATGTGTATTTGAAACTTAATGTCTGATAAATTGTAGTATTTACATAGAAGTGAATGGAACAAACTCATAACAGTTAATGACAGTTGGTCACACATTAGCGGATATTTAAAAGGCCAACCATCAAGCTTTTTAATGAAAGACACAGAACTAAATGACACTGGCAGACTTTTCTAGGACTTACCCTTCAAATGCATTTGCGCCAAAGACAACTGACTTGTGAAAGTATCAAACAAAACAAATTTTGCGGATGACAACAGTTTGAAAATAGTAACATTTATTATATTCACCTAAAGTTGTTTGTTTTCAAATCACATTTTCATGACATGAAAAAAGGAGTACCTGTGAATCCTCACTACCACTGGCAATAAAAGCTTGCCCGAGCCCACCAAAACAAGATCTAATTATAAATCGGGTACGTTTGTGACCTTTGTACTTTGATACAAGTTTAGGATCACCTTCTATGCTCCAGAGATGGATTTCTTGGTTTATAAGATTAACCAGTAAGAACTTGTTGTCTTTTGATAATGCGAATGAAGTAATCATGTCCACCTCTTCTATCAGTCTCTCAAATTTTGCTTCCCTGTCGAGCAATAGTATAGCAGATTCTCTGCATATGCTTATGATCCTCTTACCATCATCAGTTATGGCCATATCAGAGATTGTAAGAGTCCTCTGTCCTTTCCAGCATTCCAGCTCTCTTCCATCCAAATCCCAGAGGCAGATGCTCATGTCAGTCATCCCAGAAAATATACCTCTACCATCAGGGAACCATCCACAAGAAATCAAACCAACATCAGATTTTTCATAAACATGGAGGCATTCTCCAGAACTGACATCCCAACGCTTAATAACCTCCTCCTGTCCACAAGTAAGGATTTGGCTATCATCCGGGCTCCATGAAACAGTTGACAGTGGTTTCTGATGACCACATAGGGTATGCTTCAGTAACACCTGACCATTTTCTTTAACCTAAAAAGTTAAAAAGTGATAAATTTATTACAAGAGGATGGTTTGAAGTTGAATGTATTATTATCAGCATTGTAGGATATACTAATAACGCATATAAACTTTTTTTTTTTTTGGTTCATATGAAGGTACAAGTGGAGAAGGCAGGATTTAAACCTTGAATATAATCTCTCATAAGGAGGGGTAAAAAATGCTAAGCTAAGCCTTGGTTGTTCATATAAACTTCAATATAATCATTTTAAAATATGCAATTTCCTCAAAATATTCTTAAGAGAGCCTAGCTCAATTCATACCCACCAAAATCCTTCGTTGTGGGATCAAGGCCAGTGGTCAAACCTCAGCAACAGCTAAGCCCAAAAACAGCATTTGTTGAAAATGACACACATAAGAATTTTGCATGCCAGCATGCAAAATAAACATGAATATTTCCAGGCCACTAACAATGGAACCATCAAGATCGCAGAGCACAAGGCGTCTACCGTGCCCAACATTGTTCGGCCATAAATTATTTATTGCCATTGTTTCATAAAAGTTAACCAATTAAGCAAACTCTGGCACATATCATTTGATCTTATCCATGGTTCTTCTTTACCCCACAACAATAACAAATCATAACAAAATGAGAGCAAAGGGGCACAAAAGGGGAAAATCCCACAAATGAGAGCTACTCAGCTAGCCACAAATCGGGCACAAAAGTTCAAGGCAAAGCCAATTATAAAGAAAAAGCTTACCTCCCATATAATTGCTGACTGATCCTTAGATGATGAGGCTAAATATTTGCCATTATGTGAGAATTGCAAAAACCAAACTTCATCATTGTGTGCTTGTAGTATCTGTTTTCATTTATAAAAACAAAAAAAATTTCACTGGCATTCTTTTTTTAGCTGATGAAACTCAAATGTACGGTATGCATTATGATGTGTTAGAGAAGCAGCCAAAATAAAGAAACAGGTAAGTCCCTTGGTCATAAAACCAAGATGAAATTAACAGAAACAGTAAGAATATCAAAAGAAAAAAGGATGGCTACTGAACATAACTGGACTCCCAATCAAAGGAGGCAGCTTCTCTAAGTACAATACCATGAACCAACACAAATGACTGTTTCCACATGCTAGACCTTTCTAAAATAAGTATCTGCAGAATATATTACACCCTATCCCCAAAAGATGAAGTCCAATTTATTACCTGTTAAGGGAAAGGGCAGCAACAGCAAATGCAAAGGAAGCAAATTAAACTACCGTTAACTTGAAAAACTCTGACCTGCAATGTCTGGGAAGGAATCTGACTTTTCCAGCAATGGTGATCTGAGTACAAAGAGAGATCACTATCTGAGGCATTATGGAACGTGCAAGCCCCTCGTTGAACATCAAGAGCCCTTTCAACTAGATGCTCTAATCTTTTTTCAGGAATCATGACTGCAGCAGGAAGCAACTTTTGTAGTTTCTCTAGAATCTTTGACCTTGACTTCATCCCCTCAGTATCTTGACCAGAAAGCCCAAGTCTTACACGTTGCAAAGGAGAGATAATACATGCAGCAAGCTCATGAACTCGGTTCAGATTGACATGAAGAGGCACAATCTCATTCCTTATTGTATCCAATGCAGCAGCAACTTTTTCCATTTTCAGAAGTTCAAGGAACTTCTGTTCCAATATCAAGAAAGATGCTGATTTCAAGATTGTTTCATCTGAGAGACCAATCATACGCAATGTGGCCACACTATCATCCCACTTCCCATCTGTCACTTGCTGCATAAACAGATTAACCACTGAAGAATGCAATGGTATTCCCGATTCCTCTTCTAGAAGGGCACCACTTTTGTCATAACCAAGTGAGTACAATGCCCTAGTTATAATTTTGATAAATTCTGCCTTTTTGATAACACCTTGTGAACCAATTGTTTCCCCATCCCCTTGGGAGGTTAGCGGCCTGGCCATCTGTTCTCCCAAAGAGCAAGAAACAGGTTCTGCTGTCAAAGTATCCTCTGGCAAGCTCTTCGATTCTTCCAAGGGCCCTTTCACACGTTTCAAGGGTGGTTCACTATCTTCTATTACTCCCATGAAATGCCTATCTCAACCCATAAATTTCCTACAAATCAAAAAGCAAACAAACTATGATGGCATTCACATTTAAATAGTAGCTGAGCAACAAAATAGCCGGTGCGAAGGCTCCACAATTTAATATGAATAAGAAGACTAACATCAATCATTCACTTGATTGACAATAACAGTATCATCGAAACATTACAGAAAAAGAAAAGTTCCAAGCAACAATTTCTAAAGATAGAAAAAGGGGGCAGAGAATTAGTTGTAAGTAAAACAAGAAATGGCACTCCAGTTGTGAGCATTAAGGACTCATTTGACTGACTAAAGTTAGCGGAATTATTATGATCATCTTTGTGCTATAATCGATAAAATTAAATAAAAACAACACAGTGATGCAAATTATTAATTTCACAGGAGTTTTTGCATAAACATAATTAATTGTTTTTTTTATTAAACCATAATTGCCAAAACGGGAATAAAAACTGAACTTGCTAACACAAAAACTCACCTACTTTCAAATGAAGGAAAATTATAATCTAAAAAGAAAAAGAAAGGGAAATTTCCATATCGGAAGTAAAATAAAATTAAATAAAATTATTTTTTATTAAAATAAAAAAGAAAATAATTTCATAGATAGACAAGCAAATTCAACTGATGAACAAAAACAAACAATAATTTCTAAACAAACAATTCGTGAAGTAAAAGTATAAATTATACGAGATTATAAGAATGATAATCAATAAAAAAATAATAATAAAGGGATCCTTTTTTTTCTTTTTGTTTGGTTGAAAAGAAAAATAATACAAACCGGACGACATTCCCAGTGAGAGGAAACGGAGAGGAAAGGAGAGAAGGCGAGGAATCAGTCGGCAATTAAAGAGAGAGACCGAAGATTGAAGGAAGAAATAAGAATACCGAAAAGCACCACCACCGAAAGCAATATGAATAGAGAGAACGGAGAACAGTGACAAATTAATAATTGCTAAAATATTTTTTTTAATTTCTTGATTAGATTAAATTTAATTTAGATCAAAAAAATATGAGAGAGTCGAGGAAATTTGGAATCCGAATCTTACATTCTATCTTAGTCAGATAATTCGAGTATATTTTATATTTTCTAAATATATGTAAAATATAAAAATTATCCTATTTTAAATAATAAATAAAAAATATTTTTAACTTTTGTTTTTTAAATTATTCTTTATCTAAATTTACTAAATTTGCGACGTGGCTCCATCAGGCCGTGGCCCATGTAGGATGTGGTTGCCGCAACAAACAAGTTACTTGTTGGCTGGGTGTCGTGCGAGACAAGCCTGCGTTAAAAAACGGTCTCTTCGTATGCTGGTTACTTGGTTAGATTTGCACCAATGTTAGAAATTAAAATAGGCTACGGTCTCTTTGCTATTTTTATTGCTGGGTTTATTCTTGTATTTTTTGTACTGATTTTCGTGGGTGTGCAACTGACCTGGCCTGCTTCTGAGTATTTAAAACCATTGTTTTCAAAGAAATTTTCTTTTAACCACAAAAAATCTAATCACTTCTTCCAACCAAATATCAGTTTTTCTAAGAAAAATTAAAGGACATCAAAACCCTCTTTCATTAGTATTCTGTTCATAAACTTTGAAGCATGGGATTTTAGCTTAGTGATTGGTATTAAATTCCCAACATAGATGGTCCATCGTCAGTGAACTCCACGCATGTGTGACAATGACGGCCATCACAGTACTGGTTCGGTTGCTCCCAGCGCTCATGCCATATCAGGAAAGGTAACCATGGAAATGGAAGTTCAGACTCAAAGGCCAGAGATCAATTGGATTAAGCAGCAATCTGATTCACCATGGCTTAACAAATAGCTCCCCTGCCCTATAACCTGTGACAAGGAAGTCCATGTAAGAATTTTGTTACGTGTTTTGCAGTATGGGGAGTTTTGCTGGATGAACTTTAGCAGAAGCTGGTACAGCAAAAATGGGAACCTAAAGAGAAACAGTGTTTGGGAAGTGATGCGTGGTAGGCTGGTAGCAGACTCTACATTCTGTATCCAATTTCGAAGAAACTCAAAATTGATCTAATTAGAACAGTGAGTTTCTCAGGCTACTTCAATCTGGTGAGTAAGAGTCCCTTCGTATGTTCATTCAATGATGATTGAAATCCACTATGTACTAGTACAATTTACAGCAATGAATTACAAAGAGCTTATCAGGGCCGATAGCTACATAAAGCCTCCCCATATTCCTTTCAGAAAGCAAACTTTTCGGGCATAATATATATTTTGACGGTCAAATGAAGGGGTGTAGGCTGCAGAAATACATATGCATTTAAGTTAATCCTAACTTTCATTCCCAGATAAGTTACAATGTTCATAATGCTGAGACTGATGACTTATAAAATGGCAACTTGAGCTATTATGGACATTGACCAAGGCAGTTAGTGAATGCAGGAGCAGTAATAAGCTTAAACTTCTTGCAACATCATGATGGCGATGATGATAATGATGATGATGAAATCATAAAAATGACAACTTGAGCCACCAGAGGAACATCAACAAACTCAAGAAGAACAAAAAAGCAGGAGACTTTAATCATGAACAATCTTTTGCCCAACATGAAAGTTACTGTCAAATAACCATGGGCAAAAACCGCTATATCACCCAAAATAAAGGTCTGAAATAGGCAGGCTTCAAGCTAACTAGGGCTTCCAACCAAAGTCCCCATGGTCAGGCATTTACTCGACAACTTTGGATATAAAATTTAACTGTAGATATTGTCCAAGTGTAAGAATATCAACATCTATAGCCCTTAAATCAGCTAGGGCTTCCTTTAACTCATCCTCAGTTTAACCAAGGCCAAGCATTATAGAAGATTTTGTTATCATTCCTTCTTTGCTGAGTTTTGCATGTCTTAGAACTGACAAGCTCTGCTCATACCTGCAACATTAAAGTAGACTCTTAACTAGCTAGTACAAGCACACTGATTTTGATTCTCATAAAACTGACTTCAAAACTCAAACATGGGTGGCCAAAATGCTAAAACTCTGAATACTTTAAAAGCCATTATATTGCCTCAATATATGATTGCCAAACATGTAATTCAAGTAACAGTTCCATAATTCAATAAAGCACTTATGCTAAAATGTGCTTCAAGCTTTTCTTTTTTTTTTTTCAAGTGAAAGTAAATGCAAAGCGTTTGTCTTTTGTGACCCGAGCAATGCTAATTAGGAAGTACTTATGTCAAACTTGATCACATGTACAAAATAATCCTGGGCTAGCATCAAAGTTGCACCAAAATAATTTCCAATATTAAGCAATATTCCAACAACATAATATGGTTGAAACTACATAAGAATGTAGAATTAAGTCAAGCCTACTGCTAGCATTGGAGTGTTTTCCCCTTGAACAAAAAGATTGGTTATATCTCCCTGTATAGGACTGTCTAAACATCAGCTTCCTCTTCAGATTGATTCCAAGTTTATCAATAAAGTCCACATCTAATTCCTGTTCAAGATTAGCTCCATTGCGCCATAAGTGTGCTGCAGATGATAGTGGTACCAAAGATCTACAAGTGCTCAACTACAAAATAGTTTTTTTTTTTTATAACTTAATTCCAAGGTGAAGAATTACTAGAAATAGCTCATTTAAACCTTCTAGTGTTCGATGTAGCTACGTCAATGTCCTAACACCTAGATAATTGAAGTGGCATGATGTTGTCCAACCATCAAGGATGAGTGGGCAAATTACCCAGCTAGAGGATCTCCGACAATTCTTTGGAGCCGTTCCACAGTTTCAATGTTGTGAGCAAAGACATCTAATCCTGAGTGTACCAGTGTCTACAGCTTTTAAATCACCTCGGAAATCAGAAGTTTAACACTCAACCATAATCTCAGGCTTGAGCTTCTGCACATAGTCATATAAAAACCCATAACATTTCCATTTACATTCCAATCTCTTCCTTGTAAATATGCATAAAAAATATAAGAACAAACATGCAGCTGAATGCTATAGCAAGTTAGATAAACAACCTTCATTGCTTGGACTGTTAAGCAAAATGTCCACTTCCACCATCAGATAAATCATCACGATCTACACTAGTCAGAAAAATGTAATGCACACTGCATAAATAACAGCACAGAATCATAAATTATGTCATCAGTCTTCAGGGATGAACTGGAACAATATAAAGATGCGTGTCAGAGTGCTATCAATATTAAGAATTGGTTTAAAGAATGAGTGAAGCATAATCAGTTTTGAACAATGGAAACTATTAAAGCATGTAATGAAAGACAGAAAAACTTTTTAAAGCCTACCCCCAACTCGCAATGGCCTGAGCTCTATTTTCAGGTTCCATGGGGTCAGGAGGCGCCGGGTTCCTTCTGGTTTTAACAGCACAAAATTGACAGCCCCGTGTACAAGTGTCCCCAAGCAACATTATTGTTGCAGTTGCAATGCCATCCCCACCTCCATTCCAACACTGTCCTGCAAAATTGATTACTTAACAATACTTTTTACTTACTTGCAAAAAGATGAAAAGAGAAGTTTCTTTAAAAAAATGAAGAAGAAAAGAGAGAAATACCTCTCCAATGTTGGGGCACTGCGCTTCCTCACAAACACTATTGAGTTTCAAAGCGAGAGAGAGATTGTTTAACCTCTTCAAACCTCGGCCCTTGAGGAGCTTTCTGCCTCAGCCACTCCGGCTTCTTCACGTTAGGATCTCTGCCCCTAAAGGGCCCCATCTCTGGTATTCCACCAGGAAATGGCCCTTTTTTGGCATCCGACTCCATCAGCTTCCCAGTTGCCGATAATGATGATGTGGATTGTGGTCTTTTGACATCAATCTTCGACGCTGAATCTAAAGATTCACATCGAGTTTTCACCTGTGAATACCAACGTGATAGTTTAGGAGGTTTTGGGATGGGAATTGAAGTTGAGATTGAAGTTTTTGACACTGGCACCGACATTTTTACTTTTTCGACAACAAACTGCAAAATCGAAGTAGGAAAACAAGTTGGAAGCTCAGCCAATGTAAAAGTGTTGACTGTTGAGCATACACTCCAAGGAAGAGTTGGGGCATGCAGGAGGACGTTGGTTTTTTATTGGCTTTGTTTTGTCCGCCCAACATTAAACTAAAGTCTAACTTGTATTTCCGTTCGGTTAAAAGTTCGGTACATGGCCAGTCAACTCCCTTGTCTGATTTTACAGCTTTTCCCCTTCACCGCCGATTAAAAGTAAAGATTATTAAAAATATATATTTTTTAATAAATTAATAAAAAAAATTTAAAGAATAAGTTAGATGAATAATATTCCCTTTCTTTATGTCTTATTTTATCCAAACTCAACATTTACTTTATACGATTTCATTACGCTAGTACTACAGTGTATCATTAGCAATTTCAAGATACAAAGCTATCACAATTCTGACATAAGTTTGAAGTTCATATGAAGCGTACAAAAATTGACCTATCATATAAGGGATCAACTCATCAAAATTTTAGAATTTAACTAATCCCGGAACAACATTGCTTATGAACATCTATTTTGCGTAAGTTTTTGGTGGTAATCCTCAACTTTTCCTCTCCACCTAAAAGTATTGTGGTTACAATGTCATCTTGGAATCAAGCAGCATCAGATGAACCCACACCGGAATCTTCTGAATCTGAACCCTCAACCATCTTCTCAAGTGAGCCCATATCCCCAGCTTCAGAGAAAGTGTGTAGCCGAAGTTTGTCTGCATCTTCACTATAAAAGAGAAAGAACATTTAAGCATTTCGTATATGGTGTAAGTCCTGACTTGGGTTTTGACAATGCCAAGAAGATGGTATATTGAAAGCAATATGAAACACTGCGTCTGCTAATATTTTCAATTCCTATCCGTCATATTTTTGAGAACTGAATGCAGGTTGAAAGTTAAATAAGTCTTACTCTGTAACCCCAAATATTTCCTTGACAATTAAGGAGCTATCCCTTGAACAGAACTCCGGCAACTGCCCAGAATTTTCAACAAAAGCATAATCAATTTAACATCAGGCATCAAGGAAACGAAATCACACATTAATCTAGTAGACAAGTTCAAAAGTGTCAAAAACAAATGCAAATGGTCACCCAGAATGCAAAAAACCTAGATTCTAGAATTAATGGTGTCGTGCGGGCTTCTAGCCACTAACTAGAGTATTTGACAATGAAAATGCCACATGCTTGTTTGGTGCAAGATGATTTTTATTTATTCTCTTTATTGCATTCCAGATACGGTTTTCTTTTCTCATATTTTGTATAATAATACGAAGACTTCAAAACTAACATCCATAAATTAGTTCTCAGTATAAAATAAAATTCATCATTTTTCAAAATCAATTCAGATTAGATTAGACAGACACCCACAATACTTTGCAAGTTATTCAACAGTGTAGCACATTTTCAATAAAGCTACAAACCTGCCAATATACGCTTGCAAATCAAATAAACAATACATCAAAGACAAACAATTGATGTAGAGTGAGAAATGCACACACAATCCAATAGAAAAGATGGCAATAGGAAAGAGGATCTAAAGCTGTCTGTTGAACAACACACCTCGGATAGATATAACACCTTCCCAAAAAGGCTCTGCACAGCAAGTTTCCTCTTAAATCCCTTTTCTGTAAACCCTGACATGTCCATGACAACTGGACCTGAACAGTGAAGAAAATCTATCAGCATCAGATGCAAAACTCAAACTCTCCCAGGAAAAGATGAATCATGTAAAAGTTCACAAAGATGCATAAGACAGATTAATGAAAACATGAAAGTTACATTGTTAACCCCCTTGAACATTATACCAACAATTAAAACTTAAATCAATAACCAATTTTTTACGATAAGACAAACACATTTTACCATTGGTCAATTTCAAGGGACAATATATTGGATGACTTCAAGGCAATGAGGAATGCCCATATCAGCAATTTCAGAAATAGTTCACCAAAAAGGTATCACTACCACAATAACCTATATTTGCACATCATTCATGGTTACCAGACACCAAAAAAGAAAACCATTGCACATATTATCACTAGAACAGTATCATACTGGGCAAAAAGGCAATGATCCATACCAGGATCATAAATAAAAGTCAGGGAAGCAGCAGTTCCAAAAGTTACCTTTTTCACGCACAATCCGTCTTGAGATTTCATTTAAAATTTCAGCAATCAGGGAATCATCGAGCATTGAAGCTTTCCTGACATGGATTAAGCTGGAAACCAGATCTGCACTCCATGGTTTCTCATTCAACAAATACCTAATGTACTTCCGCAAAATCTCCTCCATGCTAAAACCCGTCTGCATAAGGATTAGCAGTTACTATTAAAACTCAAATGACAAGCATAGCCCACATTAAAATAACAACAAAATGTCAGCATGGCATGTGAGTGTGTGTGTGTGTGTGTGTGTGTGTGTAAAAATCCCTGTCAACATAATAATTATTTCCTAAAGGCTGTTAAAAACATAAATGTAAAATAAAACCAAGCTTGATAACCGAGTCCAAATATAATGACTTTTTGCCAATTAAATGATCTCCAAAGTCCAGAACGATATTTCTATGAAAAAAGGTATCCACTAAGTGGTCTAGATTTCTAGCGTAGTATATCGTATACTTGAAGATGGATCTTATTTTCCCCTTTTCAACAAGAATCTAAAATCTAATATAAGGAGTGTATCTGGAGAGTTGATACCTGCAGGACACACTTAAGCACTACAAGCAAGAAACTACAGAAATGTCCATAAGAAGACCGGAACAGGTAAAACCTCAGCTTTTGGGTGTTACCCTTTTTTTACTTCCATGTAAGGCACTGCTTTTATATAGGTTGGTTGAATATTTTCAGATTTGGTCGCACCTTTTGCTCTAATCCATTTAGTGCTGAGTGATCTACTGCATCACTTCCTTGCTGAAACAACTCATCTATTGATTTGCAAAGCATTGCATTTTTATTAATCTGCAAAATTCAACATTCCCTATTAGAGTAAAACAATTGAAGAAACATGTAAAATCAATTTCAAAATCCAAATCAAAACCCAATCAATAACTTAAAAAAAAAAATCCATTTAAGATAACAAAAAGTACAGTTAACAGACAAGCTAACCAATTTCTTTCTTTTGTGCCTGGGAGAAGTGAACTTCTTAACAGTCCTGACAAAAGCAATAACAAAAGTGACACCAGCATAAGCTAAAGGAACAGCAAGAATCCAAGGCAAAGAGCTGGCGCCAACTCTGGGCCCAGGAATGGTTTGAGAAACAGAACCAGTGAACTCAACAAGGTCCAATGCCTTCTCTTGAATCCAGGGCAATTCCTCCTCAACTTCCACTTCCACTTCATCCGTGTCTTTCACAGCTACTTCTTTCTTGTTTTCTTTTGGGTTTTTCGAGGGCACCGAATTTCCGCCGCTCTTGGCCGCCGCAGCAGTAAAAGATTGGGAAAAGATTGGTCTTCTTCTTGGGGTCAAATGAGGGATTGACAAGAGAGCAGGAGGGAAGGGATGGCTACCAGTTTCGGGTCGAGAGACGAACTGGGAGGAAGAGTATGAACAAGTGAAGAAAGGAGAAGTAGAAGAGGCAGAAGCAAGAAAGGCCATTGGGCAAATGGAAGTCTTCTTTGAGCGTATAGCTCTTGCCTAGCCGATGACACCCCGCTTAATTCAGAGCCAAAACCCCATCCTCTCACAATGCCCGAAAGGGTTTAATCAGCCAAAAAAAAAAAAAAACAACCGATGACATATGACAAAAGTTTAATCTAATGCGGCACAAATTAACGATAATATATGTATTTTTTTGTAACAAATAAAATATGACGTTAACATTCACGGAATGATTAAAAAAATTGTAATATATTATAAAATTTTAATTTTAATTTTAATAATGATATTTTATTTTAATTATTAAATAATCTTTATAACATATGAAATTTTTTTATTATATTTATGAACTATTTATTTAATTTTAAAATAAAAAATTTTCATTTTTTTCAAATCCAACTCAATTAATTTAAATTAAATGAATTTATTTATAAACATTATAGATTATGTATATAAATATTTTTTTTTCGAATAATTAAAAATGTATTATAAACTATAAACTAATTGTAACCAAATAAATTTAAACAAATAATTATAAATTATAACATATCTTTATCTATCTATTCTCTAAAATAAAAACAGTAAAAAAAAAAAAGAGGTTTACGAGACTACCCACGACAATTATAAATTATAACATATATATATTATCAAATTAAGAAATTTTACATAAATATTAAATTAAAAATATGTATTATTAAAATAAAAAATTATATTATTATCAAATAATTAATCAATTTTTAAGGTTTCATAAAATGAATGAATTTTATATAATCTTTAATTGAATTTGTTACTAAATATAAACAAATAAAACAAATCTTAGTTCACATTATTTTTTTATTTGATCATCAAATAAATTAATATAAAAAATAAAAATTAAATATATTTTTAAACTATTTATTAAAAGGTGTGCTTTTTTTACATCTAATAACATTAAATATATTATGAAAAAAATAATATTGAAGATACTACGGATACTATATAATATATATATATATATATATATATATATATATATATATATTATAACTTTCTCGAAGATCATAAGAAAAAATTTCACATAAATTTGAAAAATATATAGTTAACAAACAACTAAAGAAATCTGCCTGCTATTTATATATATAAAAAAAGTTCAGGATTTAGGGTTTAAAATTTATATATATATATATATATATATATATATATATATATATATATATATATATATATATATCTGAAACTTTTTCCTAAATCTACAAGGCTACAACGAGGATTTGACGTTTATCCCCTGAAAACCACTACTTTAAATTACTAATAACAAAAGTTTCAAAGCAAAGTAATCCATCTAATAAGATCGATGCTAATGCCGGTTCTTCACGCCTCGGCTTCCCAATTTCTGCCATCCACATGCAGTTGATGAAGCCATTCTTTACCTCCTTGAAGACTGCCTTGGTAATCCCTGGATTTCCCAACTCCCTGAGTTTGGGTTGGGTTTTCGCTGCCTCGTTCTTCACCATCGAGTTCTGTAGCAGAGGCAACCCAAATTCATCCCCGAAGTAATCAGGGGGTATCGCACTGCTTGATGATCCGAAGACCGACATTGTTGTTTCAGTATTGAATGAGATCCCAAAGTATTTAGAGTTTCTGCAACACAACTACGAGGACCTGCAAACGACTTCGAGAATGCAAAGAGAATCAAGAAAAATTGAAAAGTATGATGGATTTATGCATGAAGAGAACCACCATCTCCGTATATATAAGAAGAGTGAACCATAATCTCAATCCCAATCCCAAAAGGAATAGAACTTTTTTTTTATTTTTTTATTTTTTGCCTTTCCTTCCAAGCAATAAAATCAGGAATTTTCCTAATTCGACGGGAGGGAAAAAAAAAAGAGTGGGACCCAGCGATTCAGAAAGTTGTTTTACAATTTTTTTTATTTTTTTATGCAAGAAAAAATTTTGTTAAAAAACATTTAATTTAACGAATTACTAGTCCACTTAAAATTTCAATCCATCTGAAATTTTGATTATTCATTTAATATATATATTAATGAGTAAAATTTTATTATTATCGAATTAATAATTAAATATTTTTAATTAATTTAAAATTTAACAAATATGATTTATATGAATAAAAAATAAAATTTAAAGATCATATTAAAATACTATAAACCATCTAAAAATATATATGAAAGAATGTAAAATTAAATTGGTTTTATAATAATATAAGTTAATCACTCTTTGTAAAATAAATTGACATGTATATGCACATATAGGAAGACGTAATTAAATCAATAGTCATTTATTTAATTGGTTGGTAAGAAAGATAGGAACAAATAAGAATGAAAATTTTGTTAGCATAATAATATTAGTAAGTTTGGATGAAAATTAATTAATATGAATTGATTAAAGGACAATAACATAAAGCAATCTAATAGGTCACACACATCAAAATAGTAAATGAATTGAAATGGATTAAACTTAGAAAGACAAACTGAAATTTTCTTAAGTTGACGAAATTTAAAGGATTAATGAATCATCTTAAAATTGTCAACACTAAAAACTAAAATAATAGAAAATATTAGTAACAAAATAATAAAAAAATTATAATTTTTTACTAATGATATGAAAAGTTTGATTGAGACTTACTTGTCTTGCTTTCTCTAAGACAATATATATCTCTACAGAATTATATCAATTGATATAATAGTTTTTCGAAGTGTGTCGCTTCAAGATAAAATAGTCTAATTATTTATTCGTTGTACACTCTATACTTCAGCTCTGATAATAGAGTAAAAAGTGCAAGAACAAAAACATCATTCTCTACCTAAATATATATATATATATATATATATATTTGTGACATATCAAACTAGTGCATAGAATTAGATGATCTTATTTAAAGCTTCATATCTTATTTTAGGTTTCAACTGTATTTGTAGCATACTCCAAATAATAGTTATATACCCATTAAATAACGACATTAAACATTAAGAGTTAATAATATTCAAAGTTAAAGTTTGAAGTTATTAACATTCAAAACTACATTAGAAGTTACTAAAATTTAAAGTTAAATATTAGGAGTTATTAACTTATCTAAATGATATTATCTTTTTCCTTTAATTCGCAAAGGACTTTGAAACCCAATGAGTCTTAACAACCATTATGCATTTAGCATTTGCTTCTTGAAGTTTAGCATTTGATCAAAAGTTGTTATATCTAACTCAAGAAAAAGTGATTTTCAATAAGGGAAAATTTAATTTTCTGGATTCTACATAAGGACATTACTATAGGATATCATCTGCACTAGTAAAGGATACCTCAAAGACCACAAGGAAAACTTCTTTAAAGGTGATAATGATTATTCAAAGAAGAAAAAACAAAAGTTCCTTCAGAAGCAAGCAACTACAAGAAAGACATGAAAATGGAGACCATGAAATTGATCTCTTAGGTGAACCATCGAGTAAATTTGACTATTATGTCATTTATCTAAGAAGTAAGAAACCTAAAATACCCCAACAATCCATCCATCCGAAAAGAAAAATTAGGATTGATTACCTTCACAAGGAGATAGCAAACATAAATTGAGGAAAAAACCAAATCAGACATGCCTAAAGTTCCAAATTCCACATAAATAAATACACAAGAAAACCTGAAAATGAACTCAGCAGCAAACTTTAAACCATTAATTGCTCCTACTTTGTTTAATAATTCAAACATTTTATTAGCTTACCATCCAAAATAGAAAGCCAATCCCTTTCTATTAGACTTGGCAATAGACTTGCTTACGAGTCGGGCCAAACCGATTTCAAGTTGGGTTTCACCAGTTTCGACTTGTTAGTAGGTGGAACCTGTCTAAACTGGTTCCTTAGGGGGTTGGTCCCGGGCCGAGGCCAACACCAAAATGGTGAGACCAGCTCAGCCCGGTGAATCGGTTCTGAACCGGGCCGGTCCCGAGCTGGCCCCCTTTTTTATTTTTCTAAAAATTTATTTATTAAATTTTATTTATCAATAAAAATTAAATAAAATTTATTTATTAAATTATTTTATTTTTTAAAATTATTTATTAATAAAAATAAATATTGACTTATTTAATTATTTGATATATTTTTATATAATAAAGTTATTATAATAAAAAAGATTATAACTTATTTAATAAAGTTATTGTAATAAACATAAAGTTATTATCTACTATTATAAAGTTATCATTATAATAAATAATGGTATTATAAAAAAATAATTATAACTTATTTAATAAAGTTATTAGTTTAAAAAATTATAATACTTTTAAAATTTTTTAATTAATTTCTTTTAATAAAGTTAAATTTATTTATTACATTTGAAACATAATTAAATTTATCATTTATCATTCGAAATATAAGTAAACTTGTCATTTTGCATGAAAAATATTTATTCAATTATCATTTACTTCTAAAAAAATATTTATTTAGTATGTTTTTTTAATTTTTAAATTTTTATTTTAAATATTTATTCATTTTCTAAACTAAACTTATAACATTAATTTATTTGGTATTTAACAACAAATATAAATGAAAATAATAAAGAAGAAGAAGGAGATCAATTTTTTTTTTACGTGAAAAACCCTTTTAAAAGTTAGAAGGATAAAAATCATGAGACCATAATCTACAAAAATTACTATAACCGAACTTATTTACAATTTTAAATAAAATTTACAAACAACGAAAAATAAAACTACTTCTGATTCCTCATAATTTATAAGGATTGATTTGAAAATTTATTATTCCTCTCCGACATATTATCAATGAACTCATTGACCATTCCAAATTCTTTATTGCAAGATTCTGCTTCAAACTAGTTTTTGAAGTATGTTAGCATGCATAATGAAGCCAGATTAAAACTAGTTCGATGATCTCCAATGATTCTTCCACATGTCAAGAATGCGGATTTTGAAGCGATGAATGATACTTGCACCGTAAAAACATCTCAGGCCATGAAACCTAAAATTGGAAATGATCTTTGGTTTTCTTTCCACCATTAGAGAAGATCCAAGTTATTCTCTATACGAAAATTTTGACTTAAGAAAAATTCAATGTCATTGGAGCCTCCACCTCCACCATGAGTTTGTCAAGTTATTGAGCCAGATCCGTTGGTTTTTCCTTTTAGCTTCTGTAAACACCACAAATTTTTTACATTTAATTAGACTATATAAAAATGGAAATAATATATTTTAATGAAAGTATGAATATTCGTTGAAGGGCTTGAGGAGTATAGGAGCCGAGAAGCCCGTGAATAACAGGGAACTCGAAAATACAGGAAGGGATAAAGTAAATGCAAGCATGGAAGGATCAAAAATAATTTTGATGAAAAAAACTTATATCAGGATTTATGAGAAATGATGAAATCTCAATGATATTTTATTCTCGAAGTAATGAAAATTTCATGGAAGACATGAATATTGTCATTAGGTGATTTTATAAAAAAAAAAAAGAAAGAAAATGTATATATATATATATACACACACACATAGGTATAATATATATATATATACTAGACAAATTTAAATGGACAAATAATGATATATATATATATATATTGTAATGTATAACATACAATATATAAGAATTAATGAATGAACACAAAACAATAAAACAAAAAAAATAATACAAACATTAAACAAAAACAAACAAATAAATATCTATCTATATATTAATATAACATATATATATATATATATATATATATATTAATATAATATATTATGTTGTACGGAATTGGCTTTCAAAGAAAGCCAATTCCGTTTGCCTGCATTTTTGAAAAGGCAGAGACAATAGCGGGGAGCGGGAAAGGAAAAAAAAAAAGAGAAAGGAGAAGAGGAAGAAGAAGGAAATGGGGAAGAGAAAGCTAGCCAACCGAGGGAGAAGGGAGGAGAAGAAAGGAAAGAAAAGGAGGGAAAGAAGAAGAAGAGAAAGGGAAGAGAACATATCAAACCGAGGAAAAGGGGGGAGAAGCATGAACCGAGGGGTTGGAAGAAAATTGGAGCAGCTAGAAAACTGGAAGGCAGATCGAGAGCTAAGGAGAAAGGAAATCGAAGCTAAATTGAGGCAGACCGAGAGCTGAGGGAGAAAGGAAATCGAAGCTGAATTGAGGCAGACCGAGAGCTGAGGGAGAAAGGAAACTGAAGCTGAATTGAGGCAGAACCGAGAGCCTTTCAAGCAATGCAGAAGAAATGCCACGAAGCCCAGCTGGTGGCTGCCATTGTAGTGCCGTGTTAGGCTGAAGCAGGGGAGAGAAGGCACAGGACTGATCAGGAAAGAAATGGTATTCGGTGGATTGAATAGAGGTTGGAAGTACCAAAACAGTTGCTGGAAACTAAAAGAAAACAGAACAACAAAGAAATACAAAAAAAAAGGAAAAGAGCTAAAAAAAAAAGAGGAAAACGAAAGAGCAAGGTAAAATATGTATAAGTAAATTTAATGTATGTATATATATTTATATATATATATATATATATATATATATATATATATATATATATATATATATATATACATGTGTTTGAGATATAACCATGCTAGTATAAATTAAACTAGACAAAATGGGAGAGATGAGAAATAGAAAATATATATATATATATATTTATGTGATGATGAATAAGGAAGTTAAATGATCAAAAAATAAATGTGTATATACTTGGATGTATATACAAATAGGAGTATAAGATAAATGTGTGTGTTAGTATATGTACATACAAAGAATATATACATGTGATAAGGAAAAAAATGAAAACAAATAATAATAATAATATATATAGGAGTATATATATATTTATGTGTATATACATGTAAATGTATATAATAAATGAGTATGTTAATATTTGTATGTACAAAATATATATATATATATATATATATATATATATATATATATAGTAATGAAAATATATAAACGTGCGTGTTGACCTAGGTATGTACAATAATACATATACACGAAATAGTAACGAATAGGTTACGATTTTAACGCAATTCAGACAATTCGCATGAATATGATTCTAAGTATACAATTTCGGTGTAGGTGATCGTAGAAGGAATTAAAGGAGGTACTAGAAGACGTCACCACTCGAATTCAAAAATTTCGATAAATCGAGGTAAGGGGTGTAATTTAGGATGGTAATGGTATCCCTACCCTTAGACTCCTATTTATTTATATGTTTTCGAGTCTTCTCGTGCAACCCTTGATTGTAAAATAAAACCCAACATCTATTAAGCCCAAGATTTATTTGGTCATGTTTTCGAAATAAAGAAATGGCATATGAAATTGAATGCATAGTTTCGAGCATGATTTCTGAATACATGTTATGGTTTCGACCTACGTATGTATTGATTTTACGTTTTTGAAAGAAATGAAATTTGGTATGTGAACATATGTTTAAGAAAAGAAATTTGTTTTCGAAAGGTGAATGTGGGGGCCACCTCTTGAAACCTGCGGGAACAAAGTGCCACACAATCTTCTTGTTTTATGAAAGAGTTTTCAAATTTCAAGAAATTCAACTTTATTACTCGGTATGAGTTTATGGGCTATAAAACCCAAGAAAGATTTTGAAAACTCTGTTTTGAGACAAAAAAGGCAATGTGTAGTGGAATTGTGGGGGCCACCTCTTGAGTCCGATGGGAGCAAAGTGCCACGCAATTTTCACAATGACATGTGAATGTGGGGGCCACCTCTTGGGTTCTGTGAGAGCAAAGTGCCACACAATCTATGTGATTATGGGGGCCACCTCTTTGGGTCCTATAGATGCAAAGTACCATGCGGTTCACAATGACATGCGATCGTGGGGGCCACCTCTTGGGTTCTGTGATAGCAAAGTGCCACACAGTCGGTGTGACTGTGAAGGCCACCTCTTGAGTCCTACAGATGCAAAGTGCCACACGGTCAATGCATTTTTGTCATGCTCACCTTTGTGGCGTCTGAACTTCGCCTGTATGACGTCTGAATTTCACCTTCGGGTGTCTGAATGCTGTATAACCTTAATCCTGTCTACAGCCTTACCATGGCCATAGGTTATGAATTCCCTCTACGGAGGATAATTTTGTTATTTCCGCATGACAATTCTATAAGTTAGCCAAGTCTCCACCCGATATGAACTATGCTATAAGATTTTGATCCTTCGATATATGTTTATGCATCAGTTATGCTTTTGAAGTTCTATTAGTTTTGAAATATTCTGGAGTTCTGTATGTTTCGAAAGATTGTGATGTAACTGAATAGATTTATTATTTCGAAATTATATTTCTATTGATTATGTTTTGTATATACGCTTTTTTGAAGCTATGTGATATTTGTAAAGAAACGTTATCTCTTAGTTTTATCATGCATTTAATGTGATTTAGCCACCATGATCATTTTAAATGTGTTTCTTACTAGGCTTTTTTTCCTAAAGCTCACCCCTCTACCTTTTAGATTATTTGCAGTAATCTACAGACACTACCTGCCGCGTACACGACGTAGGCTGGTGGGAAAGAGCTACCCTAGGCTACTTTTTATACACGAAGAAAGGTATACAATTACATTCCTATACTAGACATATCTGCATGCATAGACATAAATTGAGAATATTTTTATTGAGATGTAATTTGTAAGGAATACAATGTAAAGGATTTTACTTTTGGGATTATATTTTGAGATGATTGGTAGTAAATCGAAATGGATGTATTGGGATGTAAATGTGGATTTGAAAAATATGTTTGGTAGTTGTGGATATGTAGGATTGTGGGAAAGCATGCTTGATAGTTGTGGATATCTAGAAGTGTTAAAACAATTGAATTGCAGGTGGTAGGCTCATATATAAACTGTTATGCTGCCGAAATTTCTATTGGTCATATAAGTCAAAATATGAAATTTAAATATAAATTCGGATAAAGAATTAAGAAAAGTGATTTGACACTGAACATGAATACAACCTAAGTGAATAAGGGAATAAGTGGATAAATTAAGTTTAAAAAAAATCTCTCAATTTTCAAGGGTCAAGGGTCATTACAGTTTAAGTGGTATCAGAGCGAAAGTTGTCTAGTACTGTCAGTGTCGAAAATAAGGATAAAATTATATCTCAAATGTCTTTGTTTGTCTGGTTATATGTAATGTATACCTAATGAATATAAGATTTGATCTTTGGAATTACGCGCAGGTATTAGATCACTTGCATGATGAGTGGAGGACGGGGACGCCCTCGGAGGCAAGCTCAGCCACCTCCACGTCCTCCACCGGAGCCAGATAGTCCTAATACTTGTATGGCTCAATTCGAACAGCGGTTGGAGCAGCGTCTCGAGCGAGGACTGGAATCGATAGCTGCCATGTTTGCCTAACACTTAGGGGCAAATGCTTCTGATTCAGCTGGCACAGCACCGATCCCTACTCCGGTGCTAACTCTGCCACAAGCACCACCTCCTCTTCCACCAGTTTCGCTAGTACCTATGGTGCCTCAGCCTCCTGTACAGGCCCGGAGGGAGGAGAGGGATATCGGTAGGATGAGGGACTTCCTGAAGATGAAGCCTCCAGCATTTAAAGGGATTAAGGATCTAGTAGAGGCTGAAGAGTGGCTGGTAAACCTTGGGAAGATTTTTGACTTTCTGGGGTATTCTGATGTCGAGAAAGTTTCGATGGCCACATATATGCTGAAGGGCCAAGTAGAGTATTGGTGGGGATCCACCAAGGTCCTTCTGACTGCTCAGCATCCGGTGATTATTTGGGATGCATTCTCTACAACCTTCAGAAAACAGTATGTTTCACGAACTACCCAGCAGAAGTTGAGGACGAACTTTCTAAATTTGGTACAAGGCAGTATGATCGTGGATGAGTACGAAAATAAGTTTACAATGCTGATGAGGTATGACCTGGAGACATTCCAGAATGAAGAGCGTCAGACTGAGAGGTTTCTACCAGGGTTAAGATCAGCTATCCGAGATCGACTTTTGGGGTTATAGATTACTGAATTTCAGGATGCTCTGGGTAGAGCACAGATGGTTGAGAGGGGCCTGAATGTTACACAAACCGAGTATGGCCTTAAGGGAAAGAACAAAGATGAGAGTAAGCGGATGGAGTTGGTGAGACAAGATTTTCGGAGGGACCAGCCTAAGAGGCAGAGGACAAATGAATCTAGGACTAGGGTTGATTGGCCCACCGTTCTTGTACCTTCTCCACAGAGTACTAGAGGTTCGCAACAATATGGGAAGTTATGTAAGGAGTGTAGTAAACCCCATGAAGGTATTTGTTATCGGGCCACAGGGAGCTATTTTAGGTGTGGGCAGAGGGGACACCTGATTAAAGATTGCTCACTGAATAAGGCTCCACAGCCCCCAAAGCTACCATGACAACCTGTGAGGCACGCTCCCCAGAGACAAGTTCCACAGAGACGGGCTACCGTAGCAGAGAAAGGCAAGGAGCCTGTCACTCATGGGAGAGTCTTTGCCTTGGACTAAGAGACTGCTGATGCTTCCACTGAGACCATTCCGGGTAAGTTTTTAATTTGTAATCATGAGGCACATGTATTATTGGATTCAAGTTCTAGGCACTTTTTTTTATATCACCCCATTTTGCATGTAAACTGCCTGTGAAACCTGAGCCTCTAGCTTTTATGTTACACGTTACCACACCCCTGTATAAATCTCAAAGGACTGATATGGTGTGTAGGAATTGTGAAATTAAGATAGGAGATAGGGCAACTTTAGCAGAATTAATCTTACTGAACATGTATGGCTTCGATGTAATTTTGGGTATGGATTGGCTAGCCACCAATCGCATAAGTCTAGATTGTTACACCAAGATTGTAACCTTCCTGCTACCCGATAAGTTTGATGTATGCTTGCAGTTAATGAATAAAATGCATGATTTTGACTGTTGATGGAAATTTCTGATGTATGTGTTAATGTGAAGGTTATGTTGCGTTCATCTCCGATACTAGTTGGGAACGTCCAAGTATTCAGGACATAGAAGTGGTATGCGAATTTCCAGATGTATTTTCCTGCTGAACTACCGGGACAACTTCAGGAGAAAGAACTGGAGTTCACTATAAATTTGGCTCCAGATGTGCAACCTATCTAAAAGTCTCCCTATCGGATGGACTTTGTAGATCTTGAGGAATTTAAAAAAAAAAAAAGAGTTGCAAGAACTGTTAGATAAAGGAAGTTCAGAAACTCATAGGAGATAATGAGAAAGATAAAGAAAATGACGGAAAAGAGATCTACAAAGGAAATAGCGACAATGAAAGAACACAATCACTATGCTGAAAGAATGAATCAGGGAACTAACGGTATAAATAAGACTCTAAAGGTCACACTGCTTACACGATTGAGAAAGATAGGGCATGTTCGGAGTATAAAAACATCCCTGTAAATAGAAAAAGTTTTCTGACACATGATCAAATAATTTATCAAAGTTACTCCTAAACTAAAAGGAGAAGTTCTAGAATTGATTTAGCACGTGGTATCGAATTGAGTACTTAAACCACTGTACTGTGTGACTTTTCTTGGATTAGAAACCCTGAAAGAGCAATTATAAGAACTATATGAAGGGAAGATTTTCGGACCCAGTGACCCACTTTGGAGTGTACTGGTACTAAATTTTAAGGTGACTCGGAGTCTCTTAGGTCACAGTGTATTAAGAATGGATGTAAGTAGGATTTCCCCAAACAGAGGTTACATGTTAATGAGAAAGATCCAAACTATTATGAAGATTCAGAGTTTGAGATATAAGGAAACTTTAGAGTATGGATTACATATTGAATTTAAGGATTGTAATTTCTATATTCTTACATTTTGAATGTGAGACTTAATTGGTATAAGGAAAGAGTTTTGCTATAGTTGATGTACGAAATGAGACAAGCTTTGAGATGAGATAAATCTTGAATATACGAGTCATATTGAAATAAGAGATGTATGCAAGGTACGAATATCTCTGGTATGTGAAGTGATTCGGATCAAGTGATGATAAGTTTGGTAACCTATTTTCTTACTAAAATTGAATCTTGAATACTTATATCCGTTACCGATTTGCGCGGTCAAGTCTGATGGCCAATAAAGGTTTTTAAAAATACCTCACCTCCCGAGAGACTTGACAGCGTCTAGAAGTACCCTCATCTATTCTGAAGGACCAAGAGGAATTTAGAGGACCAAATTCTTTAAAGGTTGGGAGAATGTAAACACCACAAATTTTTTACATTTAATTAGACTATATAAAAATGAAAATAATATATTTTAATGAAAATGTGAATATTCGTTGTAGGGCTCGAAGAGTATAGGAGCCGAGAAGCTCGTGAATAACAGGGAACCCGAAAATACAGGAAGGGATAAAGCAAATGCAAGCATGGAAGGATCGAAAATAATTTTGATGAAAAAAAAAACTTATATCGGGATTTATGAGGAATGATGAAATCCCAATGATATTTTATTCTCGAAGTAATGAAAATTTCATGGAAGGCATGAATATTGTCATTAGGTGATTTTATAAAAAAAATGTATATATATATATATATATATATACATAGGTATAATATATATATATATATACTAGACAAATTTAAATGAACAAATAATGATATATATATATATATATATATATATATATAACGAATAAATATATATATATATATTGTAATGTATAACATACAATATATAAGAATTAATAAATGAACACAAAACAATAAAACAAAAAAAATACAAACATTAAACAAAAACAAACAAATAAATATCTATATATATATTAATATAACATATTAATATATTTTAATATAATATATATATATTATGTTGTACAAGGCAGAGACAATAGCGGGGAGCAGGAAAGGAAAAAAAAAGAAAAGAGAAAGGAGAAGAGGAAGAAGAAGGAAATGGGGAAGAGAAAGCTAGCTAACCAAGGGAGAAGGGAGGAGAAGAAAGGAAAGAAAAGAAGGGAAAGAAGAAGAAGAGAAAGGGAAGAGAACAGATCAAACCGAGGAAAAGGGGGGAGAAGCATGAACCGAGGGGCTGGAAGAAAATTGGAGCAGCTAGAAAACTGGAAGGCAGACCGAGAGCTGAGGGAGAAAGGATATCAAAGCTGAATTGAGGCAGAACGAGAGCTGAGGGAGAAAGGAAATTGAAGCTGAATTGAGGCAGAACCGAGAGCCTTTCAAGCAATGCAGAAGAAATGCCACGAAGCCCAACTGGTGGCTGCCATTGTAGTGTCGTGTTAGGCTGAAGTAGGGGAGAGAAGGCACAAGACTAATCAGGAAAGAAAAGGTATTCGGTGGATTGAATAGAGGTTGGAAGTACCAAAACAGTTGTGTTGGAAACTAAAAGAAAACAGAACAGCAAAGAAATACAGAAAAAGGAAAATAGCTGAAAAAAAAAAAGACAAAAACGAAAGAGCAAGGTAAAATATGTATAAGTAAATTTAATGTACATACATATATATATATATATATACATGTGTTTGAGATATAAGCATGCTAGTATAGATTAAACTAGACAAAATGGGAGAGATGAGAAATAGACAAAATATATATATATATATATTTATGTGATGATGAATAAGGAAGTTAAATGATAAAAAAATATATGTGTATATACTTAGATGTATATACAAATAGGTGTATAAGATAAATGTGTGTGTTAGTATATGTACATACAAAGAATATATACATGTGATAAGGAAAAAAATGAAAACAAATAATAATAATATATATTGGAGTATATATATATTTATGTGTATATACATGTAAATGTATATAACAAATGAGTATGTTAATATTTGTATGTACAATATATATATATATATATAGTAATGAAAATATATAAACGTGTGTGTTGGCCTAGGTATGTACAATAATACATATACACGTAGTAGTAACGAATAGGTTACGATTTTAACACAATTCGGACAATTCGCATGAATAGGGTTCTAAGTATACAATTTCGGTGTAGGTGATCGTAGAAGGAATTAAAGGAGGTACTAGGAGGCGTCACCACTCGAATTCGAAAATTTCGATAAATCGAGGTAAGAGGTGTAATTTAGGATGGTAATGGTATCCCTACCCTTAGACTTCGACTTATTTATGTGTTTTCGAGTCTTCTCGTGCAACCCTTGATTGTAAAACAAAACCCAACATCTATTAAGCCCAAGATTTATTTGGCCATGTTTTCGAAATAGAGAAATGCCATATGAAATTGAATGCATAGTTTCGAGCATGATTTCTGAATACATGTTATGGTTTCGACCTACGTATGTATTGATTTTATGTTTTTTAAAGAAATGAAATTTGGTATGTGAACATATGTTTAAGAAAAGAAATTTGTTTTCGAAAGGTGAATGTGGGGGCCACCTCTTGAGTCCTGTGAGAATTAAGTGTCACACAATCTTCTTGTTTTATGAAAGAGTTTTCAGATTTCAAGAAATTCGACTTTATTACTCGGTATGAGTTTATGAGCTATAAAACCCAAGAAAGATTTTGAAAACTCTGTTTTGAGACAAAAAGGCAATGTGTAGTGGAATTGTGGGGGCCACCTCTTGAGTTCGATGAGAGCAAAGTACCACGTAATTTTCATAATGACATGTGAACGTGGGGGCCACCTCTTGGGTTCTATGAGAGCAAAGTGCCACACAATCTGTGTGATTGTAGGAGCCACCTCTTGGGTCTTACAGATGCAAAGTACCGCGCAGTTCACAATGACATGCGATCGTGGGGGCCACCTCTTGGGTTCTGTGGTAGCAAAGTGCCAAACAGTCGGTGTGACTGTGGGGCCCACCTCTTGAGTCCTACAGATGCAAAGTGCCACACGGTCATTGCATTTTTGTCATGCTCGCCTTTGTGGCATCTGAACTTCGCATGTATGGCGTCTGAATTTCACCTTCGGGTGTCTAAACGCTGTATGACCTTAATCCTGTCTACATCCTTACCGTGGCCATAGGTTATGAATTCCCTCTACGGATGATGATTTTGTTATTGTCGCATGACAACTCTATAAGTTAGCTAATTCTCCACTCGATATGAACTATGCTATAAGATTTTGATCCTTCAATATATATTTATGCATCAGTTATGCTTTTGAAGTTCTATCGGTTTTAAAATATTCTGGAGCTCTGTATGTTTCGAAAGATTGTGATGTAACTGAATAGATTTATTATTTCGAAATTATATTTCTATTGATTATGTTTTGAATATACGCTTTTTTGAAGCTATGTGATATTTGTAAAGAAACGTTATCTCTTAGTTTTATCATGCATTTAATGTGATTTAGCCACCATGATCATTTTAAATGTGTTTCTTACTAGGCTTTTTTTCCTAAAACTCACCCCTCTACCTTTTAGATTATTTGCAGTGATATACAGACACTATCTGCAGCGGACACGACGTAGGCTAGTGGGAAAGAGCTATCCTAGACTACTTTTTGTACACGAATAAGGTATATAATTACATTCCTATACCAGACATATTTGCATGCATAGACATAAATTGAGAATATTTTTATTGGGATGTAATTTGTAAGGAATACAATGTAAAGGATTCTACTTTTGGGATTATATTTTGAGATGATTGGTAGTAAATCGAAATGGATGTATTGTGATGTAAATGTGGATTTGGAAAATATGTTTGGTAGTTGTGGATATGTAGGATTGTGGGAAAGCATGTTTGATAGTTGTGGATATTTAGGAGTGTTAAAACAATTGAATTGCAAGTGGGTAGGTTCATATATAAGCCGTTATGCTGCCGAAATTTTTATTGGACATATAAGTCAAAATATGAAATTTAAATATAAATTCGGATAAAGAATTAAGAAAAGTGATTTGACATTGAACAGGAATACAACTTAAATGAATAAGAGAATAAGTGGATAAATTAAGTTTAAAAAAAAATCCCCAAATTTTCGAGAGTCAATGATCGTTATAGCTTCAGTCTTTTCTTTGTTGTTGCCCTAGTTGCTTCGAAAATGCCTTCTTGGCTGCCACCACTTTCGGTTTCTTTGTTCTTGGTTGAATTGCTCCCTCTCACCTTATAAAAATTAAACAAATCTTGAAAATACATGTTAATTGAGGACTTTTGTCCTCAATATAATCAAGATCAAAAAAGCTTTATAACAATAAAAAAAAATCTATATTTACCTCACTCTGACTAGGTACTAAATGAATATGAGGAATTATTTCTCAATATTTTTAAAAATTTTCCTCCCGATCATATATAAAAGAAGATAAAGTATCATCACTCTTAAATTTTAAAAATTTACCAAACATTCTAAAGATTATAGAACAAAAAAATGTATACTTAAATAATATTGAATTGAAAATCTTTCGATTGTGTTTTTAAAAGTATATAATAAATCAGCACAACTTTCAATAAAAATCCAATTATCATCATTAATCGTTAAGGATGGTCATTTGTAAAATTGTTATAAAAATGAGTAATAATATTTTTATAAAGTAAAATAAAAGAAAGCAAACGATGAAGTGAGTTCCATTTCATTTTCAATGGGAAGTAGAAATGCTTTAACATTTATGTTATTTGTTTGACAAATCTACTTCTATTCATGTTTGTGGCTTGCTGCAAATCCACTTTGCTAAAGTTTTAATTTTTTTCAATTTAACCTATGTCACTAACATTAAAATAATTTTGAACACGCAAATTTATAATATGACATGCACATCTAAATGAAAAAACACATTTTGCATAACTGGGTTTAAATTTCTAATTAACATAGAAACAATTGCGGTATTATTCGAAACATTATAAAAAGTAATAGAAAAAATTTAATTTCAATTCCATACAATTTGCATACATTAATAATATATTGAGGGATAGAGTATGCATTATGCGATTGTTCTAATACATCTAAAGATAAAATGTGGTTCTACATACACCAATCCTCATCTATCCAAACAAGAACAAGATAACTTAAACGGTTGACACTAGTCCAAATATTAGTAGTTAAACTAACCCAAAATGAAATATTAGTAAGTTTATGCCTTTAAGCTTCCCTATAGTGTTGAAACATTAACATGAAATCATTTTTCAATGTTTGTTTAGAAACGGATTTATATGAAGGTTGTAATTATTGACAAACATTTTCTAAATATCCAACTTCTTCACATATTATGAATGATTATTCTGTCCTAATTACAAATCTAACTAAACCTCGCCTAGCTTTATGATTATCAAAAATAAATTTTTTTTCACCTTCATATATATTAATTTGTGATTGTCTAGCTTCCCTAATTTCGTCTTGTACCTTATATGTCACGACCCAAACTACCCATGTAAGACCCGAAAATTCGGTGTCATTTTTAAGAAATTGATATTTAAAAATATGGATTAGTGTAATCTTGATCAAAAATCGAAGAAATAATTTAATTTCGAGTTCAATTGATCAAGATATAAATTATTAGAATTTATCAAAATTTTTATCTCGAAAAATGAGCCCAAAAATAGTGAAAAAATATACCGAAAAGGTAAAATCGGACTGATAAATTCATTTACGGACTAAATAAATTTAATAGATATTTTTGGGATATTTATGAGATATTTTTGGGATTTTTATTATTATTTTATAATAAAATAATAATAAAAATATATTATAAAAAAAAATTCTGATAAAAAAAAAAAAAAGAAAACTGGATCGCGCGAAATAGTCGCGCGACCCAGGCAAAAGGGGAGGGATCGGGCAAAACCCGATCCCCTGATTCAAGGCCACCGGCGGCGGACGGAAGGGGGAGAAGACCGGCGAAGCCACGACCGGCACCGAGGGACCCCTCCAGAACCATCACGCGCCGTGAATAGCCGCCGACGAGGAGATCCGCGGGAGGGAAGCCGCGGGAGAGAGGGACGGATTCGGCGGAATCCGACGCCGATCGACCCCACCCGAGGCCAAAAGCAGGCTCCCCAACCCGAGCCCAGCCGAACGACGGTGGAATCGGCCGGAGAACCGGTTCAGGAGGAGAGAGAAAGAAGAGAGAGAATTTTTTTTTTTTTATCGGACTTCGGGTAAGTCGATACGGGGTCAAAAGTGACCGATTTAATTTTTGATAAATTTATTTAAATTATATTTAATCGAAAATTGGCCCAGAAATGAAAAATACGAAATTGTGCAGTTCGACGATTTAATTCCGAACGGAAGCCAGATCGAACTCCGATTCGCGCACCATCGCACAATATCGGGTAAGTAAAGCTCATTTACGACAATTTATGTGATTAACGCGTATTTAAGATTTAATTTACGCATTTCGGATTAAATTTTGGATTTAGTGAATTATAGTCGAAAATTCGAATAAACTGTCGTAAATGATATTCGGGCTATCCAAAGAGTTTGGAACGAAGCCCAATGGGTATTGATAGGCCCAATGAGCCGATAGACCCTGATGAAGGAAAATAATACGTGAAAAACGGGCTTAATACGGATTAAGGCCCGATTAAAGTATTTAGGCCCATTTAGAGTAAACGGGCCCAATTAAGTGAAATGAACTGTATTAAATGTGTAATACAGTAGGAAACGTGTAATTAATCCAGTGAATGGTTAAATGCAGCTTCAGAGTCATATTGAGAGTTGACCGGACTGCGAGATTTGGACAGCACAGAGGAAGAGAGGTCACACTACGTGATCCGAGGTAAGGGATCTATGGGAGCTATTAGAGATAGCTGTACGTATTTTCATGGTCGTTTACAGTCAATTAAATTTCGTATAGCGTATAGATATGAAATTTCTGGATAGTACCCAAATATGGGAAAATTACGAAAATACCCCTAGACTCAGGAATTTTGGAAATGCATAAAGTGCATGCAATCCATGTTTTCTTTGTGAAAAAGAGATTTTTGTGAAGTTGAAATGATAGACTGGCTCATGATTTGACTGTATGCATTAACTTGCACGTTTTTCAAAAATGTGATTTGATTGACGAGTGAATTGATGGGATGTTACCCTCTCACTCTGTTTTGTACCGTTTTGCATATTGCACTCGGTTTTGAGTACCACTGTGGTGAGAAATAGAGCCAGCTGTCTATTTTGTGTGTGTGAAATCGTGCTGGAGCATGATGAGATCTGTGGATTTATCCAGATCCGCTCCCACTTGATTTTGGTATTACATCTGTACAGACCGTGCTGGAGCACTGCTCGCATTGGATTCTGTTGTGATTTGTGATTGAGATCGTGTTGGAGCCCTTGTGTTGACTGTGTGTCACACTGACTTGCTCGCACTAGATCTGAGACGACAGGCTATGGTTGATAATTTATTTGGTTGGGGTGGTGAGCTGTTGACTCAGGCACCTACAACTGTGTGGTAATTGTACCTGGTTCACGGAGTACGCTGTACCGTGTAGACAACATGGAGTACACTGTACCGTGCAACTATGGGGTGTGAGGATTGCGTCTTTGGACTCGGGCATGCTTTGTCATTGCTCTGTTTTGTGATAGTCCTTAGATAGGAGCCGATGGATAGACTAATCCCCTCCTCGGACTCAGAGACACCATGGCACACCTGATCCGTGATAGCTTGTGGGTCTCGGACTTTGGCCAAATGTTCCCTTGGATTTGTGTTGAAATCCCTGCCTAGTCTCACCTGATTTTATTGGTTTCGATGATGAAACTAATTGTGATTTGATTTCTGTGATGAAACCATGTGAAATGAGAACATGATTTTAAAGTGAGTTTCAATACTGAACACAGAAAGATTTTATTCTGAATGAGTTTTGATATTCGATTTTTGGCAGTAAATTGCTATGTGTTTTACTATGATGGTTTTGTGAATGCCATTAGTTTTTTGGCATAAACCATGCATCATGAGCATTGTGGATAGTTTGATTATCTACTTGCTTTATAAATTAAGGAGAGTGTTTTGAAAAGTAAATGCATTTGTTTTACGAGTTGATAAAACATGCATTATGAGCATCGTAGATAATGTGGTTATCTACCTGCTTTCATATATTTCTTACTGAGCGCGTTATGCTCATCCCATTATTTTTCCCACCTCTACAGAGCATTTCAGTAGTGTATAAGCTGCATCCATCCTGCGATCTTTTATACACAGCTATCCAGCAACATCGAGGTATGCACACATGTACTTTTGTATCTGAATAATAGCGTACAGTGATGTAGTCATGTTATATGGGGGATGTATATGTTAGGCAATGTAAACGAATTTTAAATTCTAAAATGATAATTTTATAAGCTTCCGCAATATTTGTGCCTGGGACGAAAGCATTGCCTGTTATGCATATATATATAATATATGAAACTGAGTGAGGGATATTGACTCACAGCCCAACAATTGAAATGTGGTAAGTTCGCGAAAAATTTGTAGTGATTTTTGTAAATTTGGGTCGCGACAACCCAAAAATCAGAGTTAATTTTTCGCTTTTGTTTATTTTCTTACTTAAATTCTTACATGTCTTCTGATCGTGACCACACTCCACTAACAAATTGGGCTGTGCGTCAATGCCAGTCCCACCATATATTTACCATCTAACTTATTTCTTCTTCAATCATTTATAATTGCTTATATTAATTATACATCCCCTAAAGTTACTTACAAACATGTTACTGTGCTATGCTTATGTAGATACAATATGTACAAGTGTATATACTTTATGTTGATGGGCAGCAGCGGATATCCAGAATGCAGTACTGAGTCGCCTCAACTTCAACTGGAGATTATCTGTGGGAGAAAATGAAAGGGGTGAGCACATCAAGCTCAGTAAGGCAATCCTACGAACAAGTAGGTAACCATACTACCTACATAAACGTAGTGCCATGCATAAACCACCCTTTCTCCACACATTTTAAAACAGATGGTATGAGTAATGATGTTATGTAAAACACATTTGCACGAAAAATTCAACATGCAATTATATTCAAAATCATATCTTTCTCGTTTAAAATTTCACAGTAAAGTCAGGACTCGACCCCTCCTTCGGGTGATCCTGACTCACACAAAATCATGAAAATCTGTTTACATCACATATGGGTTTAAAAAGCATGGAAATAACCATCATGCACATTTAATTTAAAACCCGATTTGATCTCATCAAAATCGTCGACATGCGAGACTAGGCAACATCTGTATATCGGCAATAACCAGGACTGGCCAATATGTGTCCTCATGAGTCCCTCTAGCTTCACGGATCCCAGTGTGCGAGGTCTCACCCTGATCGGGAACTACCCCGAAGGTGGGTCAATCCAACCCGTCAGTCTTATCCGATCTCACGCATCCGAAGATGCCGTATCCGAAGATACCCCGTATCACAAAGATACCGTATCCGAAGATACCCGTATCACAAAGATACCGTATCTGAAGATACCCCACGGTACATCGTACTCCATGCTACTTGCACGGTACATCGTACTCCATAGACCCATATCACTCTAGGTACTCCAGCCCAAATGGCCTGCTTCCCACAGAGAGGTTTTGTTTCTCAATACTCATGCCATGTCTCAAAACGCACGTGCGAGCCTATTAAATCGGTGACACACAGTCTACCCGATGCTCCAAGAACGACTCATCGCATGTTCTCATAAAATCAGTGCGAGCGATGCTCAGCACTCTCATCAAATCAAGTAAAATCAGCAGAGCCCGCTTTACATCCCCACAAGGCCGCCAACCTCATCCCTCACTCTCACCCTACTTAAGAGGTCTTTTGAGCCTATTGGGCCTTTTGGCTGACTCCAAGGGCAGACAGCGCTACTCCACAAATCCAATAAAACTAGTGCGAGCTAGGCTCTAGCACTCTATATATGAATAACATGAAAATCTTATAAAATCTGGTGCGAGTTAAACTCCAGCACCCTGTCACGAAAATCATGTAAAAATCTGGTGCGAGTTAGACTCTAGCACCGTGTCACGAACAAGCATGTGAAATCTGGTGCGAGTTATACTCTAGCACCTATGCATGTAAAACTCTAGTGCGAGCTCTCGCTCCAGCACTAATGCATGCATCACACAAATCAAATATCGTGCGAGCTGAGCTCTAGCACGTCACATGTAAATAAAAACACGTAGGCGGCTCGGTTATCTCCAAATAGTTTTCACAGAAATTACATCGTTTAAGGTATGCAATGCTATGCATTTTTCTTTAAAAGTGAGCCAGCCTACTCATGCATGTGTTAAAATACCTCCAGAACGAGCAGGAACCTCTTGTCCTTGCTCCTCCCAATTTTTCCTAAATTTGTAAGTTCTACCCTTAACAAGGGTATTTTGGTAATTTGCCCATTCGGGGCACTAAAATTATTATTTGACCTCTAGACCCTTCAGATAATTTTTATAGACTGCATATGAACTTGAAATTTCGTAAAGTTTACCTCTAGCAGTCCGTAGAATTCCCTTACCTTATTTTCCTGTCGAGTCTGACCTTTTCTTTTCCACTGTTGTCTCATCGCGCAGTCCGTTATGCTCCCAATCAAATGCCCAGTACTGCGTGTCAATATTCCTCAGGTCATATAACATACAATTTAATTGTATTTAATCTTTTCTGGGCTTAATTTAAATCATTGGGCCTATTTACCCCTATTGGGCCCAATTGCACCTTGATGGGCCTTAATCGGCTTTAAGCCCGTTTTCCACTTAATTTTCACTTTATGGAGGCCTATTGGGCTCATTGGGCCCACCAACCATTTATTGGGCCTCGTTCTAACTCTCGAATAACTAAATTTAATATTTACGACAATTAATCTAAATTTCCATAATTTAATTCAATTTATGCGGAATTTAAATTCATATCACGTATAACGATGTAAATTGTCATAAATAAGGGTCACTTACCCGAGATTCCATACTAGTACGTAAATCGAGGCTATCTCGAGCTCTCGTTGGATGCCAATTGTCGAGCTACACAATTTCATAATTTTTCGGCTAAGTTTTCAGTCCAAAATTAATTAAATTAAATACTCCAAAATTTAAATCGGGTCAATTTCGACCACTACTGACTTACCCGAAGCTCGATTGCATCACAGGAATTTTTCTCAACTTTTTTCTCTTTTTTCTTTTTCCCTTTTTCTCCCTTTTTTCCTCTCTTTTTGGCTGAACCGGTTCAGTCCGGTTCAGACCACCGGTTCACTCCGGTTCGGTCGGTTCACCGCCTTGCAGACCGGTTCTCCGTCGGCTTCCACCGCCAGCAGCTCCGCAAGGCTGTCCGCATCTCAGATCTGGGCTTGGTTCGCCTCGAGCTCGTCGGGAAATGGCTGGTCCGGCCTGTTCTCCTCCGACCGTCAGACCTATTTTCTTCCCTTGGCCGTCGTCGGCGATTCCCGCCGTCTCGTCGGCTGCTACCGGTCTCAAAAGGACCGCCTCCTCCTCACGGTCACGCCGGTGGCCTCCGTTCATGCCCAGTCGTCGTGTGTCGCCGGGAATCAGCCCATTTCTCCTCGGTGTTTTCCCTCCTCCGATCGGCTTCCTCCGGCCACTTCACGACACGTCTTGTCACGACCCAATTCCATTCTCTTTAACCGAAAATCACTGAAAATTTTTCGCGTTTTACTGTTACCTTACCCTGTCGTGAACTAAACTTACCACACACTGTTGGGCTGTGAGCCAATAATAAACACCACGTCTCATTCATTCTCAATAAATTAAAACGATGTCATACATGTGCATTTAATCGTGTACTTATACGAATACATGTTTTACTGACATCTACATCCCCCATAAGTACAACTCAAAAGAATACTGTGCTTTTACATTGTTTAGATACAAAAAGAATCACTATGTATATACCTCTTAGCGATGGAGATGCAGCGGAGTCCAAAATAATATGCCTCAGTCCTCACTGGGCTACTATGCACGCTCTGTAGGGGGAAAAATAGAGTGGGATGAGCAACCACACGCTCAGTAAGGCAATAATGCAAGCATGATAGATAACTACTCTATCTACATGCTGATAGTGTTATGCATAAATCGTTTATAGTAGGAGCATGAGGAATAAAACTATACCATGTGGATATACATATATATCATGCATCAAATCATGTGCATTGGCATATAAAACATGGTAGAGACATCATGCATAAAACATCTCATGCTCAATCTCATTTAAATTCAAAAAAGGGCAATTCCTTTAGAAACCTCCTTTTTGAACCAACAACATAACACCACCAAATCAACTCACAACCACAACCATTTCACAATTCACGAATGTGTATAAGTCTAGGCCACTATATCAAAAGTGCCTATGTGAACTATTACATCATAATTCATCCCAGACCACACGCATCCCGGTGTGCGGGGTATCATGCTGACACGAAGATGGATTATCCCTCGCCAGACTTTCTCATCACATAACCATCATGCGGTACAGCGTACTCCATGTGATATACACGGTACAGCGTACTCCGCAACTCATATCGTGATCGGGGGTGCCATTCCTAGGTCTTATCTACCCCATACCAAGAGTTTTCCATATTCCGTGAAGGTTAGTCTCCCTGCCGAACAGAGCCTCCCCGCCTAACAGAGCCTCCCTGCCTCCTCGGGCTTAAGGATGTTAGCTTAAGGATGTAGGGCTTAAGGGTCCTTTCCGTAAGAGAGCCTCCCCACCGAACAGAGCCTCCCCGCCTAACAGAGCCTCCCTGCCTCTTCGGGCTTAAGGATCTTACCTTTACCATACCCATGTAGGAGAGCCTCCCTGCCTAACAGAGCCTCCCCGCCTCTTTGGGCTTAAGGATGTCGGCTTAAGGATCCCACCGTAAGAGAGCCTCCCCACCAAACAGAGCCTCCCCGCCTAACAGAGCCTCCCTGCCTCTTCGGGCTTAAGGATGTTAGCTTAAGGATGTAAGGCTTAAGGATCTTACCCACTTTCACAACCTTATACGTATCCCCTCTTGCAAACTTGTGCGAGCAAAGCTCTAGCACGACTCATGCATCATGCATCTTCTCATAAAGAGGCGCGTACGAGCATAGCTCTAGTACGGTTATACTCATAAGACAACCATTCACAATCCACGTACGAGCAGAAACTCCAGTACGGTTTATAAATATCACTATAGTTTCCAAATCAAGGTGCGAGCTAGGCTCCAGCACGTTTCATACAAATGAAAACATAGAAATCCAGCGCGAGCGAGGCTCTAGCGCGATTTACGTCATACAAGTGTGATAGGCGGCTCATATACAATTCATCAATCCCGGCAATTCGGGTTTAGCACTCACAAATGCTTTTCCACAACAACCATACATTACTAGCCATCCTATCTACGAGCTTGCTTAAAGCCAAGCAATTCGTTTTGGAAAAACATCAAAACATTAGATTTATGCAATTATTAGCCTTACTATCCCATTTCATAAAATCCACTTCAAATCCAAAACCACGCATATACTCGTCATCATTCACGAATACCATCCATCATTTATTTGAGCAATTCATGCATTTCATACAACACCCAATATTCACCCAGTTCAAAATACGAGCAGCTATCTCTGTATACTCACAAAATTCCCTTACCTGGAATCGCGATGCGTGATTCCACTTCCTTAAGCTGCTTACTCGTACGATTCGATTCGCCTTCAACGAACTCTCTGGGACTGCACAAAATCGTATCCCGCATTATATTCGACCCATATATTGCAACCCTTGTGCTTGCTATAGTCAATTTAGTCTATAGCCACTATTAAAGCTTATTTGGCCTCGTTTCATTACTTTATCCATAACTCGAGTCTATGGATTTTCTTAGGCTTATTAACTTATTCAAAATCGATATCAAATCGATGTAAAGCTCATAGCGTTCATATTCCATGAATCCCCTCACTATGGCATTTATTCATCACATAAATATCCATTTTCACATTTCTTCCAACCCACCATGTAATTCCATCTAACCATTAAAAATCATAACATTATCCCAATGACAACTTTAGCATGCCATATACCATAAGTTCATTCAATCCCACATATCCTCACATTATACCCATTTTAGATTTCTAGGTCACACCAATTTCACAACATTCCTAATTAGTTTATCCATCAATACTTCTATCAATCAACTCCAAAATCAATTAAATAGCTAATGCATTTGGATTGAAGTGTTAGAATCTTACCAATATGATTTCTCTTCTTGCTCCAATTGGTAATGCCCTCAACTCCTTCAATTCCAAAAATGGGAAAATGCCCTCTCACTATGTTGTTCTCCTCTTTGATAGGAACAACTTTGCCTCTAATGATCTCTCTCCAAATCTCACTGAAAATGGCTGATTTTAGAGAGGGAAAGTTGGGTTTTTAGGGTTGAAATTGGGAGGTTCTGAGATTTCCAGATTTTTCAGCTCTCCTTATATAGAAATGACTTGAGGAGATCGATCTGGTCCAAGAGGAGATCGATCTGGTCCTTTAAAATCCCTCTTTTTCACGGTATTTTTAAACCTGAGATCGATCTGTCGAAGCAATGAGATCGATCTGTTGAGGCATGAGATCGATCTGTCGAAGCATGAGATCGATCTGGTCCCAAACAGAGAGCTAAGGAGATCGATCTGGCTGCTTGAGGATCGATCTTTTCACTTACAGAATGCTTGGCAGATCGATCTGGCTCCATTGGAGATCGATTTGCTCTATTCGTTCACCCAAATAAGAGCATTCTAGCTCTTCCAGATCGATCTCTCATCCTAGGAGATCGATCTGGACCTCATGTTTTCCAGATTTCCTGCAGTTTCATTGCTGCAACTCATACCAACACACCCTCAATCTATTGCCATGGCCATTTCCTCATCCATTCACCTCTATAGCTTGAAAATGGCATCCATTCATACCTTATGCACATTGAAACTTGTGTGCATTCATTTTATATTCAAAGGTATGCAACATAAAACCAAATGGAAGCATAACTCCATTCCATTTTACCACACTACTCATTTTGAGTCTCAATCACATCCATCACTTGCTAGAACACATTTCTCCGTATTCATACTCAATGAAACTTGTATGTACGTTACAACTTATATTACACATACATACATTGAATCCATGGACTTACATCAATCATATTTTACATCACAAGTCCATTCATATTATTTGATCCAAGTACACACATTACCCTTATACATATACGGGGTCTTACATTCTCCCCTCCTTCAAGGAATTTGGTCCTCCAAATTAGAACCAAGTCACTCTTCAAACAGTTGGGGGTACTTCTCCCGTATCAAGTTCTCCAATTCCCACGTGGCCTCTTCCGCCGTGTGGTGTTGCCAAAGCACTTTCACCAAGGGAATTGTCTTATTCCGCAACACTTTCTCTTTCCTGTCCAATATCCGAACCGACTTCTCAACATACGTCATACTCTCATGGAGCTCCAGCGGCTCATATTTTATCACGTGTGCCGGGTCCGGGTGATACTTCCGAAGCATCGAGACGTGGAAGACGTTGTGGACATTCGCCAAGTCCGGTGGTAATGCCAATCTATACGCCTTATCTCCCACTCTCTCCAAAATCTCGAAGGGTCCGATATATCTAGGGCTCAGCTTGCCCTTCTTACCGAATCTCATAATACCCTTCGATGGTGAAATTCTCAGAAATACCGACTCACCCTCATCAAACTCCAGTGGTCTTCGTCTCTTGTCAGCATAACTCTTTTGTCGGCTCTGAGCTGTCCGTAATCTCTCACATATCAACTGGACGTCCTCAGATGCCTGCTGCACTAAGTCCGGAGCAAAAATCTGTCTGTCACCAACTTCTTCCCATCCAATGGGGGAACGGCATCTACGCCCGTACAATGCCTCATAGGGTGCCATCCCGATACTAGCATGATAGCTATTATTATAAGCGAACTCGGCTAACTGCAGGTGGTCATCCCAGGAGCCTCTATAATCCAGCACACACGCTCTCAACATATCCTCGAGGGTCTGTATAGTCCTCTCTGACTGCCCATCTGTCTGAGGATGAAAAGCGGTGCTAAAACTCAATCGGGTCCCCAGCGCTTCCTGAAAACGTTCCCAGAAATGGGAAGTGAAGCGGGCATCCCTATCAGAAACAACGCTCACTGGTACACCGTGTAGCTGTACTATCTCTCGGATATACAGGTTCGCCAACTGACTCAGTGTATCGGTAGCTCTCATAGCCAAGAAATGGGCGGACTTAGTCAACCGGTCCACAATAACCCATATGGCATCATGACCTCTACGGGTCCTCGGCAACCCCATCACAAAATCCATGGTGACATGCTCCCACTTCCATGTCGGTATCGGTAGAGGCTGCAATAATCCTGCAGGCTTCTGATGCTCTACCTTCACTTGCTGACAAACGAGACACTTAGCGACGTATTCCGCAATGTCTCTTTTCATTCCAGACCACCAATAAACCTTCCGAAGGTTTTGATACATCTTGGTACTTCCCGGATGTATCGTATACTTCGATGAGTGAGCCTCTGATAAAATCATTCTCCTGATCTCAGGATCCCTGGGAACGCATACTCTGCCTCTGAACCTCAATAAGCCATCAGCACTCTGCTCAAAATCACTACCCACACATGTCTGTATCTGCCTCAGCCAATCGATACACCGTCGATCGCTCTGCTGGGCTTGCCGAATACGGCCAATCAACTCTGGCTCTAGTCTCAAACTAGTCATGATCTCAAGTCTCTCAGATCCAGGTGGGGTTACATCCAAACTGAGGTTCGCAAAGTGTTCTAACAATTCATGTTCCCGTACCATCATATAAGACACCAACCCAAGGTTCTTTCTACTCAAAGCAGCGACAACTACATTTGCCTTACCCGGGTGGTACTTGATTTCACAATCATAGTCTTTCAGGAGTTCGAGCCATCTCCTCTGTCTCATATTCAGCTCTTTCTGCGAGAATAGGTACTTAAGGCTCTTATGATCTGTGAACACCTGAAATTTCTCACCATAGAGATAGTGGCGCCATATTTTCAAGGCAAAAACTACGGCCGCCAACTCTAAATCATGTGTCGGGTAGTTCCTCTCATGATCTTTCAACTGTCTAGATCCATAGGCAACTACCTTCCCATCCTGCATAAGCACACAGCCCAGTCCCTGGTGTGATGCATCCGTATACACCGAGAATCCTCCTGAGCTGGTAGGAATGGTGAGAACTGGAGCAGTCGTCAATCGACGCTTAAGCTCCTCAAAACTCCTCTCACATGCCTCATCCCATGTAAACTTAACATCTTTACGCGTGAGGCGTGTCAACGGAGCAGCTAGTCTGGAGAAACCCTCTATAAATCTCCGATAATATTCTGCCAATCCCAGGAAACTTCTGATCTCAGTTACTGTCTTGGGCTGTTCCCACTGCACAACTGCCTCTATCTTGGATTGATCCACTGATACCCCATCCTTAGACACAACATGCCCCAGAAATGAGATCTGTTCTAACCAAAAGTTACACTTGCTGAGTTTGGCATACAATTCTCTCTCTCGGAGGGTCTGCAGAACTATCCTCAAGTGCTCCTCATGATCTTCCCTGGACTTGGAATACACCAAAATATCATCTATGAAAACAATCACAAACTTGTCCAGGTATGGCTTGAATATATCATTCATCAATGCCATAAATGCTGCGGGAGCATTCGTCAGTCCGAATGGCATCACCAAAAACTCGTAGTGGCCATAACGGGTACGAAATGCTGTCTTGGGTACATCTCCACTCCTGATCCTCAACTGATGGTACCCTGACCGCAGATCTATCTTAGAAAATACTTCGGCTCCCTGGAGCTGATCCAACAAATCATCGATTCTTGGAAGAGGGTACTTGTTCTTAATGGTGGCCTTATTCAACAACCGATAATCTATACACAGTCGGAGGCTTCCATCCTTCTTCCTTACAAATAGAACCGGTGCTCCCCAAGGTGAGACACTCGGTCTAACAAACCCCTTCTCCAACAACTCTTGCAGCTGTTTCTTCAGCTCTTCCAATTCTATCGGAGCCATTCTATAGGGTGGTTTCGATATCGGCTCTGTACCAGGCACTAACTCAATACAAAATTCCATTTCCCTTTCAGGTGGTAGCCCTGGTAATTTATCCGGAAAGACATCAGGGTAGTCCGTAATTACGGGTATGTCCTTCAATTCCGGGTGTGCCTCATCTATATCGACCACATAGGCAATGAACCCTTCACATTGTCCTCTCCATCGTTAGTAACATAAACCATCACTCCACATTCAACATTTATCATAAACAATAAATTTATCTCTCAAGCAATATGAATTTAAAATCATACTCCTTTTATTTACAACAACCATGCTAGTTCCATATCATTTCTTTTCATCAAAGTTTATAATAAGATTGTCTAATCCTGAAAACATCAATGTTTTGGCATGACAATCCATCACAACACGATTGGTAGCCAACCAATCCATTCCCAAAATTACATCAAAATCATTCATATTTAATAAAATCAGATTGGCTATCATTTCCTTCCCCTCTATCTTTAATTTACAATCCCTACATACATGCTCAGTCAATTGACTATCATTCATGGGTGTGGAAATCATCAACATTTTATCCAACAATGTTGGTTTCACATATTTCAACAATTTATGTGCAAAGGAAGGTGATATGAAAGAATGTGTGGCACCAGGATCAAATAATACCAATGCTTCTAAATCAAAGATTCGGATGGTACCTTTTATCACATCCGTCGAAGCATCTGCGGTGTCCTGATCCAGTGCATGTACTCTTCCTCTGCTCACACCCGCAGTCTGTTTCCCTTTTTCCTCAGTTGTAGCCCTCCTCCTCGGGGCTGCTGTCTCAACTGGAGCTCCCTCAGGCTCCTTGCCCTTCTGTGGGGCAATCTCCATTTTCTCGGGACAATACTTAGCCATATGTCCTAGTCTCTCGCATCTAAAACACACCATAGGAGTCATCGGACAGGGCCTATTCCCATGGAATCTCCCACATCTCCTACATTGATCAGTAGTAGGTCGTGGTCCCCCAATAGTCATGCCCCTCGGCGCAGTCAAGGCTGGGTATACGGGAGGTCTAGCAGCTCTCTCCTGCACCTCCTCAATCTTTGGCCTCTTCTCGAAAAATCTTTGGCCATCTCTCTTGGCCACTCTTCCAAACCCGGATCTCTTCCGATCCTTGTCCTTTTTAACACTGACTCTCCCAAGCTCGGAGGCATTTCGCTCAAAGTCTTGTTCACATAACTGAGCCTTATGTACCGCCTCCTCATAAGTCACAATATCGAAGGGAGCTAGCTTAGTCCGGATGGCCAATCTCAATCCATCCATGAACTTCTGAATCTTCCGGGTCTCACTACCCATCGTGTCAGGGTCATATCTTCCCAATGACATAAACTTGGACTCATACTCGTCCACAGTCCGGTTCCCCTGAACCAAATTCATAAATTCCATCCGCAATTTCCTCTGTGCGGTAGCTGGAATATACTGTCTCCTGAAGGCCTCTAGAAATATCTCCCATGAGATCTCAGAGTGTCTGGCCCTCAAAATAACCTCGGTGGACCTCCACCAATGCTCGGCCTCGCCTTTCAGCATAAACACGGCGAAGGCAACCTTCTCACTTGAAGTACATCGGAAAAACCTATACAGTTTCTCCATCTCATACACCCAATCCTCCGTAATCACTGAGTCCTTCACCCCTCTAAACACTGGGGGTTTTAGCGCTTGAAACTCTCGTAGCCTGCTCAAGTCGCAGTCATAACCCAAATCACTACCGCTCTGCTGTGGAGCGATAGGAGAAGCTATATCCTGAGCCGGAGGTGGTGTAACAGTAGCTGTCTCAGCAGTCTGAGGTCTCTCCGCCTCTGCAGCTGCCTGTCCAGTAGTAGGCTGTGCCGCGGGACCTCGTCTGTCACCGGCGCCCAAGGCCTGCGTGACTATCTCCACCAGACTCTCAATACTCCGCTCTAATCTAGCGAAGCGAGCCTCAGTATCACCTGCTCTCTCAGCAGGGTTCTGTGGAGCCTGCTCAGTCTGTGGCTCCGCACGGCTCTCAGGCCTACCTCTACGGCCTCTAGCACGTGCTCTCGCCCCTCTACCTTTGCGTGTAACTGGCATAGTGCCTAACTCCCTGTATTATAATAATTCATTAAGCTCAATCCATCACGGTATACACAGTTATATCTAAACAAAAGCACAGTACTATGGGGATGTACTTTCCTACATTTTATTAATGACTCACATCAGGCCAACACAGCTCTGATACCAATCTCTGTCACGACCCAATTCCATTCTCTTTAACCGAAAATCACTGAAAATTTTTCGCGTTTTACTGTTACATTACCCTGTCGTGAACTAAACTCACCACACACTGTTGGGCTGTGAGCCAATAATAAACACCACGTCTCATTCATTCTCAATAAATTAAAACGATGTCATACATGTGCATTTAATCGTGTACTTATACGAATACATGTTTTACTGACATCTACATCCCCCATAAGTACAACTCAAAAGAATACTGTGCTTTTACATTGTTTAGATACAAAAAGAATCACTATGTATATACCTCTTAGCGATGGAGATGCAGCGGAGTCCAAAATAATACGCCTCAGTCCTCACTGGGCTACTATGCACGCTCTGTAGGGGGAAAAATAGAGTGGGATGAGCAACCACACGCTCAGTAAAGCAATAATGCAAGCATGATAGATAACTACTCTATCTACATGCTGATAGTGTTATGCATAAATCGTTTATAGTAGGAGCATGAGGAATAAAACTATGCCATGTGGATATACATATATATCATGCATCAAATCATGTGCATTGGCATATAAAACATGGTAGAGACATCATGCATAAAACATCTCATGCTCAATCTCATTTAAATTCAAAAAAGGGCAATTCCTTTAGAAACCTCCTTTTTGAACCAACAACATAACACCACCAAATCAACTCACAACCACAACCATTTCACAATTCACGAATGTGTATAAGTCTAGGCCACTATATCAAAAGTGCCTATGTGAACTATTACATTATAATTCATCCCAGACCACAAGCATCTCGGTGTGCGGGGTATCATGCTGGCACGAAGATGGATTATCCCTCGCCAGACTTTCTCATCACATAACCATCATGCGGTACAGCGTACTCCATGTGATATACACGGTACAGCGTACTCCGCAACTCATATCGTGATCGGGGGTGCCATTCCTAGGTCTTATCTACCCCATACCAAGAGTTTTCCATATTCCGTGAAGGATAGCCTCCCTGCCGAACAGAGCCTCCCCGCCTAACAGAGCCTCCCTGCCTCCTCGGGCTTAAGGATGTTAGCTTAAGGATGTAGGGCTTAAGGGTCCTTTCCGTAAGAGAGCCTCCCCACCGAACAGAGCCTCCCCGCCTAACAAAGCCTCCCTGCCTCTTCGGGCTTAAGGATGTCAGCTTAAGGATGTAGGGCTTAAGGATCTTACCTTTACCATACCCATGTAGGAGAGCCTCCCTGCCTAACAGAGCCTCCCCGCCTCTTTGGGCTTAAGGATGTCGGCTTAAGGATCCCACCGTAAGAGAGCCTCCCCACCAAACAGAGCCTCCCCGCCTAACAGAGCCTCCCTGCCTCTTCGGGCTTAAGGATGTTAGCTTAAGGATGTAAGGCTTAAGGATCTTACCCACTTTCACAACCTTATACGTATCCCCTCTTGCAAACTTGTGCGAGCAAAGCTCTAGCACGACTCATGCATCATGCATCTTCTCATAAAGAGGCGCGTACGAGCATAGCTCTAGTACGGTTATACTCATAAGACAACCATTCACAATCCACGTACGAGCAGAAGCTCCAGTACGGTTTATAAATATCACTATAGTTTCCAAATCAAGGTGCGAGCTAGGCTCCAGCACGTTTCATACAAATGAAAACATAGAAATCCAGCGCGAGCGAGGCTCTAGCGCGATTTACGTCATACAAGTGTGATAGGCGGCTCATATACAATTCATCAATCCCGACAATTCGGGTTTAGCACTCACAAATGCTTTTCCACAACAACCATACATTACTAGCCGTCCTATCTACGAGTTTGCTTAAAGCCAAGCAATTCGTTTTGGAAAAACATCAAAACATTAGATTTATGCAATTATTAGCCTTACTATCCCATTTCATAAAATCCACTTCAAATCCAAAACCACGCATATACTCGTCATCATTCACGAATACCATCCATCATTTATTTGAGCAATTCATGCATTTCATACAACACCCAATATTCACCCAGTTCAAAATACGAGCAGCTATCTCTGTATACTCACAAAATTCCCTTACCTGGAATCGCGATGCGTGATTCCACTTCCTTAAGCTGCTTACTCGTACGATTCGGTTCGCCTTCAACGAACTCTCCGGGACTGCACAAAATCGTATCCCGCATTATATTCGACCCATATATTGCAACCCTTGTGCTTGCTATAGTCAATTTAGTCTATAGCCTCTATTAAAGCTTATTTGGCCTCGTTTCATTACTTTATCCATAACTCGAGTCTATGGATTTTCTTAGGCCTATTAACTTATTCAAAATCGATATCAAATCGATGTAAAGCTCATAGCGTTCATATTCCATGAATCCCCTCACTATGGCATTTATTCATCACATAAATATCCATTTTCACATTTCTTCCAACCCACCATGTAATTCCATCTAACCATTAAAAATCATAACATTATCCCAATGACAACTTTAGCATGCCATATACCATAAGTTCATTCAATCCCACATATCCTCACATTATACCCATTTTAGATTTCTAGGTCACACCAATTTCACAACATTCCTAATTAGTTTATCCATCAATACTTCTATCAATCAACTCCAAAATCAATTAAATAGCTAATGCATTTGGATTGAAGTGTTAGAATCTTACCAATATGATTTCTCTTCTTGCTCCAATTGGTAATGCCCTCAACTCCTTCAATTCCAAAAATGGGAAAATGCCCTCTCACTATGTTGTTCTCCTCTTTGATAGGAACAACTTTGCCTCTAATGATCTCTCTCCAAATATCACTGAAAATGGCTGATTTTAGAGAGGGAAAGTTGGGTTTTTAGGGTTGAAATTGGGAGGTTCTGAGATTTCCAGATTTTTCAGCTCTCCTTATATAGAAATGACTTGAGGAGATCGATCTGGTCCAAGAGGAGATCGATCTGGTCCTTTAAAATCCCTCTTTTTCACGGCATTTTTAAGCCTGAGATCGATCTGTCGAAGCAATGAGATCGATCTGTTGAGGCATGAGATCGATCTGTCGAAGCATGAGATCGATCTGGTCCCAAACAGAGAGCTAAGGAGATCGATCTGGCTGCTTGAGGATCGATCTTTTCACTTATAGAATGCTTGGCAGATCGATCTGGCTCCATTGGAGATCGATCTGCTCTATTCGTTCACCCAAATAAGAGCATTCTGGCTCTTCCAGATCGATCTCTCATCCTAGGAGATCGATCTGGACCTCATGTTTTCCAGATTTCCTGCAGTTTCATTGCTGCAACTCATACCAACACACCCTCAATCTATTGCCATGGCCATTTCCTCATCCATTCACCTCTATAGCTTGAAAATGGCATCCATTCATACCTTATGCACATTGAAACTTGTGTGCATTCATTGTATATTCAAAGGTATGCAACATAAAACCAAATGGAAGCATAACTCCATTCCATTTTACCACACTACTCATTTTGAGTCTCAATCACATCCATCACTTGCTAGAACACATTTCTCCGTATTCATACTCAATGAAACTTGTATGTACGTTACAACTTATATTACACATACATACATTGAATCCATGGACTTACATCAATCATATTTTACATCACAAGTCCATTCATATTATTTGATCCAAGTACACACATTACCCTTATACATATACGGGGTCTTACACGTCTCCGGTGCCATCTTGCTCGCCGGGCGTCGCTCTACGTTTTTCGACCTTCGCCTGGGCTCAACGGTCGCCGGTGGCTCGTCGGACTCCTCGGGTTCATCGGGTTCCGTTTTTCGTTTTCCGTTTCGCGCGATTTCGCGTTTCTGTCTCTTTTTTTTTTCATTTTCTTAATTTATTTTTATATATATATTTTAATCATTAAAATATATTAAAAATACCCAAATATCCCCTAAAATATCCTTAAAATTATTATTTAATTCTAAATTTATTTATTTAATTTATTTAATTATTTTAACCCTTTTTCGGGTATAATTTCTCCGTATTTTTCGAGATATTATCCCGAATGACTTTTCGGTATATTTTTCGATTATTTCCGGGATTATTTTTCCGAACTAAAAATCTCGATTAATTTTGATTAATTCCAATAAATTAATATCTTGATCAATTTAACCCGAAATAAATTTATTTCACCTTTATTGACCAAGATTCCTCAATCCATTATTTTTAATTAAATTTTCTTATCGAATTTATTTCGACTTTTGGTTTTTTGACCATTTGCCCTTACACATGTTCGGGATTAATTTAACCCGACTCCCCTTCACGAATACTCATTTATTTTTCGTATTTTAATTAAATTCGGGTCTTACAAATCTCCCCCACTTAAGGAATTTGGTCCTCCAAATTAGAACCAATTCATATGAGTCCATAGACTACTCCAGGTACATCAATCGTATCATACTTCTTTAATTCTTATGTGACCTTCCGGATTATAATACTTCTCAAGAACTTTAACTAGGGAGATCGTCTTAAACCTCAATACTTTCTCTTTCCTGTTTAATGCCCGAATCAACTTTCCACTATACTTATATTTTCATTAACTGAACTTTTGGAATTCATATCCGATCACCTATGCTGGATCCGGATAGTATTGCCGAAGCATCAAAAGCTGGAACACATTGTGGGTGCCTGCTTATTCAAGTGGAAATGCCACCTACAGGTCTTATCTCCCACTTGTCCAATCTCTCAAAATATTCCATCCAGCGCAACTCAATTTATCTTCTTCCAAAAGCTCGCTATGTCCTTATTCCCTTAGGACAGTAACTTTCAACCATACTAATTCACCAAAGGTGAATTCCAATACTTGTCTATCTGCTCTGAGGTGTTCTTAATCTCTCATCCTTAACTAAACATCCTCAGAGACTTATCATCCAAAGTCGAAAAAAATTTCTATCTATCACCCACTTTTTCTTATCCAATTTGGGGAACAACCCCTACAGCCATACACTGCCTCATATCTTGTTATACTCGAATGACAACTGTCGCTATTGGCGAATTCAATTAGAAATCAACTGATCATTCCAGGAGCTTATAAAATCAATGGCACACGCTTTCATCGGATCCTCCAGAACTTGTATAGTCCTCTCTGACTAACCATCTGTCTGAGGACGAAAAGCTGTGCTAATACTTAGTCGGGTTCCCATAGCTTCCTAAAAATATCCTCAGAGGTGAGAAGTGAAGCGGGAATCCCTATATGATACCATGCTCACTGGAACGTTACTTAATGTACCACAATCTTCCTTATACCTGAATCCTCATATACACTCTGAGTATTCGGGGATTTCATAACCAGAAGGTGGGTAGACTTAGTCACTCTATCGACTATCATCCAAATAGCCTCGTAATTCGTCTGAGTCCTCTATAACCCATCATAACATTCATGGAGACTTGCTCTCATTTTTCGTGCCGTGTCGATATAGGTAGAGGCTGCAATAACCCTGCAGACTTTTAATACTCTACCTTATTCTGCTGACATACTAGTCACTTTTTCACAATCTCTACCATGTCTCTTTCCACATCTGATCACCAATACCCTTTTCAGAGATTTCATATATATAATCATTACTTTTCGTATGTACTGTATATCCCGAAAAGTGAGCTTCTGACAACATTACTATCTCATCAACTGTGGTCCTGGGGAGCACTTATACTGTCTCTGAACCTCTCTGTAAATCATTATCATACTCTGTGAACTCTATCACTGTACCCTTCTGAATCTGACCCAAACTATCGACATCATGCCGATCATCACGCTAAGCCTGTCAAATCCGGGCACTCTCATCCGGTTCTAATCTCAGGCTAGCTGTCACACAATCACTGTAATTATCAGAAGGGATCACATCACTACTGAGGTTCATAACTGCTCTAGCAGCTCACGCTCCCTGACCATCATATGTAATACCATCCCGAGGCTCTTTCTGCTCAAGGCATCAGTCATCACATTAGCCTTTCCTGGGTGGTACAATTTTCACAAATCAAAATCTCTCAGAAGCTCTAACCCACTAGGTATTCTCATATTCGCCTCTTTCTGTGAAACAGATACTCGGGCTTTATGATCAGTGCATATCCACAATTTCTCACCATGTACATAATAGTACCATATTCTCGGTATAAATACTGTTGCCAACTTTAAATCATGGGTCAGATAGTTTATTTCATGATCAAGGAGTTGTCTGACTCCATAATTGACTATCTTCCCATTATACATCAATACACAGCTCCTTCATAATTTTGAGGTATCCATACTCACTAAGAACCTCTTGAGCTGTTGGGTATGGTGAAATTAATCATAATGGTCAGTTCATACTTTCTTACACCGAAATTCATGTCACATCTATCATCTCACTTATCATCTCATTCAAAGACCACGTTTTCTTAGTTAAACGTGTCAACCAAGTAGACCATATTGAGAACTCGCAACAACCCATTTGTAAAAGCCATTTTTCAATTATTGCTTACAATTTGCCCTAGACTTTAAATACACCCAACATATCATCGATAATGATGATTACAAATCGGTCCCATCCTTGACTTATTTACGCATAAGCGTATAAGATCCTTCAAAATCGCTTACGTTTTCAGGTACTAACCTGCGTCATTTCCTTTTCTTATCTTAATGGCTCTTATTAAACTTTAATATGTTAACCTTTATGATTCGTCAAATTTTAATATTCTTATCGTCTTAGTAAAGGTATCCTGGTATTTATTACGACGATCGATTTCACGTTATAGGTTATATATATATTTCTAGACGCTGTCAAGTCTTCAGGTGGGGAGGTATTTTGAAATACCTTTATTAACCTTCAGACTTAACCACATATACTTTATATACCAGTCCATGTGGTTACAATTTGTATTCGCTACTAATTGCTTTATCCCAATTACTTCATATCGTAAAGATGTTCTTACCTAGCATACGCCTCTTACTCTAATACATTTTGTATTCAGAATCAAGCATATCTCGAAGATTATCTCCTTAGTGTATCTATTATAATGAAACTCTTGTCATTATTCATTTCGTGAGTACAATCCTTTACTCCTTTAATTTCAACTGTTACACCCCTTTTTGTCACTTAAAATCTCTATATCCATATTCCGTTAATTAATCCTCCTCTATTGGGGTTCTCGTTTATCAGTATTGTGCTCAATAATGTAGGCATTCATGCCTTTTACTCACTTATATGCGAATGAAGGCGGGATGAATAAATGTGTGGCACTAGGATCAATGAACATATGTACTTCATTATTCATAACCACATCCATGAAATGTGTGGTATCTTACACCACATCCATGAAACATCAATAGTGTCCTGGTCCAAGACATCCTCTCGCCTTCGTCCAACAGCCTACTTTCCTTTTTTTTTTCTTTTCGGCTATGGCCTTCCTTTTCGTTGCAGCTATACCAACGAAGTTTTTCTGTCTCTTTACTTTTCTGTGGGGCGATCTCGCCCAACTCTGTGCAATCAAAATCAATGGTCCGTCTTACCACATTTAACGGCCATTTTCATCAATACAGTGTAGATATAGACCCTCTTTCCGTGGTATCCACCACACATCCCACACTGCTTACAGTGATCACACTGCTACTTTGCTTCGTAGTAGGCCAGGGTCCTCCAATCACAATGCCCCTCAAGAGTGCCAAAATTGGATGCACTGGGGTCTTACCACTTATCTTAGCCCATAACTCGTCAAATCAGATCTTTTACCAATTACCATTTTTCCATTTTAACATCTTTATCATTTCTCGATTCTCTTTTCTGTCTCTATTTTGGCCCTCACTACCTTTTTCAATCTCAGAGGCCTGCAATTCATGTTCTTATTTACCCAACTGTAAATCTGCACACTACCTCGGTATGGGTAATATCTCACGGGGCCAATTGGACTCTAATTGAAAAGTTGAGCCATTTCATGAACTTTTAGACATCTCAACTATCACTGTTTATAGTGTCGAGGTAATATCTGTCCAAGAATATAACTGAGTCTCCATACTCATAAATCATACTCATCAATAAATCAATTCCTTTTAAATAGTGTCCGGGATATTCTGTCACCGGAATACATCCATAAACATTTCTCATCGTAGCTCTGGATGTTTAACACTTAAGATGGTCGAGCGGGTTTCCACCAATGCTCCGCTGCGCCCTCTGATCTTATGTATACTCTGAGCAATTTACTCCTCAAAATAATCTCCACACTCCGCTCCAATCTCGCGAAGCGTGTCTCAATACTGTCCGATCTCTCTGTCGGACTCTGTGGGGCATGCTCAACATTAGCCTCCATTTCAATTTCATCCTGGTTCTCACAAGTCAACTCAGCACGACTTAGCAGACTCAGGTCTACCTCTAAGACCTCTGCCTCGTGCACTATCTCATCTAACGCGACTCATATTAGGCATTCCTGCATTCTCAACCATTTCTTAGTCAAAACCCATCTCGATATACACTATTGTATCTAACCAAGCACAGTAACACGGGGATGTAATTCCTAATTACTGACACTGACACACATCAGACTAATTGCTGCTCTGATACCACCTTTATATGTCACGACCCAAACTACCCAAAAATCAGAGTTAATTTTTAGCTTTTATTTATTTTCTTACTTAAATTCTTACATGTCTTCTGATCGTGACCACACTCCACTAACAAATTGGGCTGTGCGTCAATGCCAGTCCCACCATATATTTACCATCTAACTTATTTCTTCTCCAATCATTTATAATTGTTTATATTAATTATACATCCCCTAAAATTACTTACAAACATGTTACTGTGCTATGCTTATGTAGATACAATATGTACAAGTGTATATACCTTATGTTGATGGGCAACAGCGGATATCCAGAATGCAGTACTAAGTCGCCTCAACTTCAACTGGAGATTATCTGTGGGAGAAAATGAAAGGGGTGAGCACATCAAGCTCAGTAAGGTAATCCTACGAACAAGTAGGTAACCATACTACCTACATGAACGTAGTGCCATGCATAAACCACCCTTTCTCCACACATTTTAAAACAGATGGTATGAGTAATGATGTTATGTAAAACACATTTGCACGAAAAATTCAACATGCAATTATATTCAAAATCATATCTTTCTCGTTTAAAATTTCACAGTAAAGTCAGGACTCGACCCCTCCTTCGGGTGATCCTGACTCACACAAAATCATGAAAATCCGTTTACATCACATATGGGTTTAAAAAGCATGGAAATAACCATCATGCACATTTAATTTAAAACCCGATTTGATCTCATCAAAATCGTCGACATGCGAGACTAGGCAACATCTGTATATCGGCAATAACCAGGACTGGCCAATATGTGTCCTCGTGAGTCCCTCTAGCTTCACGGATCCCAGTGTGCGAGGTCTCACCCTGATCGGGAACTGCCCGGGAGGTGGGTCAATCCAACCCGTCAATCTTATCCGATCTCACGCATCCGAAGATGCCGTATCCGAAGATACCCCGTATCACAAAGATACCGTATCCGAAGATACCCATATCACAAAGATACCGTATCCGAAGATACCCCACGGTACATCGTACTCCATGCTACTTGCACGGTACATCGTACTCCATGGACCCATATCACTCTAGGTACTCCAGCCCAAATGGCCTGCTTCCCACAAAGAGGTTTTGTTTCTCAATACTCATGCCATGTCTCAAAACGCACGTGCGAGCCTATTAAATCGGTGACACAGTCTAGCCGATGCTCCAAGCACGACTCATCGCATGTTCTCATAAAATCAGTGCGAGCGATGCTCAGCACTCTCATCAAATCAAGTAAAATCAGCAGAGCCCGCTTTACATCCCCACAAGGCCGCCAACCTCATCCCTCACTCTCACCCTACTTAAGAGGTCTTTTGAGCCTGTTGGGCCTTTTGGCTGACTCCAAGGGCAGACAGCGCTACTCCACAAATTCAATAAAACTAGTGCGAGCTAGGCTCTAGCACTCTATATATGAATAACATGAAAATCTTATAAAATCTGGTGCGAGTTAAACTCCAGCACCCTGTCACGAAAATCATGTAAAAATCTGGTGCGAGTTAGACTCTAGCACCGTGTCACGAACAAGCATGTGAAATCTGGTGCGAGTTATACTCTAGCACCTATGCATGTAAAACTCTAGTGCGAGCTCTCGCTCCAGCACTAATGCATGCATCACACAAATCAAACATCGTGCGAGCTGAGCTCTAGCACGTCACATGTAAATAAAAACACGTAGGCGGCTCGGTTATCTCCAAATAGTTTTCACAGAAATTACATCGTTTAAGGTATGCAATGCTATGCATTTTTCTTTAAAAGTGAGCCAGCCTACTCATGCATGTGTTAAAATACCTCCAGAACGAGCAGGAACCTCTTGTCCTTGCTCCTCCCAATTTTTCCTAAATTTGTAAGTTCTACCCTTAACAAGGGTATTTTGGTAATTTGCCCATTCGGGGCACTAAAATTATTATTTGACCTCTAGACCCTTCAGATAATTTTTATAGACTGCATATGAACTTGAAATTTTGTAAAGTTTACCTCTAGCAGTCCGTAGAATTCTCTTACCTTATTTTCCTGTCGAGTCTGACCTTTTCTTTTCCACTGTTGTCTCGTCGCGCAGTCCGTTATGCTCCCAATCAAATGCCCAGTACTGCGTGTCAATATTCCTCAGGTCATATAACATACAATTTAATTGTGTTTAATCTTTTCTGAGCTTAATATAAATCATTGGGCCCGTTTACCCCTATTGAGCCCAATTGCACCTTGATGGGCCTTAATCGGCCTTAAGCCCGTTTTCTACTTAATTTTCACTTTATCGAGGCCTATTGGGCTCATTGGGCCCACCAACCATTTATTGGGCCTCGTTCTAACTCTCGAATAGCTAAATTTAATATTTACGACAATTTATCTAAATTTCCATAATTTAATTCAATTTATGCGGAATTTAAATTCATATCACGCATAACGATGTAAATTGTCATAAATAAGGGTCACTTACCCGAGATTCCATGCTAGTACGTAAATCGAGGCTATCTCGAGCTCTCGTTGGATGCCAATTGTCGAGCTACACAATTCCACAATTTTTCGGCTAAGTTTTCAGTCCAAAATTAATTAAATTAAATACTCCGAAATTTAAATCGGGTCAATTTCGACCACTACTGACTTCCCCGAAGCTCGATTGCATCACAGGAATTTTTCTCAACTTTTTTCTCTTTTTTCTTTTTCCCTTTTTCTCCATTTTTTCCTCTCTTTTTGGCTGAACCGGTTCAGACCGCCGGTTCACTCCGGTTCGGTCGGTTCACCGCCTTGCCGGCCGGTTCTCCGTCGGCTTCCACCGCCAGCAGCTCCACAAGGCTGTCCGCATCTCAGATCTGGGCTTGGTTCGCCTCGAGCTCGCCGGGAAATGGCCGGTCCGGCCTGTTCTCCCCCGGCCGTCGGACCCATTTTCTTCCCTTAGCCGTCGTCGGCGATTCCCGCCGTCTCGTCGGCTGCTACCGGTCTCAAAAGGACCGCCTCCTCCTCACGGTCACGCCGGTGGCCTCCCTTCATGCCCAGTCGTCGTGTGTCGCCGGGAATCAGCCCATTTCTCCTCGGTGTTTTCCCTCCTCCGATCGGCTTCCTCCGGCCACTTCACGACGCGTCTCCGGTGCCATCTTGCTCGCCGGGCGTCGCTCTACGTTTTTCGACCTTCGCCTGGGCTCAACGGTCGCCGGTGGCTCGTCGGACTCCTCGGGTTCATCGGGTTCCGTTTTTCGTTTTCCGTTTCGCGCGATTTCGCGTTTCTGTCTCTTTTTTTTTCATTTTCTTAATTTATTTTTATATATATATTTTAATCATTAAAATATATTAAAAATACCCAAATATCCCCTAAAATATCCTTAAAATTATTATTTAATTCTAAATTTATTTATTTAATTTATTTAATTATTTTAACCCTTTTTCGGGTATAATTTCTCCGTATTTTTCGAGATATTATCCCTAATGACTTTTCGGTATATTTTTCGATTATTTCCGGGATTATTTTTCCGAACTAAAAATCTCGATTAATTTTGATTAATTCCAATAAATTAATATCTTGATCAATTTAACCCGAAATAAATTTATTTCACCTTTATTGACCAAGATTCCTCAATCCATTATTTTTAATTAAATTTTCTTATCGAATTTATTTCGACTTTCGGTCTTTTGACCATTTGCCCTTACACGTGTTCGAGATTAATTTAACCTGACTCCCCTTCACGAATACTCATTTATTTCGTATTTTAATTAAATTCGGGTCTTACATTATATGGATTGAAGTGATGTGAACCAATTAAATGTCTTTTGTACATATTTGTACCCCCACCACCTCCACAAGAACTATAAACATAGTCCATTTTACATATTTTACAAATAACGGCATATTCGTTCTTACCTTTTTTTGCACAATGTTGAAATACTTTCATACATTGATCTTTTTAGGGTGGGCCACTTTCAATTTAGATGTTGTAGTCGTAGTGGTGGTGGTGGCAGTTGATGATTGTGTTTGACCACCATGTGTTGCCGGAGGAAGCTTTTCTTCCAAATAAATATCCTATTCAAATTCATTAAAAGATTCTTCTCTTAAATCATGGATTTGAATAGAATCGAGAGGGCGAAAAACAGAACATGAATGACGACGATGCAAATATGACATTTTATATTTTTTTTAAATAAATATATTTGAAAAATTGAAATATGATAGAAATAAATGGAGAAATATATATTGAAAGTTGGAGGAACTAAACTTTGCAAAATTGTAAAAAAAGGAAAGGAATTGGAAAAAATTATATTTATATTTAAAAAATAAAAAAGAATAAAGTAAATGGATTTTGAATTTATAAAGAATTTGAGTGAAATAATTAGAATAATATTAAAAACTTAGAATTAGAAAATTGAGGAGAATTGGAGTTAGAGAGAATTGGAAAGAAAATGTAAATAAAAATTGATATGGATATAGGTATTTGTAGAAAAAGAAAAAGTTTTAAAAAATAAAAAATTTAATTAAAAAAGGGGAAGGCAGCAACCGTACTTGCTGCAGAGCAGGCCTGCTTTTAAAAAACCGGGCCGTACTGGTCCAAGGCTAGCCTGATCCGTTTATCAGCTATATCTAACAATCTTAAACTCTATATGATGACATGATATAAAACGACGTAAAGGTGACAAGAGCTAAAATTTGATACAAATTATAGATCAATATGATAAAAACAAAAAAAATGCATGACATGAATTGCTAAATCAACATGAATTTTGACTCAATTTTCATATTTTATATAACACGAAAACGAGCTACAAAATCTACTTTCAGTACAGAAATACGCCATTTCTCTATTTTTGCCATCCTCCAATTTACAAATGGTGTTAAGGTGTCTATTCTTCCATCCATCTCGTATAATGAAAGAAAGAAAATGAAAGAGTGCGACACAAATTGTATTTTATTTGAACAAAATCATTTTCAAAAGATCTATGTGGGCACCCAAATTTGACCATCTTTAACTCTCTATTCACTAATGACAAATCTTTATTTCATAGACAAAAACTAAAATACTAAAATCTCCATCAAATTAGCATATGCATATGATATTGCATTTACCTTCTAACCAGAGCTGGCAATAAAAATGTATAGAAAAAGAAAATGTTGCCCTAAAGCTTTGGTTTTGGGTTCTGAGATTCCTTGAACCATATAGGAGGATGAATTCTGTATTCTTGGGTTTGTTCCTCTTCTTTCTTGATTTCTTCTTTCTGTTCAAGGATGCTTTTAGGAAATGCATCAGGGTTACCTTTGATGCAGGTTTGCAAAGCTACAAATGGATGCACACAATCTGAACCCTGTTAAAGAAAGAAGTTTTAATATATTAGTGCCTATGTAGAAGTTCAAGAAAGATGGAGGCTAGAGCTGACAGAACACATAATCTCCAACCATTATCCTCTTTGCCAAGCAAAGCTCTGGAATTGAACAATTTTTAAAGGCAAATATTCAGTTTATAAATTATAATATATTCAAGAAGCTCAAATCATATCAACTTGTCTAAAAGTGAAAGCATTTATCCCACCCCCAGAGAGTTGAGCCTACCATTAGCCACATCATTTCATGCTCAAGGCTGGACAATTGGGCATCATCCAGAGACAATGGCCAACAAAAGTAGAGATACGAATTCTTAATGGCAACAACATAAATGAAAAGATAGGAGTTACTATTTAAAATGGTCAAGCAGTTAGGGTAGCCTTCTACCAACCATTTAGATTAGCAGTCAAATACATAAATAGGAACCGCGAGCCTTGCACTAAATTAAGTCAAATAACAAATCAACAATAGATGTAAACCTCAGCAGAGTATTCACTTTCTATACAAAATATTTACAATATTTACAGCTTCAATTTGGAAGATGATACAGAAAAGTTTCATTCTTTAATTCACTTCTTTGTTTTGTAACTAATCAAGTGACGTTACCAGCTTGAACCTAAGCAGACAGATGGCTAGATTAATCAGAATAATAATGTTTTAACATGAGAAATGAGCCCATTCGCAAAAGTTTTCGATTAAGAGGGATTACCTTTTCCTCAGCTGTGCTTTTGAGAAAACAAAGGAAAGCCTCTGAAAATTGAACCCCGCATGCGCCATTCCTCAGGTCAGCTACACAAGGGCAATCTAATGCTTTCTGCGCCAGCGCATCAAGAGACTGGCACAAAAAGTAAGAAACTCATTTTATTTACAACTTGTTAGGTGATCCAAGAAAAAAGGGAGCAAGTTATTATAGTATTAAAAAGTGAACTAACCTGATTCTCATAGTTGCCATATGCCGCAGCCTCTGTAAAAGCAAAGATAATGGTATTATCAACTGCTCTAATGAAAAAAGACCTTCATGTTCCAAAATGGCAAGGGAAAATGAGCAGAATTTAAACTGTTAAGATGTTTGGAACTGAGGTTTCTATTAGCTCTTCTTTCAGCCATTTTCACGAACAAGTGAAACGCAATATTGGTCTGGTCACGTGTTGGGAAGGTACCAACGGCGATTAATATTAGTAAATAGTATCATAAATATACACTACAAAACCTGCAATAATAGAATCCATGGAAGCGAGGGAAGAGGAGTGCTGGGTTCGAACTTTATCGCTAATTGCAGCTGCCGCCGCTACATCATTTTGAGCTTGATCCATCTCCGCTTTATCACTTCCTGTGCTATTACCAAATGAATGATAAAAAGGTTCTTCGTTTGAATTTTAACGATCATTGCTTTGACTTTGACTTAGATTTTTTGTTTGTTTTTTTTTTTCTTATAGCAATTTTTTTCTAAAGTGTATATAGAGAAAATAATTTATAGTTAATCAAAACATAATGTATAAAGTATTTATTGACAAAAAATAATAGATATTAAAAAAGTAAATTACGGGTTTGTAATTTAAATTTTTGAATTTTTTTTTGAACATTTAGCTTTTAAAAGATTGTAATTTGGTCTTAAATATTTTCAAAAATTATTAATATTTTGATCTTTATTGTCAACGTCTCACTCTAAATTAGAATTGTTCATGATTTGGATCGAGTTGAATTCGATCGAGTTTAAATAATGTATTAAAAAATTTAAAAGAGTTTAAGCTCAGCTCGACCCATTTTTTAGTCTAATTTTTTATCCAAATTTGTTTCTACATATATTAAACAAGTTAGTCCAAATACTATTATTTTTTTTAAAATATTATAATAAAATATAAAAATAAAAAACATAATAATTAATAGGTATAATACAATAAAATTGAATAAATTCTTAAAAAAACTACAAAAACATAAAAATTTAAATTAAAGTTTTTAAAAAATATAAATTCAAATTAAATTACACAAAAATAAAAAATAATTAAAGAATACATTAATATGAAAAATAGTAAAAACAATTACAGTTAGCGGGTTGGGTTGTGCTTGAACTTGAAATGGTGAACCAAATCCCTGCCCATTTTTTAATGGGCCTTAATTTTCAAACTTAAGCTCATTTAACGAGTTTAATGTTTTTATCCAAGCTCGTCAAAAAAATGAGCGAACCTTCAGGTTTGAGTGAGTAGTCCGACCCTTGAACAAGTCTACTCTAAACATGACATTATGACAATTTAGTCACCAACATTCGTAAAATTTAATTTAATAAGTTGTTTATTACATTTATATTGAAATATCTTACAATAATATCCAAATAAGTCTTTAAACTTTAATTAAAAAATGAAAATAAGTCTTCGACATTTTATCACATTTAATTAAAAATATGAACTTTTATTTTATTATAACATAAAATATGAAGTTCTTATTTCTCTATATTGTAAAGTAAAGTTTTTAATCAAAATATCGAGAACTTATCGTAAATAAAATATATAAAATAATAAAAGTTCTACTCATAATTTCATTAACAAAAGATCGAAATTGTATTTACTTCATTTATAAAAATTGAAATCATATCTGAATTTTATCCTAAGATATTTAAGTATAGATATAATAAATAATTATATTTAATTTCATAAAAGGTTATTGTAATATCTTGTTGATTGTAAAACATCGATAATAATAATAATAATAATAATAATAATAATAATAATAATAATAATAATAATAATAATAATAATAATAATTGGTAATTAAATTGCAACCTTTTAAAAATTGAGTTACTAAAATAAAAATTCTTTAAAAATTAAATATTCAAACACGTAGTTTATTTTTTAAATATTCAAAATATATTTAAAATTTTGTAATGTCACATAGCATGTGAGATGAAATGGTCATGTCAAGTGATGAATGTTAGATGATGTGAAAAGTCACGTCAATCAATTCTTAATTTATAATGGTTGAGTGATTAAGGATTTATTTGAATAAACGGTGAGATTAATTTTGATGAGATAAAAAATAGTGATTGCGTTAAAATTAGTTATTGTATTACTAAGATATGATATTATAACAGTAAGATTAAAATCGATGGTAAAATATGTATTTGAATTTAAATGCAATAATTGTAGTGAGATGAAATATAATAAGAAGAGAAATATTATTGAGGATATTAGATTAAAATGTACATAAAATAAAATTTTAATAATAAAATATTTGATATTTGTAAAATTAATAAATAATAAAAATTATTAAAATTATTGTTTACAAAATAATGTGCAATACTCTTAAAGAAAATTAGGATATTAATGGCTTGATATCTTTTTAGGCTCAAGAAGAAGATTGGATGAAATGAGAGGTTTCGTGGAGTGTGAGCTTAGTCAATCAACCACATCCCAATAAGCCTCCCTATAAAAGGAATCTTAAATGAGTAAAAAAAAAAAAAACAAAGAAACTTAAACCTTAGAGAAGAATGGTCCAAAAGAAATCATGATCAGAATCATCATAGTTTGAAACTTGTAATGAGAAATTTAAATGGTAGACCAAACAATTCGTGTTTATAATTCGTATTCATATCATATAAAATTATGTTTCTATTGTATAAAACACGAAAATTTCATAACTAAATTTGTGACGACAAAAAAATATAAAATCATATTTTTAACTTCTATCATATTTATTTATAAAGTTTCTTTAGTTTTAACCCGTGTTACCTCCGTATTTTTCGTATTTTTTATTCATGTCGTTTTTGTATTGTATAAACTTGTCATGTCAAGGTTACCAAGTCTAGTAAATGGATACTCTATAAAATGTTACCCGACATTATCCAACCCTATTAAGTAAGGTTAGGGCATTTAATAATCGAATTAGGGTAGTAATTTTACTACCCGTCATGAGTTCTGGTTAGTGATCTTAGGGTATCTTACTACCCGAACTCGATTATAAATAATATTTTTTAAATATTATTATATACATATTTATTTATTTATTTATTATTGATATAATGTTTAATTAAATTAATTCATTAAGTGTTTTAGTTATGATTTTTAATATTAATTTATTTTTATGATTTAATTTAAATTTATTAATTCATTTTCTTAATAATATGCATTAAAATTGGTTTTAAATTTAAATTTTAAAGTCAAATTTTGACTCAATAAAGGGTACTTAAATGAGTTCGAGTATTTAACAAGTATTTCATATATTATATGAGTAAGGTTTAGATAGTTAAAATCAAAATATTCGTGTAGTTAATCGGGTTCGAATATTATAAAATATAATAGAGTTCGAGTTCCTCAAAAGTAGCGGGTACCCATCCCGTTTACATCCCTACCTGTGATAACTAGATGAAAAAGTAATTCATAAGAGAAAGGATTGTTATGCTTATAAAACTACCTTGAAAATAAAAATAAGAAGAAAATCAATAATAAATCAAGTAACTCAATTGCCTTCTTTGCTTTAAATCCAGTTTGATAGATGTTTTCGTTAATTCTTGGTGGTTTGAATCTGAGGCATCTGTCCATGTTTCTAATACCTTGCAGTGATTCAAGAGGAAGCGAAAGCCAAGTAGGGATGAAATTAATATATGCGTAGGAAATGGAGAATGAGTAGAAGTGGAATTATTAGCATAGTTGAACTAAAATTAGATTCAAGATTTATTTTATCTTTAAAATACACTCTTCATGTGCCATGCATGAGATGGAGTTTAGTTTTATTGTCAAGACTTCAGGATATTGGTGTTTATTTAAGTTTTAAAAAAGGATCTTATCAATTACCTTATGATTCTTTTGTCATTGGAAATCTTTCTAGATGTGATAGTTTATATAAGTTAAATCTTGATTCTAAACCATTTGATACACTTCATGTCATGAATGTTGGTGTAGAAAGACCTTTGTCTTAAGAAAATCCCTTATCTTTATGGTATAGGCGTTTAAGCCACATTTCAAATGAAAGAATCAATAGGTTAATAAAAGATAATGTCATTTCTTGTCTTGAAATTCTAATGAAAATGATTGTGTTGATTGTATTAAAGAAAAAACGACTAAGAAAACTAACGAAAATTCCACTTGTAGTAAATGGGACTTAGAAATGATTCACACTAACGTTAGTAGTTATTTTAAGAACACTTTTTATGGTAATAAATATTTCGTAACCTTCATAGTTGACTTATCTCGTTATGGCTATGTTTACCTCATAAGTGATAAATCTCAATCTCTAGAAATATTCAAAATTTATAAAGCTGAGATAGAAAAGCAATGTAGTAAAGAAATTAAAATTGTGAGGTATTACCTTGGTGGTAAATATTACGGTAAAACTAGTGAAAACGGGCCATTTCATGGAACCTTTTGCCAAATATTTACAAGACTGTGAGATTGTTTCCCAATTTATATGGCTGAGACTCTTGAACAAAATGGGGTTGCTAGGAGGCGAAATTGCACTCGGATGAAAATGGTTAGGTCTATGATAAGTAGATAAACTTACTAAGTTCTCTTTGGGGTGAGGCTTTAAAAACTGCTATTTGTATCCTAAATAGAGTTCTTACCAATCATTACCTAAAACATCTTTTAAGCTCTTCAAGGGTTGGAAGGCTAGTTTGAATCATCTTCGAGTGTGGAGATCCCTTGCTAAAGTGAAAATCTATGACCCAATGGCATCAAAATTAGATCCTAAAACCACTAAGTGTTGTTTCATTGGATATCCTAGTGGATATAAAGGCTACAACAAAGATTATTAAGGCATTAGAAGCAAAATTTCTTGAGAATGATGTTTGTGGTTCTGGTGTTTTACAAAATAATGAAACTATTTCGGAGGAAACTCCAGCTATTTTTTCTATTATTATTGTGTATGAGAAAGTGGTTATTAACCTATTGATGTTCAACATCATGAGGATGTTGTGAATAATCTACCTGATTTTAGAAGAACCTATTGTACTTATTCTTATGTGTATTAGGAGTTTTGATAAGGTAAGAAGGCCTACAATCTCAAATGAATTCATTGTATACTTAGGTGGAGCTAATTATGATATTAGCTGAACAGTTGATCTAGTAAGTATAATGAAGCAATCTTGTATGAACAATCTTGTAAATGGATAGAGGATATGCATGATGGAATTCATTCTATGTATTCTAATGGCGTGTGGGTGCTAGTAGAAATTTCATATGGTTTTAGTTCTGAAGGTTGTAAATGGGTGTTTAAAACCAAAAAGGATTTCATAGGCAACATAAAGCGATTCAAGGCAAGTTTGATGGCAAAGAGGTTCACACAAAAGGAATGGATCAGTTTTAAGGAAACATTTTCACTTATATCTTCAAAGGACTTTTATGATTATTATGGCCATAGTGACTCATTATGATCTGGAGCTCTATCAAATGGATGTGAAAACAGTTTTTTTGAATAAAGTTTTATATAAGGAAGTTTACCTGCAACAACCTAAAGGTTTTGTTGAGAATAAGAGTGAACATTTACTGTGCAAGTTGAAGAAACCCATTTATGGTCTGAAATAAGCCTCTAGGCAGTGGTATTTGAAATTTGATGAAGTTACATCTTTTTTAGATTTGTTGAGAACAAGGTGGATCAATGCATATATCTTAAGGTCAGTGAGAGTCAATTTAATCATTCTTTTTCTCTACATATATGATATACTACTTGCTAGTAATGATATCAATCTAATTCATGAGACTAAGTTTGTTCTGTCTAAATCTTTTGATATGAAGGATCTTGGTGATGCTTCTTATGTGTTGGGGATTGAAATTCATAGAAATAGGTCTAGACACTTGTTGAAACTATCATAAAGGGCTTTGTAAGACCCGAAATTAAATCATAAATTTTATGAGGTAGAAAAATGTTCACAAATTTAAAGGAATGGGATTCGGACTGAAAATAAGGATTCAAATCATAAAATGAATGAGTGTTCGTGAAGAAAAGTTTGACTGAATTAATCCCGAACAAGTGTAGGGGTAAAACGGTAAAAAGATCAAAAGTCGAGATAAATTCGATAAGAAAATTTAATTAAAAAAATAAGGATTTAGAATATCTTGATCAATAATAAGGAAATTATATAATTTTGAGTCAAATTGATCAAGATCTGGAATTTTTAGAAATATCGAAAAGTCACTTGGGACAATATCCTGAAAATACGGAGAAATTATACCCGAAAAATGGTTAAAAATATAATAAATAAAATAAAATAAATTAAGTTAAATTGTTTGGAATAAAATATTAATTTTGTAGATATTTTCAGATTTTTTAGACTATTTTAATGAATATTTTAATAATAAAATAAATTGTTAAATAAAAATAATAATTGAAAAAAAAGAGAGAGAAATCTGAAATGTTATCGGGGAGAGAGAAGAAGAATGGGAAAACGGAGAAGGAGACCGCGCGTGGCCGTCCGACCCACGTCCACCGGCGATCGTCACCCTCCGACGAAAGGCCAAGGAGGAAGAGGAGAGGCCAGCGAAGCCTTGGGCACCGGTGACGCGCGCCGACGATGGCCGTGTCCGGCGAACAGAGGAGGAGAAGACCGTGGGAAAAATGAGGTGGATCCCGGCGATCCACGGCAGCTGGGGGCGAACGGCGGGTACCGGTGTGATCGGGAAGAGGAGCCGGTTCTTTTGAGACGGGTGTTGGCCGGCGAAACCGCCTGAATCCGCCGGATCGAGAGGTGGCAGCCGTGGGGGAGAAGAGGTGATTCGTCGGCGATGGCTGCGTTTCGACCCCAGCCGAGGCCCGATTCTGAATGCCCAGGTGTAGCCGAGCCGAACGGCACCGAAATCTCATCGGGAACCGGCCGGACGGCGTCGGAATGAGCAAATGGGGATTGAACCAGTCGAACCGGCCTGAACCGGCCAAAACTGAACAGAACCGGACCGAGCTGAACCGACGGTCTGAACCGGTCTGAACCGGACTGAATCGGTTCAGCCAAAAAGAGAGAAAAAAAGGAGAAAAAGAGAAAAAAAGGAAAAAGGGAAAGAATTTTCGGGGATACACCGGACTTCGGGTAAGTCGGTAAGAGGTCAAAAGTGACCAATTTGAATTTCGAAAAATTTATTTAAATTATATTTGATCGAAAATTAATCCGGGATTAAATATAATAATTGTGCAGTTGTACGACAAAGCCCGAACGAGAGCCGATTGAGCTCCGATTTTCGTATCCCGCATCGTATCGGGTAAGTACAGTTTAATTTCGACAATTAGAGTCCTTTAATACAGAGTTTCAATTATTTTACGGAATTTACGGATTAATTCTGTATAAAAGGAATATTAATCGGAATTACAACGTAATTACCGTAAATGGTATACGGGCTATCCAATGAGTTTGGAACGAAGCTCGATAATTATTGGTAAGTTGAATGAGTCCAGTAAACCCGAGGAAGGGATTTAATAAGTGGAAAATGGGCTTAAGGCCGAGTAAGGCCCATTAAGGTGCAATCGGGCCCAATAGGGGTAAATGGGTCCAATGATTTAAATTAAGCTCAGAAAGTATTAAATACAATTAAGTTGTATAATATCTGACCTGAAGAATATTGATACGCAGTTCCGGGCAGTGGATTGAGAGCAGATCGGACTGCGCGACGTGACATTAGTGGAAAGGTCAGACTCGACGAGAATCAAGGTAAGGGAATTTTGTAGGCGTATAGAGATTTCTATACGTATTTTGAGGGTAATTACAGGGCTTAGAAATTTATTAAAGCATCTAGAAATGAATTAATAATTTTTACGAAAATCGGGGCTTAGATAAATAAAGGAAAAAGACGATTTTGCCCCTAGGAGTAAAATTTACAAAAAGGGTAGTAAGGCAGGTAAATTGCATGATTTCATGTTTTTAATACTTTATATGAATATATTGCTTTGATTTAAGCAAATATGCACATAGGTGGGCTGTTGATTTCGTGAATTTTACGAAAGGGAACCGGTTTGTACCGGTTACGATCTTAAAAGATGTTTTATTAAAATCGAGCCACCTATTGTATTTACATGAATAAAAAGAGTGCTAGAGTCTTTCTCGCACTCAAGTTTACTGATTTATTTCTCATAAAAAGCCGTACTGGAGCATTGCTCGTACGAAAAATTTGTGTGTGCACAAAACCGTGCTGGAGCTTCGCTCGCACGAGATTTTAGATATCATGATATGCATAGCGTGGTGCTGGAGCTTCGCTCGCACTAGACGCGAGTTGACATGCATATAGTCGTGCGGAAGCCTCCTGTAGACTGTGTGTCACAGAGAGTTGAGATGCTCGCACATATACTTTGAGACATGGGTTGGTTATCGACATAGTATTGGGGTGGATAAGACCTACGGCAGGCACCCCCAGACTATGATATGGGTCCATGGAGTACGATGTACCATGTATGTCACACGGAGTATGCTGTACCGTGCAGTCATGATGACTCTATGATGTTACTTGATATTCTGGCGGGTAGGACTTGACCCCACCTCCCGTTGCAGTTGTGATGCCCCGCACACCGGGATCCGTGTAGCATGGGATCACAGGGACATAGTATGGCCATAGTCCTCGATTTTTCATACAGTAACCTACATGCCTCACATGATATCATACGGTCTGGATAGACCAGGACAAACCCGATGGAGGGGTAGTCCCGATTTGTGTTTTTTAAAAGAGATGTGATTTGATGAATCAAGGTATTCCCGAGAGATGGGTTTGACCTTGATGAAGTTGTTTTATAATGAAACAAATGAGTTTTAAATGTGATGAATTTATGATGAAACAAATAAGTTTCAAAGTGATGAGTTTTGTGATTAAACAAATGAGTTTTAAAGGGAAGAGTTTATGATGAAATAAATGAGTTTTAATGTGACGAGCATGAGATGTCATACATGATGATTTTCCATGTGTGCTTGATATGTCGATTTCATGATTTCTTGTATATGATATATACATACATGTGGCATTGTTTTAATCTTACCTCATGCTCCGGAAGTAAACGATTTTTACATCATGACATTATCAGCACGTAGATAGTATAGTTATCTACCTGCTTACATTATTGCCTTACTGAGCACGTTTCGCTCACCCTTTCATTTTCCACCCCACAGGGTACACTCAGTAGAAGAGAGCGACAATAGTTTCGCACTTCGGTTATCCGCTGCTTCTTATTAAGATCAGGTATACACATTTATATAATTTTTATATCTGAACATATAGATGCACAGTACTGTGTATGGATTTAATATTGGGGATGTATTTTGTTTAAATAAATTGATATGTGAATGTGAGTATGAAAATAGAATGGTAAATAGGTGAGAGGTTACTAACACCGAATCATAGCCCAACTGTTTAGAAGTGTAACTGTTCACGACGGGTGAGGAAATGAAAAAGCGAAAAATTTGTAGGGATTTTTAGGTAATTTGGGTCGTGACAGGCTTACATTGATTTTGTTCTTAATATGGATACGTGCAAGCTAAAAGATGTTCATATTGCTAAAGGAGATCAATTTAGCAAAAACCAATGTCTTGTGAATGAAGTTTAGAAAAGTTTGATGAAGGATAGGCTGTAGGTAGCTTGATGTATGCTTTTGTTTACATTAGGTTTGATCTATCTTCTATTGTGAGTGTTCTTAGTAGATATCTCTTTATCTGGGTGATAAGCATTGGATTATTGTTAGAAGGGTGATGAGGTGTTTATAGAAAACAAAAGACCATACGCTTCTTTACAAGAAGGGCAATGATCTTAAAGTGGTTGGGTACACAGATTTTGATTTTGTTGGTTGCCTAGATGACATGAAATCCACATCAGGTTATGCTTTTCTTTTGAGTGGTGGGGCTATCTCTTGGAAAAGTGTGAAGCAGATACTTGCAGTATCCTTTACCATGCAAGCAGAAATTGTTGCTCGTGATGAGGTTGGTTCACATACTTTGTGGCTTAAAAATTTTAATTCTGAGTTAAAGGTAGTGGATTCCATCTTAAGGCCATTGAGAATTTACTGTGACAATTCCGCAACAGTAATGTTCTTAAAGAATAACAAGACTTCTAATGGTTCTGGACTTATTAATTAAATATTTTATAATAAAAGATTGGATTAAGAATTATGACATTCTTCTTGAATATATTGACTAAGGCAATGATAGTAGATCCCTTGACTAAGGCTATTCTACCCACTGTTTTTAAAGAACATGTTGTAAACATATATGTCTTAAGTTCTTTTAAAGTAATGGGTTAGTGAGAGTAGTTTTTTCTATGAACTTATTTATTTGATTTTGTTTTTGCAATTTTATTGGACTTATATACTTTATTACTTTTATTATGTTCACATTATGGAACTTTGAAGTTATTCTGATATGTTTATAAAAATCATATATACAATATTATCTCGAGATATGGTTGTTTTCTTGGTGAAACATAGTTTGCTTTCACATAAATATGAACTACGATTATCTTTTTGGGGAGATATGATTGATATTATTATATTGTTTGTAAAAGAAATTGTAGTTGTCTCTTAGGAGATGTGCGTTTATTTATAGTGATTTTTATAAGAAGATCAATAGGGTAATTGGCTTGTGTAATTATGGATGTATTATACTGTTAAATAGTATATCATCATCCGTAGTTCTAAGTTGGATGCCTTATTAGACTTGATCATTTTTTAGGTAAAATTATTGAGTTATGATTTGTTTTGTGGCCATTAAAGTTTTTGTTTGATCCGGTAGTTATTTTCTTAACTTATTTTCAAAATAAATAAAATCTCATTTAATGTTATCCAAGAGGGAGAATGCAAGAATTTTTTTTTTAGACTTCCATTAATTGAATTTTTTAATAATAATTAGATTAAATATATAGCTCCATTTTGGATAACCTGATTTAATTAACTGATCCAATGGATTATATATACATCAGAGGTATATTATAATAATGTGATTAGGTATGTAGGGTATTATTGGTGTAGAGCATATCATTGGACCATGATGGATGGACCCAATTATGGTAAATAAATAATAGAGGCTGGATCCTTTCTCACACTAAAGGTCTACAATACATTTCCCCAAGAGAGTTGTTGCTAACTGCTAAAATTTGTTGCTAACTGCTAAAATGAGAGGAAGACTTTGTTCTTCACATGCATTTTTTTAGGGCTTCTTTTGTGTTCACTTTCAAGGTCAAAAATATAGAGGCAAGAGGTTCGATTTGTTCTTGATTTATTTTATTTATTCATTGTGGTTCTAGTTGATATGAAATCTGTTAAAATATAAATTCTTACAAAATTTTCTTATCTTTGTACAAAAATTGTATTCATTCTTCAATTGCATTCTTATTAGATAAACGCCCAACCTTAGATAGGTCAATTTAGTTTGTAAAACCTTTTATGAGAATTTGTAATTAATCAAGAGGTTCAAATCCTTTTATATATTTATGTGAATTTTTGTAGAAACTCATGCGTAATAGGTTTTTATCTTTAATGTAACGACCCTTGACCTTGAAAATTTGGAGGAAATTTTGTTTTTTGAAAATTTGAATTCCTACTTATTTATTTATTCACTTAGACTGCATTCTTGTTCAGTGCCGTTTCTTTTATCTTACTTATTCATCGATAATTATACTTAAATTAAATTTTACATCTAAATGGCCGATAGAAATTTTGACAGCATAACGGCTTATATATAAACCTACCCACCTGCAAATCAAACGCTATAACAATCTTAGATATCCAAAACTATCAAACATGCTTCCCAATTTGCATCATCAAGCCAACATATATCCATTCCAACTAAGATTAGTACTCCAAGATAAATTCTCGAAAGGGATATTCTTTACATTTGTTTTCTTACAAATTACATCCCAACAAAATATTTCCACTATATGTCTGTGCTCATAAAATGTGTCTGGTAAAGGAATGCAATTGTATACCTCTACGTGTACAAAAAGTAGTACAGGGTAGCTCTTTCCACCAGCCTACATCGTGTACGTGGCAGGTAGCGTCTGTAGATCACTGCAAATAATCTGAAAGGTAGAGGGGTGAGCTTTCGGGAAAAAACCCAATAAGAAATGCATTTAAAATGATCATGGTGGCTGAATCACATTGAATGCATGATAAAACTAAAAGATAGAATTTCTTTACAAATATCACAAAGCTTCCAAAATGCGTAAATGGAAAACATAATCAACAGAAATATAATTTCGAGGTAACGAATCTATTCAGTTACATCACTATGACGCCTCGGAAGCACAGAAAAACAGGGCAAATGTAAAACTTATTTACATCAATACATAATTCTGGGTATATTTTTGTGCAGTGTCATGCATCATCATATATACATTATCTAACTTTCACCTTAGGATCTCATCATTTAATATTTATATATATCATACCTCAATTTAGAGTTAGTTAATCCTAATACATCTTATACATCATTGTTCATCAAGTGTCTGTAAATACAACTTTAGTCTAGGTACATGAAATGTTTAAGTATACCTCAAAATATAATATACGGCTAGGAGCTCAAGTCCTCTACGACCTACTACTCCGTACGTCGCAGGAAACTCTCTTCACTTGAAGAAATCTAGGGGATATAAAAATAGGGTGAGTTTCTAAATTTCTCAGTAAGGGCGGCAATGGACTTATTAATAAAATAATGATTTGCATAACACAATCATTTTGTTTTGCAAGTGAAACTTAATAAACTCAGTAGAAAACGTAGCATGAAATCATTAAAACATCATATCTTCTCATTTCTCAAAACTCATATAGAAACATGAGAGTAAATGGCTTAATATAAAAACCATAGTTACAAGCATATAGAAATCAGGATGCGATAATGGCTTTTCTCATAAAAACGTGATAGAAATCACCTCAGTAATAATGCACATGGCACAGCCACAAAACACAAACTCATGTGTATAAAAAGATAGAGACTAGGCAATTAAAACTCAGATAAAAACATTCGTCATGGCATATCAAATTAGTCTCATCTGGGTGCGCATCCCAAGCATCCTCAAAAGAGGGAACGTCGACAATATGGTCGTGTACATGGTGTATTAGTCTTACGTGTTACCAGAATAAGGCCCGGACTTACATGCTACCAGAGCAAGGCCTCTCCTCATGCACACTATCGGTCTTACATGCTACCAAAGTAAGGCCCGAACTTATATGCTACCAAAGCAAAGCCACCCAGCGCTACCAGAGCGGGGGTCATCTTACATTACCAGAACGGAGGCATCTCTCGCTACCAAAGCGGAGGAATATCAGACTTACATGCTACCAGAGCAAGGCCCGATGTGTTATCACATGACACGCCTAAGTCTCAGTATCAGCCATTATCATATAAAATCGTTTTGCCTTCACGTAAAGCTCATAATGGTTTCTCTCATAAAACTCATTTGAAAACCTTTTTGTACTCATTACAAAACATGTCAAAATGGAGCTTAAACCGGTTAAACCACGCACACATTTCTCAAATCTCAGTACGCCTTAACGTAGAGCCCAAATCCCGTTTCACTTTTTAACTCAAACAGTTTGTAAAGCAATTTCACACTTTGTTTGCAACCCATAAAAATTGGGCCTCAACCGGCTATAAGACCGTGTGCAATAACTCAATCACAACTCGTAAAACATGCTTGTTTCTCAAAACATTTTATGCTACAAAATTATCACAAATCGCATACACAAATGAGTTTAAGTTTTCTCTTACCTCGTTGCACCTCGTATAGTGCAATCGTTCCCCCAAACGAAGGACTAGCCTTGCATTCCTCTCTGGAACTCCCAGGCTGTCCCAACGATGTAAAAACATTATCAATACATCACCACATTATCTCAAATCTCAACATCGAGCATAATTGCTCTCATTCTCATTTAACATCTCAAAATCCTCACCAAACCAATTTCTCATAATTTCTCAATATTTCTATCAACCTTAATTATTTTCAGCTCATTTATCACAACATCTACAGCCACAATCGCAGAAACCTATTTCACAACCAAAGATCAACGCTTAGAAATTTACCAAAACTTGTGGAGTGCTCAATTCACGTCTCGGCTCAAATCGTCATTTGATTTCTAAGTATGTTGTTCTCTTTTTGATAAGAAACAACTTTTCTTTTTACCACAACCTTTGATTCGAATGGGAATGAGTGTTTTGGAGGAGAGAGAAAGCTAGGGATTCGATTTTTTGGAGAGAGAAATGATGAATTTCAGAAAAACACAAGGGTCCTTATATAGGCGGATGGTAAGAGATCAATCTGCTTCCATTGGAGATCGATCTGCATTTGAATTTGAGAACGTTTTAGGCACTTTTTATGCCTACCAGATCGATCTGTCGGGAGATAAGTGTAAGACCCAAAAATTTGATGTCATTTCTTTTAGAAATTCATGTTATAGATATGGATTTGTGTAATCTTGATCGATAAAGAAGAAACAATTAAATTTTATGTCCAATTGATCAAGATATCAATTTATTGCGATAAAATCGAAAATTTTTTTATCTCGAAATTTATCTCGAGAATATGAAAAAATATTTTCGAAGAAATAGAATGAGAATATGTTGTACATATAAAATTGTCGAAATAAATCAAATAATATATATGTACATGGGTGTGTGAATATTAATGTATAAATTATACATTATGATAATAAAATATTATTATAATAATACAAAATACTTTGCTGTAGTATTTTATTATTATTATTATTATAATATATTAGAATTATAAGATGATTCCATACATGAATGTGTATTATAATTTTATAGTATTTTCTACAATAACATATATATGATATTATATTAGGGTATAATATAATATATTATATGTATATTTAATATAAAGATTTTTTTTGTATATATTATATTTTATTAAAAATATAATATATATATATATATATATATATATAAAGAGAAAGGAATTGTATAAACAAAAAAAAAAAAACAAAATCTGGAAACGAAACCCGCGAGGAGCAGGAGGCAAACTGACCTCCTTCGATTTTCCTCACAGACGGCGAACCAGAGGCGGACGGCGAGAGGGGTGCTGGGCGAAGGGACAACCGGCACTGGGGGAACGCTTGATAGCCACTACGCGCCGTGAGTCACCGAAAATGGGAGATCGGAGAGGTTGAAGTCGCGGGAGAGAAGGGGAAATTTGGCGGAATCCAACGCCGATTGACCCAAGACGAGGCCAAAAGAAGGCTTTAGAGGGGAAGCCGAGCCGAATGGCGGTGGAATCGACCATCAGCGCCGGCAACGGCCATATCGACCCTGAACCGGTTCGAATTGATTCAGTGTGAAAGGGGCTGAACCGGTTCAGTAGGAGAGAGAAAGAGGAGAGAGAAAAAAATTTTGAGAAAAAATTCGGTGATGCCCCGGGTTTACAGATAAATCGGTAAGCAGTCGAAATTGACCGATTTAACTTTCAAAAAATTTATTTGAAATTATATTTGATCGAAATTAACCTGGGTTAAATATATAAATGTGTAGCGCGACAATACGCGACAAATGTGAATTCGATCGAGCCTTGAATTTTGAGCCATCATGAAAACTCAAGTAAGTGAATCTTACTTACTATAACTTGTGTAGATGTACGAGTTAGGAATTAATCGCATAAGTTGCGGATTAACTCCGTATAAAATGCTTTATGTTAGAAAAGGCCTAAGATGGCATGATGGTAGCGTTAATGGGCCCCACAGATGGCCCAATAATTGTTAATGAGCCTAGGGAGCCCAATGGGTCGTGACAGAATAAATAGTAAAGTCGAAATAGGCTTAAATTAGAGTTGTGCCCAATAAGAGGCAACAAGGCCCAATAAGAGCAATTGCACCCATTTGATGAAATAAACTGCATAGAAAAGGATAAATGAGTTATCCGACTTAATTAATGTGATTGATAACAATCTGCAGTTCCAGGAGATATATTCGGAGCTGGATAGACTGATTTACGAAAAGTGAAAAATGTGAAAAAGTGTATTCGATTGGATTCTAGGTAAGGGATCTATACGAGCTCTTAGAGATAGTTGTACGTATTTTCATCGTCGTTTACATTCACTTAAATTTCGTATAGAGTATGGATATGAAATTTTTGGATAATACTCAAATATGAAAAAATTACAAAAATACCCTTAGACCCAAAAATTTTTGAACATGCATGAAATCCATGTTTTCTCTGTGAAAAAAAGATTTTGTGAAGCTGAAATGATAGACTGGCTCATGATTAGACTGTATGCATGAAATTGCACGTTTTTTTAATGTGTGATTTGATTGACGAGTGATTTGATGAGATGTTACCCTCTCACTCTGTTTTGTACTGTTTTGCGTATAGCACTTGATTTTGAGTACCACTGTGGTGGGAAATAGAGCCAGCTGTCTATTTTTGTGTGTGTAAAATCGTGCTAGAGCTATGATAAGATCTGTGGATTTATCCAGATCAGCTCGCACTTGATTTTGGTTTGACATATAAACAGACCATGCTGTAGCACTGCTCGCACTGGATTCTGTTGTGATTTGTGATTGAGATCGTGCTGGAGCCCTCGTGTTAGACTGTATGTTACACTGACTTGCTCGCACTAGATCTGAGACGACAGGCTATGGTTGATAATTTATTTGGTTGGGGTGGTGAGCTTGTGACTCAGGCACCTACAACTGTGTGGTAATTGTACTGTGGTTCACGAAGTACGTCGTACCGTGTAGACAACATGGAGTACATTGTACACAACTATGGGATGTGAGGATTGCGTCTTTGGACTCGGGCATGTTGTGTCATTGCTCTGATCTGTGATAGTCCATAGATAGGAGCCGATGGATAGACTAATCCCCTCCTCGGACTCAGAGACACCCTGGCACACCTGATCCGTGATAGCTGGTGGGTCTCAAACTTTGGCCAATTGTCCCTTGGATTTGTGTGGATCCCTGCCTAGTCTCACCTGTTTTATTGGTTTCGATGACGAAACTATCTGTGATTTGATTTCTGTAATGAAACCATTTGAAATGATAATATTAAATGTGGGTTTCAATACTAAACACAGAAATATTTTACTCTTAATGAGTTTTGATATTCGGTTTTTGGCAGTAAATTGCTATGTGTTTTACTATGATGATTTTGTGAATGTTATGGGTTTTTCAGCATAAACAATGCATTATGAGCTAGACCTGGCAATCCGTGTCGACACGACACGACACGACACGACACGAATTAAAACACGACACGAATTTATGAAACACGAACACGACACGAATTATAAAACGTGTCTGAAACGTAAACACGAACACGACACGTATTTTATACGTGTGACACGTGACACGACACGGTTGACACGTTATAATTATCCGTGTCACACGACACGACACGAATAGACACGAATGACACGGTTAAAAATAAAATATAATCAAAAATGAAAAAAAATCATAATATTTATTGATTTATTGCAATAATTTAATTTACATACATTCAAATATTATTAACAAATATAACATAATAATAATATTCAATCCATATCATCCATAATATTTATTTAAAATTACAAAATATACAAATTAAAAATAAAGAGTTCACATTAAGTCATAAAACATAAATAGTCAACAAATATTCAAATATTAAATTTATAGATACCAACTCAATACAATGTAAGAAATAACAATTTAAGAAAACGTGTTTCTCGTGTCGTGTATATATTAACTGTGTATTCGTGTGACACGATTTAAGAAAACGTGTTTCCGTGTCTTATACGTGTTTAGCCGTGTCTGACACGGCTAAACACGAAAATTACCGTGTCAAAATTCGTGTCGACACGGCTAAACACGAAACACTTATTTTTCAAACACGTACACGATTTTTTCGTGTCGTGTTCGTGTCGTGTCACTCGTGTCGTGTCTACTATTGCCGGGTCTATTATGAGCATCATGGATAGTATGATTATCTACTTGCTTTCATATATTAATGCAAGTGTTTTGAAAAGTAAATGCATTTGTTTTACTAGATGATAAAACATGCATTATGAGCATCGTAGATAGTGTGGTTATCTACCTGCTTTCATATATTTCTTATTGAGCGTGTTATGCTCATCCCTTTATTTTTTCTCCTCTACAGAGCATTTCAGTAGAGTTTGTTAGTTGAGTCTGTCATACGATCTTTTACACACAGCTATCCAGTAGTATCGAGGTATACACACATTTGTACTTTTTCTATCTGAATAATAGTGTACAGTGATGTAGTCATGTTATATGGGGGATGTATATGTAAAGCAATGTAAACGAGTTTCTAATTCTAAAATGATAACTTTATGAACTTCTGCGATGTTAGTGTCTGTGACGAAAGCATTGCCTGTTATGCATATATATAATATATGAAACTGAGTGATGGATATTGACTCACAGCCCAATAAATAAAGTGTGGTAAGTTCGCAAAAAATTTGTAGTGATTTTTTGGGAATTTGGGTCGCGACAGTAAGATCGATCTCATAATCTTGAGGAGATCAATTTGCTCCTTGTGAGGAGATCGATCTACTCTTTACAAAAACATTTGGAGATCGATCTGCTTGCTTATGAGATCGATCTACCTATCAGTTCTTACGCATTTCCTACATTCTGGAGCCATGAGATCGATCTCTCATCCTTGGAGATCGATCTAGCCTTCACAGATTGCACTGCTGCTGCATTAATATGCAGAAAACTCAATGTAAAACTTTCCATAATCTACCCCATAGTCCATATTTCAATCCATACACATTCAAGACTTAAAAACCTCATCTTCTTATACTTCATCATATTTAAAACTTGCGTGTACATCAATATATCATAATTACATACACCAAATTACAATTCTCAAAACTGGGGTACATAAAATTCGCAGTTCTCACATCCTCACCACCTTTAAAGAATTTGGTCCTCCAAATTCAACTCGACTCGTCAAACAGATGGGGGTACTTCTACTTCATGAGGCTTTCCAATTCCCAAGTTGCCTCTTCTATTGAGTGACGTTTTCATAAAATTTTCACTAATGAGATACTTTTAGTATGAAGTACCTTCTCTTTCCTATCGAGAATCCGAACGGGTTCTTCAATGTAGCTCATGTCCTCTTATATGTTCATCTCTTCATACTCTATGATATGAGAAGGGTCCGGGTGGTACTTCCACAACATAGATACATGAAAGACGTGTATTCCGAACATCTGTAGGGGTAATGCCAACCTATAGGCTACCTCTCCCACTCTCTCAAGAATCTCGAATGGTCCAATGTATCGATGACTCAATTTTCCTTTCTTTCCAAATCTCATGATACCCTTACTCGGTGATATCTTCAGAAATACTGCATCACCAACATCAAACGCGAGTGGCCGTCTACGCACATTCGCATAGCTTTTCTGTCTATTTTGTGCAGCCCGTAATCTCTCACATATAAGTTTCACTCTCTGTACAACCTATTCAACAAGCTTGGGAGCATTTATCTTTCTGTCACCCACTTCTTCCCACACTACAGGGGATCTACACGTCCTACCATATAGAGCTTCAAAAGGTGTCATTTCAATACTCACATGATAGCTATTATTGTACGTAAACTCTGCTAGAGGCTGGTGATCATCCCATGATCCCTTAAAATCCATTGTACACGCCCTCAACATATCCTCCAGGGTCTGAAAAGTCCTCTCTGACTGACCATCTGTTTAAGGATGATAGGCGGTACTAAAACTCAGTTGAGATCCCATGGACTCGTGAAATTGGGTCCAAAATCTGGAGGTAAATCGAGAATCTCTGTCAGAAGTAATACTCACTGGAGCCCCATGTAATCTAGCTATCTCGCTGACATATAACTCAGCTAAGGCATCCACAAGCACCTAGGGGTATTTACCTCGATAAAGTCGTGAAGGGCCTCTGAATTTGAATTTGGAAACGTTTTAGGCACTTTTTATACCTACCAGATCGATCTGTCGGGGGATAAGATCGATCTCATAATCTTGAGGAGATCGATTTGCTCCTTGTGAGGAGATTGATCTGCTATTTACAGAAACATTTTGAGATCGATCTGCTCCTATAGGAGATCGATCTACTCTTTACAGAAATATTTGAAGATCAATCTGCTTGCTTATGAGATCGATCTACCTTTCAGTTCTTGCCCATTTCCTGCATTCTGGAGCCATGAGATCGATCTCTCATCCTTGAAGATCGATCAGGCATTCACAGATTGCACTGCTGCTGCATCAATTTATAGAAAACTCAATGTAAAACTTCCCATAATCTACCCCATAGTCCATATTTCAATCCATACACATTCAAGACTTAAAAACCTCATCTTCTTATACTTCATCATATTTAAAACTTGCGTGTACATCAACATATCATAATTACATACACCAAATTACAATTCTCATAACTGGGGTACATAAAATTCGCAGTTCTAACAATCACAATCTTTCGAAACATATAGAACTTCAGAATCTTTCAAAATCGATAGAACTTCAAAAGCATAACTGATGCATAAACATGTATCGAAGGATCAAAATCTTATAACATAATTCATATCGGATGGAGACTAAGCTAACTTATAGGATTGTCATGCGATGATAACATAGTCATCCTCTATAGAGGAAAATCATAAACATGGCCATGACAAGGCTGTAGACATGATCAAGGTCGTACAACAATACAATCACTCCCGAAGGCGAAATTCATATACGTCACGAAAGCGCGCATGACAAAAATGCATTGACCGTGTGACACTTTGCATCCGTAGGACCCAAGAGGTGGCCCCTATAGTCACACAGACTGTATGGCACTTTGCTCCCACAGAACCCAAGAGGTGGCCCCCACGATCGCATGTCATTATGAACCATGTGGCACTTTGCATCTGTAGGAGCCAAGAGGTGCCCCCACAGTCACACAGACTGTGTGGCACTTTGCTCCCACAGAACCCAAGAGGTGGCATCCATGATCGCATGTCATTATGACATCTGTAGGATCCAAGAGGTGGCCTCTACAGTCACACAGACTGTGTGGTACTTTGCTCTCATAGAACCTAAGAGGTGGCCCCCACAATTCACTATACATTTCCTTTTCGTCTCAAAATAGAGTTATCAAAATCTTTCTTGGATTTTATAGCCCATAAACTCATACCAAGTAATAAAATCAAATTTCTTGTAATCTGAAAACTCTTTCATAAAACAGAAAGACTGTGTTCACATACCCAATTTCAGTTCTTTCAAAAAAACATGAAATCAATTCATATGTAAGTCGAAACCATAACAACTTGGGCTTAATAGGTGTAGGGTTTTGTTTTAAAACCAAGGGCTGTACGAGAAAGCTCAAAAACGTATAAATAAATCGGAGTCTAAGGGTAGGGATACCATTACCATCTTAAATTACACCCCTTACCTCGATTTATCGGAAGTACTAGCTCGAGTAGTGACGCCTTCAAGTATCTCCCTTAAATCCTTCTACGATTCTCCTACACCATAATTCATATATTTTTTTAATATCATATATAATTTCTTGAGTGGTTTACAACGTTTCAAAATCGTGACCTCATTCATCCAGAAAATATATTTGAAATCTAATTTCTAACTTCTCAATATTGCCTAAAATGTACACATTTTATAAAACATGTTCAGCCTGATGGACCTCATCAATTTTCTTCCTCCTTCCTACTCCATCATACATATAAAATAATTAATTCTACCACAAATTCTATAGTTGTCTTCTCCATTGACTAATCATTCCTCTTACCAATTTATATAATTTCCTTCCTACCACCATATTGTGCGTGTGCACACTTATACATACATAAGCAAAGGCGTTTTATATACATTTGCACATATATCAATACACACACGTACATAAACCCATATATATATATACATATATATATATATATATTTTCCACGTCTTCCTCCCATTCCATTTTCATCTCAACATTTAACCCTAATTTTTTGATAATTCAACTCATAATATTAAATTCCTTATCTAATTCTTAAATCCTCAATTGTCCAATTAACCATAGTTTTCAAATTTCTTCACAACCAAAATTCAAACTAATTCATACAACAATCATGCTTTCATAATGCAATTTACACAGAAATTCAACTAGATAAACCTTAAATTTTTACCTACGAGTCACTGTGCAAAAATGGAGAAATATCAACTAGGTATTTTTTTTTTTGTATTTTTTTGAACACTGTAGCATCGAAAAAGGGTGGCCGGACGGGGAAGGACAGGGCAAGGGAGGTCGTCGGGGCTCGGGTTTGGTGGGAGGCCCGCGTCGGGTCTTTTTCCAGCCTTGTCGCAGCTCGCGAAACAGAGGAAAACTCCTCTGTTTCAGTTTCTGTTCCAGGCGAGGGGAGAGGGAAAAGGAAGGGGAATGGGTTGTCGATGGTCAGTGGGGGAGGGGAGGACGTCGGTCGGGCTATTGCTAGGTCGTCGGTGTCCTGGCTGTGTCGGCAGAAACCAAAGAGGGAGAGAGGTTCGGGCTTTGGCGAGCAAGAAAGGAGGGAGAAGGAAGGCTGGTCGGAGTGGCTGCCGATCTTGGGGTCTCGGTCGGTCGATCGGTGAAGGAGAAAGGTGATCGGCAAAGATGATCAGGGAAGGGGATCGAAGAGGGAAAGAAGAAAAAGGGAGGGGGGGAGTTTTCTCAGAGTCGCGCAATTTTTTTTTTTCGTTTCGTTTCTTTTTTTTGTTTGGTTTCTTTTTTTCTTTTTATTTATTTTATTTTATGTGTATATATATATATTTTATATTTATGTATATATATATATATTTATTTTTATTTTTATTTATTTTTTTCTTTTATTTTACATTTTCAATTTTGGACAAATACATGTATATATATTTATTGTAATTATTTTTATCATTCATTCATTTTTTTTAAAGCATTTTCAATTTAACAAATATATATATATATATATATACACACACATATTTTCTTATAACATTTTTCCATTTAATTTTATTGTTTAATTAAATACAGAAAATTTGCGGTGTTTACATTTAACCTTTGAAAAAGATAAGGAATTAGGAAGTTATACCTTAACTTTAAAAAAGGTAGTAGAGGTTTCTATCTTAAGTTTCGAAAAAGATAGGGATTGTGAAGGTTTACCTTAATCTTGAAATGGTAATTCAATTTTAGTAAATTGGGAACTCTTTATTGTTGATGCTAAGGGAAAAAATGTAAGTATGGATTGATCGAACCTCTATAAATTATTGTGTTTATTTTCACTATCTCTACACATTTACAATTCATTGATGCATTAAATTCCTTCATAATCTTTGAATTGTATAATTCCAACGAATCCATAGTGCAAACCAAATTGTGGGAAAATCAGGAATTAATTCGATTCACCCCTTTCAGGATTACCATACACACTTGAACCAACTATTGGTATTAAAGTTTGGTCTCTTTGTATATATTTAGCAATCTAGAGTGATCTTAATGCTCAAGCTTTTTTATATAACTTTTAGTATAAGGCAATCCATCATGTACAAGAATGAATACCCTTTGAAGCTTTTGGAAGGAAGATAGGGTTGTGAAGGTTTACCTTAATCTTGAAATGGTAATTCAATTTTAGTAAATTGGTAACTCTTTATTGTTGATGCTAAGGGAAAAAATGTAAGCATGGATTGATCGAACCTCTATAAATTATTGTGTTTATTTTCACTATCTCTACACATTTACAATTCATTGATGCATTAAATTCCTTCATAATCTTTGAATTGTATAATTCCAACGAATTCATAGTGCAAACCAAATTATGGGAAAATCAGGAATTAATTCGATTCACCCCTTTCAAGATTACCATACACACTTGAACCAACTATTGGTATTAAAGTTTGGTCTCTTTGTATATATTTAGCAATCTAGAGTGATCTTAATGCTCAAGCTTTTTTATATAACTTTTAGTATAAGGCAATCCATCATGTACAAGAATGAATACCCTTTGAAGCTTTTGGAAGGAAGATAGGGATTGTGAAGGTTTACCTTAATCTTGAAATGGTAATTCAATTTTAGTAAATTGGTAACTCTTTATTGTTGATGCTAAGGGAAAAAATGTAATCATGGATTGATCGAACCTCTATAAATTATTGTGTTTATTTTCACTATCTCTACACATTTACAATTCATTGATGCATTAAATTCCTTCATAATCTTTGAATTGTATAATTCCAAAGAATTCATAGTGCAAACCAAATTATAGGAAAATCAGGAATTAATTCGATTCACCCCTTTGAGGATTACCATACACACTTGAACCAACTATTGGTATTAAAGTTTGGTATCTTTGTATATATTTAGCAATCTAGAGTGATCTTAATGCTCAAGCTTTTTTATATAACTTTTAGTATAAGGCAATCCATCATGTATAAGAATGAATACCCTTTGAAGCTTTTGGAAGGAAGAAGAATTCAAGGAGATATCTTATGGAGATGAACATATAATGAAGGAAGGCAACTCTCAAACTAAAAGAACCATCAAGTAGTATTTTCCTTATTGTATTTTTCAATTTATTTTTTTGTTTTATTGAAATATTGGAATTCGAACATTTAAAATTGATTTTAAAATGATTAAATTTAATTTTCAAGAAAAAGTTTCATGTTGAAATTTTAAACATATGTTTTTTTGCAAAATTGAAAATCTACTCATTAATGAATAACTTTCTACTTATGTTGCAGATGCATGATGATGCATCCTACATATCACTCTAATTCTCCGCTTATCATCATTTTCCAATTTCACTCCATGTAACTTGAATGGACAATCACACTTCCTTGCTCTTGTACCCTTACGACGAGATATTTCTTTGTTTTTGGCTTCTTTTTTAACTCCTTATATCTTCCATTTCATTCATATGCAAGTCTTAATTTGGGTTTTCTTGTAAGAAACCTAGATTTAGAAACTTTGATCACAACAATAAAACCTTAATTCATCTAATGTAAATACCGTAAATTTTCAATATACTCGGTGTAACTATAAATAATAATTTGGACAATTAAGATTAAAAGTATGAATATGGATGAATTAATTCGAGAATAAATATTAGTCTGACCTTATTTTTATACTACGTGTGTATATACGAATGCCATGTTGTATTTACCCTTCAAGATTAATGCATAGGTATATACATGTACGAAGGTATACAAATATATATATATATATATATATATATATATATACATATATAATTGAATAAATACGGGAAGGAATACACATAGGTGTATATATATATATATATATATATATATATATATATATATATATATATATATATAATTATATATTTATATAGGAATGTATGTATATACATGAGCCACGGGTTGGTTTCATTGGAAACCAATCCTGAGAGCCTTCAACAACTCATGTAAGGGACATATATATGAAAGTGCATGCATGAACAACAAGTTGTCGAGAAGCCAGCTGGAAGGTGTCATTCCATTCAACTAAGAAAATTGTATATTGCATAAATAGGAATGGTAAGTAAAGGGTGCACAGAAAACTGCAATGGATAAGACGTGGGGAGGGTATAGGCTGTGAATGACCTACTACAAATTTCGGTAGGGAAGTGGCAACATGCAATGGGTTGTTCAACACCAAAAACGAAAGAGGAAAGAAAGGGATTATGGTCGGACTGGTAACCTGACATAGAAATGAAATTGATTGAAGGTTGTGACGGAGTGGGTAGAAGTCAAGAGGATTACATGCCGAAGCAACCACAGAGGACAGGAGGCCGAAGAGGAACTGTTGGTTGAAACTTTGGAAAAGAAAAATGAAGAGGAGTAGGAGGTAGGGTGATTGAGTGCTGAAGTGTACATACATATACATATACAATAAAAATAAATATAGTAAAGTGGTCAGGATAGCGGCAAAGAATGAGAGATATAGAGGAAACCGAAGCAAAAACATGGAGAGAAATACATGAGACAGTAAGAGGGTTGAACAAAAACGGAGAGAGAAGAGGCGGGAACAGAGAACTCCACCTCCTTGGAAACTGAGAATCAAAGTAGAGAGAAGAAAGAGAGGAGGGAATGGCGATGAGAGGGAGTGCATGAGAGGGAGAGGCGGTTGAAGAGAAACAAAAGGCTCGATACCTATGTGAAAACTGAAATGGAAGCGAAAACAAGGGACTTCACCCCTCGGCCCTATAGCAGGAGATGAAACAGTAAAGAAAAGGATGGATGGTGGGGCTAACAGGGCTGAATTGGATGCGTTTTAGTGATTGCTGGTGAAGCAAAATTTAGTAGGACAGAATCTAGAATAGAGAACTGAAACAGAGAATGACAGATCGGTAGTGGTTGAGCATCGAGCAAGAGCGGAGGAAGACGTTGGAAAGCTGAGAGAAGGTGAGCTAAAACGGGGAAGAACGGAGAGAGAGACCAGTGCCGGACAGAACTGTCAACGGTGGAGGAGAGGCAGCACTAAGGGCTTGGCTATATGATAAACAGCGGCGTCAAGCTTAGCGGGGAAGAAGAAAAGAAAAGAAGAAATGGCGGGAAAGAATTCAAACCGAGAAGAAGAAAAAAAGGAAATTCTTATATATATATATATATTTGGAGTAGAAAAAGGCCCAAAGGGAATTGGGAGAAAAATCCGAGGGAAAGGCGATAACCCGAGTGGATCGGGCCCACTGACTTGCTACGTTGAGACAATCGAGGACTACGGACAATCATTGAGGTAAGAAAAATTTTTGTTGCTGTTAGAGATAAATATGCGTAATTTTTATATATTTGTAGATATAAATTTTAGGTCAAATTTCGCAGTACCGAAATTACATAAAAATCTATGGTGAATTTTATGGCTCTGAAAATTAGAGGTTTTAGCGTGGTTGATTAGCCTAATTTTACCTATCGAATTTAAGTAGTTTGCATGGATTCTTATATGGCATGAATTCTGTTTAAACCGAAAATCTTGAATTTTTTTAAAATTTCTATAGACTGTTTTTTGGGATTTTATCCGAAATTGGGCTAGTCAACCTGTTTAAAATTATTTTGTGAAACAAACTGAATTTACATGTGATTTAAGGAAAAATGAATAATTTATAAAGAAATACTAATGTGATGTGCTTGAGCATGTGCTGACTGTGTGTCGCACGGTCTAACTCGCACTGATTTTGAGACAAAGGCATTGGTGAGATTATGATACACTGTTAATGTTACTATGTAACGATGTCACAACAGTCGTTGTTTGTGGGCCTATCGGGGTGGCCATGGCCGATTGGGCTGGTCTGTTACATTAGTGATGATTTGTTTCTGTTTTTGTTTCTGTAGTCCACGGGTATGATGTACCGTGTTTCTGATTCTGATTCTGATTTTTTGACATTCTGATCTATGAGCCGTTTAGGTAGCTGACCACTCTCACGACAATTGACATTTTGGCACACCTGTCCCGTGATTGCTCAGAGTCACCGACATTAGTTAATTGTCATTTTTGATATCTGATCTAGCATGTCTGTCTTGTCTCGTCTAATTAAACTTCTGAATTGACTGTGTGATTTTATTGCGTATGGAAATGAATATCTTAATGCATAAAAAAACTTTGGGGGCCACCTCTAGAATTCTGTAGGACCAAAGTGTCACACCTTCGTCGATTTTAAAAGCTGTTTAAAGTTTTAGAAACGGTATTGATTTCAGTTCCATTTTCATAGTGAATTTGCCACGAATTTTTTTATTTTGATTTTTCGAAACTGGTAGTGTCTCTGTGTTTATTTGAAATATTTGCTGAACTGTCTGTATGGTTTGAGATATTCTGAAAATCTGTTTATTTTGCTCCTGGAAACTCTGAAATTTCTGTATTTACCACAGTATCTAATTTTACTACCGATATATGTTCTGTTTCTGAAATCTGTTTTTGATATTTGTGAATTTGCCGAACTATTTACTCTGTGAAAATGTTTCGGATTTGGCACATACATATATGTATATATATCTTAGGTAGTATATTTATCTACCTGCTATGAGAATTTTTTACAGAGTGTATTGAGCTCACCTCCTTATTTTCCACCACAAAGCCCCACGGTAGTTTGGAACGCTTCCGTTAATAAGGCATGTCGCACAACTATGGTTACGCGTAGTTGTCACGACCCAAATTACCAAAAAATCAGAGTAAATTTTTCACTTTTTCATTTATTATTTAATTCTTACCTTTCTCTCATCGTGACCATCCTACAAACAGTTGGACTATGATTCGGTGTTAGTCACATCTCACCTATTTACCATTCCATTTTCATAATCACATTCACATATCAGAATTTACTATCTTTTGACTTTAACTGAATACATACACAATGGTATTTATAACTCTACATCCCCGACATCATATCTGTTTACAGTACTGTGCATTACATATTTAGATACAAAACTATACAAATGTGTATACATGTCTCTCGATGGGAAGCAGCGGATACTAATGCATGCAAGTCCTCAGCCGCTCACTAACTACTGCGAGTGCTCTCAAAAGATAGGAAAATAAGGGGGTGAGCAAACCATACGCTCAGTAATGCAATTATGCAAGTAAGTAGATAGCTCCACTATCTACATGCTCATAATGTCATGCCCTTAAAATCCATTTCTTTTCATTAAAATCTCAAGCACAAAATCATGAATACATCAATGACTTAGTTTATAAAACTGTTCGTGCATATATAAATCATACTACTTATGCATCAATGGCATTTTATGTGACATCCTTAAATCATACTTAGCATGAATTAAATCAAAATCATGTATTATTTCATGCGATATAAAACAAATCATGAGATACAATCATTTCATGAATTTATCATTAAAGCATGGAAAACACATCATGCTACTGCATTTAAATCATTTCATTTAAAACGCAGTATAAAATAATCTAAAGGGGTTAAACATCTCATAATTCAATTCCAAACTCATAAAACAATTCATTAAAATTCATTATAAAACTTTAGTTATAAAACCACCATTCTTTCAGGGTCACATATCATATCAGGGGCTTGACCCCTCCCTCAGGTCTACCCTGGTCTATCGACCAATAGTTATATCTTGTGAGACATGTAGGTGACTATCAGTAATAACATAAGACTATGGCCATAACCTAGTGATCCTTGGCAACACGGTACCTAGTGTGGGGGTATCACACCGGAAACGGGAGGTGGGTCGGTCCTACCCTCCAGAACAGCATAACATCGGGATTGCGAGGGCAAGGCTTGCTACCTAGTGACTAATGCCACTCCACTCCAACAATTCCCACGGTACAGCGTACTCCGCGTGACATACACGGTACAACATACTCCGTGAACCCAAGCTCAGTCAGGGGTGCCTGCAATAGGTCTTATCCACCCATATCATCTCTGTCTCAGTATGCACGTGTGAGCATATCATCTCACTGTAACACACAGTCTACAGGAGGCTCCAACATGGCTATATGTATGTCATATAAATCCCTGTGCGAGCGAAGCTCAAGCACGGCTCCATACATATTCATGATATCAAAAAATCTCGTGCGAGCAAAATTCTAGCATGGTTTCATAGAAATCAATGAAATTTGCGTACGAGCAGCGCTCCAGTACGACTTAAAATAATCATAAATTCAAGTAAAATCCACGTACGAGCAATGCTCTAGTACGGATATGTATAAAAACTCAGTGAAAAACCTCGTACGAGAACAACTCTTGTACGACTTTAAAATGAGTTATAAAACCATATAAAATTTCGTGCGAGCAACGCTCCAGCACGAGTGAGTGTTCAAGTAAATCAAAACTTCATACGAGCAACGCTCCAGTACTGCTTTATGCATAAATACATCAAATCTTGTGTGAGTTACACTCCAGCACGGTTTTTATGCAATATCATATCAAAACTGGATGCGAGCTAAGGTCCAACATCTCTCATGTATGTCAAATCATAAAACTAGTGCGAGTAATCGCTCCAGCACCTTTTTATGCATATTCAGTCAAAACCGTCAAAACAGAGTACGAGCTAGGCTCCAGCACTGCTCATGCATTTCACAAGAATAAAAATCAGTGCGAGCAACTGCTCTAGCACATTTCATGCATATGATGTCACACAATTCAATGTGAGCAACCGCTCAAGCACATTTTATGCACACTCACAAACTCAGATATTGTGCGAGTTATGCGCCAACACTATCTGTTTCCATTTAAACTTGATAGTTGGTCATTTTCCAAAGAAATTTCATTCAAATATAAATAACACTTATATAGTGTTATCTTGTGAAATTTATGCGATTACTGGCCAATCTATCGATTTACTTTGCTTAAAAACCAATAAAATTCCTTAAACCAGAAATTTCTTTAAATCATGCATTTCATGCATGTTATGCTTTCACCGTCCTTAGGTGAACTTCCCTCAATATGGGTAAAATAGTCTTTACCTATTTCGAGTCATTAAAATTTTTAAACCATTTTTAGGACCTTTGTTACAATATCAATGTATACATACATATTCAGTGTACGTAGCTACCTCTAGCTACTCACACAATTCCCTTACCTCATTTTTCTGTACAGTCTGACCTTTCCACTGACGACTTGTCATGCAGTCCGATTTGCTCCGAATTCAATCTCCGAAACTGCGGATAAATATTCATCAAGTCAAATACAATACAATTAATTGTATTTCATATTTTCTGGGCTTAATTTAAATCATTGGTTTCGTTTACCCATATTGGGCTCGATTGCACCACAATAGGCCTTAATCGGCCTTAAGCCGTTTTTCCCACTTACTATTCACATTATTGAGGCCTATTGGGTTCACTGGGTCTATCAGTATCTATTGGACCTCGTTCTAAACTCTCGGATAGCTTAATGAAATATTTACGACAATATATCTCAATTTCCAAAATTTAATTCATTTAATACGGTAAATTCTAACACGCATAACGATGTAAAATTATCGTAAATAAGGGTTACTTACCCGTAATTTCATGATAGTACGTAAATCGAGGATGTCTCGAGCTCTCGGTTGATGCCAATTGTCGAGCTACACAATTTAATATTTTTTCGGGTAAACTTCCAGTCGAATATTAATCAAATTAAATATTTTAAAATTTAAATCGATCAATTCGATCGCTTACCGACTTACCCATAGCTCAATTGCATCATTGGAATTTTCTCCAATTTTTTCTCTTTTTCTTTTTTCCTTTTTTCTTCTTTTTCCTTTTCTTTTTGGCTGAACCGGTTCGGTCAGGTTCAACCCGGTTCAGACTGGTTCGGTCCAGCGGTTCAGTCCGGTTCGACTGGTTCAGGCATCATTTCGCCGTTCCGACGCTGTCCGACCAGTTCTCCGGCCGATTCCACCGCCAAAGGGTGCGACTTCGCCTCTAGAGGCTTCTTTTGGCCTCGTCTGGGGTTGATCGGCACCGGATTCCATCGAATCCGTCCTTCTCTCCCGCGGCTTCCATCTCACAGATCTCCTCGTCGGTGGCGATCCACGGCGCGTGGTGGTCGTTCAGCTCTCCCCCGGTGCCGGTCGTCCTTCTTCCCGGCACCCCTCGAGCCGTACGTCGTGGTTCGTCACCGGTGAAGAATCCTCCTCGGGTCGGCTTCGCTTCCTTCTTCGCGCGGGTTTCCTTTCTATTTTTTTCAGATTTCGTTGTTGTTTTTCATTTTTATTTATAATATATTTTTATTATTATTTTAATCATTAAAATAATAATAAAAATCTCAAAATATCTCAAAAAATTCTATTTAATTCATTTAATCAATAAATTAATTTATCAGTCTAATTTTACATTTTTTGTATATTTTTCTTATATTTTTGGGATAGTTTCCCGAGGTGAAAATTCTGATTAATTCCAATAAATTCATATCTTGATCAATTTAATCCGAAAATTTAATTATTTCTTCGTTATTGATCAAGATTTCTCATTCTCATATTTTTAATTAAATTTTCTTATCCCGATAAATACCGAATTTTGATCTTTTGATCATTTTGCCCTTGCACGTGTTCGGGAATTCCATTTCAATCCTTTTGCATTTTTCATTTCGTGTTTTAAAAAAAAATCGGGTCTTACAATCTCCCCCGCTTAAAAAATTTGGTCCTCCAAATTGGAACCAAGTCAAATGGGTCCATGAACTACTCTGGTACGTCTATCACATCATACTCTTTAATTCTCATGTGACTTTTTCCCTAAGTGTAATACTACCAACATACTTAACTAGGGAGATCATATTAAACCTCAACACTTTCTCATTCCGTCTAATACCCGAATCGATTTTCCAACATACGTTATACTTTCATTGAGCTAAGCTGTTGGAGCTCATATCCGATCACATATGTTGGGTCCGGATAGTATTTCCAAAGCATCATAAGATAGGACACATTGTGGATGCCTGCTGTCACGCCCCGAAAATGCGGAAAATAGGGCAAATTTAAAACTTTTTACTCATTAATTCACAATTAATGGTGCATTCCTGTGCAGTGTCATACATCATCATAATTATTATGCCTCAGGATCTCATCCTAATATAGCGTATATTGTACCGTATACAAATACTCAATTCCAAGTTAATTAATCCTAATACATCCCATATAATGTTATACATCAAGTGTCTGCAATTACAATAATTGTCTGGGTACATGAAAAGATAAAATATACCTCAATACACAAAATACGGCCTGGAGCTCAAATCCTCCACTAGCCTCTAGCCCGTACGCCGCAGGGAGCTCACTTCACTTGAAGCGATCTGGGGGGGGGGAGAAGAAAACAGGGTGAGCTTCCAAATCGCTCAGTAAGGGGGGTGAGGAAACTCAGTTATATAAACCATTTCACACATCACAAATATGTATTTGTTTATAAAGCTCATTTGAAATCGTAGCATGAAAGTTCTCAAAACATCATCATCTCATAACTCATTAAATCATGTGAAAACATGAAGATAAAAGGCTCAATATCGAGCACTCACAAGCATGTGTAAATATATGCAATAATGGCTGTTCTCAAAATGCGTGATACAAATCACCTCAGTAAATAGCACGTGACAAGGTCACAAAACACAACTCATGTGTAAAACGAGACTAGGCAATAAAACTCAATTAAAACTCGTCATGGCACATCAAATATGTAATCTCCTCTGGGTGCGCATCCCAGGCATCCTCGTATAGAGGGAACGTCAATAATATGGTCGTATGCATGGTATATTGGACTTATATGTTACCAGAACAAGGCCCGGCCTTACATGCTACCAGAGCAATGCCTCGCCTCATGCACACCATCACGTGGTCCCTGGGTCGGTTCCCAGGCGGCCCACTCTCTCGGTCTTACATGCTACCAAAGCAAGGCCACCCAGCGTTACCAGAACGGGGGTCATCTCACGTTACCAAAACGGAGGCATCTCTCATTACCAGAACGGAGGAATATCGGACTTACATGCTACCAGAGCAAGGCCTTCCAACGCTACCAGAGCGGAGGAATAATCGGACTTACATGTTACCAGAACAAGGCCTGTGGTCCCTGGGTCGGTTCCCAGGCGTCCCACTATATCGGTCTTACATGCTACCAGAGCAAGGCCAGATGTGTATTCAACATGACACGCCTAAGTCTCAATCATTAGCCATTATCTTATAAAACGTTATGCCTTCACGTAGAACTCATAATGGTTTTCTCTCATAAAACTCATTTAAAACATTTGTGTACTCAACACAAAACATATTAAAACCGAGTTCCAACCGGCAAAACACACACACATTTTCTCAAATCTCAATATCGCCTTAACGTAGAGCCCAATTTACTTTTCACGCAAACTCAAAGGTTTATAAAGCAATTTCACACTCAGCTTATAAACTCATAAAATAATGGGCTCCAACCGACTATAAAAATCGTGTGCAATTATATCACTTCACAACACCAAACATGCTTGTATTCTCAAATCATGGTTCATGCTAACAATTCATCAAAATACATACACAAATGGTTTAGTTTTCCCTTACCTCTTTGCACCTCGTATGGTGCAATCGTTTCCCCCGTATCACGGACTAGCCTCGCATTCCACTCTGAAACTCCCGAGCTGTCCAAACGATGTTAAAACATCAATACTCAACTCACATAAACCTCAATTCTCAAAATCGAGCATAATTGCTCATAACACCTCAAATCTCTCGATTCTCGTAACTCTACCCTAAACTACAACCTCATTCACAATATCTCAACGTCCTACATTTTTCATGCCAATTATCTATGCTAATTCATCCCATTGTCTAAATTTCCATTTATAGCACAAATTCTCAAAATTACCAAAATCGCTAAATATCATTATCACTCCAACCACATTGCAAATCCATCAATCCCTAATCATTTCTCAGCTATTTCAACGCGATGGCAACCACCAATATCATCAAAATCATCTCAAATATCAAGATCGAGGTTTAGAAATTACCCAAAGCTTGTGAGACGCACAACCCACGCCTCGATCCGATTCGTCCTTCGATTTCCAAGTATGTTGTTCTCCCTTTGATGAGGAACAACTTTCCTTCTTGCCACAACTCTTGATTTGGCCGGAAATGGGTGTTTTGGATGAGTGAGAAAGCTAGGTTTTCGATGAAAATGGGGTTGGAAGAGAGAGAAAGTGAGTTTGCAGGAGAAAAACAGGGGTTCCTTATATAGACTGGGGGTAGGAGATCGATCTGCCTCTTGATGAGATCGATCTGCCTTTGAATTTTTGGGACGATCTGGGCAATTTTATGCCTAGGAGATCGGTCTGTCGAGGGGTGAGATCGATCTCTTTATGGCTTTATGAGATCGATCTGCTCCTTGAGGAGATCGATCTTCTCCCAAACAGAATCATCTGGAGATCGATCTCTTCCTCATGAGATCGATCTTCTCTCAAACAGATTCATAAGGAGATCGATCCTCTTCCATTGGAGATCGATTTGCTCCTTAAATTCCTCCTTCCTTGTCATTTTTAACTCACCAGATCGATCTCTCCTTCTCCCAGATCGATCTGTCCTCATAGTTTCACATTTATTTTAACACTTAACATATAAATCTCCAATTATCATTCCCACAATTCACTTAGCTCAATAGATTACACTTCAAATTATTATTACATCAATAAAATATGTCTGAAATTCTCAGATCTCACACCTGCTTAGTCAGTGGTAACGCCAACCTATGGGCCTTATTTCCCACTTTGTCCAATCTCTCAAAGGATTCAATCTAGCGAAACTCAATACCGATTCACCCTTGATGAATTCCAATGGTTTCTGTCTCTTGTCAGCATAATCTTTCTGTCTGTTCTCAGGTGTTCTTAATCTTTCACAATTTAACTGAACATCCTCGGATGTTTGTTTTACTAATTCTGAAACAATTCTCTATCTATCACCCACTTTTCTTATCCAAGTCAGAGAAACAACTCCCTACGGCCATACAATGCCTCATAAAATGTTATCTCGATACTCAAGTGACAACTGTCATTATTGACGAATTCGATTAGTAACAACTGACCATCCCAGGAGCTTATAAAATCAATGGCACACACTCTCATCACATCCTCCAGAACCTGTACAGTCCTCTCTGACTGACCATCTGTCTGAGGACGAAAAGCTGTGCTAATACTCAATCAAGTTCCCATAGCTTCCTGAAAAATGTTCCCAGAAATGGGAAGTGAAACAAGAATCTCTATCTGTTACCATACTCACTGAAAAGCTACATAATGTATCACAATTTTCCTTACATATAACTTCGCCTACGCACTCAGAGTATCTAGGGATTTTCATAGCCAGAAGGTGGGTAAACTAAATCAATCTATCGACTATCACTCAGATAGCCTCGTGATTCATCCGGGTCCTCTGTAACCCATCACGAAATTCATGGTAACTTGTTCTCTTTTTCGTGTCACTATAGGTAGAGGTTGCAATAACCCTGCAGACGTCTATTGCTCTACCTTAGTCTGCTGACATACGAGACACTTTGCTACAATTCTACAATGTCTTTTTTTTTCATATCTGACCACCAATACCCTTTTTAGAGATCCCGATATATTTATTACTTCTCGAATGCACTGTATGTCCCGAAGAGTGAGCTTTTGACAATAGCACTATCTCATCAATTGTGGTCCTGGGGAGCATTTATATTGTCTCTGAACCTCTGTAAGTCATCATCACTCACTGTGACCTCTGTCACTATACCCATCTGAATCTGACCCATACTATCGACACCATGCCGATCATCACGCTAAGCCTAGCAAATCCGGTCACACAAATCCGGTTCTAACCTCAGGCTAGCTGTCACACAATCACGGTCATCATCAGAAGGGATCACATCACTACTGATTCTCACAACTGCTCTAGCAGCTCACGCTCCCTGACAATCATATGTGATATCATCCCGAGGCTCTTTCTGTTCAAGGCATCAGCCATTACATTAGTCTTTCCTGGGTGGTGCAATGTTCACAATCATAATCCTTAGAAGCTCTAACCCTCTTGGTTATCTCAATTTCTACCATTTCTGTGAAAACAGATACTTGGGGGCTTTTATAATCAGTGCATACCCGAAATTTCTTAACATTTAAGTGGTGGCGCCATACTTTTAGTGTAAATGCTACGGCTGCCAACTCTAAATCATAGGTCGGATAGTTTCTCTCATGGTCCTTGAACTATCTGGATCCATAAGCGACTATCTTCCCATTTTACATCAATACACAGCCCACTCATTATTTTGAGGTATCCATATACACTGAAACCTCTTAAGCTATTGGTTATGGTGAGAATAATTACGGCAGTCAGTTTATTACTTCAATATATCAAAACTCACCGAATTCATTTTCATATTTATCATCTCACTCGTCTACAATCTTTTTTCCAAACGAGACATGCCAATTGAGCAACCCATTTCAAGAAATTCTCAACAACTCGTCTGTAAGACAATTTCCTGTTGCTACTTATGCTCTTCCTTGGACTTCGAATACATCAAAATGTCATCGCTAAAGATGACAACCAATCGGACTAGGTAAGGTTTAAATACCTCATCGTAGTTGAGTTCCACTAAATATTTCAATCACCCATATCTTTGACCTATGTACGCATAAACGTAAAATGTCATTTCGAAATCGCTTCTGTTCAAGATACAAACCCACGTCATTTCCTTTTTCTTATATTAACGGCTTTTATAAAATTTTAATTTTTTAAACCTTCATGATTAATCGACTTCTATATTTCTTTATCGTACTAGTAAAGGTACCCAAATTTTAAATGTATATATTACGACTGTCGATTTCAATTTATAGGTTATATGTGCGCTTCCAGATGCTGTCAAGTCTTCAGGCGGGGAAGTATTTTAAAATACCTTTATTAACCCTCAGACTTGACCACATATGCTGGTTATGGCTATATCCTCCTCTTATCCTTGGTCGCAATTCATATTCACTACATATTGCTTAATCTAAATTACTTTACATATCAAAGATATCTTTACCTTGCATACGCCTCTTATTCCAATATATCTCATATTCAGGATCTATCATATCTCAAAGCTTATCTCCTTTCATATATCACTTATAACAACTCTTTCATTACTTATTAAAACTTACAATACACTTTTCAAGGTTGAAAATATCACTATCTTAGGATAGCAATCTAATCATCATAGTTTGCAGCCAAATCAATCTATTCTTAAATATTTCTTCAAATTATTCATATTCCATTGAATACAATCGGCTGACATATCATTTTTCCCCTATTTTCAACTCACAATCTCTATGCCCATATTCAGTTAGTGATAATCAGCTAACTATCATCATCTTGCCTAAGGGTACAGGCTTTACATCTTTCACTAGCTTATATACGTGGCACCAGGATCAATTTAAAATAATTACTTCATTATTTACAACCAGTGTGATATCTTCCACCACATCAAATGAAACATCAGTAGTGTCCTGAAACCAAGCATACACTCGCCCTCGTCCAACATCTTATTTTCGTGGTAACTACCACATATCCTACACTGTTTACACTGCTACACTGCTCTCACTGCTACAGAGTAGGTCGGGGTCCTTAATTCACAGTACCCCTCAAAAATACCGTATTTGGATACACTGAGGCCTTACCAATCATCTTACCCCGCGACTTATCAACTCTAATATTTTATCAAACTACTTTTTTTCCCGTTCTGACATCCTTGTCATTCTCTATTCTCTTTTGTCTCTGTTGGCTCTACCGAGAGGGGGGTGAATCGATTTTCTAATGTTAATGGCAAATTTTAAATTAATCTTAATTTAATCAGCAAATGATAATGAGCAATACAATGAAATTAAACAAATTAAAGCAAGATAGGGAAGAGAGAAACAAACACAATCGTTTATAGAGGTTCGGCCAATCTCTTGCCTACGTCCTCTCTCCTTGACCTTCTTGTCAAGTGCTTTCTTTCTCTCCTTCAACAGAAGTTACAATGTTCCTTTTTCAGGTTAAGGAATAACCTCTCTACCCTTTGCAATACAAAGAAGTATTCACCCTTTTACAATATTTTTCTCACTGAGGAACAATCCTCTTCTCTTTTGAGGTAAGGATGAATACAATGTCAAGCTTTAATGTGGGTAGGACAATTACAGCTTTTGCACTTAAGCTTATACAACAAACTCAATAAATGAGGAATGAAGACATAAGGAATGAAAGAATTAGACTCTTGAGAATGTAAGAAAAATGTGCAGCAATGGTCTCTCTTCTCATTGTCTTCAATGCTTGGTTAAATACTGAAGGATTGGTAGTTGGAGCATTAAATGCTGTTTTTTCCGTTGAGATTTTTGCAGAACTAGCCGTTGGGTACCTCCAGTAGAATGTCAGATCGATCTGCCATCTTGGCCAGATCGATCTCTTAGTTATAAATCCTGCAAGATCAAAGCAAAATAACACAAGGAGATCGATCTCATATATGAGCATATCGATCTCATGATTTAAAAATATTAGAGGAGATCGATTTGTCGAATAGGCAGATCGATCTTTCAATCTCTCTGTTTGAGGCAAGATCGATCTATAGATCGATCTGCCAAGTAATCTCGCAGTGAAGAGATCGATCTCTTATTACCCCAGATCGATCTCCTTAGCTCTCTGACTTTGAGAAGATCGATCTCTTCCTATACCAGATCGATCTCATGAGCTCTCTGTTTGAGTATAGATCGATCTCACAGATCGATCTACTGTCTTTACTTTAGGGGAGATCGATCTCTTCCTAGATCAGATCGATCTCCTCAACTCCAGTATTAGGCAGATCGATCTCAATCTGCCTCAATACCTTTGTATAGGTTCACAGCTTAGCAGATCGATCTCATGTCTTTATGAGATAGATCTCTCATCCAAGAAATCACAGGAGATCGATCTCTCATAACCCAGATCAATCTCTCATCTACAGAAACTCAAGTTCTGGTACTGATAACCTCTAAACATGTTTTTATATCATCTTTATATTATTGAATTTACTTGTTTTGTCATTTCAAAATATATTATCACAACAATCTCCCCCTTTTTGATATGACAAAACCTATTCAATCAACATGTTTAGTTAATTTGCACAAGCTCCCCTTTTTTGTAAGCTCCCCCTTTCTTTTAGCTTTTGACCTCGTTACTTTCTTAACTCCCCCTCATTTTAATCATTCCTTTAAAACTTTAGACATGTTTCTTAAAGCCATTTACACATCTTTTAATTAACCCACATGCATATGTTCACATGCACATGTTCTCTTTTCTTCTCCCCCTTTTTGTCATATCAATGACACTAAAGATTAAGGAAACAGTCCAACTGGAAACACATTGTGCATTTCAAAATAGTAATTCATTTGAGCATATTTCAACAACAATATCACTGATATATCATTTCATTCAAGCAAATGCAGTACTAAAAACAACAAGAAGTACACATGAAAACTAACTAATGTTATCCTAATATGCATAGCCTACAGCGAAGGAACTCGATCCATAAGATCCTCAATGTGAGTGCGAGCGACCTGAAGCTCATCAAACATCGCCTCCTGAGTAGCATGAAGATTTACAAAGCCTTCATCGACTTTGCGATTCAGTTCCACGAACAGCCGCTGCTGGGTTGCATGAAGGTTTGCAAAACGCTCATCGATATTCCGGTTGAGTTCACTCATCATGGTCACTATGGACTCCATGCCAGTGGGTGCAGTGGGCTGAGCAGAGGAAGAGGATGGACCCTCAGTCGGTGCAGCAGGTGGAGCAAGGGGCTCGTCTGTGGGATCTTCCTCCATGGCTGCTGCAGGCTGCTGTTCTCGCTTCTTCTTCCAATCCCCTCGGAAGTCTTTGTAGTATCCCATGTGATGAAGTGTTCCGATGTTTAGGACGCTCTTTGGGGAGGGCACTTCACCAGTTTCACAACTGCAGTCCACTCCAAGTCGTTGTAGAAAGTACGCCAATGGTTGCGAAAAAACTATCGTAGTGGCTTGGCCGCGTACGATCTTCAACCAATCTTCATAGATAAAATGGATAAGGTTGGGTTTTTGACTTGTGGAGTGGATGTGGTGGATCCAAAAATGATCTAGCCTCCTAACGGTGGAATGACGAGTACCGAAAGGACGAAGGTTCCATGAGATGATGAGGTGGAGTAACCGTGGGTGCATTGGGAGGTCACTCGCCTTATCCCCGGAAAGGTCAAACTCCAAGGGGACTTCCTCATCTTCATTTGTCAAGCCTTCATCGCGTATGTTGAAAGCTTGGGCTAGGACTTCATGGTCTATTGCAAAGGATTTGCCCATGACATGTTGTAAACCCGAGAATTTTACAAGTGTCGTGAGGATCATAGGTGAGTTCGGCATTGGAAAAGAATGCTCGAACGATGTTTGGAGGTACGAGAGTATTGATTTTGAGGAACAACATCCAACCAAAATTCTTCAAATTTGGATAGATAGAGAAAATCAATGCGGTTTAAGAAGGAGAAATCGATTGTTCACCAATGTTTAATTGGCATGGTGGAGAAATATTCTTCATAACGCTTCCTTTTGGCAGGTGTTTTAAAACACCTATTAAAGGTAGTGACTGAAGAGGTAGAAGGTGGTTGGGAGGAGGTTGGTCCAGATAATCTATTGGCTGTTCTCTTAATACGAGGCATTTTTCTAGACACAAGACACACTTAAAACTATTTCTCTAAACAACTAACCAATGAAACAGTAACTAGATTTGACCTAGTGAGAAATTAAGCACAAAACTTAAGAAATTTTTGAGAAAAAAAATCAAGAATGTGGGTTACTATACCAGTAAACGAGGGAGAGATGGGACGATGATCGTACCGAGATCTATCTGAGGAGGAATCGAGAGAGGAGGTGCGAGGGAAGTTAGGGATTTGAGATTTTGGAGATTTGAAATTTGAGGATTTTTCGCCAGTTTTTATAGTCCAGGGCACAGGAGATCGATCTGTCGAGACGACAGATCGATCTGTCATTTCCAGAAGCCCGAAGAGATCGATCTGTGGTTCCATAAGATCGATCTGCAGAATACAGAAGCTTAAGGAGATCGATCTGTCGTATGCACAGATCGATCTGCTGTTTGACAGAGGCTTAGGGAGATCGATCTGCCAAATGCATAGATCGATCTTCAGAATATAGAGGCTTGAAGAGATCGATCTGTCGTATGCACAGATCGATCTGCTGTTTAACAGAGGCTTAAGGAGATTGATCTTATGGATAGAAGATCGATCTGCCTAGCTTAACCTTAATACTTTAGGCTTGTTGGAAGTATGGAGATCGATCTATATTGATAGGAGATCGATCTCTCATACTTGTTGCCCAGAAAAATCCTTGAAAAACTCTTTTAAAACAAACTTAAAATCAAGATTTTGAAGCATATACATCTTAAGGGATATTCATGAGTCCTAATTCACCTCTAAGGATACAAAACCTATCTCTATCAAGAGGTTTGGTGAATATATCAGCTATTTGATGTAGAGTATCAATATACTCTAGAATTATATCCCCCTTTTGAACATGGTCTCTAAGGAAATAATGCCTAATCTCAATGTGCTTGGTTCTAAAGTGTTGAATAGGATTTTTAGATAGGTTGATAGCACTGGTATTGTCACATTTAATAGAAACTTGTTTCATGTCAATACCATAGTCTTTCATTTGTTGTTTTATCCACAACACTTGAGCACTACAACTACCTGGTGCTATGTATTCAGCTTCAGTTGTGGACTGAGCCACACTGTTTTTTTTCTTAGAGAACCAAGAGATTAATCTATTCCCTAAGAATTGGCAAGTACCTGAAGTACTTTTCCTGTCTATTTTGCACCCCCCAAAATCTGCATCTAAAAATGCATGTAGTGTAAAGGTGGAGTCCTTGGGGTACCAAAGTCCTAGAGAGGGAGTGTCCTTAAGGTATCTAAAGATCCTTTTAGTTGCTAATAAGTGTAATTCCCTAGGAAAGGATTGAAATCTAGCACAAAGGCATACACTAAACAAAATATCTGGTCTACTTGCAATTAAATAGAGCAATGAGCCAATCATAGACCTATAGAGTTTAGTGTCTACACACTTACCACTTTCATCTTTATCAAGCTTGATGTTGGTGCCCATTGGAGTTGCTTGAGGTTTGCAATTGTCCATTCCAAATCGCTTGAGCAAATCCTTAGTATACTTTGCTTGATTAATGAAGGTTCCATCTTTTGTTTGCTTTACTTGAAGTCCCAAGAAGAAGGTGAGTTCTCCCATCATGCTCATTTCAAATTCTCCTTGCATGATCTTAGCAAATTCTTGGCATAAAGATTCATTAGTTGATCCAAAGATAATATCATCTACATACACTTGTACAACTATAAATTCTTATTTTTATTTTTGATGAATAAAGTGGTATCCACTTTTCCTCTTGAAAATCCCTTTTCTATCAAGAATTTTGACAACCTTTCATACCAAGCTCTAGGAGCTTGTTTCAAGCCATAGAGTGCCTTAGATAATTTGAAAACATGTTAAGGAAATTCATGATTTTCAAAGCCGGGAGGTTGTTCAAGATAGACTTCTTCATTAATGAAACCATTTAAGAATGCACTCTTTACATCCATTTGATATAATTTGAAGTTTTTATAACATGCAAAGGCAAGTAACATTCTTATTGCCTCTAGTCTAGCTACCGGTGCATAGGTTTCATCATAGTCTATACCTTCTTCTTGTCTATAGCCTTGTGCAACTAACCTAGCCTTGTTTCTTATGATCACACTATTTTCATCCATCTTGTTCTTGAATATCCATTTAGTTCCAATTATAGAGTGATCACTAGGCCTAGGAACTAGTTTCCATACTTTGCTTCTCTCAAATTGATTTAATTCTTCTTGCATTGCTAGGAACCAATTATTATCATCTAAGGCTTCATTGACATTCCTAGGCTCTATTTGAGATACAAAGGCTATATATTGACACATATTCCTTAGAGATGATCTAGTTCTAACTCCAAGAGTTGGATCTCCTACTATTTCACAATCTTTTACATATCTTAACTCTGTTGGTGCTCTAGACTCTCTCTCTAATATCTCTATTTCTTCTTCATCTTCTTTATTTAAGTCTAGTTTATCTAATAAATCTTCTTCTAAGTTTGGAATTTCGTCCAAGTTTTCATCAAATATTCCAACATCCTCATCATTGGTTGAATCTTTAGATACATCATTTGACTCATCAAATATTACATGAATTGATTCTTCAACCATCAATGTTCTTTTGTTATAGACTCTATAAGCCTTTGAATTCAAGGAATATCCCAGAAAAATTCCCTCATCACTCTTGGCATCAAATTTTCCTAAATTATCTTTACCATTATTTAAGACAAAACATTTGCAGCCAAAAGGATGGAAGTAGCTAATGTTAGGCTTCTTACCTTTGTAAAGCTCATAAGGAGTTTTCTTTAGCATAGGTCTAATCATAGCTCTATTAATTATATAGCAAGATGTGTTTATAGCTTCAGCCCAAAAATACTTTGGTAAATTATTCTCACACAACATGGTTCTAGCCATTTCTTCCAGTGTTCTATTTCTTCTCTCAACTACACCATTTTGTTGTGGTGTCCTAGGGGCTGAAAAATTATGGCTAATTCCTTGATCATTGCAATACTCATCAAATCCTATATTTTCAAATTCCTTGCCATGATCACTTCTAATACTAGTTATTATGTATCCCTTTTCATTTTGAGTCATTTTTGTATAGGCTATGAATTTTTCTAAGGCTTCATTTTTTACTTTCAAAAAGAACACCCAAGTGAACCTAGTGTAATCATTAACTATTACAAATCCATAGTGTTTCCCACCAAGGCTTGTTGTTCTAGTTTGTCCAAATAAATTTAGGTGGAGTAATTGAAGAGGCCTAGAGGTGGATACACTATTCTTAGGCTTAAATGTTGTCCTTTTATGTTTTCCTTTAACACACGCTTCACATATTTTTTCATAATCAAAGGACATCTTAGGCAATCCTATAACTAGATCCTTTCTAGCTAACTTAGAAAGTACATGTATGCTAGCATGACCTAGTCTTTTATGCCATAACCAAGATTCCTTTTTATTATCTACCATTAGGTATATGTTTTCATTCTTAAGTTCATTAAGATAGACAATGTATATATTACCTTGTCTATGGCCTAAGAAGAGAACTCTATTTGACTTAGGATCTATAACATGACATTTCATACAATCAAAAGTTACTTTGTAACCTTTGTCACAAAGTTGACTTATGCTTAGTAAGTTATGCTTTAGACCCCTAACAAGCAATACTTTTTCTAATGAAAAATAGTCATTACCTATTGAGCCACTTCCTTCAACTTGGCCTTTGGAGTTGTCCCCAAATGTGACTTCTCCACCAACCTTTGATTTAAAAGAGTTGAAGTGGCTTCTATCACCCGTCATGTGCCTTGAGCATCCACTATCCAAGTACCAAGCTTCCTTTGTTTTAGCTTTGTGGCCATGCTCAATCACTTATAGACAAATTCAACTCAAGTTTTAGGTACCCAAATTTTCTTGGGTCCTTTGAGGTTAGTGAAATAAATTCTTGATCCCTTTGGGATCCATTTTGCTAATGCATTACAATCCTTTGAGTTAATGACTTCTTTTGGAACCCATATTCTTTTTACTATTTTTCCTTTAAGAGTCCTCATATTTATATTGCAATTATGTGATGCATGTCCATTTTTATTACAATATGAACAAGAAGTTGAGAGTTTATTCATGCTCTTCCTAGCAATAAAGCTTTTAAGATGAGTCACTCTACTTTTTGCATTATATCCTAACCCATTTTTGTCAAAGAATGCCCTTTGGGTCTCTAGCATGCTATCTAACTTTTGTTGACCCATATGGAACCTATTAAAGGAATTATGTAGATTGCCATTTTTCTCTTTAAGGTCACAAATTTCAAGATTTGTGATTTCTAGTTTCTTTTCATATTCTAATTTGTCCCTTAGCATTAACTCATTTTCTTTTCTCAATTTGGATATTATCTTTTTATATTTCATACTCATGCATTCATATTCTAATGCAAGATCATCAAATGCATCTTGCAATTCATCAAAAGAATATTCATTGAGGTTTGAAGTTACCTTTTCATCCTCAATTGTCATGAAGCACAAGTTGGCAATGTCCTCATTTGAGTCATCATCGGAGCAGTCACTGTCGCTCCATGTTGCCACCATTGCCTTCTTTTTGTGGAACCTATCATTGGACCTTTTAAGAAGATGGCAGTTAAATTTTATGTGTCCTGGTTTTTTACATTCATAACACAATTGAATCTTTTCTACCTACTTCTTCTTGATCTCTCTTAGTGTTTCTCCTATTACTACCACTAGCTCTCATTCTCATGAACTTGTTAAATCTTTTGGCAAACATTACCATCTCAAGGTCCTCTTCACTACCACTCTCATTCTTAATCTCCTCTTGAGCAGTGGATTTTAGAGCAACTCCTACTTTCTTGGGTGGCTCTTGATTTCTTCTTAATTTCATCTCATAAGTGAGTAGTGATCCTATTAATTCATCTAAAGACAATGTGTGAGGATCCTTAGATTCCTCAATTGCAGTCACTTTAGCTTCCCATGATTTAGGTAAGCTATTTAATATTTTCTTGACCATTTCAATATTAGAGTATATTTTTATTAAGATTTTAATCCATTAATTACATCCGTGAATTTAGTAAACATATCACTAATTGATTCTCCTTCCTTCATCCTAAATAGCTCATAATCATGTGTGAGCATTCCTACCTTAGTCTCCTTCACTTGGGTTGTACCCTCATGAGTTATTGCCAATTTGTCCCAAATTTGTTTGGCATTGTCACAACCGGAGACTCTATTGTATTCATTTGGACCTAAGGCACAAAATAATGTGTGCATAGCCTTAGCATTTAGCTGAGCACATTTAATATCATTTGAATCCCATTTATCTTCTTCTTTAGGGATATCTCTTCCCTCTATTCTCTTTGTAGGGATTTGAGGTCTTTAATTATAATCCTCCACACCTCATAATCATTTGCTTGAATGAATAACATCATCCTAGTCTTCCAATAAGCATAATGTTCTCCATTAAACATAGGAGGTCTAACCGTAGAGTGCCCCTCTCCCACCAAACTAGTTGCTACATTGTTGTGAGCCATTTGATCGTTTCTAACTCTTAGGAAGTTGTTCCTATGTGATTAAAGAGTCCTAGCTCTGATACCAATTGTTGGCTCTACCGAGAGGGGGGTGAATCGGTTTTCTAATGTTAATGACAAATTTTAAATTAATCCTAATTTAATCAGCAAATGATAATGAGCAATACAATGAAATTAAACAAATTAAAGCAAGATAGGGAAGAGAGAAACAAACACAATCGTTTATAGAGGTTCGGCCAATCTCTTACCTATGTCCTCTCTCCTTGACCTTCTTGTCAAGTGCTTTCTTTCTCTCCTTCAACAGAAGTTACAATGTTCCTTTTTCAGGTTAAGGAATAACCTCTCTACCATTTGCAATACAAAGAAGTATTCACCCTTTTATAATGTTTTTCTCACTGAGGAACAATCCTCTTCTCTTTTGAGGTAAGGATGAATACAATGTCAAGCTTTAATGTGGGTAGGACAATTACAGCTTTTGCACTTAAGCTTATACAACAAACTCAATAAATGAGGAATGAAGACACAAGGAATGAAAGAATTAAACTCTTGAGAATGTAAGAAAAATGTGCAGCAATGGTCTCTCTTCTCATTGTCTTCAATGCTTGGTTAAATACTGAAGGATTGGTAGTTGGAGCATTAAATGCTGTTTTTTCCGTTGACATTTTTGCAGAACTAGCCGTTGGGTACCTCTAGTAGAATGTCAGATCGATCTGCCATCTTGGCCAGATCGATCTGCCATCTTGGCCAGATCGATCTCTTAGTTATAAATCCTGCAAGATCAAAGCAAAATAACACAAGGAGATCGATCTCATATATGAGCAGATCGATCTCATGATTTGAAAATATTAGAGGAGATCGATCTGTCGAATAGGCAGATCGATCTTTCAATCTCTCTGTTTGAGGCAAGATCGATCTATAGATCGATCTGCCAAGTAATCTCGTAGTGAAGAGATCGATCTCTTATTACCCCAGATCGATCTCCTTAGCTCTCTGACTTTGAGAAGATCGATCTCTTCCTATACCAGATCGATCTCATGAGCTCTCTGTTTGAGTATAGATCGATCTCACAGATCGATCTACTGTCTTTACTTTAGGGGAGATCGATCTCTTCCTAGATCAGATCGATCTCCTCAACTCCAGTATTAGGCAGATCGATCTCAATCTGCCTCAATACCTTTGTATAGGTTCACAGCTTAGCAGATCGATCTCATGTCTTTATGAGATCGATCTCTCATCCAAGAAATCCCAGGAGATCGATCTCTCATAACCCAGATCGATCTCTCATCTACAGAAACTCAAGTTCTGGTACTGATAACCTCTAAACATGTTTTTATATCATCTTTATATTATTGAATTTACTTGTTTTGTCATTTCAAAATATATTATCACAACAGTCTCAATTTTGGCCCTTCCTACATTTCCCAATCTCAAAGGCGTGCAACTCATGATCTTATTCACACAACTGCAGTCTTCACACTGCCTCGGCATGGTAGTGATATCTAACGAGACCAATTCGAACTCTAATTGACAATCTGAGCCCTTCAATGAACTTTCAGACATCCCGACTCTCACTGTTCATAGTGTCGGAGTCATATTTGCCCAAAAATATAAACTGAGTTTCATAGTCACTAATCCACTAGTTTCGATGGGTCAGAGTAAAGAATTTTATCTTTAATTTTCTTTAAACAGGGTCTGGGATATTCTGTCACTGAAATACATCTAGAATTATGTTCTTATGTCCAATCTAGAGGTCTAACTCTTAAGGTGGGTCGAGCGGACATCCACTAATACCCTGAGCAATTAGCTCTTATAATATTCTCCACACTCTGCTCCAACTTCACGAAGCGTGTCTCAATACTGTCCAATCTCTCTGTCGAACTCTGTCCGATCTCACCGTCGGACTCAGTGGGGCATGCTCAACATCAGCCTCCACTTCAACCTCATCTCGAGTCTCATGTGGTGACTCAGTACGACTCTCAGGCCTACCTCTACGGCCTCGAGCTCATGTACTCGCCCCTCTATCATAGTGGCTATCAGTTAATGAGTCTACTCTTGCATTCGAAACCAAATTCTTAGCTGCACTTCCATCTCGATATACACAATTGTATCTAAACAGTGCACAGTACATGGGGATGTAAACTTCCTTAACCACTAACACCGACTTATATCAGGCCAACTTAGCTCTGATACCATTAAACTTGTCACGACCCAAATTATCTAAAAATCAAAGTAAATTTTTCGTTTTTTCATTTATTATTTAATTCTTACATTTCTCTCATCGTGATCATCCTACAAACAGTTGGGCTATGATTCGGTGTTAGTCACCTCTCACATATTTACCATTCCATTTCCATAATCACATTCACATATCAGAATTTACTATCTTTTGACTTTAACTGAATACATACACAATGGTATTTATAACTCTACATCCCTGACATCATATCTGTTTACAGTACTGTGCATTACATATTTAGATACAAAACTATACAAATGTGTATACCTGTCTCTTGATGGGAAGCAGCGAATACCAATGCATGCAAGTCCTCAGCCGCTCACTAACTACTGCGAGTACTCTCAAAAGATGAGAAAATAAGGGGGTGAGCAAACCACACGCTCAGTAAGACAATTATGCAAGTAAGTAGATAGCTCCACTATCTACATGCTCATAATGCCATGCCCTTAAAATCCATTTCTTTTCATTAAAATCTCAAGCACAAAATCATGAATACATTAATGACTTAGTTTATAAAACTGTTCGTGCATATATAAATCATACTACTTATGCATCAATGGCATTTTATGAGACATCCTTAAATCATACTTAGCATGAATTAAATCAAAATCATGCATTATTTCATGCGATATAAAACAAATCATGAGATACAATCATTTCATGAATTTATCATTAAAGCATGGAAAACACATAATGCCACTACATTTAAATCATTTCATTTAAAACGCAGTATAAAATAACCCAAAGGGGTTAAATATCTCATAATTCAATTCCAAACTCATAAAACAATTCATTAAAATTCATTATAAAATTTTAGTTATAAAACCACCATTCTTTCAGGGTCACATATCATAAAATCATAAAATCAGGGGCTTAACCCCTCCTTCGGGTCTACCCTGGTCTATCGACCAATGGTTATATCATGTGAGACATGTAGGTGATTATCAGTAAAAACATAAGACTATGGCCATAACCTAGTGATCCCTGGCAACACGGTACCTAGTGTGCGGGGTATCACACCTGAAACGGGAGGTGGGTCGATCCTACCCGTCAGAACAGCATAACATCAGGATTGCGAGGGCAAGACTTGCTACCTCGTGGCTAATGCCACTCTACTCCAACAATCCCCACGGTACAGCGTACTCCGCGTGACATACATGGTACAACGTACTCCGTGAACCCAAGCTCAGTTAGGGGTGCCTGCAATAGGTCTTATCCACCTATATCATCTCTGTCTCAATATGCACGTGTGAGCATATCATCTCACTGTGACACACAGTCTACAGGAGGCTCTAATACGGCTATATGTATGTCATATAAATCTCTATGCGAGCGAAGCTCAACCACGACTCCATGTATATTCATGATATCAGAAAATCTCGTGCGAGCGAAGCTCTAGCACGGTTTCATAGAAATCAATGAAATCTGCGTACGAGTAGCGCTCCAGTACGACTTAAAATAATCATAAATTCAAGTAAAATCCACGTACGAGCAATGCTCTAGTACGGATATGTATAAAAACTCAGTGAAAAACCTTGTACGAGAACAACTCTTATACGACTTTAAAATGAGTTATAAAACCATATAAAACTTCGTGCGAGTAACGCTCCAGCACGAGTGAATGCTCAAATAAATCAAAACTTCGTACGAACAATGCTCCAGTACGGCTTTATGCATAAATACATCAAATCTCGTGCGAGTTACACTCCAGCATGGCTTTTATACAATATCATATCAAAACTGGATGCGAGCTAAGCTTCAGCATCTCTTATGCATATCAAATCATAAAACTAGTGTGAGCAATCGCTCCAGCACCTTTTTATGCATATTTAGTCAAAACAGTCAAAACCGTCAAAACAGAGTGCGAGTTAGGCTCTAGCACTTCTCATGCATTTCACAAGAATAAAAATCAGCGCGAGCAACTTCTCTAGTACATTTCATGCATATGATGTCACACAATTCAGTGCGAGCAACCGCTCAAGCACATTTTATGCACACTCACAAACTCAGATATTGTGCGAGCTATGCGCCAGCACTATCTGTTTCCATTTAAACTTGATAGTTGGTCATTTTTCAAAGAAATTTCATTCAAATATAAATAATACTTACGTAGTGTTATCTTGTGAAATTTATACAATTACTGGCTAATCTATCGATTTACTTTACTTAAAAACCAATAAAATTCCTTAAACCAGAAATTTCTTTAAATCATGCATTTCATGCATGTCATACTTTCACCATCCTTAGGTGAACTTCCCTCAATAGGGGTAAAATAGTCTTTACCTATTTAGAGTCATTAAAATCTTTAAACCATTTTTAGGACCTTTGTACAACATCAATGTATACATTCATATTCAGTGTACAGAAAAGCTATTAAAATATACGTAGCTGCCTCTAGCTACTCACACAATTCCCTTACCTCATTTTTCTGTACAGTCTGACCTTTCCACTGACGACTCGTCACGCAGTTCGATTTGCTCCGAATCCAATCTCTGGAACTACGAATAAATATTCATCAGGTTAAATACAATACAATTAATTGTATTTCATAGTTTCTGGGTTTAATTTAAATCATTGGACTCGTTTACCCATATTGGACCCGATTGCACCATAATATGCCTTAATCGGCCTTAAGCCCTTTTTTCTCACTTACTATTTACATTATTGAGGCCTATTGGGCTCACTGGACCCATCAGTATTTATTGGATCTCGTTCTAAACTCCCGGATAGCTTAATGAAATATTTAACAGTATATCTCAATTTTCAGAATTTAATTTATTTAATGCGGTAAATTTTAACACGCATAACGATGTAAAATTATCGTAAATAAGGGTTACTTACCCGTAATTTCATGATAGTACGTAAATCGAGGATGTCTAGAGCTCTCGGTTGATGCCAATTGTCGAGCTACACAATTTAATATTTTTTTCGGGTAAACTTCCAGTCGAATATTAATCAAATTAAATATTTTAAAATTTAAATCGGTCAATTCGACCGCTTACCGACTTACTCGTAGCTCGATTGCATCATTGAAATTTTTCTCAATTTTTCCTCTTTTTTCCCTTTTTTCTTCTTTTTCCTTTTCTTTTTAGCTGAACCGGTTCGGTCCGGTTCAACCCGGTTCAGACCAGTTCGATCCAGGGGTTCAGTCCGGTTCGGTGCAACGGTTCAGTCCAGTTCGGTCGGTTTAGGCATCATTTCGCCGTTCCGACGACGTCCAACCGGTTCTCCAACCGATTCCACCGCCAAAGGGTGCGGCTTCGCCTCTAGAAGCTTCTTTTGGCCTCGTCTGGGGTTGATCGGTGCCGGATTCCGCCGAATCTGTCCTTCTCTCTCGTGGCTTCCCTCTCACAGATCTCCTCGTCGGCAGCGATTCACGGCGCGTGGTGGCCGTCTAGCTCTCCCCCGGTGCCGGTCGTCCTTTTGCCCAGCACCCCTCGCGCCGTACGCCGCTGGTTCGTCACTGGTGAAGAATCCTCCTCGGGTAAGCTTCGCTTCCTTCTTCGCGCGGGTTTCCTTCCTATTTTTTCCAGATTTCGTTTTTTTTCATTTTTATTTATAATATATTTTTATTATTATTTTAATCATTAAAATAATATTAAAAATCTCAAAATATCTTAAAAAATTATATTTAATTCATTTAATCAATAAATTAATTTATCAGTCTAATTTTACCTTTTCGGTATATTTTTCTAATATTTTCGGGATAGTTTCTCGAGGTGAAAATTTTGATTAATTCCAATAAATTCATATCTTGATCAATTTAATCAAAAAATTTAATTATTTCTTCGTTATTGATCAAGATTTCTCATTCTCATATTTTAAATTAAATTTTCATGTCCCGATAAATACCGAATTTTGATCTTTTGACCGTTTTGCCATTGCACGTGTTCGAGAATTCAATTTCAATCCTTTTGCATTTTTCATTTCGTGTTTTAAAAAAAATCGGGTCTTATAGGAGTATCATTCTGCGTTGAAGGTATGTCCAGTTGTAAGAAATTCTTTTGTATCTAAAAGTTTTATAAGTACAGTAATGCAAACGAGATGTATATGGGGAATGTGAACATATTTTATTTAAATTTGTTACTAAGAAAGAAAATTAATCAGACTAAGTATTGTTCAGGCCTAATATCGACTTGTAACCCAACCGAAATGTCCGTAAATTCGAGTTGTTACATCTAACCTCCCTAGCCCTTGTAATAAAAGCTTCTGAAGTAGCAAAACTTGCACAACATAATAATAATAATAATAATAATAATAATAATAATAATAATAATAATAATAATAATATCCAATACATTATTAGTAAAGTTATTTAGATTTCACAAGTAAGGTTAAGATGGTGACACATACTCCACTTTATTTTTTATTTATTTTTAATATTATTAAAGAGTTATATGTCATGATCTTTATACTATTTTTAGAGTTTAAAAATCTCACTGATAATGTATTAAATAATAATAATAATAAATAAATAAATAATTTTTGTCTTCATATGTATTAAAAATAATATCAATATTAAGATTCTCATACATTGTCTATAGTGAATGAATTAGTATAATGAAAAGCACTTATTTTTCTATTGTCCCATAAAAAGTAAAATAAAAATATCATATATAAAGTCAAATATAATATTAAATATAATATCAAATTATATTATATATAGCTTAGAAGGACATTTCCAAGAGCTCAAAATACCTCATAAAAATGAATTTTCGAAAAAAAACCTGATTGTTCTTGAAAATTTATTTATTTGAGTATCGAGAATCAATACCAACTCAAATAAACTTGTATATTTCTTGGGAAATCTCTTTCTTTACGCTATCTTTAATTTTTATTCAGTCATGTTATATTGATAGTGAAAATTCTAATTTTATATAAGAGCATTTGGATATTAAAAATATTAGTGTAAATTCTATTTAGATTCTTAAGTTTTGATCATGTTTTAATTTTAGTTAGTTAGTTTTAAAAATGAACACTTTGTTCCAAATTTTTCTATTGTGCAGAATAAATTAATCATTCTATTAGTCAATTGTAAGTTAACAGTTAAAAGTTAAAAGTTAATGTTGAAATAATTTTACCCTTTAAACTATTTGAAGTGTTTTAAATACTCAAGTCAATCAATAATGAATAAGGAAATATTAAGAGTTAATAGATTTTAAAAGATTAATTTTTTTAATTTACTTTTTGTTTATTTCATTTACTTATTATTTATTTTTTTATTTTTGTAAATAATAAAAAAATATATTAAAAAGAAACAAGAAAACTAACCGTTTAAAGTCTAAATTATTTATCTGTTTTTTGTAAATAATAAATAAAAAACAAAACAAAAAATAATAAGTAAATAAATTAATTAATTAAAAAGAAAAAAAACTAACATTTCAAAAGTCAAATTATTTATTTGTTTTTTTAAAATAATAAACAATAAAAAAACAATAAATAATAAGAAAATAATTAAACAAAAAGTAAATTTTAAAAAAAATAACCTTTCAATATTTAATAACTCTGAGTATTTCTTTATTTATTATTGATTAATTTAAATATTTGAATCACTTTAAATAATTTAAAGAATAAAATTATTTCATCATTGAGTTTTTAACTATTAACGACTAATGAAAAAATTAATTTGTCTTGTATAATAAAAAATTTAAAACAAAATATTTATTTTTAAAACTAATATGATAAAATTAAATTAAAATCAATCCCTAAGATATGAAATTTACCAAAAATATTAGAATAGGTTATGAAAATTAATCCCCGTAGAAGTACTCTTTCAATTTTTGTTTTAAATTAGAAAAAAAAAAAGGAAAATTTAAGGGACGAACCGCAAATTAGAAAAAGTAAAATTAACTAACTGCCACGAGAGAAGGAGCCAAACGAACGATGTGAAGAGCGAAATAATCGACAAAGAAACAGAAAAGAAAATTCTTCTTCGTTTATCAATCTTTTGTTTTTTTTTTCTTGTTTAAATTCTTGAAATACCTAAATTAAGGAGTTTTCGAATTGACGTCAAATCAAAATTTTTAAAAAAATGGAGGGAATGTGGGAAAATTTCATGAGAAACAATCAGAATACATTGAAATCCCTTTTTCGGAGCAAGAAATCATCATCCAATGATGAAGAATCCCCAGAAAGCTCTCCGAGACCCATTCCTCAGCTCTCTCCTCTCGCCAATTCCGTCGTCGCTCGCTGTTCCAAGTATTCTCTCTCACTAAACATTGTTCATTTCTGTTGTAATCTCATTTTTTTTACTCGTAGTCAGATCAAAATGTTAACTAGGGCTTCTCTAATCGATTAAAACTGGCTAAAATGTAATTCCAATTTTGTAAATTTATTATTTTGTTATAAAGTAAAATCAATGCATTTTGTTCTTAAATAAAAATTAGTACACTTTTTAATTTTTCGTTATCCAAATGTGTTTTTTATTTTTATTTTTACTACTGTTGCAGGATTCTTAAAATTCCTACCGAAGAATTACAGCATCGTTTTGATATAGAGCTTCCAGAAAGCGTTAAACAGCTTTTCACATATGCTAGGAACTTCTTAGAGTTTTGCTCATACCAAGCAATACATAAAGTGAGCAGAAATCCAGATTATTTGAGTGACGCAGAATTCCGCCGATTGACATATGATATGATGCTTGCATGGGAGGCCCCCTGTGTTGAGTGTGAACGAGGAATCAAAGTAAGAGATCCATCGGAGTTGTTTGCCGGACATGTGCTTGCCAGTATTTTGATTAAAAACTTTGAGTATGAGGGTTTGGGATTTTTTTTTTGGGTTGTGGGGTGGTCCCAAAGTTGGAGGGGTGGGTTGACTATGGTCTCTGAACTTCTCTTCTGTTGTAGGACACTTCATCCAGCAACGAGGAAGTAGAGGATGAGGAAGGTGGGTCACTGTTTTATTCAAGTCCCATGAATATGGCTGTTCAGGTTTGTTCTACTATTTTTGCTAGTTTCATAAATTTCATTTACATGATGAGGTTGTGGACTGGTACTGCTTGGCAACATGTTATTGGCATTCTTCCTGCGATTGATGATTCTTCAGCCTTTTACTTACCTTGGAGTTACTTTAAGCGTCCGCTGATATTTAGTGATGGAGCTATAGTTTCAAGAAAAGCGGCCAATTATGCTACAATTTTCTATATAAAAAAAAAAAGCTATAGCTTTATATTTATATTATCTATTTATTTTCTAATTTTTGCATTTAATGTATTTATTATATTAAGTATTGTTGTAATATCTTTGATATATAAAAAAATGAAATAATTTTGTTAAAGAAATTTACTAGAGAAAAAAATAAATGTAAGACTTTATGTGTAAAGTTACCAAAATGTAGGAAAATAAAATTTAAGGCAACCATTTAAGCATAAGACAAAGAAGAGAAGACCTATAAAAAATGAAGATATATGAGTGAAGAGGAACATACTAATTAAATTCAGTATTAATTTCAAAAAGAGCATATAGCATTTATATAGAATTTGGGAAATTTAAAAAGTGTAGAATTTTTAAGAATAAGGGGGCCAAGTAATAATATATGCAAGGCTTATGAAATTCGTAGGCTTATGAAATAAGTTTTGTGGGTAGCCTGGGCTGGGGCCTGGGGGGTGGCTGACATATTTGAAATTCATTCTTTTATTTTATCAGGTTGATGACCAGAAAACTGTTGGTCAAGAGGCTTTTGCACGAATAGCTCCTGTCTGTTCTGCTGTTGCAGATATAATAACAGTTCACAATCTTTTTGACGTATTGACAAGCTCTTCAGGCCACCGACTTCACTTTCTTGTATATGACAAATACCTTCGAAGCCTTGACAGGTATGGATGCATTATTGTTTGGTATCAATTTTGCAAATTCTAACACTTTCTCTTATTTAACTGTTCTGACAAGTCACTTGATGTAAACAATAGGGGGAATGATGGAGTTAAGACTTACAGATCCCTGTCTTTTAATACTATTACAACTTTTAATACCTTTCTGAAATATTTTAAAATTCTAAAGAAATCGATCATGAAAAGTAAGGTGATTAGTCTTAGAAACTTTCTTGAGTTGAGCTGTAGAAAAATTTAATTACTTATTTACCTAGAGTCTGTGCTTATCTATTCTAAGTAGGATGTTTGGGTTAGACATTCATGGCATCTATGATTGGATTGGATAAAATAGGAGACATGCCTACCTATATCTTTTTTAGTCCCGTCTGTTTTTTGGTTATTTTGACTTCTGAGTTGAAACTGTTGGGATTTCTATTTATCATGGCTCTTTACCCACCCTTAGGGTTATTAAGGTTGCGAAAAATACATTGGGACCTTCATTTTCAAATCTTCCACTTTCTGAGGCGGAGATAATTTTAGATATTGAAGGTGCCGTTCCAACTCAACCAGTTCTGCAACATGTTGGAATCTCAGCTTGGCCGGGTATGTCAATAAAATTGACATATAGATTAGGTTCAATAAAATTTGTAAAAGTTGTTTAGTTGTTAAGACTGTTAACCAATTTCCCTCTACAGAGCGGTGATTGTATGATATCGAGCTAGGCCATATCATACACCGTACGTGTTCATAGAAAATGTTATCTTCTTATGAATGTGTCAAATGGAACTGATTTTTATGAATTGATGGACTTTTATGTCTAATATAGATGCATCAACTGGTACTGATATTTGTGTTGATGACAAATCATTAAAATAAAATTTTCAACATTCACTTGTATCCTTGATAAGAAATGCATATGTAATTTAAAAAAAAAAAAAAACTGATATATACAAATTGACCATGCAACAGAAATAGTTCTTAAACCGAGAAATCTTGTCAGTTCCACTGATGTCATTGATTCATATACTTCATTGAGTGCCTCTAACAAAATTGCATTATCTTTGGGTTGTTTGTATTGAATTTCTATTTATGCAGGACGGCTCACTCTAACCAATTTTTCTCTGTACTTTGAGTATTTGGGAGTTGGTGTATATGACAAAGCTGTGCGATATGATCTAGCAAAGAACCTGAAGCAGGTCATAAAACCTGAATTAACTGGGCCACTGGGTGCTCGTCTCTTTGATAAAGCTGTTATGTACAAATCAACAACTGTGTAAGTATTATACAATTTATTGTCTTTTTTTATAAAAAAATCTGATATTTATTTGAAATTTTTAAAATCTCCTTACAGAGAAGAGCCCGTTTATTTTGAGTTTCCTGAATTTAAAGGCAATTTTCGTCGGGACTATTGGTTGGACATATCTCTGGAGATCCTGCATGCACACAGGTTTGCTAGAAAAAATAACTTCAATGAGACTCAGCAGTCAGAAGTACTAGCAAGGGCCATATTGGGTATCTTTCGTTATCGTGCAGTGAGAGAAGGGTTTAAGTTGTTCGCTTCCCAGTATAAAACCTTACTTAGTTTTAACCTAGCTGAGAGCCTTCCTGGAGGTGATGTAATTTTGAAAACTCTTTCTACTCGTTTGGCACTTTTAAATGCCGACACTTCCCCACGCACTGTGAAACACCTGCCAACCTCATCTCCTGCTTCACTTCTGGTGCTTAGTCAACTTGGATTCATTCTACAGAAGGATGCAAATCTGGATGGAGAAACGTTAATATTTGGAGATTTCCGTGTTGGGGAGACAAATCCCTTGGAAGTAGCAGTGAAGCAATCTATATCTGACACAGGTAGGGCTGAAGCTGCACAGGCAACTGTGAACAAAGTGAAGGTAGAAGGGATTGATACAAATTTAGCAGTAATGAAGGTTGGTTATTGCTATCTTCCATCTATTAGATTTGGTTTCACGCCAGAACAACTTTCATATGATTGGCTATTATGATCAGGTTATTAATTAATTTGCTCAGCAGTAGTCATCAGAAAATTTAATTCATTTTGATTCCTACGTCCATTTAGGGAAAGTTTTGTTTTGCCATGCTCCTTCAATGGATACTGGATAGCTGCCAATCCTTTTGTTGTACTGCCTCAACCACCAGAATCTTTTTGAATATTGCAGTAGGTTGTTAAAAGATGACACTTTCTTTTTTTCTAATTTGTAGGAACTACTGTTTCCTGTCATTGAGTTAGCTACTTGTCTCGAGCTTCTGTCTTCTTGGAAAGACCCCTTTAAGTCGACTGTCTTTCTGATGTTGACCTGCTGTGCAATTATAAGGTAAAAATTGTCTTTGACTGGTCTTCTGCATACTTTGCTTCAATATGCATTAAGAAGAATACATGTTCTTCTGTATCTCCTGAAAGTTTACACATGTAAGATGAAAATATTATGATATATGAATCACGAACTGATCAGGAAATATTTATATTGATGGATGACTAAGCTGATCATTTCCTTAAATTACTGCATGCAACATTTCAAGATTTGTTTTTACTGAGGTATATTTCAAGCCCTTTCCTTGCCGGGCATATTGTAAAAATGCACCATTAATGTCCATTTGCATAGATTCAATTTGATGTAGGTGTTTTTATTTTCCTTCAAACTTCTAATATTCCACTTTTTGTGATTGCAATGAAAAACCAATTGATATAATGAATCCATTAATTATGATGTGCAGGGGATGGGTCAGGTATATCTTGGCATCGGTTTTTGTATTCTTCGCCATTATCATGCTCTGGCGCGGGTATTTTAACAAAGGGAAGCCCTTAGAAGCTTTCAGAATAACACATCCACCAAATCGAAATGCAGTTGAGCAGCTACTGATATTACAAGAAGCCATCTCCCAACTTGAAGCACTAATCCAAACTGGGAATGTTGTTCTCCTCAAGATAAGGGCTCTCTTATTTGCCGTCTTACCACAGGTGCATGTCCCAGCTATACTTGAATCGGATAAAATAAAATTGAAATATGCTAAATATGTATTTCCCATGATATATAAGTAGATCGCAATGCCAATAAAGTGAGTTAGCACTAGTTTTCCCATACCCCACTGCATTGAACGGGAAAAGAGTAAAAAGAAAACCTAAATCCAATTTCTGAGTTTTCACTTATATCTTCATATTGACATTAACATGAATAAGTTTCTTATTGTACTGGCATCATTGTGCTGCTGGTAATTGAATCATTTAGCAGCTTATTTGTTGGCTACATTCTATAGAAGTGCAAAGAAAAAGGAGGGCTAGGGTGGGATTCTTTTGGTCAGGCATTTTATTTTATTCTGAACATAAGAAAAGAAAAGGAATTCTAGGTTTTCAAGTGTTTTTCATGAAGTTTGATTTTTGAAAGCCTGTAACTCTTGATGTATGCGCGCTAGAAGATCTTGTCGTACTGGTTGGCATAAGTGGGTCATAATTTAGTTGAATGAGTGTATTCGGCCTTTGTTAACTGTTAAGACATGGGTAATTGATGACAAACAATCTATTAAAAAGCCGTGTAAAATGACTAGAATACTTTCATGAAAAAGAACTGATTCTTTCTTGAATTTCATTGTGCATGAAAAATGCAGAATGTCATTACATAGTTCACTGGTCCCCAAAACAAATAGAATTGAACTTGGAAGTTAATTTTCTATAATAACTGAGGAATTTTGTCTAGCTCCTGATAATATTTTGTGTGTGTTGTCTGCCAGGCCACTGACAGGGTTGCTCTCTTATTGGTTTTCATGGCTGTAGCGCTAGCTTTTGTGCCTCTGAGATTCTTGATATTGTTTGTATTCCTAGAGGCTTTTACGAGGGAACTGCCTTATAGGAGAGAAAGCAGTGACAGATGGCTGAGAAGGCTTAGAGAATGGTGGTTTAGGATACCAGCAGCACCTGTTCAGCTCATTAGAGCTGATGATAAGAAAAAGAAATTATAAATGCTGTGAACAACACTGAGATTGTAAATTCTTAATATCTCATTGCTTAGTTATCCATCGGTAGTCTGGATGTCCGGCTCCGCTACAATGTAAATCGACCCCTTACCGTAATCCCAAGTTTTCCTTTAAAGGGCGTTTGGTTGGGGGAATTTTTTTTTCCTCCCGTAATTTTTTTTTTCGTCATTTGATTTTTCTATTTGATTCGATTCTTTTATTATTTGTCAGTCATTTTATTTTACCTACAGTACTCAATTTTGAGAAAATCTGAAGTAAAATGATTATTTTTGAATCTTGAAGTATTTTTAGATTACTTAAGTCAAAATTTTTTTTTTAAATCTAAAATAATTTTTTTTCTTAGAATTTACCTCTTAAAATTTTTTTTCTGAATAAAAACTATTTTTTTTTTCATTTTTTTTTCCGAACCAAACGCCCCTAAAGGTGAGAAATTTTGGTAAAACAGAGACACAAGAGAGATGGACGGCGTGGAGGAATATATGTTGCCTTTTTTTTTTTTTTTTGGGTTGAAAAAGTTCCGTTGTTTTAATAATAAATAAATTTACAATTTCTTCTATAAAAGATAAACAAAGACCATCTCTTTCTCGGTGTAGTTTCCTCCTATACAAATTCTAAGTGCAACCAAAATTTCCATTTTACGATATTTTTTTTTAAGGTAAATGACTTTGCCTTATATAAAATATAGAAAAGTCAAATCTTTTAATTACAAGTAAAATATTTTATGATAATCTAAATATTTAACATATCTTTTTCATAATTATTATTAAAGCTTTTATTCCAATAAATATGTGTAATATCTTAAAATAAAAAAATAATAATTTTTTTCAATTACAAAATAAATCAACAACCTGTTTAAATCTGTTATTTATTTTAATTTTTAAAAAGAAAAAATATTTATATATATTAAAATTAAAAAAAAATCCCATATCATTTATCAATTTCATTACATATCTTTTTATCAATATTTATATATATCTTTTAAAAAAAACATATGTATCTCATATAAACACATGATATATGTGATGCGATGATTTTTTTTTTTATCATTAAAGTATAACATAATAATTTCAACAAGATTCAAAAATGTGTTTTAACTCTTTTAATGGTATTATTAGAGAAATGTGTTTCGGTGAGAGTCAATTTTCAATTTTTTTTTAGAAAAATGAGAAGGAAATTAGGTTTATTAGGAGTTACCATTTGAAAGCAATGTCCTTATTGAAGTAGTGGTCTAGTTTGAACTACAAATCACACAAACATTAGGACAAAGTCTGAGTACAAACTTGAGCGAGATTACCAATTTCCGGCAGAATTTTGCTTCCTCGGTACTACAAACTTTCGCGGGGATGTATTACACATCATTTATCGCATCAAATGTCAACTAATAAATAAACAATCGGATGTCTCTTTTAATTAAATTTATTTTTAATTTATTCTTAAAAATATATAATTTTATTTATAATAAAATAAAATAATATAATTTTATTCAATCTCAATGTAATAAAAAGTAAACTGTTTAAATAAATTTAATAATTCATGTATATAATTTATATTTGTATTATGTAAAATTTTATTTGTATTATATAAAATATTAAAATTTCATATTAACATGATTAATATAATTTTTTAATTTTTTATTATATTCATAAATATTTTTATTAAAATTTAATTTATATTATTTTTGTATCTTTAACTTATATCATATTATCGTATTGTATTTAAAATTATTAAATCTAATATCACAAAAATATATTATTTTGTTATAATTTGATGATATGAAGAGTTGTGCATGTATGTGTTAAATATATATAATTTATAGAAAATAACTTCAGTCATTCAGATTTATTTCTTTTGTTTAGAGGATAATTTAATAAAAGATGTCTGAGAAATCTTTTATGCTTGATAAATAAAACGAATGAATCTTGTACGCTTTTCTTGCCTGTTAAATCAAACACACGCATGACCCGTTACTATAAATGTACCTTCATAATCATGTGAAGAAAATCTTATTATCAAAAATATTATAAGATTCTCTAACAAAAGGCTAAAAAAATAAATAGGGTATTAAATATTCCTCAAAAAAAAAAAAAAAAAAAAAAAGTAGGGTACTAATAAGAGACGCTGTCGTTTTCATTGCCCTTTTAATCTTTTTCCCGTCTTCCTTAAAATGAGAAGAAAAAAAAAATTAACGCCCAGATCTTCTCTCTTTCGCTCTATTGTTTAACGAGCAAAAAAAAAAAAAAAAAAAAAAAAAAAAAGAGAAAAAGAGAGAGAGAGAGAGAGAGAGAGCGTCCATTGTAATTTCTTCTTGTGGCAGTCTCTTCTCTGATTAAAACCCTAGATATAGGGAGAAGAGCGAGAAATTTCATATTTATTTTGATTCTTTTTGCCCCTTAAAAACACAGCAAAGGAAAAGGAATTCAAATCCGAAGAGAAGAAATCGATGGATTTGGATCAGTGGATAGTAAAGGTTAAAGAAGGCCAGCATCTTTTGGAAGACGAGCTTCAGCTTCTTTGCGAATACGTATTTTTTTTCTCTTTTTTGGTCGCTTTTATTTCTAGGGTTTTAAAATTGGTTACCTTTTCTTTATGTTTGTATTGATGGGAAAACTAGGGTTTGTGTGTTTCTTTTGGTTATTGATAAATTGGGAGAAATTCCAAAATGAATGTTTGATTTTGTTAGAATGAAGCTGAGCTTTTGGAAATCAATAAAGAACCGCAGGAAAAATTGTCAAGTTTATGTCTGTAATCGAAACTCATGGCATCTATGCAATTTTTTATATTCTAATTTATAGTGCTTAATTTCCTTAGTATCATCTTTTAGTATTGCTTCCAAAGAATTATAACATAACTAAATTATTTTTATTTTTATAAAAACAAACCTTCCAGGATTGGGAATTACTAACATTTCCTGGGACTTTAATTGCTTGAAGAGTCCTATGCATAACTTCTACTCTTATATGACTTAATAATACGTAGTTTCTGTGTTATTCATTTTAGTGATGTAATTTGATGATTGCCATATTGTCAACTTGCTGTTTAATTTGCTATGAAGGTTTATTCTTTGTGTCATTTCTGTCTGATGAATGCAGTGCATTGTATACTTTATTATGTAAAACATTACAGGTAAAAGAAATCCTTATTGAGGAATCAAATGTGCAACCTGTCAACAGTCCAGTAACTGTCTGTGGTGATATCCATGGCCAGTTTCATGATCTAATGAAACTTTTTCAGACAGGAGGTCATGTACCAGAGACAAATTACATTTTTATGGTATAGCTTATATCTCCTTTGTTGAAATTGTTGTGAAAATTCTATGTGATGTCGACGTCTGTTATAGTTTTGATTTCAACTAATGGGTGCTAAGCCTTCCCATTGCCTTTGACAGGGAGATTTTGTTGACCGAGGCTATAATAGTCTTGAAGTTTTCACTATTCTTTTGCTTCTTAAGGCAAGGTATGCCCTTTGAATACATGCTTAAGCATCTCTATAATTTTTCTTGGGGTTTATCTACTGATTTTCAACCATGTACTTGTGGCTGCATTATTTCTCTGCTTCTGACTTGTTCTCTGTTCACTATGTGATTACTAGCTCAATTCTCAGACCTCCAATGTACTATGTACCCCTAGGTTAAAGTGCATCCTATCATTGTTGTTAATTAGCCGCCATCATACACAGTTTCAAATTTTGGTTTGGTATAGGAAGAAAATCTTTGCTCTTATTCTTTTTTTTTTTTTTTTTGAAATTACTATTTTTTTCAACGTCAGGTCAAAAAATCTTTTGAAGCTATCGTGGTGTTTTGGCTGCAAGATAGGAGGATATATTTTATATGTTATCATACTTATATTTAGAAGACACAAATTACAAATATTATGAATTTGTTTTGCTATTGCTTTTTCTGTGCATTTGGTAAGGAAATTAAATCTCTGGTTCTGTTTTATGTCTTGTTAGGTAATTGAATGCTGTTTCTAGTTTGAAATTAGAGGTAACATTGTTTTTTCTCTTTATATTTTCTGAATCGTAGGTACCCAGCTAATATCACTCTCTTGCGGGGGAATCATGAAAGCAGACAGCTAACTCAGGTATGCATTTGAATTACATCAGAATGTAATATGCTTGTAAAGACCTTATAGAATGTATTCAAGTGCTATATGTGTGATTATAAGCATGTCACACTGCTTTGTCTTTTTTCTTTTCAGTTTTCTTTCTTTGAGGCCGCTCTTCTCATTCTTAAAGCTTCGTTACAGCTCAATGATTACTATTTTTTTTTTTTGAGGAAAAAGAGATTTTTTGCCTTTCTAAGGACACGTTAATGAAAAATCTAAGAGTAGCATACTGAATCTGAGGATCAGAGTTATTGGAAGTTCTTTATGCAAATACTGTTTTAGTTTGATTTTTAGGGTTGTTGAGGAAAGCATTCCAAATACGTAGGACTGACATTTTTACGTTGTGTTCCAATCTTTACTAGGTTTATGGTTTCTATGATGAATGCCAGAGGAAGTATGGAAATGCTAATGCATGGCGGTATTGTACAGATGTTTTTGACTATCTTACACTTTCAGCAATTATAGATGGGACTGTAAGCATTCTATCTAAACCATCTATAGATAAGCACCTTATTTGCTTCTCTTTTATAGTTCTATTACTTTCTAAATTGCAGGTACTGTGTGTACATGGTGGCCTTTCTCCCGACATACGCACAATTGATCAGGTATTTTTCTTTTTCTGCCTAGTTTATGGTTGACTGGCATTATTATCTGCAGCAACCCTAGAAATTCACCCAATTTTTAATTTATCATTTATTTTACTTGTGTTTGCTTGTGCATGTTATGTCCTGATTTTTAGAGTATGTGCATGTAGCCTGGATATTTCTTTTAATCAAAACTTGCATATGTTAAAGTTAGGCTAGTTCCTAGTTCCCTTGTTGCAAGGCGTGAATAATTATGTGGTAAACTGGTGTGATTCATCTTGAGGAATCCAATAAAAGCAGGGCATGTATGGTGGCTCCTTTCCTCTTTCTTTGAGGGGGAAGACAAAATTATAGTCAACAGAAATGAGTAAATTTTTAAGAAATCGTGGGAAGGTTTATAGTTCTTTAGATATATATTTTTTTTAATTGTTTTTAGCTTTGGCTTTTTATGTTGATCAGGCAACCTTTTTGGCTTTTGACCATTAAGGCGCTGCAACATTGGACTTTATATGACTTTGTAACCTTCTAGTCCCAGGATTAATATCCTCCCTATTCAGTTTCAGGAATAACCATTCACTCCAAAGTCTTATTGAGTAAAAGTAAGTCTTGGTCATGCAGTTGCATTTTCTTTGGTTTCTTCTGCTGAAGTGATAATTGACTCTTTAGTCAATAACCATCAATTTCATATAGATGGCATTTTCTTTAAAAAGTATTAGTTTTCTTGTGGGACTTTTTCAACTATAAGAACAGTGATTGTTAGTTTCTCGTTTTTTTCATTGTGTTGTTGATGCACAATTCTTTTCTCTGCTTTATACCAGATAAGGCTAATTGAGCGGAACTGTGAAATTCCTCATGAAGGCCCATTCTGTGATCTTATGTGGAGTGATCCTGAAGATATTGATACATGGGCAGTCAGTCCACGTGGAGCAGGTTGGCTTTTTGGCTCCAAGGTCACATCTGAGGTAATCCATCTCATCTCAGTCTAGTCATATTGTCATGCTGAAATAATAATTTTAACCTTTTCATCTGTTACAGTTCAACCACATAAATAATCTTCATCTTGTTTGTCGAGCTCACCAACTTGTGCAAGAGGGTCTTAAGTATATGTTTCAAGATAAAGGCCTAGTAACTGTGAGACACTAAGCTTTCTGCTTTCATCTTTATAGTTTAATTGTATTAAGAGCATAATGGAGTTTCTTGGTTGTTGATTTTTGCAGGTATGGTCTGCACCGAATTATTGCTACCGTTGTGGGAATGTAGCTTCTATATTGAGCTTCAATGAGAATATGGTGAGAAATTGAGAATCTTTTTCCAAGAACCTTCTTTTCTGTTTACTTTTATACCTGTGTGTGTGGGTAGTCTACCTTAATGCCAAATTTAATTAGGATTGCAGGTTGTTCACTGTTATTTCTGATCCTAGGTCATAACTTGTATTGATAATAAATGTATAATCTTCCTCAAATAAATGCTATTCATGATGCTTATTGTTTTTGGCATCTCTTCAGGAGAGAGAAGTGAAGTTCTTTACTGAAACAGAAGAGAATAATCAAATGAGAGGGCCCAGGACAGGAGTTCCTTATTTCTTGTAATCAAAGGGAATGACATACTGCGGTGCTTGTATTCATATCCGAGCACTTGGCTTCAAACGAGGTGTAACGAGGAAGCCTCGATACAATGTTTGCAGATGGACCTGTCCTGGAAATTTTGTCTGGTCCAAGCTGCTTCTGGGTATTATTGGATTGGTATCAAGGTTGCTGTGTGTTGCAACATGGCTTTTCCTTTAAATGTCCGTCTTTCATTCCCATCCATTCTCTATTAATACATGCAACTCGATGTTCACTTAATGTCTGTTTTGAATTCTTGGGTTGTGTATTTGTTTTTCATTATGTATATTGCTTCGTCTTAGTTCTAAAATTTATATTTGTTTCCTTATGTTTTTCCATTTACTTAAATGGTATTGGATTGTAGTGGTTCCGATTGTAAAATGAATTGGAGACGAATATGGTAGAAAATTGTTTCTCTTTAATCATATTCTGCAGGTTCTACTTTCTTCTTCACTCCGAAGATTGAGGCTGGTCCATAGAAATGAATAAAACCCACACCTGTTCTGTTTGGGGAAGAAGGTACGTAGCCGCCATTTTTTTTTTCTAATGTTAGATTGTGAGGTATCTGAAGGTGAAGAATTTCAGTTAGAACTCCAGATCTCTGGGAAAAAGTTAGCTGGCCAGTCGTCTGGAAATGTTTCTTTAATGTGGTATAGCGTTATTATTGTTATTGTTATTATTAATGTGATTGGTTCCTCTCAACGGAGCATTAGTTCATGCGGATGTTAGATGGATTTTTGGAGGTTGGAGGATCGGGAAGGTGTAAGTACGTAATTGGTATGTAATTTAGATGAGTTCAGTAAATTAAAGAGAGGGGGAGTTTCAGAGTAGATTAGATTAGAAATTAAAAAAAAAAATACAATCTGATAAATTATATAATGTTAGTGAAATTTTATACGATGAAGTGTTGGTGTTAGAGTTCAAACGGTATCAATTTTGTACTTCAATTGGCAAGAATGGTAGCGAAGAGAATAACTTTAACACGTCGGTTTCACTAAATTATCCTGTTTACAAAAAGAAAAATAAAATTAAACAGAGAAATTTTGAGATAGGTGAAAAGGATTTTTTTTTTAATAATAATAATAAAGAGTAGGGATTTATTTATATTGATGTTAAATTAATTTAAATTTACATATTTTTATATTTTTTATATGAATATAAATATTTAATTAGACAGTTGAATGTATTTAAATCTTAAATTAATCTAATTATTTATTTTATAATAATAATATCTCCATCATTAATATATTAAAAAATATTATTTTTAATTAAAATAATAAAAATATTGTATTAATTTGAAAATTTATGTATATGATAAATATGAGTAAATTAATTAATTTAATAATTAATTTAAATTATATTAATTTTATGTAAAATTATAAAGAAATATAAAATAATTTATTTTACAATTATACTAGTGGATGACTCCTAATAATAATAATAATAATAAAAACATGAGCAATGCGAGAATTCCTACTGATTTAAGTTGTAAGTTGCAAGTTGTAACAGAACACATGGTGTAAAAAATTTAATGAAAGAACTTTTTTTACTATTATTTTATTAAAAGAAAAATGTATCATCCTCCTTTTCCGCGACGGTTACCCATTGGTGGAAGTCTGTATCTTCCACTTCAAATTTTGCTTTTTTCTGCTTCTCCTCGTATCGTCGCCGCCCATCCAAAGATCTGGCCCTCGCCCACACGCCAATCAACGCCCACCATGAGCTCGCAGTCTCAGCCTCCATCTCCGCCGTTGGCGAAGAAGGTGAAGCACGAGATGGAGTTGTTCGGGGACATTAGAGTTGACAATTACTACTGGCTTCGCGATGACTCTCGCAAGAACCCTGAAGTGATCTCTTATCTTCAAAAAGAAAACGCCTATACCGAGGCCATGATGTCCGGTATTTATATATATTTATCCACTTCCTCAACTTTCTGTTTGTTTCTCGGAAATGTAGAAAGCAACTTTGCTACTGTTTTCATCTGAAACTATATCGGCTCGCATCACTTTTTTTTTTTGCTAAATTACTCTTACATTTTTCGGAGCATTTTATTGAATGTAAGAGTACTGCTGTAGGAACCAAACAATTTGAAGATGAAATTTATGCTGAGATAAGAAGTCGAATAAAAGAGGATGATATATCTGCACCTTTGCGAAAAGGGCCCTATTATTATTATGCAAGGACATTGGAAGGAAAGGAATACGTTCAACATTGCAGGCGTCCTGTTCCTAATCCTGATGCTCCACCTTCTGTTCACGATACCATGCCTACAGGGCCTGATGCTCCGCCACAGCATGTAATCTTGGATGAGAATGTTGAGGCTCAACAACATGATTTTTACAAAATTGGTGCTTTTAAGGTCAATTATGTTCAGCTTTATATTGTCAACTTGGTTTAGAATGCACTTGCTTTCCTTTTCCGAAGTTTCATTTTTTATATGAGATCTTTTTATGCACTTTTTTGTTCAGGTTAGTCCAAATCATAAGTTACTTGCATACGCTGAAGACACTAAAGGAGATGAAATTTATACTGTCTATGTGATTGACGCAGAGACTGGAGCTCCGGTAGGGAAGCCTTTAGTTGGTGTAACATCATATATTCGATGGGCTGGTAATGAATCTTTAGTTTACATTACAATGGATGAGATCCATCGGCCAGATAAGGTAGTGTTTTCAGTTACCCTGCCCTAAAGTTTAGGACTTATTCAATTCCAATTAAAGACAGTAGTCCTATTTTGTTTTCCTTGTTTTTTACTGTTATAACTCAAGCCTTATATAGTTCCTCCGATGTCCCTCCATGTTTTGTTCTAGTAGTTTCTATATCAGTTTCATTACCCATCTCTATATCATGCTCATTATAGGGTGACTACTGTCATCTATATAATTTGACCATATAACATTTAGTGATTACTTTAATTTTGTGATAAATGTCAACTTTAGAGTTCCAATATCGGACTTTTCTATGTATTCTTTGATGTTAATATACTGTCTTTATATGTGTACTTTTCCTTTGATCACTCATCGGGAACCTAAAGGTTCGTAATCTGATTTATTTACTTAATTCTTCTAGACAGAATGGACGTTCTCATCACTGCATAATGGAGAGCAAAATTGCCTTTTTATGTCAATTCAATATCCCTGTATCAAGTGCCTTAATACAGGATTGTGGCATTTATTTTCTTTTTCACGTATACCCTTTTTCCTGGATTTTATGTGTATAAATATAATATTCATGAGATCTTTCCAGTTTCCCTCTAGGTTCTAAAAATAAATTATAGTTGCATAAAATTTTAGTGGTAAGATATCAGGATCATGTGCCTTCTTCAATTCCAGGTAGATTTGTAGTCTTGTTACCTTTAGCTTCTTGTTCTGCTATGTTGGCAAGTAATAGGGAAATTCAGTTTATCGAAATCTAAAGCCTCTCCCTTTGTCACTTTCTGAAGTAGAACTACATTAACCGGCCTTTGCTTTTATTTCTAATGACAGGCATGGTTACATAAGTTGGGGTTAGACCAATCCAATGACACATGCCTTTACCATGAGAAGGATGATATGTTTTCCCTTGAACTTCAAGCTTCTGAGAGTGAGAAATTTTTGTTTGTTGCATCTGAAAGCAAAATTACTAGGTTTGTCTTCTATCTTGAGGTTTCCAAGCCGGAAGATGGGCTTAGGGTTTTGACACCTCGTATATATGGCATTGACACTTTAGTCAGTCATCGTGGAAATCACTTTTTTATCCAGCGGAGAAGTGATGAGTTTTTCAATTCAGAACTACTAGCTTGTCCAGTGGATAATACATCGGCAACAACAGTTCTTATTCCTCACAGGGCAAGGTCATAAGAAATTCTAAAGTTTTCCATCTACAATCACCCTGCCCTTATTTCTCATAAATGCAGCTTTTGATTTTTTATTCTTATTCTTCGTACATGTGGTTTTTGATTTTTGTTAGGACATGCTGGCTCCTTTTTCAGTTTTACTTGTACCATTATTTGGAGTATCTTCGTAATAATTGGGGATGGGGTTCTTTTGGATTATCCTCTTTCAAAAAATATAACTGCTTTAACATAGAAACACCTTTCATGTTTCAGCAATTATCTGTTTTTTTTTCTTCAAAATAATATGATACAATTTCAAACCTAGAAAACAGCTTTCTTGTCTTTAGTTTTGGAACAGAGCAGGATTTTGATGAGGAAGTCATTTGTTAATGGTTATCATCACATGCAATACATTTTTTCTCAGTTATTTCTTTTCCTGTATTAGATTACTGTCGGTTCTATGATGGCTACTTTTGCAAGAAATTATGGGTTAATCATCCAATGATTCAAATGATGTATGCACAAGGAGCTAGTGTTTTAACCGTTGACATTATCAGTCCACAGCTGTGGTTATTTTAATCATTGCCTGTGAAAGAATGAGTTAGAATTTAGCTGGAAATTCTGTTTGGTTTGGTGTCATATTGTAGTTTATGTTTTTATTGCATTTTGCTATTGTGGATATTGCTACTTATGGGAAATGGAAATGTTGATTTATAACTCTCATCTGTACTGATGCTTTGTTTCATTGGTGATTGTTTAATTTATTGACTACTTTTGCAAACTTTTAATTTGTTTGTATGCATTTTTTTGCTGAATGGCGGTGGGAGTTTGGAATGCCTTGTGGTTTTGTAGCTTGGTTCTAGCCCTGCCTGAAAATATATGCCTTGCTGTGGCTTATAGCTCACCATTTGTTTTTCTTCTCCAGTGTAAAGATTCGGGATATTCAACTTTTTAGTGATCATCTTGTTGTCTATGAGCGCGAACAAGGTTTGCCCAAAATTAGTACTTACCGCCTTCCAGCAATTGAAGAGCCCCTCATAAGCCTTCAAGGTGGTCAGGCAGTTTCATTTATTGACCCTGTATACTCAGTTGATCCATCAGAATCGCAATTTTCATCCACTATTTTGCGGTTTTCTTATAGCTCATTGAGGACACCTCCATCTGTCTATGACTATGACATGAATACTGGGGAGTCTGTTTTGAAGAAGATTGAAACTGTAAGCACTACTACTTGTTAACATTTGAGACATGATAAGAAATGAGTTTATACAGCATAGTTGAAATCAAGGATCTATTAGTAAAACTAGTGTATGTGAAATATGTTACTTGACAAGACAAGATCTAATTACAAGGAAACTATAAGTGTAATTGACTTTACATAATTTTCTCCTTGAGTGCTTTGCTGTCTGTCGTTTGCTCTTCCTATCTTCATGTTAGAATGTTCTTTCTTTTCTAGATCCGGTCTTTTCACGTACTACCATGAGTGCTTATGTGGGAGTATCTCATCAAGTAACATCTTCTACATCCTGTGACATGTTTTTAGTGTCTTTATTCCTGTCAACAAAAAAGAATTGGAGGCCTTTATTATCCAAAAAACGGGAGCTTTCTGTTGCATAATGTGCTGTTCTCTCATAATTTTGTCCTTGTAGTTAACACATTGCATTTAATTCAAGTGACCATGGTTTTCTCAACTGATTTAAACTTCAACATGGACCTTCCAAGATCAGAAATAGTGTTCATGATGTTTTCATATAATAAAAGTTTCGCTCTATATTGTTTCCAAAATTTCAGAATAGTAGTAAAGAGGAACCTTGGTGCAACTGTAAAGGTTGTTCCTTTGTGACTTGAAGGTCATGGGTTCAGGCAGAAACAGCCTCTCTGTTAAGGCAGGGGGAAAGGCTGCGTACATATGAACCCCCCCTTCCTCCCCGCATGACCTCACAATGTGGCCTTGTGCACTGGGTTGACCTTTTTAATCTTTCCTTTTTCTTCAAAAGTTTTTGCAAAAAACATTTTATTTCTTAGTGTCCTGATCTGTCTAAATTGCTATTTATCATATTTTCTGAAAAGAACTCATTCTCCTTCCAGAAACCATGGTCCTTTATTCTCTGGTCAGGAATAAAAATAGAAGGTTTATGAAATTGTATTTGATCATTTGATTTTGGTCCTGCGTATGTATATCATACTGGATTGATTTTGTACATTCTCTTCTCTTATTCAGGTTTTGGGAGGTTTTGATGCATCTAATTATGTCACTGAAAGGAAATGGGCTACTGCTTCTGATGGCACTCAGATTCCTGTATCAATTGTGTACCAAAAGAATCTTGTCAAGCTTGATGGATCTGATCCAATGTTGCTTCATGGTTATGGTTCATACGAGGTATTATTGCATTCAGTGGGATAAATTCTTGTGAGAGGTGCCTAATAGTCTGTTGGAATTATTCTTCTATTTGATCACAGTTTTGGTTCACTTAGATAATATTAAAAATGAAGAGGAAGTCTGTCTTAATGTGATGCGTAGAAGACAACTGCTTTGCTTGGTTGTATATTCTTCCTCGATTGTCCACTGTTTGGTTGTTCCCCGGTTTTTCTAGCCTTTTCTGGATTTGCAATCACTGTAAAAGTCTCTAAAACATGTTCATTCTTGTTTCATTTCTATGGGCACCCACCCTTTCTTTCTTCCTTTAGTTTCTTAAGAAAGTTGAGTGATCTTTTAAGGGGCCACTTTACAAGTTTACAGTCCACCAGTTTGGTCTTTTCAATTAACTGTTGCCATATGACTTTCACATGTCTATAATTATCTGTTGCATCAATTTGGTGTATCCTTTGAGTTGAATGTGCACAAGTGTTGGTGCGTATAATTATTATTTTTCTTTTTTGTAATTAGTGTTCCTTGTCTGTTAGCAGATATGTATAGATCCTGACTTTGAGGCATCAAGGCTGTCCCTATTAGATCGTGGGTTTATCTTTGCAATTGCTCATATTCGTGGAGGTGGTGAAATGGGGAGGCAGTGGTACGAGAGTGGGAAGTTTTTACACAAAAAAAGTACTTTCACAGATTTTATTGCATGTGCTGAGTTTTTAATTGAACAAAAGTACTGTTCAAAGGAAAAATTGTGCATCGAGGGAAGAAGTGCTGGTGGATTGCTTATTGGTGCTGTTCTTAACATGAGGCCTGATTTGTTCAAGGCTGCTGTTGCTGGAGTTCCTTTTGTAGATGTCCTGACTACAATGCTTGACCCTACTATCCCTCTTACAACTTCAGAGTGGGAGGTATTATCATTCTCTTCAAAGATTGATTTTCATTTTCTTGCATGACCATTGAAACAATCTAGTACATGGGGCTGTTAGTATATTAGTATTAAATTGCATTCTGTTCTTGGCAAATTCTCTATGGGGATTGATTTGATGCTAAAATCTAATACCATGATTGTGGCTAGTTGCTTAGTGAATATAAGTTTTTAACTAATTTAAGTAATCCAAGTGTGGTAATTTGATTTTTTGTATATGTTGTGCATTTATGTGTTCTATAACCATCGAATATAAATCTGCATTATATAGAAGCATGAACTCTATTAGTAATAATAGTCAATAACCTAATAATCCTATTAACTTATTGGGTTGACAAATTTATCCTCAAACTAAATATGTGGCATTTTTTCTTGTTTTCATTTTTTTTCTTGAATCCACCCTTCAACTCATTTTCTTTATTGAATACCAGACCAGGCTTATTTGTGTAAAACTAAATCGTTAGTCCAACTAATAAAAAGCTAACCATGTTGTCTCTCTCTCTCTCTCTCTCTCTCTCTCTCTCTGTTTTGGTCACAACAGGAATGGGGTGACCCTCGGAAGGAAGAGTTTTACTTCTACATGAAGTCATATTCCCCTGTTGATAATGTAAGACTCTAATCCTGCTGTTTTCCTGCATTTGTGACTAGTGTTCTGTAGATTAGCTAACTGCTTCTTATTTAAACATGAATATGGAATGTTGAATATTTATCACTTAAAATTACTTGTTATACTTAGGCTGTAATATATCTATATTTTGCAGGTGAAGGCTCAAAATTATCCTAATATTCTAGTCACAGCTGGCTTACATGGTAAGTATAAAGACTTATACATGATATTGGTATTCTCATTGTTATGTATTACTCATAGTTTGCCATCATATTAATGGGTTGTTTCTAATTGATAATTCTGCACATTAAATGTCTGCCATTGGAAATATCTTCAATGACTAAGAAGCTAGTAGAACTTCTAGGGCTTATGATTGAAGGAAGTTCTGGGGAATGAAGTTTTCAAGTGATAGCGATATTTTAGAGGTGGTTGCAAAAGCTTCTTTTTACATTTTTATCTATGAACAATTAGGCTACTTGGAAGTATGGGGTTTTTTTGTAGGGGTTCTAGGCACCTCTTTTAGTGATCCACACATACAATGACACAAAGACTTTTGCTGCTTTAAGGATCTTGCCATTTTAAGTCTTGTCAACCTTTTTAAGGACCCTGTATGTGATGCTCCTTTCAGTTCTTCCCTGCAGCTAACACTTGTTTGAAAACTGATTATGGGTGAGATTTTGGTTACCCATTGTGTTGAGAAACTAACCGTTTTTATTTGTGATTTATCTCCAACTGTGGCTAATTCTTGGCTTAAACTTTTAAAAATTGCATTCGATGATGTAGCAGAGACATTGCCTAAATGTCGAGTGAATATCAAAATTTGATGAAGTTGTTTGTTTTAGAAGTAAATTGATGTTCAAACTGCTAGGGTACACTAACAATTACCTGGCAAATTATGCCACGTGAGCTCTTCTATACATATGCATATTACTCAATAAATTGTTGTCTCATTTTTATTATTTTGAAGCATCTTACCTGTGGATTTCGTAGTAGAGTTGATAGATTCTGTTGTTTTAGATTACATTTTAAAAAGTTTGGAAGGAGAAATCTAGTATTCTCCGTATGCTACAATTAATTCCTTTCAATATATTGTCGCAGATTCGCGAGTTATGTACTCGGAGCCTGCAAAGTTTGTGGCTAAACTCAGGGATATGAAAACGGATGATAATTTGCTGCTGTTCAAATGTGAACTTGGTGCTGGCCATTTTTCAAAATCCGGAAGGTAGTTCTCTATTCTAGTTCCTCAGCTAAAAGCCCTTAGCTTTTTGAATATTTCATTATAAAGTTGCATGATATCAATGTATATTACTGGTTTATATTCTGTTTACATAAGCTTTAACTGTTGGTAAAGTGCACAAAAGGTAACTAGAACCTCAATATTTCAGGAAACTGAATCATAAATTGTTTGATATTTTCTTGTGCCATCATACGTGAATGTTTTAGCTTTGTCTAGAAGAAATATGCCCGAAGGTGCTGCATTTATTTTTGCTTTTGGAGCACATGCATACAATCTTTTTTATAGTAAATATTACAATATTTTCTGTTGAATGCAGATTTGAGAGGCTTCAAGAAGATGCCCTAACATACGCTTTTATACTGAAAGCTCTTAATATGATTCCCAGCTCTGGGTCTGCACAGAACTGATAAACCGATGCATGTTGGAGAGATAATGGTTAGTATATGATCCATATTTGGATTGGGGGATCTGCCACAGTTGTTGGTGTTGTTGTTAAGGGTAGAAATTAAAATCAACATTTTGGGACAGGAATTGAGAGTGCAGTTTGTGACATTATGAGATGTTGTTGAAAGACATTTCTGCAATGCAGGCGTCCACGAGTGATGTTGCTTTAGTTCTGAATTTATTTTACGATCAATCCAATTGTTTGCTTATAATCTTATTTTCATCTTCATTGTTTTTATAAGCATTGTAGTTTAATCTCAAGGAAATGGTAAGCAGCTTTGATGCTAAGCATTACCTTTAGCGGCATAGCATCCCTGAGCGTGTCTAAATCTAATCAAATTGAGCTCTCAATTTTAACGGGGTATATCTAAATTAATCTTTTAGCTACAAATCCTTAGAACTTCATCCTTCTTAATCAATTTTTATACCATATAACTGATTTTGACCTAAAATGGATATTAAGAGTAACATATAGTAAGTGTTTACTTCTCTCTCTATATGTAAAGAGAGGAAAGATCATGATACATCATCAGTGTAAAATAATTTTATTTTATATTATATTTATAATTTTAGATAAAATTAATATTTTTACAAATCAATTATTAGATAGAATAATATATTTTTCAAAATATATAATATATTAATGGTTTTAATTTTATTATTATCAAACTAATAGTTAATTTTTTTATTAACTTAGAATTTTATATACATAATTTATTTGAATGGAATATAATAATACTTAACAATAAATTATTTTTTTTCAGTTTTCTCCACAAGTAATTCAAACAAATTATATGCATTTTCTATGACATTTGAAGTATCTATAGAATTGAGATATATTGTTCAACGAGGACCACTAACAAAAATATTTGTAAAAGATAATTATTTTATGTTTATTCATGTGCTCATTCTTCTCTCTCTGTGTCTATATATATATAAAATAAAATTAACTTTAACATTCGAAACTTCTTTTTTTTTCAAAAAAGTGACTTTAATCTCATGGAAAGGTGGAAGTTTTAAGTCTCTCCACCATACTCACCGACCAATTTCATCATTAAAATAAATAGTAGACTCTTCACTAAATTAAAAGGCAATGCATGCCCCTATGAAAAAATTTGCATCTGCTGTGAACAACTGGTCTTCTGTTCTCAACCATTGAATTTTCTGCTGACTTACTTAGCTCATTTAACATTTGTCCTTTTTCCTCTTCTAGAAATATATGCATCTTTTTTTTTTTCCTTCGATAATAAGATATTCTTGTATTTCTACTTCTTCAAATAGAAATCATTCTTTATCATTAACCCACTTCTTTAGCTGTATTTCCTTAAAAGTCAACAATTTTTAATTGATACAAGTAGGTGCTTTAAATTTCAAAAGCATATGGTTATGATAAACGGTTCCCTATACTAACAAATTTTCTTTGAAATTATGGATTCCAACTATAATTCCTAATATAAAGGAAAGAACAATGAGAAACCAATTTACATTAAAAAAATAAAAAATAAAAACAATAATTTATTAAATACGATTGATGGTGGTCGTGTCACCAGAATCCACGTGTGCAACCATCCGGGTGCCACGTGTCAAACCAAGAACGAGCCACGTGGCGGATTTGGCGACGGAGCGGCCACGTGGCACAGTTCCTAGCAGTGCGACAGAGTGTTCGATGCGATAGGAGTCTGTCGCCTTTGTGATATGCCGCACAGCAGGCACGGCAGACCTCCATCGCCCATATCGCGACATTGGTCTCCCGCATTGCACCCCGTCATAGGTCTCCCGCACAGCCCGCGATAGAGGTCTCCCGCACAGACTGCGGTAGAGGTCTCCCGCACAGCCTGCGGTAAAGGTCTCCCGCACAGCCCGCGGTAGAGGTCTCCCGCACAGACTGCGGCATAGTTCTCCTGCACTGCCCGCGGTAGAGGTCTCCCGCAAGCTACTTTACTTGAAGCGCGACAGAGTGCTATATGACTCTGTCGCGGCCCAGACACGCGCCTGGGCCTCAGCTCGAACCGACCTAGAGAAACCTATAAATACCAGGTGAGCTCTCTGAAAAAGGGATCCGAAACCAAAAAACCAAAAAGAAGGGAAAAGCCTTAAACACTTTGATTTAAGCAATACATTCTCTTCTTCATACATTCACAACTCCGATTACTTACTTAATCATCGGAGTGCGCGTGCAGGGACAAATCCCTGCCCCCTCTGATTCCTGTTGTTTTTGCAGGATATACGAAGAACACGTGGAACAAATTGCACCGACGTCACCCTTTTGTGGTTAGTGCAATCAGACTACGTGAAAGGTAAATTCTTGTTGCTGTCAGCTAGGCAACATCAATTGGCGCCGTCTGTGGGAATTCTGACAAAAAGCCAGATTCTCTATCAAAATAGTGAGGACACGCTCTACAGCGGAGGTGACAGGAGGGCAGAATTCTGTGAGTCCCCCTGTCAGATCAGAACAAAGACGAAGACGTAGTGAAAGGGGTCAGAGAGAAGCCGTGGTTTCTCTAGAAGAATTTGAGACCCTGAAGCACAAAAATGAGGAGACTACAACTGCATTGAAAGCTATGGTGAGCTTCTTCAGAGACGCTCTCCCCCAATTGAGCTTACCCCGTGAAGTGCAGCAGTTAGTAGGGGAAAGCACACCCCGGCGGACCTACGAGAGAGGTCAGCCCTCTACTCTGGTAAACGCTGGACAAGAGGCAGGAACGCAAAATAATGCTACTGCAAGTCCAGCAAGACAGAGCTCACCCGCAGCATATAGGCGGCAGAGTTCGCCAGCAGCTAACGCGCGGCAGAGCTCACCCGCGACTCAACAGCAGCAGACTTCCCCTCAGGCCGCTAGGCGGCAAAGTCCCCCTCTGTCCGATAGGCGGCAGAGCTCGCCAAATGTGCGGCAGAGTCCCCCCGTGGCTTAACTGCGACAGAACTCTCCCGCAGACTACATGCGGCAGAGGTATCCCACATCAGAAACGCGACGGTGCTCTCCCGCATCTAATAGGCGGCAGAGTTCACCCCTGCCCGAGGCGCGGTAGACTCCTCTGGCCGCCAGGCGGCAGAGTTCCCCCGCAGCCCGTAGGCGGCAGAGTTCACCCACCTACCACAGCTCGTCTCCCGTGGAGTCAGAACATGATCTGGGAGCCTATAGGGCTGGGGAGCAACGAAGACAGGGAGGTTTTGACCCACGAGAAGGCCTCGAAATATCAAGTCCCAGAGTCGGAGGTGCTAGAAGGGGCGCTTATCAATCGGACTCTTCTAGACCCGAAGGGACAAGGCCATGCTCAGCCCGAGGGTCGGAGGACGTGGAAAAGGTCGTCCAAAGGATCCTCGAGAAGAAAAAACTGGTATCTCCGGACGATGGCCAAAGGAGGAGGATCCCATTCAGTCCGGAGATCATGAACAAACCTTTGCCGAAGAAGTTCAAAATGCCTTCCATGGCCACTTATACCGGCAAAGCAGACCCCTATGACCACATACAGAGTTACGAGTCCCTCATGCTGCTGCATGGGTGGGAGGACGAAATTATGTGCAGGGCTTTTTCCCTCACATTGTCCGGGCACGCTCTAAAGTGGTTCAACGGGTTGAGCGAAGGTTCAATCTCCTCTTTTGATGAGTTGAGAAATGAATTCCTCAAAGTCTTCATGATCCACAGCCAGAGGAAGAAAGACGCTACCTACCTACTCACGCTTAAACAAGGGAATAAAGAACCCTTGAAAAGCTTCGTAGACCGCTTCCGAGATGCAACCTTGGAAGTGAAAGATCTACCGGTAGGCGTAGCCTTGGCTGCAATGCTGCAAGGGACGAGCTCCGAAAAGCTACAAGAATCCCTCTCTCTCGATCAACCAATGACAATTTTTGACCTCTTTGCCAGGGCTAACAAGTATGTAGCTCAAGAAGAAGTGATGAAAATGATACAGCCCAGGGAGGCGAAGGAAGGAAAGAAGAGAGAGAGAGATGCACCCGAAAGAAGCTTCCCAAGACCCGTGAGAGTAGACAAAGCCCCTAGGCTCAGGTATGAAGGCTATACCAGGTTGAACGAGCCTCATACTGCGATACTGGTAGCTATCGAAGGGGCAGGATTATTGGAATTCCTCAAGAAGAAAATTGGAGATGTAGGACGAAACCCCGAAGCCTACTGTGAATTCCATTGTGCTCACGGTCACCCAACAGAGAGGTGCAGAGATTTAATGGACCAGTTGGAAAGGCTGGCCAGAGAAGGAAAGATCAACCGCTTCCTATGGAGGAGCGAGAGACCCCGTTATCCTCCGCGTGACCAAAGGAATGATCGTCCGTGGACTGGGGCAAATAATGACAACAGAAGGGATAGGCCTAGAAACGAAGCAGTCAGGTCAATCCCCCGTGCTAATCCGCCAAACAACGAACCTACAGCACCCGCAATAAATGTCATCGCAGGCGGGGACTCAAGTGCAGGAAGCTCCTCTACTTCCCGCAAAAGTTACGCTAGGCAAGCGTATCAGGTTAACGTTGTGATGGAAGAACAGGCGGATGAAGAACCCATCATGTTCACTCCGGCTGACAAAGGTGATATTGTCATGCCCCATGATGACCCCATGGTGATATCCACGGTAGTGGCCAAACACCCGGTGAGCAGAGTCCTGGTCGATAACGGGAGCTCAGTGAACCTGATCTATTGGAACTGCTTCGAAAAAATGAGCATATCCGAAGATAGGTTAAAGCCCGTTATGACGCCACTATACGGATTCACGGGCGAACGAGTGAAGGTTGTCGGGTCCATAGAGTTGCCTGTGACTCTCGGAGAGCACCCGAAGAACGTGACCCGGCAAGTATTGTTCATGGTGGTCAGGTCAACCTCCGCTGCCTACAACATGATTTTGGGCAGACCTGTGCTGAATGACATGAGGGCGGTGATATCCTCCTGCTATCTATTGATGAAGTTTCCCACTCCCAACGGAGTCGGGCAAGTACGAGGAAACCAAAGGAGTGCCCGTACTTGTTATCTCGCTTCCACTGCCAACAAGGTAGCACAGAGGAAAGAAACCTTGTGCATAGATGATCCGCCCAAACCTCAGCCTGTAGAGGAGACAGAACCCATTGAGCTAATCGAAGGGGATGGAGGAAAAAAGGCATTCATCGGGACTCAACTCGGCGAACAATTAAAGAACGACATAGTCGAGTGCCTGAGGAGAAACTCGGATATCTTCGCCTGGAGCCCGGCAGACATGCCCGGGATTAGTCCCAAAGTGATTTGCCATGAGCTTAATATCATACCCGGGCACAGACCCATCAAACAGAAGAAGAGGAGTTTCGCCCCGGAACGACAAAAAGCAATCACTGAAGAAGTGAGTAAACTCCTGGGCGCCGGATTCATCCGAGAGGTCTACTACCCTGAGTGGTTGGCCAACGTAGTGATGGTAAAGAAATCTAGCGGGAAGTGGCGAATGTGTGTGGATTTCACCGACTTGAACAAAGCCTGCCCTAAAGATTTATACCCCCTACCTCGGATAGACAGACTAGTAGACGAAACATCCGGCTACGAATTCCTCAGTTTCTTGGATGCATTCTCCGGCTATCACCAAATCATGCTTCACCCAGAAGACGAAGAAAAGACTTCCTTTATAACCGACGACGGAACCTATTGCTATCGGGTAATGCCGTTCGGTCTAAAGAACGCGGGAGCCACCTATCAACGAATGGTGAGCAAAGTTTTCAAAGATCTTCTGGGAAATACCATGGAAGCCTACGTGGACGATATGATAATCAAGAGCCGCGTAGGAGAGTCTCATACTGATCAAATGTCCAGGGTATTCGAAGTATTGAGGAGATTCAACATGAAGCTAAACCCTGAAAAGTGCTCATTCGGGGTAAGATCAGGGAAGTTCTTAGGCTTCATGATCACTAACAGGGGCATTGAGGCAAATCCTGAGAAGGTACAGGCGGTCATTGACATGAAACCCCCAACCACCGTAAGAGAAGTCCAGAGATTGACAGGCAGGATAGCAGCTCTAAATCGCTTCTTGTCAAAATCAGCAGAAAGGAGCCTGCCGTTCTTCAAAACTCTACGGGGGGGAAAGAACTTCGAATGGACGGAAGATTGTCAAAAAGCCTTTGAAGACCTCAAGGAATACTTGAAACAGTTGCCTTTATTAACAAGGCCCCTGGACGGAGAACAACTCTATATGTATTTGGGAGTCGGTGATTTCGCTGTCAGTGCCGTGCTACTGAAGAAAGATGAAATGGTGCACCGTCCCATCTACTACGTGAGTAAAGTGTTATTAGATCCAGAGACCCGCTACCCCCTAGCCGAAAAGCTAGCATTAGCTCTTGTGATGGCCTCGCGAAAGTTGCGCCCGTATTTCCAAGCACACCCTATCACCGTCTTGACAGATTAACCGTTAAGACAGATCCTTCAGAAACCTGAACACTCAGGAAGGTTAGTGAAATGGGCAGTGGAGCTTGGGGGATACGAAATCACATTCCAACCACGGCAGGCTATCAAAGGTCAAGCTCTGGCCGACTTCATCGTAGAATGCACTATCCCAAGCGACAGCAGTGAAGGGGAGGCTCACCCATGGTTCCTGCATGTCGACAGGGCATCAAGTGCCAACGGAAGCGGAGCGGGTATAGTCCTGGTATCACCCGAAGGAAAATCCCTTGAATACTCCCTACGGTTCGGATTCCCCAGTTCGAACAACATAGCGGAGTATGAAGCTCTGATAGCAGGGATGATGTTAGCGAAGAAGCTACAGGTTCACCACTTGATAGCACACAGTGATTCTCAATTGGTGGTGAACCAATTCAGCGGAGAGTACGAGGTACGGGAACCGATGCTGGTCCCTTACTTGAAGAAAGTCCAACTTCTGGCCCATACTTTCAAAAGCTTTCAGCTGATACAAATCAACCGGTCCGAAAACACACATGCTGATGCATTGTCTAAGTTAGCCTCTTCCACCGAAACACGAGGAAAGACAGTGAAGGTGGAGAGGCTCGAACGACCTAGTATTGAAGAGGTCGAAGTATGTGACATTCAAGTGGGAGACGATTGGAGATCCCCATACAAACAGTATCTCACCGAAGGAACACTCCCCCAAGATAAGGACGAGGCTCGTCACTTAAAAATACAAGGGGCGAAGTTCACACTCATCAATGGAGAACTGTACAAAAGAGGATATTCGTCACCCTTATTGAAATGTCTGAGACCGGAACAAGCAAGCTACGCTTTAGCCGAAGTGCATGAAGGAATTTGCGGCGAACACTTAGGAGCGAGAGCTCTTGCTGCTAAAATACTGCGATCGGGATTCTACTGGCCAATGTTGAAGAAAGATGCGATGGACCAAACCCGCAGGTGTGACAAATGCCAGAGGTTTGCGCCTATCACAATAGCCCCAGGGACTCCCTCTCAAGGCACAGTACAGCCAATTCCTTTTGCACAGTGGGGATTGGACATCCTTGGACCTTTCCCCTTAGCCACGGGCCAAAGAAAGTTCCTACTAGTGGCTACCGATTACTTTACAAAGTGGATTGAAGCAGAGCCTTTAGCCACAATCACGGAAAAGAAAGTGGAGGCAATGGTGTGGAAAGACATTATCTGTCGATTCAGAATTCCCCGTATCTTAAATGCCGACCATGGAAAGCAATTTGATTGCAACGCCTTCCGTGAATTTTGTAAGAGCCTCAACATTCAGCTAAGGATCTCCTCAGTGTCATATCCTCAAGCTAATGGACAGGCCGAAGTCAGTAATCGGACTATTCTTCATGGGCTGAAGACCAGGTTAGACAAAGCGAAAGGGGCATGGGTGGACGAATTGCCTAGTGTTCTATGGGCATATCGTACCACCAGTCGTGTGTCAACCAGAGAAACGCCATTCAGCCTGGTATACGGCGCAGAAGCACTGATCCCCGTGGAAATTGGAGCGTTATCACCAAGAGTGGTACCCTTAGTAGAAGAAGAAAACTCACAAGCTCTAAGGGAAGGCTTAGACCTACTCGACGAACATAGAGAAACCGCGGCTATTCGATTGGCATCCTATCATCAGAGGGTGGCCAACTACTACAATAGCCAGGTGAGAGATAGGCCAATGTCCGAGGGAGATCTAGTGCTCAGAAAGTCGCAGATCACGAATGCCCTGAAGGAGGATGGGAAATTCAGAGCCAACTGGGAAGGTCCCTACAGAATCAGATACAAGATTGGACCTAACACATGTGTCCTGGAAACTCTACAAGGGAAGAAGATAGGGAAAACGTGGAATTCAAATCACCTAAAGCTGTATTTGAATTAAGCACCATATTTTCTTTCCCCAACATTATGATTATTTACTTGTACTATCACAAGATACTGTTATTTACACACTATGCATATTGTTCTTTTATCATACATCTGCGACTTTTGTATATCTAAATCTTGTGACAGGATACCAGGAAGCCGTAAGAGCCTGAGATGCTATGCGTCACTGTGGCCAGGCGTAGTTCAGAAGAGCCGTAAGAGCCTGAGGCGTTATACGTCACTGTGGCCAGGCGTAGTTCAGACGAGCCGTAAGAGCCTGAGGCGCTATGCGTCACTGTGGCCAGGCGTAGTTCAACCGAGCCGTAAGAGCCTGAGGCGCTATGCGTCACTGTGGCCAGGCGTAGTTCAGACGAGCCGTAAGAGCCTGAAGTGCTATGCGTCACTGTGGCCAGGCGTAGTTCAGACGAGCCGTAAGAGCCTGAGGCGCTATGCGTCACTATGGCCAGGCGTAATTCAACCGAGCCGTAAGAGCCTGAGGCGCTATGCGTCACTGTGGCCAGGCGTAGTTCAGACGAGCCGTAAGAGCCTGAGGCGCTATGCGTCACTGTGGCCAGGCGTAGTTCAGACGAGCCGTAAGAGCCTGAGCCGCTATGCGTCACTGTGGCCAGGCGTAGTTCAACCGAGCCGTAAGAGCCTGAGGCACTATGCGTCACTGTGGCCAGGCGTAGTTCAGACGAGCCGTAAGAGCCTGAGGCGCTATGCGTCACTGTGGCCAGGCGTGTACAATTAACCAAGCCGTAAGAGCCTGAGGCGCTATGCGTCACTGTGGCCAGGCGATAAAAATATCAAGGCTATAAAAACTAAAGACGCATACACGTCACAGTAATCAAGCCTTAAACAATTATACGTTCATACAAAAAATTCTTTCTGAAAGTATACCTTTCTATCAAGAATTGGGGAGCAATTGATGGTGGTCGTGTCACCAGAATCCACGTGTGCAACCATCCGCGTGCCACGTGTCAAACCAAGAACGAGCCACGTGGCGAATTTGGCGACGGAGCGGCCACGTGGCACAGTTCCTAGCAGTGCGACAGAGTGTTCGATGCGATAGGAGTCTGTCGCCTTTGTGATGTGCCGTACAGCAGGCACGGCAGACCTTCATCGCCCATATCGCGACATTGGTCTCCCGCATTGCACCCCGTCATAGGTCTCCCGCACAGCCCGCGATAGAGGTCTCCCGCACAGCCTGCGGCATAGTCTCCCGCACAGACTGCGGTAAAGCTCTCCCGCACAGCCTGCGGTAAAGGTCTCCCGCACAGCCCGCGGTAGAGGTCTCCCGCACAGCCTGCGGCATAGTCTCCCGCACAGCCTGCGGCATAGTCTCCCGCACAGCCTGCGGCATAGTCTCCTGCACAGACTGCGGTAAAGGTCTCCCGCATAGCCTGCGGCATAGTTCTCCTGCATTGCCCGCGGTAGAGGTCTCCCGCAAGCTACTTTACTTGAAGCGCGACAGAGTGCTATATGACTCTGTCGCGGCCCAGACACGCGCTTGGGCCTCAGCTCGAACCGACCCAGAGAAACCTATAAATACCAGGTGAGCTCTCTGAAAAAGGGATCCGAAACCAAAAAACCAAAAAGAAGGGAAAAGCCTTAAACACTTTGATTTAAGCAATACATTCTCTTCTTCATACATTCACAACTCCGATTACTTACTTAATCATCGGAGTGCGCGTGCAGGGACAAATCCCTGCCCCCTCTGATTCCTGTTGTTTTTGCAGGATATACGAAGAACACGTGGAACAAATTGCACCGACGTCACCCTTTTGTGGTTAGTGCAATCAGACTACGTGAAAGGTAAATTCTTGTTGCTGTCAGCTAGGCAACATCAACGATGAAACAAAGCTTTAGAGGGACTGTAAAGGCGAACAACTAAACAATTGTCCAACAACAAAGTTGAAAGAGAAAACAAGTAGACAAAGTAATCTACTGCAGGGTAGATGAAAGTTCTTATTTGGCTTTTAGAAATAAGAAAGAACAATGAAAAAGGAAAAGTGTAGATGAAGGGTAGTGGTGGGGTATTACGATTTACGTGGCATACACCCTTGACCGTTAAGGAGAAAATATTACATAAGATTTTCTTTTTCTTTTTTAATTATTATTTAGTCTAATTAAATTTTAAAATTAGAACCATAAAAGTTTTTTTTCTTTCTTTACCATCGACTCAAAACAACAATTTATAAAGTTAAGCTTGTTCAAATTGCGTCTTTTTGAATCATATGTATTTAAATTAACTGAAAAAAGTGAATTGTAATTTATTAAGAGTATATTGTGATACGTGCAATTCAAATAATTCACTTATAATTTTTAATCAAATATAATATAATAAATCAGTACAAATTTTTTATAAGTATAAAATCGTTCATACGATCCATATCAAGTATTGTATGATTTTGATAACCATGATAAGAGAATATGTTGTTAAGAATAGAATTGACCTTTGATTTATACTAGAGGCGAATATGGAAACATTTACGATAAACTTATTTCGTAAGGTAGTCATAAGGTTCACAATGTTTGGTGAGCTCTGTTGGATATATGGTATTTTTAACAAGATTTTTATTCCACATTGCTTAGACAAATGGTTTCTTAAATGTTTAGATATTAACATTCTTCAATGGGCTTGTAAAAGGTAATCAAGAAAAGAAAGCCTCGCCTACACAAGAGAAATGTGTTGAAAGCTCATTCGTATTTAAAATTTGGCGATTTCCCCTTTGCGCACGAGATGGATGAGATTCAAGCTTGTTTTACCTTTTTTTATTTAATTATTTTTTGGTATTTAATCCTTACATGGAAACTACAAGATTTTCTCCTATATTTTTTGGTCAAATATCCTTTTGATTTTCTGCTAATTTCCTGGTCAGAATATCCTCTCTTAATTCTGCAACGATTAAAATTTTCCCTATAAACATAGGGCTACAGAAAGCTTTCAGATTACAACTTCTTCACTTCTCATCTTCTTTGCTTTCTCTGCTTCTTTGCGTCCTTATTGATTTTCTAGCTACGTTGATTTTCTCTCATTTTCTTTCTTGTTGTTCCTATTCCTTGGGTAATCCCACAAGAACCTGTTGAGTCTTAAGGGATTACACCTGTTGGTGAAATAATCCTCAAGGACATTGCAATCGCAACAAGCCTCAAGTTTTATTTACTTACTGTTTTTTCCTTATGCTTACAACAATCTTAAGGATTATTTTCTCTTCAATGAAAAATGTCAAATCAACGTTGTTGCTGCCATCAATTCTGCCATGCTTGCTGCTGCTGATCATACCATGTCTGATGTTGTCACTGGTTCTACCGTGGCTACTATTACTACTCCTCCTACTGTGTCTATGCATTATGCTAAACCCTTTCCAAACATTAGCAAGATTAAAATCTTTGATGGCCAGAACTACAAAAGATGGCAAGAATGCATTTTCTCAGAGCTTGATATGCATGGAGTAGCTGCTATCTTGACAGATCCAAAGCCTGATCAAACTGCAGATGTCAAACACTGGGAATTTTTGACACATGCCAATAAGGTCTGTAGACATACAATTATTAATACTCTTTCTAATGATCTTTTTGATGTCTATTGTTCTTACAAGGAAGCCAAACAAGATTAGGACTCCATGAACCTCAAATATATGCTGAAGACATTGGTAAGCAAAAGTTCGTGAATGACAACTTTTATAGGTGGGAGATGACAGATGGAAAAGACATCAAATTGCAAATTAATGAGTATCATAAGCTGTTGGAAGATCTAAGAGTTAAAAACATCACCATGCAAAAGGAATTTGTTGCTAGCCTTTTGATTGAAAAGCTGCCTAAATCATGGGAGGATTACAACAACAGTTAAAACACAAGCATAAACAACTTTCTCTGACTAACTTAATCACACGCATTATAATTGAAGACAACAATCGAAGGGAACTTAAGCTGCCAAAGCAAAAGAGATGATCTCAAAGGCCAATCTGGTGCAATGAAAGTTCAACAATAAAAGGTATGATAATAAGAAACTTTATTACAAGCTTAAAATTTCTAACCCTTCAAGAAAAAAAGACACTTGTTTTGTGTGTGGAAAGCCAGGTTATCATGCTTCTTAATGTAGGAAGAAAGTGAGAAATGGCAATCCTCTTAAGCCAAAAGCTAATCTGGTTGAAGGAGATGACATTATTGCTATAGTTGTTTCTCAAGCTAATCTTATGGTCAATGTGAAAGAATGGGCGGTAGACTCTGGTGCTACCAAGCATATCTATGCCAACAAAGATGCCTTTACCTCCTACAATTCTTTGGGGATGGAGAAAAACACATTTATCTTGGTTTAAACACATTTACGCTACAAATGTTCTTAGAAAATGAAAAGTTCTTCTCAAACTCACATCAAACAAGACCTTAGCTTTAAACGATGTTTTACATGTGCCTAACATTAGAGCAAATTTAATTTCTATAGCTCTATTAGGAAAAGTTGGGGTTAAAATGTCATTTGAATTTGACCAGATTATTATGATAAAAAACAATGTGCTTATTGCGAAAGGCTAGAGACTCTTTGTACTGAATGTTTCTGAAGTTATGAATAAGAATGCATCATCTTCTGCTTATTTGATTAATTTTGTTGATTTATGGCATGCTCGACTAAGACATGTTAACATTAACTATCTCAAAAAAAATACAATTTATTGGATTGTTTTCTGGTATTAATAAAGCAAAATTAAATAAATGTGAAATATGTGTTGAAACTAAATTAACAAAGAAACCTTGCACTTCTATTCAAAGGGAAACTAAAATATTAAGTTTAATTCATACTTATTTAAGGGATTTGAAATAAACCATGACTAGAGATGGTAAAAAGTATTATGTAATTTTTATTGATGATTGTTCTAAATATATTAAAGTTTATTTTCTTAGACATAAAAATGAAGCCTTTGACATGATCTTATTATATAAAGTTGAAGTAGAAAATCAATTAAATAAAAAGATTAAAAGACTTAGATAAGATAGTGGTAGTGAATATGCTTTGTTTAATGAATTTAACGAGAAAGAAAGAATCATTCATGAAATAACTCTTCCTTATTCACCCGAATCTAATGGAGTAGTTGAAAGGAAAAACAGAACCTTAAAAGGAATGATGAATACTTTACTTATTAGTTGTGGTGCACCTGATAATCTTTTAGGGTGAAGCAATTTTATCTGCAAGTCACTTAACAAGAAAATTGGTAAGACACCTTACGAATTATGGAAGGCTATTCACATAATCTTAAATATTTGAAAGTGTGGGGGTGTCTTGCTAAGGTAATGCTTCTTGACCCTAAGAAAAAGAAAATACGAGCTAAAACGTCTGACAGCATGTTTATTGGTTATGCCGAATAGAAGAACATATAGATTTTTATGTTGAAAAGTGATATGCTTGATTGTAATATTATTGTTGAAACTAAAAATACTGAATTCTCTGAGCATGTTTATTCATTAAAATATGATAATATTTCTCATTTCCCCGTGGTTTAAAAAAAGTTGAAAGTAATGTTAAAGATTTGCAAAGGAGTAAAAGGCAAAGAAAAGAAAATTCTTTTGGAAATGATTTTTATACATATCTTGATGAAAATGAGCCTTTTACTTTTTCAAATGTCATTTCTGCTCTTAATGCATCTTTTGGAAAGAAGTTATAAAAACTGAAATTGATTCTATTAATCAAAATAATATTTGGATTTTAATTGATTTACCTCATGAAGCAAAATCCATTAGTTGTAAGTAGATTTTTAAAAGAAATACAATCTTGATGGTTCTATTGATAAGTACAAAGTTAGATTTGTTGCTAAAGGTTATACTGAAAAATCAAATATTAATTATTTTGATACATTTTCTCATGTAACAAGAATTGCTTTTATTCAAATTTTGATTGTTTTAGCTTCAATTCATAAACTTTTTATTCACCAAGTGGATGTTAAAATTGCTTTTCTAAATGATGATTTGGATGAAAAGATTTATATGATGCAACTTGAAAGCTTTGTGATTTTTAGACAAGAAAAAAAAAGTTTATAAATTATTAAAATCTTTATATGGCCTTAAATAAGCACCTAAACAATTGATCAAGTTCTTTTATGTGATGGTTTTTATTCTGTTAAAGTGGATAAATGTGTTTACACTAAACTTGTTAATGGTGATTGAGTAATTATATGCTTGTATGTGGATGATATGCTCATTTTTTGTACTTCTCTTGATATTGTGCATAAGAGTAAAAGTTTTCTTGCTTCAAAACTTGATATGAAAGATATGGATGAAACAAATGTTATTTTGTTTCACAAGAACATTATGTAGAAAAACTTCTTAGGAAGTTTGAATCTTTTGATAATAAACCTTTGTGTACTCCTTATGGTTTTAGCATTCAATTAAAAAAATCAAGGAGATCCTGTGGCTCAATCTGAGTATGCACAAATCATTTAGAGTTTGATGCACTTAATGAATTTTACATGTCCTGATATAGCTTATGCTATGTGTAGGTTGAGTAGATATACTCACAATCTCAATCATGATCATTGGATTTCATTAGTCAGACTCGTGAGATATTTGAGAGGTACCATGAACTATAGTATTTTATATAGTGGATTTCTCGTTGTATTGAAAGGATACAATAATGCTAACTGGAGTTCAGATTCAGATGAGATAAAATCTACTAGTAGTTATGTTTTTACCCTAGATGGGGGTGTTGTTTCATTGAAATTAGCCAAACAGACTATTATAGCTAAATCCACTATGGAATCAGAATTTGTAGCTTTGGAATTGACTGCTAATGAGGCTGAGTGGTTGAGAAACCTTTTAGCTAATATTTCATTGGGTTTAAAACCAACATCTTCTGTGTCTATGCATTGTGTTGCCAGGCGGCAATAGTCATTGCAAATAACAAAATTGTTAATAGTAAAAATAGACACATTCGTTTAAGACATGATGAGATTAAACAGTTGCTGAATAATGGAATTATATCAATTGATTATGTGAAGTCAGAAGTGAATTTGATCGATCCTCTAACTAAACCTTTAGGGAGAAAGTTAATCCCTGAAACATCGAGGGGAATGAGATTTAAGCTAATTTGAAATTAATGGTAATGGTAACCCAACCTTTGTGATTGGAGATCCCATGAATAAGGTTCAATGAGTAATAACAAGTCACTGTAATTCCTACTAGCACTAATAAATTTGTCCATTCCTATGATTTGTGTAAGTATTAGATGGCATGAATTTGAGAGGATAAGCTAAAACTCTTAGGGTACGTTTGGTTCGGGGGAAAAAAAATTACCTTGGAAAATAAAATTACCTTTTATCCAGGAAAAAAATTTTAATGGGTAAATTCAAGGGAAAAAAAATTACTTTAGATCCAAAAAAAAAAAATTTTGACTCAGGTAATCTAAAAATACCTCAGGATCCGAAGGTAATCATTTTACCCCAGATTTTCTCAAAATTGAGCACTGTAGGTAAAATAAAATAACTGACAAAGAGGAAAAGAATCGAACCAAACGGGGGAATCAAACGACGGGAAAAAAAAAATTACGGGGGGAAAAAAAATTCCCCCCAATCAAACGCCCCCTTAATGTTTTTCATATCCTTTATGGGTGGTGTATATCATTGCAGTGTACACTTGATGAAAACACCAAAGTATGGAGTGGGGTCGCTCCTATGAAATTGTGGCATAATTTCTAGAGCACTCATGAAATTATCGGGCGCTCGCATTGCCTAATAGCGTAAAACGATGTTGAACAGTAAAAAATTTTGAGAATATAGTGTGATTAATAAGAGCTTTATTTTACAATAAAGAGTCATTGGTTCAAAAAGCTAAAACTTTTATCAGTTACTCTGTAAAATAAGTTTTATTATTCTAGGTTTGATTCATAGTCCAAAAGACACAGATACAAAATTTTTTTTTTCTTCTTCTTTCTTTAAAAAGTCTTTTAGAAATATATAAGGGATTATTGGATAGTTTGGTATTTCTAAAAAGACTTTTATCCCACATTGCTTGGACAAATGATTTCTTAAATGTTTATATATTAACATTCCTTTATGTGATTGTAAAGGGCAAGCAAGAAAAGAGAGCCTCGTGCGCACATGAGAAATAGGTCGAAAGTTCATTCATAGTTGAAATCTAGCAATTTTCCCTGCACATGAGATAGGCGTAATTCAGATTTTCTCCTTGATTTTCTAGTCAAATATCCTCTTAATTTTTTGTTGATTTCCTGGTCAAAATTTGCTCTCTTTATTTTTCAAATTTGTAATTTTAATTATAAATGCAAGGCTACAACAAGCTTTCAGTTTATAACTTCTTCACTTCTCACCTTCTCTGCTTTCTCTACTTCTTTGCATCTTTATTCTTTTTCTAGTTGGGTGATTTTCTTTCTTTTTCTTTCTTATTGTCTTTGTTCCTTGGACAATCCTAGAAGAGTCTGTTGAATCCTAAGGGATTACATCTATTGGTGAAATAATCCTTAAGGATAGTGCGATCACAACATGCCTCAAGTTTTATTTGTTTACTGTTTTTTCCTTCTGTGTACAATAAGCTTTGCACCAAAAGCTATAAGGACGAGTCGGGTTGCAGTGGTGACACGGCTTGTGATGACGCTTCATGTACCAAAGGTGCTGAAGTAGAATAAATGGATGAAAAAGTTATCATAAACTTTCGAAAATAATTTGGGGTTATAGTAGTCATGTAAATATTGAGGGATTATAATGTGGTGTGGCATACCCATACCTTGGTGCTTGAGGAGACTTTTAAGTAGATTTGACAATCTTAAATATGACACGAAAACGACAGAAATTAAAGACACGAAAGTGATATGAGCTAACATTTGGTAAAATTTATATATAAATATGGTAAAAGGTATAACAAGTTTTGTGTTTGATGTGTCAATATGAATTTTAGGAACACGAATTATATACACGGATTGCTAGAAGTGCACTTAAACATTAAGGTGTCAGTTAAGCCAACCATGATGCTTATTAAAGGAATAAAATGTTGGCGTTGTTGCATGCATAAATGTAGAGGAATAGTCGCATGTAGGAAGAGCAACTTCTTTTTTGTGGTAGACAGATCTTTTTGGATTGAAGAGGGACGATTCATTAGAGGCGTGAAGACTTTGAGGTGTGCTCTGATGCTCAAATCATAGGAGACTTCGAAAGTAAAGAATGATGCTTAAAGGATTTATCGCTCAATCTTTTATCTCTTAAACTTATGCTTATGGTCAATCATTATAATTTAGGTGTCATGCATGTTGTTCACCCAATCTAAACGTAATGCATACCCTATGAATTTGGTCTGATCAAAACATGTGGTAGACTGGACATAACATTATATATACACAATAATATAGAGATATGACATCACGTTTTCATCATTGCAATTAAAAGAAGTTGTGAACGTTGTCTTTTGCAAGAAAGTTTAGGTTTCTCTAATGCCATTCTTGCCTTCCCTCAAAAACAACTTGAGGGAGGATGGTATTTTTGTTGCTCCTAATGCCTTAGGCTTGAGCATAGTAACACTTTATTAACGGACTTCTCCACGACAAGGTTATTTGCAAAACGATGGTTGTTGCACCTTGATGACAAGTACATAATTATGGGAAATTTGAGAATTATACGATGGGGCAATCTTCAACGTCTTGTAATTGAAGATCTGTATTTCTTCACTCAATTGATGAAGAAAATCAAAATTAATTGCTTAATAGATAGTGGAACGTGGTGATAGATACTAAATCAAATTCTAATTAGATATAAATTTGAATTCTATTGCAATTCTATTTGTTAGAGAATTACTTATTGATTAAGTTTATTTATGGATAAATTTTCTTTATGAGTAATAGCTCTTTTTGAATAGGATTTCTTGGTGATCAAGTAATTTATCTATATAAATATAGAGTATGTCTTAACTTTTAAAATGAGCCTTAAGAGATAGAGAGATATGTAAACATTATGTATGTAATCTCTGTGTGAGAGATGAGTTTATAGGGATGTGAGGAAGAGTTGGAGAAAACATCAAGTTGCATGGAACATGGTTTAAACACTAAGGAGTAAAAAAGCTAGGTTTGTTTTTAGGCTTGGGCTTAGTGTTTGTTTTAGAGTGTTTTATACTCTTTGCAATCTCTGTGTTTATGGTAGATTCTTTCTCTTGTCCGTAAATGTAGGCTTTTGAACCAAACCACATTAAATTGCCTTTTGTGTGTTTGATTTAATTTTGCATTGATCTTGATTTAGAATACGTCTCTGCTTGAAAAATCTCAACAAGTGGTATCAGAGCAATGGTTCGAGAATTATCGTGAAGCATGATGCAGACATGATAATTCGATTTGGGAGATTTGTTGTTACAAATTATGTCGTTAGATCAGGAATATCTAAGAGAAGATTTGCTATAACAATATATCAGTTACACGTGGAGTAATGCTCAATTTGATGCAGTGTGGTGCTCCAATGAATTTTTGGATCTATGTGAGAATTAGTGTTATGGGTAATAGGACACATTAAATACTTTAGATATTATCTCACTTATAAGGTAAATAGTGCATACACAATTTTCGTGTGGTGTGACATGTTCTAAAATATGTGGAGTATAATATTGGTTTGCTAAAGAAATCACACATGGTAAGGTCCTTGAAAAAAAAATGTCATTTTGTCCGTGGAAAATTGATAAAAAAGAAAATTTTTGATGGTGTTAGTTTTACAATCTCTATATGAATATGATAGTGAGAGACAATTCTTACTTAGAGGGGTTATATCTAGGTTCCTCTTTAATGTCAATTAAGTGAAGTTAATTTGGATACATATGGGTATCGGTCATGCTGTGTGAACCGGGAACTGTCAAGACTAATTTGATCATGTGTAGCTAGGATTCTTGAAGACTGATGTTTTGAAAGAATTTGTGTCAAGATAAGGATTGTTAGATATTGACTCAAATTATAATTAGGAATCAATTTGGATTCTGGTGAAATTCTATTAGTTAGAGAATTAATTGATAATTAGGTTTATTTAGAGATAAACAAATAGAACATTGGAAAACAAAGAGACATGTAGTCGCTATGTAATTTTTTTTGTGGGAATGAGTTTGTAGGAATACAAGAAAGAGTTGGAGAAAATATCGGGTTGCGGGAGATAAAATATATTTCATGGTTTAAACACTATTTAGTAAGGAAATCAAATTTGTTTTTAGCGTGACCTTAGTGTTTATTTTATAATGTTTTGTACTTTTTATAATCTACACATTGATAATGAATTTTTCTCTCTTATCCTTAAATGTAACCACCAACTTCAACCATGTTAAATTGCTTCTTGTATGTCTAATTTAATTTTACATTGATCTCAATTTAAATTGCGTCTCTACTTGAAAAATCTCAACTTGCGAGAAGGTCAAGACTCGGGCAAGGCAGTGACCATGTTCCCGCATATCATTGGATATGAGGCCCAGGTGGACCATGCATGAGTATACCTTGGATCTTTTGGTGCATAAGAAAAAAAGGTCAATAAAAAGAAAAAAAAATACCAATATAATATATATATATATATATGTTTAAGGTAAAAAAGAAAAAAAAATCACCACTAAAACATTGGAATACATTCAACTTTGATAGGATCCATATGATGTTTTACATTATTTGTTCCAATACTTGGTATAAAATTAACGTTTCTTTTGAGGCATCACTTGGTAGGAAACAAATTTTGAACTTGTAAATCATTCCATGAGGGATCGATTGAAGGAAGCTGATACTCATCGGGTTTCAGAGACAACACAAAGTCTGGCAATGCTGGAACTAACTGCATAATCCTAGAACCCAAAATTTGAACAAAATAAGACCCAGCATTTCTCCTGCTCATGTTTACTTACAGGAAAATATATATTTTAGACAGTTCAAAAAGGAAAGGAAATTAAAAAAGAACAAATATAGCAACTTACATTTCATGTTTTTTTGAATCCCAATTGATCGTTTTGCTTGTTATATCTTTTGCAATCCTCTCAGCAAGATATTCCCCAGCTCCCCAGAGAGGAGGATTACTGGATCAAAAATAACTGGTATTGTATAAGTGAAAATGAATGGCTACAAAAGAAGCATCTTAAAACCGAAAATCCATCATTTGCAGCAGAGGGGTGTCATCTATCAACCAGGTGAAATCTATGAATCATTTAACACTATGCAATCTACTTCAAAAACCAATGCAGGCTCCTAGACAAGCTATACTATTCTGTTGTTGCATTTTAATCTCTTGGTTTTTTCTTTCTTTGCTCTACTCTAGTTCTGATGTAAGAACATTTTATTTGTCCATAACTCCTCATATCTACTAATAGCAACCAACTGGTTCTTTAAAATGTGTCATTTGAAAAGAATGCTAGATTCTGCATCTCCTAATTATTCCGATTTCTCTCATCTGATAAATGAACCATTTCGATCCTAATGGGACTTCAGGGAAAAGATGAACGATAAGAAGTCGTTTTGAAGCAATCAAATTATATCAGAGAAACTTGTTAATGAAATGTTTGTTCTGTCTGCATCCAAACTGATTCATGAAGTTATATAAAGGAGAGAAGTTAGAAGTACATTACCGCGATGAAGGAGGTGTCATATGGAAGGATTCACAAGCCTTTTTGCTTTCTTTGAGATACTCTTCTGCTGCTCGTAGAGCAGCTGCAGCAATCTCAGAAGATGCGTTCCCTTCTTCAAGGATTGTTCCATGAAGATAGTATGCAACAGCCTGGAATAAAAGGATATATCATGTTCATGCTAAGATGCTAAAATCTACCCTCAAGAGGACCAAAACGTGAGTCATTGTTGTACATCAATCAAGTTGCAGAAATCAAAACCCACTTAACCTCTTAGCAGACTGAAACCAATAAACTTTGATAAAGAGAATTCTCTCAGAAGAAACCTAATTTTGTCAAGGTAACTGGTTTGACAAAACACAACCCGTAGGCCTCCACCAAGGAGATCAGATGCAATAGTGATGAACTACTAGGTCCATAAGAGATTTTTGCATATTCAAATCCCCACCACGTTAAACACTATTTTCTCTACTTTTGCTTCAAAAGAAACCAGTGAGGGCAGAGGCAAAGTGGATGTTATGGAGATTTATACCTTGGCTTGAACATGCTTCCACTGAATGAAAAGCTTGTGTTTTTCTCCCCATCCATTTGCTAGTGGAAGGTCCATTATGTACTCCTGAGCCTGCATTATATGTAAAAGAAAATATATGAATATATGTAAGTATAGATATCTAAGTGAACAACTGAAAAATAAAATGAAATAAAAGACATTGCCAATTGCAGACAAATAAAAGACAGTGAAATGAAAATAAGGCAATGAAATTATTATGAAGAGCCAATATAAAGGTTAAAGTGCGAAATAAGATAAAATAAGGGTGCAGTATCAGATTCCATCCATGCAGGCTGAAGATGATGGAATAGTTTATTAGAGAAGCGTTATTTTATGAAAGAATAATGTAAAATCCATTGCATCTGAATAAATAGCATAAAGGTTTCAGCTCATAGATTTTTTTTACTTGGAATGTAGTTGTACAAGAGGAAGAAACCAAAAACATGGTATTTTAAACTTCAGGCCTTGGTTTGCATCATTGTCTCAAGGAATGACTCCAAGTAGACTGAATTTCAGTTTCTACTAAGCAACATCTACTATAGGTATATCATACACATGTAGTTGATGACGACAGAACTGAAAAGATTAAACCACTTCAAAGGCCAAAAAAGTTAGGCTTCCATTAAATTGTTGAGAAAACTAAGGAAAAAGAATAAAAATATAATTTTAATCTAATACTTTCCATTAGGAAGAGTGCAAACACACAACAAACACAAAAGTAAAAGAGAAAAACCTATTGCTTGCATGCAATGATTGGTTAATTCACCTGATGCCAGTATTTAACCATCTCACATGCTAGCCTCCTTTTCACTGCCAGTGTGGCCTTAACACTATCAATTGCCATTCCAAGTTGAATCTCAACACCCTGTAATATTTGGAAATTAGAGGCAGAAGAAGGCAGGAAAAGAAGTGAAAACAAGTGATTTTAGCAAGAAAATAAGTCCATTGTACACAATTCTGACTGAACTAAGATGCCAAGAAGTATCTTTTCAACAAGTTTAAGTTGTATATAAATCATCCTTCAGTCTTAAATATATCTTGGTCAAAATTATTTTTTGACAATAAGATTATGCTCCCAGCTTGTTTCAAGTGCTTTTTGCATGACATGATGATTATGTGTTTCTAATTTCTACACAGATCTCAGGGCATATAAACCTACCAAGAATTGACTTCCAAAATGATTATCCAAACCAGTGCTTGGTTGAGTTTGCTATTAGCTGAATCTGTCAACTCAATATTTCCTAATTGCACATCAGAAAGCAATTCTACTGTGCTCCCATCCTGCTTTTGTTTCACTCTTAACCATTAACTTAACATTTTATCACTATTAGGCAACAATTACAAGAGAATTTACTCCAGTCGAACAAGAAGCCATTTTGTTGTTTCCAATTTCTTTAATTACAAGCATGAAATTTGATCTGTACCAGTATACCACACATTACATCCTCGGATGTTTTTACTGCAAATGTTGCCATCCACTTATGATACACAAAAACCAATATCCTTACTTAGATCTAAAGAATAAATAGACTTTGTCTAACTGGTTAGATAGTTTTAGGTCCTTAACCGAACAAATAAAATCAGCCTCGCCAATGATGATCAAATTACCTGGCCTAATGCTTGCAAACAGAGGGCTTTAAGCACTCCCTCTCTCAGGTCTAGTGGCAAATCGTTCCTGCGAGAAACAGTAGTTTCATACACAGCTTGGTTCTTTCAGTGTATTATGATAAATAAGGTGAAGGAAACAAGTATTAGAATTCAAATCAGGAATTCTACACCAAAATCTTTTCAGCAAACCTGAGTTCCAAGGGTAACTGGGGGAGAACTTGCCGAACAGCAAAATCCAGATATCCCGCTGCCTTTAAAAAAATATCTATGGATGCTCGTTTGCACTCTAATAAAAATGAAGGAAATGGTATCTTCAGTCAGATTAGTGTGGAAGGTCACATGTAAGTTCAAGAAAAGGAAATGAAGTGGAACATCTAACATATAGTCCCTGCATGCTGCCTTAACATTATCAAGTCAGAAAAAGAGATTGACATTTACCATTGTACGAGCTACCAATGATCCAAGGATCAGTTGGCATTTACCCTTCATTAAAGTAAGGGGATCTTCAAGTGAATAAGGGATAGGGAAGGCCACTCCTGGTTGTGGCACCCAATTAAATATCCAAAGGGAAAAACATTGCAAGGATGGAAAAGTAACTAAAAGTTTCCATATAAAATTAACACAAAGACTGGAAATAATGTAAAATTAAGTTCCACGGTACCTACTATTAGAAAACTTCCCCTACGATCTTTGCACAGTGGTCTCATACATTCAAGGGTTAGATTCATTCATGTATTATTAGTACAGGAGCCAACCTAAGGTAACAAATCTTACTTGTTTTAGCATTAAAAGATAGGTTGAAGCAACCTTGCATAATGATGCTAGTAAATTAAATGGATGGGCATCCTTCATACAAGTATGCATCAGTAATTCTAATCTGATAAAATTCTTGTATCACTTACAAAACTAAGGGTCTAAGGCAGTCAGGATGTACAAGCAATGCAACCTTTGCTACAAAAAAGTCTTGGTAAACCCTCACATAGCACCTGTTCATATTAGTATAATAAGTAGAAGGGTTTATACCATATACATTTTCACGTACATTACACACTCGGAAATGATGAAGTTCATCTATTAATTAAGATACAAGTCATGAATTAGTTCAGTTGGCACTTGAATAGAAAATATCATGGAATAATTAAATATTGTTAGACAGCAACAAGTATGAAAGGGCATGGAACAAATTTGCCACATGCTTTCCCAGTCCTCTGTTACCAAGACTACGAAAACCTTAAAGAGAGAATAGGAATATGCTACAGAAGCAGATGCATAGGAAAGAATCAATTAGCCTCACCTTCTAATACTTTAGTGTGATAAGCATCAGCAGTTGCGTTAGGAAGAAGCAACAAATTGGCCTGTGATAATGATAGAACTGCCATCAAGTGCAACACTGACAGTACCTCATACCAAGAATTTGACATGGTAGTTTTCTGCATGATATAAAACTCTTTGTCAAGTTGATAGAACTGACAGTACCTCATACCAAGAATTTTAGCAATTGAAGGGGCTCAGATATAAAAATTGTCTGATAATTCACCTCCACATCATCTTCCTGATTTGTCCAACAGAATTGCAAGTTATGTTTTAGATGGTTACCTGCATGTGGTCAAAAGACTTATTTCTGAAACAGAGAACATGACAGAAGGGAAGATCTCTTCCATGTTAAAAATCAAAAGCTCAAAAGGAAGATCACTAAATATCCACTTTCTTCCTTTACATTGACTGATGCATTCTCAACATTTTTAACACTATATAATAATTTAAGAAATGTTGCTTTTCCATGGTTCCTGGAATGTACAATCGTATATAGTTAATCATCTATTTACCATTTTCAACTAGCCCCAGCAAAACCGACAAGTAATCTTCAAGAGCCTGCTGCAGATCAGCCAATGTTGAACCTCCTGCATTATAAGATCGATGTTTATTTAACCAAAAACATCAAACAATTAGCACGGAAAATCTCAAAGTTCTGAGGATTCATCAAACCATGTTGTGTAGCAGTTCTTCTTGGCTTAGCATTCATAGGCGATTCTTGACCTGCCATGACCACTATACGTGTTCTAAGTGCTGAAAGACGTTCAACCAAATTCTTGGATAGGCCGTCACCAAGTGGCTCAGCAAAATCAAGTGGCATAGGAATTCTCAGTCCAGGAGCGAAAACAACAATTTCCCCAATATTCTTTGGTCTCCTTCTGGTTTCTCCTGCAACATCTGATGTTGATAGCAGGCACCCCATTTTCTTCAAATTTACTTCCTCTCGAGTCTTGAAACATTCATATTATATAGAATCAGAAAGGAAAATCAAGTGGAATATTTTTAACTCTTTTCCTACTTCATGAAAATGGAATGAATTATTAGCTGACTGTGGAGTTTGACCAATCTTTTGATCCATTTATAAAATTAGCAAGAAACCAAGAACCGAAATTCTGATTCCTTTCCATTACAGAAGGATACATAACAGTGAGAATTTGCACCGAGCTAAAGTGATTCACGTGAACAATGGCAAAACTGGAAAGCACATCCTAACAAACCAAATTCCAAGAATGATCGATAAAGAAATAATCATATATCAAAAGTTAAGATAGAAAATTTGTACAAAGCGAGTAAGCAAACAAGAAAGGATTAATCAAATGCCAAGTTGCTAATCAACCTACTGGTAGGCAACAAACAAGGAACCATTTCAATAGCTTTGTAGAAGCATCCAATACAAACAATGCATAGAAAAATTAAACCCAAAAACTTTTATTGTTTTTCCTTACCTTCTCCTCTAAACTTCAATCAGTACTTTCTTGCAAATTAGAAATATTTTAAATGAAACAAAACAGTTTGACATACCTGACAAGCCCTTCTCATGCAATAATTAGGAAACATCTAAAATCTCCATCTATATATTCTTCTGTTCTCAAGCGCTTGAGCTGTTAAAGCAACAAGAAATCCAAGAAAGATATTGAAACAAGAAATCAAAACGGTTAAAAAGAAAACATATGAATCTGTCTCTTTGCTGGTTTCAGTTGTGTTCTGGGTCGAGTTGGAGTTGCTGGATTTCTGACATTAAAAGCATGGTTTGCTTTGCTTTGTGGCAAACTTTGGTGAAAATGGGTAGGATTATTACCACCTTTTGGCATTAAAAGTTTTATTTTTATTTTTTTGTTTTTCCTTGTGATTGTACACATTGGCATTACATCGAAGATGCAAACATCCTTATACGTCAGAAAACGGAAAGCGACAAAGTTTTAAGACATGAAATCTGAAACGTAACAAAAAAGTTGAGCCTATAAAAAGCAAACTCTCTTTACAAATAGTAACATGACTCATCTATATATAAATTAGTTACATTAAGAATATTTTTTATTTAAACTTATTTATTTTCAAAACAGGCAATCAGCTTTGTTCCTTAGCCTCATTATTTTGAAATACCTGTATTTGAATCCGATTATATTTAATAATACCTAAATTTAATTAATTATTCGTTATTGTTATTACTAAAATCATATTCATATAAGGTAAAAAAATATTCATTAATAATTTGAACTCATCAAATACTCGTTTTATTAAGTCATATTTTTTATTTTTAAATTTAAATTTAAAATAAACTTAATACATATTATTATGAAAAATTAAATTAATAAATTTAAGTTTTTTATAATTAATATATTTATATTAACTCATAAAAATAAAATAAAGTTGAAATCGTATTTAGAACACTTAATCAAATAATTTAATTATTAGATTAATAATGAATAACATATTAGTAAATATATATAATATTTAAAAAATATTATTTATAATCGAATTCGGGTAGTAGTTATTTTGAACACTACTCATACTCTACCCATACTCTTGACCAATAATAATTTTACTACTCGAATCCTACCTAGCTTGATTGCAACATACTTTAATACTTTAATTAGATTGAATTATGTAGGATACCCAAATATATGATACCCATTGTTATCCCCATACCTTACAAAGACCTATTAAGATTAATCATTTTATCATTGAATTTTATCTTTATATTTAAATAATTCATAAAAATTGTTATTATATGCTTAAACTTATTGAATTTTAGATAAAAAAATTGACACAAATTTATTAAGAACGAAATAATTTGTGAATTTTTGAAAATTTTTCTGTTTGAAAATAGAAAAACTAAAAACGTAATACCAAAATTCAATTAAACTGAAGCAATGACAAGTTCAATATTAAATAATAATAAAAATATACTTTGGCAAGTGCAAAAAACAAATTTAGGAAAGTTCTGTTTCTTTTATTCTTGTTTTTAGTTTTTTTTTTTTTTTAAAAACGTGGATGAAGACTAAAAATATTATTAAGATAAGCCGAATATGGACCATTATCTTTTAAAGAATGGTAACCTATTTGCTTAAAGTTGCTGATTGAAAGGGGCAAGGGCAACCTTTACTTGTAAAATGCCGATTCCCTGTGATTAAAGTAAATGCTAACGACATTCGTCACTATTCATATTCATACCATTGAAGATATTTGTTTTGTACCTAATAAATATTTCATTGGACTTAGTATATAATGCTTTCATTGCTAATGCACCTAATTCTCTAGCAATTTGTAATTTTAAAGTGCTAATCATATCTATATATATTTATATATTTATTATTGATCATAAGTTTATTATCTTTAAAAATTCCCTCATTTTTTAATTTTTTATATGAGGTCTTAAGTTTGGATAAAAAAATACATATGTTGAGATTCAAATTTTAATAATAAAAAACTTTTTCATTTTAAAATGTTCATTTGAAACAATAGTTAAAATCATTAAAAAAAATTGATTTGAGATTTGCTTTTACTATTACAATTTGTTTTTGAAGAATGAAAGCTTTTGACCTAAAAGAGAAAGATATATATTCTTGCATCTTAAAAGTAAGGACGGAACAAAAAAATTTAAAGAATGTCGACTTATTTGATACTTATTTTAAGTTTATTTTTATTTATTTTTATGTGTTTTATGCACGTTTGTGATAATATTAATTTATTTTATACTTATTGATATTAAGTTTATATTTATTTTCATATGTTTATATTTATTACTATATGTTCATATTTTTTTTACACTAAATTTACGCTTTTTATATGCTTATACTTCTTATTATATAATTACTTCTATTGATATTAATTTTATACTTATTCTAATATATTTATAATATTTTTAACATAAAATAAATATAAAATAAATCAATTTCATAATAAAATCGATCTTATCATAAAATTTATCAAAATACGATAATTTGAGTTAATATTCAAAATCTATTGTTACTATTAAGATATGAGAAGTAGTCTATAATCACTGTAAAGATTTGAGAGATCTAAAATAGTATGATAGATATATAACTTGTGATGTTATTTAATTTATTTTCAACCAAAGAAAAAGATTAAATAAATTTATTTTTCTTCGAATGATTAGAAGAATATACGTTATTCCTGTACACGTGTGTGTATATATATTTACAAAAATTAATAAATTTCCAGAAACATGACGCGTGTTCGAAGATATTTGTGTTGGAGAAACGTATTGCCAGCACATGGAACACCCAGGCATAGAGACAAACGAAAGACGTGATTGGGAAAGGCACGGGGCCACCGTCCAAACTCTCGAAAACACCAATACCAGAAATGCTCCCAAATAAAAGAAGGAAGCATCAACGTCTTTCACAAATCACAGCCTTTTCAACCAAAATTTTATGATTTGAATCGTTGCAAAATGGGAGGAAAAAATTAGTATATATACTATCAACATCATTGATGTCAATTGTCACTCTTTAAATCAAATCATCTATCGACAAAGTCTGGTACCAATTACTATGCTTTCACCACCCTTCCGTTTGGAGTACTATGGAAGTTTGTATAATTTTGGATCATGTTTATCAAATGGGATAGAGGTTGGAAGAAATCTTGTCAATGGAAATACTATTTCTTTTTTTAAAGTATACAATTATGAGTTCCAATTTTATGAATTTAATTTTCTAAATATTATCATTATATTTTTTTTATTAAGAACTAAATTTCAATGGAAATTTTTTATTGATTAAATTATATCCGATAACCTTAAAAATATAAAAAATAAAATAAAAATCTAATATTAGATCAGTTAATAAATTGGGATTAACAAAGTTTAAATTAGGTCTAAATAGAGTTTTAAGATATTACAAATAATTTGAACTCGGTCTAATCCAATTTTATTTCTCAATTTTGATTTTTCTATAAATCTGTTTTTAAGTACTATATGAAATCAAGACCATTCAAGCTTTTAAACATTGTAGTTTTTTTCTTTAAAAAAGAATATAAAAAACTACGTAATAATTAATGAATATAATTCAATACATTCAACTAAATTCTTATAAAAGATTACAAAAATATGAAAATCATAACCAAATAAAAAATAGCACAAGTTCAAATCATATTACATAAAAAAATCTAAAATAATTGAAAAAAATGCATTACCGTCTTTTCAAATAGATTTCTTACTTCACATATCTTCCAAAAAATATTTTTAAAGCATATCATATTTTAATAAAATATCAAATTTTCTATATTATAAAAGAGAATTGTGCAAAATTATAATTGACTATTCGAGTTAAGCTTCAAAATTTAAATGATAAATTCAAGACTCGATTCAATTTTTAATCGAATCTCATTTACTAACTCAAATTCATTTAATGAATCATTAAAAAAAAAAAGGGTCTTGAAACTTAGATGAATATTGAACAAGTCTAACTACTACTATTAAATTCATAAATTTTTAACTTGAAAAAAAATAAAATCTTGGAGGAAGGCAACTTTTCCATTGGTCATTCTTTAAGAAAAAGCAAGCATCAATGTTACAATCCAATTGCATTATTAAATGGGATTTAGGGGTGACATTCATGGAAACAAAAATGGGATTAAAACATTAGGATATCTTTTTTACACTATTCTATTCATAAACCATACAAAAAAAAAAAAAAGTTGGCGGAGGATTGTTTTAAGCTTATGAAAAACAATCGCATGAAAATTCAGCCAAAATTACTGTTTACGAGTATAATATTGTTAACAAGTCTCCGTCAGAAAAATAAAATTAAAAAAATATATATATTGTCGACCGAAGAGATAATACCAAGTGTTACCCCCCATCACATTGTACCTCGAGGATTATAAATATATTATCTAATTATTTTTTATTTACTCGAAATACTAAAAAAAAATTACAATAAAATTTCAAATAAGTTTGACTTTTATAAGCTTTCAATTCATTTTTTTTTCTTAAGCTGTTTCTTTCATTGCAGCAACAAAGTAATTTTTTTTCTAAGCAGCAGCCGGCTATATAAATAAATAAATAAATATATATATATAAGAGTACGACCAATTTAAATGTTCTTTTATTTCGATTTGAATAAAATGGGGATTAATTGGAGTAAGAGTTGACGAGGTAATGTGATGAATGATGATGTAATTGTACGATAATAATATAATCTAACTCATCTAGAATCTATATGCCTGCGGTATTTTATTTATTTATTTATTTTAATATATATATATATATATATATATACACACACAATAAACAATAAAGAAACAATGGGGAGGCTGTATAAAAAAAGAATCGGAATTTATTTTATAAGCTGATGATGTTACTATCTAACCATACATAACTCCTTCAAAGTTATTATTTTCTAGTTTTGTGAGTTTTTACTAATCCATCATATGCTCTAATAATGGATAAAATTCCTAGTTTAATTATTCTATTATAAAAAATTATATGTTATAATATTTTTTTTCCTTGTATTGTTTTATGATTTGCAGTATTCTTTCCTGATGACTCTGCTCCAGCTTGGCCTCCTTTCCTTTTAATATTGTGCAACCATTCCCTTTCTTCCTTCACAGCAGGAAGCATTTTTATTAATTAAAGATCAATTTGGACAAGTTACGTAGGTAAGTAATAAACTTTAAGATGCAGAAAAGTTTCATGAAAACTGAATAGAATACTACATATTTATTTGTAAGTCATAAGCTTAAGCTCTTCGTAGCTAATAACAAAGCCTCGTTGAGGTCTTGGATCTAAGTGTAGCAAGTGGAAGTAGAAAGATTTTTGTTTATGTTTAAAACTAAATTATTTATTATCTAATAATTTAGTTTACATTACCGATTATTTTTTTGATCGTATTTGGATGAACTTTAAATCTTCAAAAATAAGATGATAGAAATAATAAAATTAATTGGTATGGATTAATCGAGTTTAATGTTATGACATGAATCAAGTGACACCAACTTAAAGAAAAAATAAATAAATAAAATTTTAATAATAAATAAAAAATTAAGAGTATTCATGATTTTATTTTATATTTAACATATATATATATTAAATTAAATTTTTAGTTTTTTTTGCCATGAAAATAACCTATTATTTCATGTACATATTGCTAATGTCAAGAATATGTGTTCGAATTAAATCTTCCATTCTCATAAGTCCATGTTTCTGGCGTGGTCCGTGTAGTCCGTTTGCTTTGATTATAAACGATGAGCCTAAGGGCCTAAACTCTAATGCCTTAATCTAAGTTAAGAAAATTCCTTCTTTTAAGCCCAAACTCTGGATTTGTCACTATACTTGGATCATGGTGAGATTGGCCTAAACCCATAATTGCTGTGGATCAGGGAATGAATGGTCTTTAGTGGGCACTTTGCAGCCCAGGATCCGATTTATTTGAGAAGTATCATACATAGACATGATCGGACCGTTTCCGGATTATTCCGATTCCAATTCCATCCAATTCCATTTAGGGTGCGTTTGGTTCGGAGGGAAAAAAAATTACCTTGGAAAATAAAATTACCTTTTATCCAGAAAAATAATTTTAAGGGGTAAATTCTAGGAAAAAAAAATTACTTTAGATCCAAAAGAAAAAATTTTTGACTCAGGTAATCTAAAAATACCACATGATTCGAAGGTAATCATTTTACCCCAGATTTTCCCAAAATTGAGCACTGTAGGTAAAATAAAATGACTAGTAAAGAGGAAAAGAAACGAACCAAACGGGGGAATCAAATGACGGAAAAAAAAATTACGGGGGGGAAAAAAAAATTACCCCCAACCAAACGCCCCCTTAATCTAATTCGGTCTGTGTAATCGAAACATGAGTTTCGGATCGGACCGAACCAAGGCCAATTCGTTTTTTTTTTATTATTTATCAAATTTTAATAACCAAAAATAATAAAAAAGATCAAAGAGTTCTTACGTGCAACTTCTTTAAAAAGGTAAAAACCATGTGAATTTAGTCCATAAAAAATTTACTATACTTGAAATTGTTCACGTAATACAATTTATAAAGATGCTAAAATAAAATTATTGTTTAAAATTTATAAGAATTTGTTTTGAAATTTCTTTCTTTTCCCCATAAAACTCATCTCTTTTTCCTTGTTCTTGATTCCTTGATTCGCTTAAGAACTAATCTTTAAGACACGTAAGCATGTATAATGATGTTGGAGAAAAATTGATCCAATAATCTCCACTTACTCTTTCACAATTGGAGAATACGAATTTTGATGCAACGGAGGATGTTTAAATCACAAGAACATTTTGTGCCATTGAAACTAGGATTGAATATTATCTTTTGTTTTGTTTCCACCATTGAAGGTGTAGACACCTAATTTTGTTTGGTTATAAGATTAATGAGGCTCGAATTTGCTTGAAAAGGTTTTGAGATCCATTTTTCATATTTTTGCAAAATTGACCAATTTTCATGATTTTACGATCTAAACTTTTACTTAAATTTGAATTTAATTCATTGGTATTAAATTCAATGATATTTTTAAAGTTTTAGATTGAATCCAAAAATTCAATTTCTTATTTTAAATTGATCATCTCTTTTTTGGGTAATTTAAGTCAATTTATTTCAAAATCTTTTATTTGATTGCGGGGTCATTTTGCTAAATTCGAAGTTTCGATTTTAAAATTTTAAGCCATGCTTAGGTAAGACCTTAAATGTCTAGGTCAAACCCATGGTCAAGCCCTTGGTCAATCCCTAAATTTTCTCATCAAACCCAACATTTAAAAGTCAAAACCCTAAATCTTTTTTTTCACAAAACCCCAAATATCAATGTTTCCTTACTTTCACTTTCTTCGATGTCCTCATTTCCCATGATCCAACAAGATCCCACTCCCCAAGGCCTCCGCTATCTCTGCTTCTGAAAGAGACTATTCATCAACATTAGCCATGGCAGCAGAAATCATGCAGCCATTTCCCCATTCCAAGAGAGTCACTAGACTCCAAAAAACAAAAGCTTCACTCTGAATCCGAGGACTCTATAACAGACAACATAATTCATTTTAAAGAGAGAAGGGATTTGAGCTTTTATTGAAGACGAAAAATCGACCCTAGCTCAACCCTCACCGACATAGATTGAAATCAAGTAAGAGACCCCCATTGAACACACATCAAACTCAGAATCTCCCATCACAAATTAAAGCCAACCCCCATCTTGAAAAACTGAAGCCACTTTAACCTCTCAAATATTCTTATTTATCTCTTGATAAGCCAAGATGAGGACTTTAATTCTTTGGTTTTCTAAATACTCTCAAATATTCTTATTGACTTAGGCATTAGAGCAAGTTTCACCGGGAACAACCTTGGTGGACCTTTTGTTTTGTTGGTTGATCCAAGGAAGAAAGAGTTGATCCATCATTAATAAGCCTAATAACCTTTCTGGCATCAACATTTTAGTGTATATGTGAAAACTTAAAGAAAAAGTCATGTCGAGCTCCCAAATCCAAATGCTGATAAATAAAAGTATTGTGCATTCCATAATGATTATGGCCACACCTCATTAAAATGCCGAAAATTAAAAGATGAGATCGAGCTCCTTATAAGAAAGAGTATCTGGAGAACTTTATCAACAACAAAGCTTCCTAGGATGGTAAAGGCCCACCACTTGAAGTATATTCTTATATTTTTCATTAAGATATGTTACATCATTAAGTTCCATTTGTTTCAATCATTCAACAATTAGCAATTGTTAGCAAAAATAAAAACACACAAAAGTTCGATTGCTCGCCCAAGGCCTTAGCGCCAATATCTTGGGCACTTGTTCACCCATGGTCTTAACACTACTATCTTGGGTATTTGCTCGTCCGTAGCCAGAGCGCTAACCTCATTGGCACCTGTTTGCCCATGACCTTGGCATCAATATCTTAGGCCTTTGCTTGCCCGTGGCGTAAACACTAGTCTTTTAAGCTTCTAATCGCCCGTAGCTTAAACGCTAGTATCATGGGCTTCCATTTGCTCGTGGCTTTAACACTAGCGTTGTTGATGCCAAAATGGTTATTGAGCTTATTGATGGTGATTAACTTTTTCCTCTTTAGATCAACCAACAAAAAAGAAGTTCCACCAGAATTGTTTTTGGTTGGACTTACTCCGATGCCTTAGTTAGTAAGAATATTAGAGAGTATTTTAAAAAACTAGAGAATTATAGTCCTCCTTTTGGCTTACCATGAGACCTTTTTTTTAGTAGTTGTTTTCCTTTGGCATGATCTCCACACCTTTGTTTCATGGGGTTTAATGTTTGTGTACTAAGTGGGTAGTTTATGGAGATAATGTAAGGTTTCCTTGTATATTGGTGGGAAGTGGTACTTTGTAGGTGGTTATGCCTTTATGTTTAGGACCTATGCCATTAGAGTACTAACGTGAGAGAGGAGTGACGATTTTAGGTCAGGTTCTTTCTTGAGTTTTGGTATGGATCTGTGTTCATCTCAAATAAGAGTGCGTTTCAAAACTAGTGAAGAAGGAGACAAAAGTAGCCGCTGAAAGGAGTGTTGCTTGTGGGTGGGGAATGAAGCAGTGATGCTAATTAGGAGGGGGGAGAGAAGGCTCGACTAAGAAGAATGAAATCAGTCAGCTAGAGTGAATGAGAGAAAGGAGAAAAGGATTTTGGTGTTAAGTAGTTTGCCCCTCTATACATTTTGTATTTATCTATTTCTCCTTTATTCCTTTAGCATAGTTTTTATTTAATCAAAATAATTACTTGACTAGTCATCTATGGTTTTACTTGCTTGTGTGAATGCAAAATACCTCCTGACTAGCTAAGCTATTTGTTGCTTTCATTTGTGTGTACATGTAAATACCTTCACGAGTCCACTTATTTAGTTTTTTCACTTGCTATTCATACATCTATTCAACATGCCTTGGTTAAACTTCAATGATCTCCTTGACTAGTCAACCATTGGCTTGTTGCCTTGGTTAAACTTCAATGCCTTTTTGTATGACATTTCTTGACTAGTCTATTATTAATATACTTTATTTGCATGTATGTGTAAGATACACCTATGTTTCTACTGGTTTATTCCTTTACCAGTTGGGAAATGTGTTAGGATTACTTTTCTTATTCTTGAATAGTAAGATTAAATAAATATGATTCAAAATTTTTTGACCTATAGATAAATTCATAAAATTAAGACCATAATTAAACTGAAGACTAAAATGATTCATGAATCAAACAATTAAAAAGTCTTCATTTAAATAAAATTTTCTTATCAATGATGGAATTCTCGAATTTCGCAAGTGTGCAGTTTTGGAAAATTCTTAGGTGAGAGAATGTTTCCTTTAAATTTAATTAAAGTGTTGGAAAATTTGGAAAGAATAATTTTAATATCAAAGTTTTTATGTATTAAAAATAATAATAAAAAATAAAATTTAATAATGAATTGAAATTATGAAGAGATGAATTCTAATCAAATCTTTTAATAAGATATTAAAATTAGTTTGAAAACAATACCTTTATAAGGAAACGAGTTTGTTTCCTCAAATACTTCTAAGGTGAGAAATTTTTTTTAAGAATCTGATCAAAGTGTTGAAGGAAATCTTTAAGAAATTTCAATATATAAATATTAAAATTATAAATGATGCATAAAATAAATTAGTTTAAAAAATTCCTCGTAAAATATGAATCAATCCAAAAGATAGAGTCCCTTTAAGGAAACAAGTTTGTTTTTTTAAATACTCTTGAGGTGAGAAAATTTTCTTGAAAACCCGATCAAAGTAGTGGCAGGTACTTATGGAAGTTTTCAATATTTAAATAATTAAGTAATAAATAATAAGAAGAACAAACTAGGTTAAGACTATGATTATTCATTCTTAATTAAATTTCTTATATAATGCTTAATTAATCGGACAATAGAGCCTCTTCACAAGGACAAGAGTGTCCTGTGAATACTCTTAAGGTAAAATGCTTTTTAAAAAGGTTCAATTAAAGTGTTGGATAACCTCAAAGAAAATTTTAATAATTAATAATTAATAATTAAATCCTTAATAATAATTAAAAATTGAATTAGAAATAAAAGACTACTTAAATTAAGACTATTTAACGTAAAATAAACATGATTAATTGGTATCGTTCACTGGACGGGCGTTGTAGGGGTGCTAACACTTTCCGTATACGTAACTGTACTCTTGAACCTTAATTTTGGAAAAGTAGATTAGTATTCTTATTCTTTGAGTAATATAGATGGCCAATCACACCTAGGTTAAAAAAATTGACGGTGACTTCATAACTTTAAGTCTAGCAATTAGGTTTTAGGACAAAACCGTTACGATAAAAGGGGATTGAATTTTCTTTAAAGTCGAAAACATGGGCTCAAATAGAATTATAGCTCATCCGAGCTCTCTTCACTTTGACGAGATAAGAAGCATTACTAATATATATATTGATGATAATCCTTTTCCCTTCAACCTTTTTTTTTTATGCTGCCTTGACCACTTCTAAAACACCTCCACTATCAACTTTGCCATTTGAATTATGATGCCAGTTGGTCTCATCATTCTCACTGTCATATAAAGAAAGTAACTCTTGGAGAAAGTCATAAATTGACGATTTTTTGTCACAGATATAAGTATCACCCTTAAGAAAATCAGTATAATACTAAAAAAGGCTTTTATATTTTCTTCTTTTGACTAGGGTCTAATAATAAAGGTATGTTATAAATCGAAGGAACATTTTTCTAATATTTTTAAAAATTTTCTTCCATATCATTCACAAAACCAACTAATTATATGTTTTATCAAAACTGTAAAAACTTTTCAAGCATTGAAAAAATGACAAGACTAAAATAAGTTGTGGTCAGATAATATTGACTGAGAATTTATGTATTGCGATTTTAAGAGCCGTTGATAATTTAACAAAATTTTCAATAAAAAATCAATCATGTTCGTGTAATTGAAATTGCTCAGAAACATAGTTGTTGAAAATGGAGTCACAATGTTTTTAAATGGTAAAACCAATGAAAGCAAAAGATAAAATGAGTTCCATTTTATTTCCACGGGGAGTGAAAATAAAGTTGGATGCATTTTACTTTAACAAATATGTTTCCATTCATGTTGTGATGCGAATTACAGATCTATTTTGCTAAAGATTTAATTTTTTTTCATTGAATTCGCACCGCTATAGTCAAAACCATTTGTAAAGCATAAATTAATTATACTAGATGATGACCCACACGATGCTACGGGCTAACATCACTTTAACGAATCATAATGATATATATATATATATATATATATATATATATATATATATAAATATATAAATATAATATAATATAATATGTATTTTTGTCAACAATCATATTTGCAAACAAAAGAAGTATAGATTTGAATAAACATAATATTAGCTTTACAGAATTGTGATTGGGTCACTAATGTTTCAAAAGAAAGTGATAATTTATAGCTATAAAAGAAAGAAAAAAAATAAACCAAACATTGAAACTTACCACTTTTCAAGTCCACTTTGCAAGTGAATTCAATGTTGTTACACTAATCTATAGCATATTATTAGAAATGGCATTATTAAACACTTCAAGAACAATAAATCAAATATATATATATATATATATTATACTGCTTGATGAATAAACACAAAAGAAAGGTAGCTAATGTTACCACTTCATTATTTCTACAATAATCATTTAGTCAATTAATATTATCCTATGAACATTTATATTTTATTTTAATATATTTCAGGGAACTCTTTTCTTCATTAAAAACTACCATAGTACCTGTGAGATCTAAGAATTTTGTACATATCTAAATTATGTAATGAGAACATGAAGTGTAATTGAATTGAACTAAATGTGTTGTACTCATATATTGAGGCTGTATGGAATGGAATTTTAAGTGATGAATGAGAAATGAATTAGAATTAATCAATAAAGTAAACTATGGCCATTATATGTGGAGATTTTTTTGTTAAGTGTGAAACTATGAGGCCAGATCGATCTCAGAGAAGAGAGGATCGATCTGGTAGGCCAAAGTGACAAGGAATGAGGAAAATTAAGTGAGCAGATCGATCCCCAATGGAAGAGGATCGATCTCCTTATGATTCTGTAATGAAGAGATCAATCTGATGAGGAAGAAATCGATCTCATGAAGCATTCTGTAAGGAAAAGATCGATCTCCTCAAGGAGCAGATCGATCTCGTGAAGCATTCTGTAAACTAGAGATTGATCTCATAATTAGAGCAGATCGATCTCATAATTGGAGTAGATCGATCTCATAAAGCCATTAAGAGATCGATCTCACCCCATGACAGATCGATCTCCTAGGCATAAAATTGCCCCAAAACGTTTTCAAATTCAAATGCAGATCGATCTCACCAAGGACCAGATCGATCTCCTACCCTCCGTCTATAAAAGGACCCCAGTGTTTTCCTGCATTTCATCTTTTCTCTCTCTTCCAAACCTCCATTTTAGTCGAGCCCTAGCTTTCCCTCTTTTCCAAAGTCCCAATTTTCGTCCAAATCGAAAGTTGTAGCAAGAAGGAAAGTTGTTCCTCATCAAAAGGAAAACAACATACTTGAAAATCGAAAGACGGATTGAATCGAAGCAAGAGTTAAGCACTCCACAAGTTTTGGGTAAGTTCTAAACTTCGATCTTGGATTTTAGAGTGGATTTGGTGATTATGGTTGTAGGCATTGTGATTAAATAGCTAAGAAATGATTAGGGATTGATGAAACTATGATTTTGTTGGAATAGAGATGTTATTTTGCAATTGTGGTAATTTTGGGAATTATGACTATAAATTGGAATTGAGACAATGTGGTGAATTTAGCATGGAATATGGTATGAAAAACGTGGAATTTTGAGGTGTAGTGGATGAGTATGTGAATTGCGATAGAGTTGTGAGAATTGAGTTATTTGAGGTGTTAATGAGAATATGAAAAAATGTGTGCTCAATAATGCGATTAAGTTGGGTTATTGATGTTTTTGCATCGTTTGGGCAGCTCGGGAGTTTCAAAGAGGAATACGAGACTAGTCCATGATACGGGGGAACGATTGCACTATACGAGGTGCAAAGAGGTAAGGGAAAAACTTAAACTCATTTGTGTATGTGTTTTGATGTTAATTGTAGCATGAAGAGTGATTTGAGCAAACAAGCATGTTTTTATGAGTTGTGAATGAGTAGTACACACAATTTTATAGCCAATTGGGGCTCAACTTTTATGAGTTGTAAACTAAGCGTGAAAATATTTTACAACCGTTTTGTGTTTAAAACGTGAAAAGAGATTTGGGCTCTACGTTAAGGCGTACTGAGATTGAGAAATGTGCGCGTCGTTTTACAGGTTGAAACTCGGTTTTAACATGTTTTATGTTGAGTACACAAATGTCTTAAATGAGATTTATGAGAGAAAACCATTAAGAGTTCTTCGTGAAGGCAAAACATTTTATATGATAATGGCTAATGATTGAGACTTAGGCGTGTCATGTTGAATACACATTGGGCATTGCTTTGGTAGCATGTAAGGCCAATATTATTCCCCGCTTTGGTAGCGTTGGGAGGCATTGCTTTGGTAGCATGTAAGACCGATATTATTCTCCGCTTTGGTAGCGTTGGGAGGCATTGCTTTGGTAGCATGTAAGTCCGATATTCCTCTATTTTGGTAACAAGAGATGCCTCCGTTTTGGTAAAGAGAGATGCCTCCGTTTTGGTAACGTGAGATGACCCCCGTTTTGGTAACGCTGGGTGGCCTTGCTTTGGTAGCATGTAAGACCGATAGTATGTATGAGGAGAGGCATTGCTTTGGTAGCATATAAGGTCGGGCCTTGTTTTGGTAACGCGTAAGTCCACTATACCATGTACACGACCATATTGTCGACATTTCCCTCTTTTAAGGATGCCTGAGATGCGCACCCAGAGGATATTTATTATGATGTGCCATGATGAGTTTTATTGCCTAGTCTCCTTTTTATACACGAGTTGTGTTTTGTGGCTGTACCACGTGCATTCTATTTAGGTAATTTTTATCACGTTTTAATGAGAAAAGTCATTATCGCATTCTGATTTCCACATGCTTGTGACTGTGATTTGTATTGAGTTATGTACACTCATATTTTTACATGATTTCAGAGAAATGAGTTGAGAATGATGTTTAATGAGTTCATGCTACGTTTTAATTGAGTTTCAACTACGAGATAAAATGATTATGTTGTGCAAATCATTATTTTATTAATAAGTCCCTTACCCCCTTACTGAGCGATTTCGAAGCTCACTCTATTTTCTCTTCCCCCCAGATTTCATCAAGTGAAAAGAGTTTTCCTGCGACGTACGGAGTAGTGGCTAGTGGAGGACTTGAGCTCCAGGCCATATATTGTATTTGAGGTATAATTTATCTTTTCATGTACCCAAACTAAAGTTGTAATTACAGACACTTGTTGTACAATGATGTATGAGATGTATTAGGATTAATTAACCTTAAATTGAGTAATGTACATTATATGAAATATAATTATCAAATGATGAGATCGTGAGATATGATATGTATGATGATGTATGACACTGCACATGAATGCACCCTTTATTGTGAATGGATGTGAAAAAATTTTAAATTTGCCCTGTTTTTCGCACTTCTAGGGTGTCACAACACCTCTCAAGGTATTTTATCATACGCTTTATTCAAGTCTATAAAAGCCATATGAATATCTTGACCTTATAGTCAAGAATGTTCCACAAGTTGTCTAAGCAAATGTATTGCTTCTATAGTTGATCGGCCGACATAAAACCAAATTGATTCTCCGATATCTCCATAGCCTTAATCTTTGTTTTATCACTCTGTCCCATAATTTCATTGTGTGACTCATTAGTTTTATGCCTTGATAATTGGAATAACTCTAAATATCTCCATTGTTCTTATAGAGAGGTACCAAGGAACTTTTCCTCTATTCCTCAAGCATCTAATTAGGGCTGTTTGGATGGGCGGTGACATTAGCTCCGATGAGATTAAAAACAATAAAAAACCCATTAAGGATATATGTTTTTAATAAAATAATAAAAAAAGGACAGAAAGGTAATTTTGCCTTCTTAAAATTTTGTCTGAGGCAATCTCACCATTCCAAACTGCTCCTTAGTGCGTCAAATCTTTTAAAAAAGATTTGTCAACCACCTAACTCCTACTTCTTTAAGACATTTCCCAATTTCAATAGAATGTCGTCAAGTGCAACGACTTTCCATATCTTCTTCCTCTTTAGTGCTTCATTTTCCTCTATATCTTTGATTCTGCGGATAACGCATCGGTTTAAATCTTCAGGAGACATCGAGATATTGTCCAAAATTTGACTTCGTCCTTCGTTAAATAGTTTGTTGAAATAATCACACTACCTTTCTTTAATATCATTGTCTTTAATTAGAGTTCTTTGGTGCTCATCCTTGATACTTTTCACGACTCTTTGGTCACGACTCATTCTCTCTTTTACTGACGCCAATCTATATATATATATATCTCTTTCTTTTCCTCTTTTGTGTCAAACTTGTTATAAATCTCTTTCACAACCTTTTTCTTAACATTTGATATTGCATTTTTTACCTCATTTCTAGCTAACTTGCATTTTGTGACGCTTTTTCCGATGTTTTCATCTTCAAAGTCTTATAACAATCTCGCTTAGTCTTTATAGCTTCCTTAATTGATTCATTCCACCATACTGCATCCTTTTCAGTCGTTCCTTTTTCGTTTGATAATCCTTGTATCTCTTTGCCTACCTCACGAATGTGTTTTGCCATCTTGTTCCACATTGTATTTGGTTTTTCTTTGTTGTCTAATCTTTTTTCTAGATCCAACTATTTCTACATACTACATAAAAAAATTTTTAGCTTCCATCATCAAATCCTTATGGCTCCTTCGTGTTGATTCTTTCGATGTTGTTTATAAGTTTTCATGTCTAGGACTAGAAGTCTATGTTGTGCGGTAACACTGTCACTTGGGATAACCTTGTAGTCCAGATATTTATGTATATCCCTCTTCTTGTCAAAAAGAAATCTATTTGACTTGTGTTCGGCCTACTCTCAAAGGTTATAAGGTGAGGTTCTCTCTTTCTAAAAAGTGCATTAACTAGGTTAGGTCGTCAGCTAAAGCAAAATCTAAGATAGCATTTCCACCCTCATTTCTTACACCGTAACTAAAACCCCTATCTACATTCTTAACATCCTTTCTAATAGTACTTAGATGGCCAATAAGGTTACCACTAGTAAAAAAAATTTCTCCTATAGGCACTTTTAGTATTGTCTTATCTAAATTCTAGTAAAACCGTCATTTACTAGCATTATCAAATCCTATCTATGGTGTATATATGCTAATAATATTCAAAACCTCCACTCCTAAAGTTAGCTTAACCAAAATAATTATATTCTCTTGTCTCCTAACTTGTACAATATCCTTTTGATATTCCTTATCTATGATGATACCTATATCATTTCGGTCTCTATCCTTCCCTATGTACCAAATTTTATACTACCAAGGTGTTATCCCCCTAGGCTTCTCCCCAAGCAATTTGGTCTCCTAAAGACACAAGATATTAACCCGTCTCATATACATAACCTCACAAATCTCCACTAACTTACCATTAAGTGTACATAGATTCTAAGATCCTAACCTAAGCTTATGGTTATGAACTAACTTCTTTACCTACCCTAATCCATAGGGAACCTTTGCCTATTTAACACCATATACAGGCGTTGATGTGGCGTGTAGCTTCCAAGCGACGACTTAACAACCCTTGCATAATGTTTCTACATTCAGGCTTCGATGCTGCACATCCCTAAGTAAGGGACACCCCAATAAATTTCATATAATAGTTCATCTCATAAGAATTGAACGAGTTTTAAGTGGCTGATGTCCAAACTTATTACCAATTCTCCTCCTTTATCTGGACTTGGGACCAACTAAGCTCAACAAAGGCAAAGTTTCTTAAATGTACTTATTTATATTACAAATCAGAAGGATCAAACCAAATAATGAAATTGATAGAAACACTTATTCCACACTCTTTGTTCACAATAGACAATAACTTACAAAAGAAACTTAGGTTAATTTTATCATTAGCGCATTAAATAGGAATTAAAAACGAAAATCAAAGGAGATCTTGATTTTTAAATTTGGTTGATGTGTTTAGATGTTAGTCTCACTTGGTCTTTCTGTTTAACATAATTTATGTTAGTCTCACTTGGTCTTTCTGTTTAACATAATTTTTATATAGGTAAGTTATCATGCTACTTCATATTTGGGAACTAATGAAAATGTTTATTTATTTTTTCCTAAAATGCAAGGCAAAAATGATTTTGGTGCCACTTTTATTGTACGGTAAAAATTGACTTTTCTTTAAATTTTATTATCATTAGTCTGATTTGGCACCGATTTACTTTGTAATTTGAAATCATAATGTAATTTAGATGAATTTTAGAACATTGAAGAAGTTTGATTGTCATGATGATACTTAATTCAAAAGAAAATTGCATGTAGCTTGTTTCAGTGTAAAATTTGATTGTAGGAATAATTAGGAATAAACATATATTGTTGTGAATAAGAATAAGAACAAGCTTCATTCAATCAGTACTAGAAATCAGTGGCTTGAAAGTAATGTCTTGATCTTCAATAGCTTTCACAAGTGGACTCAAAGAAAATATGCTTTTATGATTTTGAGATAAAAATGATTAATTCTTTGGTTTTGTCTATGTAAGGAAAATTTGTGAACAAAATATGCTTGTTAAAATGCTTTTTAATACTTGTGAGACCCCGTGTAGGTTAAACCTTGTATATATATGTAAATGAAATCATAAGGATGGGGATATACTTGTAATGTGAAGTATATGTGATGTAAGTCCATAAGTTTAATATATACACTTGTAATAAGAGTTGTGATTGTACGTACAAGTTACATTATATATGAATATGAAGAAATGGACTTAAACATGTGAAGAATGTGAGTGGAATGAAATATGAGTAGTGTGGTAAAATGGAAGGAAGATTTCATGGGTTGCGCACTTCCATTTGGCTTTATATTGTATACCTTTGGTTATACAATGAATGCACACAAGTTTTAATGTGTATACAATATGAATGTATGCCATTTTCAAGTTTTAAAGGTAACTGGACGAGAAAATGACCATGACAATAAATTAAGGATGTTTGGGTGTGAGTTGCTGCAGAAAAACTGAAGAAAATCTTGAAAATATGAAGGTCAAATCGATCTCATAGGATGAAAGATCGATCTGAAAGAGCCATAATGCTCTTATTCGAGCAAAAGAAATAGTGCAGATCGATCTCCAATGGAGCCAGATCTATCTCCTAAACATTCTCTAAAATGAGGATCGATTCTTAAGGCATACAGATCGATTTCCTTAGCTCTTGGGTTGAAGCAAGATCGATCTCTTCCCAAGCCAGATCGATCTCCTGGAGCTACTGCCTGAGACATATCGATATCTAGTCTTCGACAGATTAATCTTCTGCCTTCAAATGCCGTGAAAAAAAAGAGATTTTATGAGGACCAGATCGATCTCCACCTAAGGCAGATCGATCTCATAAAACTAAATCTATAAATAGGAGCAGTTAGATCTGCAGATTTCGGGAACAACCAACTTTTTTCATTGCCCAATCTAAAAACCTAGATTTTACCCTCTAAATTCAACCATTTTCAAGAAGATTTGAGGGAAGGCCATTAGACACAAAGTTGTTCACATCGAAGAGAAGAACAACTTAGCTTGGAGGCATTTTCCCTATTTGTTAGATTTAAGGAACAAAGGGCATTTTTATTTGGAGCAAGGAGGAAATCCAAAGAGATGAGTTTCTAAAGCACCAACTCAAGTACATTATTAAGCTATTGATGTTTGAGGTTGATTGCGGTGCTTAGTAATGTTAGAAACTATAAAAAATGCAATGGAATGATTTTAACCTAGAAATGGGGTAGTGTGAGAAAGTGAAATGTAGAGGATTAGATGATGAATGGGATATCTTAAGGTAATAGTGGGTATGAGTTTAAGATAGTGTTATGGAATGAATAAAAAGGCTTAACCAAAAAGAGTAAAATGAGTATTTAAGGCATTGGGTAAAAAGGTATAGTTGAATGAGAGCTAAGAACGTTAACTCAAGTGTTTGGATGAATGAATTGCAGCTTCCGAGGATACGCTGAAACAAGTGGAGCTTAAGACGTGAGAAGCTAAGATGAGGAGAGTCGTACCCCAAGGAAATCGAGGTAAGGGAATTGTGTAGACTCTTAGAGATATCTGTGTGCATTTAGGCGCTTAAATGCTTTGCTAGAATGCATGAGAAATTAGGAAATGAAATTGGGTGATTGAAGGGCAAAAGTCGGTTGTTTGAGAAAAGTGCATGAAAAACAAAAGCATGATGCTTTAAAAATCTGGTTTTGTTGCTTTTTAGCAAATGATGGTAGGTCGGCTAACATTTGAAATGATTTGCAAAAGAAATGATTTGATTTGGTTAATAACCATGTTTTGCAAAGAATTGAGCCACCTATATGGATTTCGTGAGAATAAAAGCGTGTTAGAGCATGACTCGCACAAGATTTGATGTGTTTTATACGCATGAGTGCATGGATTTTATGATGTTGTGCGAGAGTGGAACTTGCACAAACTTTACACTGGTTTTGGCATGGTACTAGAGTAAAGCTTGCATTAAATGCTCACCATACTTGATGCTGTGCTAGGAGCTTCGGGTAGACTAGGTGTCGCATCGATTAAATAGGCTCGCACATGCATTTTTGATATTTTGACATGTTGATAGCCGTGTTAGGAGCTTCGGGTAGATAAGAAGTCGTACCGATTAAATAGACTCACAAGTGCGTTTTTGAGATGTGGCGTGATATGATGTGTTGATATGGGTCCATGGAGTACGTTGTACCGTGCATGTAGCATGGAGTACGTTGTACCGTGTTGAGGTTGTGTTATGCCATCTTCGGATGAGATCTGCTATGGACCGATGGGCTGAACTTGACCTACCTCCCGTGTGGAAGCAGATAGTGGTGATACCCTGCACACCTGATCCGTGTAGCCTAGGATCACAGGATATGGCCATAGTCCTAGAGGAGATTTCCCTTATTATATTGCCTATCTCACATGTCTTGTTTTATGAATAAATCATTGTTTTTGAAATGCTTTGTGGGTCAGTACAGTCCGAGAGGAAGGGGATGAATCCTATCCAGTAGTGATTTTATTGAGATGAGAGAATATGTTAATGGTTTTATAGTGCACTGATGCATGATGATTAATGCCATGCTTTATTTTTGAAATATGCATGATGATTAATGCCATGCTATATTTGTGAAATATGCATGATGATTAATGCCATCCTTTATTTTTGGAATATGCATGATGATTTATGCCATGCTTTAAACTTGATTTGTGCACTAAACTAAACAGCATGATTTGCTTTACATGCCATTAACACAAGCACGAAATAATGCTTTTGAGATGTGAATGAGAATTATGTGGTTTTGAGCATGGCATCACGATCACGTAGATAGTGCAGTATCTACCTGTTCGCATGATTGCCTTACTAAGCATGTGGTTTGTTCACCCCCTTATTTTCCTCATCTCTACAGAGATTTGAGTATAGATTGAGAGCGATTGGAGGCGTTCCCTTTTGGTATCCGCTGCATCCCATCGCGTAAGGTATACACATTGATGAGATTTTTGTATCTAAACTTTTTATAGCATAGTAGAATTTTGTATGTAACTATTGGGGATGTAAAGTAATGTAAAGCAATGTAAACACATGTAAACAACACTCTGATTTAATTATACAAGTGTTTACCTTATTTTAAAAATGCAATTAAATTGGTATGGTGGAATGAGATAAACATTGTCACACACCCCAACTATTGAGGAGAGTAGCTGATCATGATCGAGGAAGGATGAATAATAAATAATTCATGAAAATGCAAAAAAATTGTTCTTATTTTGGTAAGTTGAGGGTCGCGACAGAAGTTGGTATTAGAGTTGAGTTGGTTTGACGTGTGTTGTGTCTAAAATACTTAATAAGTTGAAAAATTACATCCTCATGTTACTGTGCTTCTTTAGATACAATTGTGTGTGTGTCGTTGGGTTGACTAAGAAATTGTTGTGATTGTAGGGAATTGAGCAATTATACATAATACCAGTCGCGGTAGAGCGGCGAGAGCGCAAGTAAGAGGCCGTAGAGGTAGGCTTGGGGGTCGTGTTGAGCTGGAAACACACGAGGCTCAGGAAGAGATTGAGGTGGAGGCTAATGTTGAGCATACTCCACAGGGTCCAGAGGAGAGACCCGAGAGTACTGAGGCACGCTTCGCGAGGATTGAGCGGAGCATTGAGATGATCTTGGAGTTAGTCACTCAGTCATTACCTGGAGTTGGGGGCAGACAGAGTCCCGCTACGGAGGGTGATGCCGAGCAGGCGGTAGCTCCTGAGGTACGGGCATGACCATCCCAAAGACCTTAGACGACCGATACACCTACACCCCCACCTGCACAGGATATGCCTACGCTTGTTGCTACACCACATGCCAGTAAAGGCTGGGGTTACGGTTGTGATTTGAACAGACTGTGGCAATTTTAGAAGTTTAGACCGCCATTTTTCAGTGGAGTTAAGGACCCAGTGGCTGCGGAGGATTGGATAAATGAAATCGAGAAGTTATATGGGTTTGCCGTATTCATACTGAAGGGATCAACAGAACATTGGTGAAAGTCCACCAGGTCTATTTTGAGAGCCCGACATACAGAGATTAGCTGGGATGTATTTTTAGAGGCTTTTCGGGGACAGTATGTTCCAGATACTGCACAGAGAAAGATGAAGATGACATTTTTCGGACTGACCCAAGGGAGCAGAACTGTGGATGAGTATGAGACGACTTTTATCTCCCTGGGTAGATATGATCCTAATATAATGGGTAATGAGGTCAAGAAGATCCAGAAGTTTGTGGATGGATTGAGACCAACCATCAGGTCCAGATTGGTTCCCTTGGATATATCGACCTACAAGGAGGCTGTGCGTAGGGCGCAATTGTGTGAGCAAGACATTGATAGAATAGCCTTAGAGTTTGGAAAGGTTGGTAAAGTGAGGGATAAAGATAAGAAGAGACCAGTGATGGATAGAGGCTTCAGTTATAAGAGAAGTAAGAGGTTTGCTGGGAAGAGGTCAAGGATCGATGAGAGTTGGGAGAGGACAGTTAATCCTCCCATGTATTCGACCATAGCTCCAGCTAAGGGAATTATGATTGGAGGGCCACGACCTACTACAAACCAGTGCGACAAGTGTGGCAGATACCATGGTACTTGACCATGCTATGGATCTCCTGCAGTATACTTTAGATGTGGAAAACTAGGGCACATAATTCGAGATTGCCCAGAGATAACAGAGAGAGCCCCACAGAAGGGCAGGGAGCCAGAGAGTGCTCTAGTTGGGACAACTACTCCGAGGAGGAGGGCTATAGCTGAGGAAAAGGGGAAGTAGGCAGTGGGTGTGAGCAGAGGACGAGTGCACGCATTGGACCAGGACACTACGGATCAATCTTCGGATGTAGTTAAAGGTACCATCCAAATATTTGATTTAGAAACATTTGTATTGTTTGATCCTGGTGCCACACACTCTTTTATATCGCCATCCTTTGCACATAAACTGTTGAAGCATGTAAAACCCACACTGCTAGATAAGATGTTAATGATATCTACCCCTATGAATGATAGTCAATTGACTGAACATGTATATAGAAATTGTAAGATGAGGATAGGAGGTAAAGAAATGTCACCGATTTAATTTTATTAAATATGAGTGATTTTGATGTAATCCTAGGTATGGATTAGCTGGCTGCAAACCATGTTGTTATGGATTGTCGTGCTAGAACCTTGATATTTTCAGGATTAGACAATCTTATTGTAAACTTTGATGAAAAGAAATGAAACGACATGATCTTTATAAATGAGAAAAGAATGATTTTAATTCATAATACTTGAGAGATAAATCTGTTTATCAATTGTGTATGTAATGTGATGATTTGTGTTACTAACTGTGGAAAGGATAATGTGAAGGGTTTATTGCTTATGTGATTGAGACGGATAAGGCACGTTCGAAGTTTATAGACATCCGAGTGGTCAGGAAATTTTTAGATGTCTTTCCGGATGAATTACCAGGGTTACCACCAGATAGGGAGATGGAATTTGGTATAGACTTGGCACCTGGTACAAAGCTGATATCCAAGCCACCGTACAGAATGACTCAAGTGGAGTTGGAAGAATTAAGGAAGCAGTTACAGGAGTTACTGGAGAAGGGGTTCATCAGGCCAAGCGTCTCACCTTGGGGAGCATCAGTTCTGTTTGTAAGGAAGAAGGATGGAAGCCTCCGACTGTGTATAGATTATCAGTTGTTGAATAAGGCCACCATTAAGAATAAGTATCCCCTTCCACGCATCGATGACTTATTGGATCAGCTTAGGGGAGAACAGGTCTTTTCCAAGATAGATTTGAGATTCTGGGTACCATCAGTTGAAGATACAGAGTGGAGATGTACCTAAGACAGCTTTTCACACCCGGTATGGACATTATGAGTTTATCGTCATGCCATTCGGGTTGACGAATGCTCCCACAGCTTTTATGTCATTGATGAACGAGGTGTTCAACCAGTATTTGGATCGATTTGTGATTGTGTTTATTGATGATATATTGGTGTACTCAAGATCTAGAGAGGAGCATGAACAACATCTAAGGATAGTGCGCAGACCCTCTAAGAGAAAAAGCTATACCCTAAACTCAGTAAGTGCGATTTTTGGAATAAACAGATCTCTTTTCTGGGTCATATAGTATCGAAATATGGAGTGTCAGTGGATCCATCTAAGATTGAAGCCGTGGTTCAGTGGTAGAGACCCCAGACAGTGACAGAGATCAGAAGTTTCTTGGGTTTAGCTGGATATTATCGAAGGTTTGTGGAGGGATTCTTGAGATTAGCTGCTTCTTTGACATGTCTCATGAGAAAGAATGTTGAATTTGTGTGGGACGATAAGTGTGAGGAAAGTTTTGAGGAGTTAAAGAAGAGGTTAACTACAGCTCCAATACTCACCATTCCCACCAGCTCAGGAGGTTTCTCGGTGTATGCAGATACTTCACACCAAGGATTGGGCTATGTATTGATGCAGGATGGGAAGGTAGTAGCCTATGGATCAAGACAGTTGAAGGATGATGAGAGGAACTACCCGACCCACGATTTGTAGTTGGCGACCATAGTGTTTGCATTGAAAATATGGTGCCACTATCTCTATGGTGAGAGATTCCAGGTTTACACAAATCATAAGAGCCTTAAATACCCGTTCTCGCAGAAAGAGCTGAACATAAGACAAAGGAGATGGCTCGAGCTTTTAAAGGATTATGATCGTGAGATCCTGTACCACCCGGGTAAAGCGAATGTAGTTGCTGATGCTTTGAGTAGGAAGCATCTCGAGTTAGTGTCATTTATGATGATTAGGGAACACGAGCTATTGGAACAGTTCATGAACCTCAGTTTGGATATGACCCCGCCTGACGCTGATAGTGGATTTATGATAGCTAGCCTGCAGTCAGAATCGGATCTGGTAGATCGAATTTGATAGGCTCAGCGAGTTGATCAACAATGCAGTGATATTGTCGGGCAGATATAGAGGGGTACAGAGATAGACTTTGAATTGAGTTCAGATGTCTTGTTGAGGTTCAGAGGTAGGATATGTGTTCCCGATGATCCAGAGATCTGGAAGTTGATCTTGACAGAAGCTCACTCATCGTGGTATACGATACATCTAGGGAATACTAAGATGTATCAAAACCTTCGAAAAGTTTATTGGTGGTCTGGGATAAAGAAAGACATTGCTGTATATGTTGCTAAGTGTCTCGTTTGTCAGCAGGTGAAGGTAGAGCATCAGAAGCCTGCAGGATTATTGTAGTCTCTACCGATACCGACATGGAAGTGGGAGCATGTCACCATGGATTTTGTGATGGGATTGTTGAGGACTCGCAGAGGTCATAATGCCATATGGGTGATTGTGGATCAGTTGACGAAATCAACCCATTTTCTAGCTATGAGAGCTACCGATACTCTGAGCTAGTTAGTGACCTTGTACGTGCGCGAGATAGTGAGGCTATATGGAATTCCAGTGAGCATTGTTTTCGATAGGGATGCCCGCTTCACTTGTCACTTATGGGAACGTTTTCAGGAAGCAATGGGGACCCAGTTGAGTTTTAGCACCGTGTTTCATCCTCAGACAAATGGTCAGTCAGAGAGGACTATACAAACCCTTGAGGATATGTTGAGAGCGTGTCAATTGGATTTTGGAGGCTCTTTGGATGACCATTTGCCACTTGTAGAGTTCGCTTATAATAACAATTTTCATACGAGTATCGGGATGGCACCATATGTGGCATTGTATAGGCGTAGATTTTGTTCCTCTATTAGATGGGAAGAGGTTGGTGACAGACAGATCTTTGCTTTGGACTTGGTTAGAGAAGCCTCTGAGGATGTCTAGTTGATTTGTGAGAGGTTACAGACAGCTCAGAGCAGACAAAAGAGTTATGCTAACAGGAGACGAAGACCACTAGAGTTTGAGGTGGGTCAGTAAGTGTTTTTGAAGGTATCTCATTTGAAGGGAATTATGAGATTCAGGAAGAAGAGAAAGTTGAGCTCTCGGTATATAGGGCCATTTGAGATAGTTGATAAGGTGGGAGATAAGGCATATAGGTTGGCATTCCACCAGAGCTGGCAAGTGTTCATAATGTCTTCCACATATCTATGTTAAGGAAGTATCACATGGACCCAGCACATGTGATAAGGTACGAGCCTTTGGAGCTCAACGAAAGCATGACGTATGTTGAGAAGCCGGTTCGGATATTGGACAGAAAAGAGAAAGTGTTGAGAACAAAGATAATTCCATTGGTGAAGGTTCTTTGGCAACATCACACGGTGGAAGAGGCCACATGGGAATTGCAGAGTTCGATGCGGGAGAAGTATCCCGAGTTGTTCACAGAATGATTGGTTCCAATTTGGAGGACCAAATTTTCTAAGTGGGGGAGAATGTGAGACCCCGTATAGGTTAAACCTTTTATATATATGTAAATGAAATCATAAGTATGGTGATATACTTGTAATGTGAAGTATATGTGATGTAAGTCCATAAGTTTAATATACACACTTGTAATAAGAGTTGTGATTGTACGTACAAGTTACATTATATATGAATATGAAGAAATGGACTTAAACATGTGAAGAATGTGAGTGGAATGAAATATGAGTAGTGTGGTAAAATGGAAGGAAGATTTCATGGGTTGTGCACTTCCATTTGGCTTTATATTGTATACCTTTGATTATACAATGAATGCACACAAGTTTTAATGTGTATAAAATATGAATGGATGCCATTTTCAAGTCTTACAGGTAACTGGACGAGAAAATGACCATGACAGCAAATTAAGGATGTTTGGGTGTGAGTTGCTGCAAAAAAACTATAAAAAATCTAGAAAATATGAAGGTCAGATCGATCTCATAAGATGAAAGATCGATCTGGAAGAGCCAAAATGCTCTTATTCGAGCAATAGAAATAGTGCAAATCGATCTCCAATGGAGCCAGATCGATCTCTTAAACATTCTCTAAAATGAGGATCAATTCTTAAGGCATACAAATTGATTTCCTTAGCTCTCGGGTTGAAGCAAGATCGATCTCCTCCCAAGTCAGATCGATCTCCTGGAGCTACTACCTGAGATAGATCGATATCCAGTCTTCGGCAGATCGATCTTTTACCTTCAAATGTCGTGAAAAAAGAGGGTATTTATGAGGACTAGATCGATCTCCATCCAAGGAAGATCGATCTCATCAAGCTAAATCTATAAATAGGAGTAGTTTGATCTGCAGATTCCAGGAACAACCAACTTTTTTTATCTTCCAATAAAAAAACCTAGATTTTACCCTCTAAATTCGGCCATTTTCAAGAAGATTTGAAGGAAGGCCATTAGACATAAAGTTGTTCACATCGAAGAGAAGAACAACTTAGCTTGGAGGCATTTTCCCCATTTGTTATATTTAAGGAACAATGGGCATTTCTATTTGGAGTAAGGAGGAAATCCAAAGATGTGAGTTTCTAAAGCACCAACTCAAGTACATTGTTAAGCTATTGATGTTTGAGGTTGATTGGGGTGCTTAGTAATGTTAGAAAGTATCTAAAATGTATTGGAATGATTATAACCTAGAAACGGGTTAGTGTGAGAAAGTGAAATGTGGAGGATTTGATGATGAATGGGATATATTAAGGTAATAACATAATTGTGGATATGAGTTTAAGATAGGGTTTATAGAATGAATAAAGAGGCTTACCTAAAAAGAGTAAAATGAGTATTTAAGGCATTGGGTAAAAAGGTATAGTTGAATGAGAGTTAAGAACGTTAACTCAAGTGTTTGGATGAATGAATTGCAGCTTTCGAGGATACGCCAAAACAAGTGGAGCTTAAGACGTGAGAAGCTAAGAGGAGGAGAGTCGCACCCCAAGGAAATCGAGGTAAGGGAATTGTGCGGACTCTTAGAGATATCTATACGCAATTTGGGCGCTTAAATGCTTTGCTATAATGCATGATAAATTAGGAAATGAAATTAGGTGATTGAAGGGCAAAAGTTAGGTGTTTGAGAAAAGTGCATGAAAAACAAAAGCATGATGCTTTGAAAATATGGTTTTGTTATTTTTAGCAAATTATTGGTAGGTTGGCTAACATTTGAAATGATTTGCAAAAGAAATGATTTGATTTGGTTAATAACCATGTTTTGCAAAGAATTGAGCCACCTATATGGATTTCGTGAGAATGAAAGCGTGTTAGAGCATGACTCACACGAGATTTGATGTGGTTTATATGCATGAATGCATGGATTTTATGATGTTGTGCGAGAGTGGAACTTGCACAAACTTTATACTAGTTTTGGCATGGTGCTAGAGCAGAGCTCGCATTAGATGCCCACCATACTTGATGCCGTGCTAGGAGCTTCAGGTAGACTGGGTGTCGCACCGATTAAATAGGCTCGCACATGCATTTTTGATATTTTGACATGTTGATAGCCGTGTTAGGAGCTTCGGGTAGACAAGAAGTTGTACCGATTAAATAGGCTCACACGTGCATTTTTGAGATGTGGCGTGATATGATTTGTTGATATGGGTCCACGGAGTATGTTGTATCGTGCATGTAGCATGGAGTACGTTGTACCGTGTTGAGGTTGTGTTATGCCATCTTCGGACGAGATATGCTATGGATCGGTGGGCTGGACTTGACCCACCTCCCGTGTGGAAACAGTTAGTGGTGATACCCTGCACACCTGATCCGTGTAGCCTAAGATCACAGGATATGGCCATAGTCCTAGAGGAGATTTCCCTTATTATATTGCCTATCTCACATGTCTTGTTTTATGAATAAATTCATGTTTTTGAAATGTTTTGTGGGTCAGTACAGTCCAAGGGGAAGGGGATGAATCCTGGCCAGTAGTGATTTTATTGAGATGAGAGAGTATGTTAATGGTTTTATAGTGCACCGATGCATGATGATTAATGCCATGCTTTATTTGTGAAATATGCATGATGATTAATGCCATGCTTTATTTGTGAAATATGCATGATGACTTATGCCATGCTTTAAACTTGATTTGTGCATTGAACTAAATAGCATGATTTGCTTTACATGCCATTAACCCAAGCACGAAATAATGCTTTTGAGATGTGAATGAGAATTATGTGGTTTTGAGCATGGCATCACGATCACGTAGATAGTGCAGTATCTACATGTTCGTATGATTGCCTTACTGAGCGTGTGGTTTGCTCACCCCCTTATTTTCCCACTCTCTACAGAGATTTGAGTATAGATTGAGAGTGACTAGAGGCGTTCCCTTTTGGTATCTGCTGCATCCCATCGCGTAAGGTATACACACTGATGAGGTTTTTGTATCTAAACTTTCTATAGCACAGTAGCATTTTGTATGTAACTATTGGGGATGTAAAGTAATGTAAAGCAATGTAAACACATGTAAACAACACTCTGATTTAATTATACAAGTGTTTACCTTATTTTAAAAATGCAATTAAATTGGTATGGTGGAATGAGATAGACATTGACACACAACCCAACTGTTGAGGAGAGTAGCTGATCACGATCGAGGAAGGTCGAATAATAAATCATGCATGAAATGCAAAAAATTTGTACGTATTTTGGTAAGTTAAGGGTCGTGACAATACTGGAGTGTGGGAAACTTTTATATTTTCTTTATGTTAAGAGAAAAATTAGGCATTGGTATAGAATATGAGATATAGGTCCTAATTTTTTTATTTTTTAGCTTCTAAGGTTTTTCCTCCTTGAACGAATTTTTAAATTGAATTATATTAATAAAATTCCTTTTAATTTTTGAAAAAATAAAAATCCAATTTGATCTGAATTTGATGGTCTTGTTTTCTCTATACACTACTTGACACTAAGCACTTGAATCTACAATAAAAGTATAGAACAATGTCACTCTCTTTCCAATTTATCTTAATTTATCTACTCTAATGGTTATAGATAAATGAATTCATGTCTTATTAATTACTTTAAGCAAAGCTCATTGTTATAGGTGTGGAGCGGAGAATATACGTTTGAAAGTGTTCCAGAAGGTAATGCAATTTTCATGAAGGTAGGCTTTTATTTCATATAGCGTAGTAAATAGAGCATTTCAACTCTATGCAAGATTAAATATAAAACAATTTGTTCTAACACCAAATATCATGTAAATCATGCAACTTTCTCTTCGTATTTCTATATTTTAAGTAAATCCAGTTTCAGTATCATAAATAGTCCTTTAGTAGTTTTTTGTCCAAAACTAGATCCAATAAAACTATAAGAAGATTTTTTGGAAGATTTAAGTGTAGTCATTTTCTTTGTTTCCTTATTTGCTTGCACCAATGAGTGGATACAAGAGATCATTTTTTGTTTTTATTCAAAATCATTGCACATTTTTCATATAACATGTTACTTCAATCCTTCAGTTTTCCTGATGGTATTGAATATAAAAGGACATAATAGTTAGTAAGGACGTCAATAGCTACCTTGCTAAAAGTTTCTTCCATATTTTTTTAATTACAATCTCTTTAAATCGTCACCAAAAGACTTGAAAAATGAAAAAGCAGGAGGAAAACCATTGTAGATGATGCAATTAGATTTGAATTAACAAAAATTGATAAGTAAAAATATTGATCAGTAGGTGGCATCATGCATTCATCTCTACTGAACAATATTTTCTGTTGGAAAGCCTAACCCTACTTAAATGTGCATCTATTCATCTCTTGGACATTTTTATTTGGTTTGACTTCCGTTGGAATGTCATTATGGTACTTAAAGCGACGAAACATACCAATGTTATCTTAAGATTCAAAGTGGGCAAAGGTTAGCCTCCATTTATGTTCACTTCATGGGAAAATGAGTCTCTCATCTTGCAAATCAAACCATTAGGAAATGCAAAATGAAATCCTTAAAAGGATTACTTATCATTGATTAATATATGCTTTTATGGTATTATGGTGTTAAAACTTGTTAATTAACTAATATTACAAATATATATGCTATATGTTTCCCTGTTTACTTAGGTATCATATTTCATTTTCCTTTATTTGTAAATTCATTATAATCAATGCATGAGGGAGGAAGATATATAATCTAAGTTATTTCAGTCTGATATCAGTTTGTGCTCCACTTTAATAGCATGAGTATGAACTTTTAATTAGCTTTTCCTATATTAAAGAATTATTTTCTATCCTCACCATGAAGCATTGTTACATTTTCTTTGCCTATTTGCATCTTATGACAAATTAAACAATCCTATTTTTCTTTATGCCCTTGATGCCACTTATTAACTCCAACAATAATTGATAGGAGATTAAATTTTATACTGAAAGGATTTCTGAAGTGATAGCAAAGGGATGGGATCATGAAGTGGTTGAGAGCCTGGTTGGCTAAGGAGATGGGCCTTTTGATAAATTGGCATGTTTACGAAGACATTTTATGACCTAAATTGCTATAGTAAGTCTCCTTTTTTTTTTGGTAGAAAAAGAAAACTTAATAAATCACAGAATAAAGAGTTATCCCATAACTGGGGTACAACTAACAAGCCTTAGTGTGTAACAACCCATGCTATCGAAAAACAGATTACATATAGTATCCGTAGGAGGGTGGGTAAAATTACATAAGAATGATCCCAACTATCTTAGCTAAAGTATCAGCATAACAATTGGCGTCCTAATACACATGTTGGATTTTAACATTTTGTAGCAGTTGAAGTAGATATTGACAATCCGAAACAATTGAACAATGAGTGTGAGAAGTAGAAACATTATCAAGGACATATCGCAAGACACATTGGGAGTCGATTTCCACAACCAAGTTGTGAAAACCTCTGTCCACTGCCATCTGCAGCTCATCTCTCAATCCCTATAACTTTGGACATACATTAGTAGTGAAATTGAGGTTACGAGCATAACCCTCAATCCATTGTCCATTGGAGCCTCTGAATATACCACTGACTCCTGCTTGCGCAGGGTTGCCAATGGCTAAACCATCATTGTTAAGTTTAAGATAACTAGGTGAGGGTGATTGCCATCCCACATTCACTTGAGTCTTCTATTTGCTCACTTTATCAGGTTTCATCACAACCCAAAAATTCTTAATCCTTTTCCATAGAATAGTGTAGCAGACTTATCTGGAGTTGAGAGTATTCTAAAAAACAATTTTATTTCTATTGGACTAAATCATCCCAATAACCCAAGGAAAAATAATGTTCCATGAAATATCCATAACAAGGAGGTTTTCCTTGTTACACAGATTACTAGAAATCTATTCTTGGATATCCAAGGAGAAGGTAGGTTTAATTAGCTCTGATGTAGGAACGTTTTCCCATAACTTTTTAACAAAAAGGTAGTCTTTAAGGTAGTGAATTACTGTCTCTTCTTCTAAGCCACACCGTGAGTAAAGATCAGAAATTTGCATACCTCTTATGGCCAAATGCAATCTAGTTGCCAGCATTTGATGAACACATTGCCATAAGAAGCATTAAACCTTGGGCAAAGTATTTAGTTTCCAAATACTCATCCAGTTAAAATTATTAAAAGATTGAGTTTTTTTTAGCAAACTTGTAAGCAGTTAATAAACCATTGGAATCATGGTTCCAAGCAATAGAAACCTTACAAACCTATTGAGTTTGAAAAGGAATGGCTATAATCTTATCCCGCAATTCATCAGATATAAGAGCCCTTGTTATGTCGAGATTCCATTCTTTGGCACTGAAGACTCCTCCCTAACCACTATGGCTTCTTGTTATGGGCTTTAGGGGCTATAAATCAAAGCACTCAATGGCTCTTACCCAGTCCAATTATCTTCTAAAAACAAGCATGTTGGCTTGTCAAGGTCCAACTTGTTCCTAGGTTGTCGGCTGGCATCTCATTGGGGCTTAGATCCCTCAGGTTTACCTTGACTTATCTGTACTATCCACTTTTGATCCACTGACCCACACGATTTTATCGAGGTAAATACCCCAATTCGTGTCCCCATTGTGGTTCGAACTTAGGATCCTTAAGTTGTGAAACCCCGTATAGGTTTAACCTTGTATATATATGTAAATGAATTCATAAGTATGGTGATATACATGTAAGGTGAAGTATATGTAATGTAAGTCCATATGTTTAATGTACACACATGTAATAAGAGTTGTGATCGTACGTATAAGTTGCATTTTGTATGAAAATGAAGAAATGGACTTAAACATGTGAAGAATGGGCGTAGAATGGAAAATGAGTAGTGAGGTAAAATGGAAGGAAGATTTTATAAGTTATGCACTTTCATTTGGTCTATATCATGTACCTTTGGTTATACAAAGATTTCACACAAGTTTTAATAGGTATAAAGTAGGAATGGATGCCATTTTCAAGTCTCAAAGATGATCGGATCAGAAAATGACTATGGCAATAAATTAAAGTTGTTTTGGTGTAAATACATGTAGAAAACTGCAGCAAAATCTAGAAATATGAAGGCCAGATCGATCTCATAGGATGAGAGATCGATCTGAAAGAGCCAAAACGCTCTTATCTTGAGCTATGGAACAAGACAGATCGATCTCCAATGGAGCCAAATCGATCTGCTAAACATTCTGTAAAGAGGAGATCGATTTCAAGGTAAACAGATCGATTTCTTTAAGCTCTCGGGTTGAAGCAGATCGATCTCATCCCAAGCCAGATCGATCTCCTTAAGCTACTACCTTTGACAGATCGATTTTCAGCCTTCGACAGATCAATTTCATGCCTTCAAATACCGTGAAAAAGAGGGATTTTAAGAGGACTAGATCGATCTCCACCCAAGGCAGATCGATCTCACCAAGCTAAATCTATAAATAGGAGCAGTTGGATCTGTAAATTTCAGGAAAACACTCTCACTCTACCATTTTCAATCTAAAACCTAGCTTTCTCACTCCTAAATCCACCCATTTTTAGTAGGATTTGAGGGAAAGCTATTAGAGACAAAGTTGTTCACATTAAAGAGAAGAACAACATAGTTGGGAGGTATTTTCCCCATTTGTTGGATTTAAGGAACAAGGTGCATTTCCATTGGAGCAAAGAGGAAATCAAGCTAGGTGAGTTTCTAATACAAATACTCAAGTACATTTGTTTGGATATTGATGTGGGAAATGATTGGTATGCATAGAAATGGTAGAAACTACATAGAGTAGAATGAATCCACCATGACCTAGAAATGGTCTAGTGTGAGAAAGTAGAATGTATTGAGATTAATGATGAATGGGATATCTTGAGGTGATAATACTGTTATGGGTATGATTTTAAGTTGTTGTTAGTGAATAAATTGTGAGATTTACCTAAAAGGGGTAAAATGCATAAATGAATTATATTGACTAGTGAAGTCAAAATGTGAGTTAATAATATTAACTTAAGTAATTTAGATGAATGAATCACAGCTCCCGAGGATACACCGGAGCAAGGCAAGCCAAGAGCGCAAGAGGCTAAGAGGAAGAGAGAGTCACACTCAAGTAAATTGAGGTAAGGGAATTTTGTGAACTCTTAGAGATATCTGTACGTAATTTGGGCACTTAAATGTTTTGCTAGAGTGCATGTGATACTAGGAAAGATATTGGGTGATTGAAGGGTAAAGAGTTGGGTTTTGAGAAATGTGCATGAAAATAAAGGCATAATGCTTTGGAAAATCATGTTTTATTGCTTTTTAGCAAGTGATTGGTAGGTTGGCTAACATTTAAAATGAATTGCAAAAGAAATGAGCTGTTTTGGTTTGTTAACCATACTATGTAAAGAATTGAGCCACCTATATGGTTTTCGTAGGAATGAAAACATGCTAGAATATTGACTCGCACGAGATTTGAGGTGTTTAATATGCATGAGTGCTGGAGCTTAGCTCAAACTAGTTTTCACATGAATTTTATACTGGTTTTGGCATGGTGTTGGAGCATAGTTTGCATTAGATGCCCACCTTATTTGTTGTCGTGCTTGGAGTTTCGGGTAGACTTGGTGTCACACCGATTAAATAGGCTCGCACGTGTATTTTGAGAATCTGACATGTTGATAGCCGTGTTAGTAGCTTCGGGTAGACAAGACATCGTACCGATTAAATAGGTTCACATGTGCGTTTTTGAAATGTGGCGTGATATGATGTGTTGATTGGGTCAACGGAGTATGCTGTACCGTGCAGGTAGCATGGAGTACATTATACCGTTTTGAGATTGTGATATGCCGTCTTCGAACGATGATTGTTTTGCTATGGACCGACAGGTTGGACGTGACCCACCTCTCGTGTAGAAGCAGATAGTGGTGATACCCCACACACTTGATCCATGTAGTCGGTATCACAGGATGTAGCCATAGTCATAGAGGATATTTCCCTTATTGTATTGCCTATCTCATATGTCTATTATATTGTGAATAAATCCATGTTTGAAATGATTTGTGGCTTAGGACAGTTTGAGGGAGGGGCTAAACCTGACAAGTGTTAGATTGTTTTGAGATGTCGGTTTGTTAATGGTTTTAAAGTGCACGTACGCATGATGTATGATGGGTATTCCATGCTTTGAATTGAATTGTGCATTGGATTTTAATAGCATGAATGCTTTAGATACCATTAACACAAGCATGTACTCATATTTTGATAAAATGATGAAATGTATGCTTGGAGCATGGCATCACGATCACGTAGATAGTGCAGTATCTACCTGTTCGCATGATTGCCTTACTGAGCGTGTGGTTTGCTCTTCCCCCTTATTTTCCCCCTCCCTACAGAGCTTTGAGTATAGATTGAGAGCAACTGGAGGCGTTCCCTGTAAGACCCGTATTTCATGTGTAACTTTATGGATTCATAAGTGTGGTAATGTACTTGTAATGTGAAGTACAATTGATGTAAAGTCCATAAATGTAATGTACATACGTGTAATAAGAGTTTGTAATGTACATACAAGTTTCATTGGGTATGAATATGAAGAAATGGACTTTTAGAAGTGATGAATGTGATTGGAACTCAAAAAGAGTAGTGTGGTAACTGGAATGTAATTGCATGAATCTAAATATTTCCATTTAGCTTGGTATGGTATAACTTTGGCTATACAATGGATACACACAAGTTCTAATGTGTATAAGGTATGGATGGATGCCATTTTTAAGTCTAAAATGTTGTTGGATGAGAAAATGACCATAACATCAAATTAAAGACATTTGGGTGTGAGTTGCTGCAGAAAAACTGCAGAAAATCTGGTAAGTATGAAGTCCAAATCGATCTCATAGGATGAGAGATCGATCTGGAAGAGCCAGAATGCTCTTATTTGAACAATAGAATAGAGCAGATTGATCTCCAATAGAGCCAGATCGATCTCCTGAACATTCTGTAAAATGCTGATCGATTCAGAATGAAACAGATTGATCTCCGTTAAGCTACTGGAAAGAGCAGATCGATTTCCCTCATAACCAGATCGATCTCCTTAAGTTTCTGCCAAAGAGAGATCGATCTCCCTTACTCGACAGATCGATCTCATGCTTGAAAATGCCATGAAAAAGAGGAATTTAAGGGGACCAGATCGATCTCCTCCTAGTGCAGATCGATCTCATCAAGTGATTTCTATAAAAAGGGCACTGAAATCTGTAATTTTCAGGAAACAACAACACCTTTCCAATTCCAACCCAAAACCTAACTTTCTCACCCCTAAATCTACCAATTTCCAGTAAGATTTGAGATGGAGCTATTAGACAAAAAGTTATTCATTTCAAAGAGAAGAACAACATTGTTTGGAACCAATGTCTCATTGTTTGTATTGAGGGAGCAATGAGCATTTCCCATTTGGTGAAAAAGCGAAACTAGATTTGGTAAGTTTCTACTACTCCAATCCAAGTACATTATTTATTTAATTGATTTTGGAGTAGATTTGCATGTGTATTGATGGTTGGAGATACCTAGGAGGTGATGGAATTAGTGTGTGACCTAGAAAATGGAATAAGTCTAGTGTGAGAAAGTGGTGGGTGTCGAAACCAACAATAATAATTCATACTCAAAATAAATTTAAACTGTAGTATAACTGAGAAAGGTCATTTCCCAAGAGATTGGTTAGATTTATTTTTCTGCAAAACAATTAAAAAGTAAAATGGGGATTTTGTTGTAGTGAGAATAAAAAGGAAAATATATTAAAATGTAGTAGAGAAAAATCAATATGATGAAAACATCTAACCAAAGGAATAATCTTAGAATGGGTTTAGGGAATTGATCATTGATGCAAAAATAATTTCTTTTAATCTTTACCAAATTGGTTATGGTTATTGGTACAACCTAACAACCTATCCCTCCTTACTTCTTCGATAATCAAGATACGATCTCTAATTATTTCTCTTGTCAGTTAAACAATCTTAGATACGATCTTAAGATTTAATTTACCAACGGCATTGAAAACTAGAGAGACTACCAATTCTAACCAACAAACACACATGTAGGTTCATTTAAGCTAGATTATATATCTTCTTAACATAGAATTGAAAATCTTATCTGAAATCAATTATGTTATTTACCACTTATATTAGAATGCCTAAACAATTATGGATTCAGGTTTCTAATTGGTGATGTATTATCCTGACAATTGAACAAATGGCTCTTTTTTGCACAATCAATCAAAACAATAATTTAAACAAGAACATAAGACATATAAATAATAAAGATATAAAAGAACAAGATAAAACTAATTAGATCTCATAATTCTTGAAGAACCCAAACTTTAATTATCCTTTGGCTAGACTAAAAATTTAGCAAGCCATAAATTCAGAGAAAAACACTAAAGAAAAATATATGTCTATGATAATTTAAGATTTCAGATCCCTGGCCTCTTCCACTCTTAGTCTATAAATACTAAATATCCTAGCTCCAGAATCTGTTTCCAAAGGAAAGTTCTCTGATTGAGTTTGATTACAATTAAACTTCTTTCCTTTTTCAACCACTTGCCAAAGACAGTAATTGCATATCTTTTCCTTAATAATTAAAATCTTCCACTTGCCATCTTTAGACTGTTTAAGTCAACTTCAGCTACAAGTGGTAGATCTTGACTTGAATTCCAAGATTTCTTCTGATTTTGTGACTTGAGCAGAATTTGCAGCTTTTAATCCATTTTGTCCATTTTCCTTCATTCACAATATAAAATAGAAAATATAAGTCAAATCCAAAAATTAAGCATATAAAAGATTTAAATCATGGGAAAATATGACAATTAATATGTCTAATATGCAACTTATCAGAAAGTGTAATTTGGATTAGTTGGTGATTCGTGGGAATTGCTAAGTTATCATTTGAGTAATGTGGATGATTTAAATTGGGTAAATGAAACTACATTGTGGGTTGAGTGGAATTAGGAAAATGAGCACATGTAGTGTTGATGGAAAAGCCATAGTGAGGAAATATATGGGATATGAACACTATGAGCTTAATATCGATTTAATACCGATTCATTATGAATAACTAGGCCTAAAGGAATCCATAGACTCGAGATATGAATAGAGAAATGAAATGGGGCCTTATAAGAGATGATAAAGCTATAGAGTGAATTGACTATAGCAAAACCCAAAGGTTGTGTGTAATAGATTGAAATAATGCGAAATACGATTTTGTGCAGTTTCAAAGAGTCGTTGGAGACGTAATCAAACTACGCACACGTAAGCAGCTTTAAGGAAGTCGAATCAAGCGTCGCGATTCCAGGTAAGGGAATTCTGTAAGTATATTGAGGTAGCTGCTCGTATTTTATGGGTGTATAGGGCTTTGGAAATATGCACGAATTTATAAAAATGTGTTTGACGATGTATGGAAGTGACTATGAGTAATTGTATGAGATTTGGTTGTTGAAATGGTGTTATAAGGAAATGGGATAGTAAAACTGATAATTGCATAAATCAAATGTTTTGAATGTTTTCACAAAACATATTGCTTTGTTTTAAGCAAATTCATGGATAGGCTGGCTAGTGTTTGAATGATGTTGTGTGATAGCACATGTGAGGTACTAAATGTGTTTTGAGATTGATTTTTGAATGTTGATGAGCCGCCTATCATGTTTGTGTGAATTGAACCATGCTGGAGCCTAGTTCGCACTGGATTATTGATGCTTTTACTTGTGTGAAATGTGCTGGAGCTTAGCTCGCTCTTTGGTTTGATCTATGATAATGTTTTATAAACCGTGCTGGAGCTTCTGCTCGTACGTGACTTTCGAGTGATTTGCTTATGCATAGAAACGTACTAGAGTTGTGCTCATACGTGGTTTCTTTATGATATGATGCATGAGTCGTGCTAGAGCTTTGCTCGCACAAGTTTGCACATTGTGGTATGTATAAGGCCATGGAAGTTGGTAAGATCCTCAAGCCCTACATCCTTAAGCCAACATCCTTAAGGCTTGGAGGGGTGGGAAGGCTGTGTTAGGCATGGAGGCTCTGTTCGGTGGGGAGGCTTTCTTACGGTAAGATCCTCAAGCCCTATATCCTTAAGCCTGAGGAGGTGGGGAGGCTCTGTTCGGTGGGGAGGCTCTCTTATGGAAGGATCCTTAAGCCAACATCCTTAAGGTCGAGGAGGCGGGGAGGCTCTGTTCGGCAGGAAGGCTTTCTTACATGGGTACAGAAGGATCCTTAAGCCAACATCCTTGAGCCCTGGAGGGGCGGGGAGGCTCTGTTCGGCAAAGAGGCTCTCTTACATAAGTACGACAAGTTCTTGGTATGGGGCAGATATGACCTAAGACTGGCACCCCCAACTACAATATGGGTCCATATAGTACGTTGTACTGTGTATATCACATGGAGTATGATGTACCGCGTGATGATTATGTGATGAAAGACTGGCAAGTAAAGAATCCACCTTCGTGCCAGCACGATACCTCACACACCTGGATACGTGTGGTCTGGGATGATTTATGATGTAGTTGGTCCACATAGTTACTTGTGATATAGTGACCTGATCTATTTATACATATGTGTGTTTGTGATTGAGAAAGAGATTTGTGATAAGATTGTATGTGTATGAGAAATAGATGGGATTCAAAAGGATGTTTCATAAATGAATTGCCCTTTTCTTAAGATTTAACAATCGACGAGCATGAGATGATTTGTACATGATGATTTTACCATGTTTTATATGCCAATTTCCATGATTTAAATACGTGATATATGTATACTCATATGGCATAGTTTTTATTCCTCATGCTCTTGATATAAATGATTTGTGTATCACATTATCAGCATGTAGATAGAGTAGTTATCTATCATGCTTGCATTATTGCCTTATTGAGCATGTGGTTGCTCATCCCTCTCTTTTTTCCCCTTCCTACAGAGCGTGCATTGTCGCCCAGTGATGACTGAGGCGTTTTGTTGAGACATCCGCTGCCATCCATTGCTAAGAGGTATACACATGAAGATTCTTTTTGTATCTAAATAATTGTAAAAGCACAATAGTCTTTTAAGTTGTAATTATGGGGAATGTAGATGTCAGTAATCATATTTTGTATAAATGAATGATTGACGTTCAAATGTATGACATCACTTTTATTAATTGAGAATGGATATTGCAAGTGGATTATTATTAACTCACTGCCCAACAGTGTAGTGGTAAGTTTGTTCATGACCAAGTAGGGAAATGAATAAATGCGAAAAATTTATTCAGATTTTCGGTTAATAAGAGGATAAAATGGGTCGTGACAGAGATTGGTATCAGAGCTGTGATGACTTGATGTAAGTCAATAATAAAACATAGGAAAGTACATCCTCATATTACTGTGCTTTTGTTTAGATACAACTGTGTATACCGTGATGGATTGAGTGTAATAAGCTATTTTAATACAGGAAGCTAGGCATTATGCTAATTACGCGCCAAGGTAGAGGGGCGAGGGCACATGCTAGAGGCCGTAGAGGTAGGCCTGAGAGCCGTATGGAGCTACAGACTGATCAGGCTCTATTAGACCTTGCTGAGAGAGCAAGAGATACAGAGGCTTACTTCGCTAGGATAGAGTGGAGTATAGAGAGCCTGGAGGAGATAGTCACACAGGCTTTGGATGCCGGTGATATACGAGGTCTCACAGTGTGAGACCCCATATAGGTTTAACCTTGTACATATGTAAATGAATTCATGAAGTATTGTAATGTACTAGTAATGTGAAGCATATGTGATGTAAAGTCCATAAGTTAAATGTACACATTTGTAATGAAAGTTGGTGATTGTACGTACAAGTTGCATTACGTATGAATATGAAGAAATGGACTTCGATATATGATGAATGTGAGTGGAATGAAAAATGAGTAGTGTGATAAAATGGAAGGGAGATTTGCATAAGTGTGCACTTCTATTTAGCTTACATTATACACCTTTGGTTATACAAAGACTCTACACAAGTTTTAAAGTGTATGAAGTATGAAAGGATGCCATTTTCAAGTCTCAAAGATGATTGAATGAGAAAATGACTATGACAACAAATTTAAGATATTTTGAATGAAGTTACTGCAAAAAAATTACAAAAAATCTAGAAAATATGAAGGTTAGATCGATCTCATAGGATGAGAGATCGATCTGGAAAAGCCAAAATGAACTTATTTTGAGCTATGGAGCAGGACAGATCGATCTCCAATGGAGCCAAATCGATCTGCTAAGCGTTCTATAATGAGAAGATCAATTCTTAAGACAAGCAAATCGATCTCCTTAACTCTCTGTTTGAGACAGATCGATCTCAAGACTCAACAGATCAATCTCCTTAAGGGTTCTGTAAAGAGCAGATCGATCTCCCAGAGGAAATTTGCCTGCAATCAGATCGATCTCATCATGGAAGAAGATTAATCTTGTAGTGGTTGTGTTTGGTAAAAAGGACTGCCAAACCTTGCAAAGATCGATCTCTACAAAGACCAGATCAATCTCATAAGCCTGCATCTATAAAAATAGCACGAGATTGAGATGAAAACTCAGAACTCTTCCCCCACTAAACCTCATCTACCATTTTCTCTCTAGACCTAAGCTTTCTCACTCTAAAGATCACTACATTCCAGCCAATTTTGGGAGAAGCTCAAGAAGGAAAAGTTATTCCTTGAAACAAGGAGAATAACATACCCAAAAATCACACATTGATGAGACCAAGAGAATGAGTTTTGGCTACCTCAAGTTTGGCTAAGGAAAAGAGACTAAGCTAGGTAAGCTCTTCAACTCTCAAGCTTTAAATATGGATTCTAGATATTGTATGGGTTGAATGGTATGTAAAATATTGATAAGAATGATTTGTAGTGATGAGTGAGTAATGTTAAGAGAAATTTATGAAGAGGAAAATCTATGGAAAGCTTAAGAAATAGTTCAATGAGATAAGTAATACAAATGGAAAGGGAAATGTGATTGAAAGGCTTGAAAGGTATAAATGGAAGAATAAGTGACAATGAGGATATTTGGAAGAAAGAAAAGAAATAACTAAATGGTTATGTGTGTAGATTGGAAAAAAACATGGAGCACGATTAACCCGGATCGCGAGCAAAGCAAACGAGATAAAGGAAATACAAGCGCGATTCGAGGTAAGGGACTGTGTGTTAACTATAGAGATGTTCGTACGTATTTTACGGCAATTTCGTAGATATATCGCTAGAATTAGTAAGATACTACAATTCTAGGAAATGATATGGAAGCATGAAATATACTATGATATATATGTATTGAGAAATGGGATGGGGTAAGGAAATAGCATGATATGCATGATTTCAATGTTTTCTCAATTTTGTATTGATTTTGTGATTGAGAAATGATAATGATAGGTTGGTTAGTTTTACATATTTTAGCATGGAAATGCATGTTGCATAAATAAACATGTTTTGATTTTTAAAAGAGAAAGTAACCACCTATCGGATTTAAGATATGATTCGGTGTGGAGCATTGGCTCACACCCATGTTATTGGTTTTGACTATGCTGGAGTCTTACTCGCATATGTCTGTACGTTTGATTTACCATGCTAGTGTGGGACTTGCACGCGGTTTTATAACGATAATGTGCTAGAGTTTTAGCTCGCACATGTTTTGAGAAAAGTGTTGGAGCTTTTGCCCACACTAGTTTTATTGAGTTCGAAACGATACAGTGCTCGAAGTCGTCGCTCGCACTGAGAAAAATACTGTGTTGGAGCATTGCGATGACTAAGTGTCATACGAATTTGCTCGCCTGGCATATGAGACATGGTTCAAGATGATAAGTCCATCGGAGTTGGAGTATGGACTTGGGTTCACGGTCGTACGTAGTACTATGTAGTTGTCTGCTGGTATACTATGTACTGTGCTGGGTGCACGTGAGTACGAGTATCGCGTAGATGACACATGGCGTACCTTATACCATGAGTATATGAGGAGATGAGGTTGATTGAGATGAGCCAGAGGGTGGGACTGACCCATCCCCCTTCAGGCGAAGTGATGCCCCGTGCATACCTGATCAGTGAGGCCTGGGATCACTGACTATGGCCATACGTCGTAGATATTTGATTGTCGAAAATTTTATGCCTATCTCAAGGATTCGAGAGATTGAGGAGAACTCAGAAAAGAACGAGATTTTTGTGTTTGATAAATCTTTGATCTAAACACTTTTGTCGTGAGAGCATTGTTTTAAGAAACATGTTTTAAGTGGAAATATTGAATATTTGTGTTACATGAAAATGCCAAATAAGAAATATATGTTTAACTGCATTTTCTGATAATATTCCCATTTATAATGAAAACATGGTTTTGGTTTATACATGCATGGGCTATGTAGATAGTACAGTATCTACTTGTTAGCATCCATTTCCTTATTGAGCTGTGGTTTGCTCATCCTACTACTTTCCCCCTCCAGATACTGAGAAGTAAGGCAGTGCAGTGGTCTTTGGATCTTTTTGTGTTGGACAACTCCCACCAGTTGCAAAGGTATAAGACTTGTATGCACATGAGTATTTTGTATCTAATATATTATATCACACAGTTACAAAATGAGAATGTAAACATTGGTATGAGGGATGTTTTGTAAAGATATTATTATACAATTAATTTGTATATTTACACACACACCTGGGAGTGTAAATTAAATTTTAAATTTTTTGCTGTAAAACTTATGAAATTTTAGTAATTGCATTCACAGTCCAATCGTAGTAGCTTAAGTATGAATAAAGGACACCCGTAAGTGGGGTGTGACACGCGATACAGCCTACTACTGGACAGGCAGCTGCAAAGGCGGAGAGACCTCAAACCGCAGAGACTACTACTGTTACACCACCTCCAGCCCATGATATAGCTTCCCCTATCGCTCCATAGTAGAGCGGTAGTGATTTGGATTATGATTGCGACTTGAGCAGGTTGCGAGAGTTCCAAGCACTGAAACCCCCAGTGTTCAGAGGGGCGAAGGACCTGGTTATCACAGAGGACTGGGTGTATGAGATGGAGAAACTGTATAGGTTTTTTCAATGTACTTCAGTTGAGAGGGTTGCCTTTACCGCGTTTATGCTGAAAGGGAGGCAGAGCACTGGTGGAGATCTACCGAAGCTATTTTGAGGGCCAGACACCCTGAGATCTCATGAAAAATATTTTTAGAGGCCTTCAAGAGGCAATACATCCCAGTCACTATACAGAGGAAGTTGCAGATGGAATTCATGAATTTGGTTCAGAGGAATCATACTGTGGATGAGTATTAGTCCAAGTTTATGTCCTTGGGGAGATATGACTTGGACACGATGGGTAGTGAGACCCGAAAGATTCAGAAGTTCATTGATGGACTGAGATTAGCCATCCGAACTAAGCTAGCCCTATTTGATATTCAGACTTATCAGGAGACGGTACACAAGGCTCAGTTATGCGAGCAAGATTTTGAGAGAAATGCCTCCGAGATTGGGAGGATTAGTGTCAGGAATGATAGAGACCGGAAGAGATCCGAGTTTGATAGAGTGGCCAACTGAGGAGGCTAAAGGTTTTTTGAGAAGAGGCCTAAGATTGAGGAGGTGCAGGAGAGAGTTGCTAGACCTCTTGTATACTCGGCTTTGACTGCACCGAGGGGTATGGTTATTAGAGGACCACGGCCTACTACTAAGAGGTGCAGGAGATGTGATAGATTTCTTGGGACTAGGCCCTGTTCGATGACCCCTATGGTGTGTTTTAGATGCGAGAGACCTGGACATATAGCTAAGTATTGTCCCTAGAAGATGAAGATTGCCCCACAGAAGGATAAGGAGCTAGAGAGAGCTCCAGTTGAGACGGCTGCCCCGAGGAAGAGGGCCACAGCTGAGGAAAAAGGGAAGCAAGTAGCGGGTGTAAGCAGAGGAAGAGTACATGCATTGGATCAGGACACCGCAGATGCTTCGACGGATATGATTAAAGGTACCATCCTAATCTTTGGTTTAGAAGCATTGATATTATTTGATCTTGGTGCCAGAAACTTCTTCATATTACCTTCCTTTACACATAAATTGTTGAAGCATGTGAAACCTACATTGATGGATAAAATGTTAATGATTTCCACACCCATGAATTATAGTCAATTGACTGAGCATGTATGTAGGGATTGTGAGTTAAAGATAGAGGGAAAGGAAATGACAGCCAATTTGATTTTATTGAATATGAATGATTTTGATGTAATTTTGAGAATGGATTGGCTGGCTGACAATCGGGTTGTGATGGATTGTCATGCAAAAACCTTGATATTTCCCGAGATAGAAAACCATGTTGTAAGATTTATGAAATGAAATGAAATTACATGATTATGATGAATGAAATGAGTATGATTTTAATTTATAATGTTTGAGAGATGAATTCACTGTTTATTTTGAATGTGGATGTGATGATTTGTGACACTAACGGTGGAAAGAATAATGTGAAGGGTTCATTGCCTATGTGGTCGATATAAATAAGGCACACCAAAAATTGAGGGACATCTCAGTGATTACGGATTATTCTGATGTCTTTTCGGACGGATTACCAAGACTACCACCTGAAAAGGAAATAGAATTTTGCATAGAATTAGTGTCTGGTACAGAGCCGATATCGAAACCACCATATAGAATGACACCGATTGAGTTAGAAGAGCTGAAAAAACAGCTGCAAGAGTTGCTGGAGAAGGGGTTCATTAGACTGAGTGTCTCACCTTGGGGAGCATCGGTCTTATTTGTAAGGAAGAAGGATGGAAGCCTCCGACTGTGTATAGATTACCGGTTGTTGAATAAGACCACTATTAAGAACAAGTACCTCATTCCACGTATAGATGATTTACTAGATCAGCTCCAAGGAGCTCAAGTGTTTTCAAAGATAGATCTACGGTCAGGGTATCATCAGTTGAGGATCAGAAGTGGAGATGTACCCAAGACAGCATTTCGTACCCGTTATGGCCACTATGAGTTTTTGGTTATGCCATTCGGATTGACGAATGCCCCCGCAGCATTTATGACACTGATGAATGATGTCTTCAAGCCATACATGGACAAGTTTGTGATAGTGTTCATTGATGACATATTGATATATTCCAAGTCCAGGGAAGATCATGAGGAGTATTTGAGGATAGTTCTGCTGACCCTCCAAGAGAAAGAGTTATATGCCAAACTCAGCAAGTGTAACTTTTGGTTAGAGCATATCTCATTTCTGGCCCATGTTGTATCAAAGGATGGGATATCAGTGGATCCATCCAAGATTGAGGCGGTTGTATAGTGGGAACAGCCTAAGACAGTTACTGAGATCAAAAGTTTTCTGGGATGATAGGGTATTATCAGATTTGTAGAGGGTTTCTCCAGACTAGCCACTCCATTGACACGCCTCACGCGGAAAGATGTTAAGTTTGTATGGGATGAGGCATGTGAGAGGAGTTTTGAGGAGCTTAAGCTTCGATTAACCACTGCTCCAGTTCTCACCATTCCTACCAGCTCAAGAGGATTCTTGGTGTATACGGATGCATCACACCAGGGACTGGGCTGTGTATTGATGCAGGATGGGAAGGTAGTTACCTATGGATCTAGACAGTTGAAGGATCATGAAAGGAACTACCTGACACATGATTTAGAGTTAGCGGCTGTAGTGTTTGCTTTGAAAATATGGTACCACTATCTCTGTGGTGAGAAATTTCAGTGTTCACAGATCATAAGAGCCTCAAGTACCTGTTCTCATACAAAGAACTGAATATGAGACAGATGAGATGGCTCGAACTCCTAAAGGACTATGATTGTGAAATCATGTACCACCCGATAAGGCAAATGTAGTTGCATATGCTTTGAGTAGAAAGAACCTTGGGTTGGTGTCTTATATGATGGTACGGGAGCATGAATTGTTGGAACACTTTACGAACCTCAGTTTGGATGTAACCCCACCTGGATTAGAGAGATTGGATATCATGGCTAGTTTGAGATTAAAGCCAGAGTTGATTAGCCGTATTGGGCAGGCCTAGCAGAGTGATCGAAGGTGCATCAATTGGCTGAGGTAGATATAGACAGGTGTGGGTATTGATGTAGAGCTGAGTGCTGATGGCTTATTGAGGTTCATGGGCAGAGTATGTGTTCCCGATGATCCTGAGATCAGGGGACTAATTCTATCAAAGGCTCACTCATCGAAGTACACGATACATACGGGGAGTACTAAGATGTATTAAAACCTTCGAAAGGTTTACTGGTGGTCTGGAATGAAAAGAGACATTGCGGAATATGTCGCTAAGTGTCTCATTTATCAGCAGGTAAAGGTAGAGCATCAGAAGCCTGCAGGGTTATTGCAGCCTCTACCAATACTGACATGGAAGTGGGAGCACGTCACCATAGATTTTGTGATGGGATTACTGAGGACCCATAGAGGTCATGATGCCATATGGGTTATTGTGGACCAGTTGACTAAGTCTGCCCATTTCTTGGCTATGAGAGCTACCGATACACTGAGTCAGTTGGCGAACCTATATGTTCGAGAGATAGTACGGCTACACGGTGTACCAGTGAGCATTGTTTCTGATAGGGATGCCTGCTTCACTTCTCATTTCTATCAATATTTTCAGGAAGCGCTGGGGACCCGACTGAGTTTTAGCACCGCTTTTCATCTTCAGACAGATGGCAGTTAGAGAGGACTATACAGACCCTGGAGGATATGTTGAGAGCGTGTGTACTGAATTTTGGAGGCTCCTAGGATGACCACCTGCAGTTAGCCAAGTTCGCCTATAATAATAGCTATCATGCGAGTATCGGGATGGCACCCTATGAGGCATTATAATGGCGTAGATGTTGTTCCCCTATTGGATGGGAAGAGGTTGGTGACAGATAAATTTTTACTCCAGACTTAATAGCTATCATGCGAGTATCGGGATGGCACCCTATGAGGCATTATAATGGCGTAGATGTTGTTCCCCTATTGGATGGGAAGAGGTTGGTGACAGACAGATTTTTGCTCCAGACTTAGTGCAGCAGGCATCTGAGGACGTCTAATTGATATGTGAGAGATTACGGATAGCTTAGAGTCGATAAAAGAGTTATGCTGACAAGAGACGGAGACCACTAGAGTTTGATGTGGGTGAGTCAGTATTCCTGAGAGTTTCACCTTTAAAGGGTATTATGAGATTTGGTAAGAAGGGTAAGCTAAGCCCTAGATACATCAGAGCCTTCAAGATTTTGGAGAGAGTGGGAGATAAGGCGTACATATTGGCATTGCCATCGTACTTGGCGAATGTTTATAATGTCTTCCACATCTCTATGCTTCGGAAGTATCACTCAGACCCGACACATGTGATAAGATACGCTCCGTTGGAGCTCAATGAGAGTATGACATATGTTGGGAGGCCGATTTGGATATTGGATAGAAAAGAGAAAGTGTTATGGAATAAGACAATTCCCTTGGTGAAAGTCCTTTGGCAACATCACACGATGGAAGAGGTCACATGGGAATTGGAGAATTTGATACGGGAGAAGTACCCCCAACTTTTTGAAGAGAAACTTGGTTCTAATTTGGAGGATAAAATTCCTTGAAGGAGGGGAGGATTTTAAGACCCGTATTTCATGTGTAACTTATGGATTCATAAGTGTGGTAATGTACTTGTAATGTGAAGTACAATTGATGTAAAGTCCATAAATGTAATGTACATACGTGTAATAAGAGTTTGTAATGTACATACAAGTTTCATTGGGTATGAATATGAAGAAATGGACTTTTAGAAGTGATGAATGTGATTGGAACTCAAAAAGAGTAGTGTGGTAAATGGAATGTAATTGCATGATTCTAAATATTTCCATTTAGCTTGGTATGGTATACCTTTGGCTATACAATGGATACACACAAGTTCTAATATGTATAAGGTATGGATGGATGCCATTTTTAAGTCTAAAAGGTGGTTGGATGAGAAAATGACCATTGCAACAAATTAAGGACATTTGGGCATGAGTTGCTGCAGAAAAACTATAAAAAATCTGAAATGTATGAAGGCTAGATTGATCTCATAGGATGAGAGATCGATCTGGAAGAGCCAGAATGCTCTTATTTGAATAATGGAATAAAGCAGATTGATTTCCAATTGAGCCAGATCGATCTCCTGAACATTCTGTAAAATGCAGATCGATTCAGAATGAAACAGATCGATCTCCGTTAAGCTACTAGAAAGAGCAGATCGATCTCTTGAACATTCTGTAAAATGCAGATCGATTCAGAATGAAACAGATCGATCTCCATTAAGCTACTAGAAAGAGCAGATCGATCTCCCTCATAGCCAGATCGATCTCCTTAAGTTTCTGCCAAAGAGTGATCGATCTCCCCTACTCGACAGATCGATCTCATGCTTAAAAATGTCGTGAAAAAGAGGAATTTAAGGGGACCAGATCGATCTCCTCCTAGTGTAGATCGATCTCATTATGTGATTTCTATAAAAAGGGCACTGAAATCTGTAATTTTTGGGAAACAACAACACCTTTCCAATTCCAACCCAAAACCTAACTTTCTCACCCCTAAATCTGCCCAATTCCAGTAAGATTTGAGAGGGAGCTATTAGACACAAAGTTGTTCATTTCAAAGAGAAGAATAACATAGTTTGGAACCAATGTCTCATTGTTTGTATTGAGGGAGCAATGAGCATTTCCCATTTGGTGCAAAAGAGAAACTATATTTGGTAAGTTTCTACTACTCCAATCCAAGTACATTGTTTATTTAATTGATTTTGGAGTAGATTTGCATGTGTATTGATGGTTGGAGATACCTAGGAGGTGATGGAACTAGTGTGTGACCTAGAAAATGGGATAAGTCTAGTGTGAGAAAGTGTAATTTGGATGAACTGGTGATTTGTGGGAATTGCTAAGTTGTCATTTGAGTAATGAGGATGATTTGAATTGGGTAAATAAAACTACATTGTGGGTTGAGTGGAATTAAGAAAATGAGCACATGTAGTGTTGATGGAAAAGCCATAGCGAGGAAATATATGGGATATGAACACTATGAGCTTAATATCGATTTAATACCGATTCATTATGAATAAATAGGCCTAAAGGAATCCATAAACTCGAGATATGAATACAAAAATGAAATGGGGCCTTATAAGAGATGATAGAAGCTATAGAGTGAATTGACTATAGCAAAACCCAAAGGTTACGTGTAATAGATTGAAATAATGCGAAATACAATTTTGTGCAATTTTGGAGAGTCGTTGGAGGTGCAATCAAACTATGCACACGTAAGTAGCTTTAAGGAAATGGAATCACGCGTCGCGATTCCAGGTAAGGGAATTCTGTAATTATATAGAGGTAGCTGCTCGTATTTTGTGGGTGTATAGGGCTTTGAAAATATGCATGAGTTTATAGAAATGTGTTTGATGATGTATGGAAGTGACTATGAGTAATTGTATGAGATTTGGTTGTTGAAATGGTGTTATCAGGAAATGGGATAGTAAGACTAATAATTGCATAAGTCAAATGTTTTGAATGTTTTCACAAAACATATTGCTTTGTTTTAAGCAAATTGATGGATAGGCTGGCTAGTGTTTGAATGATGTTGTGTGATAGCACATGTGAGGTGCTAAATGTGTTTTAAGATTGGTTTTCGAATGTTGATAAGCCGCCTATCATGTTTGTGTGAATTGAACCGTGCTGGAGCCTAGCTCGCACTGGATTATTGATGCTTTTACTTGTGTGAAACGTGCTGGAGCATAGCTCACACTTTGGTTTGATCCATGATAATGTTTTATAAACCATGCTTAAGCTTCTACTCGTACGTGACTTTCGAGTGATTTTCTTATGCGTATAAACGTACAGGAGCTGTGCTCGTACGTGGTTTCTTTATGATATGATGCATGAGTCGTGCTAGATTTTGCTCGCACAAGTTTGCACATTGTGGTATGTATAAGGTCATGGAAGTTGGTAAGATCCTCAAGCTCTACATCCTTAAACCAACATCCTTAAGCCCTGGAGGGGTGAGAAGGCTCTGTTCGATGGGGAGGCTCTCTTACGGTAAGATCCTCAAACCCTACATCCTTAAACCTGAGGAGGCACGAAGGCTCTGTTCGGTGGGAAGGCTCTCTTATGGAAGGATCCTTAAGCCAACATCCTTAAGTCTGAGGAGGCAGGAAGGCTCTGTTGGGCAGGAAGGCTCTCCTACATGGGTACAGAAGGATCCTTAATCCAACATCCTTAAGCCCTTGAGGGGTGGGGAGGCTCTGTTCGGTAGGGAGGCTCTCCTACATGAGTATAGCAAGTTCTTGGTATGGGGCAGATAAGACCTAGGATTGGTACCCTCAACTACGATATGGGTCAGCGGAGTATGCTGTACAGTGTATATCACATGGAGTACGATGCATCACGTGATGATTATGTGATGAGAAAGACTGGCAAGGGATAATCCACCTTCGTGCTAGCACGATACCCCACACACCTGGATGCGTGTGGTCTGGGATGATTTATGATGTAGTCACTTGTGATATGTGACCTGGTCTATTTATACATATGTGTGTTTGTGATTAAGAAAATGATTTGTGATGGGATTGTATGTGTATGAGAAATAGATGGGATTCAAAAAGATGTTTCATAAAAGAATTGCCCTTTTCTTGAGATTTGACAATCGACGAGCATGAGATGATTTGTACATGATGATTTTGCCATGTTTTATATGCCAATTTTCATGATTTAAATACATGATATATGTATACTCATATGACATAGTTTTAATTCCTCATGCTCTTGATATAAATGATTTGTGCATAACATTATCAGCATGTAGGTAGACTAGTTATCTACCATGCTTGCATTATTGCCTTACTGAGCATGTGATTGCTCATCCCTCTCTATTTTCCCCCTCCTACAGAGCATGCATAGTCGCCCAGTAAGGACTGAGGCGTTTTGTTGGGACATCCGCTACCATCAATCGCTAAGAGGTATACACATGAAGATTCTTTTTGTATCTAAACAATTGTAAAAGCACAGTAGTCTTTTAAGTTGTAATTATGGGGAATGTAGATGTCAGTAATCATATTTTGTATAAATGAATGATTGACGTTCAACTGTATGACATCATTTTTATTAACTGAGAATGGATATTGCAAGTGGATTATTATTGACTCATAGCCCAACAGTGTAGTGGTAAGTTTGTTCACGACCGAGTAGTGGTACGAACTAGACCTACTATAAGTAACCTAGACGTTCTATCCGCAAGTGCACGGGTTGTACAAGTAATAATGGGATTTGAGTCACAGATTATCGTCCCACAGAGAAGTTGAATTGCCTAATTAAATACCGGTTAATCTTACCCTAAGTATATCCTAGCAAATTATGAATTTTTTAGTTGGTGATCTACTAAGTCTGAAATTAAAAGTACTGAAAACAATAACAATTATAAAATAAAGAAAATAAAACCGTGCTAAAATTACTTACAAAGCTCCGAGCAATTAAAAGCAACAACCTACAAAAGATAATTAAAACAGTTAAAAGTAATTAACGTAATTAAAAATGCAAATATGAAAATAAAGAAACAAAATTAATTAAACTAAAATTAAACAAGCCTAAAATAAAATATGCATGTAATTAAACTAATTAATAAAAATGCAAATTAAACTAACATAAAGTCTAATGTAATAAAATTTTATTAACTTAAAGAAATGCTTAAGTCTAACTAAGAAATTAACTACCTATAAAATGATCCTAAATTAAATCTAACTCTAACTAATTACTAACAATAAAATAAAATCTAAATAATGCATGAGAAATATTTTTGGATTTTTAATTTTGAGCTGAAAACTAAATTACAATTGCATAAAACAAATTAATTCTAAATTAATTCTAAATGCAACTAATAAAATACTATACTAAAATTAAGTCCTAAAACCTATGATATAAAATCAACAATTAATATTATAACTAAAAATTAAAGTAACAAACAAAACACTAAAACTAACCTACAATTTTCATTTAACAATTAACCTAACTTAACAACTAATAAAAGGATTGAAAACAATAATAAAAATGCATTAAACATTAAATAGCAAAATGAAATGTGGCCAAACATGGCCTTAACCGAATGTCCAGCCGAGTGGTCCTAAACATGCATGTACTGCACTGTTCATGCTCCGTTTTGGTTCAGTCTTCAGGTGCTCCAGTTGCTCTCTGTCCTTTCCAGGTCTGATGTCTAGATGATGTCCTGCCCTGCTTATGGTCTGTCCGCTGCACATCTTTGTCCTGCCTAGCTCAAGTGTTGTCTGCTGCTCTTGCCTAGACTGTCCGGTGCTGCTCAGCATCAGCTTCATTTCCTGCAAGCCGTAACATAGCAAAAAGAACGAACAATCAGCCAGCTATCCACTCAATGTGTCACTGCAGATGCCTCCGCCCTATTCACGCACACAACACAAGGATGACCACTAGAACAACCGTGTCCTGCACACACTGCCAGACAGATCACCAGCTGCTGCTTCCACTACCGGTAATCATCAACTTTTCATGAAAATCTGCTACTGACCAGCCCGAAAACAGGGACTTTCAATGCTGCTGTCACACCGTTCCTGCTCCTCTCTCATCCAACAGCCATACACACCAACCATCAACAAAGAATTGAAAATACTAGTAACCCGAGGCAGCTATGAGTAGAATGATGTATAGAAAGATGAAAATATTACATGAATAGTAGCTGAAAATAAAAACAGGGCATAACATAGATGATTAACTAATCCTTTAAAACATAAGATCAACAACATTATAGATAGAAAAAAATGCAGCTAATAAAAAGTTAAAGCAGTAAAATAAAATCGATAAACTGAAATGAAACCAAGAGCAAGGGTGAATATCAAACCGAAACAAAAGAAATCAAGAAACAAAGAAATGGGAAACTCCAGTGACCTCGGGTTGCTTCAGTGTCTGCTTGCACCGTGGTTCCCTCATTCTTTTGATGTAGAAAAAATGCTTAGCATTAAATCCACATCAAAGCATCAGAACAACTATGGCAGTAGTAGAAGAACCTTGTCACCCGAATGAGCAAAAGAAAAAAAAAAAGAATTGACAAGAAAAACAAACAATGCAAACCGAGAGCTTAACAATAAGAAAAATGAAGGTAAAACAAAAACATTGAACACTAAGTAAATGGAAACTTGGCAAAACCGAGAGCAACTAAGAAATCTAACTTTTCATAAAAATGGAAATTAACTTGAATAGTAACTTAACAAAAATGAAAAATGCTAGGGGAAAGCTTTTACAGAAACAAGAAAAAAACTATTCTAAAACTATTCTAACACTACTCCTACTCCTAAAACTACTTCTGCCCTAACTACTTTATTTTCAATTGCTGACCATGTTCTATTTATACACAAACATAGGGGTACAATGATAATTTTTTATCCTAAATGAGTTGGCATTGTTTGGCCACTTGTCTTCCTTTGATTTGCTGCAGAGTAGATATTTCCATGTCACTCGTCTTTTTGTCCAATTGGCTGTGCGATGTGGCCCAGTATGTAACTTCCAGAAGGTTGGCACAATGTCGGTCGATCTTATCGTTTCGGAGTGAATAAAATATGGACACCTAGCATCATGCGTGTCCAGATGACTAGTGACTTGGTCTGCAAATTGGAAGTGGTCCAGTCTCCTTTAGCCTGTTTTCAGCCCAATTTTGACTGAAATGACTGAGTTTCATCCGGATTTATTTCATCTGCACATTAAAGAATTTTAATTGAATAAAGGGGATAATTAATAAAATAATATGGGGATTAAAATAATTAATTAATAAATTAAGCACAAATAATTCTATTTTTATAGAATTATGACACCCCCAAACTTGAGTTTTTGTTTGTTCTCAAGCAAAACAAAATTCATGTAGGAATGACAAGTACTAAACAGAATAATTTCCCTAATATTATCCTCAAAGATAAAGTACCAACTCTGATATCAAAGACTCACAATTACAAGTCCAACATTCAGAATCATTCAATCATAAGTCCTAACCCAAATTGGACTCCTCATGTGTGTGTGAAAATGTCAAAGCCACTTCACAGTACATTAACCGGATCAGATTATGCAAACACAGTGAATGCAAAGTCAATGACATGTGATCATTCCCATAAGTTTGCTTTTCACTTATCTCTCCACTAATGTAGTCACACTTAACCAAAAATCAATAGGACTTCATTAAGCTTGTAATGTAAGGCTGGGGCTAAGGTATGATAAAGTCGATTTAGGTTTAATTACCCTTTAACATGCATTACTTCTAGGATCTTTAATGTAAGAGCTCAAATTATTTCCCCCAAACGTATTTATTTCACTAGACATTTTATTCTATTTTTATATTTTTCTTCTTTTTTTTCACACTTTTTTTTCATTTTTTTCATTTTTCATTTTTTTTTTTCAAACTTTCACTATCTCCTAATACCCATATGTACATAGCTCACAATATTTCTCAATGACTTTTCATGCTTTCAGGGTAAGGGATAGGAAAAGAGTGTTTAAGCTAAGGAAAATTATGCAGGTGTATTTACAGAGAAAAGTTTATTTAGCTCAGATGGGTGACTAGGGATAAAATATGTACAGGGATGGCTAGAAAGGTTCAAACGATCCAAAGATGTTCTAAATCATCTCCTTAATTAAGTGTGATCTAATATTTCACCTCGAGACAAGATCAAACAAATTCTAGAATATGATGCACAACATCAATTGAACAAATGCAATCCTATATCCACATAAGCTTTCTTTAAATAAATATACAGATTCATGACATGCCATGTGCATAAAATAAGGAAATCATAATCAGAATCAAGACAAATTCAAGAACTCAACTTCATGCTTTTCCTATAATCATGCTTCTTATTCAATCAAAGTCAGACTTAATCAAGGGGTTATATCATCGAAATATGGGAAAACTATATGCTAAGGACTAAATCTATCACACCCCAATTCCTGGTGTCCTTTATCCATACTTACTCAATCACGGTTGGGCTGTGAGGCGATGTAATTACTAAAGTTCATACATTTACAGCGAAAAATTTTAAAATTTAATTCACACTCCCAGGTGTGTGTAGATATACAAAATCAATTGTATAAATACAATGTATTTACATATCATCCCTATAAAACTGTTTACAAGTCCAAGGTACAACTGTGCGATACGACAAGATAGATACAAAATAAACTTGTGTATACAATTCTTATACCTTTACGACTGGCGGGAGCTGTCCAACTCAAAAAGGAACCTAGAGACCACCGCTCTCCTACTTCTTAGTACTTGGAGGGGGGAAAATAGTGGGATGAGCAAACTACAGCTTAGTAAGGAAATGAATGCTAGCAGGTAGATATCGTACTACCTACATAGCCCATACATGTATAAACCAAAACCATGTTTTCATTATAAATGGAAATATCATACGAAAATGCATTTAAACATACATTTCTCATTTGCACTTTCATGTAAATCATATGTGTCATGCTTCCATTTTTAAAACATGATGCATAAAAACAATGCCCTCACGGCACATGTGTTTAAGTCAGAGACTTATCAAAACACAAAATGTCTTTACTTTCTCAATCATATCTTTTCCTCAAATCTCTTTCTTTTCTGAGATTGTCTCTGTTTCTCGAATCTCTGAGACAGGCATGGAATTTTCGGTAATCAAACATCCACGAGTAATCACAGGCCTCACTGATCAGGTGTGCATAGGGCATCACTTCGCCTGAAGGGGGATGGGTCAGTCCTACCCTCTGACTCATCTCAATCAACCTCATCTCCTCATATACTCACGGTATAAGGTACGCCATGTGTCATTTACACGATACTCGTACTCACGTGCACCCAGCACGGTACATAGTATACCAACGGACAACTACACAGTACTACGTACGACCGTGGACCCAAGCCCATACTCCAACTCCGATGGACTTTTCATCCTGAACCATGTCTCATATACCAGGCGAGAATGCAGTGTGACACACAGTCATCGTAAGGCTCCAACGTGGTACGATTTATCGTTAAGGCCTAACCCGTTCAAAGGTCGTCGGTTGGCATCCCCTTGAGTCCCAAACCCCTAGGTTTACCTCAATTCAGTAAAAACAGGTGCGAGCAAAGCTCCAGCACTTTTCTCAAAACCATCGTGCGAGTTAAACTCCAACACGGCACATCAAAAGCATAGAAACATGTGCGAGCTAACACTCCAGCACATAGTTAAGGTCATTAAAAACGGGTGTGAGGTAGAGCTCCAACACCAAATCTCATCTCAAACCTGATGATGACTATTTTCTCTTTTTAAAACTCAAAACATGTTTATTTATGCCGCATGCCTCTTCATGCTAAAACATGTAAATTTAGCCAACCTATCATCAACATTTCTCAATCACCAATATTAATATAAAATTGAGAAAAACATTGAAAACATGCATATCATGCTATTTCCTCACCCTATCCCATTTCTCAATACATATATATTATAATACATTTGATGCTTCCATATCCTTTCATAGAATCGTAATATCGTACTAATTCTAGTATCATATCTACGAAATTACCGTAAAATACGCACGAACATCTCTATAGCTAACACACAGTCCCTTACCTCGATTTACTTGTGTGTAACTGTTCTCCTTTATGCTTCTCGCGTTCTTATCTCGGCTTATTCCGGTGTATCATCAAAAATTGCAATTCATCCATCAAGCACTTGAGTTAACGTTTCTAACTCTTGTTCAACTAAGCATTTATCCAATGCCTTAAATGTACATTTTACCCCTTGTGGTAAATCTCGCAATTTGTCCCAATATTAGCACATCCAAATCATACCCACAACATAATCATCCTCTTAAGATAACTCATTCATCATTAATACTTCTACATTCCACTTTCTCACACTAGACCATTTCTAGGTTATGGTGGATTCATTACTTTCTAGGTAGTTTCTATCATTTCTATGCATACTAATCATTTCCCACATCAATATCCAAACAAACATACTTAGGAATTTACATTAGAAACTCACCTAGCTTGATTTCCTCCTTGCTCCAATAGAAATGCACATTGTTGCTTAAATCCAACAAATGGGAAAAATGCCTCCCAACTATGTTGTTCTTCTCTTTGATGTGAGCAACTTTGTCTCTAATAGCTTTCCCTCAAATCTTACTGAAAATGGTTGGATTTAGGAGTGAGAAAGCTAGGTTTTTGAGTTGAAATGAAAAGGGTGAAGTGTTTTTTTTTTCGAAATCTGTAGATTCATTGCTCCTATTTATAGAATTGGCTTAATGAGATCGATCTGCTCTAGGAGGAGATCGATCTGGTCCCTTTAAATCCCTCTTTTCCATGACATTTTAAGCATGAGATCGATCTGCCGAAACTTGAGATCGATCTGCTCCAAAAAGAGAGCTAAGGAGATCGATTTGTTCCCCTAAAGATCGATCTGCATTTTACAGAATGTCTTGGAGATCGATCTTGCTCTTTTGGAGATCGATCTGCCCTATACCATTGCTCAAATAAGAGCATTCTGGCTCTTCCAAATCGATCTCTCATCCTATGAGATCGATCTAACCTTCATATTTCCAGATTTTCTGCAGTTTTTCTATAGCAACACATACTCAAACATCCTTAATTTGCTGCCATGGTCATTTTCTCATCCAATCATCTTTAAGACTTGAAAATGACATCCATTAATACTTCATACACATTAAAACTGGTGTAGAATCTTTGTATGACCAAAGGTACTTAATATAAACCAAATGGAAGTGCACAACTTATGCAATTCTCCTTCCATTTTACCACACTACTCAATTTCCATTCTACTCTCATTCTTCACATGTTTAAGTCCATTTCCTCATATTCATACATAATGCAACTTGTACGTACAATCACAAGTCTTATTACAAGTGTGTACATTAAACTTATAGACTTACATCACATATACTTCACTTATGGATTCATAGTATAACTCCATTTACATTTTTATGTACATATATACAATTATACATATACGAGGTCTCACAAAATCATCCCAAAATCAAACAATTTAAGCTCATATTTCTGAAAAAAAATTTAATTTTGCCCAAACTTGCTTAAGTGATATCCCCTCCCCCAAACTTAAAGTGCATAGTATTTTCAGTGTGTAGATAATAAAAACATTTAAGTTCAAAAACAGAGTACTCCCCTTTCTGATGATGATGAAAAACTGAAGCTTGATTGAAAGCGTAATACTAGAAAAGAAATCTGTAAAATAAACAAAGAAAGAAAAAGCAGAAAAAAGAAAAGAACTGTATAAAAAGTAAAAAGAAAAACACAGCCACTTCAAATACAGCTGAAGAACACAACACTCAGCAGCAGAGCGAAGAGTAGGAGGATCAGCCAGAGTGGTGACAGAATGTTAACAGTTAAATTCTCCTAAGCTCTATCTACTTCCCTCCTTCTTTCATATTTCTTGTGCTCAAGCCTTATATCCTCTTTAACCTCCATCTTGAAACACTCTTGAGAGTCATTAAGGAGTTTCAAAGGTTTGAAAACATTAAACTTCACTTCCTGATCTTGGACTCCCATTGTTAACTCCCCCTTTTGCACGTCAATCAAAGTCCTACCAGTCGCTAGGAAAGGTCTGCCTAGTATACTGTCTTCCTCCATGTCTAATACAATAAAATTCGCAAGAAAAATAAATTTGTCCACCTTTACTAACACATCCTCAATGACCCCCTTTGGATATTTAATGGTTCGATCAGCCAACTGAAGGGTCACTATGGTAGGCTTGACATCCCCTATTCCTAACTTTTGGTAGATTGACCAAGGCATCAGATTTATACTGGCTCCTAAATCACACAGGGCTCTACCAAAGAACAAATTTCCTATCGTACAGGGTATGGTAAAACTCCCGGGATCTTTGAGCTTGGGGGGTAATTTCCTCTGAATAATTGCACTACATTCCTCAGTTAAGGCCACCGTCTCATAATCTTCCAATCTTCTTTTCCTAGATAGGATATCCTTCAAAAACTTCACATAACTTGGCATTTACTCTAAAGCATCTGCGAAAGGAATATTGATGTGAAGTTTCTTAAAAACCTCAAGAAATTTGACAAATTGTTGATCCAGTTTTTGATTTTGAAATCTCTAAGGAAAAGGTATTGGTAGTCTAACCGGAAGAGATGTAGTGGTAACATGTGTAGCATCAGAGTACGAGGAAGGCTGTGAAGAAGAAGAAAAAGAAGGTAAAGATGAAGAAGTGCCTAGCTTTGTTTCTTTTGCAGCCAGATCCGGATGTTCCTACTCTTTCTGAGCTACTTCGTTAGAACCTATGGGTTTTTCAACTATAGGCTGTTCAGGTCCAGACTTAACTTGTGGCTCATCTATCTCTCTACCGCTCCTAAGGGTGATGGCTTTCACATGTTCTTTACCCTCCCTTTGCCTAACAGGATTGGCTTTGGTGTTACTAGGAAGGGTGTCAGACCCGAGTTTTCGATTTACGTATGTAGCTTGTACCTTATGATTCCTATGCGTACGAACGTTATATTTCATAGTTGAATCATAAGAAGAGTATTTACTATTATGCAATCGATTTATTGAGAATTAAAAATGCATGTAAGCTACATAATAGCAAGATAAGGGTTAAAGTGATTTTCGAGCAAGTACAGGGGTAAGACGGTCAAATGACCAAAATTGGATATAAATCCGATGAGAAAATTTCATTAAAAATATGAAATCGAGAAATCTTGATCAATAACGGGGCAAATATTGAATTTCGAGTCCAATTGATCGAGATATGAATTTAATTAATATTTTAGAATTTTTATCTCGAAAAATGAGCTCAAAAATAGTGAAAAAATATACCGAAAAGGTAAAATCGAACTGATAAATTCATTTGCGGACTAAATAAATTTAATTAGAATTTTTGAGAATTTTTGGGATATTTTTGGGATTTTTATTATTATTTTAATGAATAAAATAATAATAAAAATTCATTATTAAAAAAAAAAAAACGAATTGGAAACAGAAAACGAAGAGAGTTTTCGGGGAGAGAGAAACAGAAACGCAAAAAACCGACGAAAGGGAAAGCTTGTCGGACCAGCCACCACCGGCGACCCCAGCGGCCAGCGAACGGCCGGAAAGGAAGAAGGCTACGGCGCGACCTCCCAGCCACCGGTAACGAGCCTCACTGGCGCCGAAAAAGGGAGATCGACGGAGTTGAAGGCCGCGGAGAAGAGAAGGGAATCCGACGGCCACCGGCGGTGCTAGGGTCCGATCGAGCCCAGCCGAACGATCCCCAGGCTTTGGCATGCCAAACGACGGTGGAATCGGCCGGAGAACCGGTCGGACGGCGTCGGAACGGTGAAAGGAACCTGAACCGGTCTGCCGGTTCAGTGGAAAGTGACTGTGCTGAACCGGACCGGACCGGTTCAGCCAAGGAGAAAAGGGGAAAAAGAGGAAAAAGGAAAGAAAAAGGAAAAGAAAAATTTTTGGGATTTCACCGGACTTCGGGTAAGTCGATACGAGGTCAAAAGTGACCAATTTAATTTTTGATAAATTTATTTAAATTATATTTAATCAGAAATTGACCCGGAGTTAAATATACGAAATTGTGCAGTTCGACGATTAATTCCGAACGGAAGCCCGATCGAACTTCGATTCGCGCACCATCGCACAATCTCGGGTAAGTAAAGCTCATTTACGACAATTTATGTGATTTATGCGTATTTAAGATTTAATTTACGCATTTCGGATTAAATTTTGGATTTAGTGAATTATATTCAGAAAATTGAATAAAATGTCGTAAATGATATACGGGCTATCCAAAGAGCTTGGAATAAAGCCCAATGGGTATTGATAGGCCCAATGAGTCGATAGACCCTAATGAACGGGCTTAATACGGATTAAGGCCCGATTAACGTGATTAAGGCCCATTAAGCGAAAAAGGGCCAATTTAAGTGAAATAAACTGTATTAAATGTGTAATACAGTAAGAAAAGTGTAATTAACTCAGTGAATGATTAAATACAGTTTCAGAGTCATATTGAGAGTTGACCGGACTGCGAGATTAGACAGCACAGAGGAAGAGAGGTCACACGACGTGATCCGAGGTAGGGGACTCTTGCAAGTAGCTAGAGATATCTGTGTATATTTTCGTTGGATTTTACATTCACTGAAATTGTTTGAGGGTCAGAGAAAATCTATAATAATTTTAGGGACCCGATATGGGTAAATTACGATTTTGCCCCTAGTTAGGTAAAAAGTGAAATTTTGGAAAAAGTGGTAAAAAGCATAGAAATGATGTTTTGAGTGGTTTTTACTGCTGTGTAGTAGAAGAGTAGGTGGATGGGCTAATGTTTTGAGGTCGATGTAAATTAAGCACACTTTATAGTGCTGATTTTAGTGATTTTTAACATCCCTATTTTCAAAGAGTCATCTACCGAATTATGTGGAAACAATCGTGCTAGAGCATAACTCGCACTTGATTTCAGATGTTTTTCACATACATTAGTGCTGGAGGTTGACTCGCACTACATTTATTTGACATGCATGATAGAGTACTGGAGCATTGCTCGTACTCAGTTTTTATGTGATTTGTGCATGATAGAGTGCTGGAGCGATTAGCTCGTACTCGAGTTTTACATGAGATGCATGACAGAGTGCTGGAGCGTTGCTCGTACTCGATTTTTCATGATTTGTACATGACATCGTACTTGAGCGATTTGCTCGTACTTGATTTGTAATGAGAACTATGCATGACCTGGTGCTGGAGGTTTACTCGCACTAGTGTTGATATTTTGACATGCTTATACAGTGTTTTGAGGCGGAGTGTTGACTGTGTGTCACACTCAAGACGCGCACTGTAGTTTTTCGTGATATATACACATGTTAGAAAAATCGTGACGATTTCCTCCGTGTAGACTGAGTGTCACACTGTTGAGATGTTCTCACGTGGATTTAGAGACGTGGCATTGATTCCATAGTATGAGGGCTAAGACCTATGGCAGGCACCCCGACTATGATGTATTTCCATGGTATGAGAGGCTAAGACCTATGGCAGGCACCCCGACCATGATGTATGGGTCCACGGGTGTACGTTGTACCGTGCATGTGGCATGGAGTACATTGTACCGTGTTTTGTGTTGTGGAGTTGTGGAGGAGTGTGTTGATAGCTGGCGGTTGTGATGGACTGACCCCCCACCCGTTACAGCAGTGATTGCCCCGCACACCGAGTACTGTGTTGCCTGGGATCACCATTGTTAGGATATGGCCATAGTCCGGAGATACTCTCTTACGGTAAGATCCTTAAGCCCAACATCCTTAAGCCTGTTAGGCGGGGAGGCTCTGTTCGGCGGGGAGGCTCTCTTACATAGTCTAGAGAGATTGCATTTAGCCACTGAGTCTCGCATGATATATCACATGTATTTTATGATACGGGTAGACCTAAGGGATGGGTCGAAACCCAGTTTATTTGTGTTGTGATGAGAAATGCCATATTTCCTGTGTTTTGAATGTAAATGGCATATTTTATATAAAGGCATTCTTAAATGATTAAATATGCACTGTTTTGTATGAATGCCTCTGATTGATAAACCAGCATGTGTTTAGTACATGGGATTTTAAATCTGTACTATATTATATATATTTTAAACATGCTTTTGAAATGAGAGAAGGAAAGGCAAAGCACTATTTTCAAGTAGATAGTATGGATGTCTACTTGCTTGCCTGATTTCCTTACTGAGCGCGTTGATAGCTCATCCCATTCATTTTCCCCCCATCTCTACAGATTCTCATCAGTAGATCGAGTCGGCCAGGGTATTGCATTCCTTTGATCCGCTGCCACTCCCCATCTAGCGAAAGGTATACACACGCGTACTCTTTTGTATCTGAACAATGTATAAACACAGTGATGTACACGTTTTAATATGGGGGATGTAATGATGTAATTATATTTAAGAATACGAATTTACTTATGATATAAATGTCATGTATGTATGATACGAAAAAGAATGGTAAGGTATGTATGGATGAGGAGACTAATGCCTATTCACAGCCCAACTGTTGAGGAGATAAAGGTAAGTAAAAAGCGAAAAATTTATTGTAGTTTTTGGTAAAGTCGCGTGTGGGAGGAGGGCGTGACAAGAGTGGTATCAGAGCGTAGTTGGTCTGATGTGAATAGGTGTTAGTAATTAGGAAACTGTACATCCCCAAATCACTGTGTTTTGTTCAGTTACAATTGTGTATACAAGATGGGAGTTGGACAAATTAATGTTGTGAATGCAGGAATTGAGCCTTTATGGCAATTACCCGCCGTGGTAGAGGGGCGAGAGGTAGGGCTAGAGGCCCTAGAGGTAGGCCTGAGAGCCGAGATGAGACCTCATTTGACTTAGTGACGTCGAGTCCCATTGAGGTACCAGAGAGTATCGAGGCACGCTTCACGAGGATAGAGCGTAGCCTAGAGGCGATAGTAGGACTGTTGGCACAAACTTTGCCAGGTAGAAAGAGACAGGATGCAGAGACTGCGACAGGGGAGGCAGTTGTACCTGATACACCTACGCAGCCTGTACAGATGCCACAGACTACTGATACTCCTACACCCCCACCAGCTCAGGTTAGTAGAGGATATGGGTGTGATTTGGATCGGTTGCGACAGTTCCAAAAGCTTGGACCTCCATCTTTTCGAGGGGTCAAGGACCCAGCCAGTGCTGAGGAGTGGATTGGCGAGATGGAGAAGTTGTACGATTTGTTTGAGTGTACGACTTCTGAGAGAGTCGTATTTGCTGCGTTCCTACTGAAGGGAACGGCAGAGCACTGGTGGAAGTCCACCAGGCCGATATTGAGAGCCCGACTTGCTGAGATTAGTTGGGAGATGTTTCTAGAGGCCTTCAGGAGGCAGTTTGTTCCTGATACTGCGCAGCGTAGACTGCAGGCTGAGTTTTTGGGATTGAGCCAGGGGAGTCTCACAGTGGATGAGTATGAGACCAGATTTTTGGCCCTGGGGAGATATGATCCGGATACCATGTACAGCGAGACCAGGAAGGTCCGCAAATTTATTGACGGATTGAGACCGGTGTTGCGGTCTAAATTGGTACCACTGGACATTGGTACATATGATGAGGCAGTACGCAGGGCGCAACTTTGTGAGCAGGATTATGAGAGGCATTTCTCTGAGTTTGGGAAGTTCAGTCGGAGCCGAGATAGAGAGAGGAAGAGGCCGGCTAGAGATAGAGGGTTCAGTTATCGAGGAGGGAGGAGACTCTTCGGTAAGGGACCACGGATAGAGGAGGTGCGAGAGCGACCAGTCAGACCTCCTACATACCCGGCCATAGCTCCGGCGAAGGGCATTGTGATTGGAGGACAGAGGCCTACTACTGATCAGTGCAGCCGATGTGGCAGACATCATGGTGGTAGACCTTGTCCGTTGAGCCCTGTTATGTGTTTTCGATGTGGGAAACAGGGGCATATGGCTAGAGAGTGCCCAGAGACATATGTGATTGCCCCACAGAAGGGCAGGGAGCAAGATAGAGCTCCAGCTGGTACGTCTGCTCAGAGAGGTAGAGCGACGGCAGAGGAGAAGGGTAAGCAGGTGATGGGTCGAGGGCGAGTACATGCTTTGGACCAGGACACAGCTGATGCTTCTACGGATGTGATTCGAGGTAACATCCTGATTTATGATTTAGAAGCATATATTTTAATTGATCCTGGTGCCACACATTCATTTGTATCACCATCATTTGCATGTAAGTTAGAAAAGCATGTAAAGTGTACTCCTTTAAAGATGATGATGTTGATTTGTACGCCTATGGATTCCAGTCAGCTAGTTGAGCATGTGTATAACGATTGTAAGTTAAGAGTAGGGGAAAAGGATATGACAGCCAATCTAATATTGCTAAGTATGAGTGACTTTGATGTAATATTAGGTATGGATTGGTTATCTGCAAACCATGCTGTTTTAGATTGTTATGCTAAGACAGTTATGTTTCCTAACCCTACGAAAGTTATTGTAAAGTTTGATAGGAAGAAATGAAAGAAATAAATATGTTAATAAAAAAAAAATATTTTGCTGACTGAGAGATAAATATCTTGAAGGTTTCATTGCGTACGTAGTGGATACGGATAAGGTACATCCGGAGTGGTAGATATTCCTGTGGTCAGTGAGTACCCAGATGTTTTCCCGGATGAGTTGCCAGGGTTACCACCAGACAGAGAGATGGAGTTCTGTATAGATTTGGTGCCTGGTACTGAGCCTATTTCGAGACCACCGTATCGCATGGCCTTAGTTGAGCTGGAGGAGCTCAAGAGACAGTTACAGGAGCTGTTGGATAGGGGTTTTATCAGACCGAGTGTTTCACCGTGGGGAGCACCGGTTCTGTTTGTGAGGAAGAAGGATGGGAGCCTCCGATTGTGTATAGACTACAGATTGTTGAATAAGGCTACCATCAAGAATAGATATCCCCTTCCACGCATTGACGACTTACTGGATCAGCTTCGGGGAGCGCAGGTCTTTTCTAAGATTGATCTGAGGTCTGGGTATCATCAGTTGAGAGTTCGGAGTGGAGATGTACCCAAGACAGCATTTAGGACTCGATATGGCCACTATGAGTTCCTAGTTATGCCATTCGGACTGACGAATGCTCCCGCAGCTTTCATGGCTTTGATGAACGATGTGTTCAAGCCATATTTGGATCAGTTTGTTATCGTATTCATCGATGACATATTAGTATATTCGAGATTCGAGGAGGAGCATGAGGAGCACCTTAGGATTGTATTACAGACTCTACGAGGGCAGCAGTTGTATGCTAAACTCAGCAAGTGTGATTTTTGGTTGACAGAGATCTCGTTTTTGGGACATGTAGTGTCGAGGGATGGTGTATCAGTAGATCCATCCAAGATTGAGGCTGTAGTTCAGTGGGAACAGCCGAGGACAGTTACAGAGATCAGGAGTTTTCTGGGTTTAGCAGGGTACTATCGGAGATTCGTTGAGGGATTTTCGAAGTTGGCTGCTCCGTTGACACGTCTCACTCGGAAGAATGTTGCATTCGTGTGGGATGAGGATTGTGAGAGGAGTTTTCAGGAGCTGAAGAGTCGATTGACCACCGCTCCGATTCTCACTATTCCTACCAGCTCAGGGGGATTTTCAGTATATACCGATGCTTCGCATCAGGGACTGGGCTGTGTGTTGATGCAGGATGGGAGGGTAGTTGCTTATGGATCCAGACAGTTGAAGGACCATGAGAAGAACTATCCGACCCACAATTTAGAGTTAGCAGCAGTAGTGTTTGCGTTGAAGGTATGGCGCCACTATTTGTATGGTGAGAAGTTTCAGATTTTTACCGACCACAAGAGCCTCAAGTACCTGTTCTCACAGAAGGAACTAAACATGAGACAGAGAAGATGGCTAGAGCTTCTGAAGGATTATGATTGTGAGATACTTTATCATCCGGGTAAGGCTAATGTTGTAGCAGATGCTTTGAGTAGGAAGAGCCTTGGGATGGTATCGTATATGATGGTCAGGGAGCACGAGCTGCTAGAGCAGTTTGCTAGCCTCAGTTTGGGAGTTGTGCCTTCGGACAGAGATGCAGATTGTATGATTGCGAGTTTACGCTTAGAGCCAGATCTGTTGGATAGGATCAAACAGGCTCAGCAGACAGATCTGCAGTGCATCGATGTGATTGGTCAGATGCAGAGGGGCACAGCGATAGATTTTGAGTTGAGTTCTGATGGACTACTGAGGTACAGAGGGAGATTGTGTGTTCCCGAGGACCCAGAGCTCAGGAGATTGATATTGTCAGAAGCTCATTCCTCGAGGTACACGTTGCATCCGGGGAGTGGCAAGATGTATCAGAACCTCCGGAAGGTGTACTGGTGGTCAGGTATGAAGAGAGATGTGGCAGATTTTGTGGCGAGATGTCTCGTATGTCAGCAGGTGAAGGTAGAGCATCAGAAACCTGCAGGATTGTTGCAGCCTCTACCTATACCGACATGGAAATGGGAGCATATCACCATGGATTTCGTGATGGGTTTACTGAGGACCCGGAGGAATCACGATGCTATATGGGTGATCGTTGATAGACTGACGAAGTCAGCCCACTTCCTATCTATGAGAGCTACCGATACTCTGAGTACATTGGCAGGGTTGCATGTACGCGAGGTAGTGAGGTTGCATGGTGTTCCAGTGAGCATTGTTTCGGATAGGGATTCCCGCTTCACTTCCCACTTTTGGGAACATTTTCAGGAAGCTATGGGAACCCAGTTGAGTTTGAGCACAGCTTTCCATCCTCAGAGAGATGGTCAGTCAGAGAGGACAATACAGACTCTGGAGGATATGTTGAGAGCATGTGTGCTGGATTTTAAAGGCTCCTGGGATGATCATTTGCCACTAGCCGAGTTCGCCTACAACAACAGTTATCATTCTAGTATCGGGATGGCACCGTATGAGGCCTTGTATGGCCGTAGATGTCGTTCCCCTATTGGGTGGGAAGAAGTGGGTGACCGTAAGATTTTTGCTCCTGATATGGTTACACAGGCTTCTGAGGATGTCCGGTTGATAGTAGAGAGATTGAGGACAGCTCAGAGTCGACAGAAGAGTTATGCTGACAAGAGATGTAGGCCACTTGAGTTCGCAGTTGGTGAGTCCGTTTTTCTGAAAGTTTCTCCTTCCAAGGGTATAGCGAGGTTTGGGAAGAGAGGTAAGTTGAGTCCTCGCTACATTGGACCCTTTGAGATACTTGATCGAGTGGGAGATAAGGCTTATAGGTTGGCATTGCCACCAGATTTGTCAGGCGTGCACAACGTCTTTCACATTTCGATGCTTAGGAAGTATCACCCGGATCCGGCACATGTGATTAGTTATGAGCCTTTGGAGCTCAGTGAGGACATGTCATATATTGAGAGGCCGATTCGAATACTGGATAGGAAGGAGAAGGTTTTGAGATCGAAGACTATCGGGTTAGTGAAGGTACTATGGCAGCATCACACTTCCGAGGAGGCTACTTGGGAGTTAGAGAGTTTGATGCGAGAGAAGCACCCCCAGTTGTTTGATGATTGATTTGGTTCTAATTTGGAGGACCAAATTCTTTTAGTTGGGGAGGATTGTCAGACCCGAGTTTTCGATTTACGTATGTAGCTTGTACCTTATGATTCCTATGCGTACGAACGTTATATTTCATAGTTGAATCATAAGAAGAGTATTTACTATCATGCAATCGATTTATTGAGAATTAAAAATGCATGTAAGCTACATAATAGCAAGATAAGGGTTAAAGTGATTTTCGAGCAAGTACAGGGGTAAGACGGTCAAATGACCAAAATTCGATATAAATTCGATGAGAAAATTTCATTAAAAATATGAAATCGAGAAATCTTGATCAATAACGGGGCAAATATTGAATTTCGAGTCCAATTGATCGAGATATGAATTTAATTAATATTTTGAAATTTTTATCTCGAAAAATGAGCTCAAAAATAGTGAAAAAATATACCGAAAAGGTAAAATCGAACTGATAAATTCATTTGCGGACTAAATGAATTTAATTAGAATTTTTGAGATTTTTTGGGATATTTTTGGGATTTTTATTATTATTTTAATGAATAAAATAATAATAAAAATTCATTATTAAAAAAAAAACGAATTGGAAACAGAAAACGAAGAGAGTTTTCGGGGAGAGAGAAATAGAAATGCAAAAAACCGACGAAAGGGAAAGCTTGCCGGACCAGCCACCACCGGCGACCCCAGCGGCCAGCGAACGGCCGGAAAGGAAGAAGGCTACGGCGCGACCTCCCAGCCACCGGTAACGCGCCTCACCGGCGCCGGAAAAGGGAGATCGACGGAGTTAAAGGCCGCGGAGAAGAGAAGGGAATCCGACGGCCACCGGCGGTGCTAGGGTCCGATCGAGCCCAGCCGAACGATCCCCAGGCTTTGGCGCTCCAAACGGCGGTGGAATCGGCCGGAGAACCGGTCGGACGGCGCCGGAACGGCGAAAGGAACCTGAACCGGTCGGCCGGTTCAGTGGAAAGTGACTGTGCTGAACCGGACCGGACCGGTTCAGCCAAGGAGAAAAGGGGAAAAAGAGGAAAAAGGAAAGAAAAAGGAAAAGAAAAATTTTTGAGATTTCACCGGACTTCGGGTAAGTCGATACGAGGTCAAAAGTGACCAATTTAATTTCTGATAAATTTATTTAAATTATATTTAATCAGAAATTGACCCGGAGTTAAATATACGAAATTGTGCAGTTCGACGATTAATTCCGAACGGAAGCTCGATCGAACTTCGATTCGCGCACCATCGCACAATCTCGGGTAAGTAAAGCTCATTTACGACAATTTATGTGATTTATGCGTATTTAAGATTTAATTTACGCATTTCGGATTAAATTTTGGATTTAGTGAATTATATTCAGAAAATTGAATAAAATGTCGTAAATGATATACGGGCTATCCAAAGAGCTTGGAATAAAGCCCAATGGGTATTGATAGGCCCAATGAGTCGATAGACCCTAATGAACGGGCTTAATACGGATTAAGGCCCGATTAACGTGATTAAGGCCCATTAAGCGAAAAAGGGCCAATTTAAGTGAAATAAACTGTATTAAATGTGTAATACAGTAAGAAAAGTGTAATTAACTCAGTGAATGATTAAATGCAGTTTCAGAGTCATATTGAGAGTTGACCGGACTGCGAGATTAGACAGCACAGAGGAAGAGAGGTCACACGACGTGATCCGAGGTAGGGGACTCTTGCAAGTAGCTAGAGATATCTGTGTATATTTTCGTTGGATTTTACATTCACTGAAATTGTTTGAGGGTCAGAGAAAATCTATAATAATTTTAGGGACCCGATATGGGTAAATTACGATTTTGCCCCTAGTTAGGCAAAAAGTGAAATTTTGGGAAAAGTGGTAAAAAGCATGGAAATGATGTTTTGAGTGGTTTTTACTGCTGTGTAGTAGAAGAGTAGGTGGATGGGCTAATGTTTTGAGGTCGATGTAAATTAAGCACACTTTATAGTGCTGATTTTAGTGATTTTTAACATCCCTATTTTCAAAGAGCCATCTACCGAATTATGTGGAAACAATCATGCTAGAGCATAACTCGCACTTGATTTCAGATGTTTTTCACATACATTAGTGCTGGAGGTTGACTCGCACTACATTTATTTGACATGCATGATAGAGTACTGGAGCATTGCTCGTACTCAGTTTTTATGTGATTTGTGCATGATAGAGTGCTGGAGCGATTAGCTCGTACTCGAGTGTTACATGAGATGCATGACAGAGTGCTGGAGCGTTGCTCGTACTCGATTTTTCATGATTTGTACATGACATCGTACTTGAGCGATTTGCTCGTACTTGATTTGTAATGAGAACTATGCATGACCTGGTGCTGGAGGTTTACTCGCACTAGTGTTGATATTTTGACATGCTTATACAGTGTTTTGAGGCGGAGTGTTGACTGTGTGTCACACTCAAGACGCGCACTGTAGTTTTTCGTGATATATACACATGTTAGAAAAACCGTGACGATTTCCTCCGTGTAGACTGAGTGTCACACTGTTGAGATGTTCTCACGTGGATTTAGAGACGTGGCATTGATTCCATAGTATGAGGGCTAAGACCTATGGCAGGCACCCCGACTATGATGTATTTCCATGGTATGAGAGGCTAAGACCTATGGCAGGCACCCCGACCATGATGTATGGGTCCACGGGTGTACGTTGTACCGTGCATGTGGCATGGAGTACATTGTACCGTGTTTTGTGTTGTGGAGTTGTGGAGGAGTGTGTTGATAGCTGGCGGTTGTGATGGACTGACCCCCCACACGTTACAGCAGTGATTGCCCCGCACACCGAGTACTGTGTTGCCTGGGATCACCATTGTTAGGATATGGCCATAGTCCGGAGATACTCTCTTACGGTAAGATCCTTAAGCCCAACATCCTTAAGCCTGTTAGGCGGGGAGGCTCTGTTCGGCGGGGAGGCTCTCTTACATAGTCTAGAGAGATTGCATTTAGCCACTGAGTCCCGCATGATATATCACATGTATTTTATGATACGGGTAGACCTAAGGGATGGGTCGAAACCCAGTTTATTTGTGTTGTGATGAGAAATGCCATATTTCCTGTGTTTTGAATGTAAATGGCATATTTTATATAAAGGCATTCTTAAATGATTAAATATGCACTGTTTTGCATGAATGCCTCTGATTGATAAACCAGCATGTGTTTAGTACATGGGATTTTAAATCTGTACTATATTATATATATTTTAAACATGCTTTTGAAATGAGAGAAGGAAAGGCAAAGCACTATTTTCAAGTAGATAGTATGGATGTCTACTTGCTTGCCTGATTTCCTTACTGAGCGCGTTGATAGCTCATCCCATTCATTTTCCCCCCATCTCTACAGATTCTCATCAGTAGATCGAGTCGGCCAGGGTATTGCATTCCTTTGATCCGCTGCCACTCCCCATCTAGCGAAAGGTATACACACGCGTACTGTTCTGTATCTGAACAATGTATAAACACAGTGATGTACACGTTTTAATATGGGGGATGTAATGATGTAATTATATTTAAGAATACGAATTTACTTATGATATAAATGTCATGTATGTATGATACGAAAAAGAATGGTAAGGTATGTATGGATGAGGAGACTAATGCCTATTCACAGCCCAACTGTTGAGGAGATAAAGGTAAGTAAAAAGCGAAAAATTTATTGTAGTTTTTGGGAAAGTCGCGTGTGGGAGGAGGGCGTGACAAAGGGTCCCTTGAGGACGCTGACTAAGAGTATTTGCTATTTATCCCACCTGAACCTCTAAGTTCTTAATTGAAGCAGCTTGATTGTGCAGGATCGTTGTGAACATTTCCTCAAGTGAAGGCTTCTTCTCAGTTGCTGGTACCGATGCAAGTACGTGTTGTGGCTGCATAGGTTGTGGAGGTGGTGGTGGTTGATGGAAGTGAGGTGGATGTAACGACCCTTGACCCTTGAAAATCGGGATAAATTTTTTTTTGAATTTAATTTACCCACTTATTCCCTTATTCACTTAGGTTGTATTCCTGTGCAGTGTCAAAACACTTTTCCTAATTCTTTACTCGTAATTATAAATAAATTTTCATACTTTAGTTTATATGGCCGATAGAAATTTTGGCAGCATAACGGCTTATATATGAGCCTACCCACCTGTAATTCAGTTGTTTTCGGCAATCCTAGATATCCACGACTACCAAGCATGCTTTCCAACAATCCTAGATATCTACAACTACCAAGCATACTTTCTCAATCCACTTTTACAACTCAATATATCGATATCGATTAATACCAGTCATCTTACAACCTAATCCCAAGAATTATATTCTTTACATCATTTCCTTACAAATTACATCCCAACTGATATTTCCAATATGTGTGTTTGTGCATAAAATTATGTCTGGTACAGGAAAGTAAATATATACCTTTCTTACGTGTACAAAAAGTAGCCTATGGTAGCTCTCCCACCAGTCTACGTCGTGTACGTGGCAGGTAGCGTCTATAGATACAGTGCAAAAGATCTTAAGGTAGAAGGGTGAGTTTTTGGGGAAAAGCCCAGTAAGATTTTACTATTAAAACAGTTCTGATATATAAAAGCATTTGAAGTTGTTCATAGAATGAAACTTAATGAAATGCAAAAATTCACTTTATGCATAATCGTCATAAAGCATATAAAACAAATCACATGCTTAACCGTTTTACAACTTTTCATGAACATTTCATAAATCATTTCGTAAACATTTCATAAATATTTCATAGTCATTTCGTAAACATTTCATGCATATTTCATAATCATTTCATAAACGTTTCGTGAATAATTCATAATCATTTCGTAAACATTTCATGAATATTTCGTAATCATTTCGTAATCATGAAAACATATATTCATTCATCATAGTCGATTTTTCATAATCAAATCGAGGAGACTAGGCTATAACTAAGTCATGCGATACGTGTCATTCTCCGTGGAGAGTCATCATACCTATGGCCATGGTAAGGGGGGTTGTAGAATGGATCAGGTTCGTACAGCAATAATAATTATAAACATGGGTAGTATCTTCTTATTTCTTATCATATACTAGCACATATCTAGGGCACGGGCATCTGTGGCACTCACCGTGCGGGGAACATTCATCTGTGCTGCACGGGCACGAGATACTACCAAAACATCATCGTAAACCACCAGTAGCACGACATCTTCCACAAAGGTTGAGTCAAGTGCTAAAAGGGCCAACGTACCGACACCCCCAAGTGGTGTAGCCAGAACACCACAAGAAGTAACCATGCATGAAGCCTATAGTCTCAAAACAGAGTTTCAAAATCTTTCTTGGCTTTTATAACCCATAAACTCATATCGAGTAATAACATCGAATTTCCTTGAAATATGAAAACTCTTTCATAACACCGAAAGACTGTGTGACACTTTGTTCCCGTAGGACTCAAGAGGTGGCCCCTACAATCCCCTTTCGAAAACAAATTTCTTTTCTTAAAAACCTTTGAAATTGTCAAAAGTTTCTTTAATAATATGGATATAAAAACATAAATAAATGTAAAACATCCATACACTTCATACCTTAGAAAAATTCATTTCACAACATGGAAAGAACTCGGGGAATATTTCGATGAATTTAAATCGTGCATCATAAACAGTTTCACAAGTATGAAAGTATTGATAAATCATTTCAAATCACATGCTCTTTCATAAAATCATTTATCGGTGAAACAAAAATGTATTATCAGAACTAAGTTAAATAATACCCCTTACCTCGATTTATCGGATATCCCAAATTCGAACGGTGACGTCTCTTAGTTCCTCCTTTAATCCCTTCTACAATCACCTACACCGAAATTGTAGAATTAGCACCCTTTTCATGCGAATTACATTAAAATCGTAATTTATCGTTGCTACTGCGTGTGTACGTATTATTATATATCCTTAGGCCAACACGCACGTTTATATATTTCTGCACTATTTATATATTTTGCTCCTACAAGTATTAACATATACCTTTATTATATATATATATATATATATATATATATATATATATATATATACACACTCCTATTTATATATATATATATATATATATATATATATATATATATATACTTTTATTGTTTTCATGTTTCCCTATCTCACATATATACATTCTTTGTATATACACTTATATACTTTTATTTGTTTTTCATATTTCCCTATCTCATATATATATACGTTCTTTGTATATACATATACTAGCATACATTCACCTATGTACATCCATATGTATATGCACCTAAATATATATATATATATATATATATATATATATATATATATATATATATATATATATATACACTCCTTTATATAAATATAGATATAAATATCATTGTTTTGCATTTTTCCTTATCACCTGTATCCATTCTTTGTATGTACATATACTAAAACACACATTTATTTTATACACTCATTTGTATATACACCCAAGTATATACACATTTTTCATATACTCCCATATGTATATACACCTAAGTATATACACATTTATTTTATCCTTGGCTTTCCTTATTCATTATCAAATATATGTACATATACTAACATACCCTTTCATTATACACACCTATATGTATATACCCAAATATATATATATATATATATATATATATATCCACATAAATACATATATATATTATCACTTGTTTCCATTATTCAATATCACAAATATATATTTTTGCCTACTTCTCATCTTTCCATTTTTTGTCTAATTTAATCTATAACTAGCATGCTATATACATACAATACATATATATACATGTACATCAATATACATATATACATACATGTATTTTACCTTTTCTTTCTTCCTTTTCTTTTTTTTTCTTTCTTTTCTTTCTTTTTTTTCTCCTTTCTCGGTTCCAGCCCCTCTTCTTCTTGATTTGTTTTCGTTGCCCTGCTGCTTCTTTTCTCTTCACTGTCTCAATTTTCAGTGCTTCACCCTCTGTTCTGTCTCCTCTCAGCCTCACCTCATTCTTCTACTGTTTCCAGCATCAACTCCCACTGTTCTGCTACCTCTTCAGCCTCTGTTTTAGTTTCAATTTCCCTCTCTCGGTGCTGCCTTCGGTCTCCCTCAGTTCTCTGCCTCGGTCTGCTCCCGTTTTAGCCCCTCTCTTCAGCTCACAATGTTGAGAAATTATTTGTGTGGGCCTACATATATAAATTTATTGTACATTACAGACTATCTAATTTGTTTTAGTCCACTTAAAAGTGATGAAATAAAGTTATTGGACTTCAGGGCATCTCAATTGGTATGGGCTTTACAATGTATAGAGACCTGATATTTTATTCTATTTTAATGATGGGCCAAAATAGGATAAAATATACTTCAGTTATAAATAGGTTATGGTCCCCAGTCTAAACGTAATTTTTCTCATTCTCATATCCCATCAGTGAGTGAACTAAGGTTTTCTCTCATAAATAAAAGGTTTAGACTGAAAGATTGCTAACCCCAATCGATCAATTCTCAATGGATCCAGGTACGCTTCCGTATTCTAATTTTCTTGATGATTGAACATGAGATCCTGGTTATAAATATTATGTAATTATAGTTTTCTTACAAGTGGTATCAAGAGCCTATTCATGTTTAATCATTAAGAATTAAAATTTTTTTGTTTTGGTTGAAAGAAAACCAAGAATATAAAGATTGGGTTTTAATTTTTGGATTGTTTGATCAATATTGGCTTGATTTGTCCCAATTTTTTGATGTTTTCATCCGATTTTTGCATGGGCATTATAGAATACACATTTAATTTCAATTATGTACAGTTAATTGGATGAAAATAAGTCCGAAAATATGAAAAAGATAAAGAAAATTACAGAACAGACCCGAACGGGTCTGTTCTGGGTCCAGCCGGGTCAACCCGACCCGGTTGGTTAAGGATGAAGCAGGGAGATCCCGAAAGGGATCTCCCACACTTGCCGAGGTTGGCGCGTGTACCACACGCGCCACCATGCGGTGGCCCGATGGCCACCGTTTTCTCCAGTCTTGGATAAAATTTAATTTTAAAATTTTTGGTGATTTTTCTGTAATTTTTTTAAATATTTAAATATTTATTATTTAATATTTTTCATTATTTGAATTAAAGTTGTATATTATGCACATGATTATTCTTGTTTTGCTTCATGGTGATATGTTTTATGATATTCTGAGTTGATTGACAATATGTACTCTCCCTGAAATTGTCAATAAATTTATGTACTCTCACCTACAAATATGTGCATATTTTATGAAAAATAAAGTTTCAAAATAAATTAAATTGATATAAAATGTAACCAAAGTGACCTCTTTTGTATTAATTTATTTATTTTGGAAAATAAAGTTGTCATTGAGGAATTTATATGACAGTGTTTTTTAATTCATGCGGGAAATAATCGGCCCAAAGGAAGATTATTTCTTTACCGAATTATTAACACATAAGGTAGTAAATATGTCATGATTTTTTTTTTCATGCATGTAATATGTCGGTCCAAAGAAAGGCATATTATTGGCAGGATTTGATTATCAATATTTACTAATAAAGTTTAAGAGTACCGCTTACAAATTGATATTTCTGTCCAAAGACTAAATGTCAATGTTGTGCTTGGTATCTTATATGGCCCAAAATTATTTGGTTGTGAGCTGATTATTGTTCTTCTGCTTACAGTAAATGTTTCTTCCATATCTGCCAATTTGAATAACATTCCAGTGCTTAATGGCACTAACTTTGAAAAATGGAAGGATCACGTAACCATTATGCTTAGGTGTATGGATCTGGACTATGCGATCAGGTCAGAACGACCTCTCGCCCCTACTGATAATAGTTCAGCTACGGAAAGGGCACTTTATGAAAAATGGGAGCGTTCAAATTGCATGAGTTTGATGATCATGAAGCACTCAATTCCGAATGCCATCAGAGGCGCAATACCTGAGGAAGAAAATGCTAAAAGTTTCCTTAAGCAGATTGCAGACAGATTTGCTGCAAATGAAAAGGTCGAAACAAGTACTATTCTGACTAAACTTGTTTCAATGCGGTATAATGGCAAAGGAAACATAAGGGAATACATTATGGAAATGTCTAATCTTGTTACAAGATTAAGGGCACTAAAGTTAGAGTTGTCTGAAGACATACTCATGCACCTGATCTTGATATCTCTCCCTTCACAATTTAATCTCTTTAAGATAAGTTACAATACTCAAAAGGAGAAATGGACTCTTAACGAGCTCATTGCTCAGTGTGTGTAAGAGGAAAAGAGATTAAAACAAGATAAGATAGAAAGTGCTCAATTAACATTTTCTTCCAATGGTAATGTTGCCAACAAGAAAAGGAAAAGGCACTGCAAACATTGGAACTTCACAGCCTAAGGGGCAGCAGAAACATGATAAGGTGATCACTGGTTTCTTCTACCGTAAAAATAGACATGTGAAGAAGGATTGTTCCAAGTACGAAAAATGGCTTGCCAAAAGGGGTAAACTTCTCAACTTTGTTTGTTCTGAAGTTAATTTGGCTTTAGTACCCAATCACACTTGGTGGATAGATACAAGTGCAACTACTCACATAAGTGTGACAATGCAGGGCCGTTTAAGGAGCAGAAAGCCAACTGATGATAAAAGTTTCATCTATGTGGGAAATGGCGAGAAAGCTCATGTTGAGGCTATTGGTCTATACAAATTAAAGTTAGAATCTGGTTATTATTTAGATTTGAACGAGACTTTTTATGTACCGTCATTTAGACGAAATTTGATTTCTGTTTCTAATTTGGACAAATTGGGTTATTCTTGTTCATTTGGAAATGAAAAATTTAGTCTCTTTCAGTATTCAAATCTTATTGGTACCAATTCTTTAGTTGACAATTTATATAAATTGGACCTACATGCCTCATATGTTAATGAATGCTTGCATATAAATAATTATGGTACAAAGTGCAAATTAATTAATGAGAACTCTTCTATGTTATGGCACAAGCGTTTAGGGCATATTTCTGAACAAAGAATACGGAGACTTGGGTCAGAAGGAATTCTTGATTCCCTTGATTTTTCAGATTTCAAAATCTGTATTGAGTGTATTAAGGGAAAACAAACAAATATCAAGAAAATAGGTGCCAAAAGGAGTTCAAACGTCTTGGAATTAATTCATACTGATATATGTGGTCCATTCCCTACGGTTTCTTGGAATGGTCAACATTATTTTATTTCTTTCATAGACGATTATTCTCGTTATGGGTACCTATAATTAATTCATGAGAAGTCTCAATCATTGGACGTTTTCAAGAACTATAAAGCTGAAGTTGAAAATCAACTTGGTAGCAAAATTAAAGCCGTTAAATCTGACTGTGGTGGCGAATACTATAGTAGATATGACAGATCAGGTGAACAATGTCCAGGACCCTTTGCAAGGTATTTAGCAAAATGTGGGTTCGTTCCTCAATACACCATGCCAGGGACTCCAAGTCAAAATGGTGTAGCTGAAAGACGAAATCGGATCCTAAAGGATATGGTGAGAAGTATGATAAATCATTCTTCTTTACCAGAGTCACTTTGGGGAGAAGCTTTAAAGACTGTAGTGTATATCCTTAATCGAGTTCCAAGCAAAGCAGTAGCTATAACCTCATATGAGTTATGGACTTAAGAACGGTAAGCTGCTACTTTGTTAGATACTCAGAAAGATCGAGGGGTTTTAAGTTTTATGATCCCTCAAGTAAATCCTTTTTCGAGACGGAAAATGCTAAGTTCATTGAGGATGTTGAATATAGTGGGAGTGTTAAACTCAAAGATCTTGTCTTTGAAGAAGAACATGTCACTGTTCCTACAGTTGCAATTGAAAATGATCAGACAATTATGTCTGGCATTATTCAAGATACAAATACAGATTATCAAGATACTCCTGGTTTACCTCCTGCTTATATTGAAGAGCCAACTCCTATTCAATTAGAGGAGCAACAACAGCCTCAATTGAAAGTGCCATTAAGGAGATCCTCTAGGGAGAGGAGATCAGCGATTCCAGATGATTATATCGTTTATCTCCAAGAACATGAGTTTGATATAGGAATGGAAGATGATCCAACATCTTTCACTGAAGCCAAACAAAGTGTTCACTCCCAACATTGGATAGAGGCCATGAAAGATGAGATGAAATCAATGACCAAACGAGATTCGAAAGGCAATATTGAAAGATATAAAGCGTGTCTAGTCACCAAAGGTTTCACTCAAAAGGAAGGCATTGATTATAAAGAGACTTTCTCTCCAATCTCATCGAAAGACTCTTTTAGAATCATTATGGCACTTATAGCTCATTATAATTTAGAGCTACATCAGATGGATGTAAAGACAGCGTTTCTCAATGGAGACATTGAAGAAACAATTTATATGGTGCAACCAAAAAATTTTGTGTCGGATAATTCAAAACATCTAGTATGCAAATTAAAGAAATCCATCTATGGTTTAAAGCCAGCATCCTGTCAATGGTACTGAAAATTTGATCAAGTGATTACCTCATTCGGTTTTAAAGAGAACACAGTTGATTAATGTATTTATCACAAGATCAGTGGGAGTAAGTTTATTCTTATGATTCTTTATATTGATGATATTCTGCTAGCAAGCAGTGATATAGGCTTATTACATGAAACCAAGAGATTTTTGTCAAGTAATTTTAAAATGAAAGATCTTGGGGATGCATCTTTTGTGTTGGGCATACAGATCCATCGAGATCGTTCTCGTGGAATACTTGGCTTATCACAAAAGGCATATATCGATAAGGTGCTTAGCAGATTTGACATGATGAATTGTGCATCAGGAGATACACCCATTGCTAAAGGTGATAAATTTAGTTTGCTTCAATGCCCAAGAAATGAGATTGAAAAGAAAGAGATGCAAAAGATTCCTTATGCCTCAGTAGTAGGGAGTCTTATGTATCTTTAAGTCTGTACGCGTCTGGATATTGCGTACACAGTTGGAATGCTTGGCAGATATTTAAGTAACAAAAGATTACATGCTCACATATTGGAGGTCAGATTATTTAGAGATCGTTGGGTATTCAGACTTCGATTTTGTTGGTTGCTTTGATAGCAGAAAATCTACTTCTGGCTATATTTTCATGTTAGCTGGAGGAGCTGTCTTATGGAAGAGTGTAAAGCAGTCACTCATAGCTTCTTCCACCATGGAGGCAGAATTTATAGCCTGTTATGAGGCATCGAACCAAGCAATATAGTTATGAAATTTTATCACCGGGCTGTGCTTTGTCGATGGTATTGAGAGGCCATTGAAGATTAATTGTGATAATAAAGTTGCTGAATTATACTCTAAGAACAACAGAAACTCGTCAAAGTCAAAGCATATTGACATTAAGTTTCTTGTTGTTAAGGAGAGAGTTCAAAGTCTTCAGATTACTATTGAACATATAAATACAAACTCCATGATTGCGGATTCGCTTACAAAGGGAGTACCACCTAAGGTGTTTCATGAGCATGTAGCTCGTATGGGTGTGGTTCATCCTGATGATATACTTGTATAGTGGGAGCTTGTTTCTTGATGTTCATTTGTTATTGAGATCTTTCTAATCAGAATAAAGTATTTTTGTTATTATTGAAAACTCTGAAATAAAGTAATATTCTTTCAGTAGCAGTATGCATAAAGTCTTGAAAGAATGATAAAGTAGGATCAGTTGGAAATAGGCATGTTAAGGGATCATGTTTCATGTTATTTCCATGCTACACATCCATACTTGATCTATGTCGTTGATTATATTAATATACGTGACCATTGATGGGTCTAGTAACGGAATATATGTAACGAAGATCGCTTTGATCCTATGTTGATATAATTGATTGACCAGATTGTTTAGAGATGTTCTTTGTAAAGATAGCAAGTATTGAGCTCATAAAGTTAATTTTAAATGTACAATAGTCAAGCGACATATATGGCCCAAGTGGGAGATTGTTGGGAAATTATTTGTGTGGGCCTACATATATCAATTTATTGTACATTACAGACTATCTAATTTGTTTTAGTCCACTTAAAAGTGATGAAATAAAGTTATTGGACTTCAGGGCATTTCAATTGGTATGGGCTTTACAATGTGTAGAGACCTGATATTTTATTCTATTTTAATGAAGGGCCAAAATAGGATAAAATATACTTCAGTTATAAATAAGTTATGGTCCCCAGTCTAAACGTAATTTTTCTCATTCTCATATCCCATCAGTGAGTGAGCTAAGATTTTCTCTCATAAATAAAAAGTTTAGACTGGAAGACTGCTAACCCCAATCGATCAATTCTCAATAGATCCAGGTACGCTTCCATATTCTAATTTTCTTGATGATTGAACATGAGATCCTGGTTATAAATATTATGTAATTATAGTTTTCTTACACACAATTCCAGCTCCAAATTGGTCTCCATCTCCCTCGGTTCTGCCTCTCTTCAGTCCCGATTCTGTTTCTTTTCCTCCTCCCTTGCCTTTGTTCCAGCTTCCCCCGATCAGCCCTCTCCTCTTCTTCCTCTCCTCCCTTCCTTCCCTTTTTCTTCTCCTCTCTTCCTCGACCAGCAGTCCCTATATTTTCTTTTCTTCCTTTCTTTTTTCCTCCCTCGGCTGGACAGCTTCCTTTTCTTTCTTTCCTTTCTCTCTCGGCACGATCAGCTTCCTTCCTTTTTTTTTTCTTTCTCTTTTCTTCTTCCTCGCCGACCCAGCTCTTCTTCTCCAGCCGATCACCTCTCCTTCCTTTCTCCTCTTTCTCTCTTCTTCCTTTCTTCTCCAGCCGAGTACCTCCTCATTTTCTCCTCTTCTTTTTCCCGCTCGAGCCTCCTCTGTTTTTCGAATACACTCCTCTTTGTTTCTTTCAATTTCCAGGTGCGGGATTGGCTTCTTTTTTAAGCCAATTCCGTACACCTTATAGGTATCTATATTAGTATTATACTATATACATATATATTATATTTTATTGATATATATATATATATATTATATTGATATATATATATATATATATATATATTTGTTTATTTGATAGTGTATTATTTGTTTTGTTATTATTTGTGTTTTTTATTTTTATTTTTTGTCTTTTTGTTTAATGTTTGTATTATTGTTTTGTATTCATCTCATTTCCTTTTATTTCACTTCATCATTTTTTTATTTTTTTATTTATTTGTTAATACTATATATTAAATACTATACACTAAATAATATATATATGCTTTATATATTATTATTCTTTTATTTAAATGTCTAGTATATATGTATATATATATACATATTCACCTATGTATATATCTACATATATACATTTTCTTATATAATTTATCCAAAAACATAATATCATGCCTTCCATGAAATTTTCCTTATTCCGAAAATGAAATAGTATCGGGACTCCATCATTCTTCATAAATCCTCGATACAAGTGTTTACATCAACAATTTTTCATTTAACAAATTAAAATTCTCTAATCCCTCCATACTCACATTCACCTTATCACTTCTTGTATCTTCGGGTTCCCGGTCATTCACAGGCTTCTCAGCTCCTATAGTCCTCGAGCCATACAACGAATATTCGCACTTCCATTAATATATATTATTTTCATTTTTATATAATTTAGTTAAACGTAGGAAATTTGTGGGGTTTACAGTGGATGATGCTGAAATTATTGTGGGGATGGGTGATGAGGCGGATGATATGGAAACTACTGATGTGGTGGTACATGAACTGGTGGAGCTTGAAAACTAAGGGGTCCTACAGGTCTAGAATTAGAAGATTGCCCTTGGTTTTGGCTCCAAGAAAAGTTAGGATGGTTCCTCCACCCTGTATTGTAGGTGTTTGAAAAGAGGTTGTTCTGTTGCTTTTGAGATGGGGCAACGTACTGAACCAATTCTAAATTAAGCGGACACCTATCTACAGAGTGTGTACCACCACACAGGTCACAGAAAAGAAAAGGACTTTGTACAGAATAAATAGGATTAGGACTGGTGGAAGGATTATGTTGGGTACTGAGCAACTCTACCTTCTTCATAATGTTAGCAATCTGAGAGGTCAAGGTAGACCGTGTGTCTAACTCATAAATACCCGTCGACTTCTTAGGCAGTTGCCTCTCCGAAGACCATAGATAATTGTTAGCAGTCATCTTGTCTAACAACTCGTAAGCTTCCTCCTCTGTTTTGCACATTAGAGCTCCACCCGCAGCAGCGTCAATAATGGTCCTATTTTGGCTAGTAAGTTCGTTGTAGAAGGTCTGGACTTGCAGCCATAAAGGTAGGCCATGATAAGGGCACTTCCTAAGAAGCTCCTTATATCGTTTCCATGCTTCGTAAAGAGTTTCCGAATCAAATTGGGCAAAGGAAGATATGTCACTATGGAGTCTGGCCATTTTAGAGGGAGGGAAAAACTTAGCTAAAAATTGATGGGCTAACTCGTCCCATGTAGAAATGGATCTTGGAAGTAAAGAGGTTAACCAGTGTCGCGCCCTATCCCTAAACGAGAAGGGAAATAATCTAAGCCTAAGCGCATCATTAGATAATCCATTGTGCTTGAAGGTGTTGCACAAGTCCAGGAATTGCCCGAAGTAAGCATGTGGGTCGTCGTGCGAAAACCCACTGAACTGTAAACAGGTCTGGATCATCTGGAGGATGGAAGGCTTAATTTCAAAATTATTTACAGGGACAGTTGGTGGCCTAATGCCGGTATAATATCCTCCAATAGTCGGCATTGTATAATCTCCAACGGTCCTAATTTCTCTATTTTCTGCCATAATGTTTTACAGCGGAGCTATAAATTTCTTAGAATCCTTTCTGATTTTCCTAAGTGTTCGTTCAATTTCAGGATCTAAAGAAAAGCAATCATAACTCTTGGCTCTATGCATGCAAACATCAAAAAGTCCTTAGAAATTTTTTTTTAAGTTTTTAAATTTTTCAAATTTTTTTTTATAAGAGATCAAATTAACTAATCTAGATTAAACTTCTAAATATTTAATTAAGACTTCCCCGATAACAGCGCCAAAAACTTGGTACGAACTAGACCCACTATAAGTGACCTAGACGTTCATCCGCAAGTGCACGGGTCGTACAAGTAATAATGGGATTTGAGTCCCAGATTATCGTCCCACAGAGAAGTTGAATTGCCTAATTAAGTACCAGTTAATCTTACCCTAAGTATATCCTAATAAATTATGAATTTTTCAGTGGGTGATCTACTAAGTCTGAAATTTAGAGTACTGAAAACAATAACAATTATAAAATAAAGAAAATAAAACCGTACTAAAATTACTTACAAAGCTCCGAGCAATTAAAAGCAAGAACCTACAAAAGATAATTAAAACAGTTAAAAGTAATTAACGCAATTAAAAACGAAAATATGAAAATAAAGAAACAAAATTAATTAAACTAAAATTAAACAAGCCTAAAATAAAATATGCATGTAATTAAACTAATTAATAAAAATACAAATTAAACTAACCAAAAGTCTAATGTAATAAAATTCTATTAACTTAAAGAAATGCTTAAATCTAACTAAGAAATTACCTATAAAATGATCCTAAATTAAATCTAACTCTAACTAATTACTAACAATAAAATAAAATCTAAATAATGCATGAGAAATATTTTTGGATTTTTAATTTTGAGCTGAAAACTAAATTAAAATTGCATAAAACAAATTAAATCTAAATTAATTCTAAATGCAACTCATAAAATACTGTACTAAAATTAAGTCCTAAAACCTATGATATAAAATCAACAATTAATATTAAAACTAAAAATTAAATTAAGAAACAAAACACTAGAACTATCCTACAATTTTCATTTAACAATTAACCTAACTTAACAACTAATAAAAAGAATGAAAACAATAATAAAAATGCATTAAACATTAAATAGCAAAAATGAAATGTGGCCAAACATGGCCTTAACCGAATGTCCAGCCAAGTGGTCCCAAACATGCATGTACTGCACTGTTCATGCTTCGTTTTGGTTCTGTCTTCAAGTGCTCCAGCTGCTCTCGGTCTTGTCCAGGTCTGCTGTCCAGATGATATCCTGCCCTGCTCCTGGTCTGTCCGCTGCACATCCTTGTGCTGCCCAGCTCAAGTGTTATCTGCTGCTCTTGCCTGGACTGTCTGGTGCTACTCGGCATCAACTTCATTTCCTGCAAGCCGCAACACAGCAAAAAGAACGAACAATCAGCCAGCTATCCACGCAGTTTGTCACTGCAGATGCCTCCGCCCTATTCATGCACACAGCATAAGGATGACCACCAGAACAACCGTATCCTGCACACACTGCCAGGCAGATCACCAGCTGCTGCTTCCACTACCGGTAATCATCAACTTTCTATGAAAATTTGCTACTGACCAGCCCGAAAACTGGGACTTTCAATGCTGTTGTCACACCTCCTCTCTCATCCGACAGCGATACACACCAACCATCAACAAAGAACTGAAAATACTAGTAACTCGAGGCAGCTATGAGTAGAATGATGTGTAGAAAGAAGAAAATATTACATGAACAGTAGCTGAAAATAAAAACAGGGCATAACAGAGATGATTAACTAATACTTTAAAACATAAGATCAACAACATTATAGATAGAAAAAAATGCAGCTAATAAAAAGTTAAAGCAGTAAAATAAAATCGGCAAACTAAAATGAAACCGAGAGCAAGGGTGGAATCCCTTTAAAAATCAAACCGAAATAAAAGAAATCAAGAAACAGAGAAATGGGAAACTTCAGTGACCTCGGGTTGCTTTAGTGTCTGGTACCACCGTGGTTCCCCCATACTTTTGATGTAGAAAAAATGCTTAGCATTAAATCCACATCAAAGCATCAGAACAACTATGGCAATAGTAGAAGAACCTTGTCACCCGAATGAGCAAAAGAAAAAAAAGAATTGACAAGAAAAACAAACAATGCAAACCGAGAGCTTAACAATAAGAAAAATGAAGATAAAACAAAAACATTGAACACTAAGTAAATGGAAACTTGGCAAAACCGAGAGCAACTAAGAAATCTAACTTTTCATAAAAATGGAAATTAACTTGAATAGTAACTTAACAAAAATGAAAAATGCTAACGGGAAAGCTTTTAAAGAAATAAGAAAAAAAACTCTTCTAAAACTATTATAACACTACTCCTACTCCTAAAACTACTTCTACCCTAACTACTTTATTTTTCAATTGCTCATCATGTTCTATTTATACATAAACATAGGGGTATAATGGTAATTTTTCATCCTAGATGAGTTGGCATTGTTTGGCCACTTGTCTTCCTTTGATTTGCTGCAGAGTAGATATCTCCATGTCACTCGTCTTTTTGTCCAATTGGCTGTGCGATGTGACCCGGCGTGTGTCTTCTAGAAGGTTGGCACAGTGTCCGTCGATCTTATCGTTTCGGAGTGAATAAAATACGGACACCTGGCATCACGCGTGTCCAAACGACTAGTGACTCGGTCTGCAAATTGGAAGTGGTCCAGTCTCCTTTAGCTTGTTTTCAACCCAATTTTGACTGAAACGACTGAGTTTCATCCGGATTTATTTTATCTGCACATTAAAAAATTTTAATTAAATAAAGGGGATAATTAATAAAATAATATGGGGATTAAAATAATTAATTAAGAAATTAAGTACAAATAATTCTATTTTTATAGAATTATCAAGTAGGGAAAGGAATAAATGCGAAAAATTTATTGAGATTTTCGGTTAATAAGAGGATAAAATGGGTCGTGACATTCCCTTTTCGTATCCGTTGCATCCCATCGAGTAAGGTATACACACTGATGAGATTTTGTATCTAAACTTTCTACAGCACAATAGCATTTTGTATGTAACTATTGGAGATGTAAAGCAGTGTAAACACATGTAAACAACAACTCTGATTTATTTATACAAGTGTTTACTTATAAATAATATTGCAAATTAAATTATTATGGTTGGATGAGGTAGACATTGACACACAGCCCAACTGTTGAGCGAGTAGCTGATCACGATCGAGACAAGGTAAGGACGAAAAATTTGTACGTATTTTGGTAAGTTGAGGATCGTGACATAAGTACCCAAGCCTTACACACATGATACCATTTGGGTTAGGATCAATCCAGGTTCAGATTAGGTCTAGTTCAGGTTGTTGACTTTTTTAACCAAATCGAGTTTGTCAGGTTTGGGTCCAGATCGGGTTGGGTCAGGCATGTTTTTCAGGTTAGGCCTTTGTCATATCTAGTGTAATGTTTCTTGTATGAAAATGAATTGAAATCATATTTCTAGATATCACATAACTCATGAAAGTAAATCTTCTTCGTGCATGACCTATAATAAAATTAGGATTGAAATATTCAAAATATTCAATAATCAGTATGATTTTTTTATAATATCAAAATTAGTTACGTTTTTTTCATTTTATTTCTATTATCTATAATAATTGTTAACTCTAAATTATATAATAATCCATACAACATACTACAATAAACTATTATACGTCTATTTAATTTCTCTTGATTTTTATATAATAATTGAAGACATTAAATGTGGATGATGTAGCTTTTGTACTATGTGATAGATTAGTCATTAAATATTTCTACACTAGCTTTAGCAGAATTTATTTTTGGTTAGGTTCAAATGAATGCAATATAAAAGTGAACATTTAAGTTTAACTAGTTTCAAAAAAATCTAACACTCTTATTATTGAAAAAATATATTTTTATCATAATATAATATGTTGATCATTAATTTGAAATTTAAAACTTTAATGTTAGTCTTAATTTAAGTTTGAATCTTTTTGGGTTTGGGTTAATTTGAATTCAGATCAATTCCGGTTTGAGTCAATTTGGATTCAGATCAATTCGGGTTCGAGTTAATTTGGATTCAGATCAATTCAGGTTCGGATCAAGTTGGGTTTGAGCTAATCTGAATTTGGATAAACTTGGATTTGGATCAATTCGGGT